>HG995290.1:2500-5002500 GCA_905332915.2 Hecatera dysodea | reverse complement strand
CTAAATAATAACAACTCCTCAGGAAGATTTAAAAGGATAAGCAAATTTGGCATGATCCGTCTGCGGATGGGATCTTTACACATCGAGATTCTTCCGTGACTCGGAACGCACTTCAAGTTGTTGACCCTGTTCGAACATATTTGACAGTCGTTATGGGTAAAATCAGAGGCCAAGAACTCTGACACCAATCTTGCGAAAGGGTATGTTCCTCAGGACGATCTAAAAGGATAAGCAAATTTGCCATGGTCCGTCTGTGGATAGGTAACCATCTTTACACATCGAGATTCTTCCGTGACTCTGAACGCACTTCAAGTTGTTGACCCTGTTCGAACATATTTGACAGTTGTTACGGGTAAAATCAGAGGCCAAGAACTCTGACACCAGTCTTGCCAAGGGGTATGCTCTCAGGAAGATCTAAAAAGATCAACCAATACGCAATGATCCTTCTATGGATGGGTAACCATCTTAACATATCGAAGTCCTGTGCGAATATATTTGACATTGTATACGAGTATTCAGAGGCCAAGAAATCTGACACCAGTCATGCCACGGGGTATTGCATGGAGTGAGGAGTCAGTTGCTCTGTCAATACTAAGACTATAAAGGTAAAGTGTGTGAGGTTGTAGGTGGTAATCCCTGGATATATTCAAACGATTTTGAAAATTCTTTTACTAATAGAAAGCCATTTTATTTCTGAGTGTCCTAGGCTCTGCTTATATACCTAAGCATATATTTTATACCCATATTCCCATGGGAACGGGAACTTTGCGTACATCAAGTTAAACTGGAGAGTTAGAAAAAGGCTGAGCAAGGGCAGGAAAAATTCTTCTAGATCCTGCCCAGCCTCTTCCTATGATAATGATGATTTAACAAAAGTCAAGTTCTTAATCACATCCACGATGTCTGCATAGCAACTCCATGAGTGTCCAATGTTCATGCGTGACTAAAACCAAATCGAGTGTGAAAGGGAAAGCGCTCTCCGATAGGAAACCATAACGTAATTATATAGACAATTATTGTGTGACCCATAATTTGTCTGTGATTGTTTGAGCGATTGTTCTAATTGGCGCTATTAAGGGGCATTCGAGTTTTGTTATTATTAATAGGGAAACGTGTATGAATAACTAGTCTTTTAGTAAATATTTACAGATTAACTTTTACAAATATATAAACTTAGATTTCGCCTTATAATACAGGTTTAGATGGAGATTAAGCTTCAAAAACACTTGCTTTGTAAGAATCGTATCAGGTGCAATTCCACTTGTTTGCGGAATTTGTTCGAAAGAGTCACCGCAGCCCTAGAACGCAATGGGTAAGAGGAGGAACACGGGTGGGTTTTAGTCAGTAAGAGTCCGACACTCCCTTTCGCTCGGCCCAGAGCTGGAGAAGTCATTTGATGATTTCCCATCCAGAAAAAAAAGGTGCAATTCTCCTTCAAACTCAGACAGCGTTAGAATAGGTTAGACGCCTTTTCTACTTCAGCGTTATCATTTCGACCAAGAGATTGCCACTGCTGCATAAGAGCCTTCCCAAAACTCGCCACATCAGCCGACTCTTGGGACTAACCTACTTTTGATGTAATCTACATTTGTTTACTTTCGGTTGTAAAAACCGCAAAGAAGAAAATAAAAATAATGATGAGCATTGCTTTGGCTAAATAGGGGGTGACTACAGCTATGACTCTTAATTAGATAAGTATATGTAACACATGCCAAACGGGAAATAGGCAAAAAGAACCACCGAATAGGTGCCATTAAATTCCAGAAGCCATCGTGGCAGATCAAGGCAAAATGGCGTGACAGCTCAACTCCTACTGAAAAGTCTGGCTCGAACTAGAAAAGAACAGAGTTATGTGAAATAGGGAGTGGGAGGCCTTTTTCAGTAGTGGGGCAGAATAAGCTAGACAGAGAAGTAAAGAAGAAGAAGACATGTTGCGCCAAACCCGAATAAATTGAATAAGGACCAGACAATAATTAATTGTATGGACATCAGCATCCTACAATCTGTTAGTAACAACGAACTGCAAATAAATCAAATGTACCGTTGGTCCCGGCTGTCATTTGTAGATAGTCGTTACGGATTGTCAGAAGCCAGAAAATTTGACACCAGTCTCGCCAAGTAGTACCGTGTTACCCGCTTGATGGTTTGTGGAGGTCTGGTAGGCAGGTCCACGTAAAATACTGATATTTAGCTGAATCCGGCTTGACTGGGAGTAAATCCTTAAATAGATTGGAAACATCTAGGCAGATGATGGTTGTCAAGGCCTATTTCCTCCTGACCTTCAAGTAACCCATGCACGTGTTCAAGCAAACACGTTGCAATACTTCCAGCAACAAGACTTACTTTAAAACGTTCTATATTCGTGTTGACAATCGTAATCGCAACTTTTACGACTCTCAAACGTGACTGCAGATAACGATCGGACATACATATCGAGATATCGTGCAGGCATGCCTAATATACATGTATATGTTATCTTTTGCATTTTGATGCATTCTTATTGCGTCGTGCGTGTATACAGTTGCATAGGAATCCTTGATTCATTGAAGGAGTTCCGGTACACTGCCTGTGTCCTGATCTCCTAAGTAGGAACTGGCTTGAGAGATATAAATATGCGAGAAGTACCAAAATTTTTAATTACACTGTTCCAAGCGGCCCAGGGCCCTGAGTCTGCTATTACAATAGTGTCAGAATGGTCTATCATTGATCTCATAGTGATTCATTTTTACAAGTTTGGTAACCTACATAAAAAAGAGTCACTATGACTCTCCAATGGTCAACCACTGACACTCCATTGAAAGAAATGACATAGTAATCTCGTACATAACATAACAAATTAATGACAGACGTATGCGGTAGTCTGCTAAAATTTTGACAGTTCCTTTGATCAGTGACCTACCATTAGTACGTCATTGTGCAGTCATTGCTTCTAATAGCTCGGTTATAAAAAGTATTACGAGACCATTGACCGACCAATGGTCGACCATAATGAATGACAAATTTATAAAAATAGCAGACTTGGGGCCCAGTTCAATTGATATGGGTGGATTGGAACTTTGTGTGAAAATAAAAACATTTTTACAAAAAAGTTCTTTGGAAATCGGCTGTATTTTTTTATGAAAAGTTATTTTGGTATACACAAAAGTATTACCATAAGCATTGCCATACAACGTGATAATGATGCCAGCCTTTTGGGTACGTTACCAGTAGCCAGCGATACGGAGAAATTATTCGGAGAGTCTTTTTTATATAGGTGTTATATATCGCAAAAAATACATAGTTTACGCAATTCCTTCACTGTAATAAAGTATTACAACATTCCCAAACCTGCAGTGCTCAAGCTATTGATACCAATACAATATTCAGATTTATCGAGCTCACTGTAGGGTTGTCACGGCATATCGCAATTAGTGCCCCAAGCGGCTCCAATTTCAGCGACATTTTAATTGCGAGCCTTCGTAATTGGCGCTAAAGATATTTCTGGAAGCTTTGACGTACATTTGCGATTGAAAGAGGAACCACTGAGTATTTCATCTTTGTGAACTCGAAGCGACTTTGTTAATGATGATAAAATGAGTTTTTAGGGTTGGTACACTCCACATCTGGCCCTGGAACACAAAGGGCACTAGGAGGATCACGGGTCGGTTTTAGACACTAAGAGTCTGACACTCTCTTCCGCTCCACTCAGAGCAGGAGTCATTTGATAATTTCCCATTCAGAAAAAAAGGGTTCCGTACGTCCGAATGAAAAACTGAACCCTTAAAGAAGTACTCATGTGTATGCCTTTTGTGACTGTCTGTCACCGCCAATTTGCTCCGAATCTAATGAAGCGATTAAATTTAAATAATATTTATTTGTTGTACACCTACCACAGTGTAGTCTTTTTAAAACAACGGTAGATAATGACTTCTTGCATTAAGTCCATGTACCACCATTGTACATAAAGCTTAAATAAATAAAAGATACTTACTTACACATAATTATGAAGTTCTGTGAGCCAAGTAAAGACGCGTAACATGAATAAATACACTTTGAATATGGAGTCAATTTTGACGGAATATATACAAAGATAAAATATCCAGGATCCCTATTGAGCTGAGCGTGCCGCCACCGAAGGAATCCCAGGGCTGGTAAATAAAGGCTCTTTGCTCTGGAGTTCTATTTATCCAAATAATACAGGGTCTGTTGTTTTCAGCAGTTACCGGGTTGATATAGCGTCTTTGAAATGTTAATAGAACAGTTTATACATACGTTACTGGGAATTATATCAAAACATGTTTATTCCTTTCGTTGTTTGATATTTTTTCTTTATTAGGCTAAGTTACTATGTCAACAGTTTGTCTACGTTCTGCTCTGTATGTTATTCAGTTATTAATATATCATCACAGTGTTGTCTTTTTAACCCAAAGGTTGACTGGTAGAGAATGCCTTGTTGCATTAAGTCCGCCCATGTACCACTATTGTACATAAAGTTAAAATAAATAAATATATTTTGATATTCCACAAGAAAAAATATTCATACACCAAGGGGTTTATTTTTAGGGTTCCGTAGCCAAATGGCAAAAACGGAACCCTTATAATTTCGTCATGTCAGTCTGTATGTAAGTCACAGCCGTTTTACTCGGAGACCATTAAAGCTACGTAAATGAAAATTGGTAGACCGGTAGTGCAACCTGTTAACCGCAATGGTTCTGTGATTTATGGAAAAAAAATAATTTTAGGGGTGGCAATCCATACATGTAACTGAGATGAAAAAATAAATTCCAACAAACATAATCGTGTGGGATATTATTGGATAGCTCTTTCAAAACGAAATAGAGGTTTCTAAAAAAGTTTTTTTTTTATATGTACGTGTACCGAATTCGTAAAAATGTGTCCCTCTAACTTTTAAACAAATAAGTTGAAAATTCCAAAAAATATTTAAACAAATAGAACTTCACTGACAGTCCCAATGAAAATCGGTTTGAACTCACAGCTTATAAATTTTAGAGATATGAGATTTTCAGTAACACGCTCAAATTGGTTTGAACAACACAGCTTTACGCAACAGTAACTTAAATATTCATAATAATAAATGTAAACCACGCTAAGGCATGTCATAAAAAATATAATATGTATACAGGCAACATATTAACTAAAAATTGTATAATTTACTAGCTGCTGCCCGCGGCTTCGCCCGCGTGAATGTCGGAAATTATCCCAAAGGAACATAATCCCGGGATAAAAAGTATCCTGTGTTATTCCAGACTATGATCTATATCTGTGCCAAATTTCATCAAGATCGATTCAGTAGTTTTTGCGTGAAAGAGTAATAAACATCCATACTTACAAACTTTCGCGTTTATATTATTAGTAAGATTTAATAATAGTCACCTCGTAAAAAGACTGTTCGTACTTGATAGGAGTTCCAATTTTATATTTACCTGTAACAATAAATAAAACTTATTAGTCATATTATTCACGATACATCCTTAAATTAACATTTCTTTACAATTTCTAAGTACATGCTAAGAAAATAAATGATATCGTTAAATGATAAATGATATTTATTTTGTAAGTAGATTAAACATAACACTTTTACACGTCAAATATTTCTGGTAATTTCAAGCTAGATGAAGCCGGTGTTTCCTAGCCGACTACCCTGAGAAAAAACACCGAAACAAACTCAGAGGTCAAAGTGTCTTTTAAAGTCCATACAATCCGTATCGGTCAAGTCATATGAGAACCATGTAGCTTAATGTCTGAGGTAGCTTTTTGAGGAAAGTGCCATTTGTGTGGCACTTTCCTCAAAAAGCTGAGAGTAGACCTTTTGACGTGGCTAATAAAGAAACCCAACATAAATGGGACTAGGTTGTACAGGGAATATGACCGTCACATGCCCATCGAATGGTGGGCCTGTAAAACATAATGCCCTGAAATCGCGAGACGAGGCTACGATATACTACAAAGGAGATGGTGGCATGATTTGGATGTCTTCCCTATTAATTGGCAAGAAACCAGGCACAATCAAGGGAGGCCTATTCTTTTACAATATTTAATAACATATTCCGTAACATTATTTATTATTTATCAAGTTAAGTATGTATGTATTTATATATTTTATATACCCACGTCCGTGTTCCACTGCGGGGTGCCAACTGAAAACCAGCGCTGGGTGTCTGACGCCCAGCAAATGCTGAGATGGTAACCATTTCATTTTCGGTTCGGGCTCGCTCAGCACAGTTTTTTTTTATTGTTATTTTTTTTTACTTTGTTGCTGTCTGTCGAATAAATGTTTTCTATTCTATTCTATTCTACATGCCCAGCAGTGAAGCGGTTCAGGCTAGGTATAAAATTTATCCAGGAAACATCTATACACTGCAAGACTAAAATGTTTCACGTTTTTTCAAGTTCAAAGTCTTCATCAAAACACAGTACACCCTAGAGGCTGAAAAAGACCTAGTTCCTGTGCGCCATGTTTTTGTTCTAGACCGCGACGTTTATATGGTTTACTAGCTGCCGCCCGTGTGAATGTTGATAATTATCCCAAGGGAACATACTTAGATTCTGCAACCCTAGCAGGCACTGACCCCATAGGGGATAGAATTTGTTCGAAAGAGTCACCGCGGCCCTGGAACGCAAAGGGCACAAGAAGGATCACGGGTGAGTTTTAATCAGTAAGAGTTCGACACTCCCTTCCGCTCCGCCCAGAGTGGGAGAAGTTATTTGATGATTTCAATGAGAATTCACAATGAGAAACATTACAGCCACATTACCATAAATTAACTGGAGTGAAGATAATCTGAAATAATGATGTGTAACGTCTAAATGAACCATATCTAATTTTGTTAAAATATTAAAATATTATACGCATGAGTACGCACTAAAAATATGTTCTTTTATTTTTTAAGTATTCTGAACAAAGAGCATATTTGAGTTCTATTAAACATCTATGTAATCTTTCTAGTTTTTTAAGTTATTTGAAACACACATGATAAAAAATTCTCAGTGTTCTATTTAGGCAATTATCATAAATAAAGATATTTTTAAATTTGTGATTCGTACAAGTCAAATAACATAGTGAATAAATTAATAAAAAAACAACAACAACAAAAATATCAAAAGTATTTAATGTACAGTAGTCGGGGTCCGCTATTGTCAGCGCCTGCTGGGGTTACGTTATTTGTTCGAAGAGTCACCGCGGCCCTGGAACGCAAAGGAGGAACGCGGATGGGTTTTGGTCAGTAAGAGTCTGACACTCCCTTCCGCTCCGCCCAGAGCGGGAGAAGTCATTTGAACTTCTCATCCAGAAAAAAAGCCAACTATTCCCTATATGGGATAGATGTCACAAATTTTAGAGGTCCGTATTCTGGTAATATTAAAGATAATGTTCTACAAACCCGTTTCACAAATAAAATATTTTACTTTTTGAACTAAGAGATATAAAGTAATTTCCTTTTACCCTAGGTCACATTTCAGTGATAGTGAGAGTGACTACAGTTTATTTCGCCCATTGCATTTAGAAAGTTGGACATTGCAGTCGCTTCGCTGATTTCACGCGTCGCGCCAATGCACAATGGGCTGACTTTCATCTATCTACCTTGAAAGCTATCTATTGTAATACTAGCAGCGCCCCGCGGTTTCACCCGCATAAGTTTTGATCCCGTTAGAATATCGGGGTAAAAATTATCCTATATGTTAATCCTGGTTATAAACCATCTGTGTGCCCAATTTCATCAAAATCCGTTCAGTAGTTTTTACGTGAAAGAGTAACAAACATCCATGCATACTTACAAACTTTTGCGTTTATATTATTAGTAGGATATAAGTATATTAAAAAAGTAGAGCAATATTCTTTTAAGTCTATTTTCATAGGCTATGCTGATTTGGACTGCTTACAGCTTTTTTAATAATAATATACAGGTTGTACCAGAACAAAAAAAAACAGAAAAGGCTATTTACAATAGGACCAAATCAGAAATTGCAAAAAAAAAAAACAAATCCGGCCAAGTGCGAGTCGAACACACAGCACAGGGTTTCGTACAATTTTCTATAAAAACGGAAAATCACGTTTGTTGTATGGGAGTTTCCCTTAAATCATCATCTGCCTAGCCTTTTCCCAACTATATTGGGGTCGGCTCCCAGTCATGTCGGATTCAGCTGAATACCAGTATTTTACGTGAAGCGGCTGCAAAAATATTGTTGTATTAAATATTTATTTTATTATGTTTTTTAGTATTTGTTGTTATAATCTGTGAATTTCAACTGTCTAACTATCACAGTTCACAGACGGGCATACAGGCGGACGGATGGACAGCGGAATCTTAGTAATAGAGTCCGATTTTACCCTTTGGTTACGGAACCCTACAAAAAATCTGTTTGAATAACTTTTCTAGAAAATCCGACGTTAAAATTTGTTCATAATTATGAGTAAAATGACCACTTTTCATGTTCAAGAATAAATTAATACAGCAGACCTTATGAATCATAGAACAGTAAATACTTCAAATATTTAAAGTATCTTCCCAGTATCTGTAGGTATCTGAAGTTTCTGACAAGACAAAAAAATACAAACTGTAGTTTCAAGCGAGCTTTTCCAATTTTTGAACGAGCTTTATTTTGCAAGCTGTCCAATTTACGATAGTCAAAAACATTTTTCCACTGCCACATTACAAGGCAAGTTCAAGCGAGTTTCAAGTGAAAATAAAAGACATTTTTTGTTCAGTGAATTTTGTCGAGTCACGCCGATAGACAAATATCTATTCGATTTGTCTGCTTACTACTATTTCTATGAATAAGATGCTGGCTTCAGTTCCAGTTAGCTGAGATATTGATCTTCGTCTAATGGCTCTTTTATTGGGTCATCATAAAATGCCGTAGGTATTAAACCCGTAAAGTTTGGAACATACTCAGGTTATGCTGCGATATGTTGCGTGGATTTCAGAAAATGATACATTACTTGTATACTCGCGTCTGCCCGCGGCTTCGCCCGTTTTGTATGTTGATGAAAAAATATTCGAAGTCCTTCAAGTCCAACACTAAAATCGTAACAAACATACAGAGTCACTTTCTCAATCTATACCTATCATATTTTTAAAGCTTAAGAGTTTGTTTGGTTGAAAGTGCTAATCTCAGGAAATACTAGTTCAAATTTAAAAATCTCTTAGCGTTGGATAGCCCAATTACCGAGAAAGGCACTTTATCACGCTTCGACCAGTATGAGCGAAGCAACAATTAAAAATGTTGCAAAAACGGTTTTGTTTTTCTTGTCTCTTATCTGTATACTACTACATAATTACATTTGATTACTATGGATACTATGGATTTACTAATTTACTAACTAGCAGTGATTAGCAACTTGATAGCAAGGCGTAAACTAATATCCAGGTTGGTATAATTATCACTGATATTCATATAACTTTCATTGATACTAGCACTTCGCCCGCAGCAACTTTGTCTGCGCAGATTTAGTACAAACAATTTCCAACCCCTTAAGGTGGCACTATTCCATTTTTACAACAGAATAACTATGGCATTAGAGAATCTTTGATCAGGCAAATGTATATGTATAATAATGATGTACCTATTTGTTTGAAAGAGTCACCGCGGCCCTGGAACGCAAAGGGCATTAGGAGAAACACGGATGGGTTTTAGTCAGTAAGACTCTGACACTCCCTTCCGCTCCGCCCAGAGCGGAAGAAGTCATTTGATAACCTCCCATCTTAAAAAAAAGACGTTTTGCTGTGTGACATCGGTCTTGCGAGGAGAGTGCTGCGTTCTGCTGTCATCTGAGATACGAGTTATGTCCAGGGCTCCCAAAACGTTACGTCAAAGCCGTGACGTATGCTAACAATGTTCCTCATCATAACTCAATATTGAAACCGCACAGACACAGACGCTTGGAACACCTGCGGAAGCGTTACGACTCATCTTTTACGACTGCTAGTTAATATGGCGATAATATTATGATCATAAAGAACTTATGTATGAACGGTTTTATCATAACGTCGTAACGTAGCAAGAGATATTATTTTAGTTCATAACTGGCTCCTGCGAACAGCTTCGCCCGCGTGAATTTTGGAAATTATACAAAGGGAACTTACTCCCGGAATAAAAGTAGAGTATAATCTAGTTCTGTGCCAAATTTCATCCTGATCCGATCAGCCGTACGTGATTGAGTAATTGGATTTTTATTAATAACGCCCATCCAAGCTTTATCGCTAATTATGTAGGAAAAATACGTATTTTTCCTACATAATAAGCGATAGCAAGTATTCTTTATCTACAGGCCTACAGAAAATATTAACACAGTTTAAACTTATTTAAATGTCACATCCACAGGAAAAGAAATATGTGCACATAAGTCGCCAAAATCCAGGTATATGTGCATGTGCAAAGCATAGGTAAAATAATTCATGTTGTTAAAATGAAACATTTTCGCCCTAAGGAATCATCATCTGCCTAGCCTTTTCCCAACTATATTGGGGTCGGCTTCCAGTCAAACCGGATTCAGCTGAAAATACTGGTAAGTATTTTACGTAAAATAAACACTACATTTTCAAAAATGTATTTAATATTTTATAATTTAGATTTAACCAAATTTACTTCAGCTACATTTTTCAGTGAATCTCTATCACAAACAAAAAATAAACTGATTAATGGCTCAACTAAATGTTGCTATTTAATTTAGACTCATGTACCTATTGTTTACATGCCTGCAACCTTTTTTGAGATGTAAATCAGCCGTAAAGGGAACGTGCACGACGTAGACTATGCCATCTAGTGTTGCAAATCTGAAGGTTTTACTTAGTAAATATTTGACCTGTGCTGTCACCTATACTTCCTGCACCCTCCGTTTAGGGGAACGGGCACGAAGTAGACTGTGCCATCTAGCGTTGAAAAGTTGAAACTTATAAGTAAAATATACTTGACATTTATGTACATATCTGTGCTGCCACCTATAGTTTCTGCACGTTCTCTATAGCATTCTTGATCTAACAATGGGACGGATCATTGAATGTGCCAACATCAAACATTGCTCTCATAAAAATATTCATATTCATGACACTAACTTTTGTAAAATTTTACGTACATTTTTCTATAGCGTTTTCGGGTTTATAACGCCGCTGTTACGGCCAGCCTATACGAAGTCGATAACTCGTAAATTTAGTTTTATTACCCCTATCTACAAGCCAACAATTTAAATATTTAGGATATTCTGTACACACTGACATGGCTAAATGACCTATGGTCGACACCGTATAAATGTGGTATAACGGTCATTGACCTACTTACGTTTATTGACATACCTAATTCCGAAAACGGAAACAATGCGTAACGCTGTCCTGAATCGACATCTATCAATCGAGTCACTAACAAGATCAGTCAATCAGCTTGTTTAGAATTCAATACCGATAATATTTATTTAAGGCCATCAACATTCATGTCGAAGTATTGGTAATGTCGAACCGTCTCACGATCAATTCTAAGTCCTAGGTTGTTAGGTGTCCTCAGAACAAATACTACGAAATGAATATCAATATTTATTTTAATCAGAATTGAGACCTATACTTAGACATCGATTCAAACAAATGTCAACAACAATAAGTTCCAGATAATTATCAGTTCATTGAACGCCTTAAGTATGTACCATGAATTTATACGGATACATAACTAGCACGCGGCTTTGTCCTCGTGAAAAAGTTTATGATTATACCAGAGGAACTTACTACCGGTTGTATCAGAATCTGCTACGAGACCCTTTCTTAACCTTTTTCTTTAAGTTTTCAGTCTGGCCGGATAGATTTTTCGGACTTCAAAAAAAATGTTATGTTTAACATGACATGACAAGAAGCTTTTATGAAAACACTAACTGCTGCCCGCAGCTTCGCCCGCGTGAATGTCGGAAATTATCCCAAGGGAACATAATCCCGGGATAAAAAGTATCCTATGTTACTTCTAATACCTCCAAGAATAGGTGTACAAAGTTTCATGATGATTCGTCAAGTAGTTTTTGCGTGAAAGCGTAACAAACATCCACGCTTTCACATATAAATATTAGTATTAAGTATTATGAAAACATTTTTAAAAGAAAATTATTTAAAATTTGAATTGCTGCACTAACAACTACCTCGAAGTACAATTTCGATGACCTGCCTCCGTTTTGCTGTCACGGCGTGATACTGGCAGAATACTCGGATCCGGCTCACTTGCCATAAAGGAAAAAAAAAGTTTGGTGCGTCAAATTTCGATTTCGAAATTAAACAAAAAGCTTATGTTATAAAGTCCTGAGATGTTAAAGCAGAAGCCTGGTCAACTGTCTTACTTTTGTAATTAAGTTTGCATTAGTTATATTGTAATCTATTGACGTAATTGTGTTGGAATGTGCTAGCATTGTTGTTTGCAGGTTATTAACAATTAATATATATTTCATATATTTTTATGTTATATTATTTTTCAAAGTTTATCAAAATTATACGTTTTCTTTAATTCGCTAATAAATACGGTGCAAAAAATAGCGTGACAAATTCGATTAAAATCAGCCTAGTGGTTTAGTCTTAAAGCAGTAACAAACACAGACAGATTCACTTTTTTATACTTTTTCGGAATAAAAGGTATAAGCTTATGACGTTAAAACGTGCTATTTTACCCCTTTTACTTCAATACTAATATTGTAAAGCTATAGATTTTGTTTGTGTGGTTGATCGTGCTAATCTCAAAAACAAATGATTCGATCGAAAGAATGTTTAAGTGTTATATAACATCATAAAAAAACTTTTTACAAAAAAATACAACCGACTTCTCCACAAAAAATCAAAAAAGTACAAAATAACTTTAATTTCGGAACTCGGTGTTTGTGATTCCTTTTTCGTTTTTTGAACACCGACTTCCGAAATTAAAGTTATTTTGTACTTTTTTGTGGAGAAGTCGGTTGTATTTTTTTGTAAAAAGTTTTTTTATTTTTCACTTTTTAGTGGTACCTACACCCCCTCCCCTCCCCCCACCTAAACGAACCAATTACATTGGTGTAAAAAAACGCACTGCTCCAATGCAGAGTAAACTAAAAGGTCGTCAATGTAGACAATGTAGATATTTTTTTTAGATTTTTGTTGATTTTTCAAAAACTGCTCGTTCGATTTCGATAAAATTTTCATGGGACCATTTGGGAAGTATACCCTTTCCAACAAAAAAAGAATTTTTCAAATCAGTTGGCAAGCGACGGAGTTATGCGCGAACAAACAATAAAAAAATAAAAAAAACATACAAACATCCGAATTGAGAACCTCCTCCTTTTTTAGAAGTCGGTTAAAAATATAGGCTTATAACATCCCGCTACGACGGATAAGAGCAGAGCATAAATGAAAAATGTTGTAAAAACGGTTCTTTCCTTTCTCTCTCTTATGTGACAACTAGTAATAAATAAGATGACTTAATCTAAACTTATGGTTTAAGTTTAAAAAAAAAACATCTAAAACTAAATCATCATTATTATCGAACGATATATTTATTTTAACCCTCCGATGCGTGACAAGAAATTGATCAATCAAATAAAGCTTTACTAAAACGCTGGGGGTCTGATTGATGACAGACGGACTTAACGTGATTACTCTATAAATGTTATATAAGGGTTTCACGGAAATTGGTATTTATTGCTTATGATATTTCTATCAAAATATTTACCCACTAGCAGCACCTTTTTTTTTTTTTTTTTTTTTGTTGGGAAATCATCAAATGACCCCTCCCGCCCTGGGTGGAGCGGTAGGGAGTGTCAGACTTTTACTGACTAAAACCCACCCGTGATCCTTCTTGTGCCCTATGCGTTCCAGGGCCGCGGTAACTCTTTCGAACAAATTCCGCAACCCTAGCAGGCACCGACCCTATGGGGCCCCGTCCCTGGTGCTGACGGCTCCTTGAGGCGCGCGTGGAACACAACGCGTCGTCGACTCAGCCTGGTATCGGACGGCGAGCCACCCACGCTCACCGTCCACAGGCATCAGCCACTGCGCAATAGCACAGCGGCCGATTTGTCTCTGGAGGAGGCCGCGATGGGACCATTACTGGCACTCCATCTCGGCCCCCTCCCGAGAACCAGGAGTCGCAGCACCCACAGCAGCAGCGGCAGAAGCGGCGACGGAAGCCGCGGCGGCGGCAGAGGCGGCGGCGGCGGCGGACCTCTTGCCCTTGGTTGGGGCGGATGGCGCGCAGGCCCTTCCCCCAGCCCAGTGCTCGGCCGGCTTGCCAACAGCCGCACATGCACTGCAGTGCGGCGTGGCCTCGCACGAGCACTAGCAGCACCCTGCGGTTTTACCCGCGTAGTTCCCATTCCCGTGGGAATATGGAGATAAAATATAACCTTTGTTACTCGTGGATAATTTAGCTTTCGAATGGCGAAAGAATTTTTAAAATACGTCCAGTAGTTTTTGAGCCAATTCATTACAACCAAACAAACAGACAAAAAAACAAAGTTTTCCTCTTTATAATATTAGTGTAGAAAAATATATACACATATGTCAGGTATTAAAACGACGTCGCTGTCTGCCTCCGACTGTGCCTCGTCTTCTACAACGCGTAACGAATGTTTTATACGTTTTTCTGCTATATAAACACAGATAAATTATAAAAGTTTGTGTTATGACTGTCACCGGGTAATTGTAAACGCTGTAAGATTGTAAAATATCGCGTGTAATTGTAAACTCATGTTTCTCGATAAGAGAAAACTAAATTGTAAATTATTGAATTTGGATGGATTGGTTCTGTTCAAAATATACCGAGAACAACAATCGAATAAAGATTTATTACAATATTACGGAGTTTACTATTTTCCGGTAACATAATACATACATCTAATTTGCACATGTACGAAGCCGGGGCGTGTATCTTTGTAACGAGCGTATTTTTTGTATGTAAAGGCAAGCAGTTTCGGAGTTAAATATTTTCTTGAGTAAATAAAATTACAGTCGCTTTAATTTGTTGACCACTATCTCAACAGATAATTCGGCAAACGTATCCTATTCACTCTTGGTGTAAAACGTCCCAGATCAAAACTATGAGGTATTACTGATGGCACGGAATTATACTCCCAAGCTTCTACTAAATATAAAGTAATTTTAAGGCAAGCTACAATTTATTAGTTGAAATATTCCTTATGACTGCTGATCTAATTGTATTATACGGTTAAATACTCAGCGTTTGCCAAATTTTCATGCCAAATAGGTTAGGTTCTGAATTATTCCAGAAGAGTAGAATTTGGCGATGATAGTGAACTTGTACCCTTCGTATGTATGTATGTACCTACTTAGACGCATAATAGTGAATTTGTTACTTTTTGTATGGCATCATCCATCGTCGACCCCGTCATTAGAAGGTCAACAATATTCTTATCTCACTGACATGGTGTCAAAAATACTTCTAACATAGTTTTACTCAGAAACAAATACACATTTAACAAGAATTTAAAATAAAATTTCACTACATTTTGATGACTTTTTTGGCTCGACTTTTGTACATGTTTGATGTACCTACAAAGAGTTTATTTTTTTATAGTCGGCTAAACGGATTTGAGTGAAACTTAGCATGCAAATAGACCATGTCCTCGAGATCCGAGAGGACCTGCCAGGGTTGCGGAATTTGTTCGAATGAGAGGAAATGAAAAAATACAAGAAACATTGTAGCAGTCGGGACTAATTCTCAAAAATGGAGGCTTAACATACACACATACATACTCTCGAAAAACACAACCCTTCTTCGGGCGCAGTCGGGTAAAAGGTTCGGAATTGCGACCCTCAAACGCAAAAGGCATTAGGAGGAACACGGGTGGGACAGTAAGAGTCTTAACACTCTCTTCCGCTCCGCCCATAGCGGGAGAAGTCATTTGATGATTTCCTATCCATACCTAAAAAAGGTAGACCATGTCCTGGAATATTTGCACAAATAAAATCACGCGTGTATATATTCTCCAAAGGGTTTGGCAAAGATATATGTACGTATAATACACATTCCGCCAGTTTTAAGACTCTTGTAACGGGCGAGACAAACTCAGAGATAGGTTTCGACTTGCGTGATTTTATAACATGCAAATCCAGAGTCCGTGAACACATTTAAATTAGCAAGACCCATGTCATGAAAAACATACAAAATACCTCCATTGAATGTCGCAAAAGGTCAGTGGTCTCAATTAGCGTCCATTCAAACGACTGCAACAAAGCGATGAGTTGTATGAAAGTTTAAGTTAATTGCACATTCAGTTAAAAATTGTGCTATTTTACAAGAACCAGTATAATGGACCATTGTTCGGCGTCATTTACTGGGTACAGGACTATAAGCTTTTCCATGAAGTACGTGATTTTAAGGCTTTTAGGGCAATAAACATTCACTGTTGTATACGGTCTTGCCAATGCTGTGCATGCAATGCAATTGCTTGTCTTTGCCAAATTGCCTGGAAGACGGATTGGCTGTAATCTGTACTAATAGTATCTATACTAATAGGTATTATAAAGAGGAAAGATTTGATTGTTTGTTTGTATTGAATAGGATCCGAAACTACTGAACCGCTTTGAAAAATTATTTCGCTCTTGGGAACACTATCTTCGGGTGACATAGGCTATATTTTCACCGTATCGTACCTCCACTTAAGATTTTCTTTTTGTTTTTCTACTAAAGATCGCTAACATTATTAACACAGTAAGAAGAATATAAGGTAAACACTAAGACTACCAATAATAAGAATCCTTGCTTGATAGATTACCAAAAAACAAAAAAAAAAATTCATGGAAATTTTATTACAGATGGATGGGACCGAGGAAATGGCGATTTTTTAGGGAAACGCTTTATTGCGAGCGTATACGCCGTACGGCATTTCATACAAATTTTCAAGTCGTTATTTTCCGAAATGACTGAACCGATTTTAATTAAACTTCACACATATAAGCAGGATATATAGTTTTAAAAAGTTAGTTGAAAAATATTTCGATAAATATTGTTACAGTTAAATTAAACCCATTTTAAATTTTCCATACAAATATAAATTTCCAGTTATCTTTTTTTAAATAAGACGTTTCGAAAACGTTTTTAACTAACTTTTATACCTATGTATTCAGCGTATATTAAAATCGTAATTCAAATCGGTTCAGTAATTTCGCCAAGTAGTGACTTGAAAATTTGTATGAAATGCCATACGGCGTACACGCTCTTAACGCGGGCAAAAGTTAAAAAAAAAAAACTAAAAGGACAAAATTTTCGCGTACAAAACTACAATCAAATAGAATCATTCGAGGATAACGCACTAAGGGAATTCGTAGGAACGCCTGCACAATCAAACGCTCACATAACGGAGGGTTTTAGGAGCAAATACGAATATAGGCGATGTCAACATCGAACGGACCAATTGAACGACGAATGGGAACGAAAAGATTGAACGAACAATTTTAGGCGCACTGAGTGAATGGAATAGCATTACTCGCAATCCACTTTGACACGACATAGAAGCCGATCATAAAAAGTAATTGCGATACGCCTAAGTAAAAAATGTCTTTTTACTACAAAGTAAACTTGCTCCACGACAGGAGAAATTAATAATGGACAACGAAAACTCATCTAGAGGGCTTCTTTTGTTCTATCGAAATTGCTCTTATAAATTTTTAATTATAATTTTTAATTTTAATTATAATTTATATTATAAATTTTTATTTAAATTATAATTTATATTATAAATTAAAATTAATGTAGTTACTTAAGTGCCTTTGTAGATATGTACATATGTATCTGGTTATAACCCATAAAAATATCAGAATGAACTAGCTTTTGCCTTTGACTTTGCTCGCGTAACTATAGTTTTTCCCAATAAATGCCTAGAACTGTCTCCGGGGTTCTACATATATCTCTTTACCAAAATTAATCAAACTCGGTTCAGCGATTTAGTCTTGAAAGCGTAACAAAGTCATTTTCGCATTAATAATGTTAAGATAATGTTAAACAAAATGAAACAAACTCACCTTTAATTACTTCCTTTTAGGAAA
The DNA here is from genome assembly GCA_905332915.2 of Hecatera dysodea. Classification (NCBI taxonomy): domain Eukaryota; kingdom Metazoa; phylum Arthropoda; class Insecta; order Lepidoptera; family Noctuidae; genus Hecatera; species Hecatera dysodea. Next base: position 4,984,507 of record HG995290.1, on the reverse strand, counting down.
TACTCCAATATAATTTGAAGAGAACAATTCACATTCAAAAGTCACACAAACAAGTCCAAACAATATTCGATCTCATACAAATTCTGCTCTTGCTTCCGTGTACAAATTACACGAGCTAAAACAAAACACGAAACAATTCCGGAACACATAACTTCTTCAAAGGACAATCGCAAAGTCCTCTAACATCGCAAAAGTCGTAACTCGTGTTACATCACAAAAGTCGCGATAACGTCGCGTTTACGCTACTCAAACGATCCGGATGGGCCAATTTCTGACCGGCCGCGTCCGTTCGACAAACAGGCGACCTTAATTACACGCGCTGTTGTAATCAATCAGCTGGGCCCGTTTTGTTGACAGTGGCCATATTTACCAGGGATGTTTGTATGGGTTTACCGGAACCGAATTCGGAGTTTTTAAACTTGGAGGCGGAGGTAGTGGTAAAAAGACAAATGTCAAGTGCTAAGTGTGTCGTGTTTATATTCAGATAACGGAACTAATTTCGTTGGAGCAAAGGCTCAGTTACAGAACCTACTGTCTGATTGTTACCGCATTGAATGGAAAATGATTCCTCCCCGCGCTCCACACTTTGGGGGTTTATGGGAGTCCAACATAAAATCAATTAAAACCAAAAAACAAAACATTTATACCGTATAATTGGTTCTCAACTTCTCACTTACGAGGAGCTTCTGACTGTCCTCATTCAAATTGAGGCAGTTCTGAATTCGCGACCACTCTGTCTTTTATCTGAGGAGCCGTATCCAGAACCTCTTACACCCGCTCATTTCATTATGGCCTCACCTTTAACTTCACTGCCTGTCGAGAATGTTCCCGATGTGGCGAAGTCCCTTAATTGTCGGAAACAATTATTAGACCAGATGGTGTGTAGCTACTGGAAGAGATGGCGTTCCGAATATCTTCACAGTCTTCAGGTTAGACAGAAATGGTTAACTCAAGTAGACAATATAAAGATCGGTACAGTAGTTATTATTCATCAAGACGATATTCCCCCGCTACGTTGGCCAATGGGCATAATTACTGAAGTATATCCCGGCAGAGACGGCAATATTCGCGTCGCGCTAGTTAAAACTGCTACCTCAAAAGACCTATTGTAAAATTGTGTCCATTACCATCCCAATAACTTCTTATACAAACATAACCTCCAATTAGATATATTGTTTTCAATTTCAAATTATAAGAACTTTTTACAAAAATACAACCGACTTCTAAACAAAAAAAAAAATACCAAAGTATAAAATAAATTTAATTTCGGAACTCGATGGAGACTTACATAAATACATACTCTCGAAAATCATAACACTCTTTCTGGCGCAGTCGGGTAAAAGTTCGGTATTGCGACCCTGGAACGCAAAGGCCTTTAGGGTGACTACGGATTTTAGTCAGTAAGTGTCTGGCACTCCCTTCCGTTCCGCCCAGAGCGGAACGAGTCATAATCAGCCTTTTTATGTTCCCACTGCTGGGACACGCTTCTAGGAGAGGGATTGGGCCGTAATCCACCACGCGGGCCCAGTCCGGATTGACGAATGTCACATGGCTTCGAATTATTGGTTCTAGGATATGCCGGTTTCCTCACGATGTTTTCCTTCGCCGTTTTAAGAGCAGTGGTGATGAAATTAAATACGCAAAGTAATGCGCCTGGCTCGGTTACCTGCGACCTACAATTCGTAAGTTGGGGCCGTTACCACGCGGCCACCACTGCTCGGAACGAGTCATTTGATAATTTCCCATTTATAAAAAAGAGGTGTATTATCAACTGGAAGTTCCGACTTATCGGAGTCGGAATCGAGTGTCCGTAACATCCCTACTAGTAATTTTGGTCATACTTACCCTCGCGCGCGAGCGACGGGTTAGATCTGATTTTACAAGTGTTCGGTCAACTTCGTGCATTTTCGTGTTATTTCGGCGCATGTTTGGTAGTAATGATGGTATTGCATTAGTATTTAGTGTTAGCGTTCGGTCAACTTCGTGCGCTTTCGGATTATGTCGGCGTTTGGTATTTGGTAGTTGAGTATTAGTGACTGATTTTAAATGAGATTTCGATTAACATAATGTTGTTTTTGGGATTAAATGTACACAGTAAATTGTTTACTCGGGTTGATTAGGCTCGTCATTAATTAATAGATAAACTTTGTGACACGATCACATTTTAGTCAACATACCTATTTGTGTTTATTATAAAATTGACAGGTCTGGACACTGAAAAGAATTTAATGTATTTAACAATCATTATGGTATCATACCCGAAATGTAACCAACAGAGTCCTAGGTACTAATTAAACACACATATACCCACACATAAACACACCATTATTACGACACGCACCCACACTCACTCAACACTCACCACACCCACCAAAATGGACAGTTTTCTTTAGTTTTCGTTGTTTTTAAATAGGACTTTTTTTTTTGTAATGTAATGTAATGACAGGCTTTATCAATATGTTTAATTTATCAACTATTCTGGATTACCCAAAACATTTTTTTTTATATACAGGGTTATTTGTAAAACACCAACGACCTCATAAGAAGTCATTGTACTCATCATTATGAACAACTTTTACTATGGGACCAAACCTGAAATCGCGAAAACAAAATCAGCTATTGCTTACATTTATGTCCGTATAACTAATTAAAATGTAGTTAGAAAGGGAAGGGTTGGCCAAAGAAACGATGGATGGATTGTGTGAGGAGTGATATGAAAGAAAAAGGAGTTAGTGATAGCGTGACGGCTGACAGGACAGAATGGAAGAAAAAAACATGTTGCGCCGACCCCAAGTAACATGGGATAAGGGCAGGAAGATGATGATAACTAATCAACATGTAGGGAAAAGCTGTTTATTTTTTCGCGATTTCAGGTTTGGTCTCATAGTAAAAGTTTTTCATAATGATGAGTACAGTAATATGAAAAGAGTTAATGCATAGAACTTAAATATAGTATTGTATACGTATACGTATTGAAAAAAAAAATTGTAGTTTTTCTGCTGTTTTAAACGCTAATGCCGACTCGCACTTGACTGGTTTTATTTATGTACACATTTCCACAGTCACTCAGTTTGAGTTTTAACAACATTGTAGGTAATAATAACATTATCTTCATAAAAAACTGACAAAAGTCCACCGCTGAATGTAAAAGTATACACACGATAATCTATTACAGTATTTTTATGGCACCCGTAGACCATAAAAGCTACTATGTTGCGGCAAAATAATTTTCTATTTCATGTCATAATGCTAGATACTAAAAATCCTCTCTTACTTTACATAAGTCTCAAACATATGTACATACATAGGTAACTGGCGATATGTGTGTAGCTATATAATAATATCATTTATATCGGGTAACAAAGACCCATAACATATATACCTTACAGACTATCATACATACATATTTATATAAATCTAGCAGCGCCCCGCGGTTTCACCCGCGTAGTTCTCGTTCCCATGGGAATACGGGGATAAAATATGTTACTCAGGGTGAATGTAGCTTCCCAACAGTAAAACAAATCTTTCCTCTTTATAATCTATACTAATATTATAAAGCTGAAGTTTGTTTGTTTGAACGCGCAAATCTCTGCTCTTTGCGTTCCAGGGCCGCTGTGAGTCTTTCGAACAAATCTCTTTGACCCGGGCCTGGTTGTTATCGGACGCAAAGCCACCCACAGCACCCGCAAGCCCGCGCCTACGGTGGCCAGGAATCGCCCTGCGAATCCTGACGACCGGGGCGTCTTCTTCTATTGCAGCCGCTGGGGCTCGAGGTTTCTCTCTCCCGCACGTTCTGCCTCCTCCGTCGCAAGCATTACTGCTTCTAGGTCATACGCCTGGCTTGAAAGCCGAACTCAACTTAATTGGGAAAAGGCTAAGCTGATTGTTATCCATAAGTACTAAATGTTATATACGAGTATTTAAATCTAAAAAGTTGAAGGCGCATTATCTATCAATAAATAAATATTTGATACTAATTAGCGTTGTATGTTATTTTATATCACTAATAAATATTATTTATGATGTGTGCACACTGACAGCTCTAAATCCTTTCGTACAGTATATCAAAAGATAGTCTATAAGAGCTGTATGTACCGTTTTCGATTAAACCGTCTAATGACAACTTTTCCCTGTGCATGTTATGAGGTGTACAAACATCATCATCTGCCTCGTCTTTTGCCAACTGTATTGGGCTCGGCTCCCAGTCAAACAGTATTCAGCTGAATACCAGAATTTTACCAGGAGCGGCTGCCTACTAGACTTCCACAACCCATTAACTGGGTAACACGTTGGTACTAATAAATCATATAATATTTTGGAATATAGTCGCCAAGTTTAAAACCCTGAATCCCAGTGGAAGTTGCCCAATATCCTGAATGACGGGCAGTTTAATTCGAGCGCGTGACGAGCTTCTATCATGGCGATACATTTAGGACTAATGACCGTTGTTTTGTATGAGTAAGCACGTTATTTTGTACGCTTTGGGTACTTTGTGTTGGACAACGGCAAATCCGGAAATATGACGTGAAAATAAAAATCAATAATCTATTTTTAAGCTGCCTATTTGTAAACCAAGATAAAAGCGTAATACAGTGCAACTGTGATACAATTTCAAAGGCAAGTCGATACAAGGCAATGACCTACAGGCTGATGTACAAAAAACAAACATTGACCTACGATACTGGAAGTGCTTCTGTTTTTAATGATGCTCTAAATATAGAAAGAATTTAGATATTTTTATAGCAGAATTATAATAGTCATGTCTTTTTTTATTATTTTTTTGTTAAAAATAACTTATGGAAGGCGAGAGAGTTCTTCTTCATTCATAGTTATACAAAATCTACAATAATAAATAAAATTGAAGTTGTAGAATAGAACAGAATACTCTTTATTGTGTATACCTTATAAGTTACAGAAAATATAAATGAAGAAAACGTTACATAGGGTGACAAAGAAAGTAACAGCTTTTTATTAAATTCAAATGAAAGTATTATATACTTAATATACTTATAAAATATATTGTGATTGATTTTCTTAACCCCCTCTTTTTATAAGCATCGTGTCATACTTCCAAATAAATAAATAAACAGCTGATATTTTAATATTAAAAACAGACAGTTTAATTTATTATTATAGATGGATGGAAGATGCATATATTTCGTGTACTGTATAGTGGCTTCCGAAGTGGCGACTATGTTCCGTGCTTAACACAATCAAACTATGGTAAAAGCTTTTGTTACAAAATATGACGACAAAATAAAAATCAATAATCTATTTTTAAGCTGCCTATTTGTAAACCAAGATAAAACGTAATGCAGTGCAACTGAGATACAATTTCAAAGGCAAGTCGATACAAGGCAATGACCTACAGGCTGATGTACAAAAAACAAACATTCACCTACGATACTGGCAGAGCTTCTGTTTTTAATGATGCTCTAAATATAGAAAGAATTTAGATATTTTTATAGCAGAATTATAATTGCTATGTGTTTTTTTTGGTTAAAAATGACTTATGGAAGGCGAGAGAGTTCTTCCTCATTGGTATCTACACAAAATCTACAATAATAAATAAAATTGAAGTTCTAGAATAAAACAGAATACCTACTCTTTATCGTATTATACCTTATAAGTTACAGAAAATATAAATGAAAAAAAAAAACGTTACGTAGGCAGTAGGCTGACACAGTGAAAATTTAATGATGCTCTAAATATAGAAAGAATTTAGATATTTTTAAAGCTGAAATATTATAATTGTCATGCGTTTTATTTTTTTGAAAATAACTTATGAAACGTCAGAGAGTTCTTTCTCATTCATTAATCTAAAGGGTCTGTTTGCACCATAAAAATAACAGATTTTTACTAAATACAAATGAATGTATATATAATATACTTGTCTTATAATAAATATTTACTGACTGTCTTTCTCCCCTCCTTTTTAAAAGTATCGTGTAATACGTTTAAATGTTTTAATAATAAAAAGGTGATATCTCGATCAAAAACAGAGACTTCAGCTTTATTTATTTGTATGGATGGAAAGAAGATGTATAGATTACATGTATTGAATATTCGCTTCCGAAGCGGCGACTATATATGTTCCGTGCTTAACACACTCAATCAATGGTAAAAACTTTGGTTGGTCAGCTAGGTGGTATCGAAGCAGGCTAGCCAGCTAGGGTGCGCCGGATGTCCATTTAAGTATCGGACCCCAAAGTAATCAGTTAATCTGACATTGAAACGAGGGGTTGTTTCCCTTCAATCTGTGATTCATTTATGATTGTAACTACATAATTATGATAACGCTATGATCCCTTCTCCTCTACTTGATCTAAAAGGGGATCTAACGTCAATTTATTTACGAACAAGCAGTGCTTGTGGCTTGAAAGCTCGGGAACAAAATGCTTCTCGGGAACTCAAATCTGTTTAAAATGAGTTATGCAGTTCTACCGTAGAAGCTACGAAATAACATTCGTAGCTTCTATATTCGGGAAGATTACATCTGTGTGCATATAGTTTAGTATTACTCAGTGAACTAAGCTGTTTTTTTTATCACCATTTATTGGTCGTTGCCATTAAGAGCACAAAAAACTGTAATACAAACTATAACGGTTCATCAGTATGCTAGAATCATAAAATGCAACTTCATCTCCCACATCATAAAGTTGTAAATTCAATAACAACTTTTCAAATTCCGAGATCAACCAAATTTCTTCAGCTTTATTGACGTCAAGATAATGTCTTGTGACGTCAGGTCACGCTGTCATTTCTATTAGCTGAACATCTGTGTGTTCAAGTTTTAAAGCTTTTTATTTATGTTCCTTCCTGTGAAACGTGACGAACGAGTAGTTTATTTGTTAGGCACTTCAACTTAGTTATGAAGTAAGTGGCTTTTTAAAGTCTTTAGTTTTGAAGTTAAATGGATGGATGGTATTTTTGTTACTTTCAAGCTAAAACTACTAAACGAATTTGGATGTTTGAAACACACATACAGCACATACCTCGTTCATAACCTCGAATAACACGTATACAATTTTGAGAAGAAGTTTTTATACTTAGCTTAAAAATCTTTTTGAAGTTCATCATATATTATAAAAAAGAAAGATTTGTATTCTTTATCGACTCAAACGAATAACTTCAAAACTACTGGACCATTTTTCATCAAAAAATCTTTCACCGTTAGAATTATACATTATTCCTGAGTAAATCAATGTGCAGTGCGTGTGCTATGTGAATCAATCTCGCTAATTAAAAATAAACCAGTAATGACTAGATTTTTATCAATATTTAAGTTGGAAAAGCTGATTACCGCTTGAACAGTATCAATATTACAAGAAATGATCAAATATCAAATCAACAATAAAAAATCCTTGAAAAACGGAAACACACAAATACAAAGCCATTACGTCAACCGTTTCTTTTCTTTATACATCTGTGTACAACTTTTAAAGTGTTTTATTGGTTCTGTTTCCTGCAACTTGGTAGATTGTTTTTACGAGGCCGAGTAATAAAGGAGCAGCCTGTATATGAGGAAATGTCTTTGTTTTAATTTTAATTCGAGGGCTCTTGTGAAGTGTTGGTTTTAATTACGGCTTCTGGTTTTATAATTAGATGCGTGTTGTCTTTAAGGGACGTGATAGTAGTAGTTTGTTATATTATTTAGCTCAACTCATATTACGGAGAGGTGAGGTATAGAACAATCTGCCTGCTAAGCCTTTTCTAAACTAAGAGCCGACTTTCAGTCTAACCTCCACAATCCAGTAACTGGGTGCTTATGGCTGACGATTATCAAAAATGTTCCAATAGCAGCCGAGGCAAACAGCATAACATGCTTTCTGAGGCACGGACTGTATCGAATGGCCACCCATCCCAGGAACGACCTCCGCAATCACTTGCGGCTTGAAAATCGCACCATGCAGCAGTGGTAATTAAGCCACAAGCACCTCAATTTGGTCCACAGCTAACCATCTGCCAAGCAGTGGCGTGCCTAGGGTTTCAAAATAAGGCAAGCCCAATAAAATTTTAACCGATTTCAAAAAAAGAAAGTTCAGTTTTCGACTGACTATGTAGGTACCTACGTATGTATATATATATTATTTATATTCTAACTGGAATCGTCTATTTTTCTTATAAGATTTTTTTTAATTACATCAGAGTAAAATTTTGGTGATCGTTTTAATTCTACCAACAATTGTTTTTCAATAGCTATCATTGATAATTCGGAAAGACGCTCTTGACCTTGTGTATTAAGATAGGTATGGATACTTTTAAGAGACGAAAAAGCACATTCCGCGGAAGAACTTGTAGCAGGAATAGTTACAACAAGATACGCTAACTTTAACAGCTCGGGAAAGGCATCTTCGAGGTTATTCTCATGAATGAAATCAATTAATTCGAAAACATTACGATCTTTCAGATCAGGACTAGAATACAAGGCTTTTTAATGTTTGTTTGTCGAAATAGTTTGCATGCCTTTTAATGGCGCCAGATATGTTATTTAAATCATTATAACCAGGTGTATTCCAAACGGAATCTTCATTCCAAAAAAATATGCAGCACCAGCAATGCAACTTATTAGTGTGCGAACAGCCAACAATCCAACTAGTTTTATACACTGATCTATTAAATTTTCGTTTATGCGATTTACTAGTCTGAGAAATACACAGATTAGGCTTGGGTTTTAATGAAGAAATGAACTGTTTTTTCTGAGCAAAGTTTAAAGATTTTACCTTATCTTCGCCAATCAAAACTTGAACGCATTTTAAATCCTCACAAGGTATAATTACCTCCATTGTTGTAGGTAAGTCACCAAACCAATTGTATCACTGAGAAAATCTAAGAAAACACACTAAACATTTTAACAACAAAACTTTTCAAAACAAAACAAAACTCAAGCAAAAATGAAACTGAAGTTAGTTGCACTCGGGTGTCAGGAGCTACTTACGCAGAGTTGCAGTGTTGTCATTTAGGCAAAAAAAGTCGCCAGGTATATGAATAATCTAGCTAGATGTCGCAAATTTTTTATTTTTAAGATATTGCTTGAATATTTAATTTCGTTATTTTAAAAAATCGCTAGTTTTTATTGTTGCTAAATCTTAAAAAAAGTCTCCAAACTCGTTAAAAATCTCCAAGATCTCACAACGTCGCTAAAACAGCAACACTGCAGAGTTGGAAAGGTGACAAGGTCAAGCATACGCGTACAACTTCATAGGCAAGCACGGCTTAAATCTTCCATACTGATCCATTTGTAGACGCGCAATGTTCTAACTCGTTATACGGCACATCGCTATAAGTGCGAAAGTGACAGAGAGTGTATTTGAAAGCCCGGTAAAAGCCGGTGCGTGTAAGCAAGATAGCTATATGTAGATGTTGCAAATACGAAACTCTGCGCGCGAACAATCGCGATGTGTAGTAGTGTGGCATAGGTAGATACTTTGTGTTATTTTGACAGGAATTAAGCGCGCGAACTTTTAAATAGTTCGGGTTTGATATTGATTATCTATCGAGCATTTTAGTAAGGCATGCCGGGCTTTTGGGCTTATATGAAGGTACCGCCACTGCTGCCAAGCCATTTCCCTGCTATATTGGGGTCGGCTCCTAGGCAAACCGTATTCAGCTGAATACTAGTACTTTACGGGGAGTGGCTGCCTACCAAACCTCCACAACACATCAATCGGGTACCACGGTACTTCTTGGCAAGACTGATGTCTGAGAGACGGAGGAATCTCGATATGTTAAGACCACCCATCCACAGACAGGTTGGTCTGGCAAGCGATGCTTACCCTTGAAGATCGATCCGTGCGTCTGTGGTTATTAGGCCATAAATATCAGCCCTTTAATTTTCCCACTGCTGGGACATAGGCCTCCTGTCTAGGAGAGGGAATGGGCCATAATCCACCACGCCGGCCCCAGTGCGGGTTGGTGAATGTCACATGCCTTCGAATATTTGGTTCTAGGAAATGCCGGTTTCCTCACGATGTTTTCCTTCACCGTTTCGAGAGCAGTGGTGATTAAATTAATTACACAAAGTAACGCGCCTGGCTGGGTTTGAACCCGCGACCTAGAATTCGTAAATCAGGGCCGATACCACTCGGCCACCACTACTCTCTCACCTCTTGTTAAACCACAAGCACCTCCATTTGAACCAAAGCTAATGTGGACCAAAAAATAAAAAACATACATATCAATAAAGGGTTCCCCGCGCTACTGACGAATGTAACCCAATTACATGTAAATGCGTCGGTATGCGACATCCGGCGTCCTTTATATGACGTGTAACGTGCCACAATTTGACGCTGTTTACGCTCATATCATACCGCCACCGTTCACGCATTGCGGTTTGGCGGGAGTGGTAAGAGGCAGCGGGGAAAGGATTTGTTCTGCATTCGCTCCATTTTCGCTCTAATACATACGGTTTTTTTTTTATAGAATCGGTGTGAACATTTTAGAGGTAGGTAGGCGAAGTAAAACGGGGCACGTCTCTAATACATTAGAAAATATTGTACTAATATTTGAGACGGTTTGTTTTTAAGCACTGATCCGATTGCAAACATTATATTAATGGTAGGAGAGAGAGAGAGAGGATCAATACAATAAAAAGTTAGATTTCGTTTTATTGTACGGAACCCTTCATGTGAGAGTCAGACTCGGGCCTTGGGACAACATCTGTTTCTTTATTCAGACAAGTCGTTTCCTATCGAGTGGTGGGAAACATAGGTTGTTATGGGAATCTATGTACGTGGTGGGAAAACGAATCATTCTCCAGTTTGACAAGCTAGTCATCAGTAAAAACCTAATGTAAAATCACGGTCAATATTTTTAAAATGAAAGATTTGTTTGTTAGATTTCGGTGGTGAAAATATTGTGTTTTTTCTATATATCGATTGGCAACCCTAGCGGTGACCTACTTTTTTAAAACAAATCGAACGAAAAGTATTCCCTTTGTGAACTTCGGTGTCTAATCACTAGTGATCGGAATAGGTAAAAGAACAGTTAAAAGAACAGAGACAAAAATATGGAGACTACCTTACGAGCAAATATGTACGACTAAAAGAATCATGCGTACTCTGTTATTTTAAAACAGAAACAGGAAATTAATTGGATAGTTGTTTCACTGCATTAATTTTAGTTGTACTTAAGTAATATTCCAAAACCCGGGACATTAGTCCCGATTAAATATTTTGTCGTAAGGCGTCTCCACTTTGTCTCTGTTCTTTTCAAACATTAGGTATTTTAGCTCTACCTATTCCGATCACTGCTTATCACGCTATTATGACATCTAATCCTAGCTCCTACCCTCTATTTCTCGCACATTGCACCAGCCTCCCTAACTCCCAATTTTTTCGTTCAGCACGTATTCATCACGGCTGATTCGGCACGGGCGGCTTATTAATGTGAAATTCCACGGTTTTTCGCTTTGTAAACATGTATAAGTATATGGTCAAACGCTTTAGCTCATGGCCGATATCCGTATAGCAACCAAAACACTGAGTAAGTACAGTTTTTTTTCATATATGTATTCATAATTCCTTTTTTTTTATTCTACTTATTTTTCTTTGTTTAATTTTAATTCTAATGCTATTCATGTTATTTCACTCGGTTTTTGAAATTCAATTGGACTTAAATAATATTCGGATATTATTTAATAATGATAACATATAATTGTAATTATTGGCTCTCTGCACGTGTTGGTAATAACTGTTATTGCAAAGAGTAAGTGAACTAAATAAATAAATAATAATAAGAAATAACATCGCTCTGCCCAGAGCGGAAGAAATCATTTGATGATTTCCCATCCAAAAAAAAGGGGTTTACATTGAAGACGCACATTTTTAAGCCTTTTCGATACATGAAAGAGAAATCGCTATCAATATAAACCGGCATGTCCTAGAAACATGAGTGTCATTTTATGTCGTGTGACTTTGTTTTAGCATGTACCTAGATATACCAGAACTTCATAGAAATACTACTTATTTTATAGTTAAAGTTGAGTCTAAATCATAACATTTCTCCAGTAGTTTAACTTCCTCGTAAGGATTACGAGTTAACGTCTGTTGTTCTTTTAAAACTGCTTCGTGCGTTAACTCCTGAAAGGAAACATTTACTTTGCCAGTAGTTTGAGGTTGAAGTTGATGTTGTAGGGATAATGAATAAATTTGTTGTTTCTTGTATCAGATGGTATTTCACACGGTGTGCAATAAATAACAAAGATTTTCTTGTATTTTTAATGATAGTTTCTTTTTGTATATTTATTTAGGGCTGATTTATCAACAGTCAAGCACTTGACTTATATCTGAAGAATTAATATTGCTGTTTGACATAGTATGTCAAAACTGCTTTGAAGATAGCTTTTGTATCTGCCACGGTTGTGGAGTTAAAAAGTCACCTCGACCATGGAAATTGGAACGTAAAGGAAGGACACGTCTCAGTGAGTCTGACACTCCCTTCTGCTCCACCCAGAGCGGATGAGATCATTTGATGATTGCAAAAAAGAGACAGCTTTTTTATAGAAGACTAGCGACCCGCCCCGGCTTCACACGGGTGCAATGTAGATACTAATGTTTCCTCTACTATAATATGGATGTTTTATACATATAAACCTTCCTTAAGAATCAGTCTATCTATTAAAAAAAACCGCATAAAAATCCGTTGCGTAGTTTTAAAGATCTAAGCATACATAGTGACAGACGGCGGATAGCGACTTTGTTTTATACTATGTAGTGATATTATTTTCGTCTAACTGTTGAGTGAAAGTGTATGATTGGTCAGATTTCTGCCAAACGCCTTTTCTTACTCTTTCTATGTCTCCAATGTGGTCCATTGCAAGTTCGACGTCATTTACCATAGGTGCATCTCATTGGCAGTATTGGCACCCCATACAGAAATACCCATAGCCTCAGTAAAGATTTCAGTAGGAATTTATTTCATTTCGTACAACATGGTCATTAAATTTCACTGTTGATAATGATACAATAGGGTAGTTGACTAAAAAAATCTAATTAGTCCGTTAGATAGATTTACAAAAAATATTGGACACGTATTTTTTCTTTTTTCACGTACACAAAAAATGAAGACGATACAGAGCGTTGAAAACTCGTGTGACGTCACTACTCGCTACAATTTTTACCGAGCCGTAACGTCACAAGCCCCCACTCCTGATCTTTGATGCTTTGTATCTTCGTCAGTTTTTATAGATTTGATAAAGGAAAAAATACGTGTCCAATATTTTTCTATAATCTAACTGACGGACTAAACATAATCATATATTTTTTACTCAGGAAACATCCCAATTATCAACAGTGAAATTTAATAACCAAGACCGGATAAATGTTGTTAATTATGAAATCAAACTCCCGGAAGGAAAAATGAAACAAACTGCCTGAATTAGCTAAACAATTTCTTAAAATCTTAAAAAATAATCATTTATAAGAGCCTAAATAAAAAGATTGGTGAGGTAGAATTGAATAATAGGTACCATGGAAACGGAGGGTATTCGAGAAAAATGTTTCCGACGAAAATTAATTAGAAGGGAGAGGCAGGAAGTGTGAGTATTAAGAAGAACTCAGAAATGTATTAATAAAGATTCGTTATTTTATGTATATATTTTTTTGTAAAGTTTTATTTAATCTCTTCTGAATTTTTTTTACTAAATTAAGAAGGAATACTTGGTAAGATAAGAGGGTGCTTTCGTTTTACTTTGTTTGTGCAGATGAGTAATACCCTTATTTCTATGAAATAATAAGATAATATTAACTAGGTAGGTACAAATAATAATATTTTATTTTATTGAGACAGCGTAGTTTCTAACAGTAAAACGTTTCTTTTTATTTTTGGGTATTACTAGAGATTTTCTTTTACAAACATATACACAATTTCATTACATAAACTAGCAGCGCCCCGCGGTTTTTTTCGCGTAGTAAAATAAAATAGCCCATGTCACTCGCTGATAATGTAGCTTTTCTTTGGTGAAAAACTGGTTAAAATCGGTCCAGTACTTTTGGAGCTATAGGTATTTCGACAACACGGCGGCGCAGTGGTTGAGCGATTGACTGCTGCTGTATCGCGTGGGTCCGATTTCCGCACGGAACAAATATTTGTATGGCCTACAGATAGTTGTTCCGGGTCTGGCTGTTTGTGTATGTGAGATTGTATGTTTGTAAATGCACCTACGATACAGGAAAAATCCTAGTGTGGGGCAAAGTTAAAAGAAAAATATATATATCCGCCTTTGTACAGTTTTGTTTACTAGTGCATAAAGTTTTAATAAATAAATATATATTAGTATACATTTGAGCATGACCTGGACTGACAAAGCCGGTTCGAGGCGGCATCAATCAAAAAAGAAGTTTCTGGAAAGATACGAGACAGGTATATGTCAAGGTGAGGCTAATTAATAAAATAGACCAAACAAATAATGTCAAACAACGTTATTTTCCCCGAAACGTCTGAAAGGCTTTCTTTGACACAAAGGAATAGGATACAAAAGCCTTTGTCGCTTGACACAAAAATTTAGCCAGCGACACCGAAAAATGACAACGTGGCTTGTGAAGCTACGCCATTGTCAATATACTATGTCATAATTAACAACGTTTTACCATTTATGTGAAATATAAAGTTATGGCAGAAGGTCAACATCTACATCTACACTAATATTACAAAGAGGAAAGATTTGTATTTTTGTGTGTGTGTGTAATGAATAAACTCAAAAACTACTATGCCGATTTCAAAAATTCCTTCACTATCAGAAAGCTACTGGATGTAGCTTCCCTGACCCTGCCCTGAGTAACTATATTTTATCCCTGTATTCCCACGGGAACGGGAACTACGCGGGTGAAACTGCGAGACGCTGCTAGTATTAAATATTATGCCCAAAATCCCCGAAAAGTCAAAGTCAAAACATTTATTTCAATTAGGCCATTAAACGAAACTTTTGATCGTCATCATTTATAGTCAAAGTGACTAGTGTTAATCCGCAAAGGTCTTATGGAGAAGACAAGAAACTCCATTGGTCGATTAGTTCCGTAGATGTTTAAGTCCCATAAAATAAATAGAGAGCGACTTTTTTGCCAACAACCCGCTACAAATCCAGATACCGGGCTGCTCCTTAAAAAAAACTCAAATAGGCCGGTGTTTAATAGCCAACTACCCTTTCACCGAAACTACCTCAGAGTTCAAAGACTTTTGAAGTCCACACAACTTTACGTGTCAAATCATATGCGAACCATGTATGTTGATGTCTGAAGTGGTCTTTTGAGGAAAGTACCACACAGATTTGAATAGAACTGTCCAGATAGTACAAGCATTTGCCAGTTATCGTGTAGCTCAAACTTAGAACTTTAAGGAGCTTAACTATGTAAGGATATTTGGGTGAAACCCTAATATAGCGATCTACATGGTCCACAAATTTACAATACGTTATATAAGTATATGCATACCAGTGTCTGAAATATTTTTTTGAAGAAAGAATCACACAGACTTTAAGTGAACCTGTCTAGTCAGTGCAAGCCTTAAAGTTGAATGGTAATGTTGATTATACGAACGAAGAAAAGACCAGCGTTTTAGTTGGACTTGATTTTCTATTCGTCTTTTGTTCTGCAAAGAGCTATTATTAACATCAACGCTACGGTTGGGAATATTTTATTATTTCATTAATTTTGTAATTTCGGTAAAAGGGAGTAACGTTATTTCTATAATGTGGTTTCTTATACATGTATATGATATACGTGGTATCATTTGGTGTCTAGAGATTTATTAAAGTACTAGTTCTTTCACAACACACATTGAGCCTTAGCTTCTGTCTTCATTTAGTAATATATACAAGAGTATCATTTTTGAAGAGTTCCGCTGTCCATTCTATTCTACATTCGCAACTAACAAAACGCCTACTCATCATAGGTAAAAATAACCTGAGAATAATAATAGGAACAATTACGGGTCGTTGTCTCTAAAGTAAACATATCTTTAACATAGATGCCACGGACAGTCCACTCTGCACTCCAATGCCCACTCTAATACTTGGTTCTCTGACTAGTATACTTGGTGCATCGTCCTCGCATATATGAAGTATTTTTTCTGTACCAAATATTGTAAAACATTTTTATTTGAAAAGAGTAACTATGGAGTTTTTTGTCCGTTTTCTCCATAAGAATCTAACTTTGCGAATGGACGCTAGAGTCACTTAATTATGATAACTTTTAATGATGACGTTCAAAAGTGCCGTTTAATGGCCTAATTGAAATAAACGTTATGACTTGACTTTTCTGAAGGTTCTTGTGAGAAAGGCCACAGACGTAAATCCGCGAAATGAGCTAGCTACATACTTAATTTACTTATCAATAGCTACTAAAAATATTCCATTCCAGATACATAACAGTGAGTTTATTATCATAATAACATATCTTTTCGTTTGATAAAAATATATGATCTCTTAAATATTATACCCATCGTTTATTTTAGCGGGAATTCGGTTAAAAAATATAATATCCATTGTTTTGTTTCAGTGTACTAGGAAAATTGAAATTTTGCTGAATTAAAAAAAATATAGAGTGAATATTTAGTGATGAAATCTATATTATACAGTACATTATTGACAACTTTTATTATAACTAATAATTATTATAAAATGCTTTGAAAAAAACTTAACTACTTAACTAAAAATAAAAAATAGTCAAAAGATGGCGTCGAAACATTCCTTCGCAGCGCTGGCCACTGGTAATGTACCCAAAAGGCTGGCAGTTAGCCCTTGAGTCACGCGAAGTGTCAACTAAACGTTTACAGTAAATTCAATTGTTTTTTGTAAAAGTAAACTATCAATGATTCGATCAATAAGAGCGTTTAGTTGCCTAAAAAAATCTAATTAGTCCGTAAGATAGACTTCCCAAAAATATTGGACACGTATTTTTTATTTTTTCACGTAAACAAAAATCGAAGACCATATAGTGCGTTAAAACTCGTGTGACGTCACTCCGTGCGACGATTTTTACCACGCCCTGATGTCACAAGCCCCCACTCATGATCTTTGAAGCTTTTTATCTTCGTCAATTTTTAGAGATTTCATAAAGCAAAAAATACGGGTCCAATATTTTTCGATAATCTGACTGGCGGACTAAATAGGATCATATTTTTATTCCTCAGGAAACAACCCTATTATTCTCAAAGTCTCCTCACAAAACTATCAACAATATATTGCACAAAACCCCCTTAAATCTATGTATGTAAGTAAGTAAGCATAACAACAAAAGCTCAATATAGGTACATACGTAAGTACAACTACCCGCCACGATTAAAACATAATATTTTACTGCCCACTTCAGAAATAACAACACAATCCGCGATAAAGCCGGGAACGTTCATAAATAAAGATAGAAAAGGGAAAAACACAGATATGCATATGAGGGTGAATACAAATCACTTTGGGATTGTCCGACAAGCCTGGCTTATAGGGACATACTGGGTACGTTTCATATTTGGCCTTATTAAATGTGATCACATTTCTTCCTTCCGTCCTCAGCTTAAATGGTTGCCTATATATACTCCTATCCGTCAAAGGAGATCCCTCAGATCCCTCTGCATACTTTTCATTATTATCAACGACGCTTGTGTTCCTGATTAAAACAATATTTTTAAGTGCTGGGCATTTTTCACATTCTTAACCTTCGAGCATCCATAACCTACTTATATCCCTTCTCACTGCACCGGGATCTGTCTAATTCCTCACTATTTCTACGAAACACTACCGAAAGCACCTCCCCCCCCCTTCACTCTCCTAGGGAGGAGAGCGAAGGGGGAGTGGAGGAGGCCTGTGTCCCAGCAGTGGGAACGTTAAAAGACTGATTATGCTTATACTACCGCAAGCCTGTCGTTCTTAGAGCGGTCTTCCTCTTAATTATTATGAGTTCTCTTAATCAGAAAGATAAAGATTCATATTTAAGTTCAATAGTGTATTATTTTAGCTTATAGATACGATTTATACATACATGTGTATATATGTATACCCCATTCACGATAAGATTAGACATTGAAATACATCTTTTTTACAGTCCGTTCAACCGATTTTGACTTCTATTGCGTTTGTCGTTGCGTGCAGTAAACAGTTGGTATTATAATCAGGTTTTTGCTTTTAATGCCATCCTTATGCCTACGAAATAGAAGTAAAAATCGGTTGAACGGACTGTAAACAATTTTGTTCTGTTGATGATGATGATGTCTAATCTTATTGTGAATGGAGTATAGATAGATATTATAATTTGATTGAAATCTGACGACTAGTATTTGAGTTATCCGTAATAATGCGTAGATTCGTCTATAACCAAAAACACTGAGTTCCGAAATTAAAGTTATTTTGTACTTTTTTCTTTTTTTTTTTTGTTTAGAAGTCGGTTGTATTTTTTTTTTGTTGTAAAGATTTTTATTTTTCAATTGTTATTCTTACGTCAACTGTATTTTTGCTTTGTCTTATCTCAAGCTAGATTAGTTATTCACAAAGTTGGAGTGGCTCAGGTGCGCCAGACACACCCAAGTGCTCGGCGTTCTATTCATGCACCCCTCTTTGTAATTCTGAGTCACGTTGGTAATACCAGACCGTCTCACTCATTAAGCATATTTTATGTTATACAGAAGAAAGGCACATTGATTACTATGCTTACTGAGTATGTAGTTTTTTTCAGAGGGCATACAAAATGTGAGATTCAACGATAACTACTGACAAAATACTTGAAATAGACCAAGCGACTTCTTTGAAATTTCAAGTGGCTTATTCCAGTTATTATCGTTATCGTTTGCCTTGTTAGGGTTCCGTACATCAGTCGGAAAAACGAAACCCTTATAGGATCGCTTTGTTGTCCGTCTGTCTGTGACGACCCTTTTTCTCAGGACCGCGTGTATAAACGGCCTTATTTGATGTTCATTTCGGTTTTTTTTTATAGTCAGATGGATAAGTTCTTGACTCTAGTCTAGGTCACAGGTGGCAGAGACAAAGTCGACGATGGAATGAGCTTACCCAGAAGAAGCCTGTTCATTATAACTTTGAAGAGGTTAGGGTTGAATGCGTTCAGAAGCACAGACACAAGCAGAGATTTCCACTCCTTTGCTGTGCGCATTATAAAAGACGATTTAAGCTTGTTCAATTAATATCAAATTAGGCCGTGTATGCTCCGTTTATGGCTCATGGTTTGACGCTTGCACGGGAACCGAAGCCTATAGGGTACTTTCCGTTGACCTTGAGTCATGAAATTTGGCAAGAAGTTAAACCTTATGCTTGCTTGTTTGCTTTTTTGCCTTAAGAATAAATCAGAAAAATGGGAATTTGTAGTTGTACCATATACATTTTTTTTGCGATTTCTGACTTACATTTTCTGTTGAAGTATTGACCGTGAAAAGTTAAATTTGTCCTTCAATCTTACAGACCTGCTATATTTATGTCAGAGTAATGAGAGTATTTACATAGTTTATAAACTTCCGTACATAATGTACACTCTAAAAAAAACAAGACTCGAACGGAACCCTCGGTGCTTAAGCCTGACTCACTCTTATCCTATTATTTCTTTAATGAAAAACCATCAACTAACTCTTTCCTCTCTGGGCGGAGCGAAAGAGAGTGTCAGACTCTTATAAACTAAAACCCACCCGTGTTCCTCCAAAAGCCCTTTGTGTTCCATGGCAGCGGTGACTCTTTCGAACAAAATCTCCCTCATCACACTGCCAAGGACCTTTAGGCTTTTCAAAGATATTATTTCACCATAAGTAAAGTCCACCGTGGTTTGGTAGAATCGCAAAAATACTTAGCAATTATTTATCAAAGAAAGAAAGAAAAATGTTTATTTAGGACTCGCACAAAACAAACAAAAAAATAAAACTACTAAAAAAATAAATGAAAGAAAGCTGTACATTTCAGTTATACCCTGAAATTGTGCGAGGCCAAAAAGGTTCCTATCTCAGCACATGCTGCGATATTTAAAAAATAAAAATGTTACAGCGCTGGTATTCTGATAGGTCCTCTACTGATAGATCACTCTGTATGCCTTGAATGCAAATTATGTCACGTCTATTCTATTCTATTATATTCTAAATATACAAATAATTCATAAAGGAAAAAAAATATACATACATACAATAAAAAATTTAAAACCGACTTCTAAACAAAAAAAAACCAAAAAGTATAAAATAACTTTAATTTCGGAACTCGGTGTTTTTGGTTGCTTTTTTGTTGTTGAACACACCGACTTCCGAAATTAAAGTTATTTTATACTTTTTGGTTTTTTTTTGTTTAGAATTCGGTTTTATTTTTTGTAAAAAGTTTTTTTTTATTTTTCACTTTTTAGTGGTACCTACACCCCCTCGCCTCCCCCACCTAAACGAACTTATTACTTACTAACGAACGAACGAATTGGTGTAAAAAAAACGTACTGCTCCTTCGCAGAGTAAACTAAGAGGTCATCAATGTAGAAAATGTACATATTTTTTTTAGATTTTTGTTGATTTTTCGAAAACTGCTTGGTTGATTTCGATAAAATTCAATGGATTTTGATGATTCAAAAATCATGGGACCATTTGGGAAGTATACCCTTTCCAACAAAAAAAGAATTTTTCAAATCGGTTGACAAGCGACGGAGTTATGCGCGAACAAACAATAAAAAAAAAAATAAAAAAAACACAAACATCCGAATTGAGAACCTCCTCCTTTTTTAGAAGTCGGTTAAAAATAGCCCAATTCCCAAAGGCCCATTACTCCAGTGTCATTTGTCGGAGTCATAGATAGTGACAAATGGTGGAACGCGCAGGCGCAAGTAGCTATGGTTGGTTGTCAAAATGGATGAATAATAAAAATAATTTAAAATATTTATTTAGTTCTTGTAGTTTCCTTTTGAATGAGTAGGTGTTGCTTGAACTTAGAACTGAAAGTACCAACTGTTTTTATAGCACGCAATGGTGGTGGCAGGTCGTTCCAACAACGCGAAGCTGCGAATTTAAAACTTCCACGGAATGCAGATGCTCTAGTTTTGATTCTGTTGACATCTCGCGACCAAGTCAATTTATTATACACCCCTAGTTTTTAATTAGTACAAAAAATAACAGGGCTCTGTCCGTACCCGTTACTGATCATATTTGTGTAGTCAAAAGTAAAAAAATAAAAACCTAAAATTGTCCACGGATTTTTTTAATAATTGGTAAATTCATAATAGAATCAACATTCATAACAATTGCTACTAGAAAATACTACGCACAGTTTTTTTTCCATTTTAATCGTCATTTATTCATTCATAAATCAATAGCCTGTACAATATTTTTATAAGTTGAGTGGCATTTTAGGATATAAAAAACGCTAATAACTTTGCTGTTTATGAACATAATTTTTTGAGACTTTTCTTAAATAATAACGAGATCTTTTCTAATAAGCCCTTAAAGTATTTGTACTAATTAAAAACTAGGGGGGGTATAGATAGTCTGGTTTTTTTTGTGAGAAGTATGCCAAATAACAGACATATCACACGCATGCTGCAAACAACCCTATGAATGCCTAAGCATGAAAACGGAAATGAACCAGGGATTTATACCCGACTGTGGTACCGCAAATGGGGTGTTATGTTTTGTAGAAAATCCTTTCGATTTTCAGTATTTTACTGGGTATCAACATTTTTGTTGTGTCTTTTTCAATCTGGTCTAAAAGGTTGTTTCGTTTGAATTTCAGGCTTGGTGGCACGCACCTCTGAAATATTTACAAAGCTTCCATCAAAGCGTTGGAATAGTTTTCGAGTGGAAAATGTTGAGGCCCAAAACAACAACTTTTAAATTATATTTATTTTGAAACTTGATTAAAAATAACACTTTTACACGTTTATCTTTCAACTAGATGAAGCAGGTATTTCATATTTGAAGGTCCCACTGCAATAATGATGAAAGTCCATTTTAGTTTTAAAAAAAAGTAAGCACGTCATTCAGCCACTAGATCTCTGTAGTTGGTATTGTTACGAGTTTCGGGTTCGTTACAATAAAATCAGCCGATTAAATAATCAAAGATGACACTTTAATTTACTCAACACTAATATACACTTTAAACTCACTAATCACAAAACACAATCGCACTGTTAATCACTTGAGTTCGCAGTCGAAGATCGCTCTCGAAGTTATCACTTGTATCGCAAATCCAATACTGACTCGGTCGGCACATGTGCCGGCCTTATATAGGGCACCGAGTAGAACTCCAGAAAGTTCGCGTACATATCGGTCGCGACCGACTAAGGTCCGAGAATTCTAGCATAGAAGAATCTCGAAGGTCCTTGACTTCACTAGTTCTGCTACTCGATACTAGATGGCGCTAGTGGTACCGAATGCCGCTATCGTCCTAACTTAATTCTGGCGCGCAACACTGCCCCCTCCTAAGACATGCTCGTCCCGAGCATTATCAGCGCCATAATAACGCGCCAGTCGATCAACATGGACGATCTTACGAGCGCTTCTTGTACCTTTCTGTATACGGTAGGTCACGTCATTGATCTTCGTCACAATCCGGTACGGTCCGTCCCATTTAGCTTGAAGCTTAGGAGATTTCCCTTTGCTGCGAACTGGATTGTGCAACCACACTAGTGAACCTTCCTCGAACCCTTTATTGTTCATTTTGCGGTCATAGCGGGTTTTCATCTTTTCAGACATTTGCTGGCCCGATTGTCTGACATGCTCATGAATGTCGTTCATTTTGTTCCGCAAGTCATTCGCATAATCGGTTATACTGCGTGGGGCATCAGGTGGTATTCCGGTGATCAGGTCTGCAGGTAGCCGCAATTCTCTTCCAAAGTTTGCGAAAGCTGGTGTCACTGACGTGCTTTCATGAACAGCACTTCGGTATGACAGCAAAAACGGTTGTATGTGCTTGTCCCAATCTCGTTGCCGGTTTTCCACAACTTTGGCCAGATATCTCTCCAATGTCTGATTAAATCGTTCCACCATTCCATCCGATTGTGGGTGGTAAGAAGTTGTCCTTGTTTTATGAGTACCCATAACTCGGCAAATTTCCTGGAATATTTGGGACTCAAAATTCCTTCCTTGATCGCTGTGAATCTCTAAGGGTACTCCAAAACGACAGAAGACTTCATGAACTAGTTTATCCGCAACTGTTGAAGCTTCTTGGTTTGGAATGGCGAAGACTTCCGGCCACTTAGTGAAATAATCCATAACCACCATGAAATACTTGTTACCACTTTCACTTTCCGGAAACGGTCCCGCAACGTCTAGCGCTATCCTTTCCCATGGTGCACCAACATTGTACAATTTCAATGCACCTCTGCTACGAGTCTGAGGTCCTTTTACAGCCGCACAATTTGTACACTTGCGACACCAGTCCTCAACATCGTCACGACAGTGGACCCAGTAAAACCGTTCCCGTATCTTCAGTAGAGTCCGTTTTACACCCATATGGCCTCCTGAACAACCATTATGGTACAGCTGTAGAACATCCGGTACTTTAGCTTTAGGGACAACCATTTGCAAATGACAGCTGTCTCCCCGAGCATTTTCCCATTTACGGCACAGGACTCCATCCTGAATCACTAAACTGTCCCATTGGGCCCAATAGCTTTTTGTGATTGAACTCATCGCTGAGACATCACTCCACGTAGGCTTCGGAGCACTGGCCTTCATCCACTCCAGAATCGGCTTGATGTCCAAATCATCCTGCTGTGCACGTTCCAAGTTTTCCTTCCACTCGTTACTAAGATCTGTCTTGATCATCCTCACAGGTACGACTTCTTTACCCTCTTGCCGAGTACAATGCTTGCAGTCTTCAGGGCAAGGTCTTCTTGATAATGCATCTGCGTTACCATGAGATCTCCCGCTACGACCTTCGACCACCAAGTCGTACTCTTCCAATCGCTGTCCGCGATTGTCAGCCGCTCTACCTGCTAGAGGTCGGCTATCTGCCCTTTGAGCAGTTCGCTTAGGGCAACTGGGCCTCAAGTGGCCCCTTTCACCACAGCCGTAGCATCTAGGGCTGCGCCCTTTATAATGGTCACGAACTGCAGCTGCTGCAACCTCCCTGCCATAGTGGGAACGATGGTTCTGCCGCACAGCTTCCCCTTCTGAAGTTCGTCTAGGGCAACTGGACCGTAGGTGGCCCCTTTCCCCACAACCATAGCATCTAGGGCTGTATCCTTTAAAACGGTCGCGAACTGTAACCGCTGCAATCTCCCTGACGCGATGGGAACGATAATCCTGCCGCGCAGCTTCCACCTCCAGTGCATGTGCCAAGGCGTCTTTAAGCTTCTCGTGGTGCCCGAGCCTCACGGCAGCTCTAACTTCAAGGTCCCGGATGCCGTCAATGAAAGCCTGCACCAGGTTCCCTTGAATGAGCGCAGGTACAGACTGGTATGCTTTTCTAACAAGCTTCTCCACCTCAAGGGCCCACTGCTGCAGGTTTTCACCGCTGCGTTGCACGCGATCCTTCAGCTGCGCCCGAAACACGTGTTCCAGATGAGCGTCGCCATACCTAGCTTCCAGTGCCTCAACCAGCTGCTCGTAAGTCACCTCGTTACCGAGGGCTTCCAGGATAGTGAGGGCCTGGTCGCGGAGGCCTAGGGTGAGGGCAGTCATGGCCTGGTCCTTACTCCAACCGTTCGCCTTCATAACAGCCTCAAATTGCATTTTGTATGCCGACCAGGAAGATGTTCCATCGAACGGCGGCACTTTGAATCCACGTAGAGAAGGTGTAGTAGCTACAGAGGTTGCAATTCCATCTCCTACTTTAAGGTTGTCCAATGCTTTCTTTATTTCCACAATCTGGGTTTCAGCTTCTATCAGGCGGTTTTCATGTTGAATCACCTTATCTTTTACAACCTTCATTTCCTTGCCGAAAGTGGCGTGCAGATCCTTGATGAGGAACATCTGTTCTTCCTGGCGACGCGCCTGTTCCTCCTGTCGGCGGGCCTGTTCCTCCTTGTCATACTGCAGCTGTTCTTCCAACCGACGAGCCTGTTCCTCCTGGCGGCGGGCCTGCTCCTCCTTGTCACGCTGCAGCTGCTCTTCTAAACGACGGGCCTGCTCCTGCAGCAGCATCATCAGAGCAGCAAAGTCTGGTGCTGATGATGATGCTGGAGCTACTGCGGACGAGCCAGCGTCCAAGGTCGGCAACTGTCTCTCCGTCGTCTGCGGCGTTGCACCTCCAAAACGCCTCTGGTCCGTCTCTTGTTGGCGTTGACTTCGGGTACGGATACCCTCAGTGTCGTCCTTCGGTAGAATCGGCATCTTTTAAATCCACTCTTCTGACACCAATTGTTACGAGCTTCGGGTTCGTTACAATAAAATCAGCCGATTAAATAATCAAAGATGACACTTTAATTTACTCAACACTAATATACACTTTAAACTCACTAATCACAAAACACAATCGCACTGTTAATCACTTGAGTTCGCAGTCGAAGATCGCTCTCGAAGTTATCACTTGTATCGCAAATCCAATACTGACTCGGTCGGCACATGTGCCGGCCTTATATAGGGCACCGAGTAGAACTCCAGAAAGTTCGCGTACATATCGGTCGCGACCGACTAAGGTCCGAGAATTCTAGCATAGAAGAATCTCGAAGGTCCTTGACTTCACTAGTTCTGCTACTCGATACTAGATGGCGCTAGTGGTACCGAATGCCGCTATCGTCCTAACTTAATTCTGGCGCGCAACAGTATTCTCGTTAACAAACTTAGGTACCTACTCAATAAAGCCCTGGTTCTTTAAAGTAACTTTAAATAATAATTTTTACTAAGTACTTAAATAAAGCTTGAGTAAAGAAACAACATAGTATCAATAATAAAAATGTGCTGTAACAAATAATGCTTTATTTTCATACTGAAGGTACACGATTTTTTTTCCCATTAATGCAATTGAAACGCAATTATCTCAAAACGAGGCAACAAGGACATTAATTATCGTTATTGCAGTGGACCCTTCATTTGACTACTTTGAGAAGAAACAGTAAAAGTTTAAGATAAAATCAGACCTAATTCGAATTAAGCAGATATTGGACAGCTATCGGAATAATGAAGTACGCTTTTAAATCAGTTTCCTGATACCTGCAACCTCTGTCCCCTGGGTCTTTCAGTCAAGAGTGAATATATTAATTCTATAAAAACATCCACCAAATCATCGCTGTTCAACAGGGCCACAAGTCTGCTATTACAATAGTGTTAGAATGGTCTATCATCCTTATCAACTTGTAAAAATCAACCATTTCATAATGGTTGATTTTTACAAGTTTGATAATCTACTAATATAAAAGCGTCACTATGACTTTCTAATGGTCAACCACTGACACTCCATTGAAAGAAATGGCTTAGAATAGTAATCTCGTACATAATGACAAATGAACGACAGACGAACACAAATGCGGTAATCTACTAAATTTTTGACAGTTCCTTTGATCAGTGACCTACCTTTAGAACGTCGTTGTGCAGTCATTGCTTTTAATAGCTCGGTTATCAAAAAGTATTACGAGTACGAGACCATTGACAGACCAATGATCGACCAGTATGACTTTAGTAGATTACGAACTTTTAGTGAGTACAATGGGATCGTGTTGGAATGACAAATTTATAAAAATAACAGACTTGGGGCCCTGGTTAAACACTCGCCTATCAAAATTAAAAAACAAAAAATTAAAAAATATTTTTAGATCTTACGCGATTCGCAATAATTCCAATGAATTCTAGATTTACAACAAAAACATTGTAAGTATTTGCTATACGTATTTACATAGCTAAGCAAACAAACGCTTTATTAATCAAAGTCTACAATTATCTGTTGCTAAATATGTACTCAGTATACTCCTTTAGAAGCCGAGTATTGATAGACGATGATACGTAATTTATGATTGTTGCCAGTGTGTAGTTAAATGCCGAAGGTCCACATTATCCTGTCCCTGAACCTAAAGTGCCGTTATTAATCAATCTACCTAGCATTTTATTAGGGAAAACAATTAACTACACATTCAGTTTTCAAACAATAGTATAATCAGCCTTTTAACGTTCCCACTGCTGGGACACAGGCCTCCTCTCTAGGAGAGGAAATGGGCCATAATCCACCACGCAGGCCCAGTGCGCGTTGGCGAATGTCACATGCCTTCGAATTTTTGGTTCTAGGACATGCCGGTTTCCTCACGATGTTTTCCTTCACCGTTTTGAGAGCAGTGGTGATGAAATTAATTACACAAAGTAATGCGCCATGCTGGGTTTGAACATGCGACCTGCAATTCGTAAATCGGGGCCGTAACCACTCGGCCACCACTGCTCTTCTTTTAAACAATAGGATACAGAAGTAATACAAATTACTTAAATGAAATTCGCTATTGTCTCTGATTACTGTGAGAATGACACGGAAAATTCGAAGACATGTGATATTCACCAACCCGCACTGGGCCCGCGTGGTGGATTACGGCCCATTCCTTCTCCTAGAGAGGGAGCCTGTGTTAAAAGGCTGATTATGCTTATGCTACTGTGAAAATAATAATTTAAGTTACAAAAAGTAAGTAGACCTAATTTTGTTCGTAACCTGTCGGTCTTGCGTCTATTTAAACTGCCAAAAATAAACAATCAATAAGGTAAAAGGTTCTGGACGTAAGCTCTTTTAAACATTCTAAACAACTTGCCTAAGGAAATAGCCAAAAACTTAGAAAATAAAAAATCTCGACAAATTAAAAACATCCTAAAAGTCTATTTTACCACTGAAAAGTTTGGAATGGGGGAAGGTCTTGCGTGTGTTACTAGCGGGCAAACCTGTGAGCGAGTAACATCTAAACCCAAAACGAAAGCGCACATAATGTTACCTCAAAAAGATTAAACGTTATTCTAATTTAATTATTTAATTAATGTAACGCTGAAATAAATCGTTTGTTTTTTTTTTTTTAACTGAGTTCTCTACTAATTCATAATGAGACAATTTGGTAAATATTAAGACTAGAATTGTAAGCAATTAAAAAGTGGAATATTAATAGTAAAGTATCAATAAATACTGGTATTCAGCTAAACGCGATATGACGAAGCCGAGCTCAATATAGTTGGGAAAAGGCTAATGATGATGATGAGGTGGATGATAATTAATAGTAAATAAGTAAAGTATCAACAAAATACTAATATGTTAATTAGTGCTGCATAAGTGGAACAAAATAAACTTTTCTCAATTATAAGGTCTCAAACTAGACACAGCTGAGGAACAATTATTTACATGCTGCGACTATCTATTACCTCATTAGAAGGCTAGAAGGTTAGAGCCATGCTCAGAGTTCCTTTGTGTGATCGAATCAGAACTGAAAATATCCAGAGGAAAACCAAGGTCACTGACATAGTTAAAAGAATCGCAAAACTTTAGTGGCAGTGGACAGTGCACATTGATTGCAAAACAGATTGTTTATTGAGCCGAAAGTTCCTGGAGTGGCGACCGTACCACAAGATGCAGAGTTGGAAAGAAGAAATCCTAATGGAAAAAATCATTACGTCTAACCTGAAGATTGGAACCAGAAAGCCACCTTCGGCAGTAAGTTACGCAGTACAAAATAAACCTTCTGTCCTCACTTGCTCATTCACAAGCATCTCTACAATAACTTACAAGCAAAGTAGAACACATGATATTATTCAGACAGAACAAATAAACATAGGTTAACGCATTGCTAATCAAATATGCGTATCATCACTAGTCGCAGCGATACGCCAGTACGCCTTAAAGTTGTATCCACACATATCGGGGCCGTGCCCGGGACGTGGCCGGGTCGTGGTGCCCACTGCCCGAACGCGGACGTGGGCAGGTAAGCATATTATAAGTTGAGGGATTTTATTGAAGATAAAAACGCTTGGCCAAATGCTGTTTCAGCTTCACAGTTACTAGAGCGTTTAAACTAATCCATTAGCATTTGAAAACTTTGTTAGACGCTAAAGATTGTAAGAAAATTTCAAAAAGTTTTTTCATTGTATAAACTCAATCTATTTAGAATTGTATAATTTCATGCGCTAACGGCATGTGTGAGTTCTATGTATCTTAAAGTTATACTATAATTTTTGTATAGGGCGTGATAATTGAATGCGCCTCTTTGGACTGACCGACCTTGACAATTCAAAAGTGCCTGTAAATGGTTTAATTGAAATAAATGCTAACTTGAGTTTGTGTGAACGAGTTCATATAAAATTTAACCACTGATATTTGTTTGAGCTTCGGACAGCCTCAGTCCGGTCACGTTACGGGCACGGTCCGCATATGTGTGGATCAACCTTTATACGCAAACGTGGTACACACATGTACAAATAATATTGATCGAGTGGAAAATAACATACTAGTTAGTTGTTATGGTAAGGGAAATTAAGCAGAGATTTCTTGTGATCATAGTTTGTAATAAAACACGTGTCTTGGTTTGCCAGAGGATATTTTAGCACCAGATTTTTGGTCTACGGAGGAGCACGTTGCTAAATACGAGTAGTTACAGCCGTACGAGTCAAACTTCAAGGTTAAGCGAGGCTTTCTTGATCTTAGATGGGTTAACATAGGAGGCTTAGCTGCCCGGTAGTCGCGGATTACAGTTAAATACTTCGGAAACCCAGGTACCCTCTATGAGATAGTTAAGGCTTTGCTGGCCTTCCTTGGGGAGCTGGGTGGATCGATTGACACATTTGTCCCACCTGCACGCAAAATACGCGCTTGTTCGTGGATTTGCGGAAACCAGCCCGATTTACACATACAAATTTAAAACATATTATCGAACCTAAAAGAGAGAGTGTTTTAATAGCATCTGCCTAGCCTTTTCCCAACTATCTATGTTGGGGTCGGCTTCCAGTCATACCGGATTCAGCTCAGTACCAGTATTCAACATGGAATGATTGACCTCCAGGACCCAGTGACTGTAACATGATATTCCTCGGAAAGACTGATGTCACATTTCTCTACTTTTGAGTACTCGTAACGAAATCTACAAACGACAGCCGGGACCTTAAAATTAACGTACTTTCCAAGGCAAAAACGGATCTTGGTATTTTAAATTTGGTCACCCATCAACAAACTGACCTCGATGAGCCTTGTTTGACCTCGAAGATCGACCCGTGCGGCTGCTATGATTTAGCCACGACTTATTTATGCAACAATAACACACAGACACACAAAAATATGAGTGTATAGATAAGTACTATCAAATCGATACACAATTTTCATGTCCCGTCACGGACATACAAATCCTATTATTTATGTCCTTGCCCATAGTAATTTGTCACTTTCTGATATCTCCTATCAGTTCCCATGGGCCGTACGTAGCGTTGCCAGGCGTCCAGATAAAGCCGGACATAGTCAGGCTTTTTAGTTGAGTGTCCGGCCAAATAAGACGGTCCTGTCCGGCCTGTTGAGATATTTGGAAGGCTTTTTAAATTTGATAATTTTTTCGCTCACCTTGTACCACTTCCCACGTAGTGCGTATTATTACTATTGCAATGATTGAAATGAATATTGAATCTAAATATATATAACTCAAAAGTGGTGTATCAACGCACAGCCCAAATCACTGAACGGATCGGGCTGAAATTTGGCATGCAGGTAGATGTTATGACGTAGCCATCCGCTAAGAAAAGATTGTGATTAATTCTACCCCCAAGGGGATAAAAGTTTGTATGAAACTTTGTCAATTTTAAACCGATCGGGCTGAGAGTTTCAAAATCGGCGGTAAAGTAACTATTCCACGCGGACGAAGTCGCGGGCTGAAGCTAGTGATCAATAATAATGAAGACTGGCTTCAATTTTATTGTTATTTCATTAGAATTTGAGAAGATTATATGGTAAATGATACAAAAAACCTTTGTTCGGTTATACTAAGATTATAAAATCCCTTTTGTCCAAATGTCCGGCCAAACTGGTTTGTCCGGCTTTTCGGTTTTAAGACGTGGCAACTCTAGCCGTACGGGGAGTTAAGGATAGCAATGTCGCTTTCATTATAACAATTTGGAATCCGAAAATGAGAAGCTGAAAAATGTTGAATATTGAAAATTACAAAGGGAATTTTAAATGTAGGATGTTGATCAATTTATTTTGATAAACACAAAGGCAGATTTCTCGTATTTTAAAGCGTTCCAATTCAAGTCACAATACCGGTCCGGTCCGGTGAATTATTCTAAGTCAGTATGTCAGTTGCAAACTGTCAAAAAAGACTCAATTTCCATTCATTTTTGACAGATGCGATTGCGAACTTTGCTTAAAAAATTGTAGAAATAGCCCTCTTGTTAAAACGTAAGGAGGGTGTTTTTGAAGACAGTTGGCAACTGCGATATAATTGCGAGACCTCCAATGGTACTTAAAATACCTACTTTACTCCTTAGAATCCAATAACTACGTTCCCCCTCCAAAGGTCCTTAAAATATGAGAATTCTGCTTCTGGTTACAGGTGGAAACATGGCCATTTATATAACTAAAGCAATATTCTTTGTTCCTTTATTTCTTTCTATAAAAAACGTTGCCCCACACTAGAAATTTCGCCTGTATCGTGGGTACGGTGGTTTACATTATATGGTTTACAAACATATAAACTCACATACACAAACAGCCAGACCCGGAACAACTATCTGTAGGCCATACAAATATTTTTTCCGTGCGGGAATCGAACCCGCGGCAACTACTGCACCAACCGGCGTCAAATCAGTCACTGTGTAAAACTACGTTATAAAAAGTTTTAGCGCAACCCAATTTGACTCAGTTTATCTCTCTCTTATTTTATAAATAAATGGCAGTAGTAATAGATACAGTTTAGTGCCGCATAATATAGCCAGAACACAACAGAACTCGTCCCAATAACTATGTATACAACAATACAGTGCTACTTCTAAAAGCCCAACTATAATAAAAAATGATAAAGTGCGAGTCGGACTAACTTAGATAAGGTTCCGTCCTTACCTACTCGTACTATTAGAGAGAGATTTTTAACTAACTAAACCGTTGAAAAATACTTCTTAGTTTCTAGATTTTTAATATATGTTTTGGTTTTTACATAAATAGTATAGAATAGATAGATTTTTACAATGGTGAATGACATAAAATGAACATAATAAAGATTATTCTAGTAAATAAGTAATTATTGTATACATTACAGAATAGATATAGAAGAAGAAAACAGTTTATAGATTGACACAATGGGCGGCGTTTTTCTTTTAAAAGTTTTTTTTTTGTTTTTTCACTGAAGACGAATGCTATTCCACACATTAGTATGCTGAAAACACAAAAAGCCACCTGCTTTAGAATGATAAATATTTATAAAACTTAACGATTAATACGTAGAAAAATAACTGTGTTTTTTCCTAGCTCTTATTTTGTTTTTCTCTCTCTTTCAACAGTATACCTATTCCGGCTTAAAATATAAAGGTACAGGCTTAGCAACTAGGGTCCCACCGGTATAATTCCGTACGGAACCCCAAAACAGTAAATATAAACTACTTTCAGTTTGTAAACTACGAATCGGTCTTTATTTCCTGAGTTCATTGATAGAAAAACTTTTTATGGTGATCATGCCGAAACAAAGGTTGTATACGTTTACGACGGAGAAAATAATAATACTGGCTGATTTTAGGGGTTCATTTCTATGAAACTGGAGGGTTTCTTGATTCCCAAGATAGGTTTAGAATGTATTAATTTTCCGAATAGGGATGTTTCCTTAGGAGTAAAAATATGATTCTATTTAGTCCGTCCGTCCGTCTTCAGTCAGTTGGATTATCGAAAAATATTGGATAGGTACGTATTTTTTGCTTTATCAAATCTATAAAAATCGACGAAGATAAAAAGCTTCAAAAAACATGCGTGGGGGCTTGACGTCACGGCGTGGTAAAAATCGTAGAACGAAATGACGTCACACGAGTTTTCAACACCCTGTATCGACTTCGTTTTTTGTTTTCGTGAAAAAAGGAAAAATATTTGTCCAATATTTTTTGGAAATCTATCTGACGGACTAATTAGATTTTTTAGTCAACTACCCAATTGGGTGAGATAAAGATGTATATTTAAATCTCACTTAATTAATAGTGATTAAGACAATTGGAAATTTAATGGTAAAAATGCTAGATCTTTTTTTATTTTATGTAGCCCTGCTGTCCCACTGCTGACGTCACTCGTCAATCACGCCATAGTGAATTTGCGTAATATAGTACAAACGGCGGTTTGTGTAACAAGGATAGCGTGAATCTATTTCTCCAACAATTGTTTTTTCACAATACCGACGCTTCGTGTAAAATAAAATAGTGTAATGTTTTTGTTTTATATAAATATGTATGATAGCCTGTAATTTCGGGTAAAAAAGACCCATAACAAATAAAAGATATATTATTATTATTATATTTGTAACATTTTTCATTCATGGAGAATTTCTGAATTCAATTGCTACATTTCACCGTGTAGCGACAGAATATACTTAACGGTTACATATTCTGTTATAGTTACTACTAAATCAATGTAGCATTGCTCTAATAATTATTGGTTGCTATAGAACTCTTTGCACAGCTCCGGAAATCCGGAGTCAGTTTGTTGAGGATAATGACATCTACTATATTTTGTCTCCTAAGCTTTACGCCATAAATATTATTATATTATGTTGTTATGTACCTATATATAAATATTATTATATTGTTTACTGGAAAAAAACCAATCGAGAGCTAATCGGGATTTCTGGTTCTATTTTTTTCTGTAGTTATGTAGAAGATTGTTATACAATAACATTATGAAAACCGGCCAAGTGATGTTTCTTCGTCATGTTTCTTGGAGATCCTCGTTTGTGAGGTTATTTAATTTTAATAATTCGTCGTTATAGTGGTAATGGAAATACACACTGTTAAAAAATCAACTAACAAGACAAACGGACGCGCGGTGGGGGCTTAGTAATGGGGTTCCATTAATTTTCTTTTTGTTAACAATCTCTGGCCGTATGTCTGATAAGAACCAGGCCCGAGTCGACGGTGCGGTGTGTTCCACGTGCGCCTCAAAGAGATGTCAGTATATAAAAGTACTCTGTGGATGTCAGCATTGAAAACGGAGCCCCCTAAGGCCAAAGCTTCTGTTGCGGAATTTGTTTGAAAGAGTCACCGCGGCCCTGGAACGCAAAGGGCATTTGGAGGAACACGGTTTTAGACAGTAAGTAAAAGTCTGACACTCCCTTCCGCTCCACTCCACCCACAGCGGAAGAAGGCATTCGATGATTTCCCATCCTTAAAAGGTCACAGGTCACATCGGATTACAAAATCTTTTCTCTGATGGAAAGCGACATGATCGCTGAATACATCCGGAAACAAGCTAATCCAAAATAAAGATAGCCCATACTCATATTTTATTAATCAGTCTATAACCTCGGAAAATCAGCTGTAAAACCCCAAAATACATAGTGAAAATAACCTCGCCATTGAGTTTCGGAACACAGCATAAAATATTAACGCCACAGAGTAAACAATCACAGTATGTCAGGTGGCCTTTGAAGTGGCCAGTAACTCTAAATTACGTTTAAAATTTCAAGTGGGTTACTGTAGTTGGGATACTGTGTGTGTCGGTGAAGGCACCTTGCGTAATTTTGTTATAGAGGTATGGCTGAAATTGGGGTAGTACTTATATTGAGAGGTTATGTGACGGGGTATTATTTTAGGAAGATTTTGGGGGTAGGATAAAACGGATACGTGCTTTAAAAATCAGTTAAACGGACCTTTTTTAGATGGGAAATCATCAAATGACTTCTCTCGCTCTGGGCGGAGCTGAAGGGAGTGTCAGATTCTTAATGACTGAAACCCACCCGTGATCCTTCTTGTGCCCTTTCCGTTCCAGGGCTGCCGTGACTCTTTCGAACAACCCTAGCAGGCACTGACCCTATGGAGCCCCGTCTTCATTGCTGACGGCTCTTTGAGGCAGTTAAACGGACCTGGAGGAAAAATTATTGGTATTGGATTTTTTGTGTGCGAAATATGTAAATAGCGAAATTCAATTCCGATCTACTTTATTTTCTGGATCATCAAATAATTTCTCCCGCTCTGGGCGGAGCGGAAGGGAGTGTCAGACTCTTACTGACTAAAAGCCACCTGTGTTTCTCCAAATGTCCCTTGCATTCCAGGGCCTGCATTGAATACCGATCTACTTTAAATTTTACTTAGAGCCTACAATTGCATATATCGACTACCTTTTTAGATTGTTACAAAAGTCTATGTACTTCATTTACAAGATAGTGGGCATATATGATATAATACTGACTGGTTATAACCTAGTCATCAAGTAACTAAGTACCTGTAAAGAAAACACCATCTTATTGAACTATAAATCAATTTCTGAAGCACTATATCCTCGAATAAACCTTCAACACGTCTTCTTTTGCAAACAAATCCATTTCCTCCGAAAGTATCGCACATTCATATATTAGCAATATAGGAAATAAATCAAAATATACGTCGGAATACTTCGCCAGGGGTTACCAAGCGGCCGAGTTCTCCACGGATACATCAATGTCACGGAGTAATGTTTACAGACCATGGGTATGGCTTGCCTGGCAGAATTCTTAATGGGGGGATATTATTTTAATGTAATAGCGTAATTTGTAAGGGCTGGGGTTTTTGGGGGACGTTGGCCATTGTTGGAATCTCCCTTGAATGGATGGGCAGAAGATCTCCCCTGAAAAGGGCACTTGGAAAAGAATTTTTGTCGCTGTCCGTTATTTTGTTGAGGTTTTTGCAATTTTCCATGTTTTTTTTTTTACTTTCTCCTGAGAATGTATCAAAGAAAACCGTAACAATTACAAGTTTTCCAATTTTAAATAAATGTTTACTAACAATTTCTCGTCATATTCTTTTTCTGTAATCACACTTTTAAACATCCATTTCAATGTCACCAGAAAATTGCAAATGCTGTGAGATTGTAAAATACCGCGTGAAATTGTAACTATTTTTCTTAATAAGACACGAATATATATGTTGGAAACTATTGAATTTGCATGGGCTTTATTGTATACCCACCAGCTTTTCTTTTACATAATATATTGAGAAATTATCACTACATAAAACAAAGCCGCTTCCCGCTGTCTGGCTGTCCCTATGTATGCTCAGAACTTTAAAATTACGCAACGGATTTTGATGCGGTTTTTTTTTTAATGGGTAGAGTGATTCAAGAGGAAGCTTTATGTGTATAATACATGCATAATATAGTAGAGATTTACTATCAGCATTGCACCCGCGCGAAGCCGGAGCGGGTCACTAGTAATCTAATAAAGATTCATTACGATCTTACACATAAATATTTCAAAATAATATTAAACATGCGAAAGTAACTACAAGTATTAGTGTGTATTTCCTCTATACGTATTTTCTTGCTATAATTTCCGACATCTAATAAAACAGAACGAAAGAAAGACAAAGCATTTATTCCGCCAGAGATGTCACACAAAAACACAAAATTAAAAGAAAAACGAAATAACTTAACAACTTATTAAAAATAAATAAAACCTGTTTCCGCGACCGGACATTAACTACCACGAGTTTCTGGTCACACCACAGACAAAACATAAAATAATTTACCAGTTGTCTATGGCGTGGCATCTGGCACTGAATAACAGTGACAAAATTAAATCAAAATCAACAATAGAAATAAAAGTAGACAGCTTATTAATAATCTAAAATATATATAAATCTTGTTTTATGCTTTTTATGAATCGGTCGTTGCTCAGCATACAAACGTGACTCTGGACAAGTCCAACCATCAACAGCGCAGGGCCTCAAGTCTGCTATTACAATACTGTCAGAATGGTCTATCATTAATTTCATAATGGTTGATTTTGACAAGTTTGGTAATCTACTAATATAAAAGCGTCATTATGACTTTCCAATGGTCAACCACTGACACTCCATTGAAAGAAATGGCATAGAATGATATTCTCGTACATAATGACAAATGAATAATAGACGTATGCGGTAATCTGCTGACATTTTGACAGTTTTTTTTATTAGTGACCTACCATTAGAACGTCATTGTGCAGTCATTCCTTCAAAAAGTATTACGAGACCATTGACCGACCAATGATCGACCATTATGTATTTAGCAGGATACGAACTTTTAGCAAAATGACAATGCGATCGTGTTGGAATGACGAATTTATAAAAATAGCAGACTTGGGGCACTGATATTCAGCAAACACCATCACTAGGGCGAACCCGCTGACAGAAACAAATTGTCCATAAACCCAAATACCCATAAATATGATACTTTGAATGTAATATTATGTGAGCACCTGTGAACGGTGCATTAAACATATGCTTAAGTACATAAACACTTCCTTAGAATTCAAACCAGTTAGGCAATTAACAAGTACCTATTATTGATGAAGCAACGTTCATACATCGAAAAATTCCGACCACCGCAGTCGTCACACCTGGCGAAGTTTTCTAAGAATTTGTTACTTTACCAGGTTGGTATTTTTTATTGTTACTTGGGACAAGCCCGCCGCAAAATCAAAGCAATTTATTTCAACTAGACCATTAAAAGGCACTTTTGAACAAACTGGTCCGATTTGAAAAAATCTGTCATTGTTAGATAGCCCATTTATCGCGCTAAAACCAAAAGGAGCGGAACACCAATGCAACATGTTTCAAAATCTGGGGTATTTTTCCTTAAACGAAGTCGCGGGTAAAAAATAACGTTAGCCCAAAGTAACTATTCCACGCGGACAAAGTCGCGGAGTCGGGGAGTAAACCGTACCGTTCAATTACCTATCTATGGGTTCCGTAGATAGGTAATTGAACTACTACGTTACGTTTGAAAATTGTGGGCACTTAGATTTCGTTGATGTGCATTTTTCGATCAATATATTTTAACTAGCAGCGCGACGCGGTTTTACCCGCGTAGTTTCCGTTCCCGTAGGAATATGGGGATAAAATATAGCCTATAGCCTTCCTCGATAAATGGGCTATCTAACACTGAAAGATTTTTTCAAATCGGACCAGTAGTTCCTGAGATTAGCGCGTTCAAACAAACAAACAAACTCTTCAGCTTTATAATATTAGTATAGATATGACCACAATTTAACCCATTGGTTAATTCAACTATGGATAAAATAACTCGCTCTAAGTTTTAAACAGATAGTTCATCTATCCACTTTTCAGCAAGTTATAATGTACAGCAAAGACATTTTTATATTCTTCTTAAAAGTACTGTAAGATTATTGTTTCAGAGCTGGCGCATTAAAAGTTTTACAGTATTCTTTAAAATACTGTAAGAAGCACTTAAGTATTCTAGAAAGTACTACTGTATTTATAATATGCTATATTTAACCGTATAAATAGAAAATTATTGTTTTTATTTAATTTTCTGTAGATTATTTAAGAATTTAGTAAACATCGCAAAGCATTGCTCGCTTCGCAGTCATATTCCGATAGTTAAAATTATAACCTTCCTTTTGACTTCGTTATCTGGTAAAAAAGCAACCCCTATATTTTCCAACCCCTTTTCCACCCTTTATAAGGCCTCCACTCGAATCAATAAAACTGTTTCTTTATCTTGTTATTTATTAACACTAAAAAAAAGTCAATTTGTCCTACTTTGGCTCCAAGACCGAGTCCAGTAGATAAAGTTCCATTAATTAAACGGAATCAGTACAGTCCAAGACTGCACCGATAATCCATCAAAGCCATTGTATTAGAATCAATCTAAAAGATAGCTGTCTATTGAGTAACCATTTGTGTAGACTGCAAATAATTCATCAAGCAAACAAGATAAGTTTCGTTCTGGTTAAACAGAGACGTCGCGCGTTTGTAAACAAAAGCAATGCTGGGGCAAAAGGTATAAGCGGGGGCGGAACTAGAAAAAACAAAACAGCTTTTTAACAGTTGTTTTTAACAAAAGCTGAAGTGTGTGGCATTGACGGCAGCAAGTGTGAAGTGCAAAAAAAACAACGTTTTGCAGCTTTGTCTTTCTTCTCTTTGCGTTAACTGAACTTGAATGGTATGACAAAAAAAAATGTCAAAGATATGAAAAATGGAAGTGATTTGAATCTCTTAAGGTTGAGAGATAAAAAATAGGTGTGAAGTATTTTTAACAGTTGGTTGCTTTTTGTTATCTTATCTAACGAATATGGGGGTCCTGCAAAACATTTTAAGTTTTTTGGCCAAAGTGGCATTGGATTTAACCACAACTGATGAAATATGGGTGTACAGAAAAGGCACGCTCGATAAGAAAGCTGTACCTACTACAAAAGTCACACTCTCTGTTACGGAGTTAGGGTTATAATGTCAAATTGTTACAAACTGATTCCAATTGACTGCACTGACATCTCCCTGCTTTAAAACGCGGTTCGCCAAAAATTACCCTTATCTCTGAATTAAGTATTGAAAGGTGAGTATTTTGCCAGCGATACTATATGTAGGTAGCTTGAAAACCTGTCAAACATTGATTTTCAATTACGGTTTGTCCCGTTATTAACTCGTAAATACTTTCAGAAACCGGTACTTCGTGTCGTCAAGATGAAATTTAACCGCTAGCTCTTACAATTTATCCCTCTAAACCTCGAAGCATTCATCAAGAGCCGGCCTAAGACTAATTACACAGAATGATTTACTAACTACATTCTAAATGTGGATTTGCTCATTTTAAAACAAAGTTTGAGCCTGTTTGGTTTAAAATAAACACGTGCGAAACATGTGTTCGGGGAATCGCTGTTGCACGTGTCTGGACATGTTAAAACAAATGTTTATGGGAATATGGTGCTGTTTTTGGTGTAAAAAACGCCAGTTTAGAAGGGTTTTTAACTAGCTATTAGGTGGTATTTTTAGCAATTTTTTTTTAAATGCACGTGCTAAACCACTGACGTAGCACGAGTTATGGCTACTCCTTATACTGTTATTATAAATGTAAAGTCTGTTAGTTAAGATTAATTACGTATGTAATTAATTATGCCTCAATGTCTGATTCTATTTGGTAGTTGAAACTGATAGACCGTATCTTGGTTTAGGTCACAATTTTTGGAATTATTTTGATTAAAATCTTTTTAATCAAGACAATTCCAAAAATTGTGTGAATAGTATATTTTTAAAAAGTAGATTTTAAATTTATTTATAACACATAAAAACATATTAGAACGTGGAATATGATGATAAGACATCGAACATTAATAATGTGCTTTTACATGTAGATTATTTCTCATAACTAATGAGTTAATAGTCTCTGAATAGCGAAGAAAAACGCACTATCGCAAGGTTTTGGTCGGGGTATCGCCTTAAGTCACGGCGCAGGCGTCTAAAGGACTACACGCACCTGTGTCATACTTTTACCTTGACGAGAAGACTGATTCCGAAGTAAACTAGAAATAAGTCAATAATAAACACTTTTATACTAATTATTCGATCACACAGAAGTAATAAAA
This sequence comes from Hecatera dysodea, assembly GCA_905332915.2. Classification (NCBI taxonomy): domain Eukaryota; kingdom Metazoa; phylum Arthropoda; class Insecta; order Lepidoptera; family Noctuidae; genus Hecatera; species Hecatera dysodea. The sequence continues at coordinate 4,944,161 of HG995290.1, read as the reverse complement.
AATAAAAATGTCTAAATAAAAAGGAACACACCAACTGTTCTCCCAAAAGAACAAACCTTTGAATTGGTTTGCATAGTTTGTTTTTAATACAATGAGAGTGGGTTTATTATATTTTTAATTCAAACAAATTGTTGTCTCATAAAAATAATAATGTCGAAATGTAAAAATAACTAATAATTAATACATCAGATTTCTAAGTTGCTAAAATTTCACATAATATGTATTTTAGGTTACGCGCGACCGCTGTCGTTTCAAAAAAAAAACCCACGCGCCCACTTGAAGGTAAGCGCGTTAACTCCTCACCATATTCCATACATAAGTCTTTGAAATGAATGAACCAATCTAAAAACATAATATGCATATGCCAGATACCTACCCTTTTATGAATAGGTAATCATCAAATTACTTCTTCCACTCTGAGCGGAGCGGAAGGGAGTATCAGACTCTTACTGACTAAAACCCACCCGTGATCCTTCTAGTGTTCTTTGCGTTCCAAGGCCGCGGTGAATCTTTCGAACAAATTCCACAACCCTAGCAGGCACTGACCCATGGGACCCGTAGTATATGTCAGGTACCTAGGTCTTAAAAGTTAAATGAGAACTTTTTCAAAAAAAAAAAATTAGAGAGGAAGCGAAAGTAATAATTCACGTTTAGTGCTCAATTAAGATTAGTCAACTCAAATGATAGAGGGTAGAGGGTAAAGGGTTAAAAAGGCTCCAGCTATCGTTCAAGTAGTCGTTCCTATCGTTATTTCTTTAATTGTTATAATGATGTATGTAGGTATCCATGTTATAAGATAAGATATTATTCAAAAAGGTATCTAAAGAAGAAAATTTCCAGACGAATTTCTTACGCAAAAATATTATGAAAATCATTTAGAAAAACTATTCATAAGATAACATAAACATTAAGATAAGTGGTTTCGTTTTTGTATAGGCTGACAAGATATATGATAACCCACTTGTTTGAAGTAAAACTGGTTTGTCTTGTGAAAAGGTTAAGATACAACAATTACTATGCTGGCGACCGCCACGCGACCGGCGGCAAGGCAGCCGCGACCCACTGCTTTGTATCACTATCGGTCACTTTTTACGGGTGCACGCGACCGAGTCGCGCGACCAGTGGGCCTGACCCGTGAGTGACATGGCGACCGCGACGCTTTGCTGCGCGACGCGACCGAAAAGCACATCAAATGGTGGCTTCATACGAGAACGATATGTTGAAAAAAAAATCTTATGGCTTCATAACAATGTAAATGGTCAAGGGGAAGCGCTTCGCCAACCAAAAAGCTACTAACCGTCTAGATAAGCAAATGCAAGGCGACTGAACTTGTACAAAACGTCGCGCGTCTCTGTCGCGTAATTTTTTTTTTTTTGAATGGACCACTCGCAGTTCAACACACTAAGGCTGGTTACTGCTTAACCGGGCAAGTCGCGTAGTTTCTTGTGCTACTATGCTATATATATCGCCTGGCGACAATCGACCAAAATGGCCTGATCCGTCTGATCGCAGTCGCGTGTCGCCATCGTCACCAAGATCGCAAATGTATGTACTTTAAAACTAAACAAAATCAGAAACTGGAATCCGTAGTATGAATAGTTTGTTAGAATATTAGGAAACTGGCTTGGTAACTGACCGTTTAAAAGCCAGATGCCATAATCTATACTAATATATAAATGAGAATGTACATAAGTTTGTTTGTTACGCTTTCACGCGAAAACTACGCAACCGATCATCATGAAACTTTGTACACATATTCTTGGAGGTATTAGAAGTAACATACGATACTTTTTATCCCGGGATTAGGTATGTTCCCTTGGGATAATTTCCGACATTCACGCGGGCGTAGCTGCGGGCAGCAGCTAGTAAAAAATAAAACATGGAATTTGAAGATAATCATTTTGATGGAAGTAATGTCGCACCTATCTGAAGCGGTTGCAACTCAGTCATGACCAGCATTCACCACAATCTTGCCATCGGGCGCACGGCCGGCCTCTGCTTCTGGAACCTTTAGGACCTTTCCATTTGGTTGTCCTTAAAGTCCATCGATCGTCACAATACCTTGCAATGTGTCCAGCCCACCTCTATTTAAGGCTTTGCAAAAAAACGAGAGCATCGGTGACTTTAGTCTTGCTACGAATGTCAGTGTTTCTTACTCTGTCATTCAATCTGATACGTCAAATGCGAATAAATACACTAGCCTACTGCTCCCAAAACGGTGAAGGAAAACATCGTGAGGAAACCGGCATGTCCTAGAACCAAAAATTCGTAGACATGTGACATTCACCAACCCGCACTGGGCCCGCGTGGTGGATTATGGCCCATTCCCTCTCCTAGAGAGGAGGCCTGTGTCCCAGCAGTGGGAACGTTAAAAAGGCTGATTATGTTATGTTATGTATGTACAATAGCCTAGAGTTTATTCGCTGATATTATGACACCGTTAAGTAGGGTTTCCAACGTATAAGGAAAAGTACATTAATATCGGTAAAAAAAAATGAACACCATTTTATTTCTTTACGTTTTAATACATATTTTTTGGAGCATCTTGAACAATAATTTTTGAACTATCGATGTCTCTCCTCAATTTCGGTGTCCGTCTGATAGATTTACAAAAAACATTGGACACGTATTTTTTCTTCTTTCACGTAAACAAAAAAATGAAGACGATACAGTGCGTTGAAAACTCACGTGACGTCACTAAGTTATTAATAAAATTAATAATACTTCAGCTATGTTTTTATTAAAAGGCTAGCGAATACCAACGGTTATGAAAACAGTATTTATTTTGTAGTTCTTTTTTTTTACAGGACCGTGAAAAGTAGTAACAAGTAATAAAAGTATAATACTGTTTTTAACAGTATGGTTAACATGGGGTCTAAATTGGAATGAATTACAGTATTTTTTTTTAAATTTCCTCACGAGAACGACCTAAACAGCTAATTGGTAGAAATCTACTCCACTCTTGATAATAAACTGCTTTTCTGCTAGATTAGTTGTACCCAGAGAGCAGAAGATTTCTTTCAATTAGCAGGTTTCGGTCGATGCATACTACAAAAAAAAAACTTAAAAAGTTTGTTTACTCGTAAACAGTCCAATTTAGACCCTAATTTAATGGGTCATAATCGTTGCAAATTAGCTTTAGAATATCCTATTTTGAACAAACGCACTCAACTACCAGTCACCTTGTATACCAAGAATATACAGGGTTATTTGTAAAACACCAACAACCTCTTTAAGTCGTCATTGTACTCATCGTTATAAACAACTTTTACTATGGGACCAAACCGGAAATCGCGAAAAAAATCAGGTGTCCCTACATTTTGATTAGTTATACGCACATACATAAATGTAAGGAACAGCTGTTTTTTTTTTCGCGATTTCAGGTTTGTTCCCATAGTAAAAGTTGTTCATAATGATGAGTACAATGACCTCTTAAGAGGTTGTTGGTGTTTTACAAATAACCCTGTATTGAGGTATTTGCGACACAGACGTTTTCATGTAGAAAATTCTAACATTATCCCTGACAAAATAACCTCAACACATAACGACACGCCTCTATCAGGAATCTTTCAAACACAATTTAGTCCTTAAATGCCAGCAGCGGTCTAGAGCTCCTCTAGAAATTCTTCCGCCAATAGCTATAGTTATTACAGCCATTTGCCACTTCCTACACCTTCGCGTAAGATTTTACGAAGCGTGGCTTGTGGCTCGTGGCTTCTAATGTGTCTCCTTCAACTTATAATAGTAAGTGCTTTGGGTGACGTAATAGGCCTATTGAAGGTTATCTTTTTAGCTGAGTATAGCGACAGTGACATAAGGTGGCCTAGGTACATTCTACTGGCGATAATAATTGTCAAAAGGTTAGTATTGGACGTACCGACAATAATAATTGTATAGTAATGTAATATCAGAGATAGAAGGTCTGAACACGAGAGGTAAGTAACGGAATCCTATCAGATCAGCGGAATATATGTATGACTAAATCTCGTGAACGGCAAAAGGTAGACAAAACAGTAGAAAATTTCACTTAGAAACGAACTAAGTGAAATTTTCTACTGTTTTGTCTACCTCTATTTCCAATAAAGATTAATAATAAAATTTTAAAAAAAATATTGGAGACTTCATACAAGCAACGTGATTCGGTTTATTTGGTTCATGGTACAGATTCGACTTTTATTACAATTTGCGATAATGTGCTAACGCCCGGGAATGGGCAGACGGGACCCTATAGGGCCAGTGCTTGCCAGGATTTCGGATTTTGTTCGAAAAAGTCACCGCGGCCCCGGAACGCAAAGGGTATTTGGAGGAACACGGATGGGTTTTAGTCATTACGAGTCTGTGACTCTTTTGCTCGGCCCAGAGCGGAAGAAGACATTTGATGATTTCCCATCCAGAAAAAACGCCTCCTATTTTAACCACGTTCAAAAAAATATGTTCTCAATTTGCTTGTGTTGTGAAATTATATCCCATCCATAAAAAAAAACGTAAACATACATTTAAAGCACCTTCTTTTATTTCTTATTTTATTATAGACTGCACATAAGTTCGTAAACAGCTTCCAAAGATAAAGCTAACTTTGTAGACTACCTAATGTTTTAAACACAGTACAGCTATTTTCCTATAACTTGCACCGACAAGAGGAAAGCACTATACCTTGAATTTCCCCGTAATATTTTCGCTTTATAATAAATCTTGTACAAAGAGGTCGTCGTATGCGGGAAGCTAACATCGTGAGTGAGATAAGTAATAATTCTAATGTGAGCTCAGTCGTTGCTGCTAGAAAATAAATTTGAAACATAAAATGTTTTGTTCTGTTTAAATTTTCATATAGGTTTGAGTATAATATGGAAATTTTCTACCTACGCTTTGTTCTAGTGATGGATCTAGAATATACTTTATTGTAGGTACACCAAAAATATTTACACGAACCTTTTAAACAAACTGTAGTTTGAAGGTTCTTTATTTACACATCCAATAGAACATAATCTTATTGTTAGTATTTAGAAAATACAACTAAAGAAAATATAATATAGAAAATATATATATGAACAAGCGGAGTAAAAAGGAGAAAAGACTCATAGGGCATCGAAAAATTCGTCCACATCGCTGTAAATGGGAAAAGTGCCCAGAACACTGGCCGCATTGCCACGTTGAATGGCAATGCTGATTCGTTGACCAAAGAAAATGCCAGCCCGCTGGTCAACGAATCAAACAAAATTAAACAAACTTAATTCTATGGCCCATCATTATTGCCGTTGCGCACGCCCATCATCCCCGGACCCGTCGCTCAGCTCCGCCTCGCCGCCACCGGACGTCGAGCCACCAGTGTCACCGGCGGCTGCTGTTGCGGCGAGCTCGAGCGACGAGTATTTCTCTCCGCCGACGTCACCAACACCCGTGCGTCGGCAGGGGAGAGGCCGGCCACCGAGGGGCTTGGGACCTAGGAGCCAACCGACCTCGAGCCGGGTCCTCGCTGCCGGTGGTTGTGTGCAGTGCATGAAATGGACCCAGTCTATGAATGAGAATGTCATGCGCGCATATAACGGGTCTACAGAGGGGGGATCTAACCTCACTGCGTACCGTGTTTCACGAGTGAACGATTTTTTTTAACATTTAACGTCTGCTATTTCTGCAGCCCGACTTCAACCACTGTTGAGCATAGGCAATAGGCCTATCCAGTACCTTTGTACACGGTCCTGCGCCACTTTCATCTAGGTTCTACCTGCGATACCTGGTCCCAAAACTACTGTCGTACCGAAACATGTTTAAATGACAGCCGGGACTAACGCTGCATTGGTTTAACGTGCCTTCGGAGGCATTGAGGTAACCCAGTTTGTGAGAGATGGTCACCCATCCGCCTTGGTAAGTGCACCTTAAGCTCGAAGTTCGACCAGTGCACCTGTTATTATTTAGCCACGAGCTTCTCTGTTAGACTAGTTATTGCTAATTAAACGTTTCGAATGAAAACTTGTTTGTGAAGATAAAATATATATATATATATATATTGTAGGTTAAACATAACCCTTTTACACAACCAATATTTTTTGGTCATTTTAAGCTAGATGAGGCCGGTGCTAGCTAGCCAACCACCCTGAGAAGAAACACTCGACTTTTTTAAAGTCCATACAATCCGTACTGGTCAAATCATAATAGAACCATGTAGGTTAATGTCTGAGGTAGCCTTTTGAGGAAAGTGCCACACAGATTTGAGTGGACCTGTCCAGTCAGTGCAAGCATTTATCAGTTACCGGTTAGCTCAATATGAAGATAAATCGTAAGTGACAGACGTCTTCGACCTTTAGATGATCGCTCTTAATAAACACTAGCTTAAATACTAACGTTAAGCAAGCAGATCGATCCTCTGTTTCATGAATAATGCAAAAAGGCACCCGTCCTGACATAATCCTTATTGGATTCAAAATCGATACAAATGGCTTTTCTTAGTGCCATCAGGCAAATCATAGTTAGGTAACTATAAAAGTGGAGTAGAGATAAACGCACAATATGCAAGCAAGCATATTATAAGTACTCTCAAAACGGTGAAGGGAAACATCGTGAGGAAACCGGCATATCCTAGAACCAAAAATTCGAAGACATGTGACATTCACCAACTCGCACTGGCCCCGCGTGGTGGATTACGGCCCATTCCCTCTCCTAGAGAGGAGGCCTGTGTCCCAGCAGTGGGAACGTTAAAAGGCTGATTATGGTTATATGCATATTATTAGTTGGGGGATTACATTGAAGATAATAATGCTTGGCTAAATTCTGCTCCCGCTCCACAGCCACAAGGGTGCATCAACTAACCCGTTCCTCTAACATTTGTAAACATTGTTGGACCCGCTAAAGATTGTAAATTCATAAGTTTTTCATTGTATAGACTCAATCTATTCAGCATATTATAATTTCGGAAGCGTATAAATTTCGTTCTCAATTTGGCTCGTCAGCTGGGACTGGTCATCTCTCAACTGCCATGGTTTATTTGAATTATTTGTACTTTGAATTGTTCCTTTTACTCCGCATGCCTGTATCATACACATCTTTCTACAGCGTTCTCAGATATAAATGAGAAAATATTAGGTACGGCTTTTTTTTCTGGATGGGAAATCATTAAATGACTTCTACCGCTCTGGGCGGGGCGGAAGGGAGTGTCAGACTCTTACTGACTAAAACCCACCCGAGATCCTTCTAGTGCCCTTTGCGTTCCAGGGCCGCGGTGACTTTTTCGAACAAATTTCGCAACATTGGTACCCACTATACCTAAGGGTTCCCTTATTTCAAACGTACGTTCCGAACCCTAAAAAACGAACTACTTGAAAGTAAAGTAATTCTATTCCTAGCAATGGCTGATCCCAGGTTAATAGAAGTGTTGTACAACTTCCATCGACGTGAGTGTATGCAACCGCAACGATAGGCTATTAAATTCAGAAGACCACTGGTTATTTATTCACTATCATAGATATTTTTTCTGGTTTTCGCCAAAATTTAATTACAACCGTTCCCTTGCTGATCCTACCACAATTTTCGTCCACGACTATTTCCACCAAATCCGAAGCCCCGCAAAATCCCAAACCACCACGATACGCCAAATACGAAAACATGTCACAAAATGCAATACAGCCTAATGGATTAAAAAAAAATACACTTTGCCTCTCAAAGTAACTGCCTTGTAAGTGATAAAAAACATTAGATGTACGAGACAGCTTCAGGACTGTAAAAATGTTATCCACTCCTTCATTTGTAATGGAAGGTGGTTCAAAGTCAAATTGTCACATATTTTTGGATGCGTGTCTTATGGTCGTAATGTTTCTTACATATCTAATGTGTGGAGTACTAACTGCCGCCCGCGTATTCGCCCGCATGGTTTTAGTGCTTCTCCCATTTGTAAAAAGTCCGTATTATTCTGAAGTTTAAGCTATATTACGGTACGACACATCTTTTATGCGGAATCTATACTAATTATAAAGCTGAAGAGTTTGATTGTTTACTTGAACGCGCTAATATCAGGAACTACTGGTCCGATTTAAAAAAAAATAGCCCATTTATCTTCTTCCATTTATTCAGTGGAAGATAGCCCATTTATCGAGGAAGGCTATATATTATCACGCTAAGACCAATAGGAGCGGAGCAGTCATGAAAAATGTGACGCAAACGAAGTTGCGTGAGTCAACTATAATACTTATAAATATAAAACCATTTTCTAAATAATATTCAAGATTTTCCATTGCCGTTGTTGAAAAGGTTATTGTTCAGACTGTTATAAGAAAAAACTATATTACAGTATTCAAGAATATTTAGTCGATAAGTCGTTAGTAATATAATAAAATTCATAATTACTCATTATTACCACAATACAATTTCAATCTTTCTTAATTTACTATTATAGATTTACATTTTATTCTCTAATACATAATAATTATTAAACTTTTTTTTTAATTGTCATGCTGGCTGGATAGATTGACGGACTAGAAAAAGAAGAGTTTTTTTTTTTGTGAATATGATTGACAAGAAAAATTTGATGGATGAAAAAAGACGTGAGTGTGTGTTCGTCGGTATCCATATCTGTTACGTTTCTTTTGTCCTTGGACGAGGTACTGCATGACGGCTGCAGTTTCTCTAGTCAGATCCAATTAAGGCCGCAAGTGACAGAGACAAAGTCGACGATGGAATGAGCCTACTCAGAAGAAGGCTCAGCCTCACTCTAATGTTGAAGAGATCAGCGGGCGTACCATGAGGTGTTAAAACGTGAGTCTTCCGAGCGAGAAAGAGGGATAGAGTTATACACCCTATATAGCTCCACCCCTTTTTCTCGCTCGGAAGACTCACGTTTTAAGATGTCATGGTACGCCCGCAGGGTTGAATGCGTTCGGAAACACGAACGCCGGCAGAGAGTTCCACTCCTTTGATGTGCAAATTATAAAGACGATTAGAATCGCTTGGTGCAAATTGGTGGAATAGTAATAAGGTAGGGATAGTAACTTAAAGTGCGTTTAGATTGTTGTTATCGTTTTCAAACCATTGATTGTTCTTTTTTATTTTTTTTATTAAGGACTCACATAATCTATTTTAATATAACGTTCACGTTACGTCTGTGTAGGTATAGTTTTTTTTTTAATTTTTAGGTTTTAATGATATCAAAATTATACGTTTTGATAACATTAAAACGCTATTTTTGTATTTTCGCTTCAGTTACAGTAATATAAGATTTGTTTTTTTTTTTTATAAATAGAAATATTTGTATGCCATAGTATGGCAATAATGACATACAAATATCTCAATACATATAGTGGATATGCTGGAACCAATATTGTAACATGTATTGTACCATATTCTAACAAATAAACATTTTTGATTATATGATTTGATATTACCTTAGATATTTAATGATGATGGTCTTCCGTCAAGAAAGCAGTTCACATCTGAAAAAAAAAAACAAAAGTTACTACAATGTTACAAATGAAAAGCAATACGTTACATTCATATGAAAGTAATACAAAGGTTAAAATCACCGAAAAATAACAGTCTACGTAAGATTGTAAGAACTCTTTATTAAATTATAATTTCTCGATATATAATAAAAACAATCGGTTTGTATTCAATAAATCACATCCAAATTCAATAGATTCCAATATGTGTCTTATTAAGAAAAAATAGTTTATAATTTCACGCGATATTTTACAATCTTGCGGCGTTTGCAATTTTCCGGCGAAAGTAATATGCGGGTTCCATACGCTAAGCGGTACCTATCAGAAAAAACAGACTACAGCTAAAAAAAACATAAAAAGTATGACCAAAACAGTTTTGCGCGTAAGGTTACTCCGTATCAGCCCAAAGCGTGAATTTATGATCGGATGATGGCCAAAGGAACGCCATCTTTTCATGGCACTTGCAATATAATAGGGTAGTTGACTAAAAAAATCTAATTAGTCCGTCAGATAGATTTCCAAAAAATATTGGACACGTATTTTTTCTTTTTTCACGTAAACAAAAAATGAAGCCGATACAGAGCGTTGAAAACTCGTGTGACGTCACTACTCGCTACAATTTTTACCGAGCCGTAACGTCACAAGCCCCCACTCCTGATCTTTGATGCTTTGTATCTTCGTCAGTTTTTATAGATAATTTAAAGTTTTTATAGGAAAAAATACGTGTCCAATATTTTTCTATAATCTAACTGACGGACTAAATATAATCATATATTTTTTACTCAGGAAACACCCCTATTGCCGAAATGGTAAATAGTACATACTGTCCTGCCTATACCCTCGGTGTATGCTGGCTTGAAGTTTAGTAGCTTTTAATGTACGAAAACAGCCAATTAGCCAATTCACTCCTTTTCCCCTTTCTGTTACCTATTTGGAACATCATTAAGTGCTACCCTTTGTATTTATAAACAACAGTGATTGGTCTAATTATAGTAACCACGTTTGCCATTACGTTCCTTTTCCGATTAAATTAAACGACCCGTTTTGGGGAAATTCCTGGTGAGTATTATTAGAAATTAGGTAACTTTTAGATGGAGCTATTGTTTTTCAGACGGGAATTTACTAACGACTGGAATTTGTACCCATTAGGTTTAAGGTAGAGCCCCGGTCTCGAAACCCAGTCTGCTAAAGTGTCTTCTATACTAATATTATAAAGAGGAAAGATTTGAATTTTTGTATGTAACGAGTAAACTCAAAAACTACTAAACCGATTTCAAAAATTCTTTCACCATTAGATAGCTACATTCACGCTGATTATATATTTTTGGGGGACTGTCTTTATATAAAATTTGACGTTCAAAAAGTGCTATATCTCAGCCTAGTTTGAATAGATGACTTGATTTTTGATTTTGAACGATATCAAAGAAATCCTGCATCGTGGTATCAGAGTTTTCCGTGCGATCTGTCCACCAGACACAACGCTATCTGCGGGCGTACCATGAGGTGTTAAAACGTGAGTCTTCCGAGCGAGAAAGAGGGACAGAGTTATACACCCTATATAGCTCCATCCCTTTTTCTCGCTTGGAAGACTCACGTTTTAAGACGTCATCGTACGCCCGCTGGTCGAACGATCGTCCCTTTCCTATGCTTTTTGGGACTTAACATCACAGATCTACACGCTCCAGAGCTTAATCTGTTACGCCCTGAATTATTACTGGTCATCAAAGACACAAACGTGACCCATTCAAGATCCACAAATTAATTAATGCGACGTCATGCCTCGCTATAACCATGTGCAATCGGCTCGCTCTTCAGTTTTAGATTAGTATAGATAAATGATCTGAAATATTAAATAACTTAAAAAAGGCTGGTATGAGAGTTCAGATCAAAAACTTCGAGGAAAACGTTTTATGGACGCCGAGGAAGCAGTGGCTGCGTTTCAAAATGCCGTTGCAGAGACCCCTAAGGACGAGTTAGTTTTATTAGGAAACATTCAAATACTTGATTTACCATCCTAACATTTATTGTAGGAAGTGGAAAGGAGGAGTTTTGTTGAAAATTGATGTCCATGTCCTTTTATATGCTCATAACTGTCTTGTGTTAAACATAGGGTATTTCTTTGGACCAGTTTAACGATGTGGAGGCGATACTCGTACTGGTTATTGTAATAAATGTCAGCCTGGAAGATATTGAAGCTCCAAACCATTAATCTATACTATAATATTATAAAGCTGAAGAGTTTGTTTGTTTGTTTGTTTGAACGCGCTAATCTCAGGAACTACTGGTTCTAATTGAAAAATTCTTTTTGGGTTGAATAGACCATTTATCGAGGAAGGCTTTAGGCTATATAACATCACGCTGCGAGTAATAGGAGCGAAGAAAAAATGGAAAATGTGGAAAAAACGGGGAAAATTATTCATCTTTGAGGGCTTCCGTTGCGTGCGCTGCGAAAATGGTTCAAGATACCAAAAATATATGTAGGAAAGAATTATTCCTCTTAAAATGATCTAAAAAAAATGTCCGGGACAGTATATGTCTATCTTTTAAGATTAACTCACTAGAACCGTTTTTATGGTAATCAAATTTGGTCGAAAGGGATGAAAGTTTGTATTAAACTTTGTCAATTTTAAACCGATCGGGCTGAGATCAAAATCGGGGTTAAAGTAACTATTCCACGCGGACGAAGTCGCGGACAGAAGCTGGTGTATACATATATCTACTTTAAAACATCTCTATAGGAGAGAGCCTAATTGGACTAGTCAAATGTCATAGGGTCATAGGGATTAGGACAAGACACTTTATCTAGTTGGAAAACAAATCTTAAACAGATATGACACAGTGAGAATCAGACTCGCACACAAAGGGGTTCCGTACCAATAACCACATGCTTCTTGTTAGCTCTTTAATTTTAATAATTGCTGACTGAAATTCTAAACAGCCTGTAAAGGCTCATACAGCCCGCTGACAAATAGACGGTCGGATAGCGGGGACGCAGTAAAAGTGTTCCGCTGGTTACCCTGCGGATACGGAAGTACGGAACTCTAAAAGGCAGAATGTTAGAAGTTTATGTTTAGAATAGAATAGAATAGAATATAATAGAATAGAAAAACTTTTATTCAGAACAGACACAGCACAACGGTTGTTTGGATGCATCTTAATGAAAATCGCCTCAAGGGCGGTGCACGGACATAGGACGTTATCTATATCCTAAAAGTATCCTAATACTTTTCATTATGGCAGTAAGTATAAGAAATTGATTGAGTCAGGCGTTACTTTGCGGAACTCAACGGTCGGCGAGTCAACACGTCCCCTGAGGATGCCTCGTGGAGAGGCGAAACACGTGTCGGTATTGGTGGTGGTATTGGTGTTGGGTATTGCTTTGCCTTCCTGCATGTTCATATGACCTATCCTTGCTTTTGCCTTGTAATCTTGCATGTGCATAATATAGCGGGCGGGAGGGAGGTGCATACCTGCAACCCACACATATTCGCGGAAATTAAAACTAGATACTTATATTATTTTCATTTTCAAATTTAGTAAGTATAAGCTAAAACCTAGTCAGCTACTCTTTATAAACTAAATTGAAAGAGCATGTAAGAACATGAACGCACAAAAAAGACGTCCCAAAAAAGTTTACCTAAAAGGTAACATTGCTAAAATGCAAAATTTCAGCCAGGCTTACATTTCTGAGCCATTGAGCGAAGTCTATCAAACTTCAGAACAGGTTTCAGGCACCTGAACAGTGAAATTGGGTATTAGTTAAAAGGTATATGTACCTTTTTCAGGTGGAACATGAAATTGATTGGAATAATAAAGAAAGAAAGAAGATAATTCCTGGTCAAAGGCAATACTAACGAAGGTTGGTACTGGCAGTTCTTTTGAACTAAAAAGTAATATGGTGGAAAAATGCTTGCAGAAATTATTGTGCAAAGAGGTGAGTATTGGATCTTTTTTTGCTTCCATTATCATACGTTTTTCCATTTGTGATGAGCGGTGTTCGATTCGATCGAAGATGCCTTTGAGCAAGAATTCAATATTCTTCTGCACTTATGCTATATACAGGGTTATTTAAAAAACACCAACAACCTCTTAAGAGGTCATTGTACTCATCATTATGAACAACTTTTATTATGGGAACAAACCAGAAATTGCGACAAAAAAGTCAGTTGTTCCCTACATTTTGATGAGTTATACGAACATAAATGTAGGGAACAGCTGATTCTTTTTTCAGCCGTAAATCCTTATCCTTGCTATACCTAAACGCGAAAGTTTGTATGTATAGATGTTTGTTATTCTTTTACGCAAAAACTGCAAAACATATTTTAATGAGATTTGCCTCAGAGGTAGATTATAGTATGGAATAATACATAGGATATTTTTAATCGCGGGAGTATATCCCTTGGGATAATTTCTAATATTCACGCTGGCGATGCCGCGGGCGGCAGCTAAGTATCAGCAATTAAATATCGCAGCATATGCTGAGATAGTGACCTTTTTGGCCTCGCTTAGATAAAACAAATTTTTACTACTGTTAGTTTTTAATTTATTTGATTTTATGGTTATCTTGTGCGAGTCCCAAATAAATATTAATAAATTTCTATTACAAAAACAGGAAACCACTTAGATTCATTCTCAAATTTTTCATAACATTTTTTTCCTCCATTTACGTATATTTCTTTCCCTGTGTCAAGCACTGAGCAAATACCGTGAGGCTACAATAACTCCAATCGAAAGCAAACAATAATTTATGGCTCCCAGAAACGTGCTAGCAAATCATGTTTCTACAGAATATTGCATTTTACTGTTTACTCCATAACAGTAAACAATGACACTGAAGTAGGATTGAAATAAATGAAGATCAAAAAACAAATATCAATAAAAGGAAAACGAAAACGAACTGAACCACCGACTAACCACACCGACCGACCCCGACCGACTAACGAACTTTTTTTTTTTTTTTGGAATGGTCCACTCGCAGTTCAGCACACTAAGGCTGGTTACTGCTTAACCGAACAATCCTGTGGTGGCCTCAAATGAATAGGGTAGTTGACTAAAAAAATCTAATTAGTCCGTCAGGTAGATTTCCAAAAAATATTGGACACATATTTTTTCTTTTTTCACGTAAACAAAAAATGAAGACGATACAGTGCGTTGAAAACACGTGTGACGTCACTACTCGCTGCAATTTTTACCGAGCCGTGACGTCACAAGCCCCCACTCCTGATCTTTTATGCTTTGTATCTTCATCAGTTTTTATAGATTTGATAAAGAAAAAAATACGTGTCCAATATTTTTCTATAATCTAACTGACGGACTAAACATAATCATATATTTTTTACTCAGGAAACATCCCCATTTAAGGCCCCCAGCCAGCGACTGGAACCGACTGACCACCGATCAACGACCGACCGACACCGACTAACGAATATTTTCTAAGAATAAAGTTGGAAACAATTTTTCAAAGGGTTTATTTCCATCTTCATACAATAGAAGAGCCAGATTTGAATGAAACTTGATTTCAACATGGTAAAGTACTAAAAGGGGTTCCAAGCAAATCAAACAAAAAATGAAGATGATGTGTTGAAAACTCGCGTGACGTCACAACGTGCTAAAAATTTTATCACTCTCGAACTTTGATGCGTTTTATCTTCAATAATTTCGTTTTACGACTTGAAATCACAAAAAAATACGTGTTTGGACATGTACATAAAAAAATCTATCAGACGGACTAATTAGATGTTTTCAGTAAAATAGGCACCCTATTATAATTTTTTTAATTTGAATTAAAGGGTTTGTCACCTTGCGACCACACCGCCCATTAAGTCTAATAAATTATGATTTTTATACATAGTAAAATATAAATAAGTATTGTATATGTAGTAAAATATCCAACTCAACAATCCCCATTGAAATAACTACCTCGAAAGGACCAACCCAATTAACATTCTTAATACAATAGTAACAAAATTCAAAACCTCTTGTTATCGAAGGTTATCGATAGTCCTTGTTATCTTTGCCTAAGACCCGCGCCAAGTTATGTGCGAAATGAATTTAACATTTCATGTGTCCCAAGCGGTTCTTTTATGGGTGCTAAGGGAAAATCGATTCTATGTATGCCTGGGTTTATTGATAACTTGTGAAGATGTTTGAGTAGAATGCGTGTCTCGTGATGCAGATTCTTTTAAGGCTCAATTTTGAAGAATATGGTTGAGACAATAATGCTTATACAGCAAATGTACTTTTAAGCGCATGTTATTAATATTCACTCAATATTCAGTCGTAACGAAACTCCGTCACACAGTAATGTACAGCTCGATCAATGACATGTGTAACATTAAGTGCAGCTCAGATTACTTACCAATCATAACTTTACACCAATTCCATCTATACTAATATTATAAAGAGGTAACGTTTGCGAGCAGTGGTGGCCGAGTGGTAACGGCTCCGACTTACGAATCGTAGGTCGCGGGTTCAAACCCAGCCAGGCGCATTACTTTGTGTAATTCATTTCTTCACCACTGCTCTCAAAACGGTGAAGGAAAACATCGTGAGGAAACCGGCATGTCCTAGAACCAAAAATTCGAAGACATGTGACATTCACCAACCCGCATTGGGCCAGCGTGGTGGATTACGGCCCACTCCCTCTCCTAGAGAGGAGGCCTGTGTCCCAGCAGTGGGAACGTTAAAAGGCTGATTATGAACGTTTGTGAGTTTGTGACGTTGTAAGGGGTAAGCTCTGAATCTACTGAACCGATTTTCAAAACTATTCCACCAATAAAAAGCTACGTTATTGTGGAGTCTCATAGGCTATATTTGATTGCCTCGGGAACTGGAACAACGCGGGTGAAACCGCGGGGTGCTGTTATATTAAATAAACTATCTACCTACAACATCTATCGGGGTATCCATCAAAGACGACGAGAAAACCCCAACAATGTTAAAGAGAGACTTTATTTATTAACCGACTTCTAAAAAAGGAGGAGGTTCTCAATTCGGATGTTTGTATTTTTTTTTTTTTTTTTATGTTTGTTCGCGCATAACTCCGTCGCTTGTCAACCGATTTGAAAAATTCTTTTTTTGTTGGAAAGGGTATACTTCCCAAATGGTCCCATGAAAATTTTATCGAAATCAACCAAGCGGTTTTCGAAAAATCTAAAAAAAATATGTACTTTGTCTACTTTGACGACCTCTTAGTTTGCTCTGCAAAGGAGCTGTACGTTTTTTTTACACCAATGTGATTGGTTCGTTTAGGTGGGGGAGGGGGGGGGGTGTAGGTACCACTAAAAAGTGAAAAATAAAAAAACTTTTTACAAAAAAATACAACCGACTTCCACAAAAAATCAAAAAAGTACAAAATAACTTTAATTTCGGAAGTCGGTGTTCAAAAAACGAAAAAGGAACCACAAACACCGAGTTCCGAAATTAAAGTTATTTTGTACTTTTTTGATTTTTTGTGGAAGTCGGTTGTATTTTTTTGTAAAAAGTTTTTTCATTTGTATAACTTTTGAATTCCTACTCAATTTGAAGTGCCATTTAAACCCCGAGTTTTGGATATCTACTCTTCACATATTAAACAAGTCATTTGGTGTATAACAGCAGATTGTTTGACAATCTATCACATTAATATTGCAATATTCTCCCTTCCAGAAACTGGTTCCATGTCTCCTGTTAACTTTGTAGCGCCAGAAAGACAAACACGATTGGCTATGACTCGACTTGACGACACGGTTGGCGCAGTGGTTGTATTTTCGGCTGCTGCGCTACGTGTCGCGGGTTCGATCCCCGCACGGAACAAATGTTTGTTTGGCCTACAGATAATTGTTCCGGGTCTGGATGTCTTGTATATGTGAGTATTCATGAACGCACCCACGATACAGGATTACATCTTAGTGTGGGGCAACGTTTTTTAAAAAAAACAAACATCGCATTTGAGTGCTTATTCAGATGACAGTCAGTCATCAAATTTGTCAACGCAAGCGAACTCTGCCGACCGTCACACAAGGTCTTCATAATTAAAACTGTACACAGTAATACCATTTTATGACACAACCATATAAAATACCAACACATAACACATACAATAGGGTAGTTGACTAAAAAAATCTAATTAGTCCGTCAGATAGATTTCCAAAAAATATTAGACACGTATTTTTTCTTTTTTCACGTAAACAAAAAATGAGGACGATACAGTGCGTTGAAAACTCGTGTGACGTCACTACTCGCTACAATTTTTACCGAACTGTGACATCACAAGCCCCCACTCCTGATCTTTGATGCTTTGTATCTTCGTCAGTTTTTATAGATTTGATAAAGGAAAAAATACGTGTCCAATATTTTTCTATATCTAACTGACGGACTAAACATAATCATATATTTTTTACTCAGGAAACATCCCTATTAAAACTGTACACAGTAATACCATTTTATGACACAACCATATAAAATACCAACACATAACACATACAATTGTCCAAAGGTTTGCGGAAATAACGTTCGCTACGTGTCCTTCACACCTCTCGTATTTTCGACACGACATTCATTCATCTTTTCATGCATGCGTGCCAGTTGCTAGGCATCTGACCCATTTGAAGGCCTGTGCAATAACATTCCCGGAATTTTTATGACTAAACCGTGTTTTGTTATTATTTAAAGTATTTTACTTAATATTGTAACTGCGAAAGTGAGTTCTTTTTTGTTTGTTACGCTTCATCATTTACTTTGTGTAATTAACTTCATCACCACTGCTCTTAAAACGGTGAAGGAAAACATCGTGAGGAAACCGGCGTGTCCTAGAACCAAAAAATCGAAGACATGTGACATTCACCAACCCGCACTGGGCCCACGTGGTGGATTACGACCCATTCCCTCTCCAAGAGAGGAGGCCTGTATCCCAGCAGTGGGAACATTGAAAGACTGATTATGCTACGCTTCACCCCTAAATCGCTGAACTGATTTTGATGAATTTTGGTACAGGGATAGATGGAGCCCTGGAGGCTGTTAAAGACTTTTTTAATCTACGCTAACGCGAGCGGAGCCACGGGATATTTTAAAATAAAGATGCATGATCGAAAAAGAAAAGAAAAAGAGTACCTATAGATGGTTTTACCGTGTTGAGAAGATGAATGATAGGACATCCTAAAAAGAAAGACACCGATCTTACTAGTGATGGTGTTTTTAGTTGTCTTCGTTTTTTGAACACCGACTTCCGAATTTATATATTTTTGTGTTTTTTGTTTAGAAGTCAGTTCTAATTTTTTGTGAGGTTATCCCACAGCTAAACACCCATCACAGCGTACGTGTTATAAACTGGTGTAAACAATAAACAGAAAACAAAAACGATATCAGCACTCCCGGACAATTTAAAAATACAGTCAACTTGAGAACCTCCTTCTTTTTTGGAAGTCGGTTAAAAAGATTAGTTGCTTAGTACTCACAACCTTGTATGACCGGCTGTATGAACGAGAATGAAGAAAAAAGATTAAAGAGTCATAGCTTACCTGGTAGCTCTCTGTACTTTCTGGCTACCCTGTGGGATATTTTTTATGTGAATTTATGTATGTAATTAAGCACTTTAGAATAATTAATAGTAGGTATCTGGAAACAATTGCTCCTTTCGTATCGTCAGTTGTAACAAACAACCTTGCTAATCATTTACTTCAGATGTCGAATGAATTAACCCCCAATTTATTTGCGGAACAGAAAACAATCAGACAACTGATATAATTGATTACTCGTACTCTGCCGGTTATTAATACTCCCGAGGACTGATATTTACCGCCGTTAGAACGTTCCTAGCCACAGACAAAGACTGGCTCTCCATACTTTACCGATTAATCTTGTCGAGCGGAGATAATAGACACCCGAAAATACCTGGAACAAATTTCATCCAAGGAATGGTGATTTCGCCAAATTAGAAAGGCACCTATAAAAATCAGAACAGGTATATCTGAGGTCGAATTTCAAGGAGATTTTGCGGTGTTACTTTGCAAAGTTCGAGCCGAAGAGATATCAATTTATGGCCAGAGGTTTTATAGCTATAGTAAAAAGAACTTTTGGGTCATCTCCGGGTATTTCGTTTGCAGGAAGTTGAAGCATTTCGCGGGTGGTACGGGATACACAGAAATGTCACTTGGAAAACTTTCAGCAAGATGTTTTTCGCGTTGTGTTTGCACTAAGTGCTCAGTAATGGGTTATTAATGTACTGAAGGCTTTTATCTTTGATGGTTTGCTACAGTTTACTCTTTCAGGCTAATAGGCCTGTTGACACAGTTTGTCAATTTTCCACTTTAGCTTACGTCACAGTTCAAGCAGCGAAGAATGTGTAATGTTTAATGTTTTGAACTTTGTTTGATAGCGTCTGTCATTAAAAAGAAGATAGAACGAATCGGATATTTTACTAGATATAAAAAACATAATTCTATTAAGTCCGTCTGTTGGATTTTCAAAAAAATATTGGGCATGTTTCAAATCGTAAAAAAAAATAATCAAAGTTCTAGAGTGCTGGCTGGTGACGTCACGACGCTTGTCAAAATTGTAGCACGTAGTTAGGTCACGCGAGTTTCCAACGCACTGAATCGTCTTCAATTTTTGCGTGGAAAAACGAAATTACGTATCCAATATTTTTGGAAATCTATCTCATGAATTTATTACATTTTTTAAGTAAAATACCCTATTCTATGAAACTTGTGCATAATTTTAATAATTATCTTCCCGCGGTTTGCTTTTTTTGCCATTCTTTTTTGTCAACCGTCATGCTCACATTAACGTTTTTTGTCTTTCATATCACTCCATACATCCCATCCATATTTCCGATGACCTCCTTCTAACTCTTCATGCAACTACATTTTAAATCCAGGAAATAAATTTCCATGAAACGTATCTGTGTTGAACTTTTTTTAAATCCTCAAAGTGAATTACTCGTGCCACGTAAAAACGTGAGATAACCAAATGTTGTCAATTTTGTTATGTTGGTTTAGTATGAGACAAAGTTAACCTACTTACTGATATGGTACGAAAATGTTCAGTCAAAGTCACCTTTATATAATTAACCAAGAAATTTCGGTTTAAATAACCTCAAAATGCACGTCGCGGGCACTCATGAAGCTTAAAATGTTGACACAAACTGACTAAAATGTTGTCGAGTAGTCTCTGAATTGTTAAATGCAAATTCATCTCTAACTTGGCCTTCTCTTCATTTATTATATTTACCTATATTTAAACCCCAATTATTATTTTTTTGTTTGTTTTGTGCGAGACCCAAATAAACATTTTTCTTTCTTTCAAAAAACTGATTTACATCTTTACAATCAACGTGAGGTCTATTTTATGTACTCAATTGAACACCAGCGTTAGGCAATTCCTGGTTATCTGGCATTTTGCTGAACTGAACATATCTGACACGCAATTGTATTGTTTCAATTAAGTTTCTTTATGAGTAAATATTGT
Source organism: Hecatera dysodea (assembly GCA_905332915.2). Lineage (NCBI taxonomy): Eukaryota > Metazoa > Arthropoda > Insecta > Lepidoptera > Noctuidae > Hecatera > Hecatera dysodea. The sequence continues at coordinate 4,923,294 of HG995290.1, read as the reverse complement.
CAATGCGTGCTGAAAAATCAAGATTGTTTCTAACTTTATATCTTCTTCTATTTACTTTAGAGATGACAACTAATGAAGTGTGAAGTTCCAGGGTTGCGGGATTTGTTTGAAAAAGTCACCGGTGGCCCAGGTGAGCATTAGGAGGAAGATTTTAGCAATTAAGAGTCTGACACTCCCTTCCGTCAGTCATTTGATGAGGATGTTTATATGGATGGGATGTTTATTGAGATGGAATTTTATATGGACGGGGTATTTTATATGGAAGACCAAAAACACGATCAGTAGACTGTGTGACAGACAATATCATCTGTCACACAGTCTACTGATCAGTTCAGATCAGTCTTCTTTGCCTGTTATAATAATTAATTCACAAATTTTTCCTCAAGACGTTTTCCTCAAACATTGCAAGTTGTCCGTAAAATATCACTACAAATAAAATTGCAGCTTCATTGGTCTCAAAAGGGCCGGAGATATTGCACTTAGAAAGCTTCCCAAGTGTCGTTATTTCATTATAATTTTATTTATTGTGTCCTCGAGAAGTGTCGTCCGCTCTTATTTGATTTTCTTTCCGACACTAAGTTTTATTGGCTTGGCTCTATGTAGTGTGCTGACTTCGAGGCTTGTAATGACTTCGAGGAAACTTGTAGAAGTCACTTCTTTGCAAGTTTGTGTTGAATTCAAGTTTGTGCTAAGAAAACATGGTGTTCTGATTGCTTGACTTTATCAAGTACCGAGTTGTTACAGGCAAGTTAGTTATTGGGAGTTTCGTTCAACTGTCAATTTCTGTGGTAAAGTAACCCCGATGTATGACTTATAGGTCTCAATCCAGACAGGCGTTTGCTTTTTGTATTTTATTTCATCACCAATGCTCTTAAACGGTTGAGGGGGGACATCGTGAGGTAACAAAGGCTTCCAAGAACGTGGTATACTAAAGTCCATTTCCTCTTGCAGAGATCAGAATTGTGTCCCAGCAGTGGGATTTACAAAGTTTGATTGTGATTATCTAGTATTTAGTACAGTAGGTATTAAACAGATATGCTTCAATAATAAGTAGTTGGCAACAGCTCCTATGAGTCTAAGAGAGAACAAATTAAATCAATTTTACGAATATGACGGCCTCCATATAGTCCATATTATGATAAAACTTTGAGACGCCGTCGTCCAAGTAATATTTATTAAACAGGAAAATAAACATATTTCGCTTGAGAACACAGTTCGCTGGAAATAATCAAGTTTGAATGTTGTTTTGGAAGGAGAGTCTAGACACACAAAATTGCTTGAAGAGAATTTTGCAACATGACATACATTATACCAGATGATATTAATTTAATGGGGGTTTGGCGGAAACTTCTTTGTATACCATGAACTACCATGAGAACGATTGAGTCCCTACTGATACAACACAAAATCACCAAACGACTCTCTGCAATATGCCAGGAACGCGCCCTCAGCCTTTTTGAGCATAATATGCGTTCATCCAAGCATGATCTGGAAAGGTTCATGATATTGGGCCGGGTTGAAAGATAGCGCGCTCAGGGTTGAACACCAAGGAGGCGGAACGCGTGCGAGAGAGGGAAACCTCTCGCTCCAGCCGCCGCAACAGAAGGAGACGCCCCGGACGTCGGGAAACGCAGGGCGATTCCCGTCCACCGTAGGCGCGGGCCTGCGGATGGCGAGCTATAGGTGGCTCGCCGTCCGATAGCAACCAGGCCCGAGTCGACGGCGCGTCGTGTTCCACGCGCGCTTCAAAGAGCCGTCAGCAAAGAAGACGGGGCCCCATAGGGTCAGTGCCTGCTAGGGTTGCGGAATTTGTTCGAAAGAGTCACCGCGGCCCTAGAACGCAAAGGGCACAAGAAGGAACACGGGTGGGTTTTAGTCAGTAAGAGTCTGACACTCTCTTGTCCGATGCCATAAAGAAGGCTGTTGATGGCGGCATGTACAGAGCGGTCCACGCTTCAGAAGACCGCATGGCTTGGAAAAGCGTCGTATGTGGTCGCGATCCTCAGCAGTGAGGGAACGATGAAGAAGATTAGTTTATGAGCTATTTTCTTATAGAGGACGTTGTTCCATAAAAGACTTTCATGTCAAGAGTTTCGTTACTTCTTTTACCGCAACATGCTACTGTGTCGTCCTTAGACACGTGTAAAGCGACAATGTGATTTTTTTTAAATATAAAAATTTTCTCGAAACCTTTTTAGGGATTTTCTCATCATTTGCCTAGCCTTTTCCCAACTATATTGGGGTCGGCTGGGAGCCGACAAGCCGGATTCAGCTGAATACCAGTATTTTACGTGAAGCGGCTGCCTACCAGACCTCCACAACCCATTAACTGGGGAACACGGTAAAAAAAAGTTATAAATCAACCAAACACCATTACTAATAAATCATTCCATGATATTATTGAACCAATTTTCAAAACAGAAAAACAACTTATCAAACTTTTCTAAGTGACGAAATTTTCTACCATGAAACAAGATTCAATGATAAAACTTTTGTTCTACGAAACAAATGGCGGTCTTGATATTATTTGCAACAAACTATATTTTATGGTCGCGCTTTCCTATTGTTTTCGACAGCTTGCGGATAAGTTCCAGCAACTAATTACTTGGGAAACCTTACCATGGGTGGCAAGAGCATATTTGGTATTGTCTTCTACAGTTAACAATAGGGATATTTCCTGAGTAAAAAACAATTGATTCTATTTAGTCTGTTACTATCGTATAATATCGGATGTGTATTTTTTGCTTTATCAAATATTTAAAAAATGGCGAAGATAAAAAGCATCGAACATCAGGAGTGGGGGTTTCTGACGTCACGTTATGGTAAAAATTGTAGTGCGTAGTGACGTCACACGAGTATTCAACGCAATGTATTGTCTTCGTTTTTTGTTTGCGTTAATATTTTTTGGATATCTGTTTGACGGATTAATTAGATTTTTTTTTAGTAAACCACCATATTCAGTATTACTGGCTGAAATGCTTTTAGTGCTTCGTTTTTGTATAAATCTGGTGTTCCATGTAATGTTATGGACACTGGTCCATTTTTTTGGATGGGAAATGATCAAAAGACTTCTCCCGCTGTGGGCGGAGCGGAAGGGAGTGTCAGACTCATACTGACTAAAACCCACCCGTGATCCTTCTTGTGCCCTTTGTGTTCCAGGGCCACGGTGACTCTTTCGAACAAATTCCACAACCCTAGCAGGCACTGACTGTCCGTGTTCTGTTGCGGCTGCTGGGGCGTGAAGTTTCCCTATCTCGCACGCGTTCTGCTTTCTTTTTCGCAAGCATTGCTGCTTCGCAACAGGAGGTTCCCATGCTCCCTCGCTCCGGAGCATGGTTTGAACCAGGGCCAGACGCGAGAGTTTGCCGCCGCCAGACAAGACTGGTCTTTAGAGCGATGTGGGTCAAATTTGATTTTCCAAAAGAAAATAAAAAAAAATTGAACAAGTGACGGTTCGACTCACACTTGCCTGGTTTTTTAAAGGAAAATCTATCGTAATAAGAACCTTGTTTGATTTTAAATACAAACCCTATCGCAATCAGTACAGATTCAAATCTCAAACAAAAGTCGAAAGTAACAGAAAAAAAATACCTACAAAGTTTCCTTCGTCTAATTTGAATAAATGATTTTGACTTTTTGACGAAACTGAGTGTTTTTACTCGTGAGAATAATTTAATATTTCCGACCACTTTGATTGTGAAGCTTTGATCCGATGATAGCAAGGAAAAAGTTTTTTTCCATTCGACTCGGCATTCCTTTTATTAAATCTCTTTTAGAATTAAGTACTAGACTGAATGTATTTTGAGAGAATATTAAACTTGTTTTTCCATTTTTATGGTAATAAAGTAGTAAACAGCAGTGCTATTCTGTAAGAACTCACGTGCGAATTCGATTCATATCTCATTTTCGATTACACTTCGTAACTCACCTGAAGTGAAAAGTATTTGATATTCTGACTGTCAAGTTAAGTTCGCTTCACCTATGTTCTCACTTAGTGGCGCTAGTGTAGTTTTCATCAAGTTACAGAATACCAAATACAGTTTTCACCGCAGAATCAGAAGTGAGAACTGGAGTGAGTTCTTACAGAATAGCATTGCTGGTCGAATATTACTTTAGTTTGGCCGACAAATCAACCAAGGAATGGTCGATTGGTGACTGGAGTTGTGCATGGTGGACATGAGACATACGAACAAAACGATTTGGAAATATTTCCACTTATACTACTACTATATGTCAAGTGGGGGGGAGGGGCGTTCAATCCGACGACGACACGTATGGCGCAGTGGTTGAGCGTTCGGCTGCTGCGCTACGTGTCGTGGGTTCGCTCCGCGCACGGCACAAATGTTTGTATGGCCTACAGATAATTGTTCCGGGTCTGGGTGTCCTGTGTATGTGAGTTTTCATGTTTGTGAACGCACCCACGATACAGGAGTAAATCCTAGTAGGGGCGACGTTTTTATAAAAAAAAACCGTTCCTGCTATCAGAAAAAGATTTTTGGGGAGCGACTTAGGGCCATATTCCAAAACGCAAACTCGAACTTCATCGGAGCATTCAAACTGTCAATAAAGCATGTCATAAATTTAAATTTTCAGTCTACAGCTAGTCAGTCATTGAAAAAAAAATATCTTTGAATAAAGTGAGTCGCGTTCGCTTTTATGTCACCCGTAGTAATAAAATCAGAACTGAAACGTATACTAACGACTTCCCCCTCCGAGTTGCTATGGTAACACGATCAACAATACTTATAATAGGCTTAATATCTATAGTGTTTGTTTATAGACGCTATGTGAGTTGTGATGACGTCATAAAATACAAGTTGGAACACGCTCAGGGGTTGTCAACTTTGTCTGAAGAACTGAAGGTGGGGTAGAAGAGTTATTGCTGATTGATATTTGGTTGTTGAAGTACCTAAGGTCCTAGTATTGGTTTAAAGGTGGACGGGATGTTGGCTTTTTATATATTCTGATTGTTCAAGATTGTTCTTATAGTTCTTGTTATGTTTCCCCACTTATTGGTTACTAACAGCGCCCCGTGGTTTCACCCACGTAGTTCCCGTTCCCGTGGGAACACGTGGATAAAATATATCGCCTAAGTTTATCGCTAATAATTCAGCTCTCCATTTCATTCATTGGTAAAAAAATGATTAAAATCGGTTCTGTAGTTTCGGAGCTCATATTGTACAAACGTACAAACAAGTTTTTCCTTTTAAAGTATTAGTATAGATAATATTCAATACAAATAAAAATCTGTCTATTGACCGTCTCTGTCCTCCACAACCCAGTAACTGGGAACGTTGTACCTTTGACATTGGCATCACATTTGCCAATGTCAAAGGTACTACACAAATTTTTAAGCAACGTTCATATTCACATCTCAGTCGGATCTGTCAAAAACACTTCTACGTTTCGTATAATTTCCCTCAATTTCACCATTAAACGCCGCTTTCTTAAAACATGAAAGAAATAGAAATCATATTAACCACGCATTACATTTACATACCAAACTTTTTCAATTTCTGATAAGTTCTTCAAGTAAAAGTAGACTCACTTAAAGCTGGTCATTAAAACTTGGAACCCAGCCTAGAACTTTTGATTCTCTTTATTATATACATAGGTTCCTAAGTGTTAGTTTGTACAGCTGCAACGATCGATCTTCAAGGACCTGGCTGAGGAGCCTGCGGACGGAGAGCTATGGGTGGCTCGCGGTCCGATAGCAACCAGGCCCGGGTCGACGGCGCGTCATATTCCACGCGCGCCTCAAAGAGCCGTCAACAACGAAGACGGGGCCCCATAGGGTCAGTACCTGCTAGGGTAGCGGAATTTGTTCGAAAGAGGCACCGCGGCCCTGGAACGCAAAGGGCACAAGAAGGATCACGGGTGGGTTTTAGGTGTATTCCCGTTCGTCCCCTCGACTTCGTCCCCTCGACTTCGTCCCCCGAGGGGGACGAACGGGAATTTACAAAAATAATATTGAATTTGTTCCCGATCGTCCCAATCCTAATTCAAGAGGGGACGAATGGGAATATGTTCTTCGATTAGTGCCATTCGTCCCACTAAAAAGATTTGTGCAGTAATTTACTGACCCTATTTATGTGTTAAAATAATGAGTCAACTTTTCTAATTACTTACATAATGTAAAACGTAAAATCTTGCCACCATACACATAAGCAACTGTGACTACAAAAAATAGTGACTTATACATATTTCAAAAGGAAACAACCTGAATGGTAAAAAGTCTGTTTGTAGTGTTTAATTGTAATATAATACACTTTTTTTTATTATAAGCTCTATACACTGATTTTTTAATCATATTTTTTTAGTTATAAGGAGAAATTTATTCTTAATTAAAAAGAATATTATATATAAAAAAAACTTTTTACAAAAAATAAAACCGACATCTAAACAAAAAACCAAAAAGTATAAAATAACTTTAATTTCGGAACTCGGTGTTTTTGGTTGCTTTTTTGTTGTTGTACACACCGACTTCCGAAATTAAAGTTATTTTATAGTTTTTTGTTTAGAAGTCGATTTTATTTTTTGTAAAAAGTTTTTTATTTTTCACTTTTTAGTGGTTCACTCCCAGCTAAACATACCCATCACAGCGTACGTGGTATAAATTGGTGTAAACAATAAACAAACATGCGATTTCAGCTACCCCGACAGATTTGCTATCATTTATTGAAATTAACAAAAAAACCGCTTGTTCGATTTCGATAAAATTTTCATTGGACCATTTCCAACAAAAAAGAATTTTTCAAATCGGTTGGCAAGCGACGGAGTTATGCGCGAACAAACATTAAAAAAAATACAAACATCCGAATTGAGAACCTCCTCCTTTTTTAGAAGTCGGTTAAAAATATTGCGAGTTATCGCAAAGTTGATTTTGTGATTTTTATTCCTTAATAAATGACTGATATTTATTTCAAATTTGTTTTTTTTTTACCAATTAAAACCACCAGTCTTAAATTATTTGGTGGGGAGCAATAGAACCAAAAAAAAAGAATTAATAAATTATTCCCATTCGTCCCCTAAAAAATTTAGAGGGACCATCGGGAAAATAAATAACGAATTCCCGTTCGTCCCCCTCGGGGGACGAAGTCGAGGGGACGAACGGGAATACACCGGGTTTTAGTCAGTAAGAGTCCGACACTCCCTTTCGCTCCGCCCAGAGCGGGAGAAGTCATTTGATGATTTCCCATCCGGAATTTCTCATTGTTACAGAGTATGAAGCACGGATATAATAATATGTACCTACTGATAATGTGACATCCATGCTCTGACGATGAAGTATGTACATATGTGCCTTGTCTCAGTCATTAAAATACATATTAAAATACTGTCTTCTCAAACATCATTCTCATGTTATCTCACTTCATATTATAAAGAGGAAAGATTTGTATTTTTGTATGTAACGAATAAACTCAAAAACTCCTGGACCGATTTCAAAAATTCTTCTTTCGCCATTAGAAAGCTACATTCACCCTGAGTAACATAGGCTATATTTTATCACCGTATTCCCACGGGAACGGGAACGGTGCTGAGGACACTTGCAATGTCCATAAAGACATTTTTTTATTATTGCTCGCGTCTTGCCACAGTCTCACCTGATGGAAGCGATGATGTGGTCGACGATGGAGCACGCTTGCCAAGAAATAACCTACTCATTCTTGATTTAAAGACCTCCAGGTTTTAGCAGAGAAGAAACATTCAGATTATTCCACTCCTTCGTTGAAGAGCGCATACGTGCGGCATTTCATACAAATTTTCAAGTCCTTATTTTCCGAAATTCCTAAACCGATTTTGATGAAACTGAACTCACATAAGCAGGATACATGGGTCTAAAGTTAGTTGAAAACATTTTCGATAAATAGTGTTACAGTTAAATTAGACCCATTTTAAATTTTCCATACAAACATATTCATAACGTCATCTTATTTAAATAAGACATTTCACAAATGTTTCTTTCTTCTATGTGTAAAGTTTAATTAAAATCGGTTCAGTAATTTCGCAAAATAGTGACTTGAAAATTTGTATGAAATGTCATACGGCGTACACGCTCTTAACGCAAAATAGGTACTGTCAATTGTTTTTCTTTCCTTTTGTTTAAAAAAAAAAGTTTACCCACACTAAGAATTGCGCCTGTATTGTGGATGAGTTTAAAAACATATAAACTCACATACACGAACAGCCAGACCCGGAACAACTTATCTGTAGGCCATACAAATATTTGTTCCGTGAGGGAATCGAACCCACGTCACGCAGCGCAGTAGCCAATCGCTCAACCACTGCGCCAACCGTGTCTTCAAATAGCTGCAAATCGCCATTCATGTAATATACTGAGCAACTTCCAGCTGTTATTCGTTAACTTTTCTGCGAACTAAAGTCAAACTTATGCATTCAAGGTGCGAATTAAGCTCATAAATTCTGTATGTTTCATTATCGTGCTGTGTTCTTTGAGCTGTATGAGAAACTAGCTCTGTGCCTCGGCTTTACTCCCGTGGACTATCTCTCAGGAAACGTGCATTTTATTAAGCCTCGACCAAAGAGGAGTGTTATGAGTTTGACGTTTGTATCTGTGTGTCTGTATATGGCATCTTAGCTCCTATACCGATGTACCGATTGTGATTTAGTTTTCGGTAATGAAAACGCTATGAGACTCAGCGATAGCTTTTTTACGATATTGGTATAATTACCCCGGAATTTTGCAAAGGTATTCCATGTTAAAAATTCATCGAAATCGGCTCAGAAATTTAGAGGTGAAAGCTTAATACTGATAAAAAGTTTCAAAATTGTTATTACCTACTGTTAACTAGTATCACCTTTAAAAGACAACTCAACAAATCTAAAAAGTTACAAAATTGTTATTACCTACTGTTAAATAGTATCACTTTTAGACAACTCAACAAATCTTTAAACAAATGACAATGCTGTGAGAGACACGATATTAAAAGGTATTACAATACAAAACGCATCAACATTATAGTTTATGTTCGAGAAATTCTTGAACACATAGAAACTATTTTCATTCAGCCAGTTACACAATTTAACTTACTTAGTTAAAACTAAAATAAAACTTACTTAGTTCTACTGAGATACTTAAGAATGGTGTGACATATTACGTACTGGTTGATAAGGAATACAACTTATTGAAACAAGCTTTTACCACCAGTATCAACCACTTGAAATCCAAAGATTATAGTGTACCTTTTTAATTACGAATTTTCATAATCGGCAAAGTATATCCACAGATTGCCTTCCACAAACAACCGAACCAATTTTAGATCCTTATGATAGTTATATAGAAGAGTATTTGTTTTCTTCTTTCTAAAATGTGATTGTTAGTATGGTAAATAGACACCTATTTTTTATGGGAGAGAAATCATCAATTCAATTCAATTCAAAGCATTTATTTCAATTAAACCCTTTACAGGCACCTTTGAATTGTCAAGTCAAGTCAAGTCAAGGTGAAGCTATCTGACATTATCTGTGTCATCAAATGATTTCCTCAGCTCTGGGCGGAGCGGAAGGGAGTGACTAAAACCCATCCGTGTTCCTCTCTTGTCCATTGCGTTCCAGGGCCGCAGTGACCCTTTCGTACAAATTCCACAACCCTAGCAGAAATAGACACCCAAGAAAGTTCAAGAGATTACCAAAAATAGACCCAATAATAAAATAGGCAGGAACGTTTTAAGATATAATTCTTAGAATTATTGTTCTGACAATTTGAGGAAAGCTTTATATTATAGACGATTATAAATAAGACATTCTTCTATTAAAATAAACTGCAAGGTGACAAAGAGCAATCTGTTCAATATAAAACAATCGCATTATCCTTTCAGGAAAAAACGAGACATGATATTATTATCAGACTCAATTCCCGTAATCTTTAGGAACGTTCGTATTCTCATCGTCAGTCATAATCTGTATGTATACCGGAAAATTGCAAAAGCTGTAAGATTGTAAAATATCGCGTGATATTGTTAACATTTTTTTTTCCATATAATGAAGTCTATTGAATTTGGACGGAATGAATTCTACACAAAACGATTTTTTCATAATATATCGAGAAATTATAATCTAATAAAACTTTGTAACAATCTTATGGAGTTTGTAATTTTGACTTATAGATTGTGACCGAAGATGAGAATGCAAACGTTCCTACCATTGGACAATTAATTGCAGACTCCGTCCATCTTACCTTATCTAATTTAAATACGAAAGTTAGGATGTTTGGATGGATGTTTGTTACTCAATCACGTCAGAACGGCTGAACGAATTTTGATGAAATTTTGCACACATATGTACTTTTATCCTGGGAGTATGTCCCTTGGATAACGATTTTGATAATTCGAGAATCACGCGGACGGAGCTGCGGGCGGCAGCTTGTTCATCATAAGGCTGGAAAATTACGGTTGTATTTTTGACAGTTTGTGACTGAGATGCAAACGTTCCATTATTAATACGATAATTGCTTGTCAGTGGTGGACATTCGCAGCACAACAGTCGACAGTTTTTAAAGCATATGGAAGAGAGACAGAAAAAATAAAAATATATAGGACTCGCAGTATGAAGTACTAGCTGCTGCCCGCGACTTCGTCCCCGTGGAATCCCGATTTTAAAACATTCTTTATCGGTGCTCCGCTCCTATTGGCTTAAGCGTGATGTTATATAGCCTAAAGCCTTCCTCGATAAATGGTCTATTCAACCCAAAAAGAATTTTTCAATTCGAACCAGTAGTTCCTGAGATTAGCGCGTTCAAACAAACAAACAAACAAACAAACTCTTCAGCTTTATAATATTAGTATAGATTGGGTCAGATTTTTCGCTAAACTTAAGCTTAAGAACCCCAGCTGAATACGGACCAACAATTCGAACTAGTCGAAACTAATTTGGAATCTCGATATCGACATAAATCGACCTTGTGCCATCACTATTTCAGTCCTCGGCATCAAATATGGCTCCCAGCTGAATCTGGACCAAAAATTAAAACTAGTCGAAACTAACTTGGAACCTCGATATCGATAAAAATCGACCATGTGCCATCCTTATTTCAGTCCTCGCATCAAATATGGCTGGCTTTTGATACGACACTGAAGATCATAACGTACAGATAGAGGTTATTTGGCTCAGCCCCGATATTGCCAATATCCCATTTCGTACTCTACTTTTGAAGGCTTTAAATCCTAGGATTAAATATCCGCAGTACAATTCCCTTACTTTAAAGGAACCTTCGTTTTGTTAGGAACATTATATCTAAAACATCTCGAATTTCCCTAAATTTTTGAAAAATTAATGTCATTTACTGTCGCTGAAATTCGACTTGAATTGCATTTTTTTTTATGTGCTTTATTGGTATCTCATATCGTTAAGTTCCAATTATGAAATCAAAAGTTATACCTTATTGACTGAAATTATCCATTGTCAACTCTAATACAGTGTCATATTTTAAAACACCTTCGCTAAAAAAATAATCCTTGGATTTGCGTTATTTTAACGACGCGGCACAGTGGTTGAGCGATAAGCTGCTGCGCTGCGTATCGCTTGTTCGATTCCCGCTCGGTCTCGGAACAAATATTTAGATGGTCTGCAGATATTTGTTCCTGTTTATTGTTTGAGTGCGTGAATTTATTATGTTTGTAAATTCACCCATCCACGATACAGAGGTATATTTTTGTGTTTTTTATGTCATCTTTTTCCTATTAAAGTACTAAAGCTAAACAATCAAACCATGTTGATAGTTACATAAAAACACGCAACTTGATATTCGCAAATCCATTTTCAGCGTTTATTTCATAACTAGCTTCTGCCAGCGACTTCGTCCGCGTGGAATAGTTACTTTACCTCCGATTTTGAAACTCTCAGCCCGATCGGTTTAAAATTGACAAAGTTTCATACAAACGTTCATCCCCTATTTTATCCCCTTGGGGGTAGAATTAATCAAAATCCTTTCTTAGCGGATGCCTACGTCATAAAATCTACCTGCATGCCAAATTTCAGCCCGATCCGTTCAGTGGTTTGGGCTGTGCATTGATAGATCACTATGTGTGTGTGAAATATGTACAACATACAACAAAAAAAGAAATGAAAGTAAAGCTGAAATGCCTGTGCAAAATTATATTATAATAACTTATACCTACTTCACTTAAAAATAAATAAGTACCTATAACTAATTAATAAAATAACTACTAATTAATAAGAGTATCTACGCTTTTACCTACTTAATACTAAAAAAACAGAACATAAAGTAGCCTAAACTAACCTATCGGTATCTAAAAATCTATGCTCCTACTTCTACTACTACTTCACCTAAAAAGAAATAAAATTGAAACTATTAATAATTTGTAATTGTGAGTCAACCATAAGAGATAGACATATGTTGTTGTGGGATATTTTTTAGATAATTTTATGTAGAACATTTCCGTCATACATGATTTCTATGTAACTTTAACCACGCGACGGAAGCTAAAAAAATGGAGTAACTTCTCCCGTTTTCCCAACATTTCCCTTCACTGCTCTGCTCCTATTGATTGTAGCGTGATGAAAAGTATTCTATAACCTGCCCAGGAGTATGAAGAATAATTGCACCAAGTTTCGTTAAAATCGGTCGAGTAGTTTTTGTTTCTATAAAGAACATACAGACAGACAGACAGACAGACAGACAGACAGACAGACAAAAATTTTACTGATTTCATTTTTGGCACCAGTATCGATCACTAATCACCCCCTGATAGTTATTTTGAAAATATATTACCTGTACAGAATTGACCTCTCTACAGATTTATTATAAGTATAGATTATACAAATGAAGTGAGCCCTCTGAATTTAATCTCAGAAGCAAAGCAGGCAGATGTTCATAAATTTTAATGAACCATTAACAAACAATTAAAGAGGTCTTAGTACTAAGTAAAGTCACATAGTAACAATATTTAAGTCATATAAAAGCAAAAGCAGCAACATCCTTGTTTACTGAAATGGCGTTAGGCGACTTTTTATTTGACCTTGCATGACGGTAGCATAAAAATAGTATGGGATATTGCTGTTTTTGCCACCAACCCAAATTTAAAATGTTAATTAAGTACAAGATAATGCTAGTTTTGATTCAATTTTAAGATTCGGATAAGAAAAGTTAAAATGTAACACTATCATACTAATTTCAAATTTCAGATAATGACAAAATGGGATGTTGCTTCTTTTGCTTTTATATGAGTCACTTGCTGTCCACTCTCTAAAATTATTCTGTTGGTATTAAATATTCTGCCTGGGTTAGTCAAACCTGGGTTAGCCTATGTTGGGATAATACATACATAATCAGCCTTTTTTTGTTGTTCCCACTGCTGTGACACAGGCATCCTCTCTAGGAGAAGGAATGGGCCGTAATCTACCACGCGGGCCCAGTGCGGGTTGGTGAATGTCACATGTCTTTGAATTTTTGGAAATTGGCATTTAAAATGTCGCATTTCAAGACCTAATCCTGCGAGCTACTTTGCGTTTACTCTTACCTACTCAATTATATTGACTTCCATTCTATTTCACAAACACTGAAATCGCGCGCTAGGTTTTATAGTCAAGAAAAATCGATATTAGAATTTTTGACAATCTTTATCGCTAATAGAATATCATATTGTAGAGATAAAGCCCCTGGTATGTATGTACTCATTTAATAGTACTTAAAATAATGCAGGAATTACTGAGTGTGCATTCTATTATTGTAATTTTCACTTTTATTCTGTACTAGCTGCTGCCCGCGACTTCGTCCCCGTGGAATCCCCGATTTTAAAACATTCTTTATCGCTGCTCCGCTCCTATTGGCTTAAGCGTGATGATATATAGCCTAAAGCCTTCCTCGATAAATGGTCTATTCAACCCAAAAAGAATTTTTCAATTCGAACCAGTAGTTCCTGAGATTAGCGCGTTCTAACAAACAAACAAACAAACAACCAAACAAACAAACTCTTCAGCTTTATAATATTAGTATAGATAAGTATTTAATTGTATTTGACATGCTATTACAATTTTATTTTTTTCTTTAAAACTTTTCATTAATCATTTAAATTCCATGTATAATGAAAAATGTTCTGGTGTATGTAATGTTAAATTAAATCTATACTATAATATTATAAAGCTGAAGAGTTTGTTTGTTTGTTTGTTTGAACGCGCTAATCTCAGGAACTACTGGTTCGAATTGAAAAATTCTTTTTGGGTTGAATAGACCATTTATCGAGGAAGATTTTAGGCTATATATCATCACGCTTAAGCCAATAGGAGCGGAGCAGCGATAAAGAATGTTTTAAAATCGGGGATTCCACGGGGACGAAGTCTCGGGCAGCAGCTAGTTAAGTATAAAAAAATATAACTGAAAAGTGACTGACTGACTGACATAGTGATCTATCAACGCACAGCCCAAACCACAAAACGGATCGGGCTTAAATTTGGCATGCCGGTAGATATTATGACGTAGGCATCCGCTAAGAAAGGATATTGATTAATTCTACCCCCAAGGGGGTAAAATAGGGGATGAAAAATTGTATGAAACTTTTTCAATTTTAAACCGATCGGGCTGAGAGTTTCAAAATCGGGGGTAAAGTAACTATTCCACGCGGACGAAGTCGTGGGCAGAGGCTAGTAAAAAAATATATTGCTGTGCCCAAACAGGGTCTACAATGATGCATAGCCATAAGCCTGTTTGTAACAACTTACCAACATTGTAGATGCAAGTAAATGAATATACTATTTTCAGGCAGGGGCCATAATATATGCTGTGATCGTTCTGCACCGGCCAGTGATTGTCTTTGGTTTCACAGTGCATACGTCGGATGGTGTCTCATTTCATTTAAACCTCTAATGGGACTTCAGCGAGTTACCATGGCTCTTTGTACGCCTCAAAATTTTCAGAACATCTGGATCCCGAGATATGACCAAGAAAATATGTAGTAATATTTAAAAAGTGATCAGTAATAATTTAATACCTACCTTATACATTCATTGTATTAATCGACGTGAACCAATACAACATTCACGTTTCTTCACAAAAAACCGGTTCTCTCCACGTGCTACTAAAGACCGAAAACAATAAAAAACCTGTTGGTAATCTGAACCGGTTAATCAGAAAGAATCATTATCCGATTCATTGCCTTGATGTATTTTTAGATAGAAGGACAATGACCTAAGGTCAGTTGTGAATAACTGACTGTTAGAAAGTCTTATCTATTTGATAGAGAATGCACATCTGTAATCTGTACAGAATATAGAAAAGTCTGAATCTGCTTGGTTTTGCCACTTACTTCTTCTAAACTAAGCAACGGATTTTGATACGGTTTCCTTTGTAAAAGAAAGAGTGGTAATCGAGGAAGGTTTGCGTATTATGATTTAAACCCAAATTCGAAGTAAATCTTACACCAGCCGTGCCAGCCGCAACCCTGGAACGCAAAAGGCACTAGGAGGATCACGGGTGGGTTTTAGTCAGTAAGAGTCTGACACTCCCTTCCGCTCCGCCCAGAGCGGGAAAAGTCTAAGTAAATGATTGACGCGATCGTATCCCGTGTGTTTTAAAACTCGCACTCAAGACTCACATACATACACTTGATATAGAGTGTGCGAAATCTTACATAACGCTCAAATGAATTTAAGAGCCCCACAGACAAGCCCTACGCGACATTGCAACACAGCGTTTTCATAGATTAATTTTACTGTTAAGATTATTCAGAACAAAGATGTGAAAAATCGTTGCCACATTGTAGTCGCATTGTCACGTCGCGCTTGTCCACGACTCATTTTGAATGACGCAAATTCTGATCACTTAGTCTCAATTCTCATTCTTATAACATATTCATTTCTGTCACTTTTAATCCTCATGAAAAAACATCGCGGTAATTTTCCTCCGACTTCGAAATAAAAATATAAAAAATGCCTTTTCAAGATAAACCACCCGAGGCCCTCAGGTCATTATTTAAATCGCCATATTAATATTCACTGGGCAAATCGTCTTAGATTTATAACATGTCAGGCTTATTTTCAGCCTAGGTCCTGTCTTAGAATATCTGGCACCTGAAAATAGGCTGCGCTCGTGGATCGTGGCTTGAATGTAATAACTCCTTTGATGTCTGATTTGCATAGACGTGTAGACTGTTACTTGGATTATTTTTCGTCGAAATATTATGGATTTTTGAAAAGAAAATTATCTCTTGGTACTATAAGACTGGGTTAAGAAAATTCTTTCACTGATATTAAGTAACTGGGGTCTACCCTTTATAGCAGAACTTTTAATGTCATAATAAATATTATTTTGCATAACAACGGATAGCATAATCTTCACTTCGCAGAAAATTGTTTGGTACACCAAACTCATAATTTTGTAAGTCAGAGTCATCTTAAGGCATACATTTCATATCCATAATACCTAGTTAAAAAGCAGAACCATCATATCGCAGAAAGTTCATAGCCAGAATCGTCTTATGACATACATTTCATATTGGTAGTCATTTAAAGGCAGAACTGTCATATTTCAGAAATTTAACAATTAGAATTATCTTTTGGCATACATTTGACGTCCATAAATTAAAAGACACATTTATCATAATTATTACTTACAGAAAATTCATAGTTACAATATTTTGTATTTCTTACCATAATAATAAAATTGATGCAAGCAACCATGCAGCATGCAAGCAAGCATGCAGCATGCAGCAAGCAAGCATGCAAGCAAGCATGCGGCATGCAGCATGCAGCATGCAAGCAAGCATACAGCGTGCAAGCAAGCCTACAGGATGCAAGCAAGCATCATCACACAATCAAGCATGCAACGTGCAAGCAAGCTGTCATCAGTATACTTTTATTTTTTCCTTCCACTCTTCCAGATGTGTTGCTTTCTCATACCAATCATGAATGCCAAATCCTCACGCCAGCATTTCCCACAGGCCTGACGACGGTCCTCTGGCTCCCACTACATAACGACTCCACTCCATATCTGATGCTTTCTCATCTAATCGCAGTGCAGTTCGTCAGGGCCCCAAGTCTGCTATTTTTATAAATTGTCATTATAACACGATCTCATTGTCATTTTGCTAAAAGTTCGTAATCTACTAAATTCATAATGATGGATCATTGGTCGGTCAATTGTCTCGTAATACTTTTTGATAATCAAGCAATTAAAAGCAATGACTGCACAAAGACTTTCTAATGGTAGGTCACGGATCAAAGGAAGTGTCAAAACTTTTGCAGATTACTGCATACGTGTGTCATTCATTTGTAATTATATACGAGACTACCATTCTATGCCATTTCTTTCAATGGAATGTCATTGGTTGACCACTAGAAAGTCATAGTGACGCTTTTACATTAGTAGATTACAAAACTTGTCAAAATCGACCATTATGAGATCAATGATAGACCATTCTGACACTATTGTAATAGCAGACTTGGGGCCCATGTTTGTTGTCCACTTTGGCGATTCCTGTTTTCGAGAGAATCGTTC
Organism: Hecatera dysodea; assembly: GCA_905332915.2. Classification (NCBI taxonomy): domain Eukaryota; kingdom Metazoa; phylum Arthropoda; class Insecta; order Lepidoptera; family Noctuidae; genus Hecatera; species Hecatera dysodea. The sequence goes on along the minus strand of HG995290.1, from coordinate 4,905,824 downwards.
TATCCCGTAAAAGAATTGTACAAAAATAGACCAGCATTGCTGTGTGTTCCACTGGCGCACGTTGATCGAGGGAGTTTCTATGTGTATGTTAAAAAGATAACCCCCGCTGGCCTAATTAGTGGAAACGTCACACACAGTAACATTGCCCCCTAAACTTTTAAGATGTTCCCCTCCATTTAAAAACGTTCTTGTGCGTTCCCGTCAAAAACAGATAAAGTTAGCTTACCTACTTTGAAGGGACTTGACAAGCAATGAAACCATATGGCAGTCCCCATAAAAACAAAACACCATCAACCTACATTATGATTAACACACTGAGAAATTTTCCAACTTTTTTTTATGGTAAATTTTCAAATGAATCCACTTGCACTGGGCGGAACGGTAGGGAGTGTCAGACTCTTACTAACTAAACAGTGTTCCTTCAAGTGCCCTTTGTGTTCCAGGGCCGCGGTGACTCTTACAAACAATTCCGCAACACCACACTGATTCTGGATAAACCTCGACGTGGTCAAACGCCAACTTACCAATAATAATGATAAAAAGTTTCAGCTGCAATAATCAATGTTTATGAACCGTGTAAACAATCAAATTCACGGACATATTTTTAGAGAATTTTACGCTATGTCCTTTCGCTAAAAATCATACAAATTATCCTTTATCGTAATTCTAAAAAAAATTGTAGTTAATTTTAAGGATATACTCATATTTTATCAGTCGTATGTACACGGTCTATAGACAAACTATCACAGATAGGAGTTACCAACGCTCATATCAGAACTCAAATACTGTCCGTAACCCGACGCTTCTTCCAACAGTTGTAAGAACTAATATTTTACTTGACAAGGGAGTACAGATCAGTATTTATTTACTTAGAACGGTATCGACATAGCCCGGAAGGCCATTGCCTTGATGAAAAATACTGATTTTCGTTCGTAATTTTTTCAGAGTAAGCTCATACATTATTTCTATTGGGAAATAACTCTAATTTATCTTAGCTAACGTTAATTGTTAAAGTTCTTTTCATCCCAGAGGAAACAAAGAGATTTATGTGATCACTAGCTGCCGCCCATGGCTTTACTCGCGTGAATATCGAAAATTATCCCAAGGGAACATACTCTCGAAATAATGAAACTTGGTAATCACGCTTATACGGCTGAAAGGTGTAACTAATAGACTGAACGGCAACACATCATTACTATAATATAATCTATACTAATATTATAAAGAGGAAAGATTTATATTCTTGTATGTGACAAATAAACTCAATAACTACTGGACCGATTTCAAAAATTCTTTCACCATTAGAAAGCTACATTAACCCTGAGTAACATATGCTATTTTTTATCCCCATATTCCCATGGAAACGGGAACTACGCGGGTAAAACCGCGGGGCGCTTCTAGTATGTAAATAAAGCTGAAGAGTTTGTTTGATCGCGCTAATCTCAGGATACTGGTCCGGTTTGATAAATTATTTCAGTGTTAGACATTTATCGAGGAAGGCTATAGGCTATATATCATCACGCTATGACCAATAGGAGCGGAGTACCAATGAAGAATGTTTCAAAATCGGGGGTTAGTAACTATTCCACGCGGACGAAGTCGCGGGCAGTAGCTAGTAATAAATAACCTAAAAGCAGAAAAAAAAATCAATAAATTTCCCAAAAAAAATGTGAACCGACATAAACTGACGACGTGTTGGCGAACATTTAGTGTACGGTTCTACAATTTTTCAGTTTTCTGGCCTAGCCAAGTCGCCACACATAGGGCACAGGGAACTTGGGGCTCCCCGAAACGAATAATTTAGGTTCGAATGGTATGATTAGCAAGAGTGAGCGAGCGAAGCAAGCGAATCTAGCACCCGTTATGCATTTAATTATTTTTTTTTAAACCCTGTAGACAGAAATACTTCCGTTACTTGCTGTTCTACAATTTCTCGAAATGACTTCGAGAGATAATATACTCTCAAATTTTGACGCCTAAAAATAAAGTGATCTAAATGTTCAGAACACAATTTATCGAAACATATTTTATAATCTTACGACGTTTGCCACTTTCCGGTGACAGACATACCTACATCATTAGCTTAGTATATGTTCCGTTAGTGTATGCGTGGCATGATTTGCATAAAAGTAATCTGTACAGGACCTATCAGAATACCAGCGCTGTTACTTTTTTTAAATATATTTTTTAAAGGTTCCCATCTCAGCATATGCTGAGATAGGAACCTTTTTGGCCTCGCACACTTACATTTAGGTACAAATTGATAGAAAATTCTATAATTCTATCTACAGCATTTGTTAATTGTTTTATTTTTTGTTTGTTTTGTACGAGACACAAATAAACATTTTTCTTTCTTTCTTTCTATTACCCTCCTCCGGGGCAGTCGGATAAACCCGAACTCAAAGTGAACAAACTCGCACACCATATCCGGTGTTACATTGAACTGACCCTGGTCCAGTCTATTTGTGTTACACAGAGGTGTTTGACACTAATGTGTTCAAACGCACGTGCGTACAGAAATAGCAAGAGTAAACGCTCCCCTGAACGATTGTGTACTGGACGGTATAATACTGCTTACAGCAGTTACAAGTATTTTACTTTATACTATAAAGAGGTAACGTTTGTGAGTTTGTGACGTTGTAAGGGTCTCTGGATCTACTGAGCCGATTTTCAAAATTATTTCGCCAATAGAAAGCTACGTTATTGTGGAGTGTCATAGGCTATATTTTATTCCCCGTATTGCCACGGGAACGGGAATTACGCAGGTGAAACCGCGGGGCTCTGCTAGTATCTTATATTGTGGCATTTCGATAGTCGCAACAACAATTTGTCTCGATGAACTTGTGCGAGATACACCAATCAATTTAATCTGGCTTACGTCATATCAGAGTTACGTAGTCAATTACCTACGCCAGAGGGTGCGGACACAAAGCAAGGCACAGGAATGCAGCCTGAGCTTTGAAGCTGAGTTTCCACGGAGGTTTGGAGGGATCCACCACACCTAGGTCATAGATGTAAATGGGAGAAGTCTAGGAAAACTCGCAAGCACAACGTATTTATTAACCGACTTCTAAAAAGGTGGTTATCATGAACCACTATATCATCGACTAGCAGCGCCCCGCGGTTTTACCCGCGTAGTTACCGTTCCCGGGATATGGGGATAAAATATAGCCTATGTCACCCGGGGATAGTGTAGCTTCCAAACAGTGAAAAAATTTTTCAAATCGGTTCAGTAGTTTCGGAGCCTATTCAATACAAACAAACAAACAAATTTCTCCTCTTTATAATAATAGTAAAGATGTAGATGCGACAAAGCGTTTTCACAATAATGGTTAAAATTACTTTTATACAGCAAAGGTCTCATTGTTGTTGTGGACAAGGATTTCATGGAAAAAAAACTGCTTCATTCAGTAATGTTTACTAAAAATCTTTCTTATCTTAATAGTATTTTCAGATTTCAGGACCCAGTACAGGTCTTTCTCTATACCTTGTGGAATTTGTTAAATAACCGGCTAAGTGCGATTCGTACGCTTACACGAAGGAAGAAAAACAAAAACATTTCTCTTGTATTTTTTATTCCTCTTTTAATTTACTTTTAATTTTTTATTATTTGTTGTTATAGTGGCAATAGAAATACACACTAAAAATGTATTACTTAAAATTGATATCTTTACAGGCTTAAACCATAGCAGGGGCGTAGCTATCGCAGCCCCCAGGCTACTGGGGCCTCGAAAGTTTATTTTTGCATACTACAATACTTAAATATTATAAACTAGCTGTCCGCACAACTCGTTTGTTTCACATTTTTCATAACTGCTCCGCTCCTATTGGTCTTACCGTGATGATATATAGCCTATAGCCTTCCTCGATAAATGGGCTATCTAACACTGAAAGATTTTTTCAAATCGGACCAGTAGTTCCTGAGATTAGCGCGTTCAAACAAACAAACAAACAAACTCTTCAGTTTTATAATATTAGTATAGATAATATTTTATAGATTCATTGTTAATTAATTGTTTTAAAAATTGTTTTTTTTTTTAGAAAAACTTTTGTGCGACACATTTAATTTAAACATACATCGAACTAATATCTCATTCAGATTAAGTTGCTCTTTAATTTTTAATCATTTTATTTTCAAATAAATTTCATCATTATTTTAATTCAATTGCAGCATTTTTTTGTTTCTTTTATAAAATAAAAACTTTACCCTTCCTTTGGGCCCCCAACGAGTTTTGATACAGGGCCCGTCTAAAGCATGCTACGGCACTGAACCACAGATTAAACTCATTAAAAGCATCATAACATTATCACTAAACGATTAAACATAATAGCGTACACCGCAACCATTATCTATAAAGTATAAATCCGCATATAATTAAAACTGATTTATCACGCGAACTGACTAGCCAAACAATTCCAATTGCATGCAGTACATCCAATACAATCACTGATTTATATGCCCTGAGTATACAAACGAAATTACGATACTAACAAAATTTTAATAAATTTGTTACACAGTCAAAAATATGAGATTTTAAGGCTGAACAATTAAAATTACATCGTGAATTATAATAATGTTTATTAATGGTTCAGTTTACATTAGGGTTTCGTGTTTGGAGTCTTCTTTTAAGGCAATTATGTCTTAGGAGACTCTGCTCTTCTATCTATAATATTATTTATAATAGCAATAATTTATTTAAACTCTATTTAGGTACAATAGTGGTGCATGGGCAGACTTATTGCAACTTGGCATTCTCTACTAGTCAACCTTTGGTTTAAAAATACAACACTGTGGTACAACAAATAAATAAAATAAAGAAAACCAATAAAAAAAGATCTGACAAAAAAAAACAATAAAATAAATAATTATTAAGTATTCAACTACTTGTAATACCAGAATTACAAGTAGATGGAATAACAAATAATTAAGCTTAGCCACGGCTCTTCGAGTCGAGAGCGATGCTAAAGAATTTTTTGACACCGTATTTTACGATTTCCTTAGTTTGGAGTTTTTATTTAGGTGTTTTTAAAAATAAAACTCTTATTTCTATTTTTTTTTTAACTTTATAAATAAAATTATTATTCTCATTATAAAAAAAAAGTTTTTAAACATAAATCATTATTTTTATTTAAATTATGATTATTTGAATGTTAAAATGTTGTATAGGTACTCTGTCTACTCTATTAAAAGATGTCATAAGAATCGAGCATACGTTCTCTGAAACATTTACAAGCAAAAGTAGCTATTCAAACCAATTCAAATTTCCAGAATTTCCCAACTGCATCCAAAGTTTTCTGTTCAGGAACATCGGAAATTGCAAATGGAAGTTTTCAAAGAATATCTGCAATGTTTGTTAATATAGCCTAGCTTTATTAAGTTTACTGGAAACTCCAAAAAATACATACTAGAACTACGCATTTTTACGCGATAAAAATCAGCCTTCGGTTCTTGATAGATATTTTGTTGATCCCAGCTGTCATTTTTAGATCTTTGGCAGTCGTTACGGATTGTCAGAAGCCAGAAAATCTGACACCAGTCTTGCCAAGTAGTACCGTGTTCCCCAGTTAATGAGTTGTAGAGGTCTGGTAGGCAGCCGCTCCACGTTAAATACTGGTATTCAGCTGAATCAGGTATGACTGGAAGCCGACCCAAATATAGTTGGGAAAAGGCTAGGCAGATAAATAGAACTAAATGATATTCTATCACCGATGAAGATTTTCTCAATTAATTAGTGGTTAACTGAGACGATCGTTAATTGATACACGCGTTAGTATTAAGTAACACACGTTAAAATTCGCGTATGGCTCAAGCAAGCGAAGGACCACGTTTCCCTAGAAGTAAGCCATTTACTTGCACTGTCTGGACAGGTCCACTCAAACCTGTGTGGCACTTTCCTCAAAAGGCCACCTCAGACATTAACCTACATGGTTCTCATATGATTTGACCAGTACGGATTGTATGGACTTCAAAAGAGACTTTGACCTCTCAGTTTGTTTCGGTGTTTCTTCTCAGGGTAGTCGGATGGCTTTTAGTCAGTAAGAGTCTGACACTCCCTTCCGCTCCACCCAGAGCGGAAGAAGTCATTTGATAATTACCCATCCTTACAAAAAAACAAGTCTTTAGAGAGTGTCAGAGTGATGATAATGATAAATAAATTATAATTTATTTTGTAAGTAGGTTAAACATAACACTTTTGCTAGATGAGGCCGGTGTTTCCTAGCCGACTACCCTGAGAAGAAACACCGAGGACAAAGTCTCTTTTACCCAAATATTTGACATTACGATTACTGTTTTCGCTGATAGAATATCATTTTGTCTTATTACGATCTAGTTTTTATAGGCGTCTAGTAATTAATTTCAACAAAACAAAATAAAAAGTAAACAAAAACAAATATTTCTCATCGCACAGCTGTTCCATTCTCATGACATTCAGTGTAATAATACCGAAATATCAAATCTATATTACGATCACGCTAAACTGCATTTTGTTGGGGTATGAAATGCACTGCAGTGTAACCGGGGGTGCGTTTGAAGAAATATAAGGGGCATTTCAATAGACAAATTCTTGGGTTGGGTTTGTAAACGTGGCTGCGTTTACACCGAAATGAAGTGTTAAGTGTTTTTATTACCTTAGTATGACTTAAATTTGGTATTTAATTTTTTTTATTGCTTTGCTTAAAACCGAGAACCGTATCACATCCATCATAGACGAGACGCTGTATAAAAATTTGATCAAAAATCTCAAAAAATTACGTAGTTGTGAGCGTACTTAACGCTACGTAAGTGAGTTATGCATAGATATAATAAACATTATGAGTACGTTCAGATAAGTATATACATTCATTTAGATTTTTTATATTACATATTAAAATATATTTTATCGCCAAAATTCAATTTATGATCTGCTGCAAAACCCTTTTGAAAATAAACTATCGACCATCACAAATTTATATTAAATCGCAAGTCAAGAGATGCGATTGGCTTTTGAAAATTTATTCAACCAATCACAGCTGTATACAGTGCGCTTAGCGCATTCGACAGTTATTCAAATTAATTCGTCACAGAAACTGGGTCAAAGGCCCATATTCCAGAACGTTTACTCCAACTCAACTTCTACGTTAGCCCAAAAAGATCAATGAAAGCTGGTCTAACAAACGTTATAAATTGATGTAGTCGTGCTCGAGAGATTAGTTTTAGCTGAGCAAGCGTGTTTACGCATCTTCTTGCTCAGTTGTTCATCTTTTGAACACGAAAACTTCAATTTATGATAAGCTTTATTGACAGTTTGATGCTCTGATGGAGTTGGACTCCGAGCAGAGGAGAAGTTCAGGTTTTCAAATATGGGCTTAAATGTAGTTAAATTGCAAGAAATAATTTGGGACTCGAACAAAACAAACAAAAACAGTAAAAAAAAAATGAAACTAAATAATAAAATTAAAATATATTAACAAAAGCTGTAGATATCAGTTGTACCTCAATGTAAATGTGCGATGCCAAAAAGGTTCCTATCTCAACGATTCTCAGCATAAGCTGCGATATAAAAAAAAAAGATGGGAATTCAATCATAATTCTATCAATGTTCTTTTGCTTCTAGGAAATAAATATTATTGTTTTCAAAACAATAAATCGTCGAAAACGCGAATTCTTTAAAATGCAAACTATGTAAATGCACTAGGGAGGCATTGCATTTCCATTTTTGTGTAACTCGCTCATAATTTACTACATGTGCTTGGCAAATTAACGATTATATTATTCTGCATTTATTTGGTTGTTTTAACAAAACAGTGGCGTTCTGCGGAAACGGGCATGTTTTATAACTGTACTACTATATATTAAAACCATGTTATTCTTATATTAGTATAATTTATTATTGATTTAATGGAGGTATCTGCCAGATAAGTTTGCTAGGGGCTTTGTCAAAGTGAAATATTATTAGTGATAGCGATTGTAAAAATAAAAAAAAACATACGGTATTTTGATCACGTGACATTTAAATTTTTATAGATTTGATAAAGCAAAAACTGCGTGTCCAATTTTTTTCAATAATTTAACTGACGGACTAAATAGAAACATATTCATTTTTATTCAGGAAACATCCCTATTGTCGAAATGATAAAATATAAAATGACACATTGATCACGTGACATTCCGAGAGCGTTTGTCAATCTAATACATTTTGGACATATTGACAAAAGTCTTCGCCCACGGTACCACTGACAGATTGTCACTTGTCTAGAGCCTCAGGTGATGGTTGAATATGCCAATATTATAAAAGAGTTAAACTTACCGATTCTTCTCCATAGGAAAGTCTTTCAAACTCTTGTGGAATCTGAAAAAAGAAACAAAACACTGTTTATTACAAAGCCCAAATCAAAACACAACGGACTAGGAAAATTAAAAATGGCTGTCAAAGGTTATCGTCCTAATAAAATGTGGTAATTACATATTATTTGGTTGATAATTAACAAAGGGTACTATCTAGTGTCATTATGACACTTTAAATGGCTTCTTATCTGTCCACTGGGTGTTAAATGTGTCGAACTAATATTGATTTAACAAATACTTTTAAACATAAATAAGTCCGTTAATTGCTTCCGTGTTAGATATTTCTGTGTTAGACATACTCGTATTTTTAAATGTTTAACGATAATTTTGTTTGCAGTAGCCACGAGCACGCAAGCTTAGTGTTAATGTGCAGACCAATTAAAATCTGATTATATTTTAAGTCAATCACAAATGTGACTATAATTTTATTTTGAACTAGCTTCTGCCAGCGACTTCGTCCGCGTGGAATAGTTACTTTACCCCCGATTTTGAAACTCTCGGCCCGATCGGTTTAAAATTGAAAAAGTTTCATACAAACGTTCATCCCCTATTTTATCCCCTTGCAGGTAGAATTAATCAAAATCCTTTCTTAGCGGATGCCTACGTCATAACATCTACCTGCATGCCAAATTTCAGCCCGATCCGTTCAGTGGTTTGGGCTGTGCATTGATAGATCACTATGTGTGTGTGAAATATGTACAACTTACAACAAAAAAATAAATGAAAGTAAAGCTGAAATGCCTGTGTAAAATTATATTATAATAATCTATACCTACTTCACTTAAAAATAAATACCTATAACTACGTATAACTAATTAATAAAATAACTACTAATTAATAAAAGTATCTACGCTTTTACCTACTTAATACCAAAAAACAGAACATAAATTAGCCAAAACTACCCTATCGGTATCTAAAAATCTATGCTCCTACTTCTACTACTACTTCACCTAAAAAGAAATAAAATTGAAACTATTAATAATTTGTAATTTGAACCAAAATTTAAACATTACCAAAATAACTAATAAGTACCTATTTCATAAAATAGCAACAAAAGTTACACAAAAATAATCACAACATGATTCAGTATTAAAGCACGACGGCGCTATGGCTTATTATTGTATTCATGTATAAGTTTGTTGTTTCTATACCGATTTCTATGATTCTTTTTTTATTGAATAGGTAATAATGTTAACTTTTTTTAATTAGGGATGAGTGAGAGTATTATAAACGTAAGAGTAAACAAATATAATAAGAAAGCTCCGAACTGCTAAGCTGTCGGGAGTTACACATGTTATTGTGAGTCAACCATAAGAGATAGACATATGCTGTTGTGGGATATTTTTTAGATAATTTTATGTAGAACATTTCCGTCATACATGATTTTTAAGTTACTTTAACCATTAAGGCTACACACGCGACGGAAGCTTAAAAAATGGAGTAACTTCTCCCGTTTTCCCAACATTTCCCTTCACTGCTCTGCTCCTATTGATTGTAGCGTGATGAAAAGTATACTATAACCTGCCCAGGAGTATAAAGAATAATTGCACCAAGTTTCGTTAAAATCGGTCGAGTAGTTTTTGTTTCTATAAAGAACATACAGACAGACAGACAGAAAGACAGACAGACAGACAGACAGACAAAAATTTTACTGATTGCATTTTTGGCACCAGTATCGATCACTAATCACCCCCTGATAGTTATTTTGAAAATATATTCCCTGTACAGAATTGACCTCTCTACAGATTTATTATAAGTATAGATAAGTTCACACCTGACTAAAATTTCACCTGATGGTAAGTGATAAAATGGTAAAAGGTAAAAGCTACGTATTCACCGTTTACTTACTTACACTTAGATTTATAGATTCAAATAAAAATAGTTGTTTTTTAATAGTACATTTAACAGCCTTATAACAAGCAAGTGCCACTATAGATACGTCCCTAAAATCCCTAAACAATTTAAAACTCCCAGCTGACCAATACTATAAAAATAAAATGTTTTGGTCGATTGCTCGCTACGGTGTGACAGGCACCCTTTCACAAGGGCTGACGGATAATGTTCAGAGGGGTAACGAAGGTAAGGCGAGGGGATGGAAGCTACAATAAAGGGGATTATTCGGGAATTACGTTGCCATAGCAACGGCGTTCCTTCGAAAAGTAACGGCACTGTTCTTGCATATAAAAATTACGCTAAGAAGGCTCCAGTTTGAAAGAAACGTGGATTATTAGAGATGAGAATTAGATGAGAGATTACGATGTGATTCAGAAAATTACTGTTTTGTTAGGAAGGTAATTTGGTCTCATAATATGTGATTTTGTACTTGCTTCATAATAGTTAGCGTTGCTAGGGAGCTACTTATTCGAGTCTTGTAACGAGTAATCTATGATAGTGAAATTACTTTGTTTTTGGGTGGGTAGGCAGAGGCCTAGATAGTGAAGTTCTTCGAAGAAGAGCCGTGATGTTATAATGTTTATAGTTTAATTATGTCGCTTGTCACGTAGCGATAACTAACAGGCCTAGAAAGCTAAGGATTATTTTATAACGTAAGCATCTGCTAAAAAATATTTTGGGGGAAATGAGAGCCATTATTTTGTGTTTAAGTATTGTTCTTTAAAGTTGACATACATTTGTAAATAAATAAATGTTTTTAATTATAACTGTCCTGAATAAAGTTTTTCTATTCTGTTCTATGAGCGAGCGTAGACGAAATGCGGCATCGAATAGTTTAAAATGGCATGGACATCAACTTGCTAATTAGTGCCTAAAAATATTACAAACTAAGCTACATATAAACACATTAACATAAACAGTCATAAATTAAAAATTAAAGCCCAATTTAAGCTCCATCAAATCAAATAAAACATATTTATTTGCTAGAATATGGTGTACAGTAATTTTGTCTATACCATAAAACCTTTAGAAATGCCCACATTTTTCTTGCAGAATAAGACTGTCTGTGGTAGCGCTAACATTCTAACTATACTATTAAATAAAACAATATTTATCAAGAAAATGGTTTTTATAAAAAAGCTACCTCATTCATCTGAAGCGTTGTCAATTAATTTGGACTCAACAGAGAGGAGAATAATTATTCGACTACCCTCAAATAAAATTAATTTGCAAAAATAATGAGGAGTAGAAAGAGGATTTATGTTTTTAAAACGCAAGTAGATGGGTGTCGTTTTGAATAAAAACCATGAATATGTTTAAATACTTGAATTTGAGAGACATTCTTTATATAAGAACATGAATTGTTCGAAACTATACTACAAAGACTGGTCAAACTAAATTGATTAGCGAAACTCCGAAAAGATAAATAATGATTTAAGAAACTTGTAACAAGTTTCAACAACTGAAATCGAGGTCAATGGCCACTGGTAGTGTAGTTACTTGAATTTATGTGTTTATCTCACTATCCCTAACGTCAACATCCCCATGATATCTGCGAAGTTTTGCAAGTAATCATTTATTTTGTACGCTTCGCCTGACTGGCTATTACGTGGCACCGCCGCCGCAGCCACCGTCTTAGAGCACATGAAAGCGATCATCTGCCTAGCCTTTTCCCAACTATATTGGGGTTGGCTCCCAGTCAAACCGGATTCAGCTGAATACCAGCATTTTACGTGAAGCAGCTGCCTACCAGACCTCTACAACCCATTAACTGGGTAACACGGTGCTTCTTGGCAAGATTGGAGTCAGATTTACTGTCTTCTGACAATCCGTAACTAAACAACCGTGCCAAAGATATATAAATGACAGCCGGGACCTACGGCTTAACGTGCTTTCCGACCCATCCACAGACCAACCTTGGCAAGCGTTGCTTAACCTTGAAGATCGGCCTATGCGGCTGTTATTCTTTAGCCACGAGCTCCTCAGAGCACATGAAAGCGATGCAGTGGAAATTTTTGATAACATATTTAAACGTTTACTTTTGAGATTTTGTTTTATGTGTACATAATTATATTAAGAGCGTGTACGCCAAATATTCAAGTCACTATTTTGTAAAATGACTGAACCGATTTTAATGAAACTTCACACATATAAGCAGGATACATACCTAGATCTAAAAATTTAGTTAAAAACATTTTTGAAATATCTTATTTGTTTAAAAAAAGATAACTGGAAGTTTATGTTTGTATGGAAAATTTAAAATGGGTCGAATTTAACTGTAACACTATTTATCGAAAATATTTTCAACTAACTTTTAGACATATGTATCCTATTTATATATGTAAAGTTTCATTAAAATCGGTTTATTCATTTCGGAAAAAAAACTTGAAAATTTGTATGAAATAACGTACGGTGTAAACGCTCTTAAAGTTTGTTTTGTATGCACTCTGAATAATGTAAACGTTCAACTGTAATTTGTAGAGCACTTGGAAGCTAGTATATTTGAGGTCGCAATACACACTAAAAAGTGATAGATGTGACCACAGAACGTGTACAATACATTGATATGCCTATTGTATTGGATGATTCGTTGTAAAATCTAACATCGGATTCTGTGGTCGCGGGTGATCGTATCGGACGGTTTTAATGTAACAAATCGGTCTGATGTTGCGATTTTGTGCGTATTTCATTGTGCTTGATTGGATTTTTTATTTAGAATATTGGCAGAATTGTCGGCATCTGCGCCATTGTGATAAACAAATTAGATTTGAATTTCAATCTGAAAGCGTGTCAACCCTTAAAATTATAATTCAACAGGTTTAGTGGTTTGAAAAGTAATCACAATAACCTCATGGTCATCATTATTTCTTTGTGAAAAAGGGATAGTGCTATGCTTTGCGTCTTGTATAGTTCCGTCTCCCTCCCATATCGGAATCGTAATGGCTACTAAGATACTACTTAAATCTGTCGCAGGCAAATCCGCCAGTGTTAGGTTAGGTTAGGTTTTAAGCTTAGGCCCTAAGCCGTGCGAGAGAGGGAAACCTCACGCCCCAGCCGCCACAACAGAAGAAGACGCCCCGGGCGTCGGGAAACGCAGGGCGATTCCCGGCCACCGTAGGTGCGGGCCTGCGGATGACGAGCTATGGGTGGCTTGCCGTCCGATAGCAACCAGGCCCGAGTCGACGGCGCGTCGTGTTCCACGCGCGCCTCAAAGAGCCGTCGGCAAAGAAGACGGGGCCCCTTAAGGGTCAGTGCCTGCTAGGGTTGCGGAATCTGTTCGAAAGAGTCACCGCGGCCCTGGAACGCAAAGGGCACAAGAAGGATCACGGGTGGGTTTTAGTCAGTAAGAGTCTGACGTTCCCTTTCGCTCCGCCTAGAGCGGGAGAAGTCATTTGATGATTTCCCATCCAGAAAAAAAGGCCCTAAAGGTTCGAATGGGATGACGAGAGCTAGAGTGAGCGAGTCATGTACTGCAGACATTAATAAGAGCCCCGCATGACGGGGCTTTGTTGTCAATTTAAAGATTGAGGTGGCCAATGTTACGATATAGCTACAACACATAGATGAAATACTGAACAACCACCTATCAAAAACCCAAAGAAAAACAAACATCCCCCTACATTCACCACTTCAAGAAATTCCTTTTTATCCTCTTCTTATTCCGCCAAAACTTAATATCGGCTAACCCGTTTTTACGAGACCTCGTAAAGCCAATATAATTAAGTTTCCCAATTCCAGCCGTCAATCAGTCCGGCCGCATTGTCCAGGGGAGCTATGAATATTTAATATGTGTTGAGATTAACATAGGAATACGTCGTGTAATTGTGGTACCTACCTCATTTTGGTGACAACAGGTGTTTCAGAATATAGTGGCAGTTTATTTTGTTAACTACTGGCATAATGCAGCAAACAAAGGTGTAATAAAACGTCGGTGACAGAACCTATTTCTTTGCAGCATGTTAGAACCTATAAAAATCTACTTAATAAATACAATCTAATGAGCCTGAAGTCTAGACGTTTATATCTAGAAATTATGTTTCTTTTTGATGTATGCTATAACAGGTATAACTGCTCTGAGATTACTAATAAAATATGCTACTGTGTGCCAAGAACTGTTATTAGACGAGAGGTGCGCGCACGTCCTCTTTTTGCTGTGTCCCATTGCCGCACCAATGCTGGTCTGCGGGCGCCTCTACGTCGCTTGTGCAAGAACTATAACGATTTTTGTTCAGAAACTACAGAATTAGATTTATTCTTCGTGTCAGCAAATAGATTTCGTTCTGCTTTGTTAAAGAAACTTAAGGATTCCGATGTATAGTTATTTGACCAGTCTTGTAGTCTTACTCGCATAGATTGTTCATTAGTGAAGTTATATGAATTGTATATGCTGTGGACAACGGTGTGAGTTTCACATTTATATAATATCTTTGTTTATATTATTTGCGCAGATATAATGTGTTACTGTTTGTTTGTCCCAAATAAATAAATAAATAAATAAATAAATAGAGCAAAAAAGGTGTAGTAAAACGTCGGTGTCAGAACCTATTTCTTTGCAGCCTTTTGGAAAGTAACGGTTTCTCTCAAAACGAATACGTGCCTAAATAAAAACAGCCGCACAGGTTTATCTTCAAGTTTAAGCAACTTTTTCCGAAGCCATAGCAGACTGTATGTGGTAAACAAACTCATTCAACTTTATATACTTAGTATAGATTAGGTAAATCCATCCAAAGGTTGAAATATCGGTGTCAGAACCTATTTCCTTGCCGCATGTTGGAGAAAAAAGGTGTAATAAAACGTCGGTGACAGAAACTATTTCTTTGCAGCATGTCGGAGGAAGAAAAGTGTAATAACATGTCGTTGTCAGAACCTATTTCTTTACATTATTAGATAAGCTGGTAATAAAAGCATTTGCAGGCATTGCTGAAGTCGATGCATCAGTTGGATTTACCATCTTTCAAATTAGTACCTATTCATTCATGCAGTTATTTGATAGTAGTCAAATACTCTATTGTTGCTAAAAATCACCTCAGAAAATAACGCAACAGCTTCATCCTACATGCTATAAAAAAGCGATAACAATATTTGAAGAAATATAAGGGCAAATATTTTGAAGATTATCAAAGATAAAATTTGCGTTAAAACAAGTACACCATTTGTACTGGCAACAAATAAAAGGAAAAAGAAAGGCGTTTATTTGTGCCAAGCATGGCGTATACCATAAAAATAAATAACCAAAACCTTGCTCAAAGAATAACTAGCTAGAAATGACCAAACCCTTCCGCAAAGAAGAGCAAACCTTTTTTTTACAATAGGGATGTTTCCTGAGTAAAAAATATATGATTATGTTTAGTCCGTCAGTTAGATTATAGAAAAATATTGGACACGTATTTTTTCCTTTATCAAATCTATAAAAACTGACGAAGATACAAAGCATCAAAGATCAGGAGTGGGGGCTTGTGACGTTACGGCTCGGTAAAAATTGTAGCGAGTAGTGACGTCACACGAGTTTTCAACGCTCTGTATCGTCTTCATTTTTTGTTTACGTGAAAAAAGAAAAAATACGTGTCCAATATTTTTTAGAAATCTATCTGACGGACTAATTAGATTTTTTTAGTCAAGTACCCTATTGAATCGTCCAATCAGACAAACCCATGCATCATCAAACACAGTATTTTTTATTAACCGTTCAGTGACCAGTCATTGACCATGCTTTTGCTAGATATGGCAAGTTTGGAACCATAGTGTAGATACAGGTCCTGATGTTGCTAATAACTTAGTATGTATGAGAACCCCAACCGATTGAACTGGTTTGCATACAATGCTGAGTTAGCTAAGTGAAATTATTATAAACCTAATAATGCGAACGATATGATCTATCAAATGGAAGGGTTTACTGTGAGAGAAATGTTTATGATGTTCATTTGAATTCCTCTTTAGAAAAGAACTTCCCGTCACTTTTACGAATCAGTCGTCAAACTAGCCAGAGCCATGCATCACCGAACACCAACTGTTTGGTGACCAATCACCGACCATACACCTGCTAAATACGGCACGGTTAAACAGTGGTCAAATCTTGTAAATGAATTTTAAAACAGTTATCCCCAAACAATTGAGCTGAAAATTTGCACACACTTTTGGTTTGGATGACAAAGCACTGTAAGCAATGTGAAATTATTGTAAATCTAATATGGCGGACTCCTAAAGATTGTAGGCATCCAAGATATGTTTATCGAATGAAAGGGTTTGCTGCGAGGAATTCAAAATAGCTTTTTTTAAGTACGAGAATAAGATTTTCAGAAAAATTCCTCGTTAGAAGAACTTCCCTTCCCCTTTACAAATCTATAGTCCAACCAGCTATGCCCATGTATCACCGAGCACTAACCAGCACTTGCTACATACGGCCGGTTGAAACCACAGCGTGCCATATAGATACAGTTCAAGATGTTGCTAATCCGATTACTCCTTTGTCTATGTTAGTGCGATTGACATTCGGTTGCATCCTTTGAGGAGTTACTGTGAGGTACAGATGTGGTTACTGTTACGTTCTAGGAAGATTCTTAGGTAATACATACACAAGCATAACAATGACGTAGAATACATAGACACGACATTCACATCATCACAGTTCTAAAACCAGAGCAAGCACTTTGTTGCTGGGGAGTTTGTTGCGCCACTTCTTCTTCCCAGATAAAACTACTAGGAAGTGGTGACGGGTGGATGTTTTGGGGGACTGTCTTTATGTAAAATTTGACGTTCAAAAAGTGCTGTCTCTCAACCTAGTTTGAATAAATGACTGGATTTTGGCAGCCAGAGAGTTACGTATAAGTAAACGGGTATAGGGTCGCGGTAGTTACCTTCTTTTTATGTTGCCATTTATGTATCGCATCCATAGTTTATACATATGTCATTGATTGATAGGTTGGAACACAATTTCGCTTGATGATAAGAACTGATATGGTGTACGATGGAGCACGCTTACATACATACATTGCAGCCTTTTAACGTTCTCACTGCTTGGACACAGGCCTCCTGTCTAGAGGGAATGGGCCGTAATCCACCACGCGGGCGAATGTCACATGTCTTCGAATTTTTGGTTTTAGGACATGCCGGTTTCTTCACGATGTTTTCCTTCACCGTTTTGAGAGCAGTGGTGATGAAGTTAAATACACAAAGTAATGCGCCTGGCTGGGTTTGAACCCGCGAGCTACTTACTATTCGTAAGTCGGGGCCGTTACCACTTGGCCACCACTGGTCATTTGGCCACCACTGCTCACGCTAGCCTAGAAGTAACCTACCCCCCTCCCCCTATTCAATCTCGACTGAAAGACTCCCAGGTAGTAGCTATCAGGACACAGATTATTATATGCAGTTACTAACAGTACTACATTACCACATGAAGCCACCATCTTTGCAGAATGGGAGACTCCCACCCACCTATCTGCAAAAAACTTTAAATATAGAGTTGGTGCTACCACGAACGAGAGTGAGTAGGGCGGCGCATCTTTTCCTAATTATAAAGGCAACGCCATAAATCCGCACCTCAGCAAACATTCCAGACGCACTGCATCGCCACGGCAGCCCCAATAGTACCCTGAGTGCAGTATCACCATTTTTAAGGTGTGTTTGAGTTTCCGTTGTGTCTAAAAAAAATAATAGAACGTAA
Organism: Hecatera dysodea; assembly: GCA_905332915.2. Taxonomy (NCBI): domain Eukaryota; kingdom Metazoa; phylum Arthropoda; class Insecta; order Lepidoptera; family Noctuidae; genus Hecatera; species Hecatera dysodea. Next base: position 4,887,942 of record HG995290.1, on the reverse strand, counting down.
CCAACTACGATATAATTCAGTGCTATCCTGGTTTTCTCAGCAACATTATTTTTGAAATAAAATAAATCAATTTATCTCCGTAACAATAATAATATTCCTAATGAGCATAAGAGTATGTCATCTCACAATGGAGTAGACTCCTCGTTAAATTTGAATGACGTTACAAACGTTTCGTTTTCAGCAAACGTAAACGTACACGTCAGAGTTTATGTTAACGTCAAGGAAGCAAACGTAACCTTTGTTATTGTGGCAGTGAAAGCGATGTGCTTGTGATGTAAGTATTAAGAAATGGAATGAAAATTCGAGAAATTAGAGGGCGTACGAAGTTTATAATTATAACCTCTCGCTTAGTATATCTAGTTGTCGTGGGTGTGGTGGGCAAAGGCGTAGGTACAATTCGCCTACATTATATATTACGACAGTGGATCTTATTTTCAAGAGTAAGCGACATTCGTTGGTTTCCGAATTTAGAATATTGAGTTAGTGTCAATGGCAATAGGTATAATATGGAGATGAAAACTAAACAAATAAGGAATAATAGTTTATTATTTTAAAATATATGTATTTTATTAGTATGTGTATTTTGTTTCCGAAACAGAATTCTATTTTAAATTGTATTTATTTTTATACAACTACCTTGTAGTCTACTGTGTAGTCTTTTTAACACAAAAATTGACTGGGATAGAATACCTTCTTGCATTAAGTCCGCCCATGTTTCACTTTTATACATAAAGTATTAATAAATAAATAAAATATCATGTCTTTGCATATAAGGAACGTGCAGAAACTATAGGTGGCAACACAGACGTGTCAATTTCAAGTAATTAACTTACAAGTTTCAGATTTGCAACGCTAGATGGCAGTCTAGTTCGTGCACGTTCCCCTAAACGGAAGGTGCAGGAAGCATAGGTGGCAGCACAGGTCAAATGTTTATTCATTTCGGAATAAAAAACTTTCGAATAAAAAAAAATATTTTGCCAAACAGTCTATATTTGACCGAGATATGCCCCGAACATACATAAAAAAACACAAACATCCGAATTGAGAACCTCCTCCTTTTTGGAAGTCGGTAATAAAGTTTGATCAGATACATATTTAAAAAAAAATCGTCAGTTACAGCTTGGCACTTCTGCAATAACAAACCTGCAGTTTCCAAACACTTCAGAGCAGAGAATCAGGTACTTACATTAATCTTTCCTTAATCAAGCCTGTGAATCAAGTACCTCTAAGAACGAACAGCCAGCTTGTAATAAAACTAACACTTTACTCTAAGATTAATGCGACTTCCCCACATGAACTTCGCCCAATTACCTTCATTGGAAACTTCAGCCGTTACCCTCATTTTTAGGGTGCATCCTTAATAGTACCCAATTTCCTCCATTATATACCTTATGCTGAACACGTAGGGTCTAATTTGGCAGACAAAGGCCGGCGAGAACCATCTGCCATCTTATTAGATTCTCTAGGAAGTTAATTTCTTACATACTAAATAGATCTTGGACTTCTAGCGGCCTTAAAAGTAGGGTTTGAATTAGGAAAGGAAGTAATTATAAGAAAAAGTAGCAGCGCCCCGCGGTTTCACCCGCGAAGAATCCGTTCCGTGAGAATACGGGGATTATATATAGCCTATGTTACTCGCCGGTAATGTAGCTTTACATAGGTGAAAGAATTTTTAACACATCATTAAGATCAAGGTGTAGGATGTAGGTATAAGGGTTGCGGAATTTGTTCGAAAGAGTCACCGCGGCCCTGGAACGCAAAGGGCACAAGAAGGAACACGGGTGGATTTTAGTCAGTAAGAGTCTGACACTCCCTCCCGCTCCGCCCAGAGCGGGAGAAGTCATTTGATGATTTCCCATCCAAAAAAAAGGATGTAGGTATAAAATAAAATGACCACAATCTCACATGATGGTAAGCTACTATTTTGTCTACGATGGAGCACTCTTCTCCAGAAGTAACCGATTTAATCTTGAAATATAGACCCCTCGGTTGCAGCTATCAGTAAATTATATATTGTGTAGTGTCTAAACTATTATATAGTGTCTAAACATGAGAATAAGAAGAAGAATTGTATAAGAATGGCTTTGGTGTCTTAGTTTTTACTTAGTTAGTTTTCAAATAATCTATAGTCTATACTAATATTTTAAAGAGGAAAGATTTGTATCTTCGTATGTAACGAATAAACTCAAAAACTACTGAACCGATTTCAAACATTCTTTTACCCGTAGAAAGCTACATTCACCCTGAGTAACATAGGCTATATTTTATCCCCGTATTCCCACGGGAACAGGAACTACGCAGGTGAAACCGCGAGGCGCTGCTAGTTAATAAATATTTTTAAAATATGAAAAAAATTCATGTTCGAAACTCTCACAGTACGCCTTATCATTTGATACACAGTACAGTTGGAAAAACCTTACGGAGACACCTTATAATTTGTTTATTTCGTTACACGTCCGTGTTTGGGTCACAGAAGATGATATGTGTACTAAACCACAAATGAATCGGTCTAGTTTATTCGGACATACGGACAGACAGACAGCCGTGAGCCGATTGATCATATAAATATTAATATAATTGTTCTGTTTTTCCATACAGAACTTTAAAAAGATTTTAACTTCGTATAAAGAAAACTCTGAAACTGCTGACGACGTTCGACGAAATTCTTTACAAAAATCAAGATGGACGGTGACCCACAAACTAGACATTTGTCTGTATCTTCGGGGACAGGGTAGCGACACATTAGTAGTAAACTGATATATCGCTGAGTGTTAGAAAGGCTTCTTTTTATCTGGAATAAAATCTCTTCTAAGAACATCTTCAAGATCTCTAGCTCACTGACATAAGAAAACCTATCTTTAAAGAACGACTAACCTAAGACGAGACCTTAATTATCTTCCAGCAGCCCAGAAAATTACATTTGAATTGAAGCAAGATGGCCGTTACTGAGATGCTTTTGACGTCAAACGCAATGAAAGTGAAACTGCATTCATTAGTAAAGGAGGACCTAGGTCCGGTATTCATTATTCATGCTTAAGACGAAGAGAGAAGAATCTCAAAATTAAGTGCAAGATGTTCTTAACTAATATTAATAAGAGGTAATAATGCCGTAGTACAGGCATGAGCCCGACCGGCCGACCTATACTCCATTCATATTAATACTTCAACTTTAATACTCCATTCATATTAAACATACTATACTATACTTCACCGTCAAATAATTAAAAATACAAGAAAATCTTTGTTATTTATTGCACACCGTGTGAAATACCATCTGATACAAGAACCAACAGATTTATTCATTATTCCTAGAACCTCAACTTCAACCTCGAACTACTGCTAAAGTAAATGTTTCCTTTCAAGAGTTAACGCACGAAGCAGTTTTAAAAGAACAGCAGACGTTAACTCGTAATCCTTACGAGGAAGTTAAACTACTGGAGAAATGTTATGATTTAGACTCAACTTTAACTATAAAATAAGTAGTATTTCTATGAAGTTCTGGTATATCTATACTCCATTCACAATAAGATTAGACATTGGTACAAAATTGTTTACAGTCCATTCAACCGATTTTTACTTCTATTACGTACGCATAAGTTATTAAAAGCAAAAACGTGATTATAATACCAACTGTTTACTGCAGCTACCATGTGTCATGCCACCAACGCAATAGTAGAAGTCAAAATCTGTTGAACGGACTGTAAAACAGATGTATTTTAATGTCTAAACTTATCGTGAATGGGGTATAGTTCTCTATAGTGGCAATATCACATGGTACTGGTATCGTTTCATCATCACTGACAGGACTATTGAGGCCAATAAGACTGATGTAGTGGTGATGGACCGAATTGAGAGGTGTGCAGTGTTTGTACACAACCCTCATGGAGAACCATGAGGTTCTCCAGCTGTGCTCTAAAAATTGACTGAAGGCTCATACATTCAAAAATTTATAATTTTGGTTTTAATCTACCTATTCTATCAGGTTTATAAAATAGTATGTACCTAATCCAAAAGCTATTTGGTCACTGAAAAATAAATACACCCCTTATCACTATAAGGGGTGTATTTATTTTTCAGTCCACACGACACCAACTTTTGTCTCCACAGACTTTGAACTTTGTGAATAAAAAGGGTATGTCTGCACTTCAACAAAGTCTGTACAAACAAATGTCGGGGAATAGATTTTTTTTTTATTTTTAGTACAAAATTTTCGCAGACATATGTAAGTTTATATAGTGTAGACGCACTATTACAGTTGATTACACATAATTATGTAATGACAAACTTTTTCCCAGTTCTTCACTTTCATCCCGCGTGAACCGTGAATTTTTCTGGTTCCTATATCTACAGGAACTTGTCTCTAAATAATAACAGCCGCACGGAAAGATCTTCAAGGTTAAGCAACGCTTTCCGAAGTCAGTCCGAGGATGAATGACCATCTTAACATACCGAGAATCTTCCGTTCCTCGGCGAGTTCATTAAGCTGTTGGTCCAGGCTGTCATTTGGCAGATGTATGGCAGTTTGGTGGTCAGAAACTAAGAATCTAACATCAGTCTTGCTAATTATAATAATAATAATAATCTTTATTAATTCAAACGTTAGTACAAGTGTATACACATAAAATTGTATTAGTAGGCATAGACACTAAAAGATAACAATATATCTCTGGCCCCCACACTAGGATTCCCTGTGTCGTGAGGACCAGTCCCTTCCGTAAGTTTAAACACAAAAAAAAAAGCAAAGTAATCCATGTAATGTGTATGTTATGCTGATCATTATTTTCTTTGTAACAAAAACTTAAATTAAAAAAAAAAGATTAATTAAAATAGAATACTAAATAAAAAGGGAGAAAAAAAAGGAAATAAATGCATGTGTCTGTGTGTATATTAGTATGTGCATGTTTGAGGGTGTGTTTCTTTGTGTGTGTGTTTGCATGTGTAAACGTTTGCATGTGAAGGTGTTTGTTTGTGTGGGTGTGTGTAGCTAGGTTTAGGGGGTGTGGTAGCAATTATGTGCGTAATTCGTCAGCGTGATTTTTTTTTCGCATGATATTCTTACTTAGAAATGTTTAAGAGGTTCTCGGTCTGGACAAAGTCTTTAGCCATTAGCCATTTCTGAATGATAGATTTGAGGCGGAATAATGTCAGATTTATTATTGTATTATTGTATTATTTGTTTTAAAGAATTTATCGTATTGGTATCGTATTACCTAGATACTGGGTTGTGAAGGTTAGATAGGCTGTCACTTCACGGAAAATTCTGGTACTTAGCTGCTTACGGCTGGACTTGAAGCCACCACCAATTTTTAGCTTATAATTAGCCTATACTGTCCCACTGCTGGTTAAAGGCCTTTTTTTGGATGGGTGAGAAATCATTAAATGACTTCTCCCGCTCTAGGCGGAACGAAGGGAGTGTCAGACTCTTACTGACTAAAACCCACCCGTGATCCTTCTTGTGCCTTTGCGTTCCAGGGCCGCGGTGACGGTTAAAGGCCTACCCCAAGTCCTTCCAAGAGTATTTTTCTCCCGCCGCCTCGTACCAGCCCACATAGTACGCGTCCTGGTCGTTTTACCACCTCTTTCTGGGCTGGCTTCGGCATCATCGTCCATCGTCGAGCACACATTGTGTGGAGACTATACAACTCGAATATAGCTGGAAAATGGCTACTCAGATTAAAGAAAAAGTAGACACACGAATATGACACTTAACGGGTTTAATTATGAACTATATTTCTGTAAAATCTCATCAGTCTGTTGCTTTTGCCTGAAAGAGTGGCAAGCATCCGGAAGACATCATTCGCGTATTATATTACCTAAGTTCTAATAGACGTGCCAAATAACTATACAAAAATAATGTTCATAGAATCTACTGCCTTAATATTTAAAAGAATTAGAGATGCCTACTCGGAGACTGCACTACGAATATATAGAAAATTTTCTTTGACATGAAAATACAGTAGTGATAACTTTGTTCTAAGTTGGAAATGCCTCGGGCGTGTGATTACGGCGTCTGAATTCTGACTGCAAAGTAGTCTTTGTTCTCTTACGACAATACATCTTTTTTGCTCTCCAATTGCCAGTGACAACAGTTTATTTGTGAGTAAGGACTAGGAACTCTTTGCTTTGATTTACTAGTTTTTTTTTTTGTTTGGAATATCTTTTAAGGATAGGCTTATATTCGACCTGTATTTATTATGAAGGTCAATTCCTGTACGAAAAATTCTTTCGAATTTAATGTTGCGGAATTCGTTCGAAAGTGTCACCGCGGCCCTGGAACGCAAAGGACACTAGAAAAATACGCAGGGTTTTAGTCAGTAAGTGTCTGACACTCCCTTCCACTCCGACCAGAGCTGAAGCAGTCATTTGATGATTTCCCATGCAGCAAAAAAAGGACCAGTCAATGCCAAACAATTGTCCGTGTGTAACTGTAATTTTGTAGAAATAGCTAAAATACAGGAATTTCCCTCGATTTTATTGATGAGCTATCATCAAATGACTTCTTCCATTCTGGGCGGTTAACTATTATTCAGAATCATGAAATATGACTATTTACCCCAACTTCGTTTGCGTCACATAAGAGACAAAAAAACCGCTTTTGCAACATGTTTCCTTGATGCTCCACTCCTTTTGGTCGAAGCGTGATATTATATAGCCTATAGCCTTCCGCGATAAATAGGCTATCCAACACTCAACACTAGTAGTTCCTGCGATTAGCGCGTTCAAACAACCAAACAAAAAACGAACTCTTCAGCTCTATAATACCTTAAAAGTATCTGATTAAAGAAGGCAATATCGGTAAGATATTCTGCGTGCCTACTCCCGCCTAACCAGAACGTTTGATCCTAAAGTTTGAGCTTCTTACCTACTGCTACCCACATGTTTTTCTAATAAATCGTTTAACGCTAAAGGCTCAAAAAGTATTACATGATTTAAATAACTTAAAAACTTTTCTACTTTGAAACTTAGGTCAGGTCTGTCCTCTGACCTCTGCGACTTCAGTCACCTCAACAAAGTTTTAAACGAAGGCTTTGGAAGGTTCTCGAAACAATTTGTTCAATTATATGATCCTCGTCAGGAATCTTTACGGCCTATTGCTTTCGCTTGATTCAAATACTTGGTCAAAAGTATCCAAGTCCCGAATTTGGTAACCGAACATATATGGTTAGATGAGATTGAAAAAGCCAGCTTGCTTCAATTTAGCCTGATTGTGTGGCTGCAAATGGCTCAGCTATCTAGGGTCTAGTCTGCTATTTTTATAAATGTGTCATTCCAATACGATCCCATTGTCATTTTGCTAAAAGTTTGTAATCTGCTAAATTCATAATGGTCGATCATTGGTCGGTCAATGGTCTCGTAATACTTTTTGATAACCGAGCTATTGAAAGCAATGACTGCACAATGACGTTCTAATGGTCGGTCACTGATAAAAGGAACTGTCAAAATTTTAGCAGACTACCGCATACGTCTGTCATTCATTTGTCATTATGTACGAGATTACCATTCAATGGCATTTCTTACAATGGAGTGTCAGTGGTGGTTGACCATTGGAAAGTCATAGTGACGCTTTTATATTAGTAGATTACCAAACATGGCAAAATCAACCATTATGAAATCAATGATAGACCATTCTGACACTATTGTAATAGCAGACTTGGGGCCATGTACATATTACAGAGAGACCGTCCTCCAGGAGGTGATCCTGCGGGCTAGGGATCTATCTACGAGGAAATGCTGGAGTCTTTGAACGGGGAACCGTGGGGACGTGCTTATAAAATGGTGCGGTATAAATTCCGCTCCTGGGCGCCCGGTTGACGCAGTCACCGGCCCCAGCTGGTGGAGGACGTGGTGAGTGGAAGAAGTCATTTGAAGATTTCTCATACATACAAAAAACTTCCCTGTCTGCACTTAGACTTTACTGCCCTTATAAAAGACTATCTGTCCGCACAACTTCGTTTGTGTCACATTTTTCATGACTGCTCCGCTCCTATTGGTCTTAGCGTGATGATATATAGCCTTCCTCGATAAATGGGCTATCTAACACTGAAAGATTTTTTCAAATCTGACCAGTAGTTCCTGAGATTAGCGTGTTCAAACAAGCAAACAAACAAACTCTTCAGCTTTATAATATTAGTATAGATTGTAACGGAAAGGTGATTGAAAACTGCTTCTTTACATGTTAATGAACAACTTTCTTTAAGGAATAATTATCAGTCCCTAAAATGTCGTACTTTCTGAGGCACGGAGGAGTCTCAGTAAGTAAAGAATGGTCACCCAGCCAGGGACTGACCTCGGCAAGTGTTGCTTTACCTTAAAGATTGACCCGTGCGGCATTTGTTAGCCACGAGTGATTTCCTTAATTTTGTTAGTAAACCAAATCCAGAACAGGTTGATCAAAACTTCTTCAGCGCGTTGTAGCGTTGAAGAAGTTTCGTCGACCTACTCACAAACCAGGGTAACACCAAACCTGATCAAAATATAGATCGGAAAACCAAGGAAAATACCACTTATTATTCTTCACCACTGTCTGGAGTTAAACTCAGGAAAAAGGTTTACTGTACTAAATTAAGAGAACTTACAGCTGATCCGAACACACTAGTGTATTATTGTGATTCTTAAATCTTGCACGTCTTGCTTGCATAGCTGAGCTGTATACTGTACTAGCTTTAAAGTAGCAGCTTCGTTTGCTTAAAAAATAAATTTGGACTTCTGAGGCCGACTAATTACTACAGGCTTTTGTTGACACGAGACACGACTGATAATTTCATGACAAGTTGAATAGAAAGAAAGAAAAAATATTTGGCACATACACACAATAAAGATGCAAATAAAAGGAAACTTAATTCTAAAATAATAACATTATGTGACACGCGGCTGCGCCAAATGAGTCTAGTAAGTAAAGAAAAAACTGACAGTCACTCAGCAATTACAAGCATAGCATGTGTATTTATTTCGGTCAACACTTCAAACTGATATCTTGCTTTTTTTGTCCTCGCAAGCCATGTTACATCATCGTATCAGCCGAAAGACGTCCACTGCTGGACATAGGCCTCCCCCAAGTGTCCACAACAACCGGTCATGTGCGTCTCAGGTCCATCAGCTACCCGCGACCCTCATCAGGTCATCAGTCTAGCCATGTTTAATGCCATCAAATAACCCTTAGTTATTAAACAAACGGACTAAGATCCCGAGCTCATTATGTCCGATAAATTTTGCTACTGAGAAAATAAGTAAGGGCTCTGGGACCTAAGCAAAAAAAAAACAATCTAAATGTATAACTCAAAAGTGACTGACTGACATAGTGATCTATCAAGGCACAGCCCAAACCACTGGACGGATCGGGCTGAAATTTGGCATGCAGGTAGATGTTATGACGTTGATATCCGCTAAGAAAGGATTTTGATTAATTCTACCCCCAAGGGGATAAAATAGGGGATGAAAGTTTGTATGAAACTTTGTCAATTTTAAACCGATCGGGCTGAGAGTTTCGAAATCGGGGGTAAAGTAACTATTCCACGCGGACGAAGTCGCTGGCAGAAGCTAGTAGTAGCATAAGACAGCTACGCTATCAAAGGAGTCCCCAACGAAGTAGGAAAATATTATAAGTACTTAAAACTTGCAATGTTACCACCCTCCAGACTGCTAGTCTACTACCAATCTCATTAATTTCGAAAATGCATGCAATGTACTTATGTATTACTGAACTTAGCTACAAGTCTGCGAACTCTCCCCTACGAGTGCCAGTGCACGAACGACCAGCTAAATTACAAGTCCTATGCATACTTAGAATTATAAATCCTGGACACGAAACTGTGATTTTCCGCTGTTATCGAGTCGGCATCGTCTAATTTTGAATAGGTTTATTAAAAGCGTGATTATAACGTAATTGATTTGGAACTATTACGTATGTATTTGGAACTATGCAAATTTCGAAGACATAGAACACTTAACAGCAACCACAGCATAGGTTTGCCTATTATTAACATTTGATTTATAGGAATACATACACTCTGCTTAACTAGACTACTGACTGACGAAAGGCTGATCTGATGTCAGACAGTTGAATGCTTCGATTTCATCGTTGAAGACAGCTATAGCTTTGTTAGTGTTAGATTCCCTTTCAAAAAAGTTGACCTTCGTTATAAGAGTCACCGGAAAAAAAACAAACGCCGTAAGATTGTAAAATACCTCGTGAGATTGTTAAATAGTTTTTCTTATTAAGACACGGATTGTAAATCGCGGGTTAAAACCAAGACGCATTACTTTGTGTAATTAAGTTTATCACCACTGCTCTCAAAACGGTGAAGGAAAACATCGTGAGGAAACCGGCATGTCCTAGAACCAAAAATTTGAGACATGTGACATTCACCAACAAGCACTGGGCTTTGGGGTGGTTTGGGTGTTGGATTACGGACCATTCCCTCTACTAGAGAGGAGGCCTGAGTCCCAGCAGTGGGAACATTAAAAATGGCTGATTATGTTACGTTATTTTGGAAACTATTTAATTTAATTTTTCATAATATATCTTACTATGTCTGCAATTTTCTGGTGACTTAACCATAACGTATGACCCTGGAATGACAGGAATAACAAATATACTTCGGCATTACACCTCTTTTACGCCCGTTATTCTGCTATCTTTATTTATTAATCATTACACTGGAACACGTTCAATGCTTAACTTTTGTGATTCTATAAAAAAAATAAGTAAGGATACTTTTTATTTTCTGGATGTGATATCAGCAAATGACTTCTTCCGCTCTGGACGGAGCGGAAGAGTGTCAGACTCTTACTGACTAAAACCCACCCGTGTTCCTCCGATTGCGAGCCTCTAGGAAACACTTTTGTTTCTTTATTTCATCAAATTACCAGAAACATTAGGTACCACTAGTAGCCCGCTTGTGTCAGTCATCATAACATTGACAGATTATACCTCCAATTCATCGAATTACTAAGCACTCGACATCAAGTCACTACCAGCAATTTATCGACCAGTACACAGAATTAAAAAATCCAGCATGTTAATTGCACCGCTGATTGGCCCCGTCACGCGAACAGCTCCTGGTCATCAAGTGATTCGCCCTTGATATGGATTGCTTGTTAAAATTCTATGTGTTTACTTTATTATTTCCAACTGAGGTTTTTGTTTGATGGCTATACGATTATCTACAGAAATATGGAGACAAAAAACCAAAAAGTATAAAATAACTTTAATTTCGGAACTCGGTGTTTTTGGGTTGCTTTTTTGTTGTTGAACACACCGACTTCCGAAATTAAAGTTATTTTATACTTTTTGGTTTTTTGTTTAGAAGTCGGTTATTTTTTTTATAAAGAGTTTTTTTATTTTTCACTTTTTAATGGTTCACTACCAGCTAAACATACCCATCACAGCGTACGTGGTATAAATTGGTGTAAACAATAAACAAACATGCGATTTCAGCTATCCCGACAGATTTGCTATCATTTATTGAAATTAACAAGAAGGATTTTGGCTCTTGTAACATACGACTAAATAAAAATAGTGCAAACTTCTTCCTTCTAGTAGTTTTGTTTTTTTATTTGTTTTGTGCGAGACCCAAATAAACATTTTTCTTTCTTTCTTTCTTTTCCTTCTGTAATTTTATTAATTTTCTTTCTGGTTTTTATTTTGGTCTTATGATTACTGTGTTTTTGTACTTCTTTGGCAATCGTTACGGATTGTCAGAAGCCCGAAAATCTGATACCAGTCTCGCCAAGAAGTATCGTGTTACCCGGTTGATGGGTTGTGGAGGTCTGGCAGGCAGCCGCTCCATGTAAAATACTGGTATTCAGCCGGTTTGACTGGTTGCCGACCACAATATAATTGGGAAAAGACTAGACAGATGATGATGATTGCTGTGTTTCTGTGTGTTGTGCTGTCTAGTATGTCTATCGAAATGAAATGACGCTTTATTTAATCGACCCTTAAGATTGGGTTGCTTCCTTGGGGCTCTAAAGGGACAGGGACGTCGGGGTTAATTTTTATCATCACTCCTTTTTGGTCTGTGGAATTTATATGAAAATATTTTTTTTAATGCCTCTATCAGAAAATACTTTAGATCGAACTTATTAAGGTTACATGACGAAACCTTTTATTAAATATTTCCGTTCCGGTGAGAAAACGGCGATAAAATATAGCCTATGTCACCCGGGGATAGCTTCCCAACAGTGAAATAATTTTTCAAATCGTTTCAGCAGTTTCGGAGCCTATTCAATACAAACAAACAATAAAATCTTTCCTCTATATAATATTAGTATAAATTTATCTTTTTGCGTTCGTAACATGTTTGTCTTTTACCATGGCATGAGTCAGGTTACCTGATCCTAGGGTGAAAGTTAATTTAAGAACACATTTTTTTCTGGATGTGGAATCATCAAATGACTTCTCCCGCTCTGGGCGGAGCGGAAAAGGGAGTATCAGACTCTTAGTCATTAAAACCTACCCGTGTTCCTCCTAGTGCCATTTGCGTTCCAGGGCCACGGTGACTCTTTCGAACAAATTCAACCCTAGCAGGCACTGACCCTATCCCCCGTCTTCTTTGCTGACATCTCTTTAAAACAACTATAGTATCGTGGGTGCGTTTACAAATATATAAACTCACATATACAAACAACCAGACCCGGAATGAGTATCCGTTAGGCCATACAAATATTTATCCTTACTGTAAGGGAATCGAACCCGCGACAAGCAGCGCAGCAGCCAATCGCTCAACCACTGCGCCAACCGTGTCGCCAAATTATAAAAATATCTCATTTAACCCTGGCTTAGCCACAAACTTGGACTTAAAACATAATTCAGGTTTGTGCAAGCAGACCAGGCGACCTATTATGACGTCTTAAATCCATCATGATTTCTGTGTCAGAGAGAGACGGAGTTACACAAGACGAATAGCACTATCTCTTTCCCTCACACGAATCATGATGGCATTGGCACTTCGTAATACGGCCACTGAGCTTATTTTTCCTTTCTTGTTGATTTTATAAATATTATATGCGCGCATTTGCCTAGCTAGCTTGCAAGCCAAATGATACTTTTAAGTACACGCCACTTACAGAGAATGTTTAAATTCAACATTTTTTGCATCGCAGGAAATGTTTAAAAATAGCCTCTCCTCTCCTCTCATAATTCCGTCCATACGATTGTGTCCATTCGTTCTAGGAATAAAAGCGTTGCTGTGTCGTCGGTTGAATATAAAATAAAAGACTGGATTGGACTGGATTGTTTTGTTCTCTTGTGTTACTCGTACCAGATTCGTTTGCCGACTGTTACCTAAAAGTCAGTGTTGCGGTATATAAAATTCAGTAGACTTTTCCTACTCAGGTTTTTTCACCTGTTTAAAAGCTTTATTTACCCTAAAACACCCTAAAATTTAGGGTAAATAAAGCTTTTTGGAACTTTCATCGTTCCAATTCGGACGTCTATGATTTCAAAAGTATATATTTTTTTTTTATGTAATTAATAATATTAGTTATATATACACTTAACCTAAAAATAAACTAAAATTCTCCTAACTACAAAATGGCATCAAAAAACTCGTCCGCATCGCTATCGACTGGAAGTGAACCCAATAGACTGGCGGCATTGCCACGTTGTATGGCAATGCTTATCCTTTGACCGAAGTAAAATCCAGCCCTTGGGTTTTTTTATTGAAGTGAACCCAAAATCGTACTCACTTGATTTAAAACTGACTTAGGTAAATTATATTTATTTTTTTATGTAGGTTTAACAAAACAAATCTAATATTTTTGGGTAATTTTAAGCTCGATGAAGCCGGTGATTCCTAGTCGACTACCCTGAGAAGAAGCACCGAAACAAACTCAAAGGACAAAGTTTCTTTTAAAGTCCATACAGTCCGTTCCCGTCATATCATATGAGAACCATGTAGGTTAATTATTTAAAGGTATAATTTTTTAATTTGTAGTTTGAATTTACAAATCAACAGTCATTGGATAATGTCCTAACGATTTTTAACAACCAATCATCTTAAAACATTCTCGTCACGTTCGCGATAACATCAGGACCAGAAATGAGCGGAGTCTGGAACAGCAAGAAAATAATGAGTTCGTCCAATAAAAAGCAAGGCTACACATCAAGACCTCGGAGTCTCCTATCAGTCCCGTACAAACACGGACGCACTAATACAAAACATAAATAACACCTGAAGGACGTAATGGACGCGTGTACTTGAAGAATTAGCGCTAGACTGTGTAGAATAGACAAGAGATGTTATGTTGCGGACGTGGTTTCATTGGACCGGAGTCGAGGTTTTTTTTGTTTCGTCGTACAATAAAGTCGCGTTACTTTGGCCCTAGCTCGTCAACTAATAGAAACACAGCACACTGTCTTCTCTGTATTCCTATTGGGCCAAAGTTACCCTGCAGGGCCAAAGTAACCTAGGGTTGAGGAATTTGTTCGAAAGAGTTACCGCGGCCCTGGAACGCAAAGGGCACAAGAAAGAGCACGGGTAGGTTTTAGTCAGTAAAAGTCTGACACTCCCTACCGCTCCGCCCAGGGCGGGAGGGGTCATTTGATGATTTCCCATCCAAAAAAAAAGGCCAAAGTAACGTGACTTTACGGTAATCGGAACCGGAATCAAACCCGGAGGTTTAGATGGTGGCAAAAGATAGATAGTTATATGTGATAGTTGCACAAGCCTAATCAAAAATAATTATCCACAGGATTTCGCCCATTACTGAGAATAGGCCTCTCTTTTCTTGTGCCAGCCTCATCATTACCAGCGTCTATATTTTTCTGGATGGGAAATCATCAAATGACTTCACCCGCTCTGGGCGAAGGGGCAGAGAGAGTCAGACTCTTACTGACTAAAACAACGAATTCCTACTAATGCCTGTTGCGATCCAGGGCCACGGCTAGTCTTTCCGCAATGATCCAGCTTCTACCTACAGTGGCAAAAATACCGCTTGCGCATCTCGCTGCCGGTTTGTAGGTACTACTGCAAAATATAATACTTAGTACAAAAAATATTGCGTCAGCCTCTTTAATTTGAATTAAAAATGTAGGCGTTGATAATTAAAAAAGTCATGTTTTCAATATTTAGGAAATTAAATGAAATTATCGGACTCAACAAAAGTGGCAAATTATACTTCGACCTCCGATTAAATGTGTCGGAGTCGAATTCAGTGTAATATCAATCGGAACTTCGGAAGCTCCGACTTATCGGAGTCGGAACCCCATAGCATCCCTAGAGTAGACAGTCCGAGGGAGGCGCCGCGAATTTATGGCTAGACTGAACGCGAACCAACGAAATTAGGACATTACAGAGTGAGTGGTTTAGTTCAGGAGAACGATGACTTTAGCTTGCTTCTTCTCAGATTAGTTCAATATTATTGTGTTTGTCTGGCCAAGATGTTCCTTAGTGGCTAAAGGCTAATTCCCGTAAATCAATTCAATCAATCTTGTAAATACGATAATGCCCCTCAAATTTGTGGCTGTTTTCATGAACTTATCAGTCATTGTCACGTCTGCTAATAATTCAATTCAGTACCAGTGCAATATGTGTATATCTTTGTCGTTGATTCATCGGCGACCAAATGACATTTGCTGAAGAGAAAAAAAAAGCTACTAAATGAACCTCGACCGATCGTTTTTGTATTCATAAGATTGTTGCATTCATAAACTCTAAGTGAAAACGTTTACATGACCGGAAAAATTCAACGCTAAATACATGTGCCAACATTTCACAGTTCCCTCTTAAACATTAACAGATACTCATTCATACGCCTCAAACACTAATTGTAGAAATAAATGCTAACCAAACTTGCTTAGGTAACATTCATTTTGCTACTCGTATGTCCCAAATTTGTTTGGGCCCCCAACTTCTGGTCGGTCCAAAAGATTAATAAATCAAATAACCCAGCCTGAATGTTGACAACGGCTTCCCGGGCTTGTTAGACCTCTGTTGGTATGTAAATTTTGGAAAAACAGCCTTCTGTGTTTATCTTTGGAAAAGGCGAAAGGAAAGTTGTTGAGTTCGTTGATACAAGTTTTTACTTTCATACTTGGGTACTTGAAAAACATAGAATGTATTTGTTTTAGGTTATTAGTCTTGTTTAGAAGATGAGCAAGGAGGGACACGCCCGTATATATGGTTCTCAAGTTGGAAAAAAGTTAGCGTTAGAATCTTCTGAATCTTCCATCGAAGTCCTCATGAGAGAAACATGATTTTAATTGGGCGAAAAGGATATTGTATGGGACATTCTTTTGTCATATTCCCTTAGTTACCTATAAAGATTACCAATATTGTTCAATTAAATCTGAATTTCCAAGACACTCCAAAAGCGTTCTTTGAAGCTACAGATTTTCACAATGTTTTGGACTTAACAAAGTCAAAGTCAAGTCAAAACGTTTATTTCAATTAGGCCATTAACGGCACTTTTGAACGTCATCAATAAAAATTATAATAATTAAGTGACTCTAGCGTCCATTCGCAAAGGTAGATTCTTATGGAGAAGAACGGACAAGATACTGATAGAATACTCTTCATTATGTACACCATATACATAAGTTACAGAAAATATAGATGAAGGAAACATCACATAGGGTGACACATAGGCGGCCTTATCGCTAAAAGCGTTCTTTTGAAAACAATCTTTGGATGGATTTTAAAGAGGAAAGGAAATTCAGTACTGTAGGTAGTTTTAGAGTCCAATGAAAACCCATTTGTTCCAGTCCCGAATATTTGCTTCTTCAAGTGTGAAAACCACCTTTCAAAACTTACCCTACATTTTCTCATGCTCAACCATTTGTCTTTAGCAGTTGAAAACAACACCGTGGAAGCCATGCGGCTGAATGAGCTTCTCAAAACAAAGGAAGAGGAATATACAATGGTGAGTTTGTTAAATATTATGTGCTGAATTGCATTATTAGTCGGCGAGCTTATGGTCTGGATTTGTAATACAACTATAGATAGTTGTATTACAAATCTCTGGATTTGAACTTTTCAACTGATCTCTTATGGTCTGCCATAAGAGATCAGTTTTCAGGAATGAGATAGATCTCATTCCTGAATACTGATCTCTATCTCAGCTGATGGTAAGCGATATTTCTTTATTTGCCACTGTTTGCCTTGCCCACATAAAATCACGTGGTTTTCGCGAGTGCTAATATGTTGAGTAACAACTCAAACAGAGTTGTGTAACATGAATCATTTAGTTGACAGCGCTAATCGTGAGTCAACTAGCGGTCGTTATCATAGCATTTATAAGTGATATGCTAAATAGGATGTTGTTTGCACACTATGGCATGTGCGTGGAGCAGATTGGCGACAGAAGCTCATCTATAGTAATATTATAAAGAGGTTAAAGTTTGTGTGGTTGTAAGGGTAAACTCCGGATCCACTGAACTATTTTTTTATATTCTTTTACCACATTATTTGTGAATGTTATTCGGGAACGGGAACAAAGCGGGTGAAATGGTGGGGCGCTGCTAGTTTTTAATAAATTAATAGAACCGACTACTAAACAAAAAAAAACACAAAAAGTATAAAATAACTTTAATTTTTTTATGTCGATGTTTTTGGTTTTTTCTTCGTTTTTTGAACACCGACTTCTGAAATTAAAGTTTAAAATTAAATGCACCAGCATTCGATAACGAAAAAAAATATAGTTGACTTCAGAACCTCCTCCTGTTTTGTACGTCGGTTAAAACACATTAAGTTTTCATTTTCAGAAAATTTTTGGAACAGATTACTTTAGAAATAAGCCTCACCTTTGTTCTTATGTTTTGTTCCTTTTCTTGTTTGTTTACCTATCAGTATGTGTGTACCCATTAATTTAATATAAACAAATTCTGTTAGAGACGCTTAGTCGTGTTTTTTTTATTAGCTAATCTTTACTCTAGCATAGTAAAATTATTGTATGAAGCTTAGAATCTGTGGAATATTTATTCAGTGGAAATACAGTTGCCTTGTCCAAGAGCCCTGAGACGCCAGGGGCATATTACTTTCTTTTGAAACTTTTACAAATTACACAAATACAGATTTCACTCGTTTTCCCTTTGTACTGGGCACGTCCTTTGACCAGAGAACCAATGACTAGAGAAAAAATATATATCAGCCCATAGAATGATTATTATATTAAATTCTTCTCTTATTTATTTTAGAAATAAATTCTGATATACAAATTGTACCGATGTTTTTAATACTTAGGTTGTAAAAACTTACGGTACGGTATTATTATTGGAATTCCTAGAAAATGGTATGAAAATAGTATATTTTGATAACACAAGTACGATAGTGTATTAGTGATTACTGATGGATTACGCTTGTAAATCGCGAAAAAAAACCAGCTGTTCCTTACATTTCGTATAACTAATCAAAATGTTGACAGCTGATTTTTTTTTCGCGATTTCAGGTTTGGTCCCATTGAAAAAGTTGTTCATAATGATGAGTGCAATGACCTGTTAAGAGGTTGTTGGCGTTTTACAAATAACCCTGTATATTACAGCCAGAACGTGGGTGGTTCTGGCTTAAAGTGCTTAATGAGGCACAGAGGAATCTCGGTACAATCAATTAGATGGTCACCAACATCGATAAGCATCGCTTAACCTTTTTATTCTTTAGCCTCGAGCTCGCAATATTACCAATTATATTATTATGATCTAATTGTTTAACAACACAGTGCAATGTATAGACTATTATTTCACACAGTAGGGTAGTTGGCAAAAAAATCTAATTAATCCGTCAGATAGATTTCCAAAAAATATTGTACACGTATTTTTCCTTTTTTCACATAAACAAAAAACAAAGACGATACAGTGCGTTGAAAACTCGTGTGACGTTACGACGTACTACGATTTTACCACGCCGTGACGTCACAAGCTCCCACTCATGATCTTTGAAGCTTTTTATCTTCGTCAATTTTTGTAGATTTGATAAAGCAAAAAATACGTGACTAATATTTTTCGATAATCTGTCGGAATAAATAGAATCATATTTTTGTTCCTCAGGAAACATCCCCGTTGGACTACAACATATGTACAACATATGTATTTAGATATACTGACGTATGTACAACAAATAACTAAGCCGTAGTTCAATGGCTTGTGCCAGGATGTCGTAATGTAGGATTAGTGTCGGATTACCTACCCCTCCCGCCCTCCCCTTTGTACAAGTTGTGGCGTGTCGCTGATATGTTTATCAGGCGATGCGTTTTTTTTATTGCTGGCTGTTGGCTGAGGTTTTACTGTTAGGGAATGTAGAAAAGCAAGTATTTCAAGTCTATTTGCCGGGTAAGACAAAATTCTTCCCAACTTACTGATTTTGGCTTGGAGTCTTACCAATGTAAATGATTTCTCCCGCTTTGAGCGGAGCGGAAGGGAGCGACAGACTCTTACTGACTAAAACCCATCCGTGTTCCTCCTAATGCCTTTTGCGTAGTTCCTATTCCCGTGGGAAAACGGGGATAAAATAGCCTAATTTCTCCCTGATAATGTTGCTTTTCATTTGTGAAAAGATGGTTAAAATCGGTCCAGCAGTTTCGGAGCTTATTCGGTACAAAAACGAACACAAAAAAAACTTTCCTCTTTATATACATGCCAGAGTATAACACAAATCAAAACTAAACGGAACAAAATTTATAGGCATGCTTTGTATGGAAATGTGAAAATTATTCCGTGGGTAACCCTTCCTGAAATAATTTATCTATATGGATACAAAAAAAAAAATGACATTTTCATTTTTGCTTTGATTACTGTGCGAGGATTATTCGTACATTGAAAATATTTGGTTTCATTATATCATAAAGAACCTATAATTATCATATAAACCTAAGTATTGGATATAATAAAATGTAAACCTTCCACAAGAATATTTTTAAATTAAAAAGCATCATTGTGTCACGTCACATGAATAATTGGTTGGTTTTAATATTACTCATGATTTCCCGGTATTCGAAATTCACAGACAGAAAGTATTATGATTTACAGTGATTACTCGTATAAAAAAAAAAAACATAGCTTTTGATACTCCTTTATACAAGATTTGACCGAGTCGATTATTTTATTTCACACTCCGCCGTCCGTCTAATTTTAGCAAAAATGTGTAGTTTTTAACCGACTTCACCACGGGAAGGTCTCTATCTACACTAATATTATAAAGAGGAAAGATTTGATTGTTTTTTTTTTGTTTGTTTGTTTGCATTGAATAGGCTCTGAAACTACTTGACCGATTTGAAATATTCTTTCACTGTTGGGAAGCTACACTATCTCCGGTGATCATACGCTATATTATATCCCCTTATACCCACGGGAACGGGAAATACGCGGGTGAAACCGGGGGTCAATGCTAGTATCTGTATAATACACATACTGCCTGAAATTAATGTTATTTTATTTTTTTATGTAATTTTGGTCGGTCGTATATTTATTTGCTTCACGTAGATATTTATCTACACTAATATTATAAAGAGGAAAGATTTGATTGTTTGCATTAAATAGGCTCCGAAACTACTTGGCCGATTTGAAATATTCTTTCACTGTTGGGAAGCTACACTATCTCCGGTGAACATAGGCTATATTGTATCCCCATATTCCCACGGGAACGGGAACTACGCGGGTGAAACTGGGGGGCGATGCTAGTATCTGTATAATACACATACTGCCGAAGGAAACGTCATCAAAAATGTAAAGAAAAGAGGAATTGTTTATTTCCGTCAAGTAGGAGTCTTAGTATGTTAATTTGGTTACCAAATTAACATACTAAGACCTCTCCATACCTCGGAAAGCACGTTAAGCCGTTGGTCCCAGCTGTTATTGGAGATCTTTGGTAGTCACTACGGATTGTCAGAATCCAGAAAATCTAACACCAGTCTTGCCAAGAACCAGTTACCCAGTTAATGGGTTGTGGACGTCTGGTAGGCAGCCGCACCGTTTTGCTCCATGTAAAATACTGACGTCCAACTGAATCCGTTCGACTGGGAGCCGACACCAATATACGTATGTAGTTGGGAAAAGGCTAGACAGATGATGATGTATAACATTTTTCAATCTACCTCCTACTCTCCTACATAGTACTTTCCTAACCGCAAATTCACCCCAAATCGCTATTTGTGAAACTGGACTTCGCTACAGCAAGAAATCTTCCCATTCAGTCTTCGTTCCAAGCACGTCATAATAGCCACCTACAATATCCCATTCACCAGCTTAACAGCCGCATAACGCCACATCACACCTGTTGGCGACAGATCTGGCAACCCCGTTGCTAGGGCTTGTTGGTGTCGGTCGGCTAGCAACGGGGTGGTTTAGCGTGAATTTGTTTTAATAAATTTATTTTAATTCTATATTTTTGTGAGCTTTTATTAGGCCTAGCCTTCGAATCCCTGTTGATTTGGTGGTCAACATTGTGGTCCTTCGCGAGCGTAAATTTTACTAGCGACATTTCGAAATCCAAAATTTATTTTTTTCCGGGTGTGAAAAAAATTTAAAGATGCTCACAAGAAGCAAATCACGTAAAGCCGATCCGCAGGAGGAAGCGACCGGGGGGGAGACACGCTCGGTATCGTCAACTTCAAGCGCCGCAACAGTTGCGCGCTTCAAGGCCGCAGAAGCAGCTCGCAAGATGCAGCTTGCAGAGATTGCAAGACGAGAGGCGGCTGCCGCAGCAGCTGTTGCCGCAGCCGAACGCGAGGCCGCGGAAGCTACCTTTGAGGCAAATATTGCGGCGCTTGAGGTGGAGGAAGCCTTGAGTGCCAGGAGCAGTCGCACTGCAGATTGGGTCCGTAAAACGAACTCCGCAGAAATGGCAGACGACGTGGTAGCTCCCGACGGGAGTTTGCTGCGCGAGCGTAGTGTGGCGCAACACATTGCACACGAAGCACCTGATACGGAGCTCGTGCGCGACGTCATGCAGCGTTCGCCGGCGGCCGTTGTAAAAGTAACAACCGCTAATTCACCACGTCACCTGCGACCTTGTGATTTACCTCCTCAGCCCTCATGGTCAGGTAATGTCGCCGTATCGAAGGTTAGTGACATACAAAATCTTGCTAACGCGATCATTACTGCCCTTCCAAAGCCCAATAATCAGAGTCGTCTGATAAAACTAACCGAATTTAGTGGCAACATAACAGACTGGTTGTTGTTCAAACGGACATTTGATGACACGAAGGACAATTATACAGCAAGCGAGAATATAGCCAGGCTACGCAACGCCTTGAGTGGAGAGGCTAAAGAAGCAGTACTTTCCCTCCTATTATGTTCCGCCAATCCTGAGCTGATAATGCAGTCGCTCGAGTCACGCTTTGCTCGTCCCAAGCAAATAGTCCTCAATGAACTCGATTCCGTTAGAAATTTGCCTAAAGTTGGACGAGAACCCAACGCTTTGGCTATTTTTGCTAGTAAAGTAAAAAATTGTTTAAGTATAGTCAATTTATTAGGCGAATCATCATACACACAGTCACCAGAACTAATTCATATTCTTGTTTCCAAGTTGAACCCGCTTCTTCAAAGCAAGTGGTGCGACTACGCGGCGGAGCACTGCGTTTCAAGGCGTCCGCAGATTGACATCTTCGCGCGTTTCCTGGAGGTGGAGGCCGACAAGCAAGCCAACTTTGGCCTGTGTGAAGTTTTCAATACTCCGTTTCACAGCGACAAGCCCAGGCTACAGGCATTGCAGTCAGCAGGAGCCCCTCATCGCAGTAACTCACGACCGTATCGCACTTCACAGACTCATCATACTGATACGTTCTCATCTTCCGATTCATCCGTCCACGCTACTGTAAATTTAGCATCCTCATCAATTGCCAACACGCCGATGCCATGCATGTATTGTTCTGCAAGAAATCACAACCTGAAATCCTGTCCAGAGTTTGCAGCATTGAAAGTTACTGATCGCGTATCTTGGGTTAACGATAAGAAACTCTGTGTGAAATGTTTACGCAAAGGCAAGCACAACTATAAGTTATGCAAAGCAAGGCCCTGCGGTGTTGATGGTTGTAAGGAAAGTCATAATCGGATTTTACATTCATCGAAAAATTCATTATTTCATCCAAATGCAAATAATGTCATGTCATCTGTCAGTTCTGAAAATTCAGAACCATCGACATCTCATGTCATCAATGACAACCTTAAAAAAGAAACTCAGTTGGATCGTGACCGAAAAGGTTTTATTGCTTCCAATGAGTTTTTACCGAAAAAGGATATTATCACAAATACTTCGTATTCTTTTGCGTCCAAAAATGAGAATTCTGTCCTTTTGAAAGTAATTCCAGTTATTCTTTCTGGTCCCTTAGGCGAGGTAGAAACTTTTGCTCTACTGGACGACGGATCCACAGCAACCCTCCTTGATATGGAGTTAGCTGATCAGCTAGGTGTTTCTGGGATCGACGAGAATATATGTATCAAAACCGTTACGGGCATTAGTGATAGTATCCCCGTGAAATTTGTAGATTTCCAAATTCGTGGGAAATACCAAAAGGAAAAGCACTTTATACGTAAAGCTCGCGCTATTCCTAATTTAAAACTAAGACCGCAAGAGGTCACAGCTAGGGATACTAGTTTCAAGCACTTCCAAGGTATATCGGCCGAGTTAGTGTTTAGTATGGCAACACCGAAATTGCTTATAGGCACATCAGATTGGCATTTGTTGCTATCGAAGGAGAATAGAGTGGGAACCGCGCTACAGCCGGCTGCAGTCCGTACTGCTTTAGGTTGGGTTTTATTTGGCAATCTTAATCCAAATTCTCTGTCTGATGTTTCTATTAATCATATTGGCGCTAACGATTCTCTAGATTTTGAGCTAGATAAGTTTATCAGAGATTATTATCGGCTAGATTCCATTGGTATCAAACGTGAGGATAAAGTAAATACGGAGGATGCTAAGGCTATTAGCATTTTAGATAAAACTACACGTCGTTTAGACAATGGTAGATTTGAAGTAGGTCTGCCATGGCGTGAAGATGAACCTCATATCCCAGATAGTTATTATCTTGCCTTGTCGAGATTTCGCAGTTTATATAAGCGGTTTGATAAAGACAAGGAATATGCACAGTTGTACAAGTATAATATTGAAGCATATGTTCAAAAAGGCTATGCCGAAGAATGCACTGATAGCCATGATAAACCGAGTTCATCTTCGCGTCGCTGGTATTTACCTCATTTTGGGGTGACCAACCCGAACAAGCCGGGCAAGCTAAGAATAGTTCATGATGCATCAGCTAAATCATCAGATGTCAGCCTCAACTCGCTCATTCTCCCCGGACCTGATCTACTTCAGTCACTTTTAGGAATTTTGATGAGATTTCGTGAAGGCCAAATTGCTCTGAATGGAGATATTCGGGAAATGTTTCCTCAGATCAGGATAAGAGAGGATGACCGAGATTGTCAGCGTTATATTTGGCTTTCCCCTGAAGGACATCTGAAAGAGTTTCGGATGTCATCGTTGATTTTCGGTGCATCGGCATCGCCCTTTATCGCGATCTATGTTAAAAATAGGAATGCCATGGACTTCCAGGATCGATATCCTGAAGCCGCCAAATCTATAATCAGAGATCATTACATGGATGATTTTCTGGCCTCCTGTGATTCTTTGGAAGACGCCACTCGTCTTGCTGGCGATATCCTTTATGTACATTCTCAGTGCGGTTTCGAGATGCGATCTTGGGTGTCAAATGTTCCTGAATCTCTTAAATTGATTCCTTCACCTCTTCGAAAAGAGGAAAAGAGTAATGTCGACCTCAACTTGAGCGGAATACAGGCCAATCCTGATGTGCGCGTCTTGGGCATGCATTGGAATCCTCAAGATGACACATTTAGCTTTAAGATAGACGTCGACATACCTCTTCCAGCAAAACTCACTAAGCGTCAGATTCTTAGAGATCTTATGCATATTTATGATCCTTTGGGACTTTTACAGCCTACTATTACGAAGGGTAAGATTTTATTTCAAAGAACTTGGCGGCTAGTGAATTCTTGGGATGTTCCTCTCCCGAATTCCGAATATGAGCAGTGGGTAGAATGGTACAAGCAAGTTAAGGAACTGAACGGCTGTAGCATTCCTAGATGTTATAAGCCGAGCTCTACGGTAATTTCTCAAGAGCTTCATATTTTTACAGATGCCAGTGAAGTGGCATACGCATGCGTAGCGTATCATAGATTTCAGTTAGTAGATGGTACCGTTCATCTCGCTCTGATTGCCAGTAAATCTAGGGTAGCACCTTTAAAACCTGTAAGCATACCGCGTTTAGAGCTACAGGCAGCTTTGCTTGGAGTGAGACTAGCTCAAACGATATGTAGCGAGCATCGCTACCAACCTTCTCGTAGATTTTTCTGGTGTGACTCAAAAACCGTCCTTGCTTGGATTAGAAGTGACTCGCGCAAATACAAAGCGTTTGTCAGCCATCGACTTGGCGAAATATCTGAACTAACTCAGGTGGATGAGTGGCATTGGGTACCCACTTCCTTAAATTTAGCTGACGACGCCACTCGTCTGAACACAGTCTCTATGGAGAGATGGTTGCATGGTCCTACATTTCTAAAGAATAGCATAGACACTTGGCCGCAGGAACCAGACATTACCATCTCTCCAGAAGCTTTAGAGCTGAGGCCTAAAGAAAGAACAGCCTATATTAATATGATTTCTTTGTCTGCAGAACGTTTTTCTGATTGGCGGCGGCTACTTCGTGTAGCTGCGCGCGTCTTCCAATTCGTCCGCCTTTTGAGGGGGAGAGGCGCGCGGTCTTATGATACTTGTAGAGGATTGCGTCCGCTACTCGCACAAGACGTCAGTAACGCTGAGAAATATCTTCTTGGAGAATCGCAACGAGATTCTTTTGGCAAGGAAATGGAATTTCTGCGTCAGGGCAAGAACCTTCCCAGAAACAGTCGTCTTTGTAAGCTTACACCGAAGTTGTGTGACGACGGCTTGCTGAGAGCGAGAGGACGAATCAATTCTGTCATCGGAATCGTCTCAGATGTCAAGGAACCATTAATATTAGACGGTCGACATCCTACAGTTAGATTGTTTATAGCAAGTTATCACGTATGGGCTCTGCATGGGAACAATGAGACGGTGGTAAATGAGTTACGGCAGAAATATGCTATCCTACATCTAAGGCCAACGATACGCTTCATAGCGGCTAGCTGCCGAGTCTGTCGTCTAAGAAGAGCGAAGGCCCATATTCCGCCTACAGGTGATCTTCCTTTAGAAAGACTACAACACCACTATCCTCCATTTTCCTTCGTTGGGCTTGACTACCTGGGACCCATAGATGTAACCGTGAAGAGGTCTCGTGAGAAGCGATATGTGGCGCTTTTCACATGTCTTGTGATAAGAGCAGTTCATTTAGAAGTGGTCGCAAGCCTAACTGCGGATAGTTCAGTTATGGCACTTCGGAGATTTATAGCACGCCGTGGATGTCCCGTCAAAATAATTTCCGACAACGGGACAGCCTTCGTCGGAGCCAACAGGTTGCTGAGAGAAGCTTGGGCCGCGCTAAATCACTCTCAAATACTGGAATTTGCTGCGTCGAACAACATCGAATGGAAATTCATCCCTCCTGGAGCACCCTTTATGGGCGGAGCCTGGGAACGCCTAGTAAGAAGTGTTAAAGTGGGTTTGTCAGTAACACTCCGTGAAAAGGCGCCTAGAGAGGAAATACTAGTGACACTTCTCGCAGAGACGGAGCAAGTAATTAACTCTCGTCCGTTAACTCACGTGCCGGTAGCACAGGAAGACGAACCAGCCCTGACTCCGAATCATTTCTTGTTAGGAACGCACCGTACGCTGCCATCGCCAGAATCCTCAGATGCAGATCTCGTTAGCAGGCAAGGATGGCTGAAGGCTAATCGCCTCGCTGACCAATTTTGGTCACGTTGGCTAAGGGAATACTTGCCCAATCTTTTGCCTCGGGGCTCTTCTTTAGAACACCAAAACCTTGAGACTGGAGATGTCGTGCTAATAGCAGATCCAAATTTCCCTAGAGGGATCTGGCCTCGTGGTAGGGTTGTGCAAGTGTTCCCTGGTAGAGACGGAGTTGTGCGAGTGGCTGACGTAAGGACTCGCGCAGGGGTCCTACGCCGTCCTGTGCGAAAGCTTGTAAAACTAGATCTGTCACCATGACTACCTACTTTGGTAAGACTTTGAGTTCTTACCAGGGGGGAGAGATGTTGGCGACAGATCTGGCAACCCCGTTGCTAGGGCTTGTTGGTGTCGGTCGGCTAGCAACGGGGTGGTTTAGCGTGAATTTGTTTTAATAAATTTATTTTAATTCTATATTTTTGTGAGCTTTTATTAGGCCTAGCCTTCGAATCCCTGTTGATTTGGTGGTCAACAACACCTTTAGAATTAAAGGGGCTTAACTCAAAATTCGTGTAACTTATAATTTCGCTATCTAATGAATGTTTAAAACATACTCCAAAAGCCAGCGATGAAAAAGATTCCGCAATATGACTGGGAAAGGGGCAGTTTATAAATGGGTCTCGGGAGATATTTGTTTTTTAACCAATAGTTTAAAAAAATTAAGATTTTAATTCTTGCTCATTAGCCAAAAATTTCAATTTTCGAGTTAGGTCCGTTTAATTCTAAAGGTGCGACATGTTCACAATAAAGACCGAAGAGCAACAAAAACAAGGAACATCAAGCAATAAGTTTATTTATAAGTACGGCAGACGGGTATCGTCGCGCCGGTGATTAGCATTCAACCCCCAGTCTGCTGGGGCGAAGATAAATCGGGACAACGCACGAACGGTACGTTTAGTTTAGCAGTACAGAGAATCTTTGTGTTTTAGTTCTTGGTATCAAGTTTTTAAATGGTCTGTTGATGACAATAGCGTTTGCATGTTTTGGGGACATGAAAAGTTCATAGGATTATGTTTAGAATTAGCTTCTGCTCGCGACTTCGTCCGCGTGGAATAGTTACTTTACCCCCGATTTTGAAACTCTCAGCCCGATCGGTTTAAAATTGACAAAGTTTCATACAAACTTTCATCCCTTATTTTATCCCCTTGGGGGTAGAATTAATCAAAATCCTTTCTTAGCGGATGCCTACGTCATAACATCTACCTGCGTGCCAAATTTCAGCCCGATCCGTTCAGTGGTTTAGGCTGTGTGTTGATAGATCACTATGTCAGTCAGTCAGTCAGTCACTTTTGAGTTATATATATTTAGATAGATTCCGTACACAAAGGGTAAGACGGGACCCTATTACTAAGACTCCGCTGTCCGTCCGTCCGTCTGTCACCAGGCTGTATCTCATGAACCGTGATAATTAGAAGGTTGAAATTTGACACAAATGACGTATTTCTGTTACCGCTATAACAATAAACTAAAAAACCGAATAAAATAAATATTTAATGGGGCTCCCATACAATAAACATGATTTTTTGCTCGTTTTTGCTTGATATTGATAACGGCAACAGGTGGACGCTTGCAATATTCACAGATTATCTATACTAATATAATAATGAGTTAACGTTTTGAGTTTGTGACGTTGTAAGGGGTAATCTCTGGATCTACTGAACCGATTTTCAAAATTATTTCACCAATAGAAAGCTACGTTATTGTGGAGTGTCATAATCCCCGTATTGCCACGGGAACGGGAACATCGCTGGTGAAACCGCGGGGCGCAACTAGTTTAGTTATACATTCACTTTAAAAATAAACAATAAAATTATAATAAATAAAAAATTAAGGAATCCCAAACAACAGGCATGATTTTTTTTGCCGTTTTTTTTTTTATACAAATGGAACCCTTCCCTGTTTTTTTTTTGTTTTATACCTATGAACGAATTTGTGGAATTGTCTTGTTTTTAGTGTACTTGTAAAAGTACCTTTTGAAAACCGGATAGGAGACCCACGACTTCGCAGTCAACGTTTTGGGAACATTTTGCGACTACAGCTAAGGAGTAAAATTCCCTGCTGGAATGTCTATGTTAATAGCTACAACCTAGAGATTTTGAAGTCAAGAGTAAATAGGTTTGTGTGCTCCATCGTCGAACACTCCATCGCTTTCGAGCTGGTGAGATAGTGGTCAATCGATAACTGACCTTACCAACTGGTCATAGAACTTAATATCTTGACTGCACATGAAAAGTCAGACGTGACCTTGCATTCTTATACGTACTTATGTACATATCTAGCTCAGAATTCAATACCCTACGGATTCCTACATTCATACTGATAAAACCCATTTGTATAGCCAACGAAACTTATCTGCAGAATTGGCTTAACTTAAACCAATAAACAACGCGATATAATGCAATCCATTAAGTTGCTTATTTCTTAGAGTAGTTCTTGAAAACATCATCATTTGGCACTGGTCCTACTGAACAACTATTTAGTGTCAAACTGTGTTTGTAACATTGTCAATGACTTTTCAAACATGGAAAAAGTTTGTCGATACCATACAGTGGTGACTTAAAGGAAAGGGCAATGACCGTTTTTCCAAATTTATCTGGTGCCGACCATAGTTGAAATGTCAATGACTTTTAACAACAATACAAAACTTTCTTCCATATACTCATAATGTATTTGTAACGACAAGTTGATTTAGACCAGTTACTTGTAAGTATTCCACCTGAATACTACTGAAACTCTATTCATAAAACTGATTTAAAGCTGGTATTCTCATGTCAATGAAGTGTCAGGACAATATACAAGGTCGACATTAACACAATATTAGGTCGACTTGGAAATCCCTGAACTGTCTTTTTTTTGTATGGGAAATTATCAAATGACCCCTCCCGCTCTGGGTGGAGCAGAAGGGAGTGTCAGACTCTTACTGACTAAAACCCACCCGTGATCCTTCTTGTGCCCTTTGCGTTCCAGGGCCGCGGTAACTCTTTCGAACAAATTCCGCAACCCTAGCAGGCACCGACCCTATAGGGCCCCGTCCTCGGTGCTGACGGCTCCTTGAGGCGCGCGTGGGACACAACGCGTCGTCGACTCAACCTGGTTGCTATTGGACGGCGAGCCACCCACGCTCATCGTCCCCGTCCCTGAACTGCCTTAGAACCCAAGTAGGAAAGTGCAAGAGACACAAGGTAGTGGAACATAGCTTGTATCTCGGCAGTCAATCTAACCCATTTTTTTTATGGATGGCAAATCATTCTTGACTTCTTCCACTCGGGGCGGAGCGGGAGTGTCAGACTTATACTGACTAAAACCCACCCGTGTTCCTTTACGTTCCAGGGCCGCGGTGACTCTTTCGAACAAATTCCGTAACTCCACTTCCTATCCTGCGTTCTGTGCCCCAAAAACGTAGGCAAGGTGACTTATGCGCTGCTACATACGATACCTTGGAAGTGCAATGTTTTGGGTCAATAATATCTAAGCAATTATCGCGCCATCGACACGAAGAAGAACATGAGTGTAATAATTTGACAGGCCTATTGGTCTAGTGGGCCGCTAAGGCCCTGACTGCTAAGCCGGAGGTCGTGGGTTCGATTCCCACCCAGGACAAACTTTGTGTGATGAGCATGATTGTTTGTTCTGTGTCTGGGTGTGATTTATCTATAATATGTATGTATTTATAAATTATATAAGTATGTATATCAGTTGTCTGGTTACCGTAACACAAGCTCACCCAAGCTGACCCAAGATATAAAAAAAAATTAGCTATTTTTACTAATATTATAAAAAGGAGATTTGTTTTTTTGTATGTTTGTAACGAATAAACTCAAAAATTACTGGATCGATTTCAAAATTCATATTTAGAATACTACATTATCCCTGAACAACAGGGTGTATTAAAATAAATAAATACCCACCCGTGCGAAGAGGGGACCGGCCGCTAGTCTATAAATAAAGAGGCTACCTAAAGTTCAAGTATTTGTTCAACTCAGTAAGCTTGATTGAAAGACTGTCAAATTCATGTCACTTTATGTGATGGGTCGTTTGTTAAGTTAGTAGTTAATCGCAATACATTTCTGCTATGAGATTTTAAAGGCGATTTGCTGACAGAATCAGGTTATCAAAACCGGTATCAAACAAGCACTAACTGTTCTGACTTTTACCAGTAGCAGTTTGCAAATCTTAGGTTTACTGGAAAATATTAGGACTTACCACAGATCAGTCTTTAACAGTAATAATTATATACAAAAAACGGTCTGAATTCAATTTTGCTAACTTCTTTTTCCCCTCAAAACTATTTATTTTAACCGGTTTCTAAAAAACGAGAAGGTACTCAAATCGACTGTATCTATTTTTTGTGTGTGTTACCAGATATATTTTTACTGAGTGTACCGATTTTGAAGATTCTTTTTATATTCGAAAGCTGGTGCTTGTTATATGGTTCCATAAAATTTGAGTGAGATCTGCCCCCCTAGCCAAGTTTATAATCTACAATCGTTAACGCTAGTCGAAAACGAATCAAATGTATGAGAATGAAATCGTCTCAACGTTAAGTCACGTGGTTAGAACAAACGAATAGAAAATTCGTAGCCAAGTTCACATCGTTCAAAATGATAGAATGAATTGTTATCGTTTCTACAATGTTCAACGCTACATCCTTTGTTAAAATGTTTAAACTTAATGTTTAAAGCATTTAAACAGAGTTTAAATTTTAACCTGTTTGATGTTTGTAGGATCAATCGCCAGAGAGCAGAGACTAAAGAATAGGTCGTTTTTCTAAATACATTGTAGAACGAGCGGCCGACTCATGCGTGTCAACATGGCTACCAACTTATCGTTTTCTACAGTTGCTAAAACCGAGGCGTTACCGATTGGAGAATAGAATTCGACACGAAGCGTTTGTAACTTGGCTAGGGGGGCAGATCTGACCAGTATTTGAATTATCCCTAATAATGCGTGGCTTCGACTACTGATCATGAGTAGTCGAAGCCACGCATTTTCTTCTCTCGTTCTCACTGGTCGACGAAAAATGAAAAAAATAAATAAAAAGAAACTGTATACGATGGTTTGGAAGAGCATCGTAGTATTTCGAGGTGGTCGCTTTCAGGTTTGGTGAAGATCTGATGAGGAACTTCGAAGATAGAAAACGGAACTATTCAAGTAATGATAGCAAATCTTCTGTGATTGCTGAAATCGCATGTCTGTTTAAACTATTGTTTACACTAGTTTATTACGCTGTGACCCATCACAGCGTAATAGGTACGTTTAGCTGTGGGGTATCACCACTAAAAAGTTCAAAAATACGTAGAAACAACCAAAAATACTAATTTTCGAATTAAAGTTGTTTTATACCTTTTGTATTTTTTTAAATGAGTTTTTTTTTTGTTCAGAAACTGGTATCCCTCGAATTGTCAAGTTATTAAACCGATTACGGGACAGATTATAGTAGCTTTATACATTCTGAAAAGTTTACTGTTTAAATCATATTTCCTTTACATCTAGTTCAAACAACAAAGACAATTTCTTAATTTCCTAATACTTCACAAAAGCAACAGTCGCCATATTCGGATCCCCGGTCCAATTGATCCTTTACTCAATAATTGCGAAACTTTTAAAGCAATTATAAGTCTTCGCCACCGTCTGTCATGGTATGGACTTCCAAATGAAAAGCTGCTGCTTTGAAACTAAACTTTAGGACCTTTGAAATAAAGTTGAAGGTAACACCTTGTGAAATGTTGCTTGCCTCAATTCAGTGTATTGGATGAAGTTCTTGGAAAATTTAATTTGGACTTTATAAGGATTCTTATTTAATATGATAGTGTTTCTTATTGGATTGGGGAGGCATTGCGTGGCTCGGTTACTGAAGGGAATTAGAACACAGCTGGTAGATACTTAAATTTTTAGTACATAGGATAGTAGTTTTTGTGGAGCTCGTGGCTAAAGAATAACAGCCGCACAGGGCGATCTTCAAGGTTAAGCAATGCTTGCCAAGGTTGGTCTGTGGGGGTGGGTGAAAATCTTAACATACCGAGTTTACTCCGTGCCTCGGAAAGCACGTTAAGCCGTTGGTCCCGGCTGTCATTTCGGATTGTCAGAAGCCAGTAAATCTGACTCCAGTCTTACCAAGAAGTACCGTTCCCCAGTTATTGGGTTGTGGAGGTCTGGTTGGCAGCCGCTCCATGTTAAATACTGGTATTCAGCTGAATCCGGTATGACTGGAAGCCGGCCCCAATATACAGTGTGAAATCTTAATGGTTGTTTTCCCCCGGCAGGACGATTACCCATCAGTAGTACTATCGAAACACAAAGTTAAACTAAAAAAATAAATGTTTTTTTTTTTCAAATCATTAAAAAACTGTTCATAAACTCGAAAGAGCGAGAATCAATAGTAGTGCACTAGACATAAAGTAGGTAGATACCTACATGAGACACACGTACCGCCGCGTACCTACATATCGCGCGATGCACTACTGTTGGTTCAAGTCGCTTTCGAGTTTTGTTTATCACAATTGTTAATCTGCCATTTATGGAGTCTAATATTTTTTATATATATAAATCGATTGTATTACCGATACAAACTCATTTCGCTTCGGGAAAACAACCATTAAAATTTCACACTGTAGTTGAGAAAAGGGTAGGCAGATGATGATGAGGATAGTTCTTTAAGGAGCTTGTTCGGGGAATTTCATTTCAAATAACTTCGTATTCGGAAGGAATCAGAAGGTCTTCGATTTTCAGATAAGACATTTTAGTATTTTCCTTTATAACGGGATGGCAGTCATTTTAATGAACCACCAATTTTAATGAAACTTTACTCACATAAGCAGTATACATAAGTCTAAAAAGTTAGCTAATTTTTTTTCGCAGCCTTTTGTTGTCCCCATTGCAGGGACATAGGCCTCTCTAGGAGAGGGAATGGGCCGTAATCCACCACGCGGGCCCGGTGCTGGTTGGTAAATGTCACATGTCTTCAAATTTTTGGTTCTAGGACATGCCGGTTTCCTCACGATGTTTTACTTCACCGTTTTGAGACCAGTGGTGATGAAAATAATTACACAAAGTAATGCGCCTGGCTGGGTTTGTATCCACGACCTACAATTTGTAAGTCGGGGCCGTTACCACTCGGCCACCACTGCTCTATAAACTAATAATAATCTAATGAGATATAATACCAAGTTCACAACTGCCGAGCTAATACGAAGCAGCAATCTTCAAATTATTGACATTATTCTCACAAAACTTTGAAAGAACAGTTTTGTATGGATTTTATGAGTAATTTCGTCGACAATTTGTCGCCTTGCGCTACGAGCATCTAGCGCCAGAAAAACCTCAGTTGCTCAATTATATTCTTTAAGATTCCGAAGACACTTTTTGTCCCCAAATCTGACTCATCATTGCTTAGTCACCATATCCTGTCGTTACAGAGCGCATATCATACTAAAATGTATGGAATAATGACCTTTACAACCAACAACGTAAATCTCATAATCGCCTAACAATAACAACCCAAAAATCATAGTATAATACCCCACAAAATAGTTGTTATAACATCAATATCGATTGCAAAGTAATCTCGCGTGTGAAAACCAACTTTAAGTCCAGATCATAAAGTTTAGAATCGTGGATTGGGTGATGTTTTGGGGTTTTTTATGAAAACTAGAAGAATATTAACTAAGTTAACGCAAACAATGGTATTGTTCGAAGTGACCCCGTTATGGCTTAGCAAGATTTGTTTGGGTACTGTTAGAGACAGAAGTGTTACCTTCAATAATATTTCTTGGTTACTCTGATGGTTAACCGGATTCGCACGAGTGGACATTTCTTTATGTTAATATAGCTGTTATTCAGAAAGAATGAAGCATTCTAATGATAAAAAAAATACATTGAAATCGGTCTAGCAGTTTACATGAAGTTTTATTAGGGTAGATATTTCGCCTTTTAAAGATCAAAAGGGGTCATTGTACACAAAACTATGAACAAGTTTTACTAGGTATGCGACCAACACTGAAATCAGCTGTTTAGTACACTTTGTTGAGTTGTGCGAGTCGCTCCATCAACAAATGTAATAGATTTGTTGATTGGTGCATTCGCAACTTAACGTCTGAAATTTAAGAGCGTTCATCCGTAAAAACCACGCTGGAGTCAAAATTGATGATTTCCGACGGACAATAAAACGATAATCTATTTAATTCGTAGATAAGATATTGACATCAAATTATTGAGGATTTCATAATCTAGTGCTTGGCTGAAAAATATTTTCAAATAATCGTAAAGTTTTCTCATTAGAACAGTTTTTACTCAATCCCTTTTTAAAACTAGCGGTCGATGGTCTACGCAAATGCCAGATAATAGTAAAACCATACACTACAAACTTATAGAAATATTACTATTAAAAAGACAATATATACAAGACATTTACTAGTGCTTGGCTGAAAAAAAAACGTAATTATTGTAAGTTTTTATACAAGAAAAGTATACTCAAAAGTGTCATTTTTAGCCACTTTTCGAGTTTTTAAACGTGTTATTTTAGGATGAAATCAAAGGTATTTTTGTTGTTTTTAGACCTAGTAAATGAAGACATTTACGATCTAAAACATGGTACATTTTTTTTTTAAATAACTTCTATAATAATTTTACTATAAATTATTTAGTACTACTATATAATCGACGCGGAATCGCACCAGCGCTTGCCCCGGCTGGGGGCCTTAGAATCTAAGGCAACCACGGGATTGCCCGGTTGAGCAGTAACCAGCCTTAATGTGCTGAACTGCGAGTAGTCCATTCAAAAAAAAAAAAAAAAAAAAAAAAAAAAAACACCAGCGCTCAGTGCCGGCCGAGGCCTTTCAGAGGTTGGACGTGTGTCGCTCCCGTTGCCGCGTGCTGCGTAAAATTGTATTATAGTTTGTCGAGTTTTTAGAGCGACTAGGACGAATTGATACTTTTTGTTTATTTTTTTTTTTAACGAAACAAAACTTTGATGATTACATATTTTAAAGTAATGGAGTTCAAATCATGAAAGAAGATAACTCTTTTTATGTATGATTTCATTTTTTTTTCCGATAATTATGGGTAGCAATAGGCGCTATACGGGGCAAAAAGGAAAAGATACGGAAATTTGGCCAAGGCTAATGAAGCTAAAAAGTACGTTACCGAGGAACCACTTTTAATGTCGTAGCTGGTTATAGCAATTCGCATTTTTCTTACACGGGGATTTTAATAACCGATAAAAAATAGAAGGTCACATTCTTCAATATTAGGACATTAATAAAAAATATATATTTGTTACAAACATACAAATATTTCCTCTTTATAATATTACTGTAGATTGCAAAATAAAGCTTTGATGCTGACGGGGCCATTATTTCGGTGATACTGTAGATTTCACGACACTAATTATTATACGAAACAAGTTGCGCTGTACTGAAACTAGTTTTGTGAAATTTATTATTTCTTCTTATTCTTTCTAAACCATACAAAAACTGCAAGTCAATGCGGGTATGTCACAAGAGAATGATACCGAAGAATCACAGCTACCACAAGAGTTGATAAAGAATTGGAAATACTGGAATCGCAATCAGAAATAATAAATGTGACAAATGAATGCGATCTTTTAGTATAATTTTCTTATTTTTTTTTTTTTTTTTTTTTTTTTTTTTTTTTTTTTTTTTAATTCTAAATTCGAAGTGAATAGTCACGATGAAACACAAAAAATAAACTAGGTAAATGTCAATGAAGGCACCGTGTCAGGAGCCATAATTTCAGGAATTGGCCTAACAAATTTGAATGAAGTTGTTACATCGATGGACTTACTGTTATGTCATTATTCACTTATAGTAAATGACATGATAAAGTTGCTGAAATGTGGAAAAATTCCGCTGAAGAAAGTATGTTTGCATCAGCTCAGGAGGAAACAGCTGCTGCTTGATTACAAGGTGACACTCGTGTCATTCCGATGATACCAGTGGAAGCAGACAGTTGATGGAGCAAACGCTCATATAAAAACCAGTATAATGCATTGTCCGTGTGTTGCAGCTATTATAGGACATCACACAGGAAAATTTCTCTACATTGGGGTCCGGAATAAGTATTCTGGAATTTGTGTCCGCGCAAATAAAAAGGAACAACAGCCTGCTCCTCACAAATGTTCTAAAAATCACGTTCATCATCTAGTATGGAACCAACAATACTGGTAGAAGGATTCAAGTCCTCCGTAGAAACTCGGAAATTAAATATAATACATTGATTGCTGATGGTGATGCCAGCATATCCCGTCGTTCTAATTCAAAAAATTTAATGTACCAACCATCTCCTCCGCAATTGCAACGGAAAAAAATTATTGCTTAAAACTTATACATCTATCCCTCTGTCGGAGCGTAAATTGTTGGCTTCTGAACTATTGATTCGGCTGAGAACAGCAGTAAGATTTTCGGTACGGTACTGGCAAACACAAACTTTAACCGAATCAGAAAAGAATATAAAAATACTGAGAGATATTCTGAACAGCGCCAAACACATCCTTGAAGATCAGAGTGAATTTGACTTGTGCTACTGCACCAAAGAGAGAAAAAAGAAACAAACCAAACTCTCGAAGCCAAAACATTGATGTTAAAACTGCAACGCAATGTCTGGCAGCTGGCTTATCTTTCTCGAAGTCTGCCCCACGATTTTACCAAAAACCGTGCAGAGCAGTTCAACACCATAGTAGCAAAGGTGGGAAACGCATAATTCCCTAAAAGATTCATATTCCGTCCGTTGTCATGCCGCTTGGTTAGTTTAAACACAGATAAACCTCAAACTACCCTTTATAAATGTGCCTACCAGAAAAGTCCAGGTCAATCCCTGAAACATTTAGAGCAAAACTGTTTTTCTATAAATCAAAATGTGAAACGCAAAATACCTCGCTGAAAAATAAACTTTAGCACAGGGCTCCTGAACAAAGTCAATTACGCAAATGCATGTCAAACGCCTGTCATGAACCCAGACAATTTCAAGCAGGCACATGTAGTTTTCCTTGAAAATTTAAAAACACTGACCTTAAAACGGCATTTCATTGAAAGGGATACAGTTCTTCAGGCTGTGAGTGCCTTGTGACTCGAGCTGAGAAGAAGTATTTTAACTGCTTCCAATTTTGCCAAAATTTGTAAACAACGCCCGAATTTGAATTCAGCACTACTCGTTAAATCTATTTTATATGGATATTATTTTTATTTCATGGCGATAACGTAATTTTCAATGTTAAACATGACTGGTATTACCAAAATATTTCAAACAAAAATGTGTGTCTTTTTGCGGTGTACACTAGTCCTGAATTTCCAATAAAAGGTGTAAGAATTTACAAAGTTTTGTAAAGAATTTCAATTTTGTAAAGAAAAAATGATTCCTCGTTTAACAAAATTTTATTATGTATGCGTTCTTCCCGAAATAATTGATCCCAGAAATAGCCGATCAATGCAATTGAGGGAAACTATTTTATGATTTATACAGCTTTTTTATCATAAATGATTTAGGTACTAAATATAACATGATAAATCTCCTAACCATAAAATGAAAAAAGCTATCAACAATCCACTAGAACTAATTACCAACACTTAAAGTAGGTACAATTATTAATATTATTTTTCTCCAAAATAACTAGATTTCGTCTGTAGAGGATTTCATATATGAAAAGGTGTAAAGGCAAAATAATATTTCAAATATAATTATTTATTAATCATAAATCTACAAATCATCAGAATAACAATAATTTGTATTTAACTTCCAGTTTAATTTTTCTATAACAATACATTATTATTGCTCTAAAGCTAGCGGATCAAAGTTGGTTAGTCGAAGTACAAAGAGAGCGCACGCGGCTAGTCTACGCACACAGTTACCCACGCTTCTGTGTGAGTGAATTTTGCGAACTATTTACCTAAACCTGACGTGCTGCGCTAGGCATGAACGCTCTTAAGACGTGATGAGCAAACAAACAGAATTAATTTAGCATTAATTATACATATCAAGAATGAAGTCTTTTAATTTTTTTTTGACAGCTGTCATACAGAAAGAAGAAGAAGAAAGAAAATAAATTCATTTGACACATACAGATACACATAATGTAAATACAAATAAAAGGAAACCTAATTTTAAGACAGTAACATAATGCGATCCGCGGCTGCACTACGTAGGTCCAGTTCAGCAAAATGCCAGACAACTAGGAGCTGCCTGACGATGGTTTTCAACTGAACCTGACGCTGGTTTGCAACTGAACCTGACGCTGGTTTTCAACTGAAGTAACGTTGAGGTTATGTTTCATATGCGACACTGTTGGCGCAATGGTTGGCTGCTGCACTGCGTGTCGCGGATTAGATTCCCGCTAGAAAATAATATTTGTAGGTATAGCCTACGGATAGGTAGTTGTACCGGGTCTGGCTGTTTGTGTACGTGAATTTGTATGTTTGTAAAGCACCCATACAGGTGATATTCCTAAAGGTCGCTTTTAGCGATAAGGCCGCCCATGGTGTACATAATAAAGAGTATGCTATTCTATTCTAGAGTGCATTCATTACTTAATATTATGAAACCCACGAAAATAAACACAAACAGATTTAATTCAAAACTATTTCATCAGTAAAGATCCCATTAACTTACCAAGAAAAGTTTAGTTAGGCTGGAATAACCGCTAAAATGTTTTTGTTAGTTACCTGGAACAAAAGTAATATGGAATTATTAGTAGATATACTCAGAAGCTTTATTACTTGACTATCTTGTCATGTCTATGAAGATTTGACATAACAAGTAAACAATAGAATTAAGCGTAGCCAATATTTAGTTCAAGTAACAAATTAACATAACTAAGGATAGACGACCTTGTTTATGTAATTATTAACTAAAACTAGGCTGGTGGCAAAACTTTGTGTGTTAGCGAGATTTTTTTCTTTACGGAACATTTAAATTGGTGTATTAAATTAGATCTTAATATTTACAAAATACAACTAAACAAGATATAATATAGAATATATATATATATATATATATATATATATATATATGTACAAGCGGAGTAAAAAGGAGAAAATACTCATAGGGCATCGAAAAATTCGTCCACATCTTTTCTATACTTATTTAGTCAATACATTTTGAAATATCAATTCTTGCAGTCATTAAAATAGTAGCTCAACGATATCGAGAAACTCCTTTTTTTTTCTGGATTAATCATTAAATGACTTCTCCCGCTCTGGGTGGAGCAGAAGGGAGTGTCACCCGTGATCCTTCTTGTGCCCTTTGCGTACCAGGGCCGCGGTGACTTTTCGAACAAATTCCGCAACCCTAGCAGGTACTGACCCTCGTTTTCTTTGCTGACTACTCTTTGGTGAAGCCGTCGACCCGGGCCTGGGCTATCGGGCACAGGAAGGATCACGGGTGAGTTTTGGTTAGTAAAAGTCTGACACTCCCTTCCACTACGCCCAGAGCGGGAGAAGTCATTTGATGATTTCCCATCTAGAAAAAAAGGTACGTATATCTAACTACAAAAAACCCAACACTTACAAACTAGCTAAAACATACATAATTACTTATGTATGTATTGAAATAGGCACAAATGAAATATTAGCCGCATACCATAATATAATCGCTTCGAATTCAGACAATAACATATCATCCATTTGGCCTGTCTTTACTAATGACACACTATACGCGTGGACAAATTATTCGACCATGTAGGATGCTTGAACGCTTGATACTGTACTAATATATGCAGCCAATGCTGTAATGTATTGCATACCGCATTGATAATATTGAGCTATGTAGTTCCTGTTGCTAGAATTATCTCGTCAGCAATAATATGTCGTCGTAGTAGGCTAGCCATATTAGTCGTAGAACCGACAACCGTTGGGGTAAACGAGTTCTAGAGTGGAGACCACGTGTCGGCAAACGTAGTGTAGGACGTCCTCAAGCACGGTGGAGTGACGATTTGCACAGGACGGCTGGCAGAAACTGGATGCGAGAAGCCGAACATAGATTTAAGTGGCGTGCAATTGGAGAGGCCTATGTCCAGCAGTGGACTGCAACAAGCTGTTAATGATGATAATAATATGTTAGCGACAGCAAAGGAGGAGGCAGAGGTGTGTTGTAGTAGCGTGGTGGTCTGCCCTGCATGGGCGGAGCAACGCCGTGTCCTCGTCGAGGCGATCGGCGGCGGCGACCTCTCGCGTTCGGCCCTGGTTCAATCCATGGTCCGGAGCGAGGAGGCATGGGAAGTGATCACCTCTTTCTGCGAAGCAATAATACTAACGAACGAGGAGGCAGAACGCGCGCGGAAGAGAGAATCGAAGACGCCCCGGGCGTCGGGAAACCCAGTACGATTTCCAGCCACCGTAGGCGCGGGCTTGCAGATGGCGAGCTATGGGTGGCTCGCCGTCCGATAACAACCAGGCCCAGGTCGACGAGAGCAGTGGTGGCCGAGTGGTAAAGGCCCCGACTTACGAATCGTAGGTCGCGGGTTCAAACCCAGCCAGGCGTATTACTTTGTGTAATTCATTTCTTCACCACTGCTCTCAAAACGGTGAAGGGAAACATCGTGAGGAAACCGGCATGTCCTAGAACCAAAAATTCGAAGACATGTGACATTCACCAACCCGCACTGGGCCCGCGTGGTGGATTACGGCCCATTCCCTCTCCTAGAGAGGAGGCCTGTGTCCCAGCAGTGGGAACGTTAAAAGGCTGATTATGATGAGGTCGACGACGCGTCGTGTTCAGCGCGCCTCAAAGAGATGTCAGCAAAAAAGACGTGGCCCCATAGAGTCAGTGCCTGCTAGGGTTGCGGTTAAACAAACCCATCTGTGTTCCTTCTAAAATGCCCTTTCGTTCCAGGTCCACGGTGACTATCGAAAAAAAATTTGCAACTTCACACGCGTTACTGTCATAACCTATTTACTTAACCTATAAAGTGAACTACGGTCACGCATTTGGTCAAAGGCCAGCAAAGCAGCGGTATTAACTTATAGTGTATGTCTTCCCCATTAGGCAATAAGCGTAATTCTTTTATGATTAGTTAGTCGCCGGTTCGTAAACGTCACGCTGACCCAGTTCCCCAATTGGCCACAAATTGCGCGCAATGACAGACATCCGAGTATCCGACACAATTCGCTCTTGTTTTTATTTACGCGTCAATAATGTACTAGTAACAGTAGTTAAAGCACCAGCGATGCGTCCCCGTTTCGCAAGGATGCAATATCAATGATTTTTGACACAATTATCTTACTACGTAATTTAACTGCATCAGACAAGAAAGCTTTGGATTTGGATGCCTAGAATAGTTGGAGAGGACCAAAAAACGATGGCTGGATAGGTGTGTAGATATGGCTAGAAAGGGGAAGACGACTAACTGCATAGTATGGAAGAAAAAGACATTGCGACCCCAAATAAATTGAGATGATGGTGATGAATAACCGCATCAATATTCATCAAATAAAACAAAATTACCAAGCGAATATAGTAGCGAATATACTTTCATGTTAGCATAGTTTCTGTTTACGCATAAGTCGTGCCCGCGTCAGTAGCAACGGCCTTCTGTGCGCTGTAGCTGGCCGACCTGACTGGCCAATAAGTGTATTGGGCATTGTGTGCTGTTACATGTCAAAAAAAGTAACTCAAATCTGTGTGGTACTTTCCTCAAAAGACCACTTCAGACACCAACCTACATGGTTCTCATATGATTTGACCAGTACAATTGTATGGACTTCAAAAGAGACCTTGACCTCTGAGTTTGTTTCGGTGTTTCTTCTCAGGGTAGTCAGCTAGGAAACACCGGCCTCATCTAGTTTTATAACGGCCAAAAAAAAAAGATTGACGTGTAAAAGTGTTTTTTACAACCTACTTACAAAAAGAAATCATTTATCATCTATACTAATATTATAAAGCTGAAGAGTTTGTTTGTTTGTTTGTTTGTTTGTTTGAACGCGCTAATCTCAGGAACTACTGGTTCGAATTGAAAAATTCTTTTTGGGTTGAATAGACCATTTATCGAGGAAGGCTTTAGGCTATATATCATCACGCTTAAGCCAATAGGAGCGGAGCAGCGATAAAGAATGTTTTAAAA
Organism: Hecatera dysodea; assembly: GCA_905332915.2. NCBI lineage: Eukaryota > Metazoa > Arthropoda > Insecta > Lepidoptera > Noctuidae > Hecatera > Hecatera dysodea. The sequence goes on along the minus strand of HG995290.1, from coordinate 4,845,051 downwards.
TCGGGGATTCCACGGGGACGAAGTCGCGGGCAGCAGCTAGTTATCATTAAAAGGGGTCTTAGTTATTCAGTGATTGTATTTTTGTTTTTTCATTTTAATTATATTATGAAATTAAATTAGTTACTAACATAGTGTGTATGTTTTTACTTAACTATGGACCACTTATATGTGAATGAAATGGTTAAAATAAATAAGAAATAAAGGAAATCGGACTTATGTCAAAATAAAACTCCAACAGCAATTTTCGTCTAACTTGTACCACAACTGGCCTTAACACAACCGCGTCTGATATCTATTTGTGATCATATGAATCACTGGCCGCAACGCCGAGAGGATGTATCTCATTAACATACATATGTGCTATAAGTACACATTAGTGGATACGCATTAAGAGTAAGCTGGAATTAAGGTGAATCAGCTTTCTTGTGATTATTTTAGCTCTGAAGTGTAATAGCGTCACCGGATTTATTGGAGAGTCGAGTGGGGAGATTTTTTACTCGCAAGTAACAGATGTTATTTTTAATCTATACTAATTTTATAAATGCCAAAGTAACTGCCTGTTTACCTTTTCACGTGTTTTTGGAAAGAATGCGGTACAGAGAGAAGAGTTTTTTTTTTAAAGTTCGAGTTCTATAGGAATATTTGGGAACTTTTTTTGTGTTTTTACCTCAAAAACACAAAAGGTATTATAAAATAACTTTCATTTGGAAGTCGGTATTTTGAAAATCACGAAGAAACAATAAAGAAAACAACTTCCGAAATCTTACTTATGTATAAAAACATTTAAGACGTTTTTCAATCGACAAAGGCCCGTTCCAAAACGTACATCTTTATTTTGTAGAACGAGCAGGAAACTCGACGACATTCTTTTGAATCAAGTTACTGCAAAATGGACACTAGTTGTCGAAGAAACACAGATGCATTGTATTTTATACTATTATGCCAAGATTTTGTACGTGGGACGACAAATGACATACGCCTTGAAAATAACCTTCACGTAAATGTATTACATCCGGTACCATGATATAATGATAGAATATCTCACGTAGAACCAACGTACCTATACCATTAAAATTATGAAGACTTTAAGGAGGATAAAGACGGTACCAACGAGGACCCGGTCATGAATCCTTACTATCCTTACTAATATTATAGACGTGGAAATTTGTATGTATGTATGGACGGATCTGGATGAAATTCACAGAGCACAGAGCTTACACATCGGATAATTATTAACCTATGTTCCCTTGGGATAATTTCCGCCACTAAGCCGGCACCGCGCTGCGGACGGCAACTAGTATCCATATAATATTAAGTAAAAATTGGACAACTTTATCACTGACATCCATCCATCTGCCTAGCCTTTTCCCAACTATAATGGGGTCGGCTGCCAGACAAGCCGGTTTCAGCTGAATACCTGTATTTTAGGTGGAACGGCTGCCTACCAAACCTCCACAACCCATTAACTGGGAAACACGGTACTTCTTGGCTAGACTGGTGTCAGATTTTCTGTATCTCAATCCGTAACGACTACCAAAGATCTCTAAATGGCAGCCGGGACCAACAGCTTAACGTGCTTTTCGAGGCATGGTGAAGTCTCGTTATGATAAGATGGTCACCCATCCACAGACCAACCTCGGCAAGCGTTGCTTAACCTCGAAGATCGACCCGTGCGGCTGTTATAAATTAGCCACCAGCTCCTCACGAACTTTATCATTGATTTTTTTATCATCGATGAAGGAAAACATCGTAAGGAAACCTGGGCTTATAGTTGAAGCAAGTCAGAAATCGCCAGCCCATGAGGGGGGTAGGCCCCCATCATAACCAGCCACCCAACCATGGGCCTTTGTCGTAAATGGGTGAGTTAGAGGCAGATATTATTTCATTATGATTTAGATCATAAAAACTACAATGGAATGATATCAGTATTCTGCTCAGACTGTGAATGTCCTCTACAATATGGATAGTCTCCAGAGACCGTTTCGATATGTCCTCAGAGGATAGATAGCCCTAAGATGGAGACAATACGCAAATAGCCTTCACTTAGAATAATATTACTGCAATGTTAGAGTAGTTGGCAAGAAGACTCTTAATCTATACTAATATTATAAAGAGGAAAGATTTGTATTTTTGTGTGTAACGAATAAATCCAAAAACTTTTTATACTATATACTATCCCAGGGTGACATGGGTTACATTTTATCCCCATATTCCCACGGGAACAGGAACTACGCTGGTGAAACCGCGAGGCGCTGCTAGTTGTTTATACAGAGAAGAAGTGACGTGCAAATATTTTTTTTAATTATGCGTAAAAATACATTAATTTCAATAAATAACACATTACACATACTACTATTCATTACCCTGTATTTAATACTATTACGGTGGTCCAATCGAGAATATCTATCTATACTATTATAAAGCTGAAGAGTTTGTTTGTTTGTTTGAACGCTATAATCTCAGGAACTACTGGTCCGATTTGAAAAAATCTTTCAGTGTTAGATAGCCCATTTATCGAGGAAGGCTATAGGCTACATATCATCACGCTAAGACCAATAGGAGCGGAGCAGTCATGAAAAATGTGACACAAACGAAGTTGTGCGGACAGCTTGTCTTTAATATTTTGTGTCTATAGTCTAACTGAATGTCAAAAACACAAACCTTAGTCTTTGACAATAGAACCTTAATAAAGTTCAAATTTATAACTAAAAATAATTATGTTCGAATGTCGACCACCGGGCGACCACTAGTATATAATTAAAACGTCAATATGACGATAAACACGAGTTTCTTGCCTTAACAAGAAAATCGCTCCATTTACGTTCAAACACCGAAGTCCCATACAAATTACCATGGAATAACCGTGAACCACACCATGTAGATATATCGCCCTCGTCGTCACACACCATAACTCTGGCCTCTAAATTGAGCCGGAGTAAGTATATCCATTCAATCTACAGAGCTTCCCCACCACATCTGCAGTACTTACCTACCTGTAATATGACAATACGGGTTTCAGAATAAAGACTTTTACACATAGGCGCGGTTCGACAATGCGACAAGCCTTTTTAACGCCCGACGCAAAAAGAGGGGTGTTATAAGTTTGACGTGTTTGTCTGTTTGTCTGTCTGTCTGTGGCTCCGTAGCTCGCGAACGGATGATGCGATTTCAGTTTAGTTACGGGCAAGTGTTTTTAAACATGTTTTATGAAAATCGGATGAGTCGTTTAAAAGTTGTTGGGGGGTGAAAGTGGGGAAGAATAACCAAATGTCTGCAAATATACTCGAGTGGGGTCTCCAATGAAAGCGCACTGAAAGAGAATATTGATGACTTAAACAAGAGTGTTCTTATAAGTAGCCTATAAACAGTAAAAAACTGAATTAAATATTTAAAAAATCCCCGACACAAAAACCTAACTCCTCTTTAAACAGTAATAAAAAAAATACTCAATCTTAAAGTACCTAAATATGTATTAATAATTCTAAAAAAATACGTCGCCTTGGGGACCGCTCACGTTGGGTAAAAGACTAAATAGGTAGGCATGTGATACTTATGAAAAAGAAAATCGTAGATCTATACTAATATTATAAAGCTGAAGAGTTTGTTTGTTTGAACGCGCTAATCTCAGGAACTACTGGTCAGATTTGAAAAAATCTTTCAGTGGTAGATAGCCCATTTATCGAGGAAGGCTATAGGTTATATATCATCACGCTAAGGCCAATAGGAGCGGAGCAGCCATGAAAAATGTGACACAAACGAAGTTGTGCGGACAGCTAGTAATAAATAATTTGGAGCGGTACCCCGCCCCTCATAGTTTTAAATGAATATTGAGCTGTTGTTTATTTTGTGTGAGTCCTAAATAAACATTTTTCTTTCATTATTTGATTTCCCAATTATTTTCCGTAGAACTATTTCGATTCGCATCGCTGTCGCATTGTTTCACTTCGCCCGTCGCCGAGAGCCCTATATTCGGCATTGAAGCGCCATCTCTCTCACTCATACGTGTATCTCTCTCTCTTAAACTACGAAGTAACATATTAATGTGCTCAGGTATATCCTCTTTACTGAAAGCGACGAATTCCTGATCAAATTGACTTGGAAATGTAACAAATTCTCTTCAAAATTTGTCCGGATGATCCTTTTACATAATGAAGTAGAAACGATATATTTATGTGAGGAGATTTGAATGTAATGACTGTTATTTGTAGACAGATTTGAGTTTTAAGAATTGTTGAATTTGTCTTAGAATGTTCTGCTAAGACTTTTATAAATGTATAGCGTAATCAATAGAACACAAAACATTCCTAAGATTTGATAAATTAATCACTTAGGTGATTAATTTATCAAATCTTGGGAATGTTTTGTCTGCTGTTGTAGTTGTATTGAGTTGAAATTATGAAGTTTTATAAGCTTTAGATACTAATTAGTTTCTAATTTTCCGCCGACCTAGGAAGGTGAGCCAGACGACCTAGACGTCTATCACGAGGCGGCTTAGGAAAAGAATCCCTATAATAATTTGGGAGAGGACTTTTATTTCTAACAGCAATGGAACAATTTAGGCTACAAAAAAGTTCTAGTTGTTTTCCCGGCCTCCGCTAACTTGGTCAGAGGAACCATGCATTTTTCTGGATAAAAACTCACTCAACGATAGTGAAGCTTTCCATGATTAAATGAATTTGTAATATTGGATATGTACTCTGATATTAAAAAGTGTAGTCTGAGCAGTGGTGGCCAAGTGGTAACGGCCCCAACTGACGAATTGTACCACCACTGCTTTCAAAACGGTGAAGGAAAACATCGTGAGGAAACGGGCATGTCCTAGAAACAAAAATTCGAAGACATGTGACATTCACCAACCCGTACTGGGCCCGCAATTGTGGCCCATTCCCTCTCCTAAAGAGGAGGCCTGTGTCCCAGCAGTGGGAACATTAAAAGGCTGATTATGCATGCAATGATGTGTACTCCAGAGTCGTCGTCTTCGCCGAGGAAGGCATAAGTAACGCTGGCGTGAAGACTTGGAGGCGTTCATGATGGACTGGTCGGAGAGGACAAAACACCGGGAAGAGTGGAAGGCTATGGGGGAGACCTTTGCCTAGGGGTGGGAGAATATTGGTTGAAATATCTGTATATATTTATCGCGAAAAAAAAATTTGGAACACTGTTCCCTCTACATTTTGATCAGTTATAAGGAACAGCTGATTTTTTTTGCGATTTCCGGTTTGATCCCATAGTAAAAGTAGTTCATAATGATGAGTACAATGACCTCTTAAGAGGTTGTTGGTGTTTTACAAAAAACCCTGTATATGTGTACTCCCATAATATAAATCAATATAAATGTTTCCTCTTCATAATATTCGTTCAGATCAGTAAAGTCTCTAAAATAAAGCCAGTCGAAGTGTTGCTTACTGAAAATAAATCTTAAGGCAGATTCAGCGAAGAGGCGAACGTTACAAATGAATTGTAGGCGCTACGCCCCGTCTTTACAGCAAATTATTAAGTAAAATTGTAAAATTCAGTCAGACTAAGACTTGGAAAATTTAACGAGAAAATAAAGTTATTGTATTTCAAGGACAATTGTTACCGGGATAAGTTATTCAGAGAGATGTTAATTTTACTTTAAAAATTAGCACTAATTGGTTTAATTCTAAGCTTGAGAAGTAAGTTATTCGCAGTTTAATGTTCTATTTTCTTACTAAATATTTATGAGTTAAGGTAGGCATTTTCTTGAGTACCTTCTTGAATAGCGACACCATTTTAATTACTGACTCCAGTTAATTATTAATTATTTTCTGAGAATCTATAAAACCACTACCATAGATTTAGAAATGACAGCCGGGCTTGACGTACTTTCCAAGGCACGGAATCTCGGTATGTAATAGATGTCACCCATCCACGAACCAACCTCGGTAAGCGTTGCTTAACCTCGAAGATCGACACGTGCGGCTCTTATTCTTAATTTAGACATTCGGAGGTAAAGCTGAGTTAGTTTAGATAAGCGTAAAACACAATAAAACAATCAATTTTAATTTAGTCATCGTCTAGACTTCGTTCGTAACGCCACATCTCTGTAACCTAAGCTAAATATATCGAGTGAATGCATCTCAACACAGCATCAAGAGTAGACAGGGCATGGAGTGACACTTTAAACACATAGCTAAGAATGATACTCATCATCTGCCTAGCCTTTTTCCCAATTATACTGGGGTCGGCTCCCAGTTAAGCCGGATTCAGCTGAATACCAGTATTTTACGTGAAGCGGCTGCCTACCAGACCTCCACAACCCATTAACTGGGGATCACGGTACTTCTTGGCAAGACTGGTGTCAGATTTTCTGGCTTCTGACAATCCGTAACAACTGCCAAAGATTTAATAATATCAATATCTGGTACAAGGTAGTTCAGTAACAGTTTTTGGATGAAAATACGGAAAACAAAGTATTTACAATTCACCGCTTTTCTATCATTGATTTTTAATATTAATTAAAAAAAAATGGAACCTCAATATATTTATTTATTCAAAGAGAGTCCTCAAATAGTAGGTACCCCCATATTTCTACATTTAGATCAGTTAAAAATTGTTATACAGCGCTCGTAATGACATACCTTTGTAATGCAATGAAGTTTCAATAAAGAAATAATATGTGCACCTTGTTTTTTCTGCAGTTAGTTTTAAGCGAACTGTTGTCTTAATTTAACGAAATAAAGACTGCCTACATTTCTCATATTACACTTGTATCGCAAGTCTACTGGAAAAAAATCTATAAAATTAAGTACCTTTTACGGTGCATTCTTCGTTCGGTACTTAAGTTTATAAACTATACTGTGTGTAGATACATACATGAATATATTAATGTCCGTAGACAGACTGTGGATATTTGAAGATTTATGCGAGTTATAGCACTCCATTTTTCCCCAGTCCGTGTCCCGTAGAGTGATAACACAAAGGCGGATATAACAGTAACTCAAGTCTAATGTTCTTCGGATTAATCGCTAGTCTACGTCGTTTGTCAATTGTGGCCTATGGGCTACGGGCTAAACTATGGACGAACCATATTGATGGTAAATGTGGCTATTGTTATAACGTTGAATTGAAATCTATACAACGTGTAACAGCAGTGCTATTCTGTAAGAACTCACGTGCGAATTCGATTCATATCTCATTTTCGATTACACTTCGTAACTCACCTGAAGTGAAAAGTATTTGATATTCTGACTGTCAAGTTAAGTTCGCTTCACCTATGTTCTCACTTAGTGGCGCTAGTGTAGTTTTCATCAAGTTACCTACAGAATACCAAATTTTAATGCAGTTTTCACCGCAGAATCAGAAGTGAGAACTGGAGTGAGTTCTTACAGAATAGCATTGCTGAATAAACACAAAACCTGACATTGGGTTATTGTACTCATCATTAAGGACAACTTTTATTGCGGGTTCAACCCCAGAATCGCCATAATGATATAATACCAGCAACGCCACGCGTTTTCACCCGCGTAGTTCCTGATCCCGTGAGAATAATAGTGTTAAAATATAGGCTATGACACAAAAGTAATGTGGCTTTCTATCGGTAAAACAATGGTCAAAATCCTCACAAACTTTACCTCTTTTTAATATTAGTATAGAAATGTTCATACTTACAATTATCTAGAATTTTATATGATAGTACCTACCTAGTCATTGAGTGTGTGGTATACTTTATTACCATTAACAGGGCGCTGTTTTACTGGAATACAGTTGTACCATCCAGAATTTGTCATTGCTAATTACGATGGAAAATCCAATTGCACTTTGCCCAAACCGGGAATTACCTACTGGGAATTAACCTCAAGCTTAGTAGTAATGCTTGATACTAAAACTGTTCGGTGATTCAGTTGAACACGAAATCTATTCGAATGACAAACTATTTGCTGTGCACACTTATCTATACTAATATTATAAAGAGGAAAACTTTGTTTGTCCGCTTTTTTGGTTGTAATGAATAGGCTCAAAAACTACTGAACCGATTTTAAAAATTCTTTCACCATTCGAAAGCTACATTATCTACGAGTAACATAGGCTATATTTTATCCCCATATTCCCACGGGAACGGGAACTACGCGGGTAAAACCGCGGGGCGCTGCTAGTAATAATAATATTATAAATATGAAAGCGTGGATGTTTGTTACGCTTTCACGCAAAAACTACTTGACGAATCATCATGAAACTTTGTACACATCTTGGGATAATTTCCGACATTCACGCGGGCGAAGCTGCGGGCAGCAGCTAGTTATTTATAAATCCGGATCAAAATCTCACCAGTTTAGCAAGAAGTGTGATTGAGTTGTGCTATCTGAAAAACAAAACACTACCTACCTACGCGAGATCGGATTTGAATTGTGCCCAATAAAAGTGGATAGGCTCAACAGTATTGCTCCATAGCGGAAACATCAACAACGAATACGTATGGTTCCGTAGCTACAATAGCTGTGTCGTACACCAACTTTTTACACTAATCCCAAAGTGTTTTTTTTTTATTTGCTTGGTAGGAAAAGCAATTATAGACGAGTCCGATTAGACGCACCTCCGTCATTCGGAAACTACGTTAAGCCAGTCCTGACTGTCATTTGTAGATCTTTAACAGTCGATACGGATAGACAGCAAGCTTAAAATCTTTTTTGGATAGGAAATCATCTAATGACTTCAGAGTCGGAATGTCAGACTCTTACTGACTAAAACCCACCCGCGGTGAGTCTTTCGAACAAACTCCGCAACCAAGCCTGAAATCTGTAACCAACCTTCTCGAGGTACCGCGCGCGTGGAACACGACGCGCCGTCGACCCGGGCCTGGTTGCTATCGGACGTCGAGCCACCCATAGCTTGCCGTCCGCAGGCCCGTGCCTTCGGTGGCGGGAAATCGCCCTGCATTTCCAGACCCGGGGCGTCTTCTTCTGTTTCGGCGGCTGGAGCGTGAAGTTTTCTCCTCCGCTAGCATTACTGCTTAACAGACGGAGGTGACAGTCTCCCATGCCTCCTCGCTCCGGACCATGGATTGAACCAGAGCCGGTAGACTTTAATCCTTACATTACAACCAAAGAACAACGAAGGGCTATAACGCCCTTACCTAGTTTTAAGCAAAGATAACCTGAGACATAAAACCTAAACTATCCCCAAAACACTACTTAGACATCCTATTTATAGCCATTATTTATTTCAGCCATTTTTCTCCTAAAAATATTCATCGGCTCAGCTGACACCGACCCAAAACTGAACGACTTTTGACACGAAAACTGATACGATAAAACGCCGAGGCTATAGTATTTTCGCTAGAATTTATGGCAGTTTCTGTTATATTTTATGGTAAAGGACGGTGGGTTGCTCGCGGGCGGTTGATAAGTGGTTTCCGCAACCCATGAACGGTTACGGAGTCAAGCTTGGGAGGACGAATACCTGAATATGAGCTATTTGTGTGATTAATGAGGCGGAATGTGACCGAATGGCTTGAAGCGGGACGCGGATACGAAAGACAACCTTTTGAGCGACGAGGGTGCAAGCAGGCCTAATTTTTGCGATAAATCTTACGACTATTATGGATGCGAAAGTTTGGATGGATGTTTGCCACTGTAGATCTGGATGAAAATTAGCACAGAATATGGGAGGAGTTTAGTTATTTATTCTGGAACAGCACATAGGCTCGTTTTCATCCAGGGAGTGTGTTCCCTTGGGATAATTTCCGAGGTGATATTTTTATATTGATTTAGCCGATACAAATTCTGATCCTGGAACTGACAGTTTGGACATATGAATGTTGTAGAGTTGATTTGTCTATTCGTCGTAACATAGAGCTCCGGGATAAATGCCAGTAGAGCCATATTTTTCAGATAGTTTTGAGTAAGTTTAACTTTATTGTGGTTGCGTGTGACGTGAGCCTACGTAACACGCAACTGCTTTTATAGTAATAATAGCTGTTGACCACGGCTTTGCTCGCATAAATATAAGAAGACTTTGACAGTAAAAAATCCTTCTCCAGGGTTCCACCTATCTCTGTACGAAACTTCATCAACATCGGTTCAGTGATTTAAATGAATCTTAAAATTGTATTTCGTAGTCGCGTCGGACTTGCCAGTGGTAATATTTTCATGAATAACGAAATACTTTCCAGAAGAGAAAAATAAACAAAACATACATTTCAATTTATTTCATACCCAAGTGAAAACCCTGAACATATTGTCATTTGCATTTCTCTCTGTCTAGCCGTCTTTTACGGTTGTTCTCCTAAAATTACCCTGTACAATACTGTCATTACCTTTGACAGTATAATAAATATTAATCAGTTTTATGAGGTGGGGCTGTTAGCGCGTGAGGGTTGAAACTAGGTAGAGTAGGAATTCCTTAGGGTGTGACTTGCAAGTTGCAGCTGGGTACAGAAGCTGATAAATTAATTGTGTTAGCAGACAAGCGACTTTTTTGTCGCAATTATTTGTTAGTTGCGACTTTTTTCGGTATGGATGTCTATGCTATTTTACTTTTTAAATAATACCGATGAGTTACATAGATTAGAAAACAAGCTTACTGAATATATTTTATGAAGGCTTTTCACGCAAACGGTTTACTTAATAGATTTTATGAAGAGTTGAAATTTTAGGCCGAAAATTTCAACTATTCATTAAACCTTTGAGTAAGAACTGATCAGATAACAAAAATAACACTAATTGAAACTCAAATACAATATCCTTCAAAACTACAAAATTGTTCTAGATGAGTTACAGTGGCAAAGTCGCAGAACAAAAGCTATATACATAATACATATTATTATAGGTAGTATCAATAAGTTAGGTCAGGAAAATATCAGACTCACGAATTAACTATTGTCTTGAAGTAGGTAGGCCCAGGTGGTAAGTCTTATTTCCAATAACATCTTGTGTTTATGTGGATCAGGATAGCTTTATGTCATTATTTCTGTTTTCGGAATTAAGTACGTCAATAAATATAGGTCAATGACCGTTATTCCACATCTATCTGGTGTCGACCATAGGTATAGGCTTTCAATAACTTTCATTCGTTCTACATACAGTAGGTACCCACTGGCTAGCCACAATAACAATTGTACATGTTTCTTCAAGGTCCACACTAATTCATAAGTAATCACAATTTCATAACAAGAAGTAATGCGGTCAACCTGTTTATAACCACAATAAAATTGTGGTTTAAAATATTACGACATTGTTCTGAGTAACATGAGTATTGGGTAAAGAACAAATGATTACTTTGAATACTCTTTAGTATGTACACCATATAAGTTACAGAAAATATAGAAGATAATAACATTACATAGGGTGACACAATGGGCGGCCTTATCGCTAAAAGCGATCTTTTCAAGACAACCTTTGGATGGACTTTAAAGGGAAAAGGAAAGACTTTTTGACGCATGCGGGCATAAAATAGGCTACTTCTCATCATGTCACATTCCCAATTCGTCAACATGTCAAAACTAGTAGCAACAAATGAACTCATGCGGCGTTTGGTCAAGATTTTAATCTTCATATAGTGTTTTAATTACCTAATAAAGAAATTTTGCATCGCCATCATTAAGAAGTATTGTATTTGCTAAATACAATACTTCTTAACTATAGTAAACATATGTGAAAGAATTTTAAATATCTTCATTAGCGACGGAGTAATCAAGCTTCAAGTTGATAATTCAGACGTGGCCTCTGACGTCAAAGGCCGTGACATCCATACATTTTTTTGGATTGTATCATCAAATATCTCCGTCCGCTCTGGGCGGAGCGAAGGGAATGTCAGACTCTTACTGACTAAAGCCCATCCGTGTTCTTCCTAATGCCGTTTGCGTTGCGACTCTATATGTATTGATAAACTGGTTTGCTTATAAAAAATATTTTATGTATATTTCCCTCTCACAAATAATGACTACAACAATAATGTATTTACCTAAGACAAGGAAAAAGTTCCAACATAGTTATCGAAAAACAGTTAGGAATTTACTTATTTTGCGTTCAATATTGGAATACAATGACTCAACAAATATAACGTTTGTAATAACAATAGCCTTGATATCTGCTTGTCAGTCGAAAAATGACATAAACACCTACCACAAATGAAATAGTTGAAAAGGCATTGTTATGGAGAATAGAGATTGCAACAAACTGACAACATGGCGCAATTAATTTTGACATAAACGAACTAAAACTGACACAGAGCTGAGCGTTTTAAAATCTATGATATAATTTATATTTACTTATATGGTGTACATAATAAAGAGTATTTATTCTATTCTATTCTATATTTTTTCATATCATTCGCAAGCGTCGCCATAGCGAATCTGTGCCATCCAGAGGCCTTTTTCTATGGATGGGAAATTACCAAATGACTTCTTCCGATCTGAGAACGAAATGCAGTGTTAGACTCTTACTGACTAAAACCCGCCCTTGTTCAGAGCGACAAACGACGTTTTGTGTGACAAGAATAGAAGAGTTAAGTCAAAAGTGCATCGCTATTTTTCCTGATTTTTATGTATTTTTGACAGTTGAGTTTTATTTAGTAACATATTTTAAACTAGCAGCACCCCGCGGTTTTACCCGCATAGTTCCCGTTCCCGTGGGAATATGGGGCTAAAATATAGCCTATGTTACTCAGGGAAAATGTAGCTTTCTGATGATGAAATAATTTTTGAAATTGGTCCAGTAGTTTTTGAGTTTATTCGTTACATACAAGTTACAAATCTTTCCTCTTTATAATATTAGTATACATAAGGTATCACGTAAAACACCAGTCTCTCTAAAGATGACATTATATGACACCAAACATTCCTTAACAAATTATGAAACAAGCAAAAAAACTCGTAACCGGAATTCCACAACACTTTTCAAGCAATCGCAGACGAAGAATCTTTTCGGCAAAAGTAGCGAGTCAACACGTCTGTCCTCAAGCATATCTCAGCAAGTTAAATTATGCGAAGCCGCGAGGCGAATAAGTGACGCTACGGGGTGACAACTTAGAGGGTTGAACCCGGTATGCATCCCCTGATGGCATAATCTTTTTGAAATACCTTTGTTCTTTAAAAAAAAAGAATTTTATATCCGGGATTTTGTTTTGTAAAAGGTTTATTGTTAAATGGTGTTTTTTTGGCGAATATTAGAAAAGGTCGTCGGGTTTAATGTATTTATTTTCACGTAAACGTGTAGCTTACTTATAGGTAATTAACATTATACGAGAACATTCCTTTTCGAGGACTTACGAGCCCATGGGCGAATAAGGGCTATATTCGCGCAAAAATAATTGTTAGGATTAATATTAGGTTACCGATACTATAAAAAGGCTACATTGTACCAATTACTTGTTCAAGGAAAAACAATTTTCCGGGATAAAATATTTAAAAACTACTTACCTCTTGCAACTAAAATCTCCAATAATTTTATACGAAAACGTTTTAAACTGAGTTTCAAAAATTTAAACTGGATCATACCCCGGAAGAATCATTAAAAAGCACTCAAACTAAAGTGATATTGTTGAACTAAGTTCTCAAGTTATCGCTGATTCGTATCACGACCATCCGTTCAGTCAAGGCAAGTAGGTTACCTTAGAAGTTTGTACAAACAGCTGTATATGGTCAGCCAGTCACGATTCAGAAGGACATACTGCTGAGTAAGTTGGTATTTTGTGCCATTTGTGGCAATAATTTAGATATGGGTTTATGAATCAACGGTTTGAGCAAACAGTTGAATGAGTAAGGGGATAAACATGTTAGGTGTTTTCGTGTAAGTGCGTACATTAATGAGGGAGGTTATATTATGCTGTGGTTTGGTGTACCGAGTCCACCGGTTTTGATTGATGATTCAGTTTAAGAAATAAATATCTTTAACCGTTATTTGGTACACATATAATCTTCTGTGACCAAAACATAGACGCGTAACAAAAATAAAATCGTTTTGTGAAAAGGGGCAACAGTTTGTTTTAAGAAAATTAAAAAAAAGTGTTCTAACTGTAACGTGAAACACCTCAAATGAAAGGGTTCATTATAAGCTTCTTAATTTTATTTTCATTGTTTAAAATAGTATATCCCGAAGTTATTGGAGAAAATAATTGAAAATTAACCATCTCCCTCACTTTACTCCGAAGATACTAAGACAAAAATGTTGAAAATATACTGATAATAGCTCTTTGCCTATAGATTACAAGAAAACGTGTGGGACACGTGTGGCTATGATTTTAAAGTAACACGTTAAAAATATGTAATTCGCGCGGAACCCTTTGCATTAATTGCGAACTCCGTAAAATTGTAAAAAATCTTTTTAAATACTGCTGAGGTGGTAACCCTTTTGGTTCGGACACGCTCGGTGCATTCTGTATTTTTCTTCTCCTTTAATGTGTGTTTGAGAAAAGTTTTTCTATTCTGTTCTATTCTATTCTAATTCGATAAATGCGGTCAAAATTCAATAGTTTCCAATATATCCGTGTCCTATTGAGTAAAAATTGTTTACAATTTCACGCGATATTTTACAATCTTACGATGTCTGCAATTATCTGGTGATATTGAGAAGAGTTTGTTATGTTATATGTTTGTAAAGGGCATTTGATGAAGTTATGATCGGATTGCGAAAATTGTTACTCCCGAATACAAGCTAATCGACAGCAAAATTGCTAAGAAACACTAGAACAAGTCAGTGGTCTGGCTCAGATTAATATGGTCAAAAACAGTTCGGGGCGTATACTGGATCTAGTATTGTCTTCAGTACCGTCATCCGCAGTATGTGAATCCGGTTCCTCTTTAACCGTAGTGGACAAACTACATCCTCCGCTTGATTTTACTGTATCATTTTCGAAAGAATCCTATCTCCCTTATAACATCTTGAACCGGAGAAAAAACTTTTACAAAGCTAACTACGACCAAATAAGATCGTTTATCAATGAACAGGACTGGAGTCAAAAATTTTCGGAAAGTGGCGGTGTAAACGGTATGGTAAGGGATTTCTATGAAGTATTAAACAATGCAATCAACAAATTTGTCCCGAATTGTAAACCAATGACTCGTCGTTACCCCCCATGGTTTAATAAAGCAATTATAAGGTCGTTAAAAGAAAAAAATAAGATAAGATTGCGTTTAAAAAAATATAAAAACCCTTTGGATGATTTGGAGCTGAATTTAATTACAAAGCGCTGTCTAAATCTAGCCAAAACCTTATACAATACCTATATGGAAAAGCTGGAATCGGAAATTAAGGAAAACCCCAAGTTGTTTTGGACTCATGTTAAGGCTAAACGCGGGGGTTCTAGTACTTATCCACCGATAATGACTGATGGACAGACCACAACATCAAATGGCCAAACTATCTGTGATCTCTTTGGAAACTATTTCGCATCAGTCTACACCCCGGCTCAAGACACGGAATTTAAGAGCGACTCTAATTTTCTTGACGAAATGGAAATTAATAGCCAGTGCCTAACAATTCCTGACCTAGACAGTGATGCTCTGCTCAAAAAGCTCCAATCCGTCGACATCAGAAAAGGCGCAGGACCTGATGGGATTCCACCTTTATTCATTTCTGCCTGTGCCTCGGCTCTCGTTGCCCCACTCCTAAAGATATATAGTGTATCTTTAGCTAGTGGAACGTTCCCAACGGAATGGAAGAAGGCCAAGGTTGTTCCTGTGTACAAATCGGACAAAAAAGACACTATATCCAACTATCGGCCTATTGCTATCCTTTCCACCTTTGCCAAGATATTTGAGTCGATAGTCTGTCCTCACATCCAGCGTCATTTCAAACTTTACCTAAGTGATCATCAGCACGGCTTTGTTGAGTCTAGGTCGACTGCCACAAATCTGTTGTCCTTCTCGGAGTCCCTAATAGAATCTGTGGACGCAAACATACAATTTGATGTTTTATACACCGATTTTAGTAAGGCTTTCGATAAGATTCCCCACTCCATACTAATTCGAAAACTGGAAATGTACGGTATTACTGGGCCCCTATTGAAATGGTTGAAATCTTACCTATTGGGGCGTGAATTTTATGTGGTCGTGAACGGTTTTCGGTCTGCTGGCTGTTATCTTATGACTTCCGGAGCTCCGCAAGGCTCACATCTGGCTCCTTTATTATTCATTATATTCATTAATGACCTTCCCACTTGTTTTCACTTCTCTGAGTGTTTTTTATTCGCTGATGATCTAAAGTTTGCCAGAAAAATTGAATCATCTAGAGATATAGCGCTCTTGCAAGACGATCTAAATAGACTTGTTGAATGGTGTAACAATAACGGGATGGAATTAAATCATAAAAAGTGTTACCACTTGTCTTTTTCAAGAAAGGCTCATTCCATACCGTCGGAATACTTAATACAGAACGAAAAAATACAGGAAGTCGATACAGTTCAAGATCTAGGCGTGCTTTTCGATAAAAAAATTACTTTTGTACCTCACCACGAGAACATAGTTAAAAAAGCATCTAAAATGTTGGGGTTCGTTCTTAGAAATACAAAGGGTTTCAAACTGCTCGGCACCAAAATAATGCTATACAATAGTCTTGTGCGAAGCGTCTTGGAGTATTGTAGTGTCGTATGGAGACCACATTACGCTACGCACAAGTTACTTTTGGAAAGAATCCAAAAACGGTTTCTGTGGCACCTTGCGTTTTCAATAGGGAAAAGCAAGCAGTTACCTTCCTACAACTCACGCTTAAGGTACTTCAAAATGCACTCCTTATCTACTCGCAGAGAAATTATTGACGGTTTATTTCTTCATAAACTCCTTAGACACAAAATCGACTGTCCTAATATACTGAGTCTTCTAAAGTTCCGTGCCCCATCCCGATATCCACGAAACCCTCTCACTCCACTATATCCACCCCTACGCAGAACTGTTCTGGGTGTAAACTCTCCGATTCCACGCCTGTGTAGAATGCTTAACAGCATCAGCGATCTGATAGATATACACCACGACAATTTGACCAGGTTGCGTAAAGTAATTATTGAACACTGTTCTTGTAATTAATTATCCCCTTCGTTTCTCATGGAATATTCATAATATATCTTTGTACAATTGGATTTTCAATTTTTTCTAGTCCAAATTGATTTTTATATGTTGTGTTAGATTTATTTATTAAATTGATGTTATACTTAAGTTATTGTTTTATGTTAAATTAGAAACTATTTAATTTATGAAATATTGAATCTAATTTTCTGAATATTATTAATTTAATTTTATCTGCTAGTTAATTTTCATTCCATTTTATGAACTAGTTGTAATTATTTATTAACTGTGAAATCTTAGTATTTTTTTTTTATTTATATAGAATTTATTCATGAATAATCTATATTATCATGAATATTTCTGTTTAACCATAAATAGTGTATGCAGTGTTAGCCTATAAGTAATTGTTACACTTATAATTGTAGATATAACATATATATTGTAAATGCATTGTGTAAACAATTGTTGGCTGACCTAAAAATAAATAAAAAAAAAAAAAAAAAAAAAAACAAGTATTCGTTATTCGTATTCATAGTATGTTAACTTATGTACAAAAGTATTGTGTATATGTGCCAGATACTCAGATGACTCGTTACATCCATATCGGATTGTATTGTTACAAGCTTCGGGTTCGTGACCATAAAAACAGCCGATTAAATAACCAAAAATGACACTTTAATTACGCAACACTAATTACAACTTGTAACTCACTAATATAAAAAAGAATCGCAGTACTAATCACTTAAGTTTGGAGTTGAAAATCGCTCTCGAAGTTATCCCTTATATCGCTATCCAATACTCCTCGCTCGGTTATTTTTTTTTGTATTGGACCACTCGCAGTTCAGCACACTAACGCTAGTTACTGGTTAACCGGACTTTCCTGTGGTGGCCTCAAGTGAATTTAAGGCCCCCAGCCAGGGCTAAAAACGAAGCTGTGAGACACGGGCCTTGGCTTAACGGCGTCATATAGGGGTCCTCGGTTGTTGTTTATGCCGTGGGAGCTTCATACCAGGGCGCCTGTTAATTCCAGAAACTTCCATCGAAAAAAAGATCGCGTACATATCGGTCGTGACTGCCTAGGGTTCGAGAATTCTAGAATTTTCTAACATAGAAAAGTCTTGAAGATTCTTGACTCTACTAGTTCTGTTACTCGATACCAGATGGCGCTAGTGGTAACGAATACCTTCTTTACCTAATTGTGGCGCGCAACAGCATCATGTTCTCTCATGATATATATTTCCTGTCTGTGTTAACGGATCCGGGTTACGCGCGGCAGCAATTAGTGCCAATCATATACCTACTCGTAGCCGCGTCATATCGTATGAGCATGACGGGTTACAAGTTGATGAATACGCTCTTACTGCTGAAATATTGCTGATGATTTTGGGAAAGGGACCATACACAGCAGCAGTATTACAATGTTATGGCATAGAACTTAAAACTAAAATAGGAATACAAATGTATAACCAACAACATTTTCCACATACTTAATATAAAAAGTAAAACAAACATTAACCGCGCAAGCGGTTAATGTTTCTTTTCCCTTTTTTAAATCTTATTATGTTCAGGTACCCCTTTTTTTTCTGGGTGGGAAATCACATGACTGCTCCCACTTTGAACGGAGCGGGAGTGTCAGACTCTTACTAACTAAAACCCACCCGTACTCCTCCTAGAGCCCTTTGCGTTCCAGGGCCGCGGTGACTCTTTCGAACAAATTCCACAACCAGGTACCCCTTACCTGGTGATTTGACTTCCAGGCGCCTGACAAGAAGTAACGATCTCGGAGAACTTCAAATGACAGCCTTTCCCAGTCTCAGAAGTGTCTCATAATATGATTTCATTACATATTATGTAATGAACGTTCACCTATCCACGGACAGCCTCGGTTGGCGTAGCTTAACCTTCGATCGACCTGTGGTTCTGTTTTTAATAAGCCACTAACAGATAGTTGACAGCGAAAACTATTGTCATAAAGTCCAAATGTATGTGGAATTGACATTCACCACCGAAAAGTTAAATGATAAATTCTTTACATTCTGTAGAACGCATTTTGTCAAGAGCCCCAATAGTTTTCCCTCTTAAACTATGAACAATTTATATTGAAAATCTATTCCGGGCTTAATAAATGGTGCAGACGTGCGACTTGGGAGGGAAAAGTTTAAAGCCTTGTACACTCCAGGCACATTTGTCTGCACAAGGTATACCAGTTCCGAATTTAGATGTGCCGAATTGCTGACCAATTTTAGAACCAAAATACACCTACCCAGAGGTGGAAAATGCTTTAGAAAATGCATTTTAAACTACTTGACATAAAAAACCGGTCAAATATTTGTGTATGGGTAATGCTTTTTTTTTGCAGTATTAAACATTCACACTCGGTAACAATTCTTAGTGTCTCCCTATGAAATACAGCCCGCTCTCAGACAAAGGAACTGGCAGAAGTCAAACCAGATACAGTTGTATGCCGATTCTACAGGCACTTCTGCTTATCTGACCTTCAAAACCCAGTAACAGGTACCCTCTTGGCAAGACCGCTGTAAATTTTTCTTGTCAATGATCTTCAAATAACAGCCGGGATCAACGGCTTAACGTAGTTTCCGAGGTATGGAGGTGTCTTTGTCGGTCACCCATCGACGGACCAACCTCGGCAAGTGATGCTTCAACATCGACTCGTAAGGCTGTTATTATGTGTTGCGGAATTTGTTCGAAAGAGTTACCGCGGCCCTGGAACGCAAAAGGCACATGGAGGAGCACGGGTGGGTTTTAGTCAGTAAAAGTCTGACACTCCCTACCGCTCCACCCAGGGCGGGAGGGGTCATTTGATGATTTCCCATCCAAAAAAAAAATGGCTGTTATTATGTAGATACCAGATGGCAAATTATGTATATTACTTTTAAGCAACGTTCATGTCAATCCCAACCTGTCAAAAATGTAGGTAGCTGGAGAGGATTACGGGTTTTTTACGCAAACATATTTTTTTTATGAGTGGTGTCTCGCATTTAAACCCAAGGTTGTCGACTGCTGATGTGCGGACGGCGAGCTATGGGTGTCTCGCCGTCCGATAGCAACCAGGCCTGGGTCGACGGCGCGTCGTGTTCCACGCACGCCACAAAGAACTGCCAGCAAAGAAGACGGGGCCACATAGGGTCAGTGCCTGCTAGGGTTGCGGAATTTGTTCGAAAGAGTCCCGCGGCCCTGGAACGCAAAGGGCAGTAGAAGGATCACAGGTGGGTCTAAGTCAGTAAGAGTCTGACACTCCCTTCCGCTCCACCCAGAGCGGGAGAAGTCAGTGATGATTTCCCATCCAGAAAAAAGAAATGTGGTCGACTGCTTAATCGAACTTGCCTGTGGTGGACTTAATATTAATTAAAGCCTCCAGCCAGGATTTAACTAAGCGACTACGCGCTGAGAGCACACCCTATGGGGTACGAACCTCGGCTTAGGGCGTTGCTAGGGGGGAGCGAAGGGAGCAGCTAGGGACGGAGTGGATCGAACAAGAGACGCAAATGTGAACGTTGCTTGGGAATTAGTAGATTTGGCCCTCAGGGCTCCTGCAAATCCAACATTAATGAAAATAAAAATAAATAGAAATGATGTTACTTAAATAGTGAATTACATCTTTGTTCAAAGCTCATCTCCTTCTTAAACAAACAAAGATGTACTGAAGCAATAAAAATAAAAAGAAAATTGTATTTTAACGACTGGACATTTGAATGACGAGAAAGGAGGGACATAAACTTTCAATTTGTGCCGTAAGTATTATGACGCGGTCCCATTCAGATAAAGTACTGGGAATTTGAGTGCTTATGTTCACGGCGGGTTGGTATGGGATAGGCAGGGAAAAGTAAGTTTTTTTAAAAGGTTGACTGGTAGGCGCCACCTTCGAGAGAAGGTGGCGCCTTTTCTCACAAGACTTTTCTCAAGTTGACGTCCAGCTCGTTAAATCGCCGCAAAAGTAGCAGGACGATAACAATAAACAATATTTATTTGTTCAATACTTAAAACTATCTCCCTCTCCTCTCTCTGTTTCCCTCTCCTAGAGAAGAGGCCTGTGTCCCAGCAGTGGGAACATTAAAAGGCTGATTATGTTATGTTTATGTTATGTAAAGGTGATGATAAGATTAAAAAGAAACATAGTAGAAAGATATATATGTATCTTTATAAAAGAAGATTTATCTTTCTCTCTATACTTACAGACAGATAAAAATAGCAAACAATACATTACTAGACAGGTAGGTAGTTCAACACTTACATGTTATTTAATTTTGTACGAATTAGTGACTTATATTTGCCCAGAGTATTTGAAAAGATGTCTATGTCCTCCGATGTGCATGACAAGGCATTGTACTGCTGGGTCATCCTAGGAATCGGTGAATGTTCACCTGGTTCGGTATCGTGTGGTTTTGAGTAGCGGGCGAGGATAACGCAGGATTCGCCAGTGGCAGTTGCGGGGAAGGCGCGCGGGGTTACATTGGATTGTCCCACGTAAAACGACTGGAGTACCACTATTGTTGTTCTACGTCGGAAGTTTTAGTCAATTTCGTAGTTATGGGAAATGTCGTGTGTGTATTTAAAGGTCAGTTGGCCAACTTTTATTATTTTTTATTAAACTGGACGATAGTTTAGGTTTGTCTGAATGTCACAGAACAAAAAACACAAATCACGTATCTACCACTTAGGGGATTATACGTAGGGACCGTCGATATTTTGCTAAGAATATCTGGACAGTCAATACAAATAAAATAATAATACAAATCAGAGGCTGTACGACGAGCTTAAGGAACGAATTTAAAATAATTGAAGACAAGTCTTTTGATTTTATCAGCTTTACAGAAGTTAATCCATCTAATGATGGAACAACAACCCTTATCCTAGCTTATATAAGCTAGGATAAGGGTTTATCAAAGAACACTATTCGTTACAATTCCCAATCCCATTTGAAATAAACAATCCCATTACATCATAATACCTACCTACCTTGTTCTCCTCTGACCATTGTATCAAACTTCAAAAGTGTACCTGAAAAGAGATGAACATAAAAATGAGTATTGACCTTTAATACCAGAACTCTTTGTAATGGGACGTGTGTGGGTGTAAGGATTACCCTTCAATCCGCATTGAGCACATACCTTTGTGTTCAACCAAAGCGTGGTAGGGATGTGAATTGTTATGTTAGGAAATTTTATCGATGATTTTTTTTAAACGTTGTTAAAAGAAATCTCCTTGTGCAAGTTGTGAGGGAAATCGTAGGATCGATAATTCAAATTGTTTACTTGCGTGAAAATTCATTGTTTACAAGGAAATATCTTATCGCCTAAAAATCATTGTATTTTGCGTGCAAGCAAGCGTGTTAAAGTTACTTATCCATACTCAACATTACAAAGAAGTAACATTTATGAGGTTGTGAGTTTGTGACGTTGTAAGGGGTAATCCCTGGATCTACTGAACCGCAAAATTATTTCACCAATAGAAAGCTACGTTATTGTGGAGTGTCATAGGCTATATTTTATCCCCGTATTGCCACTGGAACGGGAACAACGCGGGTGAAACCGCGGGGCGCTGCTAGTTATTTATAAAACAATTATTAATGCCAATACGACAATACTTATTTATTGATACACTCCAAATTTTATAATCACAGCAAGCAGTCAGTAGTCATACTTATGAGAAAAATCTGGTTCTTGGCACGAGAAAAATGTAACTGAAACTGCCAACCAAATGCATCAGACTAATTGAAAACAATACTATGTATAGTCCAGCAAACAGTTGCAAATTCAATTCCCTACCCGAGTTTGTTACAGCCATAAAGTTAGGTTACAAATGATTCAGTAGATACTCATGACTAAATACTAAGTGGTTGCCCATGTTTTGAATTTATAAACAAGGAGTGCTGTTTAGAAATTATGATAGGCCCAGTAGATAGGCGAGTAGCGTTTGATTCATATGTATGTAAGTGGGTCGACCATGTTTCGTGGTTAGGATTTAAGATAGCCTAAATTGTTTGTTGGTGATACTAATCCCTGGAAAAATATCGTGTACGATTTTTGGTACTTATATACAGTCTAAACTCAGCAATTTAAATAAATTAAAATCTATTATGTATACAGCTTTATAGTTCGTTCGTTTTGAGAATGCAGTAAGCCATCAGTGCAACTGGTGTATTTTAGCACCTTCAAACGTTCGAAGCAATGTCTTCAACTGTCATTGTGAACTTGACTGTGTAATTTGAAAAGATTTTGATTGGTTAGGGGGCGGGGCTAGGCCGACGGACAATGATGACTCACTGCATTCTTAACGCGAATGTACTATAGTATCATTTGCTCATTTTAAGTAACTGTTCAGCAGACAACCCCCTTTTATTTTTAGTGCTTTCAGTCCATCCAGAAGTTTTCTGGTAGAAATTCAGTTAGCTATAAGACCGCCATTGTAGCCATAGATTTAAGTTTGTGTAAAAGAGTTGTGTAACTATTCTTGGTTTCCAATAAAGTTTAATCTTTCTATACTATGAAGCTTCAGTGAACGGTATAATCCATCAGATTCGGCGAGAATAGTGCATCAGACAAACAATCTCATACAAATTCTGTCTAGTCAACAATGCACAGTCGAGGCCAAAAATATTTAAAACATCGACAACCACCCTAAACACTGGGTCACATCACTACGCACCACAGAAGTCAATTACACAAAAAGCCCATTCTAAAAGACTATTAATTTCACACTGCCGGATCAATGCGGCCCTGTTTACTTGATTACTTTTTAATTATCAGCTGAAAACGTTTTGTTTCTTAATCGCACATGTGGGGACGATCGTTACAACTTCAGCCAGTTTGGCCCTAAAGAGTGAGAATAGGGTTTTTGTTTGTAGATGGTTTACTGGTTCATCGTGTGCACGTTTTCGGTTTCGTCCGTACAGAAAATTTACATATATAAAAGGCCTTTTATATGTGTAAATTTTCTGTTCGGACAAAACCCATACATACATAATTAGAACGCTGGCAAACATGGCGAGCGAAGCCGCGTACAATCCTTAGTAAAAATATGTTATGGCGCTACGCTTAAGCGCAAACCATAGATTTAAGTTTGTGTAATAGAGTTGTGTAATCTTATTCTTGGTGTCCATTAAAGTTTATTCTTTCTATACTATGCAGCTTCAGTGAACTTTATAATGCATCAGAATCGGCCTTTTTTCATGAGTCACCTGAAAGTCTCATCCGTAGAAAACCGCTTGACCAATATTTTGTAAATTGTACAGGATTTCATTACCGAAAAGTCAGGAGATCAATTCAAATTTGGAATTTTGACAGTTGCTAATATGATGGTAACCTAGCTTCGGCTCACTTACGATGCAGAGCGAAAGCGTGCTATTACTATATTTGAGTAAGTTTTTATTCAATCTTAAATTCGTTTTTATCCAATCTGGATACAGGTTATGTATATCACCCAACACAGTCATAGGAAGACTCAGCTTTGACGCATGCCCCACTGTTCCCAAAAGACAACAGCCACTTAAGCAATGACTTTCCTATTTAACCTAATAGCTTTTTAATTAACCCGTAAAAAGCAACAGTTCTTCTGTTAATGGCACGTATGGGAAGAACTTCGGAGATATATGGAATTCTCGAGTTTGGAGTTACAAGTACGCATTATGCAGCGAAGTTGGAAAGGGGTTGGTAAGGTACATATATTTGTAGTGTAGTAAGGGTAGATAGTTTTGGATAGGTTAGGCTGTTACCCGGAAATAGAGGTTTTTTGAGGTTATTAGAGTGTAGTTTTGATTTGATTTTGTAACCTGTATGAGAATACTTTCATTGTGCGTACAGCTAAATAGTGGAAATCCCTGCCAGAGTCTTGGTTTCCTGATAGCTATAAAAGATACAAAAAACCTTCTTTCAGGACGGGCCTGTTGGTTTAGTGGTTAGCGGCCCTGACTGCTAAGCCGGAGGTCGTGGGTTCGATTCCCACCCAGGACAAACATTGTGTGATGAGCATGATTGTTTGTTCTGTGTCTGGGTGTGATTTATCTATAATATGTATGCATTTATAAATTATATAAGTATGTATATCAGCTGTCTGGTTACCATAACACAAGCTCTGCTTAGCTTGGGATCAGATAGCCGTGTGTGAGTTGTCCCAAGATATTATTATTATTATTATATTTCTTGAGGAAGGGTGCTCTGTTTTCGACCACATCATCACTTTCCATCAGATTTGACTATAGTCAAACGCGAGCAATACATCATTGATTCTGAGTACACAGAAGAATAATCGTCGTTTTGAAACTAAGTCTAATACACAGGATTTTAGAGTTGGTTGCAGAATTTGTTCGAAAGAGTCACCGCGGCCCTGGAACGCAAAGGGCACAAAAAGGATCACGGGTGTGATGTCTGATGTGTGGAGTCTGACACTCCCTTCCGCTCCGCCCAGAGCGGGAGAAGCCATTTGATGATTTCCCATCAAAAAAAAAAAAAGATTTTAGAGTTTTGATTTGGAATTGAAAGTTGCATAGAGGTTTCGACATTTAAAACCGCAGTTCACGAAAACATTTTTCTCTAATTATAAAGTTCCTTGTAAATAACTACATTCCTATACGTGGCGATGCATTAAAGGCATATTTTAAGCATTAGTCCTACGAGTTAAGCCGTGTTCTTACAGAAACTTGAGGCGTTACTAATGAGGCAGCTTGCTCTGGAGCCGCCTTATTTCTTAGTTGAACAGCTTAAGACTTTGTAGTGGTGCTGTAGGCATTTTGCCAAGGTGTTGGTGTTCGGGGCCCGCTAGAGACAGTGCCTGTCTGGATTTCGGAATTTGTTCGTAATTCACCGCGGCCCTGGAACGCAAGGGGCATTAGGAGGAACACGGATGGGATTTCTTCAGTCAGTCTGACACGGCGATGAAGCGATTTCAATTTAGTTTTTTTTTTGTATGAAAGGTGAGTTACGGGCGAATATTCTTAGACATGTTCGATGAAAATCGGTTGAGCCATTTAAAAGTTGTGGGGAATGAAAGCGGGGAAGAATAATAGAATGTCTGCAAATATACTCGAGTGGGGTCTCAAATGAAAGGGCACTGAAAGAGAATATTGATGACTTATAAGTGTTCTTATAAATGTGTACCTATAAAAAGTATAAAATTAAAAAAATAAATTAAAAAACCCCCGACACAAACACCTAAGTTCCCTTTAAAAAGTAAAAAATAATTTAAAAAAAACTCAATCTTAAAGTACCACAGTATGTATTAATAATTAAAAAAAAAACAAATACGTCGCTTTAGGGGGGACCTTTAAATTACTTCTTAATATTTTTTTTTTTTATATATACAATTAAATTTTAAAACAACAACATGCAAAAGTATATACCCAATATAATATAAATTTCAACCGAATAGCAAAAGAAAACAGACACCAACGATTTGTCACAATTTCATGGCTGAACTATAAAAGCGATTTTTCTGTTCAGTACCCACAAGGATTTCTTGTTTCTCGAAAGACACACGTGCGCAGAATCGAAGGACTTACCTTGTGTTATCAATAGAGGAAAAATAGGTGACTTTTAACGAAGATATACAAGTTTATTTTCATTGTATTTTCTAATCTATAACCCATTTTGTTACTTTATTATAGGAACATGAGTTTCTTGTTCGTTCTTCTCCATAAGAATCTACCTTTGCGAATGGACGCTAGAGTCACTTAATAGGTTTGTTTCTAATCTATAACCCATTTTGTTACTTTATTATAGGAACATGAGTTTCTTGTTCGTTCTTCTCCATAAGAATCTACCTTTGCGAATGGACGCTAGAGTCACTTAATAGGCTTGTTTTCTAATCTATAACCCATTTTGTTACTTTATTATAGGAACATGAGTTTCTTGTTCGTTCTTCTCCATAAGAATCTACCTTTGCGAATGGACGCTAGAGTCTAAATGACTCTAGTCTAGCGTCCATTCGCAAAGATTTTTTTTTATGATAAATTTTAATGATGACGTTCAAAAGTGCCGTTAAATGGCCTAATTGAAATAAAAGTTTTGACTTTGACTTTGACATGCTACAAACTTATATATACAATGTAGGGGAAGCCGGGGCATTACGGGCTCCCGGGGTAATACGGGCATCCCCTCTACCCCGCAGGATAATAAACCGAGACGCTCGGAACTAGTCGGATCGCGTTCCAGTCGACCTCGCGCTAGCGAGAAAAGTGGTTGTTCGCGTGTAGATGCGCATCGTACGTCGACAGAACGAAATTACGTAAGTTGATACATTTGATATATTTTTTTGGTTTTAAGTCTGTGTTATAGCTAATTCGTGTTTGTGTTAAATGCCCAGTTATTAAGAAAATTGCTATGTTCAATTATGTATCTAAATAACCTAGAAAGAGTTGTGAACGAACTACCACATATTCGTTAGATTTGAATATCATTTGTTTTGTTTAGCCTTGGGGGCATTTTGGGCGGGGCAAAATGGGCGGGTGCCCGTTTTGCCTCGGACAATTCTATTAAGTTGATCTTTTTTCTGCAGATACAATTATGGTTCGCCACTACCAAAGGAAGACAGAACGTGCCAAATGGAGCTTGGAGGATATGGAGGCAGCCGTAAAGGATGTGGCTAGTGGCATATTAAGCTGTAAACGAGCCGCTCTTGAGTACAATGTGCCACGATCAACTTTGCAGCGAAAACTCGAAGAGTACACATCAAAACAACACTTATCACCAACAAAACTAGGTAGTTTTAGACCGGTATTTTTCAGCTGCTCAAGAGAAAGAGTTAGCTTCATATATCAAAGACATGGAAGGTAGATTATTTGGTTTGTCTCAAAAAGAAGTTCGTCAGCTGGCCTATCAATTAGCAACAAAAAATAACATCCCACATAATTTTGATCCGACTACTCAAACCGCTGGCGAGGATTGGTTAGCAAATTTTCTGAAACGCAATTCTTCTTTGTCCCTACGCAAACCTGAAGACCGCATCTGACATCCGCTGCTCGAGCCATGGGCTTCAATCGCCAAGCCGTGGAGGCTTTCTTTAAAATTTTAGTCGAGACAGTCGATAAGTTTAAAATTACAGCGGATAAAATTTATAACGTTGATGAAACCGGAATGACAACTGTAGCAAAAAGTCTTGGAAAAGTAGTGGCCACCAAAGGTAGGAAACAAGTTGGGTCGTTGTCATCGGCAGAGCGTGGGCAACTGTTTACAGTCGAAATCTGTATTTTATCTGCTTTATTTTTTATCTGCAGATTTTTTAGCTGCAGACACTACAGATTTGCCTATGGATGATGCAATTGTACCACCGTCATCTTTGAATCAAGAATCCCAACCACAACCGTTGTCTACGCATAATCCCACACAAAGTTCAACTGGTTCCCTGACACAACCAAATATCGAGCAGCCTCCTTTATCACCTTCTCCGGGTCCATCAACCTACATCCCTACCAGACAGCTATGTGCAACTCCACCGCCTGGAACATCTTTCCATGTCATGTCAAAACCTAAAGCACGTGTCCAAAAACGAGTCACTAGGAAACGCGGAAAAACGGCATTAATTACCAGTTCACCTTATAAGAAGGATATAGAAGAAGCCCAGACACGGAAACCAGTGGGTAATGAGAAGAAAAGAGGGAAGAAAAAGACAAAGAAAAATGAAAGAAATAAAGAAAACGAATCGGAGGAAGAAGATGTAGAATGTTTGTACTACAGTGGGCCCATCTCTGACATGCACGGCAAGTGACCCAACCCTCAGTAGATTCTGAGTACAAATAGTGGATATTTGTACTCAGAATCTACTGAGGGTTGGGTCACTTGCCGTGCATGTCAGAGATGGGCCCACTGTTCTTGCCGGGTGCAGAGGATAATGATGACGAATCCCTTCACATTTGTACTTTTTGTGCTCGGTTTTAAACTTACATGCCTATTATGCCCCGCATATGACCATTTTACCCCAGACACGGGGCAAAACAGGCAGTTTTATCATTTTTTTTAAGTTCTATTAGCACCAAAGACTGGTAGCCTAAGATTTTTTTTAAAGATTAATTATAATAAAGAATAATGAGACTAATAAATGGCTGTTGATTTTTTTCATTATCTTGTTTTTCTCCGATTTTATTCATGATTTCCCTTAAGGGGCCCGCATTGCCCCGGTTTCCCCTATGTAGTTGTAAAAAGCGCTCATTACACTATCCAATTTTTAGGAAATCTATTTAGGATTTATTTAGGAGTTGGAAGCTAGCGATCACACTATACTAAATTGAATTTCAAATCGGATAGACGACTCACAATCGTGAAGTTTTTTTTTTTTGGATGTGACCACTGGCTTGGTTACTGCTCAATAGGACAAATTACAATCGTGAAGTAGAATCTCATAAAGTTGCGTATCGAATCGATAAGGTACACTCACCTAAATCGTAAATTAGATCTACCGATTTTCTAAAAATTGCTTAGTACTAGTTGCTACCCGCGGCTTCGTCCGCATGAATGTCGGAAATTAAGGGAACATAATCCCGGGATAAAAAGTATTCTATGTGTTATTCCAGACTATGATCTATATCTGTGCCAATTCATCAAGATCCATTCAGTAGTTTTTACGTGAAAGAGTAACAAACATCTATACTTACAACTTTCACAAAACAAGATCCTCTCTCTCACCATACCGAACACAGTCCACAAAAAAGTGCGTAACTTTATTTTACCACAAAAAAAAAAAAACTTATTTCACCTCCAAAAAGCTTTACAAGACAATAACATAAGCAGCGCATTTCTTCTACTACCCTTTTATGACGGGGTAAGTCAACCCTTGTGATACCTACTCAACAAAACAGGTTCGTCACGTTTGAGAAATCGCTCGGCATCCACTTTTTTAGTATAAAAGGTGACCGAAACATTTTATTTAGCCTAAAGGGTTATTTTTTATTAACGTAGCCTTCCACTCTTCCCGTTGTTTGTCCTCTACCCAATCCGTCATGAACGCCTCCAAGTTGTCCCGAACCAGGCCCGAGTCGACGGCGCGTCATGTTGCACGCGCGCCTCAAAGAGCCGTCAGCAACGTAGACGGGGCTCCATAGGGTCAGGGCCTGCTAGGGTTGCGGAATTTGTTCGAAAGAGTCACCGCGGCCCTGGAACTTAAAGGGCACAAGAAGGATCACGGGTGGGTTTTAGTCAGTAAGAGTCTGACACTCCCTTCCGCTCCGCCCTGAGCGGGAGAAGTTATTTGATGATTTCCCATCCAGAAAAAAAAGGCCTTCCTCGGAGACGTTGCTCGTCTTCTGGCCCCCACTGAGTGACGACTCTGGCTTATATGGTGTGCTGCATCCTATATATGTGACCCGCGTAATCACACTTCAGCCTGGCAGTTTTGTTGCCTACATCGGCGATCCCTGTTTTTGAGCGAATCGACCCTTTGGCAGACCCTGAGTTATTATGGTAAATATTTTTTTTTACCACTTTTTAAATCAAACAGTAGGTGTAATATCTACACAAAGTCAAATATAAAATTACAAAATCCTGACACGAAGATAAGTACAAATGTTTGTTGTTGTGTTAAGGTCCAATGTTAGAAGAGAACTATATTCTGCCATGAACCGGGCCCAAATTGAGACTAGGTTTTCTATTGATAAATTCCCTATAACATTTTGCTGACTTAGGAATTGGAACAATCATCCACGGTTCAAGAATAGCACCAGTAACCACCCCACTACGTGCTGAGAACTCCCCATTTACTGGTAGGCATACTCTACAGGCATTTGTTTTTTAAAGTATGGGAATTAATCAAATTACTTCTTTCGCTTCAGGCGGAGCGGAAGGGAGTGTCAGCCTCTTCTATAATGCGCGTTCCTCTTAATGCCCTTTGCGTTTCAGGCCCGCAGTGACTCATTCGAATAAATTCCGCAACCAGCTGACATACACCTGCACTGGTAGGCATAAAGTAGGTATTGTTTTCATGAAGTGTCTCAATTCATAATTTTGCATGAAAGAGCATCCTAACTAATCCATACTAATATTATTAAATGCAAAAATAATTCTGTCTAGTATGTTCGATCAGAACAATTTTTGACAATCACGCGAGCGAAGCCACTGGAAGAAGCTAGTATTATAAATGCTGAACCGCATTTCATGAATATCGTTACAGAGATAGACCGGGCCTTGGAGACGGTCAAAGACTATTTCTTTGTTTGCGATAAATTAATTAATGTAAGGAAAGGCGCGGGTAAAACTAATATAAAATCTATATACTTCAATACAAAACTAACAAGGCAAAACCGCCAACAAAAACACTGACAAAAAGGAACCAAATTTTACAAAACTCTCCAATCTGAATAGATGAAAGAGGGTAGGAATCTATTGGTATTGAAATCCCTCTATCAATAAAATACACATAATAATGTGCCGTGGACCCCTCGTAGGGTTTCTATCGTACAAAAGAACCATAAAAGCCCTCGGATATGTTACTGTAGGGACTAGTGAGGTACATGTTGATAAGCTGAAGCGATTTACTGTATGAGCGTTTTTACGAAGCTTCAATTCTGATCAAATAGGTTTCGGTTACAATCATAAGTTTAATCGTTACGTACGGTAATGTAATCAAGTCATTGATTACAAAAGTAGTGTGTTGATTCTGAAACTTTGATTACTGTTGATAGCCTCAGTCGCCTCAAAGAGAATAGATGTCAGCATAGTAGTCGGGTAATGCGTACCACGATTGTGGCATATGTTCGAAAGAGTCACCGCGACCTGGAACGCAAAGGTCATTAGGAGGAACACGGATGGGTTTTAGTCCTTATGAGTCTGACACTCCCTTCAGCTCCGGCCAGAGCGGAAGAAGTCATGAAATGATTTCCCATCCATAAAAAAGAAACGGGATCTGTGGCATTTATCAATGGTGCTGTAAAGGCTCCAAAACAAATGAGTAATTTTTGACAGGGATGCCGTACTTATATTTCGTGTCAAACGGGTCTGAACATCTCATTGTTCAGAGTTGTTTTCTTACTAAAAGAAAGCTACAACTCAATTATTCAGATTGTGTAATTCAATTTAGCTGGATAAAATAAAAGCAGCTTTCCTTGCACTAAGTAACTGGTTGTTAGTAGTTAATAAGTGAGAGGAAATACCTTTTTAATCCTAGCTAGTAAAGAATAATAAAGTTTCTTTTACTTGTTTAGCTTACACAAGCTACGCCATTTTTCTTTGTCCCTAGACTCTAGTTGCTAATGAAAATTAAAAAGAAATCACCGCCGTTTTGTTTCATACGTCACTAAATTACTATGACTAAATCCGTCACTATGCAACTATGGATATTTTCCTCTGACTTTGGGTAGAATTGATGTTGAGAACAAGTATTTTCCGAAGCATATCTGGATTATATTTGTTCGGGACAAAAAGGAGTGTAAAACACTCAGCAAGTTCTCAGTAAGGTACTGTAGAATTTTAACAGAGAAATAATTTAATAACGGACACTAGTACTCCCAGAAAATACTCACTACAAAACAATTTACCTCTTCGTTCAGTTCTGACAAAAAAAAAAAAAAAAACAGGAGAACCCGCTCTTCTGCCCCTCTCAGTCCGAACCCTGCATTCGAGCAATTTATTCGGCAGCGAACGAATGCAATGATTATTACGTGCGATGGGACTGATGAAAGAGTTCCTATTCCATAAGAATGCTAATGTTTCCTACGAAAGATCGGGTAGTCTCGAAATTGCCGGCTAATATTTTGATGGGATCGGAATCCTCCTATTTTTCGGGGCAGCGGAGAAGGTGAGGAGACGCTCCATGGTGGGGGATAAGGGGTGTTAGGGGGTCTTTGTTCCGCTGGCTCGGGCAGTGAGAGCACTGCCTTATGATTGTAATACAAAACGCCGAATGTTATGGTGAATTTTTCATTGCGATATACTCGTGAAAAATAGCAAACATTTATTCGACACAGAGGAGTAGAAATCCCTACCAGAATTTGTGTTTCCTGATCGCTGCAACCTGCATGTAAGTCAAGATTGAATAGGTTACTTCTAGGAAATCGTGCTTCATCATTGCTATCAAACAGTTTGCTAGAATTTGGTACAATCATCACAGTGTTAATTCGTTGGATTTGCTTTTCTCAATGCCATTGTTATTTTTATTTGTATGTATGTATGCATCTATGAATTTATCGTCTGCAGCATCGCTTACCACGTTGAGAGTTGAGAAATAGGAAAATTAACGAAATTGTCACAGAACTAACAAGTATGTATATGTGACCGGATTATTGCAAAATGCCTTAGATTATAAAATATCTTGAAAGATTGTAAACTTTCGATAAATTGCCAACTGAACATTTGGAATATTTTTTACGCATCAGAATTTGATAGTCTATAATCTCTCGAAGTTATTCCATTAGTTGACAATTCATCGTAGTTTTACAATTTCTCAAGATATATTATAATCTTACAATGTGAGAAATATCATATTTTACATTGATACGAGTTATGTATATAAATAGAATTCCTTAATAATAATATTAGGTTTGAGTATTATGCAAGTAGAGAAAAATATGCAAGTTTACAAATTTACAAAAACATATGCAGGGTCCCACGGTTTGCGTGTAGCAATGATAACTGATTAACCTCAAAGCTTAATTAATCTCTGTAAGATTATTCTTATTTATTTATTAAAAGTCACACCAACAAATTATTTACAAATTTAATACTATAAAATGTGACATTTAGGGTCCAGTGTAAATAAGTAATTTACAGGCGTGCAACTTTTCTTATCAATTTGATAACCTAATTTTAAGACCTTGCATACTATAAAAAATTGGAATAGGTGACCAACTGCTAGATAAAAATGGCTGCCATTAAGAATTCCCATCTCAAGAAATCGGATATTTTTACAGTATGGCGATCGGTAAATCTACACTTTATCTCAACCGACCCTAGGGAATTGATGACATAAAAAAGTAATACCAAACGGATTAAATAAAACCAAGTAATATTAAACGGGGGTGAAAAAAGGGGGTGAAATTCCTGTAGGGGTTGAAATAAGCGTGCATTGTATTTTAAATTGAGTATTCAATGCACTATTATGCGGAACAGACTTCCTCGCTTAACGGGCAGTTAGACGAAGTAGTTTTATGACATGTTTATGCTTTGCATTCCTTATTCCTGTCATTTTTATGCCTTCTGTTAACAATTATACAGCGTTACAAATAAAAATGAATTTTAAATACCTTCTTTGAAATGTTCTATTTTCGCTCGTATATTTTGTTCATTTCAATATTGTATAATTATTTTCTTCCGGTCACGTCTCATTTTCTATCCTTTTCGTAATTTTGAAATGAAGATGAAATTTTTATATCATTGATTTCATTTATCTAGTTACACTTAATAATAAAAAATAAAAAACAATTTTAATCTTTTAAGTATTTTAAGAATCTTCCTGCTTTAAGCGTTTATTGCGTGAACATTCTTCTAAATTCTTTTGAAAATGAATTTGCTTCATTGCTTACTTACTTTTCGTATCGTTTTTGTAACGAAACAAAAATCAAGCGCATATATATACAGATAGCAAAAACAATAAAAAACATAAACAAAACATCAATTATTTTTGATATTATACGTAAAATGACGGTAGTTGAAAACTGATCGGCTTTTACTTCGAAAAATAGATACAACAAATGTTTGCGATATTATTTTATTTTAAATCACCTATCAGTTAAGCGGGTATCAAAATCGTGTAACGCAGTGTTATTTAATGAATGACGAGACTAGTCGAGCATTTAAGTCATGTTTTTTCATGTGACAGGAAATTTATGGCAAACGGATTTAATAGTATATTCCTAGTTAGTAAAACTTTCTAATCTATTTGTATAATGTCTAGCATAATGCAGTTTTATCAACTTATGTCATTAAAATCGTGTGTGTTGGCAATTAGGAAATTTGTAGTAAGTTAACTCTATAACTAATTTAACTTTTAATAAGCTGACTGGGATTAGGGAAGTGCCATTCCCACATACTGCATTAAAGGCGATTTTTAGCGCAATTTTAGTTTAATGTAATTGACATGTTACTAGGTTATGCATCGTGAATTTGTTCGCGTAACTTTTCTTTATTTATTTATAGCAGCGCCCCGCGGTGTCACCCGCATAGTTCCCGTTCCCGTCGGAATATGGGGACAAAATATAGCCTATGTCACCCGGGATAGTGTAGCTTCCGAACAGTGAAAGAATTTTTCAAATCGGTCACGTAGTTTCGGAGCCTATTCAATGCAAACAAAAAAAAGAACAATCAATTTTTTCCTCTTTATATTATTAGTATCGATGATTCAAGTATACCTTCCGGAGTATGTGTTTCCTGATAGCTGAAACCTGGGGGTTTTTAAGTCAAGAGTGAATAGGCTACTTCTAGACCAGCGTGCTCCAACGACGGCCATATCATCGTTTTCCGTCAAGTGAAATTATGGTCAAACGGAAGCATAACAACAATAAAAGTAAAATAAACATAGTAGCTTTGCCTTCAAAATTCACACGTCTTTACACAAACAAAAAACATTCCCCGCTTATCTTTTATACAAAAACGACACATTTTCTGTATATTTTCCTAACCGCTTTAAATAAATTTATTCGTGC
This sequence comes from Hecatera dysodea, assembly GCA_905332915.2. NCBI lineage: Eukaryota > Metazoa > Arthropoda > Insecta > Lepidoptera > Noctuidae > Hecatera > Hecatera dysodea. The sequence continues at coordinate 4,809,517 of HG995290.1, read as the reverse complement.
GTAACCTTTTAAACTCAAACAAGAAGGTTTTAACTGATTTAGGTACGCCACTTTGGGGCCAAGATAGAACCCCTAAAGGACCCCTAATTACTGGGCCATGGACATCAGAATGATTAAAAATTAAAAACAAAAACTTTTCGGTTCACAATTCCCGTTTAATTAGAAAAGTTAAGACTGAGGGATATTATGGTGTTGCGCTTAAAAAAGTGGGTTCTTTTTGTAGAAACCGCGGCGGAATGAACTGTCAACCCATTTTCGTAAAGACAGTTGGAGGATGGGCTGTTCTTTTGTGTAAAACGGAATGGACTAATAAAAATGTCAATCACTGGGAGCTAATTCGGATGCACTTTTTAGAATTATACGTGAATTGTTGATTTTGACGTTGCTTACCGGGTAGCATCGCTTCAAATTCCCTAAATTGGGATAGTTTTCAACTGAATCCGCTGGCGTCATCTTTAATTCCTAAATCAAGTGATAAGGCTCTAAGCACATTATTTTCACGTTCATCAGTTCTTACTGTAAAAAATAACTGGTAGGTCAAAAAATAAAACAATGCCAAAACCGTCCTTTTTATGGAAGGTAAATCATGTAATGACTTCTTCCGCTCTGGGCGGAGCGAAATGGATTGTCAGACTCTTACTGACTAAAACACATCCGTGTTCTTCCTAATGCCCTTGCGTTCAAGTGCCGCGGTGACTCTTTCGAACAAATTCCAAAACATGCCAAAGCCATGATGATGAGAAATAACATAGCAGGTGCGCTATACATCAAAACCAAACAAATTAAGATAAGAGCAACATCGCTTCACACTACATCTTCATTCAATTTACTTAAGCAATAAGGGATACATCTGACAACCTCCCACAATCATTCAAACCAGCATCTACATAAAAATGGATCGTTTTCAAACAAATGAAAAATATTTCGCGTCTCATATCTCTATTTCATACCCTTAGCGTCATTTTATCGACGTACCCTATATCTGTAAGGGGATGGCACCCCAACTTTGCTTAGGACTTGACTTATTGTGCGGGGTCCTAAGTGGGGGTACAAAACGTAGGGTAGATTGGAATTTATCGACGATAGGTATGTATTTATGTCGCACTTAAGTCGGTTTTGTGGGAGGAAAGTTGTAACGATGACAGCCGAATGACGAATGTTGTAGAGGAGTAAAAGGCCGAGTTTAGGACGAAACATTGCTACAACGTACTGTTAGTAGAGTGCCCAAAATGATCCATCCATTTAAAAGAGTAGCTTCTCCAACGAGTTAAACGTTTTGGAATGGGCAACTAGCTTCACGTTTTGTCTATATTACCTACTAATTAAATCTTCGTATACATATATAAAATTCTCGTGTCACGGTGTTTGTGTTTGAACTGCTCCGAAACGGCTCGACCGATTTTCGTGAATCTTAGCGTGCATATCGGCTAGGGTGGCGAATCGGACAACATCTATTTTGAACAATAAACAGACATTCGATTTCAGAAATCCCGAAAGATTTGCTATCATTTATGGAAGAGTTCCGTTTCCTATCTCCGTTATTCAACTTGAAATACTAAGATGCTCTTCAAAACTATTGTATACAGTTTTATTTTTTCATTTTACATCGACAAGAGGGAATGAGAACATCATCAATGTATTCAAAGCCACGCATTATTTTTATAACACAAATACTAGTCGTCAAGTTTAACACACATGACAAGCACCAGCTTTTGAATATGAAATGAATCATCAAAATTGGTATACCCAGTAAAAAGTTATGAGGTAACACCCAAAAAGTCCTACTTTTTTTAAAGTCGGTTAAAAATAGATATGACCGAGGCGAATGACAGGATTTGAGTTAGCTATGCTGACATATCGAGGGCTATGAATTATGGTGACGATAAAAACAATATATCGGAAAGAAACATCAATAAGTCGTCGCGTCATAAAACTATACTACACATAAATATTTCGTCACATAAAAGTAAAAACAACTGAATCACGCAGACTTATGTCAGTTAACAACAACTTTCTTTGTTTGAAACACGCACGCAGGGATTTTTGTTGGTTATTTTATATTTTTAGACCCGTTTTCTGCTTTGCTTCTAAATTAAATATTCGTTTGCATATCATAAGTTTATCAGATTTAATAGGAGTTTGTAAATAACACCAATTTTAAATTTAAGATGTAAAACCTTGCATATATGTCGATTAATTTGGGGTATTTAGGCACTTCATATCTTAAAATGGCGTCATCAAGTTTGCGACTTAATAAACAAGATATAAGTCAAAAAACGTGTCCTAAAACGGCATGTTAAGAAGCTGGTAAGAAACACTGGAGATATGTATTCACAGGTGATGCATTTGTTGTGATGATACATTTGTTTGAGTCACCGCGGCCATAGAATGCAAAGGGCACTAGGAGGAACACGGGTGGGTTTTAGTCAGTAAGAGTCTGACACGCCCTTGCTCCGTCCAGAGCGGGAGAAGTCATTTGATGATTTCTCATCCAGAGAAAACAGGTATAGTAATTGCATACTTGCTCAGATAGGTCACAATTTCTCGGAACGAGACTGAAGTATAATACAAATATACAGAATTTGAATTCGTATCATTGTAGAAGAAATCTTTAGTTGATTTATCGAGAGTTTACATTCTTTCAAGAAATTGTATAATCTTACGGATTTCGCAAATAACACAAAGTACACACCACAAAAACTTGAAAGGCACAGGGCCTCAAGTCTGCTATTACAATCGTGTCAGAATAGTCTATCACTGATTTCATAATGGTTGATTTTGACAAGTTTGGTAATATACTAATCACTATGACTTTCCAGTGGTCAACCACTGACATTCCATTGAATTAAATGGCATAGAATGGTAATCTCGTACATAATGACAAATGAATGACAGACGTATGCAGTAATATGCTAAAATTTTGACAGTTCCTTTGATCAGTGTCCTACCATTAGAACGTCATTGTGCAGTCATAGTTTTTAATAGTTCGGTTTTCAAAAAGTATTACGAGACACTGACAGACCAATGATCGACCATTATGAATTTAGCAGATTACGAATTTTTAGCAAAATGACAATGGGATCGTGTTGGAATGACAAATTTTATAAAATAGCAGACACGGGCCCCTGTACAGTTGACTACAGAGATTTTAGAAGGAAGGTATTTTGTTATCACTCAGAATATTCTTACATATAAAACGTTGGTGGCTCCAGGGTTTTTCTGCGAATACTCGTTTTATCGCGTGAACCATATTACAAGAAAACGTGTGTTATGTATTCAATGTTTGATGAAAGTGTGGTAGCGCTTATCGCGTACTGTAGGCACGTTCAGTGGAGTTCCGGTGTAGCCTGGGGGTGAAAGAAGGGTGATTTTGTACCTATACTGTCTGCCTACTACTATTAACAGGTATAGACTGCATGTATTTGCAAAATCGTATGGGATTTTGGAAAACCAATTTTGAAAAAACCCAACAATATCCGTCGGAGGCTGCCATCACTATCTGCAAAACTAGCTCATTTAATGGCAGCCCCCGACGGATATTCTTGGGTTATTTTGATTCTGAAAGTTGGCAGTTTTTATTCATTATTTGATTCTTTTTCAATTGTGTTTTTGCCATAGGCAGCCGGTCCACGTAAAATACTGGTATTCAGCTAAATCCGGGTTGTTTGGGAGCCGACCCCAATATAATTGGGAAAAGGCTAGGCTGATAATGATGAATATATGTAGTTTCGTCTACGTACCGATACAAATATTATTCAGCTTTCAAACCGTCTCAGATACTAAAGCAGCTTACGTCTCTATCCCACATAATCCCTTACATAAGCAAAATACTTGGCCTACAACGTTACTTTCGAAACTTCAACGAAATAGGTGTTTTAGCTGAAAATGTCTGTTCATCAAAATATATTTTCTCTGACGACGCCTCGCAAACTAAAAGTAATTTTATCAGACGACTTTTGTTCGCTAAATATAAGCCTAGGAACAAATGAATTGTGAGCCTGGTTAATCCTGGAATGGTTCTTACGCCATGGTTTGCTGATTACATGAAGAGACAAGGCCTGAATTAATACTGAGTTAAGGCTTCCACAGACAGGCGCGGTTCGTCGGTGCAATGTCAAAGATGGATCTGTAAGTTTTTTTATTTATTTTTTAAAATAATGATCAAACTTCGCGAATGGACAAGAAAAGCAAAACAAAAGAAAGAGTGAATAGGCTTCTTCTCGGTAAGCTCATTCCATCGTCGACTTTGTCTCCGTCATCTGTGACCTAGACTAAAGTCAACAACAAACCCATCTCAAATTAAAAAAAAAAAACTCAAAAAACCTGTTTTTTCCATACTAATTTCCGTAACGTAATCAACTATAAACTCACCCAAAACCCTTTTTTTTTTTTTTTTTTTTTTTTTTTTGGATGGGAAATCATCAAATGACCCCTCCCGCCTTGGGTGGAGCGGTAGGGAGTGTCAGACTTTTACTGACTAAAACCCACCCGTGATCCTTCTTGTGCCCTATGCGTTCCAGGGCCGCGGTAACTCTTTCGAACAAATTCCGCAACCCTAGCAGGCACCGACCCTATGGGGCCCCGTCCTCGGTGCTGACGGCTCCTTGCGGCGCGCGTGGAACACAACGCGTCGTCGACTCAACCTGGTATCGGACGGCGAGCCACCCACGCTCACCGTCCCCAGGCATCAGCCACTGCGCAATAGCACAGCGACCGACTTGTCTCTGGAGGAGGCCGAAATGGGACCATTACTGGCACTCCATCTCAGCACCCTCCCGAGCGTTGGGAGTCGCAGCACCCGCAGCAGAAGCGGCAGAAGCGGCGACGGAAGCCGCGGCGGCGGCAGAGGCGGCGGCGGCGGCGGACCTCTTGCCCTTGGTCGGGGCGGATGGCGCGCAGGCCCTTCCCCCAGCCCAGTGCTCGGCCGGCTTGCCAACAGCCGCACATGCACTGCAGTGCGGCGTGGCCTCGCACGAGCCGGCCCGATGACCGGGCTGACCACAGCGGAAACAGAGTCCGCTGCGGTCGACCTCCGAGGGGCACATAGCTCCCGTGTGGTTGCCCACATGGCAGCGGTAGCACCTCAGAGGTCTGGGTTCCAGCAGTTTTACCCGCGCAGACACCCATCCCACCAAGAGCCTTCGGCCCTCCGACACAGTTCTGGCCGCCGTCACGGGGCAGCTTACCACAAGGGTTTGCATGCCCGTGTTGTCAGGCCGGAGGGTGCCCGCCTTGACGAGCTCAGCAGAGCACCCCCCAGTCCTGGCGACGGCGGCCACAACTTCCTCCTCCGTCACGGAGTCATCCAGGCCCACTATGCGCATGTCGATGCGCTTAGTCGGCCTGGACACCCGGACCTCGTCCGCGGGTAAGACCGCCCTCAGCCTTTCGGCCAGGGCGTCCGCGAACGGGCCACTCTCCGCTCCGGCGAGCTCGAGCTTCCGGGCACCGGTCAAGGTCCTCCTGACCCCGATGCCCCCGCTGATGCCCAGCTCTTGGAGGCTCACCGCCTCCTTCGCCCGCTTCAATACGGCGAGATAAGTCACGCCCCTCTGTTCCGCTTCCGGCTGCAGTGTTAAAACTACAGCCGCGGATTTCGGGGCGCGAAGCCTCGCCGCAATGGCGTTGGCCTTCCGCCGCTGCTTCCTCGCCTTCTTCCTGGCAGCCTCTTTGGCCCTCCGCTTCTGGCCAGCAACCTGCCACTCGGCCCCGGCCGCAGGAGGGTCCGAGGGTGGGGGTGGGGGCGGCTGCGGCACCACTGGCGCTGCAGCCTTAGCCGCTCCTCCCCGAGCCTTCCTCCTACCCCTCTTTGCCGGGACCGACTTGGTCGTCGCCGGCATCGCAGCCGCCGGCGTCACAGGCACCAGCGGGGCTCCCCCCTTGGCCTTCGCCTTCGCCTGGCCGGACGTTCCCGGGCTGGCAGCCACGGCGGCCGCGTACGAAGCCGCCTTCTGCTGCTGGCCTGGGGCCTTCTGAGTTGCCACTGTTGGGGGACGCCGGACCATGTCCTCCAGCACGGAGAACTGCCTCCGGAAGGGAGCCAGCTCCTGCCGCACCAGGTCACGCACCTGGCTCAGCACTTGGCCCCCCTCCGGTGCTGCCGGACTCAGTCCCCCTCGCGGCTCTACAGAGGCCGCTCTGGCCATCCCCGCAAGGTCCCTCCGGAGCGACTCATTCTCCCGAACGAGTCGCTCCGTAAGAACCGCGAGGCGGGCAACCTCCGCCCGCAACTCAGACGCCTCTTTGGCCTCCTTTGCCCCGCCGACGTTGGCCGCCGCTGCCGCCAGGATGGAGGCTTTGGCCGCGCTGATGGCCTCCCGCTTCGAGGACTGTTTCCTCTTGAAGGCCACAGCGCGGATCGCGGCCTCCACAACCTCCCCAAATTGAGCCCTTCGCTCCTCGGCGGTGGGGGGTACCTCTCCCGGGGCCTCCGAGTCGTCAGAGTCGAGAGGAGGCGGAAGAGTAGAGGGAGCCCCACGACCGCTCCCTCCAGGGCGACGCCCCTCCTCCACCAACCTCCCGGCCCGACGCTCCTCCCGGGTAGAGGGAGTCAGCCCCCTCCCTGCCTCACAGCCCCTGCCCCGCCTAGCGGTGGGGATCTTGCGGGCAGAGGCAAACTCCCCCTCGGAGGACGACTCCTTGTCGTCCTCCCGTCTGGGCCGCTTGCGGAAGAGCTTGACGCCCTCCACAGCGGCCCCCCTTCCTCCGACTCCAGAGCCCGCCGAGCTGACCGTTATCAGGTCAGGCGCGGAGCCGGAATCCGACTCCGCACCTCCCCGGTGCTCAGGCGAACCCTCCGCTACTAAATCGTACGCCATCAGCTCCTTAAATGAAGCAGATCCGGATGACGACGATTCGGAGCCTCCTCGGCTCTTGTTGCCACTGGCAATCGGTACACAATTGGTGCCCCCCCCAGAGTACGGTGGGGCAGACGCTCTTGCAAGCGTGGCGGATTCCCCAGCGGCTGAGCCGCTGGAACCGCCCTGGGGTATTACTATTTCCTTTTGTGTATTCATTCTCTGTTCCTTTTAAAGGGTATGGTCCCTTGCTCCTTCGCCCTTTCTCCCTCACAGGGCCTCTCCTCCCACCCGCTCACTGCCTACACGGCCACGTCTGATGAGCAGACGCGCACCAGAAGGCAGCGAGCGGGATTCCTCGCGTGTGTGTCTCTCTTGGTCTGATCCCTCACTTGCGACCTTCCGGCATGAGTGGCTCTACCGGGAAAGCTCGCAAGATCATTGGGACGCTCAAGCCCCACCACGACGACAACGTGGAGACACATTCGGTGGGGAACTCACCCAAAACCCTCCGAAGATTATTGAGGAGACGAATTTTACAAGCACTGAATTACGCTTGTTCTGCAAAATCCTTCGGATTGTGATAGAAATAGTGTACAATTTTTATAAAAATGTTGTCTCATCTTCGGGATAAGCCTGTCTGTCGTAGCCTTTAATTTGATAAGACCAAACTGTGTTAAAAGTGTTGAAAAGATGTTGTTATTTTGAAAGCGAAATTACTGTTTACCAGTTAAGTCTCGGCAGTACGTACTTGATAAAGTTTTCCTCGTTTGTTGATAATCTGTTTTATAGCAAAATTTTAGTCTAAACTTCTAAAGATTATTTGGAGGTTGTTCGGTTGTAGATAATCTTTTGGAAGATTTGGGAATCTTAAACGGTGGGTTTATTTGAGAAATTATTATTGGGGTACGCAAGTTTAAAGAAAATGAACGCTTTTATAGTTAAGAAATCTACTTATTTAATTTTATAAAGCTTTTATTTTTAATTTCTCTGTCGGCAACACACATGGTGTTAAATTTTTAGGTCAAATTTAACCTGCTGAATTTTATATCACAAACATTTAATTATTTCGTAGTACATTTTTCAATATCATGTGTACCGACACAAATAACGTCAATTTATTATTAAAAAAGGTCGTCGACAAAACTATTATAGCCTGATATCAATACAATAATAAATACTCACATCACGACATTATAACAACAATATAACACACGAACATCATTGTTAAATCACGAAATATAAACAGTCTGTGAATATGAAAAAACATATTTATAAACTTTAGAAACTGGACACGTCCCACCATTCAACTTTCGACCAGCGAAACAGACCCATCCATTTCTTTCGCCAACCCTAAAATGGCTACAAATATAGTTGTAACTTCACTTACTGAGCTCATATTTTACTGGTCGTGTAAGTGCAGTCACGAAGTGTACGAACCCGACTACTTAGATCATATCGGAGTGGATTTATTTAAGTGAAGTACCGTTTTGCCGTTAAGATGGCGAAGGTATGCCCTGCCGTTGCCAAAGCCGTGCTTTGAACTTTGATGCTGTACATTTTAGCTGCATGGCTTACGGAGTTCCTTGTGTGTAATTTTGAGGTAATGTTTTGTCGTATTTTCTGAGGTACGGCGGCTTTTGAGAAGATTTTGTATGTGTACAGTTTCAAATCCTGTGTAACAGACGTAGGTAAACAAAAATTGTACGCCTAAATGAAAAATGTTTATGAAAAAAGCACTATTGGGATTCGTAATACCGTACATGACGAGTATATCTTCCCCAAAAACAAAATGCGTACAACAATGAGTAATTTCAATAACAAATTGGCGTCGTATCACGGATGACATTTCAGACATTACCTCCGGCGTCCATACACGACAGTGGCGGCGACAGGTTAAGCCTCTGCTAATTAATTTCAACGTGGGTCGTTTATAATAGGCCTCGACTGTAAGTTTGAATCGTAGCCAAGGACATAAAATGTTGTTAATGGTTTGTTTCCACAGTTATCGTTATATTTGAGTCATGGAACTCAGGGAATGTGTGCGTTGAAGTTTATGGAATGATATAGATTTGTTATGTATCCGGTAAAAAAGGTACCTAGTGGATTTCGCCTGGAAATTGCGTTAAAATTGATATGGCTGTCATGATCTTCATTTTATTTTGTATTACATATTTTTTTTAGAGATATAGTATTTGGAATTTGAACGCAAAGGGCACTAGAAGGATCACGGGAGTGTTTTTTCAGTCAGAGTCGGACACTCCCTTCCGCTCCGCTCAGAAGTCATTTGATAATTTGCTATCCAGAAAAAAAATCTGCCTAAGACGGGCGATTCGAAAATGCGAAAACGAGGCGACAATATCCTGACCCGCGACGCATAGGAGGGTAATTAATGTGCTTATCAGCCTCTATGTATGTAAGTTTGTGGCGCTCTAGAGACCAAACACGTGAGCCGATTTCGATGAATTTTTCGTTAGACAATTTGTCTTAATCTTGCGAGTGTCCCGGCATGTCCTAGAATCAAGAATTCGAAGACATGTGACATTCATCAACCCGCACTGGGCCCGCGTGGTGGATTACGGCCCAGTCCCTCTCCTAGAGAGGAGGCCTGTGTCCCAGCAGTGGGAACATTAAAAGGCTGATTATTTGTTATGTTTGCGAGTATCACTAAAGACACGACAGTTATCAAAATTCAATATGGTGACAACCAGACACGATTAGAAAAACTATGTAAATGCTACCAACTGCATCCGCTTCAAAACTGATTTGTTAGGAAATTTTATTAGTAGTTTTTACCCGTTGAGTTTTTTACGTATAGGTACTTTTCCTAAGCGCAATATTATATCCGTACGACGTCTCTGAAATAGGATAGGCAACTACGATCATAAAATAATTCAAGAAGAACAAAATCTCATTCCCAATGACAATTTAAATGCAAAAATCTCTAACATAGAACCTAGCATGGAAATTGAACGTTTTTCGCCTCCACTTTGTAGCTGTAACCATATTTTCCAGCGGTTTAATAAAATTGTGGGTTTCCTCGATAATTGGTAAGAACATAAATTGCCACCTCCGCATTTGCGGGTTTTCCGTATACATACACCATTATACGTTATTATTGTGGAAAAAAATAATAAGCAAGAGTGTCGATAATGAGTGCTTTTGTGGACAAATACGGAGGGTAGTCGGAAGAAATCTAATTTCGTACGTTATTAGACCGTTCTTTTGTTAAATAAAACGGTTTACCTCGTACCGGCGAATGTTTCTTGATACTTTGCCAACGCCGCGCGTTTAGAGGGTTGTTTTCTTTAGATTTTCTTTTTATTTAAGCATCTTGGAATTAATTAGAACGCTCTTTATGTTCATAATCCAACCAACAAATCCAATCATAGACGAAAAAATCATAAACAAAACTTAATCATAATCCAAGACTTAGGTCTTGGATTATGATTAAGTTTTTTGCTGGTTGCAGTAAAATATTCAGTTAAAGTTCATAAAGCTATTTTTGTGTTGATCGGTAAGGTAACTGAAACGGCAACAGTTAAGAAATTTTGAAGGTGACACGAAATTTTGAAGGTGACATGTTGAACTGACACCAAGTAAATTGGGATACTATTATTTCCGTTTATTCATAAGTATATACATATAAAGCTCTGCGGTTACTGAGTGACTGATGGAAAACAAACAGCATCAGTGGGAAGCTGTTTGGCATGGAGGATCCTTGAGATGATTTCCCGAAATTCCTCAGGGAACGGGATAAAATGGGATAATCGCATACGTAGTTGCGGGCAGAAGCTAGTTAAAATATGTGGATATTTATTGCGGTATTGTCTCTCCTTTAAATCCATCTGAGGTCTTTCGTAGTCGATAGATCGATTTTAGTGAAAATGCTTGTTTCCTGTAACTTACACGGTGTACATAATAAAGAACATTATATTCTATTTAACAAGGCTGACAAGAAGTTTGGCGAGTTTCTGATTATATTTCCATTTAACAGAAAAATCTGAGCCAAAGCTAAAACTAAATGTCTTAGCAACGAAATAAGACGTAAAACGATACAAACAAATAACATCGCAAGTACAATACCTAACAGAAAGCGCTTTCAGGGAATTAATTAAGATTATTAAGTAATTCTAGCTTTCTTCAGAATTATAGAACACTAGTTTTTGACAGCGGCTTCAACCGTATTGAATGAGGCATGAAAAACAAACGAGTTCCAAGTATTATCCAAAGGGTATTGCTCATTATTGGCTTAACGTGGACAAGTTGCTCTGCAAAAAGTATTTTTACGAAAAAATATAATTAAAACTAAAATGAATATTTTTTTGATTCTCGTTGCAGGAAGTTAAATATAAAAACAAGTCGTTTAATAAGTATTTAAGCCGATTGAGTTTAGAAAGCGTCGCCATTTTATGGTTGGCGACCGATTCTGTGTGGCCACATTAATAATAATTGTGATTTCAATCTATTATTAAAGATAATAATCGATTGCTAAAACTGAGTAAAAAGTATGTATTTTCTTAAAAATCTGTAATCAAGTTTTTTTTTCAAAAGGTTTTATACTTATGTTCCTTTAATTACATTAAAAACAAACAAAACACTCGTCGTTTTAGGCCATCAAATCATTTTAAATCCGATTATAGTATTAGTTTTATCGTTGTCAAATCGATTTTTTTTTATTACCTGGCAACACTACTAACTGTCAATAATGACAAATCTAGATAACGAAATGAAAATATTATTTATGAAGTGTATTGTGAATGTTGTTTCAGTTATTTTTGCGAAGTTTTTGGTTTTTGTTATAGTTATAATGGACTCTGATACCACTTTACCGACCCGGCTTTACCCTTGGACATTGAATCTGCTCATGACGATGACCCTGGCGCTGTTTTGTTAAACGTGAAACCTTGAATGTTTACCCTTATCTGGCAATTGCACTCTATTACGAGGAAAAATTCAAAGCAGGCACATAAGCCGAAAATTATAATTCGTATAGGTATATTATAATTAATATAATCTGCAAGGCAGAGAAGCAACTACTCAATATTGTTGCAATTGCCTTGTAGGGCGAAGAACGGTGGGTTGCTGTGCTCACGTTATGACCACAATATGGTACTTAAGCTGGGCAAGGCATGAAAATAATATTAGGCCGCCTGCCCATTTTTTAGATGATATTTTATTAATTTACCATTCGGATTAAAAATATTAGTTTTATTTTTTCCATTTAAATGACCTTAGGATATGTTACTACCGGATTCAAAATAAGATAATATCATGATTAAAAAGGCAAATGATTTATTTTGGAAAATAAACACTCATAATTGTAACTTTTTCAGCGACAAGTTTTAGCAATAGACATGCTAAATATGAACTATTTTTACACTCTCCTGCAACCTTATTACTATAATTCATTTCTTTTAGGTATAAACTATTAAAAACCCTAGTCATTAAATATTATACTTAATGTTCACGTTGAGCCAAATTGCCCTAACAAACTGAGCAAGCCCTTTATTATGTGGTTTAGAAGTGAAGAGGTAACAAAGAGTCTAATGGAGTTATATTTTCATTTATCCTAACTAATATTATAGGTAATGCGAAAATGAGTTTGGTTGTTTGTCTGGCTTTGATAAATAGGGATGTTTCCTGAGTAAAACATGTTTAGTCCGTCAGTTAGATTATAGAAAAATCTTGGACACCTATTTTTTCCTTTATCAAATCTATAAAAACTGACGAAGATAGAAATCATCAAAGATCAGGAGTGGTGGCTTGTGACATCACGGCTAGGTAAGAATTCTAGCGAGTAGTGACGTCACACGAGTTTTCAACGCAATATATCGTCTTCATTTTTAGTTTTCGTAAAAAAAGAAAAAACACGGGTCCAATATTTTTTGGAAATCTATCGGACGGACTGATCAGACTCTTTTTATGGATGGGAAATCATTAAGTGACATGGAGTGGAAGGGAGTATCTGATACTCTTACTGACTAAAACCCGTCCGTGTTCCTCCAAATGCCTTTTACGTACCAAGGCCGCGGCGACTCTTTCGAACAAATTCCGCAACCCTGGATAATAATAATAAAACGTTTATTTCGGAAACTTGCACCATAGTTTGTTAGTGATACAACTTACGTAACTATGTATGTTACGTAACTGTGTTGTGGATACGGTAATAAGCAAAATTAACGCCAACAAAACCGCGGGCAGAAGTAAGTAATATTAATAACTAGCTGCTGCCCGCGACTTCGTCCCCGTGGAATCCCCGATTTTAAAACATTTTTTATCGCTGCTCCGCTCCTATTGGCTTAAGCGTGATGTTATATAGCCTAAAGCCTTCCTCGATAAATGGTCTATTTAACCCAAAAAGAATTTTTCAATTCGAACCAGTAGTTCCTGAGATTAGCGCGTTCAAACAAACAAACAAACAAACTCTTCAGCTTTATAATATTAGTATAGATAATATATTAGTATAGATAATATGGATATAAATGGACCAACAATTTTAGGTTCTCATTTAATTCAATTGCAAAAGGATCCGAGTATGGCTTTTGCAGATAATTATTTCAAGTCTAGTGGGTTTTCAGTATTAATTTAATCCCTGGTAACGTTTCAGTGACTGCTATCCCTAGAGCCTAGATCACTTAAATTTTAACCAAAATTAATCTTTTGTAAGTGTCTACATTCCTTTATTAATCTTGCCAAGTAGAAGGAGGTTACCCAGTTACTGGGTCGAAAGTGGTCAGATAGACCGTCACTCAATGTAAAAAACTGGTACCCAATTGCATCCAGCCGAACTTGTATGCCGCGTGTTAAACGATAAATAGGCAAAAATAATAACTGACTATATCCCATTCACAATAAGATTAGACAGTGAAATAAATCTTTTTTACAGTCCGTTCAACCGATTTTGACTTCTATTGCGTTGGTGGCATGACAGATGGCAGCTGCAGTAAACAGTTGGTATTATAATCACGTTTTTGCTTTTTGCTATCCTTATGCCTACTGAATAAAAATCGATTGAAGAAAAAGTATAAATCGGTTGAACGGACTGTAAACAATTTTGTTTATATGTCTAATCTTATTGTGAATGGTGTATAGGTGAAATTAAATACCAAAAGACATCGCGGTAGACCATGGCGAAGATAAAGGGACGAGCTCAAGTCTTACTGGAAAGACTCAATACTCAATACATTTATTTGCATTCCACAATGTGAACTTAGGTGGTAGGTACATACAGCCGCCCCCACCCCCACCCTCGGACCCTCCTGCGGCCGGGGCCGAGTGGCAGGTTGCTGGCCAGAAGCGGAGGGCCAAAGAGGCGGCCAGGAGGAAGGCGAGGAAGCAGCGGCGTAAGGCCAACGCTATTGCGGCGAGGCTTCGCGCCCCGAAATCCGCGGCTGTAGTGCTCACACTGCAGCCGGAAGCGGAACAGAGGGGCGTGACGTATCTCGCCGTACTGAAGCGGGCGAAGGAGGCGGTGAGCCTCCAAGAGCTGGGCATCAGCGGGGGCATCGGGGTCAGGAGGACCCTAACCGGTGCCCGCAAGCTTGAGCTCGCCGGAGCGGAGAGTGGCCCGTTCGCGGACGCCCTGGCCGAAAGGCTGAGGGCGGTCTTACCCGCGGACGAGGTCCGTGTGTCCAGGCCGACTAAGCGCATCGACGTGCGCATAGTGGGCCTGGATGACTCCGTGACGGAGGAGGAAGTTGTGGCCGCCGTCGCCAGGACTGGGGGGTGCTCTGCCGAGCTCGTCAAGGCGGGCACCCTCCGGCCTGACAACACGGGCATGCAAACCCTTGTGGTGAGCTGCCCCGTGACGGCGGCCAGAACTGTGTCGGAGGGCCGAAGGCTCTTGGTGGGATGGGTGTCTGCGCGGGTAAAACTGCTGGAACCCAGGCCTCTGAGGTGCTACCGCTGCCATGTGGGCAACCACACGGGAGCTATGTGCCCCTCGGAGGTGGACCGCAGCGGTCTTTGTTTCCGCTGTGGTCAGCCCGGTCATCGGGCCGGCTCATGTGAGGCCACGCCGCACTGCAGTGCATGTGCGGCTGCTGGCAAGCCGGCCGAGCACTGGGCTGGGGGAAGGGCCTGCGCGCCATCCGCCCCGACCAAGGGCAAGAGGTCTGCCGCCGCCGCCGCCTCTGCCGCCGCCGCGGCTTCCGTCGCCGCTTCTGCCGCTTCTGCTGCGGGTGCTGCGACTCCTAACGCTCGGGAGGGTGCTGAGATGGAGTGCCAGTAATGGTCCCATTTCGGCCTCCTCTAGAGACAAGTCGGCCGCTGTGCTATTGCGCAGTGGCTGATGCCTGGGGACGGTGAGCGTGGGTGGCTCGCCGTCCGACACCAGGTTGAGTCGACGACGCGTTGTGTTCCACGCGCGCCGAAGGAGCCGTCAGCACCAAGGACGGGACCCCATAGGGTCGGTGCCTGCTAGGGTTGCGGAATTTGTTCGAAAGAGTTACCGCGGCCCTGGAACGCATAGGGCACAAGAAGGATCACGGGTGGGTTTTAGTCAGTAAAAGTCTGACACTCCCTACCGCCCCACCCAGGGCGGGAGGGGTCATTTGATGATTTCCCATCCAGAAAAAAAAAAAAAAAAAGGTGGTAGGTACATATTAAATATACATAATTTTAGATCATTGTGGACCCTGTCGGGCACAGCAAGATAGAACAGAGGAAGAGGGCTTATTATTATTTAAAACAAGTAAAATGTTAATGTTTTTTCTACTACTCACTTCAATTTTGGTTATTTTTGGTATTCATTTTTATTTATTAATTATATTTATCGTTAAAATATTCATTAATATTATAATAGCATTTATGGATTAGGAATTGTTTAAGTTTATTTGTAAATATATTAAATTTTTGTTCGTTTTTAATTAAGTTAAGACTGGCCTGAACTAGGAAAGGACAGAGTTTTGTGGAAAAGAGTGAGGTAGAAGCTGCATCTGATTAGACTGGAAGCCGGCCGAAAAAGTAGTTAGAAAAGATCTAGACTGGGTTTTGCATATAGGGAGTCGGGAGTCCACCATAGATGCGGGCTTGCGGATGACGAGCACGGTGGCTCGCCGTCCGATAACCGCTAGGCCCGGGTTGACGGCGCGTCGAGTTCCATGTGCGCCTCAAAGAGATGATAGCCAAGAAGACGGGGCCCGCCAGGTACAGTGCCTGCTAGGGTTTCGAAATTTGTTCGAAAGAGTCACCGCGGCCCTGGAACGCAAAGGGCACTCAGAGGAACACGGGTGGATCTTAATAAATAAGTCTAACACTCTCTTCCGCTCCGCTCAGAGCAGAAAAAGTCATTTGATGATTTACCATCCATAAAAACAGACTTTACATATGTATGAATGTAATTTTAATTGTGTGTAAGGATCGTCGTATCGCCACACACTGCCTCTCTAATTCAGAATTAGGCGTTAGTGTCTGTGTTCTTTTTTAAAATAAAATCTAAAACCTAAATATATATCTACTGTACTTTGAAATCAAAAGAGCGTTGTCTGTCTGTTTATCTTGTTTACGAGCCGCTTAAAGATTTTTAAAGCGACAAGCGCCAGCGACCTTACGCGAAGAAAAAATAACAGCTGTTCAGTACGATTTGTTGAGTGAAGTCCACATACATATGTAATATGTATGTAAATGTATGGCGGCTCGATTGCTTTTCACAATTTCGTGGTTGGGCTCATAGTAAAAGTTGTTCATAATTATGAGTAAAGTGACCCCTTTTTAAGTATTTATTATATATTATTATGTACTTTACACTATAAGAACACGAACAGAACAATCGCTATTACAAGTGTACAATGGGTGTACCTACTTATCACACAGGGCAATCTCTTGGAACATTCTCTCTATCTCTCTATACCTTTGGATGGACAGAACGAAAGGAAATAAGAGGTATTGTGTTTATCCAGTAATACATACAAACTGTCTTAAAAGAGTTGGTAATAGATTATCAAAAAATAAAAGTGTTACCTACAAACGAACTACACTATAATATAACATTTTTAAGGAATTGTTTTCTTAGACTTTCTTTTTCCTAAATACCGACATAAAAAAAATGAATCGATTTGGACTCAGCCATCAAAATTCACAGGTCGTATCGTTTATCTGCCCTTTAAGCCAACAGATCCCAGCGATTACGCCACTGTCGGCAAATTAAGTTCAATTAGGAACATCTGCTCTAGATACACTTGTTAGCATAGGTCCCTGGCCTCTGTGAGTCCAACTAATAAACCTGTCTTTTTATCTTTCTTTGGAGGATACAAAAGACCCGTCGGGAATTAAAGTGTTTCGTTTTTAGCTGATTTGAATGTCTGTTGCTGAATAAAATTCGGTGGTACGTGGGTTTGACTATCGCCTTTGGAAAATTACAGGCATGTTTGCATAGGAATTTGCGCTGTTAATGGAAACAATTCATATATAACTATACTATGTTATGTTAATAGTTATTTATTTCTGCGATAAGTCCGTCAATCAAGGTTAAATTGAAGACTGTTACATTTTTTTTACAGTAAAATTTAAAACACAAAGGTAAATATTGTATGTGTGAACCACGGAATATTATATCAATGGTGTGGACGGACCAATACTCAATTACTTATTTCGCTGTAAAAACAAATGGTAGTCTACAAATTTGCCTGACTGTATTTACCAGACTCAATTTCCCAAATCAGGACCCAAAAACACACACTCACTTAACATACATATGTAGGTGTCGCAGTACCCAAAAAGAGATTGCGCTTACTTAAGCTGTAAAGTAGTTAGCGGCTTAGTTCAGCAGCATGCAGCGATACAGCGCTCCAGCGCTGAATTTCCCGAAAACTTACATGCGACGTAATCTAGTTAGCGCATGGCAGTGAAAGTACCTGAAACAAATATTATTTATATTAAGTTTTGAGTAATAAGTTCCAGAAGTTTCAAGTTATTAAGCTGATTAGTCGTTTTTGATAAATGATTTTATGAATCTTCGCTGTACTTTAAGATTTTATTTATGTTTGTGAATTATCTGTAGCAAACAGAGGTCTGATTTGTGCCTAGCGTAATCATCCTTTTAATGTTCCCACTGCTGGGACACAGGCCTCCTCTCTAGGAGAGGGAATGGGCCGTCCTCCACCACGCGGGCCCAGTGCGGGTTGGTGAATGTCACACGTTTTCGAATTTTTGGTTCTAGGACATGCCGGTTTCCTCACGACATAAAACTACTTCACCGATTTGTGTCTAATGAATGGAAATATGCGCCCTTTCACGTGGGTCTTAATACTTATATATATGACTATAATATACCTGAGGGACAATTCCCGTATTTTAAAGGCATTCGCATCTAAGTCGCAATCTTTCAAAAACATCCTTTATTTATGGATGCGGATATTGCGGAGCGGAAGGGAGTGTCAGACTCTTACTGACTAAAACCCACCCGTGTGCCTCCTAGTATCCCTTGCGTTCCACGGCCGCGGTGATCTATCGAACCAATTCCGCAACTCCAGCATTTAAAAAACACCTTTTCGCTGAGATGATATTGCGTCCCGAATTTGGCAAAATATAAGTGAACAGTACACCTTAGAGTTATACAGGCGTGCAATTCGATTCCATTTCCCAAAATATTTCCTCAAATATTTTACCTACTTATTTACACCGAGTGTTTTAAACTTTGGTGGAAAAAATAACGTTCGTTCTCCATTCCCAGTTTCCCAAATAATTTATAAAACCATTTCGCAATGCATTGTTTGGACGTGAAGTATAAATCATGTCAATCTTCAAACAAAAGGGGAAGCTTAAGATTTTGGTAAATCAGGACCGCAGACGGGCTGGAACGGTAACAATTGTGTTGGATCCGATACAGATTCCGGAATGTTAAAGATTTGTATAATAATATAAGGGGAATATTGTGTTTAGTTAGTGTTACAGAGCTCGAGAGATAGTGGTTTGTAGACGTATTTTATATACACCATACAATGCATATAAAGTAAACTAGGGATGTTGCCTGAGTAAAAAATATATGATTGTTTAGTCCGTCAATTAGATTATAGAAAAATATTTGACATGTATTTTTCCTTTATCAAATCTATAAAAACTGACGAAGATAAAAATCATCAGCTTAACAGGCTTAGTAATAATATGTTCCCGTTTTACCCTCTGGGCACGGAACCCTAACAATAATGTAGTGTGCACAACTCGACAAAATGTACTGAACCGCTGATTTCTTTGCGATTTCAGAGTTGGCTCCATTATAATAAAGTTTTTCATGATCGTTACATCTACACTAATATTATAAAGAGAAAAGACATGATCGTTTTTTTGTTTGTTTGTTTGCATTGAATAGACTCCGAAACTACTCGACCGATTTGAAAAATTCTTTCACTGTTGGGAAGCTTTATTATCCCCGGGTGAAATAGCCTATATTTTATCCCGATATTCCCACGGGAACGGGAATTACACGGGTAAACCGCGAGGCGCTGCTAATGTTCTATAAATTGAACCCATGCAAACTCAGGGCGACTTACAAGTACAAAGATAAAACAGTTTAAGCAAAACAGAACACCATTCTCGTAACACCAGTAATTTCGTCGCCTCAAAGACTTTGCGTCGGTCAGCGCACTTTAGAGTCAGACTGTTAGTTTCTGACGTAGCAATGTTTGACATGCTCTTATATGGCTGCGCCGTATACCCGAACACAGGGCAGCTCATCACTCGCACGGCAGATGTTCAATATGTGTGACGCACCTGGTGCGGTGGTTTTCGAGGGTCGGTTGGATAGGTTTTAGGGGCCGATAGTGTTAAACTTTATTGGAAACTAGCGACCCGCCCCGGCTTCGCACGGATGCAATGTAGATACTAATGTTTTCTCTACTATAATATGCATGTATACATATAAACCTTCCTTAAGAATCAGTCTATCTATTAAAAAAACCGCATCAAAATCCGTTGCGTAGTTTTAAAGATCTAAGCATACGTAGGGACAGACGGCGGATAGTGACTTTGTTTTATACCATGTATTATTATATTATTGGAAATTAAGTAATTTTAAAGGATTACGCCGAAGTTTTGTACAATTTTTAAATTAATCAGTACTTTAGGAATCCATAAATGATTAATGATATTTATTATAGAATGGAATACTCTTTATTATGTACACCATATAAGTTACAGAAAATATAGACTAAGAAAACATTACATAGGGTGACACAATGGGCGGCCTTCTTCGATCTTTTCAAGACAACCTTTAAAGCTTTTAACCTTTAAGTAGGTTAAACATAACACTTTTACACGTCCAATATTTCTTGTCATTTTAAGCTAGATGAAGCCAGTGCCGGGCCACTTTTGCTTCCGATAATCTTTCAAAAAAATACTAAACCACCAGATAGGTGGTTAGATTCCATCAAGATTTCAGGCAATTATACTTCAGTGTATTTGTTCAAACAAAGTGTTAATCCTACTCTGCAATAAGTAGGTAAGTAAGATTTGTACCTAAGTACAAAAGGTGTTAGTTCTAGAAACTAATTTGCAACGATATCCAGTCCGAAAACTTGGGCGCTCAATCAATAATCGAAAAGTTATAAGCATACAAGCCTACATGATTCGGTTCACATAGTGGACCATTGGACAATCATTCACAATATCATTTCACGATAAAATAGATTCCCATTCAAAAAGTAAGTCGAAAAAGCTCAATAACAATAAATATTTAACCGCACCCCTCTCATATAACTCCATTCAAAAATATCTTGTTCTAACAATGAAAAGTTCTTGAGCAAGTCGGTCAACAATACCCACACCTTTTTTTTGCGAAAACTTTTTGGGGTTCCATAGCCAAATGGCAAAACCGGAAACCTTGTAATGTAATCCTGTTCGTTTGTCCGGATATTACACAGACACGGTCGGGGACTTGTTGCACAAATCGATGAAAGCAAGGGTGGTGTATTGAAAACAAGGCTAAACAAACAATTACTTGTAATAAAAAAAAATTGATACATTCATACATTCACAGCGAAGTAGATGACATAACAAGAACATATTTTTTATTAACCAATGATAATCCCATGTCATATCCAGGCAAATGCTGTCCGTTCCAGGTTGCCTGGATGAGATCCTGGAATGGGCCCACCAATGCATTTTAGTTTTACGTTTCCTTTAGCTAACATATAACCATGGTGTACAAGAGGGTAGTCAAAAGTCTAATTAGTCCGTCAGATAGATTTCCAAAAAAAAGCTAGAACACGTGGGTATTGAAGAGGATACAGTGCGTTGAAAACTCGTGTGACGTCACGACGCAACAATTTTTACCACGACGTGACGTCACAAGCTCCTGATCTTTTTATCTATGTCGATTTTCATAGAGCTGATAAAGCAAAAAATACGTGTCCAATGTTTGTCGATAATCTAACTGAGGACTAAACAGAATCATTTCGTTTTACTCCGGAAACATCCCTATTATAATAAATAAATTAATACACATCCCAGCTACGGAACCGTTTACTGTGAGTGGTCCGTCACGAACTTTACCGGTTTTAAAACGAACGATGAGTGAACAATACGTTTCAGTAAGAGTAAAGTAATAATATCAGGGAACTTGTTTGCATGTATGGTCACGTTCGTTCCCGGGGAACTGAATTTTAAGCGGTTTTTGTTAAAATATCGTATGACGCAAACGGCGCGGCGACACGGGTGCGACTTGAAATGGGTCGGTTTGGGTATTAAGGCTTCATGTGACAGTCTATCGGTATTTACCAAACTGGACTGGATTACAATACTCGTATTATAAATACATATATTGATATTATAGTACATTTCATCATCAGCCTAGCCTTTTCCCAACTATATTGGGGTCGGCTCCCAGTCAAGTCGGATTCAGCTGAATACCAGTATTTTACGCAAAGCGACTGCCTATCAGACCTCCACTACCCATTAACTGGGGAACACGGTACTTCTTGGCAAGGCTGGTGTCGACTGCCAACGATCTCCAAATGACAGCCGGGACCAACGGCTTAACGTGCTTTCCGAGGCACGGAGAAATCTCGTTATTTTAAAATGGTCACCCATCCACAGAGGAATCTCGGCGTTGCTTAACCTCGAAGATCGACCCGTGCAGCTGTTATAATTAAAAAAAAATAAAAAAGAAAGAATTTTCTTATCTCAGGAACTACTGGTACGAATGGAAAAATATTAGCCCATTTATTGAGGAAGGTTATAAGCTGTATAACGTCACGCTACGACCAATAGGAGCGGAGCATATTGATGCTCAAACTTGAACAAATTTGTTTTCGCAAATTTTTCATTGGAAAAATATTGCTAAAACAAGTATCTCTCTCATAGGTGACTCAGACGAAGTTCCGCGGGTCATCCAGTATAAAATAAAGCTATATTCGAAATTCATTCAAAGAGTATTTTGATGAGAGAAGTAAAGAGAAAGGTATTTGGTTTAGAACGATACAATGTCAGCCTTCTCGAATACCTTGGTTTATGAATTATAAACTTTGTAGAAATATTATAATTATAGCAAATAGGTTACGCTCAGGACACTATCCCTCTAAGAAATTTGCATATTTAATGAAAAAAGTTGATTCTCCTAATTGCGAATTATGTGGTGTACTTGATGATGTCTACCATCTATTAGTGGACTGTAATAAATATAAAAGAGACAGGGAATCATTGGTGCGTGAATTTAAATTGAATATGATGGATGTTGGATTTTTTTAAATAATATTAGCAAATCCCCTTTCATCTGCTGCTATCAAACTATTTAATGTGTTCACGCGTCATTGACGTCCTGTTACTTACATCCTAGAATAGTATAGACTAATATTGATTGTGTAGTTATAGTGTTTAGTTATGACTCAACGGGGCTGGCATGTTCTTAGAATAAAAGTCCCTAAAACAAAAGTTAAAAAAAAAACCATCCAAAGACAATATTTATTGACAATTTTTAAAAGGCAAGCAGTTCTAACAATTTTCTTTACAAAACCATCAATTTCGAATAATTTAAAATCTTATAAATAGTTCTGACGCTATATTTGTGAAAATGTACCAAAATGCTGAACTAAAATAGTCCACAACGCCGGTGATGGATTTGCGAATCAGAAACATATTCAAGACCATATATTTACTTCTACCCCTGTCGGAACCAGACAAACTGGAATATGTAATTCTGGGTTGCAAATAGCTGTTGAAATTAAGTCGAGGACCAAATCCTTTGTCTTTTTGTCGCCATGTTAAGTAACAGGCAAACAAAAGAAAGAGTGAAACGTTTAAAAGTCCTCCTTTTTAGAACGTTTTATTATCTGTTGGAGATTATTTTCGGTGTTATAACTTGGAAATAAAATATCTTTTTAGGGTTCCGTAACCGAAATAACTAAAGATACTAAAAAACTTATATTATATTCCTTAAATTCCCTATATTCTCTTATAATCATTAATATTCATTGTTGTATTACGAGTATCTTCGTGTTCCTTCTAGTGCCCTTTGCGTTCCAGGACCGCGGTGACTCTTGCGAACAAATTTCTAACGCTTCGTTTATGTTCATACATCTGCGGCCTTAAATTGAGTTTTAAATCGCGTTAACGTTTGGTGACCATCAAGTTAAACCTTATTTGTCATACGATTCGACAATTTTTTAAAGAATGGAATTTATCAAAAGAGGGAAATTTATCGGAAGGGAGTGTCAGATTCTTATGAACTAAAACCCGCGGTGGTTCTTTTTCTGGCAGATACGACGTCAAATCAGCGCTGTGATATTTTCTTATTTTAAATATCGCTGCATATGCTGAGATAGGAACCTTTTTGGCCTCGTACACTTACATTTAGGTACAAATTGATATAAAATTCTATAATGCTATCTATAGCATTTGTTACTTTATTTTTCTAGTAGTTTTTTTTTTTGTTTGTTTTGTGCGAGACCCAAATAAACATTTTTCTTTCTTTCTTTCTTTAAATCGGTCGCGATCTAGAAATCACTAATTACTGAAGTGATGCCAAGCTTCGTACTGCATACACAAATTAAAAGTTACTTAAACAATAAATAATGTTCCAGCTAAACATTTTCTAAAAGCCGGCGCAAAAGTTTGCCTGCAACAATTTCTTTTACGTTGGTACAAAAAACCGGAAACTTTTTCAAAACACTGTTTACATGACGTGCAAAATAATTTGTAGCGGGAGATAAAAAATAAAACATGACAAGCGCGGGTTGAACTCGCGTATAGAGGGTTCCGTACGATGAATATATTATCCATAGAATATTTACCAAGTAACACATAAGTACATGTGTATGTATGTACGTAAATATATGGTCGCTTAATTCTATAAATTCCAACTGTTGTAATCTGTAAGGGAAGAACTATTTTCTATATTTTTAGTGAGTCCCTCAGAAGGAAGGAATTCTCAAAATGTTTGACTTTGCACTCTGTATCGGGAGAAAATGGTGAATTTTCAGCTATGTTTGTAACAGTTGTAAGGCCACTTACTAAATCCATGCGTCTATAACTTTCCGCGCTTAGCGGCCGTACGTACGCTTGCATCGCCCCCTACCCCCAAACACCGCCGAAGTCCGGCCGCCGCTCCCGTGACGTACATACACACGTTTTTGCTGCAAAAACTAACTACGCCACGCATTACACTTCAGTCCTAGTTATATTATGTGTTTTAATAATAATATATCATTTATTTCGGGTAACAAAGACCCATAACATACACCTTACAGGCTATCATACATATTTATAAAAACTACAAAAATACACTATTGTACACGAAGTGTCGGCGTCGTGTTGCGCTGCGTGGTGTCACGTTACCTTTCGCGGAATCGCCGATACAGTAGTATTGTACATAAAACTATAATAGCCCACTTATCTATACAATACACACTAATTTCACCCTACACAGTTTATTTTTTAAGCAAACTGATAGACACACTACAGATCTTGAAAGGGTTTCCTAATATCACTGGGGCAAACAGAACCCCAAAAAATAAAAAACTGAAGCATCATCGTTAGAGGGTAGTCAGAGCTACTTGATCATGTGTCAGTCATCGAGAATAATTGATCCGATCCGTCCTCGATGGTCCTTGCAGTACTTGTTATCAGTACATAAGGAGGAAATGGTTTTCTAATTACTCGACTTTGTCGGGGAGCAAGTAAGTCCTTAAGGGAATTGTACGATATCAAGTTTGATGAAGGGGTTCGAAACGGCATAAGAATTGAGTGTTGATTCAGTCTATGTGCCTTTAATTATATTATTGTGTTTTCGTTTTAACAACATCAGAGGAAAAAATGATTTTTCGCTGTAACTTAGGTCGGCTTGCGCAATCTAGAGTTATCTTTAATTTCGGGTTATTTTCTAATACGATGCGAGCTGAAGAGTTTCTTTGCTTGAACGTGGTAATCTCAGGAACTACTTGGTCGGTTCGATTTGAACAATTCTTTCAGTTTTAGATAATCCATTTATCGAGGATGGCTAATGACTATATACGATAACGCTAAGACAATAGGAGAGGAGCAGTCACGACAAAATTGACACAAACGAAGTTGCACGGGTGTTCTAATCTTCTAATAATGACCCAGGTTCTAAGTCAGTTGGAATTATAACATAACCCAGTCACCGCGGCCCTGGAACGCAAAGGGCACAAGAAGGATCACGGGTGGGTTTTAGTCAGTAAGAGTCTGACACTCCCTCCCGCTCCGCCCAGAGCGGGAGAAGTCATTTGATGACTTCCCATCCAAAAAAAAAATTGGTCTCTAGACAAAGTGACATTCTAATGATTGCCAAAAATAGAAAATGTTTGGAAGTGATCACGAGAGAACCAAGTTTACAAGACATAGCCCTTAGGATCGCCAAACTGAAGTGGCAATGGGCAGTCCACATTGCTTGCAGAACAGATGGTCCATTGGGCCGAAAAGTTCTGGAGTGACGACCGTGTACCGCAAGACGCAGCGTTGGAAGGTCTCCCGCAAGGTGGACCGATGGCCTGATGAGGGTCGCGGGTAGCAAATGGATGCGAGACGCACAGTACCGGTTGTTGTGGCGAGACTTGGGGGACTCCTATGCCCAGCAGTGGACGTCTTTCGGCTGATATGATGATGATGACGTCACAGTTCAATATTGCTTATCGATTACACTATAAATGTTGAATTTCTTATCATCTGTATCCCTCATAAAATGTCAGACAGAGTACCCTCTATAAATAAGTCCAGTTCAAAGTAGTAAAGACTGAAATTAAATTACATTATAATATGCATAAAAGTTCGTAACCTATGTATACGCTCTCTTGAAGGACTCTGCTAACGTATAACGGAACGCCTTTCACCCGACCATTTGAAAGCATCTGAGGATGACAGGATGCGGGAAGCCGACTACCGTACAATGTAACGCAATTTGGCAGAATGCCAGCAGATGACTGCGATTGGCTGATTTAAAGTTAGAACATGACTTTGAATAATCTTATGATGAAACAGTAAGCACACAAATGTATGATAAGGTTCTCGATAAGGTATAATTTATATCCATGTGCGTGGTCGGCAGAAGCTGTATAATATGTACATAATTTTACACTAGCTTTTGTCTGCGTTCAAATCGTAAAATTATCCCTCATGAACGTGCTACCTGGTTAACAATTTCGGTGCCCAGAACTCAGCATATTAGTCGAAAAATCATTTCTTGGTGTGCCCACAACCCGAAGTTATATGTGGCGACACAAGACGGCATAAGAACAAATTACAAAAAAAATGGTCTCAGCCATCGTCAATCCATGTATCAATTTATATTCAAATATATAATAGCTGTGCAGATTTGGGTATTATTTGACACGTGGCTTGATAGATTAAAGTCACCTAGACGTCAAAATATTGATGAAATTGTCGTGCCTCTCGCTCGATCGTAACGTTACAATGCGCGTAACGTTACAATGAGTCATCTTTTTCCGTGAGTGTAGCCGGCGTTCATCGATTTATTAGACGGTGTCACGTCAAAACATTGATAAAAAATCTGATGAAAGGGTGAAATAAATCATAATTCAGTGTAATACGGAAATCATGACGTATCAATAGAAGAACCAAACGTTTCACACAATGCTAATCCTGCAAACCATACTAATATTGTAATTGTGAAAGTGTCTGTCTCTTTGTTACCTATCACGTCATAACTGCTGAACGGAGATGAAACTTGGTAGACCTGCGGGCGTACCATGAGGTGTTAAAACGTGAGTCTTCCGAGCGAGAAAGAGGGATAGAGTTATACACCCTATATAGCTCCATCCCTTTTTCTCGCTCGGACGACTCACGTTTTAACACCTCATGGTACGCCCGCTGGTACTGGACATTTGACCCTTTCTATTTAGGTATAGTTTTTGTGTATCGTGGGCGAAGCTAATTGCAGAAGGCAGTCACTATCACTACATAGGTAGTATAAAACAAAGTCGCTTCCCACTGTCTGTCTGTCCCTATGTATGCTTAGAACTTTAAAACTACGCAACGGATGTTGATGCGGTTTTTTTAATAGATAGAGTGTTCCAAGCGGAAGGTTTATATGTGTAACTAGCGACCCGCCCGGGCTTTGCACGGGTGCAATGTAGATACTAATGTTTCCTCTAATATAATATGTATGTATTATACATATAAACCTTCCTCTTGAATGTCTCTATTTATTAAAATGAACTGAATCAAAAACCGTTGCGCAGTTTTAAAGGTCTAAGCATACATAGGGACAGACAGCGGGAAGCGACTTTGTTTTATACTATGTAATGATGGTAAATGCATAATAAAGTAGAGATTTTTACTTACTCATTTAGTCGACCATTTTGAATTTTAATTATTGCTTGCCGTTGCAATGGCCTTTTCCCAAGCATCTGGCGCGGACTGAAAAGAATATCTGCGATGCTACAGTAGGATTATTGAGGGTGTTTTTTCTATCTGCTGTAAATTCCTGAAAGCTTCTATTAGAATTTTACTGATGATGCCGTCAGTGTGTTTATGAACTATTTTAATTTAAATGATCAATATTTATGTTAAACTGTCAAGATAACTGTCAGACTGCAAAAGCGATTGATAGTTGCATATTTGATTCCTTTTCAAGTTAAAACTTAATAGAAAAACGCATTTTGACGAAATTCAACCACAATTTTGGACAATTGGTTAAGCTAACTACGGATCAGAAGCTTGCCACAAAACCTCAATTCTTTTAAAATTAATTTTGGTTTGTATGAAGTTGTAAACTCTTGGACCTAGCACTTAACGGACTTACAGCAAACTCAAAAACATTATGTTCAACCAAAAATAGTCCTCAGATAATATTAAGAACTTCTGGTAGAGTATAATTACATCTGAAATCCCTCAGCACCATATTATGTGTTCCTACACACATAATATGGTGCTGAGGGATCAATGTGATTAACGGAATCTGGGAATCGTAACCCAGATTAAGTTGCAAGATTTGATACTTTTATATAATTATAATAATATTTTTTCTAATGCTTTTTATAAAGCATCTCATTAAGATAAAAGATGGGCATTTTAAGACTTTTAATCAAGATCTTATACAACGCTAAAGACGGTTTTTTATGGATGGGAAATCAGCAAATGACTTCTTCCGTTCTGGGTGGAGCGGAAGGAATTGTCAGACACTTATGGAGTGAAACCCATCCGTGTTCCTCCTAATGCCCTTTGCGTTCCAGGGTCGCGGTAACTCTTTCGAACAAATTCCGTGACCTGCAGGTAGTTTCAAACACATCGGTCATAAATCAAACTTCATTGCCCCATTACCCAATACTACTACCTACCTACTGCTGGGCAAAGATCTCATCCGTAAACTTCCAGTTATCTCGCCCGTCATGAACGCCTCTAACTAGTGACGCCAGCATTTCCCAAGTACACACTACACTTTAAACAAATATGTGCCGTTTAAAAACACAAGGCGATAGATTTTTCGTCAGAATACCGACAGCAGTATTGGGGAAATGAGCTGCGTATATTTGCTTTGAGCAACAGGCTTATGATAAAGGACCCAGAGCAATTCGTGTGCCACGATCTCCAATGGGATGGTGACACAGAATAATATGCTCAGAAGGTCTGCTTCATACAAGAGTGAACAACAGGTGGAAGCACACGCAGACGTGTTCGCTTGTCGATTTCAAATTAATAACAAAAAAAAAACGTAGAAGAGGTAACATAAAAAATGGATTTGTACAGGTCCGAAAAGTATGCGTCACATCCGCGTTAAACGAGCATCGCTAAGCATAATGCTGGGATTCGTGTGAAAGCAACAGCACCAGTTTTCAGCAACAGCCGGCGTTTACTGGATAACGTCGATCGGAACAGAAATTTTGAAAGCAAGCGAAGCCGCGTAAAAAAATAATTGAAATAAAACTGATTATAATTTTTTTAAGATGGTGGATGATTGATGACTGATCGATCATAGACGCGAGAGCGCTTACAGTCGATGTACAAGAAACGTGTTTATGTATACGATCGTTTTTGCTCGTTGTATTGAGTAACCCTTTTGTCTATATTTTATGATGGTTCCCCGTTAAATTGTTTCCAATCTGCCAGCGATTTTTGTTTGTTAAAGTTTTCTTGTCTTTTGAACCCCTTCTTTTGTTTTTGTTTGAGAAAAAGCTTAGCCGTCCTTTGTTGTTTTTATTTATTTCTGAAATGAACGAAAAATAAATTGGGTGCTTGACACTTGATAGTCAAACGGTCTCG
This sequence comes from Hecatera dysodea, assembly GCA_905332915.2. Lineage (NCBI taxonomy): Eukaryota > Metazoa > Arthropoda > Insecta > Lepidoptera > Noctuidae > Hecatera > Hecatera dysodea. The sequence goes on along the minus strand of HG995290.1, from coordinate 4,780,052 downwards.
GTGGCCAGATGGTTTTAGCTTCGGAATTGAGGACAAGAGTGTTAGTTAGATCCCGGTTCTGCTTTCATTTTCCAGAATTATACATACTAACGTATGCATGGAGTACGTGAGCTGAAATAGTTTCGCTGCTGGAGTCGCATTTCTGCCAGTGTGGACTAGTTTTAGTCGTTAGGTGTCGCATTTCTGTCTTTTAGTCTACTTCAGGGAAGAATAACATGTGCGAAAGCTTGTACAATACACTTCAACAGTAATAAAGTGCTCACTCAGACGATTTCTTTCACAGAAAAGAAATGTGTGTTTGTACAACACTCACTATAAGAAGCATTCTTCATGACCGAACATTAGTCAACGAATATATCATTAGAACTAACAAGCAAAATTCCGTTTGATATATTTTTTTCACAACAAGGCGGCTCTAAGGTTCTCGGAATAGTTCTCTTTTTTATTGATCATGCGTGGAGTCGCTTTGGCTGTAAAATAATTTATGAGTGAAATATATTTTTTTATGGAGCTATTGCAATGTTGTTTTGTTATGATGTGTTTTGAACCACTATTAATTTTATGTGCATTATAATGATGTTTTTGGAAATAACAATAATTTTGGAGTCTCTTACATGTTGCTTAAAATTATTGTTATTTGTGTCTAAAATTAAATACTCAGTAGTTATTCTAAATTTAATTTGCATTTTCAAAGAGAAAAGCTAATCATTTATTGTCTTCAAAATAAAATTCCACTTAGGACCAACATAAATGGTTAAGACAAAAAAACTCAACTAAGAACAAGTTTTACTAACATTATAACTGAAAATTTGGATGTTCAATCACGCCACAAAGGATGAACGAATGAAATCTGTCGCAGATGTTGTATAGTCTGGAATTGATGCTCTTATCCCAGGAATATATTCCCATGAGATTATTTCCAAAGGACGGACATGGGTGAAGTCACTGGCGGACGCAAGTTTCTTATATCTAGTTCATGTTAGTTATGATATATTTAATTTATTTAATCATTTACACACATTATTATTAATCATTTATTCACGAATTGTATATCTTTGAATATGAATTTAATTTGTATGTTATTTGAATGCTTATTTTATTCTATTTTTTATAATTCTATGTTAATTAATGTAATTGGACGTGTGCCGTTTTAATAAACTATAAGGAAATAAATCTAATTCCGAATCTAAAAATAGAATATAAGTATACAGTATCAATTCATATCCTTTCATCCTACGGGTTTTTATTACGAAAATCTATCCATAGCTACATCAGCTAATATGTTATTCCATTCTTTGATATCTTTTGTAGAACCGTTAAAATATAAAAGGAGCTTTTTTGAATAATTTCGTGCGGAGCTGAGGTGACGGTTGGTAGACCAAGGGTCGAAAATGCTTTTGGTTAAAAAAGAGAATTTGAATGGAGAGGTCCGTTTTCTGCGGTTGCGGAGGTAGAACCCATGATGTGGTACATACATGGCATTTATGTAGGCTTGTGGAGACATAATTATGTCTTAAAACGATCCCGCAGACAGACGCGATGCAGCAACGCGACAATGCAATTGCATAGAAATTAATCTATCTGTTGTGTTGTTCTGTGTGTTGGCTTTTCAAAGGTTTACGTTCAGCATAAAGCCCGCATACAAGATAAATCACCAAATGCGTTTAGCATTACGAATCAATCAAATTGAAATTCTTGATTAGTCGATCCGATTTTTTTTTTGTTTTTTCATTTGTTGGATTGAGATTTTTGAGTCACGACCGGTCAAACCATTTTACAGGTTGTCAAGTCCAATGAACAATTCTGGAATCAGTAACCGGGAGAAAGAGTTGAGGATTATTAACTTATTCGCGATTTTTGAATTAGGTGTTTGAGATTTACTATTTATCAAACACTAGCCTGAAAATCTGTCAAAGTATATTTTGACACATTCTAACTATGCAATTCAGAAATCGAGCCATAGTACACATATTCGAGAAAGGTCGTTAGGTCGTCTACATAAAAGTGTATCTGGACCAAAACCACCCACTGTATAACCATTTATAGGGTTCCGTATACAAAGGGTAAAACGGAACCCTATTACTAAGACTCCGCTGTCCGTCCGTCTGTCTATCCGTCTGTCACCAGGCTGTATGCAGGCAGCACCGCAGGCACCCGTGATAGTTAGACAGTTGAAATTTTCCCAGATGATGTATTTCTGCAACAGGTACAGGCTTGAAATATTCACAGAATATTTAGTTATATATTCACTTTAAAAATATATAATTCGACTAATAAAAAATAAATATTTAAGTGGGGCTTGCGGAATGTGTTCGAAAGAGTCACCGCGACCCTAGATTGTAAAGGGCACTAGATGGATCACGGGTGGGTTTTAGTCAGTAAGAGTCTGACACTCCCATCCACGGTTCCACCCCACCCAGAGCTGGAGAAGTCATTTAATGATTTCCCATCCAAAAACCAAAAATTGAGCGCTCCCATACAGCAAACGTGATTTTTTTCGTTTTTATAGATAATGAAACGGAACCCTCCGTGTGCAAACTCGACTAGCACTTGGTCGGTTTATATATATTCATTTTTCCCGCAACGCTTAGAAACAGCAGGTGTAGGAGCCATATAATCTGTAATAACGACACTCCTTTTGTCGAAAGAAATGAAACTAACCCTTATTACATTAATAGTAAGTATCATTAATTTTTATTCTTTCTTTTTTTTCTTTCATTAAAACTTATAGATAGCCAAGATACATAGCTTTGACAGCGGAGATAGCCAATATAATACTTGGCTCGGTCTAAGACTTGAAAAGGTCTAATTGAAGCTTCAAGAAAGAAAATAATCGTTTCTTAACTTAATTTTATTGAGGCTTTGGAGAAGATTACGTTTATTTTTATAAGTGAAAATGAATCTGAAAATGATTGTTAGAAAATAATAATAAACGTTAGTCTCTGTAATATTTTGCATTTTGACTTGGCTCACGAAAAGGTGATTGCTTTATGTTTTTAATAGGGCAACTAGATCTTCACGATACTTAATTTTTTGACTGCATTTAAATTCGACTCACACTAACATAAATAATACTTTTGGTCAAGTTTTCTTGCTCTATAAAGCTCAATTAACACTTTTGTTTTCGGCAGAACTCAGCCTATGGATTGAACAATAATTTGTTTCTGTGCTTACAACTCGCATCCGAGTCGTCTATACTAATATTATAAAGAGGAAAGATTTGTATTTTTGTATGTAACGAATAAACTCAAAAACTACTGGACCGATTTCAAAAATTCTTTCACCTCTAGAAAGCTACATTCACCCTAAGTAACATAGCCTATATTTTATCCACGTATACCCACGGGAACGGGAACTATGCAGGTGATACCGCGGGGCGCTGCTATACTTTATAAAAACGTATCCTAATATATTTTGGACAAATATACTTCATACTTTTGCATAATCATGAAGTATGGGAAAATACTTTATTTCTAATCTGTACTGTGATGCTTAAAACGAAACAGGCATATGGATAATGATGAACTTTTTATCAAAACCTGCAAGGTGGAACAGAATTTAAACTTGATTATCAATTAATATGGTACTGAACGAACTGAGCTTCCTAATATACCATATCTTTAAAAAAAAGAAGTCGCATTTACACGTTTTGAAAAAAATAAGTTAAGAAAAAAATGTGCTGTACTAAAAATATGCTGAAAAATACTTTTTTTTTCCAATACTTTATTTTTTTCCTGTCGAAGTAATTAATACGTTATTTTTTCGAAAACAAGTTGGCAATCCTAAGTTCCTAACCAAAAGTGTTAAACCGAGGAGGTCGTAAAAATTAATAGCCACGGGGCGATCTGGAGAATAAGCAAGGCTTGCCGATGTCAGTCTGTGCATGCCGAAATCCCTTCGTTTCTCGGAAAGCACGTTAAGCCGTTGGATTCGGTCGTCGTTAGTACATCTTTCACATTTGTTATGGCAGAAGTCAGAAAATCTGACACCAGTCTTGACAACGAAATTTGAATTACCCAGTTACTGGGATGTGATGGTTAGATAGGCCGTCGCTCCATGTAAAACACCGGTATTCAGCTGCATCCGAAAAGACTGGCAACCGATCCCAAACAACTGGGAAAAACAAGGAAGATTGATAATATGTACAGTTCAATCAAATACTACACAGCCCTCATTTCATAGTTAGCATATCTATAATTCTTCAAAGTAAACTAGTCTATGTTTTGTGAACATCTTCGTTCAAGCTTATGCCGACTAAGCATCTTTGTAAAGGATTAAACAAACACATCCTATCCACCATAGAGCTCGGAAATGTCTCAGTCGCCATTACCTACTAGACACGGCACGGCATTGTAAAAACATTCCATACAAACCAAGCGTGTCAGTAAATGTAATCAGTTACTCATACAAATTGACGGTCCGTGACATTTCTGACTATGGCTACGACAGCGGGCTAGCTGAGCAACTTCGCGAATATCTATGAAATTGATATATATCGAATATTTTTAACTATTTTTGCCTATGTCTAATCATAGTCATGACCAGTTTGGGACATAGGATGTGCATGCATACCACAGATCTGCTCGTGTGTCAATTATTTATCAAATCCGTGTCGTCGTATTCATTAACAATTATAATATAATTTTACAATTTTTAATATACGCGCTTCAGAAGAAGCTTAGTACTGCTTCCTTATTTATGATCGACTTTGTCATTGCTATCGAAAAAAACAATAAGGGATTGTGATATTCGTCCTGTCAGCTCCGTCTCTCTCTCACAAGGGAATCCTGATGGAATTGGAAGATGAAAGATAGGGGCTGGGTTGTTAAAATTTAGGATAGGTACCTTAAGACGTAGAAAAGTATAAGTAGGAAAAGACAGATCGAATATACTTTATTGTACTGAGAATAGTGAAGCAACTTTTTTACTCAGATTTACATAATTCTACCAATACAATGGCGGTCTTATCGCTAACAATAATATCTACCAGACAACCTTTGAATGGATTGAAAGAACTGAAAATAAAATGGGTAAGTTTGCGGCGTCAGTTAAGGTAGGAAGTAAGATGATGTCTTCTCTAAAAGATTCCACGATCTATGCTATCTACCGAGTCTAGCGTGTATATTCTGTATCATATGCAACCTCTCTGGTGTAAAGAGCCACAGTTCCATTCAAGATATGCGCATAGGAATTAGTAGCTATTAATGTTGGTTGGGTAAATGGGGACTTTGTGGAGGAAACACTGCTATTGCAAGTTTGGTTCTGATGTAGATACTATTCCTATGGTAGATTTTCTAACATCATTCATATTGTTTTAGAAATAGATCTCAGTTCGATCTACAAAGACTTCTAATCTATAGGATCTGACATTCCATCAGCGACAAAAAAATCTACAGGGAAATGACCAGACAGATTTGTTATTTTAACATCTGATCAGACCTTATCTTGACCTTAGAGTTTTGATCAAATCTCCAATTACATTATTTCCCTGCGACGGTTCTGGTTGAAACTTCACACACAAGTACAAAATATTTATTGGAACAAATAATTTCACACACAAGTAGATCATAGGTCCGGAAATAGGTCAGGAGGATCACGAGAATATGTTCTCTTGTGATAATTTAATAATGTAACGCGAGGGAAGCCGCTGAAAGAAGCTAGTTCAGTACAAAATAAACTCAAAAGCAACTTTAAGTTGCTTACAGAGGTAAATCTTTGATAGCGTCAGTTGCAGCTGCAATCGCCATCTTACACTTGCGGCAGCTGCCATCGTGGTTACGACTGACGCAAAAGTCACTCAGGAAATTTGCTTTTAAGCGTTGGTTGACGAAAAAATATAAGAGTTCAGTTCTTTGGAGAAGCTTATTTCACAACCGTGTTTTGGTCGGAAACCCGGAAGCAGCTGAATACCAGTATTCAATCTATCTGACCACTACTACCCAGAAAATGTAACCCGATAACCTTTGGCAAGACTGGTATGAGATCTCTTGGGTTCTGACTACTTGTAAATGACAGTTGTGCCCAATGGATTTCTGAGGCAAGGAGGGAACTCGGTATGTCATAGAGGGATACCCATCTGTAGCGGCATCGCCGCCACACAACGAAGCGACCCGAGTCACTGGTATGGATCTTCGGCTGTCTCCGCCGCGCCAGGCTCACCGTTCGGTTTCGTCGCATGCGCACGCCGCAGTCCTTTGTTCGCCGCTGTGCAAGGCACTCGCGCGCTTGCTTGCTTTTGCACTAGCTTACCGCGCCTCGCTCGTAAATCAATAGTTTTATAAAACCTGTTAAAATCGCTCTGCTTGTTAATCTTCTATCTTGTTTTATGTTCTTATATCTTCCTAACTGTTGCCTAAGTGTAAACGTGCTTCCTACTCTTGTGTGGACTGTCAATAAACCCTAAAGTGACTTTTGATTTTTATTTGGTGGACTAATACCTACATATTGGTGACCCCGACATGGAAACGCCTAAGGAAGATCGTTTGACCGCGGAAACGTCGCGTGTAGGCGTTCGTCCGCCACCATTTTGGCCAGATGACCCGGAAATGTGGTTCGCGCAGATGGAGTGTCAGTTTGCGTTGGCGAATGTTACCGTCGATCTAACAAAATATTACCAGGTCGTGTCGGTGCTGGAACACCGGTACGCCACTGAGGTGAAGGATATAATCACCAACCCGCCAGCGGTGAATAAGTATGAAAAATTAAAGACTGAGCTTATCAAGCGGTTATCAGCCTCACGGGAACGAAAAGTAAAGCAATTGTTAATGCACGAAGAGCTAGGTGACCGTAAGCCGTCACAGTTTTTACGACATTTACGACATCTAGCAGGGCCGTCAGTACCGGAAGACTTTCTTAGGACATTATGGTCGAATCGGTTGCCGACCAACCTACAGACAGTTATAGCGTCGCAACCTGACCTTCCGTTGGACAAATTATCGGAATTGGCGGACACGGTTAATGAAATTGCGCCGGCTGGGCCCATGCAGGTGGCAAGCGTAGCAGAGGCAGGTACATCTACCCTTATAAAAGAGATGGCGAGTCAGATAGCGGAATTAACAAGGCAAGTGAGTTCACTGTCTACCCGAGTGGATAACCGAAGGCAGGTACGTGGTCGCTCTCGTTCACACTCTAAAAGCGGCAACTGGCGAAGCAGGTCCAAATCCAGGCCACGTCAGCCACCAGAAAACCACCCGCATTGTTTTTATCATTTCACATACGGCATCCGTGCAAAGAAATGCACACAGCCTTGTTCATGGCGATCGGAAAACTCGAAAGGCAGCCCGAATTAGCGGCCTACGACTGCCCATTAGCATCAGGCCGACTTTTTGTATCTGACCGTTATTCTAAAATGCTATTTCTTGTCGATACAGGCTCGGATTTGTGCGTCTACCCTCGGTCAGCAATCAAGATACCCTGCAATATAACAAAGTTTAGTTTAACGGCAGCTAATGGAAGTATTATTAATACTTATGGGCCAGTGCAACTTAACCTCAACCTAGGACTTCGCCGTTCGTTTACTTGGAAATTTACCATAGCCGACGTGTCAAAGCCAATTATAGGTGTAGATTTTCTAAGTTATTATAATCTGCTTATAGATTGCCGCAACCACAGGCTCATAGATGGCACCACTTCGCTCTTCGTGGCAGCGTCCTCGCAGCGGGTTCCTGACGATGTGGCATCTGTCAAAACTGTTACCGGGAAGACTGAGTTTCACCAATTGCTGCGTGAGTTCCCAGAGGTTACCCGCCCTGCAGGTACTGTGAATCAAAACATACCTAAACATAATACGGTACACTTTATTAAGACCACTTCTGGCCAGCCCGTTGCAAGCAGACCTAGGCGCTTGGACCCAGAGAGATTAAAGATCGCCAAGAAAGAGTTTGATGACATGATAGCTAGTGGAACTGCTAGGCGCTCCGAAAGCCCGTGGTCTTCAGCTCTACACCTGGTGAGGAAGAAGGACGATGGGTGGCGCCCGTGCGGCGACTACCGTGCACTAAATGCACGTACTGTACCTGACCGCTACCCCATACGCCATATCCAGGACTTCTCACAGCGACTTTCTGGCTCCACTATTTTCACAAAAATCGATTTAATCAAAGCGTATAATCAAATACCGGTAAATGAGGCCGACATACAAAAAACTGCCATAACAACACCATTCGGATTGTTTGAGTTTCCTTACATGACGTTTGGCCTTAGGAATGCAGCTCAAACCTTTCAACGTTTTATAGACGAAGTACTTACCGGTTTTGACGACTTCTGCTTCGGATTTCTTGACGATATCTTAATTTATTCTTCTTCTCCAGACCAGCACAGACTACACCTGCACCAATTGCTGACACGCCTGCAAGAGTACGGCGTTCTCATCAACGCAGCAAAATGTGTGTGGGGCCAACCTGAGGTGACTTTCCTTGGATACCAGGTAACAGCTGCTGGAACAAAGCCTCTCAACACAAAAGTCCAGGCGATACAGGACTATCCAGTTCCGCGCACTGTGAAGGAGTTACGGAGATTTCTAGGCATGCTCAACTTTTATAGAAGGTTCGTACCCAATGCTGCAAAAAGTCAAGCACCACTAAACTCGATGTTGGGTGGAGAAAAAGTCAAGGGCTCAGACCCGATACAGATGTCGCAGTTACAGCTGGAAGCTTTCGAGGAATGCAAAAGAACGCTGTCAAACGCTACGCTGCTAGCTCACCCAAGGGAACAGGCAGAGCTCTCTATACTTACTGACGCATCTGACATTTCTATAGGAGCAGTTCTACAACAACATGTCGGCACACAGAGAGAGCCACTCGCGTTCTTCTCAAAGAAATTGAACCAAGCTCAATGCAAATACAGCCCGTACGACCGCGAACTGCTCGCCGTCTATGAGGCAATCAAATATTTCCGGCATATGGTGGAAGCCAGGGAATTTACCATCTTCACTGATCACCGCCCACTCACATTTGCCTACAAAAATCCAAGAGAGAATTGCTCGCCACGTCAATACAGGTACTTTGATTATATCGCTCAGTTTACAACAGATATACGCTATATACCAGGTGCTGAAAATGTCGTAGCAGATGCTTTGTCACGAATTGAAGAAGTCGCGACAACGATTGATTACAGCACCTTAGCCCAATCTCAAGAGTCAGACTCCGAACTACAGTCGCTTTTAGAAAAAGGCTCATCACTAGTACTGAAAAAGATAACTCTGGCTGGCTCAGACACTAACCTCTATTGTGATGTTTCTACTCAACCACCAAGACCCTACGTCACACCTGAGCTGCGCCATCGAGTATTTGACGCTCTACACGGTCTGAGCCACCCCGGACGTACAGCTACCGTGCGACTGGTCACGCAAAGATTTGTGTGGCCAGGGATTCGTAAGGACTGTAGAGAGTGGTGCAGATGCTGTCTTCACTGCCAGCGCTGCAAAATTACCCGACACACATCCGCTCCTCTTTCCCATTTCCCTACAGCCTCGTCGAGATTCATCCACATCCATCTCGACATCATAGGTCCTCTAATACCTTCTTCTGATTACAGATATTGCCTCACCATCGTTGACCGGTTCACACGATGGCCAGAGGCGATACCACTCAAAGACATCACTGCCGACACCTGCGCGGCCGCCTTGGTATCCGGATGGATATCGAGGTTCGGTTGCCCCTCGCAGATCACCACAGATCGCGGTCGGCAGTTCGAGTCCGGCTTGTTTAAGGCCCTGACTTCCCTGCTCGGCGCACGTCACTACCGTACTACAGCCTATCATCCCGCGTCAAATGGGATGGTTGAGAGATTGCATCGACAACTCAAGGCAGGAATCATGTGTCACAATAATACCCAATGGACAGAGGTCTTGCCAATCGTTCTACTCGGCATACGTAGTTCCTGGAAAGATGACGTCCAAGCATCCTCAGCCGAGTTGGTTTACGGCGAACCTCTACGCTTGCCGGGCCAGTTCCTGTCGCCATCAGACAATCACACCGTCGAAGACGTCACCAGCTTCGCTACACGCCTGGCAAAACACATGTCTAACTTATCTCCGAGGCCAACTAAGTGGCACAGAGAGAATACTTTCTACATACCCAAAGACATGCAGCACTGTTCCCATGTCTTCGTGAGGCTAGATTACGTGCGAAAGTCGCTGGAGCCACCGTATGCAGGTCCCTACAAGGTACTAAAGAGGAATGCCAAGTACTTTGAAGTTGAGGTACGTGGCAAGAGCACCAACATATCCCTAGACAGAATCAAACCAGCCTACGTCACTCAGGACAGGCACAGGGATGACTCGACCTTGACATCACCCAGCGCTCCTCCAAGTGACTCGTCAACACCATCTACCGATGATCCGGAGACACGCACACGCAGCGGAAGAAGAGTGCGTTTTCCTGACTTCTATCGACCGTAGTCACGGTCTCGCCGGGGGGCTACTGTAGCGGCATCGCCGCCACACAACGAAGCGACCCGAGTCACTGGTATGGATCTTCGGCTGTCTCCGCCGCGCCAGGCTCACCGTTCGGTTTCGTCGCATGCGCACGCCGCAGTCCTTTGTTCGCCGCTGTGCAAGGCACTCGCGCGCTTGCTTGCTTTTGCACTAGCTTACCGCGCCTCGCTCGTAAATCAATAGTTTTATAAAACCTGTTAAAATCGCTCTGCTTGTTAATCTTCTATCTTGTTTTATGTTCTTATATCTTCCTAACTGTTGCCTAAGTGTAAACGTGCTTCCTACTCTTGTGTGGACTGTCAATAAACCCTAAAGTGACTTTTGATTTTTATTTGGTGGACTAATACCTACACATCCATAGACTGACCGCAGCAAGTGTAGCTTAACATAGAAATTCAACCCGTGCGGCTTTTATCATGAAGCCACGAGCCATTCCTGCTTGAAGCTATAAATAACTAGCAGCCCGTCCTGGCTTCGCATGGATGAACATTTATTTATTTTAATATAGCCTATGTTACTCAGGGATAATGTAGCATTCTAATGATGAAAGAATGTTTGATCCTAGTCATGGCCAGTTTGGGACATAGGATGTGCATACCACAGATCTACTCGTGTATCAATTTTTTATCAAATCCATGTCGTGATTGATTAACAAACATAATATAATTTTACAATTTTTAATATACGCGCTTCAGAAGAATCTTAGTAGGTAATGCTTCCTTATTTATGATAGACTTTGTCATTGCTATCGAAAAAAAGGTATTGTGAAATTCATCCTGTCAGCTCCGTCTCTCTCTCACAACGGAATCCTGATGGCATTGGTAGGTGAAAAATAGGCGCCTAGGTTGATAAAATTTAGATGTACCTTTAGACAAAGAAGAGTATAAGTAGTAGTAGACAGATTGAATATACTTTATTATACAACAGAATGCAGCATTCTAATGATGAAAGAATGTTTGGAAACTGTGTATTAGTTTTTGAGTGTTTCGTTATAAACACACAAAACTATCCTCTATAAAATCTTAGTGTACATAACATTGTTTCATCATCGGCATTGTCAAGCCCTAGACATAATTTAGGTTTGCAACTTAGTAGTCATCTCCTTTCTAAACAGTATCTTACGTGAACCGGAAAAAAGCATCACTATACACCCCACATAAAAGGCAAAAAGCGTGAAAAAGCAAGCCATGTTTACGGAACATGCAGAAACCGAACGCCATGAAATACGAGTATATACTAAGGTAGAAGAACCGGAGTAAACATAAAACGCGGCAAGGGAAACTCGGCCAAGTCGACGCTGATATCATGAAGGTGGAAAATGGGATTGGACAGGAACCTAGATGGAAAAGTTACATGATATTATATGAAAAGTGCATTTGTCTGTTGACCTACACTGTCGAAGTGGGTCCGGATCGGTTTTCGATATCGAAGTCATAGGTTTCCGCTACAGCGGTATATCTATTATGTGGGTCGTAATAGATATTTCGCTTCCGAACGTTGCATTTTTGCCTTTTATTTGCTAGCGGTAAAAGCTACGATTCAATCTATAGTAATATTATAAAGCTGAAGAGTTTGTTTGTTTGTTTGAACGCGCTAATCTCAGGAACTACTGGTTCGAATTGAAATTTTTTTGGGTTGAATAGACCATTTATCGAGGAAGGCTTTAGGCTATATATCATCACGCTTAAGCCAATAGGAGCGGAGCAGCGATAAAGAATGTTTTAAAATCGGGGATTCCACGGGGACGAAGTCGCGGGCATGAAGAATATTGAACCAACTGACTAATAGCATTTATTTAAAGGCCGCCGCGGAAATTCGACCAATCGTGGACGTCTTACGGCCTACGTCCAGCAATAGACGTCTTTTGGTTGAAATGATGATGAAAGGCTCTTACAGACAGGCGCTATGCGACAACGCGACGCGCAGTTTTCTGACTGTGATAACCTTACCTCATATCTCATCATTAGCTGTAAATCCTAACCAGTATTACGTTTTGTCACCGATTTTGATGCATTTTACACAGATATAGATGGGGACCTGGAACCGATTATATAATTTATTGTAATTTTTATTTTTTTAAATATAGCGCCTTCTTTTGGAAAAATTCTATATAAACACGAGCGAAGCCGCGGTCGGAACCTAGTACCATCATACTTCGAAGTCCACTCCAATCTCCTAGCAAAAACAAACGTGTTGGTATAATATTTCTATAAAAAATATTCCATTTCACTCACGGACAGCCGGGTATTGACCCAAATATCAAGAATTCAAGATTGACACCGAACATATCAGAGTACATGTTGATAATACAAATTACTTCGCAACCCTAGTTGTGGAGGCCACGAATGTATCGTCCCATGAAAATGGTTTTTTCATATTCATGAGTCGCGGCGACATGGCCTATTTGTCTTTGTAACTGTTGCCAAAACGACTAGTTTAAAGTTATTGACGATCGGATGCTGAGCAGTTTTTATTTCTTTCAACTAATCAACATCGTTAATTATAACTATTACTATATATACACTTCAAGAAAAAATAATAAAAAAAACTCTTAACTAAAAAATGGCGTCGACAAATTCCTCCGCATCGCTGGCCACAGATAATGTGCCCAAAAAGCCTGGCCGCATCGCAGTGCTGTATGGTGATGCTTATCCTTTGTCCAAACAAACGAAAAACATCGTTATTGTTTTATTAGTTACTTCTATGTACGGCTGCGTCTTTTTGGAAGTCGGAAATCATCTCAAGAGAACATCATCCCAGTAAGAAAGTATTCTTTGTCCTAATCCTGATCTGGTTCTACCGATGTGCCATTTTTCATCTAAATCTGTTCTGCCGTCGGTGAAGAAGTAACATTATGATAATGATAGATAAACCGGCACGCGCTCAATGAAACCAAATCACGTTGAATTATTATGAAGTCATCTTAACCGTACAGTCCTTCCTAAAAATCTCTACAAAGATTACACAGAATTGCGACAAACCTCCACAAACAAAAATCCTGTTGAAAGCGAATCTTGCCAGGAGGCTAGACACAAATTCACATACATAAATCAGCTACACATCACAGAACATACAAAATAAACGTACCCAAGAAAAATGGGAGGAAATCATATAAAAGGCTCCAAAGGTTTCATTGTTATACTAGGTATAAATTATCGGGTTACATCGGGGAACTGGGAAATAGTCTAGGTCAGGTCATATCCGCCAAATAGGATGGATGGAAATAACTGTATGATGGATGACACAGAGAAGCTTGTGGACAAGAACGTGACTGAAATAGATCGAGGGTAAATCTGTGTTGGTGTTTTGTTAAGACTTAAAAAGGGACGTCCTATTTGTCAAACGGGTTGATCTTTCGTAACATGAGATACGGATCGAGTTTGAAGTAAAAGCCAATTGGGAAATGGATGATTTGATTTTCGATAATGTTGATATAGGTGAGTAAACAGTTTGATCGATAATTTAAAATGTGCTGGGTCTTGTTCCACAACGGACTGATTTCAGTAAACAAGCGTGAGTCATTGTTAACGATAATGTTTCCGCTTTAGACACCGTAATCCATCTTCGTGAAGCACGAGCACTTGATATGAGCAAGGAACCTATTTTTCTAAGTGATTTATAACAGAGGCACACAGCTTTAAACTAGAACGAAGGTACATAAGCCAGGGAAGTACATCTTGAAGGCTTTTAAAGTATAAGTATACGAAATACAGCTCGGAAGTTGGCAAGACAGCAAGTTGTAAACATCTTAACATCGCGGGATTCACGAACATTTTTCTTAAAAGTAGGACGTAAAAGAATTGCCGTAACATTCGTGAAAAAAACCTCGATCAAGAAATAAGTAGAACGCCTAAAGACGATTGCTATTCAAAGTAGCTCAATAAACATCTCCATGGATATTTTCAGGTTCCAGAGATTTTATTCACCAGTCCAATATATGAGTAAAGTGCTAAAAGCTTCTACTAGCCATAGTTAGTCTATGCAGTCCGCTTATTAAAAACTTTTAAAACTACTATTAGAGCTGAATAAAGGAGGAAAATGAAATATGGGAAAATTTTCACATGTAATTCGTCCGTACGTAGATGTACAACTTTTTATTTCCGAGCAATTTGCCGCGTGCACAATGAAATTCCTTAAATATTTGTTACACGAGAAGAAAATACTTTATCTCCCATTCTGGACTCTGTTTCAACTTGTGAGCGTGCAGTTTTATTTGGCGAAGCGAGGGACATGAAAAACTCTCAGCCATTTAAGTAATTTGTGGACATATTGAGGCTTTGTATGTTTCATACCTGACAATTATCTCCAGTGTGTCTTGTGGCTAATAAAATTCTGCCTCCTTTTTGCTGTACTTATATGAGGTCCAGTATTACCTTTTATGTCACGGCTGACCGTAATTTGGGATGTCTAGATTAATACGGTGATATCTCAAATATTCTGGGCTGGATTTACGACGAGGCAACTCGGGTAGGTCTTGCAATATTCAGTGTTTCCCTATTAATCCGTGTTTCCAAGTCCTTAGGCTACAATGTTTTAAAAGCTTGGTAGGAAATTGTCTGCAGTTATTCCTTGGAGATTGTGGCTTCGTCCTAGATATGCAAAGAATAAAATGCTACTTTAATTAAAGCTATCTCGGGTTTTATAGTGAGAATAAAGGGAAATAATGTTGTAACTGCGTTTTTAATATCATTGACTTGCATTTTCTAGTGTTCAGAAAAATATTCTTTGTTTACCTCTTGGCAGAAGAATATTAAAGTTTTCTTGGGTGTATCGCAAACAAATGAACGGTTAAACTATACGGATAGACGACAATATCATCTACCCAAATTACACTGAATTCCAAGATCCACAGAGGATTAGATTATCTTAGAGACCGTCTCTAAACTAGTCCACTAATTTATTAAAGGCTAGGTCAACATGAGAAATGCATTGTTCGACCAATTTCGAGAGATTTATTAGCTTGGAGGAGGATACCGGACAAAGCGAAGTGTCAAGATGAAGAAAACAAAGCAGATCATGCACATTATCTGAAGAAGGAGCGAATGATCAACCAAAAGTATGTATGAAGATTTCGTGACATCCAAAAACCCGCAATAGGCGTTCGTAGACTCATAGAGAAGGTCCATCAGTCCCGAGTAATCTACCATAACTCCACTCGACTCAGTTTCTATGACAACGAAAAAACAACTCGATACCGGTATCTTAATGTCAATAAATAACAAGTTATAACTGTGTATTCGACAAGCGGCGCTCCGCGGTTTCAACCGCGTACTTCCCGTTCCCTTGGGGATAGGTATATAAAAAAGGCATTGTGTTATGAAAATCGGTCTCGTAGTTTCGGAGCTTATTCGGTACAAACACACAAAAATTCTTTCCTCTTTATCGTGTTAGTTTAGATTGAAGGAGATCGAGTCATATTTGATTGAGGTAGACCGAGTCAAGGTTTATTAGAATGGAGGATTTTTTTTATTTATGTTTGTTCAATATATAAGGAATATTACTTTGTACGATATTAAAATAAACTGGAGCGGAGAATTCGCTTATCGCATTCCACAACGCGAAGTCAAGTCGAGGGCATAGGTCACTAAGATTAGTGTACAAACGTAAACCGACCAGTTATCAGTAATAAATAGTAACTAGTTGACGTCTTGGAGAAACTTTTACTTGCAGCTGGTGCTTTTTCCTGTTTAAGACCAGTACCGATTGTATGAACGTTAAAATAGAGAGATTTTTAGGGTTCCGTACAGAAAGGGTATCACGGGACCCTATTACTAAGACTCCGCTTACCGTCCGTCTATCTTTCCGTCTGTCACCAGGCTGTATCTCATAAACCGTGACAGTTAGACAGTTATAATTTTCACAGATTATGTATTTCCGTTACCGCTATAACAACAAAAACTAATAAAATACATGTTTAGACCTGGTAAACGCTAGTGTGACGACTTGACGGCATTCACTGGAGAAGGCAGCACACCTGTAAGAGTAGAGGGCTATGGTGAAGTCCTTTGCCCAGCAGTGAGACAAAACAGGCCCATAAAAAACACGTACTAAACAACATCCTTTTTTTTTTTTTGGATGGGAAATCATCAAATGACTTCTCCCGCTCTGGGCGGAGCGGAAGAGAGTGTCAGACTCTTACTGACTAAAACCCACCCGTGTTCCTGCTTGTGCCCTTTGCGTTCCAGGGCCGGGCCGCCTTAGCGGGCGGTGACTCTTTCGAACAAATTCCGCAACCCTAGCAGGCACTGACCCTATGGGGTCCCGTCTTGTTTGCTGACGGCTCTTTGAGGCGCGCGTGGAACACGACGCGCCGTCGACTCGGGCCTGGTTGTTATCGGACGGCGAGCCACCCATAGCTCGCCATCCGCAGGCCCTACTAAACAACATCCTGAGAACTGCCCTCTATCATTTCCATAGTTGAATTGAACATGTATGATTAATAAGTACTTTCAATGCGGTAAAACTGAAATTCGGTAAATATACTCGTAATGTGCTATTAACCACTCAATAAAAGCTTAAGCCATTATTTCAAAACTTCGTTGCTTTGCTCTTGTTTTCCGATCAGATCATCCCATAAATAATGACCGGAAGGCGTCAGGAAAGGAAACAATGGAACCTATTTATAAATCCTGTTATCTCTGGTATGAGAGCTCTTTTGTATTGGACGTACGTCAGAAAATCATTAGCCTACATTGGTTGAAAGAAATAACTAATAATACGGGTACAACAACAAGAAGCTCGTGGCTAAATATTTTACTTATTTACTAGCTGACCCAGCAAACGTTTTTTTGCCATATAAAATAAAATTAAAATATTTAGGGTTATCGTAGAGGGGTGAAAATTTAGGGTTGTATGTATTTTTGTATCATACAAAAATAAAATCAAATGTCAAAAAAATAAATTTAGGGGTGGACCACCCTTAAGATTTAGGGGGATGAAAAATAGATGTTGGCCGATTCTCAGACCTACTGAATATGCATATAAATTTTTATAAAAATCGGTCAAGTCGTTTCGGAGGAGTATGGTAACTAACATTGTGACACGAGAATCTTATACATAAGATTTAAACTTTATGCATAATAGTGGTACATGGGCGGACTTCATGCAACAAAGCATTCTCTACCAGTCAACCTTAGGGTTAAAAAGACAACACTGTGGTAGGTGTACAACATCATCATCATCTGCCTAGCCTTTTCCCAACTATATTGGGGTCGGCTCCCAGACAAGCTGGATTCAGCGGAATACCAATACTTTACGTGGAGCGGCTACCTACCAGACCTCCACAACCCATTAACTGGGTAACACGATACTTTTTAGCAAGACTGGTGTCAGATTTTCTAGCTTCTGACAATCCGTAACGACTGCCAAAGATCTCCAAATGTCAGCCGGGACCAACGGCTTAACGTGCTTTCCGAGGCACGGAGAAGTCTCGTTATGTTAAGATGGTCACCCGTCCACAGACCAACCTCGGCAAGCGTTGCTTAACCTCGAAAATCGACCCGTGCGGCTGTAACAACAAATAAATAAAATTAATAACAGCCCCGCGATTCGATTAATGAGCCAATCTTATCATAGTGAGACTCCTCCGTGCCTCGGACAGCACGTTAAGCCGTTGGTCCCGGCTGTCATTTGTAGATCTTTGGCAGTCGTTACGGATTATCAGAAGCCAGAAAATCTGACACCAGTCTTGCCAAGAAGTACCGTGTTCCCCAGTTAATGGGTTGTGGAAGTCTGGTAGGCAGCCGCTCCAGGTAAAGTATTGGTATTCAGCTGAATTCGGCTTGTCTGGGAGCCGACCCCAATACCTATAGTTGGGAAAAGGCAAGACGGATCATAATGATCTCCATTATGAGAGCTCCTTTGTTATAGGACTTACGTCAGATCATTAGTCTGCATTGGTTTAAAGAAGTAATGATGTTTACCTACACCTAAACATTCTATTAGGTGATAATGTTTTGGAGCAAGACACAAATTTCTTTGGAAACTGAATAAGGTGAAATTAAATTAGACTGTTCATTTTGAGAAATCGCGGATCTCTTATGTCTTTGTAAATGTATCTAGCCGTTTAGGCTGTAATTAGGCACACGAATATACTTAAATACAGTAGAACGCAAATTACCCGGATTAATTGGGACCGGGGTCGATTCGGATAATCCATAATTCGGATAATAGGACATAGACTGGTAATTAAGAAAAACGAACTGTCATAAATAGAATAAACTTTTTTAAGTTTAACAAACCAAACACAGTTCTACGATAACTTGGTTAAAATTTATAAAACTACTTTTATATATTAGATACTTAGGTACTAAATAAATTACTTTTATAAAATTACATGGTTTTAATTTTTTATGTTACGCTTAGGACCGATTCGGATAGTTGGCGATTCGGTTAATCGGCGTTCGGATAATCGGCGTTCTACTGTTTGTATTTAACTATTTACATAGAATTAGTCTCGAAAAATAATATACTTCTTTTAGGTCGGCAGTCGGGTAAAAAAAATTATTATTGGCAATTAAATTAACAATAACAAATTAAATTAAGTAAACATTCAGAAAGCTAGGTACCTACTAATAGTTAACTACTAACTAACTAAAAGTTGTCAGCAAAGAAGACGGGACTCGCTAGGGACAGTGCTTGCTTGTCACTGCGGCTCTGGAACGCAAAGGGCATTAGGAGGAACACGGGTTTCAGTCAGTGATACTCGGAAGTAAGAGTGATACTCGGGAGAAGATCGAGACGGAAGAAGTCATTTTATGATTTCTCATCGATAAAAAAAAAACAAAGAGGTAACTACAGCCTCCTTTCAAGGTTCATAGGTCCTGAAATCCCCCCCCCCCCGACTTTTGCCTAACGAGCCAGCCCGCGCCGCTGAGCCATTAGCGTTAAACCCCCAAAATAATATCAACCTGACCCAGCCTGTCCCTTGCTGCCCTCCCTCAATGACCCCGCTAAGCCGAGGCCTGTGTCCCACAGGGGATGCCCTTAGCGAGCGGTCATTTAGTTTTTAAGTAGTTTTAAGCCCTGGCTGGGGGCCTTAAATTCATTTGAGGCCACCACTGGATTGTCCGGTTGAGCAGTAACCAGCCTTAGTGTGCTGAAATGGGAGTGGTCCATTAAAAAAAAATGGCCCTGAAATCACATACACAGCACATATCGCTGTAATTTTAAGAAATAGTATTAATTACCTTTAAGTTTTACCATAGGACGGACTTACTGCACGTTTGATCTCTACAGCTGTTTACCTGTAACAAATAATAAAATCATAAGTTATAATAATGATTAATATCATCACTACATATTATAAAACAAAGACCTCCCCGTCAAGTCTGTCTGTCTGTACGCGATAAACTGGAAAACTAGCGAACGAAATTCCAAAAGTATTGTACCATTGGCCGAATTTCTCGAAATACTACGAGTAAAACGTTTTCTGTAATGTTTCCGTGTCTTATTTAGAAAAAATAGTTACTTTAACAATTTTATGTGACATTTTACAATCTTACGGCGTTTACAATTTTTCGGTGACATATTATAAAAAAAATTAATATTCGTTTGTCTCGTATTCTTTTTGTTTTGTTTTTTTTTTTGGTTTGAGTGAATGAAAATCTGGGAAAAAAATACATCCGTACGAAACCGGGTCAGGCTACTAGTTACCAATAAATAAATGATAATAATACACATTAAACCGTGTCATATAACAGATGAATTCATTAACCCAATCAGTGATCTAGATGACATACAAGATGGTACCTACTTACTAGTTTCAGGTCAATTGATTACTATTTGGGTTAGAATAATCTACATTAATAGGATTATGTTACTAAATTACATTCCGTTTGGCTGCATAATGTTAATATTTAAATGCCAAATGTTTGTCCATTTAAGCTCAACGCAAATTATGCTAAGCCTACTTCTCTATTCTTTTTTTACAGATTTATGCTGTTGCAGATAGATGGTGGGACAACCGTTGGGATAAACGAGTTCTAGAGTGGAGACCACGTGTCGGCAAACGTATTGTAGGACGTCCTCAGGCACGGTGGAGTGACGATTTGCGCAGGACGGCTGGCAGAAACTGGATGCGAGAAGTTGAAAATAGATCTAAGTGGCGTGCAATTGGAGAGGCCTATGTCCAGCAGTGGACTGCAACAGGCTGTTGATGATGGTGATGAGATAGATGGTGGAAATACCACCCATAAAATATTTTTATTGTGGGTACAGCTAACAACAGAATAATATTCTATTTACACTGTGTTTCCTGATATCAATAACTCAAATCTTTAAGTCAAGAGTAAAATAGGTTACTTCTAGGTAAACATGCTATATCATCGCCCACATCATCGTTTACCATCAGGTGAGTTTATGGTGAAACGGGATCTTATCAGTGGTTAAAAAAGATATAATCACTCCTGGGATCTGAGTGCTCATAACTTATTTAAAGATTTGTTTGGTTTGTTTTTGTGAGATTTGTTTTTTTTTTGTGTTTGTTGTGTTTGTTTTTGTTTAGTTGATATTTCACGTCACTCAAGGGCTGACTTTTACTTTATTTTTCTGGATGGGAAATCATCAAATGACTTTCCCACTCTGGGCGGAGCGGAAGGGAGTGTCAGACTCTTACTGACTAAAACCCACCCGTGATCCTTTTAGTGCCCTTGCGTTCCAGGGCCCGGTGACTCTTCCGAACAAATTCCGCAAATCTAGCAGGCACTGACCCTATGGGGCCCCGTCTTCTTTGCCGACTGTTCTTTGAGACGCGCGTGGAATACGACGCGCCGTCAAGCCGGGCCTGGTTGCTATCATACGGGGAGCCAGGCATAGCTCGCTATCTACAGGCCCGCGGAAATCGCCCTTCGTTTCCCGACACCTGGGGCGTCATCTTCTGTTGTGGCGGCTGGAGCGTAAGGTTTCCCTCTCTCGCGCGAGGAGGTGGCTATATAGTAATAGTTAGTTATAAGTTGCTAACGTACCTTTTCTAACAAATAACTAAATGTATTTATTAAACATTAAAAAAAGAATAAGGTAAGGTCAAAATGTACCAACAAATCAAGTTCTTAAGCTCTTCCACTTTCAAATCACACAACAGACAAGTTATATCCGACCAACTTTAACCAACATGAGATGCAAATAACTTGTAAAGTCTATTTCCATAGCCTCTTCAAGCCATATCACCAAGAAATTGAGTTGTCACATCACATGAAGCAATCCGCTTTGACGATAGATATTAGATAAGGGACTTGTAGATTTAGAAAATCAAAAGCTCAATTTGCAAACCACTTTATCTATAAACCTATGCAGTTTAAGCCTCGACTCGAAATAGGTGGTGTACCAGAGAACAACCTACGGCGAGCAATCAGCATCTCACTGTACAAAACCACTTTCAAACAAAAAATAACTTTAAAACATTATGATAAAATTGAAATTCTCTTGCATATGCTTCGATCTTAACTATCAACAACAATACTGGCTCTTCGATTTTAATTTCAACTTTGTGCAGAACTGTTAAGGTACAGTTTTATTGAATAAGTTGGAGTTAAGTCGTTTTGTATAGGTTATGAAGAAACCGGTGAGACCGGTGTCTGTCCGTTCAAGCAGTTGCTCTGCATAGCGAAAAATAACCACAGAATGTTTTGAACTTAGCAGTTTATGTATCACGTTTGAACGAATAAACGGATAAAGTAACTCTATTATAATAAGGAAATGTTGTTTTCTTTGGATTTTAGGACCGTATATACCTTTGTTCGAAAGCTTACTGTTCTATTAATGACTATATAGAATTTTACACGATAATTCGTTCGCGGTATTGAACGCAAAACAATGCTATATTTATCATGTTCTTTCTGTTTGTGATAGGTTATATGAGTTCATATAATATTGTTTTAATTCATCTGATGACAATGTATGTAGGTCAATCCGATTTTACTTATAATCTACTCTTTATGATTTCCATGTTAGATATATTTTTTCCCTCTGTATCATGTTTTAATGACTTTGCATACTATTGTATAAATTCAAGCTCCTAAAACGCAACAGATAGATGTGTTGCCGGGGAGTTTGTTGTGCCACTTCTTCTTTCCAGCTATAAAAGTAAGAAGTGGTGACGGTCGGGCGTTTTGGGGGACTAATGAGTTACTACTAGTCTGATTAATGATTTTGATTTTGTATGATTGACTATTAATTTTCTATGTCAGAAGGCATGATAAATTGGAGTTTATCAGCGATAACCGATGTTAAAAAACCAAAATAGTAATGACTCGTGCTACTGAAATATCACATGCTCAATCAAAATTAAAGAGGTGGAATTAATGCTATTTTATTTTGACTTCATATGCGTCATATTTATGTAGGTACCTACGCTTGTTTATGTATTATAACCAGCCTTTAACTATCCCACTGCTGGGACACAGGCCTCCTCTCTAAGAGAGGGAATGGGCCGTAATCCACCACGCGGGCCCAGTGCGGGTTGGTGAATGTCTTCGTTCTAGGACATGCCAGTTTCCTCACGATGTTTACCTTCAGCGTTTTAAGAGCAGTGGTGATGAAATTAATTACACAAAGCAATGCACCTGGCCGGGCTAAATAATAACAGCCGCATGGATCAATCTTTAAGGATAAGCAACGCTTGCCGAGGTTGGTCTGTGGGTGGGTGACCATCTTAACATAACGAGACTTCTCCGTGCCTCGGAAAGCACGTTAAGTCGTTGGTCCCGGCTGTTATTTGTAGATCTTTGGCAGTTGGTAAGATTGTTAGAAGCCAGAAAATCTGACACCAGTCTTGCCAACAAGTACCGTGTTACCCGGTTGATAGGTTGTGGAGGCATCGGTTCACGTAAAATACTAAGATTCAACTGAATGCGGTTTGACCGGAAGCCGACCCCAATATAGTTTGGAAAAGGCTAGGCAGATGATGAAATTATAAAGAGGTAACGTTTGTGAGATTGTAAGGGGTAATCTCTGGATCAACTGAACCGATTTTCAAAATTATTTCACCAATATAAAGCTACGTCATTGTGGAGACATAGGCAATATTTTATCCCCGGGAATTGCCACGGGAACGGGAATCACGCGGGTGAAACCGCGGGGCGCTGCTAGTAATTTATAAATTACACAATGAATCCTAATCACTATTGTTAACTTGTTCCTATATGATTACTGTTTTACAAGTGGTACGCACTAAAGAATAAGAAATAAATATTTTTTTTGACTAAACTTTTGACAAGAGGTAGCAGTAGATCTAGAAAATAATTTAGATAAGTAGGTAAGGGTTTTGTATAACTAATGGATGTCCTATAATATGCCATGATTTAATCATCTAATAGTAAAAATGTAATAGTTCTGTAGCATTTTCAACGAATTTAATATACGAGTAACTATTGTCAGCTAAGCAAAGGAACTCGATTGTGAAGACAAAGATAATACGAATGACAACGACGCAACCAGTGTGATTTTGAGCCTTACCAAGAGATTAATAAAACCCAAATTTACTTTGTCACAATAATCTCGATGAAACTAACGGTACGTTAGAGAAGAATTTTAAAACAAACTGCGAAGGTCTCTATTAAAGTCCAGACATTTCTTGTGGTACAAAATAATTTGCAAACAATGCAAGGCGACGGTTACACCGGCCTTTTTTACTACGAAAAATATTGTAAAATATTAATCAAAACACCGTAAAACATCACTCCTGGATTCCTTGAAAGGATGGGAAGGTATGTGCCGAAAGAACCCTGGACCGCAAAGGGTATTAGAAGAAACACGGGTTTTAGTCAGTAAG
Source organism: Hecatera dysodea (assembly GCA_905332915.2). Lineage (NCBI taxonomy): Eukaryota > Metazoa > Arthropoda > Insecta > Lepidoptera > Noctuidae > Hecatera > Hecatera dysodea. Next base: position 4,755,849 of record HG995290.1, on the reverse strand, counting down.
AGTCTGACCATCCCTTTCGCTCCACCCAGAGCGAAAGAAGTAATTTGATCACGTCCTTAAAAAGAAACCTACGGCCATTTGATAACGAAATTAGACAGCCGGTCACAAATGAGCCTATGGTGATTTGTGACCGGGTATAAAATATATCTATACTAATATTATAAAGCGGAAAGATTTGTATTTTTATATTTTTGTATGTATCGAATAAACTCAAAAACTACTGGACCAATTTCAAAAATTCTTTCACCATTAGAAAGCTACATTCACCCGGAGTAACATAGGGTATATTTTATCCCCGTATTCCCACGGGAACGGGAACTGCGTGACTGAAACCGCGAGGCGCTGCTCGTCATATTATAAATATGGATATTTTAGGAGCAGCCGGGTGTCTATATACAGGCTGCTCTAAACAAATCCATATTATATTTACTAATATTATTAAATCCATATCAATATCATAAATACGGAAAGTAACTCTGTTGTTACCTCTTCACGGCTTAACTGCTGAACGGATTTAGATTGAACTTGGAACACGAAAGGAATATTTTCTTTTTTTTATTAAGGATAGGAAATCATCAAATGGCTTCTACCGCTCTGGGCGGAGCGGAAGGGAGTGTTACTCTCTTACTGACTAAAACCCAGCCGCATTCCTTCTAATGCTTTTTCTGTTCCAAGGCCGCGGTGACTCTTTCAAACAAATTCCGCGACAGTGGACCATGTCCTGGAACCTGGAATAGAATAGGACAAAGGGTAGGGGTACTTCATTTTACCTATAAAATACAATTTGTTTGAACAATACATAATAATATACTCTTCTGAATAATATCAGCTTGACAGTTCTCAATTCCCGCAAGGTATATACTGTCCAAGTGGCAGTAGAACACTGACTCCTGTGTCACAGGTATTCCTAGTTTAGCAGTCAGGGTTTCAACTTTTGGTGGCTTAACTTTTGTGAACTTTGCTAGATATTAAGCATATTGTAAGGATGTGTATGAATAAAGTATTGATATTATTATGAAAGTATTATTATTCCCTTTATTCATTACACTTACTCGCTACTTTACATTTTTAAATATATCTTTAAAAAAACATTAAAAAATATGAAAAAGTAGCGGTCCTCCGGTATCGGGAGCAGGGTCCAAGCTGCCTATGGTTAGGGCTCCAGAGAGAGGAACCTCCTCACAATACGAGCCGTATCGAGGAGTACTGCCTTCTGTATCAGGCCCTGTAACCAACCGTGTAACGCCAGCTTCGACAGATGGTCGTCTAAGCTTTTGGCCATTAGGCCACTGGCCGTAACAACAATCGGCACAATGACAGCCGAGTCCACATTCCACATATCGACAAGTCGAAGTCGAGATACTTGATTTGTTTCTCTTTCTCAGCTTTCACGAGGTTCTCATCATGTGGAATGGTAACATCGATATCATTGTGCGGCGCGCTAATCGGTCTATCACCACTTATTATTATTTTGGGAGTACGTTTACTAGACACAATTTTCGACTCGTGTACGGGCGGAGCCGCTGGTAGAAGATGGTTCCCAATAAAATACTTTTACACTGATATCCGGCAACAATATTGCCAATACCATACAATTTTAATAATATTCATATTTTTATCCATGCAGATACATATATGAATGTGAAATTGGCATGTGCCCCATGGGAGGAAGAGTGGGGGGACTTTTGTGTATACGTACATATTATGTAGGTATTTACATATTATCTATTTCATTTGGTATCTGCGCTTTAGTCGTCTTGCATGCCTACATATGGTTTTATTTGGCTGGGAAATTATGCAAATATGATTGAAGAACTCATTAGCGATGATTGAATGCAACTTCTTTCTATTTTTATTAGTATTGATATTTTGTAAGTGCAAAGAATACTTACATATTAAAATTGCCAACGAGCTTGTGGCTAAGTTGTAACAGCCGTACGGGCTGAACTTTGAGGTAAAGCTACGCTTGCCGAGGATGGGTGGCCATCCATTAAATACAGAGTTTCTTCCATGCCTTGGAAAGCATGTTAAGCTGTTGGTTCTGGTTGTCTTTTGCACATATTTGTCAAATAGAGTAATTGATTAAAAAAATCTTATTAGTCCATCAGATAGATTTCCAAAAAATATTGGACACATACTGTCCTTTTTCTCGTAAATAAAATACGAAGACCATATAGCGCGTTGAATACTCGTGTGACGTCATAACTCGCCACAATTTTTACCACGACGTGACGTGACAAGCCCCCACTCCTGATCTTTGATGGTATTTATCTTTTTCAATTTTTATAGATTTGATAAAGCACTAAATACGTATCCAATATTTTTAATATCTAACTGACGGAGTAAATGGAATCATATCTTTTTATACTGAAATCATCCCTATTGGTTCGGGTATTAAGATTTTAGGATCTGACTTGCCAAGACTGATAATTGATCCATTAAAAACACTTACTAAGTTCACTGAGCTGTCTAGCATAATCAACCTTTTTAATGTTCCCACTGCTGGGACACAAAGGCCTCCTCTCTAGGAGAGGGAATGGACCGTAATCCACCACGCGAGCCCAGTACGGGTTGGTGAATGTCACATGTCTTCGAATTTTTGGTTCTAGGACATGCCAGTTTCCTCACGATGTTTTCCTTCACCGATTTAAGAGCAGTGGTGGTGAAGTTATCTACTCAAAGTAATGCGTCTGGCAGGGTGTGAACCCTCGACCGTAATTCGTAAGTCGGGGCCGTTACCACTCGGCCACCACTGCTCTGTACGTACTGAGTTGTCTACGTACATCTTAATACTCATAGCGACAGTTTGATAATAAATTGGCAGGGCCTGGTTGTTAGGATCGAAATTCAAAGTAACCAAGGAATTAAAAGTCAGTCTATTTTGGACCCACGTAAATCTGGTAAGATAACGATCATCTTTTATCCAAAGCTCGTCATTGAAGAAAAACATGGTTTATTTTCAGATTTAATAAGCCAAAGGCAGATTATATAAAACAAAATTTCAAACAAAGTCTCATCTCATCAATATTTGTATGAAATTTAGTCAATCCTAATCCGCACTTAATTGTAAATGCGAAAGTGAATTTGCTTGTTACGCTTTCAAGACTAAATCGCTAACCTGATTTTAATTAATATTTGTTCAGGGATAAATGGGACCCTAGAGATGACTATGGACTTCATTTTTGCGAAAATCTATATAAGCTCGGGCAAGTCCATATTCATTTTAAAAATGATTAAACTTGTCGCAAGGATAAACTATGCCCATTAATTGGACATGAGATACATTTCATCCCAGAATTAGGTATGTTCCCTTAGCATGACTTCCGACTTCACGCGAACCCGATCGCAAAAGCTAGTTCTAGATATATTATACAACCGTGGAGGTCTGCCCTGTTTGGGTGGAGCAACGCCTTACCCTCGTCGAGACGATCGGCGGCTGTGAACTCTCACTCCTGGGCCTGGTGAACTCACAGTCAGAGCGAGGGGGCATTTAGAGGCAGTCGCCTCCTTCTGCGAAGCAGTATTGCTAGCGAACGCGTAATTGAGAGGCAAACCTCACGCCCTAGCTGCTGCAATCGAAGAAGATGCGATTCCTGGTCATAGTGGGCGCGGGGTTGGGTGGGTCACCGTCCGGTAACCAGACCCGTTCCGAAGGCGAGTCTTGTTCAACTCGAGCCTCAAAGAGACATCAGCATAGAAGACGGCTCGCTGAATTTCAGGCCTGCTGTGAGGAACAAAGTCAAAGTAACAGGTACAAAGTAAGAAGAAACGGGTGGGTTTTAGTCGGTAAGAGTCTGACACGCTCTTCTACTCCACCCAGAGCGGAAGAAGTTATTTGATGAATTCCCATCTTTGAAAAATAATATATGCAAATATAATACACAAAGAGAAGACGCTAACAAATTTAGTATTAATATTATCGTTCAACATTTTTTGATACGGTTATAATTTGATGGTGACAACAAACAATGTTTCCTTCATTCTTTCTGATATCCTATTAATAATGTCCAAGCAACATGTCCTCCAACCATTCGCACTTAAAGTCGCAACATGTAAGTAGTAATTCAATCAGGACAGGGCTGAGTACTCAATATTAAGTTACCCGATTAATGGGAAAATTATAGACAAGGGCCATTCAGTTTGCCAGCGTCCTTTAATTGATCCTCAAGTTGCGGAATTCAATATGCACGTTGGTGACCGCCATTAAGTTTTTTCCTCAGCATCGTTTTGTTTGAGTGAGAGATACTTGGCGGTGTTTCCAGTGATAGTGCGGTGGTGTAAATGGTTTAGTGTCTTTATTTTTGAGTAGTAGTATTATGAACGGTGTTTCAGATTTGTAGTCTGATACAATCGTTAAGGCCAAAAATCCTTTAGGCAATCCATCTCCCAAGCCTTTTCCTAAATGTCTTGGAAGAACTGCCTATCTGAGCTCTAAAACCAAGTGACTGGGTAACATTGTCATGTTGGCACCCTCGACAAGACTGGTGTCAGATTTTCTGGCTTCTCACCAGCCATAACGACTGTCATGGGAACATCTTAGTTCCCATAACAGCAGCGACCAACGGCTTAACGAACTTTCCGACGCACGAAGGAATCTCGGTATGTTAAGACGGTCACCCATCAACAGACTGACCGCGGCAAGCGTAGCTTAACCTCGAACATCGACCAAAAAGCAATCACCAAAAAACTCATCTCAGAAATCCACTCTTTAACATAACAAAGTAACATTCCAGTTACACTGAACGACCTCAAATAAGTCCTAGAGGGCTTCAAAATTGTAAAAGAGCAATAATCCAGATTACTTGAAAGGCACTTTCGGGAATACCGATTTGTATTTCAAGAACGTTTTCCGTATAAATGCCGAAGAATTCTGGAGATAACTTGAAACCGGAGAAGACAAAGACTTTTCTTATAATGAGGAGCTGCCGTTAAACACAAACAGGCTTAAATTAATTATAATGACTTGCCTAGTTTAAATACTCATCAGCAGATATTTAATTCCAATTTGAGTAGTAGAAACCCAAACGTTGATTAGCAGAGAATACTTAGAGGGAGAATACCTAGATGTTCTATCTTTGTCCACTTTTATAACAATGGTCAAAAACCACTAGCAGCGTCCCGCGGTTTCACCCGCGCAATTCCCGTTCCCGTGAGAGCACGGGGTTAAAAATGTTACTCTCTAATAATGTAGCTTTCCATTAGTGCAAAAATGGTTAAAAACGGTCCTGCAGTTTCGGAGCTTATTCGGTACAAACAAAAAAAAATCTCTCCTCTTTATATTATTAGCTTAGACATGTGTTTGTGTATGTACATAAAAAGTGTATTCTATTCTCTACATTCTCTCTGTCTATGGGCCTAAGCATTTTATACCAATCAACTAATGAGTTTTTTTTTTCATAGATAATTAATGTTAGAATTTCCTGTTAGAAGCCTGAAAGAATATCGGTTAAATTTTGAGTAAATGAAAATTAAATGATGCCGTAAAAATAACTTTGAGTGGGTTTTTTCGAGGAGATTTGCTTGTTTTATCTTGTAAGACAGGATTTTCTACAATATCTTGACGTGTTTTAAGATTCTTTACCAGCTTCACCTATTCTACTTTGAAGTAATTTTCTTTATAACTGTTAATATACATACATAAGTTTCTATTTTCATGTCTGTCTGTCTGTGAGTTATGAATATTTAACGTTAGTAATATTGTTTCAGGATACAAAACAACTTTGTAGAACTTGCATAGAGATACATTATTCAGAAGAATTGCAACTGACATTATGACGCATAAAGAATAAACATTTCCCAAGCTCTAGCTCCGCGAGTTTGGGCGACCATTTTCATTTATTCATTCAAAATTCGCAATTCCAGCGCAACTGTTAGTGACCGACCAGGTGTTACAGAACTTGGTCCACAAATAACCAAAGTTTCATCATTACAATCCTTGGATTCAAGTTATAATGTATATTTCATCACGTCGATAGTTTCAGAGACGCCAGGCGCATTTGGAACTTTTAATTCAGAAGATAATTAGATTTTTTAACGGACTTCTAAAAAAGGAGGAGGTTCTCAATTCGGATGTTTGTATTTTTTTTTTATGTTTGTTCGCGTATAACTCCGTCGCTTGCCAACCAATTTCAAAAATTCTTTTTTTTGTTGGAATGGATATACTTCCCAAATGGTCCCATGATAATATTATCGAAATCGAACAAGCGGTTTTTTGTTAATTTCAATAAATGATAGCAAATCTGTCGGGATAGCTGAAATCGAATGTTTGTTGTTATTATTGTTTACACCAATTTATACCCCGTACGCTGTGATGGGTATGAACACAATAAAAAAACAAAAAGTACAAAATAACTTTAATTTCGGAAGTCGGTAACTTTAATTTCAGAAGTCGGTGTGTTCAAAAACAAAAAAGCAACCAAGAACACCGAGTTCCGAAATTAAAGTTATTTTGTACTTTTTGTTTTTGTTTTGAAGTTGTATTTTTTGTAAAAAGTTTTTCATTTTTCACTTTTTATATAATATGTTGAAGTTTCTTTGATATTTCACCCAAAAACTGCAATTTTTCGGGATAAATAGTCGATGACCATCAGCGAAAGATTTTTTGGAGTCTGATAAAAACGAACAAGTTTACCTTTTTGTAATATTAGTTTGAAAATATAGAGAGAATTGAACCTTTAGAAGCATCATGCTATCGCTCGTAACTACAAATTGAAACGAAGTAAATGGCAGATTGTTTCACAATATCAGAGTTTACTCCTCGCGGTTTTTCATACATACGGTCAGGGGAAGTCAAAACGTTCGCGAAATGAAAAGGACACTAAACATGAAATTAGTTTTCCTTTATAATATACTAGCAGCACCCCGGTTCACGGTTTCACCCGCGTAGTTCCCGTTCTCGTGGGAATACGGGGATAAAATATAGCCTATGTTACTCAGGGTGAATGTAGCTTTCTAGTGGTGAAAGAATTTTTGAAATAGGTCCAGTAGTTTTTGCGTTTATTCGTTACATACAAAAATACAAATCTTTCCTCTTTATAATATTAGTGTAGAAGTATAGCTTTTCCATTAAACATTTCTCAGACCTTTCAAATAATTCGTACGAAACTTCGAAAAAAATATTTGCCAGGGCGCTCCAAATATGCAGAAATAGCCGAATTGACTTCTTCGTCATCGGTGAATTTCTGTCCATGAAGCTCTTTTTCATGTTTGGGAACAAATAATATTAATAATCACAAGGGGCCATAGCCATAATCTTTCCGACCGTTTGTGACACCATGAACTTCTTAGGTGGTGCCGCCATTTTGAGCCACTGCATGGACTTTTGTTTTGACGCCGGTTCATATTTATAAGCCCAATCTTCATCCCCAGTCACAATTCGGCTCATAAGCTCATCCCCGTTCTCGCTACACAGGTCTAAAAACTCACGATAACACTCGACGCGTTGCTGTTTTTAAAGCGGGGTGAGCATTCTCGACGCCCATCTTCACTGACCTTAGACATGCCAAGATTGTTGAGGAGAAAGCTCAAAATAGTAGTAGATATTAAACTTACCTAAAACTTAAAATTTTATGAGTCCCCAAGTATTGAGAGGTAAAAAGTCTTACCCTCCCCTCTCCAATACCTCTATTTCACGGACTTTTTTACCCACCTTCGTACGTTTGGACAAAAAAAGACCAATTTAAGTTATCTATGAAGAATCAAAAATGACACACGCCTCTTTTTCGAAAATGTTGCAATTTTTTACACCTGGTATTTTGAGTATGCCTGGTAAATATCAAATTCCGTTAGAATCACTTCATTAATTTCCAAGAATAAGTACCTTCTTTGGCGCTCTTTGCCTCACGAAGAAAACACGGGATTCTCTCACCTATGATCTTCCCTCATTTCAAATTGATGGCAAACTCGGCCCAACTCAAACAAAAGAAACTTACATAAGGCTGGCTGGCATCACAAATTTATCGGAAATTAATTTATAACTCATACTTAATTACTCAGTTCTTAAGGCAAAACTTTGCTTTCCATAAAATATTAGACACCATATTTTAAGGGTCTTTGTTTAAAGAACAATGGTGTTCCAAGATAGAAATCTTTTGAGAAAATTGGGTGATACGTATGGAATAGACGAAGTTGGTGAATAACTTGGCTTTGAAGCTTGGCCAAGAAAGTTATCCGTGTGAAGCAATTAAGTGAAGATAAAATATAGAGGGGATGAAATACGATCGTTTATACGAAACAGTAAATAAGAGGAGATAAAAAAGAATGAGCCGTTTCACTGACAATAAAACAAGGAAGAAATATTAATAGCGAGTTATTTATTGGTATAGCTTTCTTTTTCCTTGATGGCCGGTCCCGAGTCTCTAAAGGATTTTTGTAATGAATCTTAATACAGTTCTTTGTTTGGCATAATTTCATGGCTGGTATTTTTGTCATTATCGTTAGTCGGTTTATGGACTGGAAAGTGTGTTTTGATTTTTATTACTTACAACATGATTGATAGATTTTTCTTTTAGATTTTGTTAGCAGCTTGAATGTCGAAAATTATCCCAAGTATCTTGCCCTAATCTAGTACATCCTCTACACGGGTGGCAAATTACACCACAATTTGTCCAGCTGTTAATGAAATAAAAAGGTAGCAGACAGGCAGCTATTTTCGCAATTGTACAAAGCTGTTTGTCGAAGAAAGGGCCTAGGACATGGCGTATATAGGGGGGAGGGCGTGATCCCAAAGTTTTATAATGGGTCCACGCGACACTGACTTTTGTGTGCGCAGACTTTGAACTCTGACGTCGCTGTGATACATTCTTTTTATGAAGAATTCAAAGTCTGCGCAGACATAAGTCAGTATCGTGTCGACGCACTATTAGGCTGGTACCGCGTTGGGCGACAGGCTTAAAATTCCAGTTTCGATCGTAATTACCGACAGAGGTATATGTGTGTGGGTGACACATATCAGGTTAGGTCCCAAGCCCACCGATATTAATATCGTTAGTATTTTCCAGAATTAAACAGCATCATACTATTTTCTGCCTCCTAATAAGTACTACCTGTAAGGTTTGGACTGTACCAAGCACATCAAACCATGAGTGGTTTCTTGAAACATGTTTCAACTCTACGGTACAATGACTCGGAGGTCACGTCCTAGGTAGACCTGACCTACAAGGTATTGGACTTTTAATAGGAAGAATTTACCGGTTCAGATAAGTGTTGTTTGAAAGCTTGTTTCCTATACCCTGGTGTAGATTACAATTCAAGAACATTAGTGACCGTAAAACGAAGTGCCAATGTATGTAATGCTTATGTCAGTAATCTGTGTGTTATATACAGGGTTATTTTAAAGTCAGCTGTTCCCTACATTTTGATGAGTTATACGAACATAAATGTAGGGAACAGCTGATTTCTTTTTCGCGATTTCAAGTTTGGTCTCATAGTAAAAGTTGTTCATAATTTTGAGTACAAATGATCTCTTAAGAGGTTGTTGGTGTTTTTCAAATAACCCTGTATAGCATGTATTCGTGCTGTATAGCTCCGACTTTCGTTCATACCGGGATCATGGTGCTTTAAGGCGTATTGTAGGACCCTTGACATGCCCGGATTGCGGATTTTTTTCGAAAATCTGACCGTGGCCCTGGTACGCAAGGGGCATTAGGAGGAACACGGATGGGTTTTAGTCAGTAAGAGTTTGACACTCTCTTCCGCTCCGCCCAGAGCGGAAGAAGTGCTTTAATGATTTTCCTTACATAAAACAGGACCCTTGACATGAGAGAGTTTAAGCCACTGCCATTCTCGCTTTACCTATTGTGATCTCCCTCTATAACTCAAAGGTGTAAGGGAGATAAATCAATACTGAAAATCCTAAGTTGAATATTTTAACATGTACTTTATGATAACTGTGTAGGATTAAGAAATAAGGAGCAGTGGTGGCCGAGTGGTAACGGTTGTAGGTCGCAGGTTCAAACTCAGCCAGGCGCATTACTTTGTGTAATTAATTTCATCACCACTGCCCTCAAAACGGTGAAGGAAAACATCGTGAGGAAACCGGCGTGTCCTAGAAACTATTCGAAGACATGTGACATTCATCAACCCGCACTGGGCCCGCGTGGTGGATTACGGCCCATTTCCTCTCCTAGAGAGGAGGCCTGCGTCCCAGCAGTAGAAACATTAAAAGGTTGATTATGCTATTCAGAATTACAATTAAGAATGAAGAATAAAAGCCGATAGTAATTTAGCAAAACAAAAAGAACAGGCCCACTGTATCACTATCTCAAAACATTATCATAATGGCTTACAAATAAGTAAGAAGTTGTGTAATTAACCCAAAAACACCGATGTTTAATACTCGAAATAGTGGATACTGTTCAGAGAGCTACTTATTACAATCATCTTTGTGCTGATAAATTTGAAGAGCTCCTACAAACGGCTGTTTAATGAGCACACTAATATTTAAGATGTTGGCTGTATTTAAATATTTATCTCCAAACATGGAAGAATATCAGAAGGTTAACTTGAGTTTAAATCAACAGACGTAGACAGCACTTTCAGCTTTGTCCGTGATTCTTCTCTTTACGCTTTGTGGCTAGATTAAGCTTTGAATAACTTGTCTTGGAGAAGTGGCAAGGTTACACATGTGCGGTCAATAAATGTCAGTAAAAGTATTACACAGTCAGTAGTGTTTTTTAACCGACCTCCAAAAAAGAAGGAGGTTCTCAAGTCTATTTACTCTTTACTTCAAGACTCCCAGATTATAGCTATCAGGAAACACAGACTCCGGCAGCAAATTCCACTCCTTACCTGTTCCCACATTTAAATTTTTCAATGAACGTTCCATGCGTATGCTTTCAATATAATATTTCTGTATACACCCCTAGTTTTTAATCAGTACAAAAAATAACAGGGCTCTGTCCGTACCCGTTACTGATCATATTTGTGTAGTCAAAAGTAAAAAAATAAAAACCTAAAATTGTCCACGGATATTTTTAATAATTGGTCAATTCATAATAGAATCAACATTCATAACAATTGCTACTAGAAAATACTACGCACAGTGTTTTTCCATTTTAATCGTCATTTATTCATTCATAAATCAATAGCCTGTACAATATTTTTATAAGTTGAGTGGCATTTTAGGATATAAAAAACGCTAATAACTTTGCTGTTTATGAACATAATTTTTTGAGACTTTTCTTAAATAATTACAAGACCATTTCTAATAAGCCCTTAAAGTATTTGTACTAATTAAAAACTAGGGGTGTATATAGTCATAAAATTATTCTTAACGAATTAAATTCATTGGCCCTAGGCACACACCGCATGGTCAGACATTAGTCATTCAAATAATTATTCCAAGTTTTATTCTATAACATTCACTTGTAGGTATTTATAATATGGTTGCGGAATTTGTTCGAAAGAGCCACCGCGGCCCTGGAACGCAAAGGACATTTGAAGAACACAGATGGTTTCAGTCAGTAAGAGTCTGACACTCCCTTCCACTCCGCCCAGAGCGAGAGAAGTCATTTGATGATTTCCAATCCATAAAATAGGCATCTATAATATTCAGTGTAACTTGATTCAAGTGAACCTTCTGTTCAAATTTAAATTGGTATATTTTGTATTAATATTTTATGAAAAAACTTCCCTCCTAATGGTATTATTTGTTAACTGTGCGCTCTTTTTCGTAAGTCACAGGAATGAAACGCGGAAAGTAACTGTTAATTTTAACTACATTTCCGTTCTATCTTTTTTATTATTCTTTCTGAACTTGGCTTATAAGCTCTTCGTCAACAGTGGCTGAATTATGAATAATGATTACTTATTCTCTTATTCCAGCGATTATTTAAAAATAACGTTATTAATTCAGTATATAAAAATAAAGCTATCTATACTTATATTTTAAAGAGGAAAGATTTGTATTTTTGTATGTAATGAATAAACTCAAAAACTACTAGACAGATTTCAAAAATTCTTTCACCATAATAAAGCTACATTCACCCTGAGTAACAGGCTATATTTTATCACATATTCCCACGGGAACGGGAAATACGCGGGTAAAACCGCGGGGCGCTGCTATAATATTATAAAGAGGTAACGTCTGTGAGTTAGTGATGTTGTAATCTCTGGATCTACTGATCCGATTTTCAAAATTATTTCACCAATAGAAATCTACGTTATTGTGGAGTGTCATAGGCTATTTTATCCCCGTATTGCCACGGGAACAGGAACAACTCGGGACGCTGCTAGTAATATCATATAGGTAAGAAACAATGCCCAAGTATTGATAAAAAAACAGGTCCAGTTGGCCTACCTACAAACGAACTCATTCATAATGAGTTACTGTTTCATAAACCGCATTTAGTTCCGATGTTAGCGAGAAAGCAAAGAACGTAGGTAAACAAATACAACCGTAACCTACAATATAACATTGATATAAGGACAGGACAGCCCGCGCTTTTTTCTGACGTCACGAATTGGCGTCTAATTTATCGAAGCGAACTCACCACGAGTGCAGTGGTGGCCGAGTGGTAACGGCCCCGACAAACGGCCAGGCGCATTACTTTGTGTAATTAATTTCATCACCACTGCTCTCAAAAAGGTGAAGGAAAACATCTTGAGGAAACCGGCATGTCTTAGAACCAAAAATCACTGGTCCCGCGTGGTGGATTACAGCCCATTCCCTATCCTAGAGAGGAGGCCTGTGTCCCAGCAGTGGGAACATTAAAAGGCTGACTATAAACTCACCACGAGATCGGCAGTCGTTGGAAACGGTCGTGTTGTGCGCCACAAGAAATACCAGGTTTCTTGTGCGTATCAGCAAACCTTTGGACGGCGGCTCTATCTAACAGAACGAAACCACAACTACATAAAGACAGACCAGTCCCGAAACCACAACTGCGTGAAGACAGACCAGTGCAAGACGCTAGTTATTTTTTTTAAGATGGGAAATCATCATATTAATTTTGCTCCGGGCGGAGCAGAAGGAAGTGTGACTCCTACTGACTAATACAAATCCGTGATCCTCCTAACGCCCTTTGCGTTCCAAGACCGCGGTGACTCTTCCGAACAAATTCCACAGCCTTGGCAGAAGAAACTACAGTAGTATCTGAGCCAAACAACGTCAACAAAACGCATTCATAGACTGCTGATGTATGCAGTGGCAGAGTAGCATCGGTTTTGTAACAAAGCCTCGCTTCACGACGGCGAGCGATCAAACTTTCCCTGATACTAGCCATGTTAACTTTGACCACACAATCGCCACTATGCTTGCATTATATTCTGTGTTCATAGACCGGATTGTAACGCAGTTGTCTAACTTCGATATGGCGGTTGAACTGCTCTTTATAACTTTCGCCTTTGCAAAATCTTTGGGAACTGCACTGTTCTACTCCATCATTACGAGTCTGTAGTTTAGTCCCAATGAATAAGTAATGAAACTTATTTCATTTGAAGAGCGTCTTTTGACGCCAGGTATAAATTATTATTATTATAGACTAGCAGCGCCTTGTGGTTTCACCCGGGTTTTCCCGTTCCCGTGGCAATACGGAGATAAAATCGGTTCAGTAGATCCAGAGATACCCCTTACAACGTAACAAACTCACAACCTCACGAACTCACAAACGCTACCTCTTTATAATATTAGTATCGATAGGCTCGCGTTTGACCAACATCACACCACATGTGGTTGAAGATATAGCACGCTTGCAGATATCAGGAAACACGGGCATCAGCAGGGTATTCCTCTCCTTAGCTGTACGACCAATGAAAGTATCTCCGTCCGCTCTGGACAGAGTGGAAGGGAGTGTCAGACTCTTACTGACTAAACCCCGTCCATGTTCCTCTAAATACCCTTTGCGTTCCAGGGCCGCGGTGACTCTTTCGATACTGATATATCTACTTAACGATGTACATGATATACAATATACTGAATTCCGCAACTAATATGCTTACCTTGCATTGCATTTTTTACCTAAGAAGTAAAAAATGCAATTAACTTGTCCATCGCAGTCCACAGCTGGACATAAGTCTCTACGCTCCCAGTCAGGCCCAACCAACTTTTTAGGGTTCCTGATGTCGTGTAAAAATGGAACCTTTATTAGATCACCCATGTGCCTGTATTTTTGTCTTTCAGAGCTCGAATCTACTGAACCTATTCAGTTAAAACTGCGCGCGTGTCTCACTTGCACTTGGCTGATTTTATAATATAATAATAATACAATTATTCATTTCACTAAGACATTGTACACTAATAAAAAAAACACTAATCCGATACATAAAAAAATAAGCCTTAAAACTGCTAGGGTTCTTCAAAATTCCCTGGATCCCACACTAGGATTCCCTGTGTCGTGGGGTCCAGTCCCTTCCCAAATAAGGCAAACATTTTTTTTTTCGATGCGCCGCATTGCGATTCCAAAACTGCCACAGCAAAACCACACTTTTCCAAAACCGTTCAAAATCTCCTTTATTCCTGCTCAACTCAACCGACTCCCCCACGATAGTAGACAGAACCCAATCAATAGTAACTCGTATGTGAAATTTCATACATTCAATGATATAACGCATAGAGTTCGGAGACTCATTGGTGGCCATTGCAAAAAACGGTATTGTAATAAACCATACAAACCAAGCGTGTCAGAGTATCACCGTTTATGTATAAAACATACACGAAAAAGTATTGATCAACTAACTTCATAACTTCGTCAGGGACGTTTGCGGAAATGCGTGTTGATTGCTTTTACGAATTGGAGCGTACAAGATGTGCGTTCTTGGTGCGCAGGGTGCGGGCTGTTCCTACAGTATCCTGAGCATAATTGCTGACAGACTGAACTCCTGTATCGTAAATCGTTGCTCCAGTAACTGAGCTGGGTTGCGGAATTTGTTCGAAAGAGTCACCGCAGCCCTGGAACGCAAAGGGCACTAGAAGGATCACGGGTGGGTTTTAGTCAGTAAGAGTCTGAGACTCCGGAGACTCTCACATACGGGAGAAGTCATTTGATGATTTTCCATCCAGAAAGGAAAAGTACCTAAGCTGGAATTATAAAGCAATGATTATTTACTGTATTGATATCATTGTGCCACTAACATAATCGTTTTCTATGGCAGCTGTATGGGCGTCACGGCTTTTGATGGTCGCGTCGATTTTTTCTTTATAATCTCTAACTTTAAAGCTTTATAACTTCGTCGCTGATGAGGTAAATTTAATATTAGTTTACTAGAGAGCTAATACGTACTTAATTCAGCAAAAACATGATATAAATATTCCCTATTCTAACTTTTACTATGACGGCCGAAACTTGCGCTCAGCGCAATATTATCAGCAAAACAAGGGTCCCTAGTCACTGCCGGAACAGCGTTCCGTACTCTGTCGTGTGCGGATATGTCTCCATTTCGCATTACCCGCTTCAGTGCGTTGCATTCAAGGCCACTGGCACATGCATCTGATGACGTCATGCGTTGCTACAAGTAATTGAGACCTGATTAATGAGTGTTTTGAGATGCTGAGTAGCGTTACAATATATGTACCGACATATCTATGTCGGTACACATCACACATAGGGAACACATCTGTGTTCCCTCAGACTGGGTCTAGATGTAGGTACATATGTACACATCTCCAGTTTTGTTAAGTCCCACATAAAAAGGAAGATCTTATGCCGATAGCATAATCAGCTTTTCAATTTCCCAAAGCTGAGACCATAGACACAGACCTCTGCTTTGTAAAAGAAAGTTTGCCGTTATCGACAAAGTACATTGAATAAAGAAGAAATTTAGGACAAACATGTAATAGAATTTCTAGTTTTAGGGCGTTTCGGCAGTTGGGGGCACAAATCCATATTTCAGGCTACATAGCTCTGTTGCGGATTTTGTTCGAAGAGAACGCATACGGCCGCGGTGCATTAGGAGGAACACGAGCAGGTTTTAGTCAGTAAGTCTAAAAACTCCTTTGCGCTCACCCCAGAGCAGAAGAAATCATTTGATGATTTCCCATCCATTTAAAAAAGGACTACAAACTCAACAGCACCGCAGACGCATCAATAACCACAAAAAAAAACCTCAAAACATTGACTACCAACCAGCAGGTAGTCTAAAACAAACACATTCCAAAAAAAAAACGCCTTCAACAAAAACATTAACAAATTCGACACCACGCAGAATAAACATCGAAGTAACACAAAAACCAAATCTGGGTAAACCGGCTTGTTTCACAAGTAAATATTTGGGGAAGTCTAGCCATAACAATTAGAAGGAAAACAGGTGCTGAAGATGGATTACTACCCGAACAACTTTAACTAATACACACCTGTTCTGGTTGCGTAACATCTTTGTTACGTCGCGTCGACCGAGCCGTAGGTATGGAAAAACTGTTAATTAATAAATGATATTTTGTGATTAGGTTTACAATAAAATGAAATAATTGTATTTGTACTTATGTATTTATTATAGTAATATTTATTTCTGAGAGCAGTGGTGGCCGAGTGGTAACGATCCCGACTTACGAATGGTTCAAACCCAGCCAGGCGCATTACTTTGTGTTATTAACTTCATCATCACTGCTCTCAAAACGGTGAAGGAAAACATCGTGAGGAAACCAGCATGTCCTAGAACCAAAAAATCGAAGACATGTGACACTCACCAACCCGCACTGGGCCCGCGTGGTGGTTTACGGCCCATTCCCTCTCCTCGAGAGGGGGCCTGTGTCCCAGCAGTGGGAACGTTAAAAGGCTGATTATGCTACTTTATTTCTATGCAACAAATTGCATACCTTTACATTTGGACCAATTAGAAACCCTTTTCGTGTCCAGGCTATCATTACCCATTCTAGGTTACCTGGAAGAGATCTCAGAATGCGATAAGGCCGCCAATTGTATGTTTCTTTTTTAGTTTAATGTACAATAATGTATATATAAATAAACAAGTAAAACTCGTCAATCTTTCTTGGTCAGGTTAAACTAGAAGAAAACGTTTCCTAGTCGATCATCTTGAGAAGAAACTCCAAAACAAACTCTGCAGTGCTATTCTGTAAGAACTCACGTGCGAATACGATTCATATCTCATTTTCGATTACACTTCGTAACTCACCTGAAGTGAAATGTATTTGGTATTCTGACTGTCAAGTTAAATAACTTTTCACTTAAAAGTAGTTCGCTTCACCTATGTTCTCACTTAGTGGCGCTAGCGTAGTTTTCATCAAGTTACAGAATACCAAATATAGTTTTCACCGCAGAATCAGAAGTGAGCACTGGAGTGAGTTCTTACAGAATAGCATTGCAGGTCCAAGTTTATTATGAAATCTATGAAATGGAAATGAAAACCATGTAGGTTAGTGTCCTAGATTTGAAGAAAGGACCACACCAGCTTTGAGTGGATTTGTTCGGGCAGTTCTAGCGTTGGGCAGAGTTACCCAAAGTTCGTGTGTATGTATGGCTTCAGACAAAATGAAAAAAGAAGAGACTTCTCATTTTATAGGATAAACAACGCACCTATACTATAGTACAGATGCTCATGAGGCAATGAATTCCTACCACAGATGCAGGCATCTCGTTTGTCGAAGCGTGCCAAAGAAATAGATAACAATAAACTCTAAAACTTCTTTAACTGGGACAGACGAGTGAAAAAAATAGTTTTGGCTTCATAGTATCCAAATTGAAAATAATTGTGTTCATAGAAAAACGTTTAACAAAGGTGAGAACGATTGAAGCCATATTAAAGGTAAACTGGCAATAAAATTTGATAACAGCGATATAATAGTACCTACTAGGTCTTCCTCGCACTCACTTGCGTAACGTAATCCGTTGATTATTCAATTTTTGCTTTTTTGACACGTTGACAGCCCAGCTAACTCTAAATGGAACACGTGGAACGGTCCTGAAAATTCTGCGTACCCTATATGGTACAAGAAATCAGTGTAATTTTATGGGCTCTGATGCCACGGACTAGTGAAATTATTTATAGAACTATTGATGAGAGGATTGTTAACGTGTTCATTATCATTATAGCTAACACACCACTTACTTCAGATTATCATAAGGTCTACTATCTACTCTTTTAATTTATTAATTAAAAGAGTAGATAAGTAAAATCAGTAAAATCATTAATGGAATCTTGGGAGACATGGAGATATTAACAGGGGGCCAAGTATGGAATTACCATGGGGAATAAATGCTCTTAATGCTAGACTAGCCAAAACTAATAGAGTGTCGAATTTTAGATAAAATTTAACTCGATTGGATGGATAGATTGGATCAGGCTTAGCCCTCAGTCCCAAACTCGACACGACGCAACACGACGAACCAATGTTTCATAACCTGTGTTTATAGGTCCCAATTATAATTCTAAACCTTACCTTACCTTACCTTTCATATAACATTACTGTATCATCTCGCTGGATTCCCTAAAGGTTTGGAACCCATTTCATCGAAGACGTATTAAGTCCAGATAAATCGGAGGAAAGCTTATTTCCCGGACATGTTCGTAAGCCGCGGGCTTCGAGTGAAACAGTATTCTGGTTTGAGAACTGGAGCAAGGACAACCACGGCTCTTGTGATCATAGCTTTTTTTTATAATTATACATAGGCTCGCGACGGCTGACAGGACAGAATGGAAGAAAAAAAATTGTTGCGCCGACCCTAAATAACATGGGATAAGGGCAGGAAGATAATGATGATAGGCTAGCGTGGGACTACAATCTCACCTGATGAAAACCGATGATGTGGTCGACGATGGAGCACCTTGCCCAGAAGAAACCTATTCACTTTCGAGTTAAAGGCTCTCAGGTTGTAGCCATCATGAAACAGACTCCGGGGAAGGAATCCAGTCCTTAGCTGTACGCACGATGAAAGCATTCCCGACATCAAAAGAAAGTCTAGCCTGTTTGTACCTCCATTAAGTTGCAACCAGCCATTTTATGCATCTGCATCAATCTAAGGTTGAGTGGTTGAAATTGTTCAAGGCGATAATCCCATTTTTTTACAGTGCTTATACTTATGAGGAGGAGCTCGTGGCTAAAGAATAACAGCCGCACAGGTCGATCTTCAAGGTTAAGCAACGCTTGCCAATGTTGGTCTGTGGAAGGGTGACCATCTTAACATACCGAGTTTTCTTCGTGCCTCGAAAAATCACGTTAAGCCGTTGGTCTCGGCTGTCATTTGTAGATCTTTGGCAGTAGCTACGTATTGTCAGAAGCCAGAAAATCTGACACCAGTTTTGCCAAGAAGTACCGTGTTCCCCAGTTATTGGGTTGTGGATGTCTGGTAGGCAGCCGCTCCACGTTAAATACTGGTATTCAGCTGAATCCGGTATGACGGCAATATAGTTGGGAAAAGGCTAGGCAAATGATGCTTATACTTATG
The DNA here is from genome assembly GCA_905332915.2 of Hecatera dysodea. Taxonomy (NCBI): domain Eukaryota; kingdom Metazoa; phylum Arthropoda; class Insecta; order Lepidoptera; family Noctuidae; genus Hecatera; species Hecatera dysodea. The sequence continues at coordinate 4,736,512 of HG995290.1, read as the reverse complement.
AGAGTAAAGTTTTATCAATAAAATAAGAATGAAAACATGTTTATTTGGCACAGACGCACAATAAGAACAAAACGAACAAAATCTAAGGAGATTTGATGTTAAAATGTCGTATCTTGTGGCTGCGGTAAACAGGTCCTGTCGGTTAGTACTAGGTATAGATCCAGACATCTAGATTCTAGATCAAAGTTGAGACTAATATTATATCTAAAATGTGTGCTGCATATGAAATAAGAGGCACTGAAACCATATTTTGTCTATCACAACCGTTGAGTTTCAATAATAAGATGAAATTCAAGTCACGTAAAACTGTTAATTTAGTTTACCCCAAAAAAAATCTAGGAGTTTTCGAAACTCAATTACACAAAACCTAACCATTTAAACCAGGATCTACTTACAAAGATAGCGACAATTTCACACCTGTTTTAGTACTTGGTCGAATAAAATAAACATGGACGCAATTCCAATGATCTGGAACGTAGCCCGTAGCCCGTAAAGTTTCGGTAACATTTGATGGCCAAACAAGAAGGTTTCAGGATCCCCAATTTAGCCGAGAAACTTCGGAAGACGTGTTTGGGTACAGGTTTAAATTCTGCACGTGTAAATTGTGAATTATCTGAACGATTTATAGGCAGAGGCTGTGGATTTTGTAGCGTTAGCAAAGTTGGCTTGTAAAGGGTATTGTGGTTTACATTCGTTAATATTTGACCGCAGAATTTGATACGAGGTAATTTTAATAGTTATCTAGACAAGTAAATCCCGCGACAAGCTTTTATATCGTATAAATTATGTAATAATTACTTTATGAGTAGATAGTAAAAGTTCTTTTTTTATCGTTTTAACCCTTTTTTTTGGCTTTTTTTTTTATTTTATTTTTTTAATATTTTCTAACGTACTCAATCACTTAAGAGAGCTCATGAGTTATAACAGCCGCACGGGTCGATCTTCAAGGTTAAACAACGCTTGCCGAGGTTGTCAGTGGATGGGTGACCATCTTAACATACCGAGTTTCCTTCGTGCCTCGGAAAACACGTTACGCCGTTGGTCCCGGCTGTCATTTTGAGATCTTTAGCAGCCGTTAAGTACGGATTGTCAGTAGCCAGAAGATCTGGCACCAGTTTTGTCAAGTCCTATGTTGCCCCGACAATCAGTTGTAGAGGCAAAAACTGACCAAAATACTAGTATTAACTAAAAGCAGTTTGACTGGGAGCTGAATAGGTATATGTAGTTGGAAAAAGCTAGGCAGATGATGAATCAATCGCTTTAGTGTAAATGTTCGCTAATGTCAAATCGCATGGATTAATGACATAAACCGTTATTGTCACCAGACAGCGATTGTTTACTTTAATACGACGACGCTTAGTTTATGTTTACGCGATCTAGTACGTTAAAAGTTACTTAATAAGGACACCGATCGAAGAACGAATACCTAGTTTGTCTAGAGGCTTTGTAAGACGACAATGAACGAATAACTGGAAGAAGGCATTACATGCCAGACACGACCCTCAGTAAATAAAGACGAAGAGAGAGAATCCGCGCGAAAAATAAAGATATTGAATGCTATCGAAGATTGCAGACGGAAAGCGTTTGGTAGACGAAGTAATTTCCACTTCGTACTTATGTATTTTCGCGGTCAAATACTTGTCTGGCTTGTCGCCTTTCATACAATGTCGCTTGCAAAATTGAACGCGTAATGATGAAACTTTGAACTTTATATAAATCGCCATCAAACATAAACCACTAGCACTTTGTCCGCGACTTTGTCTGCGCAGATTTAGCATAAACAATTTCTACCCGTTTCACCCCCTTAGAGCTGTCGGCGAAGAAGACGGGGCCCCATAGTGTCAGTGCCTGCTGGGGATGAGGAATTTGTTCGAAAGAGTCACCGCGGCCCTGGAACGCAAAAGGAACTAGAAGGACCACGGGTGGGTTCAGTCAGTAAGAATCTAATTATTATTATAGTTTCTGAGATTTCGTGATTCATCAGTGAGTGGTATTTCGTGTTTATATATCTATACTTACTTACTTACTAATATATAAATGTGAATGTAAGTTTGTTTGGAACGCTTTCACACGAAAACTACTCAACCGATCATCATGAAACTTTGTACACATATTTTTGGAGGTATTAGAAGTAACATAGGATACTTTTTATCCCGGGATTATGTTCTCTTGGGATAATTTCCGACATTCACGCGGGCGAAGCTGCGAGCAGCAGCTAGGTTATATATATATAGATAAATAGTGTGGAAACCAGCAGGTCTGTCCTAGAACCACTACCCACTCCTATATCCCCAGCACAGTTGACTTGTGTCCCAGCAATGGAAACGTTACTCTGATTATAAAGGTTTATTATTAGCAAATCTGCCAAACCGTGCGGTTCCATCTTAGTGTTTATGCAACGTTTGTAGAAACTGGGTGACTATCTTTTATATACCGAGTCCTTCGTACCTCAAAAAGCAGTTAGCTATCATTTTTAGATGATAGTCGTTAAGTTAGTCATTAGCCAAAAAAATCTGACACTACCACTTGCTAAAAGGTTTAGTACTTCCCAGTTAATCGTTCCTTGTCAAATTCTGGTAAGCACAACTAAGTTTGAAAAACAAAGATTGATACAGCTGAATTAAACAAGTCGTATTAACTTGACAAACCATGAATGGAAAGTGGTAGCAGGCGCGTTTTATCCGACATATAAATCGAATTTTACGACAGCTAGCTACGAAACCCGTTACAACAACACTATCTAGATCCAAAAGTCCATTCTGGAGCCACAAACTACAAATAGTCAGCTTTCAAACTAAATAACAACCGAATCTAACTTAGCAAGACTTACGACTTCTGAAACTCTATACATCACCTTTTACAGCCGAGTCGAAATCTTCCTAAGTTCAAGGAACCACGTAAGTGCCCAAACTGGGTACGGAAAGCTATTAGCCTTGACCGGCGATGTTACGTGCCTTCTTGGGAACATAAAATTAGGTGCATAAATGCCACTTTGGCAACCTTTTAAGAACTTATTTCCGAGTGACCTATAAAGATCATGTGTGACGACATGTATAAAAACGTGAGTATAGGTTTGTCTAAGAATATTTTTGGAGTTCACTTTCGTATTGGCTTGAAGGATAGGGACAACATTTTAACCGACAGGGCTTGCCATTGTCTTGCGTTCAACACAGCGACCAACTATCTTTGTCGTCTAAATAGTCATTAATAGAATAAAGGTTAGATTTAACTTTAGCTTTAAATGAGTTAAAAGGCAGGTCAAGAAAAGAAAGCGGAAGTTTATTGTAAAAACGGATACCGAGCCCCACAAATGACTCATGGACCTTACGAAGTCGGTGGGAAGGAGCATGTAGCTTGTGCTTGTTTCTGGTGTTAAAGTTGTGGATGTCGCTCATTTTACAGTATAGATGTATATTTTGCCTAATATATAGAATGTTTGCAAAAATGAATTGAGATGCTACTGTAAGAATTTCAATGTCTTTAAAAAGTTCTCTTAATGAAACTCTAGGCCCTAGCTGATATATTGCTCGCACAGCACGTTTTTGTAAGACAAATACATTTTGTATATCAGCAGCTTTTCCCCACAATAGAATACCGTAGGACATAACGCTATGGAAATAACTAAAATAGACTAACCGAGCTGTCTCAACGTCAGTATACTGTCTCACTTTCCTGACAGCGTATGCGGCAGAACTGAACCTTCCCGATAAACTTGATATATGTGGGCCCCATTGTAGTTTGGAATCGACAGCAATTCCCAAAAAAACTGCCGAGTCCACAGTTTCAAGTACTTCGCCACTTAAGGTGATATTGGGTCCTAGATTTCTAACATTTGGTAAAGCAAACTTTATACATTTCGTTTTCTTGGCATTTAAAACTAATATATATATATATAATTATTATTGGTCGTAAACCAATCCGTAACCATTGAGAGGGCGCTGTTTACGTTACTGAAATCTTGTCTATTCCTGTCTACTTTAAAAATAAGAGAGGTATCATCCGCGAACAATGCTACGTCACAGATACCCTTTAAGAAGGGCTATCTACCCTGCTGGCCACAGTCGCCACCAAGCTGTTGGAGCTATCCTGAACTCGCCGCATCAGGAACGCTATTCGTGTGCGGATAATAGCGTAAAAATCGGACACGCCATACTCCGCGAACATCCCCGACGCACTGCATAAGCGCGGTAGCCCCAACATTACTCTGAAGGCGTTATTATATTGGACCGGCAGAGCATTGTACGAGCTTTTTGTATAACCGACCCATAGGACGCACGTATACATTGTAGATTGGCAGTACGCCCTAAAGAGTGTGACTTTTACCTCTTTTGTACATCGTGCAAACCTACGGGCCAGCATGTTACATCGAACCGCCAATGCTCTGCGTTCCCTCTCAGGTCCAAGTCGTCAGACAGACTATTTGTGCCTTGCGATATCTTTAGCTATATCAAATACGATGCTTCGAATCAGGCATATAAGAGTTTCAAAGGAAATCCTGAACTCACTCCCAAGACCATCATCATTTTAGCCGGACATCCATAGCTGGTATAGTACTCCTCCAAGTAACGCCATATCAATCAACTGCACTACCGAGATGATACATTACGATTACGATTACCCGGCTTCATCTAGCTTAAAATGACCAGAAATATTTGACGTGTAAAAGTGTTATGTTATGTTTAACCTACTTACAAAAATAGATATCATTTATCTATCATACATGATATCAATTTTCGAAACAAAAACTTTCAAAAGCAACGAAGTATAGCTTAGACTTCTCAAGGGTTACAATTCAAGCAGGCCAAAAAATTATACTGCAGACATAATTTCGGTGTCCTTCCCTTTATTTTGGAATTAGAAGTGTCTTCCCAAATAACAGTAAATCACAATTACATTCTTCTTTATTTTCAATTTTACCTTTTACTAAGCCGAAGACAAATCTTAATTAGTTTGCATTCCGTCCAAGGCGATTTTTCTCGGATTCTGTCAAGGTATACCATTAAGATGATAGGGTTTTCTTAACGATCTTTTTGAGTATCTTTGCGAATCACGGAGAGAGGAAACGTGCTTTATCGCAGTTTGAGGGTAGTTAGAAAAAAAGGTCGGGTGGCGCTCCGTAGTTCGCTTTGTCAGTTGTTTTTAGTTTTTTACTTTATTATTTATCAAGTTAAAATTGTTGGTTGCAAATTTTATTTAGCAATTTTAGCTTTCAATTGTTGGACAAATTTTATATCTAATCTTTCTGAATTTTGAGGCAAAGTTTGGATTAAGGAAAACGAAAAATTTTCAGTTGGAGGTTTCATTTCTTTTGCAGTATCTTTTTAACGGAAGACAAAGAGAAAGTAAATACAAATACCTCTTTAATTCTATAGAAATGTTTCCCTAATTTTCTTACGTACCGCTAAAAAAGCAAAAAGGACATCGTGGAACACATTTCTCGAGATTACATCAGACGGAAAGTAAGCTTATAAGCTATTTTACATTTTTCCTCAAGTTTCTGTTACGAGATTATTTCTGGTACTCGGATAAAGGTGCCTTGACGCGCAAGTAATCTTTTTATGATGTTTTTGGTCTTAATAAACAGGCTTCTAGAATATTTTGGGTCTGCTAAGGAGTTTCTAGAGTCGCAAAACGAGACACTTTTTTTTTGTATACATAAAAATCTGTCTTTATCACTCAAAGGTTTGCTTGGAGAAAACTCTATATAGTTCATTCATACTACCTTCAAAAATAAGAAAAGTTGATAAGACAAAAGAGATGGCTTTTATAAAATCCGTTGTTGGTATTCAAAAAGTAAAAGGTGGGAACCTAAAAAACCTGACTTCTAAAAATAATCAAGTCTCGTTACTCAGGGGTTCAGTTCGGTTCGGAATGAGGTATATAATAAGCTAGAAACACGCATGCTCCTTTAATTTGATTTTTAAAATTTGTGACAAAAGTTACATATTAGAAATAGTATCTATTTGCATAAAACATGGTGTACAAAGCTGTTAAAAAATACATTATAGAGCATACATGTTTAGCTTATATCATGGTAACATCAAAAATGTTTCCCTTCAGTAAATTCTTTACCGCGTTTTTTTTTTCTTTGTTCGTGTCTTAAGTTATTAAAGGTCACAAAAACGGTTTTTACCATAATATTAGTGAATTATAGTATTTAAAAAGCGGTTTAATACAACCTCGGTCATCGTAAGTGAACTACGGAATAACTCGAATCGTGGCTGTATAGTTCGCGTGTCTGTCCGGGCGTACCATGGGGTGTTAAAACGTGAGTCTTCCAAGCGACAAAGAGGGATAGAGTAATACACCCTATATAGCTCCATCCCTTTTTCTCGCTCGGAAGACTCACGCTTTAAGACGTCATGGTACGCCCGCAGTTTACATTTTTGAAACAATAGTTCTGTAGTTTCATGTTAATGCGATTCCAGAAAATATTTTCGCTGCAAAACTTCTGTTAAACGTTTTAGTTGTTTTGGGTAATTTTGGAATTGAAATATAAGTTTGTTGAACGCGTATTTTCAGCTTTATAACTAGATTTTATGCAGATTCCGGGCTTTGTACAGTAACCGCATATTTTATTAATTTGAAATACTAATTTAAATTATATTTTGGAGATTATTCGTAATAATTTGGTAAACTAAAATCTAGACGGCTCACACCCGTATTCTAAGTAATTTCCTCCCATCGAGTCAACCTCGACTCACTCTCATTCATAATTATTAAAAATAGGGATTTTCGACTCAAGAGAGTTAATTGAGACTTTTTTGAGACGAGTGTAGCGGAGGAAGTTAAAAAGGATTGAGAATTGTTGGTGTTAGATAGAAGAACAACATAATCTCTAAATATTTATATATAACTTTGAGCTAGTAACCCTAAAAATGAGGAGTTCGTGGCTAAATTATAACAGCCGCACAGATCACTCTCCAAGGTTACACTTGCCAAGGTCGATCTGTGAATGGGTGACCATCTTATCATAACGAGACTTCTCCGTGCCTCGGAAAACAAGTTTAGCCGTTGGTTCCGGCTGTCTTTTACAGATATTTAGCACCCGTTGCGGATTGATAGAAGTCAGAAATCTGACTCCAGTCTTGAAGGCTTGGCCGCTCCGCATACAATACTAGTATTCAGCTAAACTTAGACTGGAATCTGACCCCAGTTAGTTGGGAAAAGGCTAGGCAGATGATGAGCTACTATCCCTAACAAAGAACACACAGATCAATCCCGACACTCACAGACAAATCCCAAGCTAATACTTGTTTAACTAAATCCGCTGTTATATTTTATCTAATATTTATAACAAGATATGAAAGTCTAACACACGCTTTACTTTCACAAAGTTTTAGATTATCATATTCCGCCCAAAAGTTAGGCTTATAAATACTACCTACTGTACCTTACGAAAATAGTCTGTTCAGATTTTGTACAATATTTACTTAAATATTTGCTTGTATGAAAAAAAAACCGATTTTCTTGATCTAAATATGATCTCTGTTGCTGGGGCGTATCACATACCTTATATTTTTGATCCGTTTAGGTGAAAATATATTCAGAAGTGGAATTCAGTACCTGTAAAAATAAAGAAAAAATATGTTAGTATGAGGTACAAGTATAGCATAATAGCATAATGAGCCTTTTAATGTTCCCACTGCTGGAACACAGGCCTCCTCTCTAGGAGAGGGAATGGGCCGTAATCCACTACGCGGGCCCGGGGCGGGTTGGTGAATGTCACACGTTTTCGTAGTTTTGGTTCTAGGACATGCCGGTTTCCTCACGATGTTTTCCTTCACCGTTTTGTAAGCAGTGAGGATGAAGATAATTACACAAAGTAATGCGCCTGGCTGGGTTTGAACCCGCGACCTACGTGGGGCCGTTACCACTCGGCCACCACTGCTCTATGCATGTAGTAAAAACTCTCTCGTCAATGCATGTAGTAAAAAGCGGTTATTTCAATATTACAAACAGACACTCCAATTTTATTTATATGTATAGATGTGATGATGATAGATACAGATAAATAAATAAATAAATATAAATATCTTGGGACAACTCACACACGGCTATCTGATCCCAAGCTAAGCAGAGCTTGTGTTATGGTAACCAGACAACTGATATACATACTTATATAATTTATAAATACATACATATTATAGATAAATCACACCCAGACACAGAACAAACAATCATGCTCATCACACAAAGTTTGTCCTGGGTGGGAATCGAACCCACGACCTCCTGCTTGGCGGTCAGGGCCGCTAACCACTAGACCAACAGGCCCGCAGATGTATAGATAACTGAGACCAAACAAATGCTCGGGAACTAGAACCCAGCTTCGACTTGAAAATCAACAGTCAGTACGCAGTCGGAAGCTCTGCATCAATAGCACATTCCTCAATGCACAGGAGTAAGCAAACAGAGCGGACCGGGAGCCTCATACATACATGCATAATGTTTATAGAACGCTCTATGAGCGATTGTATGAAGATTTCGTGTATGGAACAAAGTTTGACGTTATGAGAATTGAAATATGGAAATTTTGTATTTTTGATCAAACATCCGTTTTTTTTTCTGGAGGGGAAATCATCAAATGACTTCTCCCGCTCTGGGCGGAGCGGAAGGGAGTGTCAGACTCTTACTGACTAAAACCCACCCGTGTTCCTTCTTGTGACCTTTGCGTTTCAGGGCCGCGGTGACTCTTCCGAACAAATTCCACAACTTTCGATCACACAGCCTGATTGCTTGCTCTGTTTCACTCTCACAATTCAACAATATGAATTCATTGGCGTAGTTTACACTATTGAATTGGATTTAACCATTTCTTGTCCTTATTCCAATTGATATAGACAGCACAACATGTCTTCTTCATCCATACATTTGACATTATGACGACACGGTTGGCGCAGTGGTTGAGCGTTCGGCTGCTGCGCTACGTGTCGCGGGTTCGATCCCCGCACGGAACAAATGTTTGTATGGCCTACAGATAATTGTGCCGAGTCTAGGTGTCTTTGTGTATGTGAGTATTCATGTTTGTGAACGCACCCACGATACAGAGTACATCCTAGTGCGGGGCAACGATTTAAAAAAATAAAATAAAATAAATACATCCTATTTGTGGTCATAACAGCAGTCAGCCACAAGCAAGCAACATCTCACACACAAGGTGTTGATCATCACAGTTTTTGGATAGACAAAACTACATCGTATAGGTACTTCCTAAATGACACCAAAAGGATATTAAGAGAGTAATTCCCACAAAACATAACTGCCTCAAGACAATTACCAGTCAAAATAAATACTGCCCAAAAATTGGGCCAGGCTGCATCTTCCAAGATAATTGCTGCGAACCACAATAAAAGGATACAAAACGGAACAATTCCGAGACTCAGCATTTTTCTGGTCCATCTATTTATTATCCATTGTGGCCATGGGCCATTGTTGTACAGATATTGGACCAATAACTCAGTTGGGCGGTTTAATATCTTTTGTCTGGGGTAAGATCATAAAAATATGCGACAGTGCGACACTTGGATGCGGCTGTTTTCGAGTTTTTGCGAGCGTTGAGCAGAAAATAATGGACTGTTCTTTCTGGTTTATGAGGTTCTGAGAAAGTAAGGTTATGAGAGATGATGTTAATAGCGTATTATTATTGTAGTTTTAGAATTTGATCCAATAGGAGCGGAGCATTAATGAAAAATGTTGTAAAAACGGTATTTTTTCTCTGTCTGTTATTTGACGAAGAAGTTATGCGGGTCAGCTACTCATATCATATTTTGGCTTAAGAGCGTATACACCGTACGGCATTTACAAATCTTCAAGTCCTTATTTTCCGATAAGACTAAACCGATTTGAATTAAATTTTACACACAAGCAGGATACATACATAAGCCTAAAAAATTAGTTGAAAACATTTTCGATAAATAGTGGTACAGTTAAATTAGACCCAGTTTAAAGGACAATGGCAGCCGCCCATACATTGTTTTAGCTCAGGTGAAATTCTTACGTCTTTAAATGAAAAATATATTGTTTAACTCAGCTTTACCTTCTGAACTAGTATGTGCAAGAATTTTGGTTCAAGAAGGCCGAGAAAAATAGATATTCAGTCATGAACTTTTGTAGGTTATGTCTATGGTAACTTGGTAGGTAAAAGCCCCCCGAGACGATCAAATACACTTTACAAGTCGTCGTTTCACGTTATATTCAATAGGTATCTAAAAAAATAATATATAGTAAAACTGGTGTGAGGCAGCCAGTCGCCGAGAGCATTGTTTTAGGCATTGAAGCAATAAGGTTTATCTAACATACTGGGATTTAATAATTACTTGCTTAATTTCGCACGCATTTATAAAATCCTAGAATGTGTGTAGAAATATCGAGTTGATAAGAACCAATAAAACAAGTTTTATTTTTAATTCATCCTCTTACAATTATTTCGTCCAGAAATTCTGTGGGTGTGGTAATATTTTGCCGATGTCAGGCCCATCCTAAATACCAGACTAGCGTCATTACATGAGCGTAACATACTACTGTGCGACGACGAACTAAACAATTACAGCAATGTTTACTTATTCCTCTCCGGTCAGGAATATCATTCAGTTGATACACAGGATTCATGTCGGTTTGCTCTACGACCTTCCATCTGGCGGTATCTAGCAAACAACTAGTTCACTGATAAGTAATCCAAAACAATAAGGCAAGATCGGCGTCCAGTATAGAAAAAGCTCAATGTCACAGGGAAAGTCTCGCGAGTCCTTAAACACGCACATGGTCACACAGGGGCACATCTCAGTCCATAATATGCAGTCCGTACAAATGAAAATTAAAAAAAATACGGGAAAAACAATAGAGAGCACTGATTGAATATGGTATCAACCTCGGTATCAACTCAACCAACAACAATCGTCAGTAATCAAACTATTTTTTTTTAGATTCGGGACACTAGTCTTTTTGCCAGTCATTAAAAGCAATTTATTTATTTTAACATCACAGTGTTTTGACCTCCCTGCAAGGAACACTTACACTTAAAAATAAACTAGATTATTACTCCGTTTGATTATTCACTTACTCCGTAATAAAAAAATAAAACTGATTACAATTCAATAATGCTGTACTTACTGTCACTTGGCAGGATAAATATATAATGGCAACACTACACGGTAATCAAAAAGTCAAATAACTTTTCATTTAAAATATCTTTTTTCTCCGGCCTGATCTAGTAAATGTGATACATTGAAAAAATATAGAAAAATAATGGAACTTCCGTCGTATATAAGTCACTTTTAGACGCTTACATTCATGTCAGCTAAAATTTCGCCATTGTTCTTTCCATACAAACATAAATTTTCAGTTATCTTTTTTTAAATAAGAACATTTCTAAAAGAATTTTAACTAACTTTTTAGACCTATGTATCCTGCTTATACATATGTGTGAAGTTTCATTAAAATCGGTTCAGATATTTCGCAAATAGTGACTTGAAAATTTGTATGAAATGCCATACGGCGTACACCCACTTAAGTTATAATGATCTTCGTATTAACACATTCAAACCAAGAATGAATAAAGCTACACTGTCTTGAGCATGTTTATACTAATAAACCCATTGTTATCTTAAACAGATCTTAAGCCTCAATGGCTTTGCAACACATATTGTTTAATTTAATGCACCATTAAATATAACCACTCAGTGGTAAGACAATGATGTTTACATACATACATCTTAGTTGCTTCAAATGTGATTGAAGTTTTAGTGGAGTAATGGAAGACAGATCGTATCAGAAGGTCCGCAATGAGTGGTTGAGGCAGGCCAGTGAAATAATTCCCGTGCACCCTTCTTTGACGTCGCAGGGGGAGTCAAACATAGGGTCAGTGCCTGCTAGGGTTGCGGAATTTGTTCGAAAGAGTCACCGCGGCCCTGGAACGCAAAGGGCACAAGAAGGATCACGGGTGGGTTTGAGTCAGTAAGAGTCTGACACTCCCTTCCGCTCCGCCCAGAGTGGGAGAAGTCATTTGATGATTTCCCATGCAGAAAAAAAAGGGGTAGTCAAACACCTCATTCCTCCCGCTGACCCGAGATGGCCCGCAGAGGCAGGCTGGCACCAGCCGGGGACTACGTAAGTCGCGTAATTTCCTGCGATCCCCGGCGTAGGTGGGAGGTTGAAGACAGCGGTGATTTTAGTTAGTAAGTCTGATAGACCCGTCCACCCACCCCAGGGTGGAAGACATCCACGAGGATTTCCCCGCGTAAAAAAAGGCCAGTGAAATGCTTAAGGGATGTTCTAAGGATAGAGTATTTGAATGAATTATTACCAAACCGACTTATATATTTTATAGTGAAGAAAAGTTCATGTACAAAGGCGAGCTTAACTCAAAGGCGAGTTTTCTATGCGCAAACCTTTGAGTGAAAGAAAGAGACCACAATAGAGGTTAGGATCCAGCGCACATGAAAAAACGGCTACTTCCCGTTATGTCACATTCCCGATACGATAACATGTCAAAAGTTTTAAAAACAACTGAACACAAGTGGCGTTTGGTCAAGATTTTGATATTCGTACATTCATTTCCGTTTCGTCAACATTTGAAAATGCCTATATTCTTTCCCGTTTGGTCAACCTTTTGTTTGGAAAGTACAATCAGGAGCAAAAAGAAATACCTCCGTTCATGTTCTATCTACTTACTAGTTTCCACCCGCGGCTTCGCTTACGTTTAAAGTGTTTTGATTATCACTTTCAGTTTCCTCTGGATCAGTATTGAGTTCGTGATACTAGCATATTATTATCCCGGTGAGCTCTTTGTATTTGGTTGATATATTAGCTTTTATTTGCGACTTCGTCTTTAGAACTGGCTTCAGGAAGGCATAACATTATGAAAGTTAATCCCGTGGTTTCGCAATTCAGTCATTTCGGGTATTTGAGGCTGGAGCGTCATTTCTTCTTTTTGGCTGGTTCTTTCGGGCTGTTTTGCTTTTTCCTCGACTCCTAAGGGTCATAGATTGATGTTAAAAATTGAGCCCGGCCCCAAAAAAAGATCAAGTAAAGTATCCTGGTCGTTTTTACCACTCGTACTTCTAGCCCCGGAAATATATCTTTATGATTCTGGTATCCTGGTAGTTTGTAAGTCTTTGCCGCTTACAATTCCAGCCCCGAAAATACTTCGACATTTTTCTACATATTATTTTATAAAAACATAAATATACCTACATACATAACCAAAATGGTGCGTGATGTAGAAAAGCAGCCTAAAAAAACTTGCTTAAAATCATAAAACAAACGATTCTGAGCATTTTAAACAGAGACAGCACTGATTGCGTGTGACGTCACTCGCAAGTTGCGACGTAGTGACTTTTGCGTTATCCAGTACAAACGACTTTGTTTTGTGTCAATATTACCTTCTACGAACAAACAATATTACCTCTATACTACTAATTTTTTTACAATATTACCTCTATATTACTAATTTAATTACTGTATGAATTTTTTTTTTATGAAGCTCAACGTGTTTTTTTTTTTCGTCTTGGCCACTCGCTGTTCAACACTTTAGGGTTGTCTACTGCTTAGGACGGGGCCCCATAGGGTCGGTGCCTGCTAGGGTTGCAGAATTTGTTCGAAAGAGTTACCGCGGCCCTGGAACGCAAAGGGCACAAGAAGGATCACGGGTGGGTTTTAGTCAGTAAAAGTCTGACACTCCCTACCTCTCTATATATATGCTCCAACCAGGGCGGGAGGGGTCATTTGATGATTTCCCATCCAAAAAAAAAAAGGGTTGTCTACTGCTTAAACAGATTTAAGGCCACCAGCCACGGCTAAAATTGACAGTTCAATGTGTCATATTAACGACCAGATGAAAAAATCTCGTATTCTTAAGAAACAGTCGCAGTTACATCGTATTCGCATTCTGTCAAAAACGCCTCAAACTCCCTATGATTTGACATTGATTTTCGCTGTTATGATCTTGTGATTTGAATTCGAACGCTTTTACAGTACGATCAATGGTACTGCTGTGCGTGTTGTTATTATGGGGTCCAGGTAAATGATACGCGAGTGTAGGTTATACTAAATTTTGATAAATATTTAATAAAGGTACACAATACTTGACTATAGTTATACAGTTAACTAAGGCAAAGCGGTGGTATGTAAGCGACTGGCGAGCCCAGCGCGGGCGCTCCCGTACAATATCAAAAATGCAATAATTCAGCAATCGCATCGCTAGGGTCGCTACAGTACATTCCGAATCCAAGTAAGGGCTTATTGGTACCTACTACATTACTTTGACACGTCAATAAACCAAAGTTATTGACGTGAATCTAACCCAGGTTCACGTCAATCGATGTCAATTGTGTCCATCTTTTTGTGTTCTGACGATTGATGTCTGCAATTTTCGTTTTCATTCTTACTCTGATTCCAGAGAATTATCTTTGTCAAAGGTTCTTGAGACTCCAACTCAAGATATCCTCACTTCTTTGAACTGATAAATGCTTGCACTGTGTGGATAGATCCGTTCGAATCTATGTGGTCCTTTCCTGAATAGATAGCCTCAAACATGGTTCTTATATGATTAGACCGTTACATATTCAATACTCAATACTTTATTGCATTCCATATGTATTAAATAGATGGTATAATAAGGTAAAATAACAATATGGACCCTGTCGGGCACAGCAACATAAGGAGAGAGGAAGAGGGCTAAGTAGCAATTTAAGAAATTCTAATTACTGTTTCCTACTTCTAAATTATTAGAAAATTATTAGGATTTGTCATTGCATGAACTAAAACGACTTTTCCTTCGTAGTTTGTTTTGATGTTTCTTCTCAGGAGAGTTTGTACTGAACAAAAAATGATTGACATGTAATTATTAACTTATTGATGAAATAAATTGCATGGTATCATGGAGTTAATTCACATTTTCAGCAATTTCTATCTTCTATCAGTATTGAATTTCTATGAAATAATTCATAATACAGTCCTTTCAGTCTGTTTCCTCACTGTGCCAAAACTATGGTGGTATTTATCCTTATTGTAATAAGGTTGCTGGCATATTGCTGTCAGAGTAATTATTACTAGCCAGCGGCTGTAAGCATAACCATAAACTTAGTTCACCGGACCTTCTGCGCTTAACCTCTTCAATGACAACCAATACAAACGACACATCATTTAGTTACGCTTGGTTCCTTTGACAAGAATCTCGTGCATTGTTGAACAGACTATCTAGTTCTAACAAGGGTTACTGACCTATCTCAATAAGATTCAATTGAGACGACGTTAGGTAATGTTGCTTCTATTTTATATTGCCTATTTTTGACAGGTGAATTGATAAAAAATGGCGTTCGTCTTTTGAAGGGCATTGAAATTCGTTTAAGGTTTTGTTTTGCTGGTTTCGTGCAAGATTAATTGTACACCAAAAATAATTAAATAGTTTAAGGTAATACACACAATATTTTTAAATAGGTAATTACAACAGCCATGAGTCTGAATAAGTTCCAGGTTTAAGGCTACTGCAGACAGGTCCGACGTGAAAATGCGACAAGGACGCAGCGACGAAGTTTTCAAATTAACTGTCAAAAATTCTCTACAGATAGAACAATTTCTATAAGAAAAGCACGGTCGTATCGTTGTCAAATCGCAGTTGTCTGTCAGGATCCTTTACTGTCGTGTCTTAAAAACAATATTAAATCCATAATTTGACTACGGATTTTTTTAATGAAACTAGAGCTTCATTAACTTGTCAAACAATATTACCCTGATTAATTTACTACTGATATTTAATGACGAGAAAGGAAAATTCCTTTTCTTCCTCTTTTATTAATTTCTGTGATATATGATTAATAATATAATTATATAGGTTATTCATTATGACCGAAAATAGCTGACTCACGGCAGGTGCTGGGAAATCAGAAATAATTTTATGATATTATTCAAATTGAGAAGGTAATGGAAAAAAAGAATAAGCTTTTAATTATTTTGTGTTGTTTTCTTTGTCAGTGGATTATATTGAAATGAGCTGATTTATTCGGATTTAAAACCTTTTTTTGGCAGGGAAATCATCAACTAAATTATTATTAATATAAACCTGGATTCAAGACATTTTTTTTTTTGAAAAATAATCATCAAATGACTTCTGCCGCTCTGGGCGGAGCGGAAAGGAGTGTCAGACTCTTACTGACTGAACCCACCCGTGACCCTTCTTGTGCCCTTTGTGTTCCAGGGCCGCGGTGACTCTTGCGAACAAAATCCGCAACCTGGATACAAGACCTACATATTCGACTTTAAATACTTCAATGAAGATTTCCTCTTGTATCTAGGACGTAGGTACTTCGCAATTAATCATCACGTTTCTAAGTTTTATTAGTAATGATCTAGGTAAGATCATCACTAGTAACTCTGTCTGTTAGTTAGTTAGTATATATCTGTTAGTTTCCTTTTGACAGCTTAAAAGCTGAATGGATTTCGATGACAACTTGGCACACTGGTAGACCATATTCTAAAATAGGACATAGGATTTGACTTTTATTGCCTTCGGAAAATTTTCGACACTCACACGGCCAGAGCCGATACCAGAAGTTAGTATCCTATAAAACAGTTAAGTAGTAGGAACGATTTATTCTTGGCTCTAAATTATGTGTTTTAGTGCCACTAAAACCTTTCTTTGGCGTTAGCAATCACAGGCAAGACCATAAAATATCCAATTAAGAAAAATAAAAAATAAGGAACTAAAATGATTTACTTTATTTAATAAACACGAATGTAAGTTATACAAAACAAAAAACTAAGCCGTGATGGCGTTCTTTAAAATATTTCTACTCAATTGTACCACTGGGTGCTCGAGCACCCTACGTAAAGTTCTAGGGTTATCGTGCTTTACGGGGCACGGAGAAGTCTCAGTATGTTATAGATCACCCATCCACGTCGAGACCTCGGCAAGCATCGCTTAACCTGTAAAAATCGTCCCGCGGCTGTTTAAATATAGCATATAATATTTAGCTACGAGCTTTCAATAAAATACCTCACAAAATCATCGACCCGTATAAGCCCACCTGTAACATATTGAATACTTAACTTTTAAACGTAAACAACGAACAACCCGAACCTACATAAGTCCCATGACACTCGTCACAATTCACGAATAAATTGCCTTGGACATCGAATAAAATTGATGTTAGGTTAGTGTACAGAAATAGAGGCAAAAGGACCGATCTTCACAAATAAATAAATATGAAGTGTCTGTTTTTGGGGTTCCATACCCAAAGCGTAAAACGGGTCCCGTATTACTAAGACTCCGTTGTCCGTCCGTTTGTCTGTCCGCCTGTCACCAAGCTGTATCTCATGAACCGTGATACATACAGAAAAAAAGGGGGCTCCCATACAACAAACGTGTTTTTTTTATACATAATGGTAAGGAACCTTTCGTGAGCAAATCCGACTCGCAACGTGGCCGGTTTTTTATGCTAAAATAACAGAAATTTGCTAAATGCATGCAATGTTCGGTGAAATCGAAGGTAAAAGTGTAGCTCGTGGCTAAATAATAACAACCACACGGGTCGATCTTCAAGGTTAATCAACGCGTTTTGCCGTACAATAAACGCGACGATCGCGCATTCGCGCAATTATCACTTCGTATTAGGACGAAGCCTAAAGTGTATAGTGCATTACGTTTAAATTAACATTTTGGTAAACAAAGTAATTAAAAAAAGTTCAGCAGACCTAGTTCCTAGAATATTATACCTACTTTAAATCTACCGCTGCTCTCAAGTGCTATGTACTAATAAGACTACAAATTACAAGAATCCCGCCGGGAATCGTATCTGAGACGGTTACTAAACACCTGCACTCATTTAAGTTTACCACAGTTAAGGACCAGTTTTTATAATTATCTACTTATATTGTTTGGCCTTTTTTATGGTTGCTGACTAATAATCCACCGTGATCCATCAAATGCCCTATGTGTTCCAGTGCTTCGGTAACGCTTTCGAGCAATTCCGCAATAGGCAGTCTTAAACTGGAAACCGTCGTCGGTCGACGCGACGACTCGATCGGTTTTGTCGTACAGTGAACGCGACGATCGCGCATTCGCGCAATTATCACTTCATATTAGGACGAAGCCTTAGGTGTATAGTGCATGAAGTTTAAATTAACATTTTGGTAAACAAAGTAATCAAAAAAAGTTCAGCAGACCCAGTTCCTAGAAAATTATACCTACTTTAAATCTTCCACCGCTGCTCTTAAGTGCGATGTACTAATAAGACTACAAATTACACGACCCCCACCGGGAATCGTATCTGAGACGTCTACTAAACACCTGAGCTCATTTAAGTTTACCACAGTTAAGAGACCAGTTTGTACACATTATATTTTAGGGTTCCGTACGTCCTAGTGAAAAACGTGACCCATTTAGGATCACTCGGGTGACTGACTGTCCATCTGTCACGCAATTTTGAAGTAATTTAAGAAACTACATGAAAATTAAATATTATTGCCCGGATCTGCGAAAGTACTGAGGGTAAAAAATAAAATAGTACGCTGTACATGCTGTGTTATTAACACTGAAAAGTTCTGTAAATTTGTTCCTGGGAAAATATGCTTTCTAAAAAAATATTTATATTGGGAAATAGTCAATTTTCATCTATGCAATCCCTTATCTACGAAAGCACTGAGCCGAAAATCTTGAAAACGAAAAATATAAACAATATTGTAAGTAATAATTTTATTGCGGAAAAAAAACCAAGTCAAGATTGTTACCACAAGAAGGACGCTGTATGTGCCATGTTAATTAAAAATGACAGGAAATCGTATTTGTAAAGGAATACAGACATCTGTGGTTTTAATAGGACATTAAAAAAAAATTCGTTCGGAACCCTTTTTGAGTAAATCCGACTCGCATTCGGCTTTTATACCCTGGATTTGTTTTTAGAGCCCACAAAAGGTTTTGTCACGGACGCCTAATTAAGAAAGACTTTGGGCTTAGCACCCTGAGAGCGGTTTAGCGCAATGCGCAAGTCTTAAATCATATCTGTCGGCATTATCGTTTAGTATGAAACAAAGAGGGACGGCTGTAGTTTTGGCATTTTATCGGTAGGAACAGAAAACTCGATGTGCTATATTTAAGTCTTCAGATAATTAAATACCTATTGATTCGATAAATCACGAAGTTGTATATTTAATCGACTAACAAATATCGTCTCTCTCTATCGTGTTTGCGTAAACGTTACTTTGTATTGAAACTAAATAAGCGTATGGTGACAATAACGTTTTTATTTTTCCATAAAAAAATTCTGGACGGGAAATCATCAAATAACTTCTCCCGCTCTGGGTGGAGCGGAAGGGAGTGTAGAGACTAACTGACTAAAGCCCACCCGTGTTCCTCCTACTGCCCTTTGCGTTCCATAGCCCATAGCATACCATAGCGATGACTCTTTCGAACAAATTCCGTAACCCTAGCAGGCACTGACCCTATGGCGCCGCGTCTTCTTTGCTGACATCTCTTTGAGGCATTTTAGAGGAATTAGAAAAGCGTGTTCCATCATCCACCATCCTATCATCCATCGTCGCTGTCCATCATGTGGTAAAACAATTAACATCAAGCTCAGGAGCGCTAGAACCAATAACACTACAGAAAAGAGAAATTAATAATAAGAACGCCACTGAAACCTGAAATAACTTTATTGAAATCAAGGAAAAGCGAACAGATAAAATACAACGTCTGTAGCACATCAAAACCAGTCAAGGAAAACTGTCATAAACTGCCAAGCAAATGATTCCAACTTTACTTAATACCGTTATCGCTCCGATCAGCAACTTAAAGCGCAAACTCCCTAAAGATAAACAAACTGACCTTTTAATTGTAATTACTTCGTTTAACTTCCCAAGAAATAAGAGCTGTTTAAATTTCGGAAGCTGATCAGGGAATTAAACAAAAACATGGAGTTTATTTTAATTGGGTCTCAAGTCGAGCCAATTAGACAAAATGGCCGCTTTCTGAGTGTCTCAGTAGCTTTTGAATGGATCATTGTAGCCTTTGCGTATGTGCTTTGATGTTTAATTTCATATTAATATTCACATTTGCTTACAGACCTGCAGTTCTGACCCCTGAAGTATCGAGGAAGTTGGCTTTGATTGCATTAGTAGGTACTCCAAGATCGCCTACTTCTGCGAAGCAGTAATGCTAGCGAAGGAGGAAGCGGAACGCGTGCGAGAGAGGGAAACCTAACGCCCCAGCCGCCGCAACAGAAGAAGATGCCCCGGGCGACGGGAAACGCAGGGCGATTCCCGGCCACCATAGGCGCGGGCCTACGGATGGCTAGCTATGGGTGGCTCGCCGTCCGATAGCAACCAGACCCGAGTCGAAGGCGCGTCGTGTTCCACGCGCGCCTCAGAGCCGTCAGCAAAGAAGACGAGGCCCCATAGGGTCAATGCCTACACCGCGGCCCTGGAACGCAAAGGGCACAAGAAGGATCACGGGTGGGTTTTAGTCAGTAAGAGTCTGACACTCCCTTCCGCTCCGCCCAGAGCGGGAGAAGTCATTTGGTGATTTCCCATCCAGAAAAAAAAAGGTACTCCAAGATTCTTTAAACTACGTTTGCCTCATATATAGTCGATGAAAGTACGCCCTGAACAAATATTGGGTTATATTTTTATTTCGTACGTGTCTAGTGCCGTGAGTAGATGTGGTTGAAAAGGTTAAGTAAAAGATTGTATGCTTTAAATTCTTTAAAGTTATTGTTGTTCTCCAGGGCGAATGCAAGTTGAATACAAAGATATCTTTCCGCGAATTCTATAAAGAGTTTGTGTGGCTGTGTATGTGTGTTTTTAAATGTGATCTCTTGCAGTTGGTAATGATCTGATTAATCAATAACTTCACGTCATAGAAAGCTACATGATTGTTAACTGTCCAAAATTGTTGTCCCGAAAAATTCATGATTCGTGCGGAATAAGCCACGTGATCAAAGGCACGGGAAAAAGCTAATAAATACCATTCAAATTGTTTTTAGAATTCCGGTTCCGACGGAATTTGTTCGGACGAGGCACCACGGCTGTGGAACGTAAAGGGCATTTGGAGGAACACGGATGGGTTTTAGTCAGTAAGAGTGTAACACTCCCTCCCGCAAAGCCCAGAGCGGAAAAATCATTTGAAGATTTACCATACTTCAAAAAAAGGGTTCCGATTTCGAACGGAACCCAATTCTTAAGTTTATACTGACCGTCTGTCTGTAAGCGGGCTATACCTCATGAACCGGAAAAAGGGGTGACGGGTGAAATACTTTTCTTGCACGTTCTTCTCCATAGAGATCTACGCTTTGGAACGTGCGGATAGCTTCACCTCTTTCGACTTGACAATTCAAAAGTGCCTATAAAGGGTTTAATTGAAATAAATGCTTTGAATTTGAATTTTCTTCACAGTCGCATCAATAAATAGTATCATAAAAATACTTAGAACATTCTAACGTGCTAGTTACATTATAGAAGCGACATTATATTAACATACAAACCTACATTCTGATCCATTTACCAGAGACAATTGTGCTATTAGAGCACAAACTTTCAGTATGTGCATTAGCACTCAACTTTTGCGCCAAACGGGAGTTTTCAGTATTATTGCACTTGTGGTGTTATAAATTTATGATAACTGCAGTCTATCAGTTAAGGAGTGTTCGTTATTTGAAGTAGGTATCCTTGAATTTTTGGCGAATTAACCAGACAAAAGATAAGATTAGTGTAGGTATTATGTGGATTTTTTATGGCACATTCTACAGAACTCGTTTTGCAAAGATAACTTGAGTAGACTAGCAATGTACAGTATTGTGACATTATGTCATAAACGATAAAATATATATTTGTTTTGAGGAGCTCGTGGCTAAATAATAACAGCCGCACGGGTCGATCTCCAAGGTTAAGCAACGCTTGCCAAGTTCGGTCTGTGGATGGGTGACCATCTTAAAATATCGAAACTCCTCCGTGCCTCGGTAAGTATCGTCAGCCGTTCCTCGCGGCTGTCATTTGATAGATCTCTACAATCGTTACGGATTGTCAGAAGCCAGAATATCAGACTCCAGTCTTAGTAAGACGTGTTACACAGTTAATGGGTTCTGGAGGTCTAGTAGGCAACCGCTCCACGTAAAATACTGGTATTCATGTGAATCCGGGTTGACTGGAAGCCGAGCGCAATATATTTGGGAAAAGGCTAGGCAAATGATAGTTAAAAATATTTTGTAAAGGTTAGGTTAAACATAATACAAATACACGTCCATTTTTTAGTTAGTTTTAAACTAAAACCAGGCACTTATAATAGTGACCCAACTTTCAGTTATTCAATTAAACAATGAACTGCAAAAGGGTGAGGTCAAATTAAGAAGGCCTTCTGTATAAGGGTCGACAAAAATGTCAACTCCAACATTCACGAAACTAAGTTTTTGCCATTTTCGTTATCAGCAGTCGCAAAACAATAGCAAGTTCCCAAAAACTCTTCGTCACATCCTAGTAATTTGGTGTTTCCTAAATTATTATATTATAAAAATATCGACTAAAATACATATAATTCACGAAACTAGATTATTGCCATTTTCGGTATCAGCAGTCGCACAACAATATTTAGCAAGTTACCGCAAACTGTCATCTCACACCCTAGCATTTTGGTGTTTACCTACTAAATTGTTATAGTATACCTACCTATGTTCTAGGAAAGGATGATGTCAGTTAGACGTCTTTAGATTTACTATGACTTCACTCGACTTTCGAGTATTCATATGCAAAATATCTTGTTCTATGAATTTGCCAAGCAATTCTTTCCAGTACTCACGTCGTAAAAACTAAAGGGTGTAACAATGGGCTGACTTAACTTACAATTTTCGACTTACAACTTTTTCTATTTGAAAGCAGGAGAAGCCACTGTCAGGAGCTATGCTATACCTAAATGTATATAAAATATTTACTTACGAGTTAATAAACAATTTCAAAACAAAACACAGGCAAGACACTGACAAGGAGCGTTATTAAAGCAAGAAAGAAAAAATAATTTCTTTAGAATATTGCACTTGTAACTACTCTTGCCTTTACATTTAATTATTCTCTTAAAACAATATCCTCTATTTTCTTGTCTCACAATTTGTAAAGTTCCACTTTATGTAGAACTAGCTGACCCGCGCAACTACGTTTCATTTTTCATGAGTGTTCCGCTCCTATTAGTCTTAGCGTGATGATATATAACCTACAGCCTTCCTCGATAAATGGGCTATATAACACTGAAAGAATTTTTCAAATCGGACAAGTAATTCCTGAGATTAGCGCGTTCAAGCAAACCAATAAACTCTTCAGCTTTATATTAGTATAGACTAGCGTCTGACAGCGGATTTACCTGCGTTAGACCAATGCACCACCGATATAACATATTATACCAGAGTGCCAAAACTCACCCAAATCCAGCTACACGTGTAATCGAATAGTAGAACTGTGTACTCCACTTATCTTGGCCCCTTTGTTTTGATTTACCACTTAAAACAAGTAACTAGACGTCACATGGGCATTAAGTTCACCACTAACTAGTAGCGCTCCACGGTGTCCGCCGCGTAGTTCCCGTTATCGTGAGAAAACGCGGATAAAATAAAGCCTATGTTACTCGCTGGTAATGTAACTTTTCATTTGTACAAATATGGTTAAATTCGGTCCAGTAGTTTCGAAGCTTATTCGGTACAAACAGACAAAAACGCGCGGGACGACGCGGACGCAAACCGTGAGAGCTGGTATGAGGTGACGCGGGATAAGAATTCTTAGATGGACTTGGGGAAGTCCTTCGGTTAGAAGAGGCCTAATTTAAAAAACAAACATGAGGAATTTTATATCCAAAAACCAGCAAGTAGTGAGGAAAATTAAGCGAGATATTATTTTAAAATTTCGCATATACCAAGTAACCAACTTGCTATTTCATTTGGAAGTTTTGTTTAGAGTATGTTATGTTAGTAGCAACAGTAACATAAAACTTTGTAACTGCTAAAGTTTAGCAAGCGAGACGAGATTTCGCGAACTTTGGCGGGATTTTGTAGAAAAATCGACAATTTATTTATATGGATGTCGTTGGAAGGTGGCTTAGGAAAATGCTTCCATTTCATAATACGAAACATGATCTTAAATCTAGGTATCGACACTGTGGTTGCGGAACTGGTTCGAAAGAGTCACCGCGGAACGCAAATGGCACTACGAGGATCACGGGTGGGTTTTAGTCAGTAAGAGTCTGACATTCCCTTCCGCTCCGCCCAGAGCGGGAGAAGTCATTTGATGATTTCCCATCCAGGATAAAAAAAGGTATCGACACGGTATGACTGAACGGTACTGAACATGTGGAAAAACTGTGCGTGTATTAAAAATTTAAAAACCAATTAAAACGAGCTAAGTGTGTGTCGAACTACACGGTAAACGGGTTCTTTAGTCGGGGGTATTTCCGTCGTGATCTCACTACAGTTTTATTCACATCGAATAAACATTGATTTATTGCCATTTAGCCTACAAGTTGCAACCGCTATAAACACTTACACGCGCGGTCAGGTGAACAGTTGAAAATTGACCACAGAACTCCAAAATAGATCCTACTTTAGAATTGGAGCAATTCTAAAACCGTCACAGATTGTAACCTTATTCGAAGGCTTATTATACTTACCTATGCCTGGGGACGGTGAGCGTGGGTGGCTCGCCGTCCGATACCAGGCTGAGTCGACGACGCGTTGTGTTCCACGCGCGCCGCAAGGAGCCGTCAGCACCGAGGACGGGACCCCATAGGGTCGGTGCCTGCTAGGGTTGCGGAATTTGTTCGAAAGAGTTACCGCGGCCCTGGAACGCATAGGGCACAAGAAGGATCACGGGTGGGTTTTAGTCAGTAAAAGTCTGACACTCCCTACCGCTCCACCCAGGGCGGGAGGGGTCATTTGATGATTTCCCATCCAGAAAAAAAAAAAGGCTTATTATACCTATTACAATTACGGTATCCTAATTAATCCTGATTAGCCAGTCGGTTCTCGCCTTGGTTCCTAATTTCAGAGCAGTGTAATAAGCCTTGCAGCTGAAGAATTTGATACCTTCTCATCGGATAGTATTCATTAACCGCTCCAGTTCCAAATTTTCAATTTCCAAGTCCAAGTTAGTGAAACGCCAGCCATCCCAGTTACGCTCGAAGCTTAGACACCGAGCTATTTCGTCCACCAGGGAATAACATCATAAAGACGAAACTAATATCAATTAAGACCAAATTAATATCGATGACGTTGAATTTGCGATGAGCCGGTGCTTCGGTATTTGAGAAGGTATTTTATTTAGTACCTATCTTGTTAGTTGGAATTATTAGTTGCTACTAGAGCTTTTAAGTATTAAAATCGTCAATTAAGCAATTCAGGACGGTTTCTGAAAGCTTACAATTAGCTATAAAGTAAATTCTACAAGTTTGGTAGCGCAAGTCACTTGGTGGAGCATAGTTTCTGACTTGGCTCGACAGCCATACCCTGTTGCTGATCCGTCAAGGTTGCTACTTTGTGTGGTTGGAGCTACACCTTTCTACTTGGATTCTGAGGCGGTTCTGAGACTTCCAAGAAGACTACGGAAACGACTCTGCTGGAAGATGCATGAGAGTGAGTGGAGCAAGTGTCCTGTAAAAGTTTGCAGCGCGCGGCAACCGGATTTCCTGACAGTGCAGCTGCCGAATTCAGAAAGATGACAAAATGACATTCTTCCAGTGATAGTACCAGTAGAAGCACATGTCTATGTCATTTTGAACTTTTTGACAATCATTACTGCTGTAAGAATTTCATTTTTCCCTATTGGTTACAGTCCTTCAAGTCTCAGACCAGATGAAGACAAACCATTTCATTTCAAGCAGGTAATTTAAATATAAGCTGCTTGGTCTAATAATCTCCGCTGACGGTTCAACATAATAATAAAACAAACAGTGCTAGCGATAAAATCTTAATAAATTGCTTTTGTAATTTTCATGGTTTACTTAAGATTATGGCGAGGTCGAGTGGTTACTTATTTTATATTTTTTGCGGTTCTAGGAAAGTATACTAAGTGTTCCGATAACATTTTTAGTGCTTGAGGCAAAATAGCTGTCGTATGGATTGGAATCTGGTAGAGGATGGGCATTCTGTGGATCCGTGGCCATGCTTTACTCAATCTATCTCCCTTAACTCCCATCTGACTATCTTTAACAACCAAGTAATACAATTATAATACAATTATAATAAGCCTTTTAATTCAGTACACAAACATCATAATTTAGTTCAAATATATATTTTATTTACCCTCGTCCGTGCGTCACTGCGGTGGTGCCAACTGAAAACCAGCGCTGGGTGTCTGACGCCCAGCAAATGCTGAGATGGTAACCCTTTCGGTTCGGACACGCTCGGCGCATTCTGTACTTATCTTCTCCTGTAATTTGTGTTTGTAACCGTTGTGCTGTGACTGTTCTGAATAAAAGTTTTTCTATTCTATTCTATTGTTCCCACTGCTGGGACACAGGCCTCCTCTCTAGGAAAGGGAATGGGCCGTAATCCACCACGCGGGCCCAGTGCGGGTTGGTGAATGTCACATGTCTTCGAATTTTTGGTTCTAGGACTGCCGGTTTCCTCACGATATTTTCCTTCACCGTTTTGAGGGCAGTGGTGGCCGAGTGGTAATGGCCCAGACTCATAATTTCTAGGTCGTGGGTTCAAACCCAGTCAGGCGCATTACTTTGTGTAATTAACCAAGTAATGTCCATCTTTAAGGCCGAACGAAACAACCTAACGAGTAACCTCTATGCCTCGAAGATCATCCAAGACACGGAGGTGTCTCGATATGAATAGTCACCCATCCAGATACCGACCTCGACAGGCGTAGATCACGTTACTTTAAAGTACTAAATGCGGCTGTTATTCTGTGACGGACCATGGTAACCCATGGTTTTATTTCACGTTTCGTGTTTACGAATTTGTATCGAAGTGTCACGTATGTCAGTGTATGAACAGCGAGACCAATTTGTGTATTGAGGAGCCGTCGTGGCTGTCTTAAATTTACGACAGCCATTAGTAGTAGCCAGTAGTCCATTTCAATTTAAAGAGTATCCAGTAACTCTAAACTACGATCTAGTTACGTACGAGGACTAATGATACGTTTTATGGTGTATATACATATAAAAATAAAACACATATACATATCTATACTTATAATATTATAAAGCTGAAGAGTTTGTTTGTTTGTTTGTTTGAACGCGCTAATCTCAGGAACTACTGGTTCGAATTGAAAAATTCTTTTTGGGTTGAATAGACCATTTATCGAGGAAGGCTATAGGCTATATAACATCACGCTTAAGCCAATAGGAGCGGAGCAGCGACAAAGAACGTTTTAAAATCGGGGATTCCACGGGGACGAAGTCGCGGGCAGCAGCTAGTATACATATATATGTGTTTTATTTACGTACTTTAATAAAATGCAGTACACAAACATCAATATTTAGTTCAAGTATATATTTTATTTACCTTCGTCCGTGTGTTAATGCAGGGTGACAACTGAAAACCAGTGCTCTGACGCCCAACAAATACTGAGGTGGTAACCCTTTCGGTTCGGGCACGCTAGGCGCATTCTGTACTTATCTTCTCCTTTAATTTATGTTTGTAACCGTTTTGCTGGACACAGCACAACGGTTATAATAGAAAACATACAATATAATAGATTATTCAGGACAGACATGTCCTGAATAAAAGTTTTTCTATTCTATTCTTTCTATATAATCCTGGGTAAGCAGATACCAGAATAGGGATGTTCCTTGGATTACAAAATATGATTATATTTAGTCCGTCACTTAGATTTATTCAGATGGTTAATAATTTTTTTATAAGGCCCTAAGTATTAACGTTGAATATTATAATAACATTTTAATTTTCTGATAAAAAAAACCCTTTGAAAATTCGCTTCGAAATTAATCCTTCATAAGCAGCAGAAAACGGCAAAAAATATATCTTAATCCCAGTCTACCCTTAAGCTAATACTTCATTAAAGTTAATCCTTACATCTGTGAGTATAATTCCAGAACATTAGTCGCCTTTCAACGCCTAAATAGGCCAGTCGACACGCGCCGAGCCACAGGGCAATAGCACCTAACATATAACACATAATTGGACCCGTTTGGGATCCCACACGTACAGGAAAATTGTTCTAATGGGCCTTTACCTTTTTTCACGAGGTCTTTAATCTGATAAGGGCCAGCTAAGGGCCTATAACGGTCCACCGATTTCCAGAAATGGCGATTGTAGTAAATGTTATCGTCAATAAACAGTTATGGTATTTTTGGACTGTGTCTAGGCCGAATGAAGGCGGTTAGCGTAAGATTGTGACGAGATTGGTCGTCGGAGAGCCAATGTGACGGGGGGTCACATTATGTGAGGCTTTCCACCTCTCAACTCGTCCCAGTGTGTAGGATGGTATTATTGTATGTAATAATAAACTTGATTTGTTTGTGACTTGTTTATTTTTAAAATTAGGTAAGGAAAGAAACCCGGGTTTCTAAAACTTGTTACATGTTACTATTGAAACTGGTAATAACTATTGAAAATATTATTGACTGCTCTGGTTGAGCAATTTGATCGGACTGCATGAAAAAATCTGAGCAGTCAATAAAAAAACGAAATTTAAAATATTTTTGAAAATAGACATTTTCTTTTCACAATAAAAGTAAGGAGTTTTCAGCCATCGTGGAGGTTTAAAGTCCACGAGACTGAAAACGCAACGACATCGTTACAAGATAAAGATTTCTGAAGAATTATTTGTGTATTTCATTGAAGGCCCCTATTCTGCACGACCACACAAAGGACTTGTGACTTTACCCGAAAGAGACAATACAAACTAACGTTTTACCAGTTGTAACTTTGACAAAACGTCAAATATGCGTGGAGATTGACATGAGCGAAACGTCAAATCATCAAATATTGTGGAATGTCACTTTCTCCTCATTATTGTTTACAGTCCGTTCAATCGATTTTTACTTCTATTCCGTACGTATAAGGATGGCATTAAAAGCAAAAACGTGATTATAATACCAACTGTTTACTGCAGCTACCATGTGTCATGCCGCCAACGGAATAGAAGTCAAAATCGGTTGAACGTACTGTAAAAAAGATGTATTTCAATGTCTAATCTTATCGTGAATGGGGTATAGTTGTATACGGAAGTTCAAGCGCCATTTAAATTTAATGTAAGTCACCCTGAATGGTCATATCGTTTTACCAAAGTATGAATGTTGAAGGCATATCTGCCAGGGTTGCTGAAATTGTTCGAAACCACCACGGCCCTGGAAGGCAAAGGGTATTTGGAAGAACACGGATGGGTTTTAGTCAGTAAGAGTCTGACACTCCTTTCCGCTACGTCCAGAGCGGAAGAAGTCATTTGATGACTTCACATCTTTAAAAAAGCCAGTCATATAAAAAAGTAAATATTCTAAGTTATAACTAGAAGCCTTTTTAAATTTTTGCCAAGAATAAGTACGTATATCTAGACTGAATATTTCCAGACAATACCCATTCGTTTCAGTTCGGCCTTGTCTGGATCTTCGTCCATGAACAGAGCTTAATGCCTCCATTTTTTGTATCACTTTGATGTAATGATTGGGTGTCGGCTTTCCGTCGCTCGCTATTGAGATTAGCTCAAAAGCCTTTGGTCCATTCTTTTAAGATAAAAAAGTTATGATAACGTTGGTACGGCCACGTGTAAAAGATTCAAAAACGATTTGTGTCAAGTGGGGTTTACGAGGCCTTTGGCTAACCTTGACGTAAGTTGCTCTTTGGTGTGATATTATAAAACTTTGCCTTATTCTGTGTAGGAGCTAGAAATAATAATAAAATACTACCTAAAGTTTTTTTTTTGTAGGAAAATCCTTCTGAATTCTGACGGTGGATTCTGGGAAGAACGGAGGATTATTTCAGACTTCTACCGACTAACTACCCACGGTTCCAAGAACTGTAGATTTTAATATATCTCAGATTGATAAAGTGTCTTATGGATGGAAAGGTTGCAATAACTGAGATTATCACCGAAATGTATGAAAGAAGAAGAATTTCTGCAAGTTTTATACATGAAGTCAAGTTACAATAATAATATCTTCACTCAATCAGTCTGCCTTTTGACAACTATGGTGGGGACTACTGGCTTCTGACTCTGGGAACCTCGGGATGTTAAGCTCACCCATCCACGGATCTACATTCACGAAAATAAAACCGTGTGCCCACAATGAATATTCATATTATCTGAAACTGAACCATGAACTGTCACAAAAGAAACGCCAAAAATACTTTCAGCGGAACTTATTCACTTTTCCGCCAGTTTGTCCATCATAACAATAGTAATTTCCGGGATAAAACTACGAGGAAAAGATTTGTCTTGAAAATGAAAATAATATATCTAGTTTTAATTTCCGCGAATATTAGTGGGTTGCAGGTATGCACCTCCCTCCCGCCCGCTTTATTATGCACATGCAAGATTACAAGGCAAATGCAAGGATTTTAAGCACATGCAGGAAGGCAAAGCAAAACCCAACACCATTACCGACACGTGTTTCGCCTCTCCACGAGGCATCCTCAGGGGACGTGTTGACTCGCTGACCGTTGAGTTGCGACTGAGAAATTAGTACAAGGCACCCCCCTTTTATACACTGCCACCGTTGGTTATTTGTGTACAACTACCCACAAACATTCGCAGTAAAGGGGAAGAAACCAAATTCGTCTGGTCATTCAACAGTGCAAAATTATTATTATTACTATGTTTAAAAATCTCTAATTGTTCCAAAACACACAGCCGGAAACCCTTATCACAAATATGTAGTACATTAAAACTATTGTTGTCGCGCAAAGAATGGCCGGTATCAATTAGATGTTTCGCGAAATTCGATTTGTCCGAATGGCCATTTAGAGATTTTTAAACATAGTAATAATAATAATTTTGCACTGTTGAATGACCAGACGAATTTGGTTTCTTCCCCTTTACTGCGAATGTTTGTGGGTAGTTGTACACAAATAACCAACGGTGGCAGTGTATAAAAGGGGGGTGCCTTGTACTAATTTCTCAGTCGCAACTCAACGGTCAGCGAGTCAACACGTCCCCTGAGGATGCCTCGTGGAGAGGCGAAACACGTGTCGGTAATGGTGTTGGGTTTTGCTTTGCCTTCCTGCATGTGCTTAAAATCCTTGCATTTGCCTTGTAATCTTGCATGTGCATAATAAAGCGGGCGGGAGGGAGGTGCATACCTGCAACCCACTAATATTCGCGGAAATTAAAACTAGATATATTATTTTCATTTTCAAAATTAAAATGGATTTCCGCAAAGTAACGCCTGACTCAATCAATTTTAAAAGATTTGTCGTTTAAATTGGACCAGTGTCCGTTTTGTAGCTTTGATGAGACAGACGGATGAACGTTTTTGTCAACTAAATATCAACTGGTTATGTAGGTAGCCAGATCTTTGAAGATTATGAAAGATATTTTTCGACTTTCTTCGGCTTTTGAAAACTTAGTTTTTATGATACGAGGAAATTTTGGAAAAAAAATCTTAAGTTTTACAATATTTAGGGTCCAACGGCCCGGGAAACGCAGGGCGATTCCCGGCCACCGTAGGCGCGGGCCTGCGCATGGCGAGCTATGGGTGGCTCGCCGTCCGATAGCAACCCAGGCCCGAGTCGACGGCGCGTCGTCAGCAAAGAAGACGGGGCGGG
Source organism: Hecatera dysodea (assembly GCA_905332915.2). Taxonomy (NCBI): domain Eukaryota; kingdom Metazoa; phylum Arthropoda; class Insecta; order Lepidoptera; family Noctuidae; genus Hecatera; species Hecatera dysodea. The sequence goes on along the minus strand of HG995290.1, from coordinate 4,704,818 downwards.
CCCCATAGGGGCAGTGCCTGCTAGGTATGCGGAATTTGTTCGAAAGTGTCACCGCAGCCCTGGATCGCAAAGGGCACAAGAAGGATCACGGGTGGGTTTTAGTCAGTAAGAGTAACACTCCCTTCCGCTCCGCCCAGAGCGGGAGAAGTCATTTGATGATTTCCCATCCAAAAAAAAAAAAGAGTCCAACGGCCGCATTTCTGCATTGAGTTGACTTAGAGGCTTGATTTTAGAGCTTTATAGAACAGTTGAGCTACTTCGGTAATAATTCCTACTTGATTTGAACGACACGTTCCTTACGGAAAGGGTTTTGAAAGCCAGACAGGAATCGAAGTGAATTCTATAAAGGATTCCTTGTATCAGGGTTTCCTACGAAAGGTAATCAATACAACTCTATTACTAAGCCTCCGCTGTCCGTCCGTCTATCTGTCAGATGGCTGTAGCTCAAGAACCGTAATAGGTATGCTGATAAATTTTTACAGAGTCTATATTTCTATCGCCGCTATAGCAACTGATATATGAATTAAATTTAAAATTGAATGGGGCTCCCACACAAGAAACTTTTTTTTTTATCGTACGGAACCGGAACACTTCGCGTGAGTCTGATTTGCACTAGGACGGTCTTTTATTTTTAACTTTGATGTATTAATATGTTTGATGTATTCAAAGCACGTGAGTTCTTATCGATTGAAATCATAACATAACGGTTCTGTACTTTTTATTTCGTTTTTCAAAGGCTCACACAGACTGGCATTACGCAACAATGCGTCACCGAAGCGCCAGCCCTTGTCTGTGTAAGCCTTTGATTATAAATTTTTAATAAATGATACATTTCAGACACAAAACTCCTAGTAAAATACTCCCAAACATCATCTGTCCACACTTTGAAATCATCTCAAAGAAGCTGTGTTGATTATAGAAACCGTGATTCAGAATAATAATGTTACCTTTGAAAACCAACCCTATACATACTAAGGGCCGGTTGTATCAAACAGTTGGTTAACGTAACATACGTACGTCAAAAAGTAACGATTACGAAAGATCTTTAACGTTCGTTAAATACGAAGCGTTGTTTCATAGCATAAAAAACTGGATGTTATAGTTAACAGGGTTGCCAGTAGAAAGCAACATGTTTTCCCAATAAAAATCGATGGGAGATTTATCTAATATGGCAACATTTGACCGTTCACGTCAAATTTTGTCTGTCCTGTCAGTAGAATTGTTGTGTTATTGTCGTAGACTTATAGTACTCTTTGGTTATTGTGTACGTTTTTCTATCGCGTGTAATTTTTGTGACTGAACTCTTCAATACTGAAAAGTATTAGTATATTCTGACGTAAAATGGATACTTTTTCACCTAAGTTAGTAATATTTGTGAAACGTTACAATCTAACAAACACTCGTTTGTTATAATTGTTGGACTTCACGTGGTTTTTTATTTCCAGAGAACGGGCTGTAAACTTTTCCAAACACGAAAAGGCTCGCTTTCAAGCGCTGATTGAAATTTACGAAGTCATTGTTTTTCTTCCACATTTTATAACACTCAATAAAATAATACTCTTTGCTATCAAGTTTTTTTAACTATTTTTTTTTTATTTTCAACCATCAATTAAGGTAAATAATATCAAAAAAGTCCATGCGGTACGACAAAGTTGAAATTTTGTTGACCAGTGTTATTAATACGTGTTTTAAAGACTTTTTCTTTCTTTCCACACTATTTGAATCATCATCAGATGAAGAACTATCGTCGATTAAAGACCAAACAGGCGAATACAAAAGAGAGTCCATGTTGTTTTACTATTTGACGCAACTAAAGTTACGTTAACCAGTGCTCACACCATCTGTTACCGTAATCGTTAATTTTTTACGTAGGTTAACGCTGACATTCTGTGAAACAACCCATTTTTTGCTTTAACAATGATTAGCGCCATTTTTGACGATTACGCGTGCATTAAGTGTCGGTGAAACAACCCGCCCTAAGTACTACAACTTAACTAAAGTCAACGACCCCACAATCCTGCCATACCTCATAAAGGTACGGTCAGCTACATCAGTCACTGTGGAATATTTTTACTACAGCACTCTAGAAATTTTGTGTCGTTAGTACTTTGGGTATAAAATTTACGTGTACACCTTACATTAGGTATTTTATGTACTACTAATAAAAATACTTTTTATGTGTCACGATAGTGTAGTGGTCACGAAAGCTACTGCTGAGCATGAGGTATTGAGTTCGATTTCCGAGTCGGAGAGTATTATTAGGCTTTCCATCTAGAATTTCTCAGTAACAGCCCGGAGTCCAAAGTTGTGCCCACTTCTTCATGAGACTTGCAACATAATTGATGAAATGTGGGAATTCCTCTGTCTAAACACAGGGAGGAGGGGGTTACAGGGATAACCCTGTTACCCCCTAAGGGGTGGGGCAGGCGAGTAAAAAGTTACAGAGATAATATTATTATTATCTCTGTTAATATTATTATTTTTATCTCTGTTACTTTTTACTCGACTGCCCCAGTAGGAGGGCTTTGTTTAACATAAAAAAATAGTAGGTAGTAGTTACAAATTTCTCATAAACCGTAATCAAGTATGATTATCTGAGATATGAAAAGTTCTAGAGTTCATTGTCACTGTACTCACATCAAAAAAATCTAATTAAGAAATTAGAAGTCATAAAAGAAAATTACCTTCAACAAAAAATATCGACCCAGCTTTAATGAAAAGTCATTTATCTTTATCAATTGCGCTGCCGACCGTACACAGTCGTGAGTCAGTACTGGCAACATTGCGGCACAGTCCAGTCCGTTTTGCAAGCGATAAGGCCGCTCCCCTCAGAGCACATACTGTTATCACGTTATCTTATCAGGACGATACCTATGCCTGTCCGCGTCGCCGCGTCGTGAAGAATAAATCGATATGCTGGGTTTTATTCGGTTATGAAATTGAGTACTTATAGGAATTTTGCAAAAAAAATCACGTGTTTGATACATTATGAACGCGTATTCGTAACTTGTGTCAGCAACGCCTCAATGTATTTCTAAAACATAAATATTATAGGCCGAGGTATGCAGAATCCTTTTTTTTTTTTGGATGGGATATCATCAAACGACTTCTCCTGCTCTGGGCGGAGCGGAAGGGAGTGTCAGACTCTTACTGACCAAAACCCACGCGTGATCCTTCTTGTGTCACGCGTGATCGTTCCAGGGCCGCGGTAACCCTAGCAGGCAATGGCCCTATGGGGCCCCTTCTTCGTTGCTGACGGCTCTTTGAGGCGCGCGCGGAACACTACGCGCCGTCGACTCGGGCCTGGTTGCTATCGGACGGCGAGCCACCCATAGCTCGCCAGTATGCAGAATCCTACACTACTATTCCGAAACCTTACTGACTATAGTAAATGCGAAAGTTTCGATGGATGGATGTTGACTGAACGGGTCTGGATGAATCGGAAATGACACAGAGATAGATTTCTTCCTTGGCATTATTTCCTACTTAGATTTTGATCATTAAAACGTGAACTTAAATGTTAAAAACAAGACGGATAATCTTTTCATTGCACGGTTCCTTTGAATATTTCATTGCTTTTAATTTTTTAGTTCACTTTTTGAAGTGGCACTCGTGTTTTTTTAATTTTGGACCTCCTTTTTATTTTTAAATGTTGTTTGTGATTTTCAGCCTATGTTACCTGGGAAAACTCAACGCTTCGAGTGATACCACATAGATAGATAGATATCGGATATGGTATAAAGAAACTCACAAACATACATACATGAAGTCCGAAAACATAACACTCCCTTTTTGAAACCATGACGTCTTAAAACGTGAGTCTTCCGAGCGACAAAAAGGGATGGAGCTATATAGGGTGTATAACTCTATCCCTCTTTCTCGCTCGGAAGACTCACGTTTTAACACCTCATGGTACGCCCGCTGATCTTGAGTTGACATTTTGACAAGCCCTGCGGACGCCGCGCCGTATTACAAAAAAATAAGGATATTTTACTTACTCATCGTTACTTTGGAAACGGTCCGAAATATTAGCCTTTTTTCCCCAAGACAAAGTACTTCCGGGTATTCTCATAATATCTGTTATACATAATTATCCACGAAGATCGAATGAAAAATTTCTGCGGAAATGTTTTTCATTTTCTTTTCGATGTTTTAAATTTTACCTGTAACAAGATAAAAGAAAATAAGTTGTTAAAACATTGTGACATTTTAATAAAATTCTTGAATATCAAGCCAAGTAGATCCCAAACCACAAATAGGTATTTAGGATTTTCAGATGAATAAAGCATGTTAGGATTAACTTGTAAGAAATATCAGCTATTTCGTACAATATGCTAAATTTAGCCTTACAAAGAAACACGAATTATTTAAGTAAGAAAATACTCCAAATACTCGGTAATAGTGTCTTAATCCGCTACTTTAGTAAATCACTTCCTAAGATACATTTCTGAACGAAATCTGGGCTAAATATAAGTCTCGTCTGCAGATTAGTAATCAGTTAATATTCGAGCTGCTGGAAATATGAGCAGAGTATAAGGGAGAATACACACGTGCCGCAACTACACCACATCGCAGCGACAAAATGTGGTTCAGTTTTGGTTACGTGTGTAAATAGTGTCGCTGTAACTTCATGTAGCTGTACCTAACTACAGTAGATGTTGAGTTGTCGCTCGTGATTAAAGAATAACAGCCGCACAGGTCGATCTTCAAGGTTAAGCAACGCTTGCCAAAGTTGGTCTGTAGATGGGTGACTATCTTAGCATACCGAGTTTCCTCCGTGCCTCGGAAAGCACGTTAAGCCGTTGGTCCCGGCTGTCATTTGTAGTTCTTTGGCAGTCGTACGGATTGTCAGAAGCCAGAAAATCTGACACCAGTCTTGCCAACAAGTGCCGTGTTCCCCAGTTATTGCGTTGTGGAGGTCTGGTAGTCCGGCAGCCGCTCCGCGTTAAATACTGGTATTCAGCTGAATCTGGTATGGCTGGAAGCCGACCCCAATATAGTTGGGAAAAGGCTAGGCAGCTAATGTAGGGCGTCGTAAAGTGTGCGCGGTGTTGCGTCGACGCAGATTACTGTTTGCGAGGTGGTGTTTTTTTTTTGTGTCCCTGGCGATTGCGTTGTTGTTGGAAGTGGTCGGTATAACGGCTGCTTCCCGTTATGTCACATTCCCGATTGGACAACATGTCAAAAGTTTTAAAAACAACTGAACGCTAGTGGCGTTTGGTCAAGATATGATCTTCATACATCCATTCTCGCCAACACGGTTGAATTTGGCAGCAAACTGTGGTCCGTGTAAATTAAACATAGTTTTCATACAAATTAATACCCACCCGCCACGTGTTGTTTTTGTAGTGAAGTACGTGTGAAACAAGCCTTATACGAAGCACTGTGTTTCTAGGAATAGGATAACGGTAACTAAGTATCAAGTTATAAGAATTGGAGAAAGTTGCGGGATATTATGGTAGGATATTATTGTACAGATAATAATACCGTACGTTTTAGGGTCATTAAAGGTATGATGCCTCATTGGGATAAGGTTTTGTGTAACCTTTTCTTATTAATGCCTCGTTTAGGGTACAAGAAGCTACTGCCATATTGTCTTCATCACCCTTGATTGGCAGATAATTATCCAGGCCGTCTAGGATCCGCTTGATTGCATTGACAAGTTTTGATCAATAAAAGAAGCTCTCTTTATTAATCAACAATTAACAAATAAACACACAAGCAACATTAAATATGAGATGATTTTTAGTGATAGAGACTCGTGGTCGTTGGTTTCAGGTACTGAGACATTTTTTTTTTAGTTTTAGTCGATAAGTTGTTTTCTTTTAAGTTTGTCTATATACTTTTTAGTTTTTTTTTTGTGCGTCTTCTGGCGGAATAAAAGAGTTTTCTTTCTTTCTTTTAGATTTCATGACAAAACTAAAGCAATCGGATATCAACATCATCCTTAGCCCAACTTCGCCCACTGCTGGACATTTTCTATGCCAATCCCCACGCTCTTGAGCCACACTAATCCAAATTCTACCCGCAATTGCGACGATTTCGTCTGCCCATCTCGTTTCCGAGCGACTGACGACGGCAATCGCATATAGCTACATTCAAATACAACCTTGAATTCTAAAGGCACATGACATCTACCAATAACAATAAACAAACAAACGAACATCGCCCTATTAACCTCGTGGTCTGAATAACTTTCTCTATTGAGCGCAGGCGCAGGTAAAAATAAAAGGTACACGCATATCTCAATGTAATTTGTACGACTTGAAGTTAAGAGCGTGGTGTACGCCGTTTGGCATTTCATACAAATTTTCAAGTCACTGTTTTGCGAAATAACTTAACCGATTTTAATGAAACTTCACGAATATAAGCAGGATACATAGGTCTAAAAAGTTAGTTAAAAACATTTTCGAAATGTCTTATTTAAAAAAAAGATAACTGGAAATTTATGTTTGTATGGAAACTTCAAAATGGGTCTAATTTAACTGTAACACTATTTATCGAAAATGTTTTCAGAGCTATGTATCCTGCTTATGAGTGTAAAGTTTAATTAAAATCGGTTTAGTAATTTCGGAAAATAACGACTTCAATTTTTTATGAAACGTCGTTCGGCGTATACACTCTTAAGAGTTATTCTTATTGCTTTGGACGAATATATTGAAGCTTTTATTCTTGCCTCGGATATCAAGTTAAGCCCCAATGGCTTACCGGCTGTCATTTGCAGATCTTTGACAGTGGCTACGAATACTTGGAAGCCAGAAAATCTTTTACCAAGTGGTATCGTATTACCTACCCATGTTTACTGGCTTGTAGAGATCAGGTAGGCAGCCTGTAAAGACTTAGTAAGAGGTTAGGCAGATATCACCTCTCCTAGAGAGGAGGCCTGTGTCCCAGCAGTGGGAACGTTAAAAGGCTGATTATGATTATTCTTCATCGTTTATTTTCTTCCATTCTTTACGGCCTGTTGGTTTGTTATTCTGACCCTCTTTGAAATTCAGGGTCTTGATCTACGAAAACTTTGCTTCGATTGCGGAATAATCTTTCTTTGTAGTGAAGACAATAGCTGTTCCGGAATTTTAAACCAGCGGCTTAAGTTAAAACGTAATCCAGAATTACCGAGCGTTTAATCCTGTATCTAGGCTAACCGTGACCTTTTAAACAATGGAGCTTAAGTTATGCGGCGGCTCTAAGCTTTCTTCATCTAAACTAATATTATAAAGAGGAAAGATTTGACTGTTTGTTTGTATTGAATAGGCCAACCGATTTGAAACCACTGAACCGATTTGAAAAATTCATGCACTGTTGGGAAGCTACACCATCCCCGGGTGATATGGGCTATATCACCCGGGTGTCTGACGCCCAGCAAATGCTGTGGTGGTAACCCTTTCGGTTCGGACACGCTCGGCGCATTCTGTACTTTTCTTCTCCTTTAATTTGTGTTTGTAAGCGTTGTGCTGTGTCTTTCCTGAATAAAAGTTTTTCGATTCTATTCTATTCTGTATATTATCCCAATATACCCACGGAAACGGGAACTAAGGGGCGAAACCGCGGGGCACTGCTAGTCTAAGATAAATTTATTTCACTGTAATTATCGGGAATGAAGTCTCGATATAGCTTAAAATTGACTACCGAGTCTTACCGCGATAATCAAGACATACTTTACGTAATATTTTATGATTAATGAGGTGTTTAAGAAAGACCTTTAACGCGAATATCGCATTTCGTTGAGGACAGAAAACTTTAAATTAAACGTTTATTGCAAAACACGTGTTGTGGTAGGTGGTTGAGTAAGTTCAAGAGATAAAAAAGCTCAGAACAGGTTTGGAAATAAATTGGGTGTTAATGTCAATGGACTCGAATCGCAGACTAGATGGAGCAATGATCTTCACGAGGTTGTAATTGTAATGTATGGATACGAATGGCCTTTACGATACGGAGCTCGTGGCTAAATAGTAACAGCACGGATCGATTTTTGCGGCTAAGCAACACTTGCCGCGGGCGGTCCAGAGATGGGTCCAGTACTAAGATGTCTCAGAACAGGGATGACTCCTGAGTAAACAAAAATACGATTCTATTAAGTCCGTCAGTTAGATTATAGAAAAATATTGGGAATGATTTTTCGATTTATTAAATCAATAAAAATTGACTAAGATAAAAAGCATCAAAGATCATGAGTGGGGGCTTATGACGTCACGTCGTGGTAAAATTGTACAGCAATGTGACGTCACTTAAGTTTTTAACGCACTGTATCGTCTTCATTTTTTTTTTTGCGTCAAAAAAAATACGTGTCTAATATTTTTGGATATCTATGTATCTGACGGACTCATTACACGTTTTAGTGAAATATAGTATGGCCGATAGTTTGAGCCCATATCTAGAAAAAGAGAAGTTGACGTCGAAAAGCCAAAAATGTATGAAACTGACACGCGCTAATGAAATATCACGTGGTCAATTTACGTCAACATTGTGCGATTGTGACAATCGTTTTCGTCTACTGAATGTGACTTGGTCTAGAGGGCCAGAAGTACATATTTAGGTGGATAAGAAGCATCAACCGTAATGATAGCCATGAATTTGATTTTAATCTTCGTGTTTTACTCATCCTGTTCATAAATACATATATTATGAATATTTCCACGGGACCCTTTAACTAAGCCTTTAATAACTATCCCTCTGTCAGCGCGCTGTATCTCTTAAACGGTAAAAGGTATACAGTTGAAATTTTCGCACAGAGTGTATCAAATATGGACGGCATAATGACGTAAGAGATATATTAAAATTAACATACTAACTATAAGTTATCGGATTTGTATTTGTATTTTCTAATTATCCACGAAGATCGAATGAAAAATTTCTGCGGAAATGTTTTTCATTTTCTTTTCGATGTTTTAAATTTTACCTGTAACAAGATAAAAGAAAATAAGTTGTTAAAACATTGTGACATTTTAATAAAATTCTTGAATATCAAGCCAAGTAGATCCCAAACCACAAATAGGTATTTAGGATTTTCAGATGAATAAAGCATGTTAGGATTAACTTGTAAGAAATATCAGCTATTTCGTACAATATGCTAAATTTAGCCTTACAAAGAAACACGAATTATTTAAGTAAGAAAATACTCCAAATACTCGGTAATAGTGTCTTAATCCGCTACTTTAGTAAATCACTTCTTAAGTCACATTTCTGAACGAAATCTGGGCTAAATATAAGTCTCTTCTGCAGATTAGTAATCAGTTAATATTCGAGCTGCTGGAAATATGAGCAGAGTATAAGGGAGAATACACACGTGCCACAACTACACCACATCGCAGCGACAAAATGTGGTTCAGTTTTGGTTACGTGTGTAAATAGTGTTGCTGCAACTTCATGCAGCTGTACCTAACTACAGTAGATGTTTTGTAAGCACGCAAGCATGCAGCATGTAAGCAAGTATGCAGCAAGCAAGCATGCATGCAGCATACAAGCAAGCATGCAGCATACAAGCAAGCATGCAGCATGCAACCAAGTATGTAGCATGCAAACAAGCACGCAGCATGCAAGCAAGCATGCAGCATGCAAGCAAGTATGCAACATGCAGCAGGCATGGTTTCTGTCACGGCTCCGGCGCTGCGAAGCTCTGGCGGCCCCACGCGAGTTTATCGTCGCAGATTGGTTTAACGCTCTCCACCGCAGCTTCGGCTTGTTGTCGCTCGTGATAAAAGAATAACAGCCGCACAGGTCGATCTTCAAGGTTAAGCAACGCTTGCCAAAGTTGGTCTGTAGATGGGTGACTATCTTAGCATACCGAGTTTCCTCCTTGCCTCGGAAAGCACGTTAAACCGTTGGTCCCGGCTGTCATTTGTAGATCTTTGGCAGTCGTACGGATTGTCAGAAGCCAGTAAATCTGACTCCAGTCTTACCAAGAAGTACCGTGTTGCCCAGTTATTGGGTTGTGGAGGTCTGGTAGGCAGTCGCTCCACGTTAAATACTGGTATTCAGCTGAATCCGATATGACTGGAAGCCGACCCCAATAGTTGGGAAAAGGCTAGGCAGATGATGTTGGACGTCGTAAAGTGTGCGCGGTGTTGCGTCGACGCAGATTAGTGATTGCGAAGTGGTTTTTTTGTGTCCCTGGAGATTGCTTTGTGGTTGGAAGTGGTCGGTATAACCAACACGATTGAATTTGGCAGCAAACTGTGGTCCGTGTGAATTAAACATAGTTTTCATACAAATTAATACCCCACCCAGGTGTTCTTTTTGTAGTGAATTACGTGTGAAACAAGCCTTATACGAAGCACTGTCTTTCTAGGAATAGGATAACGGTAACTAAGTATCAAGTTATAAGAATTGGAGAAAGTTGCGGGATATTATGATAGGATATTATTGTACAGATAATAATACCGTACGTTTTAGGGTCATTAAAGGTATGATGCCTCATTGGGATAAGGTTTTGTGTAACCTTTTCTTATTAATGCCTCGTTTAGGGTACAAGAAGCTACTGCCATATTGTCTTCATCACCCTTGACTGGCAGATAATTATAGAATAGAATAGTATAGAATACTCTTTATTATGTACACCAACCACCAACCACCAATTATCCAGGCCGTCTGGGATCTGCTTGATTGCATTGACAAGTTTTGATAAAAAAACGAAGAACGAACTAATATATAAATGATATTTATATATTAGTATAGATATATATATAAATGATATATGTATATATGTGAATGTAAGTGTGTTTTTCACGCTTTCACGCGAAAACTACTCAACCGATCATCATGAAGCTTTGAACACATATTCTTGGAGGTATTAGAAGTAACATAGGATACTTTTTATCCCGGGATTATGTTCCCTTGGGATAATTTCCGACTTTCACGCGGGCGAAGCTGCGGGCAGCAGCTAGTTAATAAATAAATAAACACACATTAAAGAACAACCAAGCAACATTAAGTATGAGATGATTGTTAGTAGATTTCATGACAAAACTAAAGCAATCGGATATCAATATCGTCCTTAGCCCAACTCCGCCCACTGCTGGACATGGGCATTTTCTGTGCCAACCCCCACGCTCTTGAGCCACACTAATTCAAATTCTACCTGCGATAGCAACGATTTTGTCTGCCCATCTCGTTTCTGAGCGACTGACGATGGCAATCGCATATAGCTACATTCAAATACAACCTTGAATTCTAAAGGCACATGACATCTACCAATAACAATAAACAAACAAACGAACATCGCCCTAATAACCTCGTGGTCTATTGAGAGCAGGCGCAGGTAAAAATGAAAGGTACACACATATCTTAATGCAATTTGTACGGCCCGAAGTTAAGAGTTATTCTTATTGCTTTGACGAATGTATTGAAGCTTTTTTTCTTGCCTCGGATATCAAGTTGTGACGCTGAGTCACAAGATGAGAGGTTTTCCTACATCCCAACTCGTCTACAGTGTGTAGGATGGTAGTAGTGGAATAATAAAACTTGATTGGTGACTTGATTGTTTATTATTTTATAGTAAGACAAAAGAAACCTAACACTTAACAGTGTTAGGTTGCTTTTGTCTTAAAATATGATCACACTGGTAACTATTGAAATAATTTGTATTGCTCTGCTTGAGCGATTTGATAGGACTGATTCAAAAATCTGCGCAGTCAATGAAAAAACGAAATTCAAAATATTTTTGAAAATAGATACATTTTCTTTTCAGTACAATGAAATTAAGGAGTTTTCAGTCATCGTGGAGGTTAAAAGTCCACGAGACTGAAAACGCAACGACATCGTTACAAAGTTAAGCCCCAATGGCTTCCCGGCTGTCATTTGCAGATCTTTGACAGTAGCTACGGATACTTGGAAGTCAGAAAATCTGACACCAGTCTTACCAAGTGGTATCGTATTTCCCATGTTACTGGCTTGTAGAGATCAGGTAGGCAGTCTGTAGACTTAAGTAATAGGTTAGGCAGATATCTTGATAGCTGATGGTAATAATATGGAGTATGGTTGTCACTGTGGGGGCATGTAAGAAGTTGTGGAGAAAGTATTGAATAAGATTGTACATAAGTGGTTACTGGAGTACACGAAGAACATTGAAACGATGGATGAATTGTGTAAGATGATATGGCTGGCTGGGAGGTGACGGTAATGGGATGGCGGCAAATAGAGAAGTGACCCCAAATAAATTGGGATCACAGCAGATATTGAATATGGAACACATTTTTGCATTGCCTGCTACGCGTCACTCACAGATGTTCTCTAACAAACTGCCTGTGCAAGACCATTTTCCTCAGTACTTCAACCGTTTGTACTTTTTCAATCAGTATGTTGGTAGGAATCTGACATAGATCAAACACATCCTCATGTATATGTAACAGGAAAATTACAAACACCGTAACATTTCAACGGCTTCAGGTGCTTTCCGAAGCATGGAGGAGTATCATTATGTTCGGATGGTTGGTGGACACATCCACAGTCCGACCTCGGCGGACCTTCAAAGCAAATACCCATGTGGTTGGTACCTTCGTGCCAACTGGAAACCAGCGCTCTAGGTGTCAGACGCCCAGAAAATGCTGACATACCTACCTGCTATTATAAGGAACACCAGTGCTGTGGTATTTATTTTTATTTTTTTTTAATATCGCAGCATATGCTGAGATATTTTACCTTTTTTGGCCTCGCACAGTTTAAAATTAAAAGTAACAAGCTTTTTTTTCTCTTTTTTTGTGTTCTTTTGTGCGAGTCCTAAATAAACATTTTTCTTTCTTTCTTATTTTTGTTAATTTACCTTTGTGTCTGTGGCGTATGTTTTCTACTTTATTTGCCACGAGCTCCTCACCTCATATGGAACATCAGTGCTGTGGTATTTTTTTTTAGTTTCCCATATCTAACAAAGATTTATTACAATCTTGGAGTCTGCAATTTTCGGGAGAAATATATGGTCTAAGTTTCTAGAGGTAATTTAACCCTATCCTCGTGCCAACCTTGCTTGTTATTGTAGAATGATATTATTCTTCAGTGAGAGCAGTGGTGGTGGCTTACGAATTGTAGGTCGCGGGTCCAGCCAGGCGCAATACTTTGTGTTATTAATTTCTTCACCACTGCTCTCAAGACGTTGAAGGAAAACATCGTGAGGAAACCGGCATGTCCTAGAAGCAAAAATTCGAAGACATGTGACATTCATCAACCCGCACTGGGCCCGCGTGGTGGATTACAGCCCGTTCCCTCTCCTAGAGAGGAGGCCTGTGTCCCAGCAGTGGGAACGTTAAAAGGCTGATTATGATTATTCTTCATCGTTTATTTTCTTCCGTTCTTTACGGCCTGTTGGTTTGTTATTCTGACCCTCTTTGAAATTCAGGGTCTTGATCTACGAAAACTTTGCTTCGATTGCGGAATAATCTTTCTTTGTAGTGAAGACAATAGCTGTTCCGGAATTTTAAACCAGCGGCTTAAGTTAAAACGTAATCCAGAATTACCGAGCGTTTAATCCTATAGCTAGGCTAACCCTGACCTTTTAAACAATGGAGCTTAAGTTATGCGGCGGCTCTAAGCTTTCTTCATCGATACTAATATTATAAAGAGGAAAAGTTTGCTTGTATTGAATAGGCTCCGAAACCACTGAACCGATTTGAAAAATTCATTCATTGTTGGGAAGCTACACTATCCCCGGGTGATATGGGCTATATTTTATCCTCATATTCCCACGGAAACGGGAAGTAAGCGGGTGAAACTGCGCGGCACTGCTAGTCTAAGATAAATTTATTTCACTGTAATTATCGGGAATGAAGTCTCGATATAGCTTAAAATTGACTACCGAGTCTTACCGCGATAATCAAGACATACTTTACGTAATATTTTATGATTAATGAGGTGTTTAAGAAAGACCTTTAACGCGAATATCGCATTTCGTTGGAAGACAGCAAATTTTAAATAAAACGGTTATTGCAAAACACGTGTTGTGGTAGGTGGTTGAGTAAGTTCAAGAGATAAAAAAGCTCGGAACTGGTTTGGTAATAAATTGGGTGTTAATGTCAATGGACTCGAATCGCAGACTAGATGGAGCAACGATCTTCGCGAGGTTGTAATTGTAATGTATGGATACGAATGGCCTTTACGATACGGAGCCCGTGGTTAAATAGTAACAGCACGGATCGATTTTTGAGGCTAAGCAACACTTTCCGCGGGCCATCCGAAGATGGGTCCCCGTCTTAACGTACTAAGATGTCCCAGAATAGAGATGATTCCTAAGTAAACAAAAATACGATTCTATTAAGTCCGTCAGTTAGATTATCGAAAAATATTGGACCTGATTTTTCGCTTTATTAAATCAATAAAAATTGACGAAGATAAAAAGCATCAAAGATCAAGTGGGGGCTTGTGACGTCATGTCGTGGTAAAATTGTACAGCAATGTGACGTCACTCAAGTTTTTAACGCACTGTATCGTCTTCATTTTTTGTTTACGTGAAAAAAAATACGAGTCTTACATTTTTTGGATATCTATCTGACGGACTAATTGCACGTTTTTAGTGAAATATAGTTTGCCGATGGTTTGAGCCCATAGCTAGTAGAAAAACAGAAGTTGACGTCGAAAAGCCAAAAATGTATGAAATTGACACGTGCTAATGAAATATCACGTGGTCAATTTATGTCAACATTGTGCGATTGTGACAATCGTTTTCGTCTACTGAATGTGATTGGTCTAGAGAGCCAGAAGTACATATTTTGGTGGATAAGAAGCATCGACCGTAATGATAGTCATGAATTTGATTTTAATCTTCGTGTTTTACTCATCCTGTTCATAAATACATATATTATGAATATTTCCACGGGACCCTTTAACTAAGCCTTTAATTATTATCCCTCTGTCAGCGCGCTGTATCTCTTAAACGGTAAAAGGTATACAGTTGAAATACGCACAGAGTGTATTAAATATGTACGGCATAACAACATAAGAGGTATATTAAAATTAACATACAAACTATAGGTTATCGGTTTTGTATTTTCTGGTGTCGCATATTTCTGGTAACATTTTTGCTATCATAAGCCTTTTATGGAATATTTGGTAGAAATCGACCTTGCAGCGTTTTATCTCATCCGCTATATTTTTGATATTATACCGACTTCCTAAACGAACACGATACTTTGGCCCGTAATGAGAATTGTCGTTCCGCTAATTAGGTCGTTGTACTACCTACGAACGAAGACTACGTTTTCTCTGTTAATATTGTTGAATTAGGTATATCGTTATTGCTATCGGAAGTTAATTGGCTTCGATTTTTTCTCTCTGCGTTCAGAAGTCTCCAAGTCTAACAAATATTTTACGTGGAATACTACTACTGCCTATGTCACCTCTGTAACTCAGTACTAGGTAACACGGTATCCCTTAGCACGACTGGATCCAGATTTTCTTGCTTCTGACTACCAGCAACGATCGCCTTTTTTTTGGATGGGAAATCATCAAATGACTTCTCCCGCTCGCCCGTGGAGCGGAAGGGAGTGTCACTCTTACTGACTAAAAGCCACCCGTGATCCTTCTTGTGCCTTTTGTGTTCCAGGGCCGCGGTGACTCTTTCGAACAAATTCCGCCACTCTAGCAGGCACTGATCCTATGGGACCCCGTCTTCGTTGCTGACAGCTCTTTGAGGCGCGCGTGGAACACACGCACCATCTACTGGGGCCCGCCGTCTACTCGGGCCAGTAACGACTGCCTGAGATGTTCCATTGACAAACGGCACCAACGGCTTCAGGTGTTTTCCGAGGCATGGAGGAGTATTATTATGTTAAGATGGTTACACACCCACAGTCCGACCTCGGCGGACCTTCAAAGCAAACACCCATGTGGTTGGTACCTTTGTGCCAACTGGAAACCAGCGCTGGGTGTCTGGCGCCAAGAAAATGCTGACATACCTACCTGCTATTATATGGAACACCAGTGCTGTGGTATTTATTTTTATTTTTTAATATCGCAGCATATGCTGAGATAGGGAACTTTTTTGGCCTCGCACAGTTTAAAATTAAAAGCAATAATCTTTTTTTTGTGTTCTTTTGTATGAGACCTAAATAAACATTTTTCTTTCTTTATTATTTTTGTTAATTTATCTTTGTTACAGCAACAACAACAACCTTTGTGTCTGTGGCGAATAAATGTTTTCTACTTAATTTGCCACGAGCTCCTCCGCGTTCTTTATATACTAAAGAAAAAAATATGATATCAGTATTTCTAGAGCTTCAAAATACTCGTGTATCTAACAATTTAACAAGAAGAACAAGCCAGTAAATTTGAAAGAAATTTAAGTGACAGTAGACGAGTTTGTAAAGCGTCGACTAGCAATTGAGTTGGAGAGTTCAAATGAACTATTGTGTCCTAATGCAACCATGTGTGACTTCGCTGCATCTTTCTATGATATCTATACATCTATACAAATGAATAAAATTGGAGCGTACATACATGCATAGCGTAAAATAACTTTTTTACGATTTTCGTCTGTCTGTTTATCCGTTAGTTCCGGCTAATCTCTGAAATGGCTGGACCTATTTTGACGGGTCTTTATTGGCAGTTAGCTGATGTAACCCTAGCAGGCACTGACCCTACGGGGCCCCGTCTTCGTTGCTGACAGCTCTTTGAGGTGCGCGTGGAACACGACGCTCCGTCGACTCGGGCCTGGTTGCTATCGGACGACAAGCCACCCATAGCTCGCCGTCCGCAGGCCCGCGCCTACGGCCGGGAATCGCCCTGCGTTTCCCGACGCCCGGGGCGTCTTCTTCTGTTGCGGCGGCTGGAGCGTGAGGTTTCCATCTCCCGCACGCGCTCTGTCTCAGGGGACAGAGGCCTTGCCGAACCAAAAGGACATAACGGGTTAATTAAATAGATAGAGAAGTAGGTAAGGAATGCAGAAAACATGCACACAATTCCGCCACGTTTTCCGCTCAGATTTCATCAGCAGTCGATCAATAACGGCACACAGAAGTCAACGCTTTGGCACCAATGTGCTTACCATAGTATGCCCCGAAACTGTTTGACTCACAAATTTTCCGCCGTAGTTAACTTTAAAATGTAATTAATTCACAACGAAAGTTAGTGGCAGACTGACGCCGGATTAACTGAGCACCTTGTTTGTCTTCACGGCTTGTCTCCCTTTAAAGGATCAGTAGAAAGGCAAGCAATTTCAACACTGTTAAAGTATTATAATTCTGTTTGTTTCAACGAAATGCACTTTGAGATATTCGGATGAATTTTGTGTTCGTCTTTCCTTGTTTAATTCTATAGAGGATTAAGTTTTTGTTTCTGTCTGTTTAAAAGGTGAAAGCTGTTTTAAATTTGGAGTCAGCGCCTTGATATTGGGATCTGGACAACTGACATAATAATAATAAGCCATTTCCCAATTATATTGGGGTCGGCTCCCAGTCTTATTGGGTGTAGCTGAGTTCTAAATAATTTACATGGATCGACTGCTATCTGACTTGCACAACCCAGTAACTGGGTAAAACAATACCTATTGGCAAGGCTTGCGACAGAATCACTAGCTGACATTCAATGAGCGATGACATTAGTTATACTTAGCATAAGATGTATTAGTGATACTTAGCAAAAGCATAGCATAATCAGCATTTTAACTTTCCCACTGCTACGACACAGGCCTCCTCTCTAGGAGAGGGAACAGGCCGTAATCCACCACGCGTGCCCAGTGCGGGTTGGTGCATGTCACATGTCTTCGAATTTTATGATTACTTAATAATTTGGATTGACCACGTGACAGTTTTCAACGTAGCAATAAAAAAGAAACAAAGGTTCTTGATAGAAGTGTGGCTTTATCTTGGAAATCTCAATCCTTTACTAAGACGTCTATAAGTATTCTTAGTTTTAGAACAGATCGCGAACAGTAACATTGTTTCCAAGAAAACAAATTGATATTTAAGTTCAATGCCCAATATAGCCTGCCTACCGTTCTCAGAAGTTAGTTCAAACTACCCAAGCAAAATCAAACCTAAACAAAACACAACTTTCCTTTGTTCTATTAAATTATAATCAAGAACAATATAAGGTATTACATACTTAACAAGCTTTATATATAAAGGTACTGTTGACAATGATCCCTAGCAGTTTAATAGGACGGAATTGCCAATTAAAACAGTAAAAGTGACCCTAACTGTCTAATAATATAGCAAGTAATGCGTTTAATAATGATCTTTATTTTATAGAGGTCAAGGACTGAAATGAAATGAAAATTTAGGGACTGTAAAGTAGGTTTATTGAAAATGTTATCTTGGAAAATATTGAAGAAATTGGGCCACTATGTTGAGTAGGGGCTTGTCGTTATTATCTATTGCGATGATAACAGTCTTGTTACGTATCAAAGAAAATATTGAGTATCGATAAAAGTCGTAAATTGCACAAATTTTAACTGTCAATTTATGAAAATGGAGCGAAGTCTTTAAAAGATAGTCAAGTTTTATTATAGACACTTTGACTAACCACCAACCAACCAACTTTTAATTAGGAACTTATTTTTTATTTCGTGTTGCTTTCAGTTACGATACTTTTTTTAAATATTATCTCTTTATGTTACTTTAAATATTAAAAAAAAAAAACATAAAAATAGACATGACATCCAGACAGAGGAACCTCCAAACAATGCGAGCCGAGTCCAGAAGTACCGCGTTCGGAATCAAGCCCTTGATCCAGCTTCCCAACGAGAGCTTCCTGAGGTGTTGGTCGAGGATCGTGGCTATTGAACCATTGGCTGACACGACTATCGGTACAATTACTGCCGAGTTCACATCCCACATAACAATGACCTCGCAAGCCAAATTATTTGCTTGGTTTTTCATTCTCGGCTTTCACGAGCTCTGGTCATGTGAAACGGTTAAGTCTAAATTATTTTTTTTAATATTATTGACCGGATCACATTAGACCACAATTTCACCAGGTGGAAAGAGACCATGTGGTCGGCAATAGGGAACGCTTGACAAAAATTTACCTATTCAATCTTCACCTATCCTGAAATTGCAATCATTTATCGAGTATATGTAGTTTGTTATGTTGTTTCATTTTAAGAATATGGTAAAGGGCATGTCTTAGGATTTTTTTTTTTCAGTATATAATATAACGTTGTTTTTATTCATTGGAATATTTTTGAGTATCACGTGTATGTGTATTCTTAGAAAGTACAGAAACATTATCATTTTTAGACCGAATATCATAAGATTGATAAGATTATAATATCGCGTTTATTTTATGTTATTGAATAAGATGTTATTTGAAGTTTGTACGAGTGTTATTGAAGGCTTATAGTCATTTTTAGGGTTTCAAACGCTGGTACGAGAAAACGGAACCAACAATAGTATCAATCGTGTGTCCGTACGTCTGTCTGTCACGATTCTGTCAAAGTCCTGGAAAAAAAATGTTTTTGAAGTGTTGAACACACATAATGATTCATGCACGAAACTTCAACACCCTTTGCACGAAACTTCGACTCGTACTTGGCTGGTATTAATTATAAAATTGAATCAAATATAGTTTCATGAAATTGGCAGACTAAAAAAGGTATTTCACTCAGAAAACTGAAGTGAAAGAAGAAGACAGAAACATATCACTTATATCACAGATTAAATTAGGTTAAACTCCATAGGTCCAGACGACAAAATATAGTCTGGCAGACATACGAAGTTTAATATGAAAACTTGTTTGACTTGTATCATTTCCTGACGATTATTCTTGCTTCATTTGTTCTGGTTTAGGCACAGGATGTTTTTAGTTTAGTTGTTAGCAATAATCTTTAATGTTCGAAAAAGTCACAGCGGCCTTGGAACGCAAAGGACATTAGGAGGAACACCGATGGGTTTAACTCCCGCTCCGCCCAGAGCTGAAGAAGTGATTTGATGTCCCATCCTTAAAAATAAAACATGTTAAACCATAACCAATAAATTTGCCTATTGTTATCCCAACTATGAGTCGGCTTCGAGTTCATCGAGATGCAGATGAGAATTAATCTTTAACATAGAGCGACTGACTTATGAAAGAATAACAGTTGCACGGGTCGATCTTCAAGGTTAAGCAACGCTTGCCAAGGTTTGTCTGTGGATGGGTGACCATCTAACTCCCTAGTGTCTGTGGAGCAGGACTAGCATATAGCCAAGCTTTTTTATGATCAATGTAATGCCCCAGCCCTAACTTATAATATGCATGCTTGCATGCGTTTCATACAAGAAAGATTTTTTTTTTGAGAATTGTTCCTCTTATCTGGCGAGGAATTTTTGTCATTACATTTTAAACACTACACCTATTCAGTTTCATGAGATACAGACCCCTGACACACGAACGGACAGCAGAGTCACAATAGGGTTCCGTTGGTTACCAAGTCTGAGTAAGACAATTTTAATTCGCATTTATGTCACGTTTCATAGTTATGACTAGATGGTTGATATATTAAAATAAACAAAGCGTAAACATAAACTGTACCAAGAGTTCCAACAGAATAATTAACTTCCAACATAAAATTATTACTTGGAGAAGTTAGGTTCTCTGAAATTAAGTTTTAAAACATCCGAATAAGCATAAGCATAATCAGCCTTTCAATGTTCCCACTGCTGAGACACAGGCCTCCTCTCTAGGACAGAGAATGGGCCGTAATCCAGCACGCGGGCCCAGTGCGAGTTGGTGAATGTCACATGTCTTCGAATTTTTGGCTCTAGGACATGCCGGTTTCCTCACGATGTACATCTGAATATGAATATTAAATTGTCCATCTTTTCCTGACTTTGATGCAGGGATATGTATTTCGTTTTTATGTCTATCTCAGGGTTTTTTATTTCCGTATGTGCTCGTAAAATCCTTGAAACGGGGTGATTTATTGTTTGTTTCCATTTCTTGTGTCTTGCTCTTGTAACATCATATATTGTATGCCGTTACATAGACGAAAAAGTTGGAAATAACTTGATATTTTAATTCATAAAAAGGTCGTTACAACTTTAATTTTGATGAGGTAATTTTTGACCACAAACTCACGTGATAGAAAGCGCACGCTTGACTAGAAGTTACCCATTGACTTACAAGACTTATTTAACGCTAAACGTTTTTAAAAAATGACAAGACAATGCGCCTATACTTGAAATCAGAAACCAAGATAATATGTGCACAGTTGTGACCGATTTCTACTAACGTGCAATAGCGAACGTTAAGAATTTGTAGAATTGACCCCATTTTTTTCTGGATGGGAAACCCTCTAATGACTTCTCCCGCTCTGGGCGGAGCGGATGGGATTGTCAAACTCTTACTGACTAAAACCCATCCGTGATCCTTCTTGTGCCCTTTGCGTTCCAGGGCCGCGGTGACTGTCTCGAACAAATTCCGTATGCGGTCCAACGATCCAGCTATGCGGCTGTTATTATTTAGCCATGAAATCCTCCGACTAAGTTTGTTGACCCCCAAAATATATCACAGACTGACCACCATTTTTTATTTTATTCGGTAGTTCCGAATAAAATAAAAAATGGTGGTCAGCCCAATCATTTAAAAATTAACTGTTACCCCATGATTGGAATATTGCGGCAGAATATAACCATTACTAGGCCGAACGCCGAAAGTTCAAGGCCGAATTAAAATCTGCCTTGAAAAGTGTCCCCGAAACATTTTTTAATAACAATGAATTCAACTTCTATAATCTGAACCCAATTAAGTTTGGCCATACTTTTAAGCTTTTTAGGTCAGGTACAAAATAAATATTACTTTGGGTAAACACTTTTTATTTTTAGGTCCTTTGCCGTTATTTGTCGAGTCCTTTGTGTAATGTAAACCTTTCTAATTACTATGGCCGGGTATATTTGAGCGTTATATTTGATTACGTATTTACTTTTAGATTTTTATATGTATTTTGGATTTAACTCTTGGTCTACGTTTCATTTGGTTGAATTTGCTTAGTATTGAAAGTTAGTGTGTGATGGGGAGTCCCTTAAATATTTATTTTGTTCTGTTTTTTAGTAATTGGTGTTATAGTTGCAACAGGAGCTCGTGACTAAAGACTAATAGCCGCACGGGTCAATCTTCAGGTTTAAGCAACGCTTGCCAAGGTTGGTCTGTGGATGGGTAACCATCTTATTATACCGAGTTTCCTCCGTGCCTCGGAAAGCACGCTAAGCCGTTGGTTCCGGCTGTCATTTGTAGATCTTTGGCAGTCGTTACGGATTGTCAGAAGCCAGTAAACTTGACTCCAGTCGTGCCAAAAAGTACCGTGTGACCCAGATTATGGGTTGTAGAGGTCTGGTAGGCAGCCGCTCCACGTAAAATACTGGTATTCAGCTGTATCCGGTTTGACTTCCCAGTCAAACCGGATACAGCTGAATACCAGTATTGGGGTTGGCTACCGCCAACCCCAATATAGTTGGGAAAAGGCTAGGCAGATGATGAGCGGCAACAATAATACATCATCTATAAAAATTTCAACAGTCTAACTGTCACGGTCCATGAGATACAATCCGTTGACAGACGGACCGACAGCAGAGTCTACTACTAAGACTCTGCTGTCGGTCCGTCTGTCACCGGGTTCCCGGTCCTACCGTTTTACTCTTTGGGTACGGAACCCTAAAAAGGTGACATTACGTCACTAATAATGAGACGAAAATGCTACCGAAATGTCACATAATATGTGAGTATGTCTTCTTTTGTTTCCACAGTTCCAGGCTCCTGTGCGACGTCTTCCCAATTTCTAAAGAAGACATGAATGTCACTCACACAATCTCAAATTGGCATTTGTCACGTTTGGCGCAGTGGTTGAGCGATTGTCTGCTGCGACGATTTTGTTTCCCTCTGTGTCATATAAAGTAATTATTTTGCATACTATCGTATTAACCTATTGACTCAAGTTCTGACAACGTAATAGACAGATGTGTTGCTGGGGAGTTTGTTGCGCCACTTCTCTTCCCAGCTAAAACACTAGGAAGTGGTGACGGGTGGACTGTATTAATGTAAAATTTGACGTTCAAAAAGTGCTGGCCCTCAGCCTAGTTTAAATAAATAACTTTTGATTTTAACGCGTGTCGTGGTTTCGATTCCCGCACGGAACAACTATTTTTATGGTCTACAGATAGTTTTTCGGGGAGGCTGTTTGTGTATTTTAATTTATGTTTGTAAACGCACCCACGATAAAGGAGAAATTCCTAGTGTGGGGCAAAGTTTAAAAAAAAGAAATTGGTTCGAATACTTTTTGTCTAGAGGTTCATTGCTTCCATTGTAAACTTCTCTATCTCTCTGTTTAGTTTTCTACAAAACAAATAGTATTTTGTAGAAAACTAAACATCCCATTCACTGAACATGTTAACACTATGTTTGAATTAATTAAGTCTACCCACCTAGATTAATTTATTCCCGGTACCATTTAATTCTTCTTTATTGAACTCCATTATTATTCAAAGTATTATTTCCACGTTAAAATTGGCTAAGTAATTACATTACGGCGAAGCTGTAATTACTTATGAATGAAAGTGCGATATAAAATTATGAAACAACCCACGAGTTCTTGATAAAGATGACAGACTTTTAGGAATTGACACCACACTAACTAGGCTCGACCAAGGTCCACGCGCGCCTCAAAGAGCTGTCAGTAAAGAAGACGGGGCCCCATAGGGACAGTGCCTGCTAGGGTTGCGGAATTTGTTCGAAAGAGTCACCGCGGCCCTGGAACGCAAAGGGCACAAGAAGGATCACGGGTGGGTTTTAGTCAGTAAGAGTCTGACACTCCCTTCCGCTGCGCCCAGAGCGGGAGAAGTCATTTGATGATTTCCCATCCAAAAAAAAAGGTAGCTCAAAGATCGAATAATAAAGTCTTTGTAAGAACAACATATTCTAAGGCAGGGCCACGAAGGTCACAACATAAAGAGTTAAAGACAATATATTCACAGTCCCTTCACTATAGTAGTAGGTAGTCTACCTCTATATATATTTACCAAAAACTTAATTTCCAACATAAATGATACATTCGTGTGTTCACAAGGCTGTCCTATTTTAGCCCGGCAGCCTAACATTAAACTGTTTGTTCACAAAACTACTGAAAACTTTGTCCAGAATTTATTCAGTTGGGTTCTGTAATAATTTAATGCTATTCATATTAATTTACACTTTGTTGTTGGTTAATAATTCATTATGAGTCTATTTGCTAAGTTAATGTGAAAATTTATTAGGTGTTTAAGTCAGAAAGGCTTTACAATTGTTGTAAGTACAATTCAATGCAACACGACGGCTTTCCAATGGAAATTGTGTAATTCCATGGTAGTGATGAACTTCCATGGAATTAATTGTTTTTAAAGACTTCTTCTTTTCTTTTCGACTCGACCAAGCTGATAAACCATTAGAGCTACACCGGCACATATATAGCCACACATTTGATGTTGGCAGAAAAAGTTTGAAAGTAATAGGATACTTCTTGACTTAAAAAATCTAATCAGTCGATAGCGGTGCGGACGAGTTTCTTGATGCCATTTTGTAGTTAGAAGGATTTTAGTTTTTTTTTTAGGTAAAGTGTGTATACAATTAGATTTAAAGTAAAATCTATACTTATAATAAATCTGTAGAGAGGTCAATTCTGTACAGGGAATATATTTTCAAAATAACTATCAGGGGGTGATTAGTGATCGATACTGGTGCCAAAAATGCAATCAGTAAAATTTTTGTCTGTCTGTCTGTCTGTCTGTATGTTCTTTATAGAAACAAAAACTACTCGACCGATTTTAACGAAACTTGGTGCAATTATTCTTCTTACTCCTGGGTAGGTTATAGTATACTTTTCATCACGCTACAATCAATAGGAGCAGAGCAGTGAAGGGAAATGTTGGGAAAACAGGAGAAGTTACTCCATTTTTTAAGCTTCCGTCGCGTCTGTAGCCTTAATGGTTAAAGTTACATAGAAATCATGTATGACGGAAATGTTCTACATAAAATTATCTAAAAAATATTCCACAACAGCATATGTCTATCTTTTATGGTTGACTCACAATAACACGTGTAACTCCCGATAGCTTAGCAGTTCAGAGCTTTCTGATTATATTTGTTTACTCTTACGTTTATAATACTCTCACTCATCCCTAATTAAAAAATAGGGGGATAAAATAGGGGATGAAAGTTTGTATGAAACTTTGTCAATTAAACTGATCGGGCTGAGAGTTTCAAAATCGGGGGTAAAGTAACTATTCCACGCGGACGAAGTCGCTGGCAGAAGCTAGTAAATAATAAATGTTTAAATAATTTAAATAAAATAAAAATGCATACTAAAAAAAACAGTCACGAAAACAAAAAACGAAGACTCGTCTGACGTCACTTCGTGCTACGATTTTTACCACGCCGTGACGTCAGAAGCCCCCACTCATGATCTTTGAAGCTTTTTAATCTTCGTCAATTTTTAAAGATTTGATAAAGAATATACGTGTCCAATATTTTTGAACAAAACTGACGAACTGACTTAATGTAATCATATTTTTATTCCTCAGGAAAAATCCCTATTCCCTGGGTGAGCCGTGTAGTTTTACAACAAGCAGTACAGTCTACCACTACTCGATTATAATACAATACCTCCTCTACAATATAATAAATTAATGCATACTATTAATAAAAGGAAAATAAACACGAACAGTCGTGTGTCCCGGTCGTGAGTTCCTTCTTCAAACAATAGGTAAACAATAATAACGACAAAACGATCTTCCTTTGAATAAGGTCCCTAATACAAACTTACCAGTGTTTGTATTGAGGACCTTATTCAAAGGAAGTACTTTGTTATTTAACTGTCAATTTAACCATTTAATTGTCATCACGGCTAGGGTTGTCATAGTGGGCTGTGCGTTTTCGAGAATATTAAGGGGTTAAAAAATCTTCTATTTTTTATTTATGTTTTCAGCCATAACTTAATATAATTGTAATCAATATTTATTAGATTATACTTTTTCTATATATTATGAAAAAACGTTTTGCTAACTATAAATCTCATCCAAATTCAGTAGTTTCCAATATATCCGTTTTATTCAGAAAAAAAAAATACAATTTGACGCGGTATTTTACAATCTGACGGCCTTTGAATTTTCCGGTGACATGCACAACCAACCGAAATGTCACATGGTCAACCCCAAACACAACGGCATTTCATAAAATGACACAGCAGACAGAATGTCTCTTATCTTGGCATTACATAACATGATAGTATACCTACCTACCCACATTTCGCCTGATGGAAAAACGCAATAGGTAACACTGCTCGACCTTATTTTTATTTGTTTAATGAGAAACCATTAATTAACTCCTCTTTCGCTCTGGACGGAGCGAGAGGGAGTATCAGACTCTTACTGACTAAAACCCAACCGTGTTCTTTCAAATGAACTTTACGTTCCAAAGCCGCGGTTACTAAATCCGCCATCCTACCCGACCTGGGAATATAATTCATGCCTTCACAGATTTGCCCAATGCCCATTTGCCCAGGTAATACCGATTTAAAAACCGGCGTCTACAAAGGACCAAAAATAGACAAAGCACAGAAGAACAACTTCCCCTTGCAGTTGAACACTTAGCTCCTTATAACATTAACTCCTGTAACTAAATCCGCAATCCTACCCGACCTGAGAATATAATTCATGCCTTCACAGATTTGCCCAATGCCCAAGTAATACCGATTTAAAAACCGGCGGCGTCTACAAAGGACCAAAAATAGACAAAGCACAGAAGAACAACTTCCCCTTGCAGTTGAACACTTAGCTCCTTATAACATTAACTCCTGTAACTAAATCCGCCATCCTACCCGACCTGGGAATATAGTTCATGACTTCACAGATTTTCCCAGTGCCCAAGTAATACCGATTTAAAAATCTACAAAGGACCAAAAATAGACAAAGCACAGAAGAACGGCTTCCCCTTGCAGTTGAACACTTAGCTCCTTATAACATTAACTCCTGTAACTGTAACTGTAACCTTTGACGAAACATACCTGCACCGGGTGTCAGTCTTAAGTTTCCAAGTCACGCGTAAATCTTGCCAACTCGCTTAACTTCGTCGAGAAATTGTCAGCGAATAGTGTTCCACTTTGAATTCACTATCTTATGTTTAATTGAATATGAAATGGAAGTGTATTTTGTATTGTTAGCGGTCGACTGGATCTCTAAGTGGTAATCAGGGCTTCGAGCTGCGAGAATACATCAAGATTTGTGGCAGTCTGATAGCTATAACATTACACCAACACTGTACACTTATTTCGCGATAAATGTTTTGACTTTGAATTTACATTATACATAGTACACATATATTCAACTTGTATAACGTGAAACTCAAACAAAACTAGCGTACTGTGGGCTTGCTAACACAACTCTGTCTTATGTTCGGCGAATACAAGTGTGATATTTTGTTAAATTATATGTAAAATGAATCATCAGGATAAAGCAGCCTTTATGTTACGATAAATATTATAAAGCTGAAGAGTTTGTTTGTTTGTTTGAACGCGCTAATCTCAGGAACTACTGATTCGAATTGAAAAAATCTTTTTGGGTTGAATAGACCATTTATCGAGGAAGGCTTTAGGCTATATATCATCACGCTTAAGCCAATAGGAGCGGAGCAGCGATAAAGAATGTTTTAAAATCGGGGATTCCACGGGGACGAAGTCGCGGGCAGCAGCTAGTGTTACGATAAAATCGCACACATATCCCATTTCCATCCTACTCCACAAAATATCCATTAAATATAATTATCAAAATGACTCTTACTGACTCTTGACGAAGCGAGTGTCAAACTTTTACTGACTAGAACGTGTTCCTCTAAATGCCCTTTGCGTTCAAGGGCCGGTTCCTGTTCACTCTTGCCTACCCAAGGCTAGAGTGAACAGGTTACTCCTGGAGCAAGCTATCTCTATCATCAACCACATCATCGCTTGCCATCAGGAGAGATAGCATTAAAAATGATGATATTGTCGACGATGGAGCACGCTTGCCAAAAGTAACCTATTAACTCTTGACTTAAGGTTGGTCCATGTTGTAGCTATTAGGAAACAAAGACTACGGCAGGGAATAAGAAAAAAAAAACGAAAAGTAAAAAGTGCTAATCAGACTGGGGCACCGAGGGTTCAAACATAGCCACGAAAAACACGTCCCAAACTGTCAGTAAACTACAACTGGCCACAGCTGTGACTGAACTACTAACAGTTGTACCCCGGCTATGGATATGCTAACACTAGTTTCTGCCCGTGGCTTTGCCCACGTTTATGAGTTTAATCACTCTATTAAACGGAATTCAAACTATCCTAAGTATCTGTCGGACTGGCTTTAAATTTAGAAACAATTTTAAGAGGCACATACCTACACATAAAAATACACTTAATTTAACTAGACCAAGGTTAAAAACCCTTTATAATAAAAGCATAAAAAAATATTTTTAGTGGCGACCCGGCCCGATTTCGCACGGTAGCTGCATCCGGGTACAATAGAAGCCGACCCCAACAAACTTTAATAATAGAAAAGGTTAGGTAGATTGATGGTTTATGGTTTACCCGTGTGTACCAAGTTTCCTCCAAGTCATACCAAACGAGAGAGCAGTGGTGGCCGAGGGGTAACGGCCCCGACTTACGAATTGGAAGTACGCGGGTTCAAACCCAGCCAGGCGTATTACTTTGTGTAATTAACTTCATCATAACTGCTCCCAAAACGGTGAAGGAAAACATCGTGAGGAAACCGGCATGTCCTAGAACCAAAACTTCGAAGACGTGAAATTGACCAACCCGCACTGGGCCCGCGTGGTGAATTACGGCCCATTCCCTCTCCTAGAGAGGAGGCCTGTGTCCCAGCAGTGGGAACGTTAAAAAGCTGATTATGCTGATGCATACCAAACATCCAAATATGCAAAATTTCACATATTATGCGCGGTTGCATGGTTTTACAGGCACAGAGATCCCGTACCAGTGCGAATACGGGGATAAAATATATGTTATTCGCTGGTAATGTAGCTTTCCATTGATGAAAAAATGGTTGAAATCGGTCTAGTACTTTTTAGCCACGAGCTCCTCAGGTTTTCGTCAGGTAGGTTCTAGGTTAAATGCGAGCACAACTTTAAGAGCGTCCTTATTAAGAAGTCCTTATTTTCCGAAATGACTAAACCGATTTTAATGAAACTTTACATACATAAGCTGGATACAAAGGTGTAAAAAGTTAGTTGAAAATATTTTCGATATATGTATAGTTAAATAAGACCCATTTTAATTTTACCATCCAAACATAAATTTCTAGTTATCTTTTTTAAATAAGACATTTTGAAAATGTTTTAACTTTTTAGACCCTTTGTATCCTGCTTATGTATTTGTGAAGTTTCATTAATTATCGGTTCAGTTATTTCGCAAAATAGTGAATTGAAAATTTGTATGAAATGACATACGGCTGCATACACGCTCTTAAAAAAATAATTTTAGTTTGTTTTAATCCCTTTATCCTTTGTAGGGGTTTTCCAACAGAATTGTATGATTAAAAATTATTAAAAAAAAATGTATGATATTGATTATGTAGAATCCTCTGAAATTGTGGATTTTAAGTTGATTAATAAGCGTTCACTTGTTTAAAAAGAAACAAAAAAGTATCGATATCGATTTATAGGTTTCATTGAAATTTTAACTGTTTTATTTATGACTAGCTCACCCGCGCAACTTCCTTTGTGTCACATTCTTCATGATTGCTCCGTTCCTATTGGTCTTAGCGTGATGTGTATAACCTATAGCCTTTCTCGATAAAAAGCTATCGAACACTGAAAGAATTTTTCAAATCGTACCAGTAGTTTCTATGATTAGCGCGCTCAAGCAAACAAGCAAACTCTACAGCTTTACATACTAGTACAGATATAGGAAATAACTTCTAAAATTTCACAATATCTTTGAACCTGAAGTTAAATGGACCTATCCTACACCACAGGGCTACGGTGACCTCTTTTCGATCACGATTCAACTTTCTGAACCTGTTGCTGTATTTGGCTTCCAATGATACAATAAATAACACTTTATGGCCCTAAATAACAATGTAAGCGATGATATATTAGACTTGCTACGGACTAGACATATTGTTCTGAAAGTCAAGCAATGTCAGAATTTTAGCTCTAACTGAAATAAATAATGCTTGCTGGAATCTGAAGGTTTTTTTTTTCATTAATAACTACTCCTAATTCGCAAATATATCATTCTACTCGACAATCTAGCTCAAATGAAAGTACATATAAAATTAAAAGCTGAAAATGAAATCCCAAAATAGAAGAACGTCCAAATAATGTTTCAGTCTGATTAAACTTTTAACTGTAAAAAAATTTGCTTTTAAATTACACTATCACAAATAGCTCCTTTGCTTGAAAATAATATCGTTGGAAAAATTATTTACAGCTCATTTCATTTCATTCCAATCTTCTTCAACGCCAACAAATAAAAGAAATTTAGAATGCAAGATTCACGACTCGAAAAGCGATCTTTCATGCCTATTTTAGCGACGAGTCAATTCAAAAGTTGGGTCCTTAAGATGTAAATTTCACTCCCTGAATTCTAAATTAAGTCAAGTTTTTCGGACACAAGAGAAAGAGGTACCTGAGAACATTTTGAGGGGGCGCTGACACCAGTATCGGGACTTGAGCACGTCGTTCTAAGTATCCTTGAGGTTTTTTGAGGGAGGGGGACTATAGACTAGCTGGCGCCTTGTTGACAAGCCAGAAATATTGGTGGTACTCTTGAAATTTAGTATAACACTTTTCTGCAGCTTTTGCCTTTTCAAACGGCTAGTATTCGCGGCTTAGAACTTGATTGAACAAGTTGTTGTGGTTGTTGACTAGCTGATTGACAAGTTACGTTAACTTCAAGAAAGTGAAGAAAGGAAAAATTAATCATAATTTATTTAGCGCAGCTTTCATTTAACATAAAGTTTAGTACATAAAATAATGCTTTGATCAACAAAAAGACCAAACAGCACTGAGCCCCCGTGGTGGATTACGGCCCATTCCCTCTCCTAGAGAGGAGGCCTGTGTCCCAGCAAAGGGATCATTAAAAAGGCTGATGGAAAGGATGCTATGCTTACTATACAACAAAAAGAAAGCAAGCCCTCGCTTTAATTTCATATTTATCACGAGAAGGCACGACTTTAACCCACCATGCTTGTTGCAGATAACCGCGGCCCTGGAACACAAAGGGCACTAGGAGGAACACGTGTAGGTTTTAGTCAGTAAGAGTCTGATACTCCCTGCAGGTCCGCCCAGAGCGGGATCAGTCATTTGATAATTTCCCATGCAGGAAAAAAAACCCACCATTCTTGCTAAAGACCATCAACATTATAGCCAAAAGACGCCTTCAGCTGGACATAGGCATCCCCAAGCGTTGTCATACCGACCGTTGAAGTGCTTCTTGCATCCATCGGACTTCTACGTCTCGACTGGATTATTAATTACAATCAACCACGTGTTTCCGATAAATCAAAACATGCTAATGACTTTCCGACATCAGGGCTATTGGAAACTAAATTATATAACAGACTGACTAACCAGAAAAGTAAACGATTGCGTTTCGCGTGGGTACAATTTCGCAATATCTTTTCTTAGTTTACAATAAGGTACAAAAGTATCGAGTTTCTTGTTATGCATTAAAGTCGTTATTTCAAATCATTCTCGTATTTCATTATACGACAGCAATTCCATTATGTTTTCTTTTGTGGATTTGTTACGTAGTACTACTACAACTCCAAATTGGATCTATGCCCAATTAAAATTGACGGGATCGCCCCTTCTGTGTTCCTAATCCAATGAAGCGTTCTGCTTTATTTTAGTCACATTTAGTCTTGAATCAGATTAGAATTGTTTGAGAAGTTCAGAGTTACAACTCGAACATGAAAAGAGTTCTAGAAACAGTGACTTTCTACCAGCGATGACGATAATCACAGAAGGAGGAGCTCGTGGCTAAATTATAACAGCCGCACGGGTCGATCGTCTACGTTAAGCAACGCTTGCCGGGGTTGGTCTGTGGATGGGTGACCTGTGACCATCTTAACATAACGAGATTTCTCCGTGCCTCGGAAAGCACATTAAGCCGTCCCGGCTGTCATTTGGAGATCTTTGGCAGTCGTTACGGATTGTCAGAAGCCAGTAAATCTGACTCCAGTCTTGCCAAGAAGTACCGTGTTACCCAGATAATGGGTTGTGGAGGTCTGCTAGGCAGCCCCTCCACGTAAAATACTGGTATTCAGCTGAATCCGGTTTGACTGGGAGCCAACCCCAATGTAGTTGGGAAAAGGCTAGGCAGATGATGACGATAATCACAAATCCAAAATACAGATACAGGGTGTAATAGAAACAACGCAAAACCCGAAAAGGGGTCATTGTATTCCTCATTAGGGTTCACTTTTACTATGAGACTAGAACCGAAATCCTAAAAAAAAGAGCCGTTTGTTCAGTACATTTTGTCAAGATATGCAAACAAATGTATCGGGCAGTTTGTTTGTTTTGGCGATTTTATACTTAGTCCCATGGTAAAAGTTGTTCATAATGATGACTATAAGGATTTCAAGTTGTGCACTATTTCTATTACTCCTTATACATGGGATTGACTACGTGACATACGTTTTAGACTTTTCGACAACCGTTATTGATGAAAGTGTCACCTTGCCTAAGAACTATTTAGTAATCTGTGCTAAGAGTCCTATGACAATACAATGACATTACAGAGCCTTAAAATGATGAATCAATTTCTACAAAGAAAAGATTACTGTTTACTTGTGTCTACGTGAGTGCATTGATGACTTAATACTTTATGTATGAATTCACATATATCACTTGGAACGATAAGCATGCAGCTGTCGCAAACAAAGAGGACGAAGAAAAATACGATTCTTCTAAAGGAACGGATTGTAGAAAACCGATAGTTCTTAGTGTTCTTGATCTTGAAACCTTGGGAGCAATAAACAAACATACTGATCCGATGTACAGGGAAAAAGGAAAAAAATGAAGAGATAAGGCGTTATAAATCGTCTAGTTTTATACGATACACGTACAGAAAATACAACATTTATTAAGTATACCCTTAGTTAGTGCTGACTGGGGAGTAAGTTATCGGCAAAATGTTGGACTTGATATTCTTTTGTACTATCGATACAAGTTTCTGTGTTACTTGCCTTTTGCTGTGGTTAAAAGATAACAAGATTGTTAGCTGGGCTGATACCCTGTATAATGCAGCTGAATACTGGTAATCTATACTAATATTTTATAAAGAAAAGATTTGCCTTTTTGTATATGTGTATGTTTGTAATGAATAAACTCAAAAATTACTGTTCTGATTTCAATAATTCTTTCACCATTAGAAAGCTTCATTCACCCTGAGTAATATAGGTTATATTTCATCCCCGTATTGCCACGGGAACGAGAGCAGCGCGGATGAAACCGCGGGGCGCTGCTAGTTTAACATAAAGCAACAGTTCTATTCAACCTGACAAAGCCAAGATTAGAGTGAAGACCGATGAAGCTAATTATGAAATAACTATTGGAAAGGAACAAAGGTTTAATAATGAAGACTTTAATCACCACTTAGCTTTCAATGTAGCTCTCATTGGAGTCGGAATAACGGTATCTTATCTTAATATTATTTTTAATGCGAAAGATTGGATGGAGGCTCGTCAAGACAAGGAGGCAGACCGCGTGAGGGAGATCGGAACCTCACGCCCCAACCACCGCAACAGAAGAAGACGCCCCGGGCGTCAGGAAGGCGCGGGCCTGCGGATGGCAAGCTATGGGGGGTTCGCTGTCCGATAGCAACCAGGTCCGGGTCGACAGCGCGTCATGTTCCACGCGCGCCTCAATGAGCTGTCAGCAAAGAAGACGGGGCCCCATAGTGTCAGTGTCTGCTAGGGTTGCGGAATTCGTTCGAAAGAGTCACCGCGGCCCTGGAACGCAAAGGGCACACAGAGGAACACGAGTGGGTTTTATCCAGTAAGAGTCTGACACTCCCTTCTGCTCCGCCCAGAGCGGGAGAAGTCATTTGATGATTTCCCATCTAATAATGAAAGAAAAAATAATGAAAGAAGATTCAGCCGTGATCCGAAAGAAATTTCGTACAAGGTTACATTATTGTCTGGAATACCGTATAAGCGTTCCCTCGGGAACATGTACCTTTGCGATAATTCCCGACAGTCACGCAGGCGGAACTGCTGACAGGAGCTAGTTAAGAAACAACTATCGGTAAGGAACAAAGGTTTAATAATGAAGTCTTGTTAGCTTTCAATTTAGCTCGCATTGGAGTCGGAATATCCGTATAGTCTCATAGATTGGCTGCCGTCAGCGCAGTTACGATAATTAATGGGTTAACGAGCTCATCTCATGAGCTTCATTCAGTAATCAATACAGGAATCGAACTTGATCAACGTGGGATCCGTCAATGGGGATTGCTTAATAACGTTGTTCAGTTTTGTGTTATTAATAGGGTACTTAACTAAAAAAATTTGATTAGTCCGTCAGATAGATTTCCAAAAAATTTTGGAGACGATTTTTTTCTTTTTTCACATAAACAAAAAATGAAGACGATACAGTGTTGAAAACTCGTGTGACGTCACTACTCGCTACAATTTTTACCGGGCGGTGACGTCACACGCTCCCACTCCTGATCTTTGATGCTTTTTATCATCGTCAGTTTTTATAGATTTGATAAAAGAAAAAATACGTGTCCAATATTTTTCTATAATCTAACTAACGGACTAAACATAATCATATATTTTTTACTCAGGCAACATCCCTATTGGATCTGTGGTACTGGAATTTAAGTCAGGTCCAAACTTTTTAAGTGGAGATGCATTGGTGACACGCTTAATATTCCCAAACTGGCCAAGAGCTGGAACCTTCCAGGGAAAATAAAGCGTGGCGGTCTCCGTTAAACCTGGCGACGACGTACCGTGTTTACCGAAGCTCAAGATCACTGGCCATGGAGGACTACGGTGGATGCCCTCTGCCCCAGCCAGGATAGGATATTAAATCAAATCAGTAAGTGGCGTATTACCTGTAACAAACAAACAAAAGTTAAAAAGTTATGCTTTACAATATTAATGGACACACTGATTTATCAGGAAGGTTAAGGCGTAAAATTCATTTTGTGTTATTTTGTTCAAATATAGAAGAACTAGCGACCCGCCCCGGCTTCGCACGGATGCAATGCTGATACTAAATCTCTACTATATTATGCATATTTTATACATAATAACCTTCCTTTTGAATCACTCTAAATCCGTTGCGCAGTTTTAAAGATCTAAGCATAGATAGGCAACAGACAGACAGCGGGAAGCGACTTTCTTTTATACCATGTAGTGAAGATGAAAAAAGAACCTTTTACAAAAACATACATCGACTTCTACACAAAAAAAAAACAAAAAGTACAAAATAACTTGAATTTCGGAAGTCGGTGTTCAAAAAACGAAAAAGCAACCACAAGCACCGAGTTCCGATATTAAAATTCGACCACACGACAAGCACCAGCTTTCGAATATAAAAAGAATCATCAAAATCGGTACACCCAATGCAAAGTTATGTGGTAACAAACAAAAAAAAAAATACAGTCGGATTTTATTGAGAACCTCCTCTTTTTTGGAAGTCGGTTGAAAAATTATAATTATATTTTACGTTATTATTTGTCGCAAAAATGAACGCGGGTTGCCCGTTTGGGTTGAGATTTGTGATTGAAGAAGCGGGGATAGGGCGGGGCGCGCGCGAGCGCAGGCGAAACAAAAGCGGAGGAAGTCTCTAAGTCCTTATCATCGGGAATGCGTATCAGATTGATCATAAACCCAAACTAGTTCAGATTTTTTTATCAATTAAAAATCTGGATTGTTACAGGTTTATGATGAAAATGTGTTTAAAATGTGTCATATTCCGTTTTTGATCAAACATTTTATGAAAAACCTGCGGCATATGTATATATGAGGCCGGGACGGGTTGCTAATAAGTGCAATCTACATACTCGTAATTTTCAGTAACACAAAATTGTACTGCATTTCTAGACAGCTGCAATTTCGTGGTATTGTGTCGCATGTGGTTTAAGCCGCATCCCCTATAGTGGTATGCTGGTGAAACGGTAGCTTTCACCTTTAATTTAAGGTGGTATTTCTAGCTTAAAATACTACGTGCTCTAAAGTTTTACGTTCCAGGAGAGAGAGGAATTATGGCAGCTGGGGCTGGGATTAATTCTACGGAAATTAATAATAGCAGAACTAAGTTGGTGAACTAAGAATCAAGCTTTGGTAAAGCTAAAACTGTGAAGATCTCATCCCATACATATAAATACATAATTAATATTAAGGTCCCTTATATTTGTAAATACATGTTGTGTATTTTATTTTTTATTTTATGGTATAGTTAACTGCAGTAACTATAGCATAAAAGCATTCTAGCACAAAAAAAATACAATGTAACTACATAATACATTTCTTCGGCTCCAAACTTATCCAAGAATATAATTCAGTGACTAGGGATTCTTTTCCTAATCTTAACTAATATTATAATGGCGAAAATGTGTTAGTATGTTACGCTTTCACCCCTAAATCGCTGAACCGATTTTGATGAATTTTGGTAGGTACAGAGATAGATGTGACCCAGTAGATGGGTATAGTTAAACTTTTTTGCGAAAAACTATATTAACGCGAGTTATAAATATTTTATAAATCCATGTTCAAGATCGACAGCAAGCTGCCTGGGCCCCAAGTCTGCTATTTTTATAAATTCATCATTCCAACACGATCCCATTGTCATTTTGCTAAAAGTACGTAATCTGCTAAATTCACAATGATCGGTCAATGGTCTCGTAATATTTTTTGATAACCGAGCTATTCAAAGCAATGACTGCACAATGACGTTCTAATGGTAGGGCACTGATCAAAGGAAGTGTCAAAATTTTAGCAGATTACTGCATAAGTCTGTCATTTATTTGTCATTATGTACGAGATTACCATTCTGTGCCATTTCTTTCAATGGAGTGTCAGTGGTTGAAGTCATAATGACACTTTTGTATTAGTAGATTACCAAACTTGTAAAAATCAACCATTATGAAATCGATGATAGACCATTCTGACACCATTGTAATAGCAGACTTGAGGCCCAGATCTATTAGTATAAAAAAGATAGGTATTAATTTACTATTTATCGGATAAACTGAGGTTCCTTGATTAATTTATCTTCGATTCCATTGAAAACAAATGACTATTTAATTAATTAAGATGCAAGATTGAAATGTCTATCCGTATTACAACTGAATAGGATAGTTTAAATAGTGAAGATATATACTGCAAGTGTAATCAAGACGGAACGAGCAAAACAATACGTGACAGGCTTTGCATAGAAGATTGGTTCATCTTCTTTATTGATTTGTATTCTAGATTAATTCTTCCTAGTACAGTACCAAGATTGGTAGCTTGTTTTATAAACTTATCCATACTAATGTTTCTTTTTTTAAGTGTGTTACCTCATAACTTTGTACTGGATGCACCGATTTTGATGATTCTTTTTAAATTCGAAATGTGGTGCTTGTCGTGATGTGGTCCCATTTAAATTTGAGATCTGATGAATAATATTTGAGTTATCCCTAATAATGTGTGGCTTAGTTTACATTTACGACGTTCTCATTCCCTCTTGTCGATGTAAAATGTAAAAATAAAATTGTGTACATTGGTTTGGAAGAGCATCTTAGTATTTCAACGTGGTCCCTTTCTAGTTTGGTGAAGATTTGATGAAGAACAGAGATGATAGGAAATGGAACTCTTCAATAAATGATAGCAAAATCTTTCTGGTTTACTGAAATCGCATGTTTGTTTATTGTTTACACCAATGTGATTGGTACGTTTAGGTGGGGGTGTACCACTAAAAAGTGAAAAATAAAAAAAAACTTTACAGAAAGTACAACCGACTTCTACACAAAAAAACCAAAAAGTACAAAATTACTTTAATTTCGGAACTCGGTGTTCGAAAAACGAAAAAGCAACCACCGTGAAGTTTGAAATAAAAGGCAAAATCGAAAATTTTGAAATAAAAATTCACGTTTTGGAATATGAACTTCAGTTAACTAATAACTTTGTAGAGATAATTGTTATAGATTAACAACCAAAGTTAAAAAATCATCACAGCTTATTCCAGAACCATATGATTTTTGCCGTATACTATAGAAGTAACGAACCTCTGCATGTTGAAAGTTTGCTTTTCCATTTTCCCCATTTTCCGCAGCCAGATTAGCAGGGAAATAAATAACAATTTACCCCACATTTCAGCTGAAACTAAGAGCTATTCCATGCTTTAACATTCTTAGAATAGAAAAGCTTAGTTGAATGTTTGTTCGCAATGCACCGAAAACTGCGTTTATGTTGAATTTTCATTTGCAGGACCGGGTTATTAAAAAACATAAGCAGCAAGGTGATATGAATAATTGGAATTCATGTTAGCAACAATCTAATAAAGACCTTTCCAAAGATCCATTATACTCGTGATTATGTGCGGAAACCCATCGAAACGTTCCTTTATGTATATTAATCACGTTTCTAATCAAAAGACGAGTTCCTGTTGATTTTACATTACGTGCGAGTTTATATCTGTTACTAACTAAAGGAAGGAACGGCATCGCTTCTTATTGGGTGCTGTATGTAGGGTTACCATGGCTCGGGATTTTTCCAAGGATTTCGGAAATTTTGTCATCATCTAAGTCAATTTTGTCATCATCAAAGACGTCTACTGTTCCGTTCTGTACTCCTGAGTACAGAACGGAACAGTAGACGTCTTTAACTCCAATTTTTGAAGTGAAAACTTCTTTAGCATCGTTGTGATTTGAAAGTTTATGAAACGAAAAAGCGACAGTAAAAAGAGACAGACACATAAATTCATGTGTCTGACTCTTTTTATTGTCGCTTCGTCTCATTATCTTGAAGCCAACATTTTTGAAGGTTTCACTTCTACCACGTGTGAATTGCACACATGTATTTCTTTTTATAATATGTTTTTCAGTTATATGTTCAGAGTTATAGGATCACTACGTTGTCCGTCTGTCGGTCTGTCCCGAAACTTTTTCTCAGGAACGAGTGGCGGTACCATTTTAACATTTACTAAGTTTAAGTAAGTCTATGGGCCATTGGAGTCCTAAAAATACAAGCTTCTTAGTCAACGCCAACAAAATATTCTGGTATTTATGAATCATTTTTGCGATTTTTTTATAGTTTAACAAGTAAATCATAATCTATAGAGTACTTCCCGTTTACCTAGAAAAATAAAATTTGTCAAAAAGCAAGGACTTACAGCACAAGTACAGGTAAAACTGTACTGCTTTTGTCTGAAAATTGATATTTTTTACCCTCTCAATTTTGACGTTCATTCATTTATTTATTTATATGATACCATTATGCATACTACATATAATAGGATTAACATCTAACGCGTTATACAGTCAAAAAGAAAACAAATATTGAAGTGATTTTTTGGAATTCACTTGATTTTTTTCTTTTTACTTTTCACAGATTGGGAGTTGTGATCTACGTTTCCGACGAAATCTCAAACTTTTCAAACTTAATATAATCTGGTCACCCTTATCATAAAGGATATGAGTTTATTTATGTTACAATAACTTTCTTGCTTAGCGTGTTATTAAGGTTATATTCATGTTAACGGTTTGTGTTGGTATGCAAGGCCATGTTGTGATGTTTGCTTGAGGTTATGGTTATTTAAGTACATATTGTTATTAGATGAACAAAGGGAGGGTTAATTTCCGATAAGGAAACTACAATCTAGCAAATATGATATAATACAATGTTATATTGTTTGCTTCATTAACCAATTTTGTTCAATGACACTAAATTTCACTTAAAAAAGTGGTGTAGGTATTTCGTCGATAATTATATCTATAATACTAGAAAAATAACCACTAACTTTCATCGCGTATAGAAAATAAGTTACATAATATATGTAAAAACTTTTTACAAAAAATAAAACCGACTTCTAAACTAAAAAACCAAAAAGTATAAAATAACTTTAATTTCGGAACTCGGTGTTTTTGGTTGTTTTTTTGTTGTTGAACACACCGACTTCCGAAATTAAAAACCCACTAAAAAGTGAAAAATAAAAAGTTTTTTTATTTTTCACTTTTTAGTGGTTCACTCCCAGCTCTCGCAGCACATCCCAGCGTACGTGGTATAAATTGGTGTTAACAATAAAGAAACATGCGATTTCAGCTATCCCGACAGATTTGCTATCATTTATTGAAATTTACAAAAAAACCGCTTGCTCGATTTCGATAAAATTTTCATGGGACCATTTGGGAAGTACACCCTTTCCAACAAAAAAATAATTTTCAAATCGGTTGGCAAGCGACGGAGTTATGCGCGAACAAACATGAAAAAAAAAAACATATAAACATCCGAATTGAGAACCTCCTCCTTTTTTAGAAGTCGGTTAAAAACTGTATAAATTGAAAAAGATTACCTCTTAAAAACTGTACGTACGTTACTGAAAAGTTTTATTTACTGTCCTAAGTGATCTGTACCATGACATTTTTTTTTTTCAATATTTTCTTTCAAGAACCTCCTAACAACAACAAACAAAGAATTAGCGAAATCGGTTTAGCTGTTTTCGAGATTTGCGCTTAGCAACACATTCAGCGGCTCATTTTTATATTATAGAAAGATGAAGAAGATAAAAAGCATAAAAGATCTGCAGCGGGGGCTTGACTTCATGTCATGATAAAAATTGTAGCGAGTAGTGACGTCACATGAGTTTTTAACGCACTGTGTCATCTTCGTTTTTTGTTTACGCGCTAAAATAAACTTACACGTGTCCATTATTTATTGGACATCTATCCCTATTGTATCGTGGTACAATGCAAATGCAGGCAGATGAAATACTTTACAAATAATACGAAACAAAAATAAAGCTTTTGCAAGACTACAAAGTAGGTACCAAACCAATGTAAAATTTTAAAGCAAAATTCTTCATAAATTTCTCTCCTAAAGCTTCAATTCTGTACATAATTTGATTTGTAATGTAACTTATCCACTACTAGCGACCCGCCCCGGCTTCACACGGGGGCAATGTAGATATTAATGTTTCCTCTACTATAATATGCATGTATTATAATATAAACGTTCCTCTTGAATCACTCTATCTATTAAAAAAAACCGCATCAAAATCCATTGCGTAGTTTTAAAGATTAAAGCATACATAGGGATATAGGGACAGAAAAGGCGACTTTGTTTTATACTATGTAGTGAAGATTTAACCAACCGAATCGATGTTAAGTAGGAACATGCAGCCAACATATCTTTTGTATTCAACGCCTAACAATGCAAGATATTGTTACATCTATAAAGTCTTATGACATCCGTTTCGGATGCATGTACTGCAGAATTAGCTGCCGTGCCAATTTGGCATTATATGTAGTAACACTACTAAGAAAGCGACTATCTCATTAAGACCAAAATATAAATATAATAACCCCCTTTTTGCAACATATTTCATTGATACTGCGCTCCTATTGGTCGTAG
This sequence comes from Hecatera dysodea, assembly GCA_905332915.2. Classification (NCBI taxonomy): domain Eukaryota; kingdom Metazoa; phylum Arthropoda; class Insecta; order Lepidoptera; family Noctuidae; genus Hecatera; species Hecatera dysodea. The sequence goes on along the minus strand of HG995290.1, from coordinate 4,663,341 downwards.
CGTGATAATAAATAGCCTATAGCATCCCACTATAAATGGGCTATCCAACATTAAAAGATTTTTTTTAAATTCGAACCCTACTGGTTCGAATTGACTCCCTTCCGCTCCGCCCAGAGCGGCCGAAGTCATTTGATGATTTCCCATCCAAAAAAAAGGTAAACAGTACCTATTGATAGAATAGAATAGAATAATATTTATTTAGTGCATACATGAAACACGCACGGTACATGGTAATAACAAAAGGAAAAGATACGTATGGCCAGAACTGAGTGTGTGTCTCACGGCTCTGCTCCGATGTGTCAGACAGACTGATGCTGTCCGACGCTGGTTTTAAGGGTTCCGTGGCCAAATGGCAAAAAAACGGAACCCTTATAGATTCGTTATGTCTGTCTATCTGTCCGTTCGTATGTCACAGCCGTTTTACTTGGAGACTATTAAGGCTCCATAAATGAAAATTAGTAGGTAGGTGCCACCTGTTAACCTATTCAATAATGCTGTAATATTATGGAAAAAAATAATTTTAGGGGTTGCACTCCGTACATGTACGTGTAACTGAGGGATGAAAAAGTAAATTCCAACCAACATAATCGAGTGGGTATCATTGGATAGCTCTTTCAAAATAAAATAGAGGTTTCTCAGAAAGTGTTTTATTTAAAGCAATAGTTTTTGAGATATATGCTTCCGAATTCATAAAAAACGTGTTCTCCTCTAACTTTTAAACTATGAAGTTGAAAATTCTAAAAAAATGTGAGCTAATAGAACTTCACAGACACTACCAACGAAAACTGGTTTGAACATTACAGCTTAAATACTTTTACATATATGAGATGTTAACAGTAAACTACAGAACCATTCGCTATGCGTGGTCCGACACGTACTTGGCCGGTTTTTGCTATCTTCGTTAGTAGGCACGAAGAAGTTCAAGCATTGCCTGGCTTTTCGGTTCCGTAACTAGGAACTGATGATGGACTGGTTCCTATTAAAGGAAAGCCATTGTGAATATTTATAGCTATTTGATGTTTAAGGTTTAAGATAAGAATCTCTGACGCATAGGTGCGTGATATCATAGGATAAATAATGTCATTGAAGCAGTTAGTAATGTTACCGATATGGGCATGAAATAATATTATGGTTTATTATAATTAAAACTAGATTTTTTCTCGCGGTTTCGCTCTCGTTGCTTTATAAATGTAGTTGAAGAATCTTTATTTATTCTAAAGAAATTTACGACAAATTTCGCTTAATGAGAAATATTTTAATTCTATTCTATTTTGTATCAATCTATACTTATAATAAATCTGTAGAGAGGTCAATTCTGTACAAGGAATATATTTTCAAAATAACTATCAGGGGGTGATTAGTGATCGATACTGGTGCCAAAAATGCAATCAGTAAAATTTTTGTCCGTCTGTCTGTCTGTCTGTCTGTATGTTCTTTATAGAAACAAAAGCTACTCGACCGATTTTAACGAAACTTGGTACAATTATTCTTCATACTCCTGGGCAGGTTATAGTATACTTTTCATCACGCTACAATCAATAGGAGCAGAGCAGTGAAGGAAAATGTTGGGAAAACGGGAGAAGTTACTCCATTTTTAAGCTTCCGTCGCGTGTGTAGCCTTATTGGTTAAAGTTACACAGAAATCATGATAAAATTATCTAAAAAATATCCCGAAACAGCATATGTCTATCTTTTGTCAATTTTAAACCGATCGGGCTGAGAGTTTCAAAATCGGGGGTAAAGTAACTATTCTACGCGGACGAAGTCGCTGGCAGAAGCTAGTATAATAATAAATTCGTGAGCATAGAGGGTTCCGTTCATTATACCCTTCGGGTACTAGACCCGAAAAAGGAGCAGGATCTGTATTCTTCGGTATTTTATGAACTCATTAACATCTCTGTAATATTTAATTTGTTAAGATGTTTACTCACAAAAATACTAAGAACGACAGCTAGTATAATTTCAGGCTCGTATTTGGTAGGGGTTGCGGTGCATGCTTTTGCGAATCCCGCGACCCCGGCCTACGGTCAAGTGATGGAACACCGTGGTGGTTTTAGGCGGTAAGAGTCCGGCACACCCCCCCCCCCCCCGTCTTCCCGAGACGGGGGATAGTCCATGAGGATTTCCCCACGATAAAAAAAAAAAGCTCGTATTTGGTCTCGTAAACCAATAATTACTGGAACATTTTATATTGCGGTACAGATATCAAATTCCCATTCCCATTCGTCGAAACAGTTTGAACGTAGCACAAGAACTAAACTTAAGAGTTGAGCCAACAAAAGAGTACCGAACTTGTCAATGTTCTGAACTACTTATCTACTACTTCGTGCCAATTTCCAACTTGGAGACATGCGATTTTGAACCCTATTCCTATAGCTTGAAACTATGGTTACTTGGACTGACTTGTTAACGCGATCGAGTGGGTTATAGTGGTTCCACATGATACGGAATGTTGTCGGCTTCACACGATGGCCATTTATTTTTAAAACATTTTGGGATATATGAAGCCTATGTCAAGCACAGGCCACAGCATAAGCATAATCAGCCTTTTAATGTTCCCACTGCTGGGATAGACCTCCTCTCTAGGAGAGGGAATGGGCCGTAAACCACCACGCGGGCCCAGTGCGGTTTGGTGAATGTCACATGTCTTCGAATTTTTGATTCTAGGACATGCCGGTTTCCTCGCGATGTTTTCCTTCACCGTTTTGAGAGGCTATGTTACTCAGGGATAATGTATGTAATTCTGAGTTTATTCGTTACAAAAATTCAAATATGTATACAAATCTTACATCTTTATAATATGACTAGCAGCGCCCCGCGGTTTCAGCGGCGTATTTCCCGTTCCCTAGGGATTATGGGGATAGAATATAGCCTATGTTACTCGCTGATAATATAGCTTGAAATAATTTTGAAATCGGTTAAGTAAGTGGTTTTGGCATGAATACGTAACAAAGAAACAAACAAACTAAAATTTGCATGTATAATATTAGTTTGGATTAGTGTTGACGAGTATTAGGTAAATACTCGTCAGGATTGATACGTCTCGTCGCGAATATTATTCTGGAATGTTTTGGATTAGTGTTGACGAGTATTAGGTAAATACTCGTCAGGATTGATACGTCTCGTCGCGAATATTATTCTGGAATGTTCACTACGTTAATTAGGTACTCTGAAGAACTTAAAAGTAAATTTATTTTCAACCTTAAACCTACACTCTCCCACCAGATAGCCTGTGTGCCCAACAATTTAAAACGTAAAGAAATGGAAAACGTTATAGTTATTTTTATGACACGGTGGTAACTACCAACAATATCGGTCTTGCATTCAAGTATCACTGGTGGAGCGACTGTGGTCAATATATTGTCGAGAAAATGTTAATTAAGATTTCACAATCGAGTCATAGTGTTTAGTATAACAAAGGCGCTAGTCTAGCGCTAGCTTATCAGCGCACGTGGACTGAGTAACGAGTTACCTTGGTGCAGCAGTTACTCGTTCATATTCATACATACATACATAATCAGCCTTTTAATGTTCCCACTGCTGGGACACAGGCCTCCTCTCTAGGAGAGGGAATGGGCCGTAATCCACCACGTGGGCCCAGTGCGGGTTGGTGAATGTCACATGTCTTCGAATTTTAGGTTCTAGTACATGCCGGTTACTCGTTCACAACTAAACACATCAAAAGTATCTAGGGATCAACATATATTTTTGCAATAACTTTTCTCCTGATTGATATTAATTAAAATTTTCTTTAAGGATTCATCAAATAAAGTGTTTTCGTTTGTCACAGTAACGATAAACCAAGTCACCTTTGCATTAATAAAGAAATTTGCCATTTTCCTAATAAAGGGATTTTTGACATTTGAACCACTAACATTAAAGTTCGAAAAAAAGACTGAAATAACAGTTTTCTTTAAAATTTTATTGGGTAACTTAAACAATTAATAATCCGTGTTTCTACCGCGAACACTAACAACACAAGAACATCGGTTTGGCATACTCAAAATGAGTTCATCCAAATCACGCTGTGGAATGGCCGCCCATGTTCGTTGCAACAACAAAAAAAGGTCTTCTTGCGACTGGATACCCTCCATATTCGGCAGAGCTCTTCTCTGTAGCATATCCCATGCATGCTCAATCGGGTTCAAGTCTGGCGACTGAGCAGGCCAGGGCAGGACATTGATGTTAGCTGCGGCGAGAGTCTGTCTTACAACTCTTGCGGTGTGCGGTCGTGCATTATCATGCATTAACTGAAATAAGGGACCGATTTGCACTTGTAGAGGAACGATGACGTCTGATACAATCGTCTCAGCATAAATTTGAGCGTTGAGGTTGCCTCTGATCCAAATCAACTCAGTTCTTCCGCCGATCCAAATACCCGCCCATACTATGATGGTTCCACCACTATAAGGATGGACTTCCTGGCAGGATTTTAATCGCTGTTGGCGTCCAGGGGTTCTCCAGTGTCGTATACGTCTTGTATCCGGTCTCATACCAAAACGAGACTCATCAGAAAAGCACACGAAACGCCATTGTTCTTCTGCCCAATTTCTGTGTTCAAGAGCCCATTGATATCGAATCCTACGATTGTGCATTGCTATAGGTGGTACCCGTAGCGGACTTCGGGAATGAAGGTTCACTTCATGCAAGCGGTTTCTGACTGTTTGGTCGCTAATTAAGTTCCCTGAAGAGTGATGAAGCCTCACGGCTAACATCATGGCGGTTATTGTTGGAGCTCTTCGAGTTAAGATTTGAATGTATCGGTCTTGTCTCCGTGTGGTGCAGCGATACCGTCCTCCATGGCGCTCAGCCAAGGTAAGCGAAGAGCTCTGCCGAATATGGAGGGTATCCAGTCGCAAGAAGACCTTTTTTTGTTGTTGCAACGAACATGGGCGGCCATTCCACAGCGTGATTTGGATGAACTCATTTTGAGTATGCCAAACCGATGTTCTTGTGTTGTTAGTGTTCGCGGTAGAAACACGGATTATTAATTGTTTAAGTTACCCAATAAAATTTTAAAGAAAACTGTTATTTCAGTCTTTTTTTCGAACTTTAATGTTAGTGGTTCAAATGTCAAAAATCCCTTTATTAGGAAAATGGCAAATTTCTTTATTAATGCAAAGGTGACTTGGTTTATCGTTACTGTGACAAACGAAAACACTTTATTTGATGAATCCTTAAAGAAAATTTTAATTAATATCAATCAGGAGAAAAGTTATTGCAAAAATATATGTTGATCCCTAGATACTTTTGATGTGTTTATTATTTTTGATGCAATCTTGTACAATGGCTGAGGTGTACATCTAGCTACTCGTAGCTATTGTATAGCAAAACAGTTGAAATTGGAGTCAAGCTATCAACAGTAAGGTCCACATCATCTGCCTAGCCTTTTCCCAACTATATTGGGTTTGGCTTCCAGTCAGATCAAATTCAGCTGATTACTAGTATTTTACGTGGAGCGGCGGACCTCCGCAACCCAGTAACTGGGTAACTAAAAAGGTACTTCATGGGAAGACTGGTATCGAATTTTCTGGATTAGGACAATCCGTAACGACTGCCAAAAATCTACAAATGACAACTGGCACCATCGGCTTAACTTACTTTCCGAGCCCTGGAGGGTTCTCGGTAGCTGTACCGTCAGTACAGATGCTTTTTAAACAAAGAAGGTGGCACTAACTTTTTATAGATGAGTTCAAGGTAATTTTGCAATCCAGAGAATCGCTGAACAGAATTTAAGTAGGTAACTATGACAGAGGAATAATATCAAAGCTAATACGTGACATTACCTATAATGTAAAGAACTAGCAGCGTCCCGCGGTTTTACCCGCGTAGTTCCCGTTCCCGTGGGAATATGGGGATAAAATATATTGTTATGTTACTCACCTATGTTACTCATGGTGAATGTAGCTTTCTAATGGTGATTTTTTTTTAAATCGGTCCAGTAGTTTTTGAGTTTATTCGTTACATACAAAAATACTAATCTTTCCTCTTTATAATATGAGTATAGATGAACAACCAAATCATTGCTGACTCATACAGACAAGAGTGACGCGACGAAGCGACGTCTCTTCTTAAAATATATATATTAGCAATTTCAGGGAATTTTATTGCAAAATACGTTGTCGCATCGCATCTGTCTGCTGAGGGCCTTAATGTGAGACAGTATGACATTGTTTGCAATAGTTAGAATAAGAACTGAACCACTATAGGAGTCGTAAAACAATTCATAATAAACAGCAGGAAATGAATTATAACGATAAAACAAGATAGCGTGGTCTAATTGCTGCGAGCAGGTATGTAGGTACCTGTTACGGAATGAACTGGACAGTTGATTTTGTTGGCAATCAAATAACACGACTTGGATTTTTGCACGTGGTATTTTGTTTTCTTTATCGTTTGGAGTCTCCCGTTTGACCACTATCTCACCTTATAGAAAGCGGTTATGTGGTCGACGATGGAGCACGAACCTATTCACTCTTGACATAAAATACATAACGACTGTCTAAGATATTCAAACGACAGGCGAGAGCAAATGCTTATGGTACATTCTAAGATGCAGAGGACACTGGTATGTCACGGATCCATCCATGACCCATCCACGGACTGACCCAGACAAACGTTGCTTAACCCTGAGATTGCCCGACCCATACAATTGTTATTATTCAGCCGCGAGTTCTTCCTTGACAAAGATTATCTACCAAGAAAAAAAATCAAGTCTAAAATCAGCTTGCAAAATGCCATAAGCACAAGAAATTCAAGCTAAATTCGTAAACTACAAAGGTATCCCTACAAGCAAACATATTCTTACTTAAGCTACTTATAATCCAGCACAAGGGATGTTCCATAAATAGTCCACGTTGATGGATGCAGAGATAAATAGTCGGTCTGACACAGTACACGCCTTATTTAGTCAATGTCTAGTTAGGGCGGTTATTTTAGGAAAACTAATCGTGTAGTCGCTGTACTAAAGGTTGTCGCAGACAGGCACCGCGCGATAATGCGACATCAATTTTTCGTAGCCATTTCTATTCTGCTTGGTTGAGGTACAAAATTACAATTCATTTATTTTAAATACAGAACTAGCATTAGGAACATTAAAAAGGCTGGTAATGCTTATGTTTTATGCTTAAGCGGGCGGGAGGGAGGTGCATACCTGCAACCCACTAATATTCGCGGAAATTAAAACTAGATATATATTATTTTCATTTTCAAATTTAAAATGGATTTCCGCAAAGTAACGCCTGACTCAATCAATTTTATTGCATTAAATGCACTTACGTAGGTAAGGCGCATTTAATGCAGTATTTTTTTACCGTCTGATGATTGCACTGACAGGATAAGGCCCTCAAATATATTTTATATGCGTGTTACTCGAGACTGTCTCTGGTATTAAACAAAGTGTTGTTTAATATTAATATATACAGTATGTTAACTAACAGAGGGCGTTCCCGTCAACCCGCAATAGTATAGCATCCATATATGATAAAAAACATTCCATTCGAAAACAAAATGTTTTTCTTTTTTTTAATAATAAAATATTCACTAAAAATGTTAAATTGATACGTTAAAGAAACACTCTGTACACGCGTACTTGCCGGTTAATGCATTGCTACTACGAGTACTTACCATTCCGCGACTATTTTGATTTTAAACAGGATGTTTCGAATTTATCGTCAACTTTTTTTTTTAATTTGGATTATTTTATGCTTATTTTTCTCTCCTGATAATTTTATTTTAATCTATTAATGATATAGATTAACGAGTTTAAGGGAACGCCCTCTGTTATTTAACATACTGTATATTCATTAAAATATAATTCTCACCTACCTAGTGAGTTAGGTGAGAATTCACATGAATTCACCATTACTATACATGACAAAAAAAATACAAAAAATTAACTGTGTACTACCTTAAAAATCATTTAACTATAATTTGGCCTTTTATCACAATAGGCGTTGTTGCAATGTCGCGCCGCACCCGTCTGCGGAAGCCTTTACAACACAAAACTCGACTAACTAGTTTGTAACGACGCTGTAGAGAGAATAACTCGACTCTGATGAGAACTGATTTACATACAAATATATGCTTTTAAGGGTTTGTGTATGGCTTTTTATATGGTAGTGACATGATTGTGCGAAGGTAGTGTAGCTTCCATAGTGAGACATGTTTCTGTTTGAAGTATACATGAACAAAAGTAATGCAACATCGTAATCACAAAATAATCACCAATCAAATTTTGTATAAGTAAATGTCACCAGAAACTTGAGACTGTAATAAATCTGTATTCGATTATGTTTGGATATAATAAAAAAAAACCTTTTTTTTTCACAATAAATCACATCCAAATTCAATAGTTTCCAATTCGTCCCTTATTAAGAAAAAGGTGTTTACAATTTCACGCAATATTTTACGATCTTACGAAGTTTTCAATTTTCCGATGACAAGTTATTATTAGTAGGTATTATAAGATGAAAAAGTATGTTCGCTTGAGATCGTATTTTTGCATTTTACGGGGGCAAAGCCGTTGTCAGAAGCTAGTTAACTGAAAAGCGCGATTTAAAAAATTGTGATATTTTTTGAGTTATGTACCGAAATACATATTGTCATTACACGAGTATTCGCATAATGGACACAATCTAAATAATCCAGGACGAATAGTCTTATTGTTTTTGCAATCTGGAATTTTAGAGTAGCAGCAAGGAGCCTCGATTTTTGCCCAGTTGAAGGCAAAAGACTCGCCCCTATATTGTGGATATAAAACGTAACTGCTGAAATGAGGTCCATAACTAACTCTATCTTCAAGAAATGGAGTCGTGATGTTAATTCATTCATCAGCTATTGATGACCTAAAGCATTCTACTTGAATATTTTTTAAAGATCCCTAAACCTTAATCCAATAGTATTTACGTACGAAATCCAATCTCCTTTGATTTATGCGATAAAAGTAGGTAAGCACTTTCATTCAGATATTCGGTAAGACAATCTCGTCAAGTTTTTAGAGATGTGTTAGACTTGCAAATAACTCTAGGCACCTTTGGAAGTGGTATTTGTTTTTCATAAATTCACGCATTCCGATAGAGGGAGGAAAACCAGAACCTATATTCAGTATTCTATTGTTTTTTGTCATCAAATAATAGGTCCTATACCCCATTCATGATAAGATTAGACATTGAAATACATCTTTTTTACAGTCCGTTCAACCGATTTTGTCTTCTATTGCGTTAGCGGCATGACACATGGTAGCTGCAGTAAACAGTCCTTATGCCTTCGGAATAGAAGTAAAAATCGTTTGAACGGATTGTAAAGAATTTTGTTCCAATGTCTAATCTTATTGTGAATGGAGTATAGGTTGGATCTAGGCAAGCGAGCTCCTCGCCGCCCGCCCCTTGCTCGAGCCAGCCGTGCCGCTGAATCTGTAGTCACAAATTCGTCCCTAAATAATATACCTTGTTCGATCCAGCCCGTCCCTAGCTACTGCCTCGAGTGACGCCCTAAGCTGTTGGCCCCGGCTGGAGATCTTTAGCAGTCGTTACGGATTGTCAGAAGCCAGAAAATCTGACACCAGTCTTGCCAAAAAGTACCGTGTTCCCCAGTTAATCGGTTGTGGAGGTCTGGTAGGCAGCCGCTTCACGTAAAATTCTGGTATTCAGCTAAATCCGGCTTGACTGGGAGCTGACCCCAATATAGTTGGGAAAGGGCTAGGCAGATGATGATCCAGCCGGTCTCTAGCTACTCACCGGAGCGTAGGAGCCACCCCACAGGGGATGCCCTTAGCGCGTAGTCGCTTAGTTTTTATAAGTCCTGGCTGGAGACTTGAATATTTATGTTAAGGCCGCCACAGGCAAGCCAGGTTAAGCTGTCAACAACCTTGAACTGCGAGAAGCCAATCATAAAAAAGCAAGCTCCATTATCGTACGTACATCATCGCTTGTTTCACCACTATCAGGTGAGAAAGTGGTCAAACGCGATTTACTTAGTTATCAGTTATTAAAAAAACATACAAACATCCGAATTGAGAACCTCCTCGTTTTTTAGAAGTCGGTTAAAAAAACACGTTTAACTAACTTGGTAATCTTCGTCCTTTTGGTGAGAATGAGAAGGTTGGAAGTTCAAAGGTATTAATTAACACGCAAATGACGAAGTGTTTTATTGGTTTCCGCAATTATTTCGATGACCAACGGTTGTAGCCACTTATTGCAATGTTTTGTCGCGTCGAGTCTGTCTGTGTGAGTCTTAATACTTTGAAAATTAATAAATTTGGTCGTACTTATACCCATTTAGTTACCCTGCCATAGATAGCAAATTTCAATTTCTATATTTGTCGACGTGTCAAGTTTTTTTAAGGATTATTTGCGAATCTAGGACAATTAGCGAATGGGACGTTTTGGGAATAGAACTTTACGTGATACGCTGGCAATCATTTAAAGTGTACAATGATAATGAAAAACATAATTAACACACTGCATGAGACCAATGGACTGATAGGAAGTTTTAATTTATTTTTAATTTGTTGATAAGAAGCCACTATTTCTAACATGTCTTTGAACTAAGTAAAGTACAAACAGCAAAATATAATGTGTATGTATGTGGTAAATTAGTTGATATTTGATTAATTAAGTAATTAAGAATATTAAGTACTTAGTAAAAACGTAATTATAATCAAGTTTCCCCTTTATATCTAGGTAATTATAGTGTTCTGATTACTGATTTGTTAGTATCAGAACACTATAATTACCTAGATATAGGAGCCTACACAGATAATAAACTTAACTTTTGACAAGTATTCCCAGTACTTAAATTAAACATAAGTAAGGTAGAAAATATAATTTTGAGACTATAATCTATAGGCATACTAATATTATAAAGCTGAAGAGTTTGTTTGTTTGTTTGAACGCGCTAATCTCAAGAACTACTGGTTCGAATTGAAAAATTCTTGTTGGACTGAATAGACCATTTATCGAGGAAGGTTTTAGGCTATATATCATCACGCTTTAGCCAATAGGAGCGGAGCAGCGATAAATAATGTTTTAAAATCGGGGATTCCACGGGGACGAAGTCGCGGGCAGCAGCTAGTTCGAGATAATTTGTATCAAACACGGATAAACATCGATTTTAGCGTGATGTACCTGTTGCGGAATTTTATTTTACAGCTAAATCATGTGATCGAAAGAGTCACCGCGGCCCTGGAACGCAAAGGACATTTATTCGTTTAGTAGACATTTAGTAGTTTGGTAGGACATTTTTTGTCGTTCCTAATTTTTTTTAAGCTCGATTTATTTACAAATCACACGAGATTTAATAGCGGTTATATAATAATATATTCACATGGGTAATTTATTTTTACAGACAGAATTCATGCAGCTAGTAGTCCTCAGTAAAAACTAATAGGTACTGTAAAACATCATCGACCGCCCGAATTCGTTCAATGTTGAGCATAGTCCTCTCTTTTCTCGTGCCAATCTCCACATTCCTATGCCAGCCTCATCCTGGGCCCCAACTCTGCTATTTTTATAAAGAAGGATGCCCAGATATGGCCCACCTCAGACACGTTTAGAAAGAAAGAAAGAAAGAAAGAAAGAAAAATGTTTATTTGGGTCTCGCACAAAACAAACAAAAAATAAAAAAATAATAAAATAAAACTACTAAAAAAAAAAAAAGTAACAAATGCTATAGATAGAATTATAGAATTTTATAACAATTTGTATTTGTATCTCAGCATATGCAGCGATATTTAAAAAAAGAAAATATCACAGCGCTGGTATTCTGATAGGCCCTGTACAGATTACTTTTACACAAATTATGCCACGGATACACTAACGGAACACATACTAAAGATAAATATATATAAATACAGAAAATAATAGTTCAACATTATGCATAAAGGAAGACATGATACATACATACAAGTTTAGAAAGATAACACAAAAATATAAGTATTTTAGATAGGAATTATCCATCAAAGCTTTATCTCAAACTAAGACGCCGTGATCATAACAAATAAATAAGTCATTTTACTTATTATTACGCAACTTTTATTTTCACGTTAAGTTTGGAGTTGCCATTTTATAGTCAATTTAATTTAAATTCTGTTCGCGACGATGCGTCTTAGCTACATAGTATAGATAGTTATAGGTAGCTATAGTAGTACATAGAATGTTGCAAATAAATAAAACCGCGACTACATAGTATGTATAGGTAGTTATAGGTAGTTAGTTAGCACATAGAATGCTGTAACAGATAAAGCTGCATAGTATAGATAGTTATAGGTAGCTATAGTTGATACACAGTTTGTTATTGAAATAAAACACATTCGTTACAGTCGTTTGCTCTCAAGAGGCAGTATATAAGCCCTTGGAGCCTTTATTTCTTCCAAGTAAATAGAATATAGTTAGGTAGGGTATCCTATCCCTTACACATAACAGTAAACACATGGTAACCCTGGTAATCGAAGGTATATAAAGGTAATCAAGGTATATAAAGGTATATAAAGGTGATCGGTGGTATATAAGGTAATCGAGGTATATACACACACAGACAGACATACATAGGTAAATAGAAAGGGCTTGGTAATTTGAGACTTGAAATATTAGGTCAAAGGTAGTCGCATAGCTAAAAGCGACACTGACCAATCACAGAGCAGGAGGGTGCTGGTACGTGATTGGTCAACAGTTTTTGATAAATAGCCCTGGTGAAGGTATGCACAAAAATAAAACACTTTGCATCTACCCTCTTCCTTTCCCGAAAAAGCAAGTCTAGATTCTAGACTTCTAAATGTCTGAAATAGAACCGCCTTGAAAAATCCTTTCAGGGGATATATAGATGTCTATAGTGTATGCAGGCATAAAGCCGTAATTTAGGTTTAAATAAAACTGTTTATTTTTATCCCCCTGAAACATATACGCTTATAGAGTTGCAACCCCTTAAGTGACAGGGTTGAAACATATGTAGTTTTGTAGAGGGTTGTCGTATCTATAGAGATACATATAGCTGTATAGCCCTCCTAGCATAGTTTTAAGGTAAATTCACCCCAAGTAGGTAATAGCTTCGTGCCTACAATAGTTTTGTATAGTTTTTGGCATCCCACCCCTACATGGAGAGGGATGAAGGGGTGAATTTGTCTCCGCTGTATGGAGCCTACCGAGGGCTATCCGTAAAGGTACGACAACCCCTACTCACATAGACCTAAGCCTAGATATAGCCTAAAATCTAGAATTAGCATAATGAAAATTAACGTTAATAAACTTCATCACACACGGTGATTTTTTGGGTGTCGATACGGTATAGTTGCGCCGTACAATAGTAACATAGAAACTTTAAGAAATTTGTAGTCATTTGCAAGATAGTTTGAACTTATACCTAAATGTAGAATCATATAGTCGCGAATTCCACCCTTCAAATCGCTAAGTGAATAGTGAACAAGTTAAATAGTGTTTTATTGTGACTTTATTGGTAAGCCCTCTATACCTACCCCTATATACTGTGTCAATAACAGCAAGTATAGCAAGTATTCAGCTAAGGGTTGCATCCTCATGGCCCGTAGCTTATAGACGGAGCGTCAACGCGTCTGGATCATTTATACCTAGGTGGGTTGTCACCATACAGTCCACTTTCGAAGAATAGGATAACCTACCCTGGCCACCCTACAGTCCAGTCGATCACGTCCGCCCCGTACAAATTCATATATTATTTAATAAATCTAATCGATTACGGAAAAACTAAACGTTAGTCAGGTTCCAATTATTTAATCTGAGAAAACTGGCAGCCATTTTAGTTTTTTTTAATGAATCCCACTCGACTTTTAGACCAATTATGTTCATAAATACCTCAGACCAGAGATACTATACTTTATATTTTTATAATGATAAAACCACTGTTTGGCTTTGCCGTAGTTAGATATAAATTAAATTGATAAAGACCAAAATCCGATGCAACTAATCGATATTTCTTTTTAAATATGGCCATATTAGCCTTTGACAAATGATAGATTTGACATTAAACTACCTACTCAAGCTTGCTCCCAGCCTGTCAAAGTGTCAAACAAATATAAAAGGAGCTATAGCAGTTTACACATAAAGAAGATTCCAATTATTCATAAGGTTAAAATGAGTTAATAACGTTGAAATTAATAATTATTGTGTTCAAATGATATACTTTCCATTCGAAAGTGGTTGAAAGTGTGTAGAATGAGTTTGTGACTGTGAAAAAATGAATGTTTTGAAAAAATAAAAACTGTTTTATTTCCAAATGGCGACTTATTTTCTTAACTGGTATGTACTAGAAGGTGTTCATAATAACTTAAACTATAATTCCATAAACTATTTATCAGTGTTCACTGTAGGCCAAGGTTGTTCTAATATGTGGGCATTGTTCTTTGTCATTCCAACACGATCCCATTGTCATTTTGTTAAAAGTTCGTAATCTGCTAAATTCATAATGGTCGATCATTGGTCGGTCAATGGTCTCGTAATACTTTTTGATAACCGAGCTATTAAAAGAAATGACTGCAAAACGCCGTTCTAATGGTAGGTCACTGATTAAAGGAACTATCAAAATTTTAGCAGACTACCGCATACGTCTGTAATTCATTTGTCATTATGTACGAGATTACCATTCTATGCCATTTCTTTCAATGGAGTGTCAGTGGTTGACCACTGGAAAGTCATTGTGACGCTATTTTATTAGTAGATTACCAAACTTGTAAAAATGAACCATTATGAGATCAATGTTAGACCATTCTGACACTATTGTAATAGCAGACTCAGGGCCCTGGGGCCCTGGATCTACACGCGATGGCAGCAATGTCAAACGTCTGCCCGTCGCGCTATTACTTAGTGCCTTTTTTCTGGAAGGGAAATCATCAAATGACTTCTCCCGCTCTGGGCGGAGCGGAAGGGAGTGTCAAACTCTTACTGGCTAAAACCCACCCGTGTTCCTCCAAGTGTCCTCTGCGCACCAGGGCTGCGGTAGGAATTCCACAACCCTAGCAAGCACTGACCTGTGGGGCCCAGTCTTCTTTGCTGACATCTCTATGAGGCGCGCGTGGAACACCACTTGCTGTCAACCCGGGTCAATTGTTTTCGGACGGCGAACCACCCATAGCTCGCCATCCGCAGGCCCGCGCCTACGGTGGCCGGGAACCGCCCTGCGTTTCCCGACACCCAGGCCGTCTTCTGTTGCGGCGGCCGGGGCGTGAGGTTACCCTCCCCCGCGCAAGTTCTGCCTCCTCCTTTGCTAGCATTACTGCTTCGCAGAAGGAGCCGCTTCTCATGCCTCCTCGCTCCAGACCATGGATTGAATCAGAGCTGGAAGCGAGAGGTCGCCGCCACCGATTGGCGTTATCAGTGCCTAGGTACCATTATTATGGTCAATGTATTTCAAAGTCCTAGATTTTATTATTCAGTGCATTTTTAAACAAAATATTATAACTGAAATAGTTATCCAGTTAGTTCAATTACTGTTCAGCACATATATTTGCTTTACAATCAAGTTTTATTGATTGAAACAGGCTGCAAAGTTTTGCAATTATTATTATTTATTCTAGGTATTAAATTTACTAGACTGTAAACATAAAATAGTCCCAGCTAAATCATAGAGGCGAGTATTGTTTACATTTTATAATAATAAAGTGTATTTCACAGCAAGTCCGAATTTATCAACAATACAATTTTGCAAACACACACTCGACGTACATGCATAAAGAATATGTGTACACATAATATTATATTAATAATAACTTTATTCAATCCAGTTATAGTTTACTTTGAATATGGATATTGGTTTTAAAACAACTTTCGTCTCTCAATATTGAGTATAAAATACCGAAGTAATTACTTGAAATAATCTATTCTATTCTATTAATAATTAAATTATTCTGAAAAGTAAATTCAGTATCGGGACTTAGCTCGCGAGAATGTCAACATATGGGTGTGAACTCCTAAATCACTGTTGCTATATAGTTATACTAATCTGCATGTAAGTAGTTGCCAAACTGAATCAGAAGTCAGAAAATGAGTAGGTATTTGTCAGTCTACTTTAGCCTGAAAACTGGTCGAGCTTTTGGTATTAGATACTAAGCCAGGCTTTTCCAATTTAAACACTGGCTGAATACGACATCTGGTCCGCTTTGAATCAACAAAAAATATAATCTAGGTTTGTTGGCTTTTTAATTTTGGATTCTCGCGTTTGACGACAATCTCACCGGATGGAAAGTGATAATGTGGTCGAAATTGAGGCACGCGTGTCTTGAAGTATTCTATTCACTGTTGACTTAAGGCCTTAGTACATATGCCTGTAACTTGCACAAAAATATGCAAGTAGCTTGAACACTACAGTGTCAATCGCCAGTCAGAACTTCTTATGGCGTAATAATTGCAGGCACTTTTTTACGTGTTCCAGAATGTGTATTGAGGATTTTAAAGACTTTTTAAACTCTTGATTCTAAATAATTGCTTAGCTTAATTTAAATGAGGCATGATTGCTAGGGTCGAGTTTGACCACAATCTCACCTGATGGTAAGCAATTATGTGGGAGAAGATGGAGCACGCTTGTCTAGAAGGAACAAATTCAATCGAGACATAAAGAACTATCTGGTAACAAAGACTCAAAGCTTTACGCGCAATGATAGTATTAAATCGACTTTGAAAAAAGGAGGAGGTTCTAATTTCGACTGCTTTTTTAACACATTGGTGACCAGTCGTAGCGTATTGCCGTACATCTTGTTGCCCGATGATCAAACTCCAAATTCTCAATTCAAATCTATCTGCCTAGCCTTTTCCCAACTATATTGAGTTCGGCTTTAAGTCATACCTGATTCAGCTGAATACCAGTATTAACGTGGAGCGGCTGCCTACCAGACCTCTACAACCCAGTAACTGGGGAACACGGTACTTCTTGGCAAGACTGATGTCAGATTTTCTGGCATCCGACAAACCGTAACGACTGCCAAAGATCTACAAATGACAGCCGGGACCAACGGCTTAACGGCCGAGGCACGGAAGGAACTCGGTATGTTAAGATGGTCACCCATCCACAGACCAACCTTGGCAAGCGTTGCTTAACCTTGGAGATCGACCTGTGCGGCTGTTATTCTTTAGCCACGAGCTCCTCCTCTCAATTCAAATACCGGCTCTAATTGGATTACGTAAGTCTATAGTACAGCACACAGCATCCACTTTCCCACCCTGTAGAGATCCTCGTGTAGGTAATCAGGTGTAGGATAACAAAATGAGGCATGAGGGAAGGCCTCCCATTTCCTTAAGTATCAGTCTTGCGAGTTTCCTTCCGCGTTTCATTCTCACGCCTTTTTGCTGTTACGTGTTCAGCAGGAACTGTGAATCATTTTGTGTGGAGAATAGGTTGTTTTGCTTTGGGATAAAGATGCTTTGTGTGTTTCTCACATTGAATTTTATCCCGTTTTATCTTCATAATAAATCGATACAGTACAGTCATATAGTTAGCAGGGGCTTGTCGTGATATAGAAAGTCAAAGGCAGATTTAGTTTAATTCATAGATTAAGGGCGTTTACGCACTGCATCCAATCCGAACTCGAATTTGGGTTCCGAGTTTTATTCAATTGGAAATGTACTGAATTCGGATTGACGGAGTTCCGGCTACTTCGGAACGACAATTTTCGGATTCAAATCGGATACAATGCGGAACCGCTCTAAAAATGAATGAGGTTTTTTCTACGTCTATTTAAAATAGAGTTAAATCTATACAAATATTGTAAATCTAAAGAATTTGGTTGAGCGCGCTGATCTCAGGAACTACTGGTGTGAATTGAAAAAATATTTTAGTGTTGGGTAGCCCATTTACCGAGGAACGCTATAGGCCATGTTACACGCTGCAACCATTAGGCGTGGAGCATCAATGATAAATGTTGCAAAGGCAGGTTTTTTTTTTTGTAAAATTGCTTTCACTGATATTTGTATGTCATCAATGACAAAACACAGTGTGACATGTATAATAATTATTATACCTTGACCTTAACCTACCAATGTTTTATAAATAAATAATAGGGTAGTTCACTAAAAAAATGTAATTAGTCCGTCAGATAGATTTCCAAAAAATTATGGACAAGTATTTTTGCTTTTTTCATTTAACCCTAAAACTAAGACGATACAGTGCGTTGAAAACTCGTGTGACGTCACTACGTGCTACAATTTTTACCACGGCGTGTCGTCACAAGCCCCCACTCCTGATCTTTGACGCTTTACATCTTCGTCAACTTTTATAGATTTCAAAAATATTTTTCGTTAATCTAACCGACGGACTAAATAGAATCATATTTTTTTACTCAGGAAACATTCCTATTCTGATTTCTCTCTCTCTTATGTGACGCAGACAAAGTTGCGCGGGACAGCGGATATTCTACATTAATACGAGAGTATGGTTACCAAGCCTATGTGGGATAGACACTTTTAAAGTGAAGCGCGGGAAAAGCTTAGAAGTGCTCAATATTAACAATAACAAACAGAAAACTCTGGAAAAACGCTTTAAATCTTAACTTCCTAACTAATATCATAAATGCAAAAAGTGAGTTTGTTCACTACGCTTTCATACTGGACCAACTAAATCGCCGAACCGATTTTGATGAATTTTGGTACAGACGACCCTAGAAACGGTTATTAAGATGAGCGGAGCCACGGACAAAAGCTAGTAAAAAAATACAAATCGTTTTATTTTTCTTCACAAGTATACTGTTATATATATGCTACTAGAAATAGGGATCAATTAGTTCAACCAGGTTTCAGACTAGCTAAAGTAGCCACATCTTTCATGGGGTATTGTTTAAAATGTTACAATAAAATTCCTCCCCATATATTAGAACTGAATAAAACGAAATTTAAAACTTGTATTAAACGCACATTATGCAGGCAAGCATATTATAAATTGGGGGATTACATTGAAGATAATAATGCTTGGCTAAATGCCGGTCCTGCTCCACAGCCTCAACCACTTGGATAAACAAGTTTAGGATTTTATATTGGAAGAGATGCTCGCCCTTTTTTATTTTTTGTCTCATTTATTTATTCTTTTTTTTATATATAATATTAATTTGATAATTAATAATTTCTCTTTTTTTTTTACTTGTAGTTGCTTGGTTTTTGTAAACCATAGTTTTGTATAATGTAGAAGCATTTTATTTTCAAATATTGTAAATGTGAGTACCATGGAGCCATTTACATGTGATAAGTTATAGTTTACTTTGTGACTTGAACTAAAATGGCAGTTGAGAGCATGTCATGCTTGCTCAAATGTTTCGCTGATGGTGGCGTGTGTGTTGGATCATTCGGTTCCCTTCAAAATGGTTGAGCTAAATGGTGCCAATACACGCGTCATGTTCGTGAACGGGCGCCGTCGGTTGAGACTGGTCACCTCTTAACTGCCACTGACTTGTTTTAATCTTTATACTTTGAATTGTTTTTATAGTTTCCTTTTTTTTTTGCATTGTCCTCACATATAGAAGCGACCAAGGATGTAACCAAGGTTATGTAATACAGAACATAATTTAAAAGAGTGTCCGTGGAGTTTCTTGCACGTTCTTCTCCATAGAGATCTACGCTTTGGAACGTGCAGATAGCTTCACCTCTTTCGACTTGACAATTCAAAAGTGCCTGTAAAGGGTTTAATTGAAATAAATGCTTTGAATCTTGAATCTTGAATCTATAAAACTACAACAAGTATAAAAAATAACAAACACTCATGCTAGAAAATGTTTTCAAGATTAGATGCACGTTTCTTCCACAAGCTCCCCAGCTTCCAAGTTTATTCTCTAATACGACTACAAGGCACATAATTACCTATGTATATATATACTATGTAGTTGTACGTATGTATGCTTTCCAACTAGTGGATGTAAGATAGCGGGGGCGGCGTCCTTAGGATACCACAGTAAGCGTTAGGCAGAAGGTCCACCTTCATTTAAACCTGCTTTTTCGTGATTTTGGTTTCATTTGTGGCCGTACTATGACCAGTTTGCCCATACCTGGTTTTGTTTTATTGATTTTTGTGAAAGACTTTTTGTCACTAAGGGGCCGTTCAAGAATTACGTAAGCAGAATTCTTGCAATTTTTGACTGTCTCTCCCCCTTGTCAGCATAAGTAGTAAAAGCTCTTACCCCTCAGATACTTACGTAAACATTTAATATTGAATTTGTTATGATTTCCGAATACATATTAAGTAAATTATAGTAACTAATAGCGGTTTGCCAGTAGGGCGATTATAGCCCAGTGGGTAAGACTGCCATCATGATGTGTTCAAATCAAAATCGACAATTTTTTGCAGAAAAAATAAATAAATACTAGTGACGTAATCACCTCTAGAATCCTCCATCCCCCATGTCATCAAAAATAAGCAAATCAAAGATCCCCCTTTTGTGCTTACGTAATACTTGAATAGAGTTGTGATTTATTGAAATCACTAAGATTGTAGGAACATTAAATCGAATTTTTTTTTTCGTACCCATTGCATATATTCCACTGAATGAGCTCGATAATTTTTGGACACCTAGTATCATAAATAAATCCCCTGAATTTTCCCTGTTTAAGGTCAGCCCTTCCGTAATTTTACTCCATTCATTGTGACATTGTGTTATTTCTGTGGGCGTCTGCCTTTATATGAAGTCTCAAAACCATCATGATTCCTGTGTGGGAGAGACACGCAGCAATAAAACACTATCGTAACTTCACAACGGAATCATGACGGCATTAGCACTACAAAACATAGGGTCCCTTATCGAATCTTGTTAAGAGTAAGACTTCTGTACTTCTGATTTACTGTGGCCATCGTCTCTGGATCGTATTATGTGGAAAAAATCTAATTTTCTGTAAGATAGGTGGCCTAATCGACAGTTTCAAGAGCACTCCGACTAGATTGTGTAGTTGCGGCGTGCGTATTATTAAGTGTTGCGCTGCCGGTTGTTAGAAGTCCTTAACTGTAGGGCGAAGACCTCTCAAAATGCAGAAAACGAACGAGCATTTCCTTGTTCGGTGCGTTTCAGTAATTTTAGGGTTCCTATTGGTAACAATGTTTCCCTTGAATGAATGGAATGAAAATGGCCATTATACTTACACGAGGGCCCTGAGTCTGCTATTACAATAGTGTCAGAATGGTCTAACATTGATCTAATAATGGTTCATTTTTACAAGTTTGGTAATCTACTAATAAAATAGCGTCACTATGACTTTCCAGTGGTCAACCGCTGACACTCCATTGAAAGAAATGGCATAGAATGGTAATCTCGTACATAATGACAAATGAATTACAGACGTATGCGGTAGTCTGCTAGAATTTTGACAGTTCCTTTAATCAGTGACCTACCATTAGAACGTCATTGTGCAGTCATTGCTTTTAATAGCTCGGTTATCAAAAAGTATTACGAGACCATTGACCGACCAGTGATCGACCATTATGAATTTAGCAGATTACGAACTTTTAGCAAAATGACAATGGAATCGTGTTGGAATGACAAATTTATAAAAATAGCAGACTTAGGCCCCAGCTGACCCGCGCGCGCTACCTCGTTTGTCTCACATTTTTCATGCCTGCTCCACTCCTATTAGTCTTACCGTGATAGCCTATGATAGCCTTTCTCGATAAATGGGCTATCTAACACTGAAAGAATTTACCAAATCGGAGTAGTAGTGCCTGAGATTAGCGCGTTTAGCAAACAAACTGTTCAGCTTTGATGTGTTTAAAAGTGCAAAATCATATAAGATGGCTATGCAAACGCCGTAATATTGTCAAATATCGCGTGAAATTGAATTTTTTTCATCATAAGACCTGGATAAATTGGAAATGATTGAATTTGGGTGGGATTTACTTAATCGATACAAAAAGGTTTTGTTATAATTTTCGAGAAATTATAATCACTACATAGTTTAAAACAAAGTCGCTATCCGCCGTCTGTCCCTATGTATGCTTAGATCTTTAAAACTCCGCAACGGATTTTGATGCGGTTTTTTTTAAAAGATAGACTGATTCTTAAGGAAGGTTTATATGTATAATACATGCATATTATAGTAGAGGAAACATTAGTATCTACATTGCACCCGTGCGAAGCCGGGGCGGGTCGCTGGTTTAAGAATAATTATTACAATCTTACGTAGTCTGCAACTTTTTGGTGACAGCCAGCTAGCAAACGGAGTTGTTACGATGTTGGCAAATTGAAGATAAGGAAGACATGTTCCCAAATACATTGGGGTAAGGAAAGAATCACAGAACTCAGGACCATAAAGCCAGAATCCTGATCTGTAGTGATCACAATGTTAATGAGTTGGTGAACGTAAATCATATTTACGATATTTTAGTTCAGCAATGCTATTCTGTAAGAACTCACTCCAGTGCTCACTTCTGATTCTGCGGTGAAAACTGTATTTGGTATTCTGTAACTTGATGAAAACTACGCTAGCGCCACTAAGTGAGAACATAGGTGAAGCGAACTAGTTTTAAGTGAAAAGTTATTTAACTTGACAGTCAGAATACCAAATACATTTCACTTCAGGTGAGTTACGAAGTGTAATCGAAAATCAGATATGAATCGTATTCGCACGTGAGTTCTTACAAAATAGCACTGCTGTTCAAAAATGTTTTTTTTTTAAATCGCAGCTACTTTTACAGTAAATTTGTTTATTTTGAAACCAGAGCTACGATAAAGTGTTCATAAAACAGTTGAATAATGATTTATTCACACACTTAATTTTAATTTCGTGCTAAATAATAACATTCAGCACGAAATTAGATCCTAGACTAATTAGTCATCATCAGCATTAATTTAGCAACCAAATATTAACAAAATTATGGCTATTTGTTTAAGCTAGTGTTACTTTTTGTTCTAATAATGGTAACATTATATTTGTACATCAACTGCGTGAAAAAGTATGACAAAAACGTGTTGAAGTAATGACTGCCGCAGTCGAGCTCAAATGAAGTGAGATGCGTGGAGGCTGAAATGAATATAATGACTTTCGCTTTCCGAGCGACGAAAGAGATTCGGTATGAAATGGATGGTCACCCATCCACAGACCGACCCGCGCTAGCGTTGCTTAACTTCGAAACAAATTAAGTCTAGCAAATAGCAAGTCTGCGTTACCGCTATTGACGTTTGTTGCAGTACAATGACCGCACAACTTACTTCAGGTAACTATAGACTGGCCATGGAGTGTTGACTATACGGAATTTGATTCCGATCCAGTACCGAGAGTAATTAGGTAGGTAGGTATTATTACTAGTGTTGCGGAATTTGTTCGAAATAGTCACCGCGGCCCTGGAACGCAAAGGGCACTAGGAGGAACACGGGTGGATTTTAGCCAGTAGAGTTTGACACTCCCTTCCGCTCCGCCCAGTGCGGGAGAAGTCATTTGATGATTTCGCATCCATATTAAAAAATATATATATAATAAAATGGTTTATTTGAAACGTATCTTAGCATATTGTTGAATAAAAATTCCTAAATAGTCCGTCAGATGGGTTTCCAAAAAAATATTGGATATTTTTTTTGACATGGGTATATAAAAAGGATGACAATCCAGTGCGTTGAATACTCGTGTGACGTCACAAGCCTCCACTCCTGATCTTTGATGCCTTTTATCTTCGTATTTTTTATAGATTTTTTAAAGAAAAAAATACACGTCCAATAGTTTTCGATCTAACTGACGGACTATTTAGAAGTTTTTAGGCAACTAACCTATTGTAAGTATTAAGTCAATTATAGAGTTAGTCTCGGAATGAGGGCTGTAAGATTTGTAGAGAATTTTACACAAAAACTTACATCTAAGATGTATGTAAATATATCATTAAAACCATAGGAAGCGAGATTATTTGTGATTTACAGATATTAGTTGGCATAAGTACCGTGTCCCCAGTTATTGGGTTGTGGAGGTATGGTAGGCAGCCGCTCCACGTTAAATACTGGTATTCAGCTGAATGCAGTATGACTGGTAGCCGACCGATATAGTTGGGAAAAAGCTAGGCAGATGATGAGTTGGCATAATTGCTTGGATTTGGATATTAACGGCGAAAATACACAGACAGTCCAAACGAAGATTTATACACTACTTCCCACTATAATACGCTCACACATATTTCCAACTCCTCGGCTAAACCTGTTAACATTTAACCTGAAGCATAACACACTCGTTGTTCATAGCCATACCAGTGAGGCAAATAGTTCATAAAGTCCATGCTAAGCTGAGATCTTGCCTAGATATGCGAAGCCGTCGACTAGTTGCAACCATAGAGCTTCGAAACGCCAGAGCCGCTAGATATGGCATTACCCACACATACGCTTCAACCACACGCAAAAGAAACAAAAACAAAACAATCTATGGAGATAAAAAAAAAACGTTTCGGGAATATTTTCACTGTGCGTGCAGCTAAAGGGTGAAATTGACAGTTTGTGTGTTTCGTGATAGCTACAATCTGCGGCCGTATAACGAACTTGTGCCAATGCTATCATGATTCAGGGTGAGGGAAAGGGATAGTGCTATGCGTCTTGTGTAACTCCGTCTCTCTCTGACACAGGAATCATTGGCCGTACTACGAAGTGCCAATGCTATCATGATTCAGTGTGAGGGAAAGGGATAGTGCTATGCGTCTTATGTAACTCTGTCTCTCTCTGACACAGGAATCATGATGGATTTAAGACGTCATGGTAGGGCTGCTGGAGGTGTTTAAGTCAAGAGTGAATAGGTAAGCGTGCTCCATCATCGCTACGCATCAGAAAAGTTTGTGATCAAACGCGAGCCTTTTAGTAATAAAAAAAAATATATAACGCGAAATCGAGGGTCTGGGCTATTTCATCTGACTGCTGATTCGTGACCTCGTCAGCACGGGTATCCATAGTGGGCGTTGAACTTCAGGAAATGTTGAAATAAATATAGTGTAAACGTTGCTTGTGCACTATTTTAATTATACAGACTTAAATATTGGTTGCAGCAATAAGTAGTGATTTAGAGCCAATGGGTTTGCGAGTGACCATCACGAGCAACGGCTGTTCAAAAGAATTTTTATATCAATTGACACGACGTTCGCCCGCCATGACAGACGCAACTCCATTCGGTATCACCCGCTCTAAATTCAAATTACCAATAAAGAAATAATTCTTACACCACAGCGTAAAAATAATCGATTACAGCTCATCAAAAATGTTAAAATAAATCAACTAAATTATCGCGCGCCGTTATATATAATATGCAAACTAAGCGAATCAATATTTTAAAGCGTCACTGTTTTAATCAATCTGCCTGTTTCGTCAAACGACTTCTCCCGCTCTGCCTCAATCTGCCTAGCCTTATCCCAATTCTAGTGGAGTCAGCTTCCAGTCTAACCAGATGCAGCTGCTTACCAGTATTTTGCATGGAGCGTGCCTATCTGAACTTGACAATCCAGTTGCAGGGAAATATGGTGCAACTTGGCAAGACTGGATATACGAAACGACTATCAAAGATCTATGAATTTCAATGACAGCCGTGACGTGATTGAAAGAGCAGTAATCAAGGATGATGTATTATTTTGCAACCGGGTGAAGCCAGGGTGGGTCGTATTGTTTATGGCCATTGCATACCAGGGAACTTGTTCGAAAGAGTTACCGCGGCCCTGGAAAACAGAGCATTTAGAGGAACACGGATGGATTTTAGTCAGTAAGAGTAAACATAACATAATCAGCCTTTCAACGTTCCCACTGCTGGGACACGGGACTCCTCTCTAGGAGAGGGAATGGGTAACAGTAAGAGTCTGACACTCCATTCCGATCCACCAAGAGCGGAAGAGGTCTTTTATTAATGTCCCATTGTTTTAAAAAAATAGGTTTGCATAGTTTCCGTGTTCTGTGGGAGTCAGGTAGACCAGGTTGTTCCTAGGTATTTAGTTTGTGAGACAGAAAAGTGACTAACAATGCAAGAAGTTTCGAACAAAGGCCGGGCAAGACAATTTTGAAACTGGTAAGTTAACAGTTGGTACAGGTTAACTTGAGAAAATTACGGATTTTAAATACCTAAGTAAAATTCAGGGGTAAATTATGTTTAGGATCAAACTCATACTCGTGTTAAAGTTGTTCAACAGTTGCTGTGTTTTAACCTTACCAATTTTTTATTGTAAAAACTAGCATAAGCATAATCAGCCTTTTAATGTTCTCACTGCTGGGACACAGGACTCTTCTCTAGGAGAGGAAATGGGCCGTAATCCACCACGCGGGCCCAGTGCGGATTGGTGAATGTTACATGTCTTCGAATAGTAAAAACTAGTGAGATGAAAAATTTTACAAAAATTTTATGATTCTCGTTTGTGTTGGAATTAAGTAGGTACTTAAATCATGTTACGAAAACGTTTACATTTTTTGTTCTAGTTTATGTCTGTGTAATAAAACTCCTCACTTCAATTTAAAACAGTATGTATTACCTTATTTAATAATATAAATATGATTTACTATGAACCAACTTATAATCAGACGCACATTACATTACATTTTTCAAATTGAGCGCAGCCCAATTTTTCAAAAAATGCTGAGACGCCCGCCGCTCTCATTTTTTTTCTTTTTTTTTCAAAAACCAACGACAATGATTCGAATTGATTCGTTTAATTGTGCTTGTAACACGCAAGCACAATTAATCGATAATAATGAATAATCGAGTACAAAATAACTTAAATAAAAAACTTAGGTCACTAGGTACCTATAAATTAAATTACACATCAAAACCTATAAACTGCAATCCTCAATACAGAATCTTGAAATAGTCTGTTAGAAATGATAATAAGATTATCAAGGCCATTGGTACTACATTATATTTAATTGTACAAGAACTTTAAGATCGCCGCGATCGAAGCGTAGATTGGCTCTCGGGTCATTGACTTCTTAGTATTGTGTTAAGTAGGACTCTAATTTACAATAAGGGTACCTGTTTTAAGACGGCGTTCGTATTGAAATAATAAAAGCCGAACCTGTTGATTTTCAAGGGTAAAGAACGCCTGCTGAGGTCGGTTTGTAGATGGGTGGTGGGGACTAACAGCGAAATTCCTTCGTGCCTCGGAAGAGCACGTTATGCCCTTGGCCCCGGCTGCATTTGAAGATCTGAGACAGTCTTTATAGGGCACCAGTCTTGTCTTTTTTTTTATACAGATGGGAAATCATCAAATGACTTAGGACAGAGCGGAAAGGAATGTCAAACTCTTACTGACTAAAACCCGTCCGTGTCACTCCTCATGCCTTTTGTGTTCCAGGGCCGCTGTGACTCATTTCGAAAATTTCCGCAACCCTAGCAGATATGCCAGGGCATACTAACCAATCAATGGACTTAGTCTGAAATATACGATCTTTTATTTGTTTTTGTAACTTTTTCATGAAGGTCAGATACGCAGTCTGTGTTAAATACTGTTATTCAGATGGATCTGGTTGGACTGGAAGCCGGCTCCAACACAGGAAAGCTATGCATATTGATTGAATGTTCTGGTAAGAAAAAGCTTTTCTGAGTGACAGGAACTATGAGCTCAGGTTTATACCTACAGGTTGCGGAATTTGTTCGAAAGAGTCACCGCGGCCCTGGAACGCAAAGGGCACAAGAAGGATCACGGGTGAGTTTTAGTCAGTAAGAATCTGACACTTCCCGCTCCGCCCAGAGCGGGAGAAGTTGCATTTGATGATTTCCCATCCAAAAAAAAAAGGTTTATAACTACACATTTTTCCTGTCCTCAAAACTTATTCCCTAACTTGATTAAGAATATGTAATGTATGTAGGTACCAGGCGTGTGACAATTAGTACACGTTGCCGAATTTACATAATATTGTTTTCGAATAAGTACGTGTTAATTAACACAAGAAATAAATTTCATAAAAAGGATAATATTTAGCTCGACGAATATATTATGGAAAGTGTGATTGATAATAATTATTAATGAAAACGCATAAGCAGTCGTCAGTCACGTGGAAAATAAAGAAGGAAGAACTTATTGATGGAAGCAGAGATGATGTACCGGATAAGTAAGTACCTACATAAATCAGAATACAGAAAGGGGACAAAAAAACAAGAAAATAATGAAGAGAAATCCTATTTCAAATTTACCAAAAAATAAAAAAGAATAAATAACTTGTATTACTTTCGGTCAGATACTTGAACCAGAACTCAGCATGGCATAAAACGGATACCTATGTATAATTATATAAAATTATAAACAGAATAATAGGCTTGTTCGTAAAAAAAACACATGATTAGTTTAAATATTGGTTAGGATAATTATATTTGAATATCCTAATCAATATTTGCAATATTAGATTTTGAATACCTACTAACTCATAAATTTTGAAATGTTTTTTTTTTTTAATATTAAGCTGTTTGTGTTTCATACTGTCTATCCGATTCTGATTCATGAAATCTTAACCTATTCTTAACAATAATAATAACGCGTTCCTAAAGTCATCAGCTGCCGGTCATCCGGCGCCATTTAAGTATGAATCAAGCAAAGGGAACAAGTTATTCAGCCTGTCTACACTAAAACCTGTTTCGAAATTGGAAAAAAAATATATTTATGAAATAGAAACCGTCAAAAATGTTAGTATTTGATCGGTTCGATAAATATATTTTCAAGTAATTCGGTTACTTAATAAGATGTCTCATTTCCTAGCCAAATTGAGGGACTGATTAAAATATTTTAATTAAAAGTTTTTATAGGTCAATAACAGTCAACTCTTGGTGATTTCACCCTAATTTACTTTTTTGTTACTGTCTGTACACCCACTGCCGCTTGATGCCATTCTAAGAAATTTTAGTCATTTGGTACTGACAAATATTAATAAACAAAGACATTTTATCGCTCTTATCTTAAAGAAACGTAATTTCTAAATGGCCAAACATTCTGTAGGTACACATTTCTGACAGCAAACAATAAAAATTATAGAACAAAAGATGACTTATTCAGATTATGTATTCATAATCGCGGTAGAATTACAAAAAGACTTACCTTATTTATCGCTCTCAAATGAAATTCCTCAGCATATCTTTTCGAAGAAAAAAAAACTAAGTTCACTGGTACTCGCCACACTTAATTTTACCAATACATCCACCAAGCGACACTGTAGGTACACAATTTCTTGCCACGAGATGAATCACCGAAGAATGCACTCGTTATTACACTAAAACTACCACAATAAATCACTCAAACACTTAAAACATCACTTTTTTCGATTATAATTCGTTATTCGGATCGATTTTACGCGATTTACTGACGATATTATTTTGACACAAGATAAAAGTTTTCGACGATAAGCGCGCGAGAAGCAGCGACGCGACGTGACACGCTGTCTTTAACTGCACGACTGACATACAAGTATAACCTAACAAAATCGAAGGAGGCGACGCGCGTGTAAACGACTAACAAACTGTTGCGCTCCGTAACTCGGCCAGGTTGCCGCGGCGATTACTATAAACAAAAGTCGAAAAACTTACTTGCGGAGTTGTTTTAACGTTACAATTCACTGTTAGTATGTTTGTTTTGGGGTTTGTTGTTAAATTACGGATTGGGTGCGTGTTAAAACTCGGTTTTGTACGTCAATAAATGGTTTGTTTTTGTTTAAGTCACGAACAGCAAGCGCATAGGCCGCTGCCCGCTGCGCTCCGCGTTTGACTTGAAGTTCGCGTAATTCGTCTTGCACAGGGCGCACAGAAAGTGTTATCAACTTCATTTCGTGCGCTAGGGAGGGGACACTTACCTGCGTGACCGGTTTTTTGCCGAGGTTTTTTTATCAGTAAAAAAATAACACAGATCTTTTGTACAATAATAGAGTCGAACGGCAGCTGATACATTGGCCTAACGTATGTTTAAGTAATGATACTTCTAGATAGGAAAAATAAGTTTTTGGCGCTCAAATTGATGCTAACGAAAAGATACTTAATACTGATAAAATTATTTTTAAAAGACCAAACTTGATCTTTGACTGCCTGTTACAATTTTGTCCAATCTTAAAATAATGCCCGTATAATAAAAGTGGTTATGTAAGTTTATCAAATACCTACAAAAGTTAATTCCAGTTACAGTAGATAAGCACTTTCGTATTTCTATGTAACTATATTCTTCTAACTAATAGATATGTAGGTATTACAGTTTATAGCCGAGTAAATCAAAATTAAAATATAAGAATACCGAAATAACTATCAGTGATTTAATTAGACGAAATTAATACCTACCATGAAGATCTTTTCCGAGTGTATTTCTAGTCAAACAATTAATATCGGATTTAATTAGATGGAGATGGATTGCTGCCGCTCGCTACTGTACTGTTGTACTGTTTGCGTGAATGTCGAATATTCTCCCAGGGGAACATATCTACTCCTTTTTTTTTTTTTTGGATGGGAAATCATCAAATGACCCCTCCCGCCCTGGGTGGAGCGGTAGGGAGTGTCAGACTTTTACTGACTGAAACCCACCCGTGATCCTTCTTGTGCCCTATGCGTTCCAGGGCCGCGGTAACTCTTTCGAACAAATTCCGCAACAACATACCTACTCCTGGGAAAAAGATATCCTTTGTGTTGTTTCAGATTATAATCTACTTCTGTACAAAATTTTATCAAACTCCGCTCAGCCGTTCTGACGTGATTGGGTAACAAACCATCCATCCATTCGGATTTATAATATCTATACTAATATTATAAAGCTGAAAAGAGTTTGTTTGTTTGTTTGAACGCGCTTATCTCAGGAACTACTGGTTCGAATTGAAAAATTCTTTTTGGGTTGAATAGACGGAATAGACCATATATAGAGGAAGGCTTTAGGCTATATATCATCACGCTTAAGCCAATAGGAGCGGAGCAGCGATAAAGAATGTTTTAAAATCGGGGATTCCACGGGGACGAAGTCGCGGGCAGCAGCTAGTTATTAAATATATATTAAATGTCTATTGGTATTTAAGTGCTTTGGTCTGAAGAGGTATACCTATGTACCTAGTTATAGGAACAAAAAATGTTAGCAGCTATCTAATGTTCAATCAAATCAAGATTAGGTATACATGTACGTAAGAGAAATTGCAGCTATTAAATGCATTGTCTACAAAGTAAGTCCTGTGAGACTTACGTTTTTGACACAACTCTTAAACAAGAAATTGCGAATCGAATTTACGTTTTGCAAGTTTTTATGATCTTAAACGGTAACTTCTATAAATCGCGTGAAGAATGCTCCAGAATATGACGAAACAGTCCATGACTAAATTGGCTCTTTTGGCACAGAATCGTTCGAGTGCGTCTTGAGCGAATATTGACCTTTTAAAACTTGGTCACCCTCACCACCCATTCGAGAATCGATAAAATATTACCGCACCAAATAATAATTGAGAGGGCACTTTATTCTTGTAATAGGAAAACGTTAACTTTGGCATTTTCTTCGCTAGAAAAATAAGTAAGAGTACCTAAACTAACAGTAAGACAATTTTGTTATAAGCTTTTTGCAAAGAGCAAAAATTATTCAATACACGAAACACGATGTAAAGTGGGATGTATGTATTTTGTTTTCACTATGTTGTACATTTATTTTGATTAGGAAAAGGTTAAAAGGGTTTTAATATTCTTTATTTAGGTTTGTATATAGATCATTATTTAAGTATTTCAAATATTTTATCGTAATCTACACTTTTACTAGGTAATCACCAAAACTACTACATATCTATTTTATTTTATCATGTTCTTTCTCTATAAGTTAGCTTATGACGGGTTATATGAGTTCATATAATATTGTTTTTTTATTTTTGATGACTATGTAGGTCAATCTGTTTTTACTTTATTGACTCAATCTACTCTTTATAATGTTTTATAGTGAATTGCTTCATGATTTCCATGTTGGATAATTATATTTTTTTTTCTACCTTTGTCATGTATCAATGACTTTGCATACTATTGTATAAATTCAAGTTCTTAAAACGCAATAGACAGATGTGTTGCTGGGGAGTTTGTTGCGCCACTTCTTCTTCCCAGCTAAAACACTAGGAAAAGGTGACGGGTGGGCGTTTTGGGGGACTGTCTTTATGTAAAATTTGACGTTCAAAAAGTCTAGTTTGAATAAATGACTTTTGAATTTAGAATTTTTGAATTTTGAATTTTTACTTATTCCAAATTAACTGTAATCTAGCTGACGCGCGACTTCATCTGCATAAGAGAGAAACATAAAATGAGTTTTTGCAACATTTTCATTTATACTCGGCTCCTAATGGTCGTAGCGACTGTGATGTTATATAGCCTATAACCTTCCTCGATAAATGGGCTGACAAACACGATTTTTTTTTTCAATTCAAACCAGTAGTTTCTGAGATTAGCGCGTTCGACAAAACAAAAAAAACTCTTCAGCTTTATAATATTTAGTATCTGTATCAATACTCATTTTTCTTAAACAGTTACTCAAAACCAAGAGCCTCAAGACAAAGTAACAAGCTATTTTTCAAATCTTTCAATCATTCAGAGATTACATAAAGTAAATAGTTAAAAGGTGATGTATCTTCAAATTATCTGTGTTAAGGCGGAGAAAACAGGCCCAACGCGACAATAGACACAGTCAGATTTTGGCAGCATACTTATTATTTATTTATTTTCTTTGTTATCTGGTATGTACGTGCGTGTTTCATGTGTGTGCTAAATAAATATTATTCTTCTTCTACTTCAATGTGACAAAGGGTTTTTATAGAAATCATTCTGAATCTGTTCTAGGTATTAATATGAAAAAAGGATTCTATTATCATTGTCGCATCGTTATATCGCGTCTATCTATCGTATGTGGCCTTACATCAAAGACATATAAATGTACAATTGACAATTCAATACTTTAATTTATTTCAGTAACATTTGTTTTACATCGTATTGAAATTTAAAAAAAAAAAACAAGATTAAATGAATTACCATACGGCATACACATTTTTTAACAGTAACCAAATAAATTAATTAACAAGTAAAACGTTTCTAAATCCCTGTTAAAACACGTTAAATGTCAATACAAAAAAAACTAATATTCTATTACATATGTGATATTACTATGACTTATTAACATAAATAGTTACCGGCCCGTAAGTTGGCAAAGATTTTCGTAGTGGGGGAAGTTTGCGCATGCAAAATTGTATGAAATTGTGCGTGCGCGAACTTTCCCCACTACGAAAATCTTTGCGAATTACGTGCCGGTAACTATACCTCCCTTCGTCGCTTTGTCGCGTCTTAAATCTTTATTTTCATACCGATTAAGCCCAGAAAGGCTTGTGGCAACCTTAGGTCCACTTAAACCTGACCTTTAAAGAGGCCCATCGTCTGCCTGGATACAGGGCTTCTTAACCGACTACGATTAGGATAATTTAGACTGACAGCTTTAAATTGATGACTCCGTTAGTTTCGCGCAACAGCTGCTCGTTCTTTTTCGCTTGATTTTGATACTGATGCGCGCCGCAATTAATGCAAGGGAGATAGAGGCATTCGTTACCGCTAGCGCCATCTAGTATCGAATAGCAGAACTAGTTGATTCAAGAACCTTCGAGACTTTTTTTGTGCTAGAACATTCTAGAATTCTCGAAACCTAGTCAATCGCGATATATAAACCGAACGAGTGAGTATTGGATTAGCGATACAAGCGATAACTTCGAAAGCGATCTTCAACAGTTCAACTGTTAAATTAAAGTGATCTTTAGTGCGATTGTGATTTATAAATATTGAGTTTAAAGTTGTAATTAATCGGGTGTTTTTATTGTTACGAACCCCATGCTCGTAACAGTACTTACTATAAAGAATTGCTTTTCTTTCAAACGGAACATGCGTAAAAGCCACTAATGACAGCTTCTATGTAAATTAAAGCGATTATTGTTCTAATAACCACTTATTTTTATTCTGATCTGGCTTGTGGGAAGAAAGAACACTCAAATATTGAATTGACAATCAAACAATTAGTCAATTCGTCGTATATTGCTTGACTATTGAAATCGCAATAGTCTGCAACGACGAGAGAGATAGATGCGTTGCAATCTCAGTACGAAGTTAAAATATGTCAAGTAACTCGGCAATGTCTAGAAACTGACATCGAAACGGGGATTGAGAGTTGAACACTCGAATTCTATCTTTCACCCTATAGGTCACTGATATCGAAGTACAAGTAAACGCAAACCATGTGTATTACACTTTAAAAAAAAAGTTTAACCAACCAATACAAACTCTAGCAGCCGTTGGTACGTTCCGTGTTCTGTGATCTGTAAGAACTCACCCCAGTTCTCACTTCTGATTCTGCGGTGAAAACTGTATTTGGTATTCTGTAACTTGATGAAAACTACACTAGCGCCACTAAGTGACAACATAGGTGAAGCGAACTTAACTTGACAGTCAGAATATCAAATACTTTTCATTTCAGGTGAGTTACGAAGTGTAATCGAAAATGAGATATGAATCGAATTCGCACGTGAGTTCTTACAGAATAGCACTGCTGTAATTACACTTATGCTTCTATATCTACTTACCTAGTGTTTAAAACTTCTGCATCACTAATTAAATTTATTAATACTGAATCCATTTAATGTATTGGAAAGTTATCTGTGTCACTGTCAACCTAGTTATGCCGAGCATTCCAAGCAGCGACCTGCTAGTGGTCGTTGATTGCAATTAACTGTAATTAATTTGCGCTATTAATGCTATGTGCTACTTAAGGGATGGCAATCGATGTTCATTACTTGATTTATTAAGCATATATTATGTATGTATAATTTACAGGTATTAAAGTATAATGTTATGTACTGCGGCTTTTGTATCCAGATTATACCTTACGTAAATTTTGACACCTTTGAAATCTTTGTATGTTCGCCGTATCCTGAAGGATTTTACTGAACCTGTACCACAGTTTGAGAATCCTTTCTCTAATGTTACACCAAAATACACTCAAAGTTCGTTACGTTTAAACTTGGCTTTTGTGCGTTACAATAATCTATACTAATACTAATATTATAAATGCGATAGTTTGGATGTTGCAATGCAGGCGGAGCTACGGGCGTAACACTATTAGGCGTATAACATAAAAATATAAAAGATGATGAAATATATTAGATTTTTAAACTGCACTATGAAAGGTGACTCACATGACACAATTCACCACAAATAAATCAATTCGTTTTGCGGTTTAGTAGTTTTGAGGGTTTTAACCATATTTTTCCCGGTAAACTTCGAATTAATCAAATTCGAAGTTTACCGGAAATCAAATGAAAATTCAAAATAAAAGACTTGTATAATTAATAATTAAGAAACTGAAATTGTGTCTCACTTGTAGACGTTCCCTAAATTGTATGACATACATAAACTGTGGATAACGTAGTGAGTTACACACTTATTATATGTAAATGTCTACTGTTACATTTATTCCTAGTGTGTAATTGTTTGTTTTCCCAAATTATTAAATAAATAAAAAAAAATAATAATAGGGAAGATGCAATTACAGAATTCATGAACATTTTGTTATTGAAATGATAAAATAGCATAAAAGAAGGGCCACTGCATTGTTTTTACTGTAGTTAATATTGATTTTTAACAACTATTACGAATTAATATAACGTGAAACGGAACGTAAACAATCAGCGTCCCCAAGTAGCACTTTAGCGATGAATTAGGTCATAAATAAGCTACATTACAGTCTACAGCTTTTATACAGCTGTACTAAAGGATAGGGTGAGTCTTTAGACTGTATTAAGGAAAGATTATACACTATTAAACAGCATAGCTGACTAATGACTTGATAGTGGCGAAAAAGTATACTAAAAACATTTAAGTAGAATTTTAAAATGCTCTAGTCCAGCTTTTGGCTGTTTGAGATACTACTAGCTGGTCTAGAAGCCCAAAGCTTGTTAACGGCTGGTTAATACGTAAAATTCACCTCTCTTGTAATGCTGCGGGCTGCATTAAAACATTGAATAATGCCACTAGCTTTTAATTGGTATACACTAATTCTATTGTAATTCTACTTCAACGAGCTTGTATTAACAAGCTCGTTGAAGTAGGCTGGTTAAAAGTGTATAAGGAATTTCTACAAATGCTGTTAGATTTATAAGAGAATAATTAAACACCCTGAGTTGTAAATTGGAATAGGAGTACTCCATCCTAATGCCAATGCATAAAGTGTGTGTTTCAGCGTTATTTAAGAGTAAATCTAGATTATTGGTGTTTAAATTACGTCAAATTTGATTTATTTTTGCATAATGTGCGAAGCGATTTCAAGAGCTATAATACGTATGTTTTAATAATACACTTTAAATAAAAAATGAAAAGTGGAGTAAAAAGAAAACTGTTAAAAGAATACGCTGAAGCTTCTATGGACGAATTGCAAAAAAGCAGTACTGATGCAGTTGATGTTTACAAGCCAGTGTCATTTACGCATAGGGTTCCGCACAAATAGATTTGTGTGCCTATCCTTTTGAAAATAAATTGCATTTGATTAAAATGATGTTGCGAAGAGGTAGCACACCACTTTCGCAGGTAGCAAAAAGACTCAGTGAATGTTGTGCTAGGTACTGATCGAAAGGAGGTGCTTTTCATGACCAAGGATAATAAAAGTTTCCCCAAAATTTATTTTCAAAATTTAGCAAAGATACAATCTTATTAAGGATAATAAGAAAAATAAAAAATCATTGTATAAATTTGTAAATACTGTTTTTTAATCAATATGAAACATAATTTGTGAAAATACAACATAATTACGAATGCCATTATGAAAAATGAAATGCTCCCAACCACTTTTCTTCTCCTTCTCTATAATCTTTCGTTTCCTTTTTCAACGGTTTTGATTATTTTAAACGGCATTATTATTCCTGAAAACAATAATTAACTAATTAACAATCATAATATAATACGAAAAGGGAAAAGCAAAATATTTTTCGGTTGTTTTGACGAAATGACATGGATAGCGCTGTTCTAAACTAAATTAAAAAAAGAGAAGGATGCGCAAAATTACCTAACTACTGGGCTTGCAAGGGTATTTCGAAAGCCAAACAATGTACATATTGAAATGGTTTTCTGTCGAGATTTCTTTATCCCTGAAAAGCTACTGTATGCTCTATGTTTATACCAGTACACAGTAAGAAAGATAATTAAAATCCTTTCTCCAGCCATTATAATGCTAGAAGCTGGTACATTGACTTGGTAACACCACTGTACAGCAAATAACTTTTTAAAAGAATTTCTGGAGAATTTGTACTGGATAACAAATTAACGCCATTTTAGCAGTACAGAAACGATTTGTTATTAAATATCCAAATGATTTCTTATAGTTTTTAAGGATATTTGATAGCTTTTAATTCAAACAATATATTTTCCACTTATTTCCTAATAGAATACATTAAGTTCGAAAGCAATAATTTGAGTGATAAATCTATTAAATATTCGTACACCATTTAATCTTGTGAAATATTTTCGTTAAAGCGATATTATTCTGATGGCGCGTGAAATATTTGATGTAATTACCTATACACATTAACAGTAAAGTGGTACTCGCAACTCAATTTACATACAGGACACTTAAAACCAACGTGAAAACTATTAAAAATATCTTACCTTAAATAATAGTCCGCCCGCGCACTTTAACAAACAATAAATGTCATCTGTCACAAAATACACAAAAGAAAATTAAATAAAAAAGTATTTTTGTTTGGTTATTTATACTTTAATAAAAGCTATTGCCAAGCCTCAAAACATCTAAAAGCTGTTGAAGAGAATTAAAGTAGCTGAATCTTAGGCTGCAATGGCTGTTGTATAGCAGTATAAGCCATTGTACAGGCCTCGTACAGCTGTTTCAATGATTATACCACCGTTAACCAGTCACTGTAATGCTCAAGGCTGCTTAATTTGGGGCCCAAATTAGAATTACAAGGGCTGTGTAGTTAGCTACACAGCCCTTAAGCAGGTAACTAAAGCAGCCTTGAGTGTCACAAAATTCTATAATCAAGTCACTATGCGGCTGTCATGTGCTACTTGGGTAGTGACGTGACTGGTGTTATGACAACGAAACGGTGTTTTGGTAATACATTAAAGCGTATTTTTTTTTAAATTTTATATGATCTATTTTACACGGAATTCTTTTAAATAAAAGCAAGATGAAAATATTGCATGTTCCCTATTTTCATACCTACTCCAAAACCCCATCTCAATATTTACTCAGATATTTGTGCAATTCTGAGAGCTGCCTATCTACGAACAGATAAACGGTCAACAATATGTCTCAACGCCAGCGACCCTAATTAGTCAGCCATGTTTGGTTTTGAGCTTAGGTAAATACCTGAAGGGTGAGATTTCCGATGAGGCTTCGAATAATTTGTTCTGGGTCTGACTGTTTGTTCATCTGTGATATGTAAATCCAACATGGATTCGGTCATCATGCGTCGGAAAAATACTAGTGTAGACATTAAGAAAACTTTAGCAAAATGTCGTAAGGTTGCATTGATAGAAACATCATTTGAAGTCCCGACCAACGATTCGATTTAGACTATTTTCTATATACGAGGCATGTTATACCTTAACAACCACTACCGTAGAATGACTGATGTAGAATGGCTTAAGGCATTAAGTCAGCCTTTGAAGCTTTGTGTTAAATAAACAAACATGTTCGGATTCTATGCACCTACCTGGTTGTTACTGGTTGTTCTTCAGATAGTCTTCTGGGGTCTCGTGCAGTCACACCAACGAATCGCGAGGAACTGATTCATCACGCGCAATACCAGTTACGAGTATCGGGCTGGACAAGGTCTTGTGGTATCTGTATCACAGTTCCAAATACATATGTATATTTATGTAGGTACTATGAAGGATGTACATCCTTCCTAAATCCGATAGTTAGTCGGAATATCCTGAAATAGACTGATCTAATTCAAAACTGGCTTTATATTTGGATAATCAGTAAGTATCATTAACAGCAGGCAATACTGTTTCCTGGAGCACCGGATTGTAATTTAAAAAACGGCAATAATATTTGGTTTAAATAAAATATTGTACTAACTCATATTAATATCAATTTAATTATATGAACATTTTTAATATCAAACTTCCGTGAAATAATGTTCAATATCGTTTACGGTTTTTGGTTGCTATTGGACATCACTAGTCTTCTGTTAAAAGCTCTACTAGTAATAACATAATATTATGTAACTAAATTATTGTCCGGTACCTAACTTCTACAATTGACTTACAGAACCTAGGCTTGTCAATTAGGTGTATATGCAAATACCAAGTACATTATCATTTCTGAATATATTCAGAGATTTATTCTTCAGTGCCAAACTGCCAACCATTCAATAGAAAGCGGTCAGTCTTCGCAACATAATTATCGCAGTGTATTCTGTCTCATGACTTTTAACTTTCGCGCTATATTATTAGGTATTTATTATTTATTTATTTGTAGTGAAAACTGATTTATTTGATACTAGCAGCGCCCCGCGGTTTCACCCGCGGAGTTCTCGTACCCGTGGGAACACGGGGATAAAATATAGCCTAGCTTACCTACTCCCTGATAAATTAGCTTTCCATTAATTAAATAAATGGTTAAAATCAGTCCAATACTTTCTGATTAAACAAACTTATTCGGTATAAACAAACAAAAAAAAAACTCTCCTTTTTAAAATATTAGTATTGATTTCCGTTTCATCCAAGTTATATTTCCATGTCATCAAGTAAATTGATGAGATTGCCACCATCAAAAATATGCGGTAAGTAAGTTCTTGTGATAATTAGAGGGTTCTGTATAAGTCGGAGCCTCGGAGGCAAAGATATAACTCTATGAACTGTAGGTTGCTGATTACCTATGTAAAGTACTGTTGTTCTGTTTTTGCTGATTGCGAAACCGGGCCGATTTTCAATGGTCAGATATCTTTTACCTGAGGAGTAAATTAGCAGTTTGACAGCTTTTGTGTAATTTTTTTGTCAGAAAGCCGTATTTATTCTTCAGTTAGGAATTATCGTCACATAATTCTTGACTAAAGTACCTAATTACGTACTAAAATGTACGTATGTAAAGTACCTACTTTAAGAATTACGATTAACACATTTATTATTATTTATTTTTTTACCCAGCCTGATTAAAATCTCTGGGGCCAGAACACATTAACACGAAAAGCAGAAAACAGAACACGAACAAAGCTATAGCTGCAAAGGTTTCTTATTGTCAAACGCGGAACCCTAAATCCGGCGACGAAATGTAAAACAAGACTTTTAAATTCGCGTCTCGTACGGGGTAGCCGTTTCCGCCATTTTGAGAATGAGAAAAAAGTGATTTATGTAACGAGTGAAGGATTTAAAATTGAATTCACAGAAGTATTTTATGACATTTTATTTTTGGCACTGATATCTATGTTTTTGAAGACTGCTTTTCGAATTTCCCTTGTTTTTAAAGTAGGTCAGTAAGTATTTTTTAATCATTTTTGTTATGCAGACTTGCTTCTCCAATGGAATACTTAAGACATTGGAATAATAGCTCTTATCGGCTTCGCTTTTTTTATTCTGGATAGGAAATCATCAAATGACTTCTACCGCTCTGGGCGGAGCGGAAGGGAGTATCAGACTCTTACTGACTAAATCCCACCCGTGTTCCTCCTAGTGCTCTTTGCTTTCCAGGGCCGCCCGGCCGCGGTGACTCTTTCGAACAAATTCCATAATCCTAGTCATCGGCTTCGCCTGCCGTTTTAAAATATGACAAATAATAATGAATACTTACATATCATATTTAATTACCGAACCTAATTGGAGTTTTGGCCTTTTGTTGTTCTATGTGGAAGGCAAATAAATTAATGAGATCCTTTCGGAATTAATCCCAAGCACGGTATTATGAATTTCTAGTGGCATAATAATATTATGTGCTGTTTAACGAGTTTGACTTGGACGAAATCATCAATCAGTTTGTTACAGAATAGAATCAACTTGGACTTATTTATATAGTCTTTCTAACGATAACATGGTAAAGCAAGCCAAGGTCGAGGTAGGCAGGTAACTAAATGTTGACTGTGATTCATGTGTCTGACCTGATTGTCCTTACCTACAGGTCAAGTTAGACTCGGTCTGACTTTTAGGACTACTAAAACTGACTAGAAGTAATGCGTCTGAAAACTGTTTAGTTTGTAACTGATTACATAGTTACTCAAGTAAGTAAAAGAGCTATAAATATAAAACAGTCTTCTATGTTTCTTACTTTGAAAACTGTTAAATCTCATGAACCTTCATCTGCAAAACGTGCTCTTATCGTTAATTCGTAATCATTAAAGCGATGTAAAATACCGTGCCTAATTCTCGAAAAAATGTACATAAGTATCAATCACTGATTCTACGTATTCAGGAAAGACATTTAATCCATAATTTAATTCTCAAGGAAATGGGCGAAAAAGAAACAGTATACGTATAACTACTTATTCAAAAAGAAATGGGTCCTGATTTAATGTCGACTCAATCACAGCATAATAAACGTGAACGCCTGACTGAATCTCCATAGCAATATTACGGACATCGACGAAACGTTGAGTAGTTTATTATATTCGGCGTTCTACTCCATTTGCTGATATGTACCTACTTACTTTCATGGTTATACTGTTTGCTGGTTAGTTTATCATAATTTTAAGTAATAATGTGGTTTCAAACCTGATACCTATAATGCGATTTTTAATTTGTTAATTAGCTGTAAAGTAACAAATTAAAAATAGCATTATCTACGAGTATGTGTGGTTTGACATCAGAAATATTTTTAGAAAACATGTATTCATGTATGTATTTAAAAAAAAAATGCTGTAGTAACTTTGATACCAGTTCATCATAAGCGGTTGTAAAACTGAGTATAAATATGTATTATTTAGTATCCCATACTGTTCGTGTATATTCCTGAGATAAAAAATAGAGAAAGAACATTTCGTACCTTATCAGATCAGCTGATCAGTAGGTAGATGCCGACAGCTAAGGTTGCAGAAGTTGTTCGAATGAGTCACCGCGGCCCTGGAACATAAAGGGCATTAGGAGGAACACGGATGGGTTTTAGTCAGCAAGAGTTACACTCCCTTCCGCTCCGCCCAGAGCGGAAGAAGTCATTTGATGATTTACCATCCATAAAATATCTATAAATTAAACTCGAGATCAAAAGAGATACAGTAGATATGTTATGGATGGTAAACCATGCACGTACGGAAATTCGTTCAGCAATTTAGTCTAAATTCTCGAAAGAATTTTGATGAAATCTGGCTGAAGACAAAATATACATTTTGATACTAATAACTAGGTACTTATTAAAAGAGCGCAGTCGCAAGCAGAATCTCGTATTATATTACAGTGCGGAAATAAAATTAAGCCTAATAAAAATCCTTACTGAACACTAAATAGTGCCAAGACTACGAAACTGCAACGCAATGCCACTATGCAACGGAGCCAATAGTGCCATCTTGGAACCGTTGACGCTGAAATGGCACTTTCAGGAATGTTTATGGGTATTTCT
The DNA here is from genome assembly GCA_905332915.2 of Hecatera dysodea. NCBI lineage: Eukaryota > Metazoa > Arthropoda > Insecta > Lepidoptera > Noctuidae > Hecatera > Hecatera dysodea. The sequence goes on along the minus strand of HG995290.1, from coordinate 4,620,912 downwards.
TTCAAATAAGTACTTTCACGAGTGTTCTAGATTTTTATGTATGCTATGCTAAAAAGCTTGAACCGTTTGGATTGGTAAATCGCATTTCTAAAACCGGTAATTGTCTACTTTGTATTTTAATGATAAGAATGTATTTACGTATTGTCCTTGTTATGCTGGGTGCTTGTTATGGTGGATGGCTGGGCGGTTAAGTTCCCGTAATGGGGATTTTTCTGTATAAATCTGTACTAATATTATAAAGAGGAAAGATTTGTATTTTTGTATGTAACGAATAAACTCAAAAACTACTTGCCCGATTTCAAAAAATTTTTCACTATTAGGAAGCTACATTCACCTTGAGTAACATATACATTTTAGTAACATATATATTTTATCCCCATATTCCCACGGGAACGGGAAATACGCGGTTGAAACCGCGGGGCGCTGCTAGTAAATTTTAAATACACTTACTTCCCAAATGAATAATATTTTTTTATGTAAAATCGTTCGTGAATTTTCTTACGCGCCATAGTCGACTCTCGGGGAACCCCCGTCATAGTAAATTAGATAGTGATATCTGGCGAACATTTCCAGAAAAAGGTTTTCTTTCAGCAGCGTCTCATAATAAAATTTACCGAGGAATAGATAGGTATGTGGGTAATTAATATCTCAATAACGTTAACAATGTAACAAACGTTAATTAACGGACAATAACATCCAAGCAGGCATCTCTCTCAATACAATGCTTTAATTAAACCTTCTCGATATCAAATGAAATGCCGTTTATAATGCCATTGTCTTGGCTTTACTGTGTGTATTATTTCATTTACTTACGAAAGAAATCAATGAAGAAGCTCGTGGTTAAATGAAATTTTAAATATAATTTTTAGTGGTAGGTACACCACAGTGTAGTCTTTTTAACTCAAAGGTTGACTGGTAGAGAATGCCTTGTTACATTATTGTACATCATGATCTGCCTAGCCTTTTCACAACTATATTAGAGTCAACTTCCAGTAATACTGGATCCTGTTGAATATCAGGATTTTACGTAGAGCGGCTGCCTAACAGACCTCCACAACCCATTAACTGGGTAACACGGTACTTCTGACCATCGGTAACGAACTAACGGCTGCCAGAGGTCAACAAACAAACAAAAAAACCTACCTTTTTATGGATGGGAATTCATCGAGACTTCTTCCGCTTCGCAGAGCTCGACAACCTATTAACTGGGTAACACGGTACCTACTTCTGACAATCAGTAACGACTGTCAGAGATCAACAAATGACAGCCGGGGCCAACGGCTTAATGCGTACTTTTTGAGACATGAATCTCGGAAGGTTAAGATAGTCACCCACTTTTTTATGTTTTTTTACTGTCAGATGGATATGCTCTTGACTCTAGTCTAGGTCGCAGGTGACAGAGACAAAGTCGACGATGGAATGAGCTTACCCAGAAGAAGCCTGTTCACTACTACACATCTACAGACAAAACTTGGTCCCATAGAAATTTCATCAAGACAGGATCAGTGGTTTGGGTTTTAAATGTAGCTGGAGAAAAATGAATATGACATGCAAGTAAACGATATTGCATATTTTATTTCTTGTGAAATTCCAGTGGTGATTTGAGTTGTAGGGTAGGTACCTTTCTGCACTAAAAAGGGAAAAACAATGACTAAGTATCATAAAAGATGAATAAATTTCGTGCTTATGTGTATTAGATGATGTTCAAATAATAGTTTCTGGCTTGATTTTACCGTTTATATATGTATGTAGGTACCTATATTAAACACTATTTTTTGCAGTAGGTAAGTTCTTAATAAAGTGGGCAGTGGTATTCATGCATGTGCTCTTATTTTTACTTTCTTACAATAACAGCTGACATTAATTTAAATAATTTATTTTTACATAATTTCGAAAATTAAACTACCTAAAAAGAAGAGAAGCATGTATGCCATCGCTTCATCACTGGAAACACCGCCAAGTATCTCACTCAAACAAAACGATGCTGAGGAAAAAACTTAATGGCGGTCACCAACGTCTATATTGAATTCCGCAACTTGAGGATCAATTAAAGGACGCTGGCAAACTGAATGGCCCTTGTCTACAATTTTCCCATTCATCGGGTAACTTAATTTTGAGTACTCAGCCCTGTCCTGATTGAATCACTACTTACATGTTGCGTCTTTAAGTACGGTTGATTGGAGGACATGTTGCTTGGAAATTATTAATAAGATATAGGAGAAATTGTTTGTTGTTACCATCAAATTATAACCGTATCAAAAAATGTCGAACGATAGTATTAATACTAAATTTTGCGTCTTCTCTTTGTGTATTATGTATGTGCATATAATGTTTTTCAAAGATGGGAAATCATCAAATGACTTCTTCCGCTCTGGGCGGAGCGGAAATGAGTGTCAGACTCTTACTGCTCTTTACGTTCCAGGGCCGTAGTGACTCTTTTGAACTAATTCCGCAACCCTGGCAAGTACTGACCCTAGCGGCCCCTGTCGGACGTGCGAGGAGCACGTCCGACAGGGGCCGCTAGGGTCATAACTTAGAATGACCTTGATCTTTGAGGGGTGGCTCGCCGTCTGCAGGCCCGCGCCTAAGGTGGCCGGGATTCGCCTTGTGATTCCTGACGCCCGGCGCCCGGGGCGTCTTCTTTTGTTGCGTCGGCTGGGGAGTGAGATTTGCTTGTCCTTCACGCGGTCGCCTCCTCCTTCGTAGCATTACTGCTTCACTGACGGAGGTGACTGCGTCCCATGCCCCTTCGCTCCGGACCATAGATTGAACCAGGGCCGGAATCGAGAGGTTGCCGCCGCCTGTCGTCTCAAGCAGGGTAGACCTCTAACACGGCGCGGCATGCATACGCTGGCAGAGTGTGCCGCTTGGGAGGAGCCGCGCCGTGACCTCATCTCTGTGGTGGGCAGTGACCTCTCGCTACCGGCCGTAGTCCAGTCTATGGTCGGCGGCGAGGAGTCCTGGGACGCGGTGGTCTCCTTCTGCGAAACAGTTATCTCGCAGAAGGAGGCTGCGGAAAGGGAAAGAGAGATCTCGACCTCTGACCCCGCCCGCAGCAGGCGCACCGGGCGTCGGAGGAGGGCGTATGCTGCCCTCTTCCGGCCCCCCTAACTGGGTCTAGGGGCGGCGGACTTGGGGACGTCTGTCGCCCCCCATTCATCCGGACCCGAGGTGGCGGCGCGAGGTGTTCCCGTGCGCCCCTCTCTGAAGTCACGGAGGGTGTTTAACACCTCACTCCCTCCGTAGACGCGAGGTGGCCCGCAGAGGCGGGCCGGCACCAGCCGGGGATTACGGATGTGGTATACGTTCCCGCGATCCCCGGCGTAGGTGAGAGATGGAACACCGGGGTGGTTTTAGTCAGTAAGAGTCTGACAGACCCCTCCGCCCGCCCCAGGGTGGAGGACATCCATGAGGATTTCCCGCCGTCAAAAAAAAAAAAAAAAGAAGGGTAGACCTCTACCGTATGCTCCACCGTGTCTTGCGGCCGATCTACACAGTTGTGACACCCGGGAGGGAGGGTGAGTAACTTCGTCAGACAGAAGATAAGGTTGCCGTGGCGCCTTTCCAACAATTTCTCAAAGAGGGGACTTACCGCCATGATACTGGCGTCCCAACACACACACACACCTAGAACATTCTACCTATGCCAGTTCCCATAGGTAAATGTTCGAAACACTTTTTCTTTGGATTTTTCCTTAGAACCATCTCCTACGAAATAAAATTCGGTTTAATAACGACATTAGCACATCACTAAATATAGTTTACCGATTAAAATGTCATGTAGAAGGAATGAAAAATTAAAAATATTTGAACGTAAAAGCGGACTCTTCACGTGACCAAAGGGTTGGCCTTTTCTTTGGTCAACGAATCAGCATTGCCATTCAACGTGGCAATGCGGCCAGTGTTCTGGGCACTTTTCCCGTTGACAGCGATGTGGACTAATTTTTTGTATGAAGATATTTTCTATATTAAGTATATCTTGTTTACAAAATACAACTTTTTTTGTAAATAATAAGATTATGTTTTAAATAACTAAAAGCAGAATGGTTGCCATATAATGAAATTACTTACATTCCATTATTTTTTGCAAACATTAGCTAAGACAAAAGCATAAAATTATGCGAAAAATTTACATTACCCATGACGTAACTTAAATTACGGTCGATTCGACCCTCGAGACGTGGTTAGGGCGCGTTTATACTAGGTCAAGCGGAGCGAGTAGCGATTTATTTTTGCAAGTACAGAACTAGGTATCAGTTTTTAGAGGTTCCAGATATAAATATCGGGCCACTAGTTAGATTATAATTTCTAAATATTTTAAGAAAAAATCATTTTGCATACAATGTATCCCATCCATTACATCCAAGTTCAATAGTTTGTAATATGTATATCCGTGACACGTATTTTGTTGAGAAAGGAAAAAAAGAAAAAAGGTTAAACTTTACAATCTCGATAAAACAGGCTTTGCAATTTTATGTATCCTGAATTATTTGATCTTCTTAGGACTTCTTGGACTTCATTATCTTCTCACATTCCTGACAGTCTGCCTCTATATTAGTACCCAGAAGTGAATGTCGGTTTGACAGCGAGCTTGTAGGAAAGACAAAAAGAGCTCCATGGTAGACCTTATCATTATTTGCCACTAGGTGATGTTTTAGTCAAACCTATCCCAATTAACATTATAATTGCTGACACGGTTGGCGCAGTGGTTGAGCTATTGCCTGCTGCGCTGCCCGTCGCGAGGTCGATTCCCACACGGAACAAATATTTATGTGGTCTACAGATAGTTGTTCCGGGTCTGGCTGTTTGTTGTATGTTTGATACAGGAGAAATACCTAGTGTGGGGCAATGTATTACTCAAATGAATAAATATGTATATATATTTGCCGTTTGATATGCTGTCATGCCTAAACCACTGAACGAATTTGATGCTTTAATTTCTATAACAAAAATAATAATTATGTTGCGTATTTATTATTTTAACAGATTTTAATGTGATCTCTCCCTTAAACCCAAAGGATCAATCTAGATTCTTTAAGCTCCACTGGCGCATTTGTCACGAGACGAAAACGTGTGTACTGTGTAGGTACCTTTTTTTACTGGATGGGAAACCATCAAATGACTTCTCCCGCTCTGGGCGGAGCGGAAGGGTGTGTCAGATTCTCACTGACTAAAACCCACCCGTGTTCCTCCTAGTGCCCTTTACGTTCCGGGGCCGCGGTGACTATTTCGAACAAATTACATAGGACTCCAAAACCTTAGCAGGATGTCTTACCTACCTGCTGTTCCTTTTTTTTGTGTAAGTATTAAATAGGTTTAATTTTCATTCCTGATAAATGTTCTTTTTAAGTTAAGTTACGTTCAGGTGTTTTCACTTCAGAACGTCAGCAGCATAACCCAAATTGCAAGTCCGTGGTTTTTGAAGGACGGGTGGCCCTAAATTGGCGCGTTCCGTTCCTGTGTTGAAACAAAATATGAGCTGATAATACCCTCGTCACAGCTCTCTTATTAAATAGATACGAAGGTAATTTGGGTCTGAAATGTGTTTTTGTATTACTTACTTTGTAAATTCTTTATCATATTTTACATGCTTGTTTTTTCTTTTGTCCAGGGCCTCAAGTCTGCTATTACAATAGTCTCAGAATGGTCTATCATCATTGATTTCATAATGGTTGATTTTTACAACTTTGATAATCTACTAATATAAAAGCGTCACTATGACTTTCCAATGGTCAACCACTGACACTCCATTGAAAGAAATGGCATAGAATGGTAATCTCATACAAAATGACAAATTAATGGCAGACGTTTGCAGTAATCTGCTAAAATTTTGATAGTTCCTTTGATCAGTGACCTAGACCATTAGAGCGTCATTGTGCAGTTCGGTTATTAAAAAGTAGTACGAGACCATTGACCGACCAATCGATCATTATGAATTTAGCAGATTACGTACTTTTAGTAAAATGACAATGAGATCGTGTTGGAATGACACATTTATAAAAATAGCAGACTTGGGGTCCTGGTAGTTAGATCAGCGAGGGAATCCCTTGGTAGGGGTCGACTTCCAGTCTTCTCGAATGCATTTGAGTACTAGTATTTTACATGCAGCGACTGCTCCTCTCACCTCCACAACCCAGTATCTGGGCCCTACAATGGTGTAAGATTTTACTACTGTGAGCGACTATCTGTCACGACTGTCAAAGTACAAATGACAGCCGAGACTCATGGATTTACTTGCGTTCCATGGTACGGAAGAAGTCTCGTTTGGAGAAGGAAAGTAGTACTTTTATATATATTTATGGATATGTAGCCGCTTCAAGTAAAATACTAGGATTCAGTTCCTTCCAACGGATATAAACATAGGACAGTCGTCAAATCATTTAAAAAAAAGACGTACTAGTATACGCTGTACGGCATTTCATACACATTTTCAAGTCCTTATTTTCCGAAATTACTAAACCGATTTTAATGAAACTTTACACACATAAGCAGGATACATAGGTTTAAAAAGTTAGTTGAAAACATTTTCGATACATAGTGTTAAATAAAATTGAAGTAACACTTACTCCTCTTTGTCTATACTTTAACACTAATATTATAAAGAGGAAAGATTTGTATTTTTGAATTTCTGTATGTAACAAATAAACTCAAAAACTACTGGACCGATTTCAAAAATTATTTCACCATTAGAAAGCTACATTCACTTTGAGTAACATAGGCTATATTTTATCCCCATATTTCCACGGGGACGGGAACTACGCGTGTAAAACCCCGTGGCACTGCTAGTCATTCATAAATACACACACAATTCCTTTACTCCACCAAACAAACTCAATATCGGTAAGTCAATGTACTGAGAAATAGCGCAAAAATATTTTCGAACTGCAACTTAATCTGTGCTGTGCGAGTAAGAAGCTTAAAACCACCTTCCCAGCTGAATGGAGTACGGAGAATTTTTAATTTGAAGGATTTAAAAAGCTCTTTAAAACTTGAGTAAAGCTTTTGTTTATGGATTCACTTAAGTCTGCTCAAGTTAAAGCTGTGAGAGGATTGACAAGCAAATATGTTTTTTTTGCTACGATATTTTTTATTGTAATTAACCTCATAGATCTGCCAGGGTTGCGAAATTTGTTTGAAAGAGTCACCGCGGCGTTGGAACGCAAAGGGCATTAGGAGGAACACGGATGGGTTTTAGTCAGTAAGTCTGACACTCCCTTCCGCTCCACCTAGAGCGGAAGAAGTCATTAAAGAAATAGGTAACCCCACAGATGCCTATCCTAAATAGATAATCCTGGGATATACATAGCCCCATAATAATACATTATCCTATTTGATGTATGTTGGTAGTTGGTAATGGTATAGATGGGTTAGTAATCAATTTTATTATTACCCACTGATTTGTCCTTCCACAAGCTTCCCACAAGGTGGACCGATGACCTGGTGAGGGTCGCGGGTAGACGGGATTGATGATGGATGTGAGACACACAGGACCATAGATATTTCTATGCACAGGACCGTTTGTTGTGGCGTCACTTGGGGAGGCCTTTTTTTTTGGATGGGAATAAATCATCAAATGACTTCTCCTGCTCTGGGCGGAGCCAGTGCCGGATTTATATTTTTTATGAGTGTAGGCCACTTTTTCCCGCCGCCCCATGTTCACCTTTCTAAAATAATATTTTTCCATTTGTAGTTTACTACATTTAGAATGCCTTATAGATACTTAAAGTTAAATAAACGAATGAATTAGTCATTAAGAAAGAGTGTCAAAAAGAAACAAGAATACAATTTTTTACGGGACTTTTTAATAGCAAAATATGTAGGTAGGTACTATAACATCATCATAGTTTATGGTATTCATTATCTCTGCTTCTATGTAGAGAAGAGCTAGATGGTTTTTCCGGTGTAAATATACACCTATAAAAACGGAAATGGATTTAGTAAACGATTCCGAGTAAACTAGTTTCAGGTCTTACGTTTGTTACACGTTGTATATTTCTTCAGCTTGGCTGGCCAAACATTGCGGTTTACATAAAGTGTAAACGGAACTAAATAATAAGTATTTCTACATTTTTTTATTTTAATTTTTCGCAGAGTCAACCGCGACAACGGAAGTTGTAAATCATAAAAAAAAAACTTTTTATAAAAAAATTCAACCGACTTCTACACAAAAAAAAAATCCAAAAAGTACCTACAAAATAACTTTAATTTCGGAACTCGGTGTTTTTGGTTGCTTTTTCGATTTTGAACACCGACTTCAGCATCTTTTGTAAAAAGTTTTTTTATTTTTCACTTTTTAGTGGTAACACACCTAAACGTACCAATAACATTGACGTAGATAAACAATAAACAAACATGCGATTTCAGCAATCCCGAAAGATTTGCTATCATTTATTGAAGAGTTCCGTTTCCTATCATCTCTGTTCTTCATCAGATCTTCACCAAACTAGAAAGGTACCACGCTGAAATACTAAGATGCTCTTCCAAACCATCGTACACAATTTTATTTTTTCATTATACATCGACAAGAGGGAATGAGAACGTCGTCAATGTAAACTAAGCCACGCATTATTATCGAATATTCAATCGCTGTAAAACCAACTGCACGCAGTCTTGTCTGCCCTACCCCTAGAGTGTAATTTAAAATCGCGTAGGCGCGGAGGGGCGAGGCGGCCCGCTCGCTAAACTCGCGTGGGACCGCCGGAGCCCTGCAGCGCCGGAGCCGTGACAGAAACCATGCCTGTTGCATGCTTGCTTGCATGCTGCGTGCTTGCTTGCATGCTGCGTGCTTGCTTGCATGCTGCGTGCTTGCTTGCATGCTGCATGCTTGCTTGCATGCTGCGTGCTTGCTTGCATGCTGTATGCTTGCTTGCATGCTGCATGCTTGCTTGCATGCTGCGTGCTTGTTTGCATGCTGCGTGCTTGCTTGCTTACAAAAACCACATGTTCACAATCAACTGCTTTATTGAGTACTTACATGTATAATATATTTATTTGTGTATAACAAAAAAATATATTGCAACATCAGATATTTTTAATTATAACAAATGAGAGAAGCTCATAGCAATTGCTTTGCTATAAGATCTAAGAATATTATTATTCATACGTTCATATTTACGATTATAGTAAATCACAATATTGTTCCACTTACATCTACTAGATGGCGTTAGAAGTACGGCGCGCGGCGTGGCATTAATTCGATAGGTGAAGAACAATGTTAGTTTATAGACAATGAAAGAAACGAATTATTAATGAACTAAATATTCGATACGATCTTTCGACTAAATCATTATTAGTGTAGTGAAACATTAGTTTAAATAAAATTAGTGCATTTGAAAATTCGGCGAAATGAAATTAGTTCAAATGAAATCAGTTCAAATAAATAATTTCGCTAAATAAAAATTTACCAATGAATTATTCGGTCAAATGAATAATTCTTCGAAATGACTTTATTGCAACTAAAATTCGATTTAGTAATATTATATCAAACGTTGTTCTATCAAACAAGGGTGAACCAACTCAAATACTAGTCGTCAGATCTCAATCAAATTTAAATGGGACCACACAACAAGCATCAGCTTTTGAATATAAAAAGAATCATCAAAAAATATAGTCGAATTGAGAACCTCCACATTTTTTGAATGTCTGTCGGTTGAAAGGCAAAATAATATTAAAATGTAGAAACACATCAATAAACCACCAATGTAAAAGTATCGTGTTAAAGAAGGACAATTTTCATTTTCATATAATGAGTGTTAATGATTAACCTTTAAATAGGTAGGTATATTAGAGTATTGCACACTATTGTGTACTTACCACTTAGGTACCTATGTCAATAAAAACTGAAGCTTAACAACAAAGAATATTGAGTAGATATCACTGTGATTTTTTATTCAGTACCTAGTCGTTACGTATTTTGTTTGGTAAGTAAAGTAGGGTTTTAAAGACAAGACGACGGCGACACAGTAGAAATTTTTACTGTGACGGCGACGAGAGTGTAGCGTGCGTATGCAATCAGTGCTTGCATCAAAACACTGGTGCGAGCGCGGGCATTGGTTGACGGTTCGGAGTGCGGGCGGGAAGCGGGGTTTGTTACGTTCGCGTTGAGCCACTGCTGTCCGCTCGCCGCCCGCCGCACTGCTCTCATCTATCACTCACTAGGAATGAGTTTCGTATTTATTTAAAGTATAAAAAACCATGATAAAAACAGTGAACGTGTTTGATTTTTATCGTCTGAAATCGAGTGACCGTCCTCTGAAATCTGCCGCCCCTAGGACGCTGCCGCCCCTAGGCCGCGGCCTATACGGCCTATTTATAAATCCAGCACTGGGCGGAGCGGAAGGGAGTGTCAGAGTCTTACTGACTAAAACCCACCCGTGATCCTTCTTGTGCCCTTTGCGTTCCAGGGTCGCGGTGACTCTTTCGAACAAATTCCGCAACCCTAGCAGGCACTGACCCTATGGGGCCTCGTCTTCGATGCTGACGGCTCTTTGAGGCGCGCGTGGAACATGACGCGCCGTCGACTCGGGCCTGGTTGCTATCGGATGGCGAGCTATCCATAGCTCGCCATCCGCAGGCCCGCGCCTACGGTGGCTGGGAATCGCCCTGCGTTTTCCGACGCCCGGGGCATCTTCTCTGTTGCGGCGGCTGGGGCGTAAGGTTTCCCTCTCTCGCACGCGTTCCGCCTCCTTCTTCGCTAGCATTACTGCTTCGCAGAAGGAGGCGACCGCTTCCCACGCCTCCTCGTTCCAGACCATGGCTTGAACCAGGGCCGGACGCGAGAGGTCGCCGCCGCCGATCGCCTCGACGAGGACAAGGCGGTGCACTTGGAGAGGCCTGTGTCCAGCAGTGGACGTCTTGAATGATAAAGCCGTTTAAGCTTTTTAGAATCCGTTTTCTGTAGATACCACTTACAAACCAAACAGTAGGTGTAAGCGCGTGGGTTTCTCAGCTTACTAGGAGCGCGCTCGGGAGCGCTTGGTAGCGTGTGTAGTCGTCGGCGGTAGCGGAGCAAGAGAGCGAGAGCGCGGCTCGCTCGACGCAGACGCGCTGCGGGGTGCGCGCTAGTGATGGGAAGCGCGGCTTAGTCGATTTTCTGGTCGCGTAGTGTTGGCGCGAACATACTCCGGGGCCGGGGAAGTCCAGCAGGGGAGCGTGGACGAGGAGACCTTGGCGCCGAGGGCTTCTGTCGTCGTTGAAGCTGATGAAGTTGCGCCCTTGGCGCTTATGCAGAACTACAGGTGCAGGGACGTGTGTGCACGATGCGGGAAGTGGCAGTGCGGCGCTGTATGCGGCGATGCAGTGATGTGGATTCTGTGGCGATGGTGTGCACGTGGTTCAGTATCGAGAGGTTTCCTTTTCATTAAATTATGTCTTCGTTTGATGCTTAGAAATGTGTGATGAACATCTAGATCAGTCCAGTAAAGGGCAAAGGCGAGTGAGGGACCGCTTGATAGTGCCTCTGGTAGTCGAGATATCGGCGACGCGGGATATGCCGTCCTCTCCAGGATACAGTTTGGCAATGCGCCCCAGGCGCCAGCATAGCGGCGGCGTATTGTCCTCCTGAATGAGAACTAGATCACCAATAGCCAACTTGGCTTTGTTCTCACGCCATTTAATCCTTGTTTGTAGTTCGGAAACGTACTCTCGTTGCCAACGTGTCCAAAACTGCTGACGCATTTTTTCGATGGCCTCATATCTTGTGCGGCAGCGTGCTGTATCATCAATGATTGGAGATGGCGGTGCGGTCAGCGGCCGACCGATCAGGAAGTGTCCTGGGGAGAGAGGAAGGAAATCTTTAGGACAAGAAGAAAGTGGGGACAGGGGTCGACTATTCATTATAGCCTCAACCTGCGCAAATAACGTGGACAACTCTTCGAAGGTCAGATTAGTGTTGCCCATTACACGTTTGATTATATGCTTGGCCGATTTGATGCCGGCCTCCGACAGACCAGAGAAGTGAGGAGCGTAAGGTGGATGGAAATTAAAGTTAATTTGCATGTTTGCTGCAAGATCACTAATTTCTTTTGAGTTTGATTTTAGAAATTGACCTACTTCCTTGGATGCTGCCACGAAATTACGCCCGTTGTCTGAGAATATCTCCAATGGTTTTCCTCTACGTGAAATGAAGCGTTTTAAGCATGATATAAATGCGTCTTTTGAGAGGTCGCTAACGGCCTCCAAGTGTACACACTTGAACCTAAAGCAGATGAAGAGACATAAATAGCATTTGGATACGCGAGCACCACGACCTTTTTTATTTAGTATATGAAAGGGCCCTGCAAAGTCCATCCCGATAGACTGGAAGGGTGGAGCAGGAGTGACTCGCTCGGGAGGTAGATTGCCCATCATAGGTGTAAGAGTTTTCCCTTTGTGGCGACGGCACACGACGCAAGAGCGCACGGTGCTACGGGAGAGCAGTCTACCGTTGATTGGCCAGAAGTGCTCTCGGACAGAGTACAGCAGTTGCTGTGGACCTGCGTGGAGTAGGCGTTTGTGTTCCTGGCGAAAGATTAAAATGGTCATATGATGTTTAGAGTCTAATATTATGGGATGTTTTTTATCGTGGCTGTAGTTGGAACGATCAAGTCTACCGCCCACTCTCATAACACCATCCTCGTCGATACATGGGCTAAGAGCTGATATTTTACTGTTAAGTATGGATTCACCTTTTATTAGTTTCTTGTACTCTTCAGGGAATGATTGTTTTTGAGCCTCTTTGGCTAATAATTTTAATGAAGTGTTCATCTCTTGAACTGATAGAGGACCTCTTGTAATGGTTTTATATTTCAGATGTTGAATGTACCTTAGTACATAAGCAAATGTTCTCTTGATTCTATCGAGAGTGGAGAAATCTTCAAATCGTATAACTGAAGACTCGCTTGCTGTCTTAACGAGTAGGACCTTCATCTCAGGTAACTTGATTATACTTGATTTTTCATTTGATGGCCAATGATTACTATCCTTGCTGAGGAAGGAGGGGCCTGACCACCAGTCTTGCAGCGTGCGCAGCTTCTCTGCAGGGACGCCGCGGGAGATGTAGTCCGCCGGGTTGAAAGCAGTGGGCACGTGACGCCATGAAGATAGGTTTGTATTCTCACAGATTTCTACGACTTTATTAGCGACAAAAGTCTTCAGCTTGCTGGGAGTGCTGTTGAGCCATGCGAGTACGACACTGGAATCACACCAGTGTATGCATGTCGAGATAGGGTACTGTAGGGAGTCCAAAACAGTCTTCGTGAGATTTGCGGCAAGAAGGGCTCCAAGTAGCTCCAACTTCGGTATGGTAAGAGGCGGTTTAGTAGGTGCCACTCTTGATTTGGCACAGAGTAAATGAACTGCTACGTTACCTTCGTTGTCAACTGATCGTAGGTATATGCATGCACCGTAAGCATGCATGGCTGCATCACAGAAGGAGTGTAATTGAATTTCTTGTGGATTTTCACATAGAACTCTTCTTGGTATTGTAATTTCTTTGAGAAACGGAAGGCTAGAACTCATTTTCTGCCATTCTTTTTGTAAATCAGCTGGGACGGGCTCATCCCAGTCCAATCCTCGCAGCCACAGCTGTTGCATAAGCATCTTGGGCAGGACAGTGAATGGTGAAAGCAATCCGAGAGGATCAAAAATGCTGAAAGACGATGATAGTATTGCTCTTTTCGTAGTTTTCTCTGTAGATTCTGAGCTTGGAGCTTCAATGGTGAATTGAAGAGAGTCAGATTGTGGACTCCAGCCTAAGCCGAGGGCACTGGATGCGTCACTCAAGCTTAACTTGCTCTGCAGGTCGACACTGGAAATTGGAAAGATGTCAGGAGCATTTGACCTGAACTTTCGGAGATTGAAGCCGCCAGATTTCAAAATAGCGGTGACTGCATTCAGTATACGTAGTAGCTCTTCTTTAGTATCAGCTCCTGTTAGTAGGTCGTCACAATAAAAATCCTTCTGAATTATTTTCTTGACCTTATCGTCGTCGCAGTCTTCTCCGAGTTGCCACAAGCATTTAGTGCTTAAGTAGCTTGCGCTGGCGAACCCATAGGTCACGGTGTTCAGTCTAAGCGTTCATGCTGATTTTGAAGAACAATAAATAAATCTTACCTTAAAGTTATTACGAGTTTCTCTTCCGGTGACACGCTTGGCCTCAAATGCGTTTCAGAGCATGAAATATCTTGCCTGATCAGTTCAATTAGTTCATCAAAAGATTTTATTGACATTCTCAAATAGTCAAAAAATTTGTTATCATACATTCTTAATTTGGGATATAATGTTACGAACTGACCATGTACTAGTCGGTCACGTAATATTGGATGCACCCAATACCGCCTTTTTCTTTTCTTTTTTTTAAGGAGCAACCACAGAAAACACACTTCTTCGTCGACCTCCATTTTGAAACTGACGCTAACCCGCACGAAATCGCATACTAACCGCGCGTGTCTGAATAGCTTCACAATTTTGCGGTTTGAAACCGCGCGATTCGTAAACGCACGATTCCCGCATGTCTGAACGCAGGCTTAGAAGTTGGTAAAAAGAAAACAAACTTACAACGATTTTTTCATAATCCGAACCCATAGGTCACGGTGTTCAGTCTAAGCGTCTATAAAGTACTAGAATTTCGACCGCATAGATTTTGTAGATACTTCTCTTCTTTAAAAGGTATTTTAGAAATTAATAAGTAACAACAATTTTTATTAATTTGCTACTGAGAACACCAGATCAGCGTTACTGTTTCGCTCTTCACCCCGCTCGGGGTTGATTATGAAAAAATCGTTGTAAGTTTGTTTTCTTTTTACCAACTTCTAAGCCTGCGTTCAGACATGCGGGAATCGTGCGTTTACGAATCGCGCGGTTTCAAACCGCAAAATTGTGAAGCTATTCAGACACGCGCGGTTAGTATGCGATTTCGTGCGGGTTAGCGTCAGTTTCAAAATGGAGGTCGACGAAGAAGTGTGTTTTCTGTGGTTGCTCCTTAAAAAAAAGAAAAGAAAAAGGCGGTATTGGGTGCATCCAATATTACGTGACCGACTAGTACATGGTCAGTTCGTAACATTATATCCCAAATTAAGAATGTATGATAACAAATTTTTTGACTATTTGAGAATGTCAATAAAATCTTTTGATGAACTAATTGAACTGATCAGGCAAGATATTTCATGCTCTGAAACGCATTTGAGGCCAAGCGTGTCACCGGAAGAGAAACTCGTAATAACTTTAAGGTAAGATTTATTTATTGTTCTTCAAAATCAGCATAAATATTTTCTGTAACTGTAGAGGACTGAGAGCCAGAACTAAATTGCGATGGTGACGGTGACGGTGCCGGAACAGGAGGAGATGATCCAGATGTAGTAAAATATCCTTGCGGGCTTGTATACTGTTGTCCTTGCCAATACGTAGGTGTGATCTGCTGAGTATTGTAGCGAACAAGGGGTGGTAAGCTTTGTCCTTTTTGTATCACTTGAAGTAATTCAATTTTGGTTGCTAAACGCCTATTTTCTGGTACTTTTCTGAGTTCTTTATATAACGACAAACAAAAGAGTTTGTCGTCATCTTGCTTGGTAATACTATTTTCTTGAAGTTCATTCTGAAAATGTTTTCGTGACTCGATACTTTTTTCTATTAAAACAGCTATTTTTTCTTCTGGCACTTGTGTTTTCTTACGTTTAGGGGGACGTATTTCAGTGGCTTCGGTTGCATTGGCGTTTAGTTCACTTGTCTCCTCACTTTGCCTTTCATTCTGTTCTTCAATATTAGTTGTAGTGTCTTTATTACTTACACTATTCTGCAGGAAAGATAATCTTGAAAAATACATATATCGGGCTCCTTTACGAGCACCTGAACCAGAAGGAGTTGTTTTTTCTTTTTTGCATTCTTTATTGTAGCAATCTCGTATGTTTTTCCATTTTTTTTGGAGTTGTGTACCTAAAAATAATAACATTATTAATAATATTCTTGTTTCAGATATCTTGGTACGGGTTGTTCATTTGGAGAACTAAGCTACAAATTATCGCCTAGGAAAATCGACGATTACTGGAATTGTCCGCGAAGTATGTAAATCATTGTGGAATAAATCATTGTTGGTAAACATAGTCATGCCCGAAGCGACTGAAGATATCTGGAAGACAATAGCACGAGACTTTGAGAGATATGCAAATTTTCCAAATTGCATTGGTGCTATAGACGGCAAGCATATCCGAGTTATAAAGCCTGTTGATTCGGGTTCTTTGTATCATAACTATAAACATTACTTTTCCATAGTGCTCTTAGCACTTTGCGACGCCAACTATTGCTTTACTTATGTTGATATTGGGGCTTATGGCAAAAGCAGTGATTCTGCTATATTTAAAAATTCGGTTTTTTATAAACGCCTGACAGAAAAATCATTAAACATACCAACACCTAAACCAATATCTAATGTAGACCTAACACCAATGCCTTATGTTATAGTTGGAGATGAAGCCTTCGGCTTAGCAGAAAATTTAATGCGCCCATATTCAGGCAAATGTTTACCATATGAAAAAAGGATTTTTAACTATAGGTTATCGAGAGCCCGACGTAATATTGAGTGCACTTTTGGTATTTTGGCGAACAAATGGCGCATCTTTCATAGGCCTATAAATGTAAACATAGATTTTGCCGAAGATATAATAAAAGCTTCTTGTGTTCTACATAACTATGTGCGGACTAGAGATGGTCTAAAATTTAAAGATACTTTATATAATGCACCCATGACTAATCTCAATACCTTGCATGCGGGAAGAGGGACACCGTCATCTTTGAATATCAGAGATAAATTCGCTCATTACTTTGTGAACGATGGGCGTGTTCCATGGCAAGACACAAAGATATAGCTGCAACTAACATACCGTACTTGTAATGTTTAGGTACATAACTAAATTTAAACAAACTAAATATGGTAATACCGTTGTGACCTTCATTTAAAAAATGCTCGAAATGTCTGCATAAAGCAGCCGAAGTTTGTTTATATTTATTTAAGTAGGTACCTAAAGTATACGGAGAGTATAATATACGCTTCATAACAATAATTATAACATAATTCTGTCAATTATTTTTTGGTGAATAAACCTACTTACTTAAAATATTCTTTTTTTCCACCGTGTCTTCGCAATTTCCAAATATCTCCACCAACTCTTGCCAAGCTCGGTTCTTGATAATTTTATTTGAGTAATCATCACACTGAATGTCCCATATTGCAGGTCTCTTCTCCACCTCATCAATAAATAGTTCAGTGTCGAAACGATCCATGGCGAACTCACGAACAGTGACGTGCTCACCGCGCGGTATCCGCAACGCAATTGAACGCGAAGTAAAGACTCCATTGTAATAGAAACGCGCGGGAGCAGCGCGATTCTATTTTCTGGCGGTTGGGTTGCGGTAACCGCGCGGCTTGATTAACCGCGCGGTTATGTCTGAACGATTACTAACTAACTCATATAAATAAGACCCGCGCGATTTCCATGCGATTCTATAATCGCGCGGTTCCCGCCGTGTCTGAACGAGCGCTAAGAAATTGAAGCAAGCGGTAATATATGCTCTCCTAAAGTCTTCATAACCCCTTTACACCTCTTCAGAAGTTCATTTTAGAAGAATCTTAAAATACATATTCCTTTTTTTATTGCTTTTTTTAAGTAAATCAAGATTGTTATTGTTGAGTTTCAACTTCCACAGACCAAGCGTTAAGATTCTTCCGTAAAAATTTAACTTATCTAACGAATAATGACATTATTTATTGCATATTCAGGTCAGAATTCGTGCCAAATTTCAAGTTTTAATATAAACCCAAGAAAAAGAAGAAAAATACAATGCAATCGTATATATTTAGAAGAATAAAACAAACTACATTTTACCCTTAAAATATTTATTTTGTACGAACATTCTGCTATTCGTTAATATCACAGACATAGTTATTTTAAATTCACGCCACCCCAGCGAGGGGGCTTACAGAAATACAGACCCGTTTCTTTCGATATTCTACTCTACTCTTAAAGTAGTTACAATATTTGAAAACAGCGCCATCTCTTGGTAACAAAAGGATTTACTTAAAGGATACATGGTTTCATAGAAGTTTGGAGAATGGTCGCTAGAGTGCCTTAATCTCGAGATTGTGGCAAATCTTGAAGATTTTTATTATTTTGTTCGTGGTCTTAAAGTAAAACAATAGTATTTTATCAAAACTATTATCAATTATTAAATTTGTCTTCTTTAAATTATTTATTACTTATAAATTATGGCATCGAGAGCATGTCTTGCGTTTTATCTGCTTGAGCGTTGTGTAAAAGGAGAATAATTATAGTAAAACTTAGTAACTGTGATGGAGCCACAACAATGCAACGGAGCTTTCTTTGACTTAACATGTTAAATTCTTGAATAAATAAAATGAAAGATTGATATTTACGTTCCCTTAGAGACTTAAGTAAGTAGACAGATCAGAGCAAAATAGACACTAAACCCCAGATTCCACTGAATGCACGCCACCAGATGGCGCCACATAGGTGAGAGGATCTCTTCCTTGAAAAAGTGATATTAGTCTGGTCAAATTAGACCAAAAAATTAGGCTGAAATTACATAAATTCGCAACAAGCTGAACATTGGTACAATTTTTCTAAAGACATTTAGTAACAAAACCTGAAAGTTCCCCATCATTCCCGTGAGTGGAAAATAAGTACAACTGTTACAACTTTTTGAATCGCTATCGGTACTTATCTCCGATTTTTATACATTTTTTTTTCTAAATAATTTTATGATCTACAATTTTAATCTGAGGTATTTTTATGATGAAACTTACCGTTTTGCTGAAAATTGCGAAAAACTCATTTTTTAACCTTTGATCTTGAATAAAAAAAAATCCACACAATTGTCTTTTGAACAATTGTACCAATATTCAGCTTGTTGCGAATTTATGTAGCACCGAATGTCTAATTTGACCGGACAACATTATCAATATAATTTATTAAAATCTTGAAAACCTAGGCATTTTTACAAATACCTGGACCTGACGTCTCAGTGCTGCCACCTGGTGACTATGATTTTAGAAAATCATCTTCAGTAGAAAAGCTTTAAAAAAAACCGCGTACAATGTCTGTTCACGCTAAGAACTCCTAAACGAACACCTACCTAAACATGCACGGTTGGATTTTAAACTCTCAGCGCTCAGTCGACCGTTGAAAATCGAAACTAGTACAATTATATTTAGGCTTTTGCTATTTTGTGTAGTTGAAAAAGGGCATAAGGCTCGCATTCACTTGATGATATTACGGTTGACAAGTGTCATTCAGTGAACACAAAGCTTTAATTAACAATCTCCATAGAAATTAAGTAGCTTCCTTAAATAACTTATGTCAACTTACGCTACAGGAACTGATATCGTTTTTATTTCGATAATAATTTCTCGCTTTGTTATAACCAGGGCACAAATAACTTTAATGGAAAAGATTATGAGCAAACCAGGGGTATTAGACGTATTATTGTTAATGCCATCATAATTATATTGTGAAAAAAGGCAAAGTATATTTACTTCATTTCGTCCGGCAAACCCCCTTAATTCCGTACATCATCATGTCTTTGAAATGTTTAAAATTTTGAGTACAGCGTGCGTACCATGAGGTGTTAAAACGTGAGTCTTCCGAGCGAGAAAGAAGGATAGAGTTATACACCCTATATAGCTCCATCCCTTTTTCTCGCTCGGAAGACTCACGTTTTAAGACGCCATGGTACGCCCGCAGGTCTCCCAAAGTGATAATGCGCATAGAAATCTTCGTCACTGTTCGGCAAAGGTCGTATTCCCCGAGCGTCGGAAGACGATATGTATTATAGAGTGGTTAAGTGCATTTTCTTCATGCATAATTTAGTAGAATTATGTGTTTTGATTCGTGTGTTTCCGGGAATACGACAATTAGCGAAGATCTGCATGCGTATGATTAATTTGGGAATACTGTAAGTGTGTTAAAAAACTGTCGTCTATACTAATATTATAAAGAGGAAAGATTTGTATTTTTTGTATGCAACGAATAAACTCTAAAACTACTGGATCAATTTCAAAAATTCTTTCACCATTAGAAAGCTACATTCACCCTGAGTAACATAGGTTATATCTTATCCCCATATTCCCACGGGAACGGGAACTACGCGGGTAAAACCTCGGCGCCCTGCTAGTTTGATATATGTACGTGGGTGTTGTTTTTGGCACGGCCGTTTATTCTGCCTCGGCTGTAATGTAATGACAAAACTTGCCCACTTGCATAAAAACACTACTAGTTATATCAATTGTTACACACTTTCAGCAAAGATTATCAATATCAGAACGTACATCAGTCCCATTTATAAATAATTTCTAATACTTCTTCGTAAACTATAACTCGGTTTTGATAAAACACTGACGGTAGAACTCCTTCTCGGGTAAGAGGAACTCTTTGGTCATCTCCTTGAACTTTGAGAAGCTGCAGTGGCTGGAGCCCTCACAGCCCTTGATCTTCAGGAGGAGGGCGGAGGATTCGCCTGCTTTTGGGAGGTAGACAGGCTGGAAAGATATGAAGAATGAGGTTATTGATTGGTTGATTGGTTGTAGATTTGTGAATAGTCAAACATCCCACAATTCGCAAGTAAAATCTAAATATATATAACTCAAAAATGACTAACTGACTGACATAGTGATCTATCAACGCACAGCTCAAACCACTGAACGGATCGGGCTGAAATTTGGCATGCAGGTAGATGTTATGACGTCCTATATAAGAAATCCTTTCTTAGCGGATGCCTATCCGCTAAGAAAGGATTTTGATTAATTCTGCCCCCAAGGGGATAAAATAGGGGATGAAAGTTTGTATGAAACTTTGTCAATTTTAAACCGATCGGGCTGAGAGTTTCAAAATCGGGGGTAAAGTAACTATTCCACGCGGACGAAGTCGCGGGTAGAAGAGCTAGTTAACATATATAAATGTCCCACAACTACCACTCTCATTTTTGTTTTTTTTTAGTAGTTTTATTATTTTTTGTTTACTATTTTTGTCTGTTTTGTGCGAGTCCCAAATAAACATTTTTCTTTCTTTCTTTCTTTCACTCTCTGCCTCGACTCGACGCCCGTCTGGTCGGATGATTCTATTTTGTATTAGACTCATTTGCTAGATGTCAATTAGGCCATTGATTAAACGGGGTCTTGTGATGAAAAGACTCGGCAGTCAATTAAACAGTTGGCTGCGACATACATATATAATTTCATACTAGAAAAGTATCTTGTCTTGCCTCCGGAACTGACTGGACGTGCTTCAGCCAGTCTCGAGCACACACCTACAGCTAAGAAGAAAGAAAGAAAAGAAAGAAAAAGCGTTTATTTACCACAAAATAAACGACAGCAATTGTTCTAAACTAATCCGTAAACAGCGGCAGCGGCAGCGGCAGCGTAGCTCTATACTAAGTAACCGACCGTGATGAAGAAAATTTTTAAATAAAATAAAATCAGACAATATTCTACCATTATCTATAGATCTATACGTTTCCAGTGAATTTTCCAAGCCTTCTTTTTTTTTCTGGATGGATAATCATCAAATGACTTCTTCCGCTCTGGGCGGAGCGGAAGGGAGTGTCAGACTCTTACTGACTAAAACCCACCCGTGATCCTTCTTGTGCCCTTTCGTTCCAGGGCTGCGGTGACTCTTTCGAATAAATTCCGCAACCCTAACAGGCACTGACCCTATCGGACCCCGACTTCTTTACTGAAAGCTCTTTGAGGCGCGCGTGCAACACGACGCGCCGACGACTCGGGCCTGGTTGCTATCGGACAGTGAGCCACCCATAGCTCGCCGTCCGCAGGCCCGAATTTGCCAAGCCTAGAATCGAGGTCCTAGCACAGTTTAGGACAAAACAGAGAAACGATTTGTTCAACTCACCAGCACACTAAAAGCCCCGGTACTCCTAGACCGGTACAGTTCAAGCGCGAACACAGACCCGTACTCAGGAATAGCCTGGTCGTTTTGAACGTTCGCCACATCCATCAGGGCTCCGATGTTAAAGTCGTGGCCGGAGATCAGGCGAAGTCGCTGGGTGACCGGCTTCCCGGAAATGAAGTCGTTGCCGGCATGGACAAAGATGTTTAGAAGCACACCTGAAGCAGGGAGAAAGAAACTTAAGATGTGGCAGTTGATTAATGAAATTATAGATTTGCTAAAACTGACTAACTATGTACATAATTTAATAGGTAGGTATTTGACTAAAAAAATCTAAATAGTCCGTCGGACACATTTCCAAGAAATATTGGACAGGTATTTTTTCTTTTTTCACGTAAATAAAAACGAAGACGATACAGTGCGTTGTATACTCGTGTGACGTCACTACTCGCTATAATTTTTACCACGACGTGACGTCACAAGCGGGGGTTTGTGACGTGATGTCGTGGCAAAAATTCAAAAACTCCAGATCTTTGATGCTTTTTATCTTCGTCAATTTTTATAGATTTGATAAAGCAAAAAGTGTTCAATATTTTTTGTAAATTTATTTGACGGACTAATTAGATCTTTTCAGTAAAATAACCTATTGGTGCTGTGTTTACTCAGTTTTTTATTTATTTATACACAATACTTAAAAAAAAGAAAATTTTATACAGAGAAAACTATATTAATCAAACTACAATCAACATACTTATGCAATTATATTTTATAGATAGCAATCAATCAATTCATCGCAAATTGTTATTTTGACACAAATTCTAAAATGATATTCATGTAAATGATAAATGATTTTTATTTTGTAAGTAGGTTGTAAAAAACACTTTTACACGTCAATCTTTTTTGACCGTTACAAAAACTACATAGATGAGGCCGGTATAGAATTTAGGTACCATAAGATGTTGAGTTTTATTTGACTGTGGTTTATTGCGGCCCGTCATCATAAAGTAGAAGCGGTATGTGGCCCACAAAGAAGATACCTTGAGCATGGATGGGCTAAAATATTGTTCTTAGAAGTACTTACCACCACCGAGTTTCTTCATCTCGTCATTCCTGAAGTACAGCCGGTAGGCCAGTCTACCAGCTTCACTGAGCCGCGGCAGCAAGGGCTTGGACCATTCCGGGATATCGAGGCCGAGGGCGATCTGGAAAAGAACGATAGGTCTTGAATTTTTGGTTTTTTTCTTATCGGGTTTTACCGGGAAATTTGCACTTATCTATACTAATACATATTATAAAGCTGAAGAGTTTGTTTGTTTGTTTGTTTGAACGCGCTAATCTCAGGAACTACTGGTTCGAAAGTGAAAAATTCTTTTTGGGTTGAATAGACCATTTATCGAGGAAGGCTTTAGGCTATATATCATCACGCTTAAGCCAATAGGAGCGGAGCAGCGATAAAGAATGTTTTAAAATCGGGGATTCCACGGGGACGAAGTCGCGGGCAGCAGATAGTGACATTATAATAATATGTATAGAGTCGTGCAATTTTGATCGCAGATTCTTTATATAGCAGGAATTATGTTTTGTATTTGGAATCAACTCTCATCCAAAAAACGCTTTGCTTATGGAATGAAGTACCTACAGAACAATAATTTATAACAAAAACATATACCAACTATTTCGATAACATGATAAAAAACGGCAAATAGGTATGAATGGCAAAATGATGTCTTGTCATTGAAATGACATCGAGATAAGTCAACTAATTATATTTACTAAGGAAATATGTATCTATAAGTTTAAGCAAAAATCGACTCACTTGTATTAGTTTAAATTTCTATGGTTTAAACATTACTTGTGTCAAAATACCAGACCATAAAAAGTTCCAAACAAGTTACCTACTTCTCAAGGGTCAGGGAGGAATCCATTTTGCCGACGATACATGCTTGATAAAAAGGGCAGGTTCTATAGTCTTTAGGCAATTTTAGAATCTTGCTTAGTAATTTTAATGACACACTGGGGATTGCTCTTCAAAACCCTAAAATGTTTATTAGAATACTTTTTTTATGTACTCGTACAGTGCCCAAAGTCTGCTATTTTTATAAATTTGTCATTCCAACACAATCCCATTGTCATTTTGCTACAAAATTCGTAATCTGCTAAATTCACAATGGTCGATCATTGGTCAGAAATGTCTGCGCAACGAGTTTCTAATAATAGGTCACTGATCAAAGGAACTGTCAAAATTTTAGCCGATTACCGCAATGTCTGTCATTCATTTGTCATTATGTACGAGATTACCATTCTATGCCATTTCTTTCAATGGAGTATCAGTGGTTGACCATTTGAAAGGCATAGTGATGCTTTTATATAAGTAGATTACCAAACTTGTAAAACTCAACCATTATGAAGTCAATGATAGACCATTCTGACACTATTGTAATAGCAGACTTGGGGCCCGGTACAGATGTTCGATGGGGCCGAAAAGTTCTGGAGTGACGACCGCGTACCGGAAGGCACAGCGTTGGAAGGTCTCCCGCAAGGTGGACCGATGACCTGACGAAGGTCTCGGGTAGCCGATGGATACGAGACGCACAGGACCGGTTGTTGTGGACTAGTGATGTAACGAATGTCATATTTTGGACATTCGCGAATGCGAATGCGAATGCGAATATCTGCTGCCAACATTCGCGAATGCGAATGCGAATGCGAATATTCAGTTTTTTTATGTTGGCGGCAGTCCCATTCGTATGAAGTGCGTTTCGTTTCTTTTTTGTTCGAGAATAGCCGAGTTTATACGAACGCATCCGACTGTTTGTGACCGGTGTTTTCGTAAACAAAACAAGTGAGGTTGAGGTTACAGTGTGAAGTCGAGCTGATGACACGCGGGGTTGCGACAGTCATTGAGAGGATCAGGCAAGGTGGGTCTCGAGGTGGCCCTGCACAAGTCCGAGGCAATGTGCTTTCATGGCTCTCGGAACAGGTCATCATCGGAATCCCAGATAACGGTGATGGGAACTCCTCCTGGAGTTCCCATTGGCGTCGGGTCGACGATGTAGTACTTGGGTCTCGTCTTCGACAGCCAGTGGAACTTTGCGGAACATTTCCGACTTTTGACTCCCATACTGAGACTGTTTTCAAGCGGGTCTTGCCCAATCTAGAGGGACCAAACGCTTCCTGCCGGAGGCTGTACGATGCGGGGATCGTGCGGTCCATGGCCCTTTATAGACCAACGGAAAGAGCTCCAGCAGCGCTGGGGCGGCCACCATTGCGGCGATAAGTCCCCTCTCTGAGGAGTGGTCGGAGAGACGTCACGGCATCCTCACGTTCCGCCTGACGCGGGTGCTCACTGGATACGGCTTTTTAGGGAGATACCAGTTTCGGATTCAGCGGGAGGACACGTCCGGGTGTCAACATTATGTGGATCGCCCGGAGGACACGGTGGAGGTCAGCCCTGCTTGGGCAGAGCAACGCCGTGCCCTCGTTGAGGCGATTGGCGGCGGTAACCTCTCGCGTGTCCGTTCCTGGTTCAATCCATGGTCCGGAATGAAGAGGCATGGGAAGAAGACGCCCCGGGCGCCGGGAAACGCAGGGCGATTCCCGGTCACCGTAAGCGCGGGTCTGCGGATGGCGAGCTATGGCCGTCCGATAGCAATCAGGCCGAGCTATAGGTCCACGGCGCGTCGTATTCTACGCGCGCCTCAAAGAGTTGTCAGCAAAGAAGACGGAGCCCCATAGGGTCAGTGCCTGCTAGGGTTGTGGAGTGTTTTCGAAAGAGTCAACGCGGCTCTGGAACGCAAAGGGCACGAGAAGGATCACGGGTGGGTTTTAGTCAGTAAGAGTCTGACACTCCCTTTTTTTTTTTGGATGGGAAATCATCAAATGACCCGTCCCGCCCTGGGTGGAGCGGTAGGGAGTGTCAAACTTTTACTGACTAAAATCCACCCGTGCTCCTTCTTGTCCCCTTTGCGTTCCAGGGCCGCGGTAACTCTTTCGAACAAATTCCGCAACCCTAGCAGGCACCGACCCTATGGGGCCCCGTCTCTGGTGCTGACGGCTCCTTGAGGCGCGCGTTAAGCACAACGCGTCGTCGACTCAGCCTGGTATCGGACGGCGAGCCACCCACGCTCACCGTCCACAGGCATCAGCCACTGCGCAATAGCACAGCGGCCGACTTGTCTCTGGAGGAGGCCGCAATGGGACCATTGCTGGCACTCCATTTCAGCCCCCTCCCGAGTTTCAGGAGTCGCAGCACCCGCAGCAGTCTGACACTCCCTTCCGCTCCGCAAAGAGCGGGAGGAGTCATTTTATGATTTCACATGAATAGTCATTATAAACATGAGTAAATTAAATTCTAGTAAAATATAATTAATGGACTTAGTTTTAATAACCAACTATTTTTTTAATATTCGCAAAACATTCGCAGTAATTTCGCGAATGCGAATGCGAATGCGAATATTCAAAAATATGCGAATATCCGCGAATGCGAATGCGAATGCGAATATTCGTTACATCACTATTGTGGACACTTGGGGGAGGGCTATGTTCAGCAGTGGACGTGTTTCGGCTGATAAGAGGACATCTAATGGTACAGTTAGCAATAAAAATTGATTACACTGCTACTTTTCCAAGTCATAAATTGACATAAAATTATTCGATAACTCCTTTTTTGGCATTTCATATACAGCTGGTTTATTTGATAAACAAAAATAGTCAGAAAGACAAAAGTCAGCTGTTCCCTACATTTTGATGAGTTATTTATACGAACATAAATGTAGGGAACAGGTGTTTTTTTTGTCCCATAGTAAAAGTTGTTCATAATGATGAGTACAATGACCTCTTAATAGGTTGTTGGTTTTTTTCAAATAACCCTGTATAGTAGCGAATGGGTTACTATATTTTTAAATGTAACTTCTGTTCCGATTCCAGATAAACATTTGTTAAAAATGTAGAATTAAAAAAAAATACATGTTGTGGCACTCGGGGATTGCCGCGGTAAAGCTATTGCATAGCATTTTTAGTACTCTGCGTCATTGTGATATGGTCTCGATTCGTTCACCTGGGTTACTGTACTAATGTAAATCACATATGTTTCACTTAACTTTGTCCCACCGATTGTTTCCGAACGCAGACGTTCGGGTCGGCTCGGCCTTTTTAAAATGGTCGCTCGCCGTCACTGCGAGCGACCATTTTAAAAAGGCGGGGCCTAATCGAATGACGTAGCGGTGTTAGGTTATTTTCGTTACGGAATTTCTGGATTCGGTTACCAGTGTTACCACGCTCAAGGCCCGCGATGAGAAGCTATACAATAGCTTAAAAGTTTTATAGATTTCTGTACATGGTCAGACTTAATGCAGCAAGACATTCTCTACTAGACAATCTTTCCTGCGTGTTACTTTCAAAACATATATACGGAAAAATACAGGCACAGTCAATGATATTATAAATACCTCTTTTTATATATGTACAGTCTGTTGTCAACATTATCTGACCCACCCTAAAAACAAACGAATTTGGACCCTCTGCCTGTGACATTAAAGTTTATTCAATTTATATGAGCTTATTAGACGAGTGCGCGAGGACGCAAATTTGATCTTTAACACGTAACGTTAAGGTAAGCGTTAAGCTATTTTAATCATTATCTCGTTGACATTAAAGTTGAAAATCTTCTAAGTCACAATATATAATTACAACGGAATCTTTTATTTCGCACATTATCAATAAGTTCTCGTGGCTTAGCGGTTTGGCGCTGGATTGGCGACCAAAACCAAATTGGTTCGAAAACGCGTTTCACCTGTTATCAGTATCTTTTTTAATTTGTTATCATTTCTACACTATTCCTTGCATTATTAAAGAACGACCAATATAATTTACGCTCAATAACTTATCTTGTAAACAGGTGGGTATAATAAAAAACTTTCAAGTTCACAGAATTTATACATGAATTTGGTTGGATACTAAGTAAAACATATTTGCTTCGTGAGGTAGATAGTAAATTCATCTAAGTGACAAAAGTTACACTACGCCTATTAGCAGTGACCGCGCACACACATTTGTAAATCGTTTCTTATAACTCGTTAAGTATTTTTAAGCAATTCGGTGTAAAAAGCATCATGTCGCAACTTAATGACTATACCAAACACAAAATCATATTTTTACATGAGCAGCATGTTGGAATTAGAGAAATTAGTCGTCGACTTAATATAGCAGTAAGTGTTTTGTATTATTAATGAACGTGTAATTGGTTATTTTACCATTATATTTTATTTTTTTCATTCCTTACAAGTTACATACACGGTTCCAGACATGTTTATTTTTTGTTTTAGAGAAATACGGTCAGACTATGGCTAAGACGTTATGGAGACAATGGAAATATTCAGCGGATTCGTCCAGGAGCAAAAGCCATCAAGTATAGTCCCGAATTCGAACGCCACCGGGCCATTGTTTCTATCCATATTGAAAATCCATTTTTGCCCGTTCGTGTATCCGCAATAAATCACAATATTTCAGTCGAAACAGTGAGAAGGCATTTACACGCTGCTGGGATAAAGAATTATAAGCCGGCACAGAAAATTGCATTGACACCTGCTCATCGCGAAGAAAGGGTCCGTTTTGCCCAGGAATATTTAAATTTTAATTGGGAAGAAAATGTTGTGATCTTCACTGATGAAAAATCATTTAAATCAGATAAAGATGGACGTAAAATCTTATGGAGACGGAAAGGAGAACACTACAATGAGAAGTGCTTGCTACCTTGTAGAACCAGTGGTAGAATAACCTTGGGCTACTGGGGCTGGATGTCGTCTATGGGCCCTGGTGAATTGGTGGAAGTAGGTGGAAGGTTTAATAGTAATTTGTATTTGGAGATTCTGCGTGATGTCATGCTGCCGACTGTGCGAATTGCCTATCCAACATCGCACATTTATTTCGTGCACGATTTGTGTTGGAATATGGTGCGCGGTATGCGTAGCCGCTTACAGCAAGTTATAGCAGGGGACGGTGCGCCACTCCGCTACTAATTAATCTAGTAGGGATTTTAAACACACCATGTAAGTAAATGCTCAATGGATTGACTGTTAAACAATTAAAATGTTGCAGATTATGTGGTGATGTTATTGTTATCAATAGCTTGTTTCTATTTAAATAACATGTTTATTCACTACATATAGGCAGCTATAAATCTGTAGTTAAAGCATTTCACGGATGAATTCATTTTGTCGAAAACAAAATTTTAAGCATAAGCATGCCTTTTTTAATATTTATAAATTGTATATTAATTTGGAAATATATGAGCATTTACTTACTTTATCTTACCTAAGTCTTTTAATGAATTGATAAACATTTTTAACTTGCAATTTTCTTTAGTTTTATTTCTATACAAACTACCCTTTTAATATGACAAGACCCTACGTCGTCCATTAAACAAGTGTAATAAAATAAAATAAAAAACAGCTGAGCAATAAGCCACGTCTAGGTCAAACTTGGTTTCGAACGTATTACAAAAATGAACTCAGCACTATCCTAGAGTGACCACAAGACCAACTCAACTCTTATATGTCGTATTGAAATTAGAACGTTGTTGTAATGCTAGACACAATATTCTGAAGAATTTGACCTATATAGTATACTTTCATAAAGTTAATTCTTACACTGCACAAGCAACCATCCTTCTCCTCGTGCAAATAGATTATTTTGTATTTTAAATAAGTAACCACTCCATTAAGACATGATAATAAAAAACTAGCTATACAATAGAAAATAACAGATTGTAAAGAGCCGTTGTTTTTGCAATTTTAAAGCAAGGTAAAATATGTTTACGCGAAGTCATTGCATACCCTCAGTAGCATAGTATTGAACACCAGTTTTAAAATGAATCCGAGTATTTATTGTTGAACTACCCACATATTACAAGTTATGCGAAAATATTACATTCCAGAAAGTTTATATCCGTCTATAGTTCTTTACATTATTACAAGAAATAGTTTTGGAATAAATTTTAAATTGAAAAGCAAAACGACGTCTTTGCCGCGGGATTTGATCTTACAACTTGTTTCTCAAAGTCATATGCATAGACCACGAGACCAGAATAAGATAACTATTTCCTTTAAAATAAGCTATTAGACTAATTATGTTATAACAAGTAGTTATAAAATATAACCTAATGACAATGGTATAAAGATTAAATTTGCGTGTTTGTATTATTATTGTATTTGTTCATCGATTCCTCGAGCACTTGTCGGATAAGCTCATTGCATTGAATAAACCTTAATGTTATAGACAGAAACTTCAAATTCGTTTGTTTTTAGGGTGGGTCAGATAATGTTGACAACAGACTGTACATGTGTATAATATCATTATGCACATCGACACTAATATTATAAAGAGGAAAGATTTGTATTTGTGTGTGTATGTGTCTGTGTGTGTGTGTGTGTATGTTTGTAGTGAATAAACTCCAAAACTACTGTGCCGATTTCAAAAATGAAAACTACATTCACCCTGAGTAACATAGACTATATTTTATCCCCGTATCGGAACGGGAACGGGAACGGGAACAACGCGAGTGAAACTGCGGGGCGCTGCAAGTTTAAAATAAATGTTTACGAATATTTTACGATGATGAGACAGTGTGTGGTATTTGGCTTCTGTCATTAAAAAATCTTTTAATTAATTCTGTAATTAGTGACGATTGCAGCTGTGTAAATGTTAAAATTAATCTGTCGATGAATTTCGTGTTTAACAACAGAATAGTATTTAAGCAGTAAATATTTAATGTTTGGTCGTTAAGTGATGGCCATGTGAATAGCAACTACACATTGTTTATTGTAGCATATTTTATTTATTTATGGTTTGTTCATTTAATTTTTTTTAAACGGTACCCTACACTAGGATTTACTCCTGTATCGTGGGTACGTTCACAAACATGAAAGTTCACATACACAAGACACCCAGACCCGGAACAATTATCTGTAGGTCATACAAATATTTGTTCCGTGCGGGGATTGAAACCGCGACACGCAGCGCAGCAGCCGAACGCTCAACCATTGCGCCAACCGTGTCGTCAATCGTCAGTTTATTTATTAAATGAATAGGGTATCTATACTACCTATACACCCCTAGTTTTTAATTAGTACAAAAAAAAAACAGGGCTCTGTCCGTACCCGTTACTGATCATATTTGTGTAGTCAAAAGTAAAAAAATAAAAACCTAAAATTGTCCACGGAGTTTTTTAATAATTGGTAAATTCATAATAGAATCAACATTCATAACAATTGCTACTAGAAAATACTACGCACAGTGTTTTTCCATTTTAATCGTCATTTATTCATTCATAAATCAATAGCCTGTACAATATTTTTATAAGTTGAGTGGTTTTATATTTTAGGATATAAAAAACGCTAATAACTTAGTTGTTTATGAACATAATTTTTTGAGACTTTTCTTAAATAATAACAAGACCTTTTCTAATAAGCCCTTAAAGTATTTGTACTAATTAAAAACTAGGGGTGTATATGTTAGGGTCGCGGATTTTTTTCGAAAGAGTCACCGGGGCCCTGGAATGCAAAGGACACTAGAAGGAACAAGTGGATTTAGTCAGTAAGTCTCTGACACTCCCTTTCGCTCCGCTCCGGAGATGTCATTTGATGCTTTCCCATCCAGAAAAAAAGGGTAACTATATATTTATGTATGTAGTACAAAGACAAATATAGTTTATTTTGTAATGTATTGATTTTATATCGAAAGCACAATTTGTTTGTGTAGGTACCCAATCTTCCGGATATCAAAATGTTACTAGTATTAATAACTGTCCATTCTAGGTTTTCTGGAAGAGTCATGGAACGCGACAGATTAGTAAAAAAAAAAATGTAAGTAATATAATATAATAGCCGCACATTGTGTTTAGTGGTGGCCGAGTGGTTACGGTCCCGACTTACGAAGTCGCGGGTTCAAACCCTCCCAGGTGCATTACTTTCATAACCACTCAACAAATTCGACGACATGTGACATTCACCAACCCGCACTGGGCCCGCGTGGTGGATTTCGGCCCATTCCCTCTCCTAGAGAGGAGGCCTGTGTCATAGCAGGGGGAACATTAAAAGGCTGATTATGCTTAATGTTTTGTAAGCAAGTTGTTGGTGTGCCTATGTTCAATTTTTTTTTGTATCTTCATATTTTTTAATTTGGTTTTCTATATACTCTTATGTAACTTGGTCTCCTGAACTAGGGTGCATGGGCCTCTTCCCCTCAGGGTGAAAACGGATCCATTGGTTATTCTTTAACAAAAGCAACTTACCGAGCTTCTATACAAGTCGTACAGCGCCTCAAACATCAGAGGATTCTCGGCGAAGTCCACGCCAGTCTTGTTCCTCAGCAGAGGAATGAGGTCCAGGTAGGGAGCGAACTCCTCAGTCAAGGAGTCCCTCTTAGCCTCGGCCATGAGGGTTATGAACCGCTGGCAGTTTGAGTAGTACCGGAGCTGGAAAAACAAAAGGAAATTGGTTAGATTTTAACAGATTTTTTGTGTACCGTACTGACTGACTCAAATTTACCAGAAAGTGTAAATATCCCGTATATCTATCTATCTATATATTAGGGTTTTGGTTTCCGCACTTAGTCCTAGTATTGGACCATTGTGCGTGAGCCATGGCGGCCGTCACTCCAACCAGCCGACCTCCCTCCAGAAGTAGATCAGTCCACCCAGTATGGTCAGCATCTCTGTAAGTGAATTCGGTGTCCCTATTGTTTGCCTCCGTATTTCTGCTACACCTGTGCACTCAAGGAGCACATGCGATACCGTTTCCTCCTCCTCCATGCATGCTCTGCATAGAGGAATGTCTGTGATACCTATCGTGTGTAGGTGTTTGTTCAGTGAGCAGTGTCCAGTGATGGTCCACGCCACCATTCGCAAGCTGCCTCTATCCATGCGCAGAAGGCGCCTGGTCAGTTTCCAGTCCAGTTTCCAGTCCAAGCAGTTTATGCCAAAACTGCTTGGACTGCCTGCAGCCAGATACCGAAGACCACCATCGTTCCGCTTGTGTGTGTGTTCTCGTAGCCATGTGCGTAGCTGGGTGAAAGGGAGTGGAACTATGGGCACGGCTCCCTTTCACCTCGTATATCTATCGAATAAAATATATTTACCGAAATGACACGTGGTCAATTCCAAACATTTTGGACTCACAATCTTTATTATACTACGTGTAACACAATAAACTAAAAATCAATTGATTAATGTATTCAAAATATTGTAAAACATTTATATGAAAAGAGTAACTATGGAGTTTCTTGTCCGTTCTTCCACAAGAATCTACTTTTTGCGAATGGACAACTAGAGTCACTACAATATTTTTATTTTCAAACTGTTTTGACGTTCAAAAGTGCTTTTCAATGGTCTAGTTCAAATAATTGAATTGACTTGTGACTAAGGCTTTGATATTGTAATGTTCCCTCGGACTTAAGGTCCTAGAGCTTTTGCGCAACCTTGCTATACCAGTGAAGTATAAGAAGGTCAAGGAATTTAGTAGATAACAGTGCGGCGGTCAATGCTCTTTGTTTTTCTATTAAAAGACAAATAACATAATCAGTACCTATCATACGTAAAAAGAATGATGTTTTTGTTTTGTTACTATTTCGAAGCAGATTACACAGTACAGTTTGAGTAAAAGGTTAACTTATATTTGTACACAAGCATATAAAACATAGATCATTATTTGCTCAGCCTTTTCCCAAGTTTATTGGGGACGACTTCCAGTCAAACCGGAGTCAACTGAATACCAGTATTTTACGTGGTGCGGCTGCCTAACAGAACTCCACAACCCAGTAACTGGGTAACACGGTACTTCTTGGCAAGACGAGAGTCAGAGTTTCTGGTTTCTGACAATGCCTGATGACTGCCAAAGATCTACAAATGATCGACCAACGGCTTGACATACTTTCCGAGGCACGGAAGAGTCTCGGTATGTTAAGATGGTCACCCATCCGTCGACGACCGCAACAAGCGTTGCTTAACCTTGAAGATTGATTCGTGCGGCTGTTATTATTTTGACACTTTGAGAACTTTTTAGAAAATTGTGTACACAAACTTTTCGCTTATCATTTTATATATGAATGAAATTCATTTATTAACGAAAACTGTAACAAAGTCCAATGCGTTCTTTAGAAAAAGTAATCGGAGAAATAGGTGGCGGCAGACTGTGAGTTTGTACAATTTAAAAATTAGAGATATTTATCTTAGATATCAACGGTAAATATCGCGTGAAACCGTCAACTATTGTTTCTTGATATGACACGGGTATATTGGAAACGATTGAATTTCAATTGAATTTATTTTACACACAACGAAATTATAATCTAATGAAGATTTATTACAATGTTACGGAGTCTGCAATTTTCCGTTGACACCTACATCAAAACTGTCACACAACTCTTTAACAATATTACTTAGTAAGCGGGTACAATATCTATTACAATATCAACAGTAATCTACCAGAGAACCTTCGGATACATTTCCGACTTGTATAGTAGAAACCTAATCTATACCACTAAAATACCTTAGTATTGAAAAACATATTAGAAAATGAAGAAAAAAAGCAAACCTTTGTTGTACAAAAATAAAAGGTACAAACTAAACGGAATATTCCAAGAACAAAACTGATAAATTAAATTGCGAGTTAAATTTCAAAGTAAGCGACCTTTTGTGCGGTTGCTATAAATCTAAGTTAACGTAATTGGATCTAAGATTTGCTATTGAACAAAAGGAAAGAATATCTCTGATATCTACAAATAGATTAGAATCAATATAGGTCTTTTACTTTGGCCAGAAGTTAAGGTAACATACAACGCGGCAATGCCGTCAGTCTCTTGGGCACATTACCAGTTGACAGCGTTGAGGACGATATTTTTATGCTTTGTAAGTGCCGATGAGCAATGGTGGCCGAGTGGTAACGGCCCCGACTTACGAATTGTATGTCGCGGGTTCAAACCCAGCCAGGCGCATTACTTTGTGTAATTAACTTCATCACCACTGCTCTCAAAACGGTGAAGGAAAACATCGTGAGAAAACCGGCATGTCCTAGAACCATAGATATAATAAACAAGGAGATATGCCCTGTAGCCGAAAATGTATCGGAACCTGTGTCTCCTGTTTTGCCCTACCACCCGGCAACTACTACGAATGCAGTTCAGTAAAAGCAATAGATACGCAGTCGCGCACACACCCGCATTTTTGAAATCGGACTGTACTACACAATCAATTATAAACCTTATCCTAATAAATACAGCGTATATTTACAGTACACCGTGCAACTTACTCACACAAAAACAACGGTGGGTATCGTTGTGCTGTGCAAAAGCAATTTATTTTACATATACGCTAGTGATTGACTAAATCGGAAAGTTATCGATTCTGGCATTTATTACACACGCCATGCTGCCCATGTATAACAAATAAATAGCATGAATATGTTGACTAATTTTAAGCAAAGCTCACTAATATATTATCTTAAACATGCCGATTACTATAATGCATTCGAAACTTTATCGAAAGTAAAATACAATTACCATAAAAAGTAAGGAAGTAGCACGAGGATAAGGCATAAATACGATAATTCAAAGCCAAAAACACTTGAACGATTATTTACCAAAAATTTAATGAAATCTAAGAAAGTTTGGTACACTTTTGTAATATTTTATTCAACAATCGACATTGTTGTCGACAGTGTATCTGCACAACTACATCACTAACTCGCGGCAAGAAGCAGCGGCCGTACTATGCGATACATCGGCTTGCTAAAGTATCGTTTTGTGATTTTTACATTGCTCATCCAGTCACTTAGCGACAAACTTAGGTAGTGGTTAAGGAGCAGTGTATTCATTGTAATTATGTTATTGTCGCTGTGACATTTGAAAACAAAAATAACAGAGTATAAGCAAGAAATATTTTACGATTTGTTGTTTTTCATGATTTTAAAGACAAATATAGTAAAATACTTGTATTTTGATATGGTAAGTGATTCCATAATTAACAAAGTTTTGGTTTAGGCTTCAGTTTTTACAAGAAAACACTGAACAACACGGCATTCTTATATCTTATCACGCTCACGGTCGGAAGCGCACTAGTTCGCGGATTCGACCATTGCGTAAGACATGCTCGCCCAGACCATGTCGCGTGGACGCCGACACGCCCCCTTGCCACTTCTCCTGTATTTTATATTTCTATGCCTAGAACCAAAAATTCGAATACATGTGACATTCACCAACCTGCACTGGGCCCGCGTGGTGGATTACGGCCCATTCCCTCTCCTAGGGAGGAGGCCTGTGTCCCAGCAGTGGGGACATTAAAAGGCTGATTATGCTCATGCTATGCTATACCTATTTAGTGAAATTAATAAAATTTCTTACCAACGTGTACCTATCCAGGGTAACTAAATCTAAAAAGTTAGTTGAAATTCTATTGCGAAAAAGAGTTTAGTGAGAAAAAAAACATGAAATTGAACTTCCTTAAGAAAATACCTTGGGGAATATATGACCATATAATTGAAAAATACGTAAGATTATAAAATCTTGACAAATTGTCAACTTAACATTTGGAATACGTTTTTACGCATCTGAATTTGGTAGAAATTATGAACCGACGTAAACTGACGATACATATGTTGTTGAACAATCAGTGTATGGGTCTACAATTATCGAATCAGGATCAGTACATTTACATTGTAATAAATATTTTAAGACACCAATTTTGCTAAAATGTTTGAGTCAACAAAACATTTTTTTTTTAATCGGATTTCTGGCCTAGCCAAGTACCTAACGGAACATAGGGCACAGGTAACTTAGGGCTCCCTGACAGGGATAGGTTAGGTTCGAATGGTATGATTTGCCAGAGTAAGCGACAAGAAATACTTCAAGCATCGCAAAGTATTTCGCGTTGAAAGTTGTAGGTATGTTTAGCATTGCGTATTAAATCAAGTGCTGAATACCAAAGTATAATTAAAAATTATCATGAATAAACATTATCAAGAATAAACTTAGATAAACAAAAATCTTACTGATTGGTATCACGCCGCTGTTATCAGAGACTAAAGTTTAACAAAGCAGTTAATTATTATGTAACAATGAACTTGAACCGAGTTTAATAACAACTCAGATACTGTCGTTATCTTTGTTTTTGATGTAAATGGTACTGATTTTGCGGTGATTATTCCAAGTTACTTAGATTTAATTAATTTACCTATACATTTTATCTCCGAATTTACAATGTTGGAGTTCGTTGCGCCACTTTTTTTTCTCGGCTAAAATTCTACGTTTTGGGGGACTAACCCGTGATGGGAGTCCCCCAAAACGCCCGTCCGTCACCAGCCAGTAATTTTTGAACGTCATATTTTACACAAAGACAGTTCTTTGTATAAAATATGACGTTTAAAAATTGCTGGCTCTCAGCATAGTTTGAATAAATCATTTTTGATGTTATTGAAGCAGCAAGGCATTCCATAACCATCAATGTCAAAACGTAAGGAAATAAGGGGGCGGCTGAGGTGTAATAATAATAAATGCTCCTTAAAAATCCTAAAATTGCCCCTTTAAGCTATTCTAAAAACGTTTTTGAATTTAAAAACTTGTCTACGTATAAACAAAAAAAACATATAATAACATTTTTATTTTATTTATATGTTGTAATTTTCTAGTTTACTCCCAAAAGTGGATCATACTCAACATTTATTTATTTACGTAACTCGTCCTTGCTTAGGTCACAGAAGTTCATATTTGTACCGAATTTCACACAGAATCGGTCTAGTAGATTCGGGAAGAATTGACTGTGACAGACAGACCGACAGATAGACAGTGAGCCAAATAGACAACCGAGTGAACCTATAAGGGTTCCGTATCTTACTGATGTTCGGAACCCTAAATAAACATTGAGCATCTGCATACTTAAAAGAGCAGAAACTATTCCAATCCCGTATTTAAAAAAAAGAGCATCTACCTTCACTTATACTTACTTACTATTTACGTGACAAATCCTAAAAACAACACTGCATAACTTGACCAGCTACTCGTATCTCAAAAAATCAAACATAGCTTTTTCTATTGATTGCTTTAAACTATTGATAGGCACGCGATTGACCATAACCTCTCTCCTGATGGTAAGCGATGATATGGTCGAAGATGAAGCACGCTTACCTAGAAGTAACCTATTCACTCTTGACTTAAAGACTCCCAGGTTGTAGTTATCATGAAACACAGGCACTGGAATGGAATTCCTCTACTTAGCTGTACGCACAATGAATGTGTTCCCAAAACATGCAGTCAAAGGTACTCACATAATCCTCAGACAACGGCACAGCTGTATAAGGGACCGGTTGCCACACCTTCCCCAGACCCTCATCCCACTGCTGCTCCGGTTCCGGGGGGTAAGCAGCAGCCATAGCCACCTGGATGGTCATTTTCGTCCGTTCCTTGTCGGTAGACCGGATGGCGATCTCATCCCGAAGGTACAGGTTGGAGATCAGTTTGTAGCCCTGGGATCCGTATCGCTGGCGGTAGAACTTGCCTATTTGGTAGGCTCGTCGTTTTCCAACCTGGAATGAGAGGCATTTTTTTATTATTAGTTTAAAAGTAGGCTAGTGGCGTAAAGAAGTTCCGGAGGATGTATATAGGACGTGCAGATGTAATTCAACTGTTTTACTTTTTGTATAAATATTATTTGAATAAACAGATTTCTGCATTTCGATGTCACTTTCGAAACTCGTTTTACATTAAGAAGAGAGTGCCAAGCCCGCTAAATTTTACCAACGTTCGCATTATTTTTGATCTACAAAGAATTTAAAAAAAAATTGCTCTCTTTGGGCTTAGACGTTTTTCGATAGCACATCTGCACGTAATATTCTATTTTTTTTATGGCAATAAACAAAATTATAATAGAACGCTCAAATTCGCAAGTTAGTCGAAATCTGTCAAAAAAGTGTGAAAGTTGAAGATTTTTTGACAGATTGCGACTGTGATGCAAATATTAACGTGGTTTAATTTTTTTTGAGAGGGCCATCTGTTCTTCATTTAAAGCTTCAAAGTCACATTTGACATTGACATATACTATTAAAGAGGCACGTGGTTTTCCGAAAGATATCCTCACGCTAATAGCTTTGTTGTTGTCACTGTTAGAATGACATTTTCTCTAGAGGCTTAGTGGCACTGGTCAAATGACATTCAGTCAGCGGTAGCGTGGCGAAGAAGATTGTCAAAATGTCAAAAATGAATGGGATTGACAAACGATGTTGAAATGTGAAGTGATTAATCACATTACGACAATCGCATTTGCTGATAGAACGGCGCTTTGTCTATAACTTCCCTTAGTTGAAGAGGAAACTGTAACGAGTCGCGATTGAACTAAATTATGGCAGCAAAAATACGAACGAATATGTTTGTATTATATTGTGTTGGGATATTTTTTAGGTCAAAGCTAACAATACATTGTAAATCAATACCGCGCATCCGATGTTATTTGCATATTTTTCTATTCAAAATTCATGACCCGATTGTAACTGCACGCGTAGGCAAAATTAATATTTCCGTTTTAGGTTCTCAAATTCAATTGAGAATTTTAACCTGTATTGGAATAAAATTGCGTAAAAAAGGTAAGAGTTTTTGATGAAAAAATCACGCGAGTGTTTCGTGAAACGTCAAGAGTGCTTTCTAAAAAAGTTAGTTAAAAACATTTTCGACATGTCTCATTTAAAAAAAGATAAATAATTGAAATGTATGTTTGTATGGAAAATTTAAAATGGGTCTAATTTAACTGTAATGCTATTTATCGAAAATGTTTTCAACTAACTTTTTAGACCCATGTATCCTGCTTATGTGTGTAAAGTTTAATTAAAATCGGTTTAGTCATTTGGGAAAATAAGGACTTGAAAATTTTTTATGAAATGCCGTACGGCGTATACGCTCTTAAGCGGAGGTTTACCCGAAATACACTGATTTTTCGCCAATTATGTTTAATTCCCACTCCCATACAACAAGGGACGAGCTGTTAGCAACCAAGAACAAATCCGTACTCAGAGTTGTTATTGAGAATTCCCAGACGGTAATTGTTATGCCTTTTGCCCGGCCCAGGAACCCGAATCCGTGACCGCAAGTTCATAGGTAGCGCTTGCTACCGATACATCAATCAGGCTGTTCAAGTATCTATCTAAATATATATAACTCAAAAGTGACTGACTGACATAGTGATCTATTAACGCACAGCCCAAACTACTGAACGGATCGGGCTGAAATTTGGCATGCAGGTAGATGTTATGACGTAGGCATCCGCTAAGAAAGGATTTTGATTAATTCTACCCCCACGGGGATAAAACAGGGGATGAAAGTTTGTATGAAACTTCGGGCTAAGAGTTTCAAAATCGGGGGTAAAGTAACTATTCCACGCGGACGAAGTCGCGGGCAGAAGCTAGTATCAAAATATATATATGTATCAAAGTAAGTAATTAATTTCAAATTCGATCAACAGATGGTGTTGTGCAAATACGTCATCTTTCTAAATCTCGCTTTAATAACCCTCCGTGGTAATATTATGATTTTCAGTTCAGTTCTGCTCTTTAGTTCAAGTTCAGAACTATACCTATCTTGGATACTCAGGTTTTTTTATTTAGCACCCTGAAGTATCAAGTAATAGATTCTGAAGAAGAGATTCTGAGAAGTTGGTTAAAACTTATGGATAACCGATTTACATTTATACTTATGTACTAGCCTATACCTAATTGATTATAGTTTTTGTACTGTTTGATGATATAAATAATAAAAGATATCCTTATTTTGAGGAAATTTGTCGTCCAACGTGCTGGCTCTCAGCCTAATTTGTTTTTTACACTGTGTATATAAAGGCTGTTTGTTTTCTTTCAGTGGCATTCTGTAAAGCGATGACGTCACACATTCATGGCCTTCTCACAAAACGAGCGTTAGTAATGAGTGTAAAGCCAAGGTTGAAGAACATCAAGTTATTATGTATTTACACGGTTTAAGTGTTCATATTCACTTTTCTGTGCATCTTACATTAAATATGAATCATATTGAAAATAGTACATTTTAAAGCAGGTGTGACAAATGGTAAAGACAAACCATTGCAGCCTTTCAGCTTCATAACGGTTACCCGCATAAAACGTCAAACGACGTTTTGTTTTGATGTTTACTTACACTACACTTACTTGAAAAACAAAATAATTGATTTAAAAAACACCATACAGATCACACAATAAATATAGACTTACATCAAAATGTTCTATTCTATATGAACACACTTTATGCAAAATAGTGAATAGGCTGCTTTACTTAATTTTTAGTTACCAAGCGGAAAGACCAAATGAACTCGTTATCTTGCGTAGATACCATTGAAGACAAGACATTTTTGTTCAAATTCAATATTCGTAAAGATTTGTAGTGTGTCAAATATTATTACTATGTTTGTAATCAGTCAATAGCTGCGCCAATAACCTACATTTAGATAAGTTAAAAACTGAACGGTTTTTATGAGCACAGCGGCACAGATTACTAAATAGTTACTACGTAAACAGCGGGCGTACCATGAGGTGTTAAAACGTGAGTCTTCCGAGCGAGAAAGAGGGATAGAGTTATACACCCTATATAGCTCCATCCCTTTTTCTCGCTCGGAAGACTCATGTTTTAAGACGTCATGGTACGCCCGCAGGATTTTGTCTATTGTTCTGCTAATATTCGTTTTTGAGGCACCGTGTTCCACGCTCACCTCAAAAAGATGTCAGCAAAGAAGACGGGGCACCATAGCGTCAGTGCCTGCTAGGGTTGAGGGATATGTTCGAAAGAGTCACCGCGGCCTTGGAACGCAAAGGGCATTAGGAGGAACACGGGTGGGTTTTAGTCAGTAAGAGTCCGACACTACCTTTCGCTCCACCCAGAGCGGGAACAGTCATTTGATGATTTCCCATCCAGAAGAAAAAAAGGCTCCGTATGCGAAGGGTAACCAACAGACCTCTATTACAAAGGTCCATGGCTAGGAGATAGACGGACAGAGGAGGCTGAGGCCCATATGCCAAAAACGTAAACTCTCAACTCGAACTCCACTCCATCAGAGCATCAAACTGTCTGATCATCTAACTGAGTTCGTCCGCGTGGAATAGTTACTTTACCTCCGATTTTGAAACTCTCAGCCCGAAGTTTCATACAAATTTTCATCTCCTATTTTATCCCCTTGGGGATAGAATTAATCAAAATCCTTTCTTAGCGGAGGGATGCCTACGTCATAACATCTACCTGCAACTCGAAATTCTCCAACATGATCTCGAAAACGTCAATGAGAGCTTGTCTAAAAGACGCTATAAATTTAAGTCTTCAATTTAGGACAAGTTTTATTGACAGTTTGATGCTCGCATGGAATGGAGTTCGATTTGAGCTTACGTTTTGGAATATGTGCCCTATTATTTATTTTTTTCATCACATAGAATTGTGTAATATACCTCATGACCAGACTTTGTGAAGGAAAATAACAAGCTATTTCCTGCAGTCAGTTTTAGTAATTTTCATGGTTTCGTGAGCAATTCTTTACGGTAATTTTCAGACATTTATGTTGTCTGCTATCTTGCCTTCACATTGAACGAATCACACCAATCTGGGTAAAATTGAACACGTCTGTTTTCCTCTAAAAATGTAGGCAAATATGTATATATGTCGGTATGACCTAGATTTCTCCAGAAGTCAATCATGCTATCCTTTTCTTTATCTTGGAGTCGCACACAACAGATGCAGCTGAACACATGTACATATTTATATATATTTTTAAACGTTGCCCCACACTAGAATTTACTCCTAAACATGTAAACTCACATACATAAGGCACCCAGACCGGAACAATTATCTGTTCAATCAATATCATCATATCAGCCAAAAGACGTCAGGACATACATAGGCCTGCCCGCCCCAAGTGTCGCTAAAAGAACCGGCCCTGTGCCTCCCTCATCCATCGGCTACCCGCGACCCTCACCAGACCATTGGTTCACCTTGTGGGAGGCCATCCGATGCTGCGTCTTCTGGTACGCGGTCACCACTCTTAAAATGTTAAGCCTGTTCGGTCTATTCTGTGAGCAATGTGCCCTGACCACTGCCACTTTAGTTTGGCGATTCTTCGCGCTACGTCGATAACCTTGGTCATAATTCGTAATTCGATCACGAAAAGAAACTCCGAGCAGTGCTCCTCTCATTTTACATGGAACGCTTTCTACAACCCAGTAGCTAGCTGATACGATACACCATTGCGAGATTGGTGTCAGATTAACAGAAT
Source organism: Hecatera dysodea (assembly GCA_905332915.2). Classification (NCBI taxonomy): domain Eukaryota; kingdom Metazoa; phylum Arthropoda; class Insecta; order Lepidoptera; family Noctuidae; genus Hecatera; species Hecatera dysodea. The sequence continues at coordinate 4,577,733 of HG995290.1, read as the reverse complement.
CCAGCTTTAATTTATTCAAAAAAGCCCAGTCACACTATTTAACTCCAGAAGATCACAAAATATCTGCGGCGGAGTAAGAAAAAATCCAATTACCTCTTACCTCTAAATCAAGCAGTATATATTCATGTTATCATAGAGTGTACGATTAAACACCGACAGACACAACGCCGACAGACTGAATACCGACATGACTTTACTACGACGGGACTCTTCGCCAACAGGACATTTCATCAACAGGACTCTTCGCCAACAGGACATTTCACCAACAGGACTCTTCGCCAACAGGACATTTCACCGACAGGATTCTACGCCAACAAGACATTTCGCCGACTGGACTCTTCGCCGACAATAATGTGATCGTAGTCGACGGAGCCCCGCAAAGCGGGCTGCTACTTCTGAGTGCATAAGCATAATCAGCCTTTTAATGTTCCCATTGCTGGGACACAGGCTTACTCCCTAGGAGAGGGTATGGGCCGTAATCCACCACGCGGGCCCAGTGCGGGTTGGTGAATGTCACATGTCGTCGAATTTTTGGTCTAGGACATGCCAGTTTCCTCACGATGTTTTCCTTCACCGTTTTGAGAGCAGTGGTGATTAAATTAATTACACAAAGTAACGTACCTGGTTGGGTTTGAACTCGCGACCTACAAATCGTAAGTCGGGCCGTTACCACTCGGCCACCACTGCTTATAAGTGATTTATAAAAAAATAAACCACAAAGGAGATGGCGAGGTAACTTCGCTCACGCTCTTGACCCCGCCATCCCCTTCTAACCTAACCTGTCCGAGTCGGGGTGCCCTAAATCCCGAGCACGCTCTGTCAGAGAAAAGTCTTGTTGAAATGAAGTCTTGTCTCTGTTCAGCCTGTCAGCGTTTAATCGTAGACTCTACACTGGTTATCATAATATGACTATTATCAGTTATTTTTAATTATAACTTACATTAGTCAATCCCTCCGGTCCCTCAATTGCTGTCAGATTGAGGATCAACTCCTGCTGATCAGAGAGGGACAGCTCATCTATGTCTGGTGACCGCTCCCCGTGTCTGTTGACCTGCAAAATAAATGGTTAATTAGAAACCACTTATTAATAGCTGTTGGTGTTTGTTATATTCGAAGGTGGCACGGCATGGAACCCGAGGTATGGCAAAATGCACGATCACGTTTTTCTTCAGCAGCGAATTGCCATTCAATCAAGAGAATCGAGATTTCGTCTAGGTGTTTGTATTTGTCTACACTAATATTATAAAGAGGAGAGATTTGATTGTATTTTTGTTTCTTTGCATTGAATAGGCTCCGAAACTACTTGAGCGATTTGAAAAATTCTTTCACTGTTGGGAAGCTACACTATCTCCGGTGAACATAGGCTGTATTTTATCCCCATATTCCCACGGGAACGGGAACTACGCGGGTGAAAACGCGGGGCGCTGTTTGTGAGTTTATATGTTTGTAAACTCATCCACGATATAGGAGAAATTCCTAGTGTGGGGCAAGGTTTTTTAAAAAAAGACGAAGATTAAATAGGCATGTTTCCTGAGTAAAAAATATATGATTATGTTTAGTCCGTCAGTTAGATTATAGAAAAATATTGGACACGTATTTTTCCTTTATCAAATCTATAAAAACTGACGAAGATACAAAGCATCAAAGATCAGGAGTGGGGGCTTGTGATGTCACGGCTCGGTAAAAATTGTAGCGAGTAGTGACGTCACGCGAGTTTTCAACGCACTGTATCGTCTTCATTTTTTGTTTACGTGAAAAAAGAAAAATTACGTGTCCAATATTTTTTGGAAATCTATCTGACGGACTAATTAGATTTTTTAGTCAACTACCCTATTTTCATGTATTTCGGAACTTGGTTATTTTGGTTGTTTCTTCGTTTTTTGAACACGTACTTTCGAAATTGAAGTTATTTTACACTTATTATTTTAATTTTTATGTTTTTTTTTTGTTAAGGAGCCGGTGGTATTTTAAAAAGTTTTTTTTTGGTTTTCTAGTAGATGATACCGCTGTCAGCAATAAGACCGCCATTGTACCAAGATCATATTTTTTTTGGAAATGTAACTGTCTATATAAATGATCACAGTGAGATTTTTAAAGAATACCATTCTCGCTACTGTCTACTCCTCTTTATTTTCCACTGTGAGAATTGAACATATACGTATGTATAGTATAAATTGACCGGCAGATCAAAAACCGATTATGCTTACATAATTATGTCAGATAAGTGTGTGTTTCGAGACGTAAACTCACACACAGACTATTTTCTTAAGAATAATAAATCTTGCACCAATCATATTGCATTTCCACGCTTGTTTATCATTTATTCATCACGAAGGCAACCGATGGTTATTAAATATCCATTTGTTGATAACAAAACAAGTTATTTTATATAGAAGTATGTAATTAGGTACATCTATTTGTATTTTTATTTTAATTTGATTTGTATGTATAAATAGATAATGTTAATAAGTTTTAGTTAAGTTAGTATAGTCTATTTTCAGTTTCCTTCTCTGTCTCTTTACACACTGAGTCTACGTTTCTTATCCCACTCTTCTGTAGCAGGTCTGCTGGATTAAATTTCTATTGAAATAAACAGTACCTTTTTGCTCTTGGTTTTGTAAAAAAAAAAAATTTAAGTATCTTGTGTGTACATAAACAATAAATAAACAATTTTCCTCATATTTAAATAACTTCTTCAATATCAGTCTTGGTTTGTCGTCGTGAATGTTGAAATTATCTCTACAGAACTTACTTCCAAGAAAAAAATTAACTAAATCTATACAAAGAACTAAACTGTAAGTGTCTGTTTATAATATCAAAATAAATAGCTTTCTTTAGGGTTTCGTAACCGAAAGCCAACGGGACCCTATTACTAAGCCTCCGCTATCCGTCCGTCTGTCAGTCTGTCAGCGGGCTGTATCTCATGAACCATAATAGGTCGAAAGTCGAAATTTTCTGTTGCCGCTATAACAACATCATCTGCCTTGCCTTTTCCCAACTTTTTTTTTTTACCATAAATCCTAAAATATTGATAATTTAATTCCACACATAGTTATTTGTTGGATACTACCATAATTATAGTTTTCTTGTGGCTATTAATCTGTAACAATATTGTGTCAAAGATTTTTAATAAAGATTAAAAAAAAGAAAAAAAAAACTATATTGGAGTCGGCTTCCAGTTATACCGGATTTAGCTGAATACTAGTATTTAACGTGGAGCGGCTGCCTACCAGACCTCCACAACCCAATTTCTGGGGAACATGGTACTTCTTCCACTTATTGTTTGTTGTCGCTATAACCACAAACAATAAATTAAAGATGGTACACAAGATGGTACCTTCATGCGCAATTCCGACTTGCTCTTTGCCGGTTTTTACTATGTCATGTTTATCTATGTAGCTAGCAGCGCCCTGCGGATTCACCAGCATAAGTTTCGATCCCGTGGGAATATCGGGGTAAAAATTATCCTATATGTTAATTCTGGTTATAAACCACCGAATTTCATCCAAACCTGTTCAGTAGTTTTTGCGTGAAAGTAACACTTGAGTAACAAACATCAATCCATACTTACAAACTTTCGTATTTATAATATTTCTAGGAAAACTGTTATTTTGAAATTACAACAGAGAGTCAGTGAGAGCAATTTTAAGTTTTCTATAGACCGTGGAAAAATACTCTGTTCCTTCCTAAACTCTTTCTAGAAACAGTTCATAATAAAGTTTTCAAACCTAGGTATCTAGTGTATGTGTATAAAGTTTAAATAAAATTGTTCTTTCTATGAAAAACCAGGAGGATACGCTCTTAATTAAGAAGGTAGTTAATGATAAAATATAGTTATTTTGTGAGTAGGTTAAACATAATACTTTTACACGTCAAATCTTTTTTGGGTATTTTAAGCTAATGTAAAACCTGTGTTTCCTAGTCGACTACCCTGAGAAGAAACACCGAAAAAAAAAACTCAGAGGTCAAAGTCTCTTTTAAAGTCCATACAATCCGTACTGGTCAAATCATATGAGAACCATGTAGGTTAATGTCTGAGGTGGCCTTTTGAGGAAAGTGCCATACAGACTTGAGTGGACCTATCCAGACATTGCAAGCATTTGTCAGCTACCGAGTAGCACAAACTTAGAACTTTAAGGAGCTCAACGATTTGATGAACAATACCAAAGTAAGGACATTTGGGTAGGCCGCATAAATAACTCAAACTGCCAGACTAACTGAAATGAGACCTTAATATAACGATCTACATAGTCCTTACATTCACAATATGTTATATTAGCTGCTGCCCGCGACTTCGTCCCCGCGGAATCCCCGATTTTAAAACATTCTTTATCGCTGCTCCGCTCCTATTGGCTTAAGCGTGATGATATATAGCCTAAAGCCTTCCTCGATAAATAGTCTATTCAACCCAAAAATAATTTTTCAATTCGAACCAGTAGTTCCTGAGATTAGCGCGTTCAAACAAACAAACAAACAAACAAACAAACTCTTCAGCTTTATAATATTAGTATAGATGAGAACTATGCAGATCTGTGTCTGAAATGGTATTTTCAGGAAAGAACTACACAGACTTAAGTGGCCCATTCAGTGCAAGCCTTTGCCAGTAGTGTAAGTTAGTAAGATATCATACAGGGTCACAAAACGTGGCATATTAATTAGTGTTTATCTTTGTTATTGTCTTTAAAGATAATATGTGTGAATAATCCTGAGATTTGCTGACGTTTTCAGCAGGTCACGACCCGTTGATTAAGGAACAATTATATTGCGTGATAGTACTTTGTGATTCCCGGAATGAAGTATCATCATTATGGCGCGTGGATGTTGGAGTAGTGATTAACTAGAGGCTTAATCTTCTTCTGGAGGGAGATAAGCTGATTGGAATGACGCTCGCCATGACTCACGCACAATGTTCCAACATAAGCTAAGTTACATAAGTACGAAACCAAAGTCCGATTCATGAATAGTAAAGGTCGTTTGATGTATGATTGGTTGATGAAAGTTGCAATTTAACAATAAAGAATCTTAAATAAATGGACGGCAAAACGGAAATCAGCGCAGCCAATTACAATGGAGACGTGTGTGTGCAAACACAGGTACAGTCTCATGGTCCGATGTTGTGGCATCCGACACAACTGAGGATAGATCAGGGCCTCAAGTCTGCTATTACAATAGTGTCAGAATGGTCTATCATTGATTTTATAATGGTCGATTTTGACAAGTTTGGTATTCTACTAAGATAAAAGCGTCATCATGACTTTCCAATGGTCAACCACTGACACTTCATTGAAAAAAATGGCATAGAATGGTTATCTCATAAATAATTAATAATAACAAATGAGTTACAGACGTATAGTGACCTCCCATTAGAACGTCATTGTGCAGTCATTGCTTTTAATAGCTCGGTTACCAAAAAGTATTACGAGACCATTGACCGACCAATGATCGACCATTATGAATTTAGCAGATTACGAAATTTTAGCAAAATGACAATGGGATCGTGTTGGAATGACCAATCTATAAAAATAGCAGACTTGGGGACCTGGCGCCAGGACTAACGGCTCAACGTGCTTTCCGAGGGATGGAGTTGTTACAGCACCCACTTCCAAATTCCGGACTGAAGAAAGCCGGGTGGAAAGAGAAATTCTTAATAAAAAAAACCCAATAATACTTTGTCCAACCACGAAATTGAACCCGGGACCCAACGCTCTGCAGACGCACTTATTGCATTTTTCGATTAAGTATTTTTTTCGTAAAACATTTATGTTTATTGTCCTCTGAGTGAAAATTAAAACAATTAAGGTCTATTATTATAAATTATCTACCGCAAAAGGTCAAAGATATCTGCAATTATAGCTGGGTTTTTTTAAAAACAATATCAAATCATTTGTTATTTACTTATAAGAGTTTAGTTTTAGTCTCTTTTTCCTGTATATATCTTGGTACTGGGTGATAAACTAAGGTTGAATATTAATCTATAAGTACTCATATTATAAAGAGGAAAGATTTGATTGTTTGTTTGTATTGGATAGGCTCTGAAAACACTTAACCGATTTGAAAACTTCTTTCAATGTTACGCCACGCTACTGATGACAGAATATCATCTGTCATCATGTCTAGAGCCTCTGAATTCTTTGTTGGATGAAAACCATTTTTTTTCGTTGTTCCCAACGTAGGTTATTTAGATATCCACCAGAAGGATAATTTATGTAATTAAAAAAATTAAATTCGAGTCGCAATCTCTTGTCGGTGTCAATTATTCAAAATGTAGGGAAAAAAAAAACTTTTTACAAAAAATAAAACCGACTTCTAAACAAAAAAAACCAAAAAGTATAAAATAACTTTAATTTCGGAACTCGGTGTTTTTGGTTGCTTTTTTGTTGTTGAACACACCGACTTCCGAAATTAAAGTTATTTTATACTTTTTGTTTTTTTTTTGTTTAGAAGTCGGTTTTATTTTTTGTAAAAAGTTTTTTTTTATTTTTCACTTTTTAGTGGTACCTACACCCCCTCCCCCCCACCTAAACGAACCAATCACATTGGTGTAAAAAAAACGTACTGCTCCTTCGCAGAGTAAACTAAGAGGTCATCAATGTAGAAAATGTACATATTTTTTTAGATTTTTGTTGATTTTTCGAAAACCGCTTGGTTGATTTCGATAAAATTTTCATGAGACCATTTGGGAAGTATACCCTTTCCAACAAAAAAAGAATTTTTCAAATCGGTTGACAAGCGACGGAGTTATGCGCGAACAAATAAAAAAAAAAAAAAAAAAAAACATCCGAATTGAGAACCTCCTCCTTTTTTAGAAGTCAGTTAAAAATAGCAAAAAGTCATAATGTAGAGGTATCAGAGGAGTTTTTGACGGATTTCGACTTAAATGAGAATGCATCAATCTATCAAACCTCCAGCTTTTCTCCACCATGGTCGAGGGGAGTCCTATGTCTATTTTTCCTTCCTACTATCTTCATACTATAGGCTCATTAAGAAAGCAGACCAGCGCAGGCAGTTCTCTTTTTGCTGTATTTCAGCTACTTTAAAGGATCTTTAGACCCATTTAAAAAAGGAGCTCGTGACTAAATTATAACAGCCGCACGGGTCGATCTTCGAGGTTAAGCAACGGTTGCCGAGGTTGGTCTGTGGGTGAGTGACCATCTTAACATAACGAGACTTCTCCGCGCCTCGGAAAGCATGTTAAGCCGTTGTTCCCGGCTGTCATTTTGAGATCTTTGGCAGTTGTTACGGATTATCAGAAGCCGGAAAATCTGACACCAGTCTTGCTAAGAGTACCGTGTTCTCCAATTAATGGATTGCAGAGGTCTGGTAGGCAGCCGCGTCACGTAAAATACTGGTATTCAGCTGATACCGGCTAACTGGGAGCCAACCCCAATATAGTTGGGAAAATGGCTAGGCAAATGATGAGATATATGTAAGATTTTGAGGAATTACTAACCCTAAGTGAATTCCAATAATATCTTTCTATCTCCAATGGATAAGGCTATATGCAATTTGTCACAATCAGCCACAGAACCCGTACCAATTCTACACGTAAACTTAAAAATAAAGAGTACCTACTTACCACCAACGCGAAGACCAGCTCCTGGTCGTCAAGGACCTCGTTACTGATGGGGCTTCCGCAGGAGACCTTCGACAGAACCAGCAGGTACGATAGGACCAGATACCGTAACATCTTCTGAAACAAGCGGAAAACACAAATCAGACACTAACATTCAAGGTGCTAGGGTAAGTCTTAGTCGGTGAGTGATGGGTGGCCAGCCGTCCGATAAGGACCAGGCCAGAATCGAAGGTGCGTTGTATTCCATGTGTGCTTCAAAGAGGTGACAATATACTTATTGGACGGGGCTCGATTCCGCGGCCCAGGAACGCAAAAGGCATTTGAACGAACACGGGTTTTAGTCAGTAAGAGTCTGACAATCCCTTCTGCTCTACCCAGAGAGGGTAAAGTCATTTAATGATTTCCCGTCCACCAAAAAGGGTAATCGTGACAACCTGACTTACCAAAAGTCTTTCTTTCTGGATGGGAAATCATCAAATGACTCCTCCCGCTTCGGGCGTAGCCGAAGGGAGTGTGAGACTCTAACTACTAAAACCCACCCGTTTTCTCCTAATCCCCTTTGCGTTCCAGGCCGTAGTGACTCTTTAGAATAAATTCCGCAACCTTAGCAGGCACTGACCCTATGGGACCCCGACTTCTTATTATAATATATTATAAATATAATATATAATGTGCTTGTATAGTATATACATATAATATACTATGCAAGCATATTTATGTAAAAAGGGGACAGGGAAAATGTTAATTGGGCATCAAAAGACCGTCAACATCGTTTTCAATGGTAAAAGTGCCCATAACTCTGGTAGCATTGCCCCGTTCCTCTGAGAAACTGGATGCGAGAAGCCGAAAATAGATCTAAGTGGCGTGCAATTGGAGAGGCCTATGTCCAGCAGTGGACTGCAACAGGCTGTTGATGATGATGATGATGATTGCCCCGTTCCATACCAATGCTAATTCTTTGATCGGCTAAAAGGCCAAAGGGTCTTCTTGTCTATAATTATTTATCTAAGGGTGCCTATAATTACCTAAGCAAAACATGACAACTACTAATAAGACACAATTATTTATAGCAAGACCTTATTTAAAGTTTATCACAAACAGTCTGAATGTCATATGTATTGGTATGACGTATGTAAAGTCTAAAGATAAAAATATCTAAATGGAGAGGTAAATTTGTTTGTGGTAGGTAACGTTTGGAACTGATAGAATTTGTTATTTTATATTATTATGGTTCTAAACTTACAGCTAATTACAAGAAATGCTTACTTATTCTCATAAAATGAAGCCCTATTACAAGTTGCCACTTATAGTACAAACTAACGAATACGAGTGACACATTTCCGAGTATATATTATAACCTACTTACGCTCTACCTAAGTATAGTTTTTTTTAGAAATTTGTTCTTTAAATTTAAATAAAAACCGATGAATGAAATAACACACAACAGAATATGTTTCAAATTTAGAATTCAACAAAAGAAAAGAAAAGGTATTAAATTGTCCGTGAAAAAATGATTACAAAGATTTATTTTTTGAGAAAACTAAAATGCTACATTATTGCCGAGTGTCAGTATACTTTTTGTTTCTAAAAAATCATGATTTCTCTAGGGTACACCACCAGAGCGAGGGAACCAACTAGTAACTTATTGAAATAAAACCAGAGAATGAGCCTATACTTATGTGCAGATACTTAATTCGAATTTGACAAGCAGAAATCGAAATCCAAATGGCACAGAATGTCTATTGTCTACTTATAATACTTATCAAAATAATAATATGGGTACTTAATTCATTACTTCCATAGTGAAGTAGAATAAAAATTAGCCAATCCAATCTTATTTCGATATTAAGATTGAATGAATTATTTAAAAAATGAATTGAAATTTTCTACTGAGAATTTGAATTACGAATCTGCTAAACAGTTTTGTAAAAATTAACATCTTATCAGATTTTAATAAATAGAACTGAAAATTTTTAACCTATTAAATTATTGTTTTTATAATTAGTGAGTCAATGTCTCAACGATATGAGATAATTTTTAATAAAAACATTGATTTTAGTGCCGTGTGATTACCTATCGATCACGTGTTCGGAGATAATACTATCGTTGTTTGTTTGTTTTTAAGATAGGTGAGTTAACTTTTAAGGTTTATGTGAGCGAATTTCATCAGGCTGCAGTTAGTTAGGCCAGTTTGTGAAACTCGGTTTCTTTACCAAGTTATTCGTATAAGAAGGCTTTAAACTAGAATTATTAGGACTCCGTATTTCAGTTGGCAAAACCGGAACCCTTATATATGACATATAGGATGACTTTGTTGTTTGTTCTGTTTTACTTTTTATGTTGATTTTCAAAGGTGCATTTTGCTCTAACTGAAATTGACTTTGACTTAGACAGATTTAAAGAGAGACAAACGGACGGTCAGGCAACGATGTGATCCTATAAAGGATTCAGTTGTTCCTTTTGGGGGTATGGAACTTGAAAAACTTGGAAAGAAAGAAAGAAAAGAAAGAAAGAAAAGAAGGAAAAGAAGGAAAAGAAGGAAAAGAAGGAAAAGAAAGAAAAATGTTTATTTGGGACTCGCACAAAACAAACAAATAAGTAAACAACAAAAAAATTAACTACTAGAAAAATAAATTAACAAAAGCTCATATCAGTTGTAAAGTCTTAAGTTTAAGGTCTTTTTGTAGACACGCCAAACAAACTCTTTGAAGAGGTAAAAAGTGAATGGCATATCATGAAGATAATGTTGTTGAACTATATGTTACTTTCAGTTAATTAATCTATGTAGATAAGTTATGTAGCTTTCTCGCAAACATAAATATTTATAAATGTTTGTTTGCTGTCCACATTTTTTTTTTTTTATAAAACATAGTGGTTACAATTACATACAGTTGAAAACGTGTTATTGGAAATGTGAGCGATTTTCCCAGTAATGACGAATCTGCCTGTAGCAAAAGAAAATCACCCAAACCATTCATAATAAGTGTAAAACAATAATGATCACTTCTCGTTCAACCACGTGATCGACTCATGCGCAGACGTAGGAAGCGCCTCAATAAATTGAACTTTAGATTGTTTTGAACGTGCTCATTATCTCTTCAAAAATAATTCAAACGATACAGCGGCACGTGCTTTCGAAATGGATGGACTGGAGATATAAGATGACCTCCTGGTATTGATAAAATTTTAGCATAAAAATTATAATGCTTAGATCACCTTATCCTGTTTACTTCCTACTGATATTTTAAATGTGAAAATCTGTCTGTTTTACGATGTTTTATAAATTATTTCACGCTTCAACAGTTGATTGGATTTCGAAGAAATTTGGCGAACATCTCTTGGATTTTTTTGGCATAGTTTTCCGACTTTCACACGTGAAAAGCTGTGGGCAGAAGCTAGTCTTTAGTCGATCTTCAGGTTTTAGCACAGTGTACCATACAGTACAAACAATACACGACATACATCTTTTTTTATTTTTTTTTATTGTCAGATGGATATGCTCTTGACTCTAGTCTAGGTCGCAGGTGACAGTGACAAAGGTAGACGATGGAATGAGCTTACCCAGAAGAAGCCTGCAGCCCTATTATGACGTCTTAAATCCATCATGATTTGTGTCAGAGAGAGACGGAGTTACACAAGACCATTAGCACTATCTCTTTCCCTCATACGAATCATGATAGCATTGGCACTTCGTAATACGGCCCCTGTTCACACTAACTTTGAAGAGATCAGGGTTGATGCATTCGGAAACACATACGCAGGCAGAGAGTTCCACTTCTGTGCTGTGCGCATTAAAAAAGACGATTGGAAACGCTTGGTGCGAATTGATGGAATAGCAACAAGGTAGGGATGGTAACTTTCAGTGCGTCTAGATGTTTTATGGTAGAAGGGGGCCGGTGGGATGAGGTCGTGGAGTTCATAGGCACACTCAATGAAGTACAATCTGTAGAAGACTGACAAGCAGGCGACCTTGCGTCGATGACCCAGGCCGTGAAGCTTGGCACTCACCAGTTTTTCATCGCCAATGAGCCTCTTAGCTCTGCGTTCCACCGAGTCAAGTGCGGCAAGTGCATGGTGAGCGTTTGGGAGAAATCACTAACTCACGTACCTAATAGCTTTGTATCTGTGATGTGAGTTTATATCCGTGTTGATTCGTATTATGATAATTAATTATATGATTAATCACTATTTATTGGTTATTAATGTGTTTTATCATGATCATTCTAAGTAATTAGTTCAATTAAATATGTAACGGATGAGCGGTGAAGTCAAGGGTGAAAATTTTTGGAAAAGGAAAGTTATTTGTATGTAACAGCCATGTAACTGTAATTCTAAACCTGATATGACCCGGAACAACCATTATAATCAGCTTTTTAATGTTCCCACTGCTGAGACACAGGCCTCCTCTCTAGGAGAGGGAATGGGCCGTAATCCACCACGCGGGCCCAGTGAGGGTTGATGAATGTCACATGTGGATATGCCGGTTTCCTCACGATGTTTTCCTTCACCGTTTTGAGAGCAGTGGTGATGAAATTAATTACACATGGTAATGCACCTGGCTGGGTTTGAACCAGCGACCTACAATTCGTAAGTGGGGCCGTTACCACTCGGCCACTACTGCCTCTACTCAGCCACCACTGCCTCTCAACCGTTCGAACAACCATTCGTGAGCCAGAAAGAGAAACGTATGGGAACTGAATAGGTAAGAAGACTTCCAGTCTCAAATGGGATTGGGCGGTTTAGTATATAGCCGCATGCTCTGTTAACGCTTGGAAAAAGTCTATACACAATGCGTGTATAGCGACCGGCGCGCGGCGGTACTGGACGCCTAGACTTGCCCAGAAAGAAATGGTGAGACGACCTAAGACAAATAAAAAAAAGAATTATATTTTCTCTAAATGCTCAGTGGCTCTACTCAAGTGACATTTTGTTAGCTGTAGCGTAGCAAACGCGTTTGTCAAAATTTCAAATGGGTTTGACATTGTTGAAATGTCACATGACCAATTTTGGAAACCACATTTGGTAGTTTGCTTAGAGCCTGGTGAAGGCTGTTACGAGGTGGTGATGCGGGAAATGATTTCCTATAAGGACTTCCTGTAGGGACGCCAGCAGTGAGACAGTATGGGCTAGCGAAAAAATAAATGGGTATAAATGGGCCAATGGCTCAATCGAGCTGGCTCTGATGAAAATTATTACGTCTTGTTACACTGTATCACGGAACTTCGATACACTGAATTTGAAAGTACGTAGAACGTTTTCGAGATGAAGAAGCTATGCAGTTGGTCGCAGTTCATACTGACGAAGATGCGTGCTTCGAGATGGCATAAATTCGAAATAAAGTGCTTCGAATTATCAAACTGTTAACGTCGAAGTTCCATGCTTCAAGATGGAATAAATTCGAAGTCAAGTAGTTCGCAATAACAAATTTTCAAAGTGGCGTACTGTCAATATTCAAAACATCGATTTATGGTACATCATTCATCGATATTTTGAACATCGAAGTTCCGTAATACAGTCGTTACAGGTCTTGCCATTCTACTTGTCGGTTCCCGCGAAATTTTTTACTGAAATATTATATTATGTATATCATCTTGGTCTTGCAACATATTAATAATATAATTATATAGACAATGTACGTACTCGTATTAGCGATTGTAGTCAGTTTCAAGCGGATATAATCAGTTTTGTGTTTAATAAGTAGGTCTGTATGTTCGCGTATTTTGCGATAACAGATTGTTTTAGTAGTACCTAAATTGTTAATAGGAATTGTAACCCTGTTTATCTAAATAACGATAATACACGAGCCTTTAACTGTCACTGTTAGTGTTCTGTCTGGGCACTTTTCCCGTTGACAGCGATGTGGACGAATTTTTCGATGCCCTATGAGTCTTTTCTCCTTTTTACTCCGCTTGTACATATATATTTTTTCTATGTTATATCTTCTTTAGTTGTATTTTGTAAATACTAAGATTATGTTCTATTGGATGTGTAAATAAATTTTTCCTCTTTATAATATTAGTATAGATATAACCTAACCTGGAAGGCCAACAAACGCGCTTGTTACTTAGTCGCAGGCCCTTTCAACTATAACCTTTATTATTTTATCAAATTACTTACATTTAACACTTCAAGGTTTATGAACCTTAAAAGGGCTAGTTTCCGTTTACATCATCTGACCTTTGCGACCACTTTGATTTGTCACTATGCAAGTAAGAACAGTCGAAACTTGTTCATATTTCGACATCCTAGTCAGTTTTCGAATACTTCTTTTGTCAAATTTAGATGCTATTGAATATCTACACATAATATTAAGTATCTTTTTTCTTATTGACTAGCAGAGTCTCGCGGTCCCTCGCTTAGTCCAAGTTCCCGTGGGAATACAGGGATATAGTCTATGTTACTCAAGGTGAGCTTTGTAACAGTGAAAGAATTTTTGAAATCGGCACAGTAGTTTTTGAACTTATTCATTACAAAAATACAAATCTTTCCTCTTTATAATAGAGCAAGAGCGCGTGAACCACAGACCTTCGTTATTTTATACTTAAAAGCTGAAAGTTTGTCAGTGCATGCTCCCAACACAGGTAAGAACGATGGCCCATTATGAAGTTTCGGATCAGGACATTATAATTTTACTTACATTATAGTATAAAAGCTGATTTTTATGCAACATGATACTTTTTTTGTCTGGATGGGAAATCATCAAATGACTTCTCCCGCTCTGGGCGGAGTGGAAGGGAGTGTCAGACTCTTACTGATTAAAACCCATCCGTGATCCTTCTGGTGCCCTTTGCGTTCCAGGGCCGCGGTGACTCTTTCGAAGAAATTCCGCAGCGCACTTACAAACCTTCTTTTTACCGCGACTGTGCTTGCTACTGATTTTGCCAGTTAATATTTGATGTGAAAAAAACGTTTTAATTTATGTGGTTGCCCTTATGGAGTGCGTACATGAGGCAATGAGCCTTGCTCCCATTATACAAGATCGACCGCGGTAGCAAAGGCGGAAGTGTGATTGTGCCACATACCTATGTATGTATGTAGATACATACATAAAATATCTTATTTGACTTGTCTTTAAGGCAATTGGTACCTAAGCGTTACAGTGTATTTGCTATTTATTTATTTACTTACAAATAGCTTCTGTATAACAGTATTTTCTAGATGAGGCAGCATCCGTACAAGTATTCCAATGTCAAAATTATTTTTTATTTTGCTAACTGTGCCTTTTCAACCAGCTTCCAAAAAGAGGAGGTTCTCATTTCGACTGTATTTTTTTTTCATGTTTGTTACCTCATAACTTTGTACTGGGTGTTTTGATGATTCTTTCTCAGTCGCTGTTCCAAAAACGAAAAAGCAACCACAAGCACCGAGTTTCGAAATTAAAGTTATTTTGTACTTTTTGTTTTTTTTGTGGAGAAGTAGGTAGTATTTTTTTGTAAAAAGTTCATTTTGTTTTCATAATGAAAGAATAGTATCTATGAATTTAGGAATTAAAAAAAAACCCACGGCCTCCTCATACAGGCTGACGCGACAATGTGACATCAACGGAACTTGCAGTCTTGTTGTTTGTAGTCCGTAAAACAATTTTTACAAAAATCGGTTGTCGCATAGTTGCGCGCAATCTATCTGCAGGAACCTTTTTAAAACGATCTATACCCCATTCACGATAAGATCAGACACTGAAATACATCTTTTTTACAGTCCGTTCAACCGATTTTGACTTCTATTGCGTTGGTGGCATGACACATGGCAGCTGCAGTAAACAGTTGGTATTATGATAAGGTTTTTGCTTTTAATGCTATCCTTATGCCTACGGAATAGGAGTAAAAATCGGTTGAACGGACTGTAAACAGTTTTGTTCCAATGTCTAATCTTATTGTGAATGGAGTATAGGTAGATTAGTTTATAGGGGGGCAGATCAAATTTACCAGTATTGTACTGTGGATAAGTACCAGACAAATATTTTAGCATACTCTTGTATGTTTGTATGCCACAAAGCGTGTCGTATTCGGAAGCGGTAACTCGCTAATGCCGATCGTCACACGATACGCGATTCGTCAAGGACGTAATGCATTTGTTCTCGGCTGTCATTTGTTTTGTTACGTTCACGATTGGAAGACTTCTTCGCGCTCTCGATAAGGTCACGTTCGACAAGCGATAACGATTGTCGAAAGTTTAAAATGTTTTGCTTTGACCGCGTAGATAGAATTTTGGTTTGTTCGGGTAAGGTGCTCAGAATGTTATGTATGTTGTTTGCGGTTGAAATTTTTTTTGTTGGGGTGAAGTGCGATTTGGCTCTTGAAATTTGACATGTTAATAACCAAGATTTATTGACAATTTACCTCAGTAAAGAAAGAAAACGTCTTAGTTTGATACACACTTTAGGAACAAATGCGCCAAAAAGATAATTATGTATATTCTATACTATAAGTATTTTTCTCTACTCTATTCAATACAACAATATAAGAAGCTAGGTATTCAAAATTGCTTTTTATCTGTTGATATAAATCGAGGGTCATGTTCGTAGTTAGGCGAATGAATCGCTTGGACTAAAGGCTACCTTTCAAAGGGAATATGGACCTTTTTTTTCCTGGATGGGAAATAATCAAATGACTTCTCTCGCTCTGAGCGGAGCGAAAGGGAGTGTCAGACTCTCTGAGTAAAACCCGTGATCCTTCTAGTGCCCTTTGTGTTCCAGGTTCGCGGTGACTCTTTCGAACAAATTCCGGCAGCCTAGAGGGAATGTGGACCTGAAGTCTTAAGCCTATATTAAAAACTAGTTGCCGCCCGCGGCAGCGCCCGCGCGAATGTCGAAAAATATCCCAAGGCAACATATTGCCGAGAGAAAAAGTATCCTATGTGTTATTCCAGACTATAATCTACCTCTGTGTCATCAAGATCCATTCAGTAGATTTTGCGTGAAAGAGTAACAAACATCCATCCATACTTACAAACTTTCGCGTTTATAATATTAGTAGGATTATACTTTTTATTTTTGGTTTCTAACACAAATAAAATTCTCATCAACGTCTGTTAACTATATCTTCAAAATTGTACACAATTACGACATCCTATTGAAGTGTTTACGTAAGAATATCGCATCGACTGCATGTAATGATAATTTACTTATCATTAAAATATATAATTATCTATAATTAGCTATCACTTATGATGAATTTGCGTATTAAATATCTATAATTGACTAAGTAAGATATTGATATATCGCTGGCCCCGGGCAATAAAGCGGTAATATCAAAAATCGAATTTTACAGGAGAAATAAAAGAAGCTAATTTGTTTATAGTGCAGCGTACAGTGATCCAAAACAGGCGTTCAAAATGTCAAATGAAAGCTATTTTTTTTACCAATATAACCTTTTAAAAATATTTGTCATAGTATAAATATTTAATGAAATAATTGAAAAAATGTATAATACAAATTATAGACGATCCTCTTTCAATTGTAACATCATTAATGTCTTTATAAACACATCGACCACTGAGATTCAAGAATGTAAGAAAATAATACGACGTAATTTCTACTTTAAATCTCGAGTGTACTAGACGATTACCACCTTCTTCAGGGAAATTTTATAGCCAAATCTTAGATGTATCATTCACTAATCGCCATTTTAGAATCTTATCAATAAAACATATATTTATGTAACCATTGTAACAGACCGATCTAATAATGTGATTTATTTTTATTTTTAACCATTTTAGACAGTATTTTACAAAATTAATATGTAACTACTACCTTATTTTTGTTTCATTAAATTTTAAATGAATACTTTCGTCTGTGAACCCCGACTGAATCGGTCTGACGCCATAGTTTAACTGCAATATTTTGTCTACTTCGCTAACAGTAGAAAGTTTCATATTTTGTACTTATAATAAAAAAACCTTACAAATCACAAAAAAAAATAAATTAAGAAACAATCACACAAAACCCCTTAAAAAAGAAAAATACTAAGTTACCATAATTTTTATTAATTAATAAACTTTGGAAACAAACACAAAAACCACTTAAAAAAGAAAAAAATATTGATTTAACCTTAATTTAAATAAAGTCACATAATTTATATTAGCTGTTATACTTTGGAAACAAAAATAAAATGGTCAAAACCTTTACATATCAACTTCTTTTCCTCATTTGAAAAAACTCCTAGAAATCTTGATTCCTTCTTACAGTCACAGTATCATGGGTGACTTAATACTTGCCTCCTCAAAAAGGCCCATCGCTCTTCGTCTCTTACTAATATTACTGCTGGTAATAATCTTTCAATTCTTCCACTAAGTGCCAAGAAGTGAAGAAGTAGAGTTTTGAAAATGGTGAGCCATTTTCAAAACTCTACTTCTTCACTTCTTGACTTGATTCTTGTTTTGATCACATCGTTAACCATGGTCAATGCTCAGCTGAAGCCTTTTCCTACCATTACCTAATTTTCATTTCATATAAAATTCGGCCACAAAAGCTTAAATTTTTATGCAACGTAATTTTGGTGGGATTTACATTGACAGTCTTTGCGAGGATGTGAGAAATATAGAATGGTCTCCCCTGTTTGCATCCACGTCAGTCGACGAGTAAGTAAAATTTTCACAACTAGTGCAGCTATTATGACCTTCACGCACCTGTTTGAGCGGTAAAAGCATTTGCCGGCGCCGTGGCTGACAGATGACATTAAAAAGTTGATGATCAAGAAGGTTACGGCAAAGTCGAAATTTAAACGTCTGCACTGATGTAAATAGGGACAAATAAGCCGCAATCCTCAATCGCTGTAATAAAGTATGTAGGAATGCAAAGCGCCAACACATTCAAAACTCTGTCCAAAATGGGGACCCATCCAAAGTTTGGAATTTTCTAAGATCATGGGGGGTTGGTAAAACACAACAAGAGTCAATATAATGAATTGTATACGGCATACAATCGATTACCTCGATCGATTGACTGTTAAGTCGCAAAATATTACTGTCCGTGCTGGACTTAATCCTTCCCGTCATTTGCCACATCCTCAACTTTTCTGTATCTACCGGTGTCTTTTCTAGTTCGTAGAAAGACGCTTAGATTATTCCATGACCAAAAAGTCCAACCCCACATCCTTCTCTGAATTCCGTCCAATATCCGTGTTACCATTCCTATCCAAAGTCCTAGAACAGTTAATCCACAATCAAATTAGTCTTTTACTATCCAAAAATAATCTCCTCACTCAACCCCTTTCAGTCCAGTTTTCGTCCTGGTCACAGCACTAATACAGCGCTTCTGAATGTTACGGAAGATACTAGGTCAGCCATGGAAAGCGGTAATGTAACGGTCTTGGCATTACTTGATTTCAACAACGCTTTTGATTTCGATGTTTTTCTTAGCATCCTATGCTCTCTTAATGTATCTCTATCGGTGATTGACTGGTTTCGTAGTTACCTGTTTGGTCGCCGGCAACGTATATGCATCGGAGATACATCATCTTCGTGGTAGTACTTCTGCCAGGGTACCACAGAGTGGCATTTTATTCCCTTTACTTTTTGTAATATTACAATAAATTTCCGGGAAGAAAGGCGTAATAGCTTGTACAGAATAAAATCTCTTATGATTAGTTCGTATTAAATGTTTACGGTTTTTTGTGTAATGTTTCTTAGAGTAATGCAATAATACATAATTTAGTCATAAGAGAATTTTCCATTCAATAAAGCTGTTATTGTCATTTATTCCATTGAAATATTGTATTAAAAATATGAAAAAAATTAGAGTGATAGACTGATACTCAGAGAAGCCAAAAATCAAATAACATTAAAAAGGGCGTAACCGATGTTTACCGCTTTATTGCCCGGGGCCAGCGATATGTAATAATTTATTTGAGCGATCTTTAATCATTTGTGTGAAAAAATGAAGTCTTTTACATAAGAAGATTGTTGCAATATAAAAATTGTCTCAAAATAATGTCTTGAAGTAAGCCGTCTTATTTTGAAAATCAACTTGTCTTTTTTTTTTTTTTTTTTTTGAATGGACTACTCGCAGCCTTTATCCAAATACATAATATATAGGTATCTTTGGGGTCGGCTTCGAGTCTCACCCTTATGCAGCTGAGTACCAGTATTTTACACTACCAGCGTCCCGCGGTTTCACCCTCGTAGTTCCTGTTCCCATGGGAATACGGGGATAAACATATAGCATATATGTTACTCGCTGTTAATGTAGTTTCCCAATGGTGAACAAATAGTTAAAATCAGTCCAGTAGCTTCGGAGTTTATTCAGTACGTACCACTAAACAGTGAAAAATAAAAAACAAAAAAGAGTATAAAATAACTTTAATTTCGGAACTTGGTGTTTTTGGTTGTTTCTTCGTTTTTTGAACACCGACTTCCGAAATTAAAGTTATTTCATACTTTTTTGTTTAGAAGTCGATTGTAAAAAAGTTTTTTTAATATTTCCACAACTCAGTAACTATGTAACACAATAACCTACACCATCAGTTTTCACACTCCCAGCTGCTATTAAAAAAATCCACTAGCTCACCTTAAAGCCCAGCTTGGGCAAAAACTCAAACGCCCTTTTTGCCTAAGCTGGGAATTTATCCTCGGAATCCCAAACTCAATAGTCGCGCTTCCACGACTACTCATGACCGGAGCCGCTTACACAATTACTCTTATATACGTATGTACCTAGATATTTTCAATAATTTTCCTTGTACATTCGAGATACTAAAACTTAAACCTGTTACTTATTTAAATTAAACCGTGTGATTTAAAAGTTTTAACTTTTATTGATTTAACTACGTCTATAAACCGGTAATTTTCATTGACTGTGTAAAAAATAGGTTGCGTTCAGAACCAAAGCGTTTAGTGGCTTTAGTGCAAGTTTTTTAACGTACCTACTCAATCGCGTTTGTATAGACGTCAATTCTTATTGAAACTGAATAAGCGATCGCGGAAACCCTTTTTATTCATACAATTTGACATAAGCGTTACTTTAGGTAAACACGATCGAGTGACGTTGAAAAACTCGCACAAATCCCTCAGAGTGTGAATCTGACTCGCACTTGGCCTTTTATTGCTAAATAAAAGATAAATATTCCGCCACATTATTGTAAAAGCCTGTAAAGTAGCGTGTTCCCCAGCGCTTCACGTAAAATACTGGTATTCAGCTGAATCCGGCTTGTCTGGGAGCCGACCCCAATATAGTTGGGAAAAGGCCAGGCAGATGATGATTATTGTAAAAGCCTGGCTTTAGGTTGGCAATATATGTAGTTCTTTGAGGAAAAACACTAGATTTGCTAACCTGTACCTGTGCTACCAGTTGCGCAATGATTTTTTCATAGGCTCAGAACTGAAGCCAGATCCCAAAGTGCAACAGTAGTATGCTGAGATAGTAGTTCAGCAGTTGTATGCTTTTTTAGCCTTTTTTTTTCTAGATGGGAAATCATCAAATGACTTACCCCGCTCTGGGCGGAGCGAAAGGGAATGTCAGACTCTTACTGAATAAAACCCACCCGTAATCCTTGTAGTGCCCTTTGCGTTCTAGACTTTCAGGGCGGTGACTCTTTCGAACAAATTCCGCAACCCTACCAAGATGCCTTTTCAACCTTACACAGATCTTTCTAATGTTCTATTCGCTTAATATTATCTATTTATTTTGGTAGTAAATCTTCTTATTTTTTCTGTCCTGTGCCAATCGCATATACCATTTTTAGGCGCTCTTCTCACTAGGCGATTTCCACATAATTTTTCCGTCTACGATATCGCTAAAATACTTCCCTTTTAATAATTTTCCGAGTAAATTAGAGATAATAAAACCTAAACCGGTGATTTAAGCTATGTAAAAAAACTTTTGTTAATTAATTTAACTTCGCCAATAAAACTGCATTTTGGCTCATAATTATTATAACTCTGCGAACCCATAAATTGTGATTAAGTTACCAATTTTTTGATTGATTGACATAAAATTTTATCGTGCCCATTTATTTTATCTATAGAATTATTATTTTCAAAGTTAATAGACCTTGTAAAAAACCTTTGTTAATTAATTTAACTACGCCAATAAAACTGTATTTTGGCTCATAATTATTATAATTCTGCGAACCTATAAATTGTGATTGACTGACCAATTTTGTGATTGATTGACATAAAATTTAACTATGCCCATTTATTTTATCCATAAAATTAGGGAAGGAAGTTTTGGGTTATTTTATGTGATTGCTTGTTTTAATTCACAAAATTATTATTATTTTGAAATATCAATTTTTATTCAAGGGTTAGGTAACAATAGGGATGTTGCTTGAATAAAAAAACTATGATCCTATTTAGTCCTTCAGTTTGATTATCAATTTTTTTTTATTTTGCTTTATCAAATATGTAAAAAATGAAGATAAAAGCATCAAAGATCTACGGATCTATGGCTTGTGACGTCACGTTGTGGTAAATGGTAGTGAGTAGTGACGTTACATGAATATTCAACGCGCTGTATCGTCTTCGTTTTTATTTACGTGAAAAAAGAAATAATACACAACCAATATTCTTTGGAAATCTATTTTTTTCGTCAACTACCCTATTAATATATGTATGTACTTAGACGCCTACTTAGTCAGTTTTTGATACTTAGTGTCCTTCTAAACATCTTTGTCCATGCCGGAAACGACTTATAAAGGATTTTGCCTGATTGCGTCTCAAAAGGAATTTGGAGTTCGGATTTGTGCCCGTTGCAATAGATAGAGAATTAAATGAGTATGTGCTTACTGTAAGTACACCTCTACCTAATCCTTCGGAGTGTTCCCTCGCCTATCTCCGAAACTATGAACCTTAAAATGTGATGATTAAACACAGAAAATCGTTCTGTAGTTTTCAGAATTTTTCTTGTACTTGTACAGTAACATCTATGTATATTCTTGCCAAATTTCTACGTCAACGGAAATAATTCTATGCTCGATAACCTCCACGTGTTCCCGAGATAAAGGGTCTTGGCAGACTGACAGACAACAAAGTGATCTTAAAAGGGTTCCGTTTTGAAGTGGTCACCTCCTTCTTCGAAGCAGTAATACTAACGAATGCGGTGGCGGACCGCGTGTGGGAGAGGGAAACCTCACGCTCCAGCCGCCGCAACAGAAGAAGTCGCCCCGGGCGTCGGGGAACGCAGGGCGATTCCCGGCCACCGTAGGCGCGGGCCTGCGGATGGCGAGCTATGAGTGACTCGCCGTCCAATAGCGTTCCACGCGCGCCTCAAAGAGCTGTCAGCAAAGAAGATGGGGCCCCATAGGGTCAGTGCCTGCTAGGGTTGCGGAATTTGTTCGAAAGAGTTACCGCGCCCTGGAAAGCAAAGGACACTAGAAGGATCACGTGTGGGTTTTAGTCAGTAAGAGTCTGACACTCCCTTCCGCTCCGTCCAGAGCGGGAGAAGTCATTTGATGATTTCCTATCCAGAAATAAAATAAAAAAGGGATCCGTTTTACTTTTTGAGGTACGGAACCCTTAGATTATGATCCTCTGGTTGGGAACCTTTTGCGTGTCGTGGTTCTTGTTGTCTTCAAGAAGATACATTTATTCCGTTTCAATATTGTAAAATACTGTCTTTAGATTGGCAATATAGTTGTTTGAGGAAAAACACTAGATTTACTAAACGGTTGCCAGAGGTCGAGCAGCATTGGTCATGGTCAACTCAGAAATCAAGGAAAGAGACCTCTTTGCCTATAGAAAAGATTTTTCTGTTTCTTTTTTGTTTGTACCGAATAAGCTCTGAAACTTACTAGACCGATTTTAACCATTTGTTCACCAATGGAAAGCTACATTATCAGCGAGTAACATATGCTATATTTTATCCCCGTATTCCCACGGGAACGGGAACTAGTGTGTCGTGTATAAACTAACAGGAACATTGCATTGACTCCATCATAATTATTGCTATGGTGCAGTGTTGGTTGCGGAATTTGTTCGAAAGAGTCACCGCGGCCCTGGAACGCAAAGGGCACAAGAAGGATCACGGGTGGGTTCAGTCAGTAAGAGTCTGACACTCCCTTCCGCTCCGCCCAGAGCGGGAGAAGTCATTTGATGATTTCCCATCAAGAAAAAAAAAGTTTCTTTTCATAATTAGTGCTTAAGTTTTTATAAGTTCTTCTTTAACTTTCGTATTTTATTCTACAAAATCAAAAACATTTAATTTGTTATTTTCTGTATTGTCCATACGAATACCCGGAACGCTTTTGTCTCATCCTGGAGGTGGGTGCTAATGGCCGCGACACAGTATTTATTACTAATGCAGCTATTAACGAACACAAACTTTTTATAAATGTGCTTTTTGTTCCTATAAATATTTTGAATAATTGTATTTGTTTATCATTTAATAATCGTTTTCCCAACTACGAGTACATATCTTGGGTTCGGCTATCAGTCCCACTTTATATACACTTTTTTTTTAACGGGGGAACTCCTCATGGATATCTTTCATCCTGGGGCGGGCGGAGGGGTCCGTCAGACTCTTACTGACTAAAACCACCCCGGTGTTCCATCTCCCACCTACGCCGGGGATCGCGGGAACGTATGCGACATCCGTAATCCCCGGCTGGTGCCAGCCTGCTTCTGCGGGCCAGCTCGAGGATGTACATAGCTTAACACTAGTATTGTAAATGGACCGGTTGCCTTGCTGTCCTCCACAACCCAGATCTTAATGGATATGTCAACGGAAAATTGAGATTCTCCACAAGATTGTAAAACATCTTTATTAGATTTAGTAATCTAATGAAGATGTTTTTGCAGCGCCCCGCGATTTCACCCGCGTAGGACCCGTTCCCGTGGGAATACGGGGATAAAATATAGCAAATTTTATACAGATTAAATACAATCTGACGGAGTAGGCAAATTTTAGGTGATAGATATAACGTAACTCCCGGTTTAAAAATCAGGGAGGAGGGGGTTTCTTGAGAAGTCACGTGTATGTTTTTTTTTTTGGTGAACGCGAATTTGCCCTAATTGAATTAGATTATGTATCTATGTAAAAGGTATCTTTTAGGTATCTCAAGATTATTTATTTTGATTCTTTAAACTTCCGTGTATTGATATCCTCCTTTTTTGACGTCGCATAAAAAAGAAACGATGACGTAAAAAGTGCAATCAACTGAGGTTCGTGCCGTTCATTTCCACAAAAAGTTCTACGGCTTACATTTAAAGGTTTTACAAGGTCGTCGTGATAAAACGTTAAGTCGTTGAATCAGCTGGTCATTATTTAAAGTATTTTCGATTCAATATTTGTATGGCTAACAGTTTGTTCATCTGTGAGATGATGCGGTTTGGTTACGGCGGTATAGTATCAGTTGGTCCGTCCATCAAGTTTTTGTTTAACCGGGTTCAATCGAGGTTAGTTTAGTTGATCGTTTTTGTTTTTTAATTAGTTTGTAGTAAAAAACATGTTTCATCATAATTTTGATTGAGAGGTATTTTTTAAATAAATAGTCATTAGATAGTATAGCTATACAAATTAGTAGAATATATATATATATATTCTACTAAGTAATTTGTATAGCTATATATATATGTACCTATGTATATATAAATGCACAATCAGAGTAAAAATATGGGACGGAGGAAAAACTCATAGGACATCGAAAAATTCGTTGTCAACAGGAAAATTGCCCAGAACACTGGCCGCATTGCCTCGTTGAATGGCAATGCGGTCACGTGAAAAATCGACTAACTGTTTGCTGATTTCACGAAAAAAAAAAATTATTTATTTGTTTTCTCAACACATTTTGATTGATTAAATTTCAAATCTAGAGAACGGATCTAATCGAGGTTTTAATTAAATTCGAAATGTACATTTATTTCTTTCTTAGTAGTAGATATCTTAGTGTTTTTCTTTTTTAAGTATCAACATACATAGAAAAGAAAATCCACGTGAATCAAACCACGTTTTTCAACAAAAACGTTGTTTGATACACGTGCCCATGTACCAATTATATAGTTTACATTTTTGGAATAAATAAATGTGTCCCGAAAAAACATTTATTAATATCAAATTATTTATAATTCACAATATTTTTTTTTTATAAAATATTTGCATTTTATTAATAAAAAATATAAATAAATAAATAGATATATTATAAATAAATTATAAATTATTGAAAAATAAAAAATATATAAATGTATATTTATTTAATAATTATAAATATTAAATTATTATTTTGAAGTAGGCATGGCTAAATTAGCGCGTGCAAAAAAAAACTTGCTGCCATTTCCCATAATTTTTATATTTTCTTTGTATCGCACACGCCACAAAAACCAAAAGTGCTTTGTGTGGTAAAAAGATTTATGCAATACATGATTGTTTAAAAGTGCGTATGAAACTCGGTGAGCAACTAGCTGACTAGACACTCGGCTGATTTACGCCCTCGCCTTCCTTGCAACCCACAGCCCCGTGAATAATGAGCAACTTAGCTCACTTGTATCATAATGTACTATTTCTAAATGAGTTCACGGTAATCACATATTTACAAATATTGGAATCATTTACTAAATAATGTGAGAGTTATTTATCTCATGTTATGGATGCGGGTTATGGCCTACGGGACAACTTTACAGATGTGACCTACTCAATAACTCGATGCATATTGTTAACATAAACTCTAAGAGGAAGGTAAACCACCATTTAATGAAAAATGAGGAAACATGGAATTTCCACTTCGAAAATTTACCCAGGTTTATGAAATAACATACTGGACAAGGAAATACTACGTTTTTTCTTTTTGTATTACATACTAACAGCGTCCCGTCGTTTCACCCGCGTTGTTCCCGTTCCCGTGGCAGCATGGGGATAAAATATAGCCTATGACACTCCACAATAACGTAGCTTTCTATTGGTGAAATAATTTTGAAAATCGGTTCAGTAAATCCAGAGATTACCCCTTACAACGTCACAAACTCACTAACGTTACCTCTTTATAATATTAGTTTATGTAGATAAACCTTCAGACAACTTTAGATTTTGCTGCAAGTATATGTCACGTTCGTTACAATAACTGGCATTAGCCCCAGTTTTGATAAGGACCTATGTTTTATAAACAGTTGAAAGTATTTCAATTGACTGTTTTTCACTTATCTCCTGAATAATTTTGCCTGTTGAAGTGGCCTAATATATTTAAATGATCCGGTTTTATATGCTATGTGAAACATACGATGAATAATTCATAGGTATGTGTTAGACCTACATATTTCTAGGTTAGGCTTCGCAATTTAAAAATAGCGTGATGCGTGTAGTTAGTAAGTACTTTGTTGGCTTAATTTGTAATTATTACTGTGGGTATCAATTGAGGTTAAAATTTAACACTTTGATCCGTTTAAATTCTTTTCAATATACTCATACATATGTAAATATTTAACTAGCTCTTGAAAACTAAAACCATCCCTAGGGTACTATCTATCTCTGTACCAAAATTAATCAAAATCAGTTTAGTGATTACCGCGTGAAAGCATAACAAACAAACGTCCTTCTCATTTACGTCCTCGCGGTTTCACCCGCTTAGTTCCCATTACTATGGAATAAGGGGATTAAATGTAGCTTTCCATTAGTGAAAGATTTTTTTAAAAGGTCTAGTGATTTAGGCGTCAAAGTGTAATAAACAAACAAATCACATTCGCATTTTTAATATTATTAGCTTTTTCTCCTGCGTGGAGGCTTGATGTTATCCTAAAGGAACATAAAAACTATCCTATGTAGGGCATGGTCTATATGCTATATTTCATCTAAATCCGTTCAGTCGTTTTAGCGTGAAAGCGTAACAAACAAACCCACTTTCGCGTTTATAATATTGTTTAGGATAGTTAGCATTAGGATAATAATTCACCGGTATTGGCAAACAGGGTCCAAGTGACCGGCCAGGGCCTCAAGTCTGCTATTTTTTATAAATTCGTCATTCCAACACGATCCCATTGTCATTTTGCTAAAAGTTCGTAATCTGCTAAATTCATAATGGTCGATCATTGGTCGGTCAATGGTCTCATAATAGAATCGTGGCGGAATGACATTGTCGTATTGCCATTTTTATAAAACCCGTTAGTAGAAATGATTTTCGAAAAACTGCTACTAAATTTGAACATTAAGCCATGTCAGCTTTCTTTTAATATATTTTTACATAATTATTATTTATTAGTGTTCTTTGCACTCTAAAGTTACCGCGTACGTCTGTCATTCATTTGTCATTACGTACGAGATTACCATTCTATGCCATTTGTTTCAATGAAGTGTCAGTGGTTGACCAATTGTTAAATCAATGATAGACTATTCTGACACTATAGTAATAGCAGACTTGAGACCCTAAGCTTCAGAGAGAGGAAACTCCTAACAATACGAGCCGTGTACAGAAGTACCGCTTTCTGAATCAAACCTTTGATCGAGCCGCCTTATGTGAGCCTCCTGAGATGTTGGTCGAGGGTCGTGGCCATAAACCCATTGGCTGACACGACAATCTGTACAATGATTGCTGAGTCCACTGTGATAACTTCAAATTATTGTAAACATTAATTGAGGTTAAATCTTAAAGGTTTTACTATCGTCATTAACTAAACCAGTTAAACCTGGTATTTTAATTATTGAATAGTTTAAACATATTAAGCAGGTTGTACTGTTAATGAAACAGCGATCCATTACTTAAGTATGTCCTATTCATAAAAGGGCATGTTCGTTTCTTAAAATAATTTTAAATTTTTGGTGATTCTTTGCCCGTTTCTTGGTACCTTTGTATTTGTATCTTTATGTACTAGGACAGTTCAGTTTAATTTGTTTTAATAGGAAATGCGGAAATAAATCCAGAAAATGCATGAATCTCTTATCAACCTATATTTCTTATGATTTCACCAGTACGATTGTATGGACTTCAAAAGAGTGTTTATCTTCGAGTTTGTTTCGGTGTTTCTTCTCAGGGTAGTCAGCTAGGAAATACCGGCCTCATCTAGTTTAAAACGACCAAAACAGATTGACGTGTAAAAGTGTTATTTACAATCTACTTACAAAATAAATATTTTCTCATGTAATATTTAGGTTACTTGGCCAAAATGTTTTTTTAGTTTATATACCTATATTTCGAAGATGATATTACTTATATTTATTTTACGAATTATTTCTAAATGACATCTTTGTACGTCAATGTAAACTAGATGAGGCCGGTTTTTCCTAGCCGACTACCCTGAGAAGAAACCCCGATACAAAATCAGAGGATAAAGTTTCTTTTTATATATTGTATATGCAGTTTCCTATATTCCAAAGTGCCTTAACACACAGAAATAATGAAATCAAAAAAAAAAATAAAAAAATAAAATAAACAAATATAATAATCCTTATGGAGTAGTTATATGTTTGACCCGTTTGGTGTTTCAACCAAACACGTTGTTGCAAAATGTGTTCGAAAGAATCACCGCGCGGACCTTGGAACGCAAAGAAAATTAGGAGGAACACGGATGGGTTTTAGCCAGTTAGAGTCTGACACTCTTTTTCACTCCGCCCAGAACGGAAGAAATCATTTTGATGATACATACAAAAATTGGGTTCGTGGTGCTCATACAGTATTTTGGACATTAGCAAGAAGATAGTCGACTGTTCACGTGAGTACATAGATAGATCTAGGTTTTTCTTCAGTCAAAGATTTAGCATTACCATGGAACGCGGCAATATCAGTGTTCTGGCCACTTTTCCCACTGACAGCGATGCGGATGAATTTTTTGTGGCCAATTTTTTCTGTGTGTGCCCTTGCATTTGAACATAATTTTCTCAGTTTATTACTCTAGTTGTTTTAGTATTTACTTTAGGTTTCCATAATTTTTTTTTTGTTTTCTATCCGTAGATTATATGTACAATTGTACATATGTACGTTTTGCAACATTTTATTTTTTGCTCGTTTTGCATTTATATAAGTACCTATATTACTAGCTGACCCGCGCAACTTCGTTTGTCTCATTTTTTATTACTGCTCCGCTCCTGTTAATCTTAGCATGATGATATATAGATTATAGCCTTCCTCAATAAACGGGCTATCTGACACTGAAATATTTTTCAAATCGAACCAGAAGTTCCTGAGATTAGCGCGTTCAAGCAAACAAACAAACTTTTCAGTATTATATTTGGAACTTGAATCGCCCTGCGGTTTCACTCGCGTAGTTCCCATTCCCATGGGAATATAGGGATATAATATAGCCTATATTCACCGGAGATAGTGTAGCTTCCCAACAGTAAGAGAATTTTTCAAATCGGTCAAGTATTTTCGGAGCCTATTCAATGCAAACTAACAAACAAACAATGAAATCTTTCCTCTTTATAATATTGGTGTAGATATATTATAACCATTCTTATTAATCTGATGTGAGCATGCATGACTAATGACAGCTCACGATTCTAAGATCCTAGGTTCAATGCAGTCTTAGTAATTATATTTTTTGTTCATAAGAAACGTCTCAAGGATATTTCAGACACCATTTGAAATGTGCTTTGTAAATATTTAGTAATGTACATTAGTAAAATCGTTTGCCTTAGTGCCGGTCTTTAAACAAAAAATATTGTTTTATTTTTTTTGTAAATTGTCCATTATCTATACTAATACTATAAAGAGGAAAGATTTGTATTTTCGTATGTAACGAATAAACTATAAAACTACTGGATGATTGATTTCAAAAATTCTTTCACCATTAGAAAGCTATATTCAACCTGTGTAACATAGGCTATATTTTATCCCCGTATTCCCTCGGGAACGGGAACTACGCGGGTGAAACCACGGGGCGCTGCTAGTTATCATTATTTAGTTCTATAGAGTCATGGTACATTGGTGACTAGGTTGCTTTAAATGAATTCCGCATTGTACTAAAAGTATGTTTTGATTTTTTTAATAGATATTATTTGAGGCATGTGTAAATTAGAAAAAAAGCAACAGTTTCAATATTTCCTTTGCGGTAATGTTTAGTAGTCTAATTAAATTAAATTTAAGAAGATTAACGCTATCCATTCAAAGTAAATGAAAACTGTAGAGTTCAATAACAAAAACTCAAACAATTGCTGTGCCATGAAGCATGGATACAGCATTAAAAACTACGGAAATGTAAACTAACCAGAACGATCAGCGAAATTGTGAAGAATTTTGACTAATTACTAGCAAAAAGGCAAAAAAATAACACCAACTTAATTAATATCACCTGAAGCGAAAAATTCAGTCAACAAGAAATATCTTCAATTTCGAAGTCAATTTAAAGTAAGACAAACGGATACGCCTAATAATTCATTTAAATCGAGACAAAAAAAAGAAAACACCACAAAATCAAATAACACGTTAAAAAATAACGACAAAAAAAAACGTAAATAATACTTACGGTAATCTTCAGTAAACCACTTAACAACTCAAACTCTCGATGCTGACCTATCGAGCTGCGCGCGCGGTTTGGCACTGAACGTTGCGCGGGCGCAACCTATGTATACTTATAGCAATTCTTGAGACAATCCACTGATAAGAATCTTGGTATGACTTATTTCTCTTATTACGTGTCTGTTATGATTTTCGCGTGTCGATTTCATGATATCATTACTGTCATTGGTTAATGAAATTATTGTTTACGAGTTTCTTGTAGTCATAATTAATAATAATTCGGTTTAAGATCTGGTTTTTAAACAGAGACGTTCGCAATCGCATTTATTTCACATTCTGTTAAAATGTTAAGAAATTAACAGTGGTTTTATAGATGCGGAAAATTTTAGAAAATCTACATATGTATGTATTATTATATCTGTCACCGGATAATTTTAAAATAGTTACGTAAGATTATAAAATATCTTGAGAGATTGCAAATTCTCGATAAATTGTCAACTGAACATTTGGAATACTTTTTACGTATCGTATAAAGTGAGAAAAAAAAATTTGCTTTGTTTGCAACAAAGCTATTTTTTTTCTTGCGATTTCAGACACAGCATTATCTTTTGCATAAAATGCTATATTTACTACGATAAATGAAACGAGACATTTTTGTTTCGTAAAATCATGAACTTGTGCAATACTTGTTTGATCAGTTAAGTATTATTTTTTGGACAAGTCCCTGAGTCTTTGCGTATTTTAACGACAAAACGGACTGTTTCTTTTTTGTTTTTAGGGTAACATGCCTCAGCAAAAACGAAACCCTCATAAGACATAAGACAAAAAAAAAAGGACTTTTTGTATTAAATTAGGCAAATATTATTGGTTATTCAAGAAAATGAGTACCTACTCAATTTTTGTTACTTACCATAATTCTATAATAACAGTAAAAAAATGTTTTGCCTGCCTAATACTAGAAACGTTGATTTACTCTTCTTATACGTATAAGGAAAATAAACAATATCCTTCTGGGGCAATCAGGTAAAAACAAGTTCGATATCTGTAATGAGCAAAAGAACTGCATTTGCTTAATAGTATAATTTACACTTTTTATGTATTTTTAATACATTGCATTCATAATGTTTTGATCATAATGGGCCTCATTAGAAGGTTTAAAGTCACTTAAAGGGCAATGGAGAAGACTATCTTTATTATGAAAAATCTTTTTACACAACATAGTTACATAGCCACAAGTAGTCTATACTAATATTATAAAGCTGAAGAGTTTGTTTGTTTGTTTGTTTGAACGCGCTAATCTCAGGAACTACTGGTTCGAATTGAAAAAATCTTTTTGGGTTGAATAGACCATTTATCGAGGAAGGCTTTAGACTATATATCATCATGCTTAAGCCAATAGGAGCGGAGCAGCGATAAAGAATGTTTTAAAATCGGGGATTCCACGGGGACAAAGTCGCGGGCAGCAGCTAGTCTTAAATAAATAATTATGGTAGTATCCAACAAAAAACTATATGTATAACTAAATTATCAATATTTCAGGACTTATGGTAAATTTATTTTAAACCTACAATCTATATTTCTATACTAATAATATAAAGAGGAAATATTTGTATTTTTGTATGTAACGAATAAACTCAAAAACTATTGGACCGATTTAAAAAAATCTTTTACCATTAGAAAGCTACATTCACCCTGAGTAATATAGGCTATATTTTATCCCTGTATTCCCACGGGAACGGGAACTGCGCGGGTGAAACCGCGGGGCGCTGCTTTTTATGTATAATTAGCTTCGATCAATAATACACTGTGTGTGCTATTATTGATCGAAGATAATTAGCGACTTTCCTGAGCTAGCTTTATAAAACCTGTGGTCACAACTATGCTCGGAGTTCCCTTGCGTGATCGAATCAGGAATGATGATATCCGCAAGAGAACCAAATTTACCGACATAGCCCGAAGTTTCGCCAAACTGAAGTGGCAGTGGCAGTGGGCACATTGCTCACAGAACAGGTCGATGGGGCCAAGTGGCGACCGAAGGATGCAGCCATGGAAAGCTGGGAAGCTTTCCATGGCTGGGACAAGGAGGACCAATGGCCTGATGAGAGTCACGGGTAGCCATGCGCGCCTAAGAGATGTCAGCATAGTAGACGGGGCTCTACAGGGCTAGTGCTTGCCAAAAGATTCAATGCGGCCCTGGAACACAAAGGCCATTGGGAGGAACACGGGTAGGTTTTATGTCAGTAAGATTCTGACACTCCCATATGATAATTTTTTATCCCAAAAAAAAGTTAGTGCAGTCTGCGATGAGATCATTGCACTCCATTGTACAGTGTATAGAATTGAGCTTGTGTAACTAATGTTGGTATAGAATAAAGTTTAGGGTGTTTTAGAAGTGCCTGGTCGTTGTTCTGTATCGGATATTTTAGTTTTATACTACCAACTGCATCACAATATTTGAAAAGTAACTTGTTTGGATGCTTTTTGGGGTTTTTGCCACCTGGTTATTTTTCTTTAATTCATAAAAAATCTGGTGAAAATATATGATTTCCGATTAATTATTTACTGTATATTAGGTGCAGAATATCAGTAATGATGTTTTGAATCTAAAATACAGTAGAACGTACAGAATATTTCAGAAGTTCGTGTTCACATTAAGGGTTACCTTAAATGTGAACACGCAATTCTGAAATATTCTGTACGTTCTATAATATGTGTATTTGTTACTCAATTTGTCTATCTATCATTCTATCTGTTATTGTATTGTAACAATAATGTGCATCTGCATATCAATTACTTGATTATCTAATAATAATTATGTACCACAATACAGCCCAGTAATTATTTATGTTTGTGGCACAAGATAATTTTAATTGTCTTAAAACATGATTGTTTGTCAGTTCTCTTAATGACGTTTGGAATCAATTTTAAGGTTAATTAGTAGGTACCTACAAATTGATGGTTTTAACAATTGTTTGCTCATGATGTACGTAGATGTATACACACAAACAGTTGTCAGACTCGTGGCTAATATGCAGGCGATTAAGTCGAATCTCAGGTTAAGCAAATGTTGGCGCGGTTAGTATTGGATGGGTGATCGCTAGTGATTCTTTTTTTGTTGTTATGTGTAAGTGATGCATATTGCTGTAATCTGAGGTTTTGCTTATATTTTTCTTCTGGATAAATCGTAGTATGTTGTCCTATACCTCAACGAGGTATCCGTAATGAATGAAATATGATGATTTGTTAGGATGCTCCAAATTTATGGCTGAGTTTCTGGTTTTGTTTTGGTCACACTTCCAGTTGACAGCGATGTAGATGAATTTTTGACTCCATGATCAGGTTTAATTTAGTGAGAAGTTTTTATTTACGAAGCGGAAGGGAGTGTCAGACTCTAAGCGACTAAAACCCACCAGTGTTTCTTACTCGTACTTGTAACTTTTTTGAACAATTCCACAACCTTAGCACTGATCCTAGCGGGCCCCGTCCATTATGCTGACATCTCATTGAGGCGCGCGTGAAACACAACGCACCGTCGTCGACCAGAGCCTTTGAGGTTATTACCGGGCGGGCAGCGGGTTACCCAACGCTTGGCGTCCTCAGGCCCGCGCCATGGTGGCCGGGAATCGACCTGCGCGGGAGTCGCAGGCCCGAGGCGTCTGTTGCTGCTGCGGTGGTTGAGGCCTGATATTTACTGTAGTCGCTTTTATAACTAGGGACCATCCATAAATTACGTCACACGAATTTCATGATTGTTGACCTCCCCCCCCCGTTCTTGTCACAGCTGGTCACTATTGTGAGAAGTGTGACGTCACATAATATTTTACAATTTTATTCGTGTACTTACATACATTAAAATAGAGTTTGAAATGTGGCATTACATTAATTTATGCATGGCCCCCTACTCAAAAAGGAGGCATCTCTCCCCCCCCCCCCCCGACTTTTGCCTAACGAGCCAGTACGCGCCGCTGAGCCATTAGCGATAAATCCCATAAATAATACCAACCTGACCCAGCCTGTCCCTTG
Organism: Hecatera dysodea; assembly: GCA_905332915.2. Lineage (NCBI taxonomy): Eukaryota > Metazoa > Arthropoda > Insecta > Lepidoptera > Noctuidae > Hecatera > Hecatera dysodea. The sequence goes on along the minus strand of HG995290.1, from coordinate 4,542,828 downwards.
CTGCCCTCCCTCAATGACCCCGCCAAGCCGAGGCCCCTGTCCCACAGGGGATGCCCTTAGCGAGCGGTCGTTTAGCTTGTAGTTCTTAGTTTTAGCCCTGGTTGGGGGCCTTAAATTCAGTTGAGGCCACCACAGGAAAGATCGGTTTAGCAGTAAACAGCCGTAGAGTGCTTAACAGAGAGTGGTCCACTTCAAAAAAAAATCACAAAGGACGCAACCGTTTATAAATAAGAATCAATATTGTAAAGTTGTTAACATTGTGTGCTAATTACAACAATCATGAGTTAACTTCATTAGTTGATGAGTTTTATGACTTCACCGGTTATGGTGGTTTATGATTTGTTACTTGTCGATAGCTTAACTAATGTTATAAAACGGTGAGTTTGTATGTTTGTACGCTTTCAAACTTAAATCGTAGAACCAATTTTGTTGAATTTGGGTAAAAAATAAAGATAATTTATTTGTCAAACATGCGTTTACATAAACTGACTGATCAGACATGCAAGGTATTAAATTAATATGTTGTGAGCGTCCATGTTTTGCCAATAACGGCGTACAAATTCTGTAGTTATAAAAATTACATTTAATTGCATTTACTTTAAAGTGATTTTAAATTTTATTACAAAAAATACAAGAAAGAAATAATAATTGATGTCAAGATGTTATTGTCAAAAATAAATTAAGTTATGTCCAGTTTATTCATTATTATGCAGTCAAAGGTACTTTGATAGTTATTATATATAGCTTGAGACTTCTTTTTGCGAAAATCTATACTAACAAGATTTAAATTTTGGTGTAGGTACACAATGTTGGTAAAATATTAATAAGTATGTCAACGTTTTATTGCACTTAAGTGCAAATAAATGCAGTAATTAGTACTGATTCTATGGTCATGATAAGAACATTAATACGGAATGAAATTGTTCGCTAATCATTTGGTCTAGAACTATGTCGGTAATATGTCTGGTTTTATATTTTCTGTGCTTCCAAGATGGTAATGCCGAAAAAAGCTGCAAGGCTGTCGAGGATACTGAACTGGTGATGGCTTTTTTGGTAAGATTACGGAAATCTTTGGGTTTTTAATGACGCATTGTGAATGTGAGTTGTTACACAACGGTAAGATCACGAAATTTTCTTGCAGTTTCAGTACTTCATGAGGCCTATTGAAATGTTCTAATTTTATTATTCTTTTTCAAATCGTTGAGCTCTTTAAATTCCCAAGTTGAGCTACGCGATACCTGACCTATATTTCCTTTCCTTTTCTGGGAATTGAAAAAAAATTATCAAATGACTCCTCTCGCTCTGGGCGGAGTGGAAAGAAGTTTGACTCTTACTGACTAAAACCCATCCGTGTTCCTCCTAATGTCCTTTGCATTCCAGGGCCGCGGTGACTCTTACGAACAATTCCACAATCAGCCAGCGTATGTACTGTCATGTTGCTTGTTTTGAGTGGACAGGTCTTCTGAATTCGGGCGACACTTTCGAAACCTTCAGCTTTTTTTTTTGAAAGGACCACTCGCATCTTTCAGCACACTAAGGCTGGTTACTGTTTAACCGAAGAATCCTGTGGTGGCCTCAAATGAATTTAAGGCCCCCCCCCAGCCAGGGCTAAAACTACTTAAAAACTAAATGACCGCTCGCTAAGGGCATCCCCTGTGTGACACGGGCCTCGGTTTATGGTCATTGCGGTAGGCAGCAAGGGACAGGCTGGGTCAGGTTGATATTATTTTGGGGATTTAACGCTAATGGCTCAGCGGCGCAGGCTCGCTCGTGAGACAAAAGTCAGGGAGGGATGTTACAGGGGCGTCGCGATTGACCTCGTCGGCGAGGCCGGTATACGGAACGCGGTTTGTATTTGTTTTGTCTAAGAGTGCTGGTTTCCCTACTATCTTGGGTCTGGGTGATGGGATCATCTGGCTCAACAAGGGTATGCCGCGGTCGGCGGATCTTGCTGATCTGGGAGGGCATGTATCGGGTAGCCGATACGATAAAGGGAAAACCTTCAGTATCCTCCCGCGAAATAATAATATGCCCTAAATAATTATACATATGATTACCAACAGGTCCATCGACATGGTGATCGAGCACCCATAAAAGGTGAACTGTTTCTTAGTGATAATCTTGAAGAACTGGCTAGGATGTCGGAACCATACGGCTTTGGACAACTGACTGATGTATGTATACATTTAAATAATTGAAATGTCATGTTGTTGTTTTGTGTCATGTTGTTTGTTGTTTTGTTTTGTGTGTGCCTGTTTATTAAAACTTAAAGAAGACAATCCACATAGGTTTTTCCCGACTACGGGGTCGGCTACCAGTTTAACTAGTTACACCTGAGTACCAGTATTTTAGTTGGAGTGACTACTTTTCTGACTTTTACAATTCAGCAACTGGGTAACACGATACTCCTAGGCAAGACTGGTGTCAGATTTCTTGGCTTCTGTCTACCCTTTACGGCATTTAAAGATCAATAAATAACAGCCAGGACTAAAAGCTTAACAAGATTTCCGAGGCACCGACTGACCTTCTTATCATCAACCCGTACGGCCGTACAGCTGTTTTAGTTTAGTCATTAGCACCTCAAAAATGTCACCAAGTAATTTACTTACTTACTAACCAAAGCAATAGGGATGTTTCCTGAGTAAAAAATATATGATTATGTTTAGTCCGTCAGTGAGATTATAGAAAAATATTGGACACGTATTTTTTCCTTTATCAAATCTATAAAAACTGACGAAGATACAAAGCATCAAAGATCAGGAGTGGGGGCTTGTGACATTACGGCTCGGTAAAAATTGTAGCGAGTAGTGACGTCACATGAGTTTTCAACGCTCTGTATCGGCTTCATTTTTTGTTTACGTGAAAAAAGAAAAATTACGTGTCCAATATTTTTTGGAAATCTATCTGACGGACTAATTAGATTTTTTTAGTCAACTACCCTATTATAATCATTGTGTGGAATCGGCTGATGCTCTAGAGCTAAAACTTGAAAATTTTAGTTCTACATGTGACATCTTGAAATCCGCACTAGACTCGTGTTTCTTTATGCCGTCCCTCCCTCATGAAAATTTATTTTTAACAGTAATGGAAATGTTTAAGACTGAATATAATGAGTCAAAGACTATGGAAACACGAGGAAATAAGGTTTTCTATTAAAAGTGGAGTCAATAGACTTAAGGGTAAGAAACACTGAAAAAACGTAACTGGGTCTACTATTTTTATAAATCTGTCATTCCAACACGATCCCATTGTCATTTTGCTAAAAGTTCGTTATCTGCTAAATTCATAATGGTCGATCATTGCTCGGTCAATGGTCTCGTAATACTTTTTGATAACCGACCTATTAAGTAAGTAAGTCACTGATGAAAGGAACTGTCAAAATTTTAGCAGTTTACTGCATACGTCTGTCATTCATTTGTCATTATGTACGAGATTACCATTCTATGCCATTTCTTTCAATGGAGTGTCAGCGGTCGGTTATTGTAATAGCAGACTTGAGGCCCTGATGAATTGAGGATTGATCGTATCTTTTCAATCTCAATACTTAGAAGCCATTTCTTTTCACAGTCAGGCAAAGCCCGCAGCTTCGTCTTGGGCCAGTTCCTCCGCCGTCGCTACAACCAGTTCCTGTCACCATACTACAACTCTTCGGATATCTTCGTGCGATCCACCGAGACTGACCGATCACAAATAACAGCTAAAATAGCTGTCACTGCTGCCTACTCTTCTAAAGGATTCTGGTCTGAGGATATGGATTTGATCGATGTTGAGATGGATGTGACCCCCGCTTCTATAGACCCTGTAAGTAAACGCGGTCCTCGATCGCAAAGGGAATTTGGAGGAACTCGGGTGGGTTTTAGTCAGTAAGAGTCTGATACTTCCTCCCGCTCTGCCCTGAGTTGCAGGAGTCAATGATGATTTTCCATCCAAAACAAAAAGAAATCTCAACTGGTATGATGATGAACAAGGGCTAAAAATCTTAGTCCTGATCCGATACAAATTTTTAGGGTTCCTTAAGTTCGATTGTGAAACGAAACTCGTATAGGATCACACGTTAGACTGTCTGCCTGTCCGTCAGTCATAGACAATTTCCTCCAAATCTACTAGACCGACACAGTTTAATTTGTTACACATTTTTACTTCTGTTACCTAAACACATACGCGTGTTTGTCCTCACATAAAATCAACTGATTAATGTATATAAAATATTGTAAAACTTATATTTAAAAAGAGTAACTATGGAGTTTCTTATCCGTTCTTTTCAATAAGAATCTACTTTTTGCGAATGGACACTTAAACTAACTATAATATTTTATTTTCAAACGGTCTTGACCTTTGGTCTAGGTGAAAAAGGTCACTTCGAGGATAAATTATGTATAAGAGTACCAGTCTCCAAAGTCAAAGGAACTCGGCTTTTTCCATCGCAGGGTCCGGTATTGATATATTAGGTCTTATTGCTACAAAGGTTAACGTTATTTGGGTCGTTCTTCTTTTTTTGCGACAATGGTCAGTCTCTCACCTCATTTTGTGTTACATTAGAGTATGAATTATTATGTTTTTATCGTTTGAATTTACAAATCTTTACCTTTCTGTAACCAATTTTCTTTTTGCGTGTTTTAGTTTTTCATTAAATACCGTGACAGAGTAGTAATTCACAGCTATGTCCTACCCAAAAAGGACCACTCTGTCACAGTGTTTTCACGACAATCACCATAAAATAAACAACATTGTGGGCATGAAAACAAAGATTCAATGATCCAAATGAAAACTATATGCATACGAAAAGAAATATCTAACACTGAAATCAAAATATTATCACTTGAAAAACTCGAAAAACTGAGAAACACCAATTCATTGTCGCAAAAAAAGAAGAACGGCCCATTTACATCTTTTTTTCAGAATTTGTACATACTAAACTGCACAGAATTTATGTCTCATATTGTTGGGATAGGCCAAAACAAGAACCCAAAAGATTTGGAGATTTATGACGAGATCATAAATGTTTTATCAGGAGATCCTAATTATAATCTGTCTAAAAATCCACTGATTCTCTATGGGATGAATGACGTATTTGATAGTCAGGTAAGTAGAAGGTACTAGGATAATGTCTTCTTTTTCAGTAATACTTAAATATTGATGTATAAGTCCTTGGCTAGGCAATCGGGTTGGCTTGGTTTAAATGCTCAGAATATCTTGGATGAACTTAAAACTCTTGTGCATAGCTAAAAATAAAAAAGCAATTAATTAACAAAAAAAAAACACGCCTGCCATATCAAAAAGTGAACTAAATTATACATATTATGTAGCCTTATTTTCATTAAAACCAAATATTTTGGTTTTTTATTTATAAACCATGGAAAAACAGGGTATTTTACTAGATAGAAAAATTATAATTCTGTTTAGACCGTCGGATCGGTTTAATTTTCAATAAATATTGGACACGTATTTTTGCCATTTCAAATCGATAAAAATTGATAAAGGTATGCATATATATATGCGTGTGGATTTATTTTAAGGAAAGCGTTGGCATGCCGCTGAATGATCTGACTCGAATGTTGCTGCCCACTCTACGGCAGGGCGCAGGCCTAGCTATTGATTATTTATTTGGTAACCAAACATACGTGCCTCTGTCAGCTGGTAAGTATATAAAAATCACATTATATATATTTTTATTTATTTTTGGTGTTGGGTTTTGCTTTGCCTTCCTGCATGTGCATAAAATCCTTGCATTTGCCTTGTAATCTTGCATGTGCATAATATAGCGGGCGGGAGGGAGGTGCGTACCTGCAACCCACTAATATTCGCGGAAATTAAAACTAGATATATTGTTTTCAATTTCAAATTAAAACTATTGTATAAAAGTGACCGACTCCCTTTTGTTGCTCCCGGTTGGACTACGCATAGCGAAGGGTTCCGTAGTTCACGATTAAATTTTTTATTTGATAATTATGTTGACTGTATACTCGTACATGTTCTGAGTTAAAAGGTCGACACAAATCAATGTTAGTTTTATTATTATTAATATTTAAGTTACTGTTACATCAAGCTGTGTTATTCAAATCAATTTTAAGCGTGTTACTGAAAATCTCATTTCTCTAAAAGTATATTAGTTGTGATGTTCACAACAATTTTCGTTGGAAGTGTCTGCGAAGTTCTATTTGCTCATTTTTTTTTTGAATTTTCAACTTCATAGTTTAAAAGTTGGGGGGGGGGGGGGGCATTATTTGCGAATTTGGAAGCACATAATATCTCAAAAACTATTGCCTGAAATAGTAGTCCCACCCCTAAAATTATTTTTTTCCATAATATCTAGCACTGTTAAATAGCGGTTCACAGGTTGCACCTACCTACCAATTTTCATGTATGCAGCTTGAATAGTCTCCGAGTAAAACAGCTGTGACATACAGACGATAGACGGATAGACGGACATGACGAAATTATAAGGGTTCCGTACTTGTCATTTGACTACGGAACCCTAAAAAACACTGTAAAGAAAAATTAATTTTGTAAGTGCCAAAAAAAAACAGCAGATCCGTCTAAACATCCGAATTAAGAATCTCCTCCTTTTTGACGGTTATTAACTAAGTATTTAAAATTTTACAATTAAACATATCGAAAACTGTGAGTAATTTGATCAATCCTTTTATCCCCCAGGAGTCCTCCTAAAAGAATTCTTCGACACTGCCGACCAGATAATTTCTGGGGCTGACATACCAAGACTCAGGATCCTATCCGCTCACGACTTCAACGTGTATTTCTTCACGGCAGCCACCAGAGCTATTCCGAGGCAAGGAGTCCCTAGATACTGTTCAGTCTTCTCATTGGAGTTGAGGAGATGTAAGCGTAGTGGGGAGTACACTGTTGTGGTAAGTAAAGTTTGAGTGTTATATTTTTTTATAATTGTCAGTCAATACCCTTAAGTAACTCAAATACCAGGCGCCTTCTGCGCTTGGATAGAGGCAGCTTGCGAATGGTGGCGGGGACCATCACCAGACACTGTTCACTGAACAAACACCTACGTAATACGTAACCACGATAGGTATCACAGACGGTCCTCTATGCAGAGCATGCATGGAGGAGGAGGAAACGGTATCGCATGTGCTCCTTGAGTGCACAGGTGTAGCCCAAATACGAAGACAAACAATTGGGATACCAAATTCACTTACAGAGATGCTGAACATACTGAGTGGACTGATCTGTCTCTGGAGGGGAGGTCGGCTGGTTGGAATGACGGCCGCCATGGCTCACGCACAATGGTCTAATATTAGGACTAAGTGCGGAAACCAAAACCCTAATAGATAACCCTAAAGTACCCTTAAGTACTTCGGTTGAATATCCTCGCTTTGGAGAATGTAGCTTTGTAACAAGAATGAAAAATCAAGCAATCATTCATAGATGTTCATGCCCATTGGCATTTTAATAAAGTTGTGACATGAAGCACGATACTTCAGTTTATTTTTTAACAATGGTAGTGTAGAGGACGCTGTGAAGCTTCGTGATGTCTTTGGATCTTTGATCTCACAATCCTATAAGACCAGGGTCTAGAACCAGTGCGTCCTACCCGTAATGGCTTACAAAGACAAAACTCACCATAAACCTGGTCCACAAATTTAAGATTGTTCCACGTGCAATGGAGTGAGAAATGCTCGGTGTTTCTCTGGTGGATAGAACAGACTGCTCAAAACCAGAATGGTTAGGCTTACATTCAGCAGTGGACGGATTGGCTGATATGATTAGTGTAGAGGAACGTAGACACACAATTTTTTTCTATAGTTCTAAGTTAAACGCGCGGCGTACCTTATTACAGACGCACGAAATTCGATTCTCTAGCTACATACATTCAAAATGTGTGCGTGCGTTCTTTTACATTAGAAAAGCACAGGCTGAATTTTTGTTTTAGGAACCAAACAAGCCGTGCCATAAGTTCCCCTGTTCATCATCTGCATAGCTTTTTCCCAACTATACTGGAGTCGGCTTTCAGTCAAATCGGATTCAGCTGAATACCAGTATTTTACGTGGAACGGCTGAATACCAGACCTCCACGACCTATTTACTGGCTAACGTAGTAATTCTTGGCAAGACCGGAGTCAAATTGACTTGTTTCTGACAATGACAGCCGGGACCAACGGCTTAACGTGCTTTCCGGGGCACGGAGGAAACTCAGTATGTTAAGATGGTCACCCATCCACAGACCAACCTTGGCAAGCATTTGACATTTTAAAACATTGCCCCACACTAGGAATTACTCCTGTGTCGTGGGTGCATTTACAAACATACAATTTCACATACACAAACAGCCCGGAACAACTATCTGTAGGCCAGGGATGGCGAACCTTTATAGGCGATCGTGCCATTTTTTGTAAAAATGTATATTGATTTGGCCGTGGCGTGCCAATAACGAATTTTGTGAAATTATATAACCTTTAACCTATAATACTATGGAAAGAAAGAAATAATTTGGAAAAATTAGATATCATTTACCACATTTTTCTCTTTTTGATTTCTTAATTTAAGCATAAGTAAAGCTGATCTTGAGACAATCAATCATTAATTTGGCGTGCCCGAATTATTTTGTAGCGTGCCACCAGTGGCACGCGTGCCATTGTTTCGCCATCCCTGCTGTAGGCCATACAAATATTTGTTCCGTGCGGGAATCGAACTCCACGACACGTAGAGCAGCAGCCAATAGTTTAACCACTGCGTCAAAGTCAAGATGGTCACCCATCTACAGGCCAGTCTTAGCTAGCGCTGCCTAACTTGACTTCTTTAGCCACGAGCAATGAGTTCACCTCTTTCAAGGCAGTAGGCAAGGTCTCGTTTTTCTTAAAAGGTACTTAAACCTTTGAGGAAAACAGGAGCACTGATACATATATTCATATTATAACTGTTTTTCAGCCCGTATACGTCAGAAGTCCAGAAGAACCGGAAGCTTACCTTGAAATAGAACATTGTGGAGCTATTTGTGATTATGAGAATTTTCGAAGACTTACTGCGAAGAATTTGATTACGGAAGACGAGTTTAAAACAAGATGCAATATAAGTGACTAGCGCCCCGGCTTTGCACGGGTGTAATGCTGAAGAAATGTGTTTATTTACGACATCACATTAGAAGCCTCTAAAATTATCAGTGTTTATCTACTATATTGAATCACTCTATCTATTTAAAAAAACCGCATCAAAATCTGTTACGCAGTTTTAAAGATCTAAGCATACATAGGAACAGACAGACAGCAGGAAGCGACTATGTTTAATACTATGTAGTGATGCACGGTCCCCGAAGATAGACGATGTTTAAATAAAGTTTAGTAGATTAAAATAACATTTAGTTTTATGATATACATACAGTTGCGGAATTTGATCGAAAGAATTACCGCGGCCTTGAGGGAACATGAACATGAAGGATCACGGGTGGGTTTTAATCAGTAAGAGTCTGACACTCCCTTCCGCTCCGCCCAGAGCGGGAGAAGTCATTTGATGATTTCCCATCCAGAAAAAAAAATACATACAATTATTTTCTTGACACATTTTTAATGGTTTGTTTAAAATAAATAAATTAGATTAAGATATTCGTATAACAATTTGAGCATTATTACCATTATAAATACAGAAAAACCGGACGAAAAGCGAGTCGTATTCACGCACCGAGGGTTCCGCAAGTCTTGATTTTTTTTTCCGTACGTTACCTACGGAAGTTCATTATATATTAAAGCAAAATAAAGCAGGTAAGATTGAAGGACAAACTTATCTTTTTTGTTGAACATAATTTTCTCTCATATATCACGGGCAATTCTTCAACCGAAAATATAAGTTAGTGATGACAAAAAATGATTTTTCTACACTAATATTATTGCAATAGAAGGAGACGCCCGGGCGTCGGGAAAGGCAGGGCGATTCCCGATGATTTCCCATCCAGAAAAAAAGGGGTGACCCTTTGAACAAATTCCGCAACCCTGGCAGTAGAAATTTGCCCTATCATTAAATTTTGGCGATTCTTATATTTTACTCACCTTGTATCTTAATACACTGAGTCACAATCAACTTGGAAACTTATTAGGATAAAATTAACTAGACTATTGTATGTAACTATGTGGAGGATCTCGTGGCAAAATTATGAAAGTGGCATGGGTCGGCCTTTAAGGTTAATCAACGCTTGCCAGAGCAGTGGTGGTCGAGTGGTAACGGCCCCGACTTACGAGTTGTAGGTCGTGGATTCAAACCCTGCCAGGCGCATTACTTTGTGGTGTAATTAATTTCAACACCACTGCTCTCAAAACGGTGAAGGAAAACTTCTTCAGGAAACCGGTATGTCCTAGAACCAAAAATTCGAAGACATGTGACATTCACCAACCCGCACTGGGCCCGCGTGGTGGATTACGGCCCGTTCCCTCTTCTAGAGAGGAGGCCTGTGTCCCAGCAGTGGGAACATCAAAAGGCTGATTATGCTTATGCTAACGCTTGCCGAGGTTGATCTGTAGATAGGTGACCATCTTAACATACCGAGAATCATCCGTGTCTCGGAAAACACACTAAACCGTTGGTCCTGGTTTTAATTTGGAGATCTTTGGCAGTCGTTACGGATTATCAGAAGCCATTGACCCAGTCAATGGGTTGTGGAGGTCTGGTAGGCATCCACTCCACGTAAAATAAATTAGCTGAATCCAATTTGACTGGAAGCCGACCCCAATATAGTTGGGAAAAGGCTAGGCAGCTGATTGTATGAAACATGTTACTTCGATCACCCTAAAAAACCGTTACCTACTAATCAAAACGACTTTTACAAACAACAATTTCACCGTAAAAAACATCGCTACAGACTAGTTAATTAAAAACCTGCGTATATCGAGCACTAAACATCGATTGGCTGGATATCCGCCGTCGATACATCGACACGGCTTACATTCGGCACACTAACGAAATATTCACGGTCGAATAATTTAGCGGTTGCACGTATGAATCTGCCGAAGACTAACGAAAGGGAAGAAAGGTGACATTTTATTAAAAACTAGCATCGCACCGCAGTTTCACCCGCGTAGTTCCCGTTCCCGTGGGAATATGGGGATATAATATAGCCTATGTTCACCGGAGATAGTGTGGCTTCCCAACAGTGAAAGATTTTTTTCAAATCGGTCAAGGAGTTTTGGAGCCTATTCAATACAAACTAACAAACAAATCTTTCCTCTTTATAATAGTAGTATAGATAATAGTAGTATAGACTAGCATCGCACCGCGGTTTCACCCGCGTAGTTCCCGTTCCAGTGGGAATATGGGGATATAATATAGCCTAAGTTCACCGGAGATAGACCGCTTTCCAACAGTGAAAGAATTTTTGAAATCGGTCAAGAAGTTTCGGAGCTTATTCAATGCAAACAACCAAACAAAAAAAACAATCAAATCTTTCCTCTTTTTAATAATATTATACTATATTATATATAGTGTAGATAAATAATTAAGGAATAACAATGTTGGAACAAAAATTAGGTCTCCTTATTTTTGTTCCTGTATAGATACGATTTAAGAAACGAAATCATCAAAATTAATAGCGTAACCGACGAAAATTCTACTATTTGGCTATGCTCGAAAATCTTGCAAACTTTCGTAAAATAGAAATAGATCAAAAACATAACTTGATTCCAATATACTTTTTGGTAAATAAAAAAAAAACGATTTTTTAAGTATTTTTTGGTCGCGTCATCCGTTGTGTTGACTCTTCGTTTCTTGCTTACGCGTATGATCGAATAGTTTAATTGTACACTACTTAATTTTAGTCCACTCAAACAGAATCAGATATTGCCACAGCAACCTTAACCTGCTTAATTCTAAAACAATAACATTTTGCGCCTCAGGGCTGCGCCATACAATAAGTACAGTTCAGCAAAATGAAAGAAACCTAGTTCATAGTTGTCTGACTACTAATACTAGCTCATACAAGCCCACTGCTGGGATAATGCCTCCCTCTATTCTTTCCCAAGAACACGACTTGGGTTCTTCTTTAAATTCTTAAGTATGACATTCGGTGGACCCATCATCCCCGGTCTGATGCTGTTTCGTGTCACTGTTTCAGGGCGATCCTGTGTTTTACGGACCCACAGCATGTCATGTGACGGGCAAGTTATAACCAATCCAATTTGATTCTTCAGCCTTTGGAGCCAACTGCCCCATTGCTACTGCTAAGGTCAGTTCGAAACATTGCGTATCAAATCGTTGATGCGATTTGATACGCAATGTATGTAATGACGACAACGATGATGACGCAGTGTTTTGAGTCTGATCTGTTGTTAAATACCAAGTCTATGCACCATAGGTCAGGATGTGAAGAATGCACATACATTTCCATCAGTTTACGCTTAAGTGACATGCCCAAAAAATAGAATTACTGGTTGAAAATGTTATCTTTAGCTGTCTTCTCATCATCATTTATAATTTCATCTCTGGCTCCCTTTAAGTTCTCTGTGAATATTCCCTTGTGAACTTTACAAGTTAAATAACGTCCGTTTTATGCATCATATTTAAACAACGTTTTATGCATTAGCATAAGCATAATCAGCCTTTTAATGTTCCCACTGCTGGTACACGGGCCTCCTCTCTAGGAGAGGGAATGGGCCGTAATCCACCACGTGGGCCCAGTGCGTGTCGGTGAATGTCACATGTCTTCGAATTTTTAGTTCTAGGACATGCCGGTTTGCTCACGATGTTTTCCTTCACTGTTTTGAGAGCAGTAGTGATGAAAGTAATTACACAAAATAATGCGCCTGGCTGGGTTTGAACACGCGACCTACAATTCGTAAGTCGGGGCCGTTACCACTTGGCCACCACTGCTCTCTCATTTCATTATGCATTACTTCTCCATATATTCTCAACTCCTGACTGAAGCTATGGATTACCAAGTCGCGCGTGGCTGAGCCACTGCTCAGCTCACCTGGCACACTCCAGAGGTTTTTGTTTGAACTATTAATGGTACCTTCTCCAACTGTTAGTAGATCCTGACGGAAGCTGTGGACTACTAACACGCACGTGGCTGAGCCACTGCTCCACTAGTTACACTCAAGAGGTTTTTGTTTAAACTATTAATGGTACCTTCTCCAACTGTTAGTAGATCCTGATGGAAGCTGTGGACTACTAACACGCCCGTGGCTGATCCACTGCTCCACTTGTTACACTCAAGAGGTTTTTGTTTGAACTATTAATAGTACCTTCTCCAACTGTTAGTAGATCCTGACGGAAGCTGTGGACTACTAACACTCGCGTGGCTGAGCCTGCTCCGCTCATCCTGTCACATTCAAGAGGTTTTTCATATGCCAGGTTATATTGAATTGATTTGTTTGAGACCTGTAATGTTGTTAGTGACTATGGATTCCGCTTAGTTTTTGTGGTTGTTGATTGCGTATCGTTTTTGCTATAGAGCTTCGTCATGGAGTATTAGGAAACGTTTGACTTGATAAAGTAGACATAAGTTCCACTACTTTTTACATTAGAGGCGTTTTAGCTGCATGTCTTTGGCAAACTATTCCGTATCGCAACCATTTGTATGATATATGTCGCCGTATAGTCATAAAATGCGTAAGATTATAAAATATCTTGAGAGATTGTAAACTTTCGATAAATTGACAACTGAACATTTGGAATACTTTTTTACGCATCAGATTTTGATAGTCTATAACCACTAGAGTAGAGTAATTTCGAGAAATTGTGAGCCGACAAACTATCAGGATTTTGTGGCCTAGCCAAGTAGGGATCCCTCACACGGATTGGTTAGGTTCAAAAGGTATGATGGGAGCTAGAGTGAGCAAGCGAAGCGAGCCTACTTAGCTCCCGTCACGGCATTCATGTTTCTTTTTTTAAAGCCTGCAGATATAAAATAGGAGCCCCGCTTAGCTGAGCGCCGTCGTCGTTAAGAATATTGGAATTATAATACTTGATGTTCCGTTACTTGCTATTCTATAATTCCTCGGAATGTCTTCGAGAGATTATTTATAGACTATCAACTTGTAATGCGTAAATGTTCGAAATATTTACAATTTATCGAAAGTTTACAATCTTGCAGGATATTTTATAATCTTACGAAATTTTCCATTTACCGGTGACATATGTATATAAGGTATAGGATCATGTTAAAGGCTCTCCGACAGTCCGACCTGACGGTTGTCGCATAATCAGCCTTTTAATGTTCCCACTGATGGGACACAGGCCTCCTCCAGGGAGAGGGAATGGGCCGTAATCCACCACGCGGGCCCAGTGCGGGTTGGTGAATGTCACATTTCTTCGAATTTTTGATTCTAGAGAACATCTCGGTTTCCTCACGATGTTTTCCTTCACCGTTTTGAGAGCAGTGGTGATGAAATTAACTACACAAAGTAATACGCCTGGCTGGGTTTGAACCCACGACCTACAATTCGTATGTCGGGGTCGTTAACCACTCTGCCACCACTGCTCTTATTGCATTCATTTAAAGACCTAAAATCATTTTTGATGACACGGTTGGCGCAGTGGTTGAGCGACTGGCTGCTGCGCTACGTGTCGTGGGTTCGATTCCCGCACGGAACAAATATTTGTATGGCCTACAGATAGTTGTTCCGGGTCTGGCTGTTTGTGTATGTGACATTGTATGTTTGTAAGCGCACCCACGATACAGGAGAAATTCCTAGTGTGCGGCAACGTTTTTTATTGTATCTGTTCAAATCGCGCGGAGAACACTGATTGCGCGTAGTAGGATTTAAGTGAAGTTGGTTTTATTTTTTGTAGATTTTATGTGGCAGCATACATACTTTTCTTTTGGTGAAACGTGGGTGACACAAAGAAAATCTAACTGCAACAGATTAGAGTGAAATTAAACATCCGTTTTAGTCGATTTTACTGTTTCAATACTCTTTCATTACCACAGCAGATGATAGACATGCTTGTACCCAAGTTCCGCTAAAAATATATTCTTCCCTAAAACATCTGCTGTAGGGACACCCCTTAGATCTAGAGCATTTTCCGCCGTGTAGTTAAACCTGTTCTACTAAATGTTTACTTAAAACTTTCTGTAACTCGCTTACGGTCCTTACAACAAATTGGAAAACAAAGTGGTAAGGGTTAGGACTTGTTCATAGGCGGTAGCGAGTTCAGCTATACAAGAATGATTTCTAGGCGAATTCTGATAGCTGAGCGTTTTGATTACTTCTCATTATTTCGTTAATAGCGGCTCTATGCTGTGGAGTGATGGAGAGCTACGATCATCTGGGGGCACGGCAGTGCCCCCGCCAAGACAAGCAAAAAAGCGGCATGGCCGTACCATCGTTTTCTTGAAACAATTCAAGCCAATTTCGACATCCCCTAAAATTTGCTGTGGATGAAACTAGAAGCCTGAATTAACTTGATAATCTGACTTAATGTAATATTTATTACTTGTGAGATAAACTATGTTTTCATGCGATGGGCAAGTTGAAAATATAACAAATTTTTAATATTGATGTGGTCACTATAAGATGTTGGTCCCTTAAGTAGAGACTTAATAAATTAACCGATTTGGTATTACAATTTTTACGGTATAAGTACGTAAGTACAATTAATACGGGTCTCAAAATTTTTACGGTAGAAGAAATGAGTTGCGAGACTTTTACAAATTATATTTTTGATGGTCGGTCTATTCTGTTAACTTATCACTGGGAAAGCATTGCTGAAGTGAGCTGTTATTTACAAGTGATTATTATGCACGATGCACGGATTACCAACCCAGTACATGATCACTTGACCTTTTTTTATTGTTGCCGGTATGGATAATCTTCATGGATGTCCTTCGCTTGGGGCGGGCGAAGGAGGCAAAAAAAAAGTCATATTTCAAGCAATTTTGTAGTTAATGACTTTTATTTTGGTTCAATCACAAATTTGAAAATGATCATCACTTTTCGACCTTCACAAAAATGACAAAATGAACAAAGAAAACGAACTACTTAAATATTCAATCGCTCCGCTTATCAATGCATCGGCTGCCTTACGAAATGGAACTTCGTAGAGCGGGGAACAGGTTCAGCAAATACGCGAACCAAAATATAACTTGTTTAAAGATTCCATCGGGGAACTGAACTCCCGACCGATACTGAAAACTTGAGTTTATAACTGAAATACGAGTACGTGCAGTATTTTATAGGTCGAAGTGAAACTATTGCTATTTAAAGAAAGAAATAATAATTGTCACAAAGCTGGCGGTATATAAACGACTAGCTTCTGCTCGCGACTTCGTCCGCGTAGAATAGTTACTTTACTCCCGATTTTGAAACTTTCAGCCCGATCGGTTTATAATTGACTAAGTTTCATACAAACTTTCATCCCCTATTTTATCCCCTAGGCGGTAGAATTAATCAATATCCTTTCTTAGCGGATGCCTACGTCATAACTACTACGAGTACATGCATGGCAAATTTCAGCCCGATCCGTTCAGTGGTTTGGGCTGTGCGTTGATAGATCACTATGTCAGTCAGTCAATCACTTTTGAGTTATATATATTTAGATAAACTTTTAGCTACAAGCTTTTTCTCCCGGCTTTGCTCGCGTTAAAGTGGCCTAAAACTGTCTCCAGGGATCTCTGAACGAAAAATCATCAAAACCGGTTCTACAATTTAATCGTGAAAGCGTAATATTAAAGGTCAGTAAGTATAACATTTAAAAGTACTAGTTTGCATAAATTATTAATTATAGTATTAATACAAAGTTAAATTAATTTAGTGAAGAAATATTTCATGAGAAAAAAAGCGGACCAAAAAATTATCGACTCAGCATGATGTTGAGTTCACAAAACGGCGCTGATGGTTGCCTAAACCGACCATTAACCCGTGACTGATACGAAAAAGAGCTTGTATTTTAATAATTATTTTTAAAATACAATTGTTATTCTAAATCTAAATACCATATTTAAGGCTTAGTACTGTGTTTTCAGTTTTTCCAACCCACTATGTAAGCACAATTTACATTTTAATTTTCAATAACAAAACAATAGCTTTTGTTCAACGTATTCTTTCATTCGTAATGAGTTCCAACAAATAGCTCTTTTAGAACCTTTTGTTCTTTAGATATTAAAAATCTTTTCTTAAAACTCTTGTTAATATCTTGAATATTGGTTGGGTAGTTTCTTTGAATTTTACATACATGAGACTTGTTTGTTTCTCTGCTTTGTTCAAAAATATGTGGGTCGGGCTCGAAATTGTAAGTAAATTGTCAAGTAATTTTTAGGGTTTTTAGGGCTGGGAAAAGTTTGAAAAAACCGTAGCATCCGAAGGAATAGCAAAATACGATTGGCTCATGCACTGGTATTCTCAATCTTTATGTATAAAGCAGAAATATAGTATATCAAAAGTTACGATTTTTTTTTTATCAAGAAGGCTGTTGAAGGCAGCATGTACGGAACGGTGCACACTGCAGAAGACCACATGGCTTGGAGACGCGTCGTATATGGTCGCGATCCTCAGCAGATAGGGAAAGACGAAGAAGAGGAGGTTTCCATGCCCGAAGAATTATCAATACAAGCCTATTAGATACAAAACTTTTTACAAAAAAATACAACCGACTTCTACACAAAAAAAAAACAAAAAGTACAAAACAACTTTAATTTCGGAAGTCGGTGTTCAAAAAACGAATAAGCAACCAAAAATACCGAGTTTCCTCCGTGCCTCGGAAAGCACGTTAAGCCGTTGGTCCCGGCTGTCATTTATAGATCTTTGGCAGTCATTATGGATTGTCAGAGGCCAGTAAATCTAACTTCAGCCTTGCCAAGAAGTACCATGTTACCCAGTTAATGGGTTGTGGAGGTCTGGTAGAAAGCCGTTCCACGTTAAATACTGGTACCCAGCGAATCCGGTTTGAATGGGAGCCGACCCCAATATAGTTGGGAAAAGGCTAGGCAGATCAGATGATGAAACTCGAATTTGACTCAAGTTGTTTTGACATGAACATAAGTGACATTTTTAATATTATGTTTCCAAAGTTGCTTGCTATTTTTTCCTACTCTATGTAATTTAACTTTATCCTAATTTCATTTTAAGCTCTTAAAGAGGTCTTTACTAAAAGTTCTGTATCTTTTATATGTGGTTTTATTGATAATACTACCTGGGTTTCTTCTACATGTCTGATGTTCCTGATCTGCATAATGAAATCTGCAAGTTATTTGTCCCAGATAATTATTGTCGTAACAAGAAACACCGCTTACTGGCTGTTCCAACTTGCCGTACTGTTGCACACTTCAAGTTACCTATTCCTCGGACATTAGCCACTATTAACGCTCTCCTGAACTCAAACACAGATTTGGATGTGTTTGCGAATGAATGGAAGGTGATACTGTCGGTCGGAATGTTTGAATTTTTGTGAGAAGAATGCACGATGTGTTTAGTAAATTATATGTTTAAATAGTGTAAGTGGTTTCAACCGTTCTATTTAAATAAATGAAGTTTATCTCTCTTTCTTACATACCAAATCAGGCCAGGAGTAATCCAAGGTCTGTAGTGCTACGTAATATTGCTAATTGAACATGTTTTATTACGTACGATAAAGCAAAATTTGCGTCAGCAGTATTATAAACTGGGCTAATGTCATGTTTGCATAAATCATTTCCGAGTTTGTTTGTATTTAATTGTATTTTTGTCTGGAGACGATTTTGCTTGGGCAGCATTAAGTTTAGGGTTAGTAGAACAGCGTGATGGTCAGTAATTGTTGAGTTAGTAACAAGCGTAACATACGATAGACTGAATTTAAATTTGATGATCATATGATTGACACAGGAATCACTTAATGTGTAAGGAAAGTGTGCGCAGTTAGAAATCCATGGAATGAGCAGACATTAAGATACTCTTAATTCCATTTTTTTTGTTTGGGAAGTCATCAAATGATTTCACCCACTCTGGGCGGAGCGGAAGGGAGTCTAAGACTCATACTGACTAAAACCCACCCGTGTTCCTCCTAGTGCCCTTTGCATTCTAGGGCCGTGGAGACTTTTGAACGAATTCGGCAACCCTATTTTCAGCCATAAATGCAGAGGCTATAACTATAACGACAATGACCGCTGTTGTAGCCATAGAATTAAACTTTTGCAAAATTGTTGTGTGACTTTAAGTAATTAAATCCACCTCTGAAAATTTGTTTGCTTTAGTGTCAAATACATACTACATATTTTTGGTGTAAAATAAAGTATATTCCATCTTTCTTTGTATCTATTTGAATGCCACAGCATCCATCAAAGCTTATTCAATTTCACAATAGATAATATATAGGTGTGATAGGCGATACCTAGGCAGGAGCATCACGCTCCTGCCTAGGTATCGCCACTAAAGGGATTACTCACTTCAAGAGGATTTGTAAGAGTGGTTTGACCAAATGCACTGCGACACACGACACGCTAAAGTGTACTTTACCTTTCGGCCTTTTGGCTCTCCCAATATGAAGAAAAACTTTTTACAAAAAAATACAACCGACTTCTACACAAAAAAAAAACCAGAAAAAGAAAACTAGAAGTCGGTTCGTCGGTACACCGGCCCTCTCCCCCCACCTAAACGTACTAATCACATTGCTGTAAACAATAAACAAACATACGATTTCAGCAATCCCGAAAGATTTGCTATCGTTTATTGAAGAGTTCCGTTTCCTATCGTCTCTGTTCATCATCAGATCTTCACCAAACTAGAAAGGGACCACGTTGAAATACTAAGATGCTCTTCCAAACCATTGTACACAATTTTATTTTTTCATTTTACGTCGACAAGAGGGAATGAGAACGTCGTCCAATTAAACTAAGCCACGCATTATTAGGGATAACTCAAATACCAGTCGTCAGATCTCAATCAATTTATATAATATTATTTGAATGGGACCACACGACAAGCACCCGCTTTCGAATATAAAAAGAATCATCAAAACCGGTACACCCAGTACAAAGTTATGAGGTAACACACAAAAAAAAATACAGTCGACTTGAGAACCTTCTTTTTTGGAAGTCGGTTGAAAATAAATAGCGTCATTCTAGTTAGCTACAATAAGTAAGAACAGCTTTTACCATTGGACCAACCCTGAATAAATCGGATAAATGCGAGTCGGCCACGCACTCCAGAAAAAAACACTTTCCTTGTTAATTTTTTCATTATTTTTTATTTTATAGCGGCAATATTAACGTTGTGAAAATGTGTACCGATGAGACACAACCCGCTTATGAAAAGACGGAAGGACAGCGGAAGATGACCTTAATGGTTGGTTAAATGATAAGGGTTCCTTTCGGGTACGGAACCCAAAAATATCAGCTAATCATTTTCTTAACTACTTCATCGACGTTCACAGTCACTTTGTGTAAGTACCTACCACTTGTGAAGTTTGTTTTTTTTTGTGATTTCCGTATTGGTGGTGAAGATTTTCATAATGCTGCGTAGATACTTTTTCAGTAACTGACTTGTACTTCCACGTCATGCAACGTGAAGATATTAGAGATTAATCTATGACAAACCTCTGTTTGCTGAGTGAATTTTTGTTGAGTATATCTGTCAACATTTCGTAATAAAGTACGGTTTGATACGTAATACACAAATTATGAAACCATCACTTATTTTATAATGTACAACCGGCTTCATCTAGCTTAAAATGACAAGAACTATTGGACGTGTAAAAGTGTTATGTTTAACCTACTTACAAAATAAATATCATTTATCATTTACAAATGTACAAACATGGTGAAAAAGCTTCTTTTCTTCGTTTTTTTCCGAAATTCTCGTATAATAAAGATGAAAAAGTATCATCGCTTTTCTAAAAAATACCGTCCTTTAATAAACAAAGTACCCTTTGGCTCGCTAAAGACGATAGTGTTGCGCTATAGTCGATATTAATTCAGGTGACACACCGCCCTAGCGTCGATTTAATACAGTCTGCACCGCTGCACGCCCGTAAATAGGGAGATTGCCTTACAAAGGCGAATAGAGATGTGGCAAAAGAATCGATGTATGTTGTCTAGTCATAGTTTCTTTTTATTAGCTTTAAGTGGTTATTATAATAATAGTTTTATCTCAAAATTATCCGTTATCACAAAAGTCCAGAAATTTAAAGATTGCCGTTAAAAAAAAACTTTGAGGACATAAAACATTTATTTTCTTTCAGTCATTTCAATAGTCAGTTTTTAAATAAGTTTTTCTAACAGTACGGTGAGCTTTTAAACAAACTCGACGGCGCGGCGTTAACGCAAACTTTGAACTAAAACTGAAGACCCGCCGTCTAAAAAACCCAATAGGGTTTTTCCATACTATTTTACATGTGCGAAGATTAACGTGATCGAATACGTTAAAAAATAGCAACGAACAAAATTTTGATATTGTTCTACCATATAATTATGTAGCAAACGTGTCTATATATATACATTTATCCACCAGCGCCACCTATTATACACGAGCGACACTACAACATGCTGCGACACGACACTAGATGGCGCTGTCGCGTGACGTCACTTTTCTGAATCGCGGTGTTAAGATTATCCGCGATTTAATGACCGACTGAAGTTATCCGGTCGTAATCTATAATAGTAACTACGAACAACTACTTGATATGGTGACTTGGGACTCCGCTTCCAATGAAAACCAGGTTATAGATTCAACAATTTGTTCGGGGTTAGAGAAGGAGGACACCATTTCTCCTCCCTTGTTCCTTCTGGAAAGAGGTTTTGCAATTTGCATCTATAATTAATATTTTCATGTAAATCCCCTCTGATTAGCACTTAGCCTCTCTTATTACGACTATTACGTAAAAATGCACGAGTTCATACGCATTTAACATCGGGCAGAAGTAATAGTTCATTCATACCTAAGTAGCTATTTATTTTTAATCCTCGGAGACTGGGCTATTATTACTTAGAAAATTACAATTTGAAAACCCAATACATACTAAATTAAATTCATTTTTTGGGTCATCGTAAGACGTAATACATCATTCACTCCCTCGTATTTGATCGAGGAGATATCGAGTTGAAATTTAGACCATGTAATCACTTTAATTGACTAAGCAGATTCTTAATTCAAATCTTATATATAAATTCTCGTGTCACGGTGTTTGTGGTCGAACTCCTCCGAAACGGCTCGACCGATTTTCGTGCATATTGGTTAGGGTGGCGAATCGGACAACATCTATTTTTTATCCCCCAAATTTTAAGGGTGGTCCACCCCAATTTTTTATTTTTATTTTATATGGCAAAACGTTTTTTGCCGGGTCAGATAATTATCTTTATAATCCGTTGTTTGCTTTATGAATAAGATTGATCATAAATGAATATTAATAATAATTCAAGTAGTGGGATGTGAACTTAGCAATCATTGTACCGATAGTTGAGTCAGCCAACGTAATAGCCAAGAGCCTCGAACAACAGCTTAGGAGGCTCTCGTTAGGCGGCTGGATCAAGGACTTGATCCAGAAAGCGGTACTTCTGGACACGGCTCGCATTGTTAGGAGGTTACTCTCTCTGGAGCCCTGACCACCGGTAACTTGGACCCTGTTCCCGATACCGGTGGGCTACTATTTTTTATATTTTTAAATGTCCTTTTTTTAGTATTTATTTAAATATTTAAAATGTAACGTGTATTTAAAATGAATAAACGAAAATTAAAATTCTACATAAGTATCGATATATTGTTCCCGCCCCACACTATTCAACTTCAGGGAATCGAGCCAAGGTAATGCCGGTATATTGAAGGAAAATATATCTCGTATAAGTGTATATACAAATGCTTGATATCGAATGTCTGTATATTTTATGGTGCGGTGTTTCAACCATGATAATTATGGAGATCATTCTTAGTTTTTACAATTGAGTAAGCAAATCTACAAGAATCTTTGGGTGAAGTGATATTTTATTTTATTTTATCATCAAATCAAAATATATTTAACCAAATTTCGCTACAGATCTGCCCCTTTTTGGCCGTCATAGTTTTACAGACAAAGACAGTCCCATAAAACGCCCGCACTTCACCACTTCCTAGTATTTTAGATAGAAAGACGTGGCGAAAATGACTTCCCAGCAACACCAACACATCCGTTAATTAAGTTGGAAGAACTAGAATTTATATAATAATACGCAGAGTAATTAATACGACACAACAACATAAAAAAAGCTGTCAAACCGCCAGTATTTTTTCCTCGGTAAAAATGATCCCACCAAAAATATAATTGTAGACGAAAGCCAAGTTCTTTAAAATGGCTTCACTGATAAAGGTTATGAGATCTAAGTGTACCTATACTAAATTCACTCGACGTTCCTTACATTGTTCCATAGCTTATCATATTTTTCAGATGCAGTATAAGAAAAATTGTTATGTTCTTTGCCATTCCGTGACACGGCAAGTTTCTACCTACAAATTTTAATTTTTGAGTTCAGTAATATGTAGTTATGTGTGTCAACTTGCTAAGTCTTCACTATTCGCACTTTTGAAAATTATGACGGATTCGAAAGTGTCTCGAAATATTTCGTACTAGCAGCACCCCACGGTTTCAACCGCGTAGTTCCTGGTCCCGTGGGAATACGGGGATAAAATATAGCCTATGTTACTCAGGGTGAATGTAGCTTTCTAATGGTGAAAGAATTTTTGAAATCGGTCCAGTAGTTTTTGAGTTTATTCGTTACATACAATAATACAAATCTTTCCTCTTTATAATATTAGTATGGATATAGATTAGCCACCCACGGCAGGTGTCGATACACAACTTGGCTGTCACACTGCCGAATGTTTATTGCAAAACTCCCTTATAAATATAGTATTTTATAGACGTCAGCAATTTTAGTAGGATGGCAACAGACTGAGACAGTCCCATTTTTCAAAGTTTCCCAGTTGAACAAAGAAAATTACTTATATTACTTAATGTTTTAATGACTCTAAAAACAATTAGAGTCAATGGTAACCGAGCATCCATTTAGCAAAACGTTCTTCTCTGACGAAATGTAAGAATGGTCGCTTGTAAAGTTGGGGTCACAGTTGCAGCGATAACTTTCACGTCTACGCTTATAATAGCAGTAACTTAAATGTTTAATCGACATTAAAATGAAGTCGGTTAAAAAGGAGTATGTGATTGTATATTTTTTGTGTTTGTTACTTCAGAAGTCATCATATAAAAAAAAAAATGGAAAATTATTGTTAGTGTTGCAGATTACCAACTGTGTAGGTAGTTACGTTATCCTAATTCTTATGAATTTTTGTTTTCTATCACTCCATCGATAACACAATCAAAAGAAGAAAAAGATTCTTGGTTTTTTTTTTTAAATTAATTCCATTTCACTGAAACCAAACCCAAACCTATCCAATCAGAATGGCCTAAAAGAAACAGTAAAAAAAAAAAAACAGAACCAATATGGAAAGCAACGTTATAGTTAATTTATTAATCAAATATTTTAAGCCAACACTTGAACAGCTTGTAAACAATCTAATCGCTAACATTAGCAACACACCCCAAATCCGTTGACCCCACATTAAAACTGCCGACAAATCTGTGCGATTATTTTGGGAACTTCCCCAAATCGAGTTTCGAAAGTCAGAACCATCATAAATTGTTTGAAATAGCCTTAAGTTTCAAATGTAATCGCTGGGGAACGCCCTTAGGAGCTATTTGTAATTTCAAATGGAATTAAATGAAGGAGATAGACGGAGTCGGGAATTATAGAGCTCGTTCAAGGCTGAGGGAGCGTTGAGTTGGGAGAGTGTGCTTGAACACTCTCACCTTGCCAGTTGCGTTTTATTGCTATGTGCAGACGTATATTACTTGAAACTAAGACAGGTCAGTCTTAGTTTCAAGTAGTACGCACAATGAAGTAAAAAACTTTGCACAAAGGCGGACTTAATGTCTAAGGCAATTTTTACTTAGGGAAGGTTCATATCTGACGGAACATGCGTCGCGTATTATCGGTCGCGTAACAGAACGCACTAACGTATCATCGGTTGAGTGTGAACGGTCAAGTGTTTTTCTATACATTTGTCTGTTCTGGCGTTACGCGACCGATATTATGCGACGCATGTTCCGTCAGATATGAACCTTCCCTTAGTTATAGTTGGTTTATAGGATGTTTTGTTGTTAGTTGTCTTTATCTAAAAAGGTTTGTTTGAAAGACAAGAAATCTGAATTGAATTGTTTTCAGTAATTTTAGTTTCAGTTTAATGCAGAATGTATTTTACAAAGTAATATCCTTTGATATTCGGTTTCGGACCAAACTTGCTAGCTTGCTACCTACCTAGTCAGGGTTTTAATGAACACAATATTTATGAGCCAATCATAACAGATTTTCCTATGTAATTACATTTTTAGCATTAAGGCTAGCAGACTATAATGGATGGAGTATACACAGCAATGCAGACCTTGTTTTATGGATAGGGTATGATCAAATGACCTTTTCTCTGGTTCCGTACTAGAAAACTCGCCGAGTAACCTTCTCCATCTGCTATTTATTGAAATGTTTTTATAATAACACCTACATTAACGACTGAAATTTTGCTCTACTGACTTTCCAAAGGTTGTCAATGAGTAAGTTGGTCCGCTAACTGGAATACATTCGAGAGCAATAAACTCACACGAATCTTATCATCGCTCGTTGTACAAAATTACTTACAATTTCTATGCAATAAATTATGGATATGTAAATAAATAATTTTATTTTTGTTGTTAGCTTTCAAATGGTACCAAAACATTTTTTTTTTCAAATTGTATACGTAAATTTTGGAAATTGGTGCAATAGATTGAAGTTGTGGTCTACGTCTAAATGAATATGAACTGATATGAAAAGATAAATATTTTATTTAAAATTGGGCACATCCTGGTTTTATTCGAGAACAGGACTCGGCTCTATTGCTTCACATCCCAATTTTAGTGATTGCGAGCGATCTGAAGCCGAGCTTATTTGTGGGCTGGAAACCGTTTGAGTCCAGTGACTGGCCTTTTTGGGATGAAATTCGCTTCTTTGAGTCTTCGCCTCACTGTCCACTCACTGACAGCCCTCCTGCGAACTTCACTGAGCTGCTGCTGGACGTCCACGTCGGTCAAGCGCAATTTTGGGGAGAAAAGGTTACATCGTCGTTAATCGGTCATCTCTCACCGAAGTGCATCGCTGTCGTCCAAATCCTGGTCTCCGGATTAAGTTTCTAGTCTCCATGAACCGCTTATATACTCTTGCGATACAAGACTGGCTCAGATGAAGCTGTCAAGCGATAGTACGCTGAGACAGCCCTTAGTGGGTTAAAATGACGACTTCAGCGGCTTCTGTTGGTGTGTTTTCCATTTTCTTTTAGCTTCAGTGTTCGGGAAGTGACGTAAAACATTGGACTGATGACCAATTTTCATAAACGCCTCTTTTCATAGGGTTTCAGGAATGCCAAAAAATGGTGTGTTATGTTTTAAAATTGATAATCTTTAATAAATAATGTATCTTTTCATGATATTGAAAGAGGTTGAAAGTTAAAATAATTACTTGTCAAATGAGTTGAGCAACGCGTGATGAAGTATTCCAGTGTATTGCTTGCAAGTGTAGTTAAGTAGCAAGTTACGCTAAACACAGCACCAGGAAAATTATGAGAAAACTTTCCGTGCGTGACTGACCTGCTATTACCAACTTTATAACACCGGCCTGATAATTTTAGATTACTGTAATTCACGACTTTTCAAAACGAAGCCATTCCTACCAGCTACAAGCAATGCCAAATTGCCTTACAATCAATAATTGTCAACAACGCCATCTGTTAAAAACTTTTTGTAACTTTAATGTTGTACATGCTTAATAGATGGCGTTAGCTGTATCATGGTTTGTATTATTTCGCAAAGGATATAATTTATGAGGACGAGGGTTTCAGCACAAGTTATGTTGTTATTAAACAACTTTAATTTTGGAAATTCGTCACAGATGTCGTCAGCAGTCACAGATATCTATCTACGATCTATAATTATTATGTACATAGGTATGTATAACATTGAAACACGGAAAACTTCGTAAGATTATAAAATATATTGAGGGATTGTAAACTTTCGATTAATTGTCTACTGAACATTTGGAACATATGGGTTTCGTCGTCGTTTAGAATGTTGAAATTCTATTTCTTAACGTGCGTAACAAACCTATTCCAAAAGTTCCGTTGACAATTTATCGAGAGTTTACAATCTCTCAAGATATTTTGTAATAATAAGTATTTTACAATTATCCGGTGACATATACCTATGTGTATATATAAAATACATAGAAATAAGTACATATAAAAGCGAAAGGTTACTCGCTTATTCACTCAGCACGAAATATCGAAAACCGCTTGACGTATAAAGATGGGCAGGGAGGTAGTTTATAGTTAGAAGCCGTCGGTTAAGAAAGGATTTCAGGAAACTCCCCCCCCAAAACGGTGAAATAATTAATCTGGCAATTGGTTCTAAGTACATATATACGCTTAGAAACGAGTGAAGGAAGTTTGAAGTTCGTGAGGGTGAGGATTGGTTATTACCAATCCTCACTGTCACATGTCTTCGAATTTTTGGTTCCGCCGGGGTGCCGATTTCCTCACGATATTTTCCTTCACTGTTTTGAGAGCAGTGGTGAAAAGAACACGAAATCATAGTGGTGAGGAAAAAATGATTAAATGTTAATGATTTCGAGATTATTTGACAGTCTTATAAGCAAAAACTGCCGTTAAATTGTTGCAAAAAAAACATGCTTTTTTGTGACAAAATTCCGTGCCGGGGCGGATGGGGTTGAAAGGGGGTAAGCCTGGGGTGGGGTGCATGCGACCCCGGGCCCGGGGTGCATGTAAATTATTGTTCTCTTCGGGATTGGGTCAAATGCCAAACGCTCTTTCACGCAAAAATAGTGATGTTCGCTCGTATTTTTTATATCGATGTTTATTTGCACGCGTTTGTAGATGCAATATCCTTTATAAACTAAAAGAGAGAGAGAGAGAAAGAGGAAGAGAAGAACACCCAAGCGAAAGGTTAAGGGAAATAAAATCTCATAACAAATTGACAAACTAAGATAAGAGAGAATAATATTATTTAACACATAATATTTGCAATTGTGATGGAACTCACAACACGCGCTTTGTTCCTTCAAGAAATCTGCTTTTTAAGGCAACGTAGATCATCCAATCGATACGACTTATTCGAATCTTGCACCTAAATTCTGATGATTTATTAGTATCCCTGTCTTTTATGGCTTATTTTTTTCAGCTTTAACACGGTTCTCATCAGAGATTTTGCTATTTGTATAATATCGTGCGACTATTGTCGATTGATCAGTACTTATGTATTGTACATATACTGTAATGTTTTAATCAACTGTATCCCACAACATGGCAAACGCTTTTTCCCATAGCCTTCCACTATCCCCGGTATGTTCGTTTATAAGACCTATGTATCTCTCAAAACCGCCTCTAAGTCGTCACGCCAGCGTTTCCTAGGCATTCTATGCGACGGAGTCCATTCGTCGAGTCTTTTGGCACCCACTGTGCCAATAAACTGGCTTTGTCCTGATACGTTCTACATGTGACTGTAATGAAAGAGGCCATTCAAGTATTACGTAAGCACTAAAGGGTGCGGGGGGTTCTTGATTTTGCTTATTTTTGATGACATGGGGGATTCCAATCCGGCGAGGTTTTACCCACTGGGCTATCAACGCCCTAAAATCGAATTTAATTTCAGACTATATATACCTTAAGGGAAGGCTATAAAAAAAGGCTATACATTCCTTAAGGGAGTAAGGAAACCAGAACAGGTTCAATAATACTTAAAAATATCTTTACGTAAGCATGGGGATGGGGTAAGAGCCTTGCGTACTTTTGCTGACGAGGGGGAGGGGGCGGGCAAAAATGTCAAAAATTCTGCTTACGTAATACTTGAACGGCCCCAAAGATTATTTGATCGATACTACTGTATCGATGTCCAGCGCCCCATCACTACGTCAGTCAACATGGTTAATCGGTGAGTGCGCTACACTCATTTTGCAAGTTTTTTCGTCGATTCCAAAAATGTTGATTTTTTTTTTGCTGGCGATTTTTTCTAAAATAGAATTTACTGCGAGTACGTACATATGGACGTAATGAAGCATCCTGTACGTATGATTATGCACAGAACAGATTTTTTTACTATTGAAATTAATCAAGCTATAGTACCTAAGTATGTACACTTCATTAAAGGCTACCAACTCTATAATATTTTATCATATTTTTAAGCCATGTTCGCATTTGCATCTCAGTTGATATCTGTCAAAGAGACATCTAATTTTCTCTAGTTTTTGACAGATTACAACTGAGATGCGAGAGAGAACTTGGCCCTGAGTTTACAACGACAATGGCATTTGGGTACACCTACTACCTAACTTGGTTTCCGAAAACCATACCTTGCATCTAAGGCAGATTTACCTGTTGCGGAATTCGGTCGAAAGAGTCACCGCGGCCCTGGAACGCAAAGGGCACAAGAAGGAAACGGGTGGGTTTTAGTCAGTAAGAGTCTGACACTCTTTTCCGCTCCGCCCAGAGCGGGAGAAGTCATTTGATGATGTATCATCCAAAAAAAAAAAGGATACTTTACATCCCATGAATATGTTCCCTTGGGATAGTTTCCGAGTATCGCGCGGGTGATCCTGCTGGCTAGCTCTGACTGTTTGCTACCTCCGCACGTCTAGATTATCTAAAGTGCACACATTTTTCATGGGGTGTTAAATGGGTCAACAAAATATCTTGTAACATATTAGAATTAGAAACTTATGCTAAAATCACACTTTATAAACAAGCATTACAGATTAGAAGATTACATTCAGGATAAAAATGCTTGGGAACATGTTAGTCTCCATGGGGCAATCAAGGGTGTAGATTAAATCAAACAGGTTGATTTATTATATAATAAATCAACCAGTTTGATTTTATCTACACCAAGTATGGATTAACTTTATGAATGTACTTTTTTTGTGTCTTTTACTTTTTTTATTGTAATTCCCACACTGTTTCATTATTTGTAAATATTTGAGTAGCGTGTGCTTGTTTATAAAATGAATAAGTTTACCTCTGCTAGTAATGCTTGGTTCTATAATTAGTATTATTTTGGTGCATCGTCCTCACATATGTATATGAAATATTTTTTTTGTATACCAAAAAACATTTATTTGATATGAAATGAGTAACTATGTAGTTTCTTCTCCATAAGAATCTTCCTTTGCGAATGGCCATAGAGTCGCTTTATTATTTTAACGTAAATGATCGACGTTAAAAAGTGCCGTTTAAGGGACTAATTGATATAAACGTTTTGACTTTGAAGGTCAATGGGAACGGCAATGCAAGGAGTTTCCTTGCGTGGTTACTGGCGTGGACCGAACATCATCAAATATATGTGGCAGTAGCCAGCAATCGCTCGCAGATCAGATAGTTGATGGTGTCAAAAGTTTTTAGAATGCCAACCACGACCCAAGAGTGGAAATGTCTTGTCGATGATAGTATCGAGGATAATGTCGTAATCAAATTGATGCACGGATTTTTAGTTATCCTATCAATTGTGATAAATTTTGTAGCAATCTATACCCCATTCACGATAAGATTAGACATTGAAATAAATCTTTTTTACAGTCCGTTCAATCGATTTTGACTTCTATTGTGTTGGTGGCATGACATATGGTAGCTGCAGTAAACAGTTGGTATTATAATCACGTTTTTGCTTTTAATGTCATCCTTATGCATTCGGAATAGAAGTAAAAATCGGTTGAACGGACTGTAAACAATTTTGTTCCAATGTCTAATCTTATTGTGAATGGAGTATAAGTAGACACATAACTACACACTTCATGTAGTTTAAGGAGACATCAGAAATCAATTATTTAGCTTATCAGATTAAACGTGAACATCATGAAATCAACAATATATGTTATCAGTCAGTGTCCATCATGATATCATGAGAAATCGACCTAGTTGAATAGATTATCGTTTTTATCATACCCCAAACTGTCCCGCTAGCCAAGATACAAACGTTTCGTGTCGAAATCTGTTCTCCAATCGGTAACGCCTCGGTGTCAGCAACTGTAGAAAACGATAAGTTGGTAGCCATGTTGACGCGATGAAACTTCATACGTATAAGCAGGATACATACATAGGTCTAAAAAGTTAGTTAGAAACATTTATGTATTAATCTGGTTGGTAATCATTCGCACTTGACCATTTATTTTATCGTAATTGAAATTGTGTGTATCCTATTACCCATCAAGTGACAATAAGACGTCAAAATATCGATACTAGAAGTATCAATTAACGTAAGAGACATTTAATCAAAAAGCCGAAATGTTCCTTATGACTGTTAGCATAGGGCACATTTATTTTAAATGTCGATATGTCTCTTTATGTCAATTGAAATTTCCGGTATCGATATCATCACGAACAATATGGTGAATTAAAAACTTTAACCAGATTTATAAGAGATATTTTATCTAGGATGTTCTTGTATGCTTTCTGTGATGTAATCTATACTAATATTATAAAGCTGAAGAGTTTGTTTGTTTGTTTGAACGCGCTAATCTCAGGAACTACTGGTTCGAATTGAAAAATTCTTTTTGGGTTGAATAGACAATTTATCGGGGAAGGCTATAGGCTATTCTCATCACGCTAAGGCCAATAGGAGCGGAGCAGCGATAAAGATTCTTTTAAAATCGGGGATTCCACGGGGACGAAGTTGCGGACAGAAGCTAGTCTATACTAATATTATAAAGCTGCAGAGTTTGTTTGTTTGTTTGAACGCGCTAATCTCAGGAACTACTGGTCCGATTTGAAAAAATCTTTCAGTGTTAGATAGCCCATTTACCGAGGAAGGATATATCATCACGCTAAGACCAATAAGAGCGGAGCAGTCATGAAAAATGTGACAATCGAAGTTGTGCGGACAGCTAGTTTAATATAAGTACGTGATAATTGTGATCTTTGAAATTTTTTGAACAACAGTAAACCGGACGAATAAAAAAAAATGGATAGTCCAGCAGGACTCTGAGCAGTCTGAGCCAAAATTACATTGAAACATTTATTTATTTGTAAAATTATCATTAAAATTTATATTTAATAGTTACAAAAGCCATCCAAGTGCGAGTGACTCTTATTACACTATGGGTCCCGTACCACAAAAACACGTTTCTCGTATGGAAGGCGCCTTTAATTTTTATTTCTATTCAATTTTTATTATTTGTTGTTATAGCGGCAATAGAAATACATACTCCATGCAAATTTCAACTGTCTAACGGTTCTTCAGATACATCCCGCTGACAGACGGACGCGCGGACGGATGAAAGCGGAGGCTCATTTTGAACATTTCGTGTGTCTCTTGCGATGTTCTTTTGTCAATATACTAGAACATTTGTTTAAATTTTTCCTACTCTATACTTTTACACACAATGTCTACATCTCTTTTTACTCGACTCTCCTATCGCAGGTATGCTGGAAGAGATTTCTATAGAAATAAGCATCACCTTTGTACCTATTTTTCTGTTTCCTTCTTCTTATCTTTTTATTAAATGTTTGTACATACATTGTTAAATAAATAAACATTTTTATTAAATATCTTTGGAAAATGCAATACTTTAAAGTCTTGGCTATACACGATACTTTTCCACATGAAAATGTATTGACATTTTAGAGATCTCTGTGATAAAAAACTGCTGCCGAGCCGGTCTCCAGTTAACAGGCTACGATTTCGCCTATCCTAACAAAATGTGTCATATTTGCTAACCAATTTCTTATCCTTTCTCCTCCATAAGAATCTACCTTTGCGAATGGACGCTAGAGTCACTTAATTATGGTAAATTTTATTGATGACGTTCAAAAGTGCCGTTAATGGCCTAATTGAAATTTAATAAACGTTTTGACTTTTGAATTTCTAAACCTGATTCTCAGACTAAATAAATAAAATATCTCACTATAAATCTAATCTCGTACGAGTAATGGTTTAGCACAATTATCGCTGAGTGTACTTAGATAAGTATTTTTAAATCGTTCGAATAAAATAATCTTCTTTAATTCTTTAATTCTTTAATTCTTTATTGTACACTAAAACAACTTATATTATATTAGACATAATAAAGTGCATGTACAAAGGCGAGCTTAACTCAAAGTTGAGTTTTCTCCCAGCAAACCTTTGAGTGATAGAGAGAGATAAGCATAGAGGGTAGGATCCAGTGCACAAATTCTACAATACAACATATTTTATCATACATACATAGACATACCTACATACATATATAAATACATATAATATTGAAAAAAAAAATATATATATATACATATCCACGAATATTATGTCATAGTGAAAGGAAATGCTCTTTAATTTTCCTCTTGAACACATCAAGAGAAGGGCTGTCGCGTAGGGAATGTGGAAGAGAGTTCCAGAGACGCACTGCAGTCACAGAGAAGGAACCACCATAGCGACTGGAAGTGTGACGCGGAGTACGAAGGAGAAGAGACGTGGCAGTTCGGCACGGTTTACCTCTTGGGACAAGGTACTCAAAGCGTTCACAAAGGTATTGAGGAGAATTAGGATTGTGCAGGATAGTATAGAGAAGGGATAGGATGTGAGTATCTCGCCGACGCCGAATCGGCAGCCACCCCAATCTGGTCCGGAACTCCGACACGTGGTCGTATTTCCGGAGGCCAAAAATGAAGCGAATACACAAATTCTGCAGTCGTTCGAGTTTATTTAGGAGCACCTCCGTCGCATCTAGAAAACAGACATCGGCATAGTCTATAAGGGGTAGAAGAAGAGATTGAGCAAGACTGACCTTAGAGTGAAATGGTAAGAATTTTTGGAGACGTTTAAGGGACTGGAAAGTGTAGAATACCCTCTTACTAACATGAGTTACGTGAACCTCCCAAGAGAGGTAAGTGTCCATATGGACGCCGAGGTTCTTAGCGCTTTCAGAGTATATGATAGGCACCGATTCATACACTACCGGCGGCAGAGACTGGCGATTTAATTGACTGAGCATGTATCTGCCACCAATAATGAGCGCTTGAGATTTAGTTGGATTCAGCAAGAGTCCAAAGGATTTAGCCCATGTGCTGATTCTTGCAAGGTCATCATTGATGGCAGCCACAGCCCCAGTCAGTTCATTCACTTTAAAATGACGATATAGCTGCAAGTCGTCCGCATAGAGATGATAGTTCGAAGTAAGGACCTTTGTGATAGCGTTTATAAAGATTGAGAAGAGAAGAGGTGAGAGGACGCCACCTTGTGGAACACCCACAGTCAAATCACACCATTCAGAGGAAACCTCATCAGATCGAACAGACTGCGAGCGTCCCTGAAGATAGGATTTGAACCACTCAATTACCGTTGCAGATATATTAAGAGAGGAAAGGATTCCCAAGAGAATGTCAAAGTCAACCGAGTTAAAAGCACTGCTGAAGTCCAGTAGAACCAATACTGTTAGACACTTGTTTTCCATAGCCAGCCGTATATCGTCAGTTATTTTGACTAGCGTTGTCACAGTGCTATGGCCAGGTCTGAAGCCAGATTGGTAAGGACTCAACAGGCCATTAGAGGAAAGATAATAAGTCAGTTGCTTTTGTACAATACTCTCGAGGACTTTGGAGAGGACAGGGAGAATGGATATTGGACGGAACTGGGATGGTGAGGAGGGATTCGAAACTTTAGGAAGCGGTAGGACGTGAGCCTTCTTCCACGCTGAAGGAAAGGAGTTAGTGTAGAGAGAGACGTTTATGATATGTGTGATGACAGGAACAATTTCACTTATAATGGGTAGGAACATTTGGAGTTGAAGGCCATCGTCACCTACCGCTTTAGAGGAGATGGATAGGATACATTTCCTTATATCCAATTCAGTAACTGGGTGGAAAGAGAAAGAAGTATTTTCAGGCAAAGGAAGACTTGAAAGATCATGGAGCGTTGACGATTTAACAAGGTTATCGAGTACAATTGGAGACTTAGAAAAGTGCGCATTAAGTGCATTAAGGTCTATCATATCTGGAGAGCTCTTGCTAGTTGTTTTACCAATACCAAGAGACTTTAGAAATTGCCATACTTGTGTTGGGTTGAAGTTTTCAATGGAGTTGTGAATGTGGCGCCTCTTCGCATTCCTACACAAACGACCGCAGCGATTTCGTAACTTTTTATAAAGGTTCCAGTGTTCCTCAGTGGGCTGCTTCCTATACAAGCGCTTAGCCTTGTCACGCTTGGCCATCTGGTTTTTAATTGCTGGAGATAACCATGGCGCAGGAAGGTGCTTCACTCTCACCTTCCTTAGAGGAGCATGAGCCTCGTATAACTCCAACATAGTCTTGCTGAAGACTGAGACCATAGTATCCACATCCTCACAGTTGAACACAGAAGACCAATCAATGCTAACGGCATCAGCTCTTAAACGCTCCAAATCAATGTTTTTAAAACAACGAAGAAAGAGAAATTTGGCCTTGCGTTTAGGAGGTCGAATCTTATAAGAAAGGTAAATGAGGTCATGATAGGAAAAGGGGGCAGGAAGCTGTCCATGTGTGGCTACTTTATTAGAGTCAGAAACTAGAATGAGATCTAAGAGAGAAGGATTGCAGTGAGGAGCCCTGTGAGTAGCATTGAGTGGAAGTACGTGCATATTGACAGAAGAGACAAGTGATTGGAGTTTATGGCTGCGCGAGTCTCCCTTCAGCAAACAAGTATTGAAGTCTCCAAGAATAAGCGTGTGCTCGTATAGTGGGGAAAGATTTTCTAATTTCGTTTCAAAGGAGGAAAAGTAGTCAATTTGACAGGAAGGATTATAATAGACTCCCAAAAGTAGTTTTGTATGCCGAAAGTCTATCTCAAGAAATAGGTGTTCAGCAAACTTTGAGTAGATACTCGGAGACTGGTCAACAATCTTGTAAGAGATATCACCACGGAGATAAATAGCAACCCCTCCACAACCCTTGCCCGTTCTGTCATTACGTACGATTTTGTACCCAGGTAGGGCATACTGCGTAGACGGAAGTGCAGGCTTGAGAAAAGTTTCGGATACAAGGACAGCGTGAACAAGTTCTGAGTCGAAAGAAGACAGCAGATCAGAGTAGTGAGAAGGAATGCTTTGAGCATTTATGTGGACAACGTTCAAAAAATTGCGACAGTTTGAAAAAGTAGAAGAAAGGAGGTCTCGAAGAGTCAGAGATGTATCAGCACTAAAAGCACTGGCAAAGCTCTTATCTGATGCACAAGAGGATGAACACGAGAAGAAACTGTCATCAAGCAAATCTTCAGACATAATAACATATAAATAAAACAAATAAATATAATTTAAAAGTAACCTAAAAGTTACACTAATCTAAAATAATAAAATAAAATTCTATACTTTAACCTCGATGCACTCGCCAGTTAACGTAAATTATATGGAGAAATAAAAAGCCATTGGGCCAAAGTAATGATAAAATATCCGAACGAAACGAGAGTGACATTAGTGACAAATACATTATGTCAAAACAACAACAAACAAATTACAACATAAAAATCAAGTGACCGACATTTAAAAATGAAATAATATCTACCTAAGTATACAGAAACGGATGAGTCGTGAAGTAATGCCATCATTTAGCTGTCTTGCGTCCTCTCTTCTCGGGTACTTGCTTTGATGTAACGGATGTGGACTCGACAGCAGGAAACTTAGCTACCAGCTCTCGATAATCCAAAGCAGACTCGATTTTCCGTCGCGTACCGTCGGCGATCTGGATGACTATCTTCCCCTCAGACGTCCAGCACTTGTGTATCCCGTAACACTTCCGGGCATTCATAAAAATGTCATGCCTGGGCTTGGTGAGGAATTCGGAAAGCGTTAGACCGGACCCTTTTAATTTGGTCTTATTTTGCCACACCTCATTCCGTACCACACGGCTTTCAAAGCGAACCAGGAGGGGACGAGGCTTGCTGGTATTACTTCCGAGACGGTGACAGGCAGTTATGTCTTTCAGGTGGACATTTTTAATTTCCAGACGCTCAGATAAAATTTTAAGGAGACCAGTACTAGGATCAGCATCCTTGTCCTCTTTTAAGCCATGAAGTAGGAGCACCTTAGCTCGGGAAGCCATTTCATGTCTATCCAGCCCTACAACAAGCAACTCCATCTGGGATTTCAGTGCACTCATTGTTTTCCACATTAATCCCTTGAACTCGGTAAAGTCCTTAGACAGACTGGCAATCGACTTGTGTGCAGCTTCTCCACTGGCATTCTTCAAATCTTCCTCGTACTGTGACATCCTCGAAGCAAACGTAGAAGAAAGTTCTTCCACAGTGCTTGACAGTTTAGAGTATAGGTCCATAGTGAAGTGCAGTGCTGGTAATGCAGAGAAGTGTTGCGAAGGAGAGTTGATGAACTGACTGAGTGCACCAACGGTTAATGTAGTGTATTATATATTTTTTTGCATTTAAAAAACGGTTTTTTTATTTCTATTAAATTAATAATCTAAGAGCTCAAAATTTTTGTGTGTTACTTGGGACTACCCTCAAATTTTTTTCATATAATCTTCATTACGAACCTTATTAGTAACTAGTCAGACACATTTAGAATTTATTTATTTTGTGTAAGATAAGAAGAACTTTTACAATGATATTTTTATTCTTACTCGTATCATTCGCGAGTACTAACGCCGTTTATATTGCTCTGTACGGGGACGTCCATAATAAGGATGTAGAGTTCTTCACCAGAACATACCCTTGGATTGTTGATAACATTGGTGGAGAATTATACGTGGACTACTATTTGCTGGGCAGTGGAAGGTACTCTGTACCACAGACGTGTGCCTTGAGAGACCTGAAGGGGAACACCTTTCTCCAGGCGCAGTACTTGCTATGTGAGGCGAAAGGTAAGGAAAATAACCTATTTTTGTTTCAGACAAGTAATAAAAGAAGTTTTGGTCAGCACAGAAATTTATTTTGTCAGCAACAAACAAATTGAATTGACCTGCTTGTGGTGGTTGGCGAAAATAACTTGATAAGTTATTACTATCAGCAAGAAATGTGGTTCGGGCAAGCTTAAAATAAATGTCTGAATATAAGTAGTAAAAGAAAAAGCCACCGAATCTTGATTCGGCTTATTAAATAACAACTTTTTTGGCAAGCTTAAAACATATTTTAATTTTTTAATCCGTTAAGATTTTTACAGCATTCTTTTTGGTATTTCGATAAACAGGCAGTCGGACAGATGGATTGCCAGTCGAGGCTGATTAATAGGGTCCCTTTGTCCTTTCGGTATGGAACCCTAAAAAAAACCATTTCATTTCTTCTATTATCGTATGTGATCATCGCCGTCTACGGATACTTGCAATACTGTTGCTCTCTACAATTTACTTACGCATGTAAGCCATATTTGTGACTTTAATCTTATTTTTTACGGATTTTAGGATACCCAAGTGAGTACTGCCTGTGTGAGACCGGGATAAACCCTGAGTCATTCAAGGCCTGCGTTTCACAAGGAGGATACTTAGCCAGTTCAGCATCAGCAAAATATTCGGAGTTAGGCATCAATATCTCTCCTATCGTAAAACTACAGGCAAACAGTATAGTATATGGAGTAGATGACGTCTCGTTTCTACAGAAGATTTGCACCAATTTCGGTGATCAAGCGCCAAGAGGTTGTGTTCATTATTCTAATCAGACTGATGGTTTTCTTGCACAGAAAGCGTTGGCTCAGTTTGACAGAGCATGCGAAAACGAGTTTCCTATTGAGGATGATAGGCCTGTAATGCCAACGACCTGGCCTGTTATGCTGTAGCATACGGTGTATGCAGTATACGGCGAAATAGAAAGAAAGAAAGAAAGAAAAATGTTTCGGCGGGACGTGTTACTGAAGATCACACCCCTGCTTCTGATACTACCAATGCTCTCACTGAATGATTGCCGTTTATCAGATTAAATTAAATTCCGATTTTATTTAGAACTTGTAAGTTGCTAAAAGTTAAATGCTAATTCACTTATATGTATATTATACTAACACTTCGCCCGCGCAGATTTAGTACATACAATTTCCACCTCCATTTTACACCCCACCACCTACCATGTCCACAGCCTATAAGAAACCTATCTGTCAAATGTTAAGTTTGTAGGTGTTATAGTTTCTGAGATTTCGTGATTAATCGTAATTAGTGAGTGGTACCTATTTCACTTTTTTATAAATAGATATAGATTAAATTAAAATGTAATGTAATTTGTATGCATTTACAAAGTAGGCAGGGCAAAACGATGCGATAAGTTGAATGAGCTCAATCACCGGTGAGGGATAACAAAAGCTGTGTCGGAGGGTAATTGCGAACTCCACTGTTCGTGTAGTCCTCTGTGCCCGCTGTGGAAATATATAAAGATGTTTGTACCAAGAGAGATAAGCTTTTGCGAATGCGAACGATAAATATTAATTTATCGTTGCAAAAGCTCAAAAACGCCTTTTATTTTCCTTTTTATGGATGGGAAACCATCAAATTACAGCTTCTGCTCTGGGCGGAGCGGTAGGGAGTTTCAGACTCTTATTGGCTTAAACATATCCGTGTTCCTTGTAATTTCCTTTGCGTTCCAGAACCGCGGTGACTCTGTCCAACAAATTGCGTATCCCTGGCACAGTTATTTCACTAAATGACTGACGTTGGTTGTCACTGAGATGGTGTTGCGATTTGAATTTAACGTTTTTAAGTACGAGAATGGCTCTTCAGATACTGTTTGAAAGTTAAGTTCTACGTAATTTGGTCTGGGCTACTGCATAGGAATTTGCATTAAGAGAGATAAAATTGTATGTTCGTTTCTTTTTTATGTTTGTAAAGGGTTGTCTTTGGAAGTAGCCGACGACGACGACGTTCCAATGCCATCATAATTCCGTTGTGAGTGAGCTAGATGGAGCTATTCAAAATCAATAGCACTATCCTTTGTTCACATCGTATTCATGTTAGCATCACGTCATAGAAGGCTATTTCAGACATAGCAAATATTTCAGGCGTTTATCATAAGCGCCGTGGCTACATTTTATTCGAGAATGTGCATACAGTGGTTCTACCATCTCTATAGAGTTCCACTATGCCCGCCCGCACATCCGTGCCTCAGCTACAGAAATGCAACCGCTGCTTATCCGCAAACGTCCTCGCCATGCAGGCTATAATTCTGATGACCCGCGCCATTTTGAATGCTGGAAATGCTGTTGCATTCATTTACTTGACACAACTTGTAATGATTTATTGACGTTGTTGTTTGTTGAAGTTCGAGTACTCGTGGCTAAATAATAACTACTGCAAGGGTCGTTTGTCGAGGTTATGCAACCCCTACCGAGCAGTGCCCTAAATAGCCTTTTCAGCGTGCTGTGCGAGCTTTTATAAATGCGCCCTATTTAATTGAACCTTTTGCCCATTATACCACCCACTATGTCTCACTCACTAGAGACTCTAAGACTAGAGGAGCTTGTGGCTAAATTATAACAGGCGCACGGTTCGATCTTCGAGGTTAAGCAACGCTTGCCGAGGTTGGTCTGTGAATGGGTGGCCATCTTAATATAACGAGACTTCTTCGTGCCTCGGAAAGCACGTTAAGCCGTTGGTTGCCATTTAGAGATCTTTGGCAGTCGCTACGGATTGTCAGAAGCCAGAAAATCTGACACCAGTCTTGCCAAGAAGTACCGTGTTCCCCAGTTAATGGGTTGTGGAGATCTGGTAGGCAGCCGCTCCAAGTAAAATACTGGTATTTAGCTGAATCCGGCTTGTCTGGGAGCCGACCCCGATATAGTTGGGAAAATGCTGGGCAGATGATGATGTCTCACTCACTAATACTCAAAAGCAAGTTCACTAGTGCAAATACATTGCCCAACTTAATGGTCTTAGATAATAATCTTAATCTCTCTTTTGGGCTACTTTGGTACCCGTCCGCCGCTTAGCTTAGGCTCCAACCAACCGACTGACCATGTAGTAAACCGCTCCTGCGAACCCCAAAAAAATGAGCGAGATGTTTCGTCTAAATGAACAGACGTTTTTGATGACACTGCCATGTAGGTACGTATGTGTTGGAATCGAGCACTAGGGGCGTAGTGGGAACTTATCGGGAGCAAACGGAAAAAATAATAGTCCTGCTTGTTCTGGCCATTCTTGCGCCCCCCAGAGTCTACGCCCTGTGCCTGGGCATCGGTGGCACTGCCCTATTTACAGCACTGCTACCGAGGTCGGACCGTAGATGGGTGATCAGAAAAAGAATGCAAGCAGTGGCTCCTGGCTGTCATTCGAACATTTTTAACAGTCGTTACCTTTTTTTTCTGGATGTGAAATTATCAAAAGACTTCTCCCGCTCTGGGCGGAGCGGAAGGGAGTGTCAGACTCTTACTGATTAAAACCCACCCGTGATCCTTCTTGTGCCCTTTCGTTCCAGGGCCGCGGAAACAAATTCCGCAACCTAACAGTCGTTACCTGTAGTTAGAAGTCAGAAAATCTGATACCGATCTTGTTAGAATATAGTGTTACCACATTACTGGGTTTTGGAGGTCAGATAGATAATTGCTCCACGTGTACTTCTGGTATTCATCTGAATCCGGTTTGACTGGAAGTCGACCACAATTTTGGTACATGTAGTTGGGGAATAGGCTGGGCAAGCCTTATTACTATGGTATGGCGTTCTCATCATGACTTCGTTTTGTAAAAGGATATATCGTCAAAGGTAGATTCATCTTCCGAGTATTTAGCTCCATCTCTCTCTCACAACTGAGTTATGACAGAATTGAGACTTCGTAGTATTAGTTTGATATTGACTGTGTAGTTTGATAGTACTTTCATACACCAAAGAATAGGCAGATAGATTTTCAATGTGGATAAGTAAAAACTTATCCTAACTAAGCTTACATTAATATTATAAATGTTAATGTGAGTTTGTTTGTTTGTTACTCTTTTATGACTGAGTTTCTTATCCGTTCTTCTCCATAAGAATCTACATTTGCGAATGGACGCTAGAGTCACTTAATTTATGATAATTTTTATTGATGACGTTCATAAGTGCCGTTAATGGCCTAATTGAAATAAACGTTTTGAGTTTTTTATGACTAAACCGCGAAACCAATTAAGAAAAAAGAATTCACCAATGGAACGCTACATTATTAGCAAGGCTATTTATCCCCGTATTCCCACAAGAACAGGCACTAGGCGGGTGAAACC
Organism: Hecatera dysodea; assembly: GCA_905332915.2. NCBI lineage: Eukaryota > Metazoa > Arthropoda > Insecta > Lepidoptera > Noctuidae > Hecatera > Hecatera dysodea. The sequence continues at coordinate 4,500,736 of HG995290.1, read as the reverse complement.
AGGGGGCGCTGCTAGTAATGTTATGAAGCTGAAGAGTTGGTGTTTTGAACGCGCTTATCTCAAGAACGACTGGTTCTAATTGAAAAACGATTTTAGTGTTGGATATCCCATTTATCAAGAAAGGTTATTGACTTTACCTTTGTCGTTACTACCTGAAATTCATTAAATTTTCTTGAACTTAGAAAAACATAAAACCTACTGCTTTTGTTAGTATGTATTTACGTGTACATTATGTAGGAAATTGTCAGATGACAAAAACACATTTAAAACAGTGAACGCAAATAAAACATGGAAGCATTCCTAACTTTAAAAAATGACCCAAAGCACATTGCGCCGCGGTAGGCGGGGCTTACCGATTGCGCCGCTCACGTGTTTAGTTACACGGCCTATTTGTTACATGGTAATTTAAACCCAAATACTTGGGAAATAAGGTCAATTTTTAACTGTGCATCGTATTAGCAACAATGTTGTTGGTGTGGTTCGGCGAATCAGCGACGAGGTTTCGATGTGTGAGTTTGTTTGGATTTTTGGGTCACGATTCGCGCTTAGATCCCTTGAAATAATGCTTCCATCTTTTATTTGCGTTCACTGATTTAAAACTGTAACCAAAACCAATTATTTCTTCCATATTGGCAAGCTTAAAAAAACAGGCAATTAAATTACATATCCGATAACCCCATTGTCTTCAGTCCTTGGTACAAAATAAACCGCAAAAGCTTGGGCGTTTGTGCAATACAACCTCCCAACTCAGATTAGGGAGGTCGTCTGCTATTGGCAGCTCTCATTAATTTGATAGATGGAAGCTTGGCTCTTGTTTACGCGCCAAATTAAGTTTGTCTTTTAAAGATGGCGGCCGCAGAGCAACGGTTTTGCAAATGGTGGATTGTCTTTGTTTTATTCTTGAGGTTATTTTTGTAAATGGGGATGTTTGTGTTTTGAGTTTTGTTGTTTTTCGGCTTTAAACGTGTTAATCAATCATGGAAAATATCCAATCCTACTTTGAGTCACGATATTTTATATCCCGGTAGTAAGTTTGTTTGGGATAAAACACAGGCGGAGCCGCGGGAAGAATCTAGTATTTAATTTAATTATATAATATTTTATTTATATAATTCTGTGTGTATATTACATTGTTATAATTATAAGGTTGTATAGTTTTAGTTATAAGTAATTTTGTGTTAATGTATTGTGTGGTTATAAGCAGTCTTAGCTGTCGCATTAGGTTTTTAAACCTGTAATGATAGTTTAAGAGTTTAAAATAAATTAATAATCAATTATTTAACTATTATTACTATATTATTTATCTAATATATAGTAACCGAAGATGATAACGATATACCCGCGGCTTTAACTTTGACAACAGAAATACACACCATGTGAAAATTACAAATGTCTACCTGCTAACGTTCATGAGATACAGCCCGCTGACAAACGGACAGCGCAGGTTATGTCATAGGGCCACGTTGGCCTTTGGGTACGGAACCCTATTCTACTCCAATGTGAGTCTATTTATAAAAAAAATGTAAAGATTGTTTTGGCGTGCGTATTTAATAAGTGTTTAAATTATTTTTGTTGTCTATTTAATTCGTGTATGTCTGTTAATTTTACTTATTTTTCTTCGTTTAATTCTAATGCTAATTTAATAATAATAATATTCGGATATTAATTTAATAATGATAATATATAATTGTAATTATTGGCTCTCTGCACGTGTTGGTAATAACTGTTAGTGCAAAGAGTAACTGAACTGAATAAATAAATAAATAAGCAAAAAGTTCCTCAAAATAGGAACCCGAAACTCCATGTTTTCCAACAGTTCCAATCTGGGGGTGAGAACGGAGGGAATGATAACAGACATACATACATCTGTTAACAGTTCCGACAAAGCTCCCTCTTGGCGGGAAGTACTTTGATAAAATTTTCGGCCTTTCTCCTGTTTTTGATTTATAATCCGCATTAAATCTACGGAACGGCTGGTTGGGACCGGGTAAACTTAGGACTTGGCCAAAAACTAAATAAAATTAAATGAAATTCTTTTAATTTAAGAAGAGAAATAGGTTTAATAAGTTAAATTAAGTGTGACAGCTGTCATTTTAACTGATTATATTTATTTCCACATCAATCCTGACTGTAATAATTTGTGTATTAATTTTATTACAAAGTGTGCCCCTAAAAGAATAAAAAGAAATGTAGCTTCGCATAGTTTCAGAATTAATTTAAATTTGATATTTATAATGCTATATTTTATTTATTATACTAGAAATGTCTTAGTCACATTATTTTTTTTCTAGTAATAGTACATTTGCTAAATCCAACGCCATATTTAAGGCTACAAACAAAATTGATTTAATTACTTCACGGGTTCGTGTTTGGGCCACAGAAACTTAATTCGGAGAAAATTGGCTGTGACAGACGGACAGACACACATACAAATGAGTGATCCTATAAGGCTTTCGTTTTTCCATGTTCGGAAAATTGAAACGTTAATGTAATATTTATGACACCACATCAACAAAGGAAATAAGCGCATTATGTGCTATAAATATAGGAGCTCGTAGCTAAGGAATAGCAGCCGCGCAGATCTATCTTCAAGGTTAAGCAACGCTTGCCATGGTTGGTCTGTGGATGGGTGACCATCTTAACATGCCGAGTTTCCTCCGTGCCTCGGAAAGCACGTTAAGCCGTTGATCCCGGCTGTCATTTATATATCTTTGGCAGTCGTTACGGATTGTCAGAAGCCAGAAAATCTGACACCAGTTTTGCCAAGAAGTACCGTGTTCCCCAGTTATTGGGTTGTGCAGGTCTGGTAGGCAGCCGTTCCACGTTAAATACTGGTATTCAGCTGAATCCGGTATGACTGGAAGCCGACCCCAATATAGTTGGGAAAACGCTAGGCAGATGATGATGTGATATAAATATAAATTTATATGAGTATGTGTACATATATCATATTTATACTCAACTTCAAAGTTTAAGTGGTATAGCTAGAACAACTTCGCTCTGTGAATCATTAATGTAATTTAGTATTGTGGCACTTCAGAGGAAATGATTTAACGTGTGCCATGATAAAAATATCTTCTTATCGCGCCTAAATATGACTAGTGTGTTCTTTGATGAGACAATGTACTTATTTACCTTTTAATTTAGTAGCATTATGCTGACGGCTCTAAAACCCACACTCTTTTAAATTGTAGAGGAATAAAATAGAGGAGTTCGTGGCGACATATACATTTATGATAGGATTAGTACAAAGGATTTAGTACAAACAATTTCTACTCCCATTTTTGCACTCTCAAAACGGTGAAGGAAAACATCGTGAGGAAAACGGCATGTCCTAGAACCAAAAATTCGTTGACATGTGACATTCACCAACCCGCACTGGGCCCGCGTGGTGGATTACGGCCCATTCCCTCTCCTAGAGAGGAAGCCTGTGTCCCAGCAGTGGGAACCTTAAAAGGCTGATTATGCTTATGCTTTACGCCCTTAATGGTGGAGTTTCGTAAAATCCGATCATAATTAGCGGATGTCTACACCCTACAAGGAACCTACCTGCCAAATGTTAGGTTTGTAGGTGTTATAGTTTCTGAGATTTCGTGATTAATCAGTGAGTGGTATTTCGCTTTTATATATATATTTATTCTTTTGTATTTTTATGATTTTTTTTTCTGCAGAGATGAGTGATCTTCTTGACTACTGGGACTCCTCTGTGCTTCGAAAAACAAGTTAAGCTGTTGGTTCCAGTAACTGTTGTCATTTGCTAGATCTTTGGCAGATGTTATGGGTTGTCAGAAGCCACGAAATCTGAAACAAGTTTTGCCAAGGGTCATCTTGTATGTACTTACCCAGTTACTGGGTTGTGGAAGTCAAATAGCCAGTTGGTTTATTTACAAACTGGCAGCAACCCACGGTTTCACTCGCGAATTTCCCGTTCCCGTAGGAACATGATAATAAAAGATAGCAACAAACAATCAAATCTTTCCTCTTTGTAATCTATATATATAAAAATCAATGCCACTTTTCGTTGTAATTCCATAACTCAAGAACGGGCTCACCTATCCAAACCAAATGCTTAGGATTTGGTCGGCATATTTAGTAGATGGTTTATGTGAAGTTTGCACAAAATCGGTCGAGCGGTTCCTCATTTGTCACATTTTTTGTAATAAATGAATTCAATAGAAACTTTTTTCACAGAAACTTTTTTGAAGTTTTGTTGACAGGACAAGCACGTTGTTATGTCATTCATGCCGTCAATTCATTTTGGACGTGGTTTGATTAAATCATATTATCAGCGATAAATTTTTTCTTTTCACATAATTGCATTTGCAGTGCATTCATACAAACGGTGAGTCCTGAATTTATGTATACTTTTCTAAGTTGCCGTATATGATTTCACATGGCATCATATGCGACAGCTTCTTGGGAATTTGTTTTTTTTTTGTTCTAATTTTTTTTTTCGATTTTTAAGCGAAAACATATGTGCATACGGGAAAAATGCCACCAGCCAGACGAGCAAATATAGGTTACGAAATATTAATCCACCAAAACTGTGTAACGGAACCAGATTGGCAGTGAAAAAGTTATTGCCAAATTTGATTGAAGCTACGATCTTAACTGGTAAATCAAAAGGAGAAGTTGTTTTGATACCGCGTATACCTATGATTCCAACTGATATGCCTTTTGAGTTCAAACGTTTACAATATCCTGTGCGTTTATCATTTGCGATGTCCATCAACAAGGCCCAAGGTCAAACACTTCACGTTTGTGGTGTGAATTTGGAGGAACATTGTTTTTCACATGGCCAGTTATATGTTGCCTGTTCCAGAGTCGGTACCCCCAGCCGTTTGTTTATTTATGCTCAAAATGGAAAAACAAAAAATATTGTTTATCCAAATGTTTTGGATTAAGTGTGTTGTAAATAGCTAGCAATTGATTTCGATTTTAAATAAAATATTTTTTTGATTAAATAAATGAATTTGATGTTCCGATTTGTTTATTTTATTTCACTTTATACGTAGCGAAGCACGTACCGGGCCGCTAGTATTAGTATAGATGTTTACCATGAATAACGGGGTTTTTCAGGAAATGTATAAATAAATCACACACACATTTCACTTGTACCCGGGACAGGGTACAAGTGAAATGTGTGTGTGATTTTAAATCTGCCCCAAGAACTCCACAAAAACAACTTGCTAGTCCCATTCCAGTTTCCAGAACATAACTAATTATGAATTCCTGGAGTGACCCTGACCTTTATAACTGTTCAGGAAAGATTTCTTCGTTTCTATTTCAGTGAAAATGACCAACATTTGTAAAATGATGGCAATCATGCAGAATGGCACGATAGGAATAAAATAATATTATTTTTTATCTCTAAAAGCGTTTAATGTTCCGTCGTCTTCAAGATAAATTAAACTTGTAGTTGATGTTTTTTTATCTTCACATTGTTCCGGTGTTTTTTGCTCATATTTGAGTGATATTTTCTTTGAGATACTTCAGGTGTCAGAAAATTATATTTATTAGTCTTTGGACTAATATAGTGTTTTTGTTTTGACAGATTTGTTCTCAGGAAGTTGAACATCTTTCGCTATTCCCAAGATTGAACGATTTGGTGTAACATGTACTTATTATATTCAAAATGTGTCATGTGTGGCAACGTGGCAATTGTATCAAAACTGTCCATTTGTCACAAGTTCAAAAGTCCCATTCATGTTAAACTATTAAATGCTTAGCTTCACTGAAGGTTATTGCGGCACATCGTGATAACAGTAGAAACTCTATGTGGCCCAATAAATTAAAACAAAATATAATATGGAAAAGAAACAAAATATATCAAAACAAAAGAAAATACATGCATGCAATAATACACTGTACACATTGTTATGTACTTTACTCATTTACATTACTATTTATGTAGTTTTTGACTACCGATCTCTTACTGTCATTGCGTGACCTTGAGAAATGACCTGATAACAGCAAGTTTTTTTAAACTTTTCGCTCTCTAAAACTAATAGAGCTAGGAATGTGATTACAAAGCCAAACTAAAGACAATATTATGATAAATATTACATATATTTATCTTTATTATTTTGCTAATAATAAATATTTTTTCACACATGGATCGTACACATTTTTTTTTTGCATTCTAAATATAAGGTGACCGCCCCCAAAAACAACACCATACCTTAAAAAAGAGACTGTAAGTCCCTTATAAGCTGTTAGTAGAATTTCAGTATTTATATACGCTCTTGGATCGTTGGAATAGTAGATACGCAGATTTACTCTGTCGCTTGAACAGACACAGAGACTATAACCATTACTTCTTCCCTACTACAGGGCCCCAAGTCTGCTATTTTTTATAAATTTGTCACTCCAACACGATTCCATTGTCATTTTGCTAAAAGTTCGTAATCTGCTAAATTCATAATGGTCGATCACTGGTCGGACAATGGTCTCGTAATACTTTTTGATAACCGAGCTATTAAAAGCAATGACTGCACAATGACGTTTTAATGGTAGGTCACTGATCAAAGGAACTGTCAAAATTTTAGCAGATTACTGCATACGTCTGCAATTCATTTGTCATTATGTACGAGATTACCATTCTATGTCATTTCTTTCAATGGAGTGTCAGTGGTTGACCACTGGAAAGTCATAGTGACGCTATTTTATTAGTAGATTACCAAACTTGTAAAAATGAACCATTATGAGATCAATGTTAGACCATTCTGACATTATTGTAATAGCAGACTCAGGGCCCAGATCGATCGATCGATCCGTCGAGCCTACAGTTTTAAACACGCCGTCTATATCGTCGAACACATCGACGACGGCATCGATACGTCGATGAGTGATCCGACACAAGGTAATTAACGCTACGACGCTTTGCCTGACTTTGATAAATTACATGCGAGGCGGATCATGCGAGGTATAGAGTGGATACGACTTAACGGAAGAATTTGTGTTTCCTTCATTCAGAAATTTGCAACTGAGGCTCTGGTTGCTGAATTTGTTCTAAAGAGTCATCGCGGCCCTGGAACGCAAAGGAGGTATAGAGTGGATACGACTTAACGGAAGAATTTGTGTTTCCTTCATTCAGAAATTTGCAACTGAGGCTCTGGTTGCTGAATTTGTTCTAAAGAGTCATCGCGGCCCTGGAACGCAAAGGGCATTAGGAGGAACACGGATGGGTTTTAGACATTCCCTTCCGCTCCGCCCAGAGCGGAAGAAGTCATTTGATGATTTCACATCTATACTAATAATATAAAGCTGAAGAGTTTGTTTGTTTGTTTGAACGCGCTAATCTCAGACTACTGGTTCGAATTGAAAAATTCTTTTTGGGTTGAATAGGCCATTTATCGAGGAAGGCTTTAGGCTATATATCATCACGCTTAAGCCAATAGGAGCGGAGCAGCGATAAAGAATGTTTTAAAATCGGGGATTCCACGGGGACGAAGTCGCGGGCAGCAGCTAGTATGTACATAAAAAAGGACTGAGTCTCTAGACGAAGTGTTATTCTATTAGAAACTGCGATTGTCAAAATGCCATAATATGAGTTATTGTTCACGTGGCAATAAGGAACGCAGACGCGTTAATGTCAAGTATATTTTACTTAAGCTTCAAATTTGCAACACTAGACGGCACAGTCTACTTCGTGCACGTTCCCCTAAATGGAAGGTGCAGGAAGTAAAGGTGGTAGCACAGGTCAAATATTTACTCATACTCAAACTCTTAACTAACTAAAAATAGTCAAAATATGGCGTCGAAAAATTCCACCGAATTGCTGGCCACTGGTAATGTACGGCTATGTGTATGGCAATGATTATCCTTTGTCCACGGTAAAAAGCCAGCCGTGGTCACGCAAAGTGACAACTTAACGTCATGACAAATCTTTAATCAATCAATCAATATGTTTATTATGGATCATAGGTGGGTAGGTACGTATTACAGGTCTTAAATAATTAAATTGTGAACAGCTACATCCCGTCCTTTGGGCATACAATAGTTAACTTACACATTTTGATTCGAATTGAAATTTAAAATTACATTATAGTTAAAAATTAATAAGATTTCACTGTTCAATGTAACAATAGGATAATCCTTTAAATAAAATTCTCGTATCACAATGTTAGTTACCATACTCCTCCGAAACGGCTTTACCAATTTTTATGAAATTTTATATGCATATTCAGTAGGTTTGAGAATCGGCCAACATCAATTTTTCATACGCTTAAATGATAAAGGGGTCCCCTCAGGCCAAATTTTTTATTTTTTATTTTATTTGGCAAAACAAAGTTTGCTGGGTCAGCTAGTATAAATGTGTCACTCTACTTACTAATTATTTTCTAAAATGCTTATCCTCACAAACTGTTCGTAATTACATCACAGTCTAGATTAACTATGCGAGATATCTGAACACGCCGCATACGTGTTTCACTTACAGATTTCGTCAAATATTTTACTAAGTCCCTTAAAATTAATCGATTAAAGTATAAAAAAGGAATTCTGTTCAGGTAACATGTTTGCAATGATGGTAATTTTTCTTAGTTGGTTGATAGCAAACCATAAATGTATACTATTGGCAATCTCAAAGGACATAGATGTTCAAATGTGTGGTGAGTGGGTACATTTGGTGTAACGAGGCACATTCTCTAAATTGAGTTGTTGGTGAGGAGTATTAGGAGGAGGCCTTTGTCGATTGACAAACAGCCGTGTTATTCTGAAAAGTTTATTTGCGAAATCACTTCTGAATCCGCAGTGAAATCATGTGAACCTCTTTATTTTAACATGATTTCACTGCGGATTCAGAAGTGATTTCGCAAATAAACTTTTCAGAATAGCACGGCAGATCTGCAAAAACTAAAAAAGCAGCAAATACTAGAATAAGTTTTAAATATACTTTAAGTTTTATGTTTGCTTTAGAATATTGCTATTAGGTTAAGCTATGTCGATCTGAATAAAGACTATTATTATAGTATTAGGTACTATTATAATGAATGTTCCCGCAGAATAGCATGATGTACCAAAATTACAACACATTGTTATACAATATGTCACCGGTATATGGAAAACTTTGTAAGATTATAAAACATCTTGAAAGATTGGAATCTCTCGATACCGCAGATTGATAGTTCTCAAACAGTTCATGTCAGTTCACAATTACTCGGAATGACTTCGAGAGACAACATATTGTAGACTAACAAATTCTGATGCGTAAAATTGTATTGTTCGATACGAGGTCGAGAGCAGTGGTGGTCGAGTGGTGACGGCCCCGACTTACGAAGTGTAGGTCGCGGGTTCAAACCCTGCCAGGCGCATTACTTTATGTAATTCATTTCATCACCACTGCTCTCAAAACGGTAAAGGAAAACATTGTGAGGAAACCGGCATATCTTAGAACCAAAAATTCGAAGACATGTGACATTCACCAACCCGCACTGGGCCCGCGTGGTAGATTACGGCCCATTCCCTCTCCTAGAGAAGAGGCCCTGTGTCCCAGCAGTGAGAACATTAAAAGGCTGATTATGCTTATGCTAAAAATTGATTGTTCAGTTAACAATGTATCGAGAGTTTAATATCTCAAAAGATATTTTATAATCTTACGCTATTACAGTTTTCCGGTGACATAGACATTATAAGTACCGTTGTCGCGTCGCGCCTGCCACAGCAACGAAGCTAAGAAAGTGTAAATGCATTTATTTAATTTACTACTATGTAGTTGTAAATTAAGTAGTAAAACAAGTGTTGAAATCAAACAAAAAGGTAAATAATTGAGGTCATTAATTCATTATACAAACAAGCTTCTAACTAATTAACGCTATAGAATTATTAATAACTGGCTGACATGCACATCTTCGTCTGCATCGCATAAGAAAGAGATAAAACCCCTATTTTTGCAACATTTCTCAATGATGCTCAACTCCTATTGATCGTAGCGTGATGTTATATAGCCTTCCTCAAAGTTGATCTATCCAATACCAAACGATTGTTTTCCTGAGATTAGTGCGTTCAACCAACCAAACTAACAAACTCTTCTAGTTGCAGAAGGGCGGTTACATACATCTTGATAGTTATGATTCTTCTGTTGGAATGTTTATCATTCATCATCATCATTATCAACAGCCAGTTGCAGTCCACTGCTGGACATAGGCCTCTCTAACTGCACGCCACTTAAATCTATTTTCGGCTTCTCGCACCCAGTTTCTGCCAGCCGTCCTGCGCAAATCGTCACTCCATCGTGCCTGAGGACGTCTTACACTACGTTTGCCGAGACCCGTGTTTATCATTGAATTCCTCCAAATGACTGATCCGATTTTTGGTCCGAGTTTTTGTGGACCCATCTGGTGGTAATTCTAGTTACTAAAAAAAAAAAACGAAAATTCTTTTTTTGTATTTCACACAAAATAGTTACATTACAATATTAGTTTAGATCATTTATGTATGTTACCCTTGCCTATAGTTTAGAGAGGGTACCTCCTGTCTGTACAATCTCTGACAGATTCTCTGACGGATTGTACCCTGACAAAGTAGGACTTGACTTCAGTCAGGGTATAAGTAGAACTTGACCGTGTGTCACAAAGCAACGACGCACTTACGTAACCTGACGAGTCGCTTCTATTCTTTTTTACTCTTTGATGGTTGTGTGACACGGCACACATGTTGAAAAATGGTTTTTATTTTGTAGTTTTTCACTAGCCATGGGCAGAATGAGAGATAAAATTGAACTAGCTCTTATTACAATATAGCTCTCAGTCGCTCAGTCGTTCACGCAATAGCTCACTAGTTCATTTAGCGCAATGGCTCATTGACTCTATAAATGTTCAAGTATGAAGGAAAATAATTTATTTTCATAATTTTATTTGTTTGTAATAAGAACAGAACAACCCAATGAATCTAATTTTATCTAAAGCTCGCAACTAAGTTAAACTCACTAAAGAACTTCAAAGATTTTAAAGAGCCATTGAGCTATTTGTCTCGTTTGACTTGCGTAAAGTAGCGCGGCTCAATTTGATCTGTAGCTTGCAAGGAAATCAATTAAGCTCAAGAGTTATTCGGTGAGCTAAAGAGCTAAAAGAGTGATACAGCTCTTTTGATCAAAAGAGCTGTGTCTCTCTTTTCTTTTCAGTGAGCTACAGTGGGTTGCCAAATTAATAGGGACAGTCATGATATTCTGTTTTATTGTACAATATTGCTCCATAACTAATTGAAAACGTCGTTTTAAGTTATAATTATATTTAATAATATTAGATACACATCTTAAAAGTAATTTAAAGTAAAATAAAACAATATTTAGACGCTAAAAAAATTAGGGGGTATATAAAAATGTTAGTTAGAAATAATATTAAAATTTTGTTACATTTCCTTTCGATGTTATAAGTTCTTCAATCCGCCTAGGCATACTTTCTATGCACTTTATGGCACTTTCTTTTATTTTAGGGTTGTGATGCCATACTGTTGTATCAACTTTTCAATTAGTTTTACCTTGGTAGTTATCATTTCCTTGGCAATTTCCGCTTTGGTAATTTCCCATAAGTTTTCTATGGGGTTCATGTCAGGAGAATTGCCAGGCCAAGGTAAAACTGGAATGTTGTGGTCTGCCAAAAATTTGGTTACACTCCTCGCTTTATGGCATGGTGCTGAATCATGCATAAACACGAATTCCTCCCCATTTGGGAACCATTCCTGGAGTTGCGGCAACAGGCGAGTTTCTAGGACTTGCTTGTATTGGTCCTGTCTCATGGTTCCCTGGACAATATAGAGGCGCCCAGCCACTTTAGCGCTTATGACGGACCATACCATTATTTTAACAGGGTGTTTGACGCGTTCTACTATGCAGTCAGGGTGAAATGTCTCGTTTGGGCGCCGCCTAACAAAGTTGCTTTTGTCGGCTAGAATCTCAAATGTTGACTCGTCTGAGAAACACACCTAAAAAAAGAACATTTTTTATAAATTTAATAAATACGATTTTATAGAAAATACATTTACTTAAACACAATGCATGAAACATTAGAACTGACCCTGTTCCAGTCTTCAATAGTCTTTAGGCGATGATCACGAGCCCAAGCAAGCCGTTTCTTCTTCATCGCCTCTGTCAACCGCGGCTTTTTAACTGGACGATGACCTGTCAGGCCTTCCTCTGCCAATCTCCGCTGTACAGTCCTCTTAGAAACTGGAATCCCAGATTCCTGTACCATCTGAGTCAACATTCCAGCACTTTTCTTTCTGTTTTGTAAACAGATATCCCGGATTTTCCTATCGGATCGTGGTGTGGTAATACGTTTTCTTCCACATTTGCCTTTTCTTTTGGGCGAAAGTGGCTGGTTTTGGTCCAAATTAATTTTTATTTTATTGACAGCAGACTTGGAAACACCGGCCAATTCTGCTATCTTCCTTTGAGAATGACTCGTGTGCAGGAGAAGGGTTTTAACTTCAGATTTTTTTCTTGGAGTCAAATCTACCCCTCTACCCATAGCGGAGCCTGTAAAAATAAAAATAAATCAGGTTTTTTTCCTAAAATCACCTCCAAATTACTGAAGTTTTATTAACAGTAAAATAATACTTACTTGAAGTCAATAATTATTTCACAAAATCACAAAATAACTTTTCAAAATAATAAGTTACGTATTTTACTTTTACACGTGTGAAGGACTGTGCGTCGCTCTTCGTTATTAAAATATTTCTACAAAATGAACAAATCCATCGGTACTTAAAATTCTCTTAAAATGTGAGTTATAGAGACGCTGGGAGCATAAAAATATATTTCAGAAACACTTATACCACTTAAAAGAGCAGTCAAGTGCGCCCGAAGTAAAAAAAATATAAAATATGTGACTGTCCCTATTAATTTGGCAACCCACTGTACATTTCGCATGTCTATTTTTTTACTAGATTCGGAGCAAATCGGCTGTGGCACGCAGACAGACACCCAAGTGATCCTATATGCCTTTTTTCATACGGACTTTCGGAATTATAAAAAACCAATAGTTTTCTTTGCAAGATATTCAGAATAGGTAATTGTCGCTAGCGCTGACCGCAATCAGCAAGACTTCGTGACAATCGTTATTGTACATGTGTTCATTGGTACTCAAACATTTTGGCATTTAGGCGATCGCTAACGCTGAAAATCTGAATGACATATTTTTATCTGCAGCCTCTAGTGATTGTTCACATTATGTTCCCACTGCTGGGGCACAGGCCTCCTCTCTAGGAGAGGGAATGGGCCGTAATCCATCACGCGGGCCCAGTGTGGGTTGGTGAATGTCACTTGTCTTCGATTGTTTTGTTTCTAGGACATGCCGGTTTCCTCACGATGTTTTCCTTCACCGTTTTGAGAGCAGTGGTGATGAAATAAATCACACAAAGTAATGCGCCTGGCTGGGTTTGAACCCGCGACCTACAATTCGTAAGTCGGGGCAGTTACCACTCGGCCACCACTGCTCCACTGATTGTTGACATCGTTATAGTGTAACTAAATTCGTACTGATCTAACTCTCGCATATATCAACTCCATATTGTTCAAATTGTGATCACAATTTTTAAGACTATAGCAGAACGACGCGCGTTTAAACTGTGACGTCAATTCAAACCAATCTCCTCAATTCGTGAGCCGAGTTATACGTATGTACACAAGCAGGGTACTAATTAAAGTGGAGACCAAATGCAAACTGTATGGATGATATTGTCATTCTTGTGTTTTTCAGACCATTATGTTGGCTTTTTGTGGAAAAAAATATAAAGGGGTTGCCTAACAAGTTAAGAGAATGAATAACTGTAGGAATTTATTCGACCGATATCAATGACAAGAAAGAAATAATATTTACTCAGCTCAAACAGACGCACATTACAGCAATATAAATAAACAAAAGAAGAGCTGTCGGTTAGATTGTTTAAATTGTAATACTTAACGTTATGTTAGGTGCTATACTACAATTTCTCGGAAAGACTACTAGAGATTATAGACTTTTGATGCGTCAAAAAGTGTTCCAAATATTCAGTTGACAATTTATCGAAATTTTAGAATCTCTCAATCCTACTTAACATTATAAACGCGAAAGTTTGTAAGTATGGATGTATGGATGTTAGTTACTCTTTCACGCAAAAACTACTTAACGGATTTGGGTGAAATTTGGCAACCAGGTGGTTTATAACCAGGATTAACATATAGGATATTTTTACCCCAATGTTCCCACGGGATCGAAAATATTTTATAATCTTAAGAAGTTTACACACTATTTGGAACACTCTAGTTTGCTGGCGGTTTAGTAAGTCATGCGAAAGTACCTTAAACAATGTGGCAGGTATTTTTTTTATTGTAGTTACCTTTTTTTTTTTGGATGGGAAATCATCAAATGACTTCTCCCGCTCTGGGCGGAGTGGAAGGGAGTGTCAGACTCTTACTGACTAAACCCACCCGTGTTCCTGCTTGTGCCCTTTGCGTTCCAGGGCCGCGGTGACTCTTTCGAACAAATTCCGCAACCCTAGCAGGCACTGACCCTATGGGGCCCCGTCTTCTTTGCTGACGGCTCTTTGAGGCGCGCGTGGAACACGACGCGTCGTCGACACGGGCCTGGTTGCTATCGGACGGCGAGCCACCCATAGCTCGCCATCCGCAGGTCCGCGCCTACGGTAGCCGGGAATCGCCCTGCGTTTCCCGACGCCCGGGGCGTCTTCTCCTAAACAATACTTTCTGTGCTTAAATAAAAAAACTCTTAAGTAACTAAATCTAAAAATGGATAAAAAAAAGATGGCGTCGAAAAATTCCACCGCATCACTGGCCACTGGTAATGTACCCAAAAGGCTGGCAGCATTGCCACGCTATATGGCAATGCTTATCCTTTGTCCAAGGTAAAAGCCAGCTCTTGGGTCACGCGAAGTGTCAACTAAACATCGTGACAAATATTCAAACAAGTTATTAGCACCTACTAAATATTTTCTAAAATGCATATTCTCATAACCTGTTCGTAATTATATCACAGTCTAGATTAACTGTCCGAGATATCTGAAATTCTGAACACACTGCATACGAGCGTCATTTCACTACATAGATAAAACAAAGTCGCTTTCCGCTGTCTGTTTGTCCCTATGTATGCTTAGATCTTTAAAACTAAACAAAAAATTTTGTAGAAGTTTTTTTAAGTAGATAGAGTGATTCAAAAGGTAGGTTTATAATACATGCATAATATAGTAAAGATACACTGATAATTTTAGAAGTTTCTAATGTGATGTCCTATATAAACACATTTTTTCAGCATTGCACCCGTGCGAAGCCAGGGCGGGTCGCTAGTATATAATAATGTTCAGCAATAAAATCAGCAAGCATTGCTGATTTTATGACTGACGGACATTACTGTACGTTGACTACACTATTTAGGATACTCCAGGTTCCTTAGTAGTCTAGAACATTGTAAAGTACCTTAAACAATGTTGCAGCACTTCTTTATTGCAGTTACTTTGACAATACTTTCCGATTTCTGCGGAAGGCCACGGGTGCCCCGTGGTTCGTCAGAAACGATCGACTCCATGTCGACCTCCGCATTCCAACTATTAAACAATTCATGAAGCGCCTTAACAAGCGTTTCATTGAATCCGCCGAATCCCATCAGAACCCTCTCATTGTATCGGCCGCCCGGTACACTCCCTCCAAGATTAGTAGGATTCGCCGTCCACGGCACTCCCTAGTCGAACCCGACGACCCCATCACCTTACTTCAAGAGAGTAATAGGGAAACCAGTACGATTATAAAAAACAAAAACAGACCGCGTTCCGTATTCCGGCCTCGCCGACGAGGCCCATCGCGACGCCCCAGTAACATCCCTCCCCGACTTTTGCCTAACGAGCCAGCCCGCGCCGCTGAGCCATTAGCGTTAAATCCCCTAAATAATAATAATTGACCCAGCCTGTCCCTTGCTGCCCCTCTCAATGACCCCGTTAAGCCGAGGCCCGTATCCCACAGGGGATGCCCTTAGCGAAGCGGTCATTTAGCTTTTAGTAGTTTTTAGCCCTGGCTGGGGGCCTTAAATTCATTTGAGGCCACCACAGGATTGTCCGGTTGAGCAGTAACCAGCCTTAGAGTGCTGAACTGCGAGTGGTCCATTCCAAAAAAAAAAAAAAAACAATACTTTCTGTGCTTACTTGAAAATACTTTATAGTAGTAGCTACATAGTTTTACCTCTATTTCTCATCCAAAAATTAAATCAGCTTCTGAGATTTTCCAAAAGGAAAAACACATTTAGTGTTGTCCAATATATTCAGATTCAGATTTATTTATTTGCAAAAACATGTGTAGATAATATACATAGTATGATGCTTATTATAGGTGTTACAAAAATATTCTTTGGCTCAATATTTTTGACCATGGCTGGTGTACAGGTCGAAAAACAGTTATGATTTCAAAAAGTGTAAAAACAAAAAAAAAATACAGAGAACAGTAATAACAATACAATCAATAATTAACATCCAAACTATTATTAAAAAAAAAACAGATAAAGGAGTCATGCGAAAAACCAACAGTCGTACAACAACACAAAAGAAATTGTAACCAAAAATTCGTTTGACCTATTAAAATTACCCCAGTATCTGCATCATTTCTGGACATTACCGACCTACTAAACATAGCGAAGGTAAAACAGAAGTATTACCAATTCCCGGACCGGCCCCAGTAGTGAACCAACCGCCATTACGTTGCCGGAAACACGGCCATTTTTCCAACACTCACTTCCTGTCGCTGACTTGAGTTAGAGCGGCAACCGTGCAAGTCTTGAATTCCAAGCGATTTATGTTACACATAAGTTATTTTGATGACCCTAACGACATTGTCGACGTGGAGGCAGTTTTCGCAGACTTTAATTTATAAGTGACAAATTGAGGCTTTTAAGGTTGAAAGCCTAAATTGTCTTGTGAAGGATAAATGTTTTAGTGAGATGGTGATGAAGGTATTTTGGAGCTGAAAAGGATTTTAGTTAAAGGGGTACGTTTCTTTTGGAGCTGATGATATTGTGTGTGCAGTAACCGTCACTTTTTAGTCGGCTGTCCC
The DNA here is from genome assembly GCA_905332915.2 of Hecatera dysodea. Taxonomy (NCBI): domain Eukaryota; kingdom Metazoa; phylum Arthropoda; class Insecta; order Lepidoptera; family Noctuidae; genus Hecatera; species Hecatera dysodea. Next base: position 4,483,707 of record HG995290.1, on the reverse strand, counting down.
ATAAGAAGGGTCATGATTTTCTGAGCTACCTATTTTCAACGACAACCCCTCGCTGTAAGTAGCCATTCGATTACTATTGCTTGTGGTCTATTCTGTCAATATCTCACCAAGTGAACTGTCACTTCAACTTGTTTGTATGGATTGAGAGCTCCCTTCATGTTCACTTTTCCTAAATTTACACGTGATGTTTACAGAATCAGACTGCTGCTTTGGAGACTCACAGACACTCACAGATACTCATTAAAATAGATCATTACAATACTTTCTGGTGAAGTAAATAAGAATGGTAGTAAAAGATAAATCGAATATGGATCGAACTTTTGCTAGTAAATGAATTTTGTCTCTGCTGGTCGTACTTTGTCGTACCTATTTGTAGTATAGTAGTGTGATTTTGGGTGCATCGTCCTCACGTAAAATCAATTGATTAATGTTTACAAAACATTGTATTATTTATATGTGAAAAGAGTGACTATGGAGTTTCTTGTCCGTTCTTTTTCAACTAGAGTCACTGTAATATTTTATTTTTAAACTATTTTTCGTTCAAAAGTGCCTTTTAATGGTCTAGTTGAAATAAATGAATTGATTTTGGCTTTGACATCTTTCTGTTAAAAGTTCCCCCAGTCTGAAATCGAGTATGCATCTGTATATATATGTCTGTTCCAGGGTTATGGTATTTGTTCGAAAGAGTTACGTACCGCGATCCTGGATCGCAAAGGGCATTTGAAGGAACATGGATGGTATTAGTCAGTAAGAGTCTGACACTCCCTTCCGCTCTGCACAGAGCGTAAGGAGTCATTTGATGTTGTCCCATACACATAGAAGAATTGAGTCTCTAGACAAAGTGCGATTCTATCAGCAAATGCGATTGTCAAAATGCCATGATAAAAGGAATTGATGACGTGACATTTCTATAACATAATTCATCTTTCACATTTGTCAAAGATGACAAAATTACATCATCTTCAATCATCACATTTGACGTTTTGACAATTGTCTTCGCCACGCAACCGCTGACAGAATTTGGATTATCTAGAGTCTGTGGTCGATGCAGGGACTGACGGCGTTTATAAATGTATATGTCTAAAAAATTCAAGCGTACATGTTGGTTGTCTAAAAGTGTTACTCAAAAAACTACCAGACAGAATTCAAATATTTTCTTCTTTTCAACTCGCTCTCGCTTATACCTTAGCCCAACACATTAGTGGAGATACAAGAATTTCTTTAAGAGCTGAATTCTAAGCGAAATACTTTTCATAGCGCAAGACACAACAGAGTAGTTTTCGGACTTTTTAAAATATGGACGAGGGCTTCCAAATGTGGTTTGTGTTAACGGCGCTGGCTTTTTGCCTTTCACCTGTATGCAGAGATTCACGGTTAGGTTAAGAAATACGATGTGATTTTTAGACCGTACTTATTGTTTTTGTTTTTTAGCCCCCGACACGTATTGTGTATTATGAAATTGGCTGTTTTAAGGGAGGGGAGAGGGGTAGTTATGGGGAAACAGATGAATTTATTGAATACAGCTAACCAACGTAAGTGGAGTATCAACTAAAAGGGTTTGACTCGTGACTTAAATTTTTTTTTTAAGAATTAACTTCCAATTTATTATTATATCTAGCCTGAAATGTCCCACTGCTGGGCAAAGGCCTCCCTCCACTCATTCCACTTTTCCCGATCCTGTGCCACATCCTGCCAATTCCCGAGGAAGACATCCAAGTCGTCCCGCCATCTTCGTGGTCTGCCGCGGCCCCGTCTCACGATTTTTTTAATTTTAATATTCAATAATTATATTTTAAATTTTTCTTCATATTAAATATTGACACGCTTTGTCATTAAAATTCGAAGAATTGGGACAAACGAGCCAACATTGGCTCGAAATATCTGTCACAGCCACTTTGTAGTGAGATACGCTAAAATTGAAGTGATGGGTAAAATTAATTTCTTCGAAAGCATTAGTAACTATTAGAAGATACTGTTTGCACCCGCGATACAAAAGATGAAAAGGTTTTTTTTCACACTGAATAAAGTATTAACATTTATAAAATTCGTAAAAGTGAGAATAGATACTCGTATATCAAAAACAAGATAGAATCAATAATTTTAAGATTGTTATGGTTGTTGAATCGATATTAAACGTAAACCGTAATAAGTTGTCTGCGATTATAACATTACAATCGCGGGATTGTTTTGATGTCTTGAATAATAATATAAGACTGATGATAATATTTTATGTGTGGGATTATTTAAATTTAGGAAGTACTAAAGTTTATCTAAAATCATGAATAATATAAAAGACGTGAAATTTGAAGACATTATATTCTTTTATTAACTAAACATAACAGTGCACATACAACACATCCCTCGTCCGTTATGAAAGATATAACAGTGCAGCATTTATGTTCGATAGTTTTGCACAACACAACATTTTATATAGAACTTGCAGCGCCCCGCGGTTTTATCCGCGTAGTTCCGTTACCGTGGGAATATGGGGATAAAATATAGCCTATGTTACTCAGGATGAATGTAGCTTTCTGATGAAAGATTTTTTTAAATCGGTCCAGTATTTTTTGAGTTTATTCGTACCATACAAAAATACAAATCTTTCATCTTTATAATATTAGTATAGATGTACAAATACATAAAAATACACCCTTAAAGTATTAACCATAACTAAATTCAACAAGTTAGGCCAGCTTTCAAAGGTAAGATCAATTTCGTAAATTAGTTTTGGAACAAAATATGTATGTCGAATTAAATGCCCAAAACAAAAATGTATGGTATACGTATTAGGAATTTCTCCAAGTTACCAAAAATGCCCAGGTATTTGCCCATCTCTACTCCCATACCAAGTTCTAGCCGTAACGAGCTCAAAAGACAAAGAACCAATCAACTCACTCAAAAGTCATCCAAAACATTATTTATATAGCATTCTCCAAATAAACTACATGATAAACGACACGAAAGTTATGAAGCACCAACACCAACTTTTGGCGCCAAACAAAAAAGATGGCGGCCGTCCCGCCATATTTCTTGTTATATTTACAGTATAATGCAGGCAGCCATTAACCGACAAGATGGTAAGAGGAACAATGAAAGTTATATTGCATCGTTGCCCGTAACTATTTAAAGTTCAGTCATAAATTTTAATATGAATATGTCGTTTGAACTTGGTGAGGCTTAAATGTAGTTACACCGTAAGTTTTTTAATAGTTTTAATTAAGGAACATTACCACAAGTAAGGAATTTAAAAATAAATATTGGCTTGTTACACATTTGGAATCTATACTAATATTATAAAGCTGAAGAGTTTGTTTGTTTGTTTGTTTGAACGCGCTAATCTCAGGAACTACTGGTCCGATTTGAAAAATTCTTTCAGTGATAGATAGCCCATTTATCGAGGAAGGCTATAGGCTATTCTCATCACGCTAAGGCCAATAGGAGCGGAGCAGTCATGAAAAATGTGACACAAACGAAGTTGTGCGGACAGCTAGTTTGGAAGTATGCGAATATGAAATAATAGCAGCGCCCCTCGGTTTTACCCGCGTAGTTCCCGTTCCCGCAGGAATATGGGAATAAAATATAGCCTATGTTACTCAGGGTGAATGTAGCTTTCTAATGGTGAAAGAATTTTTGACCACCAGTAGTTTTTGAGTTTATTCGTTACCTACATAAAATAAATACAAATCCTTCCTCTTCATAATATTAGTATAGATATAGATTTGCTAGGAAAGTTTTGCATGAATGAATAGGTATATTTGCTTCCAGAAAATAATTATGATCTAAAAGATAGAGTTTTCAGTCTCATTTTTTTTCGTATTGTGAAGAACAAATAAGTGTACGAAATAAAAACAAATTGCGACTTTTTATACTATTTAGTGGTTATTTAGGAGTGCAAGCAAATGAATAAAACTTTTGGCCTGGTTTTGTACAGTATAGTATGGTATGTTTAATATGTTATATTTTATATTTAACATTCAATACTCCTGCAAAAACAAAAAAGCAACGTTCAAACTTGACGTTGAATGATCTCTAAAAATATCTCGTAAGATACATGGGGCTGATTATTATCGATAGAACACATATACACACATATGTACGTTAAATCTAAGCTTCGTTTCCACTTAAGTAACGGGTAGTTAGGAGGGAACATGCACGCGATTCTATCATTTGAAAGCATTGATACTGGTTCGACGAGAGGAAAGTATTGCATGCTACTGATGGCGCCTTGCTTAATTTATAGTGCAGGAAACTCGTTCGTAGATTTCTTTGCTATGTTATTTTTTGTAGGCGTTTGAGTAAGTAAGAGGAAAATGATGTTGTTCTAATTTATATAATTTCATATCAAATACATGTTGTGTTAACGGGAAATCTTTGGAAAAGATGGGTTATCAGCATAGATAGAGAACCAAGGGTAGCGAAACTCCTCACGGTCCATTCGCCGTAACAGAAGAGGACGCCCCGGGCGTCGGGAAACGCAGGGCGATTTCCGGCCATCGTAGGCGCGGGCCTGCGGATGACGAGCTATGGGTGGCTCGCCGTCCGATAGCAACCAGGCGCGCCTCAAAGAGCTGTCAGCAAAGAAGACGGGGCCCCATAGGGTCAGTGCCTGCGGAATTCGTTCGAAAGAGTCTTGGAGCGCCAAGGGCACAAGAAGGATGACGGGTTTTAGTCAGTAAGAGTCTGACATTCCCTTCCGCTCCGCCCAAAGCGGGGAGAAGTCATTTGATGACTTCCCATCCAAAAATAAGGGTTGCGACACTAGCGACATAGCCGGAAGACTTTCCATACTTAAGTGGGTAAGGTACATTGCTCGCAGAACATCAGTTGATGTTCACGAAACGGATAGGATCAGTCGATGTGGCGACATCTGGTATAGGCTTATAGACCTCCTTCGGCAAACTCATTCGTAGATTTCTTTGCTATAATATTTTTTGTAGGCGTTTGTGTTAGTCAGAGGAAAATGATGTTCTTCTAATTTTTATAAATTATTATTTAAAAAAAAAATAACCAAGGGTAGCGACATAGTCCAAAGACTTTCCAAACTTAAGTGAGCAAAGCACATTGCTCACAGAACATCTCTAGCTGATGTTCGCGAAACGTATAGAATCAGGGCCCCACTGTCAGTTTGCTAAAAGTTCGTAATCTGTTAAATTCATAATGGTCGATCAGTGGTCGGTCAAATGGTCTCGTAATACTTTTTGATAACCGAGCTGTTAAAAGCAATGATTGCACAATGCACAATGATGTTCTAGTGGTAGGTCACTGATCAAAGGGAGTGTCAAAATTTTAGCAGATTACTGCATACGTCTAAGCTGTCATTCATTTGTCATGATTACCATTCTATGACATTTCTTTCAATGGAATGTCAGTGGTTGACCATTGAAAAGTTATAGTGACGATATAGCTAATATAAAAGCGTCACTATGACTTTCCAATGGTTTACCATTTACCAGATTTTTTATCAGATTACCAAACTTGTCAAAATCAACCATTATGACATCAATGATAGACCATTCTGACACTATTGTAATAGCAGACTTGGGGCCCTGAGGATGTGGCGACACCTGGGCGATACTTATGTCCAGCATTCTACGTCTTTCGGTTGAAATGATGATTTTGAAACATTATTAATCGAGTCGCAGAGAAGCGATTTTATTACCTTGGACCAAGCACAGCGTAGGAGACCAGCGAAGCGGTAAAAGACATTCGTTCTAAAATGAAGTAAGTTTTTACGTTTAAATATTTTATGCAACGGTTACGGTGTAACAGTCAGCCACATAAAGTTGCCGTAGAATATTGTTTTCTTTCAAACTGTGCAACTCGCCCTGGCGTTAATGGCTTAAACTGTTCTCCTTAATATTGTTTGTTTGTGTTTTTAACTTTATATTCTTATTCTCTCGTCTTGGCACTGGATTTGCGGGGATATTAATCGTGCTGTGGAGCGTTTAGCTAACTACTGTTGTCAGTTTGGTATCAGGTACAAATCAAATAATTTATTTTCTGTAGGTAAGTAAAAATTACACTTACATATTTAATTTGCTGACTGACTCAATTAACTTAGGTTAGGATTAGAATGTAGTAACTCAATCAAAGTTGGGTTCTTTTAAAATAATATAAATTATTGTTTATTAATATAGATGGTGAGAAAAACAATAACTTACAATAGTTACAAGCAGATTTAAAACTTATGTTACTACATTATAACGTCGAGAATGTTAACAAGTACATCTGTTGACAATTAAAGCGTTACCCTGTCTCTTAAATTAGGGTGCCTATCCCTTTATCTTAAAAGGTAGTGAACAGCCATAGGGTTATATTTTAAAACTAGCAGCGCCCCGCGGTTTCACCGGCGTTGTTCCCGTTCCTGTGGCAATACGGTGATAAAATATATATAATAGCCTATGTTACTCAGGGTGAATGTAGCTTTCTAATAGTGAAAGAATTTTTGAAATCGGCACAGTAGTTTTTGAGTTTATTCATTACAAATATACACAGAAAAAAATACAAATCTTTCCTCTTTATAATATTAGTGTAGATTACCTTTTACTTAGTGAGGACCCGTCGTTGGTCAAAAGGACTAAAATATAGGGCTCACAATCAGTCTTACCTGTACGACAGTCACTTGGTTGTGGAGATGAGATGAGCAACTGCTCCAAGGAAAATACCTGCCTAAAACTGAAGATTGATTTGTTTCAGCATTTTGACAAATATATACCTACTAGTGTAATGTTTAAAAAGTAAGGGAGCAAGACTCGGGCCTGCGGACGGCGAGCAATGGGTGGCTCGCCGTCCGATAGCAACCAGGCCCGAGTCGACGGCGCGTCGTGTTCCACGTGCGCCTCAAAGAGCTGTCACCAAAAAAATGGGGCCTCATAGGGTCAGTGCCTGCTAGGGTTACGGAATTTGTTCGAAAGAGTCACCGCGGCCCTGGAACGCAAAGCTGGAACTAGAAGGATCACGGGTGGGTTTTAGTCAGTAAGAGTCTAACACTCCCTTTCGCTCCGCCCAGAGCAGGAGAAGTCATTTGATGATTTACATTCAGAAAAAAAAAGGAAGCAAGACTAACAATTTGCGCCAGGTTTGGCACAAAAATAAAATGGAATAAAAACAAAAAGTACCTTCACAATTTGGGAATAACACTACTAATGGTCCACATTTCACATATTTTTTTTTACAATTTCCATAGTAATATAAAGACATTAGTAGACCATTACGTCCATGAGCGTAGTTCTCACGGGGAGGGGAGTTGGACACAAACGCTTGCACACGTCATTTGGCAAATGTCGGACAATTCTGTCCAAACAAGTGCTGTATTTTGTGGAATATGTCGTATAAATGTAATAAGTTGTAAGCATTTAATATGGACGTATTCAATTTTTAAGGAGCTCGTGGCTTAATAATAATAGCTGTAAGGGTCGATCTTCAAGGTTAAGCAACGTTTGCCGAGGTCTGTCTGTGGATTGGTGACCATTTGACATACCGGGTCTCTTCTGTGCCTCGGAAAGTATATGAAGCCGTTGGTCCCGGCGTTACGAATAGTCTAAAAGTCAGAAAATTAGACACCAGTCCGTATTACTTTTTTACTGGTTTAAGGAGGTCAGACAGGCAGTGGCTCCACGTAAAATACTGGTATTCAGCTGAATCTAGTTTGACTGGAAGCCGACCCCAATGTAGTTGGAAGGCTAGGCAGATGATTACATTTTTAAGGTTGTAGCTATTTAGGGTTGCGGAATTTGTTCGAAAGAGTCACCGCGGCCCCGGAACGCAAAGGGAACTTGAAGGAACAACGGTGGGTTTTAGTCTGTAAGAGTCTGACTCACTCAGCGGGAGAACCGCTCTGGGCGAGGCGGAAGGGAGTGTCAGACTCTTAACTCGATGATATCCCATCCAGAAAAAATAGGTATAGCTATACCTACCCACCTATTACCTATTTATTTGTTCATACTTATTTAAAAAATTAAGTTTTAAAAGGATAACTTCAAAAACGTGTAACTTTCAAATGTTTTCACAAGTTTTACTTACTAATTTAGTTATCAAAATCTTCTTTCAGATAAGTATGATTTTTTTAAATAAACCTCATAATGAATTGTTTTACTGCCCTAGTTAAACACTCCTTTATGACTTATTTTTACTTTACTTCTAATATTCCCCGTCCTATTAAAAAAGTGAGTGAGCGAAACCGCAGGCAAAATCTAGTTCTTTATAAAAAGAAGAAAACAACAACACCAAGCTCTTTGAATATTATATCATCATTATAGATCGTTATCAGTAAGTAGTAACTGATAACGCTCACAATTATAATATCGACACGTAAGAGAAACAACTACATACCTACACATATTCATTCACAAGCAAATCGGACAACTGAAATGGTAACTACGTATCTGCTTACTCGTAACTAAAAACGGGCTTAGTAGTAAATAAGTAAGAGTAAAATATAAATAAGGAAAAATAGTTCCATAAAATTCCGACAGATGGCGCTACATGACCAACGAATAAATTAACTTCGCCAAAATAGTAGACGTAATTCATAGAAACTAATTTTATATTAGAGCAAAATCCTTCAGATTTACACCTGAAGACTGCTCTCCCAAAAATAAATATGTATGTATGTTTGTTTTTTGTTTGAATCTTTATCCGCAGCCCGCCCCTCTTATACTTTCCGTGGTAATGAAACCATAGCGCGATCTAACTCGACGCCACCGCCATCTATCGAGCTTAGTGGAACTATTTTGGTGTAATGTAAAAATCGTAAAATATTTTGTGAAATAAATTGGTTGTAAGTGAACTTGATTTGTTCGTGTTTATTGTAAAAATATGATATAGTTATTATACAGCCATTTTCTTGTTGTTTTTATGGTTTGATGTTGACAAGCTAAGATTTTTCTAAACTAATAGCAGAACTTAGGTTCTGCTATTAGTTTAGAAAAATCTTAGCTTGTTCTTGAGTAGGTCAAATCCGTATGTAGGACGCCTGATATTAACTAATATAATTCCTTTGGTGTGCACAATTTTGGTAAGTTAAGATGAACATCCAGTAAATGCTTCACAGCTCGCTTTAAGGTTACCCACGCATTTGCCGAGGTAGTTCTGCGGTTCGGTGATCATCCTATACTACTATTATAAAGAGGAAAGATTTGTTTGTTTGTTTGTTTGTATTGAATAGGCTCCGAAACTACTTAACCGATTTGAAAAATTATTTCACTGTTTGGAAGCTACACTATCCCCGGGTGACATAGGCTATATTTTATCCCCATATTCCCACGGGAACGGGAACTATGCGGGTGAAACCGCGGGCCGCTGCTAGTCCATTATATAACGAAACATGCCTTTCACGGCCCAGCTACCATTTATAGTCGTCAGAAGCCAGAACATCTAACATAGGGCTTCTAATCCCGGAATACTGAGATCTCGGTATTGCGAGATCCCGCATCATTTTGCAATCGCGGGATTTGCGCTGCCGTCAATAGCATAGTTGTAGTAAGTACGAGTAAGCTGTTGGCGGTTTCGAGATAAACGCGGGTAAAGTTTTGTTGTGAAAATATTCCATTACTCCTTTGTTTGTAATCAGATCATGATGGTTGATATCTTAAATGAAAGATGACCTCAGAACCTATCTATTGCATAGTTTGAAACCAATACTGAGTAATTGAAAGACAAAATAGAAAATACATTTATTTTCTTAGTTATACTAAGTATCTCCTAGACATTCTCTGATAGAGATAACTTAGCATAAACACAGCAAACATGTTTTAACTGTATTTGTGCTAAGTAACCATATAAATGTTGTACCAGCTGTTCGCAGCGGCTTCGCCCCGCTACAATTCGAAAATTATCCCACGGGAACATAAAATCGGGGTAAGAACTATCCTATGTGTCATTCCAGGTTATAAACTATCTGTGAACCAAATTTCATCCAAATCCGTTCAGTCATTTAGGCGTGAAAGAGCCACAAACATACATGCAAACATTTACCACCCGGTAACACCTTTCCTCATAAACTTTCACATTTTATAATATTAATATGATATGATAGTAAGATGATTAAATTTACACGGTTTTAAGATTTATTTTATCAGACTGCAGTGATAATAAATCAATTACTTATTGAATTGAATGTGTATCCTGGTTCTAAATACTTTGTAATGATAGCCCGTGCTTCAATTAAATCATTGTTGACAACATTGACAGGAAACGAAAAGAGTGTCCGGTTCTTGTTTTGTGACGTCCAATTATCTGCCCAAATCGCCAATTGACTTTTGTTCCGGTGATGTATAACAAATGCTCTAAATGTTGAAGCAATGTCATGAACATTTCGGCCTGAAATGGTTTCGTGCCATAAGACAGCGTAAGGGGTATTTTTAACCGACTTCTAAAAAAGGAGGAGGTTCTCAATTCGGATATTTGTATTTTTATTTTTTTTATGTTTGTTCGCGCATAACTCCGTCGCTTGCCAACCGATTTGAAAAATTCTTTTTTTGTTGGAAAGGTCATACTTCCCAAATTTTAATGGTCTCTTGAAAATTTTATCGAAATCGAACAAGCGGTTTTTAGTTAATTTCAATAAATGATAGCAAATCTGTCTTGATAGCTGAAATTGCATGTTTGTTTATTGTTTACACTAATTTATACCACGTACGCTGTGTTATGTTTAGCTGGGAGTGAACTACTCGGTGTTTTTGGTTGCTTTTTTGTTTTTGAACACACCGACTTCCGAAATTAAAGTTATTTTGTACTTTTTGTTTTTTTTTTTTTGTTTAGAAGTCGGTTGTATTTTTTGTAAAAAGTTTTTTTTTTATTTTTCTTTTGAAGATTTACCTAAAGGAGCTGAAGTCTCATTAAATACAATAATGCGAGGACAGAATATTGCTAATTTGTAGCTGTCCCTGCGAGGTACCATCAACCTTTTGCAGATCCACACATACCTACGTAAACGTATCATCATCTTTGTGTTCGTCTACGTTTTTCTTTTCCAATTTGTACGCCTTTTTACTTTCTATGTAGCGTTGGCGATGTTGTGTGTTGGGATCCCGCAAATACCGGGATCCCGCGGCATTGAAAATTCCTAGTCCCGCAAATATCGGGATTGAATACAGGCTCTGGAATTGGAAGACCTAATTTAACACCGGTCTTTCCAAAGGGTAATTTTCTAAGGTAATTTTAAAATACTAGTATTCAAATTGCATTCAATTTGACTGCAAACTTCAACCATGCGTAGAATTCAAACAAAAGCTAGGAAGATTGATTATCAAAATGTTTAAACAAAGTCACAATATTTATTTCAAGTTGTACAATGCTGCACTTACAAAAATCAACTAATCCATCGCGATGTGTAGGTCCTTTTACTGTTGTAGGTAATTTGTAGGAAAAACATTAGCAATGTGTAAGGCTGGATTCACATTCACATAATTCTATGAGAATTAGGTGGGATCAATCAAAGACAAAAGTTATGCTATCTATTTGGGAGTGCATTTTTGCTTAAATCTGTCTGTTCGCTGGTCATTTAAAATTGACCCAGTATACAGTATGTCAAGTCTTTTATTATGGCTGGGAAATCATCAAATGACTTTGGCGTTCTGGGCGGAGCGGAAGGAAGCGTCCATAGAAATATATGTTTATTATATCTATGGGAGCGTCAGACTCTTACTGACTAAAACCCATCCGTGATCCTCCTAATGTCCTTTGCGTTGCAGGGCCGCGTTTTTTTCTTTCGAAACTCTGCAGAATTTGCAACTATGTCATGTCTGGTGTAAAGAAAGGTTTAAGAATAAATAAAGCACGTGCCTTCTTTATTGTTTTTTTCTTTGATATCAACCAGCTGGCATTCATTACTATTGTTCATAATCCACTTACAGAAGAACACAACTAACCACTAAGTCCTCGTGTATTCTTCGCTTTAACTACTAAAAGCACAACAGCGATATTTCCTAACCGTCTTATTAAAATGTAATTTGCGCCTACGGAAGTATTATTTCCTTCATAATGAGAGGTTATTATTTAATAATACAGGTTAATAATACCTGAGGAAAGCCGCAGTTGTTGGTTCTGCAGCGTGATACAGCATAAATAGAATGAAAGTACAAGGCATTTACTTTCTGCTTATTTCATCTAGATACTAATATTATAAAGAGGAAATATTTGATTGTTTGTTTGTTGAATAGGCTCCAAAAGTACTGAACCAATTTGAAAAAATCTTTCATTGTTGGAAAGCTGGACTATCCCCGAGTGACATAGGCTATATTTTATCCCCATATTCCCACGGCAACGGGAACTATGCGGGTGAAACCGCAGGGCGCTGCTAGTAGTCAATAATCTTTTTTCATGTTATTCTTTTTTCAAATCGGTCATATTTTTTTTTCCTTTTTGTTTTTTTTTCTATTATATCGCCGCATTTATAACTTTAGTTGTTTTGAAATGTATGTTTTTTTTTTTAATAAAATGCTTTTGATTGAGGAATTCATCTACACTGCTATTGTAAAGAGGAAAGATTTATATTTTTGTGTGTGTGTGTGTGTGTGTGTGTATGTTTGTAATGAATAAACCAAAAACTACTACGCCGATTTCAAAATTCTTTCACCATTACAAAGTTACATTCACCATGAGTAACATAGGCAATATTTTATCTCCGTATTCCCACTGAAACGTAAACTACGCGAGTAAAACCGCGGGGTGCTGCTAGTATATTAATATGCGAAGTGAAACTCTGTACACCTTTTTACGAAAATCACGCGAACGTTAAAGTTTATACAGTATGAGGCACAGTTAAAGTTTATATGGAGAAGGAGTGCAAAAAGCTATTTTTTGTAAAGATAATATTGAAAAAAAAACTCAGCCTTTCATAGAATTAATGAATAAACGGAAAATTAATTTTTGTATATATATAACATGAATTCTTGCAACTGTTAAGTCAAGCTTTCTTGCAACGTTATTTAACTCGAGAAATAGAGTTTTTAATTATGTTGTCAGTTTGCGTTCCCCGCTGTTTATTTTGTACTATTTAATTAAAATGCTGCGAATGCATGAGTGTTTCGTGACGTTTGATCTTTAAAATAAGTAAATCTTCAGAGTTTGTTAATTGTATATTTTTGCTTTTGATTTTAATAAATGATCATTTTTTTGTTATTTTACGTTACAATATTGGCGACACGGTTGGCGCAGTGGTTGAACGATTGGCTGCTGCACTGCGTATCGCGGGTTCTATTCTCGCACGGAATTAATTAATGTATGGCTGTTTGTGTATGTGAGTTTATATCTTTGTAAATTATTTGTGTTGGGCAACGCTTTTTTCAATTTTTTTTTCTGGATCGGAAATCACCGAATGACGCGAACCTCAAAGAGGTGTCAGCAAAGAAGACGGACCCCATAGCATCAGTACCCGCTAGTGTTGCAGAATTTGTTCGTAAGAGTCACCACGGCTCTGGATTGCAAAAGGCATTAAAGGATCACGGGTGGGTTTTAGTAAGTAAGAGTCCGACACTCCTCCCAGTTCCGCCCAGAGCGGGAGAAGTCATTTGATGATTTCCCATCGATAAAAAAGTGCACTGTGTGTAAGCCTGAGGCTAATCTGTACCTAAGATAACATCGTCATCATCATCTTTCTGTACAAAGTATGTGTACAGAAACTGTTGATGAACCGTAATAAACGAATATATCTATTTACTATAATCTAATACTAATATATAAAGCTGAAGAGATTATTTGTTTGAACGCGCTGATCTCAGGAATTACTAGTCCGATTTGAAAAATTCTTTCAGTGTTAGACCAATAAGAGCGGAGCAGTAATGAAAAATATGACGCAGACGAAGTTGCGCGAATCAGCTAGTTATATTATAAATCTGAGGAGATTGTTTGTTTTGGTGGAACGCGCTAATCTCAGGAACTACAGTGGCCCTACTACAAAGTGCCAATGCTATCATGATTCAGTGTGAGGGAAAGGGATAGTGCTATTCGTCTTGTGTAACTCCGTCTCTCTCTGACACAGGAATCATGATGGATTTAAGACATCATGGTAGGGCTGCTGGGTCGTACGACCAAAAGCAGCGGAGTATCAATGAAAAATGTCGTAAGAGTAAACGTTTTAAGTGACGTAGACGAAGTTACCTGGGTTAGCCATTAATTATAATCATCAATACATAGTATAAAAACAAAGTAGCTTCCCGCTGTCTGTCTGCCCTTATGTATGCTTAGATCTTTAAAACTACGCAACGGATTTTGATGCGGTTTTTGTAATAGATAGAGTGATCCAAGAGGAAGGTTTATATGCATAATACATGCATAATATAGTTTAGAGAATTAGTATCAGCATTGCACCCGTGCGAAGCCGCGGCGGGTCGCTAGTAATATACAGTAAAACTTGATTAAGTAGGACTTGAATAAGCGAGAAACCTCCAAAGCTGGAAATCATGCTTAGGTGCCAACACTTTATCACTGAATTACCTCATCATTCATTTATCATTAATTAAAACAAACCTCTATATCCGGGATTAGTTCTTTCCATTTTATCGGCATAATTACCTCGATAATTGAGACAGTGATTATATTTTACCCCTTTTTCTGAGACTATATTTTCAATGAATACTCTGTAAATGAAGCAGATATATTTATACCTGGATATCTGAGAAGCTGGGTAAGTGGAACACTTCTTTGAGTGAGACAAAGGGGTATGCCAAGCCGCCATAGTGATTTAGGCCCTGAGTGCCCACAAGTAACATCGGATGTTAATATTAGTATGCTCCACAAATAATATATTTATAAAAGAAAATTATTGAAAAAACTTGGAGTTTCCAAATTATAAGGATTTTTTAATGTGCCCTACACAAGTATTAAAAGTTATAGAAAACTCTTCCTACATAACATATTAAAGCTAAATTGTTGTTGGTTGTCATTATCAGAATAGGAGAATTGCCAGAGTCAGTATTCATGGTCAAAAACGTCGATTTTAATAGCAAAATACACGCAGCGAATCACTATGATGCAAATGCAAACAAAGTGACAATTCTAATATTACATTTGATTTGACAATGACAATGACATTTCTAATATTGTCAACTGACAAGTTTTAGTGTTGCCATTGCACAAAGTATCGATCGGTAATGCACCGATCGATACTTTACGTAGATCATTTTAAAATCATTATATTATATTTTGTAAGTTGATTACAAATCTAAATATATTAACATAAAATGTATTGGGACTTCTATAAACAAAAGAACGAATAAATAAAGTACAAATATTTGTAAATGTTTTGCAACAAATCTTTATTTTGTACAGTTTTTAAATTGGCAACCTAGCAAATGTCTGTTTATTTCGTTGTATCGTTTCAATATTTATTTTTTATTAAAAAATGTTGCTAACTTGTATCGCGTCGTAAATAGAAGAGTTAATTACGTAAAATTTACATATTGTTTTTTAGTAAATTAAATTTCTTGTGCATTGCAAGGCCTAAAATCGGCATTCTCCTTTGCAGGTCCCAGTTATTCAGGCTTGATGTAATGGAGTTTCTTGCGCGTCCTTCTCCATAGAATATACTCTTTGGCCGCGCTGGAGATAAGTCGGTGCATCTGTTTTGCTGCAGAACAACTTGCTGGTTTACCTATTTAAAAGGATAAGGATTTAGTGTTTGTATTTCTAAGAAAAAAAAACTCCAATACAAGTCGTAAAAGTAATAACACGAAACCTCAAAAGCCGTTATTGTGCTTTGCTTAAAGGTAAAAAAAAGATAAATCAATAAGATAAAAAAACGGTGAATCAATAAGATAAAAAAAAACGGTGAATCAATAACATAAAAAGATAAATTATATAAAGCTGCAGCTGTTTACCACATTTATCGATTTCAGGGAGGGGCCGTCTATTTAAAATTATCTCTCATGTAGCAATAATATCATTTCATATTAATGTCATAATTAAATATGCCTGATAATGCTAGATATGATCGAACAGGCAGATACTACGGCGACTGATGACCAACAAAAAGTAATTTCAAGGCAAAAATCTGTGTGTGGCAATTGATGATATTGATTCGTTGGTGGCGGAAGTGGAGTCGGGACAGTGGTGCTGCGCGCGGTACTGGACAGTACTTGGGCACTGTAACATTACTTTATTTTTCTAAAATAAAAGTAGCCTAAGTTACTCCTTGTTATATCAGCTACCTGCCAATAAAACTCCCGTCAAAATTGGTCCAGCCATTTCAGAGATTTTCTGGAACAAAGAGACAGACAGACAAAAATTTTATACTATTTTATTTTGGTGTATTTACCATATATACTCATGTATGCATGTTGTAAAAAGAGGTTATTTCAATATTGCAAACAGACGCTCCTATTTTATTTATATGTATAGATGATTCTTCAGTCGATCAGCTCAGTAGGTAGTACTGGCAACTGGCGTGCGTGTATAACCAGATGCATGAATGAAATGAACCAAGATGAGTGTGTAAGGATTGTACCAGGCGGCATTCTGTACATACATATTATTATTTATAGGATACTAGCAGCGCCCCGCGGTTTTACCCGCGTAGTTCCCGTTCCCGTGGGAATATGGGGATAAGACATAGCCTATGTTACTTAGGGTGAATGTAGCTTTCTAATGGTGGAAGAATTTTTGGAAATCGGAGTTTATTAATTACAAACATACACACACACACACACACACACAAAAATACAAATCTTTCCTCTTTATAATATTAGTGTAGATATAGTTACTGCCTACGCGCACGGGTGTCCTAAATAAACATTTTTCTTTCTTTCTTTAATGTTTAGTTGTATAAACATATAAATAAACGTTCCTCGTCCTCATCTGTGTTCTAAATACGTTTGATAATTATATTTGTTGCGCGAAAGTCGGAAAATATATCTAAATTAATTAATTTTATTCTTATTATCAAATGCAATGATGGATCGATAGAGATAATTATTTGAGAACTGATAAGCATGAAATTATTGCATATAAAATCGGATTGTTTAATTGATTTATGCATAGTTTATGAGCCATGCTGAGGCTAGTCAGTTTGTTCGTTATTGTGGGCTTGGCTTTGGCCAAACACGAGATTTATGATGGGTGAGGATTTTTTTTTAGTTTCGTGTATGGATTTTTGAGAAATGATGTGTAGTAGCAGAAGATGTTTTTTTTTCTGGATGATTCTCTTTTTTCTGAAATCATCAAATGACTTCTCCCGCTCTAGGCGGAGCGGAAGGGAAGGTCAGACTCTTACTGATCAAAACCCACCCGTGTTCCTCTTAGTGCCCTTTGCGTTCCAGGGCCGCGGTGACTCTTTCGAACAAATTCCGCAACTCTAGGAGGCATTGACCCTAAGGGGCCCCGTCGTCTTTGCTGATATCTCTTTGAGGCGCGCGTGGAACACGACGCACCCTCGACCCGGGAGCAGAAGAGCCCAGAGAGATTTAACTTCGATGATGCACTGGTGCTGTTGTTATTTCGCCGCAAACTCTTCTTCTAATACGTTTATCAAGTTTTTCCCTGCTTCCAATGTATTCGGGGTCGGCCCAACATGTATTCTTCTTAAATACTTCTCTTCTCCTAATAGTCGTTGTTACAGTAGCCACACACTTTGTGGCCACGCACACCCGAAAATTATTCCTGTGACTTTCTACTTTAAAGGATTTTTGAGATAATTTTATTTATTTTTTATTGTTAGCTTCACTCCATCCATAAACTTTTTTTTTGGGCTAATAGTCATCCTCTTTTATTTCCTCATTCTTCGACATGACATGTTCCCCATTTCCTATTCGTTGTTTTGCAGTTTTGAATCCAACAAAGATAAAAGATTGTAGCCTCCTTGCAGGGCCTTGCGATAGTTCCCGTTCCTGTGGGAATATGGGGGTAAAATATGACCTCTATGTTATTCTCTGAGGATGTAGCTTCTAATTGGTGAAACAATGGTTAAAATCGGTTCTGTACTTTCAGAGCTTATTCGGTACAAATAAACAAGAAAACCTTTCTTTTTTATAGGTATTATAGAAGACTAGCTGCTGCCCGCGACTTCGTCCCCGTGGAATCCCCGATTTTAAAACATTCTTTATCGCTGCTCCGCTCTTACTGGCTTAAGCGTGATGATATATAGCCTAAAGCCTTCCTCGATAAATGGTCTATTCAACCCAAAAATAATTTTTCAATTCGAACCAGTAGTTCCTGAGATTAGCGCGTTCAAACAAACAAACAAACAAACAAACAAACAACCAAACAAACAAACTCTTCAGCTTTATAATATTATATAGTATAGATTTACTTCTGTTTTATATTATGTTTAAAATATTCAATTTTATAAAATGATTTTTCTTCCAGATACGCTCTATACAAAGTCTCAGTGAAGACCACTGACCAAATTGAGCTGGTCAACCATCTCAGCCGTAACTTAGATCTGGACGTCTGGTCCCAAGCGGTACCAGGTCGTGATGGAGAGGTCCTCGTGCCTAAAGAGAAGAAGGTGCTGTTCCAGAATGAACTCAAAGCCGCTGGGGTAGAGTTCGAAGTTGAATCTGATAACATCAAGGAGTAAGTAGTGATTATTACATGTGTACATAACATAATATCTCGCCTGTGTTCACTGGAGGGTTAGTACATACTACAAGTAGTACAAGTACATTCGACGGATATGTTTTAGTCTTTAGTCTCTTAAGATTTATATGGGGACCAGTTTTAACCGGTCCATGGACCGGATATGAATCCAAACTTCAGGCTGCTACTGAGAATATTCAGATGGCAAACCCAGTGGCGTGCAGTGGTTTGGGTTAGGGTAGGCCAGAGAAAATATCCAAATAAATTTTAAAAAATAACCACATTATTCAGGGTTGATTTTTAATGAAATGAGTTCTTTTTTTTTTTGTTTTTTTAAATAGCCTATTAAAAAAAACAAAAAAAAAAAATAACACCACATTTCAACCCTGAATAACGTGGTGCGTTTTTTTTTGGACATTTTCTCTGGCCTACCCTAACTCGAACCACTGCACGCCACTGGGCAAACCCGATAGCAAATGTAATAATTTTGATCATAACTAGTATAAATTTCCCTTTTTTATGTATGAGAAACATCATACGACTTCTTCCGCTCTAGGTGGAGCTGAAGGGAGTGTCAGACTTACTGACTAAAATCCATCCGTGTTCCTCCTAATGCCCTTTGCGTTTCAAGGCCGCGGTAACTCTTTTGAACAAATTCTTCAACCTTAGCAGGCTCTGGAGCTAGTGGGCTCCGTTTTCCATGTTGACATCTCTTTGAGGCGAACTTGGAAATTTACACTGGATTTTAACGAAAGCATTACCTATCCGTTATCACACAGGATTTCCTAAATAACTGTTTTATTAATTATTGACTACATCTTTTTTAATTTCACCTTCTGTAAGCTGTCTATTCTGTAATTAAAATACAGTTGAATCCGCTTATAATTACATCGAAAGGAAGTGAAAAATACGACATACTAAGCGGTCGTCATAAAAAACGTAATCTTAGGAACTAAACAAATTCTCATCTTTGTTAGGTATTTCGTGTAATGAGGAGAAACACTAAAAATTTCATGTTGATAGTCTAGATCAATAAAAAATAAACGAGTCAGAAAGAAATTAGGAACCATGTCCCTCCCTATAACCAAACATAATTTCTGAAAATAGGTCATAATAAGCGACATTTCAATAAACGAAGTCATTTTATCCGTACTTTTTATAAAGTTTTTAATATGAAAACCGAAATGAGCTCTGGTTTACTTCATATTAAGCGGTTGGTCAATATAAGCGACGTCATAATAAACAGATTTCCTTGTATGCTTTCTTTCAGCTCTGTCAAATGGTACATCACTCATCTAAGTTACTGGTTTAAGGATTCTTCTTTTATCATTTCAGGCTCCTGGACTTGGAAGATCAGCTACACGCTGCAGCATCAAGGAAGAACAATGCTACAAGATCAGGTTCTCTTGCCTTTGACCAGATCTACACTTACCACCAGGTCAGTTTCTGATTTTTCGACCAGAAAAAACTTTTTACAAAAAAATACAACCGACTTTTACACAAAAAATAAAAAAGTGCAAAATAACTTTAATTTCAGAACTCGGTGTTTGTGGTTGGTTTTTCGTTTTTTGAGCACCGACTTCCGAAATTAAAGTTATTTTGCACTTTTTTGATTTTTTGTGTAAAAGTCGGTTGTATTTTTTTGTAAAAAGTTTTTTTATTTTTCACTTTTTAGTGGTACTACCTACACCCCCTCCCCTCCCCCTACCTAAACGAACCAATCACATTGGTGTAAAAAACGTACTGCTCCTTTGCAGAGTAAACTAAGAGGTCGTCAATGTTCAATAAATTTTCATGGGACCATTTGGGAAGAATACCCTTTCCAACAAAAAAAGAATTTTTCAAATCGGCTGACAAGTGACGGAGTTATGCGCGAACAAAAATTAAAAAAAAAACATACAAACATCCGAATTGATGAGAACCTCCTCCTTTTTTAGAAGTCGGTTAAAAAGTAAAGAATTGCTAAGATTTTCACCTTATAAGTCGTACTTTTGATGTGCTCTATTGCTAATTGTTTATTGCAGTTGTCAGATACGCGTTTAAAAAAGTGCTTAGACGTAGACGGAATTCGGTAAAATGGAAAGGGAGCAACTCAACCAACAAACCTCATTTAAAGACAGCCTGTACAAGTATATAACAGCTAAATTTTTTTACAGCTGTGTAACTATTTTGGTTTACATAGTGAAATTTTCTATTCTACTTTATGCTGATGCTGAAGAAGAAGAAACAGTGTAACATTTTTTGGTACGACCTTTGTACCACCTTTTTTGGCGGTCATCAAACTGAACTGATGGTTTCGGCAAGATCTTCAGCAAAATCAAACATCATAATCATTTTATCCAGAAATATCCAATCTTGGGTGACAGATAATAATTTTACTCCAAAATCATTAACACTTGGGTGTAAATTTCCCGTTTTTCTACTATTCTTCAAGGTACGGCGATTTTGACGATATTTAAAACTCATTATCTTCTTGCCGCAGGATAGTTAGTTAGGGTGAAGGCGCGTTCTTCAAAGAGATGTTAGCATAGTAGATGCGGCCCGCGCCTAGCTCTGCTAGGTTTGCAGAATTTATTCGAAAGAGTCACCGCGGCCCTGGAACGCAAAGGGCTTTTAGAATAACACGGATGGGTCTTAGTCAGCAAAAGTTTGCTTCGCTTATTTTTTCCTTCCGCTCCGCTTAGAGCGGAAGAAGTCTTTTGATGATTTCTCATCCTTAAAAAAAAGAAGTTTGATGTCAGCATCACGGCAATGACGACACAATACAATGTTATTTTTTCACAATAATTCCAGGTGGACACTTTCCTAGAAAATTTGGCTGCAGCTTACCCCGACACAGTGACCCTGGTGAACGCTGGTAAAAGCTTCGAAGGAAGAGACATCAAATATGTCAAGATATCCAGCACCAACTTTGAGGTAAGGATCCATAGCTGATATTGTGGCTTTTAAGAAGAACAAGAATAATCTTCCTAGTTCTTTTTTTTTTTAAACATTGCCGCAACCTAAAAATTTCTCCTGTATCGTAGGTGCGTTTACAAACATACAATGTCACAAACACAAATAGCCAGACCCAGAACAACTATCTGTAGGTCATACAAATATTTGGACCGTGCGGGAATCAAATCCGCGAAATGCAGCGCATTGCTGAACAATTGCGCCAATCGTCTCGTAATGCACGGTGTTGTCCATTCGCGAAGACTAATATTTGACATTTATAAAGCAAGCATGGCTTAACCTAGATATCAAATACACCGCAGGTTAACAAGTATTACTTATACAAACAAAACTAAATTTCTGCATAGTGATAACTGACTGCATGTAAAAGATAAAATTGATAGATTAATTTCTTTTGAAATTCTACACTTATCTTTTAAGAACTGATTAAATGAATTAATTATATGGTATATCGGATTTAAACGAGTTGCCATGCAATAATAAGTGCCATCATGACGCTAGGGTTGCGCAATTTCTTCGAAAGAGTCATCGCGGCCCTGAACGCAAAGGGCTCTAGAAGGATCACGGGTGGGTTTTAGTCAGTAAGAGTCTGGCACTCCCTTCCGCTCCGCCCAGAGCGGGAGAAGTATTTGTTGATTACTCATCCGAAAAAAAAACATGACGCAATATCAAGTTCGGTGACAAAACTGAAATGAAAGTTTTTAACAACAAACAAAAACCTCCTTTTTGAAATCGGTCGAAGATGAGCAAGAAATAATAATTTACCTCTGAAAAAAATGTTATACCACTATATTATTTGTGACCATGTACTCCTATGCTCACATGTATCATTCTCTGACACTAGTCTACCAAGGGCGATAGCCCTTGGTAGACTAGTGAATTCGATAGAATTACCCAGTTACTGGTTGTAGGTCAAATAGACAGTCAGTCCATGTAAAATACTGGTACTCAATTGCATCTGATTAGATTGGAAGAACCCAAAATAATTGGGATATTTGTTTATAATACATTTTTCTACAGGACACCAGTAAACCCGTAGTCTTCATACAATCTCTTCTACACGCTCGTGAATGGATCACCTTGCCAGCGACTCTCTACGCCATCCATAAGTTGGTCATTGACGTCACCGAGGAAGATCTGGTGCGGGGCATCGACTGGATCATTCTGCCTATTGCCAACCCTGATGGATACGTTCATACTCATGGGGAGGTAAGGAGTCATATCTTCTGTATTTTCTAATAGCCTAATTTGTGTCCCACAGTAGGGGTGTTTCCTGAGTAAAAAATATATGATTATATTTAGTCCGTCAGTTAGATTATAGAAAAATATTGGACACGTATTTTTTCCTTTATCAAATCTATAAAAACTGACGAAGATACAAAGCATCAAAAATCAGGAGTGGGGGCTTGTGACGTTACGGCTCGGTAAAAATTGTAGCGAGTAGTGACGTCACACGAGTTTTCAACGCTCTGTATCGGCTTCATTTTTTGTTTACGTGAAAAAAGAAAAAATACGTGTCCAATATTTTTTGGAAATCTATCTGACGGACTAATTAGATTTTTTTAGTCAACTACCCTGTTGGGTGACGACCTACCTTTTCGACTTACGGCTTTCCTTCTCTACTCTAATCACTTTATCTTGCAATTTCTGGTGCATCGTCACATCACTTTCGCCATCATCGACCTTGACCGACCGATGATTTTGATACACCGACTTAGTGTATCAAAATCATCTAGCAACTGAACTTCTACAGGAAACATGAGTTTAGCTTCCAGATAGGTCATGATTTGAAGCCCGATGTATTTAGCCTTATCTCATACCTTAAACGGAGGACTGCTATAGTAGTATTTAACATTAGTGGAGTCTTGGAACATGAAGCCAGTCGCTGCGCAGTAGCAATGTAGTGAGACAGCAGGAGTGAATGATCTGCTAGGGTTGCGAAATTTGTTAGAAAGAGTCACTGTGATCTTGGAACGCAAAGGGAAAAAAGGGGTGAATGGCAGAGTAATGAGCAGTGGACATATTGCAAAACATGCATTCACTGTTTTCAGAAACATGAAATCTTGGGTCTAGCAATACTTGGCCTGATCACTTAACTTTTCTTCTGAAGTACAAAGGGGACATAACACTATACGTGATGAATTATTATCGATCTTACTGTGGATTTATTCGAAAATTGATCCAAATTTTTACGAGTTGACCACCCAACTGCTATTAATTTACAAAAACTTCCAAAAGCTAAACTAAGCTAACTTGATAATTGGAACCAATTTGTGGCAGAAGCCAATATGGAAAATGGGCTCCAGAATTTTATTTGCAAAATAAAATGACGCCTGATACTCACACGTCGAAATATTAAATTATTGGCCAATTAAGTAACCGCCACCGTTATGCTGCCAAAATGTTGGGTCGGGAAGTAAAAAATATGTGATCAATTCTGGTGGAAATTGTTTTGTGCTCAGTGATTTTTGCCGGCGTTTTGATTTTTCTAGTAATAAAGCTGTTATAGTTTTGTGGTTAAACGAGCAATGTAAAATTACAAAACTATACTTTTTCCTTTCAAAAATTCCGTTTCAGTTCCGTCTCTGGCGCAAGAACCGCAGCACCAACTACGGCCCCCTCTGCTCCGGAGTGGACCTCAACAGGAACTTCGACGTCTTCTGGGGCGAAGGCTCCAGCAACTTTGCCTGCAGCGAAACCTTCCACGGCGCTGCACCTTTCTCCGAACCTGAAACCATCATCATTAAGGGAATCTTCGACCAGTACAGCCACCGCATCAAACTCTTCTTGGATATCCACAGTTTTGGAAGCATGATCTTGTATGGCTATGGAACTGGATCCTTTCCTCAACATGCTTTGTTTCTCCATCTTTTAGGAGTCCAAATGGCTCAGTCCATTGATGCTGTGAAAATGAGCTGGAATCCCGACTATGTTGTCGGTAACATTGCCTTAGTTTTGTCGTACCAGGCTTCTGGAAGCGCCAGTGACTATGCCATGACTGCTGGCATACCTTCCTCCTACACTTATGAGCTACCAGGCCACAGGTTTGGTGCTGGTGGTTTAGGGTTCCTTGTTGACCCTGATTTCATTGAACAGGCTGGCTTTGAGACCTGGGAGGGTATTAAGAAGGGAGCCAGATTTGTACGTGATAATTTTTAAATCATCACAAAGATGAATATATATAATTTATACATACAATACTATAATATATACTTAAATGAATAAACTAATAAGTGAATAAAATATACTTAAAAATGTATGCTGAATGGGTACAAAAGAGTACATTGATGTTTATGAATTCAAATTCGCAGTAAATACTGACAGTTTAGAGAGTACTGCATGATGAGGTTGCATTGCAAATATAGCAAACTTTTCTTTACACAAAGAAAGCTAAAACAAATGCCATGGTATAGATTGCACTAATGCATTAGCGGTGATAGATTGCAACTGCGGTTTATTAGAGACTCATCAATTATCTGGACGACATGCAGCCAACATGTTGAAAACCTTTTATCTTTGGATATCTGAGGGTTTCCTTTACTTTAGTATTTCAATTACATTTACTTACATGAAATAAAAATAGACGTATGCCTGTTTGATGGTCAGTAATAGTTCCAGAACTGTGAAGGCTTTATTGTGATTTGGTCTTTGTTCATATTTTACTTTCAAGCTTAAATATAATATGTATAAAGTTTTATTTGGTGTCTCGTTTCTTTAAGAACCCGAAACGCTCGTGCTTCGGCCCCTCGTATTCCTTTCGAAAGTCTGGGACTTCAGGGGCCCGAGAAATCGTCAAATGTTTATGGAAATGTATTCGAATTCGCTTATTAACGTTCTACAAGGTAAAACAAGAAACTTAGACCCTGTAAGGGTACAGCAAAAGGATTTTTTTGTATAAAACTATGATTAAAACATAAACACATTTTGGTGTTTATGATTTAGTCGAAAAAAACAAAAATGAATAATAGAATATTATACACGAAAACTAAAGCTCGCTAAAGCTCGTGGCTAAATTATAACAGCCGCACGGGTCGAGCTTCGAGGTTAAGCAACGCTTGCCGAGGTTGGTCTGTGGATGGGTGACCATCTTAACATAGCGAGACTTCTCCGTGCCTCGGAAAGCACGTTAAAGCCGTTGTTCCCGGCTGTCATTTGGAGATCTTTGGCAGTCGTTACGGATTGTCAGAAGCCAGAAAATCTGACACCAGTCTTGCCAAGAAGTACCGTGTTCCCCAGTTAATGGGTTGTGGAGGTCTGGTAGGCAGCCGCTCCGCGTAAAATACTGGTATTCAGCTGAATCCGGCTTGTCTGGGAGCCGACCCCAATATAGTTGGGAAAAGGCTAGGCAGATGATGATTCACGAAAACTAAACAATTCAATTCTGGTATAATAATTAGTAACAATAATATAAATAATTTTATAATTTATTGGTAGGTAATCGTAGCTATTTTATTAATATACTATTATATAAATTTAGGTAATATTATTACAAACAATTACAAATTATTATGAAAGAGATCAGTAGGTATATATGTATATTTATAATTTGATAATTGCATATTTAGGAACCTCTCGCGTCCGGCCCTGGATCATCCATGGTCCAGAGCGAGGCGGCACAGGAAGCGGTCACTTATTTTTGTGAAGCAGTAGGTAATGGTTTTGAAGGAGGACGCAGACCGCATCGCAGAAGCAAACCACCATCCGCAGGCGCGGGCCTGTGGATGGCGAGCTATGGGTGGCTCGCCGTCCGATATCAACCAGGCCCGTGTCGACGGCGCGTCGTGTTCCACGTGCGCTTCAAAGACCTTTCAGCAAAGAAGATGGGGCCCATAGAGTCAGTGCCTGTTAGGGTTGCGGAATTTGTTCGAAAGAGACACCGCGGCTGTGTAACGCAAAGGACATTAGGAGGAACACGGCTAAGTTTTAGTCAGTAAGAGTCTGACACTCCCTTCTGCCCCATCCAGGACGGGAGAAGCCGTTTGATAAACCTTGAATAAACAAAAAGGGGGTTCCTTCCTCCTAGGGTTACTTTGGTAAAATCTCGACAGAAAAAACGATGATACGGAGACGTTTAACCTCATTTATTATTTTAATAGTATTTCTAACGCTAAGTAATGAAAGGCCACCCACGGCTTCCTACGCATAAAATTAATAAAACGAAAGGAAAAACCGTTGTTCAATTAAAAGCCTGTGAAAACCCGTAAATAAATTAATTACTAAAAAGGCAGAATAAAAGTTATTATGAAATCTGCTTGTACATTTCACTCTTATATTTATATAAGATCTATCATTTACAGAGAAAGATCAGCCCCATGGCCAAGTTACAACGGTTTCGTCTGTTTCGAATTCCGTTCTCCAATCGGCGTCAGCAATTGTAGAAAACGCCTCGGTGTCAGCAATTGTAGAAAACGATAAGTTGGTAGCCATGTTGATGCACCTGAGTCGGCTTCTCGTTCGAAAAACGACCTATTCTTTAGTCTCGTTCTAAACTGGTCTTCAGCTGCGTCCATGGAGACTGGGAGCCGAGCACAACGTACTAGGATACTGACGTAAAGGTAGCAGATGATGAAGACGACAACCTGGGTGTCTTTAATTCAATACTAAACATGTAACTTCTAGACCAGCATGCTCCATTGTCGATCACATCATTGTTTTTTAACCGACTTCAAAAAGGAGGAGGTTCTCAATACGGCAGGTGTTTTTTTTCTTTCTATTTATGTACAGTGATTAGGTACGCCGAGATTATTGATCCGATTTACGTGGTTGTTTTTTATTCGATGAAGAATAGTTGTCATTTGGTCCCATAAGAATTTAGTTTAGTTTTGTCGAGTAGTTTTTATTTTATGAGCATTTTTGCTAATTTTAATAAATGACAGCAAATCTGTTGGGATAGCCGAAATCACATGTTTGTTTATTGTTTACACCACGTACGCTGTGATGGGTATGTTTAGCTGGGAGTGAATCTCAAAAAAGTGGAAACTAAAAAAAAAAACTTTTTACAAAAAATTACAACCGACTTCTATACAAAAAAACCAAAAAGTACGAAATAACTTTAATTTCGCAAGTCGGTGTGTTCAAAAAACAAAAAGCAACTAAAACCACCGAGTTCCGAAATTAAAGTTATTTTGTACTTTTTCGTTTTTTTGTTTAGAAGTCGGTTGTATTTTTTTGTAAAAAGTTTTTTCATCAGGTAAGATTGTGTTCGAACACGAGCCTGTAGACAAAAACACAGGCCATGCACCGCTCATGTTTTGTGCAGTCCGAAGTTGCCGTTATCAAAACAAAGATTACCTACATATTTTTTAACAAATACGATAAGATAAAATACCTTCATAATATTCAAATTCCAATTAATCTCATAATTAATAGGTCTGTTTGTGCAGTTACGTTCAGATATTTGCTGTAAAAA
Organism: Hecatera dysodea; assembly: GCA_905332915.2. Taxonomy (NCBI): domain Eukaryota; kingdom Metazoa; phylum Arthropoda; class Insecta; order Lepidoptera; family Noctuidae; genus Hecatera; species Hecatera dysodea. Next base: position 4,455,830 of record HG995290.1, on the reverse strand, counting down.
TGTTATTTTATTTGTATTTTGTTTCTGTGTTTTGTTATTTTGTGGCTGCCAAGAATGAGGAGTATCGAGGGTGAGTTTTGTTGTGATTTTATGTATTGATGATTACTTAGAATCAAGGTGATAAGTTCTGCCAGAATTTTTTGATATAGTCACTTGGTCCTGGAACGTAAAGGGTAGTTGGAGGAACACGGATGGGTTTTCGTCAGTAAAGGTCTTTCAATCCCTTCCACTCCGCCTAGAGCGAAAAAAGCCATTTGAGATACTTAAAAAAAGGTGGTCAGTTGGTGAATGAAAAAGTAAATCAGCACCCCTAGCCAAGATGATAATATGCAATCGGTAACGCTAGTCAAAAACGAAAATGTTTGGGAATGAAATCATCTCAACGTTAAGTCACGTGGTTAGAACAAACGAATAGAAAATTCGAAGCCAAGTTCACATCGTTCAAAATGATAGAATGAATTGTTATCGTTTCTACAATGTTCAACGCAACATCGTTTGTTAAAATGTATAAATGGTAGCCAAGATACAATTTTGACAAGCGCTAACAAAATGATGTCGATGTTTTTGAACGATAACCGATTTGACACGAAACGGTTGTAACTTAGCTAGCTGGCAGGTAATTTTTTGACGTCAATCGTCAAAACGTACACACACACACAAAAAAATAAAACATAAAAAGTAACAATGAAAAGAAAAAAAAAAAACAGTGTGGGCCCAACGCATCAAGATGTTCATTTCAGTAATTCTGCCTGACAGATGCTTTCTGAAGTTGATCGTTAAATAAACTTTGACAAAGATAAAACTTGAATTTTTCATTCTTTGCTTCTTTAGTCATTTTCAATTCTTATAACCTTACTAGCTTCTGCTCGCGACTTCGAACTGCGAATAGTTACCGATTTTGAAACTCTCAGCCCGATCGGTTTAAAATTGACAAAGTTTCATTCAAACTTTCATCCCCTATTTTATCCCCTTGGGGTAGAATTAATCAAAATCCTTTCTTAGCGGATGCCTACGTCATAACATCTATCTGCATGCCGAATTTCAGCTCGATCCGTTCAGTGGTTTGGGCTGTGCGTTGATAGATCACTATGTCAGTCAGTCAGTCCTTTTTGAGTTATATATATTTGGATAGAAGATACATGCCATTAGTCTCGCCGAGCGTGGCGACCTGGCTTTGATTCCCAGGTTAGACAAACATTTATATTGGATTATTCCATTAGGAATTCCGTTGAAGTAGCCCAGAGATAGGAAGTTGTGTCAGACTCCCTGACCTTGAAAAGCACGTAAAGCCATTGGCCTTGATCTTTCCTCGTTCGTACCGGATTGCGTTGTGCCCATTAATATATCCTGCGTACTTGAATAATTTCTGCTGAGTTGTGCCACCCTTACAGAAATTCGTGAAGTACCTTCCAGTTCAGTTCAGTTTACAGTTCCTTATTCCTCCTTATCACATGCCCCTACCATGACAGCTGTTTCAGTTCCCGAAGCTTCGTTCAGAATACATTGATTCGTTTTCCAAGTGTGGTCATGATAATTAATCATGCCCCCTATGATTATGGACTTAAATAATGATTGTATTCCGCTGAGATAATGATAGAATTTAAATAAACTGATATGATATCTTGGCAAGCATTTTTCATAGTTTTAAACATTGTAATAGCATAATTTATTTCAAATTGGAAATGTAGGATGGAAACTTATCTGCTAGAGTTGACGAAAGAGTCAACGCGGCCCTGGACCACAAAGGGCATTTGGAGGAACGCGTTGTATGCCCTCAGCGTATAGCTGACCCACAGACTACACGTGTAAAAAAACTGGCAGTATGCTCTGAATTGTTTATATTGACTTGCGTCGTATAACGTGCAAATCTGCGGATCAGCATATTACCTCAGACAGCCACATGGATTTACACAGACCACTGTTCACATTTCAAGTCTTGGACGCAGAGGGGATTAAAAAAAAGGAATTTCATAATGTTTGAATTAAATTGGTAGAGTAGAATAGAATACTCTTTATTATGTACACTATACACCCCTAGTTTTTAATTAGTACAAAAAATAACAGGGCTCTGTCCGTACCCGTTACTGATCATATTTGTGTAGTCAAAAGTAAAAAAATAAAAACCTAAAATTGTCCACGGATTTTTTTAATAATTGGTAAATTCATAATTCAACATTCATAACAATTGCTACTAGAAAATATTACGCACAGTGTTTTTCCATTTTAATCGTCATTTATTCATTCATAAATCAATAGCCTGTACAATATTTTTATAAGTTGAGTGGCATTTTAGGATAAAAAAACGCTAATAACTTTGCTGTTTATGAACATAATTTTTTGAAACTTTTCTTAAATAATAACGAGACCTTTTCTAATAAGCCCTTAAAGTATTTGTACTAATTAAAAACTAGGGGTGTATAAGCTATAGAAAATATAGATGAAGAAAATATTACATAGGGTGACACAATGGGCGGCCTTATCGCTAAAAGCGATCTTTTCAAGACAACCTTTGGCCAATAATCAAGCAAAAACTATTACTACAATTCACAGTAAATACACAGGGAACTTTTCACTAAATCCATTCCATTTCACTTATACGCATTAGTTATTGGCATGTTGTAAATTCCTTAGGGCATCGATAGAAACGGCGACATTTATTTCACAGGACTAAGCATTTTAAAATCCTTAACAATGTAATATTTACTCTTCATTAAGTTCAGCCGACTTGGACTGAGAAAAAATATAGAATCACATTAAATTGCTTATCTCTTTCAAGTTGTAAAACTTAATGAACCGAACTAAAAGGGTACAAAGAGTGAAAATGTATTCTCGCGTAATACAAGTGAAAATAATTGTGAAGAGTAGTCAAAAGGATGTTTAGGATTATTTTTGACTAAACAGGTCTTACTTAATCTGACTCATCTGCCTATCATTTTAGAAATTATATTGGAGTCGGCTTCTAATCATACCGGATTCAGCTGAATACCAGTATTTTACGTGGAGCGGCTGCCTACCAGACCACTTCGTTGACCTAAAACGGGCCAAGTGCATGATTCGGAACCCTACTTTAAAATCATAGATTCCTCATAAGTTCCATGTAATTTGTAGATAAATCCTACTTAATATTATAAACGCGAAAGTTTGTAAGTATGGATGAATGTTTGTTACTCTTTCACGCAAAAACTACTGAACGGATTTGCATGAAATTTGGCTCACCGATGGTTTATAAACAGGATTAAGTTATAGGATAATGTTTACCGCGATATTCCCACGGAATCGAAACCTATGCGGGTGAAACCGCGGGGCGCTGCTAGTACATTATATTATCTGTATTTTTTCAACATTTTAGTCACAGCGTTTCTAAGATAAGTGGAGCGTATAATAATGGTACATTTTCAATTATTTTCTTTAATAACTTCGGAATGGTTAATTAAAAAAAAAAAAGAAAATAATATAGTTTTGGGACTTTTATCTAAATGAGTTCTTTCATTTGACGTATCGCACGATATAGTGTGTTTTTTTTTTTGGTTTTTTGGTTTGGTCACAGAAGATATTATGTGTACAAAATTTCAACCGAATCAGTCCAGTGGATTCCGAGAAAATCGGCTGTGACAGACGGACAGACAGACAGACAACCGAGTGATCGGACCCTAAAAATCGGGAAACAATACATGTGTTGAGTATACAGCACCAAAACATCCTTATAGCACTGTACGTCAATTTTTATCAAAATAAGCAAAAACAGTAGATTAAATCTACATCGTACATTAGCATCAGCATTCTTTATCTCGAATTAAAATGAAATTTACGTGATCGTATGATACCTACTGCCGTCATTCTGATATCCGTGACAGTGTGTTTTTGATAGGTTAGAAGCCAGAATATCCCTTATTATGTTTTGTTTTGTTTAAAAAATACAAGTAGAAATCAATTTTATCTGTCTTATGCTATTCATAGTGAAGTCTTCTAAGCCTATTTCCAACTAAACATATTGGGGTCAGCTGTCAGTTTGTCCGGATGCAGCTAGCCCAGACTATTAGTTCTTTAAATAGGACGTCTATCTTGACAGCTCAACGTGCTTTTCGAGACCCGGAGGAACATCTCATTTTCATACATACATAATATTGAAACACCAAGGATCTCAGGCCTGAAGTGTTTACCTGTTCAAGCCATGGTCCGGAGCGAGGAGGCATGGAAGGCGGTCGCCGCGAAGCAGTAATGCTAGCGAAGGAGGAGGTGGAACGCTTGCAAGAGAGGGAAACCTCACGCCCCATCCGCCGCAACAGAAGAAGACGCCCCGGGCGTAGGGAAACGCAGGGCGATTCCCGGCCACCGTAGGCACGGGCCTGCGGATGGCGAGCTATGGGTGGCTCGCCGCCCGAGAGCAACCAGGCTCAAGTCAACGGGGCGTCGTGTTCCAAGCGCGCCTCAAAGAGTCGTCAGCAAAGAAGACGGGGCCCTATAGGGTCAGTGCAAGCTAGGGCTGCGGAATTTGTTCGAAAGAGTCACCGCGGCCCTGGAACGCAAAGAGCACAAGAAAGATCACGGGTGGATTTTAGTCAGTATGAGTCTGACACTCCCTTCCACTCCGCCCAGAGCAGGAGAAAACATTTGAAGATTTCCCATAAAAAAGGCCTGTAGTGTTACTTATAATTCTAATGAATGAAACACGGGTTTGGATTATAGTTCATACTTATTTACGGAATCTGCCTTCTAAGAATGATACTACATGACTTCCGTGTAAAACAAAACATATTCTCCGTATTCATAATTTAAAAATACTCTTTATTCTTTTGTTAGACATTTCCATAGACTCGCAGCCAAAGAGGCTACCATCGTCACAACATTAGGATGGTCACCAATCCACAGACCAACCTTGGCAAGGGTTGCTTACCCTTGGAGATCGACCCGCGCGGCTTTTATTGCTATGTTTTTTTGTTCCAGATACAAAGTCTACAACATAGAATTGAACAGCCAAAACCAGCAAGAAAATCTGGGTCTACTGCAGAGTGATTTTATAGACTTCTGGAGAAGACCAAATTTTCAGTATGGCGTGGTCGGCAAGGTGATGGTTCCGCCTTCGCATTTTCACTGGTTTGAGGAGAAATTGGATGAGATGGGGATAGACAGGGACGTGTATATTGAAGATGTTTATGAGTGAGTAGGAAAAGTATTCTTATTATATATTACTGTTTCTAGCTATATTATACGCGTAGTATTATACGCGAGAAAAGTTTTGTATTTATTTCGCCATCCATATTTTAACGTGTTTTCTCTGCATACACGTCGACGAAACTGCTCGCGAGCCGGGAATGAGCGGGTGGGATTGGCTCCGCCGCTTCGCGCCGACAAATGTGAACGGCGCTATACTTGCCAATATTATGCCGACCCGACAGAAATCGTGGCTGGACGTCCGGTAAAAGTGTCGGGTCCGTTAGTTTTGTCGGGTCGCACATTTGTATGTGAACGGCGCTATTGAAATACATATGCCAATGTGCATCCGACACGTTTGTCGGCCCGATAAAACTGTCGGTACGACCTAATGTGAACCCGCTCTAAATGGTTAGTGCAATGGTTGGGTCTAGGTTGCTCGGGAGGAGAATATATGGAAGGTTCTGGGAGAGAAGGTTTTGTTTAGCAGTAGGACTGAATAGGCTGAACAAAAAATGAAAAGAAATGTCACAAAGATCACGAATACGAGGTCTAGTCTGATAGTAGAATACGTAATAATATAGACTTCTAGTTTAGTTACTCCTAGGTAGCTGTAGCCTGAAGAATGTTTTCTTAAAAATGTATTTTTCAATAGCTAAAAATGTATTCAGGAAATGTTACATATATGTCACAAGTAAAAATTGCAAACTTCGTAAGATTATAAAATATCTTGAGAGATTGTAAACTTTCGATAAATTGTCAACTGAACATTTATAACACTTTTTTACGCATCAAAATTTGATAGTCTACAATCCCTCGAAGTCATTCCGAGATATTGTGAACCGACATGAACTGATGACATCGACAAGAGACTTTGACTTCTGGGTTTGTTTCGGTGTTTCTTCACAGGGCATTGGAAAAACCGGCCTAATCTAGCTTAAAATGATAGGAAATATTGGACGTGTAAAAGTGTCTCTATTGTGTGCGCTCAGTTGACAATTTATCGAGAGTTCACAATCTCTCAAGATATTTTATAATGTTACGCATTTTACATTTATCCGGTGACATTTACCTACGTTTACAGCTTGACCCATGTTGTAATTTACTTTCATTACGTTAAAATCAATGCCACGATAAATGTGATCTACCAATTATTTTTTACGTATCAGTTGCGCGTCATGAATAAGCTTGACTGATGATTTTTTAAATATTTGCTAGTTACTCTTGCGAATTACTGAAAAACCGATAAATAATTTATATCACACCAAGTAAACATGTAGTGAAAATAATTAATCTCGTAAAATAATTATAATTACTGACATTATCATTAAGCCCTATTTATAATATAATAAATAGTCCCTATTTATAAAAATGGTGACAAGCATGATATAAAAAATTATAGACCCATCTCGATTATATCTATAATTCCCAAAGTTTTCGAATTATTGGTGTATCCCATTCTGTATAGCCACCTGAAAAATCATATTGCGAGTAATCAACATGGTTTCATGCGGGGCAGATCAACACTCTCTAACCTTGTAGCTTTTTCTGAAAACGTTATTGAGTTTGTTGACCAACGGATTCAGGTTGACGCAGTTTACACTGATTTTAGTAAAGCTTTCGACAGAGTAGACCACCAACTTTTATTGCAGAGACTTCAGAACTGCGGAATCCATGGTCCACTATTGCAATGGTTTCAGTCATACCTTAATGGTCGTGTGTCGTTCGTAGTTCTGAACGGGTCCAGATCTGAAGATTTTTTTGTGACTTCTGGTGTCCCACAAGGCTCCCACCTCGGACCATTGCTCTTTAATATATTTATTAACACCATTATCCTTTGCTTTCACCACGCTCAAGCATATTTATTTGCAGACGATCTCAAATTGACACTGCCTATAAAATGTATAGAAGATTCGTATTTATTACAAGCTGATTTGGATAGATTAGTTGAGTGGTGCACTTTAAATAGGATGAGCCTAAATTTGGATAAATGTTTTCACATAAAATACTGTCGCAACAAAAAAGTCTATAATACAAATTATTCTATCTCGGACAAAACACTCAACGAAGTGGGTAGTATACGGGATCTAGGAATAATAATGGACAGAAAATTAACCTACAATGGCCATTTAGATAAGATAATTTCAAACGCGAACAAAATGCTAGGTTTTGTATTAAGAACCTCAAAGCCATTCACCAACTCTTAGACCAAAATTATTCTATATGAGACGTTGGTTCGTAGTAATCTGGAATACTGCTCACAGGTATGGTCACCTCAGTATAACTTTCATAAGCAACGCATTGAGCGAGTCCAAAAAAGATTCTTGTATCATCTCTCTTGTCAAAATAAAACCGCTAATAAATTGAAGTCATATAAAGACCGCGTTCAACACTTCCAATTTCAAAGTCTCACGAATCGTAGAAAGGTACTTGATCTTTGTTTTCTGCACAAACTGATGACATCCCAAATAAATAGCGACCTTCTATCAAAAATATCTATTCATGTTCCCAGTAGATTACCGCGTTCCCACACCTACAATCTGTTCAGTCAATCTAGGCGCAAAACTAACTTAGGTCACAACTCTCCTCTTACAAGAGCAACAAAATTGTACAACGCTATATGCCGCAAAGCTGAAATCGATATTAATCACGACAGTTTCAACACTTTTAAAAGAAAATTGATTAAGCACTTCCGGGCAGAGGACATTTGATTTATCGTTCCAATTATTAATACTAGACGTATATTATAATCTTCATTTAACCTAAATTTAACCTAAATGTAATTTCTTGATTATTTTATGTGTATTTTTTTAAATTAATTTTAGATATTGACATACTACTTTTAAATATTGACATAAATACTTTCTTCATTTGACATAATTCTCTTTACTGGCATAACTCAAATAATATCAATTCAACTTGTACTTTGTTTTATTTTTTGTTGATTCGTCATCTTAATCTTAGTATGTCAATAGCTCATATAGCTCAAACGTATTTGTATCTTTTTTTTTTTTAACTAAAATTTATAGGTATATAATATAATAATATTCAGTCGGAGCATGTAGACTCATTAATGTGTAAGCTGTGGTTACCTGTAATTGAGTGTGCACCACACAGAAACGTACTGTGAAATAAGTTTATATTAGGTATAAGTTTTTTTGTAGTGTACTTACTTGTTGGTAATCCTTAAATAAATAAATAAATAAATAAATAAATAAATAAGCCAATATTACCGCGCTGGTAAATATTTTCCAATATTTATTGAATTTGTTACTGAAATGTGGTTGGGATCAATTTGTACCAGAGAATAAATAATATGTAGGTACCTACCGATGATTAATAATTTTAAGCCTTAGATGACGGTATATCGATTGTTTACCTGAAACAAAAGAAAATTTTAAGAAAATGATTAAAGTTATAAGATATTTTTCCAAGCTATGTCACAACAGTAATGTTTGCGATTTACTCTGTTACATAAGGTCGAACGCATAGTGTAAATAAAATAAATTTTGAGTACTGGGTCACTTTTAGCGGGCAAATTATTATATTATATATATAATAATATTTATAAACTGTACCATGTTTGCCATAATATAGGTAATGAAAAAGACAAAATAGATGAAAAATGACCACGCCTAAATCCAAAACTTTGAGAGAGACCAATGATCGACCATATGAATTTCAGATTACAAACTTTTAGCAAAATGACAATGGGATCGTGTTAGGGAGATGTCTTGTATGTGCTACTACAGCTATTCAATACTTCATTTAACCTTTGGTTGGCTATGGTCGACACCAAATAAATGTGCAATAACGGTCACTGTTCGTCGGTACCTGGACAAAAAATATGAATCGTATTTTTTACTAGTAAAGTATCACAATAGAAGTCGATTCATGACAGTTTTATGTCATTATTTCTGTTCTCGGAATGTATGTTAATAAAATGTAGGTAGGTCAATGACCATTATTTCATATTTATCTGGTGTCGACCATTGTAATGTAACTTGGACATAACCTTGTAGATTCCAAAAATAGAATCAAAATGGTGACTATTTTGTTTGTGCTGTACAGATTAGAAGGCATTATTAGACAATAGGGTACGTTTTACTTGTTGACCTAACTTTTTGAGTTTGAAGCATAAACATTAGTGAATTTGCTAAAAAATCACAATTATGATTTTCATTGTGTCTATTCCAGATTCTTAATGAAAGAAGAGAGTAGAAACAAATCATCAAAGATTGGCGTTGATCCCGAGAGTGGCACCTTTGATATCAAAAGCTATCATAAATATGACGATGTAAGTATGGTTTTCAAAGGTTTTCCACATAGCCTTTCACTCTTCCAAATCATCTTCACTCATCACTGATATGGGCCTTCCTAGTGTATCGCCAATCGACCGGACCTTTATGTCTCATATCAAACGTGTTCCCGCGGCCTTCACCCAACTATTCAATCTTGTGGATGTCCTTCCAACGGCGCGATCGTTCCAAATTCAAAATCCAAAAAAGTGCCCTAAAAAAAAACTATCTGTTTTGCCAGCAACGTGCACCATTGCTGGCACAACAGATAGTCGATGGGATCGACACAGAATGGAAGAAAAAAAACGTGTTGTTAAACAGACTGGAGTAAACAAAAAGAACGTAGACTCCATTGCAGAATTTTCCTTCGAACGAATAGATCGCACAGCGAGGCGTCTGCGTAAGTTCTTAGATTCAATTGAGCAAGACTACTCGTGTGTGGCTCTCGGCTATTCTTGTCGACTGGAATTCAAATATTTGTTGGAAATCCTTAGTAGAGTAGGTACATTTTTGAGTATTCCGTTCGAGAAAGTATCTAATGTGCATATTATGTATTTTTCCTGTTAGGAGATCTCAAAGGGGTTACAAACAATTGAACAAAGGCGTCATACGTAATTTTCATTGCGAACTTCATGCACTGAATGAAGTAAACTTCTTTTTCTTCTTTATGGTTATTATATTTTTAATTCAAGTCAAAACCTTTGCTTTGAACAATTTTTAACCGACTTCTAAAAAAGGAGGAGGTTCTCAATTCGGATGTTTGTATTTTATTTTATTTTTTATGTTTGTTCGCGCATAACTCCGTCGCTTGTCAACCGATTTGAAAAATTCTTTTTTTGTTGGAAAGGGTATACTTCCCAAATGGTCCCATGAAAATTTTATCGAAATCAACCAAGCGGTTTTCGAAAAATCTAAAAAAAAAATGTACTTTGCCTACTTTGACGACCTCTTAGTTTACTCTGCAAAGGAGCTGTACGTTTTTTTTACACCAATGTGATTGGTTCGTTTAGGTGGGGAAGGGGAGGGGGTGTAGGTACCACTAAAAAGTGAAAAATAAAAAACTTTTTACAAAAAAATACAACCGACTTTTACACAAAAAATCAAAAAAGTGCAAAATAACTTTAATTTCGGAAGTCGGTGTTCAAAAAACGAAAAAGCAACCACAAACACCGAGTTCCGAAATTAAAGTTATTTTGCACTTTTTTGATTTTTTGTGTAAAAGTCGGTTGTATTTTTTTGTAAAAAGTTTTTTTAGGTTAGATAGAGACTTTGTGATAACTTTGTATATATAATATATGTACATATATTATTATGTCAAACGATTATTTATTTGTTGAGTTTAGGGTAACTGTTCTAATATTTCTTTCCTTCAAATTCTTTATTGCACACAAAATATACGGACACAAATACAATAGCTTATAACTTCTCTTTAAAGACGAGTCCTAAAAATCGCCAAACTTAAGTGGCAATGGGTGGTTCCACATTACTTGCAAACCACATTGTCAATAACGTCGAAAAGTTTTGTAGTGGCGACTGCTTACCAGAAGACGTAGCGTGCAAAGGTTTGCCAAAAGGTGAACGACGTGTGGAGATGACGCTGGTGAATGCCGCGGAAATTCGATGGTTGCGTTGCGCACGGAACTGGTCAAAGTAGCGAAATTTAGGGGACGCCTAAGCCCAGCAGTGGACGTCTTTTCGGCTAAAAGATGATCATAAAGAAAATTAAACCATACAAAGGTATCTGTGCTCGGTTGGCAGCGGCGACCTCTCGCTTCCGGCCCTGGTTCAATCCAAATTCCGGAGCGAGAAAGCATGGGAAGTGTGCACCTCCTTCTGCGAAGCAGTAACGCTAGCAAAGCAGGAGGCAGACCGCGTGAGGGAGATGGATACCTCACACCCCAGCCGCTGCAACACAGGAAGACCCGGGCTTCGGGAGTCACAAGGCGATTCCCCGCTACCGTAGGCGCGGGCCTGCGGATGGTGAACAATGGGTGGCTCGCCGTACGATAACAACCAGGCCCGGGTTGACAGCCTCAAATAGATGTCAGCAATAAAGACGGAATCCCATAGGGTCAGTGCCTGCTAGGGTTGTGGGATTCGTTCTAAAGAGTCACCGCGGCCCTGAACGCAAAAGGGCATTAGGAGGAAAACGGATGGGTTTTAGTCAGTAATAGTTTGATACTCCCTTCCACTCTGGTCAGCGGGAAGACTTCATTTGCTGATATCCCATCCATAAAAAGGGGAACCTGTGCTATCTTTATATAACGCCATTTTTTTCCAGATTCTAACATACCTACGGACACTTCAAGTGAAATACCCAAATGCTAAAGTGGAACTAGTTGAATATGGAGTCACAGAGCAGAACAGGCCACTGGTATATTTAAGAGTAACCAGTAATGCAAACACAGCTGAAGAAAAACCAATAGTGGTAATAGAATCTGGTATTAATCCCAGAGATTGGGTTACCATTCCAGCAGCATTGTATATTGTGGAACAAATTTTGTCTGAACAGAGATATTTGAATAGTCTGGAATGGATTGTGGTTCCAGTTTTGAATCCTGATGGATATGAATATACTCGTGATCATGTAAGTTAAAATTTATTTAGCATTGTTATAAAAAGGGAAAACAATTTATTAATACATGAACTCATCAATATACATATACAAGACATATAGTATACTAGTTGATCCGCGCAACTTCGTCTGTGTCACATAAAAGGATAAAAAATAACTGTTTTTGCAACAATTTTCATTGACGCCCCTATTGGTCGTAGCGTAATGATATACATATACGCTCGATAAATGGACTAACTAACACTGAAATAATTTTTCAAGTAGTTCCTGAGATTAGCGCGTTCAAGCATAAAAATAAACAAACTCTTCAGATTTATATATTACTAGTAGCGCCCCGCGGTTTCACCCGCACTGTTCCCGTTTCCGTGGCAATACGGTGATAAAATGTAGCCTATGTTACTCAAGGTGAATGAAGCTTTCAAATGGTGATAGATTTTTTGATATCGGCACTGTAGTTTTTGAGATTATGCATTACAAACACACACACACACACACACACACACAAAATACAAATATTTCCTCTTTATAGTATTAGTGTAGATAGTGTAGATTAGTGTAGTAGAGGTAATAAATTTTCTAAAATCGTCTTTCAAAATAAGTGGAGGTGGTGTTAAATTTAATATTGAAAAGTACTGATACTATATCAAGGAAGTCGCGAAAGATTTGTATTTTTGTATGTAACGAATAAACTCAAAAACTACTGGACTGATTTCAAAAATTCTTTCACCACTAGAAAGCTACATTCGCCCTGAGTAACATAGCTTATATTTTATCCCCCTATTCCCACGGGAACGGGATCTAAGTGGGTGAAACCGCGGGGCGCTGCTAGTCAATATATAGAACAGTATTTTTGGAGCAATAAACAAAATATAAAAAATACCCCAAATAATCTAACATTACCTAAACTGCTCAAAGTTAATAATATGGCACGGTCGTATATCAGCTACAATTTCAATTCAAAACAGAACAACAAAAAAAATTAATTGTTTTGTCAATACTCATTTCAGCTACGTCTTTGGCAAAAATCAAGAAGCACCTCAAGCCACATGGGCCACATCTGCCCAGGTGTGAACCTCAACAGAAACTTCGACCTCGACTGGCTTAATTTCGATTCCAGTTCCAGCCCATGCAGTCACGTCTACGGAGGCACAGCACCATTCTCCGAAACAGAAACCAAAATGATCCGACACATTATCGACAGCAATGGTTCTAAAGTCAAATTGTACATCTCCTTGCAAAATAAAGGAGGACATATCTCATATCCTTGGAATTTCGAAAGAGCTGCAAATGGCATGTTTGTGCAACATCATCTTTTAGGACTACGAATGGTTAATTCTATGAATGAAGCATACAATTTGAATATTGGATCGTTAATCTTTGATAGGGCTTCAGGTACTAGTAGTGATTATGCGAGAGATAACGGAATATTGTATACTTTTAATATAGATGTGGTACAGAGTGATAATGGCGTTGTTATTGCAGAAGAAGATATTGGTGGTATTGTCGATGATGTTTGGAAAGCTGTGGTTACTGCTGCTGATGAAATGATTCGATTAAATGCTTGAACAGCTGATTATGAGTGTTTCTTTTCATAATAGAAATGTTATTTAGTTGTACCTTAATATCCAATAACTGAATTAAGAAGATAGGCTTGACGCAACGTAATAAGTGGGACATCTAATAATTAATAATTAAAATTGACATGTGTATATGAAAATTTAAACCTAAATGTAGATAATTTTAGAGATGTATGGATGCGACGGTAACATATTTGTACACTACCTATATGTTATGGTAGGGAGTAAAGCACTTTTAAAATAGCTTAACACCATACTATGTAAAACTACATTCTTACAAATTTCCAAAAAAAAAAAAACTGCCCCACACTAAGAATTTCTCCTGTCGTGGGAGCATTTACAAACATACAAACTCACATACACCAACAGCCAGATCCGGAACAACTATCTGTAGGCCATACAAATATTTGTTCCGTGCGGGGAACGAACCCGCAACACGCAGCGCAGCAGTCAATCGCTCAACCGCTGCGCCAGCCGTGCGTCACAAATAAATTAATGCTCATTCTAAAAATATGGTATTCAGCTGTAGGCGGTCAGACTGAAAACCGGCCCAACACTATTGAAAAGACTAAGCAAACGATTAACTTGCAGTACACAAACTGCTATTATGCATAATTTTTTACTCAATGTTTAATAAAAAAAAAACTTTTTTACAAAATAACAACCAACTTCAAACTTTCATTTTGGAAGCCAGTATTCATAAACGAAGAAACAACCAAACACTGAGAAACTGTTGTTCTTTTTTTATTTTTCATTTTTAGTGGTGACACACCACACCTAAACGTACCCATCACAGCGTAAGTATTATAAACAGACACGCGATTTCAGCAATCCCGGAAGATTTGCTATCGTTTATTGAAGAGTTCCGTTTCCTATCTCGGTTCTTCATCAGATCTTCACCAAACTACGAGTAGAAAGGGACCACTTTGAAATAATAAGATTCTCTTCCAAACCATCGTATATAGTTTTCATTTTACATCGACTATGACAGAATGAGAACATCATCAATGTAGTCGAAGCCACACTTTTAAATGGGATCACATGAAAAGCACCAGCTTTCGAATATAAAAATAATCATCAAGTACGGGACACCCAGTACAAAGTTATGAGACAACACACACAAAAAAAGTACAGTCGACTTAAGAACCTTTTTTGGTAGTCGGTTAAAAATAGATCACAAAATTGTAACAAAGTTGGCGGATTTCAATATTTAGATTTCCATCGACTTACTACGGAAGGTATTGATGTACATATAACTAAACTTGTACATTCAAAGATTGAAGAGACCACAGTCAATTGCCCACAATCATCTTCAAATAAACTTGATCAAGTTCAAAACATTGCGGAATCTTGTGTGCTCTGTAAATATGTATTCAGTGTACCCTTGAACGTCAAAACTTTGATCAACAATATTATCTTCTTGTAATACTTCGATGTTACAGTTCCCGCGATATTGATCAATCAATCAATCTTCATAGCATTTCCTAATTAATAGTCAATATGTTTGTCTGTATTCCACAATGTTTACTTAAGAGGTAGGTACATACAAAATTATAAACATAATTTTAGATCATTGTGGACCTTGTCGGACACAGCAAGATAGAGGAAGAACGCCATTATATTTAAAAAAAAATGTAAATGTACTTCTACTACTCACCTCGATTTTGGTTCTATTTATTATGTTGAGTATGACTTTCATTCTAACCTAATAAAAAATGAAGTTGAGTACCAGTATTTTGATATGCAGTGACTGCCAATTCTGCAACCGGTTAATGACTAAAACGATGCGTCTTGAAATCACTGAGAATGTCTGGTTTCATCCGCGGATGAGTGATGAACGGGCCGTCTTGGGCATACATTCTACTTGCCTCGGAAAGCACGTTAAGCCGTTGGTCCCTGCTGTTATTTGAAGACCTTTGACCACTACTAATGAAAAACACAGCTTTCTAGCTAGCTGATAATTTGTAACAATAGCCTAAGATCTACAAATAACAATTGGGACCAACAGCTTAACATGCTTTCCGAGTCTCGGTAGAGTATTGATAATTATGTTAATATGGTCACCCATCTCCGGTTCGCTTTCGGCATGCGTCGCTTAACCTCGAAGATCGACACTTGCAGCTGTTTTTATTTAGCCACAAGACCCTCTTTCCTCATTTTTATCAAATTGTTTAAAATAGCCGTTAAAACAATAGCTATAACACCTATTAATAACTTCTTTAATACCGAGTTATTTCTCTCCAAGAAATTTTTAAAGGCAATCTTCACAAATTGGGAACAGATCCCGGACCGAATTACGATAAAAAATGGAGAGATTTAATTTTAAAAATTCGCACTCTTTGCGACTCTTTGAGAATTTAATATGGCTGAGATGATAAAGAATTGATTATTTTAGTAATCTGTTATAAAATGCGGCTTATCTGAACGTTGTGGCGGATGTTTGATTTTGTTTTCTTTCTGAACATTTTCTTCCATATATTTTTTTTTTGAGGAAATGCTAGGCTTTTGAATGATGGCCGTGCTAATTATCTGTATTATAATATATAAGTAATAATCATAAGTTGAAATGTTTGTTTGTTTGGTTGAACGAGCTTATCTCAGGAACCAACCTGAAACCTGGTTCCAATTGAAAAAAGACTTTTAGTTTGACGACACGGTTGGCGCAGTGGTTGAGCGATCGGCTATTGCGCTACGCGGGTTCGATCCCCGCAGGGAACAAATGTTTGTATGGCCTACAGATAATTGTTCTGGGTCTGGGTGTCTTTGTGTATGTGAGTACCTATTCATGTTTGTGAACGCACCTACGATACAGGAGTACATCCTAATGTGGTGCCCCACACTAGGCTGTGTATGGTGGGTTTAAAAAAAAAATCTTCTAAAAAAAATTTTGGAGATTCCAGCGGGCGTACCATGACGTCTTAAAACGTAAGTCTTCCGTAAGTGAGAAAAAGGGATGGAGCTATATAGGGTGAATAACTCTATTCCTCTGTCTCGCTCGGAAGACTCACGTTTTAACACCTCATGGTATGCCCGCATTTATCGAGAAAGGATATAACATCACACTACGACCAATAGGATCGTAGCAATACTGAAAAACGTTGCCAAAATCTTTGTTTTTCTAACGTACGTGATGCAGACAAAGTTCCCCGGACGAACCTCTTGGTAAAGTTATGGCACAAAAACTACCTAATTTGGTTTCCGAAAACCAAAACTTGTATCTAAGGTAGATTTATCTGTTACGGAATTTGTTCGAAAGAGTCACAACCGCCCTGGAACGCAAAGCAGCGCACTAGGAAGGAACACAGGGGCGTTTTAGTCAGTAAGAGTCTGACACTCCTTTCCGCTCCGCCCAGATTGGGAGAAGTCATTTGATGACTTCCCATGCAGAAGAAAAAGGCAGACTTATCTTAGAAAATTCATTAACTATCAGTGTGTAATACTCACCGATAATTTGGCTTTCCACTGGGGAAAAGTTGTTGAAATCGGTTCAGTAGTTTCGGCGCTAATTCGGTACGAACAAAAAAATATTAAAACATAAAACATAAAAATATTAAAATATTTTTTCATTATAATATGAAGGGTCCACTGCAATAACGATAAATGTCCTTGTTACCTCGTTTTGAGATAGTTGCGTTTCAATTGTATTAATAGGAAAAGAAAGTCGTCATTATTGGCTATAAATGAAGCTTGAGTAAAGAAACAAGTAAAAAATATGTATATTATTTAAAGTTTAAAAAAACCAGGATTTTATTGAGTACCGTCCTTTTATCTAGTATAAGCGTGAACTGTCTAAAATATCGGGATGTTAAATAATATTGCCAAGTTTGTTAACGAGATAACCAACTACAGATATCCAGGGCGCACCGAGTTTCTAGCGCTAATCGATTTTAGGTATTCTATGCGCTTCGTGTATGTGTGCGTGAGGCACACCGGCAAGAGAGCAGCGCCGACCGCGCGCCGCGCGTATAATAACTTATCGGCTATATAAGTAGGGTAAAAATCCCAGTAGTCGACCTTTTATTTTCAATTTCAAATTATTTATTCATCAAAGTAGATTCAGTAAAAACTACTTTCGTTAGTACGTAAGGTTCGACTTTTAATTCCATTCAGTAACTTGACGGTTAATTTGACAGATTTTAATAAAAAACAGCTATTTGAGTTGGTGTAAGAATAATCTATATTCAATTAACTTCACAAATGTACTTGTCGGAGAAGGTATGTCTGTCTCTCGTTAGCATCAGGCTTATTTTAATTAGTACTGTGGGCGTAATAAGGGTAGTGTTGGTTATACCGCAATATTGAAACGTTTGCAGTTCAAATCAGATTGCAATTCACGAACAAGTCAGTCACACTAGCGAATCACACACTGTAGGCACACCTATACAACTCAACGATACGGAACGCGACAGTTTCTATGCATATGTTGTTCGTACGATGTCCAATGTTTCGATGATCCCGAGAGCTTTTTTTTTTTGAAAAACGCTCTCGGTATCATCACTCGCAGTTCAGCACACTAAGGCTGGTTACTGCCTAACCGATAAATCCTGTGGTGGTCTCAAATGAATTTAAGGCCCCCAGCCAGGGCTAAAAACGACTTAAAACCTAAATGACCGCTCGCTAAGGGCATCCCCTGTGGGACACGGGCCTCGGCTTAGCAGGGTCATTGAGGGAGGGCAGCAAGGGACAGGCTGGGTCAGGTTGATATTATTTTGGTGATTTAACGGTAATGGCTCAGCGGCGCAGGCTGGCTCGTTAGGCAAAAGAGGGTTTTGACGGGGGCGTCGCAATGTACCTCGTCGGCGAGGCCGGTATACGGAACGCGGTCTGTGTTTGTTTTTCCTAAGAGTACTGGTTTCCCTACTACTCTCTTGGTTCTGGGTGATGGGGTCATCGGGCTCAACAAGGGTATGTCGCGGTCGGCGGATCTTGCTGATCTGGGAGGGCGTGTATCTGGTAGCCGATACGATAAGGGGGTTCTGGTGCTTTTCAGCGGACTCTATGAAACGCTTTGAAAAACGTATCATGAACTGTTTGATGGTGGGGATGCGGAGGTCGACATGGAGTCGCTCATTCCTAACGTACCACGGGGCTCCGTAACCTTTCGAAGAAACCGATTTTGGATAACCTGCAACCTATGGATCTGGTGAGGCTTAGCGTGGGCGAAGGCTATACACGCATAAGTCATTATCGGGCGTATGCACGTGGTGAAAATGCGTAGTTTGCATTTCAGGTATAGCTTGCTGCGTGCATTCAGGATGTAATGAAGCCTACCGAGAGCGAAAACGGCACGACTGCGTACCGTCTTTATGTGCTCTCCGAAAGTAAGCTTTCAGTAGACCTAGATATTTGGCTTGCTCTACCCAAGGGATCGGCTTGCCAAATAACGTGATTGGGCTGGGACGTGGTGGGAAGAGACGAGTCTGGGGCTTGTAAAACAAGATCGCCTGACTCTTCTCTGGGTTGACTTCCACTCTCCACTTCCGGAACCAAGCGCCTAGTGCGTTTGCGGATCTCTGGAGGTGGCCGGCTATTGCCTTCTCGCTATTGCCGGAGCAATAGATCGCTGTGTCGTTAGCAAACAGAGCTAGCTGTGTCTTAGTACTAGTGGGAATATCGGTACTAAATAGCGAGAATACTAGAGGGGAGAGGACACCGCCTTGGGGTACTCCGACGTTTGAGATTTGAGTGGACCTGTCCAAACAGTGCAAGCATTTGTCAGTTATCATGTAGCTCAAATTTAAAACTTTATGGAGCACAACGATTTGCCGAACAATGCCAAAGTTCGGCAAATCGTAAGACATTTGGGTAGGCCACATAAAGAACTAAAGCCGCCAGACTAACATTAAATGAACCTCTGACATACACAATACGTTATATGAGGACCATGCGACTTTTAATAACTTGTCTTCAAAACACGTAACATTATTTTTCTTTGAACTGTCAAGTGTCAAGAATAGAATTAAAAGTCGAAGTATGTTTTTGCAGGCAGATTCTATTTGTCTGCTTGTGAGACATTTGCGAGTCCTATTTTATGTAAATAAAACCCGAAAACTGTGATAATACGTGTACTTGATGAATTTTGAAAATTACATGAATAATGCTTGATCACTGGCGGACGTTGGATATAAAAGTGATAAAATTATAAATCACGTCGGTAGACGAATAAAAAAACAGCTAAACGCCTGATACAAAATGCTGCGCAATTTGTGAGACACCGCTGTGAATCTGCTACTGTGAAGTTATAGGCGCTTGCAGTCGCGCCATGCTCCCCCCGTTGAAAGGCTCCTCTTTCAACTCGGATTCTTCTTCTGGAGTGGGAAGTGGGCACAAGCGAACCAAAGCTCGTCGAATGCAACTTGTTGAAGTTTTCACATCTGCCACTCGTACAACGCCATCAGGTCCCGGAAACAGCCTTGTCACTCTTCCGAGTCGCCAACACAGAGGTGGCAGATTTTCTTCTTTTATTAGGACTAAATCATCCACCTTGAGCTGCGGAGTGTCCTTCATCCACTTCTGTCGTCTCTGAAGTTCGTTGATGTATTCATTCTGCCAACGACGCCAGAAATGCTGGCGTATTTGTTCTAGCCTTTGATACCGCTTCAGCTTGTTAGGATCCAAATCTTCAATTAGCGGAGACGGGAACGTGGTAAGCGCTCTTCCGATGAGAAAGTGTCCTGGGGAGAGGGAAAGGAAATCGTTAGGATTGGAGGACATGGGACACAAGGGACGGCTATTCAATATTGCCTCCACTTGTGCAAATAAAGTCTCTACTTCTTCAAAAGTCAGGTGAAGATTGCCTATAACTCGCTTAATGTGATGTTTAGCGGATTTGATGCCTGATTCCCAAATGCCGCCGAAATGAGGGGAGTAAGCCGGTATGAACTTGAAATGAATACCTTCTTGTGCAGCAAAGTCGGAAAACAAATGATTATTGGTTTTTAGAAATGAACCTAATTCTTTAGCAGCTGCGACAAAATTTCGACCGTTGTCGGAGAATATTTCCACTGGCTTACCGCGACGTGCAATAAAACGTCTTAACGTCATGAGAAAGTCATCTTTAGATAGGCCACCTACTGCCTCTAAATGTACGCATTTATAGCGCAAGCAAATAAATAAACACAGATAGCACTTCGTCAGTCTTGCTCCTCGTCCCTTTCTGTTAATGATGAAGAATGGACCAGCAAAGTCTAGACCAACCGAAGCGAATGGAAAGCCGACGGTAACACGCTGTGCAGGAAGATTCCCCATTTTAGGCTGTAGGCTCTTACCTTCAAAGCGTCTGCATTTAACGCAATTGTGTACCGTGCGACGAGCCAGATGTCGACCATTAATAGGCCAAATTATTTGTCGAACTGTAGCTAACAAGAGTTGTGGCCCGGAGTGCATCTGACGAATGTGTTCGCGGTGAAAAAATAATTTAGTAAGAGTGTGGGACGAGTCAAGAAGTATTTGGTGCTTCTTCTCATATGGAAAATCAGAAGCTTGAATTCTACCACCAACTCTTATTAAATTACTGTTGTCGATAAACGGTGATAATGATAAAATTTTAGATTTACTGTGTAACGGCTTATTTTGCTTTAACAGTTTATACTCAAGTGAAAATGTTTGTTGTTGAGCCATGAAACACAGGCTTTTGAAAGACTGATTTAATTCATCGGTAGTTAAAAAGTCAGTGCGTTTAAAATGAGGATGTTTAATGTTATAAATAAACCTATTGACGAAAGCCATCACGCGTTGGAGTTTGGTAAAAGAACTGTAAGTTGAAAAATTGATTAATGGTTCAACAATAGTGGTGCACACATTGATTTTGACATCAGGTAAGTTTTCTTTATTTATAATGTTAGAATCTAAGAGAGGCCAATATGATTCATCCTTACATAAAAATTGTGGGCCGTACCACCACAGGTTTAACTTCGGCAGCTGACTAGGATTAATACCCCTAGAAATATGATCAGCTGGGTTTTCTTAGTAGGTACATATCGCCATGATGATGGTTTTGTTATTTCTATGATTTCACCTATACGATTTGCTACAAATGTTTTTAAATTTCTAGGTACGCTGTGGATCCAGGCGAGGACTACGCTGCTATCACACCAATGGACTATGCGAGAAGGTTTGTATTTTATGGCATTACAAACAGATTTGGTCAATCTAGCAGCGAGTAAAGCGGCACAGAGTTCCAAACGAGGAATCGTAATGGGTTTTAAAGGAGCAACTTTGGATTTTGAGCATAACAACCTAACACTAACATCATTGTTTTGATTTATAGATTTAACATAAATACAGGCTCCGAAGGCCGATTGCGATGCATCACTGAAAGAATGGATTTCGATAACGTTTGCATCATCACAAATAACATTCCTAGGTATTTGTATATTGGCTAAATACTGTAAATTGTTTACAAATTCGTCCCAAGATTCTTGAATATCCGAGGGAACAGGCTCGTCCCAATCGAGTCGGAGGAGCCACAATCTTTGTAACATAATTTTGGGTATGATTATACACGGACTTAATAATCCTAGCGGATCAAATATTTTTAATGAATTTGACATTATGATTCGTTTTGTTAACTTTCCATGAACTGACATGGGTTTGATTGGAAAGTGTAATTGATCGTTGGAAGGATTCCATCCTAATCCGAGAGTGCTCGACGATTCACTGGTTATTAACTTGTCCTTCTGGTTATCAGTGTTACCTTGTAAAATGTTTGTTGAGTTTGTTTTATATTTACGTAACGGAAAACATGCTGAATTTAACGCTATTGATACTAAGTCTTTTATACGGCGCAATTCATCTTCGTTATTTGAACCAGTGATGAGATCGTCGACGTAAAAGTCGTTTTGAATGATTGATTTTATGAATTCGTCCCCACATTCCTCTCCGGCCTGCCATAGGCATCGTGTACTTAAATAACTCGCACTTGCTGTGCCGTAAGTGACGGTATTTAATTTGTACGTTTTGATTGGCTGCGACTCGTCTTCTCTCCATAAAATCAGTTGTAGATTTTGATCATCGCTGTGACACGCCACCTGGCGGAACATTTTCTCAACGTCAGCAGTGAGCAAGTATTTGTACTGTCTAGCCCTGATCAATATGGAAAAAAGAGAATCTTGCTTATTGGGGCCAACCATGAGAATATCATTGAGAGAGCGGCCGGAGGAAGTGGGGGCCGAGCCGTCAAACACTACTCGGATTTTGGTGGATTCGCTTTCCTCTTTGAATACTGCATGATGACACAGGAAATAATTTGGAGTAGGTATTGCAATATGTGATTCAGACAAATGGCCTAACTCGGCATATTCATTAATAAATTCTGTGTATTGTGTTTTGAGTACTGGATTTTTACGAAATCGCCTTTCCAAATTAAGAAGTCGTTTTTTGGCTAAATTGTATGAATCACCAAGAGTATTAGGACTATCAAGCAATGGTAGCTTGACGCAAAACCTACCTGTACTTAGTCGTGTGGTATTGGCGATGAAATGTTCTTCACACAACTTTTCGATTGGGGTCAAAGTGGTTCTTTGAGGAAGCTCTTCAACTTCCCAAAACCTAGTTAACTTCTGATCAATATTTGTAATTGAATCTGATTGGTATGATTCATTTGAAGAGGTTGAATGGTTGCATTGCATGTACTTTGAATAACTAGTCAACATGGGACCAGCTACGAGCCAACCAAATTTTGAGTTTATTAATTTTGGGTTATTGGGACCCAGGGAATATTGTTCTGTACCTACAACATCCCAAAATATATCAGCCCCAAGAATAACGTCTGCCTTTGCTGGTACGTTAAAGCTAGGGTCAGCCAACTTTATGTAGTCGGGTAATGTAATATGTTTCATGTTTATATGCACCTTAGGTAGTTCTCCTGTCAGCTCATCAAGCACTAAACAGGATAAGGTAACGCTATATGGATTGTTCATTGAACTGAGTGTAATTTTGCAGGATTCTGTAACCTTATCACACAAGTTATTGCCTATACCTACTATGTTTATTACCTTTGTTTGATTTGTAACTAATTGTAATTTCTGTTTCAGGTTTTTCGTCATGAGTGAAGATTGACTGCCGCAGTCTAAGAGAGCACGTACCTTCTCCGTAGCATTAGTCAGCGGGTTCGACACTTCGATGATGACAGTTGATAGAAATACATGATTGTTGTATGGCTCTGCCAACGATGACAATACTTCAGCAGAGTTTGTTGATACTACAGCATTGGATTGATGCAGGAGAGAATTGTGACGCTCCTTGCATTCCTTAAAAACACAAGGTCCTAATTGACAGTCAGCTACTTGATGGCCCTGTCTCAAACAGTTAGGACACAAATTATACTTTTGAACATCAGCTAACCTTTCACTAACAGTTTTGTTTTTAAATGTGGGACACGAGTAAATTCTGTGTGACTCACTACAAATAACACAATCAATTCCCTTCTGAATCTGTTGTTTAGCAATAAAAGATTTAACATGTGAAGGTCTATTATTTTTACTATTGGAACTGGTATTATTTTGTTTATTGTTTGGATGTGAATGTTGACTTTGAGAAGTTTGGTTAGGACGTGAAGTTCTATTAGCAAAGTCAGCCTTGCTTCGATTCATAGCTTCCAGAACACCTGCACGATCTGTTAAGAATTTATGAAATTGAGCTAAAGTTGGAAGATCATCACCAGAATTAAATGTGTTTTGCGATTCTTCCCACTTCATTAAACTTTGACTGTCTAATTTGGATGTCATCATAAATATGATTATATTGTCCCACATATGTGTGGGTCGCCCTAAGTTAGCTAGTGCTCGCAAGTTTTTTGTTACGTGGTCAGCTAAAAATCGCAACGAACGTTCGGATTCGTTATTAATCGGTTTCATGTTAATTAGTTCTGACAAATGATAGTTAATGAGCAACTTCTTGTTGTCGTATCGCTCACATAGTAACGACCAAGCTTCTTTATAGTTTGATGATGAGACTTCAAGATTTGAAACGATACGAGCCGCATCTCCTTCGAGATAGGATAATAAATAATGAAATTTGTTTATATCGGAAATACGTTCGTTATTATGTACTAAAGCTTGGAAAGTATCTCGAAATTCGAGCCAGCGAAAATATGCTCCGTTAAACTTAGAAATTTCAATACGCGGCAACTTAAAACCGATTGGATCAAAATCATGAAGGTGATGACATGAGA
Source organism: Hecatera dysodea (assembly GCA_905332915.2). NCBI lineage: Eukaryota > Metazoa > Arthropoda > Insecta > Lepidoptera > Noctuidae > Hecatera > Hecatera dysodea. The sequence continues at coordinate 4,431,056 of HG995290.1, read as the reverse complement.
ACGCCGAAGACTTACGACGAGTATCGGATTGATTATTCGCATCTTCAATTAAACTCTTTGCTGTTGCTATACATGAAATAATATCTTGCTCGATGCTATCACGCTCATCTATCTCTGAATCCAAATTATCATGATTTAAAATTTCTATTTCAGTCTGAAGGTCGTCAAACTTGGTGGACAAACCTTCAAACTTACTTAATTTTAATGATAACTCAACAAGTTCTATGCTAGACAGTTGCACTGAGCCTAATGTTGCTATATAATTTTTAAATTTTGTTATTTGACCCTTAATAGAACTACGCCTTGAACTCAGCTCCTTATACTTTGCAATATTATGTTTATCTGACTCCGTGGGCATTGCTGAGTCTAAGACTAAATAAAAATAAAATAACTAAACCAATAAAAATTTGTTCACTTAGCTGCACTTTGTTTACTATGCGTAAACTTGACTTATCTCACTCCCGTCAGCCCGGCGACACCTGTGGCGAAGAAACCGGTTCTGCACAACTGATTGATTGAACTGCAGGCCGTATTCCCTCGCCAATCCTGGAAATTTCGGCAAAACGAGTGAAAAGCGAGAAATAACTAATATAAAAGCTGTAGGTGCAACAATGTCTAAACAAAGTTGTTTGAAATTAACTTTAAGAATTTGTTGAAATTGTTTTAGGAATTTATTCAGTAAATAAAATAACAAAGACTACCTAAAACAGGATTATTTTGATGAATAATCGTTGAAATAGTGAATAGGTAATGTATTAATGGACAAATACTGTAGATTTGTTAACTTTTCAAGTTCGGAACGTGTGAACAAAGATTGACCTTTGTACCTTGCGGGTGGCGAACAAAGAAATTAATGTAGATATTGAAAACGAACTATTCGATGAATATCACGAATATTATTGACATTAAAGGGCCCTCTGTGTCCATATGTGCACTGTGGAGGCAATACAAGGGTGATGAAAAGGTAATGCAAGATTTGGTATGGGTAGGAAAATATGATTAGGACACTTATCTCTGTGGAAGTTTGCTGCCGTGGTCGTGACTAAGTCTTGCTGTAGCTTAGACGCCGGATCCTGACGGTCTTCAACTCTGGATGAGGCACGTTCTCCTGACTATGGGAGTAGTGACTTGCAGAAATTTGGTTTTGATGATTTCGTGTCCTGTCACGGTCGCCAATTTATGTCTGCTTGTGAGACATTTGCGAGTCCTATTTTATGTAAATAAAACCCGAAAAACTGTGATAATACGTGTACTTGATGAATTTTGAAAATTACATGAATAATGCTTGATCACTGGCGGACGTTGGATATAAAAGTGATAAAATTATAAATCACGTCGGTAGACGAATAAAAAAACAGCTAAACGCCTGATACAAAATGCTGCGCAATTTGTGAGACACCGCTGTGAATCTGCTACTGTGAAGTTATAGGCGCTTGCAGTCGCGCCACTATTGAATTTCTGATAATGAAGTTACACGGTAAGTACTTTGTTCGTTATGGCAAGACTTTTTCGGGAATAAAGAAGCCAGCAAAATTGTTATGTGCGATACCAACGGTTAGTATATAATTATTTTTAGTGAATCTCTGCTGGAAGACAACAATTTTGTTTCGGTGTAATTGGCATCCTATAATAAAACAGAACATTTGATGTAATTATAATTTCTATAATTATCAACAAATCTGGTTTGGGATGAAAGTAACACTTATTTCATAAAAATAATTAGTTTCTGAACTTGCAATTCTAGAGTTTGATAAATTTTGTAATCGGTCTTCCATGAAATTTACCCTGAAAATTGAAAGATTGAAAAATTGAAAAGTTAAAAATAACGAATCCTGAAAAATATCAAGATCAAAAGCAATAGCTTTTCTGCTGGAAGAAATTTCTATTGAAATAAGCAGTATCTTTGTGCTCTTGGTTTCTGTACAAATTTTTCTATTTTTAACCGACTTCTAAAAAAGGAGGAGGTTCTCAATTCGGATGTTTGTATTTTTTTTTAATGTTTGTTCGCGCATAACTCCGTCGCTTGCCAACCGATTTGGAAAATTCTTTTTTTGTTGGAAAGGGTATACTTCCCAAATGGTCCCATAAATTTTTTATCGAAATCGATCAAGCGGTTTTTTTGTTAATTTCAATAAATGATAGCAAATCTGTCGGGATAGCTGAAATCGCATGTTTGTTTATTGTTTACACCAATTTATACCACGTACGCTGTGATGGGTATGTTTAGCTGGGAACCACTAAAAAGTGAAAAATAAATAAACTTTTTACAAAAAATAAAACCGACTTCTAAACAAAAAAACCAAAATGTATAAAATAACTTTAATTTCGGAAATCGGTGTGTTCAACAACAAAAAAGCAACCAAAAACACCGAGTTCCGAAATTAAAGTTATTTTATACTTTTTGGTTTTCTTGTTTAGAAGTCGGTTTTATTTTTTGTAAAAAGTTTATTTTTAGTATATTGTGTGTTCCTACATAAAAAATAAATAAATAAAAATGCTGTATGACAGATTTGTGTCATGTTTTTATTTAAGTTCATTATTACAATTTAAGGTAAGTATATCGTTTAAAAATCGTATTTCATTACTACTACAGCAAAAAAATATCTTGTATTATTTAAGGTTATTTATTTAACCATTATGAAACCACCTTTACGCAAAAGATGTGTTACCTACTTTTGGGTTACATTTGTGTAACGGTAACAGAAAATCTGTTGTGTTACTTTTGTGATATTATATTTGACAATTTTGGTGGCCTTACCCTAATTCATTTCTTCATGCAAGCGTTTATTTAGCATTGGTTTTTCGCCAACCCCTTCTCTGTCTTGATTTCTTTACTTTGTTCCCCATTTCAAATACGCTACAATTCATTTTCATACAATTTTCTTCGTTACGTTATTAAATCCGCGCGTGAGCGCAAGCGACACAAGCTCCCCGTCCGATGGCCGACGGCGGACTAAAGCGGACAGGAGGGCGGCGCGGCGGCTCTGCTTATAATGGGAAAAATTCGCGCGAATTTAGGTATTTCCTTCTTATTGCTAAACAAATCCATATTTTGAAAATGTAAAGTGTATACGTTGTGTAAAACATGTAGTTTTGTTATTATTAAAAAACTGATGACCTTTCGCGAAGTATTCACGCCGTACTAAGCGTTTGTTGTGTTTTTTAGAGGTAACTTTGTGAATTTATTCTATCGAGCCAACTTTATCAAATCGTGTTTTCATCGTGTATACTGCCTAGTATATATGGCCAATAATACCAATTTATTTCCTTAGATTTTAATTTTATTGTTTACTACTTCAAACAACCGTTATAAAAGCGCGTTTTTGTGTATAAAAAGCTCGGTGCCCCGTTAAAGCCGTGCGTACTTTATTTTATTTTTTTTTATAAAAATGGACATTCATCATTATTGCAGTGGACCGTTCATATCAGTATTGACAATCGTATGTAAGTCGAATAATAACAGTGTTTCTTTAATCAACAACTACATAAATATCTGTAATAATAACTACATACCTCGCACCATTTTCAATAGTTTACAGACAAAAATCTCAACAGTAAAAATGGTACGTTAAGAATGTGTTTCGGTGATAAATATAAGAATTTTCCAGTTATCTTACGTGTGACATATTTTCTCGGCAACAACGTAGACGTTTACCTAGCGAGGCAGGCATTCTAGAGTAGGGATGTCACTGTTGTATTGTATTTTTGTATTGGTGTTAGGTATCGATAAGGGTTGGGTTGCGGAATTTGTTCGAAAGAGTCACCGCGGCCCTGGAACGCAAAGGGCACAAGAAGGATCACGGGTGGGTTTTAGTCAGTAAAAGTCTGACACTCCCTTCCGCTCCGCCCAGAGCGGGAGCGGTCATTTGATGATTTCCCATTCAAAAAAGAAGGTATCGATAAGGGTTATGTTAAATGACCTCTTAGGCATTATAGCTAACGTGCAGAAACTATAGGTGGCAGCACAGACGCGTCAATGTCAAGTATATTTTACTTATAAGTTTCAAATTTGCAACGCTAGATGGCACAGTCAACTTCGCGCACGTTCCCCTAAACGGAGGGTGAAAATGAGAAAAATATTTATTTACTGTTTGTAAATTTCCTCCACTATTTGAAGCTGAAGACTTCCAGAACTGTTTGCTAAGAGACACAGTCCAAAAAAGTCACAGTTCCAGCAAAATGTTATTCCTGTTCTTAATATAAGAAAGAAGAAAGAAAGAAAGAAAATGTGTTTAATTGCTACAAAACGACATACATTTGTGGATTTACCAGTAAAACCTAAGCGACAGTATTAGTAGTACTTAAAATATGTAAGTAAAGACAAATTACAATTATTTTTTCTTTCTTATCTAATTATTATTAGGACTTATACTAAAGTATAGGTATATTAAATAAATAATATCAACGGAAAAAGCCTTGAAAATACTATAATTGTTTATTTTATTTTCTCAATCGATTTAATAGTCTACAGATAAACAGCTTCAAACCCTAATCGTTACACCTCACTATTGTCCACCTCTTGTTGGCATGTCACGTCGCTCCTTGGAGCAATATTTCCTATCCCCCCTCCCCCCCTAAGACGTGGAGCTATCTCAAGCGAATTCTCTTCTATTATTGCCCACCTGAATTGAAAAAAAAAACAAAGCAGCATTTTCTTTCCTATATGGAGGTAGACTGTGTGTTCGGTTTTGTAAGATTTTGGGAGGTGTGTTCTTTGAAAATGTCGTTGAAGGCTAGTAGTTCTTTGGATCTAAATAAAATGGTATTATTTCAGTGATAATGATTATTTAAAATATTTTGGATTGACCTCGTGACATTTCAGTAGCGCTCGTCAATTATCTATCGTCGTTCGCGAAACTTCAATTTTGTTTAGTGTTTAAGTTTAGCAGAATTTACTGGAATGCCCGGGGACATGTGACCTCGGAATCCAATTACTGTAAATGTTTTACAGTCAAATACTAAAATGTTGAGTGATTGATATTTATTTTTTGTTATTTAGATGTGGAAAAACCGACCCAGGTGCCATTGAATAATACATTTGTTTTCTGAAAGGTAATTAAAAGAATTTTTTTTTTCCGTTCTGAATCTAAAATATTATAGCTCCTCCATGGAAAAAAAATCGATCGGTAATTCAAAAATAATAATGTAACTAATGATTTAAGTAAAGTAAGTAATAATAGAACCGGCTTCATCTAGCTTAAAATGACGAGAAATATTTGACGTGTAAAAGTGTTATGTTCAACCTTCTTACAAAAATAAATATAATTTATCATTCATCATTTATCATTTAGGAGGCTTCGGATTATGAAACTGATCTGGTTTTAAAGTTTGTAGTAAGTGTATTATTTTTCATACACTAAAAAAAATGTAGCTGGTCCAATGCAATGTTTTTAACCGACTTCTAAAAAAGGAGGAGGTTCTCAATTCGAATGGTAGTATTTTTTTATGTTTATTCGCGGATAACTCTTTCGCTTGCCAACCGATTTGAAAAATTCTTTCCCAAATGGTCCCATGAAAATTTTATCGAAATCGAACAAGCGGTTTTTTGTTAATTTCAATAAATGATGATCTCTGTTTTATTCCATCTTCCTGAAGGCTCGGTCGTCTTGTCCTCGAGGTGTGGGTCAGGCTCATGTCTGTTGAGCATAGTTGCTGGGTGTCCAATAATGTTCCAATATTACTTGCTTATGTTGGATGTAGGCGGGATGTGCATTTGGTGGGCGACGGATCCCTGCATGTCTATTATTATTGATCCGATCGAACCCCGATCCAGTGGGCCTCTAAAATTATATTGGAACTTTTGTAAAACTCGTGCCATACTATTCGCACGCGTATGTATAGATTTTTCCAATGGTTGTTATGGAATTCGCCGGTAAGACGTGTTTTTGCAGTCTGACGAGGTTGTTTGCCAAGCGAATATTATGCAAATGGCCGCCGCCCCATACTATGGTGCAGAGAATGGTATATTGACTACCATAAATGCAAAATGTTTTCTGCAAAGATTTAAAAGTTGTGATAATAATAAAAATTATTATTATTTTTGGATAGGTACTCATTGGTTAGTTTAATAAGTGTGTCTATTTTTGTATGTGATATCTTTTAATGTTTAGTTTTGTTTGAATGTTGGTATTTTGTAAGTTGTTGAATATTATAATTTTATGATTTCTTGTGCAAAATTGTTAGTTAATACTGTAAATTGTTTAGAAATATTATTGCTTTAAGTATTTATTTTTTTAGTAGTGTGATTTATATAATTTGAACTCACCTGACTTATTTATGTACTACAAGTTGTTTATATAGACTACATGTTTGATCACTTGGGGAGACGTCAAAATGTCACACGAACGGTGGTTGCTGAAAATCAGCGTCGTTGATTGTTGGACTTGTCCAGAATCGCGGCATATGCTGAGCAACAACCGATTCCTGCTTAGATGCGACGCACAAACCAGATTCATATACATATATTTTCAGGTGGACAGTAAGTAAACAGTCTACTTTCATTTGTTTGTTATTATGTTGTCACTGCTGTCAATGTCGGTGCCGGGTGTCACGCCATAGACAGAATTTTAAATGTGTTCTGTTTTGTCTGTGGTGTGACCAGAGACTCGTGGTAGTCGTGCCCGGTCCTGACATTGTTTTTAGTTTTATTAAGATGTTATTTTCGGTTTGTTTTTGAGTTTGTCTATTTTATTTTTTTGTGCGTCATCTATGGCGGAATAAACGAGTTTTCTTTCTTTCTTTCTTTCTTTTCTTTCAAATCTGTCGGGATAGCTGAAATCGCATGTTTGTTTGTTGTTTACACCAATTTATACCACGTACGCTGTGATGGGTATGTTTAGCTGGGAGTGAACCACTAAAAATGAAAAATAAAAAAACTTTTTACTTTAACTCGGTGTTTTTGGTTGCTTTTTTGTTTTTGAACACACCGACTTCCGAAATTAAAGTTATTTTGTACTTTTTGGTTTTTTTGTTTAGAAGTCAGTTGTATTTTTTGTAAAAAGTTTTTTTTTTAACAGAACTGTCAAGCGATAGTAATATTTACACTTCGAAAATCCTTCAGACACCTATTATTTACCTACGTAGAAGTAAATTCATTTTTTCAGGAACTTTAATCAACTACTTCAAATGTAAGTCACACTTGAAACATAAAACGTACTGTCTATTCCAAGAAACGTCTGATCACATTGCACTAACGCTGGTTAAAGACAAAATTCAATTAGAAAATTGAAAAAATGTTGGGAAATCTTCAGTTGCAGCGATGCAGTAGTATTCTAAATTCATTGAAAAGTTCCGACGTCGGGATTACACCGCATTACCATTCGGTGCTGAAAACTCCGCGGATAGAGCCGGGATATAAGGGTTATCGATAAAGGATTTATTTTAATTAAATTAACTTTTAAAGGTTAAAATTACGTGATTAAGAACGCGTTGATATTAACACACTTCAAGGTACTTCTAGACTTTGCGGAATTTGTTCGAAAGGGTTACCGCGGCCCTGGAACGCAAAGGGCACAAGAGGAACACGGGTGGGTTTTAGTCAGTAAGAGTCTGACACTCCCTACCGCTCCACCCAGGGCGGGACGGTCATTTGATGATTTCCCATCCAAAAAAAAAGGTACTTCTAGACTTGATTTAGAGATGTTGTCCTAAGCTCTATATCGGTCGGTGCGGGTCAGTTGGTCGCGGTGGACCCAATATGCTGCGTACGGCAATTCCTACAACACAGCTCCATGTATCTCATTTGCATCACACCCCGAAGGTTGTGAAAATCGTGGAGTATGTTCAAACGAAAACCAGCTGGACCTTAATGGTAGAGAAGTTGGAGCCGCGCCGTAAAACGAATTTCAAGTCGTTCGTGGTGCGAGTTCCGACTCATCTTGTTGAGACCTTTCTCAAGGAAGACTTTTGGCCGAAGGGTGTCATGTATCGGCGATTCCGCTGAAGGCTACGTGACACCATGCAGCGTAATACGACGCCGACACTTCGTGTAAAATAGTGTAATGTTTTTGTTTTATATAAATATGTATGATAGTCTGTAAGGTATATAATATGTTATGGGTCTTTGTTACCCGAAATAAATGATATATTATTATAATATGTTCCGAGCCGAACTCTCCACTCGCTGCGCCCGCGCCGCCTCGCTCCGCCGCCTGGCCGGTGACGAGTCGACGACGATTGACCTTGCTCGATCACTGTCGACAATGAATGACTGATTCCTATTAATAATAATATCCCATCTATCTTAAATTATTCTTATTGTTCCTTATTTAATTGTAAACGTTGTTATGAAATAAAGTTATTTTGTAATTAATCCTTACACGTAATGTTATTAATTTTTAATGTAGACAGTAATTTAATCAATAATGGGTTAAGCAGAAAAATGGCGACTTGACAACTATTGTATAAGATATCAAACCTCCATACCTTTTTATTCTTCAGATGAAAGTTGTCAAACAATGGTACAATCGGCTCTTGGAAAGATAAGGTAAACTGGTTTGTTTGTTTATTTCCAAAAAACTTCGAAAGGACTGATTCGATTATTAAAGTTTTTTCATTGTAAGAAAGCTACACTTTTGCTGATTGGCATCCCGAAGTTTTGAAAATGTGTGGTAACTGTGGGATAGGCCACAAAAGCGAAACCGAGGAAAAAAGGTACTGATACAGTGAAACTTGGATAACTAGGACCTTAAGGGACCTGCAAATTTGCCTCAATTGAGACAGCGAGTGTATTTTACCTCTTTTGACTATATTTTGTGTCTGTAGTTGGAGCCCTTTGTAAATGGGACAGATATTTATTTATACCTGGATATCTGAGACACTGGGTAAGTGGAACACCTCTTTAAAGAGGTTCAAATGGAAAGAACAATTCCCAGATATAGAGGTTTATTTTGTCCCACTAACATAGGTAATTCAGTGCCAAAGTATCGGAACCTAAGCATAAGTTCCAGCTATGGAGGTGCACTGTTGTCTTGTGAACATCCGGTAGTTAATGTAATCATCAGGCAGATTTGATATGATTGGTAGCTAAATTGGGATTATCATAAAGATAAAAATACTAGAAAATCTCTTTCAAATAATTTATTCATTAAATACTACCAGTCATTTTTTTAATCATCTTAAACCGAATTGCGTTGTCTAAAAGCAGCAAGAGCTGCTCTTGCACCAACTTTGATACCTTCCCAGGTCTCGAAACCAGCTTGTTCAATAAAATCAGGGTCGACCAGGAAACCTTGCAGCCAATTACTGTTCCTCCATGCAGGTAGTTCGAAAGTGTAAGAGTATATGGAGTCAAGTTGAGCATAATCACTGGCACCACCAGAAGCTGCATACAAAACGTGGAAAATGTTACCAACAATGTAGTTCCTGTTGGAACTCCACTTGACACTATCGATGGCTTGAGCCATCTGAACACCAACCAGGTTGAGTTGCAAGACATTTGAGGGAAAGCTGCCGTCTCCGAAGCCGTACAAGATCATGCTGCCGAAACTGTGGATGTCGAGGTATAAGGAGAGGCGGTTTTTGTGTTCGGCGATAATGTTTCTGATGACGGTGGACTCTGGTTCTGAGAAAGCTGTGGTGCCGTGGTAGGTGTCAGAGCAAGGGCTGTTGCTGGAAGCAATGCCCCAGTTCATGCCGAAGTTTCTGTTGAGGTCGACGCCAGCACAGATGTTTCCGCCAATGTTAATTCTACGGTTCTTTCTCCAGTAACGGTCCTGCGAAAGACAATCACAGCTAATGAGTTTGTTTACTGTTTATTAATAGATAAAAACATATTTATAACATTTATTTAGTTACTAATAAAACAGGTGTGTAAGTTCAAGCAGGATACGCAGGGAAAAAAAATCGTCCACATCGCTGTCTTTGGCCCGGATTACTGGTACAATTTCCACGATGAGTGGTAAAGAAGATTCTGTATCCGAAAAAGGCCAGCCATCTGGGCCCCAAGTCTGCTATTTTTATAAATTTGTCATTCAAACACGATCCCATTGTCATGTTGCTAAAAGTACGTAATCTGCTAAATTCATAATGGTCGATCATTGGTCTGTAATTGGTCTCGTAATACTTTTTGGTAACCGAGCTATTAAAAGAAATTTCTGCACAATGACGTTCTAATGTAGGTCATTGATCAAAGGAACTGTCAAAATTTTAGCAGATTACCGCATACCTCTGTAATTTATTTGTCATTATGTACGAGATTACCATTCTATGCCATTTCGTTCAATGGAGTGTCAGTGGTTGACCATTGGAAAGTCATAATGACGCTTTTATATTAGTAGATTACCAAAATAGTCAAAATCAAACATTAGGAAATCAATGATGACATATAAATCATTCTGACACTATTGTAATAGCAGACTTGAGACCCTGGCTACCAAGGCAAGGGAGGCACTGGGGTATTAGGAGGAACACGGTTGGATTTAGGTTCGTCTGAAAGTCCTTCACGCACCACCCAGAGTTGAAGGATTTACCATCAAAGGAAGCTGTACTTACCCCGCAGCCAAGTATCCATCCATGCTAAAATATTTAAAATCTACCTGTATATCTAAGTAAAGATACGTTATACTTAGATATACATTTTATCCTAACTAATTTTATAAAAGTTGCTGAGCCAATTTAGTTTTTTTTTAACAAAAATAACTGTGACGTTTGAGATGGTTATAAGTATAAATGATATTTAACGCGAGCGATACTGCAAGCAAAAGCTTGTAAAAATATTTATAATGTCATAAAAATGACTACGTTAACGTTTAACTACTTACGTTGCTATGGGTGAAGATGTAGCCATCAGGGTTGGCAACGGGCAAGATGATCCAGTCAATGTTCTGGACGAGGTCTGATTCAGTGACATCGATCACCAGCTTGTGGATAGCGTAGAGAGTAGCAGGGAGGGTGACCCATTCGCGACAGTGGAGAAGGGACTGCATCATGACCACTGGTTTCCCGGCATCCTGGAAAAAAGAGGTTGGTATGACAAATAACAAAAATAACAATTTTAATAGATTGCATCTTGTCTTTTTGAATAAACTATAGTTACAACTTACAGACTATTTCGACAAGGTTGTTCAGATGTGATCATAACGTCTTCGAGCTACAAAATTAGCCATGCGATTCCATACATGATATTTATTTTGTAAGTTAATTGTAAATAACACTTTTTCACGTCAATATTTTTTGGGCATTATAAACTAGATGAGGCCGATGTTTCCTAGCTGACTACCCTGACAAAAAACACCGAAACAAACTTAGAAGTTAAAGTCTCTTTTGAAATCCATATGAGAACCATGTAACCTATATGAATAGAATATGGATTTCAACTTGATGACTCACAGAATTCATTGGACCTGTCCAGTCAGTGCAAGCCTTGGTCACTAATCAAGTAGCTCAACTTAGAACCTATAAGGAGGTCAACGACTCGACGAACAATGCCAATGAAAGGATACTTGATTAGGCCACAAAAATACTCAAACGGCCAGACAGTGTTAAAAATACTTGTATATAAAATTAAATATCATAAACTTCTATGAGTTCATTGCAAATATACTAAAACCAGGATTTTCATTTTCTCCATATTGATTTAAGCATCCCCTTTGTTGAGAATAATAGTAGAAAATAATATTACCTGGAAGTTTGTGGTGGAAATCCTCAAGTATCTGATGGGTCTACCTTCGATACTTCTTCCACCCAGCACAACGGTGACCAGATTGGGGTATTGCTTGGCGAGCTCATCTAAATAAGCATCGACCTGTAATATTATGAAATTGTAAGTACAGTAGTTTTTTTTAACATGCTAAACAGAAAGTTTAGACTAAACGCAATTAATTGAATAGTAAAACAATGAAAACCAATAATCATTGATTCTTAGTGATATCTCATGAATTGCTTCTTTAACTAGCCAACTTTGCAGTTTTACTGTCATTGTTAATTAATTTACCTTTAACTTTATCTTATACAATGTATTTTTATATAAATGTGATCTATAGCTTTACTTACCTCAGCGTAGGTGTGGATTTTGTCAAAGGAGAGACGAGAGTTAGTACTGTTGCTCTTAGCTGCAGCGTCAGCAAGAAGTTTGTCTTCTAATTCTAACTGCCTGAAATTTAAATAATCATCAATCGTACCTATATGGCATGTATCAATACTACAGCATTTAGCAAAAGATTATTATACGTAATAATAAAATTATATTTAATTATTCACACTTTCTCTGACCGTCCCATTCCGCATCAGCTAATTTACTAATCTTTCACCACACACTTCTCACCATCATCATCCGTATTCAGCCGAAAAACTTTAAGTGCTGGACATAGGCATTCTCTTACCGAAAATAAAAATGTTCAATAACAGAAGTAACATCTGAAACTTACTCTTTAACATTGTCTACTTCAACTTTGTACTGGACACCAGCTTGTTTAAGGAAGTTCTCAAAGATGTCTCTCTTGATCTTGGGGACGAGAACTTTTCCGGGAATTCCAGGAACTGCATCAGACCAGACATCTAGGAACATCTCATCTTCTACATCATGGACGAGTTTTCCTTGGTCAATGGTGTCCACGTCGATTTCATATACTGCGTGTCTGAGAAGAAGAAAATATACCTACGTTATTAATTTGTAAGAAAGTTGTCTACTATCAGGCCAGAACTTCTGTCTACTATCTGTATTCCTTGTCTTATACTATGAGTTTGAGTTCGATACATGAAGCAAAACTCACATCTTTAAAAAAAATCTCAAATTATTGTTAAAAACTGGACATAACAAAATCAATAATATGAAACATCTCAAAATAATGGTAATTTAAAATAAATAATAAGAATAACATATCATCCATTTACACTTTTATATTATTTTAAACTCTGTCGTTAAGAATATTCAAACGGACAAATTATATTCAAAGAAATGCTTACCCTTCATAAATTTCATGTTTAGCTAATACAGCAAGAATGCACAAAGAAAATACCACTAAGTATTTCATGATGTCTTTGTGGCATTTAACACGAGCCACTTAATCATAAAATACTATAATTATACAAATCTATCAGTTTTATTTGAAATAGCATCTGATAAAGGGTAAGACGACAGATTTGTCAATAATTAATCTACGCAGTTGATTATGATAACACTAGTACGAGTTTAGATAATAATTAATGCAAACTGCTTGGAAAATCCATAATGATTGCTTATCGCCTAAGGAGATAACAAGGTAAATAATAATAATAATAATGATTTCATAGGTGTTGCTGATCCAGTTGTTGCAAGCGCAACTACTGGGTTTACTGTTGGATGCCCAAGCACTGCAAGTGGAAATAGAAAGAAAGAAACAAAATTGCGCCAAGCGAAAAATCGTGGATAGTAAACGTTTGTTAGCCAGAGAGATGTCGGCAGCATTGTAGCTATCATAGGTAGAACGTCGACTAAGCTGGCATAAGAAGGTTACGAAGGACTAGGCACTGTTAAGTGACCTGCGGGTGACGGACTTGGGGAAATCCGTCATCGAAGAACGCAGGCCTGAGTTGAAGTCTGATGGGATTGACACATCACACTAAACGACAGGTTGGTAGCGGTACTTTACCTGACAAGAACTATCACAATATCCTTTTTTTTATCGATGACTTATGTTGACTGACTTATGGATTATCAGAAGCCAGAAAATCTGACATCAGTCTTGCCAAGAAGTTAATGGGTTGTGGAGGTCTGGTAGGCGGCTGCCAGTGCTTTTCCCGACTATATTGGGGTCGGCTTCCAGTCAAACAGTATTCAGCAGAATACCAGATGAGGAAAAAAAGATAATTTTAATCAAGTAATCAAATACTTATGTAGATAAAGACAAAGGTAAGACTTGCTATCAAAGACCAATGTTGTTGTCAGTTCATTTTGGTGACAAACGATGTTGGGTTGGCAAAGGAGACATTTTGACTATGCTCAGTGTTTTTTGCAAGTTTTAATAAATGGCCGAATGAGAGTGGTCGAATATCAAGCCAAATCTTGTACTTACTGATTTTTATGTATAATTTAATACACACTGATTCTAAAAACAGCCTTAACTGGGTTGTGCAGCCCGGTTTATTAATCGTTCCATGTTGGTTTTCTGCTGCATGCGATAAGACTGCACCCGACATGCATTTCCTTTATATGTACACTTACTTAATCACATTTATTATTTGTATTGTTATTAAATTTAAACTTGTCTTTACTAACATAATTTAAGTTCCACTAATGCTATCGTTTAGGTTTCAGTGGAAAATCCATTAATTTATGTATGTCGTTTTGTAGCACGTTAAATACGTAAGCAGAATTAAATACGTTTTCTTTATTTTTTTTTGCTTCTCCTCCAATATCCTCTCCACAACTGACATTACCACTAAATAGTGTTTGTTCTCTCTTCTTACCCAACTGACCAAAACTTGGGCCTGAGCTCAAGACCCATCGACGGCCACTGCTGAAGGTGTGTCAGTAAGTGCCACCGATTACCTTCCTATACGAACTGGCCGCCTATGACCTTTGTTGATATTTGTGCTGTCACAAATGTGATGGAAACCATCTATCACCGGTATGTTGACGTACGCAGGAAAAGCACGTTAAGCTGTTGTTCTCGGCTCACATTTGCAGATTCGACAGACGTTACAGGAAATCAAAAGCCAAAACGGGTGCCAGGTTCAGACTGAATACCAACTCAGTAACTGTGCGCTACACAGGTACTCAATCTGAGGCTGAATAGGTAGTCACTTCATGCAGAATACTGGTAAGACTCTTAATCTGAGCCAGTACAGTCAATCTGGTTAACCAACCTTTTTGTTTGTGAAGTAATGAGTTTAAGCGCTATCTAATTTTAGGTATAATTGCTAAATTTCGATATTAAATAAACCGCTTTAATCTTGAGTGTCAAATTGACTGAAGATTAATATTAAAGTAAGGATACCTTCACATAGAAGAAGCTAGTACTAATCCAGTCTTGCCAAGAAGTACCGAGTTACCCATTTAATGGGTTGTGGAGGTCTGGTAGGCAGCCACTCCACGTAAAATACTGGTATTCAGCTGAATCCAGTATGACTAAGAGCCGACCCCAATATAGTTGGAAAAAAGGCAGATGATGATTATGCCTTCACATAGTGTGTGTGATGAAGGCAGATTGGGCACGAGCCTGCCTAGAATTGGTGTTACTGTTTTTGTATTATTATCGTGGCCTCATTTAGTTAAAAAATACTTGTAAGGTGATTTTTATGACATAAATATCATTTATCAGTTCTGCAACCTTAGCAGGTACTGACCCTAGCGGGCCCGTCAACTATGCTGACATCGCTTTGTGGTGCGTATAAAACATAAAGCGCCGTCGATCCGTACCTGGTCCTTATCGAACGGCGAGCGAGGCGATTACCCATCGCTCGCAGTCCGTAGGCCCGCGGCTACAGTAGCCGAGAATCACTCTGCCAAGGCGTCTCCTGTAGCTGTGAGAATCGCTTGTCCATCACGCGTTCCGCTTCTTCCTCCGCTTGCATTACTGCTTTCCATGCCCGCCTTCTCCGGACTAAGGATTGGACCAGGGCTGGATGCGAGAGTTCCCCATCCGAGAGGTCCCTATCCACACCCGAGCGTGTCCTCCCGCTGAATCTGAAACAGGTACATTCCAAAACAACCGTGTCCAGTGAGGATGCCGTGGAAACACTCCTCAAAGACTTATCATTAGAAAAAGTTAGGCTGACGTTTATTAACTAATATCTCCTGCATACTTGGAAATTTCTGTGAATGAGGGCACCGTGGTTGAAATTCAGTCTGTGAGGAGTAACGATGGATGTGGTTCATATTGAAGATCGTGACATGTTGCATTGATCTCAAATAAAATGGGATTGAAGCATTTCATGGTGACAATAAAACCTAATTACTTAAAACAAAAACATTTTTACGAGTTAAATATTTCATTAACTTCTTGTAAGACGTTAATGAAGCGTTACTAGACTGCAGGAGGTACCTGTAGTCTAGTAAAGCAGGGGAATAAATCTACAGTACAAACAAACAGTAGGTAATAAGTAGTGCTCAACTGCTCGTAAAATATAAGCTTGAAAGTTTATTGTGATCGTCTACAATGAAATAAAACGGGAGACAATTTATCAAGAAAAACAGTCATGACGTTGATCGCAATTGCTTAAGTGATTCTAAACATAAACAAAAACGAAGAATAGAAAGGATTCAAAAAGGTACAATTTATTTGAAAAATCTTGATTCTCTAAAATCCAATTGAATTATATATAAAATTTTAGAGAATCAGATTTTTAATTTTGTAAATGACCACATTTTAAAAATTAATTATGTATATTAATGTTTAATCTTTATACTAATTATAGCGTTTTTGCGTAGTTAAAATATCGATTGACTTGATTTATTTATATCTCAAGGAAAAAAAAACAATCATTAAAAAGATGAACGTTTCGCTTACTGTTTTTGCGAAATAAAAACGATAATTTAAATACATGCCATTAAAAATATCTCAGATATTGATAAGTTGCGTCTGTGATACTGTTAATACCCGATTATAGAAAATCCTTAGATTAAGTGGCTACTGTAAGTTCTTATTCACATTGAAATTTACTGTAGTGTTTGTCTTCAAAATTCCCAACTTCGGCAGGAAACTCTACTCTTTAGCAGATCAGAACTTCATCAACACCCAAGTGGCCATATTATCATAAAGATTGAAACACTGCGAGTAGGTATCTCCTACATGAGGTACGGGCCTGCGGATGGCAAGAGTTGGGTTTGGGTGGCTCATAACAACCAGGCCCGAGTCGACGGTGCTTTGTTTTTCACGCACGCCTCAAAGAGATGTCAGAGTAGAAAATGGGGCACGCTAGGGCTGCCTGCCAGGGTTGCGGAATTTCTTCGAAAGTGTTACCGCCGCCCTGGAACACAAAGGAGATTTGAAGGAACACGGGTGAGTTTCAGTTAGTAAGAGTGACATTCCTTTCCACTCCGCTGCAGCCAGCAGAAGAAGTCATTTGATGATCTATGAAAAAGGAATCTTATTTTAAGTGATATGTTTTTTTAAGTTTTTATGAAAAATAAAATTCAATCCGTGTACTGGTGGCACATCACCTACTTCAGTGTCTAAACTGTAGAATTTGTTTTTATTCATTTGTTTTTTTTTGGTTGAGGAACATGCCTTGACGACTTTTCAATCTGTGAATGTGGATGGCTATAGACGAAGACCAAGACTAAAGAAACCATAGGTGGATAGTGGTAAAGATGATAAGGTTAGTTAGGATGATGAGTAAGAAGATGTATCGAGGAAGATCTCCTCAAGGTCTTTCTCAAATGAACTGAAATAAAGGCATATAAAACTTTTTTTGGTTGGGGAAATCCTTTAAAGATAAGATTGCTTCCGTTAAAATAGTTTTGGGAAATGTTTTATTTTTTCCTGGTTTCTTACTAAATTAAAATGATCGGAGACAACCTAGACTTAGTATTAGCATACCAGATACATACATATATATATATGTGGAACCCATCTTGGAATTAATTCAAGCGCACAGCATAGTCCACCGCGTTTTGATGACTAAGTAATCAAAGAGCAGGCAACGTCACAGGATGCACAATAATTGCTTCAAGAATCAGCCTGCTTTCCTTTACCAAAACACAGACTTTTATGACCCAAAGATTTAACGGTATTAGATACCCGTGTCATTTATCACTACTTACTGACTTACTGTATCTGTGAGATTAGCTACGATATCAGTTTACGACACATGTATATTTATAAAAAAAAATGGTGATACTAAGTGCGGCATTTTGCAAAGATGAAGTTTCTGGTACTGGGGGTTTTACTTGCTGTGGCTTACGCGAAGCATGAAGAATATATTGGGTCAGTATTATAATATATCGTTTTATTTTTTATTTAGGACTGCTCTCTTGTAACTCAAAATTATTGTACGGTAATTTTACATTAAGATTTAGTGTCGACTTTTTGTTTTATAATAACCTAAATTCTGTTATTTTTTTTTAATTTGTCCAACTTTTTTATGATGCTTTTAACAAAACCACTAAAAATGGTAATACACAAATAAATGAAGTTATAAATATAGTTACTAATATATAAAGTTGAAGAGTTTGTTTGTTTGCTTGAACGCGCTAATCTCAAGAACTACTGACATGATTTGATTTTTTTTTTTCTGTTTCTCTCCGCTGCTATTGAATAAATGGTTCGTAACGTGCTCTGTGCCGCCTGATAACTCCGAGTTTCATACGAAACCGGTTTCTGTTTACGGCGCGGCGCAGACGCAAAGTATTATTTGTGTTCAACCAGACAATTTATATCGTGGTTCGTTGTTCTAAAACGCTTAGATTATGTATGATTTTACTTATTATCTTTATTTATATAAACCTTATATATGTACTACCTATATTAATCATTAGTTTATCACATTCGTTTATCACGTACATATTACTATTACCTCTAAGTAACATCTACACTACTATGATTCTTATATATTTATCTCAAGACACTACACATAAAACTGATTTACGTCCGTGACATGTCACACCCTCAGGTCCAGTTGAAAACCAGCGTCAGGCACTAGCTGTCTGACATATATGCTGAACTGGACCTATTTGGCGCAGCCGTGGGGCACGCACCTCTTTTTTACTTTTCTTGGTTATTTTTGTTTGTTTTTTATCGTTTTTGCTGTGTGCCCCAACTGTGGCAAATAAATGAATTTTCTTTCTTTTTTTCTTTTATTTGAAAAATTCTTTCAGTGTCAGATAGCCTATTTATCGAGGAAGGTTATCACACTAAGACCAATATGAGCAAAGTATTCATGAGAAATGTGACGCAGACGAACGCTGCGTGTGTCAGCTATTCAGGCATAAAACTGCTGTAAATTTTCAACCAAAATCAAACAATCAGCAATTACACCAAGAATAGGTAGAAACTAATATTTTCGATAAATTACTTTACAGATGGAAATCCTACTATGTAGGAGTTTCTACTGAAGAACAAGCCAAAGCCTTGGCTCCATTGGTCGCTGAATATGAACTGGACTTCATAAGCCATCCAACCTTGACCCGGGAAGGTCTGGTACTAGTGAAGCCTCACCATCAAGCTGCCTTCATCCAAGATGTTGAAGCCGTGGGAATTTCTTACAGGATCCACGCTGATGATGTGAAAAGGTAAATATGATAATAGCCAGAATGGAAGAATATTTCTTCTTGCTTACCCTAGAGTGAGCGTGCTATTAGCATTTTCCCGCCCTCGGAAATAAAAATATATTCTGAACTATGCACGTGTTATGGTCAAGGTTCCTAGTAGTCGACTCTGCATTCCTCACCTTCCTGTATGCAGGTTAGTATATAATAATCAGTGTGATAAGGGCTGCAGAAATAAAAGTTTCGGATAGCTTCCGGCGGCAAATTGCTCAGCTCGTGTCCTATCTCCTTAGAATAATTTTATCATAAATACTGAATTTGCCATGACAGGATTACATATTAAGAGAAGGTTTTGCCAAAAAACCTGAGAAATTTGATACCACAATATTAGGCCATTGTAAAATTAAATTTCTCAGTTTTTATCAATAAACTACTATCAGGGAGAAGAGCAAGTAATTGTATGAATATACAAGGTAAGTGGTCAAAAAGTAAAAATATCTCGCGCCGGTGCGAGACCGGCCCCCTACGCCATACCCTACGTCTCGCGCAAGGTGTTAACCTCGTGTTAGCAACAAATCTTGGTCTGTGCCTTGCTGTAAAAAAAAACTAGAGCCACAATCAGGTCTAGCATCTCCTACCTATGCATATGTAAAATAAAAATAAAAAAATCATATGTATATAAACTTATTTACAAAGCCCTGACTCAAAACGATGCAGTTTTTAGAGGATTGAAAAAAAAAAAAGAATTTATAATTCACGTTCTTACCAATGCTCTAGTCCTAAAATTGAAAATTAAAACAAACTTAAACACTTTTAACTTTTCAGCGCCCTTGACTACGATGATCAGCTCATTGAAGCTCAGAAAAGATCCACTGCTACCAGAAACGGTGGCCGCCAGGTGCCTTATGACAACTATCAGGAACTGGATGTGGTAGGTTAAGCCATATTTGTAATAACATATAAACAAGTACACACACAAAGACGGTCAGCTAATTAACAGATTTAATGTTATGAAGTCCATAAATTATGTATTATTAGTACCAGAACAATAAAATCAAATGATCTCACCATTATCTTCCTTCTGTTGTCAACTACAACTTGACTTGGATTTCCGCAAATTAACGCCTGACTCAATCAATTTTACAACTTGACAATTACTAGAGTCACTATAATATTTTGTTTTCAAACTAGTGCCTAGTGTGTACTTGGGGTCGATGAGAAACGTTTTTTTTTTTCTCTATTCTGTCCTGACAACGGTCATGCTTTCACTTGCTGCACACACCACACCTTATTTTCATATCACTTCTTACAAAAGTCATCCATTTTTTTTTAAAACCACAGATGGAACGTATTCAGCCATTTAAAATAATTTCAGATCGACGATTACCTAGACTACATCGGTGAGAAATACCCCGATGTGGCTACAGTAGTATCCCCTGCCAAGTCTTTCGAAGGTCACCCTATTAAATACGTGAAGATCTCCACCACCAACTTTGAAGATGAGAGCAAGCCCGTGATCTTCATCGACGGTGGCATCCACGCTAGAGAATGGATCTCTCCCCCTACCGTCACCTGGGCCATTCATAAGCTGGTCGAAGATGTTACCGAAAGTGACTTATTGGATCGGTTCGATTGGATCCTTCTGCCTGTAGTTAACCCTGATGGATACAAATTTTCACACACTAACGTAAGTAGTTTTTGTCCTCTTATTCTTATGTGTATTTACAAAAGAAAAACATTAAATTTTATGTTGTCAGAATCGTTTGTGGCGTAAAACTCGATCTACCAACTCGGACCCACTAACCCAAATCTGCCCCGGAGTTGACGGAAACCGCAACTTCGACTTCGTTTGGAATACCGTCGGTACCAGCCCTAGCCCTTGCTCCGACATCTACGCTGGACTTTCTGCCTTCTCTGAAATTGAAACTAAGGTCGTCCGGGATATCCTCCATGAGAACTTAGCTCGCACTGCTTTGTACCTGACCATCCACAGTTTTGGAAGCATGATCCTGTACCCATGGGGTCACGATGGTTCTTTATCTCAGAATGCTCTTGGTCTCCACACTGTTGGTGTTGCTATGGCCAATGCTATCCGCAGCAAGGCTCTTCCCAACTTCCCGAACTACGTTGTAGGAAACTCTGCCCTTGTTATCAACTACTACATCGCTGGATCTTCGGAAGACTACGCGCATTACATTGGAGTGCCTCTATCTTACACTTATGAACTGCCTGGTGTATCTTCTACTGGTAACGGTTTCCATTTGGACCCTCGATACATTGAGCAGGTTGTTCGTGAGACCTGGGAAGGTATTGTTGTTGGTGCTAGAAGAGCAGGTGATTTGTTCATCAATATCGAAGTGAAGAAGTAAGAATGAGATATCTTAGTAAAAAAAAAAAGCATGATTTATTTATTAAAACACCTTCGTTAAAAATCTTTTTATTTTTACCTCTGAGTTCCTGCAACGAATTTTTTGGTTAATAAGTTAGCAGATTATTGCGGGTATAAGCGGTTCGGGTTTGCCCCATAAAAAAACTTCTTACTGTTGGTATGACTCTATGTATACGTTCACATATTTTATGGCGCAATATTTACCTACATTCTTATCAGATCGTGTCGGAACATTCAGAGCAAGACTGCGTGAACTCAAATAGCTGATATTTTGTCAATATATAATTACGTTAGTCATAAAGACGACAAACATGTCGCACTTCATTCAGGCACAAACTGAAGCAAAAAGGAATAAAAAGAAGGTCGATATGGTCTTTATGCGAGGCAAGGACTAAGGCTAAAGAAGTAATTCCTATTAGATATTTAATCTGGTCATACATACCATTACCGGAAATTATGCTAAACATAACAGAAATAAAATGGGCCATCTAGTGATGTTCCTTTTAATTCACCGGTTTATAACAACCCAAAATCAATTCTCAAACAGGGTTATAGCTAATCATTCAGCATTATTGTTGTGCTTTTGTGCGTGTATGTTGTGTTGTGTGTTTTCATTGATATAATAAATTGTAAGGCAAATTCTTAAGTAGTTCCAAAGGCAGGTAATATAGCGGCATCAATGCCGCCACAAGAAAAACTAGCGAAGCAAATTTGAAAGGCAACAAAAAGAACCGCTTTGCCATCTATACAGCCAGCGAAGAACTAAAATCCTGCATCGCAGCTTTAGAGTTTACCGTGCGATTTCAATACAACAGCATGAATATCAACTACAGCAGCCATGACGTCTTAAATCCATCATGATTCCTGCGTCAGAGAGAGACGGAGTTACACAAGACGAATAGCACTATCCGTTTCCCTCACACTGAATCATAATAGTATTGGCACTTCGTAGTACGGCCACAGGGCAGTTGCCCACCGGACACAGCAACCCTCCGATCGGAGGATCCTCCCTTTTCAACGGAGGTATGCGAGATTTTATTCTCTGAACCGCATACCTCTAGTATACTAATAGCCCTCGAAAATGAACGTGCGGCTACCTCAGCGTGACGTCATCATCACTCCTCATCGTAACCTCAAGCTCTCGAGCAGCATGTCATACAGCCAGCGAGTACCCACGGCTTCAAAAGGTATCCTGACCACCAGCATGCCTACCTGGTCATACCTGGTCATCACCCTCAGCTTCATCAGCGACCTAGGGAACTGGTAAACCTGCCAAAATTAGGCAGAACTATTATTATTATATACTTTATTGTACACCAAAAGAAACACAAAAAGTAGACTTAAAACTAAAACACATACAATGGGCGGTCTTATCGCATTCCGCGAACTATGCAACTTAAAAGATTTAAAATACAAGAAAACATCATGTAAAAAATCACAGGCTTTTATTTCTAAATAAGTCACCTGCTCTTCTAGCACCAACAATAATGCCTTCCCAAGTCTCATTGCACACTTGTTGGATATACATAGGAGGTAGATTAAAACCAAGAATAGTATTCGAGAGTCCAGGTAATTCAAAAGTATACGATAACGGTACACCAATCAGATGGGCATAATCTTCAGATGCTCCTGAAGCACCGTAGTTCAATACCAGGGCTGCATTACCCACAACATAAGATCTGAAATTGGGTAAAGATTGTTGGTTGATTGCGGTTGCCATAGCAACGCCCACTGTGTGAAGACCAAGAGCATTCTGAGATAGAGAGCCATCATGACCCCACGGGTATAAAATCATACTGCCGAAACTGTGCATGGTGATGTATAAGGCCAAACGGGCTAGGTGTTCATGGAGAAGGTCCCTTACGACCCTGGTTTCTACTTCAGAGAAGGCTTTAGAGCCAGCGTAAGTATCAGAGCATGCACTGTTACTGGTACCGACTGTGTTCCAAAAGAAATCATAGTTGCGGTTGCCGTCGACTCCTGGACAAGCACTGCTGAGGATGCTCTGGTCGGTAGAACGGGTTTTGCGCCAGAAGCGGGACTGAAAGCAAAATACATACAATTTAAAATAAACGTATTCAATATTAGCACATCGTTATTTTGTATCTATTACAATCAAAATATTCCAGTTACCTAAGAATCAGTAAACTCAGATAAATAGATATACAAATAATGAATAAAACACTTACATCGGTGAAAGTGTATTTATATCCATCGGGGTTAACAACGGGCAGGAGAATCCAGTCGAACCTTTCCAGAAGGTCACTTTCAGTCAGATTTTCGACCAGCTTATGAATGGCCCAGGTAACAGTAGGGGGAGAAATCCATTCTCTGGCGTGGATGCCTCCGTCTATGAAGATCACGGGCTTGCTTTCATCTTCAAAGTTGGTGGTGGAAATCTTGACGTATTTGATTGGACGACCTTCGAAGGAGTTGGCTGCGTTGACAACTGTGGCAACGTCAGGGTACTCTCTGCCAATGTAGTCGATGTAATCGTTTATCTGAAAATAAAAAAGTTAGTTCAGGCAAAGTTCTTTGATACAGCAAATATTAATCTAAAGTAATGTTATTAGCTGCTGATACTGTTATTCAATCGTAATATCTCTGACATTTTCATGGTAACTGCAGGATTGGTCATCGGAGTAAAGCCGCTGAAAAAAGACAAGGGCTGACAAATGACTCCATCCGCTCAAAGTGGAGCGGAAGGGATTGTTGACTCTTACCCACCCGTGCTCCTCCAAATGACTTTTACGTTGCAGGGCCGCAGTAATTCTATCTAACAAATTCCACAACCCTGGCGGTGGAAAAGAGCTAACACTAAGACTTAATAAGAATCGTTTATCATAATTATGGAATACTGCTAATAGAAAATTTGAAGAAGAGAAAAATAATACGTTATTGTGTGTACAAAAAATAGATCCTTTACCTAAACAAGCAAATCTTAAATTCACGTAAAATGTTTGTAGTTTTAAGTGTGCGAGCACTAAACTCCTAGAATGAATGAAGAATCGATTGATATCGATGAAACTTAATAAAACAAATCTATAACTTCCAAGCAAGAAATAACCCTGATAAGATAACAAGAACGACAGACACTTTACTTTTATTGATAAACCAGTTTCGGGTTTGATTTCAGTAGCGCAGTTGCGTATCTGAGAGATTACAACATGCTAATAGTTCGTGCTCTTAATAGTGCAAATGTAGATTGAGGAAGTTTCAGTACACCTCGTGGAAAACATTACTTAAAAATGGAAGCTTCATGAAAAATATAAATAGTAATTCATTTTAGTTTAGTACTGTGGTGGTGTTCTTTAAAGATTGATAATAAACTCGAAGATAAACAAAATAACACTGGTCAACCAAAAATAAAACACTTTGTATGTGCAACAAGACAACTTTTATCTAATTATGTTAAGAACATGTTTAATTAAAAGTATCATAGAACTGAAATTAGAATTATTATAAAATAAACTGAATTAAAAAGGTAAAGGGAAAAGGTGTTCTTAGTAAAAGCTGTAACACAAAAACTTGACGTGATCAAAACAAAATAAGTATTTATCACAGTAAAAGCAGATCAGAGAGGCAAATCAAAATTAGTAAGCACATTCCTTGTTACAAAATCTTGTTGACAATTCTAATTATAATTTATTAGTAGGGACCCTGATGATTCGCAACTACCTATTTATTGGAAAAGAACGAGTTTCCATAACGAAGGGTGATGGCAAAACTAGAATTGTACTACACAAACGTATTTGTAGGGAACCCGAAGATTAGCAATTATTTATTGGAAAAGAATGAGTTTCCACATAAATTTACGAAGGGTGATGGGTGATAAAACTAGAATTGTGCTATATAAACTAGAATTCTAAAAATCTAGAAGAAAGTTGTTTTAAAATAAACAGTGTATATAGTAGAAATGTCTAAGTTAGTGGTAAAATGAAATCTATCAGTAACTTCATCAGATGTCTAGCCTTTTCCCAACTATATGGATTCAGCTGAATATCAGTATTTAACTTGGAGCGGCTGCCTACCAGACCTCTACAACCCAAATAACTGGGGAACACGGTACTTCTTGGCAAGACTGGTGTCAGATTTTCTGGCTTCTGACAATCCGTAACTACTGCCAAAGATCTACAAATGACAGCCGGGACCAACGGCTTAACGTGCTTTCCAAGGCACGGAGGAAACTCGGGTATGTTAAGATGGTCACCCATCCACAGTCCAACCTTGGCAAGCGTTGCTTAGCCATGAAGATCGATCTGTGCGGCTGTTATTCTTTAGCCACGAGCTCGTCTATCTCTAAATCTATCAGTAACTTACAGCTTCGATTTCTTGATAATTGGTATACGGCAGTTGACGTCCACCATTCCTCATGATTGATTGCTTTTGCATCTCGATAAGCAAGTCATCATAGTCCAATTGACTGAAAAAATATTAATAGATATGTGTTTAACGATTTTAAATAAATGATATTGCATTTATTTTATATCTGATGAGAATAGCAAAATTGTTCATAAAAGTTGAAAAGTACACAACAAAAAATATGACCGTATCACGAAATGCCTGGCCACATCATGAAATGAAAACTTCAAACCTAATTTAGGTGACGGATACTCCTATTACTGTCTATAGGGTTTAAATAAAGGAACCTTACATGAATGGGATGACGGGAGCTATGTTCGCTCGCTTTCATACCTAACCTAACCAACCCGCACTGGACCCGCGTGGTGGATTACGGCCCATTCCCTCTCCTAGAGAGGAGGCCTGTGTCCCAGCAGTGGGAACATTAAAAAAGGCTGATTATGCTTATGGTTATGCTATTAGTGTCAGAATGCTCTAAGTACCCTCAAAGTACCCTCCTGAACGAATCTCGGCCATTTCGTGAAAATATATGTATATCGTACCTTTTTATATCATCAGAATGAATCCTATAAGCGATACCCTCACTTTCAACGTCCTGGATAAATGCCGTTTGATGTTCAGGTTTCACCAGTAACACACCTTCGCGTCCCTTGATCGGATGGCTTAAGATATCCAGCTCATATTTATCCACCATGAACTGGAAAGCCTTGATATGGCTGTCGTTGGTAAGTTCAACATAGTAGGATTTCCATCTGCAAATAAATAAATAACTGTTATTACTGATTGTGTTAAGGTTAAGCAACGCTTGCCGCGGTTGTTCTGTGGATGGGTGGACATATTAACAAACAGAGATTCCTCTGTCCCTCGGAAAACACGCTAAGTCGTTAGTCCCGGCTGTTACTTATAGATCCTTGGCAGTCGTTACGGATTGTCAGAAGCCAGAAAATCTGACACCTGTCGTGCCTAGAAGTACTGTGATACCCGGTTGATGGGTTTTGGAGGTCTGATAGGCAGCCGCTATATCACGTAAAAGTAACTTCAGGTAATGTCCCGGTCAAACCAGGTCCAGCTGAATACTAGTAATCAGCTGAATCTGGTTTGACCAGGACTAGTTAGTCCGACCCACAAATATGTTGGGTAAAAGCTAGGCACATGATGACGGATTGTGGCAAAGTAAATTATGATGGAAAACTCGATCATATGTTTTCTTCTTTCAATAATAATAGGTCAACGCAATTACGGTGTAAAAAACTTAAAAAAGAAACTGTTGAGATTCTTGCCGGTTCTTCGTCAAATGAAACAAGCAATACGAACTATGAACTAACTTCTGACTTTATAATTGTGTAGACTTATGGAAAACAAAATATTTTAAATATTAATATTTGAATTTACGTAAATTAAAAAAAATGTAACCAAAGTTTACTTGAAATATATTGTATATCCTACTATTAACATAGTTTTTTTTAAACCGATCTTAAGTCATACATAAAAAAGTTACAAACCCGATGTATTCTTCATGTTTGGCGCAAGCTAGAGCGAAAAACGCAACCACTACCAATAACTTCATGTTGACCGAATACCGTTTTAAGACTTATCATAGTTTTTATAACAGTACCCAAAAGATATAAATTTTATCTTTGAGTCATGAGACACTATCTGAATCTGGAAGAGCATTAGATAGATTAATTCTTGTTAATCCTCTTAATACCTTCTTGCCCTTATGATTTATGTGTATTAATATGTCGTCATTGTGGTGTTCAGCGTCAGACAGCATCAGTCTGTTTAACATATTGCTGAAATTGACCTTGTTATTGCAGCCAGCTATGAAGCGTACGCGTTTCATGTATCTGTTAAATAGATATTATTATTTCTTTCTTTTTCTATGCGTTTTAAAGTTAAGAGCCATTTCATAACTTTCTTTCCTATAGATTATCAGTTCTACGAGCAATGTGCCCTGCCCACTGCGACTTAAGTTTGTCAATTCTTCGGGCTTCGGAATAATAGTTCAGTTTTATACTACTTCTACTTTATCATCATGGTCATCATATCATCGGTCCACCTTGTGGGAGACCTTCTAACGCTGCGTCTTCGGGTACCTGGTCACACTAGAGAACTTTTCAGCCTGACTGAACATCTCTTCTGCGGGTCATGTGCCCTGCCCACTGCCACTTTAGTTTGTCAGTCCATCAGATTATGTCGGTAACTTTGGTTCCCTTGCGGATATAATCGTTCGTGATTCCATCACGCAAGGAAACTTCGAGCTATTTCTACTTACTTATATACTTATTTGTGGTATCATGAGTAGTTCTGTGTAGCCAGATCACGCGCTACGTCGCAGAACGAAAAGTTCAATTGATAAATCACTGGATTAACCGTATTACAAATTAATATCGAAGATTATGTGTGATAAAATAATTAAAATGCCAATACGCACGTGTCATTAATCTTGATTAATGACACGACTACCAATTTAGTTTAAATTTGGTAACACATAATCTTCTGTGACCCAAACACAACGAGTAACGAAAATAAATTAAGTTTGTTAAAGACTAACTTTGGGGGGAAATCTAGAAAAAAAAAGAGTTTTTCCAACTGAAACATGTGAAATAATATCAAAAATGAAAGGTTTTCTGAGGTATTTCGAGTATATTTTTGTCATAATTTCAAAATAAAGAGAGATGTGGCAGCGTAACGGCCATCTCTCTAAGACTGCTGAAAGAAAAAACTGAGAAGTAGATGTATTTCCATAGTTTCTTTCCCGATTGGCAATTTCTACTTAAAAACTTTGAACTGGCTTACCCACTACGATTTTAGCTTGCAAACTTAGCTAGAAGTGTCTGTAAGTTCAGGCCATATCCCGATAATTTATTTCAAGATTTGTTCCTTAAAAATAAACTCAAACACGGCTTGCTCTATAGCAACGTGCAGACCAATCCAGCTGAGCCTTTACAAGTCATGGAACCGTAAGTTATATCCAAGTTATATCTAAACACAGAACTGAACACGCACTAGACTAAATTGTACTTAAACATAAACATTTAAGTTGGTCAGGATAAAATTGCCAAGTCGCACTATTGAGAAGCAGAGAATAACACATTTTCTTTTTAAGCGTTTAAACGTATGCATGCCAGCTCTTGCCATACTAAAGTGTATAGTTGGATCTTACTTTTGCTTTTATAAGCAAAGTCATTCTAGAGAACTTGGCATTCTTTCACATTTATGTGGGTTTATTTTCCTTTAATGGATATAGTTACAACATTTCAGTCTAAATTGCTTTTATACGTATTTATGTGTTGTTTTATGTTTTCTATACATTTTTATTGCATACCACGCTAAAGCCAGTAACTATTGATAAAATGGATTTAAAATAATCTTGTGTAATACATACATATGTATGCAATTTTAGATACTGTTTGACTGTGTTAAATATTGGTATTAGCAGCAATTTAAATAAATACTGAAAAATTAACGATGCAGATGGTAACGATTGGAATGGTTGCTGATTTTTTTTTCTAAATAGTTTACTTACTAAATGAATTATAAAACAAATATGTTTTTTTTTGCAGCGGATTTACCCAACATCTACGTTCGTTTTAATCCCATAATCTCCGACAAACATTTTTATATCGTGGAATACCGTAATAATTAAAAGGATTTTTTTATCAAGCACGCTTCGGATTAGCTGCTACACGATCAGCTGTCGATATTTTTGAAAACTATGACTGGCATGTTTCGGATAAAGTCAAAGATACAGTTTTTTATAGTAGCTTATCTTTATATTTTGGCGTATGCCAAACACGAAGACTATACTGGGTGAGTGGTACACAATGTGTAATGGAAGATACTCAACGAAATGTTAGTGAAAGTGTAGACAGTATACAGTAAGCATGTCTCATAGGCTTCTTCCAAACATACACGTGACAGCATTTTTTTTTGTAGCTGGAAGTCCTACTACATAAACACAGCCACCAAAGAACAGGTGATAAAGCTTAATACTGTTCGTACAAGACTAGATCTGGATTTCCTGAGTCTAGCACATGTAAAACGCGAAGCAGTGGTTTTAGTGAAACCTGAACAACAGCTTGAATTCATGGAAAGTTTGGATCAGCTTGGCATCAAGTACAGGATCCACGTTGATGACATTAAATCGTAAGTTGATCTTGATTGAGGACCCACAGCGGCTTTGCACGGCATTATAAACCTTCCTCGTTTATCGCTCTTTGAAAGAAGAAATAAAAATAGTTTATTAGCGCCAAGCATGAAGAAAAAAAAGTAAAAAAAAACTTCGCGGCGGCGCACATCAATAATGGCTGCAGATCAATTTGTCTTGACATTCTCTTTCTAGTCCAAACATCTCAAAATCTGTTGTGTGGTTTAGAAGTAAGAGAAAACAAATAGACAAAGGCAGTAACTTTGGTTTATACTGCTAGTGTGTTATAAAAATAGCTAGAAGAGCTGTCTGTTTTTGCCACGTTTTAACACACCCGAAAGACCATGTTGTGTAACGCAGTTTGGGAGAACAGTCAACTGCGATAAAATGAATTTGGTTCATTTATTATTAAAATATAATATAAAGTTACTTAAATTTGTTTCAGAGCCCTGGACCATGATGACGAAATGAACAGAAATAGGTCAAAGAGTATTGCTAGAGACGGCGGTGATGTTATGTGCTACGATGACTACCAGAGATTGGAAACGGTAAGTGAAGCGTAAGATTATTGTAATGTCATGCAATGGACTTCATAGGCCATATTGGCTAACTTAAGCAGCCAAGTTACTCCCAGCAGCAGAAACTCAGAAGCTTATTCTTCACTGTTCAAATCATTAATTTCCATTTTTCTACGTAGATTTGAAAGTTTTAAAAATAATAAAAACATTTATGTTCAAAGTTTCCTACATCGAAGCCGACTATTTCTAGATCGAGGCCTATATGACTTACATCGCTGCTGAATACCCAAACACCACCACTTTGGTAACAACTGCAAATACCTTCGAGGGACGTCCAATACGATACTTGCAAATATCAACCACCAACTTTGAAGACAAGAGCAAACCAGTCATTTTCATAGAAGGAGGTATGCACGCCAGGGAATGGATCGGTCCCCCCACCGTCACTTTTGCAATCAAGAAGCTTACTGAGGATGTTACTGAACCTGACCTCCTCAATCGCTTTGATTGGATCCTGATGCCAGTTTCCAACCCTGACGGTTATTATTTCACTTTCAGAGGCGTAAGTTTAGATTCTTCTTTATTCTCTTTTGTCCAGTAAAACCAGACGATAAATGTAACGTATGTCGATAACATAGGAAATTTGATAAATTTTTAATTCCAGAAACGTTTGTGGCGCAAAAACCGCTCCATGAAACCCCCCAACGATTTGTTCTGCCCTGGAGTCGATTGCAACCGAAACTTTGACATCGCTTGGAACACCGCTGACACTAGTGGTGAACCTTGTTCACTAGTTTACCCTGGCAAACGACCGTTCTCCGAAGTAGAGACGCAAGTTGTTAGGAACGTACTTAAAGAGCATCTTCCTCGCATTGCTATGTTTCTGTCCATGCATAGCTTCGGAAGCTTGATTTTGCACCCATGGGGCCATAATCTTACTCTTTCTTATAACTATGATGCTCTTAACTTAGTTGGCCTTGCTATTGCCGATGCTTTTTCTGAATATGGTCCGCAAAACTTCCCTCCTTTCGTTGTTGGTTCTACTGCAGAAGTACTCTATAAGTGTAGTGGTAGTTCTGCAGACTACGCACACCACATTGGGGTTCCCTTGGCTTATACCATTGAATTGCCAGGGTTTAGTCCGTCACTTCCTGCTGGAGGTTTTCATATGGAACCTGAATATATTAAAGACGTGTGCCATGGTACTTGGGCTGGTATTGCTGTTGCTGCTAGAAGAGCCAAGATGTTATTTAGAGTGTTGGTTTATTGATTGCTATAGCTAAATGAATGGGAGTAGTGCACCTTACAAATTATATTGTTTTATACTTGCTCAAGAAAGTAGTAGTTTATCTTGTATTTTTAGTCTCTCTTGTGAGTCCAGCCATGAGATTAGAAAGTAGCATCATTTTTTAGAATGCTTGATGTGACTGATTACGTTATATGTTGTGATGAATATGAAATCGTCGCGTTCCATCATTTGTCTATGATATCGACAAATGATACTGGAGCACTGGGGCATTGAACGTCAGTCGATGTTAATTTATTATGTTGTTGTATGTCTGTAATTTACTTTTAACTCATTAGTCTATACCGAATATATTATCTGTTTTATATGTTTCTTTTAAGTAGATATCTTGTGCCGTGAGTGTATCCGTGGCATCATAGGCCCTATCCGAACACCAGTGCAGTGGTATTTATTTGTTTTTAAATATCGCAGCATATGCTGAGATAGGGACCTTTTTTAGCCGTACAGTTTAAAATGAATATGAAGCTTTTAAATATTTTTTACTTTTTTTTGTGTTTGTTTTGTGCGTGTATTATTAAATAAATAAAAATTATTTCTTTCTTTCTAAATCTAACATATGGTTTTAAGAAGATTGTTTCTTACGTTGATTTAAAATAACGTGTGTAAAATTCACTATCAACATGCTTTTATCCCGTTTAACTATGATAAAAGTATTAATAAAACGTATTACATATTTACTATCTCTTACGCTTCTGTTATCAATACTACATTGATGATAAAGTTGTGTCGAAGTTATCAGCCGTAATTTACTATAAAAACGTTGGTGGTCACTCCTACCTGATCCAAATCATACACTGCATCCAAAGATGAAGTTACTTTTGCTTGCGACCGTACTTGTTTTGGCTTATGCCAAACATGAACAATACACTGGGTTAGTATTATTATAATTAGTATATTTTACTTAAAATTATTTATTCATTTATTAAGTATCCTATATATTTCATTCCAGTGCTTAATTTTTTATTCCTTTTTTAAGAATAGATGTGGCTAAAGGCTTTCATCATGTGCCATTTTTGTTTTGAAAGACGATGTTAACACCAACTTCCGAGAGCCGCTCACATTGTATTTGTTAATTGAAAATACCAGAAATGTCATAACTCGAAACGAACTAAAAATAGGAAAAAAATTAGATGATGATAGCGTCATCTAATTTTTATTATGTAGATGACTTTCTGTGGTTCTCACTAAGAATGTCCTGATAATGTTTTGTAAACTAAAATCAAAGAAATAAAATGGAAGATTTTACATTATATTTTAATTTATAAGCTTGAGTTGATGTTAATTTATCCTAGATGGAAATCCTACTACGTAGGACCTTCTACCGAAGAGCAAGTTAAAAGCCTGAATGCGCTTGGTGCTAAATTGGATCTAGATTTCTTGAGTCCAGCCCATGTGCAAAGAGAGGCAGTGGTCTTAGTACAACCCGATAACCAAGAAGAATTTACCAAGACGTTGGATGACTTGGGTATAACGTATAGGACGCATACTGAAGATATTAAGTCGTAAGTTTCTTTATTATACTTTCTAATTTTTACAAATTCGGATGTTTAGAATATACTTAAAGTAAAACCCATGTAGGACTTTATTTTGTGTATTTAAATATTTAGTAGTACTTACAAGATTACTCATTCAACTAGTTTTATTTTTAAAGACGTCTAATTTCGTTGTTTTTCTTTTCGTTTAAACTTCTTTGATTATTTCTTTAAAAAAAACGAGACAATTTTTTTTTCCTCAAAATCAGTACATTTTATTAGTAAGACTTTCATTACGAAATATTTGAGTACCTCATAAAAAAGCAAAAAAAGTCCATATAATTTAAAATAATGCTGCCATTTTTGTTTAAACACCAGTTTTTAGGCTATGAAAAAAGTGTTACCATTTGTCATTCTGTTAATATTATAAATATTTTTATTTTATTTTTAGAGCACTTGACCATGATGATGAGGTCATTCAAGATTGGACCAGGACCATTGCTAGAAATGGAGCCAAGTCTATGCCTTACAATAACTACCAGCGATTGTCCGTGGTGAGTACTGCCTGTCATTTTTGTCGCCCCCGCCATATATGTATTTCGCTGTTTAGCATCTTCGACTAACAGGTAACATAAATCTTCATATCTTCCTGGACGGAGTCTGTTGCCTGTCCATTTTTTATATTTACCATTGCCAATGTAATAGTATAGCATATATTATACACGCTGAAACACAAGCTTCCTGTCTTTGACAGATGAGAGTTTTATTTGTAAAACGCAAACAATCAGAACTCTAAAGACTAATATTTACACAGTTAAAACTAAATAAATATAGCACTAAAGAAGTATTTGTACGTCATTAGTCACTTACATGCAAAGAATTTTGCATTCCCTAAACGGGGCTTCATAGAAAGAAGAAAGAAAAACTGTTTATTTGCGCCAAGCATGACGCACACCAAAGAATTTAAAGTACAGCTTAAAACTAAAACAAAAATAATACCTAGTTAAAAGTTCGGAAGGTATGCGTCACATTTGCGCATACCTTAGATGATTTTGATTCACTGACTTCGTAAACGTCGAACTCGTGTTAGTGATAAGAAATATTTGAGTGGTGAAAACCCAATGGAAAAATATATTACGATGATTGATTGTTCTGTAGTTATTAGCCTATTGACTAATCTGTATCAAGCAGATATAAAATAAGGATTTTAATTATGGACTTTAAACAGAAATCGTTCATATCACTTTAAAGTCGATAACATAATAACATAATCAGCCTTTTAACGTTCCCATTGCTGGGACACAGGCCTCCTCTCCAGGAGAGGGAATGGGCCGTAATCCACCACGCGGGCCCAGTGCGGGTTGGTGAATGTCACATGGTTCTAGGACATGCCGGTTTCCTCACGATGTTTTCCTTCACCGTTTTGAGAGCAGTGGTGAAGAAATGAATTACACAAAGTAATGCGCCTAGCTGGGTTTGAACCCGCGACCTACAATTCGTAAGTCGGAGCCGTTACCACTCGGCCACCACTGCTCTACTCGGCCACCATTGCTCTCGTATATAATATAACATAAGTCGATAGGATAAAGAATAATGAAATACCTACATGATGCAACTCGGATCCAGTAACAACTTCAAGGATTTTTTTTTATTCGATTAATCCTCTAAGCATCATGTAGCAAACCTATTGCCACTAGTAACGTTATGGGTATTATAGTAACAGTAGGAAATATAAAAAGAGGATTATAGATTTTAATAGACTTTAAATGGGATCTAGGACTTTATGGGATGCGTGACGTTCTAGTAGTAACGAGGACTAACCATAAATATATATATACATTTGCTGTAGTGAATATGCTCAACTGGCCTCGATTCAAAAATTTATTGTATGAAATTGCTTTTGGTTACAGATCTACGCCTATATGGCTGATATCGCTGCCAGATTCCCAAACATCGCCACTTTAGTGACACCAGCAAACTCATTCCAAGGAAGACCTATCAGATACCTGAGAATCTCAACCACCAACTTCCAAGACAGAAGCAAACCAGTCATCTTTATCGATGGTGGTATTCACTCCAGGGAATGGATCTCTCCTCCCACCGTTACTTGGGCCATTAAGAAGCTGACTGAAGATGTCACTGAACCTGACCTATTGAATAATTATGACTGGATTCTGTTGCCTGTTGTCAACCCTGATGGGTATGAGTTCACTTTCACCAACGTAAGTATAGAAACTGATCTGATCGTCTTCTCGCCCTTGTCCCATGTTATTCGGAATCTTGTCATCTCATTCTTGCCTGTCAACTGCCATGCTATCATTCTTTACTATAATTTAATATTTTTTACAACAGTCCTCGTTCAATCCTTATAATTGATAGTTGTATAGTCATATAAAAGATAAAAAATAACATACTTTACCCTTACAGACTCGTTTTTGGCGCAAGACCCGTTCCAACAACACACACGCTAGCAGTAATCTGTGTCCCGGAGTCGACGGTAACCGAAACTATGACTTTTTCTGGAACTCCGTCGGTACTAGCAACAGTCCCTGCTCTGACATTTACGCTGGAAACCGCGCCTTCTCTGAAATTGAGACCCGAGTTGTCCGGGATCTTATTCATGAACATCTTTCCCGTATGGCCTTATACATCACCATGCACAGCTTCGGCAGTATGATTCTGTACCCGTGGGGTCATGATGGCTCTCTATCTCAGAATGCTCTTGGTCTTCACACAGTTGGTGTTGCTATGGCTGATGCCATCAGCAGCCACGCCTTACCTAACTTCCCTCGCTACATAGTTGGTAACTCCGCCTTGGTCTTGAACTACAGGGCGGCTGGTGCTTCTGAAGATTACGCTCACTTTGTTGGAGTTCCCTTGTCTTACACTTATGAGTTGCCTGGTCTGTCTGGAGGCAACCAAGGCTTCAATCTGGATCCTAGGTTCATTGAACAAGTGTGCCGTGAGACTTGGGCTGGCCTCGTTGTAGGCGCCAGAAGAGCTGGGCAACTTTTTTCTAATGAATCCCTATGATGTGTTTAATCTACTAATGAGACTGATATTGTTAATTAAAGATAAGTTTTATAAATTGTTTTTTTTTTGTGTTTTTTATGAAAATGTGCCTGGCGCCTTTCCTCAAAAGACCCCTCTGTCCTTCAGACAATTGTTCTGATAGTTAGTTAATATTAATAAATAATGTTAACTCTTAGATTGTTTTGGTGTTTTTTCTTAGGGTAGGGTTAGGGTAGGCTGTTAAAAATAAACAAAGTTAAAAAAAGTATTCATCGATAAAATTCTATCGACACGAGAACCACCGCTAAAGATCCCAGCGAACGCGAATAGAATACTCAGAATTGGAAATTGATCCCGCGTTGCTCTAAAACTTTCGCGCCTTCAAGAGCTGTGGTAAAATTCCAATTAAAGCGCGGAGTTTACATGCACGGCGACCTCTTAAGAAATATGCAAATATTCATCATACTTCTGAATACTTAGGACTTCGTAATAGTATTAAGTGGCGGAATATTGATGGACTAATTTGGGGTGGCTGAAGTTAGCGCGTATTATTTTAGAACTTTGGGACAAGTTCATTTTGAATAGTACGCTGGATTCTGGTGTAAGGCTTTTGTTAACTAGTGTAAGTTATTTCTTGCAATTACAATAAGAGTTTAGATTTTGTCGATGTCTTCTTTGCTATGGAATATTCGCAGTTACCAACATTTCTTGAACTAAATTGAACTGATGTGCTAAATTGATGCATACTAGCTACGTGCTCAAACTCTAACTATCGTGAATAAATTTTAATTAAGGTTTAATATTTGTATGCATGTCGACAAAGACTTTTTCTTTTTTACATGTTAAATTTTTGATCTTAGACTTTTTGTAGGACCCAGTGGTTACATATACAGTGAAGTCGGATTCCTAGTTCTGGC
Source organism: Hecatera dysodea (assembly GCA_905332915.2). Lineage (NCBI taxonomy): Eukaryota > Metazoa > Arthropoda > Insecta > Lepidoptera > Noctuidae > Hecatera > Hecatera dysodea. Next base: position 4,393,804 of record HG995290.1, on the reverse strand, counting down.
AGTGTCGGTTTTTAGTTTGGGTTTCTTAATTAGTCATTTCCAATAACAGTTTGGAGCCTCATTTTGTATCCGATGAAAGTTTTTAAATTGTAGGTACCCTAAATCACTGTCAATGTCAGCAACTTAACTTTAATGCGTTTATCTATGTACAGTTGTTTTATTCTTCCTCTCTTTCATTGAAGCTATCTTTGCCTTTTTGTGCTAGTGTTACGCTTTGAGCCATTTTTATTTTCTTTTTGCTTAAAACGAGTAAGCTTAATTAAAGCAATAACTTTGGTGTAAAAGCACCCTTATGAGGTGCAAAATTATTCAGCATTGCAAACCCCATCAAACAAAGTTCAGGCGTTTTAGCATAATTTACGCACAGACAGACATGAGTTATAAAAGCTTTTGTGTTGTCAGTTTATTTTGTTTAGGTATATGTATGTATGTACGTTCTTTTAGAATTCAGTATGATAATGAAAGACAAAAATTTTGAAGGGATATACTTTATTTTATATTCAAAATACATTTATACTAACTTGATTCACACAATATTGACTAGACCACTTTTGTGTCTTGGACGTTCTTCTTCATAGAGATCTATGTTCTGGAACGTGCAAATAGCTTCACCTCTGACCAACCGTGACAATTCAAAAGTACCTAAAGTAGGCCTAGGTTTGATTGAAATAAATACTTTAAGTTTTTGAATGCTCATTGCATCCAAAAACTCAAAGCAGGTCCAGGGGCGGCGAACTAGGGGATGTCTGTATCCCTCCATTCATTTGGACCCGAGGTGGCGGCGCGAATAAAGTTAACTACCATCGGAGACTTTATAAAAATAACTTTGTATAACTGACAGAGTGACAGTGAAGATAATAATGTCTTAATCCTAAAGATACTTATAGCTAAATTATGCTAAGATGACAATTTCTGCGTGACGACAATGTTCTACATTATAATTACTTACTCACTAGATATGGAAGAAACTGCATTGTTGACAAAGCTGATTGTACTAGGGCTACCACACTTAACTCGCGTGATGTACCGTTCGTCCCTCTTTGATATCGCGGGGAGAGTCAAACGCCTCAGTCCCTCCGCTGACCCGCAGTGGCGGGCTGCACAAGCCCCCCATTACGTAAGTCGAATGCGTTCCCGCGATCCCCGGCGTAGGTGAGAGATTGAACAGGGGTGGTCTCAGTCAGTAAGAGTCTAACAGACCCGTCCGCCCGCCCTAGGGTGGAGGACATCCATGAGAATTTCCTTCCGTTAAAAAAAAAAGGTTCCAACCACTTCATGAAACGTCTAATTCAACGGTTCGAAAACGACGTATCATCAAATGTAGTTTTACCCTATTAATGGGTTATACATAGTTGTCCGATAGAAAGACGCTCTTCGTAAAATACTGATGAAAAGTAGAACCCGGTTTCACTGAAAGCTGGCCCCAATATAGGTATAGTATACAGAGTGTTCCAGAACCGATAAAAGAAACCATATCGAAATAAAAAAAATATTTTCTTTTTACACAACTGCCCAAAAAGAGGAGTGTTATGTTTTCAGGGATCATGTATGTAAGTACATTATGTATGTATTTATATTTTTGAGTTTCTTTATTCTACCATAACTTCTCAACGGCCAAACAGATATCATTGTATGTCGTTAGAAGCGTTGAGTTATCCCGGGTAACATAGACTAGAAAAAATCACTGAAAATTTTAAAAAATGAAAAGGGGGAGCCATGGTTCATAAATATAATAAGAACGAATTTTTTTTTTAATGAAAATTACGACTACGTATACTATCATCGTCTCAAGCTTGCTAATTACAGAGCAAAAAAAGGTATGAAATAAAAAAGAATAATTAAAAAAAAAAAATAAAAAAAACACGCCAGGGGATGGTTCCATTGAATAATTCTTTACCCCCCCTGTAATGAAAAGATGATTTATTTATGTATCTTGTTTTTCAATTTTAGTTCACTGTTTGTCATGGTAGGCGTGTTTTTAATTTTTTAAATTATTAGTTTAATTTTTTTTTTTTCAAAAAGTAGCGTCTATCTCGAAAAATTACTTAATAGCTCCACATAATCACTTTTACAGCGTTCGGATCTACCGTTATATGAAAAAAGACATATCTACATAAAATGAAGTAACTGATTTCAGATATTAAGAAAACGCGCATAAGGAAGGAAATCAATTGTTTCGTTTTTTGTACCTACGTCCTTTTTTCTTATGGCGGAAGTGATGCAGTCGGTAACATCAGATCTGTGACTGAACATCGAACTTTAACAGACAGCTTTAAGAGCAATTTTTCTGAACCTATTCGTCTTTTTTTTATTGTGCTCTTGACTCTAGTCTAGGTCACAGGTGACAGAGACAAAGTCTACGATGGAATGAGCTTACCCAGAAGAAGCCTGTTTAGGTTTACTCTAACTTTGAAGAGATCAGGGTTGAATGCGTTCGGAAACAGACGCTGGCAGAGAGTTCCACTCCTTTGCTGTGCGCATTATAAAAGATGATTGAAAACGCTTGGTGCGAATTGGTGGAATAGCTACTAGCTTTTTTTGGAGTCAGATTTTTTCGTCCTAATAGCCGATACAGAACACACTGTGTTGTTCCCTAAGATCAAATATATCCCTTCATCAGCCAATCAAAAGGCACAAACTAACAATATAAACAAACAGTGGAAATAAGATCGGGAACTGAGATATTCGACCATTATTATTCTTAGAATGTCCGAGAAATGGTTGAATGGCCCAATCTCGATGGCAATGGAATGAATAAGATTTCGGTATTTGTTTTATATATTCGGTACTAGCTTCTGCCAGCGACTTCGTCCGCGTGGAATAGTTACTTTACCCCCGATTTTGAAACTCTCAGCCCGATCGGTTTAAAATTGACAAAGTTTCATACAAACGTTCATCCCCTATTTTATCCCCTCATCCCGTCAACCATAAAAGATAGACATATGCTGTCCCGGGATATTTTTTAGATAATTTTATGTAAAACATTTCCGTAATACATGATTTCTATGTAACTTTAACCATTAAGGCTACACACGCGACGGAAGCTTAAAAAATGGAGTAAGTTCTCCCGTTTTCCCAACATTTTCCTTCACTGCTCTGCTCCTATTGATTGTAGCGTGATGAAAAGTATACTATAACCTGCCCAGGAGTATGAAGAATAATTGCACCAAGTTTCGTTAAAATCGGTCGAGTAGTTTTTGTTTCTATAAAGAACATACAGACAGACAGACAGACAGACAGACAGACAGACAAAAATTTTACTGATTGCATTTTTGGCACCAGTATCGATCACTAATCACCCCCTGATAGTTATTTTGAAAATATATTCACTGTACAGAATTGACCTCTCTACAGATTTATTATAAGTATAGATTATTACTGTCTGGTTTCCGGAATTGCGATCAAGAATTTGATTCAAAGCTAAAGTCAAGATATTTATTTCAGTAAGAATATTAAAAAAGACACTGAGCGTCAACATTTTAATCATAAGAGTAATAGAATGATTAGTTGACTAGAAGAACTGGTGGCTAAATTATAACAGCCGCACGGCTCGATCTTCAAGGTTAAGCAACGCTTGCCGAGGTTGGTCTGTGGATGGGTGAGCATCTAATTAACATAACAAGACTCTTCGGTGTCTCGGAAAGCAGGTCCCGGCTGTCAATTAGAGACTTTTGGCAGTCGTTACTGGTTGTCAGAAGCCAGAAAATCTGACACCAGTCTCGCCAAGAGTTGGGCTGTGGAAGTCTGGTAGGCAGCCGCTTCACGTAAAATACTGGTATTCAGTTGAATCCGGTTTGACTGGGAGCCGATTTTTTTTTTTTTTTTTTTTTTTTAACTTGTTATAAACTAGTGCTTGACTGCGATCCCACCTGATGGTAAGCAGCGATGCAATCTCTGATGGTAAGGCGCACTAGTTTATGAGCCTATTCACTCTTGCCTTGAAGACATTCAGATTATAATCGGACGGGAAGACAGCCGCAGGCAAATTGTTCCAATCCTTCGATGTTCGCGGTATAAACGACGAGGCAAAACGCTTAGTCCGGACCGTAGAAGTTTCAACAACGTATGGATGGATACTCGCCGTACGTCGGGTCGTCCGATGGTAAAAAAGGGATGGCGGGATCAAGTTATGCAGTTCCTGCGCACACTCTCCAAAATGCAACCTGTAAAACACCGAAAGGCTGGCTACTTTACGCCTGTGCTCAAGGCTTTGAAGATTGGATTTAACCAAATCTGGATCACCAATTAGCCTCTTCGCTCGCCTTTCCACCGAGTCCAAAGCCGCTAGGTGGCATTTCGCAGCACCAGCCCATATATGGCTGCAGTACTCCACACACGAACGAACCTGTGCCTTATATAGCATCAAAAGCTGTTCTGATGTGAAGTACCGGCGGACCTTTGCGAGAACGCCGAGTTTCCTAGCAGCCACCTTGGCTTTGGACTCAATGAACCGCCCAAAGTTTAGGTCTGAAGAGATTTCTACTCCCAAAAGCTGAAGGCGGTCGGTGCACTCCAGGGATACATTCTGAAAAGTAGGAGCCAAGGTGAACGGGCTCTTTTTGGCGGTGAACAGACACGCTTGTGTTTTGGCGGCGTTGAATCCCACCAGATTGGCTTCACCCCACTTGGAGACTGCCTGAAGTGAGACATTCGTACGCTCCACCATAGACTCTCGTTCGGACTGGATTAGCTCCTTACTAGCCCGAGCACTAGGCAGGTATCTCTCTACAACTGTGCTATCATCTGCATACCCATAGATACCGGGCACCAGCAGATCATTGATATGCAGTAGGAAGAGAGTTGCAGAGAGAACAGACCCCTGAGGAACTCCGGCATTAGTCGTCATGGGCTCTGATGAGCAGCCGTCGACAACAACTCGGAGAGACCGTTCACTCAGGAAGTCTCCTATCCAGTTAATCAGACCAGGAGAAATGCCGTACGCTGGAAGCTTGCTCAAAAGGCTAGCGTGCCATACCCTGTCGAAGGCCTTCGAGACGTCTAAGGAAACGGCCATCGCTTCCCCGTTCCTCTCGAGGGCCTCGCCCCACAAGTGGGTGGCATAAACTAGTAGGTCCCCAGTTGACCGATTACGGCGAAACCCATACTGTCGGTCACTGAGGAGATCGTGACCTTCTAGATATGCCATGAGGCGCGAATTCAATACACGCTCCATAATCTTGCAGAGTATGGAGGTTACCGAAATCGGCCGATAGTTGGCAGGATCGGCACGACTGCCCTTTTTGGGCACGGGTTGCACGTTGGCAAGCTTCCAGGACTTGGGCACTATACCAGTCCTGAACGAGAGGCGATACAAGCGTGTCAACACAGGAGACAGTTCGGGCGCACATTCCTTGAGAACAATCGCTGGTATGCCATCCGGTCCACTAGCCTTATTCACGTCTAGGCGACACAGCGCTCTCAGAACTTCTCTGTTCCTTATACGAACCTCGGTCATAGAGGTGTCACAATGAGGCAGAGTCGGTGGAGTAGCACCGCTAGTATCCAGACGAGAATTATGGGCGAAAAGAGACGCAAAAAGGCTTGCTTTCTCTCTCGCCGTATGAGCCAGTGTTCCATCAGGCTTTACCAGCGGAGGCAATGAGGGCCGACAGAAGTTCGCTTCGACCGACTTGGCAAGGGACCAAAAGGCTCTGCTACCTGAAGGTTGTGCAGAGAGCTTTGTGCCAATATGGTTTATATGGTCGAAGCGAGCCTTCTTTAGTGCCTTTTTGTAGGACTTGGCAGCACGGTTAAAGGCTCTCTTCTTTGAGATCAGATCCGGAGCTTTGCGATCACGAGCATCAACCCAGGCGAGAAACGCCGAATGCTTGTGCTCTTCAGCCTGAACGCAATCGGCGTTGAACCATGGGTGAGTTGAGCCACCGATGGGTACATTGCTATAAGGGATGAAATATTCCATAGCTTGACGTATCACATCGGTTACAGCATCCGCGCAGCTCGTCGGATTTTCGGAAGAGAAGCAGACCTGCTGCCAAGGATAAGACGCAAAGAAGTGCCGCATCTCATCCCAATCTGCTGACTTGTAACGCCACATTCGCCGTTCGCCACGAGAGTCGCGGTCAGGTGGGGAGAAGGACGATACAGATTTCACCAGACAGTGATCTGAAGTTCCAAGTGGTGAAGAAACTGTTACGATACATCTGTCCGGATCAGTTGTCAGCAGTAGGTCCAGACAATTGGCAGTATGACTAACAACATCAGGCACCCTAGTCGCTTGCTTTACCAACTGGGAGAGGCCCATCGATACTGCAAAGTTTCGCACTTCTCTCCCAGCGTGGTCGGTCCTCTGGTATGGGAAAAGCCAGTCTTGGTGGCAGGCGTTAAAGTCCCCCAGAGTGACAAACTGCGCATCCGGGTGCTGATGCAGAGCCTCATCGGCGGCCTCACTGAGGTGGCCAAAGAGTTGAGTTGTCTCCTGGTCGCCGCTGTGCGATCGGTAGACACAGGTGTAGACAATTTTGTCCACACCGGTGTCCACCAGCAACCATAAGGTTGAAAAACTGGGGTCTTCAAGGTGACGGAGACGCTGGCAGCAGATGTCGTTGCGGACATACACACAGACCCCGGCACGCTGCAGGAAATGGTGCTCCAATGAGTATCCCGGGTAGTCGAGATACGCCGCATCAGACGGACATCTGATCTGCGTCTCCGTCAAGAAAAGTAAGTGGGGCTTGTCAGTCTCGAGGTGGTAGTGGACTGCATCGAGATTGGAGTGCAGTCCTCGAATGTTTGAGAGGTGCACATGAAACGAGAGGACGTGCATCCGCTGTACACACTTACTCTTCTTTTTACCTTTCATAATTTTTTTTTTTTTTTATGTAGAGTGAATAGGGTTGGTGGACGATGGCAGTTGAGCGAGGTGATGCGATGCTAAGCCCAACAACACACCCAGAGCTGCTGCGCCAGTGGAGGATTGGTCTGGAGACTGCGGGGACGCCCGAACCCCCCCAGGGATCGCCATCGGGTCCTCTCGCCCGGTCGCCAACCGGCACAATGGGGCCACCCTGGGATTTTTCGCAGTTGGCGGGGCAGCCTTTCATGTGTGGCTGGCACACTACTTGGGCCCCCAACTACCTGCGGTCGGCCAGCGGAGCACCGTGCTTCGGATCCCGCTACCCTCCGCGATCAAACATCCGACACAACAGCAACTGGTGCATCATACCCGGCAAACACCGCAACACAACTGCTCAGACCCATCTTCCACCACACGGCTTCACCAGACTACATGCCGGAACACGATAGATCGCTTGGCGGCATGACTTTATCTGGTGGGTGGTAACCTTTAAGCCGGCAGCCGATGCTATGGCCTACCACCGTCTTTTACTGCTCGTTTAGCACTACCCAGGGGACACGTGTAGGGCGGTCAAAGGTCAAGTAAATCCTACGGACGCGAGCAGTCCATCCCCCGATCTCAATATAGTTGGGTAAAGGCTAGGCAGATGATGAGTAATACATAGAATGACTATGGGCTGTTTGTGTGTGAGTTTATATGTTTATAAAAGCACCCATAATACAGGAGAAATTCTTCACAGGAGACTTCACAGCCTTTTAACGTTCCCTCTGCTGGGACACAGGCCTCCTCTCTTGGAGAGGGAATGGGCCGTAATCCACCACGCGGGCCCAGTGCGGGTTGGTGAATGTCACATGTCCGAAACCGGCATGTCCTAGAACCAAAATTCGAATATAAAAATAATTATAACATTCGGGGGCACTTTCTGAATAATTTCTGAGCAGCGTTTATCTCAATGCAACGGGACGCAACATGGCTGTCGCTGTGAGACGCTCCCGATGAGAAATTTTAATGAATTTCTACCGTCTTTGGACATATGATATGATAGAGTTAATGGATGTGTCATGACAGCGACTTTTACAAAACAAAAGTGTAAGTCAAGCAACATTTATTTTATTTTATTTTTGATTTCTTTAGGATAACATAAGATTGCGTAACATTGATTGTATATTAAAAAAAATTAGGTAATGAACCAGCACCGTTATCCACTGATTAATGCTAATATAAAAAAAATAGCAAGTTGCAAGCAAACTTTGGCATTAAAAAACTTTGTATGTATTAACTAATGATAGGTAAATTGCGTATAAATCGAATATGGTATATTAGAAATACAACTGACGGTATAGAGAACAACAGTAAAAAATGTCTGAAATGAAATTTTTGTATTGTTTTAGTGACAAAGAAAATATGTCGATATCAGCAAAATTATCCAGGTAATTAAATAGCTGAGATAGATGGATATAATATCCTTTATTGTACACAATTTTAACCAACAAACGTTCGACAGACAAAACGCGTTTGACAGTTATTGCTCAAATCAAAAGACAGATAAATATGACACCAGTCTTGCCAAGGAGCATCGTGTTACCCCATATAAAATAATGGAGGCAAGGCAATAACTTTACGTAAAATTCTGGTACTCAGCCGCCGGTGTGACTGGAGGCCGACGAGCCGGCCGGGCCAAAAGAAGGAAAAAAACTAGGTAAATTGTATCCTTGCGAATACAAGAACGCTTCTAGAGTTAAACAAAATGTCGAAGAATGTCAAAATCACAGACATGTCACATTCGACCGGCAATTGTCTAACGTGGTGTATTAAGGTATAAGGGTGAATATTTGAAGATAGACATATTCAGGATACGTAAATTAAGTTCAAATAATGCTTCCAATTACAACTTTTTTTGGATTTAATGTGTAGTTTATAGTACAGATTAACGAAATAAATGAAACGCACAGTATTTTAATTGCTGTATAGGTCTGAAACTGAAGCCGAAAATTTTCGTCGAACGGTGATGAGATATGAAACAAACGGTAATTAGCGGTAATTAAAAATGGTAATTTGGTTTCACTATTGGTAATTAGGACTAAAATGAATAATATGTACTTAAATCACATATTTATTAATTATTTAGTTGACAATAAACGACATAAAACTTAACTATTTAGTGATATGACTTTATTAAAAAAAAAACACTCAAAACTCAACCGGCATTCTTAATTAAGAATTACTATAATACAATTATAATAGTTCCAATAAAATCAACTAAAATAATATCTATCTATCTATCTAATATACTTGTAAGTTCCATCTAAAACTCGATACTTCTTAAACTCGATGAGATCTTATACAAAAACTTAAAAAATATTCACACAATTATTCTCTGCATCACCCAAAGGTTGACTGGTAGAAAATGCCTAAGGCATTAAGTCCGCCTCTGTACATATGTGTGCGTAAAGTATAAATAAATAAAAATAATTTCATATTGTTGATGATATAATATATAAATATTCATATTGTTGATGAGATGTTCTTTTAGATCTTTTATTGCAGTAAATTGCCACCTACGAGTCCCTTCATGTTTGAAAAAATTAAATAAAGGAATTATATTTTCTGATACTTCAATAGCTTGTTTCGGTGATGTGGTCACTTTGGTCTTTGCTATAATCTTTTTAGTCTTCTCTACGCCTTTAACTACGTAAGTGCTTATCGAATTTTCCAATTTTTTGTATGATAACAGATCATCATTATCGTATTCTTGATAATCGACTACTTTATTTTTGCACAAATTACATCTTTTCAGTTTCAGTAAAACATTCAGTTTTTGAGCAACATAAATTGTTAATGAAATCGTAAGAATTATTGTATTTCATCATCTTTTTGTTGTGCAACGCTTGAATCAAGATTTCCATGTTTGCATGAAGTTTTCAGAGACTGTGATGTATCTCTTTGACTTACGTTAGGTTTAAGTACCCAAAATGGCCTATGTTTACAAAAGTAAGAGTAACTTACTTTGCAAAACTCAGTTTCAAAATTTTTTTGTAGCTTTTTCATAGTATCTAACAAATACCTCTTTTGTTTTCTCTCTTTCTTCTTTGTAATAAATAATTTTTTGCCTGAAGTCCCTCTAGAAACATCGTCCAGTTCAAAAAAAAAATAAGTAATTTCTTGTTTTCGTCTCTCATATTCGGCATTTCTTTGGTTAGTGTTCTTTATGTCTCTAACTCGGAAATTATTAGTTACAGACTTTGGTTTTATCTCTTAGTAGTGCCGTTACTTTAGAATCAGGACTCATCAGTCGTTTTTTCAGGCTTATAATTATTTTTCTATACGCATTATTTTTTCGTTGTAAGGTTTCTAATTGAGATTTGTATATTCGGTCTTTTTTTTCTATTATGTAGCGCATCTTTCTCAATTTGCTTCTTAAGTTATTGACTAATATTCCATGTGGATCGTTAGATGTAGAGGGTTGTGGCTCATTTTCGCAAACAAAGATTGTTCCCCTGGGTCTATTTTCATTATTATTACTATTATCTTCGTTATCATTGGTACTTGGTGTATTTTCATTCATATGCTTAATTCCTTCTTTTATTAATTTCTGTTTTTGAAAATGTTTTTTAAAGTTTTCTCTCCATTTCTTCCTCTATACCCTTTTAGCTTTTGGCGTCATTTCTGCAATTGACAAAAGTTTTTTTTGTTCTCTTCGTTTTTTGTATCGTTGTCGTTCTTTTTCTTTTTCAAGGGCGTATAAAATAGGGTCAGCTTTGATTTTAGCGTATCGATTCCGGCGTGCAATTTTGGCTTTAGCCAATGTTTCCTCCTTCGACTGCTACTTTTTCCGAGGCATATTTACTCTGGAAATAAAATAAAAAATATTACTGAAGTGTCAGTTAACACCGAACAATTACCAATTGTTTATGCGTTGGTAGTAACAATTCGACTTTTTTTATGGTGGAAAAATCATCTAATGACAACCCCCGCTCTTAGGCGGATAGGAAGATAGTATCAGACTCTTACTGACTAAAAACCTACCCCGTTCCTTCGTGTCTTCATACAGGAGCTCGCGCTACTCTTTCGAAACTAACCCTGGCCCCTGGACCCAGCTTGGCCTCTGCTGTTGCTGACAATTCCTTGAGGCGCGCGGGAAGAGTGCACGCCGTCGACGACTTGGGCTCGGTCCAGACAGTTCCCGGACCCCATTGCTCGCCGTCCGCAAGCCCGCCGCAAGCCTTGAGTGGCCAGAAATCGAGATCGGAATCCCGTCTGCGGCGGGAGCGCCATTGCTTCATGCGGTCGGCCTCCTCCTTTGCTAACAATATCGCTTCGCAGAAGGAGGTGACCGCCTGCTTCTTCTCCTCGCTCCGGACCATGGCCTGAAACAAGGCCTGGCGTGAGAGGTCTCCGCCGCAGATCCATGCCACGAGGGCATGGCGATGCTCTGCATAAGCAGGTCACACCTCAACTGTGTGCTCCACCGTGTCCTCCGGGCGTTCCGCACAATGGCGACACCCGGGCGTCACTTCCGCACGAATCCGGTACAGGAACCTCCCGAATTTGCCATGTCCGGTGAGGACCTGTGTCATGCGGGAGGCAAGAACGCCGTGAGATCTTTCCAGCCACTCAAAGAGGGGACTTACCGCCATAATTGTGGCGTGCCAGCACTGGGTTGCGATAGTCGCCGACGCCATTTCACCATGAAATCCCACCGGGGCTTTGCCCGCCATGTAGTGACCTGTCGCGGCAGCGCACTTTCACCCTGGCGTTGCATCTCCACGCGCAAATTGTGCATGTGTGTAAGGACTGTTGCCTCCAGATCCCACGGTGGTAGGCCAGCAAGGCTGCGCTTCGCGGGAAATCGTGCGGTATCCCCCCCCGCACCACACGTATTGCCATGACCTTCTGGCATGCGTTCAGCATGGTCGCCGGTCGCTTTTGCAGCGACGCGCGACGGCCCACACCGGCGCTCCGTAAGGGGCCATGAACCGAACGATCCCCGCGTAGAGCCTCCGACAAGAGGCGTCTGGATCCCCAAGGTTTGGCAGGAGCCACTTGAGAGCGGCCCCAGTCCGGTTCAGTTTGGGAGCCAGACCTCGGAAATGCTCCACGAAATTTCACCGGCTGTCGAGGACGAGTCTCAGGTAATTCATCATCAACCCGACGCCGATGTGAATTCCGCCTACCTACCGTTAATTGGGAACCCGATGGTGGCACGTTTCGAGGGCCGTCAAAACACATAGCCCCGGATTTTTGCAGCGCCACCTCGAGTCCCAACTCTTAACAATTCAACCTTTGGCTGGCCTAGCGAAGCAATGAGTTTCAATGTAATAAGAGACCAGCTTATACTAGTATTAATTACCATTTTCAAGGGCTCATTACCGTTTCGTAAAATACGAACGGGAAAAATGGTAATTATATAAATGGTAATTAGGTATTTGTACACTTTTTCACATTATACGTTCTTTACTGGAGTTAATAATTTGGAACTTAATCAAAGCAAAAAGTGTCTTATAGCGACTATTAAAAAGCTTAAAATGATTAATAAAAATAATAGACTTACAACGGAAAACTCGAACGGTGAGGAGATTTTTATTTGCCAAACACGATTTCTGAGCGGTTAAGGTACGCTAGAATTGGCGCCAAAACATTATTTGACGTGTGACCCGCACGAGTCGAGACGCGGTACTGAACGTGATCGCGGAGAAATAGCACTTTAAATAACAATACATTACTCAGAAAAATAACCCTGCGACTGTGTGAACAAATGGTAGTGAGTACAAAGTGTTTGGACAATTTTCAAAGTCACTACAAATTACGTAAAAGTGTTCTTTAATGTACCTATATAGTTTTGTTAAACAGTAAAATATATCGTGTACTATCTAAATTGCTACTTAAAATTCTTTAAGGTATATTTATAACTTTTCGAGCATGAACTGCTAAAATTCGGAAATTGGGACACAAATGGTGATGAGATTTGAGGAACGTTTATAAAGATAACTTAGTTGTTTATAGCAATAGGAACATATTATGTACATCTTTATATAGTGCCGGAACTATGTTTTATGTCAAATAAAAAAAAACATAACTTTATACCTCACAAAGTAGTTATTTGGGGAGGGCCGCGTGTTATGCACATGTTCAAGGAATCACCCATAAACGTTGTTTTTTAACCGACTTCCAAAAAAGGAGGAGGCTCAGTTCGGATGTTTTTTTTTTAATGTATGTTCCGATGATAACTCCGTCAAATGTAGACGGTTTTGCAATTATTTTTTGTTGTAAAGGGTTTATTCCCCAATGGTCCCATTTAAATTTCATATAGATTTGATGATGGGTTTCGGAGACAGACAACGGAACTCTTCAATAAATGATAGTAAATCTTTCTGGATTGCTGAAATCGCATGTTTGTTTATTTTTACACCAATGTGATTCGTACTATTAGGTGGGGGGAACTTTAATTTCGGAAATCGTTGTTCAAAAAACGAAAAAACAACCAAAAACACCGAGTTACGAAATTAAAGTTATTTTGTACTTTTGTTTTTTTGTGTAGAAGTCGGTTGTATTTTTTTATAAGGAGTTTTTTAAATTTTTCAGTTCCAGTGGAACTACTAACTCCTTGCTGTCCCTCCTTGGAGAACCAGGTAATTAACTATGAAGGATTTTAATGAAAATTATTATTGGTACCATCTTGCAAACTGTTTGCATTTTATAACGATTCATTTGACTAGGTTTGCTTCATTAACTATCTGTTTTCATTGAAAATCCCTATTCTAGTGGAGAACCAGTTTTGTACATTAGAAACACCTTTATTAGTAGCTATACTTGTTTGAACCCTAATGGTGGCAAAATATGAAGGGAAAAATATCTAAAAAATAAAAATACTATAATTTGAATAGAATAGAATAGAATAGAAAAACTTTTATTCAGAACAGACACAGCACAACGGTTACAAACACAAATTACAGGAGAAGAAAAGTACAGAATGCGCTGAGCGTGTCCGAACCGAAAGGGTTACCAATTCAGCATTTGCTGGGCGTCAGACACCCAGCGCTGGTTTTCAGTTGGCACCCCGCAGTGACGCACGGACGAGGGTAAATAAATATATACTTGAACTAAATTATGATGTTTATCCACTGAATTTGATTAAAATACGAAATTTGGAGAATTTTAAGAGAAGATTTTTCTAATAAACCCTGTATAAGCTTTAGGCGTTCGCACACTGCAGGAGGAAGTGTGGGTCGTTTGGCAGTGAGATAGGAAGACTAAATTGTTGCCGTTACGGGTAATATCTGTTTGAGGCCGGTACAGAAACTTGGAGATTATACTGCACAAGAAAAGAGAGCCTTTCGTTCAGCCAGTCCAAATTCGGGCTGTTTATGATGATGTTAAGCTAAGATAGCTTATACTATGTTAGTTATATTATAATTCGCATGACTAATTAGTAGTAGTCGGGTAGTGCCTGCTAGGGTGGCGCAATTTGTTGAAAAGAGTCACCGCGGCCTTGGAACGCAAAGGGCACAAGAAGGATCACGGGTGGGTTTTAGTCAGCAAGAGTCTGACACTCCCTCCCGCTCCGCCCTGAGCGGTAGAAGTCATTTGATGATTTCCAATGCAAAAAAAAATTAAAAAAATTACTAATTACACACGATTTTGGTACCCGCTTTACTGGTAGGTGATTTAAAAAGCTGATGAGTCATAGCAAAAATATCGCAAACATTTGTGGTATCCATCACGACTAGTTTTCGAGGTAAATGCTGATCAGTTTTCAACTAACGTAATTTTACGCATATTAGAAATAGTTGACGTTTTGTATATCTGTTTTTTATTGTTTCGTTTTGTTTTTACTAAGTTAGCAAAACATGACAAATAAATAACCAATGAAGAAAATACATTTTCAAAAAAATTCAAAGGAATCTTCACGTATCAAATGCTTGAAGCGGGAACCTTCTTAAAAAAAAAGTTGAAATTTCACTTAAAAGATTAAAATTGAATAAATTGTCTTCTTTTCTAAGTGTAACTTTAAAAATAAAATCAAATAATGTGAAAATTCTAAGAAAATACAAAAAAATATTTAGCATTACATATTTGGTACATTTTCAAGGATAGAAAATTCTAATTCAAATATTTTATTTCAGATAAACAACCATATGTGTTAGTAGTAGTACAACTTAACCTAATGTTAGTATTAAATTATAAATTAAATTATCATAATAAACAACCAATGAACCATTGTACGAAAAGTTCAATGGTTCATTGGTTTATTTGGATTAAATGAGACGTGATCGCAAGAAAATATTATATGATAGAAATGAAAAGGAAAAATAAGATTTCAAAGGGGGTGCTAACAATTCACTATTATTTGTAACGCAGTGTAATTCGTACTACATAGTACACACGGGGAGACTACTTCTAACTGATTCTTCGAATCGCACCGATTACAAAGACGATGATTTTTCTTGATAATGAAATGAAACTGATACAGAGTAGGAAGTCCGGAAGGACCTAATCAAAGATATCACTGATATTTTGATGATGAAGGTAATATCAGTTACTGTTGAAAGAACCGTGAGATTATATCCTAACAAGTTTGATACATCGGATGTCTACGATAACCTGGTAAAGGCGTGGAGAAGGCTGCAGGAATCCGCTGGATGAGAAACGCACTGCACAGTCGGTGAAAGCAATTACCTGACCCCCTAAAAATTAAACGAATTTGAGCCTTTTGCTTGTTAGCAGTAAGACAACTGGTTCAACATCTACGATCAATAAAATAGTTATTCGAATTTGATCTTTAACACGCAGTGTTAAGGTAGGTATGATCTTGAATATTATTTTAACTTGTAATATAATACGTAATTTCGCTCACGTTAAATATGTTTCGAGTGGTCTAGTGGTGCCTGTAGTAAGCTGACAAATCGAGGTTGTGAGTTCGTGGCCAGCGTGATTAACGCGTTTGTTTCTGTTTTGTAAATTTATTTTAAGTTATAAATAATAAATTATAACTTTAGCAACAAAAAAAAAATAACGAACAGAAATAAAAAACCAAAATGATGGTAAAAACGATTATATTTTATAAAAAAAATATTATAAGAATAACATAAATGATATTGATGACGACACGAAGATGATAATATTTACCTTCTTACTATTTTACTAATAACGTTGTTAAATGCACTGAGTTTAATGTAGTGAATCAGCATGTTATAATATTTAGAAATATAGCTAAGTATGTATTTCTATTTCATAACAATAACATCACCACATTAAATATCATTTAACTAAATAAAACGGCATTATACGTTGAAGTTCTACCTACTATATATCAATTTGTTTTGTGAGTAGTTATTTTAGTTATAAGGTTTTGACAAAAAACTAGGTATTCGAAATACTTCGTTAGAAATTATAACAATAGTTAATTTAACGCACACACTGACATACGTTAGTATTGTTTGTGACCAATACTGGTTACTCAAGTCATTTATAATTTATGCTTTAAATAGCGAAGTGGAGCACCATTTTTTTCTATTACTTGTTGCAAGCGGTCCCGCATACCGCGCACCATATCCAACAACAATCACTTCCTCTCATGAATGGTTTTGGTCCAGGACGATCTTTTTGAATATTAAAACCACACGTCAAACGTCTTAGCCACAATCTGACTGTATTTCTCTGAAACAACACAATAAGTATAATATTTTAGTAACGAATAGGTAAACAATTTATCGATTAAGTTTGCAAAAATACGTTTATCAATTTAGATAATATAAATCAAATTAGACCTATAAATGATCTCAAATTAGACTCATAATGAAACATAGTTAATTGTCTATTATTCTACATTCACCGGCTTTTAAGCCAACTAACGAATTAAGGAATAACTATAATTATAAATGAAGCATAAAAAAAGAATACACTTACCGCTATATTCAGTTTTGTAGCAATCGCTTTAATACCAACATTCTCCTCATGCAAATAGATTATTTTGTATTTTAAATAATCACTCAACTCAACTTGGACATGACGATTAAACTATCAAAACTGATAATAATTAATAAAAAGGAAAAAAGCGTGGATTTTTACATATAGTAAAGCAAGGTAAAAATGTTCGCGCGTATTCACTGCTATTTGTGCATAAAATATCTTGTTCAATTTATTCTTCTACCCCATATTCCTAATGTCATATCTATAGCAGTTTTGGTTGAATACGCATATTGACGTCTAACTACCCACTTATTAAAATAGGTGAACAGTTATAAATAAATGACCTAATACCAACCTCTTAAAGCTCAAGTTTGCGTATCAAAATTATTTATTGTTTCTGTTCAACGCGTAGTGTTAGTCTGATAGACTCATACATATTGAATAACGCTTAATGTTATGAGCATAGGGTGTAAAATCGAATAATTTTTAGGGGGGTCAGCTAATTGCTATCACCGACTGTACCACAAGTGGACTTACCACTTAAAATTTATCATAATCGTAAATGATTATGAGAATTTTGAGAGTTCTATTCAACCCAGCATATTGTAGAAACTTACTAACAGAGTCCTGACTTTCAATGAGTTATAATGATGCAGTATTTATATAGAGCTGCCGTCTCCTTCTTTTTACGATGTATTAAAATAACTTCAAGCTTTTAATGCCCGAAGGGGATGACAGAGGTTTGTGTGTTATTTTTAAATCTGATATGGGTCAGTACAGCTTGCACAGCTGTTGGAAGAAACTAATAGGCTTCATCATAGATGTAATATTATAAAGAGGAAAGATTAGCATTTTTATATTTTTGTATGTAACGAATAAACTCAAAAACTACTGGACCGATTTCAAAAATTCTTTCACCATTAGGAAGCTACATTCACCCTGAGTAACATAATATGCTATATTTTATCCCCATATTCCCACGGGAACGGGAACTACGCGGGTAAAACCACGGGGCACTGCTAGTCATAGATAAACCTGCTTACCTACGTCATAAGAGGAAATCGAAACTCCCGGTTACTAATCCCAGTACCTTTGGTTGTGTGTTGATATGTCAGTCCCTATCCATTTTTTCCTATGCATAGACGCCAGAATGGACCAACGGTTAACGATCATTTTGATTTAGCTAGAGAGTAGTATTCATTTGTAATGGATGGTCAGTGGTCAGCCATCCACTGACTGACCTCTTCGACTGTTTCTTTAACTTAAAGATCGCCGTGTGTGGTGATTATAATTAAGAAAACAAGCTACTTAACCTCGAGTTAGTGCAACTAAAATACTCCACTATGAAAAAACCATCGTCCCAAGAGAAAACAAACAGTGCTTTTCCCAGAAGATTTATAAGTTTACGAGCAGGCGGAGTCACGGGTGGAGATAATATTTCGATGTTAATTTAATTTAAGTCTGACGGAATCATATAAATAACACTTGAGTTCATCTGAATACATAGTAATGGAATTATTTTCATTTTGCCATCGCGACCACAGAGCGTGAAAATGATAGAAATGGTTCTGGTCGTGTGTTTATAAAAAAACCGACGTACAAGTGCAAGTCAGACTTGCCCACTGAGGGTCCTGTACAATTTAATTACAAGTGTATAGCTTTCATATTTTTCCCTGCTGTATCTATACTAATATGTAACGCTGAAGAGTTTGTTTTTGCTTGAACGCGCTGATCTCAGGACAGGAACTACTGGTCAGGTTTGAAAAATTCTTTAAGTGTTAGATAGCCCATTTATCGAGAGAGGCTATATATTATCACCAGTGATCGGAGTAGGCAGATTGATTTTACGCACTTGCATCATAAATAGTCATAGAAATTATAACATGGATAAGCCATTTTTCCAGGATTTCATTTTGGTACTTACCGGATTAAATTAAATATTGTGAATGTAAAGATTTTTAAACTACTACATTTGAAATTTATAGAAAGCTAATAAAACATTTTGAAAATTATGATTGCATAATATTTAAAAATAAAAATAATAGCATTCAATAATCCTATTACATACTATAAATAAAGAAACAGGTGTAAAAAGTTTGAACCAAAATTTCGACACCTCTACGCGTTCCTGAGATAAACCTTCTTGACAGACAGATGGCCGGACGGATAAGGGTTCCGTTTTATTTTCCTTTTGGGGCACGGAACCCTAAAAATGACTGTATGTATAGAGAAATTACTTTCAATATGTACCGTAGGCAGTCTACTTAGCTTTCAGAATAATATGCTGTAATAAGACGTTTTTCGTGTTATAGAGCATAATATTGTGATATATTACAACTGATTGTTTGGTACTAATAGGTGTAGGTGTATCACCGGATACGATATGATCGTCTGTCGTTAAAATAAAAAAATAAAAAAAAACGCATCGACCACCTGGTTAAGACTTTTTTTATATACTAAGTTTTGCCAACGTCTGCGCCAGCTTGATATTCAAAAATAATCCCAAGGAGACATAGTCTCGGGGTGAAATGTCTTGTTCTATGACACTTGTGCCAAGTTTATTTATTTACTAGCAGCGCCACGCGGTTTCACCCGCGTAGTGCCCGTTCCAGTGGGAATACGGGATTAAAATATAGCCTATGTTACTCATGGTGAATGTAGCTTTCTAAAGGTGAAAGAATTTTTGAATTCAGTCTAGTAGTTTTTGAGTTTATTCGTTACATACAAAAATACAAATCTTTCCTCTTTATAATATTAGTATAGATTAAAACTTTATGCACTAGTAAAAAAACTGTACAAAGGCGTACTTAATGCCATAAGCATTTTCTAGCAGTCGACCTCAGGGTAGTGCAGAGACAACATGGCAGGTGCAACTTAAAATAAACACAAAAAAAGAGGGAAAAATACAAACAACAAACAGTAGTGCGATTCCGAAAACATCAATGTGGAAGCTTAGGCGAAGTGAACTTAAGTGAGCTGACAATCCATACAAACAAGATGGAGTGACAGTTGACTTCATGCACTCAACCAAAGTTTGTACGGTTGTACGAACGATTTATAAAGACGAGAGATTCTGTCAACGTGTATTGACAGAATCGTATGGCAGTTAGAGGTGGGCAAAGTGTATCATTTTTGCGATTGGAACATTTGTATCTGGAACACTGAAATGTTCCGAAACACTGATATGTTTCATTTGGCTCATTTGGATCATCGACTCAAAAGATTCAATTACAGAATGTTTCGAATACACAGAGTTACGTCGCGGGCGTTTATTACAATAATCACTGCGCTTATCGCAATACTAGTGTTTATTAAAAAATATAAGCGCCTTAGTGGTCATTTTTACGTCCATGAATACGGACAGCGAAAATCCGTACGAATTGAATGATACACTTCTCATTAGTTATCTCTTTCAAAATCAAAATCAAATCATGTTGTTGGACTAAGCATAGGTATTGTATAGATTATAATGATTTCACTCGCTAGTCGCGAGTCAATAGTTTAGTTACTCAGTGTCTCAATTTGTCTCTTTCGCTCGTGGCTCAGTCGCCTCGCGAGCGACGTGTCGCGCGAAATGTTCCAGATCCAAATGATGCGTTTGAAACGTTGATATTGAACCAATCTTTTGAATCACTTCAGTGATCCGGATCAATGAGTCGGTTCCGTAAAGAGTTACACACGCCTAATGGCAGTTGAATTCAGCTTACTCCACCTTAGTGTTCATGGTGCGAATCGACCAGCAGATTTAAAGTTGTTCCGAATTAAATTACCTCTTTAAAATATTTTTTTCCAACCGCTTCCAAAGACAGATTTAATGCTAGAATGATTTTAACTTAGACCAGCAGCGTCAGCGGTTTCACCCGCGTAGTTATCGCCCCCGTAGAAATACGGGGATAAAATATAGCCTATATATGTTTATTGATGTGAATATATTTTTAAATAGGTCCAGTAATTTAGGTGCTTATTCGGTACAAACAAACAAAACAATCTTTCTTCTCTATAATATTAGTATCACTACATAGTATAAAACAAAGTCGCTTTCTCTGTCCCTATATCCCTATGTATGCTTAAAT
Source organism: Hecatera dysodea (assembly GCA_905332915.2). Classification (NCBI taxonomy): domain Eukaryota; kingdom Metazoa; phylum Arthropoda; class Insecta; order Lepidoptera; family Noctuidae; genus Hecatera; species Hecatera dysodea. Next base: position 4,373,008 of record HG995290.1, on the reverse strand, counting down.
CTTTAAAACTACGCAACGGATTTTGATGTGGTTTTTTTAATAGTTACAGTGATTGAAGAGGAAGGTTTATATGTATAATAACATCCATTATATAGTGGAGAAAACATTAGTATCTACATTACACCCGTGCGAAGCCGGGGCGGGTCGCTAATATAATTATAAAACAATTTCAATCAGCCACAAAATGATATAGTTACAACATCATGCTAATACGAAACACAAAGGCGTCATTGTATTCCGCGAAATAACCAGTAAAGACTGTTCTATATATTCACCGCTCTGCGATCGTAACTCAAGCTGCCGACCGCTTAAAGTCATAAAATGCCATAATGCAGTTTAAGTGCACATACAAACCCGCGACACAGGACAGTAAATGGGTTACAGCGCCATTTTCCATACGGTGCATGCGTTAAAGTTTATTCTCGACACCGCCTCATTATTTGGGAAAGTTAACGATTTTTGCAGGATTTTTCTGAAAGAAAAACGTTTACAGACAGGCTTTTTTTAGTCATAGTACAGTTTTTATTTGAAACAATCGTTTTACCCAGTAACTGGGCTGTGGAGACGCGCCATGGTGTAATCCGATTACTGTATATTGTTGTCCTGAGGTTTTAGACAACGTGCCATCCTATCAACGGGTGCGATGATCAAAATGCCATATTATAATATACTAGCAGCGCCCCGCGGTTTCACCCGCGTTGTTCCCGTTCCCGTAGCAATATGGGTATAAAATATAGCCTATGACACTCCACAATAACGTAGCTTTCTATTAATGAAATAATTTTGAAAATCGGTTCATTAGATCCAGAGATTACCCCTTACAACGTCACAAACTCACAAACGTTACCTCTTTATAATATTAGTATAGATGTTTTCTTTTTTTAAAGTTGCCCCACACTAAGAATTCCTCCTGTATCGTGGGTGCGTTTAACAACTACGAGTACCTGTAGGCCATACAAATATTTGTTCCGTGCGCGAACCCGCGACACTCAGCGCGGCAGCCATCGCTCAACCACTGCGCCAACCGTGTCGTCATCATTATCATACATGTAGTGACGTTTGACAATTGCCGATGCTAAAATAAGGCTGACAGAATGATAGTTATTTATTTATTTAAAAATGTATGTACACACATTGACTGATGACTGTGTTTCCTGATAGCTACAAACTGGGTCTTTAAGTCAAGACTGAACAGGTTACTTCTAGGTAAGCATGCTCCAACGTAGACCACATCACCGCTTACCATGAGGTGAGATTTTTTTCAAACGCGAGCCTAGTAATTTCAACATAGCCCGATATCAAAACCAGGCATCAGCGATCAGCATTTAGATACATTTATGCTAGAGTAACAAAAATTTGCTTCAAGCGAAAAAAACAGTATTTCATTAAAAAAAAAAACTTTGGAATTGCACCACATATTAATAACTAGCTGCTGCCCGCGACTTCGTCCCCGTGGAATCCCCGATTTTAAAACATTCTTTATCGCTGCTCCGCTCCTATTGGTTTAAGCGTGATGATATATAGCCTAAAGCCTTCCTCGATAAATGGTCTATTCAACCCAAAAAGACTTTTTCGATTCGAACCAGTAGTTCCTGAGATTAGCGCGTTCAAACAAACAAACAAACAAACTCTTCAGCTTTATAATATTAGTATAGATAAATTATCTAATGCTTTATTAAATATTGAAGATATCAATGTATTTAAGAAGCAACACAATAATCTACTGATAAGTAAGACATACTCGTACTACACAATACCTGTCATGAATATCTGTCAGATAAAAATTTCTATGTATAAGACATTTAATTATGGTGAAAACTTAAGTTCGAAATATTTTATTTTATTAAAATTATTTTTTTGTATTTGTTAATTCTGTCAGTTTATAATGCCATAGTAACTATATTGGATATAGTTACTATGGCATTGCGAATTCACTTGACATCTGGAAAGCTATTATTATGTACTGTGTTGAGCAATATACAATAAAAAAAAAACTAATTTGAATTTCAAGTCGACGGTGACCCTTAAAAATGTGCTCAGTAAGTAGGTGGTCACAGTTATGGCAGCATTAGTGGCGTTCGTTAAGTCCTCAATATTGCAGGTGTAATGGCATTTGGGGCACTAAAACAAGTGGGTCATATTTTGGACGGAACCACCGCACTCTCATTTGGTATCAAGCGGGTCCCATCAAAAATGCTAAACAAGGAAAGAATTTCGTTGTTCCGTACTTTTTCTTTTTTAATATTTGTTTGTTTGTTGTATTGTGTCTAAGTTGAATGTATTTTTGATGTGTAACATATTGCCTCTTGCTTTCCCGCAATCTGTGGGAGTGATTTCGTGAAATGGGACAGAAGCGTGTAACAGAAAGCCGGGGAAGCGGGCTATTTGATTTGAGCAATAAGTGCGCGCGGTGGAAGAGTTGGCCGTTAAATGGGACCAACCACTTTGATCTGCATAAAAAAAAAACTGTTTTACAAGATTTGCATTTCTCCAAGTGTACATAATTTAAATCAAATACAATTTTTCATTTCGAATTATATTTTCCTAAATAGGTTTTTTTTTCAGAGTATACTTTTATAATAATATTGTTTATTTCAAAAGTGAGATGTTACACATCATATGCGATTACTGTAAGGCGCGCTCGTGATTTTTTTTAATTCTTGAAATTGTATTTTTATTTATTTATTTAAGCTTTATGTATGTACAACAGTGGTACATGGGCGGACTTAATGCAACAAGGCATTCTTTACCAGTCAACCTTTGGATTAAAAAGACAACACTGTGGTAGGTGTACAACAAATAAATAAAATACAAAATATATAATTAAATATATTATTTCGTGAAATTGTAATTTAAGCTAGTTAAATTCTTATTTCTAATTAACAACTCCAAGTTATATCACAGACTACAGCAGTCATAACTTGGAACTTTTTGTTTTTTTTTTTACCTTCCCCCGAAGTTGAAACGGAACGATTATCGACTTGCAAAAGAAAAACCAGGTTATCGGTTCGTTTTTAATAAAACTTTTCTTAAAGTGTACTGCAACTTTGTGAAAATATGTATTGTTCATACTTCGAGAAACTTCGGATAACTTCGGGAATAAGTGCGGGAGTAATATTGAAAATAGGTTCTTCTTTTTTTAATCTTTAGTTGTTTTCTATAAGTTTGGGTAGAGTTGAGCGTTTTGTTGTATTAAAGTGCGGTTTTCCTTTTGAAGGTGTGTGGTCGATATAAGTATCTAAGTAAGTGAATAGATTTTTTTTTGGATGGGAAATCATCAAATGATTTCTCCCGCTCTGGGCGGAGTGGAAGGAAGTGTCAGACTCTTACCGACTAAAACCCACACGTGATCCTTTTTGTGCCCTTTGCGTTCCAGGGTCGCGGTAACTCTTTCGAACAAATTGCGCAACCCTAGCAGGCACTGACCCTATGGGCCCCCGTCTTCATTGCTGACAGCTCATTGAGGCACGCGTGAAACCCGTGACCCGGGCCTGGTTGCTATCGGACGGCGAGCCATCCGCAGACCCGCGAGGACATTCTATCCGGATATCCTTTAAATATAAAATCTGGATATCGCGTTTACGAATCTACTATTTGCATAAAACGAACAATGTGGCTACAATTTCTCAGCGCACAACATGTCGTGTTCCATGACTTGTTGTGTGCGTGTATTTTCAGTAGGCAATGCCTCATCTTTTAGTCAATCATTCATTTAGTTATAAATAAATATTAAATTAGAAACTTTTTTAAAATATGGTGGAACCTTTGAAAAAAGGTTGTTACACCATCTTTGGGAGTCTGTCATACTTATTGGATTTAGAATGATGTCACTTAGCTATCATTGTCACTCAAACTAATCGTGTGTTCAAACTTCAGCTCAATCGTTTGGAGATAACTGTTTTATAAATCTGAGCTACACGATGACTGACAAATGCTTGCACTGTCTGTACGGGTCCTCTCAAAGCTGTACCGTACTTTCCTTAAAATACCATCTCAGACATTAACCTGCATGGTTTTCATATGATTTGAGAATTTGACCTCTGAGTTTCTTTCGGTGTTTCTTCTTAGGGTAGTGAGCTAGGAAACACCGGCCTCATCTAGTTTGGCCAAAACAAATTGATGTATAAAAGTTTTATGTTTAAAGATGTTTCTGTTACAAGATGTGACACGTTCATACTAACTGACTGTAAAGACAAGTTTAATAAAAGTTTGTAAAAAAGAAAAAAAGACACAGATAGGAATTGGCAGCTATATAAAAAAAAAAACAAATAAAAAATTTGATACCTTCGCTGTATAAGATAGATAGAGTATATCAGTATTCAAAGGCAACGGCGCGCGAAAGGAATTTCAATCGGCACCCACCTTATCGAGAGCCGGGTAAAATATATGATTTCTCTTGATTTCAATTGGGACGCAAGTTAGAAGATTTTAGCGATTGTTCGTTGATGTCGTGTTTTGCTTGTGTCATATTCATTTTCCCAAATACATATTATATTGGGGTCGGCCCAGTCAAACCGGATTCAAATGAATATCAGTATTTTACGTGGAGCGGCTGCGTACCAGACTTCCACTACCCATTAACTGGGGAACACGGTACTTCTTGGCAAGACAGGTGTCAGATTTTCTGGCTGCTGGCAAAATCTCGTGTATTTTGATTTTAAATTTTATTTATATAACAACTTCATGGTCTCGTACCGTTCCCGTACACTGACTAAATACGCGTATTTTACCTGAAGTAACTGCTAGCTTATCTCTATAGTCTACATCCCAGTAAAATCCAGGTAAAATACGTTAAACAATAAAACACAAACACAAATAAGTACAGAAGAATTGCATAATTATATGATGAATGTAACATGAGCAACTTTTTTTTTCCTATCTTTGCATTTGGCATGTAATGACTTTGCATACTATTGTATAAATTCAAGTTCTTAAAACGCAACAGATAGATGTGTTGCTGCGGAGTTTGTTGCGCCACTTCTTCTTCCCAGCTAAAACACTAGGAAGTGGTGACGGGTGAGCGTTTTGGGGGACTGTCTTTATGTAAAATTTGACGTTCAAAAAGTGCTGTCGCTCAGCCTAGTTTGAATAAATGACTTTTGACTTAAAGAAAATCGCTAGGCGCTGTTGCCTCACACCCCACCCTGCCAATTATTAAAGAATTTAAATGACGCCGTTCACTCAAATCTAATTCTCAGTGATCTGCAAAAATCCTTGCAGAAATGGGCCTAGCTTTGGCGAACCCACCCCTTAATTGGACTGCTCAGAAATATTATTTTTGAAAGATATCCTTGGAGTAAGTTGACTGTTTGAATCGGGTTGGGTTTAATTTAAATCGGCCTTCAGGGGCCTTTGTTATGTCTTTGAGGCTTGAGGGATGACTTTTAAGAAGTATAGACGAATTTATTTATGTAAGTTTAAAGGGGTTATGGGTACGAGCGTCTATCATCGGCTTCGCTCACTAAGGGAACATACTCCCGATGTGAAAAATGGGTATTATATTATGCTCTATTCCAGAATATGGTCTACCCATTTGAAAAGTTTCTTCCAAATCCATTCAACCGGTAAGACTTGAAGAGGTAAAAACAGACAGGCTGACACAAATACAGAGTTACATAAGCATATAACAGTAAAGTCCTACAAACTTCCACTACTAAAGAATCCTCCGGCCAGATGGCTATTGTATTTGGTGGGTGTATGGTAAAATCGTACGGAGAACTTTAAATACCTCTAACGAGCAGTCCCACGGTTTATTTTGGAGGTTAAACTGGTCACCCCTTCCATAACAAGACTCCTCTGAGCCCCAGCACTTAAGTCCGTGCTGTAATTTGCAGATCTCTTTGACTGTCGATACGTGTCTGCAAACATCAAAAAATGTGACCCAAGTCTTGTCAAGGGCCATGAAGTTACAGTGTATGGAGATCAGGGCCCCAAGTCTGCTATTTTTATAAATTTGTCATTCCAACACAATCCCATTGTGCTAAAAGTTCGTAATCTGCTAAATTCATAACGGTCGATCATTGGTCGGTCAATAGTGTCGTAATAGTTTTTGAAAACCGAGCTATTAACAGCTATGACTGCACAATGACGTTCTAATCGTAGGTCACTGATCAAAGGAACTGTCAAAATTGTAGCAAATTACCGCATACGTCTGTCATTCATTTGTCATTATGTACAAGTGCGTCTGCGTCGAGCGAGCCGCGCTCTCGCTCTCTTGCTCCGCTACCGCCGACGACTACACACGCTACCAAGCGCTCCCGAGCGCGCTCCTAGTAAGCTGAGAAACCCACGCGCTTACAACAAGATTACCATTGTATGCCATTTCTTTCAATGGAGTGTCAGTGGTTAATCATTGGAAAGTCATAATGACGCTTTTATATTAGTAGATTACCAAACTTGTCAAAATCAACCATTATGACATCAATGATAGACCATTCTGACACTATTGTAATAGCAGACTTCAGGCCCAGTCAGGCATTCGCTTTATGTGAAAAATATTAGCTGCATCTGGTTAGCGCAGTCTATAACATCACGCTTGTTATTCCTTAAGCATTAGGTAGGGGTGTCCTAGGGGTATAGTACTCCCCCGAATTTCGAAAGTTTTGTTAAAATCCCTTGTAAATTCATTTATTTTGCCTAAGTTAATTGTACTGACGTTAATAAAACTGGAAAACGGGAAACCTTTGGATGCGAGGAGCACAGGACCGGTCAATGTAGAGGCTCTTGGTGGAGCTCCATAGTCAGCAGAAGACGTTTTACGGCTCATCGATGATGATAAATCATTGACTGTCGACATGACAAAGTAACCTTTTTCATGTCATTTTTTATACGCTTAGAACTATGGCAGATTTGTGAACCGTTTGTATCTCTTATAGCGAAACATCTCGGCTAAATTACAACAGCCGCACGGGTCGATCTTCGAGGTTAAGCAATGCTTGCCGAGGTAGGGTCTGTGGATGGGTGACCATCTTAATATAACGAGACTTCTCCGTGTCTCAGCAAGCATGTTAGGCCGTGAGTCCCGGCTGTCATTTGGAGATCTTTGGCAGTCGTTACGGATTGACAGAAGCCAGAATATCTGACACCAGTCTTGCCAAGAAGTACCGTATTCCTGGGGAAAACGGTACTTCTTGGCAAATTAATGGGCTGTGGTGGAGTTTTGGTAGGCAGCCGCTCTACGTAAAATACTGGTATTCAGCTGAATCCGGCTTGTCTGGGAGTCAACCCCAATATAGTTGGGAAAAGGCTAGGCTAGATGATGACAGCGATAAATCTTAATTGCTTTACATGGTTGGAAAATACAATATTACCTACAAACAAAATTATTCCCAGTTAGTCTAAGATCCCGCTATAGAACGACCTTCACCGAGATGCTTATTTAATTAAACATATTTTATATTTAATTTAATATGTCAATAAATATAATCCATATGGGTTGCCTAGCAAATTTCAGTCCAGAGTATGTTTAATGAATAATTTAAAAAAAATATTTTTTTAAACATTTCACCGGTATGATTATTACATAAATTCTATACCAATCGAAAGTATGAAGCCCATAGAATATGCAAACGTTAGGTTGCCTATTCTTTTCCGGTCACAACTATCGGGTTGCCAGGTATAAACAGGTAAATCTGTACTAGCATTTTGCAACGGTCTGTTTATTCAATGAAATTTAAATGAAATTAAAGATTATTTTATTCTGAACACGGTGGTATAGGGTTGGCTGCGAAAAATCAGTCCAGAATTGCGGTTGCCGAATTTTAAAAAGTAAAATATTGCTCCGAGTGAATGTGTGCGACTGAGAGGTCCCAACCGACCATCCCATGCGATAGAAGAGGACACAGCATAGCAGCTGTTTAAAGTCCGCCCACTTAAAGAAAGAAAGTGCGCATGCTATTTGGGCTTGGAAAAGAAAAGGATAGCGATAGACTCGTATATACTATGCATCATTTTGGAATAGAGTGTCGCTATAAAAACAATTGAAAAAACGTGCTACTATTTATTGTTGGAAAAAATGGCAAAAAACTGTTTTTTTGTGTGGATCGGATGATGAAATAATGATTTTAATGATAAAACTAGGATAGCGACAGACTCGTATATACTATGCATCATTTTGGAGTAGTTTATTATTTAAATAGAGAAATAGTTTTTTTTTTTAATCAATTAATTATTTATGTGTATATTTTTTATTTGACACTAAAGTATATATACATCTTTAGTAAAAAAGAAGGTTATAGTGATACATATATAATACTACCCTGATTAAAAATATTGATTGAAAAAAATTAAAAAAATTTACTACATGCAAATTGTAAATCTATAAATGTAAACAGAGAAATTGAAATCAATTGAAACTATTGGAAAAAATTCAAAACCCATAAAAGTGATTTTTTTTTAATCAAGGTAATCTTGTAAATTTTATTTTTATTATAAAAAGACAAAATAAAAAAGCAAACAATTAAAAAATTACTTCTATTTATTGTAAAAAAATAAAAATACAATAATTAAAAATACAATTATTTTTTTTTACGAAAAGCTAACTTTAATACACAGTTTTTAAAAGTTTCTATTTCTAGTATTTTGCCATTTTTTCCAACAATAAATAGTAGCACTTTTTTTTTTTTTTAAAGGACTACTCGCAGTTCAGCACATTAGGCTGGTTAACTGGGCAATCCTGTGGTTTCCTTAGATTCTAAGGCCCCCAGCCAGGGCTTAAAACTACTTAAAAACTAAATGGCCGCTCACTAAGGGCATCCCCTGTGGGACACTCGGCTTAGCGGGGTCATTGAATTGAGGGGGGCAGCTAGGGACAGGCTGGGTCAGATTGGAAATAGTAGCACGTTTTTTTCAATTGTTTTTATAGCGACACTCTATTCCAAAATGATGCATAGTATATACGAGTCTATCGCTATCCTTTTCTTTTCCAAGCCCAAATAGCATGCGCACTTTCTTTCTTTAAGTGGGCGGACTTTAAACAGCTGCTATGCTGTGTCCTCTTCTATCGCATGGGATGGTCGGTTGGGACCTCTCAGTCGCACACATTCACTCGGAGCAATATTTTACTTTTTAAAATTCGGCAACCGCAATTCTGGACTGATTTTTCGCAGCCAACCCTATACCACCGTGTTCAGAATAAAATAATCTTTAATTTCATTTAAATTTCATTGAATAAACAGACCGTTGCAAAATGCTAGTACAGATTTACCTGTTTATACCTGGCAACCCGATAGTTGTGACCGGAAAAGAATAGGCAACCTAACGTTTGCATATTCTATGGGCTTCATACTTTCGATTGGTATAGAATTTATCTAATAATCATACCGGTGAAATGTTTAAAAAAATATTTTTTTTAAATTATTCATTAAACATACTCTGGACTGAAATTTGCTAGGCAACCCATATGGATTATATTTATTGACATATTAAATTAAATATAAAATATGTTTCATTAAATAAGCATCTCGGTGAAGGTCGTTCTATAGCGGGATCTTATACTAAGTTGAGTGTCACATCATATTATGTTTAGTACAACTTTGTTGCAAATTGCACACGCTGTCCAACAAACTTCGGGAACATAATCGGTTTACGAAAGTTTTCGGTACAGGGTGATTGGAATGATTGTGTTTCCTTTAATATTGGTGACCGAAGAGCTAATTTGCTACACTTTTGTGCCAATTAGTCGAGGCCGAAACTGCTACTAAGTTTTTTGAAAAAAATCCGCCTGTCCACTAAAAATGAATACCTAGTGATCTTCTGGACGACTTTGGTCATCTATTTCATCGCAATCATTTACTTAACTATTATTTCTTTTATCGAACTCAAACTCAAAGCATTTATTTCAATTGAACCCTTTACAGGTACTTTTGAATTGTCAAAGTCGAAAAAAGTGAGCTATCTGCACGTTCCAAAGCGTAGGTCTCTATGGAGAAGAATGTGCAAGAAACTCCACGGACACTCTTTTAAATCAATAAATTGTTACAAAGTTGTGGATACATTGTTCTTCTTGATGTTATTTCTATATGTGAGAACAATGTAGAAAAACGTGTATGATACAGGTATCATGTATGGCATTTGTGTTTGTAACCGTTGTGCTGTGTCTGTCCTGAATAAAAGTTTTTCTATTCTATTCTATGTATGTAGACACTTTGTTTGTATCGTGTATGTTTAGAATATTTTTTTTCTTTGACATTCCATTTAATTACTAGCTTATGCTTGCTTGCTTTTGCTTGTGCTTATGCATATTTTATTGCTAGCTTATGAAAAAAGGTCACATTTTTAAACCATTTTTTAACGATAGACTCACTTTTGACCACTATCTCATCTGATGGTAAGCGATGATGTGATCGACGATGGAGTACGCTTGTTTTGAAGTAACCTATTTACTCTTTACTAAAAGCCCCACAAATGTATTACTTTCAAAATACACCCTGTATATTTACACGTGTCACGTTGAAAAACTCAACAGAACTATTCACAATATGTATGCTAATAAAAATGTGTATTCAGAGTTTGAAATAAACGTGTTGTTGTGGAGTGACCTTTAACGGAAACTGAATGTAAAACATTTGTTCTTCTTCCATTTCAATGCTATTTTTTATTTCTAGGAATTTATTTATTATTCCACGAGGTTATGAAAACTATCGCTAAAGTCAAACAGAAAAGTATTCTGTAAAAAAAAGATAAGCATAAGCATAATCAGCCTTTTAATGTTCCCACTGCTGGGACACAGGCCTCCTTTCTAGGAGAGGGAATGGGCCATAATCCACCACGTGGGCCAAGTGCGGGTTGGTGAATGTCACATGACTTCGAATTTTTGTTTCTAGGACATTACTTTTTTTTCTTCAGAATATTTTCCTTCACCGTTTTGAGAGCAGTGGTGATGAAATGAACTACACAAAGTAATGCGCCTGGCTGGGTTTGAACCCGCGATCTACAATTTGTCGGGGACGTTACCACTCGACCACCACTGATGAAAAATGATAAGGATTTGATGAAAAATGATAAGGAATGATAAGGATAAAAGATAAGGTAAGAGAGTTATTTTATAGGAAGAATAGAAGGTGACACATTAATTTGACAACACTCCATCAATATACACACATAAAATGAAAAAGGCAACATATTTTGTGCCTCATGGCTGCAGCAAAAAGGTTCATTTCAGCAATGTTGCCAGACCGATGCTGTCTGATGATGGTCTTCCTATGAACCGAATATAAAAGGTTTCTTATGTTAAAAAGTAAACAAAGTCATGGTTTAATTTGGTTTTTATTGCAATCAAAATAGGATAATCATTTCATGCAGATTTATCTTCAATTTAATTGAATACAAAATGTAGTCGGTAAGAGTTGTTATGTTTCTGCTGTGATTTTCCACGCTGTGTTTCTTACTCTGCCGCTTTTTTTAGGGTAGTTGACCAAAAAAAATCTGATTAGTCCGTCGGATAGATTTCCAAATAATATTGGACACGCATATTTTTTTTTTCACGTAAGCAAAAAATGGAGATGATACAGAGCGTTGAAAACTCGTTTGACGTCACTACTCTCTCAATTTTTACCTAGCCGTGACGTCACAAGCCCCCACTCCTGCTCTTTGATGCCATTTCAAATTCTAGAACATGGTATACCTATGTGACACGTTCCATTCAAATCCTTTCAGCCATTCAAACATAAATAGGTAAAAAACAGATATTTTTTGTAAGGTTTTCTTTTTTAACCGACTTCTAAAAAAGGAGGAGGTTCTCAATTCGGATGTTTGTATGTTTTTTTTTTCTTTTTTTTATTGTTTGTTCGCGTATAACTCCGTCGCTTGCCAACCGATTTGAAAAGAAAAGAAAGAGAAATTCTTTTTTTGTTGGAAAGGGTATATTTCCCAAATGGTCCCATGAAAATTTTATCGAAATCGAACAAGCGGTTTTTGAAAAATCAACAAAAATCTATAAAAATATCTACATTGAAAAATACATACATTTGACGACCTTTTAGTTTACTCTGCATTGGAGCAGTGCGTTTTTTTACACTAATGTAATTGGTTCGTTTAGGTGGGAGGAGGGGAGGGGGTTTAGGTACCACTAAAAAGTGAAAAATAAAAAACTTTTTACAAAAAAATACAACCGACTTTTCCACAAAAAATCAAAAAAGTACAAAATAACTTTAATTTCGGAAGTCGGTGTTCAAAAAATGAAAAAGGAACCACAAACACCGAGTACCGAAATTAAAGTTATTTTGTACTTTTTTGATTTTTTGTGGAAAAGTCGGTTGTATTTTTTTGTAAAAAGTTTTTTTTTTAATTTAGCTCTACCTACTTGTAAACACTTGAAAGTTACCTCTCTATTACTTAGTATGAATATTAAGTGGGTCAACGTATGGATTACTCAAAAAAAAAGACAATGGGTTAAGTACTAGGTAATATACTGATAGACGAGGCTTATATAACATAAGAAATCAAATAAATATTATAATTAATAGGAGAAATGTTAATAACATAAATATAAATTAATGTAGTACCTATGTTATTACTTCAAACAGATTGTGGCCTTGTAGCTTTTTCCAGAACAATTCTTTGAACAAACACTGTATCACCAAGATTTTGATCTTTATCTTTAACGCAGCACGGTCCATTTTGCTTTCTTCCTTTCCCACGTTGATTCTCCTTATTGCCAGAGCAGCAGGGGTGATTTTCGCAGCTTTTTTCACAGTCAGCTTTCCTTGATGGGCGTTCTTCGGAATCGTAAGGGCATGGTTTTCTATGCCCAAATGGTCCATGATGACCAAAGCCACGCCCGTGGCGATCAGCTTCCCAGAGGCCTTCCCAAGGGCCTGTCGAAAGAAATTCAGAATGACCTTGTCTTCCAAAACATGGTCGTTCAGGATTACGCCCAAACCGAGGTCCACAGTTATGGCAGCGGGGTCCATGACCGTGATAGCCATGATGTCTGCCATCACGTCCTCTGAAGCCAGGAGGTCCATGGCAATGTCGTTCCGCTGGTCCTTCACTATCGCTTTCCGACCCGTGATGACCACACCTAGGTCCCCGATGACCTTCTTCGGGAGGTCCACGCCTTCGATGCTCTGGTCCACGGTGATGATGTACATGTCTATCTGGACTGTGCTCGAATCTGGGACCAAAATGTCGGAAGGCCCGTGGACCGTAATAGCCAGGAAAGTCACCACGGAAAGGACAGCCGGAAGGACCACGCGTTCCTCCGAATCGAGGCCCAAAATGGCGGCCAAAGAAGTCGCTTTCGAAGTATCCTCTCATGATTAAGATTTTCGCAATTGATAACTGATGTTCTAGCTTTGAACGAGTACCCTCGAATGCCTATCAAAAAGACTCGAAGTAGTTTATATGAACGATAGTGGCACAACGTTGTGTAATCGATTTGAAGTAGGGCTGTACTGAAATTCTGATGAAATATTTGTTAAGTACGTATGTTTCTGATAAATAAACAAATATTCAGGGTTAATGTTAGTGTGTAAAATGTTTCAGGAAATTCCAAATACTTGTCAAATGGGATTAAGTATTTGGGATTATTTTATTGAAAGTCGATATGCTTTTGTTCATGGATACGCTCGCGTTTATTAAGAATTTTGCAAAAAAAAATCGTAGCCTAGAGGTCATTATTTAACCAAGATCTCCTTACTTCATTAATACTGAAACTGTAGCAAAAGTGGCAAAATTGAGGTGCCATAAATCCGGCTAGGTTTGCGGAATAAGGTTTTCGAATGAGTCACCCGGCGCGCTGGAACGCAAAGGACATTAAGAAAAACACGCATAAGTTTTATTCAGTAAGAGTGTATCACTGCCTTCCGCTCCGCCAAGAGCAAAAGAAGTCATTTGATGATTCACCACTACCATCTACTTTCTTCGGGAACTAAGGGCCTCAAGTCTACTATTACAATAGTCTCTGAATGGTCTATCATTGATTTCATAATGGTTGATTTTTACGAGTTTGGTAATCTACTAATATAAAGGCGTCACTATGACTTTTCAGTGGTCAACCACTGACACTCCATTGAAAGAAATGGCATAGCATGGTAATCTCGTACACAATGACAAATGAATGACAGACATATGTAGTAATCTGCCATAATTTTGACAGTTCCTTTCGGTGGCCTACCATTAGAGCGTCATTGTGCAGTCATTGCTTTTAATAGCCCGGTTATTAAAAAGTAGTACGAGACCATTGACCGATCAATGATCGATCATTATGAATTTAGCAGATTACGTACTTTTAGCAAAATGACAATGGGATCGTGTTGGAATGACACATTTATAAAAATAGCAGTCTTAGGGTCCAGGTGTACGGTTATGTTACATTATGAGTTAAAAAAAGAAGTAAACATTTTACCGATGTTCAAAATCGCCAACCCTAGTTGTCTTTAACTGTACGACCGACGCAGTTGACAATAAACTGTCCAGTAACCGGAAACTAACCATTTTCACGGGAAATTTTAACCGATTACTTTTAAAGAGGCGATGACGTCACATGGTAATGGTCAATTACCCACCAAGTACTGAATGAACCATTAGGGCACCTATATACGCTTAACAGTATGAAAAGTATAATAAGTCATTGACACTTGCAAGTTTACGTCAAGTAAACAAGTAAGAACTTGTAGACATATTTTATTTGGAATATAATTTTCCTTTTGAAAAATACTTTCTTGACTCACTCAACATCTATGACATGGAAAAAAATCTGTACAAAAATCACACTCTTTTTTTAGGCAGCCGTGAAAAACAGGCCACGTGCGGGACGAACTAGCACAAAAAGGTTCCGTATCATAAAACACAATAATCACGTTTCTTGTACGTTTTATACTGGCTATATACACACCACACACACTCTGTAAAAAATTAAAAAAATTAAAATGTTTTTTTATCAAATAGGCAGCAGAGGCTTTCTGGCATTGGGTTCTGTAGGTAACTCTTCCAGGTCGAGTCTACTAGATAAAATAACGAAGAATGTAGTTAAAAAAAGTTTATATTTCGAATTCATTTTAAACTAGATGAAAGCGGTGTTTCCTAGTTGACTACCCTGAGAAGAAACACCGAAACAAACTCAGAGGTCAAAGTCTCTTTTAAAGTTTCTCTCGTTCAGCAATATGTAAATAAAAATTCAGAGGGAGCCCTTTTAGAGACCGTGTCATTTACATTATTTGCTGTGGTATGTGCAATGTGCACTACATGAGACTGCAATGAGCAGTGAGCAATAAGTTGTGTTTAGCTTGGAACAACGAGACACACAGCTGGGTAGTTCATCAATCCGATTGGTCACATTTTCTTACCCGTTTTCTGACTTTTGTCTTCTCCTTCTACACATGGCATCTCTGTTATCTGACGCTAAATAAGACACTGTCTTGAAAGACCAATGGTTTTTCAAAAAGTTCATGTAGTGATACTTGGTGTTTTTTATCATGTTCCCTCCTTAATTATAGGTGAAGTTGTTTCGGAGATAGGTGTGCTTAAATTTCACCTTTTCCTTTAATATATTTAATTTGTATTTATATGGCGAAAAATAAAATGAATTCGCGACTCTTATTTTTGCCTCAAAAGTGACCTCATATTTTTTAAGCCATAACAGTTCATATGACTGTGTGTATGTCACCTATTCAGAGCTAATTGGCTGTGACAGACGAACGCACGAGTGATCATAAAAAGGTTCCTCTTTTCATACGGGTGTTCAAAATCCTAAAAAATCTAGTATCTATTTATTAATCGTTTAAGTTGCAATTTGTTGCATAACATTGTGCAACTCAGTTTTCCGTGCAATAGATTTTACTCTATATATGATTTAAAATATTTCAGTTCCATTGCAAATATGAACAAATATTGTGCAACTATTTTTTTTTTCGAGATTGTTATGGGATCATGTGATGCAAATATAATGATTTTGGCGAAAGTGATAATTTTCTTTGTTTACAAGTATTTTAGTTGGATTTCAGCTAGATTCTGATGTGTTACTTAGACTATTTTATTAACCAAAGAGGAATTTTACGGCTCGGCGTTTAGTCTCACCGAATGTATCTCAATGAATACTAATCTAAATCAACGCACAGCCCAAACCACTGAACGGATCGGGCTGAAATTTGGCATGCAGGTAGATGTTATGACGTAGGTATCCGTTAAGAAAGGATTTTGAATAATTCTACCCGCAAGGGGATAAAATAGGGGATGAAAATTTGTATGAAACTTTGTCAATTTTAAACCGATCGGGCTGAGAGTTTCAAAATCGGGGGTAAAGTAACTATTCCACGCGGACGAAGTCGCGGGCAAAAGATAGTAATTTATACGGAGCGACTGTCAGTACGACACATTTCTGTTACTGGGTAACAAAAGTAAGACAAACAGTTACATCGAGGAGTACCTTGATATGACTGATTATATGAGTGGATATCTATTTAACTAATCGTTCCTACTGACGTTTATAGCGCTACCTTTTTTTCTGGATGGGAAATCCTCAAATGGCTTCTCCCGTTCTGGGCGGAGCGAAAGGGAGTGTCAGACTCTTACTGACTAAAAACCCATCTGTGTCCCTCCTAATGCCCTTTACGTTCCAGGGCCGCGGTGACTCTTTCGAAAAAAATCCGCAACCCTAGCAGGCACTTATAACTTTGACTTTGCACTGGCCCTATGGGGCCCCGTCTCCTTTGCTGACATCTCTTTGAGGCGCCCGTCGACCCGGGCCTGCTTGTTATTGGACGGCGAGCCACCCATGTTAGCTTGCCATGGGCAGGCGCTGCGACTCCCGACGCCCGGGGCTTGTTCCAATTCGGTTTTTAAAACATCCAGGGACGCAGAGATCCAGAGACTTAAATAATATTATAAAAAGTGAGTTTGTTTATTTACTAAGCTTTCACGCCTTTATCGCCGAACCGATTTTAGTGAATATTGGTACAGATAGAAATCCCGGAGACACTTTTAAGCCACTTTAAAGTGTGAGAATTCGCGGGTTAAAGCTTGTCTACACTTATCTATACTAATATTATAAAGAGGAA
This sequence comes from Hecatera dysodea, assembly GCA_905332915.2. NCBI lineage: Eukaryota > Metazoa > Arthropoda > Insecta > Lepidoptera > Noctuidae > Hecatera > Hecatera dysodea. The sequence continues at coordinate 4,356,011 of HG995290.1, read as the reverse complement.
AGATTTGTATTTTTGTATGTAACAAATAAACTCAAAAACTACTGGACTGATTTAAAAAAAAATATTTCACCATTAGAAAGCTACATTCACCCTGAGCAACATACGCTATATTTTATCTCCGTATTCCCACGGGAACGGGAACTACGCGGGCGAAACCGCGGGGTGCTGTTATTTATACAGAGGCAAAACCAGGAGAACATGTAGTACCCAACAAAATTAAGTCAGCTGGTAATCTACACATCAACATAACACAATTACTCTTATCTTTAATACGCGTAATTGTATAATTTTTCCCAAAAAAGTCTCTTTTAGTACAAAATGAGCCTCTGAAGCATCTATTTAAGATAACAGACCTAGGAATATGAAGTAATTTTTGTACTTCAGCATAATGTTTAGAATTAACTGCTTTCAAGTAATAACAACGGTAATATTCGTTAAGGGTGTAGTTAAGATAAGTATTTGAAATAATATTTAACAGTTTGAGAAGTCTTAAATATGATAATTATGCAGACGTAGTTTTTGATAATGATTTGAATTTAGTGCGAATTTCAGAATGTGTCAGCCTTTAAATAGGTAAAGAGAAGTAAGTTAAGGGTTTTATACATGGTTAGTAATAAAGTATCAATTCAGTTTGTCATTGTTACGTATGGGTCATAAAAGAAATGCATAATTTCGAATAACTACGAACAAACTACTACTACTACTAACGAACACATTGCAAATTATACAACTTTGGATCGGCCAGATATCTTCACAAAGATTTCTTCCATTAGAACTGATAATTGCAATAAATTAAATATACAATGTGGTTGGTCTCAGTTTTGAACTCAAGGACAGTTAATTTCTTTGTTTGTATGGATCATTTATATTTAGGTGGGAATATCATCTTGGCGACAGTCAATGACAAAACTTGTCACATGTAGAAAAAATAGATTAGTCTATGTCAGTTTGTGCCTGCAATGCAAGTGCGAAAGTTCCTTAGAAATATTAGAATTGCCTCTCAGTACAAAATTAAATCAGATTGTTTGCCAAACTTCACGGCCGAGTGTATTGAACTGTTCGTGGGTTGAAGCGCATTTCACGGTGTGTGATCACAGGACGTACTGGACGCATAATTTAATGCTCGCGCGTTTGGCGAGCCAGTGTGTCACTCAAGCTCGCTTGAACCTGCTTGAACCTGACGGCATTTGTGGTAAGTACTGTTTAGATCAAGTTAGATGATTCAAAGTATAGTAGGAGTATTGAATAACATAAGATTTACTATAACTTAAATGATCTTGTGACTGAGCAAGTAAAAGTTTATAATGTCACAGAACTTGACAATTTTACTAAAAGTTTATCATTTGTATGCATTACTGCATACTACTAATAATTACTAAATGATAATGAACTTTTGACTAGTAAATAAAAGAAAGAGCACAGGGCAAACCATGGTCCGGAGCGAGGAGGCATGGGAAGCGGTCGCCTCCTTTTGCGAAGCAGTAATTAATGCTAGCGAAGAAGGAGGCGGAACGCGTGAGAGAAAAGGAAACCTCTCGCTTCAGCCGCCGCAACAGAAGAAGATGCCCCGGGCGTCGGGAAACGCAGGGCGATTCCCGGCCACCGTAGGCGCGGGCCTGCGGATGGCGAGCTATGGGTGACTCGCCGTCCGATAGCAACCAGGCCCGAGTCGACGGTGCGTCGTCTTTCACGCGCGCCTCAAAGAGCCGTCAGCAAAGAAGATGGGGCCGATAGGGTCAGTGCCTGCTAGGGTTGCGGAATTTGCTCGAAAGAGTCACTGAGGCCCTGGAACGCAAAGGGTACAACAAGGAACACGGGTGGGTTTTAGTCAGTAAGAGTCTGACACTCCCTTCCGCTCCGCCCAGAGCGGGAGAAGTCATTTGATGATTTCCCATAAAAAAAGGGTGGCCCTTCATAGATGTAATTGAGAGATGAAAAAATAAATTCCAACAAACATAATCGTGTGGGGTATCATTGGATAGCTCATTCAAAATGAAATAGAGGTTTCTAAAAAGATTTTTATTTAAGGCAATAGGTTTTGAGATATGTGCTTTCGAATTCGTAAAAACTTGCCCCCCTCCTCTACTTTTAAACTATGAAGTTTAAAATTCTTATATTTAACTTCATAGTTTAAAAGTAGAGGAGGGGCTCTACTTTTAAACTATGAAGTTTAAAATTCTAAAAAAAAATTGAGCTAATAGAACTTCACAGACACTTCCAATGAAAATTGGTTCGAACATCACAGCTTATATACTTTTAGAGATATGAGATTTTAACAGTGAACTACGGAACCCTTCACTGTGCGTGGTCCGACACTCACTTGGCCGGTTTATTTTTCGACTAAAACGGTGATGTTGATGCTTCATAAAGTCGATGGAATACTATCATCTTTACTAGAGACCACGTGGAAAACCCCTCTCGAGATAAAGCGAAAAATTACGTCGGCGGTCGACAATGAAAACTTACCCTGCAGGGCGAAATGGAAGAATAATATTGAATGTTATTTTAAAGCACCTCGGTCTCAAAGTTTCTAGTTTACTGAAATAAGATATTATAGGATTTACAGATTAACTTTATGAATTTAGTTTGATTTCTGTCACGAACTCAAAGACTACAATATATATATGGACACACGAACTCAACAACACGTCGCTGTGACTTTTAAGTTAACATTGGTGATATTCCGTCTGTCACTGTCAATTTCTCCAAATCTGCTATGTAGGTAGTTGGCACTTTTGGGGAAGAAATGTTATTTTAATGCTATCATTAATGCGAAAGTTTGGGTGTTTGTCTACACTAATATTATAAAGAGGAAAGATTTGACTGTTTGTTTGTTTGTTTCCATTGAATAGGCTCCGAAACTACTTGATCAATTCTAAAAATTAATTCACTGTTGGGAAGCTGCAGCTGCACAACAGTATCTCCGGCGAACATAAGCTGTTGTTGCTATATTTCCTCGGGAACGGGAACTATGTGGGTGAAACCGCGGGGCGATACTAGTTACTCAATAATCCCAGGACGGCTTCACTGATCTTAATGCATATTGGATTAGATTATAGTTTTGAATACTACATAGGCTACTTTTTGTTCCTGGACGTTATTCCCTTGTAATCATTTCCGACCTTCACGCGGATGAAGACGCTGGCTGGCTAGAAAAAAAAAGCCAATGTTGCCGTGCGGGGTATTAAATGAACGGGCTCATAATTGGTCTTAAACATTATTTTTCATTTATAGCTTGGCTGGTCTTTTCAGTATGAAAAAGGCACTGCCTTGAAAAATAATAGACTGGATAATTTACACATACTTATAACCATTAGATCAATCGACAAATTTGCTAGCCTTTGCTCAACTGTAATAGGATTGGCTTCTAGCCTAACTAAATGTAACTGATTTCACAACCCAGTATCTGGATGACAATATACCCCTTGGCAACACTGTTGCTAGATTTTCTGGCTTCCGAATATCCATAAAGACTATCAATGGTCTTCGAATGACAGCAGAATTTATTAGCCCTTGCTCAACTTCAATAGGATTGTTTGACTAAATGTGACTGAGTTCACAACCCAGTATCTGGGTGACAATATACCCCTTGGTAAGACTGCTGTCACATTTTCTGATTTACAAATCCATAACGACTGTCCAGAATGACAGCAGGCGTCAACGGCTTAGTGTGATTTCTAACGCTCGTAATGTTTATGTAAACCACTAGATAAATAAACCATGACAAACCAAACTCATGTTTTACAGTATCACGTAAAGAATCTACATTCACAAGCGCCAAAAGGAGACATAACCTTATTTTTTCCACGCAATTTTCGTTACGAAACCTTTTAAGCTATCTCGAAAGGGCGAAAAGGTTATATAAGACCACGTGAAATACCTTAATTTCCGTGCAAACACGTCTAAGTTACAGCTAGTTCGTCTCTCTGAGTTTATCAGATTTTGCTTCGGTGAATAAATTTAAATATGCTCTGAAAGTTATGCTTGTAGGTTGCTTGTACCGAAACGCCTTACGAGAGTTTGGTAAATAAGGTAGGTGGGTACGCTTGAGGTAAGTTGAATTTGAGGCTGTTTAAGCGAGGGTGGTATGTAATTTTGAATTGTTTTATCATTTCATGAAAACAAAACTTCAAGAATTAACGTAGTAATTTCGACCAAGTTCTTGGAGTCAACTTCGGTGAAATATTCAATTAAACGATTTACAGGCACTTTTGAATTGTCAAGATGGGGCATTCGAAAGAGGTGCAGCTATTTGCACGTTCCAATTAAAGCGTGGATCTCTGGAAAAAACGTGCATGAAACTCCACTGACACTTTTTAAAATCAATAAATTATTACTTAGTTGTGTATACATTCTTTTATCTGTTCTGTGGTTCTATGTTACACATTGTTCTTACTCGTTGACTGTCTAAGTCATCAGTCGAAAATGCAAGAGGGAACAACCGTAGACCTCATCCATCATGTTCCTTTAAACGAGATCAAAGTCAAACAATAAAAAAACAATTTCGTGATCATGTGCTTGAGATAAAACTCTCAGATATGCGGACGGACAGTGGGTTCTGCTCAATCATATAATATACCGTATTTCCTTCTCCTTAAGTATCGATATTGTTTATGGATAAAAAAGATCATAAGTTATCAAACCATTTAGAAAATACTGTGATTCACGTTCTAGAAAATGCACTGCAAAATATTACGAGAACATTTTGTACAGTAATGTGCCTATTTTTAGTTAGGCTCTTGGACCAAAAATATTCATTTAATATACATATAATTTCTTTTGCGGACCACAGTGTAAAGAAAAATCCTAGTTAATGTTATAAATGCAAATGTGAGTTCTTATGTTTGTTCTTTTCTTTATGTTTGTTTCTTTTTGATAAAAAGAGCGTCAAAGAGGACTTGGTGACATTTGTAGTTGACTGTACCGTACAAAGAACTAGTTTAAAAAAGGGTGACAAAACGGGAATGGATGTATGAAGATCAAAATCTTGACCAAGCGCCAATGGCGTTCCGTTGTTTTTAAAACTTTTGAGATATTGTCGAATCGGGAATGTGACATAACGGGAAGTAGCCGTCTCGTCTTAACCAACGGCTGAACGAATTTGTCAGATAGACCCAGAATAGACCATAGGATACTTTTCATACCGGGAATATTTTCCATTGGGATAAATTGCGGCTATTACGCGAGCAAAGCTGCGAGCAAAACCTAGTATAGTAATAAAAGGCTTAAAGCTAAGTAAATAAATATTGGGAAACTACCGCCATGTTTTCAATAAAAACGCGAAGTTAATAAGCTTAAACGTACCTAGCTGTCTTCTTGAACAAAGTGACTGAAAAAAGTGACTTCTTGTAGCTTTTTCAGCGAGGATAAACTAGCAGAATGGAGCCATTTTGAAGTCGTTAGAAAATCACCACTTTGAAGTTGCGGCAGTAAGTTTGCGTGTGTAGGGTGACTGCGTTCAATTAGTTTTTAGCAGGACTTTTATTGTTTTGTAATTAAGTAATGATTATGAAAATAAAGTTGTACTTTTTTTTTCTTTGCATTATCTGACACCAGTCTTACCAAGGAGTACCGTGTTCCCCAGTTAATGGGTTGTGGAGGTCTGGTAGGCAGCCGCTTCACGTAAAATACTGGTATTCAGCTGAATCCGGTTCGACTGGGAACCGACCCTAATATAGTTGGGAAAAGGCTAGACAGAATAATCAAAATCGACTCATTTGCCAAAGACTTAAAAAGTGTTAAAATTGCCAATATTATTATAATTTTCATCAACTAACTTAATCATAAAGAAGCTTACCACATACTTAATTTAAATATAATAAGCAGATTCTTTACGGACAGTTGGAAATTACAATCCGCTTATCAGTATTTAATGTAATCATAAGCTTAGAATTACTTAATGAACAAGCAGAACAAGCCTGCAAATTTTAACAGCTACGTTTTAAGTACCTGTGGGCAAGTACTATAAAGATAAATGTGTGTTCATATACACAAAAATATAATTATGTCTATCGGAGATAATAGGTAAGTCGTAAAGTGAGCTGCGCTGCGGTTTCCACACATGAGATGACGCGCTAATCTTCGATAACTCGTGACGTTCCGATTCACGCTTGTGCTTTTCAGTTGCAGAAAAGTAAAATGCGATAACAGACAGCAGAATTAACCTAAAAAAAGATATAATGTTACACAAATACTCTAGCGAAAATAACCCGTGTTTTTTCGCCCAGCAAAAACTCATCATAAAATCTGTGTCCTGACACCCCACAAATTACTGCAAGCTATGGTCACCCTACACATCCCGTATCCCAACTGTAGCGACAACTGGCGGAAATAACGACCTACGTGACTTCTTACTTACATTTATTACACTCGATTTTCAACCTTATATCATAAAACCTATAGAGTTGATATTGCCTTTGGGGTCTGTGTGAAATTTTGGGTAAATTTCGTATTTGACTAGTCTTTGTCAGCGACTACGCTTGAGTTGAAATTGAGAACTTCGGGTCATGTGTAGTTTTTACATAATGGCTTTGAATGAAAATGGAGTTGAGAATATTGATGTTTAATGTCTTTTAAATATTCTATAGAAAAGTGAAGATAGGGTTCATTATTATAGTATCCGGTGTAGCATAATCATCCTTTTAATGTTGGACACAGTCCTAGGAGAGTACAGTGGAAAAAACTTTTTTATTTATTTTCTCCATAAAGTGACCCTCATTCCCAAAATGTACCTATTTATTTTTGTTGCGTGTCCGTTTTTGGATCACATAAGATTATGTGTGCCTACCAATTTCAACAGAATCAGTCCTGTGGATTCGGAGAAAATTGAACAACAGACATACAGGCAAACCAATCATCCTACAAGGGTTCCGTTTTTTTCATACAGAGGTTTAGAACCCTAAAAATAGAAAAATTACCCCTCCTCGCATGAACTGCAGACCCAACAATTTTGAAATGTATAATTAAGAAAGAAAAATGTTTATTTGGGTCTCGCACAAGACAAACAAAATAGTAAACAAAAAAAAAACTACTAGAAAAATAAATTAACAAAAGCTGTAGATATCAATTGTACCTAAATGTAATTGTGCGAGGCCAAAAAGGTTCCTATCTCAGCATATGCTGCGATATTTAAAAAAATAAATATCGCAGCGCTGGTATTCTGATAGGTCTTGTACAGATTACTTTGATAAAATAATTCACATAATATAATTGATTATGTGAACATGTTAAAAATATGATTTGTGTAGTATCCCTGGAACCAAGCGCACAAGTCCGACTCGAACTTGGCCGTTGTTTTACTATTATTAATGGGCTCTTTTAGACCACAATCTTATCTGAGAGAAAGCGAGGACGTATTCAATGATGTAGTACGCTGGCCCAAAGAAGAAGAATCCACCCAGACCTAGACCCTCAGGTTTTAGCTATCATTTCTGATAGCTACAACCAGATTATCTATTTTATTTTTTGGATGGGAAATAATCAAATGGCTTCTTCCGCTCTGGGTGGAGCGGACAGGAACGTCAGACTCTTACTGACTAAAACCCACCCGTGATCCTTTTTGTGCCCTTTGCGTTCCAGGGCCGCAGTGACTCTTTCGAACAAATTCCGCAACTACAACCAATCTTTGAGTCAGACACAGACTCGGGCTGAGACAAATAGCTTCATGCTTTTGACTGACCGACCTTCACAATTAAAAAGTACCTGTAAATGGTTTATTTGAAATAAATACTTTGAACCTTGAATCTTGAGAACTCCAGATTGTTTTAACAATAACAAAGTTTCAATGACTTTACGCATATTGATTCTGTCTAAACCATAACATAGAGTCACAGACCTCTATCAAAGTAAGGGCAGATGGCCAATAACTATCGTTTTCGAAGTACATATTACTTAAATCGGTTGCGGGTTGCAGGCCGGGTGTTCATCGTTATCGGGCGAAACACACAACCGCAACGGTTCAACCCGACTTAGAAGATACGCGGCTAGTTATGGTGCGACATTTTTGTTTTAGGACTGATTTTTATTCGAAATTTTATATCCGAGGGTTTTTGTGTGGCTGTTTCACATAATTATTTTCTATGCAAAAGCCGTTACGGTCAAACAACTCTCATTTTTATTTCTAAAAAAAAAGTTATCCGACTATTGACAAATCGGCCCTTAATATGATGTCTTAAATTAATTCAAACTATTCATGTGAAAATGACTTTTGCGTGGAGGAGCTCGTGGCTAAAGAATAATAGCCACACGGGTCAATCTTCATGGTTAAGCGACGCTTGCCAGGGTTGGTCTGTGGATGGGTGACCATCTTAACATACCTACCAAGTTTCCTCCGTGCTTCGGAAAGCACGCTAAGCTGTTGGTCCCGGCTGTCATTTGTAGTTCTTTGGCAGTCGTTATGGATTGTCAGAAGCCAGTAAAGCTGACTCCAGTCTTGCCAAGAAGTACCGTGTTACCCAGTTAATGGGTTGTGGAGGTCTGGTAGGTAGCCGCTTCTCGTAAAATACTTGTATTCAGCTGAATCCGGTTTGACTGGAGCCGACCCCAATATAGTTGGGAAAAGGCTAAGCAGATGGTGAAACAAGGCTTTATTATTTTATACTAGCTGTCCGCACAACTTCGTATGTGTCACATTTTTCATGACTGCTCCGCTCCTATTGGTCTTAGCGTGATGCCTATAGCCTATAGCCTATAGCCTTCCTCGATAAATGGGCTATCTAACACTGAAAGATTTTTTCAAATCGGACCCGTAGTTCCTGAGATAGCGCGTTCAAACAAACAAACTCTTCAGCTTTATAATATTAGTATAGATTGGTGTACTACCTACTGACTGAATTAGTATTCAGTCAGTAGGTAAGATCTCTGCTCAAGCGGTACTGAGCTAGTGCTCGGTACCGCTTGAGCAGAGATCGTAATGCTTCAGAAATAAAATACTGTACCTCAATCAGCCGCATGTCCTTCTGTAAATTCTAGCCTAAATGTCTACCGGCTCCACTTCTAAGATTGCCACATTATACGCTCAGCCTTACGTTTGCCTAGCGGAGCGCAGTTTGAAATTATCTAAGTCTAGCCTAAAGCCAGCTTAATTTCCAGTATGAATTGAAATTAGGTTGAAACGTGGCTGCAGTTCTAATTATATTCGCTCACGGCTTTTGGGCTGTTTCAGTGTGAGTGAAGTTGTAAACGTCAGGGCTGATGAGTTGAGGAAGTGTGAATGTGTTTGTGGAAACTGGGAAATGTTGATAACAGATGTGTCTTAAGTGTTGTAATTGAGATAACGTACAACAGGTTACGTCCGTCATTCGTTAGGCTTCGACGTGTTTGCATGCTTTCTCATTCTTGCAAGCCGCCCAAAAAAAAAAATAACAGAAAAAGATCAAAAGAAAAGAAAATTTGACACTGTATTATAAAAGTGAATCACTATTTTTAATAATGATTTAAAAAAAATACTATATTTCTTCCCAAAAATAGGTGAAACCCTTGCTTACGAAATTAGACCACATTTTTGTTATGTATTTTTAAGCATTATTATAAACATTATCTATGCCAAATTTCATACTCCTCTGTCAGCGTAGTAGGGTGTTTTACTGAAAAAATCTAACTAATCTATCAGATAGATTTCCAAAAAAATACTGGATACGTATTTTTTCTATTTTCACATAAAAAAATTAAGACGATACAATGCGTTGAAAATTCGTGTGACGTCATTATGTGCTGCAATTTTTACCAGCGACGTGATGTCAGCAGTTCCCACTCTTGAACTTTGATGCGCTTTATCATCTTTATCATTATTACGATCTAAATGAAAAAAAAATACGTGTCCAATATTTTTTTTAATCCAGCGGACGGACAAAATAGAATAATGATTTTTAAAACTAATAACATAAGCAATCTTTGCAAAAAGGGGTACAAAGTTTTTCATTCACGTATTTCCGCCCAAGGCTTCACTCGCGTGAATGTCGAATTAAAAAAATATATGCTAAGGAAACTAACTACTAACTAATCTATCCTAATCCAGGACATGGTCTGCTCGTGTGCCAAGTTTCAACTAAATCGGTTCAGTGGTTTAGGCGTGAAATTGTGACAGACACACAGTTACTTTCGCATTTATATTTTAAGTATTATATATATGTATGGACTTGACCTTGTAGAGCTGCATTGCATTTTACCGGGCTGTCTTGACGTTTATGGCTGAATTTTATGTTCAAAGTCGGGAAGTTGCTGCAGATTTTGCGTGGTTTATTTGTTCGAAAGAGTCACCGCGGCCCAGGAACGCAAAGGGCACTAGAAGGATCACGGGTGGGTTTTAGTCAGTAAGAGTCTGACACTCCCTTTTGCTCCACCCAGAGCGGGAGAAGTCATTTGATGATTTCCCATCCAGAAAAAAAAGGGTTGCTCCCATAATAAAAGTTGTTTATCAGTAAAATGACCTTCTTTTGGGTTTTGAGTTTGCTAAAACTTGTATATATATGCTTATGTATTGCTGTACATCCAAATTAATGCGCAATTATAAATACTTCTGAAAATTTTATCGATCCATCTGAAATAACAGGTCTTCAAGATATTGAATTTTCTTAGTAATAAAGAGAGGGTTTTCACTCACATTTCATAACAACAAAAAAAAAACCTAGATAAGTATTGTAGTACAGTATTGTCAGAAAAAGAAAATTCTGAAAATGTTCTACAAATTTAAATAACATATTGTAATGTAATTGCAATATTCATATTCTGCATGTTGCCGCAAACTGTGCAACCGCTGGCAACCGGAAGCATGACGTCACGGTTCAATTGCACCAACCTGTGCTATAATCTTGTGGCGGGAATCAAATTAAATCATATTTGTGATTGTTTATTTTTATTTTGTGATTTATTTAATAGTATAAATACACAAATTTACAAACAAAAATAAAAAATGCGTTTAAATAGGGTAGTTGACTAAAAAAATCTAATTAGTCCGTTAGATAGATTTCCAAAAAATATTGGACACGTATTTTTTCTTTTTTCACGTAGACAAAAAATGAAGACGATACAGAGCGTTGAAAACTCGTGTGACGTCACTACTCGCTACAATTATTACCGAGCCGTAACGTCACAAGCCCCCACTCCTGATCTTTGATGCTTTGTATCTTCGTCAGTTTTTATACATTTGATAAAGGAAAAAATACGTGTCCAATATTTTTCTATAATCTAACTGACGGACTAAACATAATCATATATTTTTTACTCAGGAAACATCCCTATTCCCACTATGCAATAATAACTCACCTATTTGGCTAAAGGTCCTTGAGCTCAACATGCTTTATTTAAAGAACTCTCTACACGTTTAGTTGACACTTCGCGTGACCCAAGAGCTGGCTTTTACTTCAGACAGAGGATAAGCATTGCCATACAACGTGGCAATGCCGCCAGTCTTTTGGGTTCACTCCCAGTCGATAGCGATGCGGATAAATTTTGATGCCATATTGTGGTTAGGAGGATTTTAGTTTAATTTTATTCTCAGATTTAAAGTTTATTTAGTATACCAATAAATTAAAAAAAAAAATTGATTAAAAAATCTAATTGTTCCGTCAAATAGATTTCCAAAAATATTGGACATTTATTTTTTGCTTTATCAAATCTATAAACATTGACGAAGATAAAAAGCATCAAAGATCAGGATTGGGAGCTTGTGACGTCACGTCGTGACTAATATTGTAGCAAGTAGTGACGTCACAAGAGTATTCATCGTCTTTGTTTTTTATTTACGTGATAAAATAAAAAATACGTGACGTGACGACTTCTTACGCTTTGTGGCAGATTGACTGACTAAAACCCATCCGAGTTTCTTCTAATGCCCTTTTGCGTTCCAGGGCCGTAGTGACTCTATAGAACAATTTCGGCAGCCCTGGTAGGCACTGGTTCTAGCGGGCCCCGACTACAATTTAATATAACCCGAAAACATTTCCTACCTGAAAATGCAAGAAATAAAATATTAGTCAACATCGTTATAAGTCGTACTCCAGACTAAAGAAATGGATTGTGATAACATTAATGATGCAATTCGTTATCAGTTTTTCACTGTCAATGATTCCAGCTGTTTTTGATATCTAAATACTTGAGTAGAATATCAATATAGCTATTTATAATTATCTAGTAGATGACATTGCATCATTGTAGGTTGATGTTTTACATAGAAAACCACATATAATTATACAAATATGTTCTAAGTCTCTTTTATTCCAGTACAGTTCAGTTCCAGTCTGTTGTAAAGGTGTTTTTACTTTTGATTGAGTCAGGCGTTACTTTGCGGAAATCCATTTTAAATTTGAAAATGAAAATAATATATCTAGTTTTAATTTCCGCGAATATTAGTGGGTTGCAGGTATGCACCTCCCTCCCGCCCGCTTTATTATGCACATGCAAGATTACAAGGCAAATGCAAGGATTTTAAGCACATGCAGGAAGGCAAAGCAAAACCCAACACCATTACCGACACGTGTTTCGCCTCTCCACGAGCCATCCTCAGGGGACGTGTTGACTCGCTGACCGTTGAGTTATCGCAACTCAACGGTCAGCGAGTTTCCTGCATGTGCATAATAAAGCGGGCGGGAGGGAGGTGCATACCTGCAACCCACTAATATTCGCGGAAATTAAAACTAGATATATTATTTTCATTTTCAAAGTTTTTACTTTTATTCGGCACGAGGGGCGGATCCAGGATTATCGGTTGGGGGGCGTTACCCCGCTGAGGGTGAGTTTTAGAAAAATAAACAATTGAAATCCATCTATAATTGACGGAAATATCGGTGAACACACATCTATACTAATATTATAAAGCTGAAGAGTTTGTTTGTTTGTTTGAACGCGCTCTCAGGAACTACTGGTTTGAATTGAAAAATTCTTTTTGGGTTGAATAGACCATTTATCGAGGAAGGCTTTAGGCTATATAACATCACGCTTAAACCAATAGGAGCAGAGCAGCGATAAAGAATGTTTTAAAATCGGGGATTCCACGGGTACGAAGTCGCGGGCAGCAGCTAGTAAAAAATATATATACAGGGTTATTTATAAAATACCAACAACCTCTTAAGAGGTCATTGTACTCATCATTATGAACAACTTTTACTATGGAACCAAACCTGAAATCGAGAAGAAAAAATTAGCTGTTCCCTACATTTTGATGAGTTACACAAACATAAATGTAAGGAACAGCTGATTTTTTTTTCGCGTGTTTATTTTATAGTTTTTCTTTCAATCTACTCTAATATTATAAAGATGAAAGATTTTTTTGTTTGTTTGTACCTAGTAATCTTGGAATAATAACTGTAAAAAACGACCGATTTTCTCTAATAGAAAGCTAAAGTATCAGCGAGCAACAAAGACTATATTTTATCCCCGCGTTCCCACCGGAACGGGAATTACGCAGGTGAAACCGCGGGGCGCTGCTGTTGTATTATATTATACACATATAGTTTACGTTTCTAATGCAGTTCTTTTGTGACGGGTATAAAATTATATTGAAATAAGTAAGCCCTTTGTGCTCTTTTATCTGTTGTGTTTATGTTTATATACCTATTTGTTTTTCTTTACTCATGCTCGAAGAGTTTTCCTTGGAAATAAGTGTTTCCTTTGAAGCTATTTTTTGTTTGTTTTTGTAGTGTTTGTTATTCATATTAGTGTACATTTATATTTAAATAAATAATAGAGCTAGTGATGTTTGATCATTTTAGACATATTATAATCAATGTATGTACTTATATGTCACCAAAAATTGCAAACTCCGTAAGATTGTTATAAATCTATATCAAATTATAATTTCTCGATATATTATGATAAAATCGCTTTGTATAATTAAATCCCATTCAAATTCAATAGTTTCCAATATATCTGTGTCTTATGAAGAAAAAATAGTTCGTTAGTTCGATATTTTACAATCTTACGCCGTTTGCAATTTGATGTTTATATATAACTCTGAATTAATTACTGACAGACAACCCACAGCCGAAACTACTATTCGTAAAAAGCTCAAGCCATTTGTCATGTATGGTTTTTGGGGAGTGTAGAGGCGTACTAAAAGAGGATTTCCCGAAATTCCTTCGGGAACAAGCTGAAAGCGGGAAAGAGCTAGTTACAGTATAATAAAACTTCACGTCACTATCCCCGAAGGATAGGGCAGAGCTGTTCCTATAATACCCCCACATATTGCCAGGTATACAATGTAACCTAAAACTGCAACTATGACCGCAGATAAGCGAGTTTTTGCCAACTCCTTTTCAGTTGAACATCTTAGGGATACTTTTTTTTCGCTTTTGTGGTGTTGGCGTGGGAATCCATTTATCCATCCCAATTTTTGCCGAAAGTGACGCCGAAGTCCCGATTGTCGAGCACCAATCCCTTGGTTGTTCATGACTGACTAGACAAAAATTTGTCCCAGACCACGTTATGTGATCCCGGCGGCGGCGCCCGTGGGGACGATGTAAAGTGATGGCCTCAAACTTATAACCTAGGGAACCTGGTTTAACGATAAGGTTCTAGGAAGGGAGAAGAAGCTTTTTAAAATATTCCTGACATAGTCCAATAATAAATTGCATATATTGCTATACAAACAACCGGCCACGCTATTTCTAACCACTGCAACCCCTGAAGGCTAGAATCGACAGTGCCGAACACCAGAGAAACGCCCATTCAATGAAGCTCGAGGATTCCCGGAGAAACGATTCAACTCATGCTCAGCAAAAATAGCAGCTTAGGAATTAGTAAAACCTAATTTCTATTTCCCTGTTGTCCAAGCAGAACACAGCTAGGCCAAGAAGTGTTTACAACTGGGCAATCACAATTGCCTATACTTGCAACACCACGTTAAAACTTCTGGCTTTTAATTAACAGACGGAAATATCTGATCCGAACTGAGGAAGAAATTGTTATTTGATTTATATTAATAATACATAATAAGTAATATGTTTTAGTTAAGTTAGTATAGACTGTTTTAAGTTTCTCTCTATCTGTTTATACACTATCTATGTATCTTATTCTACTCTTGTGTTTGCTGGAAGATTTTTTTTTTTGTCAAATTAGCAGTACCTTTGTGCTCTTTTCTCTGTAGTAATTGTTCTTTTCTGAGTATATTGTGTGTACATAAATAAATAAACAAGAAATATCTGGAGATTCCCAAGACAAAAGCAAGCGAAACAAATTAAATCATACAAACATTTTATCATAACACAATCAGAAGTTTCATCAGTATTGATGCGCACCCGCATCGTAATCTATCGTGAAGTTGCGTCACACTTTCGCGCAATATAATCTAGTGTGAGTCGATGAGACCGGCATTCGATTGCACTCATTCAAAATAAGAACATCAGTACACAATCGAGAAAACTCTTAATAACCATATCTCTATTAATTCAAATATTGGTCAGCAAAATCTTGTGTACGAATCAGTCAATATTAAAGAACATCTAAAAAATGCAAGGACAGGAGTTCGATATTTGTGACTTACCCTTTGATGGGTACTACGCACCTCAAGTTGAATGGAAACGCGGACCAGGGGTTTGTCCTTTCGGTAGACACCATGGCCATCATCCCGCCTCTGACCCTTTTGAAAGACCAGGATTTGATCACGGCCCTGAAAACCAAGAGCCACACCTTGGGCCTGACCATCACAGAATTGGGTCTCCCGAAGATGGTCATCGAAAGCCTGGTTGTGGACGTAAGGGGCCTCCTAAACGTGATGGTGATGGACCGTCAGAACACCACTTCCATAATGGACCCGGCTCCAAAGCTGGTCACGATGAAAGGCCTCACGACTTCCTTGGACACGGAGCCAGCAGCCAACACTGCGGAGCAAAACCCTGGTGGTCTGGACGACGTGGTCCAGTTGAGTACCAAGAACGTTCGTGAGGTGGAAATGGACCTGGTCGGATACCTACTTAATATGGATAGTTGAATAGTGTTAATTTCGTTCAAAAGAAGTAAGTGTGAGTGTTTTAGTAGTTTATAAGAGGCCTTGTAAGAACTAATTTAGGTATTTTAACGGTGGAATAAATATGGCTGTTTGTCAAACTGCCAAACCGCCAAACCGCTATTTTTATGAATAAGATTATCTTGTACCTGTATAAGTTTTTAATTTTACACAATAATGGTCATATGTAGAGATATTTGTGCAAATCTACTATTTATGATATCCTTGCTTTAACTTTTAACAGGTAACATTTACATCACATACAATATTTCATAACAATGATAAAATATTGAATTTTCTAAATATAACTAACATGTCTTTTTTTAAATTTCAGATACTGTACTCTAAGTTAATTATGTATTTTTATGTGTAACTTAATTAGCAATGATGAATTTTTTTTTTTACAAATAAATATTTAATATTTTTTTTATATTTACTTTCTTTTAAATAAAGGAGGAAAAGCTCGTGGCTATGTAATAAATGCCACACGGGTCGATCTTTTAGGTTAAGCAACGCTTGCCGGTGTGTGGATGGGTGACCATCATAACATACCTACTGAGATTTCTCCATGCCTCGGATAGCACGCTAAGCCGTTGGTACCGGCTGTCATTCATAGACCTTTGGTAGTCGTTACGGATTATTAGAAGACGGAAAATCTGACTTTAGTCTTGTCAAGAACTAATGGATTGTGGAGGTCTGGTAGGCAGCCGCTCTACGTAAAATACTGGTTTTCAGCTGAATCTGGTTTTACTGGAAGTCGATCCAATATAGTTGGGAAAAGGCTAGGCAGATGATCACACTTTTCCATAATAGCTTAAAACGATTGAAATGATTTAAATCCTCATGTCTCTTCATGTATTTGGATGAAAAACTGTGACGCTAGATTTTTTGGAGATTCAAAACGAGTTTTATAAAGAAAGCAAAACATGTAAAGGACTCGTGCTTAGTATACAACTTGACTACTATGCTCCGGCGGCTCACGAACCGAAATAACATCCTAGTGTCCTATTCAAAGTGATGTTCTTCAAGCCAGATACGATCTCTGGCTCAGAAAGTGGGCACCAATTTTATAAGCTCTTTTAGGTTCATTTCTCATTGCTGTGGAACGGAATGCAATGGAAGCGTCAATTTCGCAATCGCACGGTACGGCTCGCGAATTTGCGAGAATTCTCGAGAATACTCGCGACAGCGCCTTGAGGCTACAAAGGCCCTTTAATAAGGATAAAACGAAACGTAAACGTCATAATACAATAATAATTACATAAACTACATCATTTTGAATTACCTGTGGGCGTGGTATTTTTTAATGAACTATAATAAGCAACTCATGCAGACTAACGTGTTTTATTACCATAAGAAAAACTAGCACAACGAAAAAAAGTATTGCTATGTATTGTATGTATTGTTGTTGTATTGTTGTTGTTGTGTTGTATTGTGTTGTATTGTTGTGTGTTGTATGTTGGTATTGTATTCCGTTTCCATATCAATACCTTAGCTTTAAAATACAAGGATTGGTTGTTTGTTTAGAACTGTTATTAGCTTAATGTTCTCATATTGAAACAGACCACTCGTACTACAAATATCCTTATAGTGAACCGGCCATGACCGTATGACGTCATTCTTCAAAATAATTTGAGTAAATAGTAATTTTTCGGTCACTGGATTGTTTACAGATAAATTAGTGTGGCGACTTGTCCCCGAATAATGTAGTCCACAGTAAATGCCAAATTTGATGGCAAACATTTCTTTAGATGTTAGAAGAATGTAATTCGATAAATTATAAAACTTATATTTGCTTTTTTTTATAATGATGAATAAAGCCCACCGCCTAAGATAAATGTCAACACGTGGGTGTTTACAAAGTAATACCTATTCAATTTGAACACCCACAAATCAAAATAATCTAATTTCCATCTGATAAGAAATGCATAACATTGTTATCTAAACAAAAATCTCTTTCGACAAATTTCATCAGTATATCAGTACAAAAGCACTTGCATTTGTGAATATTACGTCATTATCTGGTTGAATATAAGCTTAATATGTTGTGCGATATGATCGGCATTCGAACAAACTTATTCAAAGCAAACACATTCGAGACAAAATCTTGACAAGGATTTCAAGACTTTGTCTTGTCGTGCGTAAGATATTCATCTGAACCGCATTCTATAACAAGGAGTCAATTAACAACATAATCATGCCTCCTTTCGGTGATCATTTTGCTTGTCCGTTCGCAGGAATGAGTAGATCTCCTTTTGGCTGTCCTTTTCGTAGTGACTCTCCTGATCACCATGTCAAAAAAACCAGCGACTGGACCATTCGGATGTGCAAAATACGACCATAGCCCTAAGAAACATTGTCACCGTGAACCTGAATATCCGAGATGGTGGCAATTCGAGCATTTCCATAGAGGATTCAGCCGACGTAGACCATCGGAATGTCACTGCTTTGGACCTCATAGCCATGGAAGAAGACAAGAACGTAGCTGTCGCAGCCCAGGAATAGACAGACCTCATCCTTGGTTTAGATTTGGACGCAACGCTAATCAGCATTGCTGTGGACGCGGATGCCAATGCTTCGAGTGTCATTGTGAAGAACATCATGGATTTGACTATCGCAGATCTGATTGCTGCCGCCAAGCTTTTTATTGTGGCCAAACAAAATCATGCCACGAAAATCTACTGCGAAGTACGATCAAGACATCACTGCGAAAATGACTGTGAATCTTATTCTTGCTGCTGTTGAAATAAGGAAGATCGTGAAAGCGATAACAGTTTAGATAAAAAGAACAGTGAAGTTGCCAATGAAAGGGACAACAAGATCCGAATTGTGATACTGTGGTTGCTAAGGGAATTGTTTTAGAAAACGTTGAAAGGTCAATATAAAAACACAAAATACTCATTTTGTTACTCGGGCTTAGCAGCCCGAAGTTTATAAGTTGGTTGGAGACGACAAAATGGAAAAACCGAATTACACTTTCTTCCCGATCTGGGAATAAATCCCAAGATTTTACGCATAACAGACGTGCTTGACCACAAGACCAATGAGCCAATTTATTATCATATAACATCAAATCAAATAACCTCACACAGTGAATTGAGATAAAATCGGTTCAGCCACATTTTATCGATAAGGGCAACACTTGATGGACGCGAGCTTGTTAATTTTATTTTTATTTATTATAAACTACTTAATGATTTTACATACCATTTCTTTACGTGTGCAATCCCTGAAGACATTAACACGGGTATACAAAATAAAACATGTTAAATTGGGAACTACAAAGTTACAGAATTTGTTCGAAAGGTTTACCGCGGCCCTGGAATAGAAAGGGCCAGAACACGGGCGGGTTTTTAGCCAGTAAGAATGTTACACTACCATCCACTACTCTCAAAGCGGAAAGAGTAATTTGATGATTATCCATCCAAAAAAGTCTCATGCTTTTCTTTTTCACAAAAGCTGTCAATTAGGTGTTTTGTATTTAAATTAGGTACGTTTGTACCTAATTCTGGTGTGGGTGTGGGTGTTCTATCCCTTTCTGTGTATTTTTGCGAGTTGCAGCGAACGAAGGTAGAATTTAAATTCAGTTGTCCTTCCAAACTTTTAATTTAAAAATAATCTTCTTTTCAGGTAGAAAATCTTTTACGCGTGCCAAAAAACAGCCAAAGTATGCAACAGATATTATTTATCTGTGTATTTGGAACTGGACTACCGTGTATAAATACTTTCCTCATAGGAAAAAGAAAATCACACAGCAAAATAACATGGTTTAATCATGACGCTCGCAACACGAAATTGACATATCACTTGGGCAGTGTTATCACTATCTTGAGATTACTCACATATTGTTTAAACATTCCGCTCGCGTAAATGAAACCCCACCTCAAACATAATTGGGCGATCCAGTAGGTTAGCAGCTAATATACCGCACAAATCAAAAGCAGATAGTTATATTAATCCGAGCGAGCTCATCGGGCATCTCCGCGGCTTACAAACAGTTAACACTAAGCTGCCTATGAACTAAGTGAATACGAATCTCGAAGCGTTAGTGATTTAGTTACGAGTTAGAAACCTCTCGAGCGTATGGATTTGTAGACTAAGTAATATTCGAATATTAGTGATATTGGAATGTGTCGTGAGTGACTCAGTTATTCTGATGATCGTTTTATTTATTGATCGTTCGTTTTAATATTGGAACACCAGGGTTCTATTATAACTATTATTATTATTTATCTATTATATTGGGTAATATTATAATAATACTTAAAATTAAGTAGTACTAGGGGCGAGGAACCGCTTTTTTTCTGGATGGGAAATCATCAAATGACTTCTCCCGCTCTGGGCGGAGCGGAAGGGAGTGTCAGACTCTTACTGGCTTAAACCCAGTTGTGACTCATTTTAAAGAGTAGAAAAACCCTAAGTATGTCTTCAAATGTTTAGACGGGCAGGTTGTGAAATTTGAGTCGCGTTTGTTACAGTCACATGAAACATTTGACTCTTTTTGTGTCACCGCGTGGCGTAAACATAATTTTTGTTACAGTAACTCAGAGAACGTCACTCACAGAATTACTTTCATTTGACCTCACATTTAAAATACAAAAACTAACTTCTACGTAATTTTCATGACACATTTTGAGCGCCTCAAATTACGCTAGGCACCCTCATCATACCAGAGTTGCAGAATTTGTTCGAAGGAGTCAACGCTGCTTTGGAATGCAATCACTTCCACTTCGTCCAGAGCAGAAGTCGTCAATTGATGATTTGCCACCTTTAAGAAAAAAAACCTCATATCTGTACTTTATTAAGTAGGTACTAGCTGCTGCCTGCGGCTTCGCCCGCGTGAATGTTGGAAATCATCCCAAGGGAACATAATTCCGGGATAAAAAGGTATCCTATGTTACTTCTAGTACCTCCCAGAATATGTGTACAAAGTTTCATGATGATTCGTCAAGTAGTTTTTGCGTGAAAGCGTAACATACATCCACGCTTTCGCATTTATAAAATTAGTAAGGATAAGTATAGATGAACCGTGTATGTATGATGTACATCGTTATACCAAGTAGCTCCACAGAATAAATAAGCCAGTCGCTCCTCACATGATCATTGATCAGTTACTAGTGGGTGTTAGTTAGCAGCTCATTGGCGCACTTAGTACGTGTAATAACGGTAACGCACGGTAACTCTCCGTGTGTTTCGCGCAGATAACGAGTGTAAACAGACTATTAATTGTGAGGTACGGGAGGGGAGGTTCGCGAGCTTGTTAGCGAGCGGAATTGTTGGGTGTTGTGTCTGTCGCTTTTTTGGGATGTTGATTTATTCTATTATATACTAAAATTCTTTTAGTGTTGGATAGCCTATACAAGGCTATATAACATCTGTTACTATTCGGTAATAACTCAACGACTTACTAAACTTACGAAGAAAAAGCAGGTTGGGAATGGAGTACGAAACACTGTAACATCTTTTACAAACTGGCGCCCAACATGGGGCCCGATATGGATCAACAGAAGTGCGTCACGCGTTCAGGCAGAATAAAGACACTAGATGGCGCTGTTGTGTGACGTCATTTTTCTGAACCGCAGTGTTAAGATTCTCCGCGATTTGAGGAAGTCCGCTAGAACAAAAGTGCTTGCTATAAGAGTTATAGAGGACTGAACTAGTAGTGCACTCGTCAGATGAGACTCCGATATTAAGATAAAACATAATACTGACTCTTTTCGGTGTAAGGGACACTCGAACCTTACTTTAAGCATTTTTTTGAGAAACATAGAGTTGTCTCACGTATTTTTCTTAAAGAATTACTGTCCAGGATTTAATTGCGTAGGTATGTTATGTGCTGCATCTACATAGTGGTTGTTGAATATGGAAGCAATTTCTGCAGGATCCGTAATTACGCTACCATTTAGTTTTATTGTTTCTATTGTATTGTATTTGAGGCTTCTATTATTTATTTCGCTTTAGATGGGCTGTCATTTGTGTTCAAGTGGCTTTACATTTGTTATTATAAGTATTAATACATTTTATGTTCGCTTTCTTTTTGAGCAATAAATACATTTTTATAAGCAGGTGGGAATATATTGTTCATTTAATTTTATTAGATGAATATTTATTTTGGTAGTAGTGTTAACTTTTGGTTTCGCAAATTTTCTGAGGCCTTTGCTTATCCACTATTGTTTGTTTACATTATTACAGTTTACCTTACTTTAGGGAAGCAGAGGTTGTAGAATAGGCACATTAGATGAGCTATGAAAGAAAAAAAGGGAACTCTTAACATAAATTGCTAACTTAATTTAATTTTATCGATTAAGATTGTTCTTTTAGATTATTTGCGACAACTTGCTGTTGTTATTGACCCAGTAATCAATCACTTTGTACACAAAATTCGTACTGCAATCGGCTAATTGTCAAAACCTTCTGCAATGGTCCTACTTTTTGTCATTCTTTGACATGGATTGGTGAGATAGCTTCACTTTTCGATCGTCACAACACTGTTTTTTTTTTCTGGGTGGGAAATCATCAAATAACTTCCCCGCTCTGGGCGGAGTGGAAGGGAAGTATCACTCTTACTGACTAAAATCCACCCGTGATCCTTCTTGTGCCCTTTACGTTCCAGGGCCGCGGTGACTCTTTCAAACAAATTCCGCAACCCTAGCAGGCACTGACCCTATGGGGCCCCGTCTTCGTTACTGACAGCTCTTTGAGGCGCGCGTGAAACACGTCGCGCCGTCGACCCGGGCCTGGTTGTTATCGGTCTACAAGCCACCCATAGCTCGCCGTCTTCAGGCCAGCACCTACGGTGGCCGGGAATCGCCACGCCGCGAATCCTGCGTTTCCTAACGCCCGGGGCGTCTTCTTCTGTTGCGGCGACTGGAGCGTGAGGTTTCCCTTTCTCGCACGCGGTTCGCTTCTTCCTTCGCTAGCATCACTGCTTCGCAGAAGGAGGTGACCGCTTCCCATGCCTATCGTTACACCCCTTAGAGCATGAAGCATATTTATTGAAACAAAATTTAATTTAATAATACGAATAATTTTGCTGACAATTCTATGAGGCCGTGTGTCAATTTCATAACTAGCTTTACCACATACATAACGGAAAATTCATTAACATAATATATTGCAAACAGCTGCAAAACGTAAAGTGTGAACAGATATTATATGGGTTTTATGATATTTGATCAACGTGCCATTGGGGAGGAAATAGTTTATGGGGGAAAACATTCGTCGTAGCAATCCTGAGGGTTATTAAAGAGCTATGAGCTTGAAGAATATGAATACAAAATATACGTGGCTACTTTCTCTAGATGTAAATGCAAGATCTTTAGTATAAGGTCTTTGTCACTCCCGATGAGACTACAAGCCTCTCTTCTAAGGGAGCCGCAGAAAAAAAATAGCATGCTGTGGAAACCACAACCGCCGCCCTTCTATCCTAGCTGGAGGAACATGGATGGGTTTTAGTCAGTTAGAGTCTGATATTCCCTTTCATTCCAGAAGTAATTTGATGATATTCCCATTTATAAAAACAAACCCGTAAACATACAAGGGGTAGGTGGTGTTCTTTAGTTTTTACCTGCTTCCAGGGGAAATACAGGATCTTATTTGAACTTTGTGATTAACTAACACCAATAATAATAAAGCGATATAATTACAATTCCGTTAGCAAAGCGAATGTACACATTTTTTACCGACTTCCAAAAAAAGGAGGTTTTGAAGTCGACTGTATACATTTTAACACGCTAACATGTAGGACCTACCTGTGTATTCATATTACCATCTTGTAAACCATGTTTTATGCAAATAAAATGTTATTATTATTACTAAAATTGTAGCGTGCCTAAAACGCGCGAATCAGACTCGCGCCACCGCTCCTAACTCTCGGCAATCTCCGCAGCCGATTCGGCGATTGCCCCGCCTTCGGGGCAGCGGGAGGGGGGACCGCGCGAGCGCCGCGCGGTCGCATGACGTAACGAGTCCGAGCCGCGAGTCCGAGTAGTGTACATGTATGCGCGCGCGTGGCCGCGCGCCGAGCCGACTGCGGACGTAGA
This sequence comes from Hecatera dysodea, assembly GCA_905332915.2. Taxonomy (NCBI): domain Eukaryota; kingdom Metazoa; phylum Arthropoda; class Insecta; order Lepidoptera; family Noctuidae; genus Hecatera; species Hecatera dysodea. The sequence continues at coordinate 4,332,032 of HG995290.1, read as the reverse complement.
CTAGGTCGGTTATTTTTCTAGTGTGCACTGTGCCTCGGTTGTTGAGAGTAATTAAACGCCTTATTATCTGACTCTGAGTTTAAATTCCAAATTAACACACACACATTCCTATAGCTGGCAGCCTAACGTGGAGCAGAACATTCTTGAAAATAAGGTGCGTGTTTGTGTAATTGCGCAATTCCGGGAATCGCGCGAGTGAATTTAGTGCTTGTGCAAGATCTGTGTGCTGGATATTGGACACTGTCGATGTTTCGCTGCGGACGTAATAGCTAGGTTTCGTTCCAGGTACGTAATACCTGAACCTAGGCTATCCAGCGGACCTGTAGTGTGTGTTTTTGTCGGACAGTGAACACGTAATAGCTAGGTTTTGTTCTAGGTACGTAATACCTGAACCTAGGCTATCCAGCGGACCTGTAGTGTGTGTTTTTGTCGGACAGTGAACACGTAATAGCTAGGTTTTGTTCCAGGTACGTAATACCTGAACCTAGGCTATCCAGCGGACCGTTAGTGTGTGTTTGTGTTGGACAGTGAACACGTAATAGCTAGGTTTTGTTCCAGGTACGTAAAACCTGAACCTAGGCTATCCAGCGGACCTAAAGTGTGTTTTTCGTCGTACAGTAAACACGTGGTAACTAGGTTTTGTTTCAGGTACGTAATACCTGAACCTAGGTTATCTTACGGACTTAAATAGTGTTTTTTGATTGGACAGTAACACGTGGTAACTAGGTTTTGTTCCGGGTACATAATGCCTGAACCTAGGTTATCCTACGGACGTAAATAGTGAGTGATTTGATTGGTTTAGGAAGTCCGCGTGTTGTCTATCTAGGTTTTGTTACAGGTGACGAATATCTGAACCTAGATTTCTATATTGTATTTAAGTAAAATACTGGACTTTAAACAATTGTGTGTGACAAACATTGTGATTTGAAACGATGTACGTCGAACTGTAAACTATTGTGACTTTATTAATTTCATTAGTGAACTTTATTTGAATTCTAGAAAACTATCTTGTGTGAACTGTTTATTCGCGTACGTAGAGCTAGGATAGAACCTAGAATACCTAATCGTGAGGCTCTCTTTCGTTTTGTACGCGTCGCGAACTATTCAGTGACTATTGTGTACCTATCGTGTGATTGCGAACATTTTAGTATATTACGTAAATCCTACGGTACCTACCTAACTTACCGCATTTCTGGTTTTATCGCGAGTTGTGGACTATTTGTACGATGGTGTTAACGAGATCGCGTACCACAAGCCCAGCGTCATCGGGTGCCCCGTCTGTGGATGTGGCGCCTCCGCTGTCAGCGCCCGCGCCGGACCTAGCTCCGAGCGGCGCCGACACCTGTCCCGCTGAGGCGGTGAGGGTGGATCCGCAGCCTGCTGCTGGTGCTGCAGCCGCTCCCATTATGATGACGACCGAGCAGATACTGTTGCTGATAAACAGGTTAAGTCGCAGCGAGCCTGTAAGTACGCCACTACCATCTTTTCATGGCCACTTTGCCAAATGTACTGCTCGATTTGACGGTGAGAAGTCAAGCAACGTCCTCGCTTTTATTGATGCCGTAGAAACGTACAAGGAATGTGTTCGAGTAGACGATAATAACGCGCTTCGCGGGTTGCCTATATTATTGACGGGTCTCGCAGCCACCTGGTGGCAAGGGGTAAAAGATACCACCACCACCTGGCATGCCGCTATAGAGTCGCTGAAACAGACGTTTGGACCGCGTTTACCGCCATCTAAGATGTATAGGCATATGTTCGCACGAGAACAAAGAGAAGACGAACCGACGGACTTGTTCGTCTGTCATATTAGAGCGCTGATCGCCCAGCTTCCACCTGATTCTCTTAAAGAAGCTGTGCAACTAGACATGACATATGGATTGCTGCACCGACGTATCCGTGAAAAGGTTCCGCGCTCCGCTTTTGCTACTTTCGCAGAGCTTCTGGCTGAAGCACGCCGCGTCGAAGAGATTTACGACGAAAGTAAACCACGAGTTACAGTAGACACTAAACCCGTAGTGAAGCACGCGCCGCCATCGACGTCCACTGCTGCATCGCTTCCGCGGTCGCCGACCGCGCCCGTTGCAACTAAGCCTCGAGCAAAATGCAATTATTGCAAACAGGCAGGAGACGCGCGGGAGACGTGCGGGAGATCCCGCACCTATTGCCAGTCCGCCTTATAGAGTTTCTCCCGCCAAGAAAGAAATAATAAAGAGAGAGATTGAGAAAATGCTTGAAGATGGTATCATTGAAGACGCTGAGTCGGAATGGGCCTCGCCTGTGGTGTTGATACCAAAGAAAAACGGCGAGATCAGATTTTGTGTCGACTACCGTAAGCTTAATAGCGTGACACGGACTGATAAGTATCCGCTGCCGGTAATTGACGAGTTGCTGCAGAGTACCAAACCTGATTGCATCATGTCCACAATTGATTTAAAAGCAGGTTATTGGCAGACGACTGTAGCTCCAGAAGACCGTCATAAGACTGCGTTCACCACTCCATTTGGCACGTTCCAGTTCCGTCGTATGCCGTTCGGTTTGAAAAACGCGCCGGCTACATTTCAGCGTCTCATCGATCGGATGAGGTCTGGTCTTAAAGATATTTGCGTCCTCGCTTATTTGGACGATATTCTCGTGATATCTCCAAATCTAGATCAGCACCTTAAAGACCTTCAGCTGGTCTTCGAACGCCTTCGTCTGTTCAACCTAAGAGCAAATAGAAGTAAATGTGTCTTCGCGCGAGGCAAGATTACTTACCTGGGACATGTTGTGTCGTCCCGAGGCATAGAGCCTGACCCTGAGAAGGTCACCTCGGTGGTAGATATGAAGCCGCCGACGAACATCAAAGAACTGAAGACGTTTTTACAAACTTGCTCTTGGTTCCGCAAGTTCATACCAAACTTTTCGGAAGTTGCTCGCCCTTTAACTAACCTCACTAAAAAGGACCGACGCTGGCAGTGAGCGTGAAAGAGGAGCTTTCGAAGAACTCAAGATACGGCTCTCAAGTAGCCCCATCCTGCGTCAACCCGACTTTGAACAGCCATTTGTTCTCCGAACGGACGCTAGCGCGTACGCCCTAGGAGCAGTGCTGATGCAGGGGGCGAGTCATAGTGAAGAGAGGCCGATAGAGTACGCTAGCCGATTGCTGACCCCTGCAGAGCGCAACTATCATACCACTGAACGGGAAGCCCTGGCAGTAGTTTGGTCATTAGAGAAATTCCGAGGATACCTTGAAGGTGCTCAGGTACGGGTGTCAACGGATCATCAGCCGTTGAAGTGGCTCTTGTCGCTGAAGACCCCTAGTGGTCGGTTAGCCCGTTGGGCAATGAAAATTCAGTCGTATAATTTGGAAGTCGAATACACACCGGGTAGAGTTAATGTGGTCGCGGATACGCTCAGCCGCCCAGTGAATACTGATTCTGAGGAACCCAACTCTAGCCCTTGTAGCATTTGTCCAGTCGTCGTTGATTTACCACAACGAAAGCCAGAAGATATTCGCAAGGCCCAGCTTGACGATCCGGATATTAGTAGAATCATTTCGGATTTTGAAGATCCTAATAAACCAGAAGCAGCCGTACGCTGGACTGATAGAGGATATTATCTTTCGCAAGGAGTTTTGTATCGCTGTGATCCGGACGGAGTTTTCGAAGAACCTCAGTTAGTTGTTCCAGAGTCTTTACAGGCAGAGCTCATGAAAGAGCTTCACGACGCGCCTACTGCTGGACACTTAGGTTTAGAGCGAACCCTGCGGAAGATCAAAGAAAGATATTATTTTAAGAATATGAAAACTTTCGTGGCCCAATACCTTAAGTCATGCGATCTTTGCCAAAAATATAAAGCCACCAACTTCAAGCCTGCAGGTCTGCTTCAGACCCCAGTTCTACAGCAAAGATTTGAAGTGCTTGCAATGGACTTATTCGGACCGTTACCTGAAGGAGATAAAGGAGAGAAGTGGATTCTCCTCGTAGAAGACACCGCCAGCCGGTGGGTCGAGCTGTTTGCACTCTGTGATGCGACTGCCGAGTCGTGTGCGAAAGTTCTCATTGAGGAAGTTTTCCTGCGGTATGGATTACCACGTCGCGTTATCTCTGACAATGGCAGTCAGTTTGTTTCGGCGATAATGCAGAAAACCATGCTGGTGCTTGGAGTACATCAAAGTTTGATACCGGTATACCATCCGGAGGCGAATCCCGCCGAACGTAAGAACCGCGAATTAAAGAAGCAGTTGGCCATTCTAGTAGGGCCAGAGCATCGCCGATGGCCATTCGCTCTTCCGATGGTGAGATTTGCTCTTAATAGCGCGTACAATCAGGGCACGGGACAGACAGCAGCATATCTGACTTTCGCACGAGAGATGCGTTCGCCGCTGGCCGTGCAGACCGACCTTCGCGTTATCGTCTCCCAGCAGAATTTCGTGCCCCAAATTACACCCTATTTGGAGGGATTTGCACGTGTCCTTCAAGATGTGAAACAGCGAGTGGAGGAGCAACAGGATGCTCGAAAGTCTACAGAGGATCAGCATAGACGAGACGTACCTCCTTATAAGGTGGGAGATCTGGTCCTTGTGGAGACCCACTATGCTAGTAACGCCGCCAAGGGTTTCACTAGTAAGTTTGCGCCTAAACGGGAGGGCCCGTATCGCATCTCAGAAATCGTTAGTCCCACGTCGTTTGTAGTTGCTGATAGTGAGGGGAAAATAAAAGGGAAATACCATGCCAGCGCCCTGTATCCTTATGAAGGTTCAGAGCCCGTGATTATTCATCAGCGTCGACGCGGTAGGCCAGCCAAGTCACAGACGGGACGTCCTTGTGACTTGGAGGGGGAGGTTGTAGCGTGCCTAAAACGCGCGAATCAGACTCGCGCCACCGCTCCTAACTCTCGGCAATCTCCGCAGCCGATTCGGCGATCGGCCCGCCTTCGGGGCAGCGGGAGGGGGGACCGCGCGAGCGCCGCGCGGTCGCATGACGTAACGAGTCCGAGCCGCGAGTCCGAGTAGTGTACATGTATGCGCGCGCGTGGCCGCGCGCCGAGCCGACTGCGGACGTAGACTAGGTCGGTTATTTTTCTAGTGTGCACTGTGCCTCGGTTGTTGAGAGTAATTAAACGCCTTATTATCTGACTCTGAGTTTAAATTCCAAATTAACACACACACCTTCCTATAAAATCACCATGAAAAAGTGAAAAATCAAAAAAACGTTTTTTTACAAAAATATACCACCGACTTCTAAACCAAACAGTATAAAATAACTTTAATTTCGGAAAACAAAATCCTCAAGTTTCGAAATTAAAGTACTTTTCATTTTTTTTAAGTTGTTTTTTTTTGTTGGTTTGTCCAATTTATCACACTCCCCAAGTTACATCAAAAAGAAGTTAGCATTACTAAAATAAAGTAGCAAAACAAAAGAATATTATGAAAAGAATACAAACTAGCACTTAGCTAATTAAACACGCTACTAATTGGCACAACAATACACTTTGACAGCAGAAAGTAAACTTAATTACTTTACTTCTTTATTGCAACTCTGTTATAATATTTTGTTAATTAAAGTGTTCTTGTTTTTTTTTTCTTTTCATAGAAAAAAGTTTTGTTTTAATACAATAGTTTTTTATGTTTTTATTAAAACATTAACATTCAGTTCGCCATTTATTTTCTCTAAAACTAAGCCTAGAAAATGCAAAGCGTAGAAAAAGTTAACTTGTTACTTTTTAGGGTTCCGAACCTCTTTGTAGAAAACGGAACCCTTATCAACACTCGGTTGTCTGTCCGTCTGCCTGTCTTTTGGTCTGGGCCCCAAGTCTGCTATTTTTATTTTGTCATTCTAACACGATCCCATTGTCATTTTGCTAAAATTTTGTAATCTGCTAAATTTGTAATAGTCGATCATTGGTCGGTCAATGGTTTCGTAATACTTTTTTGATAACCAAGCTATTAAAAGAAATAACTGCACAACGACGTTCTAAAGGTAGGTCACTGATCAAAGGAACTGTCAATATTTTAGCAGATTACCGCATACGTCTGTCATTCATTTGTCACTATGTGTTATTTCTTTCAATGGAGTGTCAGTGGTTGACCACTGGAGTCATTATGACGCTTTTACATTAGTTAGATTACCAAACTTGTCAAAATCAACCATTATGAAATCAATGATAGACCATTCTGACACTATTGTAATAGCAGACTTGGGGCCCTGTCCGTCTGTCAAAGCCTTATATTGTACTAGCAGCGCCCCGCGGTTTCATCCACGTAGTTCCCGTTCCCGTGGGAATATAGGGATAAAATATAGCCTATGTTACTCCGGATGAATGTAGCTTTCTAGTGGTGAAAGAATTTTCGAAATCGGTCCAGTAGTTTTTGAGTTTATTTGTTACATACAAAATTACAAATCTTTCCTCTTTATAATATAATATTATTATAGTATAAGTATATATAAGTATATTAGGTGAAAATCCCTTATATTTCGACAAATGATACTGGAGCAATGGGCCATTAGCGTTGGTCGATGTTCATTTTTTAATTTGTTGTATGTGTGTCTTTCATTATTACTTTTTATTTTTTATTTCATATATACATTATTTTATATCCATTTATTTCATTTGTATTTGTACATTTCATGTTAGTAGGTATGTGTTCCGTGAGTGTATCCGTGGCATCATAGGCCCTATCAGAATACCAGCGCTGTGGTATTTACTAAAAATTTTATTTTTTTTAAATATCGCAGCATAATTATGCTGAGATGGGGACCTTTTTTGGCCTCGCACAGTTTTAAATTAATAATACTTTTATTTTATTTTTCTTTGTTTAATGTTCGAGTCCTAAATAAATATTTTTCTTTCTTTCTTTCTTTATATTCTTTATCGATTAAGCTGAAATTTGATATACATATAATCTTTTGTGAAAAAAGGTACTTTAACAGGGTAAATAAGAAAATTAAAAAAATAGTTTTCCAACTCTACCGTGTGACATATCAAATTTAAGGGCTCATTGTAAACAAAATTGATTTTACTTTCATAATTTTTGAAGTACCAACCGATTATTTTGCCTATAAGAAATCTATGATTTTAAAGTACCAAACATGTTAAAAATATAATATTCGTGCGGAACCCTCTGCATATCAGCCTGACTCGCACTTGGTAGGGTTTTTTTACCCACTGCTGAGTAAAGGCCCTTCCCCGCACTCTCAAATTCCGAAAGGAGGCATGATTGTGATATTATTTGAATCTAATGACCAGAATATTACTTTTTACTACGCCTATTTTCATACGGTCATAGTCGGTTCACAGTTAGGATATTGTATACTTGTCAGTGTCAATATGAAAACATTAAGCTAATAGTCTTTCAAATAAAGTAACCTTTACGAATCCTTGTATTTTAAACCTTAATAACATTCCTCATAGAGTTAAATTTCTATTGCAAATACTTTTGTTCGTCATCCTCAGTAGTTTTTTTTTTTTTCTGAAAGAAAAACACAAATTAGTTTGCATGAGTTGCTTGTAATAGTTCATTTAATAAATACCGCGGCCTAAGGTAGAACAAAATGTTTTAATTTGTACAACAATTGTTGTATTACGATAACTGCTACAAAATAAGTAATTAATTCACATTTAATAACTGTATTTTATTATAATTATGTAATCGATTTTTGATATTTTATTTTATATAATCTAATTCTAATTTTAATTTATTTTATCTAATCTAGAATTTTGATTTAATTTAAGTTTAAATTTAATTTAATCCAGGACATTTAAACTATTTTATTTCAATTATAATTTATTTTACATCTTCACATTTATTTTGATTAATTTTGACATTACTTTTATTATTTGACGTTTCCGTTGTTTTATTTTTGTTAGAGCCGTGTGCTCGGTTTATACGCAAGCTGTGGTTGCCTATAATTGAGTGTGCAATGTAGGATAATGTTAACTGTACCATTTTTTATTTCTGCATGTTTTTTTACTATTTTGTAACACTCGTTGGTGATCCTTAAATAAAATAAAATAAATAAACTACACAAAGTATTTGTTTTTCCTCATTGATGTTAATCTTATCAAAGTACTTGATTTTGATAAAAAAAAACAGCAGCCAAATTGAATAGTTAATGTTTTCAGATCGTAAAGGATTGCATTATGTTTTCAGATTGTTGAAAAGAAACTTTTTATGGGCCAAGCCCACTATAGAATCGCTTAAGTCGTACCCCGTAAGGGAAAATGAATGTATTTTATAGAGTAACCAGCAGTTCACTTTCTTTCACGCTTTACTGTCAATGTTTATAATTTATTTAAGTCATTATTCGTGCCAAGTTCAAGTCTACAAGGAATATTTTTCCCCATGCAATCTTTAACGCCCCCTTTATCGTATTTTGGGCTAGTTATGAAACACTAATCATCTCAACTTCCTAGAGCGGAAAAAGTCATTTGATGATTTCCCATCCTAAAAAAAAGCACTTTTGAATTAAAAAGTATGAAGAACTTGCAAGTAATTCAACATTATATGTATTTGTTGCTTCTATATGCAAAGAAAAAAAACAGTAACTGTGCAAAACAATTTTAAAAATATAAAGATTAAAATAATCCAGGGCGCCCGTTCACACACATGATGCGTTTATCTGCATCATTCAGCTCAACCAAATCACTTACACTTCGAGAATTGTATTCAGTTGGTTCAGATAGGCAGCTACGTGTTAGCTGTTTGTAAGCCGCGGAGATGCCCAATAAGCTACCAGGGATTAATATACCTAACTATTCGCGTTTGATTTGTGCGGTATATTAGCTGCTAACTCACTGGATCACCTAATTATGTTTGAGGCGGGGTTTGATTAACGCGAGCAGTATGATAAAATTTTATGTTATCCATGACTTTTTTTTCTGAGAGACAAGTACATAATTATTTCCAAGTTCTTTCCTTACTGTTACTTTTAATTTTTGCTGATGCATCCGCCATTATAATTTTGTTCAAATAAAACGTTCACAAAAAGTGTAGGTACATTTAGCCAATAGTATTATGATACCTAATAATAAAGTAAGATTAACATATTTATTAAAGGAGCAAGTCTAGGAGTTTTGAATTGCAATGTTAGGTAACCTGCCCGATCTAAGTTCATTTAAATCTGGGTTTGAGGCCATCACTTTACAATCTTATTACCTTGGGACGGGTAAATTTAAAGTAAAAGTTATATTATAACTACGTCAAAAAGCTAACTGTGTTGTTACACATACACACAAACACACACACACACAGATAGATATTTATTATACAAAAGTATCTAAACACATACGAGGGAATCAAATATCATCATGCCAACATTTCTAGAAGTTGTTCTGTGTCCGTGTTATTTAGTATCGCTAAATATTTTGATAACATTTTGCATTTTATGGGTACCTACAATTGTATCGTGAATCTACAATACATATCAAGGTTTTAGAATGTCCCGATAATCGATTATACAACTCAATTTGACTATTATTTGTTACGAATAATTAAACGGGATGTATAATTAAACTGCTAAACTTAATTAAAAATGCTTAAACCAAAAAAGAATACGTTTTACTAAAATAAAAAGTTTGGCAAGGACAACGAAATTAAAATTCTACCTACGTTCACTGCAACTTGTAAAAATAGACAGGAATGGATAGAATAACAATGAATGTGTCGACTTTAAATAATAAGACACCTTTTTGACAGTTTCGTGATAAAAAAGCCAGATTCTACACTTTAAAGGGCATGTGCACCTATGCTAATTTATATATTATTTACTATGTATACAGGTATAGTTACTGATCTTTTATATTTAATTTAACACATAGCGATCAATTGTTTTAATTATATAAATCAATGGTTGCAAAATTTGCAAATATATGAGTACTATGTCTTTTACCAGCAGACTTATCAATTTTACCTCTGCTGGTACTGCTTTGTTATGCCTATCAGTAGTATGCTATTTTGGGTGCATCGTCCTCACACATAATCAATTGATTAATGTATACAAAATATTGTAAAAAATATATTTAAAAGGAGTAACTATGGAGTTTCTTGTCCGTTCTTCACCATAAGAATCTACTTTTTGGTAATAGACAACTAGAGTCACAACAATATTTTATTTGATTTGACTTTCAAAAGTGCCTCTTAATGTTCTAGTTGAAATAAATGAATTGATTTTGACTGTAACTTAACTCAAGAAAAACTAGCAAGCTTTGCTTTGCGACTCGGCTTCCACAGTTCCATGGTCTATCACACAGGAACTGTCACTTTAAGGCCCTAAATGTTACCTGTGACACTTAGCAACAATGAATATTTCTATCAGCGAAATAATGTTCTTGGTTGGATTAGTCATCAGCATTTCAGCTAACAGACCCCTCTCAGCAGTGGCAGTGGCACACCAATGCACGCCATAGACAAATTGTATATTTATGCTATGTTTGTAATGGCTGGTTCAGACAGTGGGACTGGTTTATTTGTAAGTTTTTATTTATTTTTAATTTTCGCTCGCGTCAAAAACGAGCATGAATAAACGCTTTTTCTTTCTTTCTTTCTTTCTCAAGTGTGGCTGCATCAAACGGTCCCCTTATTATCACACTCACTTTATTATCTTCTATCATACATTTTCTTTTTCAAACAATAGAACTATATAACTTCTAATATTATCAGTTTAAATTTAGATTTGACCTTTCCGAACAAATTATAAAATGAAACTTTTCAAATAAAGCCGCTACCTCACGGAAAAATTTAAATAAGTCGTCTTATTAGCTGTCTGACGATGAAATGAATCATCCCACGCTTGCAACTTGACTGGAAATATTTGCGGTGTGGGACTGACACTTCAACATCTGGCTTCGAGGCGAACCTGCATATTTACGTCAGTAATTTCCTCGTCAGGTTTTATTGTGTTATTTTTGTTACATAGAATTTAAGTGTAAGTGTAATGTAAGTATCTTTTCTCCTTCTCAGTCAAATCCATGAATCCATCCAAATATTTGTTTGTAAAAGATCTCTTTTAGCGATAAGGCCATCTATTGTTACACCTTTCGTTTTTAAAAGCTGCTATTGTATATTATTGTGATGCTCAGTAAAAAGTAAAAAGTATTCGCCGCATCTGATTTTATGGTAATTATTTTGTACACCCGTGCTAACGCCACCAAGAATTACAAACGTAAAGAAATTATTTATTAAATCTTTTGGTTTAAATATAGAGAAAATTGAACGAGCGCGTAAACCAAACGCTGCCCTTATTAATACAAGCGTATGTGGCTGAGCCAATTTAGTGATGTCAATTCAATGTGTTGGTGACATTGTATTGGACATTACAACCATTGTTTTGGTGTTAATCAACACATAAATAACTTGATAGAAAAAAAATGACGGTTAAATCTAGAAAGTAAACCAAATATAACGTAAAACAAAATGCAGTTCTATCTTTGAAATGTATGAATAACATAGGTCATTCATCATTATATTCTTCCCCTGAAACATGATAGACTTTCGGTTTACTATTTTTTTTTTGAACAATAATACTTATTATACTATTGATGTTCACATCAACCGTTGTCATCATTAACGAAATATTTTTCCGGCACCATGTAATTATTTTAACTTGTATGTTACATTTTCACGCCAGAATCGCGATTTTGATGGTGGTGCAGAGATAAATGGGACTATAGAAACAATTACAGACTAAAGCTAGTATGATGATTTATTTTTTAAATGTTTGTTTTTTTTTTTACTATTGGTATTCACGCGCTTGGCCACTATCTCACGAGTAAGCGATGCTGTGGTCGAAGATGAAGCACGCTTGCCTAGAAGTAACCTATTCACTCTTGACTTAAAGACTCCCAGATTGTAGTTATCAGTAAACACAGACTCTGGCAGGGAATTCCATGCCTTAACTGTACGCACAATGAATGTGTTCCCAAAACGTTTTGTGCGTGTGGGTCTTGTGGTCCGATGATGGAACGGACTTGACGGAATTAAACTATGCAGTTCCGTCACACGCTCCTCAAAATGCAACCGATAGAAAACAATACAGCAAATGATATGCTACGGTGAGGGAAAACATCGTGAGGAAACCGGCATGTCCTAGAACCAAAAATTCGAAGACACGTGACATTCACCAACCCGCACTGGGCCCGCGTGATGAATTACGGCCCATTCCCTCTCCTAGAGAGGAGGCCTGCGTTTTAGCAGTGGGAACATTAAAAGGCTGATTATGATGATTATGCTTAAGTGGTCTTATCAGGAACGAAAACGAAACTAAATGACAGAGCCGTTTAAAACCTGCGTCGTTTGACCTAAACCCCTGTCAATCGCACACAGTCAGCTGTGTGTGTACACGGGTAAAGCATTGAACGGACTTCGAACTGAGTGATGTCACTATTGGAACCTTCGTCCAGGCTCGGCTTTGAATACTTAGCCGCGATATAGACGGCTTAAGACATTAGCGGAGAGCGATTTATTGTTTTATTTTTTATTTTTTGACAACAAGCAGCGCCCCGCGGTTTTACCCGCGTAGTTCCCGTTCCTGTAGGAATATGGGGATAAAATATAGCCTACGTTACTCAACGTGAATGTAGCTTTCTAATGGTGAACGAATTTTTGAAATCGGTCCAGTAGATTTAGAGTTTATTCGTTACATACAAAAATACAAATCTTTCCTCTTTATAATATTAGTATAGACTGTTGAAAAACTGTGAAAGCTAGTATGCAAGTTTCTGATTGGACAGTATGATGTGTCTGGAATCTTGTAAAATTTAATATAATAATAATAATTTATTTAATTCAGACATAGTCCATACATTAAATAGAAATTGAATAAAAACATTAAATTTAAATTGTCAATATTAAATTAATTTAAACATACACACACACACATTACAATTAAATATTCAGCAATACATTAAATTACGTTACCCTACCATTTAAGGAAACTATTTTTGTATATAGTTGATCTTTTGATTTACATAGAAATGAAATGCCAGAAATATAATGATTATTTCCAGGTCAGGAATATTTCCATTTTGTCTTGAGGTACAAGTTTGAAAATGAAAATAATATATCTAGTTTTAATTTCCGCGAATATTAGTGGGTTGCAGGTATGCACCTCCCTTCCGCCCGCTATATTATGCACATGCAAGATTACAAGGCAGTTGTTAAAAAAGAAAAAACATGAAATCGCTCTCCGCTGATGTCTTAAGCCGTCTATATCGCGGCTAAGTATTCAAAGCCGAGCCTGGGCGAAGGTTCCAACAGCGACATGACTCAGTTCGAAGTCCGTTCAATGCTTTACCCGTGTACACACACAGCTGACTGTGTGCGATTGACAGGGATTTGGGTCAAACGACGCAGGTTTTAAACGGCTGTGTCATTTAGTTTCGTTTTCGTTCTTAATCTTGCATGTGCATAATATAGCGGGCGGGAGGGAGGTGCATAGCTGCAACCCACTAATATTCGCGGAAATTAAAACTAGATATATTATTTTCATTTTCAAATTTAAAATGGATTTCCGCAAAGTAGCGCCTGACTCAATCAATTTTATTGAGGTACAAGCTTGAGACAGTCACTCGATATCGGCACGCGACCGGTTTTGACTTTTGAAATTTTTCTTAGTGCACCGTACTACACTTCAAATTTCATTATCTTTAAATGATAAATGATTTTTATTTTGTAAGTAGGTTGTGAAAAACACTTTTACACGTCAGTCTTTGCCGTTATAAACTAGTTGAGGCCGGTATTTCCTAGCTGACTACCGTGAGAAAGAACACCGAAACAAACTCAGAGGTCAAGGTCTCTTTTGCCGTCCATTCAATTGTACTGGTCAAATCATATGAGAACCATATAGGTTGGTGTCTGAAGTGGTATTTTGAGGAAAGTACCACACAGATTTGAGTGGACCTGTCCAAACAATGCAAGCAATGTCAGTTATCGTGTAGCTCAAACTTAAAACTTTAAGGAGCTCAACGATTTGACGAAAAATACCAAAGTAAATGTTGTTCAAGTATTTGTAAATAAAAAAAATAAATTTGCTGTTACACAGTCCCATGAATCTAGTGTGGTCTTCGCTGATTGTTTAACTATATGTGGTGCAGTCATCGCCTAAATATTTTTATATTTCTGCTAATAGTAATTCATTAAAGTGCGCTGATCTTTAGCATACCAGCAAGATCGTTCGGATTCAGATCAGATTTCAATTCAAACCATGTACCACATGATAAACGCTACCACTCATCCCTTACTCCTGCCCGTTAATCCTAGCCAGTATTAATTCCGCTGCCGTGTGTTCCCTCGTCGTTCCGCGTTCACCGCACTCAACGAGCAATGGACGCAGTACACTTAATTGTGCTCATTTAAGCTAACGTAGCGGGATTTAGCAGCTATGACAGTTTCTCACAACGTTTTGAAGTGGAATCGCCGATCAAAGCCTGGTAATGTTGGTTTTACTTGTAGTATCAGCTTGTGGTCGTAAATTTGTCGTATCATTTGCTTAGCAACGTCTTCATGTACTCGTATTTATACTACGCTCTGGCTGCTAACTGCGTCTAACCTTACATTCCCTATAGTCTAAGAGCCCGTGAACCCCAGACCTTCATTATTTTATAAAAGCTGAAAGTTTGTCAGCGTATCCGTTTTGATTAATTAGCACTCGTTATACAATCTTTTTCCGTCATTTTAAACTCAGAAAATCGTGGCACACACAATGGATGCTGCATACAAGTTCTGTTCTAACTTCCTCTAATGCAAAAGTGAGTTTGTATTTGTTTTTTTTAATCCAATATTTATGAATTTTTGCACGAAGACAGATTGTACCTTGGAGAAAGTAACAGGCTACTGTTTTGAGTTATCTATATTTACGCGAGTGACGCTGCGTGCAGAACCCAGTTGGTAATAAATGTTTTGGTTACTACAACACGAGTACATCCACTCGTCATTTTACATTAGATAGGCTACTTTAGCCTAGTTAAAACTCCCAGGGAACAGATTCAGAAATCTGTTCGAAGAGTCATCGTGGCCCTGGAACGCAAAGTGCATTTGGAGGAACACGGATGGCTTTTAGTCAAGAAGATCACAGTCCTCAATCAGTCGATTGAAGACTGTGATGACATACAATGACAAATCAATCAAATCATGAGTTTTTATATTATCTTTAGCAGTCCTAAATATAATATAATGACCCTCTTTACGTACTGGCTTTTGTCATACTCTAAAGTTAGTTTGGACGTCCGTTTGCATTTCTGAACGTTTAATAATGATTCGATAAGTATTACAATATAAATAAATACAATAAGTATAAATAAATCTATACTAATATTATAAAGAGGTACCGTTTGTGAGTTTAAGGCCCTGTTTCTCATTCATCAAATAAGGTTTATCTGACAGATAAAATATAAACTGGCCAAATTAAATAACCATGCATATATGGCATGCATTTTAAAATAGCTACTATTCAATTTGTTTGGTTCATAGGTTTATCTGTCAGATAAGGTTTACTTGGCAATTGTGAAACAGGGCCTTAGACGTTATAAGGGGTAATCTCTGGATTTACTGAAACGATTTTAAAAATTATTTCACCAATAGCAAGCTACGTTATTGTGGAGTGTCATAGGCTATATTTTATTCCCGTATTGTCGCGGGAACGGGAACAATGCAGGTGAACCGCGGGGCGCTGCTAGTAAATAAATAAATGGATTCTATTCTTCGTCTTCCGCTCTACACAGAGGCATCCATCCTTTAAAAAAAGCCCAGTGAAGTGCCCCTCTTATGAAACGACCTACACTCCACACGATTAACGTAAATACTTTTCATGCCCGTTTCCTGCCCTTTTTCAGCCCCAGGTTTAAACGCTACTTAAACTCATTAGCAGGTTGGAATAAGGTCCTAATTGCTCCCTTATATATCAAGTTGAAGATAGCATTCGTTCGTGTCATATATTATGACATGTCAGCCAAATGAACCGATTAGGCTTTAGGGATTTCGCGTATAGCGCGGAATGTTAGGATTGAATGATGTTGGTACTTGTAGCCGTGAAATACACTTGGCTACAAGTACCAACCAAAACATTCCATTGAAAATAGTTTGAAAAGGTAATCTTGTTAGTTTCGTCGTTGTTTGTGGTAGGGTTATTCTCGGACCCTATAATAACCTTCCAATACCATAGTGATTCCACAGTGAGATAGATACAAAGCTATATGTATAACACGAATAACACCACCCCCTTTTTCACAACGAATTCAAGATGGAAATAGGTGACATCGTATTGAGTAGATTATATAATCAACAAAATCTATACTAATATTATAAAGCTGAAGAGTTTGTTTGTTTGTTTGTTTGAACGCGCTAATCTCAGGAACTACTGGTTCGAATTGAAAAATTATTTTTGGGTTGTATAGACCATTTATCGAGGAAGGCTTGAGGCTATATAACATCACGCTTAAGCCAGTAGGAGCGGAGCAGCGTGAAAGAATGTTTTAAAATCGGGGATTCCACGGGGACGAAGTCGCGGGCAGCAGCTAGTATTTAATAAATACCAATTTTCATTTATGTAGCGTTAATAGTGTCCGAGTAATACGGCTGTGACATACAGACAGGCGGACGGATAGACAGACGGACATGACGAAATTACAAGGGTTCCGTTTTTGCCAGTTGGCCCCGGAATCCTAATAAGGAAAATGCAGCAATATTACAAAAACTCTTCCATATCATTCACTAGATCAAAACTACTTCAACAAGCAACATGCCCGAACAAATCAAGTTTCATAACTCCTCCGAAAAAGCGAAGTAAGATGCCAAGTATCAAGCTAGTAAGGCGTCGTATTCAACAAGTTGCCATGCAATGCATTCGGCTCGACATGCTGCAGACGTCCTTACGGAATTAATTACGCCCCCACAGCTATGTTATTGTAACTGATGACCGTTTGATAATAGTCTGGAATAAACGCATAGTATATGTTGTTGTTGCATTATATCAGCTAGGTTGCGGAATTTGTTTGAAAGAATCACTGCGACCCTGGAACGCAAAGGACTAACTAGAGTCTAACACTCCCTTTCGCTCCGCCCAGAGCGAAAGAAGTCATTGGTAATTGGATGATTGGTAATTGGCGATTTGATGATCTGTCATTGGTTTTGGTTGGTTGGGTCGTAATTAGATCAAAACTGCCAGTGACAGCTAGATGGATTTTTGAAGAGTTGGTTTTGGTCCATAAAAAACTCTACTACTTACGTTTTTCGCGGCTTTACTTCTCAAGTAAAATAAAAGAATTCCATAAAAATTGTACTATCACAATTAATAATTAAATATTTATAAGAGTTACGTCTGAAGTTGACGTAATGGTACAATATTATTAATCTATAGACAATCATGACCGGCCATGTTTTCGTCAGGTCACGGAAAGTCTATCTTTATATTAAAGTTTTGTTGTATTCGAAGCCAAATGTAATATTATGGTTGCCTGTGTTAAAGTGACCAATATAATAAATTTAAAAGAAGGTGTGTTCTCCAAATAAAACAAAATAAAAGAAATTAGATAACAAATTCGGGCACCATGGAGATTGCACACAGTATAATAAAGATTGCCGGAAAGAATAGATCAATCGTTTTTTTTGTTTCATTCTGCCTGACATGCTGTAGATATCGTTTTGGAATTAATTACGCCCCCATAGGTCTGCTATTGTTACATAATGTAACTTATAACCATTTGGTAAATGGTAATAGTCTGCAATAGACGCAGAATACATATATCATGCTGTAGCTGCATTACGTAATACGGTGAAAACGGCCAGTTTCATACTAGTACTAGTGGTGTGACTCACTTTTGAATATTTGGTTTCAGATGTCGGTATCATGAAATCATGTTTGTACACTCAGGCAAAGCCGCTAGCAAACAATAGAAAAAATATTGAAATAATGTTTGCACCAACATTTTATGGGTAACTGTGGCCGTACTATGAAGTGCCAATGCTAGCATGATTCGGTGTGAGGGAAAGGGATAGTGCTATTCGTCTTGTGTAACTCCGTTTCTCTCTGACACAGGAAGCATGATGGATTTAAGACGTCATGGTAGGGCTGCTGCGGGGAAAAAATAGCTTTTTATTATTTTGATCCATAGAAATAGACAACAATAATATTGTATTGAAACAAAACTTCAACTGTAGTAGTTTCTCGAACGAATTATTAAACAGTAATGAAACAGATCCTTTTGTACTTTAATTATGACAGGAACCCCAAAAAAAGTGTACATGAAAATGAGCAAATATTATGTTAAATTTTCACAAAAAAAAAACAACAAGTAAACTGGCTAGAAATTATTATTTTAACTACATTTATAGTTAATTAACCTTCCAATTGTTAAATATCTAATTAGCAAATACGAGAGCAGACTTTTACAGATTTATTACCTATTATTAATTAAAACATAGCTGTTAATTATGTTCCAAATCAAACAAAGGCTAAATGTATATTTTACAGAAAGGTCAATTTTACCGATAGTTAATTTAATATTGTTAGTCTTTAACACGCTAATAATACGGCCGTATTATTAAGTTATCAGTGTAATACCTAATTCTTAATTATTTTAAAGCACATTTGTGAAAAATGAAAAGACATGCTCAAACCGATAGGAATTAAAACTACAAGTGAAGGTTACAATCAAATTATTAAAAAAAATGCTTTAAAAAGTGCATAGTTTAACTTTTTCCGAGCACCAAAATTGAAAAAGAAATTAAAAACTGCCATGTCAAAATGGGGTCCTTGTTTTGAGCAGTCGTGTAAAAAGACTGGAAAGTTCGAGGACTATCCGAGCAACACGCAGTTACTGTTAGCACAGGTCTTCCAAAGCTGCAAACTTGGTTTTACACTACCATTACCTATCATAACAAAGAAAGAGGCTCGTGGCTAAAAAATCAAAAGTCAGTTATTCAAACTAGGCTGAGAGACAGCACTATTTGATCGTCAAATTGTACATAAAGACAGTCCCCCAAAACGCCCACCCGTCACCATTTCCTAGTGTTTTAGCTGGGAAGAAGTGGCGTAACAAACTCCCCAGAAACACATGCATCTGTCTGTTGCGTTTTTAGAACTTTAATTCATACAATGGTATGCAAGGTCAACTATATATACAATAACAATAGCATAATTACACTAGTATACATGACAAAAGTAGAAAAAAAAATCATTCAACATGGAATAACAGCCACATGAGTTGATTGAAGATCAAAAGTCAGTTATTAAAACTAGGCTGATAGACAGCACTATTTGAACGTCAAATTTTACATAAAGACAGTACCCAAAACGCCCACATGTCACCACTTCCTAGTGTTTTAGCTGGGATGAAGAAGTAGTGCAACAAACTCCCCAGCAACACATCTGTTTGTTGCGTTTTAAGAACTTGAATTCATATAATAATATGCAAGGTCAACTATATATACATTAACAATCGCATAAATAAAATAGTATACATGACAAAGGTAGAAAAAAACTCATCCAACATGGAATAACAGCCACATGGGTTGATTTTCAAGGTTAAGCAACGCTTGTCAAGGTTGGTCTGTGAATAAATGACCATGTCAACATACCGAGTTTCTTCCGTGCCTCGGAAAGCACGTTAAGCCGTTGGTCCCGGCTGTAATTTGTAGATCTTTGGCTTTCGTTGCAGATGGTCAGAAGCCAGCAAATCTGACTCCAGTTTGCCAAGAAGTACCGTGTTACCTAATGAATGGGTTGTGGAGGTCTGGTATTGAACTGAATCTGGTTTGACTGAAGCCGACCCCAATATAGTTATATTGGGGTCGGCTTCAGTCAAACCAGAAAGCTAGGCAGTAGACGATAATTACCTATCCTAACAACACCCAAAAAAAATCAGTGTGATGCAATTTATTGCGACCTAATTCGTTTCATCTGTCCGCGATGACTAGCTCTTTATTAAAAAAAAATCTAACAATGATTTCACAGTACTGCTTCTCATTGAATTTGTAACAACAACCTGCAACATAGACATTTTTGATTACCAAGCTAAATAATGACACAAAATTCTTCACCAACAAAAGGCCAAAAGTATTAACTGAACCACACCACATAATGCGATCCTGAAACCGATCAAGTCACTAAAAGTGCCATTATTCATGACAAACTACACCACAATTTACGAGATACACATCAATGAAACATGCGTTTACCATCGCCGCACTGTAGAGTCTATTTTGAATTTTCACTAAGGATTTTATCAACCGAACTATCTTTTCCAAATATCGGGAGTCTCACCGATGACTTTGACAGTCAGTAATGGCTGAAGACAGTTCAAGATATTAACTAAAATATTGGTTCATGTGAGGATTGTGATGCTGAAGTTGTCAGGACCTTAAACAAAGTGTCTAAGGTTGAAAATGGTGAGGTAAGAGGCGGTGGCAAAGCAAAACGCGTGGTCGCTTTAAAGACGTTGTGTGAGGTTTCTTTGCGAGCGGTAGATTTAATTTTAGATTCGCGGTTTTTTCAGCGAATGGTATAGAAAGAAAGAAGAAAGAAAGAAAGGAAGGAAGAAAGAAAGAAAGAATGAAAGCTAACAATGAAGAAAGGAGAATTAAGAATGCAGCGTTCTCCGGTTTAACATTCTCATAAAATTATCCTTATTTAAAAATACAGTTATGAGGGATCTTAGAGGGACATTAAAATAAAATCTTGCACAAACACTCTGTCCCCAATAGAGCCTTTCACTCCTACCAAGAATGCACGCCACATACACAAAATGTCAGAATAGTTCAGCATGGATAAAACTAGTGATTGACAGAGCAGAGCAGACAGAGAGAACATGATAAGCATATCCACACTTATGTAGGGCTGGCAATATATTTAAACTGTACAGTTTAAACATGTTGTTGTTGATATAATTGCTAGTTGAATGTTTCCTATGTATATACATATTTCGAAATGAAGAGTTGGTGGACCCTGGTTTTGATACTCATCAGCTGAAAGCAGAACTCTTTGGATGGACGCGCACGCGAGTATGGCAGAGGAAAATTTTAAGCAACCCTGAAACAGACGACAAAGCTTTTTGCTTCGGTACGGTTATATACATTAAATTGACGTAGGACGGACCTCTAGTAGCGAGGTCTTAGTCGGTCTTGTACTTTAAGAACCAGCATCGTCTGGCTACTACTATTTTTCTAACATTTTACTGACCCGGATCAGTTTAGCGCTGGCACAGGGCACATAATGTTATTATTTTAAAACATCTCCTTATGTTTTGTTCCCACATTGAGTGTATAAAAAAAACCGTTTATTCTGTTAGAAAATAATTGACTTAAAATAAAAATAACTTATTAAACGCAACACGAGCCTGAGTAGAAAAATAAAACTAAGTATATCACGTTTCACGGCCAAGCCCATAGGCAACAGCCTATGGGCGCCTATATTTAAACAAACCTGTGTGTGACATATAAATATGTTTTCTTTCTGAAGGCCAATTCTAAACTTTAGAGAACGTTCGTATTCGCGTGACAGTCGCAATCTGTCAAATACATTTGACAGCAATAGCTGTCTAATGTATTTGACAGATTGCGACTCTGATTGCGAGTCTTGATAATAATCAAGACTCGCTCTCACTAGCGACCCACCCAAAACTCTTCGAAGGGTAAATGACGCCATCGTACAGCGGAAATTATCAGCTATACGGCAAATGGGCTCCCGATATCGCTTATCTGGCCGCAAACGTCTTCACACGTACTTGTGCCGTCGATGTACTGCGTACTTGAGGCTTGCTATACCTTCGGATTGATTTGTGTTAGCGGAAATTGGAAGCTCTTGGAGCTTGAAACGGTTTATCCAGAGGCATTTTTTTTCTTGTAGATAGGGTGGAATTGGAGATGAGTGTTCGATTTTAAACCTAGATGGTAAGTAGATAAGGCTGTAATATTATTTGATTTATTAGTTTTCTATGCTAACGGTTTTTGTAGTTGAATTATGAAATAACAATTCGATGCGATTAGGTTGAAGTCTGGAGAATACCGTGAGCAAATTAGGTCGAGGAAATTAGGTTTGAACCTTGCAATAAATAATTGCTACACAGCAATAGCTGCGACACAGTTATTAACTTTTGCAGTTATCATCGTTTAACTATTTTTATGATAGCATCTGTTTTATGTTCCAAAATAAACGATTTTTATTTTTATTTATTTATTTAATTCTTAACTCTGATTTTACTTTAATAGTGTATTTGAACGTAGAGCTCGTGGCTGGATAATAAAACCTCGGGTCGATCGCCAAGGTTAAGCAACGCTTGCCGGGGTCGGTCTGTGGATAGGTGACCACCTTAACATACCGAGACTCCTCCAGGCCTCGGAAAGCACGTTAAGCCGTTGGTCCCGGCTGTCATTCGTAGATCTTTGGCAGTCAGTGGCGTGCAGTGGTTCGAGTTAGGGTAGTCCAGAGAAAATGTCAAAAAAAAACACACCACATTATTCAGGGTTGAAATGTGGTGTTTTTTTCACTCACTCAACTCATTTCATTAAAAATTAACCCTGAATAATGTGGTTATCTTTTAAAATTTATTTGGACATTTTCTCTGGCTTACCCTAACTCGAACCCACGAACCACTGCACGCCACTGTTGGCAGTTGTTATGGATTGTTAGAATCCAGAAAATCTGGTTCTAGTTTGCCAAAAAGTACCGTGTAACCCAGTTAATGGGTTGTGTAGGTCTGGTAGGCAGCCACTCCGCACAAAATACAGGTATTCAACTAAATCCGGTTTGTCTGGAAGCTGACCCTAATATACCCTAGCATACATAGGGACAGACAGACAGCAGGAAGCGACTTTGGTTTATATTATGTCGTGATTACAGGTATTTTTTCTTCTTTTTAATATTTCGATGTAATAAAATTAATAAATCAAATTAAAATAAATTAAATTAAAAAAAATTAATTTCATTTATTTTAATTTCATTTATGTTAATTTAGTTTATTTTAATATATTTTGATTTAATTTGCCTAATAGGTCGTTCAATTCATTTACTTGGTTCCATTTCACTGTTAGTTGTTAATTACTGTTTTATATCAGTTTATGTTCATATTCTTGTCACTTGCAAAAACTATGATCTATATAATATTTACTGTACAGTTTTTCACTTTTTTCTTTTATCTTTAAGTAAGTATCACATCCTACCAAAGCTGTGAGTGTAAGTGACATGGTCACGATAGTCCCAATTTAAGTTATTATCTATCTGTAATGTTTCTGTGACCTTGTTGTTGGAGTGCCATAATAAGTAAATAAAAAAATGTAATAAAACATGTTCCTGTTTCATTACTACGTTCGTAATTTTATTCTATTCTTCATTTCTCTAGTGTCAGTTGTGCGGATATTGCTGACGTAAATTGCGACACTAGCAACTGTTAGAGTAATATAATATTGTCGTTCCGGACAAAATAAGGTACGACGGGTACGTTTTTTTTTTTCGTATTTCGCATTTTTGTTTTAGAGGTCACGGAAGTCGCTGCCATTAAAACGTTTTTGCCCATTGCGACTTTGTTTGTTGTTTTAGTTTTTTTCTCTTGATTTAAAATAAAGCATTAGCATTATATGAAACTAGCTTCTGCCCGCGACTTCGTCCGCGTGGAATAGTTAGGTACCTTACCCCGATTTTGAAACTCCCAGCCCGATCGGTTTAAAATTGACAAAGTTTCATACAAACTTTCATCCCCTATTTTATCCCCTTGGGGGTAGAATTAAACAAAATCCTTTCTTAGCAGATGCCTACGTCATAACATCTACCTGCATGCCAAATTTCAGTCCGATCCGTTCAGTGGTTGGGGCTGTGCGTTGATAGATCACTATGTCAGTCAGTCACTTTTGAGTTATATATATTTAGAGAGATTTAGATGTCTTCCCAAAATGTGACTAAAAATGAACAACTTTCTGTAGATATTGATGTGAACATATTTTTGGGGCACGGTACCGAAATGGTGAAACGTGTTGCGACTTTATTTGCCTGTTCTTCACAACTGGATATTTCGTAACAATAATATCAACAATACAAATAATAAAATACATATTATCTCTGGCTGTTCTAGACATATTATCTCTGGCTGTTCCTGTCTGGCTAACGGCGAGTACTTGCACAGACACAACCAAGTAGCCAGGATTATCCATCAGCAACTGGCTTTGAAATACAAACTTGTGGATTCTGAGGTACCGTATTACAAGTATGTGAACGACCCAGTTCTCGAGAATGGCCACGTCACGGTGTACTGAGTCGGTCTATCATCACTGATAGGACTATTGCTGCCAATAAGCCTGATATAGTAGTGATAGACCGATTAGCGCGCCGCAAAATGATAATCGATGTTACCATCCCACATGACGAGAACCTCGTGAAGGCTTTGACGTCTTTTCAATCCATGTTTGGAAGATTCTTTTCATTCATATTCTTTTTTTTTCTAGACCTTTAAATGCTTCAGTCTTTATCTGGGTAAGCTCACTCAAACGTCGACTTTGTCTCTGTGATCTCTAACCTAGACTAGGTCAAGAGCAAACCCATCTCAAATAAAAAAATAAAATAAAAAACAGAAATTTAATTATATCAAACTGATATTAAAAAGTTCATTCAATATGCCATTACTGTAATTAAGTTGGTTCATTTCGACGTTCACTTACTAAAATTATGTAGAGTTGTCTGCTATCCTATGTAAGGGATAAAAACTTAGCGATATTAAACTTTATATTTTTATTCTTGACTAGCTTCTGCCCGCGACTTCGTCCGCGTGGAATAGTTACTAACCCCCCGGTTCTTTGTGATATTGATTTGTTGGTGGGAGAAGTGGACGACGTGACGGCACAGTGCTGGCGTGCGCATGAGCTGCCCGGTACTGGACAGTACTTGGACATTGGAAGATTACTTTAATTTCTAAAAGAAAAGATTTTTTTAAAATAAGTAGCCTAAATTAGCTGGTAGCTGATGTAATAAGGAGTTATTACATCAGCTACCTGCTAATAAAAGGCAAGTCAAAATCGGTCTAGCCATTTCAGAGATCAGCCGGAAAAAACAGACAGACAGACAAAAGTTGCATATCTATATAGATAGGCACGCATGTATGACCACGATCTCACCTGATGGAAAGCGATGATGTGGTCGTCGATGGAGGACGCTTACCTAGAAGTAAGCTGTTCATTCTTACCCTTCAACCTCAGTCTGTAACTACGAGTCTGTAAATAATCACCGACCGCGGCCCTGGAACGCAAATGGTATTAGTAGGAACACGGATGGGTTTTAGTCAGTAAGAGTGACACTCCCTTCCGCTCAGCCCAGAGCGGAAAAAATCATTCGATGATTTCTCATCTATAAAAAGAGGCTGTAACTACGAGTATCAGATACACAGACTACGGCGGAGTATTCTACTACTTAGCTGTATGCACGATAAAAGTGTTCTTTTTTATTATTAACTAGCAGCGCCCCGCGGTTTCACCCGCGTTGTTATACGGGGATAACATATAGCCTATGACACTCCACAATAACGTAGGTTTCTATTGGTGAAATAATTTTGAAAATCAGTTCAGTAGTTCCAGAGATGAGTCGTTAAAACGTCACAAACGTTACCTCTTTATAATATTACTAGCTGCTGCCCGCAGCTTCGCCCGTGTGAATGTCGGAAATTATCCCAAGGGAACATAATCCCGGGATAAAAAGTATCCTATGTTACTTCTAATACCTCCAAAAATATGTGTACAAAGTTTCATGATGATTGGTTGAGTAAGGTACCGGTGGCAATTAAGGCCCACCTAAGAAAATATTGCTTTAAATCTGAGTATAATGCGTATAGGATGTCAAAAACATATTGTTTACATAGCTTGTACATGTTACTGTAATAAATGGTGTAAAACAATAAAGAAAAGCAGGATTAATAGGAAAATACACTTTTTAAAAACCCTTCTCTGGGGCCTTATTATACTACGGTAGTATATTAAAGCCCATATAAAAATTTGCAGTAAAATTTGAATTCTTACAGTAAATCGTCCTAAATTTACCTAGAAATAAGTTGTAAGAGTCGTTGCGGGTTCTGTAGAATCTCGAATTCTTCATATAGGTCTTTTACTTCTTGAAAATGCTGAGCAACAATAGGACGGTTTAATTTCTGTGCTCTGCCTGGATTCATAAACTGGGCTTGACTTTTGGAAATTTCTTAAGCCAGTCTTTGCCCGCAACGCCAGAGTCTTTATTGAAATTGTGCTTAATATCATTTTTCTCGCAAAATAAAAATGCTTGTCTCCGTATGACTTTTGGAGTAACAGGTACACCGATGTTAGCAAATCGTATAATGCGTTGTACAAGATCTTTTTCTTGGTCGATTGTCAATATGGATCTACGACATAAGCGCGTAATAGTACTTTTGGAATTTATGTGATTTCGGAGAGTGCGTCTTGGAATGTTGTAACGTTCAGCTACAGCTCGTTGTGTCAGCTGCCCTCGTTATATTGCTGCCAAAGCGGCCCGTAAATTGTCTTCTGTCCACTGAGCTCTCTTTGGTGGCATTTTAATCAAAATATGTTACAATGTTACACATATATTGTCTGTAAAATTCACACAGTACATTGACCTAGAACGCAAAAAAATCCAATCTGATACTCAAATATTAAGAGGCCAATAAGGCCCAAGTACCGTTATTATGGGCCTTATTAACCTTATGCCACGTTTTTACAAAATAACCTAATAAACCTAAAAACTCTTTCTCTGGCTGGGAAAAACCATATCCATTGTTTTGTATAAGACATACTTACGATACTAAATACAGCGTTATTAGTCAATTATTGAGTTAAATGTAAAATACTTACAGTTTTTTGGTATGTAAGATTATAAAATTGCACAGTAGCCAGTCACTTCATCAACGCATCGCACGTCACTAGCACGATGGCGGCGCTAGCGACTCCGGACCCATACGGAAAAATTCAAACCGACATTGTGCACGTGTGCGTAAACAGTGAAGTGTCATAGAAATGTTTTTCTGCGAAATTTGGAATGTGGGCCTTATTATCCCCTGGGCCTTATTTACCTCAGGTACCTTAGTTTTCGCGTGAAAACGTAACAAACAAACTTACATTCACATTTATATATTAGTAAAGATAAGTATAGATATTATTAATTGTGCGTATGGGTGGAAAGCAAAGATTTTATGACGTCACAGCCCCTGACTACTTGGTGGTGGAGCACCGTAAGTTCAAAAATTATCTGCTTAGCAACAGTTTTAGAAGTCTAAACGTTTATCACACAACATCGCTTTCTTCCGTAGCTTGGGACACAGACAAATACATGAAGCGTGCACCTTTAGTGCAGTATTTACTCTGGAACTAGTGAAGCTTGCCTCTGAGATGGGCATTGAAGGAACCAATGCTGATGGGATTGCGGCTAAGATTATTAGATCCTGCGTTACGGTAAGCCATTGATGTCTATTTGGGTTTATGGATGTCAGTGTAAGCTTTAAAGTTATGTTGCAAGTGAAAACCAGTCAAGTGCGAAAGTGACTCGCGCGGAAAGGGAATTTTTAGATGTAAAGTGGCTATGACAGACGGTCAGGTAGGAACACGTGTGATTCAATAAAGATTCCAACTAGTAATAGTCGACCAACCTATAAATGTAGTTGGCCAAGGATAATTTCGTACTGATTCCATTGAAAATTTGTTAAAAGCAACAGCCAAGTCGGCAATGGTAACATGCAACTACGAAAACCCTACACTGCCTGGCCCGACACGCACTTGGCCAGTACTTTTGTTTGTTCACTCGCATGCGGTTGCTTAACCAATAGTAGAGTAGTTAACTAAAAAAATCTAATTAGTCCGTCGGATAGATTTCCAAAAAATATTGGACACGTATTTTTTTCTTTTTTCACGTAAACAAAAAATGAAGACGATACAGTGCGTTGAAAACTCGTGTGACGACACTACTCGCTACAATTTTTACCGAGCCGTGACGTCACAAGCCCCCACTCCTGATCTTTGATGCTTTGTATCTTCGTCAGTTTTTTATAGATTTGATAAAGGAAAAATACGTGTCCAATATTTTTCTATAATCTAACTGACGGACTAAACATAATCATATATTTTTTACTCAGGAAACATCCCTATTCGGGCTCTCAAAAGTTGAAAAAAATAATAATTAGAGAACCTACGCCAGTTTTAAGCTACGATCATTTAAATTCATATTTTACAACCGGCCTAGGCTTTCAGTTACAACTTCATAGCTGTTATCTGGTTTCGCAATAAAGTTCCTACAGAAACTTTTTACATTGACGTCACCGATCAGTTACTGATTTGTTTGCATGCATGACGTAAATGACCAATATCCGATCACCATATTTATAGATATTTTGCGACGTGACTTATTAGCGACAAACTCGTGAACAGGCGCCGTCAGTTCAGAATGATCATCTCTTAACTGCCACTGATTTGTTTTAATCTTTATATTTTCAATTGTTTTATAGTTTCCTTTTTTTCTCTGCATTTTCCGCAAACTGCAACCAAGATTTTTGTAATAGGTACAGAACATGATTTAAAAAAGTGTCTACGCTTTCTTATTTGCAAATGAAGCTATTTACTGCGTTCGAAAGCGTAGATCACTATAGAAAAGAATATGCAAGAAACTCTACGGACACTCTTTTAAATCATGTTTGATCGATCAGTCATATTTTTGACTAAATTTTGACTCAAAAGTGCCTATAAATGGTTTATTTGAAATAAATGCTTTGTATCTTGATCAGATCACACGATAGAGTTTTCATTTTCTTTTTAATTTTCCACCTTTCACCCTAAAATGACCTCCCATATACAGATTTCATATATTCACGTCACACCTCTGCGTTTGGGTCACAGAAATTGATATGTGTATCAAATTTCAATTTAATCAGTCTAGTAGATTCGGAGATAATTGACTGTGACGGATGGACAGCTGGACACACGAGTGATCCTATAAGGGTTTCGGTTTTTTTTGAACATACGGAACCCTAACAAATAGAAAGGAACAAAAACTAAGCAGATGTAATGTGGCAACAAGGCCCCCACTTCTTCATCTAATCGAACGTTTTTTAAACCATTAAGGTCGAGAAACTTACCGTCGCGCGTCGTTTATATTAAACTAAAGATATTTGAAAACAATCTGCCTCGTCTTTATATAAAGTTGAACCTTAATTGCCTGTAAAAAAAAACTTGGCTAAAAACTTCGGTATCTTCGTCATTTTAACGTAAGATTGGGCGCACGCTGCAAGTTCTTTATTGAGTTTCACGATTAATTTTCTTTTTTTTTATTTAAATTTTGTTTTAGAAAGTATGACATTGTGTGTCCTACACCTGTTTTAAGGTTTTGTCGAATCGAGGTGGTTCAAAATTGAAGGCCTTTTATCTGGACGAAAATGTTATAGTTTGCTGATGTACTGTCGTGTTTAAAAAAAGTTAGATATCAGGGCCTCAAGTCCGCTATTACAATAGTGTCAGAATGTTCTATCATTGATTTCATAATGGTTGTTTTTTTTACACACACACGTACAAGTTTGGTAATCTACTAATATAAAAACGTCATTATGACTTTCCAATGGTCAACCACTGACACTCCACTGAAAGAAAATGGCGTAGAATGGTAATCTCGTACATAATGACAAACGAATGACAGACGTATGCGGCAATCTGCTATAATTTTGACAGTTCCTATGATCAGTGACCTACCATGAGAACGTCATATATATATAAACATCTGAATAGGGTATTTAACTAAAAAAATCTAATTAGTCCGTCGGATAGATTTCCAAAAAATATTGGACACGTATTTTTTCTTTTTTCGCGTGAACAAAAAATGAACACGATACAGTGCGTTGAAAACTCGTGTGACGTCACTACTCGCTACAATTTTTACCGAGCCGTAACGTCACAAGCTCCCACTCCTGATCTTTGATGCTTTGTATCTTCGTCAGTTTTTATAGATTTGATAAAGGAAAAAATACGTGTCCAATATTTTTCTATAATCTAACTGACGGACTAAACATAATCTAATTTTAATTTTTTATATATATCCTCCTGAGTAATAAATATTTAAAATATATTTTTTACTCAGGAAACATCCCACTGACCACCTCTTTGAAGTCGCTTGAAAATCTATAAAATTGGTCTATAAAAGAAAGGACCTCACTGAGAAACAATGCAAGCCATAGGCAGTGAAATTGGAAACAAAATATCATTTTCCGTCTAACTCTTGTTTTTCATTTAAACCTTGATTCGTTTAATAAAACAAAGGCTGATTAAATTAAGTGAAATAACAAGTATCATAAAATAATTAAATTGAAAGGATTCTGTTACAAACTAATTATAATAAAAGCCGTTGTTGAAGTTTGTAAAGATGTTTCAATTTCGACTTATTCTTGTAATTTTAGGCTACTAGATAGTAATTTAAAATCTTTCTGGGAGAATACTGGCTAAATTAAATAGGTTATAACTACTGACGTGGCTTATTTAATATTATCTACAAGTAACTTGTAGTCCCGAGTGAGAAGCTCGTGGCTAAACAATAACAGCCGCAACAGTCAATCTCCAAGGTTAATCAACGCTTGCCAAGTATGGTTTGTGGATGGGTGACCATTTTAACATACTGTTTTTCCTTTGTGCCTTGGTAAGCACATTAAACCGTTGGTCTCGGCTGTCATTTAATTTTGTAGATCAGCTTTGGCAGTCGTTACGGATTGTCAAAAGTCAGAAAATCTGACTCCAGTCTTGGCAAGAAGCACCGTATTTCCCAGTTAAAAGCCAAAGTGAACTGTGGCTCGATATAAAATACTGGTATTCAGCTGAATCCAGTTTCACTGGAAGCCGACCCCAATATAGTTGGGAAAAGGCTAGGCAGATGATGAAGTTACTTGTACTCCCCGTCAAAATTCTAATAGCTAGTAAGAAGGTAGTTGTAGTCTCATCCCCATCTTCCTGTCTTTGTCTCATGGTGCTTAGATTCAAGATTTAAAGCACTTTTTTCATACAAACCATTTACTTTTGAATTTTGAGGTCGGTCAGTCAAAAAACACTATTAGACAAACGTAACTCCACGGATACTCATTTAAATCGTTTAAAAAAAATCCTGGTGTTGTGTTTAATGTAACACGTTATCCATCTTTTAAAATCTTCCTTGTTTTTTTTAAAGCTAATATTATCTTTTTTTTTTTGGTTATAGGTAGAGACCTATAACCAAAAAAAAAAAGATAATATTAGCTTAGTAACGGGGTTGTTTTATCCTTTGGATAGAGATCCAAAGGATAAAACAACCCCGTTACTAAGCCTCCGCGGTATTCGTTGTCTGTCAGCAAGCGTTTGTTTGTTATAAAGTTACACTCTATTAGCGAAAACGATTCTGAAAAGAACAAAGTGATGGGTGACAAAATGTTACTTAGAGTAAAGTAACATTTTGGTAGCGCATGCAATGCCTCATATTTGGGACTATTAGAAAATCTGTATCTTTGTTATACTGATAGTATATTTTGTATATCTTAGCGTAATCTTGAGCGTGTGGCGGTTTAGTAATCGCGATATGCTGAGTTGCATTCTTGACGAAATATGAAGGACCGAGCGGTCGGCTCGCCAGTCGCCTACGTACCACCGCCCTGCCTCAACGCATACCTAGTACGTAGTTAGTTATAACGAAGTATTTAGGAACCCAAATAAAAGACATTTATTTCCTTGGAGTTCGACTCTTTAATTATAACGCGTTTCATCTACATTCCAATAGATATGCGTGCGTACGACATCACATTATATTATGTGATTGATTGCGTTCACAAGAGACTTCACCCATACCTCTTGTCGTTTCTACTGAACAATCTCAAGATCAGTCGCCCCCTTGCGCCAAGCCTTAAGTAGGGGGTTAAATGAGCTCATCGGGCCAAGGAAATGAAGGGCGATCGCCGAAACGATCCGCCATTAAATAGGTGTCGGTCCAAAAACGGGTCGTTAGGGATTTTCGATAATATTTCGTCTTAAGATAACTGGTACGTTTGTCTCAAATGGAATTTGTATAACGACTTGCCACGATGGGGCGTTCATTTATCTTTATGCTTTTACAGATGATGGATTGATTTCTGCGATTGTGTTTTTGTTCTGCTCCATTTGTTTAAGTTTTGCTTAATGGAAATACAAGGTCTTGGCGTAAATGTTTAGGAGGGAATTTCGAGGAACCGGATTCGTATCTAATTTCTGGTAATTGCTGAGCTAAATTACAGTATTACGCAAATATTTAACCTGGGAGGGGCCACATACCCAACTGGTGATGTTCATAAAGGCCGGGCGCATGGTTCTTGTGACCAGCGCGCGTGTATGACCAGATATTAATGGAAAAATGTATTAAATTGGAAATGTTAGATATCAGGCGCATGCAGTGATTCGAGTTAGGGTAGGCCAGAGAAAATGTCCAAATAAATTTTAAAAAATAACCACATTATTCAGGGTTGATCTTTAATGAAATGAGTTTTTTTTAGATAGCCTATTTTAAAAAAAACACCACATTTCAACCCTGAATAATGTGGTGTGTTTTTTTTGGACATTATTTTCTGGCCTACCCAACTCGAACCACTGCACGCCACTGTTAGATATAACACTTACAATTTAATTTAGTTGGTTAAAACTACATACCCTGAGAAGAAACACCGAAACAAACTCAGAGGAAAATGTGTAAATAATCGACGCAATAATTACGCGTCATTATGTACACATTTTGTGTCTTAGGATCGTAATACTGCTAGGGTTGCAGAATTCGTTCGAAAGAGTCACTGCACGCCCTAGAACGCAAAAGGTACTAGGAGGAACACGGGTGGGTTTTAGTCAGTAAGAGTCTGACACTACCTGTAAGGTTCTGTGTGTGGTTTCTGTCTACCCCTATGAAAAAAGCGTTAACAATACATATTATTATGTATGTTCTTAAACATACATAATAATATGTATTAACAATCACAAAAAATCGAAAAAACATGACACTCCTTTTTTTTTGGGCAGCCGTATAATAAGAATAAGCTTTCGGAAAAGGGTTTTCCGACAGTTATTTGTATATAGAAAATTAAAATCCCTCATATTTTCAAACAAACAGTCACAAAATTCAAAAAGAAAAGAGGACTCAGAAAAATTACCCAACTCAAAAAAGGCCCGCATTATTTTCTTTCGAAAAAAATGCAATTTCTACACAAATCATGCGAATTTTGTTATTTTAGGACCTCGGAGGTCCCAAGACCATTAACACTGGTTTGCTTAGGGCCTGAATAGATTACTGTAGGGATTTTATGAAGATTGCACATAACTTGTGAAGATATGGAACCTGCCATGCTTCATGGTATTTTCTCGGTTGGGTAAATGTTTTAAGTAAGCTTGTGTACGTTTATTTGAAAAAAGAAAGTAAGAAAAAAAACTAATAAAGCGCGCAACACTAAAAGTAAAACATGTCAATACTAAAGAAATTTAATTTAAAAAAAAAGTTTAGGAAGACAATCAATCAGCCTTTTTTTGAGCGAAGCCTAACGCATACCATGCTGTCTGAAGCGATGACGTGGTAATGTGAGGGTTACACCCACTAAAAACTTCACCTGTGCGCCGACTATCGCCTTGACTTAGTTTTATTCGGGTGCATCGTCCTCACATATAACCAATTGGCTAATGTATACAAAATATTGTAAAACTTATACATATTTGAAAAGAGTAACTATGGAGTTTCTTGTCCGTTCTTCTCCATAAGAATCTACTTTTTGCGAATGGACAACTAGACTCACTATAATATTTTTATTTTCAAATGTTTTGACGTTCAAAAGTGCCGTTAATGGTCTAGTTGAAATAAATGAATTGACTTTGACTTTGATGGATGGGCCGCAAAAACTGCTGCACATGACATTCATGACCCATCCAGCGTGCCCTACTTCTTTGCCCGCCTCCGGACTTCCTCCTCCTTCAGCGATGTCCGGGTGCACTGGGACATCACCACAACTCTAGGGACCCTGCAACGTGCACGATAGAGTCCCCGATCAATTGTCTACTAGCCCCTCTCATTGCGGCATCAAGTCAGCATTTCACCGCCTGTGCCGTCCTACCCTCCTGTTAGCGAGAGCATCTGCCTCCTTGACCCGCTCCGCCGCTTCCTTTTGCGAAACTAAATCCTCGCAAAATGACGCAACCGCCTCCCATACCCTTTCACTGCTATGCTAGACTTGGGGGTATGGGGGTATTTCTTTTTTCGGGAATACTAGTAATTCTTGAGGAATGCAACTGAGTACCAGTATTTTACACGGATTGACAGTAACCTCCACCACCCATTTATTAACTGGGTATTAACACCTATGGGCAAGAGTGATCGATTTTCCAGCTAATGAGTGTCAAAGAGCTTCAATTAATACTTTCAACCGGGGGCTTAGAGCCCGTTCTCATCAAGACGAACCGTGGTGGCCAGTGGCGCTACAATGTTTATGACGCTGTTCACGTTAAGACGGATCTGAGTAAATGAACGGATCGGGGTTTTAGCCCTCTAAAATCCTGGATCGCATAAAGTGTGAATGAATCTGTCGATGAGACGACACCAATGTGCCTCTGTTTTAAATGTTCGTCCAAAGAGATCACAAAAGAAGTAATAGTCATTCAGAAGAAGAAAAAAAAGTTTGTTTCATTTCTTAAATCACCCATTAAAATGTTGAAAATCTTTCTCGTAGATTAGGATGCATCCAATGTTTTCATTTACGTCGAAAAACAAGAAGAATTTTAATCATAATCATAATTATATTCATTTGCTAACATGGGTAATTGTTACAGGTGTTGCATTTATAAAGTCTGTATTATAAGGAACGAGCGACCCGCCCCGGCTTCGCACGGGTGCAATGCTGATACTAAATCTCTACTATATTATGCATATAATATACATATAAACCTTCCTCTTGGATCACTCTATCTGTGAAAAAAACCGCATCAAAATCCGTTGAGAAGTTTTAAAGATCTAAGCATACATAGGAACAGACAGCGAGAAGCGACTTTGTTTTATACTATGTAGTGATTGGGTAAATAATAGTACTTATAGATAGTTTTTTTTTTATGTACGGGATCATTAAGTTTCAATAACTTCTCCCGCTCTGTGCGGACGGAGCGGAAGACTCTTACCGATTAAAACTGATTCGTGTTCCTCCTAATGCCCATTGCGTTCCAGGGTGACTCTTTCGAATAAATTCCGCAACGTTATCTCTGTAAAAATTAAATAATTTTCTGCATCTGTTTTATTTTTAAATCTAATCTCAAATTTTTGCTTATAATGTACATTATAAGCAAAAATTACCACTTAGTTAAAATCTCTAAGAAGGTCAAATTTACATTCAAATTTATTGGCGCCGACGTCATCCATACTAAATGCCCTTGAATGCCATAAAATCGTGACCAAGCTGATAAAATTAAATAAAGATAAAATGTACACAACTGTCTTGTTTGAGTTGTAGTACTAAAAACAATATTTCAACCATACGTGTAACTCCCGTATGGTCTAGTGGCTAGGATACCTGGCTTTCACCCAGGAGGCTCGGGTTCGATTCCCGGTACGGGAAACTCTTTTATGAATTATTTTATTTTTGTACACTATTATCATCTACCGATGAGATTATTATCTGTTAATTACTTTTACAGTTACTATTAGGTTGATATGGTTTAATTTAAGAATAGCTTACATTTACAATAAGTTGCCTAATTCAGATATCTGAATTCACAAATTTTTTTTTCTTAAGGATGGGAAATCATCAAATGACTGCCGTTTTGGATGGAGCGGTAGGGAATATCAGACTATTTTTACGTTACTAACTAAAAACCACCATTTGCGTTCCAGCGCCGCGGTCACTCTTGAACAAATTCTGCTACCTAGGCAGATCGTACTGTGAGGTTTGGTAATGGCGCGGGAAAAGAAGAATTCTTAGAAGGAATTCTTGACTGCTGCAACCCTCTATTTCTTCCAAATATTTAATTCGCAGCCAGAAAGCGTGGTGTGGGTTTTCCATAAAAAATAAAACAAAAAAGGTCATTAAATGTCATTGCTTTCATCCACATATTTCTTCGAATATAACGTTAAAAACTTCAACCATATCATTTCATCATCATCAAGCCTTTGAAACATTTAAACCTTTTGAAATGTCAACATTTTACGTAACTGATCACTCAGTGAGTCAGCTTCCGTATTAAAGTTTTTGCTGAATGATTTACTCGTTACAAAGGCCAACAAAACGAATTCATTAAGCCGCGGTCGACCCTGCACGACGCAATGGAACCGATTTATTGTAAACTCAACGGATTTACCATTAAAATACTGACTTTTGTACGTACTATTTTTGTACTCTGCAATTTAAAAGGTGTTATTTATATGTTTTGAAAAGCTATTGGTCCCGGCTGTCATTTGTAGATCTTTCACAGTCGTTACGGATTGTCAGAAGCCAGAAAATCTGACTTCAGTCTTACCAAAAACTACTGTATATTTTATAGGTAACACGGTTGGCGCAGCGGTTGAGCGTTCGGCTGCTACGCCACGTGTAGCGGGTTTGATCCCCGCACGGAACAAATGTTTGTATGCCCTACAGATAATTGTTCCTGGTCTGGATGTCTTGTGGACGTGAGTTTGTGAACGCACCCACGATACAGGAGTAAATCCTAGTGCGGGGCGACGTTATTTAAAAAAAAAACTGTTTTACCCAGATAATGGCTTTTGGAGGTCTGTTAGGCAGCCGCTCCACTTAAAATATGCAGCTGAATCCGGTTTGACTGGAAGCCGACCCCAACATAGTTGGGAAAAGGCTAGGCAGATGATGACGATTTAAATATGTTTTATAAATAATTATATGTTAATGGGATGCTTCTTAGATAGAATAATTATTATAATTCAACTTTGTCCGTCATTTAGTTATTTTTTTTTAGTCACTTGATGATAAAAAGTGTACAAACGCGTGACGTCACGCGACATTTCAACGGGCTGATCTTCTTTATTTTTTTGTTAGCGTGACAAAAAAAGTACATTTATTTATTAATTTTTTATGGCACTCCAACGACAAGGTCACAGAAACATTACAGATAGATAATAACTTAAATTAGGACTACCGGACGCTTACAAGTGTGCACAGCTTTTGTTGTGCACACCTGTAAGTGTATGTGATACAATTTAAAGATAAAAGAAAAAAGTGAACATTAAATATTATAGGAGAGCAGTGATAGCCGAGTGGTAACGGCCCTGACTTACAAATCGTAGATCGCGGGTTCTAACCCAGCCAGGCGCATTACTTTGTGTAAATAAATTCATCACCACTGCTCTTTAAACGGTGAAGGTAAACATCGTGAGGAAACCGGCATGTCCTAGAACTAAAAACTCGAAGACATGTGACATGCACCAACCCGCACTGGGCCCGCGTGGTGGATTACGGCCCTTTCCCTCTCCTAGAGAGGAGATCTGTGTCCCAGCAGTGGGAACGTTAAGAGGCTGATTATGCTAAATAATAATAAATCATAATTTTTACATGTGACAAGAATATGAACATAAAATTAAATAAGTATAATAATTGCACTATTAAAACAGTCATTAAAAACTAATAGAGAAATTGAACCAAGTAAATGAATTGAACTACCTATTACTTAAAGTAAGTTAAATCAAAATACCTAAATAAAAATAACCTAAATTAATATAAATCAAATGAAAATAAATTAAATCAAAATAAATACATTGAAGATTTGTAATTCATTAAGTAAATAGATGTCTGCGGAATTGTGCCAGAGTGTAATGCTCTAAGCCACAAAAAATGTCGATACTGTTAGTGCGCGTTTGAGTCAGATTGTAGGTTCTCAGTAAGTGGTATAGAGAAGCTGACCGACCGAGGTTGGTGCAAATATATTTGGGGCACGTACACGTCTGAGTAGGGAGCAGCGAAGTACCAATATATTGACTTCTTCTGGGAGGTCCGGGATGTCAACGAGATTATCAACTATCTTGAACAGTAACATTTGGTCAATCATGTTACGTGTTCATTATACCATGTAGTTTACAAAAAAAATAGGTTACTGAGTTTGTTTTCTGCTTACCTGAATAAAAACTATATGTCACATAATTCTATCAAGTCCAGTTTTATTTCTAACTTCGTAACATCTTTATCATATTTTAAAACTGGAGCCTTGCAAATTGTTGGACTTTCGAAAAGGATATAAAGAATAGCTCAGAGGAAAATGATTATTATCATGTAAAATGGAATCGAGTAAAATTAATAAAACGTATAAATTTATCAATCTTAAATAATATAACAATTAATTTGGTAGTATGTATTTAAGTTTGGAGGATGGTTAAGGGAAATGATTAACGTTTCTTGGTGGCGGGACCTTAGCATACTTCTGCGGCAGACATACACTACACAATATAAATTAGTATTTATAATAATCAAAAGCTCAATAGCTATAAGATATCATCATCATATCAGCCGAAAGACGTTCGCTGCTAGCCATAGCCCTCCCCAAAGTGTCAACTGGTCCTGTGCGTCGCGTTTCCATCGGCTACCCGCGACCAGATCATCGGTCCACCTTGTGCGAGGCCATCCAACGCTGTGTCTTCCTGTACGCGGTCGCCACTCCAGAACTTTCCGGCCCTATTGACCATGCGAGCAATGTACCTTGCCCACTGTCACTTCAGTTTGGCGATTGTTCGGGCTATGTCGGTAGCCTTCGTTCTCTTGCGGACATCATCATTCCCGATTCGATCACGCAAGGAAAGAGTTGCCCTCTCCATTGCCTTTTGGGTAATTACAAACCTTCTGATGAGGCCCATTGTGAGCGACCATGGTTCAAATCCGTAAGTCATCACTGGCCATAGACTTTTGTCTTGAAAAGATACCACATAACTTCCCGAGCCGCTCAGCCGAGTCCTCTTTATCGAAGTTGGCCTAACCGACCCGGACTGGACGTACTCGTCCACAACTTCGGGTGTAGAGTCTCTAATCTCTGCCACATGGGTGTTAACCATGAACTTAGTTTTTTCCATGTTCATTTTAAGACCCAGTCTTTCGTAAGCTCTACTGATGCCATCGAGCATTGTAGCCATTAGATATATGGATATAATTGAAAAGGGCTTTTCTAGAAAAAAAAAATATTGGTTTCTTTGAAGTTAATGACTTATTAGGTGACTGGTTTTAAAAATCTAAGAAGCCATAATAAATACACGATTGGAGAGAGCTTTTATTTATTTATTTATTTTATTTAAGGATCACCAACGAGTGTTACAAAATAATAAAAAACATGCAGAAATAAAAAATGGTACAGTTAACATTATCCTACATTGCACACTCATTTATAGGCAAGCACAGCTTGCGTATAAACCGAGCGTATACGGCTCTAACAAAAATAAAACACAACGGAAACGTCAAATAATAAAAGTAATGTCAAAATTAATCAAAATAAGTGTGAAGATGTCAAATAAATTATAATTTAAATAAAATAGTTTAAATGTCCTGGATTATATTAAATTTAAACTTAAATTAAATCAAAATTCTAGATTAGATAAATAAATAAAAATTAGAATTAGATTATATAAAATAAAATATAAAAAAAAAACCTTTAGTTGAGTGTAAACAAGTGTTACTTTTTGGTACTTTAGCCGCTGGACGATGTTCATAACGGGTAGGCAAATGCCAGAAGATCTATCAGCAGTCTTGCCAGCTACGGGGTTGTGGAGGTCAGTTTCGAGGTCCCTCTGTATGTTCCCTACTGTCAGACAGCTGCATCAGGTAAGATTGCAAGCCGACCCTAAAATTGTTGGGATCTTATGAAAAAGTTGACAGAATAAATCTCTTAAAATTTTCAACAAACATGCGAAATTTTAACAAGCATTCTTAAGGCAATAAAAACTTGGGATCAATGAAAAACTGAAAAGAACTTCTATATCGCAAGGCATTACAGCAAATTATTATTTTATTACTACAAATGTATCTTATAACTATTAAACATAAGTTTCAAAGTGGATAGACCTCTAAATGGTACTTATGATATGTTTTAAGAAATACAAGTGCGATAAGTGCCTACATAGTAACATTTGAGTTTGTTTGTTTGTGTATTTCAACTACAGGCAATTTACAAACTTTTATTGCTTCTCAAACAGATTAAATGTTTCAAACTTTTGTAATCATTATTAAGGTTTTTGTTCGTCAGAAAAGCCAGGTGTGTAGTGCTTGTATAAGTGTATGGCCGCCGGTTGGTTAATTCTGTAAAAAATCACCGAGACAATTCATGAGTTGTAAACGACAGTACACTTCACGGTTGACGTACACCTAAGAGCGGGTTCACATTAGGTCGGACCGACAGTTTGATCGGGCCGACAAACGTGTCGGATCAATAGTTGCATATACATTATATTTC
This sequence comes from Hecatera dysodea, assembly GCA_905332915.2. Taxonomy (NCBI): domain Eukaryota; kingdom Metazoa; phylum Arthropoda; class Insecta; order Lepidoptera; family Noctuidae; genus Hecatera; species Hecatera dysodea. The sequence goes on along the minus strand of HG995290.1, from coordinate 4,291,678 downwards.
AATAGCGCCGTTCACATATGGGCGACCCGACAAAACTAACGGAGCCGACACTTATACCGGACGTTCAGCCACGATTTCTGTCGGGTCGGCATAATATTGGCCTACTGGCAAGTATCCAAAGGCCCGCCACCCTTCCACCCGCTCACTCCCCACTCTCGGCACTCGCGAGACCAGATTCGTCAACGTGTATGCAGAGAAAACACGTTTAAATATGGAGGGCGAAATAAATACAGGACTTTTCATCGTCCATCGTATACAAAAGTCAACTCACGACTGACTGCACTGTGGCAATCCGGGCAGTAAAACGACCGTACCGTCAGTGGTGTTCACATTAGGTCGGGTCGGCAGCGTCTAGTGTGAACAGCAACAACCGACAGTCGGTCAGCGGTAAACTGTCGGTCCGATCTAATGTGAATCAGCTTTAAGTTACGTCTAAGTTTACTCGGGGCGAGTTTTACAGAATAGAATTACATAATTTATGAACCTTAACAAAGCGGAAAGTGTGCATAAAGATGAGGTAGGGTGTTAGTTCTACTTAGACCCATCGAAAAAAAAGTGAATTTGTATGGGCCTATTCTCCTCTTTACAAAAAACAAATCAGTAAAAATAATTCTTCTATATAATCTTATATTTAAGAAAGCCGGTAGCCAAACTATATCGTATCCCAAGGTATTGAAATCAACCAGGCTTTTGTCTAACCGTAAGAAGTGGGTGGCAGCAGGAACCAATGGTTAAACGTGCTTTTCAAGGCACGGAGAATTCTCGGTAAATAATGGATGCTCACTCATCTACGGACCCAGCAAAGCCAGTAGCAAAACCCTAGTATCTTAAACTAATATGTTTTTTTTATTATTTTTGCATATAAATAAAATTTTTAATATCTTAGTGGTTGAGGTCGTGTAGGTCCCGCAGAACCTTATTAACGGCCGAACCCAATAACCGATCTATCACATACTGGAGATAGAAAAACAAATGAAACAACAGAAAACCTATGTAATTTTTCTGTTGTTTCATTTGTTTTTCTATCTCCAGTATGTGATAGATCGGTTATTGGTTTCGGCCGTTAGTGTGTCTGTTGGATCGATAGAGTTTCACCTTCAGAGGACGATGCTCGTTCGTGACATAAAACTGTATTAAAAACAAATACATAAAGACAACAAAAAAAAAACAAAAAAGTAAATATATAAAGGTCTGTGTTTGTTTTGTGTTTTAACTTTAACTAGATTGTCTTGTAATTAAGCTAAGTTTAAAATCGATACTCCCTGTCACGGTTACGGAATTTGTTCGAAAAAGTCACCGCGGCCCTGCAAAAGGCACAAGAAGGATCACGGGTGGGTTTTAGTCAGTAACAGACTGACACTCCCTTCCGCTCCGCCCAGAGCGGGAGAAGTCATTTGATGATTTCCCATCCAAAAAAAAGCCTTGGAACGCAATGGGCATTTGGAAGAAGTCATCTGATGATTTCCCGCCATTAGAAAAAAACATTAAAAATGGGAAATCATCAGATTACTTCAAAAACTTTTTTCTAAAAAGCTTACTATTTGTTATGGTCCATTCTTATACCAGAGAAAATATTTCAAGTTGAAGAAAGAGTAAGTAGCAAGTTGTAAAAATTCTCTTCATTGTTGCAAACAATATTCAAATAACATGAAAATTTCAATCAAAGTTTCGTTTTTATTCACTGCATTTCTATCAACCCCGTTTTACCCGTATTGTTCCATCAGGACGATAGAGGTCAATTTTCAACATGACCAATGCGGCGCCTTCTGGTAGATGGGGTTCCTTTTCGTTCATCGGAATCCGTTCATGACAAACATCTTAACGAGCTTTCAGAGTACGGATCACTTGGGAAAGTACGAAACTATTCCATACACTCTATTGTTTACCTATTAATTTGTTGCCACAAAATATTTGTAGGAGTGTTATTTTGATACCATCTCACCGTGATGATTTAGACAGTCTAACCTCAGAAAAAAAAATACAGATAAAAATATCAAATTTTTACTTTAGACATATTACTTAAATATTATTTAAGAATGTTTTTACTTATTTAAAGACCCAAAGATTTTATCAATTGTTATCGACAATAACGTACAAGCTAAACTAATATATTAAAAAAAAATAATTAAAAAACCCCCGACACAAAATCTAAGTTCCCTTTAAAAAGTAAAAAATAATAAAAAAAAAACTCAATCTTAAATTACATAAGTATGTATTAATAATTCCAAAAAATATACGTCGCGTTGGGGGACCGCGCCAAACCTAACAATTTAATTACAAATAGTCTAGCGCGGTCGGTCTCTTTTTTCGTCGGGGGTTAAAAACTGATTCATGAACAAGTTTAAACCTTAGTAGTTAACTTAGATAATCCTGTATTATTTTGTATAAAAATGATAAATATATTTAAAAAAAAAGATGAAGGGATCTCAAAGTAATATGCTTATCCCTATCGTAGCATCAGTTGGAATGACAGCCCATTTCGTACTTACTTCACCGGACTTTTCACGGTGGGTTTTTTTCCAGAATCGACCGGCTAATTTAAGCTGTAGCTAATTTTATTTCATATCTTATATGTATGTATATAAAATTCTCGTGTCACGGTGTTTGTGGTTGAACTCCTCCGAAACGGCTCGACCGATTTTCGTGAATCTTAGCGTGCATATCGCCTAGGGTGGCGAATCGCACAACATCTATTTTTCGTCCCCCTAAATGTTAACGGTGGTCCACCCCTAATTTTTTTTAGACATTTTTTTTTTATGATACAGCATACAAAAATATATATAAACCTAAATGTTCACTCCTCTACGATAACCCTAAATATTTATTTTATTTTATATGGCAAAACAACGTTTGCTGGGTCAGCTAGTATTTTATATGGTACTCCCTTTCTTCACATAAAATTGTTTGTCCGAAAATCATTATCCATAACACGTTTGCTATAAACTGCAGTAACCATAATGTTCAAAACCCCGAAATTTTGTTCAGCATAATTACCTTTAGTTCTAAAAGTATTCTGTCATAATATCGAGTACCATAATAATTGAATCTCCTAATTTTACATGCCCTAAAGTCATATGTCCTAAGTATTGTGTTGAATAATGTGTATTATTCCGAATGTTCATTTATAATAAATATTGTAGTCCTAAAACATTTGCTAAAAATAGGTTTTAGTGACAGAAACGAATCGCTGTAAATCCGACTCCACGCAGTCTTGTTTGCCCTACCCCTAGAGTGTAATTTAAAATCGCGTAGGCGCGGAGGGGCGAGGTGGCCCGCGAGTTGAGGAGCAGGTGGTTGTAACACTCGCCGCCGCGGCTGAGGCTGCGGTGGAGAGCGTTAAACCCATCTGCGACGATAAACTCGCGTGGGACCGCCGGAGCCCCGCAGCGCCGGAGCCGTGACAGAAACCATGCCTGCTGCATGTTGCATGCTTGCTTGCATGCTGCGTGCTTGCTTGCATGCTGCATGCTTGCTTGCATGCTGCATGCTTGATTGCATGCTGCGTGCTTGTTTGCATGCTGCGTGCTTACTTGCATGCTGCATGCTTGCTTGTATGCTGCGTGCTTGTTTGCATGCTGCGTGCTTACTTGCATGCTGCATGCTTGCTTGCATGCTGCGTGCTTGTTTGCATGCTGCGTGCTTACTTGCATGCTGTATGCTTGCTTGCCTGCTGCATGCTTGCTTGCATGCTGCATGCCTGCTTGCATGCTGCATGCTTGCTTGCTTGCATGCTGCATGCTGCATGCTTGCTTGCTTGCATGCTGCATGCTTGCTTGCTTCCAAAAACCACATGTTCACATTCAACTGCTTTATTGACTGATTACATGTATAATATATTAATTTACGTATAATAAAATATTATAGAATAGAATAGAATACTCTTTATTATGTACACCATTTATGTTACAGAAAATATAGATTAAGATTATAGTGCATGATCAGATATTTTTAACTATAACAAATGAGAGAAGCTCATAGCAATTGCTTTGTTATTAACCGACTTCTAAAAAAGGAGGAGGTTCTCAATTCGGATGTTTGTATTTTTTTTTTTTTTTTTTATGTTTGTTCGCGCATAACTCCGTCGCTTGTCAACCGATTTGAAAAATTCTTTTTTTGTTGGAAAGGGTATACTTCCCAAATGGTCCCATGAAAATTTTATCGAAATCGAGCAAGCGGCTTTCGAAAAATCTAAAAAAAATATCTATATTACCTACATTGACGACCTCTTAGTTTACTCTGCAAAGGAGCAGTGCGTTTTTTTTACACCAATGTGATTGGTTCGTTTAGGTGGGGGGAGGGGAGGGGATGTAGGTACCACTAAAAAGTGAAAAATAAAAAACTTTTTACAAAAAAAATACAACCGACTTTTACACAAAAAATCAAAAAAGTGCAAAATAACTTTAATTTCGGAAGTCGGTGTTCAAAAAACGAAAAAGCAACCACCAACACCGAGTTCCGAAATTAAAGTTATTTTGCACTTTTTTGATTTTTTGTGTAAAAGTCGGTTGTATTTTTTTTGTAAAAAGTTTTTTATAAGATCTAAGAATATTATTATTATGAATAAACATTAAATAACTTGAATTTAGGACTTATAACTTTAATTGAAAATGATTTTATAAATTATGTATATTATTGATTGTAATATTTATGACAAACGGATTTAGGACATATTATATTTAGGGATTTCAATTTTATGGCATCAGATATTAGGTGATATTAAGTTCGGGTAAGTTATCATTCGGACAAATGATGATTAGGACAAAAAAAGTTATGGCTCTTTAAATTATGGATAAAAAAGTTAGGTGACACAATAGAGAACCATTTTATATACATTGTAATTGAAAGCCTTCAATTCTAACAGAGTCACAGCTGAAGAAACGAAACAAAATCAAATTTGCATTCAATTGTTTTTCGAAATAATAAACAGAGGAGAATATTTGAATACGATTCACACCTGAACGGAGCGGGTCGGAGCGAGTATGCGACGGGGCGTATTGACGCGAATCAAAACGAATTTGAAATGCAATAATGTAACTTCATGGTAATGTGCCTTTGAATAAAATAGACTAGAATTATTATTCATTATATTTAAGTAAGTCATAGAAATTATAGATAGCGAAAACTTTGAATTTGTATGGGCCTATTCTCCTCTTTACAAAAAACAAATCAGTAAAAATAATTCTTCTATATAATCTTATATTTAAGAAAGCCGGTAGCCAAACTATATCGTATCCCAAGGTATTGAAATCAACCAGGCTTTTGTCTAACCGTAAGAAGTGGGTGGCAGCAGGAACCAATGGTTAAACGTGCTTTTCAAGGCACGGAGAATTCTCGGTAAATAATGGATGCTCACTCATCTACGGACCCAGCAAAGCCAGTAGCAAAACCCTAGTATCTTAAACTAATATGTTTTTTTTATTATTTTTGCATATAAATAAAATTGTTAATATCTTAGTGGTTGAGGTCGTGTAGGTCCCGCAGAACCTTATTAACGGCCGAACCCAATAACCGATCTATCACATACTGGAGATAGAAAAACAAATGAAACAACAGAAAACCTATGTAATTTTTCTGTTGTTTCATTTGTTTTTCTATCTCCAGTATGTGATAGATCGGTTATTGGTTTCGGCCGTTAGTGTGTCTGTTGGATCGATAGAGTTTCACCTTCAGAGGACGATGCTCGTTCGTGACATAAAACTGTATTAAAAACAAATACTGATCAGACTGCTATGTTTATATTGAGTAAATATATAAAGGTCTGTGTTTGTTTTGTGTTTTAACTTTAACTAGATTGTCTTGTAATTAAGCTAAGTTTAAAATCGATACTCCCTGTCACGGTTACGGAATTTGTTCGAAAAAGTCACCGCGGCCCTGCAAAAGGCACAAGAAGGATCACGGGTGGGTTTTAGTCAGTAACAGACTGACACTCCCTTCCGCTCCGCCCAGAGCGGGAGAAGTCATTTGATGATTTCCCATCCAAAAAAAAGCCTTGGAACGCAATGGGCATTTGGAAGAAGTCATCTGATGATTTCCCGCCATTAGAAAAAAACATTAAAAATGGGAAATCATCAGATTACTTCAAAAACTTTTTTCTAAAAAGCTTACTATTTGTTATGGTCCATTCTTATACCAGAGAAAATATTTCAAGTTGAAGAAAGAGTAAGTAGCAAGTTGTAAAAATTCTCTTCATTGTTGCAAACAATATTCAAATAACATGAAAATTTCAATCAAAGTTTCGTTTTTATTCACTGCATTTCTATCAACCCCGTTTTACCCGTATTGTTCCATCAGGACGATAGAGGTCAATTTTCAACATGACCAATGCGGCGCCTTCTGGTAGATGGGGTTCCTTTTCGTTCATCGGAATCCGTTCATGACAAACATCTTAACGAGCTTTCAGAGTACGGATCACTTGGGAAAGTACGAAACTATTCCATACACTCTATTGTTTACCTATTAATTTGTTGCCACAAAATATTTGTAGGAGTGTTATTTTGATACCATCTCACCGTGATGATTTAGACAGTCTAACCTCAGAAAAAAAAATACAGATAAAAATATCAAATTTTTACTTTAGACATATTACTTAAATATTATTTAAGAATGTTTTTACTTATTTAAAGACCCAAAGATTTTATCAATTGTTATCGACAATAACGTACAAGCTAAACTAATATATTAAAAAAAAATAATTAAAAAACCCCCGACACAAAATCTAAGTTCCCTTTAAAAAGTAAAAAATAATAAAAAAAAAACTCAATCTTAAATTACATAAGTATGTATTAATAATTCCAAAAAATATACGTCGCGTTGGGGGACCGCGCCAAACCTAACAATTTAATTACAAATAGTCTAGCGCGGTCGGTCTCTTTTTTCGTCGGGGGTTAAAAACTGATTCATGAACAAGTTTAAACCTTAGTAGTTAACTTAGATAATCCTGTATTATTTTGTATAAAAATGATAAATATATTTAAAAAAAAAGATGAAGGGATCTCAAAGTAATATGCTTATCCCTATCGTAGCATCAGTTGGAATGACAGCCCATTTCGTACTTACTTCACCGGACTTTTCACGGTGGGTTTTTTTCCAGAATCGACCGGCTAATTTAAGCTGTAGCTAATTTTATTTCATATCTTATATGTATGTATATAAAATTCTCGTGTCACGGTGTTTGTGGTTGAACTCCTCCGAAACGGCTCGACCGATTTTCGTGAATCTTAGCGTGCATATCGCCTAGGGTGGCGAATCGCACAACATCTATTTTTCGTCCCCCTAAATGTTAACGGTGGTCCACCCCTAATTTTTTTTAGACATTTTTTTTTTATGATACAGCATACAAAAATATATATAAACCTAAATGTTCACTCCTCTACGATAACCCTAAATATTTATTTTATTTTATATGGCAAAACAACGTTTGCTGGGTCAGCTAGTATTTTATATGGTACTCCCTTTCTTCACATAAAATTGTTTGTCCGAAAATCATTATCCATAACACGTTTGCTATAAACTGCAGTAACCATAATGTTCAAAACCCCGAAATTTTGTTCAGCATAATTACCTTTAGTTCTAAAAGTATTCTGTCATAATATCGAGTACCATAATAATTGAATCTCCTAATTTTACATGCCCTAAAGTCATATGTCCTAAGTATTGTGTTGAATAATGTGTATTATTCCGAATGTTCATTTATAATAAATATTGTAGTCCTAAAACATTTGCTAAAAATAGGTTTTAGTGACAGAAACGAATCGCTGTAAATCCGACTCCACGCAGTCTTGTTTGCCCTACCCCTAGAGTGTAATTTAAAATCGCGTAGGCGCGGAGGGGCGAGGTGGCCCGCGAGTTGAGGAGCAGGTGGTTGTAACACTCGCCGCCGCGGCTGAGGCTGCGGTGGAGAGCGTTAAACCCATCTGCGACGATAAACTCGCGTGGGACCGCCGGAGCCCCGCAGCGCCGGAGCCGTGACAGAAACCATGCCTGCTGCATGTTGCATGCTTGCTTGCATGCTGCGTGCTTGCTTGCATGCTGCATGCTTGCTTGCATGCTGCATGCTTGCTTGCATGCTGCGTGCTTGTTTGCATGCTGCGTGCTTACTTGCATGCTGCATGCTTGCTTGTATGCTGCGTGCTTGTTTGCATGCTGCGTGCTTACTTGCATGCTGCATGCTTGCTTGCATGCTGCGTGCTTGTTTGCATGCTGCGTGCTTACTTGCATGCTGTATGCTTGCTTGCCTGCTGCATGCTTGCTTGCATGCTGCATGCCTGCTTGCATGCTGCATGCTTGCTTGCTTGCATGCTGCATGCTGCATGCTTGCTTGCTTGCATGCTGCATGCTTGCTTGCTTCCAAAAACCACATGTTCACATTCAACTGCTTTATTGACTGATTACATGTATAATATATTAATTTACGTATAATAAAATATTATAGAATAGAATAGAATACTCTTTATTATGTACACCATTTATGTTACAGAAAATATAGATTAAGATTATAGTGCATGATCAGATATTTTTAACTATAACAAATGAGAGAAGCTCATAGCAATTGCTTTGTTATAAGATCTAAGAATATTATTATTATGAATAAACATTAAATAACTTGAATTTAGGACTTATAACTTTAATTGAAAATGATTTTATAAATTATGTATATTATTGATTGTAATATTTATGACAAACGGATTTAGGACATATTATATTTAGGGATTTCAATTTTATGGCATCAGATATTAGGTGATATTAAGTTCGGGTAAGTTATCATTCGGACAAATGATGATTAGGACAAAAAAAGTTATGGCTCTTTAAATTATGGATAAAAAAGTTAGGTGACACAATAGAGAACCATTTTATATACATTGTAATTGAAAGCCTTCAATTCTAACAGAGTCACAGCTGAAGAAACGAAACAAAATCAAATTTGCATTCAATTGTTTTTCGAAATAATAAACAGAGGAGAATATTTGAATACGATTCACACCTGAACGGAGCGGGTCGGAGCGAGTATGCGACGGGGCGTATTGACGCGAATCAAAACGAATTTGAAATGCAATAATGTAACTTCATGGTAATGTGCCTTTGAATAAAATAGACTAGAATTATTATTCATTATATTTAAGTAAGTCATAGAAATTATAGATAGCGAAAACATTGCATAGGACATTGACACAATATGCGACCTTATCGCTAAAATCGGGAAGGAAAGGCAATACAAGATTCGCGTATAAACTGCTCAATAGCATCATTGACTGCCCACAATTGGTATGTAGGTTCAAGTTCATATTACCCCGTATACCCCCTCGCAAACCCGTAACACCCTTCGCTCCACCCCTCCGCCATAAAGTGTTTGGTTCTAATTCACCTATATCCCGCATGTACAAAATCATAAACGAACGCAGCGAACTGGTTGACGTCCACTCAGACTCAATATCGACGTTTGTCAGACGTAATAAATATCAGTAGTTGATAGAATATAATAGGGTAGTTAACTGAAAAAATCTGATTAGTCCGTCAGATAGATTTCCAAAAAATATTGGAGACGTATTTTTTCTTTTTCACATAAACAAAAAATGAAGACGATACAGTTCGTCGAAAAGTCGTGTGACGTCACTACTCGCTACAATTTTTACCGGGCCGTGACGTCACACGCTCCCACTCCTGATCTTTAATGCTTTTTATCTTCGTCCGTTTTTATAGATTTGATAAAGGAAAAATACGTGTCCAAGGTTTTTCTATAAAATCTAACTGACGGACTAAACATAATCATATATTTTTTACTCAGGCAACATCCCTATTATCTAGAATTTAAGTACATTTAAACCAAGTATTTAAAATTAAACTTTAATTGCAAAGAGCATTTTGCATGTGGTGTTTGCCTGTAATTGGTTGTGCAGTTAGATTTAATACACTTTATTGCTTATATGTTCCTATCTGTATAATATCTGTAACAACTGTTGGTGAACCTTAATTAAATAAATAAAAATAAAATAAGTAAAATGAATAAATAAATACTGCTGCTGCTGTACTCATCAAATGACTTCTCCCGCTCTGGGCGGAGCGGAAGGGGTGTCCGACTCTTACTGACTAAATCCCACACGTAATCCTTCTAGTGCCCTTTGTGTTAAAAGACCGCGGTAACTCTTTCGGACAAATTCCGCAACCACATCTCACCTTAGTCAAGCGCACGTTCCTTTTACGTATAGATTTCTGCATTGCGATTACGTAATCCTCTCACCGTGTACATAATATGTTTACGTGAACATAATAATCTGTACTAATATTATAAAGCTGAAGAGTTTGTTTGTTTGTTTGTTTGTTTGAACGTGCTAATCTCAGGAACTACTGGTTCGAATTGAAAAATTCTTTTTGGGTTGAATAGACCATTTATCGAGGAAGACTTTAGGCTATATATCATCACGCTTAAGCCAATAGGAGCGGAGCAGCGATAAAGAATGTTTTAAAATCGGTTATTCCACGGGGACGAAGGCGCGGGCAGCAGCTAGTATGTAATGTAAATGAAGATGGAATGAGTGTTCACTTCATACTAACTCTACCTAAGTTTACACGGTCAGATGTTGACAGAATAGACCGGCTGCTCTCATTGGATCTTTCAGATCAAGCTCTTTCAGGCAAGCATGCTCCATCTAGCACACAATTCGTTACCAGCAGGTGAAATAGCGGTGAAAGGAAGGTTTATCAATAATATAACATATCTTGAACGACACGGTTGGCGTACCGGTTAGAATGTGAGATTTTACGTTTTAAACCCACCCACGATACAGCAGCCCTACCATGACGTCTTCAGTCCATCATGATTCCTGTGTCAGAGAGAGACGGATTTACACAAGACGAATAACACTATCCCTTTCCCTCACACTGAATCATGATAGCATTGGCACTTCGTAGTACGGCCACAGGAGAATAACATAGTGGGCATCGTTTAAAAAAGAAAGAAAACCTGTAATATCTGAAATCGGCATAATACAGTAAGAAAACATAGTTGAATACCTCTCCGTAAGAAAAAGAGGTCTCTGCCAGCATTGATACAATTAAAAGCTGTTTTAGTAAATTTTTTATCGTTTACAAAATAAATCTAGACAAAGAAAATTCAGACTTTCGCTAAGAAACTTACGTTATTAACGACCAATTTGCAATGTTTTATCCATAATCACAGTTTTCATAACTTCGTTCTGTAGCGCAATATAATTATAACTTTCGTACTAATTGCAAAAAATACAAACTCATTCATCGGACGTGGCCGAAAAAAATTAACAGAAAATATATTCGCTGCAGTAATTACTTTGGCGCAGGTCGAGAAAAATAGTTTTGCTTATTAATGTTTGGATTTATATTAAAATTATAATTATATAGACCGGCGTTTTTCATAGTTTTCCAAAGTTGGGATAAGCGTTTATGATATTTCCATATCATATATATATTGAATCCATCCAAAGGTTGTCTTGAAAAGATCGCTTTTAGCGATAAGGCCGCCCATTGTGTCACCCTATGTAATGTTTTCTTTGTCTATATTTTCTGTAACACGTATGGTGTACATAATAAAGAGTATTCTATTCTATTTTCAGCAGCCGCACAGGTCGATCAGCAAGATTAGTTACGTTCAATGAGGTCGGATCACATTCCGAGACTCCTCCGTGCCTCGGAAAGCACGTTGAGCTCTTGGTCTCAGCAGTCATTTGTACATCTTTGACAGTTGTTACGGATATTTAGAAGCCAGAGTTTCCGGTTGGCGCAGTGGTTGAGCGATTGGCTGGTGCGCAACGTGTCGTGGGTTCGATTCCCACACGGAACAAATATTTGTATGACCTACAGGTAGTTGTTCCGGGTCTGGTTGTTTGTGTATGTGAGATTGTAATAATCGTTTCTTAAAAAAAAAAAGAGTGCAATTTCAACAAAATTTGAAGGGACGTTCGCATTCACATATCAATCTGTCAGAAATGTATGACAGATCAAAAAACCCTGTCCAACGTGCTCTTGTCACCGTCGGCGTTCCATTCGCGACGATGGTAAGAGATTTCCATGGAAGATGGGTAGGCCATTAATGTGGGACGCTACTTTTGCCAATACTCTTGCACCACCCCATCTGCCTAGGTCATCGTACTCTGCTCGTGCTGCCGTTGCGGCTGCGGAGAACCTGAAGCGGCGGAAATATTTATTATATTTTCGAGCCGTTTGGGGTTGAAACTCTCGGGTCGTGGGGTCCGAGTGCTCATAACTTATATGTATAAAGATCTGTCAGAACGTTTAATTGACACTTCGCGTGACCCAAAGGCTGACTTTTACCTTGGACAAAGGATTGACATACAGCGTGTCAATACTGCCAGCCTTTTGGGTACATTACTGCCAGCGATGCAGAGGAATTTTTCGACGCCATCTTTTGACTACTTTTTTTTTTCCTTTTTACAAGAATGAAACACCTTTAATGACAGTGCATCAGAAGTTTGTAGAAATGTTTAAAACTGAAGAAGTCGCCGTCAAAACATAGACAGTAAATCCTCGTGTATTTCCTTCCCCTAAAGTAAAATGTTCTCGTACGGAGGCGTTACTAACATATAAATAAAGTCGCCTGAAAGTAATTAATTTCCATTACAAAGTTTCAACGAGTCAAGTCAAAAGTTTAATTTCGTCGGACAAAGATAGATTAGTAGACAAGAGTATTAAAATGTTGCCTTTTTATTTTCAGTTGATTTTTGTATCGAGTAAAGTTAATTAGTGAAGTGGAATTTATTCTTCTGAAGGGCATCATTAATAACGCTTTTGACATTGAAATTAGATCCAGATTAGAATTTTGGAGGAGATTAAAAGTACATAGGTACGAGCTTAGTTCTAAATCTTATGTTTTTTCTTCTAATAAATACAAGCCGTGAGCCCGATCAAATTTAACTTCACAAAAAAAAAAAACAATTCTTGGAAGTTATTTTTTAATCCCTGACTTGTTCAAAAATATGCAAATTATCTAGTTAGCCCAGATTTGTTAGTTTGGGCTAACTTATTAATTGAGAGACTGGTTTTGCGCAGCGCTATTTCGATAGCTCGGGTTAACTAGTTTTCAATGATTTTTCTATTATCGTGCTATTTTTAATCTATAATTTCAATTAATATTTATTATTGTTCAAAACGCATTTTATGAACGTATCCGCATTTTAACTTTAACAATATTAAATTCTTACTTATTTCACAGTAAGAAAATTGTTATAGGGAAATTAGTGGCTCTGGGATCTTAGTCCATTAGAAGTTATGTTAATTTGACATAACTGGTTTTGACAGACTATTTAGTGCCTGTGTAGGTTCTAGTTCTGTAAATAACATTTAACACTTTTCGTTTAGGCTCCAGGTGATCGCTAAAATTGCGTATAGAGAAACGTAATCATAGGTACGTTTCTCATTACAAAAAAAAAATCAAGGCTAGACGAAATTTTCAACAGAAGAGTGATACAGTCAGTGCCTAGCTCACTCTTCTAAATTTCTAATTCTTAAAGGGGTCAGGTCATGCAGAATGTTGACCGTTAGTACATTATGTCTTCGCAAGACACTTTTATATTCCAACATACACGAACGAACGACGAACGGTGTAGGTACCCAGTTAATGGGTTGTGGAGGTCCGGTAGGCAGCCGCTCCAAGTTAAATACTGGTATTCAGCTGAATCCGGTATGACTGGAAGCCGATTCCAATATAGTTGGGAAAAGGCTAGGCAGATGATGATGATACACCAACGGTGTCCCTAGAAAAAAGAACTAAAAAACATCAGACCCGATTTTCGGCAGAAATAAGTGCAAAACTTGATCGAAGAAAACCCCGACATTTATGTCGCCTATTTGTCATAATCACTCATTTTGGAGACCAAATTCGATTTTGTTCTTCATACATTTTAACCATTGTAACTCTTCGATCAATTTCGGTAATTCTTATAAGCCTGCACTCTAATGGAATAAGAATGTCCAATTTTATTAATGCAGCATTCATGATTTATGGAGGCAGTATGTCATCACCATCAGAGACTCTAGTCAAGTGACATTTTGTTAGCCGTAGCGTGGTAAATTCGTCATGGAAGGTCATATAAACGTGTCTAATAGTGTGAATTAGTGATGTTGATAAACCATACGTGTAAATATGGACACGCGAGACCTCCAGCCAAATTAGTGTTAGACTGCTGGACCTGCAAATCGGGCTGACGCGAGGCGGAAGTGGCTCAAACAATTTAAAGTTTTTCTGAAGGCGAAGAGTAGTGGCGGCTGAGTGGTAACGGCCCCACTTACGAATTGTAGGTCGCGGCTTCAAACCCAGCCAGGCAACACTACTTTGTGTAATTAATTTCATCACCACTGCTCTCAAAACGGTGAAGGAAAACATCTTCGGCATGTCCTAGAACCAAAAATTTGAAGACATGTATTGTGACGGTCACCAACCCGCACTGGGCCCGCGTGGTGGATTACGGCCCATTCTCTCTCCTAGAGAAGCGACCTTGTCTCAGCAGTGGGAAATAAAATGGTTGATTATGCTTTATGCTTATGCTAAAGGTCATCGTGTTTACTTCAGTTTTCACCCGAAAATGATTCCAAGGGAGTATACCGTTGGATTCATTTTTCCCTATTCCGGTACATGGTGTACCTCTGTGCCGAATTTCATCCAAACTCGTTCAGACCGACAGACAGTACCTTTGCATTTATCATATTAAGTACTAGCAGCGCCCCGCGGTTTCACTCGCGTAGTTCCCGTTTCCGTGGGAATACGAGGATAAAATACAGCCTATGTTTCTCAGGGTGAATGTAGCTTTCTAATGGTGAAAGAATTTTCGAAATTAATCCAGTAGTTTTTGAGTTTATTCGTTAAATACAAAAATACAAATCTTTCCTCTTTATAATATTAGTATATGTAGATATAGATGAATGTCCCTGTTTAAAGTTGACATTATATTTTTCTAGAAATTCAACGCACTCATAAATTCACAGTTTATCCATTGTCAGCTGAATTTGTTCGTGTAAAATAATCCGCTATCACAATAATTATGATTTAAAACATCAAAATTTCGCTGAACGGTCTCCACTCAGACAGGGCTTTATTTTAAGTGGGGGAGCGCCATTTACCGTGAATAAAATAAGTTAATTAAGTTGATATTACACGTGGCAATTTAATGGCTGATTTCAGGATAAGTTAGGGAGGTGCTCGTTTTTAAATAATAACAGCCGGTTGAACTTTGAGGTCAACCTCGCTCCATTCGGCAATGCTTGCCGAGGACGGTCTGTGGATGGGTCTTAAAATCAATTTAACAAAATATACTATGACCGTACCATAATTACAGATCATCTGCCTAGCCTTTTCCCAACTACATTGGGGTCGGCTCCCAGTCAAGCCGGATTCAGCTGAATACCAGTATTTTACGTGAAGCGGCTGCCTACCAGACCTCCACAACCCATTAACTGGGGAACACGGTGCTTCTTGGCAAGACTGGTGTCAGATTTTCTGGCTTCTGACAATCCGTAACGACTGCCAAAGATCTCCAAATGACAGCCGGGACCAACGGCTTAACGTGCTTTCCGAGGCACGGAGAAGTCTCGTTATGTTAAGATGGTCACCCATCCACAGACCAACCTCGGCAATCGTTGCTTAACCTAGAAGATCGACCCGTGCGGCTGTTATAATTTAGCCACGAGCTCCTCCATAATTACAGATCACACAATATATAACAACGGACCAGATATAACACTTGTGGATATAGAAAACAAACACTCGTACATATACATATAGCAGTCCCAAACACCAATAACCTACAAAAAACCATCGCAGAAAATACAAAGAGCTACAAGAGGAATTCACCAGAGCTTGGAAAATGAATAGAGTCACAATAGTTCGAATAGAAGTATCTACAACAGGTGTTATTCCAAAACAAATATTCAACAGTTTTAATTCACTCAATCTTTCTAAATATACATACCTAACACTACAAAGAGCTGCCGTATTAAATACTTGCCGGATAGTTAGAAAAATTTTACAACTGGATTTGGATAACAATTTAACTGCAGTACAGGATAATTTACCATCAAATAGTAATAACTAGGGTCTCACCTTGGTTCACACCCGTGAGATTCTAGAAAAACTTTTTAACAAAAAAATACAACCGACTTTTACACAAAAAATCAAAAAAGTGCAAAATAACTTTAATTTCGGAACTCGGTGTTTGTGGTTGCTTTTTCGTTTTTTGAACACCGACTTCCGAAATTAAAGTTATTTTGCACTTTTTTGATTTTTTGTGTAAAAGTCGGTTGTATTTTTTTGTTAAAAAGTTTTTTATTTTTCACTTTTTAGTGGTACTTACACCCCCTCCCCTCCCCCACCTAAACGAACCAATCACATTGGTGTAAAAAAAGCACTGCTCCTTTGCAGAGTACACTAAGAGGTCGTCAATGTAGACAATATAGATATTTTTTTTAGATTTTTCGAAAACCGCTTGTTCGATTTCGATAAAATTTTCATGGACCATTTGGGAAGTATACCCTTTCCAACAAAAAAGAATTTTTCAAATCGGTTGGCAAGCGACGGAGTTATGCGCGAACAAACAATAAAAAGAAAAAAAAAACATACAAACATCCGAATTGAGAACCTCCTCCTCTTTTAGAAGTCGGTTAACAAGTACCAGGTACCTATCTGAGAAAAATAAACCTAAAAAAACAAAAAGTATAAAAAAAGTATAAAATAACTTTAATTTCGGAACTCGGTGTTTTTGGTTGCTTTTTTGTTGTTGAACACACCGACTTCCGAAATTAAAGTTATTTTATAGTTTTTTTATACTTTTTGTTTTTTTTTTGTTTAGAAGTCGGTTTTATTTTTTGTAAAAAGTTTTTTTTATTTTTCACTTTTTAGTGGTACCTACACCCCCTCCCCTCCCCCACCTAAACGAACCAATCACATTGGTGTAAAAAAAAACGTACTGCTCCTTTGCAGAGTAAACTAAGAGGTCGTCAATGTAGACAATGTAGATATTTTTTTTTAGATTTTGTTGATTTTTCGAAAACCACTTGGTTGATTTCGATAAAATTTTCATGGGACCATTTGGGAAGTATGCCCTTTCCAACAAAAAAATATTTTTTCAAATCGGTTGACAAGCGACGGAGATATGCGCGAACAAACAATAAAAAAAAAACATACAAACATCCGAATTGAGAACCTCCTCCTTTTTTAGAAGTCGGTTAAAAAACTATAATAATAATAATCCTTATTTCGGATAAGCATATTCCATATGGCTTAGTAAATACAAGAGAAAAGAAGATAACTTATACCTATGTTAGTAAACTTATTACCTATTTGGAAACAAGGCTCGGCATCTGCAAAATTGCATACGCCGTAAGATTGTAAAATATCGTGTGAAATTATAAACTGATTTTGATGATCCTTTGATGGAGTTGATAGGGAAAGACCCACTTTTATCGATAAGATCGCCGCATTCATTCTATTATATTTAAGCTCTTATTGTATTTTTATGTTGAATAAACAGAATATCCGTCGCCGGATAGATACGCAGGCAGTCCTAGGTGAACTGTTTGCATATGTACCTAGATACACTAAACAACTTTTCTACAACAAAATACAACCGAATTCCAATTAAAAACACTCCAAAGGATAAAATACCTTTAATTTCGGAGGTCAGCGTTTTTGGTTGTTTCTTCGCTTTTTAACTTCGATTTCCGAAATTAAAATTATTTTGTAGTGTGTTTGTTTGAAAGTTGGTTGTATTTTTTTGTTAAATTGTTTATCTAATAAATAGCGAATAAATTTACAATAAAAAGAAGTGGTTTATTATGTTACGTAATAAAACAAAGTAATACTTACATATTTGTTAGTTTCATTTATCCAGTAAATAAAAAATAATAACAGTTTTTTTGTTAAAGTGGCCTTCCATGGTACACCCTCCTTATTTTAACGTCGTCGATTCCCAAAATCACTGAAACGAGGGACTGTACAGCCAAAATAGTAGCGCGAGCGATTCGCTGCCACGTCTGTGATTTTCAGTTCAATGGATGTTTGTGTAAATAGAAGGAATTTGTCATCACATGGCACTAATTACGACATTTTAATAATTGGCCTTCGAAAGAGCGTAGCCACCCACCTTACCTAAAACAGGGAAATAACATATTTTCCTGACACAGGGAAATATGTTAATGACATTCAGGACGGAGGTCTTTGACCATACTTTTAAATGAAAGAAGGTAAAGTGTGAGATAAAATAGGATCCTGCAAATGTCAATTCCATTTGAAATATCCACAATAACCTAAAATAACTCCTCAAAGCGAAGGTTCACACTAGTTCAATCGATATCAATCCGATCGCAACTCGATTTAAACTGCGCTTATCTGGGCGCCCATCAAATGACGGTTATCGTCTGCTGATGAGTTATAGCGTCTAGTTTAGAGCCTTGGGTTTATGGCCTAAAGGTTTCAAAGGCTTTTGTGATGAACTTAGAGCGTTTTTGAGTGGCTAAAAGCGTTTAATCATCATTATTAGTACAGTCTCGAATACTGATATTCGTTAACCGTGTCTTGAGGAGGAATAATGGCTCTATAGCGCAGCTGGTGTAGCTCGTAGCTAAATAGAAACAGCCAAACGGATCTTCAACGTTAAGCAGTGCGCTTCAAGGTATGTCTGTGGATAAGTGACCACTATACCGAGACTCAATCGTGCCTCTTACGCAAGTTAAGCCATTATTCCGGCTGTCATTTTAGGGATTGTCAGAAGCAAGAAAATTTGCCACCAGTCTTGCCAAAAAGTACTGTGTTACCCAGTTATTGGGTATCATAAGTATCTCTACGTAAAATACTGACATTCAGCTTAATCCGGTTTGACTGGAAGCCGACCCCAATATAGTTGAGAAAAAGGCTAGGCAGATGATGAGTGCGCCTGTTGATAAGGCCGCGCGGGAAGTCACTAATGAAGTAGACCGATCAGATTATATCCGCGGTTTCAGGCCCTGTTAATAATGATAATAATATATCAGTTATTTCGGGTAACAAAGACCCATAACATAACCTTACAGACTATCATACATATCTACATAAACCACAAAAATATTACACTATTGTACACGAAGTGACCGCGTCGTATTGCGCTGCGTGGTGTCACGTAGCATTCCGCGGAACCGCTGATATACGACACCCTTCGGCCAAAGCTCTTCCTTAAGGAAGGTCTCATCATGATGAGTCGGAACTCGTACCACGAGCGACACCTGTGGGGCGAGTCACATCCACATCCAGGAATGAACAGACTTTGAATGACCATGACCCCTCAGTGAAGAACGAAGCGAAGCAGAAGAAGAACCATTGTGGACTTGAAGACTAAAATTGCATCCTGAGAACCATGTATCAAAATCAAAATATGTTTATTGTATCTCATACAGTCAACTGCATTACAGAATATGAGGTAACCTCAGTAATTATCTATACTATCTTTACGAATATTATAAAGAGGAAAGCTTTGTTTGTTTGTTTCTATGTTTTTTTGTTAATACCAAATAAGCTCCAAAACTACTGGACCGATTAAAACCATTTTTTCACCAATAGCAACATAGAATGACGAATAAAATTATTTTATCTCTGTATTTCCACGGGAACGGGGACTACGCGAATGAAACCGCGGGGCGCTGCTAGTCAAATATACTTGAGTTGATTTTTAATATAAAAAATATACTTGATTTTTAATATAAACCCCCACCCTAATATGTAGATATTATTATGACAATTATTATAGACTAGCAGCGTCCCGCGGTTTTACTCGCGTAGTTTCCGTTTCCGTGGGAATATGGGAATAATAATATATAGCCTGTTACTCAGGGTGAATGTAGCTTTCTAATGGTGAAAGAATTTTTTAAATCGGTCCATGAGTTTTTGAGTTTATTCGGTAAAAAACATAAAAATACAAATCTTTCCTCTTTATAATATTAGTATAAACTAGCTTCTGCCAGCGACTTCGTCCGCGTGGAATAGTTACTTTACCCCCGATTTTGAAACTCTCAGCCCGATCGGTTTAAAATTGACAAAGTTTCATACAAACGTTCATCCCCTATTTTATCCCCTTAGGGGTAGAATTAATCAAAATCCTTTCTTAGCGGATGCCTACGTCATAACATCTACCTGCATGCCAAATTTCAGCCCAATCCGACGATAAACGTATAAGATTACTGCTAAGCTATCGGGAGTTACACGTGTTATTGTGAGTCAACCATAAAAGATAGACATATGCTGTAGTGAGATATTTTTTAGATAATTTAATGTAAAACATTTCCGTAATACATGATTTCTATGTAACTTTAACCATTAAGGCTACACACGCGATGGAAGCTTAAAAAATGGAGTAACTTCTCCCGATTTCCCAACATTTTCCTTCACTGCTCTGCTCCTATTGATTGTAGCGTGATGAAAAGTATACTATAACCTGCCCAGGAGTATGAAGAATAATTGTACCTAGTTTCGTTAAAATCGGTCGAGTAGTTTTTGTTTCTATAAAGAACATACAGACAGACAGACAGACAGACAGACAGACAGACAAAAATTTTACTGATTGCATTTTTGGCACCAGTATCGATCACTAATCACCCCCTGATAGTTATTTTGAAAATATATTCCTTGTACAGAATTGACCTCTCTACAGATTTATTATAAGTATAGATAGATATAGATGGAAGATCTATTTCTATTTTGCTTGACCTGGGACTCGAATCCTGGACTTCATGCTCAGAAGTACCACTTACGTCCACCAATCCAACGAGACGCTACAAATGAGTTCCTTGAACACTAATAAAGTAAAACATTATTTTAATATTCATTTCATTTTCCAAACACGAAACGTACTGCTTTCTAGAACTCGTTTGCTCTCTCTTCTGAAAAGGAAAAAATAAATAGGTAAAGAAGCAATCAAGAGCTCAGTAAAGTTATTTACTTACCATATTTCGCGCGAAATATGCAGTTTTGAAGTCCAAGCAAAGTGGAAGTTCTTGTAATGTTGAAATTACGAAGTGAATTATTTATTCAGAGATGGAACTGTTAACTTGAACGAACATAGAACAGGGCAAAACCTTGGAAAAACAAAACCGATTTCTGTCATCATTTCACTGGTATACAGAGACATGGTCAAATTTTTATCCCAACATGCGTTTGTGGTGGCGGTGCACCATCGATCATGGTAGACAACTCACCCATACACTACCCATTTAACATCATACATGGCTGATTTACATCCGTACACTTCAAAGTTAGGTTCAGTTGAAAACCAGCACCAGCATATTTGGCGCAGCCGCGGGTCACACAATGTTATTGTCTTAAAATTAAGTTTCCTTTTATTTGTATCTACATTGTGTGTATCCGTATGTGCCAAATAAATTTATTCTCTTTCTTTCCATAAGCACAATCTGTATTGGGAATAGTCTCAATTGCGTATAGCTAAGGATTAGAATTCCCTGCTGGAATCTATGTTTACTGATAGTCAACTTCTGATATTCATAAAGTCAAGAATGAACAGGTAGTAAAACTAAAGTAAAACAACTTAGAAAAAAAACTGGGTTCCTATGGAATAGGCCATGGGAGCGAAGCAATGGTCAAGGAGTATTATTTGTATTTGAAATCGTCTTTAATAAGGACAGTTCAAAGAAAACCATTGCTGCTATAACTTCAGTTATGGAGACCATTTTAATAGTGATATTGATCTTTCTAGTGTCCTTTGTGTTCCAGGGCCGCGGTGACTCTTTATAGTAGTTTCCCAAAATCAGCAAGTGAAACCTTAATTACCAGCTAGCTACCAAAAGTAATAAGAATCAGTCTGAGAATTCCGTCAGTCCTAAGAAAACATAAAACGAAATATCTATCTAAGAAAATGGCCTACCAAAAGCCTGAAGTTAAATAAAACTTAACCATGAAAATTAATCAGCCGAAACTTGAGCTTTGTTTTAACTATTTCATGATTGTTGAACTTGGATGGATGGATTGTGTGAGGAGTGATATGAAAGAAAAGGGAGTTAGTGATAGCGTGACGGCTGACAGGACAGAATGGAAGAGGAAAACATGTTGCGCCGACCCCATGTAACATGGGATAAGGGCAGGAAGATGATGATGATGATTGCTGAACTTAGCTGAGACATTAACGTTACAAGAACAGTAATATTACCCTGTCTATGAACACCAGCGCTGTGGTATTTATCAATTAATTAAATATCGTAGCATATGCTGAGATAGGGACCTTTTTTGGCCTCGCACAGTTTAAATTTAATATTAAGCTTTTAATTATGTTTTTTTTTATTTGTTTGTGCGAGTCCTAAATAAATATTTTTCTTTCTTTCTTTCTTTCTTTCTTTCTATGTAGACGAGCACGACTACTGACTGCTGGATCCTGTGTCCAAAAAGTGTTATAGGATTTTCCATAAGGAGTTGCTCTGTGACAGTCCGGAGTTTGGAAGTTGGTGGTGTGACACTTCGAGCCTCAGAAATCACATGAAGCCGTTGCAGAACCAACAGCTTCTACCAGGGTTGTGAAATTTGGTCGAAAGAGTCACCACGGCCCTGGAACGCAAAGGGCATTAGGAGAAACACGGATGAGTTTTAGTCGCCCCTCTCCACCCAAAGCGGAAGAAGTCATTTGATAATTTCTCATCCACCAAAAAAAGACCACCGGCTTGACTTGATTTCGTTAGATCTCTTTCCAGCAGTATCGGATTGCCACCACAACAAACTATGAGAGTGATGGAAGAGAATGTGCATCTCTGTTTGCGTACATACTGTGCTCTAAAATAATTCCCACGCCGATGTTTAGTCTGTGACGTGATCTGACGGGGACTAGACATCGACCCACCATGGCAGAAATTGGCCAGGAAGACTCTATTAATTATATTATTAGTCCCACCTTCAGAAAATTACAATTTTAAGGGTAACGAACCTCTGTACAACGGAACCCTTATAGAATAACTCGGATGTCCGTCTTTCACAGCAGATTTCCGAGCTCCATATCTATTGGACCTGGAACTTTGTTAGACATATAATCTCGTATAACCCAAACATAGATGCGTGACAAAAATAAAAATAATATAAAAATAGTGTCACATTGGGGGATAAATAAGAAAATTTAAACACAAAACGACAGATACCGTGTGGCATATCCAATGAAAGGGCACAACGAGCCTCCAAAAGATTTTTTTTATAATTTAAAAATATACCATTCCGAAGTTATTACAGAAAATTGACGAGCACCCCTGATCACCGGAACTACGAAGCCAAAAGTTTTGAAAAATAAAACAGAAGTCGAGGAGAAAGAAGTCTATGATATTAAGTACCATGTTAAAAAATAGTATTCGTTCGGAACCCCGTTGCATGCAGGTTCGACTCACACTAGTCCGATTATCTGCCTAGCTTTTGCCCAAATAAGTTAAGAGTCAGACCCAAAGCCGCTCCGCCCAAAGCGGGAGAAGCCATTTGATGATTTCCCATCCAGAAACATAGGCTGTTTTGCGCAACCTGGAGTTAAAACATAACTCTGGCCATGCACGTGCAAATGAGCCTCAGAATCATCATTTCTCAAAAGTTTATAACTTAACCCCCAAACTGACCTTCTAAGTTCCACCCCAAATATAGATACTAAATGATCCCTAAGATAAATGGCTTCGAGATGACCTATTAATTAATATTGTCAAGTTCTATTTGCTACAGATGTTTATAATTAACGGGCCGATGGAACCTCTGCCGTAAATGGAGGTAGATACCGTTTTAGAGGGTTTAAATTTAATTGGTCATAATAACTAAACAAACATCATTGTTATAGTATTCCCCAAAGGTATAACCAGAACTGTATTGTACCTGTTATGTTATAAGACGTATGTAATAGAGGATTATATAGTGTCATTTATACGCATAAATCTGGACTAATGATTTCTATGTAAAGTTTTATTCACGAAGATAGTACATTCCATTCTAATAACTGTCTGTCTGTCTGTTTGCTACCTCATAACAACTAAATTTATAATAGGATTTTAATGAAACTGGGTAAATTTGGGTAGACTATATGGAATAAGATTAAACATTCCAAAAAACTCTCGACTAAAATAAAGTTGTTCTTATAAACCTAAACCTTATATTGTTGTGCGTTAGAAACAAAACTTTGCATGCCTAATATTAGTTAAGACGTACCTATCTCCTAGTTCACCTTATTTTTAATTCACATCCACCATTTTCGCGGGTTGTTTTTCAGGATTTCAGACCACAAATTCCGGGAATCTCAGAGTAACCCTGCTTACTATGTAAATGACTGTGGCTCGCACATTTAACGACTGAAAGTTAAACTAAACCTTAGTTAAGGAATTTCAGTGAATTATTTTGAATAATACGGTGAGCTGCTGAAGCTTTTGCGTTGTTCAGACTCCAGAGTTCTGAGCTGAGTCGTGGTTTTAGTACCTAGTGGATTGTATAGCAGTGAAGTTCCCAACTAAACCATAACAGCCGCATAGATCGACCTGCAAGATTTAAGCGGTCGGTTTGGGGATGGGTGACTATGATTGATAATATCCTGGGCCTCGTCTGTGCCTCAGAAAGCACTTGGTCTTGGATTTTATTTATTTTTATGTAACAGTTTTACGGAAGGTAGTTAGCAGCTAGAGAATCTTGCACCAGTCTTGCCAACGGGTATTGTGATAGTTTCTCCGTGTAAAATACTGGTATTCAGCCACATTGGACTATATCGGAGGCCGACCCAAAGTACACGTATGTAGTTTAAAAAAGGCTAGGAACAGTGAAGAGTCTCGATACATTACACGCTGAGCACAAGTTTAATCTTCATCGTTGTTATGTTTTCATCGGTGTTGTGTGTTGTGTTTCGTTGATTTTGAAACATAGTAATAATAATAATTTTGCACTGTTGAATGACCAGACGAATTTAGTTTCTTCCCCTTTACTGCGAATGTTTGTGGGTAGTTGTACACAAATAACCAACGGCAGAGTATAAAAGGGGGGGGGGGGGTGCCTTGTAATAAATTCCCCATTGCCCGGTTAAGCAGTAACCAGCCTTAATGTGCTGAACTGCGAGTTGTCATGTCAAAAAAAAAAATGTGATAAATTCTCAGTCGCAACTCAACGGTCGGCGAGTCAACACGTCCCCTGAAGATGCCTCGTGGAGAGGCGAAACACGTGTCGGTATTGGTGTTGGGTTTTGCTTTGCCTTCCTGCATGTGCATATTATCCGTGCTTTTACCTTGTAATCTTGCATGTGCATAATATAGCGGGCAGGAGGGAGGTGCATACCTGCAACCCACACATATTCGCGGAAATTAAAACTAGATATATAATTTTCATTTTCAAATTAAAAATGGATTTCCGCAAAGTAACGCCTGACTCAATCAATTTTATTATTGTTATTTTTTATTTTGTATTTTGTTGCTGTTGTGTGTGTCAAATAAATGTTTTCTATTCTATTGTATTCTGCATAAAAAATATATCAGTACATTTACATGAAATATAATTGTATGTTATACATATATTTGTTTTATTTTTTATTCATTCGTTGTAAACCTACCACAGTGTAGTCTTTTTAACCAAAAGTTGACTGGTAGAGAATAGCTTGTTGCATTAAGTCCGGTCATATACGTCTATTGTACATACAGTTTAATGGCGGAATGATACGATGACGAAATTAACTAAATAGAATAACATAAAGAATTAAAATAATACATGCATGCAAGATCTTTAATAAAAGCGGCTCACGACATGTCTGCCATTTCTCATGGTGTGCAAATCTTTTAGGTACTGTCGAATTTGAACGATACACTTTCTAATTTTATAATAATTTTAAATTTTACAGCTATACAATAAATATCAGTTACTTTCTTATACTTATTCAATACTTTATTATTTATTTTTGATATTACAGATTTAAATTGGTACATTATAATAATTATTATTAATTTAATAATTATTGTTAATTTAATAATAATTATTAATTTTTATTTTAATTATTAATTTTTATTTTAATTATTAATTTAATAATAATAATTATTTTTTATTTCAATTATTAATTTAATT
Organism: Hecatera dysodea; assembly: GCA_905332915.2. NCBI lineage: Eukaryota > Metazoa > Arthropoda > Insecta > Lepidoptera > Noctuidae > Hecatera > Hecatera dysodea. The sequence continues at coordinate 4,265,622 of HG995290.1, read as the reverse complement.
ATACTATATATAATTAAATCATTAATTATATACAGAGTTTATTACTCCAGCAGGTGCAGTACGATACTGTAGGAAAATTTACCTCTATGCTTCTATCAAACATCTCCAAATCTTAAGTAAAAAAAACGCATTAATATTCTCATTAAAATCAAACAAAACGAATTCCCAAAATCAACCCACAAGCCAATTCATCACGTACGAAAAGAAAAACTTTTAATTTAAAATTCCCCTAACCTGCGTATAGACCAGGAGATAAGAAGACGCCGGTCACGTTTCACCCCCTATAACCCTCTAGCACCCTTTAAAAATTTAGGTCAATTACTAGCACATACTTCGGTTTATTTATGTGGGGGTGAAAGTGACCCTATGTGGCGTAGTATGATAGCCCATTACGGGCTCGATTTTTCATAAATATTTTGTGAGGGGTTGAAGAGGAGGGGAGTTTGGGTTCTTTAATTAATGGGGTGTGAAGTGTAATTGTAATTCTATTAGTGACTGGATTCATGCAGTACTTTGCTGAGATTGGTATGTGTATGAGTGACCATTCATTTTTTAGTTATACCCTCCATCTTTCTTACTTGTCATTCCAGTTAAAAAACCCACCATCTTGAAGTCTCCAATAAGTTATCATTTGTATTCTATATACCTACCTATATATCTTAATAAATAATAGCGTAATCAGCCTTTTTGATGTCCTCACTGCTGGGACACAGGCCTCCTCTCTAGAAGAGGGAATCCTCCACGCGGGCCCAGTGTGGGTTGGTGAATGTCACAAATCTTTACCTCTAAGTGGTTTAACAATACGAAAATAACAATCTGTGTGATGGTCACAGGAACATGCAATGTTAAATGGGAATCAACTGTCGATCCTTTAAATACATTAATGACACGATTGCATACTAAATTGGGTATTATTAAACAATTTTTAAGGATTCTTAATCATGGGTCCGAAGCTTCCTGTCGTCGAATTTTTGTTCAAAAGGTTTCAGAGACGAAAATTAAAGCTGTTTTAACATTTTCGTAGGCCCTCAAATAAACAAACTCTCAACTCAACTCAACTCAACAATAAAGAGAAAAGAATCGGGAATCGTTTTAAGGAAGTAAGTTCATGGTTTCCTTAGAAACCATACAGCTAAAAATTTTGCCGAGCTGATTTGAACTACTACTACATTCCAATTTAAATAAATTAAATGATAATATGGGAGCTTATTCGGGAGAACAAGGGGACCGTTTCCATCAAGATATACTGGAATTTGAGAGACGTTGCCAAAGTCACTGAGAGCATGATGGGGGATAATATTTGAGAGTTAATAAGAAAAACTTCCGTAGAATAGAATATAATAGGAAACTTTTGGTTGTATACACCATATAAGTTACAGAAAATATAGATTAGAAAATAATGGGCGGCCTTATCGCTAAAAGCGATCTTTGACAACCTTAGGTTGGATTTTAAAGAGAAAAAGAAGTACGGAAAAAATTTTTGTTAGCGTTTCAGAATCTATGATATACATAATTACATACATACATACATAATCAGCCTTTTAATGTTCCCACTGCTGGGACACAGGCCTCCTCTCTAGGAGAGGGAATATACATAATTGCGTATGATAAACTTGCGCTTTCCAGAACAAACGACATTTTGGATGAGGAAGAAACGATTTATCGTTTCTTCCTCATCCAAAATGTCGTTTGTTCTCTAGTTTTCCACCGATGCTATGATTTTTTAGTCAATAGTCAAAACACTGAATACCACGTACGGTTATCTCTGAGGCCGTCTTTAAGAAAAACCGATCCTTCCATATCCTAAAAACCAAAGACCGACCGACAACGTCCCACATCCCAACCCATAATGAAACCCCCCCTGTCATGTGACGTTAATATCAGTGACGTCACTCAAACGGACAGCCGGATAGCAAGCGTCGCCTGCAGCCGGACACTGATTTATTGCACTGATGTGTACTGCATCGTTAATTAAATTGCACTCAAGTGTACTTTACACTTATTAAATAGTTTCGTGTTAATTAGTCTTGAGACTAATTATGAAGGAGAATTTTATGCTGCATATTAATTTCAAGTAGGCAATTTTGTTTGTGTGATTCTCTCTCTAACTTGTATTTTCTGGTCAGCCTTCATGCAAGAGTGAACATATGAGAAACTCAAGTGAAAAGTCAAACTATAGCTGTTGGTACATCGTAAGCGCGGGCCTGCAATCGAAGGACACGGTGGGTGGAGTATACGGTGGAGGTCTGCCCTGCTTGAGTATAGCAACGGAGTGTCATCATCAAGCGTGGGCCTAGAGACGGCGAGCGTTGTTTGTCGCGCCGTCCGATAAAATCCAGGCCCGGGTCGATGTAGACGGGGCCCCATAGGGTCAGTGCCTGCTAGGGTTGCGGAATTTGTTCGAAATAGTCACCGCAGCCCTGGAACGCAAAGGGCACAAGAAGGATCACGGGTGGGTTTTAGTCAGTAAGAGTCTGACACTCCCTTCTGCTCCACCCAGATTGGGAGAAAAAAGAAAGGTCCTGTATCCAAATTTGGTTGTTTCAGACACAACCCTATTGTATGCAATTCCTACTCGCATTAGCCCGATTATGTGCCTAGCTTTTGCCCAAATAAGTAAGTAAGAGTCTGACACTCCCTTCCGCTCCGTCCAGAGCGGGAGAAGTCATTTGATGGTTTCCCATCCAGAAAAAAAAAAAGGGTCGATGACACGTTCAAAGCCTCAAAGAGATGTCAGCATAGAAGTCGGGACCCAAAGAGCCACCACGGCCCTGAAACGCAGTGGGCTTAGGAAGAACACGGATGGGTTTTACTTTTAACTGACACTCTCTCTCGCTCTGCCCAGAGCGGAAGAAGTCATTTGATGATTTCCGATCCATAAAAAGGTTTTAAGTTGAAGAACTGTAGTGTTCACTTTACTAAGTTTGCATGGCGACATTTTGAAACACAAATAAGACTGGTGGATTGCTTCTATTGCCAGAAATTGACCGCTTACATCAAGTTTCCATCTAATTTTAAGATGCTTACAAAATATCACCACAGGCATTATCTCGACTTGCTCGTTTCCCCATGTCTCACTTAATGCGTAAAAACTTGCAAAATCGAGATCAAGAGCATCAGAAATAAAATAATAGTTACTCATCATAAAAATACAATTTTCCAGCTGTCGATTCGCAAAAGTCGTGGTGTCATATGGAAAAAAAAAACGGACAAAAAACTCTTTGCAAAACGTCTCCATGTGGACTTTTCGACAGCACCATTTACTTGCTCCAGGTAAAAGAGGGGTTCAAACGATGGTCACCTATCCAAATACAGCAGTTTACTTTCACCCATGCATCAAGAACGTTGCTATTACCCACAAAATACATACATCATACTTTAAATCCAAGCCTGAAAAAAAAACCAAGCCTAGGCCTTTGTTTCACAAGCTAGGGCCATAAAGTACAATAAATATAAAGGAGAGTTTATTGGCGTGCTCGCCGGGGACAAATTATTTCAGAGCCGTACACTTTGTTAGCTAAAACTACTTTAAGGCTAGTTTACTGTCTAGTTTATAGTGTAGGTAAACAGCATTGCTGATCTGGGAGCCATAAGTTTTATTTTAGCTTTCAAGCTAATCTGAGAGGTGGAGTAGTAAAGAGCTCAGTATTAACGCTTAAGTATGATATGACGAGACTGCTTCGGGAGGTACCTACCTACTTCGGATTCGGTCGATATGTCTGGGTGTCAACATTGTGTGGATCGCTTGGAGAACACGGTGAGGTATACGGTGGAGCGACCCAGCGATCAGCGGCGGCAACATCTCGCTTTCGGCCCGGTTCAACCCAAGGACCAGAGCGAGGAAGCTTAGGAAACGGTCACATCCTTTGCGAAGCCGTAATGCTAACGGAGGAGGAAGCGAACCGCGTGAGGGAGACGGAAACCTCACGCCTAAGCCGCCGCAACAGAAGAAGACGCCCCGGGTGTCGGGAGTGGCAGGGCGATTCTCGACCACCGTAAGCATGGGCCTGCGAGTGGCTCGCCGTCCGATAACAAGCTGGCCAGAGTCGAAGGCGTGTCGTGTTCCACGCGCACCTCAAAGAGATGTCAGCAAAGGAGACTAGGCCCGCTAGGGTCAGTGCCTGTTAGGGTTGCGGAATTTGTTTGAAAAAGTCACCGCGGCCCTGGAACGCAACTAACGGACGCACGGGTGGGTTTTAGTCAGTAAAGGACACTTTCTTCCACTCAGTCCAGAGCGGAAGAAGTTATTTAATGATTTCCCATCTCCAAAAAGAAAAAAACGAGACATACACTCGCACTAGGCTGATTTAAAAAGCCGTCATGGTACTATTAACCTTAATAGCCGCAGATCCGTAACTACATATTTCAAATTCAAGCGCCACTACTTATCACCAATTTATGCTTGAATGAAGCCATAAATTAGATGTTTAGGCCTGACATCCGGACATTTACATTTGACTCTAGGATTTATCTAGGTCAGGACGGTTTAGGTATTAATAGTATCTAATAATTTATCCAAACCCGAAACAAGGCTACATTCAGTTAGCATTATAAAATTTTAAACTGTAATTTCCGATCTTAGCATGTCATTGTTCAGACGTATGTTTTCTTCCCATTTTAGATATTCAGAGCCAAAACTTATTGAATTGTGTAAAATAAGTCAGTGGTTTACTTAAAGCAACTGTCTGCAATCCAGCAGATCACCACCACCGACAAAAAATGAAGACGATACAGTGCGTTGAAAACTCGCGTGGCGTCACTACATGCTACAACTTTCACTAGCGTCGTGACGTCACTAGCCCCCACTATAGAACTTTAATGCGCTTTATCTTTCTATTTTTTTTTTACGATTTGAAATGACAAAAAATACGTGTCCAATATTTATTGAACTATCCAACGGAATAATGATTTTTATATCTAGTAAAATATCCAATTACTAACAATAAATTGGTAAGACTAGTTGCCCAACTTGCGAGCCGAAACTATCGATTTCTCGCTGGGTATCTCGAAGATCAATCAGTTTAGTCCGCTGCTGATACAACTACAGTACCTACCCCAAGCAAAAATCTAAGTTACCGCCTCGTAACCTGGAATACTACTCAGCTATAATAACCGTACCTTCACATAAAACACCTAAACAAAACGCACACATTCGTACAAACAAACACACGGAAAATGGCAACAATATCTATGAACGTAACGATACCAATTTGAAAGAACGGCAGACGTCTTCATTTACCCGCTGTACGAAATTCAATTTATGTGACAACCTGTCCACCGGCTGAAATTCCATTTCCATTCCAGTGAATACGACAGGTTTTGGTTCAAGGTATAAGCGACAGCTTGATTATTGACGCGATTTAGCTGTCGCAGCCAACTGGCTTAATCAGCCGTTTAATTGGCTCTAGACAGTCAATTAAACGGCTGATTAAGCCAGCCAAATGACATCCAACCAGCGCGTTGAATACAACAATTAGTAAACGAGCTGGATACTTAGGCCGTTCATAGAATAGGACGTAACCGTGTGACGAAAATATTTAATTTTGATAATTCTAAATTCAAACAACAATCAATTTCATATTTTTTCCTGTTTTTGTCTGCAGTTATTAAAGGAACTTAATATTAATGGCATGAGGGAAGTTAAGTGCTCGCTTCGCTCGCTCACTCTAGGTCCGACATACCTTTCGGTGCTATCCTATATGTTTCGAGGTGCCCTGAGCTCCTTGGGGCCCCTAGATACGACATTGTACCATGTCATTTGCCTAGGTGTTCAATAAATGCCAGGATATCACTTAGACCACTAATCTAAATCGATCGGGAAAAATTGGGATCAAAATCTGGCACATTGTGAAATATCAAAATCGCTAAATCTTATAACATCAGTCAAAAGACAATATTTAGTATTCTTTTTTCACTAAATTAAACGGCTAATTTTGCATGTATATTTAAGGCCGACGACCGAATCGTACGGCTTAATATTTTATGAAAGGAATTGACATTTTCGGGGATTCAATTATGGCCAAAAATAACCTTTCCTCGTTATTTTTCGACCCTGAAAAGGCTTTTCAGGATTCAGGTGCAGAATGGCGAGCTTTGAACTTGAGTGAAAAGGTTTCCATTGTTGGATCTAGTAGCCTTTGACTTATTTTAGACTGGTGCCTATGTAATAACGAGTTGTTATTACTTAACCAAGAGTCAGGTTACAAGGTTGAATAACGCTTGCCGAGATCAGCCCGTGGATGGGTGACCGACCACGAACGAACGAAAAATAAAGAAAAATGTTTATTTAGGACTCGCAAAAAACAAACAGCAACAAAAAATAAAAAAATAAAAGCATAAAATATTAATTTTAAACTGTGCGACGCCAAAAAGGTCCCTATCTCAGCATACGAGACCCTACATAAGTCAAGTAGCGGAACATAGGGCAGAGGGCGCTTAGGGTACCCGAACATGGATAGGTTAGTTTGTGAATGGTGTGATGCCATTCTTATTAGGATCCTTGAAACCCTTTTTTTCTGGATGGGAAATCGTCGACTTCTTCCGCTCTTGGCCACGGAGTGGAAGGGGTGTTCGATTCTTACCGAATAAAATCCACCCGTGTTACTCCTAGTGCCCTTTGCGTTCCATCGCCGCAGTGACTCTCCGAACAAATTCCGCAACCAGGTTCCATTCAACCCTGCAGTAAACACAGGAGCACCACGCAGCGGAGTTCCGTCGTCGAGGACACTGTTGAAATTGATTGTTGTTTGAGTTTAGAATTCTCAAACACTAAAACCTACCCGTGTTCCTCTTAGTGCCCTTTGCATTCCAGGGCCGCGATGACTCTTCAAAAAAATTCCGCAACCGGGTTCCATTCAACCCTGCAGCAAAGACAGAAGCACCGCGCACCGGAGTTCCGTCGTCGAGGACACTGTTGAAATTAATTTTTGTTTGAGTTTAGAATTCTCAAACACTAAAACCTACCTTTTTTTTTTTCCAGGTTCAGGTTCAGGTTCCAGGTTCCTTTCAACCCTGTAGTTAGAGATAGCAGCGTAGCGCAGTTCCGTCGTCGAGGTTACAATGTTGGAACCGATTGTCGTTTGAGCTTAGAATTTTCAAAATACGTTATACATTTTCGCCATACAGTTAGCCTGTTCTATGAAAGGCCCAAGCATTTGCCAACCCGTTCATTAAATGTTGTATTAGAAGCATTGGTTGAGTGTCATCGATAAAGGAACATAACCACAACCAGCTAAGCAGCGTTAATAAAGAAGATTTCATGTTCATTAGTCAATTACAGTCGAAACGGCCACTATTTTTAGGGTTCCGTACCCAAAGGCCAACGGGATCTTAATACTTAGCCTCTGTTATCCGTCCTTCTGTGTGTCAGCAGGCTGTAATCTCACGAACCATAATAGATTGTCAGTTGAAATTTTCACAGAGTGTGTATATCTGTTGCCTCTATAACAACAAATAATAAGAGTAAGTACATAGCATTAACCGCGCGTTCGGGTGGCACTTGGCCGATTTTATTTTACTACTAGCTTCCCGCGACTTCGTCCGCGTGGAATAGTTACTAACCCTCCGATTCTTTGTGATATTGATTCGTTGGTTGGAGAAGTGGTGGGAGGCGCCCGACGTGACGGCACATTGGTGGTATGCGCGTGAGCTGCGTGCAGTACTGGACAGTACTTGGACATTGCAACATTACTTTAATTTTCTAAAATACAAGATTTTATTTTTAGCAAGCGTTGCTTAACCTTGTGGATTGACCTGTGCGGCTGTTATTCTTTAGCCACGAGTTCCTCCGACTTCGACTTTGCTGCCATCGATTTATTCAAATTTTACCTTACCATTGAGGACATTAATGTATATTGTATAAGATATATCAATACGTCACTTACATGACCTTTGTCCTGACGAATTGACCGACATTTTCCTGGTCCCTTGACGTATTACGTGAGGACGAGAGGCAACGCCCCTGCAATTTTGCAGATAAGCGATGACCGCAAAGCTATGTAGCCTCCTCGCACTTTTTATATGCGTTACAAACGTTCTCTTTCATTCCTTATCTTACTAACTTTTGGCCGCGGTTTCGCTCGCGTTAGTATAAATTTTTGCAAAAATTAAAATGTATATAACCTTCTACAGTGTCTCATCTATCTCTGTACCAAAAATCAGCGGTTTAAACATAAAACACGCGTTTGAGAAAAGTATCGCTAGCCAAGTTAATAATCTGCAATCGTTAACTCTAGTCGAAAACGAATCAATCAAATGTATGGGAATGACATCATCTCAACGTTAAGTCACGTGGTTAGAACAAACGAATAGAAAATTCGTAGCCAAGTTCACATCGTTCAAAATGATAGAATGAATTGTTATCGTTTCTATAATGTTCAACGCTACATCTTTTGTTAAAATGTTTAAACTGAATGGTTGAAGCATTTAAACAGAGTTTAAATTTTAATCTGTTTGACGTTTGTTGGAACGCTCGCCATAGACTAAACAATAGGTCGTTTTTTTAAAGACATTGTAGAACGAGCGGCCGACTCAGGCGCGTCAACATGGCCACCAACTTATCGTGTTCTACAGTTGCTGACACTGAGCCGTTACCGGTTGGAGAACGGAATTCGACACGAAACGGTTGTTACTTGGCTAGGGGGGCTGATGTTAAGCGATGAGGAGGTCAACGATGGAGCACGGTTACCTAGGAGTAACATTTCCACTCGTTACTTAATTATTCCCAGGTTGTAGCTATTAGGAAACACAGTCTCCAGTAGGGAATTCCATTCCTTAACTGTACGCACGACGAAAGTATTTCCACACCGTTTTATGCGTTTGGGTCGGACAGTTACCATGATAGATGTTCGATTTGCGATCATTTCGCTATTAAAACGAAAAGCAAATTTCCCATATTCCAAGACAATTTGAAGGGCCTCCACTGGCCTCAGTTGTCATGACGACGGAAGAACCTTAGTATATACCAATAAACAACCTTAGTATATAACAAGCTATAACTGTTATTTTGACGATTCCAGGTGGAGTCGAGTTGGTAAGGCACGGGTGGGTTTTAGTCGGTAAGAGTCTGAGACTCCCTTCCGCTCCGCCAAGAGTAGAAGAAGTCATTTCATTTTTTCCCATAATTAAAAATAGAATAGTACTCTCCCGAACCCATCGGGAACACGCGTGACGCTATAAGTAAACACATCGACAAACTCTGTGGCTTTAAGGTTTCCATAAAAACGTCCACAGTTTATTTTTGGGACTATATTACCTATCTTTTCTCGTTACTACATGTTGGCAACACTGCATAAATAAGGATAAGCATGAAACACAGACATGCTGCTTGCTGGCTTCAATTTATTATTATGGCGAACGGAATCGGGGTCAAGATGAAACTCTTGAGTTATACGCCTTGGAGGCTGGAGTATGTTGGCTGTTTTGAATTTGTCAAATATATATCCTTTGGAGAATATTCATTTTGAACATACTGGTTCAGTGTCTGCCTTACTGCTGCGGCTTTAACATCGCAGGGCGATTTCCGGCCACCGCGGCACCATAGACGCAGTCTCCGTAGTTGTTTGAGGTAGGTATATTGTTTTGCTTAAAAATAAGAAAATACTGACAATGTAACACTGTATTCACAATATTACGCAAAAGCTAGTTCATCATAATTTTATTTAATAAATATGAGTCAACGACATTGTAGAAAAGTACATTCTCAACTTGTGAAATAAAAATATTTTTTTCACATTTTTATGGAAGAAGTAGGAAATTGAAAATTTCAATGGGTTTCGCCTGTAAAATCTAAAATACTACTGAAAACAAGCTCCGTTTTTTTTTTCACTTCAGAGAATAAACAGTTAAAAGTTCATAACTATATTAATAATATGTAAAATCGAATACATTGTAATACACTGTACCTTTGGATAGGTATTTGACACTTAAAAATGGCTCGAATAACACCGAGAAAATCGTTGCTCCTGAAATAGTTGTAGTGCTGGAGCTTTAAATAACGGAAATAAAATATCGATGAATAAATCACACCTCGTATGGTCTATCAGCATATCACCATATCTTTTACGACAAGAAGATACAGTTAAAGAGCGAATAAGAAACTGTGGCCTTAGTGCGAGTTTTTTAACGCTATCGATTAGCGCTAGCGTTAGCGTAAACGTCAATTTGTATTGAAACGGAATAAGCACCGTCTGGTGGCAATAACGGAAAATCTCTTTTTTTAAACAATTTGACATAAGTGAACGTTAACGCGATCGAGTACGTTAAAAAGCTCGCATTAAGCCCTCTGAATGCGAAAACATCTAAACTATGATCAAGATCTGATACAGTCAATGCAATCAAATCAAAGGTGAGTTTGTTTGTTATGCTTTTACGTCCCGCCGAACGGAATTTGATGAATCTAAATATATATAACTCAAAAGTGACTGACTGACTGACATAGTGATCTATCAACGCACAGCCCAAACCACTGAACGAATCGGGCTGAAATTTGGCATGCAGGTAGATGTTATGACGTAGACATCCGCTAAGAAAGGATTTTGATTAATTCTACCCCCAAGGGGATAAAATAGGGGATGAAAGTTTGTATGAAACTTTGTCAATTTTAAACCGATCGGGCTAAGAGTTTAAAAATCGGGGCTAAAGTAACTATTCCACGCGGACGAAGTCGCGGGCTTCTGCCCGCGACTTCGTCCGCGCGAGCTAGTGTTAGAATAAAGATAGACTGATGGAACCTGAGACAGCCACAAGCTACTTTAATGCGAACAAAAATGTGGGCAAAAGCCAGCATTCTATAACAATAACGACACATGGCATTGAATTCGGTGCCAATCGCGTTAAAATAGTTCATATTCGTGATTGAATTCGCCCTAAATTTTAAAACACAGTGTCTATCAGCAATCTCTTTTTGTGTAAGTTTACTGTCGAGTTGCAGTTGGAACATAAGTACTCGTAGCATCATCTTGAAATAACCATGCAAAACACGCAACCTATATCTTCATAGTACCTATGAAGTTAAGAGGAAATTCTCCATCACAGAAACTAATTTCGCAACTATAACAGAACGATAACCCTCTACCGACAATACTAAACTTTAATTTAAAATCAATATCTCGCCAGCACCCCAATCCGATTGAGTTTCAAATAACATAATCCTAACTTCATCGATATCTGATATCGATATCTTTCCCTCTCTACGGTCATCAGTGGCCGGCCCGGGGCTAAAAGTTGTCGCCACAATTATGATGGCAGGAAATTCTGATAGTTTTAATTTTGATAGTTTACCCCGGGTTAGGAGTGGTATATCTGCGAAATACCATGTTGGACCTGTAGTTGTCACCAGGATGGTAAATGATTTGGGAATTGTCTCTCTAACTAAAGCATGAAAATGTTTTGGAGGACATTCAATAGACGATTTGTATAGAGTTACTCATGTGCGAACCCGGGGGGGGGGGGGGTCAGGGGAGGGCCCCTGAAAAATCTGAGTTCAGCTTGGGTATCCATGATATCGGAATACACGTAGAAATTTGAACATGAGTCTGAAATCGACAATCTTGAGGAAGCGTAGTGATTAAGGTGCGTTTACATAGATAATTTTTTAGTCATTATTCCAAACTGATCCATACGTATTGCCAGTAGGCAACACGCAATTTAATTAATTGGTGCTATGTACAGTAACTTCAATAAAATGTGGCAATTATTTCAGTAATATTGTTTCTAATTGCTCCATATATTCCATATTGTTCTAAGTTACTTATGTGTTGCCGTTGTATCTTCTTGAAGTTTCTTCATATCGCTCAATACATTTCAACAAATCGACGCTTGCTGCCGCTGCCGTAATTGCTGGATATTTTGTGACATCACATGTCACACGTTACGACCAGTATTGTAAGAAAGAAAAATGTTTATTTGGGTCTCGCACAAAACAAACAAAATAGTATGCAAAAAAAAATGAAATGAAACTACTAGAAAAATAAATTAACAAAAGCTGTAGATATCATTATTGTTCCTAAATATGTGCGAGGCCAAAAAGTTTCCTATCTCAGCATATGCTGCGATATTTAAAAAAGAAAAATATCACAGATATTGCATATAATTGCTCAATTTTCATCACCCGTGTAAACGCATCAAAAATGCACGTACTTTTTCTGTATGAAAAGAGAACTTTTCCCATCAATGGCAGAAGTAAAAATCTGATATTATTCACAGGAACATTACACAGGATAACAGACAGCAAGAAAGACAAATGTACCTACAGAGTTCTTTTGGCATTTATAATATTAAAATGGATTCATTGAGTCAGTTCTTACAAGAGCCATTCTCTTATACTTCATTTTTACTGAACACTGTCAAATCGTCAACTTACATACAAAAACTTTGACTACGCTCGTTTGCCTGACGAGCAAATTTTATAAGTATTTATAAAAACATCTTATTTCACATTAAGAGGCGTTGTTAGAGGACTCTGAAACTGTTTACTGTCAGCCCAGTCGTGAAGATAAGGTTTACGAGGATTAGCTGTATAAAGGCGAGGTGTCAGCGTGAGATGTGCAAGAAATGAGCAAAACTGGTCAGTTGAGCAACAATTCTAGGGTTACGGAATTTGTTCGAAAGAGTCACCGCGGCCCTGGAACGCAAAAGGCACTAGATGGATCACGAGTGTGTTTTAGTCAGTAAGAGTCTGTCACTCCCTTCCGCTCCGTCCAGAGAAGGAGAAGTCATTTAATGATCTCCCATCCAGAAAAAATAAGATGGTCATCCATATACGAACCTCAGCAATTTGTTGCTCAACCTTTCTTTTTTCTCCCAATCTGGCTGGAGCAGAAGGAAGTGTCAGACTCTTACTGACTAAAACCTACCTGTGGTCCTTCTAGTGTTCTTTGCGTTCCAGGGCCGCGGTGACTCTTTCGAACAAATTCCGCAACACTAGCAGGCACTGACCCTATGGGGCCCCGTCTTCCTTGCTGACAGCTCTTTGAGGCGCGCGTGGTACACGACGCGCCGTCGACTCGGGCCTGGTTGCTATCGGAGGGCGAGTCATCCATAGCTCGCCATCCGCAGGCCCGCGCCTACGGTGGCCGAGAATCACCCTGCGTTTCCCGACGCCCGGGGCGTCTCCTTCTGTTGCGGTGGCTGGGGCGCGAGATTTCCCTGTCCCGCACGTGTTCTGCCTCACTTTAAGCTATTGGTCCCGGCTCTCACTTGTATTTTTCCTTGTCAAGCTTTTCGTCAATTAGCAGCTCTTATGAGTATATATTTAATTGGTTAACTCTTTTTAATAAAATCTGCATATACGAGTATGTACCAATTATGCAATCATTCTGCTAATTCTGAGTGTCGTTTTCCTTGTGTAGGTAGCCAACTTTTTAAACCATAATTAAAATAAAATCTTGTTTCGTTTCGTTTTTGTAATTGCATATAATTTTAGGTTAGCACCGGCTACTAAATACTAGTCCCGTTAAAATATAAATAGCAATCGCGTCTCGTTTACACTTAAATTTTCTTAGACGAAAAAAGCAGTATCCTTACAAAAACTTCGCTGACAACTTTCTCGCTTAGCACGTCTATATGTATAACCAAATCTCAAGGTTTTAACTGCAGAATACGAGGTTTTAGTGTTTTTTACGAAACTTCTATCGGGCGTTGTAAAAAACTCTTAGCCGTATTAAAAATGTATGGAAGAATAAAGTGTTTGGGATCTTTTTAATAAAGAATTTTTTAACTAGTACTATGAAGAGCGTTGATAAACTTTTGAAGGCTTTTTAAACGCATTTTTCAAGATGTGTGTTTATGTACATGTACATACATAGCTACCTACCTAATATTGGATACAAACAATCAGGGCCCCAAGTCCGTTATTTTTATAAATGTGTCATTCCAACACGATCCCATTGTCATTTTGGTAAAAGTTCGTAATCTGCTAAATTCATAATGATCGATTATAGGTCGGTCAATGGTCTCGTCATAATTTTTGATAACCGAGCTATTAAAAGCAATTACTGCACAATGACATTCTAATGGTAGGTCACTGATCAAAGGAATTGTCAAAATTTAGCAGATTACCGCATACGTTTGTCATTATATACGAGATTACCATTCTATGCCATTTCTTCCAATGGAGTGTCAGTGGTTGATCATTGGAAAGTCATAATGACGCTTTTTAACCGACTTCTAAAAAAGGAGGAGGTTCTCAATTCGGATGTTTGTATTTTTTTTTTTTATGTTTGTTCGCGCATAACTCCGTCGCTTGTCAACCGATTTGAAAAATTCTTTTTTTGTTGGAAAGGGTATACTTCCCAAATGGTCCCATGAAAATTTTATCGAAATCGACCAAGCGGTTTTAGAAATATCTAAAAAAAATATCTACATTGTCTACATTGACGACCTCTTAGTTTACTCTGCAAAGGAGCAGTGCGTTTTTTTACACCAATGTGATTGGTTCGTTTAGGTGGGGCGAGGGGAGGGGATGTAGGTACCACTAAAAAGTGAAAAATAAAAAACTTTTTACAAAAAAATAAAACCGACTTTTACGCAAAAAATCAAAAAGTGCAAAATAACTTTAATTTCGGAAGTCGGTGTTCAAAAAACGAAAAAGCAGCCACCAACACCGAGTTCCGAAATTAAGGTTATTTTGCACTTTTTGATTTTTTGCGTAAAAGTCGGTTTTATTTTTTTGTAAAAAGTTTTATATTAGTAGATTACCAAACTTGTCAAAATCAACCATTATGAAATCAATGATAGACCATTCTGACACTATTGTAATAGCAGACTTGAGGCCCTGTAGGATCGTCTGTTTCCAACTACGTTGGGGTCGGCTTCTGGTCGCAGAGTATTGTAAATGAACGTACAGCCTATCTCACCCCCACAACCCAATATCAGGGTGACTCGATATCCATTGGCACGAGTGGTGTCAGATTTTCTGGCTAAGGATGATCATCCATCCACGGACCAACCTCAGCTACCCGTCGCTCTTTTTTTTAGATGGGAATCATCAAATGACTTGTTCCACTCTGGGCGGAAGGGAGTGTCAGACACTTACTGACTAAAACCCATATGTGTACCAACTGCCTGCCCTTTGCGTTCTTCGTGACTCTTTCGGACAAACTCCGCAACAGATAGATGGAACCTGGAGACGATTACAGGCTAAGCCTTTTTTGCGAAAATCTTGTATATAAAGCGAGCGAAGCCACGAGCTTAAGCTAGTTTTTAATAAAAATTAAACGCAGTTTTAGTACGTTTAAAAATTCTTTTATACTCACTTTTACAACTCACCTTAAAATTGCTTCGGTCTTTAAATTGTACCAGGTACTCGTACCTATGCAAGTAGGTACCTAATGAAATTTTTGAACGCACACCATAAAACGCCTAAAATAATTAATTAAAAATGTTTTATCCCATTTACCACGCTTTTATATTTCAATGGGCTGTGAAAAATAAAAGTTTAGAGTAATGAAAAAATAGTATTTCGTTGAAAAACTTTTTGTGGTATAACAGATAGGCTGCCAAACTTGAGTTTTATTACATCAGTGAGTAAACTGTACTTTAGTACTAGAAATATTCACGTTAATTAATCACAGCGGCACGGAAACTAAGCAATGCTTCCAGAGGTCAGTCCGTCCTGCCAGGTTGCGGAATTTGTTCGAAAGAGTCACCGCGGCCCTGGAACGCATAGGAGGAACACGGATGTCTGAAACTCTTTTCCGCTCCGCCCAGCTGAAGAATTCATTTCTTGATTTCCCATCCATGAAGAAAACTGCGTGAGAATCTTACTCATCCGTGTTCCTCCAAATGTCCTTTGCGCATACACAAAGAATAATAGTAATCTATAATGTGAGCAGTGCAAAAAACATTCGAATAAGTATATGATAATATTATTATGTTTTTTTTTTTTATATTCTTCGTTACACGTTACGACTTGAGCTGTCACAGATCATGGTATACCCGTGGGGTACCAGGGATGTTAAGGAGCTTCGTAACTGTAACCAAAACCTAACCTAACATAATCATATACCTACTTATGTAATTTACTTCAGAAGGAAATCTTAGAATTAAAACGATAGATAAATCAACGCAATAACAATATTTATTATCAATATCAAACACAATTCAGTACATGTTAACACTGTTTTACTAGTATCTGTTTTACTTGGTCGCGCCATTGAAACGGACACTTTTACTTACCTTATCTTATCACGCCGGCGCCTCGTCCAAGACTGCCTTATGTCGGCAACTCGTTAAACTGACTATAACATGGACTGGTCATGGACTGTTCACTCTACTGTTACAAATATGAATCTACCCTCACATAATTATTGGATGACTAGCTTCTGCCAGCGACTTCGTCCGCGTGGAATAGTTACTTTACCCCCGATTTTGAAACTCTCAGCCCGATCGGTTTAAAATTGACAAATTTTCATACAAACGTTCATCCCCTATTTTATCCCCTTGGGGTAGAATTAATCAAAATCCTTTCTTAGCGGATGCCTACGTCATAACATCTACCTGCATGCCAAATTTCAGCCCGATCCGTTCAGTGGTTTGGGCTGTGCATTGATAGATCACTATGTGTGTGTAAAATATGTACAACTTACAACAAAAAAAGAAATGAAAGTAAATAAAAAGGATGAGTGAGAGAATTATAAACGTAAGAGTAAACAAATATAATCAGAAAGCTCCGAACTGCTAAGCTATCGGGAGTTACACGTGTTATTGTGAGTCAACCATAAAAGATAGACATATGCTGTTTCGGGATATTTTTTAGATAATTTTATGTAAAACATTTCCGTAATACATGATTTCTACGTAACTTTAACCATTAAAACTACACACGCGACGGAAGCTTAAAAGATGGAGTAACTTCTCCCGTTTTCCCAACATTTTCCTTCACTGCTCTGCTCCTATTGATTGTAGCGTGATGAAAAGTATACTATAACCTGCCCAGGAGTATGAAGAATAATTGCACCAAGTTTCGTTAAAATCGGTCGAGTAGTTTTTGTTTCTATAAAGAACATACAGACAGACAGACAGACAGACAGACAGACAGACAGACAGACAGACAAAAATTTTACTGATTGCATTTTTGGCACCAGTATCGATCACTAATCACCCCCTGATAGTTATTTTGAAAATATATTCCTTGTACAGAATTGACCTCTCTACAGATTTATTATAAGTATAGATACATGTCCTGTTACATATCTAAAAGTTTCAAATAGGAGCGTAGACTAACTGAGACACACTTATGACAGATTTTTCTACCCAGCCAAGCCAACACACTTGCTGAATTTGTGTTTTACTTTAGCAATTTCTTAAAAATCCAATATCCGTAACTGCATATGACATGATATTATTTCTACACCTGTATCCGCATCCAAATCTGAAAGAGGATAGAACCTTTGTGGCATAGGTACCCGTCGAAATTTTATTTTTATTTTTAAGCTATTGCATAGCTTCTATCGCGGGCCTTGAGCGTGGCAACCGAATCCAGAAATTCCGTAACGAAAATAACCTAACACCGCTACGTCATTCGATTAGGCCCCGCCTTTTTAAAATGGTCGCTTCGTTACTGAGCTATTATGTCGCCGTCACCGAGCCGACCCGAACGTCTGCGTTCGAAAACAATCGGTGGGACAAAGTTAAGTGAAACGTATGTGATTTACATTAGTACAGTAACCCAGGTGAACGAATCGAGACCATATCACAATGACGCAGAATACTAAATTAAGCATAAGTTGATAAAAAATGCTATGCAATAGCTTTACCGCGGCAGTCCCCGAGTGCCATATGTATTTTTTTTGTTATTCAAGGTGATGCTTTAGGGCACCATGTTCGTAACATTGTTTGTTTATTTAATTATTCTCTACCCATATTTACTCATTACACCGTGCGCTGCAATTTTGAAAAAAAAAAAAATTCGGGTTCGGTCGGGTATCCCTGTCAGCTCCCACAGACATAATTGTATGCACTTACCACCATATCTATAAAAGCCCTATGTTCCATGCACGCCTCAAAGAGCTGTCAGCAAAGAAGACGAGGCCCCATAGAGCCAGTGCCTGTTAGTGTTGCGGAATTTATTCTAAAGAGTCATCGTGGCCCTGGAAAGCAAAGGATATTTGGAGGAACACGGGTGGGTTTTAAGTCAGTAAGAGTCTGACACTGGGATTCCGCTTCACCCAGAGCGGGAGAAGTAATTTGATAATTTCCCATAAAGAAAAAAAAAGAAGCCTTAGGCGTTAAGGAGTGTTTAATAGATAAATAGGAGTGTTAATTGTGTTTATTAAATACGAACACATATCTATACTGGTAAACTTTTACATTTTGGTTAGAAGTAGAGTGGTATATGGAGACTATGGTGTGTCTTTGTAAGTTCTTCTCTATAAAAAAATACTTTTTGTGAAGGGAAAACTACAGTTTTTTTTTACTATAGATACGCACGCGTTTGGCCACTATCTCACCTGATAGTAAGCGATGATGTGGAGTCACTATAACAATTTATTTTCAAACTGCTTTAACGTTCAAAAGTGCCTTTTAGTGGTCCAGTGGAAATAAATGAATTGACTTTTAGTATTGATTTAACCCTCAATTAAGAGAAACATGGTGCACTGAACATCTGGCTAAAAAAACAGTTCAATTAATTCCACAATTTTAATTGGAACAAAGTCAGACAGAGATCTCGATAAAACGGGGAAAAACATTCAATTTGATATGTCAACTGCGAGATGGCTACATTGATTGATGACCAAACGCTCGCGAGTGTGGACATAAACTGAATTCGCTTTTTTTTTTGGACGATGCAAACGTCGCTCATGCCTTTTCCGTGATGGATTGCAATTACATTAGGTACAGTCGAAATATCTGATATTTTGTACATGTGTGTAAATGCAACAAAAAAATGCAATATACTCTACGAATTATGTATTAGAACCTAATGATCTTGGACGCGACGATGGCAACAGACCGGATGGCATGTCGATATATCCATGAGAGATGGGTAGGCCATTATTGTGGGACGCTACTTGTGTCGATACTCTGGCGCCATCCCATCTTCCTAGCGTAGCGTACTGTGCGGTGCTGGCGCTTTGGCTGCGGAGAACCCCAAGTGGCATAAATATTGGGCTGAAACACTCGGATCGTGGGATCCGAGTGCTCATAACTTATTTGAAGATTTGTCAGACGTTTAATTGAGACTTCGCATGACCCAAGGGCTGAGTTTTGGGTGCATTATCAGTGGCCAGGCCAGGCCAGGCGGAGATAGTTTTAGACGCCATCTTTTGACTATTTTTATTTTGAGTTATTTAAGATTTTTTGAATAAGTGTGTATATAGTAATAGTTAGGTATAAGAAAAGTACACACACAAAGAGTAAATACGGTAAAAGGTATGGATAAAAATCCAGAGTTACTGTCAACGGCAATCGTGCCCAAAACACGTCGAAAGGCAATGCTGATAGTTAAACCGAAAATAAGATTGCCAGACTTCCGAAAAAGTATAAAAGCAGCGATAGCGAGAAACGATATATTGTAAGCCAAAAAGAGTTATCAACACGAATTGTTCCACTTCTCTCTTCCAAGAAAACATATTCTCAAGAACGAGTAAACATGAAAGATACGACAAAGCACAAACGCATCTAATAATATTCCCAAAAGTTTACCCTCAAGGGGAAAAAGAACATAACAATACTCGTTCACATATGTTTAAGTACAAAGTTACTATTCTCAAAGTTGTTCGACACTTTCCCCAAATTCTCCCGTAACACATCGATATCTAAAGGTTGTCATTCACCGATGGCATTCGGAAGTTACAATGTAACATTCGACTTTGAACAGTAGGAACGTACGTAACGGTTCTGAATGTATGGGGTATACTTCCATTGTCTTTGTAGCTGCGGAGTGGAATGCGCTGTCATAGTTTTGCTTTTCCTGATAGCTAAAACCTGTTGTAACTTAGCTCTTATAGTCAAGAGAGAGACAGAGAAAAAGAGTCAGAAGTGACCAACCAGACACAAGTAGTTACATCTAGGCAAGTGTGCTCAATCGGGCATGACGGTGGTCAAACGTGACCCATAATTAAAAAAAAAAAACCTTTAAAAACTGCGCCAGCTCAATGCACTGACTAGGAGCATTCGCTTCTGTCACTGAACTGTAAACGTTACAAACTATAAGACTGTGTAAGCATTCAAAAGTGTAAAATTCGAATGATTTGAGTGTTTCCGATGTTTTATAATACAATTAGTATTGTACGCCAGAATAATCACTTTTGATTTTAGTTTTATTATTTTCCTTTGCTGCGACATTACACGGTGAATGACGACCTTAACTAACGAACACACCTCTCGAAATTAAATTCTGTATGCACAAAACTGTTCACAAAGTATTTCGAGTAGGTTTAATCATTCACTCGTTGACTTGTAATAAGGTAAAGAAACTGCTCTCTCTTAGTTTCGTACGAAGAAGACGTGTTATTCGTTTTAATTTTTAATGTAAAATGAGTTGGTAAGACTGTTTCAATATTTTAGTTGGTGGGGGAACTATTGGGGTCGTTTGTTTACTGCGGTTACCATAGCCATGTTATTTTAAGAACTTTATAATGTGAACACAGCTAAAATCACCGGACTCATTTATTTTGATGATTAAGTCAGTATAGTTGAGCTAATGTTGGGCCAATTCGTGGGGTCATTTAAATACACTCACCTTCTTCTAGTTACTTTCGAGTTTATGGTGATCCTTAAAGTTTTTGTGCTCACTATGTGGTAGTTTATAGCTGTATCAGTGGTATTTTTATTAGCACCAATCATTAATTATTTTCCTTTTTTTAAAGATGGGAAGTCATCAAATGAATAGGGTAGTTGACTAAAAAAATCTGATTAGTCCGTCTGATAGATTTCCAAAAAATATTGGACACATATTTTTTCTTTTTTCACATAAACAAAAAATGAAGACGATACAGTGCGTAAAAAACTCGTGTGACGTCACTACTCGCTACAATTTTTACCGGGCCATTACGTCACACGTTCCCACTCCTGATCATTGATGCTTTTTATCTTCGTCAGTTTTTTTAGATTTGATAAAGGAAAAAATACGTGTCCAATATTTTTCTATAATCTAACTGACGGACTAAATATAATCATATATTTTTTACTCAGGAAACATCCCTATTCTTCCACTCTGGGCGGAGCGAAGTAACTATCAGACTCTTACTGATTAAAATCCATCCGCGTTTTTCCTACATTTTGCGTTCCATGGCCGCGGTGAATTTTTAAAACAAATTCCGCGACTCATTATTTCCCTGACACCCACACCATTGAGGACCTAATTAATGCTACTGAAATAGTAGCTGTCCTTGTTGTATAAGATAATGGAGATATTACTACAATTTTGCGCCATATAATTCAAATGAAGTGAAACAGTCTGGGGTGCTTAGTTATATTTTTATTATAATTATGTTATTGCAAACGTTAAATAATAAAATGATCCTCACATTCGATATCAAGCACCCCACGCTTTTTCACCTTGTTCGAATTTTTATTAATATCTTAATATTTATATTAATCTTATTCTAAATTTATGATAATTGATTATATTGCAGTAACACAAACTCTCTTATACTTAAAAAATATTTTCTACTTTTTAGTTCGATTGCTATTTAAAGCGTGTTTTTTTAAACTATTTTTTTATCCTGATAATCCTAGTCAAGCCTTTAATAC
This sequence comes from Hecatera dysodea, assembly GCA_905332915.2. NCBI lineage: Eukaryota > Metazoa > Arthropoda > Insecta > Lepidoptera > Noctuidae > Hecatera > Hecatera dysodea. The sequence continues at coordinate 4,243,926 of HG995290.1, read as the reverse complement.
AAAATTATGAGATTATTGTATTGTCATCGGTCCTTGAACCCTTTGCAAATTTTCAAGTTAATCAGATTCCTAGAAGTAGGTGAAAATGAAATTAAAAGATTCCGTTACATACATACATACTGGTCAGGCTAATAAAAGCGTATTACAAAATTAATAAAAAACAACTAGCATTTCCGTTCACCTACAATTTTGTACGTAAAATAAAGAACAAAAAAAACTATACTTCAGTGAAACTATTCAGGCTGGCCATTCTATGCAGTGTAGCACTACAAAGTGATTAATAAAAAAAAATTACGAAAAAAAAAACAACCGACTTCTACCTACTTTTTTTGTTTAGAAGTCGGTTGTTTTTTATTTATGATCCTATATTTTGCTGTATAGTAAAGTACGTATAAATAAATAATAATAAATAGGTTGGAAGCAGGACTGAAGTTAGTTAGCTAGTTAAAAGAGCTAGAGTTAGCAAAGATTTCAGAATACCTAAAACTATTTGAAATGGCATAGAACTTTTTCACTAACAAGTTTATTTTCGTAAGTTCACTTTCAAAACTTATTCACAGTAAATAGAGTTGCCGAGTTCAACTGTCTGAAAGATAACATTATTCAAGTTCTAAAAATGCAAGTGTATAAGGTAGAATGAAGACCGGCCAAAAGCGTGTAGGATTAGTAGATTCCGCACCATAAACTCTTGAAAGTTAAGATAAAGTTTAAAAGCCCCCGATATTATTTGTTGTTGCAGCGGCAATAGATATATCAACTCATTCAAAGAAAAAAAAATCAGATTCAAAGTTCACCTGTTATCTACCCACGTTTCATGAAATACAGCCCGCTGACAGACAGACGTGAAATAAATAAGGGATTTATTTCACGCACTTTGTGGTAAAGCGATCTTTCATCTCTCTCTACTCAACTGTCAATTCCGACTTCTTAGATAATCATAGGGAGTGTACAGGGACTACAAATAAAGCTGGCACCACAGAAGTGCCAATGTCAAAAAGGTATTTACAACATAAAAGTTTCGAATTTGCCACGCTAGTCGGCACGGTTATTAGCGGCTGCGACCTCCGCTTCTGGCCTTGTACAACAACCCATGTTCTGGAGCGAAGGGACATGAGAGGCAATCATCTCCTACTGCGAAGCATTTATGCTAGCGAAGTTAGTGGCGGAACGCGAGAGGGAGAGGCATACCTCATGCCCCAGCCGTCGTAACAGAAAAAGACGCCCCGGGCGTCGGGAGTCGTAATGCGATCCACGGCCACCGTAGGCGCGGGGTTGCGGATGGCGAGCGATGGATGGCTCGCCGTCTGATAATCACCAGGCCCTGGTCAACTGCGTGTTGTGTTCCACTCGCGCCTCGATGATTTATCAGCATAGAAGACGGGGAATCAGAATGGATTCGAAGGAGTCATCGCGGCCCTGAAAGAAAAAAAAGAAAGAAAAATGGTTTATTCCCCTCATATAGACGCACATCACATTTTAAATATTACAAACTATGTATAAGGCCTGCCTATGTCAGGATCGGACACTATATGCATGAAGTCACTGTCACATGCTACGGTCACACCTTAGGTAAATCAAGTCTGAACGTAGAGGACATTTAGAGGAACACGGCTGGGTTTTATTCCGTAAAAGTCTGAAACTCTCTTCCGCTCCGTCCAGAGCGTAAGTCATTTGATGATTCCCCATAAATAAAAAAGAGGTGGCACGATCTACGCCCTGCACGTTCCCTATAGTTTATTTAAGGGCGCACCGAGTTTCTAGCGCTAATCGATTTTAGGTATTCTATGCGCTTCGTGTATGTGTGCGTGAGGCACACCGGCAAGAGAGCAGCGCCGACCGCGCGCCGCGCGTATAATAACTTATCGGCTATATAAGTAGGGTAAAAATCCCAGTAGTCGACCTTTTATTTTCAATTTCAAATTATTTATTCATCAAAGTAGATTCAGTAAAAACTACTTTCGTTAGTACGTAAGGTTCGACTTTTAATTCCATTCAGTAACTTGACGGTTAATTTGACAGATTTTAATAAAAAACAGCTATTTGAGTTGGTGTAAGAATAAACTATATTCAATTAACTTCACAAATGTACTTGTCGGAGAAGGTATGTCTGTCTCTCGTTAGCATCAGGCTTATTTTAATTAGTACTGTGGGCGTAATAAGGGTAGTGTTGGTTATACCGCAATATTGAAACGGTTTGCAGTTCAAATCAGATTGCAATTCACGAACAAGTCAGTCACACTAGCGAATCACACACTGTAGGCACACCTATACAACTCAACGATACGGAACGCGACAGTTTCTATGCATATGTTGTTCGTACGATGTCCAATGTTTCGATGATCCCGAGAGCTTTTTTTTTTTTAAAAAAGCTCTCGGTATCATCACTCGCAGTTCAGCACACTAAGGCTGGTTACTGCCTAACCGATAAATCTTGTGGTGGTCTCAAATGAATTTAAGGCCCCCAGCCAGGGCTACTTAAAACCTAAATGACCGCTCGCTAAGGGCATCCCCTGTGGGACACGGGCCTCGGCTTAGCAGGGTCATTGAGGGAGGGCAGCAAGGGACAGGCTGGGTCAGGTTGATATTATTTTGGTGATTTAACGGTAATGGCTCTGCGGCGCAGGCTGGCTCGTTAGCCGTTAGGCAAAAGAGGGTTTTGACGGGGGCGTCGCAATGTACCTCGTCGGCGAGGCCGGTATACGGAACGCGGTCTGTGTTTGTTTTTCCTAAGAGTACTGGTTTCCCTACTACTCTCTTGGTTCTGGGTGATGGGGTCATCGGGCTCAACAAGGGTATGTCGCGGTCGGCGGATCTTGCTGATCTGGGAGGGCGTGTATCTGGTAGCCGATACGATAAGGGGGTTCTGGTGCTTTTCAGCGGACTCTATGAAACGCTTTGAAAAACGTATCATGAACTGTTTGATGGTGGGGATGCGGAGGTCGATATGGAGTCGCTCATTCCTAACGTACCACGGGGCTCCGTAACCTTTCGAAGAAACCGATTTTGGATAACCTGCAACCTATGGATCTGGTGAGGCTTAGCGTGGGCGAAGGCTATACACGCATAAGTCATTATCGGGCGTATGCACGTGGTGAAAATGCGTAGTTTGCATTTCAGGTATAGCTTGCTGCGTGCATTCAGGATGTAATGAAGCCTACCGAGAGCGAAAACGGCACGACTGCGTACCGTCTTTATGTGCTCTCCGAAAGTAAGCTTTCAGTAGACCTAGATTTTAGCAATAGATCGCCGTACTAGTGGGAATATCGGTACTAAATAGCGAGAACACTAGAGGGGAGAGGACACCGCCTTGGGGTACTCCGGCGTTTGAGATTTGAGTGGACCTGTCCAAACAGTGCAAGCATTTGTCAGTTATCATGTAGCTCAAATTTAAAACTTTATGGAGCACAACGATTTGCCGAACAATGCCAAAGTTCGGCAAATCGTAAGACATTTGGGTAGGCCACATAAAGAACTAAAGCCGCCAGACTAACATTAAATGAACCTCTGACATACACAATACGTTATATGAGGACCATGCGACTTTTAATAACTTGTCTTCAAAACACGTAACATTATTTTTCTTTGAACTGTCAAGTGTCAAGAATAGAATTAAAAGTCGAAGTATGTTTTTGCAGGCAGATTCTATTGAATTTCTGATAATGAAGTTACACGGTAAGTACTTTGTTCGTTATGGCAAGACTTTTTCGGGAATAAAGAAGCCAGCAAAATTGTTATGTGCGATACCAACGGTTAGTATATAATTATTTTTAGTGAATCTCTGCTGGAAGACAACAATTTTGTTTCGGTGTAATTGGCATCCTATAATAAAACAGAACATTTGATGTAATTATAATTTCTATAATTATCAACAAATCTGGTTTGGGATGAAAGTAACACTTATTTCATAAAAATAATTAGTTTCTGAACTTGCAATTCTAGAGTTTGATGAATTTTGTAATCGGTCTTCCATGAAATTTACCCTGAAAATTGAAAAATTGAAAAGTTAAAAATAACGAATCCTGAAAAATATCAAGACCAAAAGCAATAGCTTTTCTGCTGGAAGAAATTTCTATTGAAATAAGCAGTATCTTTGTGCTCTTGGTTTCTGTACAAAATTTTCTATTTTTAACCGACTTCTAAAAAAGGAGGAGGTTCTCAATTCGGATGTTTGTATTTTTTTTTAATGTTTGTTCGCGCATAACTCCGTCGCTTGCCAACCGATTTGGAAAATTCTTTTTTTAACCGACTTCTAAAAAAGGAGGAGGTTCTCAATTCGGATGTTTGTATGTTTTTTTTTATTGTTTGTTGTTGGAAAGGGTATACTTCCCAAATGGTCCCATAAATTTTTTATCGAAATCGAACAAGCGGTTTTTTTGTTAATTTCAATAAATGATAGCAAATCTGTCGGGATAGCTGAAATCGCATGTTTGTTTATTGTTTACACCAATTTATACCACGTACGCTGTGATGGGAATGTTTAGCTGGGAACCACTAAAAAGTGAAAAATAAATAAACTTTTTACAAAAAATAAAACCGACTTCTAAACAAAAAAACCAAAATGTATAAAATAACTTTAATTTCGGAAATCAGTGTGTTCAACAACAAAAAAGCAACCAAAAACACCGAGTTCCGAAATTAAAGTTATTTTATACTTTTTGGTTTTTTTGTTTGTTTTTGTAAAAAGTTTATTTTTAGTATATTGTGTGTTCCTACATAAAAAATAAATAAATAAAAATGCTGTATGACAGATTTGTGTCATGTTTTTATTTAAGTTCATTATTACAATTTAAGGTAAGTATATCGTTTAAAAATCGTATTTCATTACTACTACAGCAAAAAAATATCTTGTATTATTTAAGGTTATTTATTTAACCATTATGAAACCACCTTTACGCAAAAGATGTGTTACCTACTTTTGGGTTACATTTGTGTAACGGTAACAGAAAATCTGTTGTGTTACTTTTGTGATATTATATTTGACAATTTTGGTGGCCTTACCCTAATTCATTTCTTCATGCAAGCGTTTATTTAGCATTGGTTTTTCGCCAACCCCTTCTCTGTCTTGATTTCTTTACTTTGTTCCCCATTTCAAATACGCTACAATTCATTTTTATACAATTTTCTTCGTTACGTTATTAAATCCGCGCGTGAGCGCAAGCGACACAAGCTCCCCGTCCGATGGCCGACGGCGGACTAAAGCGGACAGGAGGGCGGCGCGGCGGCTCTGCTTATAATGGGAAAAATTCGCGCGAATTTAGGTATTTCCTTCTTATTGTTAAACAAATACATATTTTGAAAATGTAAAGTGTATACGTTGTGTAAAACATGTAGTTTTGTTATTATTAAAAAACTGATGACCTTTCGCGAAGTATTCACGCCGTACTAAGCGTTTGTTGTGTTTTTTAGAGGTAACTTTGTGAATTTATTCTATCGAGCCAACTTTATCAAATCGTGTTTTCATCGTGTATACTGCCTAGTATATATGGCCAATAATACCAATTTATTTCCTTAGATTTTAATTTTATTGTTTACTACTTCAAACAACCGTTATAAAAGCGCGTTTTTGTGTATAAAAAGCTCGGTGCCCCGTTAATATTTTACGCACACAAAAGTACTGAGGCGGCCTTAGGCATTTTCTACCAATCTACCTTTGGATGGTGGCGAGAAAACACAGCAGATGCATAAAAAATATATGTATGTTAATAAAAAAAAAAACAGTTATTATTTAGCTACGAGGAAACAACAATAGTGAAATAAAAATGGCACAAAGTGCAAACTTATCGCAATCAACGATTATTTTTATTATATTATAGTTAGCCTGAAATATCCCACTGCTGGGCAAAGGCCTCCCTCCACACCTTTCACTTTTCCCGATCCTGTGCCACATCCTGTCAATACCCAAGGATGACATCCAAGTCGTCCCGCCATCTCCTTCATGGTCTGCCGTTGCCCCATCTCGCGATTTCAGGGCACCACTTTTGGGATTTATAGGCACACCGCTCGATGGACATACGGCAGACATGTCCAGCCCAGTCCAATTTAAGCTGGGCAACCTTCTGAGCCACGTCAACGATCTGTGTTTTTGAGCGCAGTATCGTGTTTCGAATTCGATCTGTTAATTTTACACCAAGTATACTGCGCTCCATAGCACGTTGGCAAACCTTGAGTTTGTACTTCTGGATGTTAGTCAAAGACCAAGTTTGTGATCAACGATATTTAATTGTAAGAGTTTGCAAGTAACAAAGATACAGCAAACATATATAGAACAACTAAGAAAAACTATCATTTACACTGTGTAGGTATTCAGAAGTTTGCCCCTGTATAATTGTGGGCTGAACAGATACACTGATACAAGATAATAGCCTGTATAAGGGGTGTTAGGGGTGCGCCCGAGACTGGTTGTAGAAAGATCGTGAGACGATAAAGGCTTAATGATCAAACTTAGAGGTTAATTAGTTTGTATCTTAGCCTTGTCTGCACTAGCGGTACATTTGTATGGGCCAAGGTCTTGGTGCAAATTACGATGTTCGAAATAAGTATTATCTTGATTTGAAGTGTGATTTTCTTTGCAAAGAAAAGGTTGTGAGTACGCATTTTTAACCGAACAATTATTTAGTTGTTTTACCAAAGTATATGGAAAAACAAAATAACAACAACTAGGCAGTTGATCGACTAAAATAAAAAAACTACATCGATCGCTTCTCGATCTGTCGAACAACTATCGACCGACAGCTCAACGTATTTGAGCGCACACTAACATCTGCCTTTTCCCAACTATATTGGGGAAGGATTTCAGTCAACTGAATACCAGAGTTTTACGTAGAGCGGCTGCCTACCATACCTCCACAACCCATTTACTGAGTAACACGGTATTCCTTAGGAAGATTGGAGTCAGATTTGATGACTTCTGACCATCCGTAACGACTGCCAAGGATACAGACGATTCTACAAATGACGGCGGAGCCACGGAGAAAACACGTTTTGTTATGATGGTCACCCATCCACAAACCAACCTTGGCAAGCGTTGCGTAACCTTGAAGATTGACCCGTGCGGCTGCTATTCGATCGATCGAGGTCGATCTGCGATCTGTGCCAGTATAAAAATTGATGCAGCTTCAATAAAACTGTATCCGCTCTCTCATTGAATAAACGGTTTAGTCGTCATGACATCGGCTCAACCACATAACTCGACTAAACAGTTTGATTGATTTGTAAATTGTATAAATATGAGACTAGCCTAAGAATGTGATGTCTATAAGAGGACGGAAATACTACAAAATGATTGATGTACTTTGTGGAATGAGTGACTGCTATATCGCCACATATGACTACAAAAATAGGCCTGGCATCACAGGAATTCTACATCGTCTTATCAAAGTTCAATTTGAGCATTTCAAACAGCAACCTTCGGGAAGTTGCCCACCAGACACAACATCCATCTGGTTGGAAGAGTCCACCTTTTCAGCAACAGTATGCGAAACTTTTCATGCTGTTTCACACTCCTGTATAATACAAAAGTATGGAAAAAACATATGTTGCGAAGATCTCCTAATAGACAAACAACATATATTCTACCCATCAAATATATTTTGTTTGTAACAACTACACTACATAATAATATACTCTTCTGAATAATATCAGCTTGACAATCAATCAATAAAAACCCACAAGGTAAACAAACAAACAAACAACAAGCAAGCAACCCACCAACCAAGGAAAAAAAACATTTAAAAATACAAAAAGCAGTAGTCCGCCCGTGACGGAAGCAGGGTCCAAGCTACTGGTGGTTAAGACTCCAGAGAATGGAACCTCCTCACAATACGAGCCGTATCGAGGGGTACTGCCTTCTGTATCAGGCCCTTTAACCAACCGTGTAACGCCAGCTTCTACAGATGGTCGTCAAAGCTCTGGGCCAATAGGCCATTGGCCGTTATTATTATTATTCAAGTTAGGCACAGACATTGGCTTTTTACATAAAGAATTTTAACGTGTCGATGTCTGGATTTGAGCAACGGTTATAGGCTCGTCCCTGTTACGGGAACTCATCAAATGACTTCTCCCGCAACCCTGAACTGGAAACTGACCAGGCGCCTTCTGCGCATGGATAGAAGCAGCCTGCGAATGGTGGCGGGGACCATCACCGGACACTGCTCACTGAACAAACACCTACATACGATAGGTATCACAGACAGTCCTCTATGCGGAGCATGCATGGAGGAGGTGGAAACGGTGTCGCACGTGCTCCTTGAGTGCACAGGTGTGGCCGAGATACGAAGGCATACAATGGGGACACCGAGTTCACTTGCAGAGATGCTGAACACACTGAGTGGACTGATCTGCTTCTGGAATGACGGCCGCCATAGCTCACGCACAACGGTCCAATATTAGGACTAAGTGTGGAAACCAAAACCCTAATAGATAGATGACTTCTCCCGCTCTGGGCGGAGCGGAAGGGAGTGTCAGACTTTTACTGACTAAAACCCTCCCGTGATCCTTCTTGTGCCCTTTGAGTTCCAGGGCCGCGGTAACTCTTTCGAACAAATTCCGCAGCCCTAGCAGGCACTGACCCTATGGGGCCCGTCTTCGTTGGTAAAGGCTCTGTGAGACGCGCGTGGAACACGATGCGCCGTCGACTAGGACCTGGTTGCTATCGGATGGCGAGCCACCCATAGCACGCCATCCGCAAGCCCGCGCCTACGGTGTCCGGGAGTCGCCCTGCGTTTCCCGACGCCCGGGCGTCTTCTTCTGTTGCGGCGGCTGGAGCGTGAGGTTTCCCTCTCTCACTACCACTACCTACCCTTACGATAAATATGGATGTTTATATTGTAATGATATTACTTCCTTGCATTCAATCGAAATAGATTACCTTGGATTTACCAACTCATCATTCTTAATTTTGTACTCCTACAATTAGGAATTTTGTAAAAGAGTTATATGGCAATTTGACGGACAGTAAAATATATTCTGACTTTTTATGAAAAGAACGGAGCCTTTAATAATAAATCTGATATAAAAATACAAGAAACGATTTCGTTTTCCTAAACACCTACTCACATTATGATAATTCGATGGCGCGAAATTCTCTTTACAAATGTCAAAAAAGAATATCTCGAGTGACATTTCTTTTCACTCTAAAATCGAACGAACGTCATTCTTTTCTGTTTCATGAACCGAATGTGAGACAAAGGCCTAAACATGGAGAATGAATCGAGTATTATCCTCACAATGAAGACCACACCGTAGAAAAAGACAATGCGACTGTGCTGCCATTAGTTAGGAAACACCGGCCTCACCTAGCTTAAAATTACCAAAAAATATTGGACATGGTAAAAGTGTTTTGTTTAACCTACTTGCAAAATAATATCATTTATAGCCCGAGTTGTGTCGTAGTCCTATCAGAATTCTGGAGAAAAACAGACAAGTAAAAAAATATCCAAGTACGCAGGAGATATTATAGAGTACATAAGTGTTTACGCAAAAAGTCCAATGGGACAAAAATCTAACATGGCCAGGGATATCACGCGTAGTACCAACGTGATTTCCTCTGACGATCGTCTTATCACTCTCACAAACTTATGCTCGTATACTTTCCATGCCTTATACCGAGTTTCTTCCGAGCCTCGTAAACAAGTTAAGCCGTTGGTCTGGTAGGCAGCGGCTCCACGTAAAGTACTGGTATTCAGCCAAATCAGGTTACCTAAGACTACCAACAGTACTGTATTTCCTTTTATTTTTAAAATCCATCCAAAGGTTGTCTTGAAAAGATCGCTTTTAGCGATAAGGCCGCCCATTGTGTCACCGTATGTAATGTTTTCATCATCTATGTTTTATTTAACTTATATGGTGTACATTATAAAGATTATTCTATTCTATTCTATATAAAAGCCAATCTTAATGAAGTTGGGAAAAGGCTAAGCTGCTGATGACGTCCCATGCCTGAGGGTAGATAAAGTGATATTCTATCAGCGTTACCGTTTGTCGAGATGTCGAAATCACTTTTCGTCCATCGCAGAAGATCCATCCACACCATCTTTTTCGCAGAAGATAAAGAACGCTCACTCCATTATCTGTGTTTACCAGGAAAAGTAAAAATATTGTCCCGTTTAACGCTGTGTAGAGTTATATATGAAGCCTTTACTGTCATGTAACAGTTAAAGTAGGTCGTATGGAATTGTATTTTAATTTTAAAATGGAGTAACTTTTGGGCTGACTGTGGGGTCAGTTCGTGGAATAATATCATGAATGTATGAATAACCGTACAACGCGGACAATGAATGAAAGTTGCTCTGCTTCATTTGACTGAAAATTACGAGGAAAACTCGAAGCATTTAATTCGATTTAAATATACATTGAACTTTTGTATTTTCAAGTCGTAAAGAAGCTTTTTGTTCCCGTAATTATACAGATGAACACAGATCACTGGCAACAGTGGTAACTGCTCGCAGCGAAATCATCAAAGAACTTCTTCCGCGGCTCTTGGTGGAGGAGGCGTCCAGACTTTTACCGACTAAAATCCACCAGTTTTTATTCAAATGCGATTTGCGTTTCAGAGCCGAGGTAAATCTGTCAAAAAATTCCTTCCTTCTCTGCTTCCACTCCGCACAGAGCGAAGGAGTTATTTGATGAGTTTCCACCAAAAAAAGGGCTGAAATCATGAACGACATACCACTCACACAGACTCATAAACTACCAGCCGCAATAAATGGAAGTACCATCGGCGAAAAGATTTTCAAAAAGCAAAAATGAAAGGGAGTCACGATAAGCCACGTGATGTTTCGGTAGCGAATATCAGTGACATACATTTTTGAGGTTTTGACAGTCATTATAGGTGATAGAATGTTACTATGTCTTGAGACCTAAGAGGCATAAATCATAAAAAACAGACAGAAATACCAACGCTGAGGATCCAGAATCATGTACTGAATCCATGGTGTCTATGTGCGTCGATGTTTAACTTCAATTCTCTAAAGCCAAAGCTACGATAGCAATAACTGTGACTTTAAGCGATGACAATGCTGATCACCTGGAACGAGTCTTCTCAAACATAGATAAAACTTGATCAGGCATATGTAAGGTTTTAATGTTGGTGGATCATTGGAAAGCCAAAGAAGACAAATAACATTTTGAAAACGGTAGCATGACGAATGCGATTTCCGAAACATGAAGACTGCATGGGATCGACAAACGCTTTCAAAATGTCACGTGACATGCCATAATGCTAAAATATAGGGGATTAACACCTATACTTTGGGAATTTCGGCAATCGCTAATAGAATGACACTTTGTCTAGAGCCTCAGAACAGCTTGCTCAAGCCCAGTCTGAAGCGAAAGAATTCCTTTGTGTCTCAAACCCCTCATCAACATAACACAACCTAGGCACCTAGTCCAAGAGCCGTGCAACAAGATAGGCTGTAAACTTAAAGTGGAACGTGGATCCGCATAACTCCTCGACTTTACTGGCGATTAACGAAAAATTAAACTGCTTGTATTTAGATTGTCGCCACCCTGCTTCTCATTTACAGAATACTAATTAAATAAGTTTAAGGGAGGCGCTCCCGACTGTAACACGGAGCCACGAAGCCTTGAAAAGTTACAAAGGTTTCTCCTCAAGAAAAAAATTAGTTCCATCGTTTCCTTACGATAAGATGATTGATTGATTGATTGATGAAGATGAGATGAATTGTCACAATTATATTACATAAAAAAATAAAAATATTTTATTGACATTAAAAAAGTTTACATTTCCATTTGAAACCCTGACTCCTGATCTATGTGAAACCCGTTTTGGAAGTTTTGGAACTAACAATTTAAATGCTATAAAATATAAACAACTGCAACATGCTCTTGTTTCTGTGTGAATGAGTTGTGTATATGGGGATACGTGTGTATAAGTGTGTTTGTGTGAGTGTATGTGTGTGCTTGCGTGAGTGATTGTGTGGGTTAGTGTGCGTGTGTGTCTGTGCAAAAACATTTTTTTCTCTCTTATGTTACGTAGACTAAGTTGCACAAGTTAGCTAGTTAGGGAGGAAGGCAAGCTAATGACTGTATTTTTAATACATTAACAACGTTTCTTAAAATGAGCGATTTAATTAATTACGGTCTCATCTTTTGTAATTACGTGTTATTAAACATACTTTAAATGAGTCGACATTATTTTAATAATGTTTTGTTAAATATCTAAATTGTATTATAATTTATTTTCATTAGGGGTAATTCTTTGAAAAATAATGGTAATCTAACATATTATTTTTCAAAGAATAACAATAAAAATCACGCACATGTTATTTTAAATAATGTGAAAAATGATGCCTCATAATTAAATTTTTATAATACCTAAGTGAGGGTGTAATGAAAATTAATAAGATTGTTCAGCGTAAAGCTATGTTATTAAAATTAGAATGAGAATATATATATAATAACAGGTTGCTTTTGATACCTCAATTTTATTGCTACACAGCGTGTTCCAGAAGTTAAGAGTGATGATGAACTGCTGATAAAAAAAATCTGAAAACAAAAAACATGTTTTTCAAAAAAAAAACGACCACAAAAGAAAAAAAACTGCGTTCTGAAGAAATTACTTTTCAAGTAATCTGATGCAGATGGTTACATCAAAACAAATTATTATTAATTTTCCTTGATCTATCACTTAATTACATCTGTAGTTTAATTAACTTGTTTTTACTAATATAATTTAAGAACTGCTAACATTACCGTTTAGATGTTAGTGTAAAATCCACTAATGTACTCGTTTGTACGTCGTTTTTTGGAAATTAAATACTTTTTTCTTTCACTCTTTTTTTTTCATTGACCACTCTTCAAGAGAGAGCTTCTGCCAGAGAGGTTTTGCTGGCGTGAAAAGTGCTCAAACTGATATTCAGATTAAATCCGGCAAAAATATTCCTATTTCCTATCAGACTCAGCTTTCAACCAAATCCATTCAGTCGTTCAAGGCTTGATTAATAAATTACCAACAAAATCCACTTCATTATTTTGATTTAACAGTAAACATTAAAGTCCCAAAACATATCAACATTTATCTAAACATTTAGATTTCATATTTACAAAATTGGTAGGATTATCTAATTACCACATCCATTCCTTCCCCAATATAACCCTCCCATTTACGGAAGGCATGAATTCCAAGCCAGAGATAACGACGAATTATCCCTTCACAAACTCAACGACTTAGTCTAAGTAATTAAATCTGCCAGTGCAAACATCTCGGCGCTAATGTTTCCAGTACAAGTTTGCTGTAATTAATTACGACTCTAATTTTAATTACGTAAGGTCGTTTATCGACTGGTCGAAGGTTCTGATAGGTAAATGTGCAACGGTGTTGCAGTACTTGAATATGTTTTAGAATTGGGTGTGAAATAGGACCTCGGGGACTGTTGGATGGCCAGAGGCTCCCCGCTATTACAAGGGATTAGATCTAGGAGCCGTGGTGGCCGAGTGGTAACGACACCGACTTACGAATTGTCGCGGGAAAGGTCGCGGGTTCAAACCCAGCCAGGTGCATTACTTTGTGTAAATTGTTTCATCACCACTGCTCTCAAAATGGTGAAACATCGTGAGGAAACCGGCATGTCCTAGAACCAAAAATTCGAAGACATGTGAGATTCACGAACCCGCACTGCGCCCGCGTGATGGATTACGGCCCAATCCCTCTCCTAGAGAAGAGGTCTGAGTCCCCGCAGTGGGAACATGAAGCAGAAGGGGGCCGGTGGGATGAGGTCGTGGAGTTCATGGGCACACTCACCGAAGTACAATCTGTAGAAGACTAGCATTATGTCAGTGAACATAGACTTCCACTGCTGGACATAGGCCTTTGCAGTGTCGCTACATCGACCGGTCCTGTGGTTCTCGCATCCATCAGATTCCCTCGTCAGGTCGTCCACTTTATGGGAGATCTTCGAACGCTGTGTCTTCAGTAGTCTGTCTGTTCAGGTAGACGGTCGCCACTCCAAAACCTTACGGTCTCATCGACTATCTGTTCTGCGAGCATTGTGCTTTGCTCACGTCCACTGCTACTGTTACTTATGCCTGAACTATTGAACGGATTTCAAATTTTGCACACATGTGAAATGCTGAAGTAAGCTTCACGGTGCCTTCCAGGAAACCAAAGACCGAAACAAGTGGATGAACAAAGATAATTCGGCGTTGGACTCGCGACTCTCAGTAATAACAATACAACGTGGAGAGGGGGCGGAAAACATGAATGAACATGGTAATTATGGTAATCGAGGATAGTAAAGGTACTATTATCTCAATCACGTGAGGTAATTTTCGGCTTTTACGCATACTATAATAATGATATTCACCCGCATCGAGTATATCAGTAACCGTATTTCTGAAACATTTTAAGCCTCACGTTTATTTTAAATTCCGCTATCATCACACAGGCGGATTACGAATTTAAAATTACAACATCCTGAACAATTTACATGCTTATCAAGTATTAAATCCGTATGAAATAATTAAAATAGTTTTGTCATTAATTTTTTACTTTGAGTTCAGGCGCACAGTTGTCGATTGATTGTTGCTCACATTGTTTCTTGCTTTTTAAACAACTTCTAAAATAGGAGGAGGCTCTCAAGTCGACTGATTTGTTTTTTTTTGTTACCTCATAATTTTTTACTGGTTGCGATTTTGATAAACCTTTTTATATTCGAAAGCTGGAGCTGGTCCCATTTAAATTTGATTGATCTGATGGCTAGTATTTGGTAATGCTCTCATTCCCTCTTGTCGATGTATAGTGAAAAATGAAATTGTATACAATAGTTTGGAAGAGTATCATAAGTAATCGCATATTTGCTTATTGTTTAGGTACACCAGTTTTTACCACGAACGCGGTGATGGGTACGTTTAGAGGGGGAGAGATGTTTGTACCACTAAAAGTGAAAAAAATACATTCGGCTTCTTCTTTTAGAAGTCGGTTGCATGTTGTGTTTTCACGATCAGGTTTTTCGTGGCTAAGTATTAGCATACGCTCGGCTCGACCTACGCAATGAAGGAAAGTTGGTCTATCGATGGGTGATCATCCAATACATACCAAGATTCTTGCGTGCCTAGGAAATGTCGTGAAGCCGAAGGTTTCGAATTTCTACTCTGCTAACCTTTCGACAGACTCCAGAAAATCGATAGAAAACAGCAGTTTACGTAACATGTAACCTAATTACTGGGTTGTAGTGACCAGATAATAATTATGGCGTCGCTCCTCCAATATTGGTAGTCAGCTGCATCCAATTTCCAGAAACCGAACCCAAAATAGAAATGGCTAGAAAAGTGACTACCAATTTGATGCGACCACAGCTCGAGACACTGATAAAAATCATTTTGTCAGGAAACTCAAAAGATTTCATTTGATTACGGAAAGCTGAGTTTTTTTTACATATTTTGATGTTGTATTTTTTTTTCATATGCGAATAGTGAAATTTCATCGCGAATAATACTTTACATACATAATTATGTATCTGCACGTACACCACGAAAATAAAGTTTCGTTTTGGCTTTTCCTCATTCTAATAAAATCACTACGAAATTGTTGTTTTAATTTTGTTTTCTATTCTTTATTTTCTTTTACAATACAACTTTTAAATTGGATGCGTAAATATCTTTTCACCAGCTCCTTGGTTGACTCGTAGAAAATGCCTATAGCATTAACTACGCATGAAATTTCGCCTTGTGCATGAAGTTTGACATAAATACAAAATACAATATTTTGTATTTTATTTGGGAGCAATGGTGGCCGAATGGTAATAGCTTCGACTCACGTATTGTAGGTCACAGGTTCAAACCCAACCAGCCGCATTACTTTGCGTAGTTTATTTCATCACCACTGCTCTCAAAATGGTGAAGGAATACATCGGGAGGAAACCGGCATGTCCTAAAACCAGAAATTCGAAGACATGTGGCGTTCACCAACCCGCACTGGGCCCGCGTGAGGAGGTCTGTGTCCCAGCAGTAGAAATGTTAAAAGGCTGATTATGCTTATGCTTACAATATTTTGTAGCTTTGCTCAAATTAAAGTTGCCGTATTTGCAACCACACAAAAGTCACTGAACCAATGGAGATATAATATTAAAAATGCGTTGTTATTGATTACAGGAAAATATTTTTGATATGAACCGGCCGCTTTTGGTAATACCCGGGCAATTTTCACAATCACTTGCGCGGGATTATTTTGAATGAAATGAAAGTTTACATGTCCAGTTTTTTATTTATTCACGCCTCTATTTGCTGAAGGCTTAGGCAGTGAAAGGAAGAAAGAAAGAAAGCAAGAAACAATGATAAATTTGGGAGTAGCAGAAGACAGCGAAAAAAAAAGCGGTGTGTTTTTTTTTTTGAACCATACCACAGGATAAGCTCGTGGCTTAATAATAAAAGCCGCAATGATTATCTTCATGGTTAAATTGCATGTTTAGCTAAAATAAACAATAACAGCGACACGGGTCGATTTTCAAGGTTGACAAAGTTGGTCTGTGGATCTACCGAGCTTCGGAAATCACGTTAAGCCGTTGGTTCCGGTTGTCATTTGTAGATCTTCATCAGACGTTACAGATTATCAGACTCCAGTTGATAAGATTCCAGTTGATCAGACTCCAGTTGATCAGACTCTAGTCTGACCAAGAACTACCCGTCGTTCGATCGTGTTATCCAGTTCCAGTTCGTGTTGTTCAGTTGGTCTTGTAGGTAACCGCTCCACGTAAAGAACCGATATTTAGCTGAACGAAGTTTGAATGGAAGCCGACCCCAATATAGTTGGGAATAGGCTAGGCAGATAATGAGAGCAGAGTTCTACTTTATTTCAAAGTTTTGTTTTTAATTAACCGACTTTAAAAAAAAGGAAGTCATTTAACATTTTTCTACGGTGCCCTTACCCTTTTGTGCTTTAATTCGCGCTCAACCCTAAAACCGTACACAAAAACCTTTACGTATATTTTAATTCGCTATTTCCGCGCAGAGCCTGCAGTCAATATTGTTCCTCAACTAGATCGGGTCTGCGTTCACGAGTGCTGAACAAGCAACGCCGGGGCGCAAACATTAGCTTATGATGCTGCACCAGTTAATGTATGTAAACGACGAGATTTTTGTTATTTTATCTTTGTTCTAGTTGTTGTGTAAGCAGCTGATGAGTTGGAGATTTCTTTTATGCTCGAGTTTCTGCAATATTTCGGTAGTGCTTTACATGGGTAGCCCCATATTGCAGTTCTGTAGCGCATCTGGGATGTTTGCGGAAATACGTGTTGATTGCTACTATATATTTAATTATGAAGCCAAGTTCATCACGGTTATGTTTGAGTTTTTTACATAAGTTACCTAGTTCTTTTATCAAAATGAACAGCTTATTGCCAGTGAAAGTCCCGTCAAAAAAAAGACACAGATCCACCAAGCGTCGTCACCTCGAAAGACCACAACAAACCAAATTATGTTTTGCTTTTTAGAGATTTTTGTCGGAGTTTTTATTTAATTTCTATTTATGTTTATTTATCTAACAGTTAACTAACACTAGAAATCTACAGCTACACTCACCTAAACAAAATTGAACATTATCTGTTAATGCCCGTTATTTATATCAGTTATTTTGCTATAGCGATTCAAGCAAAAATGTGACTGAATTAAATTGGCTTTCATTTTAATTTATATGCCATGTCTGACTTAATTAGAAAAAATAGATCACAATATCTAATAAAGAACAATGGCGAAACTTTAGCTTACTTGAATTTAAGCGTCTAAAAGTGACTTATATACGACGGAAGTTCCATTATTTTTCTATATTTTTTCAAAATATCACATTTACTAGATCAGGCTCGAGAAAAAAAATATTAAAATGGAAAGTTATTTGACTTTTTGATTACCACTTAGTGTTGCCATTTTATATTTATCCTGCCAAGTGACAGTAAGTACAGCATTATTGAATTGTAATCAGTTTTATTTTTATTATAAGTAATTAAACGGAGTAATAATATAGTTTATTTTTAAGTGTAAGTATTCCATGCAGGGAGGTCAAAACACTGTGATGAAAAAATAAATAAATAGCTTTTAATGATTGGCAGAAAGACTAGTATCCCGAATCTAAATCTAAAATCTAAATTCAGCCAAACAAAAAAACGAACAAACTCTTTGGCTTTATAATATTAATAATAAAATAGTATAGATTTTATTAATTAGCCTTCTATTATTCGTATACAACTTAGCATTTTTGCTGTTTTATACTTGTCAAATATTAAATACAGATACATCAGAGCACTAAAGCTAGCTAATTAAAGTTATACTACATATAATCATTAAAAAAGAAGTTACAAAACGTTGCATCTCGGTAAAGACTTCTACCCAGCTTCCAAACCGCTTAAAAAAACCAAGCTGCTATAAATACCTACTAAAGCTGCAAAGCTGTAATAATAGCACGGCTTTCAGCGAGTAAGTGAACGTTTCAGTCAATAAATCGAGTGAACAGACGATTTTGTACCGGAAAGTTACCGACAGAAGAAATTAAAAAGTTCAGTTTAAATCCGGAAGAGATTGCCGGTTCCTATTAGTCTTTGTTAATATTTCGTATTGACCTTATCTGGCTGGGTATTTCAGTGGGTTGGTAAAATAATCGGTACTGGATATTTTCAGCTAAAAATATGACAGTATGCTTGCTGTTGAATCCGTTTATAATGACATCGAAGGGAAGTGAAAAATGCGTCATACTTAGCGGATGTCATAAATGGCGTATTTTTAAGAATTAAACAAACAAATATGACATTGTGGTAACTATTGAATCCGCTTATAATGCCATTGAAGGGAAGTGAAACATGCGTCATACTTAGCGGATGTCATAAAAGGCGTATTTTTAGGAATTAAACAAATTCCTGTTTTTGTTATGTATTTCTCGTAATGAGGAGGAACTCAAAAATTGTATGTTGATAGTCGTAAATCAATCAAATCAAAACGAATCGGAAACCAATTATGAATTATGTCCCTCACGGGAACCCAACATAATTTGTGAAAAGTAGGTAATATTTTTTTTTAAAGAAGGTCTTGATATTAAGCGGTTGGTCAATATTATAATAATATAATTAATTGTGCATTGAGTTTACTAGCATATATACTAGCGCCACAACTGTTATCTATCAGTTGTTATCTGTCAGTCTGTGCCCAGCACTTCCCACGTTGTATTATTAAATATAGGCGGCGTCAAAATAAATGGATTCCAGTGTAGTTTAATTATTATTTATCCATTGATTTATTTTATATACATACGTGAGATTTTTAAATTTTCTATAAAAATAAACAAAAATATGTATTAGCCCACCGACATCGGGAACAGGGTTTAAGCTACCGGTAGTCCAGGAAACTGTTCTAAAAAAATAAAGCCCTTGATCCAGCTGCGCAACGAGAGCCTCTTGAGATATTGGCCGAAGCTCTTGACACTTATGCCATTGACCGTCACGATTATCGGAACAATTACTACTGTGTTCACAACCCACAATGTCGACAACTTCACGAGCCAACTCAAGATATTTCTTTTGTTTATCTTTGTGTTTCCGCCGGAGCTGGGTTAATTTTCTAGGAACGATGAATCATATATTTTTAATTATGACCCCATAATCTTGATAGATGGCCCCTAGGCATTATCTGCTTATCAACCGGTTTCTTTTTTCTAGGAAGAAATTTTTCTGAAGAATATTTCACACAGTACAGTAAATGTTTTTAAAATCTAGTCTGTCCCCTAAAAATGACTCCATTTTTAACATTTGTTATTGTATCACAGAAGTTCATAGGTTGTAACGTTTTTCCCTCACAAATAAATAAAAGAGGAAATATGACGTACAATTATATTATTATAAAAATGTCTTAGAACTACACTTACTACTGACACACGTTCACCTAACCACCACCTATCTAACGCTCTCAGTAATGGTCAAAACAGTGTTAAAAAGTTACTTGGTTAGGCCTCTGGGCTCTTGCCAGAGAAGCCAGGCAGTAGGTCCGAAGCCGATGCTGGTGCAGCGCCGGCTCGCAACCTCGGTTGCCGCACAGCGCGAGGCCCCTCAGTAAGGCCCGCACGCGGGCTCCAGCGCTCCCGCGGAGAGAACTTCGTAGACGGTTCTCAGTTGAACCCCGTCGTTATCCTCGGAGATGGTTCACCATGGAACTCCGGCGTAATACTGGTAGATGGTTCTCAGTTGAACCCTGTCGTCACACTGCCGAATCCTGGCTCCTCAGCCCTTTATATAGCCAAGACTCACGTTCTATAATTCATAATTCAAAACGTATGTTTTCTTCCGGAACAATTCAAAATTCAATTCAGTTAGAATGCCAGTGAGGTTTATAGCCAGTATTCCGTTTACAAATAATCTAAGTGAGAGCGTTCATAAGAATTTTAGAAATACAGTATATAACATAGCTATACAGAAGGAAAACAGAATATAGCTTAACATCTTATATTAATCTATTAAACACAAATATAAAGTGAATTTTAGTATTTACAAACAGTTAAACCTTTTTAGTAAAGCTATAGAGCAATTACATAAAGAAAAATATTACAGTTTGACAACTCTGACATAAAATGTCACAACAAGAAAATAAATATTAAAAATATTAAAAAGGTGATTTTATATTCAGTGAAATCGTTTAGAATCAACGCTTAAAGCATTCAATAACGAATTCCACTACTAATACAAGCACTTCATTAATTTCAGTATATGTAACTGAAGATAATCTAAAAAGTCAAACCGTGAACATAATGAGATGTTACAATGGATAAAAGCATAAAATACCTAAAACGTAAGTGTTTAATAGTACAATATGATAGTATCTGCAGTATTTAAAGTACAGATACTATAAGGTATACCAATTTTTAACTGAATCAGTCCAGTAGAATCGGAGTAAATTGCCTGTCACAAACGGGCAGACCGAATGGTCCTGTAAAGGTTCCGTATTAGCTACCTAAAATATATTCAAGTTCTTAAAACGCAACAGACAGATGTGTTGTTCGGAAGTTGTTGCGCCACTTCGTCCTAGCTATAAACACTAGGAATTGATGACTGGCGGACGTTTTGGGAGCTGTATTTACGTAAAATTTGATGTTCATAAAGCGCTGGCTCTCAGCCTAGTTTGAATTTGGCATTTGAGGCAAAACCAAGAAAGTTGTGCAGCAATAATTACTCTGCTCATACTAATTTCTCATCCTTTCCACTTACCCTAAAACAACATGAAAAGTATATTCAAGCTGTAATTTCGCAGACTAAGCAGACTTTATGACTACTGGCTAAGTGCAGGTGCACTTAACATGAGATATATCCTCCTAAGTTGTCGGAGTAACTAACATACCACCTACTCATTGACTTATATTCACCCGTTTTCAAGTTCCGTAGTTTCGTATATTCAAAAAAAAGAAAAAGAGATTCTGTGAAGTGATAATGCTATATATGTGTATGTAATTAAGTCAGTAACTTTTATTGCGAAAATTACGTGTTTGAATTTAGCAAAATAAATTCAAGTCATATCGCACTCTCAGAAAGAAAGTGGCTTAACTCAAAATTCTAATCTTAATTGTGATAAGGACAGCTTATACATAGGACTCGGGAGATATTTGATTTTTTACCCAATAAGTACTTTTTGAAGATTAAGCAACGCTTGCAAAGTTTGGCCTGTGGATGGGTGACCATCTTAACATAGCGAGATTCCTCCGTGCCTCGGAAAACTCGCTAAGCCGTTGGTCCCGGCTGTCATTTGTAGATCTTTGGCAGTCGTTACGGATTTTCAGAAGCCAGTAAATCTGACTCGTCTTGCCAAGAAGTACCGTGTTACCCAGTTAATGGGTTGTGGAGGTCTGGTAGGCAGCCGCTCCCCGTAAAATACTGGTAATCAGCTGAATCCGGTTTGACTGGGAGTCGACCCCAATATAGTTGGGATTGGGAAAAGGCTAGGCAGATGATGAAGTACTTTTTGACGATTTTAATTTTTGCTCATTTGGCAAAAATTGCAATTTTGAGTTAGGTCCTTTTGATTCTAAGGGTGCGATATATTTAAACTATCTTCCATACCAGTAAAAAATCTAAGGAAACATATTCCGGGATTCTATGTCCTATTCCAGAATGTGGTCTACTAAAAGTAATAGAACTGAGTTAAGCCCAGTTGCAAATCACCACGGATTATATAATAATAACACTAATACTAATGGGTCTTAAATTTTGAGGTACTTTTGATTCCAGTTATAGGTTTGGCAGAATCGCTCGAATGTACGAAAATTTGTTCTGGTTTCTCTAAGGTTCATATAGTAAACAACTCCAGATGTAACCTGAATACTATCTAACATAATACTATTTCGTTCAATTCAGTTTGCCAAAGAATAGTATAAATATATATATACTATTCTTTGGCAAACAAACGTAGGGCTCTATCCATACCCGTTACTGATCATATTTGTGTAGACAAAAGTAAAAAATAATATCTTAAAATTGTCAACGGATTTTTTTTCAGAACTGGTAAATTCATAATAGAATCAACATTCATAACAATTGCTACTAGAAAATACTACGCGCAGTGTTTTTCCATTTTAATCATCATTTATTCATTCATAAATCAATAGCCTGTACAATGTTTTCATAAGTTAAGTGACATTTTGGGATATAAAAAAACGCTATTAAGTATAAAAAAAAAAAAAATTGATTGAGTCAGGCGTTACTTTGCGGAAATCCATTTTAACTTTGAAAATGAAAACAAAATATCTAGTTTTAATTTCCGCGAATATTAGTGGGTTGCAGGTATGCACCTCCCTCCCGCCCGCTATATTATGCACATGCAAGATTACTAGGCAAATGCAAGGATTTTAAGCACATGCAGGAAGGCAATGCAAAACCCAACACCATTACCGACACGTGTTTCGCCTCTCCACGAGGCATCCTCAGGGGACGTGACATAATTATCTGCTGGAATGGTACCGTTCGACAAATAGACCTTTTTGTTAAAAAATTAAATAAAACTCACCCAAAAATTAAATTTAAATTAGGATTAGAGTCCCAAAACTCCCTTAACTTTTTGGATTTGACTATCACAAAACACAATAGTGACTTAGATTTCCAAATCTATCGAAAGCCGACACACACTGACACGACAATACCAGCCTCTTTTTGTCACCCTCTTCAACATAAATTAGCCGCCTTCCGCAGCTATATTCATAGATTATTTGCCCTCCCCCTTTCAGCAGAAAATTATGTAAAAGAACTTAATATTATTTACCAGATCGCAATTTCTAACGGTTACTCAAAGTCAATGGTAGACAGTTTAATTAGTAAAAAGCAGAAAGAAAGGGTTCGTTCACTATTATATGCATGTCCACGTACTAATATTAATAGATATGTGACCAGTCTGACCTATATGGGCCCCATTTCAGATAGAATTAGTAATTTACTTAGAAAAAACAACGTTTATGTAGCGTTCAGAACGGACCAGAATATACGCCGTATTTGTAACGGAAAAGATATTTTAGAAAATAGTAAAAAGTCTGGGGTGTATAGGCTGGTCTGTGATGAATGCAACGGGGTGTATGTGGGTCAGACGGGCCGAAACTTTGACATAAGGTATGGGGAACATGTTGCCGCGTATAGAAATGACCATTCGGACAAATCGAATTTCGCGAAACATCTAATTGATACCGGCCATTCTTTGCGCGACAACAATAGTAATATACTACATATTTGTGATAAGGGTTTCCGGCTGTGTGTTTTGGAACAATTAGAGATTTTTAAACATAGTAATAATAATAATTTTGCACTGTTGAATGACCAGACGAATTTGGTTTCTTCCCCTTTACTGCGAATGTTTGTGGGTAGTTGTACACAAATAACCAACGGTGGCAGTGTATAAAAGGGGGGTGCCTTGTACTAAATGCTCAGGGCACGCGCGCCCGCCTGACGCGAGGCGTCTGCCCCGCGACCTAATCGCGGACGTTTGACGGCCCATCGCACCGATTATGACGCCTGAGTGAGTCGCATTCACGTAACACGCGGCTCACTCAAACAATAAGACTCCACACACAACGCACATCGCGAAGCGCGACTCGTTCTAAGTTAATATAGGCGAGTCGCGCAACGCTCACACAATAAGCATTTCTCGACATTCGCTCGAACTCACGCACCGAATATTGGCGTAGTGGAAGCGCTATTCGGTGCATATGCACTGGGCGGTAGTACTCACACTGCACGGCCGCTCACACACAAACATAATTACCTTCTCGCAGTCCAAACCGCAAACGGCTCGATCTGTGCGCGGGGCGGACGGGGATTACATATTACTGCGGGCGTGTCAACAAAGTCGGCACCTCTGTCGCTGGTCGTTCCTCGCTGGGCCTCCCTCAGGCAACTGGGGGTCTCACCTGGCGGGGTCCGACCGCCGAGGTGTCGTGAAAAAGCGTTCGCTGTGCGCTGTACACAGTGGCGCGACAACGCCTGCAGTAACACAACAATAGACACTCGGGTTAACGTTGCTATCACTTTTTCAGTAGGCGTTAACCCGAAACTTTACGTTATTGATGTAACACCACAATGACGAGCCCATATTAATGGGCTGAGGGGTGCCCCCGCGGGCAGGGGGCGAAGCTCCGTGACCGCTCGCCGCGTCCTCTAGCGGGGACGTAGCGACTTCCATAGTAAATGCTCAGTCGCAACTCAATGGTCAGCGAGTCAACACGTCCCCTGAGGATGCCTCGTGGAGAGGCGAAACACGTGTCGGTAATGGTGTTGGGTTTTGCATTGCCTTCCTGCATGTGCTTAAAATCCTTGCATTTGCCTAGTAATCTTGCATGTGCATAATATAGCGGGCGGGAGGGAGGTGCATACCTGCAACCCACTAATATTCGCGGAAATTAAAACTAGATATATTGTTTTCATTTTCAAAGCTATTAACTTTGATGTTTATGAACATGATTTTTTGAGACTTTTCTTAAATAATAACCTAGACCTTTTTTAATAAGCCCTTAAAGATTTTGCACTAATTAAAAACTAGGGGTGTATAAGATAAGGTGTGCGATTGTTCGTATTCAAGGTCAGATGTAGAACATGGACAGAAACGCGAAGCCAAAAGTTTAAAGAAAAATAATATACTCTTGAAATTGCCATGGCTTGTAAGAAATCGGGCAAAATCAATATCAAAAAGTCATTAATTTTAAACTAGACTGAGAGACAGCACGTTTTGAACATCAAATTTTACATAAAGACAGTCCCCCAAAACGCCCACTCGTCACCACTTCCTAGTGTTTTAGCTGGGAAGAAGAAGTGACAAACTCCCCAGCAACACATCTGTCTATTGCGTTTTAAGAACTTGAATTTATACAATAGTATGCAAAGTCATTACATGATAAAGGTAGGAAAAAATTGATTATCCAACATGGAAATCATAAAACAATTCACTTTAAAACATTGTAAAAAATAGATTAAGTGAATTAAGTAAAAACAGATTGACCTAGTAATCAAAATTACAAAAAAAAAAAACAGTTATAATATGAACTCATATAACCTGACAACACAGTGATCCACCACCATTGCACCAGCCATGCCCTATCCAGCCGTTCCTGAACGGATGATAAGAATTGTTCTCGTATTACTTGTAGTAATTAGTTTAAACATTGAACACAACCAAGAGCAAAACAGTTTATTTACAACTTTAGGTAATTCAACAAATTTTGTAACCTTACCAATGCATAATGCATTTACATAAATACTGTAAGCCACAAACATCGCTACGTCGGGGCCCAAATTGCTACGCCGTAGACCCCAAAATTACTACGACTGCGTAGCGCCGTAGCGATGACGTCAGAGCTAACATGTCCGTAGAGAGGTTCAGATGTTTGCTATTGGACACTAAAGTTAGCTAATTGACGTTACTAGGTCCCAAGTGATGACTTTGACCGCTTGGCTTGTGCTTGGTTGTGGGATCGATTCTCGGTTGGAGCAAATATTTGTTTTGTGTAATGCCTAGTTCCCTATATCCGTTAAGTCACTTAGTTATAAGTACTTCCCACGTAAAACAGTATTTTGTTTTACACTAATTGGTGGTGATACCTCACAGCTAAACGTTCCTATCACAGGGTACCGACGGGTTATAAACTGGTGTTAACAATAAAAAGGCATGCGATTTCAGCAATCCCAGAAGAATTGCTATCATTTATTGAAGATTTTCGTTTCCTATCTCCGAAGTTCTTCATTAGATCTTCACCAAACTAGAAAAAGACCCTCGAAATAGGTACTACGACGCTCTTCCAAACCATCGTAAACAGTTTTTTTTCCTCTTACATCGAAATCATCGATCATCAATTAAGTAATCAATGTAGTCAGATCTCACTCAAATTATAATTTTATTTATACTAAATGGGAGCACATGACAAGCACTAGCTTTCGAATATAAAAATAATCATCAAAATCGGTCCACCCGGTAAAAAGTTACGGGATAACACACAACAAAAAAGGTATTTTCTTTTTCGGGCTTATAATTAGCCCGAAAATCTGGCAACAGTCTTGCCAAAAATTGCCGTGTTATCCGGTGGATGTTTTGTGGAGGTCTGGTAAGCAGCCGTAGGCAGCCGTAGACAGCCGCTTCACGTAAAATACTGGTACTCAGCTGAATACAGTTTGACTGGAAGCCGAACCTAATATACATAGTTGGGAACAGGCAGATGAGAAGTGAGTGATTTTGATAGTTTTGCAACTGTAGACGCTCCTTAAAAACGAGAATAAATAATTAGATAAACCCGAACCTATCAATCCGAATGAAAAAGCAAACTAGTATTATTTCCATGGTACTTACTTTTGTAATACAAAAACCACTAAATTTGGCCACAAGAAAATATATCCCCAGTTCACACCTTTTAAATTCTAACCGTTAAATTATTACCTAGATGTTATTTAAGGCGCTTAGTAATGTGCCGAGCAAAACCATATATTTCGAGTGCACACGATGTTTTGATTTAATCCAAAAGAAAAGTACCTTTTAATGGTGTAGTGGTAGACTATAAATTGTAATTATTTAAAATACAATTGATTAATATATACACTTAAACAAAAAAGCTCTTCACTAACTAAAAATAAAAATTGTCAAAGATGACGTCGAAAAATCCCTCCGTATCGCTGGCCACTGAAGGGCTGGCAGCATTGCCACGCTGTAAGGCAATGCTTTTCCTTTGTCCAAGGTAAAAGCCAGCCCTAAGTAAACTAAAGTTTATTAATATTTGATACTAGCTTTTGCCCGTGACTTCGTACACGCTCATCCCATTTTTAATCGTTCCTGTAGGAATTTCGGGACATTCTGTCTTAGTACTCCCTTATAAATTTCAGCTTTCTACGACCAACTGTTTCGGCTGTGCTTTATCTGCCAGTCACTCAATCACTCTGTTACGGAAAAGTTTTAAATATATTTATTCTTGATTGATTTAGTATATACTTTATTGTTCACAACACAAAACAAATATAACAAATACACAGACACTCTCTCTCTCACACACACAAACCCTCACACACAAACACATACATACATACACACATGATTTGCATCATAAACGGTTAACACCATAGAAATCTTCTTTATTATATCTATGGTTAACACACTTTTTTACTATCTCAATTGATGAAAAGCGATGATGTGGTCGACGATTGAGCACACTTACCTATAAGTAACCTCTTCACTCTCAACTTAAAGACTCCCAAGTTGTAGCTATCAAGAAACACAGATTCCAGCTCAAAATTCCACCTCATAACTGTACGCACAAAGAATGGATTGATGCTGAGGTGGTACCTTTCGGTTCGGACACGCTCGGTGCATTCTGTACTTATCTTCTCCTTTAATTTGTGTTTGTAACCATTGTGCTGTGTCTGTCCTGAATAAAAGTTTTTCTATTCTATTCTATTCACAACATTATGTGAAAGAAAAAATTAAAAATGTTTATTTAGGACTCGCACAAAACAAACTACAAAAAAAATACATAAGCTTAATGTGCGTATGGATTTTTTCACAGTGGCTATCGCTCACGGAATGTTAATTTGTACAGAATCCAAGGAGAAAAATGAACCGAGAAAACTGTACAAAATTAGGATACCAGGCGCCTTAAAATTTAAACCAACCATAAAGTGCATTGCACACGATCCCGCCAAGAGCCAACATGCACCAGAATACCGTGCACTAAGATTTGTAAAGCACATTATGTTAGAGTTAAGTATGGTATAAATTACCATAAATTATACTTGGAAACTTAGCATAATTTGTTGTATGCCAGGAATAATTGTGGCTTAGTAATCTGCCATTAACTACTGCAGCGACTTGTCTCGCGTGAATTGCACGGAAATCGTCCCAAAGGAAGCTTAATGGGTGTTAGGTGGCGTATGGCCTAAGAGTGACCTTAAAAAGTCCCTTAGGATTACACTACCGGCAGCTAGCAGTGATGAAGTTTGCGCTATATATTTTTAACCAACTTCCGAAAAGGAGGACGTTCTCAGTTCGCTTGGTATACAGAGTTATTTGAAAAACACCAACAACCTCTTAAGAGGTCATTGTAGTCATCATTATCAGAACAACTTTTACTATGGGAACAAACTTGAAATCGAGAAAAAAAAAGTCAGCTGTTCTCTACATTTTGTTGAGTTATTTATCTATACTAATATTATAAAGCTGAAGAGTTTGTTTGTTTGTTTGTTTGTTTGTTTGTTTGTTTGTTTGAACGCGCTAATCTCAGGAACTACTGGTCCGATATGAAAAAATCTTTCAGTGTTAGATAGCCCATTTATCGAGGAAGGCTATAGGCTATATATCATCACGCTAAGACCAATAGGAGCGGAGCAGCGATAAAGAATGTTTTTAAAATCGGGGATTCCACGGGGACGAAGTCGCGGGCAGCAGCTAGTACCAACATAAATGTAGGGAACGACTGATTTTTTTTGAGCGATTTCAGAGGTTTTTGGTGTTTTTCAAATAACCATGTACATGTACATATATATATGTATGTATATATAATTATATTGTTTTCCTCATCCCATTTCTTGTCTCTTCTTTATTCTTTTTAAGTTCGATGCGTTATACTTGATCCCGTTCAATTTTCTTTCAGTTTGGCTCAATAGTTTTTATATATGTATTATGAACATTTTAGCTTACTGTGATGTAATTTTTGCGTACCGAAATCGGTAATAATCGGAAAATAAGATTTGCAAATCGGTCTAGGCATTTTTGAGTAATCGGGGAACATACATAAACATTTGTTTATGTATGTTCCAAATCCAATGCAAATCTTATTTTGTTTGAAAGGGTCATGATCATCAGGTCAGGACCTGGAGAAATCGAGGGAAATCTTTAAAGTTTTTATAGGATAAATTTTGTATTTTTTGCTTTTTTGTTTCTTTAAAAGTCCGTTGTATTTTTTTGTAAAAAGATTTTTATTTCCAATTTTATAGTTCGCATTTCCTGTGCAACAAAATACTTATTGAAGATCCACAAATAAATACAACAAATGTACCAATCTTTTTCACTTCATACAGGTATGTTTATTCAAATTCTGTTCCATTTTACAACAGCAAAAAATGCAAATAGAAGTTTAATTTAGAAATCCGATTTTTACGACTGTGCCGTTATTTTAGATTGGACTAGCCAGAATTATGAGCCATAAAACATGACAGGATATACAGAGATTAATAGCCATGTGTTATTTTAAGTATGTAGGTATGTATGAAAATTGTATTTTTTTTAAGGTTGTCACAGACCTTATAGTTCATTCCAGCCTGTAAATATCCCACTCTTGAGCGCAGATCTCTACTTATACAGAGAGGGCACAAGAATTCATCACTCATCATCAGTGGTAACGGCCTCGACTTACAAATTGTAGGTCGCAGGTTCATACCCAACCAGGCGTATTACTTAGCGTAATTAATTTCATCACAACCGCTCTCAAAACGGTGAAGGAAAACATCGTGACGAAACCGACATGTCCTAGAGCCAAAAATTCGAAGACATGTGACATTCACCAACCCGCACTGGGCCCTCGTGGTGGATTACGGCACATTCACTCTCTTATTGTTAGAGAGGAGGCCTGTGTCCCAGCAGTGAAACATTAAAGTGCTGATTATGATTATGCTTGTTCAGATGGAATTTGCAAATTATTTACGTGAAACTAGCACGCAGCTCGTGGCAAATTACTGACGCATAGGTTGATCATAAAGGTTAAACAACGCTTGCCGAGTTCGGTCTTTAGATGGGTGACCATCTTCATACCGAGATTCTCGGAAAGCACGTTACGCTGTTTGTCTCGACTTTGATTTGTACATCTTTGACAGTCATTAGTGACATAAATTGTTCAGACATTTTGTCATCTTCCTAGCAAGTCCAAACGGTTCAATCCATCATTACGGGTGCCATTTGCAGAACTAAATACAGACGAAATTCGTACGTTGTGCGTGTAATTGAGTATTTTAATAGGGTGTGCAAACGGTTCTAAAAATTATCCTATCATAATCTTGGTTATAAACCATCTGTGTGCCAAATTTCATCCAAATCCGTTTAGTAGCTTTTGCTTGAAAGAGTAACATCCATCCATACTTTCAAACTTTCGCGTTTATAGTATAAGTAGGACTAGCTCTAGACTTGAAGTAATTGGCAGTCAGATTATAACCATTGTATTTAGCGTTAAGTCTTCCAAAGTCATTAAATAAATAAATAAATGAATTACGGACTGGAGTTAGCTCTAGTATATACAGTGGCTAAATGTTAAATACTACTAAGTGCAAACCTTTAGTATATTATTCTAAACAATTTACAGAGCCTCAAATTAAATACAGTTGGTACATTTGTCAAAGACGGGCCCGTTGGGTCATGCATGCTAGGGTTGTAGAAACTGTTGAAAAGAATCATAGCGGCCCTGAAACGTAAAGGGCATTAGGAGGAACACGGCTGGGTTTTAGTCAATAAAAGTCTGACACTCCCTTCCGCTCCGCCCAGAGCGGAAGAATTCATTTGATGATTTCTCATCCATAAAAAAGGTATATTTGACATGACAGAGAACTATGAAGTAATAAAAAATGTACAGATAGGGAAACCTCACAAAGAACTAGGCAAATTATGTTCATTAGCGAATTCAGTACAGACAAGGCATATTAGTGGGAACGATGAAGTAGTGTTGCGCGCCACAATTAAGCAAGGGAGATATCTGCATTCGTTACCACTAGCCATCTAATATCGAGTAGCAGAACTAGTGAAGTCCTTCGAGACTTTTCTTTGCTAGAACATTCTAGAATTCTCGAACTCTAGTCAGTCGCGACCGATATTTACACAAACTTTCTAGATCTTTTTACGATTAAGGTTCTGGAATTAACCGGCGCCCCATATAAGGCCGACTGGCCAACCGAGGCAGTATTGCGATACAAGTGATAACTTCGAAAGCGATCTTCAACTGCGAACTCAAGTGATTAGTAGTCCCCACCGAATGTGTCTCCACGTTGTCGTCGTGGTGGGGCTTGAGCGTCCCAATGATCTTGCGAGCTTTCCCGGTAGAGCCACTCATGCCGGAAGGTCGCAAGTGAGGGATCAGACCAAGAGAGACACACGCTTGCTCGCTGCTCTCTGGTACGCGTCTGATCATCAGACGTGACTGTGGGAGCAGCGAGCAGGTGGAGAGGTGAGGTGAGGAGAGTGGGCCCCGAGAAGGGGCGGAGCAAACAGGGACCGCACCCTTAAAAGGCACAAAAATGAGTCAAGATCTTTGCAAAATGAGTCCCCAGGTGGGTCCCGACTGCTCAGCGGTCGGGGAATCCCACCCCGCTTCGGCGGGCTGCCCTCCGTACTCTGGGGTGGGCAACAAAGACCTTCCGCTTGCCAGTGGCAACAAGAGCCGAGGAGGCTCCGAATCATCGTCGTCATCCGGATCCGCTTCGTTTAAGGAGCTGATGGCGTACGAGTTTGAAGAGGAGGGTTCGCCTGAGCGCCGGGGTGGTGCGGAGTCGGATTCCGGCTCCGCGCCAGACCTAGTAACGGTCAGCTCGGCGGGCTCTGGAGACAGAGGAGGGGGGGCTGCTGTGGAGGGCGTCAAGCTCTTCCGCAAGCGGCCCAGACGGGAGGATGACAGCGGGTCGTCCTCTGAGGGCGAGTTTGCCTCCGTCCGCAAGATCCCCACCGCCAGGCGGGGCAGGGGCTGTGAGGCGGGGAGGGGGCTGGCTCCCTCTACCCGGGAGGTGGAGAGTCGGGCCGGGAGGTTGGTGGAGGAGGGGCGTCGCCCTGGAGGGAGCGGTCGTAGGGCTCCCTCTACTCTTCCGCCTGCTCTCGACTCCGACGACTCGGAGGCCCCGGGAGAGGTGCGTCCCACTGTCGAAGACAAGAAGGCCCAGTTTGCGGAGGTCGTCGAGGCCGCGATCCGCGCTGTGGCCTTCAAGCGAAAGCAGTCCTCCAAGCGGGAGGCCATTACGGCGGCCAAAGCCTCCATTATGGCGGCGGCGGCGGCCAACGTCGGCGGGTCCGGAGAGGCGACAGAGTTGCGGGCGGAGGTCGCCCGCCTCGCGGCCGTAACGTAGCGACTCATTGCAGAGAATGAGTCGCTCCGGAGGGACCTGGCTGGCATGGCCAGAGCGGCCTCGGAGGAGCCGCGGGGGGGGCCGAGTCCGGCGACGCTGGAGGGGAGCCTAGTGCTGAGCCAGGTGCGGAGCCTGGTGCGGCAGGAGCTGGCTCCCTACCAGAAGCAGTTCTCCGTTTTGGAGGACATGATTCGGCGTCCCCCACTAGCGGCGACACAGAGGCCCCAGGGCCGGCAGAAGGCGGCTTCGTACGCGGCCGCCGTGGCTGCCGGCCCAGGAACGTCTGGCCAGGCGAAGGCGAAGGCCAAGGGCGGAGCCGCGCCGGCGCCAGCGACAGCGCCTGTGACGCCGGCGACTACGACGCCGGCGACGACGACCAAGTCGGCGAAGAGGGGTAGGAGGAAGGCTGGAGGAGCGGCTAAGGCTGCGGCGCCAGTGGTGCCGCAGCCGCCCCCACCCCCACCCTCGGACCCTCCTGCGGCCGAGGCCGAGTGGCAGGTTGCTGGCCAGAAACGGCGGGCCGCGAAAGCAGCCAAAAACAAGGCGAGGAGGCAGCGGCGGAAGGCCAACGCCATTGCGGCGAGGCTTCGCGCCCCGAAATCCGCGGCTGTAGTGCTCACACTGCAGCCGGAAGCGGAACAGAGGGGCGTGACGTATCTCGCCGTACTGAAGCGGGCGAAGGAGGCGGTGAGCCTCCAAGAGCTGGGCATCAGCGGGGGCATCGGGGTCAGGAGGACCTTAACCGGTGCCCGCAAGCTCGAGCTCGCCGGAGCGGAGAGTGGCCCGTTCGCGGACGCCCTGGCCGAAAGGCTGAGGGCGGTCTTACCCGCGGACGAGGTCCGGGTGTCCAGGCCGACTAAGCGCATCGACATGCGCATAGTGGGCCTGGATGACTCCGTGACGGAGGAGGAAGTTGTGGCCGCCGTCGCCAGGACTGGGGGGTGCTCTGCCGAGCTCGTCAAGGCGGGCACCCTCCGGCCTGACAACACGGGCATGCAAACCCTTGTGGTGAGCTGCCCCGTGACGGCGGCCAGAACTGTGTCGGAGGGCCGAAGGCTCTTGGTGGGATGGGTGTCTGCGCGGGTAAAACTGCTGGAACCCAGACCTCTGAGGTGCTACCGCTGCCATGTGGGTAACCACACGGGAGCTATGTGCCCCTCGGAGGTCGACCGCAGCGGACTCTGTTTCCGCTGTGGTCAGCCCGGGCATAAGGCTGGCTCGTGCGAGGCCACGCCGCACTGCAGTGCATGTGCGGCTGTTGGCAAGCCGGCCGAGCACTGGGCTGGGGGAAGGGCCTGCGCGCCATCCGCCCCGACCAGGGGCAAGAGGTCCGCCGCCACCGCCGCCTCTGCCGCCGCCGCGGCTTCTGTCGCCGCCACTGCCGCTTCTGCTGCGGGTGCTGCGGCTCCCAACACTCGGGAGGGTGCTGAGATGGAGTGCCAGTAATGGTCCCATTTCGGCCCCCTCCAGAGACAAGTCGGCCGCTGTGCTATCGCGCAGTGGCTGATGCCTGGGGACGGTGAGCGTGGGTGGCTCGCCGTCCGATACCAGGTTGAGTCGACGACGCGTTGTGTTCCACGCGCGCCTCAAGGAGCCGTCAGCACCGAGGACGGGGCCCCATAGGGTCGGTGCCTGCTAGGGTTGCGGAATTTGTTCGAAAGAGTTGCCGCGGCCCTGGAACGCATAGGGCACAAGAAGGATCACGGGTGGGTTTTAGTCAGTAAAAGTCTGACACTCCCTACCGCTCCACCCAGGGCGGGAGGGGTCATTTGATGATTTCCCATCCAGAAAAAAAAAAAAAAAAAAAAAAAAAAAGTGATTAGTAGTGCGATTGTAATTTATAATAAGTTAGCGAGTTAAAAAGTAATTAAAGTGTCATTTTTGGTTATTCAGTCGCCTGTTTTTAACCGACTTCTAAAAAAGGAGGAGGTTCTCAATTCGGATGTTTGTATTATTTTTTTTTATGTTTGTTCGCGCATAACTCCGTCGCTTGTCAACCGATTTGAAAAATTCTTTTTTTGTTGGAAAGGGTATACTTCCCAAATGGTCCCATGACCATGACAACCAAGCGGTTTTCGAAAAATCTAAAAAATATATCGACGCTCCCAAGCAATAACTCGGTAATCGAAAAATCAAAATTTTACAGGAGAAAAGATTTACTGATTTTATCAAATATCTTTTCAACAAGTGGGACTATTGAAGTCATTGATGTATTAAATGAAAGGTATTTTTTGCTTAATATAAACTGTACCATTATTATGAAATCCCGTTTAGTCAAAACCTAGTAATTTATGAAAACAAATAATACCTAAAATTGATTACATCAAATATTACAGTAATAGTAATAACGGGATTATTGCCGGAAATTTGTCAAATAAAATATTTCATAACATTATGTTATGGACTTCTACGGCGTTATTTTTTATTGTAGGGCTGATACGTAACGTGTTTTACGGAGTTATTGTGGTGATTTCAAATAATTTTGAAAACGGTATTGATAAATAACATTATTATTACGATGCAACTTAGAAAACCAGTGCTATCGTTACCAGTCAATACCGATTTTTTTCGTTATATTTAAATGTAATATTAGAAGGTAATAAACGAAAGAAATATAATAATTTCGATTATTAGTAATATTTATTAAACAACAGAATGAAATTTAACTCTTTAATTTTATGCTAACATTTATTAATAAAAATAATTCAATAAATCAAATCCTGCAATCAACTTTGAGCTACATAAACTCATCAAAGTAGTTCTTCTTCAGATATATTTTCGTTTTCCACTTCAGAACAGGATAAGGATTGGTAAAAAGAATGGTAACTCTGTGGAATGGCACCACTTCTACGTATTTTAAAATTAGTTCAACAATAACCTCATAAACACGTTTACCAAAAACTTCATGAAAATTATTTACGCCAATAACCCCGTATTCGCAACTTACCAAAATAAAATATAAATAGTTTTTTCCGTACAGATCTATAACAGGTTTATTGTCGGAATATTATTGTGCCTTATTTCCCAACAATAAACACGTGTGTCATGATTTCTTTGTAAATATGATTAGGAAAAATCTGAAAAAAATTGCTAAGGTGTATTCCAGTCTACAGATGCCGAATTTGACATAACAGCATAAAACCCATAATAGCACATTACCGAGTTCTTGGTTGGGGGATCGATATGTACTTTGTCTACTTTGACGACCTCTTAGTTTACTCTGCAAAGGAGCTGTACGTTTTTTTTACACCAATGTGATTGGTTCGTTTAGGTGGGGAAGGGGAGGGGGTGTAGGTACCACTAAAAAGCGAAAAATAAAAAACTTTTTACAAAAAAATACAACCGACTTTTACACAAAAAATCAAAAAAGTGCAAAATAACTTTAATTTCGGAAGTCGGTGTTAAAAAAACGAAAAAGCAACCACAAACACCGAGTTCCGAAATTAAAGTTATTTTGCACTTTTTTGATTTTTTGTGTAAAAGTCGGTTGTATTATTTTGTAAAAAGCTTTTTTATTGTAACGAACCCGAAGCTCGTAACAATAGTAACAAATACTTTAGCCAGGGTGGCAACAATATCGTATCCCACTACGCTCGAATACGCAGAACTTGCAGCTGCCCAGGAAACTGACACCGAGCTTGCAAAGTTGCAACGCGTGTAAAAGGACAATAACAACGTGTTGTTGATTCAAAGAAACATGTTGTTTGCAAAGTTTCAACCAACTCAGCACTTCAACACTTTACCGTAAAATTTTGACGTTTAGCTTTTGATTTGATCAGCGACCAACATAGGGTATATTTATCACAGTATTCCCATGGAAACGTAAAATTATATTATTTTTTTTGCCAAACAGTTTTGTCAGTTAAGTATAGCTATTAAAGCTATTTACTGGGTAAAATAATGGTCGTTGTAGATTGGTGTGCAAAGGTCTTTGACTTTGCATATAAATGTGTTCAGGTGGTTCAACTGTATAGGTAATAAAAAGGGCAACTGGATTTAAGGGTCGTTGGCGATCACACCGTACAGTTCAACTAAGACTGAATCGTATTTTGAAAAAGAAATAGGGAAAACTTTGCGGAATTTGTTCGAAAGAGTCATCGCGGCCCTGGAACGCAAAGGGCACTAGAAGGATCACGAGTGGGTTTTAGTCAGTAAGAGTCTGACACTTTCTTCCGCTCCTTCCAGAGCAGTAGAAGTAATTTGATGATTACTAATCCAGAAAAAAAAAGGATGCACTGAAATTTATTTCTGTGCCTCCTATGGTTAATTTTGTATGTTTTCTAATAGAATTTAATTATTTGAAAATAACTAAAACTCCTAAATGGGTACGTACAATCCTGCAAATAATTCAATAATAATGTTATTATATAATTTTAAAGATTTATAATCATTAGATATATATAAGTTAAAACAGATTAAAAAAAACGAACTATGTACTAGGTCTGTGGCATGTTGACAAAATGTCCAGTTCTGTTATTTAGTTATAGTTACTACTGCTATCAAAACATTAAAAAAAAACAGTAACGAAATTAATTTGATTCAAAAGCAATACTCGGGGTTTCTCCAGTGGATAGAATTCGCAACGAAGTCATTCGCCAGAGAACTGACATTGCGCGTAGAATGCTGAAGTGGAAGTGGGCCGGTCATTTCTGTAAATGGACAGACTGTCGATGGAGCTGACATGTGTTTGAATGGACACCGCGTACAGGCAAGCGTAGTGAAGGACATCCTGCGGCACGATGGATCGATGATTTGAAGAAAGTGGCTGACAGCGGTTGAAGGTAGACTGCTCAAGACCGGGATCGTTGACGCCCTTGGGGGAGGCTGACGATCAGCAATAGATGGCAATTGCCTGATATGATGATGACAAATCGATGGTCATAGGTTCCAGATAAAAACCAATCTGTACAAAATGCATGGTTTCAAAATATTAGAGCCGTTTTTTTTTTTTCAAATAAAAAATAAATCATCATCTGCCTAGCCTTTTCGCAACTATATTGGGGTCGGCTCCCAATCATACCGGATTCAGCGGGATACTTACCAGTATTTAAACCAAAGTACTTTACCAAATAAAAAATAAATATCATAATTATATCATATCATTTATTCATTTCGGGTAACAAAGACCCATAACATGTATACCTTACAGACTATCATACATATTCACATAAAAATATTACACTATTTTTTACACGAAGTGTCGGCGTCGTGTTGCGCTGCGTGGTGTCGCGTAGCCTTATATGGAATCGCCGATACACGACACCCTCCGGCCAAAACTCTTCCTTGAGGAAGGTCTCAACATGATAAGTTGGAACTCACACCACGAACAATTTGAAATTCGTGTTATGGCGCGGTCAAGCTGGTTCTATTAATTCAGTTAGTTCAGTTACAGGAAACATTTTCTTTCATAGAATTATGACAAGTATGTCGAGCAAGACTACTTAGTACGCACAAAGGTAAAGCGTTTATATATTATTTGATAAATAATTGTGTAATGCTATGTAATGTAAAGTTTATTTTCTTCTTTTTAGGGCACTCAAATAAAAGCTTAGTTTTTTATTACATTTTTTTTTTTCAAAACAACGCTGAAATATGAACGGTCCACTGCAATAACGATAAATGTCCTTATTACCTCGTTTTGAGATAATTGCGTTACAATTGTATTAATACGAACAGGAAAGTCGTGTTTCAAGGTTTTGTTATTGATATTATATAGTTACTTTACTCAAGCTTTATTTAAGAACTAAGTAAAAAATATATTATTTAGAGTTATTTTTCAAAACCATGACTTTATTGAGTACCTTTTATCTAATATAAGCATGCACTAACTAGTCTAGTCTGTCGCGATTTTAAGTAATATTGCTAAGTTTGTTAACAAGAATGATGTGTCGCTGAATGACGTTCTTACTTAGAATTTTTACAAAAATGTACTTTCATCATTATTGCAGTGGACCCTTCATATGTTAACCGAGCACCTTTATACCTATATTTTACAAACAAATATTACAGATTAATTGATGTCTCCAAGTGTAAGAAACTCTAGGATAAGTAATTTATTTTGAACTTTAAAGTAAAGAGTCTGCTTTTTGTATTCGGTAATTTCTACTTTATGTAGGTACCTATATCAGCAACCCAAAATCACGCTTAAATATGACCACGTCCTTCTGTGACACTCTGTATACATGTACTTACATTTGTCTATCCCTATGGAAACTTTTGAGAGCAAAAATCATACGAAGCACAAGCACACAAGTTTAGTGTCAATTGATAATTTAAACAGATTACATAGACATTCTGCATGAAATCACCCAGGATAGATCTTAATAAGATAAAAAGGATCGTAAAAATAATTATTTAACACTGGAGAATACAAACTTCGTACCTAATACTTTCATAAAATCTCTATTGTTACCTTGCTGAACAAAAGCTTGTGTTACAAAAATGTATTATTGTGTACCGCTGGGTGGCGAAGAATAATACTATCTAAGGAAAATTCTAGAGAGGAAAGCGATATTTTTGTATTTAAATAGGGCTGTGCTATAAGTATACATGTCGCACTCTCAGAATGAAAGAGGCATAACTCAAAATTCCTGTTACTTATAATTTTGATATAAATTATTACAATATTTTGCTATAAAGTGAACGTAAAAAACATACTCAAAAACCCAGTGATGAAAAAGATTCCGAAATATAATTTGAAAAGGAACAGCTTATAGTACATACAAAGGTCTCGGGAGATATTTGTTTTTTTACCCGACATTTTTAAAGATTTTTTTTACCCGCCATTTTTAAAGATTTTATACTCTTGCTCATTTGCCAAACATTGCATTTTTTTAGTTAGGTCCCTTTCATTCTGAGGGTGCGATATATCTGAAGGCCAATTCTACTAATTTTTCAAGCAACGTTCGCATTAGCATCTCGGTCGCAATATGTCAAAAAAAAATTGTTTGAAAAGTACAGTGGCCAGTAGGTTTCATCGTCGTGAATTTCGGTTATCCCAAGAGAATAGACACTCGGGATAAAAATTAGCCTATGTTTTATTCCAGAATATGTAACCTATCTCTGTGCCAATGCCATCCAAATCCGTTCAGTCGTTTTGGCGTGATCAATTAACCAACATCCATCCATCTTTTCGCATTTATAATAGTAATCTATACTT
The DNA here is from genome assembly GCA_905332915.2 of Hecatera dysodea. Lineage (NCBI taxonomy): Eukaryota > Metazoa > Arthropoda > Insecta > Lepidoptera > Noctuidae > Hecatera > Hecatera dysodea. Next base: position 4,204,242 of record HG995290.1, on the reverse strand, counting down.
ATAATAAATCTGTAGAGAGGTCAATTCTGTACAAGGAATATATTTTCAAAATAACTATCAGGGGGTGATTAGTGATCGATACTGGTGCCAAAAATGCAATCAGTAAAATTTTTGTCTGTCTGTCTGTCTGTCTGTATGTTCTTTATAGAAACAAAAACTACTCGACCGATTTTAACGAAACTTGGTGCAATTATTCTTCATACTCCTGGGCAGGTTATAGTATACTTTTCATCACGCTACAATCAATAGGAGCAGAGCAGTGAAGGAAAATGTTGGGAAAACGGGAGAAGTTACTCCATTTTTTAAGCTTCCGTCGCGTGTGTAGCCTTAATGGTTAAAGTTACATAGAAATCATGTATTACGGAAATGTTCTACATAAAATTATCTAAAAAATATCCCGAAACAGCATATGTCTATCTTTTGTCAATTTTAAACCGATCGGGCTGAGAATTTCAAAATCGGGGGTAAAGTAACTATTCCACGCGGACGAAGTCGCTGGCAGAAGCTAGTGGTAAAATAAAAACATTTTGGGAAGACTTAGCTAAGCTTTAGTATTCCTTTATCAAATGAAAAGCTTTAGTTTTCCGCCATCTAAAAGTCCGTGACAACCCTAGCATTCAACAGAAAACAAGGCGACAAGTCTCTGACTAAAGACTATCCTTCTGGAAAGGAAAAAATACTAAAGTGCTTCTTAATCTTTTATTGTTTAGCGGTTAAAGAAAGGAATAAAGGAAACTTTTACAGCACTGGCTTGCATAAAAGACTACTTGCAGATAATTAAATAGAATGAAACGTACATTAAAAACTCGACAAATGACCTCATACTTTGCATCAAAAGAAGGACAGGATCAGTCGTACTATTCTGGAAATATCTCCTTGTAAAAATGTGGATGGAGTCAGTCTGAAGTGTTTAGACGGTATATCTCTTGATGCTCTTTAAGCATCTCAAGTGTGAAAACTTAGCTGGAGCGAGCGTGGTTGGAGGGACTCGGGTGGGTTTTAGTCAGTAAGAGTCTGACACTCCCTTCCGCTCCGCCCAGAGCGGGAGAAGTCATTTGATGATTTCCCATCCAGAAAAAAAGGTCCTACTCCATGTAAAAGTACGAAACCTATTTAACTAATACGGAATTCACGTAAGTACTATTCATTCTGTTAACTATATGTTTACAAATAGTTTATCTATAATACCCTATCCGCGCCTCTAACAACCACATCAAACAAAAGTAAAATGTGTGCGGCAAAATAAACTGTAAAGAGCGATATCGCCATCTCATTTACGTTGTTTAGAAGCGTCAGAATACAATTTAATTTTGTCTCAAACTTGAGTTCAAGGTCTTGATAACAGATTCGTAGATACTCGTATGCGTAGACCAATCGTTCGAGCTCATGGTACCTACTAAATATGTTCGAAATGTAAACCGATTTGCTAGGGTTGACAATAATTGTCACTGGATAAAAAAAAATCTTGAAACGGTATTCAAGTATTTAACTCTGACCATCGTGAATGCTCTTTTAACCGATCACGATGGCCAATCTCCATGGGCGTACCAAGCTTCCCCCCCCCCCCCCAGAAATATCGCAGAAAATGTAAGAAATCGCCTAATCACTAATCAAATGGTAAAAGGGGCCTTATGTGCTAACTTTTGAACAAACCGCACAGTAGACATTGGCGAAATGCACATAGCAAATGCCATAAAAAATAAAACAAAAATAAATAAAAATGCATAGTAAAATTTAATTTAATTTAAGTATTTAACTACCTATAAAGAAGGATCATTCGCGACTTTTTGCCCTACATACTACATATACCTACCTATCGTTTCATGTAGGCGTTTTTGTGCAGTGTGTATGAAAAAACACGCGGACTATCTGACCTAAAAATCTAACTTGCCCCTTCCTAGGCCAGACACTGGGTACGCCCATGCCAATCTCAATGGATATGAATCAAGTATGCAGGAAATATAATTTAGTGCTATGCAAACAACGTAGGTACCTACCTACTCTTTAGTCCTTTGGGATGACAGAATCGACGCTTCGTTTGCGCCAACATGAAAAAAAATCGAAAAGTAACACCTGCTTAAAAAAAGGTTCTGATCGAATCATATTGTTTTACTTTTGCTAATTTATTTATTACTAGCAGCGCCCCGCAGTTTCACCCGCGTAGTTCCCGTTCCCGTAGGAATGCGGTGATAAAATATAGCTTATGTTACTCAGGGTGAATGTAGCTTTCTAATGGTGAAATAATTTTTTAAATCGATCCAGTAGTTTTTGAGTTTATTCGTTACATACAAAAATTCAAATCTACCCTCTTTATAATATTAGTATAGATAAAACTATATATTTATATTAAAACTAGCAGCGCCCCGCGGTTTCACCCGCGTTGTTCCCGATCCCGTGGCAATACGGAGATAAAATATAGCCTATGACACTCCACAATAACGTAGCTTTCTATTATAATATATAATCACTTTGAAAATCGGTTCAGTAGATCCAGAGATTACCTCTTACAACGTCACAAACTCACAAACGTTACCTCTTTACAATAAAAGTAAGTATAGATGATAAAAATAAATAGTTTATTATATATTTCTGACTCTCATAATAAGCCCTAATTTTACCCTTCCATATTCATTCCAAAAAAAAACCATGGTTATAATCGATAACCAGACATCCAAATAAATTAACATCTGGAACGTAAAAATTTAACATTTATGAAGAACAACAAATTAGTATTTTGGTCATCCTTGCTTGGCTGACCTTGCGGGCCATGCGTATGACGACATACAGGCGCCGGCCGCCGCCCGGGCCGTTGAAACTATACATACCTACCATCTAAAACGTAGAGCGCTTGCGCGATACTATACACAAAAGAGTTTCCCTTCCGTAAGCGCTACTACGTTTGTACACAAACATTTAACAGTTGCTGAGGAAAAAATATGTGATTAATGGACAAATAAAAAGTGTATTTATACAAGTAGGTAGCGAATTAACGTTAAATATAAGGCAGAGCGTAGTGAGTCTGTGAAAAAATGTTTAGTGCCATTTTATAAGTGTTTTGTTGTATTTTGGAGGCCAAATCTTTCGTCAGTATTTGGTAGGTAAAGTTTATTGAACCTAATGTTAACATTGATTACTCTCATTTTTAACAATAGTTATTCATGCGCATGTGTTCTTTATATTTATACCTAATGTGTTTTCGTTTAAAAAAAAACTTAATCTATACTAATATTATAAAGCTGAAGAGTTTGTTTGTTTGTTTGTTTGTTTGTTTGAACGCGCTAATCTCAGGAACTACTGGTCCGATTTGAAAAAATCTTTCAGTGGTAGATAGCCCATTTATCGAGGAAGGCTATAGGCTATATTTTATCCCCATATTCCCACGGGAACGGGAACTACGCGGGTGAAACCGCGAGGCGCTGCTAGTATTTAATATTTTTGGCTGTCGTACATTTGTTGTTATAAACATATTGACTATCTAAATATCCTACTTCTTATCAATAAGGTTGAAAACCGAATAAGATTTGTTTTTTTAAACCACCTTTTCAAAGCATGAAATAATAATAGTTCGTTCAATTTTATAATTTAATGGCATAAATTTAATAATACCTACTATACAATTTTAATTTTAACTTTGAATGATGTGGTCTCCTATAGTTGAGGAGCACATGGATTTTTGTTCTTGTCCTTTATGTAAGGTTTACCTACTTATTATTTGTCGGAGATCCTAATTTAAAAAAAAACCGATACTTCTAATAATAATCCCTAACTTAAAGATAATAGCTTTTTAGGAACCACAGATACTGGCAGTTAATTCAATTCATAATAATATAGCATAATCAGCCTTTTAACGTTCCCACTGCTGGGACACAGGCCTCCTCTCTAGGAGAGGGAATGGGCCGTAATCCACCACGCGGGCCCAGTGCGGGTTGGTGGATGTCACATGTCTTCAAATTGTTGGTTCTAGGACATGCCGGTTTCCTCACGATGTTTTCCTTCACCGTTTTGAGAGCAGTGGTGATGAAATAATTTACACAAAGTAATGTGCCTGGCTGGGTTAGAACCCGCGACACACATTTCGTCACAGTGAAAATATTCCCGAAACGATTTGTAAACGCATAATTTTTATTGTGTTCACAGGTTCATAAATAAGCAGTACAAGAATTTCACAGAAAACGATAAATGAGCATTATTTATTTACAACCGTTAATCAACAGTCAAACATCAAGATGAATACAAGTACGTATGCAATATTTTGGTTTTATATTCTTTCTAATCCTAACATTTTATATTATGTCTCTTCGTTTGTTTCGCTTTGGCGCCTAAATCACTGAAGTACCGATTTTGATAATAATATTAATTTTATAATAATAATAATTTATTTAATCTCACAAAAAATAAGCTTAACATTCTGGTAACGAGTAACACTGGACCCCACACTAGGATACCCTGTGTCGTGAGGCCCAGTCTCTTCCATCACAAGGTTTGTATCGGCTGTAGTTTATTCTTTAGATAAAATTATTGTTTAGATAAATGTGAATGATGAATTGGTACTCTGTTATCTTTACTAATATTATAAAGCTGAAGAGTTTGTTTGTTTGTTTGTTTGTTTGTTTGTTTGTTTGAACGCGCTAATCTCAGGAACTACTGGTTCGAATTGAAAAATTCTTTTTGGGTTGAATAGACCATTTATCGAGGAAGGCTTTAGGCTATATATCATCACGCTTAAGCCAATAGGAGCGGAGCAGCGATAAAGAATATTTTAAAATCGGTGTTTCCACGGGGACGAAGTCGCGGGCAGCAGCTAGTTAAGTATATGGACGACAGATAGGGCTCTTAGAACAGTTTTAGGCGAGCGAAGCCGCTCTATAACTTTTTTTTCTATTGTTTCAGTTGCAGATGCAGATGAAAACCTTGATGATGAACTCCTGCAGAAAATAACCAAACATTTGAATACAGAAGATTTAAAACATTTAGAAGATCTTTATAACACTGTTTTAGATATCAAAAGCAAGTTGAATGCCGCATACGAGAAAGGGAGTTTAAAATTGAAAGAATCTTTTGATTCAATCCAATTGATTGTGCCTGAGGAACCATCTTCTCATTCATCAACATCCTCAACTGTACCCACGGGCACTGTGGCTAAAAAGTGGATGCTCAAAAATCCAGAGCCTGGTCAAGGTTTAATAGAACTAATGCCAGATACAGGGATATACGTTGATGAAATGGAACTCACTAGAACCAAGCTCAAGGCAACTGATATGAGAAAATTTGCAAGAGCTCTTTTGAGCGTAGTGTTTTCTAAAAAAGCTCTTCGAAAGTGTTCGTACACTGGTCTATGTAAGAGAAAGCGACCAGGCTTGGATGAATATGCAAGAGCTGTGTTCATGGCGTTCGTGACGCAGCATGCCAAAGAATCAGGTTGGGAGATAGTTAGTAGAAAACAAATGACCTATGCTATGACTTCTAAGGTTAATGATTTGAACAGGATTTTGAGTATTTGAAGTTCCAAACGAGACTTCAGAGAACTCACGCCAGGTACAACCATGGTTGAAGTAACGGAACTCCATCTTGAGCGTAGCGAGATACGGGGTGAGGGGAGCAGCCCCACATATAAAATATTTTTTTTATTGCGATTATTGCAGAGCGGTAACAGAAATAGAATTGGTCTTCAGACATGGGCGTTACGAGGGGGGCAGGCAACTCTTCCCAACAATGTTTATGTGCGGTTCTCGCGGAATGGGACAAGATTTGTGCCTCAGATAGCCAAATAATCAGGCATATTGGAATCCCATAAAAAAAATGTGAAAATGGGAGCCATGTTCAATTTTAATAATATCTGTATGAGAAATAGGCAGTAAAGCAGCACAAGTCAACAATCAATTGTTAACTTGTGCTGCCATACTGTATTTCTCTTGTATAACAGTAGCTACTTCAAACGTCACTTTGATGACGGAGCCCCGCTGCGGGGCTCCTTTTTCAGCCTACAAGGTTTAAAGGAATGGGAGTTTGTTTCACAAAATAGGAAATTCTTAGCCACGTTTTTTTTTTCTGGATGTGAAATCGTCAAATGACTTCTCCCGCTCGGGCGGAGCGGAAGGGAGTGTCAGACTCTTACTATCTAAACCCACCCGTGTTCCGCCCAGAGCGGAAGAAGTAATTTGATCATTTGCCACCATTAAAAAAAGGAAGCTGGATTAGATTGTTTTTTTTTTCATCGCGCGGGAGAAATCATTTGATGATTTCCCATCCAAAAAAAAGGTGTAATCGAGTTTTGCGCTTACCTGCACACATTTTTATTTATATGTACCTATCGATTGATAGATATGTACAATAGTCATTTTGATGTCTTCACTTGATGCAACATAAACTTAAATGATTAGTTAAAGTAATAATGTGCATTTATGTAAGTACAAAAAAATTACATAAAAACTGTACGTCGGTCCAAAAAAAGACAAAACAAAATAATCGGCCGAACCTGGTTGGTATTTTTTCTCAAAAATACCAAAAAGGTTCGGCCGATTATTTTGTTTTGTCTTTTTTCGAATTAAACTGGGGGTAAAAGTTCCACTATTTAGTTTTGTACAAAATTTATTTTATCTAACAAATTATATGAGCTTAAATTACGGGCGTTAGTTGACAAAGCCTGAGAAGTGAAGTGTATAATGTGTAACCGAAAATATTGAGTGTTTGTAAGAATAAATCATTAATTACATTCATTTCTACGATTATTTCCTAAAACACCTTCCTCATTTCTATGCATATGATTCCCTTGTACAGGACCTATCAACCACATATCAGCGCTGTGATATATATATATTTTTTAAATGTCGCAGCATATGCTGAGATAGGAACCTTTTTGGTCTCGCACAATTAAGATAAGTATAACTGAAATGTACAGATTTCGTTCATTTACTTTTTTTTAGTAGTTTTATTTTATTTTATTTTTTGTTTACTATTATAAACATGATAGTTAGTTAAGTTTAGTTAAGCATAGTTTTTAATATTATTATGTATTTATTACCCTAAAGTTTAATTTAATTTGTATACTATAATCCACAGTTAATCTGTGAACAGCGTTGTGGGCTGCAATATTGTTCAAATGTTTTGTGTATCTCTTTTCTATAAACTATATATTGTAGCTGTTTACTGTTCCTTTTGAATAAAATAAAATAAAATATTATGTTTGTTTTGTGCGAGTCTCAAATAAACATTTTTCTTTCTTTCTTTCGTTCCATGTTATGTACTCATATCCCACGCCGATTTCGGCTGCTTGCTGAGTAGGGTAACGAGCCTGTGCTCTAATATGGTTAGGTAGACTATTGTGTATATCACCAGAATATTGTGACTCCGTGAGATTATTAATTATTATTATATTATAGCTAGCTTGAATTGTCCCACTGCTGGGCAAAGGCCTCTCTCCTCCTTCCACTGTTCCCTATCCTGTGCCACATCCTGCTAATTACCAAGGAAAACATCCAAGTCGTCCCGCCATATCCTTCGTGGTCTGCCGCGGCCAGTGAACGCAAATAAAACATGGAAGCATTACTTCAAGGGATCTAAGGGCGAATCGTGACCCAAAAATCCAAACAAACTCACACATCGAAACCTCGTCGCTGATTCGCCGAACCACACCAACAACATTATTGCTATTACGATGCACAGTTAAAAATTGACCTTATTTCCCAAGTACAATTGGGGTTTAAATTATCATGTAACGAATAGGCCGTGTAACTAAACACGTGAGCGGCGCAATCGGTAAGCCCCGCCTACCGCGGCGCAATGTGCTTTGGGTCATTTTTTTGAGTTAGGAATGCTTCCATGTTTTATTTGCGTTCCCTGGCCGCGGCCCCATCTCGCGATTTCAGGGCACCAATTTTGTTTTTATCAGATATATCCAGCTGAGTCAATAATACTAATTTGGGCAGCCTTCTGAGCCACGTCAACGATCTGTGTTTTTGAGCGCAGTATCGTGTTATGAATTCGATTAGAATTGTAATAAAATTATGAATATTATGAAAACATCGTTTTATTTAGAATGATAGAATGGGATCCCAATTCAATGGTTTGTAATATACATACATAGTTTACAATTTCCCGCGATATTTTACAATCTTACGGCGTTTGCAATTTTCTGGTATTTTCTCCTTGAAAGTATTAAAATAACATTAGCGTAAAATTATTAGATGTGGTGGATATGGCGACTTATTCTTGATGAGTTCTCGCTTAATGTCAAGACCATAGTTAATTCTGCGTGTTTTCAAAAGTTTACACTTTCTGTGTAGGTACCAATCTAACGAAACGAAACAAATCTAAGTAGGTACCTACCTGAAATGCTATGCAAAATAGCTGTACCTACACTATAATGTTAATAAAACAACAAACTGAATATTTAAGAATATAATAAGCTTTTAAGAACGAAATAAGGATCATAAATAATAGATAGTTATTAATAAACTGAACTTAGGTAGGTACTCATTTAACTTTTCAAACACACCAAACTAAATACATACTTTCATGTTTCACAATTTCGCAATCAACACTCACCACAAAAATAAGTTTTTTGTGTATGGCAAATAAAAATATTAAATATGTTGATGTTGAGGCTTATAAAAAAGAAATCTGTATAAACCGGAACGCATTATTTAAAAGTAGTATTAAAAATACGAAAATATTAGTAGTCTGGCAACACTAATAAAGTCGCGGCAACACATGTGACAGAAATACCGGGATTCTATGTTGTACATATAGATTGCAAGATCTATACAAGCGAAAAATGACCTGTCAAGTGTTGATCATAGAGCTCAATATTATCCTTCCTTTTCAAAGCCCGTTACGTGATTGGCATTCTGCGATAGGTAAATAAACAAGGAAAGGCGATATCTCTGTTTCTTTCATACTATACATTTGACCAACCAAGGCGAGCCCGGTTCAGGGTCGCGGCGGCGTCACGGCGGCGGCGATAACATATGAACGTGAAAAAGTCGACATTGAATTAAAACAATTCTACAGACTAGTGACTAAAAGGAAGAACACGAGCGCAAACCACAAAGAAAACTCACTTCCTTAGACTGTATTCATTCTATATTTAAATTATGGATGATTTTTGTGACAAAACAAAATACGTTGGTGCTTAGTGGGTTTTCGAAAAATATTTGGAGAAATCTTTTAGTGTTTCATCGTGTTGTCGAAGATCAAATTATTATGATAATACCATCCCAAGTTTTGGTGAGTACATAAACTTAGTTGAACGTTCCACCGGTCTTTGGTTCAATATCCACAAAGATCTATGTATTTTTGTTTTTATTTGCGCTGCTGCCGCAAATAATTTCTTTTGTTGTGTTTCTAGATTTTTTGTTTAAGACAATTTTAAATAATAAAATTAGCAAACAGATTTTTCATGAATTGTGTAGTATCAACTTTTCTTCGCCTGGTTACATAAGCTTATGTTTTATTAACTGTTTTACTTAATAAATGTTTAATGTTATATTTACAGATTGAAAAGCAATAAAATTCATCACAGAAAAAGATATAAATATTTACTTACAACCGCTGAAGAACTGCCGAATAACAGGATGAGCGTATCAAGTACTTAAGTATTTTTTTATCAAGATTTGTCTAAAATGTGGCTCTTATTGCGCTGCTTTAAGGTGCACAATATTGTTGTCTAAGTTCATACCTACATTACTCACGTGCGTTTAAATTTATAGCCGCACTTGTACGGAAAAGTTCGTGTTTTTTTTTCATCTCAGCGAAGCTTGTCTTTTTAGACCAATCTTTCGTGACTTCGTAGCACAAATCGGTTTTTTCTGTTCCTGTAGTAATTTCGAGAAATCCTCTATAAGTGCTCCCCTACGTTCCCCAAGGAACCTATGTACAGCAAACAGGTTTCTACGACCAGCAGCTCTACCATGACTTCTTAAATCCATCATGATTCCTGTGTCAGGGAGAGACGGAGTTACACACGACGAATAGCACTATCCCTTTCCCTCACACTGAATCATGATAGCATTGGCTCTTCGAAGTCAGCCACAGCAGTTTCGGCTGTGTGTTCTCCGTCAGTAACGGAAGAATTGTATAAATAGTGATTTGTCTTTTTTTCAGTACCAGGTGTCAACGCTCCAATGTCTGCTTTAGATGTAGAAAAAATTGAAAATGTTTACAAAACTATTTTAGAAGTGCAAAGCGAACTGAATGCTGTATATCAAGAGTCGAGTTCAACATTAAAAAAAGCTTTTGAACGAATTGAATTGCTTGGGTGTGAGATTAACAAGGACCAACTGCATTTACAACCTTTACTGACCAGTCAATCAGCTATACGTGAAGGACCGCAACCACAAAGACCAGAAACATCTTCTGAAACATCAAGAGAGTCATGTTCTCAAAAGGAGCCATCTTCTCAATCACCAAAGTCTTCAACTTCTTCATCAAACTGGATGCTTAAACATAAAGGGCCAGGGTCAGGTCTAACAGAACTCCTGCCAAATTCAGGAATCTATGTTTCTATAGCTGAACTAAATGAATGCAACCTGCTGAAAACCGATATGAGAAAATTTGGAAGAATCCTATTACCCGTAGTCTTTTCGAAAGAAGCTCTGCAAAAATGTACCTTCAGTGGTAGGAATAAGCTGAATCGGATTACGTTTGATGACCACATTAAAAATACGTTCGTCGATTATGTGATTAAGCATGCCAAAGAATCTGGCTGGGAAGTTGTCAGTAAACAAAATTTACTCCAAAGTTGTAATAGCAAGATGATTGCCTTATCTGATACGCATCAGTTTAAGTATAGTTCGGTTAGAATAGACTTTTAACATGTGCAATAATACTATAAACCAAAATTACACATTTTTAAACGATATGAAGAAGAGTCTGATGCTCCCTACCATTCCACCCAGGGCAGAAAAAGTCATTTGAAGATTTCCCAACCGCATAAAAATTACACAATTGGTATACAACTATTAATGTAATTGGTAAATGTACATAATTATATCAAATGCAGGTAATAAAACACATGATTTTCTTATAATAAAGATCTCTTGATTGCTTTTTATTACTACCAACACTGGTTTTAATTAACTACAAAGCTTGAGTAGGATCAGCCAGCCCAGCCAAGTGATTCTGTCATTATTTCATACTAATAATTAAAAAAAATACAAACATCCGAATTGAGAACCTCCTCCTTTTTTAGAAGTCGGTTAAAAAAAACATGTCACATCATTGAAAGTAAACGTGAAGGTCGCCAAAGAGCTTCAAAGAGGCGCGGCCAAAGTAAAAAGGTACTTAACTACTTACTATTAGGTACACAGTATCAGCGTTGCGGCGCACAAAGAAGATCCACTTTAATTATCGAACGAAAATAGACTTCTTTTTCTCACTTGAGTTTTAATCTACTCATCTTCCATATACCTAGTGTTTTTCAATATAATGCTGGAATTATGAGCAATTTCTCAATCTGAGAATATTGACCAAATAAATGAAATAGGTAGGTGTTGTTTTTTATTTTATTAATTAATTTTGTGTTATAATTGTAAATAATAGGGGTTAAAGTATGAAATTGCCGTTTTATTGTAATAGGTTTTTTGAATTGAAAAATTAAAAAATAAACAATTTAGATTTTCAGTACAAATTGGCCATTTCATACTTTAACCCTTTATATATGTCTATGTTCAAAATCTCTACTAGTTATTTAGTGCACCACATCGTTTTATTTTATGTTATTTGGAGGATAATCTCATTCACTCACAGTAACCTGTTTATCAATAAATTGGTAACACTGATAAAGATACTTATTATAGACTAGCAACGTATCGCGGTTTCACCCACCCAGTTCCAGTTCCCGTGGGAATACCCAGATAAAACATACCTAGTCTATGTTACTCGCTGATAATGTAGCTTTCAATTGGTGAAAAATGGTTTAAATCGGTACAGTATTTTCGTAGCTTATTCGGTACAAACAAACAAACCAGAAAAAACAATCATTCATCTCTAATACCAGTTTAGGTACCAATGAAGTATAGATAATCGTGGAACATCAAAATACCACTCACACGGTTTTAGTGTGTGCTACAGAGAGACATGTATAAGAAGAACGTGGCAGAATAAAGTACTAACATTATAATATATTGGATTTGACAGCCTTTTGACATATTCCTTAACAAGCAGCGCCACTGTACTGTACTAATATATTGTAAAATGTCAAACTAGCAAAGGTAAAACGGGTAAAACTTTATCGAGTGATAGTAGCAGCAGGAACTTAATTATAGAAGATTAGTGCTAACAATATGATAATAATCAAATAAACAAGTGTATGATTTTTTTTACGTGCTGACAGAAATAGTCTGACAGTGTTAGAGTGATAATCATCAACAGACGTTAACATAAGAAAACAGTGCATTTGTTTTGACTCACATTATAAGTTTTCTTGGTGATATTCTTCAGATTAATTTAGTTATCGGTGTATGTTTTACGAAGAACAATTTTCTAAAGAATCTACAGAATAAAGATAATGTTTTAAGGGTTTGTAACAGGTAAATATAACTTTGTATTACAATTTATAATATACCTAAATTAATTCTTTGGATTCATTTTTTAAATACCATTGGATCTATTCTACATAATTATGATGAATTTGTACACCCGGAGAAGTGTCTTAAGATTTAATTTTATCTTTACTAGTACTTATTATATAAAGAATAAGATTTATTTGTTTATTTCTGAAATAAGCTTCGAAACTACCTACTTGATCAATTTTAATCGTGTTTCGCCAATGGAAAGCTATAATATCAGCTAGCAACACAGGCTTTATTTTTATCCTCTTATTACCTCGTGATCGAGAACTACTCTGGTCAAACTATGGGGCACTGCTAGCTGAAAATAATCTCTCTCTCAAAGAACCAATCAGAATGAATAAATACCTATTATTCTATGAACTATATTTAGCTAAAATATTTGAAGTAGACTAAAGTAAACACATTTCATGTAAACACTTCACAAATCACTAGGTTGAACTCGGTGAAAATGTGTAATAGTACAATTTTGTTAAAATGACACCAACGGATATGTTTCAACTTAAAGTACATGGATTTTGCACCATGCAAATTTTCTTAATTTAGATTTTGGTTGTAATAAGTATAAAATGAACAACAATATAATAAAAAAAATTACTTCATAGGCTCGTTGAATCAAAATCTTTAAATTGTTTGATATCCAAGTACCCATTGTCTGCTGTAATTGAGTATCATGTACTATTTATTTAAATAGTTGAAAATGGTCTTTAGCTCTGAAATTGAATTTAAAGTTAAAATAGCTATAGACAGAATAGGTATACCTATGAATAGGAACAATATTGGATGTCCAACTCATTGAATAATCTTCAAAAATAAAAGTAGGTATTTATTGTATGTGCTTAATCATTTGCCTTATTTGTGCAAAAATCCAAATTACCTACTACTGCAGTATTTAAAACAAAAAATGGATTACTTTAAATAATGTTAGCATATTCTTAATTTCAATTCTTTATACAAAATTATATTTTTTAGTAAACTTAAGTTGTTTGGTAAAGAATGCCTAGGCCCATCCCTATGCATTCTTTGCATGTACTTATATTTTTCTATTAATGACATTATTGTAATTTTGTGTTTTTGCTTTTTTTTAAATTTAATTCAATATTATTATTTTAAATTTTATATTCAATGTATATGGACTGATTCCCGGAATAAATAAATCTTAATTTTGAATATGTTTGGGTTTCTACTTACATTCAAATTAAGAATGTGCTATCAGAATTGAAATTAATTGATCTATTGCAATAATGGCTTTTGCCCATTGCATTGCTTTTGTTATAAACAAGTTGCCAGTAATCATCTCCAAGGTCTCAGAAGATGGTTATCAGTGACAGTTCAAGCCATCACTTTACAATCAATAACTCTGGGATGAAAATTTAGTAAAATTTAAATTAAACAATAACTATGAGAAAAAGCTCTAATGTTATGTTAATACCTGAAAATAGGCCTTTGGAATTAAAAGTTTGGACAGGTCCACTCAAATCTGGTACTTTGAGTAACCTGTCATGAGTGTCATGTGGTACTTTCCTCATAAGACCAGTTCAGACACCAACCTATATGGTTCTCATATGATTTGACCAGTACAATTGTATGGACTTCAAAAGAGGCCTTGACCTCTGAGTTTGTTTCGGTGTTTCTTCTCAGGGTAGTCAGCTAGGAAATGCCGGCCTCATCTAGTTTTTTCTCCATTTCTTAATATTAAGTAGGTACCTAGCATAGACATGACCTTTTTTCAATATTTACGAGTCTCTGAGGTAAATCCTAAGATTAAACCTATACCTACCTATTAGCTCGTTAAAATCTAAAATTGGCATTTATCACAAATCACAATGGACCTTTACTGGCAAATCTTACAGTACTAACCTACACAGTCAAATTTAATTACCCAGCTAGCAAACTTGAAGAGAATTTTTTGCCTGGTTTTTCAATACTTTTTTTTTGTTTAGTTACCTTTGGTTTAATGGTCAATAGTAGGGTTAGTTTTAGTTATCTATAGCCGCATATATACCGATACCAGGGTTTTTTGAGAAACAATTTTTTTTATATAATTAGTTATATGTATATGAATGCAGTCGTTTGTGTGAGAGTTCTAACTCTCACAAAAACGACTGCATTAAATATGTTACTAATTTGATTAATATGATTCTAAGAAATATATTAACTAATGAAAGTAAATATCGATTTTTTAATAAAAAAAAAAACAATCAACCCCTATTGTATACCCTTCGGCTTCTGATACTAATTTAAATTGATCCATAAAAAAAATGTTGGTTTGTACGTAAACAAAAAAAAAAACAAAAATTGCAGGTAGGTACACATCCAACTTCGTGTGTTTACGTTTAGGTTTTTGTTTTACAGACAATGGCCAACTTTAACGAAACAAGTTATTTGGTCGTAAAAATATCTGACCTAGTTGATGAAAAATATATCGGCTGCAAATGTATACCTTCACGTTGGGCTGAAAACCCTTTTAGCAATAATTATTTAGTTATCCGCTATCCTGAAGCAGAGAACTCTGAAACTAGATTACAGGTTAAAAATAAAGAGCCTCCAAAACCAACATGGCCGCTTTACAGTGCATTGGTAATGCTTAGAACAGGTACTTATTTAATTTCTTTTGTTCCTTCATTTTTTTAGATGTCTCCTTTACTCATTAACCAGAAAATCCTGACCAACCAACCAACCAGTTATTGGATTATGGGAGTCAGATACTGGTATTCAGCTGAATGTAGGTAGACTGGAAGCCGAGCCGAATGTAGTTGTGAAAAGGCTAAGCAGATTGTTTGGCAGTATATTACTGGTTTTAGAAATTGGAGTTAAATAATTAAAACCACAAAAGTAATAAATTTAATAAACTGAACAGAATCAAATGGATTAACTAGGTTGAGTGCGCGCCGGATACGGGAATGAGCCCCTGGCCACTTTTTTTTTTTTTTTTTTTTTTTTTTTTTTGAATGGACTACTCGCAGTTCAGCACATTAAGGCTGGTTACTGCTCAACCGGGCAATCCCGTGGTTGCCTTAGATTCTAAGGCCCCCAGCCGGGGCTTAAAACTACTTAAAACTAAATGGCCGCTCGCTAAGGGCATCCCCTGTGGGACACGGGCCTCGGCTTAGCGGGGTCATTGAGGAGGGGCAGCAAAGGACAGGCTGGGTCTGATTTATATTATTTAGGGGATTTAACGCTAATGGCTCAGCAGCGCGGGCTGGCTCGTTAGGCAAAAGTCGGGGAGGGTTTTGACGGGGGCGTCGCGATGGACCTCGTCGGCGAGGTCGGAATACGGAACGCGTTCTGGGTTTGTTTTTTCTAAGAGTGCTGGTTTCCCTACTACTCTCTTGGGTCAGGGTGATGGGGTCATCGGGCTCGACAAGGGTGTGCCGCGGTCGGCGGATCTTGCTGATCTGGGAGGGGGTGTATCGGGTGGCCGACGCGATAAGGGGGTTTTGGTGCTTTTCAGCGGACTCTATGAAACGCTTGGAAATACGTTTCATGAATTGTTTGATGGTGGGGATACGGAGGTCGACATGGAGACGCTCATTTCTAACGTACCACGGGGCTCCCGTAGCCTTTCGGAGAAAACGGTTTTGGATGACCTGCAACCTATGGATTTGGCGGGGCTTAGCGTGTGCGAAGGCTACACACGCGTAAGTCATTATTGGACGTATGCACGTGGTGAAAATGCGTAGTTTGCCTTTCAGGGATAACTTGCTGCGTGCGTTCAGCATGTAGTGAAGCCTACTGAGAGCGAATGCGGCACGATTACGCACCGTCTTAATGTGCTCTCTGAAGGTAAGCTTTCGATCGAGGATCACGCCTAGATATTTAGCTTTCTCAACCCAGGGGATCGGCTTGCCAAATAACGTGATCGGACTGGGACGGGGGGGGAAGAGACGAGTCTTGGGCTTGTAAAACAAGATCGCCTGACTCTTCTCTGGGTTGACTTCCACTCTCCGTTTCCGGAACCAAGCGCCTAGTGCGTTTGCGGATCTCTGGAGGTGGCCGGCTATTGCCTTCTCGCTATTGCCGGAGCAATATATCGCCGTGTCGTCAGCGAACAGAGCTAGCTGTGTCTTAGAGCTAGTGGGAATATCGCTAGTAAATAGCGAGAACACTAGGGGGGAGAGAACACCGCCTTGGGGTACTCCGGCGCGAATGGGATGTGGGGACGAAAGTGCACCTTCGATTCGGTACTGAAAGGTGCGGTTCGACAGATAATCTCGTAAGATGAGCACGAGACGATCCGGCACACCGAGCTGGTATAGCTTGTATATCAGCCCGTTGTGCCAGACCTTGTCGAAAGCTTTCGCTATATCGAAGAACAGGGCTCCCGTAACGAGACCGCGCTGGTATTTGGCGCTGATATGTTCAACGATACGGTAGACCTGTTGGACGCAAGAGTGGTTTGATCTAAAACCAAACTGCTCATTGGGGAGGAGGCTCTTGGCTTCGACAAAATCCTTGAGACGCTTATGAATAAGCCTCTCGTAGATCTTACCTAGGACTTTGAGCAGACTGATGGGGCGATAGCTGGACGGGGAGGACTTGGGTTTTCCAGGTTTGGGGATACCGATGACGGCAGCCTCTTTCCACGTCTGTGGGAACATGTTGTTGGACAGAGCGCCATTGAAGATGGCGGTCATTAACATGATCAGAGTAGCCGGGAAGAGCCGAACCACTTTGTTGGTGATTCCATCGGAGCCCGGGGCTTTTCTGGGTTTGAGACGGCCGATGATCTCCTTCACCTCGTCAGGTGTGACGGGGGGGAGGGGATCATCGGGGTCCTCTACTGGTGGGAGGGAGGCTCTACGTTCGACTTCGGCATTCACCATATCGAGATGAGCCTTGTCTACTGGTTGGGAGCTGGGGGAGCATTGGGACTCTAGACTGTCGGCCAGGCATTCGGCTTTGTCCTCGTCATCGAAGGCGACGGTGTTGTCGGGACGTGTGAGCGGAGGCATCGAGGCAACCTCAGAGGCGCGTAGTTTCCTCTGAAGTTCCCAGAATGCCTGATGGGTGGGTTCGAGGTCGCCCAGCAACTTATCCCAGCGACTTTCACGCAGTTCAGCGATGCTTACTTACTTTACGCTGTAAGTAGCGCATGTGAACCTTGTTGGCTTCACAGGGAAAGGCGCTGTAGGCACGGACTGCCGCGTTCTTTTCAGTCACGAGCTCACGTACCTCGTCCGGGAGTTTCCAGTGGTGATCACTCACCACCGGAGACTCCTTAGAACATTCGTTCAGGACAGATTGTACGTGATCCGTGAGTGAATTGATCGCGGCTGTCGTGTCTGCGACAGACTCGATTAGGTCGGGGATCTGGTCGAGATGGGGTGACGTGGTAGCCTTCAGCTTTTCGCTTACTTGGCGCCAGTCAGTGGTCATTCGGGTGGGAGGAGTCTGGGTAGGGTCCATCGGCCCTGATCTAGGAGCAAGCTCCAGGATCACGGGTCTATGGTCCGAGTTTAACTCGTCATGCGTCTCCACAGAATGTAACCGAAGGTTGACATTTTTGAGGAGGGCGATGTCAAGTACATCGGGGGAGTGGGAAGGTGAGTGCGGGTAGTGGGTGGGATGCATTGGAGCGATGACATCGAAATTCAGGACGTTGCACAGTTCGAACACTACCTTGCCTCTCGGGTTGGTCGTGTGACTGTTCCAGGAAGGATGTTTGGCGTTGAGGTCCCCCGCCAGTATGACGGAGTCGCTCAGGCCAAGAAGTTTAGTCAGGTCATCTCTCATAGCGGGAGTGTCCACGGAGTTGTTGGGTGGGACATAGGCTGAGATGATCGTGACGGGTTGGTGTCCTGTCATACCTAGCCGACAGACTGAGACCTCAAACTTTTCAAGGGAGGGAGGGTCCATAGGAATGCAGTATAGGGACGATTTATAGTAAATTAGGGTACCTCCTAAGTGGCAGCGGGTCCTATCATTGCGAACCATGCGATAGTTGGCAATTTTGGGGTCCCGATGGGTAGGCTTTAGGAAGGTCTCTTGTATTAATAAGATGTCTAGGTGATGGTCGCGGAGGAATAAGGCGATCTCATCACGTTGGGCTCTAAGGCCATTGGCATTGAAAAACCCTATCCGGAGGGCTGTCGGTTTGAACCTACACGTTACTCGGGACTTATCCATTATGGGTGGGTAAGGGTTGTGTAGATTTGGACGTGGTGAACTACGTCACCGAACTCGCGGAAAACTGCTGAGTGGTCACCTCTGCAGTTTTGAAGCGCCTCGGCCATGGCTAGGGCGCGGGGGGAGTAAAAAGCTTGGTATGTGACCAAAATGATGTTTTTGGACACATCACCAGCTGGAATAGTGGCGGCTTGCGCTGAGGCAGGGGCAGGGGCTGGGGCTGAGGCCCGGGTTGCCTCTGTCAAGGGGGGGCGTGGAAGCGCTACGTCCATGAGGGCCGGGATGGTTTTGGTGGGCTGGGTGGTAGGGGTGGCCTTAGGGGCCTCTGTGGTTTTGGGGGCAGGAGCGCTGATCCTCAAGGCCGGAAAGTGGGCCTGGTGATTGAGAGCGCTCCATGGGCTGGGGCGTTGTGGACTGAGGGCTATGGTAGTTTTTCCTACCAGTTGAGGACATTCCCTCTGTTGGCGATCGCTTGCGCGCTTGGCTAGCTTGGGGGCGGTGGGTTTGGGCGCTTTTGGGCAGCCACGGTAGTTGGCCGTGTGGCCAGACTTGCCGCATAGGACGCAGCTGGGCGGCTCAGCGCACTGGGACGGGTCTTTAGGGCGAGTGCAGTCTGAGGTGCCGTGGTCACCCAGGCATTTCACACATCGTGCCTTCGCAAAGCAATTCCGCTGGGAGTGGCCGTACAATTGGTAGTTGTGACACTGGCCAATGATGCCACTCCTGCGGGGCTTTTCGATGGATAGGCCCGAGAGGCCACAGATGTGGGAGATGTTAAATATGGGGTGATGACCGTCTGTCGGATCGCAGACGACCAGAATCATATTGTATGATTCTCCACCTCGGCGGTGCATTCGGTGCACCTCTGCTACGGGGATACTCTGCGACTGAAGGTCGCTGAGAATTTCAGCCGTGGGGATTTCGCGTGGGACGTTTTTGACCACCACGCGTGTCTGACGGTCCTCGGGGAGAGTAAAAGAGTGGAAAGGGATTTTTCTGCCCGAGAGGAGTTTGTGCAACTCTCGGTAGTCCTTTGCGGTCGGGACAGTGACTTTGATGCCCAGCTGAACAGCTCGGGCATTGGTATAATTAATTTGCCTGGCCTTGCAGGCAGTGGACACCTCAGTCCATTTGGCCTTGTCGTGAATGAACACGGGTGGCGGAGGTTGGACCTTTGGGGCTGAGGTTTTGGGGACTGAGGCCTCGACCGCCATCGGGCTGGCGGATCGGCTTGCCTGCTGGGAGGACCCAGCTGCCGAGGAGGGGCGGGATTGGGGGGCTGAAGACGGGGGGGAGGGGTGGGTGGGGGCGGCCTTTTTGAGGGCCTGCTCAGAGGGTGGGGACTTCTTCTTCTTCCTCTTCCCTCCGGCTACGACCTGGAAGTCGTCTTCGGAGGAAGAGGAATCAGATGGCTCAGAGGGCGCGGCAATGTCCATTTCCTCTGGGGAGGATGAACGGGAATCGGTGGGGCTCTGATTCCCGGTAGCGGGTTGGGTGGTGGCGGCGCCGACTGTTGTATTGAGGACAACAGCCGGTTTCGCGGAAGTCATGGGGGCTGGGGCAGGGTTTTTGGTGATGGGTACCTGTTTGGGTACCCAGTTCTTGGATGCCTGCTTTTCAGTAGGCGGCGGGGAGAGAGGGCTCTCAGGGACCTGACCTTCTTGCTGCATGCGGGCAAGTTCGCTGCCAAATTTGGCAACCAGGTCCTGATCCCTGCAGAGCGCCTCTAGTATCAGACTGCCATATTTGGCAGTGAGTTCGGTGTCCTTGAGGACGGTGTCCTTGACGAACTCTAATAAATTAGCGTCCGTCATGGTGGGGGGGGGGGATTTAGTTCCTATCTAGCATCCGGGAGCAACGTTTCCGCGACTCCCTGCGCTTCCTACTTCCTAACTCCCCGGGTGGGATATCCCGGGGATGTGTACCCTCCCTGTCGGGTGTAGACAGGGAGGTGAGTGCCTAGTTTTGTGTGCCCTAAGCTTGTAAACCCACTGCCGATCTTATTGTGCAGTGGGGCCCTAGGGTCAGAAGACCGGTCCGGTGTGAAGGGGTTGAGACACCCAACCACACCGGGTGATTGCTGGAAGAGAACGGGGTTAGACAGATGGCAGCGACTAGGGAAGCCCCCAAGGCCGCGTACCAAAGCCCTTCCGATTTGACTTAGCCCTGAAGGGGCTTGGGCCGGTGTATCGGGTCAACACCCCTTGGCTTCGTTGGCACCGTGAGGTATCCCACCAAGGACCACGAAACTGTGGATTTTCCCTGAAGGGGCACTACGTTTCAACGACCTCCAAAACAGAAACAAGAAGTCGTCCACTGCCTTGAAAAAGGCGGCTTCGGATCAAAGTTGTAGTCGGCGACTACTGGTGACGTCACGACTGGAGCGTGACGAAACGAACACACACGACACTGAGCACGATAACGGGAGAGCAGCGGAGAGCGGCACGTCCGTCGCGGGCGGGCGTCGGGAGCGGAATGCCCCTGGCCACGCTACGCGTTGGTTTATATAGGCTCGAACACATGCTTCGGGCTGGCTGGCGGGGTGTAGGTTGGAGATGCTAACACTGGGTTAATGATTAACACTGCAGGAATGGTCAATGTGACACAAACGGGGCAAGAAAACGTGACCTTCTTGACAATAATTGTCAAAAGTTCAAATTACTTTTGAGGTTGTCTAGAGCCTAGTGGTCGGTTTCCGAATTGAGAACTTGGAGTTCAGAGCGTGTCAAACGCTATATTTTACACAGTATTTCAGTATAATGTTTTTATTAAAAAAAAAAAACTGACCATGAGTGACAATGGTACTGAAATTATATGTCCCCCGTTTAATAGATATGATCACACTGTTCATAATACGTATGCTAAAAAAATATGTCTAACTCAGTAAATATTTATCTTTACAGAATCTTATGAAAAAGCCCTTGAATTCGTCGCAGAAAACGATACGGAGATCTTACTTACAAGTGATGAACTGCCAGATAACAATATGAACAAAACAGGTAATTATTTTCGTCTTCCTGTTTTTGTCCCACATAACATTGTTCTTTTTCCTTCCATTCTGTCGACCTTATGCTATCACTAACTCCTTTGTCTTAACCTTTTTCTCACAATCTGTGTATCTTTTCTTTGTCATCCATCCATCTGCCAAGAAACTAGTTCAGCAGTTTGGCAGAAGATAAGTATAAATATTTTTTCTTTGTAACTTTTCGTAAATAAATAAATATTTTGTACCTCCATCATTATTCACATTTATGTTACAACTATTGTTGTCAAGAAACTCGTTACTATTTGATAACTTCAAAACTCCAAACACATTTCATTACTCCATTTTATTATAAAGCCACTTTTTTTCCGCAGTTCCTTCAAATCTTTCAACGTCACTTAAACGTAGAAAATCAGGAGATAGCACAACAAATGAGGATAACCTGCCTAAGAAAAGACGTGAATCAGCTATTCGTTCGGAAAATAATCTTAAAAAGTTAATACAGAATGGACAAGTAGATACGAAAAAACAAAAAGTTTCTCCAAAAAAGGTTCTATCGTTACGAGAAGAAGTTAGGACAGAAACTCTTGCTACCTTGATTAGCGCTGAGAAATTTGATAAACTAGACAAACTGTTTAGTAAGACTATTGCAGCAGCTTCACATGGAATAACCGAAAATATTGAGACTAGTGATAGTGAAACTGAAACAATACCTCCGCTTGATAGACATATACTAGAACCTGTAACTCCAAATTTTCCAGAACCAGCAACAACTTTAAACGTGCCAAATACAACAAATGCAATAAATATAACAAGTGTGTCAAATCAAACAAATACTACTAATGTGCCAAACGCAAGATCTAAACCTGAAAACCAAACTGCCTTGCATTGTGCAAATAACCCAAAAAGATCGAAAAGTCCATTGAATGATAGCGATGATAGTATGGCTAGTACAACTGAAATATCGTCAACAAATAATCTGGGCCAAAATAAAGAACTAGAAACAGATTCTAATGCAAGTCGATCTTCATTAGATTCAGATGTTTTAACGCTCCATAATCTAATACACGGTCTAGCACTGACTAAATCTGGAAAAAATCCTCAGTATCATATAGTAGACATCGAACAAATAAAATATATACATAAAATTGTTTTACAAATGAAAAGTAAGTTGAATGCTATGTACAAAGAGAAGATTTCAAAATTAAGACATTTATTTGAATCTATTCAATTGTTTCTGCCTGAGCTCAAGAGAGGGCTATCTTTACCAACGATTCAGGAACTCCGAGAGAAAAGTCATCAAACTGAAGAACTAAAAGTTTTAACTTCACGAAAAAAACAGCCATCCCAAAAAACATATGCGTCACCACAAGTGTCGTTACCGTCTTCTGAACCAGCCGAATCATGTTCTCAATCACGAGAACCCTCAACACCCTTTCCCAAATGCAGCTACATTGCAAAATGGACTCTAAAACATAAAGGACCAGGGTCTGGGCTAACAGAACTCTTGCCAAACTCAGATATCTATGTTGACAGAGCCGAATTAGTACGTAGCAAACTCCTGGCAAAAGATGTGAAACACTTAGCTAGACTTATTTTTCCTTTAATATTTTCGAAAGACGCAATTAATAAATGTTCGTATACTGGTTTAGGACCATATGGAAGGCGTCCTAAATCTACAGATGCACGACTTGCGTTAGACGAACATGCCAGAAACGTTTTAGAGGCTTTCGTCAATACGCATGCCAAAGAGTCTGGCTGGCCTATCGTTAGTCCAAAAGTTATTAACGAAATTTTGAGTGCAAAATTACGGACGCAGAGATATTATTACAAGTTGTTAAAGAGATGATAGAGGTATGTAGGACAAGGTGTAAAGACATAGAAATGCACGATTACAACATATACGCGGCATGCCTTTTAAGTTTTGTCGTTTGAAGAAAAAAATACAACTGGAACCTTATAGAACTTTTTATTGTTTTTCAAAGTATTCACTACGTAGCTTAATACACTTTTCCATTCGCTCAAACCAGTTATTATCACATTTATTCCGCTCTAAAGTGGGGCTGTTCAAAATGGCTGACTTGAAAGCGTCGACTGCTTCTTCACCGGACTGCAATTTTGACTACGAAGACTTTTCTTAATTTTAGGAAATGTAAAGAAATCGTTAGGGCTTAGGTCAGGTCTGTATGGAGGATGGTGAAGAATATCTACTTTTTCCTGCTTCAAATACTCAATCGTTTGACGAGCGCTGTGTGAGCTTGCGTTGTCGTGGTGCAGGATAATGCGTCGCATTGAGTTAGATTTTCGAAGTTCGGCGATGATTTGTGGTAAACAAACTGTGGTATACCACTCTGCGTTGACCGTTCTACGATCTTCAAGTGCAATAGTCGCAACAAGGCTGGCTTTACCAACGAACGTGGCCACCATCTTTGAAGTGCTTCGAGAACGAACAACTTTAGTCGGTTTTGGCTCGTCTTGAAAAACCCAGATTGTTGTTTGGAATCAGGATCGTAGGCATAGATCCAAGATTCGTCACTACTGATTAAGTCGTAGACGTGATTTGACTCTCCTCGGTTGAACCTTTGCAGAGTTTTCTTACACCATCTGACGCGGGTCGCCTTGTGATCGTCGGAAAGCAAATGTGGTATCCAACGGCAAAATAGCTCTCTCACACCAAGCGCTTCATGCAAGATCTTCTGAATGGTTGTCCTTGAGATGCCTAATAGAGCCTCTTTCTCTCGATACGTCACATGACGATCTTCGAGAATTATTTGTCTCACAGCAATGACGTTATCTTCAGTGAAGGCGGCTTTTGGGCGTTCTTCGCGAGATTTGTCACTAACACTAGTATGTCCACGCTGGAATTCTAAATACCAGCGTTCGACAGTCCGCAGACATGGGTCTTCATCACTGAACATAGATGTTAGCTCTTCAAAACACTGAAGCCGTTTCAGGCCTCTTCTAAAGTTGTAGAAAATTGTTGCACGAACATTTTCCTTAGAAGATTCATTTTCGTACGTGACCTGACAGATTTTAATCGATGCTGTGAATAAAAAATAGCATTAATCCTAATACTTTCAACTGTTTTGAGATTCAGCATTTAAACACATTCGAGTATAGAACAGTTCCTCATTCAAAATTGCTGAGAAATATGAAAACGACACTTAAACTTTACACTACACACTTAAAAGGCATGCCTAGTACATCGGTCTTGTTGATACTGCGATCTAGGATTTATATGAAGTCAGGTCCTTAGTTCGCATGTGGTGGTAAAGATGCCGCAAAATAACACATTTCCTTTAATAAATTTGTTGTACGCATCATTACGAATAATTTTGGACAAACACTGATCGTAAAAAAAACAGCTGTTCAGCAACATTTTGGTGTATGGGGCAGTTAATATTTTGCTTCGTAATTTCGGGTTTGGTCCGAAATTAAAAGTTGTTCTAAGTACATAAGACTTAATCTGTCTACAGGGTGTCCGGTTTACCCTTAGATGTAAATATAGTTTTTTTATTATTTTATGAATCAATATTAACCGATAGTTCCTTACGCATTTCGCGTTAGTAGTTTCTAGTCTTTAAAGGTACATATATCGTCTTTACATATTTTAAAGTCACTCGTTTATAGGTACAATCGTTTATTATAATACACACGTAAAACAATAACTTTAACAACAAGAAATATAGAGAAACTTCCAGAACAAAAGAAATGGCGTCGCGACTTAGAGTCGCGGAGGATCGAATTATACGACCGTACTCGTCTATGGTCGGGACGCACTCTTGCCGCCCGCGGCGTCTCGCCTGCGCTAGCGCGTGAGGTGCGCGGGCGGGGCGGCGAGGGAAGAGGGGCGCGCGTAGCAACAACATAGTGGCCTAAAGTTGCCTACATTAAAAATCCCGCGTTACACTTTTATTAATGTTTGTCTGTTTGTTCCGGATAATCTTCAAAATGGCTGAATAGTCTCTTCTATTTTTAATGACTAAAAGTTTGGCAGTTACTTTTTAGACAAAACTTGGTTTACATAATTCTGTTTTAAGTGCATTTATTTTTTTTAGAGACTTAAATTGATTTGAAAATGAAAACAATATATCTAGTTTTAATTTCCGCGAATATTAGTAGTAGTTTAGTTTAAAGAACAGTTTAGATCTAATTGAAAAAGTAAAAAATATCCAAATTTCTTCCAATGCAAAGTTGTTATCCTTAGACGTTGACAGCTTATTCACAAATGTTCCAATCGATGATGACGTAGACACGTATTCTGGGTTTCCAATTTGAGAAGCAACGGTTGCATCCTGGGGAAATTGCGGATTTACTTAACCTCACTAGTATTTGCATGAAACAAAATTATTTCAGATTTAATAACCAATATTTTATTCAAAAGGAAGGGTTGGCTATGGGGTCGCTTTTAAGTCCACTAATGGCGGAGGTTTTTATGGATAACTTTGAATGTAAACATATAGTGAACGAACCTAATATTCTGTTTTATTATAGATATGTAGATGACATAGTTATCTGCTGGAATGGTACCGTTCGACAAATAGACCTTTTTGTAAAAAAAAACTTAATAAAACTCACCCTAAAATTAAATTTAAATTAGAACTAGAGTCCCAGAACTCCCTTAACTTTTTAGATTTGACTATCACAAAACTCAATAGTAACTTGGATTTCCAAATTTATCGAAAGCCGACGCACACTGACACAACAATACCAGCGTCTTCTTGTCACCCTCTTCAACATAAATTAGCCGCCTTCCGCAGCTATATTCATAGATTATTTGCCCTCCCCCTTTCAGCAGATAATTATATAAAAGAACTTAATATTATTTACCAAATCGCTATTTCTAACGGTTACTCAAAGTCAATGGTAGACAGTTTAATTAGTAAAAAGCAGAAAGAAAGGGTTCGTTCACTTTTATATGCATGTCCGCGTACTAATATTAATAGATATGTGGCCAGTCTGACCTATATGGGCCCCATTTCAGATAGAATTAGTAATTTACTTAGAAAAAACAACGTTTATGTAGCGTTCAGAACGGACCAGAATATACGCCGTGTTTGTAACGGAAAAGATATTTTAGAAAATAGTAAAAAGTCTGGGGTGTATAGGCTGGTCTGTGATGAATGCAACGGGGTATATGTGGGTCAGACGGGCCGTAACTTTGACATAAGGTATGGGGAACATGTTGCCGCGTATAGAAATGGCCATTCGGACAAATCGAATTTCGCGAAACATTTAATTGATACCGGCCATTCATTGCGCGACAACAATAGTTTTAATATACTACATGTTTGTGATAAGGGTTTCCGGCTGTGTGTTTTGGAACAATTAGAGATTTTGAAACATAGTAATAATAATAATTTTGCACTGTTGAATGACCAGACGAATTTGGTTTCTTCCCCTTTACTGCGTATGTTTGTGGGTAGTTGTACACAAATAACCAACGGTGGCAGTGTATAAAAGGGGGGTGCCTTGTACTAATTTCTCAGTATTGTCCGGTTGAGCAGTAACCAGCCTTAGTGTGCTGAACTGCGAGTGGTCCATTCCAAAAAAAAAAAAACTAATTTCTCAGTCGCAACTCAACGGTCAGCAAGTCAACACGTCCCCTGAGGATGCCTCGTGGAGAGGCGAAACACGTGTCGATAATGGTGTTGGGTTTTGCATTGCCTTCCTGCATGTGCTTAAAATCCTTGCATTTGCCCAGTAATCTTGCATGTGCATAATATAGCGGGCGGGAGGGAGGTGCATACCTGCAACCCACTAATATTCGCGGAAATTAAAACTAGATATATTGTTTTCATTTTCAAATTTAAAATGGATTTCCGCAAAGTAACGCCTGACTCAATCAATTTAACTTAAAATTATGTTTATATTGTACTCTGAAATAAAAATTATACTTACATAAATTGTGTTTTGTTATTTTTTAAATCTGTTTTATCAATTTCAATAAATGTCTTATTAATATTCATCATCTTTTATCCTGTGCCCTTATCCCGTGTTATTTAGAGTCGGTGCAATACGTTTTTTTTTTTCATCAATTCTGTCCTGTCAGCCGTCACGCTATGCTAGCCCTTTTCTTTAATATCACTCGTCACACAATCCAACCATCTTTTCTTTGGCCCACCTCTCCCGTTCCATCTATCTACATTTATATTCATATACCTTTTAGTTACATGCGTTTCATCCTTCCGTTTTACATGACCATAACAAGACATTGATTCCCTTGCAACCTTTCCGTCACTGGCGCCACTTTTAAACTACCTCTAATTTACTCATTTCTCACTTTATCCATCCTTGTTATTCCACACATCCATCTCAACATTCTCATCTTCGCTTCATGTAATCTATTTTCATCCATCTTTTGCACAGCCCAACATTCTGATCCATACAGTACGACAGGTCTTATCACGGACTTGTAGATTTTTCCCTTTAACTTGAGGGGCACCCATGGATCGCAAGTTGTTCTAGTGACCTGCCGCCATTTCATCCATCCTGAGTTGATCCGTTGCGTTACGTCTCGGTATACATCACCATCGTCCTGGACAAGCGACCCAAGGTACCGAAAGATCGGTATAAGCGTTCCGGTGAGAACTAGGCATAGGACTGGAGAGTCTGCTGAGATCGCACACAAACAAGGCCTCAAGTCTGCTATTACAATAGTATCAGAATGGTCTATTATTGATTTCATAATGGTTGATTTTGACAAGTTTGGTAATCACCTGCTCTCCCCTGCCCCCCCCTGGATAAGCCCATGAACCTAAGTTTACACGGTGAGAGATAGCCAGTGTAGATCAGCAGAAAATATCTACATTTTTGAGGGTATAACACAATATTTAAGAATTCTTGGCATCCATTCAAGTAACATACCTACTATGAATGTGATATCGCCGCCATAAAATATAGCGGAATATATTCAAGAACGAAATTGGGACATTTATAGGCACTTTTAGATATTATCTCTGTGTACGGAGTTCCTTATGGTGTGTTCTTTCGGCGGTTAAAGATAGAGATAAAAAGTAAGGATATCATAATTTTTTTAAACATATTTATTTATTTATTTATGGACAACCAACAAAGCATACACCAAAAAAAAAAACTGTAAATATCATGGATCAACAAATTTTGAACATGGTATATTAAAGGCTGCCACGGCATGCATTACGTAACTATGGCTGTAGGAAAAACAGTACTAAATACAGTCTATTGATACAATAATACAAGGGAAAAACTTACTGGTTTTGTTACAATCCATATATATGGTTGATGTTGTGCCAACGCCAACCGAATTAAAAAGAAAAGAAAAATGTTACAAACAATTATCTTAATCTTCATGCAAGTGAAAAGGCAAAGAAAAAGAATCTATAATATTCGAATATGTTCTAAACTAATACAAATTCTAATTCTACTTTGTGATAATAACTTATGTAAGATAGACTTAACTTTATGAAAATAACTTATATTTAGCGCTGCACTTATGCATTTTCTATGTAAATATTTATATTTCTGTAAATAGACGGAGTTAAATTAGGTACCTATACTTGCCCGTATAACACAGCCATGTGATGGACGGTGCATGATTTGTCGCCCACCGGACCTCGTTTCCTTCAATAAAACTGTTTGTTCTCGTTAGGGAATATTATTCCGTAGTTCATTGTGAACATAGCAAATAAGCATTATCAGCCTTTTAACGTTCCCACCGCTAGGACACAGGCCTCCTCTCTAGGAGAGGGAATGGGCCGTAATCCACCACGTGAACCCAGTGCGGGTTGGTGAATATCACATTTCTTCGAATTTTTGGTTCTACGACATGCCGCTTTCTTCACGATGTTTTCCTAAAGAAATGCACAAAAGTTGAAGACGTACAAAAAAATGATCCACACAAAAAGCTTAACGAAGATTATCGCAGGTTATGCCATACCCTCTTCATTGCTTCTTCAAGTTCAAACGTTTAATCCCTTGAAATCGCCGTTAACTTCAACACTGGTTTGCGGACGTGAAATTTAAACTTTTGGGTCATTTATATCTCGGAGACGGAGCCCATCTTAAAGTTTCAACTTAAAATCACCTTTAATGGCTCTGACTTGCACTCTTTGTTACTTTGAACTTGATAAATTGAAGTTAAAAGTGAATTTAGGGATCGTTGAAACATGGTCATACTTAATACTAAACCTTTTTAGTGGTACCCCCCCCACCTAAACGTACCAATTACATTGGTGTAAACAATAAACAAACATGCGATTTCATGGTCCATCTTGAAATACTAATATGCTTTTCCAAACCATCATACTTATACAATAAGATTTTTTCATTTTACATCGGCAAGAGTGTATGAGAACATCATCAATGTAGTCGAGGCCACGCATTATTAGGGAAAACAAATACTAGTCGTCAAATTTCAATCAATTTTAAATGGAACAACAAGGCAAGCACCAGCTTTCGAATATAAAAAGAATCATCAAAATCGGGACACCCAGTACAAAGTACACACAAAAAAAAATACAGTCGACTTGAGATCCTCCTCCTTTTTTGGAAGTCGGTTAAAAACACTTATTTTGGCGCCAAATAAAAAGGATTAAGACATGCCAGTAAATTCTCGCATGAAGGCCGCCTCATAAGGTTGCTGGCAATAAAATGTTACATCTTTTAAGCAGGGGTGGCACGCGTTGGTTTCAGTGCTAATGGTAAGAAAATGATTTTTTGTGTCCGTGGATTAAAACTGAATATGAATGACTGATTGTGTCATTAATTGAGATTTTATTTTTTATCTCTTGTCTTACTGGTTTTTTTTATGTATCGTGATGTATATTACAAACATTAAAACTCATACAAATACTTTTTCCGTACAGGAAACGAACTCGCGACACGCAGCGCAGCAGTCAATCGCTCAGTCACTGTACCAGGGCTCCAAGTGTGGTATTTTTGTAAATTCGTCATTTTTGTGGGGGAGAAGTCATTTGATTTCCCATTCAAATAAAAAAAAATACATGTGGCACTCGGGGACTGCCGCGGTAAAGCATAGCATTTTTTATCAACTTATGCAATTATATATTTAGTACTCTGCGTCATTGTGATATGGTCTCGATTCGTTCACCTTTGTTACTGTACTAATGTAAATCACATACGTTTCACTTAACTTTGTCCCACCGATTGTTTCCGAACGCAGACGTTCGGGTCGGCTCGGTGACGGCGACATAATAGCTCAGTAACGAAGCGACCGTTTTAGAAAGGCGGGGCCTAAGCAGACGTTCGGGTCGGGTCGGTGACGGCGACATAATAGCTCAGTAACGAAGTGACCATTTTAAAAAGGCGGGGCCTAATCGAATGACGTAGCGGTGTTAGGTTATTTTCGTTACGGAATTTCTGGATTCGGTTGCCACGCTCAAGGCCCGCGATAGAAGCTATGCAATAGCTTAAAAAAGGTTATTAAGCTAACACTGAATAGGTTATTACTTCTAGGCAAATAGGTACTCAATCGTCGACCACATTATCACTTTCCATTAGGTGAGGTTGTGGTAATAAATAATCTTGATATCAAAACGGACAGCCCTGCAGCCTGCTGACATTAAACACAATTGACGACGCACCAATCAGACGCGGAACAACATCACTCAAGGAGTTGCCAGGAGATTACTTAATTGTAACGTATGGCAGCCTTTCGCCCCCTTACACGGCATGAGTATATTGTAACACCAAGGATCTTTAGCCTATTGTGTTACTTATAATTCTAATGAATACAAACAAATAATTAAAAAAAAACGCCTATAGCAGGCGTGATTTTTTTGTATATGTATGTATGTAAGTTTCTTTATTTCACCATAACTTCTTAACGGCTTATCCGATATCAATATATTTGGTATCGTTAGAAGCGTTGCGTTATAAAATTAAAAATAAAGGGGTATCATGGTTCATAAAAAATAAAAATAAATAATTTGTTGTCATGAAAATTGTATTACATATACTGTCATCGTCTAAAGCTCGCAAAAAACAAAAACATTAAAAAACACGGCTATCAAAAAGTGAACTAAAATATTAAAAACACGATAGATACTAATCTTTTCATTGCAGTCGGGGGTAAAGAACTATTCAAAGGAACCATCCCCCGACTGTGATGAACAGATTATTATCTATCTTGTTTTAAATTTTTTTTAGTTCACTTTTTGATAGCCGTGTTTTTTAATGTTTTTGTTTTTTGCAAGCTTTAGACGATGACAGTACCTATATTATGTAATACAATTTTCATGACAACAATTTTTTTTATTTATTATTTATGAACCATGATACCCCTTTATTTTTAATTTTAGCCTACATATGTTACCCGGGATAACGCAACGCTACTAACGATACCAAATAAATTGATATCGGATAAGCCGTTAAGAAGTTATGGTGAAATAAAGAAACTCACATACCTACATACATACATCAACCCTGAAAACATACAACACTCCTTTTATTGGGCAGCAGTGAAATAATAGGGAACTCTCCTGGATAAAAATCATCCGATCTGGTCAATCAGTGCATTTTCAAAGATTGGACCCGTATTATTTGCCTTTACTAAACTATTTACCTAGTGATTTAAAAGAGTGTCCATGAAGTTTCTTGCACGTTCTACTCCATAGGTACCTACAGATCTACCTTTTGGAACGTGCTTCATGTTTTGACAGATCGACCAGTTCAAAAGTGCCTTTAAATTTATCTCTTTCTTTCTCTATATAGCTCGTATAAAATGCTTTGTCCTCACTGATGAATCGAAGCACAGCCTCAACCGCGGAGCTTGAAATTTAATGATATTAATTAAAAAAAAAAAATTAAAGTAAATTTTGTGTATCTGTATATGCCAAATAAACTTACCTATGTATGTTCATTCTTTCTTCTTCTATGTAAGAACATGCTCATACAGTAAATGTTAGAATAAGCATCGTTAGGAAACGCTTATGATAAAATCTAACCTACGGTAGCGAAGGGAACTTATGAGATAACGTCACATTTTTTGAAATGTCGGCGACTCGTTGTAATAGATTAGAAAAGGTTAGCTTTTAGTGCTCAGAGCCGCACGTACACCCAGGGTGTGGCAGATTTAACGTAAAACCTGAACAGGGGTCATTTAATATAGATTTAAACCTCCAATCGCAAAAAAAAAACCGTTGTTTAGGTAGTGCTACATTTTGTAAGAGTTTTTTACATTTTATGTAGGGTACAATCAGGATAGTTGCTACAGAAGGAGACGCCCCGGGCGTCGGGAAACGCAGAGCGATTCCCGACCACCGTAGGGGCGGGCCTGCGGACGGCGAACTATGGGTAGCTTGCCGTCCGATAGCAACCAGCAGTGCTATTCTCTAAAAGTCAATTTCGTGGCTGTAAGCTGCGACGAGCTCGTCGACGAGACAGCCTTGAGATCGATCGAGCGAGTAGCGCTGATCCAAACGGTATTCACTAGCGTGGCTGTGCTCGTCGACGAACTCTAAGCTGTAGTCTCCCGTCGCTGTTTCGTCGACGAATTAGGGCTTCGAAACAAATTATTTTAGTCATAATCGATAAATCTCGACTGAGAAATATAGGGGTTTAAAATTTTAAATAAAGGTTTATCTTTAAGTATTTTATGAAATAGAGTAAAACTATACACAAGTTTCATAATAATAAAAATGTATTGCTCATTTAAATGTTACATTCTAAGGCTGAATGACGATTGCTTTGCTTTGCATATAACGAGCAACGCGACGATGAATACGAACGTAAACAAAAAACAACAGATGCGATGCTAACAAAATCACTTAAATGTTTAGTTTGATTACTTTTATTTATATTGTACCAGTAGTTATTGCTTTATATCTAAATATGTACTTTCTTGTTTTAATTAATTAGTTGTGTTATCATCTGTGCATAAAGTAGTGCATACTGTGATTTTCTATGAAGTGCCTAGACTTAAAGTTTGCAATGTACAAATTGTTGTTTAAGTGTTCATTTTTGTGAGACAAATAATGTATGATTTTAATGGTAAATAAAAGGAACATATTATTTAGGTGTATCTATTTAATTTCTCATGAACCATACTGCACATAATAAAATTAGGACAATCATATAAATATAGCTATGTTCTCAATTATAATATCTAATAGTAGGTATGCCCATCATACTGTTATTTATACACATCTCAAATAAACCAGTACATAATAGTAATTGTACAGGTATCTAAAGAAATTAAAATCTATGCAAATATACTATTTAAAATTAACATTCACAAATGATACTTTATTAAAACCAAAATGGCAATCCATGAATTCTATGATTATTAAGTCAATTTATGGTGAGCATATTTTAATCACAATGATTAAATAAAAAAAAGATTAACCAAAAATTTAGCATTTTAGACATGACATGCTCACCATAATTGATTAACTAAATCTTGCCTACTTATCTGCCCACTCTCTAAGGCATCATATCTTTTAGAGCCTGATGCATCAGGATTCCAAGTAACTTAGAGCCTGATGCATCAGGATTCCAAGTAACTTAGATTCTTCATCTATCTATCAGTCAGTTTGGTCTAACTTAGGAGCTGGTAGCCCGGCTTGATTACACATGTTGTGAAAAACACAGGAAGCTATCACTATCTTTCCCATCATTATAGGATCATAGTGCAATACCCGGAGAACTAACAAACATCTGAAGCGCCCTTTCAGTATCCCAATAGTCCTCTCCACATTGTTCCATGCACTGCTGTGCAAACTGTTATAATGGTTCTCAGATGTTCCTGTTTCTGGATTACTAAAGGGGGTCATAGGATATCCTGAGTCACCCGTAATAAATAAAGGAAGCTAGAATAAACTGCAATGTTGACTTGTGTTTTAGTTATAATTGTATTGTAAATTTATAAAACTTACCAAGGAAACACACTATTTCTTTGTTATTGTTTTAAGTTGGTTTCCAAATGTTGCTATACTGTAGTATTTGAAAAAACAATATTGTGTGTTGCACACCAAAAGTCACATTAACATGCAAGATATTCAGATCAGCATCATTAATCTGAAATAAGTATAATCATTAAGTAGGTATATACATTTGGATTCTTAAAATATCTACATTATTTTAATCATAGAAAATCTACAGTCTACCTACAATTAAAACGTTCCTGGCATACCTAATAGCTTTTTTTGGCAATAATAGGTATATTTTTTTGGCAATAATATTTAAAATTGTAATTTTTAATGTAGTATGTTAATTTATAAGAATAATATAATATTATATGTAAGTGTGTTTGATAATCATTTAAATTGCAATGCCCTAACAGGTAACTAAGTTCATAGCACCTATTTTGTTGTTAACATCTTCTTTTTGTACACTTAGTTCGCAATAAAGAATTTTGAATTGAATTGAATTGAATTGAATTTCTTTATTTTCCTTAGGATGTATCATGGAAATCAGGGTGCCTTCAACACAGCCTAGCACCCCAGAAATCTTGAATTTCTCATAACACCTGTAATCAGCATTCGAATTTCAAACTTTTTTTGTTTTAACAAGATTTAGACTAATAGGAAAATCTAGGTACTTTTTAATACTTACCTTGACTTTAGCACTTGTCCATCATTGTAGTTTTACGGAAATCTAATGATTGTCTTATTATTCAGAGCATCAACAACTTCGTTAATAAAATTGCCCTAGAGGCGGAAGTTTGAGATGATAGATATGTAGGTACCTATATTCTT
Source organism: Hecatera dysodea (assembly GCA_905332915.2). Classification (NCBI taxonomy): domain Eukaryota; kingdom Metazoa; phylum Arthropoda; class Insecta; order Lepidoptera; family Noctuidae; genus Hecatera; species Hecatera dysodea. The sequence goes on along the minus strand of HG995290.1, from coordinate 4,168,867 downwards.
GCCAATGATTTTTTGGTAACTTCCATTTGCCAAGAATGATAAGAGTGCATAATATTGTACTTATCTGAAAATAAATCAATGGTATCTTTTTGTTGGTGTGTGGTTTGTTACCCATAATATCACTAGCAACGTAGGCTCTGTAAACAAACCTTTTAAGTAAGCCTCTTACGTTAAATCACTGGAACGAACTTGCGGACGCATATAAATAAAGAGATAAATTGTTTTATATCAATTCATGGTCAGTGTGTCATCTTAGGGGCGGATTTCATTATTCAGAAAGCTTGTAAATATGGATAAAATAATCACGGGATATTGTTTTAAACTTTCTTTGTTTCGCCTGTCGTGCTTTTTTCAAATCATCATTGGTCTTAGCTTCTAATAAATGTAACTTTATAATCAACCGAGCTGCTTTTTTTAACTTAAGTATGAAAAAAATAAACAATATCTAAGCCATACGCTCGATTATTGTAGCTTTTAGATTTGACAGTTCGAAGCGAGGCTGCGGGCGAGGCTGTGGGCGTCTTCGTCGCTGTTTTTTCTTAGGGAATACCAAAATGTATGAAGAACTGTCAATTTGCTCGCCGTTGGGTAGTTGTAACTCACGGCCGTCACAGCCTTGAGCGCTAGTGTAGCTTTACGCAGCTTATTGAATACGAAACTGAGTTTCACCGCTGCGGCAGCGCTGTACGCAAGGCTGAATCCTTAGAGAATAGCATAGCAGGTCCGGGTTGACGGCGCGTCGTGTTCTACGCGCGCCTCAAAGCCCTGTCAGCAAACAAGACGGGGCCCCATAGGGTCAGTGCCTGCTAGGGTTGCGGAATTTGTTCGAAAGAGTCGCCGCGGCCTTGGAACGCAAAGGGCACTAGAAGGATCACGGGTGGGTTTTAGTCAGTAGATAAGAGTCTGACACTCCCTTCCGCTCCGCCCAGAGCGGGAGAAGTCATTTGATGATTTGCCATCCAGAAAAAAAGGGGTACCTACAGTTGCCTCGATTTTAATTACTCTAGTTTTGCTGATGAATCACATGTTATTTTATTTATCAATCGAGGGACTCTACAACTACCATTAAGTTGACAATTTTACATGTGTCTGTACGATTGCATGTGAAGGCAAGGTGCGATCAGACTTTTTGCAACATAACAGGGCCTCAAGTCTGCTATTACAATAGTGTCAGAATGGTCTATCATTGATTTAATAATGGTTGATTTTGACAAGTTTGGTGATCTACTAATAAAAAAGCATCACTATGACTTACCAGTGGTCAACCACTTACCTACACTCCATTGAAAGAAATGGTATAGAATGGTAATCTCGTACCTAATGACAAATAAATGACAGACATTATGCAGTAATCTGCTAAAATTTTGAAACTTCCTTTGATCAGTGCCCTACCATTAGAACGTCATTGTGTAGTACCTAATTGTTTTCAATAGGTCGATTATCAAAAAGTATTACGCGACCATTGATCGACCATTACCATTATGAATTTAGCAGATAACGAACTTTTAGCAAAATGACAATGGGATCGTGTTGGAATGACCAATTCATAAAAATAGCAGACTTGGGGCCCAGTCCTCTTTCACGGCGGGGCATCATCGTAAACGTAATTTATACTAATTAGGTAATTAGGTATCCCCTATATGGGATAGATGTCACAAAATTTAGAGGTCCGTCAAAATCACCAATACTCTGGAAATATCAAAGATGTGGTATTTACTTTCACAAATTTGAAGATAGTAAACCGCAGTTTATACCCGATTTACAAATAAAGTATTTTGCTTTGTGTACTGAGGAGATATAAAGTAATTTCAAAAAGGGTAGCCACCATTCGGCTTTTACCCTATGAGACAACCGTTTTTTTTTTACAATAGACAGCTAGTGTTTTACCTATGCAATTAAGCTTGAGACTGTTGGAGAACGAAGTGTTTGTGTGTGTGCTGAGGACGGTCTCAATACGAAAGCACAGAGTTTCATTTTTACAAATTTTTATTTTTAAGCAACATTTGCATTCGTATCTCAGTCGGAATCTGTGGCAAAAAACCATTTTTTTCATAAATTTTATACTTATGATTTAACACTCCTTTTGAAAAATGCCTCAATTTCCATATAAGTATTTTTGATAGACTTGGACTGACATGTGAACGTTGCTTAAAATTAGTAGGTAGAATAGAATAGTAGGGGAGACCGGGGCGCGAATTAACAAAATTTATATTTTCAGTTGTAGCTTCAAAACGCCTAGACATTTTGATATGATTTTTGTGTTAAATGACGTCCTAACTATTCAATAACCATATCGTTCGTTTTAATTTGACAAGAAATTGGTACTTTTTTGAAAAAGTCGATTTTACTCAGAAAAGTCAGAAGTTAATACTTACCCCGCGATCGGGGCTAGAATTAACGGTTCCGAGGTAAGTATTAACAAAAGGGGCAACAATTAACATTTTTGTTAATTTCCTCTAAAATCAAAGAAAACAAAAAAGAAATATGTAATTTTTTTTTAATAAGCTATATAATCAACATTAAGCTTAAACAATTATATCATTTTGTCCACGCAACAATATTTTAGCAATATAAATATAAAGAAATGGAAACCCAAACAAAACCTCCCTTTAGAGAAGAACAAATCAACAAATCTCTTAATGACTTCTTATTAATAACAGCTACTTTTATTGTTGTATTATTGAAGCAAACGTCAGTTTTCAATAATCACATTTTTTACTAATTGAAACAATAAAAATTAAACTTAAAAGTAGTTCAACTACTTTTACTATTACAATAACTTAACAGTCTTTTAAGTATCATATTTTCAATATGTTCTTCAATCAGACTTATGTGATTAAAGAAGGAACCGGATCTTTTTGTAGCCTACTTCTACTGGAACTCCTGTTTTCTTCTTTTACATAAACTTGAACAGCATAACGTGACAGATTTGAAATTCTGTGGCTACTTCCCTGTAGTTTCTTTTCTTCTGCATTATTTCTAAAGCAGCTGACTCGTAATCCTCCAGCGAAGTCATGCCTCGAGCGGTTTTTCTCTTATAAGTCCTCATGCTGTAACATTTTAGATAGAGAATAGTAATTGGATACCATGATGAATATACACAAAACAATAGAATCTATAGGTAGGATACACTGTTAATACTAACCCGGGTAAGAATTAACATGTTAATACTTGCCCCGTATATTTTGTTAATTTTAGCCCCATGGATACTTTTTCAATAATAAAAACTATAATTAAGAAATTGTTTACGTTAGCGTTAGAAAAGTTATGTAGAATTATTAAGAATAAAAGTAGCCACCACGAAATAAAAAAATATTACGGCAAAATCAAATATTCACTACGTAAATCAAAAACTTGTAAAGTGAAAAAAGTTTGTTACCTGGCCAAAATAGACGCACCTCACAGAACTCGCACCCTCGGTGCACTGAGTGGTACTGATGAGTCTCAACCTGTACAGCACTCTCGTGAGGACGAATACCAGCAATTGTTAGTGTCGTGCTATTCATAGTTTCTTAGAAATTCGCTTGTTAATACTTACCTCTGTTAATTGAAGCCCCGGCCTCCCCTACATAAATTTCTAAATATATAACTCAAAAGTGACTGACTGACTGACATAGTGACCTATCAACGCACAGCCCAAACCACTGAACGGAGCGGGCTGAAATTTTGCATTTAGGTAGATGTTATGACGTAGGCATCCGCTAAGAAAGGATTTTGATTAATTCTAGCCCCAAGGGGATGAAAGTTTGTATGAAACTTTGTCAATTTTAAACCAATCGGGCTGAGAGTTTCAAAATCAGGGGTAAAGTAACTATTCCACGCGGACGAAGTCGCGGGCAGAAGCTAGTTCTCTAATAATGCTCAAACAAAGTGACATAAACTAGGTGTTGAGTACCCCAGAAATCTAGTCACTTAAAAAGAAACTTCGTTAACCAAATCACCGGGACACAAAATCAAACTTACATTGGTCCTATTACTACAAAAAGCCGCTATCATTTGCGGGCGGAATGTAAAGAGCAGCCAACGTGTGAGCCTAGGCCGAGCTGATGTAATTCTAGGCACGTTTTCAGATAAAGCTGCAATACGGTGACGTCGGCAAATGGAACCTACTGGCTACGTGACCGCGCGACTTGGACCTTTTTTTGTAAGCGTTTTCCTTAACGCACGAAAGTTTGCCTGTAGATGTGTTTACTGACGCAAATAACTTGTTTGATACTCACACACTCGGTGTATTCTTTTTTAACCGACTTCAAAAAAGGAGGTAAAGTAACTTTAATTTCGGAAGTCGGTGTGTTCAAAAATAAAAAAGCAACCAAATACACCGAGTTCCGAAATTAAAGTTATTTTGTACTTTTTGGATTGTTTGTTTAGAAGACAGTAGTATTTTTTGTAAAAGGTTTTTTAATTATTGATATGGTCGCGTTTGAATTCGTGCCTATATATAATAACAGCGTAACAGGTCGATCTCAAGGTTAACGAAGGCTTGTTGAGGTTGGTCTGTGGATGGGTTACAAACCACGTCTCCTCCGTGCCTCGGAAAGCACGTTAATTAGTTGGTCCCGGTTGTCATTTGTAGATCTTTGGCAGTTGTTACAGATCAGAAACTAGAACATCAACCAAGCCCCGTTCTACCATAGGATATCAAAATCAAAAGTCATTTATTCAAACTAGGCTGAGCGACAGCACTTTTTGAACATCAAATTTTACATAAAGACAGTCCCCCAAAACGCCCACCCGTCACCTAGTGTTTTAGCTGGGAAGAAGAAGTGGCGCAACAAACTCCCCAGCAACACATCTGTCTGTTGCGTTTTAAGAACTTGAATTTATACAATAGGTAGTATTCAAAATCATTACATGCTAAAGGTAGGAAAAAACATCAATTATCCAACATGGAAATCATAAATTAATATATCTATCTAGACGCATTGTAGGTTACCATCCCTAACTTGCTGCTATTCCACCAATTCGCACCATGCGTGTCCAATCGTCTTTTGTAATAGCAAAGGAGTGGAACTCTTTGTCTGAGTGGAACTCTTTGTTTCCGAACGCATTCAACCCTAATAAATAATCTAGATATCTTTGTAGGTAATTAAAACGCTATGCATAACTAACCAAGAACGAAACACGAACGAGAGATCAATCATACCTTAGAACGGGGTAGATAGAAATGCAGGGGTGAATAAAAACAAAACTTTAATTGGGATTTTGGCTTAAATACCACATTAACAGTTTCTCATAAACCAACCACTAGAAAAACAAATAATTGATTCAAAAATTGGAGTTTTTCATTTCTGCAAGCAATATTTAAATAAAGAGAAAATTCAAGTCAAAGTTTCGTTTTTATCCACCCCTGCATTTCTATTCACCCCGTTTTACCGTTAATATATAATAAGCGATTTTAATTAGTACTTAATAGTTTGTCTTAATCCGGAACGTGATTTGTCTTATTTAAAACTAGCTTCTGCCAGCGACTTCGTCCGCGTGGAATAGTTACTTTACCCCCGATTTTGAAACTCTCAGCCCGATCGGTTTAAAATTGACAAAGTTTATAATCAGAAAGCGCCGAACTGCTAAGCTATCGGTCATCACAGTTACACGTGTTATTGTGAGTCAACCATAAAATATAGACATATGCTGTTTGGGACATTTTTTAGATAATTTTATGTAAAACATTTCCGTAATACATGATTTCTATGTAACTTTAACCATTAAGGCTACACACGCGACGGAAGCTTAAAAAATGGAGTAACTTCTCCCGTTTTCCCAACATTTTCCTTCACTGCTCTGCTCCTATTGATTGTAGCGTGATGAAAAGTATACTATAACCTGCCCAGGAGTATGAAGAATAATTGCACCAAGTTTCGTTAAAATCGGTCGAGTAGTTTTTGTTTCTATAAAGAACATACAGACAGACAGACAGACAGACAAAAATTTTACTGATTGCGTTTTTGGCACCAGTATCGATCACTAATCACCCTCTGATAGTTATTTTGAAAATATATTCCTTGTACAGAATTGACCTCTCTACAGATTTATTATAAGTATAGATTAGGCTTGAAGAATATTGATTTTATAAACGCAGCAGTTTGTTTAGACTTAAATTAAATCTAGATTATCTCCTGACGAACAGACGTCGATTTCTATACTTATACGTGCCAAAAACGCAATCAGTAAAATTTTTGTCTGTCTGTCTGTCTGTCTGTCTGTCTGTCTGTATGTTCTTTATAGAAACAAAAACTACTCGACCGATTTTAACGAAACTTGGTGCAATTATTCTTCATACTCCTGGGCAGGTTATAGTATACTTTTCATCACGCTACAATCAATAGAAGCAGAGCAGTGAAGGAAAATGTTGGGAAAACGGGAGAAGTTACTCCATTTTTTAAGCTTCCGTCGCGTGTGTAGCCTTAATGGTTAAAGTTACATAGAAATCATGTATTACGGAAATGTTTTACATAAAATTATCTAAAAAATGTCCCAAACAGCATATGTCTATATTTTATGGTTGACTCACAATAACACGTGTAACTGTGATGACCGATAGCTTAGCAGTTCGGCGCTTTCTGATTATTTGTATGAAACTTTGTCAATTTTAAACCGATCGGGCTGAGAGTTTCAAAATCGGGGGTAAAGTAACTATTCCACGCGGACGAAGTCGCTGGCAGAAGCTAGTATCTTAATAAATATCGCTAACGTATATTAAGAAAACCAGGCTTTGCACGGGTGCAAATCTATACTAATATTATAAAGCTGAAGAGTTTGTTTGTTTGGTTGTTTGTTTGTTTGTTTGAACGCGCTAATCTCAGGAACTACTGGTCCGATTTGAAAAAAACTTTCACTGTTAGATAGCCCATTTATCGAGGAAGGCTATAGGCTATATTTTATCCCCATATTCCCACGGGAACGGGAACTACGCGGGTGAAACCGCGAGGCGCTGCTAGTTTAAATATATAATAGCGAAATGTCACTCACTCATCAAGAAATATCGAAAACCATTTGACGTATAAAGATGATATTTGACAGGGAGGTACTTTATTGTTAGTAGACGTCCGCTAAGAAAGGATTTTAGGAAACTCCCCCCCGTAAAGGGATGAAATACGGGTGGAAGTTTTCAGGAGAGCATATTACTGCTCGCTTCAATTTCTTGGAAGTTGTTAAGACAACAAAGCAGTAGACCGTATCCCATGAGTTTTATGCATGCATCTTTGGATGGATGAATGGGTGGATGTTTGTTACTTAATCACGCTAGAAAGGCTTAACGGAACTAGATGAAATTTGGCACATACATACAGAAAATTGAAGAGCCCCGTAAAATTGAAAAATATTGCATGAAATTGTAAACTATTTTTTTTTTAATAAGACACAGTATCTTTTGATTACTAATGAATTTGTATAGGATTTATTGTGCACAAAACGATTTTTTTAATAATATATCGAGAAATTATAATCTAACTAGCTGACCCAGCAAACGTTGTTTTGCCATATATAAAAAAATTAAAAAAGATTTTCCCGCTTTTCTGTTGAAATTTTTCCTGAATTTTCTTTGCTATAAACCTCACGGAGCCCGAGAACTTTCCAACGAATGCAAAACCGTGGAAATCGGTTCGTGCGTTCTGGAGTTATAGCGTCAGGAAGGAAAACCCGACTTATTTTTATATAGTAGATAAAGATTGATTACAACAATTTTCCGATGACATTATTACGTTACTTTAAACCTCGAGGGCCTGTTTCCCTTGGGATAATTCCGACATTCACACGGGCGAAAACACCGGCAGAGGCATGTGTAAAATATTAGGAAGTGAGGTATTTCTATTGCTTTGATTATTGTCACACTCATCATTAATCTGGCATGTAGGCTCCTTTGGGAGATAAGGAGAGCACTTAGAGATTTAGCTTTCCCGAAATTCCTATGGGAATGAGAAAAAACAGGAAATGCGGGCATGAAGTTGCGGGCGAAACTAAGTAATCTATACTAATATTATAAAGAGGTAACGTTTGTGAGTTTGTGACGTTGTAAAGAGTAATCTCTGGATTTACTGAGCCGATTTTCAAAATTATTTCACCAATAGAAAGCTACGTTATTGTGGAGTGTCATAGGCTATTTTATCCCCGTATTGCCACGGGAACGGGACTACGCGGGTGAAACTGCGGGGCGCTGCTAGTTTAATATAAACTATGAGAATCTAATCAGGTGTTTGCAATTAACCTCTAATTATCTGCATGATTAGAACATAATTTGGCATTATTGCCAATCAATTTAACGATGGCTATAATATCAATGGAACACATTGATATGTTGATGTTGTCATTGTGGTTGCTTGATCTTTAAATGTTGGTATCATATTGGCCAGCTGTACTAACTTGTTTTAAATGTAACTATCGACACTTTTGCTTTGTTTTGTTGTTATTAGATGTAATTTACTTATTCTAAATCTGCATGCTTCGTCATTAGACGACGATAAATTTATATTAAAATTTAAATCTCATATAATTGAACTGTATCATGTTCTTATGAGAATAAAGAATCATTAAACCTATGTTATTAGGATTGTTTGTCCTTGACGTGTGCTTCTGTTTTTGAAAAATGAACGACTTTTCTTTATTTTTATTTTTCTTTCAGCTAACAGGATGATATGCCAATGGACTGGCCAGTATTCTTGGTGCTTGGCAACTGGGCTTATAACAGCAGTAAATGTTTAGGTACGTTTATCAATATTTTTAAGTGACTTTCAAAAAACGAGTTCTCAAGTCGACTGCTTTTGTTTTGTGTGTGTTACTTCATAACTTTGACGATTCTTGAGCAGTTTTTTTTAGACTTGTATTACTCATTTTAGGATTCCGTCCCTTTTTTTCTGGATGGGAAATCATCAAAATGACTTCTCCCGCTCTGGGCGGAGCGGAAGGGAGTGTCAGACTCTTACTGACTAAAACGTGACCCTCTTACTAAGACTCCGCTATCCGTCCGTCTGCCTGTCGATCTGTCACCAGGCTCTATCTTATGAACCGTCTTGGTTAGGTACTTAGTTGAAATTCTCACAGATAGTGTATTTTGCCGCTATAACAACAAATACTAAAAAACAGAATAAAGTAATATTTAAGGAGAAATATTTGAGGAGCTCGTGGCTAAATTACAACAGCCTCACGAGTCGATCATTGAGGTTAAGCAAGGCTTGCCGAGGTTGGTCTGTGGATGGGTGACCATCTTAACATAACGAGACTTCTCCGTGTCTCGAAAATCACGTTAAGCCGTTGGTCCCGGCTGTCATTTGGAGATCAAGAAGTACCGTGTTACCCAGTTAATGGGTCTTGGAGGTCCACTAGGCAGCCGCTTCACGTAAAATACTGGTATTCAGCTCAATCCGCCTTGACAGGGAGCCGACCCCAATATAGTTGGGAAAAGGCTAGGCTGATTGATGAAACTAAATATTTAAAGGCAAAAAAATCACGTTTTTTGTATGGGTATATTCCCTCATACAACTAACTTTTTTGCCGTTTTTGTAAATAATGGTACGAAACCCACTGTGCACGAGTCTAACTCGCACTTGGTCGGTTTTTTTCTACAAAATCACGCGTATTTTAAACCGATGCAAATCTATCTCACGACGAAGCCCCGATACACTAAGCGACTCCACCTAGACGGGAATATCTCAAAGTGTAAATAGATTCCCAAGTGGAGTTCTTTCTAACATATTATCTTCCACGGGACATGCATTATGCATGTGAAATGTGGACCAACTCCCAGCTAGACGTTGTAAAATGGCTTCGGTTAACACATTTTGAGCTCATTCTTAAAGTGACGGTGAAGTTTCGAGTTTCAATTTCGCCTTGGGATTGCGTTTTTGCATTTAGGGCAAAAATTAGGTTGTAATCTAAAATCTTGTAGGTCTCAGGAGTAATAAGGTTTTTTGGCTACTGCTCTTTTATTACATATGGTACAGGCTATCTTCCGTAATTTCTTGTAAGATGTATGTACTAGTATCTATTTTCTCAAGAACGATTTCGAGTTTATACGAACTGGCACTGGTAGGTACTCAAATAAAAAAAAGTTTTTTTTTTTGTTATTTTTTTTTAACACGCCAGTTCAGAATATGATCCATACGTTGGAGAGACTTAAGTACCGCTTAAACTTTGGTTCCATGGTCTGCGCAAGAGTTTGTTGCCAGAATATATATCTATGTAAAACAAAAAAAAAAATATTTCGTACTAGCTGACCCGCGTCACTTCGTCTGCGTCACATAAGAGAGGGAGAAAAAATAATCCAGTTTTTCCAACATTCTTCATTGGTGCTCCGCTCCTATTAGTCTTAGGTTATATATATCAATATAACCTTCCTCGATAAATGGGCTATCTAACACTGAATTTTTTTTCAAATCGGACCCCAAGTTCCGGAGATTAGCGCCTTCAAGCAAACTAACTCTTCAGCATAGATATTTCTACCCATATACCTATAATTATTTTTTGTTTTAATTACTTTTTATGCTGCTCCGATCGACGTCATTCTGTCAACGCTGGCTGTCGCTAAAAACCTTAGGCTTTGTCTCGTACATGTGTTTGAAGTTTCAGAATTACCATCTTCAGTGTGCTCTGCAAGAAATTGCATGGAATCCATCAACATTTTTGGGTCCTCAAGCTGCTATGTGTAATAGGCAAGTTCTCAATAAGTAATTTTGAAAAGAAAGAAAAATGTTTATTAGGGACTCACACAAAAATACTAAACAAAAAAAAATCTACTAGAAAAATAAATTAACAAAAGCTGTACATATTAATTATACCTAAATGTAAATGTGCGAGGCCAAAAAGGTTCCTATCTCAGCATATGATGCGATATTAAAAAAAATTGGTACAAAGGTGGCCATCAACTAAGCTAAAATAATTATGTACTCAGCATAAGGGCTCATTTATCAATAGTTTTAAATAAAGAATAAAATGTTCGTTTGATATATTGTTGTCCATATAGAAGAGACCGCGATTTTTACTCTCCGTTTTATTTATTTGGTCATTATATTTATCTGAACGTTGAAAAACTGAATTACAAAAAAATACAACCTACTTCTAATTTTAACCGACTTCCAGAAAAGGAGGAGGTTCTCAAGTCGACTGTATTTTTTGTGTGTGTTAGTTACCTCATAATTTTTTACCAACATACAAAATCAAGTTTTTTTATCGGTGATTTAGGTGTGAAAAAACTTACTTTCGCATTTAAAATATTATTTAAGATGACATTTTTCCCTGTTTTCTAAAAAGCAACATTCATAAAAAAACTTGTTTATTTTTTGTAAAAACATATAATTTCAAACAGTAGGTAACACAAACTAAAAACTGACCGTTCGTCTGTCACCCCACAATGTAACATGAAATTGATTCAGTATATTAGTATAACATGTATTCTGAGTAATTACAAACTTTAGTTCGAAACAGCACTAAAATTAACTTTGTTTTTAGTTAGCGACTGATGTTCGTTCTAATATTTAATGAGCTTTCGTCTGAATACTCTATTTTTATTTTTAGATTGGATTTGATTTCAGAGCAGTGGTAGCCTAGTCGATCGGGTTTAAACCCAGGCAGTTTTTTTCTAGATGGGTCAAATGACTTCTCCCACTCTGGGCGGAGCGGAAGGGAGTGACGGACTAAAACCCAAATGTGATCCTTTCTGTGACCCTTTGCGTTCCAGGGCCGCGTTGCCACTTTAGAACAAATTCCACAACGACCCATGCACTTGATATATTATATTTCGTAGGTACTGTTCTTAATATGGTGAGAGATAACATTTTGTACAGTATGTTTTAGAACCAAGAAGTCGATACCATCCACAGTACAGGAGTATGGAGGATTATGGTCCCCTTGTGTTGTGGTACTGGATAGGGCTACTTTGTTTGTTGTATACTATGCGCTGGTGGATTCGCTGCTTTCTTATGGACTGGCATGTTATGGACGAACGTTTTAAACATACTTGGACAAAATTAAAGCCTTACAAATTCGATTTATAAAAAAAATAGCAGACAATAAAACCAAACTACGATGTAAAAGAACTAATAATTATGAGAAATTGTTTGTTGAGTTTCACTGGCGGTGTCAGTCATGAGCTACTGTATTGTAGTTTGGGGTGGTGCATGTAAAACATTCATGATACACCTTGAAAGAGCTCAGAGGTCCCTGTTAAAAGTTATAACATTTAAACCCTTCTTATTCCCTACTACGACATTATATGAGTTGTGTAAAGTACTCACTGTGAGACAAACTTATATTTTGCAGGTTGTTGTCAAACAACACATGATCACACCCTATACTGATAAATACAAAAATAAAAGAACTATACCTGACGTCTGTCAACCTGTTCGATGCCACACAGCATCTGCTAGAAGACAGCGTGCCCACCAGGCTACCTACCTATATAATAAGTTGTAACGATGTCGTTGCGTTTTCAGTCTCGTGGACTTTAAACCTCCACGATGGCTGAAAACTCCTTACTTTTATTGTGAAAAGAAAATGTCTATTTTCAAAAATATTTTAAATTTCGTTTTTTATTGACTGCTCAGATTTTTTCATTCAGTCCTATCAAATTGCTCAACCAGAGCAGTCAATAATATTTTCAATAGTTATTACCAGTTTCAATAGTAACATGTAACAAGTTTTAGAAACCCGGGGTAAGTTTTATAATAAACATTCTAGTAGTTTTGTAATAACCATCTACCTCCTACCTTCCGTTTATAACTTTTTACCTTCCTTTTGTAACCTTTTATTTTGTTTTGTTACAGTTTCTTTTCTTAGTCTAATTTTAAAAATAAACAATCCAAGTCACAAATCAAGTTTATTATTCAATAATACCATCCTACACACTGGGACGAGTTGGGAGGTGGAAAGCCTCACATCTTGTGACCCAACGTCACACTGGCTCTCCGGCGGGGAATCGAACCCCGGTCTCCCGCGTGACAGGCGGGGATACTTACCACTATACTACCGAAGAAATTACTCAATCACTGAACGTGAGTTATTAAGTGTCATAACTGCTCTAGAGCATTGGCGTTGTTATTTAGATAACGGCCAGAAATTTACTATCTATACAGACCATTCTGCCCTTCAATGGTTTTTACATCTCGATAACCCCACAGGTCGATTAGCCAGATGGAGTATTCGCTTATCCATGTTTAATTTCGAAATAAAGCATAAAAAAGGCAAAGATCACTTAGTACCAGATACTTTATCCCGTATTAAAACTATTAACGTTATTAATATTGATTCATCCAATTCAAATGATGATTGGTATAATAAAATTTTATCTAAATGTAAAACTAATCCATCTTCAACCCCAGATTATCGTATTAAAAACAATAACTTATATAAATATTCACGATCAAACACTCCATATAATTCTGAGTTTTCTTGGAAATTAGTTGTTCCTTTGGAACTACGTGACTCTATCATTGCCGAAAACCATTCTACACCAACATCTGCTCATTTTGGTACATTTAAAACATATCACCGTATTAAAATTAACTACTTTTGGCCTGGCATGTATAAAGACATTGCAACATTTATATCCAAATGTGAAACTTGCCTTGCCTACAAACATCAAAATCAACATACAATTGGTTTAATGGGTAAACCCAAAAATTGTTCACGTCCTTTTCAATGTTTATCAATTGATTTAATTGGACCATTACCATTGTCTCGCAAACTTAACAGATTTATTTTAGTAGTAACTTGTTGTTTCTCCAAATATTGTCTTATTTATCCAATTAAACGGGCAACATCTTCAGTCATAAAACATATTCTTGAAAATCTTGTTTTCATGACATATGGAATTCCTGAAACAATTATTTTAGACAATGGCCCTCAAATGATAAGCAGTGAACTCACAGACTTATTTAAATTTCACAACATACCCAAAGTACACTACATTCCACGCTATTGTCCTCAAGTAAATACAGTGGAACGTTATAACAAAACTATAATTACCGCAATCGCTTCATTTGTCGATGACGATCATAGAACAAGGGATATCCATCTCAACAAAATTCAATTTGCAATTAAATCTTCCGTAAACGAAACAACCCAATTAACGCCTTCTTATCTAGTTTTTGGTCGTGAACTTGTCACATGTGGATCTTTGTACAATACCGACACAACAGAAGATTCCATATTAGCACCTAAAGACATATATTCTGAAAACATTGGTTTGCTTAGTCCAATATTTTCAGAAGTTCAAGGTCGTCTCTATAAATGTCACCAAACGAACGCTCAATATTATAATAAACATCACCAAAAATTAGAATTCAAAGATGGTGATATTATATGGAAGCGTAATTACCCCATTAGCTCAGCAGACAAATATTTTTCGGCAAAATTAGCACCCAAATTTATTAAATGTAAAATAACAAAGAAAATTACTCCTCTCATTTGCGATTTATCCGACATGTCCAATAAACCACTAGGCCGTTGGCATATAAAAGACATTAAACCTATTCCAAAACTAAATTAACAATCATTTTAGTACCTCAAATTTACCATATTCCTTTAAATATAATTTTAACATTAAGTACATAAGACTTATTAATTATTTTTTTAAATTTATTATAAGTTTAAGTATGCGTCAGCATAATCTTATGATTTATATAGTTACTATTTTTATACACATCTTCATCCTTTTGGCAAACCATCAACTTCTTTATCAATGTTTTATTTTGTACATATGAGATTATTACAATTATTTTATTATTATCACAATTCTTAGTCGTATTTACGACTTTACTTAATTAATCTCGTATTAATAGAGCGGATAACAACTCTTTAAATAAGCCTATGTTATAGTAACGATTATATTTTTACTATAGAGCGGTTAACAACTCTTTAAATAAGCCTTTGTTATTGTATCTTTCATATTTGGACTTAAACCAAATAACTTATTCTTTTATGTACTCTAAACAAGTACTTACTTCTAATGAGATTAATTTTTTTTTCCTAATCATTCTTAAGATTAGTAAACTTGTAAATATTTAGGACACTTAACACACACACTTACTCAATACATTCATCACATACAAAGGACTAAACAAGATCACCAAAGCCAGCGGGTGGTGACTGGCAGTAAGTTAAAGCCTTCACTAATCTGGGTTAGTTCCTTGAGAAACATCTTCTAGGATATAAGATTTCTCTACCTAACTGTTGCCTTAATTCAAAGTTATTGATTAAGACTTTGTGAGATATGATGAATGTTAGTGTTTGAATGGAACTGGAACCAACCTAGTGTAAATAATCATTGTAAAAAACATTCATACATCCAAATTCTATCATGCACTCCCATTAATTACCTGTTGTATTTTTTTTATATAAGTGTGACTTGTTTTGTACCTACTTACCTACCAAATTGAATGTTAAATGACATCGTTATCATCGTATTTTTTCTTTATCAATTTTTAATTCCAAATTTCTACAATCTTTTACAAAAAAAAATCCTTTAAAGATATTTTTTTGCGCCGGCCACCCCGGTATTGTAACGATGTCGTTGCGTTTTCAGTCTCGTGGACTTTAAACCTCCACGATGGCTGAAAACTCCTTACTTTTATTGTGAAAAGAAAATGTCTATTTTCAAAAATATTTTAAATTTCGTTTTTTATTGACTGCTCAGATTTTTTCATTCAGTCCTATCAAATTGCTCAACCAGAGCAGTCAATAATATTTTCAATAGTTATTACCAGTTTCAATAGTAACATGTAACAAGTTTTAGAAACCCGGGGTAAGTTTTATAATAAACATTCTAGTAGTTTTGTAATAACCATCTACCTCCTACCTTCCGTTTATAACTTTTTACCTTCCTTTTGTAACCTTTTATTTTTGTTTTGTTACAGTTTCTTTTCTTAGTCTAATTTTAAAAATAAACAATCCAAGTCACAAATCAAGTTTATTATTCAATAATACCATCCTACACACTGGGACGAGTTGGGAGGTGGAAAGCCTCACATCTTGTGACCCAACGTCACAAAGTTAAACACGACGCTAAATATTAATCCACTAACAATCCACGAAACAAGACAAAAAGTGAAAACTTGGTTGCTTTCACATGATTACGAGAAAACCGAAAAACTATTGCAGCGGATGTGAAGCATATTCTGGGATATCCCGCCTAGACTCATACAAAAAAAAAAAACACGCAAACGACTACAAACTCTACGCCATACACATGCACACTGTCACCCTTGCACATGACTCTCACACTCTCACCCTTGCACATGACTCTCACACTCTCACCCTTGCACATGATTCTCACACTCACACTCTCATCCTCTGTTTTTCATTGTCTTCATATTCATTCTTGTCACAGGTTAATTTTAATTTTAAACTAAAAATATAAAATTTATCTAAAGACTCAACCATTACAATACAATATTATTTAATTTGAAAACTATAAATAATATATAAAATGTATAACCAAAAATGTAAATATAGTTAAATTATCATTGAATTTAAATAAATGTAAAACTATAATTTTAATTCAAATATTGATATTTCTGTTGTAAATCTAGTTGTTTCTATTAAATTATTGCATACAATAAGAAGCATGTATTAAGGAAGAAGAAACTGACTCCTGAAATACAGGTATTACATACCTAGCTCTGGAGTCAGGGCTTCACATTGGTTGTCATATGTATGTTTAAAAAAAATAAAAATTATTATTATTATTATTAATTTAATAACACGGGAGCTACGTCTGCCAACAAACTGCTATGCAGTTTGGCAGAAGTATATATATAAGAATTCTAAAATTGTCAAAATCACAAATAAAACATTTTATTATTATTGTTTTTCAAGGCATTATCTAACAGTCCTTGCGATCGATCAGATCTAAAATGAAACAATTCGAAAAAAAAACTAGTCTTGTAATTATTATCATTTATTTGTCTCGGACAGAATCCATATAAGTGTTAGTAAAACAATTTGCTTAAAAACTATGTTAGTAGTTAGTAGTATACATAATATAAATATTTATCATTTAACACTTCCCGTCACTATTCCCACCTAGCGAGCCTGAATGTCATCATGATACCGTGTGAAGAAGGGATAGTTCTATACGTCTTGTATAAATCTCTTTCCCTCTTGCACTGGAATGATGATACTTTAGAACGTCATATTAGAGGCCCATTTTTGAGGTTGGGATATCATCAAATTACTTCTTCAGATCAGGGCGGAGCGGAAGAGAGATCAGATTCTTACTGACTATACGACCCATCCATATTCCTCCATGCCAAATACGCTCTGCGTTTCAGGCCGCGGTGATTCTTTCGATATTAGAGCATCTAGGAGCTTATAATAACAGAGTTGCTGATGTTATTATTGTTGTTGCTTGAAAATTTGATTGTTGGTACAATCGTTTGACCAACCCAACTCTCCAAACTTTTCTGTGAGCCTTTGTGATTGTGCTTAAATAAACTTATATTATTTCTGTAGAAGTCTCCTTTTGTCTATTTTTTTGTACTACTCCTTTATTGTTCTTATCTGTATCTGTTTGGATTGTGTATCAATATCTGTTTGGGATCTCTGGGACTCGTCGAACTTCATAGCCTTGAAGTTCTTTTGGTTGTCACCCTGTTGATAATGTTGCTTGTATAATCTCACGCGTTTTACTTTAAACCGTTGCAAATTTATCTCACAACTTAACCCCGATACACTAAGCGACTCCACCTAGACGGGAATATCTCAAAGTGTAAATAGATTCCCAAGTGAAGGTCTTTCTAACATATTATCTTCCACGGGACATGCATTATGCATGTGAAATGTGGACCACCTTCCAGCTAGACGTTGTAAAATGGCTTCGGTTAACACATTTTGAGCTCATTCTTAAAGTGACGTTGAAGTTTCCAGTTTCAATTTTGTCTTAGGATTGCGGTTTTGCATCTTGAGCGAAAATTGGGTTGTAATCTAAAATCTTGTAGGGCTCAGGAGTATATAATCAGCCTTTTTTTAATGTTCCCACTGCTGGAACACAGGCCTCCTCTCTAGGTGAGGGAATGGGCCGTAATCCACCACGCTGGCCCAGTGCGGGTTGGTGAATGTCACATGTCTTCGAATTTTTGGTTCTAGGACATGCTGGTTTCCTCACGATATTTTCCTTCACCGTTTGGAGAGCAGTGGTGATGACATTAACTACACAAAGTAATGCGCCTGGCTGGGTTTGAATCCGCGACCTACAATTTGTAAGTCGGGGCCGTTACCACTAGACCACCACTGCCCTCCTAAAGAGTATTCCACCGAAACTCCTGCAGAAGGCAGGTGGGACTCAGAACGAAGATTCTGACCGTCAACCTAGTGATTTCAGGAAAAACGGTGGCACAGAGATCACGTTCACACTCACGTTACACAGCGAGGCTCAGGGGAAACCCCTTTACAGTCTGTCTAATGCCGTTCCTAACAATCATTGCACAAGGGGTTCTGGAATGGTCTTTTATGAGTTATTACCGCGGAGAGTTTAAGTGAGTTACAAATTCCACACTCCCGAACTTCTCTTTAAAGCCCAAGGGCATAAAAGGCCTCAGGAGTGTGAAGGTGTAGCGTCTACTGATATCGTGGTTCAAGATGTTGTGTACAGTTAGTTCTCTTGAAATACATCCATGCATAGAAGATATCTTAGGAGCTTTTTTGAGAAATACTGACTGTTTTGATGATAGAAAACAATATTTTTGACCACGGTTTCGGTTTATAATAAACCAATAACCGTCTCCAAGGTATATCTGTACCAAAATTCATCAAAATAGGTTTAGCGATATAGGGGTGATAACCTAATAATATTAGTTTTAAAATGGTCAAAAATTAATTATCAAGGAAGTCTTAAAAGAATGTTAAATTAATTCTGCCAGGAGAAACTGCTACTATAACGTAGTTTACCTGTTTTTGCTACTAACCTTAGATTCGCAATTCAAAATCGCCATCTTCAGGTTGCTCTGCAAGGAATTGCAAAGAATCCATCAATGTTCTTGCATGCTCATGCCGCAATGTGTTATAAAAGCAGTGAAGCATAAAGATGACTAGTAGTTGGTACATACTTAACTAAGTGAATAGAATAAGCAAATTCAGCCTATAATGATTTGGCTTTTGGGACGCAGGCCTGCTTTCGAGGGTATAAGATAACACACTGACCAAATATGAGTTGGTACATGCCTGCCTGGATTTTTAACTTTGAACCCGTTGCCCACGATCTACGACTTTTAGGTATCTATACTTACTATACCAACTTAATTACTTACTAATATTGTAGATGGGAAAGTAGCTCTGCGTGACCATCTGTTTGTCAACGCTTCATGTGTTAACGCATGTAAACTTGGATGAAGTCAGGTTGTCGAGTCCTTTTTTTTTTTTTTTTACGGGGTGAAATCCTCATGGATGTCCTCCGCCCTAGGGTGGGCGGAGGGGTCTGTCAGGCTCTTACTGAATAAAACCACCCCGGTGTTCCATCTCTCACCTACGCCGGGGATCGCGGGAACGTGTACCACATCCGTAATCCCCGGCTGGTGCCGGCCCGCTTCTGCGGGCCACCTCGCGTCTACGGAGGGAGTGAGGTGTTAAACACCCTCCGTGACTTCAGAATGGGCGCACGGGAATACCTCGCGCCGCCACCTCGGGTCCGGATGAATGGGGGGCGACAGACGTCCCCAAGTCCGCCGCCCCTGGACCCAGTTAGGGGGGCCGGAAGAGGGCAGCATACGCCCTCCTCCGACGCCCGGTGCGCCTGCTGGGGGCGGGGTCAGAGGTCGAGATCTCTCTTTCCCTTTCCGCAGCCTCCTTTTGCGAGATAACTGTTTCGCAGGAGGAGACCGAAGTCTGGAATCAAAGGTGGCTTATGTCTTATTCTAGGTTGTCGAGTCCTAGAATAAGACATAAGCCACCTTTGATTCCAGACTTTAGTTTCGCACGTTTCACACGCAAAGCCGCTGATAGATGATCGTTACAAACAATCCATTTAAAGGGGGGGGGGGGGGGGTAGCGTTTCGTTGTTTAGTTCCTGTGACTCGTATGTATGTTCACATTTACGATGAGTCCACCGATAATTATCAACGACATATCTCTCTGTTCCAGCATTGACCTAATCGTAATGTTAGTAATCAAAGTCAGGGAGCGCTTCACAAATTAAATTACTAACGCACTGCTCATTGCCAATCTGCTATGGATTAACTTGACTCACTAGGCGGCGAAAACGACACTGAATTTGATGAAAAAAAGAGAAAAAAAAGAGTCCAGGGGCTGGAAAAAAGACATTCTAATACAGGTAGTTTGGCGAAAACGAATTAATTACTAAAATGTAGTCCAACATTCATGAAAACAAATATTTTAGTTTATTTATTTGTGAACCATGACTCCCCCTTTTATTTTTTTTTATTTTCACTACCATATTTTACCCAGGATAACTCAACGCTTCTAACGATACCTTATACATAAATTGATTAAGAATTTATGGTGGAATAAAGAAACTCACAAACATATATAATATACATGAACCCTGAAAACATAACACTTCTTTTTTAGGCAGTCGTGTAAAAATGTCACGTGGTCAATCCCCTTTAGTTTGGCATTTTGACTTCTAGCCGTTTTGCTGATAGCTAGCTAGCTGTTGAAACATTTGTCTTGAGGCTTTACTAGACAAACCGTCATTCTTGCCATTCGATGTTTATGTGCTGAGGAAAGAGGTTGGATACCACGTGGTTTGGTAAAGCCGAAAGGTGATAATCAAACCACCGTTTTAGATGGAACGCTAACATTTTGAGAATTCTTTCGTTGTGCATGTAGGGAACGAGTGGAATTCCCTGCCGGAGTCTGTATTTCCTGATAACAACAACCTAAGGGTATTTACGTAAAGTGTAACAGGTCCAGAGCGGGCTTACTTGTGGGCAAGCGTGGATAAGGTGAAATTATGGTCAAATGCGGACCTATACAATAAATAAATAAAAAAGTCATCAACAAGTATTGGTTTTAAAACAAAGCTTACTGCTTTGTTTTAAAACCATTCAGTAATATTTTGGATGAGCTTGAGATTCATGTCATAAACACTTATATTGAAATACTTTTTTTGAAAACGTAATTATATCTGCAATTAGTAAAAAATATTTTTCTGCCTGCTTCTGTCTGTGTCTGTACTTCTCTTCTAAGCCACTCCACAGATTGTGATAGGGTTTTCCCTAGAAAGAGCGTTAAACGAGGGAATCCTCGTTTATCGCTCTTTCTAGGGAAAATCACGGGTCAAAATGACATACACAAGATTCCTTGTGTATGTCATTTTGACCCGTGCGATCCCGAGACTGCTTGCAAAAAATAACTGGCATTCTGGCTTATCTCATTTTTCTGGAAGCTGTTCCGATATCTTCTGATATTATAAGTGAAAAGGTTAGGCAGGTGAAGACAATGGTGAAAGAAACCTGCCGCTATTCAGCTGCCTAGTGCGAAACCCCAAGCGTTGTCAGTGAACTTATGCGCAATGAAGTACCTACTAATTATATACTCCCCGGTAAATGTTGTTTGTAAATAGGTCAAGAGCGTTTACACTTCACGGTATTTTGTATAGAATCTCCAGAGTCCTTAATCTTAGAAATGATTCTCGAAACTATTTGTTTTACATCATCATGCTTAATAATAGGTACGGAACAAAATAATAATGGCTGAATATTACCAACCGCATGAGTTGATCTTCAAGGCAAAGCAGCGCCGCGACCAGTACGTAGATGGGTGACTATGTTAACATACCGTGATTTCTTCGTGCCTCCGAAAGCACATTGAGTTGGTGGTTCATAATCATAATCAGCCTTATAATGTTCCCACTTCTGGGACACAGGCCTCCTCGCTAGGAGAGGGAATGGACCGTAATCCACCACGCGGGCTCAGTGCGGGTTGGTGAATGTCACATGTCTTCGAAATTTTGGTTTCCTCACGATGTTTTCCTTCACCGTTTTGGGAGCAGTGCTGATGAAATTAATTACACAAAGTAATGCGCCTGGCTGGGTTTATCCCGCGACCTACAATTCGTAAGTCGGGGCCGTTACCACCCGGCCACCACTGCTCTTCTGCTCAGATGTTGGTTACTCGATGTGCTTTCCATCTGTCTGTCGGTTTAGCTGATCATTTGTAGATCTTGGATGGCTTTCTGGGGGTATGATACCCCCAGAACGCCATCAGATTTGAACACGATACCCCAGGTATCGTGTTCCCCAGTTACTGGGTATTGGAAGGACAGATAGGCAGTTGCTGCAAGTAAAATACAGGAATTCAGCTACAGCCGGTTAGACTGTAAGCAAGTAACTTAGTTGGGAAATGGATAGGCAGGTGGATTGAACATGGAAATTACGTCATATATCTGTAACTTTTTAGCCAATTCGCAGGTGAAGTTTTTAAAATAGTCTGTATCTACATATATACAAATATATAAATCTGAAGAGTTTGTTCGTTTGCTTGAATGTGCTTATCTCAGGAACATCCGATTTGAAAAATTATTTCAGTGTTAGATTTTCCATTTATGGAGGAAGGCTATATATCATAACGCTAAGACCAATAGGAGTGGAGCATACTTGAAAAATGTTGAGAATCGGTGTTTTTACTCTCGTATGTGACGCAGACAAAGTTGCGCAGATCAGCTAGTGACTAAATAAAAGACAACTTGCAGATTTATCCAACATTAAATTCACATCGAGCTTTCAAAAGCCTCGGTGTCCACTTTTATCAAGCGAATTAACATATTTAGCTGAACTTCACCCAGCTTTAACATTTATAAAACATAAGTTTCCATTGTTACGGTCCGGCTTTAAGTTGCTCAAAGTTTTCTATTATGGTCGGAGGAAATCCTTTTTTAAGTTGTGGCTGGTAAGTTTTGCTCGGAACTTTTGTTAAAATGAAAGCTGGTATAAGCAAGCTTGTTGGATGCTGGTACTGCAATATTTTTAGTTGACCTGGCGTGTCCTAGTTTTGGTAACGGTCTTTTTAGATGTCGTGTACTCCCTCTGACGATAGCGGTTTGAACAAGTCTTCGATAAGGATGTTTTAGACATCATTATTATTTTTTATCCTAATAATTATTATTTATCGTTCACCACACATTTACATGTACATAAGTATATATTATGATATATTTAACTCCTTGCAAACTGATACACATCCGTACACTTCAACGTTAGGTTCAGTTGAAAACCAGCGTCAGGAAGCTCCTAGTTGTCTGACATTTTGCTGAACTGGACCTATTTGGCGCAGCCGCGGGTCACACAATGTTATTGTTTTAAATTTAAGTTTCCTTTTATTTGTATCTACATTATGTGCCAAATAAATTTATTTATTCTGTGTGTGAGAGGGATGGCGCTCTATTGGACGAATCACTGTTCCATTTTTACATCGGATTCATTATGGTAATCGCATTTCTGTATGCCTTGGAGGGTAGGTTTAGACAAAGGTAAAACTACTCACATAAGAATTCGAGACAGGTTTATTGCCATCGAGCGGGAGAAATCCAGACTGCGGACTGGTGTTGGGCGACACACTTGGCTAGACCAAAGAATCCAATCCATGATTAGAAAAAAAAAACTTTTTACTAAAAAATACAACCGACTTCTAAACAAAAAAGAAACAACTCGGTGTATTTTGTTACTTTTTCGTTTATTGAATACCGACTTCTGAAATTAAAGTTATTTTGTACTTTTTGTTTTTTTTTTAGAAGTCGGTTGTATTTAAAAAAAAATAAACACTTTTTAGTGGTTCAGTCCCAGCTAAACATACCCATCGCAGCGTACGTGGTATTAATTGGTGTAAACAATAAACAAATAGTTATGCGATTTTAGTTATACCGACAGATTTGCTATCATTTATTGAAGAGTTCCGTTTCCTATCTCTGTTCTTCATCAGATCTTCACCAAACTAGAGAGGGACCACGTTGAAATACTAAATGCTCTTTCAAACCATCGTGTACAATTTTATTTTTTTATTTTATACCGCCAAGAGGGAATGAGAACATAATCAATGTAAGCCACGCATTATTAGGGATAACTGCTCGTCGTCAGATCTCAATCCAATAGAACCACACGACAAGCACCGGCTTTCGATTATAAAAAGAATCATCAAAATCGGTATACCCAATCCAAAGTTATGAGTTAACATACACACAAAAAAAAAAATACAGTTGAATTGAGAACCTCCTCCTTTTTTGGAAGTCGGCTGAAAACGCTTGCGAACAAATGGGACAGCAAATTATAAATTACTCACTCTGCTAATAAGCATGTTTTACCATAATTTTTGTCGATAAAACAATATAATACTACAATTCTTGTGGCTCACATGCTTCAAGCATTCCTTCAAGTCTAATCCAAAGAACGTCTTTTAATTTTCTAAAATATTCATTTCGTAATTTCATTCATATAAAAGAAGTTTCATTTCAAAAGGTTTACGATCCGAACACATTTGCATGGATAGTAAATATTTATTTTTATGATTATTTCACTGTATTCAGGATCGCAGCAAAATTTTAAATTCAGTTGTTCAGTAAACGCAGAAATCCGCTGACAGACGAAAAAAAGATTTGCAAGACATGATCCGTCTATTAAACAAACAGCATTTTTAGCGATACGAAAATGGAATTTAATCATGCCATTTTCTTCGCTTTTCAAGCTGGATATTGTTGCGTCTGTGTGCTATGTGTTCTTTTTGTGGATAAGAAGTCATGAAATATCTCCTACCGCTCTGGAGCGGGAGGGAGTGCTATAATCTTTCTAACGAAAATCTTCGCGTATTCCTACAAATGCTCTTTCCGTTCCAGCGCCGCGGAATTCTTTCCAACAATTCTGGAATCCTGGAAGCTGTGCGCGCTATGGTGGTAATCTCGGCAACTTCTACTTTTAGGGGATAAGAACTATTGCAGATTTGGTTCAAAAGAGACATCGCGGCCTTTGAGTGCAAAAAGCATTTGGAAGAGCGAAAGGGTTTTCGTCAGTAAGAGTATGGCACTCTCTTCCGCTCCGCTCAGTACGAAGAAGTCATTTTTGAGTTCTCATCCATAAAAAGGGGATAAGAAGACGGTAAAGCTCGCAGAAGCTACTTACAAAATCGTTTGTCCTGACTGACTTTTAACGCACAAGCAAAACAACTAAGTCTAGAAAGCTGTTCGAGATTAAGGTCCATTTTATAACTTTAGATCCAATAAGACAGGATTTTTCGAAATTTCAACTTATGAGGGAGATATGGGAGGAGAGATTTGTATGAAAGTTTATTCTTTGAAACCAATAACTACTTCGACGAAGTGGCAGACATCATTTAGTAGAAGACAACGGAACAGAGGCTCTAGACAAGTGACATTCTGTCAGTGTTACCGTCAAGAAGGCGATAGTCAAAACGTCAAAAATGTATGGGATTGACAAACGCTGTCAAAACGTCACATGATTAGTCCTTTATATTTTAGAATTTCGAAATTCGCTGATAGAATGGCACTTTGACAGCCTAAGGCAAAATTAGCTTGAAAGTTCTTACGTTTATCTAGATCCTGCCCAATATTATATCAATTATGCAGGTAACGTAAGCTTCGTCATTCGTGAGATTCATTTCAATGCATCACTCGAGGCTTTGTGTGCAACCGGAGTGAATTCCTGCAAATACAATCTATTGTAAAATTTTGTTAACATGGAAAATTTAATGGATTCAGTGCTTATTGTATTTTGAGTACAATAGAGATAGCTGAGTGTCGGTACTTTGGGCCATTGATCAGGTAGAATCTCTATATATTTTAATGGAATAAAGTGGAACAAATGGTGAAGGTGCTTGTGGCTAAATTATAGAGAAATCCGGAACAAGGTGTAAAGTCTCGCAATACTCCATTGAAAAGGAGGGATCCTTCGGCTGGATGGTTGTTGTGTCCGGTGGGCAACTGCCCGATAAATTGATTTTCCGACTATTGTAAATATTCAATAGCGCGGTAAACTCTGATACCGCGATGCAGGATTGCGTTGGTAGTTCGCTGTTGGCGGGGTAGATGGCGTAGCTGTTGCTTTTGTTGCCGTACTTTGCTTCGTTAGTTTTTCTTGTGGCGGTATTGATGCCGCTACAAAATTATAACAGGCTCACGGGTCAATCTCGACGGTTCGAGGATGGGTAATCATTTGATTCCGAAATTCTTCCGTGCCTCGGAAATCTCGGTTCGGCTGACATTTGTAGAACTAAATCGTTACTGATAGTAAAAAGCCAAGAATTTTAAAAGCAGTCTTGCCAAGGGGTATCGTGCTTTATGTACAAAAATACATGTCTCGAATTTCACACGGTAAAATTAATCCGACACGACCGACGAGAGATCAAGTGCTAGACCAATGAGGTTACGTGTTTTCCGAAATACGGGGTGTTACACCACCAACTTTCAAACTCAGCTGGTAAAGGAATAGAAAATATAGGTTAAAAAATATCCATTATTACCCAACCTGATACGCGAATTGGCGTGCAGAAGCCCCCCCAAGAGAGACATTGAAGGGATGGGAAATGCCTTTGCCAAGGAATGGGACAGTTCAGGCTGACAAAAACAATGAAACCTACACACCCTACAGTAAAAATCCAACGACAAACAGTGAACCATTTTCCCAAGTATGGCAAGATTAACCTTAGCTGTGCCCCATTTAATAGTGGACTGTTGATGTATGGGTCAGCCTATACGCAATTAGGGATGGGCTGCAATAAACGCAATAATAACACAAGTTTATGTCCATTCTGCGTAAATATTGTACTCGGCCATAGAAAGCTTAGTAAGGGAATAGACGTCGCATACTCGAGGAACATGAGATAGTTATTTTATTTGATACTAGGTATTTTTATTTTATCATTAGAGTAGTACGTTTGTTAACTTTTATTAGTTTGTTAGTAGTGGGTTCAGACTATGCAGATTTATATTAAATCCGATAATCTCGATGTTTAAAACGTATCTATTCTTAATATAATTATGTATAAAGCTGAAGGGTTTGTTTGTCCGATTTGATAAATTCTTTCAGTGTTAGATAGCCTTTTTATCGAGGAAGAAGAGGAAGATATCATCACGCTAAGACCAATAGGAGCGAGTACCAATGAAGAATGTTTAATAACTATTCCCCGCGGACGAAGTCGCGGGCAGCTAGTTTATTATATCATTATTTCAACACTAGATATTAAAGTTACTTAAAAATGTCGGTTATCATAACTGTCATTTTATAATTTGAATCTTTATATTCCTGTACTCTGGCAGATTAACCTAAGTTTATTTATAAGTCTGAAGTCATGCAATAATATTTACCCACATAGCTCAGCAGTGTGAAAAAAATAAACCACACTAAATTGGGTATAGGACTGTTATCAAACATCTATGTAAAGAAATACTTGTTTGAAAAATAGAACAATTTGTAAATAAAACAATAAAAAAATTGGATTAATAGACAGATTTTTTTAGTTTTTGAACTTAGTCTCCTATCCTTGTCGCAAATAGTATTGGACTCTTTTACTCTGTTTATTGCTGTTATATTGTGCCTCTGTATGTAATGAGTGTTAGCAATCTGTATTTTTTTTAATAACATTTTTTTTATACAGGATGATCTTGTGGCTAAAGAATAACAGCCGCACGGGTCGATCTACAAGGTTAAGCAACGCTGGTGAAGGTTGGTCTGTGGATGGGTGACCATCTTAACATGCCGAAATTCCTCCGTGCCTCGGAAAGCACGTTAAGCCGTTGGTCCCGGCTGTCATTTGTAGATCTTTGGCAGTCGTTGCGGATTGTCAGAAAGCAGTAGGTAAATCTGACTCCAGTCTTTTCAAGAAGTTGTACCGTGTTACCCAGATAATGGGTTGTGGAGGTCAGGTAGGCAGCCGCTTCACGTAAAATACTGGTATTCAGCTAAATCCGGTTTGACTGGAAGCCGACCCCCAATGTAGTTGGGGAAAGGTTAGGCAGATGATGATCATTTTTTATACAAGGCCTTTTCCTTGTCCTTATTAAATATACATCTCTCTGTATTCATACTAATGTCCCACTCTACAACCTTATTAAGATCTCTGTGGGCCCGATAATTCTGAGTACGGTACATTTAATTAACATTTTGCGGTCGTTACGGCCGTTTTCAACGAAACGAACACACTTCGTGGTCTATAGCCCTTGTAATAGCCTAACAGAATACCATCGGAACTCACTGCGATTTTCTAAGAATAATTTATTCATGTGAATTTACAATTTAGTATGGTTGTACCTTGGTTTGAATTGGAATAAATTTATCAATTATTCGAATCTGGGTTTGATTTATTTGAATTGGTGATAGTTAATTGGGTAAGGTTTAAAGCTTATTTAAGAGGTCATTGTGTTTGATATTATCCTTTTCAGTGTTTTCATGAATCCTTAAACCCAGCATACAGGGTGTTTCGATTCTGGCAAGGTTTGGAATACTGCGAAAGAGTTGCAGCGACCTTGAAACGCAAAGGACGTTGGAAAGTACACGTGGGTTTTAGTCAGTTAGAGTCTGACACTCCCTCCCGTGCCACCTAGAGCGGGAGGACTCCTTTAACTATTTTCTACAAAAAGAGGGTATTTCAGAAGTGCGTTGCCATAATCAAAGATGTTGTAGTGATGTCATCATATTTAAGGTAGTTTTAATTTTAGTTCTTGAAAATGATTTGTTTGAAACTTAAGTCGCCTTTTGGGATCGGTTGTTTTTTCAAATATAACTACGCATCTGCCTACTTGAAAGGTACTATGTTATCACACGGTACCACGAGTGGCCTCAGTCGATCATTTAGAAACAGAAGGCCGATGATGTATGTAAACATTCATTCCAGAGGGCCATTTCTACAATTTTTTAAGCAACGTTTGCATTCCCATGTCAGCAAACTCTCAAAAATGTAGGGAAATTGAGTTTATTTTTGACAACTGATATGCGAATGTGAACGTTGTTTAAAAATTAATAGAATTGACACTCAGATTTCTGCATAAATAATTTTAAGTTTTGTCAAGCGAATTTGAAGGTTGCTGCAGAGCCAATTCAGACTATGCCAACAATCTCTAAGGAAAAGCTAGTGTGAATATTATTATTAAATATTTTAGTATGGGACATAAACTGTAGAAATATAACAAAACTTTAATTACTAAAACATTTTGACTTGCTGGGTCGGTATTGTTTAACTGTACTTTAGTCTCAAAACCTATCATATGTTGTCATAATAGTGAAGTCTGATAAGAACTTTAACTATGTTTTCAATATAGAAATCATTTATATCAGTGAAAATTTCCCACTGTGGACAGGTTGGAATTAATGAAAGGCTTACTCAGGGTGAATGTAGCTTTCTAATGGTGAAAGAATTTTTGAAATCGGTCCAGTGGTTTTTGAGTTTATTCGTTACATACAAAAATACAAATCTTTGCTCTTTAGAATATTAGTATACATACATACATACTTAATCAATTACTTTTACATAGTTAATTAAACTGTTTATGGCTTGGCAGCCATGCAAATTTTGTATGTCATAAAATTCGAATGAATGTTTATGCACTTTATTTATTACGAACACGTATGAGCCATTGAGTTTCTATGAGGGCCCCATAAATTGGTCCCTTCAGAATCTAGGTTTAAGTATCATCAAATGACTTCTACCACTCTGGGCGGAGTGGAAGGGAGTGTCAGACTCTTACTGACTAAAACTCCTCCGTATTCCTCCAAATGCCCTATGCGTTCCAGGGCCGCGGTGACTCTTTCGAACAAATTCCGCAACCCTGGCAGTACCTTAGTGAAGTAATGTAATTGGCAGGACAATAAAATCGGCATACTAAGCTGCGCCATACCTATCGTAGTATAGTCACTTGTTGAGGAAAATTCTTTCAATGATTTCTATTTCATTGCGGTAAATAGAAATACGATCAAACATTGTACATCCATCACGATCACCTTTGGATTTGGTTGGAAACTCATCAATGATTGGAGCAAGAGAGAGAGAGAAAAAAAATCCCTTTACGTTCCAGGGCCGTGGTAACAAATTCAACTAATTCCACAACCAATATATTTCATACTAGCAGTGCCCTACGGTTTTACCCCCGTATTTTCCGTTCCCGTGGGAATACGGGGACAAAATATAGCACGTGTTACTCAGGATGAATGTAGCTTTCTAGTGGTGAAAGAATTTTTGAAATCAGTCCAGTAGTTTTTGAGTTAATTTGTTACATACAAAAATACAAATCTTTCCTCATTCATTTAATAGTCACCTCCTTTCCAGCCAGCATCATCTTTCACAATATCCATTCAGCTCCCATATTAACATCGAATTCATAATCTCGCCACGGCATCCCCATTTTTTAAAGAAAAAAAAAAGTAACTACACTATATCCCATAAAAGAGTATACGCATGATTGCATCTTTAACACCAATTCAAAGTGTAGCAGCGAGTGCGGTGTGGACTACACCGGCGGTTCGCTGTAATGGCGAGAATAACAGATATTGAGCGACGCCAGTGCATGAAACTACCTCCACACACACGCGCGGATTTAGGACGTAAAGCTGTACGTGTCAGGAAAATGCAATGTTTTGGTGAGTAAAATTCTAGCTTAAATGAAAAAAGAATGCCATCAGTCAGTGCTGCTCCAAAACATATTTATTTTTGATTAATTTTACATCATATTTATAATGCTAATAGGTTAACCATCTTAAAATACTGAGATTCCTCAGTGCCTCAGAAAGCATGTCTTTGGTCCCAGCTGTCATTTGAACATCATTGACAGTCTTTATGGATAGTCAGAATCGATCAAGTCTGATACCAGGATTGCCAATTACTCAGTTACTGATTGGTGGTGAGATAGGCAGTCATTCCATGTAAAAGACGTGGTACTAAAAACTGGGTATTAGGTACCCAGTTTTTAGAGTTTCTTGCATGTTCTTCTACATAGAGATTTGGAACGTCCAAATATTATAGCTTCATTTCTTTGACTGACCAACCTTGACAATGAAAAAGAGCCTGTAAATGCGTTGAATTACGAATTGCTTCTGGTTCGACTGGAAGCCGACCCCAACATAGTTAGTAAAAAGCTATGTAACCAGTATTTTCTGACTCCCCAGATATACAGGCAAATGTCTAGTTTAGGGGTCAGCATCGAAATCAAAATGCACATTTACACAAAACAGGATAGCCTGATTTTTGTAAATGTGCATTTTGATTATTATTAAAATTGTTATTTCAAAACTGCGTCAGATCTCAACAGCTTTCTTATGGAACGTTTTACTCATCTTTGAAACTGCATGCATTCTATTTTTTTTTCATAACTAATTTGTAGCCTATTTATATTTTGAAAATAATAGTTTTCCACGAAACGTGTTTATTTACATACTACAGTGCAATTCTTAGTCGACGCAGGGGGCGCCACTGGCAGCTTTTAATGGTGGCAATTACAGTGTCTGCGAGTGTATCGCATTTTATTAACAACTGCCGCAAAAATTAACTTGGCCGAGCCAACTTTGTTTGAGGTTCGCTGAATGGAAACTAGATTATTCTGGTATGTTTTGTTACGTTAGTTACATGTTTTACAGTGTGTGTCTGGAAACAAATTGGCGTTATGGGCCATAAGTTTGGCGCATAACGCCAATACCCCTACCACAAACTTAAACTTCAACTTAAACTTTTTGCCCGCCATAAGTTATGGCGGGCAAAAAGTGATCTTTACGTGACTGTTACTGTAAGAAGTTTAGATTCAAGAAATCTTCCCTTAAATATTGCTACTCGTAAATAAGCCTTTTATTTGCGTGTAGCAATATTTAAGTTATTTTTAAGTATCGTTTCATAATTTTATCGATTATAGCTAACTATTAAACCTTCTTAAGGAAATTAAACCTTCTCACCTGATGGAAAATAGTGATGTGGTCGACGATGAAACACACTTGCCTCAAAGTACCCTATTCACTCTTGAGTTAAAGACACCTTTAAAGATCGTAGCTATCAGGAAATACAGACTGCGATCACACAGGAATTCCACTCCTTCGCTGTTCGCACAATGAAAGTACACCCAAAGAGTTTTGTGCGTATGGGTTGGATGTTCACCATGTATTTGTGGTGCCTGTGGGCGGAGCAACGCCGTAAGTCTTATAATCTGATGATGAAACGGGCTTGGCGGAACTAAATTGTGAAATTCTGACGCACACTCCCCGAAGTGTAATCGGTAGGAAACTGACAATCTGGCGACTTGGCGTCGATATTCAAGACTTTGGCGCTTTGACTCGACCAGTGAAACATTGCCAATGAGCTTCTTGACTGTTTTCTCTACTGAATCAAGGCGCATAAAGTTGATATTTGGAAGATACGTCCCAGAGATGAGAGCAGTACTCCGAAAAAGTAAATGTCAACAAAACGGAACAGCAAAACGGATCGTAAAGCAAAACCCGTTTGCTTTTTTTGCCATTCCCGTAGGAATTTCGAGAAATCATCTTAGTGCTCTCCTACACTGTTCAAGGAACCTACATACCAAATTTCAGCATTCTAATACCAGTACTTTCGGCTACGCCTTGTCTGCCAGTCACTCAGTAACGGGAAAATTTTACCCACAAAAACATTTTCATGTAAAAATGTTGCCCAGACGAGTTACGCAGCTTACCCTATGAAAAAGTTATCAGATCTCGTATAAAGCCAAGCTCTAAAGACTGCATGCTCTAAATCTACAATCAGAACTCATGTAGAGCCAAGATTTTTGATCTATGCACCCAAACTTTACCAGGCCTACCTTCACAAATTCTACATTTTAGTCAAAACGTGTGGTTTGGCCGTTTTATTTCACACCCAATGAGCGAATGCCTATGAAATCTTCGTGACGGTAGCAAAACGGCCAAGCCACACGTTTGGCAGATATACATACACATGTATATTGATTGATTACATTATTGACCCACCTGTGTATATACACAATGATAAACAAACCCAGATAGTGATGTAGTTGTTTACGTCCAAACGGAAGGCGATCCTTATTAAGTATTTAATTACTTTAAGTGCTTTGCGCCACTTCTAATACTACTAATTCTCCACAGGGAATGTTTTCATAATCCAAACGTTATTGTGTAAATGGCTGACACGATAATTGTTAAGTGGCATTTTGGTGATGCCAAGTGGGATGGTTTAAGATTAGTGTCGGACACAAAACTCAATTATTTATTTCGTTTATGGTCAGTCAGAAGGAGCAGTACTCATGGCTGAATGATAACAGCCGTGCTGGTCGATCTTCCTCGTTTATCAGGGTCATTCTGCAAATGGGTGCCTTGGAGAGCACGCCTTTGATTCCGGCTGCTAACTGTAAAAAAAAAGCAATCGCTTCGGTTAGTCTGGCTAGACAAACCAAGACGGGTCTCTTACTGTGGGGGTTTATTATCAACTAGTTGTGGGTTGTGGTAAGCAGTTGTTTCATTTAAAATACTAATCCTCAGCTCATTCGGTTACATTGGAAGCCGACCGAGATTTATATCCAGATGCAGTCAAATAACTTATTACATAACTAACTGCACTACTGTACCTACCTGCCTACCACATATCGCCAGTTTCAAGTATTTTTCAACCATTTCCCCACTAGGATTTTTCCTGTATAGTGAGTGCATTTACAAACAATTACACTCAAATACACGAACAGCCAGACCCGGAACATATCTACATTCTGTAGGCCATACAAATATTTGTTTCATACGGGAATCGAATCCACGACCCGCTTAATCATATCACTCAATCAAATCACTCAAAAACTGCGCCAACCATGAAGTCCAATTGCTGGTTTTTTGTTTACCTAAAAAGAAACAAGCCTTTTGTTACAGGGTTTTACTGATCCAGACTCCGCTTCAGAATGCTAGGAATACACTTTTCTACAACTTTCTTGCATAACTTTTCATTACCCTTAACTAAATCAAAAATAAATATTCGTGTAAAAATAATTCGCTGTATGCCTCCTTCTGTTTCATCGCTTATTTCTCTATAAATCTGTATTGCCGACTATACTATTTCCATATTCACATTAAAAGAGTACAAATTAATAAACGAGCTCCAGATAAAAAAATACCGTGCATTTGATTTTGTTACAGTTTACAGATGGTCACTAATACAAAGATCGATGAATAAACAAAGAAGGTTAGTGTGGATAACATACACCTTTGCGAAGCCGGCTCGGCTCATCACTATCTACTTGATAAAATATTTATAACCATTGATCGTAGTAGGTTAATATAGACATGACACCAGAATCCCAGGAAATAAGAATTTTCGAGAAACTAATTAAATTATTTAGTTAAATTGTTAGGTATTCAAAGAAAATGATCTGAAGTATATTTTAGCAGTTTTAATTTGTTTTGTTTTATTTATGGTCACACATTCCTCTTCAAAAAATCACTACCGACCTTACGTATGTATGTATGTACGTCGTATTCATACGTATATTTTTTAAATCCCAGTGAAAACCGGGATCTCATGCATGTCCATACTATGTAAATATTTCGCAAGTGCCTAAAACAGCGGGCGTACCATGACGTCTTAAAACGTGAGTCTTCCGAGCGAAAAAAAGGGATGGAGCTATATAGGGTGCATAACTCTATCCCTCTTTCTCGCTCGGAAGACTCACGTTTTAACACCTCATGGTACGCCCGCTCTGCCTACTCTAATCACTGTTTATAACGGAACCACAAATCGCAAACTAAAATGAGATACATCGTTCAATTAACTAAAATAACTTGAACAATATGGTGGACTACCGTATCCGTTACGATTTATGTGGCTAAACGAGTCTCTATCCAATTATGTCTTGCTCCAATGGCTGCACAAATGCCAATTTGTCAGCAGAAACTATATTAGTTCGTCGTCACAGTATAAATGGGTGTTTTCGATAATAATATATCTTTTGAATCAACTGGCTAGGTTTTGACGGAAAATAAATAACGGTTTTTCATAAAGTTGCAGGCTTGCATGTGATAACTATTCTGCCGTTGTAAGAAAAAAGGACGTATCTACACAAAACGAAGTCACCGATTTGTAAAGAAAATGAATTTAGGTCGGCAATCGATTACTTCGTTTTGTGTAGATACGTCCTTTTTTCTTATGGTGGCAGTATTGCAAGGGCACTGCATTGGAGTTATAAAAACATATATATAGATAGGTATATATATGAAAAACCCACAGCGCAGTCCCTTTTTCATAACGAAATTATAATGGCATCGGCACGTAATAGAGAAGTCTTCATAACTTAGACTTTGACTTATATGTACATTAGAGTATATTACAACTTTAAGTTAAGTTGTAATATACTTACATTACAGTATTACAGTACATTAGAGTATAATTAAGATTCCAGGCACGCATGCTCCAGCGCCGTCCACATCAATGCTTTCCAAGCAAGCCTGTAGCGGCGCTGACGCAGCATTTTGTACTCCAGTATATTGCACAGTGCACCGAGCTTCAGTCTGCCCGTAATATCGACCACCTATAGACGCGCTAACATATTTATTTATTTATTTATTCACTCTCCAAATATACTAATATCCTTACAGGCTAGACCCAATGCGATATTGTAGCATACTTAATTTAAAAAGTTCCACAATTTCTACCGTAGCAAATTCTATAATTAGAATACAATTTGTTCGAAAGAGTCACCTGGAACGCAACGGGCATTAAGAGGAACACGGATGGGTTAGGTATAGTTATTATTAGTCTGACACTGCCTTCCGCTCGACCCTGAGCGGGACAAGTCATTTGATGATTTACCATCTATAAAAATGACATCGAGAAAAGCCAATCGTCCTTAAATTACTATTTGCCTTATTCTTCCAAAAATTCCAAGGGGTCAAGCTTAAATTGGAAAGTCCGCAATACAGAGTGAAATGAAAAATGTCCGTGGAATCTTTACCAGTTGCACGTAGGGTTTAAAAGGCGAGACACGTTTCGACATGTTTCTAAGACAAACAAGAGAACTTACGTGCTTAGCAAACCATCTTGTCTTTGTAGTGAAGTATTTGGACAAGTTAGCTTCGGATCAGGTTCACCTGGGAAGGTAATATGGGTAGTCGCTCTGTCAGCGAATATATGTCACTGGATAATTGTAAAATGCGTAAGATTATAAAATATCTTGAGAGTTTGTAAACTCTCGATAAATTGTCATCTGAAAATTTTGAATACGTTTTTACGCATCAGTGTTTGATGACGAGCGACGCCGCGGGGCACACAAAAATTTCGTTTAAAAATTTAGTTTCATTTTATTTGAATCTACATAAATTATGTGTTTGTATGTACATGTTTATCTATGTGTGCCAAAAAAACTTCGTTTCTTTCTTTCACATAGCAGCGCCCCACGGTTTTACTCGCGTAGTTCCAATTCCCGTAGGAATACGGGGATAAAATATAGCCTATGTTACTCAGGGTGAATATGTAGCTTTCTAATGGTGAAAAAACTTTTGAAATCGGTCCAGTAGTTTTTGAGTTTATTCGTTACATAAAAAAATACAAATCTTTCCTCTTTATACGTAATATTAGTAGTATAGATAACCAGTTGACAGCGTTGAGGACGAATATATTTTTTTTTGCTATATATGTATATAATTTTGATTATTCCTAGTAAAGTTTATATTACAAGCATAAATAAATTACTTCTACGAAAGCGTGCTCCATTCGCCCCTAGTTAATTGCGTTCCATCAGGTAAGATTGAGTTCTAACGTGAGCCCTTTTTTGGCCAGCAATTTTAGTGAGTGAATTCTCCAAAACAGAAACATAATATTCTGCGACATGTTACATTTATCATAGTACCCTCAAGTGGCAAGATCTAGTGCCGCCACATTTAGAAAGATTCCCTGTGGATGTCATTACGATGCCTTATAAGATTTCATCTATTTCTGTAGACCATATTACTCGTTTCAAAATACTTTATGTTTTCTCTAGAGATGAAATAGTGTAGTCTGTTTACCTCTA
The DNA here is from genome assembly GCA_905332915.2 of Hecatera dysodea. Taxonomy (NCBI): domain Eukaryota; kingdom Metazoa; phylum Arthropoda; class Insecta; order Lepidoptera; family Noctuidae; genus Hecatera; species Hecatera dysodea. Next base: position 4,131,969 of record HG995290.1, on the reverse strand, counting down.
ATTTAGAGCTTCGGGTGGCATTGAAATTTATCTGACAGGTCTCTTTAAGAAAAAGAAACTGCCATACACTAGAAATTTCTCCTGTATCGTGGGTGCGTTTACGAACATACAAACTCACGTACACAAACAGTCAGACCCGGAACAACTATCTGTTCCGTGTACAAACATTTGTTCCGTGCGGGAATTGAGATCAGCGCAGTCAACCACTGCGCCAACCATGTCGACAAAACGATATTTGGTCATCCAGTTACCATTTTGTAGTCAAATTACGAAAAAATACCTAACTGCTAAAGATATGTAATTGCATGTTTAAGGTCAACGCAGGAATTGGGCCTTTGCCAGCAGTGTGACAGTACAATCCCACTGCTGGGACTTGGCCTCCTCTCTAGGAGAGGGAATGGGCCGCACTGGACCCACGTGGTGGATACCACGCGGGTCCAGTGCGGGTTGGTGAATGTCACATGTCTTCGAATTTTTGGTTCTAGGACATGCCGGTTTCCTCACGATGTTTTCCTTCACCGTTTCGAGAGCAGTGGTGATGAAGTTGAACCCGCGACCTACAATTCGTAAGTCAGGGCCGTTACCACTCGGCCACAACTGCTCTCAGCTCTCGGTGTGATAGTGCGAGTATTAGAAAAAAATAAAACCTGGCTTGGAGGCGCCCCACTCGACATAATGCGCCGTAACCTTACCTTTCTTTACTTAATATTTCTTACTAATATATTATAAACGCGAAAGTTTGTATGTATGGATGTTTGTTACTCTTTCACGCAAAAACTACTAAATCGATCTTGATGAAACGCACAGAGGTCAATATAATCTGGAATAACTTTCGACATATACGCGGGAGGAGCCATTTGCGGCAGATAGTAGGTATCTAGTAAGTCCAGTTGAGAAATCTGTATCCGGCTAAGACCATTTTTTTTTACGATGGTAAGTGTTTCAGCCACATAGTAACTTAATCAAACAACAAGATCCTCAAATCATTTTCGTCCAATGTTGCAGCTGAATACGTACATATATATGTATATCTTAGACATAAAAGTAAGAGAGAGAAAAATAAACGTTTTTGCAACTTTTTCTATTGATGCTCTACTCTCTCTCTAACCTATAGCCATCCTTGATAAATGGGATTTTTCAATTAGAATCAATAGTTCCTGTAGTAGTTCCGCAAACAAACTCTTCAGTTATTAATAATATAAGTAAGATTAGATGGAGTAACTACCGATCTGACTTCTAAAATCCAGTAACTGGACAAAAATTATTCGTGAAACTTTTAGACTATTGCAATCTGTAACGACTGTCACAAGATCTACAAAATGTCAGTTGGGACGAATGGCTTAACATTCTTTCCGAGTCTTGGTATGTATTGGATAGTCACTAATTCACAAATTAATTGAAAATCATTACATAACTTTGAAAAGGTCTCCGGCTGCTATTATTTAGCCAAGAACCCTGCAAATATTCTTTTTCGCTATGTAACATTTTGTCACCGATATAAAAATCAATCGAAGCGACGGAATAAATTAGACCAGCAAAAACGTGCTACAAAAATCTTTTTGCACGTAAAACCGAGTAATATAACCCGGTGCAGATATCAATAAATGTCATTTCAATGTAAATCGAGGCACGCGTACCAACTGAATTTCTACCATTGCACCGAATTCATATTCAGTTTTGGCTCATGCTACTTTTCATTGTATCCCCGACTTTTTGACGTTGTAAAATATTCAAATACGCTTTTTCATGTAGCGGATTGGTATATTGTTAATCTGCTTATACGCAGTATTTTTTATTTGTTGGTTTAATATTTAAATACTTGAATATTTTGGTGTTTGTGGGAAAGGAGCTTTTGCAACATGCTTAAATTGAACGCATTGTGGTTTTCCGTCTAAGGGCGGGCTTTAAAATTCCACGGACGTAACAAGTCACTAGTGTGATCCAGAGAACATTACTCCTGGGCCCCAAGTCTGCTATTTTTATAAATTCGTCATTCCAACACGATCCCATTGTCATATTGCTAAAAGTTGGTATTCTACAAAACTCATAATGGTTGATCATTGGTCGTTATAGAAATAGTCGTTATAGTAATAGTCTCGTAATAGAATCATGACATTTTCGTAATGCCATTATTATAAAACCCGTTAGTAGAAATGATTATCGAAAAACGACTACTAAATTTGAACATAAAGTCATGCCAGATTTCGTTTATATACAGGGTTATTTAAAAAAAAAACGAAATACCTCTTAAGAAGTACATTTATGTTCATCTCATGCAGTTGAACCAGAACTCGCAAAAAAAAAAATCAGCTGTCCCCTAAATTTTGATGAGTTATACGAATATAAATGTAAGGAACAGCTGATTTTTTTTCCCGATTTCACGTTTGTTGGTCCCGTAGTAAAAGTTGTTCTTAATGATGAGTACAATGACCTCTTAAAAGGTTGTTGGTGTTTTACAAATAACCCTGTATAGGCTAAACAATCACTATTACCTACCATGTACTATTTAAGTCATCTCAGTTTATTTATCGTTACGCGGAGTAAATTAATCCTAAAAAGAAATCACAAACTTAAACACAAAACAAGTTTCCAGTAAATAATCAAGAAAAATGTATCTAAAGCCATTGCTTTGTGAGGATGACAGCTTCCGCCTGTCTTTTAAATCCTTTGTGGCAAACTTTAAAGTCGCCGCAACCGCGGAGACTCAAGCGGGAATCGAACTCCGAACCTCGTACAACCCACCTGTTTGAAAAGTATTACAACTTTCTAGTTTTCCTGCTGTTTGAATTTGTTTGTATGGGGAACTGATTTGAATTCTAGACACTTGCTTGGATTGGAAGGTGGGGTGGGGGGAGGGGTAAAGTAGTTAAAAGCAGTTGGGTGAAACTAGGCGAGGATCGATTTGAAGGTCAAGTATAGCCGTGAAATACTGCAGTATGTTGATGATGTCTACTTTATTAGAAGACTAGCTTCTGCCCGCGTCTTCGTCCGCGTGGTATAGTTACTTTGCCCCCGATTTAGAAACTCTCAGCCCGATCGGTTTAAAATTGACAAAGTTTCATACAAACTTTCCCCCCCTTGGGGGTCGAATTAATCAAAATCCACTCTTAGCGGATACCTACGTCTTAACATCTACCTGCATGCCAAATTTCAGCCCGATCCGTTCAATAGTTTGGGCTGTGTGTTGATAGATCACTATATCAGTCAGTCAGTCACTTTTGAGTTATTTTAGATTTAGATAGGCTTCTGCGGCATTGCCTGTGTCACTATCCCAAGAGAGCATACTTCTGGCATAAAAGTATCCACTGTCCTATTCCAGGAGATAGTGTAACTGCGTGCCAAGTTATCGTGTGACAATCCGTTCAGCCTTCAAGACGTAAACTGCTAAAAAACGAACAAATGTACTCACCTTCGCCTTTATAATCTTATTATGAAAAAAGTTATACATATATACACTTAACCTAAAAATAAACTAAAATTCTCCTACAAACTACTACAAAATGGCATCAAAAAACGGCTCCCAGTCAAACCAGATTCAGCTGAATCCCAGTATTTTACGAGAAGCGGCTGCCTCCCAGACCTCCACAACCCATTAACTGGAGAACACGGTACTTTTTGGCAAGACTGGTTTCAGATTTTCTGGCTTCTGACAATCCGTAACGACTGCCAAAGATCTCCAAATGACAGCCGGGACCAACGACTTAACGTGCTTTCCGAGTCACGGAGGAGTGTCGTTATGTTAAGATGGTCACCAATCCACAGACTAACCTCGGCAAGCGTTGCTTAACCTTGAAGATCGATGCGTGCGGCTGTTATAATTTATCCAGGAGCTCCTATAGCTATTCTTCTCTAAAATACCTATTTTAATAAAATATGATTTTGAGACTTTTACGAAGAGTCCTTTGATTTGATAAATGTTACACGGCACAGTTGAACAGCTGTATTGAACTCTGACGTTCAAAAAATGTTGCCTCTAAACCTAATTTGAATGTATGACTTTTGATTGATTGATGCCGTATGACGTCATATATGTTACTGAAAAAAAAAACGTGACGTGTGATGATACAACGGGCGATTTTATCACTAAAAGGCTATGATGGTGTACTGAATATATCGCATAGAATAGCATAAACATAGGATAATCAGTCCATTGCTGGGACACAGGCCTCCTCTCTAGGAGAGGGAATGGGCCGTAATCCACCACGCGGGCCCAGTACGGGTTGGTGAATGTCACATGTCTTCGAATTTTTGGTTCTAGGACATGCCGGTTTCCTCGCGATGTTTTCCTTCACCGTTTTGAGTATGTCACAAACGTACAATTATCTACCATAGGTAAAAACTACCGGAGGTCTCCTACAAACTTATCAATAACACGAAACTCAGGAGTATTTTGGCTCCAGAAAATTTAAAAGGAATTTTCTGTAGCAAAAATTCATACAAACCACTCAATGTTACAAAAACATCTTAAGTCGAATGTTTTGCTCGAGATTAAGTCACATTTGCGTTTATTTTATGTTAAGCTTTTTATCGGTGCCTTACTTAGGTGTACAGTCAGCGGGAGAAACAAGTAATCTGCCATTTTGCATGTTTGAATTAGAAAATAGGCTTTTTTTATTTAAGGATGGGAAATCTTCAGATGTCTTCTTCTGCTCTGGGTGGAGCGGAAGAGTCTTACTGATTAAAACCCATCTGTGTTCCAGGGAAAATTACGCAGCCCTGGCAGACACTTGCTATAGCAGGCCGCGACTACCAAACTAAGGTAGTGACTTACGAGTAACTACGTTTGAATAGAATGGAATTAAATAGAATAGAAAAGAAAAGAGTAGAATAGAGAAGAATAGAGTAGAATAGAGTAGAATAGAGTAGAATAGAGTAGAATAGAGTAGAGTAGAGTAGAATAGAGTAGAATACCTTATAATTACCTTTATAACACTAGTATAAATATAGATTATATTATAATAGTAGTAACATAATATTGGTTAGCATAATGCAAACGAAAATCCCTATAAATTTCGCAAACGTGATCAGATTCAATGTAACGTTAATGTTAAACAGTGGAATCCCGTAGTTTTCATATTTCATGTTGTCTCAGTAGTCGTGTCGGCGCATCCGGCGCCTCCCGGGACCATCGTCAGTCCCGGCTTCTATATTATGTTATCGATGGTAGGGTTCTGGTTGGAGCGGGGAGTGAGTCGTGAAAAAACAAAAGTTTTATTCGTAATCATTAGTCCGGTCTTTAAAAAATGTCTCTACTTTTTTTTCTATCAACATCGCTTTTTTTGCTAATCCATTATTTACAATAGGGGAAACCACGTTAAAATAACGCGCTAAGTAGGTACACTAACTCGTAGGTGGCATGGAAACATGCATTTTATGACGATTACAACTGTTACAACTATTTGAATTGCTACATCTCCGATTTTTATAGATCCTTTTTATAGTTAATTTTATGATCTACAATTTTATTCTGAGATATTTTTATGATTAAACTTACTGTTTTGCTGGAAATCGCGAAAAACTCATTTTTTTAACCTTTGACCTTGATTTTTTTTCCACACACGGAAATGTTGGGGAACTTTCAGGTTTTGTTTAATTGTCTTTTGAATAATTGTATTGGTACAATTGTTCAGCTTGTTGCGAATTTATGTAATTTCACCCTGATTTTTGGCCTAATAATGCGTGGCTTCAACTACATTGATGATGTTCTCATTCACTCTTGTCGATGTAAAATGAAAAAATAAAGTTGTATAAGATGGTTTGGAAGAGCATCTTAGTATTTCAAGCTGGTCCCTTTCTAGTTTGGTGAAGATCTTTCGGGATTGCTGAAATCGCATGTTTGTTTATTGTTTATACCAATGGGATTGGTACATTTAGGTGTGGGGAGAGGGGTGTATCACTAATAAGAGTTTTTTTTTTTTTACAAAATAAACAAACAACTTAAATTTCGGAATTCTTCGTTTTTTGAGTCGGTTGTTTTTTTTTTTGTATATGTTTTATTTTTCAGTATTTGCGTTATTTCTGTTACACCCTGTAAACGTTCCAAAAAAATTATGTTTCTGTAAATTATTTACAAACCACCAACAGTCAGACCCCACCCCGTTCTTTCCGCTATCTTACTAACAGCATATTAATGATCCACTACAGGGAAATCTCTGCGTTATCATAACTTATGATAACTTAGTAAGTGATCACCACATCTAAGAACGATGATCAGACAGAACCAATTATACGGGAGTTAGTAAATGTAACTATGTTGTTGTTGTTGTTGTTGTTGTTGTTGTTGTTGCTGTGTTGTTGTTTGTTGGTTAAAGTTGACTAAGTTTAGATAGGGCTAGAGGTTACTAGTTCAGCTGCAGAGGACTTGGTTACTTCCTGTTTAGGCAATATAACCATCCATAACTCTTGCCATGGCATATCCAGTAATATAAATACTCAGATTTCTCCCGGCTGTCACATGACGTTTCGGAAAAACTGTAAAAACTAGAAAATGTGACACTAGTCTTGCCAAGAGGTATCGTGTTTCCCAGTTACTGGGTTGTGGAGTTCCGACAGGCTGTAAACTGCTGCGCTTAATGTAAAATATTGGTACTTAGCAGCATCCGGTTGGATTGGAAGTTAAACCGAACGTAGATGGGTAAAATGCTAAGTATATACACTACAGCTCAAAAGTATTTGATCACTTGCATTTAGTGAGACTCGTGGATCATGCGGTCGTCATTAAAATAAAGATGGACTCAGATCAGAGATCAGCAGCCCTACCATGACGTCTTATATCCCTCATGATTCCTGTGTCAGAGAGAGACGGAGTTACACAAGACTAATAGCACTATCCCTTTCCCTCACACACATCATGATGGATTGAAGACGTCATAGTAGGGCTGCAGTCCCCGCCACAGTAGACGCGGGCCCGCGGACAGCGAGCAATGGATGACTCACCATCCGATTAGGAGCAGGCCCGGGTTGACAGCGCACTGTGTTCCACGTGCGCCTCAATGAGAGTAGTCGGCTTAGTTGACGGGAACTGCTAGGGCCATTCCCTACCAAGATTGCTGAATTGATTCGAGATTTCGAGAGAGTTCATGCACCCACCACGACCTTGGATCTCAAAGAGAATTTGAAGGAACACGGATTGGTTTTGATCACTAAGAGTCTGACACTCCAGCTCCGCCCAGAGTGGGAGAAGTCATTTGATGCTTCCCATTCATAAAAAAAATTACTCCTCTGCTCGATCAGTTATGGTTCTAAGGCAGTGGTCTCGAACCTACCGATTTTTCGGTAGAACAGAGCCTATACTGGTAGAAATACTTAAAAATCTGTAGGTTCGAGACCACTGTTATGAGCAGTGGTCTCGAACCAGTGGTCTTGAACTTTTTTTTTTTCCCCAGACCGTCCCCCGTCTGTAGAAGACGGGGGGTGTGCCGGACTCTTACCGGCTAAAACCACCACGGTGTTCCATCACTTGACCGTAGGCCGGGGTCGCGGTTTCCCGATTCGAAAAAGCATGCACCGCAACCCCGGCAGGTCTCAGTGGCCCCTGACGGACCTTAATTTTGTGGGGCAGTGGTCTTGAACCTACCGATTTTACCGACCACTGTTCTAAGGCCAGGCGGATAGTTTCTTATCAAACGACGTATTAATAACCCAAAATTCATTACTCTGTATGTATTTAGACTGCCGAAGCGTTGTTAACCACCGCAGCGTTTACATTTGAAATTGATGTCTGTACAAACATCGTTATGTTTCTGTGTTACTCTTTGTTTGTACTCCGTGTTTCATTTCATGTTTCGGCTTTATTTACAAAGGAAATGGTCTCGAGTTCAAAAATAGGCAAACACTATCTAAAGTTTCGGAGGCTTCATTAATTTAAAAAAAAAAACTTGGATAAATTATTACGTGTTTGTATTTTTTATGTCTTTTTTATCTCCAACTAAGAGTATATACGGCAAACACTTACATAAATAACAAGTTAATATCGATCAAGTGTACTTCTTGACTTATAGGAGACCACAGCAGATAATTCCAGGACACCGTAGGCGTGGGCCTGGGGACGGCGTGCAACCCAACGCTCGCAACCGCAGTCCAAAACAACCAGGCTTGAGTTGACGGCGCGCCTCAAAGAGATGTCAGCATAGAAGACGGGGTCCGCAAAGACCAGTGCCTGCCAGTGTTACGGAATTTGTTCAAAAGAACGGCGGCCCTGGAACGCAAAGAATATTAGGAGGAACACGGATGGGTTTTATTCAATAAGAGTCTGAAACTCTCTTCCGCTCCACCCAGAGCGGGAGAAGTCACTTGATGATTTCTCGTCCCGAATAAAAAACCGGGATCCCGAGTGTTCGCGCTTGCTCAAATAACAGACTGGGCTGGCAACATTGCGCGCGCCAGCAAGCTACGCGCCATTGTATTATCTGTGCACCGGGTCACGTGGTCAGCATAAAAATTAACTTCCTGCCTTTTTCTTTTTGCTCCGCCATTGTGCAATCATTGTAATTCTGTCTGTACAAGTAAAAATATAAAATTCTCATATTATCCATGAGTTTCACTTTGAAATTACAATCTTGTGCTTAAACAAGTAATTTGGCGACCGTGACAGGACATTTCAGGTCATTTCAGGAAATTCTACAATATTTAAACGAAATTAGTACGAGTTGCGCATACGCCATGCTCGACGATTCGGAGTTATTTGGAAAACGACAATAATTGGAGGCTACCAAAACACATGCAGCCAGCCCTGGGCTTCCGTGTCAACGAATCAGCTAAAGATCGTACTGGAAATCCATGGAGTCAACAAATCACCAAGCTAAGTGCCTTCCTTTGTTCCGTTTTACCTCATCCAGTACAGCCTATTTCCAAATTCCATACATAATCCCTTCCAAAATACCTATAATCCAATAACTAGCTTCTGTTTGTGCTATTTTCCCTAGGTTTAAAGGTTTTTATCGTGCCAAATAGGTATGTAGGTAGAAGTACCTACATATACCCCCACTATATTATAATGAATTTATTTTTCCAAATTCACTTTAATGTTCATTAAATTCATTCGCAAAATAACGTACGTTCAAACGTATCAAATAAATAAATCTAAATGTTAATTGTCATTCTCCTGCCTTATTATTTTTGGTATTTTCTCCATATTTAGTCGATTTGCCGAAATTTCCAGGGCCACGTCACTCGACAGTCTGCAGCCTTCCTTGCCCGCTTACCCGTTTGCTGAATGAGGCACTGCAGCTAGCCAAGGCGAGGTTCCCGGGAAATTCCACCGAAGCGAGGAGCGTGAGAGAATGATTATTTTATTCCTTTTCTAAATTTGTTTGGACATTGTCGGTAGTTATATTCTAGTACCATCGGTTTGAAGTCAAGCTAAATATTGAGTTTATATAAGTTTATATTTGGATTACATTTCAAAATGTCGTATGAGAGCATCGATAAGTCCTCTGCCAAGGCATCTTTAAAAGAGTTACTTGCCAAACGTAGTTCAATTAAAGGTCAGATTACAAAATTTAGGAACTATTTAGATAAAATTATTAAGCTACCTGAATTATCAAATATAGAACTTGCGGAATTAAACTTAAGATCAAATAAGTTTCAAGGATTATCGACAAGGTTTGATGATTTGCAGACAGAGATTGAAGTTTTAAATGCTTCAAATATTCAAATAGAACTTGATGAACGAGACCGCATTGAACAGGACATAGTTCAAAATATAGCTATAGCGCAGACGAAGCTACAACAATACACTAGTGAAGATGATGGTAAACGCCGTCAATCAATTTTTGTAAATGCGGACTCAGATCATCAAAACTTGGGCTTTAGATTGCCTCAAATACAGATTTCAAAGTTTGATGGATCACCCTTCCGCTGGCTTGAATTCAGGGACACCTTTCTTAGTTTGATTCATAGAAATGAGCGCATTCAAAACGTACATAAATTTCATTATTTAGTTTCATATCTAGAGGGTGAAGCTGCTCATGTTATATCAAACCTCGAAGTATCCTCAGCTAATTACCAAGATGCTTGGAAACAGGTTTGTGAGCGATATGATAACAAAAGGATACTCATGAACCACCACTTAGATTCTTTAATAAATATTCAACCAATAACACGTGAGACAGACAAATCCCTACGGTGTTTAGTTGATAACGTCACCAAAAATCTAAGAGCCTTAAAGAGTTTAGGTCTACCTACAGAGCATTGGGACATGTTACTAATATTTATTTTATTGCTTAAATTGGATCGTCGTACCATACTAAAATGGGAAGAGCATCGCAACACTATAGATTGTGAGAATGATGTGCCCACATTGGAGCAATTTAATAAATTCTTAATTGACCGCGCTAATGTACTAGAATCATTTAATCAGAATAAATGTATAAACAATAATAACAATAATTCAAAATCACAACAAAACTCACGTCCCTTGTCTAATCAATCTTACTCAAATAACAGTAAATCTTCTTCAAATAAATCAAGCCGTAACCAAAATACTAATGTTTTGGCATCCACTTCACAAGCTAATTCGTCAACTGTCTATCTGTGTGTAGTATGCAATGGAAACCATAGGATTTATGACTGTCCCACTTTTAAATCAAAATCCATTAAAGAGAGAAGGGCATGCATTTCTCAATATAAGTTGTGTACAAATTGCTTGCGCCAAGGTCATCCTGCTTCTGAGTGTGGCATGGGCTCGTGTCGGCAGTGCAACCAAAGGCATAATACTCTTCTTCACGATCCTAGCGTGTCAGCTAACTGCAACACAATAAACGCAAACAACGATAGTAAAGGTGAGACCATAGTAACTTTCTCTCAACAAAATAATGTACATATATTTTTGTCTACGGCTATTATAGAAGTTTACAATCCTCTAAACAATAAAACCGAAAGAGTTCGTGCGCTGTTAGATAGTGGCAGCCAATCTTCTTTCATTACAAAATCCCTGCAACTTAAATTAGGTTTAATATGTAATCCATTGAATGCATTAAATGTTATAGGAATAGGTAACAGTCAATGTAACACAGTATCAGAAAGTTGTGTTACCCATCTAAAATCAATCCATGGTACTTACCAAGTTAAGTTATCGTGCTATGTTCTCAACCAACTTACTGGAGACATTCCAAAGTCCTCCATCGATATACGAAGTCTGAAATTACCAAAAGGTATTATGTTAGCCGATCCTAAATTTAACGAACCTGCTTCCATTGAGATACTCATTGGCGCAGATATTTTCTGGGACTTACTTGTCAGCGAACAACGCTCTCTAGGCCCAAATAATCCTAAATTACAAAATTCTAAATTAGGCTGGCTTGTTGCCGGCCCCATCAGTGCACAAAAATACACTCAAAATATTCAAAGCAATCATGCAATTGTTTCAAACAACAATTTGGATGAAATGCTAACTAAATTCTGGCAACTCGAGTCTATTCCTCAAAGGAAGGTCCTCAGTGCCAACGAAATAACATGTGAAAATCATTTTCAAAAAACCACGACTCGTCTGAGTAATGGCAGATTTAGAGTGAAGCTACCACTAAAGGATTCACCTGACTGTCTCGGCGATTCTTATACTCAAGCTAAAAAACGTTTCCAAAATCTCGAAAAAAGATTTAGAAAAAATCCGACACTAAAGTCACATTATGTAGAATTTATACGTGAATATTCAAGGCTAGGGCATCTCTCAGTGTCACCTATTGCTATTCCAAATCCTTCATATTTTTTATGTCATCATGCTGTATTTAAGGAGGAGAGTGAGTCCACCAAGATTCGTGTAGTCTTTGATGGCTCAGCTCCTACAACCTCTGGCTACTCTCTAAATGACATCTTAATGGTTGGGCCTAATCTGCAGAATTCTCTATTCTCCATTCTAATTAGAGCACGTCAATATAAGTACATTTTGACTGGAGACATAGCTAAAATGTATAGACAAATAGCTATGGATCCAATTGATTGTGATCTGCAATTAATATTATGGAGAGAAGATGAGTCGCACCCCATCCAAACTTTGCGTTTAGATACTGTCACTTACGGTACTGCAAGTGCCAGCTATCTTAGCACTAAATGTCTATGGCAAGTGGGAGAAGAGTGTGATGACGAATTAATCAAAACTATTATACAAAATGACTTTTTTGTCGACGATGTCATTACAGGCTCAGACAATGAAGATCAACTAAAATACATTCAAAAGGCACTTTCAAGTGCTCTAAATGCAGCATGTTTTCCCCTAAGAAAATACAAAACAAATTTACCTGAATTATTTCATAACATAGAAATTAATACAAAGGAAAAACTAACCTTGAGTGAGTCCTCCAGTACTCTTGGTCTAGGGTGGGATTCAAGTAATGACACGTTCAATTTTCCTGTAAAAATAAATAATATGAAAAACACAATTACAAAAAGATTTATAATGTCACAATCACTTCGCATTTTTGATCCACTTGGGTTATTAAGTCCATGTATAATTCAATCTAAGATATTAATTCAAAAATTGTGGCTCAAGGGAATTGATTGGGATCAACCTGTACCTGTCGATATGCAGGAAAGTTGGAATGAAATTTTAAAAAACTTACCGTTGCTTGCAGATCTTCATATTCCACGTAGAGTGCTTGGTGACTCACCAAAATTCATAGAACTACACTCGTTCAGCGACGCTTCACAAGTTGCTTACGGAGCTTGTATCTACATGAGAACGCTGAACGAAAACGATGAGGTCACAGTAAGATTATTATGTTCTAAATCTAAGGTGGCTCCTGTAAAACCCACCACCATACCTCGCCTCGAGCTTTGCGCAGCTTTGTTAGCAGCAAATTTATGTCGGTCTGTTACTGAATCCTTAAGATTTAGTCCTACAAAATTTACTCATTGGTGTGACTCTAATATCGTACTATGCTGGATTAATAATGATCCAAGTAAACTAAAAACATTTGTTGCAAATAGAATAGCTGAAATTTTGGATTTAACTAATCGCAAGGATTGGCGTCATGTTCCCACTGACGTTAATCCCGCTGACCTAATCTCTCGAGGTATGAACGCTCATCAACTTCTTGACAATACGATGTGGTGGCAAGGCCCATCCTTTTTATATAGTGATGAATCAAAATGGCCAAAACTTCATCAAGGTCAAAACATTGAGTTACCTGAAATAAAGAGTCATTATGTTAATGTGCCTGAATCCACCTTCGATTTCAAGATATTTTCAAAATTTTCCAAATTACAAAGAACGTTTGCATATATTTTGCGTTTTCTACACAATTCAAAAATTTCAAATAGGAATAATCGCTTATCTGGCCCATTAACAATGAAAGAATTAAATGATTCCTTTATTTTTGTTTGTCGAGTGGCTCAGAAGCAATCCTTTCCTCTTGAATATAAGAGAATTCAATCAAACTTATCATTATTACCCAAATCTAAATTATTACCTCTATCACCTTTTTTTGAGCCCTCAACTAATTTAATAAGAGTTGGGGGGAGATTACATAATTCCAATTATTCGTTCGATAAAAAACATCCAATACTCTTGGAAGCTTCTCATTACGTAACAAAACTTTATTTTGTACACGAACACTTACGAAATCTACATGCTGGTCCACAGTTATTGCTGGCGACGGTCCGAGAGACTGTGTGGCCCGTGAACGGAAGAAGATTAGCTAGAAGCGTTGTAAGGCAATGTGTTACTTGCGTGCGTGTTCGTGGGCAAACCATATCCCCAAAAATGGGTAACTTGCCAACAAGTCGTGTTAACGTTGATTTTCCTTTCAAGTCTGTTGGAATTGACTACGCCGGTCCTTTTTTTATATTAAACCGCAAGGGACGTGGCGCAAGACTAGTAAAGTGCTACTTATGTTTATTCATTTGCTTACGTTTTAAATGCGTTCATTTAGAACCCGTCAGCGACTTGAGTAAAGAAGCTTTCATTATGACATTTCGTCGATTTATTGCCCGCCGCGGCAGGCCAGCGGAGGTTTGGTCTGATAACGGACGAAATTTCGTAGCCGCTGCTAAAGAAATAAGTAGTTTTCTAAAAACAAATAGTGAATCTCTCTCTCAGTTTGCAACAGGAGAAGGAATAAAATTTTCATTTATACCTGCTTACAGCCCTCACTTCGGTGGAATTTGGGAGGCTGGAATCAAGGCTGCCAAATATCACGTCAAAAGAGTCATGGGAAATTCCCATCTTACTTTCGAGGAAATAGGTACCCTATTCGCACAAGTAGAGGCAGTTTTAAATAGTCGCCCCTTGTGCCCTATGTCTTCATCCCCTGACGATTTCCTATCCTTATCCCCAGGGCACTTCCTGATTGGCAGACCACTCAATGCACTGCCAACTCCAGTTCAAGATGATTGCAAAACCAGCCATCATAACCGGTACGCTCGCCTGGAGCAAATAAGGCAAGATTTCTGGAAGCGCTGGCAAAGGGAGTACATCACTGAACTTCATCAACGCACTAAATGGAAGACTGATGACAAGAAGCTAAATATCGGAGACCTAGTTATCTTACAAGAAGACAATACGCCACCACTCCACTGGCGCCTCGGACGTGTCGCCAGACTTTTTCCTGGACCAGATGGTATATCTCGAGTCGCAGATATCAACACAGCAAGAGGCTGCGTGCGTCGATCACTAGTTCGCCTGTGTCCCCTGCCTATTTGTGAGGATATTCAAGGTTGAAGATCTACGCCCTTCAACGGGGGGAGCTTATGTTCGCGCTTGCTCAAATAACAGACTGGGCTGGCAACATTGCGCGCGCCAGCAAGCTACGCGCCATTGTATTATCTGTGCACCGGGTCACGTGGTCAGCATAAAAATTAACTTCCTGCCTTTTTCTTTTTGCTCCGCCATTGTGCAATCATTGTAATTCTGTCTGTACAAGTAAAAATATAAAATTCTCATATTATCCATGAGTTTCACTTTGAAATTACAATCTTGTGCTTAAACACCGAGTTTTATCAACTTAGTTTAATATAAATTTTAAAAAGGGATTATTAAAAGTTTTTTCATATTCAAAGAAAAGTTGATTTTGAGAGTTTCTGAATTGTAAAATAGATACATATATTGGGGCAAAGAATAAATTTGTTGCTGTTTTGACAAACAGTTGTTTGATTTTCCTCTCTGCCTCCTTAATCCTGCAGTTTTTAACCCAAAACTCACGAACAATCACAGACTTCAAACTACACCGCTAGGAGCTAGGAGCACCTAACTAACAAGGACACTATAATTGGGCAAGATCCTCCGTGTTCAGATATAATGAGTATCCCAAGAGTAATGCACCGTAACTTTGAGTCAAAGGCTTGGCTTTTGCTTATACAGCTACAAAGTAATGGCTTATTATGAGTGCTTGAAGAGGCAAAATAATTTGGTTATAGTGTCCCGCTGAAGTCACTCAAAGAGTAACGGAGGGGCTATGCTAATGATAGAGAGGGATCCCCTCTTTTCGCATTTTTTTTTTCATAATATAGTCTTATATTATCTGTTTTGGTACTTTTTGTTGGCATACAGTTTATGTTGGCATAATCATCTTGTAGGCTAATTTGTTTTGTCATCATTTTATTTTGCATAATGTTATTACAAAATTAATGACTAGATGTTACCATAATAGTATTAAGGCATTTATTGAGTAGGAAAAACAAGTTCCTTTTTCGTATTCACACTAACTTAATCTAGGAATTTAGGTAAGAGAAAAGGTGACAAGGATGCAAGAGCGAGCGAAGCGAGCTCGTTTCTTAGGGCACCCCGACTCGGATGTATTAGGTTAGAATGGGTCAAAGGGGTATTTATTTTAAACCACAGAAATAGGAGCCCCATAAAGAGGGGCTGATCGGACCTCGTTGACCAGCCCAGTCGACCAGGGGTATGTGGCGTGGCACAGGAAAGGGTGTGACGATGACAGCCTCACTGCAGAAGCCAACTTTCACATGCATAATTAATATTATAAAGAGTTTGTTTGTTTTGTTAAACGCGCTAATCTCAGGAACCACTGGTTAGAATTGAAACAATCTATTAGAGTTTCATAACGCATTTATTGAATAGGCAATACAATATAGCAATAGCAATGCAAAAACGGTTGTTTAGGAACAGGAGCAGAACAATGTTGTTAAAACGGTTGTTTAGGAGCGGAGCATATTGGTGTACCGTTTTAACAATATTGTTCATTGGAACAATGTTGCTAAAACGGTTGTTTTTACTCTCGCTCTTAGATATGTAACGCTGACGAAGTTGCATGGGACAGCTAGTAAAAAATAAAAGAAGGGAGAAGGAATGATAATGCGTATTCCTCAATATCTAGGTTTTACTCAAAATCAATCAATCTGCCAGGATCAAATATATCAGGGTCGACTCCTAGTCTATCGGGATGCAGCCAATATTTGATAGGGAGCCTATTTGACCTGCACAACCAACAATATGTTCCTGAATCACACAATACAAGTTCAGCAACGCTTGGCAAGACCAGTATCAGATTTCCTGGCTTCTGGCTTTTAGTAAGGACTGATGCCCATGTTTCACTCTTGATGTTTGGTTAATATCTACTTACATAAATACATATATGTATATCTACGTTAGGAACGTTCAATATCCAGTCATCTTTCCTGGCTGTAAAATATTTTAACCACGTTTCTTATCGATCTGAGAGCAGAAAATTCACTACAAATATATTGCATCTCTTCACCATTTTACAACTTTTTCCCCAGAACTTCTCCATCAGCGAAAATGGCATCCTACCCTGGCATATACCCTACTACATCCTAATCATAGTTTGTTCAAACTTGCAATTGAAGCATGCTCGGTTCGAAACATAACGATACTTGAATCCACAACAATTGCTACCTTAGTTTAAGCTAGCTTTAACTTAAGTTTGTATGTAATAAACGGAGGGTACCATAGACCACGGATGCTCGTTGAGGCGCTTGTGGCTCCTCTGTTGGGGTCACTCTTCAAAGTTCATTGGAACATCCAAAGGGCCGGGAAAATTCGTATTAACCAATGAAAGCCGGGACCAATGGCTTAACCTGCTCTGCGAGACACAGAGAGTCTCGGTATGTATAAAAAATGATCACACATACACGTATCGCATATTAAACTGTACGGATATTACTTTGTACCTATATATATAGCACTTTTATATTGCTACAGTTCTAGGTACACTGTTCTCACGTATAATTAAGTAATCCAAAAAAGTCCTAGAGCAAATGTATTGTGAAACTTTTATTTGAAAAGAGTGTCTATGAAATTTACAGATCCGTTGTTCTTCATGACAATCATTGCCTTTGTCTAGTCTAATCTGTCCTAGTTGGAAGGGCGTCCGGGGAGCGTCCGGCCGGGGTTTTCAAAGGTGTCCTGGTAAAACCTGGACATATTTTGCATTATTTGTGCCATTAATTGAATATTTGAAGAAAACTTCGATCGTAAGCGGAATTGGAAACCCAGCGCTGCAAAATAGCCGATGCTACAGTTTATATTGCAAAAAAGTTGTAACAGATTATAAAAAAAAAAAACTTAAACTTATTTTTGCATTTAAAAGGCTCTTTTTGGTTCCGTCCGGGGAAAAATAATCAGTTTCACCCAAATGTCCAGGGTTTTTAAGATTTTGTCCGGCGGCGGCAATTTCGATGGTGGCAGCCCTACGTATGACCAACAAAAGTGTTTTATTTGTTTTTTACTTTATGACGATCTTCCAAAGTTCCCTTTAATGGTTTAATTGAAATAAATAAATTCGCTTAGCTTTAAAATATTAGTATTATGTAGCCACGAGCTCCTCCCTTCCCTCACCGAAACTTTGTGGTCAGCGCAAATGCGCAGTCCTTGCATTCCTTGGTCTGTGGAGGATACGTTGCAATAACTTTGTAGTTATTGCACTGGAATTCAAAAGCTGGGAGTTTCGTCTTGTGGATGACGTCTCATGGA
The DNA here is from genome assembly GCA_905332915.2 of Hecatera dysodea. Lineage (NCBI taxonomy): Eukaryota > Metazoa > Arthropoda > Insecta > Lepidoptera > Noctuidae > Hecatera > Hecatera dysodea. Next base: position 4,114,082 of record HG995290.1, on the reverse strand, counting down.
TTAAGATATTTCCTGATAATTATATTTGTGGTTATACGCGGTGGCTATGTTTTAGTAGTGAATAATTTAATATTTCTGTCGTTTCTTCATAATTAAAAATTCTAGGCAGACGAAGTCATGGGCGATGCGCTAGTTTTTCTATTTTGGATTCATTTTTAAGTTAATGCCGATCCCAAATATTACGACTATTTGAGATCGGCAAAAAAAAACTCCCCATTCATAAATAAAATTAATATCAAAATAACCATGACGCAACAGGTGAAAAATTGTTCCTTGTTTGTTTTTTTAAGTTGTACAGTATAAATAACAAATTTTCAGTTTTACGCTTAAGCTAGAAGGATTTGAAAAATTGATTACTAATTCCCAATCAGGCACATACACGAATGAAGCAAGTTTAAAATTAAAAGTTTGTAAAAATGAATAAACAAAAAAAATATTTAAAATAGTGTCCTCCATACTTCATCCAGGGGGTGATCGAGTTTTTAAAGTAATCCTTTGCCAAATAGCTGGTCTATTTGGCAAAGGATTACTTTAAAAACTTAGAAGGTACCTAGAAGCCTTTAAAAATAATAAAAAGTGAAATAAAATAATAGTAGGATAAAACTCATTAGAAAAGGAGGAAAATATTATAAAAATTAAAGGAAAAATAATTTACGGGCGATCTGAGGTCGGGAAGGGGAGGGGGTGAGTTTTTAAGGGTAAAAAACGGTTTATCTCGATTTCCGGCAAAACTAAAAGTCCTATGGAAAAAAGTCAAATGGCAAAGTTGTAGGTAATAAAAAGATCTAAAACTTTTGTATTTACACTTTTTTCACATACCTAACCTCAAAATTTATGAGAAAAATTCAAAAAACCAAGTTTTTGGTAAAAAAAAATAATTTTGTAAAAGATAAAAATAAAAATTTTTATCTTTTACAAAATTATTTTTTTTTGTCACGAAATTTGGTGAAAACTTACCTTTTTATGTCCCAAATACGCTGTAATTTATTTGATTAGAAATATTTATTTTTTCGCCTTATTTTGAACTAGCTTCTGTCCGCGACTTCGTCCCCGTGGAATCCCCGATTTTAAAACATTCTTTAACGCTGCTCCGCTCCTATTGGCTTAAGCGTGATGATATATAGCCTAAAGCCTTCATTGATAAATGGTCTATTCAACCCAAAAATAATTTTTCAATTCGAACCAGTAGTTCCTGAGATTAGCGCGTTCAAACAAACAAACAAGCAAACTCTTCAGCTTTATAATATTAGTATAGATTAATATCGAAAAAGCACCCTAATTTTCAATCAAAAATTCACCCCTCAAAATATCAGCTTTTTTCAAAAAATTGGTATGCTTTCTGTTCGTTGAAATCTCTACTTTCTGATGGTGAAAAAAAAAATATATGTTACTATAGTAAATCTTCTCAGAAAATGCAAAAAATCGAAAAAACTCGAATCGATTTTTTTTTAAATTATTATATACAATTTTGGTCTATTTATTAAAATTTACACTTTAATTACTCGAAAAACGTAAGATTACATGTCACGTTGATAAAAAAAAAAACTGCAAATCAAAATATACTACTATAATTAACCAAGAAATAAGTTAATATTTAATAAGACATCTGCAATATTTAGAGAAAGTTGTAGAATATTCTTTAAATTATATGCGTAGATGCCTATTTATAACTATTTTAAGATAACTTATATACCTGAATGACCTACGAAAAATTTTAGCCCATCAAAAGGTATTTCATAGAAAAGTGGGGAAGGGGCTAGGCGGGTCTGGGTCTTACTACATACATACCTACTATTTCGTAGCAGCTGTAACAACCGTTAGCCTAGCCAGTATTCGAAATACAGTACAGTATACAACATCGTTTATAAAAATGATGTCTTATTAAATATTAACTTATTTCTTGGTTAATTATAGTAGTATATTTTGATTTGCAGTTTTTTTTATCAACGTGACATGTAATCTTACGTTTTTCGAGTAATTAAAGTGTAAATTTTAATAAATAGACCAAAATTGTATATAATAATTTAAAAAAAATCGATTCGAGTTTTTTCGATTTTTGCATTTTCTGAGAAGATTTACTATAGTAACATATATATTTTTTTTCACCATCGGCAAGTAGAGATTTCAACGAACAGAAAACATACCAACTTTTTGAAAAAAGCTGATATTTTGACGGGTGAATTTTTGATTGAAAATTAGGGTGCTTTTTCGATATTAATTCAAAATAAGGCGAAAAAATAAATATTTCTAATCAAATAAATTACAGCGTATTTGGGACATAAAAAGGTAAGTTTTCACCAAATTTCGTGACAAAAAAAAATAATTTTGTAAAAGATAAAAAAAAAAAACCAAAAACTTGGTTTTTTGAATTTTTCTCATAAATTTTGAGGTTAGGTAGGTGAAAAAAGTGTAAATACAAAAGTTTTAGATCTTTTTATTACCTACAACTTTGCCATTTGACTTTTTTCCATAGGACTTTTAGTTTTGCCGGAAATCGAGATAAACCGTTTTTTACCCTTAAAAACTCACCCCCCTCCCCTTCCCGACCTCAGATCGCCCGTAAATTATTTTTCCTTTCATTTTTATAATATTCTCCTCCTTTTCTAATGGGTTTAATCCTACTATTTTTTTTTTGTTTTAAAAATTATCGACCCTGGACTAAAACTATAATTTTGTCGAACGAGTAACAATATTTACATATTTAGTTAATTTTTATATTATCTAGCTGCTTGAAAAATCCACCAGCAATTTAAATATTTTTTATCATTTAAATTGACCTTTAAATTTTAACTGCATCGTTTAATTAAAAACTCAGTTATTTGACTTGACTTTTTTTTTATTTCCCTATTCTCACCTCGTAAACATTTTTATGGGAAAGAATATAAATTACTTTCTCAAGAATTGTCAGTTTACGGCAACGATTTTAATTATAAGATCGTAAGTCAAAGTTTGTGGAGGCGACCTCATCATTTTAATCGCCTCTTTGAAGTTGACAGTTTATTTTAAGAGGTCCGTTACTGAGATCAATTTTTAAGAGGAATCGTGAATTAAAAGCTGTCTTATTTTACAACTGGCGTTGTTCTTTGAGTTCACAGGTTGCTTGAGAAATAATAGACATACAACAGTTTCATGGTTGGTCCCAAATTAAAGGGCATCATAATGATGAGAACGGCATCCTTAAAGACTTTGTATTTATTATGTTACACGTTTTATAAGTCATTTTAAACTCAGTCTCTTGGATCAAACATTTGATATGCTTCTGATATTAATCATGGCCAGGCGTCACAAAATGGGCCGCCTTTTTGTCATTCAATCAGAGTCATCATCACTATCGTTTCAGTTTAAAGAGATTACTTGCTTGCACAGTTATACTTGGCAAGACTAATTTTACATTTTTAACCGACTTCCAAAAAAGGAGGATGTTCTCAATTCGACTGTAATTTTTTTTTTTGTGTGTTTTACCTTATAACTTTATACTGGGTGTACCGATTTTGTTGATTCTTTTTGTATTCGAAAGCTTGGTATTTTTTGATGATTCTTTTTGTATTCGAAAGGTCCCATTTAAATTTGATTAAGATCTAACGACTAGTATTTGAGTTTCCCTAATAATGCGTGGTGCGTGCGTACGTTGATGATGTTCTCATTCAATCTTGTCGATGCAAAATGAAAAAATAAAATTGTATACGATGGTTTGGCAGAGAATTTTAGTATTTCAAGATGGTCTCTCACTAGTTTGGTGAAGATCTGATGAAGATCAGAACAGAGATGATAGGAAACGGAACTCTTCAATAAATGATAGCAAATCTATCGAGATTGCTGAAATCGCATGTTTGTTTATTGTTTACACCAATGTGATTAGAACGTTTTTGTGTTTCGTGTTTTTCAAGGCACGGAGGAAACTCGGTCACACACCATTGATGACTTCTTCCGCTCTGGGCGGAGCGGAAGGGAGTGTCAGAACTCTTACTGACTAAAACCCACCCGTGTTCCTCCTAGTGCCCTTTGCGTTCCAGGGCCGCGGTGACTCTTTTGAACAAATTCAGCAACTCGGTTACACACCTACAGATCAATCTCGGCAAGCGAAGCTTAATCTTGTGACACTGTTATTATTTAGACGAGTAATATATGACAACCGAAAACTTGAGATGCTATTCAAAGTCTAAAAAACACACATAAATGACCCGTATACCAACAGCTTAACAGCACAAACATGCAAAGATATAAACATGAGCCAATAGAGAGGGATAATCGACACCTAGATTTACAAATACCCGCTCAAACTGTGAGATATCACGGCCGAATCCCTTTTTATACTGAGATCAGTCTGGTTTATGGGCCATTTGGAAACCATTACGATTTCCTATGGAGACAGGCTGGTAGTTATTTGAACATCATTAAGGACTGTTTTTGTTTCTTAATTTCAGTTTCTGGTGGATGGGTTACTGGTAATGCTCTTTCTTTAATTTAAGCCGTCGTCCCACGATTCTCCTGTATCGCTATGTATTTACAAACATATGAACTCACATACACAATTACACAATCAGCCAGACCCGTACAAAATATCAGTAGGCCATACAAATACATATTTATTCTGCGCGGGAAGCAGTCAATCAACCACTGCGCCAACCATGTCGACTCTTGGGAGTTCGATTCGTGTCAAGTTCACCTAAATCAGAAACAAATGAACATTAAAATTGCAGTGTAAATTTGTACCTATTTCTCCAATTCATAGATGTTTTGCTATTATTTTTTTTTATTTTGTGATGGTTTTGCTCTTGACTCTAGTCTAGGTCACAGGTGGCAGAAACAACGGTGCCGATGGAATGAGCTTACCCAGAAGAAGCCTGTTTACTCTGACTTTGAAGAGATTAAGGTTGAATGCGTTCGGAAACACAGACGCAGGCATAGAGTTTAATTGACGCAGGTGCTCACCGGACACGGCTGTTTCGGGAGGTACCTGTGTCGGATCCAGCGGGAGGACACGTCCGGGTGTCATCACTGTGTGGATCGCCCGGAGGACACGGTGGAGCACACGGTGGAGGTCTGCCCTGCCTGGGCGGAGCACCGCCGTGTCCTCATCGAGGCGATCGGCGGCGGCGACCTCTCACGTCCGGCCCTGGTTCAAGCCATGGTCGGGAGCGAGGAGGCATGGGAGGCGGCCGCCTCCTTCTGCGAAGCAGTAATGCTAGCGAAGGAGGAGGCGGAGCGCGTGCGAGAGAGGGAAGCTCCTCGCTCCAGCCGCCGCAACAGGAGAAGACGCCCCGGGCGTCGGGAAACGCAGGGCGATTCCCGGCCACCGTAGGCGCGGGCCTGCGGATGGCGAGCTATGGGTGGCTCGCCGTCCGATAGCAACCAGGCCCGAGTCGACGGCGCGTCGTGTTCCACGCGCTCCTCAAAGAGCCGTCAGCAAAGAAGACGGGGCCCCATAGGGTCAGTGCCTGCTAGGGTTGCGGAATTTGTTCGAAAGAGTCACCGCGGCCCTGGAACGCAAAGGGCACAAGCAGGAACACGGGTGGGTTTTAGTCAGTAAGAGTCTGACACTCCCTTCCGCTCCGCCCAGAGCGGGAGAAGTCATTTGATGATTTCCCATCAAAAAAAAAAAAGGCATAGAGTTTAATGTGCTTAATAAAAGACAATTGATAACGCCTTATGCGAATCTGTGGAATAGCAACAAGGTATGGATGGTATCTTACAGTGCTTCTAGATGCTCGAGGATATGCCGGCGGGATGAGGTCGTATTACTTACATCTGTCGCACAGAACGAAGAGGTCTCGTTGACTGTTAGTACAGTAAACCTTGTCTGTCTGTACAAAACAAGTGGGTAATGAACGTAAACTGACACGACAACTTAAATATCCATTGAAGTTCAGCTTTAAAAACGGGCCATTACAAATTACTTGTTCTTTCTTTAATCTGTTGGTCCCGGCTGTTATTTGAACATCACTGACAGCGGTTACGGATAGATATAAGCTAGAAAATTCAACCAATCTGGCGAAGGGCAAAAGGGAAGATGCAATTACAGAATTCATGAACATTTTGTTATTTAAATGATAAAATAGTATAAAAGAAGTGCCACTGCAATGTTTTTACTGTAGTTAATATTGATCCTTAACAACTATTACGAATGAGTATAACATGAAACGGAACGTAAACAATCAGCGTCTAGTGACGCCACTGGTGTTATGACAACGAAAAGACGAACTTAAATTTTAATACATTACAGTTCATGATCTCTGGCAGACAGGAGTGACTTCATCGTCCGTTTTCGTGAAAAAAGAAAAATAGTCAGATTATAATCGCAATTTTGGCAATACATTAAAGCGTATTTATTTTTTAATTTTTGTGTATGGTCTATTTAACACGGAATTCTTTTAAATGAAACCAAGATGAACTGGGGTGTGGAGACGAGATAGGCTGACGCTCTATGTGACGTCATTACATCAGCTTCAGACTGGAAACTGACCTCAAAATAGTTGGGAAAGGCTTCATAGATTGATTGAATGGTCTAGGAAATTGTAACCAGGCCACAAACGACAACAAGCAACAAAAACCATCCGCAGATTCCAAAAATGTTCTAAATGGCCATAAATACCTTTAAAAATTGTCGGAATTACACAATAAACGGTGTCGGAAGTTATTTATCAAAGGTCCGCCAGAAATGATTATCTTTGCGACAGCTAACGGTTTTGGGGTCCACAGAAGAATAGGCAATTTAGGCCAACGGGGGCCTAATTAGCTGAGAAATAGCAGGTTGAATTAAAACATGGTTTTTGTTGTGAATTATTAAATTAGAATTAATGTGAGGTTTTGATGTTCCATAATTTGTTTGGGATGTCCGTCCTGTTTATGTACCTAACGTTATTAATTGAAACAATTTTTTTTTCAACTGTTGTCTTTCATTTTAATTAAGAAACAGACTACAGTTGAAATGCTCTTGAACTTTATAATGTGCTTATGTATTGTTGGTGAATTTTCAATAACCGTTATTAGCAATGATAGAACTTTAAACAATTCAATAATTAACTTTAATTTCTACTTTTAATTCAAGTTCAATGTTTAAAAACAGCAATGCTATTCTGTAAGAACTCACTCCAGTTCTCACTTCTGATTCTGCGATGAAAACTGTATTTGGTATTCTGTAACTTGATGAAAACTACACTAGCGCCACTAAGTGAGAACATAGGTGAAGCGAACTTAACTTGACAGTCAGAATATCAAATACTTTTCAGTTCAGGTGAGTTACGAAGTGTAATCGAAAATGAGATTTGAATCGAATTCGCACGTGAGTTCTTACAGAATAGCACTGCTGAATCAAAATCACGAGTCAACGTCACTGAAACCTACAATACTCGTATATGGGCCATATACGAGTATTGTAGGTTTCAGTGACGCGTTTCCCTGGCTGATATCGGTCAAAGTAGCCAATATAAACGGACCAGCCATCGCCGTGGGACATTCTGGGGCGGGCTAAATAAAAAATACGTGTCCAATATTTTTTCGATATCAACTGACGGACTATACCTAACTTCTTTTTTTACTCAGGAAGCATACCTACTGAGCAAAGGTAATCTCTACGCTAAAATGAATATACAGTATGTTAACTAACAGAGGGCGTTCCCGTTAACCCGCAATAGTATAGCATCCATACCTATATGACAAAAAAATATTAACATTCGAAAAAAAAATGTTTTTTTTTTCATATTAAAATATTCACTAAAAATGTTACATTGATACGTTAAAGAAACACTCTGTACACGCGTACTTGCCGGTTTGGGCATTGCTACTACGAGTACTATTCCGCACTACTATTTTGATTTTAAACATCTGGATGTTTCGAATTTATTGTCAACTATTTTTTTTTTTTATTCGGATTATTTTATGCTTATTTTTCTATCGTGATGTTTTTATTTTAATCTATTAATGATATAGACTAACGAGTTTAAGGGAACGCCCTCTGATATTTAACATACTGTATATTATAAGGATGGAACATTCTTCCCATCACAGAACATTACACAAAATATGATATCTAACACAAATTAATTGTAGACGAAATATATTACAATATATTCATAGAACATTAGTAGTAATATTACATGTACGCAATCTGACGCGGCCATGTTATGGCGCATAAGTTAATTATGGCAGCGACATCAATGTGATATATGGGTTGATGCCACAGGGTTACCAGGACGGGAATTTACCCTGATTTAAAGGTTACTTTTATGGTTTCTTTAACAGGAAATAGCTTGTGGCTAAGTAACAGTAGAATTGTCTCTCATTGATTTCATAATGGTCGAGTTTGATAAGTTTGGTAATCTACTAATATAAAAGTGTCAATATGACTTTCCAATGATCAACCACTGACTCTCCATTGAAAGAAATGGCATAGAATGGTAATCTTGTACATAATGACAAATTAATGACAGACGTATGCGGTAATCTGCGAAAATTTTGACAGTTCCTTTGATCACTGACCTACCTTTAGAACGTTGTTGTGCATTCATTTCTTTTAATAGCTCGGTTATCAAAAGTATTACGAGACCATTGACCGGCCAATGATCGATTATGAATTTAGCAGATTACGAGGTCGATCTGTGAGGTTAAGCAACGGTTATAGAAGTCGGATCGGAGATGGGTGGCCATCCATTATATACCGAGAGACTCTTTCATGTCTCAGAAAGCAAGTTATAACTATTGCCTTATATAAAAAAAAACTTTTTTAGAAATCTCTATTTCATTTTGAAAGAGCTATCTAATGATACCCCACACGATTATGTTTGTTGGAATTTATTTTTCATCTTTCAGTTACCTACATGTATGGAGTGCCACCCCTAAATTTTTTTCCTTATATCACAGAATTATTGAATAGCGGTTAACAGGTTGCACCTACTTACCAATTTTCATTAATGTAGCTTTAATAGTCTCCAAGTAAAATGGCTGTGACATACGGACGGACAGACAGATAGACAAGCAGACATGACGAATCCATAGGGTTCCGTTTTTTGCAATTTGGCTACCCTAAAAATGATCGACTCTTTTAGTTTTTAATTAAACGCAATACATGTGTGATGAAATCTCAATTAACTTAGCGCAGCTAAAAAACGCGCTTTTGACGAGTGGTCATAACAATTTTCTCATAATTTTCGTTCAAAAAACCGAGCTTAAATGTGTCTTACTATATGCAACACTTTGCGCTGCACGATGCTTGACAGTGCATGAAAAAATAATTAAAAGAGATTACTTACACTGTCGATAACCAATCAGACTTATCCTCAAAAACTCCTTTCCAAAAAATACTGCACTAATTCCAGAGCCCATGGGAGATGGAATGACATTATGTAGTTTTCATTCTGCGAGCTATTTCCGTGGTATTTTTCCGTTTTATCCTGGCAACATGGTCCCTCCCCGTGGGTATTACATTGCGAGCCCCTCGGTCCACCTTTGTGGCCCTTGTAATTAGACCACAAAATAATGGGAGGTGACGATGAATTTTTTACGCGTATCATATTTTGATGGGAACAATTTCGGTGTGTTTTTTTAACGTGATGATGTAATTTGTTTCCGTTATGTCAGTTTAATTTGGAGTTTTCATGTTTGGACATCGATTGATTAGTAGGGTGAATGAGAGTTAATATTACTTTGGTGTATGATTAAATTGTTTTTTTGTAAATAGTAATAATAAGACGTTTATTTAAGACAAGCAGCGCCCCGCGGTTTCACCCGCATAGTTCCCGTTCCCGTGGGAATATGCGGATAAAATATAGGCTATGTCACCCGGGCATGGTGTAGCTTCCAAACAGTGAAAGAATTTTTCAAATCGGTTCAGTAATTTCGGAGCCCATTCAATACAAACAAACAAACAAATCTTTCCTCTTTATAATAGCAGTATAGATAACAAGGATTCAATTTGTTCCTGCAGATTATTCTGAATGTTCAGGAATCGGTCACAATGTAATGTTGACTGCATTCTGCGTTTCTTTTTTCCAAAAAACTTAATACTGCGTGATCCGTATCTTCTAGTTGTAAATATAATTACTTCATTATGTATTGACAATACACTTGTCATAATGCGTAAATTAGTCCGTAGCATGTCCAACGAACATTTTGAAGATTTAATGACAGTCAATGGAACCAAAACATTCTGTACAATTTTCCTGTTGAAAATTATAAATATTCCCGTTTGAAACAATAACAGAAACACAGGATTTAATCATAATGGTCATGCAACGACACGGCAGTAGGAGACTTAATCCGTCTGTAGGTAGACTCTGTTTTTTTCGTTTTTAGAGCTTTATGAAGCATTCGATTGAATTTTCTCGGAAACATAAAAAAGGCCAATGGATTTGTAGACCGTGAAAAAATGTACCGTGCGAACCTGTGACGTACATCAATCAGAATTATAGGAAAAGACAATTATCACTTGATCTCTCTCACACTTTTGGGCTTGGAATCCATTTCTTACTTGGTATACAGGATGCACTGAGGGGGAAGCTCAGTCCATCTTTAATGACTATTATGAAAAAGATGAGGACATGATAGCATAATCAGCCTTTTAATGTTCCCACTGCTGGGACACAGGCCTCCTCTCTAGAAAAGGGAATGGGCCGTAATCCACCACACACACAAATTTGAAGTCACACTTAAAATGTTTGGTTCTAGGACATGCCGGTTTCCTCACAATGTTTTACTTCACCGTTTTGAGAGCAGTGGTGATAAGATTAATAACACAAAGTAATGCGCCTGTCTGGGTTTGAACCCGCGCGCTACAATTACCACTCCGTCACCACTGCTCTAAAAAAGATGAGGACAATAAGACACAAAACTAGCCAAGTGCGTGTCAAAAATGTTTGTAATTGGTTCCAAATGGATCATTTAAAACCAAATATTTACAGGTAATAACTAAAACAGAAAAATATTTTTCGACTCAGAAATTTCGGTAATAACCCCTTATTTTCTAATGATTTTTAAAACAACATGCTGTATGAAACACTAAACTTGTTTTTGTACCTTGATTTATTTTTTATTCAAATATAGTATTTTATTTCAACTGAATCACACCAGTCATTTCGTCTCATATTGATGTGACCGACGACGTACACGCAGACACACAAATTGGCCCTATAAGGTTTCCGATTTTTCATGCAGACGTGCAGAACCCTAAAAAAGTTGTGCAAACAGTCAAGTCCATAGAGCATAATTAATTTGAATAACTGTTTTGATGAAATGCATTTCCGCCAGTGTACCTTAATGACCATCCACCATCTGAATAAGTGACCTAGTTTAAACACGGAATTTCTGTTATTGTACAAACATAATGAGTCGAAATAATGACATTTGCATAATGTTACTGCGCTTTTAGATTTGCGAGTGGTTTTACAAATAATGACCTGTAAAATAGTTGTATTTCACATAGAGAAAATCGCTCTTGTTGTGGTCAGTCGTTCTGAAAAAAGTCATACTTGACCTGAAACATAGGTTTTATAAACCTAGCTCAGGAAAGTAATTATACATAATTGTAGGTTTAAAATAAATTTGCCATGAGTCCTGAAATATTTATAATTTAGTTATACACATAGTTATTTGTTGGGTACTACCATAATTATTTATTGAAGATTACTTGTGGCTAATAATATGTAACTATATTGTGTAAAAGATTTTTTTATACTATCGTACTTTTATTACATAGATTACTTTTCTCTATCTTTTTTTTACGATTTCCTATTTTTGAGACGATTATGCTGGGCTGTGTAGGTACCTAAGAGAACTCTTCCTCTGTTTGAAGTGTTATCGTTATATTTAACCTAATAACCACATGTGAAAATATACGTGATTTTTTCTGACCCCATGTTTTCACTCTGGGTGTAGACCAAGAAAGAAAAATGTTTATTTGGGACACGCACAAGACAAATAAAACAAAAAAAGAACTACTAGTAAAATAAATTAACAATAGCTATCTATATCAGATTAATGTGCGAGGCCAAAAAGGTTCCTATCTCAGCATTTAAAAAATATATATATATTGTATCACAGCAATTCTGATAGGTCCTGTACAGGTAATTTTTATGCCTTGATCCAAATTAATAGAACTTTTCTGAGTCGAGATTGCAGATACAGCGTGATAACTTTTTAATGTAGTGCCAGTGTGCAACCCCTTCATAGGACATGCGTCACCTCCTTCCTCAAGGCCAATGCTATAACTGTACAGGAAAAGAAGAATAAGTACTTACCTTTCCAGTTTTAGTACATCTGGCATCTGGCTGATACTACTATAGTTGAATAAAAGGTAGGTTTTGATAAGTACAACAGCTAGTCTTTTTTTTTTTTTTTAATTTTTGTCCCACACTAGGAATTTCTCCTGTGTCGTGGGTGCGTTTACAAACATATAATCTCACATACACAAACAACCAGACCCGGAACAACTACCTGTAGGTCTTACTTGATATTTGTTCCGTGTGGGAATCGAACCCACGACACGTTGCGCACCAGCCAATCGCTCAACCACTGTGCCAACCGTGTCGTCAGTCTGCTACTGTATGGTGCCACCCATCGCACATTGTGGTCGCAATAACTCCAACAGTGGATTATATGGTTGGCTGGTTTTGTGGTGGTGGCTATTTTGAATGATTAATTCAATTTACCCCACAAATTTTTCAAGTGTCCACTTGCCCCACTGCTAGGATAGATTGGTGGTGTAAAGTGGAATTATTCTCTGTTTTACGACATGAGTCAGTTAAAAAAATATACTAATATTTACGCTTATTAGTGTACTTACTACTTGTATAAAATAGTTAAAATAAAAACACATTATTTTTATTTCAAATTGTATTTATTTTCGTCGTTATTATATTAAACCATTCGCATCTCACTCCACACTATTGGTCCGTCCATATTACACAACACACCATATACTTCATCATTTTACAAATTATTTCGAATTATCTATAATAATTATTTACATTTTTACAGTGAATAAACAATTATTAGAAATTCATTTTATCTAGGTATCTGTCATTTAAGATAGATACAGGTGGTTTCTTTTTTAGAAATATTTAGAAGGTATCTGTATGCAATTTATTTTTAATTTTTGTCTACTTTTTCTGTTATTACTACTACTACTATTATCCCAGTTTCTACTAGGTCTTCTTACTATTTATTTTAATGTTTTATGCGTTGTTAATAACAACAAAGGTGTGACGGAAAAATAAGCTTTTAGAATGAAATTATGGTAAAATAAAGAAAAGCGAGAATCTAGTAGTATAATGTGTAGTAAGTAGTAATATGTTTTTGGGTCAAAAAGCCCCCATATCTATCTTAAACAACAAAGCGTACATATTGTATGCTCATAAACAATTTGTAACTATATTTAATTTCGTTATAATATGTATAAGAAAAAACTTGGAAATATACCTTTTATACAGTTTACACTATGTATATATACAGGCTACATTTTAACCATGAAACGCTTGCGGAAAAGTGTAGGCACACAGAAATCCAATATTATGTAAATGAGAAGGTTTATTGTCGGAATTCCGCCCGTTAATAAAAATGAAATCGGTTTAAAATCATGCGTACATCTGCCTGTAAAGCTGTTATCCTTTTTCAGGGTTTTATAACTGTGATTACGGAAATTTATTATTAAGCCCGTGTCGCCTGAATGTTAAAACACTGGTATACTGTTACATCTGGTTAAACTATAAGTCGAATTCAACATAGTTGAAAAACGGCTTGACCGAGGAGTATGTTTGTATGTTCGTCATACGGCTCTATCTCAGAAACTCTAAGCGTTGTATCTTTCGTTAAAAAAAATCTTAATGTTACTTACTTGTAACATTTTAAATTGAAAGAAGTCATGACAGTGAAAGAGTTAAAAAAAATCTCAAACAAAGAGCTTTTAGAAAAACTGTTCACTCAAGGAAAGCAAGAGTAACTCTAAAACACTGTCTAAAATTCTATTTATAGATGATTTTGTCAAATATTACCGACTCGACACCCCATTAATTTGCCTCAGATAACCCTTAACTTTATGGGATGATAACCATTACATACAATCCCATTATCTGTCATTCGCACCTTCCGAGTACATTTATCATATGACGAGGATGTAAGAAATAAGGTTGCATGTTTATTAATGAGCAGGAGCGGAAACGAGAGCAGTCAGAAATATATTTTTGCGCTTGTCTCAGAAACCACATCAAGTCCACTTGTTTTAGAAAGCCATAACAACATTTTATTTCGGATCATTTGGCAATGTCTGTATATTAACTAATCTAAATTAGCGGAAGTGTGATATTTTTTTTTCTTAAATCAATCAATGCAAACATGAGACTCAATAATCACTTCAGTGATCACAGACCAGAGCTGAAAATGGGTGACTATGATAAGATTGTCGAGACCAAAAGTGACGTTCCAGTATATGTTGCTGTAAATATATAGGATAAAGTTCGGTAATCGGCGGAAGCGGGCGATGCAATATCTATGTACATATTGCAGCGCCCGCTTCCGCCTATCACATAATGCTAAGCCTTAAAAAGGGTTTCTCACACATTTTCTGTGTTCCCACACTTGCCAAATACAAAAGAAAGCATGGAAGGTTACATTTACGCAATTCATTTTATTTATTACGTAAGCACCAATATAATTAATACCTACTTTTAGAAAACTGACTAAATACAATATGGTAACATTTTTTTTATAAATAATATTTTATAAATTAAAAATACATAGGAAAATATTGAAAAATCTAGGTATAGGTACTGCCAGGAGCTGTTGTTTTTAAAATAGATTTTGGTAAGAATATTGAAAAACTCGCGGTTACTAGTACAGATACATTCTCGCTCTATTTGCGAAGTTCGCCGCAATTCCCTTCATATATAAAATCCTAAATGTAATAAAAATTTAGTTTTCCTGTGAATTCTTGCGGTGTGAGTATAAAACAGACGGTTAGCTAACGCCTTAAGAAATATAAAAAAACGAAATATGTATATAAGTTTCTACACAAAATAAATCAACCTGTATAGTGTCATGTCATTTAAAAAAAAAACATTAAAAATAAGTCTTCACTTTAACGTTACAAAAAGAAACGTCAGTTTTTCACTGTATATACAGCTAAAGAGTGAGTTCCGTACCAGAATCTGTGTTTCTTTACTGATAGCTACAACTTGGGAGTATTTTAGCCAATGCTGAATACCTAGTTATTTCTATACAAACTTACTCCATCGTCAATCGCCTATTAGAAACAATAAAAAAACGAGAGTCTCAATGTCGCGTCGTACTTATCTCTGAGAGCTTAAGTATAAAAAAAAACAGTATGATCCCCAAAGAATTAATAAATACCAGCTACTAGATCATATAAAACATACAAAAGGAATACTAGACGAGCTTAGATTCCCACTAAATCGAAACGTCAAATCCTCCCGCTTTCTATTGATTGTAACTGGCACAGCTACTCTCCCAGAAACTGTACTACAGCTACTGACGTGCTAGTTTGTGATAGTTCGCTCCTCACTTACGACCAACACAAGACATTGATCCGCTTTACAAGAGCTGATAGCATTACTGTGTTTGCTACCTTAATACCTTCTCTAATAAAACCTTTATACATAAATCTCCCGATTTATAAAGGTTTTATTAGAGAAGAAACAAAAGAAAAATGATTATTTGAGACCTGCATAAGATAAACAAGGAAGTCTAAAACAGTATGAAAGTTAAAACGTTGGAGAAAAGACTGGAAAAGTATATCCAGAATAAAAGAAAAAACAACACCCACTAAATTTTAATCTCAACCTGTCTATACCGTAGGTAGTGTCTAGTCTGTTGCAGAATTGGTTCCTTAAGAGTCACTTAAGAGTCACCGCGGCCCTGGGACACAAAGAACATTAGGAGGAACGCGGATGGGTATTAGTCAGTAAGAGTCTGACACTCCCTTCCGCTCTGCCTAGAGCAGAAGAAGTCATTGGATGATTTTTCGTATATAAAAAAAGGTAGTGTCTATACTAGACAAAGTGATAGTCTATCTGAGGGCCAATTCTTCTTATTTTGAATTACTTCTCAATTACTCCCACTTTTGCAGTCCCATCTCAATCGCAATCTGTCAAAAGGTAAGGAAATTAGCGGTTTTGTTGACAAATTACGACTGTGACGAGAACGTTTCGCATTCCCATTTTCAAAACTTAAAAATATGGTAACGTACATGGTTTAGTAAGTACAAAATGTCAAACAAAAAAAAACAAAAAAAAATACATATAAAAATCCAAATAACTACAACTGGAAGTCTTTATTATTTTTATAGCTCAGTTCATTCTAAATATTTGCAAATCATTCGACGCCAAAAAAAGGCTTAGTGAAAACCAACTCATCTCAGTGAAGGCTTATTTTCAACGATTTAAATATTGACATTTCGAAGCACGGTCGCTCTCTGCCAGCGCCTGCCACGGAGTAAGAAAGTACAGAAAGTTTAGAATAATTCACTTTTTTGAATAGGCGATTGACCACACACCTTGTGGCAGTTATGATGTAACCGATGATAATGTACGCACGCCTAGAGATAACATTAGTAGATAAAAGCTTTAGTCGGTTGGCTGAAAATATAATAAAATGAAGAAAACCTGATTTGTGGAGTACTTGCTGAGTGTTACCGGTCAAGTTATTCGATATAAATTATACCTCTCTCATTCATGTTATAATTTCCTCAAGTTTATTAATATTTTTTTCACTTGATGCAACAAGACATACATTTTAAATCTGATGTCTGACATCTGACGCACCACTGACAGCCTCCATGCACCTTTCTTTTTGGCTTATTTATTTATCTCGGTATGAACACAGAAATCACCTGTTTATGTAAGCTAATTAAGATGGATTTCTCATCACAATACATTTAAAAAAACATTAAAGCACACTGAGATACAAAATAACTGTGTGTGTAAAAATTCTGAACCGTTTCACAGTTTTACCAGTTACTGATTCCTATACAACAATAAATAGAATCTTATTCTATTATCCATTTCCGCTCATTCTCATTAATTAATAACTGTAACAAAGATTATTTTTGGGATTCAGTTTATGGAATGGTCATGAGATACCGAAATGTCACGTGACCAATCTCACACCTGTTGGTATTTTGAAAATCCATATCACTGATAGAATGTTACTTGCCCAAGTCCATTGTATCAAATTGACCTTCTGTATTTCGTTACTCTGTGCTCGAGTGTGAAGTCAAATGCCCCACGCACGCTCGATATTTACTCGTTAATATTGAATCTCAATTTGTAACGTCATGTGTTTTCAATTAAAAAGCCTGAAATTTTTCATGCAATAAATCAAAATAGTGACTGAAGTTGAAACAAAGTGATTTTGGCTGTTTAATTCTGAAAAATACGAATGAATTAAAAAACTCCGAGACTTTTATAAAATTATAAATACACTCCAATAAAAAATAGCAAAACAATAAGTGAAATATATTCAAACAAAAGCTTTAAAAAATAAGAAATATATTGGTTATTATCGTAAAATACACAGATCCTATAGTTATTTTAAACAACTTACCATAAGATTAACTGGTCATAAGATTTTACATACAGTCTTAGCAAAATAACTCAAATAAACTTTAAAAACTTAACTAAAATAATATACGTTTTATAACATTATTTATTTTAAATAACATAATAATTTAATGCTACAGTCAGAGTCAACAATTTAATTCAAATTCTTTTACATACATTAATTTAAATAGTAAAGTTTCTTTTAGGAAAATCGTCTTAAATGACATTGAAAAGGCTAACGTTAGCTTGGACGCATCTTCCATTGAAGAAACACGGCATTTTTTATATTTTGCGCTCACGACCACTCCCAAAGATTTCCGACTGCTTAGCGAGTTGACTTCGGTGTACATAGGTCAATTGGGTTCCCTGAGTAAAAAAAAATGAATCTATTTAGTCCGTCGGTTAGATTATCGAAAAATATTGGACACTTATTTTTTGCTTTTTCAAATCTATAAAAGTTGACGAAGATATATAGCATCAAAGATCGGGATTGGGGGCTTGTGACGTCACGCCGTGTTAAAAATTGTAAACACGAGTTTTCAACGCACTGTACCGTCTTCGTTTTTTATTTATAAAAAAAATCCGTGTTCAATATTTTTTGGAAATCTATCTGACTGACTAATTAGAACTTTTTTGGTCAATTACCCTATTCTGGATAAATTTACATCATAAAAACGTGCTGCCGATTTGTCGATTCAATACTCCGTGATTTTTACAACAATATCGACTGTCCACTGCCCAGTAGCTTAGCGTGCGTGGGTGTGATTACAACAAACACCGTATGTTTAGACAAATTGTAATTGCAAATTGTATTTGAGATTGTAAACTTTCTCTAATTAATAAGACGCGGATATATCGTAAACTATTGGATTTAAAATTATCCGCTGGGCAATTCTAAAACTTGCGTAAAAGTCAAGTCGCAATTTAATTTCAACGACAATCAATTTCAAAAATCCTTAGAAATACGGGAATTTTCCCTCTGTACACAATTTATCGAGAGTTTATAATCTAGTCAAGATTTGTTACAATCTTACCGTGTTCGCAATATTCAAGTAACATGTGACAGGTACAAGAGACGATACTGGTTTATTGGTGGCTCTGACTGCAGTTTTCACTGAGTAAGTACTAAGATTTTGATCCTATAACATTTATAAAAGCAACATAGTAGGTATATCAACTCCATTACCAACTTCATAGCGTGCTACCAAGGCAAATCGAATTTGGTTTTAAAATTACGTTACCATTTTATGGGTCGCCAAGAACTTTTGAGCAGAAATTTCCAGATACATTAGGCTGTAATAAATAGATTCTAAACTTCTTTCATTTGAGTATTTAATTGGGCTTTACTTTGAAAAGATTGTCTACCCCTATTTCTAAGATCAATGGATATCGTTTTACAGTACCGTAGTTAGGAAGGCCAGATAGGCAGTTTCTCTATGTTAATAATGGTTTGAACAGCGGGCGTACCATAACTTCTTAAAACGTAAGTCTTCCGAGCGAGAAAACGGGATGGAGCTATATACGGTGCATAACTCTATCCCTCTTTCTCGCTCGGAAGACTCACGTTTTACCACCTCATGGTACGCCCGCAGCACAGATTAATCTTACTGAATAACTGTCATGTTGGATAGGGGGATCAAAATAGCAACAACCGGTCAGATAAGTTGATATATAATATAGCTTAATCAGCCTTTTAATGTTTCCACTGCTGGGACATAGGCCTCGTCTCTAGGAGAGAATGGGCCGTAATCCACCACGCGGGCCCAGTGCGGGTTGGTGAATGTCACATGTCTTCGAATTTTTGGTTCTAGGATATGCCGGTTTCCTCACGATGTTTACACTCACCGTTTTGAAAGTAGTGGTGATGAAATGAATCACACAAAGTAATGCGCCTGTCTGGGTTTGAACCCGCAGCCTACAATTCGTAAGTCGAAGCCGTTACCACTCGGCCACCACTGCTCCAATGACATGAAAATATGCTGATACTCATGATTAAAGTCATTTCTAGAATCTAGATTATTAGTAATTCCAGTCTATTCATAGACCATCAACAAACCTAAATCCGTCTTAGCGTAGTTATTTCGGCAAATCTCATTGACGATTCGAAATTTAACAGAAAAGCATTAGACCAGTCCAGAAAAGCAAGAAAACCAAAAATCTCATCGAACATCTTTTATAAATAAAATATTAAATTTTACTATTACGTTAATAATAAAGCATTAAATTTTACTATTATATCTTTTTGATGACCCAAATGACCGGACTTACAGCCACGGACAAACTGAGACATTATAAGAACCGGAAAACTATCAGGAGAACGATAATAGGAACGTTAACGTCATGATGGTCGATAATAGCATGATTTTAGAACCATTTATGTATTAAGTAGACCTTTATGATCATTACCATTCAGCACTTAATTGAAAAATTAATTGCAGGAGTCTAATTTAAATCCGTCATTTTCGAAATTTGACATAGGCGCGTAAATATAAATCTAATTTAAGGTTTATTTTTGGTAGTAGTTGATATTTATATACCTAATTATAAGGGCATATAGGCGTTTGATTGTGAAATGGAAAACTGATCTGCTCCAGTGAAAACGATAAACTAATTTAAACTTAAAACAACTCCGACCCGTTCATTTCAATACCAAATTCGTTTCCCCTTCTAATATTACCTTTATACAAACTTTTCGTTCATCACCACAGTTATAATTTACACTTGGGTCGCATTTTCACCAGCGTTCATCAGAAACGGTTCTTTCACTTCACTGGCCACCTTCTTTCTTGGCTTAGGAGGTGGTTTGGGAGCAGTCCTGGACCTTCCGAGGGTCCCACTAACAACATTCACTGAGTAACCTGATCTAAAGTCACGATTTCTTAACAAACCTTCATGTTCCGCAAGGGTGACCTTTAAAGGTCTTTGTTCTGACTTGATTATCTGGTTCACAGACATGGCTTGCAAAGTCAGGAGCTGATTGTGGATATTCGGAGAACTCAAGCTGTTCCTAGGTATTGTAGCATGAGGAGTTCCTGGTGCAGGTGATGGAGCAGGCTCCTCATCATCAACATACGAAGGCATCTTTCCAATAGGACCCAAATCTATCTCACTTTTGTTCAAACTGTAGTAGTTTCCTCCATGGTTGAAGAACCTCATATTGAATGTATCGTAGTAAGGTATGACACCATTCAGGGTTGACAAGACTTGTGGACGAAGATTGTTATCTGGAACCATTCTCGGTCTCCTTGGCAAAGTAACGTAACCTTTGGAACTGATAAGTGGAATGGAACCTTGGAAGTTTTGGCCTTGAAACCTGCTGTAAAGAGCAGGGTTGATAGCTGTCACTCCGTAGACTGGAGATTTGATTGGACTCTCTGTATCTTGCGAAGGTCCCCCGGCTGGGGAGACTTGAGTCCCTCTGAGAGGGAAAGCGAGGAGGTCTGGTGGGTACGCCTGGTGCTCTTGGACTAGGCGGTCCATGAGCAGTGCTTCACGGGAAATCTTTGGAAGTTCTACTTCCTGATGCCGGCTGTTGTCCTCAGTTGATGCTGTTGACAAAAGAGAGATGATTAATTTTGGCATTTATAAAATAGTTTTATTTCAATGTTGTCAGATAGTATTTGCGTTGTGGTGGACTTAAAAAAAAGCTTGTTTTCATAATAGTAACATTTTGGACATACGTTCTCCCTAAAGCCACTCCCTTATCCACCATAACAATACATCAACTGCCCTACAATTTGTATAAAAACACCAAAACATTTTCGCTTCACCGAAATCAGGAAGAAAATAACACTGACAATGGTTAAAACAAATATTTTTTGTCGGGACCCTCAACGTCATTTCCATAACCGTATAATCTCGAAAACAAGTCAAAGCTGTTGACATTTGAGGGCTCCCGACTTTTGCCGAATAAAAATTCTGAATATATCCACAATTGTCTCTGCCAAGTTAGGTAGTCATTAAATTTTATGTTCTATGGTGAAGGTACAGTGACCCAATGTAGACATTTTGGCGGTGAAAGCATCTATTGCGACATTTTCGCATGAATTTTTACTACGCAAAGTTGCTTGCTGAGTTTGTGGTTAAATAATAACTGCATGCTCGTTAGAATGGGATGAGTAAATGAAGCACCGCTTGTCGTTTCCAATCAATCTCTTCAAAATTAGAGTGAACAGGCTTCTTCTGGGTAAGCTCATTCCAATCTCGCCTTTACGAGTATCTCGGTCACCTGTGATCTAGACTGGAGTCAAGAGCAAACTCATCACAAAATAAAATTCCAGGAATGGGTTACCATCCACAGATTTTCAATACCGATACTCCTGCGCGCCTTGAAAAGCATTATGAGGCTGTTAGTCTGGTTAATTGGCTGACATACGAACATCATTGGCAGTCGTTACCTGTCAAAAGCCAGAAAATCTTTTTTTATAACAATGCAATTTTAAGTAAAAACTTAAAGGAATAAATTCCTATAGACTTTTATTATTTACTGTGTTCGATCCTGAAATACACTCAGTACACTGTGTATCCTTTCCCTATCTGCTATTTATAGTTCAGGAAAGTAAATAAACAAAA
Source organism: Hecatera dysodea (assembly GCA_905332915.2). NCBI lineage: Eukaryota > Metazoa > Arthropoda > Insecta > Lepidoptera > Noctuidae > Hecatera > Hecatera dysodea. The sequence goes on along the minus strand of HG995290.1, from coordinate 4,091,967 downwards.
ATATCGTTGGAACAATTTCAAATCTGTTTGAGTGTGTGATGGAATCGGAAATATGGAAGCATGTTTGTCTTGAATTTATTATAAAGCTGTGTGTAAACCCTGGGGAATTGTTTATACACAGTGAAACAAAGGAATAAAGTAAGGAGTACTTCAATTCTTGTTCATTATTCTGTTTGAATTGTTAAGGTTATCATGGGAGAAGTATCTAAGTACAATTTATTGACGATTTTAACCCATATCTGTTTCTCGATTGATTAATTTGTTCCCGTTTCTGTACGATGTACTCTTTTTATTTGCGTAAGTCTCAGTTTGAGTAGCAAAGCCGTTTTAGTTTGTTATTTTGCTTTCAAAGTTGTTTCTGTCAAAGGAATTTGCTTTAAAAGTAAATGATTCGTTATTTGTATTTCCTCTCCTCGGTTGTAATTTGAAGATATTTAAAAGTAATCACACATCCTCATCATATCAGCCAAAAGACGTCCACTGCTGGACATAGGCTTCCCCCAACCGATTCTGTGCGGGTCGCATCCATCAGGTACCTCTCGAAACAATATGTCCGTAATAGTCACTAGACTGAAAATATGGCACCAGTCTTACAAAAGGTTTATAAATTATCAAGTTACTCAGTTACTGGGTTGTGTGGGTCAGATAGGCAGTCGCTCCATGTGAAATACGGGTACTCTGCTTTTTTGGGGACTTCAAGTCTAACTGCCTTCAGATAGACTGGAAGTCGAAGGCAAGGCAGATTGAATTGTATATAGACTTTATTTGTAATAATTTTTACAATAGATAACTTGTACATACCCACTTACCAATATCAGGCAAAAATCAATTTTAGCTGCTGATTTTTAAAATAATAATAATCTCCTTTTTTGAAATCGGTTAAAACACGAAAAATCTAGTCTCTCGACAATTACTTTTCGAGACCAAAAGGCTAACAGCAGTTTAGTTATCAAATACCATCCATTCCCAGTTTGAGTTAAAGTAAAATAACTTTGATTTTACAAAAAGAAAGATCAAAGTGAATTAACAAGGGAATTCGTCTGAATTTCTGTACCAAAACTTTATACTGGATAAATTTATCAGTTCAAGCTTTAATTTGTTTACTCAGAATCGGTGGAAATTAACGGAATAATAAACAAAAGGTTTAACCAACGAACCATGGCGGGCAATTTGTATTGCTCAAGTACGTAATTGTTATCAGGGGTGCGGGGTTGAATTTGTACCCTTTTTAATCTTCCGGTTGATCAGATAACACGGGGAAAGTTATAGTCATCTTCTGGGTAGGGTCTTGTAATGACTTCGGTACTTGTGCTCAATCAAATCAATGGATGTTGGTGTCCAAAAAAAGAGGAGGTTCTCAATTCGACTCTATTTTTTTTTTGTGTGTTTCATCTCACAACTTTGTACTGGGTGTACCGATTTTGATGTTTTTTTTTATATTTGAAAGCTGGTGCTTGTCGTGTGGTTTTGATTGGTGAAGATCTGATGAAGAACAGAGATGATAGGAAACGGAACTCTTCAATAAATGATAGCAAATCTATCAAGATTGCTGAAATCGCATGTTTGTTTATTGTTTACACCAATGTAATTGGTACGTTTAGTTGTGGGGGGTTTTGAAAAATAAAAAAACTTTTTACAAAAAAATACAACCGCCTTCGACACGATTTTTGTGTAGAAGTCGGTTGTATTTTTTTGTGAAAAGTTGTAAACATGGACCGAATGTCTATATGAACGAAACAACCCAGTAACTGGGAATATGATATAACCTTTGGGAAGACTGATGACAAAGTTTTTGGCTTCTGGCAACGACTGTAAAGATGTTGAAATGGCAGCTCGGAGCAGCGGTTTTGACGTGCTTGAGGCAGATGTCTGGGCATGTGATGGATGAATACAAATATATTAGACGAAATTATCTCCTCCAACCTAAATAGTGGTTTCGTAACGAAAACTTTATAAAGTACACACAAAAACAAACTTCTAATATAATTTCTTAATTCCAAATTCTTAGTCAAAGTTAGCCCTAAATTTGTATCGTGCTCTGATACTAACAATATAATTACAGAATTATAATTACAAAATTTGTTTCAGTACGTCGAAATTTAACTAAGTTATAATAACTTGAAAAGTCGGACGTTGACTTTAAAATTAAGTTTAAAACATTTAATAGGAACTCGATCACATCCTGAAGGCTTTGTTGACGTAATCTGTCGCAAAATGGATATCAAAACTACCTTTTGCAGTAAATAAATTCACGGTTGTCTTTGCAGGACTGGTAGGTAGAAATACATACCGTCTATCTATACTAATATTATAAAGCTGAAGAGTTTGTTTGTTTGTTTGTTTGTTTGTTTGTTTGTTTGTTTGTTTGAACGCGCTAATCTCAGGAACTACTGGTCCGATTTGAAAAAATCTTTCAGTGTTAGATAGCCCATTTATCGAGGAAGGCTATAGGCTATATTTCATTCCCATATTCCCACGGGAACGGGAACTACGCGGGTGAAACCGCGAGGCGCTGCTAGTTTGTATATAAAATGTTCTACGTGACTGATGAATGAATGACAGACAACGCACAGCCGAAACTACTACACGTAGAAAGCTGGAATTTGGCATATAGGGGGGTGCAGGGGAGCACTAAGAGAGGATTTCCCAATCTTCTTACGGGAACGGAAAAAAAGGGGTATGAGCATACGAAGTCAATGGCAAATGCTAGTATATCACAAAAATTTATAGTACTTAATAGGAAACGGATTTAATAACGAGTGTGCCCACTTTCTCATCTTTCGCTATATCAACGAACTAGCTGCTGCCCGCGACTTCGTCCCCGTGGAATCCCCGATTTTAAAACATTATTTATCGCTGCTATTGGCTTAAGCGTGATGATATATAGCTTAAAGCCTTCCTCGATAAATGGTCTAATCAACCCAAAAAGAATTTTTCAATTCGAACCAGTAGTTCCTGAGATTAGCGCGTTCAAACAAACAAACAAACAAACAAACTCTTCAGCTTTATAATATTAATAATAATATAGATTAGTAAAACTAGACACATTTCAATTAAACCATTCAAAGGCACTTTTTAACTTCATCATTTACAGTTAAAATGAAATAAACTCCATAGGTTTTTACTTTTTTCAAATAACATTTTGAAGACGATGTACCTAGAATTACAGAGGTAAATTAATTCATCTAGCAAATGCTTATTTTGGGGCGTCTTCCAGGCCGACCAGTAGCCCTATTATGACGTCTTAAATCCATCATGATTTCTGTGTCAGAGAGAGACGGAGTTACACAAGACGAATAGTACTATCTCTTTCCCTCACACGAATCATGATAGCATTGGCACTTCGTAGTACGGCCACAGGTGCAGCTGTACACTAATAAAGTTTTCAGTCCTATATCATCTTCCTGCCCTTACCCCATGTTACTTGGTGTCGGCGCAACACGTTTTTTTCTTCCATTCTGTCCTGTCAGGCGTCACGCTATCACTAACTCCCTTTTCTTTCATATCACTCCTCACAAAATCCATCAATATTTTATTTATACGGCTTCATCTAGCTTTAATAACCAAAAATGTTGGACGTGTTATGTTTAACCTACATACAAAATAAATATCATTTATCATTTATAGTTTTTATGCATACCTAAGTACTAAATATAACCAGTACCATAAATGTTATAATCAGCCTAAAATTGACCCTTTTTACGGTAAAAGGGGTCACTGTTCTAATCTTAAAATGAGCCTATGTTCAGTTGATTTTAAGCAAATATTTTAATTAGCTAAAATAACATGGTAACTTTTGGAGTTGTGTCGAACAAGAAAATCTGGCTTACGTTTATACATTTTCAAGATTTTGTATATGATATTGAAAAACTAACTAGGAAATTGTAATTTTTCATTCAAACTCGTTCAACTGTTTTGATATGTTTGTTGGTGTTGCAGTAATTATGCCTGGGCCTCAAGTCTGCTATCACAATAGTGACAGAATAGTCTATCATTGATTTCATAATGGTTGAGTTTTACAAGTTTGGTAATCTTCTAATATAAAAGCGTCACTATGACTTTCCAATGGTCAACCACTGACACTCCATTGAAAGAAATGGCATAGAATGGTAATCTTGTTCATAATGACAAATGAATGACAGACGTATGCAGTAATCTGCTAAAATTTTTATACTTCCTTTGATCAGTGCCCTACCATTAGAACGTCATTGTGAAGTCATTGTTTTTAATAGCTCGGTTATCAAAAAGTATAACAAACCCATTGACCGACCAATGATCGACCATTATGAATTTAGCAGGTTACGAAATTTTAGCAAAATGACAATGGGATCGTGTTGTAATGACAAATTTATAAAAATAGCAGACTTGGGGCCCTGTATGTTTGTTTATGTGTACCTATTTACGAACAATTTGACTTTTGTTTGTTTGCATATTTACAATCAGCAATAGTAGGTACTAGAACAGTCTTTTGTTCTGCCTTTGAAAACTAAAAAACATTAAAACTGGAAATTTCGATTTTGTCCGAGTCACTAACAAAACTATTTAGTTTTACGTCTCTCTCTGCCCCAACAAACTCACTCGAAAACACCTGCCTGGCACATATTACATTTTTCTTTGACATCAGCACGAATTCACCTACATTCAATTTCCAGTTTGCTAAGCGTTCTACTGACATGTAAGGGCTAGTTCACATCCGACACGATTTTTTATAGGATTCCGTACCAGAAAGGTAAGGTCTATCTATTTGCCACTAAGCTTTATGTCACTAATCAACTATGAATAAAAGCAGCCCCCTTTTACTAATAATTGTATTCAATTCCAAACAAGTAACGTATATTTTTCGCTTTACGTTTCTACAGTGTTCCAAAAGTACGTGCTCATATTTAAGGGTGGTTTTATCTGTGCGGAATTTGTTCGAAAGAGTCACCGTGGCCCTAGAACGTAAAGGGCACAAGAAGGATAATGGGTGGGTTTTAGTCGGTAAGAGTCTGACACTCCCTTTCGCTCCACCCAGAGTGGGAGAAGTCATTTGATGATTTCCCATACAGAAAAAAAAATGCAATAAAGAAACGACATCAAAAACAAATCACTCTTAAACATGATCACACACATCTGGAACAGCTTATATATCCATGAAGGGTTTAGAACAAGTAGGTGCAAGTACAATTCCCACTTGACCGATTTTTAAAATTACCACACAGTCATCATCATTTGCCTTTGTTGTTCTCCAACTACGTTGGAGATAGTTTCCAGTTACAACTGAGGTTGCTATCATACCAGAACGTATTGTACATGGAGAGTTACTTCTTATCTGACCGCGAAAACCAAGTTACTATAAGTAAGTACATAGGTAAGTATTTTTTATTTGTGTAAACATGGTGTACATGATACATTGCATGCAAGATAATAATGAAATACAGAAAAGTTCTAACATGTTCAGCTGCATATCGTAGCGTACAAACTAGTAGGAAGAGATGGTGCATAGACCGTGATTATTATCACGGTCTATGCTCCATCTCTTCCTACTAGTTTAATTCATCAAAATTGCATTATTCACGACGGTATCATCACATACTGTGTATTACGATACTTACGGTAAGGACTGACTGTCAAACTGTCGACGGTTGGAAAATGTGGCAAATAATTTTAATATACTCGTAACTATCAATATTTTGTCCAAATAGTCCGGAAAAGGCTAGGTAGTTGGTTAATAAGGTGCAGTATTTAAAAAAAACTCATTGTGTACTGACCCTAAGCGCTCAATGTTGTTAGTACCCAATTTCACTGGGTGGCAAGGTGGCACGTTTGTCCAGCTGGCCACGTCGCTTGTAAGTAATTCGTTGGGGCTTGTAGTGAGTGCTTTTGTTTACTTATCTTGAAAGACAGTGTAACAAGCTTTGCTGAAAGAGTTTTTTTGCTAAAAAGTTAGTGATTTGTATCGTTAAAATTTTTTTGTGAACATCTTTCAGAACCTTAATAAAATGATGAAAGATTTCGACCAAAAAGTACAGAAAGAAAAAAAGTAAGTTTAAAAAAAAACCTGAAATTTATTTTTGTCGTGGGTGCGTTTTATACACACAAACAGCCAGACCCGGAACAACTATCTGTATGCCATACAAATATTTGTTTAGTGTGAAAATCGAACCCACGACACGTAGCGCACCAGACAATCGCTTAACCACTGCGCCAACCGTGTCGTCAAAAATTGATAAATAATATCCCACCCAAACTTTATTAAAATATAAAAAAAAACAAACAAAACCATTTTTAAATATAAAAAAGTACCGTAACCATAGAAGAACCTTCGAAGAAAACTAGATTTTTGGACAAAATGCTTTAAATAATGATATAACTCACCTAATACAGATTCGTTGTCTAGTAAAGTCCTATTCAGTTCCGACATTTCTGTAGCTTCACTCGTAAAGGACTGAGGCGCTTCATACTTCCTTGGCGGCTTCGACACTGGATTTACCTCCATCTTCATCCCCTTCTCTGTTTCAGAAGCTTCAGAGCCTTCTATCAAAACGTCCCCATTAGAAGAACGAGCATCGTTCTTTATCAGTCTTTTGATTTCATTGTTTTGAGTTGTAAAATAACATACCACTAGCGCTGCGCCGAATATAATTACTATAGCTGTTAAACAGCCAACTAAAATTGCAAAGGAATCAGTGTCCATACCAGCTATGGTACCTACTCCTCCATATCTTGAAAGCACTAGGGTTAAAGTCTTCTCATCGCGACCTCCGGGGTTCTCAGCAACGCACGTATAATTACCTCTATCACTGTAACGTGCGTATATTATCGTCAAATTCACCCACCGTATTAAATCCATAGTATTCTCAGCAATGGTGTATCTAATCTCACCGAAAGCTTTCATTTCGATAGTTTTACCGTTAAATCGCCAGCCAACTTCAGGTGGTGGATTCCCTACTACTTTGCAAGTCAGAGTCACGTTTTCATCGTAACTTTTGACCGTGGCGTCTGGCACGGGCTCGAGTATTGTCGGCCGGCACGCGAAGTTAGACGAGTCTAATTCATTCCAAAGTTTGTCTTGTACAGATGCTGGTTCGGCACACGACGTGGGAGGGGTGTATAGGTTGTGACTGATCACCCAATCACGAAACGTCTGTAGGTTGCAGTCACAACGCCATGGATTGTTGTGTAAATCTAACCCGGATAAGTTTCTCAATCCCATCAAAGTTTCCGGCTTCATATGACTCAAATTATTGCCATTAAACCTCAATATTTTCAACTGTGGCAAGTTGACAAATGCTTTCGTTCCTATACGGTGTATCCTATTGTTGCTCGCTTCTACTTTCTGAAGAAACTTCAAATTGCGAAATATACCGTCGTCCAACTTATCGATAAAGTTGTTGCTTAAGTTTATTAATCTCAGTTTCTCTGTGCCTTTGAAAGTATCCGGGTGCAGTGATCGGATTCTGTTCTTCGACAAATCTAGTTCGATCATGATTGCGAGAGTAACGAACGCAGTTTTGTGGACTACTTCGATGTTGCACTCTTTGAGGAAGAGTTTCTTTAGATTGCTCAGGCCTACTTTCCTGAATGCTTCTTCGTGTAGTTTTTGTAGATTGTTATTAGAAAGGTCTAGTATTTGGATGTCGTTGCTGAGGTTTGCAGGGACTACTTTGAGGCTTGAATTGGAGCAGATAGCGGCTTTATTCCCGGACTGCCATCTGCAGTCGCAAGGCCTCTGGCACTCCGTTGTAAAGTCTGCCACCGTGGCGGTGAGCAGCGCGAGTGGTATACACGCGATTCTCATCCATGCGGTCCAGGATTTATGGTCCATTTTGCTGTGATGTTGGTCATTTCCTCGTGCCGTAGCATACCTGGAGCGGGCTCGTCAGCCGACGCATTGGTGTTCTGAAACAAACGGAAAATTGAATTTAAATAAAAGCTTTCAATATTTATTCGGGGGATTCAATTTGTTTGAACAATGGCTCTTTGAGCTGCAAAAGGGGAACTTATAACATGATAAACAACTTGTATAAATCTTTTTAGTGTTTACGACTTTTTGCAAGTGATGAGATATAGCGACTATCATACAATTACATATTACAAATACATACATTTTCACTATCTAAAGATAATCGTAAATTACTCTGATTCATCATTTGCATTAAATTTCGTAGATAATTTTGATATAGAGTTGTACTTTCAATTCCATCCAACCATCGAAGTCATCTAACAATCGAAAGCATCGAAGTTTTTATTAATCTATATAGGTTATGACTCAGGCGACGCATTAAATATTTTATTTTAATACAAGCAAAAAATTGTCGGAGTAAACTCGTTTTACTTCTAGCATCAATATTATTTATAAACAACTGGACTAATAACCTGGAAATTGATCCCATAAAAAAAGATACTAGGACTGAGATAGCTACTTAAGCTGTACGTACTATAAATAGGTACAGCATAAAATTTTCCGAGTTTTATTTTCAAGAAACTATTTTTAAGAGAAAATCTTGCACCTTTCGCTAAAAAGCAAGGTGGGTGAAAGAATGTTAATTACGTGACGTTGCTAGAATAGCTTTAAATAAAAAGCCAGCTAAAATCATTACCCTTCCTTTAAGCTTTGCCATGGTCGGGTAACAAGAGAAATAGGCAATAAACATTTCCAGGTAAGTGGAGGAAAACTAATGAGTTTATTAAAATCTAGTAATTTAACTAACATACTTCCATGAAGGGCAATTATTGGATTTTTAAAGTACTTTCGTATTCGAACATATTCGAAAACTGTCGAATGACCTCTTTTATCTTTATTTTTAACAACCGACGTAAAAAGAGAGTTGTTATAATTTTGACGTGTCTGTTTGTCGGTCTGTATGTCTGTGGCTCCGTTATTTGCAAACGGATGAAGCTGAGTTCTGGGCGAGTGTTCTTAGACATGTTTGATGAAAATCGGTTGAGCCGTTCAAAAGTTGTGGGGTGTGAAAGCGGGGAAGAATAACTGAATGTCTGCAAATATACTCGAGTGGGGAAGTCAAATGAAAGCGCACTGAAAGAGAATATTGATGATGACTTAATCGAGAGTGTTCTTATAAGAATGTACCTATAAAAAGTATAAAATAAAAAATTTAAAAACCCCCAACACAAAAACCGGAAGCAACTTAGGTTTTTGTGTCCGGGGTTTTTTAAATTCTAAATTTAAGTTTTTTCTACATTGTTTGTCGCTGAAATGATATTGCCGACTTGAACTTGACCGCTTTTCTAGCACGAAAATTGACTTTCGTATCGTACATTCCCTAATCTCACACATGTTGAACCAAAGTTTAGTAATTGGCAGAGCAACACTGCCTTAATTCTAAACTTAAACGCTTGTTCCTATCCAACCACAGATAATAACAGATAAAACAGACACAATCTGTAGGTACATAATCTGACATTAATTAACCTTTATACGATCCCGAGCTAATATTTTCGCAGTTTACCCAAAGTTATAATAATTATGAAACGTGTAGCGAAATTCTCGAGTCTTGTATGTGATAAAATTCCTTGACACTTAGTAGAAGAGTGAAATAACTTGATCTAGGATTTTCAAAGGAGCTGAAGGCGTTTAGCTAAATAATATAAGCCCTTAGTTCAGAACCGAGAGATTAAGGAGAACATGCTAAGGTCGATCCTTATATGGGTAGATATTCCGAGACTCTTTGCTTCAGAAAGTACGTCAAGCCATTGGCTGTTTCACTTTTTTTCGCAGGTGCTACGTGGATCATTCGGTTCCCTTCAAAATGGTTGAGCTAAATGGTGCCGATACACGCGTCATGTTCGTGAACGGGCGCCGTCGGTTGAGACTGGTCACCTCTTAACTGCCACTATTTTGTTTTAATCTTTATACTTTGAATTGTTTTATGGTTTCCTTATTTTTCTTTGCATGGTCCTCACATATAGAAGCACCAAAGGATGTATTAAACGTAATGTAATACAGAACATGATTTAAAAGTGTCCGTGGAGTTTTCTTCTCCATAGAGATCTACGCTTTGGAACGTGCAGATAGCTTCACCTCTTTCGACTTGACAATTCAAAAGTGCCTGTAAAGGGTTTAATTGAAATAAATGCTTTGAGTTGAGTTGAGAGTGAGTTGAATCAAAAACCAGATAATCTGTCAACAGTCTTGCGAAGATCGGGTATACAGTCGTTCAATAAGAAATACTGGGACGTAGCTGCTTCCAGTTAGACTAGAAGCGACCCCAATTTTTGGTTTTAGGAAATATCTCTATACTCATAATGATTTACTTCGCCCTACTATAAAATCATCATCTGCCTAGCCCTTTCCCAACTAAATTGAGGTCAGCTCCCGGTCAAACCGGATTCATCTGAATACCAGTACCTACATTACGTGGAGTGGCCAACCAGACCTACACAAGCCATCAACTGGGTAACACGGTACTTCTTGGCAAGACTGGTGTAAGATTTTCTGACTAATGACCGCCAAATGACATCTAAAAGATCTACGAATGACGACCAACGGCTTAACGTGCCTTCCAAGACACGGAGGAATCTCGATGTGTCCCACCCACCCGCACCCATCCGCAGACCAACCTTGGCAAGCGTTGCTTAACCTTGAAGATCGATCCATGCGGCTGTTATCATGTAGCCATGAGCTCCTCTACAGGCCGTACGATAACATCTAACTAAAAAAAACTTTTTACAAAAAAATACAACCGACTTTTACACAAAAAATCAAAAAAGTGCAAAATAACTTTAATTTCGGAACTCGGTGTTTGTGGTTACTTTTTCGTTTTTTGAACACCGACTTCCGAAATTAAAGTTATTTTGCACTTTTTTGATTTTTTGTGTAAAAGTCGGTTGTATTTTCTTGTAAAAAGTTTTTTATTTTTCACTTTTTAGTGGTACCTACATCCTCTCCCCTCACTCCACGTAAAAAAAACGTACTGCTCCTTTGCAGAGTAAACTAAGAGTTCGTCAATGTAGATAAAGTAGATATTTTTTTTAGATTTTTCGAAAACCGCTTGGTCGATTTCGATAAAATTCTTCATGGGACCATTTGGGAAGCCCTTTCCAACCAAAAAAAGAATTTTTCAAATCGGTTGACAAACGACGGAGTTATGCGCGAACAAACATAAAAAAAAAAAAATACAAACATCCGAATTGAGAACCTCCTCCTTTTTTAGAAGTCGGTTAAAAAGTGAGCTTATTCAACAGTGAATGAGTAAAACCAGTCTAAATAGCTTCAACAAATTTCTCTGTTCATTCTTTATTATGCTTCGCTTGTCTGTTCCCGTCCTAAGCATCGCCTTACGAAGTAACGTTAAAGAGTCAATTAAAAAGTGGTTGCATAAATCACATTAATGTTCAAGACGTGTAGGCAGCTTTCAGAATAGTGTAAGACCTAAGAAAACGTAAGAACTTTATTTCATTTTTCAGACTGGAATTTTTATTACGATTTATTAATAGTACTTTGGATGTCCCGATTTTTTATAATTAACATTTCCAAGTGAAATTTGTTTTTCTTTTGTTTCTCACATATTTACACATTTTGCAACCATTCATTTATATAATTAATAACAATGGATCAGTGTCTGTTAAATTAAATATAAATGATCAGTAATTACACCTGTACACATATTAAATATATCAACACATACATATCAACAAGTTTGACTTTGTCTACTACACCTAATATAGTTCGATGGAGCAGGACCAGCATATTTCCAAGCATTCTTATCTTGAATATAATCATCTAGTTTGTAGTATGCTTGTTTACAAAGTGTGCTTTTAACATAGGTTTAAAATTCATTTAAGAGCGCGTACGCCGTATGGTATTTCATACAAATTTTCAAGTCACTATTTCGCGAAATTATTGAAACGATTTTAATGAAACTTCCCACATATAAGCAGGATACATATTAGGTCTAAAAAGTTAATCATAAACATTTTCAAAAATGTCTTATTTAAAAAGAGATAACTGGAAATTTATGTTTGTATGGAAAATTTAAAATGGGTCTAATTTAACTGTTACACTATTTATCGACCTATGTATCCTGCTTATGTATGTAAAGTTTCATTAAAATCGGTTTAGTAATTTCGGAAAATAAGGACTTGAAAATTTGTATGAAATGTCTTTCGGCGTATACGCTCTTAATATCATTTAAACAGCTTTGCCAGTCGTGACGGGGGTCATCAACAGATAGGAAAAAAATTGACCCCAGTGTGGCCAACGGGTATCGTGTTATGTGGTTACAGGATTATGGAGGTCGAATAGGCAGTCAGTCCATTTAAAATAACGGCACTCAACTAAGCTTAACTCCATCATAGAACAAGACAGAGCACCGCCGACCAGATGGTCACACGCAATAAATAATGCTTGGTGGAAGTATGTTCCGAGCGGTCCACACAGCAGAATACCGCAAAACTTGAGACGCGTCGTTTGGGGTCGCAATTCTCAAGAGAGAGAGAACGACGAAGAACAAGAGACCGACCAGCAGAGAACCAGCCAAAAAATATCAATAACGAATTTAGATATTAGATTTTTACGTGATGATTTGGTTTCGTGATAGTTTATTTGTTGTGTTTAGGTACTTTGTTGCAAAATTATGAATATTTATCATCAAAAATGTTTTCCAAAAAATTCATCTATACTAATATTATAAAGCTGAAGAGTTTGTTTGTTTGTTTGAACGCGCTAATCTCAGGAACTACTGGTTCGAATTGAAAAAATCTTTTTGGGTTGAATAGACCATTTATCGAGGAAGGCTTTAGGCTATATATCATCACGCTTAAGCAAATAGGAGCGGAGCAGCGATAAAGAATGTTTTATAATCGGGGATTCCACGGGGACGAAGTCGCGGGCAGCAGCTACTTTGTTATAAAATAAATTATTCTATTTGAATGTTTATTCGCGTGTTCGAAAACATAGCGTTAATTTAACATGACGTTGGAATTAAGTAAACCTTCAGTAAACAAATACGTGGAACTGACACACTGTCAATCGTCATTAGGTAACGAGACATTTGACATGTTGGTTTGTGACGTCATGTGATAGCTACTGTTGTCCAAAGTCAATATAAAGTTATAAATTAGTACTAGCGTTTTTGCCTATTTCGCAGCTGTGACCATAATTTTTTCCAGGGTAAAATTACAATAGTTGAATTTTCGGCGTCTTTATGAAAAAGTATTTATAGTGCAGGTCCCAAGGCGTAGATTATATTTTAAATTAATAAGTATGTATGTAATTACAAACTTATGATTAGGTGACAAAAGGGATGAACAGGAACGGAAGGGTGAATCGAAACATAACTTTCATAAGTTTTTTCACTTTAATATCATAATATTGGTTTTCTAAGAAAGCATTTATTTATTTATTTATTTATATCAATTAAATTACATTGGAGACCGTAAATGCTGCAAACGAGATTCTGCTTCCCATGCCTCCTCGCTCCAGACAATGGATTGAAGCAGGGCCGCAAGCGAGATGACGCCGCCGCCGATAACACGGCGTTGCTCCGCCCAAGCAGGGCAAATCTCCACCGTATGCTCCACCGTGTCCTCCGAGTGATCAACACAGTGTTGAGTAGGACCTGTCCTCCCGCCGAAACCGAAACAGGTACCAGGTGAATACCTTTTTTTTGTCTGGATGGGAAAGATGACTTCTCCCGCTCTGGGCGGAGCGGAAGGGAGTGTCAGACTCTTACTGACTAAAACCCACCCGTGATCCTTCTTGTGCCATTTGCGTTCCAGGGCCACGGTGACTCTTTCGAACAAATTCCGCAACCCTAGCAGGCACTGACCCTATGGGGCCCCGTCTTCGATGCTGACGGTTCTTAGAGGCGCGCGTGTAACACGACGCGCCGTCGACTCGGGCCTGGTTGCTATCGGATGGCGAGCCACCCATAGCTCGCCATCCGCAGGCCCGACCAAGTGAATACCTGCGTCAGGCGGAAGATGAGAACGCCTTGGTGCCTCTCCAACAACTCCTCTAAGAGGAGAATTATTGCCGTAACGGTGGTGGCGTGCCCAGTTCGATTGACTCTTGCATTCCTATTAACCCCTTGTGAGGAAGAAGTAGAAGAATGCGCTTGTTATAAGTTCTAGGCGGCAGCAAGAGGAGTAAAATTAATTTAGCATGTTTAAAATAAGCTTTAAAGTTGTTGACACATGTAGGCGGTCAACTTGCCTATTCCTACAAACTAAAAGTTAATTTCAGATGTGTAGTGGGTGTTTGTAATTTAGACTAAAAAGAGAAAGCGTATTTCTCACGGGGAGTTTGTGTAATAATGTAATTTCGACTTAAGAAAAATAAACAAGCGTAAGCTGCTCCATTTTGTCGGTCTAAGTGAAAAGGAAAGTTGTAGATGTTGCGGAATTTGTTGGAAAGAGTCACCGCGGCATTTGAACGCAAAGGACATTAGGAGGATTTTAGTCAGTAAGAGTCTGACATCCCTTCCGCTCCACCTACAGTGGAAGAAGTCATTTGATGATTTACCATCGTTAAAAAAGGTACCTAATAATACCTTTTAAAAATATATTGTAGCAGTCATAGCAAATCATATTATTATGGTATTCCTTAAACATATGATTACGAAGAAACTTTTCTAAATTCCATTTAATAGTAATGTTTAATTCTAGTAGGTACTTCGAATTAAAATAACTTTCTAATTACCGTCAATGATGGTTTAATTACGTTGCTATTCGGTCTGTTTTATTTCAAGGCATTATTTCAAATTCTTGGCAGTTCGTTAATTTGCTATAATTATAAGGTTTAGGTAATATTCCTAACCAACCAGGTGCTCAAACTTCGTCGCTCCTCGAGTCATAAAAGTTCCGCCTTAGACTTCGCCTAAGAGCGATGGAAAGCAGCAATCTGTGCGTGAAAAGACAGGACAAAATTCGAAACACCACGCTGTATTCTAAAACAGGAATAGTGAATGTGGGTAAGAAGGCTGCTAGGCTCAAATGGTATCGGGTGGGTCACGTTACCCTCATGCGCGGTGACCGTGGGGTAAAAGTCTCCACGCAATGGGTGACCAAAGATAAACGGCGCCGTCAAGTCCGGCCCAGAAAGAGGTGGCTAGACGACCTGGACGCGTACTGGAATAAGAATACTCGGAAGGACTTGGAAGAGCCTTTGCGCAGCTGTAGGACAGTTCGAGGTATTAAAAAAAGGTAACATTCCATTTTTTCTGGATGGGAAATCGCCACAATTGACTCCTCTCGCTCTGGGCGGAGTTTGAGTGTGTCTCTTACTGACTAAAACCCATCCGTGTTCCTTCAAATGCCCTTTGCGTTCCAGGGCCACGGTGACTCTTTCGACCAGTTTCTCAACCCTAGCAGAGTCTAGTATTGGTAGTAGTTTAAAGTTCTGTTTTCAGATTTTTGCAATAGCACAGGTTCAGATTTTAAAACTTGTTATGAATATAGGCATTTTAACTACTCATTCATAATATTTTTTTATGTGTTTAAAGTAAGAGAGAGTTCGTGGCTAAAATATAACCGCTGCACGGTTCGATCGTCAGGAGTAAGTACCCGTCTACCGTCACCCGTCTACCGTCTGACGTCAGCAAGCGTGCTGACCTCAGACGGTAGACGGGTGGCGAAAGAGTCAAGATAGAAGTCAGAAAATCTAACACCAGTCTTATCAAGAAGTATCGTGTTACTCAGTTAATGGGTTATGGTGGTTTGAGAGGCAGCCGCTCCTCGTAAATATACTAGTACATATTAAGCTGAATCTGGTTTCTCTGGGAGCTGATCTTAATACAGTTTGATTGATTAATTGATAATAAGTTTTGAGATGTAGTTTTACAGAAACAAATAAGTAATTTATGAAATCTCTAAAATGTAAACCATAATTTAAATTATCATTTTGTAGATACCTTTATGATTAAGGTATTCTGGCGAATTCGGCTTAAATGCACTTTAAAGAATAAATAAAATAACCTTTAAAAATAAACTTAACTGAATGAACGGTAATCGTTCCTAGTTTAAACTAAACAACAATTACTGTAATAATAATAAGAGCTGAACGCCATAGTTAAAGTAACATTTATGTAAATTCGTATACAACACTTGTCAAACTTTTGTTTTCAAACAGCACCGAAGCTAATATCAAAATTATAAAACCATGGATTTCACATTCAATTTCGTCAAGTATCAAAAATTCTAAGGCAAGCGAGCGGAAATCTGTAATATTACTGCCGAAGTCTTTCGTTTATAACTTTCAAAACGATTATTAAGCCGAACTTTACCGGGCCAAAACGCTACTGTCTTAAAAGTGAAAAGTTTTTTTTTTTTCGACGAAAATCCCTGAAACATGAAAGCTCTTATGGATTGAAGTGGTAAAGTTGTAATAAGTTTGTACCAACACGGGATGTCAAAGGAGCGTTACATTTTTACGCGTGAATTCGTTTCTGATCGGCTGGGACGAGTTGAGTTTGAAAGACTTTCTTGGTTTTGTCTGGATTTTGGTGGGGCGTTGGACTGTAACGGCTGTGTGTTGGGGGTTTTCTTCGGAGATACAGAGTGAAGCTGTGAGTCTGTGTGCTTCCAGATCGAACTCAGTGGATCTATACTAATATGTTTGTTTGCATTGAATAGGCTCCGAAAGTACTAAACCGATTTGAAAACTTATTTCACTGTTGGAAAGCTACACTATCCGTTAGTGACGTACGAGCTATATTTTATCCCCATATTCCCACGGGTACGGGAACTACGTGGAACTCGCAAAACTCTATAAGAACTCAATTTTATCGTCTATAGTCTGGGGTGTTTTTATTTGTTTTAAACGAACATTTACAGTTTTTCCATAAAAATTGCTATTTATGAGAAATCTCCTAGATTCTGTATAATAAACTGATACTTTTCTGATAAGCTCTATAACATCCCATCAAAGATCCCTATCAATTCCAAGTCACCGCGTATACACCTACAGAAATACAAGTACCTACAAAATTTTAAAACCGATACACGAACACCAAAAAAAAAGTCATCACACTTAAAAAAGAGACGACGCACTTACACATGTCAGTAGGGTGTCCATAAAAAGATATATAGCAAATTTTAGGGCCAATATCGTACAAAGCAAAGAAGACATTAGGGCCATCTTTACCGTAGGGTGGGGGAGGGGAGAAATGGTTTTTCAGATGACACGCACGATCATAATGGCCGAATGGCTATGGTGGCCATGTTTTGATGGTATTTTATGGTTTTTGTAATTGGTGTATGCGGTCTTTGAGGTCGTGAAAGGGATGCTAGTTGAATTATTCATTACTAACATCTACCCGTGGCTTCACTTGCGTTAAGTTTTATTTTTTATATTGTTTTGAAATATCAGACCCCGTCTAGTATTTAAAATAAAGTTTGTTATTTACTAGTTTTTGACAAATGCCACTATGAAATAATAATATGTGCTTGAAATTAATTTCGCATGGATCTTGTTAGTCTATTTTGCTTTCACGTAAACGACTAAGGGCCAAAACGCCAACTCTTAAAATTTGCCAATGGGTATGGATGAATCCAGTATTTAATGAATGCAAACAAAGGCGTTTGTCAGGATCATAGCGTAACGCTAGTTGCTTTCTGAGTGTCTGCCTGCCCCCATGGAAAAAAAGGCATGAGTATGTAGTTAATGAAAACGTTTCATGATTTAAAACTTGCACACTTGTAACTTTGTACACTAGCCGATACAGTATTCTTTATTACAGGACATATCCTTCAACCTGCCTAAATTATGGTGTTAGCAAAGCATCCGGCACGACATTTATGCGACTCCACGTGCGATATGAGAACAGTAATGTTAGTTTTATCACCTACAGGCCACGGATTTGTCATGAGACTTGGTTCGTACTGAAGAATTCTTCTCTAGACAAATATGAGTCCGAAAACGATGAATAGTAATAATAATTTATTTTCGGACCAGAGTCCATAGCTTAAAATTTCATAAATACAAACAATCGGAAATATAACAAGATATATGAATACTCAAACAACTTATTTAATGTGACTAAATGACGCACGGTGTGTCGTCATCCAGTGCCACATCATTGGGCTATCTACCCTGCTGGCTACAGTCGCCACCAAGCTGTTAGAGCTATCGCGCACTCGCCGGAGGCTTCCGGCGACTCGGACCGCAATTAACTGGGACCGCGGTCCCAGTCGCCGGATTCGTAAAAATTAAATATTTTTCTTCCGGCGACTGGGACCACTCATATATGATAACTGAAATCAAAAAAATGTACAGTCAAACGAAAAATTTTTAGGTGAAATAAATGAAGAAAAATAATTTTTGATTATATAAAAACATCATTTAAGTATTGATATAAAACAGCCTTTGACTACAGTTCTGTTATAATTTAAACTTTCGCAATAAAACATACACATAAATCATGCTAACAATAATTTTTTAAAAAAATAACATAAATCGTGCTTATAATAATAATAAGTCCCGTTTATAACAAAAGGGCTACATGACCTTGAAATCGACAGGCAAAACGGACTCGAGTTAGAGACGGATAGTAGGTATTATACAATCATACAATGCTATGCCCTTTGTGTGTGTTTACCTGCATGTAAAAACGGGCTAGCTTAATGTATTACTAAGCGCATAGGATAAAATCATGTCTAGAATGAGTCAATGATATTCATACAAATAATTTAGATTTTTTTTCGTTTGACTGTACCGATTTTGGCTTGAATAATAGATTTTTTTAAGTTTTCTATGAGTGGTCCCAGTCGCTGGAAGAAAAATATTTAATTTTTACGAATCCGGCGACTGGGACCGCGGTCCCAGTTAATTGCGGTCCCAGTCGCCGGGAGCCTCACTCGCCGCATCAGGGATGCTATTTGTGTGCGCATAATAGCGTAAAAATCGGACACGCCATACTCCGCGAACATCCCCGACGCACTGCAAAAGCGCGGTAGCCCCAACATTACTCTGAAGGCGTTATTATATTGGACACGCAGAGCATTGTACGGAAAATTCTTCATTTAGTAACTTTGTCAGCTTGTCAGGTACCTACATATATTTTAGGTAAATTGTAGATACTCAAAGTAGGTACTACAGCATATTTAGACTTCACCTCAATCAGTGTTAGACCAACAGCCCCAAATTACCATTTAGCCTAACTGACCTCAGTCTCAAGACGTGATAAATGGATCTTGGATCAGGGGGACTTATCTATTCAGTTTAGACATAGTATACTTACATAAGTCTTACAAATTAGGCTGTCCATAATTTTCTTAGACAAGTAAAATACAATGGTTTATAAGTTTTTTTTTTGTAAACTAACTGGTGGATCGAGTTGTCCCAAAATAAATGATTTTGAATTTGAAAATAATTAATGGTTTACGTGGAAGGGTTCAAAAATAAGTTCAAGTTCGGAAGCGAAGTGTTCTTGTGAGATTGTTTTAGTAGGTAATAATAACAGTGGCACGAGTCTACCAAGAAGCTTCAGCAAGAGTCATACCAAGGCATTTTGCTGGGAGCTTAGATATGTTTTATATGTTTTTATCTTTTCTCTAGGCTTTCAGAAATACAATAAAAAATCCAGTCCAATACCTTATTGTCCAACTAAGTACCCACTAAAATAAAGAACTTTATTACCTCATCACTAACAGTAATAACCGATTTTCCTCTTTTTAACAAAAAGGATGCCAACCGAGTAGTCTCTTTATTAATGTTCCGCCTTATCTGAGGTCAGTTGGACCTCAAATACTGACAAAGACGTAAGTGCGTATATATCCAATAATATATTAAATAAATCCTGTATGATACCACGGAATAGATAGATGCAGAAGGTCAATTCCATACTCAACAAAGCTCTAAGAGGCCATGGCAACCACTAAAAAGGCTTCTGTCACCATTTTCCATACAAACCAAACGTGTAAATAAGGTATTAAACTATCCCCACCGAATGTGTCTCCACGTTGTCGTCGTGGTGGGGCTTGAGTGTCCCAATGATCTTGCGAGCTTTCCCGGTAGAGCCACTCATGCCGGAAGGTCGCAAGTGAGGGATCAGACCAAGAGAGACACACGCCTGCTCGCTGCTCTCTGGTACGCGTCTGATCATCAGACGTGACTGTGGGAGCAGCGAGCAGGTGGAGAGGTGAGTTAGGAGAGAGGGCCCTGAGAAGGGGCGGAGCGAACAGGGACCGCACCCTTAAAAGGAAAACATGAAAAAACAAGACGCTTGCAAAATGAGTCCCCAGGTGGGTCCCGACTGCTCAGCAGTCGGGGAATCCCACCCCGCTTCGGCGGGCTGCCCTCCGTACTCTGGGGTGGGCACCAAACGTCTTCCGCTTGCCAGTGGCAACAAGAGCCGAGGAGGCTCTGAGTCATCGTCGTCATCCGGATCTGACTCCTTTAAGGAGCTGATGGCGCACGAGTTTGTAGAGGAGGGTTCGCCTGAGCGCCGGGGTGGTGCGGAGTCGGATTCCGGCTCCGCGCCAGACCTAGTAACGGTCAGCTCGGCGGGCTCTGGATCCGGAGGAGAGGGGGCTGCTGCGGAGAACGGCAAGTTCTTCCGCAAGCGGCCCAGACGGGAGGATACCGGGGGGTCGTCCTCCGAGGGCGAATTTGCCTCCGCCCGCAAAATCCCCACCGCAAGGCGGGGCA
Organism: Hecatera dysodea; assembly: GCA_905332915.2. Classification (NCBI taxonomy): domain Eukaryota; kingdom Metazoa; phylum Arthropoda; class Insecta; order Lepidoptera; family Noctuidae; genus Hecatera; species Hecatera dysodea. Next base: position 4,071,377 of record HG995290.1, on the reverse strand, counting down.
GGGGCTGTGAGGCAGGGAGGGGGCTGGCTCCCTCTACCCGGGAGGTGGAGAGTCGGGCCGGGAGGCTGGTGGAGGAGGGGCGTCGCCCTGGAGGGAGCGGTCGTAGGGCTCCCTCTACTCTTCCGCCTACTCTCGACTCCGACGACTCGGAGCCCCCGGGAGAGGTGCGTCCCACGGTTGAGGAGAAGAGGGCCAAGCTGGAGGAGGTCGTGGAGGCCGCGATCCGCGCTGTGGCCTTCAAAAGGAAGCAGTCCTCCAAGCGGGAGGCCATTAGCGCGGCCAAAGCCTCCATAATGGCGGCGGCGGCGGCCAACGTCGGCGGGTCCGGAGAGGCGACAGAGTTGCGGGCGGAGGTCGCTCGCCTCGCGGCCGTAACGGAGCGACTCATCGCGGAGAATAAGTCGCTCCGGAGGGACCTGGCTGACATGGCCAGAGCGGCCTCTGAGGGGCCGCAGGGGGGGCTGAGTCCGGCGGCGCTGGAGGGGAGCCAAGTGCTGAGCCAGGTGCGGAGCCTGGTGCGGCAGGAGCTGGCTCCCTTCCGGAAGCAGTTCTCCGTTTTGGAGGACATGGTCCGGCGTCCCCCGTTAGCGGCGGCACAGAGGCCCCCGGGACAGCAGAAGGCGGCTTCGTACGCAGCCGCGGTGGCTGCTGGCCCGGGAACGTCCGGCCAGGCGAAGGCCAAGGCGGGAGCCGCGCCAGCGCCTGTGGCGCCGGCGCCTGCGACGCCGGCGACGACCAAGTCGGCCCCGGCGAAGAGGGGAAGGAGGAAGGCTGGAGGGGGAGCGGCTAAAGCTGCTGCGTCAGTGGCGCCGCAGCCGCCCCCACCCCCAACCTCGGACCCTCCTGCGACCGGGGCCGGGTGGCAGGTTGCTGGAGAAAAGCGGCAGGCCAAAAAGGCGGCCAGGAGCAAGGCCAAGAGGCAGCGGCGGAAGGCCAACGCCATCGCGGCGAGGCTTCGCGCCCCGAAGTCCGCGGCTGTGGTTTTAACACTGCAGCCGGAAGCGGAACAGAGGGGTGTGACGTACCTCGCCCTGATGAAGCGGGCGAAAGAGGCGGTGAACCTCCGGGAGCTGGGCATCACTGGGGGCCTCGGGATCAGGAGAACCCTGACCGGTGCCCGGAAGCTCGAGCTCGCCGGAGCGGAGAGTGGCCCGTTCGCGGACGCCCTGGCCGAAAGGCTGAAGGAGGTCCTCCCCGCGGACGAGGTTCGAGTGTCCAGGCCGACTAAGTGCATTGACATGCGCATAGTGGGCCTGGACGACTCCGTGACGGAGGAGGAGGTTGTGGCCGCCGTCGCCAGGACTGGGGGGTGCTCTGCCGAGCTCGTCAAGGCGGGCACCCTCCGGCCTGACAACACGGGCATGCAAACCCTTGTGGTGAGCTGCCCCGTGACGGCGGCCAGAACAGTGTCGGAGGGTCGAAGGCTCTTGGTGGGGTGGGTTTCTGCGCGGGTAAAACTGCTGGAACCCAGACCTCTGAGGTGCTACCGCTGCCATGTGGGCAACCACACGGGAGCTATGTGCCCCTCGGAGGTGGACCGCAGTGGACTTTGTTTCCGCTGTGGTCAGCCCGGTCATCGGGCCGGCTCGTGCGAGGCCACGCCGCACTGCAGTGCATGTGCGGCTGTTGGCAAGCCGGCCGAGCACTGGGCTGGGGGAAGGGCCTGCGCGCCATCCGCCCCGACCAAGGGCAAGAGGTCCGCCGCCGCCGCCGCCTCTGCCGCCGCCGCGGCTTCCGTCGCCGCTTCTGCTGTGGGTGCTGCGACTCCCGGTACTCGGGAGGGGGCTGAAATGGAGTGCCAGTAATGGTCCCATTTCGGCCTCCTCCAGAGACAAGTCGGCCGCTGTGCTATTGCGCAGTGGCTGATGCCTGTGGACGGTGAGCGTGGGTGGCTCGCCGTCCGATACCAGGCTGAGTCGACGACGCGTTGTGCTTCACGCGCGCCTCAAGGAGCCGTCAGCCCCAGAGACGGGGCCCCATAGGGTCGGTGCCTGCTAGGGTTGCGGAATTTGTTCGAGAGAGTTGCCGCGGCCCTGGAACGCAAAGGGCACATGGAGGAGCACGGGTGGGTTTTAGTCAGTAAAAGTCTGACACTCCCTACCGCTCCACCCAGGGCGGGAGGGGTCATTTGATGATTTCCCATCCAAAAAAACAAAAAAAAAAAAAAGGTATTAAACTATTTTTGAAATGATCAGTTACTACGAATGATAAAGGATCAAAAATAACATCTATTATCAATTTATTGTAGAGACATACATTTCAATTGAATGTAATAAAAATATTTATGTATCTAAAATAACCCAAAAACGCTTTATTAAAAAATAGAGACAATAATATGTGCACCATATAAGTCACGCGGCAAATGTCAAATGAGATTACTGTTCTTAATATAATATGCAATATTCCGGTCAGAGAGCAGTAGGTACGTAAGAATGGCCGCTAGTATCCTTAAGCGTTCGGGGTTACGTAACTATCAGACTAAAACAACTTTATTTAATAAGAAAATAAAGTATGGCGTACAAGGTTAAATCTGAACTGCACTATAATTAAAAAAAATAATAAATTGATTGAGTCAGGCGTTACTTTGCGGAAATCCATTTTAAATTTGACAATGAAAATAATATATCTAGTTTTAACGTAGTTTAAAGTTGCGACAACAACTCAACGGTCAGCGAGTCAACACGTCCCCTGAGGATGCCTCGTGGAGAGGCGAAACACGTGTCGGTATTGGTGTTGGGTTTTGCTTTGCCTTCCTGCATGTGCATAAAATCCTTGCATTTGCCTTGTTGTAATCTTGCATGTGCATAATATAGCGGGCGAGAGGGAGGTGCATACCTGCAACCCACTAATATTCGCGGAAATTAAAACTAGATATATTATTTTCATTGTCAATTTTTTTTGCACTATAATTTTTGAAAATCTCACTTGTACGCGTTGGTTTGACATCAGCATTCGAACGTCTCGGTCAGGCCTGTTTTCGCTCGCTGTATGAAACTGACCTTCTGCCTTTATCTATTGTGTGGTGATATAGTGAGAGCAATTTCTCTTATCTCTAATGTTATTATTAATCTGTCGTGAGCTATCTTTTCGGGCAATATCCTTAATATTTTTATGATACATTGTCCTGTATCTGCTTTTTGCTGTGATATTGGTAGTGGTGACGTCGTTACTGTTTGATAAATTAAGAATTTTATTTTAAGGGAAATGACACTGTTTTTTTATATAGAAAACCATTGGTTGAAATTTCGAACAAATGATAAAGGAATGGATACGCTCGATCTTTTTTTTTATTTATAGTTTCGCGTTTGTTTTCCATCTCACCTGCCCCCGTCCGCGTAGATTTAGTACATTTCACCTTTGGAGGGTAAAGCGTAATCTTGCAATGTTAATCGTTGCGATCTTAGAATAGAATAGAATAGAATAGAATACTCTTTATTATGTACACCATATAAGTTACAGAAAATATAGATGAAGAAAACATTACATAGGGTGACACAATGGGCGGCCTTATCCCTAAAAGCGATCTTTTCAAGACAACCTTTGGATGGATTTTAAAGAGAAAAGGAAATACAGCACTGTAGGTAGTCTTAGGTGTACTAATTATACATACAATAAATACATAATATATAAATATATACAATAATTAAATAAAATAAAATGATGAAACATAAAGCATAGAATCCAAATAAAATCGATTAAAGAGAGAGGTAGTGAATTCTTTACCTTTTAACTCTTTATAAGTATTGGCATAATATTTCTAAATGAAAGTAATGTGCTTTTTCATCCAATTCAATTTTACCCCCATGGACGGATTTAACGATTTTTTTTTTACGAAATTGTTATATTCAGTTCGTTTCAAATATTCCACTTTTAAATTGTTTAAAAAAATAAGCAAATTGAGGCGAACAGTATTATTCTTTACCAATAAATTTACCACCCTTTCACACCCCTTCATGAGTTGATTTTAGAGAAATCCAAAAACACGTACCTATCTCATATTTTTTATATCGAGGTCAAGATCAAGATTGTGAATATCGACTTTTAATTTCATCGGATCGAAGTGTTAAGTTTCTTCGATACAAACATTAACAACCGTCTTTAATGGGTAGTTAAGCGAAAAATAATAATGCCATATGTATTACACTTAGGTAAGTTTCAAGTACATTGGCCCAGGGAATAAGATTCTTCCATACAAACTTTGATAGGTACCCTTTTTTTCTGGATGAGAAATCATCAAATGACTTCTCCCAATCTGGACGGAGCGGAAGGGAGTGTCAGACTCTTACTGACTAAAACCCACCCGTGATCCTCCTAGTGCCCTTTGCGTTCCAGGGCCGCGGTGACTCTTTCGAACTAATTCCGCAACCCTAGCAGGCACTGACCCTATGGGGCCCTGTCTTCTTTGGTGACAGCTAGTCGACCCAGGCCTTTCTATCGGACGGCGAGCCAACTTGAACAGAACTTTGATACCCTCTTAATCGTATTTTGAGAGTAGTTCAGTTCCACAAAATTAATAATGTTAAGCTTTATAATTTACTTAGAGAAATATTCGTACTTAGTTTCAAGTATATTGACCCAATTCATTCCTTTACGGGGAGAGTTTCCTAAAATCATTTGCTAGTTCCTTATAATAATAAACTACCTCCGTGGAAAATTTATATTTCGTAGGTCAAGTAGTTTTCGAGATTTCGTGATTATTCAGTGAGCGAATGCCGTGCGGAGCAGTGGTGGCTGAGTGGTAACGGCCCCGACTTACGAATTGTAGGTCGCGGGTTCGAACCCAGCCCGGAGCATTACTTTGCGTAATTTATTTCATCACCACTGCTCTCAAAATACTAAAGGAAAACATCGTGAGGAAACCGGCATGTCCTAAAACCAAAAATTCGAAGACATGTGACAGTCATCAACCCGCACTGGGCCCGCGTGGTGGATTACGACCCTTTCCCTCTCCTAGAGAGGAGGCCTGTGACCCAGCAGTGGGAACGTTAAAAGGCTGATTATGCTTATTACGCTTATGCAGTGAGCGAATGAGTGAGTGAGCTTTCATTTTTATATATATTGATATATTATATACATATGTATATAGATAGATTTGTACAGACTTTGATTTTGCTCGGTCCTTCCGAGAGTAGCCTGAAGGTGATTCTGTTAATAAAAAGAAAACAACCTATTTACCAATATTCCACGAAAAGCCGCAGAGGCAAGATTTCTATTTAGAATTTAATAGAATTCCCAAAACTGTATCAAGTGATGGTTTCGACAGAAAAAAAAATAGCCAAGAGCGTTTCAAAAATACGGAACGGGTTCCGCTTTATCTAAAGTTAATCTATACTAATATAATGAAGCTGAAGAGTTTGATTTTTTCTTGAACGTGCTAATCTCAGAAACTACTGGGCTGATTTGAAAAATCTTTCAGTACTAGATAGCTCTATATATCATCACGCTAAGACCAATAGGAGCGGAGCAATCATGAAATATATGACCCAAACGAAGTTTCGCGGGTCAGCTAGTGAATCGATATTTCAAGAATTAGAGCTATTAACCAAGTTGAAAGCTCGTGGCTATCTATCAATCTTCAAGAATTAGTTGGGTTTGCCAAAGTAGGTCCCTAAATGGGGGGTTTCCCTCGGGAAACTATCATCTGTAGATTAATATAAAGGACTGCTCAGAAAAAGCAATAATTGTCAAAAATGCATATCGAAATGAGAGAAAAACGAGTTTTTAAATTTATAGTCTATGGCAATCCTGGTATACGCGGCCGCGCGTGCCAATTTTCATATTACCAGCGCCGACATTCATGTTTCTTGCATTGGATGATCTCGAACATATACAAATCTAACTTTGACAGCAGACTATGATGATTTTACTACTAATTCTGATAACTGAATACAATAGAGGTTCCTTTTTTTTCTGGCTGGGAAATCGTCAAATGACTTCGCCCGCATTGGGCGGAGTGGAAGGGTGTGTCAGAGTCTTACCAACGCCGCGTTAACTCTTTCGAACAAATTCCGCAACCCTAGCAGGCACTGACTCTATGGGGCCCCGTCTTCTTTGCTGGCAGCTCTTTGAATAGAAAGTCAACATTAAATGTAAATTACGAAATTGACATTTAAAATACGTTAATTGTTTTTCCCATGCAGTCTTATATATTTCCGAAACTTTTAATACTGACTTCTTGTTCGATCCAGCTCGTCCCTAGCTGCCCCCCTCTCCAGCGTCGCCCCTAAGCCGTTATGTTAAGATGGTCACCCATCCACAGACCAACTTCGGCAAGCGTTGCTTAACCTTGAAGATCGACCCGTGCGGCTGTTATAATTAAGCCACGAGCTCCTACATACGTTTAATCATGCTCAAAAATATAAAACAAAAATTTACACAGCGTTCAAGTACCTACATTTATACCAACTGGTAAACAAATCAATTTCGATATCCCGACACCGTATTGAACTTATTATACATACATATATTGATTAGGACTTACTATGTGTCAGTACTAAATATTTGAGGCTTATTTTAAAACGTGCAACTAGCCTTATATTTTTTACTAATAGAACTTGACAGTGCAAAAGTCACCGTAAATAGATTATTTGAAATAAATACTTTTACGATTTCAACAATTAAAGGTCAGTTTATACTGATATTTTTTATTCAGACTGTTTGGGGGCAGGCTAAAACAAAACGCTTACACAAGGATTTCCCACTCTCATGCAGTACCCTAAAATGAAAGGCTTACTTCCCCGAAAAACAATTTCACGACTGACAAGCGGAGGAATGATAAAAATTTGTTTTTGTCGTAAAAAGATATCACAACTGATCTCGTACCTTATGAATATTATATGAAAACTTTTTTTAATATCTTTGTCCTAGACTTGTACTAGCGATGCATAGGAAAACGGGTAGTTAGTGTTTGTCTAAGTAGAACGTAGAGTGATTATAATAACACGGAAGTCCTTAGCAAATCTGGCTTAGTCTATGCTAATATTATAAAGAGGTAAAGTTTGTGAATTTGTAGGGAGTAATCTCTAGATCTACTGAACCGATTTTGAAAATTCTTTTGCCAATAGAAAACTACATTATTTGAAGGGTCCACTGCAATAATGCAAAAGTCCATTTTTATAAAAAATCTAAGTAAGCACGTCATTCAGCCATTGGATATCTGTAGTTGGTATTCTCGTTGACAATTTATATATTAAGTAATAAGCATAGAAATAAAACAACACATTGCACTTACAACATGAAGGAGGGTATTAAATAAGTATACCTACTTCCTAGTTCATATGATTATAGTAAAGCACGTCGTAGCTATTGGCCTATTCACGAATGCAAAGAGCAAAATCTATCTAGCACTACATTTTGTTAGAGGATTCGCCTGTATGAAAATCTATGATTATTGCAAGGAAATGCACTTCTAATCCAGGCTTGGGGGTTTGGATAAAATTATGTTTTATCAATGATTGATTGTAAAGTAATAATATTCTTGTATCTGCATATCTTCACGTGCTCTCAAAACACGGAATACTTTCCAGCCATCTTGATTTGATATATCATTCTGATGGTTTGCAAAGGTATTAGACCGATGCGTACATAACATAGCACGCACTGCTTTACTTGACTTTTTCTACTTACTTACTTTCGCAGAAAGACAGTTATAACGGATAATAAGACATTTACATGTAAGGTAATCAAACAAGGTCATCAATCAATCATATTAACAGTTACTGGCTTGATATAGTATAGATATGAACAATAGTTAAAAAAAAAACTTCAATGAAATTTTGATACTTTGGGTTCGGATCTTCATCAGAACGCATGCCGCTGCGGTATGCGGTATGCTATGCGACAACATTACCATACCTTAAACCAGTGCTAGTTTTAACGCTACACACGTAAACGTTAAACGAACGCGTTACCGTTGACGTTATTTGTACCACAACTGAATAACAACACGACATGACAATAAAGGAAATCGCATACGATATCACGTAAGCGAACGGTTTACGTTAACGCGGTCGTGTACGTTAAAAAACACGAACAAAGGCCACTGAAAAAATTATAAATTATATAACTTTTCCTTTGTACGACTCTGAAGTAAAACTTCCAAGCAGAAATCACAACGCAATGCCGTACTTTCGACTAAATAAGGTCAGTTATTGATCAGCTCGACCTCTCTCCTTGAATGAGGTGGCACACGTGAATTATACCAATTAACTGCCCGTTCCTAAATAAATAAACGGAATGTTTTAGTAACCAGTCATTAATACTACTTTTTTATTCCGGTTTCGCCCTTTTTATGTTTTTTTTCGTACTTCCAACTAAGTGTAAATATTTTTACTTTTATGAGTATTTTGTATAACAATGTCAGGAAAAATTGTTTATCGATACAAAAATTTCAACATTGTTGTTTAAGTATGCACAGTCTTAAGATATTTATTACAATACTAGCTTCTGCTCGCAACTTCGTCCGCGTGGAGTAGTTACTTTACCCCCGATTTTGAAACTCTCAGCCCGATCGGTTTATAATTGACTAGGTTTCATACAAACTTTCATCCCCTATTTTATCCCCTAGGGGATAGAATTAATCAATATCCTTTCTTAGCGGATGCCTACGTCATAACATCTACCTGCATGCCAAATTTCAGCCCGATCCATTCAGTGGTTTGGGCTGTGCGTTGATAGATCACTATGTCAGTCAGTCAATCACTTTTGAGTTATATATATTTAGATAAATAATACTGATACTGATTCCCAAACTAGGCCAAGAACCTGTATGATGCTCTTATTTGGTAATCGGGATAACTTTGTAAGTGGCGGAGGGCCGAATCGTGACAAACGGCCGAAATCCTCCAGATAAGTCACTTTCCAAGCTGTCTAATGGAGCAGTGGTGGCCGACTGGTAACGGCCCCGACTTATATATTATAGGTCGCGGGTTCAAATCCAGCCAGGCGGCATAACTTTGTGTAGCTAATTTCATCACCACTGCTCTTAATACGGTGAACGAAAACATCGTGAGGAAACCAGCATGTCTTAGAACCAAAAATTCGAAGACGTGTGACAATCACCCACCCGCACTGGGCCCGCGTGGTGGATTACGGCCCATTCCTTCTCCTAGAAAGGAGGTCTGTGTTCCAGCAGTGGGAACATTGAAAGGCTGATTATGCTATATATGTTTATATTAATGTAGTTAATTTTATTAACTTATGTCAGATCACAGTTTTAATGCCACCTAATGTATTATTCGATCCCTACTATTACTCCTACCAGCTCTTTTATTAATGCGAATGTGAGATTGGTTGTTTGTTCACCTTACCGATTTTAATAAATTTTGGCAGACAGATCCTGGAGTTAGATAAACGTCCTGTTTTACGCGAGCGGAGCGGGCAAAACCTATTTTTCCTATATTTTGTGAGTTTTCATTATTGAAATAGTCTCTTCAAGCCATTTAGTAGCTTGTGGATGGCGAGCTATGGGTGGCTCTTCGTCCGATAACAACCAGGTCCGCGTCGACGGCGCGTCGTGTTCCACGCGCACCTCCAAGAGATGTCAGAAAAGAAGACTAGGCCCCATAGGGTCAGTGCCTGCTAGAGTTGCTTAATTAGTTCGAAAGAGTTACCGCGGCCCGGTTATGCAAAGGGTACTAGGAGGAACACACGCACCAGGGTGAGTTTTAGTCATTAAGAGTCTGACACTCCCTTTCGCTTCGCCCAGAGCGGGAGGATTCATTTGGATATCCCAACCAGAAAAAAAAATACCCAGTCGTTTAGGCTACTGCCAAAGAAATAGACTTACAAACATACTGTTGAAAAACATCGATACTAACTTGCTCATTCATAAAATGTACAATACTTTTAGTCACGTGACTTCTATCTTTTCTTCACTAACCGATGCAAACTGAAGACCATACTATATACATTCACCCTAAATACATTCACACTTTTTCACACGACATGACCTAAAAACCTCGCCCGGCCTACATACACAAAATTATGTCCACACTACATTATTTAACACAACAACAGAAGGTTCGCAACCCGACAAAACACTAACCCTTTATCAAAATAAAAGTTATAAATATAAAGAAAAAAAATATTAGTAAGCAGTTTGTATGTAAACTAGTATGGGAGTAAAATTGATCAAAATATTTAAAGTAGAGAGTTTTCACTAACGTTTTAGCCGACTGGGGCAGTTGAAAAAAAAATAGTAATTTTTTTGCCCATAATGAATGTAATTATGTATGTGTGGTTTTTTTCTGGATGGGATATCATCAAATGATTTCTCCAGCTCTGAGCGGAGCGGTGCGGTGTCAAATACTACTACTACTACTGACTAAAACCCACCCGTGTTATTTCAAAATGCTCTTAGTTTTCCAGGGCCGCGGTAAAAGTAATGAAAAATTCCGCATTGGGTACCGCTCATTTAGTATACATATGAACATTTGCTCTATTTTGAAAAGCTATAACGCACAAATAACATAAAGTTTACTTTATCTAAGAACTCTTTACATTATTTTTATTTAATAGGTATAACGTTCAGTATACATGACACCATATGCTACAGAAACAATTTTACTACATATATTATTTTCACTTTCAAATTTTCCTAACGTTCGTTTTGTATAAGTTTTATTTAGGTAACTTAGGGCACCTCAAACTGATAGGTTAGGTTCGAATGGGATAGCTCACTTGATTCTTTAAAACCTGGTTCATCTTAGGTTCCCTTAAAAACCCTGCAGGCAGAAAAGGAGCCCCGCGTAGCCAGGCTCCGTCAACTGCCCTTGGTCACGACCGTAATTCAAGCAACCAGAGGGCTGGCATTTTCTTCTGCCAACGAATCAGTATTGATATTCAACGTGGCAATATGCCAGTTCTCTTGGCACTTTGACCGCTGACAGCGATGTGGACGAATTTTTCGATGCCCTTAGAGTTTTTCCCTCCCCTTTTTAAACCGCTTCAAAATTCATACATATATTTTTACTAGCTTGCTTTTTTATTGACATTAACGCTCTATTCATAACAATAATCCCATAAACCTCACTATAATTAAACGTTAGTTTGCTCACGCATTCCCCAGCTTCCTTTTACTAACAACATTCTGCAGTCGTGTATCTGTTTGCCGAGCTTAGTAATTAACGTTTCATACCCATACCCATGATGTTTGTAGTGGCTGAGATTATACAAATATTATGGTAAATATGTTTTAGTTTGCATAATATCACTCCGTGTCCCGGAAGTTCTAAGAACCGAGTCAGTATCGGATACCAGATGGTTTGAAGAAAGCCGTTTTCGACATTACGAATTACGCACCTAGTGTTGCAAGAAACTCGAGTCTTTAAGTCTTCATTTGGAGACTTGAGTAGATTTTCAAGACTAGGACTCGTTAGTCAAATGAGTCCGAGTCCTTTGAGTCTTCTGAGTCCTTTCGAGTCTTTTAAGTTCTTTGAGCTAGACCGAGTCATGAACTTGAGTTGCTGTATTATAATAATTGGGTGATTTTATATCGTCATCCATATTTATTTATTAATTGAAAATAAATCACACGATAAAAATTTGTAACAATTAAATTGCATTAAACGCAAATACCCTAATCAAATATTCACCTGAAAACTGACGATTTGCTGAATCTGGATTTAGAGGACTCAATCAGGAGTTCTTTCAAAAAAACTGAGTCATTGAGTTCTTTTCGGCAGGACTCAAGTCTCTAAATTTTATTTATAAGATCCGAGTCTTAAAGTCGCTTCCTTTTAGTTTGCATTACTGCATCGCAGAAGGAGGTGACTGCTTTCCATGGATTGAACCAGGGCTGGACGCGAGAGGGCATCGTAACCGTTCGTCTTTTCAAGGACATGGCGGTGGTTCGCCCAAGCAAGGTACAACTCCGTATACACCACTGTATTCTCTGGACAATCTATACACCTGGTGACACAAGCATGTCCTCCCGCCTAATTCAAAACAGGTACCTTCCAAAACAACCATTTACGGTGAATACCTGACTCAGGCGGAAAGAGAAGACGCCGTGGTGCCTTTTCTCAAAGAGGAAAAATTCAACCCTCAGCCGATATTATTTAGCTACGAGCCTCTTTTTAGCTAATACATTTTCGTAGTCACATATTGTTTGTGTCAAATTACATGATGAATTATAAAGGTCACCTTGTGAACAAGTCTATAATCTAAATGGCTTATGGATCTGTTAATAAACCTACTAAGGTACCTTTATAAAGCTCACGTAAGTACCTAATGTTGAAAGGATTGTAAAACATTCATTTAACAGAGGAAAATTATTTATACTTACCCAAAAATTGACAACTCACTCTAAGCCGAATGAAGCATAAAGAAATACCGTTATAATTTCAAACATTTTCAGAAACAATTAGTCATTTAAACTTTATAATATATTCTTAGAGGGATGAGCGTTACATATTTGTGAATTATAAAGGGTGTCGTGGATACGTACGTAAAAGATACATTAACGTATTTACGTTAGTATATCTTTTTATAGAATCCGTAGAAAAGATACCCGTAGTAATTTTGTAGATATTGACTAGCTGTTACGTACACTACAAAATAACCCTCCATTAAGCGTAGGTCGAACCATCATTAACGAACGCTGTTGAAAGTCATGTGATCATTCCCTTATATTGAGGAAATTCGAATGTCGCATTCGCTAATATGTAGAGTGCCGCTTTGCCCTATCGCTATAAGAGGTAATACCGCCCATATGCACGTCAGATAAATATCAATCTAAAATAAAATAAAAAATGCGACCACGATACAGGAGAAATTCCTAGTGTTGGGACCTTTGGGTTCCATACCCAAAGGGTAAAACGGGACCCTATTACTAAGACTCCGCTGTCCGTCCATCGACGGATGAATACTGTTTCAGTTATCAATATTGATAAAAAACTAGCAAAAAAATCACGTTTGTTGTATGGGAGCCTCCTTAAATATTTATTTTATTCTGTTATACAGCCTGGTACGACCTATACGCACTGGCATGACGAAATTAAAAAAATCGCTAGCTCATACTGGTGGCAAACAGCACAGGACAGAGATATTTGGAGGAGGCCTTTGCCCTATCTAGGGACCTCAATGATTAGCTAAATAGCATTTATAAACACTATTATCAAGATATAAGTAATATTAAGTAATTAACATACCTACATAACTAAGAAAAGTAAAATAGTATTTTGAAAACATAAACATTCTAAAGTATCTAAGGAAGGTTAAATAACAGTTATAAATATAAATATTTTAGTACCTAGATATAAGTAATATCTAAGTAAATAACATAGCATCTAAGAACAAAAAAAACTTTTTGTAATGAAGGTCAAATAAAGGCTTCTTTATTTAATTTTTTATTTTACAGCCTGGGGATAGACGGACAGACAGACCCGTCTGTCCCCAGGCTGTATCTCATAAACCGTGATAGTTAGAGGGTTAAAATTTTCACCAGATGATGTATTTCTGTTGCCGCTATAAAATAAAAAAATACTAAAAAAAACAGAATAAAATAAATCTTTAAGGGGGCTCCCATACAACAAATGTGATTTTTTGCTCGATATTGATAATGGCAACAGGTAGATACTTGAAATATTCGCAGAATATTTAGTTATATATGAACTTTAAAAAAATATTTAACCCCGGCTCCCATATAACAGACGTCAATTTTTGCCGTTTTTTATAGATAAACGTACGGAACCCTTCGCGCGCGTCCCTTGTCGCATTATCACATCATCGAGCCGCGCCTGTGTGCGAAAACCTTTAAGCCGGCTGTCTGTAATATAATTCAGAATTCCAAGGTCACATTCAGGAGGCTGTTTCAAACTCCTAATGTGGTTACAGTACTTATGAAACGAGCCTTACATACTTGGGATTGAGAAGTAATTTAATTTAACATTCCTCGAAATTGTATTTAGAGTGAATTTGTGATGGCTTTTGAATGGTCTAAATTTTGTTGCTGGAAAGGAAATATGTACATAATAGTACGGCTATATTCCGCAGAAGGTTCGTCAGTACCTTGTACTGAAATTGTGTTCCCACATGAGATAAACCCTCATTTCGCTCAACATTTATCTTTAAGTTCCATCACTACATAGTATAAAACAAAGTCGCTTCCCGTTGTCTGTCTGTCCCTATGTATGCTTAGATCTATAAAACTACGCAACCGATTTAGATGCGGTTTTTTATAGATATAGTGATTCAAGAGGAAGTTTTATGTGTATAATATAAAACTTTCTCATATTTTATGTGCGAAGCCGGCCAGGTCGCTACTCTGTACTAATATTATGAAGAGGAAAGATTTGATTGTTTGTTTGTATTGAATAGGCTCCGAAACTACTGAACCGATTTGAAAAATTCTTTCACTGTTGGGAAGCCACACTATTCCCTGGTGACATAATCTATATTTTATCCCCGTGTTCCCACGGGAACGGGAAACCGCACTACGCGGGTGAAACCGCAGGGTGCTGCTAGTATAATGTAATAGAGGATGCCATTAACCGTTTCATATCCTGAATCCAAGCTACTGACTAACAGATGAAATCCTGATGAACACTATCTGGCTCAGAAATGGAATCCAAGACTTTCGTACTCAGTAGTAGCTCTCCCGATCACTCGTCGAGCAAAGAAATAACGGTTTTTGTCCTAACTAGGGATAAGGAACCTAAGGATCTGAGACTTCACAACCACATTTGTTATAACCTGTAAGCCCAAGGAACATAACCTCTTTTCATTTGGATAATTTGACACATCCTTTACCTGTTTGTGTATGTGAGACCGTATTAGGTATATTGTTGCGTGCCATAATTAAGCAAGGAAGATAGCTGCATTCGTTACCACTAGCGCCATCTTATGTCGAATAGCAGAAGTAGTAAAGTCAAGAACCTTCGAGACTTTTCTATGCTAGAACATTCTAGAATTCTCGAACCCTAGTCAGTCGCGACCGATATGTACGCGAACTTTCTAGATCTTTCTACGATGGTTCTGGAATTAACCGGCACCCTATATAAGGCTGGCACATATACCGACCGAGTCAGTATTGGATTAGCGATACAAGTGTTAGAGAGCGATCTTCAATTGAGAATTAAGTGATTAGTGGTGCGATTGTGTTTTATAATTAGTGAGTTTAAAGTTGTAATTAGTGTTGTGTAATTAAAAACAGCCGATGAAATAACCAAAAATGAAAGGTTATTTCATCGGCTGTTTTTATTGTCACGCACCCGAAGCTCGTAACAATATTTGTCAAAAACAAACGGCAAAAAAAACCACAAATCTGTTTTGCCTTTTCTCAACTCAGTTTAAACAAATACAGCTGATTACCAGTATTATACCAAAATACTCCAAAGAATCTTCTAGAGCCGTCAAAAAGGCAAAAGAACTAACAATTCATAGGTTCAAGGTTACCTACATGAGGCACAAACTATCACTTTTTATGTGATCATAAATATTAACTATTTTACCATGGGAGTGTCGTGCCTCGGTTATGGTGTGCTGGCACGAGATTGTGTGGGTTCTTGTATCATTTGTTTTTAGGTATTTTAACGCTAGTGACGAAAGCTGGTGAATGTGGCGTGGGATCCTTCAAGCCTAGAGCGACGCAATCAGTCAATATGCTTTGCCATTTCCCAACTATATTGGGGTGGGCTTCCAGTCTAACCGAACCCAGCTGAGACTAGTATTTAACATGGAGCGACTGACTATTGGTCCTCCACAACCCAGTAACACTATACCCATTTTCAAGACCTATGTATGTCAGATTTCCTGGCTACTGACTACCCTTTTTTTTTCAGATGGGAAATCATCAAATGCCGCGTCCCGACTTCTTTGCTGACAGGTCTTTGATGCGCGCTTGGAATACGAAGGACCATCGACCCGGGCCTAGTTGCTATCGGACGGCGAGCCACCCATAGCTCGCCATCCGCAAGCCCGCGCCTAGGTTGGCCGGGAATCGCCCTGCATTTCCCGACGCCCGGGGCGTTTTCTTCTGTTGCGGCGGCTAGAGCGTGCGGTTTCACCCTCCCGCACGCGGTCTGCCTCCTCCTTTGCTAGCATTACTGTTTCGCAGAAGGAGGTGACCGCTTCTCATGCCTCCTCGCTCCGGACCATGGATGGAACCAAAGCCAAACGCGAGAGGTTGCCGCCGTCGATCGCCTCGACGAAGTCACGCCGTTGCTACGCCCAAGCAGGGCAGACCTCCACCGTATACTCCATCATGTCCTCCGGGACTCCTGACTACCCTGAAATGGTTAAACGTGAACTATACCTATCAGTCTCGCTTGTTCCCAACTTTGTTGGGGTCGGACTTCAGTCTAACCGAAACTAACAGATTACTAATATTTTAAATGGAGCGTCTGTTGCCTATTTGAACTAGTTTTGAACAAGTCCAGTCCAGTCTTTAAGCCAAGACTGAAAAGGTTACATCTAAACAAGCATCTGATAAAATATCAATGTATAAAAAGATTTTAGAAAGCTTCCAACGTCGACATTGCTTTGTGATTACCTGAATAGTCGGTCAGTAGATTGAATCGGTGGGCGACCCGCATCAATTAGGTTTACTATGGTTGTACGGTCTACAAATTAATTTTAGATTCGGGTCTAGCTTGTAAGTATATTATGTTTACATCTACAGATAAACCAATTATACCTACAGATGGTACATTAATTTCATTGCGTCTTTCCATTTGGGTGTACTGGGTCATATTTCATATTTATTTATTTAATTTTTGCGCACACGAACGGAGGCGGATTGAATACCTTCGACATTTTCTACAAGTCAAACTTTGGAATATGAAGAGACGGTGTAGTAGATGTAATACTGAAAATAATAAAAAAAACTTACATTAAAATAAACTATAATTATTGTAAAACTGATATGTGTTTGGAGGTATGCGGAACAGAGAGTAAAGTCCCGCAAACCTCCGTTGAAAAGGGAGGATCCTCCGGCCAGACGGATTGTTATGTCTGGTGGGCAACTGCCCGATGATTTCGGGCTGTCGTATATGTTCTAATCGCGCGGAGAACTTTGATTGCGCGATGCAGGATTAGTTCTTATGTGGCGCCATAGATGTCGCTACATCACTCCCCTCCGGAGATCGGAGATCGATGTTCTTGATGCGTGCCAGGCCAGTGGTAGGTTGGTTCCAGTGGGTCGGAACCAAGTGCCGCATAGTTCTCGGTGAGTCGGAACTGTCTGCGGTGATGCCCCAGTGAGTCGGGGTGGTGCTGTCCCAGTGAGTCGGGATGATGCCCCAGTGAGTCGGGGTGATGATGTCCCAGTGAGTCGGGATGATGTCCCAGTGAGTCGGGATGATGCTGCAGGCTCCTGTGAGTCGGAGTAGTGCTGCTGGCTCCAGTGAGTCGGAGCGGTGCTGTGCGACGTAGTGGCTTGACTGCTTGCGTCGACCAGGAGAGGTTCTTCATGGCTCTTCATGTGACTGGCCGAAGGTTCAGTGTGATTCACCAAAGTCGCTGATGAGGCTGAGGGTGATGACCAGGTATGACCAAGTAGGCATGCTGGTGGTCAGGATACCCTTTATAGCCGTGGGTGCTGGCTGTATGGCTGCTTGCTGCTCGAAAGCTTGAGAGAAGTGATGATGACGTCACGAAGTAGTAGCTGCACGAAGGCTGCGCTGACGTTCTTTGTCGAGGGTCACCAGTTTGGAGGTATGCGGAACAGAGAGTAAAGTCCCGCAAACCTCCGTTGAAAAGGGAGGATCCTCCGGCCAGACGGGTTGTTATGTCTGGTGGGCAACTGCCCGATGATTTCGGGCTGTCGTATATGTTCTAATCGCGCGGAGAACTTTGATTGCGCGATGCAGGATTAGTTCTTATGTGGCGCCATAGATGTCGCTACATGTGTTAAAACAATATAACTAACAATAACGGGAAAAACATTTAAAAAAATCATATTTTCAACTATCAGCTACATTAACTTTCAAGCGGTTGCTCGGCGTCGATTTGATGCACTCGATAAGTTTTCGTTTATTACATATAGATTTCTAGTCTTTCTAGAGAAGAGACAAGTATTTAAAGAAAGAAAAAGAAAAGAAAGAAAGAATAAAATTTATTTAGTGCAGAAAACACACACGGTACAAAGAATGCAAAAAAAAATAGTACATGTGCTGGTAGACTACTGTGTGTGTCACGGCAGCACTAAAAAGGTCCATTTCAGCGTTATGCCAGACAGACTGACGCTGCCTGGCGCTGGTTTTCAAATGGACCCAGGGACGAGTTGTGGAACATTTGAAAATAAATATATATAATATATAAATAGGAAATTAAACTTAAGATAAAAAAATATACTCAGGATATAATATTATTATGTGTATCGTCACAATTTTTAAAAAGTCGGATGAAAAAGTCGGGTCCAGCAACAACAAGCCCCCTCCAAAACCTATTTCTCATTTACTGTGTGGATCGCCCGGACTACATGGTGGAGCATACGGTGGAGGTCTGCCCTGTTTGGGTGGAGCAACGCCGTGCCCTCGTCGAGGCGATCGGCGGCGGTGACCTCTCGCGTCCGGCCCTGGTTCAAACCATGGTCCGGATAGAGGAGGCATGGAAAGCGGTCGCCTCCTTCTGCAAAGTAGTAATGCTAGCGAAGGAGAAGGTGGAACGCGTGCAAGAGAGGGAAGCCTCACGCTCCAGCCGCCGCAACAGAAGAAGACGCCCCGGGCGTCGGGAAACGCAGGGCAATTTCCGGCCACCGTAGGCGCGGGCGACGTCCAATAGCAACCAGACCCGAGTCACGGCGCGTCGTGTTCCACGCGCGCCTCAAAGAGACGTCAGCAAAGAAGATGGGGCCTTATAGGATCAGTGCCTGCTGGGGTTGCGGAATTTGTTCGAAAGAGTCACCGCGGCCCTGGAACGAAAAGGGCACAAGAAGGATCACGGGTGGGTTTTATTCAGTAAGAGTCTGATACTCCCTTCCACTCCGCCCAGAGCGGGAGAAGTCATTTGATGATTTCCCATCCAAAAAAAAAAGTATTTCTCATTTCCAGTAGCTTGTAATTAGTTCACTATGCACAAAAAATACAACATTCCCTTCTTCTCCAAGCTTCCAGAGAGGAAGAGTGCATTGGTTTAAGTCACGGCGCAGGCGTCTCTTTCGAACAAATTCCGTAACCCTGGCTGGCACAGACCCTAGCAGGCCCCGACTCGTGTTCCTGCAAATGGCTTTTGCGGTTCAGGGCTGCGGTAACTCTTTCGAACAATGCCGCAATTTCTTTCCATGAGGAAAGGTCTTTACCCCAAATGAGTACAATCACAAGCTGGTATTACTATTGAAGTCGATTCATTAAAATTCTTCAAACTTTAGACATGACCCGTTAATAATACACATATCTATGTTATTTTTATAAGCAACTATTCCACAAACGACAATTTTCAACGACAAAGCACAACAATTGGTAAACTCCTACCAACTGTGTTGCCAACATCAATCAATGTCATTTATGTAATACTATTTTTACACTGGCAACACTAACTGTTCGTTTAGTCACGAAATTCGGGCAAAGGTTAGTGAACTTGCTTATGAAAATAGTTTCGTGGAAATTGTAATTTTGTAGTACTAACAGTACCCGTTCAAGGGGCCATACAATGTCAATTTGCGGTTGAGGTAAATGACAATTACTGAAACCAATTTTCTGATATCTCGGTTCATTTTAGTGTTCAATTCTAGTTAAGGTTTTGTTAGTGGGTTGGTTATCCTCGTGTTTGGTTTACCGCCTTTAGCAATGACAAATGGCATTGGAGCATCGGACGTCGGGCGAATAATTTACTGTATGTATTTTTGTTTTATATGGGAAGGGCTTTGTCGTCGAGGTCGACCGTGGTGAAGGTAGTGTGACGTTCTCAATATGTTTGCGGGAAAAAATTGGTCCGAGATCGCCCAAGACAGAGAGATTTGGAAGGAGACATAGGAGGACTTTGTCCAGAATGTAGCATATAATAAAAAACCAATGAAATATATATAATTTTACATGTTATTGTGTATATATGTTCAGTTTCTATTCAATCAGAATACTAGCACTGAATTATTTATAAAAAAAACCAAATAACCTTTAGACTTCAGATAATACGGAGTGTTCCAGAAGTACGTGGTCATATTTAAGAGTGTCCTGTAGCGTCAAGACACTAAAGTCTTAATAAAAATAAAATATTCACTTATATCAAAAAACCCGAACTATAAAATTACTCAAAAGTAAAAAAATAACATTTATCAAGTATTCTGATGTAATTGGTGGCGACTATTTTAGTTCAGTCACAGATTCGTTTTACTACTACTTTTTTATTTGAAACTTAATCGTTTATTCGATATTGTTTCTTTATTGTGTACCAGCTACAGCACACAAACCCTTAAAAAACAATGCCCACATATTAGAACAACCTTGGCCTACAGTGAACACTGATAAATAGTTTATGGAATTATAGTTTAAGTTGTTATGAACACCTTCTAATACATACCAGTTAAGAAAATAAGTCGCCATTTGGAAATAAAACAGTTTTTATTTTTTCAAAACATTCATTTTTTCACAGTCACAAACTCATTCTACACACTTTCAACCACTTTTGAATGGAAAGTATATCATTTGAACACAATAATTATTAATTTCAAAGTTATTTACTCATTTTAACGTTATGAATAATAGGAATCTTCTTTAAGTGTAAACTGCTATAGCTCCTTTTATACTTGTTTGACACTTTGACAGGCTGGGAGCAAGTTTGAGTAGGTAGATATTACAGTTTAATGTCAAATCTATCATCTGTCAAAGGCTAATATGGCCATATTTAAAAAGAAATATCGATTAGTTGCATCGGATTTTGGTCTTTATCAATTTAATTTATATCTAACTACGGCTAAGCCAAACATTTTGTTTTATCATTATAAAGTAAAGTATCTGTGGTCTGAGGTATTTATGAACATAATTGGTCTAAAAGTCGAGTGGGTTTCATTAAAATAAACTAAAATGGCCGCCAGTTTTCTCAGATTAAAAAACTGAAACCTGACTAACGTTTAGTTTTCCGTAATCGATTAGATTTATTAAATAATATATGACTATAAATTAAATTGATCATAAAATGGCAACCCCAAACTTCACGTGAAAATAAAAGTTGCGTTATAATAAGTAAAATGACTTATTTATTTGTTATGATCACGGCGTCTTAGTTTGAGATAAAGCTTTTATGGATAATTCCTATTTAAAATACTATATTTTTATGTTATCTTTCTAAACGTGTCTGAGGTGGGCCATATCTGGGCATCATTCTTTGACCACGCACATCTGGAACACGCTGTATACATAACTAGCGACACGCCCCGGCTTCGCACGGGTTCAATGTAGATACTAATGTTTCCTCTACTATAATATGCATGTATTATACATATAAACCTTCCTTTTCAATCACTATATCTTTAAAAAAAAACCGCATCAAAATCCGTTGCGTAGTTTTAAAGATTTAAGCATACATAGGGACAGACAGCGGGAAGCGACTTTGTTTTATACTATGTAGTGATATGGCAAATACATTATCTTGAATCTTCGTTGTAAACATCTAATAAAGTAAGAACAGATCAAATACTTACCAAACAGTTACTACGATCAGCAATCTAGTTTCAAAACTTGACTCATTTTCATCATATCTGAAACAATGAGTAAAACAGTTTTAGAATCACTTTATTACAACCTAAAACGTAACAAACTTTGACGCCTACCTTAGTACAAAGACTGAAATGAATAAGGATGCTTGAAGATTCAAAGACAAAGTATCTTTGCCGACATTAAGAGGACTTAAAACTTTAGACAGTACATTTACATAATATGTTTGTATGTGCTTACGGCTCTTGCGCCTATTAACACTTAGGAGGGATCTTGTTCATAGGTGGAATATTATTTATATATTTTAGGGTCATTAAAAATTAATTTTATTACTTACTGTACAAAGTTAAATAGGATAAACGCGAAACTGAAAAAGTACTTCATCATTATGAACTTGTACTATGGGAACAACCATGGAATCGCTAATATTCAAAAATCATGTCGTCAATTTTCAGGTTTTGTATTAAATTTGTTAAGCGTTGTTTAACATAACTATTGCCTTTTCTCCTAAAGATGTAAACAATAATGCTAGCGAAGGAGGAGGAAGAACACGTGCGGGAGAAGGAAACCTCACGCTCCAGCCACCACAACAGAAGAAGACGCCCGGGGCATCGGGAAACGCAGGGTGATTCCCGGCCACCGCAGGCACGAGCCTGCGGATGGCGAGCTATGGGTGGCTCGCCGTCTGATAGCAACCAAGCCCGGGTCGACGGCTTGTCGTGTTCCACACGCGCCTCAAAGAGCTATCAGCAAAGAAAACGGGCCCCATAGGGCCAGTGCCTGCTAGGGTTGCGGAATTTATTCGAAAGAATCACCGCGGCCCTGGAACGCAAAGGACATTAGGAGGAACACGGATGGGTTTTAGTCAGTTAGAGTCTGACTCTCGCTTCTGGTCCGTTTAGAGCGGAAGAAGTCTTTTGATGATTTCTTACCCATTAAAAAGTACCAGGTTCAATCTTTTCTTACATAGCTCACAGCAGTTGCACTTGGAATAGCTATAAATATCTGCATATCCAAATAACCTTTGAAAAAAGCAGGCATAGCCCTATCTATACTGATATTGTAAAAAGGAAAGATTTTGTTTGTTTTTACCGAATAAGCTCCGAAACCACTGGGCCGATTTTAAGTATTTTCACCATTGGAAAGCTACATTATCAGCAAGTAACATAGACTATTTTATCCCCGGAATCTCACGGGAACGCAAAGCATGCGGGTTAAATCATGGGGCGCTGCTATTATTAAATACTAGCTGCTGCCCGCGACTTCGTCCCCGTGGAATCCCCGATTTTAAAACATTCTTTATCGCTACTCCGCTCCTATTGGCTTAAGCGTGATAATATATAGCCTAAAGCCTTCCTCGATAAATGGTCTATTCAACCCAAAAATAATTTTTCAATTCGAACCAGTAGTTCCTGAGATTAGCGCGTTCAAACAAACAAACAAACAAACAAACTCTTCAGCTTTATAATATTAGTATAGATTAGAGAAAAGAAAAGAAAGTAAGAAAGAATTATAATTCAGTGCAGTCAATGTACTGCCGTTATCTCATATGAGTTGGTATAACGCATGACTTCTTCTTCCATAAACTTCTTATTTCCCGTAATTACCTACAATAGTGCCCTCCTTGCTTACCTATCGTCGTTCACACAATCCACCCACCATTTCATTGGTTTTAGCGACACCCCTTATTTTTACCCACATTCACACAAAAAACACCAAGTACAGTTATGAAGATAAAATATTATTTTGTAGCAATTTAATTATTCACGTCAAAGGAGAACCGACACTTGAACATGAAAATTTAATCTAGATTAGGGAAAATACTGAGATTATAACGTTTCACACAAAAAGGCATACAATACAGGCTAAAACGGCAGAAGGCTGTTAAAAATTTAACAATAGATAGTGGTCGCCTTTGTCGTAGTCGCACAAAGCGAAAATTGTGAACGTCGCACGAATGTACAGGCACTAGATGGCGCATCGGAAATGGGCCTTTTTGGTTTTTTTGTGGTGCTGTGATAGTATTATTGGTGTGTTGATCTATTGCTTCTTTTTATAGGAAAAATGAATGATCATTGATATCAGTCAAAACTAGGTAAATACTCGTTTTTGTACGTCACTGATGTCACTGCGTAATTCCAAATTCGTAAAGTCGTAATACATCTTTATCTATACTAATATTATAACGCTGAAGAGTTTGTTTGTTTGTTTGTTTGAACGCGCTAATCTCAGGAACTACTGGTTCGAATTGAA
The DNA here is from genome assembly GCA_905332915.2 of Hecatera dysodea. NCBI lineage: Eukaryota > Metazoa > Arthropoda > Insecta > Lepidoptera > Noctuidae > Hecatera > Hecatera dysodea. The sequence continues at coordinate 4,047,534 of HG995290.1, read as the reverse complement.
AAAATCTTTTTGTGTTGAATAGACCATTTATCAAGGAAGGTTTTAGGCTATATCATCACTCTTAAGCCAATAGGAGCGGAGCAGCGATAAAGAATGTTTTAAAATCGGGGATTCCACGGGGACGAAGTCGCGGGCAGCAGCTAGTTAGATTATAAATTCTTGATGTACTTTGAACAGGTAATTTTAAATACAATCAATCCCATCCAAGTTTAACAGTTTCCAGTTTATCAGTGTCTTATAGGAAAAATGAATTTACAAAGTCACGCGATATATTGTGAACTTACGGAGTTTTCTTATAACTCGGTTATATTTTCAATAACCTATATTAATCGCCATTATACAGACGTAAGTCTGTTTGTTTGTTGAAGCTAATATTATATCTAGAAATACTGATTCTATTACAAATATTCTTTCACTTATCAAAGGCACACTATTCCTCAGTATTGGTTCTTGTGTTCGGCACAGAAGAAAAGCTGACGGAAAAGGGTATACAAAATATGTTAAACTTAAAGATTGACGTCCGAATTAATATACATTAAAATTAAAAACCAATATTAATCAAATCAAATCAAATGTAATCAAATCAAATCAATCTTTATTTGTGAACACAGGTACAAAATATAGGTCTTATTTAAAAATACAGTCGAGCTCTGCGTCCTACCAAAAAATTGGTGTACAAATATATTAGGCGTTTATAATTATAATTAATTGAATAAATATCATATCATCTTCTATACTTATAATAAATCTGTAGAGAGGTCAATTCTGTACAAGGAATATATTTTCAAAATAACTATCAGGGGGTGATTAGTGATCGATACTGGTGCCAAAAATGCAATCAGTAAAATTTTTGTCTTTCTGTCTGTCTGTCTGTCTGTCTGTCTGTCTGTCTGTCTGTATGTTCTTTATAGAAACAAAAACTACTCGACCGATTTTAACGAAACTTGGTGCAATTATTCTTCATACTCCTGGGCAGGTTATAGTATACTTTTCATCACGCTACAATCAATAGGAGCAGAGCAGTGAAGGAAAATGTTGGGAAAATGGAAGAAGTTACTCCATTTTTTAAGCTTCCGTCGCGTGTGTAGCCTTAATGGTTAAAGTTACATAGAAATCATGTATTACGGAAATATTCTACATAAAATTATCTAAAAAATATCCCGAAACAGCATGTCTATCTTTTGTCAATTTTAAACCGATCGGGCTGAGAGTTTCAAAATCGGGGGTAAAGTAACTATTCTACGCGGACGAAGTCGCTGGCAGAAGCTAGTGTTAAATAAAATGAATGATGTTGTTTAATGATAGAGATACAAAAATACCTACGTGCAATTTAGGTAAGACATTTAGCTCTTTTGTTGACTAAAACTTTTGTAATGTTTGTGATATCATAAGAAAAAGTACCACATCATCGCTTTCCAACAGGTAAGATTGTGGTCAATCGCGTCTCAATAATAAAACAATCCTACACAATTACTTTGATACTATAATAATGAAAAGCTTACAACATTTATTACGAACGAAACCGTAACTCGGTCACTGCGTGCGCTATCATTATTCACGTCTGCACGTCAACACATTAACGCACTGCCACACAGCCACATCCAGTACTAAAATAAATATCTGTACTTGTAAAACTGTGGGCCTGTTTCATTTTAGTAGTCATTGTAATTTCGCGTCGACACGGCACGAGGCTCCGGATTCCGCCAACTTTCGCTTTGACAGACATTCTGATGGTTTCCTGCTAAATTATATCCTTTATTGCTGCTGGTTACAGTTTTCAGCTGTCATTTTTAACCAACGTTTTGTACAAGTTTCTGGTGCTTCCGCCTGTAGGCAATTAATTTCTGTTTTGATATTTTGTCGCTTCATAATGGGTCTGTCAAATGGCTTTCGTTGGTTGGAAAAGTAATTAGCATTATTAAATTTTCTCGTTCCTACTACTGGGACATACGAGTATGTAGGTAGTTCATTTATCTACGAGGTCCCAGGAAACTCCCGTGTTTATTGTTAATGTCACAAGTCTTCGAGATGTCGTCCTGGAACAGCTTAACAAAAAGTAAATCTGCCTGATTCCATATTGTCGTGCTTTCTACCGAAATCAAATTTACAGGACCTTCCAGTTTGTGGGTGTTATTCTGAATGTGAGCAGTATTTAGATCGTTATATTGCTGGTAGATTACAGTATTGTCTGGGAGTTTAAGTACTTTATGCGGCCTATTCAAATGTCCTCAGACTAGTACTGTTCATCAAATCTTTGAGCTATCTATAGCTTTTAGTTGAACTACAGTGTAACTAAGAAAGTACCGTCAGGCCAGGCCCACTCAAATCTATGTGGTCCTTTTTAACTTACATATGGTTGTCATACGAATTTACCTTTACATTTTTCCCATTGCATGGATATTAAAAATGAGGCTTTGACCATTGAGTGTATTTCTTAGGATAGTCGGTTAGGAAACACGGCCTCTTCTACTTTAAATTGAAAATAATATGCCCAAAAGTAATTTTCAAAATATAATTTATTATTATTGCCTAAATCAAGTTTTTTCTTTTCGTTTTGGCAAAGCATCCACAAGATTTGTAAATTGTATGGCACGAGCAGGCAGGTGTAACGCGATGAATGTTTTCATGAAAATAATAAAAAATACATATGTAGAATAATTTCTAAGGTTATCGCATAGTCGTGCCGCACGTGTCTGCGTGTGCCATTTTTAGCGCTTACCATTAAGCAATATCCTTCTATTCTAAATATGAATCCGTTATCTATACTAATATTATAAAGAGGTAACGTTTGTGAGTTTGTGACGTTGTAAGTGGTAATCTCTAGATCTACTGAACCGATTTTCAAAATTAGTTCACCAATAGAAAGCTACGTTATTATGGAGTATCATAGGTTATATTTTAATCACCGTATTGCCACGGGAACGGGAACAACGCAGGTGAAACGCGGGGCGCTGCTAGTCATTTATAATATCAATATAAAATTTAAATAACTTTAAAAAACTATTTTTTTTGCCTCTAAACTCCATATATACGCGATATAAGCAGCCTTCAGAATATAAAGCTGCAGGCAAAATATTGTACACCGAGTATAATATTTTCATTGATATACAATTTTGCTAGGAAGTTGCACGATCTCCTTCTTCATGTAACGTGCAACCTTGCAAAGCTTCGTATTATTGAAGAATATCTGTAGCGCTAGCGAGGTCGTTGTAGAAAGATTTTGTGGTATAATGCATATTTTAGGAGTACATTTTAAATAATATTAAGTAACTAATTGACCCACGTAACTTCTTCTGCGTTACATACATAAGCGAGAAAGAGAGGGAGAGAGAGACCGTTTTATGCAATATTTTTCATTGCTGCCCTGCTCCTCTTAGTCGTAGCGTGATGTTGTAGAGATTTTATCCTTTCTCGGTAAACGGGCTATCGAACAATACTATATTTTTTCAAATCGAACTTATAATTCCTGAGCTTAACGCGTTCAACCAAACAAACAAACTCTTCAGTTTCATAATATTATAAAAATAACAGTACTGCGTCTACCCCGTTCCCGTGGGAATATGAGGACAAAATATTTGTCAATCACTAATGATGTAATTCCCATTGGTGAAAAAATGGTCAAAATCGGTCCAGTAGTTTCGGAAATTATTCGGTACAAACAAATTAAAAAAAAAATCGTCTTTATAATTTTAGTATAGATAAAATATAGTGTTGTGAAACGACCCGTGACCTAATACATGTTTTCGCAGTTCAATAATCGATACCGTTGATAGAATGTTTATTTATTTAAACTTTATGTACAATAGTGGTACATGGGTGGACTTAATGCAACAAGGCATTCTCTACCAATCAACCTTTGGGTTAAAAAGACAACACTGTGGTAGGTGTACAACAAATAAATAAAATACAAAATATATTTCTGGGAAAGAAATTACAAATCCCTCGTCTCTTTTTCTAAGGCCTCTTTCAGAACATAGAGTGCGTAGTCACATTCTTGTTTTAAAGCTTAGTTGGCGTGACACCCCCATACTCCGGAATGCATATAAACCGTTGGTCCTCTCCCTGGTCGTGTTTTCGTCCCATCGAACTATCAGAGTAAAGAAACAGTGAGTGTAACTATGCTGCACATGCACTAATGCACTACAATATCTCCTGCATTCATGGATAATCTCCGCTAAGATCGGTTCGATTCGGCGACCGTGATCGGTTCAATTCGATCGGTTGGATTTTAATGGTCGAGTATCAACACTATGTGGATCGCAGTATATGGTGGAAGTCTGCCCTGCTTGGGCAGAGCAACGCCGTGCCCTCGTCAAGGCGATCGGTGGCGGCGACCTCTCGCGTCCGGCCCTGGTTCAATCCATGGTCCGGAGCGAGGAGGCGTGGGAAGCGGTCGCCCCCTTTTGCAAAGGAGGCAGACCGCGGGCGGGAGAGAGAAACCTCACGCCCCAGCCGCCGCAACAGAAGAAGACGCCCTGGGCGTGGGGAAATGCACGGCGATTCCGATATTCCAATGGCTCTTCCGATATTCCGATGGCTCGCTGTCCGATAGCAATTAGGCCTGGGACGATGGCGCGTCGTGTTCGAAAACGGGGCCCTATAGGGTCAGTGCCTGCTAGGGTTGTGGAATTTGTTCGAAAGAGTCACCGCGGCCCTGGAACGCAATCGAAAGGATCACGGATGGGTTTTAGTCTGACACTCCCTTCCGCTCCGCCCAGAGCGTGAGAAGTCATTTTATGATTTCCCATCCAGAAAAAAAAAGGATTTTAATGGTCATAATTTTACTAACAGATTACGACAAGATTTGCCGACTTAGCAGATCATTCAAACAACTCCAAACACCGTTAAAATAACTAAATCCAAAAAGAAACCTACAAAGACGAAACTCCTGTTACCTTAATCTGTGCTTACCCTAGAACAAGGCAGTCTTAAGGCTCGCTTAGTTCGGTCTCCCCATTTAACGCGGCGTTAGAGAACGTAATCCCGGCTTACAGTAATAACTGCTAACTGATATAAATTGAGCCGAGGGTTTTTGAGGATTTACTGTCAAACTGAGTTTAATTTATATTGTGAGGAGTTTGAAAGGGATGAGCTGATAGTTTATTGAAGAAGTCGGTTCGTTTGCAATGTGAGGTAGTTAGTTTGGTACTAATCCTGCACTGACACACTGGTAATTTTTTATTGGGGCTATTCTTGAATGGTGCTGATATGGCAGGTGAAGTCGTGATAAAATGTTTTATAGATTAAATTTAACTGTCACAGAACTGACATGCATACAAATGATAAACTTTGAATAAAATTCCTTTACTACTAATATTATATTGTATTTTGACTGGTTACAAAAGAAGGAAAAAAAAAGAATGCTATTCTGTAAAGTCGGTTTACGGACGATAATTTTACGTGCTTACTTCATAAGAAAACATTAATGAAAAATTGCATACGTCACAAGCCGAACACTTAGGCCGATCATGCCTCTCTATCGCTTGTTCCACGGTCTCACTTGCACAATCGGCTTAGGCAGAACGTGACAATGAGTCATGCTTTTTCGTGCGTGCAGCCGGCGTTCATCGATTTACAAGCCGTAAACACAAAAAAAAAACGACTAGAAACTGGACAAAAGCGCGCCATGCCTGACAACAAGGCTCCCACTGCATATAGCATGATGCTATGCATCATAGCTAGGCAGCCAGTATTATATTATGTATCATAACATACTATATTAATGTGGGCTAACCTTTAATTGGCATATCTTCTATATCTATCTATACTTATAATAAAACTGTAGAGAGGTCAACTCTGTACATTGAATATATATTCAAAATTAATATTGGAGGATGACTGGTGATTGATACTGATGCCAAAAATGCAATCAGTAAATTTTTTGTCTGTCTGTCTGTCTGTCTGTATGTGCACGCATGGGTCAAAAACTACTGAAGGGATTTTAACCAAACTTGGTACGATTGTAGTCCATATTCCTGGGCAGGTTATAGGCTATATAACATAACGCTAAGACACATAGGAGCTGAGCAGTGACGATAAATTTGAAGCAAGTCGGATGAAAATGCGCTTTCGAGCTCTTATCCTCGCATACGTTGATCATACACCAAAAGTATGTATTACAAAGATGATGGTCTTCAAAAGATCTACAAAAAAGTCCTTCATAGTATATATCTATCTTTTATAAATGAGCCACAATAACATGTTTAAGCATCAATGAAAAATGTTACAAAAACGGTATTTTTCTCTCTCTTATGTGACGCAGACGTAGTTTCGCGGGTCAGCTAGTATAGGTACATATAATTGTACATATATATAATTATATCCCAAGAAGCGATCTATTCAAAAGCTGTTGGTAAACCTTTATTAACAAATAAATTAATAGAACTTCAGCATGGCGCTGATTATCGCCGAATATCCTTTACATTATAGACACAATATTAACCAAGTAATTTCCATCAGTCAACTCAATTAAATTTAAAGTTTTATTTATTTTTTCGTTACCATGGCGAGACTGAGTAAATTGCAGTGGAAGAAGTTTCATTAAAAGTTCTTGTAATATCATTAGTCTTGATGCAAAATCCGGTATTTTTTTTATACGAACTGGCTAGCTGTGGGAAAACAGAGGATGGTCGTAGTCAATTGAAATATTTTAGTTTGAAAGATATACTCGTATCTTAGGGACACAGTAGCCTGAAATTAGTGACTTATATTTTATGGAACGCCCGCAGCGGGCGTACCATGATGTCTTAAAACATGAGTCTTCCGAGCGAGAAAAAGGGATGGAGCTATATAGGGTGTATAACTCTATCCCTCTTTCTCGCTCGGAAGACTCGCGTTTTAACACCTCATGGTACGCCCGCTGTTGCGTATAAAAATATAAGTCACTAATTTCAGGCTACAGTGTCCCTAAGATACGAGTATATCAGATCATTTTTCAACAAAATTATTCCGGAAACTGTCGGAAAAGAAAACACGTTTTATCACTACGGAGAATTTTGGGAGGTTCATTCGAAACAAAACTGTTCCGTGGACCTGTACTGATCGAAAATGTCCAAGTGTCGCTACCGAATTAAATTTGTAAAATAAAATAAAAAATGTCGTAGTAGGTAGTAGGAAAGTTTTCGATGGCAATTTTTCTCTGTTCGAAGAAGCAAACCAATAAAAAGATTCCATGAAAATCCATTCACTGTTAAATTCAACCAGGAAAAATACATAATTGCTTACGTTATTTCAATTTTAGGAAAACCGTACTGAATTTTAGACGGATATGAATTTAGTGAACTCATTATTTCCTGTGTAAATTAGACGCGAAAATGCAATTACCTAACAAAAGTGAGTATAATTACTATTACGCTGCTACTAAAACAAAATTAACGTTTTGTAAATCCATTCAATATTGAAACGTATTCACATAAATCAATCTACTGTGCATTTTCCCAAATATGTTGCGATCATCGAGTTCTAGAGTGGATACCGCGTCTCGGCAAACGTAGTGTAGGACGTCCTCAGGCACGGTGGAGTGACGATTTGCGCAGGACGGCTGGCTGAAATTGGATGCGAGAAGCCGAAAACAGATCTAAGTGGCGTGCAATTGGAGAGGTCAATATCCAGCAGTGGACTGCAACAGCCTGTTGATGATGATTATGTCGCGATCCTAGAGCTACCTGACCTCCACAACCCAGTAACTAGGTAATCTCTAAGCAATACTGGTATCAGATTTTCTGGCCTCTGTCTAGCCGTGACAATTGTCAAAGAATGTATTAATGACAGGCGGAGACAATGGCTTATCGTACTTTCCGAAGCACGTAAGAATCTGGGCTTGTAATTAATGTACCCATCGTGTCAGGCCGCGCCTGACAAAATGGGTATATTAATTTTTACCTGTACATTATTATTTACCTTAAAGATCGACCAAATCGTCTATTATCTCTTAGCATTGTTTCCTCTTTTTCCTTGTACTCCTCATTCTATCACTATAAACAGATTACATAAAAAATATCCTTCATATTATGTTAGGACGCTGCTAAAAGGCATTTTAATTGAATACAAAATGCTTTTAATTTCGGGTCTTTAAAACCTGCTAAGTGTTTCGGGTTACATTATCGGTAATGTGTTATTCAAAGGCCCGTTTATGGCACTGGCCCATTTATGGCACCGGCCCGTTTATGGTACCGGACCGCTCATGGTACGGTCTGTTATTTTTCGTGCCCATTTTGTTTAACGGGCCCGTTCCTTTATGGTTGGGATTTGTTTAATCACATGTCAGAAGTAAGGAAATGAGAGCTTCCATTCATTCGAGTGACACGGTAATGTTAAAGATTAGTGTAGCTTTATTATAAACTAGCAGCGTCCCGCGGTTTCGCCCGCGTAGTTCCTGTTCCCGTTGGAATATGAGGACAAAATATAGCCATTGTTACTCGGTGATAACGTAGCTTTCCATTGGTGAAAAAAATGGTTAAATTGATTTAGTAGTTTCGAAGCGTATTCGGTACAAACAAACAAATGAAAAAATATTTCTTCTTTATAATATCAGTATAAATTCTTACAGCCTTTATCCTTTTTTCATTGTACAAAAGTTTTTAGCAAAAAATACAAAGAAACAATGTTATCATAGAATTGTCGTTAAAAATACAGAACGTTACCAATTTTCGTACTTAAAAGGCGTTCAAATTCAATTCGTAATATTATCTCGGCGACAGTAAATATCAAAAACTTTTCAAAGTGAAATAAGTAATATTATTTTAGAAATTCGAAAATTGCCTTGCCTTCAGGCACTTGTTTGTGTAACGGTATCAACAAACAATAAAACGAATGTGCTATAACACTAACTGAGAAAGAAAAACACATTGCCACTCGTTCAACAAACTACATACTATCTACAACTTTTATTCGCACTCTTAAGGCCAAAACAAAAGGAAAAATAGCCTTCATTACGTCAACAACTAGGCCGAAGTATAGGTCTAAAAAATCACAAACGATTTCACAAGTCCAAATCCCGGATAAACCTGTCCCTCCCTCGGATGACCTAAGACCTTCATCCTTACTTATCCCTGAGATAAATAATGGGTTGACCCGGATGCCGTTTGCTCACCTATGAATAAATAGAACCCATATGATTTATAGGGACACAGAGCCGTCAAACTGGCTTGAATAGTTTTAACTAAGGGTCCAACAGGGATGAGGTGAGGATGGATGTCGTAACACCCCTTAAAATATTTTGTGGACTTTTTTTTTAAGTTTCAGACAGTAAGGATGGATTATTTAATCGTTGGAGCCACTGTAAAATGATCCCTAGAAGTTGTTGTTGACAACGTGACATTCTTATTGGCTATAGCAATTTAGACCCCCTAGCCAAGTTGATAATCTGCAATCGTTAACGCTAGTCGAAAACGAATCCAATATACGTGAATAAAATAATCTCAACGCTAAGTCACGTCAGTAGAACAAACCTATAGAAAATTCGTAGCCAAGTTCACATCGTTCAAAATGATAGAATGAATTGTTATCATATCTACAATGTTCCACGCTAGATCCTTTGTTAAAATGTTTAAACTTAATAGTGAAAGCATTTAAACAGAGTTTAAATTTTAACCTGTTTGACGTTTTACGAACGCTCGACATAAACTAAAGTCTATGGCGAGCGTTTCTACAAACGAATAGGTCGTTGAATGGATCGTTCCATACGTCGTCGAATAGGTCATTTTTCTAAAGACATTGTAGAACGAGCGGCCGACTTAGGCGCGTCAACATGGCTACCAACTTATCGTTTTCTACAGTTGCTGACATCGAGGCGTTACCGATTGGACAATGGAATTCGACACGACCTTGGCTAGGGGAGCAGATCAAATCTGCCTCGTTTATCTTACCTATGTTAGGGTCGGTTATGTTAGGGCCCTGTAAACGGGATGCAGCCGATTTCTTGTATTTTAAATTGAGCTATTTGACTTCTTCAACCCAGAACCCCAACATACCCTGTTATGTTTGAAAGACATATTCCTTGGCAAAACTGGTGTCAGCTCTTCTGGGTTCGGACTACCGATAATGGCTGTCAAAGATGTTTAAATGACTTAACTTGCTTTCCGAGGCATGGAGAAGTCTTGGTATGTTAAGATGGTCACCCATCCACGGATCGACTTCGGCAAGCGTTGCTTAACCTTGTAGCTCGCCCCTGTAGTGTGGCTGTTATTATTTAGCCATCAAAGGATACTTATTGATAGTCAAAACGCCAAAATGTTTGGTATTGATCATGTGTTTCCAAAGTAGATGATAATCCCCACACTTTTTGATTTTCCAACAATAGTTATTACTGATAAACTTTTAACTTTTCGGCACTGAAATATCATCCAAATATTTATAAATCTGTATAAAATCGCAATACAACAAGGCACAAAAGTTTTATTACATCGAGTCAAATTTCAGTTAAAATTCAGAATCGAGAGAGTTGGAATAAAATGTTTCAAATAACTTCGTCCACCCATATCCATCATGTTTCGGAAATTCATTAAATATGTATGGTGTGTACACGGAAAACGCTCAAACTTTCAATGGTATAGTATTTTTACGATATGTTGCTCCAAGGTATTTTTTTAGGATTCCGTACGTCTGAATAACAAAACAGAAACCTTATATATATTAGACTAGCTTCTGTCCGCGACTTCGTTGCGTGGAATAGTTACTTTAACCCCGATTTTGAAACTCTCAGCCCGATCGGTTTAAAATTGACAAAGTTTAAATACAAACTTTCATCCCTTTCAACCAAATTTGATTACCATAAAAACGGTTCTAGTGAGTTAATCTTAAAAGATAGACATATACTGTCGCGGACATTTTTTTTATATCATTTTAAGAGGAATAATTCTTTCCTACATATTTTTTTGGTATCTTGAACCGTTTTCGCAGCGCACGCAACGGAAGCCCTCAAAGATGAATAATTTTCCCCGTTTTTTCCACATTTTCCATTTTTCTTCGCTCCTATTACTCGCAGCGTGATGTTATATAGCCTAAAGCCTTCCTCGATAAGTGGTCTATTCAACCCAAAAATATTTTTTCAATTCGAACCAGTAGTTCCTGAGATTAGCGCGTTCAAACAAACAAACAAACTCTTCAGCTTTATAATATTAGTATAGATAAGATAACACGTGTATCTGTCCGTCCGTATATCACAGCATTTTACTCCTAATCCACTGCATAGATTGAGTTGAAATTATGTAATAATATAAAAGGCAATTAAATTGTAAAAGTTGCGGGCTGTTTGGGGGACCAGTTATACAGCAAAACCGATTAAGTTTTCTGTTCCCTGTGATATATCGAATGAAAGGATTGTTTTAGAGGCATCAAACAACTGATTTTTTTTTCTTCATAACTCTACAGTTATCAGGTTTATAGTAATTGATTGTGTTAATGGAAAGAGTTGAGATATATCCTTTTATATGAAAACTACACGAAAAATATGTGTGGAGTACACCTGACTTACTTCTTCGACAATAGCGTTTCTAGTTTCCTCAAGATCTTTGTTTGTTCTTAAGACCCTCAAAGACGACTATAACCATTAAATTAACTTGGCCCATAAAGCAATACTAAGTAAAGGCAAACCGACTTTGTAAGCAAGCTTTGATAATAAGAAAGAAGTAAAAGCGCACCAACGTTCAGGTTGTAGGGCTTATATGGCGTGAAGATGGGGCCCGTTAGGGTCAGTGGCTGCCAGGGTTGTGAAATTTGTTCGAAAGAGTCACCGTGGCCCTGGAACGTAAAGAGCATTAACTATTTTGGAAGAACACGGATAGAAACGATCTAGTCAGCCAGAGTCTATTCCACTCCACCCAAAGCGTAAGAAGTCATTTGATGATTTCACATCCATAAAAAAAATAAGGGGCTTGTGACGTCGAATTTCAAAGCAGTGTGTTGTTTTCATGTTTAGCTTACGTGCTAAAAAAAACACTCCAATATTTTTAGTTATTTATCTGACGTATTACATACTGTAACATTTTAAGACATATACCCTTATGGAAAATAAACTTATATTCATTAGTTTTTTTATTCTTCTAAGCGGAACCAATATTCAAAAATCATATTTGAAATAAAGTTCCTAGATCGAACATTTTCCGTGTAAATTGTACTAATGAATTTAAAACGTTCACTAGAACACCCGTTAAAACAAAAACGAAACGAGTTGATTGGTGCAGTGGCTGAGCATTTGTGGTCCAAGCACTTTGAATCATGTGCCTGATTCACACATGCTACAAATTGTTCGTCCATTTACAAATGGGATATACCCAAAACACTATTTTTATTTTACTACTATCTTATGCCAGCGTTCGAATGAATGAATTGTTGAATTTTCATGAGGAAAAATATTCTTGAATTAGAGTTTCAATCTATCACTTCATCATTTTTAATGAAATTTGGTTTCATCATAATTGGTTCATCGGTTTAAGCGTGAAATAATTACAAACAGACAGCCACACAGATACGAGTGATCCTAAAAGGGTTTCGTTTATCCATACAGAAGTTTTGAACCTTCAAATCATATGATGTTATAATTATTTGGTCAAGTAAAACCGTTTATTATCACAACATTGAACTTACTGATATAAGGATGTTTCCTGAGCAAAAAAATTTGATTCTAATTAGTCCGTCAGTTAAATTATCGATTAACATGTATTGTTTGCTTTAGCAAATATATATAAAAAAAAAATATAATAAGATAAAAAGCATCAAAGATCAGGAGTGGGGACTTGTGACGTCACGCCGTGGTTAAAATTGTAGCACGTAGTAAAGTCACATGAGCATTTAACTTTGTTTTTTGTTTACGTAAAAAATGAGAAAAAAATCGTGTCCAATATTTTTGGAAATCTATTTGACGGACTAATAAGATTTTTTTAGTCAACTACCCCATTGAAAAGAATTCCATATAAAAATAAAACATGTACCTCCGTAAGTATCCCAAAACAATCCCTTACATTTATTTCTAACAATTGGAAGTATTGTAACAAATAACATACGTAATATCGTAAGGAACCCATAAAACTTAAGTGTAATTGGGGGTCCGTAACGACGCTAAAAAACCTTTTTTTTTGGTTGAAAGGCACAAAGCAATCGTGAGCTAAATAAATTTATTGTATGTTGTACTTTATGATCCAATATTCTTCATTGGTTTTCATTTGTAAGGATATGGTGATATAAATTGTATTTACTGGTAAAGCGCGGTGATCAACGCTAGTTTTTTGGGTTACGTATCCGTAGGTTAACCAACTGAACACTAAATATATTACCAAGCCATCACTGTATGTCAGTCAGTGGCTTTAGTTATACAGTTGAAATTTTCACTAGTGTGTTTGTATTTCTATTGCCACTGCTACAGTAAATAATACGAATGAAATGAAATTATAAAATAAAGGGGCCTTGAATTTTTTGCTTTTATTTTATTTGAATATGGCTTAATATCAAGAAACGTGTTCTTTTTTCGGTTAGCATGCAGCACGGAACCCACATTGTGCTTGTCCAACTCGAACTTGGCCCAAATTTAATTCAAATGAAAAGGTCATTCTTAATGATGGTCATCATGTTCATACACCTTTATCCCGATTTATTTGGGGTTGCCCCAACATGTCCACAACGATTTCCCCTGCCATATCATCTTTTAAATTATCCACCCATTGTTTGCTTTGGTCTTTATCCATTCTTTCTCTACTTTCTTTCTATATCTACAATCAGACTCAAAACCTTTTATCACAACATTATTCTACTTGCTTCCGCTTCTTCTTTATACTACTCTATAATAGACATAATCAGCCTTTTAGTGTTCCCACTGCTGGGACACAGGACTCCTCTCTAGGAGAGGGAATGGGCCGTAATCCACTACGCGGGCCCAGTGCGGGTTGGTGAATGTCACATGTCTTCGAAGTTTTGGTTCTAGGACATGCCGGTTTCCTCACGATGTTTTCCTTCACCGTTTTGAGAGCAGTGGTGATAAAAACTAAATTTAGTACAGAGGCACGCAGTATACTCTATTCAATTAAGTATTTAAAATATCTTACCGATTTTATCAGTCCAATATTGGAGGAAGAAATAGATGAAAGCCCCAAATATTAATTAATATTTAGGATATTCGTTAGTCAGATCTCTCTGGTGTTAAATAAATTCTCCCCTTAAGAGGAAATTCGATACAGAGGCGCGCAGTATACTCTTTTCAATTCAGTGCATTAAATATCTTTAAAATCGGTCGAATATTGGAGGAAGAAGTAGACGAGAGACCCACTTCGAAATATGAATTAATATTTTGGATGTTCGTTAGTAGTTTAGATGGCTCCCTCTGGTTGCATTCCGTCTAGGTGGTCCTTCAGTACGTGTAATACAACACACCTTAAGTTAAAGTTGGTTTAACTCATCAATATACTTTAAACGTTGGATACTTCAGTACACTTGCCCTAGTAATTGTCAGCTGAAATATTTATTGCGGGTTCGAATCCCGGGTTGGTTCTGTGATTTATAGTGACCCCAGAAGTGTCTGGGTTTTTTGGACACTTTGTTTTACAGCAAAAGAATGAATTGGTAACACGAAAAAGGATTTTTGTCCCTTTTTTGCTCCTTTTTAAATTGCTGTGTTTCTCGGATTTTGGTTTTTGTGGATTACGAAGTGTTATATTTTTTTTTGTTGTATATTCTCATTAGAAAATTTCCGCTCGTATACCGGAGGTGAAAGAGTAACCGCGGCCCTGGAACGCAAAGGGCATTTGGAGGAAAACGGATGGGTTTTACTCAGTGAGAGTCTGATACTCCCATCCGCACCGCTTAGAGCGGAAAAAGTCATTGATACCTTAAAACAAATCCTTAAGGCTACATTTTTTCCCGAGTTAACAACATTTTGAATAGAATATTTACAGGAAACCTGGTAAAATGGATGTCAATGGTTTTATATTGACGCGGTCATATTTGTACAAAAGAATGCAGTGGTCATACCTGTATAGGGCTGCCACATGGCAGGGTTTTCGCGGATTTGTCCTAGTTTGGAGGACATCCGGAGAGCGTCCGGGCGGGGTTTTCAGGGGTATCCTGGTAAAACCCGGACATTTTTTGCATTTTTTGTGCCAGTAATTGAATATTTGAATAAAACTTCGATCGAGTGACGCTGCAAAATAGACGACGCTAATGTTTACATTGTAAAAAATCTGTAATTGATTATTATAAAAATATTAAACTTTTTTTTTTGCCCCTTTTTTGGTTCGGTTTGGGAAATACAAACAATTTCGAATATAATAAAATTTTGTCCGGTGTCGGCAATTTCGATTATGGAAGCTCAATACCTGTGTTATGTGGAGTAGAGCTAATATTTTTTTATGATAATGCTTCAAATTTTATTAAAATAATATAACAATGGCCAACTACTGGGTGACCAAAGTTGAATTCTAGGAACTCGTTCTCTTATAAGACGAAGTAGTTTGAAGCTCATAAATTAATTAAAAGCCACTAATTATTACCAATAACTTAAAAGATACTTTCATCAATTGAATGCAAAAACGATAAAATATGTATTTTCAAATTACTATACCCAAGTAATTAGCGTAATAAATGAACGTTTATTGCGGAGAACATGTAATGAGCTACCAATCCGTGGTCCATTAATAATGACTAATCGTTTTTGTGAATGCTCTGGCCATCCGTTCACCGCGGAATAGTATTCGTAAATCAGCTATCAAATTGAAAACTTTAATGATTTAGTACCGGTCTATTGGACGACTCATTTATTCACTGGTTCCTTCTATTTGGAGTAATGCGGGTATGTTCCTAAGTCCCTTTCATAATTGATGTATATGTATGTAATCAATTTTCTAAAACTCAAACTCAAAGCATTTATTTCAATTAAACCCTTTACAGGCACTTTTGAATTGTCAAGTCGAAAGAGGTGAAGTTATCTGCACGTTCCAAAGCGTAGATCTCTATGGAGATGAACGTGCAAGAAACTCCACGGACACTCTTTTAAATCATATTCTGTATTACATAACCTTGTTTATATCCTTGGTACTTCTATATGTGAGGACAATGAAAAGAAAAAAAGAAAACTATAAAACAATTCAACGTATAAAGATTAAAACAAGTCAATGGGAGTTAAAAGGCGACCAGTCTCAACCGACGGCGCCCATTCACGAACATGACGCATGTATCGGCACCATATAGCTCAACCATTTTGAAGGGAACTGAATGATTCGACAATCAGCGAAACATTTGAGCTAGCATGACATGCTCTCAACTGCAATTTTAGTTCAAGTCACAAAATAAACTATAACTTATCACATGTGAATGGCTCCATGGTAGGTACTCACATTTACAATATTTGAAAATGAATCATTCAATGTTATTAATTTACTTACATTATCACTCTTTGGACCTGCAGATTGCGAGCGATGGGTGGCTCGCAGCCTGGTACCAACCCGAGTCGAGGGCGCGTTATGTTCCACGCGCGCCTCAAAGAGATTTTAGCATAGTAGTCACTAGTCACAATCCACTTAAGGCCAGTACCTGCCAGAGTGACGGAATTTATTCGAAAGAATCACGGTGGCCCTGGAACGCAAAGGGCATTAGGAGGAACACGGATGGGTTTTAGTCAGGAAGAGTCTGACACTCCCTTTCGACTCATTTGATTTCCGGATCCTCAAAAAAAGGAGCTGATGACCAGTGCGGTATATGGAGCGACTGCCTATTTGACCTTGGAGATAGGCAGTCGCCGAGTAACTTAATAACACGATACTCCTTGGTAAGAATGTAGTTCAATTACTAATGAACTACTTTTTAAAATTCGAAAACGGTTGTTCGTTCTAATTTAGAAACACACAGAATGGATCAAGCAAAGAATAAATCCC
This sequence comes from Hecatera dysodea, assembly GCA_905332915.2. Taxonomy (NCBI): domain Eukaryota; kingdom Metazoa; phylum Arthropoda; class Insecta; order Lepidoptera; family Noctuidae; genus Hecatera; species Hecatera dysodea. The sequence continues at coordinate 4,030,678 of HG995290.1, read as the reverse complement.
AAAGCCTGCTTTTCTAAAACAAAAAATCCCTCAATTCGCAACAGCTATTTTAAAGATTAAAAAGCAATTCAAAAAGTCTATTAGGAGGCAATATTTGTCCCAAAGCGGGAAATAGTACGTAAACTGTCACTCTCTAGATTTATTTAAAGACTCGGAAAGCAGTTTCGGATATTTATGACCCAATGACCTTTTACTTGTTAGTTTTTTTAGACTTTACAAAATGGGGAAACTAGGAATGCTTGTTTTAAACCCTGTAAGCCTTAGTTAGCGAATCAGTATATCTTTGGTAAATGTTCTAGTTTGTTTATTACTTCATTGTTTGTTTTTCTTGTACAGACCCACAAATGAGTTGTACTAATATTCTGTAACAATACTGTTTGGGAGTTAAATAACGTACTCCGATGTTGTTTGATGATTATCAATTTTAATAAACGTTTTACAATGGTTTTACAATATAGATTTTCTAGCATGTTTGAGTTCGGGAGACAATAAGTAATCTTAGGCAAAACGGAACAATTTAAACGAGTACTAAAATTACTGTTACGAGCTTCGGGTTCGTTACAATTAAAATCAGCCGATTAAATATACAAAGATGACACTTTAATTTACACCACACTAATTACACTATAACTCACTAATAACAAAACACAATCGCACTATTAATCGCTTGAGTTCGCAGTCGAAGATCGCTCTCGAAGTTATCACTTGTATCGCAAATCCAATACTGACTCGGTCGGCACATGTGCCGGCTTTATATAGGGCGCCGAGTAGAACTCCAGAAAGTTCGCGTACATATCGGTCGCGACCGACCAAGGTCCGAGAATTCTAGCATAGAAAAATCTCGAAGGTCCCCGACTTCAATAGTTCTGCTACTCGATACTAGATGGCGCTAGTGGTACCGAATGCCGCTATCATCCTAACTTAAGTCTGGCGCGCAACATTACTATTCTTCGATCTCATGAGGAGGCCACAAGACTGCTGTGAACGCGTAACAGTGTTTCCTACCCCAGTGATGGTGAGTGTGGACTGTATTGGTTTTAAACGTAATTGTTTACAAATTGATTCGGTTATGAAACATCGCTGGCTGCCACTATCGAGAAGGGCGCGCGCAACGGTGCGACTGTCGTTATGACATACTTCAACAATTGCAGTTGAAAGTAAAACCTGTTCTAATGGGATAGAATGCACGGTTTTATTTAAGTCATTTGTGTGTGCGTTTAACACTTGTGGACCTGAACAAATGTCCAACGCGCCATTAACGCCAACGGCGTCAGTATGCGTATAATCAGGAACACAACTAATAGAATTGCAACTTGTATTGCTTTCTACGTGAATAAGACTATTATGTTTTTGTGAACATTGTTTACATGAACCATATTGACATTCCTCAATGGTATGGTTAGAACGTAAACAGTTACTACATATATCTTTTTCAGAAACAAATTTGTACCTATCCTAGACAGGTAAATTTAGCAAACGGAAGCATGAGTATAATGGATGATTAGCTTCACACATAAGACACTTATAAGTGCTCACTGTCTTGGCTACAGACTTGCTTGACCGAGATGGTTGTTTATTGTTTGAATTTTTGTTTGAAATAAAAGAACGTAGTTGGGTGGAAGGTTGTAAATTATTGTTATTATTTGTTGACTTTTTGGATAACTCATTCGTCTGTTTGTGAGTACTTTGTATCATATCGAGTACATCAGCACGGTCTCTTAAAAACTGTATTAAGTTATTTAATTTTACTTTCCCAGAACCCTTACAAATAGAACTTTTCATATTTTCCCATTCTTTATTGGTAACTGGATCAAGCTTTGTAACTATTAAATGAATGACTGAAGTGTCCCAATGTTCAGTGGGCTCATTCATAATTTTTAATGATCTTAAGTTTTTTAACACCGAGTCAATTAATTTTCTTATTTGGATTTTCAATAACCTATTGTTATCAAACCTATTAGTCAACAGATCCCATGCAACTTGATAGTTGTCAGAAGTAAATTCTAAAGATTTTATTACTTGTAGCGCTGTGCCTTTTAATGTTGAACGTAGATAATGGAATTTCTGAATTGGATTGATATCTGGAGCATTGTGGATTAACGAAATATATGTGTCGCGATACTCTAACCAGTTTTCATATAATCCATCAAAGGAAGGTAACATAATAGTGGGTAACCTTACTGTATTATTATTTGGAATACCACTATGAGCACAAGATTCCTTAGTCACAGATTTCTCATATTTATTTAAAATACATTTAACTGAAGACATTATTTTGAAATATTGTGTTTCAACTAAATCTCTAACTTCCAACTGTGTATCCAGTTCTTCTTCAATGACAGTATTCTCGATTTTAGCTTGAATATTTTGAAAATCATGGAAAATTTGTTCATTGTTAGATATTCGTAACTGTATTTCAACAATTTGCTGTTCACTCAATGAAATGTCTTCTAACGAGGCAATGTATTTACCGAATAGTGTGATTCTAGCGCGGAAAGTACCCCGCTTTTTAGTTAAATCACGAATATCGAGATCATCGCTGTTGGAAACAGTACGTGGTGATTTGAATTCTAAGCTCATTGTGATGGCTATGTAGGAAGGGAAACTGTACTTACAAATAGCACCGAGTATGAAGATAACTCACGGTGATTGTGCACCAGTAGCTCGATACTGACACTAAAACATAAAATCACGGTATTAATACACTTTGAACCTGTTTTTTATCCACGCACGCGCTAACCTCTTGTTGATTTCTCCTTTTTATTGAAGTCTTCAACTTGCAAAATGCCTTGCATTGGGTTATAATGGAGTCTTGACAGGACCGATATTTTTCGCTTACGATCTTACGATAAACCGCTCGAAGGTCCAATGTTTGGGAGTTAAATAACGTACTCCGATGTTGTTTGATGATTATCAATTTTAATAAACGTTTTACAATGGTTTTACAATATAGATTTTCTAGCACGGTAATGGTGGCTGATTTGTAGGCGTGTATATTTTAAGTGAAAAAAAGAAAGCCGGTGCGCGCGAAGTTTGACAGCTACCTGACAGTTGACGTTGATGACATTGACGAGCCGCGGCGCCAACAAATACCATTGTGATGACTTAGGTGAAGTACGCTTGAAGTGAGTTCCGTTTAAAAAAAAATCGTTGCCCCACACAAGGAGTTTCCTAAATTGTTGGTGTGTTTACAATCATACAAACTGATATACACAAACAGCCAGATCCGGAACAACTATACACGAAACTATCGTACAGATATTTGTTACGTGCGGGAATCGAAACCGCGACACTCAGCGCAGCAGCCAAACGCTCAACCACTGCGCCAACCGTGCCAGTTATCAATCCTTAGTATCAATTGGATTGACAGCTCAGTTCATACTCACGTCGACTTGGTTAACACTGCAAGTCTTTTTTACAGAATCGACCGACTGTCTTTTTTTTCTATAAAGTTAACTGCTTCTAGTTTGACAATTTTAAAAATTGATGTCTATCAAAATAATATAACTGCATTTTTTTCCCTTATTATCAGTTTGTATAGCAATTTAATATTGTAGGCATTTCCAAAAGGTAAGCGATTGAAGACTAGCTTAGGATCTCGCAATCCGTGTGCGATAAAGACTGAGTGTTTTCATTTGAATTCTCAGTCTTGTTCGCTAGGTCTACATCTACCAGGAATTATTTTGATAGATTCACCGCGGCCCCGGAACACAAAGATCATTAGGATAAATACTGGTTTTAGTTAGTAAGAGTCTGACTCTCCGTTCCGCTCCGGTTAGAGCGCAAAAAGTCATTAGATAATTTCCTACATCTAAAACAGAAAAGTCTACATGTATCAGTAGATCCTCAAAATCCTCAGATTCTATGGTATGGCATGCATATATCAGTGGATCTATTTGGAACAGCCACGAGTGTGCGTCGACTTCGAAAAAACTGAACAACTTAATTCCTTCAAGTTTGTACTTAATTTTTCTTGTTTTATTTTAAATACGTCTTGTATGAACCCACGATATTCGATGTTCAAAAACAAAATTAAATTGTGTTTTTGTCGCACAGTGTACCAACCATCCCCGTCGCCTCTTGCGATTACGATAACAGTGCTGGCAACTTGCAAATGTTCAAAGTTAAATTAACCACGAAATAATTTGATGGCTTAAAAGGTTCGCGCGGGCTAACGCTCTCTGGACTTGGTAACAGTTACGATTTTGGCAAGATCTTAAGTATTTTTGGATGTTGTTGATTTTCGTTCGAATTTATAACTAGACTAGCTAATCCGTGCAACTTCGTTTATTGTTACGTTTTTCATGACTGCTTCGGTCCTATTGGTCTTAGCGTGATAATTTATAGCCCATAGCCCCAAATGGGCTATGTTACACTGAAAGAATCTTTCAAATCGGACCAGTAGTTCCTGAGATTAACGCATTCAAGCGGACAAACAAACACACTCGTCAGCTTTTTATAATAAAGTATAGATGTAGCATTGTTACTGAAGAGTTTATAGAATTAAATCTATTGTTACAGTTATTCTATTCAATGATATTTATGTTTTTCGAATGGTTTAAATAAACACTTTGAAATATAAAATAAAAAAATATATACCTACATATATGTCAAAGTTTTCTATCTGATACGAAAGACTAAAACCAACTAAGATGTCAGTCTCACTTGTCTCACAAGTCCCGATATTATCTCGGTCACATGATATTAGACGCAGCTGCGAACTAGTATTTTAAATGTAACGACTGCTTATATGCCCCAAGTAACCCAGTAACTGGGTAACACGATTCCCAGGGCTGGGTCAGTTCACCAGAATGTCTAAAATTCTCAAACTCAAACTCAAAGCATTTATTTCAATTAAACCCTTTACAGGCACTTTTGAATTGTCAAGGTCGATGAGGTGAAGCTATCTGCACGTTTCAAAGCGTACTATCTCCATGGAGAAGAACGTGCAAGAAACTCCACGGACACACTTTTCAAATCAATAAATTGTTACAAAGTTGTGGACACATTGTTTTCTTGTAATTATTCCTATATGTGAGCACGATGTAGAAAGACGTGTATGATAGAAGCATCCGGAGAAGAAGGAATAATTCAAAGTAGAAATAACTGAAATAAACCGTGGCAGCTGAGAGAAATCTAGAAAATATGTAGGCCCAGCGGCATAATGTGCTTTCCAAAGCACGAACGAGTCTCAGTATGCATTGAACGGTCACCCATCCACTGGCTGACCTCGGTAAGCTTTGCTTAACCTTGAAGATCGACTCGTGCGGTTGTTACTACTCAGCCACGAGCCCTGTAAAGAATACACGTGTGACATTACACGTTATTTCATAGCTACACGCTTAAATAGAAACTCCATTACAATTGTCAAGACCCACATACGAATTCCAGCAACGGTGAATATTTTAAATACACACATATTTAGCTATTTAGTTCAAAGGGCTACGTTTCTTTGTAGTGTCACAGTGTACTAAAGGATGGATCAAAACATCTGGGCGTTTACCAGTATAACAGGGTAGTGGGAATACATTTTCTTTTGATGTGTTGTGTGCTCGACCTTTGTATTTTAACGACGTGAAAAAGATATTGTTATCTACTGTTTTGTTTGCTAGTGTGTTTTTAAAGGTAAAGAAAATATGCTTTTGATCGTTCCACTTTTCGAATAAAGGTGAACATTTTGCTGAGTTTTTTTAATAATAAATGGGTTAGTTTGTTTAGGTAAGTGCTGTATGTTATAGATTAACTTCATTACGTTCCTGCGAGGGTTGTGGAATTTTTTCGATTTAAGAGTCACCGCGGCCCTGGAACGCGGCGGGCATTAGGAGGAACACGGATTTTGACACTCCCTTCCGCTCTTTCAATGACTCTTTACCAGAGCGGAAGAAGTCTTTTGATGATTTCCCATCCACAAAAAGTTTCCTTACGTGTTTTTTACTAATATTATGAAGGTAATATTTTTTGAAGTTGTATGAGATGTTGCGGAATTTGTTCGGAAGAGTCACCGCGGCCCTGGAACGCAAAGAGCACAAGAAGGATCACGGGTGGGTTTTAGTCAGTAAGAGTCTGCCACTCCCTTCTGCTCCACCCAGAGCGGAAGAAGTCATTTGATGACTTTTTATCACAATCTCACCTGATGGAAAGCGCTCTCACTTGCCCAGAAATAACCTATTCACTCTTGAATTAAACACCCCCAGATTATACAAATTAAGAACACAAACTCCAGCTAGAAATTCGACTCCTTAGCCTTCCGCACGGTGAAAGTGTACCCAAAACACAATTGATTACTTCAAAATTGATTCTCACACTCTTCACTGACTTCTTAATACAAATAAGTAATAAACATCAAGTCTATAAGGGTTGGACTCAAGGCAGTGAAGCCACAAAGGTCACATGTCTTAAGGAGTAGTATCACATACCATCACCCGACACGGCCTTATCAGGTAACAACCTTGTGGTGGGCAACCTTGTGAGGTATCTTTCTTGTTTATATAACAGTACTAGAGTGTTAATGTTTTGTGTAAGGAATGTATCGTGAGGAACATTCTTAGGTATGTCGATGGGTATTTGAGTAGGAAAAGACCAAAGAAACTGTGTAAAACATGATATAGTTAGAAACGGGGTCGAAATCGAGATGGCACCTTACAGATAATTACAGAAAAGATTATATGTTTTACCGATCACTTTTTTATGGATGGGAAATCATCAAATGACTTTTTCCGCTCTGGGCGGAGCGAAAGGGAGTTTCAGATATATATTTCAGATATACATTTTTATAATAAACTTCCTAGCCCTATTCAAGAACTAAGCATAAATAAATTCAAATTATTTATAAAACGTAAGCTATGCCAGAAAGCTTTTTATACAGTGAAAGATTATCTTGAGGACAAGAAGGCTTGGGATTGAGCTGCTTCAGTTTTGTACACGGCCCAATGTTTTAATGTTTTTTTTTTTCCTGTTTTGTTCTCTTTTGTGCGCTTTTTGTTTATATTTATACAGTTTGACATTTTTATATTTTCATTTTCATTTACTCTTGACATGAATGTTTACTTTTTAAAGTATTCTTTTTATTTCATTACAATTTCTTATTTTGACATGAATACCTACTTTGTAAAGTATCATTTTTTTATTATTTTAATTTTATTCCCTATTGTGAATATGAGGACTATATGGGTTATTATTAGCATTTTCCCCTTCAAAGTATTTTTTTTAACGTTGTCTGGCTGTTTGAGTATTTTTGTGGCCTACCCAAATGTCCTTTCATTGGCATTGTTCGTCGAGTTGTTGAGCTCCTTGTGGATTCTAAGTTGAGCTACTTGTCTCTGACCAAGGCTTGCACTGACTGGACAGGTCCACTCAAAACGGTGTGGTTCCTTCTTAAAAAGACCATTTCAGACACTGATCTGCATGGTCCTCATATAACGTATTGTGAATATGAGGACCATGTAGATCGCTACGTCGGGGGTTCATTCATTCATATTAGTCTGGCGGTTTGAGTTCCTTACGTGGCCTACCCAAATGTCCTTACTTTGGTATTGTTCGTCAAATCGTTGAGCTCCTTAAAGTTCTAAGTTTGAGCTACACGATAACTGACAAATGCTTGCACTGTTTGGACAGGTCCACTCAAATCTGTGGGGTACTTTCCTCAAAAGACCACTTCAGACACCAACCTACATGGTTCTCATATGATTTGACCAGTACAATTGTATGGACTTCAAAAGAGACCTTGACCTCTGAGTTTGTTTCGGTGTTTCTTCTCAGGGTAGTCAGCTAGGAAACACCGGCCTCATCTAGTTTTTATAACGGCCTAAAAAAGATTGACGTGTAAAAGTGTTTTTTACAACCTACTTACAAAAATAAATCATTTATCATTTATTTATCATTTATCATTTATCAGACTCTTACTGACTAAAGCCCATCCGTGTTCCTTCTTATGCCCTTTGCCTTCCAGGGCCGCGGTGATTCTTTCAAACAAATTCCGTAACCCTAGCAGGACGTGCCGACTCCCAAAGGCTTTAGGGTAAAAGACTGAAGATTTCTTGGAAAAGAAAAGACTGGCCTTTTATCGCAGTTTTAGTATCAGATGATTATTATGGGAGACTGGAAAGATTGATTGACAGATGTGCTCATTTTACCTATTAACTAATGGAGGTTTGACAATTTTCATTTGCTGGGCCCTGCTTCAAAATTGATTAAAGTTTACGATGGAAAACCCCAGAAATATTTGTCCCATCAGGAAGTGGAAACCTCAGAAAATGCAAGTTGTAATAATCACATTCTAATGATCCCTTTATTCCGAAAAAGGTGCTCTTTGAAATGAATGTATACACGGCTGATATTCCTAATGGACAGTCCACACGAAGACTTCCATTAACTTCTATAATATTTTGCCTGTGCAACAAAGTCTGTGCAGAGTGTAGAGCCACCACATCCTATTCCTAAATTCCAACACCAAGACACACATCTCCGTAATCCAAAACATTCATCATCCACATTCATCCATATATCACTTTAATCTCGACGCCTAGATTAAAAGGTCTGCACTACGAATATGAAACGGACACGCAAAGCTGTGTACAAACACCATTTTGTGACTAAATTCTGTGTGCACGTGTCTAAAAGCAGCGACATTAACATAGCGATGTGTCGGACAAATTTACACCTGTGACACATTGACAGGAAGGATAGCGAGCGTGCTTTTAAAATATCTTTAAAATTAAATAATTATCATTTTAATCTGTATTTGATTTGAGTGGGAGTCGATCCTAATATCGTTGGGAAAAAGCTAGACAGATCATGTTGATAATAGAGCGGATCTTCTTTCTTCCCGGAGCTATCGGATATAGTTCCGGGAAGAAAGAAGTTATGAATAGGTCACAGTTACTCAATTAAAAAAATTCTTAATAAACTGCGATAACATATGATGATAAAAAATTGAGAACCGAGCTATTAAAAGCAATAACTGCACAATGACGTTCTAATGGTAGGGCACTGATCAAAGGAAGTGTTGACACTTCCTTTGATCAGTGCCCTTTTTTATTTTAGCAGGTTACTGCATATGTCTGTCATTCATATTTCACTATGTACGTCGTACGAAATTACCATGCTATGCCATTTCTTTCAATGGATTGTCTGTGATTGACCACTGGAAAGTCATAGTGACGCTTTTATGTTCGTAGAATACCAAACTTGTAAAAAACAACCATTATGAAATCAATGATAGACCATTCTCACACTATAGCAGCCTTGAGGCCCAGAGCGTCTGCCCGCTCATTCGTTAAATGTTCTGCTGGCTGTTGATTAAAGCTTTCAATGAAAATGCTAGGCAGCTAATTAAACAGCTGATTAAGCCAGTTGGCTACGACATATCCATGATGACAAGTTTACGATTTCAACATAGAGCAAATCTCAAACAAAACTAACAAAGTTAACCCTTTCTTACACCTGTATGTCACCTAAAATATACCGCAAGGTATAAATCCAGCAATTCGTCGTAGTTTCGAGTTTGCTTTCACAAAACCCACGTCATATTCTAGCTAAAACTTATTTTGTATGATGCAGTCAGTCAGAAGTAGGTTACTGAAAGCGATCTCCCAGCAAAGTGGAATATCCAGTTACTGGGTTACTTCCACTTCACTGTTTATTGTTTTCTGAAAAGAAGTTTTGTATATTTGTATTTATTTTGAATAATAAGGCCATAATCAGTTATATGATCACCGACTTACATTTTTAGAGAAATATTTTGATGCGAAATTTTCCTCTTTCTAAATATAAATAGTAAATAATCTATTTATTTCAACATATTTTCGTTACTGAATACTTATACGCCCAGTTACTTTAGACTTAAACATAAAATGTCAAATTTAGAAATCGGGTTTGTAGGAACTTATAAAATAGGTAAATATAACTACTTCTACGTAATTCTTCGAGGAATACCAGAGTATTCATCTTATGTTATCTCCATTTAAACAAAAACTAAAGACCGCAACAAGCGTACATCTTAACATGCTCTTTTAAATACATCCACATTCATTTTTTTATTAAATAAATACAGAATTTTCATTTAATTTCACATTCAATTAAAATACGAAGAGCCACTTCATTTCATTTAGCTACATTGTAATCAATACAATGATTCAGAACACGCCGTAGCGTTACAATTGCATTATGCACAGTTTCAATAGGGCGCAAGTAGTACTGGATTGGACCCAATCAATTGATTTTTGTAACGGTTGAACAAATGATGTGTTTGTTATTGATTGTAGTAATTGTACTTAAAAATGTTTTCTCATATTTGTTTGTTTGTGGTGTTGGTGTACCTAATTATAAATTAATTAATAAAAGTCTATTTATGAAAGAAGTAGTACCAATTAGTATTGAAATTATGAAACCAGAGCTGATTCCACACTCAAGTTTTTGCCAATTTTAGTGTTGGTGACTTATTACATTCTATTTTCACCCATTGAAATTTATTTCTCATTCTGTTTTCAATCTCGAGTTCTATTCTAAATATTTGATACAGAAATTATATCTTCTTATTAGTAAACTATAATAATAATATACGTATGTATCGTCTGTATTGCCAGTCAACTAGACTAGACTCTACATGGATCGGTTTAAATTAATAGGGCACAGAGTAATTGTAATAAATAAATAATTAATATTTTTTGTTTTTGATTAAAAACTTATGGAGTAAAAAAGGGGGGCAGGGGGAAGAACTCATAGGGCATCGAAAAATTCTTTCAAATCGCCATCAACGGGAAAAGTGCCCAGAACAGTGGCCGCATTACCACATTGAACGACAATGCTGATTCATTGACCAAAGGAAATGCTTGTCTTCTAGTCAGATGATCAGTGGACTAACTGCTAGCTGATTTCACGAAACGAAACTCTATGAGAACCTGGGCCCAAGCGGCTCAAATACGTAATTCCAAATAAGGATAGATATGCATATTATCTAGTAAGCTTTTATGTATGATAATTGTCTAAGGATAACTTAATTATGTATATATGTACCTATTATCAAACTAATATTTTAAAGAGGAACAATTTGGTTGTTTGTTTATATTGAATAGGCTCCGAAACCTCTGAACCGATTTAATAATAACTAGCTGCTGCCCGCGACTTCGTCCCCGTGGAATCCCCGATTTTAAAACATTCTTTATCGCTGCTCCGCTCCTATTGGCTTAAGCGTGATGATATATAGCCTAAAGCCTTCCTCGATAAATGGTCTATTCAACCCAAAAAGAATTTTTCAATTCGAACCAGTAGTTCCTGAGATTAGCGCGTTCAAACAAACAAACAAACAAACAAACTCTTCAGCTTTATAATAATTATTAGTATACATAATAATAATAATAATCATTTATTAGCAGACATTAAAGTCCATAGAAAAATAAATTGATTTGTAAAGTTATAATAAATCACTAAATTATGGTAAAAATAGCGGCTGGAAAACCTTTTATAATAAATAGTCTTCAAACATGGGGCAACGGGTATAAGGAAAGAAAAAAAAATACCCTCTTTCCGTCAAAGAAAACTTTTTTACCTAATTTATTTCAAAATTATTATGAAGGTTAATCTTTAAAACATTAGGCAGAAACCTCGGACAAGCATAAGGCAGTTATTATAATACGTGCTTAATTTTCTTTATGAAAACATTCATTATTTCGGCCTCTGTAGAGGTTTTTGCTTGGCCGGTCCAAAATAGGCTACCGTGAATTAATGAACTTCCTCTGCCTAAGTAAAGGCTGTATGCCTGCTGGAGCGATATATATTTTCTCGAATTTTAATATTCGAATAGTGGATATTTGTGAGTATTCGAATAAAAAATCTATATATATATAACTCAAAAGGGGCTGACTGACTGACATAGTGATCTATCAACGCACAGCCCAAACCACTGAACGGATCGGGCTGAAATTTGGCATGCAGGTAGATATTATGACGTAAGCATACGCTAAGAAAGGAAAATTCGTCCCCTAAGGGGGTGAAAAAGGGGTTAACATTTTGTATGGAACTCCAGGCGAACGAAGTCGCGGGCATAAGCTAGTAAGTAATATATTCGTGATCGAATCAGGAATGATGATATCCGCAAGATAATCAAGGTTACCGACATAGCACAACGGATCACCAAACTGAAGTGGTAGTGGGCAAGGCTCGCAGAACAGAGATGGTCGATGGGGCCGCAAAGTTCTGGAGTGGCGACCGCGTACCGGAAAACGCAGAGTTGGAAGGCCTCCCATAAGGTGGAACGAAGACCTGGTGAGGGTCGCGGTTAGCCGATGGACGCGAGACGCACAGGACCGGTTGTTTGTTGCGATACTTGGGGGGAGCAGTGGACGTCTTTCAGCTGATGTGTTGCATAATAGCATAAGCATAATCAGCGTTTTAACGTTCCCACTGCTGGGACACAGGCCTCCTCTTTAGGAGGCAATGGGCCATAATCCACCACGCGGGCCCAGTGCGGGTTGGTGAATGTCACATGTCTTCGAATTTTTGGTTCTAGGACATGCCGGTTTTCTCACGTTGTTTTCCTACACCGTTTTGAGAGCAGTGGTGATGAAGTTAATTACACAAAGTAATGCGCCTGGCTAGGTTTGAACCCGCGACTTTTAATTCGTAAGTCGGGGCCGTTACCACTCGGCCACTACTACTCTGATATCACATACAGCACATCATCATCACATAGAGTAGATGTGATGATATTGTATTATAGATAGCCTCACATTTGGCTATAATCTCACCTGATGGAAAACCATGATTAGGTCGACGATGGAGCACACTTGCCTAGATGTAACCTATTCACTCTAGACTTATATATCCTCAGGTTGTAGCTATCAGGAATACAGGCTCCGGCTGGAAATTCTACTCCTTCAAAATTGTCTCTCATATGCTTCACAGACTTCATCACTATCAAGAAACACAGGCAGGGAAATGATCCACACGGGAGCTATGTGCCCCTCGGAGGTCGACCGTAGCGGACTCTGTTTCCGCTGTGGTCAGCCCGGTCATAAGGCCGGCTCGTGCGAGGCCACGCCGCACTGCAGTGCATGTGCGGCTGTTGGCAAGCTGGCCGAGCACTGGGCTGGGGGAAGGGCCTGCGCGCCATCCGCCCCGACCAGGGGCAAGAGGTCCGCCGCCACCGCCGCCTCTGCCGCCGCCGCGGCTTCTGTCGCCGCCACTGCCGCTTCTGCTGCGGGTGCTGCGGCTCCCAACACTCGGGAGGGTGCTGAGATAGAGTGTCAGTAATGGTCCCATTTCGGCCCCCTCCAGAGACAAGTCGGCCGCTGTGCTATCGCGCAGTGGCTGATGCCTGGGGACGGTGAACGTGGGTGGCTCGCCGTCCGATACCAGGTTGAGTCGACGACGCGCTGTGTTCCACGCGCGTCACAAGGAGCCGTCAGCACCGAGGACGGGGCCCCATAGGGTCGGTGCCTGCTAGGGTTGCGGAATTTGTTCGAAAGAGTTACCGCGGCCCTGGAACGCATAGGGCACAAGAAGGATCACGGGTGGGTTTTAGTCAGTAAAAGTCTGACACTCCCTACCGCTCCACCCAGGGCGGGAGGGGTCATTTGATGATTTCCCATCCAGAAAAAAAAAAGGCAGGGAAATGATAGTATTTTATTTCTTCTCAAAACCAACATGAGATGGTTTGGCATGTTACGGGTTAATCGCATCCGCATCAGCCAAATCCGTGGCTAAAGTTCCTTTCAGTATTTTCAGATGAACAAATACACAATTTAGTTAGAACACTTTTAAAAAGTTCTACTTTACATTCTTTGAATGGTTTCTAGTTTCGAAATTTAATTCTCACCCGACTTTAAAATTCCAGGACTTTTTCTTAGACAAAGAACTAGTACCTACCTGTAGGTAATTCTATTTTGTTTCTTTTAGAACTACCCGTACATACATAAATATACATATATTTTGAGATACTTTGTTGCGACACTTCTTCTTCTAACATAAGTTCTAGAAAATAGTCGGTTACCTACGGATAATTTTCAAAACAGTATTTTTACCAGTCGACCTTATTTCCATAGTAAAAGTTGGTCTTGCATTATTTCTGTTCCACTTCTTACGTACAAAATATGTCATGTTACAAAAAATGGTTAAATTTAAAATTCAAGTAACCACACCAGAATCGGCCGTTTACTCCGCAATGAGCTGTCCAACACATCACGACACGAAGTTTCACTGTGACCTTATATGTTCGTAACGCCTTCACATAGCTCCCACTACGACTCAAACCCAAAATGCAAAGTGTGATATTTCATAGTATAATGCAGCCGACTCATTCGGCTGACGAATTCATTATTTTGCATAACAAAACCAGGGAGTAAGACTAAGTCGAAACAATGACCGTACTTCCCCTTAAACTCAGGGTTGCCAGTGTAATTGCAGAATTGTTTCAATATAATTATGAAACGGTGCAGCTTGGTCGTTGAAATTCATTTAAGGATTCTGGTGCCCGCAGACAGACGGCACGCGACATTGCTACGACGCCTTTTTGCACTATTTTCGCGTGCTTTTGCAATTACTGCATAATCCATCTACTTAGCCTCTTCACAAATATTTTCATGACAATTTCCTGTCAAAACGAATACATCTAGATTTACGATAATCAACAGCCAGTTACTGTGTGACACTCTACTTCTTGGTAATACTGTTTATCAGACCTTAATAGGTGTTCTGACTGCCCGAGACAATCGTCAAAGGTCTTCAAATGACAGTCGGGATCATCAGCTTAACTTGCTTTCTGCGATACACGGATGTCTCGATATATTAAAATTCCTCTACAAATAAAACGATAACTATAAAAACTTATTGTCGCGTAGTCTGTCTGCAGGACAACTTTTCTTTTGGCTGTTATGTTTAATTGTATTATGAAGAATTTTGAATAGGAGTTTATTCGTTTTTATTTTTAATAGATTAATAACATGGTAACATGCAACACTTGCATGTTTTGGACTAAGCTGCCCGCGGTCAATCCGTGGTTAGGTCAACGTTCTCTTAAATTATAAGATACATATCTTTGTATTAAAAAAATAATAGATTAAAATAAAAAATATTAAATATTATCCATTAATACAGGAATTAGGACAAACAAATTTTGTAGAGACTGAGATATTATACTTTAACGTCAGCAGGATGAAGTTAGTGTTGCCAGGATTGCAGAATTTGTTCGAAAGAGTAACTGCGGCCTTGGAACGTAAAAGGACCTGTGTTCCATCAGGAGAAACACGCTGTGATGGAATTATGGGCGGATTTTAGACGGTAATAGTTTAAGAATAACGGGGACGGGAATAGTTTAGTTTTAGACGGTATAGTAAGAAGTCATCTGTTGATTACCCATCCTTAAAAAAAAGAGTATAAATATATACAGGATTATTTTTTATACACGACACAAGAAAAAATTAATGGTTTTTAAGTCCTTATCTTCGATTTGCCATCCATAAAGAAGGTTCTTGGATGCAGCAATACATGAAAATATAAAACCTACATACATAAATTCCTTAAAAACCCAATAGATTCGCATGATTTTGCTGGTGACATAATTCCGGTAAAAATATTTACTGTTGACGTCCGAAAATATTAGTTCCTTTCTTTAAAATTTATTAGCATTCATTCGGTGTATTGTTTTTTTTCTAATGGACGCCAAAAAAGAGTTTTATAAAAGTCACGTTTTGTTTCTTAATGATAAATAATTATGTAGTTGAGACTGATTTATGAACTTGACTGTGTTGCCAGAAAAAAGTCACCGTAATGGCTTTCCCGAGACAGTCATAATCATTATTTTTCCTCAAAATGTTGGTGTAAGTTGTTAGTCAAGCCAACTGGCTAGACTGTACAATACAAATGTGGATGGATGGAAAGGGAGAGGTAGGCCAAAGAAAAGATGGATGGATTGTGTGTGGAGTGATATGAAAGAAAAGGAAGTTAGTGATAGCGTGACGACTGACAGGACAAAACGGAAGAAAAAAATGTGTTGCGCCGACCCCAAGTAACATGGGATAAAGGCAGGAAGATGATGATGAACTGGCTAGACTGTTCAGTTACAAATCTTCTATGTAAGACTGATTATCAGAAAACCAGACAAGAGCTATTAAGGAAGTTATAAAAATGAATAATACAATTCATAATCCACCTAAATAAACTTTGCAAAACTCTTTAGGGAATATAAAAAAACACATCTCAGTTAACCTAGGGAACAGATAATAAACGTTAAAAAAGAGTATTCAAAACTTTTTCGCTTTTTTAATTGTGATCCCTTTTGTGAAAGCATTTTTAGGAATTAGAACCTACATTTATACTTTTGTTAAACATGACTTTATTTGCGTGGGCTCGAGTTATAGTCTAAGTTAGAGTAATATTTCTTGAAGTATTCTTCTTTCAGTTTGTTGAGACGAAAAATGTTTTTGGAGACCTAAAGTTTATTTTTTATTGGTGTGAGGAAAGGTAGTTATTGGAGTTCATTTGTTTTATTGGATGGGATTGCTCCTGGATATCAGTCTTACTTATATGAAAATCTGTAGGTATAACAACGCGTTCAAGGTGCTGTTAAGGTTGCGGAATTAGTTGAAACCAATTCCTGTACAGTAGACACAGCGGTAACAATTCCGATGCTTCACCTTCATAGTTTAATACTTAAATTAAAATATAACAAATATTTAAGGGGCCCACTCAACAAACGTAATTTGTTTGCCGTTTTTATAGATAAATATAATCAGTGGTACTGAACCCTTCGTCCGCGACTCCGACTCGCACTCGTCCGGTTCTTTTTTCAAATTTTTAAAGTGACTGTGCATTTATGTTTTTTTTTTCTTGATGTACCTACGAAATAAGTGTTTTATCTAAATTGCCAACTTCTACTCATGTGGACACGGCACCCAACGAAATATGCCAATAGACATTCTGAAAGGCCCCGGACATTTCTCAATGTGTTCAGGCATAATGAATGAAGTTTAGCTCGTTATTCATCCCTCGCATAGGCGGAGTTGCGCCATTAGTATGCAAGCAGTGCGTTTGTGACTAAGTTAGGATCTTCGCATCGGTATAACTTCAAAGTAACGTGAAATACGTTCTTTTTTTTAGGTTTCTGTTTGTCCGAATTATTTATCGGATCTATTTGCCTTTCCTTGCAGTATTTTTTATTGATTCCGTTGAATTTCGGTACAGGGCAAAGCATATTAATTTATTTAACTTATGTACCTACAATAGTGGCATATGGGTGGACTTAATGTAACAAGGCATTCCCTTCTCTACTAGTCAACCTTTGGGTTAAAAAGACAACAATGTGGTAGGTGCAAAACAAATAAATAAAATTACTAAAATACTTTATTTTTAGAGAAATAAAATACAAATAATACATATGTGGCAAAAGAATAAACTAATAAATACGATGTTTTATAATAATATTTCTGTACGAGAGAACTTATAATTATTATTCTTCTACTCCTATCTATCCAGGACTAATAGACCTAGTCAGTCTAATAGACGGATTCCAGGCCTCAAATCAAGTTCAGCTCAGGGTCAGGCCCAGGTGGACAGGCATATCGCAAACCATTGCCTGCCATGTTTATGCGTAGGGAGAGGGACCCATTAGGTTCCTATCTCGTCTATTCTATGTTCCCCGTTGGCCAAGGCACATACACCTGTGCCTACCGACTAGGTACATTAACATTTCACCAGTATAAAGTTAACTAGCTGACCCGGCAAACGGCTTTTTGCCATATAAAATAAAATAAAAAATAGGGGTCGACCGACAACCCTTAACATTTAGGAGGATGACAAATAGATGTTGTCCAATTCGTCACCCTAGCCGATATGCACGCTAAGATTCACGAAAATCGGTCGAGCCGTTTCAGAGGAGTTCAACCACAAACACCGTGACACGAGAATTTTATGTATAAGAAGATAATATATGTAAATAACTATAACTTAATTTTAGGATTTTTTTGTAACATAATGTAGGTAGTCTCGGTACCTAATAAAACATTTTTTACGAAACGAAAAATGTCACCAAACTAATGTTATTCTACCATTTATTAGATTTTCTACTTACAAAATGTCGCCCCGTCTAGAGAGTTCACAAATTGGATTTCTTAAATACAAGAAAAATATATGCCTACTACTAATGCTAGGTGAAAATGTGTTGTTAAAATGTCAGAACACTAAGGTAAAACAAATATGAGGGACTTAGATCTTGATTTATACTGTCGAAAAAAATAAAGTCTTCCCTAGACAGGCACAATGCGACAATGCGACAACAGCAATGAGACAACAGCAATGCAACAACGCATTTAATTTTGTATTTATGGTTAAATATTAGTTTATTTATATATTACACGTGAACTTCCTAAAAAAAGGTCATTACACTAATTATTATGAATAACTTTTGTTATGGAACGAAAATAAGAGTCGCTCCATACGTTTATTTTTGCATTGTTCAACAAAATCTATAGTATCGTTCCTATAGTAAACCTTGTACATAACAACGAGTAAAATTATTATATTTTAATTATTGGGATTAATCTTTTACATCTTATAGACCCAGATCTTTGTACTATTGTTTTTGAAAGCCTAAATCTACGAAATTTTTTGGAGAATTGTGCCTATGTTCAAGATTCATACCTACTGCTCTAGATGTCTTTATATTTAAAACTCTTCTATTCGACTGTTTTAAAGCTTATTGCTATAAAAAAAAAAACAAAACCTCAAGTCACTGAAAAATTCATACTGAAACTGAAAACATAATTACAGGTAAACAATTGAGGTACAAACTCTACGTTCCAACATCAACAATGAAAATAAAAATACCTTAGAAAATATAATGCAAATGTTGAGGTACACGTAACAAAATTTATTGGCTACTTAAGCTCGAGTGATCAACTTTGTTGGGCTTATTAAGAAAGTTTCGTATTCGTGAATAAATTATTATGTGATATAAAGTGAAATGTTGGAAATTATAGCGAGAGATACGTGTTGGTTTTGACTGATCATCGTCAACATCAATCTGGGATAGGACATAGACTACTTATAAACTTCTCAATGATTTACGCTCCAGCAGATCACTGAACTGTAAATGAGTGTGAATACGGTCTCTCTCAGTTGAACCTAGGAGGTTGTCGACTTCGAAGCAGTCGGTGGCGGCGACCTCTCGCGTCCGGCCCTGGTTCAAGCCCTGGTCCGGAGCGAGGAGGCATGCGGGAAGCGGTCACCTCCTTCTGCGAAGCAGTAATGCTAGCGGAGGAGGAGGCAGAACGCGTGCGAGAGAGCAAAACCTCACGCCCCAGCCGCTGCGGCAACAGAAGAAGACACCCCGGGCGTTGGGAAACGCAGGGCGATTCCCGGCCACCGTAGGCGCGGGCCTGCGGATGGCGAGCTATGGGTGGCTCGCCGTCCGATAGCAACCAGGCCCGAGTCGACGGCGCGTCGTGTTCCACGCGCGCCTCAAAGAGCCGTCAGCAACGAAGACGGGGCCCCATAGGGTCAGTACCTCAAGTGCCTGCTAGGTTTGCGGAATTTCAGTCAGTAAGAGTCTGACAATCCCTTCCGCTCCGCACAGAGCGGAAGAAGTCATTTGATGATTTCCGATCCAGAAAAAAAAAGGAGGTTGTCGACTGCTTAACCGTCTATATATAACTAATATAAAAACTTATGAACTAAGCGAATACACGTTGCTTCGAAAGAGCGACATAGCGGTTTTAGTATCTGACCTAACAATTTCGTTTTAATAGAGGACTTATAATTACCTCCTTGATTATTAACAAGATTGTTAGGTATCACAATTACTCATTCTTGTGTTATATCTTAGTTACAAGTTACGACCCTCAAGGGATGACATAAGGAAACTCATTTCTCACTCAGAATACACGAAAATTAGAAGAAGCTTGACAAAATTATTATCACGCACAATTAATACGAAAGACAATTGCTTAGTTAAATATGTAGTGACAATTAAATGAGGGTTTTTTTTAAATCATACTGCATAATCAGCCTTTTAACCTTCCCACTGCTGGGATACAGGTTCCTCTCTAGGAGAGGGAATGGGCCGTAATCCATGGGCCGTTCCAGTAAAGGATGGTACGGCAGTGTTTGCTTTGCGATCGACTTGGCGGGGGCACTGCCGTGCCCCCCGATTTCCAAAAAGTATTGGCCACGTAGTTTTTCATTTTTCATGTAAATAAAAAACGAAGACGATATAGTGCGTTGAATACTCGTGTGGTGTTACTCGCTATAATTTTTGCCACGACGTGAAATCACAAGACCCAGCTCCTGGTCATTGATGCTTTTATCTTCGTCAATTATTATTGATTTGATAAAGCAAACATAAATTCCTTTCAACACAAACGCAAACAACAAAAAAACACGACCATAAAAGAAAGTAAACTAAAAAACTATTTTCGCAAGCCGTTCATCCGAATCGACTTCATCTCGATCAAAGAGCCACGAAAGCACAATTAAACTTCCCCAATGCCTTTGTTTAAAAACACAACTCCGGTAAAAATTCTTTTCTCTATACAATTTTCAGTTTGAAACTAACCGACAAAAGTCCAATAGTTTCCCAACAATCTTGATGAAAGCGATTGAGCATTTCGCCGACGATTTCAGCCCTAAAATGTTTCAGTTTTTTTTCTTTTTATTGCCACAACAAAAACTTGGTTTATTACTCTCTGCCTTGGATTTTATCTACAAACAACCTTGTTTGAATGTTCGGTGCGATAAAGAAGTAGCTCACACACTTGTGCAGTTAAGTAAATGTGTTTTGTTTTATTAAATGTATGTTATTTCTGACACATTTTTTGAGCCAGGAATCTGCAATACTAATGCTGGTCATGAAAACTGAGCAAATATGTATATTGTGTAAAAAAACTGACGTACATGACAATGTGTACATATATGACTTTACAACCCATTGGCATGGCATTATTAATGCAAATGGTTACTTCAGCTCTAAAATCTTGATGTTTAAATAGTGACGGTCGGATTAAATTATATGAAATTATAACTAGCAATGAGCCATCCCGAAATATACCTTTTATAGAACAACATTTTCCAATATCTTAACGATAATATTATAACATCGGTGAGAATAATTTCGACCTTTCCCAAACAATTTAATCACTGTTTTCCTAATGACGTTTTCAAAAGCTTATTTTTTGTTCCAAAACTCAATTATGAGACTCGTTCATAAAACACTCTTTTCACATTAATATAAATTATCGAAATTAATTAATTCCCTAGCGAGTAACGTTTCGTTGGCTCCTAATCAAAATGTGCGAATAGGTATCTACTTGTTTAATAATTTCGTACAAAACTCTGAAAGTCAGTTGTAATTTTGCAAATGGAGTATCAATTCAATATTATGGGCCGCCATTTTGTGTAAACCAATGATCTAGAGAATGAACTGAGTCTTTGCTATCCAAATATTGACCCAATATTTTAATTGTGGTCTATTTTTATTTTTGACAAGCGTGGAGCTCGTGACTAAACAATAACAGCTGCATGGCCCGATCTCCAAGAATAAAAACGCTTGCCAAGGTTGATATGTGGATAAGTGATGATCTTCTTACCGAAATTCTTCTGTGCCCCAGAAAGCACGCTAAGCCGTTGGCCCCAGGTGTCATTGTAGGTCTTTGGCAATAGTTTCGGATTGTCAGACGCCAATAAATCTGAATCCAGTCTTGTCAAGACCATCATGTCATTACCCAGTTAGTGAGTTTTGCAGATCTGGTAGGCACACTGGAAATCGGCATAATTATGATGATGGCATTACCTCCATGTTTAGAACAATTTTAATTTACTTTTAATATATTGACATTAATCGTGGTTCCTTTTTTTAGTAGTCAAGGTGATTAAACCGAATAAAGTGAAGGAAGATTACTTCAAAAGAGTTAAGAATATAGGCCTATGTAAAAACGGACAGCTACAGTATTTGTCTTTTCATGAACTCTGGGCCACGGTATAGTTTCACCTTCTTCACTACCTACCCAAAAAATTATTGATCCCACAGTAGTTCTGTATCTTTGCATTTCCCTCGTTATGTTTCTCTGCTTGGAGGCTTTAATTAAATAAGGCCGCTACAGGAAACTCCTGTTGTGCAGCCCTCGAACTCATATGTATGACCAGCGAGAGGCAAATAATAATAAGTCTTATTCATAGACAGAGTATTGTTTTACTAACTAATAAAAATTTTGCGAAAGTAATGCTCCGTCGATTCTCTTTATCTCGTACAAACCATGTTTAGGGCGTTGATACAAACTGACGCATCATTTGCGATCGTTATTTCTAATTAAGGGAGAATGTTTTAGAAAATATAATTAAGACGAGAGTCGGACGTTACGAGAACTTATTGGGTGCTTACAAAAGGATGGACCCATTTACCTTGCTACCCTTACAAGTAGGTGAGTAATACAGGTATCAGTTACGTATATTTCAAGGAAAGTAGGACTATACTCATCGCTCTCGTTCCCGATGTTCAATTCCACAGCAATTGTGCATTATGGCTTTAAACAGAGATATTTTATTAATGGTTATGGCTTTCAGTCAAGCTTTCTTTATAGAAATTGCTACCATGAAATAAACAATTTTATCTCTTCACTAGCCGAGAAACAGACACAGGCATAAAATTACCTTGTTTTATACTATGATTTTAGAGAAAATTTAATAATAGTTAAGATGAGCCAGAGTCACGGGCGGCAGCTTGTAAACAAAAACCTCAAATGTCGCCCACTATAAAAGATTGGTAGCAACTTAAGTTCGGCAAACACGGTACACAAAAGGCTTATACTAAGTATTCCATTACCAATTTCTTTATTCTGTGTTGATTGACACTAATAGGCGATGAGACAGCATATTCCAACCACGAGCGCTAAGTATAAGTAGGTACATTTGGTTATTTTGGGCACCTTGAAACGGTTGTTGTTGGTAAATACGCTTCTTTTGTTTGTGGGGGTATTTTCCTTTTTGAGGTTGTGGAAAATGGTCTTTTTGTTAAATTTTTCGGTGGGAATATTTTTTCTACGATCGAAAGGGTTTTAACGTATAGCGTTTCTATTATTGTTAGGTTTTCGTAGTGGTTGAATGATTAAAGGCTCCAGGCAAGTGTTATTTTATCAGCGACGGCAATTGTCAAAAATACTATAAAGCTATAGATAGCGATTTTTAAGATGTACACGAGGTCTATCTCAAAAATCACTATCGCTTATGGAAAGTCATTTCAGATGTATTATTTACTTTCACTGCAAAGATTGTTTTCAAGTAGACATTCCCTTGTGGAATTTCTTCGAAAGACTCACCTGGAGCGGTCCTGGAACGCAAAGGACATTTGGAAGATCACGGATGGGTTTTAGTCAGTAAAAGTCTGACACTGCCTTCAACTCCGCCCAGAGCGGAAGAAGTCATTTCATGATACTCCATCCAAAAAAACGCAATCCCTAACACAAAGGTGCTGTGGCAGGCCTAAGCAAACATGTTGGGTGCTTATCACGATACTCGAAAGCCCGTCGAGTCAAAACTCATTTGAGAAGCAAAGAAAGCGCAAAAATCCCGCTGTCAACGCTTGGGTGTAGAGAATCCTTCATAATTACTGTATCTTCTCTTGTTTCTACTCTAAGGAAAAAATAATCCACTGCCATGTTCCATAATCACCAAATACCTGAATGTTTCAGTCCAAAGGCAAGTATCTCTATCTGTTCTAATACTAAACAATATTAAACTTTAAAGGCATACTTTTAAGGTCACCTAAAAAGCAGGCAAGACCACCCACCTTTGTCTGAGAACGCCAAAATTCTCGCTCACCAAAATTCAATTTAGTCTGTACGGTAACTATGACCCAATTCCCATTCAACAGAGCCTGTGTTTCCCAAATGTTAATAAACTTTTTTTTTCAAATACCCTCCCCTCATCTCACCTTCGGGGTAATGTAGGCAACTGTTCGTAAACCAGGAAGTACTGAGGCCTTGCCGGGAAAATAATGTGCTTCAATAAAAGGTACTGCATACTCAGATGTTCTCAAACTTTTGAGTTGTGACCCCCGAAGCGGTTTGGTGAATGGAAACTTTTTGGTGTAGTGGAAAGTTTGTTTCGTGGTGGGTTTATAATATTGGTGTATTGCAATGACCTACATTGTTGGTCTGATGTAGCGGAAATTTCTTTTTGTCATGCAAAAAGGTTCAGGAAGTTTCCACTTTTTTAGTAGCTTGTTATACGAATATACAGCGGTTAGATGATTAGTAAAGAAATATTTATGTAACCTGCATAATTTAATTTTGTTATTTATATGGGCCAATATATTGTAAGCATCGAATGTAACACAAACATGTGTTTTCGTAAGTCAAATATGTCTGTAGACGAAGTTCCTTTGTTAATATTGTTTATAAATATAATGTTGAATTGAGCACAAGTTAACATTACTGTTCAAAGGTATTAAGGCATTTTCGACCAGTTGACCTTAGTCCAATATCAGTTTTTAAATTAAAAACGTATTTGTTCCATCAGAATGAAACATTATTATTTGTAGAGGCAATTTTAAAACGCAGGGATTTCTAATATTTTCAATAAATTTTAAAATCTGGTTTAAAGCTAGTTACTGAGTCTTGTTTTGACCGACTTTAAAAAAGGAGCTATCAATAGCTCCTTTTTTAAAGTCGGTTTCCCGTGGTCGATTTTTAAACCCTTAACTAAACTTGGCGTCAACGCCAAGTTTAGTTAAGGGTTGCATTTTTCGTACTTGCTTGAATTCAATTGAATTCCATTTATTACATTCCCAAAACCAGTTGAGAAACACGTGCAAGCTCCCGATACAGCTCGTGAATTCTCGGTTTTATACGAAATGGCGGAGCGAAGCCGAATTATTTTCTATCATACTTCTCATTTTGTGCGAGTAGCACTCAAAACATTATTTATATGAGCCATTTCTAGGTTTATTTATAGGCATGTATTCTAAGATCGATGGCGTGTGAAATACTCCGAGTGTGAAGAGAATGTAAAATGCTAGCATTATTGTAAGTGTGACTGAAATAACTACCATATAAAAATATTTTCAATTTTGCCAATGCACATCACAAACATGATTATTATATAGTTACAATAATACAGTGAGTGCAGGAGAGAACTGCTGCACCCTGAGCGCTATAACATCCCAGGAAGCCTCACTAGCCGATGATTTTTTTTATCACATTACTGAGGAAATACATCCTAGTTTATTTTCCTTAATCGGAAATAATCATAATGACTTCTTCCGCTCTGTGCAGAGCGGGTGGACCGTCGTCGATGTTTAAGGTTAAGCAACGCTTGCCAAGGTTGGTCTGTGGATGGGTAACATACCGAGTTTCCTGCGTGCCTCGGAATGCACGTTAGGCCGTTGGTCCCGGCTGTCATTTGTAGATCTTTGGCAGTCGTTACGGATTATCAGAAACCAGTAAATCTGACTCCAGTTATGCCAAGAAGTACCTACCATATTACCCAGACCAGACCAGAGATCCAGATCCAGTGATCTGGTAGGCAGCCGCTCCACGTTTAATACTGGTAATCAGCTGAATCTGGTATGACTGGAAGCCGACCCAATTTTAGTTGGGAAAAGGCTAGGCAGATAACAGATAAAATATCATGAGGTAGTAATTATTTTTAATTTGACTAACATAGCTCTAAAAACCTTCATACTAATATAAAATGGACTTGCATCAACTATTGTGTGCTTGTTCTGAAATAAATATTTTCGATTTCAGTTTTTCTTTATTTATTTATTGATAGGAAACTCAACAGCTTATTTTACAATGTTCAAGATACGATAACAATGTCATATGGGATTCTGAAGCCAATTATAGAGTTTCACAGCATGCATTATATAAAGCTAGAAAGCAGATGAAAATGTAAAATATGTAGCTTAAATATTGTAGCTAAAAAAGAAAAAAAAATGGTAGTGCTAAAATAAAACTAAAGGTTAACTAAAAGAAAAGGAAAATATAACACCTCATCAACAAAATACAAATATTATTCACTTACTGGTGAGAATTTTTAAAAAAGATTTACGAAAAGATACCTTAGATAAGTGGAATATATCCAGACTTTCGAATTTATCTATGTATAAGCGAGGCAGTCAAGTCGAGGCATTCTTGCTTAGGTATAGTTTCCATATTTCTGTAGCTAAAATAACAAGTGGCAAAGAAAACACGACAAATGGAAACCTGGGCTTAATGGCCTGTATCAGCCAGTAGTGAGCAAGCGTGGTGAAAATAATTGTATCTTATGGAATCCTTTGTACGCACTTAGACTCCCATTCATTCCATTGTGGCGTGAGGGTCCTTAGCCAGGACCCTAAGCCCGAGGACCTAGTTCCAACTTAGAAATATACTTACACATTTCCCAGGGAAGTGTAAAAAGAATGTTAATACGAGTACTGTACATGGTAACTGGTAGGAACTCGTGAAGTTTTAAATTTATCGAAGTTTTTAATATAATGTTAAAAACTGCAAATTGTGGGAAATCTGTTTTTAATGCTGTTTATAATAAAGTCATAGTTTACTGAGCTACTAGAAACCTTAAATAACAATTTACAAAAATACCGCTGTTGGTATTTTTGTAAATTGTTATTTGAGGTTTCAGTAGCTCAGAAAACTATCAGTTTAGTTCGAGCTATTAAACTATTTAAACAACTCTTGTTTTTATTTAGGGAGCGTTCTCGAAATAAATATGGTTCTATAGTGGCAGACAAGTTTGTCAATAGAACTTTGGAATTGTCTGACAAAAGAATGAAGATTATTTTGAAGTATGAATACGGAAAATATGTTTAGTTTTTATATGAAAAGTCATGTAGTAGCGTGCCGTAAATAAGTACGAAATTAAATTCAAATCTGTGAATAAAATTCATTAAAATAGTAA
The DNA here is from genome assembly GCA_905332915.2 of Hecatera dysodea. Taxonomy (NCBI): domain Eukaryota; kingdom Metazoa; phylum Arthropoda; class Insecta; order Lepidoptera; family Noctuidae; genus Hecatera; species Hecatera dysodea. The sequence continues at coordinate 4,003,798 of HG995290.1, read as the reverse complement.
GTAAACACTAGGGGTGAGGTTTTGGTGTTACAATACATACATACATATATAAAAAGATCGATATCCGTCTGCCCGTTTCATTTTACCACTGCGCTTTCAATTGCATTCTTCAAACACAATATTGAGTACAAAACTCGCTGGCAACCTTTCGTTCACAGCTTCAAAGCATATTGGAGTCCGGAATTCAGTAGATAACGTATATACAGAGTGTTCCAGAAGTGCGTGGTCATATTTAAGGGTCTGGATCTGTAGATGATCAAGACAAGATAAAATATAGTTGCTAAAATGCAGTTGATGACGTCTATATTAGTTCAATCACAGATTTGATGCCAGCAACTACATTAAACTGCTGGAAGTATGTTTTTATTTTCTGCTTTTTTGGTCGTTATAAAGCTACTTTACGTTATGTCACATTCCCGATTCGTCAACATGTCAAAAGTAGAAAAAACAAATTTGCGTTCAGGTGGTAGATATTTTGCCGGGGGAATGAAGTTCGGAGGGAAAGGATGTTTGTGCCACCACAGTGCACATCTCTCAACTGCTACACAATCCTCCAACGGTGGTCACCCATCCACAGACAGACCTTGGCAAGCATTGCTTAACCTTGTAGGTCAACTAGTGAGTGCCACGTTCGATTTCTAAGCTAAAGAAAGAACAGTTTTTTCTACCAATCGAGCAATTTGATTTAATACCTTTCGAATTCTTTGGACTGAAAGCAATTTTACTTGAAAACTTTTTGAGTTATGAAGATTACGCTTTGATCTTTGAGATAAGACTAGAATGTTGGAGTACCAGTTTCTACTTTAACGAAGGATCGATGGATATATTAAGCAAAAGAATACGATTAGGGAATATTTCAGACCTACTTTTTCGAAAGATTCCTGTGAATTTTCGGGTTCAAAACGGTTTCTGAGTTCTTAAAAAGATCGGCTTCAACTGAATGAAGAGCCGAGACAAATACAAAAAAAAAAACTAAATTTACAGGCAATTATGAATTGCCAGTAAATATTAATCTTATATTAATATCTAGTTCACGTGCCGAAAATATTGATTAACGAACTGATAAATAATTATTTGGACCTATTTAGCGCCGCCGGGCACACAATGATGTTGTTTTCAAATTAAGTTTCCCGTTATTTGTACCTACCCACTTGTGTGTTTCTGAGTGTGCCCAATAAACTAGTTCTGTTTCTTTCTTTCAAAAAATAGAGGAACAAAAATAATAATTTTGCTGATCCCCAAAAGTACAACGAAACGTTATTTCAAGCTATAACAACAAAATAAACTTATGATCAAGAAATAGTTACTGCTAGCAGAGTTGTCGAAGCTAAGAGTTAACTAACAATGAAAGATGCCAACAAATTGGTTTAAATGTCTCTCGCTTTCAACTAATAGTTGAAAGACGTCCACCATTTTACTTAGTTCCAAGAACGGAGTCGGAAACATACGGGTAGCAATTGTGATAGGAGCCGCATGTGGCTAATAACATGGCATGGTTTAACAGCCAGTCACAAAAATAACTCTGATTGTTTGTCAGGAATAGGCACGGTACCTATTTTGTGGGACTTAAACACAACTGGCGTACATCTCTGCTTAACTTTCCAAAACCGCAGTCAGTCTACAGATGGGAGACTTCTTAATATACCCTGATTCTGACTCCCTCTTTATCGATTTTGATATTTATCGCTTTCTCTCCTTTCTCTCTGGATGGGATCTATACGTTGAAATTTATTTAAGTATCTACATAATCATTAGAGACTTATGATATTTGTTTCATTAATCTAATCCAACTCACCAAATCGTGCTGAGTGTAGCGTGGTTGAAGATGTTTACCATATGATGGCGGAGTGTGCCCGAAATGAGGTTCAATATGATGTGTTTCTATAGGAAGTGGGCACTTGATTCTAGCCCGTCCTCTGTCAGATGAGGCAAAATCAATTTATAAATTAGTTAAAATAGCCATTAAGCGTAGATAAGTTAATTTTGTGAGGCCTATGAGGGTAGCATGATCATGTTTGATCAATCCCTGTATAAAAAAAAAAAGATTAGAGACTTATGATATTTGATTCATTAATCTGATGTGCAGTACGTTGACGCTGGTCAATCTCTCTTTCTCTTGCAAAGTCGTGGACAATATTGTGGATTACATGTTTGTCATTTCTACTTTTGTGAAACACCTATACTAAAATGTAACTTGTAACTGTTTATGTTCCAAATAAATTAATATAATACAATGTACATTGACGAACAACAACAACTCAACAGTAACAAACACAAGATTAAAGAGAGGATGTTGCGGAATTTGTTCGAAAGAGTCACCGCGGCCCTGGAACGCAAAGGGCACAAGAAGGATCACGGTTGGGTTTTAGTCAGTAAGAGTCTGACACTCCCTCCCGCTCCGCCCACAGCGGGAGAAGTCATTTGATGATTTGCCATCCAAAAAAAAAAGATTAAAGAGAAGATTGGTACAACATAATAAATCGATTATTAAATTATATTAATAAACTAGCTGCTGCCCGCGACTTCGTCCCCGTGGAATCCCCGATTTTAAAACATTCTTTATCGCTGCTCCGCTCCTATTGGCTTAAGCGTGATGATATATAGCCTAAAGCCTTCCTCGATAAATGGTCTATTCAACCCAAAAAGAATTTTTCAATTCGAACCAGTAGTTCCTGAGATTAGCGCGTTCAAACAAACAAACAAACAAACAAACAAACAAACAAACAAACAAACAAACAAACTCTTCAGCTTTATAATATTAGTATAGATTATCGCTAAAATATATTAATTGGTTTAACAATACAGTGAGAAGCATGCAGCAGAGAACAAAAAGTTTGCATGGAAATGTTCCAACAAAATATTGTAGTTGTGACGTATCAGTGCGAACCATCAATCGCTCACTCCGCCGATATAGTTCATGCTCATGCCAGCGCAACAGATGGAATTTCAGTTAACAATAGACTGAACATCGTGATATAAAAAAATATATGCATATTCAATAAAAAGTAATTATTTTGGGGGTTTTAATGCTATGATGTCGCTTCCTTTACGCATGTTGCACAGATCCATTCATTCTTCTTGAGGATTTTTGAGGAATTATCTGAATTTCTGAATGAAAAATCTGAAACCTAATAAGATCACTCGTGTGTCTGTTGGTCATAGCCAATTTTCTCCGCTTCCACTTGATTGATTCAATAAATACATGTGAACTTCTGTAAAATTTATTTACTAACGCTGCACTTCTTGCAGCTTTAGTAAATAATTTTTGTGCATTTCGTCACTATACACAAAATATAAATTAATAAAAGATAATTGAAACTGCCGTTTGCAAATAAAAGGGCTTACTGTTATTCATATTTTGAATTTATTTATGAAAAGAGTTAGTTTTTACTAATTCCGTAGAAAAGCAGTCGTTCCAATCGACCTCCTGTATATTCCAACACAGGGTTAACACAAAACTAACAAAGTTTGAAAGTACGAAGAAATTCAAATTATTTAGATAGTGAGAACAGTGACTATTCCATTTCGCGACAAAATGACTATTGTGAAGAATCCCTTTGTACTCGAATTTCTAAATTGGTTTCAGGGCTTTTGGGGTGTCAAAGGTACCTTGTAACTTACCTACCGAGGAAAGTCAACATTTTGTGGATGAGTGGGTTTTCTAATATGTATGTCTTTTTAATAGTGAAAAGCTAAGAAATGGAATTCTCAACTAAATAACCTACCCAATGTCTAACTGTTTAAAATCTGATGCTAATGTTTAAGCTCTGGCTAGGTAGGGCCAAGTGTGATTGAGTTGCCAAGTAAATTTCTCATTGGCAGCCATAACTGATTTTTTACCGACTTCGAAAAAGAAGAAGTTCTCAAGGCGACGTGATTTTCTTTTTTTTTTGTGTGTGTCCTCATAACTTTTTAGTGGGTTTACCGATTTTGATGATTTCTTTTATATTCGAAAGCTGGTGCGTGGTGTCAAGTGGTCCCATTTAAATTAGAATGAGATCTGACAACTAGTATTTGAGTTATCCATAATCAATGGCTTCGACTACGATAATGATGTTTTCATTTTCACTTATCGATATAAAATGAAACATAAAAATTGTTTACGATAGTTTGGAAGATCATCCTAGTATTTCGTAGGTGTTCTCTTTCTAATTTGGTGAAGATCTGATGAAGAAGTCTTCAACACATGATAGCAAAACCAGGATTTCTGAAATCTTTACAAACTAACAAAAAAAGCTGTACGCTGTGATGGGGTATGTTTTGCTGTGTAAAAAAAAAACTTTGTACATAAAAAACAACCGGCTTCTGAATAATAAAAAAAAAACAAAGTAAAAAATAAATTTAATTTCGTAAGTCAGTTTTTTTTTTTGTGCCAGTTAATAAGTAATAGGTGAACACCTACAAAACCCACCTATTTGAAAGATTTCAATCTTCGAAATGCGGATGCCCTCAGAAAATACAACCGTGTTTTTTTTGTGTGCCGGAAAGTTCTCTATCAGTTTGGATCAGTTATTATTTCAAATGTTAACATTTTACTTTCACTAAAATGTTCAATTATGAAACGTTTTCTTGGAAAAACATTAGGTATATTTAGTAAATATCGAGAATGTAGGGTACTTAGAGAAATTCAAAATTTAGGTATAAAGGTCGAAATTAGAGAGAACCCGGAAGATCTACAATATTATTTTGTGTTGAAGTGATAAAATCAGCGTTATAGCAAACGATAATAGAGTTTAGTTGGTAATTTACATATTTACTAATATTTATGTAGTTAATTTCAGTGTGAATACCTAGTTGGCGTGTTAATCACAAGCGCTACTACTTAGCGTGATTTCTGGGTCAGGTCAAGTGTTTTCGTATTTTTCACCTGAATTTCTCAGTAACTAACCTGAGCCTTGATTTTTTCCAAATTATTGCTCCTGTAATTTGAGGTTTTAATATACCTGCCAAAATACATACATAATGTTATTTAATGTTTTCGGGATAAATAGGCTACAGTTTCAACCACTATAACTCCTCAAACCCAGTTTCTGAGATGACGATCATCAAATTGACATACATAAATATATGTTGCCGGAAAATTGCAAACGTCGTAAGATTGTAAAATATCGCATGAAATTGTAAACAAATTTTCTAATAAGACATGGATATATTTGATACTATTGATTGGGATTTCCTGATGAGCTAATTCACTAGCTTTGCTCGCTCACTCTAGCTTCCAACATCACATTACAAGTTATTTTATCCATCCCGAAGTACCTTAAATTACTTCAAACCTAATCTACCCCTATCCCTTATATGGTGTACATAATAAAGAGTATTCTATTCTATTCTAACAAAACCACCTCCACATCATGAAATGGTCAATTCCACGACATATATAGTCAAAACCTATGGGTACATATCTACATTCATTCTAACGAAAACCATTAACCTCCTTCTAGGGCGGTCGGGTAGAAACTCAATTTTCACTTCCTTCCATATCAAGCAAACAGATGACCACTTCATTCACTCGAATTACACTGTCGTATCAACAATTAAACTACAAAACCCGATACCAAACAACTGCACCTGTCTGAATATCAATATTTCACGCATCGCTAGTCATATTAATTCATGTATTATGTGAATGTGTGATTATTGAATACAATAATACGCGCCACCAGCGATCACGGTAGGCGGGTGATCGAATTCAAGCGATATTCATTCTTGCGTGGCACGCGTCAGTATGGATCATTTTCAATCATTATGATCACTGACTCCGATCGGGTTACCATGGCGATTTCGTTCCCCGGATTAGTCCCGAGGCCATTTTTGGGAAGTTTTGTAAATAGGTTAAGTTAGGGAAGTACACCTTTTTAACTGACTTCCAAAAACAGAGGAGGTTCTCAAGTCGCGTGTATGTTTTTTTTTTGTGTTACCTCATATTTTTGTACTAGGTGTCCCAATTTTGATGTTTTTTTTTGTATTCGAAAGCTGGCGCTTGTCGTATAGACGAGCAGCAGAGGCTTAGTAATAGGATTCCTTTGGATACTTTTTGGTTACGGAACCCTTATATCTAAGCTGAAACGGGAACGGTCACCACTGGAAAGTCAATAGTTCAGTCAAGTCAGTTGTTCGTGACGATCTGTCTGAGATCACATTTGCGGGGCACTCTTAGCCAGCAGAAATGTGAACCTTGGTCTAAGGACTCTCATGACTTTTAGATAAGAAAATGTGCTCGAATAAAGGAAATAAGCAAAAGTGAAAACTCTCACTAATAGTGTTACACAGAAATGAATTCATTCCAATATTGTTACCAATTCTAACTACCATTGGCAATGGCTCTGTACCTACATGCAAAAGTAATCATTATTTCGGTTTCCCTTTATAAACATTGCAATTTCAACCTCTCTGTGTAAAACGTATGGTTGCTTTCCTTTACAAAACTTTTACCCTTCATTATAGTCTGTTTTTCCCCGGAATTAGGGGGTAAAAACCCGCCTACATTTCTCTTTACCTATTTTTCCAGGCTACTGTTATTTTCTTAAAGGAATTTGTTTCAATTTGCTTTAGGAAGCGCCGACTCGTTTCTTCATTGGAGACGTGACGACATTTCTTTTATTATTTGTTGAGAAATGTAAGGATATTATGTTTATAAAATGTGTACTTGGTTTTACTCGTGAGTTTCTTTCGCGTTGGCTATAATTCCAAGGGAATCATTTTCTGGGATGAAAACTGTATCTTGTAATAACCCAAGGACGTATTGCGTCAAGTCTTTCCACAATCATAATACAAAAGCGAAACAAACTCGTGTCTGTTTGTCTGTTCAACGTCTTAACGGCACAGGTCTAACGGCGATACAGGTACTGGAATAGGATTGTTGTGGAATTTGTTTGAAAGAATCACCGCGGCCTTGAAACGCAAAGAGAACTAAGTGGAACATGGGTGGATTTTAGTCATTAAGATTCTGACACTCCCTGTCGCTCCGCTCAGAGCAGGAGAAGTCACTTGATGATTTGCCATAAAAAAGGTATTAGAATAGGATATTGGATAATTTTATCTCGGTAATATAAACTTGAGATAATTTTTCATCGATCACGCGTGCATACACATAGTTTCATAAACATAGTTTCATGTAAATCTACTCTGACCAAGACCAGCATGTTTATGTAGTACTAGCAGAACCCTGCGGTTTTACCCGCGTAGTTCCCGTTCCCGTGGGAATATAGGGATTAAATATAGCCAATGTTACTCGTGGATAATTTAGCTTTCGAATGGTGAAAGAATTTTTAAAATCGGTCCAGTAGTTTTTGAGCTTATTCATTACAACCAAACAAACAAACAAACAAAGTTTTCTTCTTTATAATATTAGTGTAGACTAGTATTTTAGTTATTTTAACTACCAGTTTCAATCGGTCGTATATTATAGAATATTGAAATATGTTACCTATCCCGTCTTGTTTAACCCACAACCCATAATTATATCAATAAAATAAAATGCGTTATTTAAAGAACTTACTAAACGTTAAGTTGGCAGTTTGTGGGACCTTAGGGCTAGCCTTTACCTCGGACTGAGAATAAGAAGTGTCATACAACGTGGCAAAGACTTGAATTTTTGAATGAATTTTTTGATACCATATTTTGGTTAGGAGTATAGGGATGTTTCCTGAGTTAAAAAATATGATTCTATTTAGTCCATCAGTTAGATTATCGAAAAATATTGGACACGTATTTTTTGCTTTTTCAAATCTATAAAAGTTGACGAAGATATAAAGCATCAAAGATCAGGAGTGGGGGCTTGTGAAGTCACGCCGTGGTAAAAATTGTAGCACGTAGTGACGTCACACGAGTTTTTAACGCACTGTATCGTCTCCGTTTTTTGTTTATGTGAAAAAAGATAAAAATACGTGCCGAATATTTTTTGGAAATCTATCTGACGGACTGATTAGATTTTTAGTCAACTGCCCTATTATGGATTATTTTTATTTTAAATGTATGTATAATGTATATAGTTAGATTAGTTATGAAACAGAAAATGTAAGTGTAACATAGAACAGTTCTTCAGTATTTTACCCATCAAGTAAGAGAATAAAACAAGCACACGACCGTAACGTACATCAAACTACAAATAATACCACAATTTACAACAAAAATAAAAACGATAAAAAATCCTTGTTGAAATCTCCTTATCCCAAGAAATACAAACGTATGGGTACAGCAAGATCCCGCATTATATGTATATGGGGGCCGGGGATGTCAGATGATATTGACAAGCGGATCCAGGGATCTCAATAAAGCAGTCAATCTTGCTATTACATCCACCGACGGCAAATCGAAAGCTCTTTCTTTGCAAATATGTTTTGTTTGTAATACGAACAAAAATGTGAGAGATATGAATGTATTGAAGTTTAAGACAAATTGTGGAGTAAGAAGAAAAGTAACTATAACTAATGTTCTTACTTAACTTAGAGTAAAAAAAAAACGTTTTAGCAACATTTTCCATGAATGCTTCGCTCCTATTGCTCGTAGCGTGATGATACCCTTCCGCCTTCATCGATAAATGGGCTGTCTAACACTAAATTATTTTATCAGTTCGAACCAGGAGCTTCTGAGATTAGCTCGTTCAACCAAACAAACAAACTACTCAGCATTATAATATTAAAAAAAATAATAATGAAATTATTTCTATAGATTTGAAAGTCTAGTTTAAGACTTTAAATGTTTGTCAGTTTTCAGTTTTGCGAAAATAATCTGCTAAAATGCTTTATAATCGCTACCGAAGCTGCAGGCAAAGGCTTTACATTAAACAATCAATACCCCCATCGGGTGCCTAAAATATTTATGGCCAAAGAAGTACGTTAGTTCGCAGTAGTGTCACTCAAAAACTCAAGATTTTTATCTTTATTATAGTAATTAATCACATTTACATTGGTATCGATTCAAAACTGATCGCCTCATCCACTAACAAAGCATATTTTACCATAGCAATATTTCCGAATTGGTTCACTCCACCAAAAGCTCCGAATCAGAGGCTTTATGGTAAATTGGCTGTGCGTTCGACGATGCAGACTGGTTGCCTAAACGACGGCCAGTTTCAGCCTACGTTAGTTAGGCCACCTAGTGACCTTATTGTGCTAGCGAACAAGCTTTTTGGCAGATACAATGAAATCGTTGTGATGGATTGAGATGTCAAATATATTACATCACTCGCTTAATACGCTGTAACTTTAGAAAGTTATCATACAGACTATAAATATACAGGGTAATTTGAAAAACTAAATCGCGAAAAAAAATCAGCTGTTTCTTACATTTATGTTCGGTAACTCATCAAAATTTAGGGAACAGCTGTTTTTTTTTCGTGATTTCAGGTTTGGTCCCATATTAAAAATTATTCATAATGTTAAAATGACCTCTTAAGAGGTTGTTGGTGTTTTTCAAATAACCCTGTAAAATAGCAGTACGAAGAGGGCTATGTTTGGAATTTTCTTGTGTGATCAAATCGAGATCAGAGTGTCTTCTCAAACCGAAAAATGTCTAGAAGGATCAAAGTAGCCAGCACAGCAAGAATGATTATATCAATGCCAGACTTAAGTGTAAGGCACTATAAATAAATATTAGCAGTACGGAGAGGGTTATGCTTGGAATTTTCCTGTGTGATCAAATCGAGATTGGAATGTCTTCTCAAACCGAAGAGATTTGTAGAAGAATCAAGGTAACCAATATAGTAAGGATGATTATATCAATGCCAGACTTAAGTGGAAGGCACATCGCTTCCAGACGATGGCCCGTGGGGCTGAAAGGGTCTGGATTGGCGATTGCATACCGGAAGACGCGAAATAGAACCAGTTCACATTTTGGAAGAAGTTCATGTCCAACAGAGAAAGTTTTTCAGTTGAATTCATCATTGTAGCTATTACCAATGTAGAAGAAAGATGAATGGGTTCGATTCCTAGGTCGGGAATGAAAAAATGTTGGTTTTTTAATAAAGAATTTGTAACTAGCAACCTGGTGTTTGGAAATCGTTCGTGTGACAACCGCCGTGCTTCACAGAGCACGTCGAGAGGTTGGTCCAACGCCTGATCTTTCCAGTCCTGACGGACTGCCGTCCTATCGCACTATGGACCAATATTCTAATGTGTTATACATGTTTTAATCGCACGGAAAACTCTGATACTATGATTCAGGATTCCTTTAGTTAACTTTAGTAGTTCGCTGCTGGCGGGATAGATGGCATTTTTCTTGTCGTACAAATTTCGCCTCGTTAGTTTTTCTTATTTGCAGCATTGATCATTACATTCATCTTCATGATTCGGGTTTCGTCCAGGACTATCAACAGACAGAGCTATTATAAGTAAGTAAATATTATAAAGATCGCGGTACGTTGGTGTACGCCTGTTTCCTTGATCTCTCCAAGGCGTTCGATCTTGTTTCATACGATATGCTCTGGAGAAAGATATATACATATATATATATATTATTGATGCCGTAACAATACTAAAGGAACTGAGAGTGCACTATAATATCTACTGCGTACTCCGTCCAGTTTGCTACCGTGATCCAAATTTGGTGCAGACAAAAGAAAGATGAATATTTATGCCTAATATCCTCTGTAACTACACCTATCGCGGCACGATTGTCCGAAGTTTCGCCTCTGTTGGTTTAATCTATGGCTTTAAGCCCGTATGTCGATCACACATTGCATAATTACGAGTATAGAGGAAGCATTGATTGATGATGATTTCTATTTGCACATTGCTGCCATTGTGTGCCATTCGTTACTTATGATTGACAGGGCTGGGTGTTATTTTTGTGTGACAACAAATTTGTGTTCTAGGACTGGTGAAGTGCGGGCCTGCGGATAGCGAGCTATGGGTGGCTCGCCGTCCGATAGCAACCAGGCCCGAGTCGACGGCGCGTCGTGTTCCACGCGCGCCTCAAAGAGCCGTCAGCAAAGAAGACGGGGCCCCATAGGATCAGTGCCTGCTAGGGTTGCGGAATTTGTTCGAAAGAGTCACCGCGGCCCTGGAACGCAAAGGGCACAAGAAGGAACACGGGTGGGTTTTAGTCAGTAAGAGTCTGACACTCTCTTCCGCTCCTAAAAAAACTTATTTTATTATTATTTTTAATGTTTTGTGTGCTTTTTTGGGTAGAATGTAGCGATATAACTTCTAATACAACGTCTAAATGTAATGAATGCCAAAATTAAAAAAAAACAATACATTATTTTATTTCTAAATGTAGGTAACGCTTACAAATAAAATATTGTATTTTGAATTTGTTTATTTTGGCAAACAGATTTCTAATCAAAACTTATTTTTATTAGCCGACAGAAGAATTTTTTAAATTAGTTTTGTTGGTATTGAAATTCGAGCATTTATTTACAACTAGATTCTGCCATCGGCTCGATGCCGATCGCCCACGTGAATTTCGGCTAAATTGCTAAAGGAATATACTCCCGGGATTAAAAGTCAAGACTGTAATCGAAATTTTAATGAACACTCGAGTTTTTATCAAAATCACTATAATTTGCGTTCACAAAGCTTGATTCATAAAATAACTGTTCTATATTCTAGCAAAAGTCTATTAATAATCAAATTCCATATGATAATCGCACTACACACTAGGATGACGTAGAATATTAGCGATTCGTCTAGCGCGTGGTGCACGGTCGGCTCTCGTTCAAAAAGTGTCCTTCAACATGGCCGCCGTGCTCCCACCCGTCAGACGCTCCGCTAGAGTGACGGCTGTCACTCTTATTCTGACGTCTGACATTTGACGTAACTGTCACCTAACAGTGGAAGCTGTCATCGGTGACAGCTGACAGCAGACTTTAAATACGGCGTATTAGCGATGCGCCGACACGGCCAAACTGACTAGCGACCGTCCTCGGGCGTACCTGGATGCAATCCTGAAACAACGTTACGCAACTTCAAACATATGCTCGTCCAACCTGACAACCAGAATAAGTTTTGGCTTTGACATTGCTATCACCATTCAATTACATATAAACTTGGACCGGACGGGTGTGTCCTTACGACTGACCCTGATGTAATGGGTAGCCCGGACTACACTGTCCCTTCGACCAATCACTCAAATACAAGTTTTGGACCGGACGGGTGTGTCCTTGCGACCATCACGGATGGACCGGACGACACTGTCCTTTCGACCAATCACTCAAATACAGGTTTTGGACCGGACGGGTGTGTCCCTGCGACCATCGCGGATGGACCGGACGACACTGTCCTTTCGACCAATCAATAAAAAAAATGGACTAGACAGGAAGTGTGCGTCCCTTCGACCAGCCAGTATGGCATGGACCGGACGGCACATTCCGTCCACCGGCACACATGATACACAAAAAAAATACACAAGTCTCGTACATACCTAATTGTTATGGATTTCGACTTCTACTTCGTTTAGTTGGGACGTTTCGTCATCCGAGAGTACACTTAGAGTATCAGAACCCGCAGTTAAAGTATCTGAGCCAGCTGTATCGGTGTTGGATTCGAGAGTCAAGGTGTCATCGTTATGTAATGAGTGTGTACTTTCTCTACTAGTACTCTCGTGTACCTCTTCTGGCGCCGTCTCAGCCTCCGTTTCATTCAATAGACTACTAGTTACTTCTAATAAACCCTCGTGTCCCTTAGGTACTGCGCGCAAATACTCATGTGCATACTTGTAAGTACGTCTGGAACCGACACCACTAACTGTCTTAAGCTCATAGCGGTCATTGTCTAAAATCGCAGTGATAACGAACGGCCCTTTGAACTTCCTATCAAGCTTGGTCTGATTTCGCTCGCTACTTTTTATAAATACGAAGTCTCCTACTGAGAATGGTTTAATTATCGCTCGACCTTTATTGAATCGTTCAGCGTCGGCTGCAGCTGCTTTCCGAATATTTTGTGAAGCATCGTCCCGTACAGACTCTAAATCTAGACGGTTTGACTCTTCATAATCGGAAATACCTATTTTAGATAGTCCTAATGATTGTGCACGAATTCCTATCATCAACTCGGTCGGTGAGTATTTAGTTACGGCTGATTTAGTGCTGTTTAACGCTAACTGGACATTGCCGAGTTCTTCCCGCCAGGTTTTGTTAGGGTCATTCTCAACAATTGTGAGAAGACTTTTGAGCGTTCGCATAATACGCTCGACTTGTCCGTTAGCCCTAGCAGAACCAGTTGCTATAAAGTGCAAGTCGATTTTATGCTCAGCGCAGAAATTTTTAAATTCTGCACTTACATAGCAACGGCCTTGATCAGCAATTATACGTCTCGGTGCACCAAAAAGAGATACTGCCCTTTTTACGGCCTGCACAGCACAAGTTGCATCTAATGAATAGGTGTGTTCTAGTAATACGTATTTTGTAAACGCGTCGATAATTACCGAGCAGTACTCTTTTCGGTCGCTTTTGCCACTAAGCTTACCAGTAAAATCAATGTGAATGGTGTGCCAGGGCAAAGACACTTTTGGAATGGAGTGGAGCTGAACAGCTTGAGCTCCGGAAGGGCCTTTTGATGCCTTACATATAATACAGCTTTCTATAAATTTCTTAACACATTTGGACATCTGGGGAAACCAATACTGTTCATAAATTTTGTCTAGCGTTTTGTCGTATCCTAAGTGTTGTAGTTCGCTATGAATGTGACTAATTAAAGTCCAAATCAACGAGCGAGGGACAACGGGCAACCATGATACAATTTTGTTCCGAGCAATTTTCCTATACAAGATACCGTCTCTAACGTCATACGTTTCTGCTACGGATTCGGGGAAATCATTATTATGATGTTTACATATCAGATCTTGCACTTCAGAATCTCTTTTTTGTTCTACCGAGAGCCAACCTTTATGCAGTTCTACGAATTTGACATCTTTTCGTCCTTTGACAGAAGATGTTGAGGGAGCTAAATTTGTATCGGGTTGGGGATTTCTAGAGAGATAGTCTGCGTGCTCCATTCCACGGCCTTCACGATATACGATTTCAAAATCGTATGCCTGAAGGATAGCCCACCAGCGATGAACACGTGGTGTCAGGTCTACTTTTGACTTAGATGCTTTTAGCGAGTTGCAATCAGTGAAGACCGTGAAGTGTCGCCCGTAGAGGTAATGACGAAAGTGTTCTACCGCTCGTACGACTGCCAGCGTCTCCAGTTCGTATGAGTGGTAGCGGGACTCTGTATCACTTGTGCGTTGGCTAAAATATTCTATAACGTGGGGTAAATTATCTCTTTTTTGAATGAGGATTGCGCCATAGCCTTCGGAGCTGGCATCGGTATGTAACTCGACTGGCAGCTCGGGATCAAAAATGGTTAAGACTGGTTCAGATGTTAGTGTGCCAATAATTGCCCTGCGTATTTCCTCGCATTTGTCAGTCCATTTGATGGGGCCCTTAAGTTTCGTTAGTGGATACAATGGGCCGACTGTGTGACTAAAACCAGGTATAAACTTGCGGAAATAAGAGGCCAAACCAAGAAATTGCCGGACTTGTGTGGCTGTTTTTGGGGGTGGAGCATCTACCAGGGCCTGTATTTTACGAAGGTTGGGCCTCACTTCACCGCTTTGAAGCGAGTATCCCAGATAATCAATTTTTGATTTAAGAAATTTGCATTTTTTTTAAGTTGAGTGAAAATCCTGCCTCAGATAACGCACCCAGAACTTCATGTAACTGCTCCAGGCCTTCGCGAACGCTTTTAGAATGACAGAGAATATCATCCATATACACCAGGGGTTTATTCGTAAGGTGACATAGTGCTTTCGTTATACATCTCTGATATACAGATGGGGAATTGCGCAAACCGAACGGCATGGTCAAGTACTCATATTGGCCCTCTGGCGTCACAAATGCTGTCTTCTGTACGGAATCAGGGTGAATAGGAATTTGGTGAAAACCAGAGGCCATATCGAGGGAAGTGAAGAATTGGGCACCTGTAAGTTGGTCTATTTGATCATCTATACGCGGCAATGGATAGTGTTCGGGTCGAGTATTAGAGTTAAGTTCCCGAAAATCGACGCACATCCTATCTGTATTATCCTTTTTCTTGACTAGGAGTATCGGACTAGCGAAAGGTGAAGTACTCTCTCTTATAATCCCGGCGGCTAAAAGTTCTTGAATCTTTTCTCTTACAATTTGCTTTTCTGGTGGCGCTAATCTATAAGGACATCTTTGAACAATTTTGTGCGGGTCAACTAGATTAATTTCTAACATACCAGTTTTAACCTTTCTAGTTGGAACTCCTTCTATGAAATATTGAGCATATTTGTTGAGCAGTTTCACCAAAGATTCCCTATCTTCACCTTCAAGATCAGTGTCAATTGAATCGGAAGTTATTTTGTTCGGTTGCAACTCACAAGAATTAGACTGTTTCTTATAAAAGAATTTAAGCTGATTCTGATCTATTTGGACGCCAATATCGTTTTCTAAGAAATCCCTACCTATTATGACAGGTTCCGATAGGCAAGAATCCGGTACTACGTGAAAAAGTAAGGTCTGAGTTATTTCACCTACTTTTACTTCGTCTAAAATTTGAGTGTCACACCTAACATCGTCGCCTCCGATCCCAATTAGGTAAACAAGAGAATTGCACACAGTACCAGGAAATTTACGGCAAAAACTCTCTTTGAGGAGCGAACAAGACGACCCACTATCAAACAAAAACGAAACGGGCTCACCGGATGAAGTATTCAGGATGCCCCTTGAGGTGCGCTGTCCACACAGGTTGACCTCCTTGACTGCCGCGCCTCCACCAGTTTTTCTGTCGGGGCAAACTGTCGCCACATGCCCTTGCTTGCCGCACACGTAGCAGGTGACAGCTGGTGTCCTATCAGCAAGACGCGAAGAGTTGGAGGCGTCTGCTTGTGCTGATGATCCGGCGTTTTCACGTCTCTTCCTACAATCAGCTTGTCGGTGTCCAGATAATCCACACCAATGGCATTTTCCAGGGAACCGTGTATCGCTCATACGGGGTCGCTTCACTTCTATTTCTTGCATCTCTGATTCGAGGCGCCGCTTCAAAGAAATACCGCCTAGAATCCGAAACAATTGAGATCTACTACTGATGAGATGAGCATTCAGCTCACGACGTATAACACCGTCTTTTTGGCAGAGCACAGACACCACAAATCCAGTAATTACTTCTTCAGGCATGTCAGTCTTGGGTATTCGTTCAATCATATTCCACAACCGCATTGCAGATTCAGATGCAGTTTCTTTTATTCCAATCTGGAACCGCAATATATCATCAAAGTGGTCTTGCGGCAATTTCGGCTTTGAAAACTTGGCCAGTAAGGACTGTTTTACTAACGGCCAGGTCAACTCGGTTAGATTTAATCTAGTTATGCAAGAGGCTGCGCGACCCTTTAGTGCACTTGTGAGAGCCATAAGTAGCTCGACTCCTTCTAAACACTTTTTTTGCACAATCAATTCGGTAACGTTACACCAACCTTCTATGTCAGCATCACTGTCGTCTGGGTTGAACTGCAAAAGTTGGGTGGCAGCTGTACTTGTGCTAGGCATCTGTGACATTGAGACCATTCGCGAGAGTAGTGCTTCCATGTTGCTTAGTAATTTTGTGGCACCATGGTCTTCCAACGATGATCTCGTCTCTTCTGGTCGCAGCCCGTGGGATCCCACTTCTGATATAGGCGCAGGAGGGCCTTCATCGGAGTCCGCCATAGTTAGTCAGGCGCGGATACTTGGGCAAGGAATCGAAATTTTAATGAACACTCGAGTTTTTATCAAAATCACTATAATTTGCGTTCACAAAGCTTGATTCATAAAATAACTGTTCTATATTCTAGCAAAAGTCTATTAATAATCAAATTCCATATGATAATCGCACTACACACTAGGATGACGTAGAATATTAGCGATTCGTCTAGCGCGTGGTGCACGGTCGGCTCTCGTTCAAAAAGTGTCCTTCAACATGGCCGCCGTGCTCCCACCCGTCAGACGCTCCGCTAGAGTGACGGCTGTCACTCTTATTCTGACGTCTGACATTTGACGTAACTGTCACCTAACAGTGGAAGCTGTCATCGGTGACAGCTGACAGCAGACTTTAAATACGGCGTATTAGCGATGCGCCGACATATACAATAAAAAAACAAGTATTAACAAATAACAACAAACAAACAACAAGTATTATTAAGTTGAAGTTTTAATACTTTGGTATTACAACTTCAACTTGTACATATGAACCAAATAGAGCTAAATTTTTATTAGAAACGCTACTATTCAACATTCTGTTACCATTTTACAATATTTATTACAGTTTTTTTGATGGGAAATCATCAAATGACTTCTCCCGCTTTGGGCGGAGCGGTAGGGAATGTCAGACTCTTACTGACTAAAACCCATCCGTGATCCTTCTAGTGCCTTTTGCGTTCCAGGGTCGCGGTGACTCTTCCGAACAAATTCCGCAACCTCTAGTTATCCCTCCTCAACATCTTTTTTCGGCTACAGACTCTTAATTCCTCTGCTTTAAAATTTTGTATCCTAAATTATCATTGTATTGTATACAAAGCTTTTCCTGCAATTAACGATATTACTATTTCTTTTATTTATTAAATTCCCTATCATTATATTAGAAGAAACTACTAAACTAACGAAAGCCCCAACCATGCTCAACCCAGATACCAATCGGCATATTCAGATTCTCTATAGATAATCTGAAATCTGAACCCGCCAACCAGCATCCAAACCGAGCACCCGCCGAATTCTCTCATGAATCACAGATTATATCAGTTAATATAATATTGTTTTTATTTATGTCATGACTATGTAGGTAGGTCAATCTGTTTTTGCTTTATTGGCTTAATCTACTTTTTACAATGTTTTATAGTGAACTGATTAATTATTTCTATGTTGGATTCAATTTATTCCACTGTGTCATGTATTAATTACTGCATACTAATGTATAAATTCAAGTTCATAAAACCCAACAGACAGATGTGTTGCTGGGGAGTTGGTTGCGCCAATTGTTCTTCCCAGCTATAACACTAGGAAGTGGTGATGGGCGGGTGTTTAAGGGGACTGCCTTTTGACGTTCGAAATGTGCTGGCTCTCAGCCTAATTTGAATAAATGACTGTTGAATTTGATTTTGATTTTGAATGGCCTATGCCAGCGACGGATAATATGCATTAAGACTTGATAATGATAGTGCCTAAGCTCTTTTTAACCGACTTCCATAAAAGTAGGAAGTTCTCAAGTCGACTGTATTTTTTGTGTGTGTTACCTCATAACTTTGTACTGGGTGTCACGATTTTGATGATTCTTTTTGTATTCGAAAGCTGGTACTTGTCGTGTGGTGCCATTTAAATTTGGTTGATGTTTTTCTCATTTAAAAATAAGTATAAATTTAACTTTAATTTCGGTATAACTTCAAAAAACGAAGAAACAACCAAAACACCGAGTTCCGAAAGTAAAGTTATTTCGTCGAAAGTAAAGTTATTTTTTTTAAGTTTTCCTGACAACTATGGCATACGTTTTCACACAAAGCCTTCCCAACTAAGATAGTGATTAATGTTAATGCTTGATGTTTTAAGCTTTCAGTGGCTTTACGCCAGAAGTGCTAAGCACAGGGATTGAACTCACGATCTCTCACTCAATTCACGCCTTAGACGCTCCGGTATGCTCGATGTTCGTTCGTGACTATACAGGCTGATTTTCAATTTCAATTGCAATTTTTCAATCGGTAACGGGGCCAGTCTCTTTGTGTAAAATACTGGTACTCAGCTGATGCTGGTTAGACTGGAAGCAGAACTCAACATAGTTGTGAAAAGGATAGGCAGATTTGTTATCTTTCAGGAGGTGAAAGTATAACTTTGTTTTCTCAACATTTATTTAAATCATGTTATAGTTTTTAAGTTATAAGTATCAGCTCATAAATTTCAGGCATTATGGCTCTCCTCTAGTCTCAATTAGCCCGTTATGCCCCTTTTCCACACACGCATGTGGTCTGCCATTTTGGGTCAGTCTTTCGAGTAAGATTCAAGCAAAAAAAAGTATTACATTTCGTAGAGTTAAGTGTGCTGAACAGCTGCTGATTAAAAAAAAACAATTAATTAAAAACGCGCCCTGTATAACATTCCTTCAGTTACACTTGCGTGCACCATTATCGGCGCTATCCTTCAAACAATTGCTCCAGAATATATATATTACACGTAACACCGAGCGTCAACGCAGCTAGGACGCGTCGGGACACGTACGGATCACGTGGGCTCCTCGTACGGATCACGTACGAACTTACACGTGACACGTACGACTCTATACTGAATACGTGTCGAATTAGGTGCATTATGCTGGTACTAAGTTTAATTGTTTTGAGAAAGGATAATCCTAAACTGTGTGGGTGAAATTGATAGTTTAAATGGTTTGTGGAAAGGTTGCTGTTCGCGTTGGTTCGGCATCGCCACCATTGTCATTCAAATTTAAAATATAAATGGAGAAATATTCAACTTCAAATGTTTATAATCAGAAATCGGGGGATGATTTGTTGGATTGTAATTGACTACATGACATTTCGGTAGCGCATGTAAGTCCCATAAATTTTTTTTTAAGCTTTTTTTTTAAATGGTTGAAACTGAATGTCGTTCTTTACTTTAAATATATATTTGTAGTGACTGTTGAATTGGTTTAGGGACCGCAACATAAATTCAGCTCTAGTTAGACAAATGATTGTGTCTGTATTAAGCCTTTTGGACATCAGCACAAACCAAACCCTAATTTAAAGCCAAATGGCGATATAAACTTTCCCCTCATTTAAAAATCCCTCTCCCAACCAACAGGCTTTATAAACTCACTTCTTAGTGCTTTGATAGTTTTTTTCTGGTTCTTATTGTTAATTTTTAAAACTCATTAACCAGGTTTTATTGTCCAAAATTTTAAAATCTTGGTCTTAGGTTTCATGGCACAGCTGGCAACAAATTGTCGGCAACGCCACCATTGTCATTCAAATCTAAAATATAAATGGAGAAATATTCAACTTCAAATGTTTATAATCAGAAATCGGGGGGATGATTTGTTGGATTGTAATTGACTACATGACATTTCGGTAGCGCATGTAAGTCCCATACATTTTGAACTTTTCGACAATCGGCATTGCTCATAGAATGTCACATTCTCTACACCTTCAGGTCATCGAACCTTTCAGTCTTGTACATTTAAAGTTAAACCAGCAAAAACAACTTTTACATTTTGAGGCTAAGCCTCCATAGCACATGCATAATGAGTATTACCGGGCCACGCTACACAAACATGGCCGCCACTCGAGTTTGTGTGCTGTCATAACATTTTACTACGCCTAGTTTCATTGCAAGCAGAAGTATCGCAAATTCTACTTTAATCGGAATTATAGCAAAAGCTGTAAGTACTTGAGCTATCAGATATGAGGCACAATTTTCACATAGTAAGGAGAAGTTCAAAGTCAAAGTAAAAGTGAAAACATTTATTTTATTAGGAAATCAAACGGCACTTTTGAACGTCATCATTTACAGTTTTAGTAACTTTAGTGTCCGGTAGATTCTTATTGAGAAGAACGGACAAAAAACTCCATAGTTACTCTTATCAAATATTTTTTTTGCAGTATTTGGTACACAAAAAAATATTGAACATTATATACTTATTATGGAACCAAGCAGCAGTGGTAAAATTATTAATTTTATAAATACATAAACACATGGTACTCAAATATTTACTAAGTAACATTGTATTGTTGGATAGCTGTTCCTGAGTTTTCCTTCTGGTGAATCTCATAGGGATCATGCCTTTTATTCCTGGGATACAAAAGTGGGCAATCTCACTCGGTGACCGTGTAGTTCCGTATCAGTGAATCATATCTTCTAGAAATAACTTCATAAAAAACAAATTTTCCTCTTGATCATACCTTTTTTCTCACTGCCTCGAACCAGCGTTCGCGGTGTGCATCTAGAACATTTCACTACAGTTCATCCTCTGACACCCATTGCGAGGAGACGTTTTACCAGCGGAAAAAAATAAAAAATTATGAAAAAAAAAAACTTTCGAATTAGTCTTGCCTTTCTCTAGTCTTGCGCTTAGTGACATTAATTTTTATTTATATTGAAACAACATATAATAATAATATTACAAGAAAAGGTCAAGCTGTGAAATAGATTCTTATTCTATATTATGTTCAGACTTAGCCCAGAAAATCCTTCTTCTAAATAAGTGTATTATACAAACAAATTCGCGTGTAAAACTACCAGCTTACGGGGTAAATGTATCGGAAACGTATTCGCTATGACCCTAGCAATACTGAGGCTATAGCAACGTGTGTGTGAACAAATACACCAGTATTTACCCTTTATAATAGACATGGGGCCAGGAGATCTGAGATTACCACTTCGGCCTATAGATAGTTACAGATCGCTGCATTTAAATTTTGTGCTCGTGTTTCAATAAAAATATCCAACGCGTTTTATACAAATCTAACTAATATTATAAATGCCTCAGTGACTTTGTTTGTTACTCGTGGCTAAATTATAACAGCCGCACGGGTCGATCTTCGAGGTCAAGCAATGCTTGCCGAGCATAGAGAATGTAACCACTAGAGAGCGTATAGGCTGATTTCTTCTAAGCACACGACTCACTACTGCGGGCCGGGGAACGAGGAAGAATGCGCGACTGCAATTGGTCAGTTCAAGGTCAAGTTGCGTAGGTATGCCTATCGTTAGGGTTGCACTACTTCATTAGGGGAAAATAATCGATATCGATAAAATGGATTTTAACATTATGAAAAATACTCAATTAAAATCATAGAAACAATATTTAATCAAAATCAATCAATTACAAAAATAAACAGATGTATCCTGTTATTATAGATTTTTAAAACGAATTATTTTGGTATATGTTTTTTGAATCAAAGTTTAAGGGTCCTTGTTCTTTGTAAAAAAGATAAACGATCGTCTACATATTTCTGAATTATGCATCTTGCTTATTATACATTATATATAATTATATTATTAAATTATATCCAATCAGAGATTTTAAAACCGATCTAAAAAAATAATAAAATAACCGATCGGTCCCAGGTCGGGGACAGAGAGAAACAAATAAATCGAAAAACAAAGAAACTTGCATAAATAATACTGACGAACTGAAACTCCTCCTTTTTTGAAATCGGTCACAGTATGTGAATAGAATAAAAACAAAATAATAGTTTTTTCGATATCGACTTTCAGCTAGCTATTATTGACACCACTATTTTTCTCGATAAAAACACAAAGAGAAAAAAAGGGATAGAAGCATTAGAATTGTCTAATGAAAGAATGAGACGTTTCCAAAAGACATCAACGCGGAACTCAACAGTGTACTCGTTTACCCCAAACACCATTTTAAATAGACCCCTGCGGTGACTCATAATCTGATTAAATCAAACATAATTTTCGTTCGCTTTACTTATCGATGAAAAGTTATGCCATCCTTTTTGTATCTAGATGTCTTGGAATGCTTCCCCTACCATTTCACCGCGCATAAAGGCATTTGGATACGATAAAATTGCATAAAAAGTTATCAAAATTTGTATTAATCTAGCGTGCACACAGGTCTGACACTTGGGCACAACTAAAATGGTTACTCTTACCGTAGCCTATTTATAGGCGACAAAATACTAATCGTTTTCGAGCGTCGGGGCACTGTATGCGCAGTCAAGTGGTTATATTGTCTTTGTTGCCGAGGTTGGTCTGTACATGGGTGACCATCTTAACATAACCAGACTTCTCCGTGCCTAGGAAAGCACGTTAAGCCGTTGGTCCTGGCTGTCATTAGGAGATCTTTGGCAGTCGTTACGGATTGTCAGAAGCCAAAAAATCTGACACCAGTCTTGCCAAGAAGCACCGTGTTCCTCAGTTAATGGGTTGTGGAGGTCTGGTAGGCAGCCGCTCTATGTAAAATACTGGTATTCAGCTAGTTGGGAAAAGGCTAGGCAAATGATGAGTGACTTTGTTTGTTACTCTTTCATGCCACGACATAATTTTGATGCATTATGGTACAAAGATAATTGGGACCGTGGTGAAGGTTATTGGTTACTTTATTTGCGAAAACCTATATTAAAGCGAGTTATGCTGGAGCCAAAGCCCAGTTCTCAATATTAAACCTTTTTTATGAAACTATAACTATCAAATGACTTCCGAGTCAGAGTCTTACTGAGTAAAACCCATCCATGTTCCTCCTAATACCCTTTGCGATCCAGGGCCGCGGTTACTCTTTCGAACAAATTCCGCAACCCTGATAGGCGCTATGCGTGGAACATATCGCGACATTAGCCCGGGCCTGCAGCCCTATTATGACGTCTTAAATCCATCATGATTTCTGTGTCAGAGAGAGAGACGGAGTTACACAAGACGAATAGCACTATCTCTTTCCCTCACACGAATCATGATAACATTGGCACTTCGTAATACGGCCACTGGTTGTTATCGGACGGCGAGCCACCCATCGCTCGCCATCCGCCAGCCCGTAATCCAGTACCTTATCTTCTAATTTTGCTTCCAATTTAAAGTTTTTTAGTTCACCTAATCTCTGAACCTATCCAAAAATCCACCCGCTCTCAAAACTAAAAAAAAAAACTCTTAAAAACAAAACACAACCAGCGAACAAACTTCTCCAATTTTCATTCCGAATTAAATTACCATAGGCTGCGTCCCCAGCTAGTTTCGGGGCCACCCTCCATATTGCCTCGTCGTTTCACTGAGCCGTTTGCACTGTCCCGGCATCGAATGAAAGTTAAGTTCTAGCCGTTACTAGATCCTGGCTAGATCGTTTTATTGTCTATAAACGTTATTATTGTGAAAACAGTACTGGTAATGGGCTGGAGTCCATACTTGTGGAGATAGTCTCTGGTCGGGATTTTTTGGTTGAAAATGAAATCATTTTCGTTGGGGTTTTTAGTGAAATAAATGTATTATGTAATTTTATTGTACATAAAGGCTGACTTATGCCTTAGGCATTTTCTAACAGTCAACCTTAGTGATGCAGAGAATAAAAAAGGTGGGTACAATATGAAAAAATAAAATAAACGCGATTAATATTAAATTAATACAAAGATAAATACAATACAATATCATAACATACATACACTCAAATTAATTGGTTGCAATCTTATTACCCGACTGCGCGACGCAAAGGAGGATAATGTTTTTATCAGCTTATATGATCATATTTATGACTAGCTTCTGCCAGCGACTTCGTCCGCGAAAATAGTTACTTTACCCCCGATTTTGAAACTCTCAGCCCGATCGGTTTAAAATTGACAAAGTTTCATACAAACGTTCATCCACTATTTTATCCCCTTGGGGGTAGAATTAATCAAAATCCATTCTTAGCGGATGCCTACGTCATAATATCTACCTGCATGCCAAATTTCAGCCCGATCCGACGATAAACGTAAGATTACTGCTAAGCTATCGGGAATTACACGTGTTATTGTGAGTCAACCATAAAAGATAGACATATGCTGTAGTGGGATATTTTTTAGATAATTTTATGTAAAACATTTCCGTAATACATGATTTCTATGTAACTTTAACCATTAAGGCTACACACGCGACGGAAGCTTACAAAATGGAGTAACTTCTCCCGTTTTCCCAACATTTTCCTTCACTGCTCTGCTCCTATTGATTGTAGCGTGATGAAAAGTATACTATAACCTGCCCAGGAGTATGAAGAATAATTGCACCAAGTTTCGTTAAAATCGGTCGAGTAGTTTTTGTTTCTATAAAGAACATACAGACAGACAGACAGACAGACAAAAATGTTACTGATTGCATTTTTGGCACCAGTATCGATCACTTATCACCCCCTGATAGTTATTTTGAAAATATATTCCTTGTACAGAATTGACCTCTCTACAGATTTATTATAAGTATAGATTTCAACCAACTGCATCAGTAGTCCTTAGTCTGTTCAGTAGTTTCTTGCGGTAGGTATATATATATTATTTACTTTTCAGTCGTAGACACGTCATCAAATCATTCAAAAAAGAGTTTTTTTTTAAGTACATACTTATTCGATCCGCATCCTCTTGACTGGCTCTTAAATAAAAGCCTCATAATCAGCCTCTTAATGTTCCCACTGCTGGGACACAGGCCTCCTAGTGACAGGGACTGGGACAGGTCCTAGAAGAGGGAATGGGCCGTTATCCACCACGCGGGCCCAGTGCGGGATGGTGAATGTCACATGTCTTCGAATTTTTGGTTCTAGGACATGCCTGTTTTTCTCACGGTGTTTTCCTTCAGCGTTTCGAAGTTAATTACACAAAGTAATGCGCCTGGCTGGGCTTAAAACCCCGACCTACAATCCGCAGATGGGGCCGTTACCATTCGGCCACCACTGCTCATAAAAGCCTCATTTGAGACAAAAACTTTCTACCCAATAAACACGTAAGAAAAGCCTCAAGCAATCATAAATAATCAGCAGCAATATAGGTATTCTTTCGCTTAAAGCCAGCTTTCATTATACACCCCACAGACCAAGGAAAACCTAAGCGGCCATTTCCAGAGACGGCATTCTCAAAACTTCTCAAACAAACCAAGCCAGCCAGTGAGTGTCGTACTTATACAAATAGGCTATTTGAGTACTATCAAAAATACATATCCTGCTATATCATTTTTTATATATAATATACTTATCAGTTTGTTGGGGGTGAGAGCCACCAATAATAGCCACTTTCCAGTAAGTATTTTTAACTTTACTATAAAACTAGACAATTATTTATCGTGACGTGCAATGGAAGATCAAAATGGCGGATTAGCCGCACGCGTCGGGGCTTGTTAGGTGACGTGCGTGCGGTCCTGTGGCTATGATGGCTTTGAAGTCTGGTTCGTGCCGTGAAGTGAAGCAAGCGCGCGAGTCGACACGGCGCGATCCGCTTCCCTCGTCGTCCCGCGAGATAGCGCTAGCGCGCGGGGTTCACACGCGTGAACACAGTTTTTGCATATATGTAGGTATGTCCTGACAGACGTCCTGCCCAACCATTAATTAGATTTTAGTAAAAAAAAAAAAAACAAAATTCTGGAACTCGCGCTCCGGTACTGCTGCAATCGAGTTCCAGAATTTCCCAATTCCAAAAACTCACAATTTCATTAAAATTACACAAAACCTGAAAAGTGGATATGAATATGAATAAATTTTACTGTGCCCTGTAAAACGCGGGCTGCGGGTGGTGAGCTAGAGACTGCTAGGCGTCCGATAACAACCAGGCCCGAGTCGACGGTGCTTCGTGTTAAACGCGCGCCTCAAAGAGATGTCAGCAAAGAAGACGGGGCCCCATATGGTCAGTGCCTGCTAGGGTTGCGGAATTTATTCGAAGAGTCACCGCGGCCCTAGAACGCAAAGGGCACTAGGAGGAACACGGGTGGGTTTTAGTCAGTAAGAGTCTGACAATCCCTGAAGAATTCATTTGATTATTTCCCATCGAGAAAAAAAGACCCCCGAAATCGAGAGGAAAAAATCATCCTGCCCATGCATTTTTGTTTTTATATCACGACATAGTTTACCGATAGGCTGATTCTTGGTTCTGTAGTGTAATTTGTCAAATTCATAATATACTAGCTATCGCCCGCAGATCCACCCGCGTGAATGACGAAAATTATAATTATTTCAAGGGAACGTACTCTCGGGATAAAAAGTATCCTATGAGTTATTCCAGACTAAAATCTACCTCTGTGCCAAATTTAATCAAGATTCTTTCTGTAGTTTTTATGTGAAAAAGTAACAAACATCCATACATCCATTCATCCATTCTTACAAAATTTCGCGTTAGTGATATTAGTAGAATTTTACAAATTTTACTAATGTCATGACTGTTGTTACGGCAGTTCCGAACTCTATGACGCAACGTAAAGCGTTTACGTTCAAACAATAGAACGTAAACGTCGCTACGATCGTTTCCTACGTAGGTTTGCGTTCTTTGTTCCATACTTCTTGTTTTCATAGATTTTCTTTTTTGGTTTCAACGTGTTTATGAACAGTGTGATAATACTAGTACTAAAGTATTCTCTAGAATTCTGTGGTTTTAGTGAGAACGATTTACGCTGTATAGTTGAAACTTGGAATTATGTTTTGGGTCAAATGTGAAAAATGTATTTTTATTTTTGTACTAGCTTCTGCCAGCGACTTCGTCCGCGTGGAATAGTTACTTTACCCCTGATTTTGAAACTCTCAGCCCGATCGGTTTAAAATTGACAAAGTTTCATACAAACGTTCATCCCCTATTTTATCCCCTTGGGGGTAGAATTAAAAAAAAAAAAAAACGTAAGAGTAAACAAATAATAATCAGAAAGCTCCGAACTGCTAAGCTATCGGGAGTTACACGTGTTATTGTGAGTCAACCATAAAAGATAGACATATGCTGCAGTGGGATATTTTTTAGATAGTTTTATATAAAACATTTCCGTAATACATGATTTCTATGTAACTTTAACCATTAAGGCTACACACGCGACGGAAGCTTAAAAAATGGAGTAACTTCTCCCGTTTTCCCAACATTTTCCTTCACTGCTCTGCTCCTATTGATTGTAGCGTGATGAAAAGTATACTATAACCTGCCCAGGAGTATGAAGAATAATTGCACCAAGTTTCGTTAAAATCGGTCGAGTAGTTTTTGTTTCTATAAAGAACATACAGACAGACAGACAGACAGACAAAAATGTTACTGATTGCATTTTTGGCACCAGTATCGATCACTTATCACCCCCTGATAGTTATTTTGAAAATATATTCCTTGTACAGAATTGACCTCTCTACAGATTTATTATAAGTATAGATTTTTGTCGTTCGTTTTTCGTATAAGTGTAAACAATACCGTCGCACCCGTATCGTTGTATTTACAGCTTTTTTTCAGTAGCTTTACTTTTATTTATGCTGTGCTGTAATATTCAATGTTCTTTTTCCATTTCAGGCTGTGAAAAAACTCGTCTTACATACTGCTGAATGGATATTCAAGTCTAAAGAAATACTAGTGCTTGAAACTGAAGTGCACCAAGTTCGCTAGTACACTGCATTTAAAGCAGTCTGTAATAAGAAAGTTCTTCGTACTACTCCGGAGCTGTTCGTGAAACTTCGGGAGCGTTCGTGTTTTCCGAAGCATCGACTAGAGCTCGAGTCGTTTTCTTTTCTCGTCACTTAAAGTAAAGAATTGTCCTTTTGAGTAGGCAATCAGTTTAAGTTAATTAAATGAGTTGAACACAAGTTCTTAAAGACCGATTGGTTTTATATTGTTTATCTACAACATAATTATTTTATTTTAACTATTTGGTTATTCAGATTGTTTGCACACCAACTAGGTACTCGTAGAATAAGTAGGATCTAAATAATTCTACCGGCTTAAATAACAAGCATTATTATTTGAATAATATAATTTAATTGCAAATTTTGCTAACGAAACTGTTTGCGGTCATCCAAAGGGCGTCGAAGAGCAATCAGTTTTAATTGTTGTGGAATAATGATTCTGACAACTCTTGAGCGCGGTTTAAATGGATCATGTTCAGTTGAAATAGTGAAATTGACCGTATTACATCTCACTTATGCCTTAATAGTTACGTGTGTCCCTTGTTCTGAATACAATTAATTCAGAACAAGGGATACACGTAACTTTTAAGGCAGCTCGCCATTTGCAGATCTGCCCATTACAGGGGGTCTCAAAGTAAAATATATTCATATCCACTTTTCAAGTTTAGTGTAATTTTAATGAAATGGTGAGTGTTTGGAATTGGGAAATTCAACCCGATTGCAGCAGTACCGGAGCGATAGTTCCAGAATTTTGTTTTATTTACGTATATAAAATAAAATTAATGGTCGGGCAGGACGTCTGTCAGGACATACATATATGCAAAAACTGTGAGTAAATATTTAAAAAATGATATAGCAGTATATGTATTTTTGATAGTACTCAAATAGCATATTTGTATAAGTACCTACGACATTTTTTTATTATTGATCGATGCTCGAGTTTTTCTACCACAGTTTCTACTGATGGAAAGCCATGATGTGGTCGACAATGAGCAACGTTTGCCAAGAAGTAACCTATTCACTCTTGATTTAAATACCCTCAGGTTGTAACATTTTGCTGTAAAACGATGCACCCTGTCTATCTTTGCAGAAGATTTTCTATCATAAAAAGCAGTTTATTACTTGCGCCTTCGTATTTTATAAAACGACCAAAAACTTTGAAAGTGAGCTTAAGGTTAAAAGCATTTTAAAAGGTAAACCTGAAAAATAAACAACACAGCAGCGGCTAACTATCTATAAATCTTTCAGGCGCGCCCAACTTTCAGTTTTCAGAGTTTTCATGAATTTATATTTTAATGAATAAAGTAGATAGTAGTTCGTTTGTTGGTGCGCTAAGTTTTAATAGAATACATGTTAAAAAAATATTGGCAGGTTTAGGTAATGCTGGTTTTTACCGATTTCAAACAAGGAGGAGGTTCTCAATTAGGTTGTTTATTTTGCCGGCTGTCGTATAACTCTTTCATCAAAAATGGTCCTGGATCCGACACAGGTAACTCCCGAAACAGCCGTGTCCGGTGAGCACCTGCGTCAGGCGGAAGGTGAGGACGCTGTGGCGTCTCTCCAACCACTCCACAAAGAGGGGACTTATGGGCGTGCCCAGCGCTGGGTTGTAGCAGTCGCTGTCTCCATACCTCCGTGAGATCCCACCGGAGCTCCGTCCGTTGCGCAGCAATTTGCCGCGGCAGTAGGATTTCACCCTGGCGTAGCGCGTCCACGCGCAACGCGTAAACGTGCGTGAGGGCTCTCGCTTCAGATCCCACGGCAGCAATCCGGCAAGGAGATTCGCAACCTGCCGGAGACCGTGCGGTATCCCCGGACCAGCCGAATGGCCATGACCCTCTGGGACGCTACCAGGTGGCGCGCCAGCAGTCGCTTTAGCGACAGCGCCCACATCGGGGAATATTAATAGCCCTGCGACTCCTGATGCCAGGGGCGTAATTTATTGTACCTATACCGTAACAAATTAAACTACGAGCTTAAAAATAGTAAGGTTTAAAAATGGGTGGTCTTCTCGCTAAACACGATCATTTTACAAACAACCTTTGGATGGATTTTACTGAGAAAGAAAATATACACAAGTAGTTCCTGGTGTGTAACTAATATGTGTTATGAACCTCCACACTTAGCAGTAATGCATGGAAACAAAGAGCCTATTTTTACAAGTTACCCATTTTAATCAAATGATATAAGTGAGCCTGCAATGGACGGCTTTATCTCTAAAATACATCTCTTCCAAACGAGCTTTGAATGAACATGAATGTTGACAGAAATAGATAACGAAGGGTCCTTTCTAAGCATAGATATCGTCGTTTGTATTTAAAATATTCATTTTGTATGGCTATTTAATATAGTAATTGGGAATAGTCAGTAAGGAAATAGGTGGCAATAAAGTATTATTCGAAGATTGCCTTTACTTTTTTTGGATGGGAAATCATCAAATGACTTCTCCCGCTCTAGGCGGAGCGGAAGGGAGTGTCACGACTCTTACTGACTAAAAGCCAGGGCCGCGGTGACTCTTTCGAACAAATTCCGCCACCCTAGTAGGCACTGACCCTATGGGGCCCGTGGAACACGACGCGCCATTCGAAGAGTGCCTAAGAAATGAGTTTGTGGAAGTTATTGTGAGATTAAAACGAAGTCTCAGTAATCTGTTTGCTTTTTTTAGGGTTACCTACGTACGAATAAATACCGTACAATTTTGGGGACGACCTGTGGATCCCTAATAGGATCACTCGTGTGTTTTTCTGTCCGTCCGTCACACATAGCATTTTTTTTTTCTGTTTTACTTTGCGTTACAAAAAATGAAACCGAAAAACTAACAAAAATATGAACACAAATAAATCATTACATATTTAATTAATTAATTATCGCCTGTAGCAATCTATAGTAAATCATACCACGTAACATGTCCAAAACAAAATAATCTACAAATTAATCAAAATTCCCAGTACAAACATACATTTTTGAATTGCATAAATTCGCACGCATTAAGGCTTATAAATTTAAAGGTGGTTGGGCATAAGTTCCGCAGCTGCAACAAGGTATGAAAATCTAGCTAATTACTACGTGTTACAGATTGCCTACAGCTGCACGTTTCACTTTAGTGTGTGCCTTAAATGTGGGTGACAGGCGATTTTGTTTTGGAATGTATGTTGGCATTTTTTGTATTAACATTAAGGAAATTATGCGATCAATTTTCTCGTCTTTTTTGGCTCAGCCGCGAGACATAATATTTTTATTTTGTCTTAATTATATTGTTTTTTACTTTATTTTGTGGAACTGGCATATTATAGTATTTTAGCTGCCCTGCTGATCTCACGGTAGTAAGCGCGCCTACTGAGCACGGCGTGTCCTGGATCCGATTCTCAGGTAGGGCAAAAGTGTTATTTTCTATAAAAAAAAATTCAGAGTCCTGAAGTTGGTGGCATGACACCCTCAACGAAGGTACGAGGCACGCAAATTTCGGGACTTTCCTGCGCCTGATCTTCCCCTGGTCGAACCTCGTCGAACCAACCTCATCGAACTGAACAGTGAAGGAAGAGGTAGTGCAGACGTATTGCGTACACACTAGCGCCTACTTTACAGCTCTGCGTTGAGATTGGCCAATGTGACTGAGATTGTCAGATTGGTTAAGAGAAAATTTGAACCAAACGTACATTCAATAAGATGATTTTCATGAAGGAAATCCACAAATTCAATGAACAGATCTCACAATTTTCTTCCAATTTCGATTAATATATATCCGAAAACTATCCTATATGTCACAAACACGAACCAACACGCTACATCTCTCAACACACACCCATTCGGGCGAGTTGGCTCAACCATTCCTCGTCTACTCAATTGTCCCACAACTAGGTCAAGCCGCCTCGAGTCGATTTTTGCCATTTAATTAGAGCCGGGCCGACGGGAATTCACTAGTGCTCTTTTGGCCACTAATTTTCGAAGGCTGTGGATGTGTTCTTATACGCAGTAGTGTGTGTGTCTAAGATTAGAACACTTCATTTTCTGTAAGGTTTACGGTTGGCGGTTGGATGGGTTCTTATATTTTACTGTGGGCAAAATGAGGATGCGAGAAGCACAGCGAGAACAATTGGGGGCGTTGTATGTCCCCATACAAGCAATGGACGTCTTTCGGCAGAAATTATGATGATGCTCCAATGAAAGTAAGTATTTTACTTACTTTCATTGGAGCATCATCATAATTTCATATGCGAATAAAATAAAATCAAAACTTTTTTTCAAATTATCGTTTTTTTATTAAATGAAAAGTAGGTATTCAATACATTTTAAGTAATCTTGTTGGATTGAGGAGCACCTGCGGGCACCTTTTGGCTGCATAATATATAAATTCGAAAGTCTGGATATATTCCAGTTATCTAAGGTATCTTTTCGTAAATATCTTGTAAAAATACTCACCAGAGGCCGTATTATGACCTCTTAAAACCATCATGTTTTCTGTATGAGAAAAGGATAGTGCTATTCGTCCTGTATAGCTCCGTCTCTTTTTCACACCGAAAACATGATGGTTTTAAGAGGTCATAATACGGCCCCAGTAAGTGAATAATATTCGTATTTTGTTCATGAGGTGTTATACTTTCCTTTTCTTTTAGTTACCTAACCTTTAGTTTAGTTTTACCACTACCAATTTTTTTCTTTTTTAGCTACAATTTTTAAACTATATTTACATTTTCATCTGCTTTTTAGCTTTATATAATGCATGCTGTGGAAATCTATAATTGGCTTCAGAATCCCATATGACATTGTTACCGTATCTTGAACATTGTAAAGTTAAAAGCTGTTGAGTTTCCTATCAATAAATAAATAATCAGACCAGCTCTTTAGTGCGATATTAATGTTTTATCTTCCAAATGCAAGTAGCATGCCAATTTCAACTTAATTTGTCGATAGTTCAAATATGGATGACTTATTTGCAACTGGTTACACACAAGTTAATGAAAAGCTTTTTAAAAGACACTTGTAAAATAATAAAGACTGGGAAAAATTATTTCATTCATTTTATTATTAAGAGATTTTGTTTAGCCTGTAGGCCCCAAGCAATAACCTAATTATGCAGTCAATTCCAAGAGTCTAGACTTATTTAATAACTATACGTGGCTTTTGATTCTTCAAAATGAATATTTAATGAACAGTTCATCGGCAATGATAGACTCGTCGAATCGAAACTTCAAAGTCTTGAGCATCGACACCGAGTTGCTAGCCTGTCGGTTTTCTGTCGGTTGCATTTTGGGGAGTCTGTGACGTGAGTGAGCGACGGAATTGCATAGTTTAATTCCACCTAGCCCGTTCCATCATCGGGCAACAAGACTTACGGCAATGCGCCACCGATACATGGTGGACATCACACCCACATGTACAAAACGTTTTTTCTTTCCTGTACCTGCGTTCATCGAGTTCTTACTTTTTCTGTAAATAAAAACATGCACAGTAGAACGCCGATTATCCGAACGATTAACCGATTCGCCAATTATCTGAATCGGTCCTAAGCGTAATATATAAAATTAAATAATAAAAATTAAGTAATTTATTTAGTACATAAGTAATTTTATATTTTTTAACAAAGTTATTGTAGAACTGTGTTTGTTAAAATAGTAGAGTTTAATCTATGTGTGACAGATCGTTTTTCTTTATTACCATCATGTCCGATTATCCGAATTTTCGATTATCCGAATCGACTCCGGTCCTAATTAATTCGGATACTCGGCGTTCTACTGTACCTACATTTTATATAGGTATCAATACTTATCTAACTATTGATAAATATAGTGTAGTGTAGTGTGTAGTGAGACAGTGGTGGCCAAGTGGTAGCGGTCCCGTCTTACGAATTGTAGGTCGCGGGTTCAAACCCAGCCAGGCGCATTACTTTCAGTATTTAATTCCATCAGCACTGCTGTCAAAACGGAGAAGGAAAACATCGTGAAGAAAACGGCATGATGTGGCATTGACCAACCCGCACTGGGCCTGTGTGGTGGATTACGGCCCATTACCTCTCCTAGAGAGGAGGCCTGTGTCCCAGCAGTGGGAACGTTAAAAGGCTGATTATGTGATAAAAATAAACTAAAATTCTCATAACTAGAATATGGCATCTATAACAGCGTTGCCACATAATAGGGGCAATGCTTATCCATCCGAGGTAATAGCCAGCCATTGGGTCATGCGAAGTGTCAATTAAAGGTTTGTCAAATATTTTATTTTGTTAACACTACATTCAAAAATAAAATTATAGCAACTTTGCTTTAAATTAGTCATCATTTTAGCAACATTGTTTGTTACGTACACTGAGGACATTTTCTCACAGTTTTTCCGCCTCCATACATTATTACTATCTTTAAAAGGAGAACAAAGCGGTGAAAGCTTGAGGTTATAAATAATACCTCCCGCGGGAGGTGAACGATGTTACAAGACACAGGTGGTTATAAACGGTATACCGTTGATAACTTTCCATATTTCTTTCATTCTTTTACTTGAAGCACAAGTTTTTTTTTTTGAGTTTTTCGTCGTTCTCGTTTTATGGTATGACTGAACAAGCGAGAACTGTTTGAACGTTCTATTTTCGGCCAGTGGTTTCATTCGCGTACAATCATCACAAGAGAACACACTCCCGGGATAAAAATACCGTAAGGATGTCCTGATCCACCTCTCGCGTGAATAGATACAGAATGGTTAAGAGCGATCGTTGCGGTAGGCTTAGGTATATTTTATGAGGCCGATATGGTATGTATTAATTAGATACCCTGTACTACATAATATGTTCGTTTAATTTTAGACCGTAGGGGCATGTCGTTTCTTTCGGGAGGTAACTGTGTCGGATCCAGCGGGAGGACACGTCTGGGTGCCAACACTGTGTGGATCGCCCGGAGGACACGGTGGAGCATACGGTGGAGGTCTGCCCTGCTTGGGCGGAGCAACGCCGTGTCCTCGTCGAGGCGATCGGCGGCGGCGACCTCTTGCGTCCGGCCCTGGTTCAAACCATGGTCCGGAGCGAGGAGGCATGGGAAGCGGTCACCTCCTGCGAAGGAGTAATGCTAGCGAAGAAGGAGGTGAACCGCGTGCAAGAGAGGTAAACCTCACGCTCCAGCCGCCGAAACAGAAGAAGTCGCCCCGGGCGTCGGGAAACGCAGAGCGATTCCCGGCCACCGTAGGCGCGGGCCTGTGGATGGCGAGCTATGGATGGCTCGCCGTCTGATAGCAACCAGGCCCAAGTTGACGGCGCGTCGTGTTCCACGTGCGCTTCAAAGAGCCGTCAGCAACGAAGACGGGGCCCTATAGGGTCAGTGCTTGCTAAGGTTGCGGAATTTGTCCAAAAGAGTCACTGCGGCCCTGGAACGCAATGAGCACAAGAAGGATCACGGGTGGGTTTTAATCAGTAAGAGTCTGACACTCCCTTCCGCTCTGCCCAGAGCGGAAGAAGTCATTTGAAGATTGAAGCGGGGAGTGTCCGACTTACTAACTAAAACCCACCTGTTTCTCCCAAATGTCCTTTGCGTTCCAGAGCCGCGGTGACTCTTTTGAACAAATTCCACAACTAGACTCATGGGGCTGTTATTATTGGGTCACGAGCCACGATCCAAACACAATTTAATCTAAATAGCCGTCATAAAAAATTAAGGGTTTTCAAAACATTCAAGTAAATGATTGTTTAATGTGACAACTGTTACACGCACGCCCTTCATTTTATAACCACTCCTTGGCCCTAATTTGCTGTGACACTAACCAAATAATGTGAGCACGATAAAATAATAAATGTATTCACGGTTCAAATGAAAGTTCTGAATTAATACTGGTTACTGTGATCAAACCTACTTGTACAAAGTTTCTTTAGCATAATATATGTTTTTTTTTTCAGTGTATTAGTAGTATTGAGCTGGACTTATTGCTGGTAAACATTTAATCGATAGTATCGACAGGTTCTGGAGTGGCGAATGCGTACCGGAAGACACAGCGTTGGCGAGACACACAGAGTTCGTCAAGGTAGCGACACATGGGGAAGCCTATATCTAGCAACGGACGTCTTTCGGCTGAACTAATGACACATAATTATATAATCGGCTGAGCTAATGACACATATATAATCATTTTAATGTTCTAGGAGAAGGAATGGGCCGTAATCCATCACGCGGGCCCAGCGCGGGTTGGTGAATGTCACATGTCTTCGAATTTTTGGTTCTAGGACAAGCCGGTTTCCTCACGATGTTTTCCGTCACCGTTTTGAACAGTTTCTGTAACAATACTAAAACAAAATTGACCCCAAATTGACCGAACAAATACTGGATTGAGTTGTTTATGTACCTGCCACCGATTTCCCTGTAGACCCGATAATGGAACGAGATCAACTTGCTTGCGCGTGCCCTGAATTGAATTGTCGCCTTATAGCTAGTGGCAGGTGATTGGCAGAAGTTCAAGGCTCCTGTTAATGGATCATGGTAAGGTTATGTCCTTACCAATTTTGAGGTAATCTATCTAAATATATGTATATAACTCAAAAGTGACTGACTGACTGACATAGTGATCTATCAACGCACAGCCCAAACCACTGAACGGATCGGGCTGAAATTTGGCATGCAGGTAGATGTTATGACGTAGGCATCCGCTAAGATAGGATTTTGATTAATTCTACCCCCAAGGGGATAAAATAGGGGATGAAGGTTTGTATGAAACTTTGTCAATTTTAAACCGATCGGGCTGAGAGTTTCAAAATCGGGGGTAAAGTAACTATTCCACGCGGACGAAGTCGCGGGCAGAAGCTAGTATTTCATATGCCTGTGACGTCACGTTGTGCTTAAATACTAATGCATGAACCGCTTTTTCAAATGAATATAGCGCAAAAATGTGCTTAGCTAGAGCGATGTTTTTAAAATATTAACAAAATAGGGTTGACATGGATCGACGAACGAGGTAGTGGTGGCCAGACAACGCAGACACCTACTGCAAGATATTTGTATAAGATGGTTCCGAAAGAAATGCTGGACAGGATTTGCCTACGTGCACGTACGTAAGAAAGTAAGGGTTGAATAAAAATTAAAAAGACCACAACAGGGAGGTGCATACAAATGAATACTTACTAATATGATAAACCTGAAGAGTTCGTTTGTTTGGTTGAACGCACGTATTACCTCAACAACTATTGGTCCGAAGTTAAAAATTATTTGAGTGTTGAATAGCCCATTTATCGAAGATGACTGTTGACTAAATAACATCACGCTTCGACCAAAATGAGCGGAGTATCAATGTGGTGGCTTCAAATTAATTGAAGGCCCCTAGCCAGGGCTTCGAATGTTTCTGAATTTGATTTTGTATAGGACTATGGGGCAACGCTATTATCTAGGGTTGATACTTTACTAGACCAAATAAGTATGTAGTTCCATCATCCCCGTCTTCCGTGGTTGAAACTGCGGGGCGCTCCTTGTATTTTATAAAATATATTGAGTGATCAGTTGGTATCAGAGTATAGTAGACTTCATTGTATTTAAGAATACCTGAAGCTGTTGTGTATATTTCAACAAATCGTATAAAGAAGTGAAACGATTGTATCAATATCTAAATTGAGAAATCGAATCGCTGTCACTCGTTGTCAGCTGTCAAGTGGCGGTAAGCGGTAACTGAAAATCGAATGCTGTATTCAGTGGTACGTCTTGTGGCTTGTGTTTGCGAAATCTTTATTTCCTTTTGCTGAGATAAAATTAATTTTGTTAGTGGATATTTTAGGTATTTATATTTTACTAGCTTTGTCCTACGTCCACACCTGATTGATAATCAAATACCGGACCAACGAACCGCACTACTGGAATTAGATAACACTGGATTATTTTTAAAAGCATACTTTAACTTTTTCAACATACTTACAATGCTCGTAAAGTGAGCATTATTACATCGTTCTTAGGGCCGTAAACCGAACTATTAGACACACGTGCATAATATATTTATCCCTATAAACTTAAGTTAGAACTTCATTGTTGAAAAACAAAATGCATTTAGGTAGCATTTTTTTTACAACAATGAAGTTTTATGCCTCTGAAAATCCATTTATATTTTTGGAAAAAATAAATGTCCCTAATTAAGACGAAAAAGCATTTATTATTATCAAACTATTTATAATTCACATTAATTTATTATAAAATATTTGCATTTTATCACTTAAATTATTATTTTGAAGAAGGCTATATGGCTATATGTAATCAATCACATAACATTTGGCGCGTAAAAAAAAAACTTGCGCGCTATTTCCCATAATTTACATATTTTGTTTGTATTGCAGTTATTGCTGTGTGGTAAAACGATTTGTGGAATACATGTTTGTTTTTTTCTCGCATGTGTGTTGAACTGTATGTGAAGTGTGTGTAGACACTCGGCTGATTCACGCCCTCGCCTACGGCTCGGGCTGCAACCCACAGCCTCGTATATAATGAGCAACATAGCTCACTTGTATCATAACGTACTATTATATTATCAGTAGGATTAGTAGGACAGCTACGCTACTGCACTTGTATCAACTTAGTCCAGTTGTAATTTATGAATATTCTTTTATATCATTTATGGGGTCGCGTTTGACTACAAGCTCAGCCGATTTGAAGCGATGTCGTGGTCGACTTGCCTTTTTTTGGATGGGAAATTATCAAATGACTCCGACATCCGCTCTGGGCTGAGCGGTAAGTAGTCAAACTCTTAGTGACGAAAACCCATTCGTGTACTTAAAAATGCCCTTTGCGTTCCAAGGCTGCCATGACTCTTTCGAACAAATTTCGCAGCTCAAGATACAAACTTTTCACTTAAAGTCTAGTAATAGTCATCAGAAAGCACAATCTCCAGCAGATAATTCTACTCCTTAGCTGTACGCACAATGAAAGCATTCCCAGCGTATGAATGGGATGCGTCTAAACACAAGTCGAAAATTAGACTTGTGTTCAGACGAGTTCTAGAGTGGAGACCGCGTCTCGGCAAACGTAGTGTAGGACGTCCTCAGGCACGGTGGAGTGACGATTTGCGCTGGACGGCTGGCAGAAACTGCATGCGAGAAGCCGAAAATAGATCTAAGTGGCGTGCAATTGGAGAGGCCTATGTCCAGCAATGGACTGCAACAGGCTGTTGTTGATGATGATGTTCAGAGAAGACAACACATCAGCGTCAGCAAAAGAACACACAAACAAACCTTAATCTATATAGCGGATTTTTGAGCAGCTGAGACACTACGTGTCGCTGTTTATCCATCATCTGTTGGTCATCCATTAAGGGCGTGTAGGTGCAGGTGGTTAAAAAATAATATTCACAAAATATCTCACTTAATTTAACTTTTAATATTTTAACAAAACTTCACCAAAATAACTAAGTATTACAATAATAATTACTGATTAAATAATGGAACGAAAATAATTAAAGTTTACTTTAGAGCCGATGGGTTTGTGCATGTGCCTCAGCTGGCGGTCGCATCTAAAGTAACAATAAAGTGACCGTCTCCGCTGCCATGATATTTACAACCCCATTCAGTGTTACCCGCTCTAAATTAAAATTACCAATAAAGAAATAATTCTTAGACCTATAAAACTTATAAAAAATGTAAAAATAAATCAACTAAAGTATCGCGCGCCGTTATATGTAATATATACTAATATTATAAAGAGGATTTGATTATTTGTTTATTTGTTTGCATTGAATAGTCTCCGAAACTACTGAACCGATTTGAAAAAATATATCACTGTTGGGCAGTTACACTATTTCCGGGTGACATAGGCTATATTATTATTTTATCCCCGTATTCTCACGGAAATGGAAACTACACGGGTGAAACCGCGGAGTGTTGTTAGTCAAGAATAAATTTAACTTTCACAGATTTTCTTAAGTAACTTTTCAATCAAATTCTTACGTAAATAAATTAAAACTGTTATTAATATTTATGAAATTACTACAGTGATCAATTAAGATATACGAAACTAAGACAAACTAATTTATTTAATAACCAACTTTAGTAATTAAAATCCGTTCACAGAATATTTAATTTCGGGATGGTTATCGTAGTTTATAGAGAAAGACAGCGTCTATTTATCATCCAATATTTTTGAGGGTGTCCTTGATAAATTCCATTGTTTTGTTACCAACTGTTGAATCTCGTGAAGTGACCATGTCACCAGCGTCTATAAGTGGATAAGAGCTGGTGAAACTGAAATAAAGAAAGAAGAAGAGGAAAGCAGAAGTAACTCTGTCAGTCTGTTACGTCTTCACATCCTAACGGACTTTGGTGAAACTTGGCTCACGGGTAAAACATACCGTTTTTTATGGATGGGAAATCATGAAATGACTTCTTCCGCTCTGGGCGGTGCGGAAGGGAGTGTCAGACTCTTACTGACTAAAACCATCCGTGTTCCTCCTAATGCTCTTTGTTTTATGCGGCTGCGGTGACTCTCTCGAACAAATTCCGCCCATACCATGACCTGGTTTAGTAATTAAGATACTTTATATCCCGGCAGTATGTTCTCTTGGGATAATTCTTTCAACTCCAAAGCCGCTGGTAGAAGTTACTAGACAGTAAAATGTTCACGTCATCATTAAAATAAACTATTTTAAAATACAACCACGTTATACTTCTACTTTTCACCTGCACAATGACAAAAGAAAACGTTCTTTTCTGTGTTAGGTGCGGGCACCCGATGTGTTTTATCCTAATTTAATACAACTTCATGCGATTCAGCGGGAGCTGGCATCCTCTAAGCCGGTCGAAATATGAGGAGGCACGCGCTGATTATATTTTATGTGACTTGAGAGCACAAACAGTACCTAGTCAGGATCCGACCACTACTCTGTCTTAGTTAGGTTGCAATCAACGTAATTTCTAATTAACACGCTACAAGCTAAATATTGTACGTTATACGGTGGTATAAAGGTTTTTGGCTCGTAATAAGCTGACTTGGTATCGGGTTTGTACTTATCTGGCGAAGCTTCGTGAAAATCATCATCGGGAACAGCGTTTGTGGTGATGAAAGTCGTTCGATTTCGGCTTTA
This sequence comes from Hecatera dysodea, assembly GCA_905332915.2. Lineage (NCBI taxonomy): Eukaryota > Metazoa > Arthropoda > Insecta > Lepidoptera > Noctuidae > Hecatera > Hecatera dysodea. The sequence continues at coordinate 3,962,783 of HG995290.1, read as the reverse complement.
TAAGAGGTAGACCGATTTTTACCTATAAGTGACCGCAGAATCAAAATGTATATATATAAGCAACGTGTCATTGAATCAACGCAATATCTGAAAAGTGTAATTGTATTCATCATTATGAACAACTTTCACTATGGGAACAAACCTAAAATCACGAAAAAATATCGACTACCCCATAGACTTCTTTGCGTATAACTTGACGAAATCCGTGCCGAACAGCTTTATTCGTGATTTCGAGGTTGGTCCCATGGTAAAAGTTGTTCATGATGATGAGTACAATGACCCCACATTGTACTCATCATCATGAACATTTTTTACAGTATACGCAATAACTTTTCAGGTATTGCGTTTATTCTGTAACATGTGTGTATACGTTGCGTTAACACGACCGTGTCTAAGTAACAGAAAATCATATTATATTTGCCCTTGAGTTGGGCAAATATAATATGATTTTTTGTTACTCCACTCTTTCCTCCTCCTATTTTCGAAGAAAATTGGCTAATACCGACGGACAGACAGACAAATTTCTATCAGACATTTTGTTTTCTCATACGGATCTTCGGAACCTTAAATTTAATATACAAACATAAAACCTCGAAAACATACGACACCTTCTAAAAAGAAAGTATGAAAAACCCATACCACTCTCAAATATTTCAAAGATGATTTTTTGCCAAAACAAACGCTAAAATCAAAACCAATTTCAAAATCAAATATCAAACATCAAACCCACTTACTATTAATATCGAATCTCGAGAACACAGGCAAAGTTTTATGGAATTTCTATAAGAATACGTTATTGGTAGTACTGGAATGTATGCTGCAATGTCAGGTGGGGAATGTTGGCCAAATACCTCACCTATATTGTTGTATGGCGCCTTTTGTGGCCACTTTATTCCTGATGGATTTCTGGTCCAAGTGATGAGCAGTTAACTTTATTCTGAGCTGGAATGCGACTTCAGAAAAGTTGGTCACCGTAACTGTGTCTCGCAATCAAGTCCCAGCATTATGCAACGGTCGTTTTACGCGTATGTGACGCAGGTATTCCCAACTTGTTATTATTTAATAACTATAAACACTTTTTCTTATAAAAAAATTAGGCAAAAAAAAAGACTATTTGAAATTCATAAATGTATGTATGTTGAGAATCATTATTTATATTAAATAGCTAGGTATAACGTTGGCAGTAACCTTTTAAAATAAGGTATGGCCATTCTTTACAAAAAAAAAACAATATTAAACTTTTGTGTTATGTTGTTTAGTCATGTAAGTGGTCATTGAATTTTTGAAACTGTTGAAACGCTAAATTGGAAATGTTTAATAAAAATAAGGACCCTTCCCTATTATTATTAAACAGTTTCAATTTTGCGTTTATATCCACTCACAATATTTAGTGATTAATTGCATTCAAGTAATTTTATTCAAGTAATTTACATCAAAGATATTATTAGGGGTAAGCGAATTTATTAGAAATTCAATGACCGCTTATCCCTTTTACTTGCGCCTCTCACTAACTCGACGAAGCAAAGTACAGGACCTACCACTGCGTATGAAATTGAAGATTTATGAAACAACAAGATTTGTTTCCTCGACCTTAATCCCCGTTCTCAGTCCGTATGTTTTACGTTAAATTATGCTGTTATCTGCCTGCTAATGCTTCTTGCTTTGCCTGAAAATATCTGGTCTTGAAAATTATACTTTCAAATGTAAAAGGAAATCTAAAAACAATTGGGCCAAAGATTGAGCCTTTTAGGATCCTGACTGACAATATTTAGCGATTGATTGCATTCAAGTAATTTATTGAAAGGTTAAAACGTCAAATATAGTATAAAATAGCACTATAATTTCGTCAGAATACAAACACAATAATTTCGTCGTCGGAAATTGCATTTTTTGGTGTCAAATGCTAAAATAGATTCCCTTTTGTTTACCAAAGGCATTAATTGACCAAAGGTTAATATTGCTATTGGCAAAATGTGTATATTTTGGCCCAAATCCAAATGAGGGATTTACATATTGATATTTGAAACCCACATTATTTGTTTTACATTTTCATTAGAGTTGCCACATTACTCAGTATTATAAAAATCGTAATTAATGCTGTTCAATGTATTAATCATAATTTTAGCCGTTTTTAACTCTCAAGGATTATATCAAGCGATTCACTTTTACAGCAGACATTGCCATTCAAATTCTGACCAGTTTATTAATGCATTAATCCATTTGATATTGTAAATAATGCTTGTCTAGACACTGGGATGCCTTTATCCATGTAATTTTATGTGGTTATATTTTACCAGAGATATATAAAGATTTATTTCTTTGTTTTAGTTATTTAAAATAATTTAATTAATAGGCAGCTGACCTATATCTTGGTCGAATGATGGGAAGCAATAGATGAGATCTACTATATAATGGGCGAACTCAAATGTTCCCGGGCTATATTTACTTTTAAGACAGATTGTTGCGGAGCAAAGACGCTGGCTGAGAGTTCCACACTTTCAATAATCATCACTTTTGCATTCAAAACACAGATATTTTATTTACATGTAATATTTGGTCCATGTAACAAACAAATTGACAAAATATGCAATTCAAACAATAGTTCACTGCCGGACCCAATAAAATTGGCAAATAAAGGTATAGGTATATGAAGCGTGTTTCACGAAATTTAATCAAATTTTGTCAATATTTATCTACACCAGTGTGTATTCAGTTTTGATAGGCCGACTTTTGTTTAAAAATATATTGTGCCTAAGAGTTAATTCATTTTAAGGGTTCCGTACGTCCGAATGAAAATTGGGAGCGCTTATGTATTCACTCATGCGTCTACCTGTCTGTCACCGCTGCCCTGGAATGCAAAGGTCATTAGGAGGAACACGGATAGGATTTATTCCGTAAGAGTCTGAAACCCTTCCGCTACGCCCAAAGCGGAAGAAGTAATTTGACTATTCACCCATTATTACCCATAATTAATAAAAACATATTATAAATATAAGAAAATCATGGTTTGAAAAACAAGTATAAAATATTATTGCTGCTTTCAATTTTATTCGACTCTAAATTGGCTGGTTTTCTTTTCTATCCATGATTTTTTTTTGTTGGGATCGTTCCTTCCTCATTTTGTTTTTCAAGTAAATGCAAGTAATGCTATCCTTTTCCCTTTTTTTAATAAAATATTAAAATATTGCGCACATAAAGTTTTCCTTGAGAATAACGAGTGCATGTTAAAACTAACTGAATCTCTAGACAAATTATTGATCGACAGTTTCAGACAAATATATATTTATATATTTAAAAAAAAAAACAGAAATTAGAATAAACGTCAAAACAATCATCAGCAAAAACGAATTCAAAGAAACTGTTATTCCCTGTACCTTCCATTTTTCTGTTAAGTTGGCATGACTGGCAGAAGGTACAACTTTTCAGAACGCAATCTTATTTGACAGCCGGTAGTGCCAACTTACTTGTAATTGATAAGTTGATTTCTTTTGATATATTTCGGATTAGGCATTTTCCGTGACAGGTAAAGTGACGCAGTTGTGTTTGTTAGAAAAGTAAGTATAAGTATGTAACAATGATTCGTTGGTTGAGTGGTTGTAAGTGTGATTTTCGGGCTTGAATTTGACCCAATGATTCTGGCAAAGTGAGCTGGGTTAAGCTCACTTTGTCAAAATCATTGGGTTATTAGCAGGTATTGCATACCTGAAGTGCCTTACGCTTCATACGGTTATCTTTGTCTCATCATTTTAACCGAAAAACGACTTTTGCTGGACCTAAGCCTCCTCCAAGTGTAACCGAGAGCATTGAGCGAGTTTTCTTCGCTAGGTTATTGGTCCACCTCTTTAACTGGCTTCCAATGCTTTGTCTTCCAGTACGCGGTCGCCAATCCAGAACCTTTTGACCTCATCGACTATCTGTTCTAGCATGGCCACTTTCTGTACAATTTAGGTGAAATTGAGTCTTTTTTTAAGGATCTCTGGGCGGAGCGGAAGGTGGAGTCAGACTCTTAATCTTGCGTTCCAGGCCCGCGGTGACTCTGTTTTATTAAATTCCGCAAACCTAGCAGGCACTGGTCTTCTATGCTGACATCTCATTGAGGCGAGCGTGGAATAAGACGTACCGTCTCGACTCGGGGTGACTGTGGCTTACAGTCACCCCGAGTCAGCATAGAAGACCAGTGCCTGCTAGGTTTGCGGAATTTAATAATACTTTTCACTTGAGCTACGTGTTCGAAACTAGAGCATCTCAATGAGCTCATCATACAGCTTACACTAAATTGACATAACATCCTCGATGTATCCCGGTAATACGTATGTTCATATATTAATATCAAAGACTGAAACTTTAATTGGATTAAAACTTCGTTAATGATAATTTTGAGAATAAATTAATTGGAAGCTCTTGGTGTCAATTAAAATGATTGAGCATCGTTCTGTTAAGATGATTTTAAGAGTCTATTAGTCATAGTAATTATAAATAACTAGTTTCCGCCACCGTTGTTATTTGTGTTGCGGAATTTTTTCGAAAGAGTCACCGCAGCCCTGGAACGCAAAGGGCACTAGAAGGATCACAGGTGGGTTTTAATCAGTTAAGTCGGACACTCCTTTCCGCCCAGAGCGGGAGAAGTAATTTGATGATATCCCGTCCAGAAAAAAAAAATAACCCAAGGGAACATAGTAACAAGAAAGTATTTATCTACGTCCATTTTCATATTCTCTGGCATGGTCTACTCGTTTCTCAAGTTTTATCCAAATCCGTTTAGCCGTTAAGAACAGACAGACAGCAGTGTCCCGCGGTTCCACCCGCGTAGTTTCTTTTTAATATTAGTAGGTATGGATGCATATTAGTAGACCAGTTATCAATGCGCTATTTGTATAATCAGCACATCCATTGTTTTTTAAAATCGTCTTTTATATTCATCCACATTTATACTCAAAAGTTGAAATATAAATGACAAAATCTGACAAATGCGTTTCCCAATCATTTAAAATAAGTCACAAAATATATGAAAATGCTATTGACACTAGTTAACCATATCAACAACATTCAATCACATTTTAACGAGTTCAGTTGACCCGTATTTTAGCGGGCTTTCGATAAACCAGCGGTCATCGATAAAACCATATGCTCGTCTGAATTGCAAAAATCACAAGCCTCTAATTTGACCGTACGAGAATAAAAACCGCAGTTTTCGACCCCAAATAACAGCTTAAAACAACAAGTTAACAGCTAACATTTTATACAAAAACTGAGCTTCGGGGCTAGGCGAGCAAACGACTACCCTGTCATCGTTCGACCAAACTTTATTTGTAGTAAAAATCACTAGTATTCGGAACGGTGATTTGTTTGCGTTACGGAAAAAGGAACTGTTACTGAAATAACTTTTGTACGTGAAATTTCGATGTGGTTTGCGGATTTTGTTTTGACACAATATAGGCTTACTCGTCTTAGATCCAATCCTTAGGTTTATAAGATTTACCCCTAAACAGGTTTACGGCTTTAGGTATATGTGTAACTAGTACCGGGGAGAGTCCTACAGTACCGTCACCTTAAGGTTTATCTACAAAAAAATCAAAATACTTAAGGTTAGATGTTCAATACCTCCTGATATATTTGCAAGAACTATTGTGCTATTAATAAAAAGAACAGACAACCAAATCGTTTAGAAATAATCAGCTTTATTATTGCAATTCAAAGACTATACAAAATCAGACTAAAAAAAATTGGCCTTCAGTACCGGCCAGTAAGAATGTAACCATATAAACAATACAATAATCGCAAATGTACTGATCGGATAGCTCCGATATATTTGCACAAGCCTCATGGACCCAAATTTTACAGTTTCCTCACTGTATCCAATCTTCTTCATGACATTCAGCGCACAAAGGGCAAACTGTCTCTTGTGTCTCTTCTTCAATCGGTGTGTGAGTAGGAGGTAGGTTTTCGTTTGGATTTTTTTTGTTTTCTTACTGACATCTCTTCCTGACAGTAAACTCTTACCTTTTCTATTATCACCTCTTCCTGAAACCTTAGTTTTCTTGTTATTATTTTCTTCAAAAATATTTTTATCTGGCTTATGTGATTCAATTTTTTTTTGCTTATTTTTTTCTCTTCCAGAATTTTTTGTATGGAGAACTCGTTACAATTATAAGTCACCTTGTCTTTTCATAAACGAATAATAGTATTTTTTCCCTGCAGATTTTTTCCCTTTATTGAATTGGTGAGGTACCTTAATTTTTCTGCCAGTTGAAAAGCGAGCGTAAAAATTCTTGCTTTTTTAAAGGCATTAGCCTGCTGGTTTTTTTTTTGCCTCGTCTGACCATCACTTGTATTATTTGGCATTTTTGTGTATCTGTAAGTAAAGCAAGCCTCCTAAAACTAAGTTAAGGAATGGCCGGTACTGCAGGACAGCGTATTGGCCGGCACTGGAGGAAACGAAAAATAAAAAAGTTTTGATATCAGATGAAAACAAACGTGCAAAGGATGCAATAATATTCGGTTTCTAATAGCTATATAAGCATACTAAACTTACCAGGAGTGATTTGTTTTAAATTGAATCCTTGAACTTCGAAAATCACCAACAGAATTTTAATTACGTAGTGTACGTTCATCGCGCGTAACAGTAATGTTTGCACTGACAGTGAACCGGTCGTGACAGATCGACACCGCGCGGGATATATACTTGCATGAGGGTACCGCACTAATAGCCTAAAGTCTGTCAGCTCCATGTATTATAGAATTAGAGAATTTGCAACTGGCCGGTACTGGATGCTGGCCGGTACTGTAGGACTTTCCCCTACATTTTTGATAGTGGTGCAAATTGTTGAACTAATATGATAGGTTGTTGTTGATAATATAAAAAAATAGTTCGATGATGGAAAGTTAATGAACACTCAGGTAATAATCTCAGTTTCTATGGGATGGTCTACGAAAACAAACGTGCGTAAAAAGATAACCATACATAAAAAATATTGAACGGAGTTTTTCAAAGTCCGAAAGTTATGCTATACGCGTAGTTGATTTAGCTAGAGCCTTTCAACACTACCAAAAAATATATTAATACTTTATAATCCACAAAAGAAACATCAGAACTGTTATTTATTAATATTCGTCTAAAAATACCTGTTCTATCTTCGAACAGTGCACATTAGCTGTTCAATAATGCAACTGGATCCGGTAGCTTCGACAAGAATAGATACAGAATGGTTAAGAGCGATCGTTGCGGTAGGCTTAGGTATATTTTATGAGGCCAATACGGTATCCATTAATTAGATACTACATATGTTCGTTTAATTTTAGACCGTAGGGGCATGTCGTTAAGTTAAAACCGCTTTCAATGTAGGAGGAAAATAATCTAGACTTACAATAATATTATAAAGACAAAAGATTTGTATTAGGAAGAAGAAAGAAAGAAAGAAACATCTATTGCCAGCACTATAGTTAAATATTATGAACGAACAAAAGATTTCTTATAAAAATAACTGTTTCTAGTGTGGAAAAAGAAGCGGACTCAGCAAAAGTTGAGCAGTGTTTAGCCATTATTGTATGTTTGTCTAAACTAATATTATAAAGAGGAAATATCTGTATTTTTGTATGTAACAAATAAACTCAAAAACTACTGGACTGATTTAAAAAAAAATATTTCTTAATATTAGAAAGCTACATTCACCCTGAGTAACATAGGCTATATTTTATCCTCGTATTTCCGCGGAAACGGGAACTACGCGGGTGAAACCGCGGGGCGCTGCTAGTAATAAATAAATTCAAAAACTACTGGACTGCTTTCAAAATTTCTTTCAACATTATAATGCTACATTATCCCTGAGTAACATTATGTTTTTTTAAAATAAATATCTACCCGTGCGATACTGGGGGAGGGGCGAGCCGCTAGTGACTAATATTATAAATTTACTGTCCCGTAGTTAAATAAAATACTTTCTGAATATTCCAAGATAAACTAGCTATATTCAGCAAATTCAAATCATAATTGAAATAAATGATTTGAATTTGAATATATTCAGCAGGTTTTGGCCTACTGGTTGCGGCTTTACATACGTGAATGCCGAAAATGTCCTCACGGGACTGTACTTTCGGTATGGAGAGTATCATTTCCTAATCTTGGTCGTCGTATCCGTGTTTGTGTTTACTTCCGAGTCCACACTATTGTAGGGTCGCGACTGATAAGCAAAAAGTAACTTTATCTGTCTATCTGTCGGTTGGACGAGTTTTGATGAAACAGAAATTCCACAAAACAAGGTTACACGAGTAAACCATGTCCTGATATAGGAAACTAACGTCCTTTGTTATAATTTTCAACATTCAATTTAGCAGCAAAAATAATGATAGAAGTTAAAGAAAATAAAACTAAATAAACACAGGAACTCCTCAACCACAATTATTCAATAAACAAAAAGTTACAACATTTCGTAGCGCGTAGCGGTTTGGTTATCTGCTACGAGCGGAGCGGGCGTAGCCTTGACACTATTACCGAGCTACGGCGTAGCAACACTGCAGGCCGGTGTAATTTAGCCTGTAGCTGTGGCTATGTTTTATGGAGAGTATGTAAGGTGTTTGTCCACTTTGTTGACGAAATTAGGTCTAGATTAGGCTGGCAAAATTACTGTACCTGTTTTGTTAGACCTAGTAGTTAATTAGGACCTAGTCCATACACCGTGCTATCAACTCGCCTACTCATCGCGTATTTATATTTTCAGTTAAGGTTGTAACACGATTTTACTCTGTGCAATTTCTTTGCAAATTATATGTAAAATGTTCGTGTCGAAAACTAATTTCGAAAAACGGAAAAATAAATAATTATCTGTAATTTAAAAGTTGAATGTGAAAAAAAGTAAGTTCATAACAATGAAACTGAAAAAGTCAGTACAGACTATGCGTGAACCCAAAACGTTTATGCTTTAAAAAGTATTTGATATCTGAGACACTACAAAAATTACTTGAAATTATAATTCCTGTTATTATACATTTGAATAGAATTTATTTATTTATATTGTTACAATTTAAAAATTATCCTCTAGTGGTTTGGTGGTGAAAATGAAATTACACAACAACTGTAGTAAACAATGTATATTGTTAATCAATAATAATTAATTTTACTTTAATTACACTCAAACCTACTATTGCCAGCCAGCTCAAACTTCAGTAGGAGGAGCTATGGTCGTGGGGAGCTAGAGATAAGCACAGGTACTGTTCCGTTTGAGGGTGATAATTAAATTCTACAAGTTCAGTATTAAGTTAGAATAAGAACCTTCCTTCCAGTTATTGAACTAGATACTAAGTAAAGATAAATGGGCGCCAGGGACTTGAAGAGTCCCAGATCCCGGAGCCGACGGAGGTGTCCAATATACTTCCAGATGAATGCGGAACGTCGAATCCAAGATCCTCAATTTAAATCTGATAAGGGCCGGTTTCCACTTTTGAAAACCGGACTAAGGTAACCAATTGGTTCTTACAGGAACCGTATGAAAATAAATATCAAAAGTAGAAGTAGGAATAAAAGAAAATAAAAAAAAAAAAAACCGTCCCGCCTGCGCTATCGCTTGACGGGTCCGCCAGCCGCACAGTCGTCTCCGTGAGAGGCTTCCGGTGGACTCGAGGAACGGGTCTCGCGTTCAGGCCCCAGATGCTCCTCTAGATTCTGGCAGCGAGACGAATCTCCCGAGGTGCCTCTCCTGGAATCGACAATACGGAGGCCTAATAATATAAAAGGGAAAACTAATTTACCACCATGAGGTGATGGAGCTGGGACAACTAGAAGGCCAAACATTGGCCTGAGCGGTGAGAATAGGAATATGGATTACCCACGTGGCATCCATAAACTCCACAACAGGTGCTCTTTGAGTTCCCTAAGCAATAATTTAATACTGTGAATAACATGGTGAATTTCCTATGGCACATCTCTGATAAATAGTCAGCGAGGAAATACTCACGGTTGGCTTAGGAAAAGAACACTTGACTGCGAGATCCTCGGCTGGCTGGAAAGCTGTCCGTGCTTGCGCAACTAGGAATCCTGTAATAAATATCCAGGGATCACGACAATATCCTTTTAACAACCAGGGGAGGGCCTACAGACCACTTCCACGCACTATTACGAACAAATCCTTACCTTTTTAAAACATGGGATGAGATTTGTAGTTTCTCTTAAGCGGGTTCAAGGGTAAATGTAAAAATATCAATATTACACTAAGACACTTAACTTTTGAAAATCACTAACAGCTGTTCAGAGTGACGTTTAAACGCTGAAACAATAAGAATCTTCATGATCCTGACCGAAAAACAAATTCTTTGTAATTTCAAATACCAAAACTATCAAGGTCAAGATATTGATTGGGGTAATTAACTCAGAATCTTAAATGGGGAAATTAAGAATCTACGACCTTGCTACATTATGCTAAAGACAATTCACAGATTAAAAATAGATTTATTTGACAGCGAACATTCCAGATAGAAGTCTATACTGAAAAAATGGATATGACTTCCGTTTACGGTTATTTAGTTTATTAAGATTTTTATTACCGAAAGCTGAAAATTAATAAGGATTGTTCCGTACAATATTATTTCGAGAATTAGCAATATCATGTTAAAATATCGATTAAAACTACAACTGTGAATCGGCAACCACCAGATGTCGCCTCTAACTGACAGACAGTGACGTTCGACGGAATGACATTTGGAATGTAAACAATCCTAACTTGATTACAATATTATTTATCTAATTTATTATGCAAACCTGTTTAATTGGATTTATTGTAAGAAAGTGTTAACCGAAGAGTCTAGTGACAAAATACAGTTGAAGGAACGAGTCCTCCTATCAAGTGCAGGCCAAAGTCAAATGTACAAACTACAATGAAATAAATTACTTGGGAACCTGATTATGTACGACTAATGTTTTCAGGTAAATGCCACTTTACTTACAAGAAACGAAGCTGTTTTATACCAACCCGTGGTAGGTACAAAAAATACAACGTAACAATATAAAAAACTTATTAGATAGATAGCATATAAAAAGAAGTAAAAAATAAAAATAAATGTATAAGCGGAGTAAAGGGGTAAGAACACATTGTAGGTATCGATTTCATTTAATTTTATAGTTCCTTAAAAATGAGCTGCTATGGGCAACTCTATTTCGTACATGACAAAGTTCAAATTTTTCATATGCGAAATAGAGTTGGTTGTTCCAAATTTGATCATTTTCTCGAATACAAAGTACGGAAAAATACATACCAACTGTAGTTTCCACTATTACATCATAGAACCTCTTACTACCAATCACGAGAAATCAGTGCCAACACCTCAGTTCTGCTCAAAGCTGATTGGATCAGTCCCTTGTCAGTGCAATCACTGACTATTACTTCCCATTAGTTCCCCTATACACGGAACTCTGTAAAGTGAAAGGGTTGCGGTATTATAAGTTTAAAGTTGCGGTAGGAGATTTTGGCATATTTGTATAATATTTTGATAGGGATTAGTAAGTTTGGGGAAACAGCTTTTTGGAAGGTAAAGGCGATAGAACCGATCTAGCATATCAACTCGCCGCGATTTTGATGTTATTTCGAAGTCGCGGCGCACGTGAATGTAATTTGTACGGAAAGAGGATATACAGACGAACAAATCAACTCGTAAAAAGTCAAATTTTAATAATTATCGTTGTACCTTTACCTTAAAATATCTTGGTAACGTGACACTTTGGGATACCATGATACAGGATATTTTTGTTCGTCACTGTGCGCTGATTTTAGAAAAAAAAACCGACGCGGCGACGGGTCAATATGTTAGGTTCCATAGAAAAAAAGTTCGAACCCCTTTAAAACACTTCGAGTGTTATTGTGTTGAGGTAATTCTGATGGTGGTTGACCGAGGCAGTGGAAGTCACATGCACCCACGGCCCCGGACGCAAGTGTATGAGGGTACATCGATGTGGTTTTAGTCAGTAGCAGACTGACAGACCCCACCCTCGAACCAACCCTGGGTTCGGGAGGATATCCATGAAAATCTTGGGCTTGATAATAATATTATTATCCCCAGTTATAACAACCAAACTGTGAACAGTTGCTTTGTTCCTTTTTAAAAGGTTTGTCATGAATTACAGGTTCCAGCAACAGATTAAAAAGTCTGGCATAGAACGGTTACTATAAAATATTTTTGCGGCATCAGTTTGTAATATTATAATAATAATAATAAATTAAAATTTTATATTTCAGACAGAGTCCATTAATAAGCATACAAAAAAAACCGTTGACATATAAATAGTAAAGAATTTTAAATTATTGTATACATATAAATTAAGTTTTTACAGCCCCGATCTACTTAAGATAAACCTACGCTAGTGACATGTAGGTTATCCAAGTTGTTAATCATTGCACAATGTTATTTTTCAAATTCATGTGAACTTAGATATCCATTGAAATTTAATTCATAGCTCTTCGTACCAACCAAGAAAATCGCAGAGAAATAGTTCCAACTTCCTCAAAGAAATTAAATAGCAAATGAACGATATTTCGCTGCATTAGCAGAAATTGTAAGTAAAGGAAGGATATTACCGAAACGACAAACCGCAGAGATACTGCATTGCGCTTTAGGTAACCTGTTCGTAACACCCTGTGGATGTTTACTGCTGAATATTGGGTCCTGTTTACTGAATTTTCAGCACCATTATTCGCCTTACAGTCTGTACACAATCATATACTTACAAGGGTTATCAGAAGTGGATGAAGCTCAATAAGTTTTACAATAAGGGTTATGTGACTCCAATCGACTTGATCTTGATAGCTCACCATCATTATATCAACTGAAAGACGTCCAGTACTTGACACAGGCCTCCCTGAAGTGTCGTCACACCCACCAGTCTTGTGCGTCTTAGAACCAGCTAATTTCCACGGCCTTCTGTAGTTCATCGGTCCAACGGCCGTGGGCAGCCACATTTTTACCAAATGGAAAGCGATGATCTGGTCGACGATCGAGCAGGCTTGCTTAGAAGTGACTTTATCACTCTTTACTTGACGAGTCCTAGGTTGTAGTGATCGAGAAACACAGGCTCCGGCAGGGTATTTAACTTCTTATACGATACCTTTCACCATACTTTATAAGGCGAGTTGTATTCCACGTGCGCAACAAAGAGATAACAGCATAGTAGACGGGCCCCACTAGGGCCAGTGCCTGCCAGGATTGCGGAATTTGTTTGAAGGGTTTACCCCGCGCGGCCCTTGAAGCGCATTTACCATTTCGGCACTTATTTTTTAGTATAATGTTTCATTGTCAACCGCACAAAAATCTAGACTCCCGATAACTGAGCATTTTCTAACAATAGATCGAAAAAACAAGGATTGGACCCCAAAAAAACAGAACACCGTCACTACCCAAAAACAATTACACGTGAAACACCTAAGTTTTTAACATAAATGGAACATACTACAGATACTTAGCAACTTACAAAGTAGCACAAGCGAAGAAAATTCATATAATTTTCCATCTAACATGCGCTGTATAGAAACTTCAACGTGTTACAAGCTGGTTGAATAACTAACAAATACGTTAATTACTGCGTGACGTATGACGTCAGAGCTCCTTACAATCTTGTTTGCAGATTTTCAGGTAACATTTTCGGGTAGCTTATTGATTACGAAGCTTTAAACATTAATGGTCTGAACATAATTTTTAATTTTGTTAGGAAAGAGTTTGAAGAACTTGTAGATAAAATAGAACGGCCTCACAGGTGATGATGATCATCCATCTATAGGTATACCTCAGCTAATGTAATTTGAAGGCCAACAAACGTATGCGACAGTTATTACATAGCCACGAGCCTCTCATTCTAAAAAAAATACAACATTTCTGTATGTAACACAGACTTCATGGCACACGACACGTTTACTGAATCAACATAAAACGAGAGTTCCACAATCTCACTTGATGGAAAACGATGTTCTGTAGCCCTACCATGACGTCTTAAATCCATCATGCTTCCTGCGTCAAAGAGAGACGGAGTTATACAAGACAAATAGCACTATCCCCTTTTCACACTGAATCATGATAGCATTGACACTTCGAGGTATGGCCGCCGATCGACGATGGAGCACGTTTGCCTAGAAGTAACTATTCACTTTTGACTCAAGACTGTCAGGTTGTAGCTATCAAATTAAAAACAATAACATAATTCTGTTTTTAAACCTGCAAAGAGATTGTGTCAGTATAACAACAAAAATATGCCAAGCTAATCACGAAATGTCATTCCTAAAAATACACGTCCCACTTTATTTCAGGTTCTGTGAAACACAGATACTTATCTAAACAAAACTGCAGCAGAGTACCTATAAAGTACCACTAGTGCCACTAGCACCTACCAGCAAAGTACCGCCACAAGTGCTTTTAATCTAGATGCTATCTGCGATCCACACGCCAAATGTTTCAAACCTGTTTCGTGATTATTACTAACATTGCCACAATCAAAATTTAAAGCAGTAACTCAACCAGAGTTTTCTTGCGATTTTTACGCTACGTCAAAATGTAAGGTAAGTTTAATCATTACTACAAAACATGAATAAACATATGGCACGGCTTAAAACCAATATTTCAAGGCATACCGTAATATGCAAGTACGCGATGTATCCTCACTATTACCGAGTACTACATAACAGTCCACAGCCTCTCACAGAGATAAAACTAGAATTATCAGTTTTGATCGCATTCAGTGTCCTTGGCGAAATTAAGTTTAATGTTTTTTTTTTTTGTTTTTCTTAGCGGCTTTTATAAGATAGTAAAAGTGTAGGCACACAAACACAGGCGTGTTTGTGCGTTAAAGGACGGATGTTTGTTCACAGTTGGTCTACGGGTTATCAAATGTACTGTGGCACAAGTTTCAGTTTTATATTCTTTTGAAATGTTTTTGGAGTGAAAATGTTTCGGTCTCAGTTATTACTCCGGTATTTAGACAGAGCTAGCGAGCGCAATAATAATATGGGATTTTAGTTTTTAATCTAAAGAAACACGTATGTACTTAATCTAGGTTAGATATAGGTACTTTAATCCTATACTTGAAGAGTGTTAAGTCTAGAAGTTACATCTAAACTTGATTTATGAAGATAAACCACGTTTACCTAGAAAAACGACCCAGGAACCACTTACTTTTAGGTGAGATAGGCTTAGCCTTTCAGTTGTATAAATAGGAAGTTTTTGAGCACCTGAAAATAAATGGATTCAAATATAGGGAACGTGCAGAAACTATAGGTGGTAGCACAGGTCAAATATTTACAACGTAAAAGTTTCATATTTGCAACACTAGATGGCATAGTCTACGCCGTGAAAATTCCCTATAGGAAAACATAGGATTATGTTCAGTCTATATTAAGTATCGATACCAGTCAATGTTTCCCGCGACATTCAACATTTCTACCTGGTGCAAATTGCAGCGCTGTATTTCATAGTATTTTGATACTTAATTCTTATCTTATCTTTTTTATTATATAATTATCTTAAGCTCAATATTGTATGATAATTATTAAATCAAAAATAATTTAGATCGTTAATTTAGCTCTCAAAATATTTGTAAATTTGAAATAAAATTTGGAAATTTGTAAATTGTAATATATTTCTCGGTATTTTCAACAAAATTAATTAAGTACAATTACATTATAAAACAAGTTAGTTAAAACGTCAATTTACTTCTATATATAAATTATTTATCTATATTTGCTGAAAAGCATCACACTTCCACGAAAAATAAAGAATAAAAACGATAACGATGTTGTTGATAATTTTTTATTCAATTAAGCAATCTCGCCTTTTCTCAACTATTTGGGTTCGGCTTCTAATCAAACCGAGTTTTGCTGAGCACCCATAGTATACGTGAAATAACTGCTTATCTGACCTCCACAACCCAGTAACTGGGTTGTTACCCACGGTACTTCTAACCAAGACTGGTGTTAGATTTCCTGGCTGTTGTCAAAAATCTGTAACGACTGCCAAAGATCTACAAATATGTATGTACATAGTTGGTCACTCAGAGACCGACCTCGGCAAGCGTGGCTTAATAATAATTATAATAAACATTTATTTCAGACAAAGGTCCATATTTTTGTTAATATTTTGGTGTTAGTAACAATGGTGCTTAATTAAAAATGGTGTATAAGTGGGTTAGTATTGTTAAATTTGTTTAATTATCATTTAAGTTGACCTAAGACTGTCCCCACCCAGTGTCGCTGAAATGGACAATCCGGTCTGGCAGCTATCATTTTTAGGATGCTGTTGCCACTACCATGCAAGCGTTGTAGTAAGGAGGCCGCTTTCTTTCACATGATGGCATGGAAACCATCTGTGCGAGCCTCCGCGAACATTCCTGAAGCGCTACAACGCCACGGCAGTCCCAACAACATCCTAAAAGCATTATTAAATTGAACACGCAGGAGGTTGCATGCTCGGCGCGTGTATGATACCCACAGGCCATTCGTGTAAAAGGATTGACAGAACGCCTTAAAAAGGGTTATCTTGACGTCTGTCAACGAGCGAACCTGCGGGCAAGCATATTGCTGCTCACAGACAACGCCCTACGTTCCCTCTCTATATCCATGTCATTAAGAGATGTCAGTCGTGACAATATGGCCAAGGTACCTAAAATTATCTACAACTTTTAGTGCTTAACCTTGAAGATCGACTATTATGATTATATCGTATTTAGCCATGAACTCCTCGATTATAATTAGTAATTATTTTATTATGGCCTACTTGGACGAATTCTCTTTGATATTTAACTTTACAAACGTCCAAAGTACTTCCTCGATCTCCAAATAAAAACAGCTAAAATTTTCTTCGTTTTATACAAAATGAAAGAAAATATTTCGAAAAGGTGCTAATTATATTTGAAATGTGGTTTAAGTGCTTGAACGCAGAATTATTGAGAAATGGAAAATAAATGTATTTTTGTTTTTAGTCTTTCGGTGTTGATATTAAATAAAATTATTTAAAGTTGCTTGAAAATTCTGTTACCAATTGTAAAGAAATATCAAGTGTTAATGTTATTATTTCCATTTATTTACTTTAATGGCATGTTTAAATAAATACATTATTGTTGGAATTATATCTTTTTACATGATATTATATATCTCTGTTAAGTCAATCTGCGTAACCTTTGCCCAATTATGTTGGGGTACCAGCAACATATGCAGCTAATTACCAGTATTTGACATGGAGCGACTGTCTGTTACCACAACCCAGTAACTGGGTTACACCACAGCCAGACTCGTGTCAAGTTTTTTTTTTTAAATTTTGAATTGTTGGTCCCGATTGTCATTTGTAGATATTTGAACAATTTAACGTGCTTTTCAGGAAAATATTAATGCTCTTAATCTCGTAAGTTCGCCTTAGTTTTCAAATATTCCTGAACTTGACCAATGTAGTTAATGACACCTTGTATGGTAAAGAAAATTTCAGCAAAAACGGCTCGTTCGTTTGGAGATTAAACGTACAAAACAAACAGACATATTAATTTCAGCATGTTTAAACAGATTGAGAAGGTTCATTGGAAGTAAAGACCAAACAAAATGTTATCTTGTTAAACTGGCCGCGTCAATTAATTGGTATTTTAATTGAAATCGTTTTGTATGTTTTCACTGAAAGATATATTTTCATGAGATTAACAAATTTCAATAACAGACACTGTTTTATGGACATTTCGATTAATTTACTTTACAATGGACGAAATAAATATTTTCTTCACTGAATTAGCTAATGATTTGCTTTTAAAAATAATTGCCTAATTAAGTTTTTAATTAAACATTTGAGAGCATTGAAGTGGCCATAATGTTAATTTCATCATCATCTGCTTAGCCTTTTCCCAACTATATTGGGGTCGGCTCCTAATCAAACCGGATTCAGCTGAATACCATTACTCTAGGTGGTGGAGCGGCTGCCTACTAGACCTCCATAACCTATCAACCGGATATCACGATACTTTTGGCAAGACTGGTGTCAGATTTTTTGGCTTCTGACAATCCGTAACGGCTGTCAGAGTTCGAAAAATAACAACTGGGACCTTGGCAAGCAGTAGTGCTAACCTTGAAGATCAGTCCATAATCAGCCTTTTAACGTTCGCACTGCTGGGACACAGGCCTTCTATCTAAGAGAGGGTATGGGCCGTAATCCACCGTGCGGGTTGATGAATGTCACATGTCTTCGAACTTTTGGTTCGAGGACATGCAGGTTTCCTCGATGTTTTCCTTCACCGTTTTGAGAGCAGTGGTGATAAAAATGAATTACACAAAGCGCCTGGCTGGGTTTGAATCCGCGACCTACAATTCGTGAGTCGGGGCCGTTACCACTCGGCCACCACTGCTCCGTGAAGATCGGTCCGCGCGGCTGTTATTATTTAGCCACGAGCTCCTTCCATAGTGTAACATGATGTAAAACCAAGCACATAAAATATGACCACAGTGTTCCCTAAGTTCATACACGGTCGAAGGGCCAATCATACTTATCTAAGCAACGTTGACTTCTCAGTCACAATCTGTCAAAAAAGCCTCAATTTCCATACATTTTTGGCAGATTGACATTTATTGTTGCTGAAACAATATTGC
This sequence comes from Hecatera dysodea, assembly GCA_905332915.2. Classification (NCBI taxonomy): domain Eukaryota; kingdom Metazoa; phylum Arthropoda; class Insecta; order Lepidoptera; family Noctuidae; genus Hecatera; species Hecatera dysodea. The sequence goes on along the minus strand of HG995290.1, from coordinate 3,944,202 downwards.
GACTCTTGTTGTCACCGGCAGAATAGTCGGATCCGGCTCAGTTGCCATAAAAGAGAAAAAAAAGATATTGCGACTTAAATTTGAACGCTTTTTAAGCACAGGTTGTTGCATTTGTGAAAGTATTGTCAAATACCCAATCCTTATAAATTTATTTTAACATTCTTTTCACGGCTAGACGAATTTGATGAAACTTAGCGATACGAGCAGACCATTTCCCGATCCTATTTTTCATCATATTTTTTTTTTCTAAAACATGCGGTTACTAATCAGTAAATGGCATAAAAAATGCCTTAACCGACTAAATAGCTAATGTTAATTTAAAGCTTTACTCACTGCTCTTAAATGTTGAATATTAAACAAAATTAATCGATTATTTTAAAACTATATTACTTGCAACCGGTAATTGGATAAGCTAATTTAAAATGCTAGGGATAACTTCAGTTTTGGATTGAAAATATTCACCTGAATTCTTTTCATATTCCACCTTATCATGAAGTAAATAAGCTCGAATATGGCCTGTATTGCGTGAGTATGTACGTTTTAAAGCTTAGAAGGAGAACATAGTTTAAATTTAATTAGCTTCGTAAAAGATTTCCTTTGATAGATTTACTCGTGCTTTAAAAATATTTAATACCTGATGGATTCTCAACTTGTGTAGATACTGCACAGATTTTAATTAATCTTTATTGGTTTTTCCAACTCCGTTGTGGTCGGCTTATCTGAACACCACAACACAGTAACTGAATAACACGTTACCGAGAGACAGGAAACGTGTCAGTTTTCTGTCTTCTGACAGCTAATAACGACTGCTAAAGATGATCAAATGACAGCCGGTATTCGGGCGTCTTCGCCCAGCTTCGGCTGACGTCGGGCAGCGGCGGGAAGCGGCGAGAGGAACAAGCGCTTGCGACGCGGGGCAACATTGGGTCAGATCACTTCGCTACCGGTCTCCAACGACCAAAGACTACAATATTACTACATTGTTCCCTACTGGAAACTTAAATATATTCGGTTTTATAAAGTTTGCTGCTATCATTTTAAGTCCGTAGATAGATCTCTGACAGCCGGGATAACGAATTTCAGAGACTTTCCGAGGTATACGGTGGAACCTCGGGATCCGCGGACATACCTCGGCAAGAGGCTGTTGTTGATTTGCCAGGAGCTCCTCGGCCACGAGGGTTTATAATTTGTATTTCAAAATGTAATTCTTTAAAACATTTTTAGATAAAAAAGTAAGCATTTTCAGACACTACAATTTTCTCCAGTGTTGTGGATGTGTATACAAACAAACATTCTTATATACACAAACAACTAACCTGGAGCAACTATCGGTAAGTCAAATATTTGATCGGTCCAGAAATCGGTTGAGAGATAGCACACTGGTAAAAGTATCTGTGTCTCAACATTTGATCTTAGTGCTACAATATTTATTTTATTGTACACTGATCTTGTCTCACGGCTTTGCTCGCGATAGTGTTGATTTTCGCAAAAGCTAGCTCGCTGGCTCAGCCACTAGATTTTAGTACCAAAACTAATAAACATTGGTTTAGAAATTTATCATTTTCTGAAATTTAACAACCTCTGGCGTCACGTATTTCGCAAATGTGAACGCATTTTAGACGTAATATTGCATGTTTTAATCATTAAGTCGCGCTCTCTCACATGTTCATCGACGAGAGACACGGACTACGTAACGTACATACGTACGGCTTCGCTTGCAAAATCTAAATTTAAATCTTTGTAAAAAAAAAGTAGCCTATAACCGTCTACAGTGTCCCATCTATGTACCTACCAAAATTCATTAAAATCGGTTCAGTAATTTAAGCGTGAAAACGTAACAAAAAACCAACTCACTTTCCCATTGGAGAATTAGTTTCTCAAGCTTACCTTTTCATTACCAAGATAAGTACAAAAGAGACACCATTCCCCGCGTATAATTACCTTGCAACTTTAACAGAACAGCTTACAATTGAAAAGGCACCAACAGTTGTTCCAGATAAACATAAGTTATAGCCGCCAGCCGGCCAACAAGGCTTTGCTCCGGAATACGAGTATATGCGCTGTGTTTTAGGACAGGGAAATACATGCAGAGGATGCGGTATAGAAATATTTGCTGGTTAGTACGGATGGACAGCGGTTCTACGGTCCGTTTATTTCGCGAAATGGACTTCTTTTTAGTAGTTGTGACTCGGATTGTTTTTAGTAAACATATATGTGGAATTGTAGCTGACGCTAGGATAAAGGGTTTTTGTTTATATAGAGACAGAGCGCGCAACACGTACACACTTTTAGTGTGCATCCACTCCGATTGTCTATTAGCCTTTATTATTTCGTTGTAAGTACAACTACGGAGTGGAATTCTTTGTCGGAGAATATTTTATGATGGCTACAACCTGTCTTTAAGTCAAGAGTAAAGAGATAACTTCTGGGCAAGCGTGCACCATCGTCGACTACGTAATCGCTTGCCATCAAGTGAATTAGTGGTCAATCGTAAACCTTACAAAAATAAAAACAAACTCACATTTTTATAAATATCATATTAAACTATGCTGGTTTTCCTCGAAAGGTTGGGTTACATAATAGAACACCAGCATTCCACCATTTTTTTGAAAATTAGTTGACCCGTGCCTCCTTCGCTGGACGTCAAAAATGTTTACTTCTGATGAAATTATCTTGAATCGCAATCAGCAGCAGGCATCGGGCTGGAAAAAAGCTTATGTCACTCAGGAGTAATGTAGCTTTCTACTTGTGAAAGAATTTACAAAATCAGTTCAGTACTTTATTTTTTTCTTACTCTAAGATTTCTGCTGTATCGTTGTTGAGTTTACAAATAAGTAAACTTCCATACACAAAAAGCCAGACCCGGAACAACTATCTGTAGGTCATACAAAAATGGTTCCGTGCGGGGATCGAACCCGAAATACTCAGCGCTGCGTCAACCTTGTGAGTTAGTAGTAGTTCCAGAGATTATTTCCTACAAACAAACTAACAAACTTTATCTCTTTATAATATTAATGTAGATTCCATGTCGGTGGGCATGTTGTCATCAACCGAGCACACATTCAGATTCCAAGTTGTTACTGAGAAATTCGAGAAACACTGCCCGAACTGGGATTTGAACCCATGCAAACCAGAAGCGCTTACTACCTCTAGACCAGTAGGCCATGAGGCAGTCCAGTAAATTAAAGCTGTTTTTTTTTATTTTTATCGCATCCAGCCGGAACTTGCTCCACAAAATTCCACGTTTATGCTTCCGCCAGTAGTATTTTTGGGCGGTAGCTGTGCGCTCAGTTTTGACCTAACCCCTACTTTTAATGGATACCCCCAAACACTAGATTCGTCTCGTTGTTCTGTGAAAAATGGAGTCAACACGGGTTCTTTGTTTTTTATTAATACTTTCCTGTTTTGCGAAGCTTATCGAGTTATTTTTAATTTAGTTTTTAGTTCTCCTCTAGTTCTTCATTTTTGCAACTACACTCAAAATTAATCTATACTCAAACTTAATATTATAAAGAGGTAACGTTTGTGAGTTTGAGAGTTTATGAAGTTGTAAGGGGTAATCTCTGGATCTACTGAACTGATTTTTTAAATTATTTCACCAATAGAAAGTTACATTATTGTGGAGTGTCAGAGGCTATATTTTATCCCCGTATTTCCAAGGGAACGGGAACATCGCGGGTGAAACCGAAGGACGCTACTAGTCATTGATATTTTTTATGCCGTTTGGTATCCTTCTACCAATTGATGATGCACAATTATATCCCCCTCGGCGATGGCTAGCTGACATTGACCGCTGTAGACTCAATTCGGTCAAGAAGACTATCATTATAACTTATTGGTGGTGGTATAGTGTAGTTACCAACCAAATAACTCCTAAATTGTATGGGCTTAACTTAGTCTACCTAGATAAAAAACTATACTTTCTACAATCCTTTGTGAAATTGCTCACATTTTCAGCATAGCATGAAATTTCTCATAAACTGTGATAGTTCCAGCCGATACGAGAAAACAAGAAAAAACCATCCTCCAGCAAAAACGTCAATACCATTTTCATGTAATAGATAGGTATACAATACCAATGTACGAGTAGATACTTTAGAAATATCTTAACTGCACTCCTTGGGAACTCATCACAGTCGTTTATGAACAAATAGAATAAGTAACTAGATAAGAAATCGACATATGTGTGGCTCTTTTTAGCCCTTTTTTTTTTTTTTTTTTTTTTTCTGGATGGGAAATCATCAAATGACCCCTCCCGCCCTGGGTGGGGCGGTAGGGAGTGTCAGACTTTTACTGACTAAAACCCACCCGTGATCCTTCTTGTGCCCTATGCGTTCCAGGGCCGCGGTAACTCTTTCGAACAAATTCCGCAACCCTAGCAGGCACCGACCCTATGGGGTCCCGTCCTTGGTGCTGACGGCTTCGACGCGCGTGGAACACAACGCGTCGTCGACTCAACCTGGTGTCGGACGGCAAGCCACCCACGCTCACCGTCCCCAGGCATCAGCCACTGCGCAATAGCACAGCGGCCGACTTGTCTCTGGAGGAGGCCGAAATGGGACCATTACTGGCACTCCATCTCAGCACCCTCCCGAGCGTTGGGAGTCGCAGCACCCGCAGCAGAAGCGGCAGAAGCGGCGACGGAAGCCGCGGCGGCGGCAGAGGCGGCGGCGGCGGCAGACCTCTTGCCCTTGGTCGGGGCGGATGGCGCGCAGGCCCTTCCCCCAGCCCAGTGCTCGGCCGGCTTGCCAGCAGCCGCACATGCACTGCAGTGCGGCGTGGCCTCACATGAGCCGGCCCGATGACCGGGCTGACCACAGCGGAAACAAAGACCGCTGCGGTCCACCTCCGAGGGGCACATAGCTCCCGTGTGGTTGCCCACATGGCAGCGGTAGCACCTCAGAGGCCTGGGTTCCAGCAGTTTTACCCGCGCAGACACCCATCCCACCAAGAGCCTTCGGCCCTCCGACACAGTTCTGGCCGCCGTCACGGGGCAGCTCACCACAAGGGTTTGCATGCCCGTGTTGTCAGGCCGGAGGGTGCCCGCCTTGACGAGCTCGGCAGAGCACCCCCCAGTCCTGGCGACGGCGGCCACAACTTCCTCCTCCGTAACGGAGTCATCCAGGCCCACTATGCGCATGTCGATGCGCTTAGTCGGCCTGGACACCCGGACCTCGTCCGCGGGTAAGACCGCCCTCAGCTTTTCGGCCAAGGCGTCCGCGAACGGGCCACTCTCCGCTCCGGTGAGCTCGAGCTTGCGGGCACCGGTTAGGGTCCTCCTGACCCCGATGCCCCCGCTGATGCCCAGCTCTTGGAGGCTCACCGCCTCCTTCGCCCGCTTCAGTACGGCGAGATACGTCACGCCCCTCTGTTCCGCTTCCGGCTGCAGTGTGAGCACTACAGCCGCGGATTTCGGGGCGCGAAGCCTCGCCGCAATAGCGTTGGCCTTACGCCGCTGCTTCCTCGCCTTCCTCCTGGCCGCCTCTTTGGCCCTCCGCTTCTGGCCAGCAACCTGCCACTCGGCCCCGGCCGCAGGAGGGTCCGAGGGTGGGGGTGGGGGCGGCTGTGGCACCACTGGCGCCGCAGCCTTAGCCGCTCCTCCCCGAGCCTTCCTCCCACCCCTTTTCGCCGGGGCCGACTTGGTCGTCGCCGGCGTCGCAGCCGCCGGCTCCACAGGCGCTGGCGCTGCTCCGCCCTTGGCCTTTGCCTTCGCCTTGCCGGACGTTCCCGGGCTGACAGCCGCGGCGGCCGCGTACGAAGCCGCCTTCTGCTGCTGGCCCGGGGCCCTCTGAGTCGCCGCTGTTGCCGCTGTTGGGGGACGCCGGACCATGTCCTCCAGCATGGAGAACTGCCTCCGGAAGGGAGCCAGCTCCTGCCGTACCAGGTCCCGCACCTGGCTCAGCACTTGGCCCCCCTCCGGCGCTGCCGGACTCAGTCCCCCTCGCGGCTCCACGGAGGCCGCTCTGGCCATCCCCGCCAGGTCCCTCCGGAGCGACTCATTCTCCTGAACGAGTCGCTCCGTAAGAACCGCGAGGCGGGCGACCTCCGCCCGCAACTCCGACGCCTCGTCTGAGGCAGTCCCGCCAGCGTTGGCCGCCGCTGCCGCCAGTATGGAGGCTTTGGCCGCACTGATGGCCTCCCGCTTCGAGGACTGCTTCCTCTTGAAGGCCACAGCGCGGATCGCGGCCTCCACGACCTCCGCAAACTGGGCCCTCTGGTCCTCAACAGCGGGAGGTACCTCTCCCGGGGACTCCAAGGCGTCAGAGTCGAGAGGAGGCGGACGAGTAGAGGGAGCCCTGCGACCGCTCCCTCCAGGGCGACGCCCCTCCTCCACCAACCTCTCGGCCCGACGCTCCACCTCCCGGGTAGAGGGTGCAAGCCCCCTCCCTGCCTCACAGCCCCTGCCCCGCCTAGCGGTGGGGATTTTGCGGGCGGAGGAAAATTCGCCCTCGGAGGACGACCCGCTGTCATCCTCCCGTCTGGGCCGCTTGCGGAAGAACTTTACGTTCTCCGCAGCAGCCCCCCCTCTTTCCTCTCCCGAGCCCGCCGAGCTGACCGTTACTAGGTCTAGCGCGGAGCCGGAATCCAACTCCACGCCACCCCGGCGCTCAGGCGAACCCTCCTCTGTGAATTCGTGCGCCATCAGCTCCTTAAAGGAGGCGGATCCGGATGACGACGACGAATTGGAGCCTCCTCGGCTCTTGTTGCCACTGGCAAGCGGAAGACGTTTGGTGCCCACCCCAGAGTACGGAGGGCAGCCCGCCGAAGCGGGGTGGGATTCCCCGACCGCTGAGCAGTCGGGACCCACCTGGGGACTCATTTTGCAAGCGTCTTTCATATTTTGTGCCTTTTAAGGGTGCGGTCCCTGTTCGCTCCGCCCCTTCTCAGGGCCCTCTCCTCACCTCACCTCTCCACCTGCTCGCTGCTCCCACAGTCACGTCTGATGATCAGACGCGTACCAGAGAGCAGCGAGCAAGCGTGTGTGTGTCTCTCTTGGTCTGATCCCTCACTTGCGACCTTCCGGCATGAGTGGCTCTACCGGGAAAGCTCGCAAGATCATTGGGACGCTCAAGCCCCACCACGACGACAACGTGGAGACACATTCGGTGGGGGGCTCTTTGTAGCCCTAACATTAATAACATAGCTACTATTTTTTATTTTGATTTAATGATAGCGGAAGCATTTATTTTTAAAACAGATCATCGAAACTTATCGAATAAAAATTGATTGTTTACAGAAGGTAATCTTTGGCAGTAGGGGCAAGTGTTGTGCCCAAGGAACCTCTGTTCTAAGATCACTGAATGCGATAAGAATTGAATTTGCACGCGTGTAAAGAAAAATCATCATCATCTGCCTAGTCTTCTCCCAACTATATTGGGGTCGGCTTCTAGTCAAACTGGATTCAATTGAATAACAGTATTTTACGCGGGGCAGCATGAGCTCGTGGCTAAATAATAACATTTTTCTTTACAGGAGGATGATCTCAAATGATGATGATGATGAGAAAAATGTTATGTTGATAATATTGTCTAACCATTTTAGGGAATTACAATAGAGGGTATCGGCAGTTAAATCATCTGATTATGATATCATCACTATTACTGAGTACATTTTCAGTACAAAAGTGGTAAGAAACATACCACTTTTTCACCGAAAACTGCACATTTCTAGCAAAATTCAATAGAAGTCAAATCCCAACCAGAAACAGAAAAACCTAGAACACAGAAAGAAACAAACAGTTCGTTAATCATTCCCACTCGAAACACACGTTTTCAAGTAGGTACAAATGTCGAGAGGTGCCAATTAACTTCACCTAACATCCCTGTATACCTCTGAGCGTAGAGCCGTGAAGATGCGGCGGCTACAGATGACGTGTTTGCAAAATAAACGACTCGTGTCTCTCCTGTTGTTCTAAGGCCCCCTCTGTTGACTCTGCGTAAATATTAACAGACTAACGTATCGCGAACCTACACGGGTGGTTGAAGAAAATGTATGGAAATGACTTGGCTTGTAAAACTAGCTGGTACCCGGAAAGCTTTTGTAAACTAAACCTCAATTTAGATTTACTTTGGTGTTTCAAATTCAAACAATATTATACATCTCGTGTGTTTGTCTGTCCGTTTCTCACAGCCGATTTTCTCCGAATCTACTGGACCAATTCAGTAACCCAAACACTAGTCAGTGTTTGGGTTACTGAATTGGTCCAGTAACGTTAGTAAATTAATATTGAATATCAACTCACTGTCTGTTGTTTCCGTGTGACACTTACCATAAATCTAATGAGAGGGTTTACTGTAGGTATTGAAATGAAATTGATTGATTAACTTGAGGTTACATTATTCCTTATAAGTTATTTAATAAACAGAATGTGGCCAGTGTTCTGGGCACTTTTCCCATTTATATGCCCTATAAATTCGGATAAATTTTTAGATGCCCTATAAGTTATTCCTCCTTCCCCCCTTTTTATTCCGCTTGTACATTTATAAATGTATTTTACATCATAGCTTTCTAGTGCAATTAGTAATAGTTTTCTTTTTATATAAGTAACAAAACAAATATATCAAAACTAACTATTCCTTAAGTATATCCGAAACTGCCGAGTCAACATTTTTAAAATAAAAATAATAATAAATCTCTACTTACAGATTACAGACAAACTATGAGAAGTTTGTGATTTCAAAATACCATTGCACGAGAATCCAACTGGCTTGGCAGTTTTTCTTAAGTCCCCTAAATCCCTGTCGTCTGTTTCGGCTCCTTATCTAATGGCCTCGCAATGATCTGTTAAATTTTGCTAAGCTCCATTGTGTCAGCGTTATTAAAATTAGGGATGCCTCGATACGCCTTTTTGCCGATACGATACCAAAACCGATACTCTTATAAAAATATCGGCGATACTGATACCGATACCGATACGGTTATTGAATTCAAAAAGGAAGGTAGAATAAATAAAACACAATTAATTAGAAGATGTTTATTTAAAAAACAAAGCATTCTTTAGTTTTGCGGGCAAAGGCGATTTCGCAAGTCTGTTTGAATAAGACTTGCGATGGAAAATAGTCATTGCTGCGCCATTTTTTTTAAGTTTGGGTATAAGACGTCATGGCGCCAGAAAACGAAAGGACCTGCGTCTCTAAAAATTTTGAAAAGTATCGTTGAATCTGCCATAAAAATATCGCCGATACCGATATGTCGGTATCGGTATTGGATGCATCCCTAAATAAAATAGTTCACGGACGGTGCTCTCTCTGTGACTGAGTTTTTTATGCATAAAACAGACGTATGACAACGTTTTATGATACTCAAATGACAAATGTGATTCCTAAGATTCCTAATGAATGCTTTTTTTTGTTAAATGAATATGGTGACATTTACAGTTTTAGTTCAATCACACATTTGATGCCAGCAAACGCGTCAGACCGTTTGGAAACTGACTTGTTTGGAAATTATTAGTTGTCTCTTGCGGTTGTGTTTTTTAAACTTATCATTAATATAATTATGTATTTAGTGCCACTCGCAAGATAAGGAAAATCGATTGACGTGAGAATCAAGATCGGGTAAAACAAACAGCTGTAATTTTTGGCCGACAAAGTTTTAATAAGCGAATATCCTCTCGATGCAATTTTACCAGCATCCAAAAACAAAGGAATATCCAAAATGTTATCCTCACCACCCGTACTTAGAGTTAGTTGTTACGTTTCAAAGCAAAACCCCTTGTTGAACTGTAAAAGCAATATGTCTAAACCAAAGTTCCGGTTGCGACCAATGACGTTCAACTTCGTGAACTAATAACTTGGACAGAGCCCAATGGACCACGCTTTGAATATCGAATTGAGCAATCCTTTGGATCTAAACTAGATGCTTGTTAGCATACAATACAGGGTCTAAATTTATTAGCCAACGGAACTTTGCAAACGTGTCTAGTAGCTATAATATAATTAATAACCTAAAATAAAATCATGGCTAAAACCAGCTTTGATTTTAATGTTCTAAACTGAATGAAAAAATCATATCAGAGTCAAACCTACATAGGTAAAAAATATGAGAAATTGGTTCTTATTCAGCTAGTAAGATTTGACATAAACCAACAAGAAAAATAGAACCTTGAAAACATGGCAATCTTTTTATTATTGTAAATACGGGTTCAATGGCCATAGGTTTTAAGTGCTATCTGAGGCACGGATAGTTACCAGCTAGTTCGAAGGTCCATCTGGAAAAACTCAGTTAAACTTAGGTCGAACATTGCACAGCACCAAAGACTACAAGCTTAGCAGTCGCGCTTGCGAACCCTTTTTTTCTAGATGGGAAGTCATTCAATTCAAGAAGTCATCAAGTGTCAGACTCTTATTGACAAGCCCATCCGCGTTCCAGGACCGCGGTGACTCTTGCGAACACAAGATTATTATTGGGGTAGTTCTTAAATAACTGGTATTTCGAAACAAGTTACTCTTAAATCAATTTCACCAATAATCTAGTTTAACAATGCCTTCAGGGCGCTGTTACGTCTGACGCGCTTCTGCAGTGCATCAACAATGTTCGCCGAGTCAATCACAGACGGCTTTGATGCTACCTGGCGCAATAAGACACCCTCACTGCTAAGCAGATTGCGTGGGAGCAGTAACAGCACCCTGAAAGTTATAGGCAATAAGTTGGACAGCCAACTGGTGTGGAGCCTCAGCCAGAGGACAGGAGGAAGGAAGTTTATTTAATTTATTAGATACTAACATAGGTTTTAAGTATATACTAACAATGCAATACATACAATGCCATGGATCAATGGTTATCTGAATAAATAAATATAAAATAAATAATAAATATTTTGAAAATAAGTTCATTCAATAATACAATTGCACTCTTCAATAAAACATTGCTCTTCGAAACTCAGTGTTAAAGATCCACCGCTACTGTATCGAAGATACTAGAGCGTGAGATGAAATCCATATCTTAGGTAGAAAATACCCTGAAATCGGTTTCCAATTAACAATGCAATACATACAGAAACGTTTTTACACCCGCACTAAACTTGACCGTAATGGGAACCCCGAATTAACCTTGATGCGCCGCGTTGGAATGCTGGCCGCGAATTTTCTATTTAGGCTTGGACTCAGTTGGCCAATTAGTACAGGTCTATAGGTTCAAGCAAAATAGGTTGAATAAGCTATGAACTTATACGATGTTCTAATAATAATATTGTGAGAATTCCACCAAAAATATGTACATTTATGTGAAAGAAGGCCAAGTTATCTATTGCGACTTTTTAACCAACTTCCCAAAAAGGAGGAGGTTCTCAATTCGACTGTTTTTTTCTTTGTGTGTTACTTCATAACTTTCTACTGGGTGTCCCGATTTTGATGATTCTTTTTTATTCGAAAGTTGGTGCTTGTCGTGTGGTCCCATTTAAATTTGATTGAGATATAACTATTAGTTTTTGAGTTATCCCTAATAATGCGTGGCTTAGGCTACATTGACGATGTTCTCATTCGATCTTGACAATTCAAAATAAAAAAATAAAATTATATACGATGGTTTGGAAGAGCATCTTAGTATTTTTTTTTTCTTTCTAGTTTTGTGAAGATCGGATGAAGAAAAATTTCTTAAATCATAGCTCTTTATCGAGAAAAGTACACAGTTCCCATGACAGCCACGGTGGTGAACCGAAAGAAAAGATTGTAAAAATAATATAATTGCGTCTTGTGCACGCATAAGTATACAAAGTGAATATTTCAAATGGTCGTGGATAGGCTAATCCAAAACTATAAGGAATATCGAATAAGCTGGATAGATATTTAAGTTCGTACCTACTCTGTATAGTATACCTACACTAATTTTTACTGTCAGTAATATATGTAAAAGAACCAAAAATAAAAACTCAATGCATTTAACGTTACAAAATAAAAATACAACCCTTTTCAAATCACAAAAAAACGAAACCATTGAATGGAGACGAACTGATATCATAATTAACTTAGTTACTGAAACTCAGGCAATGTCAGTTGAATGGCAACTGCAGCAGTTTCTACAGTTAGATGCATTCGTTTGTCAGTAATTACACCGTCTTTAGGGAATTCTGAATACTGATTTAGAGATACTTTTTTTAAAACTGCGCACTGCTGGTAGCCATTACTTTAGCAAAACATCGTTTTTATTCTATAAATAGTTTTTGTACTTAAAATGTATCAAAATTCGAGTCCCAATATTATCTCAGCGAGAATCCTCACAAAACTTATCTTAATGCAGGCAAACTACAAGTATTTTTGATTGCGACTGCAATATAAATTCGAACGCTCCTTAAAAATACAAGTATTGCCCCTCTGGTTACTGTTAATCTGAATTATCCCATTTTGGGCAAAAGCTTCCCTCCATAACTTCCAGCTGCTTAGATTCAGAGCGAGTGTAGATCATTGTTCCATTGGATTAATTTCATTCATTATTAGTAGGCAGACGCTCACTCTTAGACAAATCTTAAACAAAGAATCAACAAAGTAACTCTTACGGCGGTAATCCTACTATGTTGCATAATATCTTTTTTTTTCTGGATGGGAAATCATCAAATTACTTCTCCCGCTCTGGGCGGAGCGGAAGGGAGTGTCAGTCTCTTACTGACTATAACCCACCCGTGATCCTTCTTGTGCCCTTTGAGTTCCAGGGCCGCGGTGACTCTTTCGAACAAATTCCGCAACATGATGCATAATATTTGCTTTGGCTGCTTAGTGGTTGGCGCTGTGGTTGAGCGATTAGCTGCTACGCTGCATGTCTCGGGTTTAGATAATTTTTCCGGGTTTCGCTCTTTGTGTATGTGCGTTTGTATGCAAACGCTCCGACGATACAGGAGATATTCCTAGCGTGGGGCAAGGTTTAAAAAAAAACAGAGTTCTAACAGAACTTCTGTATTCACATTCTTGATTGTATGTTTTTAGTTGTAATCGAGCATCCAGCACCGCTAAACGACCTGTGTTACATTCCTAGAAAACATAATAGTAGAAAAATAATGGCTAGTAGCAGAAAATTCTCACAATTTAAATCTGCATAGTACTAACATAAATCGTAAATACGAACCTCAGGTAAGTTCCCATTTCTTTTTATACCCTTTCTAATCCTAGATATTCCAAAAACCTTGTTTGCTTTCAAGACCACTCTAGAAAATTACCTTTGGATCTGATTTCGGACTTGCTCCGAATTTTCTAACTAATAATGTTTGCTTTACCTTGTGAGCTAAACCAGATACGGTGGAGACAGATTCATATATTCGCGAGATACCAAGAGATTATGTTATCATACATCCTCAATCTTGGCATTTAGTCATAATTGATGTTGTATAATGTTATCAGTTACCAGATTACATTAATTTGAGATTGAACATGTCTCTAGTTTGATATATTGGTTTTGGCTGGGGACCTTACTGTGACATTGTTAATACACGGTAACTTCAGCGATAGTTTTTCATGCATTTCGTACTGTTAATCTATACTAATATTATAAAGCTGAAGAGTTTGTTTGTTTTTTTTTTTTTTTTTTTTGTTTGTTTGTTTGTTTGAACGCGCTAATCTCAGGAACTACTGGTTCGAATTGAAAAATTATTTTTGGGTTAAATAGATCATTTATCGAGGAAGGCTTTAGGCTATATATCATTACGCTTAAGCCAATAGGAGCGGAGCAGCGATAAAGAATGTTTTAAAATCGGGGATTCCACGGGGACGAAGTCGCGGGCAGCAGCTAGTAGAAAATATTTGACGTTTTTTTTTAGAATAGTTGACATCATTTATCTCACTGTTAAGTATTGAAAAGACTGAACATAATTATTTTAGTTTTAATTTCTTTTTGTTCAAATTAATGGGAAAGTTAGTTTGTTTTTTAGTTACTACTTTACGTCTTAACGACTGAACGGATTTGAATTTTACTTGGAACACGCCGCACACGGATAGACCATGCCCTGATATAGGGAATAGGATGTTTTTAGTCTCGGGTATATGCTCCCTTGGGATAATTTTATAGTTACACGCGGGTGAAGCCACTGAAGGAATCTAGCTACTTACAATGATATGTCAACGACGACTTATCAAATAGCTATGACCTACTAGACGTACCTTTAATAATTTAAAGTACCAAAACGACATATAAAAGAATCGTAACCAGGCCAACCATTTTCAACGTTTGTTGCCTCAAGTAATTCAAATGCAATGTTATTCTATGATTAATGATTACAGTTATAACGTGTTGGGCGCCAATAGCGGTTATTGGCGCCCAGTTAGGACTGTCAACAATGTAAACCCCAATTCAAACCTTCATTTAAACGTAGCTTTAATTAATTACAACTATATTGTAAGCTGTGAAATGTACTTGTGAACTCACAAAGGAGTACATAAGTAAATTTTAGCAGCAAAATTAGATGAGTAAAATGCATTTTAAAGATGATTCTTTCGGAGAATTCTAAATGAACGACTGTAGGCGGTTATTTAACTTTCAGGGCAAAATATCAATGCTCAATTTATTTCAAACTAAAGACTAAATATTGCATACACAAAAGCTGTCAAACCGTTTTTTTTTTTCCTAAAGAAAAATTGGTCCTAAGAGATTTCACTAAATTTTTAACATTTTAATGTTTAAGGCGCAAAGCCTTAAACATTAAAATTATTACTATAAAATAGCATTTATTTATATAGTTACCCACCTTATGTACCCACCTTATGTGCAAACATAAGGTGGGTAACTATATAAATTTCCCACCATCAAAAATGTCGAACACATACAATGTCAAAATTTACTTCAACCGTGCTTTCGATATATCATTATGTTCTTAAATTATAAGCAAAGTTTTTTTTTCTGTGGATGGGAAATCTTCAAATGACAACTCCTGCTCTACGTTTATCGTACCAGGGCCGTTGTTACTCTTTCAAACAATTCCGCAAACCTTGCACAAATTATAAGCAACCTTATGCCAAACTTTATATTTCAGTCAGCGCGAGCGTTTAGTCTACCCATTGTTTGTCAATGAATAAGTGAAGCTTTATATACCCAAAACTAGATATATAAATCGAAACATAAACACCACACAAAATCCAAACCATCCACAACAGCCAGTCAGTCCTAATGCAACTAATAAGTAACAGACTACACTCCTAGTAAGAATTTCGAACGAACGTGCCAATCGACGTTCGAACTTCCCCCAGACCGGCAGTTTGTCTAGCATCCGTGCTTTATACTCCTCTGTGGCTTCCGAATATCTACAGACTTGCCAGTTGAAATTAATTTGTTGTTTCTCAGCCGGCGCGTAGCGTTGTTCCGATGTTTGTTGTTTGAAATACGATATCCAATAATTTAAATGTATGGAGATGAATTGTTTGAAACTATTGGCTATCAGCACGAATAAATTTAGGTAACTGTTTTTGATGGCCACACGATAACTCAGTTTACCAACGATTTCAATACTTACTATCTTCGGAACGTGGACTTATACCTATTGAAAATGTATACATTTTCTTTTATTGTAGCTTGCACTGCCTTTGATCACACATATTGACATTTTTATCAAAACATATGACTCGATGACGACAGACCGCGTGAATCCAGATAAGCTCATTTTAGGTCCATAATATCGACATTTAAATTCGCAATCCAGCATATTCTAATAGGTTTAACGTTTTAGGAATATTTTCGTCGTGTGGAAAGCTGTGAGGGGCAATGATTGGAACTCCCTATCCAAGTCTGTGTTTCCTAATAGCTACAACTTGTTTGCGAGCCTATAAGTCAATAGTGAATAGATGACTTTTAGGTAAGCGTGCTCCATCGTCGATCACATTATCGCTTTCCGTTAGGTCAGTTTGTGATCATACGCTATAAATTTATTTGACAACGTTACAAAGAAAACAGGATACATGTTTGAACGATAAGTCCACGTCCAGCTAGCCAAACATATCATAACAAGCCAGGATACTGACATTTACACGCGACGATAGTTTATTGCCATCGCTTTGTATGCAATTAAAATAATCACGTTACAAAAGTTACCCGCTCAACACGATTTCTGTTTCCAGAAATATTTACAGTCAATACCATTATAGACCCTAACATAATCTGCCTAGCCTTATCCCCAATTATGTTAGGTACGGTTCCAATCAAATTCAGCTGAATACCGGCAGTTTACGTGAAGCAGATGCCTTACTGACTTCCGCAACCCAGTAACACAGTTAAAGATGGTGACACATTTTCTGATTTATGGCAATCCATAATGATTGCCAAAGATTTAGAAATGATAGCTGAGACCAGCGGCTTATTGTGCTTTACTTAATACTCACAACACGATTTCTATTTCCAGAAATAATTACTCTCTATACTATTATAGAGTCTATTGTAAATACGAGTATAATGACTCAGTCGGAATAGATCATAGAAATCAAAGATCAGAACCAATAAGGTCGGGCCACAATGGTTCAAATTTGTAATCAACGTAACAAGCCTTCGTCAGTGGTCGATGTGGATTGTGGAATAACGATAGCGCGCATGTCACTCAAGATTATGTCGATAGAATTGGTGTTCATTTCACTATCTGCAGTCTACAGACTAAAATGCAGCTATATTGCAGTCTTGCTATGAACTAAACAAATCAATTCCACGTTATTTTGATGTTATGATGACATATGATGTGTCTACATGAGAACGAATCGACGACAGTTGCCAATGCATCCTACTTATTCTGGATTATTATTAATTTAAAGGTCTGTACGTTTCAGAGAGCAGTGGTGGCCGAGTAGTAACAGCCCCGACTTACGAATTGTAGGACGCGGGTTTAAACCCTGCCAGGCGCATTACTTTGTGTAATTAACTTCAAAACGGTGAAGGAAAACATCGTGAAGAAAGCGGCATGTCCTAGAACCAAAAATTCGAAGACATGTGACATTCACCAACCAAACCAACAAGAAATTTACGAACCGCTCCTGTGGTGTCCCTATCGGCCCAAACAGGTTCCCCGTAGCACATACAACCCAAGTAAGTAGCCGCATAAATAGATATAAGGAATGACAATGAGAAAGAAAGAAAATGAGAAAGCTTTAGATATTTTCGTCAAGGCGTATGTTTTTCACTTTTTCACCAATATGTACATATAGTATACTAGCTTATGCCCGCGACTTCGTTTGCGTGGAGTTCCATACAAAATGTTAACCCCTTTTTCACCCCCTTAGGAGACGAATTTTCAAAAATCCTTTCTTGGCGTATGCCTACGTCATAATATCTACCTGCATGCCAAATTTCAGCCCGATCCGTTCAGTGGTTTGGGCTGTGCGTTGATAGTCTATGTCAGTCAGTCAGTCCCTTTTGAGTTATATATATATTTAGATGATTAATAAATTAAAATTTCCTTTCTAGTACCAAACTGAGGTAGCATACGGATTCTTTTCTATTAACGGGTAACTTGTTAAGTTTATTACTAACCCGAGATTGAAGGACCCCTTTTCAAAGAAGTTGATAAGTTTTATGCGGAGCAAAGTTCATACGGTTTTGATCGCCCCACTTATATATTAAATGTACCAAACAAGTTCTCGAGTCCAGCACACGTATTTGTCTGAATGAGCAGCAAGCCATCGTCCACATAATGGTTAATAAGCATCCGCATGGGAGCGGAAGCGCGAAGAAAAAAAATATGGTATCAAATCATTTTGATATTGTCTGAGCAGTATTGTAAATAAATTTTAAAAAAAGTCGATAAAATCAGCGGCACGTCACTAAAGAAGCCCTCCGTTAATCGTCTCCTTATAATTATAGGTTATCGTCGCGCATGATTTCACTGGCTTCTCCCACTTCTTTCTTTCAAGCCAGACGGTAGCGATAATTAGTTGCCATCACCAAACAAAAGTCGACCCTATCAGTAACACACGACAGCTCACTTTCCTGTTGAAATACCCGCAGTCGCTTTCAATGACACTTTGGCAGGCTGAAGAACTATTCATACGACAGCGCCTGATTTTTCCCTGATATTTCGTGTGACATTTTTTCCTAGTCTTTTTTTCGTTCCATGCAAGGATTTTGCTGCAAATTCTCCTGTTAGTACTGAATTGATGGCTCGGTTTCTGACCGGTATGTTTGAAAAGTCACGTCCTATTTCGCGCTATTTTGCCCGTGGCCTTTTAATAAATGTTGAAAAGATGAGGTGTTTTTTTGTAGTTTTTATTTACTTTTGGCGTCACGCATCCGCAGGCTACATTTTTTTAGAAAAGAAGTCGAAATGCAGTGAAGGTCCAAGATCGAGAAAAACGTGAATGCCTAAGAATATACAGACAGATCTTAACATACTCTTAGATGTTCCACGTCCTATATTTTAGCTACAGTATTAAAAATTAAGAACACGGAGGAATACTTCGACACCTAAGTGTATTTGTTTTTGCATATAATATACATACATAATTATGTTCGAAAGAGTCACCGCGGCCCTGGTACGCAAATTAATAGAAGGGACACGAGTGGGTTTTAGTCAGTAAGAGTCTGATACTCCCTTCCGCTCCATCCAGAGCGGGAGAAGTCTTTTGGTGATAACCCATCCAGAAAAAAAAGTAGTGACGTTAGTAAGATTTATATACTCAAATACTCAAAGCATTTATTTCAATTAAACCCTTTACAGGCACTTTTGAATTGTCAAGTCGAAAGAGGTGAAGCTATCTGCACGTTCCAAAGCGTATATCTCTATGGAGAAGAACGTGCAAGGAACTCCATGGACACTAGTTTAAATCATGTTCTGTATTACATAACTTTTGTTACATCCTTTGGTGCTTTAAGGACAATGGAAAGAAAAAAATATGAAACTATAAAACAATTCAAAGTATAAAGATTAAAACAAGTCAGTGGAAGTTAAGAGGTGGCCAGTCTCAACCGACGGCGCCCGTTCACGAACATGACGCGTGTATCGGCACCATTTAGCTAAACTATTTTGAAGGGAACCGAAGGATCCAACACACGCGCCGCCATCAGCGAGACATTTGAGCGAGCATGACATGCTCTCAACTGCCATTTTAGTTCAAGTCACAAAGTAAACTATAAGTTATCACATGTAAATGGCTCCATGGTACTAACATTTATAATATTTGAAAATAAAATGCCTCTACATTAAAAAATTATGTTTTACAATAACCAAGCAATTATAAGTAAAAAAAAGAGAAATTATTTAATCTCAAAATAATATTATAAAAAAAGAATAAATAAATGAGACAAAAAGGGCGAGCATCTTTTCCAAATAAAAAATCTTAACTTGTTTACCCAAGTGGTTGAGGCTGTGGAGCAGGACCGGCATATAATATGCATAATATACCTAGTACATATATATATTGTATTAGTATTTACAATGTTTTATAACTGTTTTGTAAGGAAAACTTATCGAATAAATACATAAAAATCAATTATAAAATTAATGAATACTCTGAGGACTCTGCAATATCAAAACGTTACATTAACTTACAGTAATGAGTTTTTCAGAGAGTCCCATTTGGGCGCCAATAAACGTAATTGGCGAATCAACGTTATTGGCAGGCTATTGATAAAATCTACTTAAGATAAATTCATACTAATTGGATTCCCACTTACTTCGGTATATTTCTGCTTCGGCAGCGATCTGAAAAGAGACAAAAGTAATGAGTCACCGAATTATAATTTATATGAACGCGTTATATTTGATGTATTTATTAATTTTGTACGAAGAAGGTAATGAAAGCAATAACTTCTTAATTAGAAATGTTTTATTTCTGATTAAAAGTAAAATCATAAAAGTGTACGTAATTCGAGTTTCGTAGAAACCAAAGTATATAATTATGTATAGAAAGTTTCATATAAAATTCATAAATGAAAACGTTTTAATAAAATTGAAACGAAAATTAAGTTACAGACATAATATAGTTATTATGTAAATTAATGCATATATTCATTGTCATATATAAACAAGTTTGAGAATCAGACTGAATAATTAATTTTCTAGTAACTTCGTCTTTACCATACAGTTACGGCTTAATGTTATTCTGAATCATTTTGCTGCTGGGGATAAGTCTTCCTCATGATTTCCTAGATTGCCCTACTATATATTTTGGGTATCTGTCGCTATATAGCGCACCATCTATACTAATTTGTACTAATATTTATAAATGCGAAAGTTTGGATGGATGGATGTTTATTACTCAATTACGTCAGAACAGCTGAACGGATTATGATGTAATTTGGCACAGCGGTAGATTATAGTTTGGGTTAAACACATAGAAATTTTATCCCGGGGGTACAAATAATTTTCTACATTTACACGGGTGGAGCTGCGAGCGGCCGGCATCGGCAGTACATTATAAGGAATCAACAATCTGCCCAGACTTTTCCTATGTTGGCGACTGGTTCCAGCCTAGCCGGATTCGGTGTATAACAGATGATAAAACCTACCATAGACCGAATTCGACAAGCGTAAATTAAACTCGAGGATCGACCCGTGCGCCTATTTTTTGAGTGCCATACAGTTAACGAGCAAATTAAAAAAAAGCTTGCATTGAGAGGAAACTCGCAAACAATGATGCATCGCTAGCGAAACTAACTTCGAATCAGAGTAGCAACAAAAAAATTAAAACAAAAACGAAACGCATCGCTTTTAATCGTAAATCCAATACTTAATTACAGTTGATAAATGGAATCCCAATTAATTGTGTGATGGAGGAACAGTAAATAATTTGTTTCACAAACTTTGAGTTTAACGAATGTGTGAATTTATTAAATCGCGTTAATCTTCGTGCTGTACATTATTTAATTTTTGAGCTGTTGATTATTTTGAACCGACTCCAAAAAAGTAGGAGATTCTGAATTCATTTTTTTTTTCAATTTGTTCGGCCATATTTTCGCCAATTGTCAACCAACTATTTGTTTGGAAGAGTATTTTTCTGAGATTGAAATCCTTTATCTGTTTATTGTTTAAACCAGATTATAACATAACATCACGCCGGTACGCTGTGAAAGGGTACGCAGATGTGAGTCAACCAAGTTTTTGTGGTTGTCTATACTAAACTCAAAGCATTTATTTCAATTAAACCATTTTCAGGCAATCGAATTGTCAAAGTTTCAGTGCCTTTATTTGATCGTGAGTGTTAAAAGATACTTTTATCTCCCATTTGGAATTTCACGATTCCTGTGGGATTAATCTTATGACACGCTAGAAAAAGCTGGTTCAAAAAATGCTTTTTATTTCAAACAAACGAAACGTATTTTAATTTTAAAATTAAAAAAAAATATTTTATAAAAAATAAAATATAAGTGAAGGAAAACATTAGCACTGATTGCTGATGAAGATGAAGAATTCATGTAAGTACAGTCGATGCTACTTCGTGGATCACTGACAGCTTTAGTCCGGAGTCTCTACCTCTTACTGATGAAAATAGATGCTCTGACCTCGGACACCTAGGAAAATGCTCCCTGGTGTAAACTGTTGAGCATACTTACACCAGTAGACCACTAGAGGTCCAGAGCAGATTGGAGACGTGGTGGCAGACTGGAGAGTGTTGGCCTGAAATTGAGTAGAACCAAAACAGAATACCTATTCTGCGACCTCCTGTACCGATCTGCTCCGACTTTCTATAACTCAGATCGTTTGGATCCAGGGGGGCGAAATAACGTATTGGATTGGTCAGGATGAATGACATGGCGGCAGCTCACTGGAGCAACGACTTATGGATGCATCTCAAATTAAAGGGGAAATTCTATAAGTCCGTGATAAAACCTGTCGTATGTTATGGGTCTGAATGTTGGGCTGTGAAAATGATGGATGAAAATAGATTGCATATAACGGAAATGAGAATGTTGAGTTGGATGTGTGGAGTAACGAGAATGGATAAAGTGAGGAATGAGTAATTAGAGGTAATTTAAAAGTGGCACCAGTGACGGAAAAGTTGAAAGGGAACCGCTTGTTTTGATATGGTCCTGTGAAGAGGAGAGATTACACGCAAATAACTAAGAGTGATAAATATAAGTGTAGATGGATGGAGAGGGAGAGGTAGGCCAAATAAAAGATGGATTAATTTGAGTGAGGAGTGATATGAAAGAAAAGGGCGCGTGACAGCTGTCAGTACTGAAATGATGAATAAACCGTGTTGCACCGACCGCAAGATGATAATTTTGAAATTATGTATTACATTCGATGTAACATTTACATGAAGCATGTCAATAGAAAAGTTTAACTTATCATCTGTTTAGAAATGACTCATATTATAAATGAAAACGTGAGTTTGCTTTTTACGCTTTCATGCGTAAATCGCTGAACCGATTTTGATGAATTGAGCCTGGAAATAGTCAAAGGCTATTTTTTGCGCGAAAATCTATATTAAAGCGACCGAAGCATCGGGAAAAGATAGTATTTGTATCAATATGGCTGAAATATCAATACAAAATACAGTTGTGACGCGAAAATTTTTGGTAACAAATATATAATAAGTACTACGAGTATATGATATATTTCGGGATTATAAGGCACTCAGAGACAAAATATTCCTAATCTGATCTGGATTTTCCGAGGTTACCTCCAACACATCAACCACCAGTATATTTACCAGTATGTTTCGTTTTTATCACAACAATAAGTTTAGATTTGGTTCTTCCCACGATTTACTAATCTATCATGTTTTGTATTCATTATATAATTTGAATAATTATAGCGTCATACTTAATTTTAGTATAATTTTTATTTTAAAATAAGAATAAAATTACTTTATTGTGAGGTATTTTGATGGATATACAAAAACAGCTCATTATAGTCTAATTTGATAAAACAAACATTATCAGTAATTACTTATCGACAAAAAATCTTGACAAAAAATAATTGCTATGAAGTTGAAATATTTTCACTGCTTAAAACGTTTTTTTTTTTAGTTTTTAATTTATCCCCCAAAATATGTATAACAGCAGAACTGGTGCAATAATTTCATAGAAAATTATCTGTGACAGACGGACAAAGATACAGATAACCGAGTGATCTTATAGGATCACTCGGGTGGATCGAATGACACATCCCGTCGCACCTGCACGCAAAATACGCATTTAGTCATGGTGTTGCGGAAACCAGCTCAATTTACATACAAATATACTCCCTATTAGAAAAACTAAATACATCAAAACATACCACACTACACTTGGGTTAGTAAAAAAAACACAAACCGTTTATCGTATTTGTACACTAAGAAATTATTATTCCCAATACCTTCAGCAATATTAGTCGCAAGACTAAACAAACAAGTATTATAACAGAGCTATTACGCAAACGAAATAATCGTTTACGGTCCAATCCTTCCGAAGTTGTCACTTCCTGTTTGCCTTAATAGCCGCTGCAGAGCCAATTTCCGGCCACCATATTGAGAAATCCGGGCCATTACTAGCTAACTCTACTTTATCTGTGGATCTAAGAAATCGGTGCGGTTATGATGATTGTTTATGGTTCTGTGTCGAGGTTGTATTATTAGGGGTAAGTGTAAGAGGGTAATAGTATGTTTACTATGTTTCTGTGATTACGATCACCAAATTCACGAACATAAATATATGCAATCGGAAAATTACAATCTTATGACTTTTGCAATTAAAACGACAGTGTCTTTTTAAGAAAAACTATTATTTTCTTAAAAAGACACGGATATATTGGAAACTATTGAATTACACGGGATTCATTCTATATATAACGTTTTTTTTCATAATATAACCATAAATAATATATTATTTTATTTCGGGTAACTAAGACCCTTAAAATATAATTATATCTTACAGACTATCATACATATTTATATAAACTACAAAAATACACTATTGTACATAAATTGTCGGCGTCGTGTTGTACTACGTGGTGTCACGTAACCTTCCGCGAAATCGCCGATACACGACACCATTCGGCCAAAACTCTTCCTTGAGAAAGGTCTTAACATGATGAGTTGGAACTCGTGCCACGAATGAGTTGAAATTCTTGTTATGGCTCGACTCCAACTTCTCTACCCTTAAAGTCCAGCTGGTCTTCGCTCGAACATACTCCACGATTTCCTCAACCGAGACACATAATATAGAGCTGCATTGTAGGTATTGCCGGATGCAGCATATTAGGTCCTACCAGCGCGGTCTCGCACTGGTTCCGACTAGGAGGCTTCTTCCTCTTCTTCTTCTCCACTTTCACGAAGCCATCCTTGTCACTCGTGCCTTTTTTTTTTCTGGATGGGAAATCATCAAATGACTTCTACCGCTCTGGGTGGAGCGGAAGGGAGTGTCAGACTTTTACTGACTAAAACCCACCCGTGATCCTTCTTGTGCCCTTTGCGTTCCAGGGCTGCGGTAACTCTTTCTAACAAATTCCGCAACCCTAGCAGGCACTGACCCTATGGGGCCCCGTCTACGTTGCTGACGGCTCTTTGAGGCGCGCGTGGAACACGACGCGCCGTCGACTTTGGCCTGGTTGCTATCGGAAGGCGAGCCACCCATAGCTCGCCATCCGCAGGCCCGCGCCTACGGTGGCCGGGAATCGCCCTGCGTTTCCCGACGCCAGGGGCGTCTTCTTCTGTTGCGGCGGCTGGAGCGAGGGGCTTCCCTCTCTCGCACGCGCTCCGCCTCCTCCTTCGCTAGCATTACTGCTTCGCAGAAGAAGGCGACCGCTTCCCATGCCTCGTCGCTCCGGACCATGGCTCGAACCAGGGCCGGACGCGAGAGGTCGCCGCCGCCGATCGCCTCAACGAGGACACGGCGGTGCTCCGCCCAAGCAGGGCAGACCTCCACCGTATACTCCACCGTGTCCTCCGGGCGATCCACACAGTGATGACACCCGGACGCGTCCTCCCGCTGGATCTGACACAGGTACCTCCCGAAACAGCCGTGTCCGGTGAGCACCTGCGTCAGGCGGAAGGTGAGAACGCCGTGACGTCTCTCCAGCCACGCCTCAAAGAGGGGACTTATCGCCACAATAGTGGCGTGCCCATTGTCACTCGTGCCTGTGGCTGGACCTAGCTGTTTCAAACCCTTGTTGGTAGGTTCACAGCAGTTCTTCTCATTCCCCTCTTTATCTATCGCCACTTTTTTTTGTCCCTCAACTTTGCTGTCCGTAGGGCTGTCTGTCTGTCACGAACCTTTATCTCGGGAATGCGTAGAAGTATCAAGATTAAATTAAAACCATATACTCAGGTCTACCTTGAAGCTGTGAAAAAATCAAACTTCCAATTTAATGTACACACGGCTTGTCCGGTTTTTTTTTACTCAGACTATTGGTTGCTTTTAATAAAATAGAAAAACTAAAGAAAGAGACCATCAACACTAATAACTTAAACATATATTGAAAACTTGGCGTGTTCACCTCTTTCGCTGACGGCGGTATTCGTACATGCATACTTACGTATGTTCCCGAAGTTAGTACAAGTGACTTCTAACTTCTACAAAGTAATACGTTCCACTCTTCGATAGCTAACAGAACGGAATAAAAATCACTGATTCACAATAAAGTTTATCTTGAGTTTTTGTTGAATGAGGGGCTTATTTTTAACAAGCTGTTTCACAGTTCAACTTTTAGTTTTATTTTTGTTTTTAAAAACGTTGCCCCACACTAGGATTTACTCATGTATCGTGGGTGCGTTCACAAACATGAAAACTCACACGCACAAGACACCCAGACCCGGAACAATTATCTGCAGGCCATACAAACATTTGTTCTGTGCTGAAATCGAACCCGCGACACGTAGCGCAGCAGCCGAACGCTCAACCACCTTTCCTTAATCAGTAGTCTTGATGGACCAATGTGCGTGAGCCATGGTGGCTCTCATTCTAACCAGCCCACCTCCCGCTAAAGGCCGATCAGTGTTCTGGATATCTGTTAACGAATTCGGTAGGTATCCCTATTGTTTAACTCCGTATTTCGGTAACGCCAGTTTTTTTTCCGTGTCCAACACGTAAAACAGCACAAATAACAATTTCATGGTATTTTTATTAAGGAACCTTTACAAAAATAAGTCACCTATAACATCCGGTAATTTGAAGTGAAAGTTCCTTCAAAATCGTTGCAGTTGATTTAATTATCTAAGTTTTAAGTAAAATTGGATTTTAAATTGAAAAACAATGAATTACTACATAGTAATTCATTGTTTTTCGGAGTTTGCAATTTTCCGGTGAAATATCTGTATATTAAAGTAAATTGCAGACTCTGTAAGATAAATAGATATAACACAGAGATAAAATATACTCGTAGGCGATGTCACCCGGGGATAGTGTAGCTATCTAATAATAGTGAAATAATTTTTCGAATCGGTTCAGTAGTTTCGCAGCCTATTCAATGCAAACAAACAAACAATGAAATCTTTTCCCTTTATAGTCTCAGTAAAGATAATTAATTTCTCAACATATTTATTATGAACACATCGTTTTGTATACAATAAATCCCATCCAAATTTAATATACCCGTTAACAAAAAATAGTTTAAAATTTCACGCGATATTTTACAATCAATGGTGACATTATGCCACTGCCTTTGAATACTTCAACGAAGGTCGATTTTTAGCGAAAATAAAACTAAACAGTGTTTGCCTCTTGCTAAAATAAAAATACAGGATAGCTGCGTGATGGTCACATAAAGGAAACCATTTTAACAGACCAGTGAAAACCTTCCTTTTTCACAAAAAACCTCAGTATAATAACTGCGATTCGAATTTTAAAAGATTTTAACATTTCAAAAACATTCTCAACGGACATTTGCAGTTTTTCTCTGTGTTAGCAGAAATCTAGAGCACTTCCAATAGAAAGAGGTTATGAATTTTGATTAAGAGTAAAACTTGGGGCTTCGGAAGTGGGAGCTTTTTAGTCGACAATGCAATCTTTAATGACGTCCATTTGTTAGTACTTATAGACTTGCGTATCGTCAAGATTTCGTCTTGGATATCAGTTTAACCTCAATGTGGTCTCACTGTTTTTACCCTCGATGGAACGGAGACAGTGTGTGCGTTTGGGGTGAGAGGATGTTTGTTTGTGCAAACCAATGTTCCCATTTATCTCCAGTACTACCAGTCCGATTTTGATGCAGTTTTCAGTGATGTGTTAAGGTTTTATTGGTGTATATTCTTAGATATGTGTTACGGTGACAACTCGCGAGGGGGCGCTGCAGTAAACATGTTTTTGGAAAAAAACAAAACTACTCCGATATTGATGGGGTTTTCAGTAATAGGTTTGACATAGATACAACTACAAACCTATTCTTAACATTGTACTTAATGTTCATAATAAAGTTCTCTCTAAAAAGTTTCAAATAAAGTAACCCAAGAATATCCGTCAGGGCTGCCATTAAATGAGCTAGCTTTGCAGATAGTGATGGCAGCCCCCGACGGATATTCCTGGGTTACATTAATTCTGTAACTCGGGGGTTTTTATTAATTATTTAATTCTTTTTTAATTATGTTTTACTTGTCGTGGGTATCATGAGCATACATGCGCATACGCGAGCATACATGATATCATGTATGCTCGCGTTGAACTTCAACTTGATGGAAAGCGGTGATGTGGTCATCAATAGAGCACACTTGTCTAGAATTATACTATTCACTCTTGACTTAAAGACACCTAGATTGTAGCTTTCAATTCCATTAATAAATAATACAAATAACTTATTTTAGAGATAATAAAGAGCTTCCTTTTAAGCAAATAGTTGGCTTGGGTTAGGAGGCCCTGCTTTTCCCCAGGTTATACATATAATTGTTATTAAGCTAATGAGCCTGTTAAAGATACATAAATTAAATAGTATTTTTATGACGTTCAAAAACTCACTGGGATGTGTGTGTGTGTGTGTGTGTGTGTGTGTGTGTAGGTGAATGTGCGTTTGAGTAGTGATTGTGTGGGTGAGAAGGGCGTTAGTGAGGGTTGTACCTACACAATTTATAAGGTGGTCACTAATAATTCTCTGTACTAATTATACCGGTGTAACACCATCGTACGTCTTGTAATCTCTTCACGGGTAATAGTCAGTGGTGTGTGTAAATTATTGAACAAGTGATATTTCAATAGTTAATTGCTATGCAACATTGTATGTCGCATTGTCTCGACTCTAACCTTAAACCAAACCTGTTTGACTAAATCAGAACAAAATATCTCATCTCATATTAAACGTGTTGTTTTCACTTAACAACTTTACTTTCAACAAACACAAACAAACAAACTCAAATAAAACCAAAACATACACTTTTCTTTCAAAAAAAGAAGTGCGAAAATAAATGAGTTTACTCTTCAAATAAATCTCTTTCCCCTTCTGCTAATAAATCGTTAATACATTCATTCATGCGCACAATCGCCGGCGTCTACCGTCTTTGCGAAGCTCTAGAAGTGTTTAAACTTAGAATGAAAGGAAATTATGAAAATAGAGCTGTTAATGGCTTAGCCTTGATATTCTTGTAGGGGGCAATGACTTTATGGGTACTTGTTTATCTTAAACAGCTGGTCTATTTTGTCAACACACGCATTAATTGAAATGTCCTTCCATCTTGTTTATATACATAATAGATTGACAGCTCACTACGTTCATTACATTTCATTGCTATCAAATTCTACTCGTCTAAAATTAATAATTTTATATCAGAAAATAATAAGGAACAAGCTACGGGTAATGTAATTATTGAAATCAAATAAAGTATATGATAAAGTCCTTGCCTAAATTGGCTCTTAATTATTTACCTATGAAATTTCCGTTTTATTAAACGGAGCACTTTGAACCTTTAAACCATATAGGTAAAAGGGTCAAAGTGGGTCGTCCTCATATGATTTGACCATTAAATGTTTACTATCGCATGGTTTTAAAAACATATTTTGACCTCTAAATTTGTTTCTTCTTAGTTGACTAAAAAACAACAGCCTCATCAAGCTTAAACTGACCAGTAAAAATTGTCGTGTTAAAGTGATATTTTTAAGTTACAATATAAAGATTATTTATTTTTTGAAATTTCAGTAACTGATTTTGAAAAACAAAAATCATGCAATATTGTTTTATTTAAATCCTACCAAAGTGGGACTACGATAAAATTGGCTTTTATTTTTTCAAACCACTTGGAACCATTATGGTCTGAAAAAAAAAGCCAACTGCATACGTAACGACCCAACATATACAAGAACCTTTAAGATAATTTTCAAGACATTTAAATTGGCCAGTCACTAGCTAAATTGTGTAGTACAATGGATCATCTACTAAAGCATAAGTACTTCAATATTCCGTATGGCAACACTGGCCTATCTTACGGGGGATTATAACTGCCTTGCAGACGGTAACTTGTGCGGAGATTAAGGCAGATTCGAGGTCTATATCTCTGCTTATACACCTGCTGGTAATAGGTTGAATAGTGGGTGTGTTATTTACTGTTTACTGTTGATAGTCAGTATTGTGGACAAATTGAGAGGCTATTATTGTTGGAGTAGTTCTGAATTACTCGAGTGTTTGTCGAGATAATTTTGACTGTTTGGTTTTAACGATGATACGAGAGAGGACCTCGTGGCTTAATAATCAAGGGCGATCTTCTAGGCGACGATTGTCGATGAAGGCACGTGGATACTGTCCATCCTTGGTGACCACGATATTGAGATTCCTCAGTGCCTCAGAAAGCACGTTAAGCCGTTGGTCTTGGCTGCTAATTGTAGATATTTAGCTGTTGTTACGGGTATTCAATAGTCAAGATATCTGACAGAAGTCTTGCCAAGGGGACGGGATGGTGTTACTCAGTTACTGGGCTCATTATTCAGTAGTATCTTGTGAGACTACGACCCGACCCCAAAATAGTTGGCAAAAACTTAGGGTGATTGATTGATTGGTTTTAACCATAGATTGGTTTAGTTAAACTTTTTACTGAACTGTCAGCCGCAAGTCATTTATTTCTGATTGTGTTACGTAAATCATTAATAACAATTTGTTTTGAGTACCAATTGTTTGCGACATTAAGAATTGTTGTCAAAGTGTTATTGTAATAAAAATCTGCTCTCTCAAGCCAAATTCATAAATTAGTATCACACTTTTGGGGACGAAGTCACAAAAATTAACAAGTAAAGTCCCTGTAGTATATAACCAATCACTAACGACATGACACTGTAATATGAATGTAGTTTAATAACTTTAGCTCAGTGGTACGCATGTCAAATTGAGTTTAGAATACTGTTTGGAAGCAATCACAACTTTATGTGTGCAAAATTATGATGTGTCTCCATGAGTACGAATCGACGATAGTTGGCAATGCATCCTACTTATCCTGGATTATTATTAATAGCTTCTGCCAGCGACTTCGTCCGCGTGGAATAGTTACTTTACCCCCGATTTTGAAACTCTCAGCCCGATCGGTTTAAAATTGACAAAAGATAGACATGCTGTTTCGGGATATTTTTTAGATAATTTTATGTAGAACATTTCCGTAATACATGATTTCTATGTAACTTTAACCATTAAGGCTACACACGCGACGGAAGCTTAAAAAATGGAGTAACTTCTTCCGTTTTCCCAACATTTTCGTTCACTGCTCTGCTCCTATTGATTGTAGCGTGATGAAAAGTATACTATAACCTGCCCAGGAGTATGAAGAATAATTGCACCAAGTTTCGTTAAAATCGGTCGAGTAGTTTTTGTTTCTATAAAGAACATACAGACAGACAGACAGACAGACAGACAGACAGACAGACAGACAAAAATTTTACTGATTGCATTTTTGGCACCAGTATCGATCACTAATCACCCCCTGATAGTTATTTTGAAAATATATTCCTTGTACAGAATTGACCTCTCTACAGATTTATTATAAGTATAGATTTAAAGGTCTGTACGTGTCAGAGAACAGTGGTGGCCGAGTGGTAACGGCCTCGACTTACGAATTGTAGGTTGCGGGTTCAAACCCAGCCAGGCGCATTCATAATAATAAAGCCCTTTATTCTGAAATTGTTACAATACAATAATTATAACCCAATAATACTACATATTTAAAATTTGTTTTTTTTTTTACAATATGTCTCTAATTTCAGTGTGCCTGTTGGCATAGGCCTCCTCAAAAAACTTCCATTGGCTTCTGTCATTTGCGACCCTTCTCCATTTTGTACCTGCAGTCAGTTTCAGATCATCTTCCCACTTAACTTTTTGCCTTCCTCTTTTTCTTTTTCCATCCCTCGGGTACCATTCTGTAGTAGCCTTGCTCCATTTTCCATTTCGCCAGGCACATTACTTTGTGTAATTAATTTCATCACCACTGCTCTCAAAACGAAGGAAAACATCGTGAGGAAACCGGTATGTCCTAGAACCAAAAATTCGAAGACCGGGCCCAGTGCCGGTTGGTGAATGTCACATACATTCACCAACCGGCACTGGGCCCGCGTCGTAGTTTACGGCCCATTCCCTCTCCTAAAGAGGAGGCCTGTGTCCCAGCAGTGGGAACATTAAAAGGCTGATTATGCTTATGCTGCGCGTTTCTCAATAAATCGCACAGATCACACATTAACCGCGAAACGGATTTGAAAGTAATTATTAAATTCACGCGACCAAATCAACTTCCTCTGCTCAATAGGGTGACGCAAAAAAAAAAAAACTGGCCAGTTGGTCATTAGATAATATTTAAAAAAACCTATTGACATTTCGACATTACCGCTTTGGTATACTTTTTACCTCGAAGGGAGATTTAAGTTTGATTGATTTGACAAAACCAAAAATACTTGTTATTTTTTTTAAGTAGTCTAATTAGACAAATAGAATTATTGCCTTTTAAACAGGAAATATCCCTATTGTTTTATCTTCCTATCGCTCAACTAACGACCATCTTCTTATCTACTATATAAAAATAAGTCGGGTTTTCCTTCCTGACGCTATAACTCCAGAACGCACGAACCGATTTCCACGGTTTCGCATTCGTTGGAAAGGTCTCGAGCTCCGTGAGGTTTATAGCAAAGAAAATTCAGGAAAATCTTTTTTTTATATATGGCAAAACAACGTTTGCTGGGTCAGCTAGTTTTTTATACATTACCTTTACAAGAGGCTCTCGTAAGTTTAAACATAGAACTACACCGAATGTGTAGGTAACGTAAAGTATCGCAACCCTAAGCATGACCTCTCAGACATCCAGAATTGTTCCAGACGTACACGAGCAAAAAATTAAGTAGGCGAACTGGCGTATGTATGCATGATACAAACCCACGTACAGTCGCTAGCATAAATACGTTACATTTACGCAAAATTTAAAAGTTTTCTTATGAAATAGATAGATAGAATAAATATTTCATATATTGTATCACAATAGTTATTGTACATAAACATAAAAAATATAACTTTGAACACCACCTATTTTTGATTAGCTGACTTTGTTCCACTGCTGGGCGAAGTCCCATATCCTTCCAGAGAGACAAACTTCGCCACACAAAGGCTGCCTGAAGTCGGGCCACAACGCCGAGGCAGGTGAAGAAAAAAGAGGTGAGACAGAAATACTAATTACTATGTGCGACTTACTAAGTAGATACCAAAATTTCTAAAACCTCTATTGGTCTTACAATTTTTAACCGACTTCTAAAAAAGGAGGAGGTTCTCAATTCGGATGTTTGTATTATTTTTTTTTATGTTTGTTCGCGCATAACTCCGTCGCTTTTCAACCGATTTGAAAAATTCTTTTTTTGTTCGAAAGGATATACTTCCCAAATGGTCCCATGAAAATTTTATCGAAATCGACCAAGCAATTTTCGAAAAATCTAAAAAAAATATCTACATTATCTACGTTGATGACCTCTTAGTTTACTCTGCAAAGGAGCAGTACGTTTTTTTTACACCAATGTGATTGGTTTGTTTAGGTGGGGGGAGGGGAGGGGATGTAGGTACCACTAAAAAGTGAAAAATAAAAAACTTTTTACAAAAAAATACGCAACCACAAACACCGAGTTCCGAAATTAAAGTTATTTTTGCACTTTTTTGATTTTTTGTGTAAAAGTCGGTTGTATTTTTTTGTAAAAAGTTTTTTATTATCCTAAGGAAACTCTTAATAGTTTCCTATTTAAGTAAACGTCCACTGAATAAAAAAATACATTCACCGTCATGGTGATTCGGAAAAAATCCTTGATTTATCTATGTATATCTATACTTCTATACTAATATTATAAAGAGGAAAGATTTGTATTTTTGTATGTAACGAATAAACTCAAAAACTACTGAACTGATTTCAAAAATTCTTTCACCGTTAGAAAGCTGAATTCACCTTGAGTAACATAAGCTATATTTTATCCCCGTATTCCCACGGGAATGGGAACTACGCGGGTGAAACCGCGGGGCGCTGCTAGTTGTCAATAAATTCCTGATTCTCAATAAGGTTAGGTAACATATTCGTCTTCTTTTTCGAATCCATATTGACCCTCTGATTGTGGCCAGCAGTAGGTGGCCACATGTACGTATTATGCTCGTGACTGTACTAGTGTAACTGTACAGCCCTGGCTCACGCACAACTGTGTTAAAATGCGAAATGTACGTAAGCACTTGAATATTTATCACTTACCCACAGACCGGGCGATGCAATTACCGGGGCACTGCCACTGACACTGTCACTGGATATTGCGGTTTTATCTCCTTGTGACTCATCGTTCATGTGCCATTGTGGTTTTAATATTGCTTCGGTACTAATTGTTTTACGATACAATGAAACTTTACAGTTTTCTGTACTAATTTTTACGTGACTGTGTAAATACAAATCAATGTAAACTCTGATCTTTTCCCATTGGTATTATAGGGATCTCAGCAGGTGTCGTTCTTGAGTAGCACAAAGGCAGCTATAATTGTTCACATTTAGTGTAAATGTGAGCTTCAAGAATTAGTAAGCAGTTATCGTAGTCCACACGTGAATCATAACCATCGAAAACTACTAGAAACTGTATACTTTATTTTTAAAAGTGTAATAATGTCTTATTGTGTAGCTATTGGTGTTATAGAGGATGAAAACGACGCTTTTTTACAGCTTGCATTGTACAAGCTGCATAACAATATTTCAACGGAAGCAAAATACGTCAATTGCTGCTTTAAGGACTACACAAATGTCATTTTGTATTGCTAGCATTATAATAGAGTTAATGTGAACGTTAATGGAGACAAAAGATTTAATGAGGTTTACATCTAGAGTATTAGAATGCTGAATGGCTGATATATTATCGCCACCATTTTACATGACTGATAATTATCAGTCATGTAACTATTTATATACACATTGTTTATTTAATTTGATTTTAACCCTTTATAAAGATTTTTTATGGCTTTTTCATTCATATAATGTAGAAATAAACAACCAAACTACAATTACGTAATATAAAAACGAAAATATGAATATGATGTTTCTCGTCACCGTTGTAATATTTTTTTTATTTATTAAGTAAAATGAATTATTTTTAGGGCGCGTGAAAATTTTAACACTAAATATGTACCTACTTTGACGGTAAACTTGCATTACCATTAATATTTAATACAATTAACGAGTAAAGAACAAAAGTATTTACACCAATGTATATTATAGATTTATATCCAAAATGAATTTGTAATGGCGAGCGTTTTAAAGTAGATTTTGGACACCAAATTATTTAGAAGCTACGATTTGATAGGTAACTTGTTCCATCCAATGATACTCTAGCCTGCATAAACAATCGCATAAGATCGCTAAAATTGCTGTTTATCAGCTTTTTACACTACTGTAACCTCTTACATTGCTAATGTAATGCCACTATTCTACCACTAGTCAGTATTGTGAACTTAAAGCTGTATTATTTGTGCCCATTTAAGAGGTATAAGAGCGGCATAGCATGCTATATTGCTCTTGTACTGATTAATTGTACAGCTTTTAGTACTAACGTTACCTAGCAGCCTACTACTATAACCCCTTCTGTGCTACTTGGGCTGCCTATTAGCAGATACTAAAAAACGACACCTGCAGATCCTTACATACTCTTTTGGCTTCGTTTACGTTCATACTCGTGCAGTTACTGCAGGAGGTTATCTTGAAAACTAAGGTGAAGAGACCTTGAAGTAAACTATCAATCTATCTAATCAAGATGCAAATAATTACAGTCCCTTTAAAGCTTACTCCAACTAAATTTCACAGTGTGATGTTTATTTAAAATACCGAATGTTACAGGCCTACACGCACACCGTAAGTACTACACATCTGGCCAGCATGAAGAAATATGTATAAGATGACGTCTAAATCTAATTAAAGCAGCATTTGATTTGTGGTTTAGTGATCGCAAGCACGACTGCCGTTTTCTTTATATATTGTGCTCCAATAACATAGGTACACTATTTACAATTCTACTCGCCCAACTTATTGTCGAGAAATGCTTGTTAATATATAAATAATCTTCTGTAAACCTATCTGCTATGCACTACGTCACTGAAGGATCCGTCACACCGGCAAGATAAGATTGCGGACAAGCCGCGGACACCGGACACGGACTGAGCCCAAGTACACAAGGCCACACATCCCCAGGATAAGCCAATCTCGCACTGTATAGGAGCCAATCTCGTTCTGTATAGGAAACTGAAAATGGGCTTAAACCCATCTGGCGTACTGTGACTTATATATGCAGTTCTACTTACCAATTCAGGTCCGTATTTATTAATTTTATTTTTTAAGAATATAATATTAACAAATAGCTAATTGCAAGCCTCCACATATAGCTATGAAAAACAGTCGATAAAAAAGTAAATACAAGTTAATTTAATCAGTTAAGAGAATAGTAGATAAGTTTATTGTCCTTAAAAAATGACTGTGCCAAAAGCCGTCTTAAGGTCGCCACACTGGTGCAGAACAAGTCGCCATTAAGGTCCCTAGGAGGCCTATTGAAACTAAGTGCACTTCTTATTGAGAAAATATTCAGCCTATAAATTTGTCATTGCGAAAGGTACATTTAATATTAGCCGCTGACGTATTCCCATCAAATTCGTGCGTAATGACAGATTAGCAATGAGTTCAGGACAGTCAATGTGACCATTTGCGATACCCAACAGGAAGCTCACGTATGCAATATGACTTCTTATCTCCAGAGGAATAAAGTACCGTTTGCAGTGATGCTCATAGTCAAATGAATATTGCTGTCCCTTATTAACATAGGGAACTTTAGCATCATAAGTTTTAATCAATTCTTATAACTCTAAACCATTACTTCAGAAAATACATTACAGCAACAAATATTTACTCTCCGTAGTTTGTTAGTATTCAGCGACCTTGCCCGCAATTAGGAACACGATACGGCGTGTCACGGCGGCGTGACAAGTCTCCGCCGCGGCGTAGATACGCTGACAGTCACTAATTTATTTCTAGATAGAAAGCATGTTCGTTTATTGGGTTAAAAGTAAATTAGAATTAATGTTCTTAGAGACAAAAACACTGAAACAATTTTAGTGTTTTATTCCTCCCGCTCTGGGCGAAGCGGAAGGGTATGTCAGAATCTTACTGACTAAAACCCATGAAAAGAGTTATCGCGGCCCTAGAACGCAAAGGGCGTTTCTTTGCGTTCTAGGGCCGCGATAACTCTTTCGGTCAATTTTGCAACCCCGGCAGATTTATTTGTGCCTAGATTTGACTTTTGACAAGACATTTTTAAATTTAAACACAGCGGCCTAAATCCTAATACTGCACTTTTTGCCGAATGCAGGCACCAGACCAGGCGTATCTGCGGTTGTTCGCAACCAACCAGATTAATTTCCCGGTCCAGTCGGCCGGCATAAATTGTGGCTACCCTCGGCTTTTGTTCCAAAGGAACTCAGTTTTAATTAGTGCAAATTTGGGGTATTAATCTTAGGGCTGCGATTCTGTCTGGATAGTGTGGAGTGATAAATGATGAAGGTTATCATTAGGCTAAATGTAGAGGTAGGTATCAGGGAATATTTTTAATGTGAGACTGATAATGGAAGGTGATATGAAAAAATAAAAATGTTTATAAAAGTAGCCACGAGAATAAAAGCTAGTAAGAACTCCAAACTAATATTATAAATGCAAAGGTGATTTTGTTTTTTACGCTTCCATGCTTCAATTACCAAAGCAATTTTCATGAATTTCGGTACAGATATAGATGGGACCCTAGAGACGATTATAGGTTATGTGAACGCAAGCAAAGTCATAAGTATAAACGGGATAAAAAGTGAGAGGAAAAACTCTTTGGACATAGAACAAAAACTTACACGCTTATAATGTTGAGCAAAACATGTATGCTCTGTATTTAATTCTTGTTGTATGTTTTATACCATGTTTTTGTGATGTAGATCGAAGTAGAATCGTGTTAGCACATAAAACGCTAATCCCATCCTATTAAATTCTCCAGAGTAAATTTCCGTATGGATATCAAGAACCGATACACAAGATATCTTCTAGATATCTTCTAGCTTCTGTCCGCGACTTCGTCCCCGTGGAATCCCCGATTTTAAAACATTCTTTATCGCTGCTCCGCTCCTATTGGCTAAAGCGTGATGATATATAGCCTAAAGCTTTCCTCGATAAATGGTCTATTCAACCCAAAAAGAATTTTTCAATTCGAACCAGTAGTTCCTGAGATTAGCGCGTTCAAACAAACAAACAAACTCTTCAGCTTTATAATATTAGTATAGATAATGTTCTGTAAAGATACTCCGACGATACAGCTTAATCGGTTGCCAATACTTTATAAGTAACTTTTCTTCGGAGATTTTTTAAGTACAGTTTACAAAATGATAAGCCAAAAAAAATATTAGGTGTTTACCCAAAAAAATTGTGTTTTGTTAAACGCGCCACTTTGAACTATTATTGCTTGAGTTTGGCTTGGAATTATGAATTAAAATAAACATTTCAATTTTCGGTTTCTGTCGGCTTTATTTTTTCTGAAACATACAGTATGTTAACTAACAGAGGGCGTTCCCGTTAACACGCAATAGTATATGATAAAAAAATATTACCATTCAAAAACAAAATGTTTTTATTTTTTTTTAATATTAAAATATTCGTATACGTTAAAGAAACACTCTGTATACGCGTACTTGCCGGTTTGGGCATTGCTACTACGAGTAGGTACTATTCCGCGCTACTATTTTGATTTTAAACAGGATTTTTCGAATTTATTGCCAATTTTATTTTTTAATTCGGATTATTTTATGCTTATTTTTCTATTATATTTGATATTTTTATTTTAATCTATTAATGATATAGATTAACGAATTTAAGGGAAAGCCCTCTGTTATTTAACTTACTGTATAATTATACCTAGGGATGGACTCGAAGAAAGAAAACATATACAGCGAGAACTTTAATTTAAAGTAATTAATAACGTACAATTACCAATGCTATTAGCATAGGAAAATTGTCCAATTCCGTGAAAACAGAAATATCTAAGTAAGTAAGTAAGAGAAAATTGCTTCATGTTTAACGGTACGAAGAAACCTTTTAATTGCTTAGTAATCATATCTGAGGAAATTTACTTGAAGAGCATTATAAAATTCTTAAAAGATTTAATAAAATATGATAGGTCAATTGTTTTGAGTTTATTATACATCGTAATAGTTAAAAAGGGGCCAGTGTACTCATCATTATGAACAACTTTTACTATGGGACCAAAACAAAATCGCCGAAAAAAAATATCGACGGCCCCGTACATTTCTGTGCGAATAACTGGACAAAATGTAAGTACTAAACAGCTGATAATTTTTCGCATGACCCATTTTCATGTATTTCGTTTATTTTGTTACACGTTGTACATGTATACACTGCATAGTTTGTTTTTTTTTAACGATCCAGATACAAAATAATAAAATCATTATTTTTTATGCTAACTATACCACTTCAAACTTATCGTTTAATAAGAAAAGCCAAACGTTCTCAACTTTAAACAATATTTAGTTCTTCTCAGATCTAGATAAAGGTTTCACAAGCAGTAACGCTAAGCAAATTCAATATGGTAACCAAATAGATACGATCCTATATGAAATCGTTATTGGCGACAAAATCCCTAATAACAGCCGCTTTGGATACAAAGTACCCAAAAACACGCTCAAATAGGCACGGTAATAGGGAAGAATGTTTTAAATTATTTTCGTGGGTCAGGATTTTGGAAAACAGGAGAAAAAAACATAAATGATATTAGCGAAATTGCTTTGCATACCATAAACGTTTCGGAGACAAAGAGTTTCGGGAACGGTAACAATAATATACATACATTGACAAGATCAAACGTCGCTCTGTGAGGGGAAGATATATAAGAAAGATCAGAAACTCGTTAAAATTTATTAGCCAGTCTCTTGGGCATATTACCAGCTAACAGCGTGAATTTTGATGCTATATTTTAGTTTGTTGCACGTCAAGTTTTATTTAGATTACTTAAATATATGTTACAATAATTTCGGGGCTGAAGTTTGATTGCGTAACCCACTCTTTGACGCCCGAGAAAGTGTATAATAAGCACTACTTTTTTTTTGCAATCATTGCCTGGATGGCCTTGTAACACTACGATGAAAACGTGTGATTCAAGTGTAGACAATGAAGTTGACTTTTTATATATAGACGTATGAAGAATCAACATCACAGCTTTAAATACAGCGCTAGCACTATCAGTACTTATCGGTAGCAAGATAGCTATGTATAATATATGCACGGGGCACAAGGTCACGGTAGTTAGCTTCTTGCAAGCCCTTACGATATTCAACAATCAGAAACCGTTAGCGCAATCTACATGTTTGTTTTTGTGTAATTTAAAGGCATAGTTTTGTATGTACATTCGGATTCTAGTCGAGGTTATTTTAGTTAACCCTAAATGGATTTCTGGAATGGATTCCAAGTGCTATAAGCAAGAACTTTTCTTAGAAAAATAAAGGTATTACCGTTTTCTAATGAATCGATACTACGTTCGATCATAATTTAAAGTTAGAATACTCAACAGGTTCGGCAAACGAACTATTACACTTTCACAAACTAAGAGCTATCCAGTTGCAGTCAGAAGCAAACTCAACTCTTGAAGCATAACTTTGAAAAGATAATTACGTGCGATCGCTTTGTCCATAACTAGAAACTACCCTCTAACCACATTTAGTTTCCATTCCTCCCACCAGCCGGAAACATAAAACAAAGCATTTCTCATGAATGTTAAGAAGGATCATTTGACAACCGGATGTTTTTAGTGACAACTTGATATTAATTTTCTGGCCCGTCGATCCATTTAAAATGTCGACTACCCTCCGAATGAAGCGTTTGACAGGTTAGCGGATTAACTGGTTTTGGCCGGTTACAATTTATCGGTGTTTTAACAAATGAAATGTATAATTTAATTGTTTGTTTAGCTTTTATACTCATCTTTCTTGACTTTAAAATACGCAGAAAAGTTTTTTTCAGTAAGTATTCTTTATAATGAAGTTTATTAGTTTTTTAACGAAGTAGATATTTCAATGAACAAGTAATATCTGCGATTGGGTTAATTACTACGCAGGGTCCATTAAAGTATAGTAACAGAAAAAAATGCCCCATTTGTGATTTTAAATCTATCACGCTGTGATGGTAAACTAATAATTATTATTTTCTTTGAGGAAATTAAACTGCCGATCACAGAAAATATATACAAATACATTTTACTACTGGAACTTAATCAACAATGTATAAACTTGATGTCAACATTTTAAAATCAAGCAACATATTAGTGGGGGTCTAAAATTCAGTTTAAAACTACTAAGCAACTGTCCCATGTTGGGCGCAAGTGAGCGTTATTGGCGCCCAGCAGAGCCTAATGAAATCAAAGTAGTTTATACTCGCCTAAAAATGTGTTGGAACTAATAATGGTTCTCATTTTCAGGCAAAATTGAGTCTAGCGTAAAACATGTTCGCGCGAAATTGTTTAGTAATAGTTTTTGGGCAACGGTAGTTTTTTAGGATTTTGTTTAAAATAAGGTTGGTTTTAAAGGGAACGTTTTTAGTGAAACTCACAAAATTTTAGAGTTGTTAAACTTGATATAAATACAAAGTAATTTGATAAAACAAATCATCTGGACAATTCATGAATATTTTAAGAGTTGTTGTAGATTTTTAACATTTTGAGAAATGGTTTCAAAACGCTTCCAGTGTTATCATGATAAATTTAGATCAAGATTCAATAGAAGCGAAGATTGGTCCATCCAAATACCAACCATTAGAAAAACTCCTCTTTTTATCCTTAACTCAGTTCATTCAATATCAAAACCTAAACTAGCCACAAATTAAGTTCAAAATTCATCCCGACCTTGTACGGTTCAGAGAGAATTTTATAAAAATAACTATTTCTTGTGGTTTGAAATATAAGCGAGCTCATATCTTTTACCGAGCTTGTTCAATAATATCAGATTCAATACCGCAACTTGCCGCATGTTTCTGATCATAATTGCATTGCGGTTGGATTGCGGTACCGGTTTGCAATTGTTTTAAATATTTACTGTCTTTTATATGTTAAGATTAGGCATTTAGAAGGGTTCTTGAGACATGTGCAAGATTTTCTGTTGTTTAGTTATTTTGTTAAACTGAGGGTTCCACTTGCAAATGACTTGTTTAACTTAATATCACGCCTGTTTTCTCTTTAGGGTTGGGCATATGTGTAATGGAAATTTTATTTTTGTGAGTGTAGCGACTTCTACAGATTTTTGTATCTAAAAATATCTATATTTACAAGGCTGCACTTGAAACAGCATTTTGAGTGAAACATGTACTTAGAATAATCTCAAACAATTACCACATAACTGAAAAAAAAAATACAAATCAAGTTTACACATAAAATATTTGTAATATTACTTTCAAGCCAACCCAAATCACATAAATTATTACTCTTGTTAACTCTGTTCAATAGTTCCCAGCCATTCTCCAAACCGCACCGAGGTGCAATTCCGTATTACATCCAGTTTCGAGGGATACTGTTGTAACTTTTAATTACTAGCTAAACTGTTTCCCGAACTCGTATCATTGCAAATTATACTGCTCACCATATTAGGAGTAAGATGAACCAAGGCAGTTGTATTGTCCTCTTCCTTAGAGGTCAATCGAGAAATGTCCTCTAAAACATTTTTGTACTAAATTACCAATTAATTCATTTGGCAACTTTCAAGCTTTAATTTTTGTGTACTTTATCATTTACAAATATAATCACGAACGGTACAAAACCTGGTCTTTGACACTCCAGTAGAGGTTCAAGTTCAGGGTTCATTCTAGAGGTTCGAGAAGGAACACAATACAAGTATTATCGCCAAAATTAAAGTCACAGATCAAACTAGTAGTGCCACGCGGTTTCACTCGCATATTTTCAGTTCTTGTGGGAATACAGGGATAAAATATATCCGGTTACTTGCTGATAAAGTTGCTTTCTACTGGTGAAAAAATGGTTTAAATCGGTCCAGTAGCTTCGGAGCTTATTCGGTACAAACAAACTTAAAAATATTTTCTCTTTATAAAAATATGCATATGAAGATGAGCATTGAAATAACCTATTGGCTTATGACTCTTACCAAAAGGACTAACCCGTAATGCATATATTATTAGACTAGCTGCTGCCCGCGACTGCGTCCCCGTGGAATCCCCGATTTTAAAACATTCTTTATAGCTGCTCCGCTCCTATTGGCTTAAGCGTAATGATATATAGCGTAAAGCCTTCCTCAATAAATGGTCTATTCAACCCAAAAAGAATTTTTCAATTCGAACCTGTAGTTCCTGAGATTAGCGCGTTCAAACAAACAAACAAACAAACTCTTCAGCTTTATAATATTAGTATAGATAATATATTATTAGAAAAAAAAAAAAAACTAATGGGATAGTTATCCCACTGCTGGACTTACGCATAGTCTCCATTATTTCTTTGACGAAACCATCCAAGTCATCCCACCGTGGAGTAAACCTTCAGATATTTTATTTCAAACAAATCGCAAATCCTACTAGAACTTTCTATCAGTGCCGCGCTTAAACAAAACGTATAAAACACAGACAGTTTAAACTCATCGATCAGTTAATTGAAAGTCCGTGTAACAGTTGGCTTAGTTAATCAGTCAGAAAAGAAATAAAAGCCCCGTACGGGTGCCATAACTGGGTTAACTGCCGTTTTGTCGATTGCCGATAGTCTTGGGTTTGGCAGCTTAAGGGATGAACGATTTAGTTGATGGATTGGGACGAATTGGGTGTTTTAGGTGCGATTCATATTACTTACCAGTGATCGAAAAGAACTGCCTACTTACTGTAGTATAGAAACGGTTTTCTAATCATAACTCACTAGGACCACCCCGCGATTACAGCCGCGTAGTTCCCGTTACCGTGGGAATATGTGATTAAATATTAAATATTTATATAGACTAAGTCACCTGGGGATAGTGTAGCTTCCCAACAGTGAAAGAATTTCTCAAATCGGTTCATTCGTTTCGGAGCCTGTTCAATACAAACAAACAAAGAATCAAATCTTTCCTCTTTATGATATTACCAGTAGTACAGATGTATGCGTCTTCTATAATGTGGTTATGAGCTATGAGTATATGAAACACGGAACCGTTTTATAGAATCACTGGCATGTCTGTCCATCCATCACATTCAATTTACTCCGAATCTACTTGACTGCTTGCTGTTTTGTTGCTCACATAAACTTCTATGACCCAAGAACGCGCGCCTAAAGTTGAAAACCAATA
The DNA here is from genome assembly GCA_905332915.2 of Hecatera dysodea. Lineage (NCBI taxonomy): Eukaryota > Metazoa > Arthropoda > Insecta > Lepidoptera > Noctuidae > Hecatera > Hecatera dysodea. Next base: position 3,900,605 of record HG995290.1, on the reverse strand, counting down.
CGAAATTTGAAAAAGAAATGTTTTTTTTTGTGAAGGACAAAATTATTATTTTTCATGATCAGAATAATTTTGAAGTTATTGAAATTTTACCGCAAGGTATCATGTTTGCGGAATTTGTTCGAAAGAGTCACCGCGTCCCTGGAACGCAAAGGGCCCTAGAAGGATCACGGGTGGGTTTTAGTCACTAAGAATCTGACACTCCCTTCTGCTCCGCCCAGAGCAGAAGAAGTCATTTGATGATTTCCCAACCGGAAAAATAATAGGTATCATGTTATCCGATAATCGGGTTGTGGACTTCACAAAACTGATATTGACTGAGCCAGAAACCTGCATCCTGCTATCCTGGAAGCCGAAATATGTAATTGAAAAAATGTTAGGCATATAAATTACACCAACTAATTATCTGCAATAACCGAACCCAAATAAAACAAGAATATGATAACATATTTCGCCCTAGGGAATAATAACAAAGACTAGAGCGACCCAATTCCGTGTAAATTGATTCTTCCTAATTACACTGGGTACCAAACCACTATCAATTTATGTAGGACGGCGAATTTTAGCGATAATTACTCTTTTAGTTACGCGGCCACATACTGCGGTGGCCATTATTTCCTAAATTACAATGCTGGACATTGAATAGTGAGTGAATGGAATGATAAATGGAGTATTTTCTTACTGTTTTAATGTGAGTTGAGATCGACGATTGTTTTATAGCAGTGTGGTGGCCAGAAATTGTTAAGGACGACAGGCTTTTCTATTACTTACATAATTATGTACAAGTAAAAATGTAACATGACATTGCAGTATTTAGTGCAGCTAGGTAACAGAAATAATGTTCAATTCAGAACAATACTTCCAAAAAATAATCCTACAAACATGGTTTTCTGTGTGTTCTTAAAACTTATACAATCTTATCCGCGGTGTGCATGTATATTTAGAAAGTCACGATCAAGCGACTGATCAATTTATGATTCGGTAGCCCACCATTAACACGTCTTGAATGCTAGCCAGTTGCACGTGGTCACGTGGCCTTAGCTAAATTAAATCCAAAGAAAAGTGTAACTCCTGAAATCCATTTATTTCATCATCGACACGCTAGGAAGAAAACGAAGCACGAATAATATTTTGTTTATTTAACTATGTACTGGCAGTGGCTTAAACACATACTCACTGGTTTTTTTAAGACTACGTGTACTATTCGAGGAAATTCAAATCCCAAGTTTCATACCAATGCGTTAAGAAGTGAAGAGATAACAAAAAAGCAAAGATATAATAAATGCAAACATTTATTATATCTGTTAGGATAAGGCAATAACTAGGTACTGTACTTACTTATACCCAAATTATTGTGTGTATTGTGTACTTTTTTATTGATAGGAAAATATCAAATGACTTCTTCGGCACTGGATGGAGCGGAAGGGAATATCAGACTGTAACTGACAAAAACCCATCTATATTCCTCCTAATGTCCTTTGCGTTCCAGAGCCGCGGTGACTCTTTCGAACAAAATTTGCAACTCTAGGTCACCACTGCGTCAACATGACACAAACATCACACACAATTAACTCTCCATTCGCTGCCTACCCCGTGACAACCGACACATTGTCCCTCTACTGCATACATATTAATACCGCGACAAACGCCAACAATGGCTCCTGAATCAGCTGTTTAGAGTCGAGCCTGCGTGCGGCCATTTTATTTTCATACCTGTTTATGAAAAGCCAGTTTCTGTAGACTGGCTTTTTACCTAATTATTTTATGTAAATAATATTACAAAGCGTTTGTTTAAGTTATTTCTGAAAGTTACAGTACATATTGTCCTGTTTTGATCGATTCGAATCCATCTTTTTTACAGTCCGTTCAACCGATTTTGACTTCTATTGCGTTGGTGGCATGACACATGGTAGCTGCAGTAAAAAGTTGGTATTATAATCACGATTTTGCTTTTAATGCCATCCTTATGCGTACGGAATAGAAGTAAAAATTGGTTGAACGGACTGTAAACAATTTTGTTCCAATGTCTAATCTTATTGTGAATGGAGTATAGTGTGTGTTAACATCAGTCAGTTTCGTTCTAAATTCAACACGTAAATCTCTTCGTGTCAAGACTAATTCATTGTTTAGAGGTGCCTACCCACATATTTGTAAAACATAAATGTTTTCAATATTCAGTGAAAACAACTACCATAGAATATTAAGTGAAATGTTTATATTTAATAAAAAAAATTAAACAGAACAAGTGCTTCAGAAACCTGACCTTAAAATGTACGGCTATCACAAATTGATGAAAATCGGTGTTTTATCTCAAAGGCTTTATGAAATCTTTGGTCTTGGCTTTGTAGCATAAGTCACACATGTTAAAAAAGGGTTACTGACTGCCCCGGCGCCGGCGGCCAAAATGATTTAATATTACCTCGTTAAATGGATTAAAGGAAATATCGTACATCTAAAAAGCTCAGGGTTTTTTCTCATGAAAATGGTTATTTAAATTTGTTATCAAGGATACTGGAAAAAAGGATTTATCTAGATACTAATAATTTCTATAGTATATCATCAAATGACTCTTCCCATTCTGACTGGAACGGGATTTAGGCTAAATCCCACCCGTGTTCCTTGGAATGCCCTTTGTGTTCAAGATCTGCGGTAACTCTTTCGAACAACTGGCTGAAAATAAAATACATGCACGTGATGCTTCCAAGTTAACTTAATACAGGAAGTTACTGAAATAACGCATAAAAATCAATGTGTGGTCCACATTATTACCCCTTGTTTATAAAGGGTAATTTTTCAATGCCCCGTCTTTTTTTCTTTTTTTCCAGGCATGAACTATCAATTAAAGACACGATTAAGCGAAAAAAGAATGTACCCAGTTCAGTTATAATTAGCATTTTCTACGTTTTATACCTATAATTTTTAAAATTAAGTTGAAATTAAGTTAACTTGGAATCAAGAGGTCATGAAAAAAACAGGGATTGCAACTTCAATTCCAGGTCAAACTTTTTAAATATCTTAAAATTTTATGCAGTTGCTACAAAATTAATCTCTCATAACAACTCAAAATCACCATGACAACACACAAAAACAACTTCACTCAACTCATTGCAAAACACAACCAGCCTCGGGCAAAACTGGCAAATGAAAAAATAACAAACTACCATCGCTGTTAAAAATATCGCTTGTGGGTTATTTTATAATAGACCGTGAAAATTTACACGTGCCTAAATATCGCACGCATTTAAAACAATCCAACCAGCTCTGGGCCCGCGAGGTGGATTACGGCCCATTCCCTCTCCTAGAGAGGAGGCCTGTGTCCCAGCAGTGGGAACATTTAAAGGCTGATTATACTAATGCTAACTAAAACATTCATTAATATTGGCTGTTTTTTTATTATTGACAGGCTCGCGTTTCACCAGTATCTCACCTGATGGATCAGATGGTCGACGACGGAGCACCCTTGCCTAGAAGTAATTTTGACACTCTTGACTTAAAAACCTTTAAGTAGCTATCAGGAATCAGACTCAGATATTTCATGAATGTCCAAAACTAGAAGTTTTCCGCGGCCTCCCTCCCGTATCACACACAAACGAAATAATAAGTACGTTAAGTACTCAGCGATAGTTTTCCACAGTGGGACAGAAACTAGATAAAATAAAAACAGTCTACATTCGATTGCAATTTCATAAAACAATGATAATATAGACAGAGAGTGTTTACTCCGCACACTGTTTTATACAAATTTTCCAAGTCCTTTTTGTTAATTAACCGATTTTAATGAAACTTGACAAGCATACGTACCACACCTAGGTCTTAAATATAAGTTGAAAAATCTCCAGATGTCCATCAAAAGTCAACATCTTACTTCGAAAACACTAAAACATTGACCTTCAGATAACGTCTATAAAAGTTTTATACATCTACTCAAATGCAAATTCGCTTAAAAAAACACGAGAAAAGTGTTAAACCAACCTTTCATTCCAACCTATTGTACAGAAATTGCATAAAAATTTTGGCACCGAAATGGTAACACCGTTTCAACCTGCACAATTCTCGTTCCACATAATGGCATCTACTCCAATTCAACTCGTAGTTTTCAAAAGTTATTAAATTTAATATATATTCTATGTTTTTGACATTATTTAACGGCTCACAGTTGCGGGTCATATGCAGAATTGTAACGGTAAATTACGAGTAATAACTTACACTCATACTGTGTATGGGGAAAACAGTGCAAGTTAAAAGAGAGAAGAGGACTGAAATAAATCCGTACTAATATTGTATATTCGAAATAACCACTTTAACAGCTGTTCGACTTTGGATGAAACTTAGCATAAGAGTAGACCATGTCCTGCATTTGGACTAAAGATACTTTTTATCCCATGAGTACATACTCATAGTATTTTCGAGAAAGTCGGAAATTTTTCCCTTAGGTTGAATTTCTGACTTTCGCGACGGATAAGCCGTTGGTAGAGACTAGGTACTAGAAATATAAAAACAGAGTGGGAAAGCTTTTGTGAAGTGACTTTATTATTGTAAGATGGATTTGCTCTTGACTCTAGTCTAGGTCACAGGTGACAGAGATAAAGTCGACAATGGAATGAGCTAAACCAGAAGAAACTTGTTCACTTAACTTAAGAAATTAGGGTTGAATGCGTTCGGAAACAAAGACGCAGGCAGAGAGTTCCACGATTTTGCTGTGCCCATTATAAAAGAAAAATAATGACGACAAAAACAGAGTGAGTAGAAATGTGACGGTGGACAGGATAGAATGAAGATGAAAAGTGCTTTGAAAATGAAAGCAAAATTATCTAGTTTTAATTTCCGCGAATATTAGTGGGTTGCAGGTATGCACCTCCCTCCCGCCCGCTATATTATGCCCGTCTGACCCACATACACCCCGTCAGACGGGCCGAAACTTTGACATAAGGTATGGGGAACATGTTGCCGCGTATAGAAATGGCCATTCGGACAAATCGAATTTCGCGAAACATTTAATTGATACCGGCCATTCTTTGCGCGACAACAATAGTTTTAATATACTACATATTTGTGATAAGGGTTTCCGGCTGTGTGTTTTGGAACAATTAGAGATTTTTAAACATAGTAATAATAATAATTTTGCACTGTTGAATGACCAGACGAATTTGGTTTCTTCCCCTTTACTGCGAATGTTTGTGGGTAGTTGTACACAAATAACCAACGGTGGCAGTGTATAAAACGGGGGTGCCTTGTACTAAATGCTCAGTCGCAACTCAACGGTCAGCAAGTCAACACGTCCCCTGAGGATGCCTCGTGGAGAGGCGAAACACGTGTCGGTAATGGTGTTGGGTTTTGCATTGCCTTCCTGCATGTGCTTAAAATCCTTGCATTTGCCTAGTAATCTTGCATGTGCATAATATAGCGGGCGGGAGGGAGGTGCATACCTGCAACCCACTAATATTCGCGGAAATTAAAACTAGATATTTTGTTTTCATTTTCAAAGTTAAAATGGATTTCCGCAAAGTAACGCCTGACTCAATCAATTTTATGAAAAGTGCTGTTCGAACCCAAGCAACATGGAACAAAAGACAGACAGACATATGGGGAAACGCCAGTAACTAGCATAGACTCCGGGCTTTTTTTGAGAAATTCTTTTACGCGCATTTAACTGCGACCACTAGATTAACGAGGCATTCATAAATTCATACGTCACATAGTAATGACGAACGCCCTGTCAATAGTTCAGTTTATAATTTTGAACATTTATAAAATGTGTGAAGCTACTTGCCAATTCTGTGATCATCTCACCGTAAAAACGTAGGTGGCTAGTGTAGCCTTCATCAGCTCAATTCCTAATTACCTTACTTAAGTTTTTACGATATATATTTACAGAAAAGCACCACAGGTATGTTGAGCTCGAATACCACATAAAAACTTATTTTAAAAATTGTTATCCACCCCCATGTGAGACATCGTGGAAATATCAACTGCATTTCATTCGAATTCCTGCAGCAATATGTATGGTTTTACTCTCATGCACAATAATAATATTTTGAGAATGCTAGAACATTCTTATTACCATTACCGTGGTCGAAATGCGGTTTTTGGACGGTTGGTTTCAACATTTTTGACGCCAAGGATTACTTTTAATCAGCTTAAATCTCCTACTTTTATTTTGGTATTATACAACTTACCTACGTTTTCAAAACATTTTTAGCACCTGTCATTTATCACCTCTGGGTACTTGAAACATTCTTCATTCTTTCTTTCTTGGGACCTTACTAGTACGAAACGTAGAAGTACTGCGAAATCCTACATACTTGTTGCTATATTATTTATAGTCTCGCTTTGGTTCACAATCTCACCTGATGGAACGCGATTTTGTGGTCAACGATGGGGCTGGCATGCTCAGAATTAACAGTCACTCTGGACTTAATTCCCCCAGGCTGTAGTTATCAGGAAACACAAACTCCGGCAAGGAATTCCACTCCGTAGCTTTACGCATAGTAAAAGAAGAAATAAAACTTTTTGTCCACCTTGTACCGGTGAATTTATTGGAAATACTACCAGTGTAGTCCTCTTCTTTACAAACTTTGGGCCAAACACCAAAGCAGCCATGCAAATTTCCGACTAAAACCCACTTTAGGTTCATTTTTTTATGAATAACTTTTGAATTTTAGCAGCGTCGAGTATATATGGTAATATTTCTCGCGTTTAATGAATTGAACAAAGCGGCTACCAAGTTCTAAAGGGGAAGTTCAGCCTTTCTTACGTTTTTTGTGAGATATATGGCGTAGTAAATGTTTTGCTGTTTTTATTATCAAGTCTTATTTTTTACTTATAAATGAGAACTTCCTTTGGCGTAGTTTCATTTTGGTGAATTTGCTTATTTTTAGCGTTTTAGTCTTTGCGAAAAAAGAAACGTAAATTATCATTAGCTATTATTCTTTGGTCATCACCCCAATTTATTTATATCTTATTCTTCTAAACTACTTATACTTCCGTATTGGTTTCCATTCCATTAGTCATCCCGTTTTTAGCTATGTCATCTTCCACACAATCCATATATGGTTTCTTTGATCTTCTTTAAGTCACAAAAAATATGGGATATTGTATTACAGTCATGTCAGTTGAATAGTTTTAGCGAATAAGTTCGACAAATAGCTTCTATCATACCGCTTTTTGTCACCAAACAGAAATGCTGTGTCCTGGTATGGAAGCCGCGGGTCCCGGTAAAATAACAGACATACCACACATATCCACTTTGTCTATAAGGCTGGCTATACATGGGCAAACCCCTCGGGATATTCTCCGTGTGATCGTAATCCACCAGACGTACTGTTATATTTGCTAACGAATTTGGTAATGATAAAATGCTCGATATATCTGCATCAGTTCATTATACTGTGTTAACATAAGTGAACACTTTTTTAATTCCTTGGAATGCGTTTTTTGTGTAGTATGTATGTATGTACGTGTGGCATAATTATGTCTGAATTACTAAATGAACAATGACGTTGCGACAAATTTCGAGTTTACGTGAATTTTTAGTTTTTTTTTTCAATTCAATTCAAAGCTTTTATTTCAATTAAACCCTTTACAGGCACTTTTGAATTGTCAAGTCGAAAGAGGTGAAGCTATCTGCACGTTCCAAAGCGTAGATCTCTATGGAGAAGAACGTGCAAGAAACTCCACGGACACTCTTTTAAATCATGTTCTGTATTACATAAACTTGGTTACATCCTTGGTCGCTTCTGTATGTGAGGACAATGTAAAGAAAAAATAAAAGGAAACTATAAAAACAATTCAAGGTATAAAGATTAAAACAAGTCAGTGGCAGTTAAGAGGTGACCAGTCTCAACCGACGGCGCCCGTTCACGAACATCACGCGTGTATTGGCACCATTTAGCTCAACCATTTTGAAAGGAACCGAGTGTAATAAAGAGTATGATTAGATTATTATAATTATACTATACAATGTCGAAAGGGACCTACACCAACCTAATTGGTGCTGAACTGTACTTACGTGAATGTATGACCGGCGCAATTGGGGTGTTTAAGGACCGTAGCAGATAGCATTCTGTAGTTTCTGCCAGCCCCCATGATGAAAAGCCGTGGTTATTATAAGTTAAAGATCAAGCATAACTAAAAATACGTCGTTTACGTAACGTATGAAAGCCGACGGGTATAAACAACCCAACCTTAAATATCATTAAGTAAAGGCAGTGATTTTAATGGGATTACTCCTTTGAGAGCGGTAAAGCCATTGCACCTAATTGGGAGTTCATATGTGGAATACAAATGTTCGTTTTAGATTTAAATTGCTTGCTGGTTTATATTTTGTCACTACACACATGAAAAATGTCTAGGGATCAAGTACGTGTTAGAGTATCGATGCAATTGAGGATTTTAACTCTTTTGGATCGTTATTGATTCCTTTTATGTGAATTTCACTATTAGAGTTTGATTAAAAATTGTAATAGCGGTTTTACAAAACCTTTACAATTTCCGCGAAAAAATGCATCGTTATATGGAGCGACGACATTATTTGACACGAGATGGGGCGATTAGAGCCGTCGGAAAGTTGCGAGCTGGATCCAAGCAACTTACTGTGGCTCGCTCTTGTCACTACACAGAGTGTCATAAGCCGCTTCTGGACACGCTATCATATCACAGGGAGCGTGGCCGAGCGACATGGAGGAAGATCTCACATCACCACTCACAGATAGGACCGCGGTACATCCAAAATACTGCTCGACGGAATCTTACCTTGAGACCGCCATGATGTACTCAGCTACGAGGCTCCACAGCTCTTCAAGCTTGCTGATAAGAGACCAAACAATCCGAAATCGTTTATGTGAAGTATGTCTGCGTTCCCAACAGCCGCTGAGAGTTGCACCTCAAGCAGCCCGCAATCGTAGGACCCGTTTAAAATGGGCTCGTGAACACAGTTATTGGATGGAAGAAGACTGGCGTTGTGTTTGCTTTTCCGATAAATCTAGTTCCATGTGGAGGCCGGATAAAACACGTACTCAAATTCGGAAGATCTAGAACGTTTGAAATGTTGACAGGAAGTTCCTTCATTTGGAAGGGGAACAGTAATGGTTTGCACCGGTATTTGGATCGGCTGAAGAACCGATCTCATTTGGATCCGGAGCAACCTCAATGCTCGGATTTATGCGGAGAGCATTGTTTTAGACGTGATAATTTCTTTGCGAAACCGGTTTGATTATTTGTTTCGACTAATGCACGATAGTGCACGTCCACACCCAATTGAGTACGCGAGCGATATGCTCCAAAGAAGAGATCTACCGAGTATGCATGCCGTGCCTACCCCACAACATCTTTTTGACTTTTCACAACGCGGGTGGCAATTCCTCAAGTGATTTTCATGGACTGATTTTAAGCATGCCCAATCGCTGTGATTGGTGTAATTTTTTTATGAATCCTCATTTTTGCCCTTTTCGCCATTTAATTGACGACATCAACTAAGCTTAAATATATGCAAAAATGGAATTCAATCGATTTTTACTTAATTTTTACAAAATAGAAGGATAAGTTCATATTCATATTTTTATTTGCGTTCCATAATGTCTGAAGTTCTTACAATGGGCTTAAAGATAAGTAGTTGGCTTAAACATACTCGTAAGAATCAAAATAAGAAGTCTTGAAGACTATATTTGGTAAATATAAATTGGATATTTTTTTTAGAATCTTTAGGAAAGAACAGAGTTAAAAATAGTATCTTAAACCGCAACTACTATTTTTTACCAATCTCTAAAAGTAACCAATTTTGTTTCGTTTTTTATGGCGATGCGTCAAATTTAGCACTAATAAAAAGTTTTTGTTCGGTTGTTTGGTGTGAGGATGAGAGTTAGTTTCGTTGAATTATATATTTTATTAATTATAACAAAAAAAATCATTATCACAGTTATATATTATTAATCCTAGCGATATGCGTCAAGGACGTTCCGACATATTCGTTTGAGTCAGCCGCTAGTTTTGGGACCCACACTGGATTATTTGGCCCATGAAGCGACATTTTTTTTTTTCATTGTGCGACCTGAAACATGACGAAACGTGTCCATCCTGTACTGACTGGACAGATCCACTCAAATCTATGAGGAGTTTCATCAAAAGACCGCGTCAGAAATTCCTCTTTATGTTTCTCATATGATTTGACCATTGGTTTTGTTTACGTTGTTTGGATTTTTAAAGAAACTTTGACCTCTGAGTATGATTCAGTGTTTTTTCTCAAGGTAGTCAGCTAGGAAACACCGACCTCATCTAGTTTAGCTCAACTGATCAAACAAAGTCTAAAATAATTGCCAATTTGAAAAATAAATATCATTTAGCCCCAATTTTACCTGGACTTAATTTTGGACAACGTTGTCGATTCATGTGTTGTTTTTGTATTTATGTTAGTATTATGTTCCTTACTTAGTCTGTTAATCTTGCTCCCAAAATGCTGCGCTCCATTACTCGCTGGCCGTACTCAAGCTTGAAACGCTGCTGATTTCTTTTCCTACCGTCTCAGGTAAGAAAATTTTAGACCAAAACTATACAGACAAAGTCAACTTAGTTTTGAATTTGAATTACTTACCGTAACCATACTTAACCCTGCGGAAATTGAGCTCAAAGATACGCAAATACTACCAACTGTAAACTAGAACAGTAATTTGCTCAACTTGCGTAGACAAACCAGTTGAGTCAACAACTCATTTGCACACGCACACGTACAAACTTATTGCCTACGCAGTACCCGAGACGCACTCATTGACACCGTATTTGTTTTAGCTACTGTTTCTTGTAAGGATGTAACTGAGGATGAAGCGGTTACCGAAGACGGCAGAAAATAAAACAAGAAAAAGCAATCGAGGTATTAAAAAGAGAAAAAATTAATTGTTTATTTGGGACTCGCACAAGACATACCAAAATGTAAAATAAATTAAAACTAACAGTATCCAAATATAATTTATTAAAGTTCATCTCAACATAAATTGCAATATTTAAAAAAAATACAACACTGCGCTGGTATTATGATAGGATAGACTATTGCATTAAAAAATACCTAAGACCGTCTCCAGAGTATCATCTATTGCTGTGCAAAATAAATGAAAATGCATCGAAATCGGTTCAGTGATAGCGTGAAAGCGAAGCAAAACAAAAAAACAAAACTCACTTTCACATTTATAAAGAAATTTAGTAGTTTAAACAAGTGATAGATAGATAAAACACTTATTGGTACAAGAATAGGATATACAACACACAAAAACACAGTTACATAAAGAAAAAAGAATAGAAAATACAAATATTAAAATGAAAAAACATTGAAAAGAAAAACAGAATTCATGACTTTGAACAGTGATTTAAAAAAAAAACAAACACCGAAATCGAAAAAGTTTTAACCTATGGCACCAAATGCATCAAAAGTGACTAATTTGGATTTTTTTTGGAAAAAAAAAGAAATGTTTTTGTTTCCTTACGGCCAAACCCAATAACCGATCTATCACATACTGGAGATAGAAAAACAAATGAAACAACAGAAAAATCAAGAAAAATTATATAGTTTTTCTGTTGTTTCATTTGTTTTTCTATCTCCAGTATGTGATAGATCGGTTATTGGGTTCGGCCGTTAGTCTATATCATCTACCTAACACATTTACAATATGACCACGTTGTTCTGGAACACTCTGTTTATAAACAGACATTTTTAATATAACTGAGAAAATATTTATAAAGTTCCTTCTGCACATTTTAAAATTATAATATTTACTATGTTTAGCGTTCAAATTATATGTTGGCTTCAAAATACCAAACACATTTGTAAAAATAAACCATTCACAGGCACTTATGAATTGTTAAGGTCGGTCGGTCAGTCAAAAACATGAAGCTATTTGCCTGTTCGAAAGTGCATATCACTATAGAAAAGAACGTGCAAAAAACTCCATGGACATTGTTTCAAATATAGATTTTGGTTACATTATCCTTGTTGCTTCTATACGTGAGGACAATGCAAAAATGAATAAATAACATTACAAGAAGTCATTGTCATAAACGTTAGAATTTTTTGTGTTCTTTGACTTCATAATAACGATCTCACGCTTCTTTAACATGTTGAATAGAATAAATTACGGTAATTAATTAAAAATAAGTCAGATCGTGAAATTTGCCTATTAGCTTTTTTTTTCGACGCTCCTCCGAAAGCTTTTTTGACCTGTCTGTTTGTTACATAATTATGTATATTAATTGTTTAATATTTTTTCATTCTATGCTCATTTATGGCTGATACAAGACATAATTTCAAATACTTATATTGCTATTTTCAACTTCACTTTACCGTATTAGAACCAAATATTGGTTGTATTTTTTTTGGTTCCTTTAGTGCCCTATCAATTCCTTTCAACGATTCCAGGATCACCTTTCTAACTAAACACTTTTTTTGCGCTATATATTCCAGCAATTTGAATTCAGATTCACTGTGAAAAAAAAAAACAACGGGTTGCACTCCGGGAGTGCCGGTAACGCATAAAAAAATTAACACTTCGGAACTATTACAAAAATTTTACATTAAAAAGTTCGTTAAGTCAGATCTCTAGTGATTTTTCGCGCAACTCTCTCTCCGTCTTACCAGTTTTCGATTAGGTCACGTGTTCTGACGCGAGTTTAACATTTTAACCCATCCCAAAAAAAGTGCACAACGCCGCTAAAGAAGTATTCACTTCTTCAAAATATTTTTAAAATTTAAATTATTTATATATCTTTTATATAAAAAGTATATGAGAAAAGATGTCTGATAATAATATTAATATATCATTAATTATTATACAGCGTGTTTTTTAATTACTTTAATCATCATTTCAGCCGAAAGAATGCTAGGCACAAGCTAAGAGTCGTCTTATCGACCAATGCTGTCCGTCTCACATCCAGTGTGTTCCCGCGCCGTCACCAAGTCACTGATCCACCTTATCTTAAGCCTTCTCCCGCTCTGGGCGGAGTGGAAGGGAGTGTCAGACTCTTACTGACTAAAACCCACTCGTGATCCTTCTAGTGCCCTTTGCGTTCCAAAGCCGCAGTGACTCTTTCGAACAAATTCCGCAACTTCCTAGAAACGCCTCATCTTTCGTCTCTGCTTTGGTGTTAATAATAGTCAATTAAAACAAAACGTTAGTTAAAAAAACTCTTTTTCTTTTTTATTTCTTTAAAAATCTTTATGAAACATCACCTATATGTGACCTTCAATGAAACATTAAACAGAAACCTATAAAAAAATGATGTAAATATACATATAAGAATAAACTGTATAAGAAATAAATTAGTACCTATTATCTTAGCACAAGCTACGGTCGCGCGTTTTATTAACTATTATTATTAGCATAAGTATATTATTATATTCCTTTATATTTTCATAAAAATAAAAATATTAAAATAGATCGAAAAATGTAGAAGGCCTATTCATACAATTTATTTAGTTCAATTGAGACTATAATACTCACTATTCCCAAATAAAAGTAATTCAATTATTTTATTTATTTGTGTTTAATGCTTATCTACGGATAAATTATTATTAAAAATTCTGCTGCATCGGCTTTGGTCGGGCTTATCGGTGCAGTCTTATCTCGTGAAGTCCATGTATAACTTTTCAAACACGTTGACTGATCGAACTAAACTATTTTTTTTTTTTAGTTATATTTATCTTTAATGTGAGTTTCATTTGGTCTCCTTTAATTGAGCACTATTTGTGAATTTAAAAAAAAAACTGATAAAGTAATAAATTCTAGTGCAAACATGGTATGCAGTCTAAAAATCTCTTCGAATATTTTCATTAGTCAAAATGTTCGTCTTCTTTATTTGTGCTAGATACAACACATTTTCTTCTTCCATTCTCACTCTCTTCTTTCACACTCTTTTCTTCAATTCAATGCCTCACATAATGTATCCATATCTTCCTCAGCCTTCAAGGTAAATAACACTTCAGTAAAAATATTTTTTCTTTTAGTCGGAGCACCATGTATTCAGCAGGAGCTGTATCCATGATCAAGACCATTCAGCTGGGTCTTAGTTATATGGCTCTGCTGCAGTTTACTGCATACTTGTGGCCCCATCAAGCTATTGTTGAAGGTAAGTGTTGAAGCAAGTCTCATTTAGATTACTGATTTATTTTGATCATATCAATCTAGATTTTGACTGCTGCTCGTAGATATTTTTATTCTTGTTAATACAATAGTACTAAACGGGGGCGCCATTTTGAGATGATTGAAACACATCATTATGTATTTTCAGATGGTGCCAGTTTTGACTACATAATAGTAGGTGCTGGAACAGCCGGCAGTGTGATAGCAAACAGACTAACAGAAGATGATAGTGTCAATGTTCTTCTTATTGAAGCTGGAGGAGATGCCCCCGTAGAAGGCGTTGTGAGTACCGAACTTATACCTATCAAACATTTCTTCTAGCTTACGCCCGTGGCTTCGCTTGTTTTCCGGTTTTACTTTCGCAAAAAGTTTGCAGGGTTCCAACTATCTCTGTATCAAAAAATTCATCGATATCGGCCACATATGTACAAACCGGTAGTAAAGTGGTGCAAACAAAATTATGTGCAGTACGTACGGAATTACGGATAGATGAACGAAAGTTGCAAAAGTAACTTAAATAAATATGCATAAAAAATAAATTTGAACTGACGATAATCTGTGATAAAATTTCGTTTTCAGGTACCAGGGTGCCTTTTGTTTCTAAAAAGATCTCAGTACGATTGGAATTATACTACGGAAAACGATGAATTTATAAAAAAATGCCATCAGAAACCATACTTTGAACCGAGCTCAGGCAAGATGTTAGGAGGTACTAGCACTCTCAACTATATGCTGTACTCACGAGGTCATCCCACGGACTATGATAACTGGGCTGACATAACTAAGGATCCTACCTGGAAATGGGAGAACGTGCTTCCATACTTTATAAAAAGTGAGAGAATAGAAGACGCTGACCTCATCAAGTCACCTGATATAGCTAATCATGGCATTAATGGATTATCAGGACTGACAAGAGATTCTCGTGAAAACTTAAATTTTATTTTAGAAAGCTTTCAGCAGCTTGGCAATGATATTATTAACGACCCAGGAAGTGCGCTAGGCTATTCCAAAGCATTCGTTTATATAGCCTCAGGTGGTCGACAGAGCAGTGCCTTTTCATTTTTGAGACCAGCTAAAGACCGTAAAAATCTCCATATGTTAAAAAATACTTTAGTAACAAATGTCAATTTTGATGAAAATAAGAATGCTGTAGGTGTGGAAGCTATTTTAGAAAATGGTAATAAAATTAAAATAAAAGCATCTAAAGAAGTCATAATTTCTGCTGGTACATTTAATTCAGCTCAACTACTTTTGCTATCAGGAATCGGTCCAAAAAAAGATTTAGAATCTAAAAATATTGATGTTGTATCAGATCTTCCAGTGGGAAAGAATTTGCAAGACCATACCGCAGTTGTTATTGTTCATGCCATGGAAAAAAGCGATCCAGTTCCAATAAATCCTAACATTATGCCAGGTGCCCCTACTATGGGTTTTACAGCATTAGAGAAGAGTCAGAATTATCCTGACTATGAGACAGTGTCATTTTCAGCACACGCAAACTTGATTTTATTATTTTGTTCCTTCGCTTATAGACTAAGTTATGATATATGTGATAACATTCATGCATCAATGATGGGAAGAATGTGTTTGTTTAACAAAATTGTAAATCTACGACCAAAATCTAGAGGCGAAGTTACTCTAAGGAGCTCCAATCCAATGGATCCTCCAGTGATTACTACTGGGTATTTGTCGGACGAAACTGACCTGGACAACCTGGTGAAATATATTAAAGACTTTACTCCCGTTGTTAACACAACAAATTTCCGGAATATTGGAGCCGAAATGATTGACCCCACGGCAGAAGGCTGCAGTGAATTTGAAAAAGACAGTGATGAGTTTTGGAAATGCTACGCTACGTGCATGTTTGATGGTTTGAGTAATTATGTTGGTACGTGCGCAATGGGCAGTGTTGTTGATAGTAGACTTAGAGTGATCGGAGTACAGCGTTTGAGAGTAGCTGACGCTAGTATCATGCCTGTTATCACAAGAGGGAATACCAACGCACCTGTGATTATGATTGGCGAAAAAGTCTCTGATTTTATCAAGGAAGACGGCAAAAATATTTGTTAATTTTCAACTCTCTCTTCAGTCAAAAAAGCTGTGTTTCTTTTGAATTTTGACAAACTGTATGTTACGATTATATCTATATAAATGATCTTAACAGAAACCTTTAATATTAAAGAACATGATTGGGAATCTAAAATATTCATTTATTCAAACATCTGCCTAGGCAAACGTCTGAATATCTTGATCTAGGCCAAGCTCTCCAACGTATATGTTTTCTACCCCTTTAGTTTTCTTTAGTATAAATAGTTAATCTCCGTCTACGCACGCAACACACGCAATAACATAGAAAATAAACCTTGCAAAAACCCTCACATATATAAACTGGATAAAACACCGTATTCGTATTTACTATTCAACAAAGGGTTAACGTTTATTGCCTCTCGACCGTTGAATACACCGCAGTACCGGATTTATCCTGATATCCACGCCGTCGCTAAACCAGTTCAAACCGCTTCATACCGGATAGGACCGGTAAATAGCTAGAAAATAGCGGAAATTATCGGGAATATAAGACGCGAGTTTTGTATTTTCGTTTGAGTATTTCTCTCTTAAACGTTGTATCTATTTTAGTAATGAAATTGAAAATCCTTATTTTCTCAAAGTATCTTTAATGTTATAGGGTTTTTTTAAAAAGAAAATTCAACTTGTTCAATGTTCATATGAGAATCGATTGCATGTCTCTTAATGTGTAGACTCGAAAGCAGAGCAAACTTCTCCATTCCCAATCTCCCAGAACAGATAACTGATCTAACAAGACAATTGACAAACCCTTAGGGACGTCGGCGCGTTCCCGTGACGTAATACATAATGAATAAAAGATCGTGCTATGTAAAGGACCCTAGCTCTAAGCTCATCACGAATTACGTGTCGTATTGACGGGCTCGATGTAAGGACAGAAAATTGTGCTAGCATGTAAGGGTTCCTTTAGTTCATTTTGTCTGACTATATCAGTTGACTTAGATCAGTGCTGGGTTTAAATACAAAAGAATATTTTAGAATAGTAGTCGTAAATGATGGATCAGCAGTTTAGCATTGAAAGACATTTGGCTGACATGATGATGCAGCGCTTTTCGATTCGATGAGGTGGTAGTGCACGGTGTGACTATCTTCGAAAGATATACCCTACCTACTTTCCTACCCTTTTTGCCAAACCACCAGCACCTTCCAGGTCCTGAAAGTGCCTAACTTGAGAGTGATAAAAGTGCTCACATAGCGACCGGATCAATTTGAGAAAGAGTCGAGGAAGAAGACCGGTTAGTTTACATGAAACTTTTCGGTAGGAAGCAACGGCCAAAACTCGCAAAAATAATGAATTGTCTCGGCAAATGCAAGGTGAAGAGGGAAGTGTAGCGATCATAATCATCAATGCAATTGAAAGAAATCCACTGGTGGAAAACTCTCCATACTAATCGTTGGTCCAGTTTCTCACATCCAGCGAATTCCTGGTCTTGGGTCTATTTTTGAAGCATAAGCATAATCAGCCTTTTAACGTTCCCACTGTTGGGACACAGGCCTCCTCTCTAGAAGAGGGAATGGGCCGTAATCCACCACGCGGGCCCAGTGCGGGTTGGTGAATGTCATATGTCTTCGAATTTTTGGGTTCTAGGACATGCCGGTTTCCTCACGATGTTTTCCTTCACCGTTTTGAGAGCAGTGGTGATGAAATTAATTACACAAAGGTAATGCGCCTGGCTGGGTTTGAACCCGCGACCTACAACTCGTAAGTCGGGGCCATTACCACTTGGCCACCATGACTGCTCTGTATCTATTTTTGATCTATTTTTGAAGGCAGGAAGTTTTTTCAACATTCTAAACTAAATTTATGGAATTTAAAAATGGCGATTTTAATAGACCCCCGTTGTATAAAGTCTTGAGTGTATTTTGCTAGGACCCAACAAATCCCCCAACAGGCTCGCGTTTCAACCTCACCCTCTGTATTCATAACAAAAATGTCTTAAGGCATCATCCGAAACGTCTGTCATTTCTGGATGCCGTCTCATTTCGCGGCTGAACGACTCTATTCCCTTTGATTCCCTTCATTATACTAAAGTGTACTCTGTAGTAATGGAAACCATTTGGATAGGATATATATACTTTTCATGAAGGCTTTAAAATGTTTGTTTTGTCATTTTTGGCAGTTTTTTTTTTGTGCGATACAACTGGTTTTTCTTTTGTGTTCGATTACTTTTCAATGACTTTGGAGATTTGATACAAAGTAGAGTATTTTATTACCATTTAAAAATGTGCAGGTTTTTTTTTTGTGTGATTTGCTTAAATATTAGTAATGCGATTTAGTTTGGTCCTTGAATTTTAAGTTGTCAGTGGTCACACTTACGGTCGTCAATGTGGTGTTTTTTTAGTAAAAAAAAAAATGGTTTTCGAATCTTAAAGGTATGGTCAGCTAAGATATAAAAATTGTAACTTTTTGTTAATATCAATATGTTCATAAAAATTCAAGCGAGTGCGGATCCATGTTCCATGACAAATGCTTCTTTCCTTTTTCTCCACCCAAGTGATCAAGTTTTGCATCGACAGTTGCAAAACATGACTGTGGTGACTACGGCGCTTAGGATGAAAGGTATGAACATAACTGCTTCATTGATCTAGCGATTATGAACACTATACTGAGCTGATTTTGAATTATGGCCCCAGGTAGGGCAAAATATAAATGTGTTCTTGTAACTGGAATTTGTCAATAGCAATCAGGATGCTGGAATTTTATTGTGCCCAATTGATGACAATAGTCCTACTACATGAAGGTTTTATATAAAAATCATCGCTCGCGAAATATGGGTCTACTGCGAAAACTGTATTCTATAGTTATTTCACATAAACCTGAAAGCCCTACTACGAAATACCTAACAGTATTACACAATATTTCTTCCTCTAAGAGACTCTAAGCTTCAACTGAGGACTACACTTTAAACATCGTTCCGAAGCGAAAATTGGAAACTATAAAACAATGTCACAATACCAGTTCTATTTCATTTCTAAACTGTAACTGTCTCCTAAAGGTCCTTTTCTATAAACTGTTCTGAGTTATTATTGCCATAGAGCAATGAGACTCTTCGGGGACCACGTCAGAGATGGCATTGTGAATAGTTTTCATGCAAACCAAGCGTGTTAACGTACATATTATTATGACAGTGAGTGCCACCTTTTACTTATAGAAATTGACGGCTCTAGGTCAAATAATAACAGCCATACGGGTCGGTCTGTGTTTGGGGTAAGATTAAGATAAACCAAGATTAAATCTGCTATGCTGCAATGCAATGCTATCCGAATGCGTACTGACTGTATTTACTTGGGTAATACATAAAATAATAAAGGCACAGAGCGCGGTGTCGCAATTACGCTGACAGATTCATTATTGTTAGGTGATTGACCCGAGCAATCTGTAAGGATTCTTCACATATCAAGATTCCTCCTTACCTCGGAATTCGCTATAATACACATATATAGCGTAATTTTTAGATCTTTGACAAACATCACGAGGGGTTTGAAGCCATCAAATCTGGCTGGCTGATAGGTTACTGGGTTGTGTTTGCGTATTGTGTCCAACTTTTAACGATGACGCGTCGCGGTACGTCTTGTTGTCTGATGAAAGAACACTCTTGCATATCACATCCATACTAGCCTGTGCTGTATTAGGACATAGGATACTTCTTATTCCGGGAGTATATTCCCCCGGTGCTTTGGCCGCTGGCATAACTTTGTTATTAATAATAGCTGCCATCGCATTGATTCCGTGGTCTATATTATTTACTTTAATTCAATACAAGCCCCAAGTAGAATGACCTCACTTTAGAAAGGATAAGTCCTTGTTTAAATATTGTCTTACTTTGTACATAAAGCCCTTTTTAATGAGCCTTGACAAGAGAGATAGGACAACTAGAGACCTTTTGATATCAAAGAGGTTTTTCTCTTGCTTTATTTTAATGTTAAATACTGAGAATCTTTGTGTAGTCTCTAACAAGGTTATTACTTATTAGGGTTTGCTGTTTTTTGTTTGAAATATAAAAAGTAATGAAATAATTAAGGTATTGCTTTATTATATTGTTGATAAATATTATGATAATTTGTCTATGCCGCATGATTTCGTTGTGTAAAAGTTTAGTCCCCTTTTCATGGACGGGGAATCATCGAATGACTTCTTCTGCTCTGGGCGGAACGGAAGGGAGTGTCAGACTCTTACTGACTAAAACCCATCCGTGTTCCTTCTAATTCCCTTTGCGTCCAGGTCCGCGGTAACTATTTCGACCAAATTCCGCAACACTGGCAAGGGTCTTATAGTTACTGCCTTGGGCATGCCAAGTAAGTATTAAGGTAGAGATATAAATATGCTTTGCCATGTCATGTAGTGGGACAGTATCGGCCTGGCAATTATTGTACTGTTCGATTCCGCTGTTGATCTCACAGATGCAATCGCGACTGTGGCGCGTTGTTTTTTGGTTTCTGTTCCCAAGTCAGTCTAATACGGTTTTCGATGAAGAAATTTTTCTGTGACAGCTCGGAGGTTGTAAACTTATGTTATGACTAGCAGCGCCCCGCGGTTTCACCCGCGTATTTCCCGTTCCCGTAGGAATACGGGGATAAAATATAGCCTATGTTACTCAAGGTGAATGTAGCTTTCTAATGGAGAAAGAATTTTTGAAATAAGTCCAGTAGTTTTTGAGTTTATTCGTTACATACAGAAATACAAATCTTTCCTCAATAATATTAATATAGATATAGATATACTCGTGCCTTGGGACAAATAAGAGATTCCCTAAACCTATGCCTATTTCATACAGCAATGTTTCGTTTTATTAATATTTCGCGACATTTTTCCATTAGTTTTTAAGACATCCGATACTTTTATGAAAGCTTCTCTTACGAAATCTGTCAACGAATAAGGAGCGATAGACAATGGACAAGGAAAATGGCAACGTTTATATTTTATCTTAGTAATCGTCTCAGGAACAACATAATGTTGAAATATGAGAACAATATCTAATATTTTGTTAATGTCTGGTGTTCATACCTTCTTAAGAGTCCAAACTTTTTCATACAAGCCTACGTACCCAAATATTGAAATAAATATTATAAACAGTTAATTGAGGCCATTTTCCGTTTCATTCTTTTTGCTTTAATTGTTTTTTGTGTTCTTTAAACAATCAAATACACATAATGAAATTGTGGTAACACAAATATTAACTTTCTTTACCTTTTATTAGTTGCACCAAAGAAACACCTACATTTTATCTATGACCACTCGATGATTGTACAACAAATATTTACTAAAAACTCAAATATTTTTTTTAGTAAAACACAAACACCGTTTTTCACCGCCAACACCTTTTTTCGCCAACAAAAGATTTCACCAACGCATTGAACACCGAAAAAACGCACTAATATGGCGTATGATAACCATATACCATGAAGGCTATGTAGTTCTTCATTTCGACGACACTGGCTATCTATAGCCGAGGCAGACTGAGGTCATCCATCCACAGACCGACCTCGGTAAGCGATGCTTAACTTGCTTGCAGATTGATCTCGTTAACAACGAGCTCCACATAGAAATCCTTCAATTGAGTGCCATAAACTACATAGGTCAAATACTTCTGCTTTTTTTTTTTTGAAGAATTGGAAATCATCATCATCATCAAATGACTTCTTCCGCTCAGGGCGGAGCGGAAGAGAGTGTTAAGACCCTTACTGACTAAAACCCATCCGTGTTCTTTTAAATGCCCCTTGCGATCCAGGTCCGCGGTGACTCTTTCGAACAAATCCCGCTACGCCGGCAGACAATTTCTTTATTCAAAAAAAAAACGCCACTTTCTTTAAAAACGTTGCCGTACACTAGGAATTCAAACACCTAGCTTTGTTTTTAGCATGCCTCTATTATTTCATAACCAACATTCCAAAAATGAAAAAAAAAAAACTTTTTACACCTCTTTTCAACTCCGACACCTTTTTTCGCCAACAAAAGAATTGACCAACACACTGAACACCGAAAAAATGCACAAATACAGCGCCCGATAACCATAGACTATGTAAACTATGTAGTTCTTCATTTCGGGCACACTGACTATCGCTGTCCGAGGCAGGCTGTAAAATAAATTGAAATTTTCCTATGCAGGTGTTCGGGGCACCCGTTATGTGCAGGGTGGGCTGCCCAACTTTTACGTTCGTCTTTTGTTCAAGGCAACAAAAGCTTGCTTATAGTATCGACGTATCTGATGAAGGGGGCTTTTGTTGTTTTATTTGTTTTCGTGTTTGGGGTAAGTTTTATAGTTAACTAGCGATTTGATCGCGACTCTGTCGGCGTTGATTTCTGATTTTCTGATAAAAATGGCAATACCCTTTTTCACCTCAAAGAGGGTTGTTTTTCTTATTTATTTATTTAAAACTTCGTGATAAAGGGGCAATAACCGAGTTAATGCTTTAGGTATTCTCTTCCAGTCAGCCAAGGGTGTTCTTTAAATTTATATTCCAATTATATTTACATGAATAACGTTATGGGAAAATCGGCACTGCTCACCAATTTTTCAAAAAATCTCAATAGAAGCCAAAATAACTCACTGTACTTAAATTAGTTTCAGCGGTATGTAACGGATGATTACTCATTTACGGACCGACCGTGGGACCGTGCCGTATAGGTACGGCGTACGGCATTTCATACAAATTTTCAAGTCCCTATTTTCCGAAATGACTAAACCGATTTTTAACCGACTTCTAAAAAAGGAGGAGGTTCTCAATTCGGATGTTTGTATGTTTTTTTTTTTTATTGTTTGTTCGCGCATTACTCCGTCGCTTGCCAACCGATTTGAAAAATTCTTGTTGGAAAGGGTATACTTCCCAAATGGTCCCATGAAAATTTTATCGAAATCGAACAAGCGGTTTTTGAAAAATCAACAAAAATCTAAAAAAAATATCTACATTGTCTACATTGACGACCTTTTAGTTTACACTAATGTAATTGGTTCGTTTAGGTGGGGGGAGGGGAGGGGGTTTAGGTACCACTAAAAAGTGAAAAATAAAAAACTTTTTACAAAAAAATACAACCGACTTCTCCACAAAAAATCAAAAAAGTACAAAATAACTTTAATTTCGGAAGTCGGTGTTCAAAAAATGAAAAAGGAACCACAAATACCGAGTTCCGTAATTAAAGTTTTTTTATACTTTTTTGATTTTTTGTGGAGAAGTCGGTTGTATTTTTTTGTAAAAAGTTTTTAATGAAACTTCTTATGTGTGCAACACATAAGCAGAATACATAGATCTAAAAAAAAATCGATAAATATGTTACTGTTAAATTAGACCCATTTTAAATTTTCCATACAAACATAAATTTCCAGTTATCTTTTTTTCAATAAGACATTTCGAAAATGTTTAACTACTACTACTAAATGGTTAACTAACTTTTTAAACCTACATATGTATCCTGCTTATATTTGTGAAGTTTCATTAAAATCGGTTCAGTCATTTCGCAAAATAGTGACTTGAAGTGTACTTGAAAATGCCATACGGCGTACACGTTCTTAATAAAATTCAAATCGTGCGGCTGTTATTATTTAGCAACTAGCTACTCCACGTTGCAGTAGCCTGTAATGAAAAATAATTACTATCTGCCTTTAATCCTCAGGCAATCCTTTTGGCAGTTTGATGTTATCCACAAGCGGAAAAATGTAGGGGCGTTGAGACCACAAAATCCAATCTGGGAATTAGAATGTGTTAACTTTGTGACTGCAAAAGGAGCACAAATGTCTTTGTCCGATAATGAGGGGTAACAAGCAAATATTACATTTTCCTTTGACGTGTATGGATATACAAAGATTTTTCATTAATTCTAAACATATAAAATTTTAATAGGCCGGTATCTGCAAAATGTAGATATTGAAAAAAAAAATGTTTTCATTAAAACATCAGCAGCCAAAACAACAGTTTTTCAAAATTGTGTCTGTCTTTCTGTCTGTATGTTTGTATGCGCATCAAGCAAAAACTACTGCATGGATTTGGACACAGTTTTCACCATTGCACTGCTAGATACCAAACTTAAAATATAGGCTATATTTTACCACAGAAAATAATTGATAAATAAAATTTTAAAGAACTTTGTGGTGACGATTGTTATTACTAAGTATCTAATAAATAGGTGTCTGTGGAATAGTACTTCGATTTGTTTTGTTTTTTTCTTGTTCTCCTCAATACATGACTGATTTAGCAAAAAAAAAACCGTTTAAAATCAAATCAATTTTAGGTGCTTCAAAGTTCACCGAGTCATCTGGATTATATTTTATGTTGCATCAAGATATTTCCTGCAAAAACACTAAAACGTAAAACTCACGCTGAGCTTCTGAATTTTCCATAAAATGTCATCATTTCCAAAACTTATTAAATGATAAATAAATGATAAATGATAAATGATTTATTTCTGTAAGTAGGTTGTAAAAAACACTTTTACACGTCAATCTTTTTTTGGCCGTTATAAAAACTAGATGAGGCCGGTGTTTCCTAGCTGACTACCCTGAGAAGAAACACCGAAACAAACTCAGAGGTCAAGGTCTCTTTTGAAGTCCATACAATTGTACTGGTCAAATCATATGAGAACCATGTAGGTTGGTGTCTGAAGTGGTCTTTTGAGGAAAGTACCACACAGATTTGAGTGGACCTGTCCAAACAGTGCAAGCATTTGTCAGTTATCGTGTAGCTCAAACTTAGAACTTTAAGGAGCTCAACGATTTGACGAACAATACCAAAGTAAGGACATTTGGGTAGGCCACGTAAGGAACTCAAACCGCCAGACTAATATGAATGAACCCCCGACGTAGCGATCTACATGGTCCTCATATTCACAATACGTTATATGAGGACCATGCAGATCAGTGTCTGAAATGGTCTTTTTAAGAAGGAACCACACTGTTTTGAGTGGACCTGTCCAGTCAGTGCAAGCCTTGGTCAGAGACAAGTAGCTCAACTTAGAATCAACAAGGAGCTCAACAACTCGACGAACAATGCCAATGAAAGGACATTTGGGTAGGCCACAAAAATACTCAAACAGCCAGACAACGTTAAAAAAAAATACTTTGAAGGGGAAAATGCTAATAATAACCCATATAGTCCTCATATTCACAATAGGGAATAAAATTAAAATAATAATAAAAAATGATACTTTACAAAATAAGTATTCATGTCAAAATAAGAAATTGTAATGAAATAAAAAGAATACTTTAAAAAGTAAACATTCATGTCAAGAGTAAATGAAAAATTAAAATATAAAAATGTCAAACTGTATAAATATAAACAAAAAGAGAACAAAACAGGAAAAAAAAAAACATTAAAACATTGGGCCGTGTACAAAACTGAAGCAGCTCACTCCCAAGCCTTCTTGTCCTCAAGATAATCTTTCACTGTATAAAAAGCTTTCTGGCATAGCTTACGTTTTATAAATAATTTGAATTAATTTTCTTTCAACCACCCTAATCATGATATTTTAAATTGATGCAACATTATGTCTCTGTAACATTCTACTGTCGACCGGTACAAAATACCTAAGAATTTAAGTTCGCCTTTGTACAGTGTTTTAAACTAGTGCACAAAAAAAACATAATACCTACACGTGACGTTTTTGGTCTAACCACTTTACAGAAATAAGTATCATTTACAACATCCCATTTGTGTGTCCGCCTCATGGTCACACCATCTAAAGCTGTACAAACAATGCTATTATTTCAGAGCTATCTATTTCACGGTATTGTGCCGTCTCATTTCTGCCACGTATCTTTTATGTCACTACAATTTATACTGTAGTGAGTGAAAATATGTAATAATATTCTCTGAAGATATAATAACTTGCACTATGCTGACTGGTCTACAATATCTTCTCATAATTATGATTACTGTAATATAGAAACATTACAAAAACATTTTTTTTTTTCAGGGTTTCCAGCTGAAGGGTGCAGGACACCATTGAGAAGCCGCAGTCCGTTCGTCCATCCGACGATCTGTCAGCGGGCTGTATTTAATCGACTTCCAAAAAAGGAGGAGGTAAAAGTCGACTGTACTTTTTAATCGACTTTAATAAAGGAGGACGTTCTCAAGTATACTTTTTTTAATCGACTTCAAAAAAGAGGAGGAGGTTCTCAAGTCGACTGTATTTTTAATCGACTTTAATAAAAGGAGGAAGTTCTCAAGTCGACTGTATTTTTAATCGACTTCAATAAAAGGAGGAGGTTCTCGAGTCGACTGTATTTTTGTTTGTGTGTCTTACCTCATAACTGGGTGTGGGTGGAGTGTACCGATGTTGATGATACTTTTTATATTCGAAAGCTGGTACATGTCATATGGTCCCATATAAATTTGAGTTATCCCTAATAATGCGTGGCTTCAATTATATGGATGATACCTATTTTCATTCTCACTTGTCGATGTAAAATTTAAAAAAAAAAAAAAACACGTTGGTTTGGAAGAGCATCGTAGTATTATGAGGTGATCCCTTTCTAGTTTGGTGAAGATCTGATAAGGAACTTCGGAGATATAGTAAACGGATTTCTTAAAAAAATGATAGCAAATATTACGGGATTGCTGAAATCGCATGTCTGTTTATTGTTTACATCAGTTTATAACACGTACGCTGTGACAGGTACTTTTAGCTGTGGGGAATTAACAGCTATTCTTTTGGTT
Organism: Hecatera dysodea; assembly: GCA_905332915.2. Taxonomy (NCBI): domain Eukaryota; kingdom Metazoa; phylum Arthropoda; class Insecta; order Lepidoptera; family Noctuidae; genus Hecatera; species Hecatera dysodea. The sequence continues at coordinate 3,873,759 of HG995290.1, read as the reverse complement.
CATTGTATGAAATCTTTCATGTGCGAGTCCAACTCGTATCTATGGCTTCTTGCTGGTCCTTCTCCATAAAAAACGACCATGGACTCTTCTTAATGTAAAAACCCAAATAATAAAACTAGCATTTTAGATACTTATAAGAACATAAAATTTCACAGTAACCGAACTAAAAAATGACCGCTACAAGTCCGATCTAACTGATAATACTGTAATAATTTATAACCATGTTGCACAGACGTGCATGATAACACAATAAAAAATATATAACATGATTAATGGCCAGCTATGTTGTACTTTTTAACCTCTACAATTTAATTGACCTTAAATCCCTGGCTCTAGGCGGAGCGTAACGAAGTGTCTGACTCTTACTGACTAAAACCCAAACGTGTTCCTCCTAATACCATTTGCGTTCCAGGGACGCGGTGACATTTCGACAGCGTTCTTCAACCCTTTTTTTCTGGATGGCAAATCATCAAATGACTTCTCCCGCTCTGGGCGGAGCGGAAAGGAGTGTCAGACTCTTACTGACTAAAACCCACCCGTGATCTTTCTAGCGCCCTTTGCATTTTAGGGCCGCGGTGACTCTTTCGAACAAATTCCGCAACCCTAGTCGTTCTTCAACCTTTATTTGACGTTTTGATAATCGCTTTCGCCACGCTACAGCTGTCAGAATGCCATTTGCCTCTGGTCCAGCTTTTATAATTTAGCTCGTGGCTAAATTCGCACACAAGCATCGCTTGCCGAGGTTGGTCTGTGGATGGGTAATCATCTTAAAATAGCGAGACTTCTCCGTGCCTCGGAAAGCGCGTTAAACCGTTGGTCCCGGCTGTCATTTAGAGATCGTAGCAGTCGTTACGGATTGTCAGAAGCCAGAAAATCTGACACCAATCTTCCCAAGAAGAGTACCGTGTTCCCCAGTTAATGGGTTGTGGAGGTCCGGTAGGCAGCCGCTCCACGTTAAATATTGGTATTCAGCTGAATCCGGTTTGTCTGGGAGCCGACCCCAATATAGTTGGGAAAAGGCTAGGCATATGATGATTTATTTGGATCTCCAACACAGGATACACAGATATAACATTAGGCACAGTGGTTTACACTTTACATGTGCTCCTCCAGTTACAGGAGACTGCAACATGAATATATATAACTAGGTTTCCATAATAAAATAATATTACACAAAAATATATTAAAAATAGATAAAAATAAATCATTCCAGTAATTAAATTAGGTTAAATTATTCAAAAATATTCTCCCATTAAATTATATAATTGATATTATATTCTAATTAGTCTTGACAGTTCGTTGTATTACCTACATAATCTTGGGAGGGTGTTGAAATGCCCTAAATTAGTTCACATCCTGGGACATAAAGTACATGTTTTTCCACGGCAGACGAGATGGCGCGGAAAAGCAACACAAATAACACAAAAGAATGGTTCTGAAAATTATTCATTTACGCAGCACGATCTACATTTCACAAGCTAGCTATTCTATCGTAGACTTTGTCTCTGTCATCTGTGACCTAGACTAGAGTCAAGAGCAAATCCATTTCACAATAAAAAAAGCTACATCATTTCAATTTGCCTTCTCATTGTTGAATTGTACTTTCGATTAAAACAGAAAATGTAATCTAAACTCCATTTTTCAACATTTTATTGCCGCTATAAAACATTCAAGCATTTTTTTAAAACCGCGTGACACGCAATTAAAATAACTTTTAACCTCAAAACGCCCTTAACACATGCTTCTATTGTACTAACTTTATCGCCCTTGACCTTTCTCAAGGACAATGTGTATAACTGAGCAAGAAATAACTGAAGTCCACTTTACTTGGTTACATTAATAAATGCCCTTTGTTAAAGTTTGATTCAACCAATGCTTCAACAAAAAGATCGTTTTTTATTCAATTTTAATGAATTAAATGATAAATTTCCCCATAGCACCTAAGTTGTCTCTGTTGTTCTTGAAATTAGACGACACGGTTGGCGCAGTGGTTGAGCGATTTTCTGCTGCGCTGCGTGGCGCGGGTTGGATTTCCCGCACGCAACAAATATTTGTAAGGCCTACAGATAGTTGTTCCGGCCTTCCGGGTCTGGCTGTTTGTGTATGTGAATTTATATGTTTTTTAACGCACCCACGATACAGGAGAAATTCCTAGTGTGGGGCAACGTTTTTTTTTTCTTTTTAAATAATAAAAATATCGTGTTTTGTTTCTATAAGCGCTTATGTAAAATACCCATTTTACTGATTTTTCGGGTTCTGGACTGCCTATGGAAAACCAAAACTCGTATTGGATCACTCGTGTATGTCTGTCTGACTGGCACATCCAATTTTCTCCGAACCTACTGGAGCATCATCTGTCTAGGCCTTTCCCGAATATATTGGGGTAGGGTCCCAGTCAATCCTGATTAAACTGAATACCAAAATTTTACGGTGGGCAAATGCCTACCAAATCTCCGCAACCAAACAACCAGGAAGTCGGTGTTCAAAAACCAAGAAACAACCAAAATACCGAGTTTTTTTTAATAAATGGTTCCTGTTCCTGTGGCTTATAGAGGTGTACAATAAAGTACCAGCCACCCGCATTAAGTCGAGTACTTATAATCCAATATAAAGAAACATACTCCCGAAAAAAAAAGTATCCTATATCGTATTCCAGGATATGGTCTACCCGCTTGATAAGTTCGTCTTAATATAAAGAAACATACTCCCGAAAAAAAAAGTATCCTATATCGTATTCCAGGATATGGTCTACCCGCTTGATAAGTTCCATTCCCTTTAACCGTTAAGAAGTGAAGAGGTAACAAACCAACTCGATTTCACATTTATAATATTAGTTAGGCTTAAGGTAAATAAATCATAACAAAAGAAAAAATAAAGCTCCATCAATATTCCAAAACATTAAAACCCGAAACATGTCTCTCATTGATAACCATAAAGAAAAGAAAATCCATCAGTTGTTGTCAGGAAAGAAAAATATCACAACTTGTATAACTCAATTCGTGACTGGGTGACATTAAGAGTCGGCGGTGTACCGCGCAGTAATAAATAAAACGAGTGCAGCCGGGTGAAAAAGCTAGCGAGGAGTGCGGGCTATGTATGACGAATTCTACCTATTTAGTATTTAAGATAGACTAGTTTTACCAAAGAGTAGGTATCGTGTTACTCAGTTACTGGATTGTGGTGGACAGATACTAGTAATTAGTTGCATCCAGTAAGATTGAAAGCCAACCCCAAACGCTTTCAAGGGCTCCCATCCACTGGCCTACCACGGCAAGCGTGGATTACCCTTGAACCCAAAAAAAAATGGTGATGTCTGCTAGTAGATAATTTTAGTATTAACTTTAATTCTTTAATTCTTTATTGTACACCAAAATAACTAATAATATATTATACATAATAAATTGCATGTACAAGGGCGAGCTTAACTCAAAGTTGAGTTTTCTTCCAGCAAACCTTTGAGTGATAGAGAGAGATCAGCATAGAGGGTAGGATCCAGTGTACTAGATAATATAGATTTATATATTTACATACATAAATACAAATATATATACATACATACATATCTACTAATATTATGTCATTGTGAAAGGAAATGCTCTTTAATTTTCTTCTTGAAGACATCAAGAGAAGGGCTGTCGCGTACAGGGTGTGGAAGAGAGTTCCAGAGACGTACTGCAGTAACTGAGAAGGAGCCATTATAGCGGCTGGAAGTGTGACGCGGAGTACGAAGTAGAAGAGAAGTGGCAGTGCGACAGGGTTTACCCCTCGGAATGAAGTACTCAAAGCGTTCACGAAGATATTCAGGAAAATTAGGATTGTGTAGGATAGAGTAGAGAAGGGATAAGATATGGGTATCTCGCCGACGCCGAATTGGCAGCCACTTCAATTTGGTCCGAAATTCTGACACATGGTCGTATTTGCGGAGCCCAAAAATAAAGCGAATGCACAAGTTCTGCAGCCGCTCGAGTTTGTTTAGGAGTACCTCCGTTGCATCTAGAAAGCAGACATCCGCATAGTCTATGAGCGGTAAAAGCAGAGATTGAGCAAGGCTGACCTTAGTTTGAAATGGTAGGAATTTTTGGAGACGTTTAAGAGACTGGAAAGAGTAGAAAACCTTTTTACTAACCTCACCAATGTGAACCTCCCAAGAGAGGTTAGTGTCAATATGGACGCCTAGGTTTTTAGCACTCTTGGAATAGACAATGGGCACCGAGTCATATACTACTGGCGGCAGAGTCCGGTAATCTAATAGGTTAAGCATGTATCTGCCACCAATAATGAGCGCTTGAGATTTTGATGGGTTTACTAAAAGTCCAAAAGATTTAGCCCACCTGTTGATATTTTCAAGGTCATCATTGATGGCCGCCACAGTTCCATCCAGTTCACCCACTTTAAAATGTCGATATAACTGCAAGTCGTCTGCATAGAGATGATAGTTAGAAGTCAGGACCTTTGTGATAGCATTTATAAAAATTGAGAAGAGAAGAGGAGAAAGGACGCCACCTTGAGGAACACCCGCAGCTAAATCACACCATTCAGAGGAATCCTCATCTGATCGAACAGACTGCGAGCGGCCCCGAAGATAAGATTTGAACCACTCAATTACTGGTGCAGAGATATTAAGGGAGGATAGGATTCCTAAGAGGATGTCGAAGTCAACTGAGTTAAAGGCACTACTGAAGTCCAGTAAAACCAAAACCGTTAGACATTTATTCTCCATAGCTAGTCTAATGTCGTCAGTTATTTTGACTAGAGTTGTCACCGTGCTATGGCCAGGTCTGAAGCCAGATTGGTAAGGACTCAGCAGGCTGTTACAGGACAGATAACAGGACAGCTGCTTCTGAACAACACTCTCGAGGACTTTGGAGAGGACTGGGAGGATTGATATAGGACGAAACTGGGAAGGTGAGGAGGGATTGGAAACTTTAGGAAGCGGTAAGACGTGAGCCCTCTTCCATGCTGAAGGAAAGGAGTTCGTGAAGAGGGAAAAGTTTACCATATGTGTTACTACAGGAACTATTTCATTCAAAATAGGTAGGAACATTTGAAGTTGAAGGCCATCGTCACCTACTGCCTTAGTGGAGATAGATAGGATACATTTCTTAATATCTAGTTCAGTTACTGAGTGGAAAGAGAATGAAGTATTTGAAGGCAAAGGAAGATTAGAAAGATCATTGAGCGTAGATGATTTAACATTGTTTTCGAGTATAATTGGAGACTTAGAAAAGTGCGCATTAAGTGCATTGAGGTCCATTTTATCAGGAGAACTCTTGCAAGAGGCTTTCCCGATACCAAGAGTCTTTAAAAATTGCCATGCTTGTAATGGGTTGAGGTTATCAATTGAATTGTGAATGTGGCGCCTTTTTGCATTCCTACACAAACGACTGCAGCGATTTCGCATCTTCTTATAACTGTCCCAGTTTTCTTCAGTAGGCCGCTTTTTGTACAAGCGCTTGGCTCTATCACGCTTAGCCATCTGGTTTTTGATTGCTGGTGTTAGCCATGGTGCAGGAAGATGCTTGACTCTCACCTTTTTAAGGGGAGCATGTGTCTCATACAACTGCAGTATAGTCTTGCTGAAAACTGACACCATAGAGTCGATATCCTCGCTGGTGAACACAGAAGACCAGTCAATGCCACCAGCATCAGCCCTCAAACGCTCCAAATCAACGTTTTTAAAACTACGAAGAAAGAGAAATTTGGCCTTGCGTTTTGGAGTTCGAATTTTATAGGAAAGATAAGTGAGGTCATGGTAAGAGAAGGGAGCAGGAAGCTGTCCATGTGTGGCTACTTTGTTAGGGTCAGATACTAGAATGAGATCTAAGAGAGAAGGAGTACAGTGAGGAGCCCTGTGAGTAGCATTGAGAGGTAATATGTGCATATTGACAGAACTGACAAGTGATTGGAGTTTACGGCTGCGCAAGTCTCCCTTCAGCAGGCAAGTATTGAAGTCTCCAAGAATAATCATATGGTCATAAAGTGGAATAAGATTTTCTAATTTCGCTTCAAACGAGAGAAAGTAATCTATTTGGCACGAAGGGCTATAGTAAACACCTAAAAGCAACTTCGTATGTTGAAAGTCTATTTCAAGGAATAGATGTTCTGCAAAGTTTGAGTAGACACTTGGAGACTGGTCAATAATCTTGTAACTGATATCGCCACGGAGGTAAATGGCAACCCCTCCGCATCCCTTGCCCGTTCTATCATTACGCACAATCTTGTATCCAGGAAGAGAATACTGCGTGGAAGGAAGTGCAGGCTTCAGAAAGGTTTCAGATACAAGGACAGCGTGAACAAGATCTGAGTCGAAAGAAGATAGTAGATCAGAGTAGTGAGCAGGAATGCTTTGAGCATTTATGTGAACAGCGTTGAAGAATTTGCGACAATTTGAAAAGGAAGAAGAAATATGGTCTCTTAGAATCAGAAAGTTTTCATCGCTAAAAGCGCTGGCAAAGCTCTTATCTGATGCACAAGAGGATGAGCACGAAAAGAAACTGTCATCTATTAAATCCTCTGACATGATATAAAAAAAAAAATTATATATATATTATAAATAAACACAAAAAACTACAACTAGTCTAAAAAAAAAAAACAAACTAAATTAAATCAAGTATTCAACCTCGATGCACTCGCCGGTTACATTATTTTAGCAAACAAAAATAAAAGATAAAAAGCCAGTAGGCCAAACCAAACAAAATACAATCCAGTGTGTTTCCGAAACTCGATGTGAGAAACGAAACGTCAAAATTAACTGACAGTAATGACAACTTCAAAACAATGATAATTTCAAAACAAATTATAAAATCGAGTGACCGACATAGATGAAAAATAACAAATACATACACGGAAAATAGAAAATAGAAACCTTGCGTGGAATTATTTTGCTGAATTTGCTGGCTTGCGATTTTTCTTCTCAGCCACTGGCTTCGATGTAACGGCTGAAGATTCGGCAACGGGGAACTGAGCCACGAGTTCACGATATTCTATTGCAGACTCAATCTTCTTGCGCAATTTATCGGAGACCTGGATGACGATTTTACCTTCAGACGTCCAACACTTGTGCATGCCGTAGTATTTCCGAGCGTTCATAAATACCTCGTGCCTGGGCCTAGTGAGAAACTCTGAAAGCGTCAGACCTGTACCTTTCAATTTGGCTTTATTTCTCCATACCTCATTCCTCACTATGCGGCTTTCAAATCGGACTAAGAGGGGACGAGGCTTGCTGGTGTTGTTTCCAAGGCGGTGACAGGCTGTTATGTCCTTAAGGGCGACATTTTCCATCTGCAAACGCTCTGACAAAATCTTTAGAAAACCAGTGCTAGGATCAGCATCCCTGTCCTCAGACAAGCCATGTAGAAGGAGTACTTTAGCACGGGATGCCATTTCGTGTCTATCCAGCCCCACCACGAGTAACTCCATCTGGGATTTCAAAGCACTCAGAGTTTTCCACACTAGGCCCTTGAACTCTGTGTAATCCCTGGAAAGGCTGGCTATAGATTTGTGAGAACTTTCAACACTGGCATTCTTCAAGTCTTCTTCATACTGTGCCATTCTTGATGAAAAAGTTGATGTAAGTTCCTCCACACAGCTTGACAATTTCGAGTAGAGGTCCATGATAAGATACTGAAGTGCAGTGCAGAGAAGTGTTAAGGAGAATTGATGTACTGAATGAGTGCACCAACGGTTAAAGTATGATTATGAACTTTTTGGCATTTATAAATTACTTATAATATTTTTTTCAAAATAATAATATATGAGCTCCAAAATTTGTGTTTGCTACTTGTGACTACCCTCAACCAAAAATTAACTAAATATGTCCTTTCACAGAAATATAACCGCTCCGCCCGATTTGTATTCGAGCCGTCAACATTGATTTCCTGCTGCATTTCTTTGGATTCATAGCAGAAACGGGCAGAAGTCACAATCCCACATCAGGGATTTCTTTATACGCCCATGTACTATGAAAGTTTCTAGTAGAGACGGTTTGACCGCGGAACAGTGGACTTTGCCTACTATAAATCACTGACTAGTTACCAGATTAGGCGGTCTGATTTTTATATAGATTTCATTGTAGTTATGGGACTCTTGAGATAAAAGTCTTAATATTCATGCAAAGGGTTATTGACTTTTCATTACTACGCTTGGAATATCGTTGCGTTATCAATAGTGAAGATATTCGCAGCGGCCCGGAAATCACCAAACTTAAATGGCAGTGGACAGGGCATGGTTGTGTGGTGTGATGGGAGAACGCACAGGAAGACGCAGCGTTGGAAGGTGTCCCCCCATGAGGTGAACCGATGACCTGCTGAGGTCACAGGAATACGCTGGATAAGGGCCGCAAAGGACCGGTAGATGTGACACTTAAGTGAGGTCTTTGTCCAGCAATGAACGTCTTTCGGTGGAAATGATGATTATTGTAGTTTGATAATACGCGCTGTTCTTGTACTCTTGCTGAATTATTGCTTTTATTTCTTGTTTCCCTAGTATCTCATTAAGTTCCAACTCTAGTTTCTACTAAACATTTGGAAAATAAGAGAGACGCGTTCGTTATTTTGAAACCGCACCTTACTTGCAACCCTGTTATATTAAAAGTTATGTTGCAACGTAATAAAATTCTACCTTGTTCGCAAAGAACTATTACGAGTTTCAGATTAATTGTTTAATTTTTCAAATTAAAACTAGCTTCAACAAATAGTTTTTTTTCGCGTGATAGTTGAAAATGAACCCATAATAACGTTTTGCTGAATGGAAAAATAAATTCTTTGTCCTAATTTAGCCCATCCTGCAAAATCTGTCGGTGAATACTTTGGCGAAGTGACCCGTGAATACATCTTATTCTAGGGACTGACAATGAACTTTAAATGTTAATAGAATAAAAATACTCATTATTGTAATACAAGGGCTGGCGATTGCTACTGTGAGACCAACAGAGGAATCGAACAGTACAATAATTGCCAGGCCCATACTGTCCCACTACATGACATGGCAAAGTATCTTTATTTCTCTATATTACTCACCTCGCATGTCCAAGGCAGTTACTATAGCTGCACCCTTGCTAGGGTTGCGGAATTTGGTCGAGAGAGTCACCGCGGCTCTGGTACGCCAAGACCATTAGGAGGAACACGAGTGGGTTTTAGTCACTAAGAGTCTGACACTCTCTTCCACTCTGCCCAGAGCGGGAGAAGATATTTGATGGTTTCCCATCTAGAAAAAAAAGGGTGGCCAACTTCATTCGACCCAAGATCTACTTTTTACTGACGGAACCCTATAATATACTTTTAAAATGTGCCAATAATAAACTTTTAAAATTTTAAATGTGACAGTGTAATAATAATAATAAAAAAATAGTTCTGTATACAATGATGTAGTTTTTTTTAATAACCATAGCCTGTGCGCTGTCTATTATACATATTAATCGATCGATTAAGTGATCGACTGGACTAAGAGCCGCAATCGACGGCGACTGACCGGTTGGCTACCCCTGTTGTAGACCATAACAAATAGGAGTAGAAAAAAAGAAGAGTGTAACAATGGGCGGTCTTATTGCTAAAAGCAATATTTTACAGAACACCTTGCCATGATTTTGACTGAGAAGGAGAAAAGATACGCTACGCTAAATATAATACACCGTGAAAACTAAAGTGAATTGAACTTGAAATGAGAATTTAACCCCTAGATTAAGAAGGAATGACAGACAGTCGTTACTGTTAACTTGTCGCGGTAGAAAACTTAGGAGACCTGGCGACCTATTATGACGTCTTAAATCCATCATAATTTCTGTGTCAGAGAGAGACGAAGTTACACAAGACGAATAGCACTATCTCTTTCCCTTACACGAATCATGATAGCATTGGCACTTCGTAGTACGGCCACTGAGCGTAAAATGAACAGTCATTCCATTGATAAATCACTTCAAATATATAAACTACACGTTTACAATACTTTATACATACTATTAAACTAAATATTTACGGTAGCTGTTTATACAAGCAATAAATCGCCTCAACCGTTTGCTGATGAACAAATATCGATACACATCGCATACTTTGACATTTTTAACACAAGTAGTAGGTGTGGTGTTGCAACCTAAATAAATTTTGCTTTGTTTAAAATAACTTTTATGTACTGATTAATTGTTAAACATTTTAGATTTAAATTCAGATAGCTATGTACATGAATAAGTAGTTGGTTGCTTCTAATAAATGATCGTGGTTCAAACACCTCAGTATTACGAAATTTGTTTCTTTTAATTGAGTCACTTTTGGTTTAGTGAACAAAAAAGGGTGGCTTTGAATTTTAATGTTGGATCATAAATTTTAAGAAAGTTTTAAGTAGTGGTTTCAAGTAGAGAGTTTTTGAAACGCTTTGTTTTTAGCTTTTTCAATGGAAATAATGTGAACCGTATAGCAAGTTTATCACTCTTTATTATCCCCGAGCTGGGCTGCCCCAAATCTCCAGGTATTCTTTTCCGAGCCACCTCGAACCACCCCTTTACAGTTGGCATTTAGGTAGTTCCGCCGCGTCTCCTTATGTCGTTTTGACGTGCGCTTTCTATCCTCAGGAAACCCTTTTCTTTCTGGGTGGGAAAACATCAAATGACTTCTCCCGCTCAGGGTGGAGCGGATCGGCGCGTCAAACTCTTACTGACAAAAACCCACCCGTATTCCTCCTAGTGTCCTTTGCGTTCCAGGACCGCCGCGGTGAATCTTTCGAACAAATTCTGCGACCCTGAGAATATTGTCCAGCGGACTCTACGCTTACAGCTAACGTGACCTTCCCAATACCATATTAACCTTGCAGCATGATCCCTGAGCGCAGTTTAGTATTTTTTTTTTCTATCAGCTTGTTTTACGCCCAGAATCCATAGATTTTTGATTAAATTACATATAATGAGAAATTGTTTGATTGTCTGGAAAAGATAGGAAGGTACACATACGCCGAGTGGAACGACTTATCCGTAATAAATGCTCGGATCCGTTTTAATAGTGATTTTCTCGGGTCATAGCAGTACATAAGTTTGGAACGAGCAGCATGTGTAAAAAGCACTGAGGTTGCCAATCAAAATATCAACAGAATGCTGTCAATGTTTTGCACTTAAGTAAGCTTCTACTAAAACTGAAATCCAACAATGTATAATACTACAAGGGTCTTTTGGCATCTGAATGACATTGACCGGGCATGGTTGTTAATCACGTGTTGTACTGTACTGAGTTTTTAATTAGGATTTTTTATTTATTTTTGTAATGTCACAAGCTTTATCGATATATTTAATTTATCAACTATTCTAGATTACCCAAAACAAATAATCTTTTTTTTTTGTTATAACAGCGAAATTGTAAACCTTTGGGGAATGGAACTGATAACTTTAACACAGGTAGCTATGTGACCTAGCTAAGCTAAGATGCCAGTTGCGATACCTACTGTGAATATGAAACCAATGTGAACGTGCCTAAAGCGTTTTGTAATCTAAATTTTGGTTTTTGTTTATTGTGACTCAATAAAGTATTATTATTACACTACGGTGAAATTTTGTGAAAAAACCCGAGCACAAAAGTCCAACAAGTGGCCTTTCAGGCAGTTTGATGCAGTGAGTTGTAGTTTGTGACATTTATCATCGAGCCAAAATCCGAAAGTCAGAACATCTGTCAAACTTTGCTATTGAAGTGAAGTTTATCACGTTCTTAACTCAAAATTTCTACTAATATTACGAACTTCATAACTCTGTTAATAGCTGTTCAATCAGTCTAGATCTCAGTAATACGTACAGACAATCTTGATCCTATTACACCTAAATGCACTGTTTCTACCACAGAGTAACGAGACGCCTGTTCGGTCTATGTGGAGACGGCATTGTTAAACCTTGCCATGGGCCTATCTATGATCAAAATTTTCCATACATTATTTTATACATACGTTACGTTGTTGTCGTTCTACAATCGTAACGGATTGTCAGAACCCAGAAAATCTAACACCAGTCTTTCTAAGAAGTACTGTGACAGCCTGTTAACGGGTTATGGAAGTCTGGTTCCTACCAGACCCAGGTTATCGAGGGACCCTCGATACTTCCTACCTATCTTGCTGTCTCTAGTTATATGCCATTTTTTGTACGACAATCAATATTTACGCAAAAGAAGCTGGGTGAATAAGGTAGTCATCATCTGCCTAGCCTTTTCCCAAATATATTGGGGTCGGCTCCCAGACAAGCTGGATTCAGCTGAATACCAGTATTTTACGTAGAGCGGCTGCCTATCAGACCTCCACATCTACATCCCATTAACTAGGGAACACGGTACTTTTTCTGGCTTCTGACAATCCGAAACGACTGCCAAAGATCTCCAAATGACAGCCGGGACTAACGGCTTAACGTGCTTTCCGATGCACGGAGAAGTCTCGTTATGTTAAGATGGTAGCCCATCCACAGACCAACCTCGGCAAGCGTTGCTTAACCTCGAAGATCGACCCGTGCGGCTGTTATAATTTAGCCACGAGCTCCACCGGGTGAATAAGCTAGTATTATTAAAATATTTTTAGTAGTATTAATTTTTATTTATTTTATTATTTATGTACACACATACAATAATAATTAAGAGACAACATTACAATTTTTGTACAAAGGAAATGCTTATTTTTAGAGAGGAAGAGAATATGAAGCCTTAAACTAAAGTAACAAATCAAAATATATTAATATACTTATAATATATATATATATATAATAAAGAAATAGATTTTAAGTCTCGAATGCTAGGCGGAAGTGAGTTCCACAATCTTACTGCATGGACAGAGAAAGAGTAGGAATAGTAGCTGGATTTATGAGGATGGGTTTTAAGAAGGTAATTAGTATTGATAAAGAAGTAGTATAGATGAATTAATCGCATCTAGTCGAACCTAATTCTACTGCGGCATTCTCTTTGGTCTTTACAAACAGATTACCACTAACTCCAGTTGGTTAATTGAACGGTTATTCGCCCCCAGTTAATATTGTGTTAACAGTTAATGATTTATTAGTTTTATCGAAGAGATCCCTTGTTATTACTATGTGAAATGTTTTAATTGGGTTCGTACTAGTTATAGATGAACCAACAGATTGCGATATTATCGGGTCTTTCGAAATCGGTTTCTGTAATTATGTTGTGTATTATGTAAGACTTAATAATAAGTTTATTGTATATAAAACTATTGAATCATACAGATATATATTCCTGACCAGACCTATTTCTTTCTGCAGGGTTTATACAAAACGCATTCAACCCTAATCTTTCCAAAGTTAGAGTGAACAGGCTTCTTCTGGGTAAGCTCATTCCATCGTAGACTTTGTCTCTGTCACCTGTGACCTAGACTAGAGTCAAGAGCAAATCAATTTCCCAATAAAAAAAAATTCAAAACACTCCCGGGATAAAAGTTATATTCTATGTGTTATTCCAGTCTAGAATCTACCTTTGTGCCAAATTTCATCAAGATCTATTCTGTCGTTTTAACGTGAAAGAGTAACAAACAATCATACATACAAACTTTCGGGTTTATAATATTAGTATGGATTTGTACTTACAAATACTTATTAATATTTATTACAATATACCTTGGTCTAAAAAAGGTGTGATTTATTAAAACTTTATGAATTAGTAAAAACAGTTATGTATTCATAGTGCTACCTCTGTTAAAAAGGTTCAAAAACCATAATTTAACTAGCCAATGCCCAACGACGTTGGAATCCACTTTTTGTTTAGTAGTCACTTCTCAGAATTCTCAGCATTCAATTATTATATTTAGAAAAAACGGGTGATCTTGCTATCGTTTCGATTTGGTCCCAAAAACATACCACATCTTTACCAGCAATATAAACGGTTGAAACTAAAATCCCTTAGATATTCAAAAAGATACATACATAGAGTAAACTCCGAAAACTCCACACGTTTGCATCGAGTGGATGTATGATGGAGAGCCGATATCCGGCCACGCTTCCTATATACCCTAGTACGGTCAGCAAAACGAACAGTGGCAACAAAACTGGTTTGAAGCTGTTAAAATGATTCGGAATACGTTTAGCGGTTAGGGTGCGTGTGGTAGGGATAGAAAAAAGGATGTTTTATTTAGAGAATGTGTTTTTTTGGTAGGGGTCACTGTGTGCTGATATTGTATGATATTAGACATTTATAAATGCATACGCGACATGCATGCATACTACATTCAAGCCGCTGTGGTACATGCTACAATAAAATCCTATTGTCCCATTCTGGCCATGTTCTATAACGTGACTATGTAAAATTCAGACAGACGTTTATAATATTAGTATGGATAAACTCAACATATTTTCTTTTTCTTTATACTTCATTCATGTAACTTTTAATTTATGCTCGTACCCTGCTGAAACGAACAAGTTCTCACGGTATGTTTATCATAGGCAACTCAAGTTGCGCGTATGATATCCCGTGAAGAAACTTTTAATTGGCATCGTTTATGCTGTTCAACATACACGGTACCGGTGAGTTTTTGGATTAAAGATTGAAAAAGTAAAAGAAATATTAAGTTTTAAAAGTACTTCATCTGAATTATAATACACTAGCAGCGCCTCGCGGTTTCACCCGCGTAGTTCCCGTTCCCGTGGGAATATGGGGATAAAATATAGCCTATAGCCTTCCTCGATAAATGGGCTATCTAACACTGAAAGATTTTTTCAAATCGGACCAGTAGTTCCTGAGATTAGCGCGTTCAAACAAACAAACAAACAAACTCTTCAGCTTTATAATATTAGTATAGATTTGAAACATACATTTTATTTTATCTATATTCTAGCTTTTGTCCCTTTGTCGCAGGAAAGTTGCGAAAAATTAGTTGATCCCAGTCGCACAAAAAAAAAATACACGCAGAAAAAATAACACAAAAATAAAAAAAATAAAAAATAATAATAATATTCGTATATTAATTTAATAATGATGATATATAATTGTAATTATTGGCTCTCTGCACGTCTTGGTAATAACTGTTAGTGCAAAGAGTAACTGAACTGAATAAATAAATAAATAATAAAAAAAATCATCAAATTTCATCTCACAGTGACATTAAACCATCGAACCCAAATTCCTGATCGAAAGTTTGCGGTTCAAAATCCAACCCAATCGAACTATTGTGGTGTACCCAGGCCTAAAACAGGGCCATTTAACTTAATTGGCAAAAGGTTCGACCACACGAGCAATTTTTAGTTGAACAATTTGTCGACAACTTTTATGCTGAAAATTGTATACGAGAAAATGTTGAACATCGAATAGATTGACAATTTGGGATTTGACAGTTGAGCTTAATGATTAGGCATTCACGAAAATTGCTTTCGTATTTACTGAGTTATTCTTGCGTTCTGACGAATTCATGCCATGCCAACCGGAACATATTATAAAGAGAAATAACTTGTTTGTGGTAGTAAACCTCTCAAAGTACTGAACTCAAACAATCTGCCTAGCCTTTTTCGAAGTATCCTGTTAATACTAATAAATATATTTCAAATCTTTTACGGTTCAAGCGGTGCGGTTATGGAATGCCTTGCCCGTATCGGTAAGGCGTGCTCAAACTGATTCTTTACCTTAATACTCCAGTCTCCAAGTTATACCTATAGTTAAGGGAAAAATGTATTGATTTTGTGATATACATTTACATAATACAAAGTGAACTATGTAATCTAACTTTGCAGCTTACTGTTCAAGGCAAGCGGTTACTTGAGTGTCGTTACTTGTGGAGGCTTTTAATAAAAAGACCTGAAGTCTTAATATAAGACCAAAAGCTGACATTTTTGCATAAAAAGCTCTAGGATTACGCTCAAGATAGTTGGCTTATCAACGATCTTTAAGTAAATAAGTCTCTCTTCTGTGCCAAGCCTTAGCCAGCCTTGTGTAAAACTGACTTAGAATTTTAGTCATCTCATTAAGTACTAGATTGTGGAAATAATGAAGACATTTTTATTCTGAAGAACTTTGGCTGGTTGTGTTAGATTTTTTATTTAACCTAATTAACTTGTTCCGAACCTATTGCGCTAAATCAGAAGCCTGGCCTTTTTAGATTCAAATAATCGGATTTACGGCCATACAACGTGGCAATGCCACCAGTGTTTTGAGCACTTATCCTATTGACAGCATTTTCGACGATTTCGATGCCTTATTTATTTGTGTATATAGTTCAGTTACTCTTTGCACTAACTGTTATTACCAACACAGGAAGTCAACAATTACAATTATAAATTATCACAATTAAATTAAAACCAGAATATTATTAGAGTCCAACTGAAAAAAAAAAAATTATAAACGTCATTTCCTCGTTGGCCGGCCGCTAACGTCACTTCCACAGCAAGATCTCCAGAACCACTCCACTTCTTCGTTGTCACGCTTCCAGCAGATTGAGCCACGCCAGCACTTTTCGGCTCGCTGGAGCAAGGAGTTCGTGTCTGAGCTGCAGCAAAGGACCAAGTTGCGCGCCTACAAAGACACGCTGATAGTTGGGCTCCTTGATCGTTATAAAGAGGAGCATCTGCCTCCTCTCAAATGGAGACTCTGAAGACTCATAGCCGTCTATCCAGGGTCAGATGGAACTGTTTGCGAGGCAGACATCAAAACTTCCGTTGGTGTCGTCAGAAGAGCCTTCAACAGGCTAATTGTACATTTAGTTTATTTTTTATTAGCTTTTTTTTTATATGCCTCCGGAAAATTGTAAAATGCTTAAGATTATAAAATATCTTGACAGATTTTAAACTCTCGATAAATTCCTCGGAATGACTTCGAGAGATATAGACTATCAAATTTTGATGCGTAATAAATGTTCAGTTGACAGTTTATCGAAAGTTTACAATCTCTCAAGATATTTTATAATCTTACGGAGTTTGCCATTTTGTGGTAACATATATACTTACTACTACTAGGTATTATATAGATTTCGTACAGATATAGTCATATCTGTACGAAATAAAATCGCCATTGCATTAGTGGTTTATGCCAGCGTGTGAAATTGCAGAATCAGAGTTTGATGAATGGAATGGTTTTAAATAGTATATTAAAATATGTTTATCTGTCTATATGCTCCAGTACCATCAAATTGCATTCATGTGACCAGCATCTTATGATTTGATGCTAAAAAACCAAAACCAAACAAATTTGCCAAAATATTTTGCAGATATTAGTTTGATAAGTTTAAAAAGGGCAGCAAAGAACTTGATTGGTTGCGTTTTCATGCGAATCGCGTGATTCGTTACAAGGATGATTTTTTATCATGACATGCGTTCTTGGTAGCGTGACAGAGATATCTTCGTATTGTGCATGCTATTGAAAACTCAATCGCACGGCATTTGATTAAATTCATAATTGAAAAAAAAATACAAGGACTACCTACATTGTTTTCAGTGCAACATTTAAATTGGAACTTGACGTGATTAAGGGGATAATTCTGACTTTTCGAAAGATTCCGATTTCTTTATGTTTAAAAAGTCAATGACTGTAAATGTCAAATGTCAATTTTTTGTCTTACAATGTTTGTTTGCCAACCATACCCATATGTAGCACACACTGGGCCGTAAACGCCCGCCACATGTCATCACACCATAATGATATTCTTCAATGTATACGATCCTAGTGTTTGAAGACTGTCGATCCCTTGGAAAACGGACCTTGGAAACGCCGTGGTGACCTCTGCTGGAGACGGAATTGTCAAAACTGCCCATACAAACCAAGCAGTTAGTGTTACTAATAGAAATTGACAGATCGTGACAATACGGAATTATACTGGACTGAAAGTAAGTCCGTTAATTATGTTTTTTTTTTCATAATATCATTTCAGAAGATAGCAGCTATCTTCTGAACTGGTATTATGAAAAAAAAAGTCACACCAGCAGCTGCTGACGTCACTTGTTGGTAAATGGGAATCAATGCATGGTGTCTCGTGAAATGTCAAGGCACGGCTTCGGCTTCAACTTCAACAAAAGAAAAAGTGTTAGTGTGTCTTACTTTTTTTTTTCATGTAAGTAGACTATACTGGATTTCACGGCAGAAGCTTCCTGTAACATCGTTGTCAAAACAACATCATCAACATCGCTTTGGTTACTATTATAATTAGCTCCTATAAAACTGTGAACAGACTTCAGTCTCTATCGACCCGGTGATTTTGTGATATTCTATCGTTGGACTCTTAAGGAATTTAATGGTATACTATGTGGAATATCTGTTGTAGTGTCTTTGAATAACTCTAGGCTTTATTGGCTCATAAAGTGGCTTTACAACCTGGATCTCAGAGGAGGAAATAGAGAATTCTTGTTATTGGTTCTGCATTTCACAACAGATAATATTATTGTATTCTACCTCTCTCGTAAAACAGGAAGAAAGAAGACAACATTATTAAACTTATTTAAAATTTAGGCGATTTTTTGCGTTAGCAACTGAGTCGATATCACTATACTGGCAGCGAAAGTCAGTAATAACAGTTTACTGCAATACCGTAAAATTATTTCAACGACACCCAAATCTCAATCGACACTCAAACAATGTACGGAAATGACGTGCAATTTTCCTCTGTTATCTCTGAAAAAAAAAATTATTAAAAGTGCCCACCACATTAGCGCAGGAGTAAAACTTTGAAGGACGAATGCTTTCAAAAGGATCCCCAATTACAAACACCATTATATTGAAATATTACGAGGGCTGCCTTTTAAGTTGTGTCGTTTGAAATAAGTATAGACGATCTAATAGATCGATATTCAATACATTTTTGCATGTGTTCGAACATTAACTCCATTTATTTGTTTTTAAGTGAAAAAGTGGGGGTAGTTAAAATGGCCGATTTGTATGCGTCAACAGCTTCTTCGGTTGAGCTGAAACGTTGTCCACGAAGGCTTTGCTTAAGGAAGAAGAAGTCGCGTTAATCCCCTTTAAAAGTTGTAGAAAATTATCACACGCATATTTTCCTTTGATATTTCCATTTTTATAACCGACTTGTCACCTTTGAATAGATGCTACAATAAAACTATTCGACCGATCAAATAACAATCTTTTGTTTTCAAATTTTAAATTAAAAATAGCCATGTTTAAAAAAAAAAAATTGCGGGAGGTTTACAAACGACACGACTAAAAAAGCAGCCCTGGTATTGTGTAAATAACAATAGAAGGATTCAGTTCAACCTGAAACACGATACCCGTAACCGGAACAAGATTTAACCAACTAAAAATCTCGAAAACTCGTTGGTTTTACCCTAAATCGTTCAATCGACGCGACTGGGAAAAATTTCCTATTTGTCCCTAAAGTTTTGGGGTCAAAGGTTTATTTCCACCAAATGTTATATAGTGGAAGAGAGAATTTATTTTGCGGTGTTTTGAGACTCACGGCCATTTCTTTTTTTAAAAGTGGATTATGGGATGAAGGAATTTAGAAAGGCCTATCTGAAAATGGCTCACGTCAGAGCCGCATTGAATTAAAAATGCCGGGTATAAACGGGGCACAGGAGACCCATGAAAAGTTTTAGTAGCTCTATGGAACAAGCTAATTTGGATTTCTTACTTGAGTCCTGCGCAGTTTCAATGAAGTAGGTGTCCTTTTCCGCTTTTTAGAAGTCTGAAACTTACATAGAAGGACTTGATTAAAAAACACAGTCCTGGAGTCCTTACCATGTTGCCTAGCCTTGTTACAACATTTTTGTTTATAATTAAAACAATCAATTATTATTACTTTCAATCTAACTGGATGCAGTATTTTTCATAAAGCAACTTCCTATTGGACTCTGAGAACCCAGTATACCACGATACTCTTTAACAAGACTGTTCTTTTTAGTCGTCTTAATAAATTTGATATCCTTACTTAAATATTATACATGCATATTAGATACTTTTCTCTATACAACATCTATGAAAATCTATAGCAACGCGAGCGAATAAGTAATAAGTCTCCGCGGGAGAAAATAATTCTAGAATTCATTTAAATTTTTAGAACATGTTTTTCGTTCGAGATTCTGTTACAGTACTTCATAATTACATTTTGCTTGGTTCGAGCGTAGTATAATATTGCATGGGCAAAGATTTTTCTCGTATTTTTAATCAATAAAATATAATTGAAATTTCTACTAGAGGCAACTCCTCAAGCCGTGCAAGTCCTGCATCTGCTCAAGTGTTATACAACGTGTTGTTTTGCATCCTCGTCAAATTCACGGACGTAATTATGCTAATGATTCTCGACCCAAATCAACAATAAAATGAGTAGGTATTTTTTTAATTTATTTTTGCTATTTACGGAAATCCGTGTGAACAAGACGTATTTAAATGCGGCCCGTCTGTTCCTAGCCTTATAAAGTCTGCGCTTTCACACACACAAACAAACGCAAACAATACATCGATCGTTCGACAAATTCGTAGGTACCTAATCCCCCGCGCACGGCCGCACGCGCCTACCGCCTAGCCGCGCCTCCCCCCGCCCCGCGGCGCGGCCAACATCCAACAGAGCAACAGTTTCTTTGATGTCGCCGCTGTGTGCGTGCGTTTTGCGAATTCCTTTCTCGGTACATCGTTCAGATGTAGGTACAAAGTGCAGGATGACGGACAATTATTCCAATGTCGAGTTGGTAGAGATGGTCCGCCTTTATGCCATCAGTGGAGACAGCCTACGTGGAGCCATCCGGATGTTCACGGAAATGTTTCCCGATCGGGAACCCCCATCACAGAGCGTCATGCTGGCTGCTACGCAGAGACTACGGGATCATCGGCAGTTTGACGTAACCCGGCATGCTCAAGCACGCAGCAGCGTAGGCCTGCCTGTCGCCTTGCAGGAAGACATCCTGGAATACTTCCAGCGAGAACCACGGGCAAGCACGCGGGAGGCTGGTGACCGCTTTGGAGTGCACCACACCACAGTGTGGCGCCTACTGAAGCGTGAAAGGTTTCTTGACTACTGGATCGGTCGCGGAGGACCTGTGGCCTCTTAACTTTTATTTTGTGAGGAGACGTTAAAAAGTTAGTTTACACGTAAAAAGTGACAAGTGTAACAAAATTACGTGCAAGGATAATTAGTGCTTTCGACTCTTTAAAAACGAAGGTGTTAGTTTTACGTAGGCTGAAAGAAAACCAGCTACATTGTGGTCGACTGTGCCAAGAGTGTGGTGATGGAAACTGAACAATACCTCCGGGTAACATAAGTAGGTAGGTAATTTATTTATTTGTTCATTTTGTAAATACGTTGTTAGCTTAATCAATTTTATTACCTACTGTAAATAAGTCGATTTCAGATTTTTAAGTGAATCAATAATACCTAAGATTCGAAAGTATCACCACTTACTTACACTTAACTAGCACATCTTTCCATTTCCATCAAACGTAGAAAACATTTTTTGACTTAGTAGGTACCTAGATCGGTTACATACCAACTAAAGTAGGTATTATTGCCGGTCCTAAGCCCGTTAAGTAAGAAGGAAAATTTCAAATCAACCAATTTAATCCACAAATAAAAACAAAATCATTACGAAAACTTTAAGTTGACGGATAGCAATAAAGCAAAACTAACATTTTAATAATCATCTGATAACAGGTCATTGAACTTTTCTTTGGCGCACTAAGTAGATGCTTAAAAATGAGTTAATTATCAAGCGAAATTTATGACAATAAAGTAGATGATTTCCGAAATAAAATTAGGTAAAATTATTGCTACTGGTCGCCGTAGGTCATCGCACGATCGCACCCGTAGGTACGCGCTAGCATTTCGTAGGCAAGACGTCGACACTCTCGCACACAGCTGCATTGTCGCTGTGTGCTTAGGCGCCTGATTCTGTGGTATTTGGGATTTTATTCTGAAATACTGTTAAATTTCAATAACAAAAAAAAGCAGCGCTTATTAGTTATTGACCGGTACCGTACTTTCAATTGATTATTTATGTATTTTATGACAACCTCCTGAAATTTGACGAGGATGCAAAACAACACGTTGTATAAGATATTTTTGTACATGTAAATATATATAAAAAATATTTAAATAAAAATACATGTAGCAATTGTTGTTATACATACATACTAATGTGCCTTATCTGGATTATAAACGTTACCTAGAGCAGTATTAGCCGAGTGGTAACGGCCCCGTCTTACAAATTGCAGGTCACGAGTTGAATCCCAGCCAGGCGCATTACTTTGTGTAATTAATTTCATCACCACTGATCTCAAAACGGAGAAGGAAACATCGTAAGGAAACTTTTGCCACACCGTGCCTTCCCATGCAATCGCACAAACACATGCAACACTAAAAGCGTCAATTTAGTGGTCGTTGTAGAGTCTCTCGATTTATAAATAAAATAATATCATTGATTCATCACTAACAAGCACTGACCCTATGGGGCCCCGTCTTCTCTTTGACAGCTCTTTGAGGCGCGCGTGGAACACGACGCGCCGTAGACCCCGGCCTGGTTGCTAGCGGACGGCGAGCCACCCATAGCTCGCCATCCGCAAGCCCGTAGTAAACATACCCCTGCGGCAACTACCCTGGTTTTACTCTACTTAATTTCTGATTCGACCATGCATAGCAACCTGAGAATAGCCCTTTCCATTGCTTGTTGAGACTTAAAACACGATGAGACCCATTCTAACAAGTGGTGTAATATAATTTTGATCAATATAAACAAGTATAGCTACATTACGAGATCTGAGGAAGTCTGAAGATATTTCTCAAAGCAAATTAGTTAGGAGCAGGACAAAGGCTCGCATTGTTGTTGCAGACACGAACGGCATTCCAAATGTACGTATACCGAAGAGTTTGCTATGTCTATCTATAGGAGGGTGCAATGACCTGAAGATAATATGTTATGTTCTAAGATATTCTGTTGATAGAGTTGAATTAAATCATAACTCATCATCTTCCATCATCAAACGTACTGTGATGCGCCACTTGTTCATGGTGAACATATCACCCATAAGTATAAAAAATTTTAACCCTGCGGGAGTCTGAGTTTCCTGATACCTATAACTTGAGGGTCAAGATTACCCGGAGGACACGGTGGAGCATACAGGGGAGGTCTGCCCTGCTTGGGCGGAGCAACGCCGTGTCCTCGCCAAAGCGATCGGCGGCGGCGACCTCTCGCGTCCGGCCCTGGTTCAATCCATGGTCCGGAGCGAGTAGGCATGGGAAGAAGCGGTAATGCTAGTGAAGGAGGAGACAGAACGCGTGCGCGAGAAGGAAACCACATACCCCAGCCGCCGCAGCAGAACAAGACGCCCCCGGCGTCGGGAAACGCAGGGCAATTCCTGGCCACCGTAGGCGCGGGCCTGCGGATGGCGAGCTATGGGTGGCTCGCCACCCGATTGCAACGAGACCCGAGTCGAAGGCGCGTCGTGTTCCAAGCGCTGTGAAAGAACTGTCAGCAACGAAGACGGGGCCCCATTGGGTCAGTGCCTGCTAGGGTTGCGGAATTTGTTCGAAAGAGTCACCGCGGCCCTGGAACGCAAAGGGCACTAAAAGGATTACGATCGCAGTAAGAGTCTCGACACTCCTTTCCGCTCCGCCCAGAGCGGGAGAAGTCATTTGATGGTTACCCAGCCAGAAAAGCAAGCGTTTTCCACATCATTATTTATAGTTGCAGCCAAAGCCGAGTCTATCGATATTTAAAAAGACTTAACCTTATCACATGTTAGTTGGGGACTCGGCGCAACAAATTTTCTTCTTCATTCTTCTCTATCAGCCGTAACATCTAGGTCCCTTCCTTCTTTCCTTTCCAAGACAGGATTTCCTTTCAACTTTTTATTATATTTATCTACTGCGTTAAAATCACACATTTTTTTTGTGAATTGTTCATTTGTTTTTAAAAACAGCTATGATTTCAATACATCTAACTTGAAATTTGCAATGATTAAAGTCCTAAAAATAGACGTATAAAAGTCAAATCAAACGGTGACACGATCATATCGATCACATCAATATCACCTCTGCAAAAGACGTCATTTTGTTTCAAAATAAATCTAAATCTATGTTCAGGAGTGCAGTAAAAACTTCTAAACTTATACTCATAAAAAGAGGAACAAAAATCAACAACATTTCCGAACTATTGACATTAATCCAGCCAAATCTGATTACAAGGTCAAACTAAAGACCTAATCCGATTTCTTGTTACCGGATTTATCCGGATAATTCTGGTTAAATCTAGTTCTATCCAGAATACGGATTATCCTATACATAAACAACTAGATTCAGGATAAATAGACCGACAAATCGTATTGCAATTCTATTAAGAGAGAAAAAACCGGTCAATTGGCGGTTGGACAGACACTTCGGGTTCCGCAAGACTAAGCAAAGTAGTTTAGATTGAATCTTCTCGCATCAGTTGATTGTTAATGTTGGACTAGAAAAAGTGTATTGATTAAAAGTGTTGATAAAATTAGAAAGGTATTATCGATTCCTTTGATAAATATTTTCATAAAAGCCGTGAGTAAAATTGTATTACACATTTCAATATCAAATACTACACAAAAACACCAAGCCGAAACTAACAACCAATTTTGCCATGCGTCTACTGAACCCCAAAAACAATGAAATCTCAGGAACAGATGTGGCCTAAATCAAGTTTTCCCGGGGCTCACCTTGACTGGGAGGTAATCCAACCTTCCTAACTTAGTCCATATTATGCCAATGTTAGTTTTTTTTCCAAGTATATTAGACCATCTTGCGAGGAATTAAAATAGATGACAAAATCTACGTTGTTTTCTTGTCTTGGGAGGATAGGTAATATATGGTGGGTAACTTTTGATAAACGCATATTTATGCTACCGGTTAATTAAGTAAAGTATAGATTGTAATTTCTTGATAAACATATTGTGAATAAATCGTTTCGTATAGAATCAATTTTATGCAAATTCAATAGCTTCCAATATATTCCTACCTTATTAAGAAAAAAATGTTTACAATTTCACGCAATACAAATAACAATCTTACTCAATTTTGCTATTTTCTATTGAGAATGATTTGAAATAAAAAGACAAGGTATGAACAAGCAACCATTAGAAGAAAGTAATATACCTCAGCTATGTAAGTATGAGCAAAATTTGTTTTCTTACTTAGGAGTGACCAAATAAATTGTTGAAAATTGTAAACATGTAGGAGTTTTCTGCTGTGTCTGCTTTGTCTCGAGAACATTCTACCGGGATATTAAATAAGTATTCTATTGCTTAATGCAGACTATGGTCTACGTTTTCTCCAAATATCTAAATCATTGAACGTTATGATTTTGGAACATTAGTTAGAAAGTAACTTTGCCTTTTTATTTGTTTGTTAGGTTTTCACGCCGAAAAAACTGAACAAATTTTCGTACAGAAATAGATTGGACCTTGGAGAAGGAAATTGGATACCTAGTTTTTATGGGCGAAGCCGTTTGACAGAATCGTGTAATAAAATAAAATAACACAGAAGAAGTGATCTATCCTACAAAGAACTCTAGAGACAATGGCGAAATTCCAAGAACGTTACTCCTTTTTTCATGACCAAACATAATTGCGACTAGCTTAACACTTTACGAGGTGAAAAATTGGGGTCATGTGACGCCATACACGGATTTATTGCGCGGGGTCACACCATATGTGCAGGGACGGATGGAGTCGTTACTGACGGCGAAATAACTTGGGGGGAAATACGCATTTTTTAGTTTATTGGGGGGAGATAATAATGTTGTGCGAGTTAACGGGGTGATAATGGGTATGACACGGAAATACATCAAATTGGATAATTTACTAGGTGTTTTTTCACGGTTTTACTCCTTTTGAGTAACTAGCAGGATCCATAAATGTAGCCTCTCGTATTCAAAAATAGTTTAACTCTCTTTAAGAGAAAGCATTTCGTGATCGTATCAGTAGAAACTTCCAGAGGGGTAACTCTCCTCAGACCAAACATATCCACCTACCCAAAAAAGTATTTGATGACCATTGTTTTATTCCAGTATTACACTGGAATAAAAAAATAGGGATGATTACTGTGTAAAAAAAATCTATTTAGTCCGTCAGTTAGGTTATCGAAAAACACTAGACACGTATTATTTTTATCAAATATAGGGTTTCTGACATGCCTGCTGCTAGGGTTGCGGAATTTATTCGAAAGAGTCACCGCGGCCCTAGAACGCAAAGGGCACTAGAAGGAATATACATATGTGGGTCTCCCTTCAAGTCACTTGATGATTGCCCATCTAGAAAAAAAGGGGGCTTCTGACATTTCCAAACATGTTCAAATAACAGTGACTACCAACAGCTTAAAGTGATTTTCGAGCGAGTACACACCTATGTAGGTACACTTAGCATGTGGATGGTCAACCATCACCGGACCTACTTAGGCAAAGCGGAAATCTCTATGAAAAGTTTAATTTAAAAATATACGATTTCCCTGTTCTAGCACCTCAAGACCGTTATCCGGCCGACCGACGAAGTATGAAAATTAAACGTGTTATAAACACGATCACAATACGAATTGTGTGGGTTTTTCCGTATTTCATAACGAGAGGATAACAGCACCCCCACTTCTGCAAAATAGCCCCAGAACAATGCTAAAACATTATTTGAACAAATACTACTATCTAGCACTAAAGCACCTCAAGACTGTTATCCGGCCGACTGACGAAGTAAGAAAATTAAACGTGTTATTTAATAAACACGATCACAATACGAATTGTATGGGTTTTTTCCGTATTTCGTAACGAGAGGATAACAACACCCTCACTTCTGCAAAATAGCCCCAGAACAATGCTAAAACATTATTTGAACAAATCCTACAATCTTTCACAAAAAAAGACAAGCTTTTTGTAGGTAGTGTTATAATTTTGTTATCTGTCATGATCATAACATTTTTTTGGTACACTCTTTTATTAAGTTGTCTAAGCTTTTCCAAGTTCCCGCAAGTTAATAGAACGACATAGAAACTAAATGACAGACTATCTAGATCATAGAGCAAGGAATCACCGACAGCGACTAGAGATTTGGGAATAATTTCCTTATACGTATAACAGCTAACCGGTGGCGTTCCCTGCGGAGTGTTTTTTTTTTCTTGAAGTCAAGAGTTTAATAGCAATGTAATACGTTACTTAGGTCCATCAGGTGAGATTGTGGTCGCAACGAATTTTAAAAACACTGTTACTATCATATAACCACAAATAGTGTAGATATTTAATTAAGTATTTACATGTATAACCTTGGTCCGTGTGTCACTGCGGGGTGTCAACTGAAAACCAGCACTGTGTCTGACGCCCAGTAAATGCTGAGATGGTAACTAATAGCACTAGCCACTGTGGCCTTTCAATGGTCTGTAAGCTAGACGATCATAAAACACCCTCGCTTACAAATATGATATATTTTCTCACGTCAAAAACCGATAAAGACCCCTCCGTCAGTCCTAAAACACCCCAACATTTTTTGTAGCAAAGTTCTCATACATCAAATGGTTAATAATAATATTGGTAGCGTACATAAAAACACGAAAAACTATTTCGTAGAATGCGTCCCTGTAATATTTTTTTCCAAATATTTGTCTGGAATTTTCGATAAAAGAAGATTTTTTTTTAACTTTTTTCTCAACACTGGAATACGCTCGTGGAATATTTAGCGGATGTAAATTTCTGAATGCTGATTTATATTGAAAAGAAAAATATTGACAATGAAGGGAATTTGTTATTGTGAACTTTGTTTGGAGGTTGAAGAAAAGATAAAGATAAACAATGGTACCGCATTTAAAAAGGTACCAGAGGGCTAATTCTCCTGGTCTCGTCGGGAACTGCCCTTTGTCGTCATTCAATAGGGTAGGTGACTAAGAAAATCAAATAAGTCCGTGAGATAGATTCCCAAAAAATATTGGAAACGCATTTTTTATATTTTTACGTAAACAAAAAAATAAGACGTTACTGTGTGTGTGTGTGTTGAAACTCGTGAGACGTCGCACCTAAGTACACTTGTTATCTAAACGTAACGTCACGGTTCACCATTTTAAAATCGTCTGAGGTGAGACGATTATAAAATGGTGAGCCGTGACGTTACGTTCTCGGACACGGCTGTTTCAGGAGGTACCTGTCTCGGATCCAGCGGGAGGACACGTCCGGGTGTCAGCACTGTGTGGATCGCCCGGAGGACACAGTGGAGCATACGGTGGAGGTCTGCCCTGCTTGGGCGGAGCACCGCTGTGTCCTCGTCGAGGCGATCGGCGGAGGCGACCTCTCGCATCCGGCCCTGGTTCAAGCCATAGTCCGGAGCGAGGAGGCATAGGAAGCGGTCGCCTCCTTCTGCGAAACAGTAATGCTAGCGAAGGAGGAGGCGGAACGCGTGCGAGAGAGGGAAACCTCCCAGCCGCCGCAACTGAAGAAGACAACCAGGGCGTCGGGAAACGCAGGGCGATTCCCGGCCACCGTATGCGCGGGCCTGCGGATGGCGAGCTATGGGTGGCTCCCCGTCCGATAGCAACCAGGCCTGAGGCGACGGCGCATCGTGTTCCACGCGCGCCTCAAAAAGCCTTCAGCAACGAAAAGGGCCCCATAGGGTCAGTGCCTGCTAGGGTTGCGGAATTTGTTCGAAAGAGTCACCGCAGCCCTAGCCCTAGCAAGGGGCACAAGAAGGATCACGGGTGGGTTTTAGTCAGTAAGAGTCTGACACTCCCTTCCGCTCCGCCCAGAGCGGGAGAAGTCATTTGATGATTTCCCATCCAGAGATCTTCAAGTTTAAGCAACATTTGCAAGGGACCATTAATCTATACTAATATTATAAAGCTGAAGAGTTTGTTTGTTTGAATGCGCTAATCTCAGGAACTACTGGTTCGAATTGAAAAATTATTTTTGGGTTGAATAGACCATTTATTGAGGAAGGCTTTAGTCTATATAACATCACGCTGCGAGTAATAGGAGCGAAGAAAAAATGGAAAATGTGGAAAAAGCTTGAGGGTATCCGTTGCGTGCGCTGCGAAAACGGTTCAAGATACCAAAAAAATATGTAGGAAAGAATTATTCCTCTTAAAATGATCTAAAAAAATGTCCGCGACAGTATATGTCTATCTTTTAAGATTACACTAGAACCGTTTTTATGGTAATCAAATTTGGTCGAAAGGGATGAAAGTTTATATTAAACTTTGTCAATTTTAAACCGATCGGGCTGAGGGTTTCAAAATCGGGGTTAAAGTAACTATTCCACGCGGACGAAGTCGCGTGGAATAGTTATTACAGATAAGGAGATAACAGAAGCTAGTTATTACAGATAAGGAGACTTATGTGCCTTGGAATATCGTAAATACATCTATACTAATATTATAAACAGGTAACTTTTGGGAGTTTGTGACGTTGTAAGTAATCTCTGGATTTACTGAACCGATTCTCAAAATGATTTCACCAATAGAAAGCTACTTTATTGTGGAGTATTATCGGCTATATTTTAACCCCGTATTGCCACGGGAACGGAAACAACGTGGGTGAACCCGCGGGGCGCTGCTAGTTTAGTATAATTTAGCCATGAGAACGTACCGTCACGGTTTACCATTTTAGAAGCGTCTCTCTTCAGACGATTATAAAATGGTGAACCGTGACGTCGAACTTATAGTCGCAGGTCGATCTTTAAGTATAAGCAACACTTGCCGAGGGTGGATGACCATTAATTATATAGATAAGGAGACTCTTATGTGCCTTGGAATTTCGAAGGTCCCGGTCTTGCCAAATAGTATCGTGTTACCCCATTACTGGGGTTTGGAAGTCAAATAGCCAATGTAAAATGCTGGTACAAACCTGTATCAGGTTAGACAGGAAGCCGACCCCAAAGGATTTGTGAAAAGGTTAAGCAGATGATGAAGCTTTACAAGGATCTTTGGATAGGTGGCCAGAATCGGATCAAATGCCGACATATTGTTTTTTTTTTATATTTTTGATACTTGGAAGAAAAGTGATCAAAAGCCTAGTCGTACATCAAAAAAATATTCCGGTATGGAAATATGGCCATTATAGTTGCAAACTGGAAAGGTCTATTGCACAGTGTCTTTTGCCACAATCATGTAAAATAATTGCTGCATTCAAAAGTTAAGTACCATACATCCAAAAACATTTCTAAATCTGTTGTTTTTTTATTCACAGTAATAGACAAAAATGAAAATGCATACAATAATCACAACAAATAAAAGTTTATCCTTATAAATAAAACGTTTTGTAATTTTTATCATTACTGATAAGTAGTGCTAGCGTTGCGTTATAAACTACACCCAATTTTCGGCTTTCTTCGCGAGCGATTTTTAGTAACAATTTTGACCATGGTGACGATTTTTGACACCAAAATATGTTTCAGGAACATCTGGGTTAAAATTATGAGTTTTTTAAACATTGGATATAGAATTGCTGGTATAACGCAATGTGACTTAGTTATTTATCAATTATTTTCCTGAGTATTTTGGCTTTGGAGATATTGAACGATCCCTTTTATTACACCCGAAAGCATAACCAATGTGCTTGCAAGCTTTTACCTCACACAAACGAAAGCTACCCAAATTCTTAAAATACTTCCCAAAAACATTGAAACTCCATATAGTTGCAAATGTGAACGAACAAAAGAATACCGCCCCACTTCAGGGATTAGCAAAAAATAAAAGTGTACAGAAAAGCCAAAAAATTTAGCACAGCCACGTGGATTTTTTAGTATCCAATCCGGCTCTGTAACCACGTAAATTTTGTACGTAGTGACCGAAACTTTCCATTTATCGTGGCGCGTTGTGTACATGAATTTAGATTGGCTTTAGAAATGTATAAGTTTACTTCGTTTAACTCTGGATGGGTGTCAATTAGTGGTTTGTTGCAACAGTGGGTTTCCCAAAAAGAAAAAAAAAGTATTCTCAAAAACTGGGAGTACATTTTGATTTTCGTGAGAAAAAATAACATAGAGGCTTAAGAGCGTATACGCCAAACTGCATTTCAAACAAATTTTAAAGTCGTTATTTTCCGAAATGACTGAACCGATTTTAATGAAACTTCACACATATAAGCAGGATACATAGGTCTAAAAAGTTAGTTGAAAACATTTGCGATAAATAGTGTTACAGTTAAATTAGACCCATTTTAAAATTTCCAAACAAACATAAATTTCCAGTTATCTTTTTTAAATAGGACATTTAGAAAATGTTTTTAAAATCGGTTCAGTCATTTCGCAAAATAGCGACTTGAAAATTTCTATGAAATGCCAAACGGCGTACACGCTCTTAAGCCACCTTTCCATCTGCCACCAGTTCGCTTTTATAAAAAAATGCAATTCAAACTTGAAAAACGTAATTAGCAAAAGTTAAAAATTATTTATAAAAAAATATATGATAAAATAATTGCTTTCGCTTGGTGTGCAGTTCAGTAAATTGGACATTGGACTGACGGCTCTCCGAGGCGGTTTATTCCCATAATACACAGAGCCATTCTAATTACACACTTATTTTTTAAATCAATAAACTCCTTGCTGAAACAAAAAAAAAGCACAATAAAGATAATAATATGTAAGGAGGTAATTAAGATTCAAAAAGTAATAAATAACCCATCTAGTGATATAGTATGATATAGAAAACACAGTTCTAAAATTGAGACCAATAATAGTATTGCATTTAGGTTTGCACTGGCTTCAGCCGCGGAAAAGTCGAAAATTATCTCAAATAACATACTCACGTGATAAGAATTAGTATCCTATGTAATATTCGAGGACATTGTCTACCCATGTAGCTAGTTTCATCCAAATCCGTGTAGCCAGTATGGCATGAAGGGGTAACAAACAACCATACAGAGTGACTTTTACATTTACATATAATAATAACTAGCAGCGCCCCGCGGTTTCACCCGGGTAATTCCCATGGGAATACGGGGATTAAATAGTACCATTGGGTAAAAATGGTTTAAATCGGTCCCGTAGTTTCAGAGCTTATTCGGACACAGCTTATTCAAACAACGAAACAAAAATCTTTCCTTTTTATAATATTAGTATAGATTATGATTAGACTATTTGCACTTTACAATAATAATAATCAAAATTCATCTCATGCCTTTTTGCTTTTCCATAGTCTGGTTAAAACAAAGCAACTTAAAAGATTACTATTTATTTTGTTAATAATCAAATTGATTGAGTCAGGCGTTACTTTGCGGAAATCCATTTTAATTTAAAATTGAAAGCAATATATCTAGTTTTAATTTCCGCGAATATTAGTGGGTTGCAGGTATGCACCTCCCTCCCACCACTAAACTCACCCAAGAATTAAATTTAAATTAGAATTAGAGTCCCAGAACTCCCTTAACTTTTTAGATTTGACTATCACAAAACACAATAGTAACTTAGATTTCCAAATTTATCGAAAGCCGACACACACTGACATGACAATACCAGCCTCTTCTTGTCACCCTCTTCAACATAAATTAGCCGCCTTCCGCAGCTATATTCATAGATTATTTGCCCTCCCCCTTTCAGCAGATAATTATGTAAAAGAACTTAATATTATTTACCAAATCGCTATTTCTAACGGATATTCAAAGTCAATGGTAGACAGTTTAATTAGTAAAAAGCAGAAAGAAAGGGTTCGTTCACTATTATATGCATGTCCGCGTACTAATATTAATAGATATGTGGCCAGTCTGACCTATATGGGCCCCATTTCAGATAGAATTAGTAATTTACTTAGAAAAAATAACGTTTATGTAGCGTTCAGAACGGACCAGAATATACGCCGTGTTTGTAACGGAAAAGATATCTTAGAAAATAGTAAAAAGTCTGGGGTGTATAGGCTGGTCTGTGATGAATGCAACGGCGTATATGTGGGTCAGACGGGCCGTAACTTTGACATAAGGTATGGGGAACATGTTGCCGCGTATAGAAATGGCCATTCGGACAAATCGAATTTCGCGAAACATCTAATTGATACCGGCCATTCTTTGCGCGACAACAATAGTTTTAATATACTGCATGTTTGTGATAAGGGTTTCCGGCTGTGTGTTTTGGAACAATTAGAGATTTTGAAACATAGTAATAATAATAATTTTGCACTGTTGAATGACCAGACGAATTTAGTTTCTTCCCCTTTACTGCGAATGTTTGTGGGTAGTTGTACACAAATAACCAACGGTGGCAGTGTATAAAAGGGGGGTGCCTTGTACTAATTTCTCAGCCCCGGCTGGGGGCCTTAGAATCTAAGGCAACCACGGGATTGCCCGGTTGAGCAGTAACCAGCCTCAATGTGCTGAACTGCGAGTAGTCCATTCAAAAAAAAAAAAAAAAACTAATTTCTCAGTCGCAACTCAACGGTCAGCGAGTCAACACGTCCCCTGAGGATGCCTCGTGGAGAGGCGAAACACGTGTCGGTAATGGTGTTGGGTATTGCATTGCCTTCCTGCATGTGCATAAAATCCTTGCATTTGCCTTGTAATCTTGCATGTGCATAATATAGCGGGCGGGAGGGAGGTGCATACCTGCAACCCACTAATATTCGCGGAAATTAAAACTAGATATATTGCTTTCAATTTTAAATTGTTAATAATCATTTTGGCTATAATCATGATCCGTTTTTTTATCTAGCCAAAACGATAAAATTTTCTCTTTGTGGTAACTAATAAATAGGCACTTCAAAAAATTTATGAAAATTAAGATATTCAAAGTAAGTTTCTCTTTCATCCTTTATCGACACAATCAGTTATAAATAGAATATTTAAAAAAAAAATACCTACACTTATACTCAAGCACTCGTTTTAAAGAAATATCAAGTCTTTTGTTCAAACAAGGCACATTGCATAATATTAACTTCAGTCAATTACTTAGTATAGCCATTTTAAACAGGCTTTGACGGGCATTCTCAAGTTACCTTTGATAAGTTAAAATGAAACCAGCTTAAGTTATTTTTAAGTTAAGAACACTTTTGAAATTATTGGTTTGTTTGTAAAACAAGTTATAGAGTTATGCTGCACACTTTCACATCACTGATTTTGGTAACACAGTCTTTGAGGTATTTACAACTTGGCGCAGGCCTGCGGACGGTGAGCTATGGGTGGCTTGTCGTTCGATAGCAACCAGGCCCAGGTCGACGGCGCATCGTGTTCCACGCGCGCCTCAAAGAGCTGTCAGCAAAGAAAACGGGGCCCCATAGGGTCAGTGCCGGCTAGGGTTGTGGAATATGTTCGAAAGAGTCACCGTGGCGCTGGAACGTAAAGGGCACATAAAGGATCACGGGTGGGTTTTAGTCCGTAAGACTCTGACACTCCCTTCCGCTCCGCCCAGAGCGGGTCGATTTTCGAGGTCAGTCCGTGGATGGGTGACCGTTCATTATATACTGAGACTCCTCAGTGTTTAAGAAAGCTCGTTAAGTTATTAGTCCCGGTTGTCATTTGTAGATCTTTGAGAGGCGTTACGTGTCATTAGAAGCTAGAATTTCTGACATAAGTCTTTCCAAAGAGTCTAACCCTGTTACCAGGCTATGGAGGTACCCACGGTAACCGAAACCCACGCTCCCGGTGCGCGAACATAGAATTGTACTATTCTTCTAGAATAGCTTTATCTCTCTCTCACAACGGACCCATGAAGGCAAGTTGTAAAATACCTTTTTTTTTCTGGGTGGGAAATCATCAAATGACTTCTTCTGCTCTGGGCAGAGTGGAAAGGAGTATCAGACTCTTACTGACTAAAACCCATCCGTGTTCCTCCTAATGGCCTTTGCGTTTCAGGCCGCGGTAATTCTGTCGACCAAATTCCGCAACCCTGGTACCAATGAGTTACCCAGTGCCAATGGGTTACGCAGAGCCATGTATTTACGCAGGTCCAATGGGTTACCCAGAGCCAATTGGTTACCCAGGTCCAATGGGTTACCCATTTCCAATTAGTTACCCGGGTCCAATGGGCTACCCAGGTCCAATGGATTACCCAGAGCCAATGGGTTTCCCAGTGTCAACGGGAAAGGCAGTTATTCTATGTTAAATACTAGTATAACTGCGGAAAGTCTAGACTGATTGTTTGATATCAGCAAATGACTTAAAATGTCATCATCATTTTTTTTTAAACTTGCCCCACTTGTAATTTCTCCTGTTTTGTGGGTGCATTTACAAACGTTTAACCTCACATACACAGCCAGACCCGGAACAACTATCTGTAGGCCATACAAATATTTTCCGTGCGGGAATCGAACCCACGACACGTAGCACAGCAGCCAATCGCTCAACCACTGCGCCAACCGTAGTGTGGTATAATGTGGGAACTATACTACGACTACATGATTTTCCGGAAGTTTGAGTTTTTATGCGAATAAACCATTATGTCCATACAGAAGTATTGATCGTCAAATCATTGGCACCCTTTAAAATTCTGACAAGTTCTTAACTTAGAGACAGCTGACAAAAGTTTGAACAGTTTAGACAGGTCCACTTAAATGTGTATGTTTCTTTCCTAAAAAAACGTGATTTAAACAATAAAAGACACACACACATGGTTCTCACATTATGATTTGACCATTGCATGTTTACCATTGTATAGATTTTTAAAAGAGACATTTACTTTTGATTTTCATTCAGTCTTTCTTCTCAGAGTAGTCAGCAAAAAAAAAAAACACCGGCCTCAAAATTGACGTGTTATTTAAGAACAATTAGACGAATAAATGTAATTTATCTATAGATTACTTTAAAGTACCTTCTTAAATATTGTGGGTATATTATTTTTAGATCATTAGTTACTTTAGAGTAGCTATTTTACTAAGTAATATTATTTGAATATACATGGTATAACATTATTAATGCAAAATCTGAAAAAGAATCATCACAACCTTATTACGAAATACTAATAGTATTTCTTGGTTATTAAATTGAAAAAATAATAACAAAAGCCCTCATGAATTATAACGACTTTAATTTCCAATTATGCCAAAAAACCACAAATATTTCTGCAGTGTTGCAGTACGGCATAATCCTAAGCTGCGAAATATGAAACCTTTCTAACACTAAACTGAGATTTATTTAGAATTTTACTAGCTTCATAATATTCGCTGCGCTAACGTGAACAGATATGTTTTATCACCACTAAAATTGGCTATTATTATGAACTAACTCTCACAGCTTGCGTGAAATTGGTACTATTGCTACTTTGTCTGGTTTAGTACCTAAATCAAGGGCTATTCTGGTAGTTTCTTGTCTTACATATTAAATTAAGAAATATTCGCTGCCAGTTTGAGAGTCATTTATCTCTCTATTTTTCTAAAAATCGAGAATGCGTGATCGTAGTAGGGCTGGACTATTTTTTGCTCAACGAATTAGCATTGCCATTAAACGTGGCAAAGCTGCCAGAGTTCTGGGCACATTTTCGGTTGACAGCAATGTGTAGTATTACGTCGATGCGAAGTAACATACACTTGGAAGTTGTTTTTTTTTCCTACTTTACGCAAACAGTTGTACACGGACTTAATGCCTGATTGAATTATATTCAGTTAACTGAAAATAATTAAACTGCAGAAAGTCTAGACTGATTGTTTGATATCAGAAAACGAGTAAGAATTTCACCATCAATGTGGGAACTATACTACGAGTAGGTACATGGTTTTCCGGCAATTTGAGTTTGTATGCGGACTATCCAAAAGTCCTTACAGTAGTATTGATCGTCAAATCGTTGGCACCCCTTAAAATGTTGACAAGTGCTTAACTTAGAAATATCTGACAAAAGACATTTAAACAGTTAAACAGATTTTAGTTTCTTAAAAACATATTTAATTGTATTATTAAAATCAAATGTGATTTATGATTAAATATAATAAACTTGAACTGTGTATATAACATAAACAGAAGAATTGATCTAAATAAGAAAGCTGGCACATGAAATTTGCAATCAGTTGGCAAATAAAAAATAAATAAATAAGAAATAAAAAATACATTATTGAAACTCCGAATACGAAACGAAACGTCAAATACGATTCAAAGTGACAGACTATGTCAGATTTGTTAGTGAACTTTCTCAGCCAGGTTTTAGTTTTTAATAATAATGATTTTTTTATAAGTAAACAACGGGCGTGTAAGTAAAATCGCCCCTGTGTTAACCTATGTATGTACATATGTATGTGGTAGACTTGTTGAATGCCTTTGGTATTAAGTCTGTCTTTTTTAGTTTGTGTGGTAAATAATAAACAAATATGTACATACATAAGTAAAAGACAAAACTATTTTGAAAACTGAAACATTAGTTTTTACTTATTTATACTTTTATGCTACAAGACAAGTACGGCTCAAACCAATAATTTGGAGAGCACACATTTCGACACCTCAAAATATCCCCGCAGTCTGCTTCCCGCAATATAAATCAATAGCTTTGGAATGTCTTTATGAGGTGATGTCACGCTAACGTCATATTCGGAAGCGTTTGGCAGTGTTCACAGATAGCGTTATCGATACCCTCGGCCATGGTGATGTGATTGTGCGGATGCTATAGTGGACACGCACTATTAAATTATTTATTTAGGTTAACCAAAAATTGTTTACACATAATATATATTTCTAACTTAAAGACCAGGGTAACATTTAGAAGTGCAACAAATAATTAAAGGTTAACCTGGTAATATAAGGTTACCTCATGCACAAAAAAACGGCTTTGTAAAACATGTTTATAATATCTTATTTGAACTTTTATGAAATTAGAAGTTATTATACTTAAAAAATATATATATATAATTATTAAGAATATTAATAATTTTATCATTCAATTCTGTGTAGATTGATAAATGATATTTAATGATAAATGATATTTATTTTGTAAGTAGGTTAAACATAACACTTTTACACGTCCAATATTTCTTGTCATTTTAAGCTAGATGAAGCCGGTGTTTCCTAGCTGACTACCCTGAGAAGAAACACCGAAACAAACTCAGAGGTCAAAGTCTCTTTTAAAGTCCATACAATCCGTACTGGTCAAATCATATGAGAACCATGTAGGTTAATGTCTGAGGTAGCCTTTTGAGGAAAGTGCCACACAGATTTGAGTGGACCTGTCCAGATAGTGCAAGCATTTGTCAGATACCGTGTAGCTCAAACTTAAAACTTTAAGGAGCTCAACGATTCAACACTATTAAATAAAAAAAAAACATTGGCATAAACATGACTGATTAAATTTGATAAGTCTAATTGATTAAATCATAACTGATTAATTAAATATTGAATAAATCCCAGCTTGTACTCGCGATTTTGCTAGCGTTGTATAGACTTTCGGAAAAAAAGTAGCCGATTACCAGGCCACTATATATCCTACCAGAGTTGCGGACTGTTTTAAACTAAACTGTTTTAAAGATTTGCGACAGCCCTGAAATGCAAACGGCATTTGAAGGAATACGATTTGAGGCAGCCCTCCCGCTCCGCCTAGTAAGAGACAAGGCATTTGATGTTTTCCCATCCACGAAAAAAAAATCTGTAGGTGATAAGCGTAAGAAACAAACCTTTCTCTCACGCTCTTTACTTTCTCGTATTTATATTATGAATTAGGATTATGAAACCGCCATTTGCGTACTAACTAAGTAATAACAGCCGCACGGGATGATCTTCAGGCTTAAGCAAAGCTTCTGTGATTGTCTCACCTGAGATACCGAGTCTCCTCCGTGTTTCGAAAACACGCTGTCGCAGCAAGCCGCCTGGACCCAGCTGTCATTTGTAGATCTTTGGCAGCCGTTACGAACTGTCAGAAGCTAAAAAAATCTGACTCTGGAATTGCCAAGAAGTACCGTTTTATCTTATTTCTGGGTTGTGGAGGTGAGATAGGCCGTCATTCCACGTAAAATCCAGATTCAGCTGAATCTGGTTTGACTGGAAGCCGATCCCTACATATTTGGAGAATGGTTCAGCACATTATTTGCGTTCCGACCTCGTCACTCGCTTTCACTCTGCCCAAGACCTTAACAGTTTACTACGCAGTCTATTTGTACTCGTAATTGATACTTAAATCAATTTTGAAGCGTTGTTTGTTGATTTCAATGAAGCAATTGTTTGGTATGTTTTGATGAAAACAATTTATCTATGTGTGTCTTGTATACATAAGTGTCAAATTCTGAAGGGCAAGGTAGTTACCCTTATAATAACAATAGACGCAGACTCACATGTTGCCTGCTAGTTTTAAGTCCCATGAAATAGGGGTTTTCGTATTACCACCATCCAGATACAAATGCAGTCTCCAAGTTCCTCATGAGGTTGCGGAATTTGTTTGAAAGAGTCACCGCTGCCCTGGAACGCAAAGAGCACTAGAGAGAACACGTGTAGGTTTAGTCAGTAAGAGTCTGACACTCCCTTCAGGTCCGCAAGCGGGAGAAGTCATTCGATGATATCAAACCAGAAAAAAAAATCCTCATGAGAAAATTGTAATCGATAAACCCAATAACACTGCTGCAGAACAAAAAATTAAACCGTGCTTTCGGACTTTTAGGACCTCGCGCTCAGCAGTAGAATCTTTTTCAATCAACGAGCATTCAAATGACTGTCATGGAAAAAGTATCAACTTTATGTAATATCTAAGTAAGTGCTATATAATGATACTAGCAGCGCCCCGCGGTTTTACCCGCGTAGTTCCCGTTTCCGTGGGAATATGGGGATAAAATATAACTTATGTTACTCAGGGTGAATGTAGCTTTCTAATGGTGAAAGAATTTTTGTAATCGGTCCAGTAGTTTTTAACCGACTTATAAAAAAGGAGGAGGTTCTCAATTCGGATGTTTGTATTTTTTTTTTTTTTTATGTTTGTTCGCGCATAACTCCGTCGCTTGTCAACCGATTTGAAAAATTCTTTTTTTGTTGGAAAGGGTATACTTCCCAAATGGTCCCATGAAAATTTTATCGAAATCAACCAAGCGGTTTTCGAAAAATCTAAAAAAAATATGTACTTTGTCTACTTTGACGACCTCTTAGTTTACTCTGCAAAGGAGCTGTACGTTTTTTTTACACCAATGTGATTGGTTCGTTTAGGTGGGGGAGGGGAGGGGGTGTAGGTACCACTAAAAAGTGAAAAATAAAAAACTTTTTACAAAAATATACAACCGACTTTTACACAAAAAATAAAAAAAGTGCAAAATAACTTTAATTTCGGAAGTCGGTGTTCAAAAAACGAAAAAGCAACCACAAACACCGAGTTCCGAAATTAAAGTTATTTTGCACTTTTTTTATTTTTTGTGTAAAAGTCGGTTGTATTTTTTTGTAAAAAGTTTTTTTTAAGTTTATTCGTTACATACAAAAATACAAATCTTTCCTCTTTATAATCTTCTTATATATAAAATTCTCGTGTCACAATGTTAGTTACCAAACTCCTCCGAAACGGCTAGACCGATTTTTAAGAAATTTTATATGCATAATCAGTAGGTCTGAGAATCGGCCAACATCTATTTTTCATACCCTTAGATGATAAAGGCGACCCCTAAATAGTTTCTTTATTTTATATGGTAAAATAACGTTTGCTGCGTCAGCTAGTATTAGTATAGATATTAAGTAATAGATTGGCCTAGATATCAATGTTAGTAAACTTTGTAATGTTATGTTACAATCAACTTTGTATCGTTACACTATATAATACAAATTGATGAACGCCAAACTAACAATTGTAAACAGCGATTACACCAAAATAACTTTTGTTAGTCCATCAGTAAACAACCGCGGGCCCGAGCTAGGCTATAGAAGGTGTTGCTAAAATAATTGGCTCAGCCTAAAAGCGGCTCGCCTTTGTTGATCGCCTGGTCCTAATTAACAGGTTTTTTCGCTCTGTTAATTACTGCTGGGTTAGGTAAGTGATAAGTTTTTGTGTAGGTGTAGAAATAATGTAGGTTTTGCTGAGGATTTATTGTTCCTTATTCAAAGGGTGCCAATAGAACCTAATTACTGACTACACCGTGTGTTTGTGTATATTTATCTATACTAATATTATAAAGCTGAAGAGTTTGTTTGTTTGTTTGTTTGAACGCGCTAATCTCAGGAACTACTGGTTCGAATTGAAAAATTCTTTTTGGGTTGAATAGACCATTTATCGAGGAAGGCTTTAGGCTATATATCATCACGCTTAAGCCAATAGGAGCGGAGCAGCGATAAAGAATGTTTTAAAATCGGGGATTCCACGGGGACGAAGTCGCGGGCAGCAGCTAGTTTATTTATAAGGCACACCAACAACTTATTTACAAATTTATTATTATAAATTGTGATATTGCACACTGGTTGATTTTGATGTGCCATACTTCTCCGAGGCCGTGAATGCATGGAGACTCGCTTTGCCCATCAAACCAGAGACGATGGGATGAGCCGCTTTGCAGAGAAGTTCAGAAAAGCTAATTGCGACTTCTGCTACTTCTGTGGAGCGTGCGCGCCTGCTGACTGTGGGCGAGTGGGAGTCGGGCCTCTGGTTTCACGCACTACCGTCGTCGAACATAGGCCCCTTGTTCGACGATACTACTTTCCGCCTCGCTGCTTCCCTTCGTTTAGGTACATCCTGTTGCTCTCCTCATCGCTGTCACTGTGGCGAAGCTGTGAACAGCCTCGAGCACCACGGCCTGTCATGCAGCCGAAGTGCACGCAAACATCAACGACATTATCCGACGTGCTCTTGTTGCCGTCGGCGTTCCTGCCGTATTAGAACCCAATGGCTTGGCACGTCTTTATTTCCATGGAAGATGGGTAGGCCTTTAGTATGGGACGCTACTTGTGTCGATACTCTTGCACCATCCCATCTTCCTAACTCGTCGTGTTGTGCTGGTGCTACAGCTACGGCTGCTGAGGACCTCAAACGGCGGAAATTTAATAACCTAGTCGGCAATTATATGTTTGAGCCGTTTGGGGTTGAAACTCTTGGACCGTGGGGTCCGAGTACTCACGCGTTATTTAAAGAACTTGCTAAACGTATAGTTGACACTTTGCGTGACCCAAGGGCTGGCTTTTAAACACATCAAAAGTATCTAGGGATCAACATATATTTTTGCAATAACTTTTCTCCTGATTGATATTAATTAAAATTTTCTTTAAGGATTCATCAAATAAAGTGTTTTCGTTTGTCACAGTAACGATAAACCAAGTCACCTTTGCATTAATAAAGAAATTTGCCATTTTCCTAATAAAGGGATTTTTGACATTTGAACCACTAACATTAAAGTTCGAAAAAAAGACTGAAATAACAGTTTTCTTTAAAATTTTATTGGGTAACTTAAACAATTAATAATCCGTGTTTCTACCGCGAACACTAACAACACAAGAACATCGGTTTGGCATACTCAAAATGAGTTCATCCAAATCACGCTGTGGAATGGCCGCCCATGTTCGTTGCAACAACAAAAAAAG
This sequence comes from Hecatera dysodea, assembly GCA_905332915.2. Lineage (NCBI taxonomy): Eukaryota > Metazoa > Arthropoda > Insecta > Lepidoptera > Noctuidae > Hecatera > Hecatera dysodea. The sequence goes on along the minus strand of HG995290.1, from coordinate 3,831,524 downwards.
GTCTTCTTGCGACTGGATACCCTCCATATTCGGCAGAGCTCTTCGCTTACCTTGGCTGAGCGCCATGGAGGACGGTATCGCTGCACCACACGGAGACAAGACCGATACATTCAAATCTTAACTCGAAGAGCTCCAACAATAACCGCCATGATGTTAGCCGTGAGGCTTCATCACTCTTCAGGGAACTTAAGCGACCAAACAGTCAGAAACCGCTTGCATGAAGTGAACCTTCATTCCCGAAGACCGCTACGGGTACCACCTATAGCAATGCACAATCGTAGGATTCGATATCAATGGGCTCTTGAACACAGAAATTGGGCAGAAGAACAATGGCGTTTCGTGTGCTTTTCTGATGAGTCTCGTTTTGGTATGAGACCGGATACAAGACGTATACGACACTGGAGAACCCCTGGACGCCAACAGCGATTAAAATCCTGCCAGGAAGTCCATCCTTATAGTGGTGGAACCATCATAGTATGGGCGGGTATTTGGATCGGCGGAAGAACTGAGTTGATTTGGATCAGAGGCAACCTCAACGCTCAAATTTATGCTGAGACGATTGTATCAGACGTCATCGTTCCTCTACAAGTGCAAATCGGTCCCTTATTTCAGTTAATGCATGATAATGCACGACCGCACACCGCAAGAGTTGTAAGACAGACTCTCGCCGCAGCTAACATCAATGTCCTGCCCTGGCCTGCTCAGTCGCCAGACTTGAACCCGATTGAGCATGCATGGGATATGCTACAGAGAAGAGCTCTGCCGAATATGGAGGGTATCCAGTCGCAAGAAGACCTTTTTTTGTTGTTGCAACGAACATGGGCGGCCATTCCACAGCGTGATTTGGATGAACTCATTTTGAGTATGCCAAACCGATGTTCTTGTGTTGTTAGTGTTCGCGGTAGAAACACGGATTATTAATTGTTTAAGTTACCCAATAAAATTTTAAAGAAAACTGTTATTTCAGTCTTTTTTTCGAACTTTAATGTTAGTGGTTCAAATGTCAAAAATCCCTTTATTAGGAAAATGGCAAATTTCTTTATTAATGCAAAGGTGACTTGGTTTATCGTTACTGTGACAAACGAAAACACTTTATTTGATGAATCCTTAAAGAAAATTTTAATTAATATCAATCAGGAGAAAAGTTATTGCAAAAATATATGTTGATCCCTAGATACTTTTGATGTGTTTAGTTCGGACAGGGGATAAGTATTGCCATACAACGTGGCAATGCCGCCAGTCTATTGGGTTCACTCCCAGTCGATAGCGATGCGGACGAGTTTTTTGATGCCATTTAGTTTAGTAGTTAGGAGGATTTTAGTTTAGTTTAGTTTAAGATTTAAAATTATGAGAATTGTAAGAGTGAAATTAAATAAAGCTTATTTAGGATACTGTGTAAATAAGTTACCTACAGACATGTTTAACTGACAGGACCGTCAGATAGATTTTTAAAAAATATTTGACACGTATTTTTTTTCTATTTTCACGTAAACAAAAAACAAAGACTACACAGTTTGTTGAAAACTCGTGTGACGTCACTACGTGCTAGAATTTTTACCACGACGGGAAGTTACAAGCCCCCATAGATTTGATAAAACAAAATATACCACTCCAATATTTTTTGATAATCTAACTAACGGAGTAAATATAATCATATTTATTACTGCAGGGAGCAGTGGTGGTCGAGTGGTAACGTCCCCGATTTACGATCCGTAAGGTCGCGGGTTCAAACCCAGACTGGCGCATTACTTTGTGTAATTAATATCATCACCACTGCTCTCAAAACGGTGAAGAAAAACATCATGAGGAAACGGCATGTCCTAGAACCAAAAATTGTGGATAATGGCTCACTCCCTCTCCTAGAGAGGAGGCCTGAGTCCCAGCAGTGGGAACATTAAAAGGCTGATTATGCTAATAATGTTTCGAAGTAAAGTCATGATATAACATCCGTTTTAGGGTCACGTACCTCATAATGAAGAAAAGGGAACACTTATAAGAAGAGGACTTTATTGACTTTCTGTCTGCCTGTCTGTCAAGACCCTTTATCTTGGGAACGCGTGGAGGTATCAAGTTGAAATTAACACCATTTCGGCACTCTCAAGGGAATCGAAGTTTATAGGGTACTTTCCTCTGACCTAAAAATATGAAATTGGGCCAGTAATATTATCTTATACTACAAGTACAGGGAAAATCTGAAAATTATACATTTATAATTAAATCATACAAAATATAGTCTATATAAACTACATTATATAATCAAACTGGAAGAAACTGCGAGACTCGATTCCTGAGCTATGTATAATGTGTACATACAAATTTGCAAGGAATATGCACTTATAAACGCGAATGTGAGTTTGTTCGTTAGGTCTAAAAAACTGACTATGTAAAATCAGCGGAATTGAAAAAAAAAACACAGAAATTTGTTGCTTTTTTGTTGCTAATTAGTTGCAAAAAAAATTTTTTTTTGCTCCAACCGATCGCAAAAAATCGGCAATAGCGCTAACTTTTCATCAAGATAGCGTGGAAATCACTGGATGTGGACTGATCGATCAAGTGAATAGGGGTCAATTTGTTACTAATTTGTTGCTGAAAGAAAGAAATTTTAAAAATAAATATTGTTTTTTTTTTTTTTAATTATGCCAAAATAAATAATGTCCACACCAGCTTAACTCTCGAGTTTTCCGTAAAAAGACTATTGTAAAAATTAGTTGCTGCTCATACTAAAGCTAGTTTGAGTACAGGGAGACAGCAACAAAATAAAAACCGAAAGTCAAGACAAGTTGGAGATCGGTTTACAAAAAACCGGCCACGCTAGCTTAACTAACGATTTTTCGGCGGACAAACTAAAGTGAAAATTTGTTGCTGCTCATGCTGCGGCTTGTTTTAGCATAGAGAGTCAGCAACAAAATAAAAACCGGAAGTCAAGACAAGTTGGAGATCGGTATACAAAAAAACCGGTCACGCTAGCTTAACTCTAGACTTTTCCGTGGAAAAACTATAGTAAAAATTTGTTGCTGCTCATACTCCAGCTTGTTTAAAGCATAGAGAGTCAGCAACAAAATAAAAACCGGAAGTCAAGACAAGTTGGAGATCGGTATACAAAAAAACCGGTCACGCTAGCTTAACTCTAGACTTTTCCGTGGAAAAACTATAGTATTTGTTGCTGCTCATACTCCAGCTTGTTTTAGCATAGAGAGTCAGCAACAAAATAAAAACCGGAAGTCAAGACAAGTTGGAGATCGGTATACAAAAAAACCGGTCACGCTAGTTTAACTCTAGGCTTTTCCGTGGAAAAACTATAGTAAAAATTTGTTGCTGCTTATACTGCAGCTTGTTGTAGCAGAGAGAGTCAGCAACAAAATAAAAACCGGAAGTCAAGACAAGTTGGAGATCTGTTAACAAAAAGCCGGCCACGCTAGCTTAACTAACAATTTTTCAAAATAAATAATGTCCACACCAGCTTAACTCTCGAGTTTTCCGTAAAAAGACTATTGTAAAAATTAGTTGCTGCTCATACTAAAACTAGTTTGAGTACAGGGAGACAGCAACAAAATAAAAACCGAAAGTCAAGACAAGTTGGAGATCGGTTTAAAAAAAACCGGCCATGCTAGCTTAACTAACGATTTTTCGGCGGACAAACTAAAGTGAAAATTTGTTGCTACTCATGCTGTGGCTTGTTTTAGCATAGAGAGTCAGCAACAAAATAAAAACCGGAAGTCAAGACAAGTTGGAGATCGGTATACAAAAAAACCGGTCACGCTAGCTTAACTCTAGACTTTTCCGTGGAAAAACTAAGGACAAATTTGGTAGATCAGAAGTCAATTTGATAGGACAGTCTGATCGTACGGGAAAAGACGATATTGATTTGAAACATTGAGAAAAGACTTAAAGAGTGAGTCAGCTCTTACGGTGTTACAATGAGAATTGTTGTTATTTTCGATTACTTAATTTGATTAGTCAAATTTTAATCGTCCATAAAGACGTTCATTCGTTTTGATCGTCCGCAAGACACGCAAATTTGCCTTTTTTTACTAAAACACCGTGATACCTTTAGGAAAAAAGAGCCTACATAAAAAAATATGTATACTTTGAACGTTCTTTGGTCAGTTTATTGTAGTTTCATATCAAGTCAAATAAAATAACTTGACTATTTTTCCACTATTGTAAGGAAGAGACAAAATATCTAGTTATAAAATAACAAAAATGTATTGTAACGTTTAAAAACTTACCGATACGGATAATTCACTATATCTGCATCTGAAACAAAAAGAAACATTAAAATTAATTGTTGTGTATGTCAATTATTTATCCAATAGCTTAGCGTGCTTTCCGAGGCACGGAGGAGTATTGATAAGAAAGAAAAGAAAGAAAGAATAATATTTATATTTAGCACATATATGAAACACGCACGGTACATGGTAAAAACAAAAGAAAAAAATTGGTATGACAAGAACTAAGTATGTGTCTCACGACTGCACTTAATAGGTCCATTTCAGCGAAATGTCAGACAGGTACCGACCTTGCCAACGAGGTCCATCGCGACGCCCCCGTCAAAACCCTCCCCGACTTTTGCCTAACGAGCCAGCCCGCGCCGCTGAGCCATTAGCGTTAAATCCCCAAAATAATATCAACCTGACCCAGCCTGTCCCTTGCTGCCCTCCCTCAATGACCCCGCTAAGCTCAGGCCCGTGTCCCACAGGGGATGCCCTTAGCGAGCGGTCATTTAGTTTTTAAGTAGTTTTAAGCCCTGGCTGGGGGCCTTTAATTCATTTGAGGCCACAGGAACAATCGGTTAAGCAGTAACCAGAATTAGTGTGCTGAACTGCGAGTGGTCCAAACAAAAAAAAATGTCAGACAGACTGATGCTGTCTGACGCTGGTTTTCTAATGAACTTTTCAAAGTAGGCTAAGATGGTCACTTATCCACAGACCAATCTAGGCAAGCGTTGCTTAACCTTGAAGATCGACTCTTGCGACTGGTATAATAAGCCACGATCCAGGATGACACTTTATAGTGCTCCAAGTAAATCCATTAATATTTGTGTTAGCATCTGGTAACCCAAACTATGTATATAATCGACTAACGCGTATGACAACTAGTTTTAGTTTGTTCATCAGTCATGACGTGTTCTTCTTGATCGAGGCGCCGAGCAGCGAACACGTCTACAGTATCATCATCATATTCTTGCCCTTATCCCATGTTACTTGGGGTCGGCGCAACAAGTTTTTTTTCTTCCATTCTGTCCTGTCAGCCGTCACGCTATCACTAACTCCCTTTTCTTTCATATCACTCCTCACACAATCCTTCCATCGTTTCTTTGGCCTACCTCTCCCTTTCCATCCATCCATATTTGTATTCATAACCCTTCTGTGTTTCATCCCTCCTTTTCACATGACCATACCAAGACAAGCAGTTCCCTTTCAACACGTCTAAAGTATCGATACTGATTTAATTTTACTTAGCATGTAAGTACAGGACCTGCACTTATTATGTGATGTGATTTATTTCGGAGAGCAGTGGTGGCCGAGTGGTAACGGCCCCGGCTTACGATTTGTAGGTCGCGGGTTCAAACCCAGCCAGGCGCATTACTTTGTGTGATTAATCTTCACCACTGCTTTCAAAACGGTGAAGGAAAACATCGTGAGGAAACCGGCATGTCCTAGAACCAAGAATTCGAAGACATGTGACATTCAGCAACCCGCACTGGGCCCGCGTGCTGGATTACGGCCCATTCCCTCTCCTAGAAAGGAGGCCTGCGTCCCAGCAGTGGGAACGTTAAAAGGCTGATTATGCTTTATTATGTGATTTATTATTTCGTCGTGTGTTTTCAAATAGTGTGAAAAAAGAATTAAATATGTTAACTATGAGTTTGGTTTTCGATTGCGAACCCCCTTATCTGAACTGAAGGTTACATTTGGTAGAGTAGTAACTTTATCAACTAGGTAAACACATTCATATGTACGAAGTTTGATTGCTTTTCGAAACTCATTAACGAACTCTTTTCGATACATATCAAAGCCCAAAAAACAGCGCTCAGACAGATTTTCTAACCTACCTCACTTTTCCATTAAAAATTGTAAATCAGACTGTGAATATTGACGGCATTATTTTAGGATCATGTCTGTCTCTATTTCCACACACAGATTTGCGTAGACATGTAATGTGTTTGATAACACATTAAATTTTGAGCATTTGCCAACGTTTCTAAAATCTAAATATAACATTTTCAGTCATTCTGCAGTTGATTTCAGTTCAGTAGCGATAAAGTAAGAAATTCATGTGATTAAACTATACCGTGTATGCAACCTTCACAAATATCTATATACAGGATCGTTAGGATTTATTCCGTTAGAGTCAGACATCTTGTGGGCAGAATATGGGTTTCGGTCAATGACACTGGATGGATACGATACACTATTTTTATTTAAATCACTGAACACACAATTATCTGAGCACACAATGAATCGAGTACAGTTCCGCGACGTCCTAACTGTGATGCGGTCAGACAGTCAGTGTCCGCCTCACCATCGAATTAAAACATTACGACTCTGTAGAAGCGCGCTGAGGTGTGGGTAGAACACGTGGTGTCGCCACTGGCGCACTTACTATTCTACTAATGATGCGACGTATATTTTATTGACCGTTGAAGGGTTGAGCAACTTAAAAGTTCTATGTTGAGCTACACGATAACTGACACATGCTTGCATTGGATGGACAGGTCCACTCAAATCTCAACTCGGACAATTCATCTGCCTAGCCTTTTCCCAACTATATTGGGGTCGGCTTCCAGTCATACCGGATTCAGCTGAATACCTGTATTTAACGTGGAGCGGCTGCCTACCAGACCTCCACAACCCAATAACTGGGGAACACGGTACTTCTTGGCAAGACTGGTGTCAGATTTTCTGGCTTCTGACAATCCGTAACGACTGCCAAAGATGTACAAGTGACAGCCGAGACCAACGGCTTAACGTGCTTTCCGAGGCATGGAGGAAACTCGGTATGTTAAGATGGTCACCCATCCACAGACCAACCTTTGCAAGCGTTGCTTAACCTTGACGATCGATCTGCGCGGCTGTTATTCTTTAGCCACGAGCTCCTCTCAAATCTCAACTCGGACAATTAACCTACATTAATGACTTGACATTGTATACTTCAACATGAATCAAACAATCAATAGCCTTTATTTGTAAACATAGGTGCAAGATGTTACAATTCTTATAATTTCTTTATGTTTTACCATTTGGCGTACAAATACTTATACATCTATGAGTGTCCAATTTTATGAATTAATTTATTCAAAAATCAACTTAGCATAAAAAAACTATATTGAATAAACTGTAATTTAATAAAATGCAATGGGTAATGAATAATATAAAAAATATTTTGTAACTATTTGTTTGTTCAAAGGAATATCCCTGAAGTTTCTTGCACGTTATTCAGTAGTATAATTAAGTAGCTTAATTTTATTCTGACCAACTTTGACTATACCTAGGACTTGTAAATGATTTTATTTATAAAAAATTGGTTGAAACGAAATAGAAGCCAATACCCCTCATAAATTGGGAAAGAGCGAGGATAAATATAATTTCTGGAACGGAGATATAATTTCTGGAACTCCTGATTAAATTACAAAAAATATTTCTCTGATAGAAAGTTACATTATCGTTGTAAGCCAAAGGCTACTTTTTATCCCAGAAAAAAAGTACGGTTCCTGTGGGAAAAGCCACGGCAACGAAGCCACGAAGCTAGACTATTAAAAAAATGAAGTCGTAATGTGCCATTAAAAAACTTGGCCTGTAAATAGACTTCGCATTTCCACTGGGTAACATTTCATTTTATTTTGATAAAAATATGCACATGCGAGCAAGAAAAGTGACACGCTTAATTTTATTTTTAAATTCAAAACCACGGATTGTAAAGACGGGCTACATCGAAAGCGTAAATGTTGGAGGAAAGAAATTGTTTCATGTAGGTACTTGGACCAAGTAAGTACCTACATGAAAAGGTGCTAAACTGCTTACTAACCAAGTAACTTGGTTAGTAAGCAGTTTTACACCTTTTTACACTTAAGGTTAATAATTCGTATGAATAACGGTTCTATCACAATAAATACTTGTTCTTTCATTATTAGTTTTGTTTTCGGGAACTTTCAAACGACGTCTAGACGATTGAAGAAAATATCAGGGAGTTTAGTATTTTTGGTACTTTTACCTCAGTAAAACCATCTCGGTGATGACCATCAGTACATGGAAAGGGTAACGTGCCTTCTTTAAAATACACCCTGTAAAAAGGTTTATTACTACTCTTGAAACGGTTCTTATTTGTAGGTAGTTATATTTAGCAGTATTATAGCAACAGTAGATAAAAGTTAGCACAAAATTACTCGTTGCCTTTGGGCAACTTCAAATGTTCAACATTTTTCTGCTGCTGAATAAAATCAGATGTAATTGAGTCCCATAGAGGAATCTATGGGACTCAATTACATCTGATTTTATTCTAAGAAACTTTAACCTTGCTCTGACATTTACATTTTTGTTCTTACAACTGACTTTTAGCGTCATGCTATTTTGTACCAATTTCTATAATTATTAGCAAAAACTTCAATTTTTAATTTAATAATTTGTTCATTTTTATGGTTCCGTATCCAAAGGGTAAAACAGGACCCGATTACTAAGAATCCGTCCGTTTGCTGTCCGTCCGTCTGTCTCTTTGTCCAACTGTCACCAGGCTGTATCTCATGAACCGTGATAGTTAGACAGTTGAAATTTTCACAGATGATGTATTTCTGTTGCCTATATATCGACAAATAACTAAAAACAAAATAAATATAGGGGCATTTATACAACAAACGTGATTTTTTTGCTGAATTTTTATAACGAATGGTACGGAACCATCGTGCGCGAGGCCGAGTCCTACTTGCCGGATTTTTTTTTGTTTTAATTACATATATTATATAATAATACAATCATTTTTCAGCTTAAAACACTAAATATTTATATTTGAAGTTCTTAAATTCAATGTTATTTGTTTGGTGTAGAAATACACCAGCTGTGAAAACACACTAAGTAAGTTCATAAGATACAGCTCGCTGCCAAACAGGCTACGGGCAGCGAAGGCTTAATGAAAAGGTTCCGTTTGCTACCATTCAGAAACTCATAATTAAAAGCAAAAAAAAGCTTTTATTTAAATGTTATAAAAAGATGAAAACAAAATGTTCCTTCAAAATTTTAACTATCAACTTATAGCCTCATTTTACACAAATTCATCATAAAAGCTTGTCGCGGATTTGGGCAAGTACCTATAAGTGTAATTAAATTAAAATTTAAAAATATAAGCTTACCAGATTATGTTACTCAATTAAATAGGTACTATTATATTTACACTAGTAAACCGCGCGACAAGCTTAAGCAAAGCATAAAACACTTAAAAAGCCGCCATATTGGATTAAGAGTGATGTCAGAATATTTAGTAATTAGTCTCGGCAATCCCTTTCATTTTGATACCCATATTTCAAAAGAGCATAAAAATAACTATTCCGCCATCTTGGATGTTCCGCAATAATGCATTTAGAATGACGTCACATTATTTTTCGAGTTACTCTTAACAAGCCCTTGTATTTGATATCCATATTGTAGAAATCCATTAAAAATAACTATTCCGCCATCTTGGATGGTCTGCCATGTTGGATTTAGAATGACGTCACATAGCTTATTGTGTATTGTCATCCAAACTAAACGTGTATTCAAAATGTCAGCTCCATCGGTTGAAGATATCTGCTTCAAAATTGAGTAGCAAGATTCTACCCGAACAAACATACATACATAAATTGCAAGTTAAATAAAAACTTTAAAAAAACGCTATATTCCACCCGCTCCCCGCTACTAAACTCACCGAACCCTTACTTGTAAAAGGGAGCATTTACATCAGGCAAGGGATTAATAAAATATGATGGTGAGAAGTCTGTTCTCTCTCAAGATAAAGTGTTTTCCTCACAAATATAATTTAGCTTGTTCACCGAAACCCTCCCTGTGGGTTACTAACTATGAACATGTTCTGATTGCATTTATTATTTACTTGGTAAAAGTGTGTTATCTACTGTAATTGAGATGGGTGAATTAAGTAAGAATTTGATAAAATATTTTTTACGAATAACTTTAGTGACTATGTATGCGAGATATTGGCACGTGTATGATATAATTTAGCTCTTCCTCATGATTTCACTCCCAATTCTTTTATTATTATTTTTTCGGAATAAATAGTGACCTATTTCAAGATTTTGAGTCAACTTTTTATTCCGAAAAAATCCTTTATTTGTTATAATATCAAAATGTATAAAACTCTTCCGTTATGGAGGATGTGACTGACAGACAACGCACAGCCAAAAGTAATCGTAGCAGAAAGGTTTAACTGGCATGTAATTCCCTTGGAGAGTGTAGAAGAGCACTAAGAAGATTTCCCGAAATTACTACGGGAACGGAAAAAACGGGATATATATATGCGCGTATAAAATCACGGACAAAACCTAGTTTGTTATATTTATGCACGTCACTTTAGTATTTTTTCTTCTTGAAATCATTCAAAGACATTTAAAAGTAAAAGTGAAGCATTTCGCAGTTCATACTTCTAGAAAGAAAATCCTTTCATTTCTCAAGAAAACTTCCAAATCGTATTTGCTTACTAACAAGCTTTAAATACAAAATCCTATTAAATAATTCCCTATAACTTACCCCGAAATTAAGTTAAGAAATTGTGTACCAGGAACATAATGCGATCATTAAACTAAATCAAAGAGAATAATTAACGTTTAATGAGTTTATTCCGAAAACCTTCAAATTAATCTTCTAACTTAATCAACTCGCTTAGGAATACGAATAAGTAATGGTATCTCTTTCGTCATTGTCCTGTCGTAATTCTGATACCAGTCTGTTATGTTCTCACAGCGGGGATAAGCCCTCTTGTAAACAAAAAGGCGAGAGCATTAAGTACTTTTTACACTTTTGATAACTTTTGTTAGTAATATTGCTTTCACTACTGTTCATGTTTAGAGTTTCAATTAATTACTTGTTACTCATCTAAGGCGAAGCAAAATGAGGGTTATTTTTTTAACGGTATGTTTAGATTTTCGAATTTTGGACTAAGATTTCATATCACTAGGTATTTAAATTTTAATCATTTCTACATGTTTAGTTTCTTGTAAAATCACTATAGGGACTAAAGATAAAATACAATGTTTTATCTTTAAAAAATATATAATATAAATAACTTAATTTTAAACATAAACTCACTATCAGGACTGATAGTGAGTTTATGTTTTAAATTATTTCAAGGATATGTTCGCCTTAATTGTCATGTGCATTAGTTATTTTTTCTGTTATTAAGCTTGTTTTAATTTGTGCAATGTATATGATGTGGCTGTACTTAATTTAAATAAATAAATAACACAGTAGCGTGAGACGACTTCTTTGTTGAATTATGACGGATTTTATAAGCTTCTTCGTTACTTCCCAAGTTACAACCCTAGTTATTTACACGTTCATTATGCGTATGCCTTTTTTATAGATGTATTGTATATTTGTAAACGCACCCAGGACGCAGGAGAATTTCATAATGTGGGCAAAGTTATTTAAAAAAAAAATGAGCTCCTTCGTTACTTCCCAAATTACAACTCCAGTTATTTACACGTTCATAATGCGTATATCTTTTTTTTTCTTTTTTTTTTCTGGATGGGAAATCATCAATGACTTCTCCCGCTCTGGGCGGAGCGGAAGGGAGTGTCAGACTCTTACTGACTAAAAACCCACCCGTGATCCTTCTTGTGCCCTTTGCGTTCCAGGGCCGCGGTGACTCTTTCGAACAAATTCCGCGACCCTAGCAGGCACTGACCCTATGGGGCCCCGTCTACGTTGCTGACGGCTCTTTGAGGCGCGCGTGGAACACGACGCGCCGTCGACTTGGGCCTGGTTGCTAATAATGCGTATACCTAAGGAGTGTAATTCCTTGCTGGAGTCTGTGTTTCCTGATAGGTACAATCTGGGGTCTTTAAGTCAAGAGGGAATAAGTTACTTCAAGGCAAGCGTGCTCCATCATCGACCACATCATCGTTTTTCGTTAGATAATTGAGATCAAACGCGAACCGATACACTAATAATAATATACACACACACTAACATACACTAATATTATTATTTATTTTTCTTTGAAATAAATGACCATAAAAACTACAGAACCTATTTAAAAAAATCCTGCACCTGTACAATACTGTATGGTTACCGAGTAAAATTGGCAGAACAGTAAAAAAAAAAACCCACAAAAAATCTTTTCTTCTGTGGAAAAGCCGCAAGAGAGGAGATACTAGCCATTATGTACTCGTAACTTGTCTCAGGACGTGATAGAACTGTTTATAGCTCGTAAACGAGTTGCAACATGTTACAGCTCGGTTATTGTCTTCAAACATTTAATGGTACACGGTGTCTTGAGTGGAGCCAACACTGTTGGGCTTGGAGCTCTGCCCACCCGTTTGATGGGCATAACAATATGTCTGAATATCATGTGTTTATAGTCTGTGGTTTGTGATGTTCATTGATCGTCAATCAAACAAATCATAGAAGTGAATCTCATTCGTCGAATTGGCCCTTTCATGAAAATGTGGAACAAGTTCCCGTGTGATCAATTCGATTCGATTTGCTCAAACCATTTATGATATGGCCACTATGTTACCAAGGTAAAATTCCATTTAATGGTTGGCCATTTCGTGAAATGGCTATTACTTTAATGTGGCTTCGACATAGATACCAGAACAGATGGTTAAGATCATCAGACCTACATTTGGTTTCCCTATTGTAATTATTACATAACCATTTACATTTTTCTTCAAAATCGTTTCTTCTTTCTTTATATTCTCTTCCAGTACAATTGATGAGATACCTACTTGTAATAAATTGAATCAATTTCAATTTCTTTTATCCTGTATTAATTTGTAATATTCAGATTTTCCTGTAGACTTCATAATACTAAGAAGTGCTTTCCTTTTCATTACCCTCGTTTCTTTATTAATACTGCTTTTCTAAAAGAGAAATCAAATAATCATAACTAACTCATAATACATGGTATGGTACCCAAACAAAATTAAAAGCTTAGTAAAATTACATACGAATAAAACCGTTAGGAACATTACACATCCGGCCAACTCATTTCGTGAGCGGAATACACGTTTAAGCCAAGATTTTCAGCATTACAACATTTTATCCTTCAAATTATAATGTTAACAACGCGCGGTTTATTTTGGCCTGACGTGTAATTCGTTGAACTCGTGAAGGAATTTAATAAAAATAATTATACTTGTGTGCGTCAGTTTTGTTACACTGTGTGTGTTTTAATATATTTTGCACGGTTTGCGTTACAAGTGTAGATATATATATTTTGCATGTTTTTAAGAGATACAATTCATGTTTAAGTATATTACTCTGGATGGGTTGAAATTTACTGTAGTATGTAAGTCTGTCACCTAACTCTGTCAATAGCATAAACATATACACACTTATTTTGTCCCACGGCTTTGCTTCCATGGTAAATTCCACAGGAACTGTTACTTTACGAAACAAATACCATAGTAAACAGCAACAGTGTAGAACTCTCTTAGTCAAAGCATTTTTGTAATCGGATAGCGACTATACTATACAACAGTCTTTATCATTTTTGTTTAGATCAACCTTTCATGTTTAATTTTAGTTCCTGCGAGCATCGACCAACAAACAGTGCTATAAAATACATCGTTTCACCTGGAAGACGTCCACTGCTGGACATATGCCTCCTCCAAGGGTCGACTTGACCACATTGACTGGTCCTACGCGTCTCTCATACCGAGGATTCCCGCGACCGGGAATCATTCCAACGCTTCGTCTTCCGGTACTCAGTCATCCCACCAAAACCAACTTTTCCTCTAATATATGTAGATGCACATTATGTTCCTTTAAAATAATAATTTTTATTAATAGACAAATGTAGTTTATGGTCGCCCTTGTGATTCTACAGCTTCCTATACCTGTCTCAGATTCGGGCTACTAGTCCCTTTTCAAAAAACCCCGGGTATATTCAAAGTAACTTTAGGGATGCCCACAGTTTGGGCCGCACTTATCCTTGAAAGGGTTACCTTTATACCTACAGCATAAATTATTTCGCAGACATGCTGCAGTTGATAATGTAGATCGGTATTTTCGGTTACTAATCAATTTTTGTTCACGTTGTATTTCTATCAACAATTTACTGTTCAAAATATTAAAAAATATATTTTCTTCAAATTATACTTTCAAACAATATGACCAGAAATGAATTTACCTGTTTATATTAAAAAAACATAAACTTTGCTTGAGGTAAGCCACAAGTTTGCGACTCAATATATCACGCCGGAAAATTAAAACATTCTCAAACAGAACCATCTCGACTAACATTTTAAACAAAGTACGAGTAAGGTATTCCTGAATTCAGCTTGCTACCTTGACACAGTCTCATTGTGTCAGTTTCCTAATGAAATGCGGTAATGACAGAGAACGCGGAAGGCGTTTCAAGTTCTTAGTAATTTAGATACGAGTATAGAGCATGGAATAGTTACTCCGCGTGTCGGTACTAGGACATCAAATGCTCTAGACAAGCGTCACTCTTTCAGTATTAACGTGGCGAAGGCGATAGTGAAAACGTTACAAAAATATATTTTTGTAAACGCTGTCGAAATGTCACGTAATCCGGGATGGATTACGTGACATACTTAAAAGGAATAGATTATGACATTTGAACACTCGCTTTCACTGATTGAAGGGCAATTTCTTTAGAGCCTCATTTCAAAGTAAATCAGTAAGTTTCATCACGTCAGTCACGGGTCATCAATAGAATAAGTAAACGGTGACAGTCACTAACACGCTTTATTTGTATTGAATTAAGACTTCTAATGCCAGAAAGTGGCATATTAAAAATGGAAAGGAGCATATTAAAAATTAGAAGAATACAAAAAGTAAAAATATAACAGATAAGACGGAAAACGAAAGTTATAGATGAATTATGCTTAAAACAGAAGTGACGGTAGACAGACCAGATTTATAATAAGATGTCCAAACGAAATATGGACATTAGACAACTACTTGAGAAGGACCAACAGGAAAAAAGAGAAGAGGACGTCCTAGAAAAATACAAGCTAGAAGAAAGATAGAAGATATCAAAACGATAGCAAGAAGAGAATGGAGAAAGAGAGCATTAGTCAGGAGGCCTGGAATAAGCTGAATATAGTCCATATTCAAGAAGAGGTAATTGGTGGTGATTAACATAATGACAACAGCGATTAAAACAAATAATTAATTTTTATTCTTATAATTCAATTAAACTGCATGTTATAATAATTTGTAGATTGTAAGAAAAGCTATGTATTTTGTACTACCCGACTGGCCGGCTGGGTTACTTGGCATATTCATACATATGCTGAACTGGACCTATTTGTCTCAGCCGTGAGGCACGCTATTATTGACAATGTATTTTCTTTCTTCCTTTCCATTTGTGACCACCGAGACCTTTTCTGTGCTCTATGGAGAGGACCAAGTATTATGTTACCGGCACGTAGTTTCATTAATATGTGAGCAGAAGACGTCTTTATAGATGCAACAAGCATTTGTAAGAGGATTATTTTCTAAGTAATTTTTGTCTAAAATGTTAATGTTTAGTTGTTACGAATGCCACGTTGGTCTTGTGTTCGCTAGTGCTACCTACTGTTGAGCATGATGTCCTGAAATTATTTTAATAAATCGCGACAAATGGGCCGTTAGTTACTTAGTTTTAAGGAACATTTTAATGTAAACCTGCATATAAATAAAAATTTAAAAAAATCGGCTCCCTGATATTCCAGCGAAATCAATTCTAAATACAGTTCAGTAAATACAGTTTCCGTTGTACAGTAACTTTGTGCATCTCTGAACCTTCAGGGATAAAAGCTATATACACAGTGTGTAGCCATGTACCTATATACCTTCTCTCCCTGAAGGTACTTTGTTGATAAAAACCGAGAAATTTGTCTTCATAATGGTTATGCTCGCGTTTTCTGGCAAAATCTTTTCATAATTTGTAGATGGAAAATTCAGTCAATTTAATCAAAATTGTTCCAACAAGAACTTGTTTTGTCGCTAAGCTGATTTGCCACCGGATGCTATGCAAAGGTAGAAAACTTTATTCTAAAACATTATTTATCAAGTAAGTAGGTATTTATATATTTTATTTACCCACTTCCGTGTGTCACTGCTGGGCGCCAAAAGCCAGTGCTGGGTGTCTGACGCCCAACAAATGCTAAGATGGCCCTTTCGGTATGGGCATGCTTAGCAAAATATTTAATTATTGTTTTTTTTTTACTTTATATTTTGTCGCTATTGTGTTGTGTCTTTGTCGAATAAATGTTTACTATTCTATTCAATACAGGAAGGCGACGGATGCAAAGGCAATTTCTAGGGTGCCTGACCATGACTCGTGTATAGTTCATAATATATTTGTATTATTTTCCAGGGGCGGCAAAATGCTAGCGCATTTTGCCGCCCCTCAGGTCCCCACAGGACCCACTCCTGGGTGCGCCCCAGGAGTGGGTCCTGAGTTAATAGAATAATATGTTTCGGAAAGAGAAGTGCAAGAATTGCCTGTATTACATGCAATTCTAAATACTAGATGAAGACATACATTTTGTGGAGATCTATATGATGGTATACATAAGTACAGTTCTGCTTAACCCTTCTGGGAATACACGATTGATGCTATGTCATGTTTGTATACGTGACAGCGTGACATAGCTTTTGTACCGCCGATTCGGGTCAGTTACAGTGCTTTGCCTTTTGTTACACCAAAACATCTTTAATACTCTTATAGGTATAAGTATCCTGCAAGTAATAACATGGGGAAATCAAGTAAACACAAGCAATATTGGGGTCACTTAAATAAACAGTTTGGTAGAAAGTTGGCCATAAAAACAGACTTTTCATTCGTCTGTCTAACAAATACCTTTTGTATCAAACCTCGAAAAGATGTCGTTCATTTCTTCGAAATCTTAGACAGAGAAAAGGAATAATAAAATTACTTACCTATATTAAATTTAAAAACCATACATTTATTTTTTCTTTACAATCATTTTATCTTTAAAACGACCTTATGCAACACTTCTTACTTTTTCCTTCAACTCAAAACAGCTCACACAAATTTTACTCTAAAATCAGCAAAAACTCATTCACACGCTCCAAACTCAGCTTTAATCAAAGATTAATAACTTTCTCGTTTAACACACACTTGATTAATTAATCACCCTCCAACTTCGAAACTAGAAAGTTTGCGAAATCACTTAAAAACATAATCTAACTGCTACGTACGCGTGGGTGGTTTTCCAAATAGTTGAAACTTGCGGCGCACCGTAACCGTTGGGAAACCTTGCTCACTACCTACCTGGTATGTTGGCGCATTTGTAGGATCGTGCATGAACATATTGTATGAGCTTGTTGTCAATTGTAGAGAATTCGTTAAACTTTGGGATGGTTATACGAGTAGTTTTGGGATCGAAAGTTTGGGACAGTTCTATGATCGTTTCTGTGGAGTTAAATCAGTTGCTATTGTAAAACGGGAAAGAATTGTTGTTTTCGTGAGTTTTGTACTAAAAATAATTCAAAACGTAAAATTTAACTCAACTCGAACTTCGACTCCAACATGAGCACGAAAACGTCAAACAAATCTTATCTTATTGACGTTATAAATTCAAGTTGTCGTGCTTGAGAGACGAGTTTTAGGTGAGCAAGCGCGTTACGCATTTGCTTGTTCATCTTTCGAGCACGATAACTTCAATTTTATGGCAAGCTTTATTGACAGTTTGATGCTTCGATGGATTTGGACTCGAGTTGAGTTCTAGTTAAAGTTTTTTGCCGTAATAGGCACACAGTTGAAAATAACAAAAACTAAATAGGGTTCCTAACCAAGAAAGGTACGGACCCCTTCGTGTGTGAGAGCGACTAGTACTTGATTGTTTTAGAAACTATAGGACAGCACACACGCGTCAATGTCAAGTATATTTTACTTATAAGTTTCAAATTTGCAACGCTAGATGGCACAGTCTACTTCGTGCACGTTCCCCTAAATAGAGGGTGCAGGAAGTATAGGTCCCGGGTAGGCACCGGTCAAAAAAATATTTACAACGTAAAAGTTTCAGATTAGCAACACTAGATGGCATAGTCTACGCCGAGCACGTTCCCTAAAGTGGGTTTTATTTCAAATTTTTCTCGAACCTAAACTATCCGTGTCGGTTACCCATAGTTCCCGAGCTGACTCCTCCCTTTTTTTCTTCAACGGTTAGATGAAATGATAGTCATACGAACTGACAATTAGTTGATCTAATTATCGGTGCGTATGACTATCATTTACGCGAACTTTATACTAAATAAATATATACTAAACTAGCACTTCGTCCGCAACTTCATCCGCGTAGATTTTCGTACCTTCCTTTACAAACTACACCACACACCCTCCGATTCCTCTAAAAGGTAAGGTAGTCGCTTGTAGCTTAGAGCATTTTTATACCCGTTGTAATTTTTCATCGAAAGGTCGGATTTGAATAATTTAAACTGTAATTTACATGTAAACAATCAATCTTAATTATCAAACCTTTTAATTGTTAAGAATTAATGGCATGATACCAAAAGCACCGCTATTACATTCCACCCTAGGTTTGATTGAATAATTTAAACATAAAACGGTAATTGTGTTTAACGATAATAGCTAGACGTACATATAACCTCGCGGACTTTTTTGTAGGTAGTAATGAGTACTACATACAAAACTTTAGAGACTAATAAAGTAAGTAAGTAAGTAGAGCAGTGGTGGCCGAGTGGTAAAGGCCCCGACTTACGAATTGTAGGTCGCGGGTTCAAACTCAGCCAGGCGCATTACTTTGTGTAATTTATTTCATCACCCCTGCTCTCAAAACGGTGAAAAAAAAATATCGTGAGGAAACCGGCATGTCCTAAAACCAAAAATTCGAGGACATGTGACATTCACCAACCCGCACTGGGCCCGCGTGCTGGATTACGGCCCATTCCTAGAGAGGAGCCCTGTGTCCCAGCAGTAGGAACATTAAAAGGCTGATTATGCTATGCTTATGCTAATGAGTACTTCAATCATGTAGTATCTGATTTTTTTATTAAATTTTTTCTCAGCGCACACCAAATAATGAATTTTACTCTTGGTAGTATTATTCCAATTTTCTTAAGGATCTCAATGCTTTTTGAAAATAAACTATAGCTTATGTTACTCTTTGATAATTTAGCTTTCTAATAGTGAAAGAATTTTTAAAATCGGCCTCGTAGTTTTTGCGTTAGATCGAACAAACAAAAATCAAATCATTCCTCTTTATAATAATAGTTTAGATGAACGATAGAGAATATGTTGTTATAACATATGTATGTTTGTAAGTATGTTGTCATATATACCTAATGAACGTTATGTAAAATGAAAAGTATATAAAATCATTTTAGACGGAGTAAAATTCATTTCATTTGATCGTGAAAGCTTTTAAAAATAGAGCATTTATTCTTATATTGAATAAGAGGCACTCATCAAAAAATAATTCAAACTATAAAAATAATATAGCAGTACCTAATAAAGTTGGGCATATTATTTTAAGTATGAAAGTTAATTTAATTTGCTCTGATTGGTGCTAGCTAGCTTTATGGAAACAGTATATAAAATCCACTGAACACCGCAACGGCGGTTGGCACCCACCACTAAAGGCTGTATTGTCCAAACTTTCCATATAAACCAAAGCGTGTTGATGTCACACTTTACTTTACAAATCATGTATGTTGGCTCATGACAATAGGGATCTGTTACAAACACACTAACAATATAAGGACTAGTTATGGTCTGAAATCAAGATGTACATAGTATACAACATGTAACTTAATAAATGAAATATTTTGAAGGGGTTATTGTTCTCATTCTTATAAACAACTTTTACTATGAGACCAACACCGACGTAGTTACCCTACAGGTCGTTTTTTCGCGATTACAGTTTTTGTCACAAAGTAAAAGTCGTTCATAATGATGAGTACAATTACCCTTTTAAAGGTATTGCATTTATTCTGTTACACGTTGTATGTATATACATGTATTTGTTATAACCAGATTATCGCTACATACTCAACAATATAATACTTAATATATGATGAAATATGTATCAAAATTGATCGAAAAACCAAAGAAATATAAAAATTTGAAACCAATATACATAGGTATCAGTCCTTCTTTCGAAAACATCCTTTTCTTTAACGTAGGGCCTTTATCATCAGAGGCTACCTTTTCTTAGTATCAACTTTGAAGCTAAAGCTTTGAAGCAAACTTTTTATTATGTTTTAGTCGGCGACAAAGTAATAACTTTGTCGCCAACGAAAACATAATAAAGAGTTATACATATATTATATTATTTATTTTCACCTCATAATAAGAACAGGACAAACATTTATAAAAACAAGTGTACAGTGGGCAAACTTATCGCACAAGGCAATCTCTTACAGACAAGCTTTGGATGAACTAAACGAAAGGAGATTTAGGGCTGTCAGTGTATAATCGTTATAAATAATAAATACTAATTAGTAATTATAATACATAAAATATAATATACTAATAAATTTTAATAATTTTAATTTAATAATTTTTTTTCTTTCACATGTTAAGTACCTACTACATCTAGTGTTGAAGTGACCTTTTCGACAGAAATCGCATTTGTGTTAGTTCCCTTCGCTCTTCCGAAGCTTAAAACAAGGTGTACCAAAGATTTTGAATCTTAAAAGCTTAAGAAATCATTTCAAAACAATTTTGCCAAAAGAAAAAGATAAGCTAAATATCAAATAGGTATATAGTTTTATGATAGTTAATAACTACATATTTCATTAAATAGCAAAAAAAAGTGTGACTCTCGATGGCTATGGCGGCCGTGCTTAACGCACATTTCACAATTTACTATGATTTTCATTTATGACTACTTTCTTTGGTAAATTCTCCTTATATTTAAGAATCATAGCAGTTGGGTCCATAATTCTGCCCACCCCAATGGGAATAAGTCGTGAGTTTATGTAAGTAATGTCGTCTCCAATCTCTGTAGGTGCGGTGATTGTGAACTCTGTCATAACATGGTCGATTTCATTTCTCAAACAATATTGGAAGTTATGGAACAAGTACCTGAGTTCTAAATTGATATTTGCTTTCTGCAATATTATAGGTTTATTTTGAGTGGTATTGATAGAAGTTTATTGTGACTTCATAACAGTAGAAAAATCATACCTACTGAGAAAGCAAAATAAGTTATTTAAGATCAGTCACCAATGAAGTTAACGAGAACATCACATCTAAAACGCGTTCAGCAGCTGTCGTTGTTGTGGAATAATGGCTGAATACTGAACTCAGTACTTCAAGTTAAAAATGTGTCCTCACAACCCAGTAATTGGGTACCCTTTGTCAAGACTGGTGTCTGATTTTCTTGTGTGTATCAAAGATCTACAAATTACAGCCGGAACCAAAGACTTAACGTGCTATCCAAGACAGATGAGTCTCGGTATGATATGGAAAAAACCCATCTATGGACTGACCTTGGCACCCGTTGATTAACCTTAAAAATCGATCTGGGCCCTAAGTCTGCTATTTTTATAAATTTGTCATTCCAACACGATCCCACTGTCATTTTGCTAAAAGTTCATAATCTGCTTAATTCATAATGGTCAATCATTGGTCGTTCAATGGTCTCGTAATACTTTTTGATAACCACTAACCTAACCGCTTTTTGAGCTATTAAAAGCAATGACTGCACAATGACGTTCTAATGGTAGGTCACTGATCAAAGGAACTGTCAAAATTTAAGCAGATTACTGCATACGTCTGTCATTCATTTGTCATTATGTACGAGATTACCATTTCTTTCAATGGAGTCAGTGGTTCACCACTGGAAAGTCATAGTGACGCTTTTATGTTAGTAGATTACCATACTTGCAAAAATCAACCATTATGAAATAAGTGATAGACCATTATGACACTATTGTAATAGCAGACTTGAGGCCCTGTGCGGTTGTTATTACCTAGATACTCTCTTCCATACCACCATCACAAATAAGAATCATTAAACACTTAGCACAAAGTAACGTCTCTTAATAATTCACGTAGCTCAAATTTATGGATACTCCGCGCGAGTTCGAATGTTTTGGCTCACTTCCAAAGACCCCGGGCCTGGTTAACTAGGCTTTAGGATTTTCAAATTATTCATCATTGATTCTGGTTTAAATTGCTAAGGGACTTCCATTGCGGAGTACTTAATGCCTTGAGGAATACTCTTGACAGGCAATTTGTTGAACGTATTTCGTAATTTCTTGGCCTACTTATATTTTCTTGTATCGTATGTGGATTTTTATTTTGAATGAGGATTTTTTGGTCCTTTTGGAAATAGTGGCTATTGTTTGACAATGAGCAGTGTTATCTTATTTTCAAAATCAGAAGGCCAAATTTCGTACTTTAAAAACGTTCAAATTCAAGTTGCAATCAATGTCGAGAACACTCATAAGTAGGAAAATTAGAGGTTTTTACCTATTGACAGTTTGTGACTTTGATGCGAATGCGAACGCTCCTTGAAAATGCCGAAAAATGGCCCTCAGTTGCGACTTATGGCTGTATAAGAACCTCTAGACAAATAATCTGTCAGCGTCAACATTTGTCGAAAAAAATAATATCATTATCATCATCTGCCTAGCCTCTTCTCCACGACTATATTAGGGTCGGCTCTCAGTCAAATCAGATTCAGCAGAATACCAGTATTTTACATGGAGCGGCTACCTACCAGACATCCACAACCCATTTACTGGGTAACACGGTGCTTCTTGGCAAGACTGGTATTAGATTTTCTGACTTGTACAATACGTAACGACTGCCAAAGATGTCCTTATGACAGTCGGGACCAACGACTAAACGTGCTTTCCGAAGCACAAATGATTCTCGGTATGTTAAGATGGTCACCCATCCACAGACCAAC
The DNA here is from genome assembly GCA_905332915.2 of Hecatera dysodea. Taxonomy (NCBI): domain Eukaryota; kingdom Metazoa; phylum Arthropoda; class Insecta; order Lepidoptera; family Noctuidae; genus Hecatera; species Hecatera dysodea. Next base: position 3,808,456 of record HG995290.1, on the reverse strand, counting down.
CTCGGCTACGAACTATTTTTTTGTATTTTTGACAAAAGCTATACGTGCAGCCAGAATGTAACTTTAAGCTATGGCTTCCATATTAATCTGGGTCGTATTTTGTTTTCTAACTTGACAAAAATGTGGCTTGAATCTTTGGTAACAATGTTAGGTCTTTTAACAAACAAACCACAGGCCCTTATTACGAGCATTCTCTTCTTTCCATACAATAAGAAATAAGTTGAAACACGTGTTCCTCAAATAACATACAAGGAAAAATAACCATAAAGGAGACTTCATATAAAGCACCAACGCGACGTTGTATAAGTCTTCACACAAAACAGGCATTATAATCCTTTGAATACCAAATGTTATCAACTAAACGTATTTTTCCTTCACATCGAATCGAATGTACGCATGACGCCTATCAATTTCTACATGACCAGTATAACTTGACCAGTCACTGAGCAGAAATCCTATGCAATGGCGAAGTCAGTTTAGGCTGGAATTGCAATGCCTACCAAGTCGTAAAGTCCAGTATAACCTGTCCTCTCTTTTCATAAAATCTACATAGAGTGGCAAGGTCAGCTTAGACTGGAAAGTATGTATAGGTATAATTATGTACGAAGAATGTTCCTTTTTATGTGTCCTTTCTCATTATTTTTCAATTCGCTTCTGGGAGAACGACAAACCTTGGGTATCAATGTAGACTCGTAAAATTTGATACATTCCAGTCAACGATCGACTTTTTGAGCCTATAGCGACAGTTTAGTCTTCGATCGTGAACGGAATAATGTTTGAAGCGATCTCTCTTATGATGGTCTTCCAATATGTATGACAAACTTCATTCAGTGTTTTTTTCATGCAAAACTGAGTTACAAGGCTGGAAGGCGTCAAAATCTCTTTAAAATCGATAAACCTTATTGTTCCCATAACAACAGAAAGGATACAGTTTTCCCATAGCTACAGATTGCTGTAATGTACAAAGCTTTCTCAGAATAATTATTCTAAAAACATAGCTACACGTACCTACATTCGATATCGTATAACGTGTTATTAGAAATAATACGATTGAAATGTAACAATTTCGTCTGCACGATTGACCCTTGGCGTGAGAACACAACACGTGTCAATTATTATCGAAAATTCCACAGCACGTATCTACCATTGATATCAATTATTAGCTCGATGGTATCGGTGTATTATCTGCCTAACAACTAATTATGGTAATGTATTAATTAGGGGCGGCACAAGGTGAGTGTATAGTTGGTATATTATACAATGTGGAGAGGACGATACACAAATAAATGGAAAGACTGGTAATAATAGTTATAGGAATATTTTGAAAGAATCAAATAAATACTATCACAAATGTGAACAAAATAGAAAACCATTATTAGTATTGGTGGAGAAAAGCAGCAACAGCGTATTTGGCACCATATGTTAAATACAAGTGTTATTAGGTAATGTTCAATAAAAACAAGGTAATCAAACAATCACTTGTAACAATTATAGTATCTACCTAGCCATACAATTTTTAAGCGTCTGATTTTGTACAATTCAGTTTACGATTTTGATTAGTACCTATTACTTCGTACTGTCACTTAAAAATATAAGGCGTCTAATTTCGAAAAATTAAGTCTTCAATAGTCACAATATTATAAAAACACATGGGCGGGCAGCGTGAGTGGACACATCAAAACCGAAGGCACAGGCGCTTTAAAGACGGCGAACGAAACACGTACGCTTGCGAAATTATGATGCATCAACGTCAAGAGATCGCGGTAACACACTGACCTACGACATTTTTTGCAGATATCGATAAGAGAACGAAAACGAAATAAGTTAACTATAGATCTATCCCTTTTTTTTCTGGGTGCGAAGTTTTCAAACGACTTCTCCCGCTCTGGGCGGAGCGGAAAGTAGTGTCAGACTCTTACTGACTAAAACCCACCCATGTTCGTCCTAGTGTCCTTTACGTTACAGGGTCGTGGTGAATCTATTTCTTACGCACATACTTCATTTGTAATTGAGATACGATTGAGACGAGTGCATAACATGTAAAAATAAATTCTGCGTGTATTATAAATCAACGGTTGCAAAATTGTAATTATATGTGAGTACTATGTGCTTTACTAGCAAACTTATTAATCTTACCTCTGCTGGTATTACCTTGTTGTACCTATTAGTAGGATAGTACATAATGTTATTTTGCGTGCATCTCACATATAAATCAATTGATCTTTTCTAATATAAGTATACAAAATATTGTAAAACTTATATTATTATTTAAAAAGAGTAACTATGGTGTTTCTTGTCCGTTCTTCTCCATAAGAATCTACTTTTTGCGAATGGCCAACTAGAGTCACTATAATATTTTTGTTTTCAAACTTTTTTGACGTTCAAAAGTGCCCGCCCTATAGTGGTCTGGTTGAAATAAATTAATTGACTTTAATATATACTTTCGTTGTTTATATTATGTAAATATTTGATGTATGCTTTGGTGAAAAGCCTTTGAGAAACATTCAAATATCATTTGCCTTTTATATCGCGAGTTTTTCTCTGGTTTCGCTTCAATGGTATTCGTATCGCTCAGGAAACGTAAATGTTTTGGAATGCAAAGCCTAGGGTCCCATAAATAGTGTATTTTTTTATATGTGTGAATTTACTTTATCGGGTCTTTTACACATAGGTAAAAAAACAAGGTAACTTCTTCATTTCGTGTCAAATTGAATTTTGTCCGACCTGTATTTAGTAACCGGTACGGCTCTATCATTAGCCTCTTTGAAATCCAGTGGTTGTGCATGAAGGTCAAAAAAGGAGCATTTCACACTGGCATTGAAAGAAAAATGTTTATTTGGATCTCGCACAAAACAAACAAAAAAAAACTACTAGAAAAATAAATTAACAAAAGCTGTAGATAGAAATAGAATTTTCTATCAATTTGTACCTAAATGTAAATGTGCGACGCGAAAAAGGTATATGCTGCGATATTTAAAAAAAATATATCACAGCGCTGGTATTCTGATAGGTCCTGTACAGATTACTTTATTGTATGCCACGGATACACTAACGAAACACATACTAAAGTGAAATATATATAAATACATAAAGAAAATAATAGTTTAACATAGTGCATAAAGAAAAATGATACATACATACAATAGATAATTTAAAATAGCCCAAAGCCTAGTGGCCCATTACTCCAGTGTCATTTGTCGGCGTTATAGACAGTGACAAATGGTGGAACGCGCGGGCGCAAGTTCGAGGCTATGCCATTGCATTGCATTGGCATTGCGTAACAATAGTACCAAAGTGATTTCAGTGCGGTCATGCACCAACCTAGAGCATGCAAGAGATTTTCCAAAGCTTTTAAATATAGCAATCCCACATTTCACAATAAAATTTAAAGACTTTGAGATTATATTATAGACTAGCTTCTGCCAGCGACTTCGTCCGCGTGGAATAGTTACTTTACCCCCGATTTTGAAATTCTCAGCCCAGAGTATTATAAACGTAAGAGTAAACAAATATAATCAGCAAGCTCCGAACTGCTAAGCTATCGGGAGTTACACGTGCTATTGTGAGTCAACCATAAAAGATAGACATATACTGTTGAGGGATATTCTTTAGATAATTTTATGTAGAACATTTCCGTCATACATGATTTCTATGTAACTTTAACCATTAAGGCTACACACGCGACTGAAGCTTAAAAAATGGAGTAACTTATCCCGTTTTCCCAACATTTCCCTTCACTGCTCTGCTCCTATTGATTGTAGCGTGATGAAAAGTATACTATAACCTGCCCAGGAGTATGAAGAATAATTGCACCAAGTTTAGTTAAAATCCGTCGAGTAGTTTTTGTTTCTATAAAGAACATACAGACAGACAGACAGACAGACAGACAAAAATTTTACTGATTGCATTTTTGGCACCAGTATCGATCACTAATCACCCCCTGATAGTTATTTTGAAAATATATTCCCTGTACAGAGTTGACCTCTCTACAGATTTATTATAAGTATAGATTTTATTTGCAACAGCCGAATAATGAGAGTGAGCAGTGAACCGTTTTTTAAAGTAAAGTAAAAATAATTTATGACTAAACAAGTCCGTAACAAAGAATGATAAATGGTTTACAAAAATCCTTTCCAAACTCTTTGCCAATTTAATGATTTCATTTAAACTCATCCATGCCTTTGAGCCGAAATCCGTTACCTTACAAACATTTTTACAGTCCAATCCCGACTCTCTTTGGTCCAAATCACTAGGGTTGCGATCACTTTGACAAAAAAAGAATACCAAAAAATATAATTGCGAAAGTTTTTATTTACATGATAAATCGTTATTGGATCCACAAAGGTTGGCTTGTCAGAAAATTTGGTAACAATTTTGACATCAAAGTGTTCGCAAATGGTGAGAAGAGCTGAAGGTGTGCGTTTAACCGGGACCCGAGCTCGCCAAATTTGCCATTACGCTGTTTGTACAAATGGATACTTTGTGATGTGGTCCAAAACGTGAGTCGGAGCGGTTTGGACCCAGTTGCTGTTGTAGTCCGAATGTTATCACTGTTGTATAAATTTTATAAATCCTTCATCCATTCTGTGGCAGTGAATTAAGAATAACAACAAACAGGGGAAACCGCTGACTTTAAATTTATTTACGAGTAAAGCACACCGGTTTGTATTTATTTAAATCTTTTTGTACAAAGCTATAAAACCGGAATGTCTGAATACCTTAAACATTCAACAAGCTAACCAAAGTCGATGAAAAGATAACATAAGCATAATCAGCCTTTTAATTTTCCCACTGCTGGAACTCAGGCCTCCTCTCTAGGAGAGAGAATAGGCCGTAATCCACCAAGCGGGCCAAGTGCGGGTTGGTGAATGTCACATGTCTTCGAATTTTTGGTCCTGGGACAGGCCGCGACTCACAATTCGTAAGTCGGGCCGTTACCACTCGGCCACCACTGCTCTGAGATAACATGGCAGGTTCCTACTACTACATTATAATGATTCCTTTTATCTTTTTGGCGCAGTGGTTGAGCGATTTTCTGCTGCGTTGCGTATCGCGGGTTCGATTCCCGCACGGTTCAAATATTTAAATGGCCTACAGATAGTTGTTCCGGGTCTGGCTGTTTGTGTATGTGAATTTGAATGTTTGTAAACCCACCCACGATACAGGAGAAATTTCTAGTGTGGGGCGAAGTTTTTTGAAATAGAAAGAAGAAGATTTTTGTTATCGACTCTGCTTTATCGTCACATATAAAGATACATTCATCATCTTACAGTTCATAACTTGCCCCATGCGAAAATACCTTTTATTAGAGGACATTGAATGCCCAGTATTTTGTGTTCTCATTCGAAAAAATACCACCGATTTATACAAAATCCCTTCCTTAATAAAGTGTGGGATATAAACTGACCTCTCCTGTGCTTAGCATTTATTTTTTTCTCTAGCACCGTTCCCGTAAAAAAATAAATCGTCCAGAAAGTATTTCGGGGTCGCCAACATTTTGTGGCTCAGGTAGGTTACGTCTGAAAAACTTAATTTTCCTTTATGGCCACTCAATGGGATCTACATTTATTTTTCTTTTCATGTTATAAAATAACGTTGGTTTTTATGTTTTATTATGATGTACGTAATAAATTGTTTTTGGATATCAAAAGCTATTTAGAGAAAAAAATGTGGGTCTGTAATGGGTATTTATCCAGCACTGTTATAATAACTGTAGGTAGTAGACGAGAAGATATAGAAACAATAAACAAAAAAATAGAATACCTAACAATAGAAAACGAGAAATTGAAGAAAGAAATTAATAACTTGACAACACTAAAAACAGAAAAGCACTTGCAATGTACTGAAAACAACTTCAAGAAAATCGTATTGTACGGCTTTCCCGAATATTATAACGAGTCAGACTATGACCAGCAATATCGACTAATTGATCTTCTTTATGAAAAACTTAACATTGACCTCAAAGGGTATATTGAAGATAGTTATAGAATAGGCAAAAATTATAATAAAAAGCGGCCTCTTGTCATTGAGCTTATTAGCAAAAGAATGGCCAAATATATTATAGAAAATAAACACTGCCTACAAGGAACCAGAGTGTTTATATCAGAATTTTTAGATGAAAATGCAAGGTTACAAAGAAAGGAAATGCACGAGGAAATGTTGAAAGCTAGGAATAAAGGTCTTTATGCAATAATTAGAAATAATCAGTTATATATAGAAGGAAAAAGAACAGAAGTACAAAAAGAACAAAACGACTCATACACTATAGTATCTGTACTTTAAATACTGCAGATACTATCATATTGTACTATTAAACACTTACGTTTTAGGTATTTTATGCCTTTTATCCATTGTATCATCTCATTATGTGCACATGATTTATCTTTGACTTTTAGATTATCTTCACAGTTACATATACTGAAATTAATGAAGTGCTTGTATTAGTAGTGGAATTCGTTATTGAATGCTTTAAGCGCTGATTCTAATCGATTTCACTGGATATAAAATCACCTTTTAATATTTTTGTTGTTTATTTTTATTGTTGTGACTTTCTACGTCAGAGTTTGTCAAGCTGTAACTTTTTTCTTTATGTAGGTAATTGCGCTATAGCTTTACTAAAAAGGTTTAACTGATTTTAAATACTAAAATTCACTTTATATTTGTGTTTAATAGATTAATATAAGATGTTATGCTATATTCTGTTTTCCTTCTGTATAGCTATGTTATAAACTGTACTTCTAAAATTCTTATGCACGCTCTCAGACTTAGATTATTTGTTAATGGAATACTGGCCATAAATCTCACTGGCACTCTAACTGAATGGAATTTTGAATTGTTCCGGAAGAAAAAGGGACGTGTGGAATTTTGAAGGGAGAACAGGTGGAGGAGCCGGGATGGAAGGATTTGCGGGGCTCAACTGAAGTCCATCCGAAGAAAACCATCACCGAGCGTTACTACAGGGTTCAAATAAGAACCACCACCGGAGTTCGCACCGCGGAAGTACTGGAGCCCGCGTGCAGGCCCTACTGGGGGGCCTCGCCTTCGGACCTGCTGCCTGGCCTCTCTGGCGGGGAGCCCAGAGGCTGTTCCAAGTTTGTGTCAGTGTTGTGATTCTTATGGAGAGCGATAGGTAGGGGTAGCTAGAGACAGTGTTAAGGTTTTAGTTTTAAGTCAACTGCTCTTCTTTAATATATTAGTACGTCTATTTCCTCTCTTTTATTTAACTGTGAGGGAAAAACGTTACAACACTAATAATAAACAAATGCAAAATGAACCAAACCAGACCCAACCCTACATAAATGAAGCTAGAGATAACCATACCCATACTTTTCGGAACCCCAGAGCAACAATTTAAAATTTTGTTCCAAAATATTCAAAGCATTTGTAACAAGCAACATCTTCTAGAAGCTTTCATCAATGATAAACCTACCTACAACGCATTATGCATGTGCGAGACCTGGCTCATGAAAGATAAACTAGAAACATTTCAATTAAGCGGATATGAAACGGCAGCATCCTATAGTCGTCACTCTCGAAATGGCGGCGGTGTCTGTATTATATTAGAAGATGATATAGAATGTTTTGATATAAGAGATTTGTCTATCGAATATTGTATAGAAGTATGTGCATATATTTTACCAAAACAAAACCTTTTAATAATTACTATGTTCTGGAATAGAAGAGAGGAGGAAATGTTTCTTTGCCAACTAAAACAAATTATGCATATTATAAATAATAAATACAAAAAAATAAACGTCATTATAGGGGGTGATTTTAACATAAATATTTTAGAAAATAGCGCAAAAGCAAACCAATTTATCAATCTCATGTTAGAATATAAATTTGTACAACATATAAAGGAACCTACGCGTATCTCACAAACTACATCAACCTGTCTTGATCTAATATTTACAAATTTTAACGACAACGAAATGTATACAACCGTAGATGAATTGGGTTTTTCAGACCACTGTGCAACAACTGCGCATATGATATTTCAACAAAAAAGTAAAGAGCCCATATGGTTTACAAAGAAAAGACTATTCAACACAACAAACATACAAAAATTCAAATCTAAACTAAATGTACAAAACTGGAATAACATCATACGTCCTAATAAAAATTTGAATGAAAATTACGAATCGTTCCATAACACGTTGACAGATATATTAAACGAATGTATCCCTATACAGAAAATTAAATTAAAAACTAGATATCAAAATTATTGGCTAACCGTTGGTATAAAAGAATCCTGTAAAAATAAAAGACTACTAAAAATTCTATCCCTAAAAACAAACAATTCAATACTTACGAAATACTATAAAAATTATAAAAAAATACTGAAAAAAACAGTAACTACAGCAAAAATGCTTCACTACATAAATAAAATGAATAAATCGACAAACAAAGTAAAAACCATGTGGAACATTGTAAAAGAACGAACAAACAAGAAAACAAAAAAGGAAAAACAAAACATTACATTACAAACGACGAATTTAGTAAGTGACCCCAAACAAGTAGCTGACTTTTTTAATGATTTTTTCGCATCAATTGGGAACAACACCACGAAAAAAACTGGCTGCAAACGAACGGAAACATCAGTAACTATTAACCCCACTCTGAATACGATGTTTCTTAGTCCAGTTGATGGATACGAAGTAAATAAAATCTTAAAAAACCTGAAAAATAAAAGTAGTCACGGCATTGACGAACTCCCACCAACTCTTTTCAGACAGTGTGCTGACGAACTTACATTGCCGTTTTATAAATTGATCAACCAATCGTTTGAGGAAGGTAGTTTCCCTGATAAATTGAAAAAGTCCGTCATAAAGCCTATCCATAAAAAGAACGCAAAAACAGACCCAAACAATTATAGACCGATTGCTCTTTTGCCTACTGCATCCAAAGTCTTTGAAAAGGCAATGTGCGATCGCGTATATTCTTTTTGTGAAAAATATAAAATATTTGACGACAGCCAAAACGGTTTTCGCAAAAATAGATCTACAACGTTAGCAGTATATAAGTTCATCCAGGAAGCTATAAATATTATAAATAATAAACAATATGCAATAGGAATATTACTCGATATGACTAAGGCTTACGATAAAGTCCAATTTCAAATATTACTTAATAAGCTTCACGAAATAGGAGTAAGAGGGAAAGCTCACGACTGGTTTATATCATATTTAAAAGGTAGAGAGCAATTGGTCGAGGTTGAATACCGAAATACAAAATCAAAAGAAATACAGCTCATAAGATCCAGTATCCGACCAATACAAGCCTCAATTCCCCAGGGAAGCGTTATCGGATGCCTACTATTCCTTATTTACATTAACGATCTGCCCAAAACGATAGAAGAACCATGTGTTTTATTTGCGGACGATATATCAATCCTTACCTCATGCCAAATAAATTCAAATCTCAACGAAAAACTTACAAATATTCTTAATAAAATAATAAACTGGATGAGCGAACATAATCTTGACGTAAACTTTACCAAAACTAAATTAATAACTTTCCATCCTCGACAAAAAACACATATTAATATAAATTTTACATATCACCAAAATAAATTAACGAAACGGTTAACGAATTTCACCTCTTAGGTTTAACAGTAGACACACATATTAACTGGAAATCACACATACAGAAACTTAAATCTAAAATTTCAAAGTTTTCATATGCCCTCGGCGAAATAAAAAAGACTACCAACCTACAAACCGCAATAGTCACTTATTATGCATATGCCCATGCTTGGTTCACTTATGGCATCATTCTATGGGGAAATAGCACGGACACCCCTTCCCTATTCATCTTACAAAAAAAACTCATACGAATAATAACCAATATAGAACCAACCGACAGTTGTAGACCTTACTTCAGAAAATATAAAATTCTCACTTTAACCTGTATCTATATATTGGAATTGTGTAAATTGGTCCGCAAGTTCCCTGATTCTTATAAAACACGAGGAGATATACAAACAACTCACTCTTTGCGTCATCAAAACAGGATAAATCTCCCTCGCTCCCGTCTAAAAATGCATTCTGCTAGTACATACTCTATGTCTATAAAAATTTACAACAAATTACCAAAAAACTTAAAACAATTAGAAAAAACCAACATCTTTACAAGGAAATTAAAACAGTTCTTAATTAATAAAAGCTACTACACCATAGATGAATTTCTAACGGATAAATTGACTGATTGATCTGACTTACTATATATTCATTAATTAAGTCAATAATAAAATCAATAACACAGATATCTTACATTACTTAACTGTTTACTTGAAGTGCAAATAACATAATTATAAGACTCAAAAAATGCATATAATAACATGGCTAAACGACTTTTAATAACTAGTATTATGTAGGCGTAAAATGTATACATGAAATATAATTACCTATATTATATGAATAGTAGATATAGATAGACATGCAATAAACATAATTTAAATTAAATTAATAATAGTAATATATCTAATTAATAAACATATCACAATTTTATAAAATATATAAATACACATAAAAATTAATAGTATAATAAATATAAATACAATACAAAGTACAGATATATAGTTTATATTTTACTAAATAATAGCTTGATTTTTAATTATTAACATATATTAGTATTTGGCAAATATATAAAAGTGCTCTTCCTCTCTCCTACCTATTAAATTTTGCTGTGCCCGACAGGGTCCATACTTGATACTGCTCTTATTTACCTACCACCTGTATATGCACATTGTGGATTGCAATAAACACTTGAAACTAGTCTTTACAACCTTGTTTTGGGTTGAAAACCTCTGTTAAAGAACTAGCGACGTCTTCGTTAGAAATATTCTTTTTTTCTTTGTAATCGAAATAATAACTCCTGAAAGTCTCGAATTCGGGAAAATGGATTTTTAATAGGAATTTTACAGCATTTCTCAACCTTGTCACATATTTGCATTGTATCTGTTTTTTATATTCATATTTCAATGGTTTGGACGTTAGAAGAAACTTTGACGTCTGAGTTTGTTTCTTCTCGGAAAATACAGGCAGGTTGGAAATGTGTGAAAGTATTATTTTAAAACTATACTTATATTATAAAGAAGAAAGATTTGATTGTTTGTTTGTATTGAATAGGCTCCGAAATTAGAACTGATTTTAAAAACATTCTTGCACTGTTGGGAAGCTACACTATCCCCGGGTGACATAGACTATATTTTATCCCCGTATTCCCACGGGAAGGGGAACTATGCGGGTGAAACCGCGGGGCGCTACTAGTCTCTTAGAAAATAAACATTATTTATTAATAAGTTACGTATTGATCGTCCTCAACTTGAGAGTATTTATTTCTTGAGAGTATTTTTTCTGTTGTCATATATGGCGATTATATCGAGATCAGTGGAGGAAGTTTCCAATTTATATTCAATAGGGCTTAAAATATGGGTTTATTTATATTTGAATGTAGGTAGAGAAATCTAGGTGTTTATAAAGTTCTGCTTAATTATTCGGCACAAGAGGCGTGATTTTGTATAATTATTAAACTCTAAGCATTAAAAAAAAAAACAACTTTGAATTGTCAGGGTCGAAAGAGGTGAAGTTATCTGCACGTTCCTTCGGGTGCTGCGACTCCTAGTACTCGGGAGGGGGCTGAAATGGAGTGCCAGTAATGGTCCCATCGCAGCCTCCTCCAGAGACAAGTCGGCCGCTATGCTATTGCGCAGTGGCTGATGCCTGGGGACGGTGAGCGTGGGTGGCTCGCCGTCCGATACCAGGTTGAGTCGACGACGCGTTGTGTTCCACGCGCGCCTCAAGGAGCCGTCAGCACCGAGGTCGAAAGAGGTGAAGTTATCTGCACGTTCCTAAGCGTAGATCTCTATGGACAAGAACGTGCAAGAAACTCCACGGACACTCTTTTAAATCAATAATTTGTTACAAAGTTGTGGATACATTGTTCTTCTTGATATTATTCCTATATGTTAGAACGATGTAGAAAGTCGTGTATGATACAGGTATCCAGAGTTAAAGGATCAATTCAAAGTACTAATAATTAAAATAAACCGTGGCAGCTGAGAGAAGAACCGTCCCAGCTGACGGAGCCAATTTATGAATGAAACACATACGCCACCATCAGAGAGACTTGAGTGAGCATGACACTCCCAATTTAACTCCTAATTTCGTCTTTATTTACAAACCTACGCAAAACGAGTGGGAGGTTCGTTACTAAATAATTCCTTTTCATTTATAATATGACTTAAGAAAACATATTTATATAAATCATACTTAATTAGAACTCTTTGTATAATAATACTTAATTTTAGGTCTGTGACTACTTACTAGTACTTGATATATATTATGTTAATTTATTTATTAAAACTTTTTGCAATACTAAAACAACTGTACAAAGGCGGCCTTAATGCCATAGGCATTAGGCATTTTCTACCTAGTTGCAGTTTTTTTTTGTTTGTTAGCAATTGTAGATTTCTACTACCTTTTCCGTTTCCACTCGTGAGAAATTGATTGGATATATGCTACTTCATACAATTGTTAACCATTTGTTTTCTTTTTTTTATAAAAAAAATTACCCCACACTACAATTTCTCCTATATCGTGGCTGCGTTTGCAAACATACTAATACATACACACAGACAGCTAGACCCGGAAAAATCTGTAGGCCATACAAATATTTGTCCCGTGCGGGAATCGAACCCGTGCCACGCAACGCAGCAGCCAATCCCTCAAACCACTGCGCCAACCGTGTCATCATTTTGATAGAGTAATCGTATTCATCTGCGTAGTTTCGTCCAACTAATTTGGCAACGAAAACAGCAACGTACCAGTATTTAAATGGAACAACAGACTATTTGACTGCTACGGTAACTTGGACCTACAATATCCCTTGGCAAAACTAGTTCCTATCAGATTTCCCGTAACGACTGCCATAGATCTACAACTGACAACCGGGTTCAACGGCTTAAAGTGAAACGGACACGGAGGAGTGGATGGTACCCATTCACTTGGAGTTTCTTGTCCGTTCTTCTCCATAAGAATCTACCTTTGCGAATGGACGCTAGAGTCACTTAATTTATGATATTTTTTATTGATGACGTTCAAAAGTACCGTTAATGGCCTAATTGAAATAAACGTTTTGAGTTTGAGTTTAACTTACCGATCTTGGCCAGCGCCGCTTAACCTCGATAATGGACCCGCGTGGCTGTTACTACGCAGCTGTTAGCCACGCGCTCCTCACATTCAAATTGCCTTTGTACCACATGACATTTCAATCCCATTCAGTTTTAATAGGGCAAAAGCTGATAGAATGGCACATTGCTAAGAAGCTCTTATCTTCAAAAACAAATACCTTTCAAAATAATGTTTTAACACGTCTGCCGAGCCTGTTCGCCGGCAATCGACATGTGTCAATACGATCCGTTAGGCTTACTCGAGCGTCAGGCGGAGGGTTGAACGATTAAACCTTTTAATCTAAGGGTCGTTGTGGCCGCCATATTGTAAAAGAGAGCTAGAAGGTTAAAACAATTCAAAAAATAATTGATAACATGTTGGGCACAGGTAATGGACAAAGAAAGAGCGAACATGTTGACAATTTGTGTTTGTGGTGTGGAGCAACGGTTACTTTTTTTTAATTTAAAGCTATATTTTTTTGGGTTCCTTTCCGTGCGATGTGACATGTGTGTTTATCATCTTAAGTCAAGGGAATGATCTAAGTCGCTCGCAAAATACTTATTTTGTACATCGATATGCATTAGATATTACTATTCTGCAAAGGTGTTCAACTGCTCATGTTGGTGTGAACCTAAACGTACTTCGGACATAAAAACCAAATTGAAAACGTTTTCTCAAAAGGTTTTCGCCGCAGAAGCGAAAAATGTGATTTTATAGTATTTGAAAAAAAAGGACCAACTATCCGATTTGGACATCCTCTTTAGGATCATACAACAGCCGGAAGATTTTTCTTGCTTCAGAGTCCATCCAAGACCTTCCACCTCATGCAAGAACCAAGCTGTGGGAAGAACACCATCCACCACCATCCGACGGTTCTCTATTGTGTCACCTAACTTTTTTATCCATAATTTGAAGAGCCATAACTTTTTTTGTCCTAATCATCATTTGTCCGAATAATAACTTACCCGAACTTAATATCACCTAATATCTGATGTCATAAAATTGAAATCCCTAAATATAATATGTCCTAAATCCGTTTGTCATAAATATTACAATCAATAATATACATAATTTATAAAATCGTTTTCAATAAAAGTTATAAGTCCTAAATTAAAGTTACTTAATGTTTATTTATAATAATAATATTCTTAGATCTTATAACAAAGCAATTGCTATGAGCTTCTCTCATTTGTTATAATTAAAAATATCTGATCATGCATTATAATCTTCATCTGCATTTTCTGTAACTTATATGGTGTACATAATAAAGAGTATTCTATTCAATTCTATAATATTTTATTATACGTAAATAAATATATTATACATGTACTCAATAAAGCAGTTCATTGTGAACATGTGGTTTTTGTAAGCAATCCAGCATGCAGCATGCAAGCAAGCAAGCAAGCAAGCAAGCAAGCATGAGCATGCAGCATGCAGCATGCAAGCAAGCATACAGCATGCAAGCAAGCATACAGCATGCAAGCAAGCATACAGCATGCAAACAAGCACGCAGCATGCAAACAAGCACGCAGCATGCAAGCAAGCATGCAGCATTCAAGCAAGCATGCAGCATGCAAGCAAGCACGCAGCATGCAAGCAAGCATGCAAGCAAGCATGCAACATGCAGCAGACATGGTTTCTGTCACGGCTCCGGCGCTGCGGGGCTCCGGCGGTCCCACGCGAGATTATCGTCGCAGATGGGTTTAACGCTCTCCACCGCAGCTTCGGCTCCTCAGCCGCGGCGGCGAGTGTTACAACCACCTGCTCCTCAACTCGCGGGCCACCTCGCCCCTCCGCGCCTACGCGATTTTAAATTACACTCTAGGGGTAGGGCAGACAAGACTGCGTGGAGTCGGATTTACAGCGATTCGTTTCTGTCACTAAAACCTATTTTTAGCAAATGTTTTAGGACTAAAATATTTATTATAAATGAACATTCGGATTATTACACATTATTCAACACAATACTTAGGACATATGACTTTAGGGCATGTAAAATTAGGAGATTCAATTATTATGGTACTCGATATTATGACAGAATACTTTTAGAACTAAAGATAATTATGCTGAACAAAATTTCGGGGTTTTGAACATTATGGTTACTGCAGTTTATAGCAAACGTGTTATGGATAATGATTTTCGGACAAACAATTTTAGGTGAAGAAAGGGAGTACCCCATCCGACTACTTGTAATCGTAGGAACATCAGCCACCTGGACGTGATCAGCAGTGGCCTAAATGGAAGACACTGAATTGGTTGCGCACCCAGGGCCCTGAGTCTGCTATTACAATAGTGTCAAAATGGTCTAACATTGATCTCATAATGGTCCATTTTTACAAGTTTGGTAATCTACTAATAAAAAAGCGTCACTATGACTTTCCAGTGGTCAACCACTGACACTCCATTGAAAGAAATGGCATAGAATGGTAATCTCGTACATAATAACAAATGAATGACGGACGTATGCGGTAGTCTGCTAAAATTTTGACAGTTCCTTTAATCAGTGACCTACCATTAGAACGTAATTGTGCAGTCATTACTTTTAATAGCTCGGTTATCAAAAAGTATTACGAGACCATTGACCGACCAGTGATCGACCATTATGAATTTAGCAGATTACGAACTTTTAGCAAAATGACAATGGAATCGTGTTGGAATGACAAATTTATAAAAATAGCAGACTTGGGGCCCTGGTAGGCCGCTTCAAACTCAACCTGGCGAAATGGGGTTTCATAGACCCGTTGGATACTCAATGTGATTGCGGAGCTACAGTTCAGAACATGAACCACACATTGAAGTGCCGCAAGTGGGCATGCACCTTTACTTTGGAGGATTTAATTAATGCAACGGACGCTGTAATTAAAGTAGCCACCTACTGGACCCAATAAATCTAAAGAGTTAACCATCGACTCGAAAAGAAGAAGCAAAACAAAGATAACTTTATAAATTGGACGAAAAAAAATTGTAGTATTTCAGTGGTGTCTTGTCACCACTTTGACAGTTACTTCCTTCTTTAGCATAAGCATAATCAGCCTTTTAACGTTCCCACTGCTGGGACACAAGCCTCCTCTCTAGGAGAGGGAATGGACCGTAATCCACCACGCGGGCCCAGTGCGGGCTGGTGAATGTCACCTGACTTTGAATTTTTGGTTCTAAGACAAGCCGGTTTCCTCACGATGTTTTCCTTCACCGTTTTGAGAGCAGTTGTGATGAAATTAATTACACTAAGTATTGCGCCTGGCTGGGTTACCACTCGGCCACCACATTCCTTCTTCGTTTTGCGTCAACTATCTGAAATACCAATAAGTTCATAAACCACAACTGGCGAATTGTTCCCACGTAAGTTTTTAGTTATCGTACTAAAGTGGGTCAAGGGTGGGAGTAAAACTTCTTTTGTGTCTCTATTCTGACTGTTTGAGGGATTAAGTTTTATTATACGAGTTACGGAAAAAGGCAATTATGTGTGTTTTTGCGTGCAGTTGATCGTGGGAGTCCCGTCAATTTTATTTAGCCCAGACAGAAAATAATTCGATAAGTTATACGATTTATTCAAATTGTTTTTACGGTAATACCATTTGACCTACAATGTTTTAGAAGGATAATAGACTAGAAAACGTTCCTATATAAAATTAAACATCTTTTTTCTAAGTATATGTGACAGCTATCATGATTACATATTAAATACAACCAATCAAATGGCCGAACCGCTTTCATTCATTGCTTACATTCTACTTGTACATTCTACTCTACATGTATTGGAAATTCTACCAAAAACATGAGTAAAAATATAGTCCTAATCATTAAATATCCTAACTAATATTTACGAAAATGAGTTTGATCGCACTTCACTTGAGTCATCACTGTGAGAATTTCACGGAACAGCACTACAGCTGAGCAGCAGCCCTACCATCATAATGTGTGTGAAGGAAAGGGATAGTGCTATTCGTCTTGTGTAACTCCGTCTCTCTCGGACACAGGAATCGTGATGGATTTAAGACGTTATGGTAGGGTAGCAGGTCTTTAAACCTCTCATGTCAAAACTTGGAATGAGCTTGAAGTGAACTGTCATTCCATTTTGACTTGACACTCATCAGCTCACTTCTACTTCACTTCACTTAAGTTTTCATGTCGAGATTGTTACAGATTACCACAGTACGAAAGTAAACGAAGCAAAAAGATTATATAAGGATCATCACAGCTGGTATACAGAAATTTTGGCCTACCTCAATGGAAAAAGGCGTGAGTTTATACACCTCTTTTATCTGTTCTGTGGTTTATACATACACTAGCTGGAGCAGCGGTGGCCGAGGGAGCAGTGGTGGCCGGGGGAGCAGTGGTGGCCGAGTGGTAACGGCCCCAACTTACGAATTGTAGGTCGCGGGTTCAAACCCAGCCAGGCGCTTTACTTTGTGTAATTAATTACATCACCACTGCTCTCACAACGGTGAAGGAAAACATCGTGAGGAAACCGACAGCATTTTTCAAATCGGACCAGTAGTTCCTGACATTAGCGCGTTCAAGCAAACAAACAAACTCTTCAGCTTTATATATTACTAGCTTCTGCCCGCGAATTCATCCGCATGGAATAGTTACTAACCCCCCAATTTTGAAACATTCTTCATTGGTGCTCCGCTTCTATTGGTCTTAGCGTGATGATATATATATATATTGCCTATTGCCTTCCTCGATAAATGGGATATCTAACACTGGAATCATTTTTCAAATCGGACCAGTAGTTCCTAAGATTAGCGCGTTCAAGCAAACAAAAAAACTCTTCAGCTTTATATATTACTAGCTTCTGCCCGCGAATTCGTCCGCATAGAATAGATACTAACCCCCCCATTTTAAAATATTCTACATTGCTGCTCCGCTTCTATTGGTCTTAGCGTGATGATATATACCCTATAGCCTTCCTGGATAAATGGGATATCCAACACTGGAAACCATTTTTCAAATCGGAGTCAGTAGTTCCTAATATTATCGCGTTCAAACAAACAAACAAACTCTTCAGCTTTATATATTAGTATAATAATATATTAAACACACATATATATGTACATGTGTACATCCTTATCGAATGGCAATACAAATTGCATTAACGTACAATGGCTGCCTCAAAGCAACTCATGAAATTTAAATCACTCGTTACGTTTCAGTGCGGATCACAGGTATTCCTGTGATACATGTATAGTGCTACTGGTACACCTGACTGTGAATGATGTTCTACATAATCTTCATACATACGTAATATTGGGAAGACTTGGAACAGCAACGTTATGAGTACATTGACATCTGTGGTAAGTCCAGATTCTAGCGATTGGTTTTCTGGCACCATCAAATCCTCCATCCATTGAGAACCTCCTCTTTTTTTGGAATCGGTTAAAAAGTCTAACTAGTCTGTCAAAGAGATTTCCAAAAAAATATTGGGCATTTATTTTTTCTTTAATCACGTAAACAAGAAATGAAAACTAATCACGTGACCTGAGGGTTGGGCTGTTCTTTGGCCAAAGAATAAACATTTCCATTCAACGCGTAATGATGTCAGTGTTCTGGGCACTTTTGTCATTTACAGCGATACAGTAGATGATTTTGGAATTCCCAACGGTTTATTTTCTTTATAAAAGCGTTTGTAAATAATTATAAGTCTAGTTATTTAATAACATTTAGCCGTTACTTTGGGTTACCTGTACACAATATAAGATATTGATTGTATACATAAAATAAATTGTTATGGACTTATTGCTGGTAATATTTTATTGTTTTGGAAACTTCCAATAGCAACGAATATGAACACTTTTCACATTACTTTCAAAACCTGAATTATTTCAATGAATTTAAAAGTCATGGTATACTGATACGTTTTATGCCTTTTGACAAAACGAGCGTCAATTAAAATAAATCAGACCAGTTTCGAAGCACTTGGACTACAGTGCTCCGAAACATTTTGCATCCAATTCCATACCAAAATGACTTCACTCTAAATAATTAAATATAATCAAGTATAAATTCCCAATCTTGAACCATACATTACTCTCGTTCCTCTGCTTTTAAAGTAACAGAACCTACCCTCACACAGACCTCCTGAATCATAAATCACTCGCAAAATCAACAAAACAATGAAAACCACCTTTTATTTTCTACCATAGATTCACCGGAAATGACCGTGTAGAACCAAAGAGAAACTGTCGTGTGACGTAATTTGTAATCTTCAGACAGTGCCCATTGTCTCTGGTCTTGGTCCCAACATTATAAATTCACGAGTGGCAAGGCCAGTACCTACGGAATGATTACGACCCTGTTTGGGGTACAGAATAAATAAAAACATATTTTATTCGCCCTTTGAAGCATTTTAATGTTGACTTACATATCCGTGTTGCTGGAAGCGCCTGAGGTGAGTCGCATTTTGTGTAGGGATTTGTTTATATTATTTTTAGGGTTTCGAATGTCCTTATGAAAAAACGGAATCCTTATAGGTAAACTCGTGTGTCTATCTGGCTGTCTGTCGGTCCATTTGTCACAGCCAATTTGATACGAAGGGTTTCGACCGTCCTTATGAAAAAACGGAACCCGTGTAAACCCTAAGTAAACCTATAAAGGTTTACTCTCATGTCTATATGGCTGTCTGACGGTCCATATGTCAATTGCCAATTTAATCGGAAACCGCTGGACCGACTCGGCACAAATGTGTATTTCTGTAACCCAAACACGGACGTTTTACATAAATAAATAAATGTTTAACGTGAGTAGTTAACGCACAGTGTAAGTGTATACAAAATAAGCCCGGAAAAAAATATAAGTACAATGTGGTTTTAAAAAAAAATTGGCTCGTTCGGAATACTTTGCGCGCCAGGCAGAATCGCACTTGGCTGGTTTTTCACGTCTGTGTTAAGGTCGGTTATAAAAAGCTGCAGTTGCGGTGTTTTGACAAGAGATGGGTAGCTTGCAGGTTTGCGAAAAAATACAATTTGGAGCTTACCATCATCAACCTTTACCAATTCCCCACAGGCAACTCTTATCGCACAATATTTAATTTGATTCTCAGTCCCTCTGACTAAAGAGTTTATAACCGGATAGGTGTTATTGAAAAGTTGTTGTTTTTACATACAACAACTTTACAATATCATCTGATGGTAACTGGTAAGCGATGATGTGATCAACGATGGAGCACACCTAAAAGTGAACTATTAACTCTTGGAGGAGCAGTCATCTTTCATTGATACAAATGATAAGGTGCAGTGGTACATAGTGCGAAAGTTACTGTTTAAATACCGTATAAAAGTGCTGACGCGCGCCGCGAAAATAAGTTTGTATATAAAACAAAATTAAACCTGTACTGTTGTCTGTACAGTCACTATGACTTTCCAATGATCAACCACTGACACTCCATTGAAAGAAATGGCATAGAATGGTAATCACGAGCTACCATACATAATGACAAAAAAACAACAGACGTATGCGGTAATCTGCTAAAATTTTGGCAGTTCCTTTAATCAGAGACCTACCATTAGAACGTCATTGTGCAGTCATTGCTTTAAATAACTCAGTTATCAAGAGTATTACGAGACCATTGACCGAACAATGATCGACCATTATGAATTTAGCAGATTAAGAACTTTTAACAAAATGACAATGGGATCGTGTTGGAATGACAAATTTATAAAAATAGCAGACTTGGGGCCCTGGTTACAAGTTCTGTGTGTGCTATGGGGCAGTCGATAGCTACTGCCCCATATATCACTGTGCGCATAACTCGACCAAATGTACTGAATAGCAGATCTTTTTGCTGCTTCTGGTTTGGTCTTATAGTAAAAGTAGTTCATAATGGTGAGTATAATAACCGATTTTCAGGTGTTGCGTATATTCTGTTGCCCATTTTATAAGAGGTGGGAGAGACCAAAGAGACAATGGATGGAGTTTTTGAGGATATAGAAATAATGACATGAATAGAAGGGGATGATAGTAGTTTGTAAGAAGACACGCGGAATACATATGAGCAAAGCGAAGAGTGATGATGATCATGATTATGCAAGAGTATTTTTGATGGACGTCTAACCTTGACATGGTGACGTGCCAGCTAAATATCGAAAGACTCACACACAGTATTTACAAAATAATGGCGTTTAAATTAAATACGACTTTGGTATATTTACGAAGAATTCTCTTAAACAAAGCTCGTCAAGTGAAATCTCAGGGACACCCAACTAACAATTGTGCCAAACTTTCTGAAATATCTCTTCGCTAAAGCCGAAACTAAATTAGTGCTAAGAAAACGTTGGAAGTCCTGAGGACTTATCATCTGCGTACAGTGCTTTCGTTACTCCATTGTCTGGACTGTCATCCTGTTGATATACGAGGTAGCACAAATAATACTTTAATAGGGGAATAGTTGTCTTCACGAATTAGTATGCATGAGACCAGTTTCTGGGATTTTGTTGTGGAAGAAAAATGAAAATTTATGTGAGGGAAATGAGACAATATGTTGCGCGTTGTTATGTACCGAAATGCATATATATATATAGGTACATTTTATTTGCATTACGACAGAACTATGTTTTGTTCAATTTATTGTCATACTTACAAACTGTGTTTCATTCCATTTACTGTCGAACAATTGTTTACAACATAACGAATGGTATGTACATACATATAAAAATATATGTGACTAACAGCGATCCCCGGTTTCACCCGTGTAGTTCCCGTTCCCGCGAGAATACGGGGATAAAATATAACGTATGTTACTTGCTGATATGCAGCTTTCCACTGGTGAGAAAATGCTTTAGTCTAGTAGTTTCGGAGCTTATTCGGTACAAACAAAAAAAAATACACTTTCCACTTTATAATATGAAGAATAGATGTCGCAGGTTTTTCATAAAATTAGGTTTTTGATCAAAAACCGGAAGATGACACATTTTAAACTCAATTTCATCATAAACCTGAACTTGTTTAAGTTTATGATAAATCTGATGTATGTTTTATTTTATGTCTGTAGATGTTTGAAAGGCAGAAAATCATAAGCCACAACATCTGACTACAAAATCTGGTATTATATCACCGATTGAGGATCTGGAGGTCAGGTAGGTTTAGGGAACATGCACTGCGTATACTATGCCATCTAGTGTTGCAAATCTGAAACTTTTACGTTGTAAATATTTGACCTGTGCTGTATAATATTCTTCCTGCACGTTTCGTTTTGGGGATGTGCACTAAGTAAACTGTGCCATCTAGCGTTGGAAATTTGAAACTTATAAGTAAAATATAATTGACATTAACGCGTCTGTGCTGCCACCTATAGTTTCTACACGTTAAATATACGGTTAGACTGAAAGCCAACAATATATGTACATAATTGGAAAAAAGCTAGACAGATTGATTGAATCAGTGCGTCTCGATACAGTAAAGGTCACAAGTCCTACTGCTATTCATGAGGTTCTCGATTTGTTTTCGGGTAGGAAAACAGTTATTGGGTTTAACCACCTGGAATTTCTTAGCAGCAAAACTTTTTTTTTCTGGATGGGAAATCATCAAATTACTTTTCCCGCTCTGGGCGGAGCGGAAGGGAGTGTCAGACTTTTACTGACTAAAATCCACCCGTGATCCTTCTAGTGCCTTTTGCATTCCAGGCCCGCAGTGACTCTTTCGAGCAACCTGAAGTCTGGATTTTTCTATGGCGCATATCACAAAAATATAGGTGGTGAATTGAGAATGCACTATGAATACACCATTACCTTGCCCTTCGGGGAACATTTACATACATAATTCGTTCTTCATACGTCCCTGTTTGACAATCCAACTCTCAAAATTATTCACAGTTAAGAAAAAGCACAGAAAAAATGAAAATATAAACGTATACCGCTATGAATCAATGTAAAAAGAGATATAGAAATCTCCATAAAATGTAAGATGGCTTCTTCCCCTTCTTTTAAAGACAAATTGCTGAAATGTTTAGGAGACAAAATGACGCCATGAACGATGAGCAGTCATAACACTCATAACCCATGAATGTTTTATTATTATAACCCTCTGACACCGTAGAGAATTTATATTAATATTAAAAGCTGAAGAGTTTGCTTGTTAGAAAGAATAAGAAAACACGTTGATTCCGCCAGAAATGACGCACAAAAACACATTTTACACTAAAACACGCTAATCTCAGGAACTACTGGCTCCAATTGAAAAATTATTTAAGTGTTGGATAGTTCATTTATCGATGAATGCTTGCGATGAAACTTATGCAGGTGAAACCGCGGGGTGCTGCTAGTCTATACTTATAATAAATCTGTAGAGAGGTCAATTCTGTACAAGGAATATATTTTCAAAATAACTATCAGGGGGTGATTAGTGATCGATACTGGTGCCAAAAATGCAATCAGTAAATTTTTTTTCTGTCTGTCAACAATAACACGTGTAACTCCCGATAGCTTAGCAGTAATCTTACGTTTATCGTCGGATTGGGCTGAAATTTGGCATGGAGGTAGATGTTATGACGTAGGCATCCGCTAAGAAAGGATTTTGATTAATTCTACCCCCAAGGGGATAAAATAGGGGATGAACGTTTGTATGAAACTTTGTCAATTTTAAACCGATCAGGCTGAGAGTTTCAAAATCGGGGGTAAAGTAACCCCCGATTTTGAAACTCTCTGAAAGTTTCCAGGGAAATTCCACGCGGACGAAGTCGCTGGCAGAAGCTAGTTTATAATAAAAATCTCCATACGGATTTCGTGATTGTTATCAATATTTTTCATATTCTGCTTCACTTTGTAACTGGATGCGTTACAAAATGGAGTAAAACGAAACTGAAAAATGAGTTACATTACATTTTTTTACCTGTTTAAACATTATATTATTTTTACCTGTTTATACCTTTGTTTAAAGCTATTTGAGCGTAGTTCCTGTTAACACTTAACAGCAATATCAAAAATGAATTTTATTAACCCCAACGCAAAAAGAGGGTTATAAGTTTTTTTTTTATTAATATTATTTATGATTTCTAAAATAGACAAGAAAATATGAGCACGCGTTACCGAAACGGGCAAGTCATTCCATAACCGCACCGCTTGAGTACCCTTTATAGTAACATAATTGAAAAAAAAAATGTTTTTTATTTTCATCAATTATCTCGTTGTTAAATATCGAAATGAGCGACTAAGATGGAGTACTTACCTTTTTTTTGTTCAAAAATTGTAAAACAAAAAATACGAGTTTATTGATTTTGAACTAGCGATCCGCCCCGGCTTCGCACGGGTGCAATACTGATACTAAATCTCTACTATATTATTCATGTATTAAATAATATGAAAACCTTCCACTTGAATCACTCTCTATTTAAAAAAAAAACCGCATTGAAATCCGTTGCGTAGTTTCAAAGATTAGATCTTTAAACTACGCAACGGATTTCGATAGCATACATAGGGACAGAAAGACAGCGGGAAGTGACTTTGTTTTACACTCTGTAGTGATGGTCTTACTATACGTAAAAGCGCACTGTCACCGAATTAACCCTGTTTACAATACATAACTTATACATAGCCCATAGCCTTCGTCTTATCTTACGGCTATATCTGCTTTACTCCACAAAATACAAAGGTTTAGTTCTCATCCCGCCCACTTTACATAATCCTCGTCTTCTGTCCATTCTGCATAACTAATCTTTGTCAGAAAACCTTTTTCCTTACCATCTTTTACTAAAAACAAGTCTCGGGGCTCAAGGAAGCTTTTAATTTTACTTCTAGGATTAATGACGCTTATTTTAAACGACATTTTGTTCTTTAATAAGCAGTGGATTTTCTTTTGGAGTGATTCCAGTGATAATGAGGTTTAGATTTGAAATACTAGGCTGAGAAGCTAGCGGGATTTTGTTAAGATATTTGTTTCTTCCTTGAAAACGAGACGAGACTTTAATTCAACCGACGTACACAGAAAAATACAACCGACTTCTAAACTGTTTAGAAGTCCGTATTTTACCACCGAGCCAAAAAATTGTCAATGCTATGTACGCCGTTGTTGTCATGTGCATCAAACCGCTTATAAAAAGTATTTTTTTAATGTTGTATGTATGTGATGTGGCAGTACTAAATAAATAAATAAAAGTCTGTTTAAAAGTCGTTGTTGGTTTTATTTTTCACTTTTTAGTGGTGATAGGAACCCCACAGCTAAACTTAGGCATTACAGCGTATGTGTTATAAACTGGTGTAAACAATACCCAGACATGCGATTTCAGCAATCCCGGAAGATTAACTATCATTTATTGAAGAGTTCCGTTTCCTATCTCCCTTTCTTTTTCCAAACAAACCTTTTTTTTTCATTTTACATCAACAAGTGAGAATGAGAACATCATCAATGTATTTGAAGCCACGCATTATTAGGGATTACTCAAACACTAGTCATCTCACTCCAATTTTAGCAGCACCAGCTTTCCGTAAAAAGTTACATAAAAAAAATACAGTCGAC
Source organism: Hecatera dysodea (assembly GCA_905332915.2). NCBI lineage: Eukaryota > Metazoa > Arthropoda > Insecta > Lepidoptera > Noctuidae > Hecatera > Hecatera dysodea. Next base: position 3,782,837 of record HG995290.1, on the reverse strand, counting down.
TTGAGAACCTCCTCCTCTTTTGGAAGGTTGAACATTAACTTAAGTGGCGATAATTATGAATGATTAAATGAGCTACTAGCAATTAGAGAGTTAATCTAAACTGAAAACTAAATATCCAAGTGTTCGAATGCAATATATATTAAGTCAGTGTGCCCAGTAACAAAATATAGGGCACAGGGGACTTAAGGCACCCGGGTCGATCCCTGCGGACTCTCCGTCCGCATACCGGCCCATCGTGCTGCTCGACGAGGTGGGCAAGCTCTTTGAAAGAGTCATTGCAAACCGCCTCGTCAAGCACTTGGTGAGAGTTGGGCCGGATCTGGCGGAGAACCAGTTTGGTTTCCGCGCGGGGCGCTCGACGGTGGACGCCATCATGCGCGTGAGAGCCCTCACGACGGGGGAGGCGATTTCCCGGGGCGGGGTGGTGGTGGCGGTGTCTCTTGACATCGCCAACGCGTTCAACACCCTGCCTTGGAGTTGCATCGGGGAGGCACTCCGGTATCACCGAGTGCCAACCTACCTCTGTCGCGTGGTCGAGGACTACCTGACGGATAGAGCCGTCATCTACCCCGGTCACCGGGGAGAGTGGAATCGGCGAGAGATGTCGTGCGGTGTTCCACAGGGTTCGGTTCTGGGGCCGCTCTTGTAGGACATCGGTTACGACTGGGTGCTGCGCGGCGACCTCCCTTGCGGCGTCAGTGTTGTTTGCTACGCTGACGACACGCTGGTTCTGGCGCAGGGGGGGTCGCACCAGGCGGCGGTCGACCTGATAACACGCGGGGTCGCAGCAGTCGTTGGGAGGATCCGGCAACTGGGTCTCGAGGTGGCCCTACACAAGTCCGAGGCCATGTGTTTTCATGGCCCTCGGAACCGGCCACCATCGGGATCCCAGATAACGGTGGGAGGGGTTTGCATCGGCGTCGGGTCGACGATGAGCTACTTGGGTCTCGTCCTCGACAGCCGGTGGAACTTCGCGGAGCACTTCCGCCGTTTGGCTCCCAAACTGGGGCGGGCCGGGGCTGCCCTCAAGCGGCTCTTGCCCAACCCAGGGGGACCAAACGCCTCCTGCCGGAGGCTGTACCCGGGGATCGTGCGGTCTATGGCCCTTTACGGGACCCCGGTGTGGGCGCTGTCGCTGAGGCGACTGCCAGCGCGCCACCTGGTCTCGGCCCAGAGGGTCATGGCCATCCGGTTGATCCGGGGATACCGCACGGTCTCCGGCGAGGCGGCGAACCTCCTTGCCGGATTGCTGCCGTGGAATCTAGAGGCGAGAGCCCTCGCGCACGTCTACGCGTTGCGCGTGGAGGCGCTAAGCCGGGGTGAAACTCTGCTGCCGCGGCAAATTGCTGCGCAGCGGACGGAGCTCCGGCGGGATCTCACGGAGGTGTGGAGACAGCGACTGCTGCAACCCAGCGCTGGGCACGCCGCCATTGCGGCGGTAAGTCCCCTCTTTGAGGAGTGGCTGGAGAGACGCCACGGCGTCCTCACCTTCCGCCTGACGCAGGTGCTCACCGGACACGGCTGTTTCGGGAGGTACCTGTGTTGGATCCAGCGGGAGGACACGTCCGGGTGTCATCACTGTGTGGATCGCCCGGAGGACACGGTGGAGCATACGGTGGAGGTCTGCCCTGCTTGGGCGGAGCAACGCCGTGTCCTCGTGGAGGCGATCGGCGGCGGCGACCTCTCGCGGCCGGCCCTGGTTCAAGCCATGGTCCGGAGCGAGGAGGCATGGGAAGCGGTCGCCTCCTTCTGCGAAGCAGTAATGCTAGCGAAGGAGGAGACGGAGCGCATGCGAGAGAGGGAAGCCCCTCGCTCCAGCCGCCGCAACAGGAGAAGACGCCCCGGGCGTCGGGAAACGCAGGGCGATTCCCGGCCACCGTAGGCGCGGGCCTGCGGATGGCGAGCTATGGGTGGCTCGCCGTCCGATAGCAACCAGGCCCGAGTCGACGGCGCGTCGTGTTCCACGCGCGCCTCAAAGAGCCGTCAGCAAAGAAGACGGGGCCCCATAGGGTCAGTGCCTGCTAGGGTTGCGGAATTTGTTCGAAAGAGTCACCGCGGCCCTGGAACGCAAAAGGCACAAGCAGGAACACGGGTGGGTTTTAGTCAGTAAGAGTCTGACACTCCCTTCCGCTCCGCCCAGAGCGGGAGAAGTCATTTAATGATATCCCATCAAAAAAAAAAAAAAAGGCACCCGGGTCGATGGCGCGTCGTATTCCACGCGCGCCTCAAAGAGCTGTCAGCAAAAAAGACGGGGACCCATAGGGTCAGTGCCTACTAGGGTTGCGAAATTTGTTCGAAAGAGTCACCGCGGCCCTGGAACGCAAAGGACACTAAAAGGATCACGGGTTGGCATTAGTCAGTAAGAGACTGATACTCCCTTTCGCTCAGCCCAGACAGAGAGAAGTCATTTGATGATTTCCCATCCAGTATGAAAAAAATAAAAAAGGGGGATTAAGGCACCCTAACACGGATAGGTTAGCTTCGAATGGTATGACAGAAGCTAGAGTCTGCCGTCGTTGAGGATAAATAGTTGAAATTAATTGTTGTTAGCGCAATCCCCAATTGTTTTAGATGTATTTAAATTTTGATCTCGTACCTCAAATTCAGTACGTCACAATCAGTACTTTTGACACCCTTAGTTTGATTAAAACTTCGTTCGTTTGGTTAAAATACTAGCCGATTTATGATAGATTATTTTGTATTGACTTTTCTTCGAAGAAAATTCTTTGTTTTAAATTAAGTTGTAGACCACATCATTGCATTCCATCAGATAACATTGTGGTGAAACGCAAGATTGTCACTAACTATAAAAAACTCTCGTATTTGAGAGATCTGACAAATCTATCAAGCTTTTTATTCTGAAAAACATAGGTATCTACTACAAAATTGTGTACCCATTCGGTTTACTTCCAAAAACGTTCACGCTATTGGAAGAAACAATTTAGTTTGTCGATATTCGTTTTAGAGCGGATAGACGATACAAGTGCTGAGAAAACGCATTTACAGTCCACAGAGATTTCGTTTCGGTTTCGATATCCCAGATAATCTTAATCTAACGGATTTTTATTGAAACTGTTTTGAGGAAGGATTCAGAGTTTTGCTGTGCCACTAAAGATGGCAAGTAAATATGACCTTTCCTGTACTGCGTACCTATCCTGGTTACTTTCCTGTATTCTTAATTTAGTACTGGCAAACCTAAACTACTCCGACCGACTATACTTTACTCCGACTTGGAATCTTCTTCTTCTTTTCGAGTCGACGGTTAACTCCTAGATTTCGTTTCGGCCCAGTAGGTGGCTACGTTAATTGCAGCAAAGTCAAAACGTTTATTTCAATTAGGCCATTAAACAGCACTTTTGACTCTAGCGTCCATTCGCAAAGAAAGATTCTTATGGAGAAGAACGTACATGAAACTCCATAGTTAAATACTTCATATATTTGAGAACGATGCACCAAAAAAACTAATTATAGAACCAAGTATTACCAGCAGAGGTAAACTTCTAAATAAGCTCATGGTACTCACATATTTACAAATATTGTAACAGTAGGCGAAAAGAAAAAAGCACAAGACACAAAAAAATGCAGTCATAAATTAAATGCATCATCAGCGTCCGTGGCATTCATGAAATCGCCCAAAGTACATGCGCATGGGCACTTTGGGCACTCCAATGTGTGGTTCATGTTCTGAACAGGAGCGCCGCACTCACCTGTGACTCTAATAGGGATATTATTTTTTAGTTAGTTAGATTATAGAAAAATATTGCACACGTATTTTTTCCTTTATGAAATCTATAAAAACTGATGAAGATACAAAGCATCAAAGATCACGAGTGGGGGCTTGTGACGTCACGGCTCGGTAAAAATTGTAGCGAGTAGTGACGTCACACGAGTTTTCAACGCACTGTATCGTCTTCATTTTTTGTTTACGTGAAAAAAGAAAAAATACGTGTTGTAATATTTTTTATGGCTGCCTGTGGTTAAAGAGACAAACACAATATATTTTAAAAGAATGTGTGTTCTCCAAATAAAAGAAAAAGAAGAAATTATATAATAAGTTCGGGCGCCATGGAGGTTGCACACAGTATAATAAAGATTGCCGGAAAGAATAGAGCGGAAGAGTCAGACCTTTAATCTGCCGGTGGGAGGCTAAATAAAGAAATAAAACAATAAAAAATATTTTGTCCTTTCTCTATTTAATGGCCCGTAGCTTCAATTTAATTAAACATTATTCAATTGCCTTACAGCAAATCTTAAGTTTTAGGTTTTATTAATATTTAAAGATAGGCGATATTATTATATGTAAGTATAGAGGAGATAGGCGATATTATTGCATCGTGCACTGTTAATTTAAAGTAATGGAAAATTCCTACCAGTTTACTGGCTATAAAAAAAATTGTAGAATATAACCAAAGGAAGCGATGACCGACGAAAGATTCCCTCAGCAAAAATGATCCAAAAGGATGTAGAAAAAAGAATCCAATTTAAAGAAAAATCCAAGTTAAAAAAAAAAAACATCCGATAAGAAAAATGTCCTTTAAGAAAAACGCCAATGGGCTGTAACAAAAGGTATGAAGTTTAATATACACGAAAATCATCTGTGTCTGAGCACGTGGACGCGTGCATAAAAAAAACTTACCTTTTTTTTGAATGGACGTTTTCCTTTTCAAATAAATAGGCGTGCTCCATGCAACTCCATTTAGTACGTGTGTAGTGAGCGTAAATTATTGATATCTGAAATTAACAATTCGTCTGATAAAATTCCTGTCTGATTTTCAAGCCGAAAGCATCATGTCCAGAAAAATTCTAACTTACCAAAAAATTAAGGTCAATCCTCATAGTATCATCGTCCTTGGTCGTTTTAAATATGTTATATCATAATATAAACCAAAAATATCCCAGATAAATAGGGATTTATAAAAATATTGAAAATAGTTTCAAATTATCGACCGACCATCGTCGTCTGCAGGATCGAAGAGTGACTTGTCAAAAACGTCATCTGTCAAAACTAGAAATAGTGTCGCGTTCCGAAATCGACTATAAAACCATAAAGCATGTAACGAGATTTAAAAACTCGTTACAGTGTCCAATATTTTTTGGAAATCTATCCAACGGACTAATTAGATTTTTTTAGTTAACTACCCTATTCAGTCGAAGTCGCTTCTGACGTTTTATAAGTGCCCATGTTAGGTAAAATAAAATATTTTGAATTTAATTCGGTGGAATTACTAATCTGCTAACATTGCTCGATCTGGGAAGACCGCAAGCTCCCAAGACCAAGCAACGAGGCGGTCAAATTTAAAGCCCGTAGGGCGCAAGACCATTGCCATAATGTGGTATTGTGGGTCAAAGTTTATTTACTGAAGGTTTCTAAAAACCGCTAGTTTCTGCCCACGGCTTCGCCGATGTGAAAAGTATTTTCATGGGTTTTTTTTACACAGACATCAAACTTTTTATGTAGCCTAAGTTACTCCTTATAACATCAGCTATCTGATCCCGTCAATACCGTTTCAGCCGTTTCGGATATTAGCCGGAACCATAATGTTAGTTATTTAATACATTCTGTAATTTTTGCTCCATTTTCACCAAATAAAAATAAATGTATGTCTTGTGGATGTCATTCATAAAAGTGCAGGTACTGGCAACACGGGTCGTCAACTAGCTGTTAGATAGATAAGTTGTGTTTCAATTTGTATTTTGTTAATCCTGTACTAATCTATGAAAAAACTTTGTCTCTACTAGTCTTCGTGAGTATTATTTATAACAAGAACCCTGGGAATACACAAAACTTAATACATACATGCAGTAAAAAGCTGTTATTTTTCATGTTACAAACAGACACCACAATTTTATTTATGAATAGTCAAAATATGTATAGATATACAAATAGCAACAGGTCTCCGTTACAAGAGACCGCAGAACTAATAAATGGGTTTAGTTAATACCTCGCTTCTCTCAGTTAACTTTTTAATTACGGTCAGGTAAGCAAGGTTGCAAAGCACTCAACATTTGCTCGCTTTTGAATGTTCCTACATTTAAATTCTTTTACTTGGAACTCGAAGGCGGGTGGGATAAGTTTAATTTATAGCACGGGTAGAAGAAACGTACTTCTAGTATCTGCTAATAAAAATAAATAGACAGTATTCAGTGTGAGCTTAATCATTGGTTGTATTTCAGAGTGTAAACATACTCATGAATAGGAACAATACACTTGTCCTGTAGGAGCAATTCTGAAATGCTTTTTACATGACCATACAAGCGATTCCCTTTCAACTTTTCCGTCACTGGCACAACGTTTAAACTACCTCTAATGCACTCATTTCTCACTCTATCCGTCCTCGTTACTCCATACATCCGTCTTAATATTCTCATCTCCGCTACCTGATTTTCATTAATTTTTATCACAGCCCAACATTCTGATCCATACAATAGTCACGAACTTGTACATTTTTCCGTTTAACTTTAGAGGAATCCGTGGATCGCAAGTTGTTTCAGTAACCTGTCGCCATTTTATCCACCCTGTCTGCTATTTCAATAGTGTCAGAATGGTCTACCATTAATTTCATAATGGTTGATTTTGACAAGTTTGGTAATCTATCTACTAATATAAAAGCGTTAACATGACTTTCCAATGGTCAACTACTGACACTCCATTGAAAGAAATGGCATAGAATGGTAATCTTGTACATAATGATAAATGAATGATAGTACGTATTCGGTAATATGCTAAAATATTGACAGTTCCATTGATCAGTGACCTATCATTAGAACATCGTTGTGCAGTTATTTCTTTTCATATCTCGGTTAGCAGAAGTATTACGAGATCATTGACCGACCAATGATCAACCATTATGAACTTAGCAGATTACGAATTTTTAGCAAAATGATAATGGGTTGGAATGTTGTTGGGTGATGGAATGACTTTATAAAATAGCAGACTTGAGACCCAAGTGACCCAACGTAAAGTCGTTAAGTAACGTAAAGTGGTTAGTTACTGATTGAAAATGAAATTTCTCATTATTTGTTCATTATGTATAGATATTTATTTGTGAAAAACATGTGCTTTTTTCCCTCTCTCCTATTCCCAATACCATTACACATTATAGTGTCACTGTACCGTACCGTACACGATTCCATTTTCGAACCAACATTACAAACACAACATCTAGGTACTCGATACAAAACTCAACACAGCACATTGCATCGGAAGCAAATTAAATTAACTTTAAAAATGTTGAACTCTAATTCCATTGTATTCTGTAGCTCCAGGATTTCTTGGAAACTCCTAGAACTGGATTCAGTGCGGCGTGTTTACATAATGAGTGCTTCCTTTGAGAACTTTCCTGAGATACAAATAAAAATATTTGCAGAGCAAGTCTTGCAGGCTCTTCAAAACTTCAATGTTAGCCCAGGTTCTTTTTAGCTGAGTTTTTTTTTGTTTTGCTTAGTTCCAAAATATCTACTGCTTTGGAAAAGTGATTAGGTATGTTTTTTAGTTCTTAAGAAATGTTGTATGTAGTTATTGAAATTGTGCATACGAAAAGTTATAATATTCTTTCTACCTCCATTTACAGTTTATATAATATGTGATTATTAATGAGAAAGTCACTTTTTCCATCTGTTTGTTACCTTTTACCTGTTAATGGCTGAACGGGTTTGGATAAAATTAAACACTCGTGTAGATCATGTATCCCTGGTTTATTTTTGACTTTCTCATGAGCGAAGCCGGCGGGCAGAAGCTAGGATTAACATAAACTTCGTCTTTTTCTAATAACAAGAAGAACGCCTGCCGATGCTAATGGAAATCATCAAAAAAGACTGCTCCCGCTCTGGGCGGAGTGGAAGGGAGTGTCAGACTCTTACTGACTAAAACCCACCCGTGATCCTTCTAGTGCCCTTTGCGTTCCAGGGCCGCGGTGACACTTTCGAACAAATTACGCAACCCTAGCAGGCACTGACCCTATCATCTTCCTCGTCTTCTTTGCTAACAGCTCTTTGAGGCGCGTGGAACACGACGCGCCGTCGACCCAGGCCTGGTTGCTATCGGACAGCGAACCACCCATAAGCTCGCCGTCCGCAACGCCTGACAACCTCGTATACTTCTTTAACTTCTTTCATGTTCACAAATATAGTCACACACGCACGCTGGTTGTGGTGAGTAGGTACTAATCATTGACTGTTGTGACAAATATAACCAGTAAAGTCTATTAATATTGTAGTGTGTTTTATTTAAAAGAAAATCATAACAATTTTCCTATTCTAGGCTTATTTTAATATTATGTCTACGATCTTTTAACATGTCAGCTTTTTAGCCATTGATTAAAACAACGTCGAGCAAAGTTCAAACTCAAGATAAAACTCTAGACTGGATAGCATGTTTTTGATTTATTCATAGAAAAAAAAAACCATGTCGTCGTACAAACATCGTAACGGTGAATTCTGAGAAATTTCCACGCAATCAATTACGACTACACATACACACGTATTCAAAATATCTGCAAACCCACAAAAGAGTGATAAAGTCGACCGTCCACTACTAGGCAAGATAAGCAGGAAATCGCCGACCAGCATCGACTAATGAAGCCATCCATAGCAATACTAATATTTAAAATGCAGAAGTAACTCTGTTTGTAACCTCTTCACGTCTTACGGCTTATTGATTTGGATTAAACTTATACTAAGCATACGGCTAGAATATTTTTCATGCCGAGAGTATGTTTCTTTGGAAAATTTAGACTTTTGAATTTGAGTTTTTCGCGGGTGAAGCCGCTGGCTGAAGTTAGTTGTTAATAGTAATAACGCTCGCTCAATATGTATACAACATGTAAAATAATAAACGCAATACCCCTTAAGAGGTGATTGTACTTATCATTATCAACAACTTCCACTATGGGACCAACACTGAAATCGCGAAAATAAAATCGAATGCCCATAAGTATAACTCGACTAAATATACAGAACAGCTGTTTTTTTTCGTCACTTCGTATTTGGTCCCATAATAAAAGTTGTTCATAATGATGAGTACAATGACCTTATAAGTAGTATTGCGTTCATTCTTTTAAATGTTGTATAACACAAGTTTCAGCTGCCACTAACCGATGACAATCACTGACACGCTTGGTTTGTGTTGAAAGTTTTGACGACCCCGTCTCGAGTAATGGTGAGTACACATGGGTAGCTTAGCTTCAGACTACTGTGGACAGATACCTTTAAATATGATATTTTGGACGGTAGATACTTCCAAATGCCACCATACCTTGAGGCTAACAGAAAATGGATCTATTTTCTATGGAATGTATTCCTTTAGTAAATTTGGGCAGGAAAGGACGGAATACGGTCTGTTTTGAATGTGATGAATGTAAAAATTCAAAGTCATGATTATTTTATGCCAAAGCTAGCTCATATAATCACATTATCTCTTTAAAGAAAGCATGAATGCTAACATTATTTATATAATTTCTTTCTATATCATATTTTATTTCAGATAAACAGTAATAATAAAAAAAAATCAGCTGTTCCCTACATTTTCATTAATTATACGAACATAACCTTTTTTGCGATTTCGGGTTTGGTCCCATAATAAAAGTTGTTCATAATGATGAGTACGATGACCTCTTAAGAGGTCGTTGGTGTTTTTCAAAGAGCCCTGTATATGTTCCTAAATAAAATAATGGTTATAAACTAATGTATATATGTATATGAAACAAAAATGAAAAGTAAAATAATAATAATATGCCAGTACGAAGTCACGGCAAAAGCTAGTGTAGGTAAATGCAGATTGAATGGATGCAACATCGATTTATTTCCATCGAATCTGTCTCCCAGAGAATTTTAACCAGACACGAGTCTTGTGGAAAATAAACCGATATCCGATGATTTGGTTTTTTTTTGTTTGGTTATCTATTTTCCTTTTTGTAAGATAGTGCAATTCGATTTTTGAAATAGAGAAAACAGTATTTCGCTGACTACAAGACTTGGGTTCGCTCTCTCTGTCTCTCAAAAGTTTTTCGCAAAGTAAACTCGAACAAGAGTTTAGAGTCTTAAATCTTTTTTGAAAAACTTCTCAAATATCTTTTGAGACAAAAATATTTTGTGTACCTATGAATATCAAACTTAATTCGAATCGATACGTTCATTACCGTTCGTTATCATGGTATTTCATACAAACTGGCCTTAGATATGTATAATAGCTGCCGCCCGCGGCTTCGCCCGCGTGAATCTCGGAAATTATCCCAAGAGAACATAATCTCGAGATAAAAAGTGTGTTATTCCGTACTATGATCTATATCTGTGCCAAATTTCATCAAGATCCATCCAGTAGTTTATGCGTGAAAGAGTAACAAACATCCATACTTACAAACTTTCGCGTTTATAGTATTAAGAAGTCATAAAAAAAGAAGTTAGATAATACTCGTAGTACACGCCATAGAAATCTGACACCCGTGCTCTTAACAGACTTAGGGTCGGTTTCTGTATTAAGTATTTGGGGATAAGAATGCGCTAAAGTTTCAAGTTTCGGTTCAGTTTCATGTTTAGGTACAGGTCAAATAGAGTTTGACGACAAATTTTTCTATACATGGTTATTCATAAAAATGTATGAACCTGTATATAAAACTGATGAGCAAAATGTTTAAATGTTCCGACAGTAAAACATTGTGTATATCGCAAAAATTGATTTAGTACTCTATTCTTTTTTGCCTTACAGTAAAACTCTGATTAAAAATAAATATTAGGTCATTAAATCAAAGATAAAAATCTTTAAACTTTCTTAAACAAAAAAAAAACCTTAATAGAATTTCAAGTATTCGCAGTCAGTGACGCATGAAATGTACAAATTACAGCAAAAAAAAAAAGAGAGGAGGTAGGGCCTTTTATTTTGCCACGAGAGGATTAAAGAAAGCCTCTTGAGCGGATGGATACGCACTGGATTTAAAGAACGCGATGCTTTTCAAGCTTTTTCTAACTTACCAAATATAAACGACTATTGTGAAGAGGCAAGAATAGTTTTTAGCGGGCAGAAATAGCTAGTGATAAAATGGAAATGGTAATCTATGGAATGGTATGGTAGCCAACAACCGCACACGAATGATTAATATGTATTTTTGTTTTCATTCCTCACTTTAATCAATAAACATAAGCATAATCAGCCTTTTAATGTCCCCACTGCTGGGACACAGGCCTCCTCCCTAGGAGAGGGAATGGGCCGTAATCCACCACGCGGACTCAGTGCGGGTTGATGAATGTCACATGTCTTGGAATGTTTGGTTTTAGGACATGCCGGTTTCCTAACGATGTTTTCCTTCACCGTTTTGAGAGCAGTGGTGAAGAAATTAATTACACAAAGTAATCCGCCTGACTGGGTTTAAACCCGCGACCTGGGGCCGTATGGAGCTATACAGGTCGAATAGCACTATCCTTTTCTCACACAGAAAACATGATGGTTTTAAGATGTCATAATACGGCCCCTGCAATTCGTAAATCGGGGCCGTGACCACTCGGCCACCACTGCTCTACTTACTTAATTACTTTAACCAATGCATCTGCCATATTATCTCTTCACCAGCCTTGGTTGGATGGTAGAGAATGCGATGCGAGTCATTAAGTACGTACGTTTACCTAAAGTTTTAAAATCCACAACCATAAATGCCGCTAAAAAGTATCATAAAATATTTCTTTAGAATCACAGCCAAAATCTCAATGCAAGCACAATTTAAACTCATTAAAACTTTACTGCAGTTATACACAAAATCAGCAATATATCACAAATGACTCATAAAATATTCAATTAGGTCTTATAAAACTGAATTTTTAATGTCCATGTCACGTTGTTCAAAAGTTATAAAAACTACTAACAACTACCGTAAAATTTCGTCACGCGATTTTCAAGTCGTAAACGGTTACATTGCAGTGAACTTAAAGCACAGTTTTATGTTTTTATTTTTGATGCTCCTACGTGTAGCGTAGGATCCTTAGAAGCTTAATCGAGTCTTTGGCGTCATAAAGACGAAGGTTTGTTATTATGGTGAAACAGCATCTTTCATTGTACATTCATGGTAACAATTGAGCATAGACAATTACTTTTATTTTACTTTTATAAGGGTGTTTTTTTAGCAAACTAAATTCGATTGATCGTACTATTAAGAATTTTTGCCTTCGAATGGAATGTAGCTGAAAAGATACCATTGCTTTCAGTGGGACAGTTGCAGACTAAACAGAGCAAGTTTTTTTTTAATATTTGTATTTATAGAAAACTTGTTTGTCAGGAGAGAGTATTCACTCCTGACTTTAAGGCACCCTTGTTGATGTAACCTTCATCTAGGCACGCGTGCTCCATCGTTTACCACATCAACGTTTTCCATCAACTGAGAGTGCAGTAAACGCAAGACTATCAATAACAAAAATGTCATATACTATTGTTGTAATCATAATCATAATCAGCCTTATTTTAATGTTCCCACTGCTTGGACACAGGCCTCCTCTCTAGGAGAGAAAATAGGCCGTAATCCACCACATGGGCTCAGTGCGGGGGAGCTGTTACATGTCTTCGAATTTTTGGTTGTAGAACATGCCGGTTTCCTGACGATGTTTTCCTTCACCGTTTTGAGAGTAGAGGTGATGAGATTAATTACACAAAGTAAGGCACCTGACTGGGTTTGCACCCGCGACCTACAATTTGTAAGTCAATTCTTCAACAGTAACGAATTGTTACTGTTGTAGAATTGCCGCAAATCGTTTACAATCTACTGCTGCATAAAATAATGTACCTACTCAGAGTAAACTACTTTAATTTTTAGTATGTAAATTGGTTATCAGTACAGGGTGTTTTTTCAAGGATAGGGAATCATCAGCAAAACGGAGACGCAAAACGGAAACGCACTTTCAGGACCTAAAGATCTTGTCCCTACCCTGTCTCTATATATTTGAAGTTTGTAAGTTCGTTTGTAAGTATCCAGAGTTCTTTACAAAAAGAGAAGATATACAAACGAATATTATGCTAAGACATAAAAATAGACTAAACCTACCACAATCGCGACTAAAAATGCACTCCAATAGTACCTTAGTCATGTCCATAAAAATCTATAATAAGTTACCTGAAATAATAAAGAATTTACATAAATATAAAATCTTTATCAATAAATTGAAGCATTTTCTTGTAAACAAATGTTATTATAGCATAAATGAATACCTAAATGATAAATTATAAATAACTTCATACTATTATAGTCTAATATAATTCTACCTTAAGATAACAAACATAGTATATATAAATACAAACTATAAAGTAGGTACAAATGTATATTCCTAGATAAAATAAAAAATAATAATTAAACATAAATAAATGGTATTTACGTTAATGTTAATAAATAAATGAAATGTATATAATTTATAAAACAATACTTACCTAGTTAAAATTCATAAATTAATTTATATCCACAATAACAGTTGCTATTATATATATTTTTTTTTTTAACAAAGTATTATGTAAAACAAACAGTGTCTTCATCCTCTCTCCTACTTAATCTTTGCTGTGCCCGACGGGGTCCATAACTGTGACTACTATTTACTTCCCTACCAACTATATATTATGTAACTTATGGTACGCAATAAAGAATTGAGAATTGAGAATTGAGGAGATTCATACAGACTAAAAGCCATCCGTATTCCGCGTTTTAAAAACCCAGTGCGTTTTAAGGAAACTCCGCGATACGAAACATATCCAAAAATCCCGCGATTATTTCTTGGTCACTTAACTGAATGTCAAAAGCATTCTTACAGATTTTTAGCTGGAATCCGAATTCATGCGGCGTCGAGCCAACAACGAATTTAATATTTCAGTGTACTACTGAAATATGTCTGGCTTTTACTTCAATCGAATTATATTTATGAGTGCAGAAATTTTATTTTCATCTAAAAGGTTTTAGGGATGTTTGTAAAGGATTTTACTTACATTTGAATTATATATTTTAAAACTTTCTAGACGTTTAGTTGACACTTAGCTTGATCCAAGGGCTAGCTTTTATCTTGGAATAAGGACAAGTGTTGCCACACAGCGTGACAATGCTGCCAGCCTTTTGGGGTACATTACCAGTGGCCAGCAATGCGAAGGAATTTTTCGACGCCATCTTTTGACCATTTTTAGTTAGTTAACAGTTTTTTTTAAAGCGTATATTTAGAACAGTAGAACGCCGATTAACCAAATCGGCCTGTAGCGTAATACAAAAAATTAAAACGAAGTAATTTTATAAAAGTAACCTAGTTATTGTAGAACTGTGTTTGTTAAACTTAATAAAGTTTATTCTGTGTGTGACAATTCGTTTTTCTTTATTACCAGTCTATGTCCAATTATCCGAATTTTTGATTATCCGAATCGACCCTGGTCCCAATTACTTCGGATAGTCGGCGTTCTACTGTAATAGTTAAAATAAAATTTCATATAAAGTGTCCAATGAAACTTTTTTCTGATTCAAATTACAATGTGATACCTACTTTAATATCAAATTGATTTTGTTTTTGTCACCCATAAGCATTATTTGAGGTCACAACTTTTGTCCCTAACGTTAGTGACGTCCAGATTTATAATTCTCGTTTTGATTAGCTCTACCGAAATGGCACATCGTCCATTCTATTTCGAGTTTTAGAAAATCGGTATGGCTGATAGAATTTCACTTTGACTGGATACTTTTTTATGGATGGGAAATCATCAATAATGACTTCTTCCGCTCTGGGCGGAGCGGACAGGAGTGTCAGACTCTTACTGACTAAAATCCATCCGTGTCTCTTTGTGTTTCAGGGACGAGGTAACTATTTCCAACAAATTCCGCAACTTTGTCTCGACCGACATATGATTGTAATGTAGATCCAAATCTATACTAATATTATAAAGCCGAAGAGTTTGTTTGTTTGTTTGTTTGAACGCGCTAATCTCAGGAACTACTGGTTCGAATTGAAAAAATATTTTTGGGTTGAATAGACCATTTATCGAGGAAGGCTTAAGGCTATATATCGTCACGCTTAAGCCAATAGGAGCGGAGCAGCGATAAAGAATGTTTTAAAATTGGGGATTCCACGGGGACGAAGTCGCGGGCAGCAGCTAGTGTTTAATATTCACATAGATACATACATTTTCATCTGTCTAACTTTTAACAGTCAGCCAACACAAGTGTCCTTTATTTTCAAAATATTATAACTCACGTATAATAATAAAACCAACGACAACATTAATTTCAGTCTACCCAAGGAACAAAAAACTAAAACACAAAAATTAATTTATTCTCCGAAACATTTTTCCTCGAAAAGAAATTATAACTCGCATCCCTTGCTTTACATTTTAGTGCTATATCGCTCACTGTAGTTTAAACTATGCAAAGAAGTAAAAATTTGAATTTAAACTGTAAACTTTATGATGCCATTCTTGTTATATATGTATTTGCATGGAAGTGTTACTTTAGAATTGTAGACCGTACTTAAATTCTGTGGCTGAAGTATCAAGGTAACAAACACGTTCGTTACTGTATAATTCAAGGAAAAAGTTCCACCAAAAATCTGAAGATTTGGTTATAGGTATATGATCCGCACTCGAACCGCACGTTGAATGTCAGCCCACTCCCTCTCACAAGGAAGACTTGTGTCAGCAACGATTTGTAGGTTGATTTTGCTAAAATAGAAAAACAAATCAAGACTCTGATAGATGAAAAACTTATTTAGGTCATGGTCTACCAAAGTGCGCATCCAAATTCGTTCATTCGTTAGAGCGTGTGATTGATACTGCCAAAACTCCAGAGTTATATACCAGTATACCAGGTAGTATTACCAATGCGTAGCCTGAGCGCGTGCGCATTGGTAGTAGATCACATTAGCTCCCAGTCGGCATTAATTTTTCAACAACATTTATGGACCATTATGAATTTAATAGATTATGAACTTTTAGCAAAATGTCAATGGGATCGCGTTGGAATGAATAATTTATGAAAATAGCAGACTTGCTTGTAACATCACGTCGTGGTAAAAATTGTACCACGTAGTGTCGTCACACGAGTAACGAACGAAATGTATCGTCTTTGTTTTTTATTTACGTGAAAAAGAAAAAAATACGTATCTTATATTTTTTAGAAATCTATCTAACGGACTAATTAGATTTTTTAGTCAACTCTACTATGAAGATTTAGATTAAACCTTCATCATGAAACACTCCTCCCATGTGGTAAAAATCAATTAAAAATTGAAACAGACTGAAAGACGCGGCGGGGTATTTTGTTTTAGAATATGTAGATGAGATATTAGATGAAAACTTAGATCGAACTAACGACAGAACAGACACTGGTTTTTAAAATTCAACGCAAAACAGTCGGGTCCTCTGAAATATTTATAACAGTAAATTCTAACTGTACCTGAAACCTACTTACCTAGAGAGGCGAAACTAGTTTGGCAACAATAAACTTCGTCGCAGCACTGCTAACATATTTCTATGAAAATGTTACGAAGGGAAGCTAGTTCTGCAATACTAAGTAGTAGGTGCAAGTGACGGGGAAGACAGAAAGTCAAGTCGGGTCGTTGAAGTGAATTTATTCAGTTTGACAGTATTGAGTAGCAGAGTCAGATAGTATAGAGGAAATCATAGCTAAATAACAACCACATCGCTCGCTCTTCAAGGTTAAGCAAAGCTTGCTGTAATCGTTCTGTGCACGGGTGACCATCTTAACAAATCGAGCATCTTGCGGGACAGAAAACATTTTTAATGTAAACAAATCATATAAACAAAACATGTATGCTCTTTAATGTCTTTTTTTAACAGCTTTGTACACAATGTTTTATGCAAATAAATATATTTCTATTTCCGTCCTAGGAAAGCACATTCCGTTGATCCCCCCGAGAGTCATTAGTAGATCTATGATAGTCGTTGTGGATTATCAGAAACCAGAAAGTCTGGCACCAGTCTTGCCAAGAACAACCGTGTTACCCCGTTACTGGGTTGTGGGGATTGGCAGTTGCTCCTTGTAAAATACAGATATTAAGTTGAATCCGGTTTCACTGTAAATCGACCCTATTATTGTTGGGAAAAGACTAGACAGATGACATATATAGAATAATCCGTCTATTTCTAGTATTGATATTCATTAGGTGTAGTTTTCTTAGTACAAATGCCTCTGTCTGTTCTTACAATCTCGGGAACCTATGATCTCTTTGGCAGGCGTACTAGAGGCCAAAGCCCAACCTTAAAGGCCCCGACAGACATTTCTACTAAAATGGGGCACCAACCGACGATTATCCTTGTATGCACTTTGCAAGTAAACCACGAATTCGGACTGGTTTGGCTGATTACGTGGATTGGTTTCTAACAAATATAAAAGATAATAGTCTAGTTTATGTGTTTATTTGAATTTCCAACAAAGACGAACAGTCCAGTCCAGTTATAACATAAACCACAATGTAATGACACAAAAAATAATTTAAGTGTCCATTTATTAAAGACAAGATGAAAACATGATAAAAGCATTCAAAAGTAATAACATTTTTCCACTAAATTAAATTGAATTGTACAATATTCAGTAATTAAATAACATCAAATTTAAATTTAAACTTTATAGTTATTAGAAGAAAAAAAGGTACGACGTATAGTTAATAAAATTAAATAAATAAATTAAATAAGACAGCTTCATAGAATACTCTTTATTATGTATGTCATTGTAATAAATCTTTATTAGATTATAATTCCTCGATATATTATGAGAAAGTTCAATTTTCTTCGGTGACATGTACACCATAAAAATTACAGAAAAGAAAGATGACGTAGATGTTATTACTTCCCATAATTTTATTCCTCTAAGCGACACTTTCGGATGGTGCAATAATACAGGCTGGGTTTCTTTTTTTTTTTTTTCAAAATCAACCCGTTTGATTACTGGCTAGGAAAACCGTTTGTTCTTGTTTGTTTTTTTTTTTAAATTCAATGATGCAGTTTAAGTTTTAATCAAAAGCAGACTCGAGACTTTCAGTTTTCAATTGAGGATTTCGGTCACCAGCGCACTCTTAAAAAATGCACCCCTGTATAATTAAAGTTTCAACAGTCAAAAATGGTTAAAAAATATCACGGTTTTTCATTTTTTTCTGCTGTCATACCACAATCATTATTCTTCAGTTGACAGTAACTTGGCGATTATTATGGTAAAGAGTTTTTATTCCTTATTATATTCCATACAAACTCAAATATCATACAAACACAAACTTGAAATTCATAAGTCCTCATTCTTGGACATAGATGAACTGAATGACACTAGTTTAGAACTGTTCTGAAAAAAACTGCGAGAGCAATTTTAAGTTTTATATACAAAGTCAAAAATTACTTTCTCTTATTCGACCTAAGTGAGATACCAAATAACATCAGATTAAAATTAGTTCATACACTTATTCTTGGAAAAGAATGAAACAATTTAGATTTCAATTTAAACTTGTGACTTTTATGAAACACCGTGTCAAATAAACGTTCTAAGATAGAAGGATCTACTTAAGGCTTCATTCACAAAAAGGAACTACATCATAGCAAACACCCGTTCCTTTTATTCCGCCAAGTGGAGATATCGGATTGTGTTCTCTCTCTTAAAATGAATTATCTCCACAACGGCCCTTATATACAAGTGGATGTACTCATCCTACCGACAAAATCGTTAAACCAGCTCTCTTGTCGCCCCAGAAAACTGATCAGAATACTCGTCTAAAGAATGTTCACGTTGAAGTATGCAATTTTGTGAGGTTTATTTTGCATCGCTTCAAGACTTAGCGGACGTTGATAAAATGGCGGGGAACGTCTTGGGGAAAAATATGGATATTGTTTTTTTTTTGTATCCTTACAAGCTGTATTACAATTAAAATAGAATTATCTTTAACAACGATAACAGGGATTATGAATGGATTGCTGCCGTGGGATCTGGAGGCGAGAGCCCTCGCGCACGTTTACGCGTTGCGCGTGGAGGCGCTACGCCGGGGTGAAACTCTGCTGCTGCGGCAAATTGCTGCGCAGTGGACGGAGCTCCAACGGGATCTCACGGAGGTATGGAGACATCGACTGTTGCAACCCAGCGCTGGGCACGCCACCATTGCAGCGATAAGTCCCCTCTTTGAGGAGTGGTTGGAGAGACGCCACAGCGTCCTCACTTCCATCTGACGCAGATGCTCAAAGCGATTTTGACGATTTTGGAATATCATTTGGTGCTATTAGGCTTTCATAAGGTTCTTTCAATATAGCCCTAGCAGGTCAACTCCACGATCCAGAGATCCATGGCAATCACTGAATCTGTACACCGCTACGTGATTTATTTCCACAAGCATACAAGTGCTTTGCCATCAAAGATGTGCGAGGTAGCGAGGCAGTGAGCTAGAAACAAACTCCCCAATGGAATCACTTCTAACCAAGCTGAGGGCAGCTGAGATGGAAAAAGGCTGGTAGAACTAGATATTTTTACATACAAAATAGGGAAGGATGTGTGCAAGAGATGCGGGTGAGGAATGTATGCGTAGTATGCCGCTGAAAAAGCCCGTTACACAACCTCGCTCTTCTCAGCTACAAACTGTTTGACAGCTTCGTTACGTACGTACTGCGTGAGCTAATCGAACTGCTTTGGTGGAAACAAACACATCCTATCCTAGCCTAGCACTGCTTAGCTAACGTCGCGCTATATAGCCATCTCGCACATCTTTCTTAAAAAAAACTCTTACTCATCCTATGAAAAGTTATGATAAATCAATCAATTTTGACACACCTGATCTTCTGACCTTGCCTCCCAGACGAGAATAACATCGTGCAAGGCATGACAAATACACGTGCCTTGTAGAATATTATACATATGTAAATGTATACATATATTTATTTACACCTTGAACTAGTGGGGAGAAACATGAACAGTTTATGTAACGTATCTCGCTAGTCCCGAATTGATGTAATGCTATTTGTTGTCAAGAAACTATGTTTTTTTGCTGATCTTTCTTTTTCTTTGTTTGACTGAGTTTTTGGAGATGAACTCGTGACTAAATAACAGCTGGAAGTGTTCTTCAAGGCTAAGCAACACTTGCTGGGGTCGGCCCATGGATGGGTGACCGCATTCTAGTGAAAGCATGTTACGCAGTTAGTCCCAGTGGTAATTTATAGATATTAACGGTTGCGGGTAGTCAGATACCAAGAAAAAACACAAAGGTCTTGAAACCAAGGGATATCGTTTTACCCTGTTATTGGGTCTTGTAGATCAAATAGTCGCTCCTTGTAAAATACTGGTACTCAGCTAGCTCAGAGATCAGTAGTATCCGATTAGACTGAAAGCCAACCCCAATAGTGTTTTAAAAAGTCTGGGCAATTTTACCATTTTTTTTTTTTGGATAGGAAATCATCAAATGACTTCTTCTTTCTTCAAAGCGGCAAAGCGGAAGTTAGTGTCTGACTCTTACTGGCTAAAACACACCCATGCTCCTCCTATTGCCCTTTACATTCCAGGGCCGCGGTGACTCTTTCGAACAAATTCCGCAACCGTCTAATGGTTACCTCCAAGTGCGACTACTAAGGGTGGGGTTTTGATTTCGACCAAAGTCGGTCAAAATGTGCTGAGATTTTACATTAAAACCTATAGAGATTTGGTTTGTTCCGAAGCTAAAGTTTTCGCGCTAAAGCGGCTGTGGCTTATTCAGCCACAAGCTCCATAATTTCCGAAAAATCCATAATAATTCTATTCTTTGCCTCTTAAATATCTATTGTATTTTTTGTCTAAACGCTTCCACGCCATTTTGGGTATCTAGGTTATATTTTTATCATGAAGCCTGTTGAAATTCCAGTTACTCCGCGTAAACACTTTAATATTCCGGACGCATCATTGAGCATTCTGATTTCAGGCCCGTAAATTTTGGACCTTTTGTACTCCAGGATCCATTAGACAGGTACGCTCAACGTATTTTTTTTATAAAGTTATTTTATGATAAAACTGATTACCTCGATGGATTTACTAAAGTGAATGCTGAGCGAAAGTTAAAGCGCTAATTTTTGTTAGACTCAAGTGTCCCCCTCTGCCAGCTAAAATAGAATAGAATAGAATAGAATACTATTCATTATGTACACCATACAAGTTACAGAAAATGAAATGCTGGTTTTGAAGACAGGAAAAAAATCATGGTAGTAGTAAATTAAAATGGTTCTAATTTAACTGTAATACTATTTATCGAAAATGTGTAGACTAACTTTTTGGACCTATGTATCCTGCTTATATGTGTGAAGTTTCATTAAAATCGGTTTAGTCATTTCGCAAAATAGTGACTTGAAAATTTGTATAAAATGCCATACGGCGTACACGCTCTTAAGTGATAAGTAGTTTCTTGCCCTATGGGTCACAGCAACTACGAATGATATCCTAGTGTAATACAGTACAGCTAGCATAAGAAGTAATGTGACTGTGTATGAGGAACCTTCGACCAGACGGGTTGTGAGAGCTGTTTCACATTAGGTCGGACCGACCACGCCAAATCGTGGCTGCACGTCCAGTAAAAGTGTCGGCTCCGTTAGTTTTGTCGGGTCGCGCATATGTGAACGGCGCTATTGAAATACATATACCAATATGGAACCGACACGTTTGTCGGCCCGATAAAACTGTCGGTCTCACAATATAGGTTTACGGGACTTTACACTGTGTTGCGTTTATCTCTATAACTACTAACAAAATAATATTACCCATAAAACCATAACATAAAATCTCACCATTCCATTTCTAAAAGACTCCACCAAACCGCTTGATAAATTTATTTACCCGGACGTGTACTTACACTTAGTGACAAAAAAATTGCGCCACTCACTTAACTCGGCGCATGAAAATATAAACTCCATGAATACATAACGAAGAAATTCCTCCCCTCCCACTTTAAGCTCGGAAACATTTATTTTACCCCCAGAAATAGGTCAGGTGGCTAGGCTGATGTAAAATTATTCGCTTCCTTTCTGTAAAACAAAAGTGTTGTACCTGGCAATTTGTTTGAATAGCCTAATTCTTTCGGTCTTTAGTCCCTGATGGTACAGCTACAGTAAAAATAGGGTTGTCTCTTAAAAGTCTCTCGTTCTGTTCATGGTATTATATTACCTTTGCTTCTTAATTAACTTAAAGAATGTCATAGAATGACTCGGTAGCTTGTTTAAAATGTGATACTAATAATAACAAAATATTATACATATACATATGTATATGTATGTACGTGCGAAAATTTGGATGGATGGATGATCCGATCTGGATGAATAGGGCACAGAAATAGATGATAGTCTGGAATAGCACATAGGCCCTATGGTATATGTGCTATTTCAGATTAGACAGATAATTTCAGACATCCTCGCGAGCGAAACCTCTCGCAGGAGATAGTAAGAAAATATAAATATATTTCATCATCATAGAATGGCCAGTTCCAACTTAATATCAATTATACATTGGTGAAACATTTCTGTTATATTAACATAGCTGACCTGAATAACTCATCTGCGTCAGAAATTAGAGAGAAAAATTCCTGGTTTTGCTACATTTTTCATTGATGTCTAAGCCTTACTCGATAAATGGGCTATCTAACACTGAAAGATTTTTTTCATTTCGAACCAGTAGTTCCTGAGATTGGCGCGTTCAAACAAACAAACACTTTCGCTTTATAATATGAGCATAGATAGTAATTTCAATCCCAAAAAAAATGTATTTTAAATTTTATTTTTGTTGTTGTACACCAAACACAGTGTTGAACCAAAGATTGACTGGTAGAGAATGTCTTGTTGCATTAAGTCCGCCCGTGTACCAATTTTGTACATAAAGTTTAAATAAATATATTTAGTTTTGTAAGTAATATTCTACTATATGACGTAGCATTAAAATGAATACAAATACATACTAATTTGAAAAACTTTCGAAGACATAAATAGCTCCACTGTACTTTACAATACCTTACACAGAAACTGGTCATTGCCTTATTTTACGACAAAGGTGAAAAGTAATAAAGTCTTTTAAATGTTTCTGGAATTGTGCCGGGCACTGCACAATACGTGTCGGGACCTTACATATGTCGTGCCGGTACAATCTTGCCCAGTAACAAAGTATATAGAACTAGTTGCCAAACGCAACTCCGCCCGCGTGAATTTTCTAAAATGATTCCAACAGAACATTTTTATGAACAGTATGTCCTCTCCTAGGAAATCCGGTCAGTTGTGAAGACATGAGGTACCTAAGAAACAAAACTCACTTTCGCATTGATATATTAGTTAGAGCAGTGGTGGCCAAGTGGCAACGGCCCCGACTTACGAATTGTAGGTCGCGGGTTCAAACCCTGCCAAGCGCAATACTTTGTATAATTAATTTTATCACCACTGCTCTCAAAACTGTGAAGGAAAACGTCGTGAGGAAACCGGCATGTCCTAGAACCAAAAATTCGAAGACATGTGACATTCACCAACCCAAACTGGGCCCGCGTGGTGGATTACGGCCCATTCCCTCTCCTAGAGAGGAGGCCTGTGTCCCAGCAGTGGGAACGTTAAAAGGCTGATTATGCTTATGCTTATATTAGTTAGGCTACTTAGTAGATAATAAGGGATAAATAAGGAACAGTTTGGTTTTTATTTTATAGGGTGAACTAATCGACCCACGCCATTTCGCCTCTCTTTTCTGTGAATAAGAGAGAGAACAACAGTTTTTTTCATTGATGCTCCGCTTCAATTGGTCGTAGCGCCTTTTAGTACTGGATAGCGACAATGTAACACTAAAAGGTCTTTTTCAATACGAATCAGTATTTCCTGAGATTAGCGCGTTTAACCGAAAATACAAACTCTTCAGCTTTATAATACTACTATACCTAAATGAGAAAACACTTTAGAGTGACTCTGTAGACTCAAAGACGTTTTTCTATTTTTAAATCCACGTTTTGTTATGTTATTTACGTTGAGTGGTCTACATTATCCTTTCGTATACTAATGCTGAATTTTTTGAGGGGTTCGTGGCTAAATTATAACAGCCGCACGGGTCGATTTTCAATGTGAATCAAGGCTTGCCGAGGTTTATCTGTGGATGGGTGACCATCTTAACATAACAAGACTCATCTTGAGAATCTCTACTACTCTAGAATAGCCTGTGTTATTTTCGACTAATAATTCTATTTCTGTGCCAAACAATCTGATCCTAATTGAGATTCAGACCGAGAATGTGAAAAACGAACATCCATTCATCCAAACACTCGCATTATTTATAATAATAGTAGGGTTTATTTATATGAAACGTACCGACGGTTTGAATAAAGTTCTAATTAGATTAAAAGCATGACTTGGTATTCCGTTAAGTATAAATATACGCAGACCGTTTCATAAACTAGTATTTGGATACCACTTTATAGAACGATCTGCATAAATAAAGGGAGAAAACGTGATAAATTCATGCAAAAATGTTTGTTGTGTACATACGCTTAGTCCACTGGCTAAGAAAGATACCAGCCCTCCTAGCCAAGTTGATAATCTGCAATCGTTAACGCTAGTCGAAAATGAATCAAATGTATGAAAATGAAATCATCTCAATGTTAAGTCACGTGGTTAGAACAAACGAATAGAAAATTCGTAGCCAAGTTCACATTATTCTAAATGATAGAATGAATTGTTATCATTTCTAAAATGTTCAACCCTAGATCCTTTGCTAAAATGTTTAAACTTAATGTTTAAAGCATTTAAACGGATTTTAACCTGTTTGACGTTTGTAGGAACGCTCGCCATAGACTAAAGAATAGGTCGTTTTTCTAAAGACATTGTAGGACGAGCGGCCGACTCAGGCGCGTCAACATGACTACCAACTTATCGTTTTCTACAGTTGCTGTCACTGAGGCGTTAACGATTGGAGAACGGAATTCGACACGAAACGGTTGTAACTTGGCTAGGGGGGCAGGTCTTGTATTTGCTTGTCTTGTAACATTATTCGCAAAAATCGTATGATTTCAATATTTGTATTCTTGCCTTTTTTTTCTGGATGGGAAATCATCAAATGACTTCTTCTTATTTAACATCAACGACGGCAGACTCTAGCTTTCGTCATACCATTCGAAGCTAACCTATCCGAGTCGGGGTGTCTTAAGCCCCCCTTTTCTTTCTTTTTTTTCTGCATGGGAAATCATCAAATGACTTCTCCCGCTCTGGGCGGAGCGGAAGGGAGTGCCAGACTCTTATTGACTAAAACCCACCCGTGATCCTTCTTGTGCCCTTTACGTTCCACGGCCGTATTCTTGCCTGTGACCACTATCTCAGCGGATGGTAAGCGATGATTTAATCGACGACAGAATACGCTTATCTACAAAAACTTTGTCTAGTTTGTTTGTTTGTATAGTTTTAGCATAGTAATAGAGACATGAGGAATATTTTTTCTCAAGTCCCTCCGGAGGAACCCTTACAAAGAACTATGTATTATTCGACCAAAAAAGTTTATATTTCCATTAGTAAAATATTAAAGGTCATGATTGATGTCAATTCAGAGCGGCTTTATTTCTTTACATGCTGACCCGCGCGACTTCGCCTGCGTCACATAACGATAAAAAACAGTGTTTGCATCATTTTTAATTAATGCTCCCTCTCCTATTGGTCATAGCGTGATGATATAAAGGTATATAGCTTGTAGCCTTCCTCGATAAATGGGCTATCCAACACTAAACGATTTTTTCAATTTGGACCAGTAATTCCTGAGATTAACGCGTTCAAGCAAACAAACAAACTCTTTAACTTTAGCAGAAACAAAGACATTCTCTATGAGCAGAAACAACCAAAAACACTGGATTTCCAAAATTAACGTTATTTATTATTTATTTGTGTTTTTTATTTAGAAGTCGGTTGTATTTTGTATAAAAAATAGTATTTTTCTCCACTCGACTCAATGAAATCAACAATTATAGTTTGTATTTTATAGACAGTTATCAAAGGTTTGTCATTTACTGAACACGTAAAAGTCCAACACTTCTTTGCTATTTATCATAAGCCAACCTCCCCCCCTGCTATTCTGAAGAGAGTTTTGCGTTAGGTACGCAAATATTTACAACCTCAAAACATTATTGCCTGTTTTATCGCACGGAAGGGTGAAAAAACTTTAATTTTTTTTTTTAAGAATGGGAAATCATCTAATGGCTTCTTCCGCGCTGAGCAGAGCAGGAAGGAGTGTGATACTTTTATAGCTAAAACACATCCGTGTTCCTCCAAATACCCTTTGCTTTCTAGGGCCGTGTTAACTCTTTTGAACAAATCCGAAACAAAAAGCAGAACCTAGCTTTTCTTAAACCGTACCTACATGGTCCCATCCATACGCACATAATATAGTTTGGGGAATTTCATTATTCTAACAGCTAAGCAACGGTCTTGTAAGTCAAAAGTGAATAGGCTACTTCTAGGCAAGTCTGTCCACCGTCGCCCACACCATCGACTTCCATCAGATGAGATTTTGCTAAAACGTGAGCCTATCAATCTATACTAGTCTATACTCTATACTAATATTATAAAGAGGAAAGATTTGTATTTTTGTATGTAACGAATAAACTCAAAAACTACTGGACCGATTTCAAAAATTCTTTCACCATTAGAAAGCTATATTCACCCTGAGTAACATAGGCTATATTTTATCCCCATATTCCCACGGGAATGGGAACTACGCGTGCAAAATCGCGGGGCGCTGCTAGTAATAAAATAAAACTCTCAATTCCATTTTCGAAGTTATAAAGTAGGACCCAACAAACATCGAAACCAATATTTCCCGTCAATAATATTCGTCTGGATTTACAATATGCTTTCACATCCAAAACTTATCGCTTTATATAAAAGCTAGCACTACTTAAAGTATATAAGTGCTTGAACGAAAATAAAGTCTGCATTTTACGATAAATCCATGAAAACCGACTTCCAAGATGGCGGATTACGGTCACGAGACGTTTATCGACGTGAAGCCGATATGGAATTAAGTCATTATGGTCCCACTAATGACCCTTAGCTGATGTATAAAAACACGATGCCAAGGACATAATTAAAAATACTTGAGCGGCTTTTTTTGGTTCCGATAAGAGATTATCAAGGTTTTGAATAAAATGCGATTGTAATTTAGGAGCTCGTGGCTAAATAATAACTACGCGGGTCAAACTTCAAGGTTAAGCAACACATGTCCAGGTCAGTCCGTGGATGGGTGACCATCCATAATATATTGAGTTTCCACCGTGTCTCGGAAAGCATGTTGGTCCTGAGTACCATTTAAACGTCTATATGATACACTCAGCCGTGTTTTACCTACTTCTCTGGCCAAGCCATTCATAAGATTTTGGATCGAACGACTATTTAATTGTGTGTCTAAAGTTTATGGAGAACAATACAGAACTTCATATTATCAACTAAATAGTTGCGTAGCTAAAAGAACAAAAAAATAGTCACCGATTGGTCGACGAAATTTAAAAAATTACCAAAATCAGAGGTTAAATTCCAGTATACTAGGTATCAAACTCAGAATTTCAGCACCACATTCATCCTTATGATAATCAGTGGTATTGTTACCTCTCCAAAACATCCCATCGGTAATTATTTGCTCGTTTTTCATTCATTCCTCCGGTCATTATAAAACTCCGTAAAAATGAAACAATTTCTAATCTAGTATTAATCATCGTGAAACCCCGAAAAACATTATAAAAGAGGGTAAATTTAATTCATTCCTCTCACGCATGTCAAATGTTCAGGAGAGCCCGTTTTGAGATAAAAAAAAGTTCCTGATTACAGAGCAGGCTTACATAATTGTCTGGATGTAATGTGTTCTCATCTGTGGTTTTAAATTATTATCTTGTAACCATTTTTTGGACAGAAATGTGCCAGCGACATTGTCTGCTGAAGTGTGTTACAGAATAAACGTAATACCTTGAAAATGTTCATTTTACTCATTATTATAAACAACTTTTATTATGGAACCAACACTAAAAATGCGAAAAGAAATAGACTGACCCATACTGTCAAATTTACTGAGCAGCTCTTTTTTTCTTGCGCTTTTGTTGGTGTTCAAAAA
The DNA here is from genome assembly GCA_905332915.2 of Hecatera dysodea. Lineage (NCBI taxonomy): Eukaryota > Metazoa > Arthropoda > Insecta > Lepidoptera > Noctuidae > Hecatera > Hecatera dysodea. The sequence continues at coordinate 3,754,800 of HG995290.1, read as the reverse complement.
AACGAAGAAACAACCAAAAACACCGACTTTCGAAATAAAAGTTATTGTATACTTATTGTTATTTTTTTTTGGTTTAAAAGTCGGTTTTAATTTTTTGTTATAAAGTTTTTTTTTTATAAAACTATTTTAGCACACGCGCAAAATCAAGGTAGGGTCGCTAATATATAATTCGCCTATATAAAGTCATAAAATATAGTTACAGTTAGATGCTATCACTTTCAGTTGCATTGTGGCGTCAAAAACCTATATATGTATATATATGACCTTCATGTACCATCTCGTGAGTATCTCGCGGTAATATTATCGTTCTGCCACTTCATTCTGTAACAACTGTATGAAGCTCTCTCGCAATTCGACAGGTGACATTGACGAGCAGATGTCAACGACACAGGTGGCGTCTTCAGGCTAAGTGCATTGAGCATTTGAGAGTAACTTTCGTTTAAAATAGAGTTAAAAAAACAAAAATACCTAGTTAGACGATATGTGTTTGTAACCAAGAGCCAGTAATAAGATACGGTGAACTTTACAAAATGGGAAAAAAAACAATAACAGCCCCACGGTTCAATTTAGGAAACGCTCTCAACCATTCTCCCCGCCCACAACAGGCACACCGGTCGTCGGAGAAGGGCGGGCATACAGTGCCCTTAACGGCGGCGGACTTGGAGACGTCCGTCGCCCCCCAATCATCCGGACCCGAGGTTCCCATGTACCCCTCTTTGACGTCGCGGAGGGAGTCAAACACCTCACTTCCTCCGCAGACCCGAGGTGGCCCGCAGAGGTGGGCTGGCATCAGCCAGGGATTACAGAGGTCGTATATGTTCCCGCGATCCCCGGCGAAGGTGGGAGAAGGAACACCGGGGTGGTTTTATTCACTAACAGCCTGACAGACCCCTCCGCCTGCGCCAGGGTGGAGAACATCCAAGTGGATTTCCCCCCATAATAAAAATAAAATAAAAGGTGTGGAGGATATCCATAAGGACAAGCCCCGTAAAAAAAGAGATCAGCGACCATGTCAACATACCAAGATTCTTCGTAAATGCATCGGAAAGCATGCTTAGCTAGTCCCGGGAGTCCATTATGATCTTTTTCACTCGTTATTTTCAGTCAGTCGTTCTTAGAAGCTAAAAAATCTAACACCAGTCTTGCTTTGTTGTATCGATCAGGTAGGCAGTCACTGAAAATTAAACTCTAGCAATGCTTCATGTTGCATAGTTGAGAATAGGCTAAGCAGATTGAGAGTTAGTCTCGTTGACGACAGAGTTAACAAAACAAAAATACCTAGCTAGACATACACATTGGACTTGAGGAAAAGCCTGTCCAGTTTCAGAAACAATGCTTCTAAAAGCCCAACTTTCACATTAACCCAACTTGACTCATACGGCTGGGTATTGAACCTAATACTAAATGTAATAAGTTAGAAAATTGCTACTTATTACAAAAGTAATTTCCCCACAAACAAAGTTTTCAACGCCAATCCCAGGCAATTTCCCACAACAACAAGTATTGACAAAGAACCAAATGAGGAAATAACATGTTCTGTCAACTTTCCATTATGTCTCCCTTGTTTCACGCCATTAACTCACCTACTTGGGGGCAATACCCCATATTATAGGGTCCTTACCTATAAATCAACGACAGAATGCATTGTCAACTTCTCTATCACGCGAAAGTTACTAATAGTACTTGTAGCTACGGACATTTATGTGTTTTTCATGGGGTATTAAAGGTCACACCATAAAAAATAAGTACCCGTAACTTCGCACTTTGAAGGTTACGCACTTTAAGGTCAACTTAGATAAGGAATATTATGTTTAAGGCACGAAAACGCGCGGCAAATAAAATCATATTTAAGCTGTCGTAAACTAAATAAATTGTATATCTTGAGCTGTGACTCAAACAGCATCTAAAATTAACTTTATTTAACTTGAAAGAACAGATTTTCTTGTGTATAGAGAAAAGCTGAATTGTAGACTAACATAACTTAATATCACGCCTGTAATCCATCGAGGAGAGAGGTATATTGTGAGCAGTCTGATTTCACCAATTATGATTAACAACTACGCATAAATCTAGGTCGGAACAACCCCAGATGTCTGAATTAAGAATTTTGTGTCGATTATTAATCTAAGTCTAGTCTGAAAACCTGACTAAATGAAAAAGCATTAAAGTAGGATGTGACACGTTCTTAACTCAATATACTTAACTCTTAAAAAGAAACCGGCTTTTAAACTGAATCATGGCCTATAGGGCATTTTCTATGGACTTAGGTATCATATATGTGCTTACTGTCCCAAACACTTTTGTTGTCATACATAATATATTAAAAACGTCAACGCATATATAAAATGCAGCATTACAGATAAAAACACGATATCTGTGAAAAATGTTTTCAGCATGGACCCACATTTTGCGATCCTGACAAAAAAGTCGGAATGGAATCGTTCCAACCAAATTTCAGGATTCCTTTATTCGTATGTCATATCTTTATCTCTCTCTTTTTGTAAATAAAAGACAAAGGGTTTATACTCACGACCGCATTATCATAGAATAAAGAGTTGGGATCTTGTAGTCGTGGTGAGGCGCACAGATTTATGCCCCAAAAATGGTATGAAGATTTGCAGGACAGCACACGTTATGGCAATTCATCAAATACACGATGAAGCCTTGGCCCGGTTTCGTAACAGCCCGTTTTAGAGTCCCTGTGCAAAATGGCCTTGTCATATTTAGGAAACGGTTTTTTTATCGGCCTTTTATCCCACACATTTTAACCAGCATGCAAAAAGTTCCTAATGCTTTTTAATCATGCAAGCTTCATTGAATAATAAAAGCTTGGGATTACATTTCTTTTGTTTTACATTTCTTTTTATGTCTATTTCATTATAGGTTTGATCCAATGTATTTACAGGATATACTCAGCTTATAAGATCATTTCTTTTATCTATGAAATAGTAAGCTTTACACGGATTTACCGTCATTTCGCCGACGTAAACCTTAGGGACGCCAGATTTTCCAGATATCAATATACAAATGGCCGTTGTTACGACACCCGTGAGAGATGTTATTCTTGAAGGGAACGAAGCGGAGGGAATCAATATCCTGAGCCGGAAACCCGTCACTTAAGTTGCAGACAAGCGGCAGCAATATACGTCGGGTTTGTTCCACTACTTCCTTATAAACCTGATGAAGAATAAGATGAGGCCGTACCTCCACATTTATAAGACAGAAGTTAAAGTCTAAAAGGAAAACCTGACCATAAATCTTAATTTTCCCCGAAAAAGGTTCAAGGCGAAAATAAAAAACATAAGTATGACTTAACCATTTGGTGTAACAGAAACTCACTTTAGGCAACGAAAATAGGTCTGAGTCAGCCAAATTAATGCCATCATTAAAGTGAAATCTAACAGAATTTACTCTTCATTATAATTTTTACGACTCCAAGCTATTATACGAGCTGGTATCTTTTATTTGGATTAATTTCCATATCTTGGTTTGTAATTGCTCCCCAACTCATCATGGACCCTAGAGGGCGGGTGGAGGAGGATCTAAAGTCATGTGGTGTGAGCCCTTTTTAAGTAAAACGCGGATTCTGGGGGTCTATTCCACCCCAGAGATTCGCTAAATCCAACCCAAGATTATAATTATAATGAAAGGAATTATTTCAGTGGAAAAAGTCCCAAAAGTACGTGTGTTGATGAGATTAAAAAAAAAATTTCGTTGTGAAAGTTTCTTTATGTTTGAAACATTTTAATGTGAGTCTCATTTTGATACGTAAGGAAAATTGATGAAAGCAGTGAGAATTAGATGAACATAGCCCTTTGTCACTTTCTCGGCAGTTATTATTTGGATTCGTTTGTTACATATTGGTACTTCTTTATCATCTGGGTTGCTATACAAATATTCAGTTTTTTTCTTTTATTTCTCTTCTCAGTTGCAGATTGGGTTTAAATATTTATAAATTAATTCAGGTCAAAATTTCCTTTCATATTATTCTCAGTGTATGTTGTGTGAACAAATTTTAATGTCCGAACAAGTTTTTAATGTCCGAAGACGGAGAGTCGTTTCACGATTGGTTTATTAAGTAATTCAATATTATCGTACATAGATCCAAATCTTCATTTTATTATATTTGTAGCTTAAATGGCAGTTATACATTTTATGCTTTCGGCATCATTTAATTATCATTTTACTGCCTTGAAAATTGTGTTTCGCGGGGTAATAAAACAATATTTTGGACTAAAAGATAATCGGTTAGTATTTGTTTAATTATTGTTTCTTCATCTAAATTTCGCGCAACAAGCACACAGCTGATAGGAGGAGTTGAGCGCGTTTCGATTAGCCGCGCGCTGAGTAACCATAAAGTTTCAAAGTTAACATATTTTATTAACGATAACTTTTTTTTTGTAATAGTCATAATTACAAAAAAAAGAGTCACAGACATCAAAATGAAAAATACGTATATAAGGGTACTCGTCATAAGCTTAATTTGTCAGTGTTTGTGCCCTGAATAAAAAATATTCCTGTATATGTTTATGCTACCGGATAATTGTAAAATGCGTAATGTTATAAAATCTTGGGAGATTGCTAATATAATAAACTCTCGATAAACGCTGCTGATGTTTGCAGGCTTTAAAAAAACATGAATGGCATGACAGGAGCTACGACTGAAAGTAACACTAAATCGTGAAAAAAAATCGACTGCCCCATATATTTATGTGCGAATAACTCGACAAAATGTACTGAACAGCCGATAGCTTTTTCTCTCGATTTCGGGGTTGGCCCCATAATAAAATTTTTTCATAATGATGTGTACAATGACCATGTATTGATCATTATGAAAAATATACACGAGTATACACATGTATATATTATATATCAAACAATCATACAATTTTAACCGATCCATCTTAGTATATTATAGTAATCGAATATAATCAATTTTGATCACACATAAAGTATCAAGTAAACATTATAAATAAACAAACTAATATAATCCTAACGATAACAAATTCGACGGTAATCTACAAACACAGTATTCTAAAACCAATTTCACTTATTTAAACACGATCAAACGATATGAACATCAATTTTAATAAATTAATACTGTATAGAGTGCCCAATTTCTAAGTAAACGTTTTCAGTTTTGTTTACTAGCTTTTGCACTGTGGCTTCACCCTTCACCTTTCGGCAGCGAAAACGGAAAATAATCGTATAGGTTTTGGTAATTGTACATAATTATAGCTAATGAGTCTTTGCGGAATTTGTTCGATAAAATCACACTGGCGCTAGAACGCAAAAGGTAGAGGAACACGAATCGGTTTTATTAAATAAGAGCCTGTCACTCGATTCCGTTTCGTTCTCTCGTCATTTTATGAATTCCCACCTTTAAAAAATATTAGAATAATTAAACTAATGAGTATTGGTCTCTGGGGATGTTTGAGTCAACAGCTAGGCTCATTAAATACATCCATAGCTTTTCATCATCTGAGATTGTGGTCGAAATCGAACTTGTGAAAAAAGAGACTAAAAAGATAAAAAAAAATAACACATCATTTCACACAAAGGACACTTCATTTTGACAATCTTTAAACACAAGCACAATTGATTAGGAATTTCCTTCAATAATCTTAGAATTTTTATATTGGTTTGTTACTTAATAGGGAATCTGACCGTGTTCTACTAGTGTTTCAAATTTCATACCAATCTGTTTAGCTGTTGAGGCGATCCTGGTGAACAAACATCCAAATATACAAACTTTCTCATTTATAATATTACTTAAATTGTTGTAGAATCGAGCCAATTTCGTCTATGACATTTATAGACTGTGCTCTTGTCAATAGATAGTCACTCAATTGAAGATAAATTGTTCGCTGTCAAATACAATTACTGGAATAGACAGTTTTATTTATAGAACTTAATCCTCTCAGTGTTGGGTTAGAAAATATAAATGCCAAAATTGTTTATTGTGGGTTGTTTTTCTTCAAAACAAATTGGAAACTGGATGTGCTTTTCTTTTAGTGTTAAATAAATAACTAGCTCTATATTTCTTATTTAACTACACAAACAATTTACATATGTACATACTGACTGGGTGTTTATTTTTGTAAGAATTTTTTAGTATTTTATCAAATTACAAGACATAATTCAAATGTGTGATTTTCAGGAATTCCATACTCTTGAGCAGCATATTCAACAAAAAAGCCAAATATATGGCGAAAATTCATACACATCCACTAAAAATCCGCAACAGCTGGACGAAATACGAATGACGTCGTCAATATAAACAACAATCACATTAATTTATCCCAACCTTAATCACACATGATATGTCTTTGTCCTAAATCCACTTTAGAGTCCCAAAGTCACTTTATCAAGCTAATAGCTCAAGTTCTTTTGTTTATTGATCTACCTAACTTAAGGTCCTATTATTGTTCCCCACTTGCTTAAACGCTTCGGGCAAGGCAATCCTTAAGTGGGGGGCCCTTATAACTCCTAAAACCATATTTCATTTACCCGAGTTTAACGTTGCAGGAACCCTACTGAATATGTAAGTTGCGGGTTCTACGTTATTTCAGAGAAGCGATCTGCGGAGCGATTTCAGTTAGCTACGTTTTTACGGATCCGTACCTCAAAAGGAAAACGGAACCCATATAGGTTCACTTCGTTGTCTGTCTGTCGGTCTGTTATGACCCTTTTTCTCAGAAAAGCATGAAGCTATTATGTTGAAATTTATATTAATATCAAATAAAAATACTGCTATTTATGCATGGTTTTCGTGACCAATTTTGATCTAAATGCGATCTAATATCATCGTCAACCAACTGACACAATGCTTGAGATTGAATGGTTTTTTTTTTTAATATTTCCACCTGACACCAGGAAAAAACGGTTACCTTATTAATAAAATTACGTTGTTCCTACTAAGCTTGGGGTATTTAACTTTTAGTTGCTTCCAGGTAAACGTGCTTCATCGTTGACTACATCATCGCATTCTATCAGGTTAGAAAGTGGTCAAACGCTAGTCATAATACAAAATAAATAAAATGATTCATTAGATTTCTATAACGACAAATCAAAGTACTTTATAATCATTATCATAACATTATGTTCTTCATCAATGAATAAAGTTACATCACTCTAGGTCCCATGCCCTCGTTATTACAATTAATTACCTCTGAATTGTCGATCCTCTGGGTTAATTATATCAAGGTTCAATAAAGGGCCCATTTTCCCTAACTACTATCGATTCAGGGATAGCAATTGATTGTATTCACCTCATTAGTCACTTGATGAAGGTTCTAAAGAACGGTTCTTTCTAATAGACGTTGATTTACTGGATTTCTTTGTTTCACACATTCTCTTGAAAAGATAGGCGATCTAGTTCTACTATTAATAAATTGGGGCGACTTTTTACTTACCTATTCTTTTGGGTCACGGATTCTAGATTGTTCAATTAAAAATTCTTCCAATTGTTGAAATTACAGGAAAATTTACCAATCAGGTTTACCCTCGAAAGTTTTTGAATAGTAGGTATTTAAATACTTTCGAGGCATGATTCAACAAATATGTAAATTGTTGGTTATTATTTCTTTCCTTTCTGATAAATACCTGTTTCTATTCCAATTTATCGTTTTCCTCATTTTCAATAAACTTGCCGTTATGAACCGTGAATTTACAAATCAGATTAGCAATCGGCGAAATTGTATTTAGAATCCAAATAATATACCAGTAAATTCTTTGTTCGTACAAAATGCTTTCCTCATTCCTTCAATGTCGTATTATTCCGTTGATTACAATCTAAATCGCTCTTCCTACATTACTATAGCATTCACGGAGTTTCAGCTTTAAGTAAATCTAGTAGATTTCACGAAGGGTTTTGATTCTCCACGCTTTCAATAGAAAATGTATTCGAGGCTCGCGCTGCTGAATTAAAGGGCCATTCCGGTGTTCAAAGATGGATGGCGTTGATTTCTGCGGTCACCTAAATAAATAAATAACCGTGGTGTTCAGGGTTTCATGTATTTTTTATGAAAATGTACGTGGACTCAATGTTCGATATTTAGGGCGTGAACAACCGAAAGTTTAATGATATAGGAGATTGGTTGTGATAAATATTTAATCACCTAACTAGCAGTGCCCGCTGTCCCGCCTGCGGTACTTTGTACTGGAACTATGATTTCAGGCTAAATTTTAAATAACAAAAGCTTCGTTGTATTCCTCTAAGTCGTTTAGATGTAAACCCTTAAACGATTCAACAAGTTTTACAGAAAAAATGAAACTAGCTTCTGTCATCAGCTTTTCTCACATAAGATCTAAACAGTGTCTTTGTTCTAATCAAGACCATGGTCTACCTGTGTTCCCAAGCTCATAAAATCAACCGTCTGCGCATCGCTCAACCATTCTACCAAACGGCTAAAAATTCAAACACAAAACTTTACATGTAAATTATCAGAAGTATGTACCTACAATGTTGGGTTTATATTCTAGTTTCTATATATGCTTACATGAATACATCAAAAGGCCACAATTAAAAATAAAAACAAAAAAAAGCTCTACAAAGATTTTACTCGTCTACGTGTTATTATTATATCACTAGATAGCAATAAAGCTAGAAATTAAATGTAATTATCACTGTATCAAAAACATAACAGAAGGTGTAGGATGTGTTTTGTTTCTGATGTTTCAGAAACAAAACACAGCCTACACCTTCGAGAGTTATAATAACTGATAAAAGATTTGAGTTATAATAACCAGTAAAGCCTAACTTTCATACACACCAATTAAATATAATTGGTGTGTATGAAAGATAGGCTTTGGGAGTAATTTAAATATTCGTAATTACAAAACAACTGGTAATATACATACGTCTACATTCTAAGAGTACAAAATTTATTTTTGACTAGCTGCTGCCCGCGACTTCGTCCCCGTAGAATCCCCGATTTTAAAACATTCTTTATCGCTGCTCCGCTCCTATTGGCTTAAGCGTGATGATATATAGCCTAAAGCCTTCCTCGATAAATGGTCTATTCAACCCAAAAAGAATTTTTCAATTCGAACCAGTAGTTCCTGAGATTAGCGCGTTCAAACAAACAAACAAACTCTTCAGCTTTATAATATTAGTATAGATGTTGGAACTAATAAATTCACTCTCAATTTAAATATCTAGTTTATAGCGAGGAAACAACGTCTCTATTATTTTGCTTTGAATTAATTGGTAAATGATCATGGCAATGTTAGCACTCATAAATTAGAACAACTTTTACTATAGCACCAACCCTGTAATTGTGAAAAACAGCCACATTTCGTGGAATTATGTGAACATGGAATGGACGTACTTAACATGTGTTTTTCTTCTTTAACATTTCAAATTTTAGCCCTTGGAAAAAGTAATCATATTGCTTTATAATACAACTTTTAGTAATTACACATGATGAATGGATGGGAATGGATGGATGGGAAATCATCAAATGACCCCTCCCGCCCTGGGTGGAGCGGTAGGGAGTGTCCGATTTTACTGACTAAAACCCACCCGTGCTCCTCCATGTGCCCTTTGCGTTCCAGGGCCGCGGTAACTCTTTCGAACAAATTCCGCAACCCTAGCAGGCACCGACCCTATGGGGCCCCGTCTCTGGTGCTGACGGCTCCTTGAGGCGCGCGTGAAGCACAACGCGTCGTCGACTCAGCCTGGTATCGGACGGCGAGCCACCCACGCTCACCGTCCCCAGGCATCAGCCACTGCGCAATAGCAGCGGCCGACTTGTCTCTGGAGGAGGCTGCGATGGGACCATTACTGGCACTCCATTTCAGCCCCCTCCCGAGTACTAGGAGTCGCAGCACCCGCAGCAGAGGCGGCAGTGGCGGCGACGGAAGCCGCGGCGGCAGCAGAGGCGGCGGCGGCGGCGGACCTCTTGCCCTTGGTCGGGGCGGATGGCGCGCAGGCCCTTCCCCCAGCCCAGTGCTGGGCCGGTTTGCCAACAGCCGCACATGCAATGCAGTGCGGCGTGGCCTCGCACGAGCCGGCCCGATGACCGGACTGACCACAGCGGAAACAAAGTCCACTGCGGTCCACCTCCGAGGGGCACATAGCTCCTGTGTGGTTGCCCACATGGCAGCGGTAGCACCTCAGAGGTCTGGGTTCCAGCAGTTTTACCCGCGCAGACACCCACCCCACCAAGAACCTCCGGCCCTCCGATATAGTTCTGGCCGCCGTCACGGCTCACCACAAGGGTTTGCACGCCCGTGTTGTCACGACGGATGGTGCCCGCCTTGACAAGCTCTGCAGAGCACCCCCCAGTCCTGGCGACGGCGGCTACAACTTCCTCCTCCGTAACGGAGTCATCCAGGCCCACTATGCGCATGTCGATGCGCTTAGTCGGCCTGGACACCCGGACCTCGTCCGCGGGTAAGACCGCCCTCAGCTTTTCGGCCAGGGCGTCCGCGAACGGGCCACTCTCCGCTCCGGCGAGCTCGAGCTTGCGGGCACCGGTCAGGGTCCTCCTGACCCCGATGCCCCCGCTGATGCCCAGCTCTTGGAGGCTCACCGCCTCCTTCGCCCGCTTCAGTACGGCGAGATACGTCACGCTCCTCTCTTCCGCTTCCGGCTGCAGTGTAAGCACCACAGCCGCGGATTTCGGGGCGCGAAGCCTCGCCGCAATGGCGTTGGCCTTCCGCCGCTGCCTCCTCGCCTTATTTTTGGCCGCTTTCGCAGCGGAGCGCTGGCGCAGCTCCCGCCTTGGCCTTCGCCTGGCCGGACGTTCCCGGGCCAGCAGCCACCGCGGCTGCGTACGAAGCCGCCCTCTGCTGTCCGGGTGCCTGCTCCTCGGCAGTGGGAGGTACCTCTCCCGGGGACTCCGAGTCGTCGGAGTCGAGAGGAGGTGGACGAGTAGAGGGAGCCCTTTTTTTTTTTTTTTTTTTCTGGATGGGAAATCATCAAATGACTTCTCCCGCTATGGGCGGAGCGGAAGGGAGTGTCAGACTCTTACTGACTAAAACCCACCCGTGATCCTTCTTGTGCCCTTTGCGTTCCAGGGCCGCGGTGACTCTTTCGAACAAATTCCGCAACCCTAGCAGGCACTGACCCTATGGGGCCCCGTCTAATTTGCTGACGGCTCTTTGAGGCGCGCGTGGAACACGACGCGCCGTCGACTCGGGCCTGGTTGCTATCGGACGGCGAGCCACCCATAGCTCGCCATCCGCAGGCCCGCGCCTACGGTGGCCGGGAATCGCCCTGCGTTTCCCGACGCCCGGGGCGTCTTCTTCTGTTGCGGCGGCTGGAGCGAGGGGCATCCCTCTCTCGCACGCGCTCCGCCTCCTCTTTCGCTAGCATTACTGCTTCGCAGAAGGAGGCGACCGCTTCCCATGCCTCCTCGCTCCGGACCATGGCCCGAACCAGGGCCGGACGCGAGAGGTCGCCGCCGCCGATCGCCTCGACGAGGACACGGCGGTGCTCCGCCCAAGCAGGGCAGACCTCCACCGTATGCTCCACCGTGTCCTCCGGGCGATCCACACAGTGATGACACCCGGACGTGTCCTCCCGCTGGATCCGACACAGGTACCTCCCGAAACAACCGTGTCCGGTGAGCACCTGCGTCAGGCGGAAGGTGAGAACGCCGTGACGTCTCTCCAGCCACGCCTCAAAGAGGGGACTTATCGCCACAATAGTGGCGTGCCCAGAGTAGAGGGAGCCCTGCGACCGCTCCCTCCAGGGCGACGCCCCTCCCCCGCCAACCTCTCGGCCCGACGCTCCACCTCCCGGTTAGAGGGAGCCAGCCCCTTCCCTGCCTCACAGCCCCTGCCCCGCCTAGCGGTGGGGATTTTCCGGGCGGAGGCAAACTCGCCCTCGGAGGACGACCCGCTGTCATCCTCCCGTCTGGGCCGCTTGCGGAAGAGCTTGACGCCCTCCACAGCAGCCTCCCCTCCTCTGTCTCCAGAGCCCGCCGAGCTGACCGTTACTAGGTCAAGTGCAGAGCCAGAATCTGACCCTGCACCTCCCCGGCGCCCAGGCGAACTCCCCGCATCACAACCGAAAGCCATCAGCTCCTTGAAGGAAGCGGATCCGGATGACGTCGATTCTGAGCCTCCTCGGCTCTTGTTGCCACTGGCAAGCGGAAGGCGTTTGTTGCCCACCCCAGAGTACGGAGGGCAGCCCGCCAAAGCGGGGTGGGATTCCCCGACCGCTGAGCAGTCGGGACCCACCTGGGGACTCATTTTACAAAAGCCTTTGTTTTCCATCTTGTTCCTTTTAGAGGGTGCGGTCCCTTACTCCTCCGCCCTTTCTCCATCACAGGGCCTCTCCTCCCACCCGCTCACTGCCTTCACAGCCACGTCTGATGAGCAGACGCGTACCAAAAGGCAGCGAGCGGGATTCCCCGCGTGTGTGTCTCTCTTGGTCTGATCCCTCACTTGCGACCTTCCGGCATGAGTGGCTCTACCGGGAAAGCTCGCAAGATCATTGAGACGCTCAAGCCCCACCACGGCGACAACGTGGAGACACATTCGGTGGGGAATTATACATACCTACTATTTAAACTTTATACAAAAAGGTACGTAATATACCGGGTGTCGTTAACCGGCAGATAAAGAATAATCGAGGGATTTTTAAAAGCTGCATTTTTATAGAAAAAAAATGTAGTAATTCAAAGTAAAGAAACTGATAAGAAAGAAGAAAGTATAGAAAAACGGAAGAAACTCCGAGTACAAACGAACCCAAGCAAATGAAACTAGTTCAACAAATTTTAATTCAGCGTTCTTAGAATTGGCTAATCTAAAACTGTTCGCAATTTCAAATATAATCTTGTTTGATACTTTCCAATAACCTAAAATGCTTCAACTCTTTTTACTCTAGTAAACAGATAGTTTAGCTTTCTTTTGCTTCTTTTCATGTGGACTCATTCCTCAAATTTAGTCCGACCAGTTTGTGGCCACTAGGACAACCAAGTCATTAGCCGCGGTGCAGGTCCGGGAACGTGCAGGTGATTGGGCATAAAGTGCAGGAAAGTAGGTGCGGCATATGCTGCGAAGGGGCTTTTCAATGGCACTGTCTTTGGGATGGGTCTATGATACCCCACTTGGCTAGATTGTTTGCTTCAACTTATAACAGAATAAATGCCTGAATGACCTGAACCTTTGTTATTGTACTCATTATTATGAATAACTTTTACTCTAGAACCTACACTGAAATCGCTATGTTCTGCTGGAATTAGAGTGAAGTGTGGATGGGCAGGATGGGTTTTCTTCCACAGTACACTTTAGGAAAATTATTATTGAACCATCATCGTCCTCTCTCCCTCTGAATTCATTAATGGTCGGCGCAGCAAGTTTTCGTCTTCCATTCATATGCATTTCTATTGTCAACTGCGTTTTAGCTATTTAGTTCATTCACTAAAGCCACCTAACATTTCTTATCCACAATATTCTTCAAAAAAATCTTCGCGTTTATTACCATAATCTTAACTTCAATATTATTAATGCATAAGTATGTTTGTTTGATACACTTACATTGGTGAATCGATTTTGATGTCTTTGGGATGGTCTTTGTATTTGGGCCTGCATCCCAGGCAAAGACTATTTTAATATTCACAAAATTACCGATCATAATCAGTGGTCTGATATAGCTGCAACATGACAACGTCACGTAGTATTGTAGCCACATCAATGCTGCCACAAACAAAAATTGCCGAAACAAAATTTGTCCGGCAACAAAAAAAACCTATACACCATTTATCCTGCCAGCAGCGTACTTGAAAAATTCTGATTCCGGTTTCGTGCGAGTTGAACATATACAACAGTCTGAATTCCAAATATCGGGAAGAGGTCAGAGGATCGTCCCTTTTCAATGAAGGTTTGCGGAACTTTACACCTTGGTTCGTGCACCCTCAGAACGCAGACTTCGTGCAGCTCAGTATCAATTTGCTCAACTATTTTTCTGACTTTAAATCGGCACTACAATCGAAGTTATTAGAGCCATTTAATATACGCACCAAATACAAACCTCCAAAATCCATAGACCCCCTCAAGCCTGCAAAGATCAGCCATCTCCTTAAAGATAAGAAAAACTTCAATGTCCTTAAGATACGGCCTTAAATCTGCAACTCGGGTAGACCTGAAGCAAAGGATAAGTACCAACCCTAATCTTTTCTCTCCAGCCGAACGACTGAGTGTAATTTTCAAAGGGGTTAAGGATATTGTAAAATTCAGGGAATTCGTATTATGTTTCGCGTAGGCTCAGAATGATGTAATAGTACATTTATTAGACGTGGAAATAATGTACAGCTTTATTGTTACTGAAGATACAGGTATATTATGGTGTGTGTGTGTGTGAGTACTCATTCACACACACAAACATACACATACTCAAGCTCTAAAAAATATTGAATGTTTTGCGTTTATGAATAATGCCGATGTTGCCGAAACTCTTTCACTTACTTTCAGCTATTCTGAATAAATTTTCTTTATCGTATAAGGCCTTTCTAGTAAAAATATATACCTGCTTATTATTATAGCTAGAAGCTTATCACTTGGTTACGCCGAAAACTAAAGCAGCAGTTACCTAAGTAAAAGATTCAGATAATGATTATTGAAGATATAATTCTATATCCTATCCTAATTTATGTTGTAAATATACTAAAAAAAAAAATATACATATATATTGTAAATGCGAAATAAATCAAAGCCAGGAACTTTATGTAATTTATTTTAAGCATGATGTAGAATCAAAAGTACGCAATCATGTAACGGCCTCAGTAAATTTGTATTAGTAGTTTTAATATCCAAACTAATAATGAGTTTTTTGTTATGCTTTCACGCCCAAATCCCTGAACTAATTTTGATGAATTTTGGTACAGAGATAAATGGGATTCAGGGAAGTCTTCTTGCAAAAATCTATATTAACGCGAGTAGAGCCGTGGGCAAACCTAGTAAAACTTTATTATTTACTTTCATTTATCGTATCCTTGTTACAAAATTCATTTGTACTGTCTACGTCATTTTCAGCAATTAAAATACTTGCTGACACATTTTGCGAAAGCACTCTAAAGAAACAATTGGAAAGCGTCTCAGATTTCACCTTTATCGTGTTCCAACATTTCATTGCGAGACAATTAATTCAAATAATATTTTGATTTACTGTTGAAAACAATGCTTTGTGGATGAAGTGCAAAGACGTGTTTGAGAATCGTGGCAACGAGACATAAAGGCTGTATTCTGTTTTGCAGAAACAAGCTGCATTGAGCTCGCTGTGTGAAAAATAATGGAAATGCAAATTCCAACGGAGTCATGTTTTGTATTTTTTTTTCGTGTGAATAATTTAAATCTATAATCATATTATTTGTATCTATACTGTATTGACAGGCAAATCAACGATTTATTTTTATAGAGATGATCATTGAACAAAAAGTTTGTGGCTAAATATTAAAAGCCGCACAGGTCGATTTTGATGGTTAAGCAACGCTTTCCTAGATCGGTCTGTGGTGACCATCTAAATATACCAAGATTCCTACGAGCCTAGCTCTAGCTCGTGTTAGTCCTAGCTGTCGATAGTTCTGTTTGTAGATATTTGGAAGTCGTTACGGATTGTCAGAAGCCGGAAAATCTAACTCCAGTCTTGCCAAGAAGTACCGGGTTACTAAGTTAATTGGTTGTGGAGGTCTGGTAGGCAGCTGCTCCACGTAAAATACTTGTATTCAGCGGAATCCGGTTTGACTGGAAGCCGACCCCATTATAGTTGGGAAGAGGCTACGCAGATTGGGCACGCCACTATTGTGGCGATAAGTCCCCTCTTTGAGGCGTGGCTAGAGAGACGTCACGGCGTCCTCACCTTCCGCCTGACGCAGGTGCTCACCGGACACGGCTGTTTTGGGAGGTACCTGTTGTAAGGTTGTGACTTGGGAGACGAGTGAAACGACTGAATGCTGAGTAAATACTGAATATATTTTATAATAAGAATCAATATAAAGAGTCTTAATACTAGGTACATAATAGGATTAGTCTATCCACATCTCATCTCTACCGCAAATAGAAAATAAAATAAATGATAAATTTATTTTATTTTATGTCATTAATCCTAATGCACTCAAATATATGTATTTATGATTGTTACATTTAAATGATTAAAACGATTTTAAGTGATTACATTTTTTTTTGTATACACTTTTATATATATTTTCATTACAATTTCTTACCTAAGTATAATTATGTCGATACATACTTGCTTATGAAATAATTAGAATATTACTCAATGATTATCATAAAGAAACAGGTGGTACATACATTTTCGTCCTGTTTTTATGTACCAAGTAAGGTTTATTATTTTTCATAATTTCTACGTTTGGTGAACATTCTCTGATTACATTGTATGGACCTGAGTAAATGCTTTGGAATTTATTTCCTGTTTCGTTTTTCACCAAAATTAAATCGTTTGGTTTATAAGATACTGGGTTAGTGTTACGATCGTACCTAAGTTTTCTATTAATCTTGCTAGCTATAAGATTATCTCGCGCCTCTTTTTCTGATGTCTGTATTCTAAATTTTAGTTCTAAAGGATAATTATCGAAGTTATATAAGGGATCTACTTGATTTGAATTTAAATGTGATGGTAAGATGCATCTTTTTCCAAAAACAAGCTCAAATGGAGTAAATTTGGTCTCGGTATGCACTGAAGTGTTATAAGAGAAACACCAGAAAGGAAGCCAAGTGCTCCATGCCTCGGAATGATTTTCAGTTTGAATCCTTAAATAGTTACCCAAGTGTTTGTGTGAGTTTTCCAATGCTCCGATAGTCTGGTGATGGTACGCCGTCGACTGTAATTGGCTTATGTGCAAAAGTTTACATACCTCTTTCATAGTGTTCGATGTAAATTCAGCTCCCATGTCGGATGCAATAGCACGTGGAATTCCGTATCTAAGAATAAAATTGTTAACAAAATTTCTAGCAACCTCATTAGATGTTTTGGAAAATAGAGGATATGCCTCCACATATTTACTCAATTCACATTGTATTGTGAGAATGTATGTATAGTTATTATAATCTCTATCCAAAGGTCCCACCAGATCTAAATAGATCTTTTCGAATGCTGATGTTGCTGTGGTGGTAATAACCATTGGTTCTTTTGTATAATGTGTCGAATGTTTTTGTTTTTGACATTTGTCACATCTTTTGACGAATTCCGTAACATCGTGTTCTAGACCTGGCCAAAAATAATATTTTTTGATATTATTTACCATCCGTCTTATGCCCGCGTGGCCACTTGTGGGCAAAAGATGGAAGTCATTTATAATTACACGTTGGTCGTCTTTGTCATCAATTCTCTTTACATCCTTTAAAATACATAATCGTGGTCCGGACCATGTACCTATCTTCTGTATCTCTTTTATCACCTTTTCTATAAAAATATTATTATTCTTATTCTTTACAAAATATATTTCTGTTATCTTACTCCTTTCACAAAATCTATTCAGCTCCCTCACAAATTCGCCTGGCGATAGTTGCGATCGGGACACCGGATTAATAAAAATTGTATTAATTGTAGGCACAAAACAAAAACATTTATTTTCATATTTTATTTCTCTTAATTCACGATATCGTTTTAGTTCCTTGTCCGTAATAAAACGTAATTCCGTTAAATATTTAGGCTTACTTAGTATATCTACAACTTTCGGGTGATCAGGCCGATCGTCGTGAGATATTGTAGCATTTTGTGCTTGCTTTGCCTTTTGACGTCGCGTCATTACATTAATAACTCTCTCATTCATCTCTTTCAACTCCTCCGATGTAATATACAAACGTGATAGTGCATCAGCTACTGTATTATTTTTACCTTTTAAATACTCTACTATAAAGTCATATTCCTCTAAAATCATCCTAAATTTCGTCAATCTACTCGAGGGATCGCGCATTCCAAATAAAGCTATGAGCGGTTTATGATCCGTTTGAACTTTGAACCTACGACCATATAAATACGGTCTAAAGTGTTTAACTCCCCAAACAATCGCAAGCAACTCCTTTTCGATTGTTGGATACCTTTTTTCTGCTTTATTCAAGCTCCTACTCGCATATGCTACCGGTCTTCCATCACCATTACACAACACTGCACCAATAGCATACCCAGATGCATCGGTTTGCAAAATGAACTGGTTACTTTCTGAAAAATCAGGATATTGTAATACAGGGTGAGAAATTATACTTTGTTTTAATATGTTAAATGACTTTTGACATTCATCGTCCCATTTAAATGTTACATTTTTCCTACATAAACTATTTAGTGGATAAGCTTTTGCTGCAAAATTTGGAATAAATTTTCTATAATAGTTTACGAAAGCTACGAATCGCTTAACTTCGTCAATTTTTGTGGGAACTGGATAATTCTCTACGACATTTATTTTACTAGGGTCTGGTACTACACCTTCTGATGTCACAATATGTCCCAGAAAGAGCAATTCTTTTTGTAAAAAGTCACATTTTATTGGATTAAGTTTTAAGTTGACTTTACGGAAACGCTCAAAAATATCTTGAAGATTTTTTATGTGTGATGGTAAATCCCTACTGAAGCAAACCAGATCATCTTGGTAGACCAAGCACTTTTCATACGTCAATCCTGTCATCGCAATCGTCATCATCCTTGCAAAAGAGCTGGGGCTAGTTTTCAGTCCCATCGGCATTCGGGTCATTTGAAATCTTCCCGAATCAAATGCAGTATACTTACGACTTTCTGTGTCTAAATTAACATTATAGTAGCCTTGGTATAAATCCAAATGTGAAAAGTACATGCACCCAGACAAAGAATCCAATATCTCTACAATATTTGGAAGCGGAAATTTATCATCTTGTATGGTGTTGTTTAGTTTCCTATAATCGATGACTAACCGCCATTTTTTATTCCCATTGCTGTCGGACTTCTTCGGTACAAGTAATAGAGGACTAGACCACTCGCTTTGACATGGTTCTATAATACCTTCTTTTAACATGTTTTCAATTTGGTTATTTATTTCACTTTTTAAAGAATGAGGTAAACGATATGGTTTCGAATAAATTGGTTGAGTATCTTGTTTCAATTTAATGGAATGATTGTAAATGTTTGTAGTTGATAATCGATCCCCTTCTAAGTGAAATATATCGGAATATTTGGCGCACAAATTTTCTATACTTGTTCTTTCTTCCTCGTTTAAACGACTTAAATTTAATTTAGCAAACAATCGCTTAACTCGATCTGCATTGTTAACACTTTTGTCAAACAAACAGATATCATATTCTTTTGAACTTTCTATATCTAGATTTATTTCTGATAATGTGACAGCATTCGTTGTTGTATTTAAAACACGTATTGGTATTTTACCATTAACCGGAACTGCTAAACTACTTGCGACAATAATTCCCTCACAAATTTCCTTCGTATATACTACACACTCATCCGTTAAGTTTGTACTTATATAGTGTATCGACTCTGACTTAGCAGGTAGTGTCATTAGATAATCTTTATTATTAAATAACTTTAAAATAACGTTATTGTTATTATAGCATAACGATAATGTGTTATGTTTAAAGTTGATAACCGATCCGAACTTACTGAAAAAGTCCTGACCAAGAATTCCATGGGCCTTACAAGGCAGTGACTCAAATACATAAAATTTATGGACAATGTTTTGTTCATGTGTCGATAACTTTAAACAAACGTATCCAATAGCGTGGACTTTGCCACCAATTCCATTTATGATTATGTTTTCTTTAGAAATTGGAATGTTGAGCTCTACCACATGTTTATATTTTAATGCAGATATGGATGCGCCTGTATCAAGTAACAGACTAAGTGATTGACTGTTGTTTACATTAAACTTTACACAATAACTACTCTCACTGGCTAAAATATTATGACTTTTAGGAACGAAAAAACTTATTTTCGCTTATGTCTGTCGCATCTTGCTGTGCGGATGTACTAGGTTGAGGTTGAGTATCATCGGCTATTATACGAACATGCCCTCGGAACGATTTGTTTCCTCTGTTATTATTATTAAAAGAGTTACCTTGGTATCTTCCTCTACCTCGAGCTCGCTGATTCTCGGATCTGCTGTGCTGCGAACCTCGGCCACGGTGCTGGTAACCACGACTGTACCCACGTTGCTGGAACCCGCGATTATACGCACCTCTGTTGTAGCCTCTATAATTGTTTTGCTGGATCAGCTGCCTGGAATTGTTTTTATAATAGGTGTTACTGTTATTCCGTTTCATTGAAAGAATTTGAGCACTAGCGTTTGACGTCGAGCTATCCTCGTCTACTGCTGCTTGAATAGCGTCCTTGAGACAGTCAAATTTCTGAGCAGAAATAATTGTACTAATCCTGCGATTTCTCAATCCGTCGCTGAATTGCTTTATCGCTTGTTTTTCGTTAATTGTCTTTAAAATATCGTATTTTGCTGAATTCCCATCGGATTGCGATATAGTAAGATCGACAAACATTTCAGACAGTTTTTTACCAAAGTCATCAATTGATAGTTCATCTTGCCGTAAACTGAGCAATTGTTTTTGTAGAGAGTTTGCGGATTTTTTTGGCAGTAAAATCCTTTTCATTTCAGTCAGTAACTGAGGCACACTATCATAATTGGATGCAAGCTTTAATTTTGCGCCTTGGGACAACCTGCTCTTCATTACGAAATTAATCAACTTGGAATGAAATTTAGTGTCTAGAACTGAACTGTAATAATCGATTCCATCAATTAACTGTTTTGTATTGGTAATTTCATCATTCATGACAGGTAATAAATTCAAAGCAACTTTCAGGTCAAAATCCATTGTTACGGTATCACTTAATTTTTCTTTAGGTTGACACAACTTTAATATTTCTGAATACAAGCTATTCAATTTCTCACAATATTCTGTTATAACATTTTCTTCATCTTTATGTGTCCTCTCAACCTTTGTAATATTTTCTAAATAAGTGTTATACTGATTAATAATTATCTTAGCCTCATTTAACTTTACCACTAAAATATCACCTTTCCTACGAGAAGGTCCTATCTTAATTAAATATTTTCTTACCTCTAATAATTCGTTATACAACTCCTTCAAAAATCCTGCCATTAAATGTAACACATACTGTAATTATTACCATTTTTATCTAAATATAGTAAACACAATATGTACCTTATTAGTTATTTTACCGTATCCACATCAGTATTGTTAACGACGTTAAATAAGTCCAATGTCCGTTGGAGAGATGCCGTATTTCACCATTTTTTTTTTCACACTGAATAAACCACAGAACCGATTTTATGCGCACTTTCACTGGCTCTATAACCACTTTTTATTACTTTTACACTCTGGACTCTTCATTTATCACGTCGGGTCGAATCTGACGTCGCCGCAAAAACGAACCTCTATTTGCGTTATTCAGGAACTCCTCTCGAATCCATTGCATATGACACCTCCGATAAATACGAAATGCCAAGTAGAGCACGCCAAGTACCGCAAAAATCACGAAAATCGTCAGTATTATGTTTGTAGAAGAAATATGAAAATTCAAATCTTCCAAGTTTAGATCGTTTCGTCCTCCTGCCGCGTTTTGGGCAATCACAACTTCTTTGCTTTGTGTTTTTCCCATTTTTCTGGACTACTAGTATCGTCGCAACTGGTCGTAATTATATTAATATTAAACATGATGAGATTGTGCACGAACACATCAATGTTTATGAAGCACGGTCCTTATTTGGTAGTTACGGGATCAGATTCACCACGGCACGCGCTACCCGTACGGAATAGGCAGGGTCGCCATGTAAGGTTGTGACTTGGGAGACGAGTGAAACGACTGAATGCTGAGTAAATACTGAATATATTTTATAATAAGAATCAATATAAAGAGTCTTAATACTAGGTACATAATAGGATTAGTCTATCCACATCTCACTGTGTCGGATCCAGCGGGAGGACACGTCCGGGTGTCAACACTGTGCGGATCGTCCGGAGGACACGGTGGAGCATACGGTGGAGGGGGCAGACCTCCACCGTATGCTCCACCGTGTCCTTGGCCGCTTGGGCGGAGCACCGCCGTGTCCTCGTCGAGGCGATCGGCGGCGGCGACCTCTCGCGTCCGGCCCTGGTTCAAGCCATGGTCCGGAGCGAGGAGGCATGGGAAGCGGTCGCCTCCTTCTGCGAAGCAGTAATGCTAGCGAAGGAGGAGGCGGAACGCGTGCGTGAGAGGGAAACCTCACGCCCCAGCCGCCGCGACAGAAGAAGACGCCCCGGGCGTCGGGAAACGCAGGGCGATTCCCGCTCGCCATCCGCAGGCGCGAGCCTGCGGATGGCGAGCTATGGGTGGCTCGCCGTCCGATAGCAACCAGGCCCGAGTCGACGGCGCGTCGTGTTCCACGCGCGCCTCAAAGAGCCGTCAGCAAAGAAGACGGGGCCCCACAGGGTCAGTGCCTGCTAGGGTTGCGGAATTTGTTCGAAAGAGTCACCGCGGCCCTGGAACGCAAAGGGCACAAGAAGGATCACGGGTGGGTTTTAGTCAGTAAGAGTCTGACACTCCCTTCCGCTCCGCCCAGAGCGGGAGAAGTCATTTGATGATTTCCCATCCAGAAAAAAAAAAAAAAAGGCTACGCAGATGATGATCATCGGACTAATAGCTGACAGTGGCGATGCGCCAGCGGCATGGCATCCCACTGACAACAGCACAGTATGTTTTCGGAATACTTTTATTTTGCGTACAGCTATTTAGTGGAACACCCACCCGGAGTCTGTGTTTCCTGATAGTTACAATCTAGGGTTACTTCTAAGCAAGCTTGCTTCATCGTCGATCACGTTTTTGCTTTTTAGTATGTGAGGTTGGGGTTTAACATGAGCCTAACAATAATTGTAAAAAAAAACCTTGGTAAGGTAAGAAGAAGAACTAGTCGTTAAAAATTACTTAACTTAATAGCATACTTTTTTCACCATATTTATCTTTACTACATCTAAGAGAGAAGAGGATTAACTTAAGAATCGTCATCAATCACAAAAGGACGTAGCTCAGATTAATAGCAAGAAGAAACTACGCAGTCATCTTCAAAATTGTCCTTTTAAAACTTAATTTTCCCTGAAAATTTATAAAGTACCATAATCTCAACGGATTAAGGTTATCTAATTTGTCTTTCTCATGAGAACAGAAATAAATTTATAGAAGAAATGTCTTTAAGTGGCAATAGACTTTTAGAAGATATTTACCTCTTGGTACTATTTAAATAATTCATCGAAGTTCAAAAATAGTTTTTATCAACTGTTACAAAAAACATTTTTAGACTAAATAAAATATTGTATGAAGAACCAGCCAGAAGTGTGCCTATACAAAATACATACGCATCGATAGTTATGTTTACGTACCATATGACAGCAGGCTTGCTATTAAATCCGATACTTCGGGCAGCTACTGCGAAATAATTTCAAATGAAAAAGGCAACAACTTTTAGTTCGACCCAAAAAAGTCATGTTTAAAAGTAACCACAAAGCAACGTGGCATTTTTTTAATAAAGAAGTTAAACCTTTTATCTCAAAATAATAAAAATTCATATTGTCACTACCTACTATACTCGATATCTCTAGTAGAAGTAAGTAACATAGAATCAGGCATGTTCATTAGTAAACATATCAGTGATTTCGTCATTTCCATTCATCCTGAGCTATTGATATTTGCCTCACGTTTGCCTGAGGCAAATATCAATAGAAATAGAAATAGTATTTATTTGCATAAAACATGGTGTACAAAGTTGTTAAAAAAAGACGTTATAGAGCATACATGTTTTGCTTATATCATAGCATGCAAAAATGATTAAAAATGTTTCCCGTCAAAAAAATCTTTTATACTATAAAAACTATTGGTATTTAACCATTCATGCAAGTTTTTTTTAAACAATCTAAGGTCTAAAGTTTTAAACTCACTTGGAATTTTATTATATATATTAACACACAGCTTTTATTATATTTAGCTAGTCTTGGTAATTCATTTAATAGCTCAGGATGAATGAAAATGTTATTAGTCTTTAAGGAACACGGTCTAGGCTAGCAACTAAACTAATAAGGAACATGAACTAGGCTAACAACTAAACTAATGAGTGAAACGAGATTTTTAATAAAGATGATCAACAGGCAATTTTATAAACAAAAATCGCATTCCGAAACTCAAGCCAATCGATTTTCTATTAGATACATTTCGGGGAGTGTACGTCGGAATTGTACCATTCGATTTCGTAAATCCCATTCCATCTTCGGGCTACAAAACGTACGGCGATGTGCCACCACTAGGACATCGTTAGTCATCACATGCGCAAAAATATTTTGCCTTGGCAAACCACTTTCTTTTTTTTTTCTTTTCATATTTGTATCAGGAGATCGCTGCAACCTAAGGGTCTTTAAGGCAAGAATGAATAGGTAACTTTTGGCAAGTGTGAGCCATGATCGACCAGGTGAGATAGTGATTAAACGCAAGCCTCTCAGAGGTAGACATCAATGACAAAAAACCGAGGAGATGAGCAGAAACTACAGATTAGAACACCACCTAATATACTTATCTTTATATACGACTTCCGCTTCATTTATGTTCATATATCTAGTCATAATCGCACGCCTGTTATAAATATCACTCTCCTGACCTTTTTGAAGTACTTCACCAATAAGATCCACGTGTGTGTATCTAGGACGATCCCTTCAGGCATTTTCATTCACATCTTTCTTTTATTAGTCGCCTTCCGCTCATCCACGACTAAAAATAACAAAAATATTGTAATTTTGAAATAACTAAAACCAACCCAAAAAGACACAGAAGACATTAAAGCCGTCCTTGGCCGGAATATGGTAAACGGCAACATTTAGTGTGATACAGAAAGTAAAAAGGATAACATCGCTACAAAAGTTTTGTCTGTGCCATAATTTCGTGTCCTCGACAAAGGACGGATCTGCATAAAGACTATATAGTAAAAAAGGGAGCATATGGTTGAAGTTATGTTCTGTATGACGGCCAGTAATCTGAGTGTGGGATAAGTTAGGGGAAACTTACTTTGTTTGAATATTTTGTTTTGGTGAAAGACGATCTTTGAATAGAGCTACACGGTTTTGAAAGGATGCAAAAAACAATTGTATGCTGAAAGGCATCAATATTTATCCAAACATTTTTTTTTTATAATAACCAAAATGTTTTAATAGCTAATTGATTAAAGTCGCTATAGTAAGGTTAGCAACGAGTTATAATTAATTTGAGAACAATATTATGGACCCTTAGAGGACTAAAAATAAGCATAACAATGGTGAACATGTCATCATGACGGTATTATTTAATTGTAATCAGGGGCGAGCCTTTTGCCATCATTTGAGCACAGAACCCGATATAAACTGTTACTGCTGTGCCAATTGCATTTTTTTTTCGAAAGAGTTACCATGGCCCTGAGACACAAAAGGCATTTGAAGAAACACGGGTGGGTTTCAGTCAGAAAGTCTTCCTCCGCTCTAAAGAGCGAGAGAAGTAAAAAATAAAGACTGTTACTGATATGTGTTGATGATTGCGAGACACCAATAACTGAATCGCCTTTAGAAAATATATGAAAAACGTTATATGTGCCTATGAAATCTTAGGGTTGCTCTCGAATTCCCTGAGATTCCATCATCAGATTTTGACTCGGTGACATTGGGACTTTCTCAAGAGCATACGCTATCGATTAAAAAGTATTTTTGCAAATCGTTCTACAATTTGCAGAGAAATCGGTGAACATAAAAAAACAACACACACACCCTCCATAGAACCGTCAAACACAGAACCTCCTGCATTTTTTGGCGTCTGATAAAAATCGAATAGGACGTGCCTAAGCAAAGAAACAAAACTTACGATTAGCAGTAGCAGTAGCTACAAAGACAGTAATAAATAAAGATCGGTAAAACAAAAACAATAATAATAACAGAAAAATAGACTTTTTCTCTATTTCTATAAGCCAAGTTGACCCTGGCATCACGCCAGATAGTCTACAGGACGAAGACAACACAAACGAATGAGTATTAATCTTTTGGCAGCTTACTTTTCTTTGTTAACCCGTTGATCTTCGCCGTAAACTGTACCTACTGCTTTAATTTCAACAATACTAACATTAGTTTCAGCCACCGAATACTAAATAATTATAATTATCAGTGTTAATGTTGCCTTCATCTTGAAATTAAAGGTTTGCAAGGTAAGAATTATTCTTGACGTCATAAACATCTGGTTCAATACCATTTTTAGCAACAGAAGTCTTTAATTATAAATAAACCGTTTAGAGGCAGTTTTAAATTGTCAAGATCGGTCAGTAAGTTTAAAGAATTATTCTTAATTTTACTGGTGTCCGGTTATTTGAAAATTGAGGGAAGCCATATTTAAAAGTTTCTTTTCATACAAGAACAGATATTTTAGAAACATTGTCAATTTCAACTACTTTGTCGTACGTAATGTTGGAAAATTAACTTACTTTTGTTTTTAATTATGGCATCGAGGTTCTAAGACGAAAGAACTTTTTAAATTAGATATTCAAGACAGCAAAGAAGAAAATTAAAACTAATTACCTACTAAACCAATCTAGATTTTTGACTTCCCTTTGTGGCATTTGTTTTAGCTCCATAACTAATCCTAATACAAAGGCACACTATTCCACTCAAAATTTCTCAGTACCTAACACTTTTATTAAACCTACTCGGTCATACAACTTAAGCCAGGCAGATAGTAGACAGCCACCAGACAGATTACAGTGTCAGGAGAACTCGGACACAAATGTCACTCGAGAACCGAGCTTAAGGCGTTTCGGACATAATCCTGGGCCCAAGCACTACGCAGTAAACTTTGGCGAAATGTATTTGAATAACTGGTTTACTCATCATGATAATGCTTTTAGCTAGTTTGGGCAGGAGTGACTTGATTTTGGTAAAAATAATTTTAGTTGACAAATCCCCAAAAATCGTTTAGAAATACCTGAGTATTTCACTCGCAAGGTGCTAACTCTTTTTGCTAAGCTTTTCAGTACCAGCGCAATTTTAACTATCATGTTTTCTTCAATTTTATTCTTTGATATTTTTATTATTGCTATTGTGTTGTGTCCGTATCGTATTCTATTTATTCTATTCTGCATTCTTTTTTTTTTTTCATTATTTTACTCAACTTCTTAACCTTATCATTTTCGCAACATAATAAGCATTGGAAAACGATTGTTTATTAAATGGCCACTGTATTACATATATCATCACTGCTCTGCATCTCTCGCTCTTTCTATCTGATATGTCTATCTCTATCTTGCTCTTTATTTATCTATCATCATCGTTGTTATGTCAATGATATGCCTTTCGATTTTGTTTTTGTCTTCATTCTCGATGTTTGTTATAATTATTTTTTTTTTTTCGTTATACGAATGTTTGGTACATATCAGTTTATTAAATTAGCATCCATACGTATGAATGTATTTTACTGGAACAACTGTTAAGATAACTTAAGTATATAAATTTCGAGTTCAATTATATTTATTTGCTGTTGTACACTTACTATAGTGTAATCTTCTTTAACCTAATGTCGACCAGAATTCTTTATTAAATTAAGTTCGCTTATGTTAATACTACTATTGTCCATAAAAAAATAAAAAAAATAAATTAAATCACTGGTCAAAAGAATTATTTTATTCTTTGTAATGCGACTAAACGATCAAGACTAATTAAAGAACATCATCAACCATCCTGTTATCTACTAAGAACCTACATACCGCAATTACAATTAAGATAATGATCTCTAAGACTACTTTATGGAGAGACCATTTACTTTTGGTAAGATAGCCAAAATAACAACTACTAGATGAACCATTAGTAAGAATCTGTTTTTCAATGGCTCCAAGGAGACTACATTTTTATATTTGTTTTTTATATTATAGATTTAACTAATTTTAGCTAAATGAGACAGTTGTTTCCTAACTAACCTGAGAAGAAACGCCGAAACAAACTGAAATATCAAAATCTAAAATCATACAATTCGTAATGGTCGAATCATATGATCTTTAGTTCTTCATAGAAGGAACAGAGTAACGATGTATGGTGACAGGAACCAATCAGGCATCTTTAATCCATAAAGGCCCAAGAATCGAGCCTTGCAGCACTCCAAACAAAACCAAAAGAACCGCGCATATTTTTAATCTAGCAATATTCATAGTAAGATCGCCGTTCTCGCTTGCCACAGCGCGTTCCTTGTGAAAAACTTTAGCCTGGGGCCCGCAGCCACAGCTGTGCACAACTTTTGTTTGAAATACGATACAACAGCTATTTTTATAAAAAAAAAAGATTTGCTGGGTATTACCGTGTTGCTGTGTGTGCCTTTTTTATTATAATCGACTTAACGGAAAAAGGCTTCAAAGTATATTTTATGTTGGAGTGAAATTCTTTAATAGTAGGATTTTTTTGATAAATAGTTAGATAAATAGTTGTTGATAAATAATTGTTTGTTTTTATTTGCTAATAAATATTAGGATGAGCCTATAAAAGAAAAAAAATAAAATCAGAATAAAATTTAAAAAAGTATAAGTAAAAAAAAGTGTAAGTTAGTAAGTCGGTAAGATAGAAATTAAACACGTTAATTTATATATTTGTCTTTGACTTATTTTAGACTCAGACAGCAAAACCATTTGAAATAAGATTGTTGTTTTTGTTTAATTAAAGTCTGTTGAACTATTTATAACGTATCCTACTACCCTATTCTACTAATATTCAATGCAACTAATATTATTAATATGAAAATTTGAGAAGAAACTTGCATCCAACCAATGAACAGTATTGGTTACTTTAAAAAAAAAATACCGGGCACACGCTTATTCAGGTTGGATTAACACATAACAACAATAACATTTCTTTTATACGTAGTTGAAACAATGTCAAATTAAACTATAAATTCAGTTACTTAATTGTGAAGAATAGATACGACAATTGTAAAAAAATATAATCTTAGTGTATGCGAAAGACGTCCTGTATTATACCATTCTGTAAACATCTCACAGTGTAAGCTTGGGTGAAATGACCATGTGAACGATTAATCCAACAAGTTTATGTGTCGCGAGCATGAAGTAAGAATTACAGTTCATTTTATGCTTAATCCACCTTTTTTTTTTTTTTTTTTTTCTGGATGGGAAATCATCAAATGACCCCTCCCGCCCTGGGTGGAGCGGTAGGGAGTGTCAGACTTTTACTGACTAAAACCCACCCGTGATCCTTCTTGTGCCCTATGCGTTCCAGGGCCGCGGTAACTCTTTCGAACAAATTCCGCAACCCTAGCAGGCACCGACCCTATGGGGCCCCGTCCTCGGTGCTGACGGCTCCTTGCGGCGCGCGTGGAACACAACGCGTCGTCGACTCAACCTGGTATCGGACGGCGAGCCACCCACGCTCACCGTCCCCAATGCTTACTCCACCTAAATTCACAAAGTGAGACGTATAGACCGGCTGAAAGAACCAAAACTAAGGGTTCTGAAGTTTGATTTGTAAATTATTCTGCTAAGCTGTCTTAGAATAGAAAAGAATAAAATGTATTATGCACATCCATGAAAAACGCGCGGCAAAGAGCATAATGAAAAAAAATAGATAAATATGGCATAAACTAAGTGTTTGTCTGCACTAAAAAGGTCCATTACAGTGATAAATCAAAAAGACTGATGCGAAAGAGCCTGATACTACCTTCCGCTCCACCTAGAGCGGAAGTCATTTGATGATTTCCAATACATATTAAAAGTTTCTGCTTTCGTTAAGAAGAAAACATACCCTGGGGGATATGTATTCTCTATTACAAAAGTAGAATCATTTTTGATCCCTCTTTCAACTGCTTCCATTGAACTCTGTCCGCTGCTACGCTATTCCATTATGAAGCTAAGGTCAGCGTTCCCGTCTCCTTGTTAAACGGCTCCTGTTCTCTTACGCTGTTCCGGGAGGACCACAGAGTTACTTGCTTGTTCCATTTGTTTATATTGCTTTAAACGAAAGGTAACAGGGATAAAACAAAAAGTTCAATCCCTGACTTATGGGAAGCTTTAACACCACCTTTTGTTTTTTAAAAATGATGCTTTTGTTCAGTGATTTGTGTTTGTTTTGCCGACCGTACTTGGCAACCGCTCAGCGTGCTGACGCAAACGCCTGAGCTATGCGTTGTACTTTTGTAAGGAGGAAAGGCGGAATGCATCCGAAATATTTTTAGTGGAAGCCGCGAATTTTAATATAATGTTGGCAAACATTTTTGAATTATAATTACGTGGAGTAGAGTTTAAATTGAAAATAACAGTAAAAAACTGTTAATTATTTTACCGTTATTTTCAATTTTAACTTTCCCACGACTGAGTTAAGCCAATCCTTCCATTGTTTCATTGCCAATTCCCAAGGTTGACATCACAGTCGTCCCGCAATCGCCTTCGTGGTGCGCCGAGGATACCCATCTCTTAATTTCAATATATGTTATTTACCAAAAAAAAACCTTGTCCATAAAAAACTTGTCCAAGGTACGTGTGTACTTGAGTCTGCGGATGGCGAGCTATGGGTGGCTCGCCGTCCGGTAGCAACCAGGCACGGGTCGACAGCGCGTCGTGTTCCACGCGCCTCAAAGAGCTGTCAGCAAAGAAGACGCTCCGCTCCACCCAGAGCGGGAGAAGTCATTTGATGATTTCCCATCCAGAAAAAAGGGCTTTAAATCAGTCTATAACATAAAAAGGTCCCCTTACTAATAATTTTACTCTTTTTCATTACGAAAGCCTACATTAATGGAGTTTCTGAAAGCCAATATTTCTTGATCACCTTACTTTGGTACGGCTCGTAAACTATAGTGACTGTTAGTTCTGTGTAGTTTGTTACTTAGAAATTGTTATACGGACCATTTTATAGGTTTCTTTAAGGTTAATTTAAACTCTAGTGTAAGGACGTCTCAATGTTGTGTGTAAATTTTTTATTAAATATTTGGAATTTATTATTTATCTGGTTGATTTTTTATGTGGCAAATCTTCTTTGTTTGAATAATTTCCTATGTCTTTTGAATACTAGAAATACTTAAATCAGGGATGCGGCGCCCTAAAACCATAAATCTTCGTCTAGACACACATATTGTGCGTCTTATGACCGGCAAAAGAATTCGTCTTGGCAGTCTTACAAAAATTTAAAGAACTAATGCGTACCATGGTTCGCTGCGCGCAGCAAGTAACCATAAAATCAGTTACTAAGTAAACATCTACTACTACGACTACCTATCAGGCGACCTATAATGACGTCTTAAATCCATCATGATTTCTGTGTCAGAGAGAGACGGAGTTACACAAGACGAATAGCACTATCTCTTTCCCTCACACGAATCATGATAGCATTGGCACTTCGTAATACGGCCACTGGCCTCCACGAAACAGTAAGTGGGTAACACGATACTTCTTGGCAAGACTGGTGTGAGATTTCTTGGCATCTTACTGAATGTAACGACTGTCAAAGATGTTGAAATGACAGCCGCGACAAACAGAGGGCTTAAACCTTAGTGCGAGTTTTTAACGCTCTCGATCACGTTAACGTAAACGTTCGCTGTCAAAATGTATAGAAAAAAAAGAGGTTTTCCGTTATTGCCACCAGACGACGCTTAATCCGTTTACGATAACGCAATCGAGAGCGTTAAAAACTCGCACTAAGGACACAGCTCAACGTGATTTCCGAGACACGGAGTAATCTTGGTATATTAAAATGGCCACCGATTCCTAATACATTGTAGATCGCCCCAAGCGGCTGTTATTATTTAGCCTCGAGCTCCTCGTTTTGTAATCCTCATATTGTATCAAATTACCGAGGGTATTCCAACACTAATTTAGAATTTTAAGGGCCTATTATGAAGGTAGTGGAGAGAAGATTTATTTAGGTTCTTTGTATAGTCCGAGGTTACACGTGTTTTAAACATACTGAGTTAAGTTATAAGGTAACGCGTTATGACGTTACCTACGTGTTTTGAAATGTTTTTTTTTTTCTTGGTAAATTAAACACTCCTGCCTAGTAGTAAATTATTCTACAGTAGCGGAATTTGATCGAAAGAATCACCGCGGCCCTGGAACGGAAAGGGCATTAGGAAGAACACGGGTGGATTTGAGATTTGTTTAATGATTATGAGAATGATTTAAGATAGTCTGACGGTCCCTTCCGCTCCGCCCAGAGCGGAAGAAATCATTTGATGATTTCCCATCCTTAAAAAAGAAGCAAATAAGTAGCTCAAGCTAGACTGTAAACTAGCTGTATCTTTGTAACTAACAGACTCCTTGACAGTAAATAGTACTTTGTGTAATAAGAACAAGGAATAATATTATAATAATCAGATCTCGTAAAAATAGTACAATTATTAGTTAAAAAACTAAATTCTTGTAAACAAATCCGATAACGCGGGAATTATTTAATAGACATTAAATCCAGCTTTGCGTATTTATTTTGAATGAAATAAATAATCTTATAACCAACTTTATCTACAGAAAAGTTGGATGGCTGAATGGCTTTGAGGAAAGAATAGTACGTCTGTGCTTTTGACTCGACTTGGCAGAGCTTTCCCAACCTATCAGATACACATCACACTCAATCTTACCTCGGCATATGGTCACATCGATCTCAATCCCATATCGACAGGAAAACAATCGTCAACAAACTCAACAACATTAATGAAAACCAAAGCGCTTCATCACGCGATTAAATACTGTTTCGTGGGCGCACTTAGTGGGTACCACAGAACCGCAGCGCGTTGAATTTTCTCAAAAATAAACTTTACACAAAGCTCAGAGTGATTATCTTAAGAACCTCTCAGTTGCAGGCTTTGTAAAGAAACTCGTAATATAAGTGAAATCTGCTAATGGTACCGGCCCCTTTACGAGTTTGGCCACGAAACGTGCTTTAATAAGTTTTGGGGTACAGTCAACAGCTCAAGTCTGTGATAAAACCGTAAACATGTATTACAAGAAAGTTGTATTCAATCATCATTTAAAAACTGGGTTTTGGGGACTCGCGCTCTAAGGATTCCGTATCAACAAACCCGAATAACAATACTTAATCATAGGAAGACAACTTTTGATCCACAGTAAGTGTTATTAGCACTTTATACAAACAGTTTAAACATTAAATTGGATTAAATAGTTGTAATAATTTAAAATTGACAATTAATGAAGTAAAATTAAATGTAAAAGGCCAATAACTCTATGCTGCTATATAAAAAATAGCAGCATAATATTATTTCAATACGATAAAATTTCAAAATAAAATATGTACCAACCTCATATTCTCAACGTTACCTGCAATAACTAATTCATGTTGATGTAAATGCAGTGCTGCATAAAAGGCCCGTAAAACCTGTTGGCAACGATGGTAAGAAAACTATTGCCGCTGCCCAGCATTCTGTTCCTTGTCGATCTCTTGCGAATGCTAGCGTAAAAACAGTCAATACGCACATCCGTGAACATTCCTGACATGCTGCAGAAGCGAGGCAGCCGCAGCAGCGTTCTAAGCATGTTATTATTTTGAACTTGGAGAGCGCTGTAGGATTTTCACGAGTACGAAACCCACAGGCCGCTCGTATAAAAAGATGTACAATAAGTTCGAAACGAGTTGCTTTTAACTACTTTAAAGCATCTAGCTCCTAAAAGTGAGTACTGTTAGTTGTACCTACCAAATCTATCTACCAAAAAAAATCTATGACAATGACGTCTTTATAGACACCGCCTGGGAACGGAACCATTAAAATCTGTAATTAACTTAATCATAATATTTTACAAAATAATTATTTATTTATATATTATCATTAAATTAAAACTTAAAAAAATATCACTTACGAGTACTTATATTTCATATATTTTTTTAATATAGGTACTGTTCATGTCGACCGTACTCTGTGGGTTTGTTCGTGATTTATCATCTAAGAATGGGGTACTATGAGTACAATCTTTGCCTTGGATTAGCGGATTAGATAATTTTATTCCGTTATAGGTCGGGGTTCGATTCCAGTACATTTCATGGCCATTATCTGTCCAAAAACATTTTTTTATCGTAAATATTACGTGGTATTTAAACATTCTAGATATATATAATGTTAAAGTTTGTAAAAAAAACATACTTACAGTACGTGTTATGTAATCTCCTCTGCAATCCGGAAATCTGAAAACAAAATAATTGTTTAATTAAGTCAGCACAAACTTAAAATAAACAGGAGGCATGGAATTTTTACAACCTTTGCACGATGCATACTTAAATTATTGTTTTAACACGACATTATATTTTGTAAATATTACGTAAAAATTTCAAGCAATTCAAGCAATCACAAAAAAAAACTGTCTCAGTTTTCAAGCTCTACATATTTTAGTAACTTTTTTTCTGGATGGGAAATCATGACTCTCCCGCTCTGGGCGGAGTAGAAGGGAGTGTCAGACTCTTACTGACTGAACCCACCCGTGATCCTTCTAGTGCCATTTGCGTTCCAGGGCCGCGGTGACTCTTTCGAACGAATTCCGCAACCCTAGCAGGCACTGACCCTACGGGGCCCCGGAATATGATATATGATAATAATGGATAAATTCCGCAACACAGATAAGATTTAAATCAAGTAGAATAATTTTATCGATTATATATCGTAATGTGATGATATATAGCATATAGACGGGCCAGTAGTTCCTGAGATTAACGCATTCAAGGAAACAAACAAACTCTCCAGTTGTATGTATTAGTAAAGATGTTTTACTTGTATTCATCGATACTAAAAAAAACACACAGCCCTATTTACTAGAAACGAATAAAATCCTCTTTCTTTCTGCCAAAAGGAATACAGCCAAAGTTTTCGATCTTTCTACCCGACAGCTTTAGATTTACTACCGAAAGCAATTCTTCTACGCATACAATAATTTATACAATTTCCTTGGAAGGAAATCAGTAGCATGCCCTCAAGGAAATAAAACCGTGAGTATATTCCCTTGAATGTAAAGAAAGAGATACATGCATGATATATGTATGTTGGAACTTGGGACATATATGACACAAGTCTTCGATATGTACAAAGTTTTGACTGTTTCCCAGGGGGGTTGGCTAAAACTATATAAAACCACCTGGTAAGATCCTTGCTCAATCTTTTTGCTTTGTCTACATTCATACATCTGGTCGTACCTCCACGCTAGTTGATAGTACTAAGCTCATGACCTTTTTAAATATTTCATCAGTGAAGCTTGTAATAATGTCTAAAAAACTTATTGTGGGTGAAAAAACAAGCTGAAATATGATGCATCTTTAAATTGCCTTATACAAAAAGTTAATATACATATGTATGTACATGTTTCCAATCTTCAAAAACAAATTGGAATGTCGCTATTTTATAGAGTTGTGTAACTATTTTTGGTATACAATAACATATTTATATTAAATTATTATTTCTGTACAAAGGAACAGTCATAGATGATATTATAAATATGAGTACATTTTTTTTTGGGTGATAGGTTTGCTCTTGACTCTAGTCTAGGTCACAGGTGACAGAGACAAAGTCGACGATGGAATGAGCTTCAATATAATTCGAATATATCTACATATCAAATCTTCAAAATAATATTACTGAATCAAACGCACCACTTTATGAAGACTTCTATTCCCTGTTAAATAAAATATCTGTTGTGAAAAATTCCTCGAAATTTTTACCCGCTTATCTCAAAGCCCGAGTCGGTAAAACTACCATTTCGGAAATCCAGACTTAAATTATAAATCCTATGCACCCTGAAAAGCACATTCCAGATTTTTCGTGTCCGTGTAGGTATGTATATAGCTCAAATTTTCTCCGACAAAGTGAATAGAATTCTTTATGAGCCAACAGAATTTCAGTACTGACCCAGTAACCACAGAAAAACGTAGTTAGTAAATTTGTGTTTGTCATTTTATTTTGTTAACTAAGCTTTTTTTGTAGATTAGACTCGTTTAGATCTAACCGTGGGTTTGAGACGAATTATCCTGGATTATAAGTAAACTAGCAGCGCCTCGCGGTTTTACTCGCGTCATTCCCGTTCCCTTGGGAATATGGAGACAAAATATTGCCTATGTCATCCGGGGATAGTATAGCTTCCCAACAGTGAAATATATAATTTTTCAAATCGGTCAAGTAATTTCGGAGCCTATTCAATGCAAACAAACAAAAAAACAATCAAATCTTTCCTCTTTGTAATATTAGTATAGATATCACTGTTTAAAAATTTCACCAAAACTGGTCTTGTAACTTGACCGAAAACATCAATGAACAGGGAGTTAGTTTGTTGTTTCAACTAGGATATCATACATTTGGAGCAGTAACATCCACAACTAAAGTACTGCATTTAATATAATAAATATTTTATGTTTTTGGAAGTTTCTATTTAACTTGCCATGTGAGTTGATTAGTTAGTACGTGTCATAAATTTAAACTACAATTTTACTAACCGTGCATTTTTATACAAACCAAATGGTTTGGATGAAAATGTTCGATTAACAAAGTGATAGGTATCAATATAGTTGACTCTCAATCTATTTATTAACAAAACAATAATGTCCCCATATCAGATTGATACGTTATATTTATTAACAGAAAGAAATACCAAAAGTATTTATTGTAACAGAACTAACATACACAAATAAAACCTCAACTAGGATTTCTTAAACAAGCGTTACTGTAATTTATATACCTTTTCGCAAAATGATGTAATTAACATAAATATACATCCACTCAAAATAGACCTGCAACACAAAACAGTCACAAAACAGAGTCGGTCACTTCCTTAATCCAGTACTATAATTAAAAACTGAATAATTTCCAGCAAGTTTGCTTGTAATTAAGGCGCGACGAAACAGCCGCATTAATACTAAATGGGGTTTACATTCGTCGCCAGTACAAACGGGAATATGCGTTTAATTAGAATAGAAACACTGCACTGAATTACGTAACCAGTTAATGGGATTGCGTTGCTCATGTTTCTCGTATATAAGCTGATCTGATGAAAGAAAAATACAGAATGTACATTTCAGTTAATGAAAATCGCTCTTTGAAACCGTTACATGATTATTTTTTGCAATGAAACAAACTGGATACACGACACACGTCCACTGTATTTCTATGTTTAAAGAATAATTACTCGACGGCCGACGCGTAGCGGACTGGTCGTCTGCTACGATATCGTAGCAACAACCGTAGCAGACTGTCTACGCCGTAGTAGTTGATGGATGACGACGACGATGGCTAACGATGTATAGCTTAAGATAACGAAAGATTTTTTTCTGAAACTGTTATAAGGATAACAAAGGGACTACCGATGGACAAGCCATCTCAAGTATTCTAACAGCATGAGTTTACTGTTTTTTTAATGTAATTATTCAAAAGTATGTTTCGCTAAAATTATATGAGACGTGTGAAAATAAATCATAATCGTCACCCTCTAAATAATAATTTTCCTCATGATTACAAATATTCCGAATCACTAATTCTAAAAAATTGTATGAAATGTCCCAAAAAGTAAAAAAAATAGATCAAACGGCCTCAATGCGAGAAAATAAAAAGAAAACTATATAATGCTACCATAAATAACAATAAAATAAAAGTACTTGGGAGTATAAACTATTCAATGGACCGTGACTTTTCGCCAGGGCCGAATTTAGGGCAAGACTGCGAATCATTTATTTATTGAGCTAGAAATCCGGTTGAACCTTATATAATCCCATAATCATAATTCACAAATAAATATTTTACCGTTATGTTGTAAACATGCACTGATTTATAAGAATGTCCATTGGTTTTTTATGCATTTTTTCATAGAAAAAATTGTAACGTGCAACTTGCTTGAGGTTTTTGACTGACAGACCATAACTATTCGAAAGTGCTTGTATTTTAATAAATGCATGAAAGCACTTAAAAACCGGTCAAATGCGAGTCGACTTGCACTAGATAGGTCCCGTACCAAGAAGTATTCAGTAGCATCTTTGTTTTTAATTGAAACAGAAGTGCACACCATTTTTTTTAAATAAATGTTTTTTTTGTGTCTGTACACCAACCACCATTACAATCGTTTCGGATAGTCAGAAGCCTGTTAGTATTCCGAGTTTGTTAGTATATAATTGAAGGTGAAATGTCAGCCGATCCTAGCAACATAAGTTCGGGCAATCAGGGGCGTATTGTAAACCTGTGCCTAGGCGGTTTCGCACGGATAGCTGAGCATATACAGTTGTATACATAAGCACCAAATCCGCAGTTCTTTTTTTTTTAATCCCGTGTGTGTTTAAGTGGTGGCCGAGCGCCGTAACGGCCCTGACTTACGAATTGCAGGTCGTGGGTTC
The DNA here is from genome assembly GCA_905332915.2 of Hecatera dysodea. NCBI lineage: Eukaryota > Metazoa > Arthropoda > Insecta > Lepidoptera > Noctuidae > Hecatera > Hecatera dysodea. The sequence goes on along the minus strand of HG995290.1, from coordinate 3,716,502 downwards.
AAACCCAGCCAGGCGCATTAATTTGTGAAATTTCTTTCATCACCACTGCTCTCAAAACGGTGAAGGAAAACATCGTGAGGAAACCGGCATGTCCTAGAACCAAAAATTCGAAGACATGTGACATTCACCAACCCGCACTGGGCCCATTCCCTCTCCTAGAGAGAAGGCCTGTGTCCCAGCAGTGGGAACGTTAAAAGGCTGATTATGCTTATGCTTAAAACTTCCTCACACATAGATCAGTCCATTTATTCGTGGAAATTGTAACCGAAAGAAAATATAAAAAGACATGTATGAAAAAAAATCGGTCACTTCTGTCCATGTCTGAGAGCTGGGCCTCGGGGCTTTGTATATACCCTGCCCATGCCCTTGTCAAATCTTTACTGCGATCAGCGCAGCATGTCCTAAATACTGAAATGGCCTTAAGTGTATTTTCTGTTCACCTTCTACAGTTGGCAACACAAGCGGTCATTAAGGTATACGCACCGCAACGCATTGCAAACATTCTAATACCTACATCACTTTGTTTGCACCAACACACACTTCAGGGAGCACCGAGCTTTTCTATTTAGCACTGCCATGTACTGCAGCCCGATGCGGCTATAATATGTACTAGGCTCCGGCCAGGGTGACGAGCTTAAGCGAGTGCTGAAGCGGGCATTAACACTCACACAAATAAAACGCTTTTTGAGTTCCATACAAATCTTCTTAACCTTTTCGAGTCGATGGTTAACTCCTTAGATTGTTTGGGTCCAGTAGGCAGGCACGTCAATGGAAGAATCGGCATTGTTTTAATCTCCCAAAGTACCGTTGTATGGGTAGTTGGCCCACCCCAACATGTGGCTCATGTTCTGAACAGCGACACATTCAGTCGTCAGTATTTTACCGTGAGAAAACGTACCCAGCCTCCATTGGCTGCTACTAAAATTCGCGGTGCGCTGTAGCTTATCGCACCCTACCCAGTTACTATGCCTTTACTCTGGCCAAGGCCCTAGCCCGCTTAAACGGCTGTGTAGTAACACACATCGGCCGTTTGCGTTCCATACTGAAGTGACCCAGCGAGACATGACGGATAGGCGTCGCGCCCGCTCTCACCTTAATCAGCACTTCTCCACTATAGACAAAAAACCCTAGCTCGCTAAAGCGGCCGCGCAGGATCACACATACGCAACTGCCGTTTGCGTTCCATACTGAAGTTACCCAGCGAGACATGACGGATAAACGTCGCGCCCGCTCTCACCTTAGGACGTCTCCACTATATAGACAAGGCCCTAGCCTTCATTTGATGTGTGCACTAGTACTACATATGCAAAATAACGGCTCTGGCTTGACTTGTGACACGAGAGTGAACTCAACCGCACTACGCACAGTCCAATTTGCCGACTCGATTCATTTACTGTTGGGACTTAGGTCAGTTCTACAAAGTCATAGACCCTGGAATAATAAAAGACATGGGGTAACTAGGAAATTGAGAAAACACATAAATCATGTATTTGCTTTCCTTGCTTTTAAGAATGCATATGCCAGGTGCATGACATGTTTGCTATTCACCACTCTTGGTGGCAAAGAGCCGTCAGCAAAGAAGACGGGGCCCCATAGGGTCAGTGCCTGCTAACGTTGCGAAAGTTTTTGTTCGAAAGAGTCACCGCGGCCCTGGAACGCAAAGGGCACAAGAAGGATCATGGGTGGGTTTTAGTCAGTAAAAGTCTGACACGCCACTCCTTTCCGCTCCGCCCAGAGAGGGAGGGGTCATTTTTTTTTTCTTTTCTTTTTCTTTTTTCTATTTAAAAAAGGACCTCTTAGAATGAATGATCACTTAAAAAAACTTTTTCCAAAAAAATACAACCGACTTCTACACAAAAAATCAAAAAAGTGCAAAATAACTTTAATTTCGGAACTCGGTGTTTGTGGTTGCTTTTTCGTTTTTTGAACACCGACTTCCGAAATTAAAGTTATTTTGCACTTTTTTGATTTTTTGTGTAGAAGTCGGTTGTATTTTTTTGGAAAAAGTTTTTTATTTTTCACTTTTTAGTGGTACCTACACCCCCTCCCCTCCCCCACCTAAACGAACCAATCACATTGGTGTAAAAAAAACGTACAGCTCCTTTGCAGAGTAAACTAAGAGGTCGTCAAAGTAGACAAAGTACATATTTTTTTTAGATTTTTCGAAAACCGCTTGGTTGATTTCGATAAAATTTTCATGGGACCATTTGGGAAGTATACCCTTTCCAACAAAAAAAGAATTTTTCAAATCGGTTGACAAGCGACGGAGTTATGCGCGAACAAACATAAAAAAAAAAAAAAATACAAACATCCGAATTGAGAACCTCCTCCTTTTTTAGAAGTCGGTTAAAAATCGACTCGATACTTTCATTAATGAATTTTAAATATTAATGAATCTCGAATTCATAAATGATTGTGGGCCGATGCTTCTCCATAAACAGAAACTCAATCCAATAACCCAGTATTCCAAAATATAGTAACTCAGTTACTGGACTGGTATATCATTTAAGTAGGTAAATGTATGGGAATTATTTTCATGAAATCTCAAAAACACTATTCCATAAGTTTACTGGTGCAACTAATAACATGCAAATGAAGTCATTTGCCTAGCCTTTTCCCAACTATATTGGGTCGGCTCGCAGTAAAACCGGATTCAGCTGAATACCAGTATTTTACGCGAAGCGGCTGCCTGCCAGACCTCCACAACCCATTGAATGGGGAATACGGTACTTCTTGGCAAGACTCTGTGTGACTCGGTGTCAAATTTTATGACTTCTGACAATCCATAACGACTGTCAAATATCTCCTAATGACAGCCGAGACCAACGGCTTAACGTGCTTTCCGAGGCACGGAGGAGTCTCGTTATGTTAAGATGGTCAACCATCCACAGACCAACCTCGGCAAGCGTTACTTAACCTTGAAGATCGACCCTTTTGGCTGTTCTAATTTAGCCACTGGCTCCTCTACATGCAAATTAAGCAATAGATAAGATTTTACTCATATAAAATTTGAGAAAACTTTGTTCTATCAAAACTTTTGATACCCAACATTATCACTGATTCTGTATATTTTACAAAACCTAAGGTAAACTAGTGTGGTTTATTTATTAGGGTTTAATCAAGTGCGGGCAAAAGGGACTAAGTAGGTCGTGATTTAATCATTAACATTAATTTACATTACAAAGTTATAACAGAATAAAAATACACGTGTTGTGTGGGAGGCAGCCTTTGATATTCACATAATTATTTATTACCAGTCCAAGAAAAGGAAAACCAGGACACGAATATTTATAGACTCGTACTTTGAGAGTACTAGTAATAACATATTATCTTAATGCCTTTCGTCTTCCCAGTTGCGACAAATTAGATTTATTAGTAACAAGAAGTTTGGAAGCTGCCCATGCTTCAGAAAGAACATTCAACTGTTGGATCTGCGCTGTGACGTGTTTTTTTTAAATATACTTATTTGAATTTTATTTTTAAAAAAAACAGCAACTCTATGTCCCCTCATTCTTCTAATCTGATGGGACGAAAATTCGACAGGTCCCGAGCGTCGAAAGAGTGCTATGTTGAGTTTTAGATGTTTGAGTAAATACTTGTGTACTTTAATATCTTCCGCGCTGAGATGGTTAGTTTAAATGACTTACTATGGGTATTAAAGAGGGGTGGAACAAACGTGGCAAAATAGTATTAAATATACACTGCAGATAATAAATTATTGTTTTTTTTGTGATAATATTAACTCGATGTCTCCACGCGTTCCCGAGATAAACGGTCATGATAGACAGACAAACAAAATATTTAAAATATCGCTCTTTGAACATCAATATTCTATGAACTTGAATGGAAAGTAATTGCTTTTTTTAAATATGAAATCCACGCTTAGTAAAATACTTGATAATGATTACTAAAACAATCATTCGCTCATTGGAATTGCATGATATTATACAATTTCATACACCACTACGTGGTCAAATAATTATGTGGTTTTATAAAATTTTTGCATTATTATGAATTAAACCTGAAAAACGAAATATAGGAAAATCTTGTTATGAAAATCAAACGACCTTTGATCGTGACTTAAATTGGAAAATTTATTTGACTTCCAAATTAGATACAATTAAATGTCAAAATTCACTTATTATGAAATAACGAATTATTTATTAACTGCTCAATATCGCTCCAGGCTCCTTCACCAAATAATATTGGACACTTATTTTTTCCTTTATCAAATCAATAAAAACTGACGAAGATAAAAAGCATAAAAGATCAGGATTCGGAGCGTGTGACGTCACGGCCCGGTAAAAATTGTAGCGAGTAGTGACGTCACACGAGTTTTTTACGCACTGTATCGTCTTCATTTATTGTTTATGTGAAAAAAGAAACAATACGTGTCCAATATTTTTTGAACATCTATCAGACGGACTAATCAGGTTTTTTTAGTCAACTACCCTATTTAATCTCATGACTCAATGTGTCTAACTATTTTCTAACAATGTTGAGGGTCGGCTTCCTTTCGAAGCGGGCGTAACTTAGGATGAATAATTCTCATGATGGTCACGATACGCCTTAGCAGTGTCCGTTTGCCTGGTTTCTGAATTCCCGTAACGACTGTTTAACGAGCTTTCTGAGGCCGAAAGGTCTCAGTATGTAATAAATATCACCCTTATTTTTCTGGATGGAAAATCATCAAATAACTTCTCCTGCTCGGAGCGGAAGGTAGTGTCAGACTCTTAAAGACTAAGGGAAACCAACCCATGCCTTTTGCATCCCAGGGCCTCCGTGACTCGTTTCAAAAATTCCGCAACCCTAGCATGCACTAGATACGGGGCCCCGTCTTTTTTGCTGATAACTTTTTGAGGCGCGCATGGAACACCCGTTGACCCAGGTCTGCTTGTTATCGGGCGGCGAGCCAATGAATGTCACCCTTCCAAGAACTGATCTCTGCAGGCGTTGTCTTAACCTTCAAGGTCGACCCGATCAACTGTTAATATTTAGTCACGAACTTCTACTTTAATAAATTTTTACTAATTAAAACAAACACTATTTTCGCTTATGGACTCTTACGTTATTAATTAATTACGTCTAGTGCAATTGATTGTCCGCATAATTCATAAACTTTCAAAGCATAATTTGAAAAGACCGCTGCATGTAATAACGGCATGTAATCCCAAGGGCACGTGATTAGTAGTCTGAACCAACGTTGTACGATTTAGCCTGCTTTGTACTATGTAACCACAATTAACGTCGGCATACGAATCCGGCTCGCAGTTTTGTGAAATTCGTATAATCATATGTTATACTATCCAAAAAAGTAAATTATAAAAAAAGTTATATTTATTCATTATTATTTTTTACTCCACCCACCGGCTGATAACTGATGTTATAAGAAGAAAGGAGCAAAAAAAAAGTTCAGGCTACTTTTATATTAGAATAAAGCATTATGGTTATGTGCAAAAAAAAAACATGATAAACTTATCAAGCGAACGAAACTCAAACATACAAAATAAGAAGCGTAAAAAGACCTTATCGCAGAGGCCGATTTATTTAATTCATTTATTTAAAGAATTTGGAAAACTTACAACTAAATACAATGGTGATAGATAACAGCTTGATAATCTGACAGCCAATTACAGGTATTTAGGTCTTTTGTAAGAGGAAACCTTTGTTTAGATTATATGTTACTGTGTGTGCAAAAATACCAGGCCAGCAGCGACAGTCTAGATTTCTCTCTTAAAAAAATCTCTCTCTCTTCTCAATAAAAGAATTTTCGTTATGGGATAGCAGCAAAAGTCTACGGGCCAAAACCATAATCGGAACCGAGAAATCCACTAAGTTAAAGTAGATTTGGGCCGATCATGTGCCAAAATGGGGGAGAACCACCAAATAGATCCCAACAAACAGTCGGGTTCGACTGTGTACAGAATAGTGTGGTAGAGGAAGACCTTTGCTCAGCAGTAAGGATTCCCAGGGAATTCTAAACTTAAATTTTGAACCATCAAAAATATTTAGTTAAGCTAATGTCAGAGTTCAAAAATCGCGAAGAAAAAACTTATACAGAAACTCACATGTATAAAAACATCTAAATACGGCCCTGATATTTCTGCAGCTAAAATAACACAACAGATTGAAAGTCCAGTGAGCCGTAGTGCTTTTATAGATCAACTGCTCTGTTACACTTGAATAGATGCACTAGGAAATGATGAAAAAACCTCACACATAACGGTTGCTTTCCCTTAAAAAGCAGCTATGAAGAATTGCTGCTTTTAAAAATGTAGAGGTTTTCCTTTATTTTAGCATAATAATAGACGTATTTCTCTTTAATATCTTTTGTGCAGGAATCATCATCATTATCTTTTCAGCTGAAAGACGTCCCGTGCTGAACATAGGCTTCTGCCAAGAGCAGCCACATCGACCAGTACAGTATGTCGCAGTATGTGTCACACTGTGTGTCAAAATTGTTTGAGGTTTTGAGGGCTACTTCCCGTTATGTCACATTCCCGATTGGACAAAATGTCAAAAGTTTTAAAAACAACTGAACGCTAGTTGCGTTTGCTCAAGATTTTGATTTTCATACATTCATTCCCGATTCGTCAACATTTGAAAATACCTACATTCTTTCCCGTTTGGTCAACCTTTTGTTTGGAAAGTACAATCAGGAGCAAAAAGAAATGCCTCCATTTATGTTCTATCTACTTACTAGCTTCCGCCCGCGGCTTCGCTCGCGTCTGAAGTGTTTTGATTATCACTTTCAGTTTCCTCTGGATCAGTATTGAATTCGTGATACTAGCATATTATTATCCCGGTGAGCTCTTTGTATTTTGTTAATAAATTAGCTTGTATCTGCGACTTCGTCTGCGTGAACTTTAGAAATGGCCTCAGGAAGGCATAACATTATGAAAGTTAATCCCGTTGTTTCGCAATTCAGTAATTTCGGGTATTTGAGGCTGGAGCGTCATTTCTTCTTTTTGGCTTATTCTTTCTGGCTATTTTGCTTTTTCCTCGACTCCTACGGGTCATAAATTGATATTAAAAATGTATTCCAGCCCCAAGAAAAAAACAAGTAAAGTATCCTGGTAGTTTTTGAGTCTTTCCCGCTTACAATTCCAGCCCCGGAAATACTTCCACATTTTTCTAGTCTCCTGGTAGTTGTATTGTAAATCTTGACCACTTGGATTTTTTGCACTTCCACAGTCTGATTCAATTTCAGTAAGGTTAGGACTATCGGGTTTCAAAGTTAAATAGATGAAAGATGCACATGGCAATCAAACCTATTGCCATGGTACATACCTATGCATGTAACGTATATAATTTAGGATTTTACATATGCTAAGAAAACAATATACCCACCCACCTCTGGGAAAGTCGGGAGGTGATAAAAAGAGCGTCAAAAAGGACTTGGTAACTTTTGTAGTTGACTGTACCGTACAAAGACCTAGTTTAAAAAAAGGGTGACAAAACGAGACTAAACCAAAACCAAACGCCACTAGCGTTCAGTTTTTTTTTAAACTTTTGACATGTTGTCCAATCGGGAATGTGACATAACGGGAAGTAGCCGTTTTGAGGTCATTTTGAAGCCACAGCATTGTTTGAGGTTTTATTTAGTATACGGGCCGATGTGGTGGGAGTTTAGATTGAAGATTCAAACATCAAGGCTTTAATCCCAATAAACCATTGACAAGCCCTTTTGAATTGTCAATGACGGTCAGTCAAGGAGATGGAAGCTACTTGCACGCTCGAAAGCGTAGATCACTATGGGTAAGAACGTGCAAGAAACTTCACGGACACATTTTTTCATTTTAAATCATGTTCTGTATTACAAAAATCTTGGTTACATTATCCTTGTCGCTTCTATACGTAGAGCAGTGCAAAGAAAAAAAGGAAACTATAAAACAATTCAAAATATAAAAATTAAAACGAGTCAGTGGCAGTTAAGACTAGTCTTAACTAACGCGTCCGTTCGCGAACCTGACTCGTTTTGAAGGAAACTTTATGATCCAACACCAGCAATACTATTTTGTAAGAACTCACTCCAGTTCTCACTTCTGATTCTGCGGTGAAAACTGTATTTGGTATTCTGTAACTTGATGAAAACTACACTAGCGCCACTAAGTGAGAACATAGGTGAAGCGAACTTAACTTGACAGTCAGAATATCAAATACTTTTCACTTCAGGTGAGTTACGAAGTGTAATCGAAAATGAGATATGAATCGAATTCGCACGTGATTTCTTGCAGAATAGCACTGCTGTACCTAAAAAGGTCTGTGCTGCCCAGGTTGCGGAATTTGTTCGAAAGAGTCACTCAGGCTCTGGAACCCAAAGGGCATTTGGAGGAACACAAGGTTTTAGTCAGTAAAAGTCTGACACTCCCTTCCGCTCCGCCCAGAGCGGAAGAAGTCATTTGTTGACTTCGCATCCTTGAAAATAAAAAGGGAATACCTATGTCTTTGTCTAGCAGAGGACATCTTTCGGCTGAAATAAAGATTAATGCGAATGCGAAAATTGCAATTTTGCTTATAAGAGTTGTGTCGTAGTTTTGTTGTACAAAAAAACATATACTATGAGGAAAACCTATTTTTTAAACATTGCACGTAACACTATTAATTTGAGTATTTAACTAAAACGAAATGAAGCTTTATACCATTCACACAAAATTCAATGTAAATTCCACTTAAAATCGAAAACCATTCCACGTTTAAGCATCGGTATTCTTCAAGTCAATCTTTAGACAAACACAATGGGTTAAGCTATTAATTTTATTACACCACCAATTAATGGCAAAGTCCTTTAGGAAGCGATTCTCTTAATTGAACAGACACTTAAAAAACAATAGATCTAATATTGGATCAGGCTCACATTCCGGAACACTGGAGCTCAATAGACCTTTGTATTTACAGCGAGAGGTAGAAAATTGTTCGGAGCGAAAGATTTTCTGTTTCTTGTTATTATATTTCGCGATTTCTTCGTAGCGAGAGGTTTATTAGCTGTAGTATTGGAAGTCATTTTAAATTTGAAGTTTCCGTAAGTGGCATTTATTTATTTTTTAAACTTTATGCACTAGCGAAAAACAATGTTTAAAGGCAGACTTTAGAATCAATAGAAAAGTTGTCTTAAAGAGATCGCTTTTTGCGATAAGGCCGCCCCTTATGTGACCCTATGTAATAGTTTCTTAGTCTTATGGTTTAAGTACATAATAAAGAGTATTCTAAAAAATGTAACAAATATGTAATCAGATGTAAAAACCTCCTCCTATTTTGGAAGTCAGTTAAAAAACTAACTTTATCATCATCTGCCTAGCCTTTTCCCAAGTGTATTTGGTGTCGGCTTCCAGTCAAATTGGATTCAGCTGAATACCAGTATTTTACGCGAAGCTGCTGCCTACCAAACCTCCACAACCCATTGACTGGGGAATACCGTACTTCTTGGCAAGTCTGGTGTCAGATTTTCTGGCTTCTGACGATCCGTAACGACTGCCAAAGATCTGCAAATGACAGCCGGGTCCAACGGCTTAACGTGCTTTTCGAGAGATGGAGGAGTCTCGGTATGTTAAGATGGTTACCCATCCATAGACCGACCTTGACAAATGCTACTTAACCTTGAATAACGACTCGTGCGGTTGTTATTATTTAGCCACGAGCTCCATCACTACCGATACTAAAAACAGTAAGGCATATTTTATACCTCAAGCGGAAAATTACAATAAAACATAGGTACCTACTTCGATTCTTACATATATAATAAGATTGTTATTTTTATGTAAGAAAATAAGCACCTGAAAAAAAAACTGATTTCAACAATATATTCACGGTACACGTATACAAGGGGACTTTACAAAGTGAATTCACTGGCTATTTCTTTGAGGGAACATTTACTTATGAATGTGAGCAATCATTTAAATATGAACTGTAAAAAGCATCTGCTGGCAGTGTTTTTATTTATATTTAACAGCTGCTATTTCAATAAAAAATAATAATAGGTATTTAATATAATTTCTCTAAATAAACACATCAAAAGTATCTAGGGATCAACATATATTTTTGCAATAACTTTTCTCCTGATTGATATTAATTAAAATTTTCTTTAAGGATTCATCAAATAAAGTGTTTTCGTTTGTCACAGTAACGATAAACCAAGTCACCTTTGCATTAATAAAGAAATTTGCCATTTTCCTAATAAAGGGATTTTTGACATTTGAACCACTAACATTAAAGTTCGAAAAAAAGACTGAAATAACAGTTTTCTTTAAAATTTTATTGGGTAACTTAAACAATTAATAATCCGTGTTTCTACCGCGAACACTAACAACACAAGAACATCGGTTTGGCATACTCAAAATGAGTTCATCCAAATCACGCTGTGGAATGGCCGCCCATGTTCGTTGCAACAACAAAAAAAGGTCTTCTTGCGACTGGATACCCTCCATATTCGGCAGAGCTCTTCGCTTACCTTGGCTGAGCGCCATGGAGGACGGTATCGCTGCACCACACGGAGACAAGACCGATACATTCAAATCTTAACTCGAAGAGCTCCAACAATAACCGCCATGATGTTAGCCGTGAGGCTTCATCACTCTTCAGGGAACTTAATTAGCGACCAAACAGTCAGAAACCGCTTGCATGAAGTGAACCTTCATTCCCGAAGACCGCTACGGGTACCACCTATAGCAATGCACAATCGTAGGATTCGATATCAATGGGCTCTTGAACACAGAAATTGGGCAGAAGAACAATGGCGTTTCGTGTGCTTTTCTGATGAGTCTCGTTTTGGTATGAGACCGGATACAAGACGTATACGACACTGGAGAACCCCTGGACGCCAACAGCGATTAAAATCCTGCCAGGAAGTCCATCCTTATAGTGGTGGAACCATCATAGTATGGGCGGGTATTTGGATCGGCGGAAGAACTGAGTTGATTTGGATCAGAGGCAACCTCAACGCTCAAATTTATGCTGAGACGATTGTATCAGACGTCATCGTTCCTCTACAAGTGCAAATCGGTCCCTTATTTCAGTTAATGCATGATAATGCACGACCGCACACCGCAAGAGTTGTAAGACAGACTCTCGCCGCAGCTAACATCAATGTCCTGCCCTGGCCTGCTCAGTCGCCAGACTTGAACCCGATTGAGCATGCATGGGATATGCTACAGAGAAGAGCTCTGCCGAATATGGAGGGTATCCAGTCGCAAGAAGACCTTTTTTTGTTGTTGCAACGAACATGGGCGGCCATTCCACAGCGTGATTTGGATGAACTCATTTTGAGTATGCCAAACCGATGTTCTTGTGTTGTTAGTGTTCGCGGTAGAAACACGGATTATTAATTGTTTAAGTTACCCAATAAAATTTTAAAGAAAACTGTTATTTCAGTCTTTTTTTCGAACTTTAATGTTAGTGGTTCAAATGTCAAAAATCCCTTTATTAGGAAAATGGCAAATTTCTTTATTAATGCAAAGGTGACTTGGTTTATCGTTACTGTGACAAACGAAAACACTTTATTTGATGAATCCTTAAAGAAAATTTTAATTAATATCAATCAGGAGAAAAGTTATTGCAAAAATATATGTTGATCCCTAGATACTTTTGATGTGTTTAGTAACAACCCTATTATTTTGAATTTGAGAATCCCTAAGCCAACCACTCTAGTACATTATTAAAGACAAATTTTCTTCGTATCGTTCAAATAAAAAACCACTTATCCGATGTACTTGATTTTGGTTTCCACTCAATGTAAACTTATTAAGCATGTATGCTTTGATTCGGAGCCCATTTTCAAAAGATTATGTTCGGCGTTTACTTAGTTAATAATGAAATACAACTAAGGCTGTGCTCAGAACATAGACGACATTCAGGATTTTAAAGAGAAAAAAAAACAACATTATGAATAAAAGCTCGCACTTCTTTATGGATCAATCCCGTCACACTATTCGCAAACTGAAAGCCAGAATCAACAGAGGCGACCAACAGAAAAATGCCGAGCCAATTAGTCTCAACGAGTCCCGGAGAAACGATTCAGTGGTCTTGGATCCCGCTACAAAATTAATAAGAAGACTGGTCTGTAGGTCCCGATACAATTATTAAAGCTTACTTTCTTAATAAGGACCATAATAGTATCATGTAGTTTATGAAATTTTAGAACAGGCTACTTATTAAATCTGCCTAGCCTTTTCCAAAGAATATCAGGGTCAGCTTGATGTAGCTATTTTATATAGAGCTACTGATCTGACTTCCACAGTACAATGACTGGGAAACTCAAAGCCTCTTTCGTCAAACCAGTCATCAGACAGGCTTCTAACTGCCCGTTACCTTTTACGTGCTAAAAATAAAAGACATAAGCTCTGCGACAGACTCAGAAAAAAAAAATCGCAACATTTCGGTCCGTACACTCTCTGAACGACGAAGGTCGACAGCTCAACAATCGATACCCTTAGGGATCCGTATCTTGTCCCAACACTGTTCTTATAAAGCCTAAAGTACCCTTTTAAAGGATATTTGCTCTTGACATGAAACATTAAATAATAATGTAGGTATCGAGTGCTGAAAGAGATATTTCATTTGTTATTTATGCGTTTTTTTTTTGAGGACGTCTTTGCTTAGGGACTGTTGTTTTGAGTTGTGAGTTTTATCATAGAGATATGAGAGGCATTTCGTATTTTTTAACCATCTGTGACGTTGATTGACTTAACATTTTGATCATCTTTGGCTTTTTGACGATCGTTATCTCGGAGGACCAATTCTACAACTATCGCATTAGTACCGCAGTCGCAATCTGTCATCGTTTGAAAATTTACAGAATTAGCACTCTAATATAATTAATGTCACATTGTCTAGGTTATGATACTCAATAAATCGATATATAAATAACTGTCTGACTGTCGACTTTGGATCGAGTCCAGCACAGGTACGAAATATTATGGAGGAATCGAACCTGGGTGTCCAAAATCGTAAATAACGCCCTGAAAGTGTAAAGATTGGATGTTACGTCGACCAACCCTCCTGGCGAAGGATGACGACACGAGCGGAACCCAAATAATGGAATAAGGCTAGTCTAGGGCTCTCATTTGTGGAGGCATAAAAGAATAATGATCCAATTTATTTGATAGTTATGGACAATTATTCCTTTATATATGTATATAAATACATATATAAATGTCCGAATACTTCTTACTCTAGACGAATTCGTGAACGAAAGCAATTAATATCATAATTTACTTGTGAAGGTGACCAGGCTAAATCTTTGGAAACCATCAATTGACTCCTTCATAGTAGTAGGGAGTGTCATACTTTTCTATACTACTATTATAAAGAGCAAAAATATTTGTTTGTTTGTTTGTATTGAATAGGCTCCGAAACTACTGAACCGATTTGAAAAATTCTTTCACTATTTGGAAGCTATACTATCCCCGGGTGACGTAGGCTATATTTTATCCCCATATTTCTACGGGAACGGGAACTATGCGAGTGAAACCGCGGGCCGCTGCTAGTACTGAGTAAAACCCATCCGAGTTCTTCCTAATGCCCTTTGCGTTCTAGGACTGCGGTGTCTCGTTCCACAACCTTGGTAGAAGTCCGACGGCATAGATTTATAAAAATGATGAAATTAGCTATATTATATCATGGAACTTAATTTTTCTTAATTTGTTACTAAACGTAAATGTGATAGACCTCTGCCGAACCCCTCAAGAAATATTACTGTTGTGTTATACATACATATGTATATTGTTCAGTAGATCATCTATAACAGTGGAATTTTCTCCACTCAATTTCAATCTCAATTTCATCACTGCTGCTCTCAAAATGGTCAAGGAAATTCGTGAGGAAACCGGCATGTCCTAGAACCAAAAATTCGAAAACATGTGACATTCACCAAACCGCACTGGGCCCGCGTGGTGGATACGGCCCATTCCCTCTCCTAGAGAGGCGGTCTTTGTCCCAGCAGTGGAAACATTAAAAAGGCTGATTATGCTATATTATTTAATAATATTTCCCTCCCACGGTTTCGCCCGAATTAATGTCGAAAAGTATCCCTTTATAATTTTATATTCTCCCGGGATTAAAACGTATCCTATGTATTATTTCAGACTCTGCCAAATTTCATCCATTTATCCGTTTCGATATGGTTTAGTAACAAACATCCATCCAAACATCCAGACTTTCGCATTTATAATGTTAGCATAGAAGTATAGATTTTTATTCTATTTCAGCTTATTTTAATATTCCAGTTCACAAGAGATCAGACGTTTAACCTTTGACAGAAATTCGAAGCTTGATTGTTGCTTAAAGAAAATAAACCCGTTATTCAAAATGGCTGTCACGATGTATACACTTATTCAATATATTATTGCTTTTTCCTAAAGCCTTTCTTGACAAATGAGGTGTTACTCGATTCGTGAAAGCCTCCATTTTTCAAAGATCTATTTCACGTTATAAATATCATTATTACGTGTGAAGATTGATATGTGAATTGTATTGCTTCATTCGATTTTGATACATACAATTTTGATTTTAGATTATAGTCATCTGTTTATTGTTCTGATTGTGGTACATTGTCGCTGTCAGAAGATATTCGAGGAGGGGCTTGAAAGAGGATATTCTATCAGCGATAGCGATTGACAAAAAGTCCAAAATAGATGTAATTGACTGCGAATGTAAAAGTGACTTACTGTAAGTCACTTTTACATTCGCAGTACGAAAGCCTGTAAATCTTGTCGAATTATGCAAACAGAAATGATGAGCAGTTGTTTTTTTTTTCACGATTTGGGGATGGTCCCATTGAAGTTATTATTATCACATTAAGTATAGGTATATACATACTAAATAACTGTAACAAAGCAAAGGCTATTAAAAAAAACTATACGTTGACCCAAAAAAAACATCTGCCCAGCCTTTTCCCAATTACTATGTTGGGGTCGGCTTCCAGTCCAACCGGGTATAGCTTAAGTACCAGTATTTTACATAGAATCACTCACTAACTGATCTATAGGAACCAAATAACTGGGTAATACGATGCCCCCTTTTTTTCAGGATGGGAAATCATCAAATGACTTCTCCCGCTCTGGGCGGAGCGGAAGGGAGTGTCAGACTCTTACTGACTAAAACCCACCCGTGATCCTTCTAGTGCCCTTTGCGTTTCAGAGCCGCGGTAACTAACGAACCAATTCCGCAACCCTAGCTGGCACTGACCCTATGGGGCCCCGTCTTCGTTCTTCTTCGTCTGACAGCTCTTTGAGGCGCGCGTGGAACACGACGCGCCGTTGACCCGGGTCTGTTTGCTATCGGACGACAAGCCACCCATAGCTCGACATCCGCAGGCCCGCGCCTACGGTAGCCGGGAATCGCTCTGCGTTTCCCGACGCCCGATACGATACCCCCTTTGATAGGACTGGTGTTACAGTTTCTGGCTGTTGACTCAACGCCAATTGCTTTATGTGACTCAGTTTGTAATGGATGGTTCCCCCCATCCACGGTCTGACCTTGGCAAGCGTACCTTATCCACAAAGGTCAACCCGTGCGACTGTTATTATTTAGCCACAAGCTGCCCTCGTCCCGTCGTCATTGATATCGTAAAAGTAAAAAAGACCAAAAGCAATTATTATAGAAAACTACATGGACAGATTTTATTGAAAACTCAAATTATTTTAAGTGTTACGCTGACTACGCACAGGTTGAAACACGTAGTTAAGTCATTACCTTTGTTTTCAAGAATATTAAACCAGGCCACCAAGTAAATACTTACACAATTTTCAGGCAATTATACGATATTCAATGAAACCTTACACACTACATGATTGTAAGGTTTTATTTTGAGAGTTCCGTACGTCCAAATGAAATAACGAAACTCTGATCGGTTCAGTATCCGTCTGTCTGTCTAACTTTTTATCCATCTATCACAGCCTATTTGCATCGAATCTGATGGCCGAATTCAGTTCTGATAAACATGTGAACCAACGGAGTTCACAATGCAAATAAATCACTTTTGGAAATCGGTTCATTTTAGGGACAAACGTGGAGTTTGAGTTTGCTCACTTCACCTTTTTTTTTGGATTGGAAATCATCAAATAACTTCTCCCGCTTTGGGCGGAGCGGAAGTAAGAGTCTGATCCTTCTAGTGCCCTTTGCGTTTCAGGGCTGCGGTGACTCTTTCGAACAAATTTCGCAGCCCTAGCAGGCACTAGTTTTTTGAATACCGAGTTCCAAAATTAATGTTACATTTACTTTTTGTGTTTTTTTTTTTTTGTTTAGAAATCGGTTGTATTTTTTTATAGAAAAGCTATTTTCAGCGTATATTACACAGAATTTTCGAAGCTTGCCATGTAGCTAGCTATTGATTCATATGAGCAAGGAAAAGGGCTAGAAATAAAAGAGTAGGTAATTCACGAATTTGAATTCGACCCCACAAAATTCGCTAGCTGGATAGTCGCATAGACTCACCCATAATTACGAACGAAAAAAAACCAATCTATTTTATGTGAATAGCGTGGCCCCTATGAATATTACCGACATTTGAATACTAAACTAGAATAACCGTTATTTGTAAGGAAAATAGTTTTGTTTATGTTAAGGGAAAATGATTAAATGTTAATTTATTGTTGTTTTTTGTTCACACGCAAAGCTTTTGTTGCGAAAGCCTTTGTCTTCGGGCTCGCATAAACTGTTAGAACTTAGTCGATTATTGTTTAAAGCAATAATAATGTATAATAATGGTTTAAGGTTAGCGAAATTAGTTTGAAGGGCAGGGTACATGGATTGTTAGCTTGCGTATAGATTTATTGATCTTCAAGTTTAAGCAATGCTATAGTTAATAGAAAAAGAAATTGAGAAGTATAAAAGCTGTTTCGTAAAAAATAGAAATGGATATAAATTATTACAGCATATGTGTATTGGATGGTATATGCGTTTTGGAATATATTAATGTGAAAAACAACCTAATTTGTACCCCAAGTTTTCGCTGTCAAAATCATTGCAAATTAGTTAGGGGCTCATTCCAACCAACGCACTCAATTATCAGTCACCCTCTTTTTTCTGGATGGGAAATCATCAAATGACTTCTCCCACTCTGGGCCGAGCGGAAGGGAGTGTCAGACTCTTACTGTCTAAAATCCACCTGTGACCCTTCTAGTGCGCTTTGCGTTCCAGGACCGCGGGAACTCTTTCGAACAAATGACAGCTCTTTGAGACGCACGAGGAACACGACGCACCGTTGACCCGTGCCTGGTTGCTATCGATGCATAGTATCGTATAATAAATAAGCAGAATAGAAATACTTTCTATAGTAATTACTCTAAAAAAATATCATCAAAATGACCTATCCGCTCTGTGCCGAGAGGAGGGGAGTGTCAAACTCATACTGACTAAAACTCATCCTCCAAATGCTCTTCGCGTTCCTGTCTGCCTTTCGAACAAATTCCGCAACTCTTACAGTGTTATATCTATGATACCAGTTACGATTAGCTTCAAAATTTTATATTCCAAAGTGTATTATTAAAATACACTAGTATCTTATAAACACATGAGCGTAACAACGGGCTAAAAAGTAATCTTTAGCAGACAACTTTGGATGGATTTGATATAGAATGAGAAAAGATATGTGCGAAATCTCTTCCTAAAGTTCAAAATATCATATTAACCTCCAAAAAGTGTACATATCACTAGTGAAAAGGCCGAATGCTATATCCACTACATTTTTCAACACATGATAGTTTAAAAGCCAAATATGGTGGTACATACATAATATTATATTAGCAGTTTGCACGCTCGCAAACACTACATCAACACCGTGACGCCGTTACCCGCCTTTTATGACTTCCGCTTAGATTAAATTGCTAATGTGGGGATATTGTTTTAATGCACACACTTTTACTTACAGCGACAGGAATGTGATGTTATTATAGGGAACGTGCAGAAACTATAGGTGGCAGCACAGAAGCGTCAATGTCAAGTATATTTTACCTATAAGTTTCAAATTTTCAACGCTAGATGTCACAGTCTACTTCGTGCATGTTCCCCTAAACGGACGGTGCAGGAAGGTGGCAGTACAGTCGGTGATAGCAATTACCTGACCCCCTAAAAATTAAACGAATTTGAACCTTTTGCTTGTTAGCAGTAAGACAACTGGTTCAACGTCTACGATCAATAAAATAGTTATTCGAATTTGATCTTTAACACGCAGTGTTAAGGTAGGTATGGTCTTGAATATTATTTTAACTTGTAATATAATACGTAATTTCGCTCACGTTAAAAGTGTTTCGAGTGGTCTAGTGGGGACTGTAGTGAGCTGACAAATCAAGGTTGTGAGTTCGTAACCAGCGTGAATGACGCGTTTATATCTGTTTTGTAAATTTATTTTAAGTTATAAATGATAAATTATAACGTTAGCAACAAAAAAAAAATGAGCAGAAATAAAAAACCAAAATGATGGTAAAAACGATTATATTTTATAAAAAAAAATATTATAAGAATAACATAAATGATATTGATGACGACACGAAGATGATAATATTTACCTACTTACTAATAACGTTGTTAACTGCACTGAGTTTAATGTAGTGAATCAACATGTTATAATATTTAGAAATATAGGTATGTATTTCTATTTCATAACAATAACATCACCACATTAAATATCATTTAACTAAATAAAACGGCATTATACGTTGAAGTTCTACCTACTATATATCAATTTGTTTTGTGAGTAGTTATTTTAGTTATAAGGTTTTGACAAAAAACTAGGTATTTGAAATACTTCGTTAGAAATTATAACAATAGTTAATTTAACACACACACTGACATACGTTAGTATTGTTTGTGACCAACACTGGTTACTCAAGTCATTTATAATAATTATGCTTTTAATAGCGAAGTGGAGCACCATTTTTTTTCTATTACTTGTTGCAAGCGGTCCCGCATACCGCGCACCATATCCAACAACAATCACTTCCTCTCATGAATGGTTTTGGTCCAGGACGATCTTTTTGAATATTAAAACCACACGTCAAACGTTTTAGCCACAATCTGACTGTATTTCTCTGAAACAACACAATAAGCATAATTTTAGTAACGAATAGGTAAACATAATTTATCGATTAAGTTTGCAAAAATACAATATCAATTTAGATAATATAAATCAAATTAGACCTATAAATTATCTCAAATTAGATTCATAATGAAACATAGTTAATTTTCTATTATTCTATATTCACCGGCTTTTAAGCCAACTAACGAATTAAGGAATAACTATAATTATAAATGAAGCATAAAAAATAATACACTTACCGCTATATTAAGTTTCGTAGCAATCGCTTTAATACCAACATTCTCCTCATGCAAATAGATTATTTTGAATTTTAAATAATCTCTCAACTCAACTTGGACATGACGATTAAACTATCAAAACTGATAACAATTAATAAAAAGGAAAAAAGCGTGGATTTTTACACTTTAGTAAGGCAAGGTAAAAATGTTCGCGCGTATTCACTGCTATTTGTGCATAGAATATCTTGTTCAATTTATTCTTCTACCCCAACCCCATATTCCTAATGTCATATCTATAGCAGTTTTGGTTGAATACGCATATTGACGTCTAACTACCCACTTATTAAAATAGGTGAACAGTTATAAATAAATGACCTAATACCAACCTCTTAAAGCTCAAGTTTGCGTATCAAAATTATTTATTGTTACTGTTCATCGAGTAGTGTTAGTCTGATAGACTCATACATATTGAATAACGTTTAATGTTATGAGCATAGGGTGTAAAATCGAGTAATTTTTAGGGGGGTCAGCTAATTGCTATCACCGACTGTACATGTCCAATATTTACTAAGTAAAAGTTTCAGATTTGCAACACTAGATGGCATAGTCTACGCCGTGCCCGTTCCAAATATGATCATTTTTCCAAATATAATCGGATGCAGCTGTACCAGTATTTTACTTAGAGCGACTGCCCATCTGATCTGCAAAACTCAGTAACTGGGCAAGACTGGTGTGAGATTTCTGGGCTTCTGACTTTCCGAGACGACTGTCAAAGATCTACAAATGAAAGCCAGGATCAAAAGCTTCACGTGCAGTCTCATTATGTAATGGATGGTCTCATGTCGCTGGATATTTTCTGGGAGCAATCTTCCTACATATATTTGATTAAGCCCATGAGCCATTTCGACATGTAGCAAACGGCCCAGTTCCATTTCAGTTTGTTTGCTTTATGGTAGACCTAGGCGACTGATATCCGTGAGACCCCGCATATTTTTTCAATTTTTTTTTTTTCATATAAATACCACAGTCAATTGTCTATCTAAACGTATACTCTGTAACACAGTAGTGTGCCGTTAAATGATATTCCTAAACTACCATTCCCTCCCTTTTCCATTAAGATAACACCACAAAAATTTACCTTTTGCATTAGGTAAAACTCATTAACGCTTTGTAAGTAGGTAAACTATGCTATGAAGGAAATTCTCGTCCGTAATTGCTCCAGGTCACGAAAAACGACCTATTACTAACCTTGTTTATATCATTATGGAAATCATGTAATATTGTTTTCTGTAATTGTAACGAAATTCAATTGGCGTCGTGGATCTTATTATGTTACGGCTTGTTTCAATTTAAAGGCAATTATTATTATTATAGGGTAGTTTTTTAAACGTTATGCCTACGTAGGTTGTTAAGTTTAAGGTTAAGTTTGTTGTAACTTGGGACCGGGTTTTAGGTTCTAAGCACGGTTTATGATTGGTTATCCGTGAAAAAACTTTTTACAAAGAAAAAACAACCGACTTTTGCACCCCCCTCCCCAGGATAGGGGGGGGGGGTCACCACTAAAACGTACCCATCATAGCGTACACGGTATAAATTGGTGTAAACAATTGACAAACATGTGATTTCAGCAATCCCGAAAGATTTGCTATCGTTTATTTAAGAGTTCAGTTTCCTATCTCTGTTCTTCACCAGATCTTCACCAAACTAGAAAGGGACCATCTTGAAATACTAACATGCTCTTCCAAACCATCGTATATAATGTTATTTTTTTCATTTTACATCGACAAGAGAAAATGAGAACATCATCAATGTAGCCACGCATTATTAGGGATAACTCAAATACTAGTCGTCAGGGACGTCAGGTCTCAATCAAATTTAAACGACAAATTTTTTGAATACAAAAAAAAAACATCAAAATCAAGTCACCCAGTACAGTTATGAGGTAACACACAAAAAAAAACACAGTCGACTTGAGAACCTGCTCCTTTTTCGGAAGTCGGTTAAAATTTACAGTTTTATTAAAAACACGGATTGGTGATCTAATACAGCGATACTGGCCGCGAAGGTGTTACCGGGACAATCTGGATATAAAAAAGAACCCCAAGTTTATGATCGATAGTAACCTTTGCCCAGCACTAAGATCAGTCGGACTATTAATAATAATAATATATTTATTTGGACTTCACGCACAAAGGTAAAAACGCCCAAGGGTGGTGAAAAGACAACATACTACTGCTAAAGGCTACGTTAGTTTTAACAATTCTATGAAACAAGGTGTTAAACACCTTGTTTAGCCGTAGCCTTTTCAATACCAGAGAACTCTGACAACAAGAATCCACCAACATGTTAGCGAGCTTACCAACCGATACTCATCCTAATATTCCATTTCACTAGGTATATTTCTCAGTGCAATGAATATTATGCAAAAATATCATACCCTAAAATAAAATATGTAGGTAAAAGCCCGTGAACCCGATGGGATTTCTCATCGACATAATTTAAAAAGTTTCATCCGTTATTAACTCCTTTAGGGGCTGAATTTGGAAAATTCTTTACTTAGTTCTTCGGCAAGGAACACAAAAATTTCATGGATTTATACTCAGAGGTTTATAGTCTTTCCACCAAAGATGTGCAAAATAGCGAGGTTGTGCTCGAGGAAATGTCAACTAATGTTGACATCCTTTTAGTGGGCTCCATTTTCCTACCCATGCTCAGCGTTGGTTAAATTTAAGGGGCTAGCAGACCTAGGTATTTTTTTAAAAGCGACAGATTTTGGAATGTATGCGTGGGATTTGAATGAGGAACGTGTGTACGCGCAACTGAACAGAGACCGCTAAGAATCCTTGAATGTCTCAGCTACGCACAGTTTCAAAACATAGCTACCATGCGCATCTCTTTTGGAAAATCACCCATATTCCGCGTATGGGGTCATTCAAGTATTACGTAAGCACTAAAAGGGGGCGGGTGGTCTTTCATTTGCTTATTTTTGATGATATGGGGGATGGGGGGATCCGGGAAGTGATGACGTCAGCAATATTTCATTTTGTAACCCGGCGCGGCCTTTCCCACTGGGTTATCATCGCCCTAATAGTGAACCACAATAAGTCAATTTCTCTCTAGACTATACATTCCTTATTTCCTGACTTGTTACTACTGCTACATGAACCAATAAGGAAACCAGAACTGATTCAAAAATACATACATAAATGTTTACGTAAGTAAAGGGAGTAAGAACTTTGCTTACTTTTGCTGATGACGGGGAGGGGGCGGTCAAAATGTTAAAAAAATCTGCTTACATAATAGTTGAACGGCCCCTATCCGCCTGCAAGCAGCTCGCATGCAAGTTGCATTCGATTGCGGGCTACCAAGGCATAATGTGATCAATGGCTTGATTTTGCCCCGCAATGCCGCTTTGAAACTGAGCTCCCGCCATGCCATTCATGTTATTTTTTTTAAACCTGCAGACAAAAATAAGAGCTCCGCGCATCCGGGCTCCGTCGTCGTTTATAATGTTGAAATCGTAAAATTTAACGTTACTTGCTATTGTACAATTACTCAGAATTACCTCTAGAGATTATCGACTATCAAACTTTGATGCGTATAAAAGTGTTAAACAAATGTCAGTTGACAATTTATCAAAAGTTTACAATCTCTCAAGACATTTTATATTCTTACGAAGTTTGCCATTTTCATGTGACAGCTCTAAGAAAACGAAAGACCATTTTTCACAAGTCCAATTCTCCGAAACACAATCGCGTGCCGACATACTGCTCAAAAGGTCCCTTTAATATTGATTGCTCACCTCAAGGTGCCTGCATATATAAAATTCGTTCATTCCACTTAATGGGATACGTTTTTAGGGTTACCAACGAAGTATTATGGTTTTTAAGAGCGTTTTTAATACTTATACCATGTCGTGCCAATGCCAACATGATTTCTTTATATGCTTCGTCTTATGTAACCGCGTCTCCCTCCCATACTGGATCATTATAATTTTAAGCCTCACACTATTGGTGAGTTATCAAACTTGTTTGTTAATTTTTCTACGTCAATAATTAAATAGAATAATAAAATATATTATTCTATTTAATCCGTCAGTTAGATTATTGAAAAATATTGACATGTATTTTTTGCTTAGAGAAATCTTTAAAAATCGACGAATATAAGTGTCAAAGATCAGGAGTGGGGGTTTGTGACATCACGTCGTATCAAAATTGAAGCACGTATCGTCTTTGTTTTTTGTTTACGCTAATAAAGAAAAAAAATACGTGTCCAATATTGACCCTATTGTGGTGACATGGAAGTCGAAAAAGATCCACATATTTTTTAACCGACCGCGATGGAGGAGGCTCTCAAGCCGACTGTTTTTTTTTTTGTGTGTCCTCCCTCCTCCTAACTTTACTTTACCTCAAAAATTTTTAGTATTTTGATGATTCTTTTTATTCGCAAGCTGGTGCTTGTCGTGTTTTTTTTTTACTTTTTTTTATTTGATTGAGATCTGACGACTAGTATTTGAGTTATACCTAATAATGCGTGGCTTCGACTACATAGATGATGTTCCCCTTGTCGATATAAAATGAAATTGTGTACGATGGTTTGGAAGACCATCTTAATATTTCAAGGTTATTCCTTTCAAGTTTGGTGAAGATCTGATGAAGAACAGAGATAGGAAACGGAACTCTTATAAATAATAAATGATAGCAAATATGTCGGAATAGCTGAAATCGCATGTTTGTTTATTGTTTACACCAATTTATACCACATACGCTGTGATGGGTACGTTTAGCTGGTGGTCTACCACAAAAAAATACAAAGAGTATAAAATAACATTAATTGCGTTTTTTGAATACCGACTGGACTGTGTTCAAAAAACGAAGAAACAACCAAAAATACTGAGTTCACATCTGCTCTTGACAAAACGACATTTTACGAGCGAAAACGATTGATGAAATGCCATAGGGAACGCCAACATGCCATTTCGGTAACACCCCCATAGCGTTCGGACTTTGTAACAATACGGTACGTCCGGCATTGACTGACCGAGACAAAATGAAGCAAAAAAACAATTGACTATTATCATATAAATCCAAGCTTTGCGTCGCATTTGAGCAAGAAGAGGTCGTCACACATGCCGTAAATTCGGCCAGATCTGTCTATCGGTGCTGATTTTAAGCAAGCACTGCCGATACAGTGAAACCTTACCTTATCGGTCATACCAAAGCTATGGTTTTCTTCTACCTAAAAAAAAATAAGTTAGTAGTTTACTCCATACAACATTACATCCTGTCCTTCACACCAATAATCGGATTTCACGGAACCCTCGAACGTGTGGCAACAAAAAATTACTGCCAACGACCATACGGAAAACATCCAAAAAACTTCCCATTTCTTGGCTGTAATAAAATTATAATTCGCTCCAATAACTCTGTCCTTCCAAATTACAATATTTTGTCCATTATCCGAATTCGATTTGGCAGCCCTACGGCTGCGCCATTTAAGTCTACCCTACCTGCTGCTAAATGGTCCATGGCTGGGAAAATACTGCGTTCGAAAAGCCTGGCCTTTACTTGCGGGTTGTTTTTTTAGACCTTGTTGACAGCACCTATCTTTTACACTCAGTAGATTACCGTGACTACAGTGAGTGATTGTCTAGGTCTTAGGTACTGCTTTTTACGTATATTTATAGACCTCGAAATAGCATTGATGTATGAGTTTTATTTACCAATGAAAGGTGTTTTGGCAAAGAATAGGTGGGTTTTTAAGGTACTATCTACGCTTTGAAACGTGCAGATAGCTTCAGTTCTTTCGACCTTGACAATTCAAAAGTGCCTATAAAGGGTTTAATTGAAATAAATGCTTTAAGTTTGAGTTTGAGTACACGTGCGGGTCGTAAAGTAAAGGTCAAATGTCAAGGTAAGGCTGCAGAGTTCTCCGACTTCCGTAACACATAATCCATCATCGTAATTATATTATGAAATTATTTCCGAGTTCAGATATAATGTGTGTACATCAGGGCTCCAAGTCTGCAATTTTTTATAATTCGTCTTCCAACACGATCCCATTGTCATTTTGCTAAAAGTTCATAATCTGATAAATTCATAATGGTCGATCATCGGTCGATCAATGGTTCGCAATACTTTTTGATAACCGAGCTATTAAAAGCAATGACTGCAAAATAATATAAGAAATGGCATAGAATGGTAATCTAGTACGTAATGACAGAATTATGTACGAGATTACCATTCTATGCCACTTCTTTAAATGGAGTGTCAGTGGTTGACCATTGGAAAGCCATAAAGACGCTTTTAATATTAATATTAATAAAACTTGTCAAAATCAACAATTATGAAATCAATGACAGACCATTCTGACACTAATGTAATAGCAGACTTGAGGCCCTAATGGAATGTCGTTTATTATTTTTCTCTCGTTCATATTCTGATGGTCTGCCGTCTTGGTGTAATAAAACGTTTTTTTAATTATTATTATTAATATTTTCGATCTGTGTGAAGCATTATGAGGACCATATTTTGTAAGGCTGGAATTAACTTTGCTCTAAACTAGGATGTTGTTGTATTCTTAAAATGAAGAGGCAAAATTTAGGTTCCATAATTTTTATAAAAACAGTTGATTACAACACTACGCCTTGCAAATTTGGGAGATTTCACTAATTAATCATTCTTTCCCATATAAGTTTTGCTTCGCAATATAATTTATGTCTTAAAACTCTTTCAAATCTACAATCGTCCGTAGAGTTTCTAGCACGTTATTTTTTTTTTCATAGAGAACTACGCATGAACGCACAGCCCTCATTTTTCTGACTGACCGACTTCTGTGCAATTCAAAAAACCGTTTCAGCCAAACCAGCCACATGCAGTCGTGAGTACTTTGACTGAAATGTGTAAATCGGTCAAAGTTACAAAGTTGACTTAAATTTGAGTAAATTGTCTGATAAATCAATGACCCGAGTCTTTTCCCAACCCAACTGTGTTTGGGCCGGCTTTCAGTCTGACCGAATGGAATGCAGTTGAGAACTAGTTTCTGGCCTCCACAGCTCAGTAACGGGCTCATTGACAAGACTGAAGTCAGAATTTCTGGCTTCCATCTACTCGTAACGACTGCTTAATAACAGCCAGGATAAACTGCTTGACGTTATTTTTGAGATACGGAGAAATTTCATTACCCATTCAAGAACCGATCACGGCAAGCAAAAATAAATGTGTTAATATGACTATCGAAGTTCGCTGCTCTTACAAACCTCACATAATTAAGTGAGAAACCCCAAGTTACAGGAGCAAATTCGCTAATGAGCACAGTAACTAAGTTACTAACTAGTTACTTTACGTGCTTACGATTCAATCCACTTCGCACTTTTAACGGTTGCGTATCTGATACACACGGCCGTGAAAGACATGCAGGTTGAAAGAAAGAAAATTGATGGAACACAGCGGCCTGACAAGCAAGTACATGTTCTAAATCATTTTCTTGACTCGACTGTCGATCTCGACTCATCTATATCTGTGTGTTCTAAGTCTTTTTCTTGCCCTCGACTCAATGGTGATACAAGGTGGAGCCGAGTTAAAGAACATGTCTTGGAATATAAAACTCAACTTTTTTAAATCAAATAGACAGATCCAGAGTGTTACTTCTTGATTTTCTGTGAAAAAGTTACAACGTCAAAAAAGTAAACATTCTACTAAACTGAAAAAAACGTAATTGGCGAACGAAATCTAGTGCTGATTTTATGTTTTGGTTTAACACTTACGTATAAATGAATAAAGCTACAAGATGGACTACGCGAGCGGTGTTTTATTTAAAATAAATATTTTATAACAGGCTGACAACGACACTCATCTCTTAGATATCATAAATCTATATAATATCCATTTTAATAATTTATCGACAACATACATACATATTTATATTGTGCCACATAACAGCTCATAACCATACAACACCAAATATAAATCACTTTTTATTACATTATTTTTATCTGTGCACATTTTCTTTTCCAGCAAGGATATTGTTGGAGGATCCTTGAGACAATGTGTCACGACTAACTAAAATATTAAAGTGCCCTGCCGCATTGCGGGGCCAAACCAAGGACAAGAATCGGACATTGTACATGTGGTGCAAATAACGGGGTCACGGGCCAAAGGTGTACTTTAGGACATTCCTTTGAGGGATCAGCCAAGATGCATTTATTGCTAAGTAATATTTTTCAATTTGTAACCTACATTCCTTTGATTTAAGTCGAGTTTTGATTGAATGATGGGAGAGTAGTATGATCATCATTTGTTTTTGGCATACTAAAATCGCTGTCGTTTGTTTTTTTCTTGTACTTATTTGGGGTCACTGGCCAAAAGGATTCTTTTGAGGTAACAGCTGGGATCCACTTCTATTGGTACAGAAAATTGTGGCAATATATGTACTTACATTCAAATTAAAACTTTTCGTCCGGTGATTAAAGTACAGTTTGGGTTGAATAATGACAGTTTTGTATCATTTATCTAAAATCGTAGCTATTTTTTAATGTCATCTTTTTCTTGATTGATTTATATTGTTGTAATGATTGATAACTTGAACTCTGAAAGACACAATAAGTTATATCTACAAAACTACCTTCCAATAATACAAACACATAACTTTTCATTTCTAGCGTCGGTTACGAGCCCATCTTGTGTATACAGACAATACAGGATTTTTCTCTTCATGCAGGTTCCGTATATCGCAAACAGCACCTGAGACAGGCCAAAAGAGACTTTGTTGCTTGAAACTTAAGACAGAAGCGACGTGCATTATAAAAATTGTATGAAGATAAATAAAATTCCTTTGGTGGACGAAAACTTAAATGCGATTCAGAATTGGCTGTTCTGTTCGATTTTCGGCCATCTATTGTTGTATACCGGATTTTGTCGTATGAAAGGTATTTCTTTGGCATTGAAGAGTTGTTTTTACCTTTTTATATGAACGCAGTATCAATTTTTTCCATATGCCTAGCATTTTCTCAACTATTTTGGGCTCGGCTTTCAGTCCAACAGTAACACGAAATGAAGAATACATAATTATTGATTCTGCTCAGTTAGATACACACCACAGATTGCAGTTTCGTATCAGAATTTCACATAGATTCGATCTTAAAGATTAAGCAGTTCTTACTTGAAGTCCGTGCATGGGTGTCCATCCATTTAATACCGAAACTCCTCAGTTTCTCGGAAAGCACGTTAAACCGGTGGTATCGGCTGTCATTTGTAGTTCTTATGAATATTCCGAATCCAGAAAATTTTACACTTGTATAAAATAATCAACCTTTTAATGTTCCCACTGCTGGGATACAGGCCTCCTCTCTAGGAGAGGGAATGGGCCGTAATCTACCACGCGGGCCCAGTGCGGGTTGGTTGTCACATGTCTTCGAGTTTTGGTTCTAGGATATGATACGATATTTTCCTTCATCGTTTTGAGAGCAGTGGTGATGAAATTAATTACACAAAGTAATGCACCTGGATGGGAAAACTCCGGCTAACCGTGTGATAAATTTCATCCATATTCATCCAGGTGTTAAAGGTATTAACAGACATAGAGTTACTTGTTCTTGTACTAAAAATATTGGTACACCACGCAGCTTAACACGACGCCGACACTTCGTGTAAAATAGTGTTATGTTTTTGTTTTATATAAATACTAGCTGCTGCCCGCGACTTCGTCCCCGTGGAATCCCCGATTTTAAAACATTCTTTATCGCTGCTCCGCTCCTATTCGCTTAAGCGTGATGATATATAGCCTAAAGCCTTCCTCGATAAATGGTCTATTCAACACAAAAATAATTTTTCAATTCGAACCAGTAGTTCCTGAGATTAGCGCGTTCAAACAAACAAACAAACAAACAAACAAACAAACAAACAAACTCTTCAGCTTTATAATATTATAGTATAGATGTATGATACTCTGTAAGGTATAATTATGTTATGGGTCTTTGTTACCCGAAATAAATGATATATTATTATTTATTATATCCTAACCGGAAATAAAATAAAAAGATAACACAAAAATATCATATGTAAACTTAAGCAATGTTACTTAAGTATTATTTAAGAATGCCTTTACTTATTTAAAGACCTAAAGGTTATATAAATTGTTATGGACAATAACGTACACATATAAAAAACTCATTTTGTGTAGTTTCGATATTGACATAGATTCATGATAGCACAAGTTTGAGCCTTAGTGGTTTTTGGTTGATATTTAACTCAGAGAATACTGTATTGTTTTGTATAAATGAAAAAAAAACTTCAACTGTTCAATTACAAAAATTAAAGTTTACAAATAATCTACTGGTTTTGGGTTTAACTTCGTAAAAGTTTTTTTTTTTCACACTTGCTTGGCACAGCTTGCTTCCGTGGCACAGCTGTTACTTCTAGACAAGCGTGTTCCACTGTCAACCAAATCCTCCCTTACCATCAGATGCACAAACGCAAGCCAAACAATGCAGAAACACGGTTATTTAAATTTCCCAAAAAGGCAGCACAGGTGGAGAGACACTTTGAGTACTTTGGGACCACGGAGGCGCGGGCCTGCGGATGGCGAGCAATGGATGGCTTGCCGTCTGATAACAACCAAACCCAGGTCGTGTCGTGTTCCACGTGCGCCTCAAAGAGATGTCAGCAAAGAAATTGGGGCCTTATAAGGTTGCAGAATTTGTTCGGAAGAGTTATCACGGGTGGCTTTTCGTCAGTAATAGTCTGACACTCCCTTCTGCTACGCTCAGAGTATAAGAAGTCATTTGATGTTTTTCCGTCCAGAAAAAAAAAGGTGAGAGATACTTCGCCAGTTATTTTCCAGTCTAAAAACCCAATACAGGCGGAATTTTATAAATTTGTATATTATTTAACT
The DNA here is from genome assembly GCA_905332915.2 of Hecatera dysodea. Lineage (NCBI taxonomy): Eukaryota > Metazoa > Arthropoda > Insecta > Lepidoptera > Noctuidae > Hecatera > Hecatera dysodea. The sequence goes on along the minus strand of HG995290.1, from coordinate 3,686,364 downwards.
TATTCCCGAGGCTTCGCTTGACTCAAAGTAGGTTATAACCGTGTCCAGGGACCCATCTATCTCTGTACTGAAATTCATCAAAATCAGTCTCTTGATTCAGTCATAACCCGTAACAAACAAACTCATTTTCGCATTCTTAGTATAAGTTAGGATGTGTATAAATGTCAACTCTGAATCTGCTACTGACAAAAATCTAACAGGAAAAAATCAGAGACAGTTGTCCTGCACTTTGCTTGCAACTTTAGAATCCTACCAAGTCGGTATATTCTGTCAACATCTCACCGTGTAAACATTAATATAGTCTATACTAATATTATAAAGAGGAAAGATTTGTTTGTTTGTATTGAATAGGCTCCGAAACTACTGAACCGATTTGAAAAATTCTTTCACCATTAGAAAGCTACATTCAACCTGAGTAGCATAGGCTATTTTTATTCTCATATTCCTACGGGAACGGGACTACGCGGGTGAAATCGCGGGGCGGTGCTAGTTATATATAAATTTATTTGTATGTAATGACAGCTCACTTTCACTTCACCTTAGTAAGTTTACATGATGAATTGTTAACAAAATTGCACTACAGAAAATTTTCCTACAAGCTGCACTTTCAACAAACAAATTCACAAGGAATTTCGTTAGGAAAAAACGTCTCATTTCTTATATACAATCTGACAGCCAATAAACATTCGCCAAGCAACAAAAGTACCTTCTATTTGCCGTAAAGTATTGAAGCGTGGCTTTATTTTATAACCAAGTATATTTGTGAGAACCCTACGCGAGAATACATCGTGGTGGTTTTTTTCGTAAGATTAGTTCGGGCTCATTCGAGTACGTTTTAGTGATGGGCTACGAACGTTACCCAGTCTGTCGATACTTTGTTGAAAGTATACTTTGATTTTTTGAAAAGGAGTGTAATTTAGTTCAGATGTTTTGTGATGTTTTAGTTGGGCCTATGAAAATATTATAATAGGCAATTATTTTTTTGTGAACAAACGTAGTAGAGTTTCTTCTAAGATACGATCTATTGGAATTGTGCCTCCAGACTGTAACGTTTCATCAGTCATGTAAGTTTATGTGGAATAAAATATTTTGATTTAGAATTATTTATAATGCTCTAGAAAATATTTACTAACCCGTCCTATATTAATCTTAGACTATATACAAGATTGTCCATGTAACTAGTCTAGTCTAAGTATTAACTTTATTTCTCGCTATTATTTTCTAAACACAATCTAGTATGTATTACCTAATGTATATGCTTTCCTCACAAATAAGAGGCTTGTGGAAACATTCAAAGCTGATTATGTTATTAAGGTTTATGTTCTAACTCAAGTAGTAGAAAAAATAAAACGTTACAACAGAAAATAACAGTACTAATAAACCTACGGCCCACGCCCGCATTAGGCATAACAATCTTTACTTACTGGCCCTGCAAAACATTTCTTTCTTGTGGATGTCAATCATCAAATGAATTCTCCCGGAATCTGGCGGAGCTGAAACCCACCTGTGGTGCTTTCCAGGGTCATGGGAATTCTTTCGATCTATTCTATTGGAGTTGAGGCACGCGTAGAACACAATACGCCGTTGTCTTGGGCCTAGTCCTCATTGAAAGGCGAGCTACCCATCGCTCGCCATCCGCCAGCCCTGCTCTGGCCCTTTAACATAGCAACAGGATATAAGTGCTTTATATTAGACTAGAAGCACCCCGCGGTTTCACCCGCTTTGTTACCGTTCCCGTGGCAATACGGGGATAAAATATAGCCTATGACACTCCACAATAACGTAGCTTTCTATTGGTGAAATAATTTTGAAAATCGGTTCAGTAGATCCAGAGATTACCTCTTACAACATCACAAACCCAAAACCTCACAAACTCGCAAACGTTACCCCTTTATAATATTAGTATAGATATAAGTACTAAACTAGGAGTATTTATCTGCTATACTAATCTTGGCTAACTCATACCATGAGCTGAGAGTATTTGCTCTAACAATTTTCAATTTTCGATGACCTATGATTTCTTCCCACATTTTACTCCGCTTGTAAAGGAGAATGATCACGACAATATGGACCACGGTACAGAGTTGCGTCAATTCCAAAGTTGTTTTAGATGGTTTATAAATTAACCAAATAACCATCTACAATTGCCATTTTGGAATCAAAACCCGCATTTCCAAGTTTTTTTAGAAAACGTAACTTAACCTCAAAGTAGAAATATCCGTCGTGTAAGTGTAGAGGTAAGTTTATAGGTCATAGTTTGGAGAGCAGATTAATTAGCATATCTGATAGGGATAGAGACTTAAATAAATCAGTACCTTGCCTTTATATTTCCTGTTAAAACAGTTACAAATACAAAATTCACATTCAAGTTAGCGATAGTGATTGAAAACAAGAAATAAACAAATAGTTACAATGAATATCACAATTACTGTGGAGAGTAGGACTCAATCAACACAAAAAAAACTGTAATATTTAAATCGCAATGAACAAACTTAGCATGCACCACGCACAATTGATATTGGACTTTTTGACAATTCAATTTGAGACACCAACACCAATGTTGCCACTTTAGATTTTAAATGAAAATCGATTACTCGAATAAATACACTCGACACATAATTATTTCAAATGACTGATTTAGTTCTATAATCATTAGTTTATTAAAAAGGTTCGATTTATATCAAACCGAAGCAAGATAATTAAAAAAAAAATCTATGAATCATTCATATGTATCGTTAGCCAACAAAGTGAAATTGCTTTAAAAAGTTTTGAAAGTAAAATAATACGACTACTGTGTGTGTGAAATACTAATTATTTCACACCACAGTAGTATCATCTCGCTTTATTATTTATAAAAACCCCGCGATTTACCTTTCCAATGACTTTACATATTAATTTGTAATCGTATACAAAAAAAATCGATTAGAGTTGTCAATATATTTACTTATTCTGATTATGGCAACACTTTAACGTAAGAATAGCCGGCAGTAGGTAATTCATTTTATCAAAACAATTTCATACCTTATTAAGTTTACAAAATAAACCCCTATACAAAATTGGCATTCTAATTGCAGAATGACTTCAAAAATAAAGAAAATAATTGTAATATAATTTTTATCTTGATGCATGAGAAAAACCAGTACCGTGGATGGTCATGATCCTTTGTATATTTTTTCCATGCAACAACTTTTCTAGTGCTATTTCATAAAATTTAAATTACAATAAAAACCAACTTTTAAACCCACTTCCAAGTGTGAAGTTGAAGATTACACACAACTGAAAACTAAAAAAAAAAATTACACACTAAATACAAAAAAAAAAAAAAAAAACTTTTTTTTACCAGCGTTTATATAGAAAAAAGTTACGAAAACTTTTTTTAATTTTCAATTTTTTGTGGAGATCCACCACACCCTATATTACTTTATTTCCAAAATGAGTGGTAGCGCTATTTACCGTTAAGGAGTTACTTTTTGTGCAAGCCCAGACAAGCACATAGTTAAATATCTACTATGCTATGGGATGGACATAAACCTAACAATATCTCACTTTACTTACTTAAAAATTCAAATTATTATACATATATTTAACAAAAAATAAAAAAAAAACATCATAACCGGTTCATAAAACAATAAAGTCATGGCCAAAAAGACAACGTTAAAAACACAGTTGACTTGTATACCTCTGCGTACCCCTTCTTAGCGAACCGGCGTGATGTTGTTGACAATAAACAGTCATGCGATATCAGTAATCCCGAAAGATTTGTTATCTCATCTGCGAAATATAAAAATAGTAATTTCAGTATATTTCACAGCCGATGTTTTTTTCGCGATTTCAATGTTGGTCCCATACTAACACTTGTTCATAATTATGAGTACAATGACCTCATATATTGTATTTTGTTCGTTCGTTCTGTTACACGTTATGTTAATATTTCATAAAGAATTTGTAAAAACAGTTCCTCTCGATTAAAATCCTCTTCACACGATGCCATAATATTCTTGTTCTTGAATGTATACTTATAATAAGAATTATAAAGCTAAATAGTTAGCTTGTTTGGTTGAACGAACTAATCTCAGGAACTATTGGCTCGAATCGAAAAATTCCAACGATTTCGTGTTGGATAGGCCAATATCGGGAAAGGTAATAACATCACGGTTCGACCAATACAGAGCGGAGCATCAATGAAAAATGTAGCAAAAACTAGGGGTTTTTTTCTCTCTCTCTCTCATGTGACGCAGACAAAGTTGCGCGGATCAGCTAGTATCTACTAAAAATAAATTACCCCATCTCTAGCAGCATCGCCATTGGTGTCAAACTTCGACTTTTTTCCAGCGAATGGCACATTTTTTGCGGCAACCTATTAATGTCATGTTGGGAGAAAAAATGCCAATATCGGAACGGACTTTAATAAATGTGACTTCCTAAAATTAGATGAACTGGTTGATTTTTTTTTTCTTTTTTCGATAACGTTCTATTATTAACTTTTGAGCTGTAGTTTAGTAAAAATATTACAGTTCGCTAGGTTTTTAACGGAATGTATGTAAGACTAGCTGATCCGCGTAACTCCGTCTGCGTAAAGTAAGTGAGAGAAAAAATTAAACCCGTTTTTGCAACATTATTCATTGATGTTCCGCTCCTGTTGATTATAGCGTGATGATAAATTCCCTATAGCCTCCCTCGATAAATTAGCTATGCAATGCAACACTAAAAGATTTTTTCAATTCGAACCAGCAGTTCCTGAGATTAGCGCGTTCAAGCAAACAAACTCTACAGCTTTATAATATTAGTATAGATGTATGGAGTAATGTTTTTATTAGATGACCGTCTTTAAGCGTTACTTTTTTGCGTTCGGATATGCCGCTAAAAGATTGTGTTAAAGTTAACTTTAGTATTTTCTTCAATGGTTTTGAAAAAGGAATTTCCTCAATGTATGCAAGTAGAAATAGTTGCAATTCATCATCATAACAGCCGTTTACAGTCCACTGCTAACGTTCAGCGGGCGTACCATGAGGTGTTAAAACGTGAGTCTTCCCAGCGAGAAAGAGGGATAGAGTTATACACCCCATATAGCTCCATCCCTTTTTCTCGCTCGGAAGACTCACGTTTTAAGACGTTATGGTACGCCCACAGCAGTGGACTGTAATCGGCTGATCTCGCCGAAGAGCACCAACCATCTCGGTCTTGAGTAGTCCACATCCATCCGCACATTTGTAGTTAAATTAGTTTATTCTATTGTTTTCTCCCAACTGTAACCATGCCACAGTTCTCACAATGTTATTAAAATGAAACTAACTTGTCATAAATAACACTAATTGAAATTCAAAGTTAAATAACTGAAACTCTGGAAAACTCATTGTTAAAGTTGTGCATACTCATAGACTTAACAAATAAGTTCAATGACCGCTGTTCAGGTTAATTACATATTTGAAGGTACATATAGGTATATGGCAAAAGCATATGTAGCCTTAATTTACGTCTTAACTTAAAAAAAAAAAACATTATAAAAACTTTTTACAAAAAAAAACCGACTTCTAAACTAAAAAAGGATAAAATAACTTTAATTTCGAAACTCGGTGTTTTTGGTTGTTTCTACGGTTTTCCGAAATTTAACCTTAGCCTTGAAATACTAAGCTGCTCTTCCAAACCGTCGTATATAATTTTATTTTTTGTTTTTACATCGACAAGAGTGAATGAAAACATCATCAATGTAGTCGTCGAAGCCACGCATGATTAGGGATAACTCAAATATTAGTCGTCAGATCTCAATCAAATTTAAATGGAACCACACGACAAGCACCAGTTTTCGAAAACAAAAAGAATCATCAAAATTGGGAGACACAGTACACAAAAAAAAATACAGTTGACTTGAGAACCTCCTCTTTTTTGGAAGTCTGTTAAAATTTGATAACATCTTCCTTTTTTGAAGTCGTTTAAGAATTTTCTTTCCGTCCACACGTTTACATAACTTCACTACATTAAACATATGTACTTAAATTTTCCTCCCTATCATTGTGCTATACAAAATCGATCCTTATTGATAACCGTTTCAAAAATATGATGAATGGCAGGCGGACCCGGGGCATAGTTGTTACGTATTGTGTGTGACGTTTAACGTGGGTCAGTAAGGGGCAGAAAAATAGGAGACCCCTAATGGTCGACCAAAGGTCAAGTTTAGGTGTTCAGGACTTAAAATACGCATTTTAAGGGGATGTAAGTTATATTTGGATACTTTTAAGCAAACACTTTTTAACTGACTTCTAAAAAAGGAGGAGGTTCTCAATTCGGATGTTTGTATTTTTTTTTTATGTTTGTTCGCGCATAACTCCGTCGCTTGCCAACCGATTTGAAAAATTCTTTTTTTGTTGGAAAGGGTATACTTCCCAAATGGTCCCATGGAAATTTTATCGAAATCGAACAAGCGGTTTTCGAAAAATCAACAAAAATCTAAAAAAATATCTACATTGACGACCTTTTAGTTTACTCTGCATTGGAGCAGTGCGTTTTTTTTACACCAATGTAAGTTGTTCGTTTAGGTGGGGGGGAGGGGGTGTAGGTACCACTAAAAAGTGAAAAATAAAAAACATTTTACAAAAAAATACAACCGACTTTTCCACAAAAAATCAATTAAAGTAATTTTGTACTTTTTTGATTTTTTGTGGAAAAGTCGGTTGTATTTTTTTGTAAAAAGTTTTTTTTAACAAAAAATACAACCAACTACTAAATAAAAAAAACACAAAAGTATAAAATAACTTTAATTTCGGAAGTCGGTGTTTTTAATTGTTTGTTTGTGTGTATTTTGACACGAAAATAGTACGTTAAAGTTATTTTATTTATACTTTTTGTGTTTTACGTTTTCGTTACTGATTAGCAGAAGCCAGAAAATCTGACTCCTGTCTTGCCAAGAAGTACCATGTTATCCAGTTAATGTGTGGTAGAGGCCTGGTAGGCAGCCTCGTCACGTAAAATACTGGTATTCAGCTGAACCCTAATAAAGTTGGGAAAAGGCTAGGCAGATGATGATATTTTATAAGTCAGTTTTATTCTTTTGCAAAAAAGTTTTTTGTGTTATAGTGGTGATACCCTCACAGCTAAATGAACCCCATCACAGCTAACCGTCGTGTTATAAACTGGCGTAAACAATAAGCAGACATGCGATTTCAGCAATCCCGGAATACTTTTATCGTTGATTGAAGAGTTCTGTTTTCTATTTCCGAAGTTCTTCATCAGATCTACACCAAACTAGAAAGTGAATATTTCGAGTGGTCACCCCGAAATACCAAATGCCAAAGCTCTTCCAAACTATCGTAGGAATCATCAATGTAGACGAAATCAATTAAATACGCATTATTAGAGATAATTCAAATACAAGCGAACACCTACAATTCTGGCCTATATCTTGGCTAGACACATAAATAAACAAGGATAAGTCTGTCAGTACGAGGCATTTAAAGCTAAACTTGTTTTTACCCGTGGCGTCGCTTACGTTACAGGAGTCGGTTTTATCAATTCATCAAAATCGGTTCCGTGATTTAGATTTTGATTGAGATTGTATTACCCTATCTTTAAAAAAAAGCCGCATCAAAATCCGTTGAATAGTTTTAAAGATCTAAGCATACATAGGGACAGACAGACAGCGGAAAGCGACTTTGTTTTATACTATGTAATGATAGGTAGGAAGCTGGGATTACTAGCACAATTTGCTGTCAGAGTTTAAAAATAAGTATATGTACCACCTAACAAACTACATTTTTTTATAAGGTACTAGCTGACAAAAACATCCTGAGTTTTTGCAACACTTTTCATTGATGCTCCGTTCCTAAGTCGTAGCGATGATGACGAGATTATCGATAATTGAGTTCCTTTGTCGATAAATGAGCTATCCAACACTAAACTATTTTTTCATTTCGAATCATTAGTTTCTGAGGTTAGCGCTTTCAAGCAAACAAACAGTCTTCAGCTTTATAATATTATGAAGTATAGATTTATTATTTTCTCATATAATATTAACTACTTCGCATACCATTCTATAAATGCAATTAAAAGTTGTTTCAAACTCCACTTCTTTCCTGTTAAAACTGAAGTGGTGACGGGCGGACGATTTGGGGGACTATCTATATGTAAAACCGAAATTCAAAAATTGTAGCCTATTTATACAAAATTATAAAACTGAAGTATTTGTTTTTTGATTGGTTAAACATGCGATTGAAATCGACTTGAAAAATTATTTTAATGTTGGCTACGACCAAGAGTAGCAGAGCATCAATGAAAAATGTTGCCAAGTTGATTAATAATTAATCAACAATTCAATTGAATCAATTTAATCAATTCAATTTCAATTTTGATTCAATTTTCAATTCAATTTCATGTTTGCAATAATATTATCAGCCTATGTTTACGAGAGTTAGTCATATTTTACTTTTAAATTTGCGGTACCTACCTACTAAAATCCTCAGAAAAAAACCCACACCTACCCAAATAAAAAAGCATTTACTTACAGTATCGTAATATAATCACTATGTGGTCAAGGCCACATGTTTGTCAAGCTAATTATACTAATCTTAAGCAAAAACTGTCGCGTGCTAACTTATACTGTAAGAAAACCAAGGTTTAAATGTGACCTTATTTGGTTCATGTTATGTGATATGAATCTGTAACTTTAATTTGAAGTGGACTTTCATTATGGACTAGGTAAAATGTAAATAGTCATTACGGCGTCACATAAGTGGTCTGATATAAATGGATCCGAACAAAAACGTAAATGTGAGACAAGTTCAATATTATGATAGTATGGTTCTCAAGTTCACCGACAAAATACATAATTGAGATCTCAATGGGTGCCAAGTTCTGAAGACAATTGTAAAATTTATTTAGAAGAATGTTTAACATTCTTAAGTAAATTTAAACAATATCTTGTTACACTTTACTGCTTCAACAATGTTTGCTATATAAACACACGGTACTGCTCTCTAGTCTATTTTACTTGAACTTGGCTTGATACACTGCCGCGTGTATCTAGACACTATTGTTTGCTCACAATATGCTATCATAAATAGGAAATCATAATTTTAGTTTCTTTTAAGAATTCTGAACGCCTGTATGTAAAAATGGAACAATTTTATAGAATAGTATCATTCGTGTGTACATACATAATTATTTAAAATTATATATCAATAGGACACCCCCAAGTCAAACGGACACTATCTTTTCAAGAAATCAGATTTTTATTTTCCTGAAAAATAAATCTTTTCCGTGTTAGTTATAATTAGAACATGTTATTTTGAAACCAGAGTTTTTTTATAGGTTTTTTCAGTTAAAACAGTTGTCGGTATTATAATAAACTAGCGACCCACCCCGGCTTGGCACTGGTGCAATGTTGATATTAAATCTCTGCTACATTATGCATGTAGTATACATATAAACCTTCTTCTTGAATCACTCTATGTATAAAAAAAAACCGCATCAAAATCGGTTGCTTAGTTTTAAAGATCTAAGCATACATAGGGACAGACAGAGGGAAGCGACTTTGTTTTATACTATGTAGTGATGTTCATTTATTTTCTTAAATAAAATGTTCTCATTCTACCCCAAATACTTACCAATTAGAAATGAACATTTTTAAGTTGCGCGTTCATGTTTGAGTTGATGTTGTACAATCGGACAGTATTGGCTGTGACAGATGGACACACGAGTGATCCTATAAGGGTCTGTTTTTCACTCTTACAAACGTAACTCTAAAAATAAACAAAACCTAGTAGCAGAGGTGTGGCTACCATTTGCCAAGTACTCACGGTTCTATGAATAGTGCGACAGATGTTATCGACGACTGTCATCAACAGGGGTCGTTGATATGTGACGCTCGTCTGTGCACGTCCTAACGAGCGTCGCGTAGCTTTACACATTTAGTCGTTGAATACTGTTTTGAATGAATGGTATATAGTTTTGTAAGAGAAGGTTCTCGATTCAAACTGTAGAAGTACGGGGCCGTTTGCCAGGGTTGAGGAATTTGTTCGAAAGAGCTACTGCGGCCCTGAAATTCAAAAGGCATTAGGAGGATCATGGATGGGTTTTAGTGAGTAAGAGTCTGACATTCAGGGGTCGATGATATGTGACGCTCGTCTATGGACGTCCTAACGAGCGTCGCGTAACTTCACACATTAAGTCGTTGAATATTGTTTTGAATGAATGGTATATAATTTTGTATGGAGTGTCAGAATGAGAAGGTTCTCGATTCAAACTTTAGAAGATGGCCCGTCTCCCAGGGTTGAGGAATTTGTTCGAAAAAGCTACCGCGGCCCTTGAACGCAAAGGGCATTAGGCAAGAGGATCACGGATGGGTTTTAATCAGTAAGAGTCTGACATTCAGGGGTCGATGATATGTGACGCTCGTCTGTGGACGTCCTAACGAGCGTCGCGTAGCTTCACACATTTAGTCGTTGAATACTGTTTTGAATGAATGGTATATAGTTTTGTATGGAGTGTCAGAATGAGAAGGTTCTCGATTCAAACTTTAGAAGATGGCCCGTCTGCCAGGGTTGAGGAATTTGTTCGAAAAAGCTACCGCGGCCCTAGAACGCAAAGGGCATTAGGCAAGAGGATCACGGATGGGTTTTAATCAGTAAGAGTCTGACATTCAGGGGTCGATGATATGTGACGCTCGTCTATGGACGTCCTAACGAGCGTCGCGTAGCTTCACACATTTAGTCGTTGAATACTGTTTTGAATGAATGGTATATAGTTTTGTATGAGAAGTTTCTCGATTCAAACTGTAGAAGATCGGGGCCGTTTGCCAGGGTTGAGGAATTTGTTCGAACGAGCTACTGCGGCCCTGAAATTCAAAAGGCATTAGGAGGATCATGGATGGGTTTTAGTGAGTAAGAGTCTGACATTCAGGGGTCGATGATATGTGACGCTCGTCTCTGGACATGCTAACGAGCGTCGCGTAACTTCACACATTTAGTCGTTGAATACTGTTTTGAATGAATGGTATGGGTAAATTTCAACAAGTGATTTTTATATGTCATTTCGGTGGGATTTTTTAATTTCAATGCTATCTACATATTTTTAGTGACAAATAAAACTTTAGCCTATTTTATAACATTGTGCGTGAGTGGACATCAAATTTCATCAAAACTTACATAAATATTTAAGGATGAATTTTTAAGAGTCCACTGAAATGAAAAGTGTCTACCGAAATGATAAAAATGACCACCGAAATGATAAACTGTGCACCGGAATGAAATAAATCCACCGAAATGATACAGCTAAGAACAACCGTGCCGGGCAGCCAGGGTTCCGTACTTTGTTAGGTTTGATTTCCACAAATTTTAGATAAACACTGAGACAGGACAGTAGACAGTTATTTTAATATCATCATTAATATATAGATATTACAGTTAGTATTACATATATCATTCTTTGAGGTTACAATAACCTCAAAGAATGATATTATTATTGTAATATTTATTATGATATGAATGAATTGTTTCCTCACTTAAATAACCTTTGGTAATTTTTCTGGTTGTTGTTGTGTGAAAATGTTGGAAAACTTTATCGTAAATGCTGGTAACCATAAATAAATATTTTTGTTTATTTATGAACTAATACTAATTTACTTGATATATTTTCAAAAGAGTGAACGAAGCGTGATAAGAAAGCTTAAAGTTTCTGATTAATATGATGGCTTCATTTGTAAGTTGTGCCATTAATAGTAATACATAATGTGTACCCGTTGCACTAAGAGAAAAATGCTAGGTATAATTTAGTTAAATTGGTAACGAAACGAGAATAATGTTTCTACAGGTATGTATATAAGTAAAACTTCTAAAATTAAATCAACTCTTATATTTTATACTGGGAGCTACTACCCGATAATATCACCGTGGACTCGACAATATACTGCCATCAGCTTGACCGACTCCGTACAGAAATCAACAAAAAGCGCCGTGAACACTCAAAGATATACTTCCTTCACGACAACGCTCGGCCGCACATAGCCAAAGTCGTTCGTCAGAAGCTATTGGACTTTGAATGGGAGCTATAACTGCCACATCCACCTTACTCTCCCGATCTAGCGCCAACGGATTTTCATTTGTTACGCTCTCTCAGTAATCATATACAGGACAAAAAATTTGATGATAGAGCACAGTTAACAGATTTCCTCGAAAGCTTTTTTGCCTCACGGCTCCCAAGTTTTTACGCTGAGGGTATCCATGCTTTACCTAATCGCTGGAAATGGGTTGTAGATAACAACGGTGCCTACTATAAAGATAAGTAATTGTAAATTAAAAATATAATTTAAAATTGTTTTGTTTATTTGCAACGCTCATTACTTTCCTACCAACCCAATATATACATGTACTAGTTACATAGAAATATGTGTATATTATATATCTTAAACACAAATATTACACAACAAATACACCCGAATAATCTAATCTACACTTACATTACAAAACTATGACTTTGTATTTGATACAAGGATCTCTAAAACTTTATGGTTTTATCATTTCGGAGATACATTTCATTCCGGTGGTCTGTAATTGGTATAACAGTCCACCGAATCCACTGAAATGATAACATTGAGATGATAAAATAGAGGTTAGTTCTACATTTAACTCCGAAATAAAATTATTAAAAAAATATGAACACTACTCAAACAAAATAGTACTTACGGCGAATTTAATACACAATTTTGAAACAAATTAAACGAATCTAGCACGAGTTATAACAGTCACCGAAATGAAACTATTTTTGACCCCATGTTACTGAAATGATAAACTTACTTTTTTGGCGGAAAAACCGCAAGTTTGGGACCGGTGCGTTCGCGCCGAGAGCTTGAGCCGGATTGATCCGAAGTGAGGAAAGGTGAGAGGGGCGTAACAACGCAATGTTGACATGGATAATCTACTAAAACTTACTGTCCTCTGAAATGATAACTTTTTTCCAGACAAAAGTTGACTGCCTGTCAAATCCATGAGAAAGAAGATAAACAAACAAAAATAGTTTTATTTGATCGAATATATTATAATTCAATTCAATTCAATTCAATTCAATTCAAATCATTTATTTCAATTAAACCCTTTACAGGCACTTTTGAATTGTCAAGACGAAAGAGATGAAGCTATCTGCACGTTCCAAAGCGTAGATCTCTATGGAGAAGAACGTGCAAGAAACTCCACGGACACTCTTTTAAATCATGTTCTGTATTACATAACCTTGGTTACATCCTTGGTCGCTTCTATATGTGAGGACAATGCAAAGAAAAAAAAAAGGAAACTATGAAAACAATTCAAAGTATAAAGATTAAAACAAGTCATTGGCAGTCAAGAGGTGACCAGTCTCAACCGACGGCGCCCGTTCACGAACATGACGCGTGTATCGGCACCATTTAGCTCAACCATTTTGAAGGAAACCGAATGATCCAACACACACGCCGCCATCAGCGAAACATTTAAGCGAGCATGACATGCTCTCAACTGCCATTTTAGTTCATGTCACAAAGTAAACCATAACTTATTACATGTAAATGGCTCCATGGTACTCACATTTACAATATTTGAAAATAAAATGATTCTACATTATACAAAACTATAGTTTACAATAACCAAGCAAGTATAAGTACAAAAAAAAAGAAAAGGAAATTATTTATTATCAAAATAATATTATAAAAGGCGAGCATCTCTTCCAAATTAATATGAAATCCTAACTTGTTTACCCAAGTGGTTGAGGCTGTGGAGCAGGACCGGCATTTAGCCAAGCATTATTATCTTCAATGTAATCCCCCAACTTATAATATGCTTGCCTGCATAATGTGCGTTTAATACAAGATTTAAATTTCGTTTCATTCAGTTCTAATATATGGGGAGGGATTTTATTGTAACATTTTAAACAATACCCCATGAAAGATGTGGCTACTTTAGCTAGTCTGAAACCTGGTTGAACTAATTGATCCCTATTTCTAGTAGCATAATTGTGTCTGTCGCCTCGTTTACTAAAGAGATGTAGATTTTTTCTAACGTACATAATGTTTTCGTAGATATATTGACAAGGTACCGTCATGATGTTAATTTCCTTAAACAGTTCCCTTAGAGAATCGCGCCGGCGGAGATTGTAAATGGCTTTGATGGCTCTTTTCTGCAGAATAAAAATTGACTCGATGTCTGCAGCCCGTCCCCATAATAAGATACCGTAAGACATTATACTATGAAAGTAACTGAAATAGACTAGTCTCGCGGTATCAACATCTGTAAATTGGCGGATTTTCCTAACAGCATATGCTGCTGAGCTTAGTCGTCCTGCTAGAGATGCTAAATGAGGACCCCATTGTAGCCTTGAGTCAAGCGTAATCCCCAGGAAAACCGTTCTATCGACGAAGCACGTTTAAGCACGTTTAAGCCCGATGAATTAACACCGTTTATTTGCACTACTTGCTGTCTATCATTCAAATAAGATTTAACAAGGCTTAAAGCTGTTTTGCCCAGTCCGTAGTGCCCAAGTTTCAGGAGTAATGTTTCGTGATCCACACAATCAAACGCCTTAGATAGGTCGCAGAAGATGCCTATGGCATCTTGTGCCTCTTCCCACGCATTAAATATATGCTTCAGTAAGGTGACACCAGCGTCAGTAGTACAACGTCCTCTGGTGAAACCATACTGTTTATCATGCAAGATGTTATTCGTGTTAAAATGATAAAGCATTTGATTTAGCATCACTTTTTCAAATACCTTACTGAAGACTGGCAACACGGATACTGGTCTATAATTATTTGTGTCTTTACTGTCCCCGTTTTTAAAAAGTGGTATTACTTTACTGAATTTCATTAGGTCCGGAAAGACTCCTTGATCCACACACAAATTAAATATTAAAGCTAAGAAAGGGGCTACAGTCTCAATAATTGAGGTACAAACTTTGATAGACAATCCCCATAAATCTTCCGTCAGTTTAATTTTGATTTGTTTGAAAGCCTTCATTACTGTTAAGGGGTTAATGTGCTTAAAATTAAATTCAGTCGGGCAGGCTGACACATTCGACTGTAATAAATCAAAAGCAAGCGAAGGCGAAGAATTTAAAGCTTCAGTAGTTTTAATAGGGATACTGGTAAAGAAATTTACAAATTCTTGAGCAACTTTTAGGTTATCACTAATAAGACCCTGAGTAGTCTCCAATGTGAAATCCGTATTATGTCTTTTATTCCTGTTTGTTTCGTTATTTATAATTTTCCAAACCGTCTTTACTTTGTTGTCTGCTGTTTTTACCTTATTGCTTATGTATAAAGCTTTAGCTACCTTACAAGTATTTTTATAAATTTTTGAGTAAGTAGCTACATACTTATTAAAAGCTTCAGTATTAATATAAGGCTTAAGGCCGTATAGCTCGTAAAGTCTTTCCCTACTTTTTCTGAGTCCTTTAGTCGCCCAGTCACTAAATAAAAACTTAGGGCAGATAGTTTTAGTTGTCTTTTTAAAAGTATTATTGAACTCGGTTTGGACAACAGAAAAAAATTCTTTATATAGAATATTACCATTATTCATTGTGAAATCCCGATCACTTAACTTGTTGCTTAAAGTGCTGTTAAATTTATTTAATTTACCTGATGTTATTGGTCTTGATTGTATCTGCACTTGTTGTATAGGTGAGGTGGACTCAAAAGTTACCGTTAGCCCACTGTGATCAGAAGGGAGACAATTTACAATGGCTTTTTCTAAGTAGTTGCCGCAACAAAAAACATTATCAATGCATGTAGCAGTCGTTAACGTAGTTCGGGTTGGTTCAATGAACACATTTGATAAATTGAATGACTTAAAGAGACTTAAAAAGCGACTGCTATCTGAATTATCTTCACCAATATTAATATTAAAATCTCCACAGATAATTAAAAGTTTATTACCACTTGCAAGTTTTGCCATAACATCTTCCATCACCGACTCAAAAATAGAGTAGTTTTGATAATTAGGGGGTCTGTAAACGCACACTATGACATGCTTATCTAGCTCAACACAGGACAGTTCAACGTTATGTTCAACCGACAGTTCAACTATATCTTTTCGAGTTTTATATTTAATAGACTGCTTAATTAAGATAAGTGAACCCCCGCGCAGCATTGATTTACGGTTAAAACAACTGCCCAAACTATAATTATTATAATTAATTATCATTTCAGAATCCTTTAGCCAATGCTCTGTTATACAAACAATGTCATACATTGTTTTTTCTAAAAATAGTTCAATTTCCAATTGCTTCGAAGAAAAGCCTTGAATGTTTTGAAGGTATAGAGTAAAGGATTTCTGATTAGCTCCCTTTTTGTTACTGCTAGAAGATACCGTGTTGTTTACAAGCTCAGTTAATTTGTCTATGGTACCTTCTGTTGCTGCTGTCTTATTACCTAGTTTAAATTATTTGAGCCAGCAACCAAGACATTAGTACTATTACTAATTGTGGTGCTAATACCAGAGTACTTCGACATACTAATTATGTCTGAGTTAATATTAAAAACTAATAGCCTCAATGATAAGAGAATCGATTTAAATCCATATTATGAATCTATTGGCAGGGGAAGGTATTTTATGAGCGGAATTGGGTTCCGGACAGGCCACCGTGATGATAAAATAACACTTTGTAATTATTTTTTTTTGGTATATTAGAGGGTAGAAATCAATGATTTTTTTTGCCAAGATAGAGAAGTACTTACGTTGTTGAGTAAAAATATATAAAATAAAAAACCAACACATTGCACTACCGTTCTCAGGTTTGCCGTGTATTTTTTTTGCTTGCGCAATTCACCCGTATATAGTTTTGTATGGAGTGTCAGAATGAGAAGGTTCTCGATTCAAACTTTAGAAGATGGCCCGTCTGCCAGGGTTGAGGAATTTGTTCGAAAAAGCTACCGTGGCCCTGGAACGCAAAGGGCATTAGGCAAGAGGATCACGGATGGGTTTTAATCAGTAAGAGTCTGACACTCCGTTCTGCTCCGCCCAGAGCGGGAGAAGTTATTGTTATCCCATCCTATAAAAAAATATCTTGATTCAAATTTAAAATATTTTACTTTTCATAATCTTTGATGTTACACTAATGAAATGTTAAACGTAGTAACCCGACTAGTACTCGTACATGGGTCAGTACTCAATATTCAATACATTTATTTGCATTCGACAATGTGAAGTTAGGTCTTAGGTACATATAAGAATACATAACTTTAGATCATTGTGGACTCTATCAGGCACAACAAGATAGAATAGACGTAGAGGGCTTACATTTTTAATTAAATTAAGTAAAATGTTAATGTTTTTCTACTACTCACTTCGATTTTGGTTCTTTTTATTATTTTTGGTATTCATTTTCATTTATTTATTTTATTTTTCATTAAAATTTTCATTTATATTATAATAGCGTTCTTTCTCTGTGGAAAAGAGATACAAGAAGAAGAAAATGCAAAAAGAGGCTACAAGAGTTGATGTTTTCTATAAAAAGTATAAATCGTTTATTTTTTTTAACGGGCTTCAAAAAGTGGAGGATGTTATGAATTCGCTTTTTTTTGTATGTTTGTTCAGTGATATTTTTGCCAGTCCTCAACCGATTGGGATGTTTTTTTTTTATTTGGATGAATATTTTTTCGGACTGGTCCCATTTCAATTTGGTGAAAATTTGATGAAGATTTTTGGAGATAAGCAACAGAACTCTTCAATACGTGTTAGTAAATTTTCTGGGATTGCTGAAATCGCATGTCTGTTTATTATTTACGCCAGTTTATAACAACACGCCGGATACGCTTTGCAGGGTTACGCAGATGTTTAAAAGTCAACCAAGTTTTTAGGTAATATATTCGGGCGTAACTTTATTGTTTATGAAGATAAAATTAATTGAGTCAGGCGTTACTTTGCGGAAATCCATTTTAAATTTGAAAATGAAAATAATATATCTAGTTTTAATTTCCGCGAATATGTGTGGGTTGCAGGTATGCACCTCCCTCCCGCCCGCTATATTATGCACATGCAAGATTACTTGGCAGAAGCAAGGATAATATGCACATGCAGGAAGGCAATGCAAAACCCAACACCAATACCGACACGTGTTTCGCCTCTCCACGAGGCATCCTCAGGGGATGTGTTGACTCGCCGACCGTTGTGTTGCGACTGAGAATTAAGTACAAGGCAAGGCAAGGCAAGGTGGTGTGCGCGTCGAATAGTTACTAACCTCCCGATTCTTTGTAATATTGATTCGTTGGTGGGAGAAGTGGTGGAAGGCGTCCGACGTAACGGCACAGTGGTGGCATGCGCGTGAGCTGCGCGCTGTACTGGACAGTAGTTGGACATTGCAACATTACTGTATTTCTCTAAAATAAACAGTAGCCTAAATGACTCCTTTTTACATTTTACATCAGCTACCTGCCAATAAAAGTCCCGTCAAAATCGGTCCAACCATTTCAGAGATTAGCTGGAACAAACAGACAGAGAGACAAAAATTGTAAAAAATGTTATTTTGGTGTATGTACCGTATATATTAATATATACATGTAGTAAAAAGCGGTTATTTCAATATTATAAACAGACGCTCCAATTTTATTTAATTATATGTATAGATATTGACTCTTCAACTTAAAATCAATAAAATCTATTAAAGTGACATACTGTTAGGTTTGTATAAATTTCAAATCTAAGTAGATATTTATCTAAGAGCCGGTCTGGACTTGTACTACGAAGGAACACAAAAGTAACTTCTTAACGGAAAATAGCATAACCATTAATTATGGAAATAACTAATGTTTAAAAATTTAGGTGTACCACTAAAAATTGAAAAACCAAAAAGTTTTTGGTTGTTCCTTCGTGTACTTTTTTATTTTTACTGTCGGATGGATTTGCTCTTGACTCTAGTCTAGGTCACAGGTGACAGAGACAAAGTCGAATATGGAATGAGCTTAACCAGAAGAAACCTGTACACTTTTGTAAAAAGGTTTTTTTTTTCGAATAACACTCGGCATCTTGCTTATGCGTATTAAGTTTCATCCATTTCCAAGAATAAGGATTTCGCTCTTAACAAAAATTACGAATTATTTTCCGTAGGTACCTACTGAATTACGTCACTGGAAAATAAAGAACCACCTCCACCTGCCACCTCAAGATAAAGAACGCTGACCCCGCGTAACAGAACGAGGCGAGGACAAAGAAGAAGTCACGAGTATGTCTCACTAATAAACTTACCGCCATTGCTAGAAAATAGTCGCTACAGCATCAAAACCAAGATCACATTAACAGTGGTTGTCACACAAGTAAGTCGACGTAATCCCTCATCCAACTCAGCCGAGCCTTCAAACCGTTTGGGGATTACTCCAATGAGAATTCTGGTTGTACACAATTCAGAGGTTTTAGACATTAATCCTTTTGTGTGATACCTTTGTTTAGCAGTGACATCTAGATAATTACGCTGCGTTATCGAACAAAGGGGTTTTTTATCCTTTTCCTCTTGCTTTTATTCTGAAGGTTTTGGTGGTCCTAATCTTGGGATTAAAGCTTTTCAGTTTTCATGTTTAGCGTTCTATTAATCATTGCCATTGTGGGTGTTATTCTTAATGTTGTTTTTGTGGCACTGATAGGATAAGTAGGTGTTTTGTACCTGACATTTGACCAGGGCCTCAAATCTGCTATTACAATAGTGTCAGAATGGTCTATCATTGATTTCATAATGGTTGTTTTTTACAAGTTTGGTATCTACTAATATAAAAGCGTCATTACGACATTCCAATGGTAAACCACTGACATTCCATTGCAAGAAATGGAAAAGAATGGTAATCTCGTACATAATGACAAATGAATGACAGACGTACGTGGTAATCTGCTAGAATTTAACATAAACAGCAGCCCCGTCGTGTACCTCCGGTTTATCTTCAACAATGCAGTGCTCAAAATGGTTGACAGTTTTAAGTACCTGGGACATGTAGTCACTAGTGACCGTCGCTCACATTGTGCCCGAGCGTAGAGCTTTGGCGGTGAGGAACAAGATGCTTGCCCGAAGGCTTGCTTGCTGTACGGCAGACGCCAAAGTGAGTCTATTTAAATAGCTTTGTCAGTACTTCTACTTGGGCGGCCTTTGGGTATCATATACGTACAAAACCTAAACGTCCTTTTCTTTCTGAATGGGAAATCATCAAATGACTTCTCCCGCTCTGGGCGGAGCGGAAGGGAGTGTTTGACTGTTACTGACTAAAACCCACCCGTGTTCCTCCTAATGCCCTTTGCGTTTCAGGGCCACGGTGACTCTTTCAAACAAATTCCTGCAAACTCCAACATCCAGCAGGCACTGACCCTATGGGGCCTCGTCTTCTTTGCCGACATCTCTTTGAGGCGCACATGGAACCCGACGCGCCGTCGAATCGGGAGCCTAGAACTTCCTGTACTGCACGTACAATATAACGTCGTATTGAGGATGCTGTTGTGGCTACCGCGGCGTTGAAGTATATCGGACATGTTCACTGAAGCTTGCACGGATGCCTCTCATGCCATCATGCGTAAGACAGTGGCTTCCTAATACAACGCTTGCGCAACACTCGTAACGGGATCCTGAAAGAGATTGTTGGCAGACCGGACTGCCCCATACAAAGACACTGAACAAATAATAATAACATAGCTTGTTAGAAAAACCTATAATTAACACACTAAAAATTTATGGAGTAGTCATGGTCTGAAATAAAGTTTTTATTTGTACTTAATTGGATTGAATGGCGCTCACATACTTACTAAATAATCTACACTGATACAATCGATTCTGGTTGTTGACACGGTTGTCACTCATAAAAAGAGCAATAAACTGGAAAGGTTTGTGTTCATAATGTGCACAAACGCAATTCGCTAATATTGACAGCAGTAAGGAGACGGTATTTCATATTTCGCTCAAACTTCTGAATTTACTGAAACGTTTGAGTGAAAACTAGAAACTTACTTGTAAAGTTTTTCCAACTGAGCTAGCTCGTCAGTCACATGTGAAAGCTCTGAATGCAGGTGAAGTTGAGAAGCTGGCTGTACCCCCCCCCCCTCCCACGAGGGGGACTCGTTATCAAAATGCTCTCGACGATTGCAGATGGGACGGCGAAATTTATTGTATCGCTCTCTTGCCAACATTTGAAAATAAAACATGGAACTTTTTCCTCCAAATGTTTGTTTGAAAATTCTACGGTCTAGAAAATACGTAACATATATTATGTATATTATTACTACCGCGTCTCTATTCCCCAGTGAACGGATAGTGCTGTATCGGCGAACGTATAGTTTATTTCTTGTTCTATACCTACAGACATTTTCCTCGAAGAAAATCATAAACTGCAAGAAAACTAAAAGAATAAACACTAGAGTCTAATGCTCTCAATCCCATATGGTTTAAAAATATAGAGAAGTAAAAATAAAATACATCACTGGGTCTTTTACGGCGTAGCTACGAGAGTGCTACGAGGCTACGGCGTAGCATGCACGTAGCCAGTAAATCTTTACCGGGCATACGTCCGACTGTGGGCGAATAACTCCTTATTATATACTTCTGTTGCTGTCCGACGTTATCTGAGAAACTATTTATTTTAGAGAAATATCAATTGAAAGTGGAGTAGAAAAATAACTATTACGCTGGACACAAAGTAGGGGTAGGTTCTCGGTGCTGGGGTCGCTCCTGTCCAATCGACAGTCGTCGATTGGCGAAGGATGTGACCAATGCCGCTGCGGTGCAGGCGCACCAATGCGGCAGTTGCTCTCTCTTCACGGAGCAATCCTGATGAGAGAGCTTCCGGCGGGTCCGCTGAGCCGGGTTGGCCGGACAGCGGACGGAGGCATGTTTTAATGCCGCCGTCGGGGGGCTTGGCTTAACCGCCCGGCCCCAGAGGAAGGACACCTCTAAGATAAAAAACCACCCAATCCCAAGTTTTGGGAGCGCGGCGAGGGGATGAATGGCCGTTGGGTGTACGGTCGTTAGCGCTCCCACCTGCTGGTACCTGCCGCCCCCAGCAGTATGTAGGCTTACCGGTGCATCTAGGCTCTGCCCGGTGGACATTTGTTACCTATATTCACTCGTGGGAACAATATGGAATTCTCTAATACACAAAATAAAAAAAACATTGATGATGGGCCAGTTTTGGCGGAGACTGAGGCTCCGTCTGCCGGAAGTGGCAGCGAGAGCCGAGGAGATACACGCACCCTCTCAAAATTTTGGGGGAAGCGTCCGCGTGGGGAGGGTTTAGCACCCTCGTCAAGCGAGGAGGAACTGTCGGCGGCGAAGGTGCCGACATCACGGAGAGGTGGTCGCGGAATATCAGCTCGGCTGCCGCAGCGTGACCAAAAGGGTCGGTTCCTGCGGCCCGCTACGCCGATTCGTAATGATCAGCCGGAGGTGGAAAGCGACGAGACCACGCTCGCTGACATGAGTGGAGATTCCGCTGCGTCCCCGCTATTGCTAGGCAGCAATAAAGCGGAGGCAAATGCTGCAAAGCGGGCGCAGCGGAAGGCGGTCGCGGCTGACGAGGTCGGTGAGCTGGCTCGACAGGCCCGAGAGCGGCGGGCCGCTCGGGCGGCTACCGGGGAAGGCCTCACGGCGGCGGCGCTCAGCCGCCAGGTTCTGGACGGCGTGGACGTTGTCTTGAAAGTTGCCACTAAATCGGGTAGCTTGAAGGGCACGTTCACGCGCGCCCTGAAAGAGGCGGCTGACGGGATCAAGGAGGCGGTTGAGGTCCTCCTTGATAGAACCAGCTCTGAGGAGACGGCGAAGCTGTGGGAGGAGAACGGCCGTCTCCGAGCTGAGCTGGAGGACCTCAAAAGGGAGGTTGCCGCGCAGAGGGCAAACCGGCAGCAGAAGCCTGCGGCTCCTGCAGCCGCCAGCTCTCCAGTAGTTGCGGCCCCACCTTTGGCCCCTGCCCCTGCACTTGCGCCCGATGCGGAAATCGAAAAGATTGTCCGCATCTGCATGCAGCAGTGCGGGGGCATGATGAATGCCCGCCTGGAGGCCTTAGAGTCTAGGCTCCTCCCGGCACAGAACCTCCGGCCACCGTTAGCCGCGGATAAACGGAGGACGGAGGAGGCGGCTAAGGCTGGGAAGGGGGGCCAAAAGCCCGCGGAGGGGCCCAAGAAGCCCGCGGAGGGTGCGTCAGCAACCCCTCCCAGCTCCACTGCGACCCCGGCGACCGCGTCTGATCCCACCCAGGAGGGCTGGACGACGGTCGTCAAAAAGGGCCGCAACAAGAAGACGGCGCCGCCGGCACCCGCTCAGCCAAAGTCCGCGCCAAAGAAGAAGAAGAGGAGGTCCCGCAAGGGTAAGGCCCCACGCTCCGCAGCTGTAGTACTTACACTGCAGCCCGGAGCCATTGAGAGGGGCCTTACCTACAAGGAGGTCCTCGCGCAGGCAAAGGCCAAGGTCGCGTTCCCCGACCTGGGTACACCGACCGGCTTCAGGATGAAGTCGGCGGTTACGGGGGCGCGGCTGTTTGAGGTGTCGGGCCCCTCCGGCAGCGAGAAGGCGGACCTCCTGGCTGCCAAATTGAGGGAGGCCCTCAATGAGGAGGACGTTCGAGTGTCCAGGCCCGTAAAGACCGCTGAATTGCGCGTCAATGGCCTGGACGACTCTACGACCCCGGAGGAGGTCGTGGCGGCCGTCGCCCGCAGTGGTGGATGTCCGCCGGGCGACGTGCGTGTGGGCGAGATTCGCGCCGACGCTGCCGGGCTCGGCACCATTTGGGTGAAGTGCCCGGTGGCGGCGGCGAGGAAGATCGCCGACAGCGGGCGGCTTTTGGTGGGGTGGGTTGCGGCACGGGTGAAGCTGCTGCAACCTAGGGCTATGCGGTGCTACCGCTGCCTTGTCGTTGGGCACGTCAAGGCACGGTGCGCCGCCGACATTGACCGCAGCGAAGAGTGTTATCGCTGCGGTAAGCCCGGCCACAAGGCGGCTCAGTGCTCCGCGACGCCGAACTGCAGCCTCTGTACAGCTGCAGGGAGGCCCGCGGGGCACAGTACGGGTGGCAAGTCCTGTGGCGCGCCCGCCCCCAAGAAGGGGAACCAAAAGAAGGAGGCAACCAAGGCTGTCGGGGGCTCTTTACACCCCCCTCAGCCTGGTTGCTCTTCGGCCGACTCCCGGCCTAAGAATGGTGCCGAGGGAATGGACTGCGCTTAATGGCACAATTCCATTTCCTCCAGGGCAATATCAACCACTCTGCCAGGGCTCAGGATCTTTTACTCCAGAGCATGGCAGAGTGGTCGATTCATGTGGCTGTGGTCGCCGAGCCGTACTACGTCCCCCCTCGTGATAACTGGGTGGGTGACCTGGACGGCTCGGTGGCCATCATCGGCGGGGCTCTTGCCGACCCGTCCCGAGGTCATGGCTGGGTGGCCGCCCTCGCGGACGGCATTGGCACTGTCGGGGCGTATTTCTCGCCCAACAAGAGCCTCGCCGACTTCGAGAGCTTCCTTGTCGAGTTGGGTGCCGTCGTGAACCGGTACCACCCTCGCCCGGTGCTGTTGCTCGGGGATCTCAACGCCAAGTCTGCGGCGTGGGGATCCCCGGTCACCGATGCCAAGGGCGAGGCGTTGGAAGAGAGGGCGGTCACGACCGGCTTGACCGTCTTGAATCGGGGTTCGGTATACACGTGCGTGCGGCAGCGGGGCGGTTCCATAGTGGACGTCTCGTTCGCTAGCCCTGCTGTCGCGAGCCGTGTCCACGACTGGCGAGTCGCCGTGGAGGTGGAGACGTTGTCGGATCATCGATACATCCGTTTCAGCATCTCCGCCCAGACCGCGGGCGGCCGCAGTCCATCGGCCCCGAGAACGGACGGTCCGCGTTGGGCGCGCAAGCGCCTCGACAGGGAGCTACTCGAGGAGGCCGCTATTGTGCAGGCCTGGATCCGGGAGTCGGCGACGACCGGACCCGTCGACGTCGAAGAGGAGGCGCAGTGGTTCCACGGGGCGATGACGCAAATTTGTGACGCGTCCATGCCCCGGGTCCACATACAACCCAGAAGGCGCCAGGTGTACTGGTGGTCCGCCGAGATCTCGCAGTTGCGCATCTCGTGCGTGGAGGTGAGACGCCAGTACACCCGATACCGAAGAAGACGTCGTCGGGTCCCTGACGAAGAAGCCGCGCTGTATGAGGTGTACCGCGCGGCTAAGGAGGCTCTGTGGCTGGCCATCGGCGAGGCGAGGACGCGAGCTAGGGAGGAGATGTTGGAGACTCTAAACGTGGATCCGTGGGGGCGTCCCTATCGCTCGGTCCGGGGGAAACTCGGACCATGGGCGCCCCCGCTTACGGAGAGTCTCCAACCAGAGCTGCTGGAGGACGTGGTCGCAGCCCTCTTCCCGGCTCGAGCGGAGCACATTCCGCCGCCGATGGCTCTGCCCACAGCCGCAGAGCCCGAGGAGAACGCCAGCGTCCCAGAGGTGACACAAGCAGAGCTGAGGGCGGCCGTGATGCGGCTCCGGGCAAAGAATACTGCCCCGGGGCCGGATGGGATTCACGGCTGCGTGTTGGCCCTCGCTCTGAAGGAGCTTGAGCCCCAACTGAGAGGACTCTACACAGCGTGCCTTGAGCAGGGCCAGTTTCCCACTCAGTGGAAATCTGGTCGTCTGGTCCTGCTCAGGAAGGCGGGGCGCCCTGCGGACTCACCGTCCGCGTACCGGCCCATAGTGCTGCTGGACGAGGTGGGAAAGCTGTTCGAGCGGATAGTCGCAGCCCGCCTCGTCAGCCACTTGTGCGGAGAGGGGCCGGACCTGGCGGAATGCCAGTTCGGGTTTCGGCATGGGCGCTCCACTATCACGGCGATATCGCGTGTGAGAGTCCTGGCGGAGGAAGCGGTGTCCCGGGGTGGGGTGATGTTGGCGGTGTCCTTGGACATATCCAACGCCTTCAACACCCTGCCCTGGAGTTGTATTCGGGAGGCACTGCGCTATCATCGAGTGCCTCCCTACCTCCGCCGCGTGGTTGGGGCTTATTTGGCGGAGAGGTGTGTCACCTATCTGGGACGTGATGGCAGACACCAGCGCCCCATGTCGTGCGGCGTTCCACAGGGTACGGTCTTGGGCCCGCCCCTGTGGAACATCGGGTACGACTGGGTGCTGAGGGGCGAGCTCCAGCCGGGAGTGGACCTGACGTGTTACGCTGACGACACGCTGGTCACTGCCCGGGGGAGCTCGTACAGGGAGGCAGCGTTGCTGGCGACGGCTGCGGTGTCACAGGTGTCACAGCCGCATACGTCGCCTCGGCTTGGAGGTGGCCCTCAACAAGTCGGAGGCCATGGCTTTTCATGGCCCCCGGCGGGCACCGCCGCCGGGATCACACATCGTGGTCGGGGGGGTCCGAATCGCTGTCGAGTCCACCATGAAGTATCTAGGATTGGTGCTCGACAGCCGGTGGGATTTCGGCCCCCACTTCCGGCGGCTGGCGCCCAAGTTGTTGGGTGCGGCTGGGGCGTTGTCAACGCTGCTTCCCAATCTGGGGGACCCGGGCACCGCCTGCAGGCGGTTGTACGTGGGGATCGTGCGATCGATGGCCCTTTACGGGGCCCCGATCTGGGCGGCTGACCTGACGGCCAGCACTATCACAGTTCTGCGGAGGCCGCAGAGGGTGATGGCCGTCAGAGTCATCAGGGGTTATCGCACGATCTCCTACGAGGCGGCTTGCGCACTGGCCGGATCTCCGCCATGGGACCTGGAGGCGAAAGTTCTCGCGTCACTGTATCGGTGGCGCGAGGACGCGCGGGAGCGCGGCGAGCGACTGATGCAGCGACACATCGAGCTGCGTCGGTCGCAGCTGCGCGAGGTCCTGGTGGCGGAATGGCGGGACAGGCTTTCACGCCCTTCCGCCGGCCTCGTCACTATCGAGGCCATCCGGCCAGTGCTCGACCTTTGGCTCGGGAGAAGGCACGGCTCCCTGACGTTTCGTGCGACACAGGTCCTTTCGGGACATGGCTGCTTCGGGAAGTTCCTGTGTCGCATAGGCAGGGAGCCGGACGCTCGGTGTCACCACTGCGTCGACTGTCGGGAGGACACGGCGCGGCATACGCTGGCAGAGTGTGCCGCTTGGGAGGAGCCGCGCCGTGACCTCATCTCTGTGGTGGGCAGTGACCTCTCGCTACCGGCCGTAGTCCAATCTATGGTCGGCGGCGAGGAGTCCTGGGACGCGGTGGTCTCCTTCTGCGAAACAGTTATCTCGCAGAAGGAGGCTGCGGAAAGGGAAAGAGAGATCTCGCCCTCTGACCCCGCCCGCAGCAGGCGCACCGGGCGTCGGAGGAGGGCGTATGCTGCCCTCTTCCGGCCCCCCTAACTGGGTCCAGGGGCGGCGGACTTGGGGACGTCTGTCGCCCCCCATTCATCCGGACCCGAGGTGGCGGCGCGAGGTGTTCCCGTGCGCCCCTCTCTGAAGTCACGGAGGGTGTTTAACACCTCACTCCCTCCGTAGACGCGAGGTGGCCCGCAGAGGCGGGCCGGCACCAGCCGGGGATTACGGATGTGGTATACGTTCCCGCGATCCCCGGCGTAGGTGAGAGATGGAACACCGGGGTGGTTTTAGTCAGTAAGAGTCTGACAGACCCCTCCGCCCGCCCCAGGGTGGAGGACATCCATGAGGATTTCCCCCCGTAAAAAAAAAAAAAAAAAAAGGTTCTCGGTGCTGAATTATACAATTGTATTATTGTAGAACATTGAAGTCAACGCGCAAATGCAACAACCTTATTGTGAATTATGTATTTGAGCCGTTTGGGGTTGAAACACTAGGACCATGGGGTCCGAGTGCTCATCGAGTTTTTCGACAAATCAGCAAGCGATTAGTCGACTCTATATTTGAACAGAGGACTGGCCTTTTCTTTGGTCAACGAATAAGCATTGCCATTCAACGTGGCAATGCGGCCAGTGCTCTGGGCACTTTTCCCGTTGACAGCGGTGAGGACGAATTTTTCGATGCCCTATGACTTACCTTACTACGCCTGTATATTTATATATTTAAAAAAAACTATTACTAATGTTAAGGACAAGATATTAAATTGTATTATTGCGAAAAGAAAATGAATTTATTGATTTTGGTTGCCTGTTAAAAGTATTTCTAATAAAACCGTTATAAGTAGCAATGCAATGCAAAGCAAGTTTTATTTTTTTATTTTTTGAAGCCGAACTTCACGTATGTCACTAAACAAGAAGGCCTGTTTTTTTATTGCCATTTTTATTATCTATGTGCATTTAGATAATATCAACATTTTTTAAGTTTATTTTTCGATTAATCTACCTGACTGATTTACAGAATTAATCGATTTCCAACTCATAAATAATGCACAAAATGCCTCCCCATCTCCCCATCTGGGAGCAGCGGTGGCCGAGTGGTAACGGCCCCGACTTACGAATTGCAGGTCGCGGGTTCAAACACAGGTAGGCGCATTACTTTGTGTAATTAAATTCATCACCACTGCTCTCAAAACGGTGAAGGAAAACGTCGTGAGTAAACCGGCATGTCCTAGAACCAAACAATTCTAAGACATGTGACATTCACCAAACCGTAATGGGCCCGCGTGGTGGTTTACGGCCCATTCCTCTCCTAGAGAGGAGGTCTGTATCCCAGCAGTGGGAACATTAAAATGCTGATTATGATTAAGCTTATGCTTTAATAAAATTAACTAATAATATAATGATAAATTTCTATAATTCTGATCTGAGGTAAATTGTAATAAAGTGCTTTATTCATGTGCACTAGACACTAAGGGATAATTTTGCGATCCGTAGTTAACCAAGGGATGTTTTTAGCTCATATGTATCTGTATTTTTTTAACGAAAATGTATAGTTATGTTATGCTATCTTATGCTTAAAGACAAGGGCAGGACATAAGTCAACGAACCATATGGGCTCTCTTGATAGAGAGTCTTTACATGGGACTTAATACTATATAATAACAGTCGTCAATTCCATTGGCCTACAATAGGGATGTTTCCTGAGTAAAAATTATATGATTATGTAAACATAATCCGAAAAAAAGTCCGTCAGTTAGGTTATAGAAAAATATTGGACACGTATTTTTTCCTTTATCAAATCTATAAAAACTGACGAAGATACAAAGCATCAAAGATCAGGAGTGGAGGCTTGTAACGTCACGTCTCGGTAAAAATTGTAGCGAGTAGTGACGTCACATGAGTTTTCAACGCACTGTATCGTCTTCATTTTTTGTTTACGTGTAAAAAGAAAAAATACGTATACAATATTTTTTGAAATCTACCCGACGCGGCGACGGACTAATTAAAGGTGCAGGTCCATTGCTATTAAAGGCTAAGCTACGCATGCTACACTACGCTGACAAAAAACGAATCGCGCAGCTAACGTGGCAAAGCTTTCCATGCACGTCATTATTATATTGCTTTCCAGCTATGTATGTTTGCGTCGGCTTCCAACCAGCTAAATACCAGAACTTTACATGAAGCGACTGACTGACGATAACAGGGTGATCTCTCTAGGCAACGGGCCGCTAGGGTTCCGAAATTTGAAAAAAAAAATCACCGTGGCCCCGGAACGCAAAAGGCATTTGGAGTAATACGAGTGGGTTTTAGTAAGAGTATGACACTCCCTTCGGCTCGCCCAGAGATGATTTCTAATCCATAAAAAAACCCAGACAAGTGTGATGTCAGACTAACCTTAAGGACTGTCTAAAAATAAACCCGTACGGCTAGTATTACTTAGCCACGACCTCCGGGCACATCTTTCGCCTCAGTGGAATACCGCCTTTATTTGGTTGGCTGCGGAACCCATTCCCTTTTCATTCGGCCATAAATACCAACCTATTTAAAATATATATTAAAAGCCTCGATGTACCAACCACAGTCTTTTGATCGCTCACAGCTTAAAGCGGCTTAATCGCTTAAGCTACAGCGCTTAATAAAAAAAACGTTCCGCTTTCATAGAAATTTTGCACGAAAACTGCAAACCTTTAATCGCTTTTGGTGTAAAAATTAATTAATATTGTATTTTAAAAAGCTGTATCATTGTGTGGAGATTATGAGCTGAAAAGTAGGTTACTGATTGAAATCAGGCATTTAGTCATCTGACTCTATAATGAGTTACAAAGTTGTTTTGAAAAAAGGCGTTTAAAAATATTTTTTATCAATTAATTTAACAAAAAGGTAACAGAAAAATAGGCACAAAGGTGATGCTTTTTTCTATAGAAATCTCTTCCAGCATACCTGCGAAAAGGGAGTCAAGTAAAAAAAGGTGTAAACATATAATATAAAAAATACATTATAAATTACATACAATACATACATATCATACTAATACATAAAATTATGTTATATTATATTTAAAAAAAATGGCAAAGGTCACTAGAAGGATCACGGGTGGGTTTTAGTCAGTAAGAGTCTGACACTCCCTTCCGCTCCGCCGCCGCGCCGAGAGCGGGAGGAGTCATTTGATGATTTCCCATGCAAAAAGGGCTAATTCATCAAATATTAAACCAAAACGTTCACAATTGCATCTCAAACGTAAAAATCGTCCAAATTCAAGTTGCAATGTCATCTCGATGGAAATGCATGTTAATTGATGCGAAAGCTAACGGTACCTTAAAATACGCAAAGCACGTCCCAGTATTTAGGATATTACCAAAAAAAAGTTAGTCCAAGTCGAATATTAACCCAAACAAACTGACTCAGTGAATATAGAAACGAACCGATAATATTGCTCTCTCTCCAACGCGAGGAGTATGAAAGAGACGGACCATCCTTCCTCAAAATTTCTCGTCTCAAAACGGAAAATCGACATTTAAATACAGTCAGTTTGCCTCCATAAATAACGGAGTAGCTGCGAATTTTTCATAACATTATTATTAACGGCGACCTTAATATTGGCGTCTGTTTTTTAGTTGGAGTATTTTGCATCTACCCCGTTCTGTTTACCGACCTAATCGGACGCACTTGGCTGACTTCACAAACAAGAAACATTACGTCACCCGACATCGCCTGAGTCTGGCTACCAGCCAGTTCCGAAGAAAACCATTCAAAATGTACCCTTTATGATTGTTCTGGTTGAGTGGAATGTCACGTAATGTACATTTTATTCATTGTACTGAATGCAGACTGTAATGCGCGTCTTGAGACTGTCTGGCATACTTAATTTTGGACAGACTTCATCATTTACTACTTCCTGGAGAAGCTTATGATTAAATAATAAAAGCCGCACGAGACGATCATCGAGGTTAAACGACGTTTACCGAGGTTGGTCCCGAGGATGGGTGACTGTCGATTCGAGTTCACACTGATCAGACATTGGTGCCAGCTGTCATTTGAAGACCTTTGAAAGGCGTCACGGATAGTCAAAGAGCCAGAAAATTTGGCACTTGTCTTGCTAAGGTATTATTTAACTCACGTCACTGAATTTTGAAGGTCATGTAGGCACTATCTCAGTTCAAAAGAATTTAATACCAATATATGTAGTTGGAAAAAGGCTAGGCAGGTTATTTTTCGGGATCCCTTCTTTTCGCATAATGTTTTTTGTCCTAATATACTTCGGCATAACGATTTTGGCACAATTTGTTTTGGCATAATAATACTTTGGCATAATTTTTTTAGGCATACATTTTATGTTGGCATAATCATGTTAAAGACTAATTTGTTTTGGCATAAATTTGATTCGCATAACGTTAGTAGGCCTAAAGACTTTTAGCATAACGTTAGTAGGCCTAATGGCTATTAGCATAATATTCTGAGCAAACCAATTAGCTATAGTACCTGTAACAATCAAATAATATTGTTGGTTAAAAAATTAATATGCTGTGCAACAAAAGTTAGTCACAGAACCGAATTGCTGCAAAACCGACTTCACGTAGTCTTGTTTGTCCTACCCCTAGAGTGTTATTTAAAATCGCGTAGGCGCGTAGGGACGAGGCGGCCCGCGGGCTGAGGAGCAGGCGACTGCGAGCGAGCCGCCGCGGCTGAGGCTGGCCGGCGAAGCCGGCCAACAAGCCGAAGCTGCGGTGGTGAGCGAAAGCCGTCTGCGACGATTAGCACGCGTGGGGCCGCCGGAGGGCCGCAGCGCCGGAGCCGTCACAGAAACCCTGCCTGCTGCATGCTGCTTGCTTGCTTGCTTGCATGCTTGCTTACATGTTGCATGCTTGTTTGCATGCTGCATGCTTGCTTGCATGCTGCATGCTTGCAATGCTTGCTTCCTACAGCGAAAAAATACTCACAAAATTGTTCAATACGTTATAATATATTAATATTTTATTTAGGATATTATGCTTAAAAAAGTTATGCTTTAGAACTTTATGCTTAAAAAAGTTATGCTTTAGAACTTTATGCTTAATAAGGTTATGCTTTAAAATATTATGCCTAATCATTATTATGGTTACAGACATAATGCTTAAAAAAATTATGCATGAGCTGTTATGCGTAATTATATTATGCGAAAAAATAATTATGCCAAACAACATTATGCTAAGTTATATTAGGTCTTAAAATATTATGCTAATAGATAGGGAACCTTATTTTTCACCGCGGAACTGGAACGCAAAGGGCATTAGGAGGAACCCGGATTTGTTTCAGTCAGTAAGAGTCTGACACTCCCGCCCGTTTTGCCTACAGCGGAAGAAGTCATTGGATGATTTCCTAACCACAAAAAAGCAGGTTGTTTTTAATAAATAGACTACCTTATGCAGTATAATAAATAGGCTCATTTTTGAACATTAAATCACTCGATGGTAAGCGATGATGTGATCGACATAACCTATTAACTCTTGACATAAATACCCTTCTTCATAGTAAGAAGATACATTTCTAGCAACAGCAGTGTTTTAAAGGGTCGGAGGAAAATAAAACACTTTCATCATTAAAAGTAACTTAAGCGTATCCCGTTTTTCCCGTTCCCCTAGGAATTTCAAGAAATCCTTTCTTGCCTTCAACCCACATGCCAAATTTCAGCTTTCTACAATCGAACGACTGTTCGTTGTCTGTCAGTCACTTAGTAACGTAAGACTTTTACATAAGCGTCCCAGTCCCAAAACCGAAATAGTCCAACCCCAAGAGGAAGTACCAAATACTTTAAATAGTGAATAAAGACTTCATTGTTATATTAAGTCAATACGAACTGCATTCAAATAATTTATATTAAGCGCCTGTTTGAGCCATGAATCGATCCTGCTAAATGTGAAAAAATAATCTGTGATTTTACTGTACGGATCGAAAGGAAAGGACTGACCATTTACACTTAGTGAGATCGATTCCTAGTTCAGACAGGCGATTGTTCAAAAATTCTTAGAATGCAGCTCGGATTGTTTTAAATAAAAATAAATAAATCTTCATTTAATAAACTTTTCTTTTTGCAGTATTTAAGGTACTTTCCCTCCAAGCGGAAAAGTCGTGGAACGTCCTGTATATTGATAATGATTGATAGTCACATCTTTGCCTTCTTATAGTTAATTATTATCTAGTAAGACAACCTTTGAAGAGCAGTGGTGGCCGAGTGGTAATGGCCCCAACTTACGAATTGTAGGTCGCGGGTTCAAACCCAACCAGGCACATTACTTTGTGTAATTAATTTCACCACTGCTCTCAAAATGGTGAAGGAAAACATCGTGAGGAAACCGGCATATCCTAGAACCAAAACTTCGAAGACATGTGACATTCACCAGCCCGCACTGGGCCCGCGTGGTGGATTACGGCCCATTCCCTTTCCTAAAGAGGAGGCCTGTGTCCTAGCAGTGGGAACTTTAAGCTATGCTAAGACAACATTGCTTTTTCAGATGAATATATTCCGATCCATTAAGTATTTCCCTACTAACAGAAACTAGTTTCACTTAAAACATTTTACCATCATTATTTCTGATGACATTCACAGTGCAACAAACTGCAGTGGAGCAGCCAACACATATAATGAGAAAAAAATGACCGCGCGTTGTCGCGCCGTTTTTTAGCACAACTTTTTTTGTACACTGTGGCCACTAAATGATCGTGAAAAAAAAACTCGAGTACCTAAAGCTGAATGTACACTAGTTCCTCTGAAGGTAGAAAAGGCTTTGGAAACTTTTAATGAGCAGTGTGTGTCACTGTTTTCAAAGTAGCTAAGAGCAACTAAAAGTTTCAGCATATTTTTTTTTGTTTTTCCATTGGACATTAGTCTTCCTGTGATTGTCGTTTCAGGGAAGGGATTTCTGAAAATTTTGACCACTATTTTTTGGTAATACTAATAATTAGAGTAGTTTGTGACTAAGTAAAAGCCGTGCCGATCTTCAAGAGTCGATTCGTGAATGGGTGATCATATTAACATAGCGAGATTCCTCCGTGTTTCGGAAAGCATGTAAAGCTCTTGGTCGAGATTGTCTTTAGTAGAATTTTGTCAGTCGTTATGCATATTCAGAATCCACAAGATCTTTCACCTGTCTTGCCAAGGGGTATCGTGTTCCCCAGTTGCTGGGTTGTGGAGGCCATATGACCAGTGAATTCAT
The DNA here is from genome assembly GCA_905332915.2 of Hecatera dysodea. Classification (NCBI taxonomy): domain Eukaryota; kingdom Metazoa; phylum Arthropoda; class Insecta; order Lepidoptera; family Noctuidae; genus Hecatera; species Hecatera dysodea. The sequence goes on along the minus strand of HG995290.1, from coordinate 3,651,953 downwards.
GTAATGTACTTCCAGTATAGAATAGAATAAGTTACTATTAGTATAGTCAGTGTTTATATACATATGCATATACTACATATACATACAGTCATGCGTGTATGGTATGTATATGTAAAATTGTTGTAGGTTAAGTAATTTTGTTTTTTTGTAGAGTAATTCTGTAGGAGTATAGTAGTTATAATTGAAGAGGACTTTGATGATTTTATTTTGTGTTCGTTGTAGGTGTTGTTGATTTTTTTTAGCAGCCTGTCCCCATATTTGGATCAGATATTCCAGATGTGGCCTGACTAGCGTGTTGTAAATGGTATGTCTTAGTTTGTAGGGTACGCATTTTGCAATGTTACGTATGGCTCCGGTTAGTGGGAGTATTCGAGATCCCATACTGACTATACTAATAGTATATTAGTCGGTGTTTTTGCATGTTTCTTCGTTTTTTGTAACCGACTTAAAATTATTTTGACCAAAATTAAAGTTATTTTATACTTTTTAGTGTTTTTATTTTTTAATTTAGCAGTCGTCAGATATTTTTTAGAAAAAGCTTTTTATTTTTCTTTTTTTAGTGGTACGGTACCCAACAACTAATTTGATATTATTCTCATGAGAGGTTGCGCTATTTACCGTTAAGGAGTTACTTTGTGTGCCTTCGTATACCAGTTCATAGTTAAATATCTACTTTGCTTTGTGATTGACAGATGTACAGAGGCGGACTTAATGCCTTACGCATTTTCTACCAGTCAACCTTAGGGTAAAGCAGAGATTAATAGTGGTAGTAAACATACTGTTAAATTGAGAACTCCCCTTTTTTAAATCAGTTAAATAGAGTAGAGGTGTAACAATAGTCTATCTCATCGCTTTGAGATCGATTTTTTGCAGACAACCACTGAATGGATTTGACTGCGAAAGAGAAAAGATACTTAGGTAGTTCGTGGTGGCTAGGAAGATTGCTAAGATTATAAATTCCTCTTCAGATTCACTCTAAAATCTCACCAAAAATCCACAAAACATGTTTAACGTACAGGAACGCAATAGTTTTTGAGGTTGTCCCAAATTACACAGGCCCACACCGAAGGTGAGAGTCCATGAAAGTTAGCCGTTTGCCCAAACTTTTACAAAGCGCGCCCTAATTCATTATACGGTCGGTCAAAAGCACGGGTCTATATGTCCTTAGTTTAAATAGTTTTCGACCGAACTAAGGGTCGGTTTGGATCTACAAAAAAATGGATTAAAAGTTTTTAAACAAGCTTATTTTGTACATAGGTAATAGACTAATAGTGTTGTTAAATAGTGTTTTACGTAACTTGTTAGTTAGTAAGAATTTATTTTACATCAATTAATCCTGTGTTGCAACCTAATACATTACCGAGAATATTTGATATGATAAACCAAAATAAAACTACTGATGTTTAAGACTTTTTTTTTAGCTTTATGGTAAGGATTTACGCAGAATCCCAATCCTTACTAATATTACAAATGCGAAAGTGAGTTTATTTTAGTATAGAGATACATGGGACTGAGAAGATGGTTTATAAGCTACTTTTTTGCGAAAATATAACGCAAGCGCAGAAGCTAATTTTAAATGACATATTCAGTTTATGAATGTTATAAAGTTAGCAGTAATTAATGGAAATGGCCCATGTCGAGCTGTGATGACGTCAATATTATCTATAGGCACAGCAACCCCTGTCGTGCCCGTGTAACCAGTGAAGGGAATATAGCAAATATTGACGGGGGATATTTGGCTGCCCGATAGTGGTTAAAAATAGAGAGATTTATTAGAAAAAAATGTTATTCGTCATGTTATGGTGACGGCCATCTTGGATTTAAAATTAATGATATTTTATAGTTTTGTACTAGTCAAGCCCTCTCATTTGATACCCATATTTGGGGGATGTGAAAAAAAAATGAAAGTCGCCATTTTGTGGCGACGGCCATCTTGGATTTGAAATTAATCATATTCTACTAGTTAATCAGTAGTAGAAGCTATGTATGCACCTACTAGTTCATTTGATACCCACATTGAGGGAGTTGTGAAAATATGTAATCCGCGGCCATCTTGGACCGATTTTCATCAAACATTGCTAAGAAGGACACTCCCGACGAATTCACCTTTCAAACATGTTATGTTATTCACTCGGAACATGTAGACTCATAAATGTGTAAGTTGTGGCTCCTGTAATTGAGTTTGCATCACACAAAAACGTACTGCAAAATAAGTTATTTTTTATTTGGTAGACGTTTTTGTAGTGTACTTATTCGTTGGTAATCCTTAGGTAAATAAATACATAAATGGTATCGGAAAATTGCTGACTCCGTAAAACCCATAAGATAAATCTTTATTAAATTATAATTTGTCATTATATTATGAAAAAATTGTCAATTTCAAACGTTTCCAATATATCAGTGTCGGTCTGAAAAGAAAAAACCGGTTCGTTAAGAAAACACAGTTTACAATTACACGCGATATTTTACAATCTTACGGCGTTTGTATTTTTCCGGTGACGGATACAAATGATTGAGTAACTAAATGTCGCATTTTTTTATCAATATCTAACTGGTCAAAAAAAAAGAAGATTAGTTCATTTATTTATATAAACTTCATGTAGAGGAGTGGTAAATAGGCGGACTTAATGCTACGAGGCGTTCTCTATCAGTCAGCCTTTGAATTAAAAAGAGTAGTAATAGATCGAAAAATGCATTTTAAATACACAATTTAAACCAACGGTTTAAATTGTGTATACATACATATATCGCCCTAGTTAACTGAGAATGGGCCTCAAACGACTGACCGCGGTAATTGATGCTTAACTTCCGAAATGAACCGATCTTCACGAAGCCACGAGCCCCTATAAATGTATTGACCGTACATAATTCCTATCTTAAAACCTGACATCGTTATATTTTATGGGAACCCCTTAGCTTCAGCGTACATCATATTCACAAATCACATAGATGTTGTTTAGAAATTGTTGGCAAGTTTGCTTTTTGAATGTTTCCTTCTGAGATACTACTTCAGTGGCATTGTGAAGCGGGAACGTCATCGTAATGAAATTGCCATAATATCCTAGAATTAAATTGAAAAAATCACGTTTGTTCCACTTTCATCTATACTAGTATTATAAAGATGAAAGATTTGTATTTTTGTATGCAACGAATAAACTCAAAAACTACTGGACCGATTTCAAATATTCTTTCTCCGTTAGAAAGCTACATTCACCCTGAGTAACACAGGTTATATTTTATCCCCGTATTCCCACGGGAACGGGAACTACGCAGGTGAAACCGCGGGACGCTGCTAGTTTTTAATAAATATTATTTTCATTATTATATTATCAAAGTGAAAATAGAAATGCAGTCGCTGAAAATTTCAACCGTCTTATAATTACGACTAGCAGCGCACCATGGTCCCACCCGCGTAGTTCCCGATCCCGTGGGAATATGGGGATAAAGTATAACCTATGTCACCCGGGGATAATGTAGTTTCTCAACAGTGAAAGAAATATTCAAATCGATTCAGTAGTTTCGGAGCCTAAATGCAAACAAACAATCAAATCTTTCCTTTTTATAATATTAGTATAGATTCATGAGATATATCCCCCGACAGACAGGCGAACAGACAGACGGACAACGGAGGCTGAGTTATAGGGTCCCGTTAGGTTACCCTTCGGATACAGAACCCCTCAAGAATCAAGACATGAGACATCTATCAACCCGCACTGGGCCCGCGTGATGGATGACTCACGTACTGGGATTACTTTTCTTTCATTGTGCGTAAAGCTAAATATAATTTCCTTCAGTCTTTGTGTCTTCTGTATGTCTAGCTGGAACCTGGGACTCTTTTAAGTCAAAATTGGCTTAGAATAGGTTACATCTAGGCAAGTCGGCTATTGCGGAATTTGTTCGAAACAATCACCGCGGCCCTGGAAGCCAAAGAGTATTTGGAGAACACGGATGGGTTTTGTTCAGTAAAACTCTGACACTCCTTTCTCTCCGCCCAGAGTGGGAGAAGTCATTTGATGTTTCGGCTCCGTCGTGAACCACATCATCGCTTATGTCGTACATCATCGATCGGCAGTTGTCTCGAACTGCTGAACATTTTTTAATACTAATTAATACATATGTGTTACCCAGTTAATAGGTTGTGGAGGTCTGGTAGGCAGCCGCTCCACGTAAATACTGGTATTCAGCTGAATCCGTTTTTACTGGAAAACGACCCCAATATAGTTAATATGTAATGGATAATAGGTAATGGATGGTACTAAAAGATTCTTATGTTCTCATTGAACATAAGAATCTTTTAGTACCATCCATTACACATATCTGCAACCTGGCGATAGAATCAGGTACCTTTCCACTTGCATTTAAAAAAGCACTTATCCATCCCATTTACAAAAGTGGAGACCGGCACTGTATTAATAATTATAGACCAATATCAATTCTGCCGGCCTTATCAAAAATTCTAGAACGGCTATTGAATAATAGGTTGGTGAAATAACTAGAATCAAATAACCTGCTGTCCCATTATCAATTCGGCTTTCGTGCAGGGAAATCGACAGCCATGGCAGTACACGAGCTGACAAACTCTATTGTTTCTAACATGGATGATAAAAAGAAGTCTTTAGCCATCTTTTTAGATCTAGCTAAGGCTTTTGATACAGTGTCGGTTCCAATCTTGCTACAGAAGCTTGAAAACCTCGGCATACGTGGGAATCAGTTGTCACTCTTCCAAGATTACCTAAATAACCGCTCACAATTTGTTAAAATTGATAACCACTTCAGTGATATTCTTCCCGTAACTTTTGGAATTCCTCAGGGAAGCATCCTAGGGCCCACGTTATTTCTAGTGTATATTAACGACCTCTGCAATCTCTCTCTTCAAAATGGACGTATTATTACCTTTGCGGATGACACTACGCTCCTTTTCACTGCAGATTCATGGGAAGAGGTATACGACTGCGCTCAGGTTGGGTTTAATGCTGTAATTGGTTGGCTGAGAACTAACTTACTCACCTTAAATTCCGATAAGACCAAGTATATAGCTTTTACTTTAAGGAATAGCCCACAGTCATCTCTTCATCCATTCTCCATTCTCGCTCACACCTGTTCATCCCCACAAAACGATGATTGTTCTTGTTCCAAGTTGCAGAAACACGAAAATATTAAGTACTTGGGGGTCACCCTTTTTTTTTTTTTTTTTTTTTTTTTTCTGGATGGGAAATCATCAAATGACTTCTCCCGCTCTGGGCGGAGCGGAAGGGAGTGTCAGACTCTTACTGACTAAAACCCACCCGTGATCCTTCTTGTGCCCTTTGCGTTCCAGGGCCGCGGTGACTCTTTCGAACAAATTCCGCAACCCTAGCAGGCACTGACCCTATGGGGCCCCGCCTAATTTGCTGACGGCTCTTTGAGGCGCGCGTGGAACACGACGCGCCGTCGACTCGGGCCTGGTTGCTATCGGACGGCGAGCCACCCATAGCTCGCCATCCGCAGGCCCGCGCCTACGGTGGCCGGGAATCGCCCTGCGTTTCCCGACGCCCGGGGCGTCTTCTTCTGTTGCGGCGGCTGGAGCGAGGGGCATCCCTCTCTCGCACGCGCTCCGCCTCCTCCTTCGCTAGCATTACTGCTTCGCAGAAGGAGGCGACCGCTTCCCATGCCTCCTCGCTCCGGACCATGGCCCGAACCAGGGCCGGACGCGAGAGGTCGCCGCCGCCGATCGCCTCGACGAGGACACGGCGGTGCTCCGCCCAAGCAGGGCAGACCTCCACCGTATGCTCCACCGTGTCCTCCAGACGATCCACACAGTGATGACACCCGGACGTGTCCTCCCGCTGGATCCGACACAGGTACCTCCCGAAACAGCCGTGTCCGGTGAGCACCTGCGTCAGGCGGAAGGTACTTGGGGGTCACCCTGGACTCTAAATTAAACTTTGCGGCACACATTAACTGCCTCACTAGCAGAATACGGAAATTTATCTTTGTAGTTAAAAATCTTCGGTCTATCCTCAACTCCAAGCAACTACTATCTGTTTACAGAGCGCTGTGCCAGTCTCTCCTGACATATTGCATCACCTCATGGGGTGGGACTTCTAAAACTGACCTTTTAGCACTTGAAAGGGCCCAGAGGGCGGTTCTTAAAGTCGCACTTTTTCTTCCTTTCCGTCATCCCACTGTTGAAGTTTATAAGTCCGCTAAAGTCCTCTCAATTCGGCAGCTTTTTATCCTACACGTTGCTTTGAAACAAAGATCCCTCATTCCCCATATTAATGTCCAACATAATTCTGACATGCGAAATAGAAGAAGGAATGTATTCCAACCTAATTTAGTAAAAACAAAATTTGCCCGAAACTTTTTTTCTTTTCTTGGCCCGTTTCTATACAACAGACTTAATGATTTACTTTCAATTCATACCCTAAACAATACACATTTTAAAAGAAAAATAACTGACTGGCTTATAACATTAGATTATACCCAAGTTGAAGATCTTTTTAAAACCGTATCCTAACACAATGTTCCCTTTGTAACGCACACACATTTACCCTTTACCACACACATTCACACCACATCACACACTCACCATACACTCCACACACATTCACGTACATCCTCCCTTGCATGTAATTAAATACTTTATTCCTCTTTTTTTCTTCTTATTATTCTTTTTGATGAACAATATTGCAATATTATAATGTATTTTGAATATTATTCACGAATCAGATTGTCTCCAGTACAACAATAATAATGTGAAACTTTGTTAAGGGGGCCTGGTGACCTGACATACAGGTTTTGTAAAAAACTTAGTTTAGGCACCAGTCTTCCACAAATTAATTTTAAAATTGTGTCTGTAGACTATTTAATTAATTTATCTGTAATTTGTGGTAAGAAAATAAATAAATTATTATTATTACTAGCTGCTGCCCGCGACTTCGTCCCCGTGGAATCCCAGATTTCAAAACATTCTTTATCGCTGCTCCGCTCCTATTGGCTTAAGCGTGATGATATATAGCCTAAAGCCTTCCTCGATAAATGTTCTATTCAACCCAAAAAGAATTTTTCAATTCGAACCAGTAGTTCCTGGGATTAGCGCGTTCAAACAAACAAACAAACAAACAAACTCTTCAGCTTTATAATATTAGTATAGATTATTATTATTATTATTATAGTTGGGAAGAGGCTAGGCAGATGATGATGATATATAAATCTCTTCCAGTACTGAAGAACTGACTGACAGAAATCACCCAGCAGAACTTACTGTTCGTAGAAAGGAACGGGAAAAAAGTGATATGGGCATACGAAGAATATGTTTCGTTATCTATAAGGTTAATAGGGATATTTCCTGAGGAATAAAAATATGATCCTATTTAGTCCATCACTTAGATTATCGAAAAATATTGGACCCGTATTTTTTGCTTTATCAAATCTATAAAGATTGACGGCTTGTTACATCACGGCGTGGTAAAAATCGTCGCACGAAGTGACGTCACACAAGTTTTCAACGCACTATATCGTCTTCGATTTTTGTTTACGTGAAAAAATAAAAAATACGTGTCCAATATTTTTGGGAAGTCTATCTTACGGACTAATTAGATTTTTTTAGGCAACTACCCTATTGGCACAGTGGTTGAGCGATTGGCTGCCGCGCTGCGTGTCGTGGGTTCAATTCCCGCACAGAAAAAAATATTTGTATGGCCTACAGGTAGTTATTCCGAGTCTGGCTGTTGTGTATATGAGATTGTATATTTTGCAAACGCACCCACGATACAGTAGAAATTCCTCGTGTGGGGCAACGTTTAAAAAAAAAACTAATTACAGATTTGTAGCCAAATTACTGCAAATAACCGATTATTCTTTGATAACACCGTCGCTGGGTCACCAATGTTCTAACAATATTGTATCAACGAAAATAAAATAAAAACAAATAATTTAGATTTATCCTATTATGACATTATAATATCCTATTATTAGTATTATTGTTAGTATCAATTGCTTACTATAATAACAGTTATATTATTCTTGATTCATTGAAGAAGCTAAGCAGTGAAATCAATAGAATTGTAACTCCGACTGTATTAGGCAATTACGATCCTGGCTGATTCTTTGAGAGTATATCCGTGACGGCAATTCATCCTGAACAAAAATCAGCCTTTAACAAGAAACATCCCACGCATGGGTCTTCATGTTTTTTTTTTAATAAACGTTATGGAATGGAAATGCATTCATAATTCAGTACAAAACGAAGGAAGAATAAGCTGAATCTTCGGAAGGACATAAATCCGAAATTATACATATTTATATTAATATCTTACGAATTAACACTTAGCTCAGTTAACCCTTTCAGTACCCAGAACTCAGGAACCATAGTCGTCGCTTCAAACTTATAACGACGAGTTGCCGAGTTCTGATCACTGAAATTGTTAGGGTGTCTAGATTGAAAAATTCCGTCATCCAAGAGCAATAAAGCGCATCATTCTGAGCGTAGGAAACACCTCGCTGAAATCATCATCTGCCTCGCCTTTTCACAACTATATTGGGGTCGGCTTCCAGTCATACGGGATTCAGCTGAATACCAGTATTTAACGTGGAGCACCTGCCTACCAGACCTCCACAACCCATTAGATGGATAACATGGTACTTCTTGGCAAGACTGGAATCAAATTTATTGGCTTCTGTCAATCCGTAACGACTGCCAAAGATCTACAAATCTACAGCCGGGACCAAAGGCTTAATGTGCTTTCTGAGGCGCGGAGGAAACTAGCTATCTTAAGATGGTCACCCATCCACAGACCAACCTTGGTAAGCATTTCTTAACCTTGAAGATCGACCCGCGCGGCTGTTATTCTTTAGCCACGAGCTCCTCCTCCACCTCACTTAAATCAAAAAGAAATCATAATCCATTGGAGTAGAGGCTGCCAGGTTAAAATGTGATTAGGCGTTTCATATCAGCCGCATACACAATAACCGCTTGGCAATAGTCCCCACAAAGTGCGTAACCTCGGGATGAACGGCGCAACCGAGACTTGGTTAAGGAAGGGCGTTGATACGACTTAGTAGGAGCTGTTTCGAGGTGGAGAAAACACCTTAGACAGATGTGTACCTTTTATACACCTATTTCCCTAGTTAAGTTCTCGTTCCATGTAATAGGGAACTAGCTTATTACGATCAACCGGGAAGAAACTCAGACTCCAGGGTGCCACTGAGAAACCCGTATGGAAAACCCTAATACACGCATCAGAATCATGGATAACGCCCAGACAGCTGCTAGGCTTACGTGCGATTGAGTCAGTCATATCTGCCGTATGTTTAAACCCCAGAGGGCGGTCTACCGCGAGGTAGACCAAAGCAAAGATGGCGAGACGAGCACGACTACTACCATATGAATTGATACTGGCACTCCCAAAAGAAAGAAAAGGGTACTTGACTCTAAAATATAAGTAGTCAATTAAATTACTAAAAATTTTGGACACGTATTTTATATTTTTTCACGTAGGCAGATAAAAAACAAAGACGAAACAGTGCGTTGAATACTCGTGTGACGTCACAACTCGCATCTATCTGCGTCCTTATTGTATATATTTCATTAAAAAAAAATACTAGTCCAATATTTTTCGATAATCTAACTGACAGACTAATTAGATTTTTTCAGTCTAGTGCCTTATTATGTGGAATAGGGAGATCAGGTCTAAGCCTGCAGGCGACAAAAGAAGCTAAATATAAATCGAATTATTGTTTCTAAAATGTAAGTATTCTTCTATGGCATAGACTGCCAATAACTTGGTTTCTTAAATGACCATAAACACCGGTGACCATCAGGCAAGCTCTCTATTTATTTTGTACCAGTAAAATAACAAAAGAAATACGAACAACTCTTGACAATCGTCCAAGCAATTGGCCCTTGATCTCGCGGACGTGTCCAAAGGCTTTTTCGATAATGTTCCATCTCAAATTATCTTTTGTCCGTTTGAAATATCGGCCAAGATTTCGCCCCCTCTACCCCTTGACCAGTCTAGACGACGGTGGGAGGGGGTGGAGGGGTTATCGCTTATTTCTTCTTTTTGACGACAGATATGAGGATAGTTATTGTGTTTGATGTAACGATTGGGACCATTGGAGGGTAGTCGAACGTTTACGTTGTTGTAAGTATGTGTATGGAGCTGGTTGTTGCTCGCGGATTTGGTTGTCAGGATGCTGATAGTTGATAGACTATGTCTCATATCATTTTAACATTTTCTAGTAATCGTAAATATGTTTAGTGGTTCTAACGTGTGGCCATATAACAACTACGGCTGAGTTTGAAACGGAAAAAAACTCGCCTATCCTTTTGCCTACTATCTTAGCGCCGACTTCCAGTCTAACCAGATTCAACTGGCTGCCAGTATTTTACAACGACTGTGTCTCTGCCCTACTCATCCCACTTACTGGGTTACATGATACTCCTTGGCAAGACTGGTGTCAGATTTTCTGATTTCCGACAATAGGTATAAACATAATCATCAATGTAATCATGTTATTAAAAGACAACTTCACTAAAGACATTTTTTTACCAACTTTCCAACCTACACATAAAGATTCTTCACAAAGTTCTATCTTGATAAAAAAAAACAATTGCCTACTTACCTCGGGTTCGTCAAATTAAATTGGAAGACAGTTTCCTAGGGATCGATTTACGAGAATCCGTCTCAAAGTAGTTAATTAAACGAAGATTGATTTTCTAAGGAGTTTATTGGGCCGTGTTTGCGACGCAACGATTAAACGGGGCATTTACTAAACGGATTTAGAATAAACAATAGATTGGCAGAAAAGAAAACGTTCGTTAAACTCTAAAAAGTTGGGAGAATTAATTGATTTGAGGCGATTTTCGCCTCAAGTCAATTAACTTTCCCAACTTTCTCTAATCAAAAATGCCTTGTTATTTATTTAAGTATAGTATTTATTCAAAAAATCAATACTATAAACAAGGCATATATTATAATTTAAATTTCAATATTTTTTTCCGCGGCTTCATCTCGGTTAGTGTTAATATGAATTTAAAAAAAGTAGCATCATCATATCATGCCATCAGTCCCATCTATCTATGTACCAAAATTCATCAAAAACGGTTCATCTTTTATGGCATTGCTTATTTTTTATCAGTCATAAGAAATAAACAATGCTACTTCCTTTTTAAATATTGGCTAGGATTTAGAGATAATTTTTTTTTAAATTTCGTAACTTGTGGTTAATTGTACAAAATCCCAAAACACTTGAATTTTGATCGACAACACAAAAACGAAAGTCGATAACAGTTTCATCTAAAATTTAATCGAGTAAATTCTGGGGCGACTCGATTGTCAATCGCCCATCCCTTTTGTAAAGAAAGTTAATTTAATACGTAGTTTGGTTCGTAAGATAAGGGGATGGCAGCAGTGACTGATTACTTATAATATTATGGCTTATAAAATTCAAGCCCTTATCGCGTCGGCCATACTGTTTTCGTTAAAATTAGACGAGTCTTCGTTTCCTTATACTCTGGATCGTGACGTAATTTTGAAACGATATGATCCCGTGATGACGGTAGATACTTTTTGAGAAAATGAGCAGAATATCTTTAGAGAATCATGATATTTTTCCACAGATGCGCTGATAATTTTTGCAAGATATATTTCGATATATTCAAGCCCTTGTCAACCTGATTTCTCTACTGAAAAAAACTTTTTACAAAAAAATACAACCGACTTTTCCACAAAAAAACAAAAAAGTACCTACAAAATAATTTTAATTTCGGAACTCGGTGTATGTGGTTCCTTTTTCATTTTTTGAACACCGACTTCCGAAATTAAAGTTATTTTGTACTTTTTTGATTTTTTGTGGAAAACTCGGTTGTATTTTTTTGTAAAAAGTTTTTTATTTTTCACTTTTTAGTGGTACCTAAACCCCCTCCCCTCCCCCAACCTAAACGAACCAATTACATTAGTGTAAAAAAAAAAACGCACTGCTCCAATGCAGAGTAAACTAAAAGGTCGTCAATGTAGACAATGTAGATATTTTTTTAGATTTTTGTAGATTTTTCAAAAACCGCTTGTTCGATTTCGATAAAATTTTCATGGGACCATTTGGGAAGTATACCCTTTCCAACAAAAAAAGAATTTTTCAAATCGGTTGGCAAGCGACGGAGTTATGCGCGAACAAACAATAAAAAAAAAAAAAAAAACATACAAACATCCGAATTGAGAACCTCCTCCTTTTTTAGAAGTCTGTTAAAAACTTAGCAAACCGGCCGTTATAACCGTTCGCTTGTCCTCATCTGCCTAGCCTTTTCCCAACTATATTGGGGTCGGCTCCTATTCAAACTGGATTCAGCTGAATACCAGAGTATAACCGTTCGCTTGTACTTCTCCCAATTTACGTCCTATAAAACGTCTTCTTGAGATGGCCGAAGGTAAGTGCGGTGGTCAATATCTCCGCTACAAGAATGTCTTTTGTCTTTTTTTAAAAAACGTTGCCCCACACTAGGAATTACTCCTATATCGTGGGTGCGTTCACAAACATGAAAATTCACACACACAAGACACCCAGACCCGGAACAATTATCTGCGGGCCGTACAAATATTTGTTCCGTGCGGGGATTGAGCCCGCGACACGCAGCGCAGCAGCCGAACGCTCAACCACTGCGCCAAGCGTGTCGTCAATGTGTTCAAGAGTAATTTAAGCGCTTGCCATATTGTCCCATCCAATTGGGAGAGGCTCGCTACGATCTAAAACGGTGTTTAAACGTTCGAAAAAAAAACTTGATACCATCAACGAAGACTTAATCAAGCCCTATTTAGTCCGTCAGTTGGATTACCGAAAAATATTGACTCGTATTTTTGCTTTATCAAATCTATAAAAATCGAAGAAGATAAAAAACATCAAAGACCTGGAGTGGGGGGCTTGTGATGTCACGTCATGTTAAAAATTGTAGCACGCAGTGACATACAGTGAATATCAAATTCTAATAGGTAAAACAGTATTCTAAATAATCAGCTGACAATTTACCGAGAGTTTACAATCTCTCAAGATATTTTATAATCTTACGCATTTTACAATTATCCGGCGACATATACATACGTTAATTAAATGCTAAACTTAGAATTTCATTGTCAAGTTCTAATTAAAATTGACTTACTAACGCTGATGAGTTGACGTATTTTATTAAATTGATATCTAATGAGAACATTTAGCGTAATATAATTATTAATTTTAGCATTGAAAATTATTCTTGTGTGAAAATCTACATGTCTGTTAGGTATCTTCATGTGCGAGGTTTATTCGAAGAGCGAATATTTTTTGAAGATAAGAACTAAATTATTGTGAAAACTGTTAACAAGGGTGTACAAGACTGTTAAAAAGATTATTAAATACTAGCTGCTGCCCGCGGCTTCGCCCGCGTGAATGTTGGAAATTATCCCAAGGGAACATAATCCCGGGATAAAAAGTATCCTATATATTATTCCAGACTATGATCTATACCTGTGCCAAATTTCATCAAGATCCATTCAGTAGTTTTTGCGTGAAAGAGTAACAAACAGCCATACTTACAAACTCTCGTTACAATTAAGATTGTTGAGGCCACTGACGTTGAGGGATGCGGGAGCAGCGGTTCATCCCCCGGCCCACAGTGGAGCATAGCTTCTTTTTTAAATTTTACTCCTTTTGAAAATAAGCATTAATTTTTTGACAAGCCATCAAAAACTCACAAATCAGTCGTTATGATAGCAAAAACAGTATTCTTATGATTGATATGTCACTCTTGCCAAATGCAAATGAAGCAAAAGAATAAAAACTGATCTCATTTCGATAAAAAATATATTCCTTTTATATATTTTAAATTGCAGACGGACCTTTAAATCGAAGAAAAAGCCGTCTGTATTGATGAAACATCGAAAGTTTTTAATAACAACGGCAACTAAAAAGAGAACAAAAGAAAGAAATAAAGAAAAAACCACTCATCGGTTATTTTTTTTTAATTCACAACAAACAGAACTAACACCGCTCGCGGCTAAAACGGGAAACGATAAATAAAAAACCGGTATAGTTTCGATAGAGATCGGCACGGTTTACCGGTTTTTTATAGCGAATCGGAAAAGTTTGTTTTCACTAGTTTTTTTCGGGCACGCCTCTGGGGTGTTGTCAAACACAATATTTTTGGAAGGTCGTCTTAAGTAAACTAATGTTCTAGTTCCTGGAACTGCTTAGTATGAATGTCACGTATTGGCAATTTCTTACATCAGTGAGGTAAGGACCGCCTTGTTCATAGTCAGTTTCATCTCGTTTGGAGCGATCAGTATAGTTCAAATGAAACGAGGTGAAAAAAAAAATACAAACGAACACTATAAAATAACTTTAACTTATGAACTCGATGTTTTTTGGTCTTTTCTTCGTTTTTTGAACAACGACTTCCGAACTTATTTTTTTCACTTTTTAGTGTTACACCCCACAAGTTCGTACGTTTACAAACCCATCACAGCATACGTTTTGATGTAAAAATAAACAGACACACTATTTCAGCACTCCCGGAAGATTTGCCATCATTTATTGTAAAGTTTCGTTTCCTATCTCGGTTCTTCATCAGATATTCACGAAACTAGAAAGGGAAGACCTCGAAATACTAAGATGCTCTCCCAAACTATCGCATACAGTTTTTTTTGTTGTAATTTTATACCAATAATGAGAGAATGAGAACATCATCAATGTAGTCGGAGCCATACATCACATTACTAGATATAACACAAATACTAGTCGTCAGATCTCACTCAAATGGGACCACGTCATGACAAGTACCAGCTTTCGAATATAAAAAGAATCTTCAGAATTGGTACACCCAGCAAAAAGTTGTGAGGTAACACATACAAAAAAAAAAAACAGTCGACTTGAGAACCTCCTCCTTTTTTGGGAGTTGGTTAAGAGATAAATTGATTGATATCCGGTTTAGACATTTCTTGAAAGAGTAAATGCTTTACATTTTATTAATTTAAAATTAAGAGTTGCTCATATTCGTGAGAGAGCAAACGCTAACTACAGTCAATGTCGAAAGTGTTATCCTAAATTTTATTTTTTAATATACTTAACAATAACTGTAAACACTTTTAATAATAATAATAAAACATTTATTTCAGAATCAAATTCCATAATTTGTTAGTACCAGTAAAATGCCTTAAATCTAGTGTTAGTAAATAAACTAATCTAACGGGTAATTATATAAATTTTAAACTAAGTACAACCGCTAGAGACTGTCCCAACCCAATCTACTTCGCTGCATGGAGTCATAAATATTACAGTAATACATACTTTGCTTATACCCAACGTCACATTTTACAGGTCGGAAATTGTTCAAAAGAATCCCCGTGGTCCTGGAACGCAAAGGGCATTTGAACAAACATGGATGGATTTTAGTCAGTAACAGTCTGACACTTCCTTCCGCTCCGCCCAGAGTGGAAGAAGTCACTTGATGATGAATAAGAGTCTCATCTTTATCTGTATTAAAACTTGTCAAGATCGGTTTGACGAATGAGGCGTAAAAGCGTAACTAACTAACAAACAGACATACTCTCTTTTGTGTTTGTAATAAAAGTTATGATTTTTTAACATATTCTGATCATAGTAATTATTATATTTTTTTATACTATGTAATTTCAGAAACAAATTAATCGATCACCCCGTTCCCGTGGGAATATGGGGATAAAATATAGCCTACGTCACGCTAGAATTTTTGAAATTGGTACAGTAGTTTCGGAGCCTATTCAATACAAACAAACAATCAAATCTTTCCTCTTTATAATATTAGTATAGATGAATATATGACTACGACAAATAAACTGATATTTTTAATGCATCAAATATACAAAAAAGGAGGAGCTCGTGGCTAAATTATAACAGCCGTACGGATCGATCTTCTAGGTTAAGCAACGCTTGCCGAGGTTGGTCTGTGGATGGGTGATCATCTTAACATAACGAGACTTCCCCGTGCCTCGGAAAGCACGTTAAGCCGTTGGTCCCGGCTGTCATTTGGAGATCTTTGGCAGTCGTTACGGATTGTCAGAAGCCAGAAAATCTGACACCAGTCCTGCCAAGAAGTACCGTGTTCCCCAGTTAATGGGTTGTGGAGGTCTGGTGAGCAGCCGCTTCACGTAAAGTACTGGCATTCAGCTGAATCTGGCTTGACTGGGAGCCGATCCCAATATAGTTGAGAAAAGGTTAGATGAAATATACAAAAAATAACACGCATTGCTTGTAACCATACCCACTGTAGACACACGATACTAGTTTGATCTGCGGTCTGCCCCTAGCCTTGATATGCACATATTAATAGCCCAGGCCTACTAACCTACATGTATTTTTCCTCGCAACACTACATAGAGTTGTCGTATAAATCAGTCGATCTTTTTGCATAAATTCTCGAATCTTTGAATTTTTCAGTTATGCCCCGCGGTTACGCACCCTTGGCTTGTCCCATAGGAACCGTGCATTTATAGGGTACGATACCTCAAAAGGATAAAACGGAACCGGTTTAATTGTCTGCTGTCTGCCTGTTGCCAGTCTTTCAAATTCGAACCGATCAATCTTTTTATCGTATTTTGTTTTGTTGTACAGGTCGATCGATGTATTGAAAATTTCAATAACATACAAACATAAGTCTCCTGGAGCTCTTAAAATATTAAAGTTCTGAGGGCGAATTTTTGGCCTGTAGTAGTAGACAAAGTATATTACATTTTACATCAGTATTGTATCGTGTATTTTACGCGGTTGCCTCAGCAAATGGGTAACACGGTTCTTCGTGAAAATAATCGTGTCAGCTTTTCGTGCTTCTGACTGCCCGACTAACGACTGCCAAACATCTACAAAATGACAGTCGGGACCAACGGCTTGACGTGCTTTTCGAGGTACGGAGAATTCTCGAAATCAAGCAAGGATATTCCCTCTCCTAGAGAGGAGGCCTGTGTCCCAGCAGTGGGAACGTTAAAAGGCTGATTATGTTTATGTAAGCAAGGATAAGCAAAGCTTGCAGGCTTGCAAGCTTTGCTTAACCTTGAAGATCGTCCCGTGCGGCTCTTATTATTTAGCCATGAGTTCCTTATACGGGTGCGTAATCCTCCAAGGTAATAATGCAATGAATATCGTTGAAGTGTCAAAATAAAACAGATGCTCAATATATTACGTAATTATTTTAAAGTTTATTTATTCATTTAATAATTGCAGCCTTGCGATTAATTCTGAATAATTGTAATTACTATTCAGGAGCACAATTTAAACAAAACGTAATGAATATTTGCGTTAAATATGGATGGACAATGTTATTGTATGAAAATGTATCCTTGTTTGCAAATGAATAAATAGTGCATTACGTTTTGATAATTAATGCATTATTTTTATATTGAAATAGTCGTCGCCTGCGGCTTCGCTCGCACGTAACTTGGTAATTATTCCAAGGAAACATACTCCCGGAATGTATCCCATGTCCTAATCCAGGACATTGTGTACCCGTGTGCGAAATTTCATCCAAAATATGAGTGTACTATACGTATCTTGCCAGGATGCAAAATTCGTTCGAAAGAGTCACCGCGGCCATAGAACGCAAAAAAAAAACGAAAAAATGGAACACGGATGGATTTTAGTGGGTCTGCAGATGGCTGGCAGTGGCGCAGCTATGGGTGACTCGCCGTCCGATAGCAACCAGGCCCGGATAGACGGCGCGTCGTGTTCGCCTCAACGAGCTGTCAGCAACGAAGACGGGGCCCCATAGTGTCAGTGCCTGCTAGGGTTGCGGAATTTGTTCGAAAAAAGTCGAAAGAAGGATCACAGGTGGGATTTAGTCAGTAAAAATCTGACACTCCCTTCGGCTCCGCCCCGAGCAGAAAAAATCGTTTGATGATTTCCCAACCTTAAAAAAATGGTGCTATACCTGTGTCCACCACAAAACGTGAGCCACCTCTGCCTATTTGTCCTGGGAATACAGATGGCCAGATGTTGTCTAGATATTACTATTTAACGTGTTCACGGCTCGAATAAATAACCCAAAAACTTCGTTCTTAATACTATAGAGTAAACGGTGACACTTACCGACAGGCTTTGTATATATCTACTATATAAAAATAAGTCGGGTTTTCCTTCCTGACGCTATAACTCCAGAACGCACGAACCGATTTCCACGATTTTGCATTCGTTGGAAAGGTCTCGGGCTCCGTGAGGTTTATAGCAAAAAAAATTCAGGAAACATTTCAACAGAAAAGCGGGAAAATATTTTTTCATTTTTTTTATATATGGCAAAACAACGTTTGCTGGGTCAGCTAGTATTGGTATGTAAAAAGTGGACCGTTACTATGGTTTACGAGGAGTATGTCACATAATTCAGCACTAACTAAACGGTCTTCCACCTTCCTCTTTATCAAGTAGGAGACAGAACATAGCTAGGCCAATAGGCACCATTAGTTCACTAGGAATATTACACCCGATAAGCTTAACTAAGCAAGTCTATCTAAAACTCTAGTAGCCCGCAACAAGTCAGTTCTCTCACATTTTCTCAACTAAGTTACAAAAAAGGTCTTTGCTCAGGTCGGTTGATGCCTCGTTTACCGTTAAACAAGTCCCAAGGCAGCCTTAAGGTCATGTTCGTTCAACTGTCAAGCCAACTCGACCGTGTGAGGAATACTTCCCAACTTTTTTGTCTCGGGAATTAAGACATTACGAACAAAACCAAGGGGAACGGTCTGTGTCAATGGATCAAATAATGTCGTTTGGAATTTCAAGGGTCACGTTTTTATTTTGTACGAGTTATCGATATTATGGAAGTTTATTTTCGAATTTGATATCCTCTCGTGGCTAAAAAATATAAGCTACACGGGTCAATCTTGAAGGTTAAGATGCGTTTGCCAAGGTAAGTCTCTGAATGAGTGACCATCCATTACATACCAAATTTCCTCAGTTGGAAAGCACGTTGAGCCGTGGGCCGGTGGGCTGTAATTCAAAATTTAGCTTTGGCAGTTTTTACGGATAGTCAGAAGTCAGTATACCTTTTATTTCTGGATGAGAAGTCATCTAATACCTTCTCCCACTCTGGGCGGAGCGGAAGGGGGTGTCAGACTCTTACTGACTAAAACCCATACGTGTTCTTCTTAGTGCCCTTTCCTTTCCAGACCACTTCGAACAAATTCCGCAACCAAATCACTAGGTATTACCCAATTTTGACGACACGGTTGGTGCAGTGGTTGAGCGTTCAGCTGCTGCGCTACGTGTCGCGGGTTCGATCCCCGCACGGGACAAATGTTTGTATGGCCTACAGATAATAGTTCCGGGTCTGGGTGTCTTGTGTATGTGAGTTTACATGTTTGTGAACGCACCCACGATACAGGAGTAAATCCTAGTGTGGGGCAACGTTTTTTTAAAAAAAAAAAAATTACTGGGTTAGGATAGAGGTCAGATAGTCACAGTGTTCATGTAAAATACTGGTACTCAGTTGCATCCAGTTTGAGCGGAGGCCGATCCTAATATTGTTAAGGAAAGGCTTGCAGATGGGAATGTCAAGGGTTGGGCGATTTTACTTCGAAGGAGTTCTCGATATTATTCAAGTCTATTTTCGGATGTAATATTACACTTGCTTGGATGTTTTCAAACGGTACACGGTGTCGCGTTTCTTATTGATAAGTTGGTGACCTATATAAGTTCGTCTGATGTCTAAGTCTCTTTTAAAGTCCATTTAACTATTAATATTACGGTCAAATTATTATGAGGACCGCATACTTAGGATATGACCTGAGTTAGTTTCTTGAGGAAAGCTCTACACAGATTTATGTGGATCTGTCCAGCGCAATTATTCCAAGTTAAAATCAAAACAACTTAAGATCTCAAAACACTGCCTGGCAAAAACATAACCATTCGTAATATCTTAGCAAAACTAATGCCAGCACTTTTAGAACTCAATCTTTACATAAAGACAGTTCCCCAAAATGTCTGCCCGTCACAACTTCCTAGTGGTTTAGCTTTGAAAAAGAAGCAGCGCAACAAACTCTCCAGCAAAACACATGTATGCTAAGTTAGAAGAACAAGTATTCATACAATTAAAACTTAACTCATTATTCAACAAAGCAAAAAAACGTTTACAACAATCGTAACTCCAATCATTAAGAACACAATATCGAGTCGTTCCACACGAGGTGCTAAATTTCGGAAGTTGCAAAACTTTAGATACAAAACATTTTCGTATGTTGCCAATAACATTGACTGGTAATGTTTGAATCGCGTGACGATACCGCAACGGTTTTATTCACGAAGTTCGACTGCCTGGAAAGTTTTCACCTTGTGTGTTTGGGGCTCATGGCTCATATTTTTGATATCTCTTCTTTGTTAACTTGATTGCATGAAGGTTTTGTTATTTTTTGTAGGAAAAGGAAAAAGTTACGACTATCTAATTATAGGCTATTAGAATTTCTTAGTAATTGGTTTGGAGGTCAAATGGTGATATTGAAATTCTGTAAGTTCAAAAATGGTGCTGAATTTCGCTACACATAAAATTACAGATTTTGCTTATGACATCACCGCTCACGTCGAAAACTGGTTATCGAAGTTTTATCCAAATCCATGCAACGTGTGTTATTGAAAATAGAAAGAAAAACAGTTTTGATATTTGGCTAATAGTTTATTGGGAAACTATATAATATATATAAAAATTGGACCAAATGGAAGACGGTCCTTGTATGGGATTTTTTGTATGAACTCGGACATTTGAACAGCATAACGTCAGTCAAATCAGCTAGTTTATACCACTAGTAGGATGTAAAAAATGTGTAGGTATAATACATATATATAAATTCAAATCAGTGCTTCGCGGTATTTCGCATTAATCGCCTAAATAGTCAATTCGAATAGTGTTGAATCGCTGATAGTTGTAATCGAGTAACGCATCACTGATTCGAATCACGTAAATCGTATTATTAATGACAATTTGCAGCTCTATATACATAATGTACTAATCATAGTGACATACGTAGTTGTAGAGTGTCGGCTTCCAGTCTATGCAGCTAAGTACCAATATTTTAAGTGGAGCAGAGCTCCACATCAGACTTACCAGGTAACACTATCCTTAGCGATGAATATATAATGGAAGGATATGCCTTCTGCCTTAGGTTGTTACGCAAAGGCCTCTAACACAATGTTACAAAGGTCATACCAAGTAAGTAGGTCCAAACCCTATTTCTTGTGGATGGCTTTCCCATCTGTACTCTTTAAAAAAAGTTTAGACTCCGATGGCATATTTCTTTGTGTGATTTCGTATGCGTGAACTTTAGTTTAAAATGATTTTATGCCCCAATTCAGGTACTAGTAGCAACGGGCCTGCGGATGGCGAGCTATGGGTGGCTCGCCGTCTGATAATAAACACGCCCGAGTCGATGGCGCGCGCCTCAAAGTGTTGTCAGCAAAGAAGATGGGGCTCCCTAGGGTCCTGCTAGGGTTCCGGAATTTTTTCGAAAAAGTCACTGCGGCTCTGAAAAGCAAAACTCACTAGGACAGTCACGGGTGGGTTTTAGTCAGTAAGAATCTGACACACCCTTCCGCTCCGTCCAGAGCGGGTGAAGTCATTTGATTTTTTCCCACCCAGTAAAAAAGGTACTCGTAGCACCAAAAAATCCTCTTTACAATATTAGTACAGATTAATATTCTCATTTATTTTCACAAACAATTACAAGTACAATATAAAAAGGTGAACTTAAACCAGCATTGGGATCTTTAACAGAAACCATCAATGCGAAAGAGATAAGTTATCGTTGAAAATTATCCCAAGGGAGCATATTTCCGAGATCAAAAGTATCCTTTATCTTATCCCAAAACATGGTTTACCCGCGTGCAAAGTTACATCCAAATCCGTTCATCCGTGACAAACAAAACAAAAAAAACCATACGAAGCCATTTTTGATGATTCAATATTATATTTCTGCCTACCCTTTCTGGTAACGGTGACGGAAGCATGATATTACGTACTTGTCCAGAGTCAGCAAAGATTGTTCAGGCTACGTTGACCTTTCAGAACTATTCATAACAAGATAAGTACTCTTAATAAGGTTAGCGAAACTAACAAATACTAAGTTAACATTATGGTTGCCAACCGTACAGGGCCCAAGTCTGCTATTTTTATAAATTTGTCATTCCAACACGATCCCATTGTCATTTTGCTAAAAGTTCGTAATGTACTAAATTCATAATGTTCGATCATTGGTCGGTCAATGGTCTCGTAATACTTTTTGAAAACCGAGCTATTAAAAGCAATGACTGCACAATGACGTTCTAATCGTAGGTCACCGATCGAAGGAACTGTCAAAATTTTAGCAGATTACCGCATACGTCTGTCATTCATTTGTCATTATGTACGAGATTACCATTCTATCAGTCTATCAGTGGTTGACCATTGGAAAGTCATAATGACGCTTTTATATTAGTAAATTACCAAACTTGTCAAAATCATGCATTGTGAAATCAATGATAGACCATTCTGTCACTATTGTAATAGCAGACTTGGCCCTGTAATATATAGAGTACTAGCAGCGCCCCGCGATTTCACCCGCGTCGTTCCCGCTCCCGTGGTAATACGGGGTTAAAATATAGCCTATGTTACTCAGGGTGAATGTAGCTTTCTAATGGTGAAAGGATTTTTGAAATCGGCGCAGTAATTTTTGATTTTATTCATTACAAACATACACACACACAAAAATACAAATCTTTCTTCTTTATAATATTAGTGTAGAGTAGCAGCGCATCGCGGTTTCACCTGAATAATTTCCATTCCCGTCGAAATATGGGGATAAAATATGGCCTAGGTTACTCGCTGATAATGTAGCTTTCGATTGGTGAGAAAAAAACAGTCCAGTAGTTTCGTACCTTTACGGTACAAACGAACAAAAAATCTTTCCTCTTTATAATAGTGTAGACTAGCTACCGCCTGATTCATTTTCGATCAAATTGAATTTTTGCAATACAAGTAGCCTACAACCATGTCAATTTTTTTTTTTTTATTATGTCGGTAGTTAGTCTGGTACTATAATGTATTGCCAAAAAAAAAACACACAATCTTTTAAATTTATTTACTGTACTACCTTAATATTAATAATTTCTAGTTGTATGTGATTGCGCTTTTGTGTGTCCTCTGTTCTTGCGCTGAATAAATGTTTTATCTATCTATCTATCTATTTCCAAGGACCCGAAACTAAGATAATCAAAAACCGAACTTCACAATCATGCAGAAGGGAATAGATATGCCTTTATTGGCTACAAGACTCGTGTCTGGTTAAACATTTTCCCGAGACGGCTTCGATCAATAAAATTCGAAATTGCATTTGCAATTGCAAATCGAAGTTGCATTCGTTCAGCCTGCATATACATACGTCGTACACAGTACACACTACGTCAAAGTATACCTAGACTTGTATAAGTGACTTACACATTCGAAATGCTTCCATATAGGTAAGTACTAGCTTTTCCCGCGGCGTCGCTTGAAAATAGCATATAACCGTATCCAGGGTCGTCCCTGGTATCTCTGTACCAAAATTTATCTAAATCTGTTCAGATGTTTAGACGAAAAAGTGTAACAAACACACTTCCGCATTTATAATATTAGTTAGGATACTACCCTATGTTGCGTAGGTTACTATATAATATTGCGGAATTTATTCGAAATAGTCACTGCGGCCCTGAAACGCAAAAGGCACTAGGAGGAACACGGGTGGGTTTAAGTCAGTAAGAGTCTGATACTAGCTTCCGCTCCGCCTAGAGCGGGCGAAGTCTTTTTATGATGCCCATCCAGATAAAAAAAGACTGCTATATAATGTAAAAAAGTGATAGAGTACGATTCAATACTCTATTAACTTTATCTCTGAAAATTCAAAGATTTTTTCAAATTTAAAGCAGCGGTAAAATAAAACTGTTTCATTGAAATTGCCTAGTAATTGTACTGTTAATTTGTTTTGCAAAATGTAAAACATGCGTCAAGAATAACGGGGATTATTTTAAGTAAGACATACTACCTTTCTAAAATTAGATATACATTATTTCATGTATAAAAAGTTGCCAACCCTACGTACTTACGATTGAGTCGCGCAAATGTGCGAAACACAGACTTGTACTAACTAAGATTACTTTGCAGTTAGAGCTACGTTTGTGAAACTTTATTACAGAATGAACCAAACTACCTCGACTTGTTTCACCTACGTTGTGGTTGGCTTTCAGTCAAACCGAATTTATGAAATGACTATATTTTATGGCTTTCTCGATGTTTTTTTGTTTTTCAATATCTATGACCATTTCCAGCGGCCCAACTATCTGTGTGCCAAAATTCATTAAAATCGGTTCAGCGATTTAGGCGTGAAAGCATAAGAAACAAACGAACTCAGTTTCACTTTTATATTATTACAATTATCATCATTGAAGTACAGAAGTGTTTTTTTTTTAAGCTATCGTTCTATTCTGTCAAGATCTCAGCATATCAACTTAGGTAGAGTAAGTATGGGCCTGCGGATGGCGAGCTATGGGTGGCTCGCCGTCCGATAGCAACCAGTCCCGAGTCGACGGCGCGTCGTGTTCCACGCGCGCCTCAAAGAGCCGTCAGCAACGTAGACGGGGCCCCATAGGGTCAGTGCCTGCTAGGGTTGCGGCATTTGTTCGAAAGAGTCACCGCGGCCCTGGAACGCAAAGGGCACAAGAAGGATCACAGGTGGGTTTTAGTCAGTAAGAGTCTGACACTCCCTTCCGCTCCGCCCAGAGCGGGAGAAGTCGTTTAATGATTTTCCATCCAGAAAAAAAAAAGGTAGAGTAAGTATGAAGTGAACAGTCATTCCATATTGTTCTTATGGATTAACAGAATCACTTAAGGGCCTCAAGTCTGCTATTACAATAGTCTCAGAATGGTCTATCATTGATTTCATAATAGTTCATTTTTACAAGTTTTGTAATCTACTAATAAAAAGCGTCGCTATGACTTTCCAATGGTCAACCACTGACACTCCATTGAAAGAAATGGCATAGAATGGTAATCGCGTACATAATGACAAATGAATGACAGACGTATGCGGTAATCTGCTAAAATTTTGACAGTTCCTTTAATCAGTGACCTATCATTAGAACGTCATGTGTAGTCATTGCTTTTAATAGCTCGGTTATCAAAAAGTAGTACGAGACCATTGACCGACCAATGATCGATCATTATGAATTTAGTAGATTACGAACTTATACCAAAATGACAATGGGATCGTGTTGGAATGACACATTTATAAAAATAGCAGACTTGGGGCCCAGGTTCATTTCATCATAGCTCACGCACAGCTGATCTGCAGTAAATCGGAAGTAAAGTCATTTACCCCGACTTGGCCACGATCAACTTCATAAAAACGTTATAATATTCTCGTTTACAAAATAGCGACAAAAGAATTCAAAGGTAATATAATGATTGTTACTGTATGGGTATAATATAGGTATATCTGCATATTGTAGCGTTGCATGCTAATTACCATAGTGCCGTGCGGTCACGCAACGGTTACAAAAATAACGTTAACGTTATGCCAGCCAACATTTTTTAGGGTTCCGTGCCTGAAGGGTTTACCTTTCACTAAGCTTGATTTTCCGTCCGCCAGTCAGCTCACTTCAAGATCACCTTAATCTCAGCCTTAGTTATCTCGGTGAGCTTGAAGTACACAGCTGTCAAACCCGAGCTTTAGGAGGAATGTTGTCTGGTCTGGTTTGTCTGGCAGTTTATCTGGCAGTTTGAGTAATTCTTGCGGCCTACCCAAATGTCCTTACTTTGGTATTGTTCGTCAAATCGTTGAGCTCCTTGAAGTTCCAAGTTTGAGCTACACGGTATCTGACAAATGCTTGCACTGTCTGGACAGGTCCACTCAAATCTGTGTGGCAGTTTCCTCAAAAGGCTACCTTAGACATCAACCTACATGGTTCTCATATGACTTGACCAGTACGGATTGTACGGACTTTAAAAGAGACTTTGACCTCAGAGTTTGTTTCGGTGTTTTTTCTCAGGGTAGTCAGCTAGGAAACACCGGCTTCATCTAGCTTAAAATGACCAGAAATATTTTACGTGTAAAAGTGTTATGTTTAACCTACTTACAAAATACTTATCACTTATCATTTAATGACAGGTGAAATGAGCATGAAGTAATCTGTTAAACTGTTAACTTCAAGCTAACTTTAACCAAGTTTTCAAGGTGAGATCTTTACGGAATCGACAAGCTATTTCTTTCACGATCACTTCATCCAAACTATCACGGTGATATTTTTACAGTACAATCTGTTCTAAACATGGAATTCTCATAAAACATCATGTAGTTACAAAATATTAATTTGTGAATAAATTTATTTTAAGCAGTATTCATATATATTTCAACGATACAGTTAAATTAGTTTTAACTTAGCATTAATATTTAAACATTTCACAGAATTTATGAAAAATTAGCTAGTTGAAATTCTCATAGTAAATATGTTAAGATAAAAAATTACACTCCACTTTGGCCTTATATAAAATACTAAGGCCCTGTACAAGTATCATAAAATATATAATCAAATAGAAAACAAGTCAAACGATAGTTCTTGCACTAAAGAACTCTTTGTGCGCCAGTCCGACTCAAACTTGACCGGTGGTTTTACCGGCAGTGGTACTAAGTTGATAAATAATTATTTATGACCTTAATTATTTTATTTTATGCTCTATATTTTGATAATATCCACAAAGTATTATTGTGTCTATGGTGCGAGTCTTGAACTATGTGAAAGATGTTGAAAGTATTTTTTTTTTGTATTTTTATTTTGGTTAGACAGATTCTGTCTAACCAAAATAAAGTCAAAGTCAAAATCATTTTTGAATATTCATCAAAGGCACGTGTTGATGTCAAAACATTAGTTTAAAAAAAAACTAGTTGTCTATTCGCAAAGGTGTTATGGAGTAAAACTTCCAGTTTAACGAGATGCAGCGTCATACTTATATTTTATTTAAGCGACTGACTATTTATCATCCAATCTCCGCAACGCAGTCTCAAGTCAAAACGTTTATTTCAATCAAGCCATTGAACGGCAATTTTGAACGTCATCATTTATTAAAATAACAAAGTGACTCTAGTGTCCATTCATATAGATAGATTTTTCTGGATAAGAATGGACAAGAAACTCCATGCAGACACTCGATAGCAGGCTACTTACACGTCTTGCCAATAAGGCAAGACGTGTAAGTAAATTATATTCATTATTTTTCTTGCAAAACAAATGTAGAAAATCACGAGCACCGACTACAATGTTTTCAGAGCTTTGAGCCAAGGTGATATTCTATTAGAGAAAAAGAAGGTCGAAAAGTAAAGTGTGATTGACACGAGCTACCTAAAAGTGAGGCTCTGGGTCTGGATAAAGTGCTGTTCTATCAGCGAATAAAATCGACATAGCATTAAATAATTTTAAGACCTTTTCACAACATTGTTATTAAATCAAATAAATTTTATACATAAAAAATTAAATAAATTTTATTAAAGATTTTTTTAACGTTTGACAGAAAGTCACTTGTGTAGAGCCTCTTTTTTTTCTGAATCCGAATGGATAATCAGCTTGTGACTTTTTCCGCTCTGAGCGGAACGGGACACGTGACCGACGTCTTGAGCATCTGAAGGCCAAATCTACTTATTCTAAAACGACAGTTTTAAAATTAGATCAGAATTTGCCCTCAGATCAAATGTAGATCTAGAATGAAAATATTAAATAACAATAATATTTATTTTATTTTCTAATCATAATGACAAAATACGTATTACATGGGTATCAGAGTCAGATAACGTTTAAATATTTTCTAGGAAGACTGCTGGCTACACTAGGCTGTATTTGATCAAAGAGGTATTTGACTAATCGCGAACATTGCTTAAAAATTGTATAATAAGCCCCGGGGTCAACTCCAATCATTTAGGAATTTCGACATTCACTTACATCGATATATTGTCACTTGTCTGGAACCCCAGGCCATCTATATAACATACTAGCAGCGCCTCGCGGTTTCAACCGCGTAGTTCCCGTTCCTATGGGAATATGGAGATAAAATATAGCTTACGAGTATGTCACCCGGGGATAGTATAGCATCCCAACAGTGAAATAATTTTTCATATCGGTCAAGCAGTTTCGAAGCCTATTTAATGCAAACAAACAAAAAGCGATCAAATCTTTCCTCTTTATAATATTAGTGCAGATTTTCTCAACACAACGCGAGTCACTGATGTCTCAAGATCAACTGTTGGATTAAACCTACTAAACTGACCTCAACTTAGACTTCGGAAGTGGGTCATTAAACTCGGGTCGCCTCGACAATTCACCTCACACTTGCAACTCGTGCTAACGAGAAAGGCTCGCTAACTATGCAATTGTATTAACGGTCACAGGAGGAATTATTCTATGCACCATACTTGTGTAACAGATTCGAAGAGATTTTATGTAAGCATACGTATAGTAAGTACAGTATGTACAGCGTGGAAATCGAAAACTGTCCCAAGGGAACGCAATTCCCGGAATAAAAACTATTCTATGTCCTAATTCAAGACACGGTCTACCCGTTTGCCAAGATTTATTAAAAATCCGTTCTGCTGTTAAGACGTGAAGAAGTAGTAAACAGTCAGGCGGAGTTACTTCAGCATTTATAATTTTAGTTTAGTTTTTTATTTAGTGTTTTCATGTTGATCACTGAAGTAATCCAAAATCTTCAATTTATGTGTAATCGACTCCAGACTAATTATCAGGTATTTTCCAGTATTTATTAAGTGGCCAAATAATGGTCGAACAAAATTTGAAGAGTCAATCGAAAACGAATTAAATCTATATAAAAAAATATGTTCTTTAGTAAGTCTGTACTGGGGAACGACGGGTTTTATAGGGCTTTTTTTGAATTTTCGATAATCCCAGTAAGATTAGAAAGTAAGAAAAATTCGAAACTCTCGGACATAAATAACGACATTAGTTGAGTCAATCAGTGTTTTATTTTATAATTAATATTCAAGTATCTTTCATAGTCTGTTATTTTAAATGCTCCTAATTAAAGGTCCACATTAATGCCAAACTGGATTTAAATGTAAAATTTAAACCAATAGGAAACGAAGACGAAATACCTCACTTTACCCCATTAAAAAAATAGTTTCATCGTTTTTAAATCGTAGTAGGTACAATTGATCATATTTTTTCAAAGCATATTTATTCGCACGGCAATTCTCAAGTCTTAAGTTTATCACTCACCTTAATTACAATAAGCACTAAATCACAACACTCACACTGAAATAACTATCTTCGAAATCACTAAGTATTTTCACGCACTCGCTAAAATAAGCCACGTCAAAAAAAAAACTTTTTAGAAAAAAAAAAAACGAACAACGACACTTTAACAATCAATTTTTTATTTTATTACACGCACAGCACTATTAAAAGTTTTAATTATTTTTTTGTACTCCGAGTTATATGTTCTCGTAAAACGCGGGCCGAAGGGACACAACCACCCCCAGCCTCGGTAAGCAAGCGACTGAGTGCTGCTTGCGCTTAATATACGTTTGTTGTAGGGTATCGCGTCGAAATATGCCTGCATAAGTAAATAGTGGACGACTGGACATACGATCATGAAAATTAACTAATGCAGACATACATATGAATGTACATATCACGCTTGTTACTTCTGTGGGAGTATACAGAAGTGTTGAGAATGGAAACAAGAATATTGGTAGGTAAATGCTCATAAATGACACTGAGGAGCTCGTGGTTTAATCATAACAGCCGCATTATTCGATCTCCAAGGTAAAGTAATACTTGCTGAGGTTGGTCTGTGGATGTGGTGGGCTGTTATTTTTGAACATCTTTGTCAGTCGTTATGGATAATCAGAAGGCAGAAAATCTTATCCCAGTCTTGCCAAGGGGAATCGTGTTACCCAGTTACTGGATCGCTTAGGGCAGATAAGCAGTCGCTCAAAGATAAATACTGGTATTCGAATGCATCGTGTTGGATTGGCCGGCGTTGTCAACATAGGGAAAGGATTTTTGTTTTAAGAATGGGAAGTCATCACTAGGGATTGTAATCCCACGCAACTTTGAAAATTATTTAGAGCCTGGTATTTAGTTCTTCTACTTTTAACGAAAGAGCAGTAAGGATATCTAATGTATTTTGAATTTTAAGGGAATGAAAGTATTTATTTATGATATAAAGCAATTGTACTTTGTACTAAATTAAATTATGAAACTAAAAATAATAAGAAAATCATTGTGTCAGAAATTACATGCTGCCGGCCTTTTGGATACATTACCAGTGGCAAGCGATGCGGTGGAATTTTTCGACGCCATCTTTTGACTATTTTTAGTTAGTTAATTTTTTTTTTTAATGTTTATATAATAGTGATTCTTAGATTAGATTTCTATTTAATTAAATAAAAAACTTAAGTAATAATAACATATTAATAATCTACACGACTTAACAATCTGTCTTTTAAATTTGTACTCAAAAAATCAACATCAGTCATTTATTCTAAAACCTAATTTAGAATGAGTGACTGATGTTTTTGCTGCGAATGCTGCAATGCAAAGTGTAAGTGAATAATTATTTCTTAGTTAAAAACGATCGAAGGAAACAGATGGTATTGATTGTACTGTCCCCTAATCTCGGATAAAGCTACAAATGTAGTCAGCGGCTGAAAAAGCCCTTTCAGCCTTAACGCTGGTTGGCCTAATCGCCATTAAATAACTATAAATCATATGCAGTAATTTTTTTTTAATTATTTTCTCGTAGTCTGTTTCCTTTTTATTAGTTTTAACTTTTCTATACCCTATTTTTTCTTGCAGGGTTTGCTTTTCTAGTTCCTTTTTTAATGTAATATTTTGTTCTATTGGCAATAATGAGACGGAGTCAGAATCGGCTACATAATCTTATCAACGACACACACCTAATTGATGTCAAAAGTCAAGCGACGACTGGCAAAGGCAAAAACAAGTGCGAGCCGATCGGGTGCGGCGGCGGCAAGTCTAGCGATTTGGCAACGTCGCGCACGCGCGGAGTAACAGCGCGTAATTCGGATTTCGAATAGGGTAGTTGACTAAAAAAATCTATTTAGTCCGTCAGATAGATTTCCAAAAAATACTGAACACGTATTTCTTCTTTTTTCACGTAAACAAAAAGTGAAGACGATACAGTGCGTTGAAACCTCGTGTGACGTCACTACTCGCTACAATTTTTACCGAGCCGTGACGTCACACGCTCCCACTCCTGATCTGCGATGCTTTTTATCTTCGTCAGTTTTTATAGATTTGATAAAGGAAAAAATACGTGTCCAATATTTTTTGATAATCTAATTGACGGACAAATTAGAATTATATTTTGATTACTCAGGAAACATCCCTATTGCTTTTTGCGCTTCTTTTGTTTTACCGGATCCGATACTGGATCCGGAGTGGACCCACTGGATCCGATAGGTTCAAAAACACGTCGGATCCGCCGGACCGGATTGCAATCCCTAGTCATCACATGACTTCTGCCACTCTTAGCGGGGCGAAAGAGAATGTCAATCTCTTACTGACTAAAAACCATCCGTGTTCCTCCTAGTGCCCTTTGGGTTCCAGGGCCGCGGTGACCCTTTCGAACAAATTCCGCAACCCAGACATATTTATGGGGTTAATAAATTCTCTGGTTAATATGAACACTTTTACACGTGAATTTGAAGTGAAAACTAGATGAGGTCGATGTTGCCTAGCTGACTCCTGAGATTGACCATTGATTTATTAAACTTAATATACAGTAGTAGTACATAGGCGTACTTAATGCAACGAGGCATTCTCCACCATCAAGCGTGTATTCGCTGAAACATAGGTAAAGTTGTAACTATATATAGTACATCCACATACCGCCAGTTATTTTCAAGTCCAGTGAAATCGGGGGCGAGCATATTGCCATCATCGGCTTGCTTTCTCGGTGCAATAAGATCTGTTATCGTACTTCACAAGTCATTATCATCGGCCTAGCGTTTTCCCAACTATATTGGGGCCTGCTCCCAGTCAAACCGGATTAAGCTGAATACCAGCATTTTACTAGACCTCTTAAATCCTTTAACTAGTTAACACAAGGGTAGTTAACAAGTATATAACAGAACAAATGCAATATCTGAATGAATAGGGATCATTTTACTCATCTTTATGAACAACTTTTACTAAGGGACCAGCAATGAAATCTCGTGAAAGAAATCCATAACTGACTATTCCACGTTTCCCCAGTTATTTAAGTTTATTAAGGGTGAGTTTATAGATAGGCGTTTACCGGGCAGCAATCCAGAGTGCCAATTCTACAATTTTTGACTACATTTTTTTTTCGCACCTCAGCCGCTGTCTGTAAAAAAATGTAGGGAAATCGAGGCTTTTTTGACAGTTTTGCGTCGCAAAACTATATGATGCGAATGGGAATGTTTAAACGTAAAATTAGTAGATATATGCTCCCAGATTGCGAGTTACATAGAGTAAATCGGACACCAAATGGACAATAGGGATGTTTCCTGATTTTAAAAAATTGATTCTATTTAGTCCGTCACTTAGATTATTGAAAAACATTGGACACGTAGTTTTTGCTTTATCAAATCTATAAAAACTGACAAAAATAAAAAGCATCAAAGATCAGGAGTGGGGGCTTTTGACGTTACGTAGTGGTAAAAATTGTAGCAAGTAGTGACGTCAGACGAGTATTGAACGCACTGTATCGGCTACGTTTTTTACTTACAAATAAGACCCTAATATGGCGATGTACATTACTACACTATTAAATAGCAAGAAGCATGTCTAGTTATAAATCTAGTTTTAATATCCTTTTGGTTCTTATAATAATGCGTATAATACGCAATACATATACTACACACTTTTTTTGAATCTTCATCTATCAATTGCTGTAAACGGAGCTGCTAATGACGGCTAAAATTAATGTTCTAATTGCTACTATCAAGCTAATTACTTTTGATCGTAGCGCGCATTAATAAAATACTAGCAGCGCCCCGCGGTTTCACCCGCGTTTTTCCCGTTCCCGTGGTAATACGCGGATAAAATAAGCCTATGTTACTCAGGGTGAATGTAGCTTTCTAATGGTGAATGAATTTACGAAATCGGCACAATAGTTTGAGTTTATTCATTACAAACATACAGACACAAAAATACAAATCTTTCCTCTTATAATATTAGTGAAGTACGAATATACTACTAGTTCTTTCCCGTGGCTTCGACCGCGCGAATATTTATTTTATGCAATATTTGATTACAAAACATCCAAACATATGGACGTTCCAACTTCTCATATTAGTATGAAGCAGTTTATATCCTCCTTGTTTGTGGTAATCGCGTAAAACTAGCCGATAACTGTCACCAGAGTCCCATTTATCTCTGTACCAGAAGTCATTCAAATCAGTTCTGCGATATAGGAGTGAAAGCATAACCAACGGACACACAAACTCACTTTCGATTGTAGGCGATTTCAAACACCATTTTATACAATAGTTGTTATCTTTCTTTTCAGAACCAATTCAATTTTAGAATTTGGTTTCGAAAACCAATTCAAATCAAGCAATAAGGGTATTGGTTGATTTGAATTGGTTTTTCGAAGTTTCTCTTCTTCTCGCTAATCATTAGCAGCCAGCACAACACATATTTATGCGGCACTTTTGACGATTTTGTATCAGTTCTGACGTTACACTGTCTCCATCAAGGTGTTCCGTGGACGTCCTCAGCCTGATTCGTATTTCTTAATTATTTTTTAGTTTTCATTATTACATTTTTAATATTTCTCAAAACACATATTTCAAAATAAGAAACATTTAGCCAATAGTAACCCACCGGTAACGGAAACAGGATGCAAGCCACCGGCGGTCAGGGCTCCAAATAAAGGAACATCCTAATAATACAAACTGTGTCCAAAAGAACGTCTTGCTGAATGCAAGCTCTTGACCCAGCTACCCAAACAAGAGCCTCCGAGGCATGACTATTAGAATTGTTAGTAATTATCTCATCATCTGCCTAGCCTTTTCCTTACTATATTGGGGTCGGCTCACAGTCAAACCGGATTCATTTTTTTTTACGTGGAGCGGCTGGCTACCAGACCTCCACAACCCAAAAACTGGGTAACACGGTACTTCTTGACAAGGCTGGTATCAGATTTTCTGACTTCTGACAATCCGTAACGACTGCCAAAGACATCCAAATGATAGCCGAGCCCAACGGATTAACGTGCTTCCCTAGTCTCGGTATGTTAAGATGGTCACCCATCCACAGACCAGCATCGGCAAGCGTTGCTTAACCTTGAAGATTGTCCCAACGAGCTCCTTAATATTGTTAAATATTAATTATTAGCTTGACTAGTGAAAAAAAGAAAAGAAAAATAAATTTATTTGGCACATACTGATACACACAATATAATATACACAAAAAGACACTTAATTTTAGGACACTTACATTGTGTGACCCGCGGCTGCGCCAAATAGGTCCAGTTCAGCAAAATGCCAGGCAACTAGGAGCTGCCTGACGCTGGTTTTCAACTGAACCTAACGTTGAAGTGTACGGATGTCAATCAGTAATTATGTATGATGTTAAATATACAGGTAAATACATACTACTCAACGATTCATACTATTAGATAAAAACTAATGGTTATTTATTTGACCACTAGTTAAAATTAATATTGATTATATTAATCAACGAAATTTAGGTGCCCATAATTTTGAACCATTGGTTATCTACGGATAAAAAAACTCGCCTTGAATGACAAATACCTGTATGATTACATGGTCTTCCTAACCAAAGCAGGCAGTTAAAAAAAACAGTAATAATATACAGAGAAAATTACAAAGCAACAAAAAAGAATCTCCATATTTCAGAGAGCGACGGGAGAAAAATTAAAAATTCCTCAGTTTTCATCCGAGGCCGCCTAACCCGTAACTTTGATACGGTTACAACTCTTTAATGTGTTTGCAAGAAAATAATGAATTTCAAAAGGCAAACCATTTTAATTTTTGGGAAAAATATTACAACAAAAGTCGGAGCTTTCACCTTTCTACGCGACTCTGATCGAAAATTTTGTCGTCATGAAATACGAGACTACGAAGAGGGAGTGAGAGAGTGTACTACGAGGTTATTCGTCCAGTTTTTGTAAACCTCCATTATTGTAAAATCCTCATAATATTACTTCTACATATTTTATGGTTTTATTACCACGGAGGATCACCGACCGTCAGAACTTATAATATAAACTTCATTTTTAAGCCTTCAATGATTATAACCCTTAAAAGAATTGGGCTACAAAAATCATTCAGTAACTGTAACGTAACGCTATACGTCAAACTACGGCGTAGCATCGTAGCTCGCACTATGCTACGAGCGCGTAGCTGTGAACGCTACGCGCTTCGAGCGCGCTAAGGTTTAATGAAGGCGTTAATGGCTGATTTACACGTATATGTATATTAGTATATAAGCATAAGCGCAGCATAATCAGCCTTTTAACGTTCCCACTGCTAGGACAAAGGCCTCCTCACTAGGAGAGGGAATGGGCCGTAATCTACCACGCGGGCCCAGTGCGGGTTGGTTAAAGTCACATGTCGTCGAATTTTTGGCTGTAGGACATACCAGTTTCCTCACAATGTTTTCCTTTACCGTTTTGAGAGCAGTGGTGATGATATAAATTACACAAAGTAATGCGCCTGGCTGGGTTTGAACCCACGACCTACAATTCGTAATTCGTGGCCGTTACCACTAGGCCACCACTGCGCTATGAACAACTTAAAACGTGTAAACCAGCCAATAAAAAGTACCTCCTTATAAATAAGTTCCTGTCCCCGTAATACCGCGGTTTTCCAAATCGGCAAGTTCAGTCATCAGTATAGAAAATAAACTGTTTAGTAACTCTTGTTCTTTAAATAATGCCTCGCCATTGGTTCATAATATAATCTCGTGTTTGAGTCCCACCGGAGGACATACGTACTTCGTTTAAAAATTAACTTCCACAGTTTTAGAGCTTAAGCGATAATAGATATTATGTAATAGTGTTATTTAACCAGGCAGAAATTGAAAAATAAACTTTAGAAAGTGTTGATATTTTCTGCATATATATTTCTATAAAATATATAATTAAAAATAAAAACATTTTACAAAAACTTATACGGAAATAACTTTTATTTCGGAAGCCAGTGTTTCTGGTTTTTTTATCATCTTTTTATTACAGTTCTGGATCTCTCCGAATATCGAAGGACATATATGT
The DNA here is from genome assembly GCA_905332915.2 of Hecatera dysodea. Classification (NCBI taxonomy): domain Eukaryota; kingdom Metazoa; phylum Arthropoda; class Insecta; order Lepidoptera; family Noctuidae; genus Hecatera; species Hecatera dysodea. The sequence goes on along the minus strand of HG995290.1, from coordinate 3,615,691 downwards.
ATATATGTGTCATTGTGAGTTCCACAATGGAGGGTCAGACGCGTCTGTGTATAAATATTTTTAATTGAGAACCGCACAGCATCAATACAGCGCCCAGTCCTGAATGATATTTTTAATTGTTGAATGTTTCCCACGTTTGCTGAAACTCCTCAGCGTTCAACGTTTTCCAAATCAAATTTATTTCGATTTGTTAAATCGAAATAAATTTGATTTGGAAAACGTTTACAGAATATAATGGGTTGCGTCCTAAATAAATAAAAGCTGTACGATTGAAGAAGTTAAGCTGAGTGCTACCGCAAGCTACTTGTGACTATTAATTAAGCTGCGTTTACTGTTTGTGACTATCAATTAAGCTGCGTTTACTGCTTGTGACTATTAATTAAGTTACGATCAGTCAGAAATTCTGGCTTTTGACTAACCGTAAAGTAACGGACGATTATATACATTCAGTCAAAAAGTATTGGGTATGAATGACATGTTTAAATTTCCAAATTATTTTTTTTATTTTTTTATTAGATTGGCACAACTGTTTTCCATTATGGCGCATAGTTTGAGTTACATTTTTTAGTTATATCATATTTAGTTTGTATCGCGAATTTCATAATGGACAAAGCATCGAAGAATGAATTTGTCCTAAATGTTCGGAGAAGCGTTCGGAGTCACTGAAAATGTCACAGAAGGCAACACAAACGCGTGCTTATGAGTAGTACAAAGCATTCAAAAGCGATCGAGATGCGATGGAAGATTTGCCCCAATGTGATAGGCCATCAACGTCTGCAACTGAAGTAAACATCGCAAAGTGAAGGAAATAGTGACTGAAAATCCTCATTCAAGTTTCAGAAAGATAGCCGCCGAACTTTTCTCTCTCGCTCACACCTTTAAGGACAAGCACACGGATTTTTTTACCAAAAACTCAACAAATACCATCTAGCAACCACCAGTCAACTTCTTCCTTTTTCCTAAACTCATATTACCACTTCATAGCAACCGTTTTCATTCAACAACTGAATTCAATTCCACAAAAAGCGTTTAAAAATGTTGTGATGATTGGATTGTTCGTTGGTGTAAGTGTATCGTTTCTAAAGGAGCATACTTTGAAGAAAAAAAAGGATGAATAACTAACATTTTGTGTGTTATTGATCTTTTTTATATCACAGTTGGGACCAACTGTCTGCAGTAAGGAATATTTTTTTTTCTAAGAGTCAACTTACGACATTATCAATAATAGGTCGCCTTCTTAATATACATACATACATAATACAGTCAAGAACACTTGCTACAATTAAACTTTTCGCATTTGAGTACAGGTCAGCATGGCCCCGTTTAATGAACAAACTTCAGGAATCTTGTACGTTGGCGTCGATTCAAGTTAAGAGCTCCTATTTCGTGACACTAGAATCTAAAATAATTATAAAAAATACATAAATAAACAAGTCAGATAAATGTATTAAAGATTGCATATATATTTCCAATGTTGCAATAGGAAACAGATCTAAAATAAATTCGTAAAACTGCATAAAAATGAGAATTAATAAAACGGCTTATGAAATTATTATTTCGTGCCTCTCAAGCCGTGGTCACTGGACATGAGTCTGTAAAATAATTACGGTATATTTCTGAATAGCTTCTGTTAATCAGGTCCTGTCTGATATAATTCTTAAATAATATTGAACAGGCGATTTTATTTTTTTCACAATAGCAAAAAATGAAGAAGTAACTGAAATCGCGTGACGTCCCATTTAACACGTACACTTTTTACAAAAATGTGACGTCACCAGCCCCCACTCTTGACTTTGATGCACGTTGTCTGTATCTATTTCTATTGATTTGAAATGGAAAAAATACCATGTCCATTATTTTTTTGTAAATCTGACGGACAGACTAAACAGAATTATTATTATTTTCTATCCAGGAACATAGCCAATTAGATTTGGCCTTAACGTCACGCGTGATTTCATGCAAGTTTACAACGCAATGTGTCGTCTATTTATTTATTTATGTACACACAATACTCGAATAAAGAAACAAAACGTATCCACCATTTTTACTAGTCTAACTGATGAGGAACATCTTATCCGACTATCAGTTTTTTCATAGAAAAATACATTATTATTCCTGGATGTTAAGTATTTTGTCCTAATCGAGAATATGGTCTACCCGAGTTTCATACAAACTCAATCAGTCGTTAAGACGCGAGAGGATGATGTAACAAACTAGTACATAGACAAAATGACTGACTCCTTTATTATAATAGTACCTATGCATTTAAAATCAACACACAAAACACTTTGCAGAGAAAATATGGAGACAAGAGCAAAAACATGCTGCATATTTCGTGAGAAATACAGTAGGGGCAATATGAGACAGTTTTCACAGACACTGTACATTCTGGACCTCAAGTCTGTTATTACAAAAGTGTCAGAATGGTCTGTCACTGATTTCATAATTGTTGATTTTGACAAGTTTGGTAATCTACTAACATAAAAGCGTCATTATGAATTTCCAATGGTCAACCACTGACTCTCCATTGAAAGAAATGGCATAAAATGATGGTCTCGTACATAATGACAAATGAATAACAGACGTAAGCGGTAATCTGCTAAAATTTTGACAGTTCCTTTAATCAGTGACCTATCGTAAGAACGTCATTGCTTCTAATAGCTCAGTTATCAAAAAGTATTACGAGACCATTGACCGACAAATGATCGACCATTATGAATTTGGCAGATTACGAACTTTTAGCAAAATGACAATGAGATCGTGTTGGAATGACAAATTTATAAAAATAGCAGACTTGGGGCCTTGTATGTTTACCCAATCTCTATTGCCATCTCAACACGTAATCAGCGCCAACAAGTTACACAAACTCATTTGGGCATCGCTATTCGGAATTAGAAGGGCCCTGAGTGAACCTAGTTCACACATTCGACATGGAATACGTTTGATTCCACTACAATTAATCGAATCGAGAATCATTCGATAGGCGTAACGTGGCTGAGTGATCCGTGTGTAGTTTCTTGTCGGTTCTTTTCCATAGGAAACGACTAATTCAAACAGTTTACTGGCTTCTGATATTTTGCAGGTATATGTGAAATAAATAACATTGAATTTTGTGTTCTTATAGGGATTTGGTGTTTTCTTGGGATATGATCCTTTTTTTTTTTTTTGGATGGGAAATCATCAAATGACCCCTCCCGCCCTGGGTGGAGCGGTAGGGAGTGTCAGACTTTTACTGACTAAAACCTACCCGTGCTCCTCCATGTGCCCTTTGCGTTCCAGGGCCGCGGTAACTCTTTCGAACAAATTCCGCAACCCTAGCAGGCACCGACCCTATGGGGCCCCGTCTCTGGTGCTGACGGCTCCTTGAGGCGCGCGAGAAGCACAACGCGTCGTCGACTCAGCCTGGTATCGGACGGCGAGCCACCCACGCTCACCGTCCCCAGGCATCAGCCACTGCGCAATAGCACAGCGGCCGACTTGTCTCTGGAGGAGGCCACGATGGGACCATTACTGGCACTCCATCTCGGCCCCCTCCCGAGAACCAGGAGTCGCAGCACCTAGGATATGATCCTTAGAACAGATAGTTACAGGATGTTTGAGCACTATGAAAAATCTACACAAATAAATACTTTTTAGAAATCTATACTAATGTACGTTTGTGAGGTTATGATTGATTTTAGCAATAGAAAGCTACGTTATTGTGGAGTGTCATAGGCTATATTTTATCCCCGTATTGCCACGGGGACGTGAACAACGCGGATGAAACCGCGGGGCGCTGCAAGTATGTTACGACGCTTGAGCCGAATGATGAAAATTCATTATGGCGTTGCAAGTGACGTCACAACAATACTACATCACTGTTCTGTTCATCATCGAATAGCTTTAGCTCGCGATTTCGTATGCAAAAAATATTAACCTTCGATAAGGTTCGACTTCATGGCTAAATACAAAGCAAATCAGCAATTCTCAGGGTTCGGATGGAAGTTCGGCTTCCGTAAAAAACGGAACCATTATAGGATAACTCAGTTGTCTGGCTGTCTGCCCGTCTGTCCGTGTGTCACAGCCAATTTTCTGCGGACCTACAAGACCGATTCTGTTGAAATTTGGCACACAAATGAACCTTTGTGACCCAAATACGGACGCGTTACGTTAACAAATCTAAACTATTGGGGAAAAAAAAAACTTTTTACAAAAAATATAGCTGACTTCTAAACAAAAAAACCAAAAAGTATAACTTTAATTTCGGAACTCGGTGTTTTTGGTTGCTTTTTTGTTGTTGAACACACCGACTTCCGAAATTAAAGTTATTTTATACTTTTTGGTTTTGGTTTTATTTTTTGTAAAAAGTTTTTTTTATTTTTCACTTTTTAGTGGTTCACTCCCAGCTAAACATACCCATCACAGCGTACGTAGTATAAATTGTTGTAAACAATAAAAAAACATGCGATTTCAGCTATCCCGACAGATCTGCTATCATTTATTGAAATTAACAAATTTTTCGTTCCGTTTTTCCAACAAAAAATGAATTTTTCAAATCGGTTGGCAAGCGACGGGTGTATGCGCGAACAAACAATTAAAAAAAATACAAACATCCGAATTGAGAAACTCCTCCTTTTTTAGAAGTCGGTTAAAAAACTACAAATTACAAAATAAGTTTTTGAAACTATCTATATCCGTCTGCTATATCAAATGAAAGGGCTTATTGTGAGGCGTACATTTTTTATCCATTATTTTAAAATAAATAATTTTAAAGATATTTCAGAAATTAGATGAAATAGAGATTCGTCACCTCCTTAAACCTCCCCCCCCCCCTCTCCCGCCTTTCTTCTTATATATAAATTTTGAAAAATGTGATTAGAGCTCATTACCGATACCTAAACTTCAGGAAAACTTATAAGGCTATAGTTTTAAAATAATGTTATAAAAACGAAATGCGTTAAACGCTCGTTCAATTCGCATATGGCCAGTTTTTTTTGTTGAATATCTCCAGAAGAGTAAATAATAACGACTGAAAACTGATAGGGTAAAGATATCTGTATTTTATATTTCTATGGATATAACCGGGTGATTCTTTGAAACCGAGTGTATTTGACTCATTGATATGGCTCAACTTTTTTTTTACTTTTAGATCTTAATTAACATGTTATCTTGTCCAGGTCATTTAATATTATAACATATGTCAAAGGCACTGATTTTTACCCAGTAGTTTAGGACTTAGACTGTGCTGATTAATTGGTTAACCAGATTAATGATGAATAAGGCAGATGAATGAGAGTTTGCACCATATTAATTAGAATCATACAGATAAATGAGAATACGAAAAATCTTTAATCAACTTTACTATGAATTAACGGACAAATATGGAAATAATTACTGTTACATCTACGTATTGACTAAAATAAGATAATTTTATATTAAATTCTAATTTGAACACAAAGTGTAACATTTTTGGTCTAATTAAACATACGTTAAACTTAAGAAGTAAGTCAATCAAGATTTCTTCAAAGCTACATCTAATATAATTTTTAATGAAATAAGTAACACGTTATGGCACAAACAAAAAATGTTATTTTTAAAGTAAACCCTTATGGCCTGGAAAAACTGGCGCACGGGACGGCAGAGGATTTTAATTTTATCAAATGAATTTAATACTTATTTAATCGAAAGAAGGTGTAAATTTCAACGACCGAATTATTCAGTTTCCTCTGGAGCAACGAATATTGAAAAATACTTTATTTCGATTGATAAGTATTAAATTCAATTGAAGAATTTAAAATCCTCTGCCATGCCATCCACCAGTGTGCGCAGGCCATGACAAACTCTTAATACCTAAAAAAAAAAACAATAAAAATCTTTGTTTAAAAAAAACGTTTACAAACTCTGAATAAAATCGTAATCACTATGAGCATCAAATTCAGACTATTAAGAAATAATTAGCAATAGGAACTTTAAGGGGATCCGTCAATGTGGACCTAAAATTTTAATATTTTTAATTAAAGTTTTAATTAAGATTCGGAACATCCAGAAACATGAGATCGTAGAAAACTAAATGTATGACGATAATTATATAATTATATTAAAAAATATCGAGATTATCTTCATCACTTGAGTCTAACAAATATGGATCAACATTTTCTAAATCAATGCTAAATTTATTATTTCCATCTCTTGAAAATGTTTCACGCTTTCTTCTGCACTTGCCTTCCTTACCTACGCCTTTTTCTTTAGTTTCTTTCGTTATAGCAACTTCGTTATCTGTACTATTGCTTATGCCTAATGAATTGCGTGAATATTTACTATTTATTGCTCGTTTATTTGGTATATTAAAAACAATTTCATCATCAATTTCTTGATTTGGGTCATTATTTTTATTACTCTTTTGTGTGCTTTTGCTTTTATTTTTCTTTGAAGAGATGTTGATTTGTTCTTTATTTGTTGGCCAAAAAGATTCACCTATTTCTCTAAGTTGTCTTTTTGAATTAGCTAGCGGTGTGACCGGTAAGTTTTGCTTTGCTGCGTCTTCCGCGTTATAAAAGCCAAGATGTTTCATGCCATGATCACAAATGACAGCTTGATACAGACAAACATTATCTGTACAGCTCAGTTTGCGTACGGCTAACAAAGTAGAATCGAAGTTCCATACTATCTGGTGCATTTTCATTGAGCCTGGAAAGCTTTTTACGTTTTGAGGGAAAAGAAAGTCCGTTTCACTAACATCATATTCTGAAACAGTTTTCAATTTCACTTTCTTTAAGTTTTGCTCCATTACATTCAAAAAATCATCCAGATCTTTTATATCTTGTCCTTGGGAAACAGCACGATCCGCAGTCCTCTTCATAACAGCACCTACCCCATCAGGGGCACCCTTCCCATGACCAGATTCGCTGTAGTTCCACGTAATGGTTTTGATGGAGCTCAAGTATATGTGTAAAGAAGAAATTAGATGAAATATTTTTTTATTCCGATACTGACTAGATGGAGAGTCAGAAATAAAATGTATAGTGTGAATACCTGTCTTTGTTTCACCTAGATATTCTAAGATTGGTACAATATGAGCCCATACAGCTGAAATGTCATGACGAAGGCATTCACTCACTGTACAAAAAGATTGTACTTGCTGTGTCTTCTCATCGTCCAGAAAGTATAAAACCGAAGTGTGTAATGTTAATTGTTTACGACTACCACCAAAATGATACGATTGTATTTCCTCATTACACTTGACTGCATAGTTTTCACTATAATCAACGTGCACAATACATTCATCCTCTTGAAGATGATCTTTTAAACATTTAAAAGCCTTTTGTTGAGCGACTATATTACCACAATGTATGAAATACTCATTCAGTATAGATTCAAATTTATCAATACATTTCTTTGGTTCTTCTGTTTTTTTATTTTTTTCAGTAGTTCTCAATTTTCTTGCCGTACCTTGAATAATGTTTTGTTTAGTCTCCCACTGCCAGTACGTTATATCGACAGAATTATTCTTGCACGCTGAACAGGTTCGATGCAAGCAATCAACATCATATACGTCGCAACATAACAAAGAGAGAAGATCTTGTGAGATCTTGGTTGATAGTATCTTCCTCTGGTATAATCCCTGAATTATTAAATCCATGTTAGTGTGCAATTTGCACAAACAAGTGTCTCGTGATCTAAAGTCAGGTAGTAGCACCCAAAAAGGTCTTAACTTGCAGAATGCTGAATAGCTTATAGTATAATTTGAGTTTTTGAGAAACTTTTTATGCAAATTCAGAAGACTGTCATTTAGATACCGCTTTTGTTTGCGTATCTTGTTTCTGGATATAAATTCCATTTTTCCAGAGCAGAGTCTGCTATTTTCGTCTGATTCGTAAAATATTTCGACTTCTTTTTTCAGAAGTTCCGGCAAAGAATTTAAACCTTGATTCAGTATTTTATTTGAATTTATACCGATACGTTTTATTTTAGGGACACTACTATTTTCATTGGACATTTCTAATGCTGAGGATACTTTTGTTATTTTTGCCGACATAAATCTTTGTAGGCTTTTCTTGTAACGTTCATTTTTTTGCTTCATGTTAATTATTATTCGCTTAAGATTATTAATCTCTTTTTGTGATTTGTAACGGATACGTCTTATGGTAGAAGAAACAGGTGAAGAACAGGCAGGAGATTTTGTATTCAGCGTATTTGATCCTAAATCAGTGGAGATCTCATTGCTCTGTCGAGAAATGCTGCGCAAAATTCTAGATGGTCCTGGTACGGGTGACTCCATTACTCTGTTTGGAAACTGGAAACGTAAAGGTGGATTATTAATACTGTCTTGGAAAGCTATCGGTTCAGTATCCGACAGAATGCTAGGACTTTGAGGTGGAGTGTTTTCTTCAAGCAGCGCCATTGTTCTGTTTTCTTGTTTCCTTCTAAGGTAATATGCCTTATAATTCTTTCTCCATCTTTTTCTCTGTAATCTTTGTTGTCTAGGATTCATTTCATTTATTGGTAGTTGCTTTTTTTCATTTTTTCTACGTATGTAGTTTTGTCGATTTTTTTCTTGTTTCTCTTTCCACAACTCTTCATTATTTTTAATTCTTTCATATCTCCTTTTCTCAGCGAGTCTTTTTTTTCTTAGTCTTTCTTCTCTCGTTTGCTTCTTTGGTTTTGCCATTTCGATAAGCTAAAACAAAAAATTGGAATTCAAGCAACAGCTAGAGTATGTATCGTTTAGACCTACTAATAAACATACTAAAAATCTGCTGTAGTTGAAAAATAAAAAAAGGTTATATGCTCTTTAAGAAAAACAAATTACTTACTTTTTCATTGAACCTTATTCATCTGTTAAAGAAAAAATTAATCTGGTCTTATGAGATGATCCTCATTTGAATCAAACCTAATTCTTATGGCCCGTTCAAATTCATCTGGTCATAAAAGCCAGATGAAACCAGACTAATGAGAGCCAGACAAATTAGGAATTGTAAGAAAATCGAATCCTGCTCCTATATTTATGAACAGATGGAATTGTAGGTATAATTAACATGAATAAACAACCTTATCACAGACTTTGGTTTAGTTGCAAAACGTAGCTATAGACACACAATTCATAAAAGAAGACATATTAATTATACGACTTACCTGACAAACGCCAGATCACAAGTTTCGATCGTACTTTGTCGCAAAATTGCACTCGCGCACCTGCACTCCGTGTGACAGATCGGCACTGACTGACGCGGCCAATCACGAGTCGATATTATTCTATCAAATATTTTGTGTTTACATTGAAATCATGCTTGAACAAATTGCGCCAGCTGAATTATGATTTTAGTCGGGGACATTTTTTAAAGTAATGTAATTACCAATATATGCAAATATGTTGAAAACAAATGATAAAATATCAAGACACAAATATTTAAATATCGGTGGAACGTAGTTATTTTAACATATCGCTTCATTAAGACCACATAACATTGAATAATTCAATAAAAAGCGGCATGGGGACATACCAGATTAATTAGATTTGACTGTTTTCTGCGGACTTAATTACTGCTTGATATAAGTTATCCCAATTAACTACATTAGGCCTCGATAGACATTTACATTAACTATAAAACCTGTAATTGATGTTCAAATTGGATATAATATTAACGTGTTCTTTAGTCAAAAACATGTCAAAATTACGTTTCAAAGAATCACCCAACCCTCCCTTTGCATTCCAACACAATCGGTTAAACAACATGACAAAACCAGGCTACTCAGATAATGGCACATTACTAACCCACTCAGGAGACATAGCCTCGGATAACAGTTGATTTAGGCCAAAAATGATTTTTAAAAGGTATTTAAGCTATGCATGTGAATGTGTGGGGCCACAGCGCAGGAAACGGAAGGCATAAAGTGTGCTGAGCGCGCGATAGCACTGGTAATGCGATGATGGCGACTAGATGCGAATGCCGACATTAATATGTTCGGAACGACACCGATAACAGTTTTGGGAACGGGATTTCACCCACACGAGTGCCCGAAAAACGGCTGGTATGTTTACGTTGAGATTGTTTTTTTCTATAATATAATAATATATTTATTTGTACACTTAGAAAAACATACTTCAGTACACAAGGATTAGAAAAATATTGTACAACCAAGTCACATTTAAAGGGTGAACTGCTGCCTCCTAAACTAGGCCACTAATAATATATTGTTTGTTTGCACCAAATAAGCTCCGAAACTACTGGACCGATTCAATCATTTTTTCGCCGATGAAAAGCTACATTATCAGTAAGTAACATAGACAGTACCTTATACCCGTAATGATGAATAAAATGTTTTACAATATTTGGTATACAAAAATATAATATGTGAAGACGATGCACCAAGTATACTAGTTATTAAACCAAGTATTACCAGCAGAGGTAAACTTCTAAATCAGCACATGGTACTCACATATTTACAAATATTGAAGCAGTAAGTAAACAGAAAAAAAGTAAAGTAAAAGACACAAAAAAGTACATTCATTAAGTTAATCCATACATAAATCAACCAGTTTCATTTTGTCTAAACCCTTGATTGCACTATGGAGCAAGACCAGCATGTTTCCAAGCAATCTTATCCTGAATGTAATCTCAATATCAGCTAAATACTCGTATTTAATTCAGCCCGTATATTCTGTCGACATCTGGGTGCATATTCTTGTTCACCAGCCCTGCTCGAATAGGAGAAAGATTTATTTTTGCCCAAACAGTTACAGAACAAACTTTGTCCAATTAGGTATGTACTTACAAAAAAATCTTTCTCAATTCGGATGTTTGTATTTTTTTTAATGTTTGTTCGCGCATAACTCCGTCGCTTGCCAATCGATTTGACAAATTCTTTTTTTTTTTTGTTGGAAAGGGTGTACTTCCCAAATGATCCCATGAAAATTTTATCGAAATCGAACAAGCGGTTTTTTTGTTAATTTCAACAAATGATAGCAAATCTGTCGGGATAGCTGAAATCGCATGTTTGTTTATTGTTTACACCAATTCATACCACGTACGCTGTGATGGGTATGTTTAGCTGGGAGTGAACCACTAAAAAGTGAAAAATAAAAACACTTTTTACAAAAAATAAAGCCGACTTCTAAACAAAAAAAACCAAAAACATACAAACATCCGAATTGAGAACCTCCTCCTTTTTTAGAAGTCGGTTAAAAAATTGGGAACTTAAAAAAAGATGCAACAGCGTGCAAGTCGTACTGGAAAATTTTAGCATCAATGTCCTATCCCCGGATATGCTAGCTTCTTTAATACTATACCAACTACAGGGCAAATTCCAGTGACCACGCATTATGGCTGTATAACCCAAACGGGCAGGTAGCGAAGCAGCTGCGTACTAGGGTAGTTGACTAAAAAAATCTAATTAGTCTGTCAGTCAGAGTTCTAAAAAATATTAGACACGTATTGTTTTCTTTTTGCACGTAATCAAAAAAAGCGAAGACGATACAGTGCGTTGAAAACTCGTGTGACGACACTACGTGCTCCAATTTGAAGCACGCCATGACGTCACAAGCCCCGCTCCTGATCTTTGATGCTTTTTATCTTCGTTATTTTTTATAGATTTGAAAAAGCAAAAAATACGTGTCCAATATTTTTAGATAATCTAACCGACGGACTAAATAGAATCATATTTTTTTCCTCAAGAAACATCCCTATTGGTGCAGCAGTGTTTTGTTTAAGTCTTTCAACACCTCACCATCAACCGTCACCTCAACTTATGTGAAATGAACTGGCATTCAGTCTTGTTTGTATGCATTGACAGCTCACTTTACGTAAGCTTGCGCGGTGAAACTTGTACTTTATACGATAATGGTTCGAGCACCTAGTTATCCCAGCACCAATAAGAGACGGGTAGCATAAAACTGCACGCCGGCTGTATAATTTTTTTCTAATGAGCGGCCCGTTAGCGCGCATTTGGGCCAATACGTAACATGTAAATTATTCGTGTACCTACAAAGTACAATTTCACAAACTAATAGATGTTTGCAACCTAACAACTTTGTGTAAAATGTATTCCATCACTTATAAGTTTATTAGTTACTAAGCACTATTCTTTTTAGCGAATGTGAGTAGGTACCAATACAAACCAATCATGGTTTTAATGGTACAATACCAAAATAAAAACTGTATTATGGAACAAAAAATATTGCAGCTGGTGTTGTTGATGCAATTGACATACCGGCATCGAAACAGCGTCCCAGTGGCGGACTAAGCCCGTCCGAGGCTCAGGGAGGTAAAGTTCAACTTTACCTCTTAGGCCCCTAGTTTAAACTATCAACGAAATTCTCTTCAAGCTTACAAGCTTTTTATTCAATTCATATTTGTATGTGTAAGTTTAGTTACAGAACTTATCATATTTTGAAAGCCTTGTTTAGCCAAGCTTTATTTGTAGGTGGGTCAAATGATTCCAGTAAGTATAAAATATTTTGGCCGCATTCTGATCAACCTTTTTTTCCGTGTATGGGAAATCATCAAATGACTCTATCTATAATAAGAATTCCAAATAAAATAATTTAACTTATAGGCACTGACCCAATTCTGGTCCACCTTGAAGGTATGTAGATAAGCCATATATATATTGTAGTCTTTGTATGTAAGTACGTCAACCCCACGTCAATAGACACACTTGGGACTATGAAAAAAAAATGGGCATTATTTCTACGTATAAATGCAACTGTCTTGGACCGTATGGACGGACCAAGTATGGAGTTTAAACATGATACTACTAGCGCCACCTCTGTTCCAAGTTTCGAACTACTACAAGTTGCAAGTGATACTACAACAAACGAAACTAGATGGCGCTAGAATAAAAATGGTTTTGGAATTAATTTTTTCAGTAATTTGTCAGCAGTTTACACACCGTTCAATTAACCACTATATTCTCATACATTGTCCATATTTTCTTTGAAACACCAGTAATCCTCACGAAACGTAGTTACGATACCGGCAATCTGTATATCTACTCTGGTATTCTATGAAATACGTAAGTACCTAGGCATGTATAAAATATTATGCATTTTATACCTTGCCTATACCTACTCCATTTACATTTTAGCATTAGACAGAAATTAAGAAAGGGTATTTTAGGCACTTTGTACATTCAAGATTGACGTAGAAATAAATATAATCAGTTTAAATAACCACTTTCTGTCTTAAATGCCATGCAAAAGTGTGTACTTGTAGGCTAATTATCTTGGGTTGATGGTGCGCTGTGTTCCAGAGTGCTTCAGAGATGTTAGCGTAGAAGACGACCCGCTAGGCCCAATGCCTGCGAAGAGTCATCGCAACCCTGGAACGCAAAAAGTAAGGAAGAATACGGCCCATCCGTGTTCTTTTATTCAGTAAGAGTCTGACACTGCCTTCCACTCCGCACAGAGCGGAAGAAGTCATTTGAGGGTTTATGATTTCCCATTCATGTATGTTAAATTATTTGATTTGGAACCCTTATTACGTAGAACGCTTTGAAAGCAGTTTTTAACTTTTTACGCAGACATACAAGCGCCTGACAAAAATGTAATACCAAGAATATCGTATTACTCGTCTTTATGCGCAGTTAATACAACAAGGCACCGAATACAAACGATTATTCAATTTCCTCTATACAAAAGAACTGAATGATTTCTTCCTTAACGTTACGTTCGAATTGAAATACTCCATGTTTTTGCTTACATTATAAAGGAGTAGGTAAATTAAATCTCTCTAGTCACCCGAATAGCGGAACACGTAAAATCGCATATTCTTTCACAATCGTAAACTTCACCTACTCTTTCAAGGTGAGATGCTTACAGAATCGCACGGCAGCACCCACTTACGATCACTGAGAACATAATGACACGAAGTTTACTATACAAGTGGAGAGGTAAGCAATAACAGCAGTGGCGTAGCTTGCCTTAGATGGGCCCTGTATCAAGACGTGTTGAGGGGCCCCCCTCATCACATCATTCCGGGGGGGGGGGGGGGAGCAGTGGTGGCCGAGTGGTAACGGCTCTGACTTACGAATAGTAAGTCGCGGGTTCAAAACCAGCCAGGCGCATTACTTTGTGCAATTAATTTCATCACCACTGCTCTCAAAACGGTGAAGGAAAACATCGTGAGGAAACCGGCATATCCTAGAATACGGTCCATTCCCTCTCCTAGAGAGAAGGCCTGTGTCCCAGCAGTGGGAACATTAAAAGGCTGATTATGAAATAGTTTTTTTTTAAACTAATCTGGATTGTAGGTATATTTATATTAAAATTCTGTGTATTGTGATTTTTAAACAAAATTTTTGCACAGCACACAGCAGTTATATTAAAAAATGTTAATAACATATAAAACATTATGGTTTTAGGAATTTTTGCATACACACATTCGGGGCCCCAGTAGCCTGGGGGCCCCGTATAATTGATACGGCTGATACGGCGGTAGCTACGCCCCTGAATAACAGTTATAACAACATTATAAATTTAGGTACAGGACCTAGGTACTATAATAGCGCCAGAAAATAAAGGGACAGTTGTCTCTCTCCTTTATACCTACTCGCAATACATAAATAAATCTGATTGGAACGTTTAGGTGGAGGGTGTACTACTATTACTATTATGCTACTATTATGCTGAACTGAACCTATTTGGCGCAGCCGCAGGACACGCATTTCTTTTCTTGTTTTAGAATTAAGTTTTTATGGTGTGTATTTTGTGTGTCTCGATTGTGCCAAATAAACTCGTTTTCTTTCTTTCTTCTTTCTACTAAAAAGTGAAAAATAAGAAAATTTTTGCACAAAAATACAACCGACTTCTACAAAAAAAAAAAAAGTATAAAATAACTTTAATTTCGGAAGTCGGTGTTTTTGGTTGCTTCTTCGTTTAGGCTAGGCAGATGATGATGTACTTTTTGGTTTTAATCATTAGCGCTGTGTAGTATGCACGAGTTATATAATTCAAAAAAACTGTTAATGAGACTCGTTGCGAACATATGCCGAAGAGAATGGAAAGACTGTTTGTTGTTCCTAAATTAATGTGCTTAACATGTGTTGGCATTATACCAGTTTTCCCACAAAAAGATCTCAGTAACTGTCAGTACTATAGACACACACAAGGTAAACCTATGTACCTTTTTGTCTTTTCGGTGTTTTTACAATAGGTAGGCAGCTTTTATATTCGTAATAATCCTTAAGTTTTTTTTTACCATTATTATTGATAGCTTTTGTCCGCGCATATCGGTCGCGGTTTTCCTCGTTTCCGTAAAGCATTCCTCATGTTTGTGGCTAACATGTACTTCAGTAAGGCACAAAAAAATATACAGTATACATAATAGTATTATACAGGAATATTTTTATTTAGTTCGCAAACATCGACAAATTCAACTTGAACGAGTAGTATTACTTATTTAGTATTAGTAGGTATAGAATATAGGCTTTCGTTTGACCACAAAGTCACCAGATGGAAAGCAACGGTCGCAAAGGAACTACTTATTGGATCTTGACATAAAGACCTCAAAGTTGGCTGTAGATATATCAGGATACACAGACTCCGGAGCGAAATTCCACTCCTTAGCTGTAAAGCACAATAGGGAACCTGCACGGCGTACACTATGCCATCTAGTGTTGCAAATCTGAATCTGGTAACTTTGTAAATATTTGACCAGTGCTGCCACCTTATACTTCCTGCACTTTCCGTTTAAAGGAAATTGCACGAACTAGACTGTGCCATCTGGCGTTGCAAATTTGAATCTTAAAGTAAAATATACTTGACTTGTGATGTGTCCGTGCTGCCACCTATAGTTTCTGCACTTTCCCTATCGAAGTTGTTAAAGTATCAAAATAAATAAAAAGAAAAAGGCCTTCAATTGACTAGCGCACAGTCACACAACTTCCTCGATCCAAACAGTTCCTACATTCCATTCATTCATTTCTTCCTTCCGGATCAATTCAATCCCTTAAAAACTCACTCACAAGAACTCAACATAAAAAATGGCGCGTGCGATCTTCTGCCGGCTATAAATTATAATTGAACAATGCTGTAAGTGTAACCAAAACCCACCTACGAAGACTTTCAACAATTCAGTGAAGTGTTAAGTGACAAAAGAGGGACGTCCGCGGACTGTATTGGAGTGGCGCCACGAAACCCTCGTTAACGAAGAAGACTCGTGAGTACCTCCCTTTCAATCCCAGTTTTTCCCGTGATTGTGCTCGACTTAAGGTCGCCTATGGCCACAGTTCCATCGAAGGTTTTATTCAACATTTACCTACCATAACATTTTGGTCATTCGAGCCCGATTTATATACGTGTACCTCTAACTTTAGTCGTAACATCACAAGTGCGGCGTCCATATTTGCCATTTCAGTTCACAGAAAACACGATATTTATGTATGTATCATAATATTTTGAGTTCTAACACGTAATAACTCATTAAACAAGCATCATATCATCAAAACAAACAGTTTTGTAGTTTTCTCAACTTCAATACGAAGGAAATCTTGAACCAGTTTTGACTGGTCGTAGGTAGGTAGGTATTTACAGAAATTTTGAATCTGAACATTACAAACGTTGTTAGTGTAACATATCGACGGTTAAAAGGAAGTAGGGCATAAGCGACATTTTGGTCAAAAATGAGTTATATATGCCATCCTACGTAAAATTTTCCGCTCTTTCGAATGCGCTTACTCTCATGGCTCTACGATGAGTTTTTTGGCGTTTATACCCTAGCAAAAAAAAACGTTTTCATAGTATTAGTTTTCGTAACCGACGAAAATTCAAGTAATTTTTGCTACAAAGGTGCTTGTGCCCCTACAAAAATGATTTATTTTGTGTTTGTTGTCGGTAATGCTTTTTTACTTCATAAGGGTGTCGAGCTTTCGGTTGTTTATGCCTTTTAAGCTTTTCCCTCACAAAGTACAAACGTTGTTTATAGCCTACTTCCATTTCGTAATTTAACATAGCTATGGCGCTTGTACCCTATATACGAAATTCATTTTCATATTACTCTGTCAGTTATACCCTATTACCATTCAGTACTTTATGGAAGCTATGCAGGTTATGCTCTATTACCTAAATTTATTTTAATATCACACTGTTGGTTATACCTTACTTCCGCGTACAATATAAATACAGTTTTGTCGATAATATCTTATTACTTAAATTAAATTAGATATCATGGTGTCGATTATAACCACATTATAACCTACTTCCACGTTCAACAATCATACTTATACGTCACTTATACTACAATACCCAATAAGCTTTTTATTATTTACTATAATGTTTGTTACCTTTTAAATGTTTAATATTACGGATACATACCAAGTTTTCGTAATTAATTCTTAAGTTCCCTACCTACTAGCTGCAGTATTAGCTACCTACCCATCATCATCATCATCATCAACAGCCTGTTGCAGTCCACTCCTGAACATAGGCCACTCCAATTGCACGCCACTTAGATCTATTTTCGGCTTCTCGCATCCAGTTTCTGCCAGCCGTCCTGCGCAAATCATCACTCCACCGTGCGTCTCGGCAAACGTAGTGTAGGACGTCCTACACTCCGTTTGCCGAGACGCGGTCTCCACTCTAGAATTCGTTTACCCCAACGGTTGTCGGTTAATATGGCCAGCCCACTCGCCACTTCAGCTTACTAATCCGGTGGACTATATCGATGACCTTGCTTCTCTGACGGATCACCTCATTTCTGTTGCGATCCCTCAGAGACACACCGAGCATAGCCCTTTCCTTAGCCCACTGAGCGACTTTAAGCTTGTAGACCATACGAGCCGTCAGTCTCCACGTTTCTGCTCCGTATGCCATGACGGGTAGGACGCCCTGATTGAAGACTTTCGTCTTTAGGCACTGTGGAATCGAAGATGTAAAGACTCGACGTAGCTTCGCAAACGCTGCCCAGCCTAACTGAATTCTTCTATTCATCTCGCCCACAAAGTTGTTTCTACCTAACTGCAATGTCTGCCCGAGGTACACATATTTTTGAACAACTTCAAGAATTGCACCGTGAATCGCAATCGGTTCCGGTAGAACATTTTCGTTGAACATGACCTTGATTTTATCCAAAGTCAAAGTCAAAACGTTTACTGCGAACTAAGTGTACAATGTTGATGTTACAGAAAAGTCAGCCAGATCATTCAGCATCTGTTGTAGGTCCTGCAACGTTTCTGCCATGATGACGATATCATCTACAAATCGCAAGTAAGAGATGTATTCGCCATTGATGTTAATGCTACGTTCGTTCCAGTTCAGCGTCTTGAACATATCCTCCATTGCATTAGTGAACAATTTCGGGGAAATAACATCCCCTTGTCTCACTCCTCGAAACAATGGTATGGGACTTGTTTGCTGATTCTGTACTTGAACGGACATGGTGGCGGCCTCGTAGAGACATCTCATCACTTGGATGTATTGCCAGTCTACTTAGCAGCGCTGCAGGGACTTCAGAACAGACCAGATTTCAGCCGAGTCAAAGGCCTTTTCATGATTCACAAATGCTAGACACAGGGGCTGATTATACTCTTCGGTCTTCTGTATAATCTGCCGCACTGTGTGGATGTGGTCTATGCGGCCGTATCCGCTCCGAAACCCAGCCTGTTCTGGTAGTTGGAATTCGTCGAGCTTTCGCGCAAGACGGTTCATAATCACTCTTGAAAACATGGGTCGATAGTTCTTCAATAGGGTCTTGTCTCCCTTTTTGAAGAACGGAGTAGAAGTGTGGTTATCTTAACCACACTTCTACTCCACGCCTCTGAAATTCTCCCTTCAAACAGGACAGCGTTAAACAGCTTCTGGAGCTCCCTCAGTACGGATTTACCTCCAGCTTTCCGCAGCTATGTGGTAACGCCGTCTTCTCCAGGGGCTTTTCCATTTTTAAGCTGCCCAAGAGCGATCTCGATTTCGCCAATACTGACTTATTTATTTATTAAAACTTTACGCACTAGTAAAAAAAAAAAACTGTACAAAGCGGACTTAATGCCATAGGACTTCTGGCAGATCTTCGGTTAAATGGCGTGTCAATGTAGCCACATTGACACGCCATTTAACCGAAAATTTAACCGATCCCAAAAATGAGGGTTCTAGAGCCCTAGAACCCTCATTTTTGGGATCAGGTCGAGATGCATGCTATGCGTATAACCGGCTATAGAAGTCCTCCACTTCCGAAAAGAAGAAACAACTTCTCCACTTGCTGTAGTCATTTTCATCAGGTGGCTTCTTCCAAGAGACTGTACGAACACATTTGACCCCCGATTCTGCTCGATTGCTCTTTCAACCGAAAGAGCATTGAAGCCCCGGAGATCCTGTCGTACGTGCTTGTTGATCTCTCAGTTTAGAAATCGCTTTGCCGACGAAGTGACGGGTGGGCTTTCACGTCATTCCTTCATTAGCCCTAAAGCTTGGATTTCTTGCCCTTACGCTGCATATCACTGAATCTCGTACCCTTTTCCCTGAGGATCCTATTACCTATTCGCAGCAATACTGTACTCCCACTTTGGCATTAAAGTCAACATGACAACGATGTACTATGTCTTTGTAGTGAAGTGGAGGGCTCTCGATATGTCAGCGAACAAATTTTCCACTTCGTCGTCCGAGTGTGTCGAGGTCGGTGCGTACACTACCTGAGGCTATACCTCTCGGTGAGCTTCTCAATAAGGTAAGCTACCCTGTTCGACACACTTGATATTTCCACAAAGTTGTTAGATAGGGACTTGTTTACCAGAAACCCAACGCCGCCTTGGGATTGTTGGTCTCCCTCTCGGAAGTACATCAGATGACCCGATTCCAGGGATAACCCTGGATTCCGGGATAACCCTGGAATCGGGTCATCTGATGTACTGGATGTGCTTGGGGGAGGACACCATAAGGTGTCCTCACTCAACCCTAGTGTTTGCCACCTAATTTTCCCAAGTTTCACCTCGAGTTGCGTCAGATGCGAGTCAAGTCGTAGCGTGCGTCGCCAGGGTTAGTTTCGGTTTATGGTGGTGGTGGCTTCCCGTAGCCCGGAGATTCTTGGCACCCCCCGCCCCGCCGTTACCGTGGTCGCCACCATGACCAGGAATAGCGGGACCGCCGGGAACTGGAGGCCGTGGCTTTTTGTTGTTCTGCATTGGAGGTATTTGCCCATAATCGCCACGCTGGGCAGGCGGGTTGGCTACCTAACCACTCCTTTTTAAGTAGCTTTGATTTTTCCTTATTGAAAACATAAAAAAATCCTACTATCCGCTTGTTAGTAAATAGGTAAGTAGGTGACATGAAAATGACTGTAATGACGAACTATCATGTTTGAAATCTACTATTTAGTGTAAATTAGAATCACTTGAACGGGTAGGTTATACTGAAACAGGCCCCTAAGACTAAGGATCCTTAGTCTTTTTGTATGAAAATCGACTCCTTAATACTTTTAAAATACTTCAACCTATTTTACGAGTTAGGGACAAAATTACAGTGTAGTGTAATACGCGTTTTAGCTCTTATCCTGATGAAGGATCGTGTTGGTTGCGCTACTTCATTATTTTTGGGGTGTCTTTTCATCCATATTTCCATAGACTCACGCAATGCTAAATGTTGATTATCCTTCTTTTCCTTTGCTTTTAAGCAACATTGTGTGTCACTAATGTCTTATATCCTGGTATTTTTTTGAAAGCCGACTGTTTCTTGTGCTCTATTAGCTTCCATACAACCACTGTGAAAAGTACCTTATCCTTCTTTTCCTATAACACTTATTGAACTGTCTAGTCTCTTATACCCTTTTACCTTGCTGTGTGAGAAATCAGTATGTCGCTTAGGCTTCTTATCCTTTAATATATTACTTTGTCATTTGTATCTTATGCCATATTTCCTCATTGGAAAATTAAAAGCTATTGTTATAAGCGACAAAAACCACTTTAAATAGCGTCAAATCATTAAAACTAAAAATACCGGTAAATGCTCCATTTTTTTCTGATTTTATAACTGTTTTAGTTTTCACGATATCTTAATAAATGACAAAATTACGTCAGTTTTTCTAAAATTTAAAACTTTGAACGGCTCTCCTGAACATTTCACTTTTTGTCGCTTATACCCTATTTCCTTTTAACCGTCGATATAACACTAAAACATCATTCTATAGCATTATCATTCATACGTATTTTTCACGTATTTTTATTCGCATACGTAACATATAACGTTGCAATAAATAGTCTCTAACATTCTGAGTTCTTTAGTCGTGGAATTTATAAATAACATATAATTTATAAATTACAACATTGTATTTTATCATTCTATGGTCCTTCGAAACATTCATTTTTTTATTATTTATTGGACATACATTTGTAGTTATTTAGCATACAGCTAATAGCGACATCTAGTTTCCAGTAACGTAACAAAACAATCGATCTTTCACTCACCATTTCTACTCAATCTTCAGTGTTGTCAGCTCTAAAGTGTTGCCAATGTTGTAGTTTTTGGTGAATGTTTGCTGTCATTGCTGTCATAATATCACAAAATTGACAGCTGTCATCAAACAACATTTTGAACTAATTCAAAACATAGGATTACCTTATTTTGGTTACGAAAATATATTTTTCACTTAACATTAGCATATTTTAACAACATGAGTGAAGCTATGGCAGCTCATCATGAATCAAAGCGCAACATTGCGTACAAGCGATTAACAGATGCTGTTGTCTGCGCTCGCAAATGCATAAATGATGCAAGCCTTCTACCGCGTTTAGAAACATGGGGATCGCGTGTAGAATCTCTTATGGAAGCATTTAATGATGCTCACATAAAACTTTTGTGTGAATATAAAAATCTTGATATCAGTGATGAACAAATGTTAAAACAAACAATGTATCAAGAGCAAGCAGATGATATGTATTTTGAAGTATTAGAAACCATTCGTAAACTCTTACCTGATCAGAAAGCAGATACAGTAAAATTTCACACATCCTCAATAGAAAACAGGAAACCTACAAAGTTGCCAGCGATAAAGCTACCTTCTTTCTCAGGTCAGTTTAAAGATTTTCCCGGTTTTATTGATTTGTTTAACACACTAGTCCATAACAGGACAGATATATCTAAAGTAGAAAAATTCCAATATCTTGTCAGTTCCCTTTCAGGAGAACCACTTAATCTTCTTAGAGCTTTTCCAATTTCTGAAGCTAATTATATTAGTGCTTACCAAGCATTTGTTAATAGATATAATAACAAGCGATATTTATCATTTGTATGTTGGGAACAAATATGCAACCTTAAACCAATAACCACACCATGTGCGCAAAGCTTAAGAAAACTTTTGGATACATTTTCTGAAAATCTTTCTATGTTAAACTCATTGGGGTTGCCCACATCCAACTGGGATTTTGTTTTATTTCATTCACTTTTAGTAAAAATAGATAAAAAATCTCGTGAAGCTTTTGAACTTTCATGCAGTGGGTGTGAGTTTCCACGGTTTGACCAGTTGCAAACATTTTTATTAGAAAGATGTAATGCATTAGAGCGTTCATCCTTAACAAATATTTCAACAGTGACGTTGCCTAATAATACCAATTTTAACAAAAATATCACAAACTTAAATAATAACTATCAAAACAAAAATAAAAATAATTTTACAAATCAAACATCCACTATGCTTTTGGCTCAAACGCCTCAATTATCTAATTGCATCATTTGCAAAGAAAATCATTCTCTATTTTCATGTGACAAGTTTGTTACTAAAACACCTCAAGAACGCTTTCAAATTGCAAAGCAACATAAACTTTGTTTAAATTGTCTGCGTTCAAATCACAACACTTCAAAATGTGTATCAAGTCATACTTGTAAAACTTGTAAACAGCGTCATAACAGCCTATTACATTTTACAAAGGGTACCACCCATTCAAATCAAAATAATAATTCAAATGAACAAAATTCATCACAAGTTGCTGTAAATCAGGCTAGCTCTTCTCATACCGTTACCCCGGTTACAACATTATCAAATATCACCAGAGCGTCTGCTCCTTCCTTTGTTTTGCTTGCCACAGTACAAGTGGAAATCAAGGACGGGCATAACACTTATCAAAGGGTAAGAGCTTTGTTAGATCCCGGAAGCCAAAGTCATATAATTTCAAATTCTTGTGCACGGAGACTTGGTTTGATTCGAGTTAAATGTAACACTCCAATGTCAGGAATAGGGGATGCTCCTGCTTTATCATGTAGTAAGGTCTTTCTGGATATTCGTCCTTTGGAAAATTCCAATAAAACATTTACAATGGAAGCAGTGGTTTTAGATAAAATTTGCAGTGATATGCCAACACATGCAGTAGATATCAATGATTTCAAGCATACAACGTGTTGTTTTGCATCCTCGTCAAATTTCAGGAGGTTGTCATAAAATACATAAATAATCAATTGAAAGTACGATACCGGTGAATAACCAATAAGCGCTGCTTTTTTTTGTTATTGAAATTTAACAGTATTTCAGAATAAAATCCCGAATACCACAGAATCAGGCGCCTACGCACACAGCGACAATGCAGCTGTGTGCGTGAGTGTCGACGTCTTACCTACGAATTGCTAGCGCGTAGGTACCTACGTGTGCGATCGTGCGATGACCTACGGCGACCAGTAGCAATAATTTTACCTAATTTGATTTCGGAAATCATCTACTTTACTGTCATAAATTTCGCTTGATAATTAACTCATTTTTAAGCATTATTGGAATACGGAAATCTTACTAATGACAGTAATACTACTTAGTGCGCCAAAGAAAAGTTCAATGAGCTGTTATCAGATGATTATTAAATTGTTAGTTAGTTGCTCTAAGATGACACACTGACCGCTTTATTGCTATCCGTCAACTTAAAGTTTTCGTAATGATTTTGTTTTTATTTGTGGATTAAATTGGTTGATTTGAAATTTTCCTTCTTACTTAACGGGCTTAGGACCGGCAATAATACCTACCTTAATTGGTATGTAACCGATCTAAGTAGGTACCTACTAAGTCAAAAAATGTTTTCTACGTTTGATGGAAATGGAAAGACTTTCGAATCTTAGGTATTATTGATTCACTTAAAAATCTGAAATCGACTTATTTACAGTAGGTAAGCTAACAACGTATTTACAAAATGAACAAATAAATAAATTACCTACCTACTTATGTTACCCGGAGGTATTGTTCAGTTTCCATCACCACACTCTTGGCACAGTCGAGCACAATGTAGCTGGTTTTCTTTCAGCCTACGTTAGCAAACTAATTTTGTTACACTTGTCACTTTTTACGTCTAAACTAACTTTTTAACGTCTCCTCACAAAATAAAAGTTAAGAGGCCACAGGTCCTCCGCGACCGATCCAGTAGTCAAGAAACCTTTCACGCTTCAGTAGGCGCCACACTGCGGTGTGGTGCACTCCAAAGCGGTCACCAGCCTCCCACGTGCTAGCCCGTGGTTCTCGCTGGAAGTATTCCAGGATGTCTTCCTGCAAGGCGACAGGCAGGCCTACGCTGCCGCGAGCTTAAACTGCCGATGATCCCGTAGTCTCTGCGTAGCAGCCAGCATGACGCTCTGTGATGGGATTCCCGATCGGGAAACATTTCCGTGAACATCTGGATGGCTCCACGTAGGCTGTTTCCACTGATGGCATAAAGGCGGACCATCTCTACCAACTCGACATTGGAATAATTGTCCGTCATCTTGCACTTTGTACCTACGTCTGAACGATGTACCGAGAAAGGAATTCGCAAAACGCGCGAACACGGCGGCGACATCAAAGAAACTGTTGCTGTTGGATCAGGGACCGCGCCGCGGGGCGGGGGGAGGCGCGGCTAGGCGGTAGGCGCGTGCGGCCGTGCGCGGGGGATTAGGTACCTACGAATTTTTCGAACGATCGATGTATTGTTTGCGTTTGTTTGTGTGTGTGAAAGCGCAGTTATAACGCTAGGAACAGACGGGCCGCATTTAAATACATCTTGTTCACACGGATTTCCGTAAATAGCAAAAATAAATTTAAAAAATACCTACTCATTTTATTGTTGATTTGGGTCGAGAATCATTAGCATAATTACGTCCGTGAATTTGACGAGGATGCAAAACAACACGTTGTATATCAAATCTCAAGTTAGCTGATCCTGATTTTCATAAATCTCGCCCTATTGACATCCTAATTGGTGGAGAGATTTTCCCACAGATTTTGTTACCAGGCAAAATTGATAGCAATAATCATACAGCAACAGCAATTAATACTGTATTTGGGTATGTTCTCATGGGTAGGACACAAGCAGCCAATCCTATTGAGTCTATTCCAGTATCAATCAATCATGTATCAATGGATGCCAATTTAGATATTGCAGTCCAAAAGTTTTGGGATACCGACAACATACCATCGGATGTAAAACAAGCAACCTCTGCTGACGATATTCGTTGCGAGGACATTTATCAATCAACATGTAAGCGTGATGCTGACGGTCGTTATATCGTGCATTTACCATTTAGAAATTCATCATTACCATCATTCAACGATTCGTATACGGTTGCGCTTCGGCGATTTAATCAACTTGAAAAACGTTTTCATCAGAATCCAATTTTCGGAGAAGAGTACAAATCTCACATACTGGAGTATATATCAAGTGGACAGATGGAACCTGTCTCACCTAATGATTATCAGTCATCTTCAGCATATTATATACCCCACCATGCAGTGTTAAAACCCAATAGCGTTTCTACACGTCTAAGAGTTGTCTATGACGCCTCAGCTAAGGATAGACAGGGTCGATCTCTTAATGACACATTGTTGACCGGCGCTAAATTGCAAGCAGATATTAATAACATCATTTTAAGATTTCGCCTCCATGCAGTCGTATTATCAGCCGACGTACGTCAAATGTATCGTCAAATCATCATTACCCAGGATCATCGGGATTATCAGCGTATCTTATTTCGATTTTCACCTGACGAATCAATTCAAGAATATAGAATCAACCGCGTAACATTTGGAGTGTCGTCCGCGCCATTTCTGGCCATACGTACCATGCATCAGCTGGCTCAAGACGAACAGCACATCTATCCTGTTGCTGCAAAGGTGCTGCGAACAGATCTTTACGTCGATGACGTAGTCACCGGCTGTGATAACATCCAACAAGCAACTCGTTTGCAGCAAGAGTTAGTCAAAATCATGGCTGCCGGTGGTTTTGAGCTTAGGAAGTGGTCCAGCAACCATGCGGCTGTACTGCAAAACATACCTGAAGAACATAAAATGGTACCAGATTTGACGTTTGACAGTGACACCGACTTCGTCAAGGTTCTTGGCCTTGCCTGGAATGCTCATCAAGATGTTTTTAATTATCAAGTGAATCAAATCCCACGCGGCTGTACAAAGCGGACAATGCTCTCTGAGCTTGCTCGTATCTATGACCCTATCGGTCTACTGACCCCATTAACATTTTTGGCAAAATTTCTTATTCAACGTCTGTGGTTACTAGGGTCTTCTTGGGATGAACCTGTACCTGATGACATTCATCAAATTTGGACGAAGTATACGCACCAATTATCAAATCTCTCTCAATTACGTATTCCAAGACGTATTACACATGATCAAGCAGCGTCTTATCAAATTCATGGCTTCTGCGATGCTAGTGAAGCTGGTTATGCGGCCGTAGTCTTTCTTCGTTCCAGTATTTCTCAAGATCAATATCAAGTCCGTCTGGTGAGCGCAAGATCACGTGTTGCTCCCACCAAGCGTAGAACGCTGCCGAGACTCGAGCTCTGCGCCGCATCATTATTAGCAGATCTCATGAGTTATATCATAAACATATATTCTAACATTATCAATATTGAAGGCGTGTTCGCATGGTCTGATGCCATGATAGTGCTAGCATGGATCAAATCAAACTCCACCAATTTTAAAGCATATGTCGGTAATCGTATAGCAAACATTCAAAGAAAACTACCAAATGCTACCTGGAAACATGTGCCAGGCAAGCAGAATCCAGCTGATTGCGCAAGTCGTGGTCTACTACCAGACGAGCTTATCAGCCACGCCCTCTGGTGGACCGGACCGGAGTGGTTATCACTAAATCATAATCAATGGCCCAACGAGCCATTAAATACAGAATCATGTTGCATTACAGATAATGATGTAACCTGTGAACAACGTGTCACAGTGCTCTCAAACAGCTTAAACGATAGCAACCCTTTAGAAAATCTCATTAACAAATTTTCGTCGTTACGTTTAATTCAACGTATTTTAGCATATTGTATCAGATTCATTAAAGCTTTACGCAAAAACAAAGTAGTTGACCATTTAACAGAAGATGAGCTACACAATGCCCTCATGGTGCTTGTTAAACATGTACAACATATTGAATTTAAAGATGAAATCAAACAATTATTAGCAAAAAAAGTTTTACCTAAACCTTTTAGGAAACTCAACCCATTTATAGATCACTCTGGTGTTTTGCGGGTGGGGGGAAGGCTCTCTCGTTCTGATTTAGAATTTGAAACAAAACATCCATCTTTGCTTCCTCGCAAACATCTTTTAACTCAGCGCATCATTGAATCGGTGCATAATGAAAACATGCATCCAGGATTACAAACACTTCATTATTTAATTCTTCAAAATTTCTGGATTTTGTCTCCAAGGCGGGCAATTCACCAAGTTTTATCAAATTGTTATAAATGTTTGCGTGTCAAGCCCACGGCATTTGAGCCTAAAATGGCAGATTTACCTAAACTCCGTGTCACTCAATTAAAATCATTTCAAGCAGTTGGTTGCGATTATGCAGGTCCCTTTAATGTAACCCCCGTCAGAAGGCGTGGATCACGTGTTACGAAGGCGTACCTTTGTCTTTTTGTGTGCTTTGCCACAAAAGCACTCCACTTGGAGCTAGCTTCGGATATGTCATCTGCGTCATTCCTAGCGGCATTACGCAGATTCATCGCACGTCGTGGTAGATGTAATGTTATCCACTCAGATTGCGGAACAAATTTTAAAGGCGCTCAATCAGAGTTGTCCAATATCATGAAGTCGGCGTGTGAGACCGAACATATATCATTTCATTTCAACCCTCCTGGGGCCCCCCACTTCGGAGGACTTTGGGAAGCTGGGGTTAAGTCTGTTAAGACGCATCTTTATCGTGTGATAGGTACACAGATACTTACATATGAAGAGCTCAATACCTTACTTGTCCAGGTGGAATCCGTTTTAAATTCAAGACCTTTATGCTCCATTAGTTCGGATCCCAATGACATCTCGGCACTCACACCAGGCCATTTTTTAACGTTAGCTCCATTAACAACATTACCAGCACCAAATTATACAAACATACCAACTAACCGTCTGACACGTTGGCAACTTTTGCAACGTATGCATCAGGACTTTTGGTCACGATGGCACTCGGAATACTTAACACATTTGACGCAACGTTTGAAATGGAATGAGTCCTCACGTGATGTTCACATCAATCAGTTAGTCATTATTAAAGATGAATGTAATCATCCGTTACAATGGCGCCTTGGTAAGATAATAAAATTATATCCTGGTCGTGATGGGATTCCTCGTTCGGCCACTGTCAAAACTGCTCAAGGTACGCTTGACAGACCTTTAGTAAAATTATGTCCTCTCCCTGATGGGCATAATTAAATTTTCATTACTTTTATATCATAATTTAATATTGTATTAATAACATACACATCATATTTTTTGCATATCCATCAATCACATCATTTATATATATTATCAGTTTTGGTTAATATGGACGTAGCTTTATTGTAGAGTTCAGGCTCCATAATTTCGCCAGCAGGGGGGAAGAATGTTAAAGTATCAAAATAAATAAAAAGAAAAAGGCCTTCAATTGACTAGCGCACAGTCACACAACTTCCTCGATCCAAACAGTTCCTACATTCCATTCATTCATTTCTTCCTTCCGGATCAATTCAATCCCTTAAAAACTCACTCACAAGAACTCAACATAAAAAATGGCGCGTGCGATCTTCTGCCGGCTATAAATTATAATTGAACAATGCTGTAAGTGTAACCAAAACCCACCTACGAAGACTTTCAACAATTCAGTGAAGTGTTAAGTGACAAAAGAGGGACGTCCGCGGACTGTATTGGAGTGGCGCCACGAAACCCTCGTTAACGAAGAAGACTCGTGAGTACCTCCCTTTCAATCCCAGTTTTTCCCGTGATTGTGCTCGACTTAAGGTCGCCTATGGCCACAGTTCCATCGAAGGTTTTATTCAACATTTACCTACCATAACAAAGTATTCCCACAACATTAGGTGCGTAAGTACCTATGCGTAAAGGTGGTACTAATTAATCGCCGTATAATTTTGACCAGTAGTAACTAGGCTTATTTGCGTAAATACTAGCTCTACTTGTTTGCTGAAAACTTAACTTTAAGCTTATGACATTATGGTATATTTTCAATTATGAAAATACTAACTTGTTTTTTTTTTAAATACGCCAAGTGATGTGCAGCATTATTTACAAATATTGAGCCCACGCAGTAAGTAAAAAATCTCTACAGTGCGTACCAACTTCTGCCGAGTGATTAATGGCCCAAGTAAACTTGTCGACACTTCAATCAGCGTAGCACGGAATATGACCAGTCATTCAACACATTAACTTGGACCAAAAAATGTTAAACTGAGGTAAAGCCTTCATTAGAAAAATACAAATCAAATCACTAAAATCTTAAATAATAGATACTAGCTGCTGCCCGCGACTTCGTCCCCGTGGAATCCCCGATTTTAAAACATTATTTATCGCTGCTCCGCTCCTATTGGCTTAAGCGTGATGATATATAGCCTAAAGCCTTCCTCGATAAATGGTCTATTCAACCTAAAAATAATTTTTCAATTCGAACCAGTAGTTCCTGAGATTAGCGCGTTCAAACAAACAAACTCTTCAGCTTTATAATATTAGTATAGATTATTTGAACAAAATCTGGAATTAGATATAGGGTAAATATGCCATACGTCGCCACTTCGGCCGTCTTCATATTTTCAGCTTGCGTTCATTGAAAAGGTAATTATGTGGCAATTGTGCTACTTAAATTGCAACCTTAGTTCATACTCTATACGTACAAACCAAAACTATCCGATTAAGTCCCTCATTCTTCGCACACTGAGCGTAAGTAGCGATGCCACCGTTGAAGCGTCAAATTCGTAGTTAAAGTAGCTAACTTGTTGTGAATACCCACACTACGGGGATTGATATTACAACGGTAAGATATTTCTTTTTATTGTTTTAAGCTTTGTTATCACTAAAAAGTTATTTTTACTATATTTTGAGATAGCTTTTTAAACGTTTTGATTAATGGTTTAAGGGGAAAATAGGGGGCCGGCATTACAATACCAGTTTTGTCTAAAAACCGGATACTCGGCCGTGGCCGACTTTAAAGCTAATTTAGTCTGTTTTATATATTCCAATTCTACCAAAATTCATTGATTAATAGGAGAATTTGCAAAATTTATGGGCTAACATGTCTATTTTTCGTTTAACCGCCAAATAACGGCCGGGATGATGTCAATTGAATCTCGAGAAATAAGTTACATGAAACAGTCGGCCCGACTTAAGAAATATTAAAGACCGTAAAGTCGGCCAGCTTCGAATTCGAGCGCCATTATACAGGCTGTTTTTTTTTTCTTTAAGTTGGTATGTGGAAAGTAATTTTTAATTTATTTATCAAACTTATTTCCTCTAAATTGAGTACTTACGTATTATTATATTTTTTTTAAATATTATAAAGGGGTTAAGTTTGGATGGAGAAGTTGACAATATTGAAAACATATTTATGATAGCTAAATATGGTTCCGGAATTCGGAATACAAATATAAATTACTCTTTGGAACTTGCTATATATTAAACCCATGTTAATTAGCTTAAAAAATATAAAGGGTTGGGTGTGGATTTTTAGCTAATTTATTAACCTGCGTCCAGTTTTGAAACTGGACGCTCTTCGGTTTTAAGCCCATCCGAAGAAGAAACATTGGTTCAATGGCTGATATAGCTTGCCAAGTGCAGTTTCCCGAGAAAGATCTGCGAGAAGATGTACGTTTTTAAAAATCGATGATATTTTTTATTGAATTTTATTGTAATAGTTAACTTTGTTATAATTATATAATAACATTGTTAAAGTAAAACAAATATGAATGTAAACTTAGTGTGACATTATACTCCTACCAAAATAATATTTTTACTGTCTTAATTTAAATCACCCTATATCCGGCCGACATTTGGGAAAATCGCGACCGACCATGGGCCGTGAACGGCCGACTTTAGGGTTTTTTCGTCCTCGAAACATTTAAACCTTAATACTTTTTTATCTTAGTAGAAAAGTTAACTTTATGCTAATAATCATGAAATAGATTAAGTAACCTGTCTCAAAACCATATTACAAGCTACCCCTTCGTTGCAAGCTAATGGAGCCAGAGCAATGAAGTTAGAAAATCCGTAAGGGGGCCGACATTTGTTGCGGAATTTGTTCGAAAGAGTTACCGCGGCCCTGGAACGCCTGGGCACAAGAAGTATCACGGGTGGGTTTTAGTCAGTAAAAGTCTGACACTCCCTACCGCTCCACCCTGGGCGGGAGGGGTCATTTGATGAAAAAAAAAGGGGGCTGACATTTAGCGTATTTACCCTAGGTAGAATATAGATTTGATCCAATAATAATTACTGTGCAAATACAAGATATTTCATATATTTGGTCGATAAATGCGTTTGTTACCTAAAAAAATATATCTAGTCTCTTAGTATTGAAATAATTTTAACTAATACATAATTAGCACACATTACAAAGTGTTGTCAAGAGTTCCAACATCTATAAAGAAAACGTTCCGGTAAGAACTATTTCCCAGACGGAGTTACACACGCCAAAAATCCAGTGTCTATACCACAGAGACGCGAAGCCGCCATTTTGCTCGGAAACGGAAGTTATAAACCATCCGGCCACGTTCGATAAGCTCTAATGTCATGCCACTTTACAACTATGCAAATTTTAATGCTGGCAACACGCGTTATCATGCTGAATTTTATAAAACCTCACGCGTTTGTATCCTGCGAGGTTAGAGGAGAGTTGCGCTGCTGTTTATGGTCAATTCTTTAACAATTAACTGATGCAGTGGCGTAGCTAGCATAGGTGATACCCGGTGCGAATAACGTGGTGTGCGAATAACACCCCATAAATTGACCCCTCCACATAATTATAGATAGGACTAGTAAGTATTGTTCCGAAGTTTTCACATATAATAATTCATGTAATGTTCGCAAGAGTTTTGAGTAATATTCCAATTTATTCGCTCTTAAAAAATTTTGCAGTACGTAAATTCAAATATAAATAATTAGATTTTGTGCACGTCGACGACCGCATTAACGGCAGCGAGCGGAAAAAGAAAGACATTGTTAAACACAGAGCATTTTTATATTTTTTTTATGTCACCGGAAAATCAGATAATCTATAATCTCTCCAAGTTATTCCGACTAATTGTCAACAGACGTAAACTAACGACATGTTGGCGAACAATCAGTGTACGGTATTACCGTACACCGATTGTTCATTGAGAGATTACAAACTATAAAATTTATCGAGACTTAGCAATCTCTCAAGATGTTTCATAATCTTATGCTTTTTACAATTATTCGGTGACATACACATTAGTATTAGTAGATCGGGCAGGTTTCCGCAACTCCACAACTAAGCGCGTATTTTGCGTGCAGGTGGGACAAGAATGTCATTCGATCCACCCCAGCTCCCCAAGGAAGGCCAGCAACGCCTTTGTGTAACTAACTATCTCACAGAGGGTACCTAGGTTTCCGAAGTACTTAGCCCTGTAATCGGCGACTACAGGGTAGCTTAGAAGCAGAAGTGCTGCTGTCTCATCCTCCTCCATGCAGGCTCTGCAAAGCGGGTTTGCAGTGTGTAGGTATGTGAAAGCAGGCTGCTGCTTTGACATACCTACTAGTGGGGATCCCTTCTTTTCGCATAATGATTTTTGTCCTAATATACTTCGGCATAACGATTTTGGCACAATTTGTTTTGGCATAATAATACTTTGGCATAATTTTTTTAGGCATACATTTTATGTTGGCATAATCATGTTAAAGACTAATTTGTTTTGGCATAAATTTGATTCGCATAACGTTAGTAGGCCTAAAGACTTTTAGCATAACGTTAGTAGGCCTAATGGCTATTAGCATAATATTCTGAGCAAACCAATTAGCTATAGTACCTGTAACAATCAAATAATATTGTTGGTTAAAAAATTAATATGCTGTGTAACAAAAGTTAGTCACAGAACCGAATTGCTGCAAAACCGACTTCACGTAGTCTTGTTTGTCCTACCCCTAGAGTGTTATTTAAAATCGCGTAGGCGCGTAGGGACGAGGCGGCCCGCGGGCTGAGGAGCAGGCGGCTGCGAGCGAGCCGCCGCGACTGAGGCTGCATGAGCTGTTATGCGTAATTATATTATGCGAAAAAATAATTATGCCAAACAACATTATGCTAAGTTATATTAGGTCTTAAAATTTTATGCTAATGGATAGGGAACCCTACTAGTGATGTAACGAATAGTCGCATTCTCATTCGCGGATATTCGTATATTGTTGAATATTCACATTCAAATTCGCGAAATTACTGCGAATGTTTTGCGAATATTAAAAAAAATAGTTGGTTAATAAAACAAAGTCCATTAATTATATTTCAGTAGAATTTAATTTACTCAAGTTTATAATGACTATTCATGTGAAATCATAAAATGACTCCTCCCGCTCTTTGCGAAGGGAGTGTCAGACTCTTACTGACTAAAACCCACCCGTGATCCTTCTCGTGCCCTTTGCGTTCCAGAGCCGCGGTGACTCTTTCGAAAAAATTCCACAACCCCAGCAGGCACTGACCCTATGGGGCTCCGTCTTCTTTGCTGACAGCTCTTTGAGGCGCGCGTGGAATACGACGCGCCGTCGACCCCCATGGCTCGGCCTGATTGCTATCGGACGGCCAGCCACCCATAGCTAGCCATCCGCAGACCCGCGCCTACGGTGATCGGGAAACGCAGGGTGATTCCCGGCGCCCAGGCGGAACAGAAGACTGTTGCGGCTGCTGGAGCATGAAGTTTCCCACTCCCGCACGCAGTCTGCCTCCTCCTTTGCTAGCATTACTGCTTCGCAGAAGGAGGTGACCACTGCCCATGCCTCTTCGCTCCGGACCATGGATTGAACCAGGAACGGACACGCGAGAGGTTACCGCCGCCGATCGCCTCGACGAGGGCACGGCGTTGGTCTGCCCAAGCAAAGCAGAGCTCTACCGTCTCCTCCGGGCGATCCACACAGTGTTGACACCCGGACGTGTCCTCCCGCTGAATCCGAAACAGGTACCAGTGAGCACCCGCGTCAGGCGGTACGTAGGATGCCCTGACGTCTCTCCGACCACTCCTCAAAGTGGGGACTTATCGCCGCAATGGTGGCCGCCCCAGCGCTGGGTTGCAACAGTCGCTGCCTCCGTGAGATCCTGCTGGAGCTCTGTCCGCTGTTCCATAAAGGGCCATGGACCGCACGATCCCCGCATCATACAGCCTCCGGCAGGAAGCGTTTGGTCCCTCTAGATTGGGCAAGAGCTGCTTGAAAGCAGCCCCGGCCCGCCCTAGAATGGGAGCCAAAAGTCGGAAATGTTCCGCAAAGTTCCACCTGGCTGTCGAGGACGAGACCCAAGTACTTCATCGTCGACCCGACGCCGATGGGAACTCCTACCGTTATCTGGGATTCCGATAATGATCTGTTCCGAGAGACATGAAAGCACATGGCCTCGGACTTGTGCAAGGCCACCTCGAGACCCACCTTGCATGATCCTCTCAATGACTGTCGCAACCCCGCGTGCCATCAGCTCGGCTTCACACTATAACCTCAAAATTCACTTGTTTTGTTTACAAAAACACCGGCGCGAGCGGAATGACACTTCAGTCGGATGTGTTCGTATTAACTCGGCTATTCTCGAAACAAAAAAGAAACGAAACGCACTTCATACGAATGGGACTGCCGCCAACATAAAAAAACTCAATATTCGCATTCGCATTCGCGAATGTTGGCAGCAGATATTCGCATACGCATTCGCGAATGTCCAAAATATGACATTCGTTACATCACTAGTTGGCAGCAGATATTCGCATTCGCATTCGCATTCGCGAATGTCCAAAATATGACATTCGTTACATCACTAATACCTACACACACATAATTATGTATATGGTACGACTCGGTAACCAAAGTGAGAAACGACCAATATGTCGTCCTACGGACGTGAGTTTTGGAACTAATGCCACTTACGTATAGCAACAAATATAATGTACGTCGCCTACTACCTACCCATATCACTCATAGTACTTTTTACCTTCTTAGTTAACATATTTTTGAGCAAAAATGTGAATTATAATATTCACTTGTAGTTATGTAGAAAAGCGAAAGTAATATACTGACATTACTAAAAAATAAAACAGTAGGTACTACTTCTATTATATGCTTTATTTCTTTTTGTTAAACTTCATATTAAGTTTTTTGGCTTTTCGCAAACCCTTTACACAAATCCAACAATTTTTACACAAATACCTACCAATCCGTATCATCATCACAATCCCTTTTCTATTTAATACTTTTAAATAGTAGTACACAAAAATCTGCAGGATATTTTTATTATAAAATCGATTTATTTTCTTTAGACATAATAATAGGTAGGTAGTTACCAATGTCATAAACACAAAAGTTTGTACCAAACGGGTAGTCAAGAGTCCTGTCTCATTACTTGGGTTTTAATCAAATTAACACAAGCACAAAATCATCACGGCGGAGGTAGCAAAGGCTGTACTACGCACTTAGTGGAAAAAGCACTAAAAAACACTATTAAAATCTAAATACAGAATTTTAAAAAACCAAGGCACCGAAAATACGTACACGCAAACCGGCGGCTTTGTCAGTCTTTGTGTCAATTTCAACTAAGTTTAAATCTTAGTTGAAATTGACACAAAGACTACAATAGTATACAGACAAAATCCGAAAATCGACACATGAGCGAGGGCTGGTTACACCGAAAAACGAAATACTTGACTGTTTTCACGCCATCTTGCATATCGTAGCAGAACTACGTGGTCACAAGATATAAACACTGCCATCGTATAGGTACCTATAGTAGTCTTTGCTGCCATCTCTTAGGGAGTTTCATAAAGTTAACTAAATTAAAATGTCAGTGTCATGTGTAGGTCGGCAATTATTTTGCTGCCCATCCCTATTTTTCGCAATTGAAGAATAATATTATCATTGTCTACACAGAGGAGTACTTGGGCTGGTCGGAATTTGAAATGAGAAGTAGTACAGTCAGCGCCTGTATTACCCTCTTCCTATCTTCTTAAATTGAGAGGGATCAGGTTGTGCAAGGTACTTACTTTATGTACATTTTTTTCTGAAACCTAAGCGAATGAAGTCGTCTACTAATAATTTAAATAATTATAAAGCTGAAGAATTTGTTTAGTTGAGCGCGCTAATCTCAAGAACTTATTTTTTTGTTGTTATTTTAATGTTGGATAGCCCATTTATTGAGGAAGGCTGGTATATTTTCAATAACATCACACGACAACGAGGAGCGAAGCATCAATAAAAAAATGTTATGAAAACTTATCTTTTTCTCTCTTAGAAAATACTTTATCTTTTATGAGCTGACCGCGCAACTTCGTCTGCATTGTGAAGAAATTGTATTATTTACATTGGCAACACTGACAAAGGAATGATCAGGAATGATACTACGATTGAAAGACATGTATCCATGGTCCCACACGAAAAACGATTAAAAAAAAATCAAAACATAAAATTACGCGTGCAGCATAAGTTATTGTATTGATTTCTTTGGTACACTGACCTATTAGAGTATGGACTGGAAATACCTACAAAAAAGGGTGCATACCTATAACTCATATTGTCGCACAAAATGGCTGCCATTTAGTACCATTGCTAGGGATGTATCAATCAAGGGACATCGGTGTTACTATAACGAGTATCGATATTAAATACGAGTTTTACTAGTTAAAAAAGATG
Source organism: Hecatera dysodea (assembly GCA_905332915.2). NCBI lineage: Eukaryota > Metazoa > Arthropoda > Insecta > Lepidoptera > Noctuidae > Hecatera > Hecatera dysodea. The sequence goes on along the minus strand of HG995290.1, from coordinate 3,578,687 downwards.
AAAAGATGAGTAGGTTATCTTACCTTCTGTTATCTATACAAATAAATAAAACTTAAGTGTCTGTTAAATAAGGTATAAGTCTGTATAAGACGCAGGAGTATTTATGGTAAAGTTTCAGCGACGGAACTAGTTTCGCAGATAATTACTGCAAGTCGGCAACGGTACAACATTATTCCATTATGACTTGTGATTGATTTTGATTCTTTCATACACCACACTTCACAATACAACACACAGGCATGTTGAGTTTCTGTTTTCCAATATTTACATGTAGTTTTAAAAGTAAACTCCTCGTAATTTTCTCGCAAATCTCAATAATACAAAAAATAAACAACCATTTGTCAGCAAAACTACCATAAACTTGTCGCATAAGATGGCTGCTACGGCACTTACCTACAACTGTCACTACGTCACGATAAAATCTTGCCATAATTAGCAACAAAATAAAATATAGTTGTCTCTTTTATCAAATAATATTATCTCACTAGAAAGAATGAGACATAAGGATATTTCAAGTTCTGAATCACATTTCACTCAAAGTATGAGCATATGTATGGTGTATAGAATAATGCGGCATCTCCAAGTTTGGCAAGTCTCCAGGCTTTGGTACGGTCTATCCTCTATATTACTTTACTCTTTGGGTCTATCTATGACATGTCCAGCGCTGCCAATCGCAGGGAAAATCCCCGATTTGCGGGGAATTGAGGGTTAGCGCGGGGAGAGCCCGGGGAATGACATCAATCGGGGAATGCAGAATCCAAACAATTTTATGTCGGGTACCTAATACTTTACAACTAAAAAATGCCTGCTCAACTGTCATTTCAACACGATTTTGTATTTCTGAACGCATCTATTTCTACAAAATTTATTCATTGTTTATGGTTGTCGATTTTTTTAATTGGTGCGTACGGTTGAAATTTTCAGTAAAATGGAAAAGTGGTTAAAAAGTGCAGTTACTGTTAAAAAAGAGACAAGTAGCATGTTCAGCATTAAAATTTTATATTTATGTATACTTATGCTTATTTTAATCCAGTTCAGTATTTCAAAATTTGTTCAGTATTAAAAAAAATTGAATAAAACAGTGTTTTTATTCTAAAAATATAAATTCTGGGAATATGTGGGGAAACAATAAAAACAAAGCGGGGAATTTCGGGGAATTGACAACACTGACGCGGGGAATCGAGAAATTTTTATTGGCAGCACTGGACATGTCATCGGCTTGACATTCTTCAGATCATCAAATCATCAAACAGAAACAAGCTCGAAGTCAGCGTAGTGACTATTTTTCTAAGTACGTCTTGATTAATAGAGAGGCGTACCAATATCATATAATATTTTCAAATGCCTCGTAAACCGTGTTATTGGACGCGAAAGCTGGAACTAGATCTAGTTGCGTTTGTTCGTCAGAGGGATTACATATGGCGGCCAGCTGGGAATACAAACCATCAAATTCAACAAAAGTACAAGGCTTACGCTGAGTTTGCGGCGAGACTGGGCAGAGGATTCACTGGTACGAATAGTTTGAAAATTCTATTTTATAAGTAGTTTGATCTATTTAGATTTCAAGTATTTTCTCAAATCATCATGCGACTGAGATTGCTTATATACATAGTATATTGTTTGGGGATCAAACAGATATTTGGGTAAGAACAGTGGCTATTATCGTGAGGAAACCGGCATGTCCTAGAACCAAAAATTCGAAGACGTGACATTCACTAACCTGCCCACGTGGTGGATTACGGCCCATTCCCTCTCCTAGAGAGGAGGCCTGTGTCCCAGCAGTGGAAACATTAAAAGGCTGATTATGCTATATGCTATGTGGCTATTATCGCCTTTCTATTTTAATCTCAACTATAAAACTCAGGAATGTGTTTCTCCTTGTCATCAAAAAAGCTGGGTGTACATTTTCCATCAAGCTGGATTTAATTCCAGAATTACTATTCAAAGTCTGCTGAAACTTAAATATCTTGGTCATAGCTTTGGCATTAGCATTTTAACATGTATATCGAAATGGCTGGTTGACTTTTCCCGTGACCGCAGAGCTGGCTGTTACTTTGGTTGGCCAGAGGCATGCATTGCCATTGAGCAGAACAATATTGCCAGCCTCTTGAGTACATTACCAACTGACAGTGTTGAGGATGAATATTTTTGATTTTGTATTATAGTTTATTTGTAAGTTTTATTTAGATTAAAAGTCATGAATAGTACTTGAATATATTAAATTTTAGTGTTAATATCTTGTGATAATTATTATATCAGTTCTCTAGAATGTTTATTATTTTACCTTTAACTAGTGCAGGTAACCTTTATGAAATTCATTTCCATAAAGACTATTATTTATTTGTTGCACTACATAGTGTAGTCAGTTATTCCATGGATAGACTGGTAGGGACATCAACACAAAACAAAGTAACCCATTTCTAAGCTTATGTTATTTTCTTAATGATATCAATGGGTTACTTCGTTTTGTGTCGACATGCCCTTTTTATGACAGCAGACTACTATTTATAAAGTTCTTACCTTATATATTATAAATGTAAATTGGGCTGTTTTCGGTAACTCTATGAATAGCACGTATTTTGCGTGCAGGTGTGACAAACCTGTCATTCGATCCAGGTCAACAAGGCCTTAGTTTCCCACCTACCTTATTCTGCCAACTGAAATTGAGATTTGTGAAGAAAAAGAAGAGGGAGGGCCTTTAGCAAGCAGTTGGACATAAAGTTATAATAAATATTTAAATAATAATAGGTTATGATGCTATTTTGTTTCTTTTTCAGCTCGTTCTGTCAGAGATCGTTGGGTGAACATAAGGAGTACTTTCAACCACAACCATCGAAGAGTTGAGAGGTCCAAACTCAAAGCAAACTCTCCGGCAGACATTTATGTGCCGTGTTGGCCATTATGGAAGCCTCTGCAGTTTTTGAAAGATGTTTGCAAAAAAGAAGATTATGAGGTAAATCAAATCATATATTTTATGATTTTTGTAATTGGTAGTTAGATTCCAACTAATGCCAGATGCACATTATTGTGATGTGTTTTGTCACCTTTAGGAAATTATTGTATGAAAAATTCTTTTGGATAGGCGTGACATAGGCTTGAATACATATAAAGATAATAAGTTTGTGTTTCCTGTGCCACAACATACCCCAACACAGTATTGTAGATCACTAGGCAAATTGCTGATTCTAATTCATTTGAAAGTAAGAGTTAGTGTTTTTAATAGCTGAAAACTGACTTTACAGTCAATAATATCAGTCAGTAATATCAGTCACTTTATGTGGGTAGAGACAGTAATCTGTCAATGAGTGGATTCAACTATATAAAAAATAGAATGCTACTCAATGACATAGGCTACTTTTATCATGGAATGAAGCTGCTGGAAGTCTTAATTGTCTCTTGCTAAAATACAACATTCAGAACAATGCCGTACCTATAGTCCTTTACTATGTCCTATGTTTTTGAAGGAAAATCACTCAGGAACACCAAATTCATAGACACATAAACAAAACCTAAACTTTTTTATAGAAATATTGATCTGTTTTGACATCATCATACTCTGTATCAGAACAGTGATTAGGTTATTTTTGCTTATGTCCTTGAAATGTGATTTGAATAAATAAAACCATTATTTCTGTAGCCTGTTACTCTTATTAAACATTATAAGGAAGTAGTCAGTGTTTGCTCATTGTTGTTGTTATAGCCTATTTTTACTTCTTCCTTATTACTTATATACTAAAAGGTTTGCTAGATTATTAAATTTTATCTGGATCTTCCAATGGAATAATGAAAATCGATTTTGGCTTCAAAAACAGTATTGAAACCTCATATTGTTTCTTGTTAATACAATTTCTCAAATACATTATTTTATTCTATGTTTTCAGAATTTTGGACCCGTTACTGATAACTACAAAGACCTATCAACCAGTTTGGACGTCAAAGAAGAACAACAATCGGAGGTTGAAAATGATTTCGAATTAAATATTCGTCAGCGAAGCCGAAGAACAGACAGGCCTCGTCGTAATGAAAAAATACTGCAGAAGTCCAACAAAAACTCCAAGTGCAAACAGGTCATAGATGATCTGTTGCAAGCCATGAATCCTTTGGTTTCGGAACCGTTGCCTGACCAAAACTATTGGTTCTTTGGCAAGCATGTGACGGAAAGATTGAATTCTATGAGAAGAATAGACTCTGATAGTGCCTGTCATGATATCATGAGTCTGCTAAATGAATGGCATCCATGTGATCCTGTCTGAAGGCAATCAGAGCAGTCGAATGTTTTGATAGGTTGTCTATTCAAAATGGGCTTCTGTTGGTACATGGTTGATATACAGTGCTTTTTGGTCATGCATATACAGTGGATTTCGGGTAACAACGATGAAGGTTTTCGTCCTTATATCCGAAGTCGTTACAGGCAAAGGTAAACAGACTCGGATAGTGCCTGTCATGATATCATGAGTCTGCTAAATGAATGGCACTCATGTGATCCTGTCTGAAGGCAATCAGAGTAGTCAATTGTTTGATAGGTTGTCTATTCAAAATGGGCTTCTGTAGGTACATGGTTGACATACAGTTTTAGTCATGCATATACAGTAGATTTCGGGTAACGACGATGAAGGTTTTCGTCCCTATATCCAAAGTCGTTACAGGCAAAGGTAAAGAGATACAGACACATACACATGTATAGTTTATATTCATTTATTAATTATTGAAAATATTTGCACAAATAGTTATTCACAGGTACATTTAAAAAAATGTGTAATATTAGTTTGCTTCATTTTTTTTTGTGCTGGTGTACCTACTCTGTACACCATGTACACCAGCCTCTGTTCATGACTTCTTCAATATCAAATCCTTAGTCGTAGGAATCTCACGTTGCAATCGTCTTCTTCCTCATTTTGCGTTCTATGTGATGGAACAACAGTTTCAATAATTTCACTATCGGACAAATCGGATAAATAAACTGGATAAATGCGTTTGGATATCGGATTAATTTCTAGTGTAGTGTAATGTAATGTATGATTTATGTGATTGTGCTTTTGTGTCTCCTCTGGGGCCGTATTATGACCTCTTAAAACCATCATGTTTTCGGTGTGAAAAAGAGACGGAGCTATACAGGACGAATAGCACTATCCTTTTCTCACACAGAAAACATGATGGTTTTAAGATGTCAATGTTTTCGGTGTGAAAAAGAGACGGAGCTATACTTACAGGACGAATAGCACTATCCTTTTCTCACACAGAAAACATGATGGTTTTAAGATGTCATAATACGGCCCCTGTTCTTGCACTGAATAAATGTTTTATCTATCTATCTAAAATCGCTAGTCGTGATAAGTTGACTTTCAATATCAACATGTTTCCCAGTCCGCAACATTTGTTCCGCTAGATGATGCTGTAGTCAATTGTTGTGATAAGATAAGATTTATTGTTGTAAAACATGAGTACAATACAATTTGTATGGTCTTATAATAACATTTTAAAAACAGGATCTACATGTTTTGCCATAAATGGCGTACAAAAGTACAGATGACAGTGGTAGCCGAAGATTAACGGAACCCAGCGTGTAGAAAACACTTTTTGATCGTATCCGAAGTCATCCGAGCCCACGCCGTAGTAACCATTTCAACCTAAAATATTAAAGGAAAATGGCCTGCCGTGTTTTCAATGTGGTTCAACATTTTCTGTACTAAAATCTTGTAATTACTTCTGAGGGTTTTAATTATCCATTGATTAATCGGTTGAATCACTGACGTGGTGTTCGGTGGTAAAAATGCCAGTTTTATGTTGGTCAAATTCCCTATTTTAATGTGGGCTGGACAATTATCAATAAATAAAAGGGTCTTCGTTTTGTTATTTCTTAACTGGGAGTCCCATTTGCGTAGTACTTCGAAAATGTCTGAAGTCATCTAGGACGTGCTTCGTAAACAACTGGCAAAGATTTAACATTTTTTGAACCATCTGGGTTTTTTACCTAATATATATTATATATATATATATATATTTTTTTATAATTCTATCTTAAATTTCACCAACGCACTTTTTCGCTTTAAATTTCAAAGTTTTTTTCAGCAGAACATAAAAACAAACCTATCTTGTCTGTATTCCATATTTGGTTATCAGTATAATTTTCAGTCAATTTCGGGAAAAGTGTTTAGCCTGTTGTCACACTCACTTTGCAATACACTAGCGACTTCTCTAAAAACTTTGCCTACTACAATATCTTTTATTTTTTCGGATTTACCAACACATTCTTATTTTTTAAACGACTTCCAAAAAAGGAGGAGGTTCTCAATTCGACTGTATTTTTTTTATCTGTGTTACCTGACAACTTTGTACTGGGTGTCCCGATTGAGGTCTGACGACTAGTATTTGAGTTATTCGTTATAATGCGTGACTTGACTACATTAATGATGTCTTGTCGATGTAAAATGAAAAAAATAAAATTGTATACGATGGTTTGGAAGAGCATCTTAGTATTTAAAGGTGTTCCCTTTCTAGTTTGGTGAAGATCTGGTGAAAAACAGAGATAGGAAACAGTACTCTTCAATAAATGATAGTAAAGCTTTCGGGATTGCTAAAATCGCATGTTTGTTTGTTGTATACACCAATTTATACCGTGTACACTGTGATGGGCACGTTTCGGTGGGGGGGGGGGGGGACCACTAATAAATGAAAAACAAAACTTTTAATTTCGGAAGTCAGTGTTCAAAAAGCGAAGAGACAATCGAAAACACTGAGTTCCGAAATTAAAGTTATTTTATACTTTTTTTGTTTAGAAGACGGTTGCCTGAATGATTAGCCTTTTCTGGCCGCAGAGTAGGGGAGACTGGGTACAGTTGAAACAATTTTGCTTTGAACGCTCGTAGCACGGCCATTTTGAAACATAACAAACAAATAAACACATAAAATGAGAGAATAGACTTTTTCTTCAAATACATCTCAGAATTAGAGGCTCAACTGCCATATTTACTAGTTAGGAAGAGTTTAATAAAATGATGTGCCAACCGTTTCAACCGTACCCATAACAGGGGTGGTTGAAACAGCGATGAGTGTCAGTTGAAACATAAACAATTCTATACTAATACTAGCTGCTGCCCGTGACTTCGTTCCCGTGGAATCCCCGATTTTAAAACATACTTTATCGCTGCTCCGCTCCTATTGGCTTAAGCGTGATGATATATAGCCTAAGGGCGCATTCACACGGGATACGTCTTTGACGATTCGGTATAAAACACGATTCGCCTTGACGGATAGATGTTCACATTGAATACGGAATCGTGTTTTTTCACGATTCGTCAAAATATCCGAATTGATGTTCACATGTTGTTTCGTGATTGTGTTCAGTTGAGAGTAACTACCAAAGACAATGGACGTGAATACTTTAATTTTGTACTGGTATTATCGTCGATCTAAAAAAAGAAAAACAAGAAGAATACACTGGGTGCATCCAATTTTAAGGCAAAGACAAAGTGTTGGGGATTTTTATACTTTGATGAGCTCGTTACGAGAAGATGATACCAAATTTTACACTTATTTTAGAATGTCTAAAGATACCTTTGACTTCCTTCTCCAAAGGTTGGATACGGATTTGAGAAAACAGGATACATGTATGAGAAAGGCCATTAGCCCTGAAGAAAAGTTGGCGATAACTATAAGGCAAGAAAAACTAATTATATTATTTATTATTCTTATTTATTGGTTATATTTATGATAATTTAGAACATGTTTTTAGAAATTTGATAGATCCAGATAATCACTTAATTGACTTACAGCTGTAGATAGTGCCGGTGATGCACTTGGATCATCGCGATGGATCAGCGATGTTCCAGGTTGTAGAGGGGTGGGCGTTTCTGCAGACACTTCTGCATTTACTATCGATGAACTTTCAGGAAGAGGCCGAGTATTATTATTATTAGACGTTCCTCCCGGTGATTCTTGAGGCTTAGTATAATAACCACCACTATTATAGTTGTGATGATGTGAATTGTAATAATTTTGATGCCAATTCGAATAGTTTCGTCCAGTTTTAATACTCTGTATTAGGTTAATGACCCCAGATTGGAATTCCAGTATTTGATCATCATCAAAATGCCGAAGGGATGGCAGAACCCCCTTAAAAAAATTCATGTTACGGTCATCACTTCCAATTGTGTTTAATTGATGATCAACAAGTTTCATCATTTTATCATCCAATACGCTGCCACTATCCATTCTTTTCTTTTTTGATGATGATTCTAAGTGTTTCTCTTTCTGATTTTCTTGTTGATCTGCATTTTCTCTTTGGGCTTCATCTCTTGTATTTGGATTATTGTCATATGTTTCACCTGGCTTAATAATTGGCTTCAAAAAGCTCATCTCTTGATTATATTTGTAGGGCTTAGATTTTGTACCAGACCCAGATTTTTTTGTTTCTTTGTTTTCATCTAATGATTTCCTCCAAGTGTCTCTCAATTGTGTCCACCTTTTCATCACTGAACTTCCTGAAACAATAATTCATAAAACTGTATGAACGGTTTTATAAGAAGATTTTTATTTACATCGCATTATTCCCAATATTACAAAACAACCACAGATGAATATATATATACTAGAAAACAACTGTAATAATAAGGACGAATTTAGGAAGGATTTTAATGAAATATTTTTTTAGGTATTTGGCGTCAGGACTTTCCTATGAAGATCTTCATTTTAGTTATCGAATTGGCAAATCAACCATTTCCACCATCGTAGTAGAAGTGACGCAAAGTATATGGAATAATTTATATGAAGAATTTATGCCACTTCCTAATAAGGAAGAAGAGTGGTTAAAGATAGCAAGTGGATTTAATGAAAAGGCCAATTTCCCTCACTGCCTTGGAGCAGTTGACGGGAAGCATATTAGGCTTCGAAAGCCATCAAATAGTGGTTCAGTATATATGAACTACAAAGATTTCTTTTCAATAGTGTTATTAGCAGTCGTAGATTCAGATTATCGATTCGTTTACGTCAGTGTAGGTTCCTATGGAAAAGAATGCGACTCATCAATATTTAAAGAGTCAAGTTTTTGGAAAATGTTGACAGAAGGCCGTTTGAATATACCCGAACCAAGGCCTTTATTTACAGAATCAGAAGTTCAAGTTCCTTACGTAATTATTGGCGACGAGGGATTTGGTTTACACACACATTTATTAAGACCTTTTGGTGGAACGCATCTTGACAGAGGTAAACGAATATTTAATTATCGTTTAACCAGAGCGAGAAGATACGTTGAATGTGCGTTTGGCATTCTAGCAAATAAGTGGAGAATTTTACATAGACCCATAGACCTTAAACGAGAAACAGCTATTTCAGTAGTGAAAGCTTGTACTGTCCTCCACAATTTGATTATAAAAAAGGAGGGAATTGAATTAGAAAAAGAATTTAATTTTGAAAATTTACTACCCCAGGAAGTATCACCGAGTGTCGGAACTGGCAATTCAATGAGAAATGAATTTATGACCTACTTTCTATCAGAAACTGGATCAGTACCATGGCAAGACAACAAAATATAGGCAGTATAGATTTGTATTTAAAATTTTCTCAATAAAAACTTACCAAACAACTGTCGGTCCTTTTGATCCATTTCTTCAAAATCTTCTTTCAAAATTATGCATATTTCCCGCCATGCTGCTGTTTTAGCGGTTTTGTCCTTATAAATTTCCAAAAATTTATTCCATAAAACTGGCCTGTCTTTGATTGCAGCAATCAAAACTTCGCGATTTATTTGTTGGTCATACAATTTTTCTTTTTCTTTTTTCGACATGATTTTATTGAAGCGCAGCGCTACACGTCTTATCAAGTCAAAGGAATGTACTGAATTGAGCGGGCGCACGGCGGGTGGGGCAGACAGGCGGGCGGAGCAGGCAGGCGCGCGGGGCGCGAGCGCCAATCACGATTCGAGATTTTTAACGAATCGTCATTCTAATGACCGTAGTGACCGACGTATCCGTCTACGTCTTTTTTCACGATTCGTGAAGCGTGTGAACATGGGTATATAAAAAGCATTGCTCCCGTCAAAAAAAATAACGAATCGTGAAAAAACACGATTCGTGAAAAATCACGATTCGTCTTCGTGTGAATGAGCTCTAAAGCTTTCCTCGATAAATGGTCTATTCAACCCAAAAAGAATTTTTCAATTCGAACCAGTAGTTCCTGAGATTAGCGCGTTCAATCAAACAAACAAACTCTTCAGCTTTATAATATTAGTATAGATTATAAAGCTGAAGAGTTTGTGTGTTTGTTTTTGTGTTTCTCGAAATGTTTCAGAAACTCAACAAATAGTTCGTCTTGCATCCAGCCTGATGGGTTGGCAGTTCCAAAAGAACCCACTGGACCATCTCTAATAAAATGATCTTGGTATCGAACCCTTGGAAACACGAACATTGGGGGATCGCATTGCCCAACGCGTTTGCCGCAAAGGCTAGTGTGACTAACGTCCCACGTTCGGCAGAGGTGACAGCTCCTACCAGTCGTGTTCCTCGCTTTGCCACAACTCTGTCGGGCTTTTGTACAGTTGTTACGCCCGTCTCGTCAACATTGTAGATGTCTTGTGGTTCAAAGTTGTCACGGTCAAGGACAACTTGCAAGTTATCGTAAAAAGCATCCACGTTGGTCTTGTTAAAACTTGTTGCCCTGGAGAGACTGGTTGCCTGAGCTGTGCGCACCGACAATTCCACATTTCTTCTCATAAAAGAGCGAAACCACTCTTCTCCGGCAACCTGATTTTCGTTCCACGTAGGAGATGTGTTTAAATTATATTTGACAGCGAGCTGGAAATGCTAATTTTCTTACTTCCTTGACAGATTGACCAAAGTAAATATCCGCACAGCGGATCAAATATTTTGACAGTTTAAATTCCTGGTCAGGGGTAAATACTCGGTTGTGGGCTACATACCCCATACTAACATCAGCCTGGTTACCTTCTTCGATCGCTGCATCTCTTTTTTCCTTGTATCGCAGAAGAGAAGAATGGTGAACTCCGTACATCTCTGCAGCTTTTCGTAAAGAAGTCCCTTTTTTGACTTCTTCATACGCATTTTCGTACTGAGTTATATCACACTCGCCTCTTGAAGTTTTTTTATACGTTGTCTGGGCATCTAGAACGAAAAAAGCAACGGTTATCATTGTTTCAATCGTACCCACAATAATTGCTTCATCCGTCCCCATACCCCTCAACCGCTAATAAAACAAACATAGCGTCGAAACAAAACAACATAAACAAAAACGAATCACGGTTTTCGAAACTTCAAAATCTAACGATAAAACAGAAAATCACTCAGAATGCAAATGCTAATATCAACAAAGTAATTTGAAAAAGAAAACAATAGAAAATACTTACTTTTTGTCGTAAAAATATAATAGGGTCCCCTGGAAACGTACAGAGCGCGCGAAGTGCAACGCGTCACTGTGATTCATGTCCGGACTCGCCGGCCGCGACTCTCTCCCCTTGTACCCTCACCAAACCGCTAATAGTTTACGAGTTATTAGCGATGGTTTAACCGTACCCAGTCTCCCCTACCGCTCAAAGGTACGTTTTGGCTTCTTTGTGCTTTGAACCACATTAGGAGGGCATTTTCGACAACTTGATGCGTCGGTTTGTGGCTATTCTTCATTTTTAAGGATTTGAATTCAAAGCATTCTCTTATTTTATCACGGTTTTTCCACGTCGTAGAAATTGTTGAATGGGAAACTTTGTATTCTTTGCACAAATCAGTATTGTTTTCACCATTTTTCAATTTAGTAATGATTTCCGCCTTCTCTTTAACAGTGAATGTGCGTCTAGCAGCCGTACATATTCAAAAGTTAACTAAAACCAATTGCTACTCATAATATCACTTTGTAACTGTTCCATAAATGGAACTCCGATTGGTACACACTTCCCTACCTACTAAGCTGATATCTATAAACAAAAGGTAAAGGTCTCCACATTTGCTGACCATTTGTGTGGATGTAAACAAACGATAAGAAATGTTTGTGAACGAAAGAAATCTTAGTGTCTTTGGCGACCGACTCCGATCGCAATATCTGCATGGAATTTCTAGGAATTTGTTACAAATGATTCATTAAAAACATTCTTTACAACCGAACTCTGCTTTACATCCAAAGTCGTTATAGCCACATGAATTTTGTACTTATTTTTATTTATTTATTTGCGAAAAATTACAGAGAAAAAAGAAATAGACGTATCTTCTGCCAAACTGCTGAACAGTTTGTCGGCAGTGTTCTTGCGGGTACAGCTGTCATCCAAGCACTTATTGGCTACTTAATACTAGAGTTACACATAAACGCAATTCGAAACAAAATAAAAAGTGTAAGGCATAGGCATACTAAAGTATGCTGTAAATGCTACAGACGAACCGTAGAAACGGTTTTGTGTGGTATTGATCTCAATTTTTAACGATACTGTCAAGTTCGATTTTTTGGAGCTACGTTTCCTTCTTTTTGTCTGGTGTTGACAATTTTGGTATTGGTCTTGTAATTGACCCTGACGCCTTCGCCGAAGTACTAGGCTCCGGAGAAACAGTTTGTGCTACTTTCTTGGATTCGTTTTTAATTTTCATCAGTGTTTTTTTTGATACACTAGTTGCTGCACAAGCCCTTTTTACAGCTTGGTCTACAGGAATCAGAAATCGTTTATTTGCGTTCTCATTTTCAAAGAACGTCAACACCCTTAATATTAAAGTCCTTGCTTCACTATGAATAGTCTTTCCCCTTGTTCTTGACATAAACAGGCTATTAAAATACAGCAAAAATGTTCAACTTAGCGAAAACTAACTACAACAATAACAACTAATTCAAAAACTTAATATCAACTGGCAATTTAAAACGGAGAGACGCTACGGTAGCAAAAATGCTATCGCTACTGAACGCTCTTAGCGAACCCGATGCGCTGCGCGGGAAAGCAGGAGAGGGTTCGCATTCCAGTGAGGTGCGCAGTTAATTTGTACGGGTTGTACTTCTGCTAAGTCGCAGGTGTGATGATCGTTCCGGGCAAAGTTGCTTATAATCATTTTGAGAATAAGAGTTTTTGTAATAGACGTTAATCTCACCGTCAAGCTCTTTTTCCATATTCATTATCTTAATATCCGTTAGTCGAACTGTTTCACCATCCGCATTTTTATTTAAGTTGCTACCACATTCTAGAGCCAAGTTCTTTAAATCACAAAAATCGCAATAGTCCTAGCTGTTTGTATAAGAGTCATGTATTGTTCGGGCACATAGATTGGTGATGGCTTAAGGATTTTTTTTTACTTCTTTTTCGATAACAAACTGAACATTGTCATTTATATTTTGAGTATTAAAAAAATATGAGTTATGCTTCTGATATTCAAGTTACTGGGAGCATACATGTACATTGAAAACATGAACTGATTTTTTGCTGACCACAGCAGTAGTCAGAATAAAAACCTATTTCTAAGTTAGTACCATTAGCAGATCTCAGTTGCTCCTCGCAGCCCATCAATTTCACTCCAAACGAAACATTCACAATAATCCTTAGAAAGATCACAAACTGTAAAGTTGCACACGTCCAATTTTGCCTTGTAATAAAATGCCGATGTTTTGCACATGGGAAGTGGTAAAACTGTTTGCAAATCGTAGCCAGCTACAACAAACGTATTGGTAACCTTTTTTTATCTTTTTCTTACTCCATTCTACTTAGCCGTATTTCAATATGGTTAGATCACCATATTGAAAAACGGCAACGGGAAATATGTATCTTCTAATTTTTCTCGTTCTGACGAGTTTAAGTTGTTATAAATTGAACATAGCTCACACGTCTTTTTTAGGTACAAAAATAATGATATAAGAAAACTTTTCTGTATGTTCGTCAGCTGCTTCTATTCCTTCATCTTCACATTTCTTTTTGTAGTCCTTGAACAAATCCGCTATATTCTTTTCACCTTCGATGTATTCCCTACTAGTCTATAATGACTATCTATGCGGGGTAGGGGATTCTATGTGATTTTTAATACCTTGAATTACAACGCGTCCAACTTTTTTCTGTTTTCCATGTTTGCTGCGTTTTTTTACCTCAATAATCCCAGTATCTGTTGTTTTTTCTATAACCGTTCTTATTGGTCAGTCATTTATTCCAAGGGTATTTTTAAAAATATCTTGCACACTCGTATTTTATTTTCTTTAACAGTAACGCAAAAATGTTTGTTGACTTGCGACTGTTATTTAATTTTACAAGCATTTCTTTGCTGACTGATCATCTCCAAAACTTTATACATTGTCACAATCTACATTGTCTTCAGCAGTATTATCCAAATTTTCAATATTACTGGTTTCATCATTAATTAACGATATTTCTGTAAATAATACGTGCAAAGTAATTTGAAAAATAAAACATAAATAAGCAATTTCCAGAAGCTTTTTAGAGAATTGTATTTGTACAAAAACAATAATTGATAAAAACTTGTTATGGCATCATTTCAAAAACAGTAGATTCAGATGTACTTGTTTTGAAAAATTAACAATTGAGACAATTGGTATCAAAATTTGTCAAATCCATTTATGATAAATTAGCAACATGATGAAAGTTTTAGTTTCACTACATGGCAACACCTGAGAACGTTAAGATGGCGGTGCATTCAATTAAGTTTTGTGGAAATAATAATACAACAAAAATCTCAAGTCTCATACAATAAAACTCCTGAATTTAGCTTGTAAGTTTGGAAATGTGGATTTGACTTAGTTTGATTGTGATATTTGTGGATTTGACAACGTTTGAAAGTAAGTTGTGTGGATTTAGCTTATTTTAAAAATAACGTAAGTTAAGATCAGGGTTTGTCAATCTTTACAAATTAACTCAATGTTTAAATAAAAAACACTATAAGTCAAATTAAAAGAAATATATTTATTTTGGTAATTTATACAATCAAATTCGGCAATTCTTCCTCCATCCATCTCCTCCATCTTTCATTTGAATAAAAATTAACACTGTCACTAGGAGTGACTTTTCAAAATGGCTTATTTCTGTATGGTCATTTTTTTCAGGACCAAGAAAAATACGAAAACTTTTCATATATGAATATTTTTAGTAACAAACTTCTATGTACATAATCTAGGTACGTTAATAGATCGTTTCACAGTGTATATATTTTTTTTAATACTCTAAATTATGAGTTATTATCATATGATTTAAGGAAATAAGCCATTTAGTCGCAAACTCCAAGAAATAAGATGTTTTGTTTTGGCACTCCTAAGAAATAAGCCATTTTGTTTTGGCACTCCTAGAAATAAGCCATTTTGAAAAGGATGGGCTAGCAAAAAAAAATTGTTTTCTAAAAACTTTTATTAAAATCTGAAAATCACACACGGACTTCTCCTACATCCTCTTCATTGCAGACACAATCATATTCATGTTCCTCAGCTGGTTCCTCCGTCACATGTAACAAAATAGTTTTGTACCATTGAAGTTCAGGCAAGGCAGTCCATTCTTCCCCAAATTGTTTTTCAAGTAAATTTATTACATCTTTTTTCTTTTTTTCTGAAACTGGCTGCGGAATAGATTCTGCAACATCAATAGTTAGTGGAATACGTTTACCCCGTTTCAATAATGTCTGCCAAGGATCATTTCCATCAAATCTATAATATTGGGAAGCTTTTATTTCACAACCGATAGTCATCTGTCTTTTAACAGTTTTTTTTATCCAGACTCTTTTTATTTTTTGTAATCCCTCCACATTTTTAAAATTTTCCTTTAAATCCTTTATTTCAAGCAGTTGCCAATCATTTCCTAATAACCTTACATTGCCATGGTTTTTGAAGATATCATGGTAACCATCTTTGGTGGTGATCACTGGTATTTTTCTTAATTCCTTTTCCAGTCGTCCAAAAACGCGATCGGCGGGCAAAAAACTGTGACCCCGCACTGGAAAAAATATATGTATTTCCTTCACTTGAGCAGGTGATTTGGAGTAAAGCCATTGCATTAGTGAATGTATGATATGATTATTTTTATTTTGGCCTCCACAGCCATCACAAAATAAACGTATAGTATCAACATTATTGTCAATGTTCATGGAGGATAGATAATCATATACAGCTGATCCTATTTCTGTTGGCCCGCGCTTGGCAATGGTTTCATCCCAAGTATAAAACCAAGGATCTTTTGAATTTAAAGGTACTACACAAAAATTATAAAGACTTATTTGCCTAGAATAAAAGGCATCTTGAATAGGCGTTTTTGGAAGTGCTTGGACTTGTTGAAGATCAAAACAAAGTGAAATGGAGTTTGGAGGATTACCTTTCATGTGGGTATAAAATGCCTTGGCCCTTATCTTATGTACCCGAAGTTCTACCATTAATTTTTGCTTTTTTTCACTGTCTCTTTCATTTTTGATTCTATTTCCCCACAGCACACACACATTGCAAGCATCAGAGGATGGCGCAGAAAATCCTACATTAAACTCTTCATAAAATATTTTATAAAACATGGTTTTTTTTACTTGCAAGTTTGAGGCAACAGAAGAATTATACAACTCCATTAGTTTCTTACAGTTTAAATCACTAGACAGATATATTCTTTTTGATTTTTGTCTGTTGTGGTGGCTTTCTCTTGCTGGTAGACATTTTATGAAATTCCTTAGTGATTCCTTTTTATCAATAGATTTGTATGACTTACGGTCCCCACCACGCTTTTCTTTAGGAATGTTTCCTCTGACTGTAGTTCTATTGATTATATTAAGCCTTTTTTCATTGACACTAAAAACTGCAATGAACATTTTCTTACACACAGGTTTAATTTTATTTTTCTTACAAAATAAGTTGTAACTGCAGCTTACAGTTCTCTTTCTCATATTCTTTGATGGTTTGGTTTTATCCTGTGGTTCATACGAATGTAATAATCTACAAAGATAGGTATCCTGATCAATTTTGGACGTGTTAGCATAAAACGCACTACGGTTTATTAGAACTTGGCGCGTAGTGAAAGAACTACATTTATATTTACTGCCCTCTTTGTGCCGACATGGAATCCTGAATTCTAAACCCAAAGGATCCTTATCAATGTACCTGAAGCAATAATAAATTTAATTGTTAAGAAATAGGTATCTAGTAGGATTAAATTACAATTGAAACGAGAACCGTTTATACATTGCTGAAAACTACTTACGATTTTCTTGTTCGGCTGATTTGTCCTGATTTTCTTTTTCTGGTGCCTGAATTTAACTCCTCCACGGTCTTATCTGCCATTATGCACCGTTATTTACTCAGAATTATTCGGATTAGCAACAAAAACACCAACGAGCAACGTTACAAGAAAATATTTTTCACCTTGACACTCAGCCTTGACATGAAAGTATTGAGAAGTTGACAGCAAGGTGACACATGACGTTTAATATTTTTTTAATTGGCCGTAGTCAAATAAAAAGTGTTGCCAATGTATAAAAATATATTTGCGGATCCACTTCCAGATATTAAAGCTATCTTTCAACCCTCCAAAATAACCTGTGATACCAGATTAGAAATAAGCCATTTTGATACGTATTAACAAAATTTCCATACAAAATGTTCTAGAAATGAGCTATTTTGAAAAAAACTCCTATCACAATTAGTAGGGCCGAGAATTAACGTGAATTAAGCTATTTTGTTGCGGAAAGCATTTTCTATGGCCATTTTTCTTCGAGATTAAAGTACTTTAGAACCGGACACTTCACGTCATATAATGTGAGTGTACATAAAGTCCCGATTGGCATTAAAAAAATAAGTAAAATTGGGAACCCGAAATAAGCCGTTTTGAAAAGTCACTCCTCACTTGGTCTTTCAAAAACATTTTTATAGTATTGTAAATCCGGTAAAAGCTCCCATTTCTCTCCGTAGTGAGCTGCTAGCAGCTTTTTAACATCTACCATTTTGCCTTTTTTGATTGCCACGTTTATAAGTATGCTTTTTGGATTTATTTGACTGGCAGTTTTGTTCTTTTTGCTAATATTTTTGTATAAACCCAAGGCATTATGATAGGGATCATCAAAAAGATTTGATTGAAAATTATGGGGACAATAACAAAGCTGTCGGTAACAAAATTGTTATGAAGCATTTATACTAGGCTATGTTTTCTAATACTAATGAGGTACTTTGTTGAGCATATTTTTCTTTTTTGTAATCGATAATAGTTTAAACTTATCCAAAAACTAAAAATCAAAATATCTTGTTATTCATAAGCAATGATGTACATTTTACACGATAAATGGTAAATATAGGTATTTCTATATAATTAACTAGCTTCTGCCAGCGACTTCGTCCGCGTGTAATAGTTACTTTACCCCGGATTTTGAAACTCTTAGCCCGATCGGTTTAAAATTGACAAAGTTTCATACAAACGTTCATCCCCTATTTTATCCCCTTGGGGGTAGAATTAATCAAATTCCTTTCTTAGCGCATGCCTACGTCATAACATCTACCTGCATGGCAAATTTCAGCCCGATCCGTTCAGTGGTTTGGGCTGTGCATTGATAGATCACTATGTGTGTGTGAAATGTGTACAACTTACCTATAACAAAAAGAAATGAAATGCCTGTGCAAAATTATATTATAATAACCTACACCTACTTCACTTAAAAATAAATACCTATAATTACGTATAACTAATTAATAAAATAACTACTAATTAATAAAAGTATCTACGCTTTTACCTACTTAATACTAAAAAAAACAGAACATAAATTAGCCAAAACTAACCTATCGGTATCTAAAAATCTATGCTCCTACTTCTACTACTACAAGGTGTCTCAAAAGAAAGTTCACATTTAAATCTTTTTTTAAAAGAAAAGTCTTAGCTTTATTGAAAAAATGTTTATTTTATATTGAAGTACACTGTTTGGGAATTTATTTTTTAAAAATAACATCGTCCAAATGTAAACCGTTGCGCTCTCGGCATTCATTTAGTCGGGCACTAAAATTGCCTATGACAGCTCGGCAGGTAGTCTCCGTGATGGCTGCCATTTCATGACGGATATTTTCTTTTAATTGTGCCAGGGAAGTCGGTTTATTAGCGTAAACTTTTGATTTGACATAACCCCACAGGAAAAAATCCATAGGCGTTAAATCGGGACTCCGTGGAGGCCAATTTATGTCACCTCGCCTGGAGATTAATTTGTTCGGAAAAATTTCTCGAACTCGAGGCAGAGATCTGTTGGACGTGTGTGAAGTTGCTCCATCCTGCTGGAACCATGTTCTTTGGTTGTAACCAGGAAAGTTTTGCAGTTGGGGTACGAAAAACTCGTCTAACATCTCCACATAACGCTCTGAATTCACTGTGAGTGTGCGTCCCCTTCCATCTTCAAAAAAGTAAGGGCCGATAATTCCTCGCGCCGACATCGCTGCCCATACGGTGACTTTGGGTGAATGTAGCGGTTTCTGATGTTTTTGTTTTGGGTTGGTTGCACTCCAGTAACGACAATTTTGCTTGTTTACATGCCCATTCAGGTGAAAATGGGCTTCATCGGAAAACAAGATGTTGGTGAACGTTGGAAAGCGCTCAATCATCTGATTTACAAAGGCAAGCCTCTGACCAGCATCTTGAGGTTTCAGTTCTTGCACTAACTGAATTTTGTACGGGTGCAGCTTTAAATCTTTGTGTAAAATGCGGCATAATGAAGATCTGTGCACATTTAAAGCAACAGCACGCTTCCGAATCGAGAGGTTTGGATCATCTCGAATAGACTGAGTAACACTGTCCACGTTTTCGGCTGTTCTTGGTCGCCCAGATTTTGGTTTATCCAGAGTTGACCCAGTCTCTTCAAACTTCTCAACCCATTTTGAAATGAGACGAGTGCTAGGCGCATCATTTAAGTGACGAATATGTCGAATACTGCAGAATTTTCTACGCGCTACAGTCGCCGAATTACCGTTTTTGTAAAACTCACGTACGCACAACGCACGGTCCTCACCAGAGAAACGCTCCATAGCGACTAAATTCCCAAGAGCCAGACTACCGACTGACATACCCCCCGCGCCCCTCAGAATAGTTGCTTTCGCGTAATAAGATAATGTTACGAGCTTCGGGTTCGTTACAATAAAATCAGCCGATTAAATAAACAAAGATGACACTTTAATTTACACCACACTAATTACACTATAAACGCACTAATCACAAAACACAATCGCACTATTAATCACTTGAGTTCGCAGTCGAAGATCGCTCTCGAGGTTATAACTCGTATCGCAATTCCAATACTGACTCGGTCGGTACATGCGGGCGCCTTATATAGAGCGCCGAGTAGATCCAGAAAGTTCGCGTACATATCGGTCGCGAGCGACTAAGGTCCGAGAGTTCTAGCATAGAAAAATCTCGAAGGTCCTTGACTTCACCAGTTCTGCTACTCGATACTAGATGGCGCTAGTGGTACCGAATGCCGCTATCTTCCTTACTAGATTGTGGCGCGCAACAATAAGCAAATGTGAACTTACTTTTGAGACACCTTGTACTTCACCAAAAAAGAAATAAAATTGAAACTATTAATAATTTGTAATTTTAACGAATATTTAAACATTACCAAAATAACTAATAAGTATCTATTTTATAAAATAGCAACAAAAGTCACACAAAAATAATCACAATAACATCTTACAGCATGATTCAGTATTAAAGCGCGACGGCGCGATGGCTTATTATTGTATTCATGTATAAGTTTGGTGTTTCTATACCGATTTCTATGATTCTTTTTTATTGAATAGGTTAACTTTTTTTAATTAGGGATGAGTGAGAGTATTATAAACGTAAGAGTAAACAAATATAATCAGAAAGCTCCGAACTGCTAAGCTATCGGGAGTTACACGTGTTATTGTGAGTCAACCATAAAAGATAGACATACATATACTGTTGTGGGATATTTTTTAGATAATTTTATGTAGAACATTTCCGTGATACATTATTTCTATGTAACTTTAACCATTAAGGCTACACACGCGACGGAAGCTTAAAAAATGGAGTAACTTCTCCCGTTTTCCCAACATTTCCCTTTACTGCTCTGCTCCTATTGATTGTAGCGTGATGAAAAGTATACTATAACCTGCCCAGGAGTATGAAGAATAATTACACCAAGTTTCGTTAAAATCGGTCGAGTAGTTTTTGTTTCTATAAAGAACATACAGACAGACAGACAGACAGACAAAAATTTTACTGATTGCATTTTTGGCACCAGTATCGATCACTAATCACCCCCTGATAGTTATTTTGAAAATATATTCCCTGTACAGAATTGACCTCTCTACAGATTTATTATAACTATAGATAACAATAACGAATAGTAATTTTACGCTTACGTGTCGGTGAGCCCTAGAAAACGCTATTAAATGCTATATAAATTAATTAACATTTAACTCCATTGTATTCTAATATTTGGTATCATCTAAAAATACTAATAAGTAAGTAAAGTTAGTGTATTTTTTGTGCAAATTATTATTAAATATGTATCCTACTAAATTAAATAAGGTATACTAAATTATAAAAGTAGTAAATCTTTACGTTGAAGTTACTTGAAAATAACTTTTTTTTTATGGGAAATCATCAAATGACTTCTCCCGCTCTGGGCGGAGCGGAAGAGAGTGTCAGACTCTTACTGACTAAAACCCACCCGTGTTCCTTCTTATGTCCTTTGCGTTCCAGGGCCGCGGTGACTCTTTCGAACAAATTCCGCAACCCTAGCAGGCACTGACCCTATGGGGTCCCGTCTTCTTTGCTGACGGCTTTTTGAGGCGCGCGTGGAACACGACGCGCCGTCGACTCGGGCCTGGTTGCTATCGGACGGCGAGCCACCCATAGCTCGCCATCCGCAGGCCCGCAGTTACTTAAAAACACCTTCAGACTAAGTATAGGAACGATAAAATCATATTATTTAGTCTTATATTGCTTGCATGCATAAAGCGTTACGTAGAAAACATTTAAACCTTTTGACACCACAGTTACAAAGTCAAATTGTGCCCAGCACCCCATGGCCATGTCTTGTACATGAACGTGGTGTGCGGGGCAAAATCGGCTTGTCATCTATTTGTGGCTGTGGCGGTTAAAAGACTAATAATTTAGTAAAAACAGAAATCAATTTACACAATACTTACTCATCAGTAGGATAATGGTCATACACACTGAAATCACAACAAGTATACCAAAAATATGGTGTTTTTCACAATAAATTTATATTTTGTCTAGACATATCGCTTGCCCGCAAGAATACTGTTTTAACT
This sequence comes from Hecatera dysodea, assembly GCA_905332915.2. NCBI lineage: Eukaryota > Metazoa > Arthropoda > Insecta > Lepidoptera > Noctuidae > Hecatera > Hecatera dysodea. Next base: position 3,556,481 of record HG995290.1, on the reverse strand, counting down.
CTAAAAACGTACTTTTTCAGGAGAAGCGATTCAAGTTTTTAACTAAAAATATTGTGGTATATCCATAAGATAAACAGATTATTTTTTACGATTAATATGTATTAGTATGTACTCTATAATTATTTTTAAAGACATTACTCTATTTACCATTATTTATTAAATTATTTACACTTTTTACCACTTGTGACTGTATTCTTTTGAATTTTACTTTTGTTCAAGATGTTTAGTTTAAAAAGAAAACAGTATTTATATATTTTTAAATGCGATTTAAGTGATGAAAAAAACAAAATAATTAAATCAATTCTCACTTTATTATTACAAAAAGACCTTAGCATCAATCTTGACTTATAAAAATCTAATGAATAACAATCTTAAGGTATTATTCTAGTCTATATCTAAATTTCAGTCTTTGTACCAAAACAAAAATCACAAGGTACTTATTGAACTAGTCAGTATCAAACAAAAATAAAAATCTCAAAAATGTTAAAAGTTAGTATTACTTACATTAACTTAATAGGAACTTTACGCTTTGCAAGTAAAGTGTATAAACCTGGTAAATAACAGAATATTGAACAAAATATTTTAAGAACAACAACTTTCTGAAAAAACATACTAATTATGAAATTATTAGTTAAGAAAAAAACAATTAAGTACTAATTAAACAAAAAAAAAGAACCTCATAGTACATACTTATGAATATTATTAAAAATAAATAAGTGCTACCTTATTGAATAAGTGAAACCGTGAGAAGGTACTATGAGGATTTGTATTAAATATATAAAAGTTACTTATAAATTTTCATAAAAATCTTTATAGTATTTAGGAATTATGTTTTTTTCAACTAATTTCAACAGCCCCTGTTTCTTTTTACTTGTAATTTTAATCCTCTCAGAATAAGCTACAGGTAAATTCGGTGACATTAAGTCGTTTTGAGTGCTGCGAGTGGACCCTGCTACTTTTATTTGCTTATAGGAGGTGTCAGAGTAAGATGTTTTGTAAAAAAAAGACCCAGGGTCAGATTTAGACATGTAAATAATACTGAAATCATTCATTTTTACAGATTCATTCAGAATATTTTTGGAAAAGTTTTTTCCAATCTTTGGTGACACTTCTTTAAAATCGTAAAAGCTGTCGTAGGTCAATTCATTAACTGTGAATGGTTTACCGTTAGATTTAGCAGTTCTAATTAAAGTAAAATACTGATCAGGTGTATATATCGTAGTGGAACGAAGGGACTTTTTAATTTTTCTTTCAATTAGAGAATGGCAATTATCACCCTCATTTTGGGTGTGTCCCTTAATTAGGAATTTGTGAGTAATAGAACGAATATTTTGAAATCTATTTACTGCTAAGATGTACATTGAAATCATGAAACGGTTTTTCTGCTGCCCGCAGCAATTATCACTGTAGAATATTACATCAACTAATTGCTCAGCCTTTGTGTCAATTTGGTTAAGATAATTCCACACGCAAGTTGCAATCTCATTCACGCCACGATTGCCATGCCCTTCGTGCCATACATTACAGTAAACATCTTTTGTTTTCAAATCAGTTATTGTAAAATTTAAAACATTTACTTTAGATATGTAATAAAAGTTACTTACGTCCCCCCTTGGACAAGGCATTGTTGCTTGTAAATCATAGACAGCAACTACCACACTGCTCCCTTTCAATTTGTGTTGTTCTTTCTCGGCTCTCGATAGATCTTTTTCAACTAAATGTGTATCATACTCCACTTTAAGACGTTGTTTTTCTTCCCCGGTAGCATTCATAAAGGCCTCACAAGTATCACACCTATCTTTTTTAGGTGAATAAAAGGCAATATTAAACTCATTATTAAATATATGACTATACAAAACATAGTTACCATATGGCTTATATACAGTCTGACATAACTTAACGTAATCTCTGTGGAGATCAATCAATGTTTTACTGCCATCAATATAAAGTTTATTAGTATTACTGCGACAGTAATGGCTGTCCATAGTCGGAATATATTGTATGTGCTCCCTTATTTCGGATTTGATAATATTCGGTATTTTGGCATGATTTCCATGCTTTCCTCTACCATCTACAGCTACAACGTTGTTCATTGTAGGTATACGCTTTTCAAAGGCAGTCCTTATTACGCGATCATTTAAGGCAAGTGTGGATTTAAAGAACGTTTTACAAACACGTACTTTATTATTTTGAACCGAAAAATAAAATGCATTGTTGCTCTGCCTAGGATTTGCCGCATTTGTGTATTTATATTTCGGATTAATTATAGTAGTGCTGTTTATAATGAATTGTCTTTGCATCGTTATATTGCCTAAATTGTAATATTCCTGAAAGATGTTCCGTCTTTCTTCTTCTGACACATTTGCAGAACATTTTAGACGACACTTCTCACCACATGGTGGCCCTACTTTTCTGGCTGGAATGACTTTTTTTAGTTTTTTTGATATGTAGCTTTGACCTGTGTTTCTTAAACGTTTCGCGACTTCCGATTTCCAGTCATTAATATTTCGTTGTCGTTTACGTGTGAGTTTTTTGTTCAAATCTATGTTTTCAACCTGAGAATCTGCAAGTGGAATGATTTCAATGCAAGAGTCGTGTAATGCAGGTGGAATGTTTTCGCGGTGGGTGGAATGTGAGCGTGTACTAGAAGCTGATGATGATGAACTGGAATTGGAGGAGCTGGAGCTGGAAGATGAACTTGAATCCGTTGATGATATTGAAGCTGATCTATCTCTAAAGTTCGGATCTTTAACGCTGTCATCTGAATCGAAATCGGGTCCATCACTTTTATCGGCTTCACTTAGATCTTCAGTGTTAGATATGCCTAAAATATAAATTAAAATTTGAATGATAAATATACATATATATAAATAAATGAAGGAATAGTAACCTCCGTTCAGATTAAAAAATCATTCAAATATATTCTCACCATTAATATCAGAAATATTTGCATCGTTTTTCAAACAATTTTCAATAGCACTGGATGCTGGAATACTATGATCTGGAGCATTTATATTTTCAATCAAATTGGTTTGTACATTTTCTGTAATAAGGAAAATAAATTAATAAAAAAAACTTGATAAATGCGGCATAGCGGAACAACTAGAAAAACGTGTCATTGCAATACTTAAATTACTAATATTTTGGGTTCTTCATGTTACTCGTATTTTGATCAAAAGAAAAATAATGTTTATTTTCATAATATTATAAATGTGAAAGTTAAGATGTTTAGGTATTACTCAATAACGTCAGAATGGCTGAATAGGCCCAGATAAAATACAACGCCTTCTTGTGTTCGATATTGAGCCACTAATAAAAGTTATTAATAGCTATTATAAAAAAATACTATTCTTACCATTTGGATTAGATTCGCATGCGAAATCAACATTTTCTAAACATTCGATGTAGCCAGGGCCTTGTTCATCTAAGCTAGTATCAAGATTTTCGGATGAGTTCAAATTATATTGACGGTTATTCGATGTGTCACCCAGTGCTACTACACATTTTCGAATATAATCTAGTCTTTTCTGTGGTATCATTCTGAAATAAAGAATATGAAACTGAAGATCATAGACAGAATTAGACAAACTGCTATCTAAATTAAATAAACACATCAAAAGTATCTAGGGATCAACATATATTTTTGCAATAACTTTTCTCCTGATTGATATTAATTAAAATTTTCTTTAAGGATTCATCAAATAAAGTGTTTTCGTTTGTCACAGTAACGATAAACCAAGTCACCTTTGCATTAATAAAGAAATTTGCCATTTTCCTAATAAAGGGATTTTTGACATTTGAACCACTAACATTAAAGTTCGAAAAAAAGACTGAAATAACAGTTTTCTTTAAAATTTTATTGGGTAACTTAAACAATTAATAATCCGTGTTTCTACCGCGAACACTAACAACACAAGAACATCGGTTTGGCATACTCAAAATGAGTTCATCCAAATCACGCTGTGGAATGGCCGCCCATGTTCGTTGCAACAACAAAAAAAGGTCTTCTTGCGACTGGATACCCTCCATATTCGGCAGAGCTCTTCGCTTACCTTGGCTGAGCGCCATGGAGGACGGTATCGCTGCACCACACGGAGACAAGACCGATACATTCAAATCTTAACTCGAAGAGCTCCAACAATAACCGCCATGATGTTAGCCGTGAGGCTTCATCACTCTTCAGGGAACTTAATTAGCGACCAAACAGTCAGAAACCGCTTGCATGAAGTGAACCTTCATTCCCGAAGACCGCTACGGGTACCACCTATAGCAATGCACAATCGTAGGATTCGATATCAATGGGCTCTTGAACACAGAAATTGGGCAGAAGAACAATGGCGTTTCGTGTGCTTTTCTGATGAGTCTCGTTTTGGTATGAGACCGGATACAAGACGTATACGACACTGGAGAACCCCTGGACGCCAACAGCGATTAAAATCCTGCCAGGAAGTCCATCCTTATAGTGGTGGAACCATCATAGTATGGGCGGGTATTTGGATCGGCGGAAGAACTGAGTTGATTTGGATCAGAGGCAACCTCAACGCTCAAATTTATGCTGAGACGATTGTATCAGACGTCATCGTTCCTCTACAAGTGCAAATCGGTCCCTTATTTCAGTTAATGCATGATAATGCACGACCGCACACCGCAAGAGTTGTAAGACAGACTCTCGCCGCAGCTAACATCAATGTCCTGCCCTGGCCTGCTCAGTCGCCAGACTTGAACCCGATTGAGCATGCATGGGATATGCTACAGAGAAGAGCTCTGCCGAATATGGAGGGTATCCAGTCGCAAGAAGACCTTTTTTTGTTGTTGCAACGAACATGGGCGGCCATTCCACAGCGTGATTTGGATGAACTCATTTTGAGTATGCCAAACCGATGTTCTTGTGTTGTTAGTGTTCGCGGTAGAAACACGGATTATTAATTGTTTAAGTTACCCAATAAAATTTTAAAGAAAACTGTTATTTCAGTCTTTTTTTCGAACTTTAATGTTAGTGGTTCAAATGTCAAAAATCCCTTTATTAGGAAAATGGCAAATTTCTTTATTAATGCAAAGGTGACTTGGTTTATCGTTACTGTGACAAACGAAAACACTTTATTTGATGAATCCTTAAAGAAAATTTTAATTAATATCAATCAGGAGGAAAGTTATTGCAAAAATATATGTTGATCCCTAGATACTTTTGATGTGTTTAGTTGTAAACAGAACATAATAGTTTTTACCTTTGATACATTAACATCAACTAAAATTCAAATGAACACAGACACATTTTGTAATAATACTTGAATAAGATACAACCTTATGGTGATTAAAGTAGCAAACAAAAAAATACACAAAACTTTTAATAGATCATAGGCACAACTTAAAATAATACTTTGTTCTTTTAAATACGGGGTACACTAAGCGTTCCGTTATAGTGAAGAATACAGGTTAATTTTCGTGTTATAACTCTGTTCTAAATAAAATTTGGAAAATAAAATACTTACTTAAAGAAAAATACAGCAAGAAATCACAATAATACACTTTTCTTCTTATGGTAAAACCGAATCTATGTATCATTAATAGATAATACTCTGTTCCAAATAACAACACGGGTCAAACTTGTTCAAGGACAGGAGCAACACTGAACGTGTCGTTCTTCCTTTTTCTAGCGAAACAGAAAGAGCGAGAAGGATATAGATGCAACTTTCGTAATTGGTTCATTCAAGGTGAAAGCGATTTTCGACCTAATTTAAAAGGTAGAACGTACTTTTTTTAGTCGAGCTGTTATTTATTAAGTCAGTTAGTGCCAAATTTTGACATGATACTGTATTCTTCCGGACAAGCGATATGTAGGTAGAATTAAATGTATTAATCTTGAATCTTGAAAAATTCATCCAAAACTATACACCCCTAGTTTTTAATTAGTACAAAAAATAACAGGGCTTTGTCCGTGCCCGTTACTGATCATATTTGTGTAGTCAAAAGTAAAAAAATAAAAACCTAAAATTGTCCACGGATTTTTTTAATAATGGTAAATTCATAATAGAATCAACATTCATAACAATTGCTACTAGAAAATACTACGCACAGTGTTTTTCCATTTTAATCGTCATTTATTCATTCATAAATCAATAGCCTGTACAATATTTTTATAAGTTGAGTGGCATTTTAGGATATAAAAAACGCTAATAACTTTGCTGTTTATGAACATAATTTTTTGAGACTTTTCTTAAATAATAACAAGACCTTTTCTAATATGCCCTTAAAGTATTTGTACTAATTAAAAACTAGGGGTGTATAGAATAAAATGGGTCTCTTTCCATGGCCATGGAAGTCTGTTATCATAAAATAATATAAAATCGTTGATTCATAACCTTGTCGATATCAATCTTGATTCCCATATTGTAATTTTTTCTAGTTTCTAATCAATACAACAGGATTAACACTGGTTATTCTGAAAACAAAAGAAAAATTTATAAAATCGACATTTTGTATAAAAAAATCGAGTTAGGTACCTACGTCTGCAAAGCAAGGGTCACACATGCAGTCAAAATAAATAGGACCCTTGACACAATCGTCATAGTATACATTTTTACACGCCAAGCATTGAGATGCTTGAAACTATAAGCAGTTTTGCCAAGGACCGAACAAGAGCATTCGTGGCACTCCGCAAATCTTAGTGGAAATATTTTTACACCTTCTTTGTTAATATTTAATTTATTTTCTTGATCGGTATTTGATTATTTATCAGGTAATAAGACCAGGGGCTGCAATCCAATATTAATCAAATCGGATTCTCCTTCAGTTTGGGAACAGTTATGTTCATTGAACAGCGCAGTTATCTTCTGCGCTGTACATATCGATGAAATCACGAAGTTGAGTTGTGTCCTGATTTATTTGTTGCTACTATTTTTAACGGTAGTTTATCAGTATTACGCTTAAATGGTCTAGCATACATTTTTGAAGTAGACGGAATTTAAATATTTTCTTTGTCATCGTGGTAAATTGACTGTAGAATAGTGTGATTTTGGGGAGAAAAGCAAATGCAATCCTCTCGTGAAGGTTCACAGAAACAGCTCACATCTCTAAAGGACAATGGGCAATTTTGTATGGAGCGTGGGCGGTCCGCGGCCAAGAATGTTTTTATCATTTATTGGTGTGCTTTAGTCCTACAATTATTGTGGACAAGTCTTATTACTGTGGTGTACTTCTAAAATGAATAAAAGACATTTTTGTGTTTGAACCTTTATATCGTTTTACTTATTATTCTATTATTTCAAAAGGAAAGTGAAACAACAAATCTAGATAGTCTCAAAGATATTTACTATATAATAAATCACATAATGTATTATTAGTAAGCACAATTACCATACTATGTATTGTAATCTACATGAAACCTTTATTTTGTTATAAAAAAAGTTATGTTTAATAAACTATTATTATATCTAATTATTTATTACATAATTATTATATCAATAGGTATAGATATTGTAGGACCACATGTGCATTTTTAAAAATAATTAAGACATTTTTTTTTTAAAGGAATTAAGTCTTAGTTAGTTTGTGATTTTAGAGCATGTTTAGCCTAGTTCCTCCTACTCATGCTCTAAAATCACACTTAATTCTGCTGCTGGCAATTGATTTCTTGCCCAGCCTATATACCATTCTACGCACATAACATGTGCGCAGCATCCGACCGTGCGCCTACCACACAGACACGAACAATAGTAAAGGGCGATAGCTTCTCTTCCGTTCCTTTGTCGGTCAATAATAATGTAGGAATAATAGGTCCTAGATCTTACGTGCCTTGACTGTATTCGAACGCGTAACAACCAAACGTCTTGCTCTGCTATATATTCGCTAAGACTTATTTGTTGCTCTCGGTACACTTCAATATTATACAAGCCCTGTACTAGGTGCTCAGCATAATAACTGCGGGTTACCTTGATTTGATACGTACCGAGAGCAAACAAAACAAGATCATCCTCTGAAAGAGTTGGAAAATCGTCAAAAATAAGGTGGTCACTAGTGATGCTTTGGAACGTTGCTCTTTGTTTATTCATATTATTACGAACAACGTAGTCCGCCAGGTGATTGGGTCGATTTAAGTGGTCATTTATAATGTCTATAAATGTAGCTGCATGTACGCTATCGTGTATCGGCTCCTGGAAAGCTTTATTTAATGCAGCTGCTATTTTAAAGTCTACGAACATGTGGTTTAAAGCCCGATTAAAATAATCCTGGCGGAACAACTTAAAGTCACGCTCAAATCGACCGTTTATTACTTCTACCACCCAGCGGCATATGGTGACCAATCTAGACCTATTCGCTTGTTCGGTTGTTAGTTGATCTACACCGCGTCCTTTACTTTCAGGCATGTAAGCAGAATAATTCAATTGGGACAAATCGGGGAGGGCGTCTCTAAACCCACGATCTAATATAAAAACATCACTTTGACGAAAAAACCAATGAAATGTACCTTCGTCATTATATATCATTCTTTGTAAAATAGTTACATCTGAGTCAGTAGCCGCATATGGTCCACAAACATCTAAAATATAACCATCGCAGCTTACAATAATAAATGGTTTAACAAGGTTTGAGTATTTATGTAAGCTATACGTTTTGCTCTGAAAAGAATAATTCGAACTCTTCTGTATGTAGATGTATGTGCTATCCATTATTACAATTGCTTTTCTGTCTTCTAATGTTGAGTTTGGTTTTCCAAATAAAGCATTCGGTACGTACAGGTTGCGTTCAATAAGCGTTATTCTGTCGACGTAATCGAACCCTAGGTGCCTAGGCACAAACTCAGCACATAAACAACCTCTTGCTTTTTTTAAATGCCGTTTTGTTGTGTTGATGGCCTTGTAACCGTGTCATAAAACGTTTAGAAGTTAGGGTATAAAACATTAAATATAATAATAACATAATATTATGCGATGTTGCCTTATGCAATTACGTTATATTGACATTCGAATATTTTTTTTCCTAAATGGAATACAGTAAAGCGCTAAAGCGACATAGAGCTTCAATATATGTAATTCATAAGATCATGCTGTACAAATATAGCACCTCCAGCAATGATAACCAAAATGAGTTAATCCGAGGCAGGGCTATGCGCAATCGCTTAGTTAGTAGGATGTAATATAGGTGAATAAATAATATTACTATTAAATATTTTAATATTTTTATGAAGCAAATTGATAAACTCTATAAAATTTTAAACTTATATAATGAGTATCTCTACATTAACTAAATATATTAAGAGGCTTATTTTTACTTGTAGTGTGTGGTCTCGCCCACTTGTTATCTCCGCTGTCTAAACCGATATCGTTCCGCCATAAACGAAGGTTTGGGTTGAAAGTGATCTTTGGCTTATCCGGGCTCGTTAAATTACTTAGCAGTTCGTACGCTTCATCACCCATTGCTGCGATTAATGTAGGTAGCCATAGTTCTTTTTTGATTCCATTCACTTCAAAATACATCTCTGCTCGTTCCACATACAATATCCAATTCCCGGAACGCACACTGAATTCCATTAACTTCCATAGGGAATGGAACATGCGACATGTCCGATCATTTTCAAAGTTCAATTCCGCACGCTAATCCAATCCTCGTTTGCCACAGTTATGTTGTAGAAATTAGACACGTACATCGAGTTCAACCGTTTATTGTAGACTGCCCGTCTGACACTACGCGCTTACATGTGTGTGTGCGCATGTGTGCGCGCCATGCATACACTACATTACTATTACCTTAGGTAAATATAAGCAAAACTTAAAAACGCAAAATCAAGAACCAGTCTCACAGTTAGTCTTAAAATTAGGCAGTAAAAGAGGCAACATATTAGATAATTTAACGAAGTCAATTCTTTCGCCCAAAGGGTTCACATTATGTAAAAACAAACTTAACATCTTGTATAGCCTTAGGAATTCTGCATCTCAGACTTTTGCTAGTATCCCACTCGCAAAATTCAGAGATGCAGAATGCCGCCTATGGCTATGCCTATGGCTAAGGGTATGTCAGAACATACATACTTACTTACCTTTGATTACTATAGCAATAGGGACAAGACAATTGCTGAACTACTCAGTGTTCAGCGGTTCTGTATTGTCTCTACTGCGATAATAGTCAAGCCAAGCTTGAGCGATGTTTACTAAAGAGCTAAAAACCTGGTTCCGTTCGTGCTCAACCTCCAACGCACGCATGTCTCGCTCGTGTTGTAGTTTTGTCCGGGCTTCCTCCAGCTGCAGGCGTCGTAAATTCCACGGCTGTAAACTTGCTTGCCGCTCTCTCGAAGGGGGTCGGTGCCTGTCTACGGCGGGCGCGCTAACGAGGGCGGTCGGGGGAGGCAGCAGACTGCGGTGTCGCTGGCGACCTCAACTGCGGACGACGCCTGGTACGAGTAGATGGAGAAATAGCAGACGTGCGGGGACAGGTGGCCGCCTTTGCGTCGGAGTAGTGGGCGTTGCAGGGGTTGGCGGGGATGGCGCTGCCGGGGCTGGTGTGTCTGCCAGGGCTGGCGCAATAGGCTGCCGGTGTCAGCCAATCAGTGTTATTTTGGACAGTTTACGGATCCTTTGTTTGTTCAAAATGTTTTCTTAAATCAAATACTGCTATTATTTTCTAAAATGTGAAGGTTTGGATGTTTGTTAGTTTCTTACTCAATCATGCAAAAACGGCTGAGCCGATTTCGATGTAATTGGCACACAGATATAGAATATTAATAGCAAAACTAAGGTTCTTTAGGAATTCTATATTTTACATATATATAAAAATAAATATGATGATACTAGCTGTTGCCAGCGTCTTCGCCCATAATTGGGATAAAAACTATCCTATCCATCACCCCAAAGTAGAATGACAGAAAATGCCTAAGGCATTAAGTCCGCCGTTGTACATTGTTGCACCCATTATAGCAAGCACTCTTTCATCGCTAGCTGACAAGGTTTGCCCGCTTGCGGGCCCACCTCCATGGTTGCATGGTGCTTTATGGTTTGTGTCTTTTTTGTCTTGGACTTCCAATCTGCCCACACCTTTATTGAATAAAAAGGCTTATTCCACTTTTCCCCGTTGACCCAAAATTTTTATTTAATGGGGATAAGTGAACTAAAAAGTTCAATAATCCCCATTAGGTAGGTACGTTAAAAAAATAAAATATATGAATCATGTTACATTTATTAATTAAAAATATAACTTTCTTATACCTAATAAAATCACAGATTGTACAATTATTAATTTAAAATAAAAAATATAACTTTCTTATACCTAGTAAAATCACAGATTGTACAATTATTAATTTAAAATAAAAAATATAACTTTCTTATACCTAATAAAGTCACAGATTGTTACAATCATTAATTTAAAATTGTAGCATGAAAATATTTCTTTCTTATACCTTGTAAAATCACAGATTGTACAATTATTAATTTAAAATAAAAAATGTAACTTTCTTATACCTAGTAAAATCACAGATTGTACAATTATTAATTTAAAATAAAAAATATAACTTTCTTATACCTAGTAAAATCACAGATTGTACAATTATTAATTTAAAATAAAAGATGTAACTTTCTTATACCTAGTAAAATCACAGATTGTTACAATCATTAATTTAAAATTGTAGCATGAAAATATTTCTTTCTTATACCTTGTAAAATCAAAGATTACACTCACTTAAGTTTTTCTAAACAGTGCCCAATCGTAATTTCATTATTAATGAGTTCCATTTGGACCTCTTGTATATAATTATCGCGATTGATGCTTTTTTTTGTTTTTTCCGCTATACCTTTATTTTCAGAAACCCCCAATGCAAGAACTTCGTAATACGATGCATCTTCAGCCAACGCTGTGAGGAGCTTCATAATGTTGGGTTTCTTTATTTTCACACGCTTTTTTATTTTATTATTCCATGCTTCGACTAAATTCGTAGTGCGATGAGTCTGTCCAAATACACACCACGTTTTAATAAAATCATCTTGTAGCCATTGTCTGAGCATGTAATTTCTAAACTCCTTGCTATTATCATCATCAGGGCTTTGAGAGGCAACATAAAACCAACCCGCAATGATTTTATCTGATGGTAACAAAGCCAAAGCAGTGCTAAGTGCAACTTGTCTTCTGGTTAATTTATCTTTTGTTAGTTTGAGTTGTTTTCCTTTCTTCCATATTGCCTGGGTGAAATGGAAATAACAGCCGCTAATAGATATATTTACAAAAACATTTCGCATTGCGTTCATCGGAGCCACTTCATAGTCACATTTAAATATTTCTGGATTCCAATCAGGTAATGCAGATTTTAGCATACTAAATAAAATTTCATATGTTTGTTGATTTTTATGGCTCATGAGAGCATAAACAAGTGGCACAATGTTTATGTGTTTTTCTGTACTGCCCAAATCCCCATGAATGGTGTAGAGTTGGTAAAAGGGAGATGGACAGATCCAAAACGTTCCATCACCCAAGAACATCTTCAAATTTTTCATTTGATGTCGGGCAAATTCAGAGCAAAAAGCTATTACACGGATACCACTGTCATTGTAGTCTGCTAAAATAAATTCCTGATGAGCTGGAGGTACTTTAACTTCTTCAACATTTTTGAACTCAATTTTACTTACTTCAAATGCTGCATTTCTGTGTTTATATAATGTTGTTTTGATAGACTTCAGGGCAGGGAATTCTTTTATTTTGTCAATTCCGGTATCTTTTAGTGAGCTCACAGCCGCGTTGTAAGCAGTGGGAATAGCAGGTGCTTCTGGATCCGCAAGTGTAGTTTTTAGTTTGAATAACCTCAAGGTAACTTCATTCCGCGCAAAATCAGGTTCACAAACATTGTGTCGTTTCTCAGCTACAACTTGATTGTCCTGTAAAATTAAGTAATAATAATTAATTACTTTACATTATTTTTTAAGTAAACAATATTGCACGTACATAGAATACAAAATTAAATAGGCTATTTAACAACCTTTAAAACTTATAACAAATTGTTGTTATCCTATCAGAATAGTTCAACAAAACATATTTCACTTTATGCTTAACTAAAATATGTAATAATAATTAAATATATACAATTCACTTCAGCTACACTCTTTTACACTAGGTGTAATAGACTTGTTTGACAAAAGAATGACGTCACACGTGCCGCCATGACAGAAACAGTGTTTAAACTTTAACGTTGATTTTTAAATTTTGATATTGATAAACGTGATATTGATAACACACATAACCTGAGTTATTATTGTCATTATTAATCACAAAATATAATAAGTAACTTACCATGACAGTGATGGATCCGGCACATTTACTTTGTTTTCTTGTGGTACACTCCCACAAAACTCCACCATTTTTATATTTGCATTTTTTACTGTATTGATGTCCGGCCCGGAGAAGTATGGTAGCTTTACCTTTTTTAACGTACTCTAAACAAACGTCAGTTGAACTACCAGCCATTTCCTTTATTTATTCCTATATTAAACTAATAACTGCGAACTGATAAGAACTGCACGCTTGAACTACACTACACACACTAATAACCCTTAACGACTACGAAACAAAAACAAAAGATGGGTCGACCAATCACATACGAGCTAACTCGCACCCCGCTCCGCCACCGCCTTGCGCGCGCGCCTCTAGAAAATGAGCATCTTTTACAGTATTGTGTATCTTATTAGATAGATAGATATAAGGTCTTATTCCCAAACATCGTTAGAACAATTTCGTTGGGGCAACAATCTGTTTTTCGTTCTAATAAAATCGTAAAGTAGGTATGTAGGTAATTTAAAATTTTGTTCTTACCTTATAAAAATAAAAGTACATGACTCATATATTTTATTTTTATATTGTTTTTATTTAACGTACCTAATTAGAAAAACTTAAGTGATTGTAATCTTTGATTTTACAAGGTATAAGAAAGAAATATTTTCATGCTACAATTTTAAATTAATGATTGTAACAATCTGTGACTTTATTAGGTATAAGAAAGTTATATTTTTAATTAATAAATGTAACATGATTCATATATTTTATTTTTTTAACGTACCTACCTAATGGGGATTATTGAACTTTTTAGTTCACTTATCCCCATTAAATAAAAATTTTGGGTCAACGGGGAATAGTGAACAAAAAGTTCACTAATCCCCATCAATGGGGATCATCCAACGGGGAAAAGTGGAATAAGCCAATAAAAATCAGTCATAGTTATAAGTACCTATGTTATAAGTGTAAATGAGATTAAAAAGCCAATTTGGTAAGAACTTTTGAAATAAATTGAAAAATATTATTTCATAAGGTTGTGTCCACTTATACAAAACCCTTGAGAAAATAGCTTGCTAGCCACTCTACCATCACACCAGTCTATCAAAATATGTTTTTTATATCCTTACTTTTTTCCACTTGTCTGTAGTCTTGCTGACACCACCACCAACAGCATTCAATATGTTGGTCAGTTCAGTCCACAGTCGGTCTGACCGTAGCCGACCTTGTGATTCAGCAAGAGGCCTCGCCAGGTCACCATGACTGTAACATAAACAAACAAAGATTCAATATAAGTACTTCATTGTTAAGATCGCGTCGTTGTTTACATACTCATGAATAAAACTTGGATTTACTTATGTTTCCATATACTCAAGCAGCGTTGACAATGGGGAAGACAACTGTCAAAGTGGCGCTGTATACGATTGTTTTCCTAAATTTCTGTCAAATTGTATAGCATTATTTAAAAGTTCATCAAAAATATCATAAAAATGACTAAGTGTTGTGTAATTGGGTGTAAAAACGTGGGCATTCACAAATTCCCAATAAATCCTAGTATAAGAAGAAAGTGGATAGCTGCCGTAAGAATCAAAGACTTTAAGCCTACTAAAACGACAAGGTTATGTCGAGATCATTTTCATGAAAAAATCATCTGAAATACAGGTGGTGTGGGGTCAGTGGAGTTTCTACTGAAGATCAGTTCATTATGATGCTGATAAAACTCCGAAGAGCAAGTCCTGATCTTGAACTATCAAAAATGTTTGGTATCAGTAAGACACAAGTATCAAACATATTTATAACATGGGTCAACTTTGTCAATGACTTATGGTCAATGATAGACATTTGGCCTCAAAGAGACCTTGTTAATTTTTACATGCCTGAAGAATATAACAAAAATAAAATGCCAACAAGAGTGATTATAGACTGTACAGAAATACCTATCACTAAACCAAGTGACCCAAAATCACAGCAAATTACTTTTAGTTCCTATAAAAATAAAAACACTATAAAGTTTTTAGTGGGCTTTACCCCTGGAGGATTGTTATCCTATTGTTCTGAGGGTTTTGGGGGCTCAATCAGTGATCGGCAAATGATTGAGAGAAGCAAGCTCATAAAATTGTGTGATGAAGGAGATAGCATAATGGCAGACCGGGGTTTTAACGTTCAGGACTTATTTGCATCCAAGGACATTGGTATAAATATCCCTAGTTTCTTACGTGGAAAAGCTCAATTGCCAGGTCTTGCCCTTCTACATGATAGAAAAATAGCCTCACAACGTGTACACATAGAACGCTTAATTGGCTTAACTAAGACTTATAAGATATTGAAAACTGAACTTAATGCTTACTACGTTCCTTTAGCTTCGAAAATATTTTTTATATGTTTAATGTTATGCAATTTCCGAGAGTGTATTGTAAATAAAACTCATAAATAACTTTTTGGTGTTTAATGAGTATAAGTAAGTTTAATGTGTAATAAGAATTATTATAATATAATAATATATTATAATGATTCTTATACAAATATTTATTTACAATTTCAGCTTTCATATAATTATTGTAAAAATAATCTTATTTTAATAACATGTTATTTAAGAATAACTCATCTCTTTCATTATAAATCGCTTTCGTGTCTTTAAAAGTATATATAATGAAATTACAGAATTTTCTGTCACTGCAGTACATTTGTCCTTGTACTTGAAAAAACTTTTTACAAAAAATAAAACCGACTTTTCTAAACAAAAAAACCAAAAAGTTTAAAATAACTTCGTTTATTTTGTGGTAAATAAACGCTATTTCTTTCTTTCTTCTTTCTTCTTTCTTAATTTCGGAACTCGGTGATTTTGGTTGCTTTTTTGTTGTGGAACACACCGACTTCCGAAATTAAAGTTATGTTATACATTTTGGTTTTTTTGTTTAGAAGTCGGTTTTATTTTTTGTAAAAAGTTTTTTTTTTATTTTTCACTTTTTAGTGGTTCACTCCCAGCTAAACATACCCATCACAGCGTACGTGGTATAAATTGTTGTAAACAATAAACAAACATGCGATTTCACCTATCCCGACAGATTTGCTATCATTTATTGAAATCAACAAAAAAAACCGCTTGTTCGATTTCGATCAATTTTTTATGGAACCATTTGGGAACCTTTCCAACAAAAAAAGAATTTTTCATATCGTTTGGCAAGCGACGGAGTTATGCGCGAACAAACAATAAAAAAATACAATCATCCGAATTGAGAACCTCCTCCTTTTTTAGAAGTCGGTTAAAAATAATATGGACAGGTTTTTTTTAAAATCAATTCCCCATTTTGAGTCTGTATATAAGGTACAGATTCAGGGCTAATAACCCTGTGTCTGCTAACATATGGGCATTTAATTTCTAGTACAGTATCTTCGCCAAGTAAGGCATCTGGTGATGCACTTAAGTACGGCCTATCTTTTGATAACTGTAACCACACTGTACAGGAATGAGACCATACATTTCTGAGTACTTCTTAAGTGCATTCGGTTCATTAATCAGACCATGTGCTGTGGCTCTAGATGTAAATTTCAATAGCCTCAACATTTGTAAATATAATGCTGACTAAGTTTAGTTCAGTAAGTTTACCTAAATACTTACAATATGATTAGTTACACTACAGTAACTGTATTCTAACCGACCATATAATTAAAAACAAGAATCTAATAAATATACATACGAGGGCGGGTCAATAAGTTCGTGACTTTTTGAATGAAACACCGGTTTTTAGAAAAAAGCTATTTTATTTTTCAACGTAGTCTCCTTTGAGTTCAATACATTTAGTCCAAAGTTTCTCCAATTTTTTTATCCCTTCTAAAAAATTTGTTTGTGTGTTGATTTCGTCGTCGTGGAGTCAAATCTTTTGCCGTCGAGCCATTTCTTTAAATTCGGGAACAAGAAATAGTCACTCGGGGCTAAATCTGGAGAATAGGGTGGATGAGGAAGCAATTCGTAGCCTAATTCATGGATTTTTGCCATGGCAACTTCACATGTGTGCACCCTTGCGTTGTCCTGGTGGAACAGAACATTTTTCTTGGCCAAATGCGGTCGTCCTCATTGAATGGACCCAATAAGTTGGTATAATATTCTCCATTTATTGTTTTCCCCTTTTGGAGGTAGTCAATGTGGATTATACCGCGTGCATCCCAAAAAACGGTCGCCATGACTTTATTGGCTAACAAACCCACTTTTGCCTTCTTTGGCGCCAATTCACCCCAAGAAACCCATTGTTATGCCTGCTGTTTGGTCTCCGGTGTATTGTGATGGATCCACGTTTCATCCACAGTTAGGTACAAAACGGCGCAGAAACTCATCCATATTGCGGTGAAACAACGCCAAACATTCCTGCGAAACTGTCACACGGTTGCGTTTGTGGTCGATTGTGAGCAAACGCGGCACCCATCTTGCGGAAAGCTTTTTCATACCCAAGTGGTCATTTAAAATTGAAACCACTGAGCCATGTGAGATGCCTATGGCTTCCACCATCTCTCTCACTTTCAATCTCCGATCGGCTAAAACCATATCCTGGATTTTTTCTATTGTTTCGGATGTGGAGATCTCAACTGGCCGTCCAGATCGTTCGGCATCTTCCGTGCTTGTACGGCCACATCGGAATTCAGTAAACCACTTTTTTACCATAGAAATGGTTGGTGCAGAGTCCTCATAATATTTATCAAGCTTAGCCTTGGTTTCCGTGATGGTTTTTTTCCGCAAAAAATAATGTTTAATGAGCACACGAAATTCACTTTTTTCCATTTTTTTCACAAAATGCGTGGTAGTCTGCTATCAACGGCTGCCAAAGACAAACTAAATGACGTAGCTTGTTAAAATTTTGACATAAGTCAACTGATGATGACGAATATGTTACTTAATTACAAATATATTTGTTCAAACAATTTAAGCGTGTTGTTTTCCAAGCTCATAAATTAATTTTCTGCAGGAGTCCTACCTTTCCACTAAATCAGCTTTCCTTCCTTTTACAGATGCTCCTCTTCTCTTTAACTCATCTTTGAGTTCAAGCACGCGCCAAGTAGAATACGTTTTGGCGTCCATATTGTCAATTAAACCACAGCAATACCTCGCTATGCGCTTTATTTTTGTTTTGTTTACACGCTTCAAGAACGTCAAACTGACGCCTTTGGCATTGGCAACAACCGTACGCAGCGCCATCTGAGATTAGCTTTATCTTGCCATCCCCATTGTTCGGGACTTGCTCGCACTCTTGATTCCATGTTTTATCACTTTAAATTAAAATTGATTACTCCATCATCGTTTGAACACCAGTCACATACAAAAATAAGTCTATTTTGATTATCATTAAGTTTTGGAGACGATCTAAAAGTTATTACTTTTAGATCCAAAACTTCACTTACCACTGCAAAAATATCGTTTTTATTATAACTTAATAACAATTAAACGCAACACTCACTGTCTTATTCTTCTTAATAAAATTTGAAAACAACAGTAACTCGCGGGTTTGATCCGATTTGAACTTCGTGACTGACACTGACAGCTAAATTTTTGATACCATAACCAATATATTTGTTTTTCAGAGAACAAACAATTGGACTCAACGATCGCGACCGTAGTGTTTGGCTGTGAAATGTTTGTCGTTATCTTAGAGACGATGACGAATTTAGATATCGTTTCGCTACGAAGTTGTTGTTACTTTGTCTAAGGACCCTGCTCTTCATCTTGTGAAGAGTGAAAGCGCATTGGGTTGTTTTCGAAGCTTCCTAGTGAGTCAGTCAAAGAAGTCATCAGTCAGGTTATTGAGGTTATGTATAAGTGGAAATCTTTTTGGATGAAATGAAAATCTTTTTATCAACGTTTATTGTTAAATTTACAAGAGGTTTTTAGAAGAAAGAAAGAAAAAAGAAAGAAAAAGCTTTTATTTACCACAAACAACGACAGTTATTGTTCTAAACTAAACCTTAAACTATAGTGTTAGTACCTACATCTTAATTTATGTTAGTCAAGATAACTTATAAACTAATACAAAAAACCAATGCATGTCGTGGCTGTGGCAAAGAGGCTTCCACTCAGCATAATGCTGTGCCGTGGGATACCCACCGCACGGCGCTGGTTTTCAGTGGTCGCCTAACGGCCGCTTTCTATATTCAATCCTAATCCCTAATTTACTGGTCGAGATTGATATTTTAATCCATTTCCTACTTTTAGTATTTCAATAACCGATCGATGGATCGTAATCCCGATCTTTTTTTTCAATCCATCTTTGGGAGGGAGGATCGGGTTTTTAGATTGGTATTTGTATGAAAGTGACAGTTATGCGTTTTCTATATTCGATCTCAGATTTTGACAGATCGATTTTTGAACGTTATTGATCTTTATTTGCGATCCTCAAATTTTGACCGATTGCACTGATAAAATCGGGATAAAGGCAAGAAAATGGAAATATTTTCAAGTGATAGTGATAGTGATCTTGAAGTATTAGCTCAGCTATCGGATTGGGATAGTAGCGACAGCGAACAAGAGAGAGTTTTGTCCTCAAAAACTTTTCGACGAATAAACTTCATGGCGAGTTTAACTGACGCAGAGTTCACATTCAGATTCAGAATGAACAAAGCGTCAGTTGAAACTGTTTTAAATGAAATAATGCCCTTTATCAAAGTGAAATCAAGACGGTAAGAATTTGTTTGTTTGCTCAAATTACTTCAATATAAAAAACATAACCTTTGAAATCAAAGAAAATAACATAAAGAACGAATATCTAACTATAGTATAATTTTCAGGAATAATGGTATACCACCATTGCATCAACTTTTATTGGCACTTCGATTTTATGCATTGGGGACAATGCTTAATTCAGTGGCTGACTTTGCTGGAGTATCCTTATCGTCAGCTTGTAGAATAGTAGCAGACGTATCTGCTGCTATTGCTAGATTGTATAATAAATACATCTTTCTGCATTCTAGAACTACAGACAAATTTTATAACATAGCTCAATTTCCTAGAGTATGTGGTGCTATTGACTGTACACATGTACACATTCAGTCTCCATGTAAGTATACAAGCATTGATTTAATATATAATAATTTGCTATTTACTTACCTACCTAACTGTTTAGAAAATACCATACATTTGCTACAACAAATAAAATATTTCAGGTTCAACAATAGGAGAGGAATATAGAAACAGGAAAGGATACTTTTCAATCAATGTCCAAGCTGTTTGTGATGCAGACCTTAAATTATTGAATGTTGTTGCTCGGTGGCCTGGTTCTGCTCATGATGCTACTATTTTTAATAATTCAGTATTAAGAGGTAATATTTGGTCTATTGCCCTTTCTAATACTAATCGTTTAAAATAATATTAATTTCTGATGTATCTAACAAATTGTTACAGCCCAGTGTGATGATGGTATTCTAGGAAATCGCTGGTTACTCGGGGACAGTGCCTATCCAAACCGGCCTTACTTGCTTACACCTTTGTTGAACCCATCAACTGGCCAGGAAATGAGATACAATGAGGCCCACATAAAAACTAGAAACACAATTGAAAGGTAAAATCACCCTTTTATTTAGCTCTTACTATACTAGGTATTATTAAGATTAAGTACTTATTCATGGGACCAATTTTTTCTTTGTTAACCAAGTTCATGAAAAAATGTATTTTTTTGTTTAGGACATTTGGAGTCTGGAAACGTCGCTTCCCAGTGATATCATTGACCATGCGGTTATCATTATATAACATACAGACTGTTATAATTGCTACAGCTGTTCTTCACAACATCTGCCGAAATTATAATATTGAAGAAGTACCCCCCGAAGTAGAAATGGCAGAAGAAAGTGAAGTTACTGTGACATCAGAGAATATGGACAGTATTCAAAATGATATCAATCATAGACAAGGATTAATTTTAAATTATTTTTAATACTTATTACCTACCATAAAAAGAGATATAGACATTGTGTGTAAAACAAATTAATATGTTTTACACACAATGTCTACATATCTTTTTAACTTGACTCCTTTTGCAGGTATGCTGGAATAGATTTTCTATAGATATAAGCATCACCTTTGTACCTATTTTTCTGTTTCCTTCTTCTTCTCTCTTTATTAAATGTGTGTACATAAATTGTTTAATAAATAAACTGTTTTGAGATAATTTGTAAATTGGTTTGTCTAGATTTTTAGTCTGACCATTTCGTCTATAATATTATACCAACTATTAGCTTCAAATTATTAAACAATGATCATTATAGGAAATAAAATATTATTTTTTCTAAATTGTTTAATATGTAGTTACATACTTTCATAAAATATATTACACTACAGACACATTTACATTAAAACTAAATACTTAATTATTTCTTTTACTTGAATATCAATTGACAAAATTATGACTTACAATAATATAATTCTAAAAATCCTCTCCCTTCAGCTTCCTTATCTCTAATCTTAATTTTTCATTTTCTAACATTACATTTTCAAACTTACTCTCTAACAATTTTCTCTTAACATTATAATATTCTGTCAATGCAATATTTCGAGCTTGACACCCATTGTCTGGCTTCAGTAGCTTCCGTTTAATAACACCTGTAAAACAAAAATACATTATTTATAGTAAATCAAAATGTTAAAATTTTTATCAATATTCTTTCATTGTTTTTGTGTGAAAAGCATCAAATATCCATCCATCCATCCTCACAAACTTTAGCGTTGATTCATCCTCATGTACCTATCTGGATGAAGTAAGTATTCTATAACAATATCTTAATTCAGGTCATAGTCTACCTGTGTGCCAAATTTTGTCCATATTGGTTCAGCCATTAAAGCGTTATTGAGTAACAAACATTCATAATAACAAACATACAAAGTTTCACTTTATGTATTAGTAGGATATATTATTATATAGTAGGATATTACCACTATTTCGAAAATTCCTTTTTTCGTTTGGTACAATCGGAGTACCAATATTGCCCACCTTCACCAACTCATCTCCAATGCCATTAGCTGGCACTTCACTGCCCATGGACACGGTGTATTCAGTGGACACGGATGTATAATCCGTGGACAGGGAATTTTTCATAGGCAATGGATTGTCAATCAATAGCATTGGAGATATATTATTATCTACTGGCACAATATTATCGGTCTCAACAGTCCCATCACCATCACCATCACCAATAATTTGCGGCTCAGCATCACCACCAAACCTCACTGTGAGACCCTCTCCAGTGCTGCCCAGTAATGCAGCCACCCTATCCAGGATGTCATCGGGAGGAAAGTACCCTGGTGGTCCACCTCCAGTCTGGAACATAATATGACATAATTAACATGTTCGGGACTACATTTACCTACTGTACTATAAGTGAAACATACAACATATATTTCTAATCGAAAAACTTAAAAACACTGCCCAAGACCTCATGGCCAGCAGAGACTCTTACAACTACTCCTCTAGTTGCTAGACTAACGAGCAAGCAAGCCTAGACTAGTTATCTATTTTTAAACTTAATTTACCTTGATCCATTCCATCCGTATAGAAGTACTGCGCTTTCGTGAGTTCTTTTTTAAGTTTTCCCACTTAAGACGCAGTTGTTGTGGTGTACGGCGACAGATCCCCACATTTGCGTTGAAGGCACCTTTTTTTTTTTTTTTTCTGGATGGGAAATCATCAAATGACCCCTCCCGCCCTGGGTGGAGCGGTAGGGAGTGTCAGACTTTTACTGACTAAAACCCACCCGTGATCCTTCTTGTGCCCTATGCGTTCCAGGGCCGCGGTAACTCTTTCGAACAAATTCCGCGACCCCAGCAGGCACCGACCCTATGGGGCCCCGTCCTCGGTGCTGACGGCTCCTTGAGGCGCGCGTGGAACACAACGCGTCGTCGACTCAACCTGGTATCGGACGGCGAGCCACCCACACTCACCGTCCCCAGGCATCAGCCACTGCGCGATAGCACAGCGGCCGACTTGTCTCTGGAGGGGGCCGAAATGGGACCATTACTGGCACTCCATCTCAGCACCCTCCCGAGTGTTGGGAGCCGCAGCACCCGCAGCAGAAGCGGCAGTGGCGGCGACAGAAGCCGCGGCGGCGGCAGAGGCGGCGGTGGCGGCGGACCTCTTGCCCCTGGTCGGGGCGGATGGCGCGCAGGCCCTTCCCCCAGCCCAGTGCTCGGCCGGCTTGCCAACAGCCGCACATGCACTGCAGTGCGGCGTGGCCTCGCAAGAGCCGGCCCGATGACCGGGCTGACCACAGCGGAAACAGAGTCCGCTGCGGTCGACCTCCGAGGGGCACATAGCTCCCGTGTGGTTACCCACATGGCAGCGGTAGCACCTCAGAGGTCTGGGCTCCAGCAGTTTTACCCGCGCAGACACCCATCCCACCAGGAGCCTTCGGCCCTCCGACACAGTTCTGGCCGCCGTCACGGGGCAGCTCACCACAAGGGTTTGCATGCCCGTGTTGTCAGGCCGGAGGGTGCCCGCCTTGACGAGCTCGGCAGAGCACCCCCCAGTCCTGGCGACGGCGGCCACAACTTCCTCCTCCGTCACGGAGTCATCCAGGCCCACTATGCGCATGTCGATGCGCTTAGTCGGCCTGGACACCCGGACCTCGTCCGCGGGTAAGACCGCTCTCAGCTTTTCGGCCAAGGCGTCCGCGAACGGGCCACTCTCCGCTCCGGCGAGCTCGAGCTTGCGGGCACCGGTTAGGGTCCTCCTGACCCCGATGCCCCGCTGATGCCCAGCTCTTGGAGGCTCACCGCCTCCTTCGCCCGCTTCAATACGGCGAGATACGTCACGCCCCTCTGTTCCGCTTCCGGCTGCAGTGTAAGCACCACAGCCGCGGATTTCGGGGCGCGAAGCCTCGCCGCAATGGCATTGGCCTTCCGCCGCTGCCTCCTCGCTTTATTTTTGGCCGCTTTCGCGGCCTGCCGCTTCTGTCCGGCAACCTGCCACTCTGCCTCGGCCGCAGGAGGGTCCGAGGGTGGGGGTGGGGGCGGTTGCGGCGCCACTGGCGCAGCAGCCTTAGCCGCTCCCCCTCCAGCCTTCCTCCTACCCCTCTTCGCCGGGGCCGTCTTGGTAGTCGCTGGCGTCGCGGGCGCCGGCGTCAAAGGCGCTGGCGCGGCTCCCGCCTTGGCCTTCGCCTGGCCGGACGTTCCCGGGCCAGCAGCCACCGCGGCTGCGTACGAAGCCGCCTTCTGCTGTCCCGGGGGCCTCTGTGCCGCCGCCAACGGGGGACGCCGGATCATGTCCTCCAAGGCGGGCGTTGAAGGCACCTGCAATCCGTGTCCATTCTTCTACCTTTACTTTATTATTGGTGCCATTGGTCTTCTTATTATGGATTATCTTGCTCCCCTCAATTAAGGAGAGCAGCCCTTTCGTCTCTTCCTTCGAGAGAGGTTTGGTTTTACTCTACAAACAAATGAAATAAAGCTTAATAAGTTTTGTACGAAATGGCGCGAAATACCGCGTCCCCACGCAGTTATGTTTTACGGCAAAAATTATATATTTGGGGGCGTGAATGTTTATTGCACGTTTATTTAGTCATAATTATTTACTTACTGTTTCTGGCTCCATTTTTCACTTCTTTTCTTGAAGAAATAAACAAAAAACAAACTTGAGATTTTGTCAATGTCAAACAAAACTCTCTGACGCTAGGTCCTTTTCTATTGAATAGCGTTCCGTTCCTCTTCAACAAAACATTTATGTTTTACTAATCTCGACGTAATAGTTATAATACTTTACCGCTGCGACTTCGAATCAATTATATTGTTACTGTGTATGCAATTTCTTGTAATAAACCATATAATAGATTAGTTTTAAGAAATAACCACCATTTTAATTATTAATAATCGCTGATGTACTTTTACTGCAAATGCGTAAAACAAAACGTTAAGGAGGGCGCAAATTTATGACCAATCCCTTTTTTTCAATCGATTTTAAGACGAGATCGGCTTATTGAAATGCAGATTCAACATCAATCGAGGGATCAAATAAAATCTGGATCAATAGAAATCTTAGATTCACGATCGAATATTGAAAGCGGCCGTTAGAGGACATGACGTACGGAAATCAATAGGATAGATAATATATGTGATAAATACAGGAAAAGTAAACACAAAAATAAAAATAAAAAATACATACATAATATAATATAGGTAAACGAATTGTATTACATCAGACTCATAGAACTTCATATTATTTCATCAAACACAAGAGAAATACCCACAGAGTGCAAGCATACTTATTTCTTACCCTGTTCCGCCCCCCCCACGCCCCACCCGCACCCGCACGCGCACAGCGATCAGCCCCCCTAGCCAAGTTACAAACGTTTCGTATCGAATTCCGTTCTCCAATCGTTATCGCCTCGGTGTCAGCAACTGTAGAAAACGATAAGCCATGTTGACGCGTCTGAGTCGGCCGCTCGTTCTACAATGTCTTTAAAAAAAACGACCTATTCTTTAGTCTAGAAGTATAAGAACGTTGTAGAAAAGATAACAATTCATTCTATCATTTTGAACGATGTGAACTTGGCTGCGAATTGTCTATTCGTTTGTTATAACCACGTGACTTAACGTTGAGGTGATTTAATTCTCATACATTTGATTCGTTTTCGACTAGCGTTAACGATTGCAGATTATCAACTTGGCTAGGGGGGCAGGAGCCTTATTATTAAAGCCTACGCGGCCTGGCTATGTCGCGTCGTACAATGTGGTACAATTGCGTGCGCGCTGCGCGCTGTCTGGTCTGGGGACGCGTCGCGGCGCCAGTGCGCCGGCGGCGGCGCGCGCCGGCCGGTGCACTATGACGTCAGGCGGCGCCCGAGTCCCGCACAATCATGTGCTATGGGATTGGGTTGTGGTATGCTGATGCTTGACAAGAACAACAAGGAGAGAAACAGAAAGATTGGTACCTAGTGACCGTGAAAAAACTCCCAGTGCCAGTGATCACTGTCCGTGTGTTAGCAATGCTGCAATGCTGCGTGCGTGCCGCCTCGAACCGCTTGGATACGATTATGCCAATGGATTATGAACCTTATGTGAGTTTTTGAGACGCATACATTATTATTTGCAGCGAAATTTAATATCGGCTGGCTGCACTATCTGATTAACCGGTATTTTCCATCTCAGAATCCATAACTCTGCTGTTTTGTGATTTTTCTCCTTCATTCTTTTTTCACGTATTTGTGTATATCTAGGCAATAAAAGAAATCAAACATCATCATTTTAAAAATTATATATTTTTCGCATAAAATGACTAAGATAAAGATATACGAAATTTCATACAAAAAATTATACAGTGATATTGAAACAGCAATAAAAGTTACACTTTTGCTTAAAATAAATTTAAAACCAAATTATTATTTAGTTTTAAACTAAATAAGTTTAAAACTAAATTATTATTTAGGTTTAATAAACAGCTGCATGATAATTATTTTTTTATCCTTTTCATCACTTTCTATTTCCAACAATTCTTTAGCTTCGTCAAACGAGGAAAGTGTGAATCTACGCTAGTTGCAATCAAGCAATTTGGTGCACCGCCGTTTTTGGAACTCAAAAAATGTAGCCTTTCGACACAGAAAACTTCATAACTGAAATCCAAAACCGGCAATATTGTGGAATTCGCGATTGCCGAATTATTCCAATAAATTGTTGACTAAGAACAAATATGTGTAGTCCAGTTTGTGACAATTTTGAGGAAAAACAATTAAAGAAAAAAATCTTTCTGGTAAGTTATTCAAAGGATTTATTACACTGTTGAAATGCTTAACGATGCAGTCTTTTTTACATTATATGTATTTTGTAATAATTGAAAAAAATAATAATAATTGGAGGGTACTTAATATTGCTTTTGCCATTGACATAATTGTTCCTTCCCTGTATTCGTTCATTTACATGATTTCATTTTATTTGACACCTATCAAAAACACTGTAGGGGAAGGTTAGGTTAGGAAGAAAAAAAATAAAATGTGAAAACCGTACGAAGGCTCCCCTCGTACGGTTTTCACATTTTATTTTTTTAAATATTTATTTTATTATGGATCAGTCAACTGATAGCTTACATAAATAGTATATTTATCTGAGATTTATATTAAAAAAATACAGATGATTTTATTTGATGGTTTACTTACAATTATGAATCAAACTCAATCTGGAATTTGTACGAATCTGCCCCACCTTAAGGGCACCTTCATACAGTGTTGGGGGCACCATCATATACCTTCATACAAGCGATTAAAACTACATATATAACATTAAAATCAATCAAAAACACGTTTTGAAGTACAAACTGATGGCCTAGGCTCATCAGAATCATTCAATATTAGTTATCTAACTCGATGTCAGTTATAAAACAGTATGAATATCTTCAACATTATGAAAAATTAATGTCCATGAAAAACCTGGTTTCTTTCATAGATAAGATACTTTAAATTCGGTTTGGCTATAGTAATAAACCATATTCTTTTTCTTATGGAACGGTACTAATATAAAAAAAATGTCTTTAATATTCTATTAATTACATCAACGTGCTTGTGTTCATTAAAATAAAAAAACTAAATTTTCATTATCGGTTTCATTTTTGTCTGTGAGTGATGTTGAACTCTCTTGAAAGCTTAAAGCGATCCATAACATTCAGATACAACACTTTCTATGTTTTTAGCTTTCTTTTTCTTCGTTTTCAAATTAAAATCATTTTAACTACGTTTATTTTGCTTGGCCTTAGCCCTTCTTTCTTGCCAATCTTGCTCTAGCTTTTTCAATTGTTTTTCATTGTGTTTATCTTCAATTAGCTTTTTTCTGGTGTGTCAGTATAAATTAAAATAAATAATACAAGACACGAAATTAGCTATTAGTATTGCTATATCGTACCAGTTGGGGCACATTCGTACGCGTTCGAAAGTGCCCCATCTAGGTGTGTCCGAAAGTACCCCACTAACTGAATAATAACAAAATGGAACTTCTATTAATATTAATGGAAAAACGTGATAAGTTTGGCATTGAAAACATATCTTAAGTATATTTCCTAGTTACCGATAGAATACTGTGTAGCAAAACTAAATCTATCTAGCGTAATAATAGACAAAAACATTATTAATAAAATTACTGATCGAGCTTGAAAACAAGTTGATGTTTGTCATTTCACTCTCGCCGGTGCGAATGGCGCGGAACTACGTTGACATAATGTTAGTACTAGAACTCACATACACACACAAAATCAAGACCACACGTATTTTCGTTTATGCAATATGTTAATTTTCCGAATGTGCCCCGCGTACGAAGGGTGCCGATCTTCCCCTAACGATTAGAAGTCTAACTCCATGACGATGGATTATTTTCCGTCTGTATCCTTAAATACGCGCCTGAAGTTTTGTGAACATTTTCCAAAGATCCTATACTCTCATGATGATATGATGTCGACAAGATTTTATTGATGCACAAGATGTTACATAGCTCTACCATTACTTTCGAAATGAACTCAGAACCCCTATCTGTAGCAATTGTCCGCGGTATTCCATATCTCAAAACAAAATTCTCTGCCAACGCTTTCGCTACCTCATTTGCGGATTTATTCTTTAATGGATACGCCTCCACAAATTTTGTAAGCTCACACTGAAGTGTCAATATATAAACATTGCCTTTTTCGTCCCTATCAAGTGGCCCCACTATATCTAAATAAATTTTCTCAAACGATGTGGATGCAGTGGTAGTAATTGTCATTGGTTCCTTAGTATGTCTAGAATACTTTTGCTTCTTACACTCATCACATTTATTAATGTATTCCGTTACATCTCTTTCAATAGAAGACCAATAATAATACTTTTTTATATTATTCACCATTCTGCGTATACCTGCATGGCCACTTGTGGGTAAAATGTGGAAATCATTCAAAATAATACTCTTCTCATCTTCCCCTTCTATTCTCCTTACATCCTTCACCACACATATTTTAAAATCTTTCGTACGTAGAGATTTAGCACTATTTTCCTTCAAATATTGTGCCATTTTTGTAATAAATTCAACGTTATAAGGATTTTTTATAATAATAACTTCTTTTATGCCTTTCTCAATACAAAAATCTACTATGTCTTTCCACAACTCGTCCCGCGATGATGCCGATAAAGATTCATAGTTTACATAAATACTCGAGTTCCCTGGCACATACATTAAATTGCGCGCTTTTGAAAATATCTTTTTATAATTTTTGTTACGTAACATTTTCTCCCATTCATCTAAACATATCTCAACGTCATTTCCTTGTTTTTTAAGAACTTCCACAATCCTAGGGTGATCAGTCCCAGATACCATGGAGTCCGTATCACAAACATTCGGCTCTCTTAACCGTTTGTAATGCGCTCTCGTCTTCACGGATATAGTCTTTTCGCGTATGTTTTTCAAATTTTCGCTTGTAATCACTATCCTGGAAAGTGCATCTGCTTGCACATTTTCTTTTCCCTTAATATACTCAACCTCAAAGTCGTATTCTTCCAAACACAAACGAAACTTAGTTAACCTACTTGAAGGATCTGTCATGTTAAACAAATACAACAGCGGCCGGTGATCCGTTTTTACGACGAACCTCCGCCCGTACAAATATGGTCTAAAATGTTTAACTGACCAAACTATTGCCAATAACTCCTTCTCTATTATAGGATAATTTAACTCACTTTTCTCTAAAGACCTACTGGCATATGCAACGGGTTTCCCGTTCCCATTACACAACACACTCCCTAAAGCATACCCCGAACTATCGGTTTGCAATACGAAAGTGTTGTTATCAGAAAAATCTGGATAAACCAACACCGGTGGACTCATTAACGCTTCCTTAAGCAACAGAAAAGACCTCTCACACTCATCGGTCCAACTAAACACGGTACCACTGTATTAGCAAAATTTGGTACGAATTTCCTATAATAATTCACAAACGCTACGAACCTCTTTACCTCATCAACCGTCGTTGGACGCGGATAACCTTTCACGACTTCTACCTTCTCCGGATCTGGCGAAATACCTTCCGCCGAAATTACGTGTCCTAAATAAAGCACTTGCTTCTTCAGAAATTCACATTTGGATGGATTTAGCTTAAGATTCACTTTCCTCAAGCGTGAAAAAACTGATATAAGATTCCTGTTATGCTCATCCAAAAATAATTAGATCATCTAAATAAACCAGACACCTGTCATAATTCAATCCAGACATAGCCACAGTCATCAATCTGCTAAAAGAACTCGGACTTATCTTCAACCCCATTGGTAACCTACACATCTGATACTGCCCCTTATCAGTCGTAAAAGCAGTGTATCTCCTACTACTTTCTTATAAAGCACACTGATAATATGATTGCGACAAATCACAGTGACTAAAGTAAACAGCACCCGACATTGAATCTAAGATTTCAGTTATATTAGGCAAAGGGAATTTATCATCCTGTATCCTTTCGTCCAACTGCCTGTAATCTATCACCACGCGCCATTTCTTCTCCCCACTACGATCTGCTTTTTTGGGTACTACCAAAACAGGACTAGACCACTCACTAACTGTCTCCTCAATAATGTTACTATCCATCATCTGCTGCACTTGCCTATCAACTTCCTTCTTCTGTACATAAGGTATTCTATATTGCCTCCTATAAACTGGAGTCGCATTCTCTTTCAATCGTATCGACTGCTCATACACATTCGTGACTGATAATTTATCTCCCGGAACATGAAATATATCAGAATACTTCGCGCAAATTCGCTCAATTGACAATCGTTTCTCGGCATTCAAATAATCAAGTTTAAGCAAAGAAAATATTTCCTTAACACGTTCAACACCTTCCGTCTCCGCAAAACTACAACAACCGTAACCACTTAACGGATAAACTTCTACACCGGACATACTACACACAACTTCCTCAGAGTTTGTGTTTAAAATCCTAATGGGTATCATCCCATTCCTAGGCCTAGCCACCACACTTGCCAAAAAAAC
Organism: Hecatera dysodea; assembly: GCA_905332915.2. Classification (NCBI taxonomy): domain Eukaryota; kingdom Metazoa; phylum Arthropoda; class Insecta; order Lepidoptera; family Noctuidae; genus Hecatera; species Hecatera dysodea. The sequence goes on along the minus strand of HG995290.1, from coordinate 3,525,289 downwards.
ACCTTCACGCAATTCTTTCCTTACCACTATACAATCTTCAGCTCTATTAACGGGAAAATACCTAACTACTTCACAACGCGGAGGAATAGTCAACAGGTAATCATACGACTTGAGCGGCATCGAAACCTTCTGCCCCTTATTACCCTTAAGAGACAACCTATTCAATGAAAAATCTATAATACCACTATATTTCTGCAAAAAATCCTGGCCTAATATGCCTACCGACTTACATGGCAACTCATCAAATATATAAAACCTATGCACGAATGAACATCGACCGCACTCCAAATTTAAATATACATAACCTATAGCTCGCAAACTACCTCCTATACCATTGATCACCAACTCTTCCTTAACCACTTTATAACACAAAGCGTTATTCGTTAATAAAGTGTTTTTACGGCTGATATGGACGCACCCGTATCCACTAACCATTCCGTATCTACACTATCCACCAACAAATTAACCCAGTTAATGCTATCACAAGCTAAAATACGCTTATGCACGAAAAAACCGAGTCTCACTCAGCTGACCGCCTCCGCCACTCCGTGACATTGACACTGAGCCTGAGTCAGCATCATTCTGCGCGTGCTCAAAACACGCTACACGCCGCCGACCTTGCTGAGTCTGGCGTCCACGACGAGCATTATCGCTGCGACCGCGCATTCCACTGCTATGCCATTCCTTGACATTTTTGCGCGTACGCTCAACAGCTGTTCCATGCTGCGCGTGCCTACTCTCTACAATCTGCCGCCTATGGTTATTTCCGCAATTTCTTACGCCCGATGAAAAACCACGTCTTGGGGGCCAGCGCTGGTACGTCAACACTTGCGACGACGAAGCACAATCCTCGTCTTCCGCTACCCTAATAGCATCTTTTAAACAAGTTAAATTCCGCGCCGCAATAACCGTAGTAAGACGCTGATTACGAAGTCCGTCAGCAAACTTCCTAATCGCATAATTATCTTTCGTTCAATGGCTGCAAAATTTTATAAGCTTCCGAACTTTCCCCGGCTTGAGAAATAGTTAAATTGACCATCAACTTCCCGTGTGCGGCCCCGCCGTGTTCTTGAATGCACAGACTACACCGACGTCTAATGTTATTTCTCACTTTTGATAAAAGGTCACCATTAGCAGCCATTTCTTTCAATTTATTAAAGGATATTATCATTCTATTTTTTAATTTTTCTACGGTATTTACTTGTGTTGAGTATACCTCATTTTTTATGTGACCCCACAAGAAGAAATCCAGGGGCGTGAGATCTGGTGACCTCGCTGGCCATCGCACTGGTCCAAAACGGCCAATCCACTGTTGTCCGAACATTTCAGTCAATCGCTCTCTTGCAGACACCACTGAATGTGCTGGTGCTCCGTCTAACTGGTACCACATCTGTCTGTACACGTCCAGCGAAAGTTCGTCCGTGTACTCGGAAACGGAGCCGTCGAGGAGTTCAATGAACTTAACAGCATTTAAATTACCATCAATAAATACCGGACCAATTATGGTATTTCTGTGTATGCCAGCCCACACATTGACAGCAAATCTGTACTGGTGCGAAGTCTCCCGTACTAGATGCGGATTCACGCGGCTCCAGTATCGAAGGTTCTGTCGGTTCCATAAACCATTCCTTGTGAATGTACTCTCGTCAGTCCACATCACATTATACAGGAAGTCAGGATTCTCAAGAGTTTTGGTTTCCAACCAGCGACAGAAAGTTTCTCTTATTGGCTTATCTCTAGATAACAATGTTTGTACTTTCTTGTACTTATACTGTCTTATTAATAAATACAGAATAGAGTAAGATTAACTTTACTCCAAGTTTTAAGATTAAATTAATTAAAATCAGTATTAATAAACACAGAGTAAGGAGGGAGTAAACTAATCAGACTCTACTCTCGGAATAAAAGTTAATCCTGCGTTCTACATAGTTTAACGACCGAATAAGCATAGAGTGGCGTATATTTTGACGTTTTTTTATATTTCCTTGGATTTTGTGACCATTAGTTATTTGTTTGAGAGAGTCTTAGATGAGATAAATGAGGTTGAAAGCCAGACGGTATTAGTGAGACGTGTTAAATTATATAAAATACGGAAGAATCCACTGGAAGAACTTCAAGAAACCGAGTTTAAGTGCAAGTACAGATTTTCTCGATCCACTGCAGTGTTCATCAGACATGGTGAAGAATGATTTAGCTGGTGACACAAGAGGAGGCTTTATACCACCCCATCTGAAAGTTTTGGCAGCAATAAGAATATGGGCCCGTGGAGAGGTAAACTTATCATCAGTACCTACCAATATTGTTTTTACCCCAGAGCAGTAGCTATTTAGATACTTACTTGTTTTTAAATTGTAATACAAAATGTTAACCTATGTCAACAGATTGAAGATGACGCCGGAGATCTTAGTGGAATGAGTCAGTCATCTATGTCCCTTGTATGCAAACAAGTTGCTTTAGCAATACTTGCACAAAGGACTCAATGGATTAAAATGCCACAAACCGATGCAGAACAAAATAAAGTTATTGCTGGATTTTATTCATTATGTGCTTTCCGACAAGTGATTGGGGCTATTGATTGCACACATATCCGAATCCCAAAAGTTGGTGGAGAAGTTGGACAATATTATATAAACCGGAAAGGATACAGTTCAATAAATGTACAAGTAAGTTTTTTAGTACCCGAGTAGCTCATGCTTGTAACAAACAAGTACATAATTATATTTAATGAACCCCCATCCTAATTATATTTCAATATTTGTGTACATTGTTTCAGATTGTATCAAATGCTAACTTGGAGATAATGGACATCGTGGCTCATTGGCGAGGTAGTACACATGACTCTAGGATATTTAATGAATGTCGTTTGAAACAACGATTTGAGGAGTCACAATTTAAAGGCAGGCTTTTAGGAGATTCAGGGTATGCTTGTACTCCATATTTATTTACTCCTGTCCTTCATCCTGCCACAGAAAAAGAAGAATTATATAACCGGGCACATATAAGAACCCGTAATGTAGTTGAAAGATGCTTTGGCTTGTGGAAGCAACGATTCCGCTGTTTACTGACAGGTTTCACTACAAAACTAGAAAATACAAAACTGTATATTGTGGCATTGGCAGTATTGCACAATATTGCCTTGCACAGACAAGACTCAATTGAGGTCGTAGAGGAAGAAGATGAAGCTGTTCCAGTAACAAAAGCACTTAACAACTTGCTCAGGGGCAATTCTGCACGGACAGCATTTATTAATGAAAATTTTTAATAGTATAACAACATTTACACAGGTTTGAAGTGAATAAAAAAAAATTTACTTGGTCAGATTTTATTTTTTGATTCTTCAATAAAACAATATTCTGAATAAAATAGAAAAGATTTATTTGATACTAGAAAAGTAAACAGACACTACAAAAATGATTCAAAGCATTTATTTCAAATAAACCCTTTACAGGCACTTTTGAATTGTCAAGTCGAAAGAGGTGAAGCTATCTGCACGTTCCAAAGCGTAGATCTCTATGGAGAAGAACGTGCACGAAACTCCACGGACACTCTTTTAAATCATTTTCTGTATTACATAACCTTGGTTACATCCTTGGTCGCTTCTATATGTGAGGACAATGCAAAGAAACAAAAAGGAAACTATAAAAACAATTCAAAGTATAAAGATTAAAACAAGTCAGTGGCAGTTAAGAGGTGACCAGTCTCAACCGACGGCGCCCGTTCACGAACATGACGCGTGTATTGGCACCATTTAGCTCAACCATTTTGAAGGGAACCGAATGATCCAACACACGCGCCACCATCAGCGAAACATTTGAGCGAGCATGACATGCTCTCAACTGCCATTTTAGTTCAAGTCACAAAGTAAACTATAACTTATCACATGTAAATGGCTCCATGGTACTCACATTTACATTTGCACAATAATTATAATAGTAAGCACCTAAGCAATATATCAATGTTCACAAACATCAATTTAATCTGTAGAATAACATTTGAAAAACAAGGAAGTATGGATGGGTAGGTGCTTAGTAAAGTCGAGACAGGATAAGAAAAGGCTAAGTATGATACAAGGTGCAAAAACATGCAATGGAAATGGAAATACACAGGAAAAGATATTTGTTTTAAAATAATCATATGGATATTATATTATATTACTGCTTATTTAATGAGAGACCACTCTCCTTCTGTAATTCTAATATTTCTCTTTGTAATATTGCAGATTTTAAGTTTTCCCTGTGTATTTCCATTTTGATTGCATGTTCTTCTTCAGCCATTTTCATCCGTCTCAAATGTTCCTCATCCTTTAGCATTTTGCTATGGCTTATCATGCTGTTTACATAGCCCTCATGGTCCTGTAATTAACAAATACATAGTTAAAGTATTAAATATTTTAAGGTTGTAAATAAAAAATGCAGTAGACGTAAATAAATATTACCTTTGTCGGGTTCTTATCTCTATTGATGTTATTATTTAAATTCATTTTTCGTTTGGTCACCTGGAAATAATAATTAGATCAATGAAAACTTTTAAGTTATCATTTATCAGGTAATACTAATATTTGCGAGGGCTACCAAATGTTCTCCAACCTGAATAATAATTATTCATATACATTAACTTCAGTTTGGGGCAATTAGATGTGCATTTAGAATTATATATTTTAAAAGGTACCTTCTTTGCTCGAGTTGTGCCCCTGTGTAACATTGGAGTTACTATGGCTTTATCTTCAGTAGTCTGTAACATATCAATAAAGTTAAAAAAGGTTGTATTTTTCATGTGATGTATTGATTATAATATTTACACCAATTCAGAGTGTATTAATTACCTGTACTAGAATTGAATCTATTTTTGTTGCGGCTTATTGGACGATTCGCACGAATTTAACTCGCACAAAACGTGCGAATCGACTCCTTTAAAACATATTATTTTTTCTGTAGTCGATTCGCACGAATTTCATTTATTGGCGTGCGAATCGACACCCTCACAAATATGTAGTAGGCTATTCGCACACATATTGTTTTTTTATGAAATGCAGTTAAGATAAAGTACACTTGAGCACAGAAGTAGTAAGGTCAAATAAGTTTTACTCGTAATAGATAGAAAATAAAAACACAATCTATAATCAACAATATCTGTATTAAAATTAAAACTAATTACTAAACATCTTCTAAGTTCGTGGTCTGAGGATTAAAAATGAGCAAATATCGATCACAGAATAATAAATAAGTGTCACTAACAAACTACTACTCCACTAACCGCGTAATAAAAAATAAAAGTACCAAAAATTTTAATTTTTTTTGCATTACAAAAACATTTACTTTTTTAATAAGGTAGGTATATATATAATTAACAACTTTTTAACCGACTTCTAAAAAAGGAGGAGGTTCTCAATTCGGATGTTTGTATGTTTTTTTTTTTTATTGTTTGTTCGCTCATAACTCCGTTGCTTGTCAACCGATTTGAATTTTTTTTGTTGGAAAGGGTATACTTCCCAAATGGTCCCATGAAAATTTTATCGAAATCAACCAAGCGGTTTTCGAAAAATCAACAAAAATCTAAAAAAAAATATCTACATGGTCTACATTGACGACCTCTTAGTTTACTCTGCAAAGGAGCAGTACTTTTTTTTACACCAATGTGATTGGTTCGTTTAGGTGGGGGAGGGAAGGGGGTGTAGGTACCACTAAAAAGTGAAAAAAAAAAAAAAAAACTTTTTACAAAAAATAAAACCGACTTCTAAACAAAAAAACCAAAAAGTATAAAATAACTTTAATTTCGGAAGTCGGTGTGTTCAACAACAAAAAAGCAACCAAAAACACCGAGTTCCGAAATTATATTTTCTTATATTTATTATTGACGAATATTTGGTACAACAAAAACATGTTTTAATGTTTTTCAGAAGTGTACCTAAAATACACAGTTCTCATAATTATATAAGTATATATTACGGTCATGTTTATATTGTTTTGTATTTTAGTAAAAATGTAGATATGCCACGTTTTAAGTAATTATTATTATCACTTATTCCATACAGATCTTTCTTACTTTCAAGTAAATATCTGCTGTTTAAACTTCGATTATTTTTTGTTTTTATTTCAGTGATGGCTAAATACGACTGTACTTTAATTTTTTAAAACCTTAAAATGAAATGTGTGCGAATAGTCTACTACATATTTGTGAGGGTGTCGATTCGCACGCCAATAAATGAAATTCGTGCGAATCGACTACAGAAAAAATAATATGTTTTAAAGGAGTCGATTCGCACGTTTTGTGCGAGTTAAATTCGTGCGAATCGTCCAATAAGCCTTTGTTGCTATTGGAGTAGCCGGAGTAGCTACGAGTGGAGAGATCTGTAAATTGTAATTAGATTATACATTAAATACACTGTAGATTTTACAGACACCATAGTGTATTACTGTTTGTGAGCTCACCACATGAGTAAATTTTTGACAGGATACTTGATCATCAACATTTTCTATTGTTTCTATACATGCAATATTCTGAAAGAGTAAAAAATAAGTTTAATATTTTCCAAATTTCAAACAGGTGCAAACAACTTATTTGTTAACAAAAATGTTATGATGGATACTCACAGTTATTTCATCTTCCATATTGCTGTTGTTAACTAGTAGTTTTGACTTCTAGAAATAAAACATAAATAATAAGAAAAATATTGGTAATAAAAGTTTTAGGCTACCATTTCATTTATCATATATACAACTGACCTGTGCATTACTAGTTTGGATCTCCACGTTTCCAATGACAACCCCACCAGAGTCATATAAATTATGATCCCGCAATAGCTCCGCAGGATTTAACAAGTCTTTAATCTCCATTATGGTGTCATTTGGAGTTGGTGGTCTTGTCCCACCACCTGTTTTATTTGTTTCTTTTCTAAAGGCGCTATAAGACTTTCGGGCATTCACCTTCATAGTTTTCCACTGAATTTTCAGTTGGTTCAGATCCCGAGGTCGGCTGTTTAGCTGATTAAACCTAATACAGAAGTTAAATTATTTATATTATTATTTATAAATATAACATTTAATCTGTTTCTACTGAATTATACCACATTTAATAAAGATTATAGGCATGTTTCCTGAGTCAAAAATATATGATTTTGTTTAGTCAATCAGTTAGATTATAGAAAAATATTGGACACGTATTTTTTCCTTTATCAAATCTATAAAAACTAATGAAGATACAAAGCATCAAAGATCAGGAGTGGGAGCTTGTGACGTCACGGCTCGCTAAAAATTGTAGCGAGTAGTGACGTCATACGAGTTTTCAACGCACTGTATCGTCTTCATTTTTTGTTTACGTGAAAAAAGAAAAAATACGTGTCCAATATTTTTTGGAAATCTATCTGACGGACTAATTAGATTTTTTTAGTCAACTACCCTATTATGTAATTGTACAGGTGGGGTTCTGATATACTTACCTATAATTCACTAGCCTCACAAAAACTAGATTATTCTTTTTTTCATATCAAAAAAGGTTTATATTCTACCTTTTTTGATATGAAAAAAAAGAATAAAGACTATCTTACTTTGCGTGAACTTGCTCCCATGCTTTAGTTTTTGACCTGTTCGTATTCGTATTCAGCGCCTTATTTTCAATAATTGGGGAATATTCTTTAAATACCATACAAAATAATTGCTGAAACAGTAAAAGACACTGAAATAACAACCACGGTAAACATAAATAAAGACCACGCATTTAAACATAATTAATAAGGTTTACCTTTTCTTCTTCGTCCCAGTTAATAGAGCGAATGCGTTTTTGGCTCATTTTTAATTTGCAAAAATATGATTAAAGATAGATTATAATACATAATAGAGTATTATGAGCGTATTATTTTTTTCGCCGGGAAATCAACACGCAACAGGCGTCAAGCAACAAACCAAACAAACGCCTTGTGAAGTCACGCTTATGTCAGGTTGACAGTTCTGTCATTAATTTCTTTTTCGATTCCATTCAATTTTTCGCTCTTTTTTACTTTTAAAATAAGTGTGTTGCAAGAACATTCGTAATAACTCCGGTGTAATGAATGTATTGTTAATCCGAGGTTACTCTAAGTTTATTAATAGTGTTTAATTTACAAAGATAATACCCCGGAGTAACAATTCCATATGTAACGTCGGATTACCTTTGGACTAATCGATTTTTATTAATAAGACCGATAAGGTCTGCGTTTGTCACGTTTCAAAACTTTTTGAATAGTTTTGTGATTTACTCGAAAATGTCGACCTGCATTACGCAGACTGGACGCGGATTGCGATCATAATAATGAATAATTCTTTCGTCTGGAGTTACATTTGCACCTGAAGGAGCACCATCTACGTGCGGGATCAATGATTGATTTTCCCGTATCCTCTGGACAGCTTGAACAATAGTGCGCCCGTGGGTCGGACACATACGGGTGTTCCCATACCTCTCACGGTATGTCCGTATAGCTAAAGCGGCATTTCCGTGACACTCCCCATAAATTAAAATCATATCGGTATACTCCGAAGCTGTGTAATTGTAGCGAGGCATTATTATTTAATAATAAAACCTTTAAACACCTAGTATTAAGCGTCTAATGTCGCAAAGTTTACTTAGCTATTTAACTAAGTACCTAAAATACTTTATGTGTCCTGTCACTATTAAAACAAAGCGTCAAATTTCGCACAACACAACACAATAACAAAGATACGATAACACTCGCGTGGCGCCTTTGAACGGCGCGGGCGCATCCGAAATTCCAGAGCGGAACAAAACGCGTCACAGGCAGGCAGGAAGTCCGGTGACACACTGACCGCGTAACTTGCAGGTTTCAACAAGTAAGCAAAGTAGAAACAAGCAAACTTACCTGTCTCTTTTGCACATACATATTTTTCGATTGACATGAGTGCGTAACAGAAAGTTAAAACTTCCGCATGCATTTTTTTATCTAGTTGTGATGACTCTTAGGGGCAACGCAAATAGAAGACGGCGAGACGAAGGTACGGTACAGACACGGCGCAGATACGGTGCAGGCGCGATATCTGCGCAAACAGACGCGGGGACGATACGGCAAGTTAAGTCATTATAGAGCGTGATATTGACGGGATAAGACATGTATTCCTCTTCAGACGAAGATGAAGATGCACTGGCTTTGCTACAGATTATTAATTTACAGCAAAGACCAAGAAGGTATTGGATACATCCAGTGTGGAGAAATGCAGAAGAGCACAGGTACTATAAAATAATGGAAACATTATATGAATATCCTGATCGTTTTCGCACAGTTTATAAAATGTCACTGGAATGTTACCATATCGTATTGTCAAAAGTAAGAGAAGGACTTCGGAAGCAAGTTACAAATTGGAGAAAACCAATCAGCCCTGAAGAAAGACTACTGATAACTTTAAGGTAAGTGAAACTATTTTTTACAGATCAAACTTTTATTGACAAATCAAAAGATAATATTCATTGAAAATGTTTTTGGTTTAGCATCTTTGCTACAATTAGTATTTATAAATTGCTCTCAGTGTTACAGCTAATTTGAGTATCTGTCAAGCTGTCATCATGTGCTGTCCTTATCTCACAATACAGAATCAGCGCATGCGGACAGGGACAGCACATGACTACTCAAGCTAGCTGTCGCACTAAGAGCCATTTATAAATAAAGTTCAAGGCATTGGATAGTTCTCATTAAAATCACTTATTTCGTCTTCATGAGATTGGATAGATGTCTCTGGATTCGGGTGAGGTGTAGCTGGAGTTATTGGTGAAAATATTGGCAAACATAATGTAGTTGGAGTTGCCGGAGGTGCTAAGGATTGTGCTCTTTCATAAGCTCCCGGTGTCCGCGTTTGCTGATATTCTGAAATGCTGAGTTGATGATAAGCTTTCTCATCATAAGTTCGGTGTCTTGAAGGCCCAGCTATTTGTTCAATTACAGCCACTGCCGCCGGTGGTGCTGGATTTATATACTCTCCGGATATCAAAGTCAGCTGAGTTTCCGGATTTTTGTTAGCTGCTGCAGTATGTTTAGCTGTCTGCTGAGTCGAGGTAAACGAAGGTGCTGGACTTGTATTAGCTCTGGATGTAAGAGTCTGCTGGGTTGCACCTTCATTAGGATCATAATCTGTCTCTCGAGAAGGTGTTCGTGGATAATACGGCTGTGTCCTAGGATAACTAGGTACTGGGTCATTTAAAATTTGCTCTGATAAATTGAGAACGCCCATTTTAAATCTTCGTTTTTGGGCTGGTGTCATTGATTTCATATCTGGAAGCATGCTTTGAAAAAAAGCTAGATCGCTGTCTGTTTCAGGCTCAGCTCTATGTATGGTCTTCATTTGTAATGCTCTTTGACTGAAATATTCATGTGCTGATTTATTGACATCTTTTAAAGAGATTGCCCTAGATTTATTTAATAGTGGTAGCAGTGGCGGTGTTGGCGTGGATTGATTGGAGATGGAATCCGAATTTGTGTTTTCAGAAGCTAGTTGACCAGTAAACAGTGTCTCATCGACTTCTTCACTATCATTACCGTCTGTGCTATCATATTTGCTTAGATTGCTTTTGGTTGGTCGGGACTTCAAGTAATTGTCTAAAAAATGTAGATGTGGTGAAAGGTAGTACTCTTTAATCGTCTTTGCACCTGATCCAGATGGCAAATCTAGCCTTTTCTTGTTTTTGCTGTAACTACATCGAATATTCTTCCACCGTTCTTTACATTCTTGGGCTGAAAAATATTTAAGGAGGTTAGTTACAATGTGTGTTTAGATTGAGGTGCCACTTTTCGCATCGTAAAGTGGCTAATGGAGTTATTTAGTAGTAGTTTAGAAAATTTTGTAGAACGGATATTGGATTTTGTATTAGAATACTTCAAAAGTTAAATGAATATAAAGGTGGCACCTCAATCTAACTGTTTGGATTGAGGTACCACTCAGAACTGGGAATATTATGGATGAGTTTTCATCAAAATTTCGTAGTACTCCAGAATTCTGGAGTACTACAAAATAATACAAAATTTTGATAAAATTTCATCCATAATTTTCCCAGTTCTGAGTGGCACCTCAATGCAAACAGTTAGATTGAGGTGCCACCTTTATATTCATTTAACTTTTGAAGTATTCTAATACAAAATCCAATATCCGTTCTACAAAATTTTCTAAACTACTACTAAATAACTCCATTAGCCACTTTACGATGCGAAAAGTGGCACCTCAATCTAAACACACATATGTTACATACTTATTGCTATTTTATTTTTGTTACAGATACTACTCAGATGGCTGTTCGTTTACATCACTTTCTGGATATGTATTGAGAGGAGGCAGTACCGTCCGGCAAATTGTGCATGAAACCTCTAGCGTTTTGTGGGAATGCCTACAGCCGGAATATATGCCTGTACCTACACGACAAAAATGGGTAGAAGTTGCTGAACGGTTTTACATTCTCTGGAATTTACCGAATTGTGTTGGGAGTTTAGATGGAAAGCATATTAGAATTACAGCGCCCATCAACTCGGGTTCGACTTTCATAAATTATAAGGGATATTTCTCTATTGTATTGTTAGCAGTTGTAGATGCAGATGGTTTCTTTTTAACTATAGATGTTGGTAAATACGGCCGAAATAGTGATGGGCGAGTATTACAAGTTAGCTCTTTTGGACAAGCTATGGATCTAGGCGATCTCGATTTACCGAACCCTACACCTTTGCCTGGAGAAACACAGAATGTGCCCTTTTATTTTGTGGCAGATGAAGCTTTTCCACTAAAAAGAAATATTATGAGACCATATGGTCGAAATCAATTGACTAATGAGAGAAGAGCTTATAATAACAGGTTGTCAAGGGCACGTAAGTCAGTAGAATGTGCCTATGGTATGTTAGCGTCAAAGTTTGGTGGACTTTACACGCCTATTTGCTGCAAACCAGAATATGTTGATAATATTATAAAAGCAATGTGTGTGTTGCATAACGTAATTCGCACATGTGATGGTAAAAAATCAAATCCACGGTTTAGAAATAATTTGATAGGAGCAAACATTAACATGCGATTAATGGGAGATAATCCCTACCATATCAGGGAATATCTTACAACATATCTAACACAACGATCTCCGATTCCGTTTCAGACTAGACATAATGTTTAAAATTTAAATAAAATACATACCTGTTGCACCGACTTTTATTGCTATTTCTTGCCATATTTTGTCTTGCACATTTCTGTTACTGTACCCTGTCTTAGTGTAGTCATAGATATTCGGGTATTGCTCAATTAACTCGCAAAACTCAATATTAAACTCAATATCGTCACGCATCCTGTATACGAAGCGACGTGCGTCTTGCGTTATCTTTTGTTCGTGACTGAAGGCGGCAAGCGGACGGCGCAGGCACGCCGCTCCTCGCCCCCCGCCACGTCGCCAGCAGATGTAGGCGCAAGCGGCGTCTCGCATTATATACAGTATGAACAAAGATACGTAGCGATATATTTTAAACTGTTCAAATTTTCGTCCATATGGATATTTAAAGGCTGATTTACATTGATACAGTAGCTGGCGCCAGCTACTGTATCAATGTAAATCAGCCTTAATCCATGATTTTAATGAAAATCCGATGTAATTTAACTTATTATGATTTGATTTATGTATTTCGATGTTATTCGTATTTTAAAGTAGTTAAATAGCAAACATAGCGGTTACAGATTGCAAACATAAGTACAGTCGACAGCACATCAAGCTATACAGTTTGACCTTGAGCACGCCTTTATTGCACTTGTAATAGTGGCGGCTTTCGTAGCGCAATGTTACACTTGATGTGCTCTCGACTGTACATAGGAATTATAATGATACAAAAGGAGGGAATTAGTATTCGAAAAAAAACCGAAAGGAGGTGTATTAAATGTTATTTCCACTAAATAGCACCTTGTATAATAATACTCTGTGCCGTACCGTCCCCGCGTCTGTTTGCGCAGATATCGCGCCTGCACCGTATCTGCGCCGTGTCTGTACCGTACCTTCGTCTCGCCGTCTTCTATTTGCGTTGCCCCTTAGGGCCTGGCCACAGCTTCTAGCGATGCGGCGCGCGGTGCGACGGGAGGCGCGGCGGGCGGCGCGATTCGCGGTGGTATGCCACAGCTCGTCTAGTTGCGACCGCGGCGGCGTCAGCGGTGGACGTACTCAGTTTTATTTATAATGGCCCTATCAAAAGTGGCTATAACTAATGATTATAATTATTACATATAAATACATAACATACGTCACAAGCCTACCTACACTACACTCTACAGTACAGTAGGTAGGTAATAAAATAAATACAAACCAGTGCTTCCTGGGAACTGTTCTTTTATTTCATCCCACAACTTTTTGATTACATTCCTGAATTTATGTTGAGGATGTTTCGACATCCACAATGCCGGCCTACTCAATATTTCAGTAATTAATTTTTCGGTATCCATTTGATCTCGAGCGAACTCGAGTTAAATTCGCGCGAACACAAATGCGTCCCCTCGCTGCCGCTGCGAAAATCGCTCTGGCTGTGGCCGCCTCGATACTCCCGCGTGCATTTGTTTCACTCGCGCCCCGCGCCGCCCGTCGCCGCCGCGTGCCGCGCGACGCGATTCGCGCCGCAGGTCGCTCCGCAGTTCGCGACGCCGTTAGCTGTGGCATACTTCTTAGGGCTCAGGCAAAAAGTGTAATTTGCATTGAGAAGATACTTTTTTTAAGAACAGGCGTAGGTTTTTTGAAATAGCACACAGATTACCTACTTGGTAGCGAGCTGGCAACGTACAATACGGCCGACGTATCTTGGCGAGTCTGAACATAGGCTTTGCGAACTTTAGCGCATGTACAATCGTGAAGAAAACTGTTATTGGTGGCATTTTTACGAATAATATAAGTGCCAACTGACACTTGCAAATAACACACAAAACAATCTTAACACTAAACAAAAACTTAACAATACTAATAAAACTTAACAACAGTAACAACAATCTTAGAAACTAAACAAAAAATTAAAAAATACCAATAAAATTTAACAACAGTAACAACGAAAACTTTTGTAACCGACTGCGCTCAAGACAGAGATAGCGACACGAACACGACACCGACGCTAACGTGTGACTGAGACAATATTATCGTGTACCGAGCATTGCCGAAATCGCACGAAGCTTTACGAAGTAACCAAAAAGGGATGTCCAATACGCGTGTCTGAGGGTGTTGTTTAATTTGAGGAGCAGAAGGCCCAGTTTGCGGAGGTCGTGGAGGCCGCGATCCGCGCTGTGGCCTTCAAGAGGAAGCAGTCCTCAAAGCGGGAGGCCATCGGCGCGGCCAAAGCCTCCATCCTGGCGGCAGCGGCAGCCAACGCTGGTGGACCTGCCTCAAAGGAGGCGCCGGAGTTGCGGGCGGAGGTCGCCCGCCTCGCAGTTCTTACGGAGCGACTTGTTCGGGAGAATGAGTCGCTCCGGAGGGATCTGGCGGGGATGGCCGGAGCGGCCTCTGCGGAGCCGCGAGGGGGACTGAGTCCGGCAGCGCCGGAGGGAGGCCAGGTGCTGAGCCAGGTACGGGACCTGGTGCGGCAGGGGCTGGCTCCCTTCCGGAGGCAGGTCTCCGTACTGGAGGACATGGTCCGGCGTCCCCCGTTGGCGGCGACGCGGGGTCCCCCGGGACAGCAAAAGGCGGCTTCGTACGCGGCCGCCGTGGCTGCCGGCCCGGGAACGTCTGGCCGGGCGAAGGCGAAGGCCAAGGGCGGAGCCGCGCCGGCGCCTGCGCCAGCGCCTGTGACGCCGGCGACTGCGACGCCGGCGACGACCAAGGCGGCCCCGGCGAAGAGGGGTAGGGGGAAGGCTGGAGGAGCGGCTAAGGCTGCGGCGCCAGCGGTGCCGCAGCCGCCCCCACCCCCACCCTCGGACCCTCCTGCGGCCGAGGCCGAGTGGCAGGTTGCTGGCCAGAAGCGGCGGGCCGCGAAAGCCGCTAAAAGCAAGGCGAGGAGGCAGCGGCGGAAAGCCAACGCCATTGCGGCGAGGCTTCGCGCCCCGAAATCCGCGGCTGTAGTGCTCACACTGCAGCCGGAAGCGGAACAGAGGGGCGTGACGTATCTCGCCGTACTGAAGCGGGCGAAGGAGGCGGTGAGCCTCCAAGAGCTGGGCATCAGCGGGGGCATCGGGGTCAGGAGGACCTTAACCGGTGCCCGCAAGCTCGAGCTCGCCGGAGCGGAGAGTGGCCCGTTCGCGGACGCCCTGGCCGAAAGGCTGAGGGCGGTCTTACCCGCGGACGAGGTCCGGGTGTCCAGGCCGACTAAGCGCATCGACATGCGCATAGTGGGCCTGGATGACTCCGTGACGGAGGAGGAAGTTGTGGCCGCCGTCGCCAGGACTGGGGGGTGCTCTGCCGAGCTCGTCAAGGCGGGCACCCTCCGGCCTGACAACACGGGCATGCAAACCCTTGTGGTGAGCTGCCCCGTGACGGCGGCCAGAACTGTGTCGGAGGGCCGAAGGCTCTTGGTGGGATGGGTGTCTGCGCGGGTAAAACTGCTGGAACCCAGGCCTCTGAGGTGCTACCGCTGCCATGTGGGCAACCACACGGGAGCTATGTGCCCCTCGGAGGTGGACCGCAGCGGTCTTTGTTTCCGCTGTGGTCAGCCCGGTCATCGGGCCGGCTCATGTGAGGCCACGCCGCACTGCAGTGCATGTGCGGCTGCTGGCAAGCCGGCCGAGCACTGGGCTGGGGGAAGGGCCTGCGCGCCATCCGCCCCGACCAAGGGCAAGAGGTCTGCCGCCGCCGCCGCCTCTGCCGCCGCCGCGGCTTCCGTCGCCGCTACTGCCGCTTTTGCTGCGGGTGCTGCGACTCCCAACGCTCGGGAGGGTGCTGAGATGGAGTGCCAGTAATGGTCCCATCTCGGCCTCCTCCAGAGACAAGTCGGCCGCTGTGCTATTGCGCAGTGGCTGATGCCTGGGGACGGTGAGCGTGGGTGGCTCGCCGTCCGACACCAGGTTGAGTCGACGACGCGTTGTGTTCCACGCGCGCCGAAGGAGCCGTCAGCACCAAGGACGGGACCCCATAGGGTCGGTGCCTGCTAGGGTTGCGGAATTTGTTCGAAAGAGTTACCGCGGCCCTGGAACGCATAGGGCACAAGAAGGATCACGGGTGGGTTTTAGTCAGTAAAAGTCTGACACTCCCTACCGCCCCACCCAGGGCGGGAGGGGTCATTTGATGATTTCCCATCCAGAAAAAAAAAAAAAAAAAAAAAAAAAAAAAAAAAAAAAAAAAAAGGGTGTTGTTTAATCGATTTTCTTCAAATCGATCGAAATTAAGACTCAATAATATATTTATTTTCAATTATATAAGGAGTATATTTAAATTTTCTCAAACAGTCGTTACTCAAGTAGTCGTTAATGGATAAGTGATAAATAAGTGAATCATGACTTTCAACTGAGAAATTATATTTTGTTAGTTTATTTTTTTACTAAATTCGAAATCTCGTTCATTAACGACAAAATTCACTATATTTGTAAATCTTGTTTCGTTTCATATATTATATAAACAAAAATCAATAAATTCTAAATGAAACTTATGGATTACGATATTTAATCGATAAAGGGTCGATTGTATTAACATAAGTCAATCTCTAGCCTAGACCACCGCCCCGCGCACGTCGCCTCGTGCCACCATTTAGTTCCTAAATAAAGTTATTGCGCAACCTTCTGCGCGAAGTTCGGACTCGCCAAGTTACGTCGGCCGTATTGTATGTCGTTAACCTGTCGCGTGTTTTTCTGTTTACAATATATCATGTAGAAAATACTTAAAATGAAAAATAATCTCTTGCGGCTAAACTACTGGTTATATTCATTTGATTTTTTGTGTGCGGGTTGGGAATGT
Organism: Hecatera dysodea; assembly: GCA_905332915.2. Lineage (NCBI taxonomy): Eukaryota > Metazoa > Arthropoda > Insecta > Lepidoptera > Noctuidae > Hecatera > Hecatera dysodea. Next base: position 3,508,444 of record HG995290.1, on the reverse strand, counting down.
CATGACGTATATGAAGTTTCATTTATGATCCTATTATCGTCTCCACATTGTATAAATGTATAACTTTTTTGTTTTAACGCATGTAGAATAGAAAAAACTGAAAAATAAATGACACAGGCGGGACTCGAACCCATGACCTCCGGCGTACCGTGCCGCCAGGAAAAAAAAACTAACTATTTTTATCAATCTAATATGCACTTACTAAGTTACTAATACTAATAGTACCTTTATTTAAATATAATGATTAAAACATACGAAACTAATTTATTTACCTCTTCTGTGTTGAGTGTAGCCCTACTGGTATAAACAGGCAGCAGAAAGGACTCCATTATCTGGTATGCAAACCAAATGGGTTCATATATCTCGTCACTCCCTGAAAAATATGATTAATCACTAAAATGTTGTACCACATACGGGAATCAAACCTGGGACCTTCGGATTTGAAACCAAACCAATCATGGCCTAAGCCTAGGTAAAATAAAAATTAATAATTAACTAATTAATTTTTATTTTTAGCTTTTGAAAAGGTGCAACTGTACGTAAAGTAAACGTAAGTACCTACCTGCACCAGATCGCATAGATTCTTGTTTTTTCTTCAGGTGGCGCCTAAATGTTCCCATTAGGGTCTCCTTTTTTGTTTTCAAATCCTTGATTGACACATTTAGTAATCTACCAATTTTCGTCCAAGCATCGTGAATTTATTTCTTGTCCTTATGGAATTTATGTCTGGGGTTCCATAATACTTCTTCTTCCTGGTAATATTCCAGGAACGTCAAAATTGTCTCGTTTGACCATTCCGCCATGTTGTAATCTCCGATCGTAGCGACTTTCTTAGCAACGTTGAATGAAGATCCACTCGTCGCGAAAGCGCGGGAGAGACTGACTGCCTTCGCGCGTGTAAACAGTCACCGGGCGCTCGCACATTCATCCTTTGAACTTTGACAAAAAACCGACACTTGCCCGATTCGCGGCATTCACGTTCACAGGCGCGTTCACGGGCTCGGGCGTACCGTTTACACGCTCGTGAATGTGAATGTGCACGTTGAATGTAGAGTTGAACGCGCGCGTGTGAATCTACCATTACATTTAATGGTACATACATTCAAAAAGATTTTCTTAAATGTATCATAATGAGCTGGACATTTATTCGGACAGTCTATAAGCATATGCGCAAAAGAAATTATTGTGCGTTTCTCGTGTTTTTTGGGTACATTTCTCTTTAAACATGATGTAGCAATATTTTGGATTTCATTAAAGTAATTTTCAATTTCTTTGCTAGGATAGCAAAGCCATTTCTTTGTTCTGATATTCTTTAGCTTTAACAAAAATGTTATTATGATTATTTTTGGTGTTCTCTAGTGATTTTGCAAGTTTGACAACTTTTTACAACATTTTTTTTAAAACCCAACCACCGACATAATTGCTTTGATCAGCATCAGTCGTATTTGACTGGTCAAAGCAAATTTCACTATTAAAATGAATTACTTCACTTTCTTCAGGAAAGTCAGGAGTAACACACTTCTCTCTTAAAAAAAAATCCAGTGTTTGGAGGCACTCATTTGAATCCTCCTCACAGTATGAATCCCTATTATATATAATATAGATATGCATCAAAGATCAGGAGTGGGGGCTTGTGACGCTGACGTTACGGCTCGGTAAAAATTGTAGCGAGTAGTGACGTCACACGAGTTTTCAACGCTCTGTATCGGCTTCATTTTTTGTTTACGTGTAGTAATATTTTTTGGAAATCTATCTGACGGATTAATTAGATTTTTTTAGTCAACTACACTATTCTACACCTGATTTAATTTACGAATATTTGATTTAGCCTCTCATTTAGGCCATTCGAGAATGGTGTGTTTACTGCAGTAAATACCATAGCTAACTGTTTGTCTTTTAGGAATTTTTTGAATTCTTTCGAATTTATACCTGGATATTGATCCGTAAGTAGCATTCCGATGTCTTCTGTTTCTGATACATTCGTAACTAGTTTAATAAAATCATTTGCGCTCTGAGTTTTTGAGGTTAAGATACATGCAAATCTTGTGAAATAATCCACTAACAAGTGTAAATATTTTTTTGTAGATCTTGACCCTCCAAAATCTCCTATTGTGTCTATAGAGATTATTTGGAATGGCTTTGTGGCTGGACCCAGATGAGACATAAATCCAAATTTGTATTGTCCTCTTGATTTATTTTTTATACAAATTTCACATTGGCTACATACTTTTAAAATATTTTTTGTTAAATTTCTTGCTATGTACAATGGACTTATTGTCGTTTGCATTTGTTTTATTCCAATATGACAAAGATTCTTATGAATATTTGTTAAAAGCTTGATACTAAATTCTTCCGACAAAAAAATTTTTTCTTTGTTTCTAATTTTTTATTGTTCGTTTTATAAGACTATGTCTTCAATTTTTTTTAGAAAAATGAAAGGGATCCCTTCTTTTCGCATAATGTTTTTTGTCCTAATATACTTCGGCATAAGGATTTTGGCACAATTTGTTTTGGCATAATAATACTTTGGCATATTTTTTTAGGCATACATTTTATGTTGGCATAATCATTTTAAAGACTAATTTGTTTTGGCATAAATTTGATTCGCATAACGTTAGTAGGCCTAAAGACTTTAAGCATAACGTTAGTAGGCCTAATGGCTATTAGCATAATATTCTGAGCAAACCAATTAGCTATAGTACCTGTAACAATCAAATAATATTGTTGGTTAAAAAATTAATATGCTGTGCAACAAAAGTTAGTCACAGAACCGAATTGCTGCAAAACCGACTTCACGTAGTCTTGTTTGTCCTACCCCTAGAGTGTTATTTAAAATCGCGTAGGCGCGTAGGGGCGAGGCGGCCCGCGGGCTGAGGAGCAGGCGGCTGCGAGCGAGCCGCCGCGGCTGAGGCTGGCCGGCGAAGCCGGCCAACAAGCCGAAGCTGCGGTGGTGAGCGAAAGCCGTCTGCGACGATTAGCACGCGTGGGGCCGCCGGAGGGCCGCAGCGCCGGAGCCGTCACAGAAACCCTGCCTGCTGCATGCTGCTTGCTTGCTTGCATGTTGCATGCTTGCTTGCATGCTGCATGCTGCATGCTTGCTTGCATGCTGCATGCTTGCTTGCATGCTGCATGCTTGCTTGCATGCTGCATGCTTGCTTGCATGCTGCATGCTTGCTTGCATGCTGTATGCTTGCAATGCTTGCTGTATGCTTGCAATGCTTGCTTCCTACAGCAAAAAAATACTCACAAAATTGTTCAATACGTTATAATATATTAATATTTTATTTAGGATATTATGCTTAAAAAAGTTATGCTTTAGAACTTTATGCTTAAAAAAGTTATGCTTTAGAACTTTATGCTTAATAAGGTTATGCTTTAAAATATTATGCCTAATCATTATTATGGTTACAGACATAATGCTTAAAAAAATTATGCATGAGGTGTTATGCGTAATTATATTATGCGAAAAAATAATTATGCCAAACAACATTATGCTAAGTTATATTAGGTCTTAAAATTTTATGCTAATGGATAGGGAACCAAAATGAAATAACATTTTATTTGCGTTGCTCTGAAAATAGTTTTTATTATTAAAACACTGCATAACAAATATTAACATAAATCAATTGCAAAAATACATACCTGAAAATAGAGAAACGACATTCAATGTTTATCAATTACAGATTTCCTTTTAACACGCATTTTTTATGCAAATTATAAATTGACATTTTGACATTATCAATTGACATTATCTATGCCACTATGTTCTATAGTTTGAGGTGACTCAAACTATAGAGCATAGTGGCATAAATAAATAATACCTATACCAATACATGCTCCTTTACCATTTCGCAACGGACCTTCATACACAATCCCGCCTTATCGACAGCGCTACACAAGGTAAAAATCACGTGAAGAAAATACAGCAATGTATTTCCTTTACATAAATATTAATTAAACTTACAGTCTGGTATGTCTGGATTACTTATTTCCTCCACTATTCTTTTCCATACAACATCCTTTTTAATTAAGTTGTAAAATATTACTTATTGCATTATTCTTTTATTTAATTTGAGCCCATCTAGTATCATACTTTTATTAAACACCAGATACAAAGTTCTAAACAACCTAAAAGCAGGCATTAGAACTACAAAAATAATAATAAGGTACATCACTAATCTCGTTTGTGACGTCATCCGTTGTCGGGAATACCCGACTCTAGCGTGGCTGGCACGACTTTTGACAACCTCCTCGCATGCGAGTAGGGATGTGGCATTGTGGGACATAGTAAATAATAATCAAATAGTATTTAAAACAATTTAATCAGATTCTTTTGTTTTCTTTGCACAAAGTTGTTCGTTTGGCGATGCTTTCCTTTTACGACTTACATCACTTGGTGAGGAAGGTCCGGCTATATCCTCAGGATCAGGAGAAGACATAATTATCACTTATTATTACAAAAATTGTAATGATGAAACCAACCCGATAGATTACTTTACTCTATGATGAAAACTTTTCTAGTATTCATTGTTTTATAGTGTTGCCAACTAAAATGAAAAATATGATGAACGAATGAAATATGCAATAAATTTCATTCAATGAAGATTTTCGTGACATCTGAAATTAAACTAAAATGAGTTTAATTGGGTAAACTAGGTTGTAAACGAAAAAAATAAAAATTATATAATCAGTCTTTTAATTGTCTTATTCTCGCAAGTAATAAATAAAATTAAAAAAAAAAAACGTAAAAATCAACAAATCGCCTGTTGACGGCAATTATCAGCAGTGACTGCTATTCTCTATGGATACAGCTATGCTATTCTCTATAAGGCTACGACGAGCCCGCCGAAGAGCTAGCGATTTTCAACTATATGATCTAGAGCATAAAGTGGAAAATCTATTAAATACAAACTGTTTTGGTCCTCGTCATTGAGACAGTTGTCTTTAATGGATTTTCAATTTCATACTCTAGCGCATAAAATGTGCCAGCGCGACCCCAGCGTCAAAACCACAGTCACAGATAATCAAAACACAATATTATACTGTAAAATTGTAAATTATAAAATGACTAAATGTAAAGAGTTTACATTTAGTCTTAAAATATCACAGCAAAATCAACAACTCTTCAATATTATAATACTTAGAATAAGTTTTTATAGTAAGTACCTACATAATTAGTCTTAAAGTATCACAGCAAAATCAACAACTCTTCAATATCTATAATACTTGGAAAAACAGTTTTTATAATAGATATGTACAGTCGGTGATAGCAATTAGCTGACCCCCCTAAAAATTACTCGATTTTACACCCTATGCTCATAACATTAAACGTTATTCAATATGTATGAGTTTATCAGACTAACACTACTCGCTGAACAGAAACAATAACTAATTTCGATACGCAAACTTGAGCTTTAAGAGGTTGGTATTGGGTCATTTATTTATAACTGTTCACCTATTTTAATAAGTGGGTAGTTAGACGTCAATATGCGTATTCAACCAAAACTGCTATAGATATGACATTAGGAATATGGGGTAGAAGAATAAATTGAACAAGATATTCTATGCACAAATAGCAGTGAATACGCGCGAACCTTTTTACCTTGCCTTACTAAATTGTAAAAATCCACGCTTTTTTCCTTTTTATTAATTGTTATCAGTTTTGATAGTTTAATCGTCATGTCCCAGTTGAGTTGAGTGATTTTTTAAAATACAAAATAATCTATTTGCATGAGGAGAATGTTGGTATTAAAGCGATTGCTACGAAACTTAATATAGCGGTAAGTGTATTCTTTTTTATGCTTCATTTATAATTATTATAGTTATTCCTTAGTTGGCTTAAAAGCCGGTGAATGTAGAATAATAGACAGTTAACTGTGTTTCATTATGAGTCTAATTTGAGATCATTTATAGGTCTAATTTGATTTATATTATCTAAATTGATAAACGTATTTTTGCAAACTTAATCGATAAATTATGTTTACCTATTCGTTACTAAAATTATGCTTATTGTGTTGTTTCAGAGAAATACAGTCAGATTGTGGCTAAGACGTTTGACGTGTGGTTTAAATATTCAAAAAGATCGTCCTGGACCAAAACCATTCATGAGAGGAAGTGATTGTTGTTGGATATGGTGCGCGGTATGCGGGACCGCTTGCAACAAGTAATAGAAAAAAATGGTGCTCCACTTCGCTATTAAAAGCATATTATAAATGACTTGAGTAACCAGTGTTGGTCACAAACAATACTAACGTATGTCAGTGTGTGTGTTAAATTAACTATTGTTATAATTTGTAACGAAGTATTTCGAATACCTAGTTTTTTGTCAAAACCTAAAAACTAAAATAACTACTCACAAAACAAATTGATATATAGTAGGTAGAACTTCAACGTATAATGCCGTTTTATTTAGTTAAATGATATTTAATGTGGTGATGTTATTGTTATGAAATAGAAATACATACCTATATTTCTAAATATTATAACATGCTGATTCACTACATTAAACTAAGTGCAGTTAAAAACGTTATAAGTAAAATAGTAAGTAGGTAAATATTATCATCTTCGTGTCGTCATCAATATCATTTATGTTATTCTTATAATATTTTTTTTTTTTATAAAATATAATCGTTTTTACCATCATTTTGGTTTTTATTTCTGTTGTTATTTTTTTGTTGATAAAGTTATAATTTATTATTTATAACTTAAAATCAATTTACAAAATAGAAACAGAAACAAACGCGTCAATCACGCTGGTTACGAACTCAAAACCTCGATTTGTCAGCTAACTACAGTTACCACTAGACCACTCGAAACATATTTAACGTGATCGAAATTACGTATTATATTACAAGTTAAAATAATATTCAAGATCATACCTACCTTAACACTGCGTATTAAAGATCAAATTCGAATAACTATTTTATTGATCGTAGACGTTGAACCAGTTGTCTTACTGCTAACAAGCAAAAGGTTCAAATTCGTTTAATTTTTAGGGGGTCAGGTAATTGCTATCACCGACTGTACCTACGTAATTAGACTTAAAATATCGCAGAAAATCAATAAAACATTGGTAAATACAGAATGTAACATTGATGTAAACAAATATTTAAACAATTCTGTATTGTACCTACATAATGTAAATATAAAAAGTATTTAAAAATTGTCATTTTTTATATATTCAAAAAATCATATTATTATCATTACAAAAATATCATCACCATTATTTAAATTAACAATGGTGCCGATTCTGTTGTTCACAAACCTGAGGTATTCCTCGTAGCGCTCCCGTTTTGAAACGCTCTCATCTAAGCGCTCCGAGGAACGATTAAAAATATTAAAATTTATTTCCTCGAAGCGCTCCCACGTTCAAAAATAGGGAAAAGCATGAAGTAATGAATTATATCGATAATTTTTAAAAACTCATGTGTGCATCATCGACATCGAAGTTGCTTAACCAAATTACGAAATTGAGAGAATAATATCTTTTTGCTTTCGGCACTCTTATGTGTATACAAGGACCAATGTTATTGTGTAGGTATTCAAAGAGGATGTTATAAATAAAACGCATATATATACTTAATATAAATTATATACGTATAATAATCACATTGCAGTAGACCTACATAATAATTACATTAGTACTTTGTGTGTACCACTGGCGACGGGGTGTGGACGAACGGGAATACCCCTGGCGACTAGCTCCACGCCACGGTACTGTGACGTCATACGCATTAGCGAGTCTGCCAGCGCGACTGAATATTTTTCGAAACTTTAAATGCTAATAAAATAAAAACTATTGGGTATTTTTGAGAGAAACAAAAAGTTGTTAACTTGTATCCATACAGGCTATATTATGACAAACTTTCAGGCGATTTGGCAAAGTAACATTATCCATTACAAATAGGATATAAAAACATATTCCAAGTTACAATCACATTAAAACAACATTAATACTAAGAGTAGTATAAGTATGTTTATTATAAAAATCTTTAAAATTAAAAATCACAGATCCACGGCGGTCCCGCGTTCTAGGCGGAGCGGTCATAATCCCCTAGATTCTTATTGGGCTATTATATCTTATTGGAAATGGTGCAGAGCTTTAATAAAAGTTGTTTTACAATTAGAAAAGTATTTATTTAATGAAAATACGAAGTTATTTTTACAAAATACAGCCCAGAATCGTCTAAAATATTAAATAAAAATGTAATAAAATTGTCCCCCGTTTTGAAATGCTTTTTACTATTATAGTGTAAGCTTTTCATATTGGGATGTATACTCTAGATTGTGAAAATGAATTTCACAGTCGTTATTGTATTTAAAAAAAGTAAACATGATAATTATGTACAATATTTACATGCAAAAATTCTCACGTTTTTTCATTTTGAATTTCCTTAGGTATAATAAATAGCTTACAAAACAAATAACATTAAAATTATCCTACACCATTATTATACTCTTATATTAAATACTACCTTTACTCTAACTATACTTTTAATAAATCTAGGACTTCTTTCCTTAATAAGCCTTTTTTCTTTCTGGGGAGTTTCCGAAGACCAGTGATGAAGGGGTCTGAACATAACAAGAGTCTATTAAGTAAGTCGGTATTAGTGATTTCTCGTGTGAATTTTCGCGTATGATCTCGCCTAAAAGTTTTTAGATTTTTATTGTTTGATTCCGCTGCCTCCTCGGAAAGCTCCCCGATAGATAATAAGGCGTGTTCTGAAATATCAGACCCGTGGACAAGTATCTTGTGAACGGAAGCGGGAAGATTGTACCACGGATATTCCTGAACTAACTGCCGTGCGGTTTCTAAAGAGTATACTCTAAATTTTTCAGCATCAATATTATAACCGGATGACAATGCCTGCAAAATCACGTAACAACGGTCGAGTAAATCTTTTTTCAAGCCTGTAATTTCAGCAGATATTGCAGAGATGGAAAAAAAAATTCTAGCCGTATTTCCATCATTCGATGTCCCGCTTCCGCCACTTCGAGGCTTATCTACAACTAAACCTAATTTACTTCTAAATTCATTTTGCACACACTTCTTCCTTTCCGCTAACGTGCTTTTTTCTACATCTGACCTTACTTGCCATTTCTTTATATCAATCCTATAAGAGAGATGAATAAAATATTCGAAGAAACGAATCCACGCATGTAATGGAGATAAACCAAACTCATAGTGACTTTCTTGAACTGGTTTTCGTAAACAGTCGTCTATTTTATTCATCTCTTTTGGAGAAGCTCCACAAATGTAACATCTAGACGAAGAAAATTCACATAAAGCACTACATAATTACATATTTTGCCATCCACCATAGTCAGCTGCAAGGAATGCTCAATATTAATATCGCGGCCATTGACTGTAATAGATGTTGGTTGTAAGCGACTAATTTTACCCTTAAAATATGCTTCTTCCTCTTCAGAAACTTCGGAAGTTTCTTTCAAGTACTGAAAGCGAATAGGTCTACAGTATCTAGTGGAACAGGGGCGGGGATTTTTCCACAAAATTTTACTATCGCAACTACTTTCTGAATCTGTCTTAGATATCAACTGAAGAGGTACATAAGAGGTGACAAAAAAACTACTATCATCTTTTGTGGAATCTGAAAAACTTTGTTTATATTCGCTATGGCCCGTGCTACCGTCGAATCCCCATTTCCCGATTAAAACTAAATTATTTAAAGAATCGTTTGGAACTGATTTCAGAACATCTGATTGTGACTCAACTATCCTAGAAACTGTGTGATCTTATAAACTTTGTAATTCAACTTCGCCTGTTGTTTCTGACACCGATATGTTCTTGGGATAGCAATCCTTTTTAGCATTTAAGACATTTTGGTAGGATGGCAAAATATTACAAGAAGTTTTGCTATTAACAAGTTCCTTAATTAATAAATATTGATGTTTAGTCAACTTAGCTTCTACAATGAGTGACAGAGCTTCGTCAGCGCTAATAGTCATTGCTGAGCTAGTATTTGACTGATCAGAAGTATCGAGCAATGCATTCACAGTGGAAGAATCGACATTGGATAATTCGGCCAATCGTCTACGTTTCGATCGCTTGCTAAGCTCAGAAAAATCTTTTTTAGGACGGCCGCTGCTTATGCCGCCGCCGTGAGATGGCCCCGGCAGATTTTCCGTCACCTGAACGCACTGTGCAACACTTCTTTTTAACTCTATACATTCAATTATATCTAACCAATCAGAGTGCTTATTTAAAAAGACAGATTTTGTACATTTTGTCTTTTTCCAGAATTTATCAAGACTCTTACACAAATTGACCAGTCGATGAGATAAAGGCGTAATATCTATATTTTCAATGTCCTTTAGATAGCCTGTAAAGGTTTCTAAGGCACGTTTCTTCCTGTCTGAAGACTTTTCAGAAACCCAAATCTCAAAATAATGCCTTCTTGAAAAGGAACATTTCACAAAAGTACCTAAAAAGAAAAAAAACAAACTTAATAGAACAGTTCGTAGTATCGCTACCATTGCGACTACGAAGGCGTAGCAGATATCTAGGGGGTGCATAGGGTAAGCTTGGACAAAATTTCAACATGTATTTGATAAAAGACAGATATACCTTCATTTTTAAATAAGTAAGAACAGGTGCAATTGGGTGCAATTTTTTAAAATACTAGCTAAAGTCAAACTACGAGTAATATTATTTTTTTAAATCTGTCAACGTAGCATCTCGATTATATAAAAACTAAGATAAATACATGCAAAAATTATAATGAAAATAAAAAAAACTTACCAGTTTCTTGGATATCCATCACACAAACAGTTTAACAAACAAACAATTTCCGAGATATCACTAATGACAAATACCGTGCGGATGAGTCACCGTTAACAGCGATTGCAACAATTGCGATGCTTTCACTTTCGAGGTCAAACAGGTAGTGGTAATTGAAGTAAATGGGTCACATATTTATACCCCCAGGTAGCTTGTTTATTAGTCATTGATAATGTGTCGGTTAACTAGCGATTTTCGAACTTGAGGTTCAGGGGGTTTTGGCCTATGGCGGGACCACCGTGAGATCGTTTCATAATCTTAATTATTACTGACTAATTAATAAGTGTTCATTGGAGTTGCACAATTTGATCCCACCAAGTCCGTTCCATCATCGGACCACAAGACGTACGGCGTTGCGCCACCGTTACATGGTCGACATCCCACCCATACGTACAAAGCGTTTTGGGAACACATTCATTATGCGTACAGCTAAGGAGTGGAATTCCCTGCCGGAGTCTGTGTTTCCTGATAGCTACAACCTAGGAGTCTTCAAGTCTACAGTGAATAGATTGCTTCTAGGCAAGCGTGCTCCATCGTAGGCCATATCATCGCTTAACATCAGGTGTGATTATGGTCAAACGCGAGCCTATATATAGCCAATAAAAAAAAAATCACAGATGGTTCCTTCATGTTTAACAATTACAAATTACAAATAGGATATAAAATAATATTTCCAGTTACAATCACATTGAAACAATATTAATCTCACTAAGAGTAGTATAATAATATAAAAATCTTTAATACTTATTAAAAATCACAGATCGTTTCATAATCTTAATTATTACTGATTAATTAATCATTACTAACAGGTGCAAAAATACTTATTAAAATCTTAACATCTCTAGGCAATGTCCTATAGAAATAGCGCCAGACACGTATTGATGTAATATATTTTCAATTACATTGTTTCGTTCTTGGGCATGTTTTTCATTTTCGGAAATGTTCATTTTTAATATTATTTTAGCAAAATTGTTACAATAGTTTTGTAAGTATCTTAGCAGTTTGGCTAAATTTACACCTTGCTTTTGATTGTTTTTTTTATTAATGTCTGAATAATGTGATTCCACGAAATTATTTGTTTTATACTTTTCACCGTAACATGTAAAGAACGATGCCCAGATATGGCCCACCTCAGACGCGTATAGAAAGATAACACAAAAATATAAGTATTTTAAATAGGAATTATCCATCAAAGCTTTATCTCAAACTAAGACGCCGTGATCATAACAAATAAATAAGTCATTTTACTTATTATTACGCAAGTTTTATTTAAACGTGAAGTTTGGGGTTGCCATTTTATGGTCAATTTGATTTAAATTCATATATTATTGAATAAATCTAATCGATTACGGAAAAACTAAACGTTAGTTAGGTTTCAGTTTTTTAATCTGAGAAAACTGGCGGCCATTTTAGTTTTTTTTAATGAAACCCACTCGACTTTTAGACCAATTATGTTCATAAATACCTCAGACCAGAGATACTATACTTTATAATGATAAAATCACTGTATGGCTTTGCCGTAGTTAGATATAAATTAAATTGATAAAGACCAAAATCCGATGCAACTAATCGATATTTCTTTTTATATATGGCCATATTAGCCTTTGACAGAAGATAGATTTGACATTAAACTGTAAAATCTACCTACTCAAGCTTGCTCCCAGCCTGTCAAAGTGTCAAACAAGTATAAGGGAGCTATAGCAGTTTTTTTTCTTATGGTTAAAATGAGTAAACAACTTTGAAATTAATAATTATTGTGTTCAAATGCTATACTTTCCATTCAAAAGTGTGTAGAATGAGTTTGTGACTGTGAAGAAATGAATGTTTTGAAAAAATAAAAACTGTTTTATTACCAAATGGCGACTTATTTTCTTAACTGGTATGTACTAGAAGGTGTTCATAACAACTTAAACTATAATTCCATAAACTATTTATCAGTGTTCACTGTAGGCCAAGATTGTTCTAACATGTGGGCATTGTTCTTTGTTTTTCCAAAATCGGTGTTCTAACCATTGGGAAACCATATAATCATTGAATTTTGTGATATTTTTGTCCTGTGGAGACTGACTCATTATATAAAGAAATGCATCATCTAAATCTGAGGCAGGTAAATGAGGTAATACAGTACACAAAGCAACATGCTTCCTAAAAATACTATTTTTGGATAGACCTAGGTCTCGAGATTTTCTTTTAAGCGCTTGTTTGTAGTGAAAAATACACCCACTTGCAACTGCATTTGGAAACTCTGCTAAAAAACCGCTGATTGCGGCTTCCTCAAAGTCGCTTTTAAAAAAATCAACCTGCATATTTGGTACTGTTGTTTTCAACAACAGAAATAATAATTTATATGTTGACTTCTTTTTATTACATAATAGAGCATATACTAGTGGCTTCACAACGCCATCGATTTCTCCATGGATGCTGTTTAAATGGTTTTGGCACACTTTTGAAAATCCCGTCGCAGTATAAATGACGACATTTTCCTAATTCCCCTCTACTCTTCTCGGTAGCAAACAAAAGGATCCTCCTTTTACCGTCATCATAATCCGCAAGGGTGAAGTTGTGAAATGATTTTGGGACCTAAAACAAGTTTATGGTCATTGGCAGTGATCGGTATGTACAAAAACGTTGACGAAAATAACGATTATGTTTAGATAAACAAAATTTATCTAAACATGATACCTACATAATTATAATATATATAAAACACATGTAACTTTTAAAGATTTTTTTTATTTTACCTTCATACTGACCTCTATTTATCTAGATGTATTGATAAAAAATAGTTAAAACATAATCACAGTTCTCAATAACATAAACACAAAAAGTTATGTTAAATTAATTTTATCGAAGAGCAGCCCTGCGATTGCTGTGGGATCGCTCGGTGCGAAGCAATTACAACTGTACGCTTGAGTATTTAAGCACATTTAAGCATGCAGTGGTTGCTGACGCGACGGAGTAGGCTAATATAGCAGTAGGTTTTATAAATTTTCTATGGAGTGAAGTATCTGTACGTAATCTGTGCTAGAGCATAGATTAATGTGACTCTAAAGGGCAAGGCATCAAATAAAATATACATATTTTTATATTAATTACTTACTTGCACATCTGTTAGACATTTCCCAACCAAACGCTTAACTCCAAAACTTTTATTTCTTTTATTATAAAGTCAAGTTTTAATATTTTCAAACTTTGGTATTTGATTTGTCAAATTAATTCCCTGGTCTAATAAACAATTAAGTTTTCTGTTATAAACCTCAGGGAGAGGGTCTAAGGTGGACATGGCTTCTTGGTGAATATCCTCCACTACTTCTCGCACAAATTGTGATGCCTCATTACGCCGACAAGAATGTTCGTTCTTTTTTAAAATATCTTCATATTTATTAAGAGTTAGGAAGGCACCACACGTCTTTATTGTACACCGCCACACACTGTTCCCATTCTTATTAACTTTTATAGGTCTGTATATATAATTATCACATAACAACACTTTCTTTCCTTTTTTACTTTGGACGTATATAATTAGCACGTTTCCAGTACTTGGTCCAGCAATTGGTTCCATGCTCACACAATTATTTCACAAACTTTATTAGTAAACAAACTTGCTTCCGTGACACATTCGCGCAACTTGCGATAACAACAAAACGCAATTTTACGTAAACACAAGTTCGGGCAATGCTCGGCTGGGTTCGTGTGAATTCGTTAAACACGACTCTCTAGGATACAATGGGGAGGCGGGGTTACGGTTTGTATGTGTGTGTGCAGGACTCACATGCCGCGTGCGCCGCATCTTTAACTCTTAGTTAAGAAGTTAGTATCGCTATTTTTGAAAAAAATTAATTATAAAAGGTACGAGTAGCATCACCGTTGAGCGCAATACGTTACTGGATCCCGGCTCAGAGCAGGTGATTTTAGTCAGTAGGTGGTTTTAGTCAGTAAGAGTCTGACACTCTCTCGCCCCGCCTAGGACAAGGAAAGTCATTTCTACCATTGACGTAAACGATAGACACCTCATTGCCTTATTTCTACGAAAAACTTCCGAAAAAAAACATTGAGGTGTGCGGGGAAGGGGGTAGTAATGGGAAACATAATGGAGAGAAATCATAGGCTTTCTAAACAATAAAAAAATATATAAAGGTACATATTTCGGTAGATTATATTCATCTATTTGGTGGACTAAAGGATTTACAATAAAACAAAAAAAAAAATAATTACCAAACCCGTGCGAAGCCGGGACGGACCGCTAGTTGTATATTATAACAATGTGTTCTACTTATTATCGATAATTTCAGTTAGTATAGTCCCATCTCTATCCGAAAGTTAATCATGGGAGCGCTTCGAGGAAATAAATTTTAATATTTTAATCGTTCCTCGAAGCGCTCTTTTTGGGAGCGCTTGGAGGAACAAAACGGGAGCGCTTAGATGGGAGCGTTTCAATACGGGAGCGCTACGAGGAATACCTCACAAACCTAACTAAATTTAAGTTCACTGCATCTTTTTCTTTGTATTTCAATAAGAAAAGGACAGAAGATAAATTTTAGTTTAGTCCTGTCAAATTAATCAGCACCTGACGTAAATTAACGTAATTTTAGTAGGCACGTTTTTAATCACGGATAAACTTGCATGGAGTAGTGTCAGGCGCTGATTAAATTGACAGGACTAAACTAAAATGTATCTTCTGTCCTTTTCTTAATGCAATAGAAAGTAAAAGATGCACTGAACATAAATTTAGTTTAGTTTGTAAACAACAGAATCGGCACCATTGTGGCAAATTGAAGTACCTAACTAAACACATCAAAAGTATCTAGGGATCAACATATATTTTTGCAATAACTTTCCTCCTGATTGATATTAATTAAAATTTTCTTTAAGGATTCATCAAATAAAGTGTTTTCGTTTGTCACAGTAACGATAAACCAAGTCACCTTTGCATTAATAAAGAAATTTGCCATTTTCCTAATAAAGGGATTTTTGACATTTGAACCACTAACATTAAAGTTCGAAAAAAAGACTGAAATAACAGTTTTCTTTAAAATTTTATTGGGTAACTTAAACAATTAATAATCCGTGTTTCTACCGCGAACACTAACAACACAAGAACATCGGTTTGGCATACTCAAAATGAGTTCATCCAAATCACGCTGTGGAATGGCCGCCCATGTTCGTTGCAACAACAAAAAAAGGTCTTCTTGCGACTGGATACCCTCCATATTCGGCAGAGCTCTTCGCTTACCTTGGCTGAGCGCCATGGAGGACGGTATCGCTGCACCACACGGAGACAAGACCGATACATTCAAATCTTAACTCGAAGAGCTCCAACAATAACCGCCATGATGTTAGCCGTGAGGCTTCATCACTCTTCAGGGAACTTAATTAGCGACCAAACAGTCAGAAACCGCTTGCATGAAGTGAACCTTCATTCCCGAAGACCGCTACGGGTACCACCTATAGCAATGCACAATCGTAGGATTCGATATCAATGGGCTCTTGAACACAGAAATTGGGCAGAAGAACAATGGCGTTTCGTGTGCTTTTCTGATGAGTCTCGTTTTGGTATGAGACCGGATACAAGACGTATACGACACTGGAGAACCCCTGGACGCCAACAGCGATTAAAATCCTGCCAGGAAGTCCATCCTTATAGTGGTGGAACCATCATAGTATGGGCGGGTATTTGGATCGGCGGAAGAACTGAGTTGATTTGGATCAGAGGCAACCTCAACGCTCAAATTTATGCTGAGACGATTGTATCAGACGTCATCGTTCCTCTACAAGTGCAAATCGGTCCCTTATTTCAGTTAATGCATGATAATGCACGACCGCACACCGCAAGAGTTGTAAGACAGACTCTCGCCGCAGCTAACATCAATGTCCTGCCCTGGCCTGCTCAGTCGCCAGACTTGAACCCGATTGAGCATGCATGGGATATGCTACAGAGAAGAGCTCTGCCGAATATGGAGGGTATCCAGTCGCAAGAAGACCTTTTTTTGTTGTTGCAACGAACATGGGCGGCCATTCCACAGCGTGATTTGGATGAACTCATTTTGAGTATGCCAAACCGATGTTCTTGTGTTGTTAGTGTTCGCGGTAGAAACACGGATTATTAATTGTTTAAGTTACCCAATAAAATTTTAAAGAAAACTGTTATTTCAGTCTTTTTTTCGAACTTTAATGTTAGTGGTTCAAATGTCAAAAATCCCTTTATTAGGAAAATGGCAAATTTCTTTATTAATGCAAAGGTGACTTGGTTTATCGTTACTGTGACAAACGAAAACACTTTATTTGATGAATCCTTAAAGAAAATTTTAATTAATATCAATCAGGAGAAAAGTTATTGCAAAAATATATGTTGATCCCTAGATACTTTTGATGTGTTTATTTATGAGTGATATTCTTCGAAAGATGGCGCAGCACACAAATAGACCTTGCATATTTTACAAGTGTACCTAGTTTTTTTTCTCCGTTTTACAATTGCGCATTGTCTACAGCGCTGGTATTCGCCCATAAGGGTCGGCATGTGATCCTTGTAGTTTTTCGGTAGGATGCGAAGTGGGTTATGGCTACTGCCTATGGATCGAGGTAAAGTATTGTGACTATGAAAATTTTCTATAATTTGGCGAATAAGACAGAGATGAAATTTTGAAAAATGTAAATTTGGCATGTTATTTATTTGCTTAAAACAGAAAAAAGAATTTAATACGTGCATATCAATTATGTGCAGAAACAACTTTTTATACCATTTTATGGTTTTTCTTATGCACTGTATTGAAGACAGTAGCATGTCAGCCGTATCAACGCTTCCCATATTTTTGGAATAGTCCAAAACTGCCTGTGGCTTCATAACTGGTAGCCCCGTCGCTCTATCCTCTTTCAACGATGGCGCCATGACATCACTATGAATTGTTGACAAAATAAATATATCTTTTGTTGTCTCGCCATTTTAGAGCCGTCATTGGAGGACAAAATTGAGCTTGGACTTCACCACGTTTAATAGTATTAAAGCGTGGCATACCGATTGTTTTTTTTTATAGTACCACACGCGTATATATTATTCTCGTGGAGGTATTTCAACAATACCGGGCTAGTGTACCAGTTGTCAATATATAGATGACGATATGTACCGAAAAAATCCCTAATTAAATTTGAAACAACAGCTCCTCCAACACCTAAATTACAAGGATCTATTTATTTGAGTAGCTGCGCCACAGTAAACAATAAAATCAATGATAATGCCCGTTTCTACATCACACATTACAAATAACTTTATTCCAAACCGATTCCTTTTCTTTGGCAAATATTGCCTTATAATCGCCCCTTGAAGGTAACGATGCTCTCGTCTATGCACAGATTTTTATAGGGTGTCATATTTTTTTTATACTTTTCCCTAGCGTGATTAATGCAAGTGTCGACTTTTGATAATATGTTAGTCTCTTCACTATGCCGAGAAAAATGTAACATGCCTAGAATTGTGCAAAAGCGATTTCTAGGCATAAGTTGAGAAAATATCGGCGCAGATAACAACACATCTGTACTCCAGTGCTCTTCTAAAGTTAAATGTCGATTTCGAGTCATTAACATTAATATAGCAAAAAATATATACAATTCTGGAATTGATACGTCGTGCCACCGTTGTAGGCGAGAATGTATACGAAGGTTTATGTTCAGTACAAAGCGTGAGTGAAACGAATTTGTCATTTGTACAATGAACGACATAAAGTCTAAATCTAATTTTTTTTTGAAATATGTCGAATTCAGTAATATTTTCTGTTACTTCTAAATTGAGACCTGACGTAAACTCATCAGAGCTAGTCAATGCAGGCACGTGTGGTACTGAAGTCCACTGGTAGGATGGCTCGGTTTGTCTTCGACGGGGGTCACGGCGGGATGATGATGCAGATGTCGAGGCCCAATTGTTGTCAGATGTTTCTTGACCGGTGTGAGATGTTGATGGCAAAACAGGTGGGTCATTGACTTGTTCTTGACGATCTGTGATAGACTGTAAACAAAAGCGAAGTGCCGATTACTATTTACGACGATGCAGGCACATAATATAACGTTTTGGCTAAATTTATTTATATATAAACAAGTTATGGTCATCGCTCATTACAAGCTCTCCAATCCAACTCAGTAAATAACTTGTTTAACATGATGATTAAAATAAAAAGAATTGCTCGGCTATTGAATGTAACGCCGAGTTCGGGTGAAGCTGCTAATGAATCAATTGTAACAAATTCCTAGAAATCCCATGCAGACATTGCGACCGGAGTCGGCCGCCAAAGACACAAAGAGCTTTCTTATCTTTTGTTTACATCCACACAGATTTAAAAAGATTCAAAATATGTAAATGTAAGTTGGTATAATTACGGAATATGCAATGCATGCCATTTTTTCTTTGCTTAAATCAGTAAAATACAGTACCATAAACACAAGAAAATTATTAAAAAGTAAATTCAACTACTGCTTGACGCTCAAAAAAATTATTTAACTCCTACAATTTTCTACTACACTTCAAACGTTCGTTGCTGTCACGGCCATATTGTGACGTCATGTTTCACATTTTGCCTTGTTTACATTTAATTTTTTGGCCCTTAATTAAATAACTTTACGAAATTGTATGTGCTTTATTCATGCAGAAATTGCAATCATAATATATATAATTTTTTTTTTGTGAAATTTAAAGATTTTTTTACGAATTAAGTATTTTTTTGACACGTGCATTTTTTCGTCACTACCCGGCATTGTCGGGAACGATACGTTTTGGGTTGCGTTTAGTTTCATCAAAACACGTAACATAAAACAATGAGTAGTAAATTAAGTGATGAATTATAAAATTAAGCAAGTGCACTACGTTGTTTCTATGGTCCCATACAACGTATATTTAAAAAATAAAAATAAATGAATTATTTACATATTCCCTAAGATTATTATGCGACCATTTACCTTTTTAATATTTTATATTATCGCTTTTGTTTCCATAACGCATCATTTCATATTAAACAAAAACTACATACCTCTCGATATGAAAAGTTTGATCAAAAGTAAAACTTACCTCTAAATCATCCTCGTATAGTGATATTGCTTCGGAAAATTCATCATCCTCTTCTACATTTTCTAACACACGAAGGAGTTCTTCAGTAGTCATTTGACTGCTAGCCATTTTTATTATACCCTCGCACAATAATATATAATAAATATTACCACCGATCATAATAATAAATGTAGTAAATCACTAGCAGTCTCCCGTCGCGCTAATGACGTCACCGATTGACGTCTATTCCCGACTGTGGCGTACAGGTTACTGTTTATGCGCTTTTGCATAGGGATGCGCGAGAGTGGACAGTAAACTATCGATCGATGGATAATTATGATATTTTTCTACAATTTTATAATATTAAGCATTAGGAATATTCAGATACGAATAGTTGTCATTAAGAAAATAATTGTCGAAGTAATAGTAAGCTACTTTTAATAAAATATTTCCATAGATTGACACGTCGAAGAACACTTTTTTACGGATTTCGATTAGCAGTTTTTGATTATTGTTTTGTCAAGTGAAATATATTTAATGAATATATCTTTCTGCCATTTTACAATATTTCATTAATGTAGTTTTAAATAATAGGAAAAAGAAACGTCGTAAAAAAATGTCGTTTTCTTGTCGTCTATAGACGACGGTGGCGTGTTGGGCACGTTTTCATTTGTCGGCTATACACGACCGTAGCGTACAAAAGGTTAACCAATAAGGCTTTATAAGATGCGTCAAAAAATACAAGATTTGGCATCACATTTCGTTGCCCATAAGCTCTTATGGCACCAAAAAAAATCTCCAGCGGTAGTTAGGTTGTGGGCTGAGGCGAGAGGCTTTTTAAAAAGGAAAAAGACGAGTGTTCCGCTTGAAGAGCAGATTAAGACTGACTTTATTTTAGGTTTAACTCTTATAACTAATGTACAGATAACAAAGAGACAAAGAGACATTATAATCTTAATGCTTCCTGTTATCGCAAGATACCAGGAAGTTACATGTGATAGCATGGTTATTACCTAAGTACAATGAAGGCTATTGTGTATTAGCCTTGTATGGTTATATAACTCCTCCCCCCTTAAGATGGAGGCGTGCTGAAGGCTGCGACTGAAGCTGGAGTGCATCAGGTTTAGGTTCTTGCAGGACTGAAGTTCGTATTTGCATTGGGTAAGTGTTTATATGGTTCTTGGATGCCTCTATGTATGGTTTTTCCTTTGTGATATTTCCTTAGTATATCTGTTTGCTCGGATATATTTGCTATTAATGTGACTCGATTCATGCATCGAATTAGTTTAGGTCCACGATTGCTAAATATCCTTTTGTATACTTCGCAGAATATTGGGTAATATTCCTCATGGTGGAAAAAACAATGAAAAACTCTATCCAGGATTGTATGTTCTTTCAAGAATTGTATTATTTGATCTCTGGTATTATTTATTGGAATCCAAACGTCTTTGATTATTGTTGCCTTTGGATCTATCATCAATTCTGTAAGTGTCTCGAGGTGTTTTTCTGATGTGAAATTGTTTTGCTTGTCTGTCGATTGCATCGTCTATTTGTGGTATTTTATCTGTTTTGTTTTTGTTTCATTACTGTCTGCGACTGGGTTTGTCTCTGTTTAATTTTGACTATTGTCTATAATTTGTGGTTTTAGTATTGTTTGTTCTGGGTTATCCTGTGATTGGTTTGTGTTATCGGGTGTGGTAGGTATGCCTAGTAGTGTTCGGATGTACATCTACTGTCTGTCGGGTCTACGTTATCGTTTGATGTGCTAGGTTGGGGGTCTGCACTTACTTCGTTATGGTGAATTATTTGGACTCTAGAGAGTGCGTCTGCATTTGTATTGGCTTTACCTTTTTTTACATTGTACATCAAAATTATATTCTGCTAATCTTAGACGCCAGCGTGTGAGTTTGGAATTCGGGTCTTTGATGGACATAATCCATGTGAATGGTATGTGGTATGGTCTGTGTAAATAGTGATCGCTTGCCGTATAGGTAGGGTCGGAAGTATTTGATTGCCCATACAATGCTTAATAATTCCTTTTCTATGATTGAATATCTTTGTTCTGTATCTGATAGTGTTCGTGAAGCGTACGCTACCGGTTTGTCTGAACCTATTTGTCATTGGGATAATACTGCGGCTATTGCTACGTCTGATGCGTCTGTACTTAGTAGAGTACTTTCTTTACATTTTTCGAAAGCTTGTGTGTAGTCTTGTGACAGTGTTATTTTATTACCTTTTTTAGACATTTAGTTAAAGATTTTGTTAGTTTTGCGAATTCTTGAATGAACTTTCTATAATATCCTACTAATCCTAGGAAGGATTTAATTTCCTTTTGTGTTTTTGGTAAAGGATTTTTTTTACAGCTGCAATTTTGTCTTCATTTGGCTGAAGGCCTTTGTCTGTTAATGTATGTCCTCAGAACTACACTTGTTTCTGATGGAATTCTGATTTATTTAGTTGTATTTTCAGGTTGTGTGTTCTGAATCTATCAAATAATTGTTTGCATTTATCTAAGTGTTCTTGTAAAGATGTGGAATATATGATCACGCCGTCGAGGTATGTGAGTACATTATCTAAACCTCGTAATACTGAATCCATCAATCTCTGAAAGGTGCTTGGTGCGTTCTTTAGACCGAAGGGCATTCTGAAGAATTCATAGTGTCCGCGATCTATAGAAAATGCGGTTTTTTCGATGTCATCTGGGTGCATCTCTACTTGGTGATAACCTGAGGCTAAATCTAGTGTTGTGAAATATTGGGCATTAGTAGTTGTGAAATATAGGTAGTTTATCTTCAATGGTCTTATCATTTAATTTTCTATAATCTATAACTAACCTATATTTTTGTTCTCCTGAAGCATCTGTTTTTTTAGGTACTATGTGTACCGGGCACGACCAAGGGGAGTTGCTTTCCTGTATAATATTGTTTTTTAGAAGTTGATTAATTTGTTTTTTAATTTCCTCTTTCTATTTGGTGCCTGTCTATAATTGCGTACAAAAATAGGTTTATTGTCGTTAATCTCAGTTGATTTTTAATTTCATGTGTAAATGTTAATGGTATTTCTTCGCAATGGAAAATGTCTCGATTCAAAAGTCATTTATTCAAACTAGGCTGATAGACATCACTTTTTGAACGTCAAATTTTACATAAAGACAGTCCCCCAAAACGCCCACCCGTCACCACTTCCTAGTGTTTTAGCTGGGAAGAAGAAGTGGCGCAACAAACTCTTCAGCAACACATCTGTCTATTGCGTTTTAAGAACTTGAATCTAAACAATAGTATGCAAAGTCGTTGATACATGACATACTTAGAAAAAAAAATATAATTATCCAACATGGAAATCATAAATCAATTCATTATAAAGAGTAGATTGAGTCAATAAAGTAAAAACAGATTGACCTACATAGTCATCAAAAATTAAAAAAAAAACAATATTATATGAACTCATATAACCCGTCATAAGCTAACTTATAGAGAAAGAACATGATAAAATTAAATAAGATATTGTCTTGCGTTCAACACAGCGACCAACTTATCGATAGTTGTAACATAGTTTTTTAATTTCGCGATTTTCCTCTGGGTTCATATGACTGGTTCGAAGTCTGTCTAGGTTCTGTTTTTGCAGTTTGTCTATGGTTTTGATTCTGTGGTATCTTTCTCTCATTTATGTTGTGATTTTTTATTTATTGTTTTTAGTCGTTGGAAGTTTAAGTGACAGCTATTTCTGAAAGGATGACGGGCAAAAATGTATGGGACGCGTACCCACCGACCAATAACGACCAGACGTATGTCGTTAGAAAGCTCTTTTAATGACTGTCATTTGTTATTATGGGGGCTAGTTTCAAGAGAGTTAAAATCGTTTATTACTGATTTACAAACACAATTCTTATTATTTAAAAACTAATAATCTATGTTGTCTACGATTACATCATTTAAGAATACTGCTGGAGGATTGAACAATTCATGCCTTGCGTAACCAATGTACCATATTATTGACGTTATATGTGCACAGCTGCCTACCGTTCTTCGCCCAGTCAAACAAGTGCAGTAATACTGACATATTGCATTTATGCCGATTTGATCCCTGTGTATTAAAATATAACAGTAATATGTTCTCGATCTAACATGTCTGGACTGGTCCCCTTAATAGCCAACTATTTTGAGGCATATTGTATAACTGCATGTCACCGCGTGCATCCTCCCTAAATACTTCTATCATATACAGGCCGTTTTGTATATGTTCACTGCAATAAGATTTTGCAAGTTTCACTTGGTAGGAGCCCAATGCAAACATTTTAATATCATGTTCTGTGATTCGCGGAAAGTCTTGCAATTCAAGCTCATTTGCATCTATTCTCATGAACGCAACCCTTTGCCTATTAAGGTTATTTTCATTCACATAATTGAATAAATGGTTGGGTTGATTAATATTTTGATGTATTTTGTTCAATATGAACTCTGCGTTAACGTTGTCAGTAACGGGATCACGAAAGGCATTTAATAGAGCACCTGCTATTTTGAAATCTGTGAATGCGTTAGGTAGCGTAGAATTAAATTAATCTTGGCGTAGCAACTTAAAATCTCGTTTGAACCTCCCGTTTATGACTTCAATTACCCATCGACATATGGTAACCAATCTTGATTTGTTAGCTTGATCAGTGGTTAATTGCATTTCATTTCTGTCTTTCGTGGGCGGTAAATGTACTTCATACCCACATGATACCACCTCTGTCGAAAATAAACACATCGTTCTCTAAAAGTAACCAGTGAAGCGCATTATTTTCGTCGCTCAATTCGGACATAATAGATGCATCTGACTTGGTAGCAGCAAAAGGCCCTAATATATCTATGATATATTCATCAGTCGATACCAACAAAAACGGTTTTAATAGGTTTTGAAACTTATGTAGGCTATATGATAACCGTTGGAACAAAAAATTGGAACTTTTTTGAATGTAGAGATATGTCCCGTCACAAATAATAATCGCCTTCGTGTTCGCTTCATTGCCAAATATACCTTTAGGTATTGTCTGGTTTCTTTCCAAAATGTTTTCTCTGGTTATATGATCAAAACCTAAGTGACGATCAACAAAATCTGCTGTTAAGCATACTCTCACTATTTTTAGTTTCCTTCCTATACTTCTTCGGGACATTCGAAACTGACTAGCTAGTCTATCATTTGAATCTCCGGTACGCAGTTTTGTTAAATGAATGCCGAGTGCTTGACGTGGTTCACGACATCTTTCGATCAAACTTGGAGTTTCTTCGAGTATTAATTGAAACTAATTATTGTTGAAGCCGGTCCAAAAATGCATGTCATCCTCGTTTATGGCACCCAGCCTTTCAAAGTCCAAAAACTTGTTTCTTGAGGCTCTTGTTAATATTGTACAAATATCAGTGAAGTGGTCACTGTCAAAGTCATGTGTCACGTTACAAAAATCTATTAATTCATTCCAGGCATTACCTTGCAGATGCTCTAGGAAAACACGAACATGTGGTGGTAAATACAGTTTGTATTCTATTAGTAAATACTGTTTTACTGCGTCTGGTACGCGGCGACTTGGATTATTCCGGCAATTATTAAAAACGCAGTGTCTGGCCGTATTCGGTGCTCTTATGTAAGCTGGAACTTGTAGAACCGTCACATTTCCTTCACGTTCAACGTTAACTGTTTCTTGGTCTGCAACATTTTCTCGAACCGGTAATCGAATTGCATTCTCGGTTCTTTGCCAGCATCGATGACAGAGGTAACGTGTATTATTGAATGCAACCTGAAAAGACATAAATAAATCAATTATAATCGATCAATCCAATCCAAGTTTTTGAAATGAGACCAACTGATGGCCTATTCCACTACAAATCTCATAAAAAGATTTAAGACTTGGGTCTGTTAAAATGTAAAATAATTGACTGATACGAAACCCACCTGACGACTCTGGTCGTCAGCGGCACTGAACATGTTAACGGGGACGATGGCACTCGATTTATGTCAACTAAATAGTTTAATACATACAACTGATACTGATACTGGCAGAAATGGTTGCGTATAAAAGCGACCGATTGCCATTAGAAATAAGAGTTATATATTATAATGAATAGTCAAGTGCACGCCAAGTTGAACACTACCAGTATAAGCTGAGCTTTAGTTAGTATAACGCGTCATACGACACGAGGCCGGTTCAAAGGTCTAAGTGAAAAGCTTGAAGTGGTCTTAACTGTAAAAACAATATAGCTTAAAACAAACCTCCAATTCTGCATTTTGATGCACATAAGCTGCAAAACCAGGTCGATCGCGCGCAAGATTGTCGGTTAATAGGTGTCGCTTATGCAGGCCCCTTCGACACATAACACAGTTATTTTGATGTTCTTCCATCGCATCAAGTTCACACAATCCGGTAAACAAGCCCAGGTCAAACAGATAGCAGTACACATTCCAATAAACAAGCACAGATAACAAGTTCAGTAAGAATGCAAAGGTCAAGTTTTTGTAGGGATTCAGTAAAAACACAATGACGTAGTCCTCGCTAAACGAACGTAAGCTGACGACTGGCGGCTGGGAGTGCGAGCGAAAGAACCACATCGCATCTCACTACGTTCGTGTACGTTCGGCCGTCATCGGTTGGCATCGGGTGCGTGAAATACGCCGTTCGGTACAAACAAAGGCGGCGATCGCGGGCGCGACGGGCGGGCCGGCGGGCGACGCGTACGCAATAAGCATTTCGGCAGTTACACCTGGCATTAATAGTTTACGCAGGGATTTTTAACTTTTAAACACTTTTTTTTTAATATCTGGAACTAACAACTTTTATTTTAATAGATATCATTTAAGTAACTATAACATTTTCCCCACAACGAATTGAGACTAGACCCCATAATAACAAATGATAGTCATGAAAAGAGCTTTCTAACGACATACGTCTGGTCGTTATTGGTCGGTGGGTAGTACATTCCGCCCGTTATCCTTTACTGTTTTATTTGATAAGTTTATTACTGTCATCAGTGCATTTCCATCTTTTACAGTTATTAATGCCAGTGGGAATCCGCTTTTTGTTGTTTTTCTTTCGGAAAAATTCTCCTTCTTTATAGTTACACAATATATTTATTACTTGTTCAGATTTGGGTTCTATTTTACTGTGTGATTTTATATCGTCTCTGATTATTATGATGCCCTTATCTGTGTGAAGTAACATATTTTTCATGTCTATTTTGCACTTTAGTGGAACTAATAGGTCTAAGCCTAGTAATCCTACAAAATGTGAGTCGAAGTCAAATATTAAAAATTTATGAGTTATTTCTTCATTAAATAAGCTTTTCGGAAGTTTTATGAATGTTACTTGTTTATGTTTGGAGGTAGCATGAGCTGTCTTTATGAAGTGTGTTTTATTTTTTATTTTTATGTCAATATCTAAAGGAGTTTTTTTAAAATTTGTGGGTTTATCAAGGATTGTTAGGCACCTGTGTCTAATAAAAATCTACCACCTAATTCTGAATATACGGTAGTCAGCTATAGTTTTGTAAATTGTTCATGAAAACTATGTTGTTAGTTGGTCCATTAGGTTGGTGAGAAAATTTTCGTCTACTACTTCCTCGGAAACTTCGTTATTTTCATTTTCTGGGGTTGCGTTGTTTTCCTCCTCTTCGTTTACCTCGTTCTGGAAATAAACTGGTGTAATGATTGTATACTGTTTTAAGAAGAAAAGGTGTGGGACACGGGGACACGATTGAAAACCTTTTTGCGCGCACGATCCGTAGGCGTCGCGAGACCACATGCCACTGGCTGTGCGCGGGACGCGGGCGGCGCGGCGGCCGAACGAGGACGAATTGCAACGGAATACCACGAGCGTCGCGCGGTTGGCGCGAATATTTGAACGTTCGCCTTATATCCTCCCCCTCTAACCCAGGTGTTGCGTCCCCGAAGCCGGGTTAGCCTTACGTGGTCTTCCTCTCCTTCGTTTCTCCTGAATGGGAGTTTGGATGGAGCCAACGAACGGTGTCAACAACGAAACGTGATACCTCCCTAGCGAGACGCCGTCACTTATACGCTCCAAAGCATATGTCGTACTTCCGACCATCTCTTGAATACGATACGGTACGTCGCGGCGGGGGATAAACTTTGGAGTCTGCCCTTTGCTCGTATCGTTAGAGCCCTGGGTCTTAAGCAGTACAAGATCCCCTACCTTATAGTCCGGCGCGGGGCGACGACCCTCATCGGCGTACTTCTTCTGAGCTTCTTGGGCTTTCTCGTGCACATCCCGTGCATCGAGCAGTACGGCTGAAAGCTTCTTAAGGAACGGGGTAATAGATAATACCACACTGTCGTTCTCGACGATGGCTCGCATGTCAGACAACACGCCGGCGGGCGCGCGTATCTCACGCCCGAAGTTACGGAAAGCGGGGGAATGCCCCGTGCTTGCAGTGAACGCAGAGTTCATGGCGAACCGAACGGCGGGAAGGTGACTATCCCAGGAATCATGTTCCTTACCTACCAGTGTCGCAAGCCGTGGTTTAAGGTCGCGGTTCTTTCTTTCGACAGGGTTGGACTCCGGGTGGTAAAACGGCGTCAGGGCCTGCTTGATGCCCATGACGTGACATGTCTGCTGCATCACTTCACTCACAAACTGTACGCCGTTGTCGCTGATGAGCCTTGTGTGGTGTCCCATAACGCAGGTACACCTCGTTCACCAATGTTTTGGCGCACTCTTCGCTAGTCGCGGATGAAAGGGCGAATAACTCAACCCACCTAGTACAGGTGTCCTCCACTATGAGGATCCATTTATTGCCGGAAGGTGTCTCCGGCAGGGGCCCGAACAGGTCTACAGCGAGCACCTCGAAGCGGCGTGACATAGCTGGAACCTGCAGTAGACCGGCGGGTTTTCGCGTATCTACCTTGTATCGTTGACACGCTGCACAGTTTTTGACGTACTGAGCAACGTAAGTCCTCATTCCGGGCCAATAATACTTACCTGCGAAACGCTGTAAAGTTCGCTCTGCACCGAAATGGCCGGCTGTGGGAGCGTCATGATACTCGGCTAACACATCCTTGCGCTCATGTTCCGGTACCACCAAACTAGCGTCATCATCCTCTTCGTTGTCGGGACCATAACGGTACAACACGCCGTCAACCACTACGTACCCTTTATCTGCCCAGGACCTTACGAATCTCCGGGTCCTTCAGCTGGCCGTTTCTGACGTCCCTAGGGTTGCGTGCGGGCAGGTCAACTACGGCGAGGCACAAGTCGTGCTGGGTCCCTTCAGTTTCTTCCGTCGCGCATGCAGGATGTGACAGCGTATCTGCGATCACGTTGGCCTTACCGGGTGTGTACTCAATCTTCAGGTTATATTCCTGAAGACTGAGCGCCCACCTGGCCAGGCGGCCGCTCGGCGACTTCAAACTCATGAGCCACCTGAGCGGCTGGTGATCGGACTTAACTGTCACATCGGCTCCGTCAATATACCCCCTAAACTTCGACACCGCTCATACCACGGCCAGCGCCTCTCTCTCCGTCGTATTATAATTCTTCTCAGCGGCCGTGAGGAGGCGACTGGCGTACTCGACGGGTCGCTCGTCGGTCCCTTCCTCCTGGAGCAGAGCCGCTCCAAGCGCGTAGCCGCTGCTGTCGGTCCTAAGGACAAATGGTTTCGTTCCGTCAGCCTGACGGAGAATAGGAGCCGATACCAAGAGGAACTTGATGGTCTCGAAAGCGCTCTGTTGCTCGGGGGACTCCCAGGTGCTCCCTTTCTTCAGCAGAGAAGTCAGCGGTCTACTCACCTCGGCATAACCCGGTATGAAGCGTCTGAACCAGCTCGAGGTTTGCAGGAAACACTTCATGTGCTTTACATTCTGAGGAGGCGGCATGTCGGTTATCGCAGACGTCTTGCCTGGGTCCATGCGAATACCACCTGGCACGATGACGTGACCGAGAAACTTCACGGCATCTCGGGCGAAGTGGCTCTTTTCCCGATTCACCCGCAGGTTAAACATAGCGAGGCGGTCGAACACGGCTTCCAGGTCTGCGAGGTGCGTTTCGAACGAGTCTTCAGAGAGCACCAACAGATCGTCTAAATATGCGAGCAGAGTTATACCCGGTAAGTTGGATTTGAACCGGTCGATCAGTCTCTGAAAAGTTGCCCCTGAATTCCGGAGGCCCATGGGCATGCGCTTGAACCTGAAGGTGCCCAGCGGTGTCGTGAATGAGGTAAGGTCTCTATGATCAGGATCAACGCTCACCTGGAAATATCCGGATCGCAGGTCCAGCGTAGTCATGTACTTGGAGGTTTTAGCCGCGTGGAGCACATCCTCGATCCTGGGAAGCGGGTATCGGTCAGGCTCCGTGACCGCGTTGAGCTTGCGGTAATCGACGCAAAGCCTGTAGCTCCCATCCTTCTTCTTCACCAGGACGACGTTGGAGGCCCACGGTGACTCGCATTCCTCAATGACGTCGGCGCTGAGCAGCTTTTGCAGCTCCTTTTCTAAAGCTTCTTTCTTGGACGGTGACAACCTGTATGGTGGGGAGGCAAGGGGTTCCTGATTATCTCTTACCTTAATTTTATGGCAGGCGAAGTCCGTGGGAGGTCCATCCGCAGCAAACTGGTCCGCTCTGCTACGCAGAAATGCGTTGAGCGCGTTCCTGTGCTCTGGTGGTAACTTCGTTCCTTCGTCGTCGCGTAAGGAGACGTCGGAGATATCTGCCTGCATCAGCTCTGTGCTATTCAAATTAAAAGATTGCACGAAAGGAAAAATCTGCTCAGGATTATCAGTTAAGAACCATGACTCCTGCGACAAGTCCAGTGTGACCCCAGCCTTACCTATAAAATCACGACCTAACAATGTTCGAGTATTCTCACCTGGGAATACAACGAACTCGGTATCAACCTGCCTTCCCTCTAAAATCACGGGTACCGTCGCCGTGAGGACCGTTTTCACCTGGCAAGAACCGACCGCGAGTCCAATGGTTCGCTCCACCTCTTGAAACTGTACCCCAACCGATGTTAAAATAGAGTACAACAGGGAACCAGCAACGCAGCACGTAGCCCCTGTGTCGAGTATTGCGGTACCTACCCTATTCGCGATAGTGACCGAAACCATAGCGTGTGACGGCGTCGTCGCGTGAGTTTCGCGTGTGACGTTCTCGCCGTTCACCACATTAAAATCGCATCGCGTTGGGGGTAACTGTTTTCCGCTACAATTCTCACATTTCGACTTTACAACACCGGGTTGGCCGCATCCGTAACAACGCAAATTACTAGCCCCATTACTGGTAGTTTTACCCTCGGAAACCGCGCTAGTTGGTTGTTGTTTATTATTTTGGAAATTGCGACAATCTGTTACAACATGACCATAAAGGAAATCCGCAAGTAGTCCTAATAAATTAGGCCTCAATAAACAAAAATGAAATAATTTGGGTTTTCAAAGAGTAATATTAGTCTATAGCCCTGTGTAATTAGTTTTTTGATATAACATGGGATGTATTTATAAATAAAAAAAAAAACTTTATTTCAGACATTAGTCAATAAATCACATTAACGTTTGTTCCCGCTCTTTTATTAGGTTCTGAGTTTTATTGATTTTAATATGTGGTGAAACTTACTTACAAAATGTTGAATTTATATTTCTTAGCTGCACATGACCGGGGATTTTAAAGAAAAAAAAAAGCGAATTTAAGTTAACTGAACATATTTTATTAATTATTTTCTACATCATCATAGGTGATTAATATATTATCGAGATGCTGGGCGGGAGGTACCACATTGTCTTGGTACCTAGCCCACCCTAAGTACCATATTATACATAAAATATGTGCACAGCAGCGTCCCTACCGTTAAGAGAGCCGTCGACCAAAATATAAACAAAATATATTTTACGGCCTATATGGCGCGATTGAATTTTGCCTCTCAGCAGCCAAACACTATTTTCAGTCGACAGCTCTCTCAGTAAACTGCTGTCAACCTCTCTGCATACCTCAATCGTAAAAGTTCCATTGGCTCTTATATGCTCGCCGTAATACGAACGTGCCTGTTTTATTTGGTATGTGCCTAAACATACCAATATCAGCTCATTGTAGGTGAGCCGGGGAAAATCACTGACATTATTGTCATCAACATTTATCCTTTGAAAATTCGTTCGTCTTCTATTTAAATTATTATTAATTACAACAGTACTTAAACTATTTTCAGTGTACATTTTCTGATTTATTATATTAAGAATTTCCCCGGCATCATTCCTGTCTTCGCAGCAGCAACAGAAAAATCTTTCATTAAATTGCGAGATGTGGCATTAAAATATTCTTGGCGAAATATCTTAAAGTCATGCTTAAACCTCCCATTAATCACTTCTATGACCCAACGACATATTGTCACTGCCCTGGAACGATTAGCCTCTAATGTAGATAATTGTGTTTCACCCTCTTGAACTGTAGCTGGTGTATAAGAGCGGTACCCACAATTGTTTAGTAATGACAGAGAGTTTCTAAAGCCCCTATCCAGTATAAAAACATCATTTGGAGCAAAAAATCTTCTTAATGGTTGATTTTCATCACGAAATTCCTTGAGCATTATTTCAGCATCCGATGTTGTTGCTGGATAGGGGCCAAGCACTTCGATAATATATCCATCTGTGCTGACAATTATAAACATTTTTACAAGGTTTCGATACTTGTGTAAAGAATAAGTATTTTTTTGATACAAGTAATTGGCACTCTTTTGTACATATACATAAGTACCATCGGCTATCACAATTGCTCTGGTTCTGTCGTTGTCTCCATAAATCCCATTGGGAATCAGAAGGTTTCTCTGGGCAACCTGTTCTCTATTTATGTGATTTACACCTAAGTGCAGAGGGACATAATCCTGTACTAGCAAATCTCTAGCCCGTGATATTAAAGAGGACGTTGTTCTTGATGGTTTTTGAATTAAAGAAGAGATTCTTTCAAACGAGTCACCTGTTCTTAATTTAATTAAATATGCTGCAAGGGCTAGCGATCCATTACGCATTTGTGAGAGCCGAGGTACTTCATTAAGAATTTCAGCAAATTGCTGTTTAGTTCGACCAAACCAATAGTGAACTAAATGGTCTGGCATATTCTCAATATTATTAAAATCCATACTTAAAGGACTTGTATTTAATGTTATCAAGTCCTGTATTTGTAAAGCAGTAAACATGTGGTTGCTATTGTGTGGGGGATTATTCAAAAAATCCCATGAACCATAACTTACATGTCTGGAACATACACGGTTATTGTTAGGAACATAATAATTGAAGTTTTTTAGTAAAAATTGTCTTAAAGACAATGGTATGGTAAGACGTTCAGTGCGATGGCAGCCTGAGACAAAGCAACGATTTTGTGACTCTGCAGCTCTTGCATACAGAGGCATCATTATATGATCTCTAACATTTGGTGGTACCTCAATAGAAGGTTCAGAAATAGGATCGTCGCTTGACTCTCTTGTTGTTCTGACTACACGTGGAGCTCGGTCAGCTCGTTGCCAGCATGGATGACAAATAGAGCTTGTAGCAGTTACCTATAAAAAAAAAAACAAATATATAAAAAAAGTTTTATTTATATTCTATCAAAAATCCTAACACAAACTCAAAAAAAATCTAGAACCAACGGTTGCAGTAGAAAAAATATGAACTAGTTTATATAGGGAGCAATAACACTATGCAAACAAACTGACTATTAAAAATCAATCAAAATTATTTCAGTGGAACATATTATTCTAGGAAAAAAATTGTATGTGATTCATTTATATGGGGAATAATAACACCATAAATGTATACAAGCTAGGACTATAAACTTGTTTATTATTTTAAATAGCTATATGTGGTCAGATTATTAAGTACTTACTTGTCGAGGATGAATCCATTCTGTTATAACATCAAAAATATGGCTTTCACGCTGCGTTGAATGTTGTGTCAGTGTATGGGATCTAATGCGCAATAGAGATCTTCCACAATTAATGCAAACATGACGATGGCCAACATTCAAGTTAGATCCAATACTCGAATCAGCACTGGTTCCTGGCAATGATTGTGTAGCGACCATCCAGCAAGAGTCGCACACATGGTCCGATGAAGTGACCAGAAATATAGATTAAACATAAAGATACAAATACTTAATTACCACATATCTTTGGTTCCAAAATGATAAGCACAGGTGCATTATTTGTGTTGTTTACTGTTTAATAAGCACCACAAAGAATGTATGTATAGGTGGTCTGTTTTTTACTTGCGTTTATTTGTTAAGAATGCAAGCTTGTTTTACTATTAAACTATCGGGTCGCACACGCCCACCGGTGTCCGTAGACCTAGACTTTCTATTGTGTCTCTAATTACGGTGTTCAAAAGGTTAAACAAACTAGTATGTCATTTTACCCAATCTTGCAATGAGTGTTTAAGTCTAATAATTAAAATAACAATAAAATAACACTCACTTGCCGTGGAGATATCCATTCTCTAATCACTGATTGTATGTCGATTGAGTTCAGCGGGTTTCTTCTCATGCGAGCAGTTGATATGCCACAATTAATGCAGCGGAGATGATCCATCGTAAACAACAGGTAACAATGTCAAAAGGCAAAATCGGAGTCCAAAATGCGTGCAAAGGTCAATAGGTATTTCTGGAAGAACGGAGTCCAAGAACGAAATAGGGTCGGTCACAAAAGCAGTTACAATTGTCCAAAAACACAGCAAGGGTCCGTAATGAAAGGTAGCACACAAAATAAACATATAACGTAAGTCCGCAACACGTTACACGAGCGAGAAACGTTATGACGCTATCCGGCAACCGATCTGTGCAACCGATTGACAAGTGACAGCCGTATCGAGTGTTGCAGTTCGCAAAAATCCAAATTGATTTTTCTATAAAATCAATAAAATAACATAAGAACAACAAAAAAAATACTTTATCTTTAATCATTGTTTCGCAATAAACTCATAAAATATTTTTTAAGTGAAAAGAAATATAAATCGAACATTATAATACAAAATCTATTAATGGGAAAAACATTTTTCTTTAAAAATGGCATAATATGGCAACATTAATTGTTATTAACAACTGCAACGTGAGAAAAACATCAACTTACTTTTCTTTTTTTTAAATTCCTTTTTCCTATGTTTATCCAGGAAATTATAAAATAAAGTAGGGCTTAAAATTATTTAAATATTTTTTCAAACGGTGTAATACTTTGTCTATCAGGGCCATGAATCGCTGATTTCCTTAACAAAACGAACATCGAACGCGCTTATCACGTTTCAAATTCTCGTTCGGGTTTAGAGTGAGTTTCGCGACACTAGTACCGCACGCACTCGTGGTAACGCTGCGTTCGCGCTCGCTCGACTCGAGCGGCGCGACGTGCGATCGCGACAAGTTTTGACTTGCCGACTTCGTCGTAGGAACGATCGGGTTCGCGGCGTACGTACGAAGATTTAATTCGACAATAGAATCTTCTATGGCCCTCACCTTTTCTATAGGGAGCGGTCGCAGGGCTCCCTCTACTCGTCCGCCTCCTCTCGACTCCGACGACTCGGAGTCCCCGGGAGAGGTACCTCCCACTGCCGAGGAGAAGAGGGCCAAGCTACAGGAGGTCGTGGAGGCCGCGATCCGCGCTGTGCCCTTTAAGAGGAAACAGTCCTCGAAGCGGGAGGCCATCAGCGCGGCCAAAGCCACCATTCTGGCGGCAGCGGCGGCCAATGTTGGCGGGTCTGGAGAGGCGACAGAGTTGCCAGCGGAGGTCACCCGCCTCGCGGCCGTTACGGAGCGACTCATAGCGGAGAATGAGTCGCTCCGGAGGGACCTGGCTGGCATGGCCAGAGCGGCCTCAGAGGAGCCGCACGGGGGGCCGAGCCCGGCGGCGCTGGAGGGGGGAGCCAGGTGCTGAGCCTGGTGCGGAGCCTGGTGCGGCAGGAGCTGGCTCCCTTCCGAAGGCAGGTCTCCGTCTTGGAGGACATGATCCGGCGTCCCCCGTTAGCGGCGACACAGAGGCCCCCGGGCCAGCAGAAGGCGGCTTCGTACGCAGCCGCCGTGGCTGCCAGCCCGGGAACGTCCGGCCAGGCGAAGGCCAAGGCGGGAGCCGCGCCAGTGCCTGTAACGCCGGCGGCGACCAAGTCGGCCCCGGCGAAGAGGGGTAGGAGGAAGGCTGGGGGGGGGGAGCGGCTGAGGCTGCTGCGTCAGTGGCGCCGCGGCCGCCCCCGCCCCCACCCTCGGACCCTCCTGCGGCCGAGGCCGAGTGGCAGGTTGCCGGAGAGAAGCGGCGACAAAAGAAGGCGGCCAAAAACAAGGCCAAGAAACAGCGGCGGAAGGCCAACGCCATTGCGGCGAGGCTTCGCGCCCCGAAATCGGCTGTGGTGATCACACTGCAGCCGGAAGCGGAAAAGAGGGGCGTGACGTATCTCGCCGTACAGAAGCGGGCGAAGGAGGCGGTGAGCCTCCAAGAGCTGGGCATCAGCGGGGGCATCGGGGTCAGGAGGATCTTGACCGGTGCCCGCAAGCTCGAGCTCGCCGGAGCGGAGAGTGGCCCGTTCGCGGACGCCCTGGCCGAAAGGCTGAGGGCGGTCTTACCCGCGGACGAGGTCCGGGTGTCCAGGCCGACTAAGCGCATCGACATGCGCATAGTGGGCCTGGATGACTCCGTGACGGAGGAGGAAGTTGTGGCCGCCGTCGCCAGGACTGGGGGGTGCTCTGCCGAGCTTGTCAAGGCGGGCACCATCCGTCCTGATAACACGGGCATGCAAACCCTTGTGGTGAGCTGCCCCGTGGCGTCGGCCCGAACTGTGTCGGAGGGCCGAAGGCTCTTGGTGGGATGGGTGTCTGCGCGGGTAAAACTGCTGGAACCCAGACCTCTGAGGTGCTACCGCTGCCGTGTGGGTAACCACACGGGAGCTATGTGCCCCTCGGAAGTCGACCGCAGCGGACTCTGTTTCCGCTGTGGTCAGCCCGGTCATAAGGCCGGCTCGTGCGAGGCCACGCCGCACTGCGTTGCATGTGCGGCTGTTGGCAAGCCGGCCGAGCACTGGGCTGGGGGAAGGGCCTGCGCGCCATCCGCCCCGACCAGGGGCAAGAGGTCCGCCGCCGCCGCCGCCTCTGCCGCCGCCGCGGCTTCCGTCGCCGCCACTGCCGCTTCTGCTGCGGGTGCTGCGACTCCCAACACTCGGGAGGGTGCTGAGATGGAGTGCCAGTAATGGTCCCATTTCGGCCTCCTCCAGAGACAAGTCGGCCGCTGTGCCATTGCGCAGTGGCTGATGCCTGGGGACGGTGAGCGTGGGTGGCTCGCCGTCCGATACCAGGTTGAGTCGACGACGCGTTGTGTTCCACGCGCGCCTCAAGGAGCCGTCAGCACCGAGGACGGGGCCCCATAGGGTCGGTGCCTGCTAGGGTTGCGGAATTTGTTCGAAATAGTTACAGCGGCCCTGGAACGCATAGGGCACAAGAAGGATCACGGGTGGGTTTTAGTCAGTAAAAGTCTGACGCTCCCTACCGCTCCACCCAGGGCGGGAGGGGTCATTTGATGATTTCCCATCCAAAAAAAAAAGGGAGAAATAAAAATCTAAGGAAAAAGTATTTAAAAAAAGTTTAATTTCTTCGAGAAACCTTTTAAATCTTCACATATAAATGTTTATGCAACTGCACTTAATTACGAAACAGGACATTCAAAAACATACACGTTACAATGTATAAAATGTAAGCTATTGTCTTTAGTATACCATGATAACAAAATCTTTATCCCAATTTTGTCAACCTTATAAAGACAAAAGTATGTTAAGCGTGTAAGGTTTGAACCCTGATTTATTGGTATGAATCAAAGTTTTATATAGGGTGCTTTTTTATTTGTTCTCAACAGTTTAAGGACCAATTATACTTCGTATATTGAACAACTTTCATTATAACTTTATAAGGCAGAGGTAATGAGAAGTTTTAGCAACATAGACCTTAGTTTTATCGGAAGGTAGTATGATTTTCTAGACCAAAAAGTTTTTTTATTTTTTTTTTTATATACGGGAAGTTTTTGGAAAATACGGTGGCAATATAGTTGCCACAGCTCGTAAATAGAACGTATTTTTTTTCAAAGTACCCTCATTTATTAGTAAAAAATTCAAGAAGAATGGAACAAATCAAAACAAGGTATCACAAAAAGCGGCACCTTGCAGGTTGAGCATTGAATTTTGGACCGCCTGTTATTAATTTTGATGCTGCACATACGACAGCGTCGCCACGAGCCCAATTGTTCGTGCTTGTGACTGCCAACATTAGCCAAGCGGATCTCTTCCGCCACTCCTATCTTCTTCTGCCGATTCGAAGACAGCTTCGGCTTTTTCTTCAAATGCTGTGGCAGGCTTTTTATGCTCCTTTTTCTTGAGGTAAAACCATCTATTAGACCTCGGACCAGACATAACCGAAAATGAAGCTGGGAAAGTGGGTTGTACACTCTCTTGTTGCTAGTATACAGCAGAAATGAGTTGGTGATGGCTAGGTCGATACAGAAATAGGAAATACGGAGCCACCACCTCTTGCTCTTTATGCCGACTTCATAGGTTGATCGTTTTTGATCAAACCGATCAACTCCACCCATTCGCTCGGTATATTGTAGTACGCTCATGGGACATTGAATGGCTTCTTTTTTAACCGTCTTTTTGTTTCCGGTCGCAAAAAGTTTTGTCAACTTTAGGAATGATTTTCGTGTCTTGCCACATTACAAAAGCTACATTTTTCTTTGTTCGCCATCTGAATTCGCCCCTATCTAGACATAATTTTTGGCTTCTTGGTATACTTTTGTTTTTTGCTTTTTTATTACAAGCGGCAAATCAGATCTATTGCTATTGACCGTAGCCATAGAAATATAAAATACAGGAGAAGTGGCAAGGGGGCGTGTCGGTGTCCTCGCGACATGCTCTGGGCGAGCATGTCTTACGCAATGGTCGAATCCGCCAACTAGTGCGCTTACGACCGTGAGCGTGATAAGATATAAGAATGCCGTGTTGTTCAGTGTTTTCTTGTAAAAACCGAAGCATAAACCAAAACTTTGTTAATTATGGAATCACTTACCATATCAAAATACAAGTATTTTACTATATTTGTCTTTAGAATCATGAAAAACAACAAATCGTAAAATATTTCTTGCTTATACTATGTTATTTTTGTTTTCAAATGTCACAGCGACAATAACATATTACAATGAATACACTGCTCCTTAACCACTACCTAAGTTTGTCGCTAAGTGACTGGATGAGCAATGTAAAAATCACAAAACGATACTTTAGCAAGCCGATGTATCGCATAGTACGGCCGCTGCTTCTTGCCGCGAGTTAGTGATGTAATTGTGCAGATACACTGTCGACAACAATGTCGATTGTTGAATGAAATATTACAAAAGTTTACCAAACTTTCTTAGATTGCAATAAATTTTTGGTAAATAATCGTTCAAGTGTTTTTGGCTTTGAATTATCGTATGTATGCCTTATCCTCGTGCTACTTCCTTACTTTTTATGGTAATTGTATTTTACTTTCGATAAAGTTTCGAATGCATTATAGTAATCGGCATGTTTAAGATAATATATTAGTGACCTTTGCTTAAAATAGTCAACATACTCATGCTATTTATTTGTTATACATGGGCAGCATGGCGTGTGTAATAAATGCC
The DNA here is from genome assembly GCA_905332915.2 of Hecatera dysodea. NCBI lineage: Eukaryota > Metazoa > Arthropoda > Insecta > Lepidoptera > Noctuidae > Hecatera > Hecatera dysodea. The sequence goes on along the minus strand of HG995290.1, from coordinate 3,468,987 downwards.
AGAATCGATAAGTCAATCACTAGCGTATATGTAAAATAAATTGCTTTTGCACAGCACAACGATACCCAGCGTTGTTTTTGTGTGAGTAAGTTGCACGGTGTACTGTAAATATACGCTGTGTTTATTAGGATAAGGTTTATAATTGATTGTGTAGTACAGTCCGATTTCAAAAATGCGGGTGTGTGCGCGACTGCGTATCTATTGCTTTTACTGAACTGCATTCGTTGTAGTTGCCGGGTGGTAGGGCAAAACAGGAGACACAGGTTCCGATACATTTTCGGCTGCAGGGCATATCTCCTTGTTTATTATATCTATGACCGTAGCTGTTGCGTATACCCCATTATCAAACAGGTATTGAAGTATTTCGTAAGAAGCAAAAAAGTTATCAAAGGTGACATGGCCCTGGAATCAAGTTTCTGTGTGAGGGATTTTACAACATTAGCTCCTAGGCCAAGTTCTGTTGAATGGTCATCACGTTTCCTTGTATAGACTTCAAATTCGAAAACATAGCCTATCTCACTGTCGGCTCTAGTCCATACCTTGTATCCTATTTTTACAGGTTTTAGAGGCATATATTGCTTGAGGGCAGAGATGCCTTTGAATTGGATCATAGATTCGTCTATTGATTGGGACGTTGTAGATTTTGCGGATTTTTGACAAGCTGTGTTGATCAATTCTAGAAGTGGACGAATCTTGAAAAGTTTATTGTAATCTGGTGGACCCCTCCGCATTTTTGAACTGTCGTTTACATGTAGGTTTTCTAAAATTTTCTTGAACCGTTTGCAAGTCATTACCGATGCTATCTCATTCACACGAAAAAATTCGTCACTCGACCAATATAAATCAATGGATGGCAGTGGGTGGAGCCCCATCAATACAACCATTCCTATAAATGCCTTGATTTCAGCAGCATCGACAGATGTCCAGCTTCGGCTTCGTTGTTGCTCTGCGTAAATGTTAGTTTGGACAACAAGGAGATTTATTACATTTTCCCCAAAAAAATTAGTGAAGTAGGTGACTGGCCTTTTTTTTTCTGGATGGGAAATCATCAAATGACTTCTCCCGCTCTGGGCGGAGCGGCAGGGAGTGTCAGACTCTTACTGACTAAAACCCACCCGTGATCCTTCTTGTGCCCTTTGCGTTCCAGGGCTGCGGTGACTCTTTCGAACAAAATCCGCAACCCTAGCAGGCACTGACCCTATGGGGCCCCGTCTACGTTGCTGACGGCTCTTTGAGGCGCGCGTGGAACACGACTCGCCGTCGACTCGGGCCTGGTTGCTATCGGACGGCGAGCCACCCATAGCTCGCCATCCGCAGGCCCGCGCCTACGGTGGCCGGGAATCGCCCTGCGTTTCCCGACGCCCGGGGCGTCTTCTTCTGTTGCGGCGGCTGGGGCGTGAGGTTTCCCTCTCACGCACGCGTTCCGCCTCCTCCTACGCTAGCATTACTGCTTCACAGAAGGAGGCGATCGCTTCCCATGGCTCCTCGCTCCGGACCATGGCTTGAACCAGGGCCAGACGCGAGAGGTCGCCGCCGCCGATCGCCTCGACGAGGACACGGCGGTGCTCCGCCCAAGCAGGGTAGACCTCCACCGTATGCTCCACCATGTCCTCCGGGTGATCCACACAGTGATGACACCCGGACGTATCCTCCCGCTGGATCCGACACAGGTACCTCCCGAAACAGCCGTGTCCGGTGAGCACCTGCGTCAGGCGGAAGGTGAGGACGCCGTGACGTCTCTCCAGTCACGCCTCAAAGAGGGGACTTATCGCCGCAATAGTAGCGTGCCCAGCACTGGATTGCGATAGTCGCTGTTTCCAAACCTCCGTGAGATCCCGCCGGAGCTCCGTCCGCTGCGCAGCAATTTGCCGCGGCAAGGTGACTGGCCTGGTTCTGCTTGGAGTAAATTGCCGCGATTCCAACTTCACGCTGTCAAATAATTCTAAATTGGGATTCTGTGCCTAAAGAACCTTCTTCCATTGAGTTTCTTCAGTATCAGACTCGTCTGCATTTGACAATGGTGATGAATTTGTAGCTGATGGTTCTGATGGAGTTGGGGCATTACGACGACTTATGGATGGCACTTCCGGAGAAGAAGAGTTGATACGACGACGGCGGCTATCTAAATGAAGACTGGGAGAGGACGACTGGACTTCAGCTGTGTTTACTGATGGCTGTTCTACGAAGGAGCTGTTAGATGGTAATGGCGATGGAGTTCGTTCATCGTTACGGCAGTTAGATGAGGTTTCTTTGGGATCCGGATCTGAAAACTTGATGTTGATGAACCTGCTGCATATGCCACCCGGTATGGCACTTCTATTTCAGAGCCTAAAGACAAAAGGTCCTCTTCGATTCCACTCAGCATATGCCTTAGATCTACATCCGTTACATTTTCTGATTCCGGTTCTAAATCGTCTTCCGATATATCAGCATCGTCAGGAAGGCCAAATAAGCGATGTAGTTCCTCCTCGATATCATCATTTTCTAACGTACGCGGCATTATTCTGTAAAAGCAAACCAACAAACATTTCACAAGGCAGTAGGGCAGTGGCAAATATATTGCCACCTAAACAAAACGAATCATTTCAGGCTCGGTGGAGCTAAACTTCAAAAATATTGCCTAAGACTATAGCTTACAATACTATTTATTGAAATTATAACAAAAACTTACCGGAGCAGACGCAAAACACCAAGATTAAACTCGATTTGATACAAAGTTTAAAATTTTCACAAACTCGCAATTTACGCCAACTTCAAATGACAGTCCTGACATCTGACATTGCATGACAAAGATCTACAGAGTCTATGGATATTAGGGTTGCCATCAAATGACTTAAATTCTTCCAAAAAGTCATAAAAGTTGGTAAAAAAAAAAACATGGTGGCAAAATAATTGCCGCTACCTTATAAAGGGTTATGGGACCAACCAGCTCTGGAACCACAACGGCTGCACGACTCAAATGTATGAAATTTTTATTTTTGATTTTTTTGTTGATGGTCCCATAGTGAAAATTGTTCTATATACGAAGTATAAGCACACCTTAAAATATGGAGTACTAATAAGGGAGCACTCTTAACAAGGTGTTACAAAAATACCCGATATGTGAGTGATTATATTCATTAAACTAAACAACTTTTGATCTACGACTTTCCTGTAACAGCAAAAAATAGACATTCCGACACAAAGTTTCCTACCTACATTTATTATCAATAAAACAAATTTTGCACTTTATTTCACAATATTGTCAAATATTAACAAAGTAATTATGAAAAAATACAATTAGTTTTGATTTTGCAGCAAGTGCCCGTTAGACATAATGAAAAAATAAAATAAAAACGATTTCAGGTAAATAATTTTGGACTTCTTGCTACCTATGGTGAAAATTTAATTAAGTCATCTAATATAGAATTGACGTTAGTAGAACTGATGTTAGCCATTTTATGCCCATCTTTAATATCCATTGCTTTGTTGCGTATTTTGACGTCGGAAAGAATAAAAATTTTCGAACAAGAAGGTTGATACTGTGTATTTGTGAAATCATCTGTAAATTAATAAAAGAAAAGAAATAAATATGTCATATATAACATTTTTATGAAGTAGTAAAGAAGAGGCTTATGCCCATTGCCCAGCAGTAGGAGGATGCGGGTTGTCATAGTGAAGATGATATTTTATGTTAGAATAGAATAAATACAAAATAAGTTTATTACAATGTAATTATACCTGCTTCGTTTTTCATACTTGCTCCTTGCAGTTTCTCAATGTTCGAACTATCTACATTCTCATCATTTACATCTCTTCAGTTGTCTTCTGTGCTTACTATGTCATTTTTTAAACCACGATAATCATCATCAATCACTTGTAGTTTCTCAGTGTTTGAAATATTCATGTCCTCTTCATTTACACCTCTGTATTTGTCATATGTGCTCTCTGTTTTCTTGTTTAATCCACAATAATCAAACCGTTCTTCATCTATCTTACTAGTATCTTTTTCAATTATACTTATTTCTTTTTTAGTTTTCTTTACATTAATTTTGCTTTCAGATGACCTGAAATAAAACGGAGAAAAAAATTATATGCTTACTAATACAGTCTTTTGTTGAATATTTATGGGAACTATACTTACAACATATGTCTTTTCAGACATACATAAATGAATCGGAATCAGTGAAGGAACATGACTTGTCAGCAAGATGTATCACCTTATAAAATAGCTCTCTTATTTTCACATATTGAACAAAGGCCATTTTAATGCTCCCCTTTATTCATGTCCACGTAAACTGATGAAGGAGTTCATCTTTAATTAAACATTTCATTAAAGGTAATCCAATCTTGGAAATCTTTGCAATAGGGTAGTTGACTAAAAAAATCTAATTAGTCCGTCAGATAGATTTCCAAAAAATATTGGACACGTATTTTTTCTTTTTTCACGTAAACAAAAAATGAAGACGATACAGAGCGTTGAAAACTCGTGTGACGTCACTACTCGCTACAATTTTTACCGAGCCGTGACGTCACAAGCCCCCACTCCTGATCTTTGATGCTTTGTATCTTCGTCAGTTTTTATAGATTTGATAAAGGAAAAAATACGTGTCCAATATTTTTCTATAATCTAACTGACGGACTAAACATAATCATATAATTTTTACTCAGGAAACATTCCTATTCCACTAGTACCTCAAGTTTCAGAAAACTTTTTTACCTTAAAAAAAATCAATAATTAATAAAACAAACACATCATAATCCAAAAATATTTCATAGAAATAACGCAAAAAGGAACGATCCAAATAAGTCATGACATCTTTTTCGAGGAGTTTATATTCTAGTTCATCCAATTGTTCTTTGGTCTCGATGGGGAACATAACATTGCCTATAATTATTTTATCAATGCCGTCTTCGCTAATACTGAGACCATCGTTTGCATTAACTGAACTACTGGCTTGATTTTTTTTTTGAAGTATCTCTTTAATTTTGTCTGAGTCTGCATAATTGCAAAATTTTTCTTTGTTTTTTTTTTTGTCATCTAAAACAAAAATGATAAAAAGAGTGGGAGAACAGCAAGTAAGTCTGAAGAAATAAATATACCTGACCCTATAGGGCATGTAAAGAAAATTCATAAATACAATGATGTTGAATCGATAAAATCAAACGACGTAACAGATGGACACACAGACTACGTGATGGACACTTGAGTGATTTAAAAGTTCTACTTTTTATTTCTTTTGAAGTATAACACTTATAAAAATAAAAATAAAACACCTAAAACTTACATTCAACTGAGCGTAGTAGGTCTTCTTTCAAGGCTTTGTTTTCAGTTTGAAGTGAATTATTTTCTTGGACGATTTTTAACAGCTCACTTGTTTTTATTGTCAGTATGTCATCATTACTGGTATTGGTACCCTGAACATCGTAAAGAGTATCTTGGTTGTCGCTGCTTAATACCCTTACATCGCCTTCGTCTGAATTTTCTTCATTTTTTGTTATAATTTCATCAGATTTTACCATGACTTCTTCAGAGCTTACCTTATTTGGTGTAATATTATGTTCATCGATATCAAATTCTGAATTTACATCAAGTAATTGTTTTGACAGTGCGTTTACATTTTGTAGTTTTTTTTTTTTGTTTTGGCGTTCATTGACGTACCTGCATAAAATCAAATGTTAAAATTAAATGACAATAAAAGCGCAATAAAAGTAACAGGAGTTTATTTATTAAAGAAAATAACTGAATCTAAATGACAAAACAAATATATCCTGAGCTAAAATCCTAATAGCGTCGTATATTATAAGCCGATCGTGCGGTTTCGTTAACGAAGTCAAGACAATGAGCAAACAATACATGGTGCCTAGCCTGTATCCGATAAAGTGCGGGAGCAGGAAGTGACCGACCTAAGTCGATGCGGAGTAGTGCACCCGAACCGTATCGAACGCAGACTGCTTGAAATGGTTTTTTTTTTTTTTTTGAATGGACCACTCGCAGTTCAGCACACTAAGGCTGGTTACTGCTCAACCGGACAATAGCTTGAAATGGCTCTGAATCGGGTTTTTATAAGCGCCGAGCTCTTTTGCGCGTACGGCCGGGTGGGGTCGCATACGTTTGTTCGACCCGCGTGGGAGTTGTCTTGATGCGACGCCTTTGTTGTTGTGTTACATTACTCTATTAAGACCAAGATTTTTGCTTTAAATATATCGTTTCTAGGGAAAAGTTATTCAATAACATGCGTATAAAAAATCCAGTGTGAATACTGACCTGTATAAAAATCTTACTAAAATTATAACCAAAACTTACATTTCCTCGTCTTCTGTGTCTTGAAATTTTGAATAGAAGTCTTCTAAATGGAGTGCTTGTTCGAATGAACAAATATCACTTAATTTCAGTCTACATGTAATTTTTGCTACGATTTGTCTGGTATACTGTTTTCGTTGCTTCTCAGTGATTCAATCTCACTTTTTTTAGTGAACGGGGCCAGTATAGGTATTTGCCCATCACCCACCCCTCAGGTAACGCAGATACTTCATCATTGGGCCCATTTTTTGTTAAAACCAATTTGTACGGCATGTTGAGAACCACTACAAACATAAAATTAACAAAACTCCATCTTGTAAAAAACTGTTACATGTCTCAACACATGCCGACACTTGTAAACACAGTTACGACACATTGTGTTGAGATTTATTGTCCCAAGTAGATAAATATTTTTTCACTTATTTTACATAATTACTTAATTTATCAAATTTCTGGAATAAACTTTGGTTAAATTTATATTAACTGTATCAATAAAACCTTCTGCATTGTTAGAAAATAAGATTTTTGTAGATCTTGGTATGGAAAACAGCAACAATAATAGGAACATTGTAGGGTCATGTATTGTACCTATGGACATTTCAGACTACCTGAACTTTCGAAGAATCTCTCTCTATATATATTCAAGGTACCTATATGAAAATGACTTTATTTTGTTCGCCATACGATCTAAAGTTACTGTATTTTTTGTACTAGCTCTAATGTTAACATTTTAATTAATTAAAGTAAATATTGAAATGTGTAGTTTTGTCCAAAAGTACGTTACATGTTTGTACCTCTAGACAACCTTGTGTGTACCTTTGGACGAAATGAAACAGAACATTTTAATTTAAATCAGTCTTGTAATCATCATAAGTTAACGCTTATTATTAATTTAACGCGTATAATTAACGACCATAAAGCTCTTATTGAGGAACAAAATAAATTCTTCATAATATAATCTTAAGTATCAAGTAGAAACATTTTAGTTAGACAGGTAGGCACCTATATGAAATCAATGTAATTTGCAAGTTTCATTTGGATGCACGAACCATATCAAATAAATCTTCAGCAGAAAGGTCATTATCACTGTCATCTAATGAAAAACAGTTCGAACACATAAACAGTTCAGAATCCTCTTTATCTGGAATATGCTCTAGAAACTTTTTGGGACAACACTTTTTGTGGTAGTAAAATTTGCATGAACTGCACTGAAGAACATTTTCTTTTAAATCGGTTCTACTACAAGATTGGCAAATAACAAAAATTGTCTGACTTAAAACTGAAATCCGTTTTTCAGCAGGAACATCAATTACCGGTACTTTAGGAGCATCAAAACTTAGCTTGGGCTTAGTCGCTTTCCCTTTCCCCTTGTTTTCCTTTACTAACATTTGTTGCAAAAGAGCCTTTTCTGGTGTATTCGTTAAAATACGGGGACTTCCTTTCTTTCTACCTCTTTTACTTTCTTTTCTTATTAATCGTGGAAATGGTCGAATCATTTCTGGAGTAATTGAGTTTTTGCATGCAATATTTTCATCTGTATTTGATTCAAATGCTTGAGAAGTGGATGGCTGATTTTCAGGATCTATCGAAGCTTTATGGATGAGATAAATATCAGAACTAGTTGATTGTATTTCTAAATTATCTGTTTGCTCAAGACTTCTTTCATCTGTGATTATATTTAGTGGTTCTGTGCGCTCGGTTACTGACGATGGTGCAAAATCATCCTCCAAAAACAGGTCGTCGTTGAATGGATAAATCCCGGTTGATACGAATATGTTAATAATATTTTTAGGTGTAAAGGATGCTGCATACGCCTTGCTGATCAATTCCGCTGTATCATAAATTGTTAGTGGCACACCAGGATGGTTAACCATATGCAGATCAGCCGCTTTATTATATGCAGTTTTAAAAGGACCAAAAACAGTCTTATCTAGTGGCTGTATTTATGATAATTTCGTACGATATGTGGGTCTCGTGATTGTCTAAAATAAGAACCACTGGTTGTTCAAGTGACGGTTTCACGCAATGGATAAATGGTCTAAATATTTCCGGAAAATAGGCTCTGTAGACCAACCTGAACGATTTGCTTCGCCAATAGATCCAGGAGGTGCATTTTTCATCATGTTATCCTTAAAATGAACTCTTGGGAATATAATCATTGGTGGTATAGAGTTTCCTGCAGCGTTTATACAACCAATCATAGTAACATTTTCGCCTCGTTCCCCTGATGTCATTTTACCTAGCAATTTTAAGGATTTTGGCGCTAAAACTTTCTCGGGCTTATGCACTGTAGAACATCCAGTTTCGTCCAGGTTAAAAATGTTTTGTGGAGCAAATTCGCAGCGTTGATACAGTTCTTTTAAGTTATTATAAAATTTCTGAACATGAACTCTATTATAGCATATTGCTCTCGCTAAACTAGTCGCTTCTGGTTTGCGCAATGACAGTTCCGTGTATTTACTGCGATATCTGTATAACCATTGGCGACCGGCCATTCCATCTCTTACCCAGGCCTCAGGAACGTTAGTTAGTTTTTTTGCAACGGCAAACTGATAGGCTAAAATACATGTTTGTCTTGCTGATACACCGTAATTCATTTTGGCCGCTTTTATTAAATATTCTAATAAAAGCTTCCTCGTCAGAAAATACTTTTTTTACTGCGTAGTTCGGCGTAAAAGAAATTAAATCTGGTGCAGAACTGCTGCGAATAGTTTTGACATAATTATGTAAGGTAGATTTTTTCAACCCAAATTCTCTCGCAACGGTTCTTATTTTCCCTCCAATTTTTTACTGATTCTATTGCTAGTTTTAACCTCTCCGGACTTGCTGCAACTCTCTTCACACCAGCTTTACTCCTTGGCACTATGAACAGTATAAACGAGATGTCATTAAGTAGTGTCCATAGGTAAAAACATTGATTGTACCTTTGGACGTGTCCACAGGTACAAACAAAAACATGTCCAAAGGTACAACCTTGTATTGGTTGTACCTTTGGACTTTTATTAAAAAAAAAAAGTTTTTATTTTGCTTTTTAGGTTAGAAATTGTTTTCTTCATCTTTGATTTGTAAATAAAACTAGCTACAGATAAATGAACGATATCAAATTGTAAAATATATCAATGCATTATTTAAGTAAAAAATCAGAAAAATCCTGCGAAAACTTACTTTTCAACCTTTTTTAAAATCTCCAAAACGGCCTTACACTGCACACAACACCGATAGCTTCACGCCACTCACTGGTGTTGCTAGAAAATAAAAATGCTACCACAGTGTTGCAGTATTATATTTTTAGTACTGCCAGTTTTTTTTATAATAATCTATGTCCAAAGGTAAAAGCGTACAAAGGTAAAATACATGACCTAATTATCTTAAAAAAATATAAGGGGGCATCGGTGAATTTGTTTAAGTGACATCAAGTTACACGATGAATTTCATTTCGCAGAGTATTTTCGATCTAAATCAGTAAATATCCCAGAACCAAATTTTATACTCACATATTTATTTCTGATGGCGGCGTAAGATTTAATGTCACTTCATCCACAAAAAAGGAATACAAATTACTATTAAAAATGACAAGTAGAAGAACGGAACGATAAATGAATGATTGAATGCGTGTGAGCGTAAATAAGTCGCAATGTGTCGACACGGTGACGGGCGCGGTGCGACTAAAAGTTATTGTTACGGTTATTCCCCGCTTTTCGAAACGGCGTAGTAACACAGGACGACACGACAACGTAATGCTACGGAACAATGTTACAAAAAAGATCTGTTACGACGCAATAAGTGTCGAGTTATATCGTAACCGCTATTTGATATGGTTGTATGGGACTCACATGCTTTCCTAACCCTTTTCCCTTGATGAAATTCATAACGAATGCAATGTCTAACAAATAACTTATCAGTCTCCATGTTTAATTCGTAAAATTTTAACGTTATGTTTATGGCTCCCTTGAGTTTCGATACTATATGGTGAGTGCTACCATATGATGTGTGAGCGACAAGTTCAAATTATTGTAAGTTATTTTTATAACACGAACTGCATGTGTCCAAAAACTTATTTGTACTAACTACTAATAACATTTAAGTGAATCGTGTTCATCTTAAATTATTTCTTAAAATATTTATTTTCGTTTGATTGGTTACAATTTTCACATTCATCTTCACAATAGTGATCATAAATGCGTAAAATGTGCATCGCGCACCAAAAAAAAACTCAACATTAATTAAATTCTTAACTTTGTTATTATCAGATATAATCAAGTGGCATGGTTTGTTCGATAAAGTGGTGGGAAATCGACATCCAAAGCAATCCTCTTAAATTCGAAAATGAGTATTCATCCACGGTCATATTGATTCTTGCATCAATATAAAATCAATTTTGGTTAGGAAATTATCAACGTTCACAAGAACAACCATTTTTATGAGTTTAGTACCTAATTATGTGCCTGAAAACAAATATTACTCAAGTAGGTAAAAACAATCAATTCATAGTAAACTATACTATTACCTACTAAATAGCGTAAATTTTGCTAAAACTAATGTTATTTTAATAATAATAGGTAAATTTGTGAGCACTGTTGTTGGCAACACCAATTCAACGGCGCGAAACTGCTGTCAACTGGTGACAGAATATTTGAAAATCACGGCCGTCGCGGCGTCTACAGAAATTATATAAGGGCTACGCACGAGCGGAGCGCTCTTTTTCGGACTGACGAACGGCTGAATAACATCTCATAGATTAATATAAAACTACCAACTAATTTATTTAATGGTGTAGGAATGAGTACACGGAATTCGGCAAGGGAGTACGAATGCCTACTGCTCTTGTGAAATGTGTAAACGGTTTTGCAACCACCATTATACAAAACACTCTTGATAAACAAATAGAATTATGTGTCATCAAGCCGTTCGTAGTATATGAATACAAGGAAAATGAATGCCATGTAAATTCCATAGATGACCAAGATATAGAGACTGACCAATTATTACGTGACAATCTAACTAAACTACGACTAGACCATATGAACGATGAAGAACAAGCATCTATACGACAATTATGTGAAGAATAGAAGGATATATTCTATTGTGAGCAAATACCTTTAAGCTTCACTAATCAGGTAAACCATATAGACAAGCCCCTGCTCAAGCAGCAGAAATTAGTAGACAAGTGGAAAACTCTTAAAGGACGATGTGATCCGAGAGTCTTTTTCCCTTTGGAGCTCACCAGTCCATCTCGTTCCTAAGCCAGATGCCTATGTTGAAATCAAATACATATTGGTTATCGACTATAGAAAACTTAATGATATTACAGTGGACGACAAATACCCCCTGCCTAAAAATATTACTGACCTCTTTGACAAATTGGGTAAAAGCGTCTATTTTACAACACTCGATTTAGCTAGTGGCTATCACCAAATTGAATTAAATAAAGATGATATACCAAAAACTGCATTCAGCACCCAAAACGAACATTATGAGTTTTTGAGAATGCCTTTCGTACTTAAAACAGCCCCAGCAACTTTTCAAAGAGCCATGGACAACATTATGAGAGGTCTCCAAGGAATACATTGCCTCATATATTTTGATGACGTCATTATCTATTCTTCTAGCCTTCAGGACCATCTACAGAAACTTAGAGCCGTCTTTGACAGACTACGACAGACAATCTTAAAAGTACAATTAGACAAATCTGTTTTTTTTTTCAAAAAGAAGTTTTATATTTAGGCCATACGTTAACAAAAGACGGACTAAAACCAACGACGACAAAATTATAGCTGTTATGAATTATCCACTCCCTAGAACGACAGCGGAAATAAAAAGTTTCTTTGGGCTGGTCGGATATTATAGAAAATGCGTAAAAGATTTCGCTAAAATCACCCACATCACTAACATCTTGTCTAAAGAAACGAAACAAAATTATAATTGACCAAAGCTACATAGACGCCTTTCGAAAAGTGCAAAGAAGTGCTGACTAATTCCCCTTTATTACAATACCCTGACTCGACTAAACCCTATATTTTAACAACTGACGCCTCTAATGTGGCACTCGGTGCTGTCTTATCCCAAGGACCTATCGGAGCAGACAAACCAGTCGCATATGCTAGTCGGACCCTTAACGACACTGAAACGCGTTATAGTACAATTGAACGAGAGCTCTTAGCTATAATTTGGGCCGTGAAACATTTTAGACACTATCTGTATGGACATAAATTTCAATTTTTTACAGATCACAGACCTCTTGATTGGCTTTATTCCCTAAAATAACCCAATAGTAAATTAACTCGTTGGTGCCTCCGTCTTCAAGAATATGACTTCACAATTATTTATAAAAATGCCAAACAAAATAGTAATGAAAACAAAAAGCAGATGCATTGTCGCGCACAAAACTTAATGCTATAGATTCCGAGGATGACACTTCAATGAATGTTAACATAGATGAATCTGAAATACAAACAGCAACGAAACAACTGAAAGAACTTGAAAAATTCAGAACTAAAGCCGAAATAGAAGATAAAACAGGAATAGTAACCATTTCGTTTTTCATTTTTTTTAACGAGCTTGAATAAATGCTTTTTCTTTCTTTCTTTCTTTTCTTTTCAGATTCTGACTCTGACGTAACTACACCTGCGGACCTATTTCAAGACAACTTGCCTATCCGTTCAGTAACGAGTAGCAGTAGAACAAATACGGTAGCTTCCAACATAGAACCAGACTCATTAGGGATCCCAATCTTAGGAGAGGCAATTGACACCAAACCAAACCAAATATTAGTGTTTACCTGGTTTCAAAATAAAATACAAGTTCAAAATCTATCTAGAAAGAATCAAAAAGTTTTAGAAGTATTTCTTCCCTTAGATAATGAAGAACTAATTAAGCAATTTTTAAAAGAATATGTTACCCCCAAGCGTAAATATTTTATTTACTTTGAGGATGAAATACATAGACGGTTATTTACTAAAGTTATTATAGACATTTTTAAGAAAGATTCAGTAGATTTCTTTGAGTGTACAGATAGAGTAATATATATAGAAGACGAAAAAGAACAAAAGTCTATTATACTAAAGCATCACGAAGGAAAAACATGCCATAGGGGAATTAAAGAAACTATGGTTAGAATTCGTAAAAACTATTATTGGGAAAAAATGCAAGATACGGTAGCAGCAGATATAAATTTGTGTAAGCCCTGCACATTAATTAAATATGATAGAAAGCCAATAAAACCAATGTTAGAACTAACGCAAACACATGATGCCCCTTTTCAAGAAATATTCATTGATTTATTTAATATAGAAAGGAAATATTACCTAAGGCTGGTAGACGCATTCAGCAAATTAGGACAGGCTATTGAAATTGCAAGTAGGCAAACAACAGAAGTAGTGCGAGCTCTATTAAAGTATTTTTCAATATACGGCGTCCCCAGGAAAATATCCTGTGATCCTGGCACTGAATTTAACAATCAACTTATGCGCGAACTTTTGTCTATGTACAAAATAGAAATTCACATAACAACGCCAAATAATCCTAACGCTACTGGCATCGTAGAGCGATTTCACTCCACCATAATAGAGATATATAGGCTTGCAAAATATGAACGTAAATGTGCGGACGCCCCTTCTGTTATGACCTATTCCATAATGGCATACAATCATACAATACACTCAACTACTGGATTAAAACCGTTTGAAGTGCCATTTGGACACACTGTCTCTAGTAGAATATTCGATGTAAACCTAGAAAAGGCGTATACACAACAGCTAGTTAAATATCATGCAAAACGAACAAAATATCTGTATAAATTCATAGCCGAAAAGATCCTTAACACTAAACAAAAAGTTAGAGAAAACAAAGGTGGTGAAATGGAGTTAAGCTTACAAGAAGAAGATAATATATGTATTTGTAAAGGACATTAACATTAGAAAAAGTAAAGATAAACCTAGATATCGTAGTGCAAAAGTAATAGGAAAAACCAATAGGAACGTAGTTCCAGTACAGATATGTGATAGACGAACTATAGTGCCTTTAAAGAACGTTAAACGTCTTTCACAGGTTGTGGCTGACCGTCATGATCGTGATACTGACGGTCAAGATCTAAGGCCTTCAACTTCAAGAGATTAAAAATAACCCAGGCATACTACCTGTTAAACAAGGACAGGCGGTAATAGAGAAGGATAAGTGGACCATAGTTAAGATATTTGATTTTAAGACAATAGATTATGATTTAACGTTAAATATTAATAGATATAAGGAATTTAGTAATCTAATCGACATTCATAAGCCCTATGAAAATGAGTTCCAGAATATGAAACTACAGGTAGAATATTTACGCAATTCGACAATCAGAAAATTCAGACAGCTTATTCCGTCAAAACGTTTCAAACGTGGCCTTATTGATCCTCATTCAATTACTCTCAAATACGTAACAGCTGCATACGCTACATTCGACGCGTCACTGAAACCATGTAATTCTACAACTACATCGTCTTCTCTGGATCCAATCCATCTTGGAACATGAAACTCAGGTAAATTTATTAGTTCCTTTTGATATGTTTGCCATTCCTTTAATAAGTCTTCAGGTAATCGATCATCCCAATCAATCCAGAAAGCCATATCTTTTGAATCATTATTTTTGCCAGTACAACACACGGTGCTACCCACCCTAAGGGGTCAAACAGTCGAGAAATATCTGATATTACCTTTCTTTTTGTTACAGATGCAGGTTGCGGAAACGTTATTGAATATCTGAGACTGTCAGATTCTTTATCCCAAGAAAGTCCTAGTATTTTTACCATCTCATTTAGTTTTATCTCCACTAGTCCTTCCTGATTTGTATTTTCTCCCGTTATTTCCTCTGCTAATTGTTTGTTGTTTGTTATCCACTTCTGTAACTGAAACCCACCTTTTCCAGTAGTTTTTCCATTTCCCTGTGAATTCTTTTCCCTCCTCTACCGTTTGACATCCTGACATATAATCGTCTACGTAAAGTTCGGTTTTTATTTTTCCAGATACCAGTGAAAAGTTAGCTCCCTCATCGTGTGCTAGCTGCTGCAACGACTTCACGGCCAGGTAAGGTGCGGATGCAGTGCTAAAGGTAACTCTTAGTAACTCATACTCTTTGATTTCAGATTAGTTCACTCCGCCAAAGTAGTCTTTGGAAGTGTGTCTTCAGAGGCGACTTTTATTTGTCGATACATTTTTACTATGTCTGCACATAGTGCAATTGGATACATCCGCCATCTCATGATTATATGACGTAATTCCAGTTGTATGGTAGGACCTACCATCAGCATATCATTAAGGGATCCACCATTAGAACCTTTAGAAGAAGCGTTGAACACAACCCTGACCTTGGTAGTGGTTTTATCCTCGCGAACCACCGCGTGGTGAAGCAGATAGACTGCTTCTGACTGCTTAGTATCAGGTTCGCGAGACACCATCTTCATATGTCCAAGGTCAATGTATTCTTGGATTACTTCGGTATATTTCCTTTTGATCTCCTGATCTTTTTTGAAACGCTGTTCAAGATGATGAAATCGTTTCAGTGCGACGTCTCTGGTAAATCCAATTTTACTTAGTGGATCTGATTCGCGAAATGGAAGCTTGACTTGGAGACTCTGATTCTTGTGCCGTACCGGAAGCAGTTTGCAGTGTGGAAACTGCTGATTTGATAGCTACTGCCTCTACCAGATGGTTGTTAGGTGACGATGATCTCGAGGATGCCTTGGAATGTTACAGTGAGTGATGTCTACGCTTGCAGACGTGACATGATGTTTTAGCACGACAATATTTAATCGAATGATTCGCGCCTAAACAATTGTAACACAAATTGTGAGTTCGGACAAACTCACTTCGAGTTTGGTAACATTCTTTACTAAACTGTTTACAATGACTTAGGTAATGATCTTACAGTTTACAGAATGGACACACCAATTGCACAGAATTTTTACTATTTGATTTGACTGTGTGAAGAACCCTTGGTTTATCAACTGTGGACCTTTGCTTTGACTTGGATGTGTCCAAGTCCAAGTACTCCAAAGAGCGAAACCTTGACTCTAAGAATGTTTTAAATTCTTCAAAAGTTGGTAATTGTTCCTCTGCACTAATTCTCAGTTCCCACAACTTTCGCGATTCACTGTCTAGCTTAGCGCTTATTATATATATTACTATGGCGTCCCATGATTTAACATCTATTCCAAGAGTACTTAAACCGTGCAAACAGTCCACAGTGGTATCCAATAATTCCTTAACCGCAGTTGACGACTCTGTTACATTTGGTTGATTTAACAATCTTTTCAACATAGAATTTGACAAAAATCGTTTATTATCATTACGTTTATTTAACATTTGCCAACATTCCTGATAATTTGCGGCTGTCACAGGAGTGTGACGCAACAATTGTTCTGGTTCACCCGATAAATGACATTTCAAGTAATGCAGTTTTTGTACATCGTCAATTGAATCATTTTTTTTGATGAAATAACTAGATGACTATGTAGATTATGGAATCGGAAAATAAAAAACGTTGTTTGCTCAGAGAAAATTTTTACTGTGTGACCAACAAACCAATGACACACGTCAATTATTAAAACGTACGATATTTGAATAGCAAATGGCTTTCGCTGTATCTAAAAAGTTTCAACACTTCCCCTCAAACAACGTCCATCCATTTATCAGATATCCTCACATCCTCACACTTTACCACACACACCCAAACTCAGATCGCGCACACATTTACTAAACGCCACACGACCTAAGGGTTTTGTCAGCACATCTGCTGGATTATCTTTCGAACATATATAATCCAAAGACACAACATTCGTTAAAATGCAATTTCTGACATAGTGCGCCCTTATATCAATGTGCTTCGTCCTCCTATGCGCTACAGGGTTGTACGCAAGTTTAATGGCACTCTGATTGTCAACAAAAATACGAATAGTCACTAAAGGTTCACCTCTTATAAAAGCATTTAGCTGCCGCAAGTGTACTGCCTCCTTAGTTGCCTCCGAAAGAGCAATGTACTCTGCTTCCGTTGATGACAGTGCTACACAAGTTTGCTTACGGCATTCCCAGTTGATCAAGCAGTTACCGCACCTAAAAATAAACCCAGAAAATGATTTTCTGTCTTTGACGTTCCCTCCCCAGTTAGCATCTACGAATCCCGCGATGTCTTGCACCGGCGACTTGGGAAATATCAATGAAAGACCCTTTGTACCCTTAAGGTACCTCAAAACATGTTTAGCTGCCAATGGCGTTCCTCACAACAGGAATTATACTGCGCCTAGAAATTTACCGCAGCTGCAATGTCCGGGCGAGTGTTACAAGCTAAATAGTTCAGCGAGCCTATGAGCGCTTGAAACCGACGAGAATCTTGGCAGACAGACAAGAGCTTACCTGGGATCCCCGAGACTTCACTTGCGGTAGCCAAAAGCTTTCCTTTGAAATGGTCTGGAACCAAATGGTGAATTAGCTTACATCCATCTCTGTCAAAACTCACTTTCCATCCATTCTCTACTAATTTGGAAACAGATAACAGATTAACACGCATACAAGGTACATACATGACATCCCTCACAGCAAGCATTCGTCCTTTTATACTTACCATGATGTCACCCTTACCCGCGCATTCCATCTTATCATTATTCGCACATGTCACGTTACTCATAGAGACATTTATAACCAAATCTTTAAACCAGTGTTTGTTGAATGACATATGTGAAGATGCCCCGCTGTCAATGTACCACTCCGTCGGATTGAAAGAGTCCCCGGCGCTGAACGAAGACAGGCTCACGACGTCCTTCGGCTTGGAGGTCGAACCCGCTATCCTTCCTTCAGGACAGTCCGGCTTCTTATGTCCATTCTTTCCACATTTAAAGCATTTTACCTTGGTTATATTCTTCACTTTGTTCCCGTTCCGTTGCTTACTCTTAACAGCAGCCAATGCCGAGTCCGCTAAAGACGATATGCAACCTTGACGTGGTTCTTCTTGCAGTAACTTCTGCCGTACATTTTCTGAAGTAAGTTTCATACCAGAATGTTCCAGTGCCATACGCATGGGTCGGTACTCTTCAGGTAGTCCTCTCAGTAATACAACAGCTACAAGATCATCGTCAAATCCGGTGGCAATATCCTTCAGCTTTTGAGCAAGAGACATAACTGTAGCAACATATTCATGCATAGACGAGTGTTTCTCTAACTTCTCGTCCAGCAACGCGTCCATAAGGGTAATCCTACGATTAACGCCTTTATCCTCGAACGCTTTTGCTAAGCTATCCCAAGCGTCTTTGGCATGCTTTGCATCTTGTACGTACGCATATAGTGTAGGTTCCACATGCAGACAGATCAAAGCCAGCGCATCTTGGTCCTTCTCGATGGCAGTAGAGTTGTTCGAATCAGGATATTTCGAAGTGTATGCGAACGATTTTTCTCGAATCAAAATCATTTTGATTGCGAATTTCCACGTAGAGTAGTCATCAAGGCCGCAGAGATTCTTGATGGCGAATTTCGTGGATAACCTTTTGATGAAATAACTAGATGACTATGTACGAGTAGATTATGGAATCGGAAAATAAAAAACGTTGTTTGCTCAGAGAAAATTTTTACTGTGTGACCAACAAACCAATGACACACGTCAATTATTAAAACGTACGATATTTGAATAGCAAATGGCTTTCGCTGTATCTAAAAAGTTTCAACACATTTCTATGTATGAGTGATGAAAACAAATCACGGAATGAAGTCCACTCCGTATACTTGCCAGAGAAAGTAGGAATAACAACCTTAGGCAATTTCACATTTGTATGCGTATTCGACGACGAATCTTTATCTACACTCTTCTTTATAGTTGTTAGTTGTTTAATGGACTCTTTCAACTCGGATTTATAAGTTATGTAAATATCCTCAACTTTGTCATATACCTCTGAAGTAAAGTAATTATGTGTTGAATCTAGCTTTTCTACTATGTTCCTGTGTGTTTCTATAAAATTAGACCACAGTTGTTCTAATGCTTCCAACCTGGTTTCTATATAAGACAATGTTATCCAAAATAATCGATGTTTGTCAAAATGTCAATGTCACGTCACTCCCGTCAAGTCCCGTCATTCGTTTTCGTACTCGAGCGCTTACGGATGTGTTTACTCGATTTCTGCTATTTTTCTGACGACTTTGGATTGATTTTATGGACTTGGACACTGATTTTGCTTATAGACTGGATAATGGTACATTGCGTGAGTTGTGGTATCGCTACTAATCGTAGCAACGCTACTGGAAGTGTGCCTTTACATGATGAAGCAGTTCTTTCCATAATAAGGGCAAGGACTGGTCGTCGAACAGTAGTGAGTATCTATAGCTGTACTATTATTTTTCAATTGGCACCGATTTGGGGCGTTACACGCTCATATAATAGGGCTCTAATCGGTTTCGATCAATCAATCGATCGCATAATTTAATCAGAGATAGTTTTTAACGGTTTGTTTATTCTTTACCTATAGAATCACGGTTAGGACGAGTCACTGACCGAAAATATGTCTGGTATTCTAACATTGTATACTTTTTCTTTTGCAGATTAACAATGCAGTTCATGTGTGTTCTTCTTGCTGGAATCTTGCAAACGATACATTGAGATCTGAGCAACAAGAAACAAGTTCAAGCTCTACTACTATGGTTGGACATCGAAGTGTGTGTGTACTCTGTGGCCGCTCTATTCTTCGGACACGCTTTCATTCTTTGAGCTGTAGCGTAACGTGAAGCTCGGATCTATAATGTTGTTTGCGAATGGATAACGCCACGAACAGTAACTTACATTTAACAATAGCTTCATGTGTTATTGAGTTTATCATTTTATAGACTTGTATAATTCATGTATGGTTATTTCTACAGGTGGAACTGACCAGCCACTTGTGTCATCCCTGCTGGATGAGAGCTGATAGGGGAGTCGCCATTTTATCTCTGGATCATCTACCTCAAGTATGGCATCTACTGTAGAAGAATCACCTCAAATTCTGATTGAAGATCCTCCAATACATGCGAGAAATGTTGTGTCTAGTGCAAGTACTTACGCAGACCAAATTGTTCTACCTATGTTAGAGCTATTGAAACAGAGTCGCGATGCTTTATTGAAGGATGTCAGGGCCGAGAAAGGAGTAGAATCTCTTTATCAATTAGAAAGGTAATGCTGGAAAAATATAACTATTATATTCCTCAAAACAATCGTCTCTGTGATTTTCACAAACATGTAGATTCAGTGCAATTTATTAGTGGAGCCCTTGACAATTATTTAAATGTCTTCAATGCCGTGCATATTCAAGATATGTTATCACTAAAATCTTCAAACCCTATGTTTATAGATTTTGACGATCTTGATGATTTGGATGATGGCATTGCTCATTTTTGGACTGAACTAAATAAAGATCAATTTAATCATCTATTTAACGAGGTTACACCATTTAGTAACGTTAATAAGGGTCGTACTGCACTGGGTGTTTATTTGATGAAATTAAGAACTGGTGATTCCAATGATCGTATTGCAACTATGTTGAAAATTCCAAGGAGTTCACTGGAAATATTAATGGGACAGGCACGTGATATCCTAACAGAGTTTTTTGTGCCACACCATTTGGGTTTCCACCATTTGAATAGGCAACAAGTATTAAATAAATCACTTTTAATCCCAAAGGGTTTGTTTGGGAACTTTGAGGGACAGGAAAGACCATTGGCCATTTTTGATGGAACATACACATATGTTCAGAAGAGTTCCAATTATTCATATAAAAAAAAAAAACATAGCCTACATAAATACACCAATCTGGTGAAACCATTTATGATTATATGTACAGATGGCCATATCATCGATGTTTTAGGTCCCTACCCAGCAACAACATCAGATGCTGATATAATTAAATGTGAGATTCAAAAACCAAATTCGGAATTAAAAGAATTCTTTAGACCTGGTGATGGATTTATTCTAGATAGAGGATTTAGAGACGCCTTGCCCATATTAAATGACTGTGGTTACAGAACGTTTGTGCCTGGTACATTACAGGCGGGTGAAACACAAATGTCTACACTTGCAGCTAATAAATCAAGAGCTGTGACCATTTGTCGATGGGTTGTAGAAGTGGTCAATGGCCGCTTCAAAAGAGATTATAAACTACTTCGGCAAGACTATTTTAATGTATCAAGTAAACATATAATGAAAGATTTTGAAGTGGCCGCGGCTCTAATTAATAGATTTCACCCTCCTATTAGAGACCGTCCTGATGCTGTGGAAATACTTAACATAATGAATGAGAAAATGTATGTAAATAATGCTTTGGCTGATATTGTGCAGGAAAATAATTTGAATAGACGTAGAGCTAATTTTACACGCATCAATGCCCAAAGTAACATAACCGATTTTCCTCTTTAGATAAAACAGGCACGGTCGTATTATGGAGAGCATGTAAGGGCAAATGGCAGATTTGAAATAGAAGTATGTAGGGAGGTGGACAGCAACCTACTAAGAGAGTTGTCATCTACAAATAATTTATACTTAGTCAGAGGCCGCATTCAGTCAAGGCATGTAAGTGGAGTCTCTTACAAGTAAAGAAGCCATTATACAATATTGTTATAACTGCATTGTCGGCAGGCGAACAGTGGGTTGCTGTGCACATGTAATGGTGGTAATCTGGTACCTTAGTTGGGCAAGGTACCAAAATACCATCACACCTCCTGCACCATTCCTCGATGATATATTAATTGAGTATGAAAATGAAGATGAATAAAATATTGAAAAAATAACTTGTTTTTGTTTTACCTACCTAATTCCTTTTTTGTGCTATGCAATAATATGCCAATAGTAACATACAAATATGTTTTCAAACAATTAAATCAATGTGTCTATTTGATTATAGTATTTATAATACATTTTTGCATTATATACCTACAATTCTTACCATTGCCGCATAACCTAACCTAGTGACCCAAAAACTTATTTTCTTCCCATAGAATTCTTCTTCCCATAAAATTCCCATAGAATTTTGAAAAAAATCTTTCTGATATGAATATGTATGTATTTTATCTATTAAATGGGCCATTATTTTTTTCCAGGGCCCAAATTGACTATCTATGTCGTAAAAATAATTTTAAAACAAATTAGTTTTTTCTTATTTTTTTAGGTTAATTTTGTTTTATCAATATTTAAAGTAAACAGTACAGTCATCAGCAGCGATGTTTTTTTTACTATTTATTGTTTTTTTGATGTTGATACAAGGAAAGGAGTAGAAAAACAACAACTTTGTTGCTTACTTAGAATAATCAGTTTTATTGGTAGGAACT
The DNA here is from genome assembly GCA_905332915.2 of Hecatera dysodea. Lineage (NCBI taxonomy): Eukaryota > Metazoa > Arthropoda > Insecta > Lepidoptera > Noctuidae > Hecatera > Hecatera dysodea. The sequence continues at coordinate 3,446,396 of HG995290.1, read as the reverse complement.
TTTACCTCAATTTTAAAAACCTATTAGACATAAACTTAAACAAGAATTACAATAATTTCATAAAGTAAAATCACAATAATCTCAGTCTAATATCTTATTTTATAATTAAGTTTACCAATGCGTTACGTTATTTTAATTTAAAGCTACTGTAATTTCTCAAAATATGCCTAAATAATAGCAATTTTAGCTCAATCTTTATAGTATAGGTTGAAATATGGTAGATAAACAAAAAAATATTAAATTTGTGCTGGTTCAAAATTATATTTAAGCTTTATAGCTCTTAACGTATTCAGAAAAAGAGGGACAAAAAGTAACGCAGTAGTTGGATAAGTAACACAGTGGTAATCTTATCACAGCACTAGATGTATTTTTTTTTCGCTTTAACTAATAGAAATGCTACAAAAACAATAATAAAGTATTTGAAATCAAATAAAACTTGTCCTTAGAAAAAAAACAATACAAAATCCTTTCAAATTAACATTTTTAAACATAAAATCTTTGTCTCATCAGTCTTATTTCTCAAATATATTTAAGAGATTTTGATTTTTTTTTTTTTTTTTTTTTTTTTTTTTTTTTTTTTATGAGATTTTTTTTTTGAGTGAATTTTCAATTCACTATTTTGCGAAATGACTGAACCGATTTTAATCAAACATCACACATATAACCAGGATACATAGGTCTAAAAAGTTAGTTAAAACATTTTAGAAATGTCTTATATAAAAAAAGATAACTGAAAATTTATGTTAGTATGGAAAATTTAAAATGGGTCTAATTTAACCGTAACTCTATTTATCGAAAATGTTTTCAACTAACTGCTGGAATTACATCATAAGAAATTTCTAATAAATTGCTTCCATCCATTAGCCCGCCTAAAGGCTAATGGGGCTTATAGAAACAGGAATTGGCTGATATGTTTTAGGTGAAAAGCAAGCCCAAAAGCCTCTTTGGCAGAAGCAACTAAGATCACGATACTGCACAGTAAACCAGGAGTGTCTTTGAAAACTTGTTGGATCTGCATTGTACCGCGGAGAGGAATTATGCTTTCGAGAACAGCCTGCTCTACCTTTTGAATGTCATCGTTAGTGATGTAATATAACTGAAAGTTTCAAAGTGTGAAAGAAAGTCTCCGCGTCAGGAATGTCTAAGCGAGTAGCTACTTTTTGGTCAGTTGTACGTTTTAGATAGCCACCGACACCATCAGCCGCACCCCTGCCAGCTTCGAAAAGTTACATGTGATGCGATCAAAGCCATGATCTTCTTGGAAGGTTATGTCGTTTCGCTAAACCGTCTTTAAGTTTATTTACTCGGGAGTAATGGTTTCATAGCATTAGACAAAGCTATGTACTTTTTGTCTCCGTCCTCGGACTTTTTTTCTTTTTGTTTTTGGTATCTTTCTACATTATACTTGTTACATTTTCTTTTCAATTTCTTCCTGCAATTTCTTATTTTGTCTGTATAATTCAGATCTGTCTCGTCTTACTTGTCTTCTTGCTCTTGACCTTGGAAAAACCAGAGTTCTTGATCGTGGTGTTGAAGCCAGTGTATTATTTAGAATAAATTGCACTCTGTTCTGACATTCTCAACGTTTCTTGTTTGCCACTTTCCATTTACGCTTTGTAGAACTATATTCTCTTTCCGTCATAATCCTATACGAGTTTTTTAGTAGCATGACTAGCATGATGATCTCTGAAGATGTTTTCTTTTAGCCTCAGCATTTTTACAGGGTCCTGTATCATTTTTTCCCTATAATGCCGTTGTTTTTCTGCCGGTGTTAACGCCATTATATTGAAAATAAAATACTGTAACATAATAACCCAAGAATTAATTAATTGAACTGTAAAATAGATAAATACGATTCGATAAAACTGTTTACTTTGCAACTGTGTTACTGTACCTACAACTGCGTTACTTCTCGTGGTAACGTAGTGTAGTGGTAACGCAGTTGTAAAAATAACGTGTATTCCAACATTTGGGTCATGTGATAATAAATACCTAATATTTTTTGATGGCATGCAAATATTTACTTATTGTATTACAAAACGCAATAAAAAAACAATCAAATATCTAAAAACTCACCGTTTGTCGTCGGTAACTCAGCGGCCGCACAATAAACACACGCTCCTCTCTGGACGTCTCGAGCTCGACCTACGCAGCCAGCATCAAGACCACGAGCACCCGCCTCACCCCGCCAGCAATTCACATTAAATCAAACGAACTTAGTCAAAAATGCACGAAAAAAGCCTAATTTAAGACTCACTTTTGCTTAGTAACATAGAGTACTTACGTTTTCTTTCTTCAACAGGGACAAGACAAGAAATATTTCGTAAATAATACTCGGTAAAAGAAAAGATAAACTTATTAGCCTGTTAATAAAGATCATACTTACCTTAATTTCCGTAGATATTTTTATTTATTAGTGCCGTGAAGAGTTTTACTGTAATGTCAATGTATTTGAAGCGAGTTGCTTGCTGGGACAGCCGGATTTTGTATGAGAAACGACTGAGTTACCGTCATTTACGTCAAATTATAACATTTTTCACTAATGTTTACGTCTTCATAGAGGGATATTATTATTACGTTTCTACCAATAGCGATTTTATTTTAGTAATCATAGATTTTTTTAATGTAATAGGCTCTGTTCTTGAGAGACCGATTATGGGCCCTGGAAAAAAATAATGGCCCAAATAACACATAAATCGACACCTCCTACGTATATTATCGTAACTCCATTTGGTCAACTTTACAGTAGGGCGATTCAAAGATTTTTGAAACATTAATTAGAGATCACACCTACAAACAGTCTCGTATGATTATCAAAGGGCTTGCTCAGTTTGTTAGGGCAATTTGGCTTAACGTGAACATTAAGTATAATATTTAATGACTAGGGTTTTTAATAGTTTATGCCTCAAAGAAATGAATTATAGCAATTAAGTTGCAGGAGATTGTAAAAATGCTTCATATTTAGCATGTCTAATGCTAAAAGTTGTCGCTGAAAAAGTAACAATTATGAGTATTTATTTCCCAAAAATAAATCATATGCCTTTATAATAATGACAGTCTTACTTTGAATACAGTAGTAACATATCCTGAGGTCATTTAAATGGAAAAAATAAAACAATTTTTTTTTTGTTTCAATGATTTTTATTCCGAATCATAAATTAACAAAATATCATCTAAAAACTGGGCAGGTGGCCTAATATTATTTTCGTGCCTTGCCCAGCTTAAGTACCATATTATGGTCATAACGTGAGCACAGCAACCCACCGTTCTTCGCCCTACAAGGCAATTGCAACAATATTGGTTAATTGCTTCTCTGCTTTGCAGACTATTATTAATTATAATATATACAAAATATATTTTTCGGCTTATGTGCCTGCTTTGAATTTTTCCTCGTAATAAAGTGCAATTGCCAGTTAAGGGTAAACCTTCAAGGAGGTTGCTGGCTCTCTCTGTGCACACTTCAATAGTATAGGAACCGTCATTCCTGATATGCTCCCCATAATATGACCTTGCTTGCTTTAATTGATATGTTCCACAGCTGAACAAGATAAGCTCACTGTATGTCAGTCTTGGGAATGATATATTACTGATGTTTACATTTATATTTACAAACTGTGATCGTCTTCTATTTAAATTATTTTGGATTACAAACTCTGCAAGGGCATTATTCATGTACAATCTTTCGTTTACTATTTCAAGGATTTGGCTAGCATCTTCTCTATTCCTGACTCTTTGGTGAAACTTATTTATCAACGCGGCAGCTACCTTAAAATCTATGATGGCATGCTTGGAAGCCAAGTTAAAAAATTCATGACGGAATATTTTAAATGAGTGTTTAAAAATCCCATTAACTGCTTCTACAACCCACCTACATATTGTTACAGTTCTGGATTTATTTGCTGCCAACGTTGATAACTGAGTTTCACCTACTTGTAAAGATGCAGGCATATGTACAGAATAATTACACTCTTCTAATAACGGTACACAGTCTCTAAAACCCCTATCCAGAATAAAAACATCTCCTGCCTGAAAATACTGCCTCAAAGTGTTTGCCTCAGTTCTAAATTCATTTAACATAATATTAGCATCAGATGTTGTTGCTGGATAGGGGCCTAATACATCAATAATGTATCCATCAGAGCATACCATTAGAAATGGCTTCATTAGGTTCCTGTACTTGTGCAAGGAGTACGTATTTTTTTTATACAGATTATTTGAACTCTTTTGAACATATAAATATGTACCATCAATTATAATAATTGGTTTTCTATCTTCTCCACCAAACAAACCATTGGGGATGATTAGATTTCTTTGGGATATTTCTGACCTTGCAATATGGTTTATTCCTAAATTACGAGGAATAAAATCCTCATTTAACATGTCGCGAGCCTTGCCCATTAGTCTAGATAATGTTGAACGTGGTACATTTAACAATGATGAAATTCTTTCATCGCTATCCCCAGTTCTAAGTTTAATTAAATATGCAGTTAGACCCAATGTCCCATTATGCACCCCAGATAACCTTGGAAGGTTTGTTTTTAATTGATTAAATTGTGGTTTGGACAATCCGATCCAGAAATGGACAATATCTTCAGACATTTCCACTATATTATTAAAATCAAATGTTTGGGTTCTTTCTTTAATAAATGAAGCAAAATCCTGAATATATTCTGCAGTAAATGAATGGTTAGAATTTGGATGAGAAATGTTTGATAAAAGTTCAGCCCAGTTGTCCGTTAAATGAAACCCACATATTCTGCTGTTTTTTGGCACATAAAAATTAAAATCAATAAACAACTTCACCCTTAGCCATGTTGGAATACTCAGTCGCTGTGGTGAGTCACAATCTGGACAAAAACAATGAGCTTGTGTATCAGGTGCTCGAGTATAATTTGGTAAGGTAATTGTTTCTGTCGACGCTGGTAGGTTTGCATATGTTACAGCAGGAACTGGTGCTCTATCAGCTCTTTGCCAACATGGATGGCAGATGCGATCAGATCCATGAACCTAAAATAATTTAATTCATAGTTATTGGTGTTGGAACATAAACTAACATCTTTTTTATTGATCGCACATTCATTTCAACTTATATATCATAATAATATATCATTACTTAGTTGAAGGCATATGACATTATGTCTGAACATTAAAGTGTAAATAGTATATCACACTCTTAGCAAAGGCTGAAACTACTTTTCATTTCACAGATCAAGGTTTCTAAAGTGTTCATTTCTTTACTGTTCTATTTCATATATTCTAAATGCAAACAAAATACATACAAAATATCTGATTGTACCTGCTGTGGTGATATCCACTCGCTGATTACATTTCTTATGTGTGTTTCTCTTTCAGAATTTGTATGCAGAACATGATATCTACTACGTAGTATTGAACATCTACAATTTACACACAACTGTCGTTGATGACCACTACTTGTGCTTTGTTCATTTTCTTGAACCGCTGAATTGTTATGAGCCAACATCCAACAAGAAAGACAGACCAAGCTCTGGGCTGTAACCTGTGAATAAGACATACATATTTATTTTTGTTCAGTTTGTATGGATAACGGAAAAGATTATTTTAAAAATATTTTAGAACATTAACTGACCATTTGTGGAGCTGTCCATTGTCGGATTACTGAAAGTATTTCAATGGGTGCCAGAGTGCGTCACCTGCGATGCATGATATCAATGCCACAATTGACGCATCACATTGGTTCCTCATTCCCACTAGAGGCAACCAGATCTTGCGCAGGAGCGTCAGTGTTCATGCCAAGGTTATCATTTAAAGCCGGTTCCACGTTAAACAAAATAGTGCCAGGGTCATCGTCATGAGCAGATTCAGTGTCCAAAGGTAAAGCCGGGTCGTCAATTGAAGCAGTATCGGAGTCCATTATATGAACAACCAAAAACTTCGCACAAGTAACCGAAACTAGAGGTGAGGCATAAATATTGGATTAGGTATTTTGATTAGGTATTTTTCGATACTAGTCCGTACCTAATCCAAAGCGTCGAGGATTAGGTATGGCACAAAATATTCGTACACAGTCTAAACAGAAGATACCTCATAAAAATGTGGGGACCATTGGACTATTTTGTGATAAAAACCAAAAAAAATACAATTTAAAAAAAGATAAACCTGAAAATGATAAAATTCAATATAGAAACATTGTAAAAAGTACCTACCAATCTCAATTATAGCACAAAGTTAGTCAAAATGATTACATACGCCTTTTGTGTGAATCTACACAAGATAGTCCTAAGCCTATGAGAATGTCTAATTTTTTAAGATTCTTCGCTGGACACAACGAAAATATAACATATAACACACATTAATTAAAAACGAAATATAATCCACCGTTCCACAATATATCAGAAACGGAACGTCCATACTCCATACCGAATATTTCTTACCCAATCCAAATACGATACATAATATCGTAACAGGCCAGCGGATGTTATGAATAAATATTCGGATTAGGTAAATGGATTAGGTATTTTTAAATACTAGGATTAGGTGGATTAGGTATCGTTTCTACCTAATCCGACCCATGTCTAACCGAAACAACATTCACAATACACGGAGGCAAAGCGAATGTTTTCATTTCGTTGTCCATATTTGTCGTTGACAGTTAGAGTTGCCAGGTAATGAAAAAAAATCGATTTGACAATTACAATCGAATTAATATTATAATCGGATGTAAAATGATTTGATGGCCAAAATCGATGAGTGTTTTCTTTGTTTTTAATGTTATTAAAGGAAAATAAGTATAAAACCTTTAAAAAAAAAACTTGAATACAGATTTTTAAGAAAATACATACTTTTTACTCAGTTTTAGCAATCGATTATTATGTTTAATAATCGATTGAAATCACAATTATTATTAATGTGGCAACACAGAATCGGTCGCCAACCATTAAATGGCGACGCTTTTTGAACTCAATCGGCTTAAATACTTTTTAAACGACTTGTTTTTATATTTAACTTCCTGCAACGAGAATCAAATAAATATTCATTTTAGTTTTAATTATATTTTTTTGTAAAAATACTTTTCACATAGCAACTTGTCCACGTTAAGCCAATAATGAGCAAATCCCTTTGCATGTCAGCATTAAAATAGGTTCTGCACACTACTGTGTATAAGGTTTTTTTAAATTATCATTACTTTTTAAGAAAAGTCACATACTATATTTTACTTTGGAAATTATTAACAGTAAATTATCGTATGTCTTAGTTACTATACATTCCGTGGTAAATTATGAAGTAACCCAAGTCGTATCTTAGACTTACTACATTTCTCTATGTAGTTTAAAGAGCAATATTTATTGTAACTTATACTTGCGATACTTAACTACGGTATTAGCTTGAAGTGGTACCCTTTTTTTTTTTTTTTTTTTTGATGGGAAATCATCAAATGACTTCTCCCGCTCTGGGCGGAGTGGAAGGGAGTGTCAGACTTTTACTGACTAAAACCCACCCGTGCTCCTCCATGTGCCCTTTGCGTTCCAGGGCCGCGGCAACTCTCTCGAACAAATTCCGCAACCCTAGCAGGCACCGACCCTATGGGGCCCCGTCTCTGGTGCTGACGGCTCCTTGAGGCGCGCGTGAAGCACAACGCGTCGTCGACTCAGCCTGGTATCGGACGGCGAGCCACCCACGCTCACCGTCCACAGGCATCAGCCACTGCGCAATAGCACAGTGGCCGACTTGTCTCTGGAGGAGGCCGAAATGGGACCATTACTGGCACTCCATTTCAGCCCCCTCCCGAGTACCGGGAGTCGCAGCACCCACAGCAGAAGCGGCGACGGAAGCCGCGGCGGCGGCAGAGGCGGCGGCGGCGGCGGACCTCTTGCCCTTGGTCGAGGCGGATGGCGCGCAGGCCCTTCCCCCAGCCCAGTGCTCGGCCGGCTTGCCAACAGCCGCACATGCACTGCAGTGCGGCGTGGCCTCGCACGAGCCGGCCCGATGACCGGGCTGACCACAGCGGAAACAAAGTCCACTGCGGTCCACCTCCGAGGGGCACATAGCTCCCGTGTGGTTGCCCACATGGCAGCGGTAGCACCTCAGAGGTCTGGGTTCCAGCAGTTTTACCCGCGCAGAAACCCACCCCACCAAGAGCCTTCGACCCTCCGACACTGTTCTGGCCGCCGTCACGGGGCAGCTCACCACAAGGGTTTGCATGCCCGTGTTGTCAGGCCGGAGGGTGCCCGCCTTGACGAGCTCGGCAGAGCACCCCCCAGTCCTGGCGACGGCGGCCACAACCTCCTCCTCCGTCACGGAGTCGTCCAGGCCCACTATGCGCATGTCAATGCACTTAGTCGGCCTGGACACTCGAACCTCGTCCGCGGGGAGGACCTCCTTCAGCCTTTCGGCCAGGGCGTCCGCGAACGGGCCACTCTCCGCTCCGGCGAGCTCGAGCTTCCGGGCACCGGTCAGGGTTCTCCTGATCCCGAGGCCCCCAGTGATGCCCAGCTCCCGGAGGTTCACCGCCTCCTTCGCCCGCTTCATCAGGGCGAGGTACGTCACACCCCTCTGTTCCGCTTCCGGCTGCAGTGTTAAAACCACAGCCGCGGACTTCGGGGCGCGAAGCCTCGCCGCGATGGCGTTGGCCTTCCGCCGCTGCCTCTTGGCCTTGCTCCTGGCCGCCTTTTTGGCCTGCCGCTTTTCTCCAGCAACCTGCCACCCGGCCCCGGTCGCAGGAGGGTCCGAGGTTGGGGGTGGGGGCGGCTGCGGCGCCACTGACGCAGCAGCTTTAGCCGCTCCCCCTCCAGCCTTCCTCCTTCCCCTCTTCGCCGGGGCCGACTTGGTCGTCGCAGGCGCCGGCGCCACAGGCGCTGGCGCGGCTCCCGCCTTGGCCTTCGCCTGGCCGGACGTTCCCGGGCCAGCAGCCACCGCGGCTGCGTACGAAGCCGCCTTCTGCTGTCCCGGGGGCCTCTGTGCCGCCGCTAACGGGGGACGCCGGACCATGTCTTCCAAAACGGAGAACTGCTTCCGGAAGGGAGCCAGCTCCTGCCGCACCAGGCTCCGCACCTGGCTCAGCACTTGGCTCCCCTCCAGCGCCGCCGGACTCAGCCCCCCCTGCGGCCCCTCAGAGGCCGCTCTGGCCATGTCAGCCAGGTCCCTCCGGAGCGACTCATTCTCCGCTATGAGTCTCTCCGTTACGGCCGCGAGGCGGGCGACCTCCGCCCGCAACTCTGTCGCCTCTTCGGACCTGCCGACGTTGGCCGCCGCCGCCGCCATAATGGAGGCTTTGGCCGCGCTAATGGCCTCCCGCTTAGAGGACTGCTTCCTCTTAAAGGCCACAGCGCGGATCGCGGCCTCCACGACCTCCTCCAGCTTGGCCCTCTTCTCCTCAACCGTGGGACGCACCTTTCCCGGGGGCTCCGAGTCGTCGGAGTCGAGAGTAGGCGGAAGAGTAGAGGGAGCCCTACGACCGCTCCCTCCAGGGCGACGCCCCTCCTCCACCAGCCTCCCGGCCCGACTCTCCACCTCCCGGGTAGAGGGAGCCAGCCCCCTCCCTGCCTCACAGCCCCTGCCCCGCCTTGCGGTGGGGATTTTGCGGGCGGAGGCAAATTCGCCCTCGGAGGACGACCCCCCGGTATCCTCCCGTCTGGGCCGCTTGCGAAAGAACTTGCCGTTCTCCGCAGCAGCCCCCTCTTCCGGATCCAGAGCCCGCCGAGCTGACCGTTACTAGGTCTGGGGCGGAGCCGGAATCCGACTCCGCACCACCCCGGCGCTCAGGCGAACCCTCCTCTCCAAACTCGTACGCCATCAGCTCCTTAAAGGAGTCAGATCCGGATGACGACGATGACTCGGAGCCTCCTCGGCTCTTGTTGCCACTGGCAAGCGGAAGACGTTTGGTGCCCACCCCAGAGTACGGAGGGCAGCCCGCCGAAGCGGGGTGGGATTCCCCGACCGCTGAGCAGTCGGGACCCACCTGGGGACTCATTTTGCAAGCGTCTTTTTTCATTTTTTGTTCCTTTTAAGGGTGTGGTCCCTTTTCGCTCCGCCCCTTCTCAGGGCCCTCTCTTCTAACCTCCCCTCTTCACCTGCTCGCTGCTCTCTCAGTCACGTCTGATGATCAGACGCGTACCAGAGAGCAGCGAGCAAGCGTGTGTCTCTCTTGGTCTGATCCCTCACTTGCGACCTTCCGGCATGAGTGGCTCTACCGGGAAAGCTCGCAAGATCATTGGGACGCTCAAGCCCCACCACGACGACAACGTGGAGACACATTCGGTGGGGTTGAAGTGGTACCCTAAGTTACAATATTTTACTGGGAGAGAAAGATTAATAAAATGCAGTAAGGACAAAGTAACATGTTTTAATCGATAATTAAAATCAACAAGTAAATCAAATTTAAATAAAATTAACCTTCTGTCTTCTTAAGTATCACAATATTATGGCCACATATTCCTAATTAAAGTTTAAACATAATAATAGTAATCAGTTTCAACGTAATCATATTGAGTCTTTTCTTATTTATCGACAATAAGTATTTATTTTAAGCTTCTTTCGCTTTTCAACCATAACATATTATTATTAATTTATACTTATTCTAAGTAATAATCAGATTTAAAATCTTATTATCATTAAAAAACTTTGTCAAAAAAGAGTCTCTAAAACACTAAATTAAAACAAAATCGTTATCACCTGACTGGAGCACATATAAAGTTTCGTCTAAAATTTAATTAATAAAAATAAACAATAACTTCTGTACCACAAATTTTTAGTTTTCTTTGGCAATGCTACAGATATCCATCCAAATTACTATATCGGGACAACCTTTTGGAATCCGCTGTTGGCTGCCAACAAGGCGACCCCCTCGGGCCAGTGATCTTTAGTTTAGCCATTCACCCAATTATTCGACAACTAAATTCCAAATTTAATGTTTGGTATCTAGATGATGGTACTCTAGGAGGTGATGTAGACACGGTTTTAGATGACTTACAATTTTAAAAAAATAAACTCCATTCTATAGGCCTAAATCTCAACCTTTCGAAGTGTGAACTATTCTTATCTGACAGTACCGACAGACAACTAACACTTCCGAAATTTAACGCAATAGCTCCAGAAATTAAACTTATTGAAAAAAGCTCTCTTCACCTCCTTGGGTCTCCAATTTTTGAGCAATCCTTCCCCAATTTCGTTGACGAAAAAATACAAAATTTCAATGACATTTCAGAAAGATTACTTCAAATTAACATGCATTCGGCAATCACGTTAATTCGTTACTGCTGTTTTGGTCCTAAATAAACATACTTTCTTCGTGCTTCCCACTTATGGAAGCACCCTCACCATTTGGAAAAAATGGACCAAATCATCCGTCACACACTTACTTCTCTTTTAAATGTGGCCTTGGACGACCGAGCTTGGGCTCAAGCTACTCTCCCCATCCGTATGGGGGGCCTCGGCGTCCGCAAAATTACTAGTATCAGTTTACCGGCATTCATATCCTCGGTTCATGGCACTGAGAAATTAGTCAGGAATATCTTATCTTCCTCACTGACTGATTTTAATGTGCCGTACTTCACTGAGGCTGTGGATACTTGGAAACTCATTTGCCCGAATCTAAATTCGCCCGACTATCCATTGTCCCAGAGACGGTAGGACGAGCCACTCTGCAGAGTGATTCAAAATAACCTAATGGCTACATCTGTCACTGCTGCTGAGCGTGCGCGCCTGCTGGCTGTGGGTCAGTGGGAGTCGGGACTCTGGCTTCACGCACTACCGTCGTCGAACATAGGCACCTTGCTCGACGATACTACTTTCCGCCTCGCTGCCTCCCTACGTCTTGGCGCTCCTTGTTGTTCTCCTCATCGCTGCTACTGTGGCGAAGTTGTCAACAGCCTTGGACACCACGGCCTGTCATGCAGCCGTAGTGCGGGTCGCATAGCGCGGCACGGGAACCTTAACGACATCATCCGACGTGCTCTTGTCACCGTCGGCGTTCCGGCTGTATTAGAACCTAATGGCCTGGCACGCGACGATGGTAAGAGACCAGACGGCATGTCGTTATTTCCATGGAAGATGGGTAGGCCTTTAGTGTGGGACGCTACTTGCGTCGATACTCTTGCGCCATCCCATCTTCCTAGCTCATCGTGTTGTGCTGGCGCTGCCGCTGCGGCTGCGGAGAACCTCAAGCGGCGGAAATATAATAACCTTGTTGGTAGTTATATTTTCGAGCCGTTTGGGGTTGAAACTCTCGGGTCGTGGGGTCCTAGTGCTCACAACTTATATAAAGATTTGTCAAAACGTTTAGTTGACACTTCGCGTGACCCAAGGGCTGGCTTTTACCTTGGACAAAGGATAAGCATTGCCATACAACGTGGTAATGCTGCCAGCCTTTTGGGTACATTACCAGTGGCCAGCGATGCGGAGGAATTTTTCGACGCCATTTTTTAACTATTTTTAGTCTTAGTTAGTTAAGTGTTTTTTTTTTAATTTTCATTGTATATATAGTTATAATTTTTCGAAAAATAAATAAATTTGTAAGGATAACTTCTGAAAATAATCAATTCAAAAATAATAGAACAAAATCTTAATATCTTAAATCAGATTGAGTCTTATATTCTTTAATATAAATTTAAAAAATATTAATCGGAATCAGAGCTTGAAGTACCAGAAACATTATCATCATTAGCAACTGGTAAACTTTTGAAAAAGTTATGATGCCTATTGGGTATTATTTGTGACTGGCACATATTGATCAAATCGTCTTTTTTAGCTTTGGGAATCGGCACACTATTTTGATACAGTTGATTGATGGAGTATGTAGTATTCGCATTTTGTAGACGTTTTTACTGATATATTGTAATAATCATCTAAGCCTAAATCATATTTATAGTTTAATTTGTAGGGATCTTCCATATTAACATATATTTATTTTATTTTATTCCATTGTACTCTATCTCCGTTAGTATTTTTCGTCCAATTACCCTTTAATGCCTGTTTAAAATCTAAAAAGTCATTGTGCTGTAATTCTTCTACAATATAGGGTTTTCCATTTTGTTTAGCCCAGCGAACTAAACAAAACCATTCAGAGGGCGTATAAATAAGCTTATTCTTAGCAGTCTCTTCAATTAAAGCGTGAACGATGTCACCCTCATTTTGAGTATGACCAACTTCTAGAAAACTATGGTGAATTGAGACCTTATACAAAATAGCGGCGTGCATATACATTGCATAAACAATTCGATTTCGATTTTGACCTACACAATTGTCAGACCAAAATCGAAATTCATTTATGCCTTGGTCTTTGTACTTAGAAATATACATAAATAGACAACTCGATACCTCATTAGATCCACGTCGCCCTTCTCCCTCATGCCACATAAAACAAGTACCTTCTTGATCAGCCATGTTAAAAACTGTAAAATTGAATACGGACAACTTTCTTTTATAATAAAGAACACTTAAATTGCCGTACGGAGCAGTAAGGACTTTTTGAAAGTCAAAAGTTGCTACTAGCAATTTTCCATTGGAAGTTATAGCTGCTGTTTTATCCAACATCTTCTTTTTGCGAGCAACGTTCTTATTTTGAATATGCTGCTCATGTTGCTGTACTTCAGTTAGTGATGGGGTTGACAAATTCTTGTAAATATGACATTTATCGCACTGATCTTTTTTTGGGACATAGAAAGCAAGCTTAAAATGTTCATTAACGGTGTCGTGATATTGGCGTTCTGTATTCGCTTTTGTAGAATATATTTGAAGATCGAACCACTCATTATACAATTCAAATAAGCGTTTAAAGTTTAGGTCGCCGTCTAAATATAGTTTGTTAGATCTACTACGAGTGTAATGAGACTCCACCGGCTGCAATGATTTTATGTGATCACAAACACTTTTTACAACTTCTTCAGTTAGTACCTTACGATGATTGGTATGATGTCCTCGCATGTCAGGTTGCACTAAACCAGTTTGTAAAGGAGAATGCCCGTTTCTGGGCCTACGCGTTACAGCCAACTATTGTATTGCAAAATTATCGTCATTTTATTATATAACGAAAACACAAAAAAGAAAAAAAAAATACAGTTAAAAAACTGTGAAAAATGCATTTTAATGTATTATTTACAACTCTCACTAGTTAAGTATGGAAATGTGGCTAAAAAGACCTTGTTTCAGGTTTCAAAATATATGTCATGTATTTTTTCATTTGTCAAAATGTCAAACATGAACTCAAACATCAATTCATTCGCTTTGTTGTGCTTGCGCCGGTGAATGTGTTCTGCTACGAAATTCGTATTTTCTGTGATCCTACCAACGACTTTGGCTTGTTTCTGGAATCTGACGAATCTTGCTCTCACGGACAACCTTGGCTTAAACACGGACTTTTTATCTGCTACTCTGACTGACTACGGCTTGTTTCCAAGGAATTCGATATTAACAATGGATAACTGCATTAATTACGGTATTAATACATCTCGTTGTAATATAACGGGCAGACGTCCTTTGAATGAAGAATCAATCTTATCGATTGTACGCGCATGGGTTTCTCCACAAACAGTAAGTAGTGTCCAAATAGAATTATTATACCTAGATACTTGTCCCACATGCAATTATTTAAGTTGTCGGTACTTATGTTTCGAAAATAAATAATAAGCTATTATTTATATTCAAGGTGGATTCATGCCATCATCTTTGTCAAGCTTGCTGGGATTTGGCAGTTGATGCATTATTATCAGTAGAGGCAACAGAAGAAACTCCTACTTCTCGAGGCCACATTCATGTGTGTATTCATTGTGGACATTCATTAAGGAATGCACGGTCCCACCGTCTCCGAACCAATCCTGAACGAGAACAAAGGATACAAAATGTTATATCGGAATGGATTTTACCCAGAACTGTAAGTATCATTCAAATAACTACAGTTGTATTTATACAGCAGTTATTTGTTTATCTTAAAATAATATAACCATCTTGCCTGGGTAGTGGAATGTAACAATTTCCCTTCAATTGTATCTGAAACAGATTTGGGGATTATCATCTGTCTAAAACATCCCACTCATGTGGGATGTTTTAGACAGATGATAATCTTATAATTATGATTTCATTGAACACTTAGCTAAAATGAAGAAGTGGTAATATTAATGATATTCCTTTTATTTTAGATTGGAGTTCAGAGTGAGGTGTGTCATTCTTGCTGGGTGAGCTCTAGGAATGTACCAAATAAAACATGCACATTCCTATTACGGGGAACATGTAAGGGCAGATGGCTCCTATGTAATAGAAGTGTGCAGAGAGGTTGATAATGACCTGATAAGAGAGCTGTCTACTTATAGTACTACATCTTTATATAGAGCAAAAATACAATCAAGACATATTAGCAGAAAGATTTATTTTATTTACATTTTAGTAGACAGCTCTCTGACTGGAAGGCAAGCAATCTTGCAATATTATCGCAACTGTATTGTTGGCAGGCGTACAGTAGGGTGTTGCGGACACATTATGTCCATAATATGGTATTTGAGTTGGGCTAGGTACCACAGACCACATATCACCTCCTGCACACTTTCTTGATAATATATTAGTTGTTTATGAAGATGAATAAATGAAATATAGAAAAACTGTGTTCCTTTTTATTTTCAGTCCCGGTAGGCACCTAATTAAGTGTTAACCTTTTTTAGTGTTACATTTACTGTACAGTATAGACTTTCAAACTCTTAGTTAGACCATTGCAAACACAATATCACAAAACTAATTAACAAAACTGTTTGCAGGCAATTAATCTTTGACATTGTTGCACAGTGTTATTGAAAACATGATCTAGGTAGATACATACTAAAAAAATATCATGTTCCGGTCATAATCACACGTAAAACGAATTACCAGTAACTATGATTTACACCAAACCAGCTAAATAAGCATGATTTTTTATTTGATTGTATAGTTGCTTGTCACTTAATCCATTTTCTAACCTCACTTTATCCATAAATTCAAATTCAAAAATCTCAGAATACACACTGTCAATTTCATTGAAATTAAGTGACAGTATACTAGGCGTGTTACCTTAAAAAATGACACTAATTTCATGACTGTAACACGTAGGCCCCGAGATATAGGGAAAATGGGCTATCTCCTTTAATTTTTGTAATGAAGTGTAAACAAACTGTTCACTAACTGCAAATGTATTTAAAAACATTTTCTTACAAACCGTAGTATAATTATTTGAATCTTCTAAGTCCGTTGGTAGCCGGTAAATTAAAGTAAAATTACGTTTCGATATAGTATCAGTGAATTGCCTACGTTTCTTTTGCTTAACAACTAAATTGGCTATAAAAGCCCATTGTCTTTCACGATTACCTAGGTTCCAAAATGTTTGGAAAATATGAAGTCTTATGGCATTGCTCATTTTCGTCGAACATTGTTGTCTACAATTCATAGGACATGCTGGTTTTAAAGATTTGCTTTGCCTTACAATGCCATTCCGACCTTCATACTCCTTTCCTAAATTTCGTAGAGCCTTCCGTTTATTACACTGGTCAACACTAGTTTTGGTGCCAAGAAGCTGTATTGTTTTTTTGACTTAAGACCATAAACTGATTACATTAATAGCAAAAAGATATTTATCCTACGTGTAGTTTTATAGATTTTGTCTTGTAAAGAAAAAAACAAATTTACATAAAAAAAATATTTATTACAATATTAATTAAATACAAATTTTCTTTTTCGCGACTTTCGAATATGAGGTGTGGTGGGACTATCACGTTGCATCCCCCAGCAATAGTCAGCCATCACATGCCGATCCCATCGGCCTTGGTACCTGTCTTCCATAGTTTTTAGGTCCTGGTGAAACCGCTCCCCTTGTTCTTCGCTATAGGATCCAAGATTGTCTGGGAATTTGTCAAGATGACTGTGAAGGTAGTGCACTTTGATGGGCATGTTACATCCTAAGTTTTTAAAATTCTCTAGCATACCATTTACAATTTCAGAGTAGTTACTCGACTTGTGATTTCCGAGAAAGTTTTTGGTAACTTCAACAAACGATGTCCACGCGAGTCGTTCCAAATTGTTCATTGTACTTAAGAAATCAGTATCTTTTATTAATATTCTTATTTGTGGGCCGTCGAAAATTCCCGCTTTTATCTTTTCTGTGCTCAGACCAGGAAATTTTCTCGTAATATAAGAAAAACATTGCCCATTTTTGTCTAGCGCTTTAACAAATTGTTTCATAAGGCCTAGCTTTATGTGCAAGGGGGGCAGTATAATTTTATCTCGTGATACCAAAGGCGGATTTATGATATTCTGCTTTCCCACTTCCATCGTCTTACGTACGGGCCAATCTTTATTTTCCCAGTGTTGATGTGTGTTGTCCCACATACAATAAAAGCATGGGTATTTTGTGTATCCACTTTGCTGTCCTAAAAAGAAGTTAACCATTTTTAGGTCAACACAAATACTCCATTCGTGTTCGGCATATTTTATTTTGTCTAGCACAAGTGAAATGTTTTGATATTCTTCCTTTAACTTTGTTGAATGAGCAATGGGAACTGAACCATGTTTGTTGCCATTGTGTAAAAGGACACACTTAAGGCTTCGTTTAGAGCTGTCTATAAAGAGGCGCCATTCATTTGGATGGTATTCTGAAAGACCCATTTCATTTCCGATTGAAAAAATGGTAGCAAGTTTTGCTCTCTTGTACGATAGAATGTCACTTTTGTACCTGACGCCAACAAGTTTTATACTTTTAATCTAGAAGCCAAAACCTCCGCAGATTCTTTAGGTAGTTCAAGATCCCTAATCAAATCATTTAATTCTTCTTGAGTAAAAAGTTTTGGTTCTGTAGATGGTATTCCTTCGAAATCACTGTCGCTACTCCCTTTATTAACGATTTCTTCAAATGATGGTTCACGAATGGAACATAATGTTGGAACAGGTATTTCCTCTGAATGTGGCAAAGGTCTTCTAGCCGACTCCAAGTCAGGATAAGTCATTTTTTTAACATTAACACCACGCAAATTGACACAGCAGAAGTAACAGTCATCGAAGTGATTTTTTTGTTCTTTCCATTGCATAGGCACTCCGAACCTCATACGACTTCTTTGACCACTGATCCACTGTCGCAAATGTTCATAGCATGTTTTATAAACAATTTGAGGTGTCCACGGCTTGTATTCATCGACAATTTTGGACTTAAAGTAAGAAAAATAAGCACTTTTTATAAAATCTGTTATTGGTTTTCTGAACTTTTTAACTGTGTATTCACCACAAATGTAACAAAACACATTTGGGTCATTGAGACAACTTCTTCGCGATGAAGACATGATATAAAAATCAACTTATTTATAGAAATGTATCGATAAGATAACAAATCATGCACAAGAAAGTACTGATTATTATCAATATTTAAAACTGCGGGTAGATCAAAAATTACACGTAGGAAAAAAAGATAAAAAATATGTTTAGTGTTGCCAGTGCATACCTAATACAAAACCACTAACAATATCTCGGCACCAAAATTTTTTTTTTTTTTTTTTTTGACTTGTGTTATCCTTCCATTCAGCCACGTGTTTACGTCTTATGTTCCCTTTGTCTTTCCGTGGCTTTACTACTCGTTTTCGGACTATTTGGGGTATTACTTCCGAAAAGGAAGACAACGGTGTGTTAACTTGAGGTGTAAATTGTACGTCGGTATCAAAAGATAATACAGAAGATGGTGGCTCAATAACATTTTCGACATAATAGCAGCAGAAATGATTATCACAATCATTATCTAGATGATTTGTTGTACAGTCTGGAGATGGGTGTCGGGTCACATCAATATTATTCTCATCTTCATTTGGAGTCATGGTCTTATGGTTCATTGCTCTGGTCTCATCAAATCCTTAAACAAAAATGATAACAATCTAAATGGAAATTACCCATTACCCATACCATTAACCAATACCATTACCCATTGATATGTACACCACTGCAAAAGGGGTTAAAATTCCTACTCAGACTTCTAATTTCTTAAATTCTTACGCACTTGGCCTCTACTTTATGTTAAATAATATTTACATTATTGTAATTAGTGATGCTAACCTATCACGTCATCTTTAACTTCGAAGTTACGTAGCACTTCATCTTCACAATCTGATAACAAATCAATCATTGCGTTTATTTCCTCAAGGTCTGCGTTAAATGGCAGAGGCGATTCTGAAATAAAAAAAACAAAAAGATCTATTATATACAATTTTTCTAGTCGTATATTATAGTAACTTATTTAATTGAACGAAGAAAAATATCGTAAGTATATGTTACTACAAAAAAAAAATACCAACCTTCCGACGTAAAGTGTCGTTAGTTTAAATAAGGGTAATATTTGGAATAACTTTCCGATGTAAAATATTTTAAGTATTACTTACGATGAGAAATAAATTACAGATTACGTAGTGTACTATAGTAACTCATACTTACGATATTCTATTGCGGAAAATTGACAAACATTAAGTTTATTATTAAGTAAGTACTTACCTAAAAATATTAGCAAATAATTAACAATAACAAGACATTACCTTCCTGTTCCGTAGGCTTCTCAGTGACAGGCAAATCTGATTCTGATGTAGTATCACCATAATAGTTTGAATCAGTAACGATCACTCCATTGTGTCCTTGAGAATGATTCACATATTCGGAATTTATTACGGCATTTAATATTTTTCGCGATCTGGACAACATTTTTATTGAAAAATTGCTATAAAAATAAGATAACTTTTAATAATGACTACGTAAAATCATAACATGATAAAAGTAACCACGCCCGTGCATCCTTCCCGCGTATCATATTGTTACTAATACTTACGCGGCAGCCGCGCGGCTTAGTGGCCCCCCGCCTCCCCGCGTATTGAATCGCGAGTATTATTACGATACTTCATTTCGGATTAAAACATACATACAATATTTAGCAGGTTGGGTATTTTAGATTCCGCTGTAAATTTTCAAATTCTTATTACGCTATTCGATAATAATAATAAAAATAAGTCGTTTTATGTAAAAAAAGCAAAATCGTCATTTTGTTGGTTACAATAATATACGTAGGAGGTGTCGAAATGATTACTGTTCACATTTGGCCCAACGATGTATGGATTTCTGGCGATCTCCTTTGAACTTTCAAATCTTGATGACTTCACAAATAAAATAATGTACTCACGGTTTTATTTTCTAAGTCCACAACACTTCACTCACTATTACTTCTCTACCGCCAACGCCCGCCAGGGGGCGCGCAGTACGCTTTCAGCCTCGGTGCTCAGCTACTTGGGTTGAGATGCCACTTCGTCTTCTTCTAGATCCGGCCGTCCACACTCGGACTGTCCGGAAGACCGCAAGCAAGCAGAACTTGCTGATACGGTGGCGCCCTCTGCACTTCTGCAGGCGACGCTAAAGCACTTTAGTGGCGATCCACCACTACTTTCTGTGCTGATACACAAAAACTCGGTGCGTAATATTACAATTACGTACTGATCCGGCTCGAAGGACCATGCAAAATACTCCAACCCCAAGGTCCCCAATTAAACTCACAAAGCACTTTCACAACACACTATAATATAGCTTCTCCTCAATACAGAATCTCAAAAAAAAAAATGTCAAAATTAGTTATAGTTTCGCCGGTAACGAAACTATAGCGCGGTTTAACTCGACGCCAACGCCATCTAGTTATAAAAACGGAACTACTATTTGCACAATAATCTTACTTACTGTAATTAAAAATTACTAAATAAGGGCACCTACGCATTATGCGGTTAGCCGGAATGCGGTCAGCCGTCCGGCTAACCGTAGGAAGCGGTTGCGCTTGCGGTTAGCCGGGTGGCGGATAGCCGCAACTCCAACCGGAAAGTGCGTTTAGAAACCGTAGTGGTTTGCGGTTGGATCGGCTCATTTCCAAGATGGACGTCGAAGAAGTCGCAGCTATTTATTATATTTACTCGCGTTATAAAAAGAAACAGAAAAAAAGGTACTGGGTGCATCCTTATTTGCAAACTCGAGATGAGAGCAAGCATTTTGAATTGTTTTTCGAAGAGCTCAAAAAGTATGGAGACAAGTTTTTTGGATATACTAGAATGAGTCTGAAATCGTTTGAAGAACTTTTGAACATATTAAAAACCAATATAACAAAGCAAAATACACAGTTTCGAAATTGCATTAAGCCGGAATTAAAGTTAACATTAGTGCTAAGGTAAGAAAAATAAATTACATTTGGTATGTGGTTAATTTATTATTATTTATGGATTATTGATCAAAAGAAAGTGGGTTCACATTTTAATCATTGTCATTATCATTTAAAGAATTAAAAAGTTCCAAGTAAGACGAGTGTTCACTATTTTGAGACTGTTGGCCCGTTGATAATGGTGATTGTACATCCAAGTTTTGCGACGGACTCGCTGCGGACTCTTGAGAATGTGCTCGTCCGAATTCCGACGGATACATAGGCTGACTGTTGGGGTTATTTCTTGAATACTGCGTCGTTTGGTATCCACGATAGGAATTGGGCCTTGAAGAACTCCACTGTCTGTTTGCATAGTAATCAGAAAACTGTTGTGCGTCATTAATTACTCTTAAAATATCTAACTTGGTTTGCATTCGCAGGTGATCGGGTATTTTCTTAAAATCCTTTACCAATGACAAGAAAAAAAGGCGATCGTTGTCATCATCCAAATTTTTTTTTCTAAATTTTTACTTAAAACTCCGACTAAGTGTGCACCAATGTGGTCTTCATTATTTTTCTTTCTTTTCTTTGATGCCAATACAGTATTTGATGAAGGATTGTCTTCATTCCGTGTAGTCGTCCCAATATCTTCATTTACTGTAGCATTACCGTCTGTGCGATTAACAGTTACTGTATCTCTTATAAATAAAAAATTATCATAAAATATATAAGAATCCTTTTTTTTTCGCTGCAGACTCGGACTCATCCTTGCTTTATGGGCCTTTACAAAAGCGTCGCGAATGTTCCGCCACTTTTTTTGAATATTGAGACCTGCAATAAAGAAAATTTGTTTTAGATATTTGGCAACGGGGTGCTCATTCGCTGAATTGCATTACATATTTAGGATTGGAGTTAGCACAGTCGCCGAAATAGTACGAGAAGTATGTGCCGCGATATGGTTTTGCTTAAAAGAAATATGCCTACCAGAACCAACGGAAGAAAAGTGGCTTCAAATTGCAAATGATTTCTCTAACCGAGCACATTTCCCTCACTGCATTGGGGCTTGTGATGGGAAACATATAAGAATTATAGCACCTAACAATAGTGGATCAATGTGCTTTAATTATAAGAGCTTTCATTGTCTGGTTTTGATGGCAATTTGTGACAGCAGCTTCAAATTTGTTTTAATTGATGTTGGAGCATATGGCAGATTCGGTGATTCAGCAATATTTCAGAATTCGAGATTTTATAAAAAAAATGCAGGAGAATCGCTTGAACATCCCTGAACCTGCACCGATTTCAGAATCTAATAGCACTAGTTTCCCCTACGTCTTTGTAGGAGATGAGGCATTTGCCTTAAGTACAACTATGATGCGCCCATATCCAAGACGTGATTTAAATGTTACAAGAAGAACGTTTAACTATAGGCTTTGTCGAGCTAGACGTTATATTGAATGTACTTTTGGGATACTTGCGAATAAATGGCGGATTTTCCATAGACCCATTAATGTTAATACCGATTTAATTAATGATATTATTAAGTCTGCGTGTATTTTACACAACTTCGTGAGAGACAAAGATGGGTATTCTTTTGAAGACTCACTAAATAATCCACTGACTGAATCAATTGCTCGAGATAGTGTGCGCAGAAACAATACAACTGCATTGAGATATCGAGAATTATTTGCAGATTATTTCATGAACGAAGGGAGGGTTATCTGGCAAGATAATTTCATTTAAATATGCTGAGACAATAAAGAAGATGGATCATCATCACTAAAACAATATTTTCAAATAAACTGATTGGCACTTACCAAGTTCTTTTTTTTTATCCTGTGATAAATCAACTCCATAAATCTCCACCAACTCTTCCCAAGCTTTTGAACGTAAGTTTTTATCGGAATATTCTGCGGATTTAGTATTCCAGATTGCTGGCCTATTTTGTATCTCGATTATAAATTTTTCGGTATCGAAATCCATGGTAATAAAGTATCAGTTAAATGCGCGAATGTTGGTGAACACGTTTACCGTCAATGGCGGGCAACCGCAAACTAGCATATCCGCGTAGTGTGTATGGCGACCGTCCGGCTGGCCACCGGTCGGGCCGCAGCGCTCAGAACGACCGGAGCGGTCGGGCGGCAGCCGCGTCGTAGTGCGAATGAAAACTACATTCTCGTACAAATTTTTTATTGCGGTCAGCCGCACGGCTGACCGCATTCCGGCTAACCGCATAATGCGTAGGTGCCCTAAGGTGATATGATTTGACACAATGCAAAGCACCCAATAACGCTTTAAAACTATTTTCGTTCCCGTCACTTGAAACTTTTTTATCAATAAATTTTGAAACGTTTAACCGTTTATTTTCCCAAATAAAATGAGATAACTAGGCTTTGTAATTATTTGAAAAATGAAAACTACTTGTTGAAGTTTGTTTAGTTCATTGAATTATCCAATCATGTACTTAATGACAGAAGTGTAGGTACTCTGTTAGATTTAATCAAACTCAGTAGTTACAGAAAACTCAGGAGACTTTAGAGACCCACTTGGCGGAATCTAAGCATATTATATTACTATGGATAGTTACCGAAGGATGACAGGATTATTGTAGATGGGTAACAATACAAAACCAGTAGTAGTATTTAATCATAATATTTTATTCATGCTCATCATAATAATTAGCAATATATTGTCGAAGAAAGGTGCAGGGGAGGACTGGCTATCTTGATGCCATGCCCATGGCAAGTACCAAATGATTGACATGATATGAGCACAGCATCCTGATGTTCTTCGTCCAACAATGCAATTGCAACAGTATTACTTTATAGCTTCTCAGCCACTTAGAGAGCTGTCAAACAAAATATATTTTTCTTCGCCGTTAAATCCACAATGTATTTGATGATGACAGCTCTTCCAGTATACTCCTACTGTCAACCTCGCTGCATACTTCTATTATATAGGTGCCATTTAACGTTAGGTGCCATTTAACGTTAGGTGCCATTTAACTTTAGGTGCTCTCCATAATAGGAACGCGATTGCTTTATTTGGTATATTCCAAGAGAAATTTGTTGTATTTGTATTTTAATTTCGCGCCTTTTGCTCAACTGACAAGAGCTGTCTTTACAGGTTCCCTGTCCGATGAATCAAATATGATTCACGTGACACTTTTTGTACCGACACTGACAAGTTCATGAATCATATATGAACAAAATTAGTACCAAGTTTAAAGGCTTATTTCTGTTGGACGTAGCGGGATTTATGCAATTTTTAGTATAGGGACGTAGGGAGTACATTGTCTTCTGTCGAAAAAAATAAAAAAGTTAGGTAAATTATCTTTTTTTTTATACGGATATGAATGTGCAAATAAATTTTACACAGTAAATTAGTATAAAGAAAAATAAAACGAACAATATTTATCTTAGCAAATTTATTGAAATTATACAAAAAGAATAGAAAAAAAATGGTAAGGTGAGTATAAATTCGAATTTTATGCGTACTAATTATTTGCACGTCCTGGATTTGAGTGTGCATCATTGAAACATTGCAAAAAGTAAGCCTTGCCGCATTTCAGACCCTCCATGTTGACTTTCTTACTTTTCAAAGGAGTTCCTTCTGCTTTATTATATAATTATAAATATAGCAGCTAACACACCGTCTACGAACAAGTTTACCTTCAATATTTGAGTTAGGCAATGTTGTCCAGAAGATCTTGGTGTTGGTGGTTGATGTTGCTGTTTTTTTTTATGTACAACCTCACCCAACCAGTGACGAATCATTGCTTCCAGTATTTCTATAACCGTAATTGATGCATTATTAGCTTCATTATAAATAACTCTGGTGTTGACTATAGCTGCTTGAAAATGAAGGTCGTGCGCAATTTTCTTGTACCATGTCATACTTTTTCTAAGAGGTGAATAATAACTGATCAACAACATCAATCCCTTTTTTAGCAAAGTTGTAGTCAATAATCATATTCGGTTTTGAAGTCTCACCACGCCAGGAAGAAACATTTGACATTTCATCGCCGTGGCATGTTGATATCATCAAAACGTCGCGCTTGTCGTGCCACTTTAGAACATGTAACTGTTCTAAAGTGGCACGACAAGCATTGCTTTGCAATAGTTTCGCCGCGACGAAGTTTTTTCGCTGTGACATCTTTGGGAAGGTTCTTTTTATTCTTTCGTAAAGTTCCGCACAAATCTGTCTTTTTATCCTTCAAATATTTTGCCAAAGATAACCCAGTATAATAATTATCTGCTACTATCAATCTGCCTGCATTTAGAAGTGGTAGACAGAGCTTTACAACAATTGTTCCAGGTTTATCAAGACCTTCTATAGAAGTGCCAGATCCAGCATGTATTGCGTATGACCATGTAACTATTGGTGGAACACATTTTGTAAATTTTTATACCATACTTGGCTGGATTGTATGTCTTTATTTTTAGTAGTCTACCTTGGTGATTTATTTGAGATTCGTCAACAACAATTGTATCAGATGGTACATATATTTCACGAAATTTGGCAACCATTTTATCCACTAAAGGTTGAATGCGATATAAAACGTCGTCATTATCAGGTTGTGCATCTTCGAAATGCCAGCAATGCAATATATTTGTAAATCGATTGTAAGACATATTTATTTCGTGAATAAAAGGAGTATAATATAATGGGTCCATTTTCCAATAATGTTCTATCGATGGTTTCTTATCTAGACCCATATACATTATGATGGCAAAAAACTTTTTCATGGTTTCCCTATCAATGTCGGTCCATCGTGCCATTCTAGAGAATTGTTTTACCCGTACCTGCTTCAAAAGTACTGCATAGGAATTGGTTTTTTCTACCATGTAATCAATTAAATCGTCGGACAAGAAATACTCCATTATCTTTTCTACGGTTATCTTACCTTCTTCATTAGATACAGCCTCAACATTTTGTAAGCCAGATCTGCCTGTAAATGGTTCCCTTCCTATTGGTAATATTGTAGCGGTCTACATCCCCATTCAGATAT
The DNA here is from genome assembly GCA_905332915.2 of Hecatera dysodea. Classification (NCBI taxonomy): domain Eukaryota; kingdom Metazoa; phylum Arthropoda; class Insecta; order Lepidoptera; family Noctuidae; genus Hecatera; species Hecatera dysodea. The sequence goes on along the minus strand of HG995290.1, from coordinate 3,420,264 downwards.
AATAAATAATGTAAAAACACTAAAACATTCCATCATAACACACCACAATAAAGTTTATTTTCACGTTTGACAGTTGACACATGACATTTTGCAATTACGTTCCATCCTAATTATCATAAACACAAACATGGAACGCATTATCTATGACTAATCGTATTAATAAAAATCATCACACACCACATATTTAATTTAATAACTTGTTTACAGTTCACACATAAATTTTTATTGTATGAATTAACATAACTAACAAATATCTACACTATACAAATTAGATTAAGTAAATGTGTAAATAATGCATTCGGGATATGGCCTGTAACCATTTACGGAACGCAGCCGCTGAGTTGGCGATGACCGGCGGTTTTAAGAGCGGGTCCAAAGGACATTTTCTTTAGTGCGCTACTAGACCGTGCCGTAACTGCACGCCAAATCTCGCTCGCAAAACCTAGGTTTCCCGCTAAAGCCTAACTTTGTTCATTATTACTCGTTTGTCCTTATTCTTGTCCGTCTAAATAAAACAGTGTTTATCGTTCCAATTAGTATATTTTATAACGTTACATATATTAAATTAAGAAGAGACGTGGTAATATAAAATCTAGTTACACCAAACTTAGCGTTTAAATTATTTTACCCCGTCACACTTCAATATATCTTCTACCCATATATGACTTCCAGTGTCCTGATCATCATTCAGTTGATCACGGGCAGCCGAGTGATTCTCCTGATCATCCTCTATTGCCGATCCATCTCCAGGTACCGCTGAAATAGGCCCAGACATGGAAACCTCTGCTTCAATATCACTAAGAGTTTCGCCTTGATTTTCAACCTCAGTATACTCCTCTCCCAACTCGTCAACTCCAAAAGATTCGTCGTCATCTATTTCTTCATAATCAGGCTGATATAACTCATCGCTTCCATCACTAAAATCTCCGTCTTGATCAGATTCTTCTAAAATTCTGAGTATTTGGTGCTCCGTATATTTTTTCCTCGAACTCATTTTTATATAAGTTATATCGTTTTATAACAGTTCGTAATAAAAACAACAACAAATTATAACCAAAAAGAGATAATTACTCAGGTTTTGATACATTTCTGTCACATTGATTGACAGAAATGTGTCAAAACACTACAGATAATAAATCATTGCATCATATTTGACACCTGAACGTAGTACTGAAATATTCCTATACGTCCAATGAATCATATATGAGTCGGACCATATATAATTCTAATAAAGTCTAAAACACCTCTGACATGTTTCCAAAACACATTATATACCTTTTAAATAACTAACAGAAGCGAAATTTAAAAAAAAAGTGCTGGACATTACGTCATGAAAAATCTTTGTTATATGGGGACAGGGAACCTGTTAATTTCAAGTTGTTGTTCTCACTCTACTCTGTGAATACCACCAGCCATTTTCGTATCGTAGTATTAGTTTATTTTTATTCCGTCGCTGTTTTGCACAAGGTTTGTTAGCATTAGCTTCGGAACTAGCCGAATCACTTATATTTTCGTAGTCGGGATCCATGACACTATCGTCTGAACAAAAATATTGTTCTTCTATAGCAAATTCGTTAAGTACTTTATTGTTTTCAATCAGCAATGCAATCCCTTTCTTGGTATGTTTCAGCATCATCAGCTACCGAAATCTGCAATAAGTCTTCTGAATTGATGTTTTTTGTATTTCTGTCGATGTTCATATTTTTGAACATCTGAAGAGTATGTCGATTATACACTGAAATAATAAAAATAATTAGATTACATCTTAATTAAAAATATTTACAATATTTAATTTCATATTTCTACATCATGAAGTTATCTTGAATAATGGTACATGTATAAAAAATATTCAACAATAGCACAAAAAACCGACATATTTTGGAAAGAATAATCGTAAAAATGGTGACTTTAAAAACGAAATAGACATATTTTGTATTAGGTCTATTAATTACCATCGACAAAAAATTTAACACAAACTAATTTTGAAATACGCTATTTAGTTTATCTACTTGTTTTGATATTGTCGCAACACCAAATATCACGTTCTTTAAATGAATCAAAATACAACTATGACACTCAAACTTTTTGGATCACATCACGAAAAAGGACTTTATCTAAAAAATATTGCTGCAATATTAATATTCTAGATATTAATCGCGCACTAAAAATTTTTTACACGCTGTCGAAAGGCAGATCGTCATTACGATGACTAAACTAGCAGTCATGTACTTTTCACCACTTATCTTTTCAGTTGCTTGATCGAACGGTTGCAAAATTTTGGTGAGTTCAGCGAGCAACTGCCATTCTTAATTAGTGATGATGGGCAATTGTTTTTTTAAACCGCCATTGTTGCCCTCAAATAATGCTCCAGCTCGAGGAAACACGGAACCATATGGAAACTTGAATTCCATCGCGTGGGTACTTCCTGTATTAATCGTTTTGGGATACAGTCCGCCTTATCGTCCGTTTGGGCCTTCAGTAGTTTCTCCATTGCCATGCTACTTGTTTTATAATGCCTTACGATTTTTTTTTTCTAGTATAGGCTGAACGGTGCTGATGGCATCTTGCACTATTAAGCCATAATGTTTCCATCCGATATTATTAATAGCCTTTTTTATGTTAGGTGCATTATCTGACACCTCAAAATTTATTTTATTTGTTAGTCCCGATTCAGTAACACATTAACTAGCGTTTCTTGAATGTTTTCCCTCTTAAAAATTACGACAATCTAATAATATGGTTTTTAATTCGAAGTCTTCTGTCATATAGTGACTAGTAACGGCTATGTACGACTCGTTGGATCTTGAAGTCCATAAATCAGTCGTGAGACATATGGAATAATTGCACTCCGGGCCTTTTGCTTTAGTATGGTCGTATAAAGTGGCCAACATGGTAGTAGAAACTTTTTTCCTACTTGGAAGTTGGTAACCAGGAATCCACCGAGCAAACTTTTTAAAAGCCCTTTCTCCAACCAAAGAGAACGGCTGATAACTATCAATAAATAAATCCATTAAGTCTCGATCGTTTTTTTTTTTTTTTTCATTTTGTTAGATATGCGTTTTGTTGTGCCATAACTTCCAATCGTCTGTTGCCTAAGTGCCTGCGGTATCGGAAGACTGGTAGTTGTTGCGGATGTTGACGTACAAGGAGCACCACTCAAAACTGTCGATGATATACCGGGAATATTATTCAAAACTGATGATGACGTACCGGCAGAAGACTCGTTCACTGCTGTCTGATTTTGCTGAATCGAACTAGAATCACTCTGTGCCTGGTCACTGTCATATAAGGGTATTTTTTACTTCTGATGACAAAAACAAACAATTGCTTTGATTTATTTAACTTTACTCTAAATCAAATGTACATCACATGTTTTATCGTAGGAAATCAACACTATTTTGTATTAAAATATGAAACATTATACAGTATGTTACAGTGGCGTGCAGTGGTTCGAGTTAGGGTAGGCCATAGAAAACGTCCAAAAAAAAACACACCACATTATTCAGGGTTGAAATGTGGTGTTATTTTTTTTTGTTTATTTTTTTAATAGGATATTTAAAAAAAACAAAAAAAAAACTCATGAAGGACAGCAATATCGCAATTTATTTATGAATGACGGGCCGCGTGTGCGGCGATCTAATCCCCGCCCCTTTTCCCCGAATGTCCTAATTTTATTCGGAAGTCATCTCACGCGCTGACTGGAAGTCCATTATTTTCGCATTGTAACATCTTGCGTTGTTCTTTTGTGAAAAATGGCACGTTATCAGTTCAGTGCTCATGAGTATATGAACATGGTGCTCATTTATGCTGAGTGTAGTTATGATGGTGCACGTGCTCTGAGGATGTATGCTGACAGGTACCCCAATGCACATCAATCGCGGAATTCTCGTGTTATTGTGAGTACCCTGGTGCGTATTCGTAACAATGAACCGGTAGTGCCGCGTCGTTCTGGTGCCCCCCCCCGACCCGTGATCTCTGTCCGGCAGGAAGAGAACGTGCTAAGGCAATTTGAGGAGGAGCCCGGTTCAAGCACTAGAAGAGCCGGCGGCCTGTTCAACATGAATCACGTCACAGTCTTTAAAATTTTAAAGAAAAACAAGCAGCATCCGTACTCACTTCAAAAAGTGCAAGGTCTGCTTAGTCCGGCTGACTTCGAGCGCCGGGTAACTTATTGCCACTGGGCACTGCAGCGATGCGCGGAGGACCCCCACTTCTTTATATATTACGCGCAATGGCATGTGGAATCGGCGTGTATGCCATCACTGGGCAGAAAGAGGCCATAATCCGCGTGCCACTCGGCCGTTAGGACATCAAATACGGTGGTTACTAAATGTGTGGGCTGGGATAAAAGAAAACAAAATAATAGGACCTGTCTTCATCCCAGGGACTCTAAACCGTGTGAGGTATCTGGCTCTTTTAAACGGCACCGTCGCGCGCTACCTTGACAGGTTGCCGCTAGCTGAGCTCCGAAATGTGTGGTTTCAACACGACGGAGCACCCCCTCACATTTCAACAGAAGTGTGGTCGCGGTTAAAAGAGTTGTTCGATAGCCGCTGGATCGGGAGGTACGGTCCCGAGGCGTGGCCACCACGGTTACCTGACTTAACGCCACTTGACTTTTTTTTTGGGGTTGGGTCAAACAACTCGTTTATAAAAAAGTCTCTCGGGACTCGCGGGAGGTGATGAAAATGCGTATCCGCACAGTATTCCGTGTTATCAGGAGCCGCATACGCGAGGACCCGCGAAATTATGATATTGTTAGTGTTCTCTCTAACACACTTCATAAGTGTATTAAAATCATGTATATCTGAACCTTGAGCAACAATACGATCACCAGTACGTTTTATGACTGCGCCCACTCCATCCATTGGCCCTTTGCCATGGCCTGCTTCACAGAAGTTCCATGTCGCAGTTTTTAAACTGTATCTCTTTACTAAGTATTGAGTATACAGATATAATCTGTTTCTGTACTGTGCACTAGGACCGTCGCTTAAAATATGCAATTTCTGAATTGTGCATAACGATACAATTAGATAGCATCATGGCGCAAATTCTCAGAAAATGTGCATAATGAACAACTGTTCACTTTTTGTGTATCTGGACATCTATAGTAATAAACACGTATGACGACTGATTTGCTGTCTGGAAGCACCGAAATGGACTGACTGGATCCCATATCACGCCGAGGCGGCGGGCACGTTGCTCCTCCGTCTCACTGGATAAACGATCGTGGATCAAGCCGAGCCGGTGAGTACATTTTAGGATATTTTCCCTGTTCAAAACTTTTTTCATGTAAGCTCGATTTGTCGAAAGCCTACTTTTGTGCTCTTCGTAAGTCTTTTGAAATAGCCCTCGTCCCCGTGGTTTATTCTAAACTGCGACGTCTTTTCAGAGTGAACTGTCGTGCGTGGCGTGGCGTCGTCGATGTTCACGCCGCGTCGATATCTCATGTTTCTTTGACAGTGTGTTCATATTTTTCAAGACTTTATTCTTCCCTGTTTCTTTACTAGATGAGTCTAAAACGTGATACGGTTTTATGGAAGTACGGTCATGCGTGAACCAACACTGTGTCACTACATCACTCCCCCCGAAGCGCGAAGCGAAGCGTACATTTGGTTTCATTGTTCGGCCGGTACGAGTGATCTATGCATCGCGTTGTGTACTGGAGGTTGAAGACCGTGGCTCGTCACTCGTGTTATGCGATGTTTGTTGTTGCTGCATACGTGATGCTGATCCGGTGGTATACTATTTTTCACCGAGAAGGTGCGCTGGTTTTAATCTGTCTATTGAGACTACTGCAGTTCTTAGATCTGAATGGTGAATTGCTTGGTGCCACGCTGAATGACTCTGAACGGGCCGTCATATGGAGGGATCAACGGACTTCGCACGGTGTCGTTGCGCCTGAAAACATGAATACACGTCGCTAGGTCCTTATATACAAATGTGCTTGAGTTGTTGGTGTGTGACTTGTACTTGGTGAGAGAGTCGACATGGTTTCAGTCAGCTGGTGGACAAATTCTGCGTCTTCATTTTTCGGCTGTGTAGGCACGAAAAAGTCTGACGGTATTCTGAGTGTCGATCCGTAGGTCATCAGGGTCTGGCTGACTTGTGTGTCTTCGGATAGAGCAGTGCATCCAAGTAACACGGTCGCTAACTCCTCGCGCCAGTGTATGCCAGCGGCTCTAGCCATGAGTGTGTATTTCAAGGTTCGATGCCAGCGTTCGACTTGTCCGTTTGCGCGGGTCGAATGCAGTAGTTCGAATCTTCGTGATGCCAAATTTCTTCATTAACGCGTTGAATAATGATGATTCGAATTGTCTCCCTTGATCTGTTGTTACCCGTAACGGGCAGCCAAATCGTGATATCCATCCATCGTAAATCGTCTTAGCAACAGTGTCGGCGGTGACGTCAATAGTAGGTACAGATTCGGGCCAATTTGTGCAGCGGTCAATCATAGTAACTAGGCACCTGTAGTCGTTAGATGGTGGCAATGGTCCTACAATATCCACGTGCACATGTTCGAATCGCGCTGATTTTTTAAACTCGCCGAGCGGACTGATAACATGCCGTTGAACCCGCGCTGGCAACCGATGTACGATGTCACCCGACCGTCAAACAGACTTCTCTGTTCATACTTGGCCAAAATAACTTTGTTGACATTATTCTTCTTGTTGCGCGAAAACCTGGATGACTTAGGTCGTGTTGCGCTTTGAAGGCTATAACACGATAAGTTGCTAGTTGATGTTTCGTATATGATGGGTCGTTGACCTCCGGGCAGTGTGATATGTGAAAACTTGAGACTTGGGTTGGACATGCAGGTCCTCAGTTCTTCATCGTTTTCTTGGTCTTTGGCGAGTTGGCTGTAGTCGATCGTAGAGTATGACAAGTCGATTTCTTCAATGCGTGATAAGGCGTCGGCCACTTCGTTCTTTTAACCGATCTTCGAACAAAGCTGACTAATGTAATGAAGTTGGCGCTCTCTTCTTAGTGTGTCGCTGTTACGCGGTGGTCTTGATAGCGCGTAGGTTTGTGGTCGGTGAATATTGTTAGGTCGTTGCCTTCTATTAGTCGTCGTAGATGATTGACAGCAGTATACATTGCTAATAATTCGCGATCGAACACACTGTAGCATCGCTGTGTCTCACTCGAGTGTTTTAGAGTAGAATGCCAGAGGGGTCCATACGTTATCAACTTTTTGTTGTAGACAGCAGATCGTCGAAGAAACAGAATACGATGTCAACCAGCCCTCGTAGAACTTCGTGCATGAAGCGTTGAAAGGTTTGACCGAAATTTCTTCAGCTGAATATCATACAGTTGAATTCGAAGAGACAGAAGAGTGTTATTATTGCTGTTTTTTGTGCATCTTCTTTTGCTATAGGTATCTAAAATATGTCAATTTCAGGTGGAGTTTCGAGAATACCTTCTTGCCGTGGACGGTGAGCGTGGATGGCTCGCCGTCCGATACCAGGCTGAGTCGACGACGCGTTGTGCTTCACGCGCGCCTCAAGGAGCCGTCAGCACCAGGGATGGGGCCCCATAGGGTCGGTGCCTGCTAGGGTTGTGGAATTTGTTCGAAAGAGTTACCGCGGCCCTGGAACGCAAAGGGCACATGGAGGAGCACGGGTGGGTTTTAGTCAGTAAAAGTCTGACACTCCCTACCGCTCCACCCAGGGCGGGAGGGGTCATTTGATGATTACCCATCCAGAAAAAAAAAAGGATGTAAATTGTGTTATGTTTTTATCTCCTAACCGGTCAATGTGATTATCGATTAACGGCAACGGATATCGATCCTTCACGGTTATCTTATTTAGAGCCCGATAATAAGCTCAGTCTGTCAGACCCGTCTTTTTTCTTTACGAGAATAGTCGGACTCGCGTACTCCGACTCAGACTCCCTAATAATTTGTTTTTCTAACAGATCGTCTATGATTCCGCGCACTTTAGTCTTTTCCGCCAGTTCCGCCAGTGATAATTTGTAAGGCCGATAAGCAATCGGCGTGTCACTAGTTAGATTTATGTGCATATCATCGGTAGTCACTGGTGGAGGCGGTACCGGATATAAAAAATTTAGAAAAGCTATTGATGATTTGCATTAAACTATCTCGCTCTACTCCAATCAAGGGTGTGCTTAGTTTTAATTCATTAGAAACCGGATTAGCGGCTACGTTAGAGATGACGTGGGGAGCATGCGTTATGCACTGCTTATAGTAGAGGAGACCGTGAAGATTAACCTTCAGCGACATGATAACTCGATGAGACACATTTTTTATCAAGTATAATTTATTAAAAAAATATGGCTATAACGACTAGCCTATCGAAAAGCTTTCATAACTATTTTTAATTTAATTAATTTTAATCAATTTTCTTTGATCACCTTCACTCTATTGCTAACCGAATGAGTTTTATCTCAACTGATAGTTTTTAACACACAGAGTATGTCTAGGTAAGCTTGCCTATTTATTTCTGTGCTTGGCTACCCGGCAAGCAGATGTGAACAAGTAAGTCAATATAGGTAACTATACCGATCTGTTAACCAATCGATCATAGGTAAGATATTATAATAACAAAACCAATCATATAGGCTTGCCTGCCTGTAGGCCTGCCAGGTCACTGGGGGTCTCACCTGGCGGGAACTGACCGCCAAGGTGCTGTGAAGAAGCAAAGCTGAGCACAGTTTTGCGACAACGCCTGTAGTACACACAACATTTATTCATACGGGTTGAACGTTGCTATTACTTTTGTGGGTTGTTGTGGCAGGCGTGTGAAGAGATGAAGAAAAGTCCTAAGTACACAAGAAGAAGGAAGTAAGTTTATTTCACAGACACAGTTTATAGTTCACACACAAGAGTTCCACTAAGAAGAGTAAGAAGGAGTGGTAGAAATATAGTATAGATAGATGATCGAAGTATAGACAAAATACAGTCGGTATTAAGCGCGGCGAATCTAGGTTTTAAGGTAGTAATTCACTATCGCTACACATAACCATTGTTAACTTTAAATACGAGGTATCGCTACTTAAATTAATTAAAATCTTGTGCAGCCACCTTCAACGTTTATAACATCTTGCAGTCAATGCAGGAATGCATTGACGAAACCATATTGTTACATACATTATTGCCTCTAAAACTATCCCATATCTCATGGACGTGTCTGACCTTCTCTGGTTCTAGCTTGGTTGCTGTTCCACTCTTGGTACATCAGCCCCCACAATCTCAATAGGATTGAGGTCAGGGCTTTCAGGCGGCCACGGCACCGAATTCACGAAATTTCGGTTGCGACTGAACCAGGCCTGAGTGAATCGAGAATTATGGACCCCTGAATTGTCCTGCACAAACTCAATAGGTGTCAGTTCGGGAAACACCTTCAGGCTAGACAGTAAAACTTCGTCTAAAATACTTACAACCGCGGGAAACAGCTAAGGAGTATTTTAGCTTTAGATTTTCTATTTTAAAAATTGAGTCATATAAAAGCAAAGGCAGCAACATCCAAAAAAATCAAACATGCATGTCACTAATTTCTTCCTGCAGTTCACATAACTCTTCACTGTCTCCAGCGAATTCAACTTAAATTTCTGCGTCATTAAATGGGGTCTTAAAAAATAATAAACCTTCGTTTTGTTGCCCCAATGGCTTTTTAACAGTGCTAAAGTGTCCTTTTTCTTTGCATCAGATAAGGTACACTATGGATTAATTTTTTGGCGGATTTAGCATGGAGCTTGATTTTCCTCTTTTGCAGACATTTTTGCAGACTCCATCATCGGTTTTATAGTGGAGATGTCCACCAATCAAAACATTTCCGGCCCTTTTAGAACGTCTTAGCATAAAACGTTTACATAATTTAAACTGGATATGCCAGTTACCCACCGGCTTAAATACTTCTTGTGAAGCAGTCTTCCAATCAAAAACTTCACAATCAACTCCTAATTTCATCACTGTGTTGAACCGCGATATAATATCAAGGTACTTTTGAGGGCTGTTTATGACTTCGAGTTTTCGTGCTTCTTTTTCTATTTGAGCAAAAACTCTGTCGGGAGGTATATACGAATGACCCACTACCGGAAATATAAATTCAATTCCTTTGATATTTTGTGGTGCTTCGGTTTACCATTTTAATAACATTGCCAGCATACTGGTATTCTTATTTTGACCCGCACATCCATCTGCCATAGGACGTACTTTTGTGATGGTAGATAAGTCTGTATTTTTCAGCTTGTGATATACGGCTGAAGCAATTTCATTCGCAGCTTTGGGATCTCTCCTCAGTCCAGCAGTATGCGAAAATATTCTCAGGAAGTAATTTACTTTTTGATGAGCTGGCTGCGACTGTGAAATTGTATAAGTAAACATTTCTCAGATAATATGCCACCTGGTCTATGTTCTACCGGAACCGATTGCGATTCACGGTGCCGTTCTCGAAGTTGTTCAAAAATATGTGTACCTCGGGCAGTCATTGCAGTTAGGTAAAAACAACTTTGAGGGCGAGGTGAACAGAAGAATTCAGTTGGGTTGGGCAGCATTTGGGAAGCTACGTCGAGTCTTTACATCGTCGATCCCACAGTGCCTAAAGACGAAAGTCTTCAATCAGTGCGTCCTACCCGTCATGGCATACGGAGCCGAAACGTGGACTCTGACGGCTCGTATGGTCCATAAGCTCAAAGTCGCTCAGCGGGCTATGGAAAGGGCTATGCTCGGTGTGTCTCTGAGGGATCGCATCAGAAATGAGGTGATCCGTCAGAGAAGCAAGGTAATTGATATAGCCTACCGGATTAGTAAGCTGAAGTGGCAGTGAGCTGGCCATATTAGTCGTAGAACCGACAACGGTTGGGGTAAACGAGTTCTAGAGTGGAGACCGCGTCTCGGCAAACGTAGTGTAGGACGTCCTCAGGTACGGTTGAGTGACGATTTGCGCAGGACGGCTGGCTGAAACTGGATGCGAGAAGCCGAAAATAGATCTAAGTGGCGTGCAATTGGAGAGGCCTATGTCCAGCAGTGGACTGCAACAGGCTGTTGATGATGCCACCTGGTCTGGAACTTTAAGTAAGTTCAAATTTTGTTCGCAGTCAAAAGAAAATGTTATAAGTCCCGTGTTTTCTTCTTTAACTTTTTCAAAGAATGACTTAGCTTTTAATTTATGTAATCTTTGGGCAATCATTAAGCCAAGGCATGCATTGTCATCTTTTTCTTCAGAAAATCTTAAGCAAGTGGCACATACGTCCGTTCTTGGAGTGCCAAATGAAAGGTTGTTTTAAATTTTGTATTAAAATTACGTCGAAAATAGGACTTTTGTACCTTTAAGTCATCGGCAGCTTCTGAATTATACATATGTACATCTTCCATAGCCTGTTGATTGATATCTCCGAAGAAATTTAGCAGGTTCAGCTTTTCTTTTTCTACTTGAATTATTATCCACGGGGTTGGGGAACAGTCCATCTTGCTATTATTACAATCTTTTTGGAGAAAACTGAACTATAAACAGTTTAAATCACAACTTCATATTGCACGCTCGCGTTGTTGATACACAAAATTGCCATATTGAATCGCGAGTAACGCGTACATGCGATTGGTCGAGAGGGAAGATGCTGTTTTTGCAGTAAACAACCTAGGATGTTGCTGTGTTTGACACGAAACTATACTTAAAATGTCGTTTTTAAAGGGGTTTTTGCTGGATTTACAGGAACCTAATAATTTAAATATGTATAGATGGCGTTACACTGACCGAATGCATTCAAAGTTGCCGTTCTGAAAAAATGGATGTTGCTGTCTTTGCTTTTATATGACTCAATTATTTCACCAATAGAAAGCTACATTTCACCTGCGACTTTCTTATATATGTAAAGAAATGACATGCCATTTCATCAATTCGAATTTGCCGCGCTTCGCGATTTTATAAGTTGTCTGTGGAATTTGGTAGAGGGCGCACGAGAGTGACGCGCGATTCAATGGCGGATGATGTTCAGATTAATTTGGATATTTTATTGTTATAAAAAGGTTGCAGACAGATAAGTTAAAGGATATATTTGAGGAGGCGATAATAGTGAACTTTAATGTCGTTTCTTTGTATTTTCAGGTGAGTTTTTAATAATAAAATTGGTGTTATATTGTAAAAGCATGATAAATAAAACAAAACTTTGTATTTTCAGAGACACAATTTCTGGTTTATTTTGAAACTCCTTAATAATATATCTTATATATATATATTTTTTTTTATTTAACAATTTATGTACACACATTTAATAAAAAGATAAGAAGAAGGAAACAGAAAAATAGGTACAAAGGTGATGCTTATTTCTATAGAAATCTCTTCCAGCATACCTGCGATAGGAGAGTCGAGTAAAAAGAGATGTAGACATTGTGTGTAAAAGTATTGAGTAGGAAAAATGAAAACACACAGATATAACAGATAAAACATACAGTTTAAATATAACATACAAACTATAATAATTATACAAATATATACTAAATAATATTAAAAGGTAAATAATAATACATAAATATACGCAATTAAGATGGGAAGGAAAGATAGTGTTCTTTCACTCTTCTTTTAAAAACTGCAAGGGTTTGGCAGTCCCTAATGTCAGGTGGTAGCGAATTCCACAACCGAACCGCATGCACAGTAAAAGAGTAGGAGTAAAAATCGGTAGAGTGGGGAGGGGATTTAAGGAGATTTCTAAGATGCGATCTGCAAAGCGCATCAGAAGGACGGGAATAGGAGAAACGTTCCCGCAGGTAGGATGGCATTTTAGGGTTGTGAAGGACGTTAAACAGTAAACACAATATCCGAGAGTTCCTGCGAAGTCGAATAGGGAGCCACTTGAGAACCTTGCGAAATTCTGAAACATGATCATATTTTTTAAGGTTAAACACAAAACGAATACAAATATTTTGCAAACGCTCAAGTTTATTTAAAAGCTCCTCGGTGGCATCCAAATAACAGGCATCAGCATAGTCAATGATGGGTTGAATGAGAGTTTGGGCAAGAGAAATTTTGGTCTTCATAGGCAAAAAGCTCTGGAGGCACTTCAGCGAGTGGAATGTGTAGTGGACCTTGCGGCTGACTTCAGTGATATGGTTAGTCCACGATAAATAGGAGTCCATGATCACCCCCAGGTTATTAGCAGTTTTTGCGTATTCAATCTGTACCCCATTCAGCCAGAGTGGAGACAGTGTCGCAATATCCAGCCTGTTCCGCATATATCTACCACCGACAATCAACGCCTGAGACTTCTTGGGATTGATTTGCAACCCAAAGGACCGCGACCACTCCTCAATAGCCCTCAGATCGCGATTCACAGCGAGTACAGCAGCTTCCGCATCTTCCTTTGAGAAGTGATAGTAAATCTGCAGATCGTCGGCATAGAGATGGAAGTTAGAAGAGATGACTTTAGTGACAGAATTAATAAAAATATCAAAAAGAAGAGGAGAGAGAACACCACCTTGAGGCACGCCCGCAGTAAGGGAGCTCCAATCTGAAGAGGACTCATCAAGGCGTACCCGCTGAGAGCGGCCTCGAAGATAGGAGTCAAACCATCTAATCATGGAAGAAGAGAAATTTAGAGTTTTGAGGATCCCAAGAAGGATATCGAAATCAACAGAGTTGAAGGCGCTGCTGAAATCCAGAAGAACAAGCATTGTCAGAGATTTATGGTCCATAGCCCAGCGGATGTCATCAGTAACCTTTAAAAGAGCTGTGACAGTGCTGTGACCAGGTCGAAAGCCGGATTGAAAAGAACTGAGAAGATCATTGCTAGAAAGAAACAAAGAAAGTTGCTGATGGACAATGTGCTCAAGAACTTTAGATAGATAAGGGAGGATGGAAATTGGTCTAAAATCAGTCGGATAAACGGGGTTAGGGATTTTTGGTAACGGTATGATATGGACTTGTTTCCTATATATATATTTTATATATTTTTCTTGCGTAAAATTTTTCAGGAAAGACAAAAAAATTAAAAAATATATTTGTTGAGGTACTAAAAAGGTAGTCAACAATATTTACAAAGAGATAAATTCGTTGTGTTGTCTCGAACTATGGAAAAAAAATGGTCCAGACATCCCGACGTCAGAATATCTGACCACTTTCTTTACATGTTCGCTGTCAGTCGAGATCGAGTCGACTACAGAGGTTGAGTCATAACTTCATAAGTTCTTGCGGTTTTCTCCACATAATATAAAGAAAGTCTTTAAAACATTCAGTTTAATATTCAAAATACAAAACATTGTGTTCAATAGTCAATACCCAACGCGCAGCCATTTCTTTTATCCTTTGAAGATAAAACGTTAAAGAGGAAACGCGGATTAAAAATTTATTTTCAAGCTGCATATATTGATATACCCGTTAAGAAACGGGCATATGGAAGGATTAAAATTGCCAGACGTTCTCTTTAATATCCTCGGTGCTCACGTAGAGGAGAAGGAATCGATTGATGTTTACAAGAAAATTTGCGCCGTCAAAGTGCCAAATGTAATTACTCATTCATCATTAAATTCTATTACGCAACAATTCACATTTCACAAAATCAAGATAGATACCAGTGATTAGAGCATCGATTACCTGAGCATCCGTAGCTTCGGGCCGCACTCGCTTAAACAGCGTCCATCCTGTGGTGGCGTAGTCTGCGTAGCTGCCCGCTTGCTCCGACGTGTAGTCACGCCAACGCTGGCGAAGAGATCCGGAATGCGTCGTCAGCATACGGGATCTCTTCGCCGAATATCTGGATCAGGTCTTCGTTGACTTGCTCCCACGTGGTGGATTGCAGGCACCACGTGTCGGCCCAAGTCTTTGCTCTTCTCTTCAGCTGCAGTATTACCTTCATTCGAGCTTCGTGCTGCGACATGATAACGGTTGTAATGGTTTCGTCAATATTGGCACACCATTCCCTGATATTGTGAGAGCGCATGTCTGGATTGAATGGCGGTAGGTATAAATTTCCATGATAGCGTGAAGGCGCAGGGGTATCAGACAGTGCAACAGTCATGTCAGTTCGTGATCGACGTCACCAGACTCGCGACTTGCTGTATCGAGAAAGTTGGGTTATATCTGGTTGGTTGGCACAGGTTTACGAGACCAGAAGACTTCAGTAGAAGTGAGCTGGATTCCATCGCTACTGTCGGCGCATTGTCGCCGTCATTATTCAATTCACACATAATACACACAAATGGCAGGAAAATGTTCAAATAAATAATAAAATTATACTTAACTCCTGGTTGTTAATTCCACGAGCAGCTAAAGAATGGTCTTACA
Source organism: Hecatera dysodea (assembly GCA_905332915.2). Lineage (NCBI taxonomy): Eukaryota > Metazoa > Arthropoda > Insecta > Lepidoptera > Noctuidae > Hecatera > Hecatera dysodea. The sequence continues at coordinate 3,405,028 of HG995290.1, read as the reverse complement.
TTCGTATTACACCGATTTTTATACACAGAAAATGACTAACATGAAGTTGACAAAGGCAGTAAAACCACACAAAAATGGTGGGGAATAGTAAACAGAAAGTTAACAGAATAAATCCTCATAATATTATCTCAGGTGTTAGATAAACATTTAAAATAAACAAGTAGAAAGGAAGTTGTTGTTTTTTTTAAGTAGTATAAAGAAGCTGTCAAATGAAATCTATATTATTTCAACAGGAAGTTGAACATAAATAAAATTGAAGTGATCAAGTTAAATCCTTATAAAAAACCAAACAGGATGTTACAATTTCTTTTCTAAATAATTTTAAAGGAAGTAGTAAAATTAAAACCTTATAGAAACTAAATCAGATGTTAAGATATATTAGAAAACAGAAACGCTAAAATATCATATTCAACAAGGAAGTCAAATTCAAAACAAAATCATAGCAAATATTAGTTTTGCGCCCATATGTACTATATCTTTTTTCTTTGTGTACTTTAATCATTTTTGTGGCTAGAAATAAATCTTAACGTTTGATATTTGTTTTTAATTTGAAATGGCACGTACAGTCGGTGATAGCAATTAGCTGACCCCCCTAAAAATTACTCGATTTTACACCCTATGCTCATAACATTAAACGTTATTTAATATGTATGAGTTTATCAGACTAACACTACTCGTTGAACAGAAACATTAAATAATTTTGATACGCAAACTTGAGCTTTAAGAGTCATTTATTTATAACTGTTCACCTATTTTAATAAGTGGGTAGTTAGACGTCAATATGCGTATTCAACCAAAACTGCTATAGATATGACATTAGGAATATGGGGTAGAAGAATAAATTGAACAAGATATTCTATGGACAACTAGCAGTGAATACGCGCGAACATTTTTACCTTGCCTTACTAAATTGTAAAAATCCACGCTTTTTTCCTTTTTATTAATTGTTATCAGTTTTGATAGTTTAATCGTCATGTCCAAGTTGAGTTGAGTGATTATTTGAAACACAAAATAATCTATTTGCATGAGGAGAATGTTGGTATTAAAGCGATTGCTACGAAACTTAATATTGCGGTAAGTGTATTCTTTTTTATGCTTCATTTATAATTATAGTTATTCCTTAATTCGTTAGTTGGCTTAAAAACCGGTGAATGTAGAATAATAGACAATGATCTCAAATTAGACTCATAATGAAACATAGTTAGTTTCATTATGAGTCTAATTTGAGATCATTTATAGGTCTAATTTGATTTATGTTATCTAAATTGATAAAAGTATTTTTGCAAACTTAATCGATAAATTATGTTTACCTATTCGTTACTAAAATTATGTTTATTGTGTTGTTTCAGAGAAATACAGTCAGATTGTGGCTAAGACGTTTGACGTGTGATTTTAATATTCAAAAAGATCGTCCTGGACCAAAACCATTCATGAGAGGAAGTGATTGTTGTTGGAATTATGGTGCGCGGTATGCGGGACCGCTTGCAACAAGTAATAGAAAAAAATGGTGCTCCACTTCGCTATTAAAAGCATAAAATGACTTGAGTAACCAGTGTTGGTCACAAACAATACTAACGTATGTCAGTGTGTGTGTTAAATTAACTATTGTTATAATTTTTAACGAAGTATTTCGAATACCTAGTTTTTTGTCAAAACCTTATAACTAAAATAACTACTCACAAAACAAATTGATATATAGTAGGTAGACCTTCAACGTATAATGCCGTTTTATTTAGTTAAATGATATATTATTTAATGTGGTGATGTTATTGTTATGAAATAGAAATACATACCTATATTTCTAAATATTATAACATGCTGATTCACTACATTAAACTCAGTGCAGTTAACAACGTTATTAGTAAAATAGTAAGTAGGTAAATATTATCATCTTCGTGTCATCATCAATATCATTATGTTATTCTTATAATATTTTTTTTTATAAAATATAATCGTTTTTACCATCATTTTGGTTTTTTATTTCTGTTCGTTTTTTTTTTTGTTGCTGAAGTTATAATTTATTATTTATAACTGAAAATAAATTTACAAAACAGAAACAAACGCGTCAATCACGCTGGTTACGAACTCACAACCTCGAATTGTCAGCTCACTACAGTCACCACTAGACCACTCGAAACATATTTAACGTGATCGAAATTACGTATTATATTACAAGTTAAAATAATATTCAAGATCATACCTACCTTAACACTGCGTATTAAAGATCAAATTCGAATAACTATTTAATTGATCGTAGACGTTGAACCAGTTGTCTTACTGCTAACAAGCAAAAGTTTCAAATTCGTTTAATTTTTAGGGGGTCAGTTAATTGCTATCACCGACTGTACTATATCTCTGAAAAGATAGAAAGGCGATAATTTAGGAGAAAATATGCTTCGAGCTATCCTAATGCACAGAGAACGGAAGAGATTGAGAAAATCTGCACAAGAGTGCAATGTTTATTATCCTACACTGTTTCTATACCTACAAAAATATTACCAGGTCGAAGATTTACTCCTAACTACGAAGTTAGGAGTTTAGAATAAAACACGTGACTCGAGTTAGGTTGTGGGCGAAGCCAAAAGGCTTTTTAAAAAGACAAGTGTTCAGCTTGAAGAGCAGGTTAAGACTAACTTTATTTTCAGATTAAATGAAATATTTGTTATCTAGTGTACAGATAACAAAGAGACATTAAAATCTTAATGCTTCCTGTTATCGTAAGATACCAGGAAGTTACATGTGATAGCATGGTTATTGCCTAATTACAATGATGGCTATTGTGTATTAGCCTTGTATGGTTATATTACTCCTCCCCCCTTAAGATGGAGGCGTGCTGAAGGCTGCGACTGAAGCTGGAGTGCATCAGGTTCAGGTTCTTGCAGGACTGAAGTATGCGCCGACCTGGGTATCCACCAGAGTTTGTAGACTGCTACTCCTATTCCTGTGCAGTGTTGCCACACGCCAGATCGAGAAATCTGGATAGAACGGTCGAAAAATCTGTACAAAATCTGTATGAACACAAAACACTAAAATCTGTATAAAATCTGTAAAACTGTAATAAAATCTGTTTAAGAAAACAATATTTATTATTTTTTGTACATATTTTTATTCATTTTAACAATCATTTTTTTTATCAACTTGGAGTTTATAACAGGGTTCATCACTAAGAAGTTGTTTCGTTAAAAGAAGTCCCTCAATCGTTTCAGTGCCTAAATGGTTTCTTGTTTTTGTTTTAATTAAATTTACTGCGGAAAATATTCTTTCCACTGCGGCACTGGAATGAGGGAGACTTAGTAAAGCAGTAACAAATTGCAGAAGAGTTAGATATAATGATTGTCCATCTAAGTCTTGTGCACAATTGACTTGATGCCAAAACAATTCTGTATCTTCTGCGCTTGATTCTAGAAGGTCGTCATTCATTCTCAATTGTCGCCACTCATTGTCCAATGTTTGAAAATGTTCTTATCCGATTATATTAGGAAAAGCCTGTGCAATGTGAGTCAATGATGGTATACTGCACCGTTTAACAATAATGGGATTGAGAAAGTTTAAACTTTTTGTGGTGTTATTTCCAAAATTGTAACGGGATTTTATTTGTTTAGCTCCTTCTACATAAAAATCTAGACATCGTAGTTTAAACACATGTACATCATTTGGATTCAAATTAGGAGCAGTAGACAACGATACAGCAACATTCGCGCCAAGATAAAGATCATCAAGTGGTTTGTAGTGTCGTGGGTTATCATGCTGGACATTGTGGAGCTCAGTCTCAAATAAATATGAGCTATTCATATAGCAATCCAGGAATGATTTAAATATGCGGCACAAATGCTCGTGAATAGATTGAATTTGAGGCTTTTCGGACTGCATAGCTTGATTAAATTTTGTGAAAAAATCCAAAGAAAATTCAAGAAACTGCAAGTACATTTTGTTGTACGGGTTGTTCAGCATATGTAAAATAGAATCCGCTGAGTTTAAACGATCTGTCGTCACAGCATCAATAAAAAACAACTTGAGTGCTTCATATTGCTCTAGAATCCGCACTACCGCACTGCGAAGTGAGAGCCAACGTGTTTGGCATGGATGCAGGATTTTATGGGGCTTTAGTGCAAGAAACTCTTGAAATTCCTTTAGTAAACCTGTTCGTTTCGGACTCGTACTGATATAATTGTATACATCCCTTACAATGCCTTCAGGTTCACGCGGTAATTTTGTACATGCATAGGACGCGCATAATGCGAATGAGTGGCAAATGCATTTTACAACATACAAATGGGGAATATCTTCTAATAATCTGCTTGCTACAGAATTATGCTGACCCATCATAGCATTAGCTCCGTCGGCGGCAAATCCAACCAAATTGTCTTTATATGCAATATCATTATCTGTAAATAATTTTACTAGATGTTCGTAAAGTTTTTCGCCTGTCGCATCTTGAACGGGTATTAGTGCAAAGAACGCATCTTTAATTTTTTTGTTTCTATAATATCTAACAACAATGCATAAAAGCTTGACACATCCTCTGTCCGTACTTTCATCAATAAGCAGTGAGAATTTTCGAATTTTTAAATCGGCAATTAGGTTTTCTTTTTCAGTGTCTCCCGTAACAGATTTAATAATAGCTGTGGTTTTGGTGCGACGACACGCAAGTTCTTGTGCAGTGGGACTATCCTTACATATTGTTTTTATGAGTTGAGGGAGGTGTTCCATGACATTCATTGAAAGGTTATGCTCAGCTACAAAAGACGCCAATAGAACTTCACCTGTTTTTACATCATCAGCAATCGTACCTTTTTGAAAAAAAGCTGTGACTGGTTTTTGAATGGCAGAAGATCCAGGAACTGAGTTTAGGTGTTTAGTTGTTTTCATATGTCGCACAAGATCATTTTTCCCCCCACCACCGATTGCAAGGTCTGATAAACAAAATTTACAGTATGCGTAATCTTCTCCCTTTTTACTTTTTGTTAACCACGATTTAAAACTGCTTTCTTCCAGCCAAGTCTGATTAAAACGCTGCGTATTTCGTGACTTTTTCGCGAGCATATTAACAAGTTATTTACTTCACACTGAGAGTGATCAATTTTAATTTTCTTAGAATGCAGCACTGCACACACAAGTCACAACACAAAATCGACAAGAAAGTCAAGAAACAGCGCAAATACGACTCGCGATACTCGACTAGAACTAGAAGTACCTGTCAGACCCCGCGGATCAAATTACATATGACTCATCGGATGACTCATCGTGCCGACGCTCACTAAAAACGTAATCACTCCGGATGTATAGCGTTTATTTAAACAATTTAAACGGTGTCGAGTAGCTGATTAATGTGGCTATGAACTACAACATAAACAAGAATCTTATTAGAATTCGAAATATAAACATTTCTTATTGGAATATGAGAACTTACCGAAACTGCTGATTATGTTGTTTTATTTTTTAACTTTTCGACCACTTCACACAAACTGTTGCTTTCTTTAGCCATAAAATGATAAGTACACTTAGAATAAAGTAAAACACCCACTTATATCCACACTTATCTAAACATTCACAGAAAAAATCGTAAAGATAAACATCTCAAGTGGTTCTTTGTTTACGTAACTTTACACTGACATTTCAAAATGTTCTCAGCTATATTATTTCGTTCTGTTTGTTGCCAGAGTTAGAAAATATATTCTACCATAGAGTTCAATCGTCAGAATAGTAAGATAAATCGACTAACGCACAAAAATATCGGTAAAATCACGCGCGAATCTAGTGGAACCAAATGGTTCCACCGGGCGCTAGGAGGTTAAACTCCAACCAAACAAATCGTTTCATACTGCTCATTCCGTTCATTCATTTGTACTGAAGGGATTCCCCGAAACCTATGTTTGAAATGAAACATAAGTTTCGGGGAATCCCTTCAGTACGCTATAAATGTTACCAGGGTCAATGATTTACACAGAACACAGGGAAAAAAATGTTGAAGGCAATAAATAAACACTAAATTATTATACACTAAAAAGAGATACATTTTCAATCATTTCATCATAGATTATGTGAGGAAGCGAAAATGACGAAAATCTGTATAAAAGTTATGCTAAATCTGTAATCTGTATTGGTGATGAAAAATCTGTATAGATACAGATAAATCTGTATATATGGCAACACTGTTCCTGTGGCTAGTACTATTATATATAGGGATACTGAAGGCCAACTAGGTGTGCTTTATGATGACTGGATCTGTGATTGAAGACTCGTACTTCTTCCGATTGTCGTATAGTTTTCTTCAAGTTGTCTAGTTCGGTGTTTTCTAGATTTATCTTGATCTGTAGTACTTTTGGTGTTTGGTGTGCGCGTGGTAGTGGCACAGTTTCCTTGATGTTGATGTATCTTTGATGTGTAGTTAGCGTTCTATCCATAACTTGGACCTTGCAGTTGTTGTCTGTTGTTATTAGGAAGACTCCTTTGTTGCGTTGGTATTGCACGTCGTTACCGCAGATTGTTTTGATGACTTCTTCTTGCTTCATGATGACTATCCAGCTGTTGTCCTTGATTTGCTGGATGATGTTGTTATTAAACGTTGTTTTGCATAAGTGCAGTTGTGTGGTTCCTGATGCTGGATAAGCTGGGCTATGCAGTCTTCTGAGTGTAATAGTGTGTTCCATTCTAGATGCTTGCAGATGACTTCATCTTCTGCTATCGTGGTGCATGGCTCGTGGGGATAGGCAAACTCATTATTTCCCAAGATGAAGAGGGGATTATAAGGGATAAGGATTGTATTGTTGTCATTAGGAATGGAATACAGGTGTAAGAGGTTATAAGGTTTTCATAATCATAATCATAATCATAATCATTTTTTTATTTGTGTAACATAGGTAGAAAATACAGTTCTTAAATTAAATTAATAGTTCGCTATGTTATGCCAAGAGGCGTACAAATATGGTTGCATGCTGAACTCAATAATAAACAACTATTGGTTTTTCTGCAACTATTGGTATGTCTAGTATGAAGTTAATTGTTTCATTTGTGCTGTATGCTTTTACTGTTATAGCTTTTTCCCATAGTTGAATGTTATTTAAGTTTGGGGGAAAAGCTAAGTTTCCACTGATTTCGTTTTGGATGATATTGAGTTCTTCGATTAAATATGAAGGGTCGATTATGCTAGGATTTTCTCCAGGTATGAAAATGTTAGTGCGTTTTCTAGTGTATTTAGTCTATCGTAAATTTGTTGGAGCGCATTCTCAATGCTATTAAAGATGCTAGTGGTTAGGTAGTTGGTTTCGAACTCAGTTTCTTGAGTTGAGTATCTATCTATGGCTTTATATAATTCTATTTGATTATTTTTAATGTTCTTCAAGTTATTTTCGTATTCCTTCATAAAATCTTGCATTATACTAATCGTTTTCTTTTGATTGGCTCTATTATTATTGAGTGATGATTGTATTGATTTAATCTCATTTTCAAATCTTGTCGCGTCGGTTTGGTCTAAGTTACCTATAATGGCTTTTACTACCGTGCCTAAGCCATCTATAAGGCCACGTCTAAATTTATAACTTGATCTATATCCTATGGTTTCTAAACCTAAATAGCTTAATTTACTTTCTATCGTGTCTATGCGGTAATCTATTTGTTTTGTTATAGTTGTCGTGTCCATGGAACAATTTTGTTTTAATTTTATTGTATAGTAGTTACTGCAGATTTCTAGGAAAATTTCTTTTAGTTTTGTGGTGTTGTAGATAACCGCTAGATGATATGTATCTACTTGGTATTGGGCTTTAGCTTCTGTTAATACTAAGATTCCATTATGATTGTCTATTGGCTGTATGACTGCTGCGGCAGCGGCGAGTTGGAGCACTGCGACGCAGGCGATGGCGTTCCTGAAACATTTTCAGGACGCCTTAGTAAGCGGAGGTGAACTCTAATTGTTTTTACGTTCACGTGCTTTCCTACTATTTCAGCTATTTGTTCCTAGGTATTTTGGTTCGAGTTTATTATTCCTGGCTGTTTTTGCTACCTGTTTGTATACAATGTCACCTATTTTAAATTGCGCTGTTTCTTTATTTTTATTAAAGTTTTCTATTACTTGTTGTTTATCATTTGCTAGTTTATTATTTATTAATTTTTGTGCACTTTCCATTATTTGCTTGTGTTTGGTTACGTATTCCTGATAAAATTCTTTGAGGCAGTGTAATTCTAAGGGATTTCTGCTATCGGTATGTCCATAGAGTAGTTCTAAGGGTGTGAAGCCCGTTGAAGAGTGTATCGTATTGTTGTAGGCTATTATGGCGTACTTCATGAGGTTTGTGGGATCATCCTTGTCTGTAATTCTTTGGATTCTAATGATTTCTGCTAAGGTGGAGTGTAATCTTTCTATTCTATTGCGAATTCGAGTTAGGGTTATATGGTGTAGTTAAGCCGGGTCCAGACGAGTGTAACGTGTAATGTAAGATTACGTGTAATTTAGCATCAACAGTGTGGACGGCACACGAACTCAAAGCGAATTGTGAACGCGAAAATATTTCAAAAAATGTTTCCACTCAGTTGCTACGAACATGCCGAATAGGAGGGTCGTGATAGCTGGTGCGGCTTTTATTTTCATGTATTTACTAACTGAAGACCGCAAAAGTCGGAAGCGTCGATGGTGGAAAACTAATTTGTATAAAAGAAGATCTTCTTTACTTGTGGAACTAAAATCTCAACATATAAGTGGTCAATATAAAAACTTTACCCGGATGTCGCCTACTGACTTCGAATATTTGTTAACAATCATTGCGCCTAAAATATCAAGACAAGACACTATAATGAGATCTGCAATTTCGCCGCAAGATAGACTGGCTCTAACACTAAGATTTTTGGCAACAGGAGATTCATTTACAAGCCTTCAATACACCTTCAGAATTTCAAAACAGTCAATGTCTTGCATTGTACCAGAAGTTTGTGAAGCGATTATAAAAGCATTGAAAGAAAACATTAAGGTGAGTTTTACATATTTTTATTTATTTATTAAAATAACAAATTAAGCTATTGTATTAAGTAGGGTAAGCAAAATTAAAATTATTCCAAAATTAAAATTAGAAAGTTAAATCAAATTGTATCTTCAAATCATGTAGTACAAAATTTATTCTTTTCAAATCAGGTCATTCACAAAATCTACATCTTCATATGAAGTTTGAGATAATTCTGAGGGAACAGGTGAAGCATATGGAGCAGTAGGGCAACTTGCCTGATTCTGACCTGAAGAATACCCTTTTTTTTTTTTTTTTTTTTCTGGATGGGAAATCATCAAATGACTTCTCCCGCTCTGGGCGGAGCGGAAGGGAGTGTCAGACTCTTACTGACTAAAACCCACCCGTGATCCTTCTTGTGCCCTTTGCGTTCCAGGGCCGCGGTGACTCTTTCGAACAAATTCCGCAACCCTAGCAGGCACTGACCCTATGGGGCCCCGCCTAATTTGCTGACGGCTCTTTGAGGCGCGCGTGGAACACGACGCGCCGTCGACTCGGGCCTGGTTGCTATCGGACGGCGAGCCACCCATAGCTCGCCATCCGCAGGCCCGCGCCTACGGTGGCCGGGAATCGCCCTGCGTTTCCCGACGCCCGGGGCGTCTTCTTCTGTTGCGGCGGCTGGAGCGAGGGGCATCCCTCTCTCGCACGCGCTCCGCCTCCTCCTTCGCTAGCATTACTGCTTCGCAGAAGGAGGCGACCGCTTCCCATGCCTCCTCGCTCCGGACCATGGGACCTGAAGAATACCCTGAAGTAAGTTCTGAGCGATTAGACAAAGAAGGTGGTTCATTGCAGTATCTTGATGAAGGAACCGAGCCTGTTGTATACCCACTGTAATTGAATGCCGATGGATAATAATGTTGAGAAAAGTTAGTGCATCCTTCATCGGCTTTGAATATTACGTCCATTATTGCTCGCTGCACGGCATTTTTAGTACTTCTGTTATATTGTTGCATCTTGCTGCATATAAAATTTGAAAAGAAAAGGGTTTCACTGTCAAAATTGTTTGGATTATTGTTTCGGGGTTCAGGAGTAGGACTAGAAGCAGCACTCTTAAGCAGGCCAAGAGCCTCCGAAAGCATACCCATTTTTTTATTTTCGTCTGATTTCTTTTTTTTGGGGGCCTGACCAGTTGGTGATATAAATTCTGAACTGTTATCATTTTCTACACTTGTAGATGCACTCTGTTCCGGTTCATTTGTAATCTGTAATTAAAAAGAAATTCATTGTTTCAGCTGCCAAAAACAGAGTCGGAATGGATCCAGATCTCAAACAGATTTGATGAATTGTGGAATTTTCCCCATTGTGCCGGAGCCATGGACGGTAAACATGTCATTCTCGAGGCTCCGGTACATAGTGGCACAGAATATCGTAACTACAAATCGAATTTCAGTTTCTGGATGTCGGATGTCAAGGCCGCATTTCAGATGGTGGAATTTTTAAAGAAACTGAATTATATAAAAAACTAGAAAATAATTCGTTAAGATTGCCTGCACCTGAAGCACTGCAAGGTAGAAACAAAGTAGTACCATATGTTTTTGTAGGAGACTCTGCCTTCCCTTTACAAAACAATATAATGAAACCCTATCCAGGAGAATACCCCAAGGGATCGCCGCGAAGAATTTTTAATTACCGGTTAAGCAGAGCTCGCAGGATTGTAGAAAATGTATTTGGTATCACAGCATCTCTGTTCAGAGTTCTACGAAAACCTATGCTCCTTCAGCCCAAAACCGTGGAGACTATAGTCATGGCTATTGCACACTTGCATAATTTTTTGAGAAACACGGATTCATCTAAAAACTTGCATGCACCCCCTGGCTCACTTGACAGCGACCAAAACGGAAGATTATGTGAAGGTAGTTGGCGGAGAGATTGTGAAATGTCATCTTTACTTCCATTGAATAATGTACCTAGAAGAGCTGCCTCAACGGCAAAACAAATTAGGGATGAGTTTAATGACTATTTTATGAACGAGGGTACAGTTTCTTGGCAGAATACATATTGTTAAGTTTTTTTTATCAAGTCGAAGAAAACTAGTTCAATGCAGTTACCTCTGTGTTGCGTCGTTTCCTTGGATTATTTCGATCTCCTAAAAATGCCAGCGCCTCGTAAGCAAACCATGTACTTTTGTACGTTTCATCCCCACCTGTAAAATAAATTACAATAAATAAAACATACAATAGAATATAGTACATATATGTATAGTAAAATATAGTAGAAAATAGTAGTAGAATATAGTGGGTATACAATAGAAGTAATAATTGTACTAATAGCAAGTAAGGGATAATACCTAAGTAAAAACTAAATTAATAAATAAAAGTGTGTAATATGTAAAGCAACAGAAATTTATAATAAAACATACCTTTTCCGGAACTATGGCTCTTCTTTACTTTTCCTTTTTCTCTTCGATGTGAAGCAAGCAAACTAATCATTTTGTTTTTGCATTCTTCTACATCTCTTTCCAATGAATGAGCAATATCACTCCAAGCATCGTGTTTCAGATTTTTTTTATAGTATTGCGGGTTTTTTGGATCCCAAATAACAGGTTTTTCTTGATACAAACTAATAAGTTCAAGCGATTGTTCGTCACTCCACATCATGAACGTACATACGACACAACCGTCACGAACGCCGTCCAAACGAGCACTGCGAGCGTCTTTGTGTTCGCGCGAAAAACCGACAGCCGATGGATCAACCCCGAGCGCCGCGCGAGCGTTACATGTAATGCTCGTAGTGCCGTCCACACGTAGAATTCGTGTTACATTACACGGTGGATTACATTACACGTTACACTCGTCTGGACCCGGCTTTAAATGTATGTGTATGTTATGTAATGCACATATTTCCGTAATAACTTCGTTGTCAAATTTTGAATCAGAGTCTGTTGTTAATTTCTTAGGTACTCCTATTATAGAAAATAAGCTAAGCAATGCTTCGGCAATGTGTATGCTTGTTGCGGCCGTGAGTGGTATTGCTTGTGCATATTTTGGGAAGTTATCTATTACTGTTAGAAAGGTTATGCCTCCACTACTATATACATAGGTCCATGAACATGACACGTGTTCCATGGGCTTATGTGGTGTATATGTTAGAGACAGTGGTAATTTTAGTGGATTTCGTTCGTATTTGCTCTTTAGACAGCTGTCACATTTATTTATAAACTTTTGTATTGAGGCTAACATATTAGGCCAATGGTAATTTCTGTGTATGTGTTTATATGTTTCTTGCTATGTATGGTTTTTCCTTCGTGATATTTCCTTATTATATCAGTTTGTTCAGAAATATTTTCTATTAATGTGACTCGATTCATGCATCGAATTAGTTTAGGTCCACGATTGCTAAATATTGTTTTGTAAACTTCGCAGAATATTGGGTAATATCCCTCATGGTGGAAAAAGCAATGAAAAACTCTATAGGGGATTGTATGTTCTTTCAAGAATTGTACTATTTGATCTCTGGTATTATTGATTGGGATCCAAACGTCTTTGATTATTGTTTTGCCTTTGGATCTATCATCAATTCTGTAAGTGTCTCCGGGTGTTTTTCTGATGTGAAATTGCTTTGCCTGTCTGTCGATTGCATCGTCTATTTGTGGTATTTTATCTGTCCCTATTTTTGTTTCATTACTGTCTGCGACTGGGTTTGTCTCTGTTTCTTTTTTACTATTGTCTGTCATTTGTGGTGTTAATATTGTTTGTTCTGGGTTATCTCGTGATTGATTTGTGTTATCGGGAGTGATAGGCATGCCTAGTAGTGTTCGGATGTCTATGTCTTTCAGGGCTACGTTATCGTTTGATGTGCTAGGTTGGGGATCTGCACTTACTTCGTTATGGTGAATTATTTGGACTCTAGAAAGTGCGTCTGCATTTGTATTGGCTTTACCTTTTTTTTATTGTACATCGAAATTATATTCTGCTAATCTTAAACGCCAACGTGTGAGTTTGGAATTTGGGTCTTTGATGGACATAATCCATGTGAATGGACGATGGTCTGTGTAAATGGTGAATCGCTTGCCGTATAGGTAGGATCTAAAGTATTTGATTGCCCATACAATGCTTAATAATTCCTTTTCTATGATTGAATATCTTTGTTCTGTCTCTGATAGTGTTCGTGAAGCGTACGCTACCGGTTTGTCTGAACCTATTTGTCCTTGGGATAATACTGCGCCTATTGCTACGTCTGATGCATCTGTAGTGAGAATAAAAGGTTTTTCGAAGTCCGGGTATTGTAATATTGGTGCATTGATGAGTACTTCTTTACATTTTTCTGTGACAGTTATTTTACTACCTTTTTTTAAACATTTGGTTAAAGGTTTTGTTAGTTTTGCGAAATCCTGAATGAACTTTCTGTAATATCCTACTAATCCTAGAAAGGATTTGATTTCCTTTTGTGTTTTTGGTAAAGGGATTTTTTTTTACAGCTGCAATTTTGTCTTCATTTGGCTGAAGGCCTTTGTCCGTCAATGTATGTCTTAAGAACTTGACTTGTTTCTGAAGAAATTCTGATTTATTTAATTGTATTTTCAGGTTGTGTTCTGAATCTATCAAATACTTGTTTGCATTTGTGGAATATATAATCACATCGTCTAGATAAGTGAGTGCGTTATCTAAACCTCGTAATACTGAATCCATCAATCTCAGAAAGGTGCGTTCTTTAGACCGAAGGGCATTCTGAGGAATTCATAATGTCCGCGATCTATAGAAAATGCTGTTTTTTCGATGTCATCTGGGTGCATCTCTACTTGATGATAACCTGAAGCTAAATCTAATGTTGTGAAATATTGGGCACGTCCTAGTTTATCTAAAATATCGTCTATGTTAGGTAGAGGGTATTTATCTTCTATGGTCTTATCATTTAATTTTCTATAATCTATAACTAACCTATATTTTTGTGCTCCTGAAGCATCTGTTTTTTTAGGTACTTTGTGTACCGGGCACGACCAAGGGGAGTTACTTTCTTGTATATTATTGTTTTTTAGAAGTTGATTGATTTGTTTTTTTATTTCTTCTTTCTGTTTTGGTGCCTGTCTAAAGTTGCGTACAAAAATGGGTTTATTGTCCGTTAATCTCAGTTGATGTTTAATTTCGTGTGTAAATGTTAAAGGTATTTCTTCGCAATGGAAAATATCTCGATAGTTATAGCACAGTTTTTTAATTTCACAATTTTCCTCTGGGTTCATATGACTGGTTCGAAGTCTGTCTAGGTTCTGTTTTTGCAGTTTTTCTATGTTTTTGCTTTATTCTGTGGTATCTTTCTCTGATTTTTGTCGTGATTTTTTATTTATTGTTTTTAGTCGTTGGAAGTTTAAGTGACAGTTATTTCTGAAATTTACTGTTTTATCTGATGAGTTTATTACTGTCATTAGTGCATTTCCATCTTTTACGGTTATTAATGCCGGTGGGAATATTAATCCGCTTTTTGTTGTTTTTCTTTCGGAAAAATATTCTCCTTCTTTATAGTTGCACAATATGTTTATTACTTGTTCACATTTGGGTTCTATTTTACTATGTCGTTCGTCTCTGATTGTTATGCTGGCCTTATCTGTGCGAAGTAACATATTTTTCATGTGTATTTTGCACTTTAGTGGAACTAATAGGTCTAGGCCTAGTAATCCTACAAAATCTGAGTCGAAATCAAATATTAAGAATTTATGCGTTATTTCTTCATTAAATAAACTTTTGGGAAGTTTTATGTATGTTACTTGTTTATGTTTGGAGGTCGCATGAGCTGTTTTTATGAAGTGTGTTTCATTTTTTTATTTTTATGTCAATATCTATGAAGTTTTTTATAATTTGTGGGTTTATCAAGGATTGTGAGGCACCTGTGTCTAATAAAAATCTACCACCTAAATCTGTAATGTAAATATACGGTAGTCGGCTATAGTTATGTAAATTGTTCATGAAAACTATGTTGTTAGTTGATTCATTAGGTCTGTGAGAAAATTTTCATCTACTGCCTCCTCGAAAACTTCGTTATTTTCATTTTCCAGGGTTGCATCGTTTTCCTCCTCTTCGTTTACCTCGTTCTGGAAATGAACTGGTTTTTTCTGTTGTTCCAGATTATTTTTATTTTGGGCTTTTTTCGGGAAAGGGTTTGGTTTATTAAATTTATTATTGGGGTTTGAATTTTTATAATTATTTGGCTTAGATTGTTCCGTGCGTTTTGCTCGTAATTTGACTTCCTCTTGTTTAGCTACTATGATAGCCTGATCTAGGTTTTGAACGTATTTTAATTTAATTAATATAGCTGTTATTGGATTTAAATTTTCAAGAAATGTTTCGAGAGCCATTTGCTCGTAGTAGACCCGTTTTTCTGGATTAGTTGAGATAAGTGTACACATTAGAAGTCTGATTTTATCACCGAACGTATCTATGCTACTGTTATCTCGTTTAGTTTTGATTAGTTCTTGGACAAGTTGAATTTCCGTCCTAAATTCTCCGAATTTTATTTCTAGAACACCTTTAATATCTTCCCAGGTTTTTGTGCCTAGGTGCTCTGAGAGCGCTTCGACAGCTTTACCTGTTAGTTTATTTCTAATCAGGCATGCTATACATTCGTCTTCTTTATTGGTTATTAACTGTAATGCATTCTCGACACCTTCGATATAGAATGCTAATGTTCTCCTGTTTCCATCATAACTGGGTAACAGTTTTGAGAACGTAGAATAGTCAGTGGGAATTGACCTTTCTTCTAAGATAGGTTTCTCCTCTGTTGCTTTCTTGTCACAAGCCATGTTTATCTTGGTGATTCGAAAGTGATCAGCTTGAAGAACCAAGCAAAAAGTTTGTATCATTGGGAATACAAATATGTGTATTATTAAAAATACGAACTATCTTGATACTAAGACACCACACAAAAAGTTGCTTAAATGGTCAATGTATCAGGATGGGAAAGGGAATCTCGGGAATAATCAGATTGTATACTTACCCCACGAGCATTACCGATGAGAGGCTGGTGAGTCTTCTGTCTTCAGCTGGTTTACTGCTGGTTGCTGTTGCCTGCTGCTTTGCTGGCTGCCCATGGTAGGTTCTTTTCTTCGGCCCACGGATTCTAGGTTTACGGAGTTTATCCACTGGAACCGATAAAACGGGACGTACCGACTGCGCCAGTTAGGTTGTGGGCGAAGCCAAAAGGCTTTTTAAAAAGCCAAGTGTTCAGCTTGAAGAGCAGGTTAAGACTAACTTTATTTTCAGATTAAATGCTTATATCTAGTGTACAGATAACAAAGAGACATTAAAATCTTAATGCTCCCTGTTATCGCAAGATACCAGGAAGTTACATGTGATAGCATGGTTATTGCCTAATTACAATGAAGGCTATTGTGTATTAGCCTTGTATGGTTATATAATTCTCGTAACATGTAGATTTTTAATGAAACACACTTAACATTACATAAACGCGTAAATACATACAAGGACCTTAAAAACTAGGGACGCGGGCGCACTCAAAGTGACACGGGTGATTTTCGTGTACTACTGGGGCACTGGGCCTGCGCGCGGACAAAGAGGGTGGCGGGGTGTCGCACGACGGGGTAAGAGGGGTACTAGGGGTGCACGCTATACTCTCCCCCTTTCTACCAAGAGGCCAAATCTCTTTTGTCAAACTCAAAAATAAATAGCGAACCTACGGTTGGATTTTCCGGGGGTGACCTCTGCGGCGCATCGGAAAATAGACTCCGGATTTTCACCACCTCTGTCATGGCAGCTACGCATATCAGACACGTGGTACTTACCCACAACTTCACCAGTCTTCTGCGAGGTAAAAGCATATGTGGTAGGAATCACCTTCTTGTACACACGGACCATTCTGTTTCGGTATAAACTTGGAAGTAACAGTAACACTTTTGGAAGCACCACATAAGACATGTGTCTTCATAAGCACAAGGTCGCCTTCTTCGAAAGGATCCGAAGCACGACGGCCTGAATCCGCTTGATGCTTGCGAAGATCCTGCTGATGCTCGATGTTCTTCTCTTTAGCTTGAGAGAGAGAATCGACAAGCTTCAAAAGATACGGTGTGATCTGAGGGACCAATTTCTTAGATTCGATGACTGCTCGTAAATCAGCCTGGACAGACAGAGGAGAACGAAGCTCGCGACCGAATGTCAAGTAAGCTGATGTGGAACCGGTGGTAATGGTAAATGCGCTTAGAGAAAAACGAACGAACGGAAAACCTCAGGCCATTGCTTGTGCCTGCTAGGGTTGCGGAATTTGTTCGAAAGAGTCATCGCGGCCCTGGAACGTAAAGGACACCGGGTAGGTGGGTCAGTAAGAGTCTGACACTCTCTCCCGCTTCGCCCAGAGCGGGAGAATTCATTTGAATATTTCTCATCCAAAAAAAAAAGGCCGTTGCTTGTGATTGCCCTCTACAACAATAGCCAGATGAGCCTTCAAGTCCCGATTTCTTCTCTCTACCGGATTGGCTTCGGGATGATAAAGTGGTATCAGATTCTGTTTGACACCTAAGACAAATATCGCCTTTTGCATTACATCACGAATTGAACTCCGTTGGCTGAGAGCATACGCCTAGGGAGTCCATACCTCATAAAAATCTCACCCACTAAAGTTTTCGCACAGATCTCGGCTGTAGCTTCAAGATCATAAAGCTTCATAAAGCTTTTTAATTGAGTTACATTTGCTGGCGATGGCGCTGCCTTTATAGCTTCAATTTTCCATTTTGGTCGTTTGATTTCTGGTGGACTATCTTGTACGTCATGCGTCGGATACTGTCGGTGTTATGAGTAACGTTGATAACATGTCAAGTTCGTTAGCCCAACGGATGAACTCCGATACTACCTTCACTTTCACTGGCTCCTTTTTCACTTCAAATGTCATCCGCTTTACTGCCTTCAATGGAAAGGCATCATTGATGAGTTGAATGAATAAAATTGATTGAGTCAGGCGTTACTTTGCGGAAATCCATTTTAACTTTGAAAATGAAAACAAAATATCTAGTTTTAATTTCCGCGAATATTAGTGGGTTGCAGGTATGCACCTCCCTCCCGCCCGCTATATTATGCACATGCAAGGTTGCTAGGCAAATGCAAGGATTTTAAGCACATGCAGGAAGGCAATGCAAAACCCAACACCATTACCGACACGTGTTTCGCCTCTCCACGAGGCATCCTCAGGGGACGTGTTGACTCGCTGACCGTTGAGTTGCGACTGAGCATTTAGTACAAGGCACCCCCCTTTTATACACTGCCACCGTTGGTTATTTGTGTGCAACTACCCGCAAACATTCGCAGTAAAGGGGAAGAAACCAAATTCGTCTGGTCATTCAACAGTGCAAAATTATTGTTATTACTATGTTTAAAAATCTCTAATTGTTCCAAAACACACAGCCGGAAACCCTTATCACAAATATGTAGTATATTAAAACTATTGTTGTCGCGCAAAGAATGGCCGGTATCAATTAAATGTTTCGCGAAATTCGATTTGTCCGAATGGCCATTTCTATACGCGGCAACATGTTCCCCATACCTTATGTCAAAGTTTCGGCCCGTCTGACCCACATACACCCCGTTGCATTCATCACAGACCAGCCTATACACCCCAGACTTTTTACTATTTTCTAAAATATCTTTTCCGTTACAAATACGGCGTATATTCTGGTCCGTTCTGAACGCTACATAAACGTTGTTTTTTCTAAGTAAATTACTAATTCTATCTGAAATGGGGCCCATATAGGTCAGACTGGTCACATATCTATTAATATTTGTACGCGGACATGCATATAATAGTGAACGAACCCTTTCTTTCTGCTTTTTACTAATTAAACTGTCTACCATTGACTTTGAGTAACCGTTAGAAATTGCGATCTGGTAAATAATATTAAGTTCTTTTACATAATTTTCTGCTGAAAGGGGGAGGGCAAATAATCTATGAATATAGCTGCGGAAGGCGGCTAATTTATGTTGAAGAGGGTGACAAGAAGAGGCTGGTATTGTCGTGTCAGTGTGTGTCGGCTTTCGATAAATTTGGAAATCTAAGTCACTATTGTGTTTTGTGATAGTCAAATCCAAAAAGTTGAGGGAGTTTTGGGACTCTAATTCTAATTTAAATTTAATTTTTGGGTGAGTTTTATTTAGTTTTTTAACAAAAAGGTCTATTTGTCGAACGGTACCATTCCAGCAGATAATTATGTCATCTACATATCTATAATAAAACAAAATATTAGGTTCGTTCACTATATGTTTACATTCAAAGTTATCCATAAAAACCTCCGCCATTAGTGGACTCAAAGGCGACCCCATAGCCAACCCTTCCTTTTGAATATAATATTGGTTATTAAATCTAAAATAATTTTGTTTCATGCAAATACTAGTGAGGTTAAGTAAATCCGCAATTTCCCCAGGATGTAACCGTTGCTTCTCAAATTGGATACCCAGAATACGTAGACAATCATCGATTGGAACATTCGTGAATAAGCTGTCAACGTCTAAGGATAGCAACTTTGCATTGGAAGGAATTTGGATATTTTTTACTTTTTCAATTAAATCTAAACTGTTCTTCAAACTATATTTGGGATTAAAAGAAGTTCTACTTCTCAACAAAGTGTTGAGACGTTTAGCTAAATTGTACGCTGGGGCACCAATGTAAGAAACAACTGGACGTACAGGCATGTTATCTTTATGAGTCTTGGGTAGACCATACAACAAAGGAGCCCTCGGATTCATAGGAACAAGGTTTTTTAGTTGGTCTTTTGATATGTATGATGTGTTTTTAATGGCATCCTTTATCTCGAGGGCAAACCTCCTTGTAGGATCCGCACCAAGACGTTCAAAATCCTCCCCCAGGATGATGTCGTTAACTTTCTGAGTATAGGCAGTTTTTTCCAAAATGACGACAGAATTTCCCTTATCAGCCTTTGTTAATATTAAATCATTCTGCCTAATACGGTGCTGAATTGACCGATAAAGGTGAATTTCGGTTAAATTTTGATTGGGAGGGGATGTGAAAACTCTCTTAATGTGAGTTGCCACTTGATGTTTAACGACATCATCCTGTTTTGCCCTCCCCCTTTCAGCAGAAAATTATGTAAAAGAACTTAATATTATTTACCAGATCGCAATTTCTAACGGTTACTCAAAGTCAATGGTAGACAGTTTAATTAGTAAAAAGCAGAAAGAAAGGGTTCGTTCACTATTATATGCATGTCCGCGTACAAATATTAATAGATATGTGACCAGTCTGACCTATATGGGCCCCATTTCAGATAGAATTAGTAATTTACTTAGAAAAAACAACGTTTATGTAGCGTTCAGAACGGACCAGAATATACGCCGTATTTGTAACGGAAAAGATATTTTAGAAAATAGTAAAAAGTCTGGGGTGTATAGGCTGGTCTGTGATGAATGCAACGGGGTGTATGTGGGTCAGACGGGCCGAAACTTTGACATAAGGTATGGGGAACATGTTGCCGCGTATAGAAATGGCCATTCGGACAAATCGAATTTCGCGAAACATTTAATTGATACCGGCCATTCTTTGCGCGACAACAATAGTTTTAATATACTACATATTTGTGATAAGGGTTTCCGGCTGTGTGTTTTGGAACAATTAGAGATTTTTAAACATAGTAATAACAATAATTTTGCACTGTTGAATGACCAGACGAATTTGGTTTCTTCCCCTTTACTGCGAATGTTTGCGGGTAGTTGCACACAAATAACCAACGGTGGCAGTGTATAAAAGGGGGGTGCCTTGTACTAAATGCTCAGTCGCAACTCAACGGTCAGCGAGTCAACACGTCCCCTGAGGATGCCTCGTGGAGAGGCGAAACACGTGTCGGTAATGGTGTTGGGTTTTGCATTGCCTTCCTGCATGTGCTTAAAATCCTTGCATTTGCCTAGCAACCTTGCATGTGCATAATATAGCGGGCGGGAGGGAGGTGCATACCTGCAACCCACTAATATTCGCGGAAATTAAAACTAGATATTTTGTTTTCATTTTCAGAGTTGAATGAAGTTTTATGTTGTTTGGGGTTCATGAATAAAATTCCAGCTACACCGCGGTGCATTCAGTATGATTCCTGCCTGTTCTAGGAATTCGATACATAACAGCCTACGGTTGTCAACAGCTTCTGTATGACTGACAATGTTGTTGGTAGTGTGCGTTCCCCAATACGTATGTCATTGTCGTTGTTAACAAGTTTGACGTTTTCACCGTTCCATCTGCTAACTTTATGTCAGTACTAGTATTACTCGCTGGTCAAACTGTGTTCCTTTAAGTAACAACGTCCTATATAGTTGCATACTGGCAATACTGCGACGGGCAGCAGTATCTATATATGCATAGCCTTCTTCCCTTTTCATATACACCTTTATCGTCGGTATTTTTGCGTGCATGATCATGTAGTTTTGCACAGAATAAAACGCAACTGGTTTTGGTGGTGTTTCCTTGGTTTTACAGGTACTGCAGTTGCTTCTATAAAAACCAGGTGCTACACATCCATACACCGTGATGACTGGCTTTTTGTTTGTCTGACGGACTGCCATTTCCTTATGTTCTGCCAACCTTTTACGACACTCGTCAATAAGATGACCCTTCATGCCACAAAAAAAAACACGTCTTTTGGGCGCTTTTCTTTCCGTTTGTGTTGATGTTACCTCGGCAGCTTCTTTGGCCAGACTCTAAACATGACGACCACGATCTTAAAGCTCAGCTAGGTTATATTGAGAAGCCCGTAAACAAAGTCTCGGAAATATGTAGGTATGTCTATGTATGTATGTTGTATGTAAAATTTTTGCACTTGATCCTACCCTCCATGCCAGTGGTTCTTAACCGGTGGTCCGCGGACCACTGGTGGTCCCTGGCAGCACTCGAAGTGGTCCGCGAAGCCTAACCTTAAAATACAATATTTTCTGCAAGGCTCCAAAAAGAAGTAGTGATTGAAATGCAATACAATATTAGGTTTTAAGAAGGAAATTAATTAAAGACAAGATTGAATAGGAAATATTTTTGTATGTTTCGAAAAAGTGCTACACACTACCTAACTTTGTTTTCACCGACATCTATGCGAACAGAAGTTCTCGGTACTTCTGATTACTTAAAAAAAGAAACGAAATCGGTTTTGTGTCAGTATCGGTATGTTTCTGGCCTGGAGCAGCACTGTACTGGATTCGGAAGTGATCAGTAAAGAGTATGCTGACGCTAAAAAAATCTTACTTCCTCCAAGAAGTTGGTGGTCCATGGCAAGCCAGAAATTTTGTCTTGTGGTCCCTCCTAATCAAAAGGTTAAGAACCACTGCTCTATGCTGATCTGTCTCTATCACTCAAAGGTTTGCTGGGAGAAAACTCAACTTTGAGTCAAGCTCGCCTTTTTACATTCACTTTATTATGTCCAATACAAAAGTTTTCGTTTTCGGTGTACAATAAAGAATTAAGAAAGTCCAAATATAAAAGGCATAAAGAAGAGGTTCCTTATGCCTTTTGTAGGTAGGTGTAAGAGCAGGGCACGTTTTTCACACACAAACGCGTCCATTGATTCAGTTGCTTTCTTCTTCGAGTAACTTCCAAATAAATCTCGTGTGGCTGCATTTTCGACGCAAAAGCAGACTTAATGGCGTCAAGAGCTTGGGTTCACATTTTGATGCCGCTTTCAACACCGTTCCACCACATTGCAGCGGCACCAGTCATCAAAAAAGTCGAACGATCCAAGGCGTCTTCGTCATTGATTTTCTCATTTTTTTCGTAAACTGAGACACTTGTCACGAATTCCTCTACTTTATTATAATTTAGTTCACCATTTTATCGCTTTGTGCACGCAGCAAAACTTTAAAAAGGTCTATTTCCATCTATTTCGTTCACTTCCGTCACTTGCTATGAGTGCAGTGAATTGTTCCTGAGTCATCATCGCAGGTCAGGCTCCTGCATATCTCGCAATATTTGGGTATACCGTTAAAAATGTGGGTACTCCGATAAAATTGTTGCGGGTAGAAGAAGATCTTTCGTAGGGCGCCAATATAATAATAAATAATAATAATAAAATTGTTTATTGATCAAGAGGGTACAGATGGTGAGAGAAACAAAAATTTAAACTGGTTACTAGCAAGATTTACAACTTATGTAACTACATTATAAGGAAGAGAATGTTAATAAGTACATCTGTTGACAAATAAATCGTTACCCTGTCTCTCAAACTAGGGTATACCTGTATCTTAAGAGACAGTGAACGGCCATAGGGTTAAATTTCAAGATTACCTATTAATTAGTGAGGTCCCTGTCGATCTACCCACGGTAAACAATTAACAGAGAATTAACAAAAGTAGTAAAAAGAGAATTGAATAAAACTAAGTAAATAATGTGATTCATATGTGTTTGTGTGTGATGGTGATTGTATGTGAATATGTATATGTGTGTGATATGGTGTGTGTGTGTGTGTGAGATGATGTGTGTGCACAAGTATGAATGTACTAGGTTATGTAGGTTATTATTGATTCAGTATGAGCATAGTCTTGTTGAAGTAGCCACTCAGTCAGTTTACGTTTAATTTCCCGTTTTGAAAGATCTAGTATTTTTAGGTGTGTATTAATTTTCCTGTATATGAGAGAGCTCAAAACATGATACTGATGTTTGGCAAAGGCTGTTCTATGAGGAGTACTTGGAGGGATAAAGGTGCGTTTTCTTCGGTCGGGAGGTGGTAGGGATGAATGCTTCCTCAGAACAGAATAGAGCACAAAGAGCTGACGAATTGTGAGAACTTTACAGTCGGAATATAGTTGAGTAGTTGGGTATCTGTAGGGTTTCCTGGTCATGACTTTGAGAATAGCTCTTTGTGCTCTCTCTAGTTTGAGAAGCAAGGTTTTTGATGCCCCTCCCCACACTGTGACACAATATCCAAGTACCGATTGACATAGGCCAAAATACACCATTTTTAAAGTGTCTAGATTTGCGGAGTCTCTTAGGGACGTAAAGATATGTAAGAGACGGAGGGTTCTGGTCGTGAGAGCGTCGATTTGGTGATCCCATTTTAGTTCGCTATCTATTTGTACTACTAGGTATTTGACGCTGATTGTTCTGGTAAGATTAGGACATGAGCATGACGAGAGCGAAGTGGAAGGCATCTGGCATGAATGAGCAGCTATCGAGAAAGTGTCTGGAGGTGAGTTATTCCGTCTTAAAGAAAAAGGTATGTAGCTGGATTTTGCGAAATTGAGAGTTAGCAGGTTTGAATTTAGCCACGACATTATTGTTCTTAATGCGGACTCTGCTGCGGATTTAACACTATCCCATGTTGGACCATTCACTATAATCGCCGTGTCGTCTGCGTAAGTAAAAATTTTACATTGTGGTAGCTTCAGATTGCATAGGTCATAAATGCACATGCATTTATGCATGTGCATTTATAAGAAAATATAAATGCACATGCATAAATTTATGAATGAATAACAGTAAAATATATTAATAATAATATTTCAGACCACAGTGGTCCTTCAACCGTCTTCAAGAACCAGAAGAAAGAAAACAGAAAATTAAGCAGCGTCGAAGCCGCGCCATCTTGTGGAACACCACGCGGCGAGGCGAACAAAAGAAAGGGACTGGTATTGAGTGAGTTCGTTCCAATCCTTACTATTTTCCTTTGTTTCAATTTCCAGACTCTCTATTTGTGCTTGGTGGTTTGTGCTTTTCGTGTTTTTTGGGTGCTTTACCGACTTCACTGCCGGTACCGAGGTACTTTACGCTAAACGCACGTGGTCATAAAAATGTCTGAAGCGCGTTTTAAGCAACTTATAGCAGCACGTGGTAGCCTAAAAGCCAAGCTTACCCATTTTGCAACCCATTTAAAAGCTATAACTTCAGAACCTAAATCATCATTATCAGAAATTCAGTTAACAGAGCTTGAATGCCGCTTGTCTAAACTTGATGCTACCTCCGCTCAATTTGATATTATCCAAACAGAGATCGAGTCGCTAGCCGGTGAAGAGCACGATGAGTACGAGCAACGCGAGCAATTTGATAATCGCCTGTACTCGCTGCTCGCTGAAGCCACCGCGCTGGTAAAGGCAGCGCGGACACGGGCGGCGCGTGACGGGCTCGAGGAGGGCAAGCACGACGCCAGCGACGGCGTACATCAAGGTTTCGTGAGGCTACCCAAAATCAACCTGCCTCAATTCGACGGCAACTTTCAGGACTGGCTGGCATTTAAAGATACGTATATATCACTCATACACACCAACAAAGCAGTAAACCAAATTAATAAATTTCATTATCTCCGTGCAGCTCTTAAAGGCGCTGCCTTTAAGAGCTGCAGCCTCAGTTATACAAAGCATAGACTGCACATCAGAAAACTACAACATAACATGGAACTTGCTCACCAGTAGGTTTGACAATGAGCGCTTGTTAATCAGTAACCATATGAATGCTCTTTTTGATTGCGAACAAGCACAGAAAGAATCCAGTGCCTTTTTGAGAAACATAATTGACTCGACTAATAAAAATCTGTCTGCACTTTCCTCTCTTGGCTTACCCACTAACAACTGGGATGATGTAGTCATTCATTTTATGGTTAAGAAATTGGATTACAAAACATTCCGAGAGTGGGAAGAACATTGCAGTTCCATCAAAGGTCGTCCTACACTTGAGCAATTTCTAAAATTTTTAACAAACAGAGCAGACTTGCTGGGTACTATACAGCAAGAAACATTAAATAAAAACAGTAAACAGAATATTCAAAAGTCAGATATTAATACTAAAACTTCATTACCCTCTAATTATTCAAATGATTCATCTACAGTTACATGTCCTATGTGTAAAAAGAATCATGACCTCTTCAGCTGTCAGGATTTCAGAAACTTGGATGTTATCACCCGCAATCAGAAAATGTCACATTTTAAAGTTTGCAAAAATTGTTTGCGCTCAGGTCACACAGAAAAGTATTGCAAATTATCACATTGTAAATACTGTACCAGGAGACACAACACACTTTTACATATGAACAAAGAGACAGAAACACCTGTTCCTGTTGCTTTATCAGCAGAGATTCAGACTGACAAAACTTGCATCCTGCTTTCCACAGCGCTAGTGAAGGTGGCAGACTCCACGGGAAGACTTCGCACAGCTCGTGTCCTTCTAGACAACGGCAGCACTTCCCACTTCATCACGCAGCGCTTCAGTGAGAAACTAGGTCTTATTGCATACAGCACAGGCTCCATGGTATCAGGTATCAATAATCAATGTTCCTATAGTGCAGAGTCTTGTGACATAACCATACAATCATTCTCAGGCGACTATGTAGCAAAACTTAGTTGTTATGTATTACCTAGAATAACAAAGTCTTTGCCTTCGTCATTCATAGACATCAAAGACTTGCCTATTCCTCCGGGCATTGTTCTAGCAGATCCCTTTTTTAATGTTCCCTCCACCATAGATATATTGGTTGGGGCAGAAATCTTTTGGGATATTCTAACTTCCAACTTCATTGATTTAGGAAGCCAACGTCCTAAGTTGCAGCAAACTAAATTAGGTTGGTTAGTATCAGGCAGAATTAACATAAACAGAAATACAGACATTCAGATAAACAGAAAAACAGACTTTCAGACAAACAGAAACACATATATTCAGAATAATAATCAGAAAAACAAACACAGAAAAACATAAATGTTATTTCACACAGAACCAGATAACACAGCGCTAACATATAGGCTGTTCGTATCGTGCCTTACCGTTTCGTAGGTACAGTATAGTTTCATAGATATGAGTTATCTAATATTTTTGTTTTATTAATTGCATAGTTATAATAAATGCATTTGTTTTATTTTCCGTTCTTGTGGTGGGTGCCTATATGGAGAGCAGGCCACTGAATGTCATAGAGAACTTCCAAAAAAGTAAAAATAAATAGTTCAATTATTTGTACCTCGTTTGACCTTCAAAAGGTATGTATTGAATACCGCATATGGAAGCGGCATGACACTCTTTTATTCAAGAAAATACACAGTTTTTAACATGCGTTTTTACGAAAGTGTAACCCGCAACGGTTTCTGAAGCCAAAAGAGGTGGTAATGAGATTTGTCGTTGATGAACGTGAAGCCGTTAAAAGTTTAATTTTTTACTCGGATTTATGGCCCGGGCAAAATAAAAACAAGATCGTATTGGCAGCAATCCACAACGCTTCGCTCATGACAAAAATTTAGAAACTATACAGATGAATTATCTGCTGTCGGGGCACACAGGGTAGAGATATTATATAGACAGTATTCACGCTACAATCGAAAATTCGATTCAACACACAATGGTATGGGCGACTTCACAGTGGCTGACAATTTGTCAGATAGCCAGAAAAGATCCAGGACCCTATCAGGTGGAAGGTCTTACACATGAAGACTTCAAGAATTATGAGGAATTGTCCGAAAAATATTGCAAGGGAAACCTTGCCGATAAATAAGTAAGATTTGTATAGCAACATTTAAGATGTCTAAGCCAAACGTGATGGTCGTCAAATATAGCATGCAAGATGATGCAAAAGATGAGTCCATACAAATTTATACAAAACCGAAACAAAATATAAACTCTTTACAATCAGAGACACGAAGAGGGCTTCCTATAACTCCACTGTGTCAGCTGCTTACTGCTTTACGTTTTTATGCCACTGGAAGCTTTCAGATTGTATGTGGAGATATCATGCATATTTCTCAATCGACAGTGTGTAATATAGTGAAGAGAGTTAGTCGAGCATTGGCATTGCTAATGCCAGATTTTATTAAGTTTCCTGCAAATTTGAGGAATACAAAGGACGGTTTCGAAAGCTTGGTTGCATAGGCAGAGCACCTGGACTGAAAAATATTGTAGGGGCGATTGATTGCACCCACATTAAAATCACCAAGCCTAGAGTATTCTTCATACAGAGCAGTAACGGAATAGAAAAGGTTATTTTTCATTGAATGTGCAAGTAGTTGGGGGTCCTAATTTGATGATATATCAAATACCTGTAAAAAAAATACCCATGTTTGCAAATGAATAAATGATTATGATTATGAAAGCAGTACGTTGGGCTGGCAGTACCCATGATAGCCGAATCTTTAGAAACTCACGACTAAATATAAGGTTGTTAAATAATGAAATTGATGGGGTATTACTTGGAGATGGAGGATATCCTTGCACTAGGTAAATAATATAGTAATTATACAATAATAATAATATAGTATTATTCATAAATGACAAAACTATAATTATATCAATACTATGTGACATGTGGTATTCAAAGCATCATAAATAGCCCACTTCAATATATCTAATTTGTTAACAATAAAGCATTCTTTATTACAGACATATGTATATTGACTAAAGTTTCAAATCCCAGAACTGCACAAGATGAGAGATATAATAAAGTGCAAATAAAATCAAGAAATTCCGTAGAACGTTTATTTGGAGTATGGAAAAGACGGTTTCCATGCTTACAAATTGGTCTATCAACCAAACTGTCGACAACAGCCAATATCATAATTGCTTGTGCAGTGCTCCACAACATTGCAATAGAAGTAAATGACATTTTTGAAGTTGAAGACATACAGCCTTCTTACACAGCAATGACAAGCACAACAGGTACCAGTGATGGATTGGTACTTCGAGCAAATATTATTTCACGCTATTATATGTTTTAAATTAATTATAAAATAAAAAGAATATTTTCACTTACATCATATTTTATTTATTTACAAAGAACAAATCATATGAATAAAATAGTTATTCTTTCTCATATTTTGCTAATTCTTTTAGTTTTATTTGTAATTTAGTTTTAAACAAATTTTCTTTGTGTTCACTCTCTAAAAGTTCAAACTTGAGTTCTTCTTCGTGCATATTTTTCTTAAATTCCAATTCTTGTTCTAATATTTTACACTTTAAAATATCTATTTTATAAGTTTTCAAATTTTCGTAACTCTTTTTGATAGGAGTTTTGAGATCTATTTCCTTTTCCTCTTGAGTAACTTGTGCGTCTTGTGTTTTACACCAAGCTTCATTATTGTTATCGCCTAGTATGAATATGCTCCCTGAAAAAGATAAAAAAATGTTACCGAATATAATGATACATTACATGAGAGCCTACTAGCTTTAGCTTGCATTTTTTCAGGATCCAAAGTAACCCGTGTTAATCCAATTTTCATGGAAATCTGTTCAGCTGTTTCAATGTGAAGGAATAACAATCAAACCAACACATCATAGTATTACTATTGCCTTTATAATATAAGTGCAACACGGGCATTAATTTGTAGTTATTTATGCTGAAGGACTTAAAACCCAAAACACAAAATACAAAGAAAGTAAACTTTGGGCAAACTTATAAAGTTCCCTGACTAATAATAAAAAGGCATTGTAGGTAATACATGCTGGGACACAGCTAGTTATTAACTGATAATAACTAGATACCTACTTAATTATTTATCATTATTGCTGGGGCACAGCTAGTTATTTATAATGGATAATCTCTTACCATCAATATCACTATCAATATCCACAGCAATGTTAGTAA
Organism: Hecatera dysodea; assembly: GCA_905332915.2. Taxonomy (NCBI): domain Eukaryota; kingdom Metazoa; phylum Arthropoda; class Insecta; order Lepidoptera; family Noctuidae; genus Hecatera; species Hecatera dysodea. The sequence goes on along the minus strand of HG995290.1, from coordinate 3,375,577 downwards.
GGATATTTTTATCTATATCCATGACTTTGGTATCGATAGGATCCATATCAATAACAGATGGCCCACCTCCTGTTAAGTGGCGAATATTTTCTATTGTTTTAGACTCCCTTGCTTTTGCCTTCATGTTATACCATAGCTTAATTAATTGTTTCGTAGATGCCTGAAACAATGAAACGTATGGATATTAGATAAGTAACTGCATACTGCATAGTACTAAAACGGTACTTAAGGAAAAGACCATGAAACTACTTATCTGTAAATGATAAAAGTATACAAATCACATTATATTTACCTTTTGAGTAACAATAGAGGATTCATTAAATTCCGCCGCTATTTTCACCCATGACTGCTTCTTTTTTAAAGCACTCGTAGCATTTGTTTGTTTGCAGCTTAGGATAGTATCATATTTTTGTATGATATACAAAAATAAATCCTTTTCCAAACTTGACAATGGTTTTTTCCTGTCTACTTCAGTCATATTTAGACATTTACGAGATTGGAAAGATATTTAAAGAAAAATTTCTCTCGCCGACCAAACGGTTTAGATTTCAGAATTAATTTCAGGTAATAGTTGTCAGAAATGAATGTATAACCTTTCTAAGTAAAAAATCAAGAGTCGGGCATATATCCATGTGTAAAAAGTAAACATTTTAATTTAATAGGGTTATATCATGTCAAACGTTTTGTTTCTCCAAGCATTTTTCTTTTTTTGTATCGACAAAATGATGAAAATAATATATTTTTTACAGTTTAAAGTACTATATGCAGCGCTTTTGCTATTATAAATATAAAATAAAGTAATATTAAGTATATCATTGCAAGATTTTAAAAGTAATCCAGACCGTACGTTTGCCTTTTCACGGAACGAAACGCAGAAACGAAGTGTTGCCACACAGAAACAACCACCAAACTTCGAGCGAGTGTTACTTGAGCAATTGCTCAAGCAAGTAACGTGTGTTACTCAACTATAGAATGAAAATTTGAAATTAAGAATTCTAACTTTAAGTAATGACTTAATTAAGAAATTACTTAGCAAGAAGTAATTACTTGTTTATAAATACGGGTGTAACACTTACGCCATGTTTTTGAATATACTCCGAAAATCTTCATTGAAATTTGAAATGGTGGAATATCCCGCTGAACTTGTGGAGTACGTTCGGAAACTTAATCTCGCGTTACAGTTGGGGATCTTTACTGCCATTTTATCACGATACGTGGCGCATCGTCGGGATGGCCATTGAAAGCTGTCAGTTCAATATATTTTCTAACCTATAACTCACGAAATTTTAATTTTCTCACAATATGCCTCTGTGTGCTGTACCAGGATGTACTAACCCCGGTGTACATTTATTTCCCAAAGATCCAACATTAAAAAAGAAATGGGAAAAGGCTATACGTCGCAAAAATTTTGTAGCGACACAGCATAGCAGGTTATGTCGGAGTCATTTCCAGGAATCTGATTATGTAGGAGAGTCTGCTTATACAGGTGAGTTATTATTCTATATATGTGTTGATACCAGTCATCATTTTTACAGACAGAGACTTCGGATCCCTTTGATGATTAATGTACTTACCTAACTAGCTTGTACGTTATCAAAGTGTGTATGAAAACTGTTTATTTAGTAAATAAACCAATGAACATGTATCCTGTGCTTCCTACTTATATTTTTCCATTCGTGTTTTTCAGGAAATCCTCAAATATGCCGATTTCTCAAAAAGGGAACTGTACCAAGCATATTCCCTTGGTCCACCCGGGTGTCAACAACACCTACATCACGAAGTCTTCGGTATTTAGAAAGAAGCAAACGCAGAATTGAATTCACACAGCCAACTGAGGACGAAAGTATTCCCGAACCATCTACAAGCAATGAAATAGAAATATCTACTATCGAGAACACTTAAGAAGTAATTACTCCCAGTACAGTATCTGTTAGTGTGCAATGTGGTAGTTCTTTAGGAATCATATCACTAGAGAATATGAGGGCAAATCAGAAAGCAATGCATTTTTATACTGGGCTAGAAAACTATGAGAAATTCATGCTCGTTCTAGACACATTAAGTCCCATGTGCCATCATTTAAATTACAAGGGAAGTAAAGTAATCAATGTTTCTGTTGGTGACCAACTTTTGTTAACTCTTATCAAGCTAAGGAGGTATTTACCAGATTTTGAGTTAGCATTTTTATTTGGTGTTTCCCAAACAAATGTTGCGAATATTTTTGTAACTTGGATCAATTTTATGTATGAAATGTGGAATTTAATTAATATATGGCCCAGTAAAGCATTGGTGCAATACTTTATGCCAGAGTCATTTAGAAAAGATTTTGAAAGTACAAGGATTATTGTGGACACAACTGAAATACCCATTACAAAGCCTGGGAATCCTGTAGCACAGCAGGCGACGTTCAGCAGCTACAAGCACAAAAATACTGTAAAGGCTATGATTGGAGCTACACCTGGTGGTGTAATATCATTCGTCTCTGAATGTTATGGAGGTTCAGTCAGTGATAGACAGATTATAGAAAGATCCAATCTTAAAAATCTGTGTGACAGTGGTGATTCTATCATGGCAGATAGAGGTTTTAATGTCCAGGACATTTTTGCTCCAAAGGATATTAAAATTAACATTCCCATGTTTTTAAAAGGAAAATCACAAATACCAGGTGTCAAAATAATACAAGATAGAAAACTAGCAAGCAAACGTGTTCATATAGAACGTATTATAGGTCTAGCTAAAACTTACAAGATTTTAAAATGTGAATTAAGCCCATATCATGTACCGCTAGCATCTAGAATTTTATTTGTTTGTGCTATGCTTTGTAATTTTAGAGAAAATATTATGAAATAAAAGCTTTCTTATCGTTTCATTTATAAGTTTTATTATAAACCTTAATCTTTAAAAAAATATTTCTTAATTACAGCATTTTTAAAAAAGTTTTCATAAAAATAATCTAGTTTTGTCAACATATGCTGAATGAATTGTTCATCCCGTTCTATAAATATAACATGTAAACTTTTATAGGTAAAAATCAATAAATTACAATATAATCTTTTTGTTACATATAACTGCCCTTGAATTTGGTAATAATAAATATTAGTCCAATTAAATATAATATTAAATATAATTAATTATATTAGTTATCCAAATTAAATCACATCCTCTACTCCCCCTTCTTCGCACTCTTTCTAAGTTAATCCGTACGTCCCGCTATTGGTCTCACAAAAACCCTCCTCTCCTTGTCAATAGTTATAATAAATTTAATAATATGAAAATTTCCATAGTCCAATCAAATATTAACCCAATATTTGAAGTAGATTTTAATTCTTTACTCTTTCGCCCTAGAATTATCTTTAACTTTGGCATCCCTAAACATGATCCTGCTGCTAATGACAAATTCAATCAAATTCTAACAGAGGAATGGCATGATTGGCTTACAATATTTACAGACGCCTCAAAGCTGTCAGATAATAGCAATGTTGCATCTGCTGTGTGGATCCCGAAGTTCAAAATAATTTTAAGTTTTCGTAGTCCTGCATTTGGCTCCACTTTCACTGGGGAAGCGATAGCTATTTTTGAAGCGGTATCCTTTATTGAAGGGCATGGTCTAAACAAATCTATAATTTTCTCGGATTCTCTTAGCTGCTTACAAGACTTAATAAAATCTCCATTTCGTTCCCGTAACAATTGTCCCCTAATTTTACAAATCAAACAACTTTTATATAGATGTCATTGTTTGGGCATAGACATAGCTCTGGCCTGGATCCCCAGCCACTCGGGGATTATTGGTAATGAGAACGCGGACTCGATCGCCAAGTCAGCTACCCGAAATGGGATTGATCTACACACATCCTGTTACTCCCGAGATTTACGCTGTCAGGTTAAACCTGAAATGATGAATAGCTAGAATACTCAATGGCAGAAAACTCGTTTAATAAAAGGAAAATTCTACGGCTCGATTCAGCCAGTTATTCCATCAAAGTGCTGGTTCAGCAGACTCAAATTTTCCAATAAACTGGCTACTTCTGTCATAATTCGACTTCGACTTGGGTTTGTTTGCACTCCTGTTTTTTTGGCTAAGCTCCGTGTGAGAGACAACTCTTTGTGTGAATGCGGTCTGGATGAGGGTACTCTGGAGCACTTATTTTTTTCCTGTCCTCGACTAATAGTTCCCCTTTACGAATTACTTCCTCCTGATATTCCCCGCCCAATTAATATTCCCTTCCTCTTGTCTTTAGTTCATACTCCTGTGGTTAAAATTCTTTATAAATTTATTAATATTAATAAAACCCGTTTGTAATTCTACTATAATTATTTTAAAATATTATATCTAGTATTATATTATTAAATCTAACTAGTTAATGTTTTAACTCTTTATGTGACGTCTTAATTATTTATTTATATATTAACCTAAATGTTTTGTCCTTTTTAGCATGGTGTGATAATGGAAGACATCGCTACAAAAACTGATCAATAGTCGTTAAACAGTAACAGCAATTGAGAACCGATCATTATCATCTCATTACCTTGACATTGGCAAAATCATCGAAGGTTATTCGATGGAGCCATAACCTTAAAAAAATTGAATTGAATTGAAATATTAGTCTTTTTCAAATATAATTGTTCATTTTCATCATATTGCAAATATGGTACTGTAATAGGACTAATTTCCTGATTTCTGGAAGCATATGGACATTTTACTTCTACTATGGCTTCTGGTCCCAGTAAACCATCAGGAGATGCTCCTAAATAAGGCCTTTCTTGGCATAAAAACAAACCACATTCTTCTACTACCACACCATAAGTCTCCATGTATCTTTTGATGGCAACTTTTTCATTTATTATGCCATGTGCCATGGCTTTAGTACGGATATGATTTTTATTTAATATTTGATCCGAATATTTAATTAGAGTTTCACTCTTCAAGTGGCACACAGTATGAAAAACACTGGCTGTTATGTGGGTTTTTCTATACTCATACCACTTTGGATTGGAACTTTGTCCTCTAGTTTCAAGTTCGATTTCTTTAATCTTATTTTCTGAGACATTAAGTAAATTGAGTGATTCTAAAAATACATCCAGTGCTGTTTTTTCCATATAATCATGATCTAAACATATTCCTCGTTGGTTGGCTGGAGGATATAATTGTTTAAGAGGCATTGATGACTTTGGATAATTTAAAATCAATGACTGAAACCGGGATTGAAATGCCTTTTTATCAAAATTAGGGTTTTGTCTCAAGTATGGAGAGTAAACAGAATTATTTATGTCTCTTTTAGATGGTAATCTGGAGGCTCTCAATGGAGTGGCATAATATTTCTTTGCAGGCCTATGGAACGTCTGTAGTTGTGATGTAGAAACTTCATGTAGTAGTATTATTTTTTGCCTGACAATATTTTCAGCGGCCAGAAGTACCACAGCTATGTGTTTACAATGAGCTTCTTTTCCTTCTCCTGCCGCACATTCACAGCTTGCTTCTTCAGGCATTCCATCGTTGCTTAATTTAATATTGACCTCATATTGAAGCTGCTTCATAGATGCCTTGCAGTAACCTGGAAGAAGTATTGATATGTTTAAAATTACATATTAACATTTGAAAATCAACATTGTGCATTGTCAACCATGGAAGGAGTGACTTAGCTACACTTTAATTTCTATCATGTCATCAACTTTTAAATTAATATTTTAAGTGAGAATAAGCTTACCTTTTAGGTATGTATCTTGGCCGGATGTTGCTGACCGTAAAACAAGAAGGTATCTTGATTCATATAATTTTACAGCATCACTAATATTCTTATTAAATCTGCAATAAAAACCATTATGTTAAAATTAATGCTGGACAAAGGTATCAAACAAAATTTACCTGTATCATTGAAATAATATATATTACATACCTGTCAAAGTAATTTTGAATATGTTGTTTGGTAATCTTCGGCAATATGGTGGAGCTATTAACGTCGTGGTAAAGTTCTGCAGCAGGAACGTCAATTGCTTGGCTTTCAGAAGCTTGAGGGCTTTGATTACCGAAATTAAAATTTCGGTCATAAGCTTCTAACCTAAAAAATAAACAATACAATTTTATCATTAAAGTAATGTTTTCTCATTTTTCGTAAATTTTCCTACGATGAGTCAAGTAACAATTAACACGTAACTACTGAAAAAATATCCAAACCTAGAGCATAGCACTGTTAAATAATATATTATTAGATAAAAGTTTACCTCTCAATAAGATCGGCTTTCTTCCCAGTTATCCTTCCTCCTCGTTTTTTCAGTTCGTCTTTCAATTCTTTAACCTTCCAGGTACAATACATGTTGTCAAACACGATAGTAGACCGGTTTAAAACACAAAAAAAAATGCAAGAACCAAAGTGTAAACAAGTAAACAACGCGAATACTATTTGACAGCAGCCATCCCGCCCGTGGCGACATCTGGGCTGAGCTTTGCGTGTGGATCCCCATTACAACGTGTTGTTTTGCATCCTCGTCAAATCCACGGACGTAATAGGCTAGTTGACAAAATTTGGAAATTAGTTTAAAACTATAGCTTAGCATCTATTTCACCCCAAAAATATATTATTTTAAGAAAAATAGGTCTTTTACATTAGTATTTTGAGACTATTGAAATGAATTTGAAATTGATCGTGAAAAAGGCCAAGACTGTCATGGCGTCTTTAATGACGTCACATCTCGCGAAACAGTCGTATTTGTTTATAACAGTCAGCTGTGTTTTTTAAATAAATAATGAATTCCTCATATTATAAATACTGTATAGTGCCCCAGTGTACAAGTACAACGGTAAAGACGCAAAACAAATTATTTATATATGTTCCAAACAATAAACAAATACGAAGAAAGTGGTTAAAAATGGCAAGGTGGGAACATTCTCTTACTTTATCAATTGATTCCACAATTTATTTCTGTGAAGATCATTTTGATGTAAGTATTAAGTAACACAACTCGATGTATCTATTTATAAATGTATAGTAAAAGAAATGAATTTTGCAAAATCTACCATAATATACCACACAAAACCTATAAATTTTTATGACTTGAATAGGGTTTTATGATTTATTTGGGAAAGACTTTAGAATAACGGTTGTGAAATTTGTACTTTTGAGGCAGGGGGAGGGGGGAGGGAGGGGAGGAGATCCCATCCGAGCAAAAATAAAGTTTAGGAAATGCATAGTAGGGTCATTACACTGGATCGCGGCCCTGCGTTGTTTCGCGGCCTTTTAGAGGACCAACCGTCTAAATATTACAATAATAAGAATTCTAACTCAATCTTGCCAACGTGTTGTGCCATTTTAAAAAGATGGATAGTTACAGAATGTAATGCCTATTAAAATTAGTCGATTATCCTAATCCATGTGCCGGAATTAAATCGTCCATTTTGCCAGCCGCGCTGTCAGCGCTCACACGTACGCAAAACTGCGAAAAAAATAGTGAACAAGTCCCGCTTCAAAAGTAAGTATTTCAAGTTAACGATTACTTATTACTAGTGTGATTGTTTGTGAGTTATCATAGTTGTTTGTTTCATGTTATTTTTCATTTTTTTTGGGAGTAAATCACTTTAATACCAGTTTTTATTGGGGGCCGCGAACCAAAATACTAAATTAGTAGTAGAGTTGGTATACGGCCGGGTGGCCGCGGCACTAGCTCATTGAATGAAATAAGTCGGTTTTCTTTCTTCATAGTAATGTAAATAAAGCTTCGTTTTGTGCAACATTTTTTTATTGTTGGTGTTGGTTTAAATAATATAGTTAGTTCACGGCCGCCAAAATCTAATTTTATACGGATTTATAGCTATCATGGCCGCAAACTAACACTTCTTGCTAACAAAACAAATTTGGTTCGCGGCCCTCTAAAAATCATATGAAAAATAGAAGGCCGTTATTTGAAAATAGAGGTGTCAGTTTACGGCCACTTCTTTTCACTGACTGTTTTGGTTGGTGTTTAGGTAATTTTTGTTATTACAGATGTCTACGAAAAAACCCAAAAAAAACTGTGACTTACACTGCTGAAACTCTACAGAAGGCATTAAAAGAATTCGCGAAGAACAAATCCCAATCAGAGAAGCATCACGTAAATTTAGTATTCCATTAATTATTCCAAGAATCTATTAGGTGGCAGAAGGCCGGACGAACTAAAAAAACTAAAAAAACCGAGCCAGTGCTGGGAGAACAAGGCGAGAAAAAGGTTGTAGATTAGCTTATAAATATAGCCAAATGTGGTTTTCCCGTAAAGAAGCAAGAGCTATTAGATACAGTTCAAAAAGTTGTCAAAGATTTTAAAAAGCCGAATCCTTTTAAGGATGATCGTCCTGGGCAAACATGGTATCTAAACTTTTTGAAACGACATCCTGAGATATCAGTAAGATCAGCAGAAGGAATCAACAAAGCTCGCTCTAGGGTGACCGACGAATCGATTCGACTGTGGTTCTGTCTGTGTTCTTTGTGGAACTGAAAATGTTTTTAGAGCAAGAGGGGCACTTGCAGAACCCGAAAGGATGTTCAATGGTGATGCAAGTGGTTTTTCACTTTGCCCAGAAACAGAAAAAGTTCTTGGGCCAAGAGGTTATCGAAATCTCTACCAAATTAAAGTCGGCAACGAAAAGATAACAACAGTACTCGCAACATTCAACGCTACTGGTGGAATGTGCCCGCCGTTGGTGGTTTTTCCATATATTATACCACCAAAAAGTTTACAGACAACATGCCACAACACTGGAGTCTAGGAAGAAGCGAATCCGGGTGGATGAATGGAGATGTAGTTCCACATAGTAGACCCAAAATGCAATTGGGATTTGAAAATCGTGACACTGAGTCAGTAACATTATCTGAAGTGCCAACTTTGAAAAACAGCTTGCCATTATGTACCGTTACTAATACAGAAAAATCGGAAGTTTCATTAAAATCGGTTCAGTAATTTCGCAAAATAGTGACTTGAAAATTTGTATGAAATGCCATACGGCATACACGCTCTTAAGTGATAACTCGTTATAGAATTTTTTGAAGACTGATTAATATTAGTTACTGTTAACAAGTTACATACATGTTGATTATTTAAAATACTAGTCTTGTACGCTAAATGATAGAACTCAAGTATTTTTTTTTAATGATAACCAAACTTAATTTGTTGCAATATAAATTGATTATAAAACGTTCTGTTTTATTTCATTATTTGTACATAACTATCTCAGTTATGTAATGTGTTTAACAAAGTGAGAAAAATAACTGCAGTATAGTTGAATTAAAGTGTAATAATTATGTTAGAAGTATGGAAGAAGAATAAATGCATTGCCTATAGGTTAGCGAGTTTCGAATAAGGAAAGAAAGGAGGGAAAATAGAGGAAGGAAAGAAGAAAGGACGGAGCAGAAAGAATAACAATTCTTTCTGCTCCGTCCTTCCCCGCACAAATTATGAAGGTGAGTCGGGAGAAGGTAAAATGCATTAGAATGCCTGAATGACGAGATAGTAGTGCGTGACCCCAGATAAGATTAACAAATCTTGTGGAAATAAGAGATGTAAGAATAGTGTAAGGCAAGGTGAAGTTAGAGCATATGAAAGGGACGAATATTGAAGAGAACATGCTTCTTAAGAGTAAAGGCTTTTGATTGACAATCGCGGTCATATGGGAATTTATGATAAGACCATTGGGTATTGCGAAAAGTATACGTAATAATTGTATAAAACTGGCGGCCGAAAACTAACTATAGGGTGGCCGCGAACTGAAAAAAGTGGCCGTCAACCGGCATTTTGAGTATATTTTTGGTTTTTATTTATTTAAAAAAAAAACCTGTTAGAATAGTCCTCCAATACTTATGTCCAAAAATAACTAGATGATATCAGCTACACCTGCAGAAACCATCAGAACCTGACTTATGGACATATCATACTATTTTCAAAGACCAAAGTTAGGAAGGCGACTAAAAGGCCGCCAACCGGCGCAACGACCCTATTTTTTTTTAATAATTTTAAAAAATGTCATTTTGAGGTTATATTTGCGTATTTTTTTGATACTATTACCTGATTTAAAGGTGAATAACTGCTTTCCCCTCTGTCCCTAGTCGCCGGAAGACCAGTCGACGGAGCCCCGCTTCGCGGGGCTCCTACTTCTGAGTGGTTTAAAAAAAAATAACCACGAAGGAGATGGTGGGGTCTGTGTTCGCTCGCTTCGCTCGCTCACTAGACCCCGCCATCTCCTTCTAACCTAAATCTATCCAAGTCGGGGTGCCCCCAAGTCCCATCATCGAAACGCGAGTACAAACATTGAAACTATTGAAAGACTTAGCAGAAAGAAAAAAATGGAAGGACTTTAGAATAACGGTTGTGAAAATTTGTACTTTTGAGGCTCAGGGGAGGAGATCCCATCCCAGTAAAAATAAAGTTTAGGAAATGCATAGCTTTTTTTAAATAATTTTTAAAAATGTCATTTTGAGGTTATATTTGCGTATTTTTTTGATACTATTTACCTGATTTAAAGGTGAATAACTACTTTCCCCTCTGTCCTATGGCCCTAGTCGCTGGAAGACCAGTCGATGGAGCCCCGCTTCGCGGGGCTCCTACTTCTGATTGGTTTAAAAAAAAATAACCACGAAGGAGATGGCGGGGTCTGTGTTCGCTCGCTTCGCTCGCTCACTAGACCCCGCCATCTCCTTCTAACCTAAATCTATCCAAGTCGGGGTGCCCCTAAGTCCCATCATCGAAACGCAAGTACAAACATTAAAACTATTGAAAGACATAACAGAAAGAAAAAAATGTTTGCCCATATATAACGTTTCGTTTCACCTTTAGCAGATACCATATGAAAATAATAACTCGTCGTAATAAATCGTCACAAAATAATTTTTAAAATAGTTATTCAAACAAAAAAAACTGAAATCACTGACTAGTTGTTAAACACTACTAAAATAACTCAAAAGAACGTGAATAAAAGAAAAAGAAAAAAATATGCGTCAACTTTTTGTGTGCTAAATCAAAACGCATTATTAAAAACTAACTAAAATAGCAACACCTGCTGTCAACTTTACGTCAAAAGCGTCAAAATTGTCCAAATTAGAGGTTAATTTTGCAAAGTTTGATATTTTTTATTTCAGAAAGTATTTATTTCCTAAACTTGAAACTTCGTGAGATTGTTAAGAATAATAAGTACTTTGCACAAAAAAATATGAAGACTACACGGTATCCGTTATTCTAAAGTCGAGCCAGGGATTCAAAGGCACGAGATGAAAAAAACTTTGCTCTAGTGTAACGCACATAACTTTTCACTTCAGCAGCGAGAACACTACGAGTTAAAATAATAAACAGGAATAGTAGTACCTTTATACTTAATTCTGCATTAATAACTTGTTGTTTTTACTCTTCCGGCGTTAAAATACTGTTCTCGTAGCTAGTTTCACTCATAATATATTACGATTATTTTAATATTTTTTACTTTTCAACTCTACGCCAGCCACGTTCGATTCTGGAGCTCTTTTATTTAAAACTAACAGCGCGCCGCGGTTTTACCCGCGTAGTTTGCGTTCCCGTGGGAATATCGGGATAAAATATATAAATGGGCTATCTAACACTGAAAGATTTTTTCAAATCGGACCTGTAGTTCCTGAGATTAGCGCGTTCAAACAAACAAACAAACTCTTCAGCTTTATAATATTAGTATAGATGAGGTGTATTCGGAAATTGCGCCCAAGATATTTTATTATTCAAAATATGTTATGTAACATTATTGAAACTAGAAATAAATATTTAGAGGTTAAATATCAGTTTTATTTGCAGTAAATACTTATTTTCGTTTTAATACAACAATAAGATAAAATTAAATAAATTGCATTAAAAGACATAATTTTCTTTTTGCAATTTTTTTTTAGTTAGTACTAAAATTCTGAACGTGTTTGTCTCTGAGGTCGAATTCAAAATCGGAACTACGAAAGGCCTGGTCTTTGTCTCTCTCTCTCTTTCTAATGGCGGGAAAGAGATAGAGTGTAAATGTTTCGAATTGTAGGTATGATTAACCCAAGGCTGAATGAGATATTTGCGGCTTTCTGAAAATAAAATAATTTAAAAGTTATTCAGTGAGCAAAATCGCATTTTGCTCACTAATTCAGGCAGCAAAACCTCCCCTCGGAGGTGGACCGCAGCGGACTTTGTTTCCGCTGTGGTCAGCCCGGTCATCGGGCCGGCTCGTGCGAGGCCACGCCGCACTGCAGTGCATGTGCGGCTGTTGGCAAGCCGGCCGAGCACTGGGCTGGGGGAAGGGCCTGCGCGCCATCCGCCCCGACCAAGGGCAAGAGGTCCGCCGCAGCCGCCGCCTCTGCCGCCGCCGCGGCTTCCGTCGCCGCCACTGCCGCTTCTGCTGCGGGTGCTGCGACTCCCAACACTCGGGAGGGTGCTGAGATGGAGTGCCAGTAATGGTCCCATTTCGGCCCCCTCCAGAGACAAGTCGGCCGCTGTGCTATTGCGCAGTGACTGATGCCTGGGGACGGTGAGCGTGGGTGGCTCGCCGTCCGATACCAGGTTGAGTCGACGACGCGTTGTGTTCCACGCGCGCCGCAAGGAGCCGTCAGCACCGAGGACGGGGCCCCATAGGGTCGGTGCCTGCTAGGGTTGCGGAATTTGTTCGAAAGAGTTACCGCGGCCCTGGAACGCAAAGGGCACATGGAGGAGCACGGGTGGGTTTTAGTCAGTAAAAGTCTGACACTCCCTACCGCTCCACCCAGGGCGGGAGGGGTCATTTGATGATTTCCCATCCAAAAAAAAGAAAAAAAAAAGGCAGCAAAACCTAAAATCATGTTTGAGCTACTGAAGTGAAAATATTATTTTCGTTTTATAAAATGTAATAATTCTATGCATTGCAATTTAATAAGGAACAACCATAGTTGAAAAAACGAAGGATGTCAATAATCGCAGAGTGTTTGAATGAGCCAAAGGAAAGTAGTACCCCAAGTTTATACGTTTTTCAAAACGAACTGTAGTAATTTAAAAACAATTGCTGAAAGCTTGTGAAATAACCTGTTCACTTTATACGAAAATGACAGCAACAACATAGCGTTTCGCGAGGTGTCACGCTTCCATGCTCTTCTCTGATTGGTGTTTAATGTCACGTGATTAAACGCCTCATTTTGTCGATTTTATTTTACAAAAATATGTTTAATCTTTTGTTATATTAATAGAAAAGTTGTTTTTTTGTTTACTAATTATCATGGTTAATCATTAGAAACTCAAAGCCATCCGATTTATTCTTAGTGGAAACAAGCCTATTATGCTAATGATTCTCGACCCAAATCAACAATAAAATGAGTAGGTATTTTTTTAATTTATTTTTGTTATTTACGGAAATCCGTGTGAACAAGACGTATTTAAATGCGGCCCGTCTGTTTCCAGCTTTATAACTGCGCTTTCACACACACAAACAAGAAACGCAAACAATACATCGATCATTCGACAAATTCGTAGGTACCTAATCCCCCGCGCACGGCCGCACGCGCCTAGCCGCGCCTCCCCCCGCCCCGCGCGGCGCGGCCCCAAAACCAACAGTGTGTTTGATGTCACCGCAGTGTGCGTTCGTTTTGCGAATCCCGCTTCTCGGTACATCGTTGAGACGTAGGTACAAAGTGTAAGATGACGGGCAATTATTCCAATGTCGAGTTGGTAGAGATAGTCCGCCTTTATGCCATCAGTGGAAACAGCCTACGTGGAGCCATCCGGATGTTCACGGAAATGTTTCCCGATCGGGAACCCCCATCACAGAGCGTCATGCTGGCTACTACGCAGAGACTACGGGATCATCGGCAGTTTGACGTACCCCGGCATGCTCAAGCACGCGGCAGCGTAGGCCTACATGTCGCCTTGCAGGAAGACATCCTGGAATACTTCCAGCGAGAACCACGGGCAAGTACGCGGGAGGCTGGTGACCGCTTTGGAGTGTACCCTGTGCACCACACCACAGGGTGGTGCCTACTGAAGCGTGAAAGGTTTCTTGACTATTAGATCGGTCGCGGAGGACATGTGGCCTCTTAACTTTTATTTTGTGAGGAGACGTTAAAAGGTTATTTTAGACGTAAAAAGTGACAAGTATAACAAAATTACGTGCAAGGATAATTAGTGCTTTCGACTCTTTAAAAACGAAGGTGTTAGTTTTACGTAGGCTAAAAAAAACCAGCTACATTGTGGTCGACTGTGCCAAGAGTGTGGTGATGGAAACTGAACAATACCTCCGGGTAACATAAGTAGGTAGGTAATTTATTTATTTGTTCATTTTGTAAATACGTTGTTAGCTTAATTAATTTTATTACCTACTGTAAATAAGTCGATTTCAGATTTTTAAGTGAATCAATAATACCTAAGATTCGAAAGTATCACCACACACTTACACTTAACTAGCACATCTTTCCATTTCCATCAAACGTAGAAAACATTTTTTGACTTAGTAGGTATCTAAATCGGTATACCAACTAAGGTAGGCATTATTGCCGGTCCTAAGCCCGTTAAGTAAGAAGGAAAATTACAAATCAACCAATTTAATCCACAAATAAAAAAAAAATCATTACGAAAACTTTAATTTGACGGATAGCAATAAAGCAAAACTAACATTTTAATCTTCGAAGATTTTAATAATCATCTGATAACAGGTCATTGAACTTTTCTTTGGCGCACTAGTATTACTGTCATTAGTAAGATTTCCGTATTCCAATGATGCTTAAAAATGAGTTAATTATCAAGCGAAATTTATGACAATAAAGTAGATGATTTCCGAAATAAAATTAGGTAAAATTATTGCTACTGGTCGCCGTAGGTCATCGCACGGTCGCACACGTACCTACGCACTAGCATTTCGTAGGTAAGACGTCGACACTCACGCACACAGCTGCATTGTCGCTGTGTGCGTAGTCGCCTGATTCTGTGGTATTCGTATTGAATCAAGGATTGTATTCTGAAATACTGTTTAATTTCAATAACAAAAAAAAGCAGCGCTTATTGGTTATTGGCCGGTACCGTACTTTCAATTGATTACTTATGTATTTTATGACAACCTCCTGAAATTTGACGAGGATGCAAAACAACACTTTGTATATATTATGAATAAATTATGTATTGCACACTAAACATTGTGTTCATTAAAACCAACTTATAAACTAGAGCAACTATATTATTATATATTATTTTTATCATAAAATACATGACTTAAACATAACCGTAACTTACCGATAAATATTGAATTGTGTTTCGGAACGTTACGGCGGAGAGCTACAAAACAGCCATAGACAATCTGTCCCTGTCCAGCTAAAACTCGGTCAGAATTAGGAATGTCATAATACGAAATTAAACCAGCCAGTAAAATGAACTGCCTGGAACTTGCCAGGTTTTTTAAAAGTTCGTAATAGGCATCCAGTTCTGTGAGGTTAATGCTCAGTTATTTATCACCTTTAAAACGTTGTGCGTTAGCAAAACAGGCCACGATATTCAAGAAAACTTCGTTTCCTACAGATATTTCTGAATGTTATGATATTTCTAGAGCGACTCTGCAAAATAAAATACACAATTGGATTGACAATAAAACACTTAAATAATACTTGATTTTTTATTTAAGTAATTATGTAATTGAGTGTAGTTCTACTTGATTTATAGGTCTTTTAAGAAAAACATTACTGCAATAACTCAAAATTTTTATCAAGTCCGTGAGCAGTCAGGATGATGAAGCGTCGCTAGTCCATAAGTCAGTCGTGAGTATTATGTGAGGAATAGGCTTGTTTCCACTAAGAATAAATCGGATGGCTTTGAGTTTCTAATGATTAACCATGATAATAAGTAAACAAAAAAACAACTTTTCTATTAATATAACAAAGGATTTAAAATATTTTTGCAAAATAAAATCGACAGAATTAGGCGTTTAATCACGTGACATTAAACACCAATCAGAGAAGAGCACGGAAGCGTGACGTCACACCTCGCGAAACGCTATGTTGTTGCTATCATTTTCGTATAAAGTGAACAGGTTATTTCGCGAGCTTTCAGTAATTGTTTTTAAATTAATACAGTTCGTTTTGAAAAACGGATAAACTTGGGGTACTACTTTCCTTTGGCTCATTCAAACACTCTGCGATTATTGACATCCTTCGTTTTTTCAACTATAGTAGTTCCTTATAGCTGCATTGAATTATTACATTTTATAAAACGAAAATAATATTTTCACTTCAGTAGCTCAAACATGATTGTAGGTTTTGCTGCCTGAATTAGTGAGCAAAATCGATTTTGCTCACTGAATAACTTTTAAATTATTTTATTTTCAGAAAGCCGCGAATATCTCATTCAGCCTTGGGTTAATCATACAGTTCGAAACATTTACACTCTATCTCTTTCCCGCCATTAGAAAGAGAGAGAGACAAAGACCAGGCCTTTCGAAGTTCCGATTTTGAATTCGACCTCAGAGACAAACACGTTCGGAATTTCGTTACTAACTAAATAATTTTTGCAAAAAGATAATTATGTCTTTTAATGTAATTTATTGAATTTTTAACTTATTGTTGTATTTAAACGAAAATAAGTAGGTATTTACTGCAAATAAAACTGATATTTAACCTCTACATATTTATTTCTAGTTTCAGTAGGTAATGTTACATAATATATTTTGAATAATAAAATATCATTGATGCAATTTCCGAATACACCTCAATTTAAATAAAAGAGCTCCAGAATCAAACGTGGCTGGCGTAGAGTTGAAAAGTTAAAAAAAAAAAAAAAAACGTAAAATATGAGTGAAACTAGTTACGGGAACAGTATTTTTACACCGGAAGGGTAAAAACAACAAGTTATTAATGCAGAATTAAGTATAAAGTACCTACTATTCCTGTTTATTATTTTAACTCGTAAAGTGTTCTCGCTGCTGAAGTGAAAAGTTATGTGCGTTACACTAGAGTATAGTTTTTTGCATCTCGTGCCTTGGAATCCCTCGCCACACTCTGGATTCAAAATCAGCACTCGCAGCAAAAACAAATAGATATTTAACTCAAATAAATCATTAAACCCTATTCAAGTCATAAAATTTTATAGGTTTTGTGTGGTATACTATGGTAGATTTTGCAAAATTCATTTCTTTTACTATAAGTACATTTATAAATAGATACATCGAGTTGTGTATAATAGGTACTTAAATAATAATGAAATAAATTGTGGAATCAGTTGATAAAGTAAGAGAATCTTCCCACTTTGCCATTTTTAACCACTTTCTTCGTATTTGTTTATTGTTTGGAACATATATGAATAATTTGTTTTGCGTTTTTACCGTTGTACTTTTACATTGGGGCACTATACAGTATTTATAATACGAGGAATTCATTATTTATTAAAAAACACAGCTGACTGTTATATACAAACACGACTGTTTCCCGAGGTGTGACGTCATTAAAGACGCCATGACAGTCTTGGTCTTTTTCGCGATCAATTTCAAATTCATTTTAAAAGTCTCAAAATAAACACATCAAAAGTATCTAGGGATCAACATATATTTTTGCAATAACTTTTCTCCTGATTGATATTAATTAAAATTTTCTTTAAGGATTCATCAAATAAAGTGTTTTCGTTTGTCACAGTAACGATAAACCAAGTCACCTTTGCATTAATAAAGAAATTTGCCATTTTCCTAATAAAGGGATTTTTGACATTTGAACCACTAACATTAAAGTTCGAAAAAAAGACTGAAATAACAGTTTTCTTTAAAATTTTATTGGGTAACTTAAACAATTAATAATCCGTGTTTCTACCGCGAACACTAACAACACAAGAACATCGGTTTGGCATACTCAAAATGAGTTCATCCAAATCACGCTGTGGAATGGCCGCCCATGTTCGTTGCAACAACAAAAAAAGGTCTTCTTGCGACTGGATACCCTCCATATTCGGCAGAGCTCTTCTCTGTAGCATATCCCATGCATGCTCAATCGGGTTCAAGTCTGGCGACTGAGCAGGCCAGGGCAGGACATTGATGTTAGCTGCGGCGAGAGTCTGTCTTACAACTCTTGCGGTGTGCGGTCGTGCATTATCATGCATTAACTGAAATAAGGGACCGATTTGCACTTGTAGAGGAACGATGACGTCTGATACAATCGTCTCAGCATAAATTTGAGCGTTGAGGTTGCCTCTGATCCAAATCAACTCAGTTCTTCCGCCGATCCAAATACCCGCCCATACTATGATGGTTCCACCACTATAAGGATGGACTTCCTGGCAGGATTTTAATCGCTGTTGGCGTCCAGGGGTTCTCCAGTGTCGTATACGTCTTGTATCCGGTCTCATACCAAAACGAGACTCATCAGAAAAGCACACGAAACGCCATTGTTCTTCTGCCCAATTTCTGTGTTCAAGAGCCCATTGATATCGAATCCTACGATTGTGCATTGCTATAGGTGGTACCCGTAGCGGTCTTCGGGAATGAAGGTTCACTTCATGCAAGCGGTTTCTGACTGTTTGGTCGCTAATTAAGTTCCCTGAAGAGTGATGAAGCCTCACGGCTAACATCATGGCGGTTATTGTTGGAGCTCTTCGAGTTAAGATTTGAATGTATCGGTCTTGTCTCCGTGTGGTGCAGCGATACCGTCCTCCATGGCGCTCAGCCAAGGTAAGCGAAGAGCTCTGCCGAATATGGAGGGTATCCAGTCGCAAGAAGACCTTTTTTTGTTGTTGCAACGAACATGGGCGGCCATTCCACAGCGTGATTTGGATGAACTCATTTTGAGTATGCCAAACCGATGTTCTTGTGTTGTTAGTGTTCGCGGTAGAAACACGGATTATTAATTGTTTAAGTTACCCAATAAAATTTTAAAGAAAACTGTTATTTCAGTCTTTTTTTCGAACTTTAATGTTAGTGGTTCAAATGTCAAAAATCCCTTTATTAGGAAAATGGCAAATTTCTTTATTAATGCAAAGGTGACTTGGTTTATCGTTACTGTGACAAACGAAAACACTTTATTTGATGAATCCTTAAAGAAAATTTTAATTAATATCAATCAGGAGGAAAGTTATTGCAAAAATATATGTTGATCCCTAGATACTTTTGATGTGTTTACTAATGTAAAAGACCTATTTTTCTTAAAATAATATATTTTTGGGGTGAAATAGATGCTAAGCTATAGTTTTAAACTAATTTCCAAATTTTGTCAACTAGCCTATTGCTTGTAAAAGCTGCTTTACTTTAAGTTTTTACACGGCAGATGTACTGCCGTGTAAAACCCAAAGTAAAGCAGCTTCTGGTATTACATTTTCCGAAATATGGGGTCGGGAAACCATTTTGTATTTCGGGCACAACTGTTCAATAGTGCGTTGAAACCCCTGTTTTTTTATTTGTTCAGCTATTGTTCGCGTGACCGCTATTGCTCTAGGGTCATCAGTTTCATACATAACACTTTTATCCAAAATGTGTTCTAAAGTTGCTTGTTTTCTAGGTGGCGGACCACTATCGGTCTTTGAGGTAGATGGGGTCTCTTATTCCAACTCTTTTTCATGATAGCGCTTCACGTATGTCCACATGTTAGTTGTTGTGTAGCCCCTGGATAAAACTGCCTTACTATCACGGAAACGCTTACATTGCAATATAAACAAATCGCTATTGTGTCGTCATCTTCTTTTATTTGAAAATGTTTCCAGATAGAACTTGTCCGTTTTAAAGGCGTCCCCATTATCTTTTACATGAGATAAAACAGTATAATATTCCTCACTTTACTGTGTCAGTAAATTAATTAACAGAATCACGAATAGCGGTGTTGTAAAATAGACGCGAAACAGTACAACGCTCAGGCAAAGCTAACCAAACACACAAACACTGCTGGCTGGCCGGCTAGCGTGTTGCTAGCATGCGCGTCTCCCCCGCCTGCGAGACGACGCGACGTCAGAGCGCTTTCCAAACACTTGGTATCGGTATCGGAATCGTTACAGCCCTAGTTTTTACCCTTACAATATTTTCATATTCTTTACCCCAGGCTGGACATACTTCCCCACCGAATGTGTCTCCACGTTGTCGTCGTGGTGGGGCTTGAGCGTCTCAATGATCTTGCGAGCTTTCCCGGTAGAGCCACTCATGCCGGAAGGTCGCAAGTGAGGGATCAGACCAAGAGAGACACACACGCGAGGAATCCCGCACACTGCCTTCTGGTACGCGTCTGCTCATCAGACGTGGCTGTGAAGGCAGTGAGCGGGTGGGAGGAGAGGCCCTGTGAGGGAGAAAGGGCGGAGGAGTAAGGGACCGCACCCTCTAAAAGGAAAATATGAGAAAAGGCATTTGTAAAATGAGTCCCCAGGTGGGTCCCGACTGCTCAGCGGTCGGGGAATCCCACCCCGCTTCGGCGGGCTGCCCTCCGTACTCTGGGGTGGGCACCAAACGCCTTCCGTTTGCCAGTGGCAACACGAGCCGAGGAGGCTCCCAATCGTCGTCATCCGAGTCCGCTTCCTTTAAGGAGCTGATGGCGTACGATTGCGTAGTGGAGGGTTCGCCTGAGCGCCGGGGTGGTGCGGAGTCGGATTCCGGCTCCGCGCCAGACCTAGTAACGGTCGGCTCGGCGGGCTCTGAAGACGGAGGAAGGGGGGTCGCTGCGGAGGGCGTCAAGCTCGTCCGCAAGCGACCCAGACGGGACAAGGAGTCGTCCTCCGAGGGCGAGTTCGTCTCCGCCCGTAAGATCCCCACCGCTAGGCGAGGCAGGGGCTGTGAGGCAGGGAGGGGGCTGGCTCCCTCTACCCGGGAGGAGCGTCGGACCGGGAGGTCGGTGGAGGAGGGGCGTCGCCCTGGAGGGAGCGGTCGCAGGGCTCCCTCTACTCTTCCGCCTGCTCTCGACTCTGACGACTCGGAGTCCCCGGGGGAGGAACCTCCCGCTGCCGAGGAGCAGAGGGCCCGGTTTGAGGAGGTAGTGGAGGGCGCGATCCGCGCTGTGGCCTTCAAGAGGAAGCAATCCTCGAAGCGGGAGGCCATAAGCGCGGCCAAAGCCTCCATCCTGGCGGCAGCGGCGGCCAACGGGCCTGCCTCAAAGGAGGCGTCAGAGTTGCGGGCGGAGGGGCCACCTCCGCGGTCGTCGGAGGGACCTGGCGGGGATGGCCAGAGTGGCCTCTGTGGAGCCGCGAGGGGGACTGAGTCCGGCGGCGCCGGAGGGGGGCCAAGTGCTGAGCCAGGTACGGGACCTGGTGCGGCAGGAGCTGGCTCCCTTCCGGAGGCAGGTCTCCGCGTTGGAGGACATGGTCCGGCGTCCCCCGTTGGCGGCGACGCGGGGTCCCCCGGGACAGCAAAAGGCGGCTTCGTACGCGGCCGCCGTAGCTGCTAGCCCGGGAACGTCTGACCGGGCGAAGGCCAAGGGCGGAGCCGCGCCAGCGCCAGCGCCAGCGCCTGTGACGCCGGCGACTGCGACGCCGGCGACGACGACCACGACCAAGGCGGCCCCGGCGAAGAGGGGTAGGAGGAAGGCTGGAGGAGCGGCTAAGGCTGCGGCGCCAGTGGTGCCGCAGCCGCCCCCACCCCCACCCTCGGACCCTCCTGCGGCCGGGGCCGAGTGGCAGGTTGCTGGCCAGAAACGGCAGGCGAAGAAGGCGGCCAAGAATAAGGCAAAGAGGCAGCGGCGGAAGGCCAACGCCATTGCGGCGAGACTTCGCGCCCCGAAATCCGCGGCTGTAGTGCTCACACTGCAGCCGGAAGCGGAACAGAGGGGCGTGACTTATCTCGCCGTATTAAAGCGGGCGAAGGAGGCGGTGAGCCTCCAAGAGCTGGGCATCAGCGGGGGCATCGGGGTCAGGAGGACCTTGACCGGTGCCCGGAAGCTCGAGCTCGCCGGAGCGGAGAGTGGCCCGTTCGCGGACGCCCTGGCCGAAAGGCTGAGGGCGGTCTTACCCGCGGACGAGGTCCGGGTGTCCAGGCCGACTAGGCGCATTGACATGCGCATAGTGGGCCTGGATGACTCCGTGACAGAGGAGGAAGTTGTGGCCGCCGTCGCCAGGACTGGGGGGTGCTCTGCCGAGCTCGTCAAGGCGGGCACCCTCCGGCCTGACAACACGGGCATGCAAACCCTTGTGGTGAGCTGCCCCGTGGCGTCGGCGCGGGTAAAACTGCTGGAACCCAGACCTCTGAGGTGCTACCGCTGCCATGTGGGCAACCACACGGGAGCTATGTGCCCCTCGGAGGTCGACCGCAGCGGACTCTGTTTCCGCTGTGGTCAGCCCGGTCATAAGGCCGGCTCTTGCG
Organism: Hecatera dysodea; assembly: GCA_905332915.2. NCBI lineage: Eukaryota > Metazoa > Arthropoda > Insecta > Lepidoptera > Noctuidae > Hecatera > Hecatera dysodea. The sequence goes on along the minus strand of HG995290.1, from coordinate 3,353,373 downwards.
AGGCCACGCCGCACTGCAGTGCATGTGCGGCTGTTGGCAAGCCGGCCGAGCACTGGGCTGGGGGAAGGGCCTGCGCGCCATCCGCCACGACCAGGGGCAAGAGGTCCGCCGCCACCGCCGCCTCTGCCGCCGCCGCGGCTTCTGTCGCCGCCACTGCCGCTTCTGCTGCGGGTGCTGCGACTCCCAACACTCGGGAGGGTGCTGAGATGGAGTGCCAGTAATGGTCCCATTTCGGCCCCCTCCAGAGACAAGTCGGCCGCTGTGCTATCGCGCAGTGGCTGATGCCTGGGGACGGTGAGCGTGGGTGGCTCGCCGTCCGATACCAGGTTGAGTCGACGACGCGTTGTGTTCCACGCGCGTCACAAGGAGCCGTCAGCACCGAGGACGGGGCCCCATAGGGTCGGTGCCTGCTAGGGTTGCGGAATTTGTTCGAAAGAGTTACCGCGGCCCTGGAACGCATAGGGCACAAGAAGGATCACGGGTGGGTTTTAGTCAGTAAAAGTCTGACACTCCCTACCGCTCCACCCAGGGCGGGAGGGGTCATTTGATGATTTCCCATCCAGAAAAAAAAAAAAAAAAAAAAAAAGGCTGGACATACTTCTTTCATAAACTCATGATAATTTGCACAAAACTTGCCTCTTTTTATTGACATCTTTTTCCTCTATTTTCTTTATTTCTGTTATTGTTGATCCTGATAAATATTAAATCCCACCAAAAACATTTTGTAAAAAGGTCTCGATGGAGCTGCTTGTTTATCTCTAAAAAGTAATGAAATCTAGACAAAGCGGTGCCAAGTCTAAGGTTACTTACAGCGATTTCTTTATTATTACAGTTTTTTTTTTAATGATTACAACTACCGCGGACTTGTGCGTCCGCGCCTTTTTTTACTTGTTTTATTATTTATTGGTTTTGTTTACATACTTTCTCAGATTCGTCTACCCATCAGAATGGGGGATGGCTGATGGAACTTCAAATTAACTTATAAACTACGTGAGCCCACCTCAGGCTCATACATGCATTTTTTTTTGCTGTAATTGTTTCTTAATTTTTTTTTATTTTATTTGAGCCAATATTATGGGTTACACTGGAGTTGGATCTTATGTCTATTGCTATTATTAATTCTATTTCTATTTTGATTATTTTACAATTGTTAACGGTTATTTAATAGTTTATTTAAATTATTATTACTACAATTATTACAGTTTTGGTTTTGAGGAGACACAAATTTTTTGGTTTCACAATTATTGCTGTTTTATATTTGACTAGCTTATGCCCGCGACTTCGTTCGCGTGGAGTTCCATACAAAATGTTAACCCCTTTTTCACCCCCTTAGGGGACGACTTTTCAAAAATCCTTTCTTAGCGTATGCCTACTTCATAATATCTACCTGCATGCTAAATTTCAGCCCGATCCGTTCAGTGGTTTGGGCTGTGCGTTGATAGATCACTATGTCAATCAGTCAGTCCCTTTTGAGTTATACTAGGTGGTTCAAATATAAACAGGAATTTATATTTATTTTTTTAATAAATAACGATTACAAAATAAAAAATAAACTATTTTTCAATATAGTCTCCTGATAATTTTAAAGTTTTATACGAAAAGTGTGAAGTACTGACAGTAAGACAAAATTATATTCTGCAAGTTGTTTATAAGCAGCACAGTATTACACCTTATAATGCACAAAGTGATAAGAAGCGCACTATAAAAAACGTTTGCTTACCCTTACGCTGTCACACGGCGTCCGCCAGGCGACAGCGGGTATATCTTGCCACTTTTCTTTATAATAAAGTTAACAAAATCCTGAATATAAATCCCCTAACGACTCGCGAAACAAAAAAAAAGGTAAACATCTGGCTTCTGTCACAGGACTACAACGCTACTGAAAATTTACTGCAATCAACATAAATATATAAGAATCACAAATAATTGGTATCACACACACACACACTCACACACACTCAACACACGCACCCACTCACACACGCAAACACCACATGCATATTCACATACTCGTACTTGCACCCCCTATTTCTAAATTTATTTTATTTTTTTCCTGGCTGTATTGTAAATTGTAAATTGTTTTAATTTTAGTTTATTATGGTCCTTACTCTTATTTCAAAATTTATATTGTTTTAGTTGCATTTTTAATCTAAATTTGTTTTGATTTTTTTCGAATTGTTGTTTTGAGTTAATAAGATTATTTAAATTGCTTTTATTATAACTTAATTTTCTATTTCTATCATTAGTGCATGGTTAAATGTTTAGTGTTAACTAGTAAACTTAATTTTAAGTAATATAATTATGTCACCTTTTGCTGGATAAAACTTGCCCAATTGTGACCGAATTGGAAGAAGTCACTGGCTCCTGAAATACAGGTATTCTAACCTAGCTCGGGAACCAGGGTCTCACATTTTTCTGTAACCTGTTTTTATGGCAATAAAGAATTTATTATTATTATTATTATTATTCCATTTATTCATTCAGTAAACATACTTAATACATTTTTAAATATTTAAATAAAAAATAAAAAAAAACATTTAAAAATATAAAAAATAGTAGCCCACCGGTATCGGGAACAGGGTCCAAGCTACCGGTGGTCAGGGCTCCCGAGAGAGGAACCTCCTAACGATACGTGCCGTGTCCAGGAGTACTGCTTTCTGGATCAAGCCCTTGATCCAGCTGCCTAACGAGAGCCTCTTAAGATGTTGGTCGAGGCTCTTGGCAATTATGCCATTAGCCGTCACGACTATCGGCACAATGACTGCCGTGTTCACATTCCACATGTCGACAACCTCGCGAGCCAAGTCAAGATATTTCGATTGTTTATCTTTCTCAGCCTTCACGAGGTTCTCGTCATGCGGGACTGCTATATCAACAATCATTGCGCGACGCTCTAGTCGGTCTATCACCACTATGTCAGGCTTATTGGCAACAATAGTCCTGTCAGTGATGATAGACCGATCCCAGTACAATGTGCAATTGCCATTTTCGAGAACTGGGTCGGGCGCATACCTATAGTACGGTACTTCCGACTCCACAAGATTGTATTTAAGGGCAAGTTGCTGATGGATAATCCTGGCTACAAGGTTGTGCCTGTGCAAGTAGTCTCCGTTAGCCAGACTAGAACAACCAGAAATAATGTGGCGGATGGATTCCCCCGGCCGGTGACATGCCCGACATATGTCAACCGTACCGTCCTTCACAATGTATTTCCGGTAGTTGTTAGTCATCATAACTTCGTCTGTAATTGCACAGATAAAACCTTCGGTTTCCCCAAAGAGGTCACCAAAACGTAGCCAGGCCACGGACGCTAGAAAGTCTACATCGGGCCCATGTAGGACCCGATAAAAGCGCCCGTGAAGCTCCTTGCTCTGCCATACCACCCTGCGATCATTAGTATCTAATACCACAGGTTTGCGCCAGTTCTCGTTAGCCAAGGAGAGTGGGGTGAGGCCCTTGTCCACTGCGACGACATCCCGGTGCATACCCACGTCGGCTTCTAGGAAATATTCCCTAAGGCTGCATATCTCGCGGTTGTGCAGAGTCTTAGCATTTAAAAAGCCTCGACCCCCACACTTCCGCGGGATATACAGCCTCATTACCGATGATCGTGGGTGATGCATCCGATTTGCGGTCAGCAGTGAACGGACCCTCCTATCCAGGGCGTCCAGTTCTGTCTGAGTCCATTTGAGTATGCCGAAAGAGTACATCAATACCGGCATGACCCAACCGTTAAAGGCGCGCACCTTGTTTCCGCCTGATAAAAGACTGTTTAGAACTTTGTTCAGGCGGCCGAAGAAGCGCTCCTTCAACGATTGTTTCACGCCAGTAGCATTGATGCCCAACGCTTCCGACATACCCAAATACTTGTAAGTCTCGGTTGAGCAAAGGGATCTAAGGAGTATGGAATCCGAGAGTTGGGATATTATATTATATTATATTATTATTATTATTATTATAATTCAATGCACTTATTCCATCTTTCTGGAAGCTTTTTTATACCGCAAGCAAAAAATTCTTTAGGTTGAATGTTAATCCACTCTTGCACAGCATCAATGACGGCATCATTCGATTCGAATTTCTTTCCTGCTAAAAATTCTTTAAGTGGCCCAAAGAGATGGAAGTCCGATGGCGCTAAATCGGGACTGTATGGAGGGTGCGGTAGTACTTCCCATTTTAACTTACGTATTGTTTCTAGCGTCAAAGCAGCCGTGTGAGGACGAGCATTGTCTTGGAGAAAACAAACAGAAGACTGCGCGATGCGTCTCTTCGAACGAATAGCCGGCTTCACTTTTTGTTCCAAAATTTTTGCATAATATTCAGCGGTTATATTTCTTTGTTTTGTGAGGAAGTCGATGGTCAGTTTTCGTTTATAATCCCAGAAAAATGTTGCTAGGATTTTTCCTGTTGAGATTGTTTTTTTCGGCTTTTGAGGCGGAGGTGATCCAGAACGACGCCACTCCTTACTCTTTCGTTTAGATTCAGGAATAAAATAATGTACCCATGTTTCATCACAAGTTATTATATGATTCAAAAACTTTTCTCCATCCCTTTCAAATCGTTGCAAAAGTTGTGTTACAGCGACTAATCTTGCTTCTTTATTTTCAGGTTTCAAAACATGAGGAACCCAACTAGCACACACTTTTTTAAATTTAAGACATTTTTTATGATTGTTTCTACACTCCCGATACTTATTCTGAGATTTTCTGCTATTTCTTTCACTGTTATTCGTCGATTTTCTAGAATAAGTTCTTCAACTTGAATTGTATTCTCTTTATTGACCAAAGTTCTTGGCCGACGGGCGTGAGGTTCATTTTCAACCTTTTTCCGACCTTCTCTAAACAACTTGCACCATTCATACACCCTGGGCCTCAAGTCTGCTATTACAATAGTGTCAAAATGGTCTAACATTGATTTCTAATGGTTGATTTTTACAAGTTTGGTAATCTACTAATATAAAAGCGTCACTATGACTTTCCAGTGGTCAACCACTGACACTCCATTGAAAGAAATGGCATAGAATGGTAATCTCGTACACAATTACAAATGAATTACAGAAATATGCGGTAATCTGATAAAATTATGACAGTTCCTTTGATCAGTGACCTTACATTAGAACGTCATTGTGCAGTCATTGCTTTTAATAGCTCGGTTATCAGAAAGTATTACGAGACCATTGACCGACCACTGATCGACCATTTTGAATTTAGCAGACTACGAATTTTTAGCAAAATGACAATGGAATCGTGTTGGAATGACAAATTTATAAAAATAGCAGACTTGGGGCCCTGGACTGAGAAAGGCACTCTTCACCGAACTGTTTTTTAAGTCTTGCAAAAATTGTAGGCGGAATAACTCCTTCTTTTGTTAGAAATTTTATGATTATTCGCTGTGCAACGTTACTATGTACCGTTTGTTCAGACATGATGATTTAAAATGACGCAGATAATGTAAAATACAAACAACACCGCCGATAACAAGTTCAGACATACAACTGTCGTTCTCAGTAATACATGCGTAGTTGCTGCCTATAGGAAACGCAGAACATGAAAATTCCTGTTTATATTTGAACCGCCTAGTATATATTTAGACTAGGAATAAGAGATAAGGGGGTGCGTGGGATGTGGTATTATTTTACAGTTATTTAATTGGGTTACATTGTTATTATTAGTTTACAGCTTACAATTATTACAATTTTGGTTTGGAGGAGATACACATTTTTTGGTTTTACAATTATTACTGTTTTACATTTGACTTGGAATTGGAGGATAAGGGAGTGCGTGGGATGTGGGACGTTATTGGGACTTGGATTTGGTTTGTATTTTTTGATTATGTTTTGGTTCTGCTCCTTCCACTAAGGGCTTTCACCACCTCCAACACGGCCTCCACGACTGCGGTGCCCGATGCTGCATGACCGTCTTGAGGTTGTAATCGAGGACCATTTTGGTTGGCGCATCCATCGCTTTACGGGCGAAACGCCCTATGGCGTCGCTGGTGTCGTCCGAGTAATAGACACAGTTGGGTGTGTGACTTGACACCACGACGACCGCGTTAGTGTCTAAACACACTATGCCGAATGTACGCGACCGAAGTTCCGCGGCTGATTTTACGTTCCAACGTATTCGGCTGATATGACACACCATAAGTGCCGAACTTACGCGGCGGAAATTCAGTTGCGCAATTTTGTGTGTACATTCAGTGTTTCGAGCGCTGTCGTGGCGTCGTGTCGTGTTATCTAAACAGCCGGACAGACAAATGCAAAATAAAGTGATCCTGTTAGGGTTCCGTTATTACTTTTGAGGTGCGAAACCCGAAAAATGGTCAATTTTACAGTAATAGCAATTGCAGAGGCTTTAGAAGACGACAAATACAAGAAAGAATATTGGGTGCACCCATTGAATTCTACGAGACAACAAGATGGCCAGTTTCAACGTTATGCAAAATACAGAGCCTATTCCGTTCATTTTTTTAAGTATTTTCGCATGACAATACAATCTTTCGACCAACTGTTATTTCTCATCAGTAACAACATTTTGAAAAAAGATACTACATTCAGAGATTCCATTTCACCTGCAGAACGATTGATGATCACTATACGGTAAGTAAATAAAATTATCCATATTTGCAAATATTCATTTATTTATAAGTATACACTTATACATTATACTCATCTAATCAATCAATCATCGATCATCATTAAATGTTAAATCAAGTTTCCTCCGCTAATTTTACACCATTCAGCCTCTTATTAACTATGATCAACTTGTTTATTGCTCGCATTATCTCCTTATTGTTTATGGTTCACTTTCAGGGTTGTTAGTAGGCAATAAGCCTGACTGGGTGCCAATATTCTGAGTTTGTAATATCTCTTCAAGGTCGTCACTTGAATAATGGGTATGTGCGGGTGTGTCGACATTATCGTAATCTTGAGTACGAGTCCTATAACCATAATTGTTATCTGAATTGTTGTTGGAGCCAATGCTTGCAGGATTATACCTGTATTGATTATATTGCACCGTTGATGATCTTGGTAGATATTCATATGTACTGGTAGATGGAGCTGATGGTATAGGTTTGCACTTCATCCTTTTTATTGCACTCATAATTTCAAATTTGAAGTCAAATTTTTCACTGTCTGACATTTTTTTCATATCGGGTAATAAGGATAGCAAAAATTTTTTGTCGGGATCATTTTCTTCATTGACAGACATTCTATTTAATATAGATTTTTGAAATGGTGTTAACTTCTTGTTATTACGCTCGGAATTGGTTAGTGTGTTCGACGGTAGCAATGGTGGAGTAGTTAGTCGCGGTGGACTAGTAGTTGGTGGTAGCCAATCACAACTGGTACTATTTTCATCTTCGGGTAAACTGAGATTGCTATCAGTATTTCGATGTTCTATAGTGATATCCAAAAAAGATAAAATCTGACAATATGAAGTGTTTCTCTTCTTGGCTGGCGCGGCACTACCACTCTTTAAACTGTCTTTTTTCTTTTCTCTTACGTAGTAATCCCTTAAATGTTTCCATTTTTTTTATAAGTCATCAACTGTAATAAAGAAATATATATGTTTAGTAATAACCAACTTACACTAACAGAATATTATTGTTGTTCACAGGTACTTGTCAACTGGAATGACCTTCCAAAGTTTATCAGAGGATTTTTTAATAGGCCGATCAACAATTGCTCGTATAGTTAAAGAAACATGTGTTGTGATTTGGAAGATATTACAACCAATTGAAATGCCAGAACCGACAGAAGAAATGTGGCTCGACATTGCAGAAACTTTTTTTTCTACAACAAATTTTCCAAATTGCATTGGTGCCCTAGACGGCAAGTACGTGCGGATTGTGTGCCCAGCACTATCCGGTTCTCGTTTTTTTAATTATAACAAATTTTCCTCAGTTGTATTGTTGGCTCTTGCTGATGCCAATTTAAATTTTATTATGATTGATGTAGGTGCTTACGGCAGGGAGGGGGACAGTGCCATTTTCAAAAGATGAATATTAGGAATCCGATTGAGAAGAGAAACATTAAATTTACCAGTTAATAGAGAACTACCTAACACAAATGAACCAAGGCTTCCATTTTGCAGTAGGCGATGAGGCATTTGCTCTTGACAAACATTTAATGAGACCATTTCCAGGTAATAATTTAACCAGAGAAAAACGTACATTTAACTATCGTCTCAGCAGGGCACGAAGGTGTGTAGAATGTACATTTGGTGTTTTGTGTAATAAATGGAGAATCCTACATACTCCAATTTTGACTTCTCCTGATTATGCAACTCATATTGTAAAAGCAGTTTGCGTTCTTCACAACTTCATCAGAAAACGTGATGGATACAACTTTAAGGATCAATTTTTTGAACACAACCTAGAATCTATATCATCAGAATCGTCACATCAGAATATCACAAATGCCACTACTGCAAGGCAAAAATTCATGGAATATTTTAACAATGAGGGGAGGGTAGCTTGGCAGGACCGTATTGTACAATGATCGCTTGTGATAAATAAATAATAATAAAACAAGTAAGTTTATTGATTTTATTAAATATTTTTAATATTTAAATATTTTTAATATTTAATAAAATCAATAAACTTACTTGTTTCATTTTTCTTTTTGGCACTATAAGTACTCCAATCTTCGTAAAATTCTTCACCTATTTGTTGCCAAGCTATTTTTTTCCTTGGTCGATCACTATAACTTGCATCTCCATTGTTCCATAAACACGGTCGCGATTCAACCGCGATAATTAATTTTTCTGAATCAAACATGGAGTACGGTCTACGTTTTAATGACACAACAAAGCACGTGCATCTCGTGCGCAGACAGAGGCGAAATAAACACTACGGGCGGACACGCGGGGCGCGGGCGGGGGCATGCCTGCCTCCCGCTGCTCCCCGCTCCCGATCTCCGTCGGCAATCGAACCGAACTTCGGTCGCGTATAATGTGTGTTCTACAGAATACGTTGCCTCCGAATTTCCGCTGAACTTACGCCCGACTGAAGTTCGGCTGTACGCTATAACGCAACGTAATTTCGGCATAATGTGTCGCCAGTAATTCAAATAGCATTGCAGGCGTAGTCATGCCGAACTTCCGTCGCGTATCCTCGGCATAGTGTGTTTAGACACTTAGAGACGTTTTTCGTGGATCTGGAGCCTCCTTGATTTGGTGTTGATATGTGACGCTGTCGCAGGTCAACCCCTGAGCTTTGTGTATGGTCAGGATGCGCGACCCTTCGCTGATCCCGTACCCCTGGTCGGCAAGAGAAGCTTTCTCCTCCTGCGTGTGGACCAGGAATAGGGTATTAAGGGCGGTTACCGGTATTTATACGCTGCTACTCTCAGAGAGTGGGCCCACGACAGCGACATCTTGGAGGAGTATATACCTGGGTATATCTCGCTCAGGGCCAGTGGTATGTCCATGGCGTTCCGATGCGTGCAGAGTAACTCCTGGGTGATGCCAGCCACTAAATTTGGGGGGTATACCTCAACTCGAATAGGTTCTCTTTGTTCAAAAATGGTAGCTGATTTACGTCACCGATTAGAACGACCTCGCTCGCTCCAGACATCCTTACTGCCATGACTATGGCCCCAAAGTGGTTCATGAGGGCTTCGTCGACCGTGAGGCGACGGCATTTCTCCTCCTTTTTGAACCCGTTGGCTAAAATTGAGGCCATAGTGCGCACCTTGGTCTTAACCTGATCTCCATAGCGGCGTGGCAGCTGTTCTCTGAGATCTTTGGCAGCTTCGGTTGTTATGGTCGCTAGAATGTCGCTCTCCTCGCTGAAGTGTTTCATCACCCACGTTGTCTTGCCGCATCCTGGCACCCCATTTACCCACTTAATGCTGGGTACCGCCCAGTGCACCCCCGATGCAGAGTCCGAGACTCCCGAAACGGATTGCGCCATTTCGAGAATCTTGTCGTCCAGCATGATTTTAGTGAACTTGGCGGTAACCACCACCGGGTCGTCCTCAGGTGTCAACTTCCCTGAGCGCTCCGTCTTCACTTCGTCCAGGAGCACGAAGCCACTTGTCGCGCTGTAGGCTGCCATGTACGACCCCTTCATTTCCCCTGAGATGACCTGGGAATTGAAGTTGTCGTACACCGCTGCGTCTGCCTCCTCGAGTAGGACCCTCAGCAGACCCTCGTTTTTCCATTCGAAGGTCTGCAGGATCTTCTTGCATGTTGCCAGGTTTACCACTCTGGTTGACCTGACTGGTTTCGGTCTTGCTGGTCCCTTTTCTTTGCGTATTAGTGTTAGGAATTTAACCACTGCCTGCTCCTGCCTCACTGTTGGTGATGTGCGGCTGGTTACCGTGAGCAGTGCTTTGAGGAAGGTGCCGATTGCTTTTAGATGGCTTTGAGAAAACCCAGGGTTTCCCCTCTATCCTCATAGACTCTGTGGCATGGACAGACTTATTGATTTAAATACGTTGTCGTAGCTCCCTTTCTTGATACGTCTTCATACATAGTTTACACATTGCCGGATCTGAATTAACTTCAATGAAGTAATTCCAAATACAACTTTTTTTTGTTTTCATTGTCCAATACAAAAACTGACCACTTATATTGATTCTAAGTCGCAAAAATCAAAACAAATATGTATAACCTACAAACGTGACATGTACTTAACAAACTAAAAACAAGTGAGAAAAAAATCTTCGATAAAGCGCACGTAGCGGGAGGCGGGGGATTCCCCGTGCGACATGTATGAACCCTGTTCGTAACAGTTGACGAAGGCCGCCGCGCACCGCCGCTATGTTATGCTTCGACCTTTTTTTTTTTTGGATGGGAAATATGCTTCGACCTACGATTAAAACCTCCGATTTAAAAGTTTCGGAGCCGGAGTCGGAACCGAAGGTGTAATAATAATCTGAAGTTCCGACTTATCGGAGTCAGAGTCGAAGCTCCGTAACATCCCTGGTACCTATGTACATTAAAATTGTACCTATAGACGGTGTTGTACCTAAGGACGGTTCACATTAACTTAAAAAGAATTATAGACGTAAACGTACTCTATTATACTTATTTGTATGCATTACGACACTACACAACAACACAACAAGTTTTGCGTAGATTCATCACTATTGTCATCACTGTCTAATACGAAGCATGCCATGCAAATGAAACCTTCACCCTCATCATCACACTCAAAGTTTTCTCTGTGTGATTTCGGAACACAACAAAATTAAATATGATAGCTATGATTGCAAAAACTACATTTGAGCATTTGGTTTTTGTCTTTGGAATAATTTTTACACTTAATACATTTAACAAACGATAACTTCTCTTGTTGAATTACTATAATTTACTTTTCGACAGATTTTTCGGTGATTTTATTCGAAAGCGCTTTGTAAGGGCCAGGTTAAGAAAGATTATTAGCCAGCAGAGGAGTTGGGTGACTTTTGGAGTAACTAGCGTCAATTTTGGAGGAACCAAATAGTGAAAGAGCTTTAGTAGCAATTGTTTTTTGAGCAGCTTTTATGTTTTTTTTTGTCCGTTTTCTGGCCTGCTATTTTCTTCCTTTCAGCTCTTTTTAATGCTCTACCTAGAATTTATTCTTTTTCCTGGCGTGTCAGTCAAAATTCTAGTTCTTCCGGGCTTTTTTCCACGTTGAGCACCTTTTCGAGCACTCCCTATATTGGTCCATCGTAGAAGGGAAGAATCATCCTGTACTGAAGTTCAATGCTACTGGCTAAAATGTAAGCTCTCCGGAGCAGGCTTTACCCTGAAATTTATAACAGCAATGGACTTGTAAAATGGTAACTCTGTATTGCCTTCAAATATTAAATGTTTAAAATATTTTTATAAGAAGCCAAGAAAAACTAAACAACTGTGAGATACTTAGGTATCAATCAAACTATATTTGCAATGATGTACTTAATGCACCAATGCACCAACTTGTGCTAAAGTATACGGAAAAATGTTGCAACATATTTTTAGATAAAGTCAATGTGACTAATTAACTAATAAATAAAATTGAAAATGAGACCAGAGAAAGTAGAAAATCAACCTTTGGTATGACTTAGGATATGGTTGGACTACTGCGTCTACAGTTTATGAAGTCAGTCGGTGTCAAAAATGTGATGGGCCACTTATATCCCTTATCATGCGTGGGAAAATTCCAGACTAGAGAGAGAAAATTCCCATGAGGCGTGGTAGAAATTTAGAGAGTGAAGTGCAGGAAACAGTTGTTGTGAAACTGGGGAAAAAATAAGGAGTTGTGGACTTAAAAATATCCAAAAACTATCCAATGGGTCACCTGATGGCATTTGTCAAGATTAGGGCATGCAATATGGCAAGATTTTCAATTCCGGAATGGTGGAATAGGTACCAATTTAGTTTATTTCAAATCAGTTAAGATTTATTAGTATACTAGCTTATGCCCGCGACTTCGTTCGCGTGGAGTTCCATACAAAATGTTAACCCCATATTTCAGCCCGATCCGTTCAGTAGTTTGGGCTGTGCGTTGATAGATCACTATGTCAGTCAGTCAGTCCCTTTTGAGTTATATATATTTAGATCAGTTTTTTAATCATTTTTGGTAACAAATTAAACAGATTTGGTCATCTTTCTCCCTTATTACTCTAATTAAACATTTTAAATCGTGAGCTTTAAAATGCGTTAGCGTTAGCAATGCTTATTTATCACACAATATAATTATACATAAATAAAAAACATAAGATATTTGAATGGTAGTATGTATCGCGCGGGCCGTCCGTGTAACGGCATATACACGAATAATGACATATTCGTCAGCTGCGTAAATTCTTTCGTGGTATTTTAACTGTGCCTCTATTTTAGAAAACTCGGTATCATTGGGCAAAAATGTGTGACCCGATTTAAGATACTTTAGTGTAATCGTTTTTAATGTTTGGTGTGAACTTAATATTGCCTTTAACATGAGTACGATTTTAATTGTTACGGTTTTGGCCCCCACAGCAGTCACTCCACAAAACCAAATTTTGGACTTTTGGATTAAGTTTTGTTTTTATTTAATTAAACACGATCCCAATTCTTGGGCGCCTCTGCCAAGCTTCGCCTTCAATCCAAACATAACAGTGGCCGTTGTTATCGAAGCCTGGATGTATGCCGCAATTATACAGCTAGATTCGGCGTTTATAAAAAAAAATATGCATGTAGGGATTCGGGGCAGTGATAGGGATTTTTTCTAAATCAAACGTTAAAGATTCAAAATGTTCATCATTTATTGCTTGCATTAAATCTTTATTCATTTGTTTCTTAAATCCTCAGCTCACTTTAAGTGTTTCATTTCCTCTTCAATCAATTTTGCCTGTTCTTCACCAACACTTGTTTTAATTTTGATGTTAAATGCGTCACATCTACTACAAGTATCTTTTTTCAGGCTCTTGCACCGTAGGTTAAAGTATCCATAAAATATACTTTTTAGCTTAGATAATGGCGCAGGAATATAACTCGTATATTTTTTGGATAGTCATTCCTACCTTTAAATACTGACAGCTATCGTAGCAGCTATAATGAGCCATATATTTAGGCAAGGAATTGATCATATTTTTAAAAAATTCAACATCCTCTTCTGGGGTTTAATTCTGACCACCTTTAGAATAACCTCTTTGGTCTTTCATTGATTAACCGTCGCGATTCTTTCGTAAACATACAACAATCACAAGTCTGAGCAGTGCCATTATGAAAATTACAAGTGTAAAAAGTGCAATAACAAAGGACACCTACGTAAAATGTGTCCTAACACGGGCAAAAAAGTACGTGGATGAGGCTGCGGTCGTGGACGACGACAACGGTGAGTGTTTCTGCAAAAAGTACGTAACTTACAAAGAACCACGACGAGAGACGTTGATAAAGCAGCAGCAAAGAACGACACGAAAAATTTTGCGTTCAATTTTGACCTAGAAGCGGTCCTTCAAACCCCTAAAGGTGCTTCTGGACAATTTTTTTATGTTCGTAAACTAGCTGTTTACAATTTATCATATTTGTTGCTTCTTAAAATATTCTTTCTTAAATATAAAATAATTATTATGATTTTACTAGTTTGCTTTTGATATTCCTATTTCATTCTTATATTTGCAACTCCAATTTTTTTTAACAGCTTAAAGTAGGTGTTTTTTTTCGGCCCAAACATGTACCGAGGTACAAATTACTATTCAAATTCCTTCCAATAATTTGTATTTTTAGCACTATATAAAATCCTTCAATATTAGATAGATTAGGAAATAAAAGCATATGAAAAAACATTACCTCGCAACGCAACTGCGTTTAAAGAAACGTCCATAACAGCTTTGATTGCTGTCAATTTGTTCCATCTGTCAAAATATTACATTGGTTGGTGTTCAAATAAACCTACCCACCGTAGACCGCAAAGAATGTAGTAAATATAGGGTAAACGGAAAAAGCTATACCCACCCTTTTGAAGTCTGACAAGAGATCTAAAATAAGTACACAATGACCCTTTGATTATATAATGTCTAGATGGAGCGTCGCCCTACAGTCAAAACAAAGAAAACGAGGCAACAATTTCAAACATGTGTGCGTGCGGACGGTGTTTTACACTATGCGTCTTTGTCTCTGTGTGCGTGAATAATGATACCAGTTACTAGAATTCTCCCATAGATCACATATTTAAAAAAAAATAAGATAAGTTTTAGTTGTATGTATGTATTCAGTTTTAGTAGTGTCTGTAGATACTTTTTAAAATAAATAAAATACAGAATTCAATTAGAGTTGTGTGTGTGAATGTTGTATTAAATCAGCTAAGTTAATCAAATTAGAATAATAAACTTTTTAGGCAGTTTATATTAAATCTATGATTTAATACTATTAATCAGTACCAGATATTAATCATTACCAAAATGAGGACAAAAAGACGGTACAGCATTCAAACTTTATGGCGGCTCGGAACATGAGACGAGTCGCTGCGCAGAAACAAATTCGGGATGCGGTACTGCGTAGGGAGCAGCGCACTTCAGAGCCGTCATAAAGATTGAATTGGAGTGTAGCAAGTAAATTATTTACAGAGCTGATAACAATTTTTACTTGGCATTGGCTTCAAAAGCATAATTATGAAGAAAGACTTGATAAATTAATCATATTAAAATTACTCTTGGCATTTTTTAAATCGGTTTATTGAATCCAATGCAAAAATAATCATTATAATTGGCTCATAAACAAAAAAGTTATTCGCCAAAATTATATTATTATAAAAAAGTAAAAGTATAGACGAATTAAAAAAACTCCACCTTTTTATAAATCGAATAATAAACTACGTCAACTAAATTATATAAACTTTACCAAAAACCAACAAATATACCCACAAAAAAACAATTAAGTTGGGAGAATAAAAAGAAACTGGCAACACTGACAAAAAATGGCATAATTTGGTAATCATAAAAACAATAAATAAATACGTAGTTTTCTGGTTACTTAGCGATGATAGGTGATGTGTTTGGTACTTTTTACCCTTAATTTATAATTCCGTCGCAGTTTAATAACACATACCGTCATTTTATAGCTGTTTTTTGTTTATTACTCAGCGCGCGTAATACGTAGTGACACCAAAGCGGCTCGATCGGCACTAATCAGAGGGTAAGACCTTATAGGCCAACAGTTGGCTGATATTTTTTGACACGTTTCCGCGCGTTTGATGCTCTATCTAGACATTATATAATCAAAGACAATGACCATACTACGCCAACAACGCCAAAAGCTATACATATGTACATGATTATAAATGTCTTTAAGACTTGTTTGTCGTCATATAATATAAGATTATCGTGAAGATATAGGTAGTCGTAATAAAAGTATTGATTCTTCTATCTTCATTATGAAGGCTGGTAGGTAGTAAAGACAACGTAAAAGGAATTAATAATTGGATAGTGTGTGGCAATGGGAATTTTGTTATGTATTTCAGATATTTGAAATAAAACCAATAATATTCTTATTATTTTCTTTTATTCCATTTATTCATTTTCAAAATCTTCTCTAACTAAGATATCATCTAGGAAGGAGGCAGGTGCTGTAATATGCTGTTGATGTCGAGCCCACCCCATATACCAGACAATAGTCATGATGTGAGCACAGCAACCCACGGTACGTTTTCCAATTATACAGTTACAGTAATAACCGTGGATTCTGCGCTCCCAACTGCTTTCTTGCATATTTAATAAAAATATAGGTATAATAAGCCCTTCCACTACGGTGTCTCGCTTGGATTCTACCCCTAAATAAAGACATTTCATTTTCCAAATCTGGTATATGAAGACTCTCAACATCATGGCAAACTTCAATATTAAACACTCCATTTTGCCTTATATGTTCTCCGTAATAAGAGCGTGCCTGCTTTATCTGACATGTTCCCAGTGCAAATAAAATTAAATCTGATTCTGTCATCGCTGGGAACTCATCTATAAGTATATCTGCATTGATGTTTGCAAAAGATGCTCTTCTCCTATTTATATTATTTTCAATAATAATCATCAGCTAATATATTTGGTTGATTTAATTTTTGCAAGGCACGCTCTAAAAGTAAAGAGGCATCTGGTCTATCTGTAATGGGAACATGGAAAGCATTTATCATGGCCCCTGCTATTCTAAAATCACTTATTAGATGGGTAGCGGCATTGTTGCTGAAATAATTTCTTATTAGTTTGTAATCTCTCTTAAACCTACCATTTACTACTTCCACTACCCATCTACACATTGTTACAAGTCTAGATTTAGTTGCTCGTAAAGTAGGCAACTGTGTCTCACCAGGTTCCAGGGATTCAGGTTTATAAACATTATAATTTAAAGATGTTAGTAATGGAATAGCGTCCCTGAATACCCTATCTAAAATAAAAATGTCTCCTTCTCTAAAATATTGTCGCAGCTCATTACTTTCACGTCTAAACAATTGTGACATTATATCGGCATCCGACACAGTTGCTGCATAGGGGCCATAAATATCGAGTATATGACCGTCTGTTGTTACTATTAAAAAAGGCTTTACTAAGTTTCTGTATTTATGTAAACTATAGGATTGTTTTTGAAATAAGTAATTTGATGATTTTTGTAAATATGTATATGTCCCATCACAGATAACAATAGCCTTCCTACTGCCTCCTTCCTCACCACCAAATAGACCTTGTGGTATAATTAAATTGTTATTAATTAGTTCATCTCTTGGCAAATGACCAATACCCATATGTAGTGGTACAAATTGTTCATTTAAAATGTTTCTAACAATAGTTAATGTCTTTGAAATAGATGATTTAGACATTTCAAACATTTGTCCTAATCTCGAATGTGGCTCCCCTGTCCTTAATTTAACAAAAAATATTGCAAGAGCAGTCTTATATTTTTTAAACTGTTCTCTTAACAGGGGAGCTTCTTCTACTATTGTCATGAATTTTTCTTTAGTTATGCCTGTCCAGTAATGGCATTGTTCATCAGACATAACACCTAATTTTTCAAAATCGAATTTATTTATTTGTTAGGGCCAGTGATATCGCTGCCTCTAACTGAGAAGGAGTAAACTGGCTAATATAGCCATAGTCATTGAGAAACCCCCAATTATAAACCCCCAAATGATAGCTACATATGCGAGCATTTTCTGTTACATATAATTTATTTGATTTTAATATAATAATAATGTTTATTATCAAGTAACAAAGACTCAATATGTTAGTAAAACTTAAGAACTATGTTAGTTAACTAATTAATTTACATTTTATTTACATCATCCCATGTGAGATGGCACTGCAATGGTTCACATACGTACAATCCAACCTGCTAGCTATCATTTTCAGGATATTGTTGGAACTGGCCCGCACCCTGCGCACCAAAGAAGCACACCTCACTCTCATTGTTGCGTAAAAGCAATTTATATGTGCATCCGCGAACATCCCCGATGCGCTGCAGAAACGAGGCAGCCCCACTAATACCCTGAAAGCGTTGTTGTACTGGATACGGAGGGCGTTGTACGACCGTTGGGTATATTTAGCCCACAGGCTGCACGTATAAAATGACGTACAATATGCTCGAAACAACGTAATTTTCACCTTAAGTGAGCAACGCGCAAACCTGCGAGCTAGCATGTTCGCCCTTACCGACAACGCCCTCCGCTCACGCTCAATATCGAGACCGTCATTGAGGTCAGGGGTCAATATGTGTCCAAGATATTTAAATTTAAATACTCTTTGTAGTGGAGTCCCATTGAGTAAAGGCAGATTTACATTGAGTCAGTGGCTGTCGTTAGTGCTGGCGCCGAAAACTGACGCATACTATTTACAAGCAGTCAGTATTTCGTCAGTAGTCGTGGATATTTCTTTTGGTGTACACACGTTCACAAAGTCAGTGCGGGAAAATGAATTCTCAAAAACAACAAAAAATTAAAATTAATAATTTGTTGAGAAAATGTACCTTGGTGATGATGCAAGAACTAACTGGGATGTTTGAAGGAGAGATATGTAAACAGAAACGAATTTGGGTTAGAAAATGGATAGACGACAGAGACAAAACTGGGGGTTCTGCTCTGTTGTTAACCCAGTTGAGAACTGAAGATCCTAAAGAATACAAAATGGCTTTGCGAATGACGCCAAAAAACTTTAACGATTTGCTTATGTTGTTATCAAGCTTTATTCAGCGTCAAGACACATTTATGAGAGACGCATTGCCAGCCAAAGTAAGACTAGAAATTACGCTGACATTTTTGGCTTCTGGAATGTCCTATCGAACTTACGAATTTATATGTATCATCATCACCCATAAGTTATATTTTGAAAGCCGAGATCGTTACGTTTTACTTTATAACTAACAAAACGTCTAAATATGACACCTTGTGGCCACAACTTGTCATCTAAATACATATTTATGTTGCTTTCTGATACAAAGAACTTATATGCATTGTGTTCACATTGTCGTTTAATGTTTATTTGTTCGAGGACCACCTTTTCCCCAGTTTTCTTATATATGTAGTCTGCTATATCCGATTCTGAGGCATCCTTATGTACGTTTGTAATAAACATGGGTATTTTTCTATCCGCCGCTTTAAATTTCTCCCCAGATTCAATTATATTACTACCATGGTTTCCTTTAAATCTATTACTAGGATTTCGCACCTTTCTTTGCACCAATGTAAAACCATCACTTGTTTTTAATGACGCAACATTCGCATAGGATTGACTTTGTACAAGTATCGCATTATTATCAGTCAGCTGTTCACCGGGTTCGCTCGAACTGCCAGCGCGTGAGTCATAGCCATAGACAGGTAGGGCCGACGACGGACCGGCCGCTTCCCCACCTCTTTCACTAGCTACGCACTCCGTTCTCGCTCCGTCACTTCGATCAGCCGTAAATGATTCCATTATGTTTCTACCCTCTAACGCTGATTTGTTATCTTTTAAATAATCTCGACTTTGTTCTCCAGAAGATAATCTTTTCTCCTCTGTATGTAACGTTTTCTCAGAGTTATACTCGCCTCCTGGACTAGTAAGATTTATATAGCTATCCAAACAAGCACCTCTCCTTGTGTTGACATTAGTGGCCAAGTGGTGTATTGACCGATGTTTCATTTCACACTTCTCTCTTAGATTTTTCAACTCATCCTGAGTGACATAGGAAGCTTTAATGTTCTTAATTTCTTCCTGTACTAGCACTAGGTCCTTGAGCAGCTGCGAGACATCCAGGTGATCAAAAGTGATGGGAGGTAGTTTATTGAGGTCACGGGCCACAAACACAGGAAGAGTATCAGGATCAGCCACTTTGAAAATTCCAATGATGTCGTTTAACACTCGATTTTCTTTGCCTTTCCCTTTACGCACAATACTACGCACCTCGGACGAAAGTGATTCTAACAATAACGTTTTTGACTTTTGCATTTGTTCGCTGGTAAAAGCCGACGCGCATATTTTCACAAGGCTCGCCTCATCCGCAAGTGACTTTGTTTTGTATGTAAGCTAACAGCTCATCAATAATAATATTGCAGGATACACACTTTAACGTACTCGTCATGTTGTTAATTACGCACTGTGGCGCAAAACCCGATATCACGTACGCATCTAATGACTGCGCGCGCGCGACTGCCATATGCGATACCTTAAAAAGTTTGGTACAACATGTCGCTCCACATTAATGCAACCATGTACAAAACATGACCTTTCTGAGTTACCTGTCCGACTAAAATTGTGTAGAGTAGTTAGCGGAACAATATTTTTTTCATCATTTGTTGATGCACCAGCAACTTCTTCAACTACAATCTGGCTATTTCTCCGAGCTGATAACCAGCATGCATAGCACACTCTGCTATGAGTTGTAATCTGAAAACAAAAACATATGTATAACAAACATGATTATGCTTACAAGAACGGATAAAAATATATAGTATGTAATTATTAATTACCAGTCTGGGAGAAATTCGTTGGGCAATATAGTCTCGTTCTGGGGTGGTAGCAAGTGATGCTTGACACCAAACACACCTAGGATCATAGGATATATCTTGAGGCTGAGATGTTGAGGGTTGGGGCTGTGAGGTTGAGGGTTGGGGCTGTGAGGTTGAGGGTTCAGGTTGTGAGGTTGAGAGTTGGGACTGTGAGGTTGAGGGTTGGGGCTGTGAGGTTGAGGGTTCAGGCTGAGACGGTGAAGGTGGAGTGCTTGTAGTGAAGTGTTGATGAGTAGGGGATTCCATTCTGATCAATTCTTGCTGTAGTGCTCGTTGAACATTTCTACGAGCTGCGAGCCAACATGCATAGCACACTATTTGCAGGTTGTATCTATAAACGAATTTTGAATGGTTTTCATAATTAAAACATGAGATAGTTATAGTATCACAACTTAATTGTCACGACATAGAATAGTCTCGAGCCAAATGGAATGAAGTAGATTTTAATATAATAAATTAATTTTATAATGTTAACATAAAAATAAGCACACGTTCACGTTACGCCTCTTACTCGCACGCTCTTAGCATCTTTTCCCTCGCCTGTCAAGGTCTTATGCTGTTCAGAACCGCCTGTCATTGTACACATTTCTTTTAAATGACTTACTCAAACACATACTTAAAGGCGAATGGCAGGCTTGTATGGGAACTTCGTACAGCTAATAAATTTTCGTGTTTTGGGATACTTTTTGTTTTAATTGATAACTAATATGATAGGTAAGCCCTTTTTAACTTTTTAGATTTTTAGAACTTGGGATGTAAAAGTTATAAGCAGTTTTATTTTTTAAGGTTATGTAGGTACTAGTGTTACAAATAAGTACTCATAAACATTGTTTTGGTGATAAAATAAATGTTCTAGATTACTTGTCGCTATCTTTGTAGTGTTTTACTTACCATTAAATAGGTATATTGAGTCTAGTAATCGTATCTGCTCAGTGAGATGCATTAGGAGATACCTACATAATATGTTCAGTAGCGGACTGCAACAGTTTGATAATGATGAAGTTCTGATGGGTGTCGAGTGTCGGTAAATAAAACAATACTTTGTTTTTGAAAGTATGTATGTACATTTATTATATTGTACTTGACAAGCGAACGTTGCAATTAACATATTGCAAACTCGTCATTTTAATTAAAGCACTTATACACACACAGCACAGCTTAAAGCGTCATTTCGCAAAACTACTATCAAGAGATAGAGAACGGAGGAGCAGATGCTCAACTCCCAAAGAACTGAACTGAAATTGATAACACCAAAAAAAAACAGATTTTCTTTACCTGTCAATAATTAATTGCCATATGAACAAAACATTATTCATGACAAAAATCATATCTTTCATTAAATCGTGAACTATTATGATTTTATACAACAAGAATGCACTCTCATATATAATATATATGTGTTCAATTATATTTAATGCTATTTCTATTTCTAAAAAATAATTAATTATCGTTTATTTTACATAAAATATGGCAACCTAACAAAAAAAAAAGTGCATTTAGTTTACCTTTTTTTACGTTTATTTGTTCAAATCTTTTTATTGATATTATTCATGAATCCCAAGTTCTTAAAATGCTGCACCTACACGAAATAACATGGTTTAATTGCCTTAATAAGTGGTACAAATTCTATAACAGCTCAACAAAAAAAGTTTGTTGTACGAAATCTGCCGTTCACCTTTCAACTATACAGGAGAAAGTTTATTTTACCCCCTAAACTATGCACCTTTCGATTCACCTGGTAGATACTTTTGCTTACTCAAATCGCCTGTCAATTTTTTTCCATAATTATCAATAAATTAACTAAATTATATTAAATTTTGAAGCTTACAGAAGTAATTTTTTTTATATTATTTATTTTACATTGAAAAAAAAAAAGGGCTGATGGCGTGCAAGGCTGATGCCTGCCAGGTCATTGTTGTTGGCCTTGGTGTACTATGACTCATCACTCCACAAAGCGACATCAAACACGCTGTTGGTTACGGGGCCGCGGGGCGGGGGCGCGGCTTGGCGCGTGCGTCGGAGGCCGGGGGAGTACCCGCACCATGGTTGGGGTGTGATTGATTACCTACGAAATTATCGAATGATCGCTGCGTATGTATTAGTTACGTTTGTTTGTGTGTGAAAGCGCGGTTACAGGGCTAGTAACAGACGGGTCGCGGCTGGTTCACACTAACGAATTTCCGTGAATAAGAAAAAAATAAAAAACATACCTACCTATTTTATTGTTGATTTAGATCGAGAATCACTAACATTATTACGTCCTTGAATTTGACTAGAATGCAAAACAACATCTTGTATACTTTGTCCACTCATCCTATTGTGCCAGCCAGGGCGTCCTCTTTCTCTCTACGCAAAAATTGACTATCTTCTTCAATAGTAATCTTGTTTAGAGCATGAGTATGAGCTATGTCAAACAGGTATTCCAAACTATCCTCGCGTGTATATCTCAAAAAGTACAAAACCTTATAAGAGGACCTTTAATATTAAAAACTGCAATAGAAACATATGAAACTGGAAATAAATCTAGTTGAAATAGCTTAACAATTTAATATTGCTAAATCTGTTTTGCATCGACATGTAACGAGAACAATGAACAGTCAAGGTGTACAAAGAGCACTAAGTGCTGAAGCAGAAAAATACATAATAAAATACATAAATATTTGTTCTAGTGGGGATATCCACTTGACTTATGACTTAGGGATAATAATAAAGGGAAATTTAGATAGAGTTGGTATAGAAGTTAAAAAAAAAAAACTTACCTGGCGTGGATTATATAGAATGTTTCTTAAAGCGTCACAAGAAGGAAATTTCAAAAAGAATAAGCCAGAATATCAAAATATCTAGTATATGTTAAGTTATAGAAGACTTTTAGCTTGAAAATTCCTTAAATGATGTACCTTTATGTAACATCGTGAATTACGATGAATCCAATTCAGCTGACGACCCTGGAAAAACGTAGGTTTTGACTAAAACAGGCGTCAAATACCCTGAAAGGGTTATGAACCACAGCTCAGGCCGGTTTGACGGCAGTACCTACGTTTGAAGATTGGGTGGTACGGTTTCCACTCAATCTTTCTTTCTTCTTCCATATCCCAATCTTTCTTCGTTCTTCCATACTTCAATAAAAAACCTAGGCAAAAAATATTGGACCAAGAAGTACATTTTGTATTTCTGCCACCGAATTCAACGCACCTAACGCAGCCACTTGATGTAACTTTTAGGCCTGTGAAAATTTCGTGGCGCAACATTCTTTTTACGTGGAAAAAATCTGAAGGCTGGGTAATGCCCACAATACCAAAGAATGTTTTTCCGAAATTACTCAAGCAATTACTTAATAAAATGGAACCAAATAGAAAACAAAATGTTTTAGCCGAATTTATGAAAGCAGGAATAAGCCCTCTGAATAAAGACAAAGTACTCAATAGATTGTCTGGAAATAACTTAAAGAGTCGAATTTTGTATGGATGAAAAAGAAGCAATTGATGAATCAATGTTTTCATTATTAAAGGAAATGTGATATGGGCCAGAAAATACTAGAACTATTCGTAAACCGAAGAAAATAAATATTATAAATTTAAAAAAAGTGTAGAAGACAATGATTGTGTAGAAAGAGATATTTCAAGTTCAAATGCACTCTCGGATGTTGATTCACAAATTGCGAGTATTCAGAAATTGAAGTGTATTTTAAGAGCAAGTTGTTTTAATATTATAATTAATACTTTTAATATTTTACTTGCTAAAAGCTATTTTATAATAAGTTGATACCTACATTATATGTTTTTTCATTTTGAAATGTATAAACAGGTTCATTAATAAATAATTTGCAAAAGGTTTGTTGATTAATAATAATAATATAATAATTAAATTATTTATTTGCTCAGAATGTAGGTAGTTACAGATATGTTGAAGAATCCTTGTACATTCTACCATTTTGGCATGCAAACAGTGATGCAGTTCATCGTTATACAAACAAACTTAAGTGCACAACTAAAAAGTATCAGCCAGAAAGTCGGTACAGAGTATAACACTTACTCAGTTCTTAGACTGGCCAGAGCAAAAGGCGAATAAAAGCGTTCAATTTATATAAATAAGCACTTTGTATTTAATCGATTCAAACACTGGATAAAATAAAAGCACAAGTATTACAGCAATACATTTATATTATATTTTATGACAATAATTATCAGCACTTACATTGGAATACAAGGTCTGTACACTTTCACCGTCCAAGGACGACTGCCCGTTTGCTAAAATGGCGCTAATCTTCACCCCTCCTTAAAATCCCTCCACTTTACTAAATTCAAATAGTCACTTGACATCCAATATCCGGTGGCGCCATTTTAGCATTTTAAACAAATCAAATACTTGAGTAACATCTTAATTTTATCAAATACAATATTATGTTATTTAAAAAAATACTACAAATATCTTAAAATACTATAACATTTATATAAATGGCTGCTACTTGGCTAAAATGGCGTTTCTACATAACCTTTTAAAATCTCTCCACTTTACCAAACTCAAATAGTCAGTTGACATCTAAATATCCTGTGCGCCATTTTAGCATTTTTAATAAATCATTTTACTTCTTAATTTTATCGAATACAATGCCGTGTTATTTCATAACTACTATAAATACCTTAAAGTGCCATAACCAATAACATTGTGTAGATGTGATGTAAATAGCTAACACAGTAAAAGTACAGTTAGTTTCTTTTTGAAGCTTGTTACTAGTTCCTCTGTTATAGAATCGGGAATGTGATTAAAAATAGACGGTGCCAAAAAGAGAAGTGTTTTTGGTATGGCACCGGCTATTTTTAATCAACAAAGCATTCCCAAGTGTATCTGCTTTCCGATAAAGTTAAAAACAGGTTTAGAGTACATTTAACAAAAAGAGCCATTTCTAAAATGTAAAGTGGGTAAATGTAAAGTGTGGCAAGGAAATGTCACTAAATTATGATTTTAAAAAATTGGAACACAACTGTCAGTAACTTTCAAACCAAATATTGCTCGCAAGCAGCGTTTTTGGGCTTTAAAAATACTTTACTTTTCGCTACAATTTGCCCCAAAATATAATATGTATCAAGCCTTAAAATGGAAACAACAAAACCATGATATACTAGTAATATTGTTTTGATATTAACTTTTTCATAAGATTATAAAGCATATTGTATACAGATGCGCTGAGTTTTTTACTGAGTCCTTCAGCCTGTGGATTCCATGTCAGTTGACTGATTATTAAAATTCCTAAAAAAAATTACTTTTACCCTGTCCACATTTTGGCTATTATAATTGATATTCAGATCATGAATACGAAGTCTTTGATAAAAATGCATTGTTTTAAAAAAGTTAATTTGTAAGTTGTTACTATTTAGCCAATCTGTAATAACTTTAATTGTGTAGTTTACACGTATATCGTTTTCGTAATTTTTATTATTGTTACATTTTAAGAGTGCTGTATGCATCGTCAGCAAATAGTACCATGGGATGGTGGATTTCGCGTGGAAGGTCTATGATATAAATTATAAATAACAAAGGCCCAAGGACGGTTCCCTGTGGTACACCGAATTTAATTTCTCTACTGGAAGATACGTTTTTTTTTTTCTAATTTTTACTTGATAAATATTTTGTAAATTTCTGTCATCTGTTTGCGACCGACCGAAATATGTTTTATTGGGTTTCAGGATGTTACCACGAATGCCATAGACGTTTAATTTTTGACGCAGTATTATGGTTGGCAAAAAGAAAGCATTCGACGTATCTGTCTAAACAGCACATATAGGCGTTTTACTATTAACATTCGACATAACAACATTCAACAGATCAAAAATTGCCGTGTTTATTTACTGAACCCGTACTGCTCATGGCAAAGTATGTAAAATTTATTTAAGAAAGAAGATATTGCTTCATAGGCTTTTCCTATTATTTTAGAAAAACTAGAATTAAAGCTATTGGCCTATAGTTCGACATATCCTCTTTTCAGTTCTTTTTATGAATTTGCTTTACAATTATAGTTTTTGACTTGTCTGGAAATGTGCCTGATGAAATGCTAACGTTAATAATATGAGTTAAAAAAATAAATAAAGGAAGTAAAAGTGCATTTTATTTCAGTGACTAAATAGTAGTGGTATGTTGAATAAAATAAATAAATAATACAAAAATATAGGTAGATAGCTAGAAATTATAATTTATTACACAAGTAGCACCTAAAGAATTTCTCTATTGACCTTATTTTCGTCCCGATTGACCCCAATTTCTGGGTGAATAGGGATAGCCTATATTTTAGCGTTTTTATGCATTTTTTCATTTTCCATAATTTATATTTGATCACAAAGATACCAATTATTTCGATCGCCATACAGCGATTTTTCTTTAAAAAAACGCCTTAACTTTCTTTATGAAGTTCTCACCCCAATTTAAAAGGTTACCATTTGGCATAAGTTCTGCGGCAGAGGAATTCAGTAGAATAATAAATCAGATGTTCGAAAATGTGTATGTGATTCTATACATAGATGACTTATGTGTCGATACCCAATCAGTGGAAGAATTAAATGAAAAAATAAGACAAGTTCTGAGCATTGCATTTTTTAAATGGAATTAAATTTAATTAATATAAGTATATTTTTGTTGTAACAAAACTTCTGTTTCTTCTTCTTCTGATTCAACTATCTCTTGTGTGTCTATTTCTTCTGAATTTTCGGCAGTTTCTACACTCTTGACCAGATAAGTACTTATATAACGCATCCACCACTGCACACTGAATTCCATGTGCGAGGCATAATTGATGAAATGAAGGTATTAGGCGACCCATAGCAGTGATAACGCTAGCACCGTCTGTCACCACACCTACTACGTCATCTCTTAAAGGTAGATCGCAGGACCCTAATTGGGTGTAGGGTCAGTGCCTGCTAGGGTTGCGGAATTTGTTCGAAAGAGACACCGCGGCCCTGGAACGCAAAGGGCACAAGAAGGAACACTGGTGCGTTTTAGTCAGTAAGAGTCTGACACTCCCTTCCGCTCCGCCCAGAGCGGGAGAAGTCATTTGATGATTTCCAATCCAAAAAGCTAAGGAACCTAATGATGATTTAACGATTTTGAGCATCATCTTTGATGCTCAAAAATCCTGATAGACTTTCTAGGCTTTGCATAAATAACCAAAATTCAAATGACTTCGTGCATTGCCTAAAAGATTTGGAAAAGAATTCCACAATGAATATTACGTTTTACGATGACACACCGGAATGTTTGCAGTTGAAAATAGTACAGGACCTAATAATGTACGTGAACCATTTAAAAACCTGAACATTAATAAAAAAAACATAAATAATAATGAATTACGTCTAATATAGTAATAAAAGAAGCTTCCCCTGAAAAAATAAAAGTTTTAAGAGATAATAAACAAAAGGAAAGAAGACAAGTTTCACAAGGGCCATCATTTAAAATTATAATAAACTTTTGTACCAAAGCGACGCAATCTTGACATCTGAAACTTCTTTCCATGCTGGAGATGACTCCGACAGAGTTTAATAATAGAATAGAAATTACATTGCGTCATGTTTACAAAAACAAGAAAATATATGCCCTTTTGGACTGAGTGCTATAATTTTTTATACTGAAGATTCTCGTGGGTTTCAAGAAAACAGTTGGATAATAGCTAAAATCACAACGAAAAAAATCAATAAGTCACCAAATTCCCACAGTCAAATTTTAACGAAAAGTAAAAAATTCTAAGCATGCTGAGGGTACAGTCTCCACCTATCCTAACATAGAAGACGTATGTGCTATACATGTTTTGAAAGATATTATAGCAGTTTTACCTGATCCGCAGTTCCCGACGAAGCCATTATATATTCAATCTTGACTTTGACAAGTTTAATATATAATAATCGTAGGTGATTATTATTTCTTGACACTGATTTCGATTTGTCCATTTTTTTAAAAATACAGTCATTTTAAAAATCGTTTCTATAAATGAGAAGCTTACATGAAAATACACGATTTTGTACGAAGCGGTTAAGTTTTTGTAATATTTTTATAGATGTTGGTTTAATAGGTACCAAAAACTTTGCATACATTTTGTTCCTAATATTTTCTCGCTAAAATTTTAACTAAATATGTTGTTTAATCATAGCTTTAGTAGACAAGAATAATTATTCAATATATTTTATTATGTATAACATTACTTATATATATTACATAGTTTTCAATATGTTGTACAAATATTGAAAATAAATTTGTTTTAAAAACTTAAGGTAATATGATATTCAAACCTTATATAAATAATTATTTTGAGATATTGTCAAAAAGCATTGCATTTGTGATTAAAAAAAAAAATATATATATCTAATAGGTATTTCGAAAACTTTTATTGCAGGTGTAAACTTCGTATAACGTCAATCAAGCTTTCTTCCAAACAAAACAAATCTCTGGTATTTATCTTATACAATACCTCAAAGAAAAACAAAACAGTAAGTCAAAATTAAACAGTAACTAAAAAATAATAAAAAAAAAACAGTCGGCGTAAACTTCTACTAATGGTATTAATGTTATAAATCAAGCATCTTCCAAACAAAACAAATCTTACCCAGTAAATAATCTTATACGATTACTAAAAACATAAAATCAGTCTTAATATTCCTTGTACAATTTTCATTTAGGAAGGACCTTTTTTTTTCGGATGGAAAATCATCAAATGACCCCTCCCGCCCTGGGTGGAGCGGTAGGGAGTGTCAGACTCTTACTGACTAAAACCCACCCGTGTTCCTCTTGTGCCCTTTGCGTTCCAGGGCCGCGGTAACTCTTTCGAACAAATTCCGCAACATTTACACATTACGGTATTCAAATCAGTCAAAGAAAACGGACTTATCGTTTTCTTTTTTATTGGTTTGTTAATTGTGATATCCAGATAACACAATTTTCAAACTCAGTATACAAAAAAAAAACATCTTCGTCATTCATAAAAACGAATTCAGTTTCCTTCTCATCCAGCGCCAACAGCTCAATCGACTTCACAATCATGTCATCATTAACAGTGTCTCTCCTTCCAATTTTTTTTCTTAGAAATAAATTCAGAATTGTTTGTCGCCAGATTTGCTTAAAGTATGTCCTACAAAATATTGCACGTTTTTTTTAAATACGTCTTTCCAAGACGGAGTCAACAATATTATAAACAACCGGTACACGATCAACCACGTCCGTTTCCCTACTTGGTCCTGGGACTGGACTTGGAATGTGTACAGCCTCTTAACGTCAGGGTTGCTGGTACTGATTTTGGATACAGGACCTCTTGACGAAATGGGGTCTTATCGAAACCTTGGAATTCTTCAAGGTTTCGATAAATCCCCATTTCTTCATCTTTACTAACATTTAAGATGTCTGAGTCACTCAGTCTCTGAAAATAATGTACATAGGGTGCCCTGGTCTTGAATACAGTAAGTTTTTCTCTTTTAAATGACGGTTAATTGTACTTTTGGGGACGCCATATTTCTTTTCCGCTTCTCTGGTAGACAGTCTGATAATGCCTTGTTCAAATGATCATGAGTATAGGAGAAGTACGGCATGAAACGTTTACCATTCTCAAGTTTCTCAATGTTACCATTATACGAATGTGTTTTATCTGAAAATAACAATAAACCTTACAAAATATATATTAATTTAAAATATCTAGGTTGTTTCCAAATGCACTAAAATGAGGGGGCTATTTACGACACTGTCCCAAGAAGCCCCACATCACCGATGTGGGGCTTCTTGCCCCGAAAAGCCCCAGACACATTTTCAATAATAAATCAAAAACTATAAGCATAACAAAAATATTAATTAGCAAGAAAACATCGTGATACTTTATATAATCGTTATTTTAAAACATTCACACTCTAACCTGCTAAAATTTTGCACTGCGGAAGAAGTTTTGACACGTACATTTTCGAAGAAAAATCAGTCTCCGACTCTCTCATTAAAATTTCAAACAAAACTGCGAAAAAGATTCGACACTGACAGGTGATAATTTGACTTAAACTATCAAATAGTTGCTAGAGTTTATAAAAAAAATTCTACCATACACCAACCGACAGTAATCGATATTTTTGTTCGAAATTCTGGGTCGTCCCAAATACCACCCAAAAACCCAAATAGCCCCGTTTTACCGGTATAGATCTTTTTAGCAACTTTATGCATTTACGGCACATGTGTAAGTACTATGCACCATAAACTATATTTATAAGTATGTCTGACTGGATCGTACTCTGGCGGTTGGGAGTGTCATGCTTACTCAAAAGTCTCTCTGATGGTGGCGTATGTGTTTCATTCATCATTTGGCTCCGTCAGCTGGGACGGGACATTCCTCAGCTGCCACGGTTAATTTAATTAATTGTTTGTACTTTAAATTGTTCCTTTCACTCTGGATACCTGCTTCCATATAGGAATAACATCAAGAAGAACAATGTATCCACAACTTTGTAACAATTTATTGATTTAAAAGAGTGTCCGTGGAGTTTCTTGCACGTTTTTCTCCACAGAGATCTACACTTTGGAACGTGAAAAAAGTGCCTGTAAAGGGTGTAATTGAAATAAATGCTTTGAGTTTGAGTTTGAAGCAATCAATGGTCTTAATTTAAACATACCTGCAATCATTTCCTGGTATTCTTCTTAGTTTGAATTTCCCTTTACAGTTTTTATATGGAATGCTTTCCACTCGAGACCTCTTGATAACCTTACTTTTGTAATAATATTCATTTTTTACACCTCTTTTACGTCTCTTAGATTTTTCAATTACTTCATTACTCTCGGCCGACATTCTCTTTTACATTTAATTGTAAAAAAGGCAATTCATTATAAGCAGTGCAGCGTGGGACCATTTTGTAGATATCGAAAACGATACCGCCCAGTGTAAAATGTGCAATGCAAAACTTTCATTTAAAAGGACTGTCTCAAACCTTACTAAACACCTGAAAAGGAAACATCCTTTTATGATTTAGTCGGAGGCGTGAGGAGAACTAAATATGCGCGAAGAGTCAACGGTTCCTATTAGTACCACTGCTTCAACCTCAGCAAGTACAACTGTGGCAATGGCAAGCACGGCATTAGAAAGTATCCTCGGGACGAATCACCACCGCAACATGTACTAGCATGTCGTCTTATATTATTAAAATAACGCAAGTAAGTGCAAGTCAGACATCCACAACCACATATGGAACATGTTCATTATGGATTTCCAGCCTTTCCGGAGTGTTGAAGACCGCAGATTCAAGCTACTCATTAAATTTGCATTTCCTTTTTATGTAATGCCATCACGAAAATATTTAAAAAAAATATGCTGTCAAGTAGATATGAAAGTCTTTGCAATGAAATGTTGCTGGAAGATGTTGCTGAAGTGATGCAAATTGACAGGACATGTATGGACATGGCGACTTGGCCAATACGGGCCACTACATAGATGCAGATGAATTTATGATGAAATCGGTGTTGTTGGAATGTGTAGTGCCTTTATTAGAATCCCATACAGCCTAATATCTTTCTACAGAGATCAAGAGAGCAGCTGACGAATGGAAAATAACAGTAGTATTGGCTGTGTCCGATAATGGCGCTAATATTAAAAAGGCGCTATTGGACTTGGGATGGAAGCATTTCGGATGCTATGCGCATACATTAAATTTGGCTGTTACATTCGCTTTAGGGTATTCTGCAGAGTTGAGTGATCTCTTGACAAGGTTTAGAATCATTGTTAGTTTTTTTAAACGGTCAAGTCAGGCTTGGGAGAAGTTAAAAAGACATCAGGAGCAAGCTGGTAAAATTGCAAAAAGACAGGTCAGACAGGACAGAATTTTTAACTAAAAGACGAAACAAACAGCGCTCTTTGTGACATGCAGAGCAATATCTATTATTCATTGACATCGTATGACTGGGATGTGTGTGAAGGTTTATGCGAAGTCTTAAAGCCATGCGAAGAAGTCACGAGAGAGATAAGTGCGCAAAACTTCGTATGTGTTTACCAGTGTGGTTATTTTCATTACATGGGGACTAAAACGGCACTTGGAAATGCGGAGAATGTGGTTATACCCCTAGTCAAATCTTTTCTACAGGACTTGTTTGGAGAGATCGGTAGGCGGTTCCTAAATGTGGGCTGAAGCCGGACCTTTTCACTGTGCATGTTCTTGGATCCCCGGTTTAAACTATATTTTGAGGACTCCTCTTCTGTTGACGAAGCAAAAAGAACAGATAAGCTTATTCATTGATTCATGAATTGAATGCTAATGGTGAATCGCTATAAAGTGTAACAAGCAATGCTTCTGCCGTTCAACTTGCACGGCCCTCATAATTAATCAATATGTGTGGAAGCACTACCAAGAGACGATGCAGTCAATTCAGCCCATAGGAGCCAATGACGTATTATATATAGACACGTCATGAACCAACATCGCGGCGCTTAAAAACGGCGAAAATACTAGAACTACTTATAAGCGTGAAGAAAGAGAAAGAAAATATGACACCGAACGGCGGGATGCCTGTTGCGAGAGGGAGATAAATATACATTTTCAGTCACGTCACAGGACAAGTAATAGTCAAATTACATGCTCATTGGTCGAGCGCATGAGTGACGTAGCTATCAGAGGCATATGGGGAAAAAAGGACATTCGATTTTCTAGAGTTAATAAAATAGTTGATATACCGTATAAAGTATTACCTACTTTACGAATAAAGTAATAAAAATATTAATCTTTAAAATATGAATGCTGTATTCCGCAACAGTAATTATTGTTACATAATAAATTAAAAAATAAAACAAAATATCTTTATAAACATAAAAAAAAACTTTTATTTAATAATGAAAAAACATTAACATTCAGATAGACAATCGAACAGTATGGTAATCGAAGCCTGAAGACTTATGTTGCAGACACATATTTTTAAATCCCTTCAAACAAACTTAATTTATTTCTTTTTTGCCTCTTATAATTTGATTTAGAGCTTTTGTGTGCGAAATGTAGGCGAACATTGATAAATTTCTCAATGACCGCGCGAATAAGGTGCAATCTATGATCAAATGTGGGATGTTGCTCTATAGAATGTTGATGTAAAGAACCAAATACGTCATTGGAGCTGATAAACGACTTTAAAATACGGTTTTTTTAAATTTGGATATCTTTGTGATCAGGAAGGATAATGTGACCAATTTCTTTAATGTGGTTTTTAATTATAGATTCTGACTTCAGACACGATTTAGAACACATCCTCACTCGGGAAACATAGTCCACCAATATTTTTTAAAATAATCAATTTATGAAACCACAATTTGTTATTACAATACAGACTATCGGTGCATGTCGAACATTTCAATACTGAAGCCAGTTTTCTGGATACCCATCCTGAAATATAACCGATAATCTGTTCAGTGGTTTTTTAATGCTTTCTTGATTTAACATTGTCGAAAACACTTCGACATTTGTGTTAATAGCATTTTCTACAGCAGTTGCATTTATTAACTCAGTGTCATTCTCGATAGAGTCAATCTCCTCATCCATAGTTCTTCTACTTACTGTAGAATTAATGTTGTGAACTGCAGACGGACTCGTTAATACAGTTATGTCTTCTAATGGTAGTCAGTTTCCTAAAAACGAAGATTTCATTTCCAGATGTTGAAGGATTTTTTTGAAAATTCCCTTAAACTGGATAACGTTTGGATTATTGTTATAACCTCCATGTCGCTTGATAGCACCGAACAACATTTCAATGTGATCTTGAGACAACCTGTAAGTTGCGATATATCGCAAACGTTGTCCTTCGACCAACGTTGTGTATAGATGTTAAACTTTCTATACAAATGAGAAAGCCCAAAAAGCCTGTTTTATTTTTAGATTCAACATTTTTTTTCTTAATTATTTTTATGGTGATTCGTTTACGAACCTCGCGTCTATATTTAATAAAAAATGTAAAGATTCAATATATAAAGTTTCGCTTTTTCTAGAAAAGCTATGATGTCATTGGCGTTTTTTTGAGAAAGTGGTTTTTTCATGCCGTACAAATCGGATGATTTAGAGTTAAAAACATCAAATAAATTATTAAAAATTTCTATAAAATCTACCGTCCCTTTAGTGTCCACGAAAAGGGAAGATGTTAAAATCTCGTCACACAATTTGAGAGCATTTGCAACACTCATGCTCATGATTTGTGTTGCCAATTTGACTTTCATCAATTCATTTCTAAAATAAATGTGACGAGGGGTGATTTTGTTAGCAAAATTAAGTCCAACATTTTTTTGAAGCTTAACTAAATTTTCTAATAACTGCCAGTGAATCTTCCTTCCACTCCCGTCAAATAATTGTCTTTTAGATTCAAATGAATTTCTTACTAATTTAATCATGTGACAAGGATCAAACATAATTGCAACATCTAAATCACATTCCGGGTGTCTGAATGTTGTTTTAAGTTGTGATAATTGTTTAAGATCACAACCTAATAAATTAGCTGCATTTATATTAGATGCACAGCCGTCAAATGTTATGGCTACAATGTCAACTCCCACACGGTAGCATTCACTTAGACATGTTTTCAGTAAATTTGCCCGAGTTTCAGCCGACAGTCCGTTAACAAGAAAATATGCTACTGGGATTTTCCAACTTTCGTTCATACATACTAATATAAAAACATATGCCTGAGTCGCTATTTCACACTATTTTGCTGATCCAGCACCAAAGTCCACGACACCTGCAGTCTTTTTTCCTGTCCACGTAGTTTGGTGACGAAGAGCCACCTCGTCTGCAATTAATGTGCACAATATTCGTTTATATTTCTTTTCTAAAACATCTAACGCTTGTTTATTAAACCCAGGATCACCCGAGCTGTTTTCGTACCACTTCCCTATGACACGAGGATGTGGTAAAGATCCATTAAATATCTGTCTTACATATTTGTAGGCAGCTACGGAATAATAGTGCAGGGTGACTGCAAATTTTCTTAACGCTGGTGTATATTTTTGGCGATAGCCCTTAATCTTGCTCTTTTGAGTCAGTCTATTTATAAATTCTACTGTTTCGGCTCCAAGATTCAGTTCATTGATCTGGTCAATAGTAAAAAAAAATTTTTTTGGTGCTCAGAAACTAATTGTTTTAAGCTATTGCATTTTTCTTTTAACCTTTTACTTTTTCTTACTAAATTATAATTTTTAAACTGTAACTTGCGTTTTTCTAAGGTAAGTTTTCTAATCTTTTTCTTCAAAATAGCTTTCCTTGGCGTTTCAAAAATTGAACCTTCTTCTGACACTTGACCATGTTCCAAACTTGTTGGTGATGAAATAATATTTTGTGCTTCTTGCTAAAAAAGAAATATAAAACAATCCGGTTATTTCATGAAAACCAATACTTTGAAATAATGTGTTTAAAAATGACGTATAATCTATACTAATATTATAAAGCTGAAGAGTTTGTTTGTTTGTTTGTTTGAACGCGCTAATCTCAGGAACTACTGGTTCGAATTGAAAAATTCTTTTTGGGTTGAATAGATCATTTATCGAGGAAGGCTTTAGGCTATATATCATCACGCTTAAGCCAATAGGAGCGGAGCAGCGATAAATAATGTTTTAAAATCGGGGATTCCACGGGGACGAAGTCGCGGGCAGCAGCTAGTTTTACCATAATAATAGGAACTGCAGTCTTTTTTATTCTTCGATAATTTTTCTTCGTCACATATATATCGCTAGCTGAGAAATGCTTTGAGCAAACTTTAGTATAGGGCGTTGCTAGCCAATCGTTTTCACATCTTTGAACCCTTATTATGTTAAGCCACTTTTCTTTTATTAGCCCGTCTCTAGGTAATCTAAAATAAAAAGGAAAACGATAATTAATATTCATAACATAACAAGTACATATTATATTCAAACAATATTATAAATTCTATTAAAAAAAACACTAGTGTAATAGTATCCCAACCTCCCCTAATGCCCATGCGCCGGCTGCCATTAGACGGCGTCTTCGAATAAAATGAAATTAAAATAAGGGGATTTTGTTAACTTACGCATGAAATGACACATTTTTGTCTTTAACTTTTGGGGTATAATTTGTACATCGTCTGAAAACACACGACGGCATGTTTTCTTTATGTTTTGCACAGGTTTACACACATGATTTATTAAATTATAAACAAACGTAGCGTCGCGCGACAGGTTGGTGCGTAACTAAGCGCGATGTGGCCAATTGGCTTCATTTCATGTTGTCATTTTAGAGTGCGGATAACGTATCTATAGTTTATATATCATTGATAGGAACGGTGTATTCTCGGGCTATACCTAAAAGACAAAGATCATGTTTGGTGAGAAAAACTATTTGTTGCAATGGTGAAAGGATTACCAAAAGCGTATCCTTATTTATGCCGCTTAGCACTCGCAAAGTTAAACGTTCTTGCTACAAATTTCCCCTGTGAGCGTATTTTCTCTGCAGCAGGGTTGATAATAAATGACAGACGAACGAGATTAGGAGTAAGGAAGTTGCAGCAACTTACGTTCCTACAGCAAAATTCAAAATAATATATACTAATTATTATACTAAAAAATATAGAAAAATTGCCGAGCTTAGACCAACGCGAGCCTAGAAAAATTGACACAAGGCACGCGCTACTGTCCAGACTCTAGACAGTAGCACGTGACTTGTGTCAATTTGTCTATTTTTTTGTTTTTTTTTTTTTCTAGACGTTTGGCAAGTTTGAAGGAAGCCAATGCAAATGGCCAATATAGACGAGTTTTGAGGAAACGCCCGCATGTTGGGCGCTGTCAGTTTTTATTGTGCATTGAAACAATATGGTTGACGACTTGCAATTATTTTTTATCCAGTAAAGTAAGTAAAGTAATATCTGGCAAGCTTTGTAACGTACAGTCAACGTCTAGAACTCCACTTACACCGCAATGACCATTATCGCCTGCGCTATACGGGCTGCGGCGCCTACACACATATTTATACGCATATTTGTCCGTGTGAGTGATGTTCCAACGCTAACAAATTAACATGTTGTGCAGCATCGCTACGAGTAGTTATAGACGTGGTCAATGCTAGACAAGGATGACAATATAAGTAACTTGTTTTTTTATCGCCGTCTGATTATTTTTTTCATAGTAATGCGAAATTTCGACAAGCAATCATAAGTTAATATTAGCTAGACTGGTAACAAAGCTACACTCGCTTTATGTGTTCGGGATAGACGTGAGATCGAATCCGAGTTGGGTCAGTTTTCTGAAGTTTTATATAACTATTATTATTTGTATGATTAAGTAGTTTACTTTTGTAAATTACTTTGAACAAATAGATTTTACAATAAATATATTATAACCTTTCGTGTGATTGACCCACGCTCGTAATAATTACCGTCGTATGCACGGCCGAAATGAAATGGCGCGAGGAAGTGGCGAGCGTTCCTTTGTATGTGTGTGTAAGCATTTTAAATTTCGCGCCATAACATAGACCGGCAATACAGGATGTTTATTTTTGGTTGTTGAAAAATCTTTAATGCTGGATTATAAATAAAAGAACATGTACAAAATTGTATCTTTTTATTTATTAAATTATTAACAAACATTAAAAGTTGTTCCTTATAATTAGTTACAAATAAAAAAAAATGAATTGGTTTATTTTAATCTAGAAAATTTTTCTTTCTTTTTTCTTTTTAGATAAGTAGATAGATATTATTATTATGTTTAGATAGATAGATAGATTGCGATTGTCTTCTTAAATCTTTTCGTTTCCATTCCTTCTGAATTATGAATTTTTCAAGATCAATTTTAATTTACGACGCCTCCATCTGTTCAAAATCTGTTCTTCCAAAATTTATAATTGAAGGAATGGAAACGAAAAGACTTAAAAAGACAATAAAAAGAAAAAAAGAAAGGTACAATAAAAGGAAAAAAAAATCTAGATTAAAATAAACCAATTTATATTTTTTAACTGACTTAAATTTGAATTTTGTGGGCTACACGGGCGCTACCTTAGCGACAAAATTTGACGACCCGGTTGGCGTAGTGGTTAAGCGATTGGCTGCTGCGCAGTGGGTCGCGGGTTCGATTCCCGCATGGAACAAATATTTGTATGGCCTACAAATAGGTGTTACGGGTCTGGGTGTCTTGTGTATGTGACTTTACATGTTTGTGAACGCACCCACGATACAGGAGTAATTCCTAGTGTGGGGCAACGTGTTTAAAAAAAAATATATAAATTTTCGACAGTGTGATAATCAATCCAACATTGACCGAGACAAATGAACTTCTGACACTTCTGGCAAATGGTGTTTACTTCTTTCCGTATTTTTTTAAGGAGCAACGAACGCAGCGGTTTCTTATAATTTTATTTCTCTTGCTCCCCGCTCGATCTTCTAGGGAATTTGCATAAATTGGGAAGTGATTCTTACCATCTAAGCGGAGAAGAGCAGGAGAATTTATTACCCGAGGTAAGGTCAAATTTGGGTATTTCTGAGAGAGTTGCTCCGCCAATTTATATCTAAATTGCCTGTGGCTGAGGGGATTTGTGCTGTTCTCACGATGTATGATGAAAATGTTCAAAATGCTAACATTTATTAGCCGTTTGAACACTTTCAAGTACCATTTCATCCCCCTTTTGCGCTCCATTAAGTACATGGACAGCATTTGATCTTCTAAATCTACACCGCCCATGTACTTATTGTAGTCGAGCACAACCACAGGCTTCAGTATTTGTTGTCCTGCTCTTCTTCCAGGCAACATGTCCGCATTGTGATAAGTCGACACTGTGGTTACTAATTTAATGTCTTTCCAAGATAAGACAGATACGTCACCACAGTGTCTACTTACCACTGCTGTTTTTTGAAATCTCCTTTCGTTGAGAGTTTGTATGTCCCTCGGTGTCCCCACTCTTCGCCTGTTTAGAGTGCCAATGACATCGGTCTTATTCAACTTTAAAAATCGTGTCAAAGTAACTGAATTATAAAAGTTATCCATTACAAGACAGTGACCTTTGTTAAGAAATCTTTGCATGAGCCTTAGCACCACTTTCGCACTTGCGCTCGTAAAGCCATACAAGGAGTCCTCCCCAGAGTCCCCAGTCTGTGGATATTTTTTGCCGGTGTAAACCTCAAAGGAGCCAGGCGAAACTGGGCCTAACGTTACACAAATGAAATATTTATCAATTTTTTTTCAGCTTTTTGTGGTTAATCATAAAATATCAATAGGAATTAAATATTTAATCAAAATAATACTGACTCCCCTTATTTTCACTTTGAAATAATGTTGCCAAATAGAATAGGTAAGTTAATCGATATTATTCCAAAAACATAATAATTAAAGAATTATTTAAAATACTATGAAAGTGATTCAGTTTTATTCTTTACATAAGTTTAAATGAAACACTTTTTTTAATAATGTTTTTCTCGTGACACTTGAACGTTTCCAAAAACGACGTAAAATAAATTGATACGTAAATCGATTTCACAATCGATTGTCAATGATTTATTATACAGGCAACAACGCGGAACTCATGTCAATGTCAAGTCAAAAACTCAAACGTCAATCATATCATTTGCTTCGTTCGTTGTTTTTGAGTTTGCGGTGGTAGGCACGTCAACTGATGGCATGGCTGCTTGGCTATGTTCAGTGTGAGAATTTCTTTCAATAAATTCCCGTTAATTCTAGTTTACAATAAAGTGAAATAATTCTTTTCAAATTATAACGTGCTCTCACGTTATAATTTGATGATGTACCTTAGAGGTTGTTTTTGTGCAAACCAATACAACATCAACATCCAATATTTTCTTTCTACCATGGAGCAGTCGTAAGTTATTAAGATTTTTTTAAATGGTATTGGTATATAAATAAAATAATGCAGTACTCGTTACTGTAACATCAGGCCCAACTTTTTCCCTGATTA
This sequence comes from Hecatera dysodea, assembly GCA_905332915.2. NCBI lineage: Eukaryota > Metazoa > Arthropoda > Insecta > Lepidoptera > Noctuidae > Hecatera > Hecatera dysodea. The sequence goes on along the minus strand of HG995290.1, from coordinate 3,313,081 downwards.
ACAAAAAATATTTGTTACAAATATTTATTAGCAACATACCACACTTTTTGAAGTGCTGGTTTCGGGAAGCCCGACGTCGCCAATAATTCGGTCTGGCTCCATTACCTACGGTTATTTGGGATAAATTCGTTTTTTTTTTTCATTTATTTATTATGATGACATAAAAATAGAATTATGTACCAGTTAGTCATTATGCCATCTAAAACCTTCTTGTGTCTACAATACGGCCGACGTATCTTGGCGAGTCTGAACATAGGCTTTGCGAACTTTAGCGCATGTACAGTCGTGAAGAAAACTTTTATTGGTGGCATTTTTACGAATAATATAAGTGCCAACTGAAACTTGCAAATAACACACAAAACAATCTTAAACACTAAACAAAAACTTAACAATACTATTAGAACCTAACAACAGTAACAACAATCTTAAAACGAAAACTTCTGTAACCGACTGCGCTCAAGACAGAGATAGCGACACGAACACGACACCGACGCTAACGTGTGACTGAGACAATAATATCGTGTACCGAGCATTGCCGAATACGCACGAAGCTTTACGAAGTAACCAAAAAGGGATGTCCAATACGCGTGTCTGAGGGTGTTGTTTAATCGATTTTCTTCAAATCGATTGAAATTAAGACTCAATAATATATTTATTTTCAATTATATATGGAGGTTTTAAATTTTCTCAAACAGTTGTTACTCAAGTAGTCGTTAATAGATAAGTGATATATAAGTGAATCATGACTTTCAACTGAGAAATTATATTTCTTTAGTTTACATATTTTTTTACTAAATTCGAAATCTCGTTCATTAACGACAAAATTCATTATATTTGTAAATCTTATTTCGTTTCTTAAATTAGATGAACAATAATCAATAAATTCTAAATGAAACTTATTTGATCGATCAAATTGATCGATAAAGGGTCGATTGTATTAACATAAGGTCGATCTCTAGCCTAGACCACCGCCTCCGGAACGTCGCCTCGTGCCACCATTTGGTTCCTAAATAAAGTTATTGCGCCACCTTCTGCGCGAAGTTCGGACTCGCCAAGTTACGTCGGCCGTATTGTACGTAGGGAACTCTACTATAAAATTGTCTCTTCAAGCTGATAGATAATTAACTTGAAAATGCGTTAATTTGATAAGAAATTAATTTTAATTTTGAAAATAAAAACATTCTTCTTGAAATTATCTGATCAAAGAATTTAAAAAAATAATCAAATTAAAAATAAGAATTTATGAGCAACATTCGTCTGGGGGATAGTGATCATACACACTATAACCACATTTGCACCAGAAAAAATTTGATAGTAGAAGCCGATGAATCGTATTTCTACTCATGATAACACGGAAGAGCCTTATCGAGTTTTTAACTTCTGTATGGCAAATATGACAAACATTTTCCCGCAAGAAATGTGTTTCCTCCCATGGCCACATACACTCTCCCGTATAGCAAGATATATAGTCGCGTTTATGCAAAAACCGGTCAAGATCCAGGACCACAACCATGATGATTTCCTAAAAAGAAGAGAAAACCACTTATTTATTATTGATACTTTCTGATACTTATTACTTTCGCTTTTATAACATTATAAAGTTAAGATAAATACTAGGAACCCGAGAAAAACCGTGTGTAGAAAAATAATTTAAAAACTTGGACGAAACCGTATAAAACGCTAGTAGTTTTGCGTGAGTTAAATCGAATAACAACACCAGTTATTTTTTATATCATGAGCGTGTATAGTAAATAATATTGAAATAGTAAAATAATATTGTTCTTTTTTTCATCTCGCCATTTATTTAACTACAAGTCTCAATAACGTCATAAAATGTGCAATCCATTTCATTGTCGCTATATACAGTTTACACTGCAGTTAAAATGTATAGTTGAAAATATCAATGAATTCAAACAAAAAAAACAACAACCTGTATAAAAATATCAAGACTGACGGAACACGACGCCATTCGATTGCATCATCTGTGTCACGTAAATGCAGGCCCTAAATATGAGAATGTGTGCGTGCATTTTGCATGACCTTAGAAAGTGTACTAAAATCTTTACACTATTCGAAAGTTAATGAAATTTCCATTATAATGATATATAATAACAACATTTTTTCAAAATACATGCAAATATTAACCGATATGAAAATCAAAACATTGACAGAAAAAACATCGCGAGACATTTGATCATAGAAATATCACAAATCAAGTTAATAATACATTTATTGGCGCAGGAGGGCCTTCATCGGAGTCCGCCATAGTTGGTCAGACGTCGATACTTGGGCAAGGAATCGTAAGAAATCGTAACACTCGAGTTTTTATCAAAATCACTTTAATTTGCGTTAACGAAGCTTGATTCATAAAATAACTGTTCTATGTTCTAGTTAAAGTCAATTAGAAACCAAATTCCCTAAAATAATTGCGTTACACACTAGGATGACGTAGAATATAAGCGATTCGTCTAGCGCGTGGTGCACGGTCGGCTCTCGTTCAAAATGTGATCTTCACTTCAACATGGCCGCCGCGCTCCCACCCGTCAGACGCTCCGCTAGAGTGACGGCTGTCACTCTTATTCTGACGTCTGACATTTGACGTAACTGTCACCAAGAAGCTGTCATCGGTGACAGCTGACAGCAGACTTTAAATACGATGTATTAGCGATGCGCCGACACATTTATTTTGAATCGTTTTATGTTCTACAGAATATAAACAAAAGCAAAATAGACAGAAATACTTACAATGTTTATTTTCGTCACAATCACACAGTAGGAATTTCACCGGTCGCACGTGTCACCAGAATGAACTTTATTTTTCTTGTCAATCTCATTCCCATGACGAAATCCATTCAGTTTAATGGCCGCCCGTGACAGATTCATTCAGTACACTTTCGATGCAAAAAAATATGGACCCAAAAATCCCAAGAATAGTGAACAAAATCGCATTTAAAAAGTTTGTTAGGTTTGGACGCGGATCCACGCTTAGGCACACGAGGATAGAGATTTTTCGAACGTGGATCCACGTCTAAAGCACACGAAAGGATAAAGGTAATTTATTATATTAAAATATTAAAATGAAAACAGATAAACCGTATAATGCGTATAAAATTGTTATTAACAGGGATAAGTTAAACCTATTTCTGGATAATCAATTATGGCCGGACAGTGTTACATGTCGGCGCTTTAGACCTTACAGAACAACCGAGGTAATCGGACAATAAATATTAAATTAATGGATAACAACACATCGAGATCAAAGATAAATACCTTTGTAACTTATAATTGTAGATCTTTAACCAGATCAATTGATTTCGTGAGGCGGTTATGCAGTACATCGGATATCATTGCGCTACAGGAGACCTGGTTGATGCCACACGATATTTCTTTGTTGGGTGGCATTGACCCCAACTAGGACTACGTTGGAAAATCAGCAGTTGATGCCTCAGCGGGCATTCTGCGAGGGCGTCCTTACGGGGGAGTTGCGATACTGTGGCGTAAGAGTGTCTATCATCATCATCACTAACTTGTGAAAGTGACCGTCTTATTGCTATTGTTACGAGCTTCGGGTTCGTTACAATTAAAATCAGCCGAATAAATAAACAAAGATGACACTTTAATTTACACCACACTAATTACACTATAAACTCACTAATCACAAAACACAATCGCACTATTAATCACTTGAGTTCGCAGTCGAAGATCGCTCTCGAAGTTATCACTTGTATCGCAATTCCAATACTGACCCGGTCGGCACATGTGCCGGCCTTATATAGGGCGCCGAGTAGAACTCCAGAAAGTTCGCGTACATATCGGTCGCGACCGACTAAGGTCCGAGAATTTTAGCATAGATAAATCTCGAAGGTCCTTGACTTCACTAGTTCTGCTACTCGATACTAGATGGCGCTAGTGGTACCGAATGCCGCCATCATCCTAACTTAATTCTGGCGCGCAACACTATTAAAATATGTGTAGGCGCAAGTTCGTTTATAGTGTTCTCGGTTTATATGCCAACTGAATCGAGCATTAATCTCTGTGAATTCGTAGACTGCCTAAGTGAAATAAATGCGATAATTGAAAGTAGTGGGGTTGATGCAGTGTTTATGCTCGGGGACTACAATGCACAACCAAGTGGACTATTCGGCAGAGAGCTTAGCAACTTTTCGTCTGAAGTGCAGTGGCAGTGCGCTGACGTTAACCTACTAGGCAGCGGATCGGACGCATACACGTATGTAAGTGATGTGCATGGTACGACTAGCTGGTTAGACCACTGTCTAGTAACTAAAGCTGCTTGGGACACTATTAAGGACATTAGTATAGTGTATGAAGTGTCGTGGTCTGATCATTTTCCCTTAAAAATAATTTGTAAACTTGACATGTTGAAATCTAAATGTACCTCTGTCCCGTCTCAGTGTAATACAGTGAAGTGGGGATTTAGGGACCGTACGCAAACTGATATGTACACCAAAATTTGCAATGAAAAGCTAAGGGAAATTGACTTTCCCTCAGAGTTTATTGATTGTAGTCGTACTGAAAAGATTTGTACTAACTTGGAACATCGTATGATAGTTGACAAATTATATAAAAATATTGTAGATATTCTTAGTGAGGCTGCAACTACTAGTCACAATCATAAAGTTCAGCGCAAAAAATTTTGTAAAACGGGTTGGAATAAACACGTTAAAGATGCGCACGGGCAGGCTCGGCTTTATTTTCTGAGCTGGGTGACAGCTGGTAGACCTGAAACGGGGTCACTGTATGAAAATATGGTGGCAAGTAGAAGAATTTTTAAAAGCAAATTAAAGTGGTGTCAGAACAACTCAGATCAATTAAAGATGAATGAAATTGCGAGTCATCACGAAAGAAAAAACTTTGGTAGTTTTTGGAAAGCCACAGACAGCTTAAATCCTAAGTCGGGCCTGCCAGTGTGCGTCGGGGGCGTGAACGAGGCCAAGGCTATTGCAAATTTATTTAAGGCCTCGTTTAGGACAGAGTCACCATTAGGTCCATCGACGAGTGGGTCGAGTGCTATGGAGGGTTCCGAGGGCACGCCAATCATGTTCACCGTTGGGGAGGTTGCGTCTGTCTTGAGGGACCTGAAGCGGGGTAAGTCTCCTGGACATGACGGCTTAAGCGTGGAACACCTACGATATGCAGGTAAACACTTGCCACGTGTATTAACTCTGCTATTTAATGTATGTATGAGTCACTCGTATCTTCCAGAGGACCTCATGAGAACGGTTGTCGTTCCTATAATAAAGAACAAGACAGGAGATGCGAGTGACAAGAACAACTACAGGCCTATTTCATTGGCAACAATTGTTGCGAAGGTGTTGGACAGTTTGATTGACAAACAGCTGGATAGACATATCACCCTACATGACGCCCAATTTGGGTTTAGACCACATTTGTCGACTGAAACAGCGATCCTCTGTCTCAAGCATACTGTCAAATACTATGCAGCAAGAGAAACACCGGTATATGCGTGTTTTTTGGATCTCTCCAGGGCATTCGACCTAGTTTCTTATGACTGCCTCTGGAAGAAGCTCTCCCATGACACAGACCTTCCTGGGGGACTGATTGCTGTACTGAAGTACTGGTACAGCAATCAGTCCAACTGCGTTAGATGGGCTGGTGCTCTATCCGATGAGTACAGGTTGGAGAGCGGCGTCAGGCAAGGAGGGCTTAGCTCACCTAGACTCTTCAACCTGTATGTCAACCGGCTGATTTGTGAGCTCAGCAATACCCAAATCGGTTGCTCCATTGACGGGCAATGTGTTAATAATATTAGTTACGCGGATGATATGGTGTTGCTGAGCCCATCGATTAGTGCGTTAAGAAAGCTACTCCGAATCTGTGAAGACTATGCGGTGACTCATGGTCTCAGGTATAACTCAACAAAAAGCGAACTCTTAGTGTTTAGGGAGCAAAATAAAATATGTGACACAGTTCCACCGGGTTCCTTAGGCGGAGTTTCGCTGAAAAGAGTCACGCGTTTTAAATATCTGGGACACTGGGTCACCGATAGTCTATCGGATGACGCTGACTTAGAGAGGGAACGTAGAGCATTGGCTGTCAGGTGTAACATGCTGGCTCGCAGGTTCGCACGGTGCACGCGTGAGGTTAAAATAACACTATTCAGGGCCTACTGCCAGTCGCTGTACACGTGCGCTCTGTGGGTCAGTTATTCACAGGGCTCGTACAATGCTCTACGAGTCCAATATAATAATGCGTTCCGGGTAATGCTGGGGTTGCCGCGTTTCTGTAGCGCGTCGGGGATGTTTGCGGACGCGCGTGTACCGGATTTCGGCTCACTACTGCGGCTGCGAATCGCATCACTGATGCGTCGGATGCGCGACAGCCCCAATAGCTTAGTGGCAACTGGGGCCGGCAGGGTGGATGGCCTTATGGTGTCTCACTGGATGGCGGTACACAGACCGTCTTCCAGGTATATGAGGTAGGTTTAGTGTGTATCTTTTGTATCTTTTTGTTTTTTGTTGTTAGTGCTATGGATCTCTGGTCTGATAAATAAAGTTATTATTATTATTATTTCCTTTATTTATTTAACTTACATACTAATTTATATTTTTAAATATTTCTTAAAAACAAACACATAAAAAAACATTAAAAAATATAAAAAGTAGTGATCCGCCGGTGTCGGGAGCAGGGTCCAAGCTACCGGTGGTTAGGGCTCCAGAGAAAGGAACCTCCTCACAATACGAGCCGTATCGAGGAGTACTGCCTTCTGTATCAGGCCCTTTAACCAACCGTGTAACGCCAGCTTCGACAGATGGTCGTCGAAGCTTTTGGCCATTAGGCCATTGGCCGTAATGACAATCGGCACAATGACAGCCGAGTCCACATTCCACATATCGACAACCTCGTGTGCTAAGTCGAGATACTTTATTTGTTTCTCTTTCTCAGCTTTCACGAGGTTCTCGTCATGTGGGATGGTAACATCGATTATCATTGTGCGGCGCGCTAATCGGTCTATCACCACTATATCAGGCTTATTGGCAACAATAGTCCTATCAGTGATGATAGACCGATCCCAGTACAACGTGACATGGCCATTCTCAAGAACTGGGTTGGGCACGTACTTGTAATACGGTACCTCAGAATCCACAAGTTTGTATTTCAAAGCAAGTTGCTGATGGATAATCCTGGCTACTTGGTTGTGCCTGTGCAAGTACTCGCCGTTAGCCAGACGAGAACAACCAGAGATAATATGTCTGATGGACTCACCCGGACGGTGGCATGCCCGACACACGTCAACCGTCCCGTCCTTCATAATATGCCTCCGGTAGTTGTTCGTTAGGATAACTTCGTCCATAATTGCACATACAAAACCTTCAGTTTCTCCGAAAAGATCACCGAAACGTAGCCAGGCCACGGACGCTGAGAAATCTACATCGGACTCATAGAGAGCCCGATAGAAGCGCCCGTGAAGCTCCTTGCCTTTCCATACCTCCTTGCGGTCATCTGTAGTATGTATCACAGGTTTGCGCCAGTTCTCGTTAGCCATGGACAACGGGGTGAGTCCTTTGTCAACTGCGACCACATCTCGGTGCATACCCACATCGGTTTCGAGAAAATATTCTCTGAGACTGCACATCTCGCGGTTGTGGAGAGTCTTAGCATTTAAAAAGCCTCGACCTCCACACTTCCGCGGGATGTACAGTCTCATCACCGACGATCGTGGGTGATGCATCCGATTTGCGGTCAGCAGTGTACGGACTCTCCTATCCAGGGCGTCGAGTTCGGTTTGAGTCCATTTGAGTATGCCGAAAGAGTACATTAGTACTGGCATGACCCAACCGTTGAAGGCGCGCACCTTATTTCCGCCCGATAAAAGGCTGCTTAAAACCTTTTTCAGGCGTCCAAAGAAGCGCTCCTTCAACGATTGCTTCATGTCAGCAACATTAATGCCTAACGCTTCCGACATACCCAAATACTTGTAGGTTTCGGTCGAGCTGAGGGATCTAACCTGTATGGAATCTGAGAGTTGAATTCCCTCAGATTCCATAATCTTCCCTTTCTTTACATGCATGACTGCACATTTGTCCACACCAAACTCCATCCTGATGTCACTACTGAAGGTTTCAGTTACCTTCAGTAGCTCCATCAGTCGTAGCTTGTTGGGGGCAAAGAGTTTCAGATCATCCATGTAAAGAAGGTGAGATATGGCCTGACCACCTCTTCTCAACCGGTAGCCCAGGTCTGAATCCTCCAACAGTGTGCTTAGAGGATTCAGAGCTAAGCAAAACCAAAGTGGACTCAAACTGTCGCCCTGAAATATTCCCCGTTTAATGCATACAGGCTCGTCACCCCCTTGAATTGGTCGACATCCTGGATAGCGAAGGACCGTTTTCCATTGCCTCATACATGAGTCAAGGAAGGTGCGCAGAGTTGTATCTATTTTGTACAACTCCAACACCTTCAAGAGCCATGTATGTGGCACAGAATCATAGGCCTTCTTGTAATCTATCCAACATGTCGACAGATCCTTGCGGGAGCGATGAACCTGTTGGCTAATGGCCATGTCTATGAGGAGTAGCTCCTTAGTTCCGCGGGACCCCTTCCTACATCCATTCTGAGAGGAGGACATAATGGAGTTAGTCTCAATGTGTTCATTAATTTTCACTCTCAGGATGGATGTAAGAAGTTTATAGACCGTCGACAAACAAGTAATCGGTCTATAATTCTTGGGTTCCGCGGGACTACCTGTTTTATGGAGCAGGTGGGTAACGCCAGTTGTTAGAAACTGTGGTAGCGACCCAGACTCTAAGGATGACTGGAATTGAGATGCCAGGAGCGCATGTGAGCTGCTATACCACTTAAGCCAAAAGTTGTGCAGTCCGTCCGGTCCAGGGGATTTCCAATTCGGTAACGGACGGACTGTTTTAGCTACATCTAATGATGTGATGTTAATATTTTCCATTTGTGGTATAGCTTCACACACGCGCTCGACGTCGCGCATCCAGCCACCCTCGGCATGACAGACGGGTACCGACCAGATACTTCGCCAGAATGTATTCGTGGCAACGTCATCCGGCCGGCCCACGTCCGTCACACTTTGCTCAGGTCGCTCCCAAGCTCTGTATACCCACCTCTCATCGCACTGGAACATGCGGTTTTGCGAGTACCGGTCAACCCGCCTCTTATACCGCCGAATACGGTTCGCCCATGCACAAACTTTCTGCTTCAGGAAGTCGATGCGCTCTGTGACACGGGACATGTATTCTTGAGGGCTAATTTGAGTCCCCAAAAATGCCCGCCTCACAAAGCGCATCACGCGTGGTCTTGTATTGCCCTCCCTGAAGCAGTATAGTTTGCCGATGAGTACCCTGGCCTCATCAATACGCCGCTCGATCCTGCATTGCCAAGCTGGTGCAATAGACTTTGGTCGTATAGCTCCGTCAGTATTTATAAACTTCACATTTGCTATACGACATGCGGCAACAGCCCCGCAATACAGGATTGAGTGCGTATCAATAAGGTTCTCGCTGCTTTCAAAGATGTTCTTAAGCAGCGAGTCCAAGGCACACACCAGCGCCCTATTCTTTTTGTGCATAGGCAACCGTGGTAATCGGGGCCTAAGTTCAGTCGGAGTAGATCTGTACTCGCAAAGCGCATCCTCCAGCGCGCTCCTCAGTCGATCGTTGCACTGACTACTTACCGTAACAACCCTATCATCCACCTCTTCGCAAACATTAATGGACCGCGGTGTTAATGAACTAATAGATGGCACATGTTCCATGGTTTGTGTCGGGGTCGGGATGATAAGGTTGTTAAGTACCTCTGAGCGCAGCCTATCAAGTGCGGCGTCGTCCAACCTGTGGCTTCGTTGGATGACCCGCACCTGATCCGACAATCGTTGGGCGGAGACGTTAACAGTCGGTTCCAGGTCCTGAAACAGAGACAGCATCCTAAGACGGTACGCAGTGAGGTTAGTTCCCCCCTCTGTAGACCCGTAATATGCGCGCATGACGTTCTCATTCATAGACTGAGTCCATCTCATGCGCTGCACACAACCACCGGTAGCGGGGACCCGGCTCGGGGCCGGTTGGCCCCTAGGTCCCAAGCCCCTCGGTGGCCGGCCTCTCCCCTGCCGACGTACTGGTGGTGGCGACGTCGGCGGAGAGAAATACTCGTCGCTCGAGCTCGACGCGACTGCGGCCGCCGGTGACACTTGTGATTCGATGTCCGGCGGCGGCGAGGCGGAGCTGAGCGGCGAGCCCGGGGGTGGATGGCGTGCGCGTAGGGTAGCTGCTCTTGTTAGCATTATCAAAACATTTTTATTTCTATCATCATTTCGGGGTTTTTATTCGTGACAGGTGTCAGCTGTCGGTCACGGAGTTTGTTTCTTCTTTCTGCATTGTTGTTGAGTTTTTGTTATTGTCCGAGTTTTTACTAATTATTTTTATATTCCAGTGGTCTTCTATTGTAATAGTTTGTGCATATATCCAGCTGTATACGAATTTTCCGTAATGTAAAATTGTGGAGACGAAATAAAACTTGTTTTGTTTTGTTATTATTATTTGATAATAAAATGAGACAAATGTTGATATGGTAACATTGTGATATTTTTTATATAAAAGAAATCCTTTATAATTGATTGAGTCAGGCGTTACTTTGCGGAAATCCATTTTAAATTTGAAAATGAAAACAATATATCTAGTTTTAATTTCCGCGAATATTAGTGGGTTGCAGGTATGCACCTCCCTCCCGCCCGCTATATTATGCACATGCAAGATTACTGGGCAAATGCAAGGATTTTAAGCACATGCAGGAAGGCAATGCAAAACCCAACACCATTACCGACACGTGTTTCGCCTCTCCACGAGGCATCCTCAGGGGACGTGTTGACTCGCTGACCGTTGAGTTGCGACTGAGAACATAGTACAAGGCACCCCCCTTTTATACACTGCCACCGTTGGTTATTTGTGTACAACTACCCACAAACATACGCAGTAAAGGGGAAGAAACCAAATTCGTCTGGTCATTCAACAGTGCAAAATTATTATTATTACTATGTTTCAAAATCTCTAATTGTTCCAAAACACACAGCCGGAAACCCTTATCACAAACATGTAGTATATTAAAACTATTGTTGTCGCGCAATGAATGGCCGGTATCAATTAAATGTTTCGCGAAATTCGATTTGTCCGAATGGCCATTTCTATACGCGGCAACATGTTCCCCATACCTTATGTCAAAGTTACGGCCCGTCTGACCCACATATACCCCGTTGCATTCATCACAGACCAGCCTATACACCCCAGACTTTTTACTATTTTCTAAAATATCTTTTCCGTTACAAACACGGCGTATATTCTGGTCCGTTCTGAACGCTACATAAACGTTGTTTTTTCTAAGTAAATTACTAATTCTATCTGAAATGGGGCCCATATAGGTCAGACTGGCCACATATCTATTAATATTAGTACGCGGACATGCATATAATAGTGAACGAACCCTTTCTTTCTGCTTTTTACTAATTAAACTGTCTACCATTGACTTTGAGTAACCGTTAGAAATAGCGATTTGGTAAATAATATTAAGTTCTTTTACATAATTATCTGCTGAAAGGGGGAGGGCAAATAATCTATGAATATAGCTGCGGAAGGCGGCTAATTTATGTTGAAGAGGGTGACAAGAAGAGGCTGGTATTGTTGTCAGTGTGCGTCGGCTTTCGATAAATTTGGAAATCCAAGTTACTATTGAGTTTTGTGATAGTCAAATCTAAAAAGTTAAGGGAGTTCTGGGACTCTAGTTCTAATTTAAATTTAATTTTAGGGTGAGTTTTATTAAGTTTTTTTACAAAAAGGTCTATTTGTCGAACGGTTACGCACTACGCAGCTACGCGCGCGCTACGCGGCTACGGCACTGGTTTTCGGTTAGAGATAATATCAAACTTCACCTCAAGGTATTGTACACCGAGTTAACTTTCAAATTACATAATGTGGAGTTTGATATTTTAGATAACAAGGCTAGGGATTTGGCTTCTCGGTTAGCTCACGAAAAATATTTAACCCAGGTTAGGAAGTTGGAGAGATTATCTGGTGAGGGTCGGTATAATCAGTCATGTAATTCAAATAATATATCGCATACATTTTACCCTCGCGTATTAAATTATACAAATACACAGTTTCTCCCCGAAGAAATGTCTTTGTTAGAGAAAGGTTTAAAATATAATATTAAACCCCGACATTCCCAGGAATCTCTTCAAACTTTGGTGGTGGACACCGAGATAGCTTGTTTCAAAGGAAAACAGGATGATGTCGTTAAGCAGCAAGTGGCAACTCACATTAAGAGAGTTTTTACATCCCCTCCCAATCAAAATTTAACCGAAATTCATCTTTATCGGTCAATTCAGCACCGTATTAGTCAGAATGATTTAATATTAACAAAGGCTGATAAGGGAAATTCTGTCGTCATTTTGGAAAAATCTGCCTATACCCAAAAAGTTAACGACATCATCCTGGGGGAGGATTTTGAACGTCTTGGTGCGGATCCTACAAGGAGGTTTGCCCTCGAAATTAAGGATGCCATTAAAAACACGTCATTCATATCAAAAGACCAATTAAAAAACCTTGTTCCTATGAATCCGAGGGCTCCTCTTTTGTATGGTTTACCCAAGACCCATAAAGATAACATGCCTGTTCGTCCAGTTGTTTCTTACATTGGTGCCCCAGCGTACAATTTAGCTAAGCGTCTCAATACTTTGTTGAGAAGTAGGTCTTCTTTTAGTCCCAAATATAGTTTAAAGAACAGTTTAGATCTAATTGAAAAAGTAAAAAATATCCAAATTCCTTCCAATGCAAAGTTGTTATCCTTAGACGTTGACAGCTTATTCACAAATGTTCCAATCGATGATTGTCTACGTATTCTGGGTTTCCAATTTGAGAAGCAACGGTTGCATCCTGGGGAAATTGCGGATTTACTTAACCTCACTAGTATTTGCATGAAACAAAATTATTTCAGATTTAATAACCAATATTTTATTCAAAAGGAAGGGTTGGCTATGGGGTCGCCTTTAAGTCCACTAATGGCGGAGGTTTTTATGGATAACTTTGAATGTAAACATATAGTGAACGAACCTAATATTCTGTTTTATTATAGATATGTAGATGACATAGTTATCTGCTGGAATGGTACCGTTCGACAAATAGACCTTTTTGTAAAAAAACTTAATAAAACTCACCCTAAAATTAAATTTAAATTAGAACTAGAGTCCCAGAACTCCCTTAACTTTTTAGATTTGACTATCACAAAACACAATAGTAACTTGGATTTCCAAATTTATCGAAAGCCCTCCCCCTTTCAGCAGATAATTATGTAAAAGAACTTAATATTATTTACCAAATCGCTATTTCTAACGGTTACTCAAAGTCAATGGTAGACAGTTTAATTAGTAAAAAGCAGAAAGGAAGGGTTCGTTCACTATTATATGCATGTCCGCGTACTAATATTAATAGATATGTGGCCAGTCTGACCTATATGGGCCCCATTTCAGATAGAATTAGTAATTTACTTAGAAAAAACAACGTTTATGTAGCGTTCAGAACGGACCAGAATATACGCCGTGTTTGTAACGGAAAAGATATTTTAGAAAATAGTAAAAAGTCTGGGGTGTATAGGCTGGTCTGTGATGAATGCAACGGGGTATATGTGGGTCAGACGGGCCGTAACTTTGACATAAGGTATGGGGAACATGTTGCCGCGTATAGAAATGGCCATTCGGACAAATCGAATTTCGCGAGACATTTAATTGATACCGGCCATTCATTGCGCGACAACAATAGTTTTAATATACTACATGTTTGTGATAAGGGTTTCCGGCTGTGTGTTTTGGAACAATTAGAGATTTTGAAACATAGTAATAATAATAATTTTGCACTGTTGAATGACCAGACGAATTTGGTTTCTTCCCCTTTACTGCGTATGTTTGTGGGTAGTTGTACACAAATAACCAACGGTGGCAGTGTATAAAAGGGGGGTGCCTTGTACTATGTTCTCAGTCGCAACTCAACGGTCAGCGAGTCAACACGTCCCCTGAGGATGCCTCGTGGAGAGGCGAAACACGTGTCGGTAATGGTGTTGGGTTTTGCATTGCCTTCCTGCATGTGCTTAAAATCCTTGCATTTGCCCAGTAATCTTGCATGTGCATAATATAGCGGGCGGGAGGGAGGTGCATACCTGCAACCCACTAATATTCGCGGAAATTAAAACTAGATATATTGTTTTCATTTTCAAATTTAGAAATCCTTTACACAATTTATGCATCTGCTGGGTCTCTCAGACGATTGCGGAACTTTCTTCCCACTGCCACTAAAATTGCGCTTGCACGGTCCCTTCTGATTCCTATCCTTGACTATGCTGATGTCAGTTATCTCGATCTCACTCAGGCACAATTAGATAAACTTGAGCGTCTTCAAAACCTTTGCATAAGATTTATATTTGGCCTGCGCAAATATGATCATATTTCTGAATTTCGCACAAAGCTCAAGTGGCTACCCATACGTCTTCGCCGGGATTCTCATATTCTATTTCTGCTCTATAGTATTCTGTTTAATCCTACAACCCCCTCTTATCTTAAAGAACGTTTCAAGTTCCTTCATGACACACATAATAGATACCTGAGGTCATCGGAAAATTTGAGACTAGAGATGCCGATACATTCCACCAGCTTTTACGACAAATCATTTACGGTTCAAGCGGTGCGGCTATGGAATGCCTTGCCCGTGTCGGTAAGGCGTGCTCAATCTTTGTCCATTTTTAAAACAATGGTCAAAAATCACTACCTCTCTCTTTAAATCGTTTTTATTTGCGTTCTATTCTTTTTGTTTTATAATTATTATTGTATATATTTATCTATCATGTATTTATTGTATATATAATTAGTACACCTAAGACTACCTACAGTACTGTATTTCCTTTTTCTCTTTCAAATCCATCCAAAGGTTGTCTTGAAAAGATCGCTTTTAGCGATAAGGCCGCCCATTGTGTCACCCTATGTAATGTTTTCTTTGTATATATTTTCTGTAACTTGTATGGTGTACATAATAAAGAGTATTCTATTCTATTCTATTCTACACTTAAAGTTAAAAATACACATTTTAGGTCACATAATAGATAATATGAAAATTCTGATATCAAAAAGGTTGTAGCTTAATTATTCATTTTCTCAATGAAAAGAGGATTGAAACTCAACCTCAATATTACAATAAATATTCATTTGTTGAAGTTACGGCCACTATGTCCCTGACACAAAATTACCCTACCTGTTTAGGATTTTTAATATTTCGTGTGACCTCCGTTAGCCTCGATACAGCTAATGAGGCGTCGACGCATAGAGGCCACAATATTTGCACAGATATTTATGCCGCGCAAACTATCACATGCAATGGGATTTGAGTAGTTCAGGGCATCTCTCGTCCCGAGCTTCCCATCTTTTCACCATTAAACCCCATATATTTTCTATGGGATTTAAGTCAGGGGACCGAGCTGGCCAAGGGATAACTTTAATTTCCGGATGGTTGCTAAACCATTCGCGAACAATACTGGCACGGTGAATAGGACAATTGTCTTTCACAAAATTTATCTCGTTTAAGTCTTCTGCGGGGTAGATATTACGCACCGTAGGCAACATTACATTGTTCAACACCTCCACATAGTTGACACTGTTGGCTCGCGTCGATATAAAACTTAATTCACCGGGTCCTTGAGCACTTATCCACCCCCACATATTCACACTGATTCTACCTGACTCCGTATTTGGTCTGATATTGCCTTCAGACCGACGCGTGTTATTTTTACGCCACAAATGCAGCCTTCCTTTTTGGCACGATTTAAAAGATTTTTCGTCGGTGAATATTGTCGTCTCCCAATCAAAGTCCAAATATTCCCGGGCAAAACTTAACCTCTCCTCTTTATGCCGTTGCGTTAAAAACGGTTTTTTAGCTGGCGTTCGATGATGAAGACCTTCGGCATGGAGTATGCGGCGAACGGTGCATACTGGTGTGCCGAACTCATCGGCAAACGCCTTGTTGGGATGAAACCATTCGTCTCATATTCAGCTACCATATAACGTCGCTGAGGCTGGCTAATAAGGGGTGGTCTTCCGCTCCTCTCACGACTCTTCAGGCTACCTTCTTCCTCAAATCTCTTCACCCAGCGCCTAAGTCTCTCTCTAAAAAAAAATCTATATTACACACTTGCAACAAGCGATTAATCTACCACTATATTTTATAGGTATCATTACACAAATTAAAAAAAGAAACTTACGCATAAGCCGGTTTCATCCGATATTTGAGATATATTAAGGCCATTCGAATATAGGGCCACAATATTTTCCTTGGCTTCAATACTAATACTAGCCTGCATATTGAATTCAGAAGAATATCTACTAAAATAGCAACAACAAGATAACACAAACGCTCGTAACTATGTTCACCAATCAACAACAGCGAATAGTGAAATAATTTAAGTGAACTAGTAAAGTAGTTAAAATATGAAGGTAGATTTTAAACAATGTGAACTTATCACTTTGTTTCAAATCTTTTTTCTAATATGAGGGTATCATATTTTAGTAACGACGCTAAGATTGAAAGTAAATGTAAAACGAAAGAATCTTTGTTTAGTTGTGGAATATTAACATATTTGTTAGCAACTCGGCATTCTTATTTCACTTGTAATACTTAAAAAATGTGAGAATCGAACCCGAACGTTCATCATGCGAGGCACAGTGCTGACCACTTTGGCCACCGTAACACTTTCTAAACTCTTCGAAATTTGTAATAAAAATCATAAGCGGGCAACTGTATAGTGTTGTCAAACGTTCTTAATAGAAGAAGGTCATAAGTACAACTAATATTGGTATGCCATAGTTTTGTGAGATTGCTAGTCGACTTCTGATTGTTATAGTACCTACCTATTAATTGATTTGTTTCGGAGTATTTCGTTTTTTTATGTATTTTTCAATGGGCTTTGCTTAAATGACTGTGGTAACTATGAAGATGTTGTTTTTTTAATTGTAACTTATTGATTCTCTACCTATCTCGTGGTTAGGCACATATTATTTAAAAGTAAATACATTATTTAAAGTTTACTCATAGTAGTCTTTTTATAGTATACCTACTTATTTTACATTTATTTATACCTAATTAAGTATTTACAAGTATTTTTCTTGGTACATCTGCCATGAAAAATTTAAAATCTAAACATCCAGATGAATTTCGTGCACTGAATAAAGACAAGGCCGCTGTCGAAAATTGCTCTGGAATATAAATTATACTATAGCCAGAAAGTACCATTATTTAGTAGCTTAACGAGCTATTGTCCATAGTGGAAAGAACCGGATTTACCAGACTCTTAAAACAAACGTTACCCCGCTATAAATTGCCAAGCCGGACTTATATTATCCAAAAAATTATTCCTGATATATATGACAGAATTTACGAGAAATCAAACGAAACATTTCGAGTGCCTTCGCTATTTCAGTGACATATATACTAATATTATAAAGCTGAAGAGTTTGTTTGTTTGTTTGTTTGAACGCGCTAATCTCAGGAACTACTGGTCCGATTTGAAAAAATCTTTCAGTGTTAGATAGCCCATTTATCGAGGAAGGCTATAGGCTATATATCATCACGCTAAGACCAATAGGAGCGGAGCAGCGATAAAGAATGTTTTAAAATCGGGGATTCCACGGGGACGAAGTCGCGGGCAGCAGCTAGTCTGACATATGGAATTGCTTACACAATAATGCAAGCTTTTTGAGCTTCACAGCTCATTGGATATCATCTGAATTTAAACTAGAACACCGAGTTCTGGCAACTAAGCCATTCTCAGGTTCACACACAGGAGAAAATATAGCAATGGAACGTAACATTGTCACAAACCGTTGGATATTGAGCATACTAAAATACATTTATTCATTCATGATAGTGGTGCTAATATGGTGAAGGGTGTTCGTTTAGCTAAGTGCGATTCTGCTAGATGTTTTATACATACGCTTCAAAAAGCTATAAACGAGTCGCTCAAAGTCCAAACTCAAGTAACAGCAATGATTGCTGCTGGAAGGCGACTTGTGACGCACTTCAATCACTCAGGTTTAGCTCAAGAAAAACTACTGACGATTTAAAAAGAGCTAAGTTTTTTTTTTCGAGCATCAGTTAGTGCAAGATTTTAGCACTAGGTGGAATTCCACTTATAACATGATTAAACGTTTGTTAGAACAAAATCGTGCCAAATTATTGTATGTTGCTGATCACGATACACTCATAAATTTGACAGCTCAACAGTGGACTTTAATGGAGCAGTGTATCAATTTATTAAAGCCCTTCGAATAAATTATTAAAATAACAAGTTCTGGGCTATCCTGCGTGACGGAAGTTATACCACGCTTTAAAAAAATACTTAGATAAAGCTGAAACAGAAACTCTTTTTAACTCCATAATTCAAAACAAACTACTTGGGGGTGATTGAGGCTGCAAGAGCATGCCAGGAGATCTTATTGGAATATTTGAAAATGCCCTGTGAAGAGTTCTCAAGTAGCAGTTCATCTTCAACACCGGCTAAAAATAGAGGAGAGGAGACAGAGTCAGCTGTATTTCGCAAAGCTCATGACACGTTTTGGGATTGCTTTGATGAGATAGCAAATGAAAACAATACTCGTTCAACGTGAAGAAAGAAACGCAATAACCTGGGATATTTATTTCAAGTCAGTGCGAATTGATCGCAATCGTGACCCTTATTTTTGGTGAGCAACTAATGCCAAACAATACCCAAATTTAACAGTTTCCAAAATCAATTTTTCAGCACTTTGTAGCAGTGTGTACAGCGAAAGACTTTTATCTGAAGCAGGCCTTCTTTATGAAGAGTACCGAAGCCGCTAACTACCTCTCAATGCAGAGAAATTATGTAATATTTATTCACGAGTATATATGAGTACTAATCAATTCATTTTCTTCCTATTACATTCATTTACTATTGTGTGATTAAAATTTTACAACTAAAACTAATTGGGTGGTGAATTCAAGAAATCACTGTCCTAAAAGTGACGTTTGAGATATTTATAATTTTATGTTTTAAATTCGAACTTTTTTGGCAAATTAATTACATATTCGAATACTCTTCTTGTTCTAGACCTCATTTCACTCCCTTTACTCCGTGGACGGAATCTTTTAGGATCTACTTCTTGTAAACATCCTTACAGATAAATATTTTGTTCCGTGTGACTTGCAAGATTAAATGAAATATTGTTTCAACCTGCTTTTTACTCAATTTATCTTTACACTTGCAGCGGCAATCTGGAAGATCCTTCAAAAAATGATTTTTTAAGATTCCCTCTGATTGTTTTGGTCCTTTCCCATTGATCTTGTTTAGAAATTCTCTTTTTTTCAATTTCAGTTAAGCTTGTATTTTTTACAGCTTCAAAAAAACCAGACTCTAGAGTTTAATATTAAATTTTCGGCATCATCTTGTTCTGAACTTGTCTTGAACTTCAGAATCTCATTACAGCAATATTGTCTCACCTGATAATTGCAGCGATGATAGCTAAACGACGTATTCGGTTAATCATTTTCTTCTGTTTATATACATACATATATATTTTTTAAGTAACTATTTTTGTAATTTATTTCATAATGCCTATTCAATGGCGACAGATTGAGTTTTGCAATATAAATAATAATTTATAAAATTGTTAAAAGCTTACCTCAAAGTAATTGCAATCCTTTCTTCTGCCGATATACTTTTTCGCATGATGGTGTCTTGCATATCTTATTTTTTAAGATGTCTGTTAATTCTTCGAAACTTCTTCTAGACATGCGAAAATATTTGTAAAAGCATTTCTCTTGTGATCTGATTTTTGGTAATAAAGTATAAAAGTCACCTTCGTGTTTACATTGCAATATTAATTGAACCCATATTTGACGATTTCTCTTTCTCTTGTGTTCACGAGCACGGCGGCGGCGATGAAGTAAAAGTAGCAGTAAAGCTTCGTCAAATCTTAATCTTACAACTTTGTTGCTCGACATATTTATTTTATTTACGGACAGACAACGCGTGTGGTCACTCTAACCTTGTTTCTACGACTGATTCTATGCGCGGGGGGGGCGGAGCGTTAAAGTAGTGCGGGCGGGTGGGTATGGTGCAGTTCGGATGCAGTTTGAATGCAGTTGACACGACTGCAATAGAACTGCAAACCAACCGTGCAGTCCGATTGCAGTCGGTGTGCAGTTCACACGACTGCACGCCGACTGCAATTGAACTGCAATCGGACTGCTCGCAGTCGTGTCAACTGCATTCAAACTGCATCCGAACTACAAATTTGCAGTTGAAATGCAGTCCGTCTATCTAGAGCCTAAGTGTGATTGGTCGAGACTTTCAGTTAGCAACGACCAATCATAAGCAAGTTAATGGCGGGGATAACATAAAATCCTCGGCGGTCATTTCAGTGTCCGCCATGGACCATTCGTTTTTCGACATTGGTGCAAAACGCTTGTATTGCATCGCAGTAGTAAACTCTGTTACTGTACGAGTGTACGTATATAACTATCGTAATAAAACTGAACCTCAAAGTGTAAAAATGTTTGTAGTTTTTTATTCAAAGTTCTTACTTCTGAGTGTGGAACCCGTACGGCTCATACGATTATAATATCATCACCAATATTTGCCTCATTCTGCTTCATGCGTTTTGGTGTAATGCCAGAAAATGAGGGTTGTGGACAATCTCTTGGTGGTAACGTATCAACTGCAGAATATGGCTGATTGTTGTTCAAATTTGCGGTTACATTATTTTCAAAAACTCGATTACTTTGCGGTAACCGAAAACTATAAAAATACAATAAGATTTACATTACGGCAATAAAATATGTACCTAGATATCGTATTTAGGGTTGATTGTCATTTAAAAATATACTAATTTTATTTGCCTCACGCACTACGAGTTCCTATGATAAAAGAAACTTTAAAGGTACCTGTTAGAGTAAGCGGGCAGGTGTACATGAGCCAAAACAGTAATCCACGGTTTTCATCTTGAATTATCCGGTGTCCATTCGTCCTAAGATGAAGCAGAGTAATCACCAATATCACTGGTGGCCCTTTCCTCAGAGTCAAAGATACCGCTTTGTTGTATTATTCTTTAATAATGTAATAACCCCTAATAAAAACAACAATTTCGCGATCGGTAACTGTCTTAGCCAAATTACCCTTTTGAAAATACATCTGGTTAGTAAAACAAAACACTCTCCTGTTTAGTTTGTCATCAGGATCTATTTTAAATTAACTACACACGTACACTTAAGATTTTAAACAAAATCACAAAACCGCGGCAAAATATATAACAGTTATGAAAAATTCTGTCATGTAATTTGACGTAATGACATCTATGTTGCCATTAGGACTTAAATAAAAATCTTGGGGACTTGTGATTTCTTCCGAAAAAAGTTTAGGACTAAGTGATTTCTTGGACATAGAGATTTTATGAATAGAAGATCCGTCTTTTTTGTTTTTATCATATCTTTTGAAATGGCACTTAGAGATTTTTCCCAAGGATCTTAAATAGACCATTCGAAAGGGAATGGAAAAATTAACAATCAATGTGTGGCTATCTCAAAAGTGCAAAAAAATGGTGTTTTCTTGAATTGTATCACCCAATTATATTTCTTAAGTGATACTAAAACTAACTAAATAAAGGAAATAATTACTTAAAAATATATTTTCTATCCAGTTTTTTTTTTAATTCAGCGGAATGCCTATCCGGCTGAATAATAATTAATAATCCGGTATTCGCCCGGATAGTATTAAGGTCGCCGGATAGGCCGGATACCGGATAGTTACCGGATATCCGTTTCATCTCTAATATTTACTCGAAAAACTATGTCCAGTAATTAGCAAACAAGATACCGACTTCAGAGAGAGCTATACCCGCTAAGATTCGAGTTGCAATGACACAAAGATATTTAACAACTGGAGACAGCTACAGAAGTTTAAATTACATAATATTTAAAATATTCAGTCAATTAATATCTCAAATAGTTCCTGAAGTTTGCCAAGCCCTCATTGATGTTTTGAAGGATATTGTTAAGGTACTTAAATGAAACATTCACATATTTTGAATCACTGAATAATAAGTTTTATGAAATCTTATGATAACAGCATAACCTTAAAAAGAATTATAGTTTATCACCAACTGCTCTAAAAAATGCACCACGTAAAATTAGATTTCGTTGTGTCGCATCAATGACTTCATCAAATAGAATGAAATTGAGATTGAATTTGGACTTGATTATTTGGTTTGTCAAATGACAGGTGAGGACAGTATCATGTTTTGTTCAAATATATTATTTTGCTCTGGCATATGTGACATTGGGTAACTATGAGACGAACATGGCAGCTGTGGTATTTCTACTGGTGAATCTGGAAGAACATAAAACGTTTGAGATAAAGAAAGACGGTGCATTTCAACTGGTCATGTACTACTATGAAAAGAATCACTAGAACTCATCAATCTAAATGATGACGGGGGACGTGGTTCGAAGCGGTTTCTAATTCTTTTTGTCAACAGTTCATCCAATTCAGACATGATTTGATTGATTGATTGATTTTCTGCTGCTCGATATCAGAAAAATATTTATTCTACTGGAGCTAGTCATTTTCCATAGAGATCACAAACATTTTCCTTTTGAGTAGATTTTTTTGTTAATACGGTATTGATAGTTTTTAAAGCGTTTTGCATTTGTTCGCTTGCTTGCAAGCCGCGGACTTCGGGGCGCGAAGCCTCGCCGCGATGGCGTTGGCCTTCCGCCGCTGCCTCTTGGCCTTGCTTTTGGCCGCCTTTTTAGCCTGCCGCTTTTCTCCAGCAACCTGCCACCCGGCCTCGGCCGCAGGAGGGTCCGAGGTTGGGGGTGGGGGCGGCTGCGGCGCCACTGGCGCAGCAGCTTTAGCCACTCCCCCTCCAGCCTTCCTCCTTCCCCTCTTCGCCGGGGCCGACTTGGTCGTCGCCGGCGTCGCAGGCGCCGGCGTCATAGGCGCTGGCGCGGCTCCCGCCTTGGCCTTCGCCTGGCCGGACGTTCCCGGGCCAGCAGCCACCGCGGCTGCGTACGAAGCCGCCTTCTGCTGTCCCGGGGGCCTCTGTGCCGCCGCTAACGGGGGACGCCGGACCATGTCCTCCAGAACGGAGAACTGCTTCCGGAAGGGAGCCAGCTCCTGCCGCACCAGGCTCCGCACCTGGCTCAGCACTTGGCTCCCCTCCAGCGCCGCCGGACTCAGCCCCCCTGCGGCTCCTCAGAGGCCGCTCTGGCCATGCCAGCCAGGTCCCTCCGGAGCGATTCATTATCCACTATGAGTCTCTCCGTTACAGCCGCGAGGCGGGCGACCTCCGCCCGCAACTCTGTCGCCTCTCCTGACCCGCCGACGTTGGCCGCCGCTGCCGCCATAATGGAGGCTTTGGTCGGGCTGATGGCCTCCCGCTTCGAGGACTGTTTCCTCTTGAAGGCCACAGCGTGGATCGCGGCCTCCACGACCTCCTCCAGCTTGGCCCTCTTCTCCTCGGCAGTGGGAGGTACCTCTCCCGGGGACTCCGAGTCGTCAGAGTCGAGAGGAGGCGGAAGAGTAGAAGGAGCCCCACGACCGCTACCTCCAGGGCGACGCCCCTCCTCCACCAACCTCCCGGCCCGACGCTCCACCTCCCGGGTAGAGGGAGCCAGCCCCCTCCCTGCCTCACAGCCCCTGCCCCGCCTTGCGGTGGGGATCTTGCGGGCGGAGGCGAACTCACCCTCGGAGGACGCCTCCTTGTCATCCTCCCGTCTGGGCCGCTTGCGGAAGAACTTGACGTTCTCCGCAGCAGCCCCCCTCTTCCGTCTCCGGAGCCCGCCGAGCTCACCGTTACTAGGTCAAGTGCAGAGACAGAATCTGACCCTGCACCTCCCCGGCGCTCAGGCGAACTACCCGCATCACAATCGAACGCCATCAGCTCCTTGAAAGAAGCGGATCCGGATGACGTCGATTCTGAGCCTCCTCGGCTCTCGTTGCCACTGGCAAGTGGAAGGCGTTTGTTGCCCACCCCAGAATACGGAGGGCAGTCCGCCGAAGCGGGGTGGGATTCCCCGACCGCTGAGCAGTCGGGACCCACCTGGGGACTCATTTTGCAAAAGCCTTTGTCCATTCATTTCCTTTTAGAGGGTGCGGTCCCTTACTCCTGCACCCTTTCTCCATCACAGGGCCTTTCCTCCCACCCGCTCACTGCCTTCATAGCCACGTCTGATGAGCAGACGCGTACCAGAAGGCAGCGCGCGGGATTCCTCGCGTGTGTGTCTCTCTTGGTCTGATCCCTCACTTGCGACCTTCCGGCATGAGTGGCTCTACCGGAAAAGCTCGCAAGATCATTGAGACGCTCAAGCCCCACCACGACGACAACGTGGAGACACATTCGGTGGGGAAATACAATGCCCCTGCAACTGGTTCAGAACATTACAATTACAAAAGAGACTTGAGTATTGTTCTATTAGGTCTAGTCAACAGTGATTACTGTTTTCTATTTGTTGATGTAGGTGTTCATGGCCGTATTAGTGATGGTGGTGTTTTAAAACAGACTGTAATATGGCAAAAAATATTAATGAATGTATTAACTACCCACCAACTTAACCGCTACCAGAAACCGATATACATAGAATTTCTATAAATATGTTATTTTGGGGGATGGTACATTTGCTCTTCATAAAAATATTCTGAAATCACACCCTGGAAATCACGAGATAGACACCCCTGAAAAAATATTTAACCAAAAACTATCTAACTCTCCCGTTGTTATTGAAAACACATTCGGTATTATGGCTAGCGTATATAGAGTATTCAAATAGCCAATAGCACTAGATGTTAAAAAAGCATCTATTGTGACAATGACGTGCGTTCAACTGCATAATTTTCTGAGGAAGAGCAAGACTTCCCGGAATATGTATATTCCAGAAGGAACGCTGGATACATTCAATGATGATGACGAGTTATTCCCGAGTTAGACCTGGTTCTTGGAGACTAAGAGATCATTCTGGATTACTTCCATTACAAGTTTTACCCCGTAGAACCCCAAGAAATGTAATAGAAGTGAGATCAAATATTGCAAATTATTTTTTTCAAAACCATATCATCCATCAGAACCTTCCATAGTTGTTTTTTTTGTCTATATTGGACACTCATTTCTTAGATCCCAAAAACTAAAAAGTAACTAAAAATGAAAAACATGTGCATAAAATATTTAATTGTGAGCCTAACATGGTCAACCACTGACACACCATTGAAAGAAATGGCATAGAATGGTAATCTCGTACATAATGACAAATGAATAACAGACTTATGCAGTAATCTGCTAAAATTTTGACAGTTCCTTTGATCAGTGACCTACCATTAGAACGTCATATGAATTTTGCAGATTACGAACTTTTAAAGTTCGGCCGTTCAGAGAATGCGTTCCTGACACCTATCAGTTAGTCACGACTAGTGATGGGCACAACATAACACTGAGTTCGTTACCGTTCCTCCAAAATGAACCGCCGCATTATTTTAAGATTATTTTCGTTTTAAATTGGCGGAATCATTTAAAATTTATATTTTAGTTATTTAAGTGGAAACCAAAAAAAAGGTAATATTCATATAATAAAATTGTTTTATTTATTCTTTGTTACAAAGTTACAATCTGTATTTCTATGCAATAAAGTAAGTACATTGAATTGAATGTGCGTACAGAATATTAATCAGACTCCGATTCGCTTGAGGAGGTGGTGTCTTCATCATCATCTTCGCCTACATGTATAATTATATTATTATCAATTACAGAATCAATCCTGATATCTCGGTCAAAATGTTCCAAGATCAGGTTTTTAGTCTTCTCAACAACCTTTGCCCAGTCATCTCTTGTGACTTCCCCGCAGGCTTCTTTTAATAGGGTCATCATCTTTTTCGTGCTGAATGGCGGGGAAGTATTGTGGCGGGCGGCGTAACCTTTTATTTGAGCCCAGATTAGCTCGATCGCGTTATATTGGCAAAGATACGGTGGAATTCTTAGAACGCGATGACCGTACTCCAGAGCCAGTTCATCGATTTCGTATCGCACATTTGCCGCTTTATTTTCTTTAACTAATTTAATTAGCTCTGCTTTTAGCATCTGCATATTTCAATGCCTTTTGCTTGTAACCAAGCCACCATTTCTTCTTTTTTATTAGCTTGGGTAGGTGGTTTCTGTATTTGAACCGAGTGACAGGAGGCATTATCCATGAATATTACAGAAAGCTCTGGTAGGCTGGGCAAAAACACGTTCTGGAACCACTTTAAATGTAGTGGCATTCATTTCCTCGTGGTAGTCATTTGTGGTTTTTGATTGAAATGCCAGTAACGCGTTCTCCACAAAGCCGTATTTTGGAGAACCTGCGTGGCATATTATCAGACGGGCCCCCTTACTGGGGTACTTTTGGCGTCGACGCTTGTGTATCATCCGTCCAAGCACGGGAAACCGTGTGATTGGCGTTTAGCCATGTCTCGTCAATGAACACGACATTATCCCAGTTATCAATTTTTTTGCTTCTCTCAAAAAACTTATCCGTTTTAAAATTATGTCGTATCGTTCTAATAAAAATTTTCTTTTGTCTGTTTTTTATACGAAAAACCAATATCTTTTAAGATTTTGGTTAAAGCAGTTTTACCCCCGCTAAACAGTCCAGCTTCTCTTAACGATGCCAAAAGCTTCTTCCTGTTGAGATATTCATTTCTGGAATAGTAACCATATATATTATTTCTGATTGCATTGGCGTCAAAGGTGTCAATATCTGTCACGGGTTTAGTTCTACGTTTCTTCTTCGGAGTACGTAAAATATTATCTTCCATGCCAGTCGAGCCGAACTTTTCTTTATTAATATTTGTTATCGTTCGTTTGCTAACTCCAAGCGCCTGAGAGACGCGTTATTGTACTTGTTCGACAGGTACCAGGGGTCCGCAATTTTGCCGCTCCCGCTCAAAGTAATCTTGCAGCTTGATGATTAACTCACGGGCTCCACTTTTCAATGTTTGTCCACGTTTAGGCATTATTATGCACCAAAAGTAAAAAGAACGCAATACAAAACACAATCGAAGTCCGATTTAGCGCCGATGTCAGTTTGAAAAGCAGAAACAGTCCATTAAACGAAAGCCGGGTAATCAAATAAAAACAGATCGAAAACACTTGAAGAACGTGGTCTATGCGCACGAAACGACAACAGACGACTGTTTTAGCGTCACAAAATGGCGGCCCATAACGCCATTTGGGGTTACCATTTTTAATCTAAGTATAAAAATGCTAGTAACGCCATTTGGGGTTACCATTTTCAACCTAAATATAAAAATGCTACTTTCTTTCGCGCGTTCGGTTTGGTCATAGTTTTTTGTTTATATTTCATAAAAGTTATCTTATAGTCCATTATTTTCAAATTCTTAAAAAGAAAAACAAAACTTATTATTTTATATTATAAGTATAACTGTATAAGAACAGATTACGATACTTGCCTGTTATTTTTAGCATAGCACTACAAATATAAAGCGCTGACATAACCTTGTAATAGCGCAGTATAAATTTAGAAAAATATTGTTTACCAAGTTATTTGACACTCAGTTTGGCACAAAATTATAACATTCATTGATTATTGATATAATAATGTTGTTTTAATGCTCATCAATTGTTAAAACGGTAAACAACCAGCAAAAATATTTTTATCGTAACTGCAACGCCATTACAAAGTTAGGAACGCATTCTCTGAATGGCCGAACTTTAGCATAATGACAATGGGATCGTGTTGGAATTTATAAAAATAGCAAACTTGGAGCCCTGATATTATGTGTACTCTGTAGTTATTGTATGTAGGTTACTATGCTGGCATTTTTATTTTAATATTTACAATAGTATCTAATTTACAGGATCACTGATATACATTTCCCAGAAATGACTCTATTGAAACAGTAGGTATTGTTGAACTCTTCTATGATGTTTACTCACTGACCTGTAAAGTGGAGGGATTTGTGCAGGACTTGACGCTTTGTTGTCATATATGTATTTTTCTATGACAGCTTTGATTATGAATATTACGTGATTATTCATTGGGAACTGCTCAAAGTGGTGAATCATGTATCAAGTAAATTTAATCCTATGAAACCATCGGTGAGACAAGCTGTTTTTATGATTATTTCCATTCTCTTACAAATCATGACGACATCAGGAAATGGATAGGTACGTACATAAGTCCACCATTTTTCTTATAGTTAAAAATTATAAGTTTTTCAAAAGCGTACCAACTTCTTCGTCAAATTTTACCTGCTCGTATAGCTGATTAATATCGCCATCAGCACGTTCAATAGTACACATATGACATTCACCAACCCGCACTGGGCCACAAAAAACGCAAAAATTGTCATTTAAGATATTACTTTTCTCTGTAATTATGATTAACTATTGTATGCACTCTGTTTTTTCTTGTAATATAACGCGTTTAATGTCAGGTTCTCACATAAAAAAACGAAAGTAAATTTTAATCATATTAAATAAATTTTAATCATATTAAACAATTTTGATTAGTACCAATAACAAATCATTCGTCATCTCTGGTAATCTCTTGTATTGTCATCATAAGGTAAGGCAAGATATTCCCTGCGCATATTATGCAGGTATTATACCCTTGTTACACATTGTTTCAGGTCTATGTACTTCAGTTTAGCAATAGGGCTGCCAAGGGTGCCTGGAGATACTGTCTACTTTGTCGAGATCTTATAAATAGCTCAGCCCCCCTAGCCAAGTTGATAATCTACAATCGTTAACGCTAGTCGAAAACGAATCAAATGTATGAGAATGAAATCGTCTCAACGTTAAGTCACGTGGTTAGCGCAAACGAATAGAAAATTCGTAGCCAAGTTCACATCGTTCAAAATGATAGAATGAATTGTTATCGTTTCTACAATGTTCAACGCTACATCCTTTGTTAAAATGTTTAAACTGAATGTTTAAAGCCATTTAAACAGAGTTTAAATTTTAACCTGTTTGATGTTTGTAGAATCAATCGCCAGAGACTAAAGAATAGGTCGTTTTTCTAAAAACATTGTAGAACGAGCGGCCGACTCAAGCGCGTCAACATGGCTACCAACTTATCGTTTTCTACAGTTGCTGACACCGAGGCGTTAACGATTGGAGAATAGAATTCGACACGAAACGTTTGTAACTTGGCTAGGGGGGCAGATCCACGCATTGGTTTTCGAAATCAGTACAAAATTTTTGGATCAGGATTTTGAAAGCAAGCTGATCTTAGCCTGGTAGCTGGAATTTTAATAGATTTAGGTAAATAGAGATCTGCAAATCTTGTCAAGTCTAAGATCAGGCCCGCCGTAAGCGGGCGTGCAAGGCGTGCACTGCACACGGGCGGCACGTCCAAGGGGGCGGCAAATCGAGCGACTCATTACGTAATATTCAAAGTCATAGTCATAATATAATAGCCACCCCACCTACAGCATAAGAAATATAATCGCATTGAAAAAAAACCGAAGGTCAGCTATCTTATCCGTCAGCAGGTACCGCAGGAACCGCCCGCCACCGTTTGGACTCAAATTCAATACAAGTATCCATAGTCGTGTTCTATGAAAACTGAGCTTATTTCTCAGTTGGTAGGTTAGGTAGGTACTTATTGAGCATGCCACCATTGTGGCAATAAGTCCTCTCTTTGAGAGTAGCCACGGCGTTCCTAGCACCGGTACTCACCGGACACGGGTGTTTCGGGAGGTACCTGTTTTGGAATCCACGGGAGGACATGGCCGCGTGATCGCCTGGAGGACATGAGGAAACATACGGTGGAGGTCTGCCCTGCTTGGACGGAGCAACGCTGTGTCCTCGTCAAGGCGATCGGTGACCTCTCGCCTCCGGCTCAGTTTCAATACATGGTCCAAAGCGAGGAGGCATGGGAAGCGGTCACCTCTTTCTGCGAATCAGTAATGCTAGCGAAGAAGGAGGCGGACCGCGTGAGGGAGAGGGAAACCTTACGCCGAAACAGAAGAAGATGCCCCGGGCGTCGGGAAACGCAGGGCGATTCCCAGCCACCGTAGGCGCGGGCCTGCGGATGGCGAGCTATGGGTGGCTCGCCGTCCGATAGCAACCAGGCCCGAGTGTTGCACGCGCGCCTCAAAGAGCCGTCAGCAACGTAGACGGGGCCCCATAGGGTCAGTGCCTGCTAGGGTTGCGGAATTTGTTCGAAAGAGTCACCGCGGCCCTGGAACGCAAAGGGCGCAAGAAGGATCACGGGTGGGTTTTAGTCAGTAAGAGTTTGACACTCCCTTCCACTCATGATTTCCCACTCAAAAAAAAAGGGCGGTATAATCGGTATTGCACGCGGGCGATCAAACAGGTAGCAGCGGCCCTGTCTAAGATGTCGGAATTTTCTAGCATTATACGACTTCATATTGGGATTGGTCCTGGCGTTTGAAATTAACATAGGCTATTGAGATGGAGCCCAAACTGTCCTTCCAAAAATCGCAAAAATGTCGCTGATCCTTCTTGCATGACTTCTCATCTTTCAAAGGACACTTCTCAGTACGATTACTACGAACTGTACCCGTCACTAATATATTTTTTTCTTTCTTTGCTGTCATCAACGGTAATCCTGTGAAAAAGTTGTCGATAAAACTGAGATTCTTGTTTCTTTGTAGACATTCCGAATCTCAGTCATCAGTTTTTGCACAACATATTGGTCTAACCCATTACTTTATGTTTCATAGTGGCCTTGATATGGGTCAGCGTATAAACAATATCCTAAGCGCAAGGCTGCAATCTACGTCTTGAAGCCAAATCTAATAGGCTTTCCCCTGATATACTGCTTACAACCGTGTCTACCATAGTAAGGTATCATAGATTCGTCTATGCTGATGTCCTTTTCGATTACAGTATATTGCAGGAACTTCTTTTTCAAATATAAATTTTCAAAAGTTACATTTGTTTCGTCCCCATAGTCAGAATCTGACACAATTTCATGACCTGGAGGGTCGATGTATATGTCAGCTGCAGTCAACTCATCATCCGAAGCCAAATCATTGATTAAATCAACGATTTCATTTGTAGGTAAGTGTGTGTGTCGCCTAAAACAAGCCTCACCTGTATATTTGCCCGACGTATCATTTTCGAAACACGAAAGTTATAAAGACAATATAGGTATTTAAAAATGCATATTTAATCATTGTAAATACACGAATTCTATCCAAATTTACTATAAAAATGTGATAAGTACAAAGCTTTACTAAATTAAATAAATACTTATAATACATGACTTTTAGCGCGACGTAAACACGACACAAATTGCATTGCTTAGTATTTGATTCAAATTTCAACGCTGCTGAAAAATCTTTGTTGCAAATAGAACCTACTTCCATAGTCCTGTAATATAGTACCAGACTAACTACCGACATAATAAAAAATAAAAAAATTGACATTAATCCAACGAGTGTCATTCACGGAGCGATGTGTGTCTCCGAGCTGCACCAAATGGGAGTCCAGCTCAGCATGTGCCAGGCAAATATACCTGACGCTGATATTCTGCTGGATTCCGGTAGCGACATACGGACGTCGAGCTGATGCAGAACAGTTAAATTGTCAAGTTAATTGTTCTGTTGCGTATGCTGTATGGTGAGTACGTCCACATTGTTTTTTTTTTTAATATATAATATATTTGGTTTAAGTATTTTGATCTATAGGTGTGTGTGTGTGTGTGTGTGTAGTAATTATATTAATAGACTTATGTACATAGTGGTAGGAATATTTATGGTATTATTATTATTGTGTGTTGAAATTACTTAGATTAGAAGCGATATCTGAATATAATAAATTGTAAAAAATACTGCGCTTATAAACCATATAATATGATTTTAGGAAAGTACTACCTCTTGTTTCGTTTTCGAATCAATGGGCATATATGGGTTAAATCACTTTGGACCTTATGCCTTTTGCGGACAGTTTTCCAACACATGATCACCGTCACCACAATTATAGAACTTTTTCAGCGTTTTTTCTTGACGTATGATGCCGCGTTTTTCATTTTTGTAGGGACTTCTAGAATGTTCCAGCTTCATCGTTTCCTTAATAATTTCGTAGATTTTAATCTTCTACTTTAGATCAGGATACGTAGTTACGCCATATAGAATTATTTTATTATTCTCGTGGTCGCCTATAATGGTATAGGCGAGACTAACGAGAACGAGACTAATCTATACTAATATTATAAAGCTGAAGAGTTTGTTTGTTTGTTTGTTTGTTTGAACGCGCTAATCTCAGGAACTACTGGTCCGATTTGAAAAAATATTTCAGTGTTAGATAGCCCATTTATCGAGGAAGGCTATAGGCTATATTTTATCCCCATATTCCCACGGGAACGGGAATTACGCGGGTGAAACCGCGAGGCGCTGCTAGTAAAATAATACGATGTATTTGATAGTAATCGGGCGCCATCACATAGTCGATGCAACGCTCGTCGCGGCTTTTCTTTCGTTGGCTCATAAGCTCGTGTATTGCTTTGATGTCGACGGACTAAGTTCTTCCCATGTTTTGTGAGGACGTTCAGCTTGCATCCAAAGTTGTGCGGTGCCTGACAGAGATCCTCGTGCCATCAGCAGTTGTTGTAACCGCGTCCAACCACATATTTCCCCACTTTCTTCTACATTTTGTATCCATCGCGTAACAGGATACGTTTTGTCTTGATCGGTAAATTTAGGTAGGTATGAGATCCGAAGTTAGGTAAGTACAACATTGAGCTCAGGCCCGTTCGTCTTTCGTCATGTTCGTAATCTTATCTTCGTTAGCGTAATCTCACCGTTTTCTGACACCATCATCGTTCGCCGTTGATTTATTTTTTCGTAAACTATTACGATATAGACGCAACAAGAAGTTAAATAACGACGGCAGACCGTCGTTATTTAACTTCTTGAAACACTTAAGGGAATTCGCACGTGGGTTGTAGGCGTAGTTGTCTCTTGAGCGTCATCAGATATTACAAAATATCTTAGTTGAAATCGTGGCGTCAAGCGTACCAGATGTGTTTGGTGAATTTATTGATCACCTTACCTTCTCTTCAGACAAAGAGGATTTCTTGTTATTTGATTTCGTTAGAAATAGAAATCGACGTGCTCATTGGATCCATCCATACATCGCAAATAATTAAAAGAAAATATTTTTTGTTGCTGCACATAAACTGTCAGAAAATTATAATAAATTCCGCAGTTTTTATCGAATGAGGAAGGATACATTTACAATACTTCGAAATATTTTGAGACCACACCTATTGAAAAATGATACTAACATGTGAATAAAACGGTAATATATTTAATATTTTATATATTGAAAAAATTATGAGAAATCGATTTCGTATGCAGAGGCAAGTCGGGTCTTCCCACCTGTTTCCAGATCATATGCTGAAGTCTCCAAATCTTTCCCATGTAACAAAGTTACTGTGAATAAAACACAACCCCAGCCCTCAAGTCGGTGTATTCCCGTTCGTCTCTCTCTCGAACAGGAGTTTACAAAAATAATATTTAACTTGTTCCCGATCGTCCCAATCCTAATTCAAGAGGGGACGAATGGGAATATGTTCGATTAGTGCCATTCGTCTCACTAAAAAGATTTGTGCAGAAATATTTCGTGATATTTTGGGTATTTTATTTAATTTTGCTTTTGAAAGTGTGATAATTTACTGACCCTGTTTATGTATTAAAATAATGAGTAAACTTTTCTAACCACTTAGAATAGAATAGAATAGAATAGAATAGAATACTCTTTATTATGTACACCATCTAAGTTACACAAAATATAGATGAAGAAAACATTACATAGGGTGACACAATGGGCGGCCTTATCGCTAAAAGCGATCTTTTCAAGACAACCTTTGGATGGATTTTAAAGAGAAAAGGAAATACAGCGCTGTAGGTAGCCTTAGGTGTACTAATTATACATACAATAAATACATAATATATATAAATATATACAATAATTAAATAAAATAAAATGATGAAACATAAAGCATAGAATCCAAATAAAATCGATTTACTTACATAATGTAAAACGTAAAATCTTGCCACCATACACATAAGCAACTGTGAGTACAAAAAATAGTGACTTATATTTCAAAAGGAAACAACCTGAATTGTAAAAAGTCTGTTTGTAGTGTTTGATTGAAATATAATACAGACTTTTTTTATTATAAGCTCTATACACTGATTTTTTAATCATAATTTTTAGTTATAAGGAGCATTTTATTCTTAGGGTCTGTTTCACAATGTACCGATAAGTTCTGCACAAGCTTCGAATAAGCTATTTGTTACTTATTAGTAGGATAAACACAATTGTTGCGTTTCACGACTGTCAAATAGCGTTATGTGTGACATAAAGTCCACCATAAGTTATGGATCAGACGAAGTGGCAAATAGCACATGTATCTTAAACATAAGTAGTGTGTTTGACAGTTAAAATTAAATAACATTGTCTTTCTTTCTTTCGTGTTGAATAAAAACTATATATTTATGTAAAAAACATTTGGTGTAAAGTTTACTGACATAACTATCTGTATTATCAGAAAGGAATCAGTGTGGTGTTTTGTTTAATAAACTAGGTAGACTACATAATATAACGATAATGGAGGTTTTTGAGACTCTTGAAGATGAGTTTGATGAATATTTTGATAGCCTCACAATACCACGCAGAGATCCTGTGTATCGGGAAAGAATAAACTATATGGAGACATTAGACGAAACGGACTTAAGGGCGCGCTTCAGACTCACTAAGAATGCTACGATGTTAGTGTATTCAATTATTGAGAAAACAATAACTGTGACTACAGAAAGGTAAGTAAGCAAATACCTACCTAACCTACATTTTTTATAATGGCACGCCTCCGTCTTGCTTTATATGGGATACCTTACCTAACTCAAACTATGTTTTTTTTTTCAGGAATCGGGCTATAAGGCCGATTACTCGTCTACTGTTAACATTGAGGTTTTACGCGACGGGAAGCTTTCTCACAGTAGTAGGTGATTTCTCTGGTGTCAGCAAAGCTTCTGCTAGTCGCATTGTCTACCTGGTTTCACAAGCTATTGCACGATTGCGTCCAGAGTTTATCAAGTTTCCAACCAACACTCAAGAAATCCAGCAGGAGTTTTATAATATTGCTAAATTCCCAAGACTTATTGGTGCTATCGATTGTACCCATGTTCCTATAAAATCTCCAGGTAAATAATAAATTATATAAATATGCTGATAATATGTATATATATATACAGTAGATATCTATATGATCAAATAAAGCTCCTGTTTTTTATAAATGCTGTTTTAATTACTTTCAGGTGGAAACAATGCAGAAGACTGGAGAAACAGGAAGTCACAATTTTCTTTTAATGTACAAACTGTAGTGAGTGCAAGGTTAAAGATCTTGGACATAGTGGCTAGATGGCCAGGAGCAGCCCATGATCAAACAATATTTAATAATTGTTTTATAAAGCAACGAGTTCAAAATGGGGAATTTGGAAACTGTATGATTGTCGGTGATAAAGGATATGAAAATACTTCATACCTACTTACACCACTACAAATTCCCACGACTCCAGCAGAACATCTGTATAATGAGTCCCAAATAAGAAGCAGAAATGTAGTGGAAAGAACCTATGGGGTTTGGAAAAATAGATTCCCCGTTTTATCAAAAAAAAATATGTTGTCTGTATCTCGGGTACAGGCCGTAATAGTGGCATGTGCAGTATTGCACAATATTGCAATAGATATGAGAGATGATCATTTTGAAGTCATCCACCCAGTAGATGATCCAGATGAACATGATGTTGTTAATCAAAATAGACTAGAAAATGTGGGGGATACAACAGTGCGAAGTAATTTAATTAATGATTATTTTGCTTCATTACTATAATAGTGATAGCCATTTATTTTAGAATTTTGTATTCCATTATTGCAGCAAAAGAGTTAAAAATATGGTAGGTTATGATATTATAATTATGTATTCTGTGTTAAGTTAAATAAAAACAAATTATTTTTCAAGTTTATTTAACAAGGATTTTTTTTCTAATGCCCACATTTCTCTTTTGTGCTCCCTTTCTTCCTCTTCAAAGGCCCATTGCTTTTTTTTATTTATCAATTCTTCCTCCAGAATCTTCTTTTGCAAGTCTGCAATCTCCAATTTCGATTCTGCCACTCTTTCAAATGGCCTTCTCATCTTCTCAGCAGCTGCAACAAGATATTTTATTTATTTTGAATATTGGTA
Source organism: Hecatera dysodea (assembly GCA_905332915.2). Taxonomy (NCBI): domain Eukaryota; kingdom Metazoa; phylum Arthropoda; class Insecta; order Lepidoptera; family Noctuidae; genus Hecatera; species Hecatera dysodea. Next base: position 3,276,773 of record HG995290.1, on the reverse strand, counting down.
AAAATTACACAAGGTATTAGCAGGACATATTATTTAGGTCCCCTCTAGAGTGGAGTTTATGGCCACATATTACTACATGCTAAGACAAATCAAACCCCAGGTTTTAATAGGTTCTACCATTACATCACCAACTCCACTGTTGTACAAAGGCCTCCCTTAAGTGTCGCCACAATCAAGTTATGTTGTGTATCAATATAACTTATCTACATAGTAACATAATCTAGGCACTTTGTTTATTGTAATGCTAATATTAAAAGAACTTACATAAAGCAGGATGTTTTTTGGACCGCAGAGATTTTGGCTTCCAATTTGTCCACTTCTCATCATTGGCAACTCTTTTGGGTGTAGTATGTTGACCTAAAATTAAAAAGAAAAAGTGAGATTATAGTGGTGTGCTTATCAACAATACTTAGCCACAACAGGAAAACTACTTACTTGTTTTTTTTTCTTGAAGACTGTTCCTCATCAGAGTCTTCATTTTGTGTAGGATGATCATCAACTGAAAACCAAAAGGTAAGGGAGTTTAAAATTGATGAAAAGTTAGTTGATAGTAGTAGTTAATTTTTGTTATTAACAACTGGCAGACATATTTGAATTAACTGGGCTTTACTTTACATGTACAAAAAATACTTACTTATGTGATGCTCTATATCTGCATCCACTGATTGGACACTTTTATTGTCTACAACAATCTCTGTCATTTTAACATTTTGTGAACCTACTGTAAAAAGTATTTCTTGACTAGGAAGTACTGGTTGTATTTGTATAGAATCTGCAACATAAAGAAAATTTTATAAGGAAGAGAAGGAGTGGGGACAAATTTTAATGTATTCTGTTCACCATCTGGCTGAATAAGTTAATTCACTTATATACAACATACGGATTGGCTAGTCAAATTGATACACTATTACACAGCTAATAATAATTTAAAACTTAAGATCTTACCAACATGATCGGAATCAAATTCGCTTTCAATTCCATCAAAAGACAATAGTATCATGTCTTTAACTTTTTCCTCTATAGGTGTCAGAGGAGGAGCAGCACTAGACCCCCCTCCTGTGCGATATGTTTCAGCACGTATTAAAGCTGACTTTTTCCTAGTAGTTCTTTTTATACCTTCGTATTTTGCTTTTAAAGTTTTAGCACTCCGAAAGTTTATACCGCTTGTGCTATTAAATAATGCTTCCAGTTTCTTCCAGCACTGTTCTTTTTCATGCCAAGTCACTGCGTCACTCTTCTTATTTTCAAAAATATTTTTATGTTGAGCAACAAGTGAGGTTAGAAGCTCAACTTCTTCCCGGCTGAAGTTAACGCTTCGTTCACGTTTCGGTGTCGCCATTTTTCACTAGAGTATCTTTTCACTGTACACAAAATCTATTTATCAAGTACACTCAAATCGCATGAATAACAAAACAAAACAAACACCAACAACAAATAGTCGAAATAGCATATAAATACCACGGTATTATTGACTGATAATTTTATTGTCATTCTCAAACGACAACCTGTTTCGTTACAAGCAATATTCAATTACTATGAAATCGTTTGTATAAGCTTTTATATAAAATATTAACCATTATGTGAATAATAACTAATTATATAAAAATATTAAAGTAAAGAAGAAACATTAAGTGTAAATTAAAATAATTTTATAGGTAGTTTGTGTTAACTTTCTTTGTATGTAATGAAATGACAACGAAAAACGGAGCGTATGTATAAGGTGTTGCCACTACGCTTACATATAGATCCCAAAAAGTTATGTGCCAGATAAAATAAGTTTGTGAAACGCAAAGTTTCCTAATCAGAACTTTTATCATCCGAATAATTTATGTGTAACATAGGTATTTGGCACTTTATCCGTACATTGTGAAACAGACCCTTAATTAAAAAAATATTATATATAAAAATATTGCGAGTTATTGCAAAGTTGATTCTGTGATTTTTATTCCTTAATAAATGACTGACCAGTCTTATATTATTTGGTGGGAGCAATAGACCTAAAAAAAGAATTAATAAATTATTCCCATTCGTCATCCCAAAAAATTTAGAGGGACCATCGGGAAGATAAATAACGAATTCACGTTCGTCCTCCTCGGGGGACGAAGTCGAGGGGACGAACGGGAATACACGCTCAAGTCCCATCCCAGCATCCCAAAATGCATACCATAAACGGTAGTTTTGAAAACCAAAGCCCATATTCCCCTTTCACCTGGCTATGATAGACAGACTCACCTGAACCTCACTCGAAATTACTCCTTTTCTCCATCCAAAAATGGCTGTGCCCTTCCAATGGAAGCTCCGGAGCCAATGCTACACAGATAGCAGGATAACTCAAACAATATACTAAAGGATAATGGCCACTCGGCTAACATGCTTGGACTAGTAAAATATAACAAAACGTAACTTGATAAAGTATATTATGTCGTTCCATTTGTCTATTTAAATATAAATAAGTGCGGCCTTTCATATATTTTTAAAAGGTCGGAGAGTCTCAAACCTCACTGGCACTCTAACTGAATGGAATTTTGAATTGTTCCGGAAGAGAAGATACGTGTGGAATTTTGAAGGGAGAGAACGGAGAGTTGACGTGTCCAGAGGTTGAGGAGCGAGGATTGAAGGTATTACGCCAGGGTTCAACTGAAATCCATCTGAAGGGTTCAACAGAAAACCATCACCGAGCGTTACGACGGGGTTCAACTAAGAACCATCTCTGAAGTTCGCACCGCGGAAGCTCTGGAGCCCGCGTGCAGGCCTTACTGGGGGGCCTCGCCTTCGGATGCCTGGCCTCTCTGGCAGGGAGCCCAGAGGCTGTTCCAAGTAATTTTCAGTGTTTTGACCCTTACTGAGAGCGTTAACGGGTGTCAATATTAAGTTTTTAGTTATAAGACTTTTGTACTAAAATAATATAGTTGTACGTCATATTTCCTCTCCTTTTTATTTACCTGTGAGGGAAAAACGTTACAAGCTTCTACCGGAACTAATCGTGGTCTGCCACTTATGGTTATTTATTTGAACATAATGGTACTTCGAACTTCTTTTCTTTGCTAAAAGCAACTACAACAACACACGATCAGCGCAAAAACAGTTTTTTTTACTTGTCAAAAATAGGGAGGGACATTATCGATCATTTTATGACAGTATCGATTTTTATATGTAAAATCATTAGTTTTTCTATTTCATTCATTGCATTATTAAAACAAGAACATCACATTCTTTTGTTTAGCTTAGTATAATAACTAGCGTGAGTTTATACAGTTGACATTGCCTGGTATTTTTAATTTCAATGGAAGATCATCGGACTCATCATAGACTTGAGAAAAAGTTATGGACTTCTCTATTAGCGTAAGTAATTACGGATGCATTCGTAGTTAGATATTTTATACTGCGTTCTGATAAACAAAATGGTGTTTTAAAAAAATATTTACTTTATTTCCCCAGCCTTTAAAAATCAATGAAGATTATCCAATAACTATATTAACAATGCATGCAGTACCTATTAGTGACAGTCTCACCTCGGTTTTTTTTTCCTAGTCCAAAGTGACCATTGTTCTGTGACCTCTATACTAAATTATATCCAAAACATTCCAACCCCTGACATTTCTCTAGTGGAACGTGAGGAATATTACTCTCAGAAAGCCTGATCTTTATTTTATAATTAATAAATTTAAACCATCAGTCTGCGGCATTGCTGAGACATGGCTTTTGCCTGGAAGCAATTTCAGGCTGCCATGTTTTGCTAGTGTACGCTATGATCTGATGGATACGGAGGATGTGCGTTGCTCATTAATAGCAAGGTATCATTCTCTCAGATTCCTCTAACCTTTGTTGGAGATGACGTAAATTTTGTTGCTGTGAAGGCTGAGGGTATAAATATTTTTTCTTTTTATATTGCGCACCCACAACTCGAATATCTTTCACTTCTTAGGAATTTGTTATGCACTGTTAGTGGTCCGATACTCATCATGGGTGATTTCAATTGTCACCATTTTCGTTGGAAATCAGACGCTTGTGATAACTTGGGCATTGGCTTGCTGGATATATTGGACGAACTCAATCTTTGCATTATCAGCGATGGCAGTGCTACGCGTAGATCTGCACCAGGTCAGAATAGTCGTTGTGTTGACTTAACATTACGCTCATCCAATATAGCTTGTCTCCTCTTTTGGCGTCGCTTGGATATGACCTATGGAAGTTATCACTACCCAAGCATAATTGATTTCCTTCCAAAAATATTACCTTAAAAATGTCCCCCCTCTTTTAAAATACCAATTAAATTCAGCAGACTGCGATTTACTTTCTGAAATTCTAGACCTGCAAATATCCTCCATTCCAGAAGTTAACAATGATAACGCCCAGGATTGTTTCTTGTCCTTCTCCTCCACCATTGCCTCCACTACTGATGATTGCTTTCCATCCAAAAAAACCTATTCTGGTAAACTACCTTCCCCGTCATGGTGGGACAGGAAATGCACTAACATGGTCAGGGCCAGGAGTGAGGCAGAGAAGACATTCAATGGCAGTATGAACCGGGATAACCTCCAGGAAATTCTTTAAAAGGAAAAAACGCGAAGGTTGGTTGTTGAATTCCAGTCGAAGATAAGGCTAGGTTTCTGGGAGTAACTTTGGACTCAAAATTGCCTGGGGTCGATCACATCAGCAACACGGTCATAAAATGCGAACGTTCTGTGTCAGTCCTTAAGGCTCTGGCTGGGGTATGGTGAGGAGCTCACCCCTACACCCTTAAACTGATCTCTAAAGCGCTGACCAGAAGCGCTATGGATTACTGTAGCTAGCTTGAGCCTTCTAACAAAGAAGCGCTAAAACAACTAGACAGCATTCAGTCCAAATGCCTTAGAATTGTCGTTGGGACTCTGAAATCATCTCCCATAAATGCGCTTCAAGTGGAATGTTCAGACTCACCTCTACACCTTAGGATACAGTACTTTGCAGATCGATTCCTAACTAAAGTGTTTGTCCTCTCATCCCATTCCTTGCTCCCAATTTTAGAACAAATTGACCTCTCCTTTAATAATTCTTCCTATTGGAACCATAAAACAGTTTCCTTATAGATAGATAGGTATAGAGAGCGTAAACAACTCTCTGCGCCTATTTGTCAATCGAGGCGATTTATTTTAAACCAAAAGTCGTTTTGGGCTTAAGTTTCTCGATTTTTTCCAGTATCCATTCAAACGTCATCTTCTTTTCGCTGCTCCTTTTCAAACGTGTTGAAAAGACCTCCTATAGACCTTCATCACCTATTGTATGCAATAGGAGTGCTACTTTTTGGTCTTTGGTATATAATATCTTAGTATCGTGTCCACTATATGTAGAGCCTGAAGTAAAGCATATATTTTTGCTTGATTATTTTCCAGTTTTCCTTTAGTTCGCCATAAAATTGTAATGGCGGAGGCAGTTTGATGTTTTCCATTTTTATCGTGACAATGATAGTATCTGAATCTGCAACATAAAGAAAATTTTATAAGGAAGAGAAGGAGTGGGGACAAATTTTAATGTATTCTGTTCACCATCTGGCTGAATAAGTTAATTCACTTATATACAACATACGGATTGGCTAGTCAAATTGATACACTATTACACAGCTAATAATAATTTAAAACTTAAGATCTTACCAACATGATCGGAATCAAATTCGCTTTCAATTCCATCAAAAGACAATAGTATCATGTCTTTAACTTTTTCCTCTATAGGTGTCAGAGGAGGAGCAGCACTAGACCCCCCTCCTGTGCGATATGTTTCAGCACGTATTAAAGCTGACTTTTTCCTAGTAGTTCTTTTTATACCTTCGTATTTTGCTTTTAAAGTTTTAGCACTCCGAAAGTTTATACCGCTTGTGCTATTAAATAATGCTTCCAGTTTCTTCCAGCACTGTTCTTTTTCATGCCAAGTCACTGCGTCACTCTTCTTATTTTCAAAAATATTTTTATGTTGAGCAACAAGTGAGGTTAGAAGCTCAACTTCTTCCCGGCTGAAGTTAACGCTTCGTTCACGTTTCGGTGTCGCCATTTTTCACTAGAGTATCTTTTCACTGTACACAAAATCTATTTATCAAGTACACTCAAATCGCATGAATAACAAAACAAAACAAACACCAACAACAAATAGTCGAAAAAGCATATAAATACCACGGTATTATTGACTGATAATTTTATTGTCATTCTCAAACGACAACCTGTTTCGTTACAAGCAATATTCAATTACTATGAAATCGTTTGTATAAGCTTTTATATAAAATATTAACCATTATGTGAATAATAACTAATTATATAAAAATATTAAAGTAAAGAAGAAACATTAAGTGTAAATTAAAATAATTTTATAGGTAGTTTGTGTTAACTTTCTTTGTATGTAATGAAATGACAACGAAAAACGGAGCGTATGTATAAGGTGTTGCCACTACGCTTACATATAGATCCCAAAAAGTTATGTGCCAGATAAAATAAGTTTGTGAAACGCAAAGTTTCCTAATCAGAACTTTTATCATCCGAATAATTTATGTGTAACATAGGTATTTGGCACTTTATCCGTACATTGTGAAACAGACCCTTAATTAAAAAAATATTATATATAAAAATATTGCGAGTTATTGCAAAGTTGATTCTGTGATTTTTATTCCTTAATAAATGACTGACCAGTCTTATATTATTTGGTGGGAGCAATAGACCTAAAAAAAGAATTAATAAATTATTCCCATTCGTCATCCCAAAAAATTTAGAGGGACCATCGGGAAGATAAATAACGAATTCACGTTCGTCCTCCTCGGGGGACGAAGTCGAGGGGACGAGCGGGAATACACGCTCAAGTCCCATCCCAGCATCCCAAAATGCATACCATAAACGGTAGTTTTGAAAACCAAAGCCCATATTCCCCTTTCACCTGGCTATGATAGACAGACTCACCTGAACCTCACTCGAAATTACTCCTTTTCTCCATCCAAAAATGGCTGTGCCCTTCCAATGGAAGCTCCGGAGCCAATGCTACACAGATAGCAGGATAACTCAAACAATATACTAAAGGATAATGGCCACTCGGCTAACATGCTTGGACTAGTAAAATATAACAAAACGTAACTTGATAAAGTATATTATGTCGTTCCATTTGTCTATTTAAATATAAATAAGTGCGGCCTTTCATATATTTTTAAAAGGTCGGAGAGTCTCAAACCTCACTGGCACTCTAACTGAATGGAATTTTGAATTGTTCCGGAAGAGAAGATACGTGTGGAATTTTGAAGGGAGAGAACGGAGAGTTGACGTGTCAAGAGGTTGAGGAGCGAGGATTGAAGGTATTACGCCAGGGTTCAACTGAAATCTATCTGAAGGGTTCAACAGAAAACCATCACCGAGCGTTACGACGGGGTTCAACTAAGAACCATCTCTGAAGTTCGCACCGCGGAAGCTCTGGAGCCCGCGTGCAGGCCTTACTGGGGGGCCTCGCCTTCGGATGCCTGGCCTCTCTGGCAGGGAGCCCAGAGGCTGTTCCAAGTAATTTTCAGTGTTTTGACCCTTACTGAGAGCGTTAACGGGTGTCAATATTAAGTTTTTAGTTATAAGACTTTTGTACTAAAATAATATAGTTGTACGTCATATTTCCTCTCCTTTTTATTTACCTGTGAGGGAAAAACGTTACAAGCTTCTACCGGAACTAATCGTGGTCTGCCACTTATGGTTATTTATTTGAACATAATGGTACTTCGAACTTCTTTTCTTTGCTAAAAGCAACTACAACAACACACGATCAGCGCAAAAACAGTTTTTTTTACTTGTCAAAAATAGGGAGGGACATTATCGATCATTTTATGACAGTATCGATTTTGATATGTAAAATCATAATGATAATGATTTTCTATTTAATTCATTGCATTATTAAAACAAGAACATCACATTCTTTTGTTTAGCTTAGTATAATAACTAGCGTGAGTTTATACAGTTGACATTGCCTGGTATTTTTAATTTCAATGGAAGATCATCGGACTCATCATAGACTTGAGAAAAAGTTATGGACTTCTCTATTAGCGTAAGTAATTACGGATGCATTCGTAGTTAGATATTTTATACTGCGTTCTGATAAACAAAATGGTGTTTTAAAAAAATATTTACTTTATTTCCCCAGCCTTTAAAAATCAATGAAGATTATCCAATAACTATATTAACAATGCATGCAGTACCTATTAGTGACAGTCTCACCTCGGTTTTTTTTTCCTAGTCCAAAGTGACCATTGTTCTGTGACCTCTATACTAAATTATATCCAAAACATTCCAACCCCTGACATTTCTCTAGTGGAACGTGAGGAATATTACTCTCAGAAAGCCTGATCTTTATTTTATAATTAATAAATTTAAACCATCAGTCTGCGGCATTGCTGAGACATGGCTTTTGCCTGGAAGCAATTTCAGGCTGCCATGTTTTGCTAGTGTACGCTATGATCTGATGGATACGGAGGATGTGCGTTGCTCATTAATAGCAAGGTATCATTCTCTCAGATTCCTCTAACCTTTGTTGGAGATGACGTAAATTTTGTTGCTGTGAAGGCTGAGGGTATAAATATTTTTTCTTTTTATATTGCGCACCCACAACTCGAATATCTTTCACTTCTTAGGAATTTGTTATGCACTGTTAGTGGTCCGATACTCATCATGGGTGATTTCAATTGTCACCATTTTCGTTGGAAATCAGACGCTTGTGATAACTTGGGCATTGGCTTGCTGGATATATTGGACGAACTCAATCTTTGCATTATCAGCGATGGCAGTGCTACGCGTAGATCTGCACCAGGTCAGAATAGTCGTTGTGTTGACTTAACATTACGCTCATCCAATATAGCTTGTCTCCTCTTTTGGCGTCGCTTGGATATGACCTATGGAAGTTATCACTACCCAAGCATAATTGATTTCCTTCCAAAAATATTACCTTAAAAATGTCCCCCCTCTTTTAAAATACCAATTAAATTCAGCAGACTGCGATTTACTTTCTGAAATTCTAGACCTGCAAATATCCTCCATTCCAGAAGTTAACAATGATAACGCCCAGGATTGTTTCTTGTCCTTCTCCTCCACCATTGCCTCCACTACTGATGATTGCTTTCCATCCAAAAAAACCTATTCTGGTAAACTACCTTCCCCGTCATGGTGGGACAGGAAATGCACTAACATGGTCAGGGCCAGGAGTGAGGCAGAGAAGACATTCAATGGCAGTATGAACCGGGATAACCTCCAGGAAATTCTTTAAAAGGAAAAAACGCGAAGGTTGGTTGTTGAATTCCAGTCGAAGATAAGGCTAGGTTTCTGGGAGTAACTTTGGACTCAAAATTGCCTGGGGTCGATCACATCAGCAACACGGTCATAAAATGCGAACGTTCTGTGTCAGTCCTTAAGGCTCTGGCTGGGGTATGGTGAGGAGCTCACCCCTACACCCTTAAACTGATCTCTAAAGCGCTGACCAGAAGCGCTATGGATTACTGTAGCTAGCTTGAGCCTTCTAACAAAGAAGCGCTAAAACAACTAGACAGCATTCAGTCCAAATGCCTTAGAATTGTCGTTGGGACTCTGAAATCATCTCCCATAAATGCGCTTCAAGTGGAATGTTCAGACTCACCTCTACACCTTAGGATACAGTACTTTGCAGATCGATTCCTAACTAAAGTGTTTGTCCTCTCATCCCATTCCTTGCTCCCAATTTTAGAACAAATTGACCTCTCCTTTAATAATTCTTCCTATTGGAACCATAAAACAGTTTCCTTATAGATAGATAGGTATAGAGAGCGTAAACAACTCTCTGCGCCTATTTGTCAATCGAGGCGATTTATTTTAAACCAAAAGTCGTTTTGGGCTTAAGTTTCTCGATTTTTTCCAGTATCCATTCAAACGTCATCTTCTTTTCGCTGCTCCTTTTCAAACGTGTTGAAAAGACCTCCTATAGACCTTCATCACCTATTGTATGCAATAGGAGTGCTACTTTTTGGTCTTTGGTATATAATATCTTAGTATCGTGTCCACTATATGTAGAGCCTGAAGTAAAGCATATATTTTTGCTTGATTATTTTCCAGTTTTCCTTTAGTTCGCCATAAAATTGTAATGGCGGAGGCAGTTTGATGTTTTCCATTTTTATCGTGACAATGATAGTATCTGAATCTGCAACATAAAGAAAATTTTATAAGGAAGAGAAGGAGTGGGGACAAATTTTAATGTATTCTGTTCACCATCTGGCTGAATAAGTTAATTCACTTATATACAACATACGGATTGGCTAGTCAAATTGATACACTATTACACAGCTAATAATAATTTAAAACTTAAGATCTTACCAACATGATCGGAATCAAATTCGCTTTCAATTCCATCAAAAGACAATAGTATCATGTCTTTAACTTTTTCCTCTATAGGTGTCAGAGGAGGAGCAGCACTAGACCCCCCTCCTGTGCGATATGTTTCAGCACGTATTAAAGCTGACTTTTTCCTAGTAGTTCTTTTTATACCTTCGTATTTTGCTTTTAAAGTTTTAGCACTCCGAAAGTTTATACCGCTTGTGCTATTAAATAATGCTTCCAGTTTCTTCCAGCACTGTTCTTTTTCATGCCAAGTCACTGCGTCACTCTTCTTATTTTCAAAAATATTTTTATGTTGAGCAACAAGTGAGGTTAGAAGCTCAACTTCTTCCCGGCTGAAGTTAACGCTTCGTTCACGTTTCGGTGTCGCCATTTTTCACTAGAGTATCTTTTCACTGTACACAAAATCTATTTATCAAGTACACTCAAATCGCATGAATAACAAAACAAAACAAACACCAACAACAAATAGTCGAAAAAGCATATAAATACCACGGTATTATTGACTGATAATTTTATTGTCATTCTCAAACGACAACCTGTTTCGTTACAAGCAATATTCAATTACTATGAAATCGTTTGTATAAGCTTTTATATAAAATATTAACCATTATGTGAATAATAACTAATTATATAAAAATATTAAAGTAAAGAAGAAACATTAAGTGTAAATTAAAATAATTTTATAGGTAGTTTGTGTTAACTTTCTTTGTATGTAATGAAATGACAACGAAAAACGGAGCGTATGTATAAGGTGTTGCCACTACGCTTACATATAGATCCCAAAAAGTTATGTGCCAGATAAAATAAGTTTGTGAAACGCAAAGTTTCCTAATCAGAACTTTTATCATCCGAATAATTTATGTGTAACATAGGTATTTGGCACTTTATCCGTACATTGTGAAACAGACCCTTAATTAAAAAAATATTATATATAAAAATATTGCGAGTTATTGCAAAGTTGATTCTGTGATTTTTATTCCTTAATAAATGACTGACCAGTCTTATATTATTTGGTGGGAGCAATAGACCTAAAAAAAGAATTAATAAATTATTCCCATTCGTCATCCCAAAAAATTTAGAGGGACCATCGGGAAGATAAATAACGAATTCACGTTCGTCCTCCTCGGGGGACGAAGTCGAGGGGACGAGCGGGAATACACGCTCAAGTCCCATCCCAGCATCCCAAAATGCATACCATAAACGGTAGTTTTGAAAACCAAAGCCCATATTCCCCTTTCACCTGGCTATGATAGACAGACTCACCTGAACCTCACTCGAAATTACTCCTTTTCTCCATCCAAAAATGGCTGTGCCCTTCCAATGGAAGCTCCGGAGCCAATGCTACACAGATAGCAGGATAACTCAAACAATATACTAAAGGATAATGGCCACTCGGCTAACATGCTTGGACTAGTAAAATATAACAAAACGTAACTTGATAAAGTATATTATGTCGTTCCATTTGTCTATTTAAATATAAATAAGTGCGGCCTTTCATATATTTTTAAAAGGTCGGAGAGTCTCAAACCTCACTGGCACTCTAACTGAATGGAATTTTGAATTGTTCCGGAAGAGAAGATACGTGTGGAATTTTGAAGGGAGAGAACGGAGAGTTGACGTGTCAAGAGGTTGAGGAGCGAGGATTGAAGGTATTACGCCAGGGTTCAACTGAAATCTATCTGAAGGGTTCAACAGAAAACCATCACCGAGCGTTACGACGGGGTTCAACTAAGAACCATCTCTGAAGTTCGCACCGCGGAAGCTCTGGAGCCCGCGTGCAGGCCTTACTGGGGGGCCTCGCCTTCGGATGCCTGGCCTCTCTGGCAGGGAGCCCAGAGGCTGTTCCAAGTAATTTTCAGTGTTTTGACCCTTACTGAGAGCGTTAACGGGTGTCAATATTAAGTTTTTAGTTATAAGACTTTTGTACTAAAATAATATAGTTGTACGTCATATTTCCTCTCCTTTTTATTTACCTGTGAGGGAAAAACGTTACAAGCTTCTACCGGAACTAATCGTGGTCTGCCACTTATGGTTATTTATTTGAACATAATGGTACTTCGAACTTCTTTTCTTTGCTAAAAGCAACTACAACAACACACGATCAGCGCAAAAACAGTTTTTTTTACTTGTCAAAAATAGGGAGGGACATTATCGATCATTTTATGACAGTATCGATTTTGATATGTAAAATCATAATGATAATGATTTTCTATTTAATTCATTGCATTATTAAAACAAGAACATCACATTCTTTTGTTTAGCTTAGTATAATAACTAGCGTGAGTTTATACAGTTGACATTGCCTGGTATTTTTAATTTCAATGGAAGATCATCGGACTCATCATAGACTTGAGAAAAAGTTATGGACTTCTCTATTAGCGTAAGTAATTACGGATGCATTCGTAGTTAGATATTTTATACTGCGTTCTGATAAACAAAATGGTGTTTTAAAAAAATATTTACTTTATTTCCCCAGCCTTTAAAAATCAATGAAGATTATCCAATAACTATATTAACAATGCATGCAGTACCTATTAGTGACAGTCTCACCTCGGTTTTTTTTTCCTAGTCCAAAGTGACCATTGTTCTGTGACCTCTATACTAAATTATATCCAAAACATTCCAACCCCTGACATTTCTCTAGTGGAACGTGAGGAATATTACTCTCAGAAAGCCTGATCTTTATTTTATAATTAATAAATTTAAACCATCAGTCTGCGGCATTGCTGAGACATGGCTTTTGCCTGGAAGCAATTTCAGGCTGCCATGTTTTGCTAGTGTACGCTATGATCTGATGGATACGGAGGATGTGCGTTGCTCATTAATAGCAAGGTATCATTCTCTCAGATTCCTCTAACCTTTGTTGGAGATGACGTAAATTTTGTTGCTGTGAAGGCTGAGGGTATAAATATTTTTTCTTTTTATATTGCGCACCCACAACTCGAATATCTTTCACTTCTTAGGAATTTGTTATGCACTGTTAGTGGTCCGATACTCATCATGGGTGATTTCAATTGTCACCATTTTCGTTGGAAATCAGACGCTTGTGATAACTTGGGCATTGGCTTGCTGGATATATTGGACGAACTCAATCTTTGCATTATCAGCGATGGCAGTGCTACGCGTAGATCTGCACCAGGTCAGAATAGTCGTTGTGTTGACTTAACATTACGCTCATCCAATATAGCTTGTCTCCTCTTTTGGCGTCGCTTGGATATGACCTATGGAAGTTATCACTACCCAAGCATAATTGATTTCCTTCCAAAAATATTACCTTAAAAATGTCCCCCCTCTTTTAAAATACCAATTAAATTCAGCAGACTGCGATTTACTTTCTGAAATTCTAGACCTGCAAATATCCTCCATTCCAGAAGTTAACAATGATAACGCCCAGGATTGTTTCTTGTCCTTCTCCTCCACCATTGCCTCCACTACTGATGATTGCTTTCCATCCAAAAAAACCTATTCTGGTAAACTACCTTCCCCGTCATGGTGGGACAGGAAATGCACTAACATGGTCAGGGCCAGGAGTGAGGCAGAGAAGACATTCAATGGCAGTATGAACCGGGATAACCTCCAGGAAATTCTTTAAAAGGAAAAAACGCGAAGGTTGGTTGTTGAATTCCAGTCGAAGATAAGGCTAGGTTTCTGGGAGTAACTTTGGACTCAAAATTGCCTGGGGTCGATCACATCAGCAACACGGTCATAAAATGCGAACGTTCTGTGTCAGTCCTTAAGGCTCTGGCTGGGGTATGGTGAGGAGCTCACCCCTACACCCTTAAACTGATCTCTAAAGCGCTGACCAGAAGCGCTATGGATTACTGTAGCTAGCTTGAGCCTTCTAACAAAGAAGCGCTAAAACAACTAGACAGCATTCAGTCCAAATGCCTTAGAATTGTCGTTGGGACTCTGAAATCATCTCCCATAAATGCGCTTCAAGTGGAATGTTCAGACTCACCTCTACACCTTAGGATACAGTACTTTGCAGATCGATTCCTAACTAAAGTGTTTGTCCTCTCATCCCATTCCTTGCTCCCAATTTTAGAACAAATTGACCTCTCCTTTAATAATTCTTCCTATTGGAACCATAAAACAGTTTCCTTATAGATAGATAGGTATAGAGAGCGTAAACAACTCTCTGCGCCTATTTGTCAATCGAGGCGATTTATTTTAAACCAAAAGTCGTTTTGGGCTTAAGTTTCTCGATTTTTTCCAGTATCCATTCAAACGTCATCTTCTTTTCGCTGCTCCTTTTCAAACGTGTTGAAAAGACCTCCTATAGACCTTCATCACCTATTGTATGCAATAGGAGTGCTACTTTTTGGTCTTTGGTATATAATATCTTAGTATCGTGTCCACTATATGTAGAGCCTGAAGTAAAGCATATATTTTTGCTTGATTATTTTCCAGTTTTCCTTTAGTTCGCCATAAAATTGTAATGGCGGAGGCAGTTTGATGTTTTCCATTTTTATCGTGACAATGATAGTATATAGTAGGTGACTTTATAATATTTGTCACTTACGGCTGCGCCATGTAAATATGTGTTAGTAAAAGGACTTCCTTATAAAATTAATCACTTTTATTTAATTACCTCAGCTACGACATTGCTACAGTTCGCGGATCCAGAGAGCAGAGAGCGAGCCTATCACAGACCAAAGATTATTCTTAAACCATAGCCTACTATTACACCTAGATATAACAAAACCACAATAAAAGACATAAGATAAACACTGTTCTTTTCCGACCTACATTCGATGGAAACTAGGTATTATTACGAGTACCTCGGTCGTCTTCTCTCATATGAAACAATGTTTACATATATTTTAGTTCGTTTCGTTAGCTTTGTTATGGGTTGGTAGGTTAAAATCTAAGTAAATAAGTGGAGTATTGGAAATCCAACATGTATGTAGTTAAGTAGATAGAAATAATTGCTAAATAAGGAGCTGAACAGGCGTGAAGGTAAGTTATATATAATAGAAGGCCGCAAGACAAAGAGTCCTAGGTATAAGTCGTTAGTTATTATCTACCTATCTGCCTGTTTTACCTTCAATCTGTTCGGTATAGCGAGAATCTCGTAAAATGTAGGTAGGTACATAATTAAATAAATGGTAAATCCAAAGTGGAAAGATAAGTAGGTACTTACATTTTCCGTAGAAACTTCCACTTTATTTATATTATTAGTGAAAACAAACAGTAGTATATTATTGGTGTACAAATAGTTCTTAAAACTAAAATGAAAGAATATACCACCCCCTACATTTTCCACAGATTTGACTTTAATAATAATAATATTATTATTCTCCTTATTATGGTTCAATTGCTCCAACATCTTACTTCCTCGTCCTGGTTTAAAACATTTATTTTGCTGCATTTTCTCAAAAATCAATAACTTCTTATAATACGCACAGTAGTCAACGTATCTCGCTACGAACTATGCGTGCGCAAACCCTCCCTCACCAGCGTTCGTACTTTTTTCCGCGTTCCTTAGAACAGTTGTTTAAAACCTAATATAATCAAGCCACGTGGGTGTAACGTGCACGTTATATTAATATAAATTTAATTAGGCAAGTCCTTAATATAAAACTTAATCTTGGTAGTTAAAAAACAATATATAAAAAATAAGGGTTTCAGTTATAGCAGCAGTAACACCACGAACTAAGCAAATCCAACAAACTCAAAACAAATTACAGATACAACGGCGTCCATAGCTGGCTTAGCGACGTTTTAGTTTCATTTGGTTCTAAGGTTCTTCTTTTCAAAAGCTTTATTTCATTCTTCCAAAAATAGTAGTTTATTTAATTTGTTGCATACCTTGCTGTTTGGTGAGGTTCTTTATAGGATTACTCCTGATCATCGCAACTGCAGACACTAATTCATTTGGATTATACTTCAGTTGGATCTGTCAGGGAAACTACAGCCGAGGTGCAGAATCATGTTTTAGAAGTTGTTTAAAGCCAAAAGGAACGTAACAGATGTGGATGCCGACGAACCAAACAATTAATCGGGAAAACTCGAAAAAATCTATCCGGTCAGAACTTAGAAAAAAAAAGTCTTGTAGCAAATTTTGGTACAGTAGCTTGCAAGAAGTTACTATATTCTATTTATAGATTTTAATTAAATTAAATTATGCGATCGACAAAATAAAAAATAACTAAAAACAATAAACGATTTTAGGAAAATCTTAAATATTATGATGCATCTCGGACCTTTAGACTGTTTCTTATCATTTTTCTTGAAGTTCTTATTTACTGCAACTGCTGTAGAATCTTTCTCAGATTTTCTAACATCTTGTAATAATTTTGCTTTCACAGAATCTAAAGTTATCTTCATACCCGAGCTTTCTATAGTATCATTGGCTCATAAGATTCGGGCAGACCAGAGAGCAGCAATGTACCGAGCCACTCATCGTCTTCTTTGAAGCCAATGTTACGGAGCTTATGAGCAGTGAAAATTATTTTACTCACATACTCTTATTTACGTTTTGAAATCCAGTGAGCGAAGTATTACAGAGATCACGGATCAAACCGGTTTGCTGCGTGATCTCTCTGACGCCCGGAGTCATCAAATGCCGATGACAAATTGTCCCAAACTTATCTTGCAATGCACGCTTCTTGTATATGCACATAATTCAGTAGGTCAACCAGAAGGAATATCTTTGTTTTTGCCTTTGTATCACGTTTCGTGTCCACTGCTGCCGCTGGGTCGGATTTCTCAATGCAGTTCCACAAATCTTCGTGTTGTAGGTATATTTTCACTGCAAACCGCCAGGTTGCATAGTTTTCACGGCCAGTTAACTTTTCAATTAATGCTAATGAATTAATTCGCTGCCATATTCACGAAATTACTTAGTTCAAACACGAAACCACTTTTGAAAGAGTTAAGAACAAAAAGTCACCCCTAGTGTTTGAGGTTATGTGCACATGTATGTTTTTGTTTCACAATATTTTTGCGTTGCACTTTTTACTGAGCTTTTCTGGGGCCTTAACCTGATAAATTAAACGCAAATAAACTTGCTTTATTAGTTGAAATATTTATTTTAACAGAAAAGCAACCTCACACGATGATGTCACGGAAACGTAGACACAGATAAGGAAAAATAAATAGTCAAGCGTCAGCTGACAGTTTAAGGCGTGATCTTTCAAATTAGTTTTGACACTGCAAATGAAATTAGACAACAACAAAATACTAACTCAACGCAATCTGGTGAAGATAAATCAGAATATTATAACTACCTCATGAGTTTGCTACCGCAAATGGAATCATTTACTCCATTACAAAGATATCATGTTAGTAATAGAATTAATCAAGTAATGATGGAAGAAATACAAAATTCAATGTTTGGGAAAAAGTTTTAAAATAACAACCTACTTTTATTTACCTACTTACCTTTGCGTTAAGAATAGTTTTTCTTCTGGTGAAACTGCACGATTTCCGAATATATTTGATTCCAGATTACATCTTATTTTCTGTAAAATATAATCAAATATCTGTATATGTACTCATTCTTGTATAGTTGTAAAATTTCATTGGATGACACCTTAGGTCGTAATAAAGCGTAGAAAATTCTCCCAAACTGCGTCTTCGTTGATTTATTCGATGTACACCATCTCTAGGCAATAAAAATTCCCTCATTAGGAGACTAGGCTCTAATAGTTTTCTCCGACGTAAACTCATGTTTCTCACAACACTGCTGCCTGATCGCCCCCGCGTCACGCCGCCCCGCTGCCGCCATCGCTTAGTCGTCGCATGTTTCGTGCCCGCAGACTAGTCATGGCATATCCCTCTGTATGTACAGAGGGATAGCCAAAAAATACTTTGAGACTTGTTTTATAAAGTGAGTGAGGGAATGTTCCCTCACACACTCTTTGTTCTTTTGATAAAAAATCCTCTTGCTTGCGTATATCTTTTTCTATAATTCCAAATACTCGATCAGGTGGTATAAATATTCATTTACTACCCTACCCTACTACGGGGAACACTATTTCAACAACTTTTACTGTTTCGGGGGCATAATTTTGCAGCCACTTAGCTATCATTGTCACTATTGACGAGTTTTTATTTTATCCACCGCAGCCATCCGCAATCAGACGTACTGTTTTTCTATACTACTATTATAAAGAAGAAAGATTTGTTTGTTTGTTTGTTTGTATTGAGTAGGCTCCGAAACTACTGATCCGACTTGAAAAATTCTTTCACTGTTTGGAAGCTACACTATCCCCGGGTGACAGGCTATATTTTATTCCCATATTCCCACGGGGACGGGAACTACGTGAGTAATACCACGGGACGCTGCTAGTATTCCAATAAAGTCTGTTGAACGTAGTCGGTGGAATACAATAGAGAGGCTATTTTATTTGAGCCTTTCGCAAAAGTGTCTTCAGTGCAGCAGTAAGTAAAGGTATTTTCCTTTTAAGTTTAGTCATTATATAGATATAATTGCCTAGAATAATAAGTGGATTGATCAGGAAGTTTAGGCATAGTAAAATTTTTTTGACAGTCAAAAACGTCATGATATAACCTTTCTCTTCGCGAACTAAATCAAAAAATGCTTTGGCTCGCAATTTGTTAACTCTTCTTTCTATCATAATTATATTTCGTTTTGATGTATCTTTCTCTACTTTTAATAACTAATCATGCTGCAAACAAGTTGAACATGCGTCAGTTCGGGGAGGGCCAAACCCTAAATTAAAATGTCAGTCAATCATTTGTTTTGTAAACAAAGTCTTAATTTTTAGTATGCACAATTGTACATCACTTTTGTGAATCATAAACAAAAAATGTGCATTAAATATCTTTCTGATATATGCCTTCTTCACGTTTAAATTATTTTGTGCTTGAGCGTTATATATACGCCAAATTTTGCTAATTAATGTTAAGTTCAGCTGCTAGGCGTTCGCAGCGAACTAATTTATTGTATGTGTGTCTACATACATGTGTGTATAAACATAAATAAAGTCACGTCTTCTTCCCATGGGGTTAGGCTGAAACTAAAGAACGTCAGCGTACAATGCATATTATGTACCTACTTATCGTGTCTATCTGAAGATTACATTTATTACAGAATAATAATAACTGCCTCGCCTAATTTATAATTACGAGTAGTACACCTAAGACTTTTTTTAATTTCGCATTTCAAAAACATAATCTAAATGTTTACAAAATACAACTAAAGAAGATATAATATAAAAAAATATATATATGCACAAGCGGAATAAAAAGGAGAAAAGACTCATAGGGCATCGAAAAATTCGTCCACATCGCTGTCAACGGGAAAAGTGCCCAGAACACTGGCCTGACATGACATGGTCTAACATTGATCTCTGGCCGCCTTGCCACGTTGAATGGCAATGCTGATTCGTTCACCAAAGAAGAGGCCAGCCCTCTGGTCACGTGAAGAGTCGACTAACTGCTTACTGATTTCACGGAAATGTCGATGAGCACTCGGACCCGACGGCCCTAGTGTTTCAACCCCAAACGGCTCAAATACATAATTCCCAATAAGATTGTTGTATTTGCGCCGTTTGAAATTTTCTGCACCTGCCGTAGCCGCCCCAGCACAACCCGCCGTGCTAAGAAGATGGGATGGCGCAAGGGTATCGACACATGTTGCATCCCACACCAAAGGCCTACCCACCTTCCAAGGCATTGTGTTTATCCCATCTGGCCTCTTACCATCATCTCGCGCCAAGCCAATTGGTTCTAATACAGCTGGCACCCCGGCGGTGACAAGAGCCCGCCTGATGATGTCATTAATGCTGGCGTGTCGTGCTATTCGACCCGCACTTCTATTGCAGGACAGGCCATGGTGTCTGAGGGAGTCAATTGCTTCACCACATTGGCAGCGATGTGAAGCTCCGCTAGTAGCACCCAGTCGCAGACATGTAGCGATCCGGAAGGTGGTGTCACTCAGCACCTATGTTGGGTGACGGTAGTGCCTGTAGCCAAAGGGCCGACTCCCATTCGCCCACAGCCAGCAGGCGGGCACGCTCAGCAGTGTTGGTTCGCATTGTTGGTTCGCGTTCGTTGGTTGGCTCGTATTTAAGAGATTATTCCGCACCAACATGCAAAGCGGCTCATCCCACTGCCTCTGGGAAGATGGGTTATCGGGCAAAGCCGTATTCGGGCAAGACATTTTCCAAGCATTCACTGCTTCAGTCAATCATTGGCACTTCAAAGTCAACCAGTGATAGAGCTAAAATTTTATTGGTTAACTTTTCAGTGCGGACCGAAGACAAGAAGGAAAGAAAGAAAGAAAGAAAAATGTTTATTTGGGTCTCGCACAAAACAAACAAAAAATAAAAATAAATAAAATAAAACTACTAGAAAAATAAATTAACAAATGCAGTTGATAGAATTATAGAATTTTCTATTAATTTGTACTTAAATGTAAGTGTGCGAGGCCAAAAAGGTTCCTATCTCAGCATATGCTGCGATATTTAAAAATAAATAACACAGCGCTGGTATTCTGATAGGTCCTGTACAGATTACTTTTATACAAATTATGCCACGGATACACTAACGGAACATATACTAAGGTGAAATATATTTATATATATAAATAAATTAAGAAAATAATAGTTAAACATAGTGCATAAAGGTAAAAAATGATACATACATACAATAGATAATTTAAAATAACCCAATGGCCCATTACTCCAGTGTCATTTGTCGGCGTCAAAGACAGTGACAAATGGTGGAACGCGCGGGCGCAAGTGAGAGGCTATGGTTGGCTGTCAAAGTTAAGGAAAGATAAATAATATGTTATTATATTTTTATGTGGTTAAAAGCGTTAAAGTGTAATTAAATATATGTTACTGAGCGGTAGCGGAGTATGTTGTGTAGTGTTTTGTCGCAAGGATTTTAGCTAAGAGCAAAGAACAATGTCAATAATGCTAACTGCGTGCAGACTGCAGACCCTGGGTAAGTTCATGTAGTTTCCTTTTGAGCAGGTGTTGTTTGAACTTGAAACTGAATGTACCAACTGTTTTTATAGCACGAAACGGTGGCGGCAGGTCGTTCCAACAACGCGAAGCTGCGAATTTAAAACTCCCACGGAATGCAGCAGTTCTATGCGGCAATGACAACAAGAGGTAAGCAGATGCTCTAGTTTTGACTCTGTTGACATCTCGCGACCAAGTCAATTTATTATATAGATAGACTGGTTTTTTTGTGAGAATTATGCCAAATAACAGGGTAGCCAGATGGAGCTTTCTTCGATCCGACATTCTCATCAAATTACCCTTATTTAAAAATGGGGTTATGTGAGCTCGAGGAGGGACATTAAAACAAAATCTTGCGCAAGCATTCTGTACCCGCTGGATCAGCCTTTCGCTCCTACCAAGAATGCATGCCCCGTACACTGTGTCAGCATAGTTTAGCTTGGATAAAACCAGTGACTCACAGGGCATGACACGTATATCCACATTTATATAGGGACGAACACGGTACAGTAGCTTGAGACGGTAAAAGCAGTTGCGCACAGCCTCCATGACATGAGTCTCAAAATGTAGTTGTTCATCAAATACTACTCCAAGATTACGGGCTTCCTGGGCCCTGAGTCTGCTATTACAATAGTGTCAGAATGGTCTAACATTGATCTCCTAATGGTTAATTTTTACAAGTTTGGTAATCTACTAATAAAATAGCGTCACTATGACTTTCCAGTGGTCAACCACTGACACTCCATTGAAAGAAATGGCATAGAATGGTAATCTCGTACATAATGACAAATGAATTATAGACGTATGCGGTAGTCTGCTAAAATTTTGACAGTTCCATTAATCAGTGACCTACCATTAGAACGTCATTGTGCAGTCATTTCTTTTAATAGCTCGGTTATCAAAAAATATCACGAGACCATTGACCGACCAGTGATCGACCATTATGAATTTAGCAGATTACGAACTTTTAGCAAAATGACAATGGAATCGTGTTGGAATGACAAATTTATAAAAATAGCAGACTTAGGCCCCTGTACCCTTTCAATGGAACACCCTTCAATCCTCAAGTCCAAGCTGACATTACAAATTTTACTTAAAAATAAGAAGAAAGAAGGCCGGTAAACTCACACTAGAAATTTTGTGGATGCCGAGCCCACCGAAACGGATGGGTAGTGTGGCTTGCGGCCACTCTCGGTCATTCAAGGCCACATTTAAGACTGATGTTAGCATACATCGAATAATTTGGTCAATTTTGTCCAAGACATGCGGCTGCTTCCATAACGGAGAAGAGCGCAGGAAATACATAAAAATTTGGACCAAAACAGCAATATCTAATGAGGGTGAAGGCCGAATGTAAGTTGGAGTCTTTCCGAAATACAATTAAAACTATTAATTTTTCCGGCAATGAAAGGTGAAAAACTCTCTTCTAAAATAGGGGAACATAAGAGGTGCAGTGAATTTTTTTCTACAATTTTGATCTCTAGTGCTATTGATATAAATTAGCTGCTAGATAAAGTCTTTTTGTTGTCCCGCGACCATAACGAGGCTCATCGCAATTGAGACTACAAATAAATGCCTTCACAGCAGCAGGATTTTGTCTGAATGGTTCAGTTACCAAACTACTAGTTAAAAAAAAAAGTTTAATTATTGCTTGAAATCTATGCTTTGTAATTAGCAATATATTCAGAAATGCTATCTGACAAACAGGAAAAATGCACTTCTGACTTAAACAAAATACCTTAAAAATTTGTAGTAATTTTCTTCTCTTACAATTCTGTCGCTCTCTGCGTCTTTTTATTTGTTTTGGTTTGTTGTATTTTAATTCCCCAAAACAGCAATCCATTGATAACGACTTAAGCGACGTCACGAACTCGTCAAACGTTTCATTGTCTTTCTTTTCTCTTTTAAAGAACGTATGTCTCACCATCGTTTGGTTTTGAAATGGTGTACAGTAGAACTCGAATTTTTCCAGTATCCATTCAAACGTCATCTTCTTTTCCCTGCTCCTTTTCAAACGTGTTGAAAAGACCTCCTCTAGACCTTCATCACCTATTGTATGCAATAAGAGTGCTACTTCTTGGTCGTTGGTAATATCTTTTTTATTTTTATATCCACTATATGTAGAGCCTTATAGTAAAGCAAAAATTTTGCTTGATTCTTTTCCAGTTTTCCTTTAGTTCACCATTAAATTGTAATAGCGGAGGCTGTTTGAGGTTTCCCATTTTTATAATGACAATGATGGTATATTACGGTTACTTTATAATATTTGTCACTTAGTGACTGCGCCATGTAAATATGTGTTAGTAAAAGGACTTCCTTATAATATTAACCACTTTTATTTAATTACCTAGGCTACGACATTGCTACAGTTCGCGGATCCAGAGAGTAGAGAGCGAACCTACCACAGACCAAAGATTATTCTTAAACCATAGACTACTATTACACGTAGATATAAATAAAGAACAATCAAAGACATAAGATAAACACTGTTCTTTTCAGACCTACATTCGATGGCAACTACCTCGGTCGTCTTCTCTCATATCGACGGGTCCTACGTATACTAGTATAAGTGCAAAAACATAAATGTACAGGAGAACAGTTTAAAGGTTCTATAGCTTGTAATTTTAACACAAATGTATAGAAATGTTTGAAGTTTTGTAATATTGTATTTGAATATCATATGAAAAAGACTGCATTATTAATTTGTTTTAATTTTTTTTTATACTTTAGAAAATAGCATCACTTGCATTGATGTAGCTTGTATTCTTTACTGTGATTGAACCGGTAAACTGATACAAGTAACCACTTATACCAGTATATACTGTACTTATTTGTATGATAATTAAGGATAATAGAAAGATATTACCTTTTTATCATGCATTAATTTATCTATTAAATGAAGTTAAACATGTAATATTAACAAAAACATCTTTATTTATTAACTTTTAAGACTTGCAACAGTTTACTTAGTATTAGAAAACTACTTACAACACTTTTCTTTTGTTATGAATATAGAATATTGGAATAGTTATAGCCTCAAATGAAATAAAAATATGAAAAATAAAATAAAAACATAATAAATGTTTTTATCTAATAGGAAACTCACCAGTCCTAAGCTTAAGGTGCTATTTTAATTTGCTTTTTGTTTGGTGCTATTTAAATATACTATAGCACTCAAAGTTGAATTAAATCTATGGCTTTACCATCTTAAAATTATAAAAAAAAACAGTCTTCTTAATTTAAGTAGGAACTGTCGTTAATTCTAATAATTATTTCTTTTTAATTTCATTCATTCAAACTATTTATATTGTTACGAGCTTCGGGTTCGTTACAATAAAATCAGCCGATTAAATTAAACCAAAAATGACACTTTAATTTACACCACACTAATTACACAATAAACTCACTAATCACAAAACACAATCGCACTATTAATCACTTGAGTTCGCAGTCGAAGATCGCTCTCGAAGTTATCACTTGTATCGCAATTCCAATACTGACTCGGTCGGTTTTTTTTTTTTTTTTGAATGGACTACTCGCAGTTCAGCACATTAAGGCTGGTTACTGCTCAACCGGGCAAACTCGGTCGGCACATGTGCCGGCTTTATATAGGGCGCCGAGTAGAACTCCAGAAAGTTCGCGTACATATCGGTCGCGACCGACTAAGGTCCGAGAATTCTAGCATAGATAAATCTCGAAGGTCCTTGACTTCACTAGTTCTGCTACTCGATACTAGATGGCGCTAGTGGTACCGAATGCCGCTATCATCCTAACTTAATTCTGGCGCGCAACACTGCCCCCTCCTTAGACATGCTCGTCCCGAGCATTATCAGCGCCATAATAACGCGCCAGTCGATCAACGTGGACGATCTTAGGAGCGCTTCTTGTACCTTTCTGTATACGGTAGGTCACGTCATTGATCTTCGTCACAATCCGGTACGGTCCGTCCCATTTAGCTTGAAGCTTAGGAGATTTCCCTTTTCTGCGAACTGGATTGTGCAACCACACTAGTGAACCTTCCTCGAACCCTTTATTGTTCATTTTGCGGTCATAGCGGGTTTTCATCTTTTCAGACATTTGCTGGCCCGATTGTCTGACGTGCTCATGAATGTCGTTCATTTTGTTCCGCAAGTCATTCGCATAATCGGTTATACTGCGTGGAGCATCAGGTGGTATTCCGGTGATCAGGTCTGCAGGCAGCCGCAATTCTCTTCCAAAGTTTGCGAAAGCTGGTGTCACTGACGTGCTTTCATGAACAGCACTTCGGTATGACAGCAAAAACGGTTGTATGTGCTTGTCCCAATCTCGTTGCCGGTTTTCCACAACTTTGGCCAGATATCTCTCCAATGTCTGATTAAATCGTTCTACCATTCCATCCGATTGTGGGTGGTAAGAAGTTGTCCTCGTTTTATGAGTACCCATAACTCGGCAAGTTTCCTGGAATATTTGGGACTCAAAATTCCTTCCTTGATCGCTGTGAATCTCCAAGGCTACTCCAAAACGACAGAAGACTTCATGAACCAGTTTATCCGCGACTGTTGAAGCTTCTTGGTTTGGAATGGCGAAGACTTCCGGCCACTTAGTGAAGTAATCCATAACAACCATGAAATACTTGTTACCACTTTCACTTTCCGGAAACGGTCCCGCAACGTCTAGGGCTATCCTTTCCCATGGTGCACCAACATTGTACAATTTCAATGCACCTCTGCTACGAGTTTGAGGTCTTTTTACAGCCGCACAACTTGTACATTTGCGACACCAGTCCTCGACGTCGTCACGACAGTGGATCCAGTAAAATCGTTCCCGTATCTTCAGTAGAGTCCGTTTAACTCCCATATGGCCTCCTGAACAACCATTATGGTACAGCTGTAGAACATCCGGTATTTTAGCCTTAGGGACAACCATTTGCAAATGACAGTTGTCTCCCCGAGCATTTTCCCATTTACGGCACAGGACTCCATCCTGAATCACTAAGCTGTCCCATTGGGCCCAATAGCTTTTTGTGATTGAATTCATCGCTGAGACATCACTCCACGTAGGCTTCGGAGCACTGGCCTTCTTCCACTCCAGGATCGGCTTGATGTCCAAATCATCCTGCTGTGCACGTTCCAAGTTTCCCTTCCACTCGTTACAAAGATCTGTCTTGATCATCCTCACAGGTACGACTTCTTTACTCTCTTGCCGAGTACAATGCTTGCAGTCTTCAGGGCAAAGTCTTATTGATAATGCATCTGCGTTGCCATGAGATTTCCCGCTGCGACGTTCGACCACCAAGTCGTAATCTTCCAACCGCTGTCCGCGATTGTCAGCCGCTCTACCTGCTAGAGGTCGGCTATCTGCCCTTTGAGCAGTTCGCTTAGGGCAACTGGGTCTCAAGTGGCCCCTTTCACCACAGCCGTAGCATCTAGGGCTGCGCCCTTTATAATGGTCACGAACTGCAGCTGCTGCAACCTCCTTGCCGTAGTGGGAATGATGGTTCTGCCGCACAGCTTCTCCTTCTGAAGTTCGCCTAGGGCAACCGGACCGTAGGTGGCCCCTTTCTCCACAACCATAGCATCGAGGGCTGTATCCTTTAAAACGGTCGCGAACTGTAGCCGCTGCAACCTCCCTGACGCGATGGGAACGATGATCCTGCCGCACAGCTTCAACTTCCAGAGCATGAGCCAAGGCGTCCTTGAGCGTCCCGTGATGACCGAGCCTCACAGCAGCTCTGACCTCAAGGTCGCGGATGCCGTCAATGAATGCCTGCACCAGGTTCCCTTGAATGAGCGCAGGTACAGACTGGTATGCTTTTCGGACCAGCTTCTCCACCTCAAGGGCCCACTGCTGCAGGTTTTCACCGCTGCGTTGCACGCGATCCTGTAACGTTTTTCCCTCACAGTTAAATAAAAGAGAGGAAATAAGAAGTACTAATATATTAAAGAAGAGCAGTTGACTTAAAACTTAAACCTTAACACTGTCTCTAGCTACCCCTACCTATCGCTCTCCATAAGAATCACAACACTGACACAAACTTGGAACAGCCTCTGGGCTCCCCGCCAGAGAGGCCAGGCAGCAGGTCCGAAGGCGAGGCCCCCCAGTAGGGCCTGCACGCGGGCTCCAGTACTTCCGCGGTGCGAACTCCGGTGGTGGTTCTTATTTGAACCCTGTAGTAACGCTCGGTGATGGTTTTCTTCGGATGGACTTCAGTTGAGCCCCGCAAAAACCTTCCATCCCGGCTCCTCCACCTGTTCTCCCTTCAAAATTCCACACGTCCCTTTTTCTTCCGGAACAATTCAAAATTCCATTTAGTTAGAGTGCCAGTGAGGTTTATGACCAGTATTCCTTTAATAAATAATCTAAGTCTGAGAGCGTGCATAAGAATTTTAAAAGTACAGTTTATAACATAACTATACAGAAGGAAAACAGAATATAGCATAACATCTTACATTAATCTATTAAACACAAATATAAAGTGAATTTTAGTAATTAAAATCAGTTAAACCTTTTTAGTAAAGCTATAGCGCAATTACCTACATAAAGAAAAAAGTTACAGCTTGACAAACTATGACGTAGCAAGTCACAACAATAAAAATAAACAACAAAAATATTAAAAGGTGATTTTATATCCAGTGAAATCGATTAGAATCAGCGCTTAAAGCATTCAATAACGAATTCCACTACTAATACAAGCACTTCATTAATTTCAGTATATGTAACTGAAGATAATCTAAAAGTCAAAGACAAATCATGTGAACATAATGAGATGTTACAATGGATAAAAGGCATAAAATACCTAAAACGTAAGTGTTTAGTAGTACAATATGATAGTATCTGCAGTATTTAAAGTACAGATACTATAATCCTTTAGCTGCGCACGAAACACGTGTTCCAGATGAGCGTCGCCATACCTAGATTCCAACGCCTCAAGGAGCTGCTCGTAAGTCACTTCCTTGCCGAGAGCTTCCAGAACAGTTAAGGCCTGGTCCCGCAGACCTAGTGTGAGGGCAGTCATGGCCTGATTTTTATTCCACCCGTTCGCCTGCTTAACGGCCTCAAATTGTATTTTGTAGGCCGACCAGGAAGATGTTCCATCGAACGGCGGCACTTTGAATCCCCGTGGCGAAGGAGTAGTTGCTACGGAGGTTGCAATTCCTTCTCCTACTTTAAGGTTGTCCATTGCTTTCTTTATTTCCACAATCTGGGTTTCAGCTTCTATCAGGCGGTTTTCGTGTTGAACCACCTTATCTTTTACAACCTTTATTTCTTTGCCGAAAGTAGCATGCAGATCCTTCATGAGGAACATCTGTTCTTCCTGGCGACGCGCCTGCTCCTCTTTGTCACGCTGCAGCTGTTCTTCCAATCGACGGGCCTGTTCTTCCTGACGGCGAGCTAGTTCCTCCTGTCGGCGGGCCTGTTCCTCCTTGTCACGCTGCAGCTGCTCTTCTAAACGATGGGCCTGTTCTTCCTGGCGGCGGGCCTGTTCCTCCTTGTCACGCTGCAGCCGTTCTTCCAATCGAAGAGCCTGTTCCTCCTGACGACGGGCCTGTTCCTCCTGACGACGAGCTTGTTCCTGCAGCATCATCATCAGAGCAGCAAAGTCTGGTGCTGATGATGATGCTGGAGTTACTGCGGACGAGCCGGCCTCCAAGGTCGGCAACTGTCTCTCCGTCGTCTGCGGCATTGCACCTCCAAAACGCCTCTGGTCCGTCTCTTGCTGGCGTTGACTACGGGTACGAATACCCTCAGTGTCGTCCTTTGGTAGAATCGGCATCTTTTAAATCCCACTTCTGACACCAATTGTTACGAGCTTCGGGTTCGTTACAATAAAATCAGCCGATTAAATTAAACCAAAAATGACACTTTAATTTACACCACAATAATTACACAATAAACTCACTAATCACAAAACACAATCGCACTATTAATCACTTGAGTTCGCAGTCGAAGATCGCTCTCGAAGTTATCACTTGTATCGCAATTCCAATACTGACTCGGTCGGCACATGTGCCGGCTTTATATAGGGCGCCGAGTAGAACTCCAGAAAGTTCGCGTACATATCGGTCGCGACCGACTAAGGTCCGAGAATTCTAGCATAGATAAATCTCGAAGGTCCTTGACTTCACTAGTTCTGCTACTCGATACTAGATGGCGCTAGTGGTACCGAATGCCGCTATCATCCTAACTTAATTCTGGCGCGCAACAATATTCTAAATCAGTCTTTAATTTTCCATCAAGTCTCTTTTTTACATTGTTTTTCGTAACAAAAAATACAGTAGGTGATGGTAAAAATACAAAATAAAAAGAGAAATATCTTAGAAATTAAAAACTAGGTTTTTTAAAATATTTAATTTTATCATGCAAGACTTAAAATCGAATACAAAAGATTGAGTTACCTTTTTAGCAATACATACATGATTTTGCATTAGGTGTTTTGGTATCTGACTGGATGATTTGAATGATTCCCTCTAAAATCGAAACATGATCTTAAAAATATAAGCAAAAGGCTTATGTTTTTAAGATCATGTTTCTAAACAGCTTATATAAGTTATAATTTCGTAAAACGGCATAGAAGAGGATTGTAGAGGGAATCATTCAAATCATACAGTCAGATACCAAAACGGCTAGCAATACTATTACTACGAGTATCTCCTGTTACCGGTAATGGATATCGCAGAGTGCATTTTTTTCAGTAACAACTTGTTTCTTGTCCAATTTTGAAACAACCTTAACAAAGTCCTATTGCCGAGTGTGATTCCCTATTTCCCAGAAGTTTCTGAATATTGTGTATGCATCTAGTAGTTTCTTTACTTTGACAAAACAATTTTTGGGACATTTACAAGGATCTATTCCCATCCAATACCAAGAGCTAATACCATTTGGTATTAGTTTATTTCCGAATACATTTTCTATTCCCAACGAGTACCACATTTTTTGTAATAACAAATCTATTACTAACGAATACCAAAACGTGACTTTTTGTACACTCAGCTACACAAAGTTTTATTTTATTTTCTAATATTTACATACATACTATACTATCGTAATTGAATGCTACAAAGTCTAAAACTTTCGAAACTAACAATTAAGCAGTTCAAATGAATCATTTCACTTTACCTGCGAAAAAGGGTCAATTTTGTCTATTGTTTTGTAATTCGAAGCAACCAATCAGAGTTGAGAGCAAAATAAGTCTTGTTCTCAGACAGACAACTCAGTTCAGTACATTCCCCTGCCTGCGACGGGTAGAGTAATTGCTATTTACATATCTTGTGTGTTCTTATTTTTTAAATAGGTATTATCATAGTAGGTAGGGAACTAATTAAAAAGAAGCAAAGATAGAGTTTAATGTGTGAGTAATACCTATTTATGTTTTATATGTATATTTGTTCATCACATGTACGTATATGTTTATCACAGAAATGGCTGATGAAGCTGATAATGCCTTCAACATCTTCGGGAAACCCAGAAGGACTGACGTTTATAAAAATAAAAGGTGGCTTGGTTTTGCTTATTGATATATTGCTGTCTCGGCAGGATGGCAATATTTCCAATGGGCAATATTTTCAAAGAAAGTAGTGGCGAAGGCATTGGTGTTAAGATTATCAATTTCATCAATTGGAAGGTTATTCTGCTTTAACACTCTTGTTTCAGTAATAGGATTTGACTTGTATGTAACATTTGAGGTTCATTTTCTTTATATTTGTGCACAATCACACTCGCCTGCTAGACAGTATAGCTGCCAGCAGAGTTATCAGAATCTGACGAAATGTTTGACAAGTTTTGGTTCATTTTCAACGGTAGGGGTTTCCTGGAACATGTCTTTTGGATCGCTTAAGCCAACAAACCTTTTTAATGAACGATTTCTTTAGCTAAAAAATCCACACTTGGAGGATTATATTGATATAATATAACAATGATGTAGTTAATGGCTGCGAAATTAATATATTACTAAATAATTATGTTTTGATGATTGTTTTACTATATATGTAAATATAACCTTCGTAATTTTATAGTTTTTATTTTCTTGAACTTATTTTGTAATTAATCTATCGTTAATTGACCTTATGGACGCTTTATTATTATTACTTCTTACAACTGTTACTAAAGACTAACAAAATCCGAATATTGTTTAACATTGAATACGTCAACTAAGCAGTTATCGCAGTTATACCAGTGTTAGACGTACTCTGTACAACGTCGTCGCGCGCATACTGGAATAAAGTTCACTTGCGCTCACGCACCGCGGCTTACGCGACTACCTACACTAGTGCAAGTGACTTACATCATGGTAGGTATTCGCGAGGCTTAAAATGATGTCACTTACACCAGTTTACAGGTTCTTATCTTTGAAATTACTTGATAATTAAAATTTTTTTTCAGGATAATTAAAAAACGTAATTTTAAGGCTTTTGGTGCAAAAAAAACAGTTTTTGTTGATTTGCGGGTTACACCAGTATACGTAGGAACCGTCCATATAAAACAATGTTTACATATTTTAGTTCGTTTCGTTAGCTTTGTTACGGGTTGGTAGGTTAAAATTTAAGTACGAGTAATAAGTCGAGTACTGGAAATCCAACTTGCATGTAGTTAGCTGAGCAGGCGTAAAGGTACGGGAGAGGGGGGCTGTTTAGAACAGCGGCAGTTTTGAATTATTCGATTTGTCAACGCATCCTTTATCTTTACCAGCCTCCATAACCTTATTAATACTGGTAACACCGAACTACACATCTGGCAATTCCCAACTAACATCAATGTCTGTGTCATTTTACAATTTTGCAGGTTATTTTACGAAGATGAATATAAACAAATTTTTTGCCAGTAAGCAAATTATTGGTTAAGGTTGTCTTGAAAAGATCGCTTTTAGTGATAAGGCCGCCCATTGTGTCACCCTATGTAGTGTTTCCTTCATCTATATTTTCTGTAACTTAAATGGTGTACATAATAAAGAGTATTCTATTCTATTCTATTATTGAAAACGTATGTAAGTATTATTTTCAAGTTGTGATTATTTTATGGTGTTGCATAAGTTATAAACTCAGTATTTATAAATACAGGGAGTCCGCCGGCAGATTTTACACTTTGAACAGAGCTCACGGCGACTAGCAAAGCGTCAGAGGGGGAAGCGGAGTACTATTCGGCGCGGGGGTTTTGCGGGTTGTTTAGTAGCCATGAGTCAGTGAGTGGGTGCGCACCGCGATTTTGCGGTTGAAGCGTATTTCGCGAACGATAATTCGATCAACGTGGCGCAGCGTCGGTTTTGTTCTCACTTTGATATCCGACGAGTCAAGGATGGTCCGTCAAACCAATTGATATGTACGTGGGTACAGAAGTTTAGAGGAACTGGATCAGTCAGAAATGAGCCTCGGCCTGGACCTTCAACGTCTGTTAATACTCCAAAACGCAGAAATTGTGAGAAGGGAAATCATGACAAATCCGCGTAAGTCTGTCCGAAAGATTGCAGTATCAACGAATTCGAAAAAAACATCAGTTCACAAAATTATTAAAAAAAAATTGACGTTCCATCTATACAAGCTCCAAATTATCCAACAATTGAAAGTAGATGACTTCATAAAAAGGCAGAATTATCCTAGACTCGTTCTGGAACGATATTCTACGCCTACGCGGTTTTGTAACATCTTTTTCAGTGATAAAGCGCATTTTCACATCGGAGGGTACGTTAATAAACAGAATATGCGTTATTGGAGTGCAAGCAATCCAAAAGAAATCCATGAAAAGCCTCTCCACAGCCCGAAGACCACAGTTTGGTGCGCCATTTCTCGAAATGGCTTAATTGGACCTTATGTTTACGACAGTGGTGAAACCGTTAACGCACAACGATACTGCGCGATGCTGGACAACTTTTTTATACCGAAGCTGCATTGTCATGCCAGCTACAATAACAGAACCCACTTTCAGCAGGATGGGGCTACGGCACACATCTCTAGGGACTCAATGACTAAACATAGACCACTTTTTCCTGGAAAATTGATAAGTCGCTTTGGCCTGGCCCCCCAGATCACCTGATCTGACCCATTGCGACTTTTTCTTGTGGGGATACCTTAAATCTCGTGTCTACAGCAATTCACCATCAACAATAGTCGTAGCTATCAGTCCAGAACTTTGCAAGAGAGTTTTCGCCAACATGAAAGAAAGATTGCAAGAATGTTTGCGGCTAGAAGGACGCCATTTGAGTGGAATAATTTTTAAAACCTAAAACCCGCATTATTACTTTATAAGATGATAAATAAATAACTTTGTTTTTTATACTTTTGTTTCATTTTGTTTTTTTAAGTATAAAATCTGCCGGCGGACACCCTGTATAACATCATTGAACATAAGTTAGTTTTTCGTCTAGAAATTTTTATTTCTGGAGGGGGGCGGATTTGAACACTATCACTAGGGCACTTTTAAATAACGTGTTCAAATTAATAATATTTTTATTTTATTTTCTTTGTTTAATGTGCGAGTCCTAAATAAATATATTTCTTTCTTTCTTTCAAAAGTGACCCATACATATAATTAAGATATGTGTACTTATTTTAAGAAAATAACGGCAAGAGATTTCCTTTTTTTAGTTACCTTTTCAGCCACAATGGTAAGAAATTATAAAAAGAAAAAAGACAAAGACGTGAACGAAGAAGATGTCCAACGAGCTATTTTGCATGTTGTCAACGATGGCATGAAGCTGAGGACTGCTGCTGCTATACAGTGATTTTTACGGAGAATCACTGACTCCTAAGTTACAGGCCCACACCTAGTTTAGGAGTCAGAGTACATACATATTTATGACCATGTAATAAGCCTATATTTTCATAGTTTAATGATGGAAATGCTGTATTTTTTTGTGGGAAATAAATTTATTATTATTATTTATAATTATAGTGTGAAATTTTAATGGTTGTTTTCCCGAAGCGAAATGAGTTTGTATCGGTAGATTTATATATATATATATAAATATTAGACTCCATAAATGGCAGATTAACAATTGTGATAAACAAAACTCGAAAGCGACTTGAACCAACAGTACCTAGTGCATCGCGCGATTAGTAGGTACACGGAACGCGGGGGCGGGGTGCGGTTGGCCCGTACGGCCGCGCGGTCGTTGCACTTTACGTTTTAATCAGCTGATCACTACTTCTTCTGACTTAATAAAACACAGAATCCAATAAGTTATTCCAATTTTCCATTCATACTTTTACGGGCTTAGGACCGTCATAAATACTTTTTTGCCTACAACTTACAAATCACTGAGAAACTAATAAAAATCAAGACAGTTATCTTTTAAAAAAGTCTGATTTAGATAATTGAGTATAATAAAGCGTACTTAAAAGATGGAATCAACCTATTTACAAGGTACGAGTAAGTACTTACATTTCTCGG
Organism: Hecatera dysodea; assembly: GCA_905332915.2. NCBI lineage: Eukaryota > Metazoa > Arthropoda > Insecta > Lepidoptera > Noctuidae > Hecatera > Hecatera dysodea. The sequence continues at coordinate 3,242,128 of HG995290.1, read as the reverse complement.
TAGCGGAGTAATTGTTCAAAATGCAAACCACTACGTTGAATGCACAAACGAGCACGTTTTAACTGATTGTCTTTCAGTTTGATTAGTGTCTCTGTCACGTCTCACGATATTCAAAGCGTCCACTATCGCACTAATCAACGCGTCGCTTGTTTGGTGTTCCTCACACCGAACTTTAAATTTTAAAAAATGTAATGACGATTCATTTTTGAAAAGATGTCGATAACGTATTACACTTATGACGTTCGCGGAAGGACTAAGCGCAGAGCGCAATATTTTGCGGCATCCGCGGCATCTTTTTATGTTGCCGTTTGCCGCGTGCGCGCAGGCTAGTTAATGCCGTATCACCATCTACAAGAGCTTATTTTGCTCTGAACATTTATTACTCACTATTCCTTTGTAATTTGCCGACAGCGCGCGGCGGCGCGTGTGTCTCATGTAGGTATCTACCTACGTTATGTCTAAGTGCACTACTATTGATTCCCGCTCTTTCGAGTTTATGAACACTTTTAATGATTTGAAAAAATTAAACATTTTTTTTTAGTTTAACTTTGTGTTTCAATAGTACTACTGATGGGTAATCGTCCAGCCGCGGGAAAACAACCATTAAGATTTCACACTTTATATAACATAAAACCAACCACTTTATTTTATAGGGTTAAAAAATATAAAGAGAATAGAACTCCAAAAATAGAAATCTACAATAGCAAACACACTGCGCATCAAGTTTTCACAAACGATGAGGAGTGTATGCTGGAAAGTTACTTTCTAACAATTTCTAAAATGAATTATGGTCTTGCGTATTTACAAGGGCGAGAATTGGCATTGACATTTGAAAGTGTCCTGAAAAATTGATGAATAATTAGATGGCGTGTATGCACGACGGCATCAAAGTATAGCGGCGCTGCCGTTACCTATTTCGTACTCAATAATATTGTTTACAGAAGAAAACCTGTATAAACCTGTCGGCGTAGTTGGTAGGGCGACAGAGCCGCGAGTCCGACAGGAATGAACCTGATTCCGCGCCTCGGTCACGTCGCGCATCTTCATTGGTCGACAAAAAAGGACATGAACGCTTCACACCCCCCGCGGATCGGCACATATAAAACGGCCCGATCACGGCAATTCGCGACGCAGTCGGAAATTAACGGATCTAAGTGTCACTACCTATGTGTGTGATAAGTTTGTCAATAAACCACCATAATTAAGCTATCGTACGAGTTTCAATTATACAGTCCACTCGCTACACATTCTGGTACTTCGAAAGCCGAATCGTTAAGATCCAGCAAGTTGAAGATGGTGTTAACACTCAGCCGTAGTGGCGACTCAAGAAGAGAACAGCCCCAACAAGAGCCTTCAGTGACCGCCGGACCGGGTGCCAGCAGCTCGGCACCAGAATCGAGCTCGGTCGGCGTGACAAAGGCGATACCAGGTCACACCGTTCTACATCTTCGAAAAAGAAGCGCCTCGCAGAGCTGGAGGCTAGAGAACGGCTGGCTGAAATGAAAGTCAAGCAAGCGCAAGCAGAGAGGGAGCTGCAAGAAATACAGCTGCAGCGCATCAGAACCCAAGCTGAGTCGAGCGAAGACGAAGACTGGGAAGACGACCTCGCCTCCGTAAGGATTGGAACGTGGCTCGCGCGAGCGGCGCCGCCACCCGGAGGTGAGACTTGGCCGCCGCCACACAACAGGAAGAACGGCAGAGACGCAGCGAAGGACACCGGCGTCGTGACAGACGCTCAACCGCTGCGAGACGACGACGACGGCTACGGAAAAAGTGTGTGTGTGAAAACAAAGGGCAATATCGCGAGTGAAGTGTTACACGGTAATGTGAGTGATAAAATGATTGACGTAGGGACACTCGCCGCGGCCCTAGCGCAGGTCGCGCGCAGTTCGAGAGAGCCCCCGAGGTACGTCCAGCAGTTACCGATCTTCGACGGAAAACCCGGTGAGTGGACAGCTTATAAGGCCGCGTATTGTGACTCACACACGTATTTTTCCCATGTAGAAAATGTCGCTAGGATTAGGATGAGCCTCAGAGGCGCCGCAAAGGAAGCTGTAGGTTGTCTTTTGTTCAGTCAATCTGACCCAGGTCATTGTTGACGCACTAGAAAGACGTTTCGGTAGGCCCGAGGCCTTGATTATGGCCGAGTTAGACAATGTAAAATCATTACCTAAATTAAATGATAACCCTAGGGATATTTGTATTTTTGTGACATGTTAGCAAACGGTAAAAGTACGAAAAAGAAATCAATATTTACATAGCCCTGAAATGTCGCATTGTATCGTTGAGAAGTTAACGCCAATATTAAAAGAAACAAATTTAATGATTACGCGGCTAATAAAAAAACTGAAGATATTCCCTTATTAAAGCTCTTGTCTATGTTTATGAAGGAAGAGGCAGACAAGCATAGGCACGGAAGTCAAGCATGAGCAAAGCCGAAAAGTGAGCCTCCACATTTAAGGTAAGCACTATATCGACCCACACAAGATGAGGCTGCGCACACCGTGACCAGGCCTGAAATTATGGCGCAAACTGTACAAACCCAGGACATAAATAATTTTAGGCATTTAAACGACATAAGTAGCACTCTTGCTAATGAACACGCGCGACCAATGATCTCGATAGGCCAAGATAACTGGCATTTATTAGTAGCCACAGAAACACGGACAGGTGCGCGTGACCAACCAGTAGCATCGTACACAAAACTCGGTTGGGTACTACATGGGTGTCAGTATTCTGTAAATAAAGTAATAGCTACATTTTGTGGCCACATTAACATTCAAGCTGGAACCAATAGAAGAAACCATGAGAAACTTTTTCAAACTAGAATCACGAGGTATAGAACCTAGGATACCTAGAGATAACTCGCAACAGCGAGCATTTAACATCCTTGAACAGAAGAGTCAACGATTACCCGATGGCAGCTTCGAGACCAGACTATTGTGGAAACAAGAGGAACCAAAAATACCAAACAATTACCTAGGTGCCCTAAAACAGCTAGAAAATTTAGAACGGCGCCTAGATAAGGACGAAAACCTCAAGACCCAGTATTTGCAACGCCTCGACAATTTATTTATCTCAGGCTATGCAGAAAAGGCACCCGACATATATACGCCAAATAAAACCTGGTACCTACCTCATTTCCCAGTGGTAAACCCAGCCAAGATGATGCATTTAGTCCTGATACTTTTATGATCATTTTTTGCATTTCATAAAATGATTTCAGCAAAGAAATATTTAACTACCGCCTTTTTCGTACTAGACGAGTATCGGAAAACGAATAATAAACCAACTAATTTCATCTGATAATGATAGTCCTTGTGTTCCCAAGTTGATATTCTCCTCCTCATGCTCAAATTGACCCACTGCTGCAGGCATCTTCCTTGTAGGGCAATTCTTTACGGTCTTAAAATAAATGACATCACTAATTTCTGGTATTTTATTCACGTTCCTTATCGTTCAGAGCCATGTGAAACTTTTTAAAACATTGGTTCATGCACAAAGTTACTCCCCAGTGTGATCACTTCATATTGGACCTCTATGTCTCTTTTTTGGTTGAGCAACGGGTGTAAGTTTCTTGCTGTTCCCGAAATTGAATACCAACTTTGGAGCCGAATTTCGTCAGGAACTCCAAAGTTTTCACCTTTCTTGTTTTTAAAAACAATTTGTTTCTGTTTCTTGCTCGTGAAATCTCCGATGAGTGCCTTTGCAAGTCGTAGTCTAAATTCTCTGTGTGAAGAATCGCGTTATGCATGCTTTGTCAAATATAGTATGTAGGCATTTATGACAAAAGCTTTAAGCATAAAAAAATAAACGCATTCAAAATTTGTGCAACTTTCTTCCTGTTGCATATGAAGAACGAAAATGGTCGAAATTATCGTCTCCTCCCATTTGCATTTGGTATAATCGGCAATCGCTGTTGGGCAGGGAACTTCTTTTGGTGTTCCATCTTTTTCTGTTCTCATAACCATAGTAACATCATTTTGCTTGTGCGCCGACGCAAAAATGCAAACTTCTTATGTGTCTAACCATTTTACGGCTATTATAGGTTCACTGGTTTTGGCGTAAGATTGATTGTACAATTTATGAAAATTTGGTTTCCCACACGGTGCTGCTGTTGTATTATCATTGACGTGTAAATTTTCAAGTAACTTCTTGAATCTGGTTAGGTTTTAAGTTGACGAAATATCTGGATTATTATAAAAACGATCTATAGACTAGTACAATTCAAAAACCGGCAGTGGGTGTAAACTCATCATAATCATCACACCCAGAAAAGCTTTTGTTGAGTGGTTGGATAGTTCTTGCTATTTTCTTGAATGGCGTAGCGATTGGTTTCAGTTACGATTATGTTTATCAAATCATCAGAAAACAGATTTTCAACATCTTTTGGGGCGGTAAATGTTATGAACGGACAATGGTCATATATTAGCCACGAACTTAAAAGTATGTTTTTTGTTGTTAAAAAAAAACAACAATATCTGGCATAATTTTACATTCCATTGAATATTTTATACTTCTGTCCCGCTAAAAGTACTTCTCAGTTGGCAAATTTGCCGCGCGTTGAACGAAAACTTTTCTGACAGCTAAGCGTCATTACATTATCAAACAATAATTACAACATAGGCAGTGGCATCAGTCTTAAAAAAAAACCGGTCAAGTGCGTGTCGGACGACGCATAGTGAAGGGTATCGCAGTTCACTGTTAAAATCCAAAATCTCTAATAATATACAATGTGGAGACGATAATAGGATCATAAATGAAACTTCATATACGTCATGACATTCCCAACCCGCATACAAAAAATCAAATGAATATATCCAGTAGTTTAGCCGCAAGAGATTATTTTTCATTTTAAGTATTTTCTACATGATGTATTGTAAACAGAAAAACACGCGACAGGTTAACGACATACGTTGCCAGCTCGCTACCAAGTAGGTAATCTGTGTGCTATTTCAAAAACCTACGCCTGTTGTTAAAAAAATATTTTCTCAATGCAAATTACACTTTATGCCTGAGCCCTAAGAGTCATAACAACTAGATAAAAAAATGCATGCGGAAGTTTTAACTTTCTGTTACGCACTCATGTCAATCGAAAAATATGTATGTGCAAAAGAGACAGGTAAGTTTGCTTGTTTCTACTTTGCTTACTTGTTGAAACCTGCAAGTTACGCGGTCAGTGTGTCACCGGACTTCCTGCCTGCATGTGACGCGTTTTGTTCCGCTCTGGAATTTCGGATGCGCCCGCGCCGTTCGAAGGCGCCACGCGAGTGTTATCGTATCTTTGTTATTGTGTTGTGTTGTGCGAAATTTGACACTTTGTTTTAATAGTGACAGGACACATAACGTATTTTAGGTACAGTCGGTGATAGCAATTAACTGACCCCCTAAAAATTAAACGAATTTGAACCTTTTGCTTGTTAGCAGTAAGACAACTGGTTCAACGTCTACGATCAATAAAATAGTTATTCGAATTTGATCTTTAATACGCAGTGTTAAGGTAGGTATGATCTTGAATATTAATTTAACTTGTAATATAATACGTAATTTCGACCACGATAAACATGTTTCGTGTGGTCTAGTGGTGACTGTAGTGAGCTGACAATTCGAGGTTGTGAGTTCGTAACCAGCGTGATTGGCGCGTTTGTTTCTGTTTTTTAAATTTATTTTAAGTTATAAATTATAACTTTAGCAACAAAAAAGCGCACAGAAATAAAAAACCAAAATGATGGTAAAAACCATTTTATTTTATAAAAAAAAAATATTATAAGAATAACATAAATGATATTGATGACGACACGAAGATGATAATATTTACTTACTATTTTACTAATAACGTTGTTAATTGCACTGAGTTTAATGTAGTGAATCAGCATGTTATAGTATTTAGAAATATAGGTATGTATTTCTATTTCATAACAATAACATCACCACATTAAATATCATTTAACTAAATAAAACTGCATTATACGTTGAAGTTCTACCTACTATATATCAATTTGTTTTGTGAGTAGTTATTCTAGTTATAAGGTTTTGACAAAAAACTAGGTATTCGAAATACTTCGTTAGAAATTATAACAATAGTTAATTTAACACACACACTGATATACGTTAGTATTGTTTGTGACCAACACTGGTTACTGAAGTCATTTATAATATTATGCTTTTAATAGCGAAGTGGAGCACCATTTTTTTCTATTACTTGTTGCAAGCGGTCCCGCATACCGCGCACCATATCCAACAACAATCACTTCCTCTCATGAATGGTTTTGGTCCAGGACGATCTTTTTGAATATTAAAACCACACGTCAAACGTCTTAGCCACAATCTGACTGTATTTCTCTGAAACAACACAATAAGCATAATTTTAGTAACGAATAGGTAAACATAATTTATCGATTAAGTTTGCAAAAATACGTTTATCAATTTAGATAATATAAATCAAATTAGACCTATAAATGATCTCAAATTAGACTCATAATGAAACATACTTAATTGTCTATTATTCTACAATCACCGGCTTTTAAGCTAACTAACGAATTAAGGAATAACTATAATTATAAATGAAGCATAAAAAAGAATACACTTACCGCTTTATTAAGTTTCGTAGCAATCACTTTAATACCAACATTCTTCTCATGCAAATAGATTATTGTGTATTTTAAATAATCACTCAACTCAACTTGGACATGACGATTAAACTATCAAAACTGATAACAATTAATAAAAAGGAAAAAAGCGTGGATTTTTACAATTTAGTAAGGCAAGGTAAAAATGTTCGCGCGTATTCACTGCTATTTGTGCATAGAATATCTTGTTCAATTTATTCTTCTACCCCATATTCCTAATGTCATATCTATAGCAGTTTTGGTTGAATACGCATATTGACGTCTAACTACCCACTTATTAAAATAGGTGAACAGTTATAAATAAATGACCTAATACCAACCTCTTAAAGCTCAAGTTTGCGTAACAAAATTATTTATTGTTTCTGTTCAACGAGTAGTGTTAGTCGGCAAAAATATTGAATAACGTTTAATGTTATGAGCATAGGGTGTAAAATCGAGTAATTTTTAGGGGGGTCAGCTAATTGCTATCACCGACTGTACTTAGTTAAATAGCTAAGTAAACTTTGCGACATTAGACGCTTAATACTAGGTGTTTAAAGGTTTTATTATTAAATAATAATGCCTCGCTACAATTACACAGCTTCGGAGTATACCGATATGATTTTAATTTATGGGGAGTGTCACGGAAATGCCGCTTTAGCTATACGGACATACCGTGAGAGGTATGGGAACACCCGTATGTGTCCGACCCACGGGCGCACTATTGTTCAAGCTGTCCAGAGGATACGGGAAAATCAATCATTGATCCCGCACGTAGATGGTGCTCCTTCAGGTGCAAATGTGACTCCAGACGAAAGAATTATTCATTATTATGATCGCAATCCGACGTCCAGTCTGCGTAATGCAGGTCGACATTTTCGAGTAAATCACAAAACTATTCAAAAAGTTTTGAAACGTGACAAACGCAGACCTTATAAGTACAAGAAAGTACAAGCATTGTTATCTAGAGATAAGCCAATAAGAGAAACTTTCTGTTGCTGGTTGGAAACCAAAACTCTTGAGAATCCTGACTTCCTGTATAATGTGATGTGGACTGACGAGAGTACATTCACAAGGAATGGTTTATGGAACCGACAGAACCTTCGATACTGGAGCCGCGTGAATCCGCATCTAGTACGGGAGACTTCGCACCAGTACAGATTTGCTGTCAATGTGTGGGCTGGCATACACAGAAATACCATCATTGGTCCGGTATTTATTGATGGTAATTTAAATGCTGTAAAGTTCATTGAACTCCTCGACGGCTCCGATTCCGAGTACACGGACGAACTTTCGCTGGACGTGTACAGACAGATGTGGTACCAGTTAGACGGAGCACCAGCACATTCAGTGGTGTCTGCAAGAGAGCGATTGACTGAAATGTTCGGACAACAGTGGATTGGCCGTTTTGGACCAGTGCGATGGCCAGCGAGGTCACCAGATCTCACGCCCCTGGATTTCTTCTTGTGGGGTCACATAAAAAATGAGGTATACTCAACACAAGTAAATACCGTAGAAGAATTAAAAAATAGAATAATAATATCCTTTAATAAATTGAAAGAAATGGCTGCTAATGGTGACCTTTTATCAAAAGTGAGAAATAACATTAGACGTCGATGTAGTCTGTGCATTCAAGAACACGGCGGACACATTGAAAATAAAAAAATTTAATGACTGGCGACATAACTAAAGTGATTGAAAAGTGATTGTGAATAATAAATTGATTAGTGCATTCTCGCATTTCTCGCGGGTGAATGATGTCCGACTCTTTGGTTAGTAATTTGATTTGTGTAATTGAACATTAATTATAATATTAATGATGGTGCCAAAACATTACGTTACTGCGTCGGCCGTCGTCGGCGTAGCCGCGCATCCCCGCGAGCGACCGCGCGCTTTATATTGAATGAAACCACGCAACGTTGCCATTCTTACCGCAGGTCAGTGAACCAATTTTATAAATGGTGTTTTATTTTGTTTGCTGTTTTAAGCTATTTAGTTTGTTAGAAAATATCGTTTTTTAAATTTCGATTTTCGGATATATTTGATAGTTTACAAATGTTTATATAAACCAGTATAGCCAGTGTTTTCATTTAAAGTCATATTGTCATCCCCAAATTGTATAAACTGTGATGTTCAAAACAATTTTCGTTGGAAGTGTCTGTGAAGTTCTATTAGCTCATTTTTTTTTAGATTTATTTTAACTTCATAATTTAAAAGTTAGAGGGGGGTACACATTTTTTACGAATTCGAAAGCATATATCTCAAAAACTATTACTTTTAATAAAAAACTTTTTTAGAAATCTCTATTTCATTTAAAATACTCTGAAAGAGCTATCCAATGATACCCCAAAGGATTATGTTTATCGGAATATATATATATTTTATACCTCAGTTACATGTATGGAGTGCCACCGCTAAAATGTTTTTTTTCCATAATATTACAGCATTATTAAATGGCTTGTTTAAACGCAGCCCAAAAAGTACCTATTTTACTACCAAAAAATTCAAAACGTTTACCAAAATGGATAAATCACAAGTAACGATCACTAGAATATTTCCCCAATACCAATTAATATACTGGTTCCCAATCGTACGTCGCTTATTTATTGTTATATGAAATTTACTAAATATACTGGGGTATATACTGGGGCTGACGACATTGTGTTGGTTGCCGAAAGCGGCCTAGAGGTCCAGAGTAGATTGGAGACGTAGTGGCAAAGACTGGAGAGTGTTGGCCTGAAATTAAGCAGAACCAAAACAGAATACCTGTTCTGCGATTTCGGCGGTCTCTCCAGTCCTATGCCTATAGTTCTTGCCGGAACGCCTATCCCGATCTGCTCCAACTTTCGGTACCTTGGGTCGCTTGTCCAAGGTAATGGCGATGTAGACCGAGATGTAACGCATCGGATCAACGCAGGGTGGATGAAATGGCGACAGGTCACTGGAACAACTTGCGATCCACGGATGCCCCTCAAATTAAAAGGAAAAATCTACAAGTCCGTGATAAGACCTGTCGTACTGTATGGATCAGAATGTTGGGCTGTGAAAAAGATGGATGAAAATAGATTACATGTAGCGGAGATGAGAATGTTGAGATGGATGTGTGGAGTAACGAGGATGGATAAAGTGAGAAATGAGTACATTAGAGGTAGTTTAAAAGTGGCGCCAATGACGGAAAAGTTGAAAGAGAACCGCTTGTCTTGGTATGGTCATGTGAAAAGGAAGGATGAAACACATGTAACTAAAAAGGTTATGAATATAAATGTGGATGGATGGAAAGGGAGAGGTAGGCCAAAGAAACGAGGCATGGATTGTGTGAGGAGTGATATGAAAGAAAAGGGAGTTAGTGATAGCGTGACGGCTGACAGGACAGAATGGAAGAAAAAAACGTGTTGCGCCGACCCCAAGTAACATGGGATAAGGGCAGGAAGATGATAATGATGACTGGGGTTCCCAAACACACGTCACTTGTTTAGACTAGACGTATGCTGTGAGGCAGGCGACGCAGGCCGCGCATCGCAAAGCAGAGCAGCATGGAACGTCATTGAACTACGTATGCTGCAGCGCAGGCACGTGCGGCTCAGATGTGTACAGTAACTGCCATGCTCTGTGCTGTGCGGTCTGCACTGCACGGCCTGCGTCGCCTGCCTCTTACCCTTATTTTTGTATGAAGTTAGTTAATTTTTTTTTTAAACCAACAACGTCAAATCAACATAAGAGTCGTCGGCACTTATAGGTATGACATTAATTTGTTCTTATAATTTAAAATAACAAAAATCATAATCATTGGATCAATAAAGCTTTTTTGGATTTAGCTGGCCGCCTCTTTTTCTCTTCTCTTTTTTGGAAGTAGAGTTTCTTAATACCTCACAAAATGAATCAAAATTACCAATATCTCGTCATTAATTAACCATTTTATCGGCAATTCTCTTCAAAACGACCCCCAACACCGTCAGGTTGCACCCTTTCCATGCCCCCCTCTGTATAATACCAACTAATTCTAGAAATGTATTCAAAATGATCCCGAAGCTGTGATATTACATAAAAAATGTTTTTTTCGGTACTGTGAAATGAGTGAGTCCGACAAGAAATGTATTGTTGTAATAAATGGATTGACTTCAAAAGCATGTTTTATTAAAGGAATTAAGTGCGCCCAAATAGCAGCCACATCATGGCGAACACAACTACTAATAATGCATACAGATATTGGCCGTTATAGTGAAATGACTGGACTTCCTCAACATACTTTAAGGCGCAACTTTCTGAAAAATCCACGTGAATAACGGCTTCTGATACTGTTAAATTTTCCTAAAGTTCTTCAGTGTAGTATATTGGGCTTCAATATTATGAATGTGTACGAAAAAAGAATTAATCAACGTTTCTAATTATTTTATTGCTGTTAGTGGTTCTGTAGTTATTCGTTCCTTAACCATTACTACTTGATTGTTTTTAAGCCCTCTTTTCGTCACTTAATTTGTTGCCTTTTTCCACTTAAAATAAATCGGATTCAAATCATTCCAATTTGAGGCTGAGAAATTTCAGGAACCTGGAGATCAGCTCGCTCGAGAGGACAGGTTGGACCAAGCTATAAGAGCCCAAACTCGATTATTCTGCGACTGTCCAAAGTGGAGATATTACCCGTTATAGACAAACTTTGACAGCTGTGCCGCCATCTTTGTAAAATTTTAAACACCCATATCTCCAGAACGGAGGGTGGAGAACGACAGGAATTGCGTTGCCGGAATCGCCTGACAATTGTCTCTCGAGTGAGCTAGCTTTCAAGCGTTCTCAAGAGTATTAGTAGTATTAGTATTTACAGCCTGAAAAGTATTCGCTGGAAATTCGCTGAAGTAGTTGTGGTGTTGTGGCTTTTAACCAGTTTCTGGCGGCCATCTTGGATGATAACCAGAAACTTTGAACTGCGATTGCTCGGGGACCCTCAGGACTAGATGCTCGTGTTTGGGTGATTTGTTGGAGCGGGCTCGACGAGCTCTATCTAATGATTGTATCAAATAGACTCTACATAGAGCCATTCAAGTAAAAACAGGTTTTGAAAGCCTAAATTGACTGCAGTTTTTATATAACCACTGAAAACTACCCAAACCAAACTTTTAGCGTGGGTAGAGTCTCAGTAGAGATAGATTTACTAATTTTATTGTTTACTCTACATAGTTTTAAAATTTTATTTTTATTTATGCGGTATTATTTGTAAACTTTTTGCGCCACTATTTATTTATTATATTTACTTTCGTCTCTATTGACGTTTTTTACATTTGACGCATACCTGCCAACATGTTCGGTTTTTAGAACACAGGTAAAGGTGACCGACGGCGAATATTCGCCGTCTAAACTCGGGTCAGTTGCTTCGCCAAACGTCAGACGCAGCGTAGGGGAGTGGGAAGCTGTAAATAGCAGCCCCACTCATTCTGTAAATGAAAAGACGTCGCAGGCTGGCCCCGCGAAAACAAAAGCAAAGCCTATTTCAACGCAGGCTCAGGCGTAGGCGCAGGCAGGAGCAAAGCAGTGAGATTCGGAAGTTAGTAGGCTCAAACTCACAGCCTAAAATAACTTTCGCATACCGAACAGCGGAAGCAAAAGCCTGTCTTGTTAGAGCAAAACTGCACATCAATACCTCTATAAATACAAAAACTGCGATAAAGACCGGTATAATTGAAGCCGCGCAACGACTTTACCAGCTAGTAAAGAAGAAAAAATAATACCTGGAAAGGGCCACTGGGGATAAAGGTAGAACAAGTCGCCATAAACTCAACTTCTCCGGAAAAAAAACTAAAACAAGGGAAATAATAACATAGATGGAACACCACACAAAGCTCCTACTAGAAAGTAACAGGAAGACAGAAGAGCTAAAGGAGACGATAGACCACCAGAAGGAGCTCCTGGAGAAGGAAAACACGTATGCAAGCGTGGCTGCAACTCAGGCTGTGAAATCACTGCCAAAGTGCAGTACTTTCCATTCGATTGTGGTTACTTTCAAGAATGAAACAGAGACAGGTGACGAAGTCCTAAGTACAGTCCGAAATGCAATAAATGCCAAAGACGGATGGATAAAAGTCGAAAAGGTGCGGAAAGCCAAGGATAGAAAGATAATAGAAGAAAGGAGTAAGATCAAGGATCGACTTCAAAAAGAAGATGTTGACCTCACTGTCGAGGAAGTGAAAAGCAAAGATCCATTTCTGATTTTTAAGAACGTCTTAGTAGTGAATACTAACGAGGACGTCCTTAAAACGAAACTACTAAGAAACCAGAACTATGGTATTTTTAACGGCCTCAACAGTGAGGAAAACAGAGTAGAGGTAAAATATAGAAGGAATTCGCGAAACCCTCATACTGGAGACGTCGTCATCAGCGTCTCGCCCACCATCTGGCGACGAGCACTGGAACTTGGCACCGTACATATCGATCTCCAGCGGATTAGGGTTATAGACCAGACCCCGTTGGTCCAATGCACTCGCTGCCTTAGCTTTGGACACGGTAAGCGCGGTTCTGTAAAGAGCCTGCAGACCTGTGTGGCCACTGCGGTCACATGACATTTTGCAATTACGTTCCATCCTAATTATCATAAACACAAACATGCATGGAACGCATTATCTATGACTAATCTTATTAATAAAAATCATCACACACCACATATTTAATAACTTGTTTACAGTTCACACATAAATTTTTATTGTATGAATTAACATAACTAACAAATATCTACACTATACAAATTAGATTAAGTAAATATGTAAATAATGCATTCGGGATATGGCCTGTAACCATTCACGGAACGCAGCCGCTGAGTTGGCGATGACCGGCGGTTTTAAGAGCGGGTCCAAAGGACATTTTCTTTAGTGCGCTACTAGACCGTTCCGTAACTGCACGCCAAATCTCGCTCGCAAAACCTAGGTTTCCCGCTAAAGCCTAACTTTGTTAATTGTTACTCGTTTGTCCTTATTCTTGTCCGTCTAAATAAAACAGTGTTATCGTTCCAATTAGTTTATTTATAATGTTACATATATTTAATTAAAAGAAGAGACGTGGTAATATAAAGTCTTGTTACATTAAACTTCGCGTTTAAATTATTTTACCCCGTCACACTTCACTGGTGACCCCGACATGCTGGCTCCTGTAGGCTTCAGTGTTTAAACACTGAAGCCTACAGGAGCCAGCATGTCAACCGGAGCAGCCCAGGGAGCGAGTGCAGGAGCGTCGCGGTCGTCGGAGAGCCAGGACGTCTGTCGTGTCAGCGTCAAATTACCGCCTTTTTGGCCAGAGGAGGCACTTTGGTTTGCCCAGGTAGAAGGTCAGTTCACCATCGCAGGCATTACGGCCGACTCCACTAAATTTTATACCGTCGTCGCGCAACTCGATCACCGATATATGGTAGAGGCCAGGGACATTATTGAAAACCCCCCAGTTCAGGACAAATACCTAAAGCTAAAGGCTGAACTGACACGGCGACTCTCCGACTCGCACGAGAAAAAGGTCCAGCAAATATTAAACCGCGAGGAGCTAGGCGACCGCAAGCCGTCGCAGTTTTTAAGGCACCTGCAGACTTTGGCCGGACCACATGTGCCTGAGTCATTCTTGGCCACGTTGTGGGCGAGTAGGTTGCCTACGAATATAAGAGACGGTAATCGCTTCACAACCTAATCTCCCTCTACAGTCTGTCGCAGATTTGGCCGACCGCGTGCACGAGATCGCGCCGGCACCAGCACCAGCGCTCGCAGCGGCCTCCACCGTACCAGCAGTGGCGAGCGCGAGCAGCAGCAGCAACGCGAGCACCACCAGCAGCGAGATCAGCGAGCTGAAACAGTGCATAGCTGAATTAACGCTCCAGGTTGCTGCCCTACAGAGAGGACAGGTACACTACGGCTCGCGTAGCCACCATAGGCACCAACGTGGTGGCAGAGGACCGTCCTCAGGCCGCCGCCGTAGTCGCTCGCGCTCCAGAGCCACGTGGAACAAAGACCACTGCTACTACCATAACAGGTTCGGTGAAAAGGCCACGCGGTGCACCACGCCATGCACGTACGCGGGAAATGCCGCCGGCAGCCAGAAGTAGCGGCAAATGGCTGCCCCAACCAACCACGCCGCCTATTTGTGACTGACCGGACCACTAAAACCACATTCCTCGTGGACACAGGGTCCGACCTGTGCGTGTATCCACGTGCATCACTCCAGCAGCGGCGCAGTAAAACCGGGTACCAACTCTTCGCGGCCAACGGAACCGCCATCGACACGTACGGCTGGGTCGAGCTCCATCTGAACTTAGGGCTCCGCCGCGTGTACACGTGGAAGTTCGTGGTCGCGGACGTCACTAAGCCCATTATCGGTGCCGACTTACTGGCACATTACAATCTTCTAATAGATTTAAAAAATTACCGACTCATCGATGGGCTGACCCAGCTGTCGTCTACGCCGTCATCTGCGGCCGGCTCAACAGCGGACATCGCCTCCGTTAAGTCGATCGGTGGTAGTACCGAGTACCACGAGGTCCTGCGACAGTACCCGGAGACGCGGCCAGCTGGAACACAACGTCAGGTCAGTCACAACACAGTACACCACATACGGACCACGCCTGGCCCGCCAGTATACAGTCGCCCACGCCGCCTCGCACCGGATAAGCTCAAGGTCGCTCAGAAGGAGTTTGAGGCAATGATGAGGCAACGGGACAGCACGTCCATCAGAGAGCTCGTGGTCATCACCACTTCACCTCGCTCCTAAGAAGGACAACAGCTGGCGACCATGTGGGGACTACAGGGCACTGAATGCCCGTACCATCCCGGACCGTTACCCCATACCGCACATCCAGGACTTCACACATCAGCTGGCTGGCAGCACAATATACAGCAAAATTGACCTGGTCAAGGGAATATAATCAGATACCTGTCCAGCCAGCTGACATACACAAAACTGCCATCACCACACCGTTCGGGCTATATGAATTCCCATACATGACGTTCGGTCTGAGGAATGCAGCGCAGACTTTCCAGCGGTTTATGGATGAGGTGCTCCGCGGGCTGTCGTTCCGCTACTGTTATTTAGATGATATGCTTTTATTTTCACAGACGGCAGCCCAGCATACTGAACATATGCACCAACTCCTCAAGCGGTTGTCCACGTATGGGATCATGATAAACACGGCCAAGTGTGAGTTCGGACGGGATACCATAACCTTTTTAGGGCATGAGGTGTCAGCAGAAGGTGTTCGTCCCCTACCGGAGAAGGTACAGGCGATCCAGGACTACCCAGCTCCCAAGACCGTCAAGGAGATGCGTCGCTTCCTGGGTATGTTCAATTTTTACCGTCGCTTTGTCCCAGACACCGCTCGCTTGCAGTCACCACTTAACGTCGTCCTCACTGGCCCTAAAACCAAAGGGAATCAGGCTATAGTCATGACAGATGAGATGCAAACAGCTTTTGACGCTTGCAAGCAAGGCTTAGCTTCAGCTGCATTACTAGTCCACCCGGACACCACCGCTGACCTTGCTTTATTCACAGATGCGTCCGACACATCCATAGGCGCAGTGCTGCAGCAGAAGGCAGGGGACAGCTGGAGACCACTGGCATTCTTCTCACGACGTTTGTCCTCATCGCAGAAGAAGTACAGCCCGTATGACAGGGAGCTCTTAGCCATCCACGACGCAGTCAGGTACTTCCGGCATATGGTCGAGGGCAGACACTTCACCATATTCACGGATCACAAACCCCTGTCATACGCGTATGCACACAGCCGTGAGAACTGCTCACCACGCCAGTACCGCTACCTAGACTACATAGCGCAGTTCACCACGGATATACGGTATGTAGCGGGTAAGGACAACGTCGTGGCAGATGCCCTATCACGTGTGGACGCTATTACAGTCCCAACGTTGGACTATGCAGCCCTTGCACATACCCAGGAAAGCGATCCTGAGCTGCAAGGACTCCTGACATGCAACACCACATCACTCAAGCTCAAGAGAATACGCCTCCCAGATACAGACATTGAGCTATACTGCAACACCTCCACTGACAACATACGCCCTTTTGTTACAGAACCATACACACGGCGTGTGTTCCAGAAGCTTCATCAGCTGAGCCACCCCGGTAAACAGGCCACGGTCAAATTGATTTCTTCCCGATTCGTTTGGCCTGGTCTGAAGAAGGACTGCCGGGCATGGACCAGAGAGTGTATAGAGTGCCAGAAGAACAAGATCTCGCGGCACACATCCTCTCCCACCTCTCCCTTCCCTATTCCTTCCCAGCGATTCTCGCATGTCCACATGGACATTGTAGGGCCACTAACGCACTCGAATAATTACAGGTATATCCTCACCGTCATCGACCGCTTTACCCGCTGGCCTGAGGCATACCATATCGCCGACATTACCGCCGAGACCTGTGCCCGCACCTTCATCGCCGGCTGGGTGTCTCGCTTCGGCTGCCCACACCGCATCACCACCGACCGGGGCTCCTTATTCTTGTCCGTCTAAATAAAACAGTGTTATCGTTCCAATTAGTGTATTTATAATGTTACATATATTTAATTAAAAGAAGAGACGTGGTAATATAAAGTCTTATTACATTAAACTTCGCGTTTAAATTATTTTACCCCGTCACACTTCAATAAGTGAATTTATTCAGTCTTTTACATATTTCGGTTGTTTGGATTCTCCAAGTCAAATTGTTGTCAATCATAATACCTAGAAATTTAACAACTGTAGTTGGTTCAATTTTTATCCCCAAGTAGTTAACGTCAAGAATCTCGTTTGGGATCCTTTGATAAAAATGCATTATTTTTGTCTTTTCTAAATTTCATAATCATAATCAGCCTTTTAACGTTCCCACTGCTGGGACACAGGCCTCCTCTCCAGGAGAGGGAATGGGCCGTAATCCACCACGCGGGCCCAGTGCGGGTTGGTGAATGTACATGTCTTCGAATTTTTGGTTCTAGGACATGCCGGTTTCCTCACGATGTTTTCCTTCACCGTTTTGAGAGCAGTGGTGAAGAAATTAATTACACAAAGTAATGCGCCTGGCTGGGTTTGAACCCGCGACCTACAATTCGTAAGTCGGAGCCGTTACCACTCGGCCACCACTGCTCTCAAACTCTGCTGCCCTCTTTTCTAAGTTTATTTTTAGGTTATTGTTGTCAAACCATGATATCATTCTATGCAATGTCATATTTACTTCATTTTCATATGTATCGGGATTGTCATACTTAATCACTACAGTGCAGTCTTCGGCGAATAGTACCATGGGGTGGTTTATTTGCTCCGGAAGGTCATTAATGTAAAGCAAAAAAAAAACGGAGGCCCTAGCACGGTACCCTGAGGAACGCCGTATTTAATTATCTCGCTTTCAGAACGATATTTTTTCTCATAACCGGTATTTGAGCATACTTGTGTGATTTCCACAAATTGCCTTCTATCTGTCAAGTAAGATCGAATGAGATCAAGTATATTTCCCCTGATACCATATTTTTCAAGTTTATTTATTAGTATAGGATAATGTACATAATCAAAAGCCTTAGTTAAATCTGTAAAAATCACACTCACAGGATGTCTCTTATCTACATTTGATAGAATGGAGATATTTAATATAATATATATATAATTTTTAATTGGAGATGGCCATATTTATAGTCTTCCGCTTACGAAATCCCTTTTGTTCCTCTACTAATATTTTTTATTTTTTTTATTTACGTAAGTGTAATGTTTTTCCTTAACAGAAGACACTTTTACTTAAACATGGACATCGTCATATGTATATATTTGTAGGATGAACGTTTCCTTTTCAATTTGCTGCATTTCTTTTATATTAGAAACTGATGGTTGGCTAAAGCTTGTTAAGAGCTCATCGTCTGAGCTGGAAGATGAGAAATAAACTATTGTAATGTTTTCTTCCAGGTACAACATGGACACCGTTAGAGATCTTTGTAGGGTGAACGTTTTCCTTTTGAATTTGCTGCATTTATGTTTTATTAGGAACTGTTAGTTGGCTAAAACTTGCTAAGGGCATGTCGTCAACAAGATGAGGAATAAACCGTATTGTAAATGTAAATTGTAAAATTGTGTATTGTAAAATTTGATCTACTTGCATCGTACCCTGAAGGGGCATTAAGTTTTTAGGTAGTGCTTTTTCAACGTTTTGAATGTCAGTCACTAAGTACAAACGGACCTTGCTCAACTCCTTCAGAGCGTAAAAAAAATCACTTCCCAAAAATTTTTTTCGCATAATTTCATTTGCCAACCTATTATTATTAGCAAAAAATCTATTCACAAAAATTGTAATGCAAACCTAATGTTTGGGAAATGAACGTTTAAACTATAACTTGTTTACCAACTAGTACTTTTTATTTAGTCAAATATTTCAGTTGAAATAAAAGTTTTTACGCAAAACCAAAAGGTCACAGTTTTAACCTAACCTAACCTACCCATTTTGTTTAAAGAAGAAATTAACCTAATCTAAATAGTTGAGTTGCTACTAAAAACAATATCTTTTTTTCTATTAATGCAAGTCGAGTCTGGCACTCGCCGGCTCATGCTGAAGCCATGCTGCACGTAAAATTTATGAAAAAACGTGTCATTATTTTCTGTAACAAGTTTCAAGGTTACATATCCCAAAGAGTTGATCTATCCCCCTATGCCGTTTATAGTAGTGCTATTATAACATATACGCATCGAATCGGGTAATTCGTTTTTCCTAATAATAGATATTGACACACCCGTATCTACTAAAAATGAATATTTTCTGTTATGACAATAAAATGTCACAAATTGACATCGTCCTTTACAAGCCATAATATAATTATTAAAATCGAAAAAACCGCTTTTTGGTCAAATTTTGAGAATTTTCATTCGATTTTTGGGAAATAACTTCTTGCGCCGATGCTTGCGCGGTTTGTGCGGTTTGCGTTGAAAAAACATTAATACGACTGTAACTATTTCCTCGCCTGTTACCACGATAGTTATATCGGCAATTGTTAGTATTTGCCTGTGAGAAATTTCTTCCGCGATTAGATTTCTGAAAAGATCTTCCGTAACCACGCCGGTTATAATTATTAAAAGTTCCATAATTGCGACCACTTTGACCTTGAACACTCGGTCTTGAAGAAGGTGTGAACTTACCTCGACCTCTTCTCGAATACTGCATCACGTCCGGCTTTGAGGACGTAGAAGGCGTTAATACATCCTCGTCCTTAGCACCTTGTATGGCGACCTTGAGATTACTATAGCTGCGAGCGGTCACGATGGTGCTTAGCCTTAAACTCTTCAACTCATCTGAAAATCTCTTAATGGCCATTCTCTTATTTAATGGCTTTAGAATCGCGAAATTTGAAGAATCGCCGTCTGCCTGTGAGATGGTTAAATCGGTAAAAAGTTGTTCTATTTCAGAACCGTACTCGTCAATTGTCCTAAAACCTTGATTCATATTTTGGAGGCGGGACTGAATAGCGGTAAAATATTTTGTTGTTAGTAAATGTTTCCTTAAATCCTGTATTAAACTGGGAACGGTTTCATAGTTATTCGATAAACGGAGCTTAGCGTTCTCTGATAGGCGACGAATTTTATTAAAAGCTAATTTCCCAAATTGTCTAACATATCTGCATACATTTCCACTGCATCAATCAACCCTTTCGTGGTATCCTCCCTACCATCCATAAGGGGTATTAAATTACACGCCGTTCGAATGTCAAATTCCATTTTTACAATTTGTATGTCACTTGGGGGGGAAGTACACAACTGACTTATCTTTAAAAATACGCTCTTAATATTACCAAAGGCGGTAGAATTGTGTCACTAATTCGGGTTTTAAATCATGCGATAATTTAGAGTACCTTAATTGCGCTTCACTAAATAAATTATGCTTCGTAATCTCGTCCTCATTTAGTACTTGTAGTTTGCACTTTTTGCTAACTCGCTATCACATTTTTTCAAAGATGAATCGATTTCATCAAGACGAAAAATGTTATCTGTGGTCCGGTCGTTGGCGCGCTTTCTTGACATCGGTCAACTCATTGTACTTTTTTTTTGTTATGCGCAGGTCTCGTTTCCGTTACAAAATTTTTGAATATTTTGTAATTACCAAACCGAGATGGGAAAACATCGAAGAAAACGAGATGAAGAGATGAAAAAACTCAACGAACGTCTGCGAGATATGGAAAATGGGTTGAACAAGCGAAAACGGAGTCGTCATCGAAGTAAGCTTTTTTGTACACCTACCTACACGTCTTTTCTTAGAATTACCTGGCGCCATAGACGCACATGTCTCTAGAGTTTTCCAACAAACATAACTAGAGCTTTCACAAGAGGTCAGCCGATGATGTACACTTCTAAATCTCGTCCCTGCTGCATCCCTTGAGCTATCAAGAGAGGTTAGCCGTGGATTTATTAAATTCGAGCAGTCAGAGGTCTAATTTTAACTATTCTTCGTAGACGAGTATGAAGCCCGCTCTAGCAGAACACGAACCAGTCGAACACACTCCAGTCGGTCACGCTCCATTCAAACACGCTCCAGAAGCTGTGGATACCGCGACCGAAGTTGTGAGACACGTGAAAGAACCAGACGCAGCCTGACTCGCCGCGACAGCTATTCCCCATACCGCCACATACCACTGACTCCTTGCTATCAGGAAAACAGTCCGCCTCTTCCAACTACAGAAAGTCGTCCTGTATCACCTAATGAAGGAAATCAGAAAGAGACAGAGAGTGAAAGAGTAGCGGCAACCTTAACTGAAGCCCTTCCTCCAGGTATTGAAGAACTCCTTGGAGATAAGGGGGTGCAACCAACACTGCTTTGAAAATGACGAAGAAGGACTTGACGGCGGAGTATTTTCTTCTAATAGGGCAGCGGTGGCTTTCCGCATTTTTATTAATTCACGAGTCTTTTGATTTCACACACCACATTTTCCTAATTTGACATTGTACAGTACATTGATCAATAGTCTTAATTTCACCTCTTTCTTTCTTCTTACGATACCTATCTCTGTCTTTCTTGCGTATCTTTTCAATAGCAGCATCGCTCAGTTTTGTACGCGCTCGCTGCATACCCGTTTTTTTTTTTCACGACGCTTAATCTTCTTTTCTTCGTAGTATTCTTGTATGTAACGAATAAACTCAAAAACAGACTATATTTTATCCCAATATTCCCACGCGGGTGAAACCGCGGGGCGCTGCTAGTCAGTTATATATGCCTAATTGCAAGGCTCGGATACCGGTTAAATTTTCAAACCGTTATTATGTACTTGACGCAAAACCTTTAAATCCGGTTTCGTTCGTATAAACCGATTTTTTTTAACCGGTATTTGGAAGAGTATTTACATAAAGGATTTTTCGGATTAATCGGTTTAGAGCAATAAAACCGGTTAATACGGACGCACGATAAACATACGTGGCCGCGTCGCGCGCTGTTCAGTTTTTATTCAGATTCTTTTTGTTTAGGGTAGAAAGTTTATTTGTCATTGCATCAATAAGCTCCGTTGCGAAAACATAAAAATGGGTAAGTATGTAATTAATTTTTGGGTGAAATTAGGCATATAATGGCGATAAATAATCAGTAAACGTAATATCACACACAGATCCTATGGATCAGTTTGATAGTCAGCCATTTTTTACTGAAGAAGAAAACTCTCAATACCGGTATCTAGGTAAGTAATCACTATCATTCTGTACCCGAGACTAAAACTCTCAAAATTAAAGTATATAGGCCACAAAACGTTATCAATCGTAATTATAGATAACTAGCTTTTTGAAATTTCTTGTCCCCCACAGACTAACCCCGTCGCATCGCAGTACATCGCCTGCCCATCATGGAATGCAACCATTTCATGAAATGGTCGAAACTTTATGAAATGATCAATTCTAAGATCTGGCCACAACACATAGTTTCACTAGTGGTAGTAACGACCAATGAAACTGGGCCTCAAGTCTGCTATTACAATAGTGTCAGAATGGTCTATCATTGATTTCATAATGGTTGATTTTTACAAGTTTGGTAATCTACTCATATAAAAGCGTCACTATGACTTTCCAGTGGTCAACCACTGACACTCTATTGAAAGAAATGGCATAGAATGGTAATCTCGTCCATAACGACAAATGAATTACAGACGTATGCGGTAATCTCACTGACGTATAAATCATATATGGACTTGAAATAGTTGACTATAGAAAAAATAGTTATACAAATATGAGGCATATCGACGCCAAAATCATAAAAATATTGCCATCTCTTTTTAACTTTCTGAATTTTGCGTTTATGATAAAGGATAGTAATATTTCTAACAGTTATTATAATGGCAACCCTTCATTCCAGCGTCATTGAAATACCTATTTGCGGCCGGTTCGCCATTTTATCCTCTCGATGTTTGGTACCAAAGTTGGGTACGTCAACTGTCAAATGCTCTTGAGCTGTGGTAATAATTTGTGAATTTTGGAGTAATTTGCTGTGCTATTGCGTTTGAACTCGGTTTTATAGTGGAAATCGTCAATAGCAAGATGCCTAATTGCAATATAATCGGATGTGGCATCAAAAGAAGCGGAAATCACCCGAACCCGAACATAACTTTGCACCAGTACGTACTAAATTTCAGCTGAAATATCTTTAGATTTAGATAATAAACAAAAGATTCTGCATTCGTTGAAGAGTTTCAACAGTAAAGCATTCACAATTTCCGTTTTGCCTTTGTTTTCTACAGTTGTACATCATGAAATCATTTTCTTGTTATTGAAGGGATAGAGTAGGAGTGCATTACATTTTTATATTTATCAAAATTGATTGAGTCAGGCGTTACTTTGCGGAAATCCATTTTAATTTAAAATTGAAAACAATATAACGCCAACAACGCAACGCCGTCGCAACTCAACGGTCAGCGAGTCAACACGTCCCCTGAGGATGCCTCGTGGAGAGGCGAAACACGTGTCGGTAATGGTGTTGGGTATTGCTTTGCCTTCCTGCATGTGCATAAAATCCTTGCATTTGCCTTGTAATCTTGCATGTGCATAATATAGCGGGCGGGAGGGAGGTGCATACCTGCAACCCACTAATATTCGCGGAAATTAAAACTAGATATATTGTTTTCAATTTTAAATTTATATTTATCGATAATGATTTTTTTATGGTTCTCTATCGCTTGTATCTATTGGTTTTATGTTTTACTTTCAAGGCTGCCTGCTAAAAAAGGAAAAAAGAAAATTTGGTTGGAAACAATCGTGACGATGCTTTACCTTCACGAACCTTATTGGTAAGTAACGTTGCATGTGGCTGATAAATAAGTGACATTGCGTGACGATGCTTTACCTTCACGAACCTTATTGGTAAGTAACGTTGCATGTGGCTGATAAATGATGGTAATGTCCTCAATCGCAACACTTGTCTAATGGACACAGAGTGATGTAAAGTATGTGTTTGAGTGTGGTCTTAGGTTTCATTATTTTCTAGAGACTAATTAAAAATGAAGGCAACAGGAATCTGCTAGATATGGGAAGCACAGAACTGGTTGAAGTGGCGGTGCTTGAGGAAGGCCTATGTCCAGCAGTGCATGACTTTCGGCTGCAATGATAATGATGATGACAAATTAAAAATCCTATTAATAAAAATGAAGAAATATCAAAAATACTAATCATTTTATTGCTTGTTTTCAGCCTGCGATTCGATCAAATATATCTGGCATTTTAATTGAAAATGATCAAAATCAGACATCAATATCTGGATGTGGTGCTCCTAATATGGTAATATTTTTTTTGTAATTAATAACAGTAAGGTCCCCCTACTGTTTTTGAAGAGCCATGTACAATTTTTGAGTAATTACTTTTTATTTTTATCAATATTTATGTTAATAATAAAGAGTGGTTTTCAGGTCGAAGCTGTTAGCGTGCCGACCATTCAAAATCAACCTGCAGCGATATCAAAGAGTGGCATAGACTTAGCCCCTAGCACGTCCGCTACGCTAGATTTAGTCACTGGCACCTCTGCTGCGCCAGATTTGGCCGCTAGAACCTCCGCTGCGCCAGATTTGGCTGCTAGCACCTCTGGTGTGCCAGATTTAGCCGCTAGCTCCTCTGCTGTGACAGATTTAGCCGCTAGCTCCTCCGCTACGCCAGATTTATCGGTATGATTAGCTTAAATTTTTCTTATCGTCGTTATTTGCGTATTTGATCTCAATGATAACATCTCATCAACTGAATTGAGACTGGGTGGGAGATATTTTTCTCGCTTGTCTTCACTATTCTGTTAAAGCTTACTTTTATTTTATTTGATTTCAGGTACAACCATTTAAAATAATAAAGGAATTAAAGGACAAATGTCAAAAATAGTCTAAGAAGATAAAGAGACTTAATGAAAAACTTAGAAGACAGACAAAAAAAATTGCTAATTTTGATAATATCATCAGAAATTTAAAGGAAAGAAATTTAATGAATTCAGAATCTCAAGCTTTGCTTGCAGAATGTGCAGGACCCCAAGACTTCCTTAAAAGGCAAGTTGCAAAATCAAAAGGCTTGCCAGTAGAGAGGCAATATTCCGAAGAAATCAGAAAATTTGCTCTCACCTTAAATTTTTTTTCCCCAAAAGCTTATCAGTTTGTGGGTAGTACTTATAATACCTGTCTTCCACATCCACGTACCCTGAGTAAATGGTATCAACACATAAATGCTGAGCTTGGCTTTTGCAGTGAAGCATTTGAAACTTTAAAAGCGAAAGTTCAAAGTAGTAATTTGCCAGTACTATGCGCTTTAATATTGGATGAAATGGCAATCAGAAAATCGTTGTGCTGGGATCCGCAAACAAAAAAATATTATGGACGTGTAAACTGCGGTATGAATTGCGACAGTGATGCCCTGGATGTCGCTAATCAGTGCCTCGTTATATTACTGAATTGCATAAATGGAAGATGGAAACTGCCTGTAGGATATTTTTTTTATCACGTCTCTAACGGGGGAACAAAAATCTACATTAGTGGAAATGTGTATCCGAAGGTGTGAGGAAGTGGGTGCCAAAATAGTGAGCATAACATGTGACGGACCTGCTGCAAATTTCAGCATGTTTTGTTCACTAGGTTGTGATCTCTTGAAGGATCAAAATGTCACTACATTTGAAACAGGTGAAAATAGAATACACATTTTTATAGATCCATGTCATACTATTAAACTGATCCGGAACGCTTTTGGAGAAATGAATTTTTTGACAGTTTTGGCAGGAAAATTGATTTCAACTATTTAGAAGAATTATTAAAACTGCAAGATCGTGAAGGTTTGCACATGGCTACTAAGTTGACGAAGGCACATTTGATGTTTGAAAAACAAAAAATGAAGGTGCGTTTGGCCACTCAACTATTGAGTAATTCAGTAGCTGATGCCTTGTACTACTGCGAAAATGAATTAAAACTTAAACAATTTGAAGGTTGTACAGCGACAATCAACTTCATAAGAATAATAAACGATGTGTTTGATGTCTTGAACAGTCACTCAGTTCATCCGCCGGGATGGAAAACTTATAGAAGCGCTATTTGAAGGAGCCATTAATTACTTTCGCAATTTAAAGCTGGAATCTAATCAGTTAGTCATTTGTTCCCGTAGAAAAACTGGATTCATTGGCTTGATTATAAACATGCAGAGTACAATTCAGCTATTTAAATATCTAGTTGGAGAAATGAAAGTATTAAAATATCTTCCTATATATAAAGTGAGCCAGGATCACCTGGAATTGTTTTTTTCTGCCATCAGAGCTCGTGATGGATTTAATAATAATCCGAATGCAGTCCAGTTTAGAGCTGCGTTTAAGAGACTGTTAATAAGAGCTGAAATTCGCGACGGTGGTGTCGGCAGCTGTATTCCTCTGGAACAAATTAATATATTAACTTGTTCCAGTAAAGTTGATCCAGTCACTACTATAAATAATTTGACAGAAAAGAAATCCTTTGTAGAAATTCCGGAGGATGATAGCGACTTGTACGAAGAGTTACTTGATTGCATGTACAGTAATCTTTCAGGATATACAGAAAGTGTGTTACCTTATATTGCTGGCTTTGTTGCTAGAAAATTATCACGTTCACTGAAATGCGAAACCTGTAACAAACTTCTTTTTGGAGTTTCTGACCAATTTAAAACAAGTTTAATTACTTTAAAATCTCGGGGTGGTCTCGTTTATCCTTCGAAAGACGTTGTAGACATTTTGAAAAATATCGAAAAAATATTAAAAGGTGTTTTCCTTAAAAAAGACAGAGAGGAAAATTACTATTTGTACGTTTTTAAGTTTTTTGTAGATTACTATGCCGAACCAAATAATATATTTGATTCTGGGGACTGTGAACATGATACAAATCATAAATATTTATTAATTAAAAGTGTCATTGAGGTGTACATGAATTTGAGATTCAAATATTATGGTACGAAATCTACGGAAAGAATATCTCATAGAAATTACCTGAACAAAATTGTATTGTTTAGAAATGAATGAGACTGATTGATTTGCATAATATATATACTTTATTATAATTATTGTTGACTTTTAATTAATACCCACAGTCATCTGCATTTTAGAAAAGGCAAGGAAACTTAACATCACAAACAAGAAGGGTTTCGTAGTCGGTATGAATTTATCTGAAGAACAAAGTTTGTAGTTGAAAAACATGTTATACCCTTTGATTATACTGGGTGTAATTTTAATCACCGTTATCCTCTTAAGGGGTCATTGTACTCATCATTATAAACAACTTTTACTATGGGACCAAACCTAAAATCGCGAAAAAAAAATCAGCTGTTCAGTACATTTTGACGAATTATGCGAACATAAATGTACTGAACAGTTGATTTTTTTTCGCGATTTCAGGTTTGGTCCCATAGTAAAAGTTGTTCATAATGATGAGTACAATGACCCCTTAAGAGGATAACGGTGATTAAAATTACACCCTGTATAATTATATAATCAAAGGTTCTCTCATAGTACATTCAAACTGCAAATGTAAGTTTGTTCGCATAATATTGAGAGATTTACCTTGAGTTATTTTTAGACCACAGAATTCTTTTATATTTTCCTGTAATTTAAAATCATAAAACAATAATAATAATATATCTTTATTTCAGACATACGTCCATACATTTTTAACAAATGAAACGTTAGTAAGCTTTTTAGTAGAACACATAAAAATACAAATAACAAGGTGTTAGTATTAAACAATGATAGCATGTATTCCCTGGAAAGGGACCACGGGGATTTTTTGGTGTATTCCCGTTCGTCCCCTCGACTTCGTCCCCCGAGGGGGACGAACGGGAATTCGTTATTTATTTTCCCGATGGTCCCTCTAAATTTTTTAGGGGACGAATGGGAATAATTTATTAATTCTTTTTTTTAGGTCTATTGCTCCCCACCAAATAATATAAGACTGGTGGTTTTAATTGGTAAAAAAAAAACAAATTTGAAATAAATATCAGTCATTTATTAAGGAATAAAAATCACAGAATCAACTTTGCGATAACTCGCAATATTTTTAACCGACTTCTAAAAAAGGAGGAGGTTCTCAATTCGGATGTTTGTATTTTTTTTTATGTTTGTTCGCGCATAACTCCGTCGCTTGCCAACCGATTTGAAAAATCCTTTTTTTGTTGGAAAGGGTAGGTATACTTCCCAAATGGTCCCATGAAAATTTTATCGAAATCGAACAAGCGGTTTTCTTGTTAATTTCAATAAATGATAGCAAATCTGTCGGGGTAGCTGAAATCGCATGTTTGTTTATTGTTTACACCAATTTATACCACGTACGCTGTGATGGGTATGTTTAGCTGGGAGTGAACCACTAAAAAGTGAAAAATAAAAAACTTTTTACAAAAAATAAAACCGACTTCTAAACAAAAAAGTATAAAATAACTTTAATTTCGGAAAAAAGCAACCAAAAACACCGAGTTCCGAAATTAAAGTTATTTATATTTTTTGATTTTTTGTTTAAAAGTCGGTTTTATTTTTTGTCAAAAGTTTTTTGTATATAATATTCTTTTTAATTAAGAATAAATTTCTCCTTAAAGTAAAAAATTATGATTAAAAAATCAGTGTATAGAGCTTATAATAAAAAAAAGTCTGTATCATATTACAATTAAACACTACAAACAGACTTTCTACCATTCAGGTTGTTTCCTTTTGAAATATGTATACCTAAGTCACTATTTTTTGTAGTCACAGTTGCTTATGTGTATGGTGGCAAGATTTTACGTTTTACATTATGTAAGTAATTAGAAAAGTTGACTCATTATTTTAACACATAATAGGGTCAGTAAATTACTGCACAAATCTTTTTAATGGGACGAATGGCACTAATCGAAGAACATATTCCCATTCGTCCCCTCTTGAATTAGGATTGGGACGATCGGGAACAAATTAAATATTATTTTTGTAAATTCCCGTTCGTCCCCCTCGGGGGACGAAGTCGAGGGGACGAACGGGAATACACCGATTTTTTTCCCCGTGGTCCCTGCGAGAAATACAATGCTGCCGAATTAAAATGGTAGTTCCTCCCGTAGTCCCTGGAAGGTACTACGGGTATTGTTTTTACTCGTAGTCCCTCCGACAAATACAATGTTGCCGAATTAAAATTGTTTATTCATTGGTTGGGTTGTTTTGTCAAAGGCCTCAGTTAGAAAACTTGGGGTATTTATAAACTTTGCCCCACAAAACCGTAGTACTGGTTTGACTGTGGGGTCTAATGAGTCTTTATACATTTTTTCTTAATACTTATATATATATATATATATATATATATATATATATACTTTTTATACACTTAGAAATGCGCTGTTTCAACATATTTCCAAATAATATCTTTTTAACTTATTTTTAAAACTAGTTTTATTAGTTTCACTCCTTATGTCGAGGATTTATACGTACTACCGCTTAGCGAATCAAATTCGTAACCGGAATGGCTAAGCTAGAAGTCTCGTAAACAGCACCACTTATTTCTTCCATGGCTTCTTTGAATGGGCTTAAAATAGCAACAAGGTCTCTTCTTATATTTAATTGGGAAGTTGCGACCATATCAGGCTTTTCCTGACTTTTGGTTGCTAACATTTTAGCTACTAGTGCAGAGAGTTTAATATATCTCTCTAACATGTCAAAACACGAATTTAATCTTGTGACAGCTGTGTTAATGTCAATAACTCATCTTCTTTCTTTCCACATGCCTCCTGTTCAGAGTGTACCGTGAAATACTCCAACTTTGCCACCAGTGAAATCTTTGCCCAAAACACAATTTCTAAGAAAATCTACTAATTTCACAAAAACTACCAAACTTACGACAACGTTAGTAATGTTGGTAGAAAATCAAATATGCGTGTGGCAACACAGAATAGCACGTCCGCTCGTAACTTCACTCAGTTACCCTTCCATATTATTATTATACTTCACGCCTCGTCCTCAAGATTAGTAGTTACATGTAGTATCGCATAGAGTTCGCCACTTTAGCACTAGTTGAGAATATTCCTTTGCCTACATTTTTTTTTTTTTTTTTGTGGGTAGGTATTCATATTACTCGGTGCCCGCTATTACGCTGGTTCCTCATTCGCAATTTAGTGCTCGGCCACTGAAGACACTATCGCCCTAAGTAACTCAAGTACCGTTATTTTGTGTGCATTATGCCGAAACGTGTCAAGAAGAGCTTGAACATTTAATGCGCAAATTGCGCAAACTAGAAAAGAAAATTCACACCAACAATACCGTGGAACAAACCGAGGAATTAGCGGGAACCGCCTATGGCGTTGAAACAGGTATGTACCTATCTACTTATATTTGTAAAAGTGGAAGTGATAACATTATAACGGATTGTTATGGGTGTGTAATGCAAATCAGAATCAGCCATTGGGGCTTTTTCGTTGCAATTTAAATGTGACGGTTGGCGTTCAATTCATTGGGGATTGTTACCTAACCTGAACAAGATAACGTTTGTTATCAATTATGTGCATTTCTGTAGTTTTTTCAACATTTTTTCACACAGTTAATCATTTTTAATTATTATATTTTTCATTGCACAAAAAAAAAAGAGAAACAAGTACCTACATACCCTTATAAACTCAACGTATCTACGTTGCGATGATAATAAGTGTGCAACCTGAATAGCCATTGGGGCTATTTCACCGCACGCTTTGTGATATAATAAAACCGATTATCATAACCGATATTCGTGTTTTTTCTAGACCCACCTGATGCGCTTGAGCCATGTGATTGGCTGAACGATGAACACGAACAGGAAACGTTCGAAATCATGGACACCAATGTCATTGAGCAATCATTACCAACTAATGATATCCAAAACGACATACTGGCTCCTCACGAACAGCCTGGCTCGGCCGTGCCACAAGTACAAGAGGAGGTCACAGTCACGGCACAGTCAAACACATATTTAGACACTGAGGTTCTCGAAATCCTCGGCGAAGACCCTTCACTAGCAGAAAACGCGGAAAAGATATCCATGGAGACATAGCATCTCGATTTGGACATATGTATAGCCTCAGAGGGGTTAAACAAAGACACCAGAAAAGAGCTAATATTAAAATACCCGCTTCCTGGAAATTGTCTTCTTATTGATTCCCCTAAAATAAATCCGGAAGTCAAAGCCGCTATGCAAGAAAGCTTCATAAAACGTGATAAAGGTATTGAAGCCAAACAAAAGCAGGTGGCAAGTGCAATATCATGTCTGAGTAACATAATCACAGCACAATTAAACTCCGAATATAAAGATAAGGAATTACTTCAAAAATTAATGGATCTTGGCAGATTATTGTGCGACGTTCAGCACGCAGAATCAGTGACAAGAAGAAATTTTATTTTATTTTCATTGAAAAAGGACATGTCGGAACATCTTTTAAGTACAAAAATTGACGCTTTTCTATTTGGGGAAACGTTAGCTAACACTTTAAAGGCAGCCAAGTTTATAAATAAATCTGGAGTTGAGCTGAAAGCTGACCAACCTAGCTCATCGAAGCAATCAAAATTCCCTAACCAGAGGAATTTAAACAGGAAGGCTTACAGGCAGTCGGGCCCTCCGCAGAGGAGCCGCGAGCCTGCAGCGAGAGCGCGCGGCCGCGCGCAGCCCCGCCGCCGCCCGCGCACTCATCAAGGCCGTGGCCGCGTCAGCCGCCGCCGCCACCGCCACCCCCTGCTCCAACTCGACGCCGCTTGTAAATACAGTTGAGTATGCCGGTCGTTTACATCTTTTTAATCTCAATGGTCACTTATAACAGAGGACCGCACAGTCCTCTCAGGGATTGACGGTTATAAAATTCCCTTCTCTAGTCCACCAGCTCAAAAATATATTCCGTCTATCCCAACACAGTCCAATGAAGAAAAAAGACAGTTCAATAAGGCAATAGGTGATTTATTACGTATCGGTGTGGTATCCCTATGTGAATCGTGCGAGGGCCAATTTATATCAAGCATTTTCCTGACCCCCAAGCCTAATGGAAAATAAAGATTTATTTTAAATCTCAAAAATCTTAATCGCTTCATAAAGACCGATCATTTTAAGTTAGAAGACCTCCGTACAGCTATTAAACTTGTTACACAAGATTGTTGGATGACTACCCTCGACCTAAAAGACGCTTACCTCTTGGTAAGAATTCATGAGGACTCCACAAAATATCTTCGATTTTATTTATGATCAAAACTGTATCAGTTTAACGTCTTACCATTCGGGCTTAATACAGCCCCGTTTGTATTCACGAAAATGACCAAACCAATAGTAAAATTACTTCGAACGGCTGGTTTGCTCTCGACTCTTTATTTAGACGATTGGCTTCTTCTGGGTCGTACCTTTTCAGATTGTGTACAAAACCTCGACATTACCAAAAAATTACTAGTTTCACTTGGCTTCATCACTAATGAAGAAAAGACAATTTTCATACCCTCCACGAAATGTAAATATTTAGGCCTAATCATCAACTCCCATGAGCTTACATTCCGAATTACAAGCTTTTCAGAAGTTGCGTCGCTGTTCAGTCAGGAAATTAGCTCAATTAACGGGTCTACTTGTGTCAGCCTGCCCTGGAATAGAATACGGGCTTCTCCACACCAAGGAGCTGGAGCGCTGCAAATTTCTTAACCTGAAAAACGATGATGATTATGAAAAAGTCATAAACATCCCTGACTCACTGCAGATCGATATTCAATGGTGGCTTAATCACATTTTGAATTCAGTTTGTCACATAACAAGTGACGACTATCACACTGAAATATTCTCTGACGCCTCAACGATGGGGTGGGGCGCAGCCTGTATGGGCAATACAGCTAGTGGTAGTTGGTCAAGCACATCAACTACTTATCTTGAATTGTTAGCTGCTTTTATTGCTCTAAAAATCTTTGCAAAAGACTTGTCCGACTGTCAGATCCTTTTGCGCGTAGATAACTCAACTGCAATTGCCTATATCAATCGGATGGGTGGTGTTCAGTACCCACACCTCACACAAACCACTAGGGAAATTTGGGAATGGTGCGAGGATCGAGGATTGTACATTTATGCATCTTATGTTAAGTCTAATAATAATTTCGTGACAGATGCAGAGTTAGTTCTTGTCATAACTATCTTTTGTTTTACCATGTACCGTGCGTGTTTCATGTATGTGCTGAATAAATATTATTCTTTCTTTCTTTCTTTTTTCTTCTTTTCACCCAGATATTGAGTGGGAGTTAGACGATAGGGCCTTCAAACACATATCTGATTTTTTTGGCTCACCCGAGATTGACCTATTCGCAAGCCGCATAAACAAAATATGTGAGGCCTATGTCTCATGGCATAGGGACCCTGATGCAATAGCTATCGACGTCTTCACAATATCATTGGCAAACACGCATTTCTATGCCTTTCCCCCTTTTTCCATAATTTTGAAAGTTCTCATAAAAATAATCGCCGAAAAATCTAAAGGTATTGTAGCTGTCCCATCATGGCTCACCCAGCCGGGGTATCCAGTCTTTCAAGCCCTTACAGTCTCCAAAGTGTTATCATTTCCACTTCACAAACGAGCTCTAATCTCGCATTCCAGCTCCAGTCGGATACACCAGACGATTACCCTGGAGGCTGCTGTCTTATCCGGGAGGCACTGTCAAGAAGGAGCGTCCCACCATCTTCCCTGGAAATAATGATGGCGTCATTATCAACCAACACCCTCAAGCAGTACGACACTTGCCTGAGAAAATGGTGGAACTACTGTAAACATACTCACACTAATGTGTTTATTGCATCTATTCCTACTGTCATTCATTTTTTGACTAAACAATTTCACCAGGGTGCGCAATATGGTACCATCAATTCTTGTAGGTCGGCTCTCGCAATTTTATTAGGATCAGTGTTGCCAGTCGGTCATGTCAGAAATCACCTGAAATATAAAAAAATGTAACCTTTTTGTATAAAAAATAACCTTTCATATTTTTTTACTGGAAAGGTATTATAAGTTGATAGAATATAATATTAGTTGTACTGATTTACAGAAACATCGGTGAGTATTTGAGCACTTGCCCGCATTTCTTGATTTATTCATATTGATCCTTTTTTTTTTTTTGGATGGGAAATCATCAAATGACTTCTCCCGCTCTGGGCGGAGCGGAAGAGAGTGTCAGACTCTTACTGACTAAAACCCACCCGTGTTCCTGCTTGTGCCCTTTGCTTTCCAGGGCCGCGGTGACTCTTGGGAACAAATTCCGCAACCCTAGCAGGCACAGACCCTATGGGGCCCCGTCTTCTTTGCTGACGGCTCTTTGAGGCGCGCCGTCTACTCGGGCCTGGTTGCTATCGGACGGCGAGCCACCCATAGCTCGTCATCCGCAGGCCCGCGCCTACGGTGGCCGGGAATCACCCTGCATTTCCCGACGCCCGGGGCGTCTCCTTCTGTTGCGGCGGCTGGAGCGAAAGGTTTCCCTCTCTCGCACGCGTTCCGCCTCCTCTGCTTCGCAGAATGAGGCGACCGCTTCCCATGCCTCCTCACTCCGGACCATGGCTTGAACCAGGGCCGGACGTGAGAGGTCGCCGCCGCCGATTGCCTCGACGAGGACACGGCGGTGCTCCGCCCAAGCAGGACATACCTCCACCGTATGCTCCACCGTGTCCTCCGGGCGATCCACACAGTGATGACACCCGGACGTGTCCTCTCGCTGGATCCGACACAGGTACCTCCCGAAACAGCCGTGTCCGGTGAGCACCTGCGTCAGGCGGAAGGTGAGGACGCCGTGGCGTCTCTTCAGCCACTCCTCAAAGAGGGGACTTACCGCCGATTCATATTGATATATAATAAAATTGATGCATTCAAGGTTTTTGTTCTACTACTGCTAACGAAGCTTACCAACATGAAAAATTCTAAAACGAGCGTTCCGTTTCACGTTGCTTTTATGTAAAAAATTAAAAGTTAATTCTACAAATCCCGAAAAATCACCTAAAAGTAACCTTTTCGTTAGTGTAACCTAAAAGTAACCAATGCAGTTCAAAAATCACCTAAAAGGTTACAAAAGTAACCTTCTGGCAACACTGATTAGGATCTAACATTTCTCAAGATGACAGAATACAGAGATTCTTCAAAGGTGTGTTTCGTCTCCGACCATCTTTGCCAAAGTATAGCTACACATGGGACACGAATTGCGTACTTGACCACCTAAGTCAATGGTACCCAAATGAAGAGCTGTCGTTTGATAAATTAACTAGAAAAACAATCACATTATTAGCACTTACAACCGCCCATAGATTACAAACCTTATCCAAAATAAATATTAAGAACATTAATGTTTCATCAAACCACATCAGTGTTAGGATCCCAGATATTATCAAAACTTCTAAAGCAGGTTCCAAACAACCAATGCTTTACATTCCATTCTTTAATCAAAAACCTGCAATTTGTCCCGCTGCCACATTGCTTTGCTATACAAATAAATCGACGCCCTTAAGGAAATCTGACCTGCTGTTCGTAGGTATAAAAAAGCCCCACAAAGCAGTCGGTACTCAAACCCTCAGTCGCTGGGTAAAAACGACACTGAGTGAGTGCGGGATCGACACGTCCGTGTTCTCTGCGCACAGCACGAGGCACGCCAGCACGTCGCGCGCGCACTCACTCGGTGTAAGCGTCGATGCTATCCGCAACACAGCCGGCTGGAGCGGCAACTCAACTGTGTTTGCGAGGTTCTACAATAGAACGATTTTGAACAATGATTGTACATCTTTGGCTCATTCGATTATCAATGGCTAAAAACACACTTCTTTATTTATAGGAGAAATAATTTACATTAGGTACTATTTTGTAACTGTTATGATTATTATAAGAATAATTGTATTCATGTTATGTAAGACGAAATAAATTTATTTCATTTTTTTTCGGGGTTCAAGCGATTATTACAATTTTTATTTTGTAAAATTAAAACAAAGAGGTTACATAATTTTTAAAAAAATAAACATTCGTTTTTATTTTTCTAAAAGGTTGTATCATTGATGATATTTCCCTCACATACTCTCAAACTCTACATGTAACTACTAATCTTGAGGACGAGGCGTGAAGTATAATTGATGATTAAACGAACTTACCTGTAAGTGAAGTTCTATCATAATTATACGAAACGCCTCGTCCGAAGAGATTAGTAACCACCCGCCCGCCCTATCCATCCCGCTACTAATCTCTTAGGAAATACATCATCAATGATTTATGGATCTCACTCTAAACTAAATGAGGAACCAGCGTAATAGCGGGCACCGAGTAATATGAATACCTACCCACAAAAAAAAAAAAAAATATATAGGCAAAGGAATATTCTCAACTAGTGCTAAAGTGGCGAACTCTATGCGATACTACATGTAACTACTAATCTCTTCGGACGAGGCGTTTCGTATAATTATGATAGAACTTCACTTACAGGTAAGTTCGTTTAATCATCAATTATACTCTTTGCAGTTACCAGTCGAAACTTGTCGAACACGGAGTGTATTTTTGCGGGCCAATTACTGTGAACATTATGTATAATCTATATCTATACATATATAATATAGAAAACAACTACTAAAACACGGTGTGAAACTCAGTACATTGATTAGTTGCTAAAAAAAGTATGTTATATTACTGAAGTGATTTGTTAAAGACTGCATTCTCCAAAGAATATTTTAGATAAAAAGAGTGAGAATCTATACTATTCCTCGAGTTGTATTCGGGAAAAGATAATTACCTAATTGAAACATGATTAGGTTTACATTTTATAACTAAATATAAAATTGTTAATAGGAGTGTTGACTATTTTTAAAAGTACCATTTTAACTTTGAAAATGAAAACAAAATATCTAGTTTTAATTTCCGCGAATATTAGTGGGTTGCAGGTATGCACCTCCCTCCCGCCCGCTATATTATGCACATGCAAGGTTGCTAGGCAAATGCAAGGATTTTAAGCACATGCAGGAAGGCAATGCAAAACCCAACACCATTACCGACACGTGTTTCGCCTCTCCACGAGGCATCCTCAGGGGACATGTTGACTCGCTGACCGTTGAGTTGCGACTGAGCATTTAGTTTTTTTTTTTTTTTTTTTTTGGAATGGACCACTCGCAGTTCAGCACACTAAGGCTGGTTACTGCTCAACCGGACAATTGAGCATTTAGTACAAGGCATTTAGTACAAGGCACCCCCCTTTTATACACTGCCACCGTTGGTTATTTGTGTACAACTACCCGCAAAGTTTCGGCCCGTCTGACCCACATGACATAAGGTATGGGGAACATGTTGCCGCGTATAGAAATGGCCATTCGGACAAATCGAATTTCGCGAAACATTTAATTGATACCGGCCATTCTTTGCGCGACAACAATAGTTTTAATATACTACATATTTGTGATAAGGGTTTCCGGCTGTGTGTTTTGGAACAATTAGAGATTTTTAAACATAGTAATAACAATAATTTTGCACTGTTGAATGACCAGACGAATTTGGTTTCTTCCCCTTTACTGCGAATGTTTGCGGGTAGTTGTACACAAATAACCAACGGTGGCAGTGTATAAAAGGGGGGTGCCTTGTACTAAATGCAGGATTCGCCAGTGGTCGCCGTGAGCAGTCGCCGAAGTAAGAAGAAAGAAGCGCTCGCGACACCCACGCCGCCACACGGACCGCGCACCGCAACTAGCTCCCGCCGGGCCTGCGCAGGTGAACTTTTAGTTTACTTGTGCATCCACGGGGGGAGCCACCTGCACGATCATAGGCCACTGTAGAAACAGTTTACGGTCGTGGCCGACCACTTCTAACTACGATGCCGAAGCCCGGCGCTCGCGGCTCTCTGGGCCGCGAGGATGCCGAGCCACCGCCTAGAAGTAGAAGAGAAGAAGAAGAGTTCCATCCGATGTTAGACCGGGCGTCGTCGCTCCCAAATATTGGGATCGCGTCGCCCGGTTTGACCGCGGCTGGAAACAGAAGAGTTGGAGGGACAAGTGGAGCTCCGAACGCTCCGTCGGCGTCTTCAGCAGCGAAGACGCATGACGCGAAGAGTCCGAGCCCACACCCAAGCACCACCTCCACCACCAGCAAGCCGAGAGCAGTGAAGACCACCGCCCCGCCGCCGCCAACGGCGCCTGCGTGCGTTGCGCCCATGCCGGCGCCGGGTCGGCAGTCCGCCGCGCCCGTACGCCCCGCGGCCCCCCGCCCGGTACATAAGCAAGCCCCGGAGCCTGCCGCCGCGAGACCAAGTGGCGCGCCACCGCCGGCGCGCCCCCCCGCTCCACGTGCACCTGCGTCCGAACGCAGTGCCGCGCCGTCGGAGCGGGCTCCCGCGTCGGCCGCGCGCTCCGCAGCGCCACAAACGCGTGGCCCCTCCGCGCCCGCCGCGCACCCCCCCGCGCACACCCGCGCGCAACCGCCCGCCCCCGCGCACACCGCGCACCCCCCCGCGCACACCTATGCGCACGCGGCCGCGACCGCGACGACGACCGTGGCCCATGCGCCGCCACGCGCGCCCACTACGGCCGCGCGCGAACTAACCACTGCGGCGCCGATGCCGCAACGCGCCACCGCGTCGGCCGCTCCTCGCCTCTCGCTGGCGAGTTCGGTAGCGCTTTCCGATCGAGCGACCTCCCGCGACCCGCGAGTGAATCGTGCCGCAGTGATACAAACACCACCGTCACCAGCCTCACCCGCGCCGCCCCGCGCCTCCGCCTGCGACTCCCCGGCGATGTTATCGGCCTGCTCATCCCGAGCGGGCTCGAGTATGTCGTTGGCGTCCGTGGAACAGGAGGCGCGTACGCCGGCCTCGCCGTCGCCAGAACCCGAAGGGCTCCAGCTGGACAGCAGGCCGCAACGCAGACGAAGGAGCACGGACAGCGAGGACGAGGAAGAAGCCAAGCGCTGCTGCCTCGAGTCTCCGCCGCAGCACCCAGGGAACCAACTCGCCGCCGCCCAGCCGTCAACAGCGACTGCAGCGCCCCATGCCCCCACGCCGGCAGTCAGGACTCACGTAAGTACCACCCAAGATATTTCTCGAGGTGCGACACCTGAGCCGGACACCGCCCCCACTAACACGGGGGGCAACTCAAAACCGGCCAAGGCTAAACGCCCACGTTATCCACCCTTAGTAGTGGAGCGGCTGCCTAACTGGGCCAAACATTTTAAGGCCCTTGCCGCCAAGTTAGGCCGCCCCCCAAACGCTCGCCCATATGGGGCTGGTGTCCGCTTCTCACCGGACTCTGAAGGCGAATATAGGGTGGTACAAAGCTACCTAACCAACCTAGAGAAGGAAGAGAACGTCAGCTGGTTTGCGTACTCACTGCCAGCTGACAAGAAGATGAAGGTGGCCATCCGAGGACTGCCGGCGGACACGGAACCCGGAGATATCGAAGAGGAGCTCCGCGCCCTCGGGTACCAGCCGGAGTATGTGCGCCACATAAAGGCGCGCCAGGGACGACCCGGCTGCGTTTTTCACGCCGTGCTTCAGCGCACGGCGGACGCGCGCTCAATATATGACGTCTCCGTATTTATGAACATGAGGGGCGTCAAAGTTGAGGCATGGCGTGCAAAACGGGGACCCGCGCAGTGCCACAGGTGCCAAAAGTTCCGGCACTCGTCGCACCAGTGCCACCGCCCGATCGCCTGCGTGCGATGTGGAGAGGGGCACTTCGCAAAAGACTGCCCACGCTCGCGCGACGACCCACCCAAGTGCGTGAATTGTGGTGGGGAGCATCCAGCGTGCAGTGTCAGGTGCCCCGTCTTCGAAAGGGAGACGAGGCAAAAGCGGGCGGGCACTGTCGCCATCACGGCGCACACAACTAGCGCCGCAAAACAAGACGGACAACTGGCGCAGGAAGGGACCCAGAGTGCGTCGCTGATGGCGGCGGCAAACGGGCCCTCTGAACGCGGAGCTTCCTCAGGGCGGAGGAGGCGTAGACGAGGGGGCAGAAAGAAGAAGAAGAAGGCCGACGGCCCCCCCGCGCCCGTGACTGCGACCGATAGGACCATAGAAGAGGTCGCCCACCAACCAACCCAGGCAGCCCCTGTCCAGCTGACCGTGCAGGCTGTGAAGGACAAAAAGATCGAAAAAGAAGACAGAGAAGAGAAGAGTGCCAGCCTCCGCGCCGGCACAGCGCAGAGGCGCACTATCAGAAACAAAGAAGAATCCGCCAGCGCCGCCACAGTTGCCGGCGCGGAAACATACAAGAAGGAATTCACAGCCTGCGCGATCAAGCTGCTGATGGACCTCATAAAGGCCATCAGACAGGGGCAAGACGCGGAGCAGGTGATCCTCGACGGCCTGGCCGAGTTACTGACGCTCTACCATGGCTAGGCCGTTGAGGATCATTCATTGGAATGCCCGCGGCCTAAAAGGGAAAGTCGCGCCCCTCCGCCACCTCCTGAGTGAACAGAACATCGACGTGGCACTAATAAACGAGACGCACCTGGGACCTGAGGACAAGATCAGGTTCCCAGGTTTCCTCGTTTATCGCGAAGACGAAAGGTCGGCACTAAACTACCGATACCGTGGTCTGGTGGTTTTGGTGAAGCGAAGAGTCGTCCACCAAGAACTCCCCGCACAGTCGCTGTGCACGATGTACGCGCTGGGCGTACAGGTGCACGTGGCCGGCGAGGACCTCAACATTTATGCAGCCTATAAACCGCCCGGAACAAAACTGGACTGCCGGGAAATCAGGGCGGTTTTACAAAGTGAGAGGCCCACGATCCTCGCCGGCGATCTAAACTGCAAGAACCCGGCGTGGAACTCTGCCAGCACCAACATCGATGGGGGACGACTCTTTGCGGACGCGGAGGCCTTCGGGTACTCGGTGTCCGGACCGGAGACGCCCACACATTACCCGGACCAAGCTAACTACATGCCGGACGTCCTGGACATCGTAGTGCACCGAGGGCTAAATCACCAGATCACGCAGCAGGTGATTGACGACGAGCTTCAATCGGACCACCAGCCAGTGCTCGTCGTCCTATCGGGTGTGCCGACCCGAGTGAAGCCGCCAGCGCCACGTCGATCCATAAACTGGAAATTATTTACAGAAAGGATCGAGACCACAACGCCAACTCGGCCTGTGAGTGACGCCGCAGACGTGGATTCACTGGCAGACGAGATCACTGCTTGCGTGAAGCGCGCCCTGGAAGAGGCGACCATCACAACGCCAGCGGAGGGGAGAGTGCTACAGCCGCCCCTACCGCCTAGGCTACGTGCAATGGTCACAGAGAAGAGGCGCCTACGCAAGCAGTGGCAACAGACTCGCTGCCCAACACTCAAAAACCAGCTGAACCGTCTTGCGGACAAAGTCAAGGCCGAGTTACAGGCCCTGGCCGCCGCGAGCTGGGAGGAAAGAATAGAGGACGCGGAGGGCGACTGGCCCTCCATCCACAAACTATGCCGGGCAGTGTCCAACACCCCAGCTCCGGTGCGCCCTCTCCTGAATAGCGACGGGGCTCTCAGGTACGTAGCGGAGGACCGCGCGGAGGTCTTCGCCGAGCACCTGGAGCGTCAGTTTTGCCCGAACCCGACTGTCGAGCACCAGCATGTCGCGGCAGTCGAGCAACACCTTGGGGAGTATTTCGCCACGCCGATAGCTCCCGAGGAGGACCCAGTGTTTTTCCCGCCGGGCGCGGTGAGACGCGCCATCCTCAGAACGAAGCCCAAAAAGGCCCCTGGGGCTGACGGTATCTCGAATACAGCGCTGCGCCACCTGCCGT
The DNA here is from genome assembly GCA_905332915.2 of Hecatera dysodea. Classification (NCBI taxonomy): domain Eukaryota; kingdom Metazoa; phylum Arthropoda; class Insecta; order Lepidoptera; family Noctuidae; genus Hecatera; species Hecatera dysodea. The sequence continues at coordinate 3,200,382 of HG995290.1, read as the reverse complement.
ACCGAATGGTCGCGGCGCTGGCGCGCCTGTACACCGGGATACTGCGCACGGGGGCCTTCCCCGCGTCCTGGAAAGAGGGGCGCGTTATCATGCTGCCCAAGGCGGGGAAAAACACACTGAAGCCGGAGAGCTATCGGCCAATCACGCTGCTGCCGACCGTCTCCAAGGTGTTCGAGACGCTCCTGCTGCGACATCTAACACCGCACATCGCCCCACGACCGGAACAGTTTGGGTTCCGGGCAGAACATAGCACGACGCTCCAGCTGTCGAGGGTACTGCACCTGCTGTCAGCGACGATGAACAAGAAGGAGTACGCAGTTGCAGTATTCCTCGACATGGAGAAGGCCTTCGATCGCGTGTGGCACGACGGCCTTCTATATAAGTTGGCCACGTCCGACACGCCCCGTCGCGTAGTCAGAGTGGTCTCGTCCTTTCTGTCCCAAAGGAGCTTCAGAGTGGTGGTCGAAGGAGCGCTGTCCGCCCCCCGCCCCATTAGGGCGGGCGTGCCGCAGGGCAGCTGCCTGTCGCCGGCGTGTTACTCACGCTATACGGACGACATCCCCACCACGCCAGACTCGACACTTGCGCTGTACGCCGACGACGCCGCGTACATTACCACTTCGATGAACGCGAAGTACGCGGCCGTCAGGATGCAGCGCGTCCTCGATCTGCTGCCAGACTGGCTCGCCAAGTGGCGGCTGTCAGTTAACGTGAGTAAGACGCAGGCGATTATCACAGGACAATCGCACCTCCCACCACGGCTGAAGCTCCAAGGAGTCGACGTCGAGTGGTCGCCCCGGGCCAAGTACCTGGGTGTGACCATCGACCGCCGACTCACGATGGGGCCGCACGTCCGCCAGGTCGCCGCGCAGGGCAGGATCGCCCGCAACCTGCTCTGGCCAGTGCTCTCGTCCCGACTCCCGGTGCGCGTCAAACTGGGCGTGTACAAGACGTACATTCGCCCAGTGTTGACGTACGCCGCCCCCGCCTGGTACGCTCTCACGAGTGAGAGGAGCCGGGTGACTCTCCGCGCGCAGCAACACCTTGCGCTGCGGACCATCCTCGACGCCCCTTACATCGTGAGGAATAGCGTCATCCAGCGGGACCTCGGGATTGAGGGCCTGGACCAGTTCGTGCAGCGCCTCGCGAGGGCCATGTTCGCGCGTGCCGACGCATCTGCTTGGCCACACGTCAAGCACCTAGCGCCCTGGCACGCGCGCCCGCCTGACGCGAGGCGGCTGCCCCGCGACCTGGTAGCGGACGACGGCGGCTCTGTCGCACCGGACTTGACGCCTGGGTAAGTCGTACCAGGCAACACGCGACTTGCCCACACAATAATACTCCACACCCTACTCTCACCTCGGTGCGCGGCTTGTGCTAAGTTAATATAGGCAAGCTGCGCCCGACCATACAATCATCTCTACACATGCACGTGGACTCACGCATCGAATACGTTAGCGCGGGCTCACTATTCGGTGCAGACACACTGGGTGGCAGGACTCACACATCACGGCCCCCACACATACATGATACGGCCTCGCAGTCCAAACCGTAACCGGCTCGATCTGGAAACGGGGAGGGCGGGGGCCACTCACTTGCTGCAGGTGAGCCAACAAAGTCGGCGCCTCTGTCGCAGGTCGTTCTCGCTGGGCCTCCCTCGGGTAACCGGGGGTCTCACCTGGCGGGGACTGACCGCCGGGGTGCCGTGAAGAGGCGACGCTGTGGGACAGCGTCGCGGCCCACCTGCAGTATACAAATACAGCTACACCTAGGCGTGCGCAGCTGCGTAGCACCCGCAGGCGCACGCCATCATCTACCGCCTATATCGGCAACCCAATTACGGGTGCGTAGTTACGCACCCCGGAGTGCCCCCGCGGGCAGAGGGTTTAAAAGCCCTGTGACCGCTCGCCGCGCCCCCCTACGGGGGTGCAGCGACTGCTACGAGTAAATGCTCAGTCGCAACTCAACGGTCAGCGAGTCAACACGTCCCCTGAGGATGCCTCGTGGAGAGGCGAAACACGTGTCGGTAATGGTGTTGGGTTTTGCATTGCCTTCCTGCATGTGCTTAAAATCCTTGCATTTGCCTAGCAACCTTGCATGTGCATAATATAGCGGACGGGAGGGAGGTGCATACCTGCAACCCACTAATATTCGCGGAAATTAAAACTAGATATTTTGTTTTCATTTTCAAAGTTAAAATGGATTTCCGCAAAGTAACGCCTGACTCAATCAATTTTTTTTTTTTTTTTTTTAAGTACCATTTTGATGTTTATATAAAGAAGCGTTAAAAATAATTTTAATAATTCTAGAATAAAAAAATAATTAAAACTGAGGTGAGGACTCTAATTATTTTATGTTTTTTTAGTTACTTATGAATATTTGATTTTGTTTTGTTTAGTTATCAGATTTCTTTATGTTGATTTAAAAATCTCAAACACAATTACTATAATTGATTTAACTCAATAAACGACTTTGCACCTAAAAATGTTTTATTTTATTTCCTAACTTTGTAGAAATTTATGTAATGAGACAACCCTGGCACTTTTAAATCGCTACATAGCGTTTGTATGGAGAAGAGAAAAAATATCAGGGTAAGATTGCCCATCCATTTTAATAGGGAAATATTTATGATATGGCATAACTTTCTCTAGCTATCGCTTACATTGCCAGAAAGCATTAACTGGTTTTTATGGCATTGAAATAAGGGCTATAATTTCACTAAAATCATGGTGGGTAATGTTGGCTAAAAGTCCAGATAACTTTGCCCGCCTTGAAAATTGTTTATAAGATCAAGAAAACGATGTCAAATTTTAAATTTTTGTAAACCAATGCATGCATTTTTTTTTTAATATTTATTCATGACCATGGATACATGTCCTTCAGCCGTAATCATATAAACATACTACAAGTTCATAATGGGTTCTACCGCTCATACATATGAGCTAGGTACATCTGAGTGACAATGAAATTGTCTAAACATAACAAAAAACAATAATTATTTAAGTAAATAAAAATTAAGTAGGTAATAAACAAAGAGAAAACAAAAAAATTACAATTCAATTACGACTAAATTTTTTCTACAGTGTTCAATATAAACACATCAAAAGTATCTAGGGATCAACATATATTTTTGCAATAACTTTCCTCCTGATTGATATTAATTAAAATTTTCTTTAAGGATTCATCAAATAAAGTGTTTTCGTTTGTCACAGTAACGATAAACCAAGTCACCTTTGCATTAATAAAGAAATTTGCCATTTTCCTAATAAAGGGATTTTTGACATTTGAACCACTAACATTAAAGTTCGAAAAAAAGACTGAAATAACAGTTTTCTTTAAAATTTTATTGGGTAACTTAAACAATTAATAATCCGTGTTTCTACCGCGAACACTAACAACACAAGAACATCGGTTTGGCATACTCAAAATGAGTTCATCCAAATCACGCTGTGGAATGGCCGCCCATGTTCGTTGCAACAACAAAAAAAGGTCTTCTTGCGACTGGATACCCTCCATATTCGGCAGAGCTCTTCTCTGTAGCATATCCCATGCATGCTCAATCGGGTTCAAGTCTGGCGACTGAGCAGGCCAGGGCAGGACATTGATGTTAGCTGCGGCGAGAGTCTGTCTTACAACTCTTGCGGTGTGCGGTCGTGCATTATCATGCATTAACTGAAATAAGGGACCGATTTGCACTTGTAGAGGAACGATGACGTCTGATACAATCGTCTCAGCATAAATTTGAGCGTTGAGGTTGCCTCTGATCCAAATCAACTCAGTTCTTCCGCCGATCCAAATACCCGCCCATACTATGATGGTTCCACCACTATAAGGATGGACTTCCTGGCAGGATTTTAATCGCTGTTGGCGTCCAGGGGTTCTCCAGTGTCGTATACGTCTTGTATCCGGTCTCATACCAAAACGAGACTCATCAGAAAAGCACACGAAACGCCATTGTTCTTCTGCCCAATTTCTGTGTTCAAGAGCCCATTGATATCGAATCCTACGATTGTGCATTGCTATAGGTGGTACCCGTAGCGGTCTTCGGGAATGAAGGTTCACTTCATGCAAGCGGTTTCTGACTGTTTGGTCGCTAATTAAGTTCCCTGAAGAGTGATGAAGCCTCACGGCTAACATCATGGCGGTTATTGTTGGAGCTCTTCGAGTTAAGATTTGAATGTATCGGTCTTGTCTCCGTGTGGTGCAGCGATACCGTCCTCCATGGCGCTCAGCCAAGGTAAGCGAAGAGCTCTGCCGAATATGGAGGGTATCCAGTCGCAAGAAGACCTTTTTTTGTTGTTGCAACGAACATGGGCGGCCATTCCACAGCGTGATTTGGATGAACTCATTTTGAGTATGCCAAACCGATGTTCTTGTGTTGTTAGTGTTCGCGGTAGAAACACGGATTATTAATTGTTTAAGTTACCCAATAAAATTTTAAAGAAAACTGTTATTTCAGTCTTTTTTTCGAACTTTAATGTTAGTGGTTCAAATGTCAAAAATCCCTTTATTAGGAAAATGGCAAATTTCTTTATTAATGCAAAGGTGACTTGGTTTATCGTTACTGTGACAAACGAAAACACTTTATTTGATGAATCCTTAAAGAAAATTTTAATTAATATCAATCAGGAGAAAAGTTATTGCAAAAATATATGTTGATCCCTAGATACTTTTGATGTGTTTATATCGAAATAGTGGATTAAAATAAACCGTTTTGGAAAGTAATTCCTGAACGTGGCGGGGAACACTTTGAGAGTTTTGTTCTGCAACGTCACTGATTTCACTGACAAGTATTAGTCTTTGCATGGCAAATGACACAGAGTACATTAAATATACGGACATAGAGTCATCACTTAGAATTATTATAAGTACTAGCGCCATCTATCGGTATACGACACCTGTGTAGCAAAACGGTCGGGTGGTTCCACATAATCTTAAGTTCCTAATATTCCTCAAAGTAATTTCCAAAAGCTAAATCAATATAAAAACGATTTGACTTTTGGAAATTACTTTGAGGAATAATAAGATATAGAGAAAGGAATTTAGGTAAATCAAACAACAGTTTAGTGGTTGACTGCCTTTTTATAATGTTTTCTTTTATTATAAAAATTATTATGCATACATTTTCATGAGGTCATTTTTATCCACATCTAATCTGGTGCCATTAATTATTTTATTAATATCTCTGCACATGAAAAATTTGCAGGACAGCTCCAACATGTACTCAATTGTTTGCGATTTGTGGTTTTCACAATCAAATAATTAAAAATCTAGTTCTACATAAATCAATGTTTTAAAAAATTATTTTATGTTGACATTTACAGATTCGTTTTTGAGACGTTCGGTGATTAAATCTTGTATTTTTGAAAAAAGCATTACTAAATTATTATTAGGATATGTTAGATAAGATTTACCCTTTTTAAATTCTCTTATTTTCAAAAAATCACTTATATTATTTTCGTCATAAAAACAATCTTTACATTTTTTACAATTTTTAAAAACGTTTATTCTCGCTTTTCTTAATAAATAACCAACTACGTACTGTAATGTAGCTAATATTCGTGGGTTATTTTTCTTCACCTCAAAATCTGTATTTTACATCACTCTCCAAATCCATTACAATAGTGGGCATGGTCTTCTTTTCAGGATTTTTAAATAAAGATGCCATTGATTTAAAAATTGTTTGGCAACTATCTTCCTCACAGTTAGAACCAGGTGAGTGCTGGCCACTTATGTTATTAATTAATAACGCAGCAAAGGACGATTCGAAGCCCGCTACAGTAGGGTTAGTGTTTCTACACCCGTGGCTTCGAATCAACCCAAAGAAATTCTCTAGAGGATCCTGATTGAAATGCCTCATCCACACAGATTTTATGTTATATTTATTAAAAAGTATTTCTATGAGGTACTCCACATTATTTATAGTACGTAGCCAATTATTTATTGTTGGAACTGTGACCTGCTTGTCCTGTGTTTTACCATCATCTATACTAATATTATAAAGCTGAAAAGTTTGTTTGTTTGAACGCGCTAATCTCAGGAACTACTGGTTCGAATTGAAAAATTCTTTTTGAGTTGAATAGAACATTTATCGAGGAAGGCTTTAGGCTATATATCATCACGCTTAAGCCAATAGGAGCGGAGCAGCGATAAATAATGTTTTAAAATCGGGGATTCCACGGGGACGAAGTCGCGGACAGCAGCTAGTTATTTATAAATTTCATTGAGCTTAATACTTTTTTAGCTTTCAACCAAACGGTGCCATGCTCTGACTTTGGTTTTACTTGGGTCAGTAAAGTTTTTCCAGACCTTTTCTTTGAATTATCATAACTCCCATTTAGAGAGTCAAAGAGTTCGTCGAAAAACAGGATAACATCCGCAGTCTGTGTACACTCAGATGGGAGTATGTTCCTTTCTGAAAAAATAAAAAATAAAGATTTAAATTTGGCAGTATAGCAGAACTCTAAAACACAAATATAGTGAAAATTGGCACAAAAAATTACTAGCTACAGCTTTTGACCAAAAAAGTGTGAAAATTGACACAAAAAATTACTAGCTACAGCTTTTGACCAAAAAAGTGTGGAAATTTGCAAGAATAGAAAAGAAATTATGTTCATTTCATTCTATATGGACAACCCCTACCTATCGGGAATCGAACCCTGAAATGGTGTCACTGTGCTGCTTTGGTTTAGATGTATTAAGTTATTAAGCACTCATCTACAGATATAATATTTTATGGAATGTTTCAAAAAGATTTTTTTTATTATTATATTACCTGCTGTGCAGGATGTGGGATGCACATTAAAAATGCGATATATAGGAGATAACTTATAATCAAGTTAAATTACAATTTTGTAGGAAGTAGTAAATACGTGTTGACGGCGCGGTGTCTATGTTCTGCCTGCCTGTAGAGGGCGCGAGCGCCGCGCCGCTCGCGCACGGCGTGAAGTTTGCGCGGGCCGCGCTCCTTGGCTCACTTCACAGTGTTTGTATTCTCAACATACTCCGCCCCCTTGGAAGCTGTGCTTTCAAGAAGCTCTGGATCGTAAACTGGCAGGATGCAGACTTTGCTTAAAGCTCTTCGGAAGACTCCCTTAGTTGTGGTTATATCTGCAACTCTGCATAAACCGTCTGGTCCAACAAAAAGCTTCTCCACTCTTCCCAAAATCCATTTCATTGGTGGCAGATGATCGTCCTTGATGACAACTACATCTCCAACCTTGATAGGCTGGCCACTGGATCGACGCCATTTGACTCGCTGTTGTAGCTCGGAGAGAAATTCTTGCGACCATCTCTTCCAAAAATGTTGCCGTAGTCTTTCTATATGCTGATAGCGATTGATTGATAATTTTTCCACAATAGGAGATGCCAGTGACGTCAACGGTCGTCCGATTAGGAAGTGGCCGGGTGTCAATGGGTTAAAATCTGACGGATCCGACGACATTGGTGTCAAAGGACGCGAATTCAATATTGCCTCAATTTGTGTAAATAGAGTAGAAAGCTCTTCAAATGTGAGATTAGAATTACCTGCGATTCGTTTCAAATGAAACTTAGCCGCCTTAACGCCAGCTTCCCAGATTCCACCGAAATTGGGTGCGTAAGCTGGACTGAATTTGAACTCAATGCCCTCGCTTGCTCCGAACTCAGTCACGGACTCATTGGCGGCCTTAAGCATTCTGCCTAACTCGTTATTTGCCCCTACGTAGTTTCTACCATTATCGCAATAAATTATGCGAGGTTTTCCTCGCCTGGAAATAAACCTACGTAAGCATGAAATAAATGCATTGGTGCTTAGTTCACTAACAACTTCAAGGTGCAAAGCCTTGGAAGAAAAACAGATAAAAAGACACAAATAGCATTTACTAACCTTAGCGCCCCGGCCCTTTCGATTGGAAATATGAAATGGTCCTGCAAAATCGGTGCCACAGATCTCAAACGGGAATGAGGGATTTACTCTCGGATGAGGTAGGTTACCCATCAAAGTTTGAACGGATTTACCCTTTATCCGTACACATTTAACACATTTGTTTACGGTTTGTGTAGCAAGAACTCTGCCACCAATGGGCCAGAAGTTCTCACGTATGAGACTAAGTAATTGCTGAGGACCGCAATGTAATAGGCGCAGATGCTCCTCTGCAAATAAAAGTTTGGTAAACGCATGCTTGGAATCAATTAAAATAGGATGTATTTTATTATAGGGTTGCAACGCACCTTGAATGCGTCCCCCGACTCTCAGGATATTTTCATTATCCAAGAATGGGTTTAAAGATAGAATGTTAGATTTACAATTTATAACGCCTGTAGTTTTAAGCGAATGAATATCCTTTTCAAAAGTATCAGTTTGTGATATTTTAGCTAATGTTTTTAATGAAGTTTGTAATTCTTGTAGTGTCAGTTTACCTTTTAATTTATTATTTTTATTTTTACAATTGTATATAAAACGTTGCACATAGCTTAAAACTCTCTGTAGTTTAGATAGTTTCGAATATTTGTCAAATGAAATAAAACATTCTTTACGTTGTATAGTTAAACTGACTTTCATTTCAGGCAATGTATCACTTGGTAAATTACTACTATGCTGAGGCCACTCATCCTCAGGCTTAGTCAAAAAACTAGCACCGTGCCACCAGAGAGAGTTACTTTTAACGTCCTGCGGCTTGACTCCGCGTGAGGCTAAATCTGCCGGATTATGTTGGGTTGGCACATAGCGCCATTCATTTTGAGCGGTAAGCTCACGTATTTCTTGTATGCGATTACATACAAAAGTTTTTAGGGTTTTTGGTTGGGTATTAATCCATCCCAAAACTATAGTGGAATCTGTCCACAGGACAGCACGTGAAATTTTAAAGCTATTGTTACTTGAGGAAAGAACCTTTGTAAGCAATCTAGCACCTAATAGAGCACCCATTAATTCAAGACGCGGTATAGTTAATTCCGGTTTTAATGGAGCTACCTTTGCCTTGGCACAAAAAAGGTGAACATGTGTGGCTCCTAGTGTATCGTTTGATTTTATATAAACACAAGCACCGTACGCAGACTGCGATGCATCAGTAAAACAATGAAATTCTACATTAATCGGTGCGCGACAGACTACATGCCTGGGCACCACAAGACTAGAAATATGGTGTAGATTTTTAATGAATTCGTCCCATTGAAGTTTGATGTTATTTGGGACTTCTTCATCCCAATCGTTTTTCAATAACCACAATTGTTGTAATATTATCTTTGGAATAATTGTAGTTGCTGATAGTAAACCCAGCGGGTCAAAAATTTTAGAGGACATGGATAAGATATTGCGTTTAGTAATTTTCGATTCAATTTTGAATTCTGTAGAAAATTTTAAAGTATCTGTTTGTGGACACCACTTTAGCCCCAAAACAGTAGACTCTTTGCTAAAATCTTGACAGACGTTTGTTAAAGGAAGGTCTTTTAAAATATCTGGAGCATTTGTCCGGAATTTACGTAAAGGAAAACAGGCTTCTGAAAGTTTGTTAATGACTTCATGAACAATGTTTTTCAAATCTTGTTTTGAGTTAGAACCCGTATTCAAGTCGTCGACGTAAAAATCATGCTCGATTGCACGCTGTACGTCGGGTTTGTCAGCGCATTCTCGCGACAACTCTAATAAACATCTTGTGCTCAAAAATGGAGCCGAGGCCGTGCCATAAGTTACAGTGTTTAGCTGTAGTACTTGCAGCGGCTTCGTTTCTTCGTCTCTCCACAGAATCAGTTGCAGGTTTCGCTGAGACTCGTCAACTAATATTTGCCGGTACATTTTTTCTATGTCACCAGTAACGACATAAGTATTTCCACGAAACCTTAACAAAATTGACAAAAGGTCATCTTGTATAACTGGCCCCACCAACTGGATGTCATTAAAGGACTTTCCGGAAGTAGATCTGCACGAAGCATCGAACACAACTCTTAATCGAGTAGTTTCACTATTGGGCCGTAATACAGCGTGATGGGGTAAAAAATAACCAAAGGAAGGGCGATCTATTAGTTCGAGATGACCTAAGTGTTCATACTCACGAATGAATGATTTATACTCCTCCTTTAGATCAGGTGACTTGTTTAATTTTCGCTCTAAATTAATGAATCTACGACGCGCTACATTGTATGAGTCACCGAGAGCTAGTTCGGGGGGTTCAGTTAGTGGAATTTTAACTAAAAAACGACCATCACTTAATCGCTTAGTATTATTTATAAATATACTTTCACACAACTCCTCAGATTTAGAACGAAAATGTTTTTTATCAGGAGCTAATTCTTCTATCTCCCAGAATTTAGTTAATGTTTGTTGAATACTTTGAGAAAAGTTGCATACAATGTTATTATGTTTTAGTTTGTTACTGATGCCAACACCAGTAGGTCCGGATATTGTAATATTTTTTGTGGTTTGTCTGTAGTTAAGTGACAAATACAATATATTTTAAAGATTGTGTGTTCTCCAAATAAAAGAAAAAAAAAGAAGAAATTATATAATAAGTTCGGGCGCCATGGAGATTGCACACAGTATAAAAAGATTGCCGGAAAGAATAGAGCGGAAGAGTCAGACTTTTAATCTGCCGGTGGGAGGCTAAATAAAGAAATAAAACAAAAAAAGAATTATTCTGTCCTTTCTTTACTTAATGGCCCGTAGCTTCAATTTAATTAACATTATATTTAACGTTTTACTAATATTTAAAGAGGTGATATTATTGTAAGTACATGGGCGATATTATTGCATCGTGCACTGTTAATTTAAAATACTTAATGGAAAATTCCTACCAGTTTACTGGCTATAAAAATAGTAGAATATAACCCAAGGAAGCGATGACCGACGAAAGATTCCCTCAGCAAAAAAAATGATCCAAAAGGATGTAAAAAAAATCCAATATTAAGGAAAAATGTCCTTTAAGAAAAACATCCATTAAGAAAAAAATCCGTTAAGAAAAACATCCATAAAGAAAAAATCCGTTAAGAAAAACGCCAATGGGCTGTAACAAAAGGTATGAAGTTTAATATACACGAAAATCATCCGAGTCTGAGCACGTGGACGCGTGCATAAGATAAAAAAACTTACCGTTTTCCTTTTCAAATAAATAGATGTGCTCCACGCAACTCCATTTAGTACGTGTGTAGTGAGCGTAAATTATTGATATCTGAAATTAACAATACGTCTGATAAAATTCCTATACGATTTTCAAGCCGAAAGCATCATGTCCAGAAAAATTCTAACTCACCAAAAATTAAGGTCAATCCTCATAGTATCATCGTCCTTGGTCGTTTTAAATACGTTATGGCATAATATAAACCAAAAATATCCAAGATAACTAGTGATTTAAAAATATATTGAAAATAGTTTCAAATTATCGACCAGCCATCGTCTGCAGGATCGTAGAGTGACTTGTCAAAAACGTCATCTGTCAAAACTAGAAATAGTGTCGCGTTCCGAAATCGACTATAAAAACCATAAAGCATGTAACGAGAATAAAAACTCGTTACATTACATCCCTCCCCGATAAAATAAAAGAAAGCAATTTCTTTTATGCTAAAAACCAAAAAGAAAAGCAAAAACTTAAAAAAGAACGAAGGAAATATAATTCCAAAAACAATAAACCAAAAAGTCTATTATCAACAAACCTATATAAAAAAAAAACAACAAGGAATGAAACAAGTGCAAATTCCTGAAGATAATACAAAAAAAGTACAGTCAAGCCACAAACACGACCGACTCACAATACAAAAAGAACCAACATGAGTGCAGTTAGGCACCTACGCCACTGACTAACAAGTAAAATCCTAGAAGTACTGCAAGTGCAGTTAAGCGCACATGTTGCTGACCAACACGTAGAAAGTCACAAAAAAAATACCAATATGAGTACGGTTAGGCACCATCGCCACCGACTATCAAGTATAATGCAAAAAGACAATACTAATGGTGTACAGTTAGGCGCAATTGCCGCTGTTTAATAAAGATAATCCAAAAAATGTCTACATGAGTACAGTTAGGCACCTTCGCCACTGACTAGCAAGAACAAATTATAACCGTTCGTCACAGTTTTAACTAATCACATCACCAAAGATGTAAAAATATAAAGAAGATTGTTGTGATCGGCATAACACCACCAATTTCCCGAGCACAAACAACTTCGAAAATAAATGCATATTGTGATCGGCACAACACCACCAACTTTGCGAGCACAATAGCAAAAAAGATTGTATACTGTGATCGGAACAACACCACTGACTTTCCGGGCACAATAACAAAAGAAAATTGTATACTGTGATCGGCACAACACCACCAACTTCCCGGGCACAGTAACAAAAAAACTAACGAAATCAAGGAAAAAGAAATATACCGAGATCCGTAAAAAAAGGATAGGAAAATGTCTACAAGTGAGAATAAGACCACAAGTATTGAAATCCCTATATAAACAAAGAATACCAACCCTAAAACAAGAGCTGGCAGTTCTTCAAAAAAAACATCAGGAACACAAAAATCAATACTATTTCTACTAAGGGAAATAGTATGATCCGCGTAACTTAAAAAATAAACTAAGATTTTTACATTCTAACACAAAGTTAGAAGAAAATCCTAGACATGCAAGTAATACAATATCTAAAGGGTGTATATATAAGTAGATAACCATCCAGACAATGTATACAAGAATGTATAAAAAATATAAGATCTTTTGATATGAAAAACGCGACTGTGTGGGTGGAAAAAGTTATCATTATAAACCTTAAAATGACCTAAGTTATGTTTTAGAAAGTCAAGAAATGAATTCAATAAATTTATATGAAGTTACCTAACATACATCTTCATACAAAGCGCGGTAAACCTATCATTCATCCCATCATACATCACACTATCATGCGCGCCCTTCAAACAAAAATACCAAAATCAAAACTATCACTTGGAAACCAAATTAAAATTTAATAATATCTTTAATATGATAACGACCAGAAGTACCCTTATTAAGGTCTTTCAGAACATAAACATTATCAGAAATCTTTTCAATAATTTTACATTTAATGAACTTAGGTGCAAGTTTTGCCGAAAAATAAGTAGGTGCATGAGATTGAACGAAACTCCTTCTCCACACAACATCACCCACATCAAAAGAAATGACTCTACGACCCTTATTATAATAGCGAGCATTACGCTGATAAGCTTTTAATAAATGAGTTTGAACTTTTACAAAAATATCACCAAGTGAATTAAGAGATTCAGCATAGTGCTTTCTATTGGAAACTTCAAGTTCACTCAGGTTATCAATAGAGTTACTTAAATGATGTAAAGAAGCATCAAAAATAAGTTCCCTACCAAACATCAAAAAGTTGGGTGTGAAATCAGTAGCAAGATTAACACTATTATTCAAAGCTAATTGAATGTGAGGTAAATATTTAGACCAAGTTCTATGATCATCCTTAACAAAACAAGCTATGCAAGTTTCAACAGTTTTATTATATCTCTCAACAGGATTGTTTTGAGGTGTGTATAAAGTATTATAAAATATTTTAGTAATATTAAAACTTTTCAAAAATTCTACAAAATGTTTAGAAGTAAATTGTGTACCATTATCACAAACAATTATCTTGGGACAACCAAATTTAAGAAATATTTCCTTTTCAAAGAGTTTATTTATTATTCTAGTAGTGGCATTTATCATAGGAAAAATCCAGCAGTATTTAGTGAAAACATCAACAATGGAGAGAATATATTTATGTCCAGAATATGATTTAGGTAATATACCTATAATGTCAACTGAAAGCATCATCATAGGTCGATCAACTTTTTTAGGGTTAACCATAATTCCAAAAGGAGGATTAGTAGTATGTTTGTAAGCTTTACAAGTATCACAAGCTAGAATATATTTTTGAACATCATTAAACATTCCTTTCCAAAAATAGTGTTGTTTTAATTTGTTTAAAGTTTTATGAATACCAAGATGACCAGAATTAATATCATCATGGTTAGAACGAATTGTATCTAAAATATGTTCTTTAGGAATAACTATTTTCCAATTAAGACGACTATTAGGATCAAACTTACTTTTACAAAATTTATATAAAGTTTTATTTTCTACTCTAAAGTTTTTATATCTGCAAGGGGATTTCTGACAGTTAATAAATACTTTTTTATACCAAGGATCATAAATATCATCATCAGGTAAAACTAAATTATTCTGAGAAATTCCTATAGCAGCAACTTCAATACGAGATAAAGCATCTGGGACTAAATGTAAAGATCCTTTTTTATGAACTATATCAAAAGTAAATTGAGATATTCTAGCCGCCCAACGTGCTAAACGTCCACTAGAGTTACTAAGACCTAAAAGCCACTTTAAACTAGCATGATCAGTTATTACAGTAAACTTCATTCCTTCAATGTAAGGTCTGAAATGTTCTATTGAAGCTAAAATAGCTAGCAATTCACGTTCTGTGGTACTATAATTACGTTCACATTTATTGAGTGATCTAGAATAGAACGCAATAGGATGTTGATCTCCATTATCATCCTCTTGACTCAAAACACTACCAATGCCAACAGAACTGGCATCACAATGTAAAAAGAAAGGTTTATCAAAATTAGGACATTGCAAAACAGGAGCAGTAATTAAAGTTTGTTTTAACTCATCAAATGCATTCTCAGCTTCATCATTCCAACAAAGTGATCTTTTAGAATTTTTACTTCCAGCTGTTAATTTAGTTAAAGGAGCAGCAATATCAGCAAATTTACAAATGAACCTACGATAATATGAGCATAAACCTAGAAAACTACGAAGTTGTTTAACGGATTCAGGACGTGGAAAACTTTTAATGGTATCTAATTTAGAAGGGTCTGTATGTAAACCATTACTATCAACTATATAACCAAGATAACGAAGTCTATCTTTACAAAAATTACATTTTTTCAAATTAACTGTCAATCCAGCATCTTTCAGTATATTATAAATTTTGTGTAAATACTCTATATGCAAGTTAAAATCTGAATTCACACAAATTAAATCATCTAAATAGCAAAATACCGTATTGTCGAATTCAGGACCAAAAAGTTTATCTACAAGTCTCTGCAACTCAGCCGGTGCATTAGTGAGACCGAATGGCATACGAACAAATTCGAAAAGTCCTTTTCCCGGAACTACAAACGCAGTCTTTTCTCGAGAAGATTCTTCAAGAGCAATTTGCAAAAATGCTTTAGAAAGGTCAATCGTACTAATATATTTAGCTCCACCAAGATTATCTAATATTCTAGAGGTGTAAGGAAGAGGGTAAGAATCCTTTATAGTTACTGAATTTAAACGTCTTGAATCTAAACATAATCTAGTGCTACCATCCTTCTTTTCTACAGCTAAGACAGGTGAACACCAAGGTGATTTAGAAGGTTGAATGATACCTTCCTTTAATAAAACTTCCACTTCATCAAAAAGTTCCTTCTGCTTTGCAGGACTTAAAGGCCAATATCTTTGTTTAAAAGGTTCACTAGTAACACTAATTTTATGTTGAACGAGATGAGTAAGACCTAAGCCTTTCTTTTCATAAGAAATATTTTCAAAAAGTGAAACAGTATCATTTAATTTTTGTTTCTCAGAAGGAGTAAGTTCACTGGCAGAAGTGACAGTACAAACTTGAACTTTATTGCTTTGAACATAAGTAATATTTTTCCATAAATCTTTAGCCAAATCAAATTTTAACCAAAAATCAAAACCTAAAATGAAATCAGGCTGAAAAGAAGGTATAATCAGGAAGTTAATATTTTTAGTTAAATTGTCACAAGTAACTGGCAATTCAATAGTACCAATAATTCTCTGTGAAGAACCATCAGCTGTATATGCAGCACTACTAACAGTATTTATTTTATAACCTAAACGTGAAAATTGTTCATGACTATTTGAGCCCAAAACACAACTATTGGAACCACTATCTAACAAACCAGAAAAAGTGTGGTTATCTATGGAAAATCGTAAATATGGTCTAGAATCATTATTCTTAATAAATAAAACAGGTGCTGATCTATAAATTTTGAAGAATGTTTTTAAATAATCCAACCAATCTGCAAAGTCTTTGTTACGAGTAACATCATCAGGTTTGTGACATTTAACAAATTTTTTCTTCATCGAGACACTCGCGGTTATATTAATAACAGGGGCTCGATGCGACCTAATCAGTTTTTTGACTCACTAGAGTTTTTATTACTTGAATTACAAACATCACAATTCTTAGATGTGACTCCTACCTTTCGACATTTAAAACAAATAACGCCAGGTATGGATATACAATTTTTAAAATGATGTCCAGATTCTTTACATTTTAAACAAGTTAAATTTGAAGTAACTGCATTAGTCTTGACTGTAGGTTTATCAGTTTTAGAGTCCTTGAAAGATTTTCTGTTGACGAAAACTTCAAGTTCCTTTGCTAAGTCAAGGAATTGTTCCACAGAATCAATATGTTTACCAAATATAAAAGGAGTGTAAATAGGCAACATGTTATGTTTTATTATACTAACCAAAACTGTATCAAACAATGGGAAAGAAAGACGACTAGCCATGTCCATAATTTCTGTAATGAAGTCTGAAAGAGATTCTGAACTCTTCTGTTTCTTCGTACGAAGGTCATGTTCCAAAAAGTAATCAAAATCTGGCTTGTCAAAACGTTTAAGCAAAGCAAGTTTTAGCTCATGCCATGATGAAATACGAATCCTAACAGTGCGAAACCATTTAACAGCAATACCACTAAGCAAGTCTGTAAATGAACCAACTAATAAAATCTCATCAAAATTTTTAAATAAAAAGTATTCTTCAACTTCAGTAATAAATTCTCTAACACAAGTTTTTCCATCAAATATAATTCTACTCTTTTTTAAATCTGGCAACCTAGTTGCAGAAGGCAAATTCTTTTTAATATGTTCATTAACCAAAGCATTCAAAGAATTAAATGAAGGCAAAGCATGAGTTGCAAAAGCTGGAGAAGACTGTGCAACCCTGTCATTATGATCAAAAGGATGTTGTATTTCTGTCAAATTAATCATATCAACAACATGTGCATTAGCATTAGAAACTGTGCATGCACCATCAGATTCTAAGTTTTTATTAACAGCTTGAGGCGGAGAACACTGTACTTCTTTATCCATGACGAATAAGCAAAACTATGGTTGATGAGCAAGGCAAACCAAAAAGCAAAACTTCAAAAAGTTGTAAAATATTTGAGGTTATGTTAAAATATTTAAGTATCAAGTTGTTTTTATGAAAATATCAAAGTGTTTAGCAGTGAAAAGATGCAATAATAACTTCACAAGATAAGTTTAAATCACTTAAAGTATGATTATAAAGTAAAACTAAAGTTCACTTAAATTAACTATGAAATAAAGTTACACCGCACTAAGTTCACACTGTTGAGTTACTTAACAAAACAAAACTGTCTTACCATACAAATATGTTGATTTTGTAAGGGTAAAAGGATAAAGGCTGTAACAATAAAAGTTAACAGAACACAATAACACAATATTGTTAGTAGATAAATATTGTCTACAAGAAAATATCAAAAGTATTTATTTAATTAAGTTCAAAAATTAACAATATTAAATTTCAGAAACAAAGGTAATCTGTAAACAATACTATTAAATTAATAGATGCAATAATATCCCATAAAAAGTCATGAAGCTACTTCAATGTCCCTGTTCGCAGAGCGACAAATGTAATATTTTTTGTGGTTTGTCTGTAGTTAAGTGACAAATACAATATATTTTAAAGATTGTGTGTTCTCCAAATAAAAGAAAAAAAAAGAAGAAATTATATAATAAGTTCGGGCGCCATGGAGATTGCACACAGTATAAAAAGATTGCCGGAAAGAATAGAGCGGAAGAGTCAGACTTTTAATCTGCCGGTGGGAGGCTAAATAAAGAAATAAAACAAAAAAAGAATTATTCTGTCCTTTCTTTACTTAATGGCCCGTAGCTTCAATTTAATTAACATTATATTTAACGTTTTACTAATATTTAAAGAGGTGATATTATTGTAAGTACATGGGCGATATTATTGCATCGTGCACTGTTAATTTAAAATACTTAATGGAAAATTCCTACCAGTTTACTGGCTATAAAAATAGTAGAATATAACCCAAGGAAGCGATGACCGACGAAAGATTCCCTCAGCAAAAAAAATGATCCAAAAGGATGTAAAAAAAATCCAATATTAAGGAAAAATGTCCTTTAAGAAAAACATCCATTAAGAAAAAAATCCGTTAAGAAAAACATCCATAAAGAAAAAATCCGTTAAGAAAAACGCCAATGGGCTGTAACAAAAGGTATGAAGTTTAATATACACGAAAATCATCCGAGTCTGAGCACGTGGACGCGTGCATAAGATAAAAAAACTTACCGTTTTCCTTTTCAAATAAATAGATGTGCTCCACGCAACTCCATTTAGTACGTGTGTAGTGAGCGTAAATTATTGATATCTGAAATTAACAATACGTCTGATAAAATTCCTATACGATTTTCAAGCCGAAAGCATCATGTCCAGAAAAATTCTAACTCACCAAAAATTAAGGTCAATCCTCATAGTATCATCGTCCTTGGTCGTTTTAAATACGTTATGGCATAATATAAACCAAAAATATCCAAGATAACTAGTGATTTAAAAATATATTGAAAATAGTTTCAAATTATCGACCAGCCATCGTCTGCAGGATCGTAGAGTGACTTGTCAAAAACGTCATCTGTCAAAACTAGAAATAGTGTCGCGTTCCGAAATCGACTATAAAAACCATAAAGCATGTAACGAGAATAAAAACTCGTTACAATATTAACCAGCCTAATTTAGAATGTTGCAAAGTAGGTTTGTTTCGACCAAGTTTAATTAGTCTTGGGTTTACAATATCCCAAAAGATATCTGCACCCAACAAAATGTCAATTTCAGAAGGACTGAAGAACTCAGGATCAGCCAGCTGCAGATTGTGAGGTAAGTTAAGTTGCGATGGATCAATACACACACTTGGAAGTTTGCATGTAATTTGTGGTATGACAAGACATGACACATTGACACAAAATTCGTTTAATCGAGATTTTAATCGTAAATCACAGTATTGAGCCGTACTTACTACAGCATTATTGATACCACTAACATTTACTACATTTCTATTAGTGAACTCTAATTTTAATTTATTTTGTAGATTTTTTGTAATAAAAGAAGACTGACTGCCGTTGTCAAGCAGCGCCTTCGCAAGGTATGTATTATTATGTTGATCGATTATCTCGACTAGGGCCGTGCATAACAACACCTGGCTCGCCATCACGACAGATAACGACACTGCAGGAGCGACACTAGAATTTGATCCAGAAGTTGAAGGTAAGTTTGAATTTTCAATATTATTATTTTGCCTTGATTCCTTACCTTCATGTAACAGCGTACTATGTTTTTTCTGACAGAATTTGCAAGGACCTCGAAAACAACGGTTGACATTATGACCACCGCGAAGACAATTTGGACAAAGTTTATGCTTAGCAACCTCCTTCAGACGCAAATCCACATTTAAATTTCTAAATTGTTCACACTCGTGAACAAAATGCCCTTGTTTACAGATGGGACACTGTATACCAGTCGACCTTTCTTTACTATGAGCAGATACAAAAGATTTAGTCTGTTGATTTGAACGCTGAGGTTTAACATCTGATTTGAGCTGTACAGTTTCTAGAACATCCGCTCGGTTCCGCAGAAACAGGTAAAATTCATCAAGAGTTGGACAAACTGATAGATTGTTACGATGCTCTTCCCATTTGCGACCTGTGGCGCCATCTAGTTTTGAGGCCATCATGTAAATAATAATTGTGTCCCAGTAGTTGGTAGGTTCCTTTAATAAATTTAAGGCACGTAAATTTTTTGTGAAATAATCAATCATATAACGCAAAGATTTATGTGATTCCTTTGTGATAGGCTCAAAATTAAATAATGATTTTAAATGGTTATTTATCAATAGTCTCTTGTTATCATACCTATCACACAAAAGTTGCCATGCCAACATATAGTTTTCTGCAGTGAATTCAACCGATTTTATAACAAGTGCAGCGCCACTGTTCAGTGAAGACCGAAGGTAGTGGAATTTGTTAATGTCTGGAATAGATTTATTTTTATTAACCAATGAGTCAAATGTGTCACGGAATTCGAGCCACTTCAAGTAGTTACCATCAAAATTTGGAAGGTTTATAGTTGGTAATTTAACATTAAAATTATTTTTACAGGATGAACTGCTGCACTCCGACTTCACATCAACATTATTGTCACCATGAGTAGAAGCGCTTTGAGCCTGTGATACATTTTCAATTATTATTTGTGCATAGGAGATTAAATTGCAAAAGGTTTCCTCGAATGATTCTCTTTCCTCAAGCTCACTTTCAGATTCAAGATCTAGCGCTTCAATTTTAGATTGAAGTTCATCAAATTGAGAAAACAATGCCTGAAATCTTTCTAATTTTAAGTGTAATTCGGTAAGCTGTAATTTTGTAATCTGACTGGGATCAATTGATTTTAACAACTCAATATGTTTTTTGAATATAGTAATTCTACCCTTTATATTACTACGAAACTGCCTGAGCTTTTTAATATCGTCCGACATTATTTTTTAGTGAGGTATACAACCTACGTAAGTACGAAGAGGCAAATAACGTTCAAACAAATTATGGTTATATAGTCAAATGACCAATATAGGTACAATAAAAATGGTACCGACAATCCAACCAGACGAGCCCGGAGCGCAGCAAGTGCAGGCTGATGGCGTCAGCGTCACCTTCAGTTCAGCTTACTCTGTTTGTCAGCCACTGTCGCTGTCGCTCGTGCGCCGTAACAATTGTGCGCAGACTTCACGTTCCGGTGGAATCCCCAAAACTGGAATAGTCGGCGAATACAAATTAGTATAAATGTGTGATATAGTTCTTAACACATTTTCATAAGCCGGGAAGGTTATTTATTTAATTTCAATAAGTTGCAGGTAGAAGACTGTAAGTCTGTGACGTTTAATTTGAGTATGAGGTAGTATGTGCACACTCTAAGTAGGGTTGTATTATTAATTAAAATACCGTTTAGCAATATGAACTTCCTTAATAAAGGAATAAAATCGTCTTTGTTATAAGGTAGATAACAAAGGAATTAGATTACACGATGTATTGCAAAGTGCGTTGTATCGCAGACGCTGGACAAAAAAAATAAGCAATCACAGCGTAGATAGTTATATGTATAATGCAACGTTAATTAGGTAGCAATAACATGCTCAATAACCAAAAAATCGTGCGTTCATTCAAACAAAATAAGCGCAAATTGCAAGCGTGTAGGTAGATCGCGAAGAATAATTGCTTATTTTTTCGTAAATAAACTAAGCTAGGCCCAAAAACAGCACGGTAATGCGGCGGTGTGAGCAGAATTTGATGGTCAATATTTCGACAAGTTAGTACACACACTAGTTAAGTACCTATGTTTATTTTATAGGTACGAAATTCGTCGTTATATTATAATAACGGAAAATAATGAATGAGGCAATGGAACACCGTCACACCAGAGGCAAATTGAAGTTCGCAGCGATAAAAATTAAATAAATAATTTACCTCCAAAATGGCTACTTCCTTAACGAACGACAATAATAAAATCACTTCACCACGGCATTAATCAGCACTTTCCTCAATTTTGGCAATCTAGATGAGTGATCCCAAGTTGTTGTCGTGGAAATTCGTCCAAACTCAACAATTACAGCTTGTCGCAAGTTCGCAACTCGTTCAACAGGACACGTTGTTCTTAGCAGGCGGCGGCGGCGCGGCGGACCCGCGTGCACGTGCAGAGATTATTCGTCGACGCGTTGGAGTCTCGTCGGTTATTTAGTTACGCTGCTCGCCTCAGATATCACGTCGGGGTCACCAAAACATGTGCAGGATGTGGGATGCACATTAAAATGCGATATATAGGAGATAACTTATAATCAAGTTAAATTACAATTTTGTAGGAAGTAGTAAATACGTGTTGACGGCGCGGTGTCTATGTTCTGCCTGCCTGTAGAGGGCGCGAGCGCCGCGCCGCTCGCGCACGGCGTGAAGTTTGCGCGGGCCGCGCTCCTTGGCTCACTTCACAGTGTTTGTATTCTCAACACCTGCTAAAAATCCCATAGTAACTGCAACTTTTCGGCTCAAAACTTGTGTTGCATATTTGACCTTCATTTTTTGAAATTTATCGTGATTAATGTGTCGATCAGTTAATTTATTCACAAGTCGTATGCCTTTATAAGCTGGGTCTTCTTCATATAACTTGGCTACATGTTCCCATTTTGCCACTTTTATAGAGCCATTTATGGAACATACTAAATTTTTGCTCATCAAATTATTTCTGATTCCCTTAATTAAATGAGGCGGGTCATATAAAGGAATCACCTCATTGTCCTCTACTTCAAAGATATCTCTTCGCAACTCTTTATTTTTCCTTAAATAATTTGTTTCAAAATGGTCATGGCACACTCGACGGTTTCTGTACACATACTGGGGATCCAAAGACGATATACTGGTTCCAACTGCAGAAGTCCAATCATGATACCGACCCATATCCTTGTCAGGATTAGGAAATGAATGGAGTACTGTATCATCTTTGCCTAAAAAACAAATAATTTAATTAGGAGAGAATGCTCACATCTATGCTGGTTAGTTAAATTATGATTATTGCAAATGGTCTCATTTAGTTGATATCAGAATTCACCTTTGCACATATACACTAAGGTCGAAATATTTTGGCGAGTCTGAACATAGATAGGCACTACGAACTTTCGCGCATGTTCTTTCACTCACACTCATCACATGACACATATTACTATTTGGTTCTTAAAATATGTTACTACGCAGCCTTCTGCGGGAAGTTCGGACTCACCAAGATAATTCGGCCTAGTTTAAGTACCTAATACCATGGATATTCATCAATATTTACTTATGAGTTTTACCGCATCTCGGCACACAACAACCTCTCTCGGAAGAGGCCATAATCCAGGTCAACAATGTACAAAAATGGTCAGGCAAATCAGAGTCCAGGGCAACAGGCGTAAATTCAGCGTTATAATCAAAGTCGTCGGAGTCCGGGGATAAAGCAAAGTTGTTGAAAAAATCATCAAAATATAAAGAGAACACATTCACGGATCACAAACAGAAACGGAATGACATTAAATTGACAGTTGATTTGATGTATGCCATAGATTATACAGTGATGTATGCTTTTTATATAGAGGTATATATAAACGGCTACAAAATTTAAGGCAGTGACATCTACTGCAATATGGCAAAACTTCTTAACGCATAGATATTTCATAGAAAAAATAAATGTATGAGACTGTTAAGACACTGGCAAATGATCCACAGTCAAATATAACGTGTTTTATATCCGCATTTTCTTCAGAGCAAAAAGTACACTTGCTGTCACCAATGATTCTCATCCTGTTGAGATGTGCTGGGACTAAACAATGACCAAAGCGCAAGCGATTAATGACAGTTATGAACTTTCTGCTGGAATATTTGAATTTGCTGTACCACGGCGTTGTTGGTAAGTCTTTCTGTAATTCTGCATACCATTTTCCTTTTGTTTCCAGCGTTGCGTTCCAATAATCTGTCCATATCTTCTTAAATAAACTTTTAAGTAGTTGATAATAATCCGTGAAAGGGACCTTGAAAGATTCCGTAAGATCCTCGTCGTGATCCTGACGAGTCGCCAGATCTACAACCTCATTACCAGCTATGCCACTGTGAGATGGAACCCACAAAAATTCTACGTGTTTTCCCAACTTTTGTACAGTGTACTTAATTCTATGTACTATGTAATTTTGTTTATAACTCAAGTTACAATTACTTAAACTAGATAACACACTCTTAGAATCACTTACTATTAATATATTACTTACACTATTTACATATCTGCTTACACTATGTTCATTGGTATTTACAATACTATTTACATATGTTAAAGCAGCTAGTATAGCCCAACCTTCTGCAGTGAAAATGCTACAATTGTTTGGCATTTTAAAACATTTGGTTACTTTCTTTTGTGGGTCATAATATGCTGCTTTAACATAATCATTGGTTTTAGACCCATCTGTGTAAATGATATAGAAATTTGATTTGTCACTCAAAACTTCAAAAAAATCATATTTATTTTTAACAGTATCTAACAAGCACTTGATATCAAAATAAGCTAATACATTACTATATGGGAATTCATACACTGGCCATTGATTTTTTATATACATGTCTCTTGTCAAGTTTTTTACCTTAACTAAAATGGTTGAAATTTCAGGCAGTGAACCAGACATAACAGTATTTGCTGATATGGAGGATGTTACAGCTGACTGTGTGACCTCTAGAGGATAGTCAATATTATCAAGAACCATACCATTACTGCAGGATAACTCTTTGAGACAAAATCTCTCAGCCAGCTGTAAACGTCTCAGGGATAAAGGAGGTATAACATTTTCAATTTCCATAGAATTTATAGGGGTGGTGCGCATTGCTCCACTAATTATTCTTAGAGCCATATTTTGTATAACATCAAGTTTTCGTAACAAAGTGGTACTTGCATTCATATAAGCTATGCAACTATAATCAAAATGACTCCTGACTATGCTTTTATATAACATATTAAGAGTTATTGGGTCAGAACCCCAAAAAGTTCCTGCTAAACTCCTAAGGACATTAATACTTTTCATGGCATTTTGGCAGATGTAGTCAATGTGTTTATCAAATTTCAGTTTATCATCTATGATAACACCTAAAAATTTATGCTGATTAACAATAGGAATCAAATTGTTATTATATACAATATTTACATTGGACTGTGCCAATAATTCTTTACTAAATAATAATACTGAACTTTTTTCTGGACTTATATCTAATTTTAAAATATTACTATAATAATGTTGTAATTGAGCCAAGGCTCTATTCATATTGTTAACAGCCATATTTAAATTTTGGTTTGTTGTGTATAAAAGCAAGTCATCAGCAAATTGTAATATTTTGACTTGGGAAGTATTCACATATCTAAGAATCTGAGATGTATACAAGCTATACAACAGGGGAGAAAGTGTTGCACCCTGCATTGTGCCTTTACTAACCAACCTAGGGCCATGTAGCTTATTATTAAATTTAACATACAATGTTCTTTGGTACAAAAATTTAAAAATCCAGTTTAAGATCTTACTTGGTAAACCCAATTCATGTAAAACACGAATTAGGCATTCAATATTAACATTATCAAAAGCACCTTTGACATCTAAAAAAGCACATATGACGTTAGAGTGACTGAGTTTAGCCTTTTTAAGGTCTGATATGCATGATACAAAGCTTTCAGAACAACTTCTGCCCTTTCTGAATCCATACTGTATATTTGGTAACTTATCTTGAGTTTCAGCAAAATAATCCAAGCGTAACTTAAGAATGTTTTCAAAGAGCTTACCTAAGCAAGATGATAAAGATATAGGTCTATAGGATGAAGGACTATATACAGATTTATTAGGCTTTAAAATTGGAATGACGCATTGAGTTTTCCATGATTCTGGTATAAGAAGACTGTTCCAAAGTTTATTATAAACATTTAATAAAATTTGTAAGGCATTAGGATGTAACTTTTTTATTAAGATGTATGGTATGTTATCTAGACCTGGGGTTGTATCTTTTCTACTCTTAAGTGCTGTATGCAATTCATTTATTGTTAATTGATTATTAAGGAAGCAGTTAGACTCGGATTCAACAGACTCTGTTAAAATGTCATTTATACTATTTTCATTTAATACTGATATGTCTGATAAGTTTTCTAAGAATTGAGGTACCCAATCATCATTTAAATATTTGTTAGAAGAGGAGCCTATCCTTTTAAACTTTTTAATATAACCCCATATTCTTGTAACAGGTGTCATTCTATTAAAACTACTGCATAAGTCATGCCATGAATTGATATTCTCCTCTTTTAATGTTCTTTTCTTTTGAGCATCAAGCTTTTTGTATTTTATGAAGTTTGGTATACTTGGTGAAGTTCTATATTCTAACAGAGCTTTCTTAGATTTTTGAACGGCCTCATTACAGGTTTGGTTCCACCAAGGTGCTGGTTTTCTTAAAATTTGCATAGTATGGTTAGATTTCTGTTTAGGGACTGTTTTTATTCGTATATCATTTAAAATATTTACGAAATTATCATACAGATCAAGAGGTTCTATGTTTTCTATGTTCAAATGAGAGAAACAAGTTTCTGATAATTCATAATATTTAGACCAATCTGCTTTACTATAAATAATTTTTCTTCCACAGGTCTGACTTCATATGTTGATGGCTTTACATTTAAAACTACCTGGGTTGGGTAGTGATAACTGCCCATAGGATCGTCATGAACCTGCCATTCACAAAGAGGAGCTAATGCTGAACTAACCAGGGCTAGATCAATAGCTGATGGATTCCTGTTTGGATATTGAACAGTAGTGGCCTTGCCATCATTTAAAACACACATGTCAAATTCATCAAAAAGATTATATAAACTGTTACCCCTATTATTGTTTGTATGACATCCAAACAATATATGGTGTGCATTAAAATCGCCCATGATAAGACACGGCTTGGGAATTTCAAGAAGCACCTTTCTCATTTTATTACTATCAAATCTGTTGCTATTGGGAGGACAATAAACACATAAGATATGCAATCTACCTATGGAAGTCTCAATTGAAATACATATATTTTGGACTGACTCATAAAAAGTTGTATCTATAACATTATAAGCTAAATTTTGATTTATCAAGATACCTACTCCATTGTGTGCATTAACAGATTTTTTATATATAAAGTTGTATGACGTAAAACGAGGAATTACAGAATTATTTTTAAGCCAAGTCTCATTCAACAGACATATTTCTATTTTTTGTTCTGAGAGAAATGTTTTTAGTAAGGCCTTCTTACTCTGTAAGCTTTGTATATTAAATTGTGCTATATTTAAAAATGTATCCATCATTTAATAATTAAATTAGCTAATAACATTTCTTTTATTCTTTTATTTGTGATTGGAACATTATCTTTATTATTACCAAGACCAATTAATGATTTAACAATGGCATTTATAATTATATCATTATTTACAATTTCTTCAGCAAATGACTTTGAGTTCTCACCCAAAGTCCTTTCATTTGACTTTTTAAGAGCTGGGAAAACATTGTTGGACATAGTTGGGGGAGGTGTACTCACCACACTGGCATATGAACGGTTTTGGTTGAGGAATTTCTTCTTTTTTTCCTCCATCTTTTGTTTCTTTATTGGGCAATCCCTGGAAATTGCGAGATGGTTGCGACTGCAGTTTATGCAAATAATTTCATCAATTTCACATTCTTTGTATGAGTGCTGACCAGCACAGGGAGAACACATTTGTTCCCCACGGCAAGCTCTTGCCGAGTGATTGAATTTCAGACACTTATAACACTGTAGCAGAGGTGGTATATAAATATGTACAGGGTATCTAAACATTTCAATGTATGCATGTTGGGGCAGTGATGTTGCGGCAAACGTTACCGCTATAGTGCCCAATGGCGTGAGTTTGCCATCTACTTTCCTCATAAATCTTTTAATTGAGATTACTTCAACATCACTTTGAATGTTTTTGTAAATTTCCTCATTTGACATAGTTTTTGGCACATAGCGGATAACGCCTGTTGTTTCCGTCATGTACGCAGGAACGAACGCTTTTAATTTATTTTTTCCTAAGAAATGGTCCATTTTTAAGAAACTGTTCGCGGGTGCAGGTTTTTTAAACGGTATCCCGACTTTGTAGGCATTGACGCGGTGCACACCTACAATGCCTTTAACATTTTCTGTAAATAATTTGGTTAGTCCAATTGGGTTTTTGTTGCCCAGTTTTTCATTGTCGATCGATTCAACGAAAACTACACAATCACCACTGTGGCATTCCGGAAATTGTCTTTTATAATTTGGTTTCACAAACATTTTGTAAAATGAAGAAGACTGTGCAGAGTCCGTGGGAGCCAATTTCCGCTTTTTCGGCTCTTTATCGATGGGGGCATCGCCCCCATCGCTTTCCGTCCCCATTTTACTCTATCACTAGTATTTTAAAGAACTATTTAACAAATATATACAAAAAAATTACAATTTTATATCTAGGAAAAAAAATTTAAACACCCGCGCGATTTGATTTCCCGCCAGAGAATCCCAATGCATGCATTTGATCTTAGTGTTGCCACAGATAAAAAATTTGACCCAGGTTACATACCTTGAAAAATTTCATTTTATTAAAAAAATGTGGGCAATGTTGGCGTATTTCACGGTAATTGATCCATAGCATTGACCGGCTGTTTAAAATACGCCACGATGTTTTTTACGTGATCGCAAAGATCTGAAAATGCGGTATTTGGCCCCAGCGACAATGAGATTTAAACAATGTGCCATGCATAGAATTCCGCGATCATTTCCTTATGGCCAGGATGCTAAATTTGAAGTTATTCTAGCGTCATGGGGACCTATTGGATTTCAAAGTTTATGTTCCATAAAGAAAAAAGTTTATTTCAAGTTTTCTATTTTAGCGAATAAACATTTTCAAAAATGTACCTAAAAAAAAATAGTCGCATAAAAATACTCGAGCGCGTCAGTCATTTACAGTGTGTATGTGCTTTATATTTCTGATAACCATTAGATATTAATCTGACAATTAATTCAAGGGGGGTGGCCGTAACTAGCAGTTGAACAACAAAATTTTGAAAAAATTAAAAAGTTATTCGAGCATGTCAGGCATTCAAAGTGAATACCCTTAAAATGACTGACGATTTGGATGTGAGACAAACTCATAATAGTATATATTTATGCAGGAGGGTCAAATTGATGTTATTTTGATCCTACTGTATAATAATCTAACAATTACATATATGGAGGGATATCGCTAGTCTGAGCATTTTGAAGCATTTTGTTTGTCGTTTCTTCTTTTTCTTAATGGATGCAGTAGAAAAAAAAAACACATTTACGCATAATTTATTAATTTATTAATATTATATATAATTAAAAAACCACTCACTGACTGATTGACATAATTGTTCTCCCACTTGCCGTGCTAGGAGGGGAAAACTTTTTATGGGGTTGTATAGAAGGTGTCGGGGTGAGTATGGGAAAAATCTGAAACTACCCCTTTTCAACCCCCTTCTTTCAACCCCATTGCTTATCTCAGAAACCTGACGTCGAAGAGAAAAATGGTTTTCGGGGTTGTATAGAGGGTGTTTGGATGAGTAGAAAACGAAAAAAAAAACTACCCCTTTTCAACCCCCTTTTTACAACCCCTTTGCGTATCTCAGAAATCTGATATTTTAGAGAAAAATGGTTTTCGGGGTTGTATAGAGGGTGTTTGGATGAGTATATGGCCAATAAAAAATTCAACCCTATTCAACCCTTTTCAACCCCCTACTTTCAACCCCTTTGCGTATCTCAGAAACTTGACATTGTAGAGAAAAATGGTCTTCGGGGTTGTATAGAGGGTGTCTGGATGAAAATATGGCCAAAAAAAATTCAACCCTCTTCAACCCCCTTCTTTCAACCCCTTTGCGTAACTCAGAAACCTGACATTGTAGAGAAAAATGGTCTTCGGGGTTGTATAGAGGACATCTGGATGAATATATGGGCAAAAAAAATTCAACCCTTTTCAACCCCCTTCTTTCAACCCCTTTGCGTAACTCAGAAATCTGACATTGTAGAGATAATAATTGTTACTAAAAATACCAAAAAGACACCGCGGGTTGCTTGCAACTCGCGCCCCCAAGCGAAATACTAGTTTATTAATATAAAATTAGATGTACAATATTACAATTTATAATACATATTTAATCTTCATCCCCACTGGATTCATCTTCGAAGTTTGTTTCCACTTCTTCTTCGTGAAAGTCCTCGTCATCTCGTGATCCTGTAACCAAGAATGATTATGATACATCATAATGTTATATTTATGTTAATTATAATAGTATATTATATAGTAGAAAACGTGCCTGAATCAAAAGAATCTCCTAAAATGTCTTCGTACGCTTCAGGAAGTTGATTTCCAACGAACCAAGTTATCTCCAATTTTCCATCTACAATTCTCCATCCGTATTCTACAGGTTCTCCTTAGGAATACGATTGTGAGCGTTTCTCCACAAACAAGCGATATATTTTGTTCGCAATAAATGTTGTCGCAGCTCCGATAACGAAGTGTGCATAAACTCGACTTTTACGCGCTCAGTTTTGAACTTAGTTTTTGTTGTATCACCCGTAATAATGAACCGATTTTCATGAAATTTGTATTAATTGAAAGAAGAATGAATGAAGACTAAACCCAAAAATATTCGATGTGAAGAATATAAGCCAAAATGTTTTAAATTGCGGAAATACCGCCACTTATATATCGAAATGTACAAAAGTCGAGTTAATCTTCGTTAGCACGGCAGCGCTGTTCGCTTTACCCATAGACTACTATTTATTGGCTTAACCTTTTCTCCACGATTCCACCGACATCCCAGAAACCGTCAGATTATTAGGGTTTCGTAATTCTAAGAGTGTTTCCTTCAAAATAAAAATAAAAATCAAACGCACGCGAGTATTTCGAGGTGACGTTTTGTTTACAACTTTGCGACTCGCTTATTTCTTAAAATGTCACGCTCGAATTGTCAAATTGTTGAGATATACACTTTTACCTAACTTCTCTTAATCTGCCGCGCTCGATTTTTTTTAAGGATCAATTTTTTTTTACTAATCTGATGGGTTACCCTCAACGCAACCCACCATATGAAAGGTTCATACTTGGTAGGGGTTCATTACAGGATGCAAGGGTTCTTCCTGTATAATTTTCTGACACGCTCGAGTAACTACAAAAATCCCAGCTTGGGCTTCCCTACTATAAATACAATCGCACCACTGCCATTATATTTGCGCCCCTATCAGTTGTACCTAATGGCAACGATTTTATTTTTGTCAATCTTAAACCCTTCATAGATTTCTTCCCAGCATTATTTTATATACTATCCTGAATGAACCTAAAAAAGAATCATGCCTATTGCATATATATTTTTACAATGTGCAGATAAATTATATGTAATTGTTGACATTACATCAATTAAAATAATTAGTCTGGATAATCTTACAATACATTACATAGTAATTCAAAAATATACCTGAGTCAGATTTGCGCACATAGGCTTATATTTTGAAGGATAGCAAGCGATTCCTTAATGTTGTCAATTAAATGAACCGTTAATACTAAGAAACTCCTTGTAGAATTAGTGAGAGTGAGTACATATATCGCTTGTAAAACATAAAAGTGAACATCTGACGAGACCTGGAGCTCGACCGGTTTTTGATTCTCAATAGTCACCATTCTTTCCTTCAAAGTGTTCATACGGTCATTTGTGGACCACAATGAAGATCTCAACAGAAAAAGTATTATAAAATGCTTGCGTGTCATCTGGTATACACTTAATATTAATATTGAAAATAACAATTATAGATCTTGCTTCAAGGATCACTCGCTTTACTCTGCATGTGCGATTTATTGACATTCTTACTAATTATTCAAGTTAACAAAACTGTTAACATTATAATTCTGATTCTAACAGTTGGTTCAACTTGATAGTGCAAATTGGCAACAGTTTTTCTCTAAACTTATCAGGAATTTATTATTAACTTCCTATAGTGTGATACAGGCTAACTGATATACTTACTTTGTGTCAAACCTGATACTATTGAAATGGAAATGATATTTCTGCAAATGTTCTTTGCATTGAAAAAAAACTCCTTTTGTTTTTCAGTATTAAGTTATGGTGTTACGGCAGCTGCTGTGGTAAAGGAACATAACTATAGTGTGATAAGCAGACCTAAGCGAAAATCTTTAATTGAAGGTAATTTATTTAAATTAGAGCTAATCCTGGTACTATACGAGTATATGAAAACTATAGGTGTAAGTACAATAGACTAATTTTCCTTAACACACCCACTAATCCAGATGCGAAAGTAATTCTGTCTGTCCAAGTATTAACCACTGAACCGATTTTAATTAATTTTTGAATAGTAATAGATTGGATCTTGAAAAAGGAAAGAAAGTCGGTTAAAAGTATATGTACTTTTAACCGACTCAAAAAAGGAGGTTATGGTTTTAAAGCGACTTTTAATTTTATAGAAGTAACAGTTTAACTGACTTTAAAATTATTTAATTTTGAATTTTATCTTAATTTTTCAGGTACTCCTGGAAGTTACAAAGTTACGCATATTAAACCATCGCAGACGAAAATTAAATATTTAGAGTCTGACAAATGAAAGTAGACGTTATTTGCAAACTGTTAAAGATAAAGATAATTTTATTTTGCAAATATGGGTAGCAAAAAGATGACAAAAAAAATAAGAGTACAGCCATATTTTACCAAGTAGGCATGCAAAAGATTTAAAACATCAACTAATTACATAACTTAATTATATACCTACAATTTTAAATATTACACACTAATACAGTTTTAATTTTGGTATTATTATTTATTATACATAACTATGCACTAGCAAAATTCTTTCTCAATCAGGAACTCCTTACTATTATAATATGCTTTCGCCACCAAAAAGCTTCGGAGTCTCTTTTTGAATAATGGAAGCGGAAGCTCTTTCCATGTCTTGGCAATTTGTTATAAATGACTGGCGCCATGCAGTAGACACTTGCGCATAAGTGCTGTCTTGGCTGACTCCAGACATAACACACTATTATCACGTCTATTGCGGGGTGCTATATCTGATAGTCATCTAAATCGACTGGGATTTGCCTTTACAAACACAGCTACTTCAAATATGTACAAACAAGGTAATGTCAATATTTTGTCATTTCTAAAGTATGGTGCACAACTGTCCGTAGGTTTTAGTCTAAACATCGCTCGAATGCATCTTTTTTGTACCTTGAAGGCGGTCTCTCTTTCAGTAGAGTTTCCCCAAAATATGATCCCATATCGTAAATGTGATTCTGCTATCCCATAATATGCAGTCAGAAGAGCATCTGTATTCAATATAGGTGATAATGAGTGTGGAGCGTATGCAGACTTACTCATTTTCTTGCATAAAATATCAATGTGCGATTTCCAATTTAGTTTTTTATCAATTTCAAGACCCAGAAATTTTGTAGCTTCAACTTCTTCTATTGTATCATCATTATAGTGTATATTTAAGTTAATACTAGAGGTCTGTTGTCTAAAATGAATTACTTTAGTTTTACTCAAATTTATTTTTAAATTGTTTGCATCTAACGTTTACCATCTGTTTTAAACTATTATTAATTTCACTCATACGTATCTATATTTTTATATGGTAACTTTTTTTGCTAAATTGATTACGTCGTTAGAAATAATAGAACGTACTACAATAATAAATTAACGTTCAGAAAACAGAAATACAAGTTCGTTTGCAAAAAGCCGAAGTTTTATTGAATGATTTTGCACAAGTGCAGGATGAAATAGATCTTTTATTGCCAGATAGTCAGTTGTCATGCGAAATAGAGGTACGAGAGTCCTTTGAGAATAGGTATTCCATAGTAATTAATGCCAAATGTTTGCTCAATTTAAATGATCCTAACATTCCTACCTCTCAGGAAATGACTTTTAAGCCTCTAACCTCCATTAAATTACCCACAATCAAGTTACCAACTTTGACGGCTCGTATGATCAGTGGTTGGAGTTTAAAGACACGTATTTGTCTCTTATTCATCATTCGAAAGATATTGATGACATACAAAAGTTCCATTACTTACGTTCTGCTCTAACTGGTAACGCCTTACAAGTAATTAAATCCTTAGAATTTTCTGCAGATAATTATTCAATTGCATGGGATCTACTTGAAAATCGGTATAACAACGATCGTTTGCTGCTAAATAATCATTTAAAAGCTTTATTTGCTATGTAGTCAATGCACAAAGAGTCTTCAGCTCAACTTAAAATGTTAGGTGAACCTACTGAGTCTTGAGATTCCATAGTAATTTTTACTATAGTGTCAAAGTTAGATGCTACTACAGAAAGGGAATGGGAAAATTATGCAGGGAATTTAATAAATAACGCAGTACAGGGAAATTGCTCTTCGGGCTATAAAATGACCCGACCAAAAATTAAAATAGATGATTTTATTAGATTTCTTAAAAATAGGGCAGATGTGCTTGAGATGGTCAATGTTACTAATAATAATAAAGTAGGCGATAATTATTCAAAAAGGCCGCAGTCGAATCAAGTCAATACTCATAGTTATGTTGCTACGCAAACTCATAATGAGAACTCTAAAAATAATAAAAACAAATCCGCTAGAACTACAAAACGTTCGCAAGTTTGCAATTTGTGTGATGTTAATCACGCTCTTTATCCATGTAACAAGTTTTTAACTTTGTCGATTAATGATAAGTCTAAATTCATCGAACATAAAAAACTATGTCGCAATTGCTTGCGAGTCGGCCATACTGATGCAAACTGTTGGTTCGGACCCTGCAAACAATGCAACTTAAAACATAATTCTTTACTTCAATGTATCACAAAAGTGATAAATGAATCATCACAAGTGAAAACGCAGCAGGAGGCTATTGCAGGCCAGCCACAAACCGCGGTGTTGCATTCAGCTACTCAAGCAAACTTAATAAGCAAGAAAACAGCTGTTTATCTTTAAAATTGCAGCCTGTCTTGCTATCCACAGCATTAGTGGAGATTGCTGATAGCAAAAATAAATATCACACAATTCGAGCATTACTCGATAGTGGCAGTCAACAATGTTTTATTGCTGAACCTTTATGTAAACAATTAAATACTAAAATGCTACAGTCCAATGTTCAAGTTAAAGGCGAAGGGCACTGCGTTACACAGTCCACGCAATCATGCGAAATTAAATTGAGGTCTAAAACTAACAATTATCATAGAAACTTAAAATGTTTAGTTTTACCTAACATTACCGCTCCATTACCATTGCTTAACATAAATAATATTACGTTTAACATTCCTGATTATGTGACATTAGCAGATCCAAACTTTTATTTGCATAATGCAATTCAGCTGCTTATTGGTGCAAGTCTATAGTCTTCCACCATATCATTGCGATCTAAATGCCATTGAGCTAACATGGAGTTTAGGTAAACGGAAAGTGGCAAGTAAGAATATTGCCCTGCCATCTGAGCAGTTCGAGAAACTGATTCAAGAGTCGTTTGAAAATATAACTCCAGAGGAATGGAAGAAAATGACTGACCGTGTAATTCACATTGAAAATAAATATAAAGAAAGGAATAGAATAACTGAACAAAATTATGGAAATTATTCAGATAATCCTATCCTACTGTTTGTTTAGATAGATGAATGTTTGTTACTCTTTCTCACAAAAACCACTGAACGCTTTTAGACGAAATTTGGTAAACAGATAGTTTAGAACCTGTTCTTGTGGCATCATTTTTTATTTGTAGCGGGTGGAGCCGCTGGCAACAGCTATTATCACATAATAGGTAGGTAACTAATCGTCTTTATATTCCAATAAAATATACTGATTTTTGCACGAAATGCCTCTTTTAGTATTAATAATAATGGGTGAACTGATTTTACATCACGAAACTTCAGTTTACTTCGTCTGTTAAAGATACGACTTTACGTACAACTGGAACCATAGATTCCCATATTTGGACCCTTTCGACCTGTCCACACAAGTGGTGTACAAATAGTTTTTTTACACAAAAAAAAAACAACAAAAAAAAAGCCTAAAGTATCAAGACAGGTCATTAAACCTACAATTACATTTATATATATTTTTTCAGTCTACTTTCGTGTGCCAGACTATAAGAAGTGAGATTTGCCTTTTACGCAAACAAGACCAGTCATTTCGTGACCGATTGGCTAATGCGGAAAAGTTAAATAATAACATTTTATTTCGACGCATTACAAAGGACATGTGTAAACCAACAAAGTTGTTTGCGCATATGCAGCTTCGATCGAGTAAGAAGCCCAAAGGTAGACGATTTACTACTGAAGAAAAAATGTTATGCTTGTCCTTTTTAAAAAAAGAGCCCCACATGCTACAGGCTGTTATGTAATTATTTTACACTGCCGTCAACTAAGGCTATGAAACGTCTATTAAGTGAAATAAAAGTGTCACTAGGGATAAACCCAATCATTTTCGAGAGAGTTAAAAGTACATTAGAACATAAAGACACGTTCGATCAATAGGGTAGTTGACTAAAAAAATCTAATTAGTCCGTCAGATAGATTTCCAAAAAATATTGGACACGTATTTTTTCTTTTTTCACGTAAACAAAAAATGAAGCCGATACAGAGCGTTGAAAACTCGTGTGACGTCACTACTCGCTACAATTTTTACCGAGCCGTAACGTCACAAGCCCCCACTCCTGATCTTTGATGCTTTGTATCTTCGTCAGTTTTTATAGATTTGATAAAGGAAAAAATACGTGTCCAATATTTTTCTATAATCTAACTGACGGACTAAACATAATCATATATTTTTTACTCAGGAAACATCCCTATTATGTAGTCTTATCTT
This sequence comes from Hecatera dysodea, assembly GCA_905332915.2. Taxonomy (NCBI): domain Eukaryota; kingdom Metazoa; phylum Arthropoda; class Insecta; order Lepidoptera; family Noctuidae; genus Hecatera; species Hecatera dysodea. The sequence continues at coordinate 3,163,850 of HG995290.1, read as the reverse complement.
TGAAGAAATGTCTATTACGCCTCACATAAATTATAACGTCCATAAAGATGAGATGGAAGGTTTCGCATGTGACAAAAATACAAAATTTGCTGATCATGCATTGTATTTATGATAACATGGGATAAAGCGAAATTTTAAACAGCCAATCGCTTATTATTTTACAAACTCGTTACATAAAATAGAGTTAATAAATGTTATAAAAATGGTCATTCAAAATATAATTTTATGTACCGTATGTGACCAAAATCAAATTAATGTTGGTGCCTTATCGGAACTGGTCAATGAAACCTTTTTACGCCAAAATAAAGAGTGGCATGGAATTTGACAAAAGGGCTTAGAAATAATTTACTTACCAAAGACCTTATATATAAAAAAATATAAAATGGGATTATTACCAAATGGTTTATTTAGCAGACAAAACGTATGGAGAGCTGCGGCTTCTTAACAAGTTCACAGAAGAGCATGTTAATCCAGAGAAAATTAATAAATTGCGCGTAAAATCAGCGACTCAATTATTTAGTCACAGTTTTGCTGTTGTAACGCACCATTTGACGGCAAGAGGAGATCTTCCCGAAGAATGTCGTCAATTCAATGATTTTACCATTTTAGTCTCTCCATACCGAATGGCAAAATTTTTAAAGGGCCTGTAAAACGCAGTTCTCATCACGAATTGTGGCGAAAAGCCAAACATGTATTAAAAACAGTAAAATATATTTTAAAAAAAAAATTGGTGATACAGTTCGATTGACGGAGACAGTGGTTCCATCAGTAACAAACTTTACTAAAACTATTGAAGGCATAGAATATATTTGGAAAGTGCTATCTAATAAATATGGATTAGTTGCAATGTTGACAAGGAACTTCAACCAAGACCCAGTAGAAAATTTCTTTGAGAATATCAAGAGTTATGGTACACAAAATACTGCACCAAATTCTGTGTTGCATTTGAAGGAGCCTTCAAGGCATTAATGCTTACCAATTTTAACTCTCCACAGTCAAGGAGGGCAAATTGTGAGAAGGACACCGATGACTGCCTCCAAAAATTAGACTATTTTAAAGAAAAAATAAATATTCCTGATGTTCCCAAGGAAAATGAAAAAAAAATCATTTCGATAATGAAATATGTTTCGACCAGCCACCCGAAAATGATACTGGTCAAAGCAACTATATCTGTGGTTGGGTTCTGAAGAAATGCCTTAAAAATATTGTAAAAGGCTGTCATTATTGCAAATTAAATTTAATAGAAAACACAACCATTAACTGAAACAATTCATTTATTAAAGCAAAATAATATTTAAATAAAAAGTGGCTTTGCTATCCTACACTGAAGAAGAAGCACAAAATATAAATGTTCATTTTTTAAAATAAATGTACCCAAAAAGCATTTAAAACAAACAATGCTGTCTTTTATAGATATGTTGGTTCACTGTCCTTTTGACTGCCCAATTTACAAAGCCAATTTAAAAGATATGTTTATAGATACAACCATAAATATTTTAATACATAGTTGGTGTCGATCCATCAATCGAATTTTAGCAGGAAAGATTAATTACAATGGTGAAGATGTAACCAAAATTGCTGCCTAAATGTATTTTAACAAACACAAAAATTATAAAAATAGAAAATAAGTTATTATACTTAAATAAAGCTGTGTCATTGTATTTTGTTGTTTTATTTTATTTTTCATCATATCCTTGTGGCAGTTTCATCGATAATGAGCTGTATTGTTCTAGTAATTTATCGTTACAATATTTGTACAGTAAATTACTAGAACAAAATAGTTCATGGGAAAACAAAATAATTGAATTGAAATACACAATAAAGGTACCTGTCCTATAGACATGCTGTACATACCTAGCTATGGATGTACATATTTATACTTAGTTCTGGTTACAAAATACAGAGTGCGCTTCAAAAATGATATGCAAAATAATAATTATGAGAGGGCTCTCTTTTCCCTATTAGTTACTATACTCTTTGGTATATGGTGGTGAAGATACTTTCCGGTATGATTCGTTAACGTCTGAGGAGTCCAGTTTTGGTCTTGGTGCTAAGATAGTTGTGGCTCTGTGTAAAAGTATACCAGTCCGTGCTTGTTCTATGGTATATTTGGATATTTTTTTTACAAATTTAGAGTTGGTTAACTATTTACGAGAAGAAATGGGCATATTTTCTTTAGGTACCATTAGGTCTAGCAGACTGCGAGGAGCGGAAAAAAGGTTACTTACAGAAAAAGCTCTTAAAAATGAAACCTTGACGCTCTCATTCGCAAGTTGTCTGTAACAAAAATAAATTATGTGTCGTCAAACGGTTTTACAACAAATGTGTAACTGTTGAGCCTGTCAGTACCATACAACGTTATGACAAAGTAGCGAAAAGAAGAATAGCTGTACCCTGCCCAGAAATTGACTCTTGCCATTCTGAACGAAAATATAAAGTCACGTTCCAACTCAGATTCAGAGCCCTCCCAGACTGGCTATGTCATTTCCTCAAAACTACTTAATATTGACATTCCTACCTTTGATGGGAAAGACTACACCAAATTTAAACCATTTTAGAGTTGTTTATTGCTGTCATTGATAACAATACAACATTGTCGGAAGTCCAGAAGCTATTTTATTTAAGAAAATATTTATTAGATGAGGCAATGTCAGTAATTGTGAACCTGCCTCTCACAAATAAGTTCTACACGGAGGCTTAGAAATATGAAATAAACGATATGATAATAAGTCAAGATTCATCTGCAATCACGTTAACCTGCTTCTGGACATCCCATCAATGCTAAAGGGCACAGCTGCATCTATAAGGACATTTGTTTCCTACATTGAGCGGTAGTTGCATGCATTTGGGAAAACATAGGAAAAAGGAATTTAAAAAAATTCAGTGTATGTCTTTCTCGCGTTGCAGTTGTTAATAACAACTGATGTTCCCATATCATGCCACTTTAAATATACATGTTTTTCCCATTAAAATATTATATGTATATTATGTTCGATTTATATTTCTTTTCACTTAAAAAAGTATTTTAAGATTTTTTTGTTCTTGTTGTTAGGATATTTTAATGATTTTATAGAAAATCGATTTGCATTTTTGCGAAATGTAACACTCGATACGGCTGTCACTTGTCAATCAATCGGATGTCAGCAACGGATTGCCGGATAGCGTCATAACGTTTCTCGCTCGTATTATGTTTATTTTGTGTGCTACCTTTAATTACCGACCCGTGCTGTGTTTTTGGACAATAATGTAACTGCTTTTGTGACCGACCCTGTTTCGTTCTCGGACTCCGTTCTTCCAGAAATACCTATTGATGTTTGCACGCATTTTGGACTCCGAGTTTGCCTTTTGACATTTGTCTAGGTACGTAACAAATTTTTTTCTTTCGTAATATCTTACAGAGATTTCTGAATATTAAAATTCTAATTAATACACGTGACAGATTGGTCTTTTAGCTATCTTTGAACACCAGCTTGAATGCAATTTATATTACGGATTGTGAGAAAAACGACTACATGTTTGAAGTGGGATTTGTTACAACCATCCCTACCACTAGGGTTGGTTGTAACTGCGTAAGGGGATGTTTGCAACAATGTGAATAAAATGTAGTTACTATCATAATCAACATATTTATTTATAATCAGCCTTTTGGGATAACATTAGTATCACAAGTATTATAAAAAAAAAAAAACATAAAAAATAATCAAGGAAACAATAATCTTTGAAAATAATCAACATAATTCAAAAATGAGATCTCAATCACACAAACAATTATGGCACACATAACTTACTTCATTATTAGTGCAGTCTACATGAGCCCACAATTGACACTAGGCAATGTACCCATTTTTCATTTGACCTGCTGTTAGAAAAGGGTTCCATGCAAACTATACAGAAGCAATCTTCGCTGTCAGAATCATCACTATCCTTTATTATTTTAGCATCCTTTTTTGTCTTTTCTGCCTAATTTTATTTTGTTTTAATAGTTTTCTTAAAAACTAGTCTTTGGATTTATTGTCCCTTTAGCAGTCTGAAAAATGGATTTCTTAACTTCTTTAGCTCTTAACCTTCTTTCTTCTTGTTCTTGAATTTCAAGCTTTTTTGGAGTATCAATCACTATTGCCGATTTTCTGCATTTCCTTCCTTTTCCATTATTCTTTCTGGCTCCTGCTTTTGGCAGGGGCTTAACTTCATAGGGGCTAAACGATGTCATCATAATGTCCTAATCACTAGCTGAACAGATAGATGGGAAGTAGTTATCAGACGATGTTGATGGAATAGCCACATCTACTTCCGATTTTGATGGTAAGGCCATTATTGTTGGCAAAATTGATGCAGGAGGAGTTCTTGGCAGTAATGGTGAAGCTAGTGAAGCCGGTGAAGTTACCAATGACGGAGTTCTCAATGGTATTAGTACACTGCAAGCAGTTACAACAGATGATTCGCTGTCCCTACAGCGAATCATCTGTTGTAACTGCTTGCACGCATGGTGATGATGGTAAAGATGGTATTGCATCAATCTGACGACTTATTGACGGAATCGAGTCTGGTATTGGGACTGCAACCTCACTTTGTGGGGGCAGCAAATCATCAGTCGAAATCGCTTGCACGCGTGATGATGATGAAGTGGGCATTATATCAATCTGACAACTTGTTGAAGGAATTGGGCTTAGTAGTGGAACAGTAGTATCTTCTAACTGTCGATCAGTAACGGAGCTGGGCAAGAAGTCCACATCCGTAAATACTTGTGTATTAATGGGCCATATCCCTGTGCAAGCAAAACCTGCCTGTATATTTCGCGGTGTTACGGCGATTGGAAACGAGTCTCGGACTATACTGGGTATATCGTACATTGTCATAACTTTCCCAGGATGTGATCGCATCCAGTTGTTACAGCATGCATTGGCTTTCTTCAGAGGTCCAAATACAAAATACACTGCGATCAAGCGGCTGCATCTTGTGGGTGCAGTGTGGCGGGAAAGTCAAAAGATCTACACCAGAATCTCTGCATAAATCGATATTATTTCAGTGCTATATGGGAACTGTGGTTGTCCAAAGGAAGAATGCATTTATTTCTTTAGGTGGTCTTGCAAGAGTCTTGAAGTGACTCAAAAATATGTTGAAACCATCTTCCTGCATCCAACCACTTCTATTCGCGCTTCCAACTGACCCTTCAGGTGTATCCCGGATAAAATGATCCTTAATCCTTTTTCGTGGGAATATAAACATCAGAGGTATACTGTTTCCAATAGCGTTAACTGCAGTGGCTACTGTAACCAGCTCGCCACGTTCTGCAGATGTTACTGAGCTTACTTGCTTGGTGCCTCTTCCTGCTACAACTGTTTGGTTTTTGTACAGTAGTTACCCTACCAGTTTCATCCATATTTCATATAGCTGATGCAGTATAATTGTCTCGTTCTAGAATCTCAGTATAATGTCGGAAAAACAAATCGACGTAGCTTTGATTGAAACTCGTTGCTCGAGCAATACTTGTTGCTTGTGGGGCTCTTATTGATAATCTCGGATTACGACGCATAAGCAATCGCAACCAGTTATCACCAGCACATTTATTGGACCTCCACGAGCTGGGAGTTTCTTTATTATATTTAATTGCTAGTTGAAACGCCAGTATTCGTACTTGAAGTAAATACCCAGTATTTTTTCTTCATCGTCGGTAAAAACTCCTTTTTTCCGATACATAACACAAAGTAATCACGAGTTTTTCTTCTGCAAAGACAGTATCCCGTACCACATAATTTTGACAAGGAGTCAAATCATCTTGAATCATTTCTAGTAATTCATCAAATGATGTTACTGACATCCGGAAGTACTCTTTTCACCGTGTTCTCTGAGCTTTGGATATAATGTTATAAACATACTATGCGTCATTTTGTCACGTAGAATTGGGCGAATCGCTTTAATGCCACTGCAACGGTTTATCGCCGGACACCACAGCAGCTACGTTTGTTCTGAAAAAGAACGCTCGTAAACGCAGTACTAAAATAAAAATGAACCGGATCCAAACTAGCCTTTATCAAAGTTCAATCATAAGTCGATTGATATTTAACTAATAAATTTTATTTTTGCAGACTGGTGGTGGCGCACCAGATTACATACCCCCCTATGATGTACTGGACAGAGTGGCAGATTTACTCGGAAGGACAGCTACGCCTTTCATCGTGCTGTTTGGTGGTGATAAGAAGCCAGATCTTTATTTTGGTGATGATGTTGATGGTAGTGGTGATGAGCTTGTTGCTATATGATAAACATTTATGCTGTAGGAACGGTAAGATCAAATCGAAAAGACCTCCCAGAAATGATGAAGAAGCAACCAAAAGCGTTAAGACTACAAAAGCATCAATTCTCGGATATAACACCAGAACCTATCACCGCAATAAAATGGCTTGACACAAAAGAATTCACATTGCTTACCAAAGCACATCAACCATTGGACATCATGTACATATGTAAAAATAACTCAAAAAAATGCGTCAAGAGTAGAAGTTCTTTGCCCAAAAGCAATTGCTTCTTACACAATGATCATGGGCGGGGTGGATCTATTTGACCATTATAGATCCTCTTACCCCCTCTTAAAAGACGCATCCAAAACTTGCGTGATTTCCAATAATCTTTTGACTATAGTAAAAATTGATTAAAGAAAAGACGAATCCAAAACTTGCGTGATTTCCAATAGGAAATCATTGATGCTGTTTTCTGATGCGTGTTTTCTTATTTATGTTTGATGCATAACGTACAGTGTAACACATGCCATAACACCTCATTCACGCCGTGAATTTAGAATATGTTTGGCACGTGCGCTAATGAACAATTACTCTAAAAAAAGCACGCCCAAATATACCCTTTACAAGCAAGAAAGGGGGCCCATTCGGAGTGCCGGAAGAGATTCGGTTATCGAATCTCTTCATTCTTCACTCACATGCCCCAAGAAAGTAACACTTATAAAAGATGCCGGTTCTGTAGCACAAGAAAACGGGAGAAAATGACAAAAATTGTATGCTCCACTTGCACCGTACCTCTATGTCTTAAGGAATGTTTTGAAAGGTTTCATACCACTGAAACTGAATAGACTATAATACTTTGTATTTTATTTTTTAAATGATATATGAAAGACTGGCATGAAAAGGATAGTCTGATCAATGTGATACAAACAGTCCCTAACCTAATACGTTCATATTGTTTGAAATTACTAAGCCCTCTTTTGTATTTTTGAAATCTACGACCCAAAATTACCCAGGAACGTATCTTACTTTTTTGTTAACTCCTCCACAGGCTCGCGTTTGAATAAGGGATAAATAGTCGCAGAATAAATAAAAACAGAAATATATTTTTTCACATTTTTTGCTATTCCATGTGAATCTTAATAGATTGCATTAAGGGGCATTTTATTTTTTATCCCCGTCTTGATTTACGACTAAAAGAAAACCAAACAAAGAAAAAGAAAAAAAATGCTTATTTAGGACTCGCACAAAACAAAACAAAAAAAAATATAAAAAAAAATATTGTTAATCTTGACCCGCAAACATCAAATCATCACAGCACCTTCTCCGCATTCGACCTCGACGACGATGTCCTCCTTCAGGGGACCAGTGACTTTCTTCTTTGGCACAAAAAATTCAAATGAAATTTTAGTCCGCGCACGGCCGCCGCGCCGTCGAGAGTGGACACGTATCCCCTGTTTGTAGCGACTCGAGTTGAAAAAGATCTCTGTAATTTCACAAAATATTCGATAAACCAAAAGTAATACTTGAAAATTGGCTGGACAAGGTCAGATTTTTATTCTATTTCGCTATAGAAAGTAAGTATGGATTATACATGTCTATTCGTCCTGGACTTGGAGTGACCTGAAGTGAATAGGCGTGTGTAACTCTTTACGGAACCGACTCACTCATCCGGATCACTGAAGTGATTCAAAAGATTGGTTCACTAGCAACGTTTCAAACGCATCATTTGGATCTGGAACATTTCGCGCAACACGTCGCTCGCGAGGCGACTGAGCCACGAGCGAAAGAGACAAATTGAGACACTGAGTAACTAAACTATTGACTCGCGACTGGCGAGTGAAATCATTACAATCTATACAATACCTATAGTCCAACAACATGATTTGATTTTGATTTTGAAAGAGATAACTAATGAGAAGTGTATCATTCAATTCGTACGGATTTTCGCTGTCCGTATTCATGGACGTAAAAATGACCACTAAGGCGCTTATATTTTTTTAATAAACACTAGTATTGCGATAAGCGCAGTGATTATTGTAATAAACGCCCGCGACGTACTCGTAACTCTGTGTATTCGAAACATTCTGTAATTGAATCTTTTGAGTCGATGATCCAAATGAGCCAAATGAAACATATCAGTGTTTCGGAACATTTCAGTGTTCCAGATACAAATGTTCCAATCGCAAAAATGATACACTTTGCCCACCTCTAGAAGTGAAGGTTTACTTCCGTGACTGCTACTGGAACTTCTCGACGAGTAGGACTAAGTGAGCCGAGTTTGGGCTCGTTTTGAAGTTATGGTAAGACCTTACCTCAGGAAGAGGTTAGTATATGTTTATTGAAGTGTCAAAATGGTAATTGGGAACTATTATTATCATTAGATATGTTTTCACAGAGTTTCTGAATGTAGTCGCAATACTCGTGATACATTTGTTATGTATCCAGACGGTTGTGCTCAACCAAGTTGTAGTAGTAGTTTATATTACAATTGTAATTTATTTTCACTTTATCACTTTATTTTTCTCAACAATTAACAAGCCCTGTTTGTTATTTTTAGAGCTCCATAAATGAAGAAATAAAACCATTCCAGGTTTCAGGAAGAAGTGAAAAATGAAATAATTCATGAAACAACTGCAAGAAATTGGGAATCACAATTCGATGTTTGATAGTACTTTAAGTATTGTTGAACTTTTAATGAGAAAAGAGTTGAACTTAACTCTATTTTTTATATGAAGTGCCAAAATGTGTGGCGCTGAATTCATGCTGATGTCTTCCAGCGATTCAGAAAATAAAATGGATGTAAATGAAGAGGTCGTAGCCGGTATAATGACGATTGGTGCTGGGGTTACGCAGCTTAATACTGTGCTGTGTCATATAAATATACCACCAATGTCTGTGTGTGTGTGTGTGTTTGTGTTGTGGAAAACTATATGGCCGAAACTGGTAAAGAAGAAATGGATCATGCTTGATCTATTGGGAGCTCAAATGGTGATAGAATAGCAATGATACCTGTGTCGGGTGATGCATGTTGGTTTTGGCCAAGCATTCTTATGGAATTAATTATAATGCATCTTCTGGAGTTGGTGTAATCGTAGGAATGCATTCAAAGCAAGTTCTATACTACGTAGTGAAAAATAAGGTATGCAATATCTGTTCACGAGCACAAACAAAAGGAGCACTCGCACAGAAACATACTTGCTTCAAAAATTTTGAAGGTCATTCGACTGAAATGTAAGCTGTAATTAATAAAAGAGAGCTTCAAAAATCTTGAGAATTTGGGGTCTTATTTACTAGTACCCAGTACTTTGCAGATGGTGATTCAAGCACATATGCTAGTATTCGGAATTCAAGGCCATATGTAAACGTTGCAGTATTATTGACTATTGACTACAGTATGCAAAATAGAATGTAAAAATCATTTATTAAGAAATTACTGCAAAGGCCTGCTATTACTGTCTAAAAGTACTGCTTACATAAGGGCTAGAAAATTTCTAAAAGAAAATTATTTGCGGATACGTTGGGGCATTGATAGCAGCGTCAAATATTGGACTAGTAAGGACATTACTTTCGAAGAAAAAGTCAGATGAATAAAAATGACATACTGAAAGGTCCCCTACCATATCTTTGGTGATCATTTCAAATGCGCATCATATTTTTGTATCGAAGATATTAAATACGCTAAGTGAATTTGTTACCAGAACTGACAGCATACGGCGTATTTCAAAAAGTTGAAGATTTGATCCCAACGTCTTTTAACGCATGCCTACAGTTTTGTATACAATGAAATGAATAATGCAGTAGAAAGTTTCAATGCACGAGTTGCAAAGTTTGTTGGAGGGAAAAGAGTTAATTTTTCCAGCGGGGCTTCTATCTTGCTCGTTGTGCTGCCGTAGTAGCCCTAGTTTTATACAACACGGGTGTCCTACGGTCGGCTGTACACAAAATTATTTTTGATACAGAAGCTAATCCCGAAATAGTCCACTTAGAACAAATACGACAAGGCTTGAGAGGAAAAAAAAAAGAAAAAAAACATCAGGCCGACATTAACAAAACAAGACGCATACTATGGTGAAAATTGCCAAAAAGTTGACATGAATGATGAAGATTGAGAAGATGAAGAGTACAAAGAAGCGAAACGACAATTTTAAATACATTAGAACTTTCGGAGGTCGAAAAAGACAAACTAGAGAAAGACACTATATTACAGAGTAGTAGTCCATTATGGTTAGACACGCGAAGAATGTATTATCAAGTTAAGGACAGCTGTGCATTACTAGACAATACACTTGTGTGTTTGCTATTTGGGCAGGCCAGGGCAAAATAAAGTACCAGTTCATAGAAAAAGATCCACAATTTTGGAAGGAGAAAATGGAATCTCATTTAATTCGTTTTTATAAAAACTGTCTCCTTCCAGAATTGATTCTCCAGAAATATGGAGCTAAGAGCACATTCTTTACATATTACAATAAATATTCTGGCAATAAAGAACTGATAACGTTTGATTTGTTGTTTTAATAATCACGAAACGAAACGAGCCCAAACTCGACTCACCCAGTTCTGCTCGGCGAAGAGTTCCAGTGGCAGTCACTGAAGTACACCTTCAGATCACGCTATCAAGTCCGGAGGTAATTCGTAAAAATATAAAGCAATAGTAGTTATTTTTTGTAGATACTATATTTTTATTACAAAGAAATACGCAAAAAAGTATCAAATCGACGCATTAGAGTGAAAACCTCGTGAGTGTAAAAGAGGTAACTTTTCAGGAGGAAGAAAAAACTGCGTACTGTAAAATTAATACGGCGTCTTTTATGTTTTTTTATTAATTAATATCGAGATTTAACCTGCTTCTATATCCAGAACGGTTCATTACTATAAGATTGTCCCAAATGCATAAAATGCTATTTACGAGGTATTCGTACAAAAACTCGACCTGCATGCAAATACTAGGTTTTCACAGATAGGACGAGAATTAAAATCGTTTATTTCATTAAATTATTTTATTTTTAGGTTACATTTGTGTTATAAGAAGACACGTTTTGGTGGTAAACGTCTTTAAAAGACCTACAACGTTGACCACGATTACTGAGCGCATGTTTTTCTGTCTAAGTAATAGTGTGTGAACAATAATAGTTAACTCCAGAAATTACAAATAATACGTTCTCTGAACTAAATTTGACACAAATCACAGCATAAAATCTTACCCGAGTAACTAATTAATAAAATATTCAAGATAACTTTGGAAGGCAGGTAGATACACAAGTATTCTTGGTAGATAAACATCAATAAATCTTATATTACTGCTCAACCCTTACTTCTAGTTTGATTTACTTCTATTTTACTTCTTTTCTATTTTTTTTTTAGATTGAAAATTATAACATTTTTTTATAAAGATAATCAGTACAAAACTTAAAAATGCACATTGGCTAACAAAATATAATTTCCTAACAAATATAACTTTTGTTATAAGTAATTTCAGTCTTAATTGATCAAGTTTTTATTTGGCTATCTAAGCACTTAGATTTTTAATGATACTCTTCATTGTTAACTTATAAAGGCAGTGACAACACCGACGACCGACGCGAAATAAACATAAGACGTCAGAAAAACTATACGTTTAAGCTAAATAAAAGAAAAAAAAGGGCGACAATAATTTGTGATCAGTTCAAACCAACTCCGCGTCGGTAAGTATGGTCATTCCTTAATATCTTGAGTAAAAAATTCAACTGCTAATGCCTTATCAACGCTACAGAAGTACTTATGAATTAAAGTGTCAATTAATTTTTATATAAACGTCTAATTTTAACCCCGCACAACAGTAACAATTACTTTGTAAGTACTGCTCTTCCGCAGATACAGGTATTATTCCGTCGTTGATCACTGTTGGTGAGGCAGTTGCAGTTAGAATGAGTGTACATCAGCAGGCAACACAGCCTTTAATTCTTGTAAATGAATGTACTTGCTTCGTGGGATTGGGAGTCTACTTTCATATAACAGCGGCATAGAATCGGAGAGACCTGGCATTTTAATCCTTCTTGTTAACTGTACAAATTCTTCGTCATGTACTTTTTTATAAAAAATTGACCCATCACTGCGGTACTCTATACAGCGCAAATCAAACACAGTTGCCTCTTCAGCTTTCTTTCCAGGTCTAATGGAGTTGAGGTATGGCATGGAGCTAAACTTGTGGAAAAAAGTATGCTGTAAGTAGTCGACGTTGTACGGTTTTGTCAGTCTAGCAGTTTTACAAATTTCGACGTACTGTGCTGGTGAATAAATCTCACGATTTTTAAGTTTCCGTTCAATTGTGGCATGCATGGAGTCACACTTCATTTGAGTGTGACCTTTTTCAAGATATTTATGCGTAATAGTTAAGGATCTTTGCTTTGCAGCAAGAAGTAAGGCGTTTGCCAGTATCGCATTGCGATTTTGATTAGTGCAGCCATCGCCCCAGAATATGACGTGCTTCACAGTGTCATTAACATTATTATTCAAGAAATGATAGAGAATACTAGCAAATTCGTCGGCTGTCACACCTCCTTCACACTCATTCCAGATGAAGCAGTACCCGTCAGAAGTTTTCAGGTCAAAAATCGTATAATTATGAACCTTCAATTTAGTTTTGTAGTAGAGAGCGGAAGTATTTAAAGCCGGCGACAGTAAAACTGCCTGCAGATCAAATGTGAAAACTTTTACAGAATTATCAGATATATTTTTGTCTGAAGACTTCTCTTGTCTTGCCTTATCCTTGCGCAAAATGTGTATGTTGTAATCTGCTTCACTTAGATTACCGACCCTTCTGGCGCAACAGACATCACATTCGTCTTTCTTGGGAGAAAATAATGAAAGGTTCATCGCCTCAAATTCTTCCCAAAATATGAAATTTGATACTTTACAGTCATCTTTCCCTTTTTCTCTGAGATAATTTAGATATTCTCGGTAAAGACTTCGTTTGCTGCTCCAACTTCGTTCTAAATAAAGTTTAGTCGTAGATTTTCGGCAATAATGTGATTCCAGTTTTGGAAGCATATTCAAATATTCTCTTAAATGTTTTCTTCCTTCTTCTTCTTGTTCTTTAACTGTACTGTTCCTATTTTTCGTATGCACTTTATGAGGCACGCTGCGTGACCAGTTATGGACAGTCCATTCTCCGATGTCAAAAGTATGTAGATACATTTGTTTGCAAACCATATACTGCCCTTCAGGCGTGTTTAAAGTGTATTTGTAAGTATTATCTCTTCATGCATTTATAGTGTTACATTTACGTCTTGCCGCTCTTTGACACTGGACTGTCTTTTTAATCCACACTTTCTTCGCCTCCCAAGTTAAATTCCAGTATTGATTAAAATTCGACTGCCTGCTTTCTTCAGTCACTTTATGACACTGAAAATATTTACTGTTTTCCGTATGAGAACATCTTACTTTTACAGAACGTTTCCTTCTGGGAACATCGAAAACCACTTTCCCTTCTTCAGTTTTTCTTCTTCCTGCATAATTGTCTCCTTTCATACGTTTGATCTTATTCGCTTCACTAATCCAACATTCTTTATTTGCCCTTCCTCTTTTGGCTCGGCGTTGTTTTCCTTCAGTCACATTATTGTCTTCTGATTCAGAGGATGATTGTCTCAATAATTCGTTGGGTCGGTAGTCAGAGTCTCCTTCATCAGGCGAGTAGTCACCGATACCAGAACAAGGCGAAATATGACCCAGCATCGGATCTTCGGAACATGTCGGAATAGTATCTAAAGGTTCATAAAGATTTTGAGGAGAATCAATAACGGGAAGCAAATCAAAATTTAAAGCACTTGTTGGCGACATAGATGGCCATTGCTGTAAATCCTGGCGCATCAGTGTTAAGTGAAGGCTCTTTTGAAGAATCTTTCAGCAGTACTACTTCTTCTGCTATATAACAACCCATCTCCTCATCAAAATTATTTACTGTAGGTGAATTAACGACAACTGGTGAGTTGCTATTTGTTTGAAAGTTTGTATCTTCTTTTGTAGCTTTAAGTATACATTTTTTTTAAAAGACTTACTTCGTTTACAGAATTTATAGTGCGGAGACACGATTCAACGAGTGACATCGGCTTGATATGATCATCTTTCAGACTCTTTGACAGCATAGGAGCAATATTGATTATTACGGGAATGTTGACTGCTGCAAGAGGTTCTTCATTTTTGGAAACTAGGTTCTCCGTACTATTTATCTCATGCCGCTGTAACTCAGCGAGCGAGTCAGGACTATCTATTTGTAAACAACTTTCAATCGGATCATTGACTTTTATTGGAGATGATGGTGTGATACTTTGATCACAAGATTGGATGGGGTGTTCGCTTGTGGAAATATCCTCCTCTCTTGCCTTAAGTTCTTGTGATGGATTAATTACAACCTTTACATTTTCACGTAATTTACATAACTTTTTCCCGCTACGCAATGAATAATAGTTTTTTACAATCTCTGGAGAGTATCTACCGTCGCCAGGATTCGACGCCATGATGAACTAAAACAAAAGTAATTGATTATTTATTATTAAAACTGATTAGATATTAACGATTAAACACTGAAAACCTAGTAACGGCTAGTGAACATAAAATGAAAGACTCGTGTGTATGTTCACGAGGAATTCGTACAAAAAAATAAAAATGAAAACCTCGTAAGTGCGTAATGAACTATAGAAATTACTTAAAAAAGGTTTAATGAACTGGATTTTAGGGTTTAATACATTGCATAGTAACATAAATGCATTATATATGATTTGTAAACTAGTTTACCGATCTATTTATTTGTACGAAGACCTCGTTATCATCCTTACGTACTTTTCCGTCTCGACGTAATACATATTTACAAATGAATACCTTGTAAAAGTACAGACGTGGTATTCTGTTTCAATTTAAGTTAAAGGAAAACCTCGTATTTGACTTTACGAGCTATGAAAACTTAATTATGTGTATTTACGAGATTACTAAACAGAAAACTAGCCACAACTTTTAAATATTTAGTTATATCTACATAAAAATACGTTTCAAACATGAACAGTACTTACCTTCTTTCGAAAAACACTAAATTATACGGCTATAGCAGGATAAACTTAAGTAATCAATTTTTGAATGAGAAACGACACGTTCGTTGCAAGGTATTCACGCCAAACTGACAGATGCGAGTATTTACGAGTTTCTCATTTACTGTCATAGATGGCGCTATGAGTATCGAATGAACAAATTAGTCAGATCAGGATGTGCGTTGCGAGGTATTGTTCCTAGAAACGCAATAAAATAAATTTGAACAAAAATGCATTCCCGATGTTTTCACTCTAAGGCGACGAAATTGAGTTCACTTGACTACTATTCTCGCAGTTAGCCGTGCGTACACTTGTGTATATGACTCGTCAATGTGTAGTAGTTCGATCTCTACTTGTCAGTTTTGCAAATGCGTCCTTAACGAAGTATTGTTGGCTTATAAAATATTGGGTTGCAACATGTCACTCAAAATCCATTTTTTACATTCACATCTGGATTTTTTCCCTGACAATTTAGGTGCTATCCGCGACGAGCACGGTGAAAGGTTCCATCAGGATATTTCTAAGATGGAAAGGCGATACCAGGGCAAATGGAGCCCTAATATGTTAGCAGATCACTGTGGGAGAGTCAAAAGGGACCACCGACCAACCAGGCCAAATTATCAATAAAATCATAAAATAAATGATTATTTCATGATTAAAAAAAACACTTTTGTTTACGAAGTCATTGTTTTTCTTCCATATTTTAAAACAATCAATAAAATAATACTCTTTGCTATCATTATCATGACTGTAATGATGCTGTAGCAGAAGATAATGATGAATGTAGCGGTAAGTTTTTAAACCGTAAAATGTTATATGTACATGTCTGCAGCATGTATCCATGTTACCAGCGTTATAATTTGTACGATTTTTTGTAGCATCACCAGCGGCTCCATCATACTCCCCTTTAACTATTTCTAAACTATTTCTGAAAGTAAGTCTCTTCTTTTAATTACAATTTTTAGTGCTAAATAATGAATCATGTCAGAAATTAATGTTTGATATTTTTTGTCGTGGTAGGTAGAAAAGAAACGTCGTCTCCTCTTCGACCTATGTCTCCAGACACTAGATCTATGACAAACATTGAGTGATGACGTAACTTCATCGTCAATAATAGATTATTCAAAAGACGCAGAAAAAGAAGAGAGGTGCATAGTTCAACATTTTATAGATAATGAACCGGAAACTGATTTTAGTGTAGATACTGATTCAGTTTGAATGGCTTACTTATGTCATGGAAAAGACTTCCACTCCCCCGGATTCCCACTAGCATAGTTTTTTACAAAAGCCAGTTATGGCTCTATAACTGCGGAATGCATGCAGAAACTAGATATAAGGGCTTCTGGTATATGTGGCTCGAAGATGAAGCTGGCCGTGGGGCACAAGAAGTTGGGTCTTGCCTCATAAATTACAAGAAGCACAAAATGGGTCCCAAAGAAAACCTGGTATTATGAAGCGTATTATTCCCAGGTAAAAGAGAATCTCCATTTTCAAATGGTTTCAGTTGCACAACAGTTGATTAAATTGAATTAATTGCTTGGTGATATTTTCAAGAAGTTCTTCAATGAAGATGATACTTCAAAAACAGAAAATATTGAATCCAACCCACTGCATCGACAATAGAATATATTGAATTAACTGGTTCGACGGCAGAAAATATTGAACTCACTGCGTCGACAATAAGACAGAGTGAACCCACTGCTTCGACAATAGAAAATATTGAACCCACTGCTTCGACAATAGCACATATTGAACCCACTGCATCGACTTCGACTCATTTTGCAATTAACTTCGACCATGAAATTACATTACAAATTCTGTTGCCGTCCCATCCTCTAACGAAGTTTACGATAACGCCTTCCGTGTCGGGTACCCAGAAAGTCAAAAACAGCCACCAGTTTTGACCAACGACAACTTATATGGAAACTTACCCACACCTTCTGTAACTTAATTTTCAATTGTTTATACAATTGCTAAATATAAACAAACACGCCACCCTATTTTTATCATACAAGAAAGCAGTTAAAAGAACCGTGTAATGAAAAGTGTCGAAATTTTAAATGTTTCTCAAAATGAGAGTGAGATAATATTCAAAAAGTATTGGAATCTTGGAGACCGACTTTAGTTGGTCTCCAAGTGCAATGGAACTTTGTAATTATGTATACGCAAAAAGTACCAAAACGCCGTCAAACAACGGAAGTAACGATCGTAGAAATACTTTGTACTATTTTTTTCCCAACGAGGATAAACAAAAAACAAAGGTATGTAGGACCATGTTCTTAAATACAATTTCTGTTGGAGAGCGAATTGTGAATACGTCTTGGAAAAAGTATGATGGAGATATGACAGTACTAGAGGATAAACGAGGAAAATATATACAGCATTGGCTTACTTAACTTATAACTTATGGAATTTCATTTTAATATTATTTTTATTGATGGCTACTTATAGTATAGGTATCGAAGAATAAATCTGAATAAAATCACATTTACAACGACAATACCTTAGTATTGTCGTTCCACACACACACACACATATTCCAGCTTATTTTTCTAATTAAATGTAAGCATTTAATTAGAAAAATAAGCTGGAATGTAACAATTCAGATTTTTTTAACACGTATTCCCAAAAAAAACTACTTCTTGGTTTAAAGCCTTTATATTACTAAGGTTGCGATTTGAAAAGATTGCCGACTGTCTGTTCTATGACTGGGCATCATCAGAGCCGCGCATCGGTCAAGATAACTATGAGCTATAGTGACTCCAGAACTAAGAAAAGGTAAGTGAGGAGAAACATTTGCTTCAAGAATTGGTCTTAGATGGGTTCTCCACGGGTCAGATAGCGGAGCTGCAAGAGTGGTACTGATGTTTATCCGAATAACGCGCGCGGGGGGTTGCACCGAGCCTTCCCGCACGCCGTCATTTTTGGAGTCAGTCAATAAACGAAGCAAATAACAGACGGTCGTATTATTGCGCTCGCGCTATCTCCTAATAACACATACATATCATTGGCGACGAGGGGTTCGATTCACGCAAAGATGACATACCTACATAGGTACCCTTACTATATACGATCACAAGATTAACGATTGGCATATTTACAAAGGGATGCTGACGCAATTCTTAAAAATTAATAAGATCGACAAAGAAGACAAAAGCGGAATTCTACTGTGTCATCTCTCTGAAGAAACGTTCCGTCTGGTGCAAAACCTAGCTTTTCCAAAAGAACTAGAAACAGTGAGCTTCGAAGATCTTTTATTATTACTCGACGGCCATTTCAAACCAAGAAAGTTTACATTTGTGGACAAGGCGAAATTCTTTGGTGCCAGCAAAGAAACAGGCGAACCGTTGGAGAATGGGCGGCGCGATTAAGAGGATTGGCAACTTATTGCGACTTCGGCACCGCTCTAGAAACGAACTTAAGGGATCGTTTCGTCCTTGGTCTGAGTGCAGGTCCAGAACGCGACAAACTTTTCGAGCAGAACGCGTCGACGCTTACGTTGTCGCGGGCTATTGAAATGGCGGAGCAGGCGGCGTGCGCCAAGGAGGCGAAGGCGTTGTTAGGCAGCTCGCAGCCCATCTCGATCAAGGAGGAACCAATATACCGCGCGAAATTCCAAGGTCAGGGTGGCCGAAGACGTGGCGCCGGTGGTGATGGTGCAGCATCTCGCCGCGATACGGATCGATGCGAGGTTTGCGGAATGAAAAATCATCGTGGTGATAAGTGTCGTTATAAGCATTACACGTGTCTAAAGTGCGGGTTAAAAGGTCATTTAAAAAAACTGTGCGGTAATCCAAAGGGCTCCACACATGTTTATCATGTTGATTCGATCGGAGACGGTGGTGACCAGCCCCAGGATCAAGGTTGTGAGGAGTGCCAGAATTTTAACATAAGGTATGTGGCCGACAAGCCTATCCAAATCAAATTAGTTTTAGGTGAACAACCTATTGAAATGGAACTGGATTCTGGATCGGGCAGCTCTGTAATTTCCGATCATCTTTACAATAAAAAGTACCCACAATATCAATTACAAAATTGCAATATATAAATGTGCTTGTATAATGGACATAAAATCTCTCCACTAGATTATTTCACGGCTAAAGCGGAATTTAATCATTTGGAAAGACACATTTAAGTTTTCGTAGTTAAGAACGGAGGCCCTCCGCTATCAGGTAGAGATTTCATGTCCGCTTTTAATTTAATTATCACAACTAACATTAACTCTTTATCAAGTAGTGATAATGATATAATGGAATTGCTTGGAAAATACCCAGATCTGTGGCGGGATGAATTGGGTTCATTTAATAAATTTAAAGTAAGCTAAAATTGATTGAGTCAGGCGTTACTTTACGGAAATCCATTTTAAATTTGAAAATGAAAATAATATATCTAGTTTTAATATCCGCGAAAATTAGTGGGTTGCAGGTATGCACCTCCTTCCCGCCCGCTATATTATGCACATGCAAGATTACAAGGCAAATGCAAGGATTTTATGCACATGCAGGAAGGCAAAGCAAAACCCAACACCATTACCGACACGTGTTTCGCCTCTCCACGAGGCATCCTCAGGGGACGTGTTGACTCGCTGACCGTTGAGTTGCGACTGAGAAATTAGTACAAGGCACCCCCCCTTTTATACACTGCCACCGTTGGTTATTTGTGTACAACTACCCACAAACATTCGCAGTAAAGGGGAAGAAACTAAATTCGTCTGGTCATTCAACCGTGCAAAATTATTATTATTACTATGTTTCAAGATCTCTAATTGTTCCAAAACACACAGCCGGAAACCCTTATCACAAACATGTAGTATATTAAAACTATTGTTGTCGCGCAAAGAATGGCCGGTATCAATTAGATTTTTCGCGAAATTCGATTTGTCCGAATGGCCATTTCTATACGCGGCAACATGTTCCCCATACCTTATGTCAAAGTTACGGCCCGTCTGACCCACATATACCCCGTTGCATTCATCACAGACCAGCCTATACACCCCAGACTTTTTACTATTTTCTAAAAGGATAATATTTTTGTGTTCACCAAAAATCTAAAGGTACATCTATGTATGCATTTCCAAAATATTGATCTTAAACCCGTTTAATTGTTTTACTATAATTAAACTACTCGGCCAACAAAATATGTTACATCAAACAAATTCCAAATTAACACCAAGATATAACACTTTTTTATTGTAGTGCGCTGCAAATATTCTATTGTAACAATAACTATTTTATTCTTCCCCGAAAAATACTGATCGTGCACCAAATATTCCTGAATGTTACACAAAATATTTAGTATGCATCCTAGTACCGTATACCCATTTAAAATGGTTTTGTACAACTTTTATGTTACTGAAATAATTAGAACTAATAATGCATTTCGTAAAACATTACTTCTAAGACTTAAATTTATTTTACTGAAAATGGTTTTGGCACGCTTGCGACGCGCATATGCCTGCCTATTGCTCTCTGTTGTGCGACGGAGACGGCGCGCGGTGGCGTGGCGATGGCAGGCGGGGCGGTTCGTTGAGTGAGATATAGATATTGCAGGATCATAGGAGAAAGCGAGACGTTAGATACACGTGCGACGTTACCGGCACGCTTCTAGTGTTTGTTAATTTACTATTATCCTGTGCGCGGCGAAGAGATTCTGATTTATTGTTTTAAATGTGGGATCTTTTGTTTTAATTAAGGAATAGTATTAAACAAATAGTTAGTTTTTGTTGTTGTTGAATATATCAAGTATTTTAGTATGGAACCAGAACAAATACCACTTGATATTGAAAATCAAGATGATATTCCCGTGTATTGTTCGGAAAGTGAATCTGAAACGGAAGAACCATCTATTAAAAAGAAGAGGAGTGTAGGTAAAACCTGGGTATTGGTATCAAGATACGAAAATGTTCAAGAAGCAGTATGCAATATGATGAGAAAGTATGGTCATTGAGGAAAACTTGCAGAACAGAAGAAGGTATAAAAAAATACTACCGCTGTAACCAAGTCAAAGCTCGTGGCCCTCAGTGTGCATCACAACTTCATTTACTTTTTGAAGCCATTTCTGATGCTGTTATTATTTATCGCTTAGACGCTGATCATGATCACGAGAGTATTAGTAGTCAAAGAAAATATGGTATTTGTCAAGGTAAAAAAGAAGAAATAAACAAGTTATTCTCATTGCATTTAAAACCGAAGGCTATATTACACCGTTTAAGTCAGACACCGGGTATCACAGTACCTACGATAAAGCAACTGAACAACTACTTGTCCGATCGCCGCCGCGCAGTTTACGGACCTTCTGTTATCAGTCTGGGGCAACTGGAGAAATGGCTAATTGATCATTCTGCGATACCTGAAGATGAAAATGAACCGTATGTTATCTTCTACTACGTATATGAGTGTGAGTATCCCGTTTTTCGTTTTGGTGTCAGTACAAAGTCTTTGCTAAAATTGACAACAGTGGCAACCAACATACACGCAGACGCTACGTATAAGATTGTGTGGCAAGGATTCCCCGTGTTAGCGGTGGGAACTACTGAAATAAAAACTGATAAAATTTTATCCTTTTCGTTTGGCCATTTCTAGCTCAGAACGCAAAGAAGATTTTAAAATGTTATTTGAACAGCTTAAACATAGCGCTTACACTCTGTATTCGCATGTAATGCAGCCGAAGGTTTTAATTTGTGATGCAGCCAAGAGTATTCAAAATGCGTTTACGGAATTATTTGGAGTTGAGACTACAGTCAGAATGTGCTGGGCTCACGCTAAAAAGAATATTCAGAAACAAATAGTTAAACTAGTAGACAAACGACTGCAGAAACATCTTCTACAAGGCCGATGCCTTGTAGAAGATCTTTACATTCTGTCACAGCACCGGGCGTGTTCAACACCGCTTTAGCAGCTTTTTTGTACAAATATAAAAGTCAAAAGGCTTTTATTACATACTTCAAGGAAGAATGGGTAATACAAAACCCGAATTGGTACCTAGGCGCTTCGGACGGATCTCCATCTACGAATAATGCACTCGAGGCTTTCAATAGGAGCATAAAAGATAGCCACACCCTTAGAGAACGAATTCCACTGTCCCGGTTTCGTGCTGTTACTCTTGACATGGTCAAGCAGTGGTCCGAAAATTATAAAGTGGAATCGTTTTCAAGAACACCTTTGATAGAACAATCTGATTGGACATCAGCATACCAATGGGCGAAATTGAACAAAAAAGTGAAAACCATATCAACAACAGCGATACAAAAATCTTATCTAGTCGAAGGTTCAGCAACCAATAATGTTCCAAACGGGCAAAGTTGGGAGACATTCGATGAATTCCAGAAATTTGCCTTTACTCACTGGACAGTTGTCTTGCCTTCCCAAAATAGTGACTGGGTAAAGGGTCAATGTAACTGCCCCGAGTTTTTTAAATATTATAAATGTAAACATGTTACTGGACTTGCGATCAGGCTGAAATACATAACACCTCCAGTAGAAGCCAAAAACATAGCCATCGGGCAAAAACGAAAACGTGGGCGTCCTACAAAGGCAAAGAGCGCTTTATTGGTGCAATAATTTAAAGAAGTACTGCAGAGATTGAGTGGACTGATAATGTGAATATTGTAGGAGTAAAGATTTTGTTTAACATTTTGAATTACTATGGTTCGTACTGATTAGTGTTAAAAAAACATTTTTAGTAAGCATTACATTTTATAATGTGTTCATTTTTTTATTAATAAAGCTACATTGGACAATAATTGGTGTTTGATTCAAATACATTTTGCAGTGCATTATCTGAAGTAAAACTAAAAAACTAAATGCTTGTTTTTAAAATTAGGTGTATTACTATTTTTACAAAGGTCATTGGGCTTAATCCGACCCGGTCGCGGACATTTATGAAAATGGCATAAAATGAGAGAGTATAAATTCACTTAATATTATATATGGTTATTTTATTTGGAATCCATGGGACAACAAAGTTTGAACCAAAAATATATTTATTAAAAAATCATTGAATATTTTTGATTAATGTAAATAATTCTATTAAATAGCTACTAAAGGGTTTTGGCAAGTGCATGTGCGTCCTGCCATTCCGATTTTTTTTTGTATTGGTAAAAACCATAAAATTATTTACAACTAGCTGCTGCCCGCGACTTCGTCCCCGTGGAATCCCCGATTTTAAAACATTATTTATCGCTGCTCCGCTCCTATTGGCTTAAGCGTGATGATATATAGCCTAAAGCCTTCCTCGATAAATTGTCTATTCAACCCAAAAATAATTTTTCAATTCGAACCAGTAGTTCCTGAGATTAGCGCGTTCAAACAAACAAACAAACAAACTCTTCAGCTTTATGATATTAGTATAGATTAGTTATTTACAATTAGTTGAATGTGTCTGTAACATTACGGTGTTTCCGATTAAAGGGTTAATTACTCATTTTAATACATTTTGAAAATAAATGTCTTCTTTCATACCTGATTTGACTTTGATATGAATTAAATGAATTAAAAAAAAAAACTAATTTTACTGATCTGAGGTCATTTATTATGTTGTCTGTCTAGGTTCTTATAAAATAGTTTTATATTTACATTATAAAAGCCAACTGGAAAAAAATTTTAGATTTTTAAGAAATCGATCTTTTAGACCTCGATTTTGGATCGATTTAAAAATCGATTCTTTTCGGAAAGAATCGCCATCCCTAGTATTGAGTGCGGTCGATTCGAAGCTGCGCGACCGCTTGATGGTTTTTTCAATCATATCCAATCGTCTTTTATAATGCGCACAGCAAAGGAGTGGAACTCTCAGCCTGCGTCTGTGTTTCCGAACGCATTCAACCCTGATCTCTTCAAAGTTAGAGTGAATAGGCTTCTTCTGGGTAAGCTCATTCCATAGTCGACTTTGTCTCTGTCACCTGCGACCTATATAGTCAAGAGCATATCCATCTGACAGTAAAAAAAAGGTTGAAAGCTTTTTTATTTTATTTGATTCGCAAATAATTTGAATTAAGTTGATGTTTGATTTTTTACTACATTACATGTTTATTTATTTGCAAAATATAAGTTCTTAGAACTCAAATAATCAGTAATTATAACCACTAAATTGCAGCAATCAAATTAACAACTACTTCATGTAGTTTGATTACTGTAGTTTAGTTACATGTAATCTTAACTACTTGAAGTCAACTACTTTTAACCGTAATTAGTAACCAGATTACACAGTAGTAGTGTGTAGTGTAGGGCATAGGTACCCTACACTGCTCGGCAATATAACATCTTGAAATGATTTTAATAAACAAATCCATTTTGACCATTTCTCGAACACTGTATCGGATATATGATCATCCTAGCTGATCTTTAATTTCCATGATTCTTGTAATATAGTTTTTCCATTAATAGTGTACGGTGCTAGAATGCCATATATGTCAGAAATTGACATTATCACACGTAACATTTCCCTCCTGGTAGGCTTTTGTGTCCCATTTATAATACTTTCGGGTATCCGCTTGAAAGATACGTCGAATCTCTGAGTATCATCACTTTGATTCCAATCCAAGCGTGCGTTCGCTTTCATACTGTTGACCTATTTTGAACTTGACGGCTGCGTCGCCTAGTAATTCTCAATAGTGTCCAATAAGGTCAAAGGTTGACTGGTAGAAAATGCCTAAGGTATAAGTCCGCCTCTGTACATTAGTGTGCGTAAAGAATAAATACTCAGGCATCAGTCTTTGTTAGTTGCATATCAGATTACCTACATGTTATGATTTTCAAGTCTGAAGGCGAATTTGTAACAAAACCTATTTTTATTTGGAGTGATGGTTGCACCTATCAAAATAGGAATGCAGTATTAGCAAATGCTATATTCAACTTTGCTGCTGTGAATAATGTGGTTATTTACAACAAATATCTAGAATCTGGTCATACGCAAATGGAAGTGTAAGTGTTCATGCTGCCATCGAACGTGGCATCCACAAAATGTGACGCTATTTATGTTCCATCGTAATACGCAGATATAACTAGAAAATCACGCAAATATCCATACGACGTCAAAATGTTAAAATTTGACTTTTTCAAAAAGTTTGATGATCCAAAAGTGATGCGTTACGAAAGTATCAGGCCTGGAAAGAAAAAAGGAGATCATGTTGTCACAGATCTTAAAGTTTTACTGTACAAACCAGATGGCCAAATGATATTCCATTTGGCCATCTGGTTTGTACAATAAAACATTCGCAGTAATAACAAATCATACATATTTCCATAAAGACAAGGAAGCCGGAAGCGGTGAACGAAGCAGCTAGAAAACTTCATTCGACCGTCCAGTTGGTGCTCTTACGTCATACGTCAAGTAGCCGATCCGCCAATCAACGGTCGTCTTGAAGAATCACTTCGCCGAATTCGCCAATCAGCGGTCTTCGCGGCGTGCATCTCCGTTTTCGTTCGTTCACTGTCATTCTATGCGTAATGGTGCGTACAGACCGGCCCAACGAACGCCCAACGATGGATATTTATCGTTCGCTAGCGTTGGCTTCCGCACGCTCGTTGGAGATTGTAAATACATCCAAATACATTTAGTGCTCGAACGAACGTTCGTTGGCACTTGATTCCGGTTCTTTTCTCTTTCATTCGCAATTTAATCATGGACGACAACGAAATCATTATAATTGCTAGTTTTATATACCAAAACGAGTTAGCAAGAACAAGGAAAAATAAACGTAAGCAAAGATGGTGGACAACCACATATTTTAAGAATAGGACTGTGTATAGTGGAAGTAAAATGATTGCAGATTTACAAGTAGAAAACGAATATCGTTTATTTGACAACTTTAGCAGAATGTCTACACAAGATTTTGAATGGTTGTTAAATAGTATTGGACCGGAAATATCAAAACAAAATACAAATTATCGTGAAGCGATTCCAGTAAAGGAGAGATTAGCAGTCACATTACGATTTTTGGCCACTGGGGACTCGTATGCGAGCCTTGCATACCTTTTTAAGATTTCGAAGATAAGATAAGATAAGATATTTATTTTTTAAAACATGAGTACAGTATACAGGTCTTAAAATTAAAATGAAGTCGCTACATGTTTTGCCATTTATGGCGTACAAAATTAGTCGTACTAGACAGATAATAGTAAAATATTAATGAAAAATTTTAAATTAATTACAATGTCAAAATCTGGATGAAATTTTAAATACAATGTCAAGATTTAATTCAAAATTACAATGTCAAAATTTAAATTCAATTCAAAATTACAATGTCAAAATTAAATTCCATTCAAAATTAAAATGTCAATTGAAAAGTAATTTGAGTATTCTATACAAGCAATATATCATTTAAGAATTCGTCTACGCTGTAATAGCACTTCTCTAGTAATAACCCCTGAAGGTACTTTTTAAACTTATTTAGAGGCATGCATTTAATTACATCAGGTATCTTATTATAAACATTAGGAGCAATGCCAAACATACTCTTTTTCAATAACGCAGTTTTGCATTTATTTGAACATAACAAATTCTCATATTGGGCACGATTTGGGGTTCTCTTAACTGCTGAAAATTTTAGAAATAATTGTTGATTCGCTTTTACAAATACTGCAGTATTTAATATGTACAAAGAGGGTAGAGTAAGTATTTTTAATTCTTTAAAATAAGGAACACAGCTATCCGTTACTCTTAGACCACACATTGATCGTATACATCTTTTTTGCATCCTGAATACAAGTTCTCTATTAGTTGAGTTTTCTACAAATTTTTATATCTCGAGATATCCACTTATTTTTTTTTCTAGTATGCACGGTTACAATTTTATTCGGAAAGCACAATTTGTACAATAATAAAAAATCATCCATAAAATGTTCATAAGATTCATTAGCATCTTTGGCTGTGTATACTTATGAGAAAGACAAGCATTTTAGATGTTTTTTTGATATTTTCTAAATTGCCTATTGAGATATCCTGTTTTTTTGTCTTCCTAATATAAATATTATTTATTATTAATAAATATTTTAGCGTACACGTTTTTTTTATAGGAACCTTGAGTAATTGAGATGTATGGTCGGAAAGTATTAAATCAATTATTTCAGCTTCACTTTTATTCCGGTAACTATGAGCAAAATTATCTATGCACGAGTTACTACTCAATCTAGTCGGTTTATACAATTTTAATGATAATACTATAAGATATTAGTTCTATACCACAGCATTCAAAAACGCCTGTCATAGATTGTTTGGCAACGTCCAATAATTCTCGGTACTGCAGTCCTGCTCTAACAAAAATGCAGGTGCCACCACGTTTAACATTTCTTGTGAAGAAAGCTGCTGGGCAGAAATTAGGTATGTGTAGTACATTTTCATGACCTGTTTCAATAAAATGTTCTGTAATACAGATTACGTCTATACTAGTTCCATTAATGTGAAGCTCTTCTAGTTTTACAATCAAAGAATCTGTTTAATTTGTAAGTCCTGCAATGTTTTGATGGAGAATATTCAGATTATAATTATAGAAAAAACTGAGATGTATTTTGTGCCATTTCAAACTGATCCTTTGGGGAACAGTCTCCCATTTGTTGCACAAATTTTACTTTATCTAGGTCCAGGATGAGGTCATGCAAGTCAGATATTACGATACTAAAGCCTTTATTATTGAGATTACCATGCCAACGGTTGTAGGTATCATGTGTGTAAGGTAGATTTAAATTCGAGTCTAAGATAAACGCATAGTTGTATGTCTGGACGTCCATATAAATTAATTTATTAAATGTATCAACCCGGCTATTAAACATAATATTAAAATTATCCATGTATTTAAAAGTAGGTAAACATATAATAAAATTTGTGTGATTTAATTGTAATAGTTGCTCACGAATTAATGTCACTAGTTCTATATACTTATTTGTTTTTTTGAAATCCTCCTCACCAATAAAAATAATACAATAATCTGAACTAGTAAAATCACGAACTTTGTTTTCAATATTTCTAAACATATGTTCAATTCCACATTTAGGCGTACGATAATGACACTTATTAAAATTACATAGATGAGTGCCTTCACTTATTGTGTATATTCTGTTTGACAATTCACTACTTATGACACATATCTTATGTTTCAAACTATCATCATTTTGAGGTGAACTTTGTATATTCTTTATATTAGACGAGGTTAAAATCTGTTTTGTTTTAATATGGTTCATTGTGGTATTCTTCCTTGGAGTTTTGATTTTGTTCCTGACTGGACTGCTATAGATCACTTTATATTTTTTATTAATTTCTAATAATTCAGCATTACATTGCTTCAAGTTTACATTCTCTAGTGACAATTGATCTATTTCTTCATGTGCACTGTTTAATTTAGCTTTTAGGCTTTCTATTTCTTACATTAATATGTTTATCTTCTCTTCATCTTCATGCTCAGACATATGGGGTAGGGAATTTGTGGTACAGTCTATCGTTTGTGAAGTTATGTCATTACTATCCACATTGGATTCCGATTGAGTGCGGGTTCTCCGGAATGTAATATTTTCTAAGAAGTTCATGTTTCTTATATGAAACTAGCTGCTGCCCGCGACTTCGTCCCCGTGGAATCCCCGATTTTAAAACATGTTTTATCGCTGCTCCGCTCCTATTGGCTTAAGCGTGATGATATATAGCCTAAAGCCTTCCTCGATAAATGGTCTATTCAACCCAAAAAGAATTTTTCAATTCGAACCAGTAGTTCTTGAGATTAGCGCGTTCAAACAAACAAACAAACAAACTCTTCAGCTTTATAATATTAAGTATAGATTAATAGTTTTATTGTATAGTTGAATTTAAAATAAATCCTAAAAGTATCTGCTAGCGGCGGGATTCGAACTCACTGTACTTGGTTCGTATACGCATTTGCTGGTGACACGTAAACCTCAGAGCCAACCGTAGTTGAGTCCTATTACGTAGTTGCCAAAAATAGTGATCATATATCGTCGCCACGTTAGTTTGTAGTGTAGATACTAGATGGCAGTTTCATTGATATTTAAAACCCATTATAGCCAATTTAACAGTCTGACAACACTACTAAATGTCTGGTAACACAAATTGTCTTTTTGTTTATATGATATGCGCTAGATGGTGTTGTACGCAATATTTTTCAAATGTTGTGATGAAAAAATAACGATTTAATTGTTGTCAATGTTAGAAGAAAATCACTTTCAGTTAATGATACTATTAATTATAAAACGTGTTGTTTTGCATCCTCGTCAAATTTCAGGAGGTTGTCATAAAATACATAAATAATCAATTGAAAGTACGGTACCGGTCAATAACCAATAAGCGCTGCTTTTTTTTGTTATTGAAATTTAACAGTATTTCAGAATAAAATCCCGAATACCACAGAATCAGGCGCCTACGCACACAGCGACAATGCAGCTGTGTGCGTGAGTGTCGACGTCTTACCTACAAAATGCTAGCGCGTACCTATGTACGTGTGCGATCGTGCGATGACCTACGGCGACCAGTAGCAATAATTTTACCTAATTTTATTTCGGACTTTATTGTCATAAACTTCGCTTGATAATTAACTCATTTTTAAGCATTATTGGAATACGGAAATCTTACTAATGACAGTAATACTACTTAGTGCGCCAAAGAAAAGTTCAATGACCTGTTATCAGATGATTATTAAAATGTTAGTTTTGCTTTATTGCTATGCGTCAACTTAAAGTTTTCGTAATGATTTTGTTTTTATTTGTGGATTAAATTGGTTGATTTGAAATTTTCCTTTTTACTTAACGGGCTTAGGACCGGCAATAATACCTACCTTAGTTGGTATGTAACCGATCTAGGTACCTACTAAGTCAAAAAATGTTTTCTACGTTTGATGGAAATGGAAAGATGTGCTAGTTAAGTGTAAGTAAGTGGTGATACTTTCGAATCTTAGGTATTATTGATTCACTTAAAAATCTGAAATCGACTTATTTACAGTAGGTAAGCTAACAACGTATTTACAAAATGAACAAATAAATAAATTACCTACCTACTTATGTTACCCGGAGGTATTGTTCAGTTTCCATCACCACACTCTTGGCACAGTCGAGCACAATGTAGCTGGTTTTCTTTCAGCCTACGTTAGCAAGCTAACACCTTCGTTTTTAAAGAGTCGAAAGCACTAATTATCCTTGCACGTAATTTTGTTACACTTGTCACTTTTTACGTCTAAACTAACTTTTTAACATCTCCTCACAAAATAAAAGTTAAGAGGCCACAGGTCCTCCGCGACCGATCCAGTAGTCAAGAAACCTTTCACGCTTCAGTAGGCGCCACACTGTGGTGTGGTGCACTCCAAAGCGGTCACCAGCCTCCCGCGTGCTTGCCCGTGGTTCTCGCTGGAAGTATTCCAGGATGTCTTCCTGCAAGGCGACAGGCAGGCCTACGCTGCCACGAGCTTAAACTGCCGCTGATCCCGTAGTCTCTGCGTAGCAGCCAGCATGACGCTTTGTGATGGGGGTTCCCGATCGGGAAACATTTCCGTGAACATCCGGATGGCTCCACGTAGGCTGTTTCCACTGATGGCATAAAGGCGGACCATCTCTACCAACTCGACATTGGAATAATTGTCCGTCATCTTGCACTTTGTACCTACGTCTGAACGATGTACCGAGAAAGGAATTCGCAAAACGAGCGCACACGGCGGCGACATCAAAGAAACTGTTGAGCTGTTGGATCAGGGGCCGCGCCGCGGGGCGGGGGGAGGCGCGGCTAGGCGGTAGACGCGTGCGGCCGTGCGCGGGGGATTAGGTACCTACGAATTTTTCGAATGATCGATGTATTCGTATTGTTTGCGTTTGTTTGTGTGTGTGTGTGAAAGCGCAGTTATAAGGCTAGGAACAGACGGGCTGCATTTAAATACGTCTTGTTCACACGGATTTCCGTAAATAGCAAAAATAAATTAAAAAAATACCTACTCATTTTATTGTTGAATTGGGTCGAGAATCATTAGCATAATTACGTCCGTGAATTTGACGAGGATGCAAAACAACACGTTGTACTCGTATGTGTTAATGCACTCGAACTTGGATATAAGCACAGGGAACACATGTAACTCACTAAAGGTCTTGACTTGAGTAATAGAATGTCACGGTTTTGAAATTCCACTATTCACTTAGTTTTTAAAGTAAGTTTTATTCCGTAGTCTTTCACTAAACCTAGCTGAAAACACTGCCACTATTAGTTCACAAGTCAGATTCGATGATTATATACTTTACACAACGATAAACTTAATTTATATATTTTTTTATTTAATTTTAGTAGGAGCACAGCTGATTACAATGTTTACTTGACAGCGCCACCTGTCGGTCCTTGACAAACAAACGATATCTTCAATAGTTCCAGAAGTATGTGAAGCTATCACAAAGCCCTGAAAAATTATATCCAAGTAAGTGTTCATAAGTTATTAAAACAAATTATTCTAGTTTTCATGCATTTCCATTTATTACATAAATCAACCTAAACATTTACTCTTGTCATGTCATGACATGGCTCTAAGACATGGAATTCTTATCATTATAAAAAGTTAAATGATGTTTTATTATTTGATTTATTCAGGAATGAAATTGTTAATAAATGAAACTATATGATCAGTGTTTCCTTCTTGAGAAATATCCGTGAAATCGTCCTGGATAAAACTGGGATCGATCCTAGGTACGACGTTTTGTTCTTCGGGTGATATACAGGGTGGAATTTTGTAATGCCACCTGGAGGGAAAGTACTCTTAATACTGCAGATAGAAAATTTTACTCAAAGGAAACATTCCTTTATTTTTGAATAGAAAGCAAACTGCATTCAAAGATCTTCGAAAATTCTCTTCTCCCACACCCGGGAATCGAACCGGCTAAAATCTGAAAAAATTATACCCTGTACTTTTATTGCATCGATCGTTAGGGTCAATTATAAGGATGAAATCTCTCTAACAAACATGATAAATGAAAGGAAAACCAGGTAATCTTAAATTAATTTAATTATTTACAAAAAATGGTAAACTTAGTTGCTCGAAATGGGCTCCATTCTCTTGGATACACAAATTTATTCTTTTAACAAATTCATTTCTAGTAACCTTTAACCCTTAATTTGATAAAGTCCGGTGTGACGGACGTTAACAAAAATTAAATCCTACTAGTTTTTTATCCGATTCTCATCGATTACAAATCGACTAAATATTTCTTAAATTCATAAACTAATAGTAGAAAATATATTTTGAGTGTGGCAACACTGAATTATGTCATTCGTGACACAAAATGTCAGCGCAAAGACGACCACCCGTTTTGCTCAAGGTATTTATATTCTTTTTTCCTCCTTTTTGCCTATGAATGTCTTGAAATCTCGACTCAATTATTAGAAAAACATTCTATAAATAATTATAACCTACAAATCAATACATTCTTTTACATTGTCATGCTGTTTTTTGTTGCTAAAGTGCTTTGTCCGTCACAGCGAACATTGCTAATTGCATAGAGATGTAGTACTTTATTACTATGTCCGCTGTGGCGGACAACGCCAAAAAGGTTAATATATTTTTTTTTTGGTATGGTTCTCAGTTTTGTTTATTTTTCTTTGTCAACAACCTAACCGTGCTAGTAAAATTATCGCTTTAGTTCCAAATGAGCATGCACCTTCCGATGCTAGTGAGAATTCTGAATCTGAAACAGAAATGCATGATGACCTGCGTGCTTATGCTTCTTCCCCACTTTCTTCTTCTGCACCATCAATTACATCTTCCCTTGCAAACCTAACAATCAGTATATCTGAAGACGAAGAACCGAACATTGATAATAATGATGTTATATCAGATTCTATCGTCCGCGAAATTGGAGAGTCTAATTATGAGAATGTTCCATCCCTATCTGCTATTCCCTCACTGCCATCAACGCCTATGGCACCTATAGCTTTTTCTTCTCCACTTGCATCACGAAACACAAGGTCCAGGAAACAGCCATCTACAGTACCAGCAAAGAAAGCGAAGAAGGGTAAAAAGTTTCAGCTGTCTTATAAATGGAAAGTAGCACAATTCCGCCACAGAGCGACAGTAGAAGAGGATGAAAATGGAGATTATATTGATTTGCCAGAAGATGTTGACTCACCTTTGAGTTACTTTAATCTTTTTTTTTCTCAAAATGTCATTAGTAATATTGTTGAACAGACAAATTTATACTCTGTTCAACAAACTGGCAAGTCAATTCAGCTGTCAGAAGAAGAATTTAAAGACTTTTTGGCTATTCACATTATCATGGGTATTGTTGTAATGCCTTCATACCTCGATTATTGGTCGGATAAATTTAGGTATGCTAAAGTTGGTGATATAATGTCCTTGAAAAGGTACCAACAAGTGCGACGATATTTGCATTTTGTCGACAATAACATGGATGATGGAGACAAATACTATAAAGTACGTCCAGTTGTAGAGCAAATAAGACAAAATTGTTTAAAACAACAAAAAAAGGAGACAAAATTTAGCATAGATGAAATGATGATAGCATACAAAGGATCTAAGGCAGGCAAAAGAAAACAATATATGAAGGATAAGGCAAATAAATGGGGGTTTAAAAATTATGTACGGGCTGGCATTTCAGGGATAATTTATGATTTTGTGCTTTATGGAGGTGACGATACGTTCCGTTACCATACGTTTACTGAAGAGGAATTGTCTCTTGGTTTTGGCGCTCAGGTGGTCATAGCTTTATGCCAAAGCATTGACCATTCCGGCATTCGTGTTTTGTGATAACTTTTTTTCATCACCGGAGTTATTTTTCATTCTTCGGGAACATTATGGCATCTTTGCTTTAGGTACTATCCGAGGCAATCGCCTTAGAGGAGCAGAAACTGTTCTGCTTACCGATAAGGCTATGAAAAAGAAGCCTAGAGGACATTTCGTACAAGCCGTATGTAACCAAAATCGCTTAGCAATAGTTCGTTGGAATGACAATAAGGCTGTCACATTAATTAGTTCTTTTGTGGCAAGTGAGCCTGTAGAAAAAATCCGCAGATATTGCAAGAATGCAAAATGCAAGATCGACGTCCAATGTCCACAGATTGTACGCCAATATAATAAACATATGGGAGGTGTTGATCTTGCTGACATGCTCATCTCACTATATAAAACACCATTTAAAAGTAGGAGATGGTATTTAGCTATATTCTCTCAAATGTTGGATATATGTGTGAATAACGCTTGGTTACTCTACCGCCGTAAGCATTCAAATAACGCGAAAGGTAAAATACCTCTAAAAGCATTCAGATACGATATTTATGAAATATTGTTGAAGGCAAACAGATGTGCCAAAAGAAGTAAAACTGAGACAGCAAAAGTAAGCAAACCACACGTCGCCCGCCCATCGAGTCCAGTCAAATATGACAACATAGGCCATTTCCCCTCAACGATGGAAGAAGGTCGTTGCAGATACTGCCAAAAGAAGACCGTCGTATATTGCATAAAATGCAATACTAGATTATGCTTTGTAACAGGCAAAACCCCGAGAAATTGTTTTCTAAATTTCCATACCAAATAAATAACATTTTCAGGTCAATTTCTGCGCTTTTTGTTTTGTATTTTCTTATTTTAATAAAATAAACATAATAATATTAACGTTTTTTATTTTTCCATAATTTGGCACTGTCCACCACAGCGGACATGCAAATCTATGCGTTCATCGTTAAGTTATTGGTAATGTCCGCTGTGACGGACATGACTTTTCCCAACAGTGGGCAACTCAGGATTTATTTCAACATTTTTTCAGGGCTCTTTAGCACACCCCCAAAGGCTTCCAATAATTAAATTTATGTATTTCTTACTTTTTTTTCGTTGCCAAATTAAGGGTTAATAAAGTGTTGTGGTGAATATTAAAAATCGTTTTCTGAACTTCAACTCTCAACTCGTTGTCATTCGCATATTTGAATCTGACCGAGCTGGAGATTGACTTATGTAATATGGCTCTTGCAAATAATTAGAAGTCGGTGTAATAAATGGATAATTGTCATATTTGCCTATATCTGCATGAAAAAGAATATTACTAATTAAATGTTCGACGACACACTTTGTACGCGAACTGTATGATCTATGTTTGTTAGCAACATGCTCTCCAAATGTAGTACTTTGGTCCCTCTCACGTCGTCTTTTAAGAGCCTCCTGCATATTATTATAGGCTTCTTCTGCTCGTTGATCAAACGTATTACTTTTCCGTCGTTGTAATTTATTTGGTGATTTAAATATTTTATTTGTACTAGGTGCAGGATGATCTGAATCACGGCTCATAATATTTTCCTGGGTTTCATTGGAATCATTCTGAAATAAAGATAAAATAATATATTAACAAAATTTTCATTAAAACGAATAAAATACCTATGTGAGCATAAATTAATGTTTTTTGTTGCAGATGCCTTCAAATAGTGAAGATTGGAAAAAAATTGCAGATATGTTTGACTTAAACTGGAATTTCCCTCATTGTATCGGGGCACTCGATGGCAAACATTGCGTGTTACAAAATCCCATACACAATACATACATAAATACAAGTCTGATTTCAGTATTGTATTAATGGGAATAGTAGATGCAAACTGCTGTTTTATATAATTATGTGAATGTTGGAACCCAAAGGAGGATTTCAGATGGTGGTGTTTTTAGAAACACAACATTTTACGAGAAACTGCAAGGAAATGAATTAGAATTGCCACCAGATGTCGCTCTTCCGTATCGTCAGATGGAAATGCCTTTTGTCTTAGTGGCCGACGATGCATCCTCTATGCAAAAGCATATTATGAAACCTTATTCAGGACATCAAGAGTCCAGATCAGTCAGTCAAAAGACTATTTAACTACAGATTAAGTAGAGCTCGCAGAGTTGTGGAAAACGCCTTTGGAATTCTATCATCCGTATTCAGAGTTCTACGAAAACCAATGCTTCTTGAACCAGAACGAGCTACAACAGTAATAATGACCTGTGTATATTTACACAACTTTTTAAGAAAAAGCAAGCTATCCAGATGTATTTATACACCCAAGGGAACTTTTGATCATGATGATCGTGGGACTGTGACGTTGGGTTCTTGGCGAAGAATAAATGAAGAAGGCCCACTTGCTTCAAATTTTCCATTACTGAACGTTCCACGAAGATCTGCTTTAAGTACTGAGCAAATACGCAATGAATTTACGGAATATTTTTCCACCGTAGGCCAAGTACCTTTGCCGGGGTTGCGGTGCATGCTTTTGCGAATCCCGCGACCCCGGCCTACGGTCAAGTGACGGAACGCCTTGGTGGTTTTAGCCGGTAAGAGTCCGGCACACCCCCCCGTCTTCCCCAGACGGGGGATAGTCCATGAGGATTTCCCCACGATAAAAAAAAGGCCAAGTACCTTGGCAAAATAATTATGCATAAAAATGAAGGCATTTTTTTTATCTATACTTACCAATGTCAGGCCTCCGTCACTCCATGTACTTGCGCGCTATAATTACCTACCACCCGGCCGAGCGGTCTCGGGCCGTTTGCGGACCAAACTCAGTGCGGTTTTCGCAAGCGAAACGCACGCAAGTTTTCAATTTTAATTGTTCCATTCGTTTAGTACGGGTACCTACGATGACGTCTAGTGCCTCATGTGCAGTAGATGGGTGCAAATCAAGTAAAAGAAGATAAAAACACCTAACATTTTTCCATTTACCTGTCAATAAAGACAGGTAAGACACAGATTTACACATTTTTGTTACATAGAAACGTCATACTTACTTAAAACACTATTTTAACAAAAAAACAAAATGGTAATTTCCCATGATATTGTCAAAGAATTCTTTAGCTTTCCCCATCTTATAGTTGATAAATGTTAATAATCATTCAATGTATTTATAAGTAGGTGTTTTTTATTCATAATTATACATTTTTGAGGACTATTATAAATTCTTCATAACTGTGTCTGTCCGTCTGTCTTATTTAGGTACCGATCCCCTTCCTAAGACCTGTCCTATTTTATTATTTTTTAGGCGTAAAACATGGGTTGAAATGATTGTCATGCCCGATTTAGCAAGGCCAGACACCAAGGCAGGAAGTCATTATGTGTGTTGTCTTCATTTTGATAAGTCGGTGATTATTCATAACCACAATTACCTACGACCTGACGCTTTGCCTACAAAACTGCTGCCATCTCCACCAACTACTTCAAGTGCCAGTACTGAATCAGAATCTAAGGAAATATCGACACCTCTATAATAATGTTTTATCGTTAGATGTATTGCACAGTTAGCATCAATTTATATAAAAAAATATTTTATAGACGATACAATTTTAAACTACTAGTCAGAACATATTCACAGTTCTCACTTAAATAGACACAAATAGTCACGTTAATTTAATTTCATCGAAGAGGCAGCCCTGCGATTTTTGTGGGATTGTGCGGCGCGAACCAATCACAACTGTACGCTTGAGTATTTAGGCACATTTTAGCATGCAGCGGTTGCTGACGCGACGGAGTAGGCTATTATAGCAGTAGGTATTGGACATTTTCTACTGAGTGAAGTATCTGTTACGTAGTAACTATTTAGTAATCTGTGCCAATGTATCTTGTTTCGGACGCGGACTAAATTTGTCTAGCAAAAATTTCATTTTTTCAAACGCAAACCATGTTGAACAGTAAACGTCGAAACCGGCACCTGAAATAAAATAAAATGTTATGTTAAAATATTTGTTTTAGCTTTATTTCAATATTCATATGTTCCCAGAAATGAAACTATGTATACACACAGTAATTTGTCACTAATTTGTCCGTATTTATTTATTTATTGGCAACCTTCGTGGCTCCGAGTCACCACCCGAGCGGGTTGGCGTACTTTGAGTTTACACATTGTGTAGGTGGTATATATAGTTATCATAGATATAGGATTGCTATGTAAATGTCTTCCATACTTGTCTGGGAGTGAAAGAAAAACATAGAATTAGCCAGCTGCTTCTCTTCTATACGGACGGATAATAAATAAATAAATATATACGGACAAATCACACAGATTGAGCTAGCCCCAAACTATGAGCTATCCCAAAACTAAGTTCGAGGCTTGTACTATGGGATACTAACTCAACGATACTATATTTTATATCAAATACATGTATATATAAACATCCAAGAAAAAATCGATCAAGGGATAAAGCACCGTGTAACTGGTGCCACTATTTCTATCCTGGGGTTGGTTATGGTTTTCTTTTAGTTTACGGAGGTCAGATGGGAGTCAGAAGAAGAAGAGGTTTAGGTATTGCAAGCTTTAATAGGTACTTACCTGATTTTTTTGTTTCCTCACATCTTTGCCGCTCTCGTCGAAATGAAGTCAACAATGACTCCATTTTCTTTTTGACGATGGAGACATCGCAATTAAGAATGTTAGCAATTTCTAGGCAGCAGTCGCTTCTCTTCGCTTTCAATTTATATTCATTATTTGTTGGATCCCAAAAACACGGCTTCTCTTTATACAAATCTATTAATAAAAACATATCGTCGTTACTCCATTCTTTGTTTTTCTCTATGATCTAAATGGCGGGAAATATCAAAGTAATTATCAAATTCGAGAAGACGAAGACGTCTACACGCTACGCTCTCTTGCTTCAACTGAGCGTTCGTTCGTTGGCCTTCGGCGACCGTCCAAACAGAGTTCGATCAAATAGCTCGATTTCTTTGATGTTACCTCCACGCTTCTGATCGCCGGCACACGCCAACGAGCGATCGTTGGCATTCGCTAAGCCGTCCAGATTGCAGCAACGAAGGTCCACGAAACCCGTTCGTTGGCGTTCGTTTGGCCGGTCTGTACGCAGCATAAGCGATCCGTGGCGTCGTCCGCCATTTTGCGCAGTCAAAAAGTTTTACAAGTGTTTCAAAAGTTTACAGTTTGTTAACGAAATTCAGCTTAGTTTAAGAGTATTGTCTTAAGTTTCGTTTAAATATTGTTCACTAAGGTCGCGTTATCACAGGCACTATGGCAGAGTTAAAAAGGCTCACCTCGTCAAGAGGATATGTAAAGGGCAGTTTAACAAGAATGGCCCAGCAAAGTTTTCAAGACGACAATTATCAAGCTCTAATTGCCAAAAAGGAGCGTGTGATAAAGGCATTTAACGAGTATGACGAGTATAATAAATCGATTTTAGCGTTGGATCCTTGTGATTCAGAGAATTACTCTGAAATCGAAGAAAAGTATTATAATATCATCTCTGTGTTAAATGTTGAAATAGACAAAAAACAATACTCTCATTGTAAAGGAGAATGTTTCTAATATTAACAATAAGATACGGTTACCTGCAATACAAATTGCACCCTTTACTGGTAAGTACAGTGAATACACACCATTTATAAACCTTTTCAAGTCAGTGATAAATAAGGATGTTAATTTAGATAATGTCTCAAAGCTTTACTATTTACGGTCATTTCTTAAAAATGAACCTTTTGACATAATAAAAAACCTTCCACTTTACTAAGTGTAGTGATAGTTATCCAGAAGCTTTAAGGTTACTCGATGAAAGATATAATAACAGGTATATCATAGTAAATGAACACATTTATTCGCTATTAGATATCAAGAGTTTGTGTAAGTCCTCCCCACAACACATTCGTGATTTTGTTTCCCAAATAAAGCAAATTCTTAGTGAATTAAAAAACAGGCACCAAAGTTAATTCTTGGGATGAGATTGTGTTATGTGTTTTATTGCGTAAACTAGATAACTACACGTCGCGGGCCTACCAGTTGGAGCGAGATGGTGAGACATATCCTTCAGTCCAGCAGTTTTTGGAGTTCCTCGAGAAAAGAGCTTTGGCTCTAGAGAATTCTGAACCGGTGGTCACACCTAAGAAGGCAGTAGTCAACTTAACATCCAACAACTCGGGTAAAAAACATGTTTTTATTGTAATGT
Organism: Hecatera dysodea; assembly: GCA_905332915.2. Lineage (NCBI taxonomy): Eukaryota > Metazoa > Arthropoda > Insecta > Lepidoptera > Noctuidae > Hecatera > Hecatera dysodea. The sequence continues at coordinate 3,123,684 of HG995290.1, read as the reverse complement.
TAGTGATCACAAACTGTATAACTGTAAAACTTTCAAATGCTTACCAGCTAAAGAGCGACTTGAGTTTGTACAAAATAAAAAGCTATGTCAAGTTTGTTTAAATCAACATGAAAAGAAATGTAGGTTCCATTTCAAGTGCGGTGAGTGCAAGAAATCCCATAACTCACTCGTGCATTATGAACCATTGCCATTGCCTGTTACATTTACATTGTGATTTTACATTGTGTGTTGTGTTGCCCGACATTAATGAATGTCGGGCAACACATTTAATAATATTTTACTTCCCACAGCTATGGTCAAGCTTGTAGGCAAGGATAACCTTGAAGTTCATGTGAAGGCTATCCTAGATTCTGCTTCCCAAGTATCCATGATCACAAGTAGGGTTGTGGAGAAGTTAAAATTAGCTCCTATTCAAAATAGGTTGGATATAATAGGAGTCACAAATTCAAGATATGCATACCTCCATGTTTTCTGTGCCTGTGGATTTGTGTTCATTGACATCAAATTATAAAACTTCATTAAATTGCCAGGTGGTTAAGAGAATAACATATAAACTACCCCACAGTAGGATAAATATATCTGATATCAAAATCCCTGCCAATACTGTGCTGGCAGATGAGAATTTCCACACACCATCTGGAATAGATTTATTGATTGGTGCTGATGTATTTTTCCAGATCCTGTTGCCGCCTGAGCAAGCAGATATAACACAACCACAGTTAATAAACACAAGGTTTGGATATGTAGTAGCAGAGGGAATGCCTGCACAGCAGGCCTCTAATGCTAAGGTAACCTCTTTGCTTTGCTTAACATGTGACTCTGATATCAAGGAAACTGTATCATGAAATTTGAAAATGAAATTAATATATCTAGTTTTAATTTCCGCGAATCATTTCATTTTCAAATTTAAATAATTATAAAAAAAATGGATTTCTGCAAAGTAACGCCTGACTCAATAAATTTTTTTTTAACTGTATCATGCTTTTGGAAGGCTGAAACATTTAATGAAAAATTAACTGAGCATGAGCTCGCTGAGAGTATTTTCCAAGATTCAGTTAAACTTGTAAACAAAACATTTTATGTTGATATGCCGTTAAAGGTGCCAATTGAGGAGGTAAATAATACACTTGGTAACTCATTTGATTCTGCATATCATAGACTTCTTAACTTAGAAAAAAAGTAACTAAAAAATCCAAGTTTACAATCTGAATATAACAAATTTAGTAACGAGTTTGTAATATTGGGTCATGCTGAATATGTTGAACTTGGTTCTTTTAATTTAAATAAGGAACCCGTTTATTTTTTACCGCACCATGCTGTTCTTAACGAAAATAGTAAAACAACTATAGTCAGGGTTTTTTGGATGGTAAATCATCAAATGACCCCTCCCGCCCTGGGTGGAGCGGTAGGGAGTGTCAGACTCTTACTGACTAAAACCCACCCGTGTCCCTCTTGTGCCCTTTGCGTTCCAGGGCCGCGGTAACTCTTTCGAACAAATTCCGCAACCCTAGCAGGCACCGACCCTATGGGGCCCCGTCCCTGGTGCTGACGGCTCCTTGAGACGCGCGTGGAACACAACGCGTCGTCGACTCAGCCTGGTATCGGACGGCGAGCCACCCACGCTCACCGTCCACAGGCATCAGCCACTGCGCAATAGCACAGCGGCCGACTTGTCTCTGGAGGAGGCCGCAATGGGACCATTACTGGCAATCCATTTCAGCCCCCTCCCGAGTACCGGGAGTCGCAGCAACCACAGTAGCAACGGCAGTGGCGGCGACGGAAGCCGCGGCGGCGGCGGCGGACCTCTTGCGCTTGGTCGGGGCGGTTGGCGCGCAGGCCCTTCCCCCAGCCCAGTGCTCGGCCGGCACGAGCCGGCCCGATGACCGGGCTGACCACAGCGGAAACAAAGTCCGCTGCGGTCCACCTCCGAGGGGCACATAGCTCCCGTGTGGTTGCCCACATGGCAGCGGTAGCTCCTCAGAGGTCTGGGTTCCAGCAGTTTTACCCGCGCAGACACCCACCCCACCAAGAGCCTTCGGCCCTCCGACACAGTTCTGGCCGCCGTCACGGGGCAGCTCACCACAAGGGTTTGCATGCCCGTGTTGTCAGGACGGATGGTGCCCGCCTTGACGAGCTCGGCAGAGCACCCCCCAGTCCTGGCGACGGCGGCCACAACTTCCTCCTCCGTCACGGAGTCATCCAGGCCCACTATGCGCATGTCGATGCGCTTAGTCAGCCTGGACACCTGGACCTCGTCCGCGGGTAAGACCGCCCTCAGCCTTTCGGCCAGGGCGTCCGCGAACGGGCCACTCTCCGCTCCGGCGAGCTCCAGCTTCCGGGCACCGGTCAAGGTCCTCCTGACCCCGATGCCCCCGCTGATGCCCAGCTCCTGGAGGTTCACCGCCTCCTTCGCCCGCTTCATTACGGCGAGATACGTCACGCCCTTCTGTTCGGCTTCCGGCTGCAGTGTATGCACCGCAGCCGCGGATTTCGGGGCGCGAAGTCTCGCCGCAATGGCATTGGCCTTCCGCCGCTGCCTTTTGGCCTTGCTCTTAGCCGCGTTTTTGGCCCGCCGCTTCTCTCCAGCAACCTGCCACTCCGCCTCGGCCGCAGGAGGGTCCGAGGGTGGGGGTGGTTGCGGCTGCGGCGCCACTGGCGCAGCAGCCTTAGCCGCCCCGCCTCCAGCCTTCCTCCTACCCCTCTTCGCCGGGGCCGACTTGGTCGTCGCCGGCGTCACAGGCGCTGGCGCGGCTCCCGCCTTGGCCTGCACCTGGCCGGACGTTCCCGGGCCAGCAGCCACCGCGGCTGCGTACGAAACCCCCTTCTGCTGTCCCGGGGGCCTCTGTGCCGCCGCTAGCGGGGGACGCCGGATCATGTCCTCCAAAACGGAGAACTGCTTCCGGAAGGGAGCCAGCTCCTGCCGCACCAGGCTCCGCACCTGGCTCAGCACTTGGCTCCCCTCCAGCGCCACCGGGCTTAGCCCCCCCTGCGGCTCTTCAGAGGCTGCTCTGGCCATGCCAGCCAGGTCCCTCCGGAGCGACTCATTCTCCGCTATGAGTCGCTCCGTAACAGCCGCGAGGCGGGCGGCCTCCGCCCGCAACTCTGTCGCCTCTTTAGACCCGCTGACGATGGCCGCCGCTGCCGCCAGAATGGAGGCTTTGGCCGCGCTGATGGCCTCCCGCTTCGAGGACTGCTTCCTCTTGAAGGCCACAGCGCGGATCGCGGCCTCCACCACCTCCTCAAGGTGAGCCCTCTGCTTCTCGGCAGTGGGAGGTACCTCTCCCGGGGACTCCGAGTCGTCAGAGTCGAGAGGAGGCGGAAGAGTAGAGGGAGCTCTGCGACCGCTCCCTCCAGGGCGACGCCCCTCCTCCACCAACCTCTCGGCCCGACGCCCCGACTCCCGGGTAGAGGGAGCCAGCCCCCTCCCAGCCTCACTGCCCCTGCCCCGCCTGGCGATGGGGATCTTTCGGGCGGAGGCGAACTCGCCCTCGGAGGACGACTCCTTGTCGTCCTCCCGTCTGGGCCGCTTGCGGACGAGCTTGACGCCCTCCATAGCGGCCCTCCTTCCTCAGTCTTCAGAGCCCGCCGAGCTGACCGTTACTAGGTCAGGGCAAGAGCCGGAATCCGACTCCGCACCTCCCCGGCGCTCAGGCGAACCCTCCTCTACAAGATCGTACGCCATCAGCTCAAGAAACAATAAAATATTAGATTCTTCACTTAATAGTTCTGAATTAGAAAAAGCATTAATGCTAATTATTAAAAACGAACAGGATAATCATTTTAAGGATGAAGTAAAGGCTTTAAAAAATAATGAAAATGTCAAGAGTCCCTTAACACCATTACATCCCTTCTTAGATAGTCAGGGTTTAGTTAGAGTGGGGGGTCGCCTTCAAAATACGGACTTTTCATTTGCACAAAGGCATCCAGTTATATTACCAAAAGGTTCATTTATAACTAATCTTATAATTAGCCATGAGCATTCAAGATTATTACATGCAGCCCCAAAACTTATGCTGGCTCATTTAACCCAAAAATATTGGATTATAAATGGTGTGCGAGAAATAAAAAAGATAACACAAAGGCCAGCACTGCAAAGCAGCTGATGGGTTCTTTACCTCAGCAGCGTATCACTGCCGCCCGACCTTTTGAAAGGGTTGGAATAGACTTCGCTGGGCCCGTAGATTAGAAAAACTCTCGATTAAGACGCGCCATAATTTCTAAAGGTTACGTTAGCGTTTTCGTTTGTTTTGTTACTAAAGCTGTTCATTTCGAACTTGCTTCTGATTTGTCAACTGATTCGTTTTTAGCTTGTTTTACAAGATCTATCTCTCGTCGCGGGTTACCCAGTGAAGTCCTTTGCGACAACGACGGGTGCTTTCGAGGGGCAAGTAACCAGTTGGCATAATTGTACAAGCTGCACGCTTCTGCTAGTCATCAAACCCTGGTGAAAGAATATGCTTCTCAGCAAGGCATAAAATTCCATTTTACACCAAGTTAATCACCAGTGTTTGCTGGGCTTGCAGTAGCAGCTGTAAAAAGCATGAAATTTCATTTAAAACGTATTGTATTAAAATCGTTATTAACTAATGAACAATTACACACTATCCTGGCTCAAATTGAAGCCGTATTAAACTCTAGGCCTTTGCTACCTATGTCTTCTGATAGTGCTGATTTCAGTTACTTCACTGTTGTGGAAATTAATTAAGTTTTGAGAAAAAGATATATTTAGTTTTAGTAAGATTTGATTATTTAAGATTTTAAAAATGTTGGTGGGCAACACTGGCTCGTTGTTGGGCACACAGCTGTAAAAAAAAAATGGTCGACATAAAATATCCAAAAAATGTCAAGGTTTTTTAATCCTGATTTATCCCAGAAATCCCTGATTTCAAAATTGCAGTGGTGATCTGAGCAAGGGTGCGGCCCTAAAGAAATCCGGCGTGGGCCACAGAGATTCCCACATAGTGGCGACCGTGACTAAGAGAAAAAACAAGTAAGATGGATCTAAAAAAATGGACGCGTGAGCGAGACCAGCTAAGACGTGCCTTCAACCGCCACGAACAAACTGCCTGTACATCAATTGATATGGAATTTCTGAGCATAAAAATGGAGAAGATGCTACAACTAAATAAGTCCATTCAAGACGCTATGCTCAGCTCCGAAGAGTACGACCCGGCATCCTACGAAGAAGAAACTGAAGCATGCGACCAATTTCTACGGAAATGGATACAGTTAAAATCAAAATTAAACACCAATGAAGATAATGAGGGTGATAAAAAAGATCAAAGAAAATACAGTCTGAATCTACCCAAATTAGAAATAAGAAAGTTTGATGATAATCCCAAGTCCTGGCTTGCATTTTGGGGTCAATTCAAAAACATACACGAAAACAAGTCAATGGATGCTGAAACTAAGTTTCAATATTTGGCTCAAGCCATGACTCCGGACAGTAAGGCGAAGAGTTTGGTGGAGAGCTACCCACTCACGGAGGACTACCCAAAAGTTATCCAGACGCTAAAGGACCGGTTTGCTAAAAACGAAACACTCATAGAAATATATGTGCGGGAATTACTAAAATTAGTTAATTGTAAAAATCAGGTGACAATAGAAGTTTTGTATGATCAATTTTTAGCAAATTTACAGATTAAAGAGTCCTTAGGGATAATTAGAGACAAGTATGAATGCAGTTTACTAGCGCTACTAGAGAATACTTTACTACTATGGAGAAAGTACCATTAGTATTAGGGGTATCAAAATTAAGTAACTTGTTAAAAATTTTACAGACTGAAGTTGAGGCTGAAAGAAGGGTGCAACTAGCTAAAACTAACTTTTTAGATAATACAACTAAGGAAATGGTCCCAACAGCAGCATGCTTGATGACAGAGGCGAAACAGGAGAGCAAGTCAATTACAAGTCAGCAAATATAAGAAGGGTTAACTTTTAGTTTTGCCCCGGGGAGGATGTTGTGGATATTAATTAAGTTTTGAGAAAAAGACATATTTCGTTTTATTAAGATTTAATTATTTAAGATTTTAAAAATGTTGTTGGGCAACACTGGCTCGTTGTTTGGCACACAGCTGTAAAAAAATAAATAAAATGGTCGACATAAAAGATCCAAAAACTGTCAAGGTTTTTTAATCCTGATTTATCCCAGAAATCCCTGATTTCAAATTTGCAGTGGTGATCTGAGCAAGGGTGCGCCCATAAAGAAATCCGGCGTGGGCCACAGAGATTCCCACACTCACGCCACATGAGTAAAGAAACGGAACAGAGACCAAGCTTCCTAAGAACGTGCAAAATTGTTACCTATTTTGGTAGGGTTGTCACAATGGGTTGTGACAAATTAAACAAAACATTTTGTTAAATAGTTTTATTATTCAGTATGATAGAATACTTTATATTACTGTAAATGTTTTTCTTTTTATAATTTTAGTTTTTGAATAATTTATTGTTTCTTTTAATGGTGTGGTAAATAATATAACATGCTACTAACCGTTAAAGAGTTCCCTCGTAAGGAGACAATTCTGGCTGCAACAGCAGTTCATGATAAAAATCGTTCTAAACTATCAAAATTAACACACATAATTCCTACCTACCTACTACATACCAACCCACTCACATACCTACAAATGTTTAATAAAAGCTTGTAATAACAATAAAAAGGTAAAACACACCGTGTAGTACTACTCTCTTCTTATTAAAAATGATCATACAATAAGATACTTGAAAAAATAATAGTCAAATTTGTACTTACCTATTGTGAAAGTTAAAGTATGATATATTTTTATTTTTTCTAGTATTATTGTACAAACAGTACAATAAACAACCATTATTAATAATTAAATACCACGTTTTACATTAAAATATTCAAACTTGCAACTAACAAAACAAACAAAGTGCATCGCGCTGACCCTTAGATTGTCCTCTGGCTGTGCCAGTGTAAACTGGTTTTTTCCAGTCTCGCTGTGTACGCGACAAGCGGCCAGTGGACACGCACACATGCCCCGCGTACTTGTAGAAGTGCAACCGATTCGCGCGGTTGTTCGAAGCTTTATCTCTGTTCCGTTTATCTACTCATGTGCTCACGCCAGGGAATTTTGTAATAGGAACCTCTGTGGTCGCGATCTTGAAACTAATGTTGCTGATGTACCTATGAATAGGCTAAAGTATTGGCAATTGTGTAATAAAATAACAATTTTGGAATGTATGGCACAAATATTATTTAAATACTTTGCAAAATAGGCCTAAGTGGCGTGATGATTTTCCTAACGTAACGGAGGGAATGTTAGTAATTTTAAAGGATCCAAATGCGCCGCCATTATTTTGGCCAATGGCAAGAATAGTAAAAGTTTTTCCTGGTAAGGATGGCAAGGTTAGAGTTGTGAATGTACAAATCCCAAATGGAAAAATCTATAAGCGATCATTGTCAAGCATTTGTATTTTACCTTTTAATTATAATAATAACGAATAAATTACGTAGGGCTGCCGTTGAGGATGCAAAATGAAACCGAAACGAATTTACTTATACGTTTAATTAAGTAATTAATGTTACAATTAGTTATTTCTAAGACGCGACAATCTGTTCGATGTCAGAACAAAAAGTGATCTTTCAAGTCTAAATTATAATTTAATTAAATCGAACGATATAATGCGATCGGTGAATCACATGTTGGTCCCACGGTTTGATATTTCTCGGTAGCGCTCGATGTTCGGGAGTTCTTGCGACACTCTAAGCATCGATGGTGGTAGCTTCAAGGAACGGAATGCGGTGAATCATACATGGTGTGATTATTCCTTAACAACTCCCTCCGCAAGATCAGCACCTATTTGGAGACTCTTGTCGAAAATAGTGCTGATAGAGACATAGGATCTCTGGGGCTGTCCTGGACTTCCTGTGTTCTGGTTGTCTCGTTCTCCTTCTGGTTGATATTCTTCGAAGGCATACATCTACGACGAATGAGGATGATGCTTATAATGAATACTGATGCACCGATGAGCAGGGAGACAGGTATAGTCATGTGATAGAGTGTCTAATTCCGACGATTCCAAAGTCACTGGTTCTTGAGAGGCAATCCTGATATTGGTTGAGTGTAAGTGGCTCAAATCTATGCTATTTAATTTCAAGATTTTCTTCGCTGTCGCTTTGTATGGATTTTTGTTACTATATTCAACATTTTCAAAACTTGTCCTTTCACTTGATCATGGTGGTTAGTGATGGTAAAGATGGAGGTTTGTAGAGCACATCCTTTAGGTATTTCGGCTAGATAACTTCCGTGAAGGTTTTTGTATTGATCTTGGGAACAGGTTAAGTGAACTTTCGTTAGGTTGGAAAAGCTCAGAACATATCATCCAATTGTTCCATGGCCTGAGACGATAAGATTACTGGAGTAACTCGACAGGTTTCATGAATATGTTGCTGGAGTATAAGATGTTGAATGCAGGTCGTTTGCTCTCCATAGTGTCGGCTTAAGTTGTCCTCGCAAAGATGACCGTGACTATACTTCGGACATTCTGTCTCTATATACAGTAGATCTTTCTCGTAGATTGCTACGTATGGATAGGTAGGGATTATAATTTTATTATTACTATTAGGGGCTAAGGACATTTTGTAAAGGATGTAGTTATTAGGATTCACGATTGGAAACTTAATTACCAAGATTATATCATTATCTTTGTAATAATATCCTAATCTTAATAGATCTAAATATTCTCTAACATTAATATCTAACACTACTTCTGAATTGTATAACCCTTTTAGTTTATTTAGCATAACTATATAAGTATCGTAATCGAGAACGGAATTATGGATGCTTATATCTCTTATAATAATAATAATATAATACTGTTTATTTATAAAAGATGCCAACTATGTCATCACCTAGTATCGTAAGTAGCTGAGCTAAATGAAAGTACATAATCGCATCTTCTTCTTTCCTAGCATCGTAATCTAAAATAGTTCTAATAATGTTCTCTATTTTCCTCTGGTTTTCTACTATTCTATCTGTAACATTTGAACTCTGGGATGCCCACTGCTTGCTTAAACTTATTTGATGGTTTATTTCAATGGCTAAGTTATTTTCGTTCTTTTGTAGTATAGCAATAGCATTTTCGTACTTTAATGCGTCTGTATAATCTTTTCCGGAGATACTTTTGATTATGGAACCAAGACCGTTTATAAGGCCTCTTTTTGAACGTTTTCCTTGAAAAGTTAACAATTGATCTGACATGTCATTTAATTTTGTAGCGAGATATTTGATATGTGGCGCGTAAAGTAACGACGTTTTATTATTTAAGTCAGGTGCTAGATCGCTTAACTTTTCTTGAACAGATTCTAATCTATTTCGCACATTATTTAAATTTATAATTTGAATAAAGGAATGGAAATGTGAAATGATCCCATTGGGTCCTAGGTTGAAGGGGAGGATACCCGGTCCATTTTTTAGGCTTTCAAGTGTTATCTCGTCCGCTTCTCCCAGCTTCAGGACTTGAGCCAGTATCAACGCGATTAGTGTTTTCTGTATCCTGCAACAAACGAGCACTATTAGGTACCCGTTTCAGGCGCGACTTGGGTACAGGCCCTCTCTTTCTCCTTGTATAAATGTGTATGGGTAAATCTGTTACAACCGTATCAAGCGTATAGCGAGCAGCTAGTTTCTGTCTATTGGCCAACGGATTTCTGACATGGACTCGTTGATTAGGTGCATAAATTTGCTCAGGCTCGCGATTTCTATTGATGATCTCATTTATTATAGTACGATGCTGAAGCGCGGTTTCATTAATAATTTCATATACTTTTAACATTCGCTTACGATGATCTACTATATATTCCTGCAATAGGTGCTCTGTTATAACTTATATCCATGTCTAGAGCATCTCGCGGATCTAAATGACCAGTAATTATGTCTATTGGGCGACATTTCGTGAAAGAATGGATTGAACTATTGTAAGCCATTACAGCGTATGTCATAAGATTGCTAACGGATTCATTCCGGTGTTCTAGTTTTAAGATACGCAAGTGTTCGAGTAAGGTATTATGAAAGCGTTCTATCAATCCATTTTCGTTGGGTGCATTGGGGCATGTTCTATGATCCGAAAATAGGTTATTTGTAAATTCTGGGCCATTATCCGTAATGTATTTAAGAGCCATACCATGATGGGAAGAGAACTTTAATAGAGCCTGAATTACACTAACAGCTGTAGCATCTCTCAAAGAATATGCTTGTGCATATTTCGAGAATGCATCTATAATTGTTAGGTACTTATTACTATGTACGCTAAATAGATCCAAGTGTACGACTTCAAAAGGCTTGGTAGGTGGTGGTACAATTTGATACCGAGGTCTTACAGGATTACGGTCATATTTCGCTTGACCGCAAATAAGACACTCATTAATGAATTTTGTCACTTAATCTTTCATTTTTGGCCAGAAATAACGTTTAGACAAATCTAAATAACATTCATTAATGCCTCTATGATTCGTCTTGCCTTCATGATATGTAGTTCTTAATAATTTCTTGTTGCTTTAGATAATGCTTAACGTCTTCAACTTCTAATTTGGAAAGAACTAGGTTCATTGCTGAATTTTTAAAATATCTTTGTATGACCGGTATAATTTTATACATTTCAATTGAGGGATTGATTAAGATTCCTGTTTTTATACGTGGCGTAACGTATTCTTTTATAGCATTTATTACATCTTGTTCTAGGTTTGACTTGGAGATTTGTATGCAAGTTTTTGTATAAGTTTCAAAAGGATGACTTATGTGAGGTTTACTTTTAATGTCGCCAACAACGTTAAATACGATTTGTCTACTAAATCTGTTAAGGGGATCATCAGTAATAGGTACTTCTAGTATAGGGCTTTCTACATCGCTATGAATACTATCGGTTCTTGAATCGATACTTCTGGTTCTTTCTGAATCAGATTTGTTTGAGGTGTTAACGACAATAGAACTAGACTCTTCATTATGGATTTCTATTCGTGATAGAGCGTCGGCGTTAGAGTTAATTTTCCCTGGTTTATAAATGACTGTATAATCATATTCACTTAGGCGTAGTCTTCAACGTGTTAAGCGGGAATTGGGTTCTTTCATATTCATTACCCATTGTAAAGGCCGATGGTCTGTCATGATTTTAAACTTCCTACCAAAAAGATACGGCCGAAAGTATTTCGTTGCCCACACAATTGCGAGTAATTCTTATTCTATAGTACTGTAATTTATTTCACTGGTATTAAGTGTTCTCGATGCATATGCTATTGGTTTATCTGATCCAATGTGACCTTGAGAAAGAACAGCTCCAATTGCTAAATTCGAAGCGTCCGTTGTGAGTATAAATTCTTTTGAAAAGTCCGGATATTGAAGGATTGGATCGTTGACAAGTAGAGTTTTACACTTTTCAAAGCATTAGATATAATTTTGATCTTGAACAATTTTGGAACCTTTCTTCAAGCATTGGGTCAGAGGCTTGGTTATTTCAGCAAAGTCTGGAATGAACTTCCTATAATAACCAAGTAATCCTAGAAAACGTTTTATTTCTGTACGGGTATTAGGCAAGGGGTATTTTTTAATTGCCGATATTTTCTCAGGATTAGGTTTTATACCATCCTTGCTAATAATATGCCCAAGGTACGGCGTTTCTAGTTTCAGGAATTCTGATTTGTCCATTTGTATTTTAAAATTGGACTCGCGTAACTTCTTAAATACTTTTTCTAGGTTAATTATGTGCTCCTGAAGGGATGTACTAAATACTATTATATCATCTAGGTACACTAGACACCCCACCGAATGTGTCTCCACGTTGTCGTCGTGGTGGGGCTTGAGCGTCTCAATGATCTTGCGAGCTTTCCCGGTAGAGCCACTCATGCCGGAAGGTCGCAAGTGAGGGATCAGACCAAGAGAGACACACACGCGAGGAATCCCGTTCGCTGCCTTCTGGTACGCGTCTGCTCATCAGACGTGGCTGTGAAGGCAGTGAGCGGGTGGGAGGAGAGGCCCTGTGATGGAGAAAGGGCGGAGGAGTAAGGGACCGCACCCTCTAAAAGGAAAAAGATGGAACGAAAAGGCTTTTGCAAAATGAGTCCCCAGGTGGGTCCCGACTGCTCAGCGGTCGGGGAATCCCACCCCGCTTCGGCGGGCTGCCCTCCGTACTCTGGGGTGGGCAACAAACGCCTTCCGCTTGCCAGTGGCAACAAGAGCCGAGGAGGCTCCGAATCATCGTCGTCAACCGGATCCGCTTCCTATAAGGAGCTGATGGCGTACGATCTTGTAGAGGAGGGTTCGCCTGAGCGCCGGGGAGGTGCGGAGTCGGATTCCGGCTCTTGCCCTGACCTAGTAACGGTCAGCTCGGCGGGCTCTGATGACGGAGGAAGGGGGGCCGCTGTGGAGGGCGTCAAGCTCGTCCGCAAGCGACCCAGACGGGAGGACGACAAGGAGTCGTCCTCCGAGGGCGAGTTCGCCTCCGCCCGAAAGATCCCCACCGCCAGGCGGGGCAGGCGCAGTGAGGCAGGGAGGGGGCTGGCTCCCTCTACCCGGGAGTCGGGGCGTCGGGCCGAGAGGTTGGTGAAGGAGGGGCGTCGCCCTGGAGGGAGTGGTCGCAGAGCTCCCTCTACTCTTCCGCCTGCTCTCGACTCTGACGACTCGGAGTCCCCGGGGAAGGTACCTCCCACTGCCGAGGAGCAGAGGGCTCACCTTGAGGAGGTGGTGGAGGCCGCGATCCGCGCTGTGGCCTTCAAGAGGAAGCAGTCCTCGAAGCGGGAGGCCATCAGCGCGGCCAAAGCCTCCATTCTGGCGGCAGCGGCGGCCAACGTCAGCGGGTCTAAGGAGGCGACAGAGTTGCGGGCGCAGGTCGCCCGCCTCGCGGCCGTTACGTAGCGACTCATAGCGGAGAATGAGTCGCTCCGGAGGGACCTGGCTGGCATGGCCAGAGCGGCCTCTGAAGAGCCGCAGGGGGGGCCGAGTCCGGCGGCGCTGGAGGGGAGCCAAGTGCTGAGCCAGGTGCGGAGCCTGGTGCGGCAGGAGCTGGCCCCCTTCCGGAGGCAGGTCTCCGTCCTGGAGGACATGATCCGGCGTCCCCCGTTGGCGGCAGCACAGAGGCACCCGGGACAGCAGAAGGCGGCTTCCTACGCAGCCGCGGTGGCTGCTGGCCCGGGAACGTCCGGCCAGGGGAAGGCCAAGGCGGGAGCCGCGCCAGCGCCTGTGACGCCGGCGACGACCAAGTCGGCCCCGGCGAAGAGGGGCAGGAGGAAGGCTGGAGGGGGAGCGGCTAAGGCTGCTGCGCCAGTGGCGCCGCAGCCGCCCCTATCCCCACTCTCGGACCCTCCTGCGGCCGAGGCCGAGTGGCAGGTTGCTGGTCAGAAGCGGCTGGCCGCGAAAGCGGCGAAAAATAAGGCGAGGAGGCAGCGGCGGAAGGCCAACGCCATTGCGGCGAGGCTACGCGCCCCGAAATCCGCGGCTGTGGTGCTTACACTGCAGCCGGAAGCGGAACAGAGGGGCGTGACGTATCTCGCCGTACTGAAGCGGGCGAAGGAGGCGGTGAGCCTCCAAGAGCTGGGCATCAGCGGGGGCATCGGGGTCAGGAGGACCCTAACCGGTGCCCGCAAGCTCGAGCTCGCCGGAGCGGAGAGTGGCCCGTTCGCGGACGCCTTGGCTGAAAAGCTGAGGGCGGTCTTACCCGCGGACGAGGTCCGGGTGTCCAGGCCGACTAAGCGCATCGACATGCGCATAGTGGGCCTGGATGACTCCGTTACGGAGGAGGAAGTTGTGGCCGCCGTCGCCAGGACTGGGGGGTGCTCTGCCGAGCTCGTCAAGGCGGGCACCCTCCGGCCTGACAACACGGGCATGCAAACCCTTGTGGTGAGCTGCCCCGTGACGGCGGCCAGAACTGTGTCGGAGGGCCGAAGGCTCTTGGTGGGATGGGTGTCTGCGCGGGTAAAACTGCTGGAGCCCAGACCTCTGAGGTGCTACCGCTGCCATGTGGGTAACCACACGGGAGCTATGTGCGCCTCGGAGGTCGACCGCAGCGGACTCTGTTTCCGCTGTGGTCAGCCCGGTCATAAGGCCGGCTCGTGCGAGGCCACGCCGCACTGCGTTGCATGTGCGGCTGTTGGCAAGCCGGCCGAGCACTGGGCTGGGGGAAGGGCCTGCGCGCCATCCGCCCCGACCAGGGGCAAGAGGTCCGCCGCCACCGCCGCCTCTGCCGCCGCCGCGGCTTCTGTCGCCGCCACTGCCGCTTCTGCTGCGGGTGCTGCGACTCCCAACACTCGGGAGGGTGCTGAGATGGAGTGCCAGTAATGGTCCCATTTCGGCCCCCTCCAGAGACAAGTCGGCCGCTGTGCTATTGCGCAGTGGCTGATGCCTGGGGACGGTGAGCGTGGGTGGCTCGCCGTCCGATACCGGGTTGAGTCGACGACGCGTTGTGTTCCGCGCGCGTCACAAGGAGCCGTCAGCACCGAGGACGGGGCCCCATAGGGTCGGTGCCTGCTAGGGTTGCGGAATTTGTTCGAAAGAGTTACCGCGGCCCTGGAACGCATAGGGCACAAGAAGGATCACGGGTGGGTTTTAGTCAGTAAAAGTCTGACACTCCCTACCGCTCCACCCAGGGCGGGAGGGGTCATTTGATGATTTCCCATCCAAAAAAAAAAAAAAAATGTACACTAGACAAATAGTATTATGAAGTTCTCTCAACACATTGTAACACACACAACACACCCTATATAGCTCCATCCCTTTTTCTCGCTCAGAAGACTCACGTTTAAGACGTCATGGTACGCCCGCTGGTTTGCAAGACACGGTTCAACAGCGATATATCAGGAAAATCTGCTGCCTATTCTGCAACGATTTATCTCCGAGTGTTCAACTACAATCTCGAACCACAACAACATGCAGCGTCGACGATTTATTTTTTCCGCGCCGGTGACAAACTGCAATCTGCATGTATTCTATACTTAAAAATTTTTGGAAGCAAATCATTTACGCCGGTTGTGAAGAACATTCATATCCATCAAGAATCCAAGAAGACGTTGGATAATTTGGTAGTAGAAATCATTTTTAGTTCTACCTAAATTCGTTCGCGTTTCCCGACGCCCGGGGAGTCTTCTTCTGTTGCGGCGGCTGGAGCGTGAGATTTCCTTCTCTTGCACGCGTTCCGCCTCCTCCTTCGCTAGCATTACTGCTTCGCAAAAGTAGGCGACCGCTACTTCTGGGCCGGACGCGAGAGGTCGCCGCCGGTGCTCCGCCCAAGCAGGGCAGACCTACACCGTATGCTCTACCGTGTCCTCCGAGCGATCCACACAGTGTTAACACCCGGACGTGTCCTCCCGCTGGATCCGACACAGGTACCTCCCGAAACAGCCGTGTCCGGTGAGCACCTGCGTCAGGTGGAAGGTGAGGACGCCGTGGCGTCTCTCCAACCACTCCCCAAAGAGGGGACTTATCGCCGCAATGGTGGCGTGCCCACTGTGCCCAGCGCTGGGTTGCAGCAGTCGCTGTCCCTATAACTCCGTGAAGCAGAAACTGAACCAGGTTTTCGTTACTGCTTAGATCTGCAGCAAGCCACATTAATAAAATAAGCGACAGACACAAAACGAGTAATCACAAAATCGAAAAAACAAACAATACCAATTCTAGCCGACATCAAAAACACGATTGAAAACAAAGCATTCTTTGATTTACATAAATTTGGCCCATTTTCGCTTACAACTGTTAACAAAACACAAAATTATTTAAAGCAAACCAAGCTCAGACCAACGCTATTGCATGTGAAGATATTTACAAAAACCCCATCGCATCGTGTTCCAGAAGATGCACTAAATGAAAAATGTGCATTCACGCCGAAAAGGAAATTTTCTATTGGATACAGATGTTGATGAACAATATTCCCTACATATTTTTTCAGAAGACGAGATTTTTGTCTGATAGTTAAGAAGAACAGATTGGTGAAAATAATGGCATGGAATGAAAAATTAGAAAACATTGTTCTCAGTGATCATCTAAAGACGACACAAAAACAAGAAAATATTAATAATATATCAGATATAAGTATAGATAAATATTTAAACAGAGAGTATGACCAAAGAACAAATGCAAAAGATAATAAGACAAATAATAATGTTAAGGAGAAGACATTACTATAAAATCGAGACCCTGTTGAAGAACTATCGACCCATATCCCTTCTAAGCCACGTCTATAAGCTGTTTTCAAGAGTGATCACAAACCATCTTGCGCGAAGACTCGACGAATTCCAACCACCGGAACAGGCTGGGTTTCGGAGCGGATACGGCACTATAGACCACATCCACACAGTGCGGCAGATTATACAGAAGACTATAGAGAAGAGTATAATCAGCCCCTGAATCTAACATTTGTGGACTATGAAAAGGCCTTTCACTCGGTTGAAATCTCTCTCTCTGTAGTCTGTTCTGGAGTCCCTGCAGCGCTGCCAAGTAAACTGGCGATACATCAAAGTGATGAGATGTCTCTACGAGGCCACAACCATGTCCGTTCAAGTACAGAATCAGCAAAAAAGTCCCATACCGTTGCATCGAGGAGTAAAACAAGGGGATGTTATTTCCCAAAACCTACACTAATGCAGTGGAGGATACGTTCAAGACGCTGAACTGGAAAGAACGTGGCATTAACATCAATGGCGAATACATCTCTCACTTGCGATTTGCAGACGAAATCATCATAGCAGAAACGCTGCAAGACCTACAACATACATGCTGAATGACCTGGCTGACTCTTCTGTACGCATCGGCCTACGGATAAACTTGGATAAAACCAAGGTCATGTACAACGAACATGTTCTACCGGAACCGATTTCGATTCACGGTGCCGTTCTCGAAGTTGTTCAAAAATATGTGTACCTCGGGCAAACATTGCAGTTAGCTAGAAACAACTTTGAGGGCGAGGTAAATAGAAGAATTCAGCTGGGCAGCATTTGGGAAGCTTCTTCGAGTCTTTACATCGTCGATCCCACAATGCCTAAAGACGGAAGTCTTCAATCAGTGTGTCCTACCCGTCATGACATACGGAGCCGAAACGTGGACACTGACGGCTCGTACGGTCCAGAAGCTCAAAGTCGCTCAACGGGCTATGGAAAGGGCTATGCTCGGTGTGTCTCTGAGGGATCGCATCAGGAATGAGGTGATCCATCAGAGAAGCAAGGTCATCGATATAGCCCACCGGATTAGTAAGCTGAAGTGGCAATGGTCGTAGAACCGACAATCGTTGGGGTAAACGAGTTCTATAGTGGAGACCGCGTCTCAGCAAACGTTGATTAAGACCGCGATGATGCGAGAAGCCGAAAATAGATCTAAGTGGCGTGCAATAGGGAGGCCTATGTCCGGCAGTGGACTGCAACATGCTGTTGATGATGATATAATGCTACATTTAGAGACGTAGAATAAAAAATAACAACGCTAAATAATTTAAAAAAAAAACTGAGATATTGACAAATTATGAGTCTTAATTTGTCAATATCTCAGTTTTTTTTTTATTATTATTTAGCGTTGTTATTTTTTATTTTGTGATTCTACTACGTTAATTGCTTAATATAATAATAAGGTTGGTTAAAGTTCGCTGAAATATTCAGCAAACTTTAACCAACCTTTTTGTAATGTTATCTAAATAATTAGATACGCATAGTTGTTATATTTATATAATATATATACTTAACCCTTAATTCGATAACGTGCAATATATTGAACATCAACTTTAAAAAAATATACAATCATTTTTTAAAACTATATTTTATTTATTTCAATTCCATTAGTTTATTTGCAAAGTAATATAATGTATATAAAATTACGCGTAAGGTGCGCGTGCTCATTGCTGGTTAGTCGCCGCCGAAATGTCTGGAAGGAAGCACGAGCCGCGACCGCTCTCGGTAAGTCCCCATTTATGTGATATTTTACTTTGCAATGATTACTCATCTTTTCTCAATATATTTTATAAAACTTATGTAAATGTATAATAAAAATAAAATTATAATAGCTGTTATGGATTTGTCGTAATTTTATATGAAATTAGCATGTCCAGTATATTTCCCATTGCCAAGTAGGTGCTGTTTTAGTGCGATTTTGGGATGTGTAGTATATTGGACACTGCCAGTTACTTAGAAAAGTAACTGCTAATATGTTTTTATAAACTAAGATGCGTATTTAGTAATTATGTGTATAAAAAAAAAACAAACAAACAATTAGAGATTTTTAAACATAGTAATAATAATAATTTTGCACTGTTGAATGACCAGACGAATTTGGTTTCTTCCCCTTTACTGCGAATGTTTGTGGGTAGTTGTACACAAATAACCAACGGTGGCAGTGTATAAAAGGGGGGTGCCTTGTACTAAATACTCAGTCGCAACTCAACGGTCAGCGAGTCAACACGTCCCCTGAGGATGCCTCGTGGAGAGGCGAAACACGTGTCGGTAATGGTGTTGGGTTTTGCTTTGCCTTCCTGCATGTGCTTAAAATCCTTGCATTTGCCTTGTAATCTTGCATGTGCATAATAAAGCGGGCGGGAGGGAGGTGCATACCTGCAACCCACTAATATTCGCGGAAATTAAAACTAGATATATTATTTTCATTTTCAAAATTAAAATGGATATCCGCAAAGTAACGCCTGACTCAATCAATTTTATTATGTGTTATGTTTTTTTCTAACAATTTGTATTATTTGCATGTCTTCAAACAAACATCGCGTGCATCAAAGTTATTAGCTCTAGTGTCGCCAATTAACGCTTCATCAGACGTAGAAAATCAAAAAAGTCCGGATGAAGAGGTTGTTATAAACACATATGCAGTGATGAGTTGTCCTCTGAAGCACCATCTATACCGTTGTTATTAGAAAACCTGAATATTTCCGAAGACGACGAAGATATTAATAATAACCAATAGCGAGCCAAAAGATCAAGAACTAGCAGTGCCTCTTACACCAATTAATTATCAACCATGTGTTGCCGTTGACCAGTCAGGTAGATTTTTATAATATTCCAACTTTGTCTTCCATTCAGTCTATACCGTCTGTTCAAGAGAAGGCTATAAAGCATTATAATAATCACATGGGAGGCGTCGATCTCGCAGATAATTATGCTGGTTGCGTTGTTCTAGACTGCTTATAAGAGCCGTCGTTGGTATACTGCAATCAATGCTCAAATGCTCAAATGCTCGACATTTGTCTGAAAAATGCATGGTTACTTTATTGCAGAGATTGTAGTAATCGGGCAGTGAAGCACATGCCTTTGAAGTCTTTTCGGTGCCAATTAGCAAGAGAGTTACAAAATAAAGATAGATCTCGTATATCTGTAAACAACAACTGTCGAACAGATGACAGTGTCCGCTATGATAGTATAGGCCATTTCCCTAGTTTTGGAGAGTATGACTCTCCGCTCGCTCGCTGCAAATTATATATCAAAAATAAGACTGATGTGTATTGTATAAAGTGCCACCAAAGAATGTGTTTAGTACGTAAAAGAAATTGTTTTTATGATTATCATAGTAAGTGAAAGTTTCTAAGTTTGTTGACTGATTATAATATTATAGTTGTTAATTTTATTTGAAATTCAGAACAATAATTGTTACGTATCTTTTCATTCAGACTGATTATATTGTTGATCTCACTAAGAATAAGTAAAATGTTCCTCATTATATTCATAAAAAATAAAGATTTTGTAATACAGTACAAAACATGTCACTGTTTTTGCATTTTATTATATTTTTTTTATCACTTGCACAAAATAGAAATAAGTCCTAGAAAGTAATAATTCGACAATGTGTATTATACAGAACATCAAAATTATCGACAACTTTATGGCAAACCTGGCAAGGTTATACTGGACCTTGCCAGGTTTGCCATAAAGTTGTTGGTTTGTTGATGGACATGCATTTTCAGGAAATGAGGTAATACCAGATTTTTATAATTATTTTTTCATGTTCTAACAACTCCTAGTGAAGCCGAAAATGTGAAAAGAAACAAAGTTTTTAAAAATTTTCCTCTTGCCAAATTATGGCAAAAAAGTATATATATATATTAGATTTCGATACATATGAGACATTTGATATTGAATATATTTTATATTTTCTTTCAACCAAAAGATGTGTCTGTTAGACCTATAAAGTTATAAAATTATTGAGTAAGGATGTAAATACACGATTTTTTTATTTCTATAACAGATTCAGAGGCAGAGAATTTATGTTTATTTATTTAGTTTATTTTTTAACTATACATCTTATAATAACAAAAATTCTTTAAATTACCAAATTAAAAATCTATTATGTTCATTCACTGGTTTTATTTCGTTCATTTACTAGAAAATTTCGTTCATTCACTGGTGTTTTAGGGTATTTTTCAATTTATTGCTCAATATCTAATAATAAATCCAGGTAATATTATAACTCTAACTTTAAAAATATAGTTTAGTATATTTGCATTCCTATAATATAGATTTGGACCGTATACATTAGAGATAACATAGTGTAATAATTTTTTGAAGTTCAAAGATTGCTTAAGTGTTCATTCACTGGAGCGTAAGTGCTCCAGTGAATGAACACTTAAGCAATCTTTACCTACACTTTTATCACATGTGCCGAAACCTAATAAAGCCGTATTGTTAATTTCTTCTTCTCACCA
Organism: Hecatera dysodea; assembly: GCA_905332915.2. Classification (NCBI taxonomy): domain Eukaryota; kingdom Metazoa; phylum Arthropoda; class Insecta; order Lepidoptera; family Noctuidae; genus Hecatera; species Hecatera dysodea. Next base: position 3,103,056 of record HG995290.1, on the reverse strand, counting down.
TATTCAAGAAATAGACGAAGATACAGGAAAACCAGTTATGATTGCAGACTACAACCATACAAAAGGTGGGGTGGACGAGGTGGATAAAAAATATTCAATATATTGCTGCAGTCGTAAAACTCGTCGTTGGCCTATGGCAATCTTTTAAAGGATTCTGGACATGGCAGGCATAAATAGTTTTGTATTGTATCAAAGTTGTGATGACAGTGATGGCAAAATGAGGAGAGGAACTTTTTTGTTGAATATGGCCAGAGACCTAGCGCTGGATCATATGAAAAACCGAGTGTACAATGAAAGATTGCCAAGGGAGCTGCGAATGACTATCACTAGAGTTTTAGGCAAGGATACCCCCCTCCACCTCCAGTAGTTCGATCTGTTCCACTAAGTGGCAAAAAATTATGTTACTTATATTTGTCCAACTAAAATAAAAAGTCAAACTAAATACCGTTGCTGTGATTGTTCGAAGCCAATTTGCCTTCAGTGCTCTAAGCCACTGTGTGATAATTGTCAAACAAAGCTGTGATTTTGAAACTCTCTAGTTTTTAAGTTGACCAACGAATGTATCTCATTTTTCCTAGACTGAATCGAATAAATTAGCTGCATACTTTAATTATAAAAAAATATTTGCTGTTAAAATGGTGTCTCGTAAACTACCACCTCAGTTGAATTGTAAAAATTTAACCACGTCAGTTGCAGAGGGTTAAGAATGTTTTAAATTATAAAAGCATTTTTTTTATGTAATCATTTGCAAAACTGTAAATAAGTTATTATTAAAAACACATTTTTATAATGGCATTTATTAATCTCATTCTAAAACAGATTATTGTAGTTATTTAGCTGAGTTTATTAGAATAACACACAGTAATTTTTTTTTAATCATTATCTATTAAATTAATATTATTTTGTAGTGGACTACTGATTACATTCAAAAAAAAACGCACGGCCCTGTGTGTGCGGGTGGTTTCAAATGGGTATAGGTTTAGGTTGTAGTGGTGTTCATAATAAAACCTAAACAAAACTCCATAATAGGTGGCAATAATTACAGTAGGTACCTATAATATTGTTGATTTATAAACACTATAGTAAATTATAATTAAGTTTGTTATGTTTCTTTTTGGAATAATACCTACTTTAATTGGTACTCTTTTCTATTGGTAGCACATTATTTTGATAAAGGTTTTTTTAATTCTGAAATATTGTGTTGCATTATTTTGGTGTTTACTTTCGCAAACATGAAACTTGCAAGCTGTAATCTGTGCCTGGTTAAATTTTATTTCATGAAAAAATAAATAATTCATAATATTTCACAATGGATTTTACTTGACCTATTTCCATGTGAACATAGACCTTTACATTATTCCAGTGTGTTATTGTGTGTAGTCTTTGCATTGTCCTCACATATAGAAGCGACCAAGGATGTAACCAAGGTTATGTAATACAGAACATGATTTAAAAGTGTCCGTGGAGTTTCTTGCACGTTCTTCTCCATAGAGATCTACGCTTTGGAACGTGCAGATATCTTCACCTCTTTCGACTTGACTATTCAAAAGTGCCTGTAAAGGGTTTAATTGAAATAAATGCTTTGAATCTTGAATCTTGAATCTTGTGTTATATCTTCCAGTCCATTATATTACATTTTTTGACAACCTTACCCATATAGTTCATGAACATCAATATTTCTAACAACTAACTAACTAACTTTTCAAAATACCATTATTTTGTATGAGCAATGTTGCATCCCATGATTTAAAAGAAATAATGAAAACTTATTTATTCCACCAAAACTGACACACAAAACAGAAAAACACAAACTAAAAAGAATATACCTTATCAACTAAAACTACACACTGTGTCTGTGTGTGTATTACCTTTTACCGGGAATCATGTAGTTATTGTCCGGGGTGCTCCTTTGACCATAGCACCAAAAAGATTTGAGTGGACATGTGCAAAAATCCAAACAATGTCAGTTATTGTGTAGCTCACCTTAAAAGTTTAATGTGCTCAATCCTCTAATGAGGATTAACAATGTACAGGACATTTGGAAAGTTTGCTGTTTTTCCCTTTTGCTCTATACTGACCGTTAATCCAACCTGCTGAATGGAACAGTGAACCAACATTTTTCGACTTAACCTCATTAGGATGATCAAAAACCAAAGCTTTATATAATAGAGATAACAAAATAATAACAAAAGTCAACATACTTTCAAATCTATGCTGATTTCATTACTGGTGATAAGAATTTCCATGAAAGAAGTATCGAGTCAAAAGACTGCATCAACAAAGAAAATAAGGTGTGCCAAGAGATTACCTAGTAACACTCACTGACAAAATCTTCACAAGGAGAAATGCTCACTACAAGCACTATACTGATCTAGAAATGTCTGTTGTTACTTAAAAGTATCCTACAAGGGTTACTTTAACCCATGCCGTAAGTGCAATAAGTTATCTATCTGCTTCACGAAATCCAAAGAGACCATATCTTACAGGAAGAACCCATGAAAAATGCACACAAACACTAGATTATTCATTTTCAGGACACAATACAAAACAAATAACAATCTAAATTATGTCACTAACAACTATCAAAATAAACAAAAATATTAAAAACGAATTAAAATGACAACCCAGAGCTTTTTAAAATATATATATTGTATTCAACAATTTGTGCATACTGGATATACTCGTGTAATGAATAATTAACTTAACACACACTGTGTAAAACAGAAACACAGAGTTTAATAATAATACAGAAAGACAGAAAGTAAAACACGACTGAAGCTGAACACGACACTATGACATCGGTCCAGTGTTGCCAACTCCAAAACTACCCAGTCGCTAGACTCTTAATCAAAAGTCGCTAGAAAGTCGCTAAAACTAGCTCCACCAGGAGTGGATTCACGATTTTGTCTGGGAGAATACCTATAATTTTGTCGGGGACCGAAAAGGCGGCGTGAAATATTAGGATAAGTGAAAAAAAAATTGTTCAAAATTATTTTTGCTATTGCGACACACGTTTAAGCACTTTATAATTCCTTAAAATTAAAGCAAGCGAGCAGTCGACTGTTCAATATTCAAACATATTCAACTTCAGCGATTTCTCCTGTGTTCCCCTATCTATACAGAGCATACTATTGACCCATTCTCAATGGAGCATACCAACGAAATAGTAGAAATTATCGGAGAACTGGCCGTATTCAATAGCAAAACTTAGATTTGAAAGAAAATTGGATGTGCTGCTTTGAATATTTTTTGAAATATCTATTGCTGGCTGTTTTAATTTGTACTCAAAAATCGCCAGATATGTCGCTAAATAATTTTTGTCGTCAAAACTTTATTTTAGTCGCTAAGACTTGAGTAAAAGTCGTCAGTTCTAGCGACTAAGTCGCTAAATTGGCAACACTGCATCGGTCCATCTGCATATCTATTCTATTCTTTCTTTTTTTAATGGTAAACATGCCGAATGCCGATGGATGACGACAATTCTGCCAATGTCAATAATTGTGCTATGGAAAGACGTGTAAGACCAAAGACAACAATGAAGATTTTTATAATTTTGGGGAATAAAACCTTGTTATTATTGAGTTTTAACTAGATACAAAATGTACGAACCAGAAAAACGGATATGAATAAAGAAGATCTTTATAAGTCGAGTAAAATATGTATAACTATAATTTAATGTCATTAACCCGAATAAAAACTATTAAAGCAAAGTAACTTTGCTGAGAAGTGATTAAAAGAGCCGGAAAGTTGATAGGTTGATAGGGACGGGGATTTTTAATTTAGGGAGATGTTTATATAAATCATGGCAAGGTTTGTTATTGGAGCAGTTACAGAAAATGTGTTCCAAAGTACCTTCACCCAATCCACATTCGGAAAGCGAGGAATCTCTGACCCGGATTTTATGAGAAACACCGGAAAACAACATCGATCGTTAGTTTAGAATAGATCTTAGAGTATAGAAATATATAGAGATGCCGTAATGTTCTATATCTTATTTGCTTATACAAATATCTATTATATCGATACAGAAATAAGAAACTACACTTTGTCTCTTTTTAACCAATGAGTTTTCACATTTGAAGAAAGAGACGTCACGCTATTTGTTTTATCTCTTCCTGACAACATTTTCACATATCCGTCAGTCAATGTACGTACCTCGCGTGCCATCCGCCATCTTTTGGACCCGTGGTTTTGAAGTACGTCAGCTGTCAAGTGAACAACAACATTGGGTTTAAATTACGATTTTTAGGGATAAAAACGCTCCAAACTAAATTGTATTGTGTTGTGAGTGTCTAGTCTAGTGGAGCAAATTGAATATGCCTAGGTGTGCAATAATTCAGTGTGGTGCACGGAAAAACCCCAATCGAGCCTAATTAAACATGCACAGGTTAGTAGCCGTATTTTAAGAAAAACTTTATCATACTGCTATTTTTAACCGACTTCTAAAAAAGGAGGAGGTTCTCAATTCGGATGTTTGTATGTTTTTTTTTTATTTTTTTATTGTTTGTTCGCGCATAACTCCGTCGCTTGCCAACCGATTTGAAAAATTCTTTTTTTGTTGGAAAGGGTATACTTCTCAAATGGTCCCATGAAAATTTTATCGAAATCGAACAAGCGGTTTTTGAAAAATCAACAAAAATCTAAAAAAATATCTACATTGTCTACATTGACGACCTTTTAGTTTACTCTGCATTGGAGCAGTGCGTTTTTTTTACACTAATGTAATTGGTTCGTTTAGGTGGGGGGAGGGGAGGGGGTTTAGGTACCACTAAAAAGTGAAAAATAAAAAACTTTTTACAAAAAAATACAACCGACTTTTCCACAAAAAATCAAAAAAGTACAAAATAACTTTAATTTCGGAAGTCGGTGTTCAAAAAACGAAAAAGGAACCACAAACACCGAGTTCCGAAATTAAAGTTATTTTGTACTTTTTTGATTTTTTGTGGAAAAGTCGGTTGTATTTTTTTGTAAAAAGTTTTTTGGATAACTATCCTTGCTTTATTTATAGAATCAAAGTTCCCACATGTACATACAAATTATTTCTGATATTTACCTCTATTTGCTAAATTTATATCATGTTTTGTTTACAATAGAAATGACAATTCAAAATAGTGATGTCTTTTATTAAATAAGCTATCGATAAGAAAGTTACATTTTTTTAGTTTGTATTATACATTGTAGAGTAGGGTATCAAAATGAAGGGCTTGAAGAGACGATTTTGAAAATAAAACTAACAGAATAAAAATAAAAATAGTGATAGTACTAAAACGACAATATCAATTCGTCATGCATGTAGGTGGTGGTTATTTAGTTCACTCTGATTTGTTCCACTAACTGCATCAAACTGAAATAAATTTGCATGTTTTTTATTTACACAGGTTCCCTAAAAATGAAGTACTATGCCAAAAGTGGCTTGCAGACATTGGGATGGAAAATATCAAACCTGGACATAAAGTATCACGTGTCTGGAAGAAAATCATGTGAAAAGCTATCCTTAAGAAACTATTTTAATAAATTAACATTGAATAATATCGATGGTCAAGTGTTATTTTTTTAACCAGAAAGTGAGTCAGTATCCAAGATTCTTAAGAATGGTTATATAGAATAACGCTGAAACAAACGAAGGGGTACGTTTTCGGATATAATAACAGTTAAATTACATTTATTTAAATAAATGTGTCTTTTCGGTCAGAATTATGGTTTTTCTTCTCCTACTTGAACGAATGAACGGTAATTATAGGTCACAAGTTGCCAGAAGTTATTTAAGAAGTAGTTATATGTTAATTGTTATACATGATTTAGTTCGTAATGTGATTTAGAAGGCCACTTTTAGTTTCTATAAAATTAAACTCAGATTTCAATGGATAGTTCACAATAATTGGTAATGGTTGGGACTTTCAAAAGTGCCTAATAAATATCTCACTAACATTAGGCATTTACTTTGACCTGGTGATATTATAGTGAATAAAGGTACATTTTTCATATTACTTTGTTGTTTTAATCCTTTTAATACCTCAGTGTTAGTATCCTTCTACAATATTTATTATTGTTGTAAATAAACATCTCTATGGGCCGAGCCTACGTAAAGCGGTCGCCCGCGCGGTCCTTTACAAAAGTGCTCCGTTGCGGCCCCTTTTTGCTACGTAACAAATATACAGTTTTCCATCGACTCTACTACATGCACACCTTTAAAGTTGAAATAGCGATACTGAGGATCAGAGTAATCTTTATGAACAACTTTAAATGTAGAACAGAACCTGAAATCGCAACAAACCTCAGTTGTCCTAGTCACTCGCAAAAACAAAATTCGAAGTCAGTCAGTCGCTCATAAAATGTAGCTTCTCACCCCTTATGAATGTTATGCACTATAAGTTTAAAAGTATAGTAAAAGAACTAAAAGACTTGTTACAGTTATGCCAAAAGTATAATCTAATCATCCAAAGTTTAATAGTATTGATAAGTAACAAAATTAAATGTACAAGAAGAAATGTTAGTAACTCTGGTATCGATATCGATACTTTTTGGTTTTGATTACTTATGTGCTTCCCTAGCAATGGCCGCCATCTTTTGGACCAGGTTTATAGTAGGTATGCACGCGTATTTTGTAGGTACCATTTCTGGTCCATATTATTGTAAGGTCTTTGGAATAGATTGATGTCAACCATAGATAAGGATAAGATGTCAAATTGTCAACTGTATTGTGATATGGAACCAGTGATGGTCGTTGACGGTTTTTCCGTTAACGCAACGTTAACCGACGTTGATTTACTTTTGTCAACAGGTTAACCCTTAATTGAGCATGGCGTGTGTGGGTTCGACTCCGTTTTATAAACCTAGTGGGAATTTTTTATTTAGGTATGAGATTAAAATTCTTTTTTGTTTTTATTATTAAAAAACAACGTGGGATATATACTCCTACTGCAAGTGTAGGGCTAAATGAAATGAGCTCTATGTGAGAAATAATCTACATGTTGGAGAATGCCGATTGGTGCCGATGTAGAATGATAATTCTCAAAGCATGGAGCAGCATATAAGGATACCAAACAACAACAAGAACAAGAATATTTTTTGTCTTCTGCTCTTTTGCCTGGGTGCTACAGAATCGACACCTTCTATATTTACTAATGCGTGGCACATGTATTCCAACATTTGATAAACGAGTCTCTACTGGCACACCATAACAGCCCCCTTTTTTTCGTTTTGAATACTGCAGTCTGCTTCTTTCTGCTACTAAAATTATCAATAAGTGCAAGACGCAAACGGAATTCTTTATGGGTGTTTCTTCGTATTGAATGAGTAGTCATATATACTATAATTAATTTATAATGGCAGCTTCCAGTAAAAACCAGAATATTCGGTGCAATTTTTTTCTGGATTTTCGACCTACAGGATAGGAAGACCTGTAATGGTCAAAAAGGTCAACTCCATGAACTCTGTATATTTTCTATGACCAATGGACAAAACATATTTTGGGATTGAAAGCAGTAGTACACACAAATACATCTTTGGTGTCTCTCCATTTGAAAACTGAAAGCGGCGCCGAATATTGGTTAATAAATTCACCAGGTTTTAGTGTTGTCTCTCTAGATTTCTTGTTAATCAATTCTGGTAGGCCCTTTCTGTTTGTGCGAACAGTGCCAATTGAAAATATTTTTTTTTTCAAACAAATCTGTCATTAGCCCCAAACTCGTAAAAAAAATTTCAAATACCAAGAGAGCATTTTCTGGCACATCATCTGCAAGATCTAATACCACCCTATAACCAAGTTTTCTTCGGAGGTATTACCAACTTTACCTGTGTATAATTGGAACTGGAACACATAGCCGCTTTTGGAGTTGCACCTGGCCCAACACTTGTACCCCCTTTTTATGGGTTTTTTGGGCATATATTGCTTCTTACCTTTGAATTTGATCATAGATTCATCTATCGACTGTGTTTGAGATGATGTGCAAGCTTCAGCAAAAGTCTGATTTAGTTTTTGAATGAGTGGTTGTATTTTACACAGTTTGTCATAGTTGGGGGATGTTTTTGGTAGTTCTGTTCTTATGTCAGATACATGAAAATTTTCAGTGATTTTTTTAACCGTCTTAGGGTCATGACACCAGAAATAATTGGGTTTTTATAAAAACACATCTGTGGACCAATATAGCTGGCTATCAGAAATTGGATTGATTGACATCAGTATCATCATACCTAAATATGCAGAGATCTCTTCCTTTGTGACATCTTGCCATCCATGTGATCTTTTTTCATTTGCATATATGTTTGTATTTTCTACAATTAAGTTTAGCATAGATTACGGAAAAATGTCCAAAAAGTAATCTTTTGGGGTACTCCTATTAGTATATATTCTTCTTACTTGCAATGGCTTGTCAAATGAAGGGATATTCAAGTCTCCAACAAATGTGGTCCATAAACACTCTCTATTTTGCATCTCAGAATAACTTGGTCTCGGAGTATTTGATGGAAAGTTTCTTCTTTCAGGAGGCATATTCAACACAGGCTCCTGCAGATTGGACTGTGTATCTATTATGTCCATTGCTTCACTGTTCCTTTGGATTTGTTGAAATACAGTACCTACATCTAAGCTCCTGGTAGAAAACTGTTCATCAAGAGGCTGAATAACTATTTGAGAGCTTGCACTGGCAACAGGCACTCCATCAGGAATGTAAGCATGTGGGGTACATTCAGGTCTGTTGACAAGTACTTGTTCATATGCATATTGCATAGTTTCAGCTGCGTCTGTATTTATTTCACCTGGAAAAATACACGTACTATAAAACTAAGTACTGAAAAATTCTATTCTTACCTAATTGTTCAATACATATCTACTTACCACTCAAAATAGCAATCAAATCCTCTTGAGAAAATGATTTTTGAATTTGGTCTATTCATATGTGATACATTATCTATTAGTGGATGTTCTTCACTAAGGTGGTCAGATTCCTCGTCTTCTTAAGACATCAATATTGACAGTGCCGTTTGCACATTGTCTCCCTTTGAGAGATCTAGTATTTTCTCTGAAACACATAATTATGTTAGTTGTATATTTTCGTATTAGCTAAAATTAGAGTCTGTTGTTGTCTAAAGTATTATAGTTACCACATGTTTTGAAGCTCAATAATTAAAACAATCACAAAAAAAAACATTGATATCCATAAAACAACTCAAAACCTACAATTTTTGAGCAATCCTTCCCGAATTTCGTTGACCAAAAAATACAAAATTTCAATGACGTTTCGGAAAGATTATTCCAAATTAACATGCATTCGGCAATCACCTTAATTCGTTACTGCTGTTTTGGTCCTAAATTAACATACTTTCTTCGTGCTTCACACTTATGGAAGCACCCTCACCTTTTGGAAAAAATGGACCAAATCATCCGTCATACACTTACTTCTCTTTTAAATGTGGCCTTGGACGACCGCGCTTGGACTCAAGCTACTCTTCCCATCCGTATGGGGGGCCTCGGCGTCCGCAAAATTACTAGTATCAGTTTACCGGCATTCATATCCTCGGTTCATGGTACTGAGAAATTAGTCAGGAAAATCTTATCTTCCTTACTGACTGATTTTGATGTGCCGTACTTCACTGAGGCTGTGGATACTCGGAAACTCATTTGCCCGAATCTAAATTCGCCCGACTATCCATTGTCCCAGAGACGGTGGGACGAGCCACTCTGCAGAATGATTCAAAATAACCTAATGACTACATCTGTCACTGCTGCTGAGCGTGCGCGCCTGCTGGCTGTGGGTCAGTGGGAGTCGGGACTCTGGCTTCACGCACTACCGTCGTCGAACATAGGCACCTTGCTCGACGATACTACTTTCCGCCTCGCTGCCTCCCTACGTCTTGGCGCTCCTTGTTGTTCTCCTCATCGCTGCTACTGTGGCGAAGTTGTCAACAGCCTTGGACACCACGGCCTGTCATGCAGCCGTAGTGCGGGTCGCATAGCGCGGCACGAGAACCTTAACGACATCATCCGACGTGCTCTTGTCACCGTCGGCGTTCTGGCTGTTTTAGAACCCAATGGCCTGGCACGCGACGATGGTAAGAGACCAGACGGTATGTCGTTATTTCCATGGAAGATGGGTAGGCCTTTAGTGTGGGATGCTACTTGCGTCGATACTCTTGCGCCATCCCATCTTCCTAGCTCGTCATGCTGTGCTGGCGCTACCGCTGCGGCTGCGGAGAACCTCAAGCGGCGGAAATATAATAACCTTGTTGGTACTTATATTTTCGAGCCGTTTGGGGTTGAAACTCTCGGGTCGTGGGGACCAAGTGCTCACAACTGATTTAAAGATTTGTCTAAACGTTTAGTTGACACTTCGCGTGACCCAAGGGCTGGCTTTTTACCTTGGACAAAGGATAAGCATTGCCATTCAGCGTGGTAATGCTGCCAGCCTTTTGGGTACATTACCAGTGGCCAGCGATGCGGAGGAATTTTTCGACGCCAAAAACAAATCTGGGAGGTTTCGAAATAAATGCCTAAGTTCTATTTTAGCTTTATTAAAATAATAAATTAATAAAACATTTCTAGGGACTAATTTTGCCTCTTCCTCTTTCTACCCTTTGTTGAGAGTAGTGCTTCGTTGCTTTTACTTTTAGTGGGTTGTTACTATCCCAAAAGGTTGTTTTGCTAATGAGAATATTATTCACAACTTTACACCAATTATATACGAAAAAAATTGCACATTTTTTTTATTAAATATTTGGCCAAAATATGCAAAGGGCACAACAAAAATATGATATTAAAGTACTTATAATTAATAAAATGTAATTTACTAAAGGAGAATGGCAGATTTAGTACACCAAACATTTTTTGTTGTTCTGTTATAGAATTTGTACCACTTATTAAAGGCAATATTAAGCCATACATTGGTCAGTGTGTCATCTTACAAGGGGAGGGCACGGTGTGGGAAATTCACTTCGGGACGAGACTGCGTGTGGTAGTAGTTTCCCATAAGGGTATGCAAACCCTAAAAGATTATTTCAGAATGGCCAGTACTTTCGAAGAAATAAGCCTTTGAAACTCTATGTGTAACTGTAACTCATATACTTGTTTATTTTCATTACTAATGCGAACGGCGAAATAGCCTAGTCAGTAGTGCCTTCGACTCCTGCGCGGACCCTCAGGGTTCGATTCCCGCATCGGACTGTCTTTTTTGTTTTTTAATTACTTATTTATTTCTTTTTAAATTAACTATTTCAATAATTAAATGAATTCAATCGAGAAAAACATTGTTAAGTATTAAATTAATTTTAATTTACATTAACTATTATACTTTCTAAATTATAAAGCAGCTAATAATTATGGTATTCATGAATAACATATAAACATACAATATTATTTATGTTAATTATTTATATAATATATAATTGAAAAATTTGTTAAATAATTAATGATAGATGTAAATGTGGTTATTATTTATGAATACCATAATTATAAGCTGCTTTATAATTTAGAAAGTATAATAGTTAATGTAAAATTAAAATTAATTTAATACTTAACAATGTTTTTCTCGATTGAATTCATTTAATTATTGAAATAGTTAATTTAAAAAGAAATAAATAATGTAGTCGGGGTGAGTCAGTTTAAGTGAAAGGGTTTTGTAATTGGCATAAACTTAAACTTTAATCAAAACTTTGAATCACAATCATGTCTGAACATTAGCAGAGCAGAATTCCCAATGTCGCCACACTTATCATAATTAATATGGCGACCTTACAACTAAAACAGTTTTACCAACTTAACAGCCAATCAGTGGCTGATATTATCGCGGCCTTGGCTACTATTGGCCGGCGCGAGGCGCATGCGTGAAGGTGCGTTCGGATACGCACACGCAATTACGGCGAATATCGCTCAGGTGGCCTACCTCTACCCTTGCGACCAGGGAGACGTTCGGATACATCCGCTATACACTCCCCCTCGGGTTCGTGAAGGCGTCCTCGCTCAAGAACCCGCTCATCGAATTCAGAAACAGGCTGAATATTACGAGGGCGGCCTCGGTTACGCTTTGACATAACTGGAGAAAGAGGCGCATCGTCTCTATTAACAAAACGCGTAAGTTGGGACGCGTGGAACCTGCCTATGATCTCGTTGGGATCCCTAACATGCGACACAAGGTAAGTAGTAGGACTAGCTTTTTCAATAACCATATAGGGACCATCCCTTTTTGGTACAAACTTAGCTGATAATCCTTTAGCAGCGTTACTCAACACATGCGACTTTACCAAAACTTGATCACCAACATCAAATTCTTCAGGTTTACGACCTTTATCTGCGTAATCTTTACGTCTATCCTGTTCCTTCTCTACTTTGTCCCTAATAGAAACTAATGAATCTAAAAACTTCTTAAGGTAGGGCGTGATTTGGGGAACGAAATTATCTTTTTCTAGGACGGCCCTGATATCATAGTGAGCGTCGACAGGTGAACGGAGCTCTCTTGCTAAGGTGAGAAAAGCCGGAGAAACACCAGTTGTTTGGCATAATGCCGAGTTCATGGCGAACCGAACAGAAGGTAAGTGGTTAGGCCACGAACAATGCTGGGTGTCCACCAATTGGGCTAGCTGCACCTTAAGATCTCTATTTTTCCGCTCGGCCGGGTTGGCCTCAGGGTGATATAAAGGTAGCAAGTCCTGTTTAAATCCAAGTATATACGCACACTGTTGCATAACAGAGGAAATAAATTGTACACCGTTGTCGGATATGATGCGGCGAGGCACACCATATCTAAGGAAGTACTCCTCTATCAATGTACGAGCACAGACTACTGAGGTGGCGTCTACAAGAGCGAAAAGTTCGACCCACCGAGTAGATGTATCTTCAACCAGCAAAATGTACTTCTCCCCCTTCTCTCCAGGTGGGAGCGGGCCAAACAAGTCGATTGCCAAGACTTTTCCCCTTTGATTTAACACTGGGGTCTGAAGAAGACCTGAAGGCTTCACGTTTGAGGACTTGTATCGTTGACATGTCGCGCAAGACTTAACAAAATCGGCGACGAATCGTCTCATGCCAGGGAAGAAAAATCGCTGTGACAGCTTATGCAAAGTCCGATCAATACCTTGATGCCCAGCAATAGGAGTATCATGACATTCCCCCAAGACGTCCAGACGTAAACTCACAGGAAGAACGAGCTGTGGTTCCTCAACGTCGACATCGGGGTTGTACCTATAAAGGACTCCTTGCTGCATGAAGTATCCGCGTTCGGACCAGCGTTTTTCTTCTACTGCATCATTACTTTCAAGACCACTAATTATTTTTTTTATTTCAGAGTCATCTAGTTGAGCAAGAACCTTACGCTGATCGTCGCTTAGACGTGACGCTTCCTCGTCCCTAAGTACACTATTAATAGGCACAATCGCAACGTGGTGTGCTTTTTCGAAGAGAAGATCGAACTGCTCAACACTGTCAGCAAAGTGCCATTTAGCATTACCAAAATCAATACTAATATTAAATTGTACTAAAAAATCTATACCTAAAAGACTTTCGTTATTCTCCGAGTCTGGAAAAATTAAAAAAATTACAAGCCTGGTTCTGCCTTCAAGAGTTACATTTATCTCGGTAGTAAGTACATTCAACAATCTACTAATACCATCTGCTAATTTTACATTTTCCAAACGAGAGGACATAGGATGACCTTTGGCCTTTAGGAGAGCGTATAGCGTATGGCCAGCAACACAGCTCTTCGCTGCCGAATCTGCCAACGCAGTACCGTTTTCACCTAAAATACTAATCTTTAGCACGGGCCGAAGATAAGATCGAACATTATTACGATTACCGGAAAAGGGTTGAGAACCACTGGCAATTCCGCAAAAATGTTGAGATCCGTTAGTGTTTTTAAAATCGAATATGTTTTTTGAAAAAAGTTGAGAACCTCGTGTGGTCTCGAAAAAATGTTGACAACTACTTGTAATATCAGAAAAATGTTTAGAGTCACTGGCAATTTTACAAAATGGTTTATAATCACTGGAATTAGGCATAAAATCGCGAGCGCAAGATTTTGATCCATCGAAATTACCAGAAAAAGATTGACAACCATTGAACAATACCGACCGCGTCGTACTATCAGTAACCTGTAACGGTAACGCGAACTCCCCCTGATCGCAAGTAGTACAAACACACATTTTTGTATTATTACTAAAACATACGACAGGTTCATTGACACTAGAACAACGATTATTAACACTAACATAATTATCAACTAAATTATCATTTGAAAACACAGAAAGAGGATTAACGCTATTATTAACGTAAATCTTTTGTGATCTTAAATTATTAGACGATAAAACACAATTTTCACAAGAAACATTTAAACATTTAGGTACACTTTCATCGAAACAGTAAGTACCTACAGCGACAAAATTAGAATTAGGAAAACAAGTAATACAACTACAAATAACAGAATCCCCTGCGACGTGCGCGGGGTTACCTCGAGTTTCGTGATAAGACTTGCACTGGTTGACGCTAGGGGGCGCGAGCGGGCGCGCACCGGCAAACATCACGCTACCTCGCGGCGGCGGCGGCGGGGTGGGCGCTTGCGGTGGCGGCTCGTTGACCACGCAGCGTTTGTCGCTATGCAGCCCTGCACACTCAGGGCGCGCGGGATGCGACTCAATGCGACCAGTCGGCACACGAGATTCACGAGTCGAAGATAACGAATAGAACGACGAATGTTCTTTATCATTCACGTTATTAGCACTATTAGGGTTACACTTTGAGCACTTCGACTTAATGACATTCGCGGCACCACAACCGTAACACTTAATTTCTTTTATGTCCTCACTTTTTGCGTTATTTTTGTTACTGTTAACTAATTTTTCGCACGTATCTTTTGTGTGACCGCTACGTTTGCAGTAAACACAGAACGACTTCACATTCCCTGCCTTTTTCGGTGACGAGTCGCCCATGCGACTACCGGTCGAGGCAGAGGAAGAACGGGAAACAGAACTCGAAGAGGCAGTACGCGCAGGCTCGACGGCGGCGGCGCGTGATCCTTCTTCGCGGTCAGACGATGACTTTTGCGGCAGGCGGCCATGTTGTGATTCGTTTAGGGAATCCTCCACAGCTCGCGCCTTTTTTAGCAACTCGTCGAATGTTGACACTGCAGCTCTGTCGATACGCTTGCGGATGCGGCGATCCAGCAATCCGAAGGTCATATCCAACTGGACACGTTCGCATAAGTCTTCTTGTGGCAGCTTGGCAAACAAGGCTCGGACTTTCGATATGAACAAATCTGTATTTTCTTTGCCTTGTACTAGGGAGAACAGTTCTAGGTAAATCCGGAAAGGCGGGCGACGTTCGCCATATGCACTTCGGAGTCTAGTTATAGCTTCATCCCATGTCTTTGTAGTGCCCTTAACGCCCTGCCACCATGTTCCCGCTGAAGAAGTGAGCAGCATCGACATACCTAAGAGAGCGTTCTCGTCGCTTATGTATAGGCATGACTTGTAAACTTCGATGGCATCTATGAAGTTTTCCACGGATTCCTCAGGATTTCCGCTGAACTTGGATGAACATTTCGAGAAGTTGGCTGTTGACTTCACAAGGGCCTCGGCAGCGGCAGACGTACCTACATCCATCGATGTCTGCGGCGTCGACGAACGGAATTCGTGAAGGACTTGATTGAAAAATTCTGCTTGCGACTGTTGTATCGACGTTAACAAAGTCTTAAGGACGTCTTGTGTCATAGTTATATTGCTTGATTGTTCGGATTCTTCTAAGTTTGAGTCGGCGGAAAGCGATTTGCGCGTCCGCGGCATTTTGCAAAGTACCTACCTAAAGTTCCACTTGAAGCACTTTTAGCAACGAAGTTTGATCCACATTACAAAAACCACTGAAACACACGTTGGGGGCCAAGATGTAGTCGGGGTGAGTCAGTTTAAGTGAAAGGGTTTTGTAATTGGCATAAACTTAAACTTTAATCAAAACTTTGAATCACAATCATGTCTGAACATTAGCAGAGCAGAATTCCCAATGTCGCCACACTTATCATAATTAATATGGCGACCTTACAACTAAAACAGTTTTACCAACTTAACAGCCAATCAGTGGCTGATATTATCGCGGCCTTGGCTACTATTGGCCGGCGCGAGGCGCATGCGTGAAGGTGCGTTCGGATACGCACACGCAATTACGGCGAATATCGCTCAGGTGGCCTACCTCTACCCTTGCGACCAGGGAGACGTTCGGATACATCCGCTATAATAAGTAAATAAAAAACCAAATAGACAGTTCAATGCGGGAATCGAACCCAGAGCGTACGCGTAAGATGCAGAGGCACTACTGACTAGGCTATTTCGACGTTCGTGCATGTGATGAAAATAAACAAGTATATGAGTTACACGTAGAGTTTCAAAGGCTTTTTTCTTCGAAACTACTGGCCATTCTGAAATAATCCTTTAGGGTTTGCATACCCTTATGGGAAACTACTACCACACGCAGTCTCGTCCCGAAGTGAATTTCCCACACCGTGCCCTCCCCTTGTTAGACATTTTCACGTATGTGTATTATGATTCTGTAAAAAATCGAGAATACCATCCAAACTTAGCAAGAATATTTCCCCGGAAAATGCTCAAAACTGTCATGGCGTCGTGTGTGACGCTGACGTCAACCTGTGCGAAACACACAGCTGTTCGTGTATAGCGATTGTTGATATTTCGTGATAAAAAAATGAATCCGTCGTATTATAAGTACTGTATGGTGCCCCAGTGTAAAAGCACAAGTGTTAAAACGCTAAACAAAATATTTATATTTGTCCCAAGCAAAGTAGAAGTACGGAAAAAGTAGCTAACACTTGCAAGGCGAAATGATGCAAATTGTGTATCATCAATTTCAAGAATATATTTTAGTGAAGACCATTTCGATGTAAGTATTAAATAAAATGCAATTTAGCAATACATAATTATAGAAAACATGAATTTTGCTTGATTTTTGTAAATATTGTTTGAGGCTAGATCTTTGTAAAGTTTTGTCATGGAGTTCTGTGATTCCACTTTATTTTTTGTACAAAATAATTTCTTGTTATTTTTAGTTACCAAATGATATGCTCAATTATACTGAGTTAGAGAAAACCAGGATGAACTCCAAGTAAATTTGAATGCCAGGAAGACAAAAGAAAACGGACAGGCAGCAGCACAGAACGACCATGCATGTTAAAAAAAAAGCATACAAACATCCGAATTGAGAACCTCCTCCTTTTTTAGAAGTCGGTTAAAAAGAAGAGAATACAAATAATATGGAGTGTCGGGAAAATCCAGAAAAAACTTGTTCGCAAAGTCTAAAAGATATTCCACAAACAAGCTCAGGTATGTTTAAATATATACATTATTATTACAATAATTTCACAGTAATAATAAATATAAAGCTAATTACTTTCATTTATTTTGCAGATTTTCAAACAAACAAAAAGAGCCAGAACCTTTATGTGAACAGAAAGTAGATAAATCAGTTCAAGTATTTTTCACACACAAGTTCAGGAGCAAAGCAAGTCAGGCCCAAATTAAAACAGTAAGCCAGGGATTGTCACCCTCGAAGCCATCAGTAACATCGGGTTTACAACCCCATTTAAGGCCGAGTCCTTTAAAAAATAAAATCCTTCTATCTCCAACCTGCATAAAATTACAAGAAAGATATTGATTGAGGAAGAGCACTCAGATAGTGATGTATCCTTATAGACACCATGTGAGGCTTCCTCTAGAAGTTCATCATCCATACATTAATTGCAAGTGAACTTATCTTCAGATAGTGAATTGATAGCGGTAGAAAGAAAAAGTCAAGCTGATGTGATGTAAAATACTAGATCATATAATAATCATAGCACAGTATTACAATATTTCCTACAGTACGGCGACGAATGTACTTGCGCAGAGCAACGGAGGGGAACTCGCGGCGTGACGGGCGGCGCGGGCCGCGTACCGCAAACACGCTTAGCTTGCGGTACCGAGCGCGAAGGGCAGACGCGGTCGTGTTTTTTGTGTAATAATTTTATTATACTTACATTCTATAATGGTGCGCACAAACTGTTCTGTTAGGTTTTTTCATATGTGTACCATAGACTTATGAATATTACAGACACCCCGCCGCCGCCGCGCCGCTAAGACAAAACTGACTTGTGCACACAATTTTGGCCACTTTTCCTTATAATTTTATGTCTGATAATTAAAATTGTAAAGGTATGTGTTTGTTTATTGAATTTATAGGTACCTACTTACTTTCCAGGCGCGAGTTATGGATAGAAGCTTGTCAAAGACGGTAATTGAAAAGTAAAACAGTTGTACAATAAGGTAGTTGACTAAAAAAATCTGATAACTCCGTCGGATAGATTTCCATAAAATATTGGACACGTATTTTTTTCTTTTTTCATATAATAAGAAAAAAACGAAGACGATACAGCTAGTGCGTTGAAAACTCGTGTGACGTCACTACTCGCTACAATTTTTACCTAGCCGTGACATAACAAGCCCCCACTCCTGATCTTTGATGCTTTTTATCTTCGTCAGTTTTTATAGATTTAATAAAGGAAAAAATACGTCAACAATATTTTTCTATAATCTTACTGACGGACTAAACATAATCAGATATTTTTTACTCAGAAAACATCCTCGTTACCTATATAACATGTAGGTACGTATACAGTGGTTTACACTTTTAATAAATAATTAGATTTAATAATCACAATTATTTTGGATGTAAATATGAATAAATGATTACATCATAATAGTAATAATCACAATTGTTTTATTTCCCATTTGGTGACAACCCTTCCATACTTGCATGTGGCAGCGTAAGTACCTACACTGGCGGCGGCATCGCGCGACATCAAAGGCGTTTCCCTACTGTAATATTGTAACACTTTGATCATAGCATGTGCTCTAGTTCATTTGCAAGATTCCTTAATAAAATAAAACTAGTTTGTGATTCTAAAAAAAGGTTTTTTTATTCAAATAAACACTCATTTACATATAAGCACACTTACTCTACACTCTGATATAATAAAGGGTACCTATTTTCTGAAAGTTTAATAACTTATTGTTAATTAAATTTTCAACAAAAGCGAGGTTAAATGATACCTTTATTACATTCACTTTTTTATTATTTGGATAGTCAGGGTCAGCAACACAATAATAACAGTTTTTTTTTGTGATAAATACATTTGTATCTGCATTTGGGCATTGTATTTTTCTGTGGGCTCTCCATTCTTTACATAATTGTTGTAAGTCTTCAATAACAGGACATTTGATTTCTAGAATACCATCTTCAAAAATTCCATCTGGGGACCCTGCAATCATTGGATATGTGGAGCTTAAAAAGAGACCACATTTATTAATTACATCAAAGTTTTAACGTTGCGGAACTGATGAGCAATAGTCGCTGTTTTGATGCGAAAAACTTGCACATCATAACAACGTCATTTCTGGGCAAGTTATTGCTGTTTCCTTTCGAAAATCCAGATTCCATGATGTTCTCTTTCTATTTAATGCTTTGAATAACTAAATAAAATAAAAGATAAAACCGCGAATCTACGAAAATGTCAACAACAACAATAGTGTTTTACACAGGATGACGTACGCGTCCTGATTGGTGTTCAATGTCACGTGACTTAATGATTTCCATAACTTGTTACGTGAAAATATCATCAATCTTTCAATATTTCATTGAATTAATTTATTTTTCTTTATCTAATTACAGAAATAAAATTTTAGAACATTTAATCCATACTATTTGTTATCAGTGGATACATACCGCAAGGCGTTATAGTTGTTTCGGCTGGAAAAAATCCCTGTTGATCCCTCAGATCCCAGTCAAAAGCAGCTACTTGCCGTTTTCGCAGTAATTTTGGCAGTAATAAAGTTTCAAGATTCTATTTTGAGAATGTGGTTCAGTATAAATGCCACCTAACATTTGAAGTGTTTTGTGTCATGCTGAGACACATTATGTCATGTCAAAGACCTTTAGGTACTCTAAGTGTCATGTACCTACATAACGGTTGACGCATGACGGAGTAGGGATGGAGATCTGAGATCAATTAATCGAAGAATCGATTTTTCAGGCCCAAAATATCGATTTTTAAATCGATATGCCGTACTGAATCTATGCAGTGAATCGTTGAAAATCATAAAAAAAAAAACATAAAATTATGTACAATTAGTTGTTGATGTGTCTGTAACATTACGGTGTTAAAATTGATTGAGTCAGGCGTTACTTTGCGGAAATCCATTTTAAATTTGAAAATGAAAATAATTTATTATCTAGTTTTAATTTACGCCCGCTATACATTTGCCTTGTAATCTTGCATGTGCATAATATGTGTGCATATATGGAGGTGAATACCTGCAATCCACAAATATTCGCGGAAATTAAAACTAGATATATTATTTTCATTTTCACATTACGGTGTTGCCGATTAAGGGTTTACTCAAAAACTAGTGAGATGGCTGTTTGTTTGTTTTTTTTTTTCCTGTTTTTATTGAAATACATTTTGAAAATAAATGTCTTCTTTCATACCTGATTTATTTTGATATGAATTTAAAAAAAATTTTACTGATATGAGGTAATTTTATTACGTTATCTTTCTTGTTTCATAAAAACAAGATTAATAATATTTGGATTACTTACTACACACTTACATGTTATTTATTTGAAATAAAAAATCGACTTTTTAGAAATAGAAATCTTTTAGACCTAGTTTTTTTTTTGTGAATTGATACATCAGCTTACAATTTGAATCTATTTAAAAATCGATTCTTTTCGAAAAGAATCGTCATTCCTATGACGGAGGTTAGGAGGTATAGTGCGTTTCACGAAAGAATTCCCTTCGTCGTATTGTTGGCTGCCCTGTCTGTCTTAACATGAAAGAAGGAGATGGCTATCAGTGCTGCCTGATGAGGTTAGGTCTTGCAGATTTAAATAAAACGCAGTTTTGGGAGAAAGACGTAAAAATATATTTTACTTGGTGAAATATAAAACACACACAGCTTACATTAGAACGCCATACATCACGGTCTAAGACAATCAGAGAGCTCGACAGGTCTATAAACACAGATTATTAAAAGCTAGTGGTGTGGTTATATTGATCCTCAACACCCTCCCTCAATTTAAACACACCAAACTCGCAAATATATAACAAATTAACTACCGTACCTACTCAACTATAATTCTACCACTGTTTAAAACAAAAAACAAAACACTTCTTTACTTCAAATTAACACGCATTATGAAACAATCCTTTAGTATAACTCTCGACATATTGTATTTTACACACAAGCAAAATAAAATCTTATAACAAAAACAAACCGTCTCTACATCTTTCAAACTTACATTTAAAGGTTTAGTACACATATCTGCTAACCGATCATCAGTTGAAACATATTTTAATTTTAAAATTTTACGCTCAATCATATCTCTCTAACACTAACACATCATTACACTGTAAGCCAATTTCTTCCCAAGCCACACTCCCTCTGACACTCCTTTAGCTAAAGCAACTGCTTCTGTGGAGGAAAGCGATACACACTGCTGTTTACCGCAAGCTCACGAAACTGTTCAGCCAAACACTTTCATTTTAACTTTCTTTTGCAAAATTCTCTTTATTTTATCAATCTCGTCTTGTTTCTCAGCCACCAATAAAATATGATCAACATACACTAGTATATAAAACTTTACTCCTTTTTTATAGTATAAACACCAATCACTTTGACTTCGGATAAAACCCTCATCTAATTTCTTGATCTTAAAACCCCATTTCGTCTCTATTGGTTTCTTTCCTTTAGGTAGTTCAGTCTCACTCCGGGTATAATTTTTGTTCAACGCTTCTAATTCTTTATTTATAGCCTCAAACAACAGATTAGCTTCTTCACCACTGGTAGCTTCCTTGGATGACAGCTGGTCTGCAACTTGTGCAATAAAAACTGTATCATAATCTTCTAACCACTTAGGTTTCCTTACTGATCTACGAGATCGTCTTGTTTGGTCTACACTACTTTCTTCTACAACTGCATCATAAAACTCATTTTCTAAATGTTCTTCAAGCATTTCCGCATCATAAAACTCATCTTCTAAATGTTCTTCAAGCATTTCCACTTCACACATCTCACTTTCAGTTTCTTTTCTAAGTGACTCATTACTCTCATTACTTGCATCCACTTCTTCTGGTAAGTTTATCGGGTTTGTTTCTTCTTGTTCTTCTGTGACCAATATCTCAACTCCACTTTCCTTCGGTTCTTCCAGCTCTTCATAGATAATTGTCTTTACAATTTCTTCTTGGCTGTTTTCTTTTGAAGGCTTTCTATGCTGCTTCCTTTGGATGCATGGAACACACTGCTCAGTCTGTCCTTCATATTTAATATTGTTAGAAGCCAAACATTCCTTTACATATTTAAAGTTTTGAGGAGCCATACGCTCATGCCATTCAGACAAGGTTGTCAACGCTACATCACACGACTTAAAATTCATGACAAAAATTGTATTAATCCGATCAGCTACAGCAACAACTTTGTTCTCTCTTAGCAATTCACACACATTAACCGTAGACCGCATAGTATAACCTCTATCCAACGCACATGCTAAGGAAAATAGATTTGCATTTAGTTTTGGTACAAATAATACATTATTTAGGGATGTAGGTACATACTTGCTGCCATCGAAAGCCAACACATCTATAACACCTATTCCTTTAACCTCCAGTTTTTTCCCATTTCCTACAGTTACATATTTACCAGACACTTCATGAAACAAAGTGAACATCTCTTTACAATGTGTCATATGCTCGCTAGCACCTGAATCAAGAATAAAACTTTCACTTACACCTTTTATTTGGGAAACTATAAATGCATTTTTGGTATCCTTTTGCTCATCTCTACTCTCATTTAGTTTATTTTGCATCAATCTACAGTCTTTAATTAAATGCCCCGCTTTATGACAAAAATGACACTTTCTCTGACGACAATCTTTTCTAAAATGACCTATTTTACCACACTCAAAACACTTTATAATAGTATCATTTTGATTAGACCTTTTTGGAAAGTCACGACTATGCTGCGAAGCCACAAATGCTGACGTTGGTTCAGGTTTAGCATAACCATTTCTCTCTTCTTCAATTAGTAACCTCGAAATTAGACCTTGAAAACTCTGCATACTCTCCGGAACAGATTCCCATGCTGAGATAAAATGCTTATATTCTTCAGGTAGTGTCATCAAAACTTTGGTTATAAGCATAGTATCCGAAGTGGTTTCTCCCAAGTTGTCTAGCTGGTGACGCAAGTCTTCCAGTTTTGAAATAAACCCTGACATAGGCCCTTCATATTTTAAGTTGAAAAACTTTTGCTGTATAAGATGCACACTAACCTTGCTCTTAGGTTCATACAAAGTCGACAACTTATTCCATATTGCGGCGCTAGTCGTGCAAGTCAACAAATGCGTTATGTTACTTTCTTGTACTCTGGTTACAAGAATTTCCTGTGCTTTCGCGTCGTCTTCTTCCCATTTAGTTATTTCATGTTTCGTACCATCTAGCGGTTTTCCACGAGTGCCGTCTACTATTGAGAGCAACCCTTTTGAACGCAATACCACGCTTATCTGGTACTTCCATACGGCGTAATTTTTATCTCCTAATCTCGTGCCGGAGAAATTAAAAGTTCCAGAAGCTTCCATCTTGAAACGAATTTTCAAGTTCAAATTTTTCTTCACAATCACAACACGTCTGTCTACCTCCTCTCTTCGTACCCTGGGCCCATAACCTGATGAGGTTAGGTCTTGCAGATTTAAATAAAACGCAGTTTTGGGAGAAAGACGTAAAAATATATTTTACTTGGTGAAATATAAAACACACACAGCTTACATTAGAACGCCATACATCACGGTCTAAGACAATCAGAGAGCTCGACAGGTCTATAAACACAGATTATTAAAAGCTAGTGGTGTGGTTATATTGATCCTCAACACTGCCAATAAAAATTTCTCGATTCCCCGCGTCAGTGTTGTAAAGGGTATGTTTATGCCTTGGTGTAAACATTAGCTAGTCAAGAAACGTATTAAGACTCGACTGCTCCAGCACTCGATAATAGGACAATCTGTGGTTTCATTCTGTGAGTGCCTACTCCAATAAAGCTATGAATTGTTCTGAATTCCTGTGCAGTAAGTTATATATTTTATTAAAAAATAGTTTTACAGTTTCCAAAAGGAAAAACAAAATTATAAGGTCATTGGTAAAAGTAATGGAATATTAGTTAATCTCCCTAATATTAAGTAGTTTTATTGCTAGAAATATAGCAACACTGATTTTCCGTAATGCCAACATTACGGCGAAGGGAATTCTTTCATGAAACATGCATGAAACGCACTTTACTCAGTTTGACAATTATACAGTGTTGCCAGTATTAGCAAAAGCTATAGTTCCCAAAACATTATTTTCATCATACAGTTTATAATTTCTGCACGCTCCCTACGGTATAGGGATGGGCAAGTGAAAAAAATATATCGATATTTATCGTATCGATATTTTTAAACACTATCGATAATTATCGAGTGGAAAATATCGATATATCGATATATCGTCAGGTTACGCATGATTATTCATACATAGTCCCAAAGCAATCAAACTTCGTAATAAACAATGGAAGAAAATTGTATTTTTTATTAATGCTCGAGCCTAAATATATTTTTAAGTTTTGTGATTGATTTGTTGAAAAAAAAAAACCGAAATTGTTAGTTGCGTGTTAATTCAAGGTCATATTCGTCTAAACACTGATAGTTTAATAGAATTTGTATTTTCGTGCAAGCTACCAGTAGTCTAAAATTGCTATATTGCATTTAATAACGATTGTAGCGAGATTTTTTAAGTAATAATACGCGAGGAGCATGCAAGGATAATCTATTGTAATAACATTAAAAACACGCAACTAAATTTGCGTAAAAAAAATTATCGAATTTGATACGAATTCGATAGTCTAAACTAAAAATTGAATATCGATATATCGCGACTAAAAATATCGATGATATATATCGATAATTGTATGGAAAAATATCGATATTTTTTGCCCATGCCTACAGCTCTCACAATCACAATCTCACCCCCTGGGGTATATATGTATATATTCCTTTTTATACTTACTATACTCTATGATATTAGACATGGGTCGGATTAGGTAAAAACGATACCTAATCCACCTAATCCTAGTATTTAAAAATACCTAATCCATTTACCTAATCCGAATATTTATTCATAACATCCGCTGGCCTGTTACGATATTATGTATCGTATTTGGATTGGGTAAGAAATATTCGGTATGGAGTAGGTATGGACGTTCCGTTTCTGATATATTGTGGAACGGTGGATTATATTTCGTTTTTTTTTTGTGTGTTAAATGTTATATTTTCGTTGTGTCCAGCGCAGAATCTTAAAATGTCGTCTATTAGACATTCTCATAGGCTTAGGACTATCTTGTGTAGATTCACACAAAGGGCGTATGTAATCACTTTGATTAACTTTGTGCAATAATTGAGATTGGTAGGTACTATTTACAATTTTTTTATATTGAATTTTATAATTTTCAGGTTTATCTTTTTTTAATTGTATTTTTTTTTTGTTTTTATCACAAAATAGTCCAATGGTCCCCATATTTTTGTGAGGTATCTTCTGTTTAGACTGTGTACGAATATTTTGTGCCATACCTAATCCTCGACGCTTTGGATTAGGTACGGACTAGTATCGAAAAATACCTAATCAAAATACCTAATCCAATATTTATGCCTCACCTCTATATGATATATGTTCTGTGCTCACAATCAGCTTTGTGAATAGATATTATTTAAGTGCGTGATGGGTGATATTGTACAATTTCTCTAATCGTGTTGCTGTTTAGTTGTAGGTAAAAAAATCTAAATGTTTATTAGAGCGGCGTGAAAAATAATGATATTTAGAGTTTTTCAAGAGTGTAGGAAGAATTTCAAGCTGGGACGAGTAAAGAACATGTTTACGGTCGAACAGCGAAGTTAACCGGTACGTAAATATATTTTAATGTTATACACAGAGGAAATATAAGTAATTTTATAACACTCTTCTGTTATAAGCATAATTTATATATTTTTATCATTATTTATGTAACGTTGAGGTTAAGAAATTTACCTACGATTTATTATACATACTAGCTCTCCACGGTTTTGATTCTTGTGTTTTATCCATTTAGTGGTATTTTTACATATGTCTTTATTAATTTCAGGTGGTAACTGTATAATTTTGCGCTTAGTGGACGAAGGTATGAAACAAAGAGAATGCAATAACTATGTAATAAAATGTATGAAAAATAAAGGCAAATTCGAATGTCAGGATAACACAAGAAAAGCCAACCTACAAAACTGATGATTTCGATCTGTGTCATTGTTCAGAAAGTTCATTCTCTACACAGTTCAGAAAGAAGAACCAACATTAAGAAAACTATTGGCAGTGGTGCAGGAAGATTTATACCATTAGAAAATTTTAATTTCACCAGGCTTAAAATAAAAAAGCTCTCATATAAAAAGATATTGCTTCAAAACTTGAGTATTATCTAAAGGACATCCTTGAAAACAAGAGAACGTGAAGAGCCTTTTTTATTTTTTTATCTATGGGGCCCCGTCCTTGGTGCTGACGGCTCCTTGAGGCGCGCGTGAAGCACAACGCGTCGTCGACTCAGCCTGGTATCGGACGGCGAGCCACGCACGCTCACCGTCCACAGGCATCAGCCACTGCGCAATTGCACAGTGGCCGACTTGTCTCTGGAGGAGGCCGCAATGGGACCATTACTGGCACTCCATTTCAGGCCCCTCCCGAGTATCAGGAGTCGCAGCACCCACAGCAGCAGCGGCAGAAGCGGCGATGGAAGCCGCGGCGGCGGACCTCTTGCGTTTGGTCGGGGCAGTTGGCGCGCAGGCCTTTCCCCCAGCCCAGTGAACCTGAAGAGCCTCAAAAACTTTTTTTGTTTTTTGAATGAGAGCGACATTTAATATTTACTGGTAAAAACAAGCAAGAAGATTACCATTCTGAAATTAATGCTCAACATTTTTAAAATCGGTAATTGAAAAGTTATTAACCTATATATGTGAACCATCAATATTGTGGTTATTAACTTACCGTATCATTCCATAACAACAAACAAGGTATAGTAATTTTTTTTTGTTGTATTACATTGTTATTACTGTTTTCTTATGAATCTTGTTTCGGTATGTGGAATTGTGGACAGATACAAAACATAGTCAAATTTGGGAATTTGGGTTAAGAATGTCTGATCAATAAAATTCCTGTCAAAAAACCACAATATTTTTAGGCTGGTATTTAGATTGAGATTGGTAGAAGAACTGATCTCATTTGGATCAGGGGCAACCTCAATGTTCAGATACAGAATGTAAGTCCACACACAGCTCTTGATAATTATTTCATCAATGTTCTGTGGTGGCCTGCTCAATTTTCATCAATGATTCTTGTCAATGGTTGGTTGAAATATTGAATATTGTTTTTTATTTCGTCTTTTAAAAACAATCTTCAAATGCTCAACATATTTTAAAAACAAAAATTTGCCTAGGTTTTAAAAATTATCAAGTTCAAATAAATTTTTGACGAAAGAATTATTCCAAATCAAGCTTCAATTTTCCCCAAAGACAAACTTGTGGATTTGGCAATGTTTATTCTTTATTTAGTAAAGTTATCTCTGAGATATCATCTACTGCTGGCCAGTAAAATATTCCTTTTTGTATTGTACTGAATAAATGTTTTATCTATCTATCTATCTATCTATCTTTTGAATTGTTTTTTAAATATTTTGTAGTATACCTATGAGCTCCAAATCATTGCTCTTGGCTACCAGACCAGTATTATAATAGGTTACCTATGTAATTGGAGAATTTATAACCAGCATTTTCAGCAATTCAAAATTCAAATAAACTTTATTCAAAAGGTTTGTATTTGTGAAATTGTGGTAGTCTTTGGCATCATGGAAATTGACAACAGTGATGAAGAAGTAAAACAATGATGAAGAAGCTTCCATTTTTACTGTCTACACCACAGGCTCTGGTCCAAAGTGTCTCCAGTCGTTTGCTAATTTTGCACAGTAAATATTAGTCCAAAGTGTCTCCGGCCGTTTGCTAATTTTGCAAAGTAAATATTCTCTTTTGAATACTGCCCTATAATTTATTGGTTGATCACATTTTTTTTTCCATGTTTTGAAATACATCCTCATTAAGACTTGGCAGACAATAAGATGATTGGAGCTAGAGTGGAATGTTGGTTGGTAAATAGCTAGCTCTATACTTTTTTTTAATAAATGTTGTAGGCAGCAGAAAACATTCATCGTCGGAGGTTCATATTCAAATTCGAAAAAAGACAAAAGTTGCAAGGGGCATCTAGACTGTAGGGTGTTTGCTTGTATTCTTGAAATTGTGTCTTGCCGAGGGTACATCTTGCGCAGTGTGCATGGACGCAAAAACATTTGCGAGTGAATTGAGTGCTCCTTTTTTAACCGACTTCTAAAAAAGGAGGAGGTTCTCAATTCGGATGTTTGTATTTTTTTTTTTTTTTTTTATGTTTGTTCGCGCATAACTCCGTCGCTTGCCAACCGATTTGAAAAATTCTTTTTTTGTTGGAAAGGGTATACTTCCCAAATGGTCCCATGAAAATTTTTTCGAAATCGAACAAGCGGTTTTTGAAAAATCAACAAAAATCTAAAAAAAATATCTACATTGTCTACATTGACGACCTTTTAGTTTACTCTGCATTGGAGCAGTGCATTTTTTTACACCAATGTAATTGGTTCATTTAGGTGGGGGAGGGGAGGGGGTGTAGGTACCACTAAAAAGTGAAAAATAAAAAAACTTTTTACAAAAAAATACAACCGACTTCCACAAAAAATCAAAAAAAGTACGAAATAACTTTAATTCGGAAGTCGGTGTTCAAAAAACGAAAAAGGAATCACAAACACCGAGTTCCGAATTAAAGTTATTTCGTACTTTTTTTGATTTTTTGTGGAAGTCGGTTGTATTTTTTTGTAAAAAGTTTTTTTAAAAGTTAAGCTTTTAAACGTTTATGATATCAAGATATAATTTAAGAAATAATTGTGAAAGCTTCATGGTGAAGATAAAAAAATTGAGAAACCTATAATCTGCTAGTCTGAGAAAATACTGTAGCTTGTGTCTGCGATAGTGTCTGTCTCAAAAAAGTCAATTTTACAATAGATAAAAAAAAACTTTAATCATATTAGAATGTAAGGGCGAATCATGATTCATCATGATTTCAATGTTTTGGTCGCTGTGTAGTGTAGTATTGATCAAAATGGAGTTTCACGTCAATAATGTGTTCTTCATAGTTGTAACGAATGGCCCACAAGTCGGTACCTAACGGTCGGATCACCTGCTTTACGCCCAGGCCTTATGGATTTATAAATCCTTGTAGTTAGATCAGCATAATTTTAAACAAAATTATGATCGACCCGAATAATTTCATAAGGATTTGATGCGCTTACTTCTAAAGTAGCAGAAATATAATCGCAGGGTAAATTCTTTCTTTCCTTTTCTTTTTTTTTTTTAAACTTGCCCCACACTATGATTTACTCCTGTATCGTGGGTGCGTTCACAAACATAAAAACTCACATTCCGTGTGGGGATCGAACCCGCGACATGTAATCACACGATTTGTGAGTTTTCGCTCAATCGCGCTGTCACACTCCATTTGTACATATGACCACGTTCGGGAAACTTTTGAGTGATGCTTACTTGATGAATAACACTTAAGAAGCGCATTGGCGATAATAACGTTTCGGTTTTGATAAGTACATCCGTCTGAATAAATTACTATCGGTATTTTCTTAAGTAAGTAATGTCGCTCTAAATAGTCCACAACAAATGAAGTAAAAGTACTCGCAGTAAATTCTGCGGCTGTTTCTGTAAACCAATAACATGTGCAGTGGCGCGATACCAGATCAAAAACCGTATAATAGGGTAGTTAACTAAAAAAATCTGATTAGTCCGTCAGATAGATTTCCAAAAAATATTGGAGACGTATTTTTTTTTTTCACATAAACAAAAAATGAAGACGATACAGTGCGTTGAAAACTCGTGTCACGTCACTACCCGCTACAATTTTTACCGGGCAGTGACGTCATACGCTCCCACCCCTGATCTCTGATGCTTTTTGTCTTCGTCAGTGTTTGTAGATTTGATAAAGAAAAAAATACGTGTCCAATATTTTTCTATAATCTAACTGACGGACTAATTAGAATCATATTTTTTTTAATCAGGAAACATCCCTATTATGGCTCGTTGGCTTGGTTTTGAAGTAAAACGCGCTTGCTGTAGAGTAAGGGCAGACTGTCTGATTCCAAGTCCATTGTAAGTGCAATAAAATGTCCCAATTCTGCATCATGTTTATCTTTAGCTTTTTCTTCTCTAGCTCTATTTTTCTTGATGATGTGCTCTTGATAAATGTGTGCATCTATATTACCTTCCTGTTGACCAACACAAATATCTTTTTTGAGGGTTTAGGAGGGAGAGGCAAAGTTTTATCAAATGTGTATCTAGATACAGCAGGGGTATTAGTTTCTCTGCAGTGATGTTTATAGGGGTTAAATACATCAATCACAGTACGATGAACAGGCTCTAAGTATAATTTTCTTGTTTCCTTCCTTGCATAATGTGAAGGCATTTTTGGTTTTTTTTTAAATAAAACTAAATTGTTTGTACTTTGGCTTCTGCTTCCACTTGCGTGAGCATCAACGTTCTGATTTAACTGTTCTTGATTTAAGTTGAAACAAATTTTTTTTAACCCAAAGCTGGACATAGTGGCCTTCAACGATAAAGTATTTAAAAACATCTGTTTGCAGACTTGAATTTTTTCATTAGTGTTTTTAGTCAAAAAATAACATACTCGACGGGAATGTTCTCCGCCCTTAGTTTTTTGAGTAGTCTTAGTACGGTTTACAAATCCTTTGACATACAATTTTCTTTCATTATAATTATATTTTTCCAAAAGTGAATGAATAGATTTGCGTGTTTCTTCGTCGAAACTATCGCAACCTCTAAATTTACTTTTTATACAAAAACTAGAAATACAAGTTTCACCTACTCGCATCGCTGGTCTGGTCTGATCTTGTCACATCTTCTCTTTGAATACTCAAATATTCCTCTCCATGCAATCTTTTTCTTTGAGTTTTAAGTTTCTTCCATTTAACTTTCTTTGCTGCGTGATGTCGTTTGCGGCCCTCATCAACGTTTTTCAGTCTGTCGTCAAATTTTCATTTATATTTCGAACTAAGGGGCATTAATTATCTGGATTATCAGCTAAGTTTAAGGATTTACAAGAAATATCTGATATTTCACTTGTAGAATCGAATATTTTACTGAATGTTAAAAAAAACAAACAGAAAATGATCTTTTAGTAGAAAATGTTTGGGTATCATGTGTCAAATCACTCAATGATAACCCTTAATAGGGCATGGGCAAACTGGTGTTAATTGGTGTTACTGGTTTAACTGGTGTTTGAAACAAAAACACAGTCAATTTGGCATTATGGGTCGTAATATTTTTTGTGGTTGCCTGTAGTTAAGTGACAAACACAATATATTTTAAAGAATGTGTGTTCTCCAAATAAAAGAAAAAGAAGAAATTATATAATAAGTTCGGGCGCCATGGAGGTTGCACACAGTATAATGAAAGATTGCCGGAAAGAATTGAGCGGAAGAGTCGGACTTTTAATCTGCCGGTGGGAGGCTAAACAAAGAAATAAAACAATAAAGAATATTTTGTCCTTTCTCTATTTAATGGTCCGTAGCTTCAATTTAATTAAACATTATTTAATTGCCTTACAGCAAATCTTAAGTTTTAGGTTTTATTAATATTTAAAGAGAGGCGATATTATTTTAAGTTTATAGGCGAAATTATTGCATCGTGCACTGTTAATTTAAAGTAATGGAAAATTCCTACCAGTTTACTGGTTATAAAAAAAATAGTAGAATATAACCAAAGGAAGCGATGACCGACGAAAGATTCCCTCAGCAAAAAAATGATCCAAAAGGATGTAGAAAAAAGAATCCAATTTAAAGAAAAATCCAAGTTAAGAAAAAAACATCCGATAAGAAAAATGTCCTTTAAGAAAAACATCCATTAAAAAAAACGCCAATGGGCGTTTTCCTTTTCAAATAAATAGGCGTGCTCCACGCAACTCCATTTAGTACGTGTGTAGTGAGCGTAAATTATTGATATCAAAAATTAAGGTCAATCCTCATAGTCTCATCGTCCTTGGTCGTTTTAAATATGTTATATCATAATATAAACCAAAAATATCCCAGATAAATAGGGATTTATAAAGATATTGAAAATAGTTTCAAATTATCGACCGACCATCGTCGTCTGCAGGATCGAAGAGTGACTTGTTAAAAACGTCATCTGTCAAAACTAGAAATAGTGTCGCGTTCCGAAATCGACTATAAAACCATAAAGCATGTAACGAGAATAAAAACTCGTTACATTACATCCCTCCCCGAAAAAATAAAAGAAAGCAATTTCTTTTATGCTAAAAACCAAAAGGGAAAAGCAAATACTTAAAAAGAACGAAGGAAATATAATTCCAAAAACAATAAACCAAAAAGTCTATTATCAACAAACCTATATAAAAAAACAACAAGGAATGCCACAAGTGCAAATTCCTGAAGATAATTACATGCATACAAAAAAATACAGTCAAGCCACAACACGACCGACTCACAGTACAAAAAGAACCAACATGAGTGCAGTTAGGCACCTACGCCACTGACTAACAAGTAAAATCCTAGAAGTACTGCAAGTGCAGTTAAGCGCAAATGTTGCTGTCAAACAGGGCAACAAAAAAATAATAATACCAATATGAGTACGGTTAGGCACCATCGCCACCGACTATCGTATAAAGCAAAAAA
Source organism: Hecatera dysodea (assembly GCA_905332915.2). Lineage (NCBI taxonomy): Eukaryota > Metazoa > Arthropoda > Insecta > Lepidoptera > Noctuidae > Hecatera > Hecatera dysodea. Next base: position 3,070,146 of record HG995290.1, on the reverse strand, counting down.
GACAATACCAATGGTGTACAGTTAGGCGCAATTGCCGCTGTTTAATGATAAAGATAATCCAAAAAATGTCTATATGAGTACAGTTAGGCACCTTCGCCACTGACTAGCAAGAACAAATTATAACCGTTTGTCACAGTTTTAACTAATCGCATCACTAAAGATGTAAAAATATAAAGAAGATTGTTGTGATCGGCATAACACCACCAATTTCCCGAGCACAAACAATTTCGAAAATAAATGCATATTGTGATCGGCACAACACCACCAATTTTCCGAGCACAATAGCAAAAAAGATTGTATACTGTGATCGGAACAACACCACCGACTTTCCGGGCACAATAACAAAAAAAGATTGTAGGTATACTGTGATCGGCACAACACCACCAACTTCCCGGGCACAGTAACAAAAAAACTAACGAAATCAAGGAAAAAAATATATACCGAGATCCGTAAAAAAAGGTTAGGAGAATGTCTACAAGTGAGAATAAGACCACAAGTATTGAAATCCCTATACAAACAAAGAATACCAACCATAAAACAAGAGCTAGCAAATCTAAAAAAAACATCAGGAACACAAAAATCAATATTACTTCTACTAAGAGAAACAGTATGATCCGCGTAAATGATTGAGATAGGTAGGTACTACTATATTGAATTTTATATTTTTCAGGTTTTTCTTTTTTTATTGTATTTTTTTTTTGTTTTTATCACTAAATAGTCCAATAGTAATCTACATAGATGGCGCTAGTGGCAGTGCTTATTAAACTTGAAACTTAGCCCCACATTTTTATGAGGTATCTTCTGTTTAACTGTGTACGAATATTTTGTGCCATACCTAATCCTCGACGCTTTGGATTAGGTACGGACTAGTATCGAAAAATACCTAATCAAAATACCTAATCCAATATTTATGCCTCACCTCTACTCATAACATGTGAGCAGCACCCAACAGTTCTCCCACAATGCAGTGCAATAATAACCTGTTATTGCTTCCCGCCCATATTTCTTTCTATTACTAGAAACAAAGTACCTCTTTCCAGATGAATGGCGAGATTTTATTTTTGCTCGAAGCAACAAAGGATTTGGTCCCTCCAATCCAGGTATTTGGTCTCGACTCACTTCCAAGGTGTATACCCCATAAAATCTAAAGTGCTCACCTACATACATATAACCGTGCCTGTCTAATCTGGTAGGTGCCACAAGCAAAAATAATTAATTCGTCCAACGATAGTCTTAGGAATGCCATGGTTGTGCCATCAATAGGACTAAATATTGCACTGCGTCTGTTTAAGTTTAGTTCTGAAACTAAATCAGCGATCGTGTTTTGGAGGAACATATGTTCATTTATAATATTCACAAACGCCTCTGCATTGGGAGAGTCGATGAATTGAGTGGCAAATGCGTTTAGTAGCGCAGCAGCTATTTTAAAATCGCCCCTTACATGTGAAAATGAGCGGTTAAAATATTCGTGACGGAATATTTTAAAGTCTCATTTGAAACGGCCATTCACAGCATCAACCACCCCATCTGTTTATAGTGAAACTGCGTGACCTGTTTACTTCAAGGGTGGTCAACTGTGAATGACCGTCTTCTTTGATTTCTGGCATCTGGCCTATATAGCCTTTATCGTGCAAAGCATCCATGCAATCCCGAAACCCGCGAGCTACGACGAAAATATCAAAATCTGGATCATCTAACAATGCGCGCATTATTGTCGCATCATTTGTTGTGGCACTATAAGGTCCTCGAACATCAATGATGTACCCATCACAACAGCACAAAATAAATGGTTTGACCAAATTCCTGTATTTATGGAGGGAATATGTGTCCTTTTGAAATAAATAGTTTGAACTCTTCTGAGTGTACAAATAAACACATCAAAAGTATCTAGGGATCAACATATATTTTTGCAATAACTTTTCTCCTGATTGATATTAATTAAAATTTTCTTTAAGGATTCATCAAATAAAGTGTTTTCGTTTGTCACAGTAACGATAAACCAAGTCACCTTTGCATTAATAAAGAAATTTGCCATTTTCCTAATAAAGGGATTTTTGACATTTGAACCACTAACATTAAAGTTCGAAAAAAAGACTAAAATAACAGTTTTCTTTAAAATTTTATTGGGTAACTTAAACAATTAATAATCCGTGTTTCTACCGCGAACACTAACAACACAAGAACATCGGTTTGGCATACTCAAAATGAGTTCATCCAAATCACGCTGTGGAATGGCCGCCCATGTTCGTTGCAACAACAAAAAAAGGTCTTCTTGCGACTGGATACCCTCCATATTCGGCAGAGCTCTTCGCTTACCTTGGCTGAGCGCCATGGAGGACGGTATCGCTGCACCACACGGAGACAAGACCGATACATTCAAATCTTAACTCGAAGAGCTCCAACAATAACCGCCATGATGTTAGCCGTGAGGCTTCATCACTCTTCAGGGAACTTAATTAGCGACCAAACAGTCAGAAACCGCTTGCATGAAGTGAACCTTCATTCCCGAAGACCGCTACGGGTACCACCTATAGCAATGCACAATCGTAGGATTCGATATCAATGGGCTCTTGAACACAGAAATTGGGCAGAAGAACAATGGCGTTTCGTGTGCTTTTCTGATGAGTCTCGTTTTGGTATGAGACCGGATACAAGACGTATACGACACTGGAGAACCCCTGGACGCCAACAGCGATTAAAATCCTGCCAGGAAGTCCATCCTTATAGTGGTGGAACCATCATAGTATGGGCGGGTATTTGGATCGGCGGAAGAACTGAGTTGATTTGGATCAGAGGCAACCTCAACGCTCAAATTTATGCTGAGACGATTGTATCAGACGTCATCGTTCCTCTACAAGTGCAAATCGGTCCCTTATTTCAGTTAATGCATGATAATGCACGACCGCACACCGCAAGAGTTGTAAGACAGACTCTCGCCGCAGCTAACATCAATGTCCTGCCCTGGCCTGCTCAGTCGCCAGACTTGAACCCGATTGAGCATGCATGGGATATGCTACAGAGAAGAGCTCTGCCGAATATGGAGGGTATCCAGTCGCAAGAAGACCTTTTTTTGTTGTTGCAACGAACATGAGCGGCCATTCCACAGCGTGATTTGGATGGACTCATTTTGAGTATGCCAAACCGATGTTCTTGTGTTGTTAGTGTTCGCGGTAGAAACACGGATTATTAATTGTTTAAGTTAACCAATAAAATTTTAAAGAAAACTGTTATTTCAGTCTTTTTTTCGAACTTTAATGTTAGTGGTTCAAATGTCAAAAATCCCTTTATTAGGAAAATGGCAAATTTCTTTATTAATGCAAAGGTGACTTGGTTTATCGTTACTGTGACAAACGAAAACACTTTATTTGATGAATCCTTAAAGAAAATTTTAATTAATATCAATCAGGAGGAAAGTTATTGCAAAAATATATGTTGATCCCTAGATACTTTTGATGTGTTTATGTTGCATCTGCAATGGTAATAGCTGGTTTTTGCTGTGTTGGGACACCAGGGTCACAGAAAATACCATCAGCAACAATAGAATTCTTTGCTGCCACTTGCACCCTTGTCATGTGGCCAAATCCTATATAATATTTCTGGCCACAGACATTAACTTTTCCAAAGTTCTTCGGGGAACTTGAAAAAAACAGGCTAACCTGTCTCCAGAGTCTCCTGTTCTTAATTTGCATAAAAGTTCTGTTAATGCAAAACTAACCCGATGCATATTTTTAAGGTTGGGTGTTTTATCCAGGATCTGTTGGTGTTGCCTCTTCGTGAAACCTATAAAATACAAGACTTGATGGGTAGTTTTGAATATTTTTTGAATGTTTAATTCACATTATTGAAGCCTTCCATTAATATAAATACAATGTGTTCAACATAATCGACTTGAAATGTATCAAGGCTATATTCTGCCGAATACAAACTCTCGTACTGCTCATTTTCTAAATGCTGTCTGCAGATACGTGCATCTCTTGGTATAAAATAATTAAAATGTAGCAATACACGGCGTCGAGTGTCTTCTAGTATAGAATGTCGCTCTAGCCCACTGCATTCTTGAAAAATACAATGTCTTGGTGTTTCAGCTGCTCGTCTCATATTAGGCAATTAAATAAATTATCTCTTGAAACTATTTGTTGTGCACGTCCCCAACATGCACAACAGAGTTCATTAATTAAAGGTCGCATCTGTAAAAAAATATAGTCTGAATCTCAACAGGTATGTTAGGTTATACCTAAATACAAGTGCATGAAATAATTAATGATATTTACTTTAAAACCACGTAATGTAAACATAAAAAAGTTAAACATTAACACTATACCTGCTGGTTTTCCATCAAGTGGGAAATCGTTTCCATTATCCTCTGTTCTTCCGTGGCAGAAGTTTGTCTCATAGTTTGATACTATTTTTGCAAAGTATTTCCACATAGGATACAGGTTGCGTTTGGATTATGTTCACTTTGCACAATTGAATTTGTGGTTGTCTGCCTGTGGTGGCACTGGCGGTACATCCCGAGTTCTCGATGCTCGAAGCCAACATGATACACAAGCCTCATCATTTTGGGTGAGCTAAAATCAGATTAAATCTAAAAAAGTTACTTTTACGCAGTCGTAGTGGCACAATGAGAATCGACGATTTTATAATGCAACATACGGAATACTTATCAGGGGAAGTAAAGTTAGCCCTCTCCAGTTGTTTGGATAGTGTAAACTGAAAATAATGTTAAAACTGATTCGGAAATAATTTCTGACAAGACTAATAATAAAGATGAGTTTACTAACGAATCACTTTTTACTAAAAATCCTAAACTTGAAGAAAACTGGCGGAATAAAACAGAGAATCAAAAACACATACCCTTGATTGACAAAGTCAAACCTAAAGTAAAAGCAAATAAAATAGAGACTGCCTAATTTGTTCAAAAACATTTGTTCTTCTGGTATTGACAAGGCTGTAGTTAATAATACTTGTGCGTTCGATGCTGTACTCACCACTGCTTTGGTAGTGATTTGCATAGACTGCGTTAATATTTCAGCGTATATTAGTTAATTGAATAAGCCTTTTTCTAATCTGGTTAATACATTGCGGCAAAAAGATGTTTCAGTTAATCCGTTAAAAATGAGAACCAAAATTCATAAAAACTATTACGAATTGTCAGTTCAAGGAAATCTAGAAGTGATTGATTGCGGTTGAAAAAAATCTGTATGATGAAATTTTCAGTGCTGGTGTGTCAAAAATTTGTTCAGTCTGCGAAAAAACTGAAACCAGAAAATGTTGTATTCTACCATTAAATTTGCTTACATTATCTGACTATGGTGTTAGGTCATTGAACAATTCAGCAATATCTATGATTGAAGATGTAACAATAACTGATTGTAAAATAAGGGCTTGTAATGGAAAAGTATGTACAAATTATGTCATTTCGGACAATTATATATTTTTTTAATTGGACGTGTTTTGACGCTGATGCCCGTGGCGCTAGTCCCGTAATATAACGTTCCATTTTTTGATGTCCAATTCGTGACTACATTAAAAAAAATGAAGAAATTTGATATTATTTATAATACTTCAGGGTGTGTACTTTACAACAATAAAACTTTTAAAACTCTGGCCCATCATTTTGACACATAACAATGCAATCTAAATGCAGTAATCAAATAAGGTGCTTTTACAACCCTGACACACTGCGCCGAACCCGTAATTTTACGTGGGCTAGTGATGCGCTAGAAACTCTAAATAATACAAAAAAAAACAATGGTTTTAAATTATTAATTATCTTGTTAATCCATGTCTAGACTGTAAATTAAAACTTCAATGTGTTTTTTTTAACTTGACATTTGAATAATGGACAACAATTAAGAGAATCTGTAGAAAATTACGAAATTAAAAAAGATATATTCTTGATATCGATATTATTTTGGGGTGTCACTAATGCAGTTACCACCTGACGGACACTGGCCGCCATCACCGTGATTTTCCGTGCGGAGCAAGCGATACGGACGCCATATTTGTTGGTAAACATCAGTAGCTGTACCGCCGTCCCCGTGATAACACGTCTCTTCGAATACCTAGTGTTGTGAAACATTTGAATATTTTACAGGAAGATATCAACATTGACAGTTCCAAGACCGAAAGACCCTCGTAATGAATATTTCGCTACCTTAACCCTTTAACCGCCAAGATTTGCTAACTTTGGCTTACCTTTAGCGCCACGTCACTTTAGGTATAAGATGGATCAGTGTTGGGAATACTTACTATCGATGCATACATTATTTATTTATTCATAAAATAAAATTCGAAAACATAAGCAGTGTTTTATTTATTTATTATTAATCTTACACATGTGCTTGTAGAATGACAATATCACTCAGTACTCAGGAGATGGGCACGTTGTTTGTTCTTCTATTGGCGAGGACTCTCCACGAGCATGTCGTATTAAATTAACTATCTAATTATCATGTAAACTTCTGAGCGAATTTCTGGCCGCACGGCTTCCAGCTCAAAAGCTACTAATGACGCGAAGTATTCATTTCGTGGATCACTTGGGCTCTGATCAAAAAAGAATTGCGTCCGGCAGGTTTACAAAAGCAGTCACATCACCATCTTCCAACTGAGCATAATGGACATAGTTTGGTTGGGTCTGCGTCGATTTATTTGATGTAGTAGTTAGTCTTCTTTTACATGAAATAATTTTTCTTTTACGTGGACACAAAATTGAAGGCGACGTAGGCTGCGATTCATCATTACTTGACATGACGCACTCTTTCAGCTGGAACCGAAGACAAAAACTGGATGTTCCAACTGTTCGAATGTCGAGGCGCAACTGAAGTAGACATGGGCAAAGTCGTTATATTTCATTCACCGTGACTGTTGTTCCAGTTATAAAAATATCACGGTGAAAAAACCGACTTCTAAACAAAAAAACCAAAAAGTATAAAATTACTTTAATTTCGGAACTCGGTGTTTTTGGTTGCTTTTTTGTTGTTGAACACACCGACTTCCGAAATTAAAGTTATTTTATACTTTTTGGTTTTTTTGTTTAGAAGTCGGTTTTATTTTTTGTGAAAAGTTTTTTTTATTTTTCACTTTGTGTGACCTACACCCCCTCCCCTCCCCCACCTAAACGAACCAATCACATTGGTGTAAAAAAACGTACTGCTCCATTGCAGAGTAAACTAAGAGGTCGTCAACGTAGACAATGTAGATATTTTTTTTTAGATTTTTGTTGATTTTTCAAAAACCGCTTGGTTGATTTCGATAAAATTTTCATGGGACCATTTGGGAAGTATACCCTTTCCAACAAAAAAAGAATTTTTCAAATCGGTTGACAAGCGACGGAGTTATGCGCGAACAAACAATAAAAAAAAACATCCTCCTTTTTTAGAAGTCGGTTAAACATCGCCATGACTTTGTCACGTCGATCACGTCGGATAGGTAATAGATATTTAGAACGTTTTGTAATGTGACTTACACGATTTGATAATTAATTCGCTTATTCACTATTATCAATAAAAACCATCGTCTGTAGCTGTAATGCAGAATAAAGAAAAAATTACATCTCGGTGTTATTATATCCTAATAATTAGTACTTAATAATAGTATTAGAAATGCGAAAGTTTGTGAGGATGTATGGACGTTTGTTACCCTTTCACGGGAAAACGGTTGGACAGATTTGGATAACAATTTCATACAAGTAGTTTATTACCTGGATTAATATATAGGGTACTTTTATCCCAGTAATATGTTCCCTTGGGATACTTCCCTTACATCACGCGGACAAAAACCTGGACGACCGCGCCCGCACCCGCGGTCGTTCAGTTTGCAGCCTAACAGGGTGTTAAGAAATTGCGTACAAATTTGTATAAATATTGTATTTACATTTGATTTGATCATAATGTCCTTCACACTTTACATAGGCTTAGGACTGTCGCATAATTTTGAAAACTAAACGGCGTGTTATATATTTTGATCAACTATTTACATTGATTTTATATGTACATTATTTATGATTTCGTCATGTACGGCGGAGACGACATGTTTCGGGAACACATTTTCACAGAGAAAGAAGCTTCACTTGGGGTTGGCGGCAAGGTGGTAATAGCATTATGCCAAACAATAAAAAAAAAGCCATCCATCATATATGCAGACAACTTCTTTACTTCTCCAGAACTTATTTACTTATTGCGAGAAGAACATGGAATATTTAGCCTGGGGACTATTAGAACAAACCGGCTCAGAGGTTGTCAAGATATGTTACCATCTGATAAAGATTTCAAAAAGAAAAAGAGGGGGTATAGTGCTCAAGTTGTGTGCAATAGGAACAAGTTAGCTGTCGTGAAGTGGAATGATAATAAGGTGGTAACACTAATCAGTTCCTTCGTGGATTCACATCCTATTGAAAAGATACGGAGGTATTCCAAGGAGGATAAACGCAAGGTTGATGTAGACTGCCCTCAACTTGTGAAACTATACAATAAGCACATGGGGGCCAAAACCAACCGAAGAATTATTGAAAAAAATAACGGAAAAATACTATGAAAAATGGCAATTTCCTAATTGCATCGGAGCTATAGATGGCAAACACTGTCGAATAAAAAATCCTAAGTTTGCTGGATCATCGCATTATAATTATAAACATTTCTTTTCGATGCACTTGCAAGCGGTCGCAGATGCTGACAAAAGATTCATTTGTATAGAAGTTGGAGGAAGAGGAAAATAAAGCGATGCAGGGACATTCCATTACTCTAATTTGAGCCATTTACTTCAAAGTAATAACTTTAACACCCGTCCACAATATCTACCCAGAACAGATATCATTCTACCAATGGTTTTTATGGGAGATGAATGATATCCACTCAAAACCTATTTCATGCGACCTTATCCTCAAAGCGTACTTAATGCACAAAATGAGTTATTTAATAAGCGATTATCGCGGGCTCAAAAGACTATTGAGTGTGCTTTCGGAATTTTAAGATCCAACTGGCATATTTTCAGATCACCCATAGAGACAAACAAATGTCACGCAAGATTACTCGTCAAAACTTGCTGTTTGTTGCATCACATTATCCGAGATAAGGACGGTGATAGTGATATTGCCTATATTAGGTACTGTCAATACGAATCAATAAAGAATACAAACACGATTACAAAGTATTTATAAAATCATGAGTTACAAATGAGATCTTCTTAATTTATAAAATCAAAACAAAAATTAAAGAATAATTACTTCAATAAACAACAAAATCTTATATGAGATCGACATAATTACTGTGTACATGTATGATAAGTTTTAAAATAATTTTAATCACGAGACAAACATAAATCCACGTTACATTTTTAATTTTTTGTACGAATGCTGCAGGTTTCCAACCTACAGGCTTCGGCGATTTTATGTCGTCGCTGGTAGGAAAATGCTCATACCCATCATATCTTTTTTCTGCTGACGGTCATTTTGCTGGTCTATATATTTTATAGTCGCGACGAGGAGCTGATAACTGGTTATCATCTTCACTATCCCTTCGAGCTCTACCTGGTGTACAAGATAAGGCATCTGCCTCATCCAAGCGGAAATCCAGTAAAGGCATCGTGTCTTTCCTTGCATAATTGTTACTGTTGCAGTCGATCTTATACAGCCTCCAAGAGTTTACCAGCGCGAGGTAAAAAAAATGCGTCAAAACTTTTGTTTTTATGAAAGTTCTGTAATACTCCATCTCTTGATCTAGTACATCAACTCCTCCTCATGTGTTGGTTATAATTTTTTACTATATTTGGAGGAGTCACGTCGACAAACCGTCTAATGGTTTTATCCCACCTTTTCACGAGTGTGGTAGCACCGGAACCAGTACAGTTGGATGCAAGTAATACGAATATTGGTCCTTCGAGCCTGGATCACAATGAATGACAACGTTACTGGTGTCGTGACACGGAGCAGAACCCATGTTGGGGCTGAGTAAGGACCCGGTGCGGATACCACGTATGTCATACGGCTCCGCAAAGTGAAGTTGTTGCCACATTGACCGGGTCGCGATCAAGCCGCCTCAGCCGCGAAGCGCTTCGCCTCCGTGCCGAGTACAGGGCAGAAGATGAAATCGCCAAATTAAAAGAACAGCTCATTCTCATTAAAAAAGCTGGCATTATATATCGCGGAGATTGAAGATGAAGAAGCTGAAAATCTTGCGATGAGAGTTTACAGTGGCCCTAATAACGTGGACAAGTGGTTAAGTATACATCAAGCCCCATGTGAACACGCGGAAAAGCCGCCAGCGCCACATGCGCCGGCCGGAGTGTGTCCGAATTCGACCGAAGGCCTACATGGAGAAAGAACGCGCGCGCGGCGTAACGCATGTGCTGGACACCTTTCGCGTGCCGTTCGCGCCTGAGAAAGTGGCGTCGGATTACGAAACATGACCAACGTCGTTCGAAATTGTGTGTACATCTTCAAAAAATCATAAGAGCGGAGGGCTACATAAATAACCCCCAATTAACACACGAAATTCTTGGCATATTACCCAATGTACAACAGTGTTGCCGTTAGGACAACCTAGTTTGTGGTCACATGTAAGATAAAAGTTGCCAGTTTTACAAAAAAATCTCTTTCTAAATTCCGCTAGAAGTGGCTAAAGTGCTTTTGGTTGATAAGTATTACAATATAAGGCTGGAGGTTAAATAAAACAATTTTAATCTTCAACAATAACAATAACAATATTCCGATGCCTTTGAAATTTTAACACAAGTAGTATTGACTTGATGGAAAAGAAATTTGACTTAATAGTAATATTAATAGCCTACATTTTCATTCGATCGGATCTGAATTACGTTAAAAATAAACATACATTGGGGAATCCCCCGCCATAATGCGGACTACTACTACTAATTGACGATGTTGCCTACAATTAACTAATTTTAGTTTGGTGGTAGATTGGTAATGTGTGGTGATATTAGTCGGTAGACTTCTAATAGTAATAAAAGTAGGTATAATAATCTAAAAATCAGTCAGAAGTGGCTAGATTTATTTTGGTGGCTAAAATGGTTTTCTATTTGGCTAAAACCGTTGTAATTGCGCTAGATCTAGCCACAAAGTGGCTAAAACGACAACACTGATGTACAACGATCGCAGTACGGCGAGTTTGTTATGAAAAGGAACACCAACAACAAGGAAGATCTTCGTCTATCGCCGAATATAAATATATTCCTCGAGTTTCTGAGTCATTTATCACGGGCATTAGCTTATTACCTACCGTTGAGCATGAATACCGAGCACAATAATAATAGTAACCGGACTACCGCCACCGCCAACCCCGTCACCGCGCCGTCTCGCGCCAAGCCCGCCGTGTCCACGCTTCAACACCGGGAACTTGCATACTCACCAGCGAGGAAGCTAGGTCATCGTCGCCGAGTACGGTTCACCGATTACCCGAGTGTGATAAATTCGTTACAAAAAGTGAAACTTTGTAAAGTTCAACAAACTCTGTTTTAAATGTTTAGTGCAAAGTCATTCTCGCTATCGTTGCCACGCAATACGGTGTGAAAATTGTCGTTCTCCGCATCACACACTTACACGTAACAGGATACTTGCGAAAGTCCAGTCAAGTATACTGTTACGTGTAGGTATGGCTGCCACAACCTAGACATAACTTGTGCAAGTATAGCCGGTTCTAGACTGTCAAAAGCACCTTGAACATCACAAACTGTGTAACTTTCTTTTCTTTGCTTGTTTCAGGTCTAAAATTAGGCAGTGAAGCTGTCTGCACAACTTCGCCCGCGACGAAATCCATATTGTACATTTGGAATGATGCTATTAGATTCCATACACCAATCCAGATTTTTAATCATGTTTTCTAATAATTTACCTAGACATGAAGACAGTGATATTGGTCTATAAGAGCCTGCAAGCTCTAAAGGTTTATCTGGTTTGAGAATCGGAATGACACATGGTGTTTTCCATGATTGCAATATTTTTTTCCGTAAGCCATTTTTGACCATCAGCCTTTTTTTTTGCAGTGGTGTGTACTTTTTCTAATCTTCTGTAATGATAAGGAGCATTATCGTTAACTAAGATTGACCCTTTATCCAGTTTTTTCAATAAAGTGGTGATCCATTTTTCAAAATTGTGGGAGTCTATTTTGGAGTGGTAATCACCATCACTCTTTTTAGCCTCAAATATGAGCTCCCCTCCTTCAACAAAACCACTGGATGAACCTAAAACAACAAAAAAAAAAAACACCGTCTGACTCCGATTAAACTCACCGTCTGACTCGGTTTTAGTTTACACATTTATCACAATCTTTTTTTTTTTAAGTTATATTTGGGACATTTATTAAGTTATATATAATCTTACCAATATGGTTTAAAATAAGGCGTTTTCCTTTCCCACTGGGATTTTTCAACCCCGAAGATAATCCCTCTCAATGGACAGTATTTATATTTTAATGTAATGATGTTGTTATTACCTTCATTGGCCCAAGTTTCATCCAAATAATATATTTCCTTTCCATCTCTTCCATATCTTGCAATATCATTAAAGTATTTTACACGCCATACTGCAATATCAGGCTTGTCAATAAGCATACTCTTACGGTTACGTTTGGAGTATTTGAGGCCTATTTTCTTCATCAAGATATGCAATTTTTTTTTTCAAATTAGGCAGGCTGTCATCATTATTAACACTTTCCAAAACTTTTTGCTGAGTTGAAATTTCATTAGCAAAAAAAAAAACATGTGTACTTTTCTTCTAATTGCGGCCAAGTCCATATCATCGAAACTATCAAGTTTGCTTGGTCTCCTTGCTGGTGGAAGAGGAGACCGAAGTTCATGAGAAGTTGTGTATTCTTTAGCCTTTTAACCGCCCGACTTCATATCAGTTGGCGTACCCCCAGCGCCCGGCACAGTGAATCCAAAAATTAATACCTACATCAAAGATGGATTTGCAATCCTTTTCGATTTCAATAATTCGTTTTAATAACGACATTTGCATTTGCGAGGGTGGTGAACTAACAACTACAACTCGACCAAGCTAAGTTTGCACCTCGCTTGCGATTTGCTATGACTTAATGACTTTCAAAAATAAACAAATGTTTGTTAGATTTTACTTTGCATTTATTGTTTTTAACATTATATTATAAATAGGTTACACGCCGCATTCCAGCGAGGTACAAACTTAGCTTGGTGGAGATATAGGTACCTACTTGAATAGGTACTACTTATCTTACGAAATTATTCGGCATTTTTCATAAGCCAGTAAAACAAAAAGTGTTTAAAAATGTGAAAGATTTATTAATTAGTACTTAGGCTATTCACAATAAAATCAGTACAGAGAAAAAATACTGTTGAAAATAAAAATGGCGAAGTAAGCCTCGCCATTTTTATTTCTCAATAGTAAGTAGGTATGAGTTCTAATGTGTATTCATTTACAATCCAGTTATCTTACTAAAAAAAATCATCGAATTCTTCTATCATTGGGGTAGCAATTTGCGTTGTTCAATTAGTGGTTGTGACATTGTTTCCTTGAATCTAATTACAAATTTTCATTTTGCAATAAAATATTTTGAAATTCTGCATCTAAAAAAGTTTCTTTGCTTTGTAATAATCTGCTAGAGCAAGATTCCTGGATGTCTTGCCGTCATCTGCCATTTTAGATTTCTTCTTCCCTGGAAAAATTTTAGCAAATTTTCAGAAATATGTCTATCTCACCACATACCAGTTCACCTATTAGTAGGATTTTAGTTAATATTCATATATTATATTTATTATAAATATTATTAGATTGCAATCAACAAATTACAGAAAAAGTATTATGCAAGAAACTTTTTAACATATTATGTCTACTACAAATCTGTTCCTGATGGTTTTACCCGAAAGGACATTAGTAGCTGCTATTCCATGGGAACAAAATGTTTTCAGGAATAAGGTATCTAGATCCTAAATTCAGTAATATTTATAAATAATAATTAATATTTTGAAGCTAAACCATTGGATTTTTTAATTACAATATAACCTTCACCGTTTCATGTTTTAAACAAACTGAATAACCATTACCTGTTCTAGGTGTACTTAACCTAAGTCTCTTGGGTGTAGCTAGACTTATAACTGGACCAGGAACTCCAATCAGCGCACATTCAGAGACTTCATTCAAGTCTAAAGACACTGGGACTGAAGTGCTTGCATCAAAGTCATTAGACACTGGTATTGTAGTACTCATATTCGTGTCTATAAATACTGGTAGTAATCAGGGGCGTGCGCTCCATATAGGCAATTAGGCTAAGCCTACCCTACCATAGCAACGGATAAATAAAACAAATGTATTTATTGTTACTATGCAATAAAATAAAACAAAAATATTTAATAACTCATAACGCCTAGTATAATGCTTATAGCAACTTCTCGCCCGTGCGTGTGACGTATTTCAAACTACGCTGTTCCTACGAAACGGTTCACATAGGCCACAATACGGAGAGCCTTATTTCAATTGATAAATTTATGCATGTGTGCAAATGTTCTTGTGTATGTACGCCTATAATTTACACACACATGTATAAATTATGGGCGTTTCTAGGCTCGCTGGAGACCACTACGTGGGTCCTGATTGGTTCACCACACAATTCAAGGACAAGTAGTAAAATTTTATGAATGGAAATCGCTTAACAGGGTTGCCAATTTGAGAATAATAATTTCCTTAATAACTTATAGATATAGTTTAAAAAAACTGGTTAGTATTATCACAAGTATAAAATGTACAAAATAAATGTTAAATTGTAATTAATAACCCTCTAAATATAATTAAAAACCGCAAGAATTTAACTTTTCTCCCCAAATTTTCCAAACTTAATTTGAGAATTTGGTTTAAGGGGAATTAGAAAAATAAAATTGGCAACTCTGTTGACATAGAATTGTCAATTTTGGCGGGTTGGTGAGTTACCCGGCAAAATGTCATTACATGTCATTCTTAAAGATTACGATAGGACCATGTAGCAATTTTTTTTGGAAGTGTATTGATTGTCTTTTTAAATAACATTTTTGCAAGAAAAAGAGAAGCCATATTGTTGATATTGTTTCATGTGACAAGCAATAGTCGTTCGAATATTTTGTTGTTGAGTGTTATAAATCATAGTGCATTGATTTATAAGTAATTCGTTTTGAGTCATAAAGTAGTGTAAATATTAAAGTTTAGTTATTTGTTTACAAACTTAAAAATGGTCCTAAATTGTGAAGTTTGTGCTGACAATGTGTTTGTTAGAGATTAAAAACAGTAAGTTTTCACAGCTATCGTATAATGATAAGATTCAAGTTGTTTCTAAAGGTAGATGTATACCCGAGTTACGAGAATTAACTCAAAAATAATTCATCACACATAACTGGCTATGTGTATTTTGTTTTCTGTGCATTTTGTTCAATACTCCTAGAAAGAGTAGTTTGTATCGTCAGAATATCGTGATTTGAATTTGGTGAGTTTTTAAAATTATATGTTTCTCATCGTTCCGTATCGTGATTTCAACCCAGTAGAATGTGGTGAGCTTTTTTTTTTGGACATTATGTCTGGCCTACCCTTACTCTAGAACCACTGCACGCCCCTGGTAGTAATGTACTCACTGGTACAGATATTGACTTTTCTAATCCTTTTTTATAGGTTATTGGTAAAACCTCAGCTTGTCCCCCAATAAGCCCATGACCACTACCATCACCATAACCACCAAAATAAAGATCTGGCTCCTTATCACCACCAAACGGCACAATGAAACCAGTAGCTTTACTACGAGTAAATCTGCCAATCTGTCCAGTACATCATCGGAGGGTATGTAATCTGGTGCGCCACCTGTAAAAATAAATTTGATTAGTTAAATATCAATCAACTTATTAAGTATTGAACTTTGAAAAAAGCAGGCTTTACTTGGATCCGGTTCATTCTTATTTTAGTACTATGTTTACGAGCGTTCTTTTTTAAATTCTCTCATTTCAACCGTAGCTCCTGTGGTGTCCGACGATGAACCGTGGCAGTGGCATTTAAGCGATTCGCTAGTCGGCGCCATTCTTCTGTCTTCATCTTGTTGATGGTAGCGTTGGTGATTTTTGACAGAATTACTTTGCTGTTTTCAATAAAACTCAGCAAAGATTTCGTCTCCTCTTTCGATAGGGGTTTGCCTCTCACCTAAAATAAGGACCAATCGTTATAGTAAAAATGTTTATGATATATAAACGCGCGAAATAACGATTCCAACGATAGAGTTAATAAACCTCCATAAGAGAAGTAAAGTAAAACAAAATCACTTACTATTTCAGAGTCCATAGCTTGAATCGATTAATTGTATTGTTAAATCTAACATATAAATGAACAGCAAACAAAGAAACTAAGTTTAGGCGGCAGGCAGAGCGTTCGGCGTCTTTTCCCTAGTCTAATCTATCTCTGTACCAAATTTTCTCAAAATCGGTTCAGCCGTTTAGGCGTGAAGAGGACAGACTGAATTTCTTTCATATTTATAATACAAATAGTATGGATAGGATGGATTTGGTCGAATTATATTTGCGTATCCATTCTAGGTAAATAAGGTATTATATTGCATGGCTCAACCTTTAATTAATGTATTATAACAAAATTTACCTATACATACAACAAAACGTACATAAAAAACTGTCGAAAATATTATAATTGAAAATTACTATAGGTTGAATAAAAGTATCAACATTGTAAAATCAACGCATACGTACCTCTCCCCTTAGGCCACATTTCTCTGCCATTTTTCCGGTTGGGCGACTAGTTTTCGGGCCAACTTGTTATCCGCCGGCCTAGAAGAACAATCCATAGTCTAAATTTTCACTTTTATGACCTAAACTTATTGAAAATCACCATAAAATTAATTAAAAACGGAGACGTGCTCAACGGTCTACAACAAATTCCGCCATATTAAACACGGAACACAATAACCGAGCGATATTAAATGTAGGTGAAAAGGGTATTACAGTTGCGGCGCCACTAACCATGACTGTACCATCAAGGTTTCCAGAGTCAATTAAAAAGAATTTTACAAATCCAAAAGTTTTTAAGAGAAAATCAACAGCAGGTTTAACGATGGCCTATCCTGGAATAAATAAAGTTAATGTTCTAACTCCGGTTGCTACAAGGCTCTTTATTGGTAATCGGGCCGGTTTCCGCAACTCCACGACTAAGCGCGTATTTTGCGTGCAGGTGGGACAAATGTGTCATTCGATCCACCCCAGCTCCCCAAGGAAGGCCAGCAACGCCTTCGTGTTTCTAATGATCTCACAGAGGGTACCTGGGTTTCCGAAGTACTTAGCCCTGTAATCTGCGACTACGGGGCAGCTTAGAAGCAGATGTGCTGCTGTCTCATCCTCCTCCATGCAGGCTCTGCAGAGCGGGCTGTCAGTGACTCCTATGACATAGAGGTGTTTATTAAAAGACCCGTGTCCAGTTGTGACAGCTGTCACTGTACGTAACTGCTGTTTGGACAGTCCAAGGGCTTGTTTTGTGAAACGGCCATCAATAGAGGGAAGTGCCTCTTTGGCTTGTCTACACTCACCATGGTTAGCCCATAGATTGTGATGCTTGTCTCTGGTGCGTTTCCTTACCAAAGTGCGTAGGTATCCGAAAGGGAGTGGCACAATGGGTTCGGGACCCATCGCTGCCATACTCGAACCCCTTCTGGCGGCTACAAGGCTCTTAAAGGATGAAGCTCCTCGCGATTTTGAAGGTTTCTTCTTTGGAACCATTTTCTTAACTCTTTTCTTGATTTTATTAAAACGATAACGAAAAGGCATAATAAGATAAAGATGTTAATGATCGAGGTTTCAATTGGCGAACTGTGTTGAGTATTTAACTCAATAGATTGTAAACAATCTAAATCTCTCTCACAAATAGAGAGCATCGAATGCGTAGCTAATTAAAGCGGTAAGATAATACGTTACAAATAAATTTATAACGTATAGAAAACGATTGACACCGATTTCTGGGGTCTGATATCAGTATCCGCCTAAAATCGGAGAAATGGTGTGCTGTGATTGGCTGATTGGATATTGCTTCTTGTGCAATTGTCATTAGCGGATATTGCTGTTTTTGCTGCCACAGTCGATTTTGGTATCAGTTTTTCTAGCGGATATTGCTAATTTTGCACAAAAAATATTTTATGATGTTGTAACCAATTTTACGAACTATATGGCGACATCAAAATGACAATTTAAAAAAAAAGTGGATTTTGCTGCTTTTGCTTTTAGTAGACTCTATCTAATTATACCTGTTTTTTTTATTTGCGCAGCCGGAATAAATGTTTTCAAGTCATGTTTGTTAAGAAAAGCGCTGTTATTAATAAAATTATTGGCCGTATTAAATTGTTTAAATATTACTCCTAGTTTAATAGCATTAATTGTTTGTATAGCCGTCACACCTTTTATTTCGCTAGAAAATATATGGTTGAGGTAGCTAGGGCTCTTATTGCCTATTTTATCCTTGTTATTAGTAGATTCGATGATTTATAATCTGGTTTTATGTACGGAGAATCAAGCTCACCGCCGCCGCCATCCGAGTCCATGGTCGTCCCTCCGCCTCCGGCCTCAGAACGAAGACGTTTTGGGGCGGGCGGATTATCTCCGCCCCCTCGTTTCCCACCATTTATAAAGGTTTGCACGCCTAGCGTAATTATTTAAATATTTAAACAAAAAACTAGAAGTTTTTAATTAAAAAGGAATATAGGATCTTTTTCCGTGCGCTCTTTTTTGAAGTTCCCGCCAGGCCCAACCTACTTACAAAACAAAAATCATTTATCAAAGCAGCAATTTAAAAAAAAATGTACACTGAAATGGACTCTTGACCATGAGGCACTTCTCTTTCATAAGTTCGATGGCTATCGAAATGTAATATGTTGGGAAAAACTGAGAGCAGATGTTGAGATTTTACTGGTTGACAAAAATGTAATGATTTGTTGGAACAATTTACTTATCTGGCATGTCAGATGAATTTGGCATATCTTGTGGATATTTTCACACACTTAAATAAATTAAATATGAAGCACTTTAATAAATTAAGACCACATGAGAAGACATTTTTTAACGAACTTCGTATGTCCGTGAAATCATTTGATGATTTGTGATGTTCCGTACATGTTGTTTCAGGAGAACCAACACTCGTGATAATTTTATCGAGAATCTCTTGATGTTGTTGATGGAGAATTTACGTATAATAATAATAATCTTTATTTCAAGTAACATGACTCAACTGTGTTAGTAACAATTATTTCTTATCCCTATGTTAGTGTTCTTATTATAATAACTTAACCTAAAACAATGAATATAATATGTATACATCTACCACCGAGGTGGACAGCTTGCAGCAGCGAGTCACATACATACAATCGAGTCTGCTCGCCACACAGCGCAGAATAAGGTTGGGGCTGGCCCGCACACGGCGCACCAGGGAAGCGCATCGTTTTCTCATCGTAGTATAAAAACAGTCAACTCGAGCTTCAGCAAACATCCCTGACGCACTGCAGAAGCGGGGCAACCCCATCAATATCCTGAACGCATAATTATATTGAACACGAAGAACACTGTACGATTTCCGCGTATAGTCGGCCCACAGACTGCTGCCTGCGAAGATTTAGGCATTGAAAGCCTTGCCATTCTGTTAAGTATGGTGTTTCTGGATCATATTCTTGAAAGTAAATTCGTGGTTTTGAAAGTTGGGCATGGTATCGAGGTCGAACCGGAATTGAAGTTGAAGACGAAGCCGAGAGTTGACTGCGAAGATTGTTGAGCCGCTTGCAAAATTTTCATTATTTCAATTTTTACAGCTATGCGATTGGCATTAGGTAACTTTTTTTTCTGGATTGGAAATCATCATATGACTTCTCCCGCTCTTGCAGCGGAAGGGAGTGTCTTTCAAGTGCTCTTTGTGTTCCAGGGCCGCCGTGACTCTTTCGAATAAATTCTGCAACCCTAGCAGGCACTGGCCCTATGGGGCCCCGTCTTCGTTGCTGACAGCTCTTTGAGGCGCGCGTGGAACACGACGCGAATTATCATTTAAACAAACTATAAGGAACTTTTTGAGTACAGTTAAAATGAGCACGACCAGTAAACTTGGCGAGTTCCAGATGTTCTCAAGAATGAGAGAGTGCTTTATAAATAAAAATAAATAAAATATCTTTATTTCAGACCTAAGCAGTTAGTGGTTAGTAACAAACTGAGCTTACATGCTGTTATTGTTGTTAGTACTAAATTCTATTTAACATAAACTTATACCTAATTCTACCCAGTGCCTTTGGATGGGGCAGTCCACTCTGCTAACAATCATTTTCAGGATGCCATTCCGAGTGCTACGCAAACGTTGCAGTAGGGAAGCCGAGCCAGTACGTGCTTCAGCAAACATTCCCGACGCACTGCAACGTCGCGGCAACCGCAACAGCATCCTGAAGGCGTTGTTCTATTGCACGCGCAGGACGTTGCAGGCTCGGCTCGTATATGACACGCATAGGCCGCTCGTGTAGAAGGACTGACAGAACGCTTTAAATAAACTGACTTAGACGTCTGCCGTGCAGCGAGCAAAACTACGGGCGAGCATATTGCTCCTCACCGCCAACGCCCTGCGCTCGCGTTCTATGTCCCCATCATCTCGTAGGTCACTGGTGACAACATGACCCAAGTATTTAAATTGAGTTACCACATTCAGTTCAACGCCGTTGAGATATACTGGAGGTACACGACGGGGCTGTTGTTTAGGTGCCCTTAACACTAACACCTCACCTTTTTGTTGAATTGTATTTAAGGCCGTGCACCTCCGCATACGTCTCGCAGATCGTGAGAAGGTTCCTCAGTCCAGTCATCGAGGGACTGCTGAGCAACACCATGTCGTCCGCGTAACTTATGTTATTGACACATATACCGTCTATATGACAGCCGACATGTGTGCTGCACAGTCGTTCGATGAGCTCATTTACATATAAATTAAATAACAGGGGGGAGCTTAACCCCACCTGCCTTACACCGCATTCCATTTGATACTCATCCGACAGAGTACCGACCCATCTCACCCGATTTGTCTGGTGAGCATACCAGTACCGGAGAAGCGCTGTGTACTCTACCGGCACACCCGTGCCCCTCAACTTGTCCCATAGCACATCATAGGAGACAAGGTCGAAAGCTTTATCTACCGTATACGCGACCATCATAGGTACTGCATCCCAATCTAGTTGGTCAAATCAAGCGGTGAGACATTTTCTTTCTGATGTTGTGTATTTTGTAGCTCTACATTACGTTGGACATTACGTTGCTCTACAATTGACTGGCGATTATTTTCTTGCAACACTATTGCTTTTTTCGTCTGTTCTTTTAAGCAAAAGCCTTCAGCTTGGATTCATTTCTCTTAATAACGTGCCTCATAATATTTTTTTTTAAATAATTCGCGTTCTTAAATAATTGTCAGACTGAAGGATTATTAAAAAAAAAATGTTATGGTTTTAGTATAAGACTTAAAACATATTTTTGTTTCTCCTCTGGTACCTCCGGTCCAAGAACATTGGGCCATAAATTACCGGGTGAATATGGCATCCTTCAATAAGTAAGCGTATATCGGAGCCCTACATTTTCTTCAGCTAGCGGATTATTTAAACATTTCTCGAAACTAGTGATTTCTTGTAAGTTGCTTATAATATTGAAATTATTTTCATTATTGCCCTGTTGAAAATTGTCAGTTACTGGTATCTAAATACGTGTCACCATTTTTTTTTTTAAATTTGGTGCCCAATAACTATTTTTATAAAATATTTTGCTGATTATCAAATAGTACTTGTATGTTTACTTCATTCGTTGATGCCTCGCTTATTAAATGGTCGAGCTTTTGTGCTATAGTATCCGATTTTCTGCACTAATTTCTGGGATTCCTGTAGTCTCAGTGAGTTTTCATATGGTAATTCTATAACCCTTAAGACTTAAGATGAATGTGGTGTAATATCCAAGCTGGCATTTTGATATTCAATTATTTATTTATTTATTTATTTATTAATTAAAACTTAATGCACTAGTAAAAAAAAACTGTACAAAGGCGGACTTAATGCCTTAGGCATTTTCTACCAGTCAACCTCAACTCATCAATTATTCAACGCTACTGGTATTTTCCTTAAAGAGACAAAATTTATATCACAAGCGTCGGCGTGAATTAAAAATTTTATACAAACCTCCCTTTAGTTATGATTTCTGGAATCAAAACCTTCCCACGGTCTCAAGCTATTTCCATACCAAATATCATTAAAATAGGTTCAGCAGTTAAAACGTAAAGAAGTAACAAGAAAAAAACTCATTTTCGCATTAATAAATATTAATGCGAAAGTGAGTTTTTTATTGTTTCTTCTAAATTAATCTTGTTAATCTAGTTAAAAATGTAGATGATATATACATCAACTAGATTAACTGGACTAAGGAGGAAAATATTATTATTAACTTTTACCCACGACATCATTCGCATGGAATTAATACTTCACATATAATTCTACTCCCCTTGTTCATTTTATAATAAAAACTATTCTGTTACCATAAACCAAATTTCATCTTAATCAGTTCACCGGTTTAAGCATGAAGAAGTAATAAACAAACAAACAAACTCCTTTTCACATTTACACTGTGGTAGGATACGCGACTAAAAATGCACTCCAATAGTACCTTTGTCACATCCATAATAATCTATATTAAGTTACTCGAAATAATAAAGATAAATATAATATCTTGAACAATAAATTGAAACTTTTTCTAGTTAACTAATGTTATTATAGCATGAAGTAAACAGGGAACCACCCATGGAACCATACCATGGGTGGTTTCCTGTTGTTGTTTTTCCATTTACATTTTTTTTTAAATCTTGGTGTACTGACTTCATGTATTTGAATTAAGGGCAGAAGTTGTTTGTATGAAAAAAAAAAAACATGGTTCACAGTCCAACAACCCACCCTATGTATCATCTGTGGCATATCACTTTTAAGGAAACGACCACATTCACTGAATAAATCGGTAGGGCAGGTTTGCGTTCTAAAGCTTCTGCTTTCTGAAGTAACTATGCATATCTCTTGACGCTGTGGCAGACAATGTGGCTCCTACACAAACGATGAAAGGAATGCAGATATACCTGTACACAACGGCAATGTTTTTCCCCTGGTTGCAATGGTATTGGAAGACTTTTAGTCCCAGCATCACTACACGTAAGTTTATTTTGCGATTATAGTTGCTATGTGCCTTCAGACTGTAGGATCTGCTCATATCACTTGACCAGTAATTCATAGGATTTATTGTTGCAATCAGTATTTAATCCTGTTAAAACATTGAGCTCGTCAGTCATAGCGTTTTTATCATCAGCCTATCGATCTCAATAGTCCATGAAAGTTAGACTTTACCGGTTCCAACAAGTGAATGGCATGCCCACAGTAACCACAACGGTGGATCCGTGCCTGCGCCCGCGCTGCCTTTTCTCGATGACGAGTCGCGGAGCGCGTGCGCGGCTCGCTTACCTGAGTGACTGAATGTGCACGATGTCGCCGCTACGTGCGCTGCGGCTGGCTCGCCGCTAGCGCCGCCAATGCTGCCGGTGTTGTTGAAGTGCTCGGCGCGCTTACCAGTAAAATCAGCATGGGAAGCTCCGTATCCTAATATGGCACTTCGCTACTTCAGCGTTCTATCAACTGCAATGTATGTAAAATAGGACTTACTTCCTATACGCCTAGATTAAATTCTGCCACGTATAATGAATGGATGGCTGTCATTAAATAGCCCATTCATTGCTACTTCAATTTTGTAAATTTTCAAATTTGTGCCACTTCATATTATTATAAACTAGCTGCTATCCGCAACTTCGTCCCCGTGGAACCCCGGTTTTAAAACATTCTTTATCGCTGCTCCGCTCCTATTGGCTTAAGCGTGATGATATATAGCCTAAAGCCTTCCTCGATAAATGGTCTATTCAACCCAAAAATATTTTTTCTATTCGAACCAGTAGTTCCTGAGATTAGCGCGTTCAAACAAACGAACAAACAAACTCTTTAGCTTTATAATATTAGTATAGATTACAATAGAAAATACACATGAAAAAGTGTTTTAAAAAAATATATAAATAATAGAGGAAAAGGTGGTAATGTGGCCCCCTACTTTGTTTTTGAGACCTAATGTCAAAAATACTACTCTTATAAATCAAGTAAGTACTTTACAATGTTCTTTACCTATTCCTCTATGCATACCTGTGTATAGAATAAATAAAATAGCCACAGATTTATCAAAAAACGATTTATTTTAAAAATTACAAATTTCTCCATATGACATTAGGTGAGGGCACCCTGGGGGCCATATTAAACATATTGAATTTTAATTAAACATTAACGGCAAAAATCACAAATATAATATTCGCCTTCAGGGCCTGCACAGGCTGTATGGGCCCATAAATTGCAACTCAAGCACTGAATCCACTCTTCTCCAGGCCTATCGCTAGAATAATTTGTTTCACAAAATATACAGCTCGTATCTAGATTTTCAGTCGTCCTATCTGGATCGACTTGCTCGTCATATTCAGAGTCAGATTCAATAATTGCGTCACTTTCAGAACTAATGCTGGATGTATCAACTCTCTGACGTCGAGCCCTGTTGCCACTGCCCATTCCCCTTTGGTTTCGTCCATGACCGCGACCGCGCCCTCGTCCACGTCCACCGCTACGGCCCCGTCCACGAGTCTCAGCTAAACACAAAGATTCGGTTAATTGATTTTTGTAAGGTGATGATGTGATTACTTTTGCTGTTGTAGATTTTCTTCCACGATTAGATGTCCTAGTCTTAGCCACGGGAATGGGTAGAATGTTTTCTGGCAGGATCAAATCAGTCGGCATCTCTTGTACTCCTGTAGTCATTTCTGGGGCACCTTGGTCAGCCACAACACTTGTACTTTGACCCTCTGGATTGTGGCAAGACTGATTATTGTTTGATGCTTCCGTTATAAAATCAACATCTGTAAAAACTTGGGGATTGAATGGGTAAATGCCTGTAGCACGAAAACCATTCACTGCAATTTCCCCCGTAGTACACTTGAGATATGCCCGGCCAAAAAGCTCAGCAATATCGTAAGGTTTAAGCATTCGTTCAGAATGAATAAGAAATTTGCGAATCTCCTCACTGTAATGACTCTTAAGTGCACCCATGAACGTCTTGTCTAATGGCTGGAGTTTATGGGTCGTATGAGGTGGTAGACTGATGATAGTGACATGGTTTTCGCGGGCCAGCTCTATTACCTCTAAATTACGAGTGTGACTGTAGTGTCCATCAAAGATGAGCAACACTGACATGTCTGAACCATTCGGAAAACAAATTTGATTGAATCCAACCCGATGGATGAACTCTACCTATGGCTCCGGGTGGCGCACCTTTCATTAAAAGATCCGTAAAGTTTTTTCTAAGGAAAATCATCATAGGCGGTACAAAGATACCTGATGCACTCATGCAACAAACCAAAGTACATAGGGAACCTCGTTCTGCAGCAGTCAAAGCTCCTATCTGCTTCTTCTCTTTTTTTCCCACCACCTGTGGCATTTTTGACTGCACAACTGTAAGCCCCGTCTCATCGACATTGAAAATCCTGTCGGCAGGATAGTTTATTTTGCTCATCTCAGCTTCTAAGATGTCAAAAAATTCTTTAACTGCTTCACGGTTAAAGCCTTGAGCGCGAGCGTACGAAGTCCCCATAGGTCTGCGTAGGGACAAGCTGTATTTATGTCGCTTCAGAAAATGGTCCATTCAAGCACGTCCTGCTACTTCATTTCTAAATTGATTTGCGATCTTATTTTTGACAGCCAACTGATAGGCCATTTTTCTAACATCCATTCTAGTAAGGCCATAGTATATCGATTCCATATACAAAAGATACTCCACTAACCTCTTTTCCAGGTGAAGTGGAAGCACGGGTTTTCTACCAAGCGGTTTATGCACCAGTAACTCTAAAGATTCTTGAGAGTCCTTCACCAATCGTTTCAATGTGGATCTTGGTACAGAAAACGTTTTTACAGCCTTTTTATAGCCCATGACCTTTGTCCTTACAGCTTCGATTGCCTTCTTCATTTGATCAGGATCCCACGTTTTCCTTTTTTTCGAAGTTGGAGAGAGCAGGCTGACTCGAGGCATCTAAAAACAAAATTTCAAAAAATGCAAGACTGATACATCAATCAAACATTTTATATGGCCCCCAGGGATCATAATAGGAACACTGTGAGGGGGTCAAATTACAACTATTAAAGAATTTGTAAACATACGAAAATACATATATTTAAATAAAGTTTTTGTATAATTACCTTTAAAATCCAGTAGAAAAACGTTTATCAAACACTATGTTCAAATCACCAGACGTAAAACTTAGTTTTTCCAGAAAAAAGTGAATAAAATGCAGAGCGGTTTCAAAAGTTTGCTCGGTGCGTGTAGCGCGACTTGTTCAAGTAACAAACGCACGTAAGACCATCTCACGGATTTTCTCGGTTATATTCGATAGCTGTCAAAAGAGCTACGTATTTCATGCACAACATACTAGATGGCGTTATTCTAAGTTAAAAATATTTAAGGGGGCCAAGATATATGTAGGGGCCACATTACCACCTTTTCCTCTAGTAAATATAACAATGAATCCTCAAAAAATGGTAAACGCGCCAATTGCGTTGGTGGCACAAGCAAGAAAAACAGTCAAATACAGTGCCAGAGTTAAAAGGTGTTATGCAACAATATCAATATTCATCATCTGCCTAGCCTTTTTCCCAACTACATTGGGGTCGGCTCCCAGTCAAGCCGGATTCAGCTGAATACCAGTATTTTACGTGAAGCGGCTGCCTATCAGACCTCCACAACCCATTAACTGGGGAACACGGTACTTCTTGGCAAGACTGGTATCAGATTTTCTGGCTTCTGACAATCCGTAACGACTGCCAAAGATCTCCAAATGACAGCGGGGACCAACGGCTTAACGTGCTTTCCGAGGCACGGAGAAGTCTCGTTATGTTAAGATGGTCACCCATCCACAGACCAACCTCGGCAAGCGTTGCTTAACCCAGAAGATTGACCCGTGCGGCTGTTATAATTTAGCCACGAGCTCCAACAATATCAATATTAAACAAGAAATATAAATAAAATAACATTATTTACATTTCTTGTCTATTATTGAAATATTTGAAGATCCAAAGACCAGTATAGTATATATTTAGACCAGACAGTTACTGTGTAATTATATTAGTGATAATTAATTCGTAATCTATACTATCTATACTAATATTATAAAGCTGAAGAGTTTGTTTGTTTGTTTGTTTGTTTGAACGCGCTAATCTCAGGAACTACTGGTTCGAATTGAAAAATTCTTTTTGGGTTGAATAGACCATTTATCGAGGAAGGCTTTAGGCTATATATCATCACGCTTAAGCCAATAGGAGCGGAGCAGCGATAAAGAATGTTTTAAAATCGGGGATTCCACGGGAACGAAGTCGCGGGCAGCAGCTAGTATTTTATAAAGTGTGAATGAGTTAAGGATGATTCACGCGTCACCGTGGCGCGACCGGGCCGTGTCCCGGCTGGGGCACGGTCAAACATTATGGTATACTTGGTGTATGAAGTGATTCATGCCTGACCGTGGCTCGACCGTGCCCCGACCGTGCGCTTCCCGGCTCCGGCACGGTCCGGCCCCTACACTATCAAGTAATCAACGTCAAATCTTAGTGAAGTGAGCAGCTCAACAACAAAATGGACGATGAAAAATTATTGGAATGTGTGTTAAAGTAGGGGAGAGCGGGGCTGAAAGTGCCGATTTTGACAAATCCTTATGTGATTCAGATAAAACAAGTAGTGTGTCTGAAAGTAGTGGTTTATCCTAAGCTAAATTTAGTCTATAATTCGAATTTACTTACAGATTTTGCACATTTTTAATAGTTTTTAAGAAAAAGCGATTTTTTTACACAGCGGCGGCAAGGCACTACCAACCCCACTTTGGGGCAAGTTGTGCCGTAGGTGAGGTCAGTTGTGCCGTTGATAATGCTAGGTGTTTTACATGAATGAAATTAATTTAAAATTTAAAAGACATTACTTTTATAATAATATATTTATACCTTACACTTTTTACTATGAATCAACAGTTTTTTAAATTTAGTTGCTTATTATAAAAAAAAAAACAAATTACCTTTACTTATGTAATTATTTCAAACGCGGAGTTAGCAATTAGCGGAGTTCTAAGTCAGTTTTTTTGTTTGTTTACCTTTCCCCCCTTTTCCCTTAACCCTTTTTCTAGTTTCACTTTCTTTCTTCTTCTTTTTATTAGCTATTTCTTCGGCCATAGCATTTTTCTCTGGAGTGTCTGTATGAACAGCTGTCTATCTTTTACGTCCTTTATTATGTCCAATTAATCGGGGAGGTGCTTTAGGCAGTAGTCTTATCAGCTCTGGTGAAAAATTAACGTACTTTTATCGTTCCTCATAAAATACCAGTCTTGGTTTGTATCCAATCGCAGGAGTAAGTCCACTTAAGTAAGGCCATCCTTGATGACTGCATCAGCAACCCTTTGTAAAAGATCCTGAGATGTAGTTCCCCTTTGGGTTTTTCGCTTGTATTTCCTCATTCTGTCAAAGACAATAAAATGAAGTATCGTGTCAATAAGTATTTTCCTTCTTTTAACAATATTGAAACAATAAAGGTTGCTTAGGGGTTGCTTGTGCCGCGGCACAATCAGCCCCACAAGAACGGCACATTTTACCCCGTTTAGGAGAGTGTGATATTTTGTGTCACATATAAAAAACATTGAGCTCAAAGCCTTAAAATTACACTACATAACAAACTAGGATAAATAACAAATGTTTTACTAAAACTCTCATATTAAAAGCACGAAAAATACTAGCTTACGACCAAAAAGTATCGAAACGAAAATATTTACTTACGTGGCGCTGGAGGACCTCCACATGCACTGCCACTCGGTCCGCGTCGCTGACGAAACTAGAATGGCAGCCGCGTGTGCCCGACTGTTAGACATCACGCAACACAATACGATCATATATCTATCTATTTCTGTTTTCGAGATATTCGCGTCGGAACAATTTACCCCCGGCACTTTCAACCCCGCTCTCCCCTACCCTGTGATTTACGACATGAGCCATCATTAGTAGGTACTACAAATACAAAAATATTATTTGGAAAACCATTTCGGACGAAAGACTACTCGTGAAAATTGCATATTTACTTAAGCGTCAAGTCTACAGACAGATGATATCACTAGCTGACAAAGACCACATAATACAGATTTATGGTCGTGAAAATAATACGCCCGAACAGCCCGGTGTAACATGAATGACTGGCTCGGCCGGCGCACGGTGGACGTGTCCCGGCCGAGTCTCGGACCGGTCGCGACACGGTGTAGCGTGAATCATCCTTTATAAAGAAGTTGTTGAAAAATATGTATGCCAAGTTTGTTTTTACCATTTTACAGTTACACAGCAGCAGCAGCAGCAGTAATATGCCAACATCTGGTTCTGGTGATCAATCCCACCCATGTATTTATTATAATTTACTATCATTTTATGCTACGGTCACACGCGCGCCGTGCAGCCCGGCGGGCTGCGCGGCATGCAGCCCGTCCCGGGCCGGCGGACATTCAAGCTGTTCACACGCACGCCGTCGTGTCAGTCAGTGCCAGAATGGCGAGCAGCGAGGATCTCGGTGTTGTTGCTGCCATATCCTTTGGCTTAACTTATTTTTATTGGAAAAAGAAACAAAATTATGAACTACGGAGAAAAAGAAAAATACTGCAAAGAAGGTGGTGGATGATAACAGTTCACAAAAATCGTACCAAGTAAGTACCTGTGTTTTCTCCGATCGTGATTCAGTGGTGTAAAATGCTTACAAAATTACCCATTTATGATTTTAGTTTATTTTTAAAAACAATTTAAACTGCATTCACAGATTTTAATTTAAAAAATATTTTTTTTTTTTTTTTAACAAAATATTAAAATTCGTAGAATTAAAAAGAATCTGTGAATGCAGTTGTTTATTGTAAATTGCTTTATTTTCAATATTTTAAGGTACTTCCCCTCGATGAAGCATCGCCGTGGGACACCCTGTGTATTCCACAGTTCCAGGGCTCCTAAAATATATAATTTGTTTTTCGTTTACAGGGAGTTCATAGAAGAAAAATTTGATGAGCTCTTGCATGAACCGTCTGGAGAGTTCGATAATTTTTGTCGAATGACCTTTACTGATTTTGAAATTTTGCTGAGTAAAATTTCACCGATAATTTCTAAGCAAGACACAGATTTCAGAGAAGCTATTCCAGCAAAATTTCGTCTTATCATGACGCTAAGATTTTTAGCATCTGGTGATAGCTACAGAAGTCTACACTATCTGTTTAAAGTCTCCAAAGCATCTATATCAGGAATTATACGGGAAGTCTCTAGAGCTCTTAATGAAGTTCTAAAAGATGAAGTAAAGGTAGTTATATTTTTAAGGTTTTTATTGACAAAATAAACACAAATCACCACAAATTACTGAACTAAAATAAAGATATCAAAGACAAAAATCAGACACTGACAACAAAATTTTTGACAAACAAAAACAATGACAATTAATTATTAGGTTCATTCATGATTCACTTGTTTCATTAGATCCAAATGTTTCAAATGAATTTCTTAATGCAATTTGTATAATGTTAGGTTTAGTCTGGATTGAGTCCGTATTTGTGGATTGTGTGTGTGCAGGTTGGATTGAGTACGTGTTTGCGGATTGTGTGTGTGCAGGTTGGATTGAGTACGTGTTTGCGGATTGAACATATGGAGATTGGACTGAATAAATGTCTGACTGGATGAAGTGTGTGTTTGCAGACTGAAAAGATGGGGGTTGGATTGAGTGTGCGTTTGCAGATTGAAAGGATGGGGTTTGCATTAAGAGGTCGTTTGCACATTGAATAGATGTGCGTTGATCTGAGAGTTCAACAGGTTGATTTGATGCATGAATGTTTGAAATTGGTTCGGAATATGAGCTTAAAGTACTTGAGTAGGCTGCATCTGTGAGGTTGGAGTCCTTGGCGATTGTAATGTTTCCATCACTTCGCTATCAGTTCTTTCGTTGTCGATAGCTTCATGTAGTTCCGGTGTTCTTTCATCTCCAAAAGGTTCCTTTGGTATTTGTGAATCATGCGATTCTGATGACGTTGATGGTGTCTGTAAAAAAGGTATTTTAATTAATTTAATGCTAATATATGCTATTATTATTTCAGATGCCCACAACAGCGGACGGTTGGTTAGATATCGAAAAAGGATTTAGATGAAAATTTCCACACTGTATCGGCTCAATAGACGGCAAGCATATCGTAATGGAAAACCCTTATCACAGTGGAACCGAGTTTTATAACTATAAGAAGTCTTTTAGCATTGTTCTAATGGCACTAGTGGATAGCAAATATAAATTTATATTTGCCGACATAGGAAGCCAAGGAAGAATAAGTGATGGTGGTGTATTCAACAATTCATTGTTATGGAAAAAAATCTGTAGAAACGAATTAGATCTACCCACACCATGTCCTCTTCCCGGATCAAATATTGATGTGCCATATATCTTCATAGGCGATGGTGCTTTTGCACTCAGTACACATGTAA
Source organism: Hecatera dysodea (assembly GCA_905332915.2). NCBI lineage: Eukaryota > Metazoa > Arthropoda > Insecta > Lepidoptera > Noctuidae > Hecatera > Hecatera dysodea. The sequence goes on along the minus strand of HG995290.1, from coordinate 3,038,530 downwards.
TGAAACCATACCCTGGCAATCATGATTCGGATTCACAAAAAAGGATATTTAATAAATGTCTGTCCAGATCCCGAGTTGTGGTGGAAAACACATTCGGAATCTTAAGCGCAGTATTTAGAATATTTCGACGACCAATTGATCTGGATCCAGATATTGTATCACAATTGACAATGACATGTGTACTGCTACACAACTTTTTCAGAAACAGTAAAAAATCCGCAGCAAGATATACTCCTCCAGGAACGTTTGATGAATATGATGATAACGGCAATCTGACAAGGCCTGGATCGTGGCGAACAAACGCAGGTGGATATAACGCTATAAGAGATTTGCCAATGATAGCACGAAGATCACCTCTGAACGCTAGAGAAATCAGGGACGAATTTTCTTCATATTTTTATAGGGCTATCCACTAACAATGTACCTACCTACATATTATGTTAAAATTATATAAATATATAACTTTTTTGTTTTAACGCATGTAGAATAGAAAAAACTGAAAAATAAATGACACAGGCAGGACTCGAACCCATGACCTCCGGCGTACCGTGCCGCCAGGAAAAAAAAACTAATTATTTTTATCAATCTAATATGTACTTACTAAGTTACTAATACTAATAGTACCTTTATTTAAATATAATGATTAAAACATACGAAACTAATTTATTTACCTCTTCTGTGTTGAGTGTAGCCCTACTGGTATAAACAGGCAGCAGAAAGGACTCCATTATCTGGTATGCAAACCAAATGGATTCATATATCTCGTCACTCCCTGAAAAATATGATTAATCACTAAAATGTTGTATCACATACGGGAATCAAACCTGGGACCTTCGGATTTGAAACCAAACCAATCTTGGCCTAAGCCTAGGTGGTGAGGCGTGTAAATAGCCTGCACCTTTGTGTAGGTTGTGAGAGAATTTGAATTACGAACCTATGTTAAAAAGTGTAATGGCGGACCTCAAAATAAATTAATTTCCCCTTTGATGAATCCGCGAGAAACCAATACCAAAAGACTTATTAGCAGCAAAACATGCCCACGTACCTTGACAATCCAGAGATCCCACTTAGACCCAGGGTGATGGGAAGATACCACGTTCATGCGCGCTTGATGGTCTTGTAGGTATAGGCTGCCGGCCGGCGAGAAAAATCTTGTTGAATCCACCGGTGGAATGGTTAAAACTCCAAAAATCAACACTGCACTATAAGTTCTCAATGAAGCACAGATGCAGGTCCAATTATTTTACGAGTATCATCAAGGTTTCACCAAAGAAGGAATTTTCAAAAGGCGGAGCGAACCGCATAAACAGTGTTGCGCACGGTCACACGAAGAAGTCAGCCCGCTAATGCCCTCTATCGGCCGCATGGCGAGAAAACTCAAGAAAGTTTAGATACATGAGCGCTGCGGCAACAAAGATTGGTGCGAGGATTCATCAATTGAGAAACTAAAATATTTAATTTGAGATACTAACATATTATGCGTATTATATGACAAATCCTAAAATATTATTATTTTATTTTTTTATATTGAAAAAGGCATTGACGCTTCACCACTAGGTAAAATAAAAATAAATAATTAACTAATTAATTTTTATTTTTACCTTTTGAAAAAGTGCAACTGTACGTAAAGTAAACGTAAGTACCTACCTGCACCAGATCGCATAGATTCTTGTTTTTTCTTCAGATGGCGCCTAAATGTTCCCATTAGGGTCTCCTTTTTTGTTTTCAAATCTTTGATTGACACATTTAGTAATCTACCAATTTTCATCCAAGCATCGTGAATTTTTTTCTTGTCCTTATGGAATTTATGTCTGGGGTTCCATAATACTTCTTCTTCCTGGTAATATTCCAGGAACGTCAAAATTGTCACGTTTGACCATTCCGCCATGTTGTAATCTCCGATCGTAGCGACTTTCTTAGCAACGTTGAATGAAGATCCACTCGTCGCGAAAGCGCGGGAGAGACTCCCCGCATGCACATTCATCCTTTGAACTTTGCCAAAAAACCGACACTTGCCCGATTCGCGGCATTCACGTTCACAGGCGCGTTCACGGGCTCGGGCGTACCGTTTACACGCTCGTGAATGTGAATGTGCACGTTGAATGTAGAGTTGAACGCGCGCGTGTGAACCTACCATTAGGCTTCAACATAGTTTCATCATGACGTGTAGTTACTTCGATCATATTGGACCCAAATTCCGTTGTCAACATGAGCACATCTCGTTAATATCGCCATTTCAAAACACAAGTGCCTCTTGTGCTACATTTGGCCTTCAAATCTCCACGCTTCGATATTCTCAACACTTCCTTGTGAAGTGATTTGTCAAAACAGCAAAACTGTGCCTAAATATTTGTGTCGCCGATTTCACACGCATTTTATTAATTATTACGGGATTTACTTGTTCTTCTGTAATTTTGTAAAGGAGTTGTAACTCTCCATATGACTTGTCGGCAGCATATACCATTCGGTAATACTCCCATCTAATCATTTTTTTTTTCTCATTAGATTTTACGTAGGTACATTTATGTCATGTCTTTTGTTAGAAAAATATTTCTTAAGGTGGCGGTTCCCGCTACGACAGAGAAAAGTGATCGTGACAGGAGACCGAGACCGGAGCCCGCGAAAAGTGTCTCGGTCTCTTCTTCATGCAATGTGTCGAGACCGAGACCGGAGACCGCAACAAGTGTCTCATGCCCATTTTCACCAACATCCCCTATACTACCATTTCCCTATACTATCCTTTACTTAAAAGGTCCCCTAAACTAGCCCCTAAATTAAATTTCGTTTCACCATCATTTTTATCAACTAACTAGGGGACACATAGCTATGTGACGTTTTGTTTTCGATAATAGTGACTGTTTCCTCTTTGAACTTATCGATACTTTTAAACAATACAGTGTTTTATCATATCCTCTAAAGTATACACACAAATAGATACAGGTTATATTAATCATGTTATAATAGCAATTATAAATATTATTTCATTCATTTTTATAATTAATTTTATATTTTCTGGCATATTTACTCAGCACGCGAAACTCGTATAATCTGTGGTACGTAACTTTTTTCGTTTACATCAATTTTATTTATGTTCCTTTCGTGGGTTGATTGTTTTGTTGTTATCGTTTGCGTGTTATTTTACTAAGTTTTTATGTCATTCTTTTGCATTCTTCATTTGTTACGGTATTTTAAAATGGCAGAAAAAAGGAAGCGTAGCCAAAACTTCAGTGTGGACGAGAAAGACAAGCTGGTGAAATTGGTGTTTGCCTATAAAAACATAATTTTGAATAAAAGAACAGACGGTACAACTAATCAAGCTAAGAACGAAGCTTGGATAAACCTCTGTTCCCAATATAATTCAACGGGAAATATGTACAGGTTAGTTATAATTTTGATACAAACCAACATGTCATATTTTTACCCATATGAATATTACCACATGTGCATTCAATAATTCCCATATTTTTTATTTTAGGAGTAAAGATGCTCTCATAAGAGTCTGGGAGAACATGAAAATGAAATCTACTTTTAAAACGGCCCCAATACTTGAACAAGTCGGCGATTTAATGGGTCGAGGTTGCAGTGGTATTGCTGATGTTTTAGATTCTGATTCAGTCATCACTACACCAATAGACACAAATGTCACAAGTTTAGAGATGATCAATGAAGAATCGCAAACTATTATTTTAGATGCTGAACTAGTTACAGTAAGTATTGGCAGATATATTATTTACATTCTTTAACTATATTGCCCTAGGCAATCTTACTTTACCTTTTCAAGAACAAACTTCTCAAATTTAGAAGCGGACCGGCTAATTATGTTAATTACATTCTGATAAAGTCACAGTAAAGAAACAATTTCTTATAAGCACTTGCTTTAAATTGATTTGATTATTTACAGGACAAGTCAGTAAATGAAGTGAAGGAAGATGAAGATAGGGTAATTAACACACCATGTTCAAAGATATCCACAACTCCTCTTTGGAAAAGGCATAGGCCTATACTTAAAGAACCGAACCATCCACAGTCCGAAGTTGTGGCTACCCTTTGTACTGGATTTCAGGGAATTAATAACAAAAAAATTGAAATAGAAGATTTGAAAAAGAAGTTGTTGGAAGATGAAATTGAATTCAAAAGTAGCTTGTATAATTTACAGCTTGAATCAGCTAAGAAAGACCTAGAAATAAAAATAGAAGTACTAAACCAAATAAAAGGTATGTCATCACAACATAAAAAAAATTATTAACAAACTTAATAGTTACAAAACTTATAACATTAATTTAGTAAATGTTACAAGTAATCAAAATAATTTGTAATTTGCAATCTTCGAAGCCCATATGTGTTCTGGGATGTAATGTTGGTTGGTGGAACTATTTGCCTGTTTGAAATAAGTTCTTCTATATTAGGAACAATATTTTCATTGACTGGTTCCTGTTCATTTCTTAAAATACACATGTTATGTAAGATGCAGCACGCAATAATAACATTGATAGCATTTTTTAATTCCAATCTTATACCAATGGCTAAGACAGGAAAACGTCGCTTTAAGACTCCATACTGCCTTTCCACCACATTCCTGGTTTCTATGTGCCTCATTGTATTTTTGCTGCCCTCTTGTTGTAGGATGTAAATAAGGAGTCATCAGATGATGCTGAAAAGAAAAAGTCTAAATAATAAATTTTACTTTACAGGTGGAAACTTCAATCTGAAGAGTTTATTTGGTGTGCCGAAGAATGATTAGATATAAGAGATCGTACTTTTTAAAATAAATTAATGACCTTAAATAGTATTATTTATTTCAATAGATAACCTTTTATATTTTTCTAGACATCAAAATAAACCTAAACAAAACTATTTTACCTTCAATGGGTATCCACTATCACCCAGAAATTAGCTGTCAGCATAGTCTCCTCTTTCAAATTTTCTATATGTATTGCTGTTTTGATAAATAGCAGAGTCATGTGTTGAACCTGGCCAACGTGCCACAACATCTGTTATGAATAAATTAGCTGATGCTACTGTTTGAACGTTTATGGACATGTAACCCTTCCTGTTTCTAAAGAGCTCTGCATCATCTCCACCTTAAAAATACAAACAAAACATCACATTTTACCATGTGTAACTTCAATATAATTGAATAGAACCTAGGTACCACCAGTTCAGTATCATGGTCAAATATTTTAAACTAATACAGAGTGTTGAAGTTTTACCTGGGGATTGTATTTTCACATGTGTACAATCAATGCATCCAAGAACATTAAGGAACCTTGCAATATTATAAAAATCCATTTTCACTTTTTCTTGCTCCTCACTTGTATTAGGAAATTTGACACACTATGGACATAAAGTAACAATTGATGCAGACACTCTTTTTATTATTCGACTGCAAGTAGCCACACTGATCCCACCCATGTCTGCTACAGCCAACAAATGATTACCCGTAGCGTAAAACCTCAATGGCATTAATAATTGATTTATTGGACATATAGAATTATTCCTGGAATAAAATAAAGTATATTAGGTATAAAATAACGTCAGCATTCATAATAGGTACTGACCTACCTCACAAATGTAGTAGAAACTTTGTTAAATAGGTACTTATATAGTCATCGAAACAAAAAAAAAATACCATGCATTTACATTTACCTGCATAATTCATTATTTTATGGGCTAGATACATATAAAAACTTGTTATAAGTAGATACATATAAAAACTTGTTATAAAAGATTGAATTTGCCTTAGAATTTCCTGATAATAGGTATCAGGAAATTCTAAGGCAAATTCAATCTTTTCCAATAAATACAACACTGAAGATTTACATAACCTATATCTCCGAAAAAAGTCAGTTTCATCAAAACTTTCGAAGTACCTAATCTGGTCGTTTTCGATATATTTTTGGTCTACGGCTGTTATTTACGTCGAATATAGTAGAAACAGTTTCTAAATTTTCTAAAAAATCGTATAGATCACTATCTATCTTCGTTGCTTAAAAGATCATTTACGTATGTGCCGGTTTATGTGCCCAAATTTCGACCACTTAAAAGGGGACCGCCGGACCTTTTAACGTTTAGGTGACCCCTAAAAGTTTGTGAAACAGAAACTATCTTCTAACGGCCCCCTAACCATGTTTAGGGGATCCCGTAAACTTAGGGGATGTTGGTGAAAACGAGCATCAGTCTCGATGTGATCGAGACGTTAATATCGGAGAGTCTGTCAACCTAGTCAGTTGTGTTTGTGTCATGATGGGAAACTAAGTAGTAGAAGTTCTATTGGAGGAAGAAGTAGACGATGATTCGCTCATACATTATTATTATAAATACAAAACTAAAAGAAGACGTTCGCAATTAGTGAACAAGCACCTAATGTTTGATGACAATATATTCAGAAAGTATTTTCGGCTGAATAAAACACAGTTTGATTACGTATTAACAAACAATGCATGAACAAGGAAGAATATCATTGAAAGAAAAATTTGCACTAACTCTAAGGTATGTTTGTCAAATCATGGAAATTGTTCTGGTCGAATTGTTCATCGATAAACATGTTTCAAAATGGTTCACTCGAAATATTTGGTAATTGGCGAGATGATAAATCAATCGATTCACTCTGTATTCTGGATTCTGATGAAGCTTCACTTACTGGAGAATATGAATTGTATGATGAATTTGAAATATATGGTAATTGGCGACATGATAAATCACTCTCTGTATGGTGTCCTGGTGAAGCTGCACTTGTTGGAGAATTTGAATTGTGGGATGACTATGACCGTCGATATCTTCGATCTCATACAGATTTTGCCATTGCTTTCGAACGCGCGCTCAATTTTCTTAGCATCATTTCGATGTTTTGTAAATGTCGTTATATTTAGTTAGATTAGTGCGCTACTAGACCGTTTCGTAACTGCACGCCACATCTCGCTCGCAAAACCTAGGTTTCCCCCTAAAGCCTAACTTCTTTAATTGTTACTCGTTTGTCCGTATTCTTGTCCGTTTAAATAAAACAGTGTTTTGTCTTTATAATTAGTATATGTATAAAGCTACATGTATATAAGAAGAGACGTGGTAATATAAAATCTTGTTACATTAAACTTCGTGTTTAAATGATTTTACCCCGTCACACTTCATAAGTACCAAAACAAAAATCACAGTAAAAAAAATCAAAGTAAAAAGAAAATCTTAACAAAATCATAAAAACAATGAACTACTTATTGTATTCTTAACATTAAATTGTTGCGTGTAGCTCTGCCCCGGATCAACTCATTTGGTTTCCCACATTGAAATTCTCTTGGACTTCTTCCCTTATCTCTAGTTCTACTTCTAAATTTGCTGGAGGAGGCAGTCGTGCTTCTATAGCCATGTTATTCTGAAAGTAACACGCAAGCACTATTTTTCTGGCTTTAAGTAGGTGGTAGTGTAGAGTCCGATGCCTTATTAAACATCTCCAGCGTGATTTGAGTAAACCAAAGCAGCGCTCAATGCAATTTCTTGCTTGAATATGTCGCTGGGTATATGTTTCCTGTGGAGAGCCAGGAGCTGCATCTAATATAGGTGTGAGTAACCATGGCCTTAGAGGATACCCTGAGTCACCTTAAACAAATAATAATGTTTTAATTTCACTTCTGTTTATGCCTATAGATTAAGGGCATGTGAAACTAATAGCGTATTTATAAATATTGATACAACATCACATATTTTTTCTCTAAGTTAACATTAAATATTATTAGCAGACTATTAGCTGTTGTAACACATTCATATTCGCTTCAGAATTGACTATAAATAAAGAAAGGCATACATATTGAAAATAATTATTAAGGTACTTGCCTAGTAACCATACTTGCTCTCCATTTTGGTGAAGCTCTCGCAAGAACGATTCCACTCTGCTGGATGCCTCTGATTGCATGCTCATGATTCCTTTATCTGTAAAGGAATCATGAGTGGCTCCACCAAATTTTGTGTTTACATTGGTGATCTTTAAATCACTATCACAGACCTGAAATAAAAACACATTTTGCTCACTTATTAAGTAATAGTAATGGATTAAAGCTTAGAATTATGAGCCAGTTTAAGTAAATATTCATTTATGTTTAGAGTATATTTACTCAACTTACCATTTGAACATTTAGGGAATGATAGCCTTTTCTATTAAAAAATAAATGCTCATCTTGGCTAGGCTTCAAGATGGCTACATGAGTGCAATCTATACAGCCAATTATCCCTGGCAATCTAAATTTCCTCTGAAACCTGTAATTTTATAAATTAGTAGTAGTATAATTAGTAGTTTAGAAATCACAGTTCTTTTATATCAGGAATTGTGTTTTAGGTTTAAGATTTTTATCCCTAGAAAGATAAACTTATTTTTTTGTATAGAAAAATTTAACCAGGTGCCTCAAAGGCGCAAAATTTTAAGTACTAATTTATTTACATATTAAAATAAAAATACTTTTTTTATGTATGAATTAAATGTTACATTATTATTAAATAAAAAAAGCACAAATAGGTATTATTATTTGTTTATTTTAAGGAATCATGTTAAATTTTCAAAAACGTAACAAAAACTAGAAATTGTTTATAGTACTAACAATTTTTAAGTTTTTTTTATGAATAGCTAACTTTTTGTAACATTTTGTCTTACTAACTAATAAGTTACAATATAATCAGTCTCAAATCACAAAAAATATAGAAAAAATCACAAGTTATAAACATTTGATGCAAACACCTTTTTTATGTTCTCCACATACGGTATTTTTACGTTTCGTACAAGTTTTTGGAGTGTTCTTGGGGTAGTGTGTACGGAGAGAAATAATAGATGTGAATTCGGAATAAGTATTTACTATATGAAACTGTTACAAGGTTAGGTTGCGAGCGCGTGTATAGTGGAAGGCGGTTTCGGGCGAACTGTTCCCGGCGAGCGCTGCGCGTACGAGGAATACAAAACTAATGCGTCAGCGCCCCTACACTATTCCTCCCTTTTTAAAAAAAAAAACTAGGTTTTTTTTTAGAAAATATTGTAGTATTCTAAAAATAGTATTACCAAATACATCTCTGACTAACTGTAATACTTGCAAGTTACAATATTTGCTTATACATCATTTAGTTTGAACAAACAATGTTGTGACCGGATTTCTGGCGCGATAACGCCGACTGTTATTGATGTCTCTAATTATGCTATGTCTTACGATTCTAAGTTTTAAATTGTATCACGCTATTAATGCAAAAGGGTACAAGCAATGTTTAATTTTAAATGTATATAACTATTGTTTAAACGTCAATAAAAACGGTTTTTATACAAAACTAAATCTTTTTTAAACTTTATTCTATATGTTGACCTTATATACTAGTGCGGCCACCTGCTTTTAAAGGTGCCGTCTTGACACATATTTACCTTAATATATGACGTTAAGGGTAGTCACCATGACGACGTACTCTGCCATACAAAGAAATTTGCACCCCTTCGGAGTCTGCAGTATTCGTCATGGTGACGCCAATTTATAAAATATATATACTTACAATAAAGACACAGTTTATGTTTTACATGGTGACGCCAATTAAAAAAATATACATATACAATTAACTTAGTCTTACAAACACTTTCACTATTACACTTCATTAGTAATTTACATGGCTTAATTTTATTTCACTTGAATGGACGATGATCACGTCGGGGTCACCAATTTTGGAGTGTTCTTGGGGTAGTGTGTACGGAGAGAAATAATAGATGTGAATTCGGAATAAGTATTTACTATATGAAACTGTTACAAGGTTAGGTTGCGAGCGCGTGTATAGTGGAAGGCGGTTTCGGGCGAACTGTTCTCGGCGAGCGCTGCGCGTACGAGGAATACAAAACTAATGCGTCAGCGCCCCTACAAAGTCATCTTAGACATTCTCTTTTTTGTTGTTGTACAAATGCTACAATAACGCCGCACTTTAGTTGGAGGTTCTTCATCAGATTCTTGAGGAAGTTCTAGACAAGATTACTTGTGGTAGGATCTTCTCTATATTTTCTCTCAAATTTATTTGCAAAGTAGGAATGCGCAGTCTAGATCTCATTCACGGTGCATACAGTTCAATCGACAATTGTTTCATGTACTCTCTACGGTTTATTGGTTTTTCTTGTTTTGACAAAATATTGTGAGTGTAAATTATACATATAAGAATTGACAAAAGCTATGTTCAACATTGATGGGAAACATTGCGAAATAAAAAAACCAACTAAATCTGGTTCGGCACATTGGTGCTATAAAAAAAGAAATAGCATTTTCATGCAAGCTGTGGCTGACGCAAAGAGGAAATTTGTAGCAGTCGAAGTAGGCGGCCGAGGAAAGCAAAGTGATGGCACTTTTATTGCATCAACATTGTATAAGCTAATAGAAGAAAATAAATATAAAATCCCTATGCCAAAGAGACTTACAAACTCTGACGTCATTGCACCCTACGTTCTAGTGGGTGATGAAGCTTATCCGTTAAAACATTATTTGATGCGCCCTTATCCCGAGCGAGTACTTAATAATGAAACGAAATGTTTTAATATCAGATTATCTACCGCTAGACAAACAATCGAATGCGCATTTGGCATTTTAACATTTAAATGGAGAATACGAAACAAACAGAAAAAATGCCTTGTCTATAATAAAAGCTACGTGTATACTGCACAATGTTATAATGGATTTCAACGGCGATCTCGATGTCCAACGTGTGCTATCTAACCCGCCATCATATGAAAATCGTCACAGAAACCGGGGAGTCAATAATAATCCATCACGGAGAGCAAAAAATGTTCGTATAAAATTCACAAACTAAGTTTCTGGGAACAATATCAAAGAATGTAATAACTATAGGTACCTACTTATATTATACTAGCTGCTGCCCGCGACTTCGTCCCCGTGGAATCCCCGATTTTAAAATATTCTTTATCGCTGCTCCGCTCCTATTGGCTTAAGCGTGATGATATATAGCCTAAAGCCTTCCTCGATAAATGGTCTAATCAACACAAAAAGAATTTTTCAATTCGAACCAGTAGTTCCTGAGATTAGCGCGTTCAAACAAACAAACAAACAAACAAACTCTTCAGCTTTATAATATTAGTATAGAGTATAGACTAAACTTACCTTCACTTCCAGAAAGTTGTTCTTTTATTTCACTCCATAACTTTCTTGTTATAGTGCGATTATTGTGGTGTGGATGTCTGCTTGGCCATATCGGTGGTATAGATTGAATTGCACTTATGAACGATTCAGTATTTACCGCCATTTTAAGACAAATACAGACGCACATACGCCGAGCGACAAGACCGAACAGTTTGTTACCCCCACCGCCCGCACATTGGGTAGCTCGATGACTAGGCCCGTAGTGGGGCCAGAACGCGAAGACAGAAGCGTTTGAAATATACGCGCGCTGTCTCGCTCAGTCCCGTCGCATTAGGCTTCCGCCTTAGCGAACGTCCACACGGCGCGTTGCGTCGCCGCGTCGTCGCAACGCAAATATTTTGACGCATAGCCGGCCACACAGGCGCTGCGTCGTCACAGCGTTACTACGACGCAGTCTTAACGTTCGGTCGACGCAGCGGTGACGCACAGTTGCGTCAAGCATTTTTGTAAAAACATCGCAGTCAGTCTATAGGAAAGCATGGATCGGAAAAGACGTCTAGCATTGCTCCTATTACTACGTCACCGCCGAAATCGACGCAAAATCACAAGACGGTATTGGATTGGATTCATTTCATTAAGAAATAGTGATGGACAGTTTTTTTTGTTAGAATATCGGGAGTTGCTATTAGACGAAAATAAGTTTTTTAATTTTTTTAGAATGAGTGTATCCAGCTTCGAATGTTTATTAAAGTCCTTAGAACCACACATACGAAAAAACTATACTAATATGAGGAATCCAGTGGAACCAATAGAAATGCTGGGAATTACTTTAAGGTAAGAATTTATATAAGTAATGAAAAGATAACAGTTTTTTTGGTCTGTTTATTATATAATCAACTAATCAATATCAGTAATCAACTAACAAATAATCAGCAATTGTCATAAGTTTAAGTTTAGAGAGACTAACCAGTAATTACATATTCGAAAAATCGTATTCGGTATCTTCACTTGCTTGAGATACTTGATCTGGAGATGTAATTGAATTATTATAATCAGAATTGTATGTACTTTGAAAATTTGTTGTTTGATATCCATATGATAATGGTTGTTGAGACGTTGATGGGCCACACACATATGATGATGTTTGTCCATACCGCATATCGTTTATAATTTGTATTACTTTACTTTGGAAACTGAGAGTTTCTCGGTCGGAAAAATCTTGTATTGATGGCAATATACCTTTGAAAAAGGACATATGCCGATTTTCCGGCTCCTTGAGAACTTTTAGTGCTTCTCTTTCAAATTCATTTATTTGCATTGCCCTTTTGCCCGCGACTGGAACATAGCGCGGAGACTCATCTATAGTAATTTCATCATTTGTAGACATAGATTCAGTGTTAATATCACTAGGCGAGTCTAAGCTGGATTCGGTGGCATTTTGTTCCACTCTTCTCAAAAAAAGAAGTTGGTTATATAAATGATACTTTTTACTATAAATGTCACTACGATATGGACGCAAAGTACTTCGCGCCCGTCGTTCGCACGCTCGCACACTGCGAGTATAGCGCAACCGCGCTAGGCTCGCAGTGTGGACGCACACTTAGACGTTTTATAATATTATGTCAATGAGGATTATCATACTGTGTGACCTTATTTCCGGAACATTTCATAAAGGCACTCTTTGCCTTGACGAAGATAGGCGGCTTTAGTTTTAATAGCCAATTAGGTTATAGCGCCAACATTAACTGGACTTGGTCACATACCATCTTAACGATGAGGCTATATTCGAATGCATGCTGAACTATGGATTTTGTTAAAACTTCTAGTTCATGTTTTTTAATGCAGTTGTGAAGTAGTATGCAATTGGTTGTTTAAAATGATTTTTCACACACTACCATAAAGGGCAAAGGGCAAGGGCATAGTTAACAAATGAGGTATCTTGGTTTGATGCAAACCCTTCCAGTTCATCCTTATGTGCAGTAAAAAGAATCGTTGAACATGAGATTGCAGAGTCGATCTGGCACATCCTTCTCAGCTTATTTTTTTTTCAAAGGTGATAAGATTTATACCCGATACTTGTTTAAATAGAGCAGGGGTGGCCGAGTGGTAACAGCCCCGACTGAAGAATTGCAGGTCACGGGTTCAAACCCAGCCAGGTGCATTACTTTGTGTAATGTACATATTTCATCACCACTGCTCTCAAAAAGGTGAAGGAAAACATCGTGAGGGAACCGGCATGTCCTAAAACTAAAAATTCGAAGACATGTGACATTCACCAACCCGCACTGGGCCCGCGTGGTGGATTACGGCCCATTCCCTCTCCTAAAGAGCAGGCCTGTGTCCCAGCAGTGGCAACATTGGCATATTATGCTTATGCTAGTTTAATTTGTCTCAGCAATTGCTTCATAGCATTTGCTGATGGCAACGAAAAGTATTTGCATAAAAGTCTGTAGCACTTGAGACTCTTATTGAATAGTGACAAGGATACCACTTTTGCTTCAATTGAAATCTGTCTCCCCTTGGATTTTTTTAGACTGTAGTTGCATGTGAACATACAGTTTTGCTAGTTTTATCATATTTAGTCATTTTTTGAAATGCAACTTTATTTAACATTTTTCTGCATTAGCCATTTGAATGACTGTCCGTTTTTGCACAAACGACCTATTTAATTTTGAAGATACTTCATTTTTGTCTGGAGTGGTCTCAATTGTATTCACTTGGATCGCACTCCAATACTTTCATGAGCGTCTGAAAAATACTTACATATCATATTTAATTATTTTGATTTAATCACTCTTTAACAAAACAAAATGTTCAACATATATGTATGTATAGAAGTATATGTTGAAAATATTGATTGTAATAATAATCATGTGAAATATACTGTAAGTCAGGAAAAAAAAAACTAAAAAAAAAAAAAAAACGTTACTTTGCGGAAATCCATTTTAAATTTGAAAATGAAAACAAAATATCTAGTTTTAATTTCCGCGAATATTAGTGGGTTGCAGGTATGCACCTCCCTCCCGCCCGCTATATTATGCACATGCAAGATTACTAGGCAAATGCAAGGATTTTAAGCACATGCAGGAAGGCAATGCAAAACCCAACACCATTACCGACACGTGTTTCGCCTCTCCACGAGGCATCCTCAGGGGACGTGTTGACTCGCTGACCGTTGGGTCGCAACTCAACGGTAAACTAGATATTTTGTTTTCATTTTCAAATTTAAAAAAAAAACTATTTATTCTGAAGTAATTAAGTTAGAGGTCATTACGGGACAAAACTAAAAAAACTCCGCACTTGGCGTTTTAACCCTTAATTACGCAAGGAAAACACTTGAAAATACCAATATATTTGTTAATATTTATTTAGTAGTGAGTAAAATCATGCGAAAAAAATATATTAATATGCTTACATTCGCGAAAAACCAATGTCCACCACAACGGCCATTGCCAAATATGTAAAAACTGACTTGCTGATTTAACTGCCCGGTCTGACGGACATTATCAAATTAGGGCAAAATAATAAATCCAATTATTTTAATAATTTATTAAGAATTTAATAACGTATAACTAAAAATAAACAACATAGTTTATATTTGATATGGAAAGTTACAAAGCAAAGTCGCGTCTGATATTTTTTGCAGAACACTACAGTTTTTTACACGACTGTCCAAAAAAAGTCATTTGGCTACCTACAACGTCCTTCCTCCATGGTCTGCGGGAAAGGACCAACATTGTCATACTTTACTGGACTGGAAGGGCGTGCCGCATGGGGCTTGTTGACTTTTAGGGCTCCGCTTTTGCTTCGTTTGGCACAAAGGTTTTCAGGGATGAGATTCTCATACACAGTATATCGAAAAGCTTTCAGTGCCATCTTCTTTTTACAATTGCCTTCATCCGCCTTTCTGCGAACCAACCAAGCATTGTTTAGACAAATGTCCAGTAATTGGCCAAAAATGTTCATGTCCCAGCGTCGTGCTTTGAATGGCATTTTGTACAGCGATATCAACATACCAGCTAGTTCGATTCCGCCCATAGGTTTGTTGTACTGTCGCAATTTGTGGACACTGTACATCTACTTTCTTCTTCTCGTGCTTCCAATATCGCAAGATTTGTTCCACAGGCTCACTAACGACAAAAAACTTATAAATGTCACAACCTTTTTGTCATGTCAACGGACTACTGCCAAACGATTCTTATCGCATGTAGCATCAGCAAAATGTCGTCCTTTTTTCTTTTTGAATGATTTTTCATTTGGTAAAACCTTTTCTGCGCCTCTAATGCGATTATTTCATATTGTGTCCAAAGCGAAAATACTATATCTTTTCTGTAAAATATAAAATAAATAAATTATCGCAATAGATAATTGCTGGGTTTCGTTGGATACTCTGACATAAAGCAATGACTACTTGAGCGCCCAATCAAGAGATACTTCTTTTTCGAAAAAAGTATGGTTACGAAAGGTATCTTCACCACCAAAAATTAAAGTCATAGATGATACCCGAGATCCCAACCATTACATAATTTTTTAAAACCCCATTTGTTAGGCTTATCTTTCATATACTGCTTTCGTTCCCTTGTAGGGTATCATCATTTCATCTATACTATATCATGTTTCAGTTTCTTGCTGTTTCAAACAATTCTGCATTCCTTTAACGAGTATCGGTCTAATTTTATAGTATATGTTGTATATTTTAATTCATAATATTGCAACACCAGCACTAAAATGTAAATAATGTAAAACTGTGGCAAAACTCGCCCTTGCATCTGCGACACTGGTCCGATACAGACATGATAATAACTTGTCCACCGTTTTATTTCTATCTTCCTTGGCACCAACTTACCAGCACCTCATCAGCACACACCACCCAAATTACACCGCTGCACATTGATCCTTCACGGAGAAAGCAAGGAACGAACGTTCTTAAGCAGGAACTGTCTTGTTTTTCCCATATTTGCAAACAACAAATTCCTTGCATTTACATGAAGCAATATCAAATAATGTGGCAGATTTAGATAAAAGATAAAATTATGTATTTTATCTAAATATGAGTGACTCTTGGGTACTCTGCCATAGTTTTTCAATAACTGTCGTTATTGACTGCAGTAAGATAGTAGAAGTTGAGTTACTCTTACCTCAGTAACAGCTGGAATTGATGCTCTTTTCCATATTTCAATAATGGTTCGAACAACTTTGGAACCGATACGTTTTGCTTGAAGTTCTTGATTATTTGAGAGCTTCATTTCATGTCGCACCCATTTATAATGTCTCAAAACATCTTCATAAGTTGGTAGCTGTTATTTTTCATCTTCTCGGGAAACTTTTCTATAATACGTAACTTTGCCTTTTTCGAGCCAATGACGTCATTTTTAGGCAGTAATTAAGGTATCGTAGGTAAAAATCGTATACAATGTAATCAGGTGACAATGGGCCGGCAACTGCCAAAGTCGCGTTAGTAGCGCATAGACCAATAACAAAGCAGTTTTTGTATGGAAATAGTAGTGAATTCGTCATTAGAGATAGTTATTAAGAAAATGCCTCGGTGTTGTGTACCAAATTGTAAAGAAACTGGAGGCCACCTGTTTCTTCGAGATGAGAAACTTAAAAAATTGTGGCTCAAAGCCATAAAGCGAGTAACATTTTAGCCTAAAAGCGGGGCGAGAGTGTGTCATAACCATTTCAAGGAAAATGACTATGAAAAGATTGGTAAACACTCAGGTATGTATTAAAAGTGATTACTTTCAGTTTGACTAGGTCATCAACAAAAATTTCCTCTTGTTTGTACATAAAAATCGCATAACCTATAATGCAAGATAATTCAATACAATAAACCTTCAGAGAAAACAGACTGCCACAAACAAACAAACAAACAAATATACGGCCCTCTAAAAGTTCTATTAGGTAATATGTGTCCAGATGGAATGGTCTAGGCCTTTTGAGTCCACTGTAGGTTTAGATATCATCACCAGATAGTTAATCCATCTTATATTAGGTACTCCTTGATATAATACATAAATTATTTGTTTACTAAAGGTATATCACTCTTTCAGGGATTATAAACCAGTGCAAAATTTCAAAAAGGTCTGCAATCCCTTCAATGTTTCCGTGGAGTGAAAAACCAGCCTCCACATTGAGAGAAGATCGCCTGAGAACACGTAATTATAGAAAAAGCTTGTTTCAAACAGAAAACTTAACTACTCAGACCTTCAGTAATATCCAGCCACTTGAAGAATTAGATGACGCAAATGGCTCTTATAGTGTAGAATTGTAGATATTATGGTAAATCCGTCTACAAGCTCAGATCTTGCTACTGGGTCTGGAGAAAATTGTACAAAAGGGGCACAGACTTCTAATATTTTGAGATTATTCTCGATAGAACTATTGATAACTGACAATGAATCTATAAATTACTATACAGGTCTTGAAACCAATACTAAATTTAATTTAGTGCTGGCAACCATAATGCCTATGGCTCATAATATCAAATATAGATGGACTAGAGTCCTTAGTTTATTCATAAAATATCAATTTTTAATGATTCTGATAAGATTGATTCTGTTAAAAGTTCTGGTTTAAAATAATTGTTATAGAACTCATCAAGTTTTGACATCATATATTTGAAGACATTTTCATCTCTGTATACATGAATCACTTTTAAGTCTTTAAATGTGTACACTATTAAACTACAGTACTTTCTACCACTGCAGTACAACTGCCATTGTATTTGGTAGTAATAAGATGTGCTGGGTTTCAAACATAAATTATTACCACTTAAAATTAAATATGGGAGAGTTATAGGGTCAATATGTTTAAATCTGCTTGTATAAGGGCATTTTATTTCAATAATTGTATCAGAGCCTAACAACGCGTCCCCTGAAGCAAAAAGATACGCTCGCTCCTGACTTCCTAAGAAGCCAAACGGTAAAACAATAAGGTCTTATGTTTCACAATATTTTTGCAGAGCATTTTTTTTTTCATTTATTATACCATGGCTGGTGGCTCTGGAACGAAATCCAATTTGATGCTGAATTTGACTGGCATAGCTTTTCATTGAGGGTGGCCTCAAATGGCATATTGTATGAAAGTTGCTAGCGGTTAATCTTTTTCTTCTTTGTGTTGGCCATTCGGTAGTAGCTGTCTGTTGTCTAGTAGCCTCTTCTATAAGCTGAATCTGTTGTATTTTAATTACAGAAAGCTGCAGCTGTAGAATTTGAGTTTTTGGATCAGTAATCAAATAATCATGGTCTACTTTAACACCATATGGGTTAGCCGGCTCAAAAATTTGTTTCAATGGCATTGAACTATTGGGAAAATTAGTATCAAGTTTTTGACCCTGACGTTGTAGTTCTGCTTATCAATTATTTTAACCGGGTAAGGTTCAAACAAAACAGACTTATTTTGTCTTCTTCTAGGTAATTTCTATACACGCGCTGGTGTGCCACTATAGGGGTGTTTAGGCGCATGAAAACTTTGTAATCTTTGTAAGTCTCAAAGAGTAGTATACATTTTTTATTGACCTTATTTTCAACACCTAAAAGCAAAACAGCCACATGTTTACAGTTTGCATTATTACCACTACCTGCTGGATATTTACAATGTGTTTCTTCAATACTGCCATAGTTTTTCTACATGTGCCTTTTATGAAGCTGTTCTTGATGGCATCAATAAAAGAGCGGGCTATTAAGGTGGCGGTTCGCGCCGCGACAAAGACAAGTGACCGCGACCCAAAGAGTATAGTAATATATATGGAATAGAGAGCTCGCTCTCGATAATTTTTGACACCTATATTGAACCGTGTCGCCATCTGATACTATATCCGCTGAACTAATCCCAAAAACTATAAGTGCATACATAGGTACCTATACATCTATATCTATACTAGATAGGTGTTCTATGGGTTAGCGGGTAATAAGTTTTATAAACATTTTGTATTTGTTCCAGAGCGATTCGTGCTTAGTTCTTGAAAATTCTCGCAAATTCTTATAAAATAAGAAAAAACAAATACAGTTAATGTTTACAAAATTGAATGTTTTATAAAGCCAGCACAAAATGAAAATATGATTATGTTGATATTTAAGTCATTTATTAGATTTATTGTGGCAATGTTTATTATAATAATCTTGGGCATACATTTTAATTTTATCCTCGCCATCAAATGTAACTTTTCCTGCTAAAATGCGGTTAATAGACTTTCACCAACTATAAATAAATTAAGACATGTATTGTAACATCTGTAAAATATTATTTTAACTTTTATTTATGTACTAGCTGAACCAGCAAACGTTGTTTTGCCATATAAAGTAAAAACAATATTTAGGGGTATGAATGATGTTCTATATAATATATCAAAGAAAGTCGCAGATAAAATGTAGCTTTCTATTGGTGAAATAATTTTTAAAATAGAAAACTTAAAGCTAAAATACTTCTTAGCTGTATCCCACGGTTTCACCTGCCTGCGCCATTTATTCTTTCTGGCTCAGTCATCTTTCTTTCGTCTGCTAAGGATAATAGCTTGATGTTAAATAATTATGGTTCTGGTATCCTGGTACTTTGTAAGTCTTCACTCACAATTCCAACCCCAGAAATGCTTCGACATGTTTATGGTCTGCTGGTACACGTGAATCCTTACCTCTCAAATTTTCAGCCCCTGAAATATATTACTTCGACATTCTTCTTTCTGGTCTTCTAGTACTTGTAAATCTTTGGCTCATGCAATTTTAGCCCCGGAAACTACCATTTTTAACAAATGAACGGCTAGACTGATCACGTCCCACGGAAACGGGATAAAATGTCCTATATAAATATATCTTATGCCTGCGCCATTTATTCTTTCTGGCTCAGTGTTATTTTTTTTTTTGTCTCCTAAGCATCATAGCTTGATGTTAAATAATTATGGTTCTTTGTAAGTCTTCACTCACAATTCCAGCCCCAGAAATGCTTCGACATGTTTATGGTCTGCTGGTACGCGTGAATCCTTACTTCTTAAGTTTTCAACATGTTTCTTTCTGGTCTTCTAGTACTTGTGAATCTTTAGCGCATGCAATTTTTGATAGCTACGAAACAAAGGAACATTTAGGGAAAATGATTCATCTTTCATAATTTATGTATTCGTTGAGTTTGTTAAGAAAGCAATTCCAGCCTTATTCTATGAAGGCGACCTTTCTAGATTTTATTAATCTTTCGTTTTGGTTGCTAGGTTACACTCTTGTTAATTTTGAATTATCTACAACGCACTAAATATATTTCACCTAAAACCATTTTCCACTGCGTTTACTTTAATAGAGTTTTCATTGTTTTTAAGATGTATTCTGCTATTCGGGGCGGAGAAAAATCCAACGAATCAAAAACCAAGGAAAATGGTCCAGCAGATCTCGAGTTATAAGTGTTGTAACAAACCCCCGTCTTTGTTTTATATATATAGATTTCACATTTGAATGGAAACTGCACAAATACATCTATTACTGCTTTTATTTCTCATTTTATTCCATTTTTCAGCACATCAGTTTTCAAATGTGAAACAATACTTTGTATACTAAGAAAACATTCTTCCAATTTTTCAGAGGGATAACATATTGACATTTTGACAGGAAAATTTATCATTTTTACTGCATAAAACAGTTTTTCTGCATGGTTGGCATTTTTTTATTATATTTTTGAGACATTTCCTCAAGATCCACCCTCATACATAATTTCTCTGCCCTAAATCATTCGGAAGTTTCACATCCTTTAGTACTTCCTCTCTAAGAGTTATTTCTTTTACCTCAGAAACGTCGATTATGGGAGTAGTATCAGTATTTTTAGTAAAAAATGTATCGACTGTAAAAAGCTATTGTTATCTGCTTCGAAATTAGCCTGAGCTGAATGACCGTTTAAATTATTTAATAAAATCGTTTTGAACGCGCCTTCAAATGCCATTACATTGGGTGCAATGTTTCTTCCCCGCAATTTCTAATACTTCCGAAGAAATTCTCAACGGGATCTTGATTGAAATTTCTCGTCAACATTAAGTCATAAGAATATTTTTGTGACAGAACTTTCCACAATTCTTGAATGCCTTCTATAGTTTTTACAATTTTTTTACAGATGGAACAACAGTTTATTTATTTGGATTTTATTCCCTACCTTTTTGCGTGATTGAAATTTTATACTTTTTAGATATTTTTTGCTCTTAGCCACAACTGATGGTGCGGTGAATTCCTTCTTACAGGCTCTTTATAAATTTTACCATTTGGAATTTCAAACGTATTACAATTGAGACTATCGAATAAATTATCCACTAATAAAGTAAGAAGAATAAGGGAGCGACACTCTTCAGGTAACTTTCCTCTAGCTGTTAAATGACCTGTGGTAACCGCAACACTGGCTAAAAATTTGCGCTGCAGTGTAAACTCTTTTATCCGGAACAACGTGTTCTTCTGTCAACTTTTGGAGGCAGCTCAGTTCTCCACAAGATTTATCTGCATCATATAACTGCTGGAAATATTCCCATTTAATTGACTTATTTTTTTTTCCATCGTCATAATTGACATACTTCATGGTTTTATTCAGAGGATTGTTACGCAAACCTTTCAATAAATGAGGAACATCATATAAAGGAATTATTTACTTTCCATTTATCTGAAACATATCAATAGGCATTTCTTTCCCTTTTCTCAAATGATTTTCTTTCGTTCCGTTTATTAAGCCTTCTATGGCGCTTACATTAACTGTACTTTGGTCGCACACTGTACATAATATGATTAGACCAGTTTTTTTAACGTTGTCAATGACATCTTTTATAATTGATATTAAATCAATTTTGTTTAAAGAATTGGTAAATAACTAAGCAACTGGTTGTTTAAATTGCTTTTTTATGCCCTTAACCATAAAAAGTAGAGCATGGTTTGCAATCAGATTTGTTCCATTACTGACAAATCCCTTTAATTCATCACTTGATGAGTCATAATGTATTTGTAGCATTATTGACATCTCATCAAATATGAGGGAACACAGTCTGTCTTCAGTATTCAAGTTAGACACTGTCTTTTGAGCTTGTCGAAAATGATTTTATTAATGCCAGGGCTTCATTTAATTTGAGCTAAAAACAGCTTTAAGGATTTTGTCGAAGGTCAAACAAAATATTTCGAAATTAGACCGTAACATTTCGGACTCCTTTTGTATAATGAAAGTGAAAGAACCTTTTCTTCCATAGAAAAACGCCGTCCAGTTGGTTTTTTTCCAACTTGAAAGTACTGCATGTTGGTGAGAATTTTTGCAGCAGGTGTCATATCCTTGACAACTTATATGAAATCTGATTTCTTAAACAGCTTTTCGGCACTTTCCAGTCGCGACTTCAAACCTTTTCCCTGCTTCTTAAGACGATATATCTGTCTTCTCATTTTTTTTATATTTCTGTGTTAAATAATACATTTCTTCGAATTCACTGAAGAAAGCTTATTCTTATTCCAATCTGTAAAATACAATAATCGTATCAATCATCATTGTTCTATAAATAATGTAAAAACTAATGTATAACAATTTAAAAGTGACATTTTGGCATGAATTAAGCATTTCATTTTAATTACCAAAAATAAATATCAACTAGAAAAAACAAATAAGAAACCATACCGTGAACTTTAATTCTTAAATGTCCACAATAGGATTAAGAGAAAAGAGAAATTAGAGAAAAAGATAAGTTTGGTTCATTATATAGTAATTTCAGAGTTTCTTATGAATTATTTCTTACATTAGAAGTTGTCCCCGACGGTTTGTGATAATAGGGATATTTCCTGAGGAATAAAAATATGATCCTATTTAGTCCGTCAGTTAGATTATCGAATAATATTAGACATGTATTTTTTGCTTTATGAAATCTTGACATCACGGCGTGGTAAAAATCGTGGCACGAAGTGACGTCACACGAGTTTTTAACGCACTATGTATATCGTCTTCGTTTTTTGTTTACGTGAAAAGATAAAAAATACGTCTCCAATATTTTTGGGAAGTCAATCTTACGGACGAATTAGATTTTTTTAGGCAACTACCCTATTACTCTCCAACAGTGGATTGTGAGATGCACTCGAAAAATTAGGTAAAAATGATTATTTTTTTTATTTTACAAAAACAAAGCCACTAGGAATTTCTTCGAATGGTTGCGTTTACAAACATTAATCACAAACGGACAAACAGTCAGAGCCGGAACAACTATATGTAGTGTAGGTCATACATTTGTTCCGTGCGAGAGTCGAACCCGCAACAAGCACTATATTCCTACTGTAAAGGGTATATATGAAAAGTGGTTATAAATAAAAAGACTGTTGTTTATTCCACTTCTCTACATTTATTTTTAATATTACAACTACATAGCTGAATGTTACTTTTCCCAATTTAAATTTTTTATATCTTAGGTTTCATTATTTAAAATTGCAGTTTGTAACTATTTCTGTCTGCGAGACATATTGGGCTTTAATCTACCATGCGGGTCCGGTACATTCCCAGTATCCCAGAAAGACTGCTACATAATCTCAATCAGAACATTAACACTGCTTTAGGTCTGTAGACTTCCATAGAAACTGACAGGTTATTATCAAGCATGAAGGGTTTTGATTAATATATGTTTTAAAGTTACCAAGTACAAAACAAATATACAATAAAACAAATATCTGTTTCCCTTTAGTGTTGACAAATGAATATTCACTAAATAGTTTGTAATAATAAACAATTTTTTACAATTCTGGTGTACTTCATGTATTTCTAAATCCCGATAAGTTTCCCGTACAGTTCAACGCTTGGGTTCGAGTTGTTTGTGGCCAAGATGAATGTACTTTTAACTACAAAAGTATGAGAATTTGTGACAGACACTTCACAGAAAACGACGATTATTAATTCAAGTCAGTAAAATGACAAGTGCAACTGTCACTGATACAAAAAAGGGTGATCCGTTACAATAGTGATGTTCGGCAATCAAAATAGACTTAGACATTTAGTCATGCTTTATTTTATTAGGTATCGCGTTTTATTTTTATTGTAAATATTTAATACATACCGTATTAAATAAATAATATGATTTTAGAAATATGGACTTTAACAGCATGTTAAAATTTCTCAGTACAATATTATTACAAAAGCTGGAAAAATATGTATAAAGGTACGACTTTTATGGCATGGTTGATGCACTGTCTCCAATTTTCAGACGTAACTTCCTTCAGGCCTTCTTCAAATAATTTTTTTAAGTCTTTTGAGCTCACAGTGATAAGGGGGCAGACGCAGGATTGTGACACCGTATTCAGCGGACAACTCTTCCACAGCATAGCGTTCGTAATTATATTTTTGTAATTTTACTATTTCTATTAATTGAGCCTTTATCATTGTAGGTTGATATTGAATTCGTTTTTCATAAAACATTGAATAATATCAGCCTGCCGCCAGTTTGAAGTGGGGATACGCTCGACTTTTCTTGAATGGTACGGTGCGTTATCTAATACCAGCACCGCATTTGGCTTTAAATTTGGCTAAATGCTTTTAAGCCATTCCTCAAAAAAATCCGAGTTCATTTCTTCATGATAGTCTATACTATTTTTCTTCGATTCAAAAATAAGTAAACCGGCTTCTACAAAACCTTCAATCACGATCATTGCCTATATATGAAATTATTAGGCCTTTCGACCTTTGCCGGTTGGGCCCTTTAAGCCTATAGTCAAACATTTGGAAAACGCTTTTTGGAAGATTCTATTGTTGTATCCACCCAAACTTTACCAGTTGTTTGACCTGTTAATATACAAAATTCATATAAATAATATAATACTGACACAAATACATTTTGAAACTGAAAAACTATTCACTAAATACAGTTGTAAATAAAAATATTAAACTACCTTCATTAATCCAGGTCTCATCTTGATAACAAATTATTTTTCCTTGTCTCCGATATTCTTTGATTGTCGTCAAGTACCGTCTAGGTAACAGAATTAAGTCTTGCCGGTCTGTTAAGCAGCTGCGTCGTTTGCGACTGGCATATTTAAATTTTAAATGTTTTAAAACTGCTCGCATGGTACTTTTTGACATTTTGGTTGGTCAGAGTCATCATTTACAACCTGATGAAAACTACAGCGAGACAATGACAATGTCTGTTAATTATTATTATGTATGATGTGCAATTATGTATTTTGTATTGTATTAAAATTTTATAAATTTACATACCTTGGCAATAGTTGGAGGGTCCTTCGCATAAAATAATTGGTGAACTTTACGACGTATCGCCGAAAAGTCAAAATCATCAATTTATCTTTGAATGTCAGTTTGGGTCGAGATTTTTTCCGATTTGATAACTGAACATTCTCCTTTTGTTCTTTCAGTATCCGATACAAAGATCTAGTCGGAATTCCCAAAATTTCAGATACAGTCTTCACACACTCATCTTTGGAACATCAAAAGGTTTTGCTGCATTTCGATTTCATACATAATTATATGCATTGAGCACCATTTGTTTCTCACTCACAACAAATGATCGACGCTTTCTTTTTGGAAGGAAACATCCCTCTTTAGAGGTGGACGATTGGGGATCCGTCTCAAACACCAACGTAACAAAACTCAACAAAAAAATAACAAGTAGGAAATAAGCAAGAAATTGCAGAGGACACTAATAAACTTCCGCAACTAACTTCTGACACCGTCCGAATTCGGGAGCAGAATGAAAAACAAAATGGCTTCCATAGCGTGACAAGTGATGACCATAGTGCTTCCAATAACTAAAAACAAATAATATAACAGTATTTTATGTAATATTTAATTACCTACCGTGTATGTATTCAGTTTAATTACCGTAAATTACAAATTTTTATTCATATGAAGGCAATTAGATATTGAATAAAAAGAATGTAATCTCGACTAACTTTTAATTGTGTATGTGAGTTTACATGTTTGTGAACGCACCCACGATACAGGAGTAAATCCTAGTATGGGGCAACGATTTTAATTTAAAAAAAAATTGTAAAGACTCGATTCTACCACATCACTATTTATTTAGGACTAAAAACCTGCAACACTGGAAATGTTATTTTGCTGACTGGAATTAATAATCTTACTTTAGTATAGTAGAAAAAACAGTCTTGATAC
The DNA here is from genome assembly GCA_905332915.2 of Hecatera dysodea. Classification (NCBI taxonomy): domain Eukaryota; kingdom Metazoa; phylum Arthropoda; class Insecta; order Lepidoptera; family Noctuidae; genus Hecatera; species Hecatera dysodea. The sequence goes on along the minus strand of HG995290.1, from coordinate 3,012,350 downwards.
AACTCAATATATTTCTTTAGGAGTTAGAACTTACAATATGTGAAATATTTTTCTATGTGATAAATTAAAAAAGAAACACATTTCAATAAAGTATTTATTAGTCAGAATCAGAATCTAGAAATTCAATGCCTTCAAAAGAGAAATCACTATCCGTATCATCATCACGCACAGAATTGATGAAAGGTTCCAATTCCGTTTCGGTTATCCTGTCCCTTGCTTTATACCATTATTTTCCACATTCATAGTGTGATCTGTGCATTTTTTCTAGTCATTGGCTGACACACTTTTAAATAAATTATTCTTTAATAAGGTTCTCCATTTCTTTACCTGGAATTCCTACATTTTTGCTATTTTTTTTAACCAAGCTCCATATGAGTTAAATTGCGTTCAGGTCACAACGCCTCACAACGGTATGGTGGAAGTTTCAAAACCTCATGGCCATGATCTTTCATAAGTTCTTCAGCTTCATACATCGGAGATATTTTATTTTCATTGACAAGGCATATAAGCTCTGCCTTAGTGAAGTATTTTATTATGAACAATCCAACTCCATTTTCTGTTAGCCATTTCTGAATATCAGCCTTTAAATCATTCATACTAGGTGGCTTATTTATTTGCGTTACATGATAGCTAGCATTGTCCATAACAATGACACTGGGCTGAGTAAGGTTGGATATTAATTTTTCACGTAACCATTTTATAAAATTATTTCTATTTTTAACGTCGGAATCTGAATTCGAAATCGTTAACTTCCTTGGTCACAGTAGCAGTTAAATCAATCAAAATATGATGATCGAACTAAAAGTATCAAAATGTTGCAGCCAATCTACGTGATGTTGAAACGATTTCATCCAAAAGTTGCCGTTTTCTCTTTATCACGCGTCGTCAGATTCACTCTTTACATGATTATATGTATTAATCATTGTAAACAACATGTTCCTGACACTACTTTTTATAGGATTCGCTATTATAATTCAAAATATTTAACATAGACATATTAATACAAAGATACAACAAATGGTGATGGACAAGACTCGCTTGACCGACTCTAATTCAAATTATTTTTTCGGGGTTCACATGCTCTTCTGTGAGTTTATATAATAATCTCAATTCCCCGTATGATTGTCTACTGCATAAAACTTTTGGTAATATGCCCATTTCACTACTTTTTCTTCATTATTATTATTGTAAACCATGTCTTTGGTCAATAGGTTATTCCTGATACCTTTTATTAGATGAACCAGGTCATACAAGGGCATTATTGGTTTACCCATTCAAACAAATTCGGTCATATCACCATTCTAATCCTTCGAGGATATTTGTTTTTATTTCATCTACCAATTCTGTAATGGCACCCACATTGACGGTGCTTTGGTTAGACACAGTATTTATAATAATAAGGCCTGCATCATGTGCTTCTTTAATGACTCTTTTAATTAATTCTTTTAATTTTTTTATTTGTTTTTTGGCAAATTCATCGAATTGGCATCATAAAGTATTTGAGTTGTCAAGGACATCTCATCAAAAATGAGGCTGCATAATTTATCTGTCACAGGCAATTACAAAATAGTTTTTATTTAACTTTTCAAAAATTATTTTGTTTATACCAGGCGTTATTTTTATGTTACTGAGTAACCGTTTCGTGGTTTTGAATGTGACAATGGAATGGAATGTATTTTGGACTTTTTTTATAAAGGGACAATTCCAGTACTTTTTCTTTTAAGCTCAAACTTCATCCTTTATAAACAATAAACAATATTTATTTGTTCAAGACTTAAACCTATCTACAATTATAGTACCTATTAGAGTTTTTACTTAGTGGCAAGATACTACACTTGTGCAACTGGGCTTAAACTAGGAAGACTCCTGTGCTATAAGCACCAGTTACTTCCGTCACCACCGTGATCTTATCTTATCTTTCTTTGCAGTTTGCAACTGCGTGTGAAGGAAGAGTTAGGCCGGTTTTGTCATGTTTTGTCATACTAGATTGAACTCACGCATGGAAGCCACAAATTTTCACTTTCATAGGTACTACAGAATTGACCAAACCCAACATCATCCTAAAGCCATTGTTGTGTAAAATGTGTGGCATGTTGAGTGAAATTTGGGCACATCTAAACCATAGCCTGCACATGTACACAAAGTTACCACTAAATACATAGTATTACACTGCAAAGCAATTACAACAATATTGAGTAATTGCTTCTCTGCCTTGCAGATTATTACTTAGTAAATATACACAAAATATATTTTTCAGCTTATATATGCATGCAATTGCCGGGTAAATCTTCAAGGAGATTGCTGGTTCTCTCTGTAAACACTTAATATTATAGGAACCGTCATTCCTGATATGCTCCCCATAATATGATCTCGCTTGCTGTAACTGATATGTTCCACAGCTGATTAAGATAAGCTCACTATGCGACAATCTTGGGAATGACATATTACTGATATTTATATTTACAAACTTAGCAAGGGCATTATTCATGTACAGTCAAGGATTTAGCTGGCATCTATCAACGTGGCAGCCACCTTAAAATCTATGATGGCATGCTTGGAAGCAAAATTTAAAAATCCCATTAACCGCTTCTACAACTCACCTACATATTGTAACAGTTCTGCATCTCCTGCCTGAAAATACTGCCTCAAAGAATTTGCATCTGCAATGCTATTTGCTATGCAGTTGCAGTTCTCACTTCTGATTCTGCGGTGAAAACTGTATTTGGTATTCTGTAACTTGATGAAAACTACACTAGCGCCACTAAGTGAGAACATAGGTGAAGCGAACTTGACAGTCAGAATATCAAATACTTTTCACTTCAGGTGAGTTACGAAGTGTAATCGAAAATGAGATATGAATCGAATTCGCACGTGAGTTCTTACAGAATAGCACTGCAGTTCTAAATTCATTTAACATAATATCTGCATCAGATGTTGTTGCTGGATAGGGGTCTAATAAATCAATAATGTCAATAATCAGAGCATACCGTTAAAAATAGCTTAATTAGGTTCCTGTACTTGTTCAACGAGTATGTCAATTTTTGATACATACAATTTGAACTCTTTTGAACATATAAATATGTAGTATCAATTTAATAACACTAGTTTACAAAAAAAAACTTTTTGTCGAACGCAAAGATTACATTAATTGTTTTTGATACATTACTACCCTACATAAATAAATTTAGTATTCATAAATTTCTATCACGTCAAACTTTTTAGTTAAACATTAAAACATTTTACGACTACCCGCGCATAAGTTGGATTGTGTAAAAAGTGAAATAATTTGTTAAAAAGTGTCTTAATAATAATTTTGTGTTCTAAAATGTCATCGAGGGTTTGTAAAACTAATCCAGACCATTTTTGTTACATTTGTGGCAAGATTGTGTTGTCAAAAGACAGAAGAAACATCACGGACTCAGTGAAAAGAGCTTATTTTCATTATTTTGGTTTTTCGATTGGAAACCTGGACAAACCATGGGTCCCTCATGTAGTTTGTGTGAGCTGTCAAAGCATTTTAACCAACTGGGAAGCAGGCAAAAATAAATATTTGCAGTTTGGAGTACCAATGATGTGGAGAATGCCAACAAATCACCATACAGATTGCTATTTTTGTTTAACAAAATCATTTGGTTTCAACCGCAAAAACAAAAGTAAGGTTCGATATCCTGAAGTTTCTTCTGTGACAATGCCTATTTTACACACTGATGGCATTCCATTCCCATCACCACCAGGCTCATCTTCTGGTGTAACTGAAGAAAGCAGGCTAATAAGTCAGAGTGACTTGCAGATTGAAAACACCAAAGAGGAGATCAGTTCTGATGAAGACGAGACTGACAACAAGGAACCACAACTTATAACACAGTCAAGGTTGAATGACCTTGTACGAGACCTACAACTGTCAAAGAGCAAAGCAGAGTTATTAGGTTCACGATTACAGCAATGGAATTTGTTAGCATCTGAGACTAGAGTCAGTATTTATCGCAGCAGAAGTGAACGTTTCTCAAAATATTTTCAGCGGCATGATGAATTTGTGTACTGTTCGGACATTAATGGCTTATTCGTGTGTATGGAACAGGTCTATGATTCCAACGAATGGCGTTTATTTATTGATTCATCCAAAGCAAGTTTGAAAGCTGTGCTTCTACATAACGGAAATCTCAAACCGTCTATTCCTATTGGCCACGCTGTAAATACAAAGGAATCTTACGAAACGATGTCAACGTTAATCAAACTTATAAAGTATCATGAGCATAACTGGAAAGTATGTGGCGATTTAAAAGTGGTAGGCTTACTCTTAGGTATGCAAAGCGGTTACACTAAGCATTGTTGCTTTTTGTGTCTTTGGGACTCGAGAGCAAAGGATCAACATTATGTTGTGAAGGAATGGCCTAAAAGATACGAATATTTGCCAGGTACCAAGAATATAAAATACAATCCGTTAATTAATCCGAATAATGTTATTTTGCCACCCCTCCACATCAAACTAGGTTTGATAAAAAATTTCATTAAAGCCCTTGACAAGAATGGTCCTGCTTTTACATACTTAAAAGCTATTTTTCCTGCTCTTTCTGAAGCAAAATTGAAGGAAGGCATCTTCATAGGCCCTCAAATACGAAAATTGTTAAAGGACGATACATTTTCGTCACATTTGACTCAAATTGAAAATGCTGCCTGGATATCTTTTAAAACAGTGGTTCAGAAATTCCTCGGAAATAAGAAAAGTGTTAACTACGAAAGTATTGTTGCTGAATTATTACAGAATTACCAAAAAATGGGAGTAAACATGTCTTTAAAAATACATTTTCTTCACTCGCACCTAGATTTCTTCCCTGAAAACCTAGGGCAATTTAGTGATGAACATGGTGAACGTTTTCACCAGGATCTGAAAATGTTTGAAGAAAGATACCAAGGATACTGGGACCAAAACATGTTGGCAGACTATTGCTGGTCAATTATAAGGGAAACTGAGCAGTCTGATTACAAAAAAAAGGCGAAAATAAGTCAATTTTAATTTTTTTGTCGACAATTTTCTATAGAAGTGAAGTATTTTTGTAAATTTCAATTTTATTAAATATTTTTGAAACTAGACGTGCTACATTTTTTTAAGTCACAGATTCGTAACCAGCATAAAAAATTCTATTTAGGCACATGTATCTCATCTCTGCGTTTTTTTTCTTGTAAACTAGTGTAATTAATTGGTTTTCTGTCTTCTCCACCAAACAAACCATTGGGGATGATTAGATTTCTTTGGGATATTTCTGACCTCGCAATATGGTTTATTCCTAAATTACGAGGAATAAAATCCTCATTTAACATGTCACACGGCACATGACACAGCCTTGCCCGTCAGTCTAGATTATGTTGAGCGTGGTACATTTAACAATTATGTGTCAAATCAAAATCAGAATATGTTCAATTGTTACGCTCTACTGCGGATGAGCAATTCAGAATGGATAATTGTTCCAACGCAGTACAATTTCCTGAGCCGAAATCTTTCATTTCAACGTGAACTAGAAGTTTTATATATGCTGCCACGAACTGTCTTGCGGTCAGGTTATAATTTGATCCACCGTGCACCGTGTGTGCGTGTGATATTGCCAAACAGAAGTTCCAGGTGATCTTCGCTTAGTTTATAAAATGGCAAATTTATATAATTATTTTTTCTGGATGAGTCTTGAGTAAAGATGTTGTTTTAGTGCTTCAGCACATCCTAAAAACCCTAGGAATCCAGTTTATGGGGTAAATTTTTCAAAAGAACGCCATTTTCGAGTTTCAAATTCGAAATGTAATCACAAGCCCTATTAAAATAATCAAAAATTGCGTTCATTTAATGCTTTTTTAAAGCCGTACTGATGTAAGTTTCTTGAGTTAAATATGTCAAACATGTTAAATGCTAACATTTCTAAATATTTTCGGCAAAATTGAATAACCTCTATGTCACTTAAGCTAAAAAGCTATCTTGCCAATTTAACTTTCATTCTCTGGTTTTGAAAGTTAATATAACGATCTCTTATGTTTTATTTAGTTCAACTATTTTTGTCAATTAAAATGTTGTATGTTTGGAATATATTTTGCATAATCCTTATCATGGGACATGGATCTAGTAATACGACAATTAATTCTTTTGTCACAGGATGTTGGAACTTCACATGTCCATTCTGGAAAGAACAACCCAGATATTGGCTGCGCATCCATCAAACGTTAATGTAACAATTTTGGTGCCTAACTCGTGAACCCGCTCAATGCATTGCTTAACAAGGTCGCCGCGTTGTACTCCTATAACTCCATCTAAAAGTGACAAGTTTATCACAACTTTTTAACGTAGTACAAAGGATTGTCAAAAAAGCTTTTCCAAACTGGTTCTCGCCAGGAATTTCGTAAGTTATATATGTACATACAGTACCGGTCAAAAGTTTTCGATCACATTTTTAAAATAGTAATGTGTACGAAATTAAATAAAAAACGTTTTAAAAATGTAGCATAATTTATTAATCATTAACGCATCCGTAGCGACGAGTCCAATAAACACGCTTTCTTTAAAGTTTGCCGCCATAGATAGTCAAGAACTCTTCTAACGTGTCAGTGTCAATTTAAATCGTCGTTTGTTTGAGTGTTTCATTGTATGGAAATTTGTAAATAACGCTTTTGAGTATTTTCGTGTTTATAAAAATAAAAAAGTTTAACACGTGTCCTCTTGCGTAATAGTGCTTATACATTGATCAAACCTAATAAAGATTTGTGTTTTAAATTTTGTTTAGAATATAATATTTAGCTCACTTGATTTGAATAATATAAAATAATAACTATTAAAAAATGGGTATGTGTAGAAAAACGTGCTGTTATAATAGCATTATACAGAGAAGGCGAGTACGAGAAAAATAGCATCTAAATTGAAGGTAGCTCAGTCTACGGTAGTCTATACACTACAGAGAGAGCGCGACACCGGATCCTGCAACAGCCGCCACCGATCTGGAAGACCTAGAGTCACGTCTAATAGTGAAGACAAATTCATCTGCGTACAAAGCAAGCGTCAGCGAACACGTACAGCGCCAGAGATACGCGAGGAACTGAATGCTAGCCGACAAAATCCCATATCTGTGTCAACTGTGCAGCGCCAGTTTCATTCTACAACAGGATAATGATCCTAAACACTCATCTGCACTGTGTAGAAATTACTTAGTCAAAAAAGAAAAGCAAGGCGAGCTTAAAAATATGATTTGGCCTTCGCAGTCTCCGGACCTAAACCCAATAGAGTTGTTATGGGACGAGTTAGACAGAAGTGTAAGAAAAATGCAGCCAATAAACCAAAAGCAACTTTGGGAGTACTTACAAGTCTGTTGGAGTCTAATTTCAGAGGATTGTCTAAATAACTTGATAAAAAGAATGCCGAAAGTTTGCTCTGCCGTAATAAAAGCCAAAAGAGGATATTTTGAAGAATCGAAAATTGGGAAAAATGTGATTTACTTTTTACATTAAATGTAAAAAGTAAATCACATTTTTCCCAATTTTTTAGAATTTATTTATTTTCTTGTAGTTACACTGTATAAATCAGTAGTTATATTATTAATAAAGTAATGTTGCTTTTTCATTTAAAAATTGTGTGTATTCTAAAATTTTACATGTGATCGAAAACTTTTGACCGGTACTGTATACATATGTGACCTATCGAAGAAAAATAAAAGGGATGGTAAAAAAATGGATGCAATAGAAACTAATTGCACGGCGAGTATAAATATAACATTTCTAAAAGTTACGCCAATAACTCAAAAAGGATCGCCTTTATTAAGAAAAAAAAAAATAGCGTGGTAATCACCTTTAAATATGATCATTCTCATTATTTTGTATGAACAGGCTTGGGATATGTCCTTTCCTTACAATCCTTTGAAATCCCTTCCTTATGCCCTTCCAAATTTAAATCTACCACCGACACCGGCACTCCCAAGATTCCAAGTGCGAGCAACATCATAGCGTCTAGCCCCACCTAGCTTATGCGTTAGCGAGTAGTAAGTGCAGTTCCAAATAACCGATACGCGCCGTACACTGGGGCAAGGTGTATGGAGACATTACCCAGAATCACAGAACATACATATATACCCCAGGGGAAGAATAACGACTCCGTATTAATTTTATGAGGAAAATTTTCCTTACCAACCAGCGCCATCTATGTTTTGCCCACTAAAACATTGCAGTAGAATCCAGGGCGGGAATTTCAAAGTACCACTGTACTATACAGTACCTATTGCATTTTATGCACAAGTACAGTGCGCTTCTCGATAGTTTCTTTCAAGATGAGAATTATTGGTCAGCAGTAATTGACATCTGAACATTTATATATTACTATCGAGAAACACAATGTACTTGTGCATAAAATGTTAAAAAATAATATCTAAGGAGCAGTTTAGTAAAACTAACGTTTTTATTTAAATTATTTATTAATTAATGCTAATATGACTCATTTTACATGAACCTGATATGTGTCATTTGGGACAAAACATTTTCACAAATCACAATTATGTTTAGGTACTAATAGTTCAACTAAGAACGAGAGTTGCTGATATCATACACCTCTTATTAACACTAGCAAGCTTTAAAAAAACTATTACCATATGAAAATAACTATAGGAAGATCATAAAGTTAATATACACTATTTAAAAAATGCACAAAGTATTTTATTGATAAACATAAGTGATAATTGACAGATGGAGATCATTGGCAATCTCTTTCTTAATTGAAGCGGCTTCTCTAAAACACAAATATAACATAATATTCTAAAAAACATAAAATGAAAATACAGAAAGCATCTTTCACTATAATATCGAGTATGGATTGGACAGGTCTATTTCACATCAAAAACTATACAAAATCAAGAAATTTTACACTGTATAAATGTATCATATTATTTTATACACATATCTTCAGTTATATGAAATAATATAATGTAATAAAAGAAACGGTTCGGAAGATAGATAGGTACTTATTTCATTAGTTGAAGGGATACAATTTAGCTTCACTATCGTCCGATAGTAAAACAAGGTGTAAAATAAAAAATAAATCCTTATCAGCCTATTATCTTCCTACTGCTGAGAGGAGGCATGAGTGAGCGTGACCCACGCCTCCCCTCTCAGTTAGAGATGGTCTGTAAACCAACAAGCGGGCCCATTGCCAGTAAATCTGCACTAAAAAGTGAACATAACCAATTCATATTATAATCACTTATTGTCTTGACTTACCACCTGACGAATAAATAAATGCATAATGGTTCCTTTTATGACGTAGAAATCCACTAAGATTTTTGGAAATTCACACGCATTCATCACACTCTTGTAAAGGATTAAGGAAGGATGGACCAGCAACAGGTTCAAATATGGCAGGTTGATCGGGCAGATTAGAAATTGTTGTATCCTGAAAATAAAAGTTAAACTTATTTTAAATTCAAATCCTTCTGATCCTACTTCCTACTAATACATATTACAAACATTGAGTTTGTTTGGATGTATGGATGTTTGTTACTCTTTCATGCAAAAACCACTGGAATTGGAATTTTGTATGTACACAAATAGTTCATAACCTGGATTAACAAATGGGATACAAACGAATATTAGGAGTATATAATAATAATTTAATTATGAACATACCGCAGAGCATTTTTTGAGCCAGGCTTCGGAAACCGATGTAAAGTGATGCTGGGATCTTTAGAAGGTGAAGATCCACACATAGCACAGATTCTAGTGTTTTCTTTCTGCGAACTCATCGCGAAATTAAGACACAAAATCATACAAGAGTCACTGTCTCAACACCGAGTCTATATCTCACAAATACGCACTTAATTTCACCAAAACACAGACACGGAGGAGCAAGCTCGACTCACGTTAACAATGTATGTAGAATTAAATGCAACTCGTTTATTTATTACAAATAAACACAAGAACAAGATAAAATGGTGCGCAAGCGATGGCAGACATTTTTCTTGTGACGTCAAATGTCAACGTCTTATCTCTTTTACTCTGATGTTGCTGTCTCTTTCTTGTTTTCTAGCCCACCTACATCTTGTTCGTAGAACAAAGTTGACAGACCCTGCCCAGAATACATTAATATAATAATTAGCGGTTATTTCTCTTCTAACATATTAAGAACCTCTGGATCGAAGTTTTCTGTTAATTTTAGGCAGTTTGCGCATCAGAGTTAGCAAGGGGTCAGAGGATTTCAATAAGCGATTTATGATGTCCACAATATTTTCAGTTCTATAAGTTTTTCTACTAAAGCGCTCTCTATAATCCTTATTTCTGGACTCCTGTGCTTCTTCGCTTAGCTGTCCGATCGGTAATAATAATATAGTCATGACGGGTTCCTCTAAAACGACATCTAGATTATTAAATTCTTTTGAAGTGGCACCACATAAATAACACCTCATCGTAGATTTCGTGTCAGAAAGTGTATTACAAAGTTTTCCATCTACCATTGTTAAAACAGTCTGATGTTTAACTGAATACACATTACCATCTATATGAATTTATGCTGGTGATAAATTCTGAACTTGGTTGTCAATATCTTGTTTTCATTAAATTCTGCAAACTAATAGGTCGACAAAATCGCGATGACGAAGGCTTTGGATTTTGTCACAAAATAATAGTTCTCTTATTTTTCGTATACGAAAGTGTTAATGGAACGAGACTGCTTAGAAACATGTATTTTTCATTTGCTGTATCTGTAAATAACTGAACGGACTGAACTAGACTTGTAGCTGTGTTAACAAAGACTGAAATGGCACACTAGCTTCAATTTCTGTAACATTAATGGTTTTTGGATAACAAAGGTTTTTTTTGTATTTTCGTACCTACCGATTGTATTTTCATACCTAACTTTTACACACGAACACGAAACAATGGAGAAGGGTAAACTCAAACTTCTTCAATCTCAACGCGAATATGTTTTTCGTGATATTCAAATCCTTTATGACTTAACAAAAGCTATGATTCAAGATCGTTCAAAGGTGTCGTCGTTCAAGGCGAGATATACTCGAATACATTCAATTAACGAAGAATTCGTGTCGTTATGCAGTGAAATACAAAGTTTGGGATTAGCCCTAAATCTTGATTCCAAGGTGTGTCAAAAGATAGTGAGCTCATTTGATGACTTGTATTATGCCGTAATTAGTGCAGCGGCCGAGTTGCAGATACCGGATAGGAGCGCCAACGCTGACTAACGCTGAATAAGACTGTCTGTTACTACGTTTAAAATGAAAATTACTAAGCTAATCATAAAGAAAAATGGCAGACTTACATACATAAAATTAGTTGGGAAGACATAGTAGCGTCTATATATCAAAAATATCCACGTTAAATCGTTGAGCACGAGTCCCTGAGTAACTTTGTCAAAGAATTTTGTCCTGAGAGGGCTTAAAAAAGAAGATATTTAATTATTTAGATTTGAACTTTTTAGGTTATGTCTTATGTCACCTGGAGAAAGTCATGCGTCCTATGGTTGTTTGTTGTTACTTCACTAAATTCTTAACATAATGCATATTCTTAACATATATTTATATAATAAATGTATATTTCATTACTTCAATTGTAAGTCAGTCATCCTATAGGTAGGGATTGATACTTAAGATCAACAGTTAAAACATCAACGCCGTAAGAGCAACGATTCAAAATCTCAACACTTCATAATGTCAACTGCTTAGTATGTCAACAGTTCACCAGATCAAAGTTTAAAATCTCAACTTGGAAAGTATTAGGTAAATAGTAATTAATGTTATACAGTAAACTTTATTTGACGAGGGGTGCTTACCTTTTGTTTACTTTTTGGTCGGTCAGGTATAGGTAGCTATATACTTGAGTAATTACACAATATATCTTTAATCATATTAAACATTACAGTACCAGTACGTAAGTCAGCTATGGTCAAATAACTAAAAAACACAAAAATTCAACGACTGTTATTATAAAAAAAACTGAACCATTGTTTGTCCCAAGTCTATGGTCAATCCATGAAAATTTGTGCCAAGATATGCCTCGATCGCAGAACTTACTTAAAGTAAAACATGTATAACATTAATTAGTATTTCTGTATACATAATCACTGTCATCACTCGATTCCGTGTCACTCGATAACATCGCAACAACACGACCACACGCAACCAGCTCAAAACTTCAACGGAACTCGTTCTCTGTGGAAATTATCAATTCGTTTTTTATTTCTCATTTTCCGTTCAGCTCAGTCCGCTCATTTCTCTATCTAGTTTCATTTTGCAGTGGAAATCAAGTGACCAACTCTTCGTTGTTGGAAACGCAAACCTATTTCATTAAAAAGGAGTCCGTTCCGCCTAACCATTGTCCGCACATTACCCTTTCGCAGTGGAAACCGGGCTTGAGTGTCGATGAACATCAAAAGTGGAAAAATCCATTATAGATGCTTTTACAAAGTGACGTATTTTATTCTATACTATTAATGCAGGTTCTATTTACGTCTCTTTTGAGCAAGATAAATCCATATGGGTCTGAAAAGGATGCCTAATATACAATCTCACCTTAACTGTGGATAATTAAGGCGCAAAAAGCAGAAATTGATTGGATTTTACTAGATTTGATATACACGCTTGGATATTACCAGTTTTGGAAAAAATCTACTGTGGATATTACCATTTTTGATACAATTCGTCATTATGCATCATTATCAGGGTTGTCACTAAGAATTTTAACAACAATAATTTGAAATTAAAATTTCTCTATAACTTAAATAAATAGATACCTATTCTTTGCAATTTTTTTGCGAAAATCAAACAAAATCAATAAATAAGATGAATTTATTTAATCATTTATTTTATAAACATTCTACGAAAATCAAACAAAATCAATCACCTCTTCCATCTCTTGACCATAGAATTCTCAATTTTTCCCTGGGGTAAATTATTGTCCCTTTCTAATAAATTTTAAAAAAAGATTAAATCATCTATATTTTTCCATTCGTCACCGTAGTGTTTTTTTAAAAGATTTTGGACACCCGTCAATTTTGCCTGGGCTACAGGAACTCCACAAAGCAAACGTTCTGGTTGTAATTGCGTTATTATTTTACCACGGACTAAAATACTTTTAGATATTCCAGTGTCACTATTGTATGAGATTTCTCCTCTCGCCAACATATTTGTGGACGTCCTCGACCGTTTTATTATGATTCTCTTCACTGTTCTGATTTTGAAATGCAGTTTATCTGGTTTTTTTAGAACATTTTCTGTAGCAGTGCGCCAATCAAAGACGGGAACTTCAGTGCCCAGATGGCGTATTGTCTCATGTTCAGAAATGAGATATATATGCTCTTGAGGGTTTATTATATTTTCACGAGCACGGCATTTTTTTTCGATGTAGGCAAAAACCCGATCTGGAGGCATAAATGAATGACCAGTTACTGGGTATATGAGCTCGACTCGTTTGATATGTCCGGGAGCTGTACTGAACCACTTCATTAACATACCAACCATCATTCTGTTTTTATTTTGGCCCGCGCAGCCGTCAGCCATAAGCCGAACGGTTTTAGTGCCATTCAGATCCAGTAAACATAACGCATGGTGCAAAGCACTACATATCTCATTAGATGACTTTGCTGCAACATCTTCCGTCCACAAATATGCAAAAACATTTTCTTTATTTAAAGAAGACCGTGATGAACCCTCAGTAAAGTTGAAAAGGTAGATTTGTCGGGATAATATTGTAACGTTTTTCCCTCACAGATAAATAAAAGAGGAAATATGACGTATAATTATATTATTATAAAAATGTCTTAGAACTAAACTTATTACTGACACTCGTTCACCTAACCACCACCTATCTAACGCTCTCAGTAAGGGATAAAACACTGAAAAGTTACTTGGTTAGGCCTCTGGGCTCATGCCAGAGAAGCCAGGCAGTAGGTCCGAAGCTGATGCTGGTGCAGCGCCGGCCCGCAACCTCGGTTGTCGCTCAGCGCGAGGCCCCCCAGTAAGGCCTGGACGCGGGCTCCAGCGCTCCCGTGGAGAGAACTTCGGAGACGGTTCTCAGTTGAACCCCGTCGTTATGCTCGGAGATGGTTCACCATGGAACTCCGGCGTAATACTTGTAGATGGTTCTCAGTTGAACCCTGTCGTCACACTGCCGAATCCTGGCTCCTCAGCCCTTTATATAGCCAAGACTCACGTTCTATAATTCACAATTCAAAACGTATGTTTTCTTCCGGAACAATTCAAAATTCAATTCAGTTAGAGTGTCAGTGAGGTTTGTAGCCAGTATTCCGTTTACAAATTATCTAAGTCTGAGAGCGTTCATAAGAATTTTAGAAATACAGTTTATAACATAGCTATACAGAAGGAAAACAGAATATAGCTTAACATCTTATATTAATCTATTAAACACAAATATAAAGTGAATTTTAGTATTTAAATCAGTTAAACCTTTTTAGTAAAGCTATAGAGCAATTACATAAAGAAAAATATTACAGTTTGTCAACTCTGACGTAACATGTCACAACAAGAAAATAAATATTAAGAATATTAAAAAGGTGATTTTATATCCAGTGAAATCGTTTAGAATCAGCGCTTAAAGCATTCAATAACGAATTCCACTACTAATACAAGCACTTCATTAATTTCAGTATATGTAACTGTGAAGATAATCTAAAAGTCAAAGATAAATCATGTGAACATAATGAGATGATACAATGGATAAAAGGCATAAAATACCTAAAACGTAAGTGTTTAATAGTACAATATGATAGTATCTGCAGTATTTAAAGTACAGATACTATATTTCCCCATCGACCCCGAGAAAATTTTTGGTCTAGAACAAAAATTTTGTAAGGTTAAAGTTTAACAACATTCACATACTATAATATGTCGCCTAGTCAGGAATTTTCGGCGTGGGTAGATTTTTCTGGCAATCGAATGAAAGGGTTAGAAGTCCTTCTTTTTCCTCCTTTAAATAATTGAAAAAAGCTTTTGCCCGCAGCTTATGTATTCTTTTTGAACCATGAACTCTTGTTTTTACCATCATTTTTTTCTATTTTAATGTTTTCTGATAGTTGTAAACAAGTAAAACAAACATCTTGCCGAACAGCACCGAAGCCAATGTTAAAAGAAGTTTTAAACACTTTTCTAAAATAAGACACCGTTACCGAATATCCCGGCAAGGATTGGTTATACTTTGCGTGCATTCTTTTAATAGACAAATCGGGAGCCAAATATACACGGTGACGGTCTTTTCCACGACAGTAATGCGTTTCTAAAGGTGTAAAAGACTGAATGTTTTTCTATCACCTCCTCGAAATTCTTTTGCCATTCCACCTGAGCGCATATGTTTTCCCTGTACTCGTTCTTTCTTTAGTTTCAATATGCCCAGAAAAGATTTGAAGCAAACTGGCACCAACGTATTTTTCGGATGCTTGCGTACAAAATATCTTGTTGAAAATTCTTTGGTACTGCGTGTTCCTTTTGTAGGTCTCTTTCTTTTAATTTTAGTACTTATGCAATATTTCGAAATGAAGTTATCTTGATGTATTTTTGACGGGTTTACATAAAATAATTTATGAAACCAAAACATATCTCCTTTTTTTTTTTGGATGGGAAATCATCAAATGACCCCTCCCGCCCTGGGTGGAGCGGTAGGGAGTGTCAGACTCTTACTGACTAAAACCCACCCGTGTTCCTCTTGTGCCCTTTGCGTTCCAGGGCCGCGGTAACTCTTTCGAACAAATTCCGCAACCAAAACATATCTCCTGATGTTAAAGAACTGCATTTGTATGTTTTAGAATTTTAGTGACAGTTCGGTTTTGTTGGTAAGGAGGTAGTTGAATATCTGTAAATATAAAAAAAAACATACCTAGTCAGCTACTAACAAAATCGACATAATATTGTAGGAACTTGTAGAAAAAAAATTATTATAATAAATAACCTAACCTAATTTAAAAAAAATAAGTCAAAGGGTTTTATAATATCCAATTTTTTTGTTCGACTTGGCGGGGGCACTGCGATGCCCTCAGTACTGTGTATGTTGTATTGTACTGGGAACTTAATGTAAGTATGTCGATACCTTAATTGGTAAACCAGCTAACTCCTTAAGAGTAAATTTTTCAAGAGACACTTAAAACTATACAATATTTTTTGCAGACTACTTATGAAAAAATCTAAGATACAGTTGGTAGATATTATCGTAAATGATTATTTTTAACACTCTAAGATCTTTTATAACTTTTCATTACAATTCTACAACGTTTTAAAGGAGTTATCCGTTTTTTATTTTCTGCAAAAGTATGTAATCCTGGAGTTGGCTGGTTTGCTTGATAGATTAATTTTAAATAAAAAGTTATTTTTTTTAGTTTAAATTTTATTTAAAAGACAAATACACTTAATAATAATAATCAGAAAATTTAAAAGGTAGAATAGGCACTCAGCACACAATTTTAGGCTTCATGAGGAAGGATATCATAATAGTTTTGGTTATCTTTAGGCATTGAATTCTTTAGTTGTTGTAAATCTAGGAACTTCTTTTTTGTAATTTTTCGGCGTTCGTTGTACAGATTAGGTAAATTATCAAAAGGAATATTGTTAATTCGGGCATTCCTGCGTTGATTAAGTAATTTATATTCTTCAATGAATTTAAGTTTATAAAATATTTCTCCAGCTGGTGTATATTTGAGAGCTCGTATGTCGGTAGCCTGGAAAAGAAAAATAATGTTTAACGTATGATGCAATATAGTAGTAATATCAAATAATTCATTAAATGTAAGTAGTTTATGTACCTTGGGGTCGCCCTTCATTTTTCCTGGTCTTATCGAGCTGTAAAAATGCAAATCTTTAAAATTCTTGAAGTAAGAGTAACTCAGATATTCAACAGAGTACGGTTTTGACTTTTTTGCGTTCTTGCAAATAGTGATATACTCTGCTGGTACATTTATCACTTGATTTTTTAATTTCTTCTCAATCATAGCATGCATACTGTCTACTTCCATTTGGGTGTGGCCCAGTTCTAAATATTTGTGCTCAATTGTTACGTTATGCAGCATGGACAAGTTGAGAAGAGCGTTGCTTAAAGTCACATTTCTGTTTTGGTATGTACACCCATCCGTGAACAGTTATTTGTCTGTTGCCATCACCCATTTTCGGAATTACTGTATCCTTAAAAAAGTTAGTTAATATTGTAGCAAATTTATCTGAATTCAGACCACCTTCGGCCTCATTCCATAAGAAACAATACCCATCCGTAGATTTCATATCATAAATGCACCAATTGTGAACACATAGTTTGGTCTTATAATAATTAGATGCCACATTTGATCGCGGTGCTAATAGTACTGCTTGAAGATCTGCAGTAAAGACAAATTCCTGTTTTTCCTTATCTGATTCTTTTTCCATTCTTGCTTCGTTCTTTTTATTTACGTGTTCTTCGTAAGTCTCTTTGGCAATATGGCCCATTTTATAGCCATTACATATATCGCATAAGTCTTTTTTTGGTTTGAATATAGCTATTTTTTGTATTGTTAGAGTGTTAGTAAAAGTGGCAATAGATAGTGTTTTTATGTTTTTTGACTCACAATAATCTTTATACATTTTATAAAGTTGCTGTTTGGATGTTATATCGGATTGAATATAAGTCTGTGTTGTCCTTTTCCTACAATAGTGTGAAGGCATTTTTGGTAAGTCATCTAAAAAGTCTTGTAAAGCTTTAATTTCTTGGTCAAATGGCTTTCGGGGGGTAGTTTTTGGTAATTGTTCATCAGTAGTAGTTCCAGCAACTTGAATCTTCCAACCCCAGATACAAGATTTACCAATCGAGAAAGTATTTAGGAATAACGTCTTACAGACTCTAATCATATCTTCACCTTTTTTTAGGTGGTAAATAAAAGTATTAGCTCTTTTAGACTTTTGAGGGTCTTTCCTATCTCTTTGCCTATTCGTATGTATAATTTTTACTAAATTATCAACGAAAACTCGTTTTTCAGGCCAAGTCATATTCCAAAATTTATCAAACAATACTTTTCTGTCATTTTCAGATATACTATGACACTGAATAACACTATTCCTTTTTTCCTTACAACTACAGCGTGGCTTCAACACTTTTTTTGGTTTCTTTATATTTTTTTTCCACTCTCCATCAACTTTTTTCTTGCCGCAATATTGTTTACCCTTTTCTCTATTCTTTTTATTAATTTCACTTGTCCATTCTTCTTTCTTTACTTGACACCTTTTCTTTCTTTTTATAACCGGTTCATCTGATTCAGATTCAGAGTCACTGTAATCGACTAATTTATTCGTTAATTCAAGACAGGCTGTTGGGATTTCAGGTATAGTTTCATAAGTTGGTAGTTCTTCCTGGGCCAAAGGAACGACTAAATCGTCATCCGATCTATCAGTACTTGTAGAGGGGTATACATGAGTTGTTTCAATGCTATGAGAGTCATTTTCAGGATTGTAGTTATATGATGGTGTAAGGTGAGAAGATAGCAAACTTGGACTGAGTTGTTCAAGCGGAAATATATCTTCAATAACAACATTCTCAACTATTTCATATGTCTGAGACGTATTAGAACATCTTCGGCTATCAAAACTTTTATTGTTAAACGATTCTGGGTTATATGTATATTCCACACCAGGCTGTTCATTTTCAATACAATCAATGTAGCTATTATCAAAGAAAATAGAAGCAGAATTGGAAGCTACGCTATCATGCCCAACCAAAGCATCGTAGGGTTTTGGAAATTGGTTATTAACAAACAAAACAGAGTCAGGGTTATTTGTTTCATCAAGCATTTGTAGTTCATTTTGCATGCTTATTTGCAATATTCTTTTAGCGCGTGAGTTGGACATCTGCATGCAAAACAAAAAAAAACCATCACCATGAGCACAAAAATGAGCCAAAAAATTTTTAAATAAAATAATATTTTTCTTTAAAGTTAAATTGTATTAAAAAAAGTACATAAAAAGCATTAAATTCATGACTATATAATTTAACTTTTAAATTAAAATTATATATTATAATAAATAAACATAAAAATGGATAACTCCCAGCACTAGTGTAATAAAGTAAGAAGCAAACCGGCTAACTCCAACCCAATATTAAATCTAATAAATACTGAATTAACAAGCACTGTTTTGTGAAAAAGTAAATAATTATCCATACCTTGAATCAAAGTGCAACTGTTTTACAACACTGCCTCTCTTATTGAAGGGTTTTGATCATTTTTCATTCAAAAAACGCAGAACAGTGACCGCACACGACTCAGACGCCATACAAAATGGCCGACTTACTGGAGTTGGCTGTCAAAATCGTCACGTTCCGTGCGACGCGGAGTTGGCTGATTTTCGAATAGCGATTTATGGAAAGAATTGTGATTATATCGGAGTTGCCGTTTTTGCTAATCACGCCGTATTTTTATTGCCTAATAACTAAAAAAAAAAATTTTTGACGAAATGTGGAGTTGGCTGGTTTGCAAATTAAGGTATCGATGTGTAAAGTTTCATAAGAATCGGTTAAGTAAAAGATTGGAAGCAAAAATAAATAAACGGGATCAAACTAAATATTAAAAACACTCCTTTTGACGCAGTCCCGTAAAAACCAAATGAAGTACCTATTTAATTTTGCAACAATTCACTCAGCTTCGGACATTCTATTGGAAGTCACAACCCTATTGGTTTTAGAATTCAAACAGGTAGTTACTGGTAGGCATGTGATTTTTACTTAAGGTAGCCTTTCGAATTAAGCGTCACAAACGCAGCGTATATAGCGTCACCAACACCGCGTCACTAACGCCGCGACAGAGACGCTTTTGTGACTTTCGATACCCAGGACAGACGCACAGTCGCATCACACTTTCGCCGAGCACCGCTCTGACCGGATTTATCTATAAAGCAGTCTTATCATAAAAAAATATGGATTTACAACTTGTTTTGCTAGAAGAGGAAGAAGATGATGATCTTTTACTTCAATACTACCTCAGTTTGGAAAGAGCCTCTACCAATTTGATGTTCCAATTGCGAAATGAAGAAGGTTACTTCAAGATCTTAATACAACGACACCTAAGTGAGAACGATGAAATTTTCAGAGATTATTGTCGTTTTAATAAACAACAATACAATTTTATTTTTAATATAGTGAAAGAAAAGTTACATCCAAAAACAAGAAAGGATTGTATTGGTGCAGAAGAAAAACTATTTTTAACTTTAAGGTATGTTTATTTTTATAAAACTTTTAATAATTAGTACCTATAAAGTATTCTTATTTATTCCTCGAAGAAGGACTTTTCAATATATTGTGCGAGTGTTAAGCGAACGTCCACACGGCGCGTTGCGTCGTCGCAACGCAAATATTTTGACGCATAGCCGGCCACACAGGCGCTGCGTCGTCACAGCGTTACTACGACGCAGTCTTAACGCTCGGTCGACGCAGCGGTGACGCACAGTTGCGTCAAGCATTTTTGTAAAAACATCGCAGTCAGTCTATAGGAAAGCATGGATCGGAAAAGACGTCTAGCATTGCTCCTATTACTACGTCACCGCCGAAATCGACGCAAAATCACAAGACGGTATTGGATTGGATTCATTTCATTAAGAAATAGTGATGGACAGTTTTTTTTGTTAGAATATCGGGAGTTGCTATTAGACGAAAAGAAGTTTTTTATTTTTTTTAGAATGAGTGTATCCAGCTTCGAATGTTTATTAAAGTCCTTAGAACCACACATACGAAAAAACTATACTAATATGAGGAATCCAGTGGAACCAATAGAAATGCTGGGAATTACTTTAAGGTAAGAATTTATATAAGTAATGAAAAGATAACAGTTTTTTTGGTCTGTTTATTATATAATCAACTAATCAATATCAGTAATCAACTAACAAATAATCAGCAATTGTCATAAGTTTAAGTTTAGAGAGACTAACCAGTAATTACATATTCGAAAAATCGTATTCGGTATCTTCACTTGCTTGAGATACTTGATCTGGAGATGTAATTGAATTATTATAATCAGAATTGTATGTACAGTCGGTGATAGCAATTAGCTGACCCCCCTAAAAATTACTCGATTTTACACCCTATGCTCATAACATTAAACGTTATTCAATATGTCTGAGTTTATCAGACTGTTCACCTATTTTAATAAGTGGGTAGTTAGACGTCAATATGCGTATTCAACCAAAACTGCTATAGATATGACATTAGGAATATGGGGTAGAAGAATCAATTGAACAAGATATTCTATGCACAAATAGCAGTGAATACGCGCGAACATTTTTACCTTGCCTTACTAAATTGTAAAAATCCACGCTTGTCATGTCCAAGTTGAGTTGAGTGATTACTTAAAATACAAAATAATGTATTTGCATGAGGAGAATGTTGGTATTAAAGCGATTGCTACGAAACTTAATATAGCGGTAAGTGTATTCTTTTTTATGCTTCATTTATTATTATAGTTATTCCTTAATTCGTTAATTGGCTTAAAAGCCGGTGAATGTAGGATAATAGACAATTAACTATGTTTCATTATGAGTCTAATTTGAGATCATTTATAGATCTAATTTGATTTATATTATCTAAATTGATAAACGTATTTTTGCAAACTTAATCGATAAATTATGTTTACCTATTCGTTACTAAAATTACTTATGCTTATTGTGTTGTTTCAGAGAAATACAGTCAGATTGTGGCTAAGACGTTTGACGTGTGGTTTTAATATTCAAAAAGATCGTCCTGGACCAAAACCATTCATGAGAGGAAGTGATTGTTGTTGAATATGGTGCGCCGTATGCGGGACCGCTTGCTACAAGTAATAGAAAAAAATGGTGCTCCACTTCGCTATTAAAAGCATATTATAAATGACTTGAGTAACCAGTGTTGGTCACAAACAATACTAACGTATCCCAAGTAGCACATTAGCGATGAATTAGGTCATAAATAAGCTACATTACTACATTACAGTCTACAGCTTTTATACAGCTGTACTAAAGGATAGGGTGAGTCTTTAGACTGTATTAAGGAAAGATTATACACTATTAAACAGCATAGCTGACTAATGACTTGATAGTGGCGAAAAAGTATACTAAAAACATTTAAGTAGAATTTTATAATGATCTAGTCCAGCTTTTGGCTGTTGGAGATACTACTAGCTGGTCTAGAAGCTCAAAGCTTGTTAACGGCTGGTTAATACGTAAAATTCACCTCTCTTATAATGCTGCGGGCTGCATTAAAGCATCGAATAATGCCACTGGCTTTTAATTCTACTTCAACGAGCTTGTTAATGGCTGATTAAAAGTGTATAAGGAATTTCTACAAATGCTGTTAGATTTATAAGAGAATTATTAAACACCCGGAGTTGTAAATTGGAATAGGAGTACTCCATCCTAATGCCAATGCATAAAGTGTAGCTGACAGTTACTATACAGCTTTCAGCGTAATTTAAGAGTAAATCTAGATTATTGGTGTTTAAATTACGTCAAATTTGATTTATTTTTGCATAACGTGCGAAGCGATTTCAAGAGTTATACTACGTATGTTTTAATAATACACTTTAAATAAAAAATGAAAAGTGGAGTAAAAAGAAAGCTGTTAAAGGAATACGCTGAAGCTTCTATGGACGAATTGCAACGGAGCAGTACTGATGCAGTTGATGTTTACAAGCCAGTGTCATTTACGCATAGGGTTCCGCACAAATAGATTTGTGTGCCTATCCTTTTGAAAATAAATTGCATTTGATTAAAATAATGTTGCGAAGAGGTAGCACACCACTTTCGCAGGTAGCAAAAAGACCCAGTGAATGTTGTGCTAGGTACTGATCGAAAGGAGGTGCCTTTCATGACCAAGGATAATAAAAGTTTCCCCAAAATTTATTTTCAAAATTTCGTACTTACAGCAAGATCTAAACATAAATATTTTATGACAAGTAATCGTGAAATCATTGAATTCAAGTCAATTGATACAGAAAATTTAATTATAGGTTACATAATAACAGGTTTAATAGACATTTTTGATTACCCAGTAACTACACAACAGTCTACTTTTAACATATTTAAAGCATAACGGCCTAACGCAGAACGTATTGATGTGAAAATACACTTTCTGGAAGTGAAGTTTAAATTTGTATGCATTGAGCATAAAAACTAATTAGAACTAATAGATTTTTTTAAATACTATTATTTCAAGTAAAGTGTATGTACTTCTGGTGAGCAAAGATACAATCTTATTAAGGATGATAAGAAAAATAAAAAATCATTTTATAAATTTGTACATACTGTTTTTTAATCAATATGAATCATAATTATTTTGTGAAAATACAACATAATTACGAATGCCATTATGAAAAATGAAATGCTCCCAACCACTTTTCTTCTCCTTCTCTATAATCTTTCGTTTCCTTTTTCAACGGTTTTGATTATTTTGAACGGCATTATTATTCCTGAAAACAATAATAAATTAATTAGCAATCATAATGTAATACGAAAAGGGAAAAGCAAAATATTTTTCGGTTGTTTTGACGAAATGACATGGATAGCGCTGACTAAACTAAATTTAAAAAAAAGAGAAGCATGCGCAAAATTACCTAACTACTGGGCTTGCAAGGGTATTTCGAAAGCCAAACAATGTACATACCTACATATTGAAATGGTTTTCTGTCGAGATTTATTTATCCCTGAAAAGCTACTGTATGCTCTATCTTTATACCAGTACACAGCAAGAAAGATAATTAAAAGCCTTTCTCCAGCCATTATAATGCTAGAAGCTGGTACATTGACTTGGTAACACCACTGTACAGTAAATAACTTTTCAGAAGCATTTCTGGAGAATTTGTACTGGATAACAAATTAACGCCATTTTAGCATTACAGAAACGATTTGTTATTAAATATCCAAATGATTTCTTATAGTTTTTAAGGATATTTGATAGCTTTTAATTCAAACAATATATTTTCCACTTATTTCCTAATAGAATACATTAAGTTCGAAAGCAATAAATTGAGTGATAAATCTATTAAGTATTCGTACACCATATAATCTTGTGAAATATTTTCGTTAAAGCGATATTATTCTGATGGCGCGTGAAATATTTGATGTAATTACCTATACACATTAACAGTAAAGTGGTACTCGCAACTCAATTTACATACAGGACACTCAAAACCAACGTGAAAACTATTAAAATATCTTACCTTAAATAATGTCCGCCCGCGCACTTTAACAAACAATAAATGTCATCTGTCACAAAATACACAAAAGAAAATTAAATAAAAAAGTATTTTTGTTTGGTTATTTATACTTTAATAAAAGCTGTTGCCAAGCCTCAAAACATCTAAAAGCTGTTGAAGAGAATTAAAGTAGCTGAATCTTAGGCTGCAATGGCTGTTGTATAGCTGTATAAGCCATTGTACAGGCCTCGTACAGCTGTTTCAATGATTATACTGCCGTTACCCAGTCACTGTAATGCTCAAGGCTGGTTAATTTGGGGCCCAAATTAGAATTACAAGGGCTGTGTAGTTAGTAGTTAGCTACACAGCCCTTAAGCAGGTAACTAAAGCAGCCTTGAGTGTCACAAAATTCTATAATCAAGTCACTATGCGGCTGTCATGTGCTACTTGGGATGTCAGTGTGTGTGTTAGATTAACTATTGTTATAATTTCTAACGAAGTATTTCGAATACCTAGTTTTTTGTCAAAACCTTATAACTAAAATAACTACTCACAAAACAAATTGATATATAGTAGGTAGAACTTCAACGTATAATGCCGTTTTATTTAGTTAAATGATGTTTAATGTGGTGATGTTATTGTTATGAAATAGAAATACATACCTATATTTCTAAATATTATAACATGCTGATTCACTACATTAAACTCAGTGCAGTTAACAACGTTATTAGTAAAATAGTAAGTAGGTAAATATTATCATCTTCGTGTCGTCATCAATATCATTTATGTTATTGTTATAATATTTTTTTTTATAAAATATAATCGTTTTTACCATCATTTTGGTTTTTTATTTCTGTTCGTTTTTTTTTTGTTGCTTAAGTTATAATTTATTATTTACTAGCTTCTGCCAGCGACTTCGTCCGCGTGGAATAGTTACTTTATCCCATCGATTTTGAAACTCTCAGCCCGATCGGTTTAAAATTGACAAAGTTTCATACAAACGTTCATCCCCTATTTTATCCCCTTGGGGGTAGAATTAATCAAAATCCTTTCTTAGCGGATGCCTACGTCATAACATCTACCTGCATGCCAAATTTCAGCCCGATCCGTTCAGTGGTTTGGGCTGTGCATTGATAGATCACTATGTATGTGTGAAATATGTACAACTTACAACAAAAAAAGAAATGAAAGTAAATAAAAAGTATGAGTTAGTATTATAAACGTAAGAGTAAACAAATATAATCAGAAAGCTCCGAACTGCTAAGCTATCGGGAGTTACACGTGTTATTGTGAGTCAACCATAAAAGATAGACATATGCTGTTACGGGATATTTTTTAGATAATTTTATGTAAAACATTTCCGTAATACATGATTTCTATGTAACTTTAACCATTAAGGCTACACACGCGACGGAAGCTTAAAAAATGGAGTAACTTCTCTCGTTTTCCCAACATTTTCCTTCACTGCTCTGCTCCTATTGATTGTAGCGTGATGAAAAGTATACTATAACCTGCCCAGGAGTATGAAGAATAATTGCACCAAGTTTCGTTAAAATCGGTCGATTAGTTTTTGTTTCTATAAAGAACATACAGACAGACAGACAGACAAAAATTTTACTGATTGCATTTTTGGCACCAGTATCGATCACTAATCACCCCCTGATAGTTATTTTGAAAATATATTCCTTGTACAGAATTGACCTCTCTACAGATTTATTATAAGTATAAAAAATATATTCCTTGTACAGAATTGACCTCTCTACAGATTTATTATAAGTATAGATATTTATAACTTAAAATAAATTTACAAAACAGAAACAAACGCGTCATCACGCTGGTTACGAACTCACAACCTCGATTTGTCAGCTCACTACAGTCACCACTAGACCACTCGAAACTTATTCTACGTAATCGAAATTGCGTATTATATTACAAGTTAAAATAATATTCAAGGTCATACCTACCTTAACACTGCGTATTAAAGATCAAATTCGAATAACTATTTTATTGATCGTAGACGTTGAACCAGTTGTCTTACTGCTAACAAGCAAAAGGTTCAAATTCGTTTAATTTTTAGGGGGTCAGTTAATTGCTATCACCGAATGTACTTTGAAAATTTGTTGTTTGATATCCATATGATAATGGTTGTTGAGTCGTTGATGGGCCACACACATATGATGATGTTTGTCCATACCGCATATCGTTTATAATTTGTATTACTTTACTTTGGAAACTGAGAGTTTCTCGGTCGGAAAAATCTTGTATTGATGGCAATATACCTTTGAAAAAGGACATATGCCGATTTTCCGGCTCCTTGAGAACTTTTAGTGCTTTTTCAAATTCATTTATTTGCATTGCCCTTTTGCGCGCGACTGGAACATAGCGCGGAGACTCATCTTTAGTAATTTCATCATTTGTAGACATAGATTCAGTGTTGATATCACTAGGGGAGTCTAAGCTGGATTCGGTGGCATTTTGTTCCACTCTTCTCAAAAAAAGAAGTTTGTTATATAAATGATACTTTTTCAGATTCGTAGTGCCCGAACCCGATTTTGATGCTTCTTTTATTTTTTTTAAGTAGGTATCTGAAGAAATTATCTTTGATACTTCTCCACTTCTTCACTAAATCATTACCTGCAAAACCAATAGTAAACAAGATTTAATAAGTTATACATAAAATAGTGCACATTATATAATAATAATAATTTATTTATTTCTGAGTATATGGTAAGTACATTGAGATCTAATATTTAATAGTTTCACATACACTACCGTTGCCGGTGTAGAAATATTAAAATGAACTTAAAAAAAAAGAGTCAAAATCGCCAATTACCAGGACGCAACAATATAAATAGGCATAGTAATTAGCCATCACATCCAAACTCCTATAATAAATTATTTACATATAAATAGGTAATTTTATACTATGTCAAGTTTTATAATCAAATCAAATCAATCTTTATTTGTTATATAAGCACAATAATATGTTATTAATGAATGAAATGTCAAAATTTACAAATTATATTATATTATGTCATGATCATACTAATAAAATAAAAACAATAGAATAAAAAAATAAAACAATATTTACTAGTTAAAAATGTGTACATACAAACAAATAGTATTTATATTATGTCAAAATGTATAATTTAAAAATTCATTAACTGAATAGAAACAGTTGTCTAAAAGGCAGGCAAATATTGTCTTTCTGAATTTACTATGAGGCAACACTGATGCGTGAGGGTAACTTATTGAAGATTTTGATTGCCATACAATTGGAATGTTTGCAAGTGTTTGCAAATGTTTGCATGCAAGTGGAATTGCATTGTCATGGATAGTACTCGGGAACAACAAGCTCAAAACTAACAATTAAATATAATTATTAGTTATTTTGTATGAGTCAATTCTTGTCATATTATGTGTCATTTACCTGTTCAAAAGTTAATAGTTAAATAATTGTTGTATTCAAGTCAGCACATACGTATAATAATATAAGAATAACATAATGATTTGCCAGTTTCAAGGAGAAATATGTTTAAGTGATCCGACACTCATTTTTTTTACCGTATAATGTATTGTTTCTAATTAGTAAAATATTTTCAATCAAATCTGATTTTAAATTATATCTGTATTTAGAAACCACAAATTTTAGAGATGAAAATGTCTCTCTACACTGACTTGTGAGGCCAGGGCTGCCAATACAACTTGGCTTAATTCATATAAATAAGGAAACTTATGCTTTTTGGTTTCCCAGTAATCAAAAATGTTATTAGTAGAATGAAGTAACGGCTCTTCTTGGAACATGTCTATTTCGTCCATGATATTTTTTTTTTTGAAGAAAACCTATTGCTATCTATGACCAAGTAAACAGATAAATCATCATGCTTTTCTAAATATTTATCGTTTTAAAAGTCATCTAATTCTAATCGTGCTTTTTTATTCGACCTGACTTCCACTGCTAATTCACTAGTACTTTCTGTTTGTAGCTCAGTACTATAATTGTATTTTGCCTTAACCCTAGACACCTAACGTTTGCCTGCCCCCTATAAACCCTAACCATTCGTCGATTCGACGAATACTTTTTAGAGTGTTTTAATTTAAAGTTATAATATAACTTTTCGTTAAATGTATTGCACTAATACTTGGTTTAACTATTATTCTACAAAATGAAACAATGAATTTCTGTATTATTACTATATTCATTTTCATTTTATATTTTATATTCATTTTATCACAATTTTAGAAAAGCACTAACTTTTATGAGATCAATGGAGACAACATATTTATAAAAATTAAAATAAAAAACAACAAAAAACAGCCTTTTCTTCTTTGGCGTACCTAAATTATAACACTATAAACTATTTAGAAAAATAGAAAAGAACTAATTTTTTAGAGCACATTTTGAACAAAAATCAACTTTATGTTCCCCGCATATTGCTGAATTACATTTAGCGCATAATGACTTTGTCATGCGCCTTTTGGTATATGAACACAGATTTTTCTTTTTTTATTATTTGGTGCCTCTGTTGGTTGAAGGTCATTACCGGATTGTGGCTGACTCTGACCTTGACCTTCATCATGCCCTAAACCCAATATATCTGTGATTTTGTTCTTGATGTGCGTTGGCATGGTACGAATTTCCAGTCGGATTTTCAACCATGGTTCTAC
This sequence comes from Hecatera dysodea, assembly GCA_905332915.2. Classification (NCBI taxonomy): domain Eukaryota; kingdom Metazoa; phylum Arthropoda; class Insecta; order Lepidoptera; family Noctuidae; genus Hecatera; species Hecatera dysodea. The sequence continues at coordinate 2,983,543 of HG995290.1, read as the reverse complement.
AAGTTGCGAATGCATCTTCTTCATAAAATCACGTCGGTTCATTAGTTTTTGACCCTGTACAGAGGCATTGTGGCAGTAAATTATATAACTGTTGATACATGCTATATTCATCATTCCATAGAAGACACATATTGGCCATCGGTTGGTTTTTCTGCTGCATGACATTACCGAGCACATTTGGTCAAAAGTGTCTACACCACCTTTTGTTTTATTATAGAATTCAATCATACGTGGCTTTTTTGTTTCCGGGTTGATTGAGGCCTCCTCATCACAAGATGAAAGCATGGCGTGCGTTACTGCAGCGGAATGATGTCGCTTTTCGGGATTTCAGCTTGACAAATAATTAGTACCCCATCTCGTGTAAATGTGCCCGAAATTTAGAATTTGTGCGTCCAGCCGATCCAAAGATATTCACGAAAAACAGATTCCGCTGGAGTAACGTTACCCCAGCGGCATGTTTTTTAACCGGTGGTCGTAGCTGAGTACAAACTACCTGCTTGGATAGATCACATTTGTGCCTAATTGTGCCCAAAAAATGAAATTTGTGCGTCTTGAGGTTTCAGAGTTATTCAAGATGCCGCTGGGGTAACGTTTAGCAAATTGCTGTACCTCTCAAACGGCATGACATATAACCACGATTTTTTTTTAATACGGTGGGTCTTAATTTGTGCTTATGCTGTGTAACTTTATTTTTTCTAAAATCGACACCATTAGAAAATAAGAAATTATTTTCAAATACCCTAAAATCGATCCTGGTGCTTCAATTAGAAACTCTAGAAACTTACCAATTATGGTGGCTTGTACCTTTTATGACCTCAAAGCATCATGCGAAATTAGATGTTTCTATTCCAACTCCTCATGGAGATATTCCATTTTAATTAAAATCTGGCTTGGCTAAAATGTAACACTCCAATACATGACTTATTATTGAGTGACGGTAATTATGATTCGACAAATATTTAGTACCTTTATTCAATTGCTTATCCTTAAAGTTTCAGCTGAAAAATCCTTGTAACTACAGAGATATAAGCAGAAAATCATAGGAAAAGAAATTTCACGATTAACTGAACAAATTAGAATGGCTGTATAAAAGCGGCCGTGCAATACATGGAGCCAACCTTCTTAAATTTGTTGTAAAAAATTTGGTTTTTAGAAACAGTCTCGCACAAAAGTGTTACATACAATTATTTATTGGTTTGTTAAACACGTACGTACATACGCACAGTATGTAAGCCATATTATATTGAGGACTAGCAAGTCTATAACTTTATTTATTATATTATAAACACACCTACAGCAATTCAATAAAGACTTTAATACCTTTGCATATTTGTCAGTAAATGGTATTTTAATTGCTAGAAAAGATAATCACGACATAACAATAAAATAAAAATATTTATTCAACACAATTGCTCCTGAATTGATCCTTATTACATGCATCGTTCTTATGGCCATAAACCGAACTATAACACACACGTGCACAATAATATTACACACTACTGCATACTAGAATTATCTCTACAAAGTTATGTTAGTACCTACCTCATTGCATTTATTTAACAACAAAGAGGTTTTAAGCCGCTGAAAATCCATTCAGATTTTTGGAATCAATAAATGTGTCCCTAATTAAAACGAAAAATCATTTAATATTATCGAATTATTTATAATTCACAATAATTTGTTATAAAATATTTGCATTTTCTTACTCAAATTATAATATTGAAGTAGGCTGTGTTATTTATTCTTATTATATTTGGCGTTTTTAAAAAAAACTTACGCGCCATTTCGCGTGTGTGAGCATTGTTTTTTTTCCCGTAAGTAATTCAAGCCATTGTGTGTATAATCACGACTCGTGTAGGTACTTTCTGATTTTAAGGTAAGTTTTTAATTATTTTTTCATACCACTTGCTCAAAAAAAGTGACATTCTATGCTACAAAAAGCGAACATAACAATAGCTATTTTTAATCTGTTAAAAAAAGGGAAAGAAAATTGTACTGAATTTCATTCATTCTCTAGGGGGAGAATGTGATTTAAATTTGGAATACCTCCTTACCGAAATTTATACTGAACTACACCTGTGTTTACACCATTGAGTTTGTATATAAAGCATTAGGTATACATCTTTTTGAAAAAGGAATACGCATTTATTATGCAGATATGATTATTTAATAAAATTACGAAAACCGACGAGGCCGTAAGAGCTTGATGCCTTTGCTTTTCCTACAAAAAAATATTTTCTTTCGTTTTTGTTTTCTTCAAATACATACATAAGCGTTGAGTTTATTTTAATAAATGCTTATCTCATATTCTTATTGTGTTAATTTTTTCGCAAATGGTACGAAAAGTAGAGTATTTTCCTCGGTGACAAAGCTGTCTTAGTCTTGGGTGAACTTAAATCACTCGCTACACTCAGGACTCGTCCTAAATCCCTCGCTTCGCTCGTGATTTAAGTTTTTAATAATCTACTAATCTGTTTGTTTTTAGATTTACAAGATTTTGACATTTGACACAGTAGCTGAGTCGACAGGCATATTACGTCATGGATTTCAGAAATTATTTCTCGGCATTTTAATTAATTGTAAATAAATTTGCGAAGCGGAAGGGAGTGTCAGAATCTTACTGACTAAAACCCACCCGTGATTCTTCTTGTGCCCTTTGCGTTCCAGGGCTGCGGTGACTTGAACAAATTCCGCAACTCTGATAACTCCCTATGTTACATATTTATATAAAAGTAAGTAAAAAAGTTATTCAAACCATTTGTACGCACCTGTACCCATCAAAATTTAATTATAATACTCAACATTTAAGAAGGTTGGCACAATGTACTGCACGGCCGCTTTTATACAGTCATTCTAATTTGTTCGGTTAATCGTGAAATTTCTTTTCCTATGATTTTCTGCTTATATCTTTGTAGTTACAAGGATTTTTCAGCTGAAACTTTAAGGATAAGCAATTGAATAAAGGTACTAATTATTTGTCGAATCATAATTACCGTCACTCAATAATAAGTCATGTATTGGAGTGTTACATTTTAGCCAAGCCAGATTTTAATTAAAATGGAATATCTCCATGAGGACTTGGAATAGAAACATCTAATTTCGCATGATGCTTTGAGGTCATAAAAGGTACAAGCCACCATAATTGGTAAGTTTCTAGAGTTTCTCATTGAAGCGCCAAGATCGATTTTAGGGTATTTGAAAATAATTTCTTATTTTCTAATGGTGTCGATTTTAGAAGAAATAAAGTTACACAGCATAAGCACAAATTAAGATCCACCGTAGTAAAAAAAATCGTGGTTATATGTCATGCCGTTTGAGAGGTACAGCAATTTGCTAAACGTTACCCCAGCGGCATCTTGAATAACTCTGAAACCTCAAGACGGACAAATTTCATTTTTTGGGCACAATTAGGCACAAATGTGATCTATCTAAGCAGGTAGTTTGTACTCAGCTACGACCACCGGTTAAAAAACATGCCGCTGGGGTAACGTTACTCCAGCGGAATCTGTTTTTCGTGAATATCTTTGGATCGGCTGGACGCACAAATTCTAAATTTCGGGCACATTTACACGAGATGGGGTACTAATTATCTGTCAAGCTGAAATCCCGAAAAGCGACATCATTCCGCTGCAGTAACGCACGCGAAAGCATGTAAACCATTTTCGAAGGTTTAGGTTTGTACGAAAGAAGTGTAATGGGTCCATCATACACGACTATCGACGTATTGACTCTTCTGGTTCCATTATTTGTTCTGTGGTTCTTCAATTCATCCGGGATTTCCCTTTTATTAGATCGTAATGTCCCCACAACTGTTAGTTTGTAAGGCTGTCGAAGTAACTGTTTTGCAAGTGGTACTGAGGTGAACCAGTTGTCCATGGTAACGTTTCTGTTCGTGCCGTATATACTGCGAGTAAGTTCTTTTACGAAGTACTCTCCTAAAGGTAAACCTTCTGTATTGGATCCTTTTCCAAGATACGGTATACAGTCCAGCATATACCTCGTGCCACTGTCACACATCATTTTTAACTTGACTCCATACTTAGCGGGTTTATTCGGAATATACATCCGGAATTTGCACCTTCCTCGGAATGCCAGCAGCTGCTCATCTATGGTAACGTTTGTTCGAGGAACGTAATTTTGACGGCACTGAACCATAAGCAATTTCCATATATCCCTTATTGGCGCAAAGGGATCGTCTTTCTGCCGCTGTAAGCGAAATGTTTTATCGTCGAAACGTAGAGGTCGCAGAAGAAAATCGCACCTCTCTTTACTCATACACGATACATATCTTGTACCAGAATATTCTGTATTGAACAGTTCATCCAGGGTCAGATGATTGTCTTTCAGAGCTGCAGTTAACACTAGGATACCCAATAGAGCTCTGATCTCCTCTTTGCCAGTGTCATTTTGCGTAGAGGTTATGTGCGCATAGGTCTGTTTTTTTATCGCAATCTCTGAGTTAGTCCATTTTACAATCTCATTTATGATCTGATCACTCATGAATCGATCAAATAACGATACCGGATCGACAATATCCTTTAGTGCGCGAGTTGGTCCCCTGGCAACACGTACAATATTTATTGCTGCTGTTCTGTTGGAAGAACGCCCCTTGCTAGTTGCCCAAACATGGCGGGACCGACTGCGGATCGTGCTTGTTGAGAAGGACAATATACTTGGATCATTCCCCGATCTCACCTCTGGAGGTGGGTGAGGTGTTTGTGGTTCCAGCACATCATCCATCAAAGCAGGAGAAACACGCTCTTGAATAACTTCATCGTCGGAAGAACCGGAAGATTCTTCTGTCTGATTATCACTTTCAACAGCATCCACCTCCAGATTATCTTCAGTTTCGCTATCAGATAAATTCCCCGAAGCACTGACATCTTCCTCTTCCAATAACAAACGCGCTATATGTTCATCAGGTAGCAATTGTCTTGAAGTCATGATAAAAACTGCAAGAAAACAAAAAAAACATTAGTTGCGAAAGAATACACAAACCCTAACCATTCGTCGAAACGACGAGCACTATCGTAATATCTCGAAAAAAGAAGTACTTACCCGCCGAACCCGAACGCCTCCTGGAAGAGCTCGGCGAACACTGAGTTGACAAGCTAAGTTGCTATGATCGCCCCACGCGATGAAAAGAGACAGCGAATTTTTTGTCGCGTACTCGTCGAATCAACGAAGGTTAGGTGTCTAATGTTAAGCTTTTGTAAATGGTTGTGGAGTCGAATCAAGTTATTTTTTGCTGTAATTTGCTGAATTGTAGAAAGTGTGGAATTAACTCTGGGATCTAGAAAAATAGCATTAACAAAACAGTCATTCTGAAATAATAATTCCTCCCTTTCTGTCATACATTTAGCAATGAGATGGCTCAGATTCGAGTTAATATTATTTAAATTTATTTTGCATAACAACCATTGCAAGTAAAAATCACTAAGAGTGAGTTGTTCGGCTTGTAAAAAAATTACTAGACTTTTGGCAGGGGACACGGAGTTTAAAAAATCTTTGAGAGTATCCCAAACAGATTCTGGTAAGTAAGTTTGCGAATCCTGATCACAAATCAGTGGAATTCCATCTTGTGACACAATCTAAAATTGGCAATTTATATTTGCTATTTCTAATTTTATTTAAATAGGTCTGAGTTAATAGACGCTTTACCACATTACAAGCGCTTGATAAAACTTCTTTTATTTCAGTGCTGTGCCGTCGGCTTGACCTTCCGGAGATAACACTACTATTAATTTTCATGTGCATGCATACTTTCCTTGTTAGTGAGAGCGAGATAGCCTATACAGAGAGGAGCCGCGGCGCGGCCCCCTCCCGCTTCCGTGTGCCGGCTAGGCGCGACGCTCGTCGCGCGAGCGCGCGTTTTCAGTACGCTATTATTGACCGATTAGTGTGCATGTGTCACGTTCACTGGATTGTTTCGCAGAGAATTGCGTCGTATCGGTGAGTTTTACTCTTATTTAATATTGTTGGTGAGGAGTGAGAATTGTTGGTGTGCAGAACCGATTTGATTATATTGAGATCCTGTAAACGATGTTATCGTTGGATCATGTAAGAAATTTAGAAAACGGTTTATATTTACGGCCATTTTCGTACTGTAAACAAGGTGTTGTTGGTAAATCGATTAATCTGATGTCATATTAAATAACCTGTAAATAGGTAAATACCCTAATGTATATAAAGTTTATTACAGTTTTCTCCATGGTTTGTTTCCGTAACCTTAATGGGTTCGGTAGCAACATATAGTGTACAGTTGCCGGCTTTTCAACCGTAACTGTAGACATTTCGGCATACTGGCCATCGGGTCAGTTAGCTATCCCGCAGCCATCTAAGGCTCGCTAGTCGTAGCCGTCTAAAAGCTCGCTAGCCGCAGCCGTCTAAGGCTCGCCAGCCGCAGCCGTTTAAGGCTCGCCAGCCGCAGCCGTCTAAGGCTCGCCAGCCGCAGCCGTCTAAGGCTCGCCAGCCGCAGCCGTCTAAGGCTCGATAGCCCCAGCCATCTAAGGCTCGCCAGCCGCAGCCGTCCTAGACTCGCCAGCCGTAGCCGTTTAAGGCTCGCCAGCCGCAGCCGTTTAACGCTCGCCGGCCCCAGCCACCTAAGGCTCGCCAACCACCCTGTAGTTCTCTAAGGTTCGCCCTCGGCAACCGTATATATATATATTCTTACTATGGGAGAACTGCTGGAGGAATCTGGAGAGACGGAAGAAGACGATGACTACCTGGACAAAATCAAGGATTTAGCCCGCAAGTCTTTACCAGACGGATGGATGAATTGGAAAACTCTTAGTCCAACAAAAGAAGAACTTTTTGGCGAAACCACAGATCCTCAAATATTGAACAAAATTCGATTCGCATTACCATCAATGCAGTATGTTAAAAATTTTCTGCCAGACGCAGAATATGTGGCGGAGAAACCCTATAGGGAAATTAAAGTCTGTATGCTAAAGTGGGCTTTGTGTAGGGCGTTGATAATAAGCCCTCCATCCATCGTAAATAGAATTAAAGGATCGGCAGCCCAAGCCGAAATATTCATTAATGCTATTGAGCCGATGCGCCGCCTTATTCTTACGAGATTGGAGGTTTGCCGTCAATTACGTCAGCCGTCAGAAGATGAAGAGGAAGAAGAGCTACAAGAGGAAGAAAGATCTGCCAAGAGGAGTAAGCTGGATAAGTTAGAGGAAAAAGTAGATAGCCTCTTTGGAAAACTGTGTCAGAAAATAGTCACTGAAAAACAAACCACTAATAGACCAACCAGAACCTAATTCTGCGGCGATGGCGGAATTTTCAACACATACTAGTTATGAATCGGAATCAGACATAGAAAATGAGGACCCTTTAGATGATTTCAGGGGTGCTTCAGATATTGATGTGCCAAGCGCATTTGAAGTCCCAGTTTTCAACCTGGTTGATGAACCGAGAAGCAAGTACTTCCAAGGACATTAGTTTTGCTCCAAATGTTAAAGAGGATGATCCTTTAATACCTTCTCCTTCAGAAGTTATAAAAAGTCAAGGCATAGCTTGTCAAAAATTGGGATCAACTTCTTGGAATAGGATTAGATATAAAGATGTTCAAAAGAAATTAAGGGCGGCTTCGGTGTTTGATGCTCTCAAAGTTAATGACCAGCTTGGCAGCATTACTCAGAGAAGTTTCTGTGAAAATATTTTGACTAACGCTGATATGACCTTGGGCACTATTTGTCACGGTTTATTAAAGCAAAGAGAGGCTTTAGCAGAACACGCAAAGAAACTAACTACAAAATATCCTGAAATAATGATTGATGTGCAAGAATTACTCTGTAGTGACTCATCCGCTTTTAAAAATGTATCTGACGATCTTCTTCATTACACCTGTGCTCGCAGGGCTGAAATAATTGAGCTTAGAAGGAAGACATTTAAGCCAGCTAATGATTTTCTAGCAACAAAGCTGTCTCAGATCCCTCCATCAGAATCACATCTGTTTGATGAAGAACGCCTTGATAACTTTATTAGCAAGCAAGGAGGTTTCTTTCGAGTATTTCGTTCCTCCAAAAGACCTTTACAGACAAATTCCAGTTTTGCCTACAGTCAAAATAAGCTCGAGAAATCGAAGCCAGCTCAGAAACCAAAAGCAAAGCAATCCAATTGGAAGAAACCGCAAACATCCACCTCTACTCCAGCGGCACAGGGCAAACAATATAAAGACAAGCAAAGAGGCTCAAAGAAGCGACAACCTTTTAGGAAGGAACGTTCATCTTCCTATTGACTATCAATTCAAAGGCGGTCAGCTTGCTCTTTTTGCTTCCCGTTGGATAAGACTCGGAGCACCAGAACCAATACTAAAAATGATAACGGGTTACAGAATACCTTTTGTCAAGATACCTCCTCTTACTCGGCTGACAAAGCAAAATTTAAAGAAGTTTGCAACTCCAATTTCAAAAGATATGTCGCAGGAAATAAAAATCATGATAAAAGAAAGTATTATAGAAAAGACAACAGAGAAAACCGGATTCTTGTCAAGACTATTCTTAATCAGAAAAGCAAACGGGAAAATGCGCCAAATCTTCAATCTTCGTCGATTAAATCTTTACTTAAAACCAAAGAAATTCCGCCTCATAAATCAGTCAAAGGTACCAAAGTTCTTGCAGCGAGACGATTATATGTGCAAAGTAGATCTTTCGCAAGCGTATTTACATATACCAATAAAAAGAAACCATCGCAGGTTCTTGACTCTCAGTTACAACGGTGTTCTATACAGAATGACTTGCCTACCGATGGGTCTGGCCAGCGCGCCGTTAGCCTTCTCAAGAATCACAAATTGGATTGCAAATGTATTTCGGGCAGAAGGAATGAGAGTTCTGGTATATTTGGACGATTTTCTTTTCGCCCACCAAGACAAATCAGTTCTTCAGAGGCAGGTCGAGACAGCAGTAGATCTGTTATTACATCTGGGATGGAAAATAAATCGAGAAAAGTCTATCACCACTCCAACAAAGAAAATAGAATTCTTAGGGATTATCTTCAATACGCAAATAAATCTGAAAACCCTTCCCGAAGACAAAGTTACAAATCTGCGAACATTCCTCAAAAAGATTTTAAGGATTCGTCGATGGAACTAGATTCAAGGAACGTCTTTACTAGGGAAGCTACAATTCGCTGCAGAAGTAGTCCCTCTGGGACGCCTTTTCTGCAGGCAACTTCAAAAAGCAAGCCGAATTCTGGAAGAGGAAAGGCCAAAGAAAATCTTTCTTCTACCTCAACCTGCGATAAACGATTGCGTCTGGTGGCTGCAACACCTAGAAGAGTCAAGTCCAATAATCGGCAGGGAACCGAATGTTTTTTTGACAACCGACGCTTCAGATACAGGGAGGGGCATACAACTAGAACAGTTCCTCTGGTCCGGCAAGTGGACGTTAGTTCAAAAGAAGTGGCACATAAATCTAAAAGAACTTTATGTAATTTATATAGCCCTGAAGAAATTCAGAGCCTTAATCGAGAACGAGGTCGTAATGATTCAAGCAGACAATCGTACAGCAATAGCATACCTACGCAACCAAGGAGGCACGAGATCACAGACTTTGTACCTGTTGGCGAAAAAGATCTTACTTTACGCGAACCAAATCAACATGATTCTAATTCCTTACTATATACCTGGGAAATTCAACACGATAGCGGACCGATTATCACGACAGTCAACAGCGACCGATTGGCACTTGAGCAAGTGTCTCGCACAGAAGGTTTTCAAACGTTGGGGGACTCCACAAATAGACCTGTTTTCAACATCGCTGTCCAAATTAGTTCGCCAGTACGTGACGATTGATGCGACGGATGTAGAAGCATGCTTCGTCAATGCATTCAGCAGGAAGTGGGAGTACAATCTAGCTTGGGTCTTCCCACCACCGCCATTAATTCCCAAAGTGATCCAACACCTGAACCGTGCAAAAGGGACGTACCTGGTAGTGTTTCCCAGATGGACACGAGCTTTTTGGCGAACCGCACTGAAATCCAAGGCGACAGCCGCACCTATAGTACTGAAGAACCTGTCCCTTCACTTGATAGACCTAGCCACGAATTGTCCACCTCCAGAAGTGTCATCAATTACTTTGGAGGTATGGCGGGTACAGGGTTGAACTGTTAAAGTCGGCGTGGAGGCCTTCCACCTGGAAAACGTATTCTTCTGCATGGAAAGATTGGGCAAAGTGGTGTAGAACTGAAGGAGTTATTTCAAATAATTCTAGTCCACATCAAGTTGCAAGATATTTGAGTTACTTATACAGAATAAAAAAAGCAGCATACAGCACAATCTTGGTTAGAAAATCTGTAATAGCCACATTTGCAAATCCGGGAGCTGAACATAACATATGCACTCATCCTATCGTAAGATATATCTTAAAAGCAATCAGCTTGAAGTCTGCTGAAAAATCTTGTTTGCACCGTCATGTGTGGAACATCCAATATTTGATTACTTGGTTAAAAGTTAATCGTCCAGACGAATCAAGTATTCTATCAACTTTCTAGATATTGTGCCCTGTTACTGCTTCTTGCCTCGGGAAGAAGAATACACGACTTGACGTTGTTACGGGTAGATGAAAAGCACTGCTCTATGCAGAATGAATCGATCACTTTTTGGCCAGCATTTGGTTCCAAAACGGATCGTGTTAAAGAAAGACAATCGGGTTGGTTAATAAATAAATCTCAAGATCCAGAATTTGACATTGTAAAATGGATACGGCAATTACTGCACGTATCTTCAGAAAGAAGAAAAGCATCTCCGGGGTTAGTGAACTTGTTTATTACGACTAGAGGAAAGGTGAAGCCTGCTTCCAGAACAGTTATTGCTGGGTGGCTAAAACCAGTATTCTTGAGTTTGGGTTTAGAAGTTTCTCCAGGATCAATCAGATCAGCTGTTGCGTCCTATAACTTTGAAAATAATTTACCTCTAGATGATTTATTAAAAAGAGGTAATTGGCGAGGCAATAATTTTTTTTTTTTTTTCAAATATTATTATAAGTCTGTGTCAGCGCCCGCTTTACATTCCAATAATAATTTGTTGAGTTCTTTTGTACCTGTCTAATTAAAGACTGCCTTATAAGTTAAAAATAAGAAATCAAGAGACTGATTGCAAATTGTTTAGTTCCTATTATTAGTAAAATAATATTTTCTTTGTTGATCTTATTATTATTTGTGAGAAGAATTTTGTTTTGTTTTTATTCATTACATATTTAAGATCAGGTGGTTAATTATTGATGAACATCATTTGATGAAACATAATTAATACAAATTATTCATGTTTAAAAATTGTTTTTCTTCCTGGATTACAATTATTTTTATCCTATGGTCACAGTACGCTATACTAGTGCCGGCAGATACCAAAACAAATCTCCGGAAGGTCAAGCCGACGGCACAGCACTGAAATATAACCGTTTTCTACCCCGAAGGGAGGAAAACGAGTATTTCAGGTCTTGCCTAGGCTTGACCTGGAGCAAGTCCCTTGCCGCCACCAAGAAATTTCACTCAGTTCCGGTTTGGTACTGAAAACGCACGCTGGCGCGACTCGTCGCGCCTAGCCGGCACACGGAAGCGGGAGGGGGCCGCGCCGCGGCTCCTCTCTGTATAGGCTATCTCGCTCTCACTAACAAGGAAAGTATGCATGCACATGAAAATTAATAGTAGTGTTATCTCCGGAAGGTCAAGCCTAGGCAAGACCTGAAATACTCGTTTTCCTCCCTTCGGGGTAGAAAACGGTTATATTCTTGCTTCTTCCAAAGCACTGAGAATAGCTAACTGAAGTGTGTGAGCTGCACACCTTACGATCCCAATATTCCGGTGGCGAAAACGAATTAAAATCTCTATTAGTTCATCCTGTACTACGGGTCCAATTAATTGTAAGTCATTTTAAGATTTACCTGTACTAGACCTCGCAGTAGCATCAAAAACTACTCGCAATTTTGTTGTTTCACTAGTTTCTCGATAGATGGCGTGATGTTGAATATAATAGCCAAATAATGGTTTGTCTACTTTACTTATGTGACCTAAGTTTTCATATTCCTTTATAAAATTTATGTATTGCGTTTTAAATGTCGAATCTTTGCTATACTTCTTTTCTATATTTAAAAATCGTTTCAAAGCCATGTTGTACGAATTGCCCAATGTCTTTTCTGGTGATTCGCTAAAAGGGATTTTCACATTAAATCAACCATTTTCTAATCGTGTAGTATTTTCTACAAAATGTTTTTCGCAAATATGATCATTTTCAGAGTAAGTGACACTTGAAGAAGGAAATTCTTCAATTTCCCAAAACTTGGTAAGTGTTTTATTTATTTCTTTAGTAAAATTACAATGTAAGTTATTTTTGTTATTATGATCTAAACTACTTTTGCTTTTAAGCTTTTTTTTAGCTTTGGAGTATAGGTTTATTATTACCTAATCTAATTTTTTTTTTTGTAGTAATGATGTCAAAGAAAACATCAGCACCCAGTAGCAGGTCAACTTGAGCTGAACGATGAAATTCAGGATCTGCAAGCTGAATATTCGCAGGAATGTTTAATTCTAAAAGATCTACATTACTATTCGGTAAGTTACCTATAACTTCAGGTATAACTAAACAATTAATGTTTGCATGGTATGAACCTATTAATGAATTTAAGGTAAGTTCACAACCAGACCTCAAGCGCGCCGGTCCGACAGACCCCGAGTGGTCCGCGGTGGGCGCTGAAGCAGCTGGACCGGGAGCTTCTCCTGGAAGCCTCGATCGTGCAGGCCTGGGTGTCACCACCGGACAGGCCTGCTGACATAAACGACGAGGCGGAGCGGTTCCGGGAGACCATGTCGGAAATATGCGACGTGGCAATGCCCCGGGTCCAGCCAAGACGCGCCCGCCGTCAGGTGTACTGGTGGTCGCGCGAGCTGACGTTGCTTCGAGAAGCGTGCGTTGCTGCGCGTCACCCGTACACCAGGCATCGCCGGCTCCGCATCCGCCCTCCGGATGCGCAGGCCAGGGAGGCGGAGCTGTACGAGGAGTACAGAGCGGCGAAGACCGCCCTCCAAGCGGGGATCTTGCGGGCCAGGGATCTGGCTCGCAAAGAGCTGCTGGAGTCTCTGGACGGGGACCCGTGGGGAAGACCCTACAAAATGGTGCGGAACAAACTCCGCACCTGGGCCCCCCCGTTGACGCAGAGTCTCCGGCCCCAGCTGGTGGAGGAAGTGGTGAGCGCTCTGTTCCCTACGCGAGGGGACCATGCTCCCCCGCCTATGGCTCCGCTTCCTGTGGTGCCCGATGCGGACCACACCGACGACGGTAACGACGACGACGATACTCCGGAGGTGACCGAGGTAGACCTGAGAGCGGCGGTTAACAGGCTGAAGGCCAAAAATACCGCCCCAGGACCCGATGGCTTACCTGGGAAAGCCTGGGTCCTGGCCTCGGAGGCTCTCGGGCCTCGACTACGTGGGCTCCTAAGCGCATGCTTGGAGAGGGGCCAGTTCCCACGTCGCTGGAAGACGGGGAAACTGGTCCTCATTGCGAAGCCAGGGCGCCCTGCGGACTCTCCGTCCGCATACCGGCCCATCGTGCTGCTTGACGAGGTGGGCAAGCTCTTTGAAAGAGTCATTGCAAACCGCCTCGTCAAGCACTTGGTGAGAGTTGGGCCGGATCTGGCGGAGAACCAGTTTGGTTTCCGCGCGGGGCGCTCGACGGTGGACGCCATCATGCGCGTGAGAGCCCTCACGACGGGGGAAGCGATTTCCCGGGGCGGGGTGGTGGTGGCGGTGTCTCTTGACATCGCCAACGCGTTCAACACCCTGCCTTGGAGTTGCATCGGGGAGGCACTCCGGTATCACCGAGTGCCAACCTACCTCTGTCGCGTGGTCGAGGACTACCTGACGGATAGAGCCGTCATCTACCCCGGTCACCGGGGAGAGTGGAATCGGCGAGAGATGTCGTGCGGTGTTCCACAGGGTTCGGTTCTGGGGCCGCTCCTGTGGGACATCGGTTACGACTGGGTGCTGCGCGGCGACCTCCCTTGCGGCGTCAGTGTTGTTTGCTACGCTGACGACACGCTGGTTCTGGCGCAGGGGGGGTCGCACCAGGCGGCGGTCGACCTGATAACACGCGGGGTCGCAGCAGTCGTTGGGAGGATCCGGCAACTGGGTCTCGAGGTGGCCCTACACAAGTCCGAGGCTATGTGTTTTCATGGCCCTCGGAACCGGCCACCATCGGGATCCCAGATAACGGTGGGAGGGGTTTGCATCGGCGTCGGGTCGACGATGAGCTACTTGGGTCTCGTCCTCGACAGCCGGTGGAACTTCGCGGAGCACTTCCGCCGTTTGGCTCCCAAACTGGGGCGGGCCGGGGCTGCCCTCAAGCGGCTCTTGCCCAACCTAGGGGGACCAAACGCCTCCTGCCGGAGGCTGTACGCGGGGATCGTGCGGTCCATGGCCCTTTACGGGGCCCCGGTGTGGGCGCTGTCGCTGAGGCGACTGCCAGCGCGCCACCTGGTCTCGGCCCAGAGGGTCATGGCCATCCGGCTGATCCGGGGATACCGCACGGTCTCCGGCGAGGCGGCGAACCTCCTTGCCGGATTGCTGCCGTGGGATCTAGAGGCGAGAGCCCTCGCGCACGTCTACGCGTTGCGCGTGGAGGCGCTAAGCCGGGGTGAAACTCTGCTGCCGCGGCAAATTGCTGCGCAGCGGACGGAGCTCCGGCGGGATCTCACGGAGGTGTGGAGACAGCGACTGCTGCAACCCAGCGCTGGGCACGCCGCCATTGCGGCGGTAAGTCCCCTCTTTGAGGAGTGGCTGGAGAGACGCCACGGCGTCCTCACCTTCCGCCTGACGCAGGTGCTCACCGGACACGGCTGTTTCGGGAGGTACCTGTGTCGGATCCAGCGGGAGGACACGTCCGGGTGTCATCACTGTGTGGATCGCCCGGAGGACACGGTGGAGCATACGGTGGAGGCCTGCCCTGCTTGGGCGGAGCAACGCCGTGTCCTCGTGGAGGCGATCGGCGGCGGCGACCTCTCGCGGCCGGCCCTGGTTCAAGCCATGGTCCGGAGCGAGGAGGCATGGGAAGCGGTCGCCTCCTTCTGCGAAGCAGTAATGCTAGCGAAGGAGGAGGCGGAGCGCGTGCGAGAGAGGGAAGCCCCTCGCTCCAGCCGCCGCAACAGGAGAAGACGCCCCGGGCGTCGGGAAACGCAGGGCGATTCCCGGCCACCGTAGGCGCGGGCCTGCGGATGGCGAGCTATGGGTGGCTCGCCGTCCGATAGCAACCAGGCCCGAGTCGACGGCGCGTCGTGTTCCACGCGCGCCTCAAAGAGCCGTCAGCAAAGAAGACGGGGCCCCATAGGGTCAGTGCCTGCTAGGGTTGCGGAATTTGTTCGAAAGAGTCACCGCGGCCCTGGAACGCAAAGGGCACAAGCAGGAACACGGGTGGGTTTTAGTCAGTAAGAGTCTGACACTCCCTTCCGCTCCGCCCAGAGCGGGAGAAGTCATTTGATGATTTCCCATCCAAAAAAAAAAAAAAAAGGTAAGTTCACAACGATCTGTTATATTACATTGCATGTTGTTAACTCCACTGATACAAATAGGTAGTGAATTAGTAGAAGTTAACCCTAATTTTATTTTAATGTTTTCAGATATAAAACAAGCTTGACTACCAGCATCCAGGAGAGCCCGGGCAAGGCAAGTATTATTTTTATTCTTATTAGTTAGTTTTACTAAAGCAGTACAGAGAAGAACTTGCTTACTCATAAAGGCAGAGCAAGAAGCCACAGCACTAGTGATTGACGGCACACTAGAGGCAGTGCTGTTTTCAGACTGTGTAACTAACACATTATTTGTTTTTTTAATTTTTATGTAATAATGTATTATACTTTTGTTTACAGATTTGACAGGGACCGAGGCGACATCGCTCAGGATTATGACCCCGACGTAAACAGTTAGAGCAAAGATGTAACTTAAGGACTTCACTCTCCCTATTATCTACACTCATTTGTTGGAATTTAATGCATTCTATTATCCGATGAACTTCATGACATATCGGACAATCAGGTTCTTTGAAAGGTTTGGGACCAGCTGATGTAGCTAAGGCCCTTATTGGTTTAGTATTATTGGGTTTATTATTAGGTTTGTTATTAGAATCTGATTTATCAATTTTAGTAACATGCGTCGTTTCAAGTATGTTAGCGCGTTCACGTAAAAAATTAAGAAATTGATCTAAAGTAGGAAAACTTGGTATTTTATTTATAACCACTTCCTAAAGTAGTGGAATCTAGCTTAAATTCAACCATCGCAATAATGATCATATCCCAAGTGTCAGTTGGTAAGCCTAACGTCTTAAGGGCTTTTAAATGTTTACGAGGTTATTCTCATGAAATTAATTCGAAAACATGACGATCTTTCAGATCAGAACTGTTAGTTTGCATGCCTTTTAATGGCGCCAGATATGTCATTTAAATCATTATAACCAGATGTATTCCAAACGGAATCTTCATTCGAAAAAAATATGCAGCACCAGCAATACAACTTATTAGTGTGCGATCAGCCAACAATCCAACTAGTTTTATACACTGATCTATTAAATTTTCGTTTATGCGATTTACTAGTCAGAGAAACTGTTTTTTCTGAGCAAAGTTTAAAGATTTTACCTTATCTTCGCCAAACAAAACTTGAACGCATTTTAAATCCTCACGAGGTATAATTACCTCCATTGTTGTAGGTAAGTCACCAAAACAATTGTATCACTGAGAAAATCTAAGAAAACACACTAAAAACTTTAACAACAAAACTTTTCAAAACAAAACAAAACTCAAGCAAATGAAACTGAAGTTAGTTGCACTCGGGTGTCAGGCAGGAGCTACTTATGCAGAGTTGCAATGTTGTCATTTAGGCAAAAAAAGTCGCCAGGTATATGAAAAATCTAGCTAGATGTCGCAAATTTTTTATTTTTAAGATATTGCTTGAATATTTAATTTCGTTATTTTAAAAAATCGCTAGTTTTTATTGTTGCTAAATCTTAAAAAAAGTCTCCAAACTCGTTAAAAATCGCCAAGATCTCACAACGTCGCTAAAACAGCAACACTGCAACAGAGTTGGCAACTTCATACGCATGCACGGCTTAAATTTTCCATACTGATCCATTTGTAGACGCACACCGTTCTAACTCGTTCTACGGCACATCTCTATAAGTGCGAAAGTGACAGAGAGTGTATTTGAAAGCCCGGCAAAAGCCGGTACGTGTAAGCGAGATAGCTATATGAAGATGCTACAAATACGAAACTCTGCGCGCGAACAATTGCGATGTGTAGTAGTGTGGCATAGGCAGATACTTTGTTATTTTGACAGGAATTAAGCGCGCGAACTTTTAAATAGTTCGGGTTTGATATTAACTCTATCGAGCATTTTAGTAAGGCTTTTGGGCTTATATGAAGGTACCGCCACTGCTTTCTGATCGGCCGACCGCTGACTGCGCCAGCCTGCGAAGACCTTACGATGACCATGCCTACGCGACTTGACCGCTACCGACGGGTGGAGCAGCTCAGGCAACATTTCTGGCAGCGCTGGGCAAAGGAATACGTATCTGAGCTACAGTGTGAAGATATTACTCAAAACAGATTAATTCTCATAAAAGAAGATAATCTTCCGCCCTTCAAGTGGAAACTGGGCCGGGTTATAAACGTTTTCTCCGGAAAGGATGGAATCGTTCGTGTCGCTGAGATACGAACAGCGGCTGGCATCATACGCCGAGCCTTTTCAAAAATCTGCCCACTCCCTCTGCAATAAAAGAAACCTGAGGAATACCGAATTTTTCATGTTGGAAGCTTGAAGCCAAACACTTCCAAAGGGGCCGGTATGTTTACAGTGATACACCTGCGCCATCCACCGGGACTCGGCTGCAATCAGTAGCGGTGACGTCAATACGGGCGGCGTGAACTCCGCAACGAGTGGGTTCGCATGCGGCTCGGCGGCGGCGGCAGCACAAGTGCGCGAACTTCATTACATTCCGTTTCATCTTCTTGTGAAAGTCTTGTCATGTATTTTTTTGTTAATGAACGTTTTAAAAATAATAATTAAATACAATCAGTCAGTGAAAAGTTCCTGTCATTCCCGATAATGCTGTCTTGAACAACAATGATTACATTTTTATAAAATAAAATTGATTGAGTCAGGCGTTACTTTGCGGAAATCCATTTCAAATTTGAAAATGAAAACAATATATCTAGTTTTAATTTCCGCGAATATTAGTGGGTTGCAGGTATGCACCTCCCTCCCGCCCGCTATATTATGCACATGCAAGATTACTAGGCAAATGCAAGGATTTTAAGCACATGCAGGAAGGCAATGCAAAACCCAACACCAATACCGACACGTGTTTCGCCTCTCCACGAGGCATCCTCAGGGGACGTGTTGACTCGCTGACCGTTGAGTTGCGACGACGGAACAGCCACCGAGCGGCGGCGGGCGGCGGCGGAACGGTCAGCGAGTCAACACGTCCCCTGAGGATGCCTCGTGGAGAGGCGAAACACGTGTCGGTAATGGTGTTGGGTTTTGCATTGCCTTCCTGCATGTGCTTAAAATCCTTGCATTTGCCTAGTAATCTTGCATGTGCATAATATAGCGGGCGGGAGGGAGGTGCATACCTGCAACCCACTAATATTCGCGGAAATTAAAACTAGATATATTGTTTTCATTTTCAAATTTTACATTTTTATTTGTTAAATAATTCCTGTTCCAAGTTCTTCAAATTAATATACCGTTTCCAGTTTATTTATTTTTTAAACAAGATTCCGAAATCTTGTATATTATTTGATAGCAGCGGAGAGGTACCTAAAATCCCTACCTAATACGTCTCGCAAAAATAAACACAACCTAAAAGTGCTTGTGAAATCAAGTGTTCAACTTACACTTAAAGTGCTGAAAATTGAGTGGCTTACTAAACCAATACTGTGTTATATATGTAAGTGCAATAAACCAAAGTTCCTAATCGACACCTTGTCGCACGTATAGCACCCTTTTTTTTTCTGGATGGGAAATCATCAAATGACTTCTCCCGCTCTGGGCGGAGCGGAAGGGAGTGTCAGACTGTTACTGACTAAAACCCACCCGTGATCTTTCTTGTGCCCTTTCCGTTCCAGGGCCGCGGTGACTCTTTCGAACAAATTCCGCAACCCTAGCAGGCACTGACCCTATGGGGCCCCGTCTACGTTGCTGACGGCTCTTTGAGGTGCGCGTGGAACACGACGCGCCGTCGACTCGGGCCTGGTTGCTATAGGACGGCGAGCCACCCATAGCTCGCCAACCGCAGGCCCGCGCCTACGGTGGCCTGGAATCGCCCTGCGTTTCCCGACGCCCGGGGCGTCTTCTTCTGTTGCGGCGGTTGGGGCGTGAGGTTTCCCTCTCACTCACGCGTTCCGCCTCCTCCTTCACTATCATTACTGCTTCGCAGAAGGAGGCGACCGCTTCCCATGCCTCCTCGCTCCGGACCATAGCTTGAACCAGGGCCGGATGCGAGAGGTCACCGCCGGTGATCGCCTCGACGAGGACACGGCGGTGCTCCGCCCAAGCAGGGCAGACCTCCACCGTATGCTCCACCGTGTCCTCCGGGCGATCCACATAGTGATGACACCCGGACGTGTCCTCCCGCTGGACCCGACACAGGTACCTCCCGAGCGGAAGGTGAGGACGCCATGACGTCTCTCCAGCCACTCCTCAAAGAGGGGACTTATCGCCACAATACCATCACACCCCAGCACCTGACGCTGACCAAACAGAGATGGACACAGTATCTGCTGAGACCCTAGTCCCTATACAAGATACAGGGGTCAAGCAAGTAAGGCCCTTGGGTAGGGAAACTCGGAGCCTAAAACGCCTATCAGAGAGACCTCCGCATGAGAAGGTTCCAATCAAGAGAAAGAAAGCCCGGTCATGTGGAGGCGAGGAACTGCGCATGATTTTGTCAGGGCAAAACCAGCAGAATGAGACCTTACAAGAGATACTGAAAGAGTTGAGAAATCTGACTGCCTCAGTAGATAATCTCAAGACAACAGTCACCAACAAGATGACTACCATGGAAACAAAGTTGTCTGTTCAACAGGATTGAATACAGTCGCTTCAGACAGCCAGAAGAGACGGATTTCTCAGTACTACACACACAAACACACGACTCGACACAAACAACGAAAGTGTAACCCGCAACGGTTTCTGAAGCCAAAAGAAGCCAAAAGAGGTGGTTATGCGATTTGTCGTTGATGAACGTGAAACCGTTAAAAGTTTAATTTTGTACTCGGATTTATGGCCCGGGCAAAATAAAAACAAGATCGTATTGGCAGCCATTCACAACGCTTCGTCGATGACAAAAAATTTAGAAACTATACAGATGAATTATCTGCTGTCGGGACACACAGGGTAGAGATATGTAGACAGTATTCAGGCTACAATCGAAAATTCGGTTCAACACACAACGGTATGGGCGCCTTCACAGTTGCTGACAATTTGTCAGCTAGCCAGAAAGGATCCAGAACCCTATCAGGTGGAAGGCTTACACATGAAGACTTCAAGAATTATGAGGAATTGTTCGAAAAATATTTCAAGGGAAACCTTGCCGATAAAATTAGTAAGATTCGTATAGCAACATTCAAGAAATCTACGCCAAACGTGATGGTCGTCAAATATAGCATGCAAGATAATGCAAAAGATGGGTCCATACAAATTTATACAAAACCGAAACAACTCAATGCAAAATATAAATCAAAGCTTCCTATCACAAAAGCAAAATATAATGACCTGAAAAAGCTATGTCACACTGGCGCTATCCCAAGAATATTTCATTCAGAATCTATCAACCTATCATCCAGCAATACCGGCAAAGATACACTGATCGATACTGGAGGTTTACTCTTAGTTGCAAAAATCGATTATTCGGTGAAATGTTCGTGTCGAACCTTACTCTAATCTACACCCATTCGATTCTTCGTTTATCGATCGAACGATCGATTCTTTTTGACATTTGCGGTGTCGAAACCGTACTCTAAGTGCAAATATCAATCACGATAATTTGAATTTGATAAGTTGAAGAAACGTCAAGTTTTCGAAACTTCCAACGACACTTCCGGAGCTGTCGACAAAGACTATCGTTATTGTTTTCGTCAAGTTTTGTGGTACGTTTTGAATAAAATGGCGTGATTTTTGCTGGCTTTAGATGCCATTAATGGCTCTTTGGGCCGAAGAAGGCAAAGGATGCGTTTGACTATTTACGAGTTCCAGATAGTGAATTTGTAAACTCTTACAGACTCAACAAAACTTTGTTTGAAGAGTTGTGCCAAGCAGTGGTGCCATTGCTCCCAAAAAACCGGACAAGTATCGGAGTTAACCCGCGAATTAAGGTATATATTACAATGATCACTTATTCTACAAAATCACTAGTGTCCCCAGAAACATGTCATTCTACTGAATCACTTTCTTATGTTCCAATCTCTGTTATTGAATAGTAGGTAAGACAAAAGTTATGTATATTCAGAGCAACATTCTTTATTTTTCAAGGTTTTAACTGCACTAAATTTTTATGCCCGAGGAAGCTACCAAAACTCAGTGGGCAACAATGCTGATGCACTTTTGGCACAACAAACGGTGTCTAGATGCCTCAGAGAAGTGACAGACGTTCTCAACGATCCTCGGATGGTGACAAAATATATAAGGTTTCCCCAAAGCCGAGAAGAAAGGACCACAATAAAATCAAGGTTAGTTTAAAGAATTTTCAAAGTTACCTATCCATATTCATACTTATGTATACACACATTAACGAGAAACTCTTATGTCTGTTCGGGTTTCACAGCTAAAGTGTTGATTCAACTGATGAAATGTAGTATGGAGATTGTTTTAAAACCGAAGGCAGACAAATGTTTCTTTTTTTTTTTCCAAAATCATGTTAAGTCATGGGGAATACCTACATCGATGCATTGTTTTATTGTTTCCATGTATGAGTATAATAATTTTATTCTTACAGATTTTATTAAAAGTACGGTTTGCCAGGCATTTTAGGATGCATAGATTGCACCCACATTGCCTCGGTAAGACCACGAGAGAATGAGGAAAGATTCTTCAACCGGAAATCCTACCATTCATTAAAATAATGTACAAGTGGTTAGTATATAATCTTCCATAATTTAAAATTAAGTAACAAGTCCAATGTAAAATTAATTATGATTATAATTTACAGATCTGTGATATAGACAACTACATTTTAAATGTGGACGCATCATATGGGGGTGCAACACATGATTAATAATAAATAATTATTATTAATTTTTATTTCAGATTCGCCCCAAATAAATGTATTTGGGGCGAATCTGAAATAAAAATTCACCTCGAAAACTTAATTACACAAGGAGAAAAAGCAGTTTTGCTTGGTATATAAATGTACATTTAATAACTTATAAATTAATTTAATATTTCAAATATATTAAAACATACATCATGTAATTAAAATATTTTATTTTTAGGTGACTCCGGATACCCTTTACGGGAATATCTGATTATACGATATGGAGGGGCAGCTGACGTGACCCCAGAAGGCCAATTCAATAAAATACAAAAAAAGCTCGCTCTACTGTAGGAAGAACGTTTGGAATTTTTGAAGGGCCGTTTTCGCTGCATGTTGTCAGCTCGTGAGCTGCATTATCGCCCAGAAAGAGCAGGCAAAATAACAATAGCCTGCTGCGTCCATCCACAACATGTGCCTCGAGGAGGCAGTGGACTACCCACACCTCACTGATGCAGAACAACAGCAGGAACAAGCCCGACAACCCATAAATGTGCCTGCTAACACTGCTGCTTTAGCTCTCCGAAGAGGGGAAGCTTTCAGGGCTTGTTTAGTCAGGCAGCTAGCTAGATGTTAGTGTTTTACTCAGTTACATAAGATTTGTGTGTAAATGTTAAAACAAATGTTTTTTTTTTTCTACGAGTTTGTAAATATTAAATTATTTTATTCAATCACAAACATTTTATTTTATTCATAAATACAGGGACACTTGTAAGAACAACTAATTAATAGATATGTCACATTTCATAAACAGTTTGATGCTAGTATAGTACTTTAACATGTCCTCAATTCTACTAGACCGCGAGCCTGGACAGATTTTCTGATGTACCATACTGAGTTTCATGACAAACACCGCTCAATTTGGTCGGACGAAGTACTAACCCTGCGTATAAGCAAAAAACAGACAAGTTCGACACCTTGGAAGAGGTGTCCAAGGGAAACTCATGTCCATGAGGACGAAGTCGGGGGTAGAAGCTAGTAATTTTATTAATGAATCAATAACAAGATTTTTTTGAGTAATAAAAAACGCTGTTACATGTTATTAGGACTATTTATAAAAAAAAAAATTATTTAACTTATGACTAAATAAAACTAATTTTTGCCTAGCCTAGGTTAAGTAATACTAAAACTAGGTAGATCTGGCCTCGCACATATGCTGGTTTCCTCACCAGTTGTCCTTCACTGAAAAGCCAGTAGTGTGGCTAAAATTAAGGTTTAATTTCATAGAAAATAGCCGCTTTAGTGAATATTAACAATAACTACCATCAATTCGAGAATAAGAAAGTAGCTACTGGCTATTATTTCTTTGCATAGAAATAAGCTGCAATAGTACAGATGATATTGTTGTTAGTGTCGAGTTCATTGTAGTTAAATTATTGTTGATATTCACTAAAGCGGTTATTTTCTCACGATCGTTGCTTATTAATACAGCTGTCAGCTGTTCCCTTGCTCTTTCTTCGGACCACAATCGGAACAGATCTGGAAAAACCTGCAACCTATACCGGATTTCACCCTGTGCTGATACAGAGGTCTACTACAACTGCTGTTCTGCTGTGCTGCTGTTTTTCACAGGAGAAGCAGTCACAATGATTCTGAACATCCTCATAATGACGGAGCTTCTGTGAGTGCTCCAGAAAATACTTCAGTTACTACTATATCCAAGATAGAATACAAGAATTAACTCAGATTTTTTTCAGATTTGAATTATATCTTCATGCCTAATACATAGATAGGGCCCTTACTGTACGGCTACTGTTCATTTTGTTTAGATTACGCGTTTTGACTACGCTTCTTTATCACTGAGTCACTTGTACTAAGTAGCACAAGGTGTAGGCGATTTTTTATGATTAATAAACTTATATTTTAGTTTTTAAAATGAAACCATGATTTCCAAATATTAAACAAAAGGGGGAAAGTTACAGTAGCTCCAAGAGTACAAAGGTCGAAATGGAAGAAAAAATAGAACTCGGTATTTTATATAAATTCATTAAGCCGTTCGATGGCTCCAGGGAAAAAACTAAACCCCTTCATTGCTAACATCCAGAGCGCTTGTAATATAGCTACAAAAACACAGAAACCTATTCTAACAGCCGAAATTAATAACCATTCCCGATAGACTTTTTTCTATCTAAGATTGAAAAGATAATCCATTTTTAAACTCAAGTGTGCCAATATTGTATCCAAGGATTGAAAATGCAATCTTAAAAAGTAATCTATCTTTGGAAGGTCGGATACGGAAAGAGATTGCTCCGTGGATTGGTCCTCTGTTCACAATAGACAAGTTGTCCGTGCCAATAACCTATCTGTCATATTTGACAAAGATGCCTAGAAATTCTACAGATTACTTTCCGATTCTTTATATAAAACCATCGTAAAATGGCATTTTCGAGTGTTAGTGACAGTGATCTAGAAGATTTCGCGCATCAGATTGATAGTGATTCAGATGAAGCTACCCCCATCACGCTTCTTTACGAAGAATGAGAAGGGTAAATT
The DNA here is from genome assembly GCA_905332915.2 of Hecatera dysodea. NCBI lineage: Eukaryota > Metazoa > Arthropoda > Insecta > Lepidoptera > Noctuidae > Hecatera > Hecatera dysodea. The sequence goes on along the minus strand of HG995290.1, from coordinate 2,958,756 downwards.
TTATGCAGAGTTTTGAAGATGCTGAATTTACGTTCAGGTTTCGGCTGTCGAAAGCGGCATGTAATTTATCCGTGTATAATTAATAAATGTATGCCGATAACCTAACAAAATAATCATTAGCAGAAATCATGGAGTGTCGCCCCTACAACAACTATTGTTAACACTTAGATTTTATGCAATAGGCACCATGCTGATTTCTGTAGCAGACTTTGTAGGGGTTACAGCCGGTAGGATCGAGATATATCCTCAGCAATAACCAGCTTATACGATAAATATATTTTTGTTCACCAAGATGCTGCAGTTTTATCAAATTGCTGGTTTCCCCCGAGTTCTTGCAGCTCTTGACTGCACACATATTAATATCCAGTCTCCATGTAAGTACACATATGTACTATTAATAAAATAAGCACTAACTATATCGGTTCCTTATGTTACATAAACCAAAAGCATCTTGCATGTTGGTTCTAACTTTAATATCATGCAACACCAACTTTGCTTCCTATACGACGGCTCTTGTACTGGAGCCCACCTCTAGTTATACATTCTCAGTGCGACTCTAGTCCTTATGGTCGGAGGTTCAAACTGTTAAACACAATGGGGTCTCCAGAGTAACATACTATCAACTGTAGCAACACGTTAGAACTGCATGTACTTGATTGCAGTGAATAAATTAAAACTGAATACTAAATTTGCATTATATTTTTAGGCCAAACTGTAGGTGAAGAATTTCTAAATCGTGAAGGATATTTTTCACTAAATGTCCAAGCAGCTTGTGATGCTGATTTGAAATTTATGAATATGGTGGCTCGCTGGCCTGGCTCAACACATGATGCAATTATTTTTAATAACTCAGTTCTAAGAGGTAATATCTGTTTATAACTATCATTATTCGCTATACAAGGTGAAATTTAAATCACTTGCAATATTTTAAACTATGACTCATGAACACACACAACTTTTCTCAATCATATGTTTTGGTGCCGTAGGTATCGCACTTTTGAATGAAACAGCTGATTTTTCGTTGATTCCATAGTAAAAGTTGTTTGTATACATGATTAGACTGACAATGAACTGGTTGTTTTGTACGGACAATATCACGCATATTATTTTCAACTCAGTGTGATGTAGGTCAGTTTGGTAATCGCTGGTTACTAGGAGATAGTGCTTATCCAAACAGACGTTATCTATTGACACCTCTTTCTAATCCAACCACTGAAGCTGAACAGAGGTATAATGAAGCACACATCAAAACTAGAAATCCAGTTGAACGGTAATAGTATCATGTATAAAATGTTCATATCGGGCATTTTTTTTTCCGAAATCTAACATAAGTAATTATCATTTTTTCAGTATATTTGGGGTATGGAAACGGCGCTTTCCTGTTGTGGCACTCACTACGTTTGTCACTCTCTTCAGTCCAGGCACTCATAATAGCTACTGCAGTCCTGCATAACATTTGCAGAAATTATATTTAGACGAAGTCTCTCCAGAAGTTGAATTTTGTTGATCTCTGTTAGAAAACAATGATGAAGATGCCCCATGAACAAAATATAATTGGCCATGATATCAGACAGAGAGCTGACCTCATTAAATAATTATTTTCGATAATGTTTTTAACTGGCTAAGCTTTCATGGGTAGGGGCGCTGACGCATTAGTTTTGTATTCCTCACACGTGCAGCGCTCGCCGGGAACAGTTCGCCCGAAACCGCCTTCCACTATACACGCGCTCGCAACCTAACCTTGTAACAGTATCATATAGTAAATACTTATCCAGAATTTCCGTCTATCATTTCTCTCCGTACACACTACCCCACGAACACTCCAAAATTGGTGACCCCAACGTGATCTAAAAGTGTGTACGTCAATAGAGAACGGGCAACTCTCTCATTGATCTCATAATGGTTCATTTTTACAAGTTTGGTAATCTACTAATATAAAAGCGTCACTATGACTTTCCAGTGGTCAAACACTGACACTCCATTGAAAGAAATGGCATAGAATGGTAATCTCGTACATAATGACAAATGAATGACAGACGTATGCGGTAGTCTGCTTCCTTTGATCAGTGACCTACCATTAGAACGTCATTGTGCAGTCATTGCTTTTAATAGCTCTGTTATCAAAAAATATTACATGACCATTGGCCGACCAATGATCGACCATTATGAATTTAGTAGATTACGAACTTTTAGCAAAATGACAATGGAATCGTGTTGGAATGACACATTTATAAAAATAGCAGACTTAGGCCCCTGGTCTGATACAGGCGTTACCGCAGCACAAATGCTGTACGGTAGTAATATTAGGCTAGCAGGTGACTTTTATGACCGTAGCAATGTAAAGTTGTACGATGACAACAGTTTTGTAAACAAACTTAAGGACGTAATAGAAGGATAAAAGCCGTCCTCTTGAGAAAACAAGTCACCTCGCAAGATTTTTGTACACAAGGATTTATATACATACCAACGTTTATGTAGTCATTAGAAATGACGCAGTACGGAAAGCATTACAATCTCCTTACGATGGACCATATCGCGTCATAAGCAGAAATGAAAAAGTATACCGTGTACAATTGCCTGACCGACAAGCTAACATATCTATAGACCGTTTAAAACCAGCATATATATTGATAAATAATGAATTGCCATCAGGAGAATTGGATAAAAAAAATTCAGAAAAAAAATAACAACACTGAAAATAACCAAATAAGTAAAAAAAAAAAAAAACAGAAAAAAGTAACGTTTCAAACAAGCAAACCCAGTGAAGATACAACACGAACTGGACGAATAAGCAAAAGACCATCTAAATATCGAAATAAGCATTATCATTAAGTAGGTTAATTTAATAACCCGCTCCGTAACCATCGTCCATTCAAGTCAAATTAAATTAAGCCATGTAAATTACAAATGAAGTGTAATAGTGTAAGTGCTTGTGAAACATAAATGTCTTTATTGTGTATATATATTTTTTTAATTGGCGTCACCATGACGAATACTGTAGACTCCGTAGGGGTGCAATTTCTTTTTATTGCAGAGTACGTCGTCATGGTGACTACCCTTTTTTTATGACTATGTAGGTCAATCTGTTTTTACTTTATTGACTCAATCTACTCTTTATAATGTTTTATAGTGAATTGATTTATGATTTCCATGTTGGATAGTTTTTTTTTTTTTTCTACCTTTGTCATGTATCAATGACTTTGCATACTATTGTATAAATTCAAGTTCTTAAAATGCAATAGACAGATGTGTTGCTGGGGAGTTTGTAGCGCCACTTCTTCTTCCCAGCTAAAACACTAGGAAGTGGTGACGGGTGGGCGTTTTGGGGGACTGTCTTTATGTAAAATTTGACGTTCAAAAAGTGCTGTCTATCAGCCTAGTTTGAATAAATGTCTTTTGAATTTTGAATCTTAACGTTATATTATAATGTATATGTGTGTCAAGACGGCTCCTTTAAAAGCAGGTGGCCGCACTAGTGTATAAGGTCAACAAATAGTAATACTTTTGGCAGAAGAGATGTTATCTCGTCAGCAAAACGATTTTAGTAAAAAAAAAATTGTTTTGTTTAAAAACCGTTTTTATTGACGTTTAAACAATAGTTACATAGATTTAAAATTAAACATTGCTTATACCCTTTGCATTAACAGCGTGATACAATTTAAAACTTAGAATCGTAAGTCATAGCATAATTAAATACATCAATACCAGTCGGCGCTATCGCGCCAGACATCCGATCACAAGATTGTTTGTTCAAACTAAATGATGTATAAGCAAATATTGCAACTTGCAAGTTATATAGTTAGCCAGAGATGTATTTGGTAATACTATTTTTAGAATACTACAATATTTTGTAAACAAAACAAGTTTAAAAAAAAAAAAAAAAACCGACTTTTACACAAAAAATCAAAAAGTGCAAAATAACTTTAATTTCGGAACTCGGTGTTGGTGGTTGCTTTTTCGTTTTTGGAACACCGACTTCCGAAATTAAAGTTATTTTGCACTTTTTGATTTTTTTTTGTGTAAAAGTCGGTTTTATTTTTTTGTAAAAAGTTTTTTATTTTTCACTTTTTTGTGGTACCTACATCCCCTCCCCTCCCCCCCGCCTAAACGAACCAATCACATTGGTGTAAAAAAACGCACTGCTCCTTTGCAGAGTAAACTAAGAGGTCGTCAATGTAGACAATGTAGATATTTTTTTTAGATTTTTCGAAAACCACTTGGTCGATTTCGATAAAATTTTCATGGGACCATTTGGGAAGTATACCCTTTCCAACAAAAAAAGAATTTTTCAAATCGGTTGACAAGCGACGGAGTTATGCGCGAACAAACATAAAAAAAAAAATACAAACATCCGAATTGAGAACCTCCTCCTTTTTTAGAAGTCGGTTAAAAAGGGAGGAATAGTGTAAGGGCGCTGACGCATTAGTTTTGTATTCCTCGCACGCGCAGCGCTCGCCGGGAACAGTTCGCCCGAAACCGCCTTCCACTATACACGCGCTCGCAACCTAACCTTGTAACAGTATCATACAGTAAATACTTATCCAGAATTTCCGACTATCATTTCTCTCCGTACACAGTAGTGTGTACGGAGAGAAATGATAGTCGGAAATTATCTAAACCCACATCATATTATTATATAAACCCACGAACAATCCAAAAGAAAAAAAGAAAAGAAAAAAAAAGATTTAAAAAAGATTTTTTATAATTTTTGGCTTTAATAAATGTAATTCAATAAAACTATATTGTCTATTTTATTGAGAAAAAGTATAGGTGCAGTTAGTCAGAAGTATCTTGGTATTTAACCAAACATATCTGATCGGAGTTCATTCCTGTCATATTTTGAAACATACCAGACTTACACCATTTTCTCTTAAAATAAAATTCATTTTGATGCTTTAAAATGACAGAATGCAGTAAACGAATACACAAAAATATATCTTAATACGTTTGCATTAAATGTCAGATACTTTTGACCATTTCAAATACCAAGCTACTTCTGATGCTGAATGTGCTTATTTATGACTATTAAAACTCCTGCTTATAAATCATTATTTTAACAAAATTACATTAGTGACATACAGTCAAGTACATTAATGTAATGTTATGGGAGGTGTTCGTTTCAGGGTTGTTATTGAAAGATGAACGCGTAGGTTTGAATGCAAAATATATTTCACACACACGATTACTAGAGTAAAATAACAATTCGTGGGGTCGTAATGACCAAATAACTGAGTTAAACTTCGTGTAAAGTAACAATCATAAGGTAGGGCTCCCGGCGCGAAAATGAGAGGCGCAGTCACTCTAGGCGAGAGTGGGCGGCGGACTGCCTGTTCAGTCTAGGTTGATGTGATTTTTATAATAATAACACAACTTGAAACGTATTTAAACTTTAATGCCGACTGCCATATTTTTTACAAGTGCGCGTGCTTATTCAATACTCTGTGTTGCCACATCCAATCGTATGTGACCATGAACATGATATTTAACTAACTACTAACAAATTATCACATCAAACATCCCCCCGTAAAGCTAATCAGTTTACATATTCTTTCAACTAACTTAACTCATATTCTCTTAAATACAATGGCATTCTAGTGACTCTACCTGATCTTAATCTCCTCTCAGGAACAGCTTCTGTTTGAGTATTATCTGTTACATTATCATTAATATTACCCGATTCATTATTTTGATGACCATGCTCAATATCCTCCAATTGGCAATCAACTAAGTTATCTGTTACATTATCAGGTTGAACAATAAACTTATTTCCACTTGGTCTAATATGTCTTTCATTTCTCCTAACCAAATTACCTTTTTCATTTTTTACAGTGAAAGACCTAGGACCATTAGCATCAATAACTTTCCCTGCACACCACTCTTTATTTGGTGCGTTCTGTATTATTACATTATCTCCCAAAGAAAAGGATTTCTTATCCTTTGCAGTTTTATTATATATGATCCTAGATTTTTCTTTAGCTGACATCAATTGCTCTCTTACATTTAGTGGCACTTTAGGTTTTAACAATTCTTGTGAGCAAGGTAAATTAGTTCTTAATAATCTACTCATCAATAATTCAGATGGACTATATTCCAACCCTGCTACTGGAGTTGTTCTGTAATGCAACAAGGCAACTTCAAAATCAGAATGATCCTCTAAACATTTTTTTAACATTTTTAACAATACCCACTGCTTTTTCTGATAACCCATTCGACTGGGGGTATCGTGGGCTGGACTTAATCAACTCAATATCGAATTTTCGAGAAAAATGTACAAATTCCAAACTGCCAAAGGGCACATTGTCACTTACTATATACCTAGGAATACCATGAGTACAAAAAACTGAAAGTAACTTTTTAATTATATACACAGCTGTTTTATTCCTTAACAACTTCACTTCTATCCACTTAGAGTAGTAATCCACCACAACTAAATAATCTCTTCCAGCAAAATGAGCAATATCCATACCAACTTTGTTAAAAGGCAAGTCAGGTATGTCATGAGACAATAAGGGCTGTTTAGGATTTGATGGCCTGTATTTTTCACAAGCCTTACATTTTAACACAAATTCTTCTATGTCTCGTGACATTCCTGGCCAGTAAAACACCTTTGTAGGACCCCTCTTAAATTTCATAACTCCAGCATGCCCTCCATGAACTATTGACATCATTTCTTTTCTTATATGTCTAGGAATGAGTATTTTATTTTCATAAAATATGAGTTTGTCTTTTACTACTATTAAATCTTTTAATTTATACAACTTTTTCAGTTCAATACCTTGTATATTTTTATCATTTTTAGGCCACCCTGAATTATACCATAACATTATTTGCTGAAGATTTGCATCTTTTGCAGTCTCTTGTCTTAATTCCTGTAACTTATTATCTGAAACTTGTAAGTCTGTTTCTAAACCATATACTACTTCTGAATTTATACTATGTACTAACTCTCTTAGCACTGGATCTAACTGAGCATTGCTTGTGTTATAATGCCTTGACAAATAATCTGCTATATACATTTTTGAACCAGGTACATATCGTATTTCAAAGTTATATTTTAACAATTTGAGAACCATACGCTGCAATCGAGCAGAAATTACTAATATCCTTATTCATTATTGCTACAAGAGGTTTATGATCAGTTTCTACTACAATATGACGCCCATAAATAAACTGATGATACTTATCCATAGCACAACAAATAGCAAACAATTCTTTTTCTATAGAAGCCCATCTTTTTGACATTCAGAATAACATCTTGAATAAAAAGACAGTGGACTTCCTTCTTGTAATAAACATGCTCCCATACCGCTCTTAGAACTATCAGTTTGAAGTACTACATTCCCATTTTTTTTAAGACTGACAATGTAGGAGCAGAACTAATTCTCCTTTTTATTTCTTCAAAAGCTTTAACTTGAGCTGTGCCCCAGTCCCATATTATTTCTTTTTTTAATAATTCTCTTAGAGGTTCAGTGGTTTTTGAATATTGAGGTATAAATTTACTTAAATAGTTGCACATGCCTAAAAACTTTTGCAATTCCTTTACACTTTTGGGTTGTTGTAACTCCTCTATAGCTTTCACATGTTCAGGATCTGGCTTTATACCTGATTTGGACAACATTAACCCTACATACTTGACAGTCTCACATCTATATTGTATTTTGTTTTCATTAAATTTCACATTATGTTTAATTGCTCTGTCTATTACCTTACTTAAAATTTTGCCATGTTCTACCAAACTATCACCAGCTACAATTAAATCATCAAAATATACATGAACTCCCTGTATATCACTAAAAATAGCAGTATTTATTCTTTGCATTACCTCAGGAGCTGAAGAAATGCCAAATGGCATCCTTTTGAAGCAATACCTACCAAAAGGTGTTCCAAAGGTGCACAGTTTATCCTTATCATCCAACAAAACTTGAAAAAACCCATCTTTCATATCTAATACAGTGAAGAACTGCTTACCTGCAAGAGAATTATAAATTTCTTCAGGAGATGGTATTTGATAATTTTCTCTAAGGATGCATTTGTTTAGCTCTTTTGGGTCTAAGCACAAGCGAAGGGACTTATTGGGTTTCTCAACGATAACTAGATTATTACACCATGCTGTTGGTCCCTCTACCTTTTCTATAATACCTCTATTTTCGTAGTTTTCTAAAGTACTTTTAAGCCTGTCTTTAATTGTCTGTGGAACTCTGCGAATAGGTTTGATAACAGGTAGCACTGCTTCTTTTAATTTAATACTGTAGGATCCTATATTTCCTAAGCCTGAAAATACCTCTATATTTGCTTTTACAAAATTTTCTTTTTCACTACGAACAATAGCATCCACTCTTTTCAACAGATTTAATTCGACACAGGCTGGCAGTCCTAACACTGGCTGAATTGGTAAATCAACTATAAAAAATAATAATTTTACTTGTTTCTTTTCTTTAACTACGCAGTTTAATGTGACAGAGTTTCAATTTTTTGATTATTATAAACTACCAACACAGTTGAACTATTTACCAAACAATTTGTCTTATCTTTAATTTGATTATAAATTTTTAACGACAAGGTATTACAATCAGCCCCTGAGTCTAACTTAAATCTTATGTTATTACCATTAATATTTATTACTTCATACCATTGACAATGTTGACTGTTACTTACTGAATCCACCACAAATTCTTCAGAGTCGCTGTCACTCTCTTCCTTTTGAACTGAATTCACCTTTTTTTCTTTTTCCTTTGGTGATTCCTTTTTTACTGAATGAGTGCGACACACAGCAGCAAAATGATTATAGTTATTACAAGTCGCACACCTCTTCCCATAAGCCGGACAGCTACTGATGGGGTGCTTTTTACCACAATAAGTGCAGTCAAGCATTTTCCTCACTCTTTGTCCTATGTCTGCTTTCTTGATGGCATCTATCTCCTGCTTGATTTGCACAGTCATTTCCTGAGCCCTTGATTTTCCTGCTTCTACTGCCCAGCATTGGCTGACGACTTGATCAAGTCCAATGTCGGCCTCCCTCAACAACCTCTCCTGCACTCCCTTGTCTCTGATTCCGATGACGATCATGTCTCTCACCAGCCTGTCCTCTTGATCCTTAAAGTCGCACTGTTTTGCTTGGATTTTTTCTTGATGGCATCTATCTCCTGCTTGATTTGCACAGTCATTTCCTGAGCCCTTGATTTTCCTGCTTCTGCTGCCCAGCATTGGCTGACGACTTGATCAAGTCCAATGTCGGCCTCCCTCAACAACCTCTCCTGCACTCCCTTGTCTCTGATTCCGATGACGATCATGTCTCTCACCAGCCTGTCCTCTTGATCCTTAAAGTCGCACTGTTTTGCTTGGATTTTTAAATTCTATGAAAATACTCAGGAGCACAGCTGACTCCATATGGTAGACGTTTAAAGCGGTACCGGCCAAAAGGTGTATTAAAAGTTGTGAGGTAAGAGCTCTTCTCACTCAATTTACACATCCAAAATCCACTACTTGCATCCAAGGTGGAGAAAAATCTAGCACCAGCCACCTTGGCACGGACCACATCTACTGATGGAATAGGATAATGAGTCCTCTTTATAGCCTGATTTAAATTACGAGGGTTTAGACATACCCTCAATTGACCATTTTTCTTTTCTACTAAGATTAAAGAACTCACCCATTCAGTAGGTTCTGTGACCTTGGTAATGACATCCATTTTTTCCATTTTCTCAAGTTCTTGTTTAAGTCTTTGATGTAATGCAAATGGGACCTTCCTCGGAGCATCCACTTTTGGCTGAATCTCAGGATTTGTACTTATGTGACACTCACCAGGAAGACAACCAAGACCGGTAAAAACAGAATGATTATATTCCACAAGTTTATTTATATTTTGAGACTGACTTTACTGTAATGAAAATGACTGTGATTGACTTTTTGTGACTTTAGGACATATTGCTTGACTTGAATTTGACTCATTTTGACTTATTTCAGAATACAATTGACTTATATCACTTTCTGACCTTTGCATGCTTGTAGTGTCTACACAGAAAACTCTTTTAATTAGTCCCATTTCTGAGCAAGTCAGTTTACCCGTACTGGGTAGTTGAAGAATTCACATTTGCAATTATAAAATTAATTTGTTTTGTCATATACAGATTATTAAATTGAAATTTACACTCAAAGTTTTGTTGACCTATTACTTCTAGACTATTACCAGTGTATGACTTAATTTTTACATCAGTATTAGATAGTGAACTTTTAGTAATAAGTGTATCATAAACACTTTTTGACATAATATTGACATCACTGCCTGTATCAATAATACAATTTACTTGTGAATTATTTATATATAAATTAATTGTCCATTCACTTGAAAATGACTTGGATGACTGTATATGACCTATAAAGAATTCATCATGTTCTGACTGAACCTGTTGCGTGTTACTATTTGACTGTACATATTTTCTCGACTTTGACTGAACTGACCGACAACAGACTGCAAAATGACCAACTTTTTCAAATTTTTTGCACTTTGCACCTAATACTGGGCACTTATAACGATGCACCTGACCACATCTTGTACAAACTTCCTGTCTTGACTGCTGACTATATTGACTGACATTCCTTGAGTTAGACTTGGATCCTGAGCGTGACTGACTTGTATTATACAGGACTGAACTTTTTTCTGCTGTCAATTCATCTGTCTGATGTCTGGAAGCAAGCATGGCCTTTGCCATGTCTAAAGCCTTATCAAGATCCAACTTATCTTCAAGCAATAATTTTTCTCTTATATAATTGTATTTTTGATGCATGTTACATATGAACATTATTTTGATTAGTCGCTCTTGCAGCTGTCCTAGCTCACAGTTTTGTGACCTTAATTTTAATGTGCAAGCAAAATCGTCCAAGGTTTCATTTTCACTTTGTTTATACGTGAAAAAATTATGACATTCATATGTAAGGTTAGCTTTTGGGGCAAAGTGATTTTGAAACAATTCTATTAGCTCGTCATATTTAATATTATCCTCATCTTTTCCAAATGTATTAAATACATCCACGCCCTTTTCACCTATGACATGTAGAAATAAGGCTACTTTTCTGCCATCACTCTCTTCATCCAAACCAGACGCACGTAAATAAAATTTAAATGACTGCACCCATTTTTTCCATTGTTGAGCCATGTTACCATTCATCACCATGGGTTGCGGACTGGACATTCCAGAAAGTTTCTTGGGCTTTTGATTTTCATCAGACATGACGCCGACCTGACGCCGACTCTTCACAGGAGAATTTCACAATGACTCACACTGTGCCAATGTTTCCAGTACCTGCGTCAACTTTCGGACGATTCACTACTTGAAATGGGACGATTTTTACCCGAAAAGGACGGCTGGGGAAATATTAATTGTTACGATTGAATGAAAAAAGTATACATGAATGAGTACTGTCATATTTTTAGGACACAAATAAAAAGTGAAAAAAAAAAAAACGAAGATATTCAATATTTTAATTTTGTTCTGGTATATCTTTGGTCGGCTCAAACTTAACGACATCCTTGATTCCTGAACTCGTTACCATCACAGAACATATATACCCTAACGTGGTTACCATCAAAGACACTAAGGTATTAGTGTTGAAGCGGGTTCTACTTTTCGTCTTGATCCTTTTCAGTTTACTGAAAACTCTTCCCACCCTTGCATTTGCAAATCGTAAAACCAACAGCATTCCAATATTTTTTCTGATGTCTGGGTATTTTACATTCCCGGCAATATCCTTCATTTGGAAAACTTTTTTCCAGAATTCAGCTCAATAACCGAATGATTGTAGTTGTTTGTGTGCGTGGAACGTAAAGGCAAGCGATATGGGATCACTGGGCGTGAAAAAAGGATGGCTACTTATATGATATTCGGCAGTAGTCTGAAATTGCATTCACGTGCTGCGCGTATCGTTTTTACTTAAAGTTTTACGCATTTCTGTAATTTTTATACCTGCGTTTTGTTATTTGCATACCTAACAGCATTTTTGTACTAAGAAAAGTAAACTATTGTAGTTGGCCATTTGAAAAGGGACGGGAAGGGACTAAATATATGAACGGACATCGAAGGAACGTAAAGATGTCTAAACGGACAAAAATCGTCCCTTTTGGGACGTTCTGGCATCATTGCACTGTGCAATGACCAATGACTATAATAATGATGACACATAGATTACGAAACCACTTCTGACACCATGTTTTGGTTGATGTTGATAATTAAAAAACATTTATTTAATATAGGTAGGTGTAATTCAGTATCTAATCCTAGTTCGGACGCCATCTTATATCTAGTGATGTTCTATATCAAAAGTGACGTTACCTAATCATAAAATTTTTCTCGTTTATCTTAATAAGACTGATTAGCCAAATATAATCACGTGTCTTATTCGCCCAGTCCGTACCTTATGATATCAGTTTCGTGACGGATATTCTCAGTATCGTTACCTATCATTTTAGTTACAAATTTAAAATGTACACTTTTTCTGAGTATGACCCTTACTTATACTACCGGTTTTATATCGAGAAAGTTGGCTCGCTTTGTAAAATGTGATATTTGCGCAAAGTTATTCGGAGATGCCAATGCCTACCAAAAAAGCTTAATAACTTTGAAACATTGTTGTTGTGCTTGGTTTGCTCGTCTAAAGACGTAACAAATATTCTAATTAAAATCGAAAAAAATCTTAAAGGTATATTGCAAAAGCAGTTTCGGTCTGAACAGTATTATCTTCATGCGATTCAATTTTTCATGGAACATTTGTTAAAATCGAACTGCGAACATGACGCGACCCACAGAGTTTAACTTATTAAATCCTTTATTCCCGTTGTCCCCGTATGCCATATCCCCGTCACGGGGACAGCGGGCCGTGATTAAATTTATTTTCCGTTGTCCCCATAACGTACATTCGGCTAACGGGGACAACGGGAAGAAAACTTTTCACAAATCGTTGTCGGATTAGTCGAAAAATGACAGATTCTAGAAATGTCAGACGAGTTTAAAACGCCATATTCTATGAATGCCAGATTCTACAAATGTCAGATTCTATAAACTCCAGATTCTAATAATGCCAGATTCTATAAAGGCCAGATTCTAATAATGCCAGATTCTATTAATATCACATTTTTGTTACAATTGCAATATAATAATTTCCGTGTGTAAAAATTTCCGCTAATTTCAAAAGTTGTTGTTTAAACTTTCTCTTCTACCAGAAAAAAAACTGCAAATTTTATGGAAATAAAAAAGACAGTTATTGAGAAATTATTTAATAATAAAATAAGAATGGAAAAACACAAAATCACAAAGTTATCGTCATTCCCAAACTTTTCTATTAGTTTAGTTAAATAAAACATACTTGATCTACAACAATAATCAAAGCTACCAGATTCGTTCAAAAAAAATCTTCACTTACATTAAAAAATCATCATAAAAAAATTAACACTAATCAAAATCATTGTCAAAATAACTTGTTCTACTATATAGTAATAAACTTTACAGCAGCAGTTGTACATATATAATTTTTTTTTAAAGTCTTTGACATTTATTTCTCCCCCTTGTAACTGATTTAACAATCGTTTATACTTTTTATCAAATGCAACATATTTATTTCGGCGGTTCTTCCTTTGTGATTCGAATAAAGAATTTTTTATTTTTATGTCAAAATGTCTAGCTTCCTTTCTTAGTTTTTGGACAAAGAAGAACAGATTGGGTCTTTTCGGGATCAGCACATTCATACGATGGTGCCACCCCTTCAGTGCATTAGTGGTCCGGTGGCGTTGTCCGGCGCAACTCAGAAGCCTTGGATGTAGTCGTGGGTACCACTGATTTTGAAAATAAAATTGAAATCGATCCATACTATGCTGAGTTTCCACTTCAATATGTTCTAATATTATATGCCACCCTTCGGGTATGTGATGGGGTGGCAAAAGTGGGAGAATACAAACCATGCGAATTATTTTTCTTTCCTCACGTGATCGTGTTACTTGTAACTCTTTAGCCTTTTTTTAATGGCTTTTTGGAAATGAAAGTAACATCCACTAATGTTTGCTTCTGGAAACACATATCTAACCGCGTTCATAATGGCCATAGTCACATTTGAAACTAGTTATTTTAACATGTAAAACTTTTTACAAAAAAATACAACCGACTTTTACACAAAAAATCAAAAAAGTGCAAAATAACTTTAATTTCGGTACTCGGTGTTTGTGGTTGCTTTTTCGTTTTTTGAGCACCGACTTCCGAAATTAAAGTTATTTTGCACTTTTTTGATTTTTTGTGTAAAAGTCGGTCGTATTTTTTTGTAAAAAGTTTTTTATTTTGCACTTTTTAGTGGTACCTACACCCCCTCCCCTCCCCCCCATTGGTGTATAAAAAAACGTACCTACTGCTCCTTTGCAGACAATGTAGATACTTTTTTAGATTTTTGTTGATTTTACGAAAACCGCTGGGTTGATTTCGATAAAATTTTCATGGGACCCTTTGGGAAGTATACCCTTTCCAACAAAAAAAGAATTTTTCAAATCGGTTGACAAGCGACTGAGTTATGCGCGAACAAACATAAAAAAAACATACAAACATCCGAACTGAGAACCTCGTCCTTTTTTAGAAGGCGGTTAAAAACATCTGTAATTAGCGTGAAAAGTCTGGTATACGTAATCTGTGTCTTATCTGGCAATAGCGCATATAATACGGGTATTATGTTGGTGGCACTTTCATCCGAATTTAAGTCTAAATGAAGTGAGAATAACTGATGGAATGGCTGGGGTACACATTTAAAAGTACCGTCAGCGTAATATACTTTTCTATAATTACGCATTGTTCTTCTGGCCAATGTCGATGAAAAGATTACAATTTTGTGTGTACTTCCATCTTCCGTTACAAGAATTTTTTTACCTAATCCTTTCGGCATAAAAACATCTTCCAATTTGTCAAACACCAATTTTTTTGCATTTAAAAACTTCTTTCTTGCATTATACAGGCAATCTTTCTTGTCGAAAAAGTTCGGGATGTGTGAATTTTTTTCTTGACGTACTCGGTAAAATGTTGTCTTCAAACTCTTTTTCAAATAAAGGTTTTATTGGTGCCAAATTATCGCACACTTCTTTTTTGAGTTTATTCATTTTTAAGAAAACATCGTTTTTTTGTAAATCAGGCTGGCAAGTGTGTTGTGGTTGTCTCAAAATTATTTTGCAATCTGCATCTATTGTTATCGATGTGTTGCAGCATTTTCTATTTATGCAACGCCAACATGAACTCCCGCTTTTATTTGTTCTATTAATTTTATTATATGGAAAACCGTTAAGTAAAAGTGTGTACAAACTCACTTGTGTGTGTATAAACTCACTAGTCACTTTCCATATTTTAAATAATAATAACAACAACATCACAATAGTCGATAATTAATAACTGACCTTTAAAATAACTGAACTACCTACATTTTAATAAAATCATTTATGAGTGTGCACTATGGTAGTAGATTAATTATAATATACTAGCTGCTGCCCGCGACTTCGTCCCCGTGGAATCCCCGATTTTAAAACATTCTTTATCGCTGCTCCACTCCTATTGGCTTAAGCGTAATGGTATATAGCCTAAAGCCTTCCTCGATAAATGGTCTATTCAACTCAAAAAGATTTTTTCTGTTCGAACCCGTAGTTCCTGAGATTAGCGCGTTCAAACAAAAAACTCTTCAGCTTTATAATATTAGTATAGATCAAAGTTTTTCAATCTGTGGGTCGCGACCCCTAGGGGGGTCGCGAAGCCTTAATCGGGGGGTCGCCAGCTGAAAGAAAAAGTCGAGGTTCTTACACAACTGAAACACAATTTTAGTGAGAAGGATGTGCTTGTTTATTTTTCAAAAGTTTATCAAATTGTGGTGCTATTTTTGAAACGTTAATAATGAAATTATTTTCTAATTGCAGCCTATTTCTCTTTTTAGTTTTAATGTCTACCATTGAAGAAAATGTTAGTTCACACAAGTATGAAGTGGCGAATGGCACTAATAATTTAAGAGCTTCCCTTGCCAGCTCTGGATATTCGTGTTTTCTTTTCATCCAAAATACGTCGACACTTTGCGAATAAAATTCCATTTTAAGCATGCCATCAGCAGCTAAATCTAGAAGACATTCTTTCATTTTTGTGGTGATATCAGCCAGGTCTATTGATTTGTCCAAAAAAGGGTGTTAAATAATGGACACGTTGTATTTTCTACACGTTTTATTAAGAGTCAGAACATAAAAGCTTACAAACATTTCGCTTGTTGAACCGGAAGTGATTTTTGTACAAAAAACAGTTGCCATAATAAAACTAACGACAGAGTATAAAAAATAATAATTATCTGTGGTCCAGATTTTAGTCTCTCAACATCCTCCAACGCCGAAAACAAATTAAATCGCATATCGATTTAAAAATAAAAAATACAATCGATTGACGCGTTTCAGAACGCAGCATTGGATGTCAAATTCAAATGACATTAGTGTAGTGACAACCTTGTCAATCAGTGACATTGACGTTCAAAACAAACATAAGATATTACAAAATTACACAAATCTAATTTTTTTTTGAACCACATAATGTCTAAAATATGCTAACATTACACATTGAATTAAATTGGTAAGATTTAAATGTCTATGACATTAATTTCAGGTTAACCATACACGTTATCTTATACAAATACACATTTTCTTTAATAAATTGTTAAGATTAAATATAAATTCTTCAATAATTATGTTAACAATCAAAATTTGTAATAACCATGAATCTCACAATAGATACTCTAACACCAAAGGTTCACACAAAATCAAGTAAGTATAATTTATTTTGACTATGTTATGTCAAACTTGGTAAGTCTTAAACTTATGTAAACTACACATTGTTTTCTAATAATTAAATACCATTGACTGATATATTAAGCAGTTTTATTTAATACAATTACATACGAAATACGATTGGTGCAGACAATAAAGCTACACATAATATAGTTGGAACTTACTTGGAATTCTCACAGATCTCCCACTACGAGTGGACTGCTGAGTATTTGGTGGAATCTCTACTGTTGGTGTAGAGGTGTTTTGTGACCCCTGCTCCTCAGGAAATGTGTCTATCTGTTGTGGGGAATCATTAAAAGTAACTGACTGATCCTGCTGGAAGGTGTCAGCTGCAGAGAGTTCTAATTTATATAGTCTTTGGACTGGACGAACCTTGATACCTAATGCAGTCTTCACACGTGCTGTTCTTTCAACACCATCTCTACCTGCAATTATTTCAATTATTAACCCTAATGGCCATTTTATTCTCTTTTCTTCAGTCTCTATAAGTACTATGTCTCCCACTTTAATTATATCATTTTTTTCTTTCCCCCTTTGAACTAATAAATACAAATACTCTGTCTTAAATCTCTGTCTAAATTGGTCTCTTAAATACTGTAAATGACGATTTAAGTTACTAACATCTATCTGATCTAAGTCATCAACATCACTTGTTGGAATGGGTTGAATGAAATATGCTGGAGTAAGAGGCTCCAAACAGTCACCTTTATCCGAACCTACATAAGTGAGTGGCCTTCCATTCATTATAGCTTCGCAATCACAAATAAGAGTCTGAAGTTCGTCATACATTACAGAAGCATTACCTAGTACACGACGCAGTGACTCTTTCATAATTCTAATTAAACGTTCCCAAAAACCTCCCCACCAAGCAGCGGATGGTGCATTCATTTTCCAGGATATGCGGTGTATGGTAGATGATCTCTGGACCTCCTCCCAATCTAGAGAAGTAAGTAAATTTTTCGTACCATGAAAATTTGTGCCATTATCTGACATTAACATGTCACTCCGTCCCCGACGTGCAATGAATCTCCTAAGACACATTATAAATGCTTCTGTGGAAAGAGATCTTGTTAGTTCTAAATGCACGGCGCGATAAACTGCGCATGTGAATAATACTATCCAAACTTTTTCACCATTGCGTAAAAATAGGGGGCCTGCTAAGTCCACACCTGTGACTTGAAATGGTGAGGTACTCTCTAGGCGCTCAGGAGGCAATGGTGCAGTTGGAGTCTGAATTGGTTTAGATTTATACCTATTACAAATGACACAATTTGAAATAATTGATTTTATAAGTCGTCGAATACCTATAATCCAGAATCTTGTGCGAATATCTGTTAGCAAGGTACCAACCCCAGCATGTTGGAGTTGTAGATGTCTCTGCCTCACCATTAGTTCCACTAGTTTATTATTTGCTGGAAGTAGGTAAGGTGATTTTACTTGTTTTGTAAATTCTGAAGATAATATGAGTTTAGTTTTTACTCTAATTAATCCTTCTTTATCAACATATTGTGATAGAACTTTTCCTTTTTCTAAAAATTCTTTACTCTTTTCTTGAATTAGTTTTATCAGTACCTTTTCTGCCTTTTGATACTCAGTAAATGTTATTTCACCTTGCCTTTTCTTATTTATGTGTTGAAGGTTATATATATACCTTAAAATCCATGCTGTCATTCTCACTATTTTAGTGTATTTAGAGAAGTAACATAGAATTCTATCTAATAAGCTTTCATTAATACATACATTTGAGCATACCGTCTTTTTAGTTTCCAGATGTACCTGACGTTCGTCGATAACCAGTTCAGACCGTGGCCATTCCTCTGGTGTCAGCTGAAGCCATGTGGGGCCTTCCCACCAACGACAGTCTAGAAGAGTTTTTGCACTGCAGCCTCTGGATGCCAAATCCGCCCAATTATGTTCACCTGGAATGTGATACCAATCATTTATGTTTGTGTTTTGTCTAATTTCTTTTACCCTATTACCTACAAAAGTATTTAAGGGCAGTTCTCTTTTTATCCAGCTTAATGTTACGCCAGAGTCTGTCCAACAGTATTCCGAGCAATCATGTAAGTTTACACTTTTTCTAGCACTAGCTAACAGACGTGACCCAATTAACGCAGCTAACAACTCTAATCTAGGAATAGTTGTTTTGTCAGGAGGAGCTACTTTAGATTTGGCTGAAATTAAACTAACTATTACATTGTTTTTTCCTTCAGATCTCAGTAAAACCCTGTGGTTTTACTGAGATCTGAAGGAAAAAACAAGCCAACAAGGATGCCAGCAAGGATGGTTATGGAGCTGTCTCCATAACCATCCTTGCTGGCATCACAAAATAAATGTAAACTTACTTTACAGGTACTCAAAATGTTTGCTGATAATCTACGTGGAATACTGCAATCATTAAGATAATTTACATATTTATACCATTACTTAAATTTATGTAACAAATTAGATGGGATTTCATCATCCCAAGACAATTTTTGTTGGCATGTTTCCTGTAAAATTTGTTTTGGTGGTAACATTGCCTGTGCTGTGAACCCTATAGGGTCAAATATCTTTTGGGTAATTGATAATAATTCTCTCTTTGTGATATGTTGTAGAGAGTCAATATCAGGTAAGTTTTTACAATGACATGAAAGTTCATCAGAGACAGTGTCCCAGTCGAGACCCAGTACTGAAATGTTTTGTTTACCTGTTTCATTAATAGGTAGGGATGCAGATGTTACCCAAAGTCTTAAATTAAATTTTGCTTCATCCATAATTTGTTTTGATTTAGTAATGAACTCATAAGTCTCCTGTTCTGTATCTAAACTAGTAAGGCAGTTATCTACATACATTGATATTTTCAACCTCTGGGCTGTTTCTTGGTTTTCACCTGTGACACCTTCCAAATGATGCATTAGTGTGGCTGACAGTAAAAATGGACTTGAGGTCAGGCCAAAAACTACTCTACAATGCCTATATTCTATAATCCGTAGCATAGATTTATTTTCCCACCACAAAAATTTTAAATAGTGTCTATCAGGTGTTGGTAAACTAATTTGCAAGAATGCCTTTTCTATATCTGAGGTTATACCAATAGCACCTTTCCTAAACCCAACTAATAAGTTAGGTATGAGATCTATGAAATTAATGCCTTTTTCTAAACAGGAATTTAAACTTAATCCATTTTTATCAGAGGCTGAAGCATCAAAAACTGGTCTGATTGTACTTGTCAGACTTGAATCTTTAATTACTGGTCTATGTGGCAGATAGTGACCCATCTTATGATTAATATCAGCTTCTGGTACTTGTTCTATTATACCCAATGAAAGCCAATCTTGAAAAATAGTATTATACTCATCAAATCTATCACAAATAACCAATTTTCTTGTAGTTGAATCTAGTCTACTTTTTGCTATTTCGTAATTAGGTAAAAGAGATTCATAACCTACTTTAAAAGGAAGTTGAACTTCATACCTGCCATCCAAGTTGACTTTTATGGTATCTTCAAAACTTGCCATGGTTTCAGCAGCTGCTACTTCTTTAGATTTCACTGTTTTTTCACCAGTAACCTGCTAAATCATTATTAATGCACATTAAATTAGTAATGGTTTTGTTTGTGTGGCCGACTCTGCCCTGTAAAGTCCATCCCAACAGAGTTCCAATAGCCACCAGCCCATTTCCTAGTTGGACAACTGCACCTGTCAATATAAAACCTGAAAAGTCTGCTCCAATCAACAAATCTATTTCAGAAGTTTGCCCTTTATCAGTCAATATGATATTTTTACTTTTTAACAACTCAAATATTTTACTGTCATTACAATTCACTGATGGTACATTATTGCAAATACAATTTTGGCTTAGAGCTATCATATCTATTTGAAAAGACTGATCTACACTTTTGACTGTGATATTATAAGTATTATGTTCTTCTGTCTTAGTTTGTAATCCACCAAAGAGTGAATGTGACAAGATTTCTTTTCTTATTGGAGGGATTTGAAGTTTATCAATGACTTCTTGTTTGACATAAGTGCGTTGTGATCCACTGTCAATCATAGCACGAACCGGCATCTTTTTATCTTGATACTGAATCTCCACTATAAGTGTTTGCAGTAGTGTGGAGCCTTGTGTTGCTAAAGATGTAACAGTAGAAGATGGTTGACTGGCGGGTTCACCTTCGTTTGACTTGAACTTCTGATCTGGACAAAGTATTGTGGCATGTCGTTTTCCACAGATTAAACATTTTATGAATGCTTTACAAGTTTTAAAATTGTGTCCTGGTTTAAAACAATTAATACATGCTCTTTTGTTCTTCAAATGCTCTTTTCTTTCTCCTAGAGACAATTTATATATTTTATAGCATTCAAGACTAGTATGATTGTTTTTATCACACCATATGCATGATTTTGTTTGGGTATTTGACACAGTATTTCCTTTAGTTGTGGATACTAAGCAGCTAGCCGTTGACTCTTCTTTGACTTTTGTATTAAATGAAGATTTCGCCATCTGAATACGCTGGTTGCTTTCCACTTCCCGCTCTAGGAACTTCAATAGTTTGTCCAATTCATCTTGCATTTTGTTGCAATGGGTGGTTGACCTTTCCCAGGCTCTTAGAATATCATCTGGGAGAGCAGATTCCACCATAGGTAATATGAATGCAGCATGCACCTTGGCTACTCCTAATGTTTCTAGAGCTCTTAGCTGTGCACTAAGTTTGTCATACAAATAAGTCAGATCTAAATTATTTTCTCTCTTCTCTAGAATAAGAGACAAAAGTTCTCTGACGTAATATTGGACTAATAATTCTTCACGTGCATAGCGTAATTTCAAGTGTTTTATACACTCATTATAATTTTCGGCTGAGACTGGGTAACTTTCTACCAGGGATCTAGCTTCTGTTCCCGGGACAATGGCCTGCAATAGGTATTGAAATTTGTGCTCGGGTTTGAGCTTTTCGTCCTCGTGAATAGATTTGAAATGTGCCCAGAAAGAGAGCCAATTTTTGATGTCGCCATCGAACTTTACAATTTCGAGTTTCGGCAGACTTATTTTAGAATTTTCACACTTGATGTTCTGTAGTTTTTCTTCGTTATCCAACTTCATGAGGTTTTCCCAGCGTGTATCGAGTAGAAGCCATCTTGTTTTATAGTTGTCGGCCTCTTCATACTCCTTTTCTAATACTGATTCCAGAAAATTAGGGTCACCCAGTATCATTAATTTTATCTCGGCGTCTAAATTTTCCAGATTACTCCTCAAATCGGATAACTTTCTCCACGAACTTTTGATTTCTACTACATCGTGACTCCGGTTCAAAATGGCTTCTAGACTATTAGTGGCTTTAGTGAATAATCTTCTAATCACTAACCTGTCTTTGATTTTCGACTCCATTTTCTTCCTTGTATTATTATTTCCTTGTTCACGGTCGCCAGATGTTAAATAATGGACACGTTGTATTTTCTACACGTTTTATTAGGAGTCAGAACATAAAAGCTTACAAACATTTCGCTTGTTTAACCGGAAGTGATTTTTGTACAAAAAACAGTTGCCATAATAAAACTAACGACAGAGTATAAAAAATAATACTTATCTGTGGTCCAGATTTTAGTCTCTCAACATAGGGTTTAAAATCCATCTACGCCCATTGTCAGCTTCAGAGTGCAAGTCTGGAAAGTATGTCAAAAGTTTCTCTTGTAAATTATGCAAGCTCTGTATCATGCAAGGAATGTGAGCCGATACTGCAAAACTTTGGTCTGTTGCATTATCTTCAATAATCTTCTGAACACATGGAAAAGACTCAAACATTTTGTTTTGTAGAGAGGTTGACCACAAACGAAGTTTTGCGTGAAATGCTTTTACTTTATCTTTAGCTGTTAAAATATTTTCTTCTCTTCCTTGAAGGTTCTTGTTCAAATTGTTAAGGTGGCTAAAAAGATCTGCCAAAAATGCTAATTTCAAGAGCCAAATAGGGTCAGAAAAACGATAAGCATGTTCAGATTTTGCATCTTGTAAGAACATTAACAATTCAGCTCTCATTTCCAGAACTCTTGTCAATACCTTTCCTTTGGATAGCCACCTGACCTCTGTGTGATAAAGGAGATTTTGATGAAGCGAGCCCATATCTTCACAAACGATTCTGAATAGCCGGGTTTGCAAAGCTTTACCTTTGATAGAATTCACAATTTTTATAGCCTCCTTGAGCACGTCATTTAAATGAGAAGGTACTACCTTAGCAGCTAGAGCCTGTCGATGAAGAAAACAGTGTGTCCAGGATATGTTTGGCATTATCGTTTTTAATTTTGCAATGAGATGCTATTTTTGCCAGTCATAGCTTTAGCGCCATCGCTACAAATAGCGATACATTTTTTCCAATCAATATCGTAGTCGCAAGCGCTTTCTAAAAACATATCGTACAAACACTGGCCAGTAGTGTTGGCAGGAAGTGCTTTGCAAAATAAGATTTCTTCCGCGATACTGTCATCTGCCGCAAAGCGCACAAATACGACAAACTGTGCACAGGCGGAAACATCTGTAGATTCGTCAAACTGCAAAGCAAAATGTTGGCTGTTCTTTAATTTTTCGACTACTTGTTCTTGAATATCCTTGGCCATATCGTTTATTCTTCGTGAAATAGTATTGTCAGAAAGTGGTATGTTTTTTAATTTGTTTGCTTCCTGCTTACTGACCATAATTTCAACCATATCAAGTGCTGCTAGCAAAATAAGATTTTCGGCAATTGTATGTGGTTTCCCTGCTTTAGCAACTCGATATGCGACTTTGTAGCTAGCTAATAATGCTGACTCGTTGACACTGGATGCCTGAAAATAAATCAAACAATATAAAAGTGAATAGTCAATAAAAATTAAAGACGCGGAACCTTTGCATATCGAAATTAAGTATAATTAAAAGTTGTATGCAAACAACAAAGAAATAAACATCATAAAACATCAACAGTAAAATTAGCAACAATTAGAATAGACTCGCCTTAAGCTTATCGCTTAAGTGCATTAAGGGTTTTAACAACACTTCGTGGAGACTAGGAAAACATTATTTTATTACTTACCTGAATTATAGTATTTTGCTGCTGACTAAGAGCTTTCAACTTTCGTTCAAAGAAATCCAACGGCTTATCAGCTTCTTTTTGATGCTTGGTTGTGAGATGCCGCATGAGCTTTGACGGTTTCATACTCTCACGTGATAAAACATCGCCGCAAATTACACATTGAGGTTTATTATTTATGACTGTGAACCCGTATTTCAAATAACTGTCATCGTAATGTCTATTTTTTTTCGGGTTTGATTCACCACCACCGCTATTGACACTCGTACCAGATGTTGAAGGCTGCGACCTTTTGAGAAATTTATCCATTTTACAAACGCGCGGAGCAAGCGAAAAAACAAAAGAATGACGTCCGTACTCATCGGTGACTGCGCTTAACTCAGTGAGATGAGAGTTGAAACAAAAGAACATTGCGGGTGGCAGCGGGTGGCGCGCGCGGGGCGCTTACTGTCGCCGCAACGACAATGCGGTGTGGCAACGTTGCCGTCGCCGACGCAGTTTGGCCCGTGAGAATAATAGATAAATGTACCAAATAGGAAAAAAACATTACCTAACTAACGTATGTAGTCTTTTAATTAAATTATTTCTTTGGCTTTCTATGACACAAGGGGGTCGCCAGAATATTTCAACCTAAAAAGGGGTCGCGAAATCAAAAAGATTGAAAAACACTGTATAGATAAATAAATGGTTAATAATTGATTCATCATTTTCTATTATAAAGCAGGAAATAACACGATAATTAAGCACATGATTCGATAAAAAATATCCTATTCTAGCTATTCTCTGGTCGCATCGTTATTCACAAATCTACCTACAAGATGTCGCTGTACGTCAAAACATGACAGTTTTCTCTTATAAACGCTTTTTCTTTCTTTTCTTCTTTCTTCTTTCTTCTCTTAGTCTATGAATGAATAATTTTTTTCTTACATGATTGATGGCTTCGAAATATAAAAAAAACCCTTCATTATGTTATACATATGTAGGTCAATGACTCTTTTTTTCTGATAGAAGAGAAAGTTTAAACAACAACTTTTGAAATTAGCGGAAATTTTTACACACGGAAATTATTATATTGCAATTGTAACAAAAATGTGATATTAATAGAATCTGGCATTATTTGAATCTGGCATTATTAGAATCTGGCCTTAATAGAATCTGGCATTATTAGAATCTGGCCTTTATAGAATCTGACATTTGTAGAATCTGGCATTCATAGAATATGGCGTTTTAAACTCGTCTGACATTTCTAGAATCTGTCATTTTTCGACTAATCCTCGTTGTCCTTTTAAAAGTAACTACTTACATGTGTTCCCCTTTACACTTTCACCAACATCACCAGATCTCAATATGAAGTTCACAAATAACTACAATAACTAAGTAAACTAGCTAAATAAACATGTAATTAAATTAGTTTACCTATTTTTATGAAAAATTGAGGGCATTATCATTCACAATAATCTAATATTTCGATCGAATTCATTACATAAAAAACATTTATCTACCGCGCACCAAGACTAATCTACCAATATTCCATACACTTTGTATGTATGCGGTTAAAAAGAAAAAAGGGGGCTGTCGGCAATAATTTTTATTTATTTTTATTCAACTATATTAACGGGGACAGTGTACGGGGACAACGGGAAGTATTTTTATATATTTAATTGAAGTACCGCTGTCCCCGTAGGACGCCGGACGGGGTCACGGCGTACGGGGACACCGGAAATAAAGAGCGTTCATCCGTAAAAACCACGAGTCAAAATTGATGATTTCCGACGGACAATAAAACGATAATCTATTTAATTCGTAGATAAGATATTGATTTCAAATTATTGAGGATTTCATAATCTAGTGCATGGCTGAAAAATATTTTCAAATGATCGTAAAGTTTTCTCATTAGAACAGTTTTTACTCAATCCCTTTTAAAAACTAGCGGTCGATGGTCTACGCAGATGCTAGATAAAAGTAAAACCATAAACCACAGACTTATAGAAATATAACTATTAAAAAACAATAACATTTACTAGTGCATGGCTGAAAAAAAAACGTAATTATTGTAAGTTTTTATACAAGAAAAGTATACTCAAAAGTGTCATTTTTAGCCACTTTTCGAGTTATTAAACGTGTTATTTTGGGGTGAAATCAAAGGTATTTTTGTTGTTTTTTAGACCTAGTAAATGAAGACATTTACGTTCTAAAACATGGTTCATTTTTTTTTAAAATAACTTCTATATTAATTTTACTATAAATTATTTAGTACTACTATATAATCGGCGCGGAATCGCACCAGCGCTCATGCCGCTCCCGACGCCCGCCCACGACGGACGTGCCGCTCCCCGCTGCTCTCCCGTTATCGTGCTCAGTGTCGTGTGTTCGTTCCGTCACGCTCCAGCCGTGACGTCACCTGTGGTCGCCGACTACAACCCCGATCCGAAGCCGCCTTTTTCAAGGCAGTGGACGACATCTGTTTCTATTTTGGGTAGCTGTTCAAACGTAGTGCCCCTTCAGGGAAAATCCACAGTTTCGTGGTCCTTGGATTGGGATACCTCACGGTGCCAACGAAGCCAAGGGGTGTTGACCTGATACACCGGCCTAAGCCCCCTCAGGGCTAAGTCAAATCGGAAGGGCTTTGGAACGCGGCCTTGGGGGCTTGCTTAGTCGCTGCCATCTGTCTAACCCCGCTCTCTTTCAGCCTTGCACCCGATGTGGTTGGGTGTCTCAACCCCTTCACACTTTATCGGTCTTCGGACCCTAGGGCCCCACTGCACAATAAGATCGGCAGTGGGTTTACAAGCTTAGGGCACACAAAAATAGGCACTCACCTCCCTGTCTACACCCGACAGGGAGGGTACACATCCCCGGGATATCCCACCCGGGGAGTTAGGAATTAGGAAGCACAGGGAGTTGCAACAACGCTTCTCCTTGATGCCCATTAGGAGCTAGTATCCCCCCTGACCCCCCCCCCCCTTACTTTCCACCATGACGGAAGCTAGCATACTAGCGTTCGTCACGGAAACTGTACTCAAGGACCCCGAAATTGTTGTCAAATATGGCAAACAAGTAACAGAGGTGCTCTGCAGGGATCAGGACTTTGTTGCCAAATTTGGCAGCGAACTTGCCCGCATACGGCAAGAATGTACCGTCCCTGAGAGCCCTCTCTCCCCGCCGCCTACTGAAAAGCAGGCTTCCAAGAACTGGGTACCTAAGCAGGTACCCACCACCAAAAACCCTGCTCCAGCCCCCACGACTTCCGCGCTATTGTTCATAAAACAACAGTCGGCGCCGCCGCCACCCAATCCGCTACCGGGAACTCGAACCCAAGCCCCACTGAATCCCGTGCATCCTCCCCAGAGGAAATGGACATCGCCGTGCCATCTCCCTCTGAGACCTCTGACTCCTCCTCCTCTGAGGACGACTTCCAGGTCGTAGCCGGAGGGAAGAGGAAGAAAAAGAAATCCCCACCCTCTGAGCAGGCCCTCAAAAAGGCCGCCCCCACCCACCCCTCCCCCCCGTCTTCAGCCCCCCAATCCCGCCCCTCCTCGGCAGCTGGGTCCTCCCAGCAGGCAAGCCGACCCGCCAGCCCGATGGCAGTCGAGGCCTCCGCTCTAAAGGTCCAACCTCCGCCACCCGTGTTCATTCACGATAAGGCCAAATGGACAGAGGTGTCCACTGCCTGCAAGGCCAGGCAAATCAATTACACCAATGCCCGAGCTGTTCAGCTGGGCATTAAAGTCACAGTCCGGACCGCGAAAGATTACCGAGAGTTGCACAAACTCCTCTCAGGCCGGAAAATTTCCACTCTTTCACTCTTCCCGAAGACCGTCAGACACGCGTGGTTGTCAAAAACGTCCCACGCGAAATCCCCACGGCAGAGATACTAAGCGACCTTCAGTCGCAGAGTAGCCCCGTAGCAGAGGTGCACCGCATGCACCGCCGAGGTGGGGAATCATATAACATGATTCTGGTCGTCTGCGATCCGACAGACGGTCATCACCCCATCTTCAATATTTCCCACAACTGTGGCCTCTCTGGCCTATCCATAGAAAAGCCCCGCAGGAGTGGCATCATTGGCCAGTGTCACAACTGCTAACTATACGGCCACTCTCAGCGGAACTGCTTTGCCAAGGCACGATGTGTGAAATGCCTGGGCGACCACGGCACTTCTGACTGCACCCGCCCCAAAGACCCGTCCCAATGCGTTGAGCCGCCCAGCTGCGTCTTATGCGGCAAGTCTGGCCACACGGCCAACTACCGTGGCTGCTCGAAAGCGACCAAATCCACCGCCCCCAAGCTAGCCAAGCGCGCAAGCGATCGCCAACAGAGGAAATGTCCTCAATTGGTAGAAAAAACTACCGTAGCCCTTAGTCCACAACGCCCCAGCCCATGGAGCGCTCTCAACCACCAGGCCCACTTTCCGGCCTTGAGGACCAGCGCTCCTGCCCCCCACAACCACAGAGGCCCCTAAGGCCACTCCTACCACCCAGCCCACCAAGACCATCCCGGCCCTCATGGACGTAGCGCTCCCACGCTCCCCCTTGACAGAGGCAACCCGGGCCTCAGCCCCAGCCCCTGCCCCTGCCCCAGCGCAAGCCGCCACAATTCCAGCTGGTGATGTGTCCCAGAACATTATTCTGGTCACATACCAAGCTTTTTACTCCCCCCGCGCCCTAGCCATGGCTGAGGCGCTTCAAAACTGCTGAGGTGACCACTCAGCAGTTTTCCGTCAGTACGGTGACGTAGTTCACCACGTCCAAATCTACACAACTCTCACCCATAATGGATAAGTCCAGAGTAACGTGTAGGTTCAAACCGACAGACCTCCGGATAGGGTTTTTCAATGCCAATGGCCTTAGAGCCCAACGTGATGAGATCGCCTTGTTCCTCCGCGACCATCACCTAGACATCTTATTAATACAAGAGACCTTCCTAAAGCCTACCCATCGGGACCCCAAAATTGCCAACTATCACATGGTTCGCAATGATAGGACCCGCTGCCACTTAGGAGGTACCCTTATTTACTATAAAGCGTCCCTATACTGCATCCCTATGGATCCTCCCTCCCTTGAAAAGTTTGAGGTCTCAGTCTGTCGGCTAGGTATGACAGGACACCAACCCGTTACGATCATCTCAGCCTATGTCCCACCCAACAACTCCGTGGACACTCCTGCTATGAAAGATGACCTGACTAAACTTCTTGGCCTGAGCGACTCCGTCATACTGGCGGGGGACCTCAACGCCAAACATCCTTCCTGGAACAGTCACACGACCAACCCGAGAGGCAAGGTCGTGTTCGAACTGTGCAGCGTCCTGAACTTCGAAGTCATCGCTCCGATGCATCCCACCCACTACTGAACCGTACCGACAACACCGTCGCCTTCGATAACGAGGACAAAGCCGAATGCCTGGCCGACAGTCTACAGTCCCAATGCTCTCCCAGCTCCCAACCAGTAGACAAGGCTCATCTCGATATGGTGAATGCCGAAGTCGAACGTAGAGCCTCCCTCCCACCAGTAGAGGACCCCGATGATCCCCTCCCCCCGTCACTCCCGATGAGGTGAAGGAGATCATCGGGCGCCTCAAACTCAGGAAAGCCCCGGGCTCCGATGGAATCACCAATAAAGTGGTTTGTCTCTTCCCGGCTACTCTGATCATGACCGCCATCTTCAATGGCGCTCTGTCCAACAACATGTTCCCACAGACGAGGAAAGAGGCTACCGTCATCGGTATCCCAAAACCTGGAAAACCCAAGTCCTCCCCGTCCAGCTATCGTCCCATCAGTCTGCTCAAAGTCCTAGGTAAGGTCTACGAGAGGCTTATTCATAAGCGTCTCAAGGATTTTGTCGAAGCTAAGAGCCTCCTCCCCAATGAGCAGTTTGGTTTTAGATCAAACCACTCTTGCGACCAACAGGTCTACCGTATCGTTGAACATATCAGCGCCAAATACCAGCGCGGTCTCGTTACGGGAGCCCTGTTCTTCGATATAGCGAAAGCTTTCGACAAGGTCTGGCACAACGGGCTGATATACAAGCTATACCAACTCGGTGTGCCGGATCGTCTCGTGCTCATCTTACGAGATTATCTGTCTTATAAAAACTATTTACCTAAACTTGACGTTCCGCGCTAGGCATGAACGCTCTTAAACAAAATCATAACATTCCGTAATGAGTAAATGACTGGCAATTTTATTAGGGTTCGACATGCTCTTATTTGATTATAATCAAATAAGAGCATGTCAATAAATAATAACTATATTCAATTATTATTATTCAATAATTATTGGGTAAAGTTTGTATTTTTAGAACTTGAAAACTTCGATCAACAATACCAACTAGATATCGGGTCGGCTCAAAAATTTCGTCTCGGTAAATAACAGCGCACTTGAGACGCGAGCTCTTATTTTTTTTAGTTCGCTTGAAACACGGCAAATGTAAACACATTTCACAATGCCGCAATGTGTATTCAAAAGTTGCAAAAATAATGTCCGAAAAAGCAATTTATCGGCCGGAGTGCCTTACTTTTGGTTAGTACATGTAAAATAAGTTATATTATAATTTTTAAACTAGCAAATAATATCTAATTTTGAACAAAATTACCGATTTTAAACCAAAGTCGGCCAATACATACCCAAACGTTGGTGTAACAGAACAGTAGATCCATGGAGTAGTTTGTATTTTAATAATAATTTTAAATAATTTGTTACCAGAACTTTCAAATTGGTTAATGCTACTTTTGTGTCTGTTTTTTGGACTCTAATTAGATAGTTACTTATTTCTTTTTTTATTTTAACTTTCCTAGCAATCCGTTTACGGGTGCAGAATGGATCTCGATTATCGCCAGAGAAAGAGATGAC
Organism: Hecatera dysodea; assembly: GCA_905332915.2. Taxonomy (NCBI): domain Eukaryota; kingdom Metazoa; phylum Arthropoda; class Insecta; order Lepidoptera; family Noctuidae; genus Hecatera; species Hecatera dysodea. Next base: position 2,928,045 of record HG995290.1, on the reverse strand, counting down.
TTTTATAAGCCAGCTAAGAATTCGGTTATATGTTCGGATCACTTTGATAAATCGGATATATCCAGAAATACTAACCGACGTCGATTGTGATAACTTTACTATTAATTAGAGGAATTAAAATAATTATAACACTCGTTGACCACGGAATCATAGAGAATATATTTTGTTAGAGGAGCATCACCACAGAGTATAAATGCAAAGAACTGTCATGGAAAGGCGGGAAATTTAATTATTAGTTTAATACTCCTGCCAAATTTAAGCCTTCCATGTACTAAATTAATTACAACAGTAACAACATAGTAAACATACTCAATTAGATTAAAGATTACATAACTTATCTATGGATAACATTCCAATTTTGTCTCTCATATATTGAAATTTATCTCTAGGTAGAGCCTTTGTTAGAAAGTCAGCAAGTTGATTGCTTGTTGGAACATATTAGGTCAATAACTTTGGCATAATACTTTTCTTTAATGAAATGATACTTAATATCTATATGTTTGCACCTCTTGTGAAAGTTTATGTTTTTAATAACACTTATTGCACTTTGATTGCCTATATTTAGCACTACGGTTTAATGCTTTAATTCGCCCAGGTCACATAACAATTGTTTAATCCAAATAGCTTCTTTAGTGGCAGCATAGGCCGCCATAAATTCCGCTTCTGTTGTTGATAGAGCGACAGTGTGTTGCCTTTGACTGGACCATGTCACGGCAGCTACATTTTTAATTAATATGTATCCAGTCGTTGACCTTCTGGTTGTGACGTCATTGGCATAATCAGCATCACTGTAGCCAATTAATTCTGAAGATTTCGATGCTGATAGGTAACATAGACCAAAGTTTACAGTATCTTTGAGATACTTCAGTATCTTTTTGACCGCTGTCCAGTGAGATACATTATAGCAGTTCAAAAATCTACTTACCAGGCTTACAGCATACATTATGTCTGGTCGACTTACTATGGCAACATGCATCAGAGAACCAACTGCTTCCCGGTAAGGAAGATTCTTGTCAGGCTGGTGCTCACTTTTCTCTAGCTTTGAATGAGGGTCAACTGGAACGCTTTCGCTTGTGCATAACCCTTTGCACAGAGTCTGGACTTGAAGCAAGGACCCGTTGGTTGGTCTTTGACTCTGAAAACCCATTTAGAGCCGATGATGTTTGTATTTTCAGGTTTGTTCACCAATGTCCATGTATGTACCATTTCTTTCATGGGCTTCAAGTTCTTCTTCAATAGACTTTTTCCATTTTTCAGCATTCACACAAGTAATAGCTTCTTTGTATGTTTCAGGGACTTGCTCAGGTACTAAGCATTCATCATAACAAAGGTAAGTTTGTTCTTTATTTTTATTTCTAGGTCTCAACGTTATGTTGCTTCGGGAGGGAGTATCAATCTTGATTTCTGGTAAGTATTCATCTGAATCTGAGTTATTTTTAACAGTGTTATATGAGCTATCTGAGTTATAAGATTCTTCCCTGCTTTCTTCATTGGTCTTATTTGACTTTAAACTTTCTTCATTACTTCTACAATGTGTATCTGACGTTTTGTTTTCTGTTTCAGACAATTCCAGAGCGGCATAGTTTCTCCTCACAGTGGATTCAAGAAATACAGCATCCCTGCTCTTTATAACAGTTCTAGTATTTAGAATTATGAATCTGTACCCTTTTGTGTTCTCGCAATAGCCAATAAAGATCATCTTCTGCGCATTTGGATCCCACTTTTTGCGTTTTTCTTTTGGCATGTGGACCATAGCTTCACACCCGAACACTTTCATATGACTGATGTTTGGTTTATGTCCTGACCAAACCTCTTCAGGCGTTTTAAACAATAAGGATCTAGTTGGAGATCTATTTATGATATATGCAGCGGTTTTTATAGCCTCAGCCCAGAAAAACTTTGCCAAGCCAGCATTCAAAATCATACACTTTGCTCTCTCGACTAGAGTCCTATTTAACCTCTCTGCAGCTCCATTTTGCTCTGGAGTATAAGGAGTTGACGTTTGATGTCTTATTCCTGCACTTATTAGGAAGTCAGAGAATGGTTTGTTGACATATTCCAGGCCATTGTCAGTCCGAATACATTTGAGTTTACATTCAGTTTGATTTTCAACATTTCTGTTTTGAACTCTTTGAATTTTGACAATACCTCAGTTTTGTTGTTCAAAATGTACACAAATACCTTTTTAGAATAATCGTCCAAAAATGTTAAAAAGTATTTAGCCCCTCCTAGTGACTGTGTTTCCATGGGACCACATAGGTCAGAATGCGCCAGTTCCAATAACTTCGAGGAATGTGATCCTTGACTCTTGAAAGGTAATCTTGTTTGCTTGCCCTCTTTACAGGTTATACAAGTTACATTGTTCATTTGTTTATCAGAAAATGTAGATCCTTCGGAACATTCTTTCAATTTCTTCAGGCTATCTAAGTTCAGATGACCCATCCGTTGGTGCCATAAAAATATATCATCTTGTTTAACATCAGACATGCATGCATAATCAGTATTCATATTAAGCCGGTACATGTTGTTAACTTTTGTTGCTATTGCCACAATAACATTTTGTCGATTCAGTATAGAACAGCCTTTAGAATCAAATATAACTTGGCCTCCATTTTCCGTAATTTGATGTACAGATATTAAATTCACTGCAAGTTCTGGATACAAGACATTTGAAAATAAAATTGTATTTGACTGATTTTCTCCATTCAATGTATTCAAGGTCACATCACCAGAGCTACTTACTGAAAGGGTTTTGTTGTTAGCAACTTTGATTTGCTCTATAGGTGGTGAGTGTTCATTTTGAAGAAGGTTTTGCTGTCTTGTCATGTGCATGGTTGCCCCAGAAGCAATGTACCATGCGGAGCTCTTGTTGTCAAACGGAGTGACAAATGCGGCAGCATATGAACTATTTGATTTAGCAACTTTTTCTTTCGGTTTTGACCTGTATTCTGTACTCTTGTGTCCATATTTGTTACACTGAAAACATCTAGGACCTTTGTTGAACTTTTTTTTCACATTCTTAGTTTGAGAACCATGAGCAGATGTAAAAGCAGAGTTATTGTTTTCAGATTTTACTTCTTGGAGCAATTTAGATTTAACAAAGTCTGCACTTATTTTCATCCCTGAGCTTTCAATAGCGAGGATCATTGGTTTATAATGTTCAGGTAACCCGGAGAGTAAAAGTGTTCCGAGCTACTCATCATCAACTTGGAATCCTATATTTCGGAGTTTGTGTGCTGTAGACATTATCTTGCTCACGTATTTGTCTATATTTTGGCAACCAGAGAGTGTAGTTGTGCAGAGATCACGTAGCAGGCCAACTCTGCGTGTAAGCCCGGAGTCGTCGAAACCACGGGACAAGTTTTCCCACACTTCTTTTGCTGTTTCTGCCTCTTGGATATGTACGTAGTTGATACTATCGACAAGTAAAATTATTTTAGCTTTTGCTTTTGTATCCTTTTTTGTGTCAATAGGTTCGTTATTGGGTTTTTCAATACATTCCCAAAGCTCTTCATGTTGAAGGTATATTTTAACAGCAAACCGCCAGGTATTGTAGTTTTCTCGGCCTGTTAGTTTTTCTATAAGTGCCAGAGGATTGCTACTAGCCATGATAGCTGGTATTTTTTAGTGAGATGACGATTTGTTAAAACTGAACCACGCTGCTTTTTGGTTATGTCGGTACACTACCACTTCGCCGGCACGAAACTGTTTATAATTTATATTTATGATACAGTGAACTTTGCAAACACTTTTCTTTACAACTTTGGCTTTACTGGGCCCTTAACCTGATAACTTTAGTATTAATTAGAGGAATTAAAATAATTATAATACTCGTTGACCACGGAATCATAGAGAATATATTTTATTAGAGAAGCATCACCACAGAGTATAAATGCAAAGAACTGTCATGGAAAGGCGGGAAATTTAATTATTAGTTTAACAGATTGGTTCAAACAGCAATGCCTAAATTACAGGTACAGTAATTCATAATATACAATCGAAATGTACTTTTTTATTGGTTTTTGCTTCAATGAATTTATGATACGATAAGTCATTGCGTTGTTGGAATTAATATTTATTAATTGGTAAAGAGTTTTTTCAAAAACAGGTTCAACCCCGTCGAAGGACCCACAGTTGGCAGCAACCGATACTAAATTCTCCGTATCTGATATTTATGTGCAGGTGAGTCAATTTTTATTTAGCAGTAGGTATCGTCAAAGTGTGTGTGAAGTGATATATAATTATTTTATCCAAATTATGCATTTATATTTTTTCAGAATTTCATTTTAATTTACGCAATATCATTTCAGTTGAATGTTTCTTTACAATTTTTCTAAGTACAAATATTCGCGCCTTTGCATAGTATTAACTGAGGAAATATTGTTTTCTTCTTCAGCCTCTATTTTCGAGTTCTGGATTAGACATCACACAGTCACCTACAACCAAGAACTAGCAGGACATATTTCTGTTATGACCTCTCCTGTTGCATCTATATCAGATTTAATATCAGTTTGTGAAACACCTTGAAAGAAGTTTCTGAATAAGAAGTTACTCAATGCTCGCAAAATCATAGATATTAAATAAAAAAAAAGATTAAAACATTGCAAAAAGTGAACAAAAGGCTGGAAAAAAAACAGTTTGTTGAAAAAAAATAGACTAATCAAGAAATGTTGAAATTGATGAAATATTTAGTGGAATGTACGTAAAGAATAAAAAACAGCGTAAAGAACCATTTTTAAAATTTCCACCTGGTGCAAGAAAATTTGCATTAACACTCCATTTTTAATCTCCTGCTGCCTATAAGTACATGCGTAAAATGTTTAACAGAAACTTACCACACCCTCATACGTTGTACGAATGATATCAGAGTGTCGATGCGGGTCGAGTGCTTTTTGTGTTACTTTTGGTGTACAATAAAGTATATAATAAATAAATAAATAATAAATAACCCGGATTTTGTGCCGAAACTTTGAACAGGTTAGAAGCAAAGGCAAAAGAAAGTAAGAAAAAAAATGTGTGTCTTAAGCGGGGAATTCACTAGACGGGCATGTCCGCGGGCAAGCCTGCAGGCAAGTCCGACGGGCTTCGCTACTATCATGTCTGTGCTTTATCAGACAGTGTAGTACTGCCGCGGGCGGTCTGGCAGACTGCCCGTTGGAAGTCCTCGCGACCTCATTTTGTCTGCACAGACACCGACAGGTCCGAGCGTGTATGCTTAGTCCAGGCGGCCTGTGGACAGACCTGGCAGTGACAGCAACCCAAACAGACGTCCGCTTATTATCATTCGACGAGTTGTGGAGTATTTTTAATTTAAAATGAGTTTTAATGAGAATAAAATATTCTGGGAAGAATTTATAGCTGAATACAAAACTTATCCATGTTTATGGAAAGTAAAAAGCAAGGAATTTATGAATAGTGAAATGCGTAATACCGCCTATCAACATTTGATTGAAAAATGTAAAGAAATTTATCCCGGAGCTGATTTAGCGTATGTTAAAAAGAAAATAGAATCCCTAAGGACTTCCTACAGGCGTGAATTGCGCAAAATACGTCAATCAACTAAAACGAGTTTATCAACAGACGTATGTATGTACCTTCTCTTTGGTAATTCAATCTGCTTCAATTCACTTCTGATCAAAAGGAAGCCCGCGCTGGAATATCTTCCTTAAACTCTCCGCCTGATTCTTTGACAGATGAGTCATTGGTAAGTATCGTACCGACATACCTACTTAATATTTTTAGATACACATTTAATAATAGTTAGGTATTTCAATGAAACATATTATCACAGTTGAATTTATATTATATTTATTTGAACATAATGTATAATTGTATGTATTATATAAACTGACTTCGAAACGCCACTTGACCTTCGTTATTATAATACTCTGTAAACAGTTTTCTTATAACTTTAGCTCTCTCTTCACAATTGCGTCCCCTGTTCAACAAACCATGTAGCTGATGTGATTGCTGAAAAAATAGGGGTTCATATTAGTTCTGTAAGATTTGATGGTTGTAAAAGTAACATTGCGACCCTGAAAATGTTAGGGTGCGAGATAGATAATGCAGAAAATATCAACAATTTACATTTAGCAAATAAATTATCTCATAGACACATATATTTTAAAAATCAAATAATGAACGTCAGATTGGCCACACAGTTACTGAGCAGGAGTTTTTCAAAAGCATTAGAATTTTGTGACAAAACTTTGATAATTGCTGATTTCCAAGAGTCTGATAGTACTGCGGAATTCATAACTATTTTAAATAACCCATTTCCAGAAGGGCGACCGGGACAAACTTGGTACTATGGTTTTCTTAGAAGGCATCCGGAGATTAGTGTAAGTGAACCTGAAGGTATTAATAAAGCCAGGGAAGCGGTAAAAGAGAGCTCTATCAGAAAATGGTTTACAGATCTTGAATATTTTTTGACTGAAAGAGGAGTGGCAGACATCATGAAAGATCCTGACAGTATATTACGCGGTGATAAGACTGGGGTTTCACTATGTCCAAAATCGGGTAAAGTCTTAGCCCCGAAAGGTTACAAAAATGTTTACGTTGTTAAAAAAGGCAATGAAAAAGAAACACGGTTTTAATAATGATGACTGCATCCGGGAAAGTATGCCCTCCGCTTGTGGTGTTTCCATACATTAGACCGCCAAAAGCGGTTGTAGAAAATATGCCAGAAGGTTGGATAATAGGCAAAACTGAATCAGGTTGGATGCGCTCAGAAGTATTTTACGAATATATTGCTAATGACTTTAGTGACTGGTAAGTGAAGAATAATATAAAAAAACAGTAGTTCTTTTCGTAGATGGGCATAAATCACATATGTCGATAGCCCTAAGTCTTTTTTGTGATGAAAATGGCATCGTTTTATACGCTTTACCACCGAATACTAATCACATTATGCAACCAGCCGATGTTAGTGTGTTTAGACCTTTAAAACAAGAATGTAAAAAAAACTTTAAGAAACTGGCAGGCCAAACCGGAAACCTCAATAAAACCGTGGCGAAGACAAATTTTTGTAAAGTATTTTAGGAAACTCTGGATGTAGATATGACACAAATTATTAAGAACGGATTTAGAAAGTGCGGGCTATTCCCTTTCGATGTAGATGCAGTAGATTTCACAAAATGCGCAAAGGATTTTCAAGAAAGAAGGAAGAAGAGATCATTATCCTCGGGCGGATTAACAAAACGAGATTTGGCAAGTGCAATAAAAGTGGTTGTTTCAATAAAATAAAATTTAGTGAAGAAAGGGATTGATCCAGATACGGTCTGCAATGAAATAGAGTTGGCGAAATCATCCATCAGTAAAAAATCGACAGTCAACCTCTAAAACACCACGCAAATCTACTGAAGTTGTTAATTCTTCTGCGTTCAAGACACCTGAACAAATCAATGTTCATGATAATATGACAAGAAAATCAAATGTCAATACTACAGGAAGTGGTGGTGTTAATGAAGACTATTCTTTGTTTAATTTTATCTCAAGTCCTGATGTTGGAGCATACGTATCGCTAAGTGATATTTCTGTTTTAAAAATAGCCGACATAAACTTAGAGGACTCAACTGCAACACAGATTACTTTAGAAGAGATTCCTCAAGAAGTTAAAAAGTATGATTTAGCACAGTCATTGCTACCTCTACAAAGTGAGTGTGTAGCATCTGCGTCAAAGATAATCACAGTAGCTGAAGTGTACAATCAACCCTCGCCGTCGTCTTCAAAAAATGTGATCAATCATAACAATAATAGAGTGAATCCTGATAATGATTTATTAATAAATACTTCGTGCATGTTGCAAAATTATCCATTTAAAAAACATTTGAGATTTCCCATTAGTCCAACTCGAATTTTAACTACAAAGAGAAATATTAATAAATTTCCTAGTGCTATATCTTCAGAAGCTTGGAGAGATTTCCATAAAATCAAGGAAAAAGAAAAACAAAATAAAATAGATAAAAAAATAAAAGAAAAGTTGAAAGAGAACAAAAAAAAATGTGAACCGAAACCTAAAAAGTAGAAAATGGTTAATAAGAACAAAACGATACTTAATACCACTAGGAGTAAACAGACTGAAGACAAAAACGAGATTAGCAAGGAACAAGAAACGAACAATCATAATAGGGGTTAAAGTATGAAATTGCCGTTTTATTGTAATAGGTTTTTTGAATTGACATAGAATCTTCGTGGTTTGAGGTTTTCGAAAGAAACTTTTTTCAAATGGTTTCTATGATGTTCTTCTTTTAAAAAATGTGAAACATTTGAATATCGACTTTCAATTGTTTTTGTTATTCAACTTATACAAGAAAGATGGATACTGCAAAAATTCGAGTGACTTTTTAATACGAGTTCCGACGCGGAAGTAACGCGGCAGAAACAGTGCGCAATTTCAATGTTGCGTTTGGTGAGGGGTCTGCTAATGAACGCACCGTGCGATTTTGGTTTTACCGCTTTCGTGATGGAAACTTCGACTTGAAGAACGAGCCACGAGGAAGGCCGCCCACACAGGTGAGTAAGCCGATCCTAGTCAAACTACCCAGGAATTAACGGCATGGTTTAACGTTACAATACTGACTCATTTGCGTCAAATCAATAAAATAAAAAGAAAACGAAAAATGGGTTCCTCATGATTTGACTGATCTGCAGAAAGAAACGCGTGTTGAAATTTGTGTTGCCTTGTTGAATCGGTACAGAAATGAAGGAATATTAGATCGAATTGTGACATGTGATGAAAAGTGGATTCTTTATGATAACCGTAAAAGAAAAATGCAATGGCTGACCTCAGGTCAAACGCCACAGCAGTGTCCTAAAGCAAAACTTACCAATAAAAAGGTAATGGTAACTGTTTGGTGGTCTGAGCATGGTGTTATTCACTATAGTTTTCTCCGATCTGGTCAAGCAATAACGGCAGATGTCTATTGTGCCGAACTCCGTAGGCAAAACTAGTAGTAAAACAGCCCCGACTCATGAATCGATCTTCACCATTATTGCTCCATGACAACGCGAGACCTCATACAGCACGAGAAACCGTTTTGACCCTTCAGGAACTGCAATTAGAAACCATTCGTCATCCTCCGTATTCGCCAGACCTTGCTCCAACGGACTACTATTTTTAAGTGCAATGTGGCATTGTGTAAAAATACATTCTAATAGAGTAACTGTTTCAGACAATTATTGATATAATATTTTCCCTTTACAGCGTTCAAATAAATACATTCAGGAAAACGTATAGTATGTTGCATCCAAGGATCATCGTAAATCTCCCAATCTTCTATTACACCTCCACATGAGAAACATGCTGCTTTATCATTTACACCATTTCCATAATAAAAAAATCCAGCGTCAGCCATTTCCATCACCAATCTTCTCCTTGAATCGGCCATTGCCCAATAATGAGTAAATGAAAATTCACGCATTTTATATGTATTATACATGTCATATCGAGGATTGTATTTATTTTGACACATGTTATGTTTACTCGCTTTCTAGTTCTTGATATAGATAATAAGTATAATGCTATAATGACATCGCACAGCTGTTGCCAGCAACTTATACCTTTTAATAGTAGACGGGATTGGTGGGGATAGAAAACTTTTTTTGAAAATAGGGTAACGTACCCAATTTAGAAAAATGAAACAACAAAATATTTATTTCAAAAATGTATTATCTATACACCATTTATTTAAACATATTACATTTTTTAAAGCACATATTGCATCATGATAAATACAACTATACACATCATGAGAATGTTCATATTTATTGCACAAGCTTAATAAATTAGGACAACCTTCATCTTCTAAATTATTTATGTTATTATTATTCGAAATATTTTTTAACCACAACACTTTTTCTAAGCCTTTAGTGTAAACAATTTTATCTTTTAAAATATCTATAATTAAATTCTGGTGATTTGAGTAAGGCACAAATCCTTCACTCCAGTATATCTTTCTATTACGTTCAATCCAACTGACTTGTCTTTTTTCTGATTTCGTTAAATCGCAAAATGGAAATGGGGGCTTAATTATAAACACCACGACTTTTTTTTATTACATAATACAGCAATTTCTTTGATGATAAATTCATTTGTTTCAGTTTTAAAACCTTGAACGTCTACAATGGCAGTCATGATAATCTGCGCACTATGTTACTCAAAGGTTTATTCTCCACAAGTCGATCGTTAATAATTAAACAATATCCAGTTGTGTTATCTGGTATTGGTGCTGAACATTCAGTCTCCAACCGCACATCTACGGGACCTGTTTTCAAACTATCGTTTTGTCTTGAGCAGTCTATGATAAAAAGAGGAGCCTTCTCCTTAAAACTAACCAAATCAAGCAACGGGTCTGCAGGACAGTTGTAATATGACTGCCGAAATTTCACATACATTTCATATAATATATTGTATTTGTTCTCAGAAAAATTTAAACTTAGAGGCTCGTAAGGATAATATTGTGAATTCAAAAATAGGGTTACGTTTCTAACTCCACAGTGATCAAACAGAGAACTGTCTTTGGTTTTATTATTTTTTATATTGGTTTGCAAGCAAAATATTACATATCGAGGTTTCTCTAATTGTGATGCCGTCTTAACAGCCCAAGAATGTTTTGTAGTTTTAGGGAGCAAAGGATACTCATATAAATCCCAATTTCGAAACGCTACCTGAATAGGTTTATCTCTCTCCAAGTGTTTTAGAAGTGTCAGTCGTTCACGGTCTGACACTTTTATATGCGGTACACGCCATTGTAATCTTTGTATGTCTATTTGAAAATGCACAACATCATCAGTCGCTATGATACTGTTTAAGTTAGAGTTACTTCTATTGAGAATAAGTTCATGTTTACAATTTATTACAATTTTGTTGTAATCCTCCGCAAATCCCAAAATTTTATTAAGAGGCACAATAGCACTAAAATTACCATCATTTTTTAAACCATCTATGTTCCAACCCCACAAGGCAGCAACTTTATTTTCTCCTTCATTCAGTGAAACATATGACTTTATTGTCGACGTTATTCCCGAATTTTTAATACGATCTATTTCAATACCATTAATTTCGTATCTGATATCTTGAAACAAAAACATAACAGGGTTGTTACTGAACGTAATATTTTTCTTAATTGCTGTTATTGTAGGGATTGTAAGAATGGACTTCATAGCTTTCAATCGAAGTATCGAAGTGCGGTAATTCGTTAATCTGTAGAATATTCATATTTTGAAACCTAAGGCTTTAAGAAAATGTTGATTTGTTTTAGTCAATTTTATAACTTTTTTCTTACGTCTTTGCACCTTAGCGTTTGTAGAAGTAATAGGATGGTTCTTGATAAACGTAGGGTTTTTATAATTATATAATATCATTTTATTTTTCTTATATGAAGACGTAGTTGAATAATATTTTCTTCTCTAAAATTAATACAGTAACCAAATTGATCAACTATCCTTATAGATATAGAAGAAATAGTGTTTTTGTTCACTGGAAAGTAAATAACGTTTTGCGGGGTTTCTATAATTTGATGACCTGTTGCAGTTTTAGATACAAATTCATGAATAATATGACTTGGTAACCCGTTACAGTATGAACCGTGTACAAGATCACATTCGATTCTGATCACAGAAAAATTGTTATGATTAATGTGTAAATTTGGTTTTGAATTTAATACTGAGAAGTATAGCAAACAACACTCGTATTGACCAGATAAATTCAGAGGTGGATGAAAGAATGTATCCAATTCTGATTTATTTCCAGAGATGGTAACAGCAATAGACATGCTTGTATACTGAATACTTTTAGGAAATTCTGTTTATTTTATTGCTTGGCTCCACCAAAAATTCTTCAAAAAATTTAAACACAAGTGTCCGCAATTGTAAGGGTGATCACGTTGTATCTATATATATAAAAATCAATGCCACTTTTCGTTGTAATTCCATAACTCAAGAACGGGCTCACCTATCCAAACCAAATGCTTAGGATTTGGTCGGCATATTTAGTAGATGGTTTATGTGAAGTTTGCACAAAATCGGTCGAGCGGTTCCTCATTTGTCACATTTTTTGTAATAAATGAATTCAATAGAAACTTTTTTCACAGAAACTTTTTTGAAGTTTTGTTGACAGGACAAGCACGTTGTTATGTCATTCATGCCGTCAATTCATTTTGGACGTGGTTTGATTAAATCATATTATCAGCGATAAATTTTTTCTTTTCACATAATTGCATTTGCAGTGCATTCATACAAACGGTGAGTCCTGAATTTATGTATACTTTTCTAAGTTGCCGTATATGATTTCACATGGCATCATATGCGACAGCTTCTTGGGAATTTGTTTTTTTTTTGTTCTAATTTTTTTTTTCGATTTTTAAGCGAAAACATATGTGCATACGGGAAAAATGCCACCAGCCAGACGAGCAAATATAGGTTACGAAATATTAATCCACCAAAACTGTGTAACGGAACCAGATTGGCAGTGAAAAAGTTATTGCCAAATTTGATTGAAGCTACGATCTTAACTGGTAAATCAAAAGGAGAAGTTGTTTTGATACCGCGTATACCTATGATTCCAACTGATATGCCTTTTGAGTTCAAACGTTTACAATATCCTGTGCGTTTATCATTTGCGATGTCCATCAACAAGGCCCAAGGTCAAACACTTCACGTTTGTGGTGTGAATTTGGAGGAACATTGTTTTTCACATGGCCAGTTATATGTTGCCTGTTCCAGAGTCGGTACCCCCAGCCGTTTGTTTATTTATGCTCAAAATGGAAAAACAAAAAATATTGTTTATCCAAATGTTTTGGATTAAGTGTGTTGTAAATAGCTAGCAATTGATTTCGATTTTAAATAAAATATTTTTTTGATTAAATAAATGAATTTGATGTTCCGATTTGTTTATTTTATTTCACTTTATACGTAGCGAAGCACGTACCGGGCCGCTAGTATTATCATAATTATAGTGAACTTTAGAACCTAAGTATTTTATAAATTCTTTTGGCGGTTTAAGATTTCCATAACTGTCAAAGTACTCAATATAATCATTGTATTTCGCATAGGCTACCCAATGAGAACCTGAATTTTGAGAACTATCTAAATTAATAACTCCACATTCTTTTTTATAAGGTTTTTTAGGTAGTTCATCTCTCATGAAGACACCTCTAAAATAGGGAAGATTATTTCCATACTTCAAAATATCAATGTTAGTTAAGGCTCGTTTGGGTAGCCGATATTTTAGTTTTTTTCTTTCGGTAAGTAAATTCCAAGGCCGTTTTTATGAGGTTTCAAATATAACCCCTTCCCGATACAAAGAGCTTCCATTTTTTCATTATGTCTCTTTAGTTCTGTGAAACGCTCTTTAGCCATCTTGAATTCATTTATAGTTTTTGCTATACCAGCAGCACCGCCTGCTAAAGCTCCCGCAGCTGATAATCCTGCGAAAATAGGTATCAACGGTAACACTCCGCCGGATTTTGGTATAGGTATAATCCGTGGTAGTTTTATAGATGAATCATCTATTAATTCCCTAGCTGCAGCCATGGCTAATTCTATCACCATTTTCTTGCATTTTGGTTTCAATTTGCGCATCTGATTCCTTGTTTTACTAATTATATTTTTTAATTTATTTTTAAGACCATTTCCAGATGTCATTTTTGTCGAAGATTTTTTATTACATTTACGATTTTTTAGACCAGCACCAGTTTTAATTTTTGCCAACATAGCTTTGCTTACTAAATGTGCTGCGATTTTTTCATCTACACTCGCATCAGAGGCAACTGCTCGCTTTTTTGCCATTTTTAGCAGAAAGATATCTGCCTTATTTCGTTCGTCTAAGTTTGACGACTTTTGATAGGCAATGTCGTGTTCTTTGCAATATTCGTCTAATTTATTAACACCTTTGTCTCCGCGTGAAAGCCTCTTGATTAATTTTGTACCAGGACCGCAATAATTATATCCTGGTAAGTGTAATTCAAATGGTATTAATGATTTATAAGCCAATTGAGAAGACTTCTCTCTCCAATACACATCACGAGACTGAAGAAACATGGATATAAATCGTAATAAATACGTGATAGGTTACTTTAAAGTAATTATGCAATAATACTCCTTTTATTTTTATTTTTATTATAATATATTCGACTTATTAATCCAGCTGTTTTCAGTAGTAGGTAAACCTAACCATTTTACTAAAACTTTATTTCCTTTCCGTTTTAGAACTTTTTCAACTAGATATACTTCAGGATGTTTCGTTTTCTGAAGTTCTTGTTCATAAAATGCCCCTAAAATAGGTTGACCTCGAATTGTATCATCAATTAAGTAGGTGATAGGAGTTGTATTTTGCATTCTTCGAATTTTAAATATTTCTGTCGACCAGTTGGGAGTATATCCTTTTTCAAATGTTCCTTTATGCTTACTGATACGTACATAATCACCCACTTGAAACTTACTTCTTTTTTTTCTAACTTTGTTTATCAATCGCTCGTATCTTTCTAAAATACGTTTTTTGTTATTGTTATCTACATTTGCTGGAATTTCATCAATCGTTTTGTGGTAGGTGTGATTGTATTCATAAATAACACTATCGAGGGTGTTATCTATCCAATTATAATTGCCTTTTAAACTAAATTCTTTGTATAATTTAGATTTCAATGTTCTGATAAATCTCTCAACTATGGATGCCTTTTTTGTTGAGAATGTTGAATAATGATTAATATGATAAGATTTCATTAGTTTTTGAAATTTATTATAATAAAATTCAGTGCCATTATCAGTTTGTAGATTTTTAGGGAAACGCTCCGCCAGTAAAACCTTATCCTTACTCGTATTACATACGACATCTTTGTTCTTACTTTTTAAAGGAAACGCCCAAGCGTATTTCGAAAAAGTATCGATAACTGCAAGAATAAACCTATTTCTTTTATTTTCTTTACAAATTGATTGCATATCAATTAAGTCTGCTTGCCAAAGGTCATCGATATCTTTCATAATAACATTTCTTCGCGTAAAATTCACTCTTGCATTTTTATGAATTTCGTTTACCACATCGGCTTTGCTCATGTTCAAAAATTTTCTGTATCGTTTATTTATTTCTTTAATTAATTTTCTATTTTTTGACTAGGATTCACACAGCACATTACAACTACGCTGAAGTGGTTACATCATATTTTATTTACGGCTTTCCTAAAAGTACAAACATAATTACAAAATTGCCCTATGTTCATTACGAATAACTATTTGATACTGAATCGAAATGGTATCTTAGTAAGTATTTATTCTTTAATTATGCCAGCTTCTTTCAATTCTTCAACTATCGATAAAATTTCATTATCATGGTTTGTGTTACCAGCATCTCTGGAAGCAACTAATAATTTTAATCTCTCAACCAGTTCGTTAGGATCATCCCAATATACCAAGTCAGTGTTATTTTTGTATTGCTTTAGGGTTGGTAAGCTTCCTCCAGTGTGAAAACTTTCATTTAACGATTCGGAAAATAATGGTTTGATTACTTCACGATATTTTATTCCCTTATCGCCTCTTATTTGCCCATCAGGTTTAAAATCTCTCTTATGAGCATTGGTATAATGCAGTATGTCCTTATAGACAAGTCTATCTTTACTTGATATTAATTTTAAATCGGGTTTTCTTCGAAGTAAAAGTTCTTTCAAACCTGAGGTTAAATTATAGGATTTATCACCAATTTTAATTTTTGTCGTCATTTAAACTATCGATTTTAGAAAATGAGACTACTGAATTACCCATTAGCAATGTTTTGTTTACGCTTCTTATTCCAAACGGTATATTTATACCATCATAAATATCATGGATATCACGGCCCTCTAACGAAATTTCTATATCATCCGGTATTTCTTTTGTAGAAGACTGTTTAAGCACTTGTACAGAACTCAGTTTCGGATCGTAGCAATCTTCAAACTTTGTAGAGGAACTAGTAGTATTAATTTCATTAAATTTAATGTCGTCAGAATTTGAAGGTGATGTATTTTGTAAAGGCTTTATTTTTTCCGTTGATATGTTCGAATTGACTAGTGCTTTAAGAGGATCTGTGACGGTTTTTAGCATGTTATCAAGTGACAAGTTCATAGAATGTTCACGGTTCTTCATTTGTTTTATTTTATTCTTTATGGAGTCTACAGACTTCATTAATTCTATCTTAATATTCTTTTCCATGTTATATTTTTACAACTGTACTCACCCGAAGAACATATAATACTAAGTTAGATTTATATGTTATAGATTTATATAGTTACGCATGTTTTCGCTCAAAATTTAAAAAAACTATCTAAATTCTGTCTATACCTTCCATTGTTCAAAGAGGAGTCTTTGCAAATACTTACAAAGTTATACGGCTCTTTCCAAACTGTAATACAAATATTCTTGAATTGATTCCAGGACATATCAGAACTAACATGCTCTTCATAAATATGTTTCAAGTTTACATCGTCTTGTTTAAATATTATAAGAAAGTTTGCGTTATCACGCAGCAACTGTTTCGGGATTTTAGAGTATGTTTGACATAAATAAAAGCAATCTATTTGTTTATGTCTACCCATAGAGAAGTAATTACGAATGTTTATTTGATTTGCACATGCCACATCATCGAAAATAAATACAGAATTGGTTAGTGCTTCATGTGGGGGTATGACTTCTTTATTATCATTAAATTCATGAAACTTAACCTGACGCACTCTCTTTATAACTTCTCGTAAGAAGCTGTATTTTGGTTGAAAGTTAGTTTTCGAGTACAAATAAAGATTTTGAAATTTTAGACCATTCTCATGTAACAATAAACTAAGTACTACGTTTGTTTTTCCACAATTCGAGGGGCCACAGATAATACAGCGAATCGTATTTGGTAACAGAATGCTATGCCTAATGCGGTTATCAGAGTCACCAAGTTTTAAATGAGTAATATTAAGTGATGTGTGTTGTTTGATCAACTTCATTTTGGCTATTAATTCAATTTTACCCATACATAGATATTTAAAGCATAAGTTTAATTAAAAAAAACAATGATTGAGATTAGTTTAAAGTTGTCATGTCAAATGTAAAACGAACATATTCTTTCTTCGGTATACCTACTTATAGTGCTCATCTATGTGTTTTACCTGCTAAAAATAATAAGTTAGTATTTGTGAATAATAAAAATGAAGAACACGAAGGCCAAAACAAGAATAGAAAGTCATGCATCATTTATATGTTTTATTCAGATATTACATAATTATTTAAATACGAAAATCATTACTTAATTAATAATGTATGCTATACTAATACTAATTTTATAAACAAAGATACTCATAAATGTTATTGAATTTTTTTTTATAATTGAATAATATTATCTAGCTCTCAAAATATAGTTTCACAGTGACCCCAAGGTAAAGTTTTTAATACTACTCTACATTTCTATTTAATACTACTTTATGAATTTCTTGAGAGTACAGCACATGCTTGAGTGATTTGATTACATTCATTTAACATTTAAAATTTACATTATTTGTTAAAGCTTTACTGTAGTGAGATAATTTTAATCGATTAGTAACAGCTTTAGATTTTCCTTTTGCTTTTGTGATGCGAGTTTTTGAGGTGATTATACAATATAGTTTAGCTCTCAGTCCTACAAATTCGTTTATGATGTCACCTCCGAGTTCATCTTTAAATAATCCTGGAATTTTAGTATTTACTCTTGGCATACTGTAACAATTATCAGGCTGGAAATTACTTGTATCAAATTTTGCTACATCATTTTTTATGTCTTCATAAAAATCCTCTGTTTTTACAAAATAAAGAAGGCTATCCGTGTCTGTATAACACAGCCTTGCACGAGTTTTATATTTATTTTTAATAAAATTGTAATGAAATTTATACAAATGTTCTTTTGCAAATTCTAGAACTGTAAACCCAATGTGGATAGGGCGATCCAAAACAATTTTTTCAGGAGTTAATTGAATAGCAACAAAATTTTCAGAAAAGATCGCAATGCTTTTCATATTTGGTTTTGCAATTAATTTTTCTGCACCGTGGTGCTTGTTAGTTTTTTTATTATAATCATCCCACATGGTAACTAATTTGACATTAACCTGTTTGCGTCTATTTTCAATAGTTTTTCCAAATATAGCATTATTAAGGAGTTTGAAAAAGTCTTTCTCAAATACGGTTGTTGAAGCTTGACGTAATGTAGTATTCAAGTCAATATATTTTTGTAAATAATTTTCTTGTCTAAACGTTAGAATACGGTGGATTTTTTTCAAAATTAGTCCATTCAATAAACATGCCTTTAAATGAACATAATGAATTACATAGTTGAATTTGTCGTATAAACTAGCAATTAATTTAGGTGTTTTGCCGCCAGGAGGTGTGAACCTCTCGGGGGCAAAAGGTAAATCACTATGCGTATTATGTAAACTCTCAGGGTATATTAAATCAACTTCTAAAATATACCCATATTCAGAATCATCTGATATTGATAACACATTTAATGTTTTAATTTCATCGATTGTCAAAAAACGGAAATCTGAAATAGGCATTTTCTTCGTCATTGCGTAACCATACAAATTGTTACAGTCAAGATAAACCAAATAAGTTGATTTTTGTGAAGCATCATAATTTGGTAAATATTTATTATTAGCTTGAGCATGGCGAAGAGAACATTGTGCCAAGCCTCCACGTATTCCCTTTTCCAAAAATTCATACATTTCTAAACTATGACTTAATTCTAATTTAACGCCTGTGTATAGTAGCATCGCATCCCAGCTTCAACTAGGTGCAGTAATGTAATAGGCTGGATCAAGTTGATAATGATTCAGACAAGTATTTCTAAATTTTTCGAATACGTCAGAAAGAAGTAATACGTCGGTCTTCAAATATAAATCTGTATATTCTCCAAGTGATTTAATATTAAATGACTGCCAAATAGATCGTGCGTGAACGTATTCGTCATCGCTAATATGCTGACAATTCAAACTGTTATAGAAACAAACTTTTGATGGAAGTTGAGTCTCGTTATATTTTGAGTATGCATTCATATAATCATAGAGGTAAATTCCTTTTTGTCGTAACAACGTTAACTGATTATAACTAATATCTGGAAATTCTTTCGATAAATTAACAAAGTCGGTTTCATTCAAATTATTTACTAATGTGCTTTAACTTGAATTAAGAAATTGATAAGAATCTATGAACTTAACTTGAATAGGACTTGATTTTAATGAATTCTTAGTATGGAGTACTTTTGTGAATGACATATACGTTTCTTTGGATTTTGGTGTAATTTTAAAAGCACCTTCATACTTCGATAATTCTTTTATGAATAAGTGAGAGTCGTAGCCGGATAGGTTATGAAAAATAACAGGAACGAAAGGGCAAACTCTTAACATTAAATTACAATGAGAGTGTGCTGCGCCTCGGTATTGTGATGTAATATGATCATGATCCATTACTTTATCGTCAAAGAGCAAATACTTACAAATATGGCATGTAGTGGCATTTTTGTAATCGTTTTCTTGGTCCTTAGTTAAAGGTGTCATAGGTATTTTATTTAATAAGATACTGTGAATGTACTCCAAATCTCTTATTAAATATTTAATAAATACTTGTACAGAATCAGCTCCTCTATAAGTAACATACTTATTCAGATCCGTATTGTGTGAACAACAAATATAGTAACCAAAACATGCAGGTTCGTGAACTTTATAGGTACGAGTATTTTCAGTTACATTTATATTGCAGTTTAGTAAAAGACTTTCAAAATCGGCATATATAACGAAATTAATTTTTTGTTTTCTTTCGAAGTTTTTAAATTGAAGAATACTATTTTTTTCAGGTAACTTTGTCAAAACCTTAGGACACTTATTATGGGCACTATATCTCGTTTCACTTGTGAAAACTTGTAAACATGTCTCACATAGGTACATTTTACCTTTATGTTTACTTATTTGACGTTTGATCAATCTCAATAGATTTTTTATTAAGCAATAATGCCCGTTCCCTTTCTGTTCAAAGTACAATAAATTGACATGCTGGTTTTTTCTTGAATTTGTCACATATAAAGGACCAGTGACCATGTTTTTATCATCTAAGCCATATATATTAATACTGATATGGGGATTTAAATGTTCAAATATTTTAATATCTTTACATGATGGAGGAAATGATAGACCATCTATGTTTAAAACTTTTGAAAAATGGGGATATGAACTTGTTCTGCAAACATTCATTTGGGTGGGATATAACGCTGCGACAATACTCCATCAAAAACAGTTGTTATCGCTGTTTTTAATATTTAAACAACTTCTAGTTTTTTTTATTACTTGCGGTAAATCTATATAAGTGCCACCTTTCAAAGGAGAGTATTTATTAATATTAATTTCAAGATGACTTATAAATAAACAAGACCAACCAGATTCACGATGTTGGAACTCTGAGAACTTTCTGTCAAATGTATTTATTGTTTTCAAATATAATTCACTTAGATCAGTATTATCATATACAATTTCATATTTTGTGTTAAATGATTTAAGCTGTTGCTCATCAGATTTTGGAAGAATGAAATAAGCAAAAAGCTCAAAGTTTAATTTAACACAATTATGTTTTATCAAACAATCGTTAATCAGTCTTATGACCTTATCCTGATTATCCATTAGGAATTCCTCAGGTGTTAGGTATTCCATAGATGGGTTCAGTTTGTAACTTATTATTCTCTTTTGAAAAGCCGTGGCTATTATATCGATATTTTCAATTTCAGTTTTAAGTATGCAATTAGATTTATGCATATTCGTTCTCAAATGATACTGATATTCAATTTTAGGTATTCCAATGTGACATTTTTGGCATATTTGTTAGGGACCTAATTAAGGACTGTAGTTAAAAGCAGTGGACTGTAATTTTATATAACTGTATCCTCAAAAGGTACAATATCGATGTCGATGTTGGTGGGAACGTATGGAGTGCGCGCGCGTGCCGTCCACGGAGACCGGTGGCGAAGTGTCAGTCGGCCCGCGTCCCGCATGCTCCATCTCTCGCTGCACCGCCGTATCACGACTGCAGCCGAAGCTAGCCGAGTGCCCGACGGCGCCCGAACTTATTATTATATCATTTTTATTTGTTCTGATTCCGGGTCTAGGTGTAACTGTAAGAGAGAAAGGAAAAAAACCATGAACATTAAATCAAATTTGATATAATATGAATACTAAAGTTCTATAACGGATTACATGATTTATTTCTATGCATACCTAAGTAAGTACCGGCTAAGGTTGCAATTGCATTATAATAGATTTACGTCTTAGATCTATTTATTCTTGTCCCTTTATCTAAGTATAGCAATAGTGTCTTCTATAATAATGTAATCGCAATCTGCCTATTATTTTTAAGTACATAATTTTAGTATCACTAAATTTGAAATATAATGTTAATATCTAATTACTATAAGAGAGTAATACAAAAAGGGTATAAGTGAATAGGCATATGTTATATTTGGGTTAGTACGTACTTTTGTTATTAAGTACTATTTCAATAATAGTTACTTACAAATGTTGGTGGGCACTTAACATACTCTTTTTGTGTTGCTATTATAAAATTAGACAAATGTTGCCAAGCATCTGTATTGTCATAGGTTTGATTTTTAAGTGTGACAATTGCTTGGCGCCACCTATTCATTGGCGGAACTTTCTCTATTTCATCGCACCGGTATATTTTCAAATCAATATAGTGCGTTCCCGGCTTGTTTTCGTGGGTTTGGCGCGAATGGCCGTTTGCAAGACGTCGTGTTATATATGAAGTTAACGGTGTTTTACCAGTAACTGCAGCGACCGCTTTCTCGTCGTCCTCGCTATCGGTTCCGAACAGATCGTATACCGTGCACTTCCTCGGGGGGATGGGCTTGATATACGGCTTCTTTGAAGCTGACGGACGGGACGGCGCGGCAGGCGTGGCGGAAGTGGACGGGCCTGGCAGCGGACTTGCTCTCGATGGTGACGACCATGACTCTCGTGCCGGCTCCGTAGTGCGAGTTGATGCGTGCTTCCTTTTTCGCCCGTCGTGCTTCTTTTTCTGAACCTGAGGTTCCTCGTCGATGTCGGAGGGAAAAAGGGTCTCAGCGTTTTCGTGGGACCTGAAATGGAGTGAAACAAATAAATCAATACAGTCAAATAATGAGTCTACAGCACATCCCATTTTCGCATGTCAGGTAGGTAAAACAACTCTAATTAATTATTATTTTATTATTGTCTATGTATCTATCTACAATTAATATTGAAATACATCTGTTTTCGAATACTGAAACTAGCTCTGTTTCAGTATTCGAAAACAGATGTATTTCACAGAAACAATACTCTATTAACACAATACTATATCGCGCTAGATTAACTGTTCAACATATTGCTATTAGGAATAATAACTCATCGCTCGATTCGGGGATCGAACCCTTTTGGCGCTTAGCTGTTGGTGCAAATACTTACAATACATTGCTACTACTGCGATAATAATAAAAAAGTTAATGTACATTTTATTTAAAAACAACTACTTACATTTTTCTTATTGCAGGTTGATTTTGGTAAGTACTTGATGTTAATCTGGAGCTCCTGGTAGCTGAAGTGATGCTCCTAATTCACTTTCCAATATTTAAATAGCCGGGATCCACGTGAGGTATTTCCATATATGTATGTAATACACGCGTGAGCGTAACCCTAAAATCCTGACTCAGGACTTCTTCACGAGACAAATGCTTTGATATCATAACAAAATTTACAAATCTCAACCTTTAATTTATGATATCTAAAGTGTACATTAATATTTGTCTAGGTATAGTAACTACAGTCCAAGTTTTACATACTAGACTGCGTTTATATAATACATATTTATTTTATTTTGTTACAAGATTAACATTATTATTCAGTTAGACTTGCTTGAATATCTACTAATTTACATTTTTTTTAATGTTTCTAAAAAAAACCCCTATTTTATTATTTTCTCCTATACTAAAATAACAAAGTACCTAAGAGAATTACTGTGTTAAGCAAAATACTATAGTAATATATATAATTAAAAAACCACTGACTGACTGACTGATTGACATAATTGTTCTCCCACTTCCCGTGCTAGGAGGGGAAAACTTTTTATGGGGTTGTATAGAAGGTGTCGGGGTGAGTATGGGAAAAATCTGAAACTACCCCTTTTCAACCCCCTTCTTTCAACCCCATTGCTTATCTCAGAAACCTGACGTCGAAGAGAAAAATGGTTTGCGGGGTTGTATAGAGGGTGTTTTGATGAGAAGAAAACGAAAAAAAAAACTACCCCTTTTCAACCCCGTTTTTACAACCCCTTTGTGTATCTCAGAAATCTGACATTTTAGAGAAAAATGGTTTTCGGGGTTGTATAGAGGGTGTCTGGATGAGTATATGGCCAATAAAAAATTCAACCCTATTCAACCCTTTTCAACCCCCTACTTTCAACCCCTTTGCGTATCTCAGAAACTTGACATTGTAGAGAAAAACGGTCTTCGGGGTTGTATAGAGGGTGCCTGGATGAAAATATGGCCAAAGAAAATTCAACCCTTTTCAACCCCCTTCTTTCAACCCCTTTGCGTAACTCAGAAACCTGATATTGTAGAGAAAAATGGTTTTCGGGGTGGTATAGAGGGCATCTGGATGAAAATATGGCTAAAAAAAATTCAACCCTTTTCAACCCCCTTCTTTCAACCCCTTTGCGTAACTCAGAAACCTGACATTGTAGAGAAAAATGGTCTTCGGGGTTGTATAGAGGACATCTGGATGAATATATGGCCAAAAAAAATTCAACCCTTTTCAACCCCCATCTTTCAACCCCTTTGCGTAACTCAGAAATCTGACATTGTAGAGATAATAATTGTTACTAAAAATACTAAAAAGACACCGCGGGTTGCTTGCAACTCGCGCCCCCAAGCGAAATACTAGTATATATATATAAAGTTATAAGTTTGAAGAATAAGATAGATAATAATAGCGGGCAAAACTAGGCGTAATAATAGTATATCGATATTACTATTTTGTGTTTTCATCCATCTCCTTATAAAATTAGAACCTACATTGCAAAATAGAGATACTATTTACATGCAGTGGTTTTGCCTGCCGAATCTTTTCAATAAAAATGTATGAAAAAATGTGTAGTGAAAAAACGTATAGTAGTGTTTAAATTATCAATATATATTTATAGTAAACATTAAAATGTTTGGCGCCGTGATGTCTTGAGGTTTCAATTTCACCATACCATTTTCGTCCGGAATGTCAACATCTAACAAAAATCTACGACTTTGAACTCTGTAACTTACGTATAAATTGATAAATTATTTTAAAGTCGATCATTCAATTTCTGATCCTGCTGAGTCCTAGTATTATTGCATAATGTCGGTAAGTGTTAATATTTTCTTTAATAGTATTTTATCTAAAAAATTAAATGTTACATTATTTATCTAAATACATATAAAACATATTCACTGATTGATTTAGCAGCTCAAACATAAATATAATAAGTCCTCCCCTTCAGAGTTTTTGAATCAAACGTACCTATGCTTGTATATTTGAGACTTTAATTGCATTCTGTATTTTTTTATTTTAAGGACTCCGAAAATGACCTCTTCAACTTCGTTCCTATGAATACTGTGGTGGGACAGAAATATGAAAACCAACTGAATCTGGAGGGCCCCAGCAGCAAACAGCTCAAGAGATGTTCAACAGCTGCATTCACCTCGGTAAAAAAACTTACGCGTGGTGCTAAAGTGATCAGGATCGAAGTTTATGATGTAGAAAATTTCCCTGATACCATAAGTTCGCTATGTAATTGTGATGCCGAATTGTGCGTGCAGCATGTAGTTAAAAACATATTCATGGACGATATTTATAAATCTGTTAAAGAAATTGCTGCAAAAGTATCTAATAATATGTCGTAAATAAATCATAATCCTTATTGAATGATAAAGTATTTTTTTATTTTAACCTTTTACATAATCACCCATATTGAATAGTTCTTTGACGTCACGAAGCGACATCATCATCTGCCCCAGTCAAACCGGATTCAGCTGAATACTAGTGTTTTACGTGGAGCGGCTGTCTACCAGACCTCCACAACCCATTAACAGGGTAACAGGTAGACACACGAAACGTCATATTACTTTTGAATGTGAATTTTAAATCTATGAGGGTAAGGTTTCAAGTTGAATAATTCACGTCGCTTCTTGATATAAAATTACTCTACCTACATTATAAAAACACGTATATACGTGATGAATGAGTGAAAATTGCGGTTTCCAGATCCTACTAATGTGCTGAATGAATGAAATGATGAATGAGTGAAAATTGCGGGTTTCCAGATCTTATCTGATCTGGAAACCCCAATTTTAACCTACTACTTACGAGTATGAATTATTTATGTTTCGCAATATATTTTTAGACCTTGTAATATTTTTTTATGGGTGCCTGTGGTTAAAGTGATAAACCTAATACATTTAAAAGGTGTGTTCTCCAAATAAAACAAAAATAGAAGAAATTATATAATAAATTCGGGTGCCATGGAACTTGCACACAGTATAATAAAGATTGTCGGAAAGAATAGAGCGGAAGAGTCAGACTTTTAATCTGCCGGTGGGAGGCTAAACAAAGAAATAAAACAATCAAAATTCTTTTGTCCTTTCTCTATTTAAAGGCCCGTAGCTTCAAACTAACTGAACACTATATATTTGCCTTACATGGTGCAAATCTTAAATTATTGGTTTTATTAATATGTAAAGAGGACACCGTGCACTGTTAATTATAGTAATGGAAAATTCCTACCAGTTCGCTGACTTTAAAAATAGTAGAATATAACCAAAGAAAGCGATGACCGACGAAAGATTCCCTCAGCAAAAATGGTCCAAAAGGATGTAGGATAAAAATCCAAGTAAAAGAAAAACTTGAAGTAAAGAAAAAATCTTGGGCGTTTTCCTTTTCAAATAAATAGGTGTGCTCCACGCAACTCCATTTCTAGTACGTGAGCGAAAATTATTGATATCAAAAATTAAGGTCAGTCCTTATCATCTCATCGTCTTTGGTCAATATATATATATATATATAATACGTTATAGCATAATATAAACCAAAAATATCCGAGATAACTAGTGATTTAAAAATATATTGAAAATCGTTTGAATTTATCGACCACCATCCTCGAACACAGGTAGTGGAGTCGTTGTCAAAAATGACAAATGTCAAAACTAGAAATAGTGCCGCGTTCCGAAATCGACTATAAAACCATAAAGCATGTAACGAGATCAAAAACTCGTTACATTACAAGAACTTACATTATGTAATGTAACGAGTTTTTGATCTCGTTACATGCTTTATGGTTTTATAGTCGATTTCGGAACGCGGCACTATTTCTAGTTTTGACATTTGTCATTTTTGACAACGACTCCACTACCTGTGTTCGAGGATGGTGGTCGATAAATTCAAACGATTTTCAATATATTTTTAAATCACTAGTTATCTCGGATATTTTTGGTTTATATTATGCTATAACGTATTATATATATATATATATATTGACCAAAGACGATGAGATGATAAGGACTGACCTTAATTTTTGATATCAATAATTTTCGCTCACGTACTAGAAATGGAGTTGCGTGGAGCACACCTATTTATTTGAAAAGGAAAACGCCCAAGATTTTTTCTTTACTTCAAGTTTTTCTTTTACTTGGATTTTTATCCTACATCCTTTTGGACCATTTTTGCTGAGGGAATCTTTCGTCGGTCATCGCTTTCTTTGGTTATATTCTACTATTTTTAAAGTCAGCGAACTGGTAGGAATTTTCCATTACTATAATTAACAGTGCACGGTGTCCTCTTTACATATTAATAAAACCAATAATTTAAGATTTGCACCATGTAAGGCAAATATATAGTGTTCAGTTAGTTTGAAGCTACGGGCCTTTAAATAGAGAAAGGACAAAAGAATTTTGATTGTTTTATTTTATCTTCGCTTTCGCCTCCGCCTCCGTATAAATTTTGCGGAGTGTTAACGGAGGTTTATTTCCGAATCATAGAACAATAACGCACGTGTAGGAAGCCTAGACGATGACTCGGCCGTCCAGCCGCGTGTTGCGCGCGAAAAGGTTATGAATCAACGAGTGCGTGGCGGAAACGCGGGCGTATGTGGTATGTAGGTGCGAATTAAAACAACCGTCTTGCTCCAAGGCTAGTTTATTACTAAGCGTACCCTCACTGACAAACATGTAGCTAAATAAGTAAGTACTTATAAATATGCACATACAGTTCATCTCCCTCCAACACTAATTTGGAAACCTGTAACAATAACAATACAAAATTCTTACATGACACCAAATTATATAATGTTCTTATTAATACTAACCTACTTAAAAATATTTCTTATAACAAACATGCTTCCTGGGCCTCTTAGAATGTTTGACCGGGGTAGTGTTTACAGCTTCAGGGTTAATATCCTCATTTGGATCTACACACTGTTCACCCGGTCGGATTCTGTCTTCTATCACTTCGCAAGCCTCCACCCAATCCTCATCGTCTGAACCCCTCTGTTCCCTCACATTATCAGAACTTGTTGCTACGATATTCCTATCACGGTCAGCCGTGACCTGCACCTCCTTCTCCTGCATGATGCCAGTCGATGGAGCTGGAGACGCTGGCGACGGCAAGACCGGCGGCATTGGCTCATTAGATTGCGATACGGAGGATGGAGACTGCTGTGACGTTGGCGATGGAGCGCCCGGCGCTGGCACTGGCAATGGATTGCAATCTGGTACATTATGTTCATGGACACCGGGCGTCCCCTCTGACGACGAACTAACAACTGATATATCACTATTCTTTGACTTAGTATATTTTCTAATTTGATCTATGTGTCTGTTACAGGTAGTTCCGTAGTCGTTAAAATAAATTTTATACATTCTATTACCTATTTTCTTTTTAACGACACCTAAACTCCACATACACTTTCTTGCGATAAACCATTTCGCCCATACAGTTTCTCCTACTTGAAAACACCTCGTACATTTAGTTGCTGTTTGTTCGGTGTTTTTATCAATATTTTTGATTTGTGGTAAAATCAAATCTAACCTACATCTTAAATTACGTCCTAACATTAACATAGCTGGAGTGAGACCAGTCGCGCAATGAGTAGTATTCCTAAAATCAAACAGAAAACCCTGTAGTTTGTCCTGAATATCTTTATGACATAATCTATCTTCTGCGAACATGCATTTTATCATTTTCTTACAGGTTTTAACAGAGTTTT
Organism: Hecatera dysodea; assembly: GCA_905332915.2. Lineage (NCBI taxonomy): Eukaryota > Metazoa > Arthropoda > Insecta > Lepidoptera > Noctuidae > Hecatera > Hecatera dysodea. Next base: position 2,899,764 of record HG995290.1, on the reverse strand, counting down.
CTGCCTGCCCGTTACTAGCAGGATGATAAATAGGTGAATTAATGAATTTAGATATTCAATTCCATTCATTCGACAAAATTCATGAAATTCCGCTGAGCTTATTTTAACATCATTATCTGATACAATAACATATCGTCGGGGATAGTGCAAAACTGCGAATCTACTATAGGTAAAGGCCGCGTATCTGCATTTGATCTAATTTTACAGGGGCAGGTTAAAACTGTTTAATATCGTTATTTTAAGGGCAAATGGCCTCATTTTTACATAGATGTTAATAATTGATGTTTTCTTTGTATTTTTACCATAGATTATCCGTTACAATGATTTATTTAACCGCCACGCTACTTACGCGGATTTGATTTGCCCACAATCTTATCAAAATGGAACCTAAAAGTAAGTTGCGCGGTTTTGAAATCAAACAGGTAATTAATGTTACAAATAATATTTAATAATCAAAGCAAAATTCGGCTTACAAAATCTGATCTTTACAAGCTTTTGAGCGTTGTTCTTACAAAGAAAACTTTTACTTATTAATCAAAGTATTTTTCTATACAATCTTCCTTAAATATAAGCTTAAAAATACTCAGAACAGAACTCTTAATCAGCCTTAGATTCATTATCAGCCTTTTCAACAAGGTGTCTATTAGATCAATATATAACAAATTTAAACACGAGGTAACAATAAATTTAAATATATGTAAATTAAAAAGAAAGAACTTCTAGGTATATAAAAAAACGATTTGAGTAATAAGAAGAATAGACAGATTTATAATAAATATAGAAATAAAACTAATAGATTATTGGCTAAAGCTAAAAATAAGCATGTAAAAAAAGAATTAATATGATAACTTTAATAATCATAAAAAAATGAGGGAAATAATCAACAGACTTACAGGCAGAATTGTCCGTATTTAAGCAAAAAGGAACCACCCAGCAAACACACACTTTTGAGATATCAAAGGATTTAAAAAAATTAGTGCAGCACAGTTGGATGAAGTAAAATTAATATTTATTTAATATAAACTTATTGATACATTACTAATTTAAGTATGTGTATATAAATTTGCTTTGATTACTATTAAATTTTCTAGATAATTAAGAAAATCTGCATGTGGTTCCTTTTAACATTTAGTAATTGATAGGTTTTCTCATATACAAAAAAGAACCACAACCCAGGGATTTCTTGATATAAATGAAACAATGTGTTTATATTATTGTAATAAAACTTTAATTTACCAAAAATACACGTTTATTCGACGTTATCATCAAATTGGATTTCGAAATCCACCGTGTCTAGTCCATTTATGTCGTCTTCTATTGTATCATCACAAATGAGACCATTATAAAAACTCTGTGCATCTTGTGGAATCAGATGTAATATGGACTGAATATCGGCTAGTTTCGCGGGTGATACTGGCTTCCCTGACGGCCACAGGGGAACTAAATGTTCCATTAAGATTAAAGCTGGTCTGCCACGAACAGGTGCTCTCCCTATATTTACTTCCACAGATTCACCAAAGAAGTCTGTTTTAAAATAAATTGAGTTTGGTGAGTCTCTTTTCAGGTATATTTCCCGAGTTTGTAACCAATTAATACATTCTTTGTTAATGCCACGTTTTCTGTTAATAATCATTTTTTCAACCTTAGAAGTTCCCAGAAAATCTGATTTTGCCATAACTGTAACTGTAAGTGGGTTCTTTTTCTTGCAATCTCTCATAACCTGCACATAATCATCGGGAGTGTATAGTCTCGGATATTTCTTCATTGCCGTTTCAATGTGCGAAAAATCTCTGTCATTGGGTAGGTAACTATGTCCGGGAATCAAAAATTTTTGAGTTATTTTTTTCAAGGTGGGATGAGAATGCAAAAATGCTTTTAACATCAAAACTATCTTTATGTTACGATTCTGTCCGCCACATGAATCGCTCCATAAAATTAGTTCTTCGACCTCTTCAGAAACATGCTCGCTTAAGTATTTTAATAGACAAGAGCCGACTTCCTGAGCACCTTTTCCAGCCATTCCTTCTATCCAAACAAAGCACTCACTTAGGTTAGTTTTTGCCGAATAAATACCCATATTATACAGCCAAAGCTGTCGTTTATAGTAGATAATTCCGGTAGGGATCTTAGGCATTGGAAGCGTTTTTTGCAAATCAAACGTGAGACATTCAATTTCCTTACATTGAGTAGCCAGAATAAAATCAGTTTTCATTTTTTGTCGAGCCTGTTCCCATTTTCGGCAATGTTCTTCGCGTTCTGTATCTATGGCTGTTTTCTCCTCAGCAGTTTTGCAACGAGTTAATTTTGCTTGCAATGTGTCACACTTGTTACAAGTATCTTTCTTAAGAGGCGCTCGTTTAAGATTAAAATATTTGTAAAATAACTTTGTATACATAGCCTTACTGACCTTTTCAGCTTCTCCTATATGTTCACAGTATAAATCGTACATCTTGTCTAAAGTCATATCTGACATAAGATATTCGGTTTCGCGCTCACTTCTTCTATAGTGTGATTTATACTTAGGAAGAGAGTCTATGTGGCATCTCACTTGTGAAACTAATTCGTCGCGGCATTTGTTCTTACCTCCACTTTTCGAGCCTCTCCTATCTATACAATCCTGTGACCTCATTTTAATCAAAGCAGTATTAACTCTAGTAGAGTAAATATGGGGGACCTGGATCAAGTAGATCCAGGTTCCCCCATATTTACTATTTTTCATTAATTAGTTACGTATATTCATCAACATTTAATTATTTCATACATTCTAGTTATGTATATTCATATCATCGATTCACATTTCATCAATATTTAATTATTTCATACATTCTATTCTAAATTATTATTATTATTCTAATTGATTATTTTAATATTCATTAAACTCAATCATTTACAAATACCCTTAGCTTTGATATCCTTAGTTCCTGTCTAACCGATGCGATGCAATTAGCATCGATGAATGAAAAAAAAATTCTCGGTTCGTGATGCAGAAGCACCATTGTATGTTACACACATCGTCGAACCGATGAGACGTCGGCGTCGTACCACTAATGAATCTACGATACAATATGCATTGCAAATTGGATGAATTAGGTAATTTCTTCATATTCAGGATTGGGAGGGAAAGGAAACGTATACAAATCATGGCTCCTGTGTTCATCTATCCAAAAAGTTTATTACCAACTAAGTGTACAGTGTTGATAGATTATAGAACAGTTATTTATCATTCATATACGTATAGAAGGAATTTCATCTTCTGGCAGTATCTGGTAGCATAGAATATCTTCTGAATCAGGAAACACTATTTCACGCGCTATACGTCTTGTTACTAATTTAATGCCAGGCGGAGGATTTGATGACCTTACAACCGATTTTTCAGAACCGGGATGTGTGGTATCAACTCGAACAAATGTGCGGAGCTCATTGTGACCACTCTTGAGTGTAAGATATTGTGTATTTTCAAAGGCAGATTTTACTGAGTTTTGCTCTGTCTTGTTTGTATCGTCTTGAAGTTTTGATGAACTGATGCTCATTATTTTCTGGTCTGTCAAGTCTTGAGTAAATATAACCTCGCCCCTAGCATTCTTTAAAATAAGTTTGGAAATGCCTTCCATCATAATGTGAATAATATTAATTTCTTATCTCTCTTGCTGAAAAAGCGTCCATTAAGATCGAACCGTCACACTACAATGCTAAGAATTTAATGTTATGTTGGAGATATGCTCGTTTTATTATACATTAATTTCCTTTTACAGCGTTCAAATAAACACATTCAGGATAATGTGTAGCATGTTGCATCCAAGGATCATCATAAATCTCCCAATCTTCGATAACACCCCCACATGAGAAACATGCTGCAATATCATTTAAACCATTTCCATAATAAAAGAATCCTGCGTCAGCCATTTCCATCACTAATCTTTTCTTTTTATCAAACGTCCTCCAGTAGTAACCAAATGAAAATTCACGCATTTTAAACGTATTATACATATCATATCGAGGTTTGTATTTATTTTGAGACATATTTGATTTTACTTTCTTATTCAATTATAAACGTATAGTGATGTCGTTCAGCTTTTGACAACAACTTATAAAGATCGGACAGTGGTGGGAGGATGGGGTAGAAAACTCTAAGATGCGTTTTACCTAACAATGTATAGAAATAAAAACAACAAATTTTTTATTTTAGAATTTTATTATCAAAGCATATATATTTAAACACAGTACATTTTTTAAAGCGCATACAGAGTCATGATAAAAACAGTTATATAAATCTTGAGAATATTTATATTGATCGTATAAACTCATCAAACTAGAACAACCTTTATCTTCTAAATTGAATATATTACAATTACTATTTTCTAAAATATGCTTTAACCACAACACTTTTTCTGAACCTTTGACGTAGATACATTTATCTCTTAAAATATCTATAACCAAATTTTGGTAATTAGAATAGGGTACAAATCCTTCGCGCCAGTGTATCTTTCTGTTACGTTCTATCCAATTTACTTGTTTTTTTTCTTGTTTCGTTAATTTTGAAAATGAAAATGGTGGCTTAATTAAAAACACTTGTAATGTTTTATTATACAATATAGCGATTTCTTTTATTATAAATTCATTTGTTTCTGTTTTAAATCCTTGAATATCTACAATAGCAATCATGATAACCTGCGTACAATGTTGCTGAGAGGTTTGTATTCCACGAGTCGATCGTTTATAATCAAACAATATGCAGTCGTCTTATCTGGTATTGCTGTAGAACATTCAATTTCCAACCTCACGTCCACTGGACCTGTTTTCAGGCTATCGTTTTGTCTTGAACAGTCTAAGATAAAGAGAGGGGCCTTTTCTTTAAAATCTTTTAGATCTAGCAATGGATCTATAGGACTGTTGTAATACGACTGACGAAATTTCACATACATTTCATATAATATACTGTACTTGTTTTCAGAAAACTTTAAACTCAAAGGTTCATACGGATAATATTGTGAATTCAAAAAGAGCGTTACGTTGGTCACTTCACAATGATCGAATACTGAACTGTCTTTAGTTTTATTATTTTTTCTGTTAGTTTGTAAGCAAAAAATAACATATCTGGGCTTTTCCAATTGTGAAGCAGTTTTAACTGACCAAGAATGCTTTGTAGTTTTAGGTAGTAAAGGATATTCGTATAAGTCCCAATTTCTAAAGGCCATCTGAATCGGTTTATCGCTTTCTAATTGCTTTAAAAGCCTTAAGCGTTCTAGATCTGAAACTTTTATATGTGGCACCCTCCACTGAACTCTTTGTATATCTATTTGAAAATGAGCGACATCATCAGTCAGAATGACACTATTTAAGTTACAGTTACTTCTGTTCAATATAAGCTCGTGTTTACAATTGATCACAATTTTATTGTAATCTTCTGCAAACCCTAAAACCTTATTTAATGGTATCACAGCACTAAAATGTCCATCATTTTGGAATCCGTTTAAGTTCCAACCCCATAATGCAGCAACTTTATTTTCTGCTTCGTTTAATGAGATGTATGATTTTATCGTTGATGTTATTCCTGAATTTTTTATACGATCTATTTCAATACCATTCATTTCGTATCTGATGTCTTGAAACAAAGACATAACAGGGTTATTAGTGAACGTAACAGTTTTCTTGATCTGGTTCCCATCCTTGCCGAACAGCCTTGCCTGACCTTCGATGTAGATTGAACTGGCTGATGGTAGCACGTATATGTCTTGCTGATGTATGGGGATTCTGATTTCATCGTTTTCTCTAAAGCTGTTATTGTAGGGATTGTATGAATGGACTTCATAACTTTCGATCGAAGTGTCGAAGTGTGGTAATTCAGTAATTTGTAGTATATTCATACTTTAAACCCTAAGGCTTTAAGAAAATCTTTATTCAATTCAGTCAATTTCTTAATTTTCTTCTTACGTGTTTGCACCTTGACGATTGTAGAAGAACTAGGACGTTTTATTTTCACTGAGGTGTCTTTATAGTGCACTATCATGTTGTTTTCCTTATATGAAGACGTAGTTGAATATGTTCTTCTCCAAAGTCAACACAGTGACCAAATTGATTAACAATCCTAACAGATATAGATGAAACTATATTTTTATTTACTGGAAAGTAAATAACGTTTTGTGGTATTTCTATGCATCGATGATCTGAAGCAGTATCAGATACATATTCATGAATAAAGTGAGTTGGTAATCCGTTGCAGTACGAACCGTGAACAAGATCACATTCAATTCTGATGACTGACAGACTGCTGTTAATAATGGGGGGGGATATTTGGTCCCGAATTTCCTAATACTGAAAAGTATAGTAAACCACACTCATATTGACCAGATAAATGTAGTGGTGGTTGAAAGTACGAAATCAATTCCGATTTATTTCCAGAGATGGTAACCGTAATAGACATGCTCGTATACTGAACTCTTTTGTAAGATTCTACTTATTTTATTCCTTTACTATGCCAAAAATTCTTCAAAAACTTTAAACAAAGATGCCCACAATTGAAGGGGTGATCGCGCTGAATATTATCGTAATTATAGTGAACTTTAGAACCCACATACTTAATAAATTCCTTTGGAGGCTTAAGATTTCCATAACTGTCAAAATACTCAATATAATCATTGTATTTCGCATAGGCTACCCAATGAGATCCAGGATTTTTAGAGCTATCTAAATTAATAACTCCACATTCTCTTTTAAAAGGGTGTTTAGGGAGCTGATCTCTCATAAAGACACCTCTAAAATACAGAATATTATTTCCATACTTCAAAATGTCTAAATTATTCAAGGCTCGTTTGGGTAGCCGATGTTTTAGTTTTTTTCTTTAGATATGAAAATTCCGAGCCCATCTTTATGCGATTTTAGGTGTAGTCCTTTTCCGATGCAAAGAGCCTCCATTTTTTCATTATGTCTCTTAGATTCAGCATACAACTTTTTTGCCATTTTGAATTCATTTATGGTTTTAGCAATACCTGCTGCACCACCTGCTAAGGCTCCTGCTGCAGATAATCCCGCAAAAATAGGGATCAAGGGTAATACTCCCCCAGATTTTGGTATAGGAATAACACGAGGGAGTTTGATGGATGAATCATTAGCTAATTCTCTGGCAGCGGCCATAGCTAAATCTATTGCTACTTTTTTGCATTTCGGTTTTAATTTTTTTAAACGTCTTTTCGTTTTGTTAATAACATTTTTTAATTTATTTTTTACCCCTTCTCCACATACAAGTTTTGAAGAACATTTTTTGTTGTTTTTTTTAAGACCAGAGCCAGTTTTAATTTTTGTTGATATAGCGCTGCTTACTGAACGTGCTGCCAATTTTTCCCCTACACTCGCATCCGGGGCGACTGCTCGCTCTTTTGCCATATTTAACAAAACTAAATCTGCCTTATGACGATCCTTTAAGTTTGAAGACTTACTATAGGCAATATCGTGTTCTTTGCAATATTCGTCTAATTTATTAATGCCTTTATCTCCGCGTGTAAGCCTTTTAATTAATTTAGTGCCAGGTCCACAATAATTGTATCCTGGTAAATGTAATTCAAATGGTAAATTATTTATAAACCAATTTAGTAGACTGCTCTGTCCAATACCCATCACAAGACTAATGCATCATGAGTTTGAACATTTAATAAATATTCGATTTATCAATCCAACTGTTTTCAGAAGAAGACAAACCTAGCCATTTTACTAAAACCCTATTTCCTTTTCTTCTAAGAACTTTCTCAACTAGATATAAATTAGGATGTTTTGTCTTTTGCAGCTCCTGCACGTAAAATGCACCTAAAATGGGTTGGCCTCTAATTGCATCTTCAATTAAGTAGGTAATAGGAGTTGTATTTTGTATTTGTCGAATTTTAAATATTTCGGTCGACCAGTTGGGAGTATATCCTTTTTCAAATGTTCCTTTGTATTTACTGATACGTACATAATCGCCCACATTAAACTTGCTTTTTGTATTATCGGTTTTTGTCAACCTGAAATATCTCTGTAATATACGTGTTTTATTAGTATTGTTCACGTTTGCCGGGATTTCATCAATTGTCCGATGATAGGCGTGATTGTATTTATATATAACATTATTTAGGGTATTATCTATCCAGTTATAGTTACCTTTCATACTAAATTCTTTATACAGCTTAGATTTTAATGTTCTGATAAAACGTTCAACTATTGATGCCTTTTTTGTTGAGAAGGTTGAATAATGGTTTATACAAAAAGATTTCATAAGTTTTTGAAATTTATTATTGTAAAATTCTGTTCCATTATCCGTTTGAAGATTTTTGGGGATACGCTCTGTATCCAACAACATCTTGAAAGAGTTGCATACAACATCTTTGGTCTTACTTTTCAAAGGAAAGGCCCAGGCGTATTTCGAAAATGTATCAATAACGGTAAGAATAAATCTATAATTTTTATTTTCTTTTGAAATTGCTTGCATATCAATTAAGTCTGCTTGCCAAAGGTCATCTATATCTTTCATAATAACATGTCTTCGTGGAAAGTTAACCCTCGCATTTTTATGAATTTCGTTTACCACATCAGCTTTACTCATATTCAAAACTTAGTGCATAAACATTTATAGTGAATCCAGCAATGGTACTGAAGGAAAACCATGCTATTGCTACTATTTATTCTTTAATTATGTCAGCTTCTTTCAATTCTTCAATTATAGATAATATTTCATTATCATGGTTTGTATTGCCAGCATCTCTTGAAGCAACTAATAGTTTCAATCTCTCAACTAATTCGTTAGGATCGTCCCAATATACCAGGTCCGTATTTTTTTTATATTTCTTTAACATTGGCAAGTTTCCCCCAAGTTTAGTGTGAATATTATCGTTTGACGTTTCAGAAAACAATGGTTTGATTATTTCACGATATTTTATTCCTTTATCACCTTTTATTTGACCTCTAGGATTGAAGTCTCTCTTATGAGCATTTGTATAATGCAATATATCCTTGTAGACAAGTTTATCTTTGCTGGATATTAGTTTTAAATCAGGTTTTTTTCGAAGTAAAAGTTCTTTCAGGCCAGGAGTTAACTTGTAGGATTTATCATCAATTTTAATCAAAATAATATTATCGTTATTCAAACTGTCAATTTTAGAAAACGATACTACTGAATTTCCCACCAATAAAGTTTGGTTTTCACTTCTTATTCCAAAAGGTATATTTATACCATCATAAATATTATAGATATCTTGACCATCTAATGAAATTTCTAAATCATCTAATTCCATTTTAGGAGACTTTTTAACCAATGTTGCAGAATTAAGTTTTGGTTCGTAGCAGTCCTCAAACTTTGTAGATGAGCTAGTATTAATGTCATCCAATTCAATATCTCCAGAATTAGTGAATGTTGTATTTTCTAAACGTTTATTTTTTTCTATAGTTATATTCGAACCAACTAGAGTTTTAAGGGGATCTGTGACAGGTTTTAGCATTTTATCGAATGACAAGTTCATAGAGTGTTCCTGGTCCTTCATTTGTTTTATTTTGTTCTTTATGGAGTCTACAGACTTCATTAATTCTATTTTAATATTTTTCTCCATGTTTTACCAATTATAAGAACTGCATTCAACTAAAGAACAAGTTATACTGAATTGCTTTTGTATTATTAATTACTTATATGTATGTATAAGTAGTCAGTCAAAATTAAAAAACATATCAAAATTTTGTCTGTATCTTCCATTATTTAATAACGATTCTTTATTAATAAGTAGGAAATTATAAGGTTTACTCCAAACAGTTTGACAAATGTTTTTGAACTCTTTCCATTGCAAATCAGAACTGACATGCTCTTCATAAATATGCTTTAAATTCACATCATCTTGTTTGAATATAATAAGAAAATTAGAATTGTCACGTAGCAATTGCTTCGGTATTTTAGAATAGGTTTGAGATAAATAGAAACAATCTATTTGTTTATGCCTACCCATGCAGAAATAATTGCGGATATTTATTTGATTTTCACAAGCAACATCATCAAATATAAATACAGAATTTGTTAATGCTTCACTCGGAGAAATTACATCTTTATCATTATTGAACTCGTAAAAGTTAATCTGTGGCACCCTTTTTAATACTTCGATCAAGAAACGGTATTTTGGCTGAAAAGAAGTTTTAGAGTAAAGATAGAGATTTTTAAATTTGAGCCCATTTTCATGAAGTAGTAAACTAATCATAACATTCGTTTTACCACAGTTTGATGGACCACATATTATACAGCGAATAGTATTTGGCAGTAAAGCGCTATGTCTGATGTGGTGAACAGAGTCACTTAATCGTATATTATTAACATTGAGAGATACGGGTTGTTTGATCAACTTCATAGTGTATATTAATCTTATTTCCGCCTAACGTACACTTATATACTCGTTACGCCTCTCATGGGGCAATATTTACATATATTAATCTCAATATGACTTAGTGAAAGGTATGTCCAACCTGACTGTATATGTTCAAACTCAGACATTTTGCGTATAAATACTTGTATTTTATTCAAAAAGAAGTCATGTATATCAGTATTCTAATAGATCATACTTAGTATTAAAAGATTTCAGTTCTATTTGTTCGTCTTCAGACTTTAGCAGAAGAAACTTAGCAAAAAGCTCGAAATTTACTTTTATGCAATCATACTTTTTCAAAATCATAGTTATTAATTTATCAATATCTGGATGTACAGAATTCAGGATTGCCTCAAGAGTGAGGTGCTCATCTTTCTGACCTGTACGTATCTGTGTATGACTCGGGATCGCCTCATAATTAAGGTGCTCGTCATCCGGAGGTATACATGTCTGAATATTACTCAGGATCGCCTCACGAGTGAGGTGCTCGTCATCCGGAGGTATACATGTCTGAATATTACTCAGGATCGCCTCACGAGTGAGGTGCTCGTCATCCGGAGGTATACATGTCTGAATATTACTCAGGATCGCCTCACGAGTGAGGTGCTCGTCATCCGGAGGTATACATGTCTGAATATTACTCAGGATCGCCTCACGAGTGAGGTGCTCGTCATCCGGAGGTATACATGTCTGAATATTACTCAGGATCGCCTCACGAGTGAGGTGCTCGTCATCCGGAGGTATACATGTCTGAATATTACTCAGGATCGCCTCACGAGTGAGGTGCTCGTCATCCGGAGGTATACATGTCTGAATATTACTCAGGATCGCCTCACGAGTGAGGTGCTCGTCATCCGGAGGTATACATGTCTGAATATTACTCAGGATCGCCTCACGAGTGAGGTGCTCGTCATCCGGAGTTATACATGTCTGAATATTACTCAGGATCGCCTCACGAGTGAGGTGCTCGTCATCCGGAGTTATACATGTCTGAATATTACTCAGGATCGCCTCACGAGTGAGGTGCTCGTCATCCGGAGGTATACATGTCTGAATATTACTCAGGATCGCCTCACGAGTGAGGTGCTCGTCATCCGGAGGTATACATGTCTGAATATTACTCAGGATCGCCTCACGAGTGAGGTGCTCGTCATCCGGAGTTATACATGTCTGAATATTACTCAGGATCGCCTCACGAGTGAGGTGCTCGTCATCCGGAGGTATACATGTCTGAATATTACTCAGGATCGCCTCACGAGTGAGGTGCTCGTCATCCGGAGGTATACATGTCTGAATATTACTCAGGATCGCCTCACGAGTGAGGTGCTCGTCATCCGGAGGTATACATGTCTGAATATTACTCAGGATCGCCTCACGAGTGAGGTGCTCGTCATCCGGAGGTATACATGTCTGAATATTACTCAGGATGGCCCCTGCTTTGTCTCGCTTATTTTTCTGGAATAGCCTTTGTTAACCCTCTTTGTAAAATAAGAATAAAGAGGAGTCGGTTTTTTACCAGTCGATGTGGACGGCTTCACAGAATCCTCTTCATCGCTCTCACTGCCGAATAGGTCCCGTGCAGTCAGCTTGTTGTTGGCTAACGGCACCGGTTGTATTCGAGGCTTCTTAGATCCGTGCGTCCTAGACCCATCACTTCGATCGGTTTTAGACCGCTTGTTTGCAGTCGATTTTTCAGCTCGAGCCGAAGAAGAAGAAGAAGTCGATTTCTGACTCTTCATCTGTTGAAAATAGTTGAGGCAACGTAGATGACTTGGACCTGAAGCAATATAGTTTGAAATATTATATTATATTAAGGTGAAAGAAAAAATAAATTAATGAGGGAGGGGGGACTTATTTATCTCACTCCGTTAAACTTGGAAATCAAAATAAGTATTAAATTTACATTAAAAGAAAAACACATTATATGTATATTACATAATTCCATCGAAAGCCGGATAGGAAAAAGAAAAAAAATGTATCATTCATTCATGCATTCGTATATTCAATATTCATTCATACGTTAATTCCATTATTTATTCACTCAATCATTCATTCATTCATACATCCTATCATTCATAGAATAAAAATCGTGATGGCACATTTAAACACATATAATTAAATTAAAATAAAATATTAATTATGATCTACTTACATTTTGAAGATTAGTTATTCTGGTTGAAGCGTAGAAGGTGACGATTGTTTCCCTCGGGAGAGCAGTTTGTGATTCTGTCTGGCATCGATGCACATTATATACAGCAAAATTATGACGATGTACTTCCAAATATGTCATCAAGAAGATGTATGCTTACATTGCAAAACAAGATATCATATTAACCAAAAATAAATTAGTTATTGATTGTGTTATACTATGCAAGTACCATGGCTTCACTCATTCTAATAACTTATCGTATCTGCATTTTCTTTTCATACAATAAAGACTCAACAAACAAACAAATCAACCGACACCATACTCAATATAGCGACTTACTTACCTGTAGCATCAAGTAATAGTAGAGCTCTGTCAGCATTTTATCCCAATATAGATTCATTAGGGTGAGGACACACATGGTTGGCAAAATTGTTATTTTAATCTAACTACACGTAAATAATAAGTACGGCTGATCAATGTAAATACATCCTAAATTTAAGTGGTACATACTAATAAATCTCCCATGGTTTGCTTTCACAGTAGAGCAGATTAGCTGTTTTTATGTGTTTACTATGACTTTTGACTGCTAAAAACAAAATTTACGAGAGCATAGCCACGGGTAATTCTTAGTCATAATTATATTCAACTCAGCATTATATTATTTTGAATGAGGGATCAAATTAGACACAAATTCATTTCACTTCTTCCATTGTTTAAGTGCGCTACTGTTATATTCTACAATGTCTGTAAGTACCTAATTTCAGAAAATATTTTGCTTTTAATTATATACCAGTGAAAATAATAATAATAATTAAAATGTATTCTGTTTCAGATACCGAGTTGGGTTTATTCACCAACTTCACCTCAGTTAATGATAGAACCTGATGTGATTGATAAAGTCGTAAATTATTTGGATGAGGATGAACGACGATGAAGCCCCGTGTGTTCAAAATACAAATACATCTAATAATAATAATAAGGAGGTGATAAGTTTTTACAAAACGGTTTCGAGCGGTGGCACTCAAGTTATACGGATCGAAATTTACGATGCAAACCAATTTGAAAGTAATTCTATGTGTCAGTGCAGTGCTGAAATATGTGTTCAGCATATTGTAAAGAACATTTACACTAATAACATCTACTTACGTGTCAAAGACATGCTACCATATTTAAACAATACTTTTTATCAATCCTTGTAAGAAGAAAAACGGATCACTTAGAAGCATCTGTTAATTCCTTCGGTCCTTCGGTTCAGTGTTTTTCTGTTAGCTCATTTTGTGTAATTAATTGTAATTATATTGTTTATTGAATTTGTAATTACGTGAACAAATAAATACCTGCTTATTGCAATAATGTAGTTTCATTCCAGAAGCTGTAAAATTAAATCACCTGTAAGAATCTATGTATATTCCATTCTTTTAAAGTCATTCATCAAATATTGTTCATTCAATCAGTGAGTCATTAAAGCAAACATTGTGTTATAAATATCACGTAGCAACAATGCTCGCCCATTCAGGAGATCATAGTTGCATTGAATAGATCAAGTATCTAAATTTTGCTAACTAAAATAATATCAGATAAGTACTCGAAACTAAAGCACATTTGTAATTAAAAATGATTGAGTTTAAACGAATATAATCAATTGAATGTATGAAATAATTAAAATGTCGATGAAATGTTAATCGATGATATGAATATACGTAACTAATCAATGAAAAATAGTAAATATGGGGGAACCTGGATCTACTTGATCCAGGTCCCCCATATTTACTCTACTAACTCTCTTTGTAGAAATACCAAGTGTTTTGACAAATAAATCTCGGCATACTTCGACTTTGTCCAATACATATTTACGGGAGAATTTTTTCTTCATATTGCTATTAATCATCCTTCTTTTTACATCGGCTTCTTTGACGCTCGCTACGATGAACATATTCTGGGTATTGTAATTTTCTAGTTTGTAAAAAGACTCAAATATTTTCTGTCGATTGTCAGAAACTACTTTTTCCCAGCACTTCGTTTTACAATTACATTTATAATCAATAAATACTTTCGGTTGAACTTCGATGTTTTTGTAGTTGTGAAAAGGCTTATTAGAATGTCTGTTTTTCTTTCTTTCCATCCTAGATAGACCACCATACTTAAATTTTCGGCCTTTCTTAGGTCGTCCTTTCGTAGCTTCTTCGTTATTAATACTCACTGTATCGTCATCAGAACATGGTATAAACACTGGAGATTTTGCTGTGCTTTCGCTTTCAGAAGCAGTTTCTTCTATGATAGTGCGCCTCGATTTCCCATTAGGCAGCCTCATTTTCTTGCCGCCAGGAACTATTATATCATCATCATCTTCTGATGAATCTGATATATAGTCAGGACTTTTAAAGGGGGACAAGTTTCCAAGCAGTTCTAATATCGGTGAGGAATATTCTTCTAAGCGATCTGGCGAAGTTAAGTTGTTGCTTGAAGGTGAAGAAAGCTGTTCCAAAGGCTCTGACGTATCAAGTTCATCGTTAACTTCTGCTGTAATAAAAAAAAAACTTAAATCGTAAAATTATATTAATTTTTATAAAGCCTTGTCCCCACTTTGCGGCGTAGAAATTTATAAATTCATTCCATATTACATACATACATACACACCCACACATTCATTACAACATCACACCGCACACACATGCACACACACATACACACATCACAAACCACACATACACATACACACACTAGACTTCTCTTAGGCTTATTCGCACCGAGATGGAAAGGAAACGGCAAGAGTTTCAGTGTCATTTAATTTTGAACCTTATTGTTATCACTATAAGAGCGGAAAGCTCGCGACAGCCGGCGGTGCGTCGGGAGATGTCCGCGTGAACCGTGGCCGACCGCGGCCGCGAGTACTCCCACGTTCAAAATGAAACGACACTCAAACTCTGACCGCTTCGCTGAGTTGAGACTTAAACTTACTTATTGAACAATTCATTTAATATCACTACACAATCGGGAATGAACTAAATGTGGATAAAGCGTAGGCTTAGATTCATTAAGTACTAAAATGCATTAAATAAAACTATTTACCTGTTGCGTTTTCATTATTATCTTTGGTGTTCATCTCCAAAGCTTTATTCACCAATTGCTTGCCTCTACTTAACATTTTCACACTTATATCGTAAGAAATCAACAAATACAACAGAACTTTCTTCGCAGAGAAAAAAAACGGTCGTCGTGCATTCGAACTATTTCGTTGAATGCCACCTATTTTGACAGATGTTTGACGTTTTACTTTGAAACTTCAAGTTCAGCACTTTAAGCCATACATGCAATGAAATAAAGTAAATATTTCGTTGTTTAAAATGAGAGACATGAAAAAAATCATGTCATTTTGGTACCTTTGAGCGATCGTAGGTTTTAAAACGTTATATGCATAATGGAATCACATAGTAGTGGTTCTACTATTTTGCAATATTTATTTATACATGATAGAACCGAATGCTTGTGGTTCCATTTTGCAAAAACATATTAGCAAATAAATATGAATTTATTTTACGCATAACGAAACCACAGAAACTTGGTTCTATTTGGTGTATTAAAAATAATAGTTAATAATACAAATATGAGTAACGTATAATGGTACCAAATATGTGTGGGTCTGTTTTGTATAAAATGACATGGTAGTTATATCGTTTTTTGTTTGAATAATAGAGTCCCGTTGTGTCGTGGTTCCATTTTGCTTTACATATAATGTTTGTTATTGCTGTTGGTTCTATTCTGCTTTTAGTATAGCTTGTTTCCAAAGGAAAAATCATGTGGTTCTATTTTGTATGAGAAAATAGACCACATTTCAATTAGTATTCTTCAAAAAAAGTACAAAATTAAATTTGTCGAGTGGTTCCATTTTGCATAAATACGGACAATTGTGAATTTAATCATTGTGATAGACGACATCATTTTGAAATCTTTTTAATTAAAACCGCAATTAATCTCAAATAAATTTGCTAGTGACTTTGACACAAATGTAAAAAAAGTGTTATTTGAATGTAAGCAGCGACTTATTGACACAGAGTTGTAGACAAAATTCTCCGTTGGACGAATCGGTCTTGCCTCTATATAAATTGCCGAAAGTAAACAATGAATACGGTAAAAGGGTCTGGACGTATGCTCTTCCAAGCATTCTAAACAACTTACCTCGGGAAATAGCCAAAAACTTAGAAAACAAAAAATCTCGACAAATTAAAAACGTCTTAAAAGTCTTTTTTACCACTGATAAGTTTAGAATGGGGGACGGGCCTGCGTGTATGTCTACTATCGACCAAATACCTGTGAGCGAGTAACATATAAACCCAAACCAGTAGCGCATATAATCTTACCTCAAAAAGATTGAGCGTTACTCTCGCATGTTGAAAATAAATAGTTCAAAAAAAAAAAAAACGTGTATGTCTTCGTAATCAGTTCGATTACGAAATAGTTCATAAAAAAGGTACGTTGAATTGTAATACCAATTCCTTGTCTCGTAATCCAATACAACTTATCGTAGACCCTAGTATCCCTTCTACTTCTGAAACTTATGAAAAATATTTACAAATTAGTCAACAACATAATCATTCCTATGAAACTGTTTCATTACTTGAGACAAAATGTAAGATGATTACTTACACTTCTGCTATCGATTTAGACGACTTGATTCATATTGTTCTGAAATTCAACAAGTATCCAAATTTGACGAAGACTTACCTGACATACGAACTTTAGAAAGAGAATTATAAACTTTTCAAAGTACGCCCAATGAAAAACTTGTTTTCACACATTTATTTTTACGTGTCCATCATTATGATGAAATGACATATGAATACATTTTTAATATGTAAAGAGAGTATCGAGAAATGATTACCACGTGGTATTCAGAAGAAAAAGAATTTGCTTTTTCTGATTTCCAAGATCCTTTCACGAAGTTAGCGTCAAAAATTAACAATATCATAGGATTTCTATATATATACTTACATACATACATATATATATTGGGTTGGTAAGAAAGTCTTGCGACACTTTCCTTTCGATTAAAATATTTTTTCTTCTAACGAAGTTCATTCTAAGGACCCCAGCCAGGGCTTAAAACTACTTCAAAACTAAATGACCGCTCGCTAAGGGCATCCCCTGTGGGACACGGGCCTCGGCTTAGCGGGGTCATTGAGGGGGGGCAGCAAGGGACAGGCTGGGTCTGATTGAGAGCCCGTTGCTAAGCGCGCGCCGTCCTTTATAGCGCACCGCTTGAGCCAGGTCTTGGAGAAGGAGGTTTCGCTAAGAATATATTTTATGAAGCATTAATTGTATTGAATGAATAAGATTCACATTTTGTCAATATTTAATGCAAAACCATATGAAAATCCTTAAAACAATTACGATCTTTGTTTAAACAAAAAAAAAAAAACATTCGCATTTACTACAGTAAATGTAAGATAGACGTGAACAATTTTTGCATCTCTGCCGTTTTTCACCCCAGTTGGGCCAATGTCCAATCCCGTCGTATACCACTTCTTGCGGAGGCAGTTCAAGACGTCGTTTCCTTTTTCTTATATGTTCTAGAACTAGATCATGTTCTAGAGCAGGCCGCCCTCGGCCTCGGGTAGATGGAGTAAACACACCTCCCGTTTCCCGCATCAAAACATGAGCTATGTATATACAATTTAAAATCTAACAACGACATATACACTTCGTTTTTAGATTTTTGTTTGTTGCGGCGACGCCACAAAAGCCAGCTATTCACACACGTCATATCGACTAAGTGGAAGAATATTCGATGGTACCATTTTTTGCTTTTTATTTTGATCCTGTAAAAACCTAACACTGCGTCCAATAAATCCACCCCGCCCATATATTTATTGTATACTAGCTGTCCGCACAACTTCGTTTGTGTCACATTTTTCATGACTGCTCCGCTCCTATATGTCTTAGCGTGATGATATATGTATAGCCTATAGCCTTCCTCGATAAATGGGCTATCTAACACTGAAAGATTTTTTCAAATCGGACCAGTAGTTCCTGAGATTAGCGCGTTCAAACAAACAAACAAACTCTTCAGCTTTATAATATTAGTATAGATTTCTACCGATTTTGGTCGAGGTACTTCAATTATTCGCTTTTGTTTTTTTGAAAATCGTTTTACGGGAGCCATAGGTTCCTTTCCAACATAGGAAGAACATAAACTTACGACTTTATTGTCAACCCATGTAGTCACGCTTAGTTGAACTCCATCTATTTCCGTGGATTTTTCAATGCAGTGACCTCTCTCACATTTCAGCAATGCCTTTTTGTTTGGCAAATCAATGTCTTTTGCTCTATTTAATAGAATTGTAGCTAGGTAGGACTCCAATGCCATGAAGATGTGCCATGAGCGGAAGACTGGTATAAAAATTGTCGATAAACAGTTTGTGGTTTAAATTTTGTGACACTGTGTTTAGCAATCTTGTAACCACGTTGCCAGTTGCTCCAAAATTTGTACAGTTAGGTCGCACATCGGTTTTGTGTTGTCTTGTAAAGATGTCAAAGTCGTAGCTGAATCCCGAAGCGCCACTCAAAACATAGTTAATATAACCCCATTTGTGGGGTTTCTTTGCATTATATTTTCGAAAACCAGATGTTTTGGCTTTTGTGGGTATCATTTGCTCGTCTATTGCTAGGTACTCTTCTTTAGGGATAATTAATAATTGTGCTCTCAGAATGTCCAGAAGCGGTCTTAATTTCTGCAGTCGATCGCAATTTGGGTCAGTTTTAGGAAGTTCTTTGGTTTTATCAAAAAAGTGCAAAAACCGTTTGATTTCTTCAAACTTGTTGCAAGTAAGAAGAGAAGCTACTTTTTCGACATATGTTCCTTCACTCCAGTAGTGTCGCGTAGATGGCAAATGTACAACTGACATGTACATGATAACTCCTATAAATTTTGATATATCGTCACTAGTTATAGAATTTGCTTTATCTGGTTGCAACTGTTCTGCATATAGATTGTTCTGTTCATGTATGAGATGAATAACACTAGTTGGAAACTAATACTTAAAAAAAAGCTATTGGCGTCTCCAGGTCCATTATATTATCAGGTAGATCAGTACAGCCCATAAATGCAACGTCCTCGCTGTTATAAGTAATTGTATTGTTGGTCCAAGTCAATTTATCCTTTTTTTTTGTTTGTCCCTTTGTTTTTCTGTTTTTGTCCGATATACCCGTTGACGTTGATGGTTCTATGATGTCATTCATGGTGTCCGCACTTTCTAAACTTTCATATTCAAAATCGTCTTCGAGATATACTGCCTCCAATGCATCTTGAGTAAGACTCCCTTCATTTTCACTTTTATCAGAAAAATCATCGTACTCCGAATCTGTTTCTTCACAGCACAACAGCCGTACGGGTCGATCTTCTAGGTTAAGCAACGCTTGCCAAGGATGGTCTGTGGATGGGTGAACATCTTAACATAATGAGACTTCTCCGTGTCTCGAAAAGTACGTTAATCCGTTGTTCCCGGCTGTCATTTGGAGATCTCTGGCAGTCGTTACGGATTGTCAGAAGCCAGAAAATCTAACACCAGTTTTGCCAAGTAGTACCGTGTTCCCCAGTTAATGACTTGTGGAAGTCTGGTAGGCAGCAGCTTCACATAAAATACTGGTATTGAGCTAAAACTGGCTTGACTGGGAGCCGACCCCAATATAGTTGAGAAAAGGCTAGGCAGATGATGAGTAGATTTACAGAATCTAAATGTCAAACAGTGTTCGTTCGAACGAAGCTTCGAAACGAATAGAACCGTGGTAGGAAACACGCGAACATTCGATCGAAACTTCGTTTTTCGTTGAAAGAGTGTAGACCTCTTGATGAGTTTTCCGGCAAAATACAATGATTTTCGTAGTACAAGGGAGTCTATCTAAATATATATAACTCAAAAGGGACTGACTGACTGACTGACATAGTGATCTATCAACGCACAGCCCAAACCACTGAACGGATCGGGCTGAAATTTGGCATGCAGGTAGATATTATGATGTAGGCATACGCTAAGAGGATTTTTGAAAATTCGTCCCCTAAGGGTGTGAAAAAGGGGTTAACATTTTGTATGGAACTCCACGCGAACGAAGTCGCGGGCATAAGCTAGTTCCTTATGAGAGTCAGGAACTTAGGAGGAACTTAGGAGAATTGACTTCAAGATTACTTTTGGAAGAAGACATATTGGGTTCTAAAAATAAGGAAATAGTTTAGCGTTAGCATTGGCTAGTATTAAAAAATATAACAGTTGTGCTAAACAAGGACACATATTGAGAAAGTTTGCAGAAATGAACGTGCGCAATAGGAAGCTAGGACGTGCAATTACTGCAAGAAAAGAGGTTACATCATAGAAAATTGTTATAAGCTAATGAATAAGAAAGGAAATACACACACAAGGAAAATAAAGACACAAAAATAGTGAAGTGAATGCATTTATCTGTTCAAGCAGCAGTCGTACGGAGTATGACTGTTGATACAAGGACACCGGAGTCAGCGAACATACATGTGTTGTAATAAAAATGTATTTGATTCTTTGGTTGAGAAGTCTTGTTCATCCAAAGTGAAGGTAATGTTTATCTTCTAGATGAATGAAATGAGGAAATGCGGTAGTGTATGCCTGGAATAATCGTTAGTATATCGTCGGTTAAATAGAAAAATGACGTAATTCAGAAAGTACAAATTTTACAGTACAAGCGTTTGAAGTTTTTAATTTCATTAAAATTCGTTTTTCTATAAAAGTGTTATGTTTACATATAAGTGTCATATATAATTTAAAAGGTATTTACATGGGGGTTTAGGTGGTGTGTTATTTAATTATTCATTTTTAATTAGAAACTATTTTAGCAACAAGTGTCTTTTTTCTACATAAAAAAATATATACAACAAGCACGGATTTTTTAAAATAAGTAACTTCATAATGAAAAATAGTTTTATTTAGTAAGTTTCTTTTACAATGTGAGATTTTTATAGGATGGCACATCCACTTAAAATTACTTATAGTGAAATAAGATTCCTTAACAAACCCCTATATTTAAATTAACACTGCCTTATTAAATAAATCAATGGCTAGAATATTATTGAGATCAATGAGCTTAAACCAATGTATATAGAATTAAAACATTAACTTAAAACATCTCTTCTTAATTAGAAGTAGTCTAAAAATCAAAACTCTTCTAGAAAAAATAACAATAAGTAGTAAAAAAGAAGAATATAAAAAATCAATGAAGTCACAGATTCTCATAGAAGTTTTTATAAAATCTAGGTATTATATTTTTATCTATAAGTGTAAGTATACCGGCTTTCTTACTGTCAGATACAGGTAATTTTGTTGAATACAGTGGTTGCAATTCTGAACTCAAATTCTTTTTCATCTTGTTAGCTCGAGTTTTGACCAGTACAGTTTTGAAGCTATCTTCTTTATAAGAACACTTATAAAAGAATCGATCATTGTGAATTTTCTCCACTCTAATAACTTTAATGTCCCCCATTTTTACTTTTTCTCTATCTTCATTAATAGAGTAATTTGATCCAACACCGTCTGCGATTTTTTTAATGTCAAAGAAACTTTCGTGATTTAGTTCATAAACTCTGTATGGATTTCCTTTTTTTTTAGCGGTTCTAATCAAAGTTATGTATTGTTCCGGGACGTAAATAGGTGCAGATTTCAAGGATCTTGAAATATTACGCTCTATCACAGAATGTGCAGAATCTCCCTCATTCTGTGAGTGACCCTTTATTAGAAATTTGTGGGTAATTGCCGTCAAATTTTCTAAATTAGTGACTGCGTAAAGATACATTGTAATCATAAATTTGTTTTTTTGTTGCCCACAACAGTTGTCGCTATAAAATATAGCTTCAAAATCATCCTTAATATTTTCTTGTAGGCTTCTTAAATAACTTAAAACGCAAGATCCTATTTCATTGACTCCTCTTCCACCTTCACCTTCATGCCAAACGTAACAGTTCACGTCTTTGGATCCAAGTTCGTAAATAGTAAAGTTCAGAACATTTAGTTTTGAAATATAATAAAAATTGGAAACATCACCTCTTGGACACGGCATCACGGCTTGCAAATCATAGACGGCAGCTATGCATTTTCCATTGGTATTTTCTTTATCGAAGTCTTTTTCTTTTCTCACTAAATCTTTTTCTTCTAGATGAAAATCGTATTTGGTTTTCAACGGCTCTTTATCTTCTGCATTATTATAAGCTGCGCAATCCTCACATTGATCCTTTTTTGGAGACCAAAATGAAATATTGAACTCTTTGGTAAATATGTTGTAGTATATTTGATAATCAGAATGAGGAACATTTTCTGTACGACATTTTGTAACATAGTCTCTATGTAATTGTGCAATAGAGAGACCTCCTTCAATGTATTCCCGGCTCGTACTAGCTCGACAGTAATGACTATCAATTCTAGGTATAGAATTGATATGTTCTTTAATCCCATCAATAATTGCAGTATCAAGCTTATTGTGTTTACCATGCTTCCCTCTTTTGTCATCTTTCAGAAAACCCCCGACTATAGAGTTTTGCATTGAAATTACTGTCCTTATCGGTCTGTCGGATATACCCAGAGTATTTTTAAAAAAAGTCTTACACACTCGAATTACCTCTCTGTCAACTTCAAAATTAAATGCATGGTTATAATCTTTTCTTGTACTTCCTTCGCGAATATATCTATACTTCGGTTTAATTACAGTTACATGTTTATTGATAAATTGACGTTGCTTATCTAAATCGCCCATTTTCCAAAAATTCATAAAAATAATTTGCCTCTTCTCCTCACTAATCTTGTTATAACATTTCAGTTTACATTTCTCAGTACATGTTGGTTTCATTTGTCTCTCTGGCATTGGTTTTTGTGACTTCGATGTCGATATATACGCTTTTCCACAATTTCTTAATAGTTTAGCTTTATTTTTTCTCCATTCTTCCGGTACAGCTTTTCTTTTTCTGCCCTTCTTCGCTTTCTCACTTCCATCTTGAACTGTATTTTCTTGGATAATTGTAGCAGTTTCATCCTCCGAAGATGATGACACTGCAAGATCTTCATGTAGTAAAAAGTCCGGGTCATTATCTGTATCGTCAGGCGAGAAGTCATTTTGACTATCAGGTATGGAGTTGGAACAACTATCGTCGTCATCCTCAGAGGATATATCCGACTCCGATATTACTATATTGCTTGAAATCATGTAATGGAGAACGTCTATACTTTCTTCTGATACTGAATCACTTACGGGAGATCGCACAATAATCCTACTAGGCCCAGGTTGATCATTTGGCAGGTATGGAGTAATTTGTGAATCCGAAAAAGAACTGTTACTAATAGGATTCGGTGTCTGAACATTGTAATTCAAATTAGTCAATGGAGTGCGTATGGAATTTAAATTAGTTTGCAGTGGCTCAACGTCAACGATCTCACAAAATTTAGACGTGGATACTATGTTTGATGGTTCTATATTCTCTGTAGCTGAGATATGGCC
This sequence comes from Hecatera dysodea, assembly GCA_905332915.2. NCBI lineage: Eukaryota > Metazoa > Arthropoda > Insecta > Lepidoptera > Noctuidae > Hecatera > Hecatera dysodea. The sequence continues at coordinate 2,875,749 of HG995290.1, read as the reverse complement.
CTGGACAACTACTTCAGATACATTAGACATCTCTTCTTCAGTCTTCTCTAGGTTATTTTCAGAAAGTCTCTTGGACATAATCATTTTTATCATTTTTTCACCACGCTTCATCCTAAAACAAAGAATTAAACTAATCAAGCCAATTGATTTAATATTATTTTAAAATGTAAAATATGATTTACGTTTTGATATCACGTCTCCTTATAATAATAAAACAGACACAAATGAAAGGCCCATGAAGGGTTTTAAGAACCTCCATGTAATTTTTAAAGACCTATCTGACAACCGCGTGTGTAGGTTTACAGAATACATCTACCTACAAAGTTTCAACTGTGTAATCCTTATAGTCTCGGAATAAAATAGCTGTGACACACGAGACATACAAACAATCATGACGAATCTATAAGGGTTCCGTTTTTTGCCATTCGGCTACGGGACCCTAAAAAGTAATAAATTTAAAATGAAATAAAAAATAAAAGAATCAATCAATAGTATAAACATTATGATTAACTTTTAACGCTAACATGCGTTTATTTTTACAAGATAAACGTCATTACTTTACAAAATCCATACAAAAAGTGTTTTTCATAAACAAACACAGTCATATTAAAAATTATGACATTTTTCTGATAACATCATGCATCTAAATATGCGCACAAACTATATAGAAAAATGTCATTTTTCCAAATATGCCATGTCTCATTAACTCCATTTCAGAAAACGTTTAAAAAAATGACCTTTTTCTATAAAAGATATTGTCATAGTTTTAGTAAAATTTTAAAGGAATAAGGTAATTTCTGAAATAAATAAATTTTTCTATAATATTGCTTACCTTTTATAGTCTTATCCAAACACAATTTTTGAGAAATGTCACTTTTCTTAAAAAAACGCACGAGTGTTCAGCGTCGTGGCCGGTGGCAAATGACAGAGGGACATTTTTCTACAATCAAAATGGCGGATGACCACAGAGAATCGAAATTACACTTGCGACATCTGGTGAACTTGGCGTGAACTATTTAAAGTGTCGTTTTTACATATAAAATAATCTTGCTAGTAGACTCGTTTTATATAATTATCTTATTTTGCAAAAAATTTGAAAAATGCCATTTTTCCATTTAATCGACGATATATTAAAACAATCTTGTTAAATATGTTGTACATGTGGTGAAAACTGTTTGCGTGGTAAGCAACAAAGACACCATTATCCTAGAAGTGAAAGTCGTGCAGTAGAAATAATAGATCTGATCCATGCAGACATTAGTATTTCTTGTAACTTGTAGCTTATCGTTTTGTGTTTTTTTATGTAAAACAAGTCTAAAGTTTCTGGGTGTATTAAGAACTTTATAGCAAAGGCTGTATCAAGAAGTGATAGCATTAAATGGAAACAAGCAATGGAGACAGAGATTGAGAAAGCACTAACTGAGAGAGACAAGTCAGAAGGTCAAGAAGTAAGATGCAGAAAAGTAATTGGTTTTCTTATGTATACAATGCTATGTTCATGACCTGACTTATGTATTTCTATAAGTATATTAAGTAGGTACCAGTCCTATGCTAGTAATATTTGTGCGTAGCTCTCAAGAGAGTGCTACGTTATGTAAAAGGTAGCCTGTAGTAGAGTACGTGAAACGCAAGAATACAAAACGAATACTGTAATAACCGCATTTACATACACATATATACTAAACGGATTCACAGGACTACAACATGAACAGTTTTAGTTACTTGCTTTTTTAAAGGTTTTAGTCACTTTTGGCCCGATGCAACGATCAAGCAAAGGATGGCTACCAACTACTGGCTACTCGAGCACAGCGATGCGCGGAGCGACGCGCTAGTGATGTGCGCATAGTTACTGAATTTTACATCCTCCAGCCTAACTAGAAGATCCATAGAATCAATTTGTTCTAGCTACCTAAAGCTAGTAAAATAAAGGATCAATAAGAATGGGTGCTATTTAAACAGGCTTCTTTTTAATAGCATTATTCGCCTCTAAATAATTACACTAGTTTACATTTTTTTTATTTTATTTATATACCCCTCACAAAATCAATATCAATCCAATATCTACCTTCCTAATTTCGAAAAGTGTTAACATAAATTTTCTATCACGTCTCATTTTTTTTCTACCCTCAAATCATTTTATTTGAATAATCATACAGAGTTGCTTAAGTGTGGCGTCAATTTATTGGTTTTCTTTATGAGATATCTCTAAGTAAACTTAAACAAAATGTCGAACCGAAAGTGTCAACAAAATTCTGATCGTTTCTGTTATGTTTGTGGAAAATTTATGTTTTCAAAAAAGAAAAGACCTGTTCTAGAATCGTTAAAAAGTTATATCTTCACTATTTTGGATTTCCTGTGGCTAATCAAGATAAGAAATGGGTTCCTCATGTGTTTTGTGAAAGCTGTAGAATCACTTTACTCCGATGGTCATCCGACGAAAACGTATACCTTCCATTTGGTGTACCAATGTTGTGAAGAGAACCGAGTAATCACGAAAATGACTGTTACTTTTGTGTTACGAAGACATCGGGTTTTAATAAGAAAACTAAGTCAGGTATTGTATATGCTGATGTTCTATCTGTTACTAAGCCTATATTGCATTCAAAAGATCTTCCATATCCAACTTGCCCCGATGGTACTAGTAGCGAGAGTAAAATAAGGATTGCAGAGCGGATATACAAAGTACGCCTGTTTTCTCTGCCTTTGGGACAGCAGAGCTAAAGAGCAACCTATATCCGGAAAGACGTTGGAGTAAACAGGTCATTAAAGATCCATTTCCTGCATTCTCACTTCGATTTTTTCCCGGAAAATTTAGGAAGTATGAGTGACGAGCAAGGGGAACGTTTCCACCAAGATTTAATGATTTTCGAAGATCGCCATCAAGGATATTGGGATGAAAATGTGTTAGGAGACTACTGTTGGTCTATTTTAAGAGAAACAGATCTAGACACTTATAAAAGGAAGTCATTAATTTGACATTTTTAGTTTATTTCAGTTTTTCAGAGTTGTTTTTCCAAATTTTTACTTATATTAAATATTTCTAAATCCTGATGTGACAGAATTTTTTTATTATTTTTCCTAGGTTACCCTTACATAGGTACATAACATTCAATAACTTTCAGCTGGGGTATAAAAACCGTGTAAACTAGTGTTATGTTGCCTTTTAAATTACTAAGTCAGCCACAATTAACGAGCATCTAAATAATACTATCTTGGCCACTAGTTATCTTCTATGTAAGCCAATCTAAATCCAACTCAGTATGATGGTTATTTCTTAGCATCTAAATTTGTAACATGCATTCTAACAGTAAACTTCTAAAATAGTAATATATGACATCACAAAATATATTTATTATATATAGGTCACAGTTTTAACCTAACCTAACCATTTTTTTAATAATTAACCTCTTATTATTGCCTTAATTTTTTTTGTCTTAACAAATCATTTCACCAAACGTTTAAACTTTCCATTTCTTCAAGAACAATTTTGAAGCAGCAGAAAACACTTCAAGAGATGTAGCTCATTTCAATGCATCAATGTCTTCCAATATGTGTTTTCGAAAATTCTTCTCCGCTTCTTAGCGTGAGCCCAGCACATTTTCACAATACTTTCTTTTCCAAACTCATCACGAAATGCATTCTGTATATTTTTGCCACGTCGCAAGCTAGGATCATTCTGAGAAAAAATAGACGAAAGATTGCTCTTTACTCCTTGAAACATTGTTTTAAAATCAGCCGCACATTCATTTATAGATACTATCAAGCAAATGCGGTGCAATTTTCTGTTTTTATCGGTTGTTCCAATTACGCGAAGCCGTTATATGAATCAAATGGCGCTCTCTGATTGGTGCAAATGGCAGGTGACTGTCGTCTAGCGTACTCGCGCCAAATCATGCAGTGGCTATTTTCACGATAAAAGAGTGTGATGTATTATTTTACATGATAAGTTATAACAAATGATGCTGTCTGTAAAACCTTGAATTATATATTTTTGAGGACAATGTGTTGAAGTTGTTCAACGTAAAATGGTGACGAGATGTAAAATCCGTGGCCGAATTAGTAAATAAGGTGGCAATGTATAAATAGAAGGACAAGTCACAATAAATTTGAAAATGAAAATAATATATCTAGTTTTAATTTCCACGAATATTAGTGGGTTGCAGGTATGCACCTCCCTCCCGCCCGCTTTATTATGCACATGCAAGATTACAAGGCAAATGCAAGCAAAACCTGACTCAATCAATTTTATCAAGTCACAATAATTGATGATCTTTACTTGACGCTTCCTATGGAATATTTAGTTGACGTTGTAAAAAATACGAATTAGTTTATTAGAGGCTATGTCATTTTCCCGTTGCTAAGTTATAACATTAGAAGTTTAATCACGTGGCCAATAAATAATTTTGTGGCTTGACTTATAATATCCCAATAAGAATTATCATCTATAAACAAGATACAGATTTAGTAACAGCATATGGGCATTCCCCTTCGAATTTGTGACCTCTACTGCTCTTATATGACCATCATGACACGGTAGGAAATATTTTGGTAACTACCTTTAAAAAAAAATCTGACTTCTAACCCTTTAACGGTTATAAGGATCTAGATGAGATAGAAAGATTTGGTTTTCGGATTTGTGTTACATAAGACGTCTAAAATAAAAATTGATATATGTATATATTTTTTTTAACTTTTTTTTAATTGGTGGTAAGAATATTCCCTCTACCTGTTTGAGAGTAATGAAAAAGCGGTATGTTTTTTCAAGAAACTAAAAAAACAACATAAATCTTACATAATAACTTTATTAAAATCACACAAGAAAATAGAAACAAAAATAAAAGAAAATTACACTTGTTTATGATAAAAAAGCATGGTGTTATGCATAAAGGCACTCCACATTTGCTGCACTTGATCTTAGATCGCTTATCCCTTGCCTTAGTGCTGCAATATCGGCATCTTTGATATGATGATATATCAATTGGCATGTGATCACCAACATTGGAAAAGCGAATTTCCGGTGCAACAATGTGAATTGCCTTTTGCCTCCAGGTTGGACAATTTGGTAGCATTCGCATTCTTTTCCTGGAGCAAAAATGAATTTGTAATGCAGGCATCAAAAATGAAATAAAATATGCGAAGCCACCACCGTTTGCTTCTTCGCCCAACTGAGCATGTCCCTTTGATGTGATCAAAGTGATCTACTCCACCCATTCTTTTTGTGTACTCCTTCACTACTGCAGGACACACTACATCGGTCTTAGAACCATCTCTTCCTTTCCTGGATAGGGATGTTTCATTGCCCTTCGGATGGAAAGCATTGGTCATAAATAAAACTTCTTTTGTATCTTGCCAGATTACAAAGGCCACGTTCTCCTTCACTCTCCATTTGTACTGTCCTGTCCTTTTCTTAGTTTTAGTTTTCTTTTACTCTGCTCTTTGCCTGCGTACAGTACCGCTCGCAGAAATACCATTTACATGTAAATAATTCATGACATCATAACTGCAAAAAAAATTGTCAAACGTAACATGCACTGCCGCCATTCCTTTCAATTTTTCTGTTAACTTCGTGACCACTTTTCCTCCTAAATTGTCTTCTACTCTGTCAACATCTCTTCCGGTATATATCTCAAACTCGTACAGATAACCAGTTTTACTGTCACAGCGGCACCACACCTTGAAACCCCTTTTTATCGGCTTCATAGGCATGTACTGCTTCAATAAAGACCTTCCTTTGAAAATAATCATTGATTCATCTATTGACTGGGATGAAGAGCTGTGCGCATTTTCTTGAAAAACGGTGTTGATAAGCGTCAATAATGGTCGAATTTTGAATAGCTTATCATACTCGGGGCTAAATCTGGCAGGTTGTTTAGAATTATCATTTAGATGCAAACAACATAAAATTTGGTTGAATTTTCGGAATGTCATGGTGGAAGCTATTTCGTCAACTCTAAATTCGGGATCCAATGACCAATACAATTCGAAAGTAGGTAAAATATTGTATCCCATAATAATTAAGATACCTAGGAAAGCCTTCAATTCTTTTATGTCTAGTATGGTCCAGCTTATTACGTTGTTTTGACTCGCAAATATCGGATAGGCCTGGCATTAGATGGTAACACGCGTGTCGGAGTCATTGGAACACTATCAAAGGACTCAAGCTGTGGCCTAATATCAGTCCACGAGGTTTTTTTCCACGCTTTTTCATCTCTGTCAGAATCATTTCGACACCTCCTACGTATATTATCGTAACTCCATTTGGTCAACTTTACAGTAGGGCGATTCAAAGATTTTTGAAACATTAATTAGAGATCACACCTGCAAACAGTCTCGTATGATTATCAAAATTTGCATGTCAGCATTAAAATAGGTTCTGCTACTGTGTATAAGGTTTTTTTAAATTATCATTACTTTTTAAGAAAAGTCACATACTATATTTTACTTTGGAAATTATTAACAATAAATTATCGTATGTCTTAGTTACTATACATTCCGTGGTAAATTATAAAGTAACCCAAGTCGTATCTTACACTTACTACATTTCTCTATGTAGTTTAAAGAGCAATATTTATTGTAACTTATACTTGCGATACTTAACTACGGTATTAGTTTGAAGTGGTACCCTAAGTTACAATATGTTACTGGGAGAGAAAGATTAATAAAATGCAGTAAGGACAAAGTAACATGTTTTAATCGATAATTAAAATCAACAAGTAAAACGTAAATCAAATTTAAATAAAATTAACCTTCTGTCTTCTTAAGTGTAGGTAGTCTTTTCTAAGGAATCATTAATGGTCACAGTGGAAGAACCTACTCTAGAAGACTGTATGAGTAATTGCTTAATCATCAAAATTGGTACTACTGCAGCAATTATCGCTATGTACAGATCCCCTTCTGTTAGAAACCTGGATTGTTTTAACGTTGCATTAAATCAGATTTTTCAAGAGCTACGCTCTTTCAAGAATGTTATACTAACAGGTGACATCAATATAAACATAAACTCAGAAAACTGCGATGCAGGGACCCAAGAGTATCTTAATGTCTGCTCATTCCATGGTTTTCTACCTGCGCATACTTTGCCGACACATCATAGCGGTTCCTGTCTAGATCATATGATCATCAAATCCAGTTTATCGTATGTTACGCTTGTTACTAACTCAACAATTACTGACCATCACGCTGTACTACTAACCCTAAACTTAATGTTGCCTAAGCTAAATCGTCTCCAGACAAAAACGCAACTAAACACAAACAAACTCGAGTATGATTTATGCAAACTTGACTTTAGCCCAGTTTACAATACTGCTGACGCAAATTTTGCTTTATCGTACGTAATAAAACATCTTCAATTAGCAATATTACATAACACTACTGTTATTTCAGCAAATAAGAAACTTTATAATATAAAACCTTGGATTACTCCTGGCCTGGTTCGATGTATAAGACACAGAGATAAACTTCATCAGGCATCTAGGAGAAACCCAGGTAACATTATCCTTAAAACCACCTATAAAAGATACAGGAATTTTTGTAACAATCTCTTAAAGAGCTTAAAAATTAATTACGATAAAAATGAATTACTTAGAGCAGGAAACAAAGTGACATTTTTAATATGTTTCCAAAGTTGCTTGCTAAGCAACTTTGGAAACATATTAAAAATGTCACTTATATGTCAAAACAACGTGAATCAAATTCGAGTTTATTGCCAACTAATCGTTCATCTCTAGCATCAGCCAACCTTGTCAATAACTTTTTCGTGAATGTTGGGAAAAATCTAGCCGAACAGATTCCTAATCATTACTGTGCTCAACCACCTTCCTCAGAATTGAATAGTAGGGGGGCCCTACAGTCTTTTGGCTTATTGGACACTGACGAAGACGAAATAACCCAAATAATAAGTGGACTAAAAGATGACTGTGCTGTGGGAGGGGATAATATTAGCAGTAAGTTCCTTAAAAAATTCAAGCATATCCTGGTACCTCCCTTAACACACATATTCCGTATCTGTTTTTCCGAAGGCATTTTTCCTAGATGCTTAAAAAAAGCAGTTGTAGTCCCTGTCTTTAAATCCGGGAAGAAAGACTTAGTTAATAATTATAGGCCAATTTCGTTACTCCCCTCTATATCTAAAATACTAGAGAAACTCATTAACAGAAGGCTAGTTGACTATTTAGAAAAAAATAGTCTATTATCATCTGCGCAATTTGGTTTTAGAGCCAAATTATCGACATCCGATGCGGTGCACCACCTGACCGATTACGTCTCGGAGGAACTTGGCAAAGGAAACCAGACCCTGGGGGTGTTCCTTGACCTAGCGAAGGCGTTTGATACAGTGTCAGTTTCTATGCTCCTTAACAAATTGGAAGCCATGGGAATAAGGGGAACGCCGCTGAAACTCTTTGCTGACTACCTAGACGAGAGATATCAATCTGTTAGGATAGGCAATATTACGAGCGATGAAGTAAAAAATACTGGTTTTGGTGTTCCCCAGGGAAGCATTCTGGGCCCAACCCTATTCCTGATTTATATTAATGATTTGTGCAATTTAAACATTAAACAAGGCAAAATTGTTAAATATGCTGACGACACGGCCATACTTTTTACCGCTAAAACCAGTATAGAATTGTACGAATACGCTCAATTAGGTTTTAATACCGTGACTAATTGGCTTCAAAATAATTTACTAACATTAAATGCTGACAAGACCAAATATATTCACTTCTCCATGCGTAAACCTCAATTTAACTTAGCAAATCCTCATCTGTTTGCTCATAAATGTGGACTCTACCCAATCAGTATATGTGATTGCCCTTTTATCCTCCAAACATGCAACATTAAATATCTCGGAGTAATAATAGACGAAACACTCTCATTTAGACCACATATAGAAATTCTGGTTAAAAGAGTGCGCAAGTTAATGTATGTTTTTAAAAAACTACGAGCTATTGCAGATTCAAAATTAATCACACAAGTTTATTTGGCCTTAGGTCAATCTATAATCCAGTACTGTATTACTTCGTGGGGTGGAGCACCCAAAACTCACTTACTTCCACTTGAAAGAGCTCAGAGAGCTATTTTAAAAGTAGCTTATTTCCATCCCTTCCTCTATCCCACAGAGCTCCTGTACAAATCGTGCAACGTACTGACTGTTCGCCAGCTTTTCATTATGCACTTGATATTAAAACAGCACACCATGCTTTCTTACAACACTAGTATTACTAATAAGAGACGGAACGATATTGTATGTGATTCCAATGCGTTTTCAAAATATGTGTTTGTAAAAAGATTTTTTACATTTTTAGGTCCATTTCTGTACAATAGATTAAATAGGAAATTAAGTATCTATAAGTTAAATTATTATAGCTGTAAAAAGATAATTGTGCAATATTTACAAAACATCTCTTACGAAGAGACAGAAGATCTTTTATGTGTCTGTAAATAAAACATGATGTGTTCTTTAATTTAAGTTTTAATTATATAGTCATTGATTCATTGTTAATTTATTATTTTAAGTTAGTATAAGCACTGTCTAGCCTGAAACACAGGTTCAACCTAGTTCAGGCATATAATTAATCGTGTTCTTTATAAAAAAATGCAAGTTATTTTATTGTATATGTGCCCTGTTTTATAAATAAACAATTATTATTATTATTATTATTATTATTATATTATTATTATTATAAGTATCACAATATTATGGCCACATATTCCTAATTAAAGTTTAAACATAATAATAGTAATCAGTTTCAACGTAATCATATAGAGTCTTTTCTTATTTATCGACAATAAGTATTTATTTTAAGCTTCTTTCGATTTTCAATCATAACATATTATTATTAATTTATACTTATTCTAAGTAATAATCAGATTTAAAATCTTATTATCAATAAAAAAACTTTGTCAAAAAAGAGCCTCTAAAACACTAAATTAAAACAAAATCGTTATCACCTGACTGGAGCACATATAAAGTTTCATCTAAAATTTAATTAATAAAAGTAAACAATAACTTCTGAAAATAATCAATTCAAAAATAATAGAACAAAATCTTAATATCTTAATCAGTCTCAACTAAATCAGATTGAGTCTTATATTCTTTAATATAAATTTAAAAAATATTAATCGGAATCAGAGCTTGAAGTACCAGAAACATTATCATCATTAGCAACTGGTAAACTTTTGAAAAAGTTATGATGCCTATTGGGTATTATTTGTGACTGGCACATATTGATCAAATCGTCTTTTTTAGCTTTGGGAATCGGCACACTATTTTGATACAGTTGATTGATGGAGTATGTAGTATTCGCATTTTGTCTCCTTGTAGACGTTTTTACTGATATAGTGTAATAATCATCTAAGCCTAAATCATATTTATAGTTTAATTTGTAGGGATCTTCCATATTAACATATATTTCTTTTATTTTATTCCATTGTACTCTATCTCCGTTAGTATTTTTCGTCCAATTACCCTTTAATGCCTGTTTAAAATCTAAAAAGTCATTGTGCTGTAATTCTTCTACAATATAGGGTTTTCCATTTTGTTTAGCCCAGCGAACTAAACAAAACCATTCAGAGGGCGTATAAATAAGCTTATTCTTAGCAGTCTTTTCAATTAAAGCGTGAACGCTGTCACCCTCATTTTGAGTATGACCAACTTCTAGAAAGCTATGGTGAATTGAGACCTTATACAAAATAGCGGCGTGCATATACATTGCATAAACAATTCGATTTCGATTTTGACCTACACAATTGTCAGACCAAAATCGAAATTCATTTATGCCTTGGTCTTTGTACTTAGAAATATACATAAATAGACAACTCGATACCTCATTAGATCCACGTCGCCCTTCTCCCTCATGCCACATAAAACAAGTACCTTCTTGATCAGCCAAGTTAAAAACTGTTAAATTGAATACGGACAACTTTCTTTTATAATAAAGAACACTTAAATTGCCGTACGGAGCAGTAAGGACTTTTTGAAAGTCAAAAGTTGCTACTAGCAATTTTCCATTGGAAGTTATAGCTGCTGTTTTATCCAACATCTTCTTTTTGCGAGCAACGTTCTTATTTTGAATATGCTGTTCATGTTGCTGTACTTCAGTTGGTGATGGGGTTGACAAATTCTTGTAAATATGACATTTATCGCACTGATCTTTTTTTGGGACATAGAAAGCAAGCTTAAAATGTTCATTAACGGTGTCGTGATATTGGCGTTCTGTATTCGCTTTTGTAGAATATACTTGAGGATCGAACCACTCATTATACAATTCAAATAAGCGTTTAAAGTTTAGGTCGCCGTCTAAATATAGTTTGTTAGATCTACTACGAGTGTAATGAGACTCCACCGGCTGCAATGATTGTATGTGATCACAAACACTTTTTACAACTTCTTCAGTTAGTACCTTACGATGATTGGTATGATGTCCTCGCATGTCAGGTTGCACTAAACCAGTTTGTAAATTTAATTTTTGTAATGAAGTGTAAACAAACTGTTCACTAACTGCAAATGTATTTAAAAACATTTTCTTACAAACCGTAGTATAATTATTTGAATCTTCTAAGTCCGTTGGTAGCCGGTAAATTAAAGTAAAATTACGTTTCGATATAGTATCAGTGAATTGCCTACGTTTCTTTTGCTTAACAACTAAATTGGCTATAAAAGCCCATTGTCTTTCACGATTACCTAGGTTCCAAAATGTTTGGAAAATATGAAGTCTTATGGCATTGCTCATTTTCGTCGAACATTGTTGTCTACAATTCATAGGACATGCTGGTTTTAAAGATTTGCTTTGCCTTACAATGCCATTCCGACCTTCATACTCCTTTCCTAAATTTCGTAGAGCCTTCCGTTTATTATCCTTCCATTCAGCCACGTGTTTACGTCTTATGTTCCCTTTGTCTTTCCGTGGCTTTACTACTCGTTTTCGGACTATTTGAGGTATTACTTCCGAAAAGGAAGACAACGGTGTGTTAACTTGAGGTGTAAATTGTACGTCGGTATCAAAAGATAATACAGAAGATGGTGGCTCAATAACATTTTCGACATAATAGCAGCAGAAATGATTATCGATAGACACAATCATTATCTAGATGATTTGTTGTACAGTCTGGAGATGGGTGTCGGGTCACATCAATATTATTCTAATCTTCATTTGGAGTCATGGTCTTATGGTTCATTGCTCTGGTCTCATCAAATCCTTAAACAAAAATGATAACAATCTAAATGGAAATTACCCATTACCCATACCATTACCCATTGATATGTACACCACTGCAAAAGGGGTTAAAATTCCTACTCAGACTTCTAATTTCTTAAATTCTTACGCACTTGGCCTCTACTTTATGTTAAATAATATTTATATTATTGTAATTAGTGATGCTAACCTATCACGTCATCTTTAACTTCGAAGTTACGTAGCACTTCATCTTCACAATCTGATAACAAATCAATCATTGCGTTTATTTCCTCAAGGTCTGCGTTAAATGGCAGAGGCGATTCTGAAATAAAAAAAAACAAAAAGATCTATTATCTACAATTTTTCTAGTCGTATATTATAGTAACTTATTTAATTGAACGAAGAAAAATATCGTAAGTATATGTTACTACAAAAAAAAATACCAACCTTCCGACGTAAAGTGTCGTAAGTTTAAATAAGGGTAATATTTGGAATAACTTTCCGATGTAAAATATTTTAAGTATTACTTACGATGAGAAATAAATTACAGATTACGTAGTGTACTATAGTAACTCATACTTACGATATTCTATTGCGGAAAATTGACAAACATTAAGTTTATTATTAAGTAAGTACTTACCTAAAAATATTAGCAAATAATTAACAATAACAAGACATTACCTTCCTGTTCCGTAGGCTTCTCAGTGACAGGCAAATCTGATTCTGATGTAGTATCACCATAATAGTTTGAATCAGTAACGATCACTCCATTGTGTCCTTGAGAATGATTCACATTTTCGGAATTTATTACGGCATTTAATATTTTTCGCGATCTGGACAACATTTTTATTGAAAAATTGCTATAAAAATAAGATAACTTTTAATAATGACTACGTAAAATCATAACATGATAAAAGTAACCACGCCCGTGCATCCTTCCCGCGTATCATATTGTTACTAATACTTACGCGGCAGCCGCGCGGCTTAGTGGCCCCCCGCCTCCCCGCGTATTGAATCGCGAGTATTATTACGATACTTCATTTCGGATTAAAACATACATACAATATTTAGCAGGTTGGGTATTTTAGATTCCGCTGTAAATTTTCAAATTCTTATTACGCTATTCGATAATAATAATAAAAATAAGTCGTTTTATGTAAAAAAAGCAAAATCGTCATTTTGTTGGTTACAATAATATACGTAGGAGGTGTCGATTTGCTTCTGACTCTGCTTCTGATTCTGGTGGCGCATTATCTTCGGATGAATCGCCGTCTTCATGCCCAGCCTCACTTCTTAGCCTCTTCCTAACTCTACGTCCCGTTCCAGTTCCAGCTCCTCGTCCTGTTTCAGATCTACGTCCCGTTCCAGATCCACGTTCCGTCCTAGCTCCTCGTTTTCTACCTTTTACAGGTAACTAACGTGAAATAGGAAGCTCAGCAGGCAGTAGTACAGCTGGTTGCGGCACATTAGATAACGGCACTGCAGATGAAGACGCAACAGGTTCTGTCACTGGAGGTATTACAAGTAAAGGCTCACCGCATGGGACCTCCGCATCAGATGATGTAGATGGTTGAGGCGATAACGATGCTCGTATTGTTGCAGTAGATCGAAGGTCTGGTTCATCTAAATCCTCTAAAATTCGCTGTAATTTTGTGACATTGTACGGAACGTCATCCTCTTCTGATTCTTCGCCATCTTCAGACTCTTCCGGTTCTAACAAACCAAACATACCGTACAACTCCTTCTCAATATCGTCATCTCCGAGTATTTTCATTTTCAATCAATCTGCAAATAAAAAAAACAACAGCCATGCAAAAACCACACCAAGCCCCGAGAAAAAGCAATAATAATACCACCAAAACCTTTATTCTTTAGTCGCAAAGCAATAAAAACAGTTACCACAATAACAGAATATTTTCTCTAACCTTATTAGTAGAAAGCGGATACTTCACGGTTAGAGGGAATATTCTTCCCACCAAGAAAAATCGACATAAATGAAATTTCATCGCAGATACATAAAAAATACGTCTTACATCTATGAAATAACATTCAAAAGCACAACGTCTAGAAGAACTTACCTTTTTTCACCACTCTATTGCAAAGATATGTACCGATTTCTCTCGCAGTACAAAAAAGTGCCAGTTTTGAACATTCAAGAACTTGAGAAAAAAATGAATCTGTCAATATCAAATAAAAACAGAAACAAACGTCATAATGTTACGTTAGTGTTGTCAGGTCGAAAAATAAAATTGCAAATAGACTTTTTGGTTTTTATTGGTGGGAAAAATATTCCCTCTAACTGCAAAAGGGCTAAGCAATGGTACTGGTATTCTCCGATAAGGCTGCATAGCGGGTTTTAATGAAGAATTAAAAAAGAAAAAAAAAGTAGGTATCTCAATTAAAATATCTTTAAATTTTGAAAAAGGTTTGTTTGACTTTTGTTCACAAACGCAATGCAGTGTCTTTACCATGTTGATTCCGGGATCCTTCTTCTAAAACGTAATAGTAGCGCGTTCCGCTTTACCGTTTGCTTTTATTACTGCCTCAAAGGAACCTTTAATCTGCAACGGTGTTATACTACCATAGGCTAGTACCTAGTATTTTCTTTGGTTCTTCACTTGCTTTCACAAATCACCTTATTTTTCTTAAAATATTTCCATGTTTTAAAAGATACTATATTTAACTTTCATCCTGAATCAAAAAGCATTTCTAAATCTACTCCCTCGATCTCACATTTTATAGTAGCGTCGGCGTACAAATTATATATAATATTGCACTTCTTCGTCCTGCAAAGAATTCACAGTAGTTTTTTTACGATGCCGCTTATTGAATGCCTTCTTGATTTTGTGCAAGTGTGAGGACACACACGCTCCCACTTAAAAGTGTATAATAAATAAGGATCGTTAAATATAGTTCAGTTGGCATTAGACTCTCGAGCCTTTCATTACTGACCCGATAGGTAACCCTACACAACTACACTAACAGAAGTTTACAAAAAAAAATCAAAATGAATTATTTTAGGAAAACTAGATCGACCGGTTAGTATACAAAAAAAAAAAAAAATTAGAAACTATTTTTAGTACCTTAAATACAATAACTAAGAACATCACAAATCACAAATGCCACACCCCGCCCCGTCCAGATAACCAACAGATACCTCCCTAAAATATCACCAGTTGAACGAAACGTACGTTTCTGCTGAAATGATTTCGTTCTGAAACATCGTTGGAAATGGCCTAGTTTTCCACAGCCATTACATTTTCTGTCTTTTGCTAGACAAGGTAAACCTTGAAACGTGTCTTGAATTCCCACATCTTGTACACTTCGGCATCTTTTCCTCTTTATTGGGCTCATTATCTTGTTTCTTCCTTCTAAAATTACTCAAGTTTCCTTGTTTTTTCTGGCAACTCCAACAATAAGGATGTTTTTAGGATCTGGTCAATTATATGGTCATCCGGTTTATGGAATTTACACCTTGCTGCCTGTCCCCTAAGCTTAATAACAATTTTTTCGAAACTTTCCCCTTCAAATATGCCGTTCAAAAGTCGTATTTTGCTTAGGAAGGAAATATTCATCTAGTTTTCCTATAGCTACTTCAAAAACATTCACATCCCTTTCAGGTTCCAGGCAAAACATTTCATCTCAATATTGAATATAATGGTGATTGTCTTCGGAATACGATTCTTTCTGAATGCCATACGGACATTAGGCGATTTGGAAAATCTATTAAAAAACAGCTCTTAATATTTTTTCCAAAAGATTTGGAAAAAAAGGAGAAAAATCTTTTTTTAAGAAAACAATTCAAATCGGTGGTGCAATTGAAGTGGTTAAAATTTAACAAGATTTGTTTGGCCATGTGGATTTCTCAAAAATTTTGTCATACCCAATTAGCGCTGTGCCTTTATCTATGTGCCATTTAAATGCTACTATTTGCAAGACGGATAAATTTGCCGTAATGAAGTGTTTGGAAAAGGAGGTCCAGCATCAGCCACCAACTACTATAGATGTCGTAATAATTGATGTTTTTTTTTTATTACACACAATGAAAGTGGAGGCACAGAGGAAGTGTTCCAAATAAGTTTGGAGGCATTTCTAAGAAAATGTTACTAATGGTCACCAAATTTGAAGCACCAAGAATTGACGTTATTTTTTATCAATATCTGACTCCATCGATCAAAGATTATGAACATTCTCAGCGTTTAGAATCAGCATCATTGAGCTACACCATAACTGAACCAGATCAAATACATCCGAGTGATTTTACAAAAGAATTGAAAAATTCAAATTTTAAATAAGCTCTGGTAGATTTTTTCTTTTTGCATTGGGCCAGTGATGAAATAACACCTTTCATTGGAAACAAAACTATTTGCATCAATTCTAAACAGTGCCATTCTTTTATTGTTGATGCTTCTAATAAGATAGTAACAAAGGTTGTAGAAGAGTTATCATGTCCAGAACATGAAGAGGTTATTTCCAAAATAGTCTACCATGCGTGCAGTTTTTCAAATCAAATGAATATTATATCAAGATAGGAAGTCGGGTATACTGAAAAAATTAAGTGACATAATACCTGAAAACCGATTACCATTCTGGGAAAATCTTCCCGTAAATGATGAGTCAATAGATCTCGTAGAACAGAGAGAGTCTGAAGAATAAGAATTAGCTATTGTTTTTATTTTTTTATTTGTGTTGTAAGAATTGTTATTTTGTTTTAAAAGAATTCTTATTTTTGTTATGATACTAGTCAGTACCGTAAAATGGGGGGAATAGGGTCTAAGGGGTGAATTGGGACAAACCTCAAATTTTATTTGCGACCTTATTCACACATTTATGTTACGTGTTACACTTTGTGGAAGGATATAAATTTGAAGCTTGCAATATTTTTTCTTTAATCTAGCAACAATCTGTCATCCTTTCATGCTTTCATGCAACTGCTGAAGGAGAGCTATTACCACCGTATGTGGTTTATAAATCCACAAACCTATATGATACGTGGGTGAAAAATGGACCCGTAAACGCAAGATATAACCGAACGTCGTCGGGATGGTTTGATGCAGAAGTCTTTAAAGACTGGGTCAAGGAAGTGGTCATTCCATTTTTTAAAAATAAGCAAGGGAAAAAAATCTTGATAGGCGATAACCTATCGTCTCACTTATCAATAGAACTAATAGATATCTGTAAGAATTTTGACATTCATTTCGTCTTTTTACCGGCAAATTCAACTCATCTCACGCAACCGCTGGATGTGGCGTTTTTCCGCCCGATGAAAGTAGCCTGGCGTCAAATTCTTCAAAAATGGAAGAAAACGGACGGCCGTTCACTATCATGTGTACCAAAAGGTTGCTTCCCGAGGATGTTGAACTTGCTCATGGATCAAATTAATATAAATTCGGAAAATAATATTCGGGCAGGGTTTCGTAAGACTGGTAAGCATTATAGTGAATACAGATAATTCATTTTACCTATTTTTTCTTTAATAAATTAAAGTATCCTGAAATAAAAATAATAATTATAGGAATGTTCCTTTATCAGGCATCAATCCATTAAATCCTAACGAAGTGTTGGCAAGATTACCGGAAGAAACGCAGAATGATGAAGAGGTTAAAGAAGCTATAGACAAGTCAGTTTTAAATTTATTAAAAGAAATGCGATACGGAAGTATAAATATTAAAGAACCAAAGAATAAAAAAAAAATCGATGTTGTTTCAGGTAAATTGTTCATTCTTGATAAATCTGCATTATATACATGTGTATATATGCAATATCTCAAATGCATTCATATACTTACAGATAGTAGGCGCTTAACTCACAAAAGTTTCAAATTCACACACACACACACACACACACACACACACACACACACACACACACACTGACCTACATTTATGTCCATACAACAATATTTTCTACATATTCGAATTTCAGGTCGAAGTGTTTCACACGAGGACGTAGAAAGTTACGCTGATACCGATACTGAACCTATAAAAAAAGTAAATAAAAAAGAAACGAATCCAAAAAATAAATAACACTAAAAGTGGTAAAGGTAAAGGTGTAGGAAAAAAAACAAAAAAAAATGTGACGAAAAAGAAAATAAATCGCCATCACCAATAGCACATTGTTCAAGGGCATTCGAAGCAATCATAACTGAAACGAACAATTTGCCCGTATCTGATAATGATCAAGAACTGTGTAATGATTGGCGTGATATAGAAGTTGAAAAAGTGCCCGTTGTGCTAACAGAAGATTTACAATTGTATGAAGAAATAGTAATACCATGGTGCGAACCTACAGATTTGAAAGGAACAAATGTGACAGAAGAAATAAATCTGATAGAAATTGAAAATGAACACGCCACTACTAGCACTACAAATGAACCGAACATTATTATTAACAGTAATACAAAAATACCTTCACAACAATTAAGGAAACTTATTCCGAAAAATCCAACAAAGCAAACTTTGAAACCAGTAGCCATAAACCAAAAAATAAATGTAACTAAAAAAAAGAATTACTATAATGACACTGATGAAATCTTAAAGATTCTAAAGAATGAGTGATTTTGAGCTATGACTTGTAATAAAATTGTTTATTATATTACAAGTAATACGATAAACAAGTAAATGTTGATTATTAAATAAATACTTATGTATTTATTCAATAATTAATTATCAAACAAATATCTACTGTTTATTTAATATCTTTTATTTTTACCTGTCAGAAACTTTAATTAAGTTTCATTTGAGAGAGCTAAATTTTATGTTTATTTGGAATTAAGATTTATTTTCTGTTTTGTTTAATTTTAAGTAAATTAATATAAAACAAACGTTGATTACATTAATGGATTTTTATTTTTCACTACATTTCTAAATTTATTTATGATAATATATTAAGAGACTGACACTTTAAAAACTGGTAGGTATATGTCAAGTACCTACGTAACCTAAAAAACACTTCAAATATTTAAAGTATCAGCCCTAGCGAAAAACTCTATTAACCCCTTAAGTGACCCCATTCACCCCAACGCCTGGGTGAATAGGGACAAGTGAGTTTTTGTAACTTTTTATGATTATTCTTTAATAAACTGTATCTATATATAAATAACTGGAACCATTATGATTTCAGTTTTATTACTATAGCTACAAAAAAAAAAACGATAAAAATTAACGTCGAACTTGAAAAGTGTCCCGATTCCCCCCATTTTACGATAATTAAGAATTGTAGACTAACCCCTTACCGCATAGCTACCCAAATATGGATACTTATTTTCAAACGTTCAGAAATAAAAAATGACGTTATTTTACCCTTAACGGCATATTAAGACAGAGCAGGCAACCACTAAGCTTCAATAAACATACATGTGCTGCCATCTAGTGTACCGCGTAACGAAACTATAACCTGTCAAAGTCAGTCGGTGGCAGTTGAAATTTGACGTTGGTATTTGCAAGTTTTTAAAATTCATTTTGTGATTGTGTGTCGCGTTTTCGTTCGAGCCTACCTAACCTATCAAAGGTCTGAAAACACGGAAAACATGTAAGTAAAAAGTTATAGTTTAGCGAAAATCATGCCAAACCTCAGCATGACAAATGTGGAATACTATGAAGTAACGTGAAAGTTAGTTTTCCATATTTGGCATTGTATTCCATATTGTAGCTATTATTGCATTCGGTCTGATTTGGGAATGTATGCAGTGGTGCATTATTTGATATTTTTTCAGAAAAATGGATCCAATACGATTCTACGGTCTTGATATACCAAATGAAAGCGAAGATGATGATGACGAACTAGCGGGGGATGATCCGGATGATCAAGACTATGAACCCAGTGGGAATTCTACAAGACGAAGAAACGTAATTATTTACCCCTCTGATTCTGATGAGGATTCTTCAGATGAAAGTGAGCAGGCCTCTGTTGATGCATTAGGAATGACAGGCAGAGAGCTTGAAAAGTTTATAGGTGTACTAATATATATATCTATCATGCATTTCCCTACTACTCGTCATTACTGGAATAGCTGTTCTAGCTTCACACCTATAAGTAATGCAATGACTTGCAATCGGTTTGAAGAACTGAAGAGGTTTCTTCATTTTACTAACAATGAGGACACTGTTCCTATTAATGACCCCAATTATGACAAGCTGCAAAGAATAAGACTGCTTATAAACAAAATTCGCGAGAGATTATTGCTTTTACCTGGGTTGAAAAGGGGTAATTTTTTTTTCGTTTTATACTCACCCAGACGACCCCCTCTATACAACCCCGAAAACCATTTTTCTCTTCGACGTCAGGTTTCTGAGATAAGCAATGGGGTTGAAAGAAGGGGGTTGAAAAGGGGTAGTTTCAGATTTTTCCCATACTCACCCCGACACCTTCTATACAACCCCATAAAAAGTTTTCCCCTCCTAGCACGGCAAGTGGGAGAAAAATTATCTCAATCAGTGAGTGAGTGAGTGAGTGAGTGAGTGAATGGTTGTTTAATTATTTATATATATATATTATCATCACTACATAGTATAAAACAAAGTCGCTTCTCGCTGTTTGTCCCTATGTATGCTTAGATCTTTAAAACTTCTCAACGGATTTTGATTTTTTCACAGATAGAGTGATCCAAGAGGAAGGTTTATATGTATAGTATATGCATAATATAGTAAAGATTAGTATCAGCTTTGCACCCGTGCGAGGCCGGGGCGGGTCGCTAGTGATTAATAAATAGAAACGCAGTATTGGACACATGCTAGGTGATTTTGCAGTAATGAACACAAATACTGCCTTCGGGCTTAGTGATACTGTCATGTTCACAAGTCTAGATGGTACAACAAAATGCAGTAATGTGCATTTTATTCAAAAAATAATAAAGTAAAGAATAAATTTACATCAATACAAAGTTTGATTTTATTCTTATTTTTCTGGAATATTTAAAAAATTATATAATTTAGACAAAACACGTTTACCGCATATATCTCGGAACCGCCATTTTGCGAGTACTGCATTTATAATTATCAGGGCAGCACTGCTCTCATTGCATTTTATGCATCAGGGTCCTATGCCGCAAATATATAGAGCAAGAGCCCGTGAACCCCAGACCTACGTTATTTTATAAAAGCTGAAAGTTTGTCAGTGGATGCTCGCAACACAGGTAAGAACGATGGACCATTATGGAGTTTGGGTTACAGTGGCTTTGGCAGGTAAACGGTACTAAAGGTGTCTAAAATACCGATCTAAATACATCAAATCATAAAATACTATTTTTCGGTATTACCTTCAGAATATCATTAAAAATCACGTTATTCATTGCCGGGCACTTAACATCGTGGTAGTGTAATACAAAATGTATTTTAAGTACATTTTTGATTATGACTACAAGTTTAATACCTTTTCTACTTTGAATGAAACGAGTAATTTCTTTAATTCTTATTTTTTCGCTAGATGAGTTCTTCAAAAATAAAAGAAGAAAGAAAAAGAACATACACAGAAGAAGATTTAAGGAAAGCGTTGAATGAAATTCTAGAGAAGTAGAAATCGTTAAGACAAATATGCAAAGAATATGCTATTCCCAAAACCACAATATTGGACAAAATCAGTGGGCGCAGAACAGATGGAGTAAAGAAACCGAGCCAAGAACCTGCGCTAGAAGTAGATGGTGAAGAAGGTAGTTGAATGGCTTTTTAACATTTTCAAATGTGGCTTTCCAGGGAAAAACAGGAATTGTGGATACTGTTCAGAAATTAAAACGAGTTTAAAAATAAATTTAAAGATCCCAGCCAGAGCCCAGGTCAAAAATGGTTAGCAAAATTTTAGGCCAGAAATAAAGAAATCTCACTTTAAAATGCGGAGGGCATTAATAAATGTAGAGCCCAAGTCAAACAGTCAATCAGATTGTGGTCTAAAGAATTAGATGAATATTTGGACAGTATATAGCAAAAAGATATTTTCAGTGATCCGAAAAGTATGTTCAATGGGGATAAAAGTGGTTTTGTCTTTGGACAACGAGCAAAAGGCCCAAGAGGGTTCAAAAACTTATACCAAATAAAACCAAGTTATGAAAAAGAAAACAACGGTATTATTAACATTAAATGCGAATGGAGATATGTATCCACCTTGTATTGTGTTACCATACATCAGACCACCAAAACCTGTAGTGAATAGTATAACCCAAGATTGGTGTTTAGGCAGATCGGAGACAGGTTGGATGAGAGTAGAAGTATTCTTTGAATACATCATCAACGAGTTTCACAACTAGATAGTGAAAAATAACTTTAATAAACCCGTGCTTCTGCTGGTACTCGTAGATGGATAAATCACTATAATTAATTAAAAAAAAATATTATTTAATAAATAAATTACTAAAATCCAAAAACGTTGTGCCAGTTGCTATAAAATGCTGAAAGAATCGGGATTCACAGCCACTGATGCAAGGAAGAAGACTTCACAGGTTACAACCGAGTGCATTCCATGCAAAAAACCATTTTGCTTACAATGTTATAACGAATCTCACTAATTGCCAGTGGATTTTATTCAAATAATAATGCTTTTCAATGAGCCAGTTCATGTTACCAACCAATGAAAAAATCGCGGGACATTGGTGTTTTAATATTCCCAATTCGCTTATACGTCTGCAAAATATTAAAGACATAGCTCTCACGTCCAGTCTACAAAACCCCATTAAAAATAATAGGCTCATGCATTATAAATAAAACACACACGTCGCAGCAGCAGCCAAAGATGCATTACATATTATAATGCACGGACTGGCAACGTGTTATGGACGAAACGTGGATAAATCGCCTAATTCTGAAAAATGTCTATTAAAGAAAACGTTTCGATCAAAACTAAAAGTTACCTTAAAATAGAATATTATAATGAAGACATTACAAGACCCTTAAGAAAATTCCTTTGGAAATATTAGGAGTTATGGAATGAGAAATATAGTTCCTAATACAGTAGCTAATGAGGGGGCGTTTAAAACACTTCTTTAAATAATTTTAGCTTTCTTCATTCGGGGAGAAGTAATTGCGAAGAGAGATTATAACGAATGCCTGCAAAATTTAGATATATTTTTTTTAATAAAAATGTTACTCCTAATGTTTCCGAAGAAAAAAATACAATTTATTTCTACAATGAAGTTTGCTTTGATCAGCAACATGAAAATGATGCTGGTCAAAGCAACTATGTCTGTGGTTGGGTCTTGACAAAATGTTTAAAAAAGCTGTCAAAGGTTGCAAAAACTGTGAGAGTGAATTAGGCCCTGGTAATATTAATTAAGAGCATATAATAAAGAGCCCTGCCCGAGCTTCAACAATACGATCGTAGGTAGGGTTCTTTTTTAGCGTAGTAAAATCATCAAATCAGTCCTCCCACCCAGGGCACATGAGGGATTTTCAGACTCGTACTGACTAAAATCCACGGTGTCCTTCAATAGCCCTTTACATTACGGGGGCACGGTAGCTCGTTAGTCCCCTGATCCTGGCAGGCTTTGACTCTCGAAGGGCCCCCGTCATTATGTTGACAGCTCTTTGAGGCGCACGTGAAACAAGACGCGCCGTCGACCTGGGCATGGACCATGATTGGACAGCAAGTCGCCCATTACTCGCCGTCCACATGCCCGCGCCTACGGAAGCCGGAGATCGTCCTGCGATGCCCCTTGCCCTCGCCGCAGTGGGCGTCTCCCACTGCGGCTGGGTCGTGAGGTGGACGCTGTCCTCTTCCTCACGCGTCCCGCCTCCTCCTTCGCTAGCATGAATGCTTCGTAGGAGGTGGCCGCTTCCGCTCTATCGCGGGGGTGATAACGAGGTGCCCGATCGTAGGTAGGTACTTTCAGTTTTGAGTTAGATGAGTATTAGAGATCGCCATAGTGGTTCGCAGTGGACAACATCATGATCGTGTTTAGTATAACATGGTGAGTTCTTTGTTTAAACATTTGACAAATACATTTTATTATATTGCTTGCAGGTGAGAGAAGTTGATGATTCTCGTAAATAAAATCATAAGAGGCCCAGTACTTGGAAAATACCTTCTAAGAAACGTAATAGTTGGTTCAGGTATGAACATTTACATTGTTATTTTATTCTCTTAGTAAAATAATTTTAATAACAACCCAGCGCACCTATCCTACGCAAAAATGCCATTAACGGCAGCTGATAAGATGAAACGTTATAGAATGGCTTAAAATTAAACCCAGAAAAAAAGAGGAAACAATTTAGAAAGGTAAAATTCGAAATGTAAGTACAAGAAGATATCAGAAATGACTGAAGAAGAAAAAAAATACGAAAAGAAAACAATGGAGAGAGGATAAACAAAGGCAAAAAGATAAGAAGAAAACTTGCGAAGAGACATCGAATACTGCAAACACGTCAATACGTTGTACTTCCAGAACATCAAGAATTCATTATAAAACAAAAATACCTTGCCGCCCAATGTCGTATTATACATTTAAATCGAGCTTTGGATGAAGTCTGAAGAGGTCTGCGAAAAGTATAAAGACAAAAAATGGGGATATGTCGATTTGGCAGGCATTATCACTGATGAATCAGACCGGTTAGCTACCGAGGTATTAGTTTTGCAAATAGTCTCAAATAAACGAAAATACAAATGCCCCATTGGATATTTCTTTATATTTGTAAAATCTCAGCTGCCATACAGTCACAATGAATATTAACAGCGATATGTATGTTACATGATACCCCAAACAAGCAGGATACACTGTATTTTTGATCCGGCTCATATGGTAAAACTTTCTAGGAATATTTTTGCAGAGAACTTTAGTTCTCCTAACGGTGATACTAATTTTAACTTTCACATATTACAAGAGGAAGAAGGTTTGAAATTCGCCAATAAATTAAATGCTTAAACTTAAATGCTTATGCGGTGTAAAGTAGATATTCGCTGTTCTCCAGTACGCGAAGAAACCTCGGCTTAACTTAGAAATCACAAACTCTTATTTATACTTTCATTTTTTTCTTTTAAGATGTTATCATCTTAATTTCATGGGGAAAAAATGAAAGTTAAACTTGCAGCGCAGACATTAAGTTCTTCATTCGCTGATGCCATCGACTTTTTAAGAACTAGTGGCAGTGAAAATTTTCAGGGCAGTGAAGCAAGTACTGAATATATCTGAATGATTGATATAATTTTTGATCTGCAAAATCCCATTGGCACTGGTTTTAAGTCCTCGTTGCGACTTAGTAATGAAAATTTTTGGGCAAAAGCTTTTTCTGCCACAAGAGTATATTTAAAACACTCACAAAAATTTAGCAAAAGATCTTTTGGATGATATGGATCATAAGTTAGATATTTTTCTTCTATATTTATGCTATAATTTATAAATTCTCCCAAGACCATTTGGAAATGTTTATTTCCTGTATTCGATTGCACGGTGGTGGAAATAACAACAATAATGCCCTGCAATTCAGGTATGCTATGCGCAAAACTTCTGTATCGAAATAGTATCAAACCTAGCATAAACGCAAATTGCACAGACAATGATTAAGAACTATCGCCAATTTTAGAATTTCGTAGCAAAAAAGAATTATTGAGAAAAATCAAAAGGATGATGACATACAAGATGAAAATGAAGTGGAAGTCTTATTCAATTATTTGCAGTCGATCAATATATCTGATTACAAAAATAATATCCTTTATCACGTTGCTGGTCATTTTGTAAACAAAATGTTAAATAAAATTACTTGTAAACCCTGTCGCGGCGCATTGATTATTACTAAGGATAATTTCGATCACCAATATTTTGTTGATATTACCAACTTTTCATCTTTTACTGCATTTGTTAGAAAGGGAGCCTTAAAGTACGTTTCCAGATTTGCTTTCGTGGTGATAAGGAGTTGCGAACAGTATGTTGGAAATGACTAAGAAGTCATTCTGACCACCAAACAAAAACTAAAACCGACTTCTAAACAAAAAAAAAACAAAAAGTATAAAATAACTTTAATTTCGGAACTCGGTGTTTTTGGTTGCTTTTTTGTTGTTGAACACACCGACTTCCGAAATTAAAGTTATTTTATACTTTTTGTTTTTTTTATGTTTAGAAGTCGGTTTTATTTTTTGTAAAAAGTTTTTTTTATTTTTCACTTTTTAGTGGTACCTACACCCCCTCCCCTCCCCCACCTAAACGAACCAATCACATTGGTGTAAAAAAAACGTACTGCTCCTTCGCAGAGTAAACTAAGAGGTCATCAATGTAGAAAATGTACATATTTTATTAGATTTTTGTTGATTTCAAAAACCGCTTTCGAAACCGCTTGGTTGATTTCGATAAAATTTTCATGGGACCATTTGGGAAGTATACCCTTTCCAACAAAAAAAGAATTTTTCAAATCGGTTGACAAGCGACGGAGTTATGCGCGAACAAACAATAAAAAAAAAATAAAAAAAAAGCATACAAACTTCCGAATTGAGAACCTCCTCCTTTTTTAGAAGTCGGTTAAAAAACCAGCAAAAACGTAATTTTCATCATGTTAAGGCAACTGTTCGTTACCAAATTGAAGCATTTGTTTTCTCCGGCCCACCCTGTACAATCTTCAAATGTTGAAGAGCCACATGAATTACAATTGGTGAAAGCTTAGGCTAACTCATATTTGAATTTAAAAATATTTCATCAAACGAAATTAAAATCGTTACTAAATTTCGCCAGTAAAATTGGACTTCGATAGAAACTTACTAAAACAATTTTATTTTATCATGTTTAAAATGTACTAATTTATGTTTATATGGAATTTTAGAATTTTCAATGCTAGTTTCTTAATCTTATGAAATTAAGAAAATATAGCATTGAAAATGCACAACTTCCATATAAACATATTGTTAAGGTTCCGCGGCGGTTATTAATCATAAGTGCTATCAAATATGTCAACATAACCACGAAATTAGCAATGGGCCCAATTTCCTTCAGCATGGGCTCTACTATGCTATTATGATGATACCTACTTATTTATTTATTTAAACTTTATGTACAATAGTGGTACATCATAATCAGCCTTTTAACGTTCCCACTGCAGGGACACAGGCCTCCTCTCTAGGAGAGGAAATGTCCACGCGGGCCCAGTGCGGGTTGGTGAATGTCACATGTCTTCGATCCATGGAGTGGTACATGGTCGGACTTAATGCAACAGGGCATTCTCTACCAGTCAACCTTTGGGTTAAGCTTATGTGATATAAAAAAATATTTTTAGTCCTCATAATTATAAATATTGATTTTGTCATAAATAAATAAACACTTATTGATATTTTTTGTTTTTTATTCAAGTCGTTAGCAATAGGAAACAATACGTATGCAGTTACAAGCATTTTTTTACAACCTAAAGTTGGAACACACATTACCTTACTGAATGACATCAGAATCAAATTTCCTAAAATTGGAGCCTCTGTTTGTAATATCATAATATACGGCTTTGTGATAAATGCATAATGGCACATAGTATACCAAAACAACATTTTTTTTATCTGTGTGTTCCAACTTCGAAGCAGGTGGGCCGATTTTGACGAGACATTCACTGGCAATAAAAAATAATATGAACATTATTTGTCGTTAAATACACCACGTGGACGAAGTCGTGGAAAACAGAAATATTATAAATTTCACACGAACACGAATTCAAAGTGTACAAACGCCCTAAGATCACACTAAAATATTAATTATGCTGATGAACGCCATTATAATTTCTTAAATTCATGGTTTTACCGGTTTTATCATGCCCAAGACAGCCAACCTCAGTGACTAGTCTCGCAATTTTTCTATGTATAGTAAAATACTTAGTCACCCTATTAGAAGAGGACGCACTACCTCCGTTCTATGCATCTCACTCGGCTCGTTTTTTTGCGCCTAGTGCTCAGTCCTATTAGTATAATACGTCCATGTTCTTCAGTCACCAATTCCTAGCATATCGAGAGCTGCACATGTACTAACCACAAGATCTAAACGTAGAAAGATTATTGCAGTTGCTAAAAAAAAAAATCTCTAAATTATACCTGGAAAAGGACTTATTTGTATTATAGGGGTAATGTGGATGAAGGAATTCACGTACTAGGTAAAACACCACATAAAACTGTTTTAAAATACTTCCAATATTTATTTTCACCTGACATCATTTCGAATATGGTCCATAACACCAATTTATATTCGCTTCAACAACATAGAAAATCTATACAGTTCACAAATGAAGAGTTAGAAAGTTGTCTTGCTATTGAAATGCTGATGGGCGTAGTTCGAATGCCAGCATACACTGATTACTGGGCAAAAACTCGGTAATCTCTAATAACTGACTAAATGTCAAAATACATGACAAATTAATAAAATGCGTACTATTGATATCTTGGCACTAAGCTACACGCAGTACAAACATAGAAAGACATAGTTTACACTATAACTGGCAACGTAATCTCGGAGTATACAGATTTCCGCAAAAGCTATAATAGTTTCCCTTGGCAATTTAAGGGTTATCAAAGACGTCACTCATTCGTGTCTAACTCATCACGCTGATATTATAATAGGTTGGGGAAAAACTTTCTTCGCATTTTTTAAGAAACTTTAAAGCATTTTTTAATATAGTTTATTTACATTTAACTTAAGTATGTAGGTACATTTTGTTCGATAATTTGCCATCTTGTAGCTAGGGGCATGATCCCATTGCTATAGAAATTTTGGGACTTCTGATCAAAATACCGCGACAAGTGGTTTTGGCAGTCCTCACGTGATGTTAACCTGACACTGCCTAAAGAATTCTGAAGAGACCGAAACAGGTGGAAATCTGAAGGTGCAAGGTCAGGACTATACGGCGGATGCATTAATACCTCCCAGCCAAACTATCTTAATTTTTACTTAGTCGCTAAAGATTTGTGAGGTCTAGCGTTACCATGATGAAAAACCACACTCCTTCTGTTGATTAATTCCGGCCGCTTTCTCTCAAATTTACTCTCATCAGTTGTTCGCAGTAGAGTTCAGAGTAGAGAATCGATGGTCCTGCCTGGTGGTAACAGCTCATAATGAATAATTCCCTCCCAATCCCACCTCACACACAACATCACCTTGTTGCCAGTTAACCCGGCAGGTTTCGCCACAGTCTGTGAAGCCTGACCGGCCTTTGACCACGACCTTTTTCGTACGTTCTTGTAGTTCGTGATTCACATTTCATCACCAGTTAACAGCTTCTTCAAAAATGGTTCGGTTTCATTACATCGTAATAAAGAAGCACAAATGAGTGCACGGTTTTTTCTTTGGTACTTTTTTGTACCCAGTTTTTTTTAAGTGGGTCAATTCCCAGTTCTTCAGCTACGTCGTAACGACTGATATCTTGCTCCACGTTTTCAAAAATGGCATCCATTTTATCCGTAATGAGGTGATCAGAGCGACGTGCATCTTTGACATCAAAATTTCCAGATTTAAAACGCTTAAACCAAAGAATCATGTCCAAAAATGACCTGTCAAACATTTTGATAGAAGATATTTAGCGTAATAGATAAGTAATTTTTTGTACTAACTTAAAATTACTAATGTGAAATAAAAGAAAGTAATTTTAAAGCGGCCAACAAATAAAGCGATTTTTTTTACTATCTATATAAAAGAGAAAATTTTGGAAAATTTACAACTTAGTTACTTATATTGTTTTCTTGTTTGTAGATATCGCTATCTGATCGCCTGTGGTATGCCTGTTTTATAAAGGTGAAAAGAGACACCATTCGTAGCTAATCACATGATGAAACAAGAAACGTGTTTGTGAATCTTGACAACATGCAACCTGGGAGTTAAGGACTTCAATCTCAAACTCTGGACTTACCTGTGGATGTGGTGCCCCTTCAAAAGATGAGGCTTCAAAAGAATCCAGTAATTCGGCAAGTCCAGAAGCTCATATTCACCAGGAACCTACTGACCATCCACTCGTCCCCGACACTATTATGCAGAATTATAGAAGAGATAGAGATGCACTGAGGTATATTAAATGATAAATGATTTATTTTTTGTAAGTAGGTTGTAAAAAACACTTTTACACGTCAATTTTTTTTGGGCGTAATAAAAACTAGATGAGGCCGGTGTTTCCTAACTGACTACCCTGAGAAGAAACACCGAAACAAACTCAGAGGTCAAGGTCTCTTTTAAAGTCCATACAATTGTACCGGTCAAATCATATGAGAACCATGTAGGTTGGTGTCTGAAGTGGTCTTTTGAGGAAAGTACCACACAGATTTGAGTGGACCTGTCCAAACAGTGCAAGCATTTGTCAGTTATCGTGTAGCTCAAACTTAGAACTTAAGGAGCTCAACGATTTGACGAACAATACCAAAGTAAGGACATTTGGGTAGGCCACCTAAAGAACTCAAACCGCCAGACTAACATGAATGAACCCCTGACGTAGCGATCTACATGGTCCTCATATTCACAATACGTTATATGAGGACCATGCAGATCAGTGTCTGAAATGGTCTTTTTAAGAAGGAACCACACCGTTTTGAGTGGACCTGTCCAGTCAGTGCAAGCCTTGGTCAGAGACAAGTAGCTCAACTTAGAATCAACAAGGAGCTCAACAACTCGACGAACAATGCCAATGAAAGGACATTTGGGTAGGCCACAAAAATACTCAATTAGGACTAGCATGCATTCTTATAAAGATGCGAACAGGGGATTCTGATGAAAGAATTTCCACACTCTTACAAATGCCACGCACAACATTAGAACGTCTAATGAGTAAAGTAAGAGATATTTTGTTACAAAACTTTGTTCCAAGAAACTTAGTGTCCACGTATCATACGCGTGCACCAGTAGCGGCGGGGGCGCGCGGGTCGAGGGGCGACACAGCTGACCAAGCCGCGGCCGCGCCCGCGACACTCGTCGACAGATTCTGTCATCGGCGGACATACCGTGTTCCGTGCGATCTATTTTATTATATTTTGTAAACTGTATTAAACCAAGTATTTTAACCGAGCGAGTCATATTTTATTCATATTCCGAACACTTAAGCTTAGATAATTTAAGTAGGGAAGAATTGCTCCAACACAATTTAACGATTCCCTCAACTCACACTCATCACTCAACTCACTCATGTTTTGGGTTGGTTGCACTCCAGTAACGACAATTTTGCTTGTTTACATGTTCAGGTGAAAATGGGCTTCATCGGAAAACAAGATGTTGGTGAACGTTGGAAAGCGCTCAATCATCTGATTTACAAAGGCAAGCCTCTGACCAGCATCTTGAGGCTTCAGTTCTTGCACTAACTGAATTTTGTACGGGTGCAGCTTTAAATCTTTGTGTAAAATGCGGCATAATGAAGATCTGTGCACATTTAAAGCAACAGCACGCTTCCGAATCGAGAGGTTTGGATCATCTCGAATAGACTGAGTAACACTGTCCACGTTTTCGGCTGTTCTTGATGTTCTTGGTCGCCCAGATTTTGGTTTATCCAGAGTTGACCCAGTCTCTTCAAACTTCTCAACCCATTTTGCAATGAGACGAGTGCTAGGCGCATCATTTAAGTGACGAATATGTCGAATACTGCAGAATTTTCTACGCGCTACAGTCGCCGAATTACCGTTTTTGTAAAACTCACGTACGCACAACGCACGGTCCGCACCAGAGAAACGCTCCATAGCGACTAAATTCCCAAGAGCCAGACTACCAACTGACATACCCCCCGCGCCCCTCAGAATAGTTGCTTTGCGCAACGGTTTACATTTGGACGATGTTATTTTTAAAAAATAAATTCCCAAACAGTGTACTTCAATATAAAATAAACATTGTTTCAATAAAGCTAAGACTTTTCTTTTAAAAAAAGATTTAAATGTGAACTTTCTTTTGAGACACCTTGTATTTTAGAGTGTTATGGCCCCTACAAAGCTACCACATCCGATGCAGACATAATGAAGTCAGTCAGACATTATTTTCAAGAAAATGATATATTTATTTTAGACAGGGGTTTCAGCGACAGCATCAAGTTATTAGAGAGCTGCAATTACAAGGTTTATGTACTAGAGTCTCTAAGTGAATGTGAACACCAATTGACTACTGCCCAAGCTAACAGAAGTCGCTGTGTAACAATTTGCAGATGGGTGGTTGAGGTGGTCAATGGATATTTTAAAAGAGATCATTTCGGTTTGACCACTTCAATAAAACAGTGCCAAATATGATGGCTTATTTTCAAATTGCAGCAGGATTAATAAATAAGTTTGGTGTTTGCCTACATGACAGAGTTGATGCTGGCCAATTTGTTCATTTGATACAAGAAAGCCCTTAGAAAATAATGTATCAAGAGCAGTTAAATTATTAAATCTCAATAGACGGCCATCCTTTTTCAGGAGTATCACAGCTCATGACTATATTGTTTTGTTCCCCCGTCTAGAATATAACGATCTGATCTTATTCACCTTGGGAACGTACCAAATACGTCAAGCTCGATCTTATTATGGTGAGCATGTATGTACGTTTTCATGGTGGATACAGAATTGAAGTGTGCAGAGAAATGTTAAACATGGACGAGTTCAATTTGAGAGTTAGTGGGGAAAATTCATTTATAAGAGGAAACATTAAGTCAATGCATATTTGCAGGCATGGGAGGCAGTCGCCTCCTTCTGCGAAGCAGTAATGCTAGCGAAGGAGGAGGCGGAGCGCGTGCGAGAGAGGGAAGCCCCTCGCTCCAGCCGCCGCAACAGGAGAAGACGCCCCGGGCGTCGGGAAACGCAGGGCGATTCCCGGCCACCGTAGGCGCGGGCCTGCGGATGGCGAGCTATGGGTGGCTCGCCGTCCGATAGCAACCAGGCCCGAGTCGACGGTGCGTCGTGTACCACGCGCGCCTCAAAGAGCCGTCAGCAATGAAGACGGGGCCCCATTGGGTCAGTGCCTGCTAGGGTTGTTCGAAAGAGTTACCGCGGCCCTGAAACGCAAAGGGCACAAGAGGAACACGGGTGGGTTTTAGTCAGTAAGAGTCTGACACTCCCTACCGCTCCACCCAGGGCGGGAGGGGTCATTTGATGATTTCCCATCCAAAAAATAAATAAATAAAAAGGCATATTGGCAGGCGGCAATACAATATATTTGTCTACATTTTAATCTATACTAATATTATAAAAATGACGAGTTTGTTTGTTTGTTTGTTTGAACGCGCTAATCTCAGGAACTACTGGTTCGAATTGAAAAATTCTTCACCTCACTATACACCATGTGATAAAAAATTTGATGACAGGTCATCGCATGTATGGAGCGTGGTCATTGTTCTTTTTGCTACTCTCACAGACAATGCACTAGGTCCAAAAAATCGCAATTTTTTTCGCGGCTTGAGTTGCATTTTTACCTTTTATTGTAGTAAAATTTTAAAATGTATCAAATGTCTTCATTAGATTCACTCATCTTGACGGTACGAAAAACAAATGAACATCACACATTTTCCTAATTTGAATTTAGAATTATGTTCTTTTAAAATTTAAACTTTCAATTATACCAAAACCAGCTTGATACAAATAGTATAGCCAAAGAGATTTTGTATAAAGTTCATATATACTACGAGGGCGACACTGAAAGTTTTTAGAACTGGCCACTTGCAAACGAGGAGTGATTCTTCAAAAGGCCTTATTTCCATTTTTAGCCCAACTATAGATTTCGAAGGAATTGTAAAATCAAGGCAAAATTACAACCATAATGTCCAACAATTTTTGTCAAAATGCCTCATTTAAAATGCCAATTTTAGTAAAATTGGCAATCAATAGTAAAATTTCATTCAAACCTGGCACAATTCCACGGTATGCAAATCCATAGGTCCAGTGTAAATATAGTTAGTTTCAAACAAAAAGCCATAATTCCCGCTTATTTTTTATTCATATTTTAAATATTTCAACAAAATAGCATGATTCCTTCGCAGATAAAAATGAGGTTTGAAAATAAAATATTGCTTGTGAATTTTAACGCATTTTTTGTAAGTTTTACCATGTGCTGTCGAGCAGCACACAAAAACAAAAAACTTTTTACAAAAAAATACAACCGACTTTTCCACAAGAAATCATAAAGTACAAAATAACTTTAATTTGTATATAATGTAGATATTTTTTTTAGATTTTTGTTGATTTTTCAAAAACCGCTTGTTTGATTTCGATAAAATTTTCATGGGACCATTTGGGAAGTATACCCTTCCAACAAAAAAAGAATTTTTCAAATCGGTTGGCAAGCGACGGAGTTATGCGCGAACAAACAATAAAAAAAAAAACATACAAACATCCAAATTGAGAACCTCCTCCTTTTTTAGAAGTCGGTTAAAAAGGTTGCCACTTGTCACCAACTGTCAGTGTCACCGTCAAATTGAAATGTTTTGCGCTAAAGAAGTAAGATTCTGTGCTTCGAATTGGAACGGTTTTTGTATATTTATTATTTAGATAAATCTCGCATTATCATAGTTGTGAAATGGATGAAATTATAGTAGAAAAATTAAATACCGGTGGGAGAAAACGAAGGAAGAAAAGCAAAGCAAGAAACAGAAAGGAGTAAGTTGCTAACTGAATGTCAACATTGCGATATTATTCATTAAATATTACTAGTTTTTTAGTTATGTTATGCTAAATCATTATATTTTTCTTTTCAGATATGTAGACCATAGGGTTCATTCGTCATCAAATCGTTGGGCTTTGTTCCCGGGAAATCAAGCTCGAGAACTCGAGAAATCATGTCAAATTACCTATATAGAAATTAAATCGCCGCGCCGTTTCTTGTGTTGCGTGGTGGCTCGGGCCAAAGCGCAGCGGCACCGTTGTACAAAGCATTGCTTTTCAGTTAAAATGAAAGTGTTTTCAATTTCAGGAAATATGGTTAAAACACAAGTAACCGGCTGTCTGATAAAGCTATAAATGCTTTAGTTTTTCTAAAGGCACATTTCATCAGACAGAGTAAGCTGGCCTAATTGTTATGTATCAGCTCCTCAGCGCGAGATGTTCCATTAATCTTGCAAGGTTTTCATTTGTTTTTATTCTAATTAACATGCCATAAATGGTGCTGTGATCGTAATTTAATTACAATTTACATTTATTTTCTACCTGAATTTAAGTTTTCTTTCTTGTAATTTTTTGTTTGTTTTATTGATGCCATTTTTGTTTATAAGTTTTAAGTTGTTTTTTTTCTAAATAACCAGCCAAAAATGGTGCTGTGATTGTAATTAAATTACAATCACAGCACCATTTTTGGCTGGTTTTTGCCCGCGACTTCGTCCCCGTGGAATCCCCGATTTTAAAACATTCTTTATCGCTGCTCCGCTCCTATTGGCTTAAGCGTCATGATATGTAGCCTAAAGCCTTCCTCGATAAATGGTCTATTCAACCCAAAAAGAATTTTTCAATTCGATCCAGTAGTTCCTGAGATTAGCGCGTTCAAACAAACAAACAAACAAACAAACTCTTCAGCTTTATAATATTAGTATAGACTAGCTGCTGCCCGCGACTGCGTCCCCGTGGAATCCCCGATTTTAAAACATTCTTTATCGCTGCTCCGCTCCTATTGGCTTAAGCGTGATGATATTTAGCCTATATAGCCTTCCTCGATAAATGGTCTATTCAACTCAGAAAGAATTTTTCAATTCGAACCGGTAGTTCCTGAGATTAGCGCGTTCAAACAAACAAACAAACAAACTCTTCAGCTTTATAATATTAGTATAGATTTTATACTTTTATTTGAGAGAAAAATTTTTCGACAACCCGAGAAGACTCGAGAATTCTCGAGACCCGGGAAATTGAAAAGCTCGAGAAATCATGAACCCTAGTAGACCAGGAGCTATTGGGAATAAGTTTTAAAAAAACATGCCAACATAAAAGTGAAAAATCAAAGTTTAGATTTGCTTCCCTAATTATGGATGTTATACTTAGGAATCGGCAAATATTTTATCTTAGTAAAAACAAAATAGATCAAGATATGTTTTTGTGTCGATTATTGTCTGCACATGAGCCGGTTCGTCGAGACAAGATTCCTCCCAAAAATTTGAAGAATCAACAAGTAAGTTGCACATACAACCTTTTCACTCGAAAAATAAGGCTGTGGCAGTTTGTAAGAAATTCTTCATGGCTGTTTTTAGTGTCATTGAATAAAGTCTCATAAATTTTAATAAAACTAGTAAAATGAGAACTGCCAAGGGAGAAACGTGGTGGTGATCATCGATCCCATAAGTCAACAAAATAGAAAGAGTGCCTACGCCGAAAAGTAGCCAATGCGACATTATATTGAATGAAGAAAAACTGGAGTTCATTAATGAGACGGTTTTCCTGGGAATTACTTTAGATGAGAAATAACAATGGGGACCTCATATAAAATCTCTTGCTGGTCGTCTAAGCTCAGCCGCTTATGCTGTTAGAAAGATCATTTGGTCTACTTTAGTTACTTTCACAGCATTATGTCATACGGTATTTTGTTGTGGGGTCGGGCTGCTGATATTGAATCCATATTTATTTTACAAAAGAGAGCTGTCAGGGTCCTTTATAATGACACTCCCTTCCGCTCCGCCCAGAGCGGGAGAAGTCATTTGATGATTTCCCATCCAGACAAAAAAGAAGGGCCTTTTATAATTTGCGTCCCCGCGATTCTCTTAGAGAATTTTTTAAAAAGATCAATATTATAACTGTCCCTTGCCAATTCATTTATGAAAATATTATGTATGTAAGGAAAAATCGACATCTTTTTAGTAAAATTAGTGATAGACACAATTTTAATACTAGAAATAAAGACAAATTAGACCAACCATTTTATAGATTAGCTAAAGTACATACATCTTTTATGGGGTACTGTGTTAAATGTTACAACAAAATACCTTGTAACATATTAGAATTAAATGAAAGAAAATTTAATTTTTTTATCAAAAGCACCCTTTGTAAACAAGCATATTACAAATTAGAAGATTGCATTCAGGATAAAAATGCTTGGAAACATTATGGTCTTTCTCCATAGGGCAATCGAGGGTGTAGACAAAATCAAACTGGTTGATTTATGTGTGGTTTAATTTTATGAATGCATTTTTTTGTTTTGTACTTTTTTGTCTTTTTATTATTTCAATATTTGTTGTTAGTTGCTAGTACCATGAGCATGAGATATTTAGAAGTTTACCTCTGCTGGTAATACTTGGTTCTAGAACTAGTACGTATACTTGGTGCATCGTCCTCACATATATGAAGTATTTTTTGTATACCAAATATTGTAAAACATTTATTTGAAAAGAGTAACTATGGAGTTTCTTGTTCGTTTTTCTCCATATGAATTTACCTTTGCGAATGGACGCTAGAGTCACTTAATTATGGTAAATTTATTGATGACGTTCAAAAGTGCCGTTAATGGCCTAATTGAAATAAACGTTTTGACTTTTAACTTTTGCCGATTTTTAAATAATTTGCCTGCACAAGAAAGAAGAAACAATAGATCAAAATCAAAACGCATTTATTTAAGTAGTGAACTATATCTTAAGAAGTTACTGAAATTATATAATGATTCTGCTCCTATCAATTTAAAAGTAAAACCAAGCATGTTTTATAGAATTTTCCATGAAGACAATATTGGTTTTCGCAAACCTTCTTCGGATGTGTGTAATACCTGTACCTTATTAATGAATTAAAATAAAGAATGCGAATGATTCACAAAAAAGACAGAATACATGATACAGAAACATGTCCACAAAATGCGTGCAAATACCTTTTATGACTTAATGAAAATGGATACACCTGGCCCCTGTTTTATAAACAAGCCCCACAACAAGAACAACAACAAGTCCGACATATGTAAAAAAGAGGCAATTCGATAATTTTCCTGTTTTTAAAACTTACAGGCAGCAAAATTGTCATGGTAGAAAATTCATGTCGGGTTGTCGTGACAATTCGACATTTTTCTGTTTAATAAAAAAAATTAAGCGACAGGTGACAGGTGATAATTTGTCGTGAAAAACTTGTCAAATCTGCTTTATTAAACAGAAAATTGTCATGACATATTGACATATTTGTATAATTGTCCGACAATTCTGAAAAGAGCGTTACCCTCGCGATATCATATTTTGAATTTTGAAGGTCTAAGAAAGTGTTTTTAAAAGGTTTATTACAAAAAATGGAACTTACATCGAGCAGTGAGAGTAGTAACTTCCCAAATAATATATTTCTACTTTCATCACTTTGCATCGCTAATTTTCAATCACTTTCTGCTCCATTCAAGCTTCATCTATTGTTATTTCACTGGCACTTATGTCATTGTTTTGACCACCACACACATAATTAGCTCTATACCAATCCGGTTTTCTGCGATTACGCTTAGTTGGCAGCTCCATTGGAAGCTCGGCAGGAAGGCTTGGATGAGACTCATGATCTTGGCTGGATCAGGCCGTCATCTCCTCCTTGCAATCCTCAAAGTCCTCCTTATCAGAACTACATATCACATTTATTCTGCTTCTGATCTTCCAATGTTATGTTGTGCTTCATGTCCCCCACTTCTTGGGTACATTCTTCCCCTTCCATTTTCAATGGGAAAATGTCATCAACATTTTCAGTTATGTCGACATGTATTATATTTTGCTTCTGTTCAATCCCCTCCTCAATCACAATAATATCTCTCGCAATTATTGTTGAATCATTGTTGGGATTGTAAACTCGGTAACCTTTCACATTATCTGAATACCCGACAAGAATATACTGAGCTGCTTTTCTGTCCAATTTCATCCGTTTTTCTTTTGGAATGTGGACCATGGCCTTACTCCCAAAGATACGTAGATTACTGACATCTGGTTTAGCTCCGGTCCAAACTTTCATGGGTGTCTTGTTATTCAACCCTGATGCGATTGATCTGTTTCGCAGATAAACTGCAGTGTTCACTGCTTCTGCCCAGAAACGTTTAGGCAATCCTGCATCGAATAACAAACACCTAGCTTTTTCAACCACTGTTCGGTTAAATCGCTCGCACAAGCCATTCTGTTCCGGTGTGTAAGGACAAGTCTTTTGATGTATGATTCCAGCAAATTCAGCAAAGTGTCTTGAAGGCCTTAAACTGTGAGAATACTTCATCTTTTGTCTTCAAGAAATATACAAAAGCCATTCGACTATAGTCGTCGACAAACAATAGGAAATATTTCTTGCCTCCAATAGATCTGTCTTTCATAGGCCCACAAATATCAGCGTGTACAACCTCAAGAAGTTCCTTGCCTCTGTTGCCAACATGATTGAACGGCAACCTGGCTTGCTTCCCCTCACAGCACACAATTATACGATTTGTCTTACTGACCTGAGCCTTGTCCAAGAATGACATTCCTTTTACAGCACCATCTTTCATCAAATTAAGATCTTTCCTGTTAAGATGACCAAATCTTCTATGCCACACGCTTCCGGACACTAAAGTCAACAAACAATCTACTTGTTTGATTCTCAACATAATTATATACACCTCCAACCGAATCTGCAGTAGCTACCAGCTCACCTTTTTGGTTATAAATATAACAGTGCTTCTCATCAAATGTCACTTTGTTTCCTTTGCTAAATAACTTGCTAACTGATAACAAGTTTGTAGCTAAATTAGGCGCATATAATAATCCCATCACTGTGTTCACGTATTCGGTATCTCCAACCACTGTGCATATTTGTACATCTCCGCAACCTTCAACAGAAATTCTTGTTTTACAGTTTTCTCGAAGAATAGATATGAGGTCCCGTAGCAACCCGATGCGCCTCGTGTAGCTATTATCATCACATAGCTTCTTCAGCTTTTGCCATAGCCTCATTGCAGTTGATTCACTTTTTATGTGTACAAAGTAACTGGGATCTAAAGTTAGAACTATCTTGGCTTTTGCTTTGGCGTCGTTTGTATCTCCGCCGGTGTTGATGCATTGTTGCAGACCTTCCAATATGAGGTAGTTCTCCACGGCAAACGCCCAATCTTCATAATTTTCTCAAGCTTATCAATGCTTGTAATAAGGTTTGACGACATTTTTGCTCTATATTTTCTACCAAAATTCACTAAATGCGAGCAGGGCTTTATAACGTTGTTCCATATTTTGAACATAATAAAAACATAAACATACGAATCTTAAGAAAAAATTACTAAAATCGTTATCATATCTTACTTAACTCATTGTAATATAGTTCCCACCCTTCATATCAATTCGCTCCTGTCTCACTCGCTCACGTTAGTAGTAACCGGTTTTCATACTCGGCGACCGACTATGGCGACCGATTCGCAGTCGCGGCGGGTCATTCGCCAGCTGCCAGTGAAGACGCGCGCTCACGTTGACTACTGTGTAGTGCGTGAATTCAACCGTGCATTTTTCGTAGATTATTTATTTAAAGTAAAACAACTTCCCTTTTTACAGTTAATAAATTTTACCAAACAATAAATTAACCGTTTTATCCCCGTATTGGGTAAGTATTGACTATTTTATGATATGCTATCTCACGTGTCATGGTGGACAATGACTTGCAAAGAATACGTGATACATCATTTTTTCTTTCGTTTCAATTTTTTTTTTATTATTGAACCACTATGCTTAACTTTGTTTTTATTTTTAACCGACTTCTGAAAAAGGAGGAGGTTCTCAATTCGGATGTTTGTATTTTTTTTTAAATGTTTGTTCGCGCATAACTCCGTCGCTTGCCAACCGATTTCAAAATTTCTTTTTTTGTTGGAAAGGGTATACTTCCCAAATGGTCCCATGAAAATTTTATCGAAATCGAACAAGCGGTTTTTTTGTTAATTTCAATAAATGATAGCAAATCTGTCGTGATAGCTGAAATCGCATGTTTGTTTATTGTTTACACCAATTTATACCACGTACGCTGTGATGGGTATGTTTAGCTGGGAGTGAACCACTAAAAAGTGAAAAATAAAAAAACTTATTACAAAAAATAAAACCGACTTCTAAAAAAACTTTTTACAAAAAAATACAACCAACCTTTGTACTCTATCTGTGAGCGGACGTGCTGTCGTGTCGTGTTTTTGTGTTGCTGCTAACTGTCTCATTTTTGAGAATTAAGTCTGTGATATTATCGGTGCCTCTCGTACTATCTTGTGTGGTGAGCCATATACTGTCTGCGCCATCTTGAACTTTGTAGCGCGCTGTCCCTTTTACGTGGAGTTGTTGACATTTTTTGTGGCTTTTTTAAAAAGTGGTGGTTGCTGGTAGGATTTGA
Source organism: Hecatera dysodea (assembly GCA_905332915.2). NCBI lineage: Eukaryota > Metazoa > Arthropoda > Insecta > Lepidoptera > Noctuidae > Hecatera > Hecatera dysodea. The sequence goes on along the minus strand of HG995290.1, from coordinate 2,834,473 downwards.
ACCTGAGCCTGGCCGTGCACGGTGGGAAGTGTAGCGCCTGGACACATTCGGCTATTCGTACTTGACCTCCCTGCGTTTAAATACCGTATCGTAATCTACGTGCTCCTGAGCTAAACGTTGCTTTACGTTTATTAGTAGGCGCAAGATACTTCGAAATGTTTCGTTCACCTGGTAAAGCTCAATCAGACCCGAATCTTACAAAAGACGACGAAGTAGTTAATGTCACCCAGAGAAAAAGGAAGCAGCCTGAATGCGAGTTGTCTCTAGCTATCTCAACATTGTCTAATGAGATGAAGAAAAGCTTAAATGACCTGCGCGTCGACATAAACTCTCAATTTTCAAGTATCAAAGACAGTATAAATACTCTTAGGAGCGACTTGAATGCAATATCATCTGACTTCTCACAGATGCTTGGCGATGTGAAGGTTCTGCGCCTTGATTGTGACGCTGCTAAAAAGGATATAACGGAGTTAAGATCTCAATATTTGGAGTTGTCTAGGGAAGTATCAGAGTTGAAGTTTACAGTGAACTTTAACGCTGAAAACAATATTGATGGTGCGAAGCGTATTGCGGATATGGAGTTAAAAATTAAGGACTCGGGAGCTGCTGCCGTATCCTTACTAGAGGGTAAAATCGACAAGTTGGAACAACAGGCGCGTCAATGTAACATAGAGATATGTAACGTGCCTGAAAAGCGTGGTGAAAACCTATCCACCGTATTAGAGTCCATAGCATCTGCAATTAATATGACGCTTTCTCAGCGTGACATAATTGCGATCCACCGCGTACCCCATGCGCATTCAAAGAATACAAGACCTAAGAATATAATAATAAAGTTTGCAACTCGACTACTACGAGATAACATGCTAAGTGCATATCGGCTATCAAGAGGGCTCACATCTGACCGCATTGGCATATCTGGCACTCCAATCCGCGTCTACATGAATGAACATTTGACTCTTCGCAACAAGGATTTATTTCGAAAATGTCGCGAAGCTGCTCAAGCTAATAAGTTTAAATACGTGTGGATACGGAACGCTACCATATTGGTCAAAGAAACGGACGACTCTGCTACGTTTGCTATTCATACTGAATCCGACATATCTAGCAAAATTAATGCAAAGAAGTATCGTTCCGAAACTGCTACGGAAACTTAAAATTACTTTAAATTATAAATTAATAGCTAATAACGTCACATTTAATTGTAAATCTTCAAAAATGTCATGTCCTTGTTTCTTTAATATGCTCCGTTATATATTTTTCTATGTAAAAGTTTTGTACTCTCTAACTGATTTTGCTTGGTGTCTTGCAACGCTACTCCCGATCCGTAAGATATTATTATTTTTTACTTACTGCTATAATCATACCTCATTTGCCATTATAAAAATTAATGTGTATGTTAATATGTCGATTACCCCAATCATAGTATTTTATTGCTTAAGGAACTCATTATTGCTTATAATTAATATTTTTGATGTTAAAAATTTAAATAATGGCTACTACTAATAATTTATCTATTTATTATCAGAATTGTCGAGGAATCAGGACGAAAATGAATACACTTTATCTTAATGTATTAGCACACGCATATGACATAATCATATTAACCGAAACATGGCTAACACCCGATATTTCAGACAACGAATTTATAGATCAACGTTACGCGGTATTTAGATATGATCGTAATCGTACTGTTACTAAAAAGAAAGATGGTGGTGGTGTACTTATTGCTGTTTCGCGAGAACTCAAACCCACTCGTCTGTTGTTGTCTCCCCCTCTTCTGTTGCCTGAGCATGTAATAGTTAGAATCCCATCTTATAACGATAAATATCATTTAATATGTGCTACTTACATACCACCGAATAGTGTAGAAGAAATTTGTATTACTTTCCTTAACTCTCTATCATCCATATTTGGTGGTCAATGTCGAGTCGACTGTGTCATTTTAGCCGGTGATTTCAATATGCCATATCTGAACTGGGTTAAAAGATCCTCATTTATGGAATGTGCTACTACAACTTCTTATAGTAACGTAGCCCGTGTATTATTCAACCATTGCTCTGAAGTAAATCTGAGACAATACAATGGTTTAGTGAATTGTAATAACCGCATTTTAGATTTATTTTACTCTAACACTGATTCTATAGCGTATATGGCTGACTATCCCTTGTTACCCTTGGACACGCATCACCCGGCTTTTTACGTCCATGTGAAAATAGTAAATCCCGCAACTACAGTTTTTTCCAAAAATAGAGCTCAAAGTATATTGAATTACCATAAAGCTGATTATGTTAATATAAATAAAGACATAAAAGATATCGATTGGACTGAGTTGCTTCAAAACTTACTGCCTGATGTAGCTGTCTCGGTATTCTATGAAAAACTATATGAAATAATCAGGTTACACACTCCCATACGCAGGCACAATAACAATCAATTCCCCATCTGGTTTTCCAAAACATTAATACGTATGTATAAAAATAAAGCTTCTGCCTGGATAAGATGGAAAAAATATGGAAATATTAGCGATTACGAAACTTTTTCTATTAATAGATCAAAATTTAAGGAAGAGGTTGATAAATGTTATAAAATGTATATGAGGTCTGTTGAGGACAGTATTGCGACTAATATTAAGGCTTTTTGGACTTACATCTCCAATCGTAAAATCACTAATAAAATTCCTTGCACAGTTAATTATAAACACATTTCCGCTAGTGATCCTACTACAATATGTAATTTATTTTCATCGTTCTTTCATTCAGTGTATGAACCGTCTTCATTCGACCCTAATTCTTGGGAACCACCATCCTCTAGCACTGAGCTTGATATTAATATATCAAAGTTACATTTTTCTCTAGATAGCATACGAGGAGAGCTGAAATTGCTAGACGCCACCAAAGGGCCTGGACCGGACGGTATTCCAGCTCTGTTTTTAAAAAATACTTATAACACCATTTGCTACCCTCTTTATATAATTTATAATAAATGTATTTCGCAAGGAGTTTTTCCCGAGATATGGAAACGTGCCAATATCGTGCCGGTTCACAAAAGTGGGTCTGTAAACGATGTAGAGACATACCGTCCTATATCTATATTATCAGCATTCTCAAAACTGTTTGAGAAACTTGTCCATAACGAGATATATCCGTTCATTCATCGCCTTATAATTGAGGAACAACATGGTTTTGTCCAAGGTAGGTCATGCATTAGCAACCTTCTGTTGTTTACGAGTCAGCTATTTGAGGGTATTGATGATAGGCAACAGATAGATTCGGTTTATACAGATTTTCAGAAGGCGTTTGATAAAGTTGACCACAGATTATTGCTCAACAAAATCTCATACAATGGTATCAGAGGAGACCTTCTGCGATGGTTTGCTTCTTATATAACTAATAGGACCCAAATTGTTGTGATAAACGGCTTTAAATCTAACTCTATCCAGGTAACTTCAGGAGTGCCACAAGGCTCAATTTTAGGTCCCCTTTTATTTATATTATTTATTAATGATATTAAATACTGCTTTAAACACTCAAAATTCCTGTTATATGCAGATGATTTAAAAATATTTAAGAAAATCTGTGATGATACAGACTGCATAGAATTTCAACAAGATTTGGACCGTTTTTCCAGCTATTGCTCTGCTAATAAGTTATATCTCAGCCTATCCAAATGCTACACCATAACATTTACCAAAAAATTAAATATTAAGCGCTACGAATATCGGCTTGCTAACAGTATCATAAACAAAGTTACAACTCTTCGTGATCTTGGCGTGCAACTGGATTCAAAACTTCACTTGGATACTCATGTAGAAAATATAGTGAATAAAGCATATAAAATGTATGGCTTTGTAATGAGAGCGTCTCGCGATTTTAAACGACCCTCTACTTATTTTCATCTCTACAAATCTATAATTCGACCACAACTGGAATATGCAGTGCCGATTTGGAATCCATATTATGCAAAATATAATGAAGCAATTGAATTAGTCCAACGCAAATACTTTCGCGCCGTTCATTACAGATGTTACCATAAAAAAATATCTTATAAACTACTTCTTAAAAAATACAATATGTTGACCCTTCAATCAAGACGCACGTTGCTTGATATGATGACTCTTTTTGACATATGCCTTAATAAATTTGATTGCCCCCCATTAGTTAATAGATTATGTTACCTGGTTCCTCGAACCATCCGTGGGCGTGAGGTGCGAACGAGGCGCCTATTTGCTACCAGCTTATGTAAATCCAATTCTGGTAAACGTTCTCCACTCCGTCGCTTAGTGGACACATACAATGAACAGTTTGGTTCAATCGACATATTTCATCTTAACAGAGTTAGTTTTAAAAGACACATAATCAACGTTTTAATGGATCGGCAATAGACTGCGTAAGACGCATTACATTATTATTTTTTCTTTGTACGACAGTTGAATTTAAGATAAGATTTTGTATAAATTCACCAGGCACAGAAATGTGGCATTTTATTATATTCATAATAAGGGAGAGCACTTTTCACAATTCCGATATTTGTTACTTTTGTTTCATTAACAAATTACTTAGCTACAGTTAATATCTAATTTTTGTTTACCTACCTCTCTTTGATTTCTGAATAACGATTAGACAGCAAATGTCTGCGTACAGATTTAGTATCTTTTTTTAGTAATCTGTGGAAAATGTAGTGGGTGGTATATTCGTTAATTTTAGTTTTAAGAACTATTTGTAAAACAATAATATACTACTGTTTGTTTTCCCTAATAAAAATAAATAAATAAAATAAATAAATAAACCAACTTTTCCACAAAAAATCAAAAAAGTACAAAATAACTTTAATTTCGGAACTCGGTGTTTGTGGTTCCTTTTTCATTTTTTGAAAAGTTATTTTGTACTTTTTTGATTTTTTGTGGAAACAAAAAATCAAAAAAGTACAAAATAACTTTAATTTCGGAACTCGGTGTTTGTGGTTCCTTTTTCATTTTTTGAACACCGACTTCCGAAATTAAAGTTATTTTGTACTTTTTTGATTTTTTGTGGAAAAGTCGGTTGTATTTTTTTTAATACAAATGTGTTAGTACTTCACACTCTTTTCTTTTAGTGGAATATAATTTGTAAGCTCCGATTCTGAAGGTGGCCTCTACACACATTCGCCTTAAGCGCAGCTGTACACACGCCTTTCGCTTATGCTTACGCTGCCGTGATCACCGTCTGTATGCACCTTAGACTGCATCACCGGAGGTCTGCATCACAGGGCCTGCGCCGAAGATTCAACCCTATCCACCCTACGGGTCAACCACCACTGGCGTCTACACCTTGGCTGCTGCGGCAACACCAGCTTCGCATTAAGCCAGGTAAGTACATTTCGCGCCTACCTCCATAAGTCATATATTATGATGGGCCTTTGAACCTACGACCTATAATTTTTTTTTTTTGAATGCTTTTGGTGTCGTTTGATTCTATTTAGATATAGATTTAATGCCGTCATACATGGCGCTACTAGTTACATTTTGTTACAAACTTAACACCGTGTTCTATGGAATGGCTAAATTGAGTATGTGTAAAAAAGACTAAGCCCTAATTACGTTTGTGTCTCTCTTCTACGTGTAAATTATGTTTATGTCTCATAATCTTTCTTTGATGCATTTGAAATATGCACATTGTTATTTTAAGGACAATATTTTGATTTCATGATTTTAATAAACAACAAAAAACAGAAAAACAGAAATTGGTACCGAGATGAAACTGTCACCAATACATAGTGCTTTGTTAATGTGATCATTGGATATCTTCGTTGATTTTTAAAAGCTGGGGAAACAAAGATAATATTTTTTTTAATAAATAGTATTAGATTTGTCAGGACGCAGTATAAAATATCTAACTTCGAACGCATCCCGCATAGTTACTTAGGCTACTAGTGACGTCCATATTTTTTATAAAGTCTATGATGTTTCTTTTTCAAATTAAAAATCTTAAGCAAGTCAACCGTATAAACTGTAATTAATTTTATTAGCTTAACCATTAAAATAATTTGATGTTATTTCGTGATAAATTGTTTTTAATAATGCTATGAATTAAAAAAAAAAGAATGATTTTACACACTGCCATAAATCGATCGATTACGTCCCTCCCCATTTTTGACGACAAAAAAAATATGACGTTTGCTGCGCTGACAGTTGATTTTGTGTTGTAGCCAGTTCTTGTAGCTTCCGCGACTTCGGCGGCGTCTGTGTTCTGTGAGATTTTATGTTATTTTCCTATTTTTTTTTATATATTTTGCATTGCTTACGGACTCTGATTGATCTTCTACTCTTGTTGACTTGGCATTCGTTTAATGGACTTGGAATTGCATCACGTTTTGGATCATATGTCGGAAGTGGCAAAATGTCTTCGCGCATTTTGTGTGTTAACTGTGGATTATGTGTAAATCGCCTTGCACGACACATTGTCCTAGAGCAAAACATAAGAGTGGTATCTTTAATTGCTGAAAGGATTTCTCCTCGTATCGTAAGGTTTTAGTTCATTTTTGTTAGTAAAACTAGAGCACGACAGATTTTAGCCTATTTACTACAATTTTATTTCTGTGTCTGGTATTTACAACTCTTTAACTTACTTTTTAACTGCCTTTACATATTCACTTATTTTTAGATTACAAATAATTCTTTCATTTATGTTTTTGGTGTTATGTATGACTTATAACAGAGTTGATGAGTGTTTCTTCATTATGCATTGTTCTTCAGCAATTATCTCATTCTACAGATTACGGAACATGATAACATCTGCCAGGCCTGTTTAGATGTTATACTGTAGAGGGTTAATCAAATTATCCATGTAGAAACATCAAGCAATGACAACCAGCTTCCTGGAAGTAGCCATACACATGTAGTGGGTAACTCCAAAGTATGCCTAATGTGTGGATGTTCAATGCTTCGAAAAAAGGCTGACCAAATATTACGCAGCAATCCCTCAGAACTGCAAAAAATATTGCTACCATCATAATGAATTCTATTGAATCGCAAGAGGTAAGTCAGACCCTTTATCTATTTTTTATGAACTATATTTTGTATAGTAACCAACTGTTATTTGTTACCTTGTTTATTTATGTTGACGTTCATAACTCCAACACAGTTACAGACAGGGTAGGACTAACCACTAACTGGACTGGACTGGACTGGACTGTCCACTAATAATGAAATATCAATAAATTGTGTCTAATTTCTTGCCAGTGGTCAGGTTAAAAGTTATTTATGAATTAAATAATTGTTTTTTTATTACATGTATTTAACAATTGTTTTTTTTTTTGTTTTAGCTAACTACAAGAGATAGAGTTTGCCATTTATGCTGGATGAAAGCAAGAAGAACTGCTCTGCGAATGCAGGTAGACCAAATTGAGGGGGAATCAGTTGGGTTACCTTCAACAAGCGTGGTAGACGAAGAGATTCAGGTAGAACAAGACATTGTGACACCTCAACAACCTCCTTCAGCAATTGAGCAGTCGGAAATAGCTGACAATGAACACATGGAAGAACAAAGATCTGATGAAATGGCTATTGTGGTGGTCAATCCCAGCATATCATCACCTTCATTTGAATGGATTCCTGATGTGCCATCAATGATTGCACAAAATGTTCCCGCAACAGGTGTAACTATCACACTACAAAACTACAGACGAGCTCCCAATACTGCTGCTCAGTGTATATTTTCGCATTGCACCAATCGAGAGCTGCATCGTATATCTGATGATTTACGTATTAAAATAGTTATTGATCATAATTTTTACTTGCCTGTATATACCAGAGTCTGTACTGACACTTTGTACAGTTCGGAAAATAGTAATGCAGTATTCACAGTGGAACAAGTTGAACATATGTTTTCTTTTGTTAATTTAAATAGTACTCATATTATTGATTTTAATGGTCCTTTGAATATAGATGATCATCTGTTTCAATACTGGCTTGGATTGACCAAAGAAAAATTCAGTAATTTATTGAATGAAGTTCCTCAAATTCAAGCGATACATCGGGGAGTAACTGGTTTAGTAGCATATTTAATTAAATTAAGAAATGGAGACTCAGATGAGAGAATAGCTAGCCTAATAGGTGTTAATCGGAAATCTCTAGAACGATGGATGAATAATGTCAGAGAAAAACTTGTCCAATATTTTGTCCCTGATAACTTGGGTATTACACAAATAAGTAGACAAAATGTCTTAAACCACAATTTATTAATTCCCAATGGAATTTATGGCAATACTGGGGCGGTCACAGACCATCCCATTGTTATTTGTGATGGAACATATATTTATGCCCATAAGAGTGCTAATTATATGTTCCAAAAATAATAATATTCACTGCACAAATATAGAAATCTTCTAAAACCATTTATGTTAGTGCTATGTGACGGTTACATTTTAGATTGTTATGGTCTATATAAAGCCACTACCTCAGATGCTGAAATAATGACCTCCTTATTTAACGATGAAAACTTGCCTTTGAGACAGTATTTCCGAGAAAACGATATTTTTATTCTAGACCGAGGTTTTCGAGACTGCATTAATTTATTGGAAGATTGTAATTATAAACCATATAACCGGAATCACTTTTAGAGGGGGAAACGTGTATGAAACCTACTTTGGAATGAATGTAACCTGACCAACCCAACAATAAACACATATATAATGTAAAATGTAAGTGAGCGCTAAATGACTCTGCACGCGACGTAAGTTGCTGTGTATTGTTGTTGTGTGTAAGTGTTGTAATAGGTATGCACCCAAAAAGTGGCCGACACGATTATAATAATCGTTTATTTACAAATGAAAAACTTATACTAACAAAATAAAGGAACACTCCGATCATGATGACTTAAATAAGTAGGTACCTATTATCAGAAATGTCATACATATTGAAACAATATTTTATTTGTGGGAGACTGGGTCCCTAAACTAAGCCGAAGCCTGTATTTTAGGACACCAGGATTAGTTCCGATATTAGCCTCGCGCAGATTTGAGCGCTTATTTTACTATCCAATTTTTAAGAAGCCAATTTAGGAAACAGGACAGTGTAATTGAAGTTAGAGGCCGATTTAGTTCGAATTCCTAAATTGTATCCGATTTAGGTTTCCTAAAAATTGGATAGTGTAATACCAAGCGTTATAGCTGGCTTGCACTCTTTTCATTTCATAGAGTAGAAAACATAGATAATACATAAACATGACCTCAAAAACATAATTCATGTTTACTTGATTCTCCGACTTTTTAAAAATATATTGAAGGCAGTACTTATTTATATTTATATAGGCAAATGAAACGACATAATATGTTTCACCAAGTTACGTTTTGATTGATTTTACTAGTCCAAGCATGTTAGCACAGTGACCATTGTTCTTTAAACACTAAGTACACAATTTTATGCTTTTGCTGGCATAGGGCTTAAATGCAATTAGATTTATTTTCTTTTGCTTGAAAACTGATATAAAAGCATTTGTGGACGTATTCATAGTATTTCCTACGAAAATTACACTTATGTTTATTTCATTGCTTTACCTTTTTCCTTAAATTTTAGAAGAATTCTGTTTTATACGTTATGGCTGTGTTAAATTAATCACGAAGTAAGAATTTAAGCAAATCTGTTCGATCTCATTCATATAATAGGCAATTACAGAATTTCAGCAGTTTTCTCTGATAAGTTTTTTTTTTCAGCCTATGCTTTTAAAACTTGCTAGTTTTAATTCCATAATTAGTAGTTAAAATTCCGTAATTGCCTATTATATGAATTAGATCGAACCAAAATATTATAACCTCCTTCCCTTGAGCTTAACACCGTAAATCGTTTTTTAATAATATTTTTCACTGTTATGTACCTAAAATACTGCAAAACTAGTTAAGCATCATAAATTAACGATCTAAAATCTCATTTCTTAGTTTCAGGACGTTGAAAACAACATGAACCAACATGAAAGCGCAAGTGAGATTGTAACTTTTTCCGAAAAAGAGAATTTACAAAACCCAGAACCAAATAAAAGTGAAAGAACCTCCTGAAATTGTTAGTGATATAATTGTCGAATTTATTGAAAAGTACGACCAAACAACAATTTGCCAGTTAGAAACGATATAAAGTGTACTCATACCTCATGCTGAAAATTTGTCCGTTGCAACGGCTGATTTAGTTTTAGATAGTCCGACTTCGAGTTTCACGATTCCCACTCCGCTATCATCAGCTGTAGGTTCTTTTTCTACACGCAGATGTACTAAAAACGAGGTCCAGGTAATATACGCACGAAAAATACTGCAGAATGGAAAGACTCAAAAAAAGAAACTAAATGAAAATGTTGTCAACGACTTTAGTTCGAAAAAAACTAAAAAAGAAGAATTTAATAGAAATAAAATAAAAACAGGTAAATAAAATAAAAACAAACAATGATACAGGCTCTAAAGAAAAGAAAAAAAAACTAAACCGAAAGAACCTCTATACGACAGTGAATCGAGTTTATCAACCATTATTGATTTAGCTGACTCAGATTATATGGATTATGAAAATTATGTAGCCGAACTTTTAAGCCAACAACAAACAAAGAAAATGAGGAGCCCTCTGACACGTTGGAATTAAATGACATTGAATATTTTACTGAACAGGATAACGAAATAAATGACAATAACTGGATAGTGGCCCGTTTCACTACAAAAAAGAGTTAAAAGCATTTTGTTGGTAGGATTATATCAATTAATGACAAAATACCTACCGTTAAATTTGTAAGGAAAGTGAAGGATTCTAAATATGAGAAGGGAACAACATTTACGTATCCGTTGATTGATGATGTTTGTGGGATAAAATGTAGACGTTGTTTCAGTATTACCTGAGCCAAAGGTTTCACGACGTGGTCAGATTATATTTAACATAGATTTTAGTGCATTTATTTTATTTTATTTTTTTTTTATTTTATTTATTAGGGACAAAAAACAGTTACATGTTAAGGCAATACAATTAGGTTCTTAAGATAAATAGGTAAACATATAACCCACACTATTGTCCACAGATTAATCAAATAAGTGAAAAACGGAAGCTGATTTTGAGAATTTAAGTTAAGAATTAAGTGCTAATTAAAATTTGGAAGCTAATGAAGCTATAGCGAGAGTTTTAAATTTTTTGTTAGAATAAAATAAGATGTCTATGTCCATAAAGTGTGCGTTGTACGTTTCAACAAGGCGTCGAAGAGGTACTCGTACCCCGGCATTGGTCTTACACGAGTTAACGTGGAATAGGCGAGGCACGCGAGTCCCACGCCTGATTACATTTCTGGGTACAGTGTAACATATTTTATTTGTGATTTCAGTGCAGTCAAATCTATTGTGGCACAAACCATGCAGCATCATTCCATCCAAAAGTAGTCGTCTAGATTGAAGGCTAAGAATGTTGTACTTGCGTAATAAATGTGTGTAGGGCATCTTCGAATGATAACATTTGTAGTTCATGCCACGCAAGAATTTCTTCTGTATCATTTCTATTTTGCTATTATATTTGAGGTAAAATGGATTCCAAATAGGTACGGCGTATTCCAGTTGCGAGCGTATTAAAGACCTATACAACATCAAAAAAGTAGAGGATCGCACAAAGTCCTTTGAGGATCTCATGACAAAGCCATACATTTGAAGAGCCTTATTAATTATACTGTCAATGTGCAAGTTGAAGTGCAAACACGAGTCAATAATAACACCTAGGTCGCGGACCGAGTCAACTACATTTAAGTGTTGATTATTGATGGAGTAAATGAAATTAATTTTATTTTTATTCTTTGTGAAAGATACACTATGACACTTAGGGAGACTAAGAACGAGCTTGTTCTCTTTGCAATAGTTATTAAGTCGGCTGAGATCATCTTGGAGGAGTCGGCAGTCTTGAATACTTTTGATGGATTTATATATTTTTATATCATCTGCATACATTAAGAAACGAGCGTTAAGGAAACATGTTTTAATGTCATTTATGTATATAATGAAGAGAAAAGGTCCTAGAATAGACCCTTGAGGCACTCCAGAATTAACAGTAACGGTCTCGGATTCGTAGCCATTGATAACGACTTTTTGAGTCCTGTTAAAAATATAAGAAACAAACCAGCGCAGTAAGTTCCCACGATTTACAATTAAGACACAATTAAACGCCAGCTTTTCCAAAAGAAGCGTATGATCCACCTTGTCAAAAGCCTTTTGAAAATCAGTGTACACGGCGTCAACTTGGACACGGTGATCCATGTTTTCAAATAGGAAGTTGGTAAATACCATAAGGTTTGTACTTGTAGAACGCCGTTTAACAAAACCATGCTGTTCGGGTATAATCAATCGATGAAATTGAGGATATAAAACTCCGTGCACAAGCTTCTCAAAAAGCTTGGACAAGGTGGAGAGGATTGAAATAGGACGGTAATTTTCAATGTTTTCCTTGTCTCCATTTTTATAAATAGGCGTAATGAACGCTTGTTTCCAAGCAGCCGGGAAAACACCCTGACATAAACATTTATTAAAAATTAAACACAGAACACCATGAATGCTGTCGGCAGTTTTGATGAAAAAGGCGGGTGGCAATCCATCTGGACCAGCCCCCTTCGATGGATCTAGTGATTTGAGTGACCTAAGTATATCATTTTTAGAAAGATAAATATCACAAATACAAGATGAGTTATCTCCATAGTTGTTCGAAGGTTGCCATTTCTCAGGGTCAAAGGTTGATGGTTCGTAAACAGAAACAAAGAAGTTCGAAAACATGTTACATATATCTGTAGGAATATTTGAAGAGGTATCTTTGAGGCGCATATTGGCTGGGAAACCAGCCTTAGTTTTCCTATTCGATATGTAACTCCAAAAATGCTTTATATTTTTCGGGATGCTATCTTCAACCGAATCAATGTAATTACCGAAACAAGTGTCACACTCTCTTCGGAATAATTTCCGATAGTTAGAGAAGTGTTCATAGTCAGAAAGATTATGATATTTTTTCCAATTCATCCATGCACGTTCTTTATTTTTATGAATACGGATTAAGGATGGTGAGAACCAGACAGGAAATTGTGAATTTTTAACTCTAGTCAATGGAACGTTTAGTCTGATTATTCCGTATAGAATATCGTAAAACGTGTTGACGGCCTGTTCAGCGGGCAAGTATGAGAGTTCTTTCTCCCAGTCTACCGTAGTAATTTGCTCATTAATGTTAGTATAGTTAGCCTTATGATAGTTATACCTAGGAACTGAGCGAAATTTCATAGGGATGAATTGCATATTGAGAGTAGTCGCTATGGAAAAAACAGGGTGGTAGGTGTCTGGCTGCAGTAACGAGCTACAAGGTATAGTCTGACAGTCTGCGTTGGATATAAACAAGTCAAGTGTTCGCCCAAGATTGTTTTTACACTTGTTATATTGTAGACCGTTAATAGAAGACATAAAGTTTAAAAGAAGTTGACCACTGGAGGTTGCAGAATTCACCACTGAGTGATTACCCTGGTCCGACCAATTGATATCAGGTAAGTTAAAATCTCCAGCAATATAGAATGAGTCGGTAGCAGGGTCATTAGCAATGCATTGTAGCATGTCTAAGTAGTGATTGTATATGTCATCAGAAGTTCGCGGTGGAATATACGCTACACTGATGATATAGCGCTTATTTGACTGAGATGCTGGTATCTGAACTACGACCTGCTCAATGTAAGCATGGGTAAATTGTGTCGACATCCCAGTGGGACTCAACTCACGACGCACGGCCAATAAAACTCCTCCTCCTTCACGCTTATTTGTTGCCGAACGATCGCGATCGCATCTAAAAACTGTATAGCGGTCGTCAATAAACTCACTATCGTGAACGCTAGGAATGAGCCAGGTCTCCGTAAGTATGATGACGTCATAAGAACACGACATAATGTTCATGTACAGGGTATGCAGCTTTGTACGAATTCCTCTACAATTCTGATAATATAGCATAATATTGCTAGTGGCCATTGGTAAATTTACAACAACAACTTAATATAGTGAAGTGAATTAATAGTGAAAAAAAATTCTGATATATAAAATTGACTGGCTAAGTAAATAACAAAATCCTGTTGTACACATACAAAAGCGCATCGAAATATTTTACCTATTGCAATCTGTAATAACCGTTTTTGTAGTTTTAGTTTAGATTGGATACACAATTTTTTTAATGGACAACTCAGACATTTTTGAATAATACTACCTAATCCCAACTGCTGACTTAAAATCACACCAAAAACATAAGCTTCTAAAAGTAATAACATACAAACACAGATAAATAACACAATCACAATAAGTAAAACCACGCAAATATAGAGCGCAGACACCAAAAAGATTAAATTATAATATTTGACTGAGATACAAAAAAGTGGCCTAGGCACTATTTTTCTCGGTTTCAGTGATCTTTTTGAGATCATATTCGGAGCGTATAACAAAGGCCGAGGTTCCATCTCGTTCACGAACCAGTATCGTGCCATTCTTAACCCAAACATATTTGAAACCGTGTTTTCTGGCAACTTCTTTACACTTACGAAATAACGCTTTATTTTTAAGTGTGAGATGCTCATTCATAAATACTGGATGTGTAGTACCCGATATTCCTAGTTCATCCGACTTGATGCTCTTCATTTTACGGTAGGCGCTGAGGAAGTTATCACGAATTATTCGAGATTTCAATTTAACTATTATGTTTTTTGGTTTTTTGTCTTGTTGCAGCGCATGTGGAACTCTATGTATAGACAGTATGTCATTCTGAGACACCGGATAACTGATAGCCGCTCCAATTGATTCCATAATAGTTATCAGGTTTTCATTCCGCTTGTCTGGCAAATTACATATTTCAATATTGCATTGGCGAGCTTGCTGCTCCATTGAGTCGATTTTGGCTTCCAACACAGCCATAGCCTGTACACTGCTACGACTTTCCAGGTCACAAATCCGCTCCTCAAGCCCTTTTCGCTCCCGTTCCAAGGTTTCAAGCCGGGTTTTCATGTCCTCGTAAACTGTGTTAATGAACTGAATCGATTTTTCTATATCTGTATTAGACTTTTGGATATCACGATTTTGTTGTTTCAGCTCAGCCACCTCTGCCATTAATTTATTGAGCATAACATCTTGGTCGTCCTTCCAAGACAGCAGCATATTCTTCAACTCCTCAAATTTATCCTGCTCTTCAAAACTTTCATTGCCCCGAAAACGTTTGCCTGGTCTTGCTGCAATCTTAACTGATTGATCAGTAGTCACTAGTGAAGTTGGTATGGCAGCAGAGAGATCCGGTTCTGATTGCGTATCCAAAACGGGCTCGGTGTACGCAGATCTGATTGGAGGTGAACGTACTGTACGAGGCATCGTTGACCAGTGATACAGCAAAGCAAACAAACAGATAATAAGCCAGAGACACTGTATGCAATTGATTAAGAACAGCAATTTCGGGCCGCACGGCTGCCGGTCATTTGGTCGAGTGCGCAAGCGCCCAGGGCTGCGGCACTCGCAGTCCACGCGTCGCAGGTTCGAACCCAAGCAAGTGTCAATATACTTTTAAAAGTTTTTAGAAGTTTTTAGACTCTATTTGAAGTGTGGACTCACAAAAATCTGCTATCCTGCTCCAACTCCTCCCACTGGGCGTGAACCACCGATAGAAATACTGCAGGTGCGACAAGGAATTGAAAATTCGACCGCGCGCCAATCACAGTACTGGGATTCAAAAACTATTAAATGTTCACAGCACGATAAGTAACACGTCTGTCCGCTTCGACAAGCAAGAGCTAACTTTTAACATACAATAACATATAGGAGTAATTAAAATAGTATGTGATTTTGAACGTGAATTCGGCTTTAAATAAGGATTTTACATTGTGGTTTACAATCAATAGATTTTATATGTAATCTTTAATAATAATAATCTTTATTAAATCTTGTACACAATATAGTTACAGATTAATAGCCACAAGTAATGTTAAGTAAAATAATTATGGTACAAATAACATATGTGTTTAACTTGCCGTACTTTATTCTTTATAATATTAGTTATATATACACTTAACCTAAAAATAAACTAAAATTCTCCTAACTACAAAATGGCATCAAAAAACTAAATTATCAATATTTCTGGACTTATGATAAATTTATTTTAAACCTACAATTATGTATAATTAGCGACTTTCCTAAGCTAGGTTTATACAACCTGTATTTCAGGTCATCACTTAACAAGACTAATCATTTATGGTGCATGAATACAAAAATTAAAGAATAACAACTTACGAATTAAACCTTACAATCATACTAGAACTTCCAATAGCTTCTCTGTGTCTGTGTAATTGAGTCTAAATAGATACTCTGATATCAATTTTCTACATTTAATGTAATTTACGCTATATATATCTAACAATTTGTTTAGTTTATTATATAAAAAAGGTCCTAAAAATACGTAAAATCTATGGGAAAATGCATGTCTTGTCTGTGGTTTTATGCAAACCAAATCTTTCCTCCTCCTGGTTGAAGATACTGGGTCAAAACGAAGCTCAGAGTGCTGATGAAGTATGATGTGCATTATAAATAGTTGACGTACTGTTAGTATTTTGCATGCTGTATGTAACTCGTGTGTGGGAAATCTAAAAGGTCGAAAGGTTGCAACTTTTAGTATTGCTCTTTGAGCACGTTCTAGAGGAAGTAAGATAGTCTTTGCAGCACCACCCCATGAAGTAATACAGTAGGTAAGTACAGATTGACACAGAGCCAAATACACTTGTTTAATTAAGTTAAAGTCGGCTATGTGACGTAGGTGTTTAAAAATATATATTAATTTACGCACTCTTGAGCACAGCAGCTCGATATGTTTACGGAAATTTAGATTTGTGTCAATCGTAACACCTAGGTATTTTATGTAGTCAGCTTTACCTAAACTAGGGCAAGTACAAGCAATGTCAGCATGATTGCAATTGTGTGCGAATATATTAAGGTTAGTAAGCGGTAAATTAATGTTTCTCATTGAGAATAAAATGTATTTAGTTTTATCTATATTTAATGTTAGAAGATTTTGATGAAGCCAATTAGACACAATATTAAATCCGTTTTGGGCATGTTCATACGCTTCACCTCGAGACTCAGCAGAAAACAACAGAGCCGTGTCATCCGCATATGATAATATTAGCCCATTACGAAGGTCTAAACTACATAGGTCATTAATGTAAATTAAAAATATTGTGGGCCCTAAAATACTTCCTTGAGGTATTCCGAAACAACCATTTTCCATGTCAGAACTTGTGTGCTGCCCTATTTTAACACATTGTTGACGGTCTCTAAGATAATCGGAGAATAATAGAAGTTGCTCTCCTCTTATCCCAAGTGTTTCAAGCTTGTGCAGTAAAATAGAACAAGAAATTGTGTCGAAGGCTTTGGCGAGGTCCAGAAAGATCCCAATAGTGTGCATGCCCTTATCTAGTTTTGTACTAATGTACTCAGACAGCTTGTGAACTGCTTGGTTAGTTGATCTTTTAGGTCTAAACCCAAATTGATTATTGGAAAGCAATTTGTTATTTTCAAGATTAGACTAAGATTTTTGAGAGTCCTGTTAGTACTGAAATGGGTCTATAATTATTAACACAGTTCCTATCTCCCGCTTTGAACACTGGCGTAACTACTGCTTTTTTAAGCAGTTTAGGGAATATACCGTTAGATAAACATGACTGAAAAATATGGGTTAATGGAGGAGCAAGAAGGTGTTTATACATTTTCAGTATATTATTAGAAATGTTATCCCATCCCACAGCGCAGTTATCCTTTAACCCTGTTATTATTCTTAAAATTTCATTGGCATCAGTGTCTAATAAAACAAAAGATTTTGATGTTTTCGTGAGGGTATTCGCAGCCGATATTTGGTGGGGGGGATTATTATGGTTCAAGGATTTATCAGCCAAGTTTTTGCCAACGTTAACAAAAAAACTGTTTACTTTATTCGCGGCTTCTACTGGGTTTAAGTCTGTTGACAGTAATTCGAGTGGGGGTTCAGGATTTTTTGAGCGAAAAGTATTTGTTTTAATAAATTTCCAAATAAGTTTACTGTTTTTGCCTGCCTTCTGTAATTCGTTCTTCTCATATTTATTTTTAATTTTTTTTAAAAGATTATTGCAAAAATTTCTATACCTTTTGTATGACACAGAAAGTATTTCATTATCAGGAGCAAGTTTCGACTTTTGGTGTAGTTTATCCCGATGTCGTATACACCGAACGAGACCAGGAGTGATCCACGGTTTAATAGAGTTATACCGGCTGGACATCATTTTGGTAATTGTGTTTTTGCTTATTGCATGTTGCATCGAATGTATGAAATACTGTAATGAAATATTTGCATCGTTAGTTTTGTAAACAGGGTCAAAGTCGATACCGCGAATGTCACGTTCAAGATTAGTCATATTAATTTTTGTACAGCTTCGCATGCAGTTTAATCTAGGTGAAGATTTTTGTATTGTTAGTAAAATAGCTTGATGATCCGTAAGCGAAGAATTAGTAACCAATGTTTTGGAGCGTGGAACCCAATACAGAAATACGCTTGTACGATATGACTATATACAGAAAGCACAGTTAATAGAAATCTCTATTCCTAGACAGCACGTTTCGCCGAAAACTTTGTTGTTAGAAAACATTGTTTGTAGACATCTCGGTACATAGGAAGCACTGTTGACAGAAATCTCTGTTCATAGATAGCACTTCTTGCCGTAAACTTTTTCATAGAAACCACTGTTTCCAGATACCTTGGTTCACAGAAAGCGCCTCTGGAGAAAAAACTATTAATATTTATTATATTACTAAATTTCTGCCTCTCTATCTATTCACGTCAAATAAAACTGCGCTCGTTCGTGGTAGAAACAAAAGCTATATTTATAAAACTTCAATCAAAAACATAGACAAAATTTACAAAAAAGGAAAACTATGAAAAAGCCTAAAGAAGGCTTGCACATTCTCCCCTTTTTTTAAGAAACCGGTAGCTTAATTAATTTCTGGAGGGGCCTCCTGAATGTGCCGGCCACAGTAGCAACATCGGCCACCCGCACTACCCCATCTCTGCCGGGGAACAATCTCGTGATCCGGCCTTTGGGCCACGAACCACGCGGTAAATTCGAGTCACAAATGACTACTAAATCCCCTTCCGTAATCGAGGGCGCGGTGCCTCCTCCCCTTCTGGATGCCAATGAAGGCAGGTATTCCCGAACCCATCGCTGCCAAAAATGATCGGCTAATCTGAGTGCCCTCCGCCAAAGTTTTCTGCTGGAGAGGTCCGACTCTTGAAGCGTGGCTGGGATAGAACGCCCTGGAGATCCGTTCAAAAGAAAGTGAGCTGGCGTCAGAGCTTCTTCAGCATTAGCGTCGAGGGAGATCGTAGTTAGTGGTCGCGAGTTTACCAAGGCCTCCGCTTCAGCGAGCACGGTTCTGAGTACCTCATCAGAGGGAGTCCGCTCGTGGAGTGATACTTTCAGCGCTCCTTTGACACTTCGGATGAGACGATCCCAAGCTCCCATAAATGGTGCGGCGGGGGGAATGAAACGCCAGTTTATTAGCTCGCTGGCAGCGTAATCTTCAACCGCATCACCGTAAAACTCTTGCAATTCTCGGCTGGCCCCAACAAAGGCAGTGCCGTTGTCAGACCATATCTCCAATGGGGTTCCTCGGAGTGATACGAAGCGGCGTAGACACATGATCGCCGAATCAGTAGATAAGCTGTGCACCACATCCAGATGTATGGCGCGGACGACCAGGCATGTGAACAGGGCCACGTAGCGTTTCTGCTTACTTCTGCCGACTGTGACGTAAACGGGTCCATAATAATCGAGACCGGTGAATGAGAAGGGTCGTTGATGGTGACCTAGACGAGCTTCTGGCAGATTTCCCATAGGTGGTTGGAACGGTCTAGCACGGAGTAATTTGCACATCTGACAGGTATGGGCCACGGAACGAACAGCGTTTCTGAGTCCAATTATCCAGTAACGCTGGTGAAGCTCGTTCATTACCATATCTAGGTGTGAATGTCCGGCCTTCTGATGGTATTTGTGGATCAAAAGACGAACTGCCGGGTGTTTTCCATCCAAAATAAGCGGACGCTTAACATCGTCTGTAACGGCTGAGGCAGCAACAATGCGACTTGACATTCGCAGCTGATTATCATCATCTATGAAAGGCGACAGCTTGAACAGGCGACTATTACGAGGTAACGGCTGTTGGTTCTTAATCCTCAAAAAATCTTCTTTAAAGGAATCGAGCTGAGACTGCCGTAAGATATGGGTTTCGGCCAGGCGTAAATCGTTTGCCGTTATTTTCGCTGATACATTGAGGTTATTGGGAACATTAAGAGAGGATGTGCAAGACGGAACAAATGTACATAAACTTCCTTCAAGACGAGTAAAATTGGCGTCAACAACGCGTCTTTGTAGACTACGCATACGCAATAAGAAAATGAATTGATGCGCTTTTGCTGTTGCTCGCACCATTCTCAGCCATGAGCTGAAACGCCGCGGATCTGCGGAGATTGGTGCGGGCAAGTCCGTATCAGAGATGAGATGAACATGATGTTTGAATTCTTCGCAGCCTAGTCCACTTACATCAATCACGGGTTCAGTGGGCCAGTCTGAGGAGAACAAGAAAGCAGGACCTGAGATCCAGCGAGATTCTGGAGTCAACTCTATCTTTTCACCCGAGTCGCATCATCTGCCACGTTTGAACCACTCGGGATCCAACGCCATTCACTGACATCGGTGAGCTCCAGAATCTCACCAACTCTATGAGACACAAATGGCTTAAGAGTGCGAGCGTCGCTGTATGTTATAAATGTCGACAGCTAATTTGGCCGCCTCATGAGCGTTGTCTAAACTAGTGATGCAGTCATCCATGTAGTGATCTTTTTCAATTACTCGAGCTGCATTGGGATATGTATCCTGCCACTCTAAAGCATTTTTGTTTTTTATATAAATTGCAGTAAAAGGGCTGGACGCAGCGCCAAAAATCATGGATGTCATGCGGTATGTACGTATAGGGTCATTCGGATTGCAGCGCCATAAAAATCTTTGAGCATCCCTATCTTTTTCAATTATTTTAATTTGAGGGAACATTTCACGAATATCAGCCGTCAGAGCGATCTTTCCCTCACGAAAGCGCATCAAAATACCTAGGAGGGGTTGCAATAGGTCTGGACCAGTTAATAACATTGAATTCAATGACACGCCGTGGGACTTGGCGGCTGCGTCGTGGACCGTTCGCAACTTGTTAGGCTTGTTTATGTTAATAACTCCAAAGTGAGGGAGGTACCACAATGGAGACGCCAAGTCAGGACGAG
The DNA here is from genome assembly GCA_905332915.2 of Hecatera dysodea. NCBI lineage: Eukaryota > Metazoa > Arthropoda > Insecta > Lepidoptera > Noctuidae > Hecatera > Hecatera dysodea. The sequence goes on along the minus strand of HG995290.1, from coordinate 2,813,151 downwards.
TTGAACACGACTCAGCGTATCCCTTTGATAGCATATCATTGATATTCCGACGGTATCGTTCGGCGAAGATCGGATCTTTCAGCATCTTTTTTTTCTAAACTAAGAAACCTAGACACAGCTAACTTGTAACTGTCAGGAAATTCCAGTTTATCAGCCTTCCACAACAAGCCTACCTCAAAGCGGCCACTGGGTAGACGGCGCGCGGTCCGCTCAAGAATTTGCACGGCGCGTTCGTCGTCAGCACTACGAGCTTCCTGTTTAGAGATGCCGATTGAGTCAATTTTAAACTGCTCCCTAATAAGACCTTCCATGGCTAACCGGTCGTTTATATCAGGTTCGCTATCCGTGGTGTGGTTGACAACGTCCACTCGTTTAGTTTTACTGCATCCAAAACCGTACAAAACCCAGCCTAAAGCAGTTAAAATAGCTACAGGTTGTGTATTGGTTCCTTTGCGCGTCGCTTTAGCGAGAGATAAATGCCAATTATCGATGCCTATGATCAGCATGGGCTTAACGTCTTCATAACAAAATTCACTAGCGATGTCTGCCAAGTATGGATACTTACGCACGCTCTCAAGATGCGCAGACTGTCGCGCAGCGCCCAAACCGCTCATCGACCTGGCCCGCTTAACACAGTGAACTTGGTTTGAATGATGACCTTTTATATTAAAATCGACATACTGAATGTTCACGTCCATACCTAGACCACCTACACAGTCTAAATGAATACGTTTCTCTTGACCCTTGCAACCAATTTGAGCCGCCAGCTTTGAATCTATAAAAGTGCCTGTGGAACCGTCGTCCAACAAAGCGTACGTATTAACGCTACCAGCAGGACCCGACACGATCACGCCAACAATTTTCAGTAACGGTCGAACAGAAGGTTCCGCGGCTGACAAAGAGGATGCATGAGCCAAGACTTCGTGGTCCGAGTCGTCGGACGTTGGTTCGTCATTCACTTCGCAGACTGCGGCTGCTCTGCAAGCAGGCGGTGCGCTGTCCGTCGGGAGCGCGCTGGATGTCGAAGGCTGGGGTTCAGAATCGTCTTCCACCTCAACGTGCGCGGTGATTGCACGCTCCTTCGACCCGTGCAACAAAGCATGGTGACGCATGGCACAACCGTCTATCGTACAAACTCTTTTAATACAAGAAGTTTTATTTTTGTGCCAACCTTTCTTTAAACACCTATGACATATTTTATTTTTCTTAATAAATTGCCAACGATCATTTGTTGTCATTTTGACAAACTTGTCACAGAACTTCAATTCATGGTTTTGTTGACACAACGGACAAATATTATTTTTAACCGATATTTTTTTTCGTGAAATGCTTCTATTTTCATGAACTGTTTCAGCTACAGCGTTCACCCTGTCCCTAAGACCTCTGTTGTCACTGTTAGAACGTGCAACAGTAGGCAACAAGTATTCGACAGCACCGCCGAATCTACACTGCAAGTTAGCTTCACGAGACAGAAAATCGGCTAGCATTTCCATTTTAGACAAGCTGCTATCGCACGAATGAGCATAATCCAACCACCGCGGCCGCAGGAGCGGTGGCAGCTTGCTCCACAATACTTGGAACAGCTCAGGCGAGCGTAAATGGTCCGGCTGATTTAACAGACGGATGACTTCTACGCAGTTTCGTACACGGCTTGCAAAAATCACAAGGTCTTTACTATCGTAACTTACCTTAGGCAGCGCTCGTATCACAGACACTTCGTGCATCACTACGAGCTCGGGGCGGCCGTAGCGCGCGTCAAGCGCAGCTAGCAGCACACCGGGGGCGCGCGCCGCCGCCAGCAGGCCCGCCACTGCGTCACGCGCCACTCCGCGCAGGGCGCACGACAGTCTCGCTAAATTATCGGCCGCCGAAAAACGTTGAGCCGTATCTTCATATGTACGCTTTAAAGCTAACCAATCTAAGTACGACTTGCCGTCGAACGTAGGCAAGTCTGTCTTCGCTACAGTTTGCTTGTTGACCTTTTCTATAAGTAATCCGAGCGAACTGATTAGGCGCGTCACTCCTCCATCTTCATGACGATCTCGGTGGAGCGCGTGCGTAGTCGCCACAGCCTCTTGGCCGTGAGACGCTCCCAAGCCCGGTGTCGCACACCGTGCTGTATCGTACCTGAAATGTGGGTTGGCACTTAATACATTTCGCTCATCGGGATTAGGCACTACATTATCCACCCAATCTTGGACACTAGCACGGCTACGCGTGCCGTGGCTGCCGCGCTGGCTGGCGTCCGCTTCTATGGCGGCGAGCTCAGCTTGTAATTGAAGCTCAGCAACCTGTCGCTCCCGCTCTAGAGCTTGATTCTCCATGTCAGCTAGGCGGCGCGCGTGCTGCGCCTGTGCCGCCAGCTGACGCGCCACGATGGTGGCGGAGGAGCGTGAGGTGGTGGCGCTGGCCGGGCGGGAATGCGCCGGAGCCGCGGCGTGAGGGGGCAAGTCCGCGCTCTGCTGCGCGGGCGGGGCAGTCTCCGTCGCCGCAACTTGGGTGCCGTTTCCTGCACAAAGCGCGTTCACTTTTGCACGTTTAGAACGTGTTTCTACCATCTTTTTCCGAAGAAGGACCAAATATTCACGACAAATAAAACTGCGCTCGTTCGTGGTAGAAACAAAAGCTATATTTATAAAACTTCAATCAAAAACATAGACAAAATTTACAAAAAAGGAAAACTATGAAAAAGCCTAAAGAAGGCTTGCACACTATCTATAAAAAAACACGTTTATTTCATACAAAAATGCCATTTTAATCAAAAATGAAGCAAAACGAAAGCAATAGATGAAATTGAAAACAAAACAAACTCTTTAGCTTTATAATAGAAACAAAAAAGTACTCGATATAACTTAAAAAATATTGTTTATACACTAAACTTCAATATTATTATTTTTTCAAGCACTCATTTAAAAAAAAAATTTTTCATTAGCGTCGCGACAATTACAAATGCAAAACTAAATGCGTAGGAAACATTTGTTACTTTGTAAGGCGCAATAGTTTACATGTACATACCCTACATTTTTTCTCATTTCTGCATTCATTCTCGTATTATTGTTAAACTTGTACAATACGACGCGACGCAATGTGCATAATCACATTATAAAAATAATTATCTAATTGGTTTCCGTAAATAGGTAATAATTTATTGACATGGTTATAATTACATGAATTAATGAATACTATGTAGCGTAGCCAGCGTGAGCCAGAAAAGCGCTATTAAATATTAATAGTTTTTTCTCCAGAGGCGCTTTCTGTGAACCAAGGTATCTGGAAACAGTGGTTTCTATGAAAAAGTTTACGGCAAGAAGTGCTATCTATGAACAGAGATTTCTGTCAACAGTGCTTCCTATGTACCGAGATGTCTACAAACAATGTTTTCTAACAACAAAGTTTTCGGCGAAACGTGCTGTCTAGGAATAGAGATTTCTATTAACTGTGCTTTCTGTATATAGTCATATCGTACAAGCGTATTTCTGTATTGGGTTCCACGCTCAATGTTTTGTTAGGGTGTTTTGTTTTTATGATGAAATGATCTAAACATGACCCGCTTTGGTGCGTGGGATAGTAATGAGTTGGTAAGAGACCGTGAAATGAACAAATATTTAAGTAATTATGTACATGTGTATCAGATCTCCCCGACACTATATTAATATTTATGTCACCCATTACTACAATATTCTTAAAAGCTGAGAGATGTTTTAGATTTATATCAAGAAAATCCAAGAAGCTGTCAATGTTTTGAGACGGTGGCCTGTAAATGGCCATAATTACAGTATCCGGACAAATTTTAATGATTAAACAGTTACTGTCTTGAACTTTGGGCTCTTCCACAAGTGCTTTTAAGTTGTTTTTGAGGTAAACCACTACACCATCGTTTTGGTTAATGTTTGAATTTGTTTTATGAGTGCAGTAGCCGTCCAGGGATGGTAAATTGGCTGTCTGAGCAGACAGCCAACATTCAATTAAGACAATAACATCGCAACTAATGGCAAGACTTTGTAATAGAACTTCAAACCCGATGAAACCCGAAATGTTGCGATTAATACTGCGAATATTTTGTGAAAGCAGCGTAAGCGTATTTTCCCCAGAAGGAAGAAGGAATTTACAGTCCTGTACATTACAAGTATTGGCTTCGGACACAGAGAATCCATCCAAATCAGCGATTAGCTGACTGGTCATTACTACTAGTAACTAAAGTAATAAAATATAAACTAACTCTAAGTACCTGTAACTAAGTGCTACTAAATAAACTTATCGTGGGCGCTCTTAGGCGCCTTCATAGTCTATTGAAATTATGTAAGTAACCTCGGCGTATTTACGCGCCGGACAGTCAACGGCACCGGTCTGATGGTCGCACTTCCTCTTGAAACGCTTGCACGTCGCACACTGAGCTGGAGAAGATTTTCTGCTACACTCCTTGTGGGAATGACCAGTCTCTCCACAGTGGTTGAAAGTAGGGCTGGATTCTCGGCAAAACTTGGCTGCGTGGCCGAACTGCTGGCAATTGAAGCATCTTGTGACTATTGTGAAATCCTTCACGGGGCATGATGTCCAATTTATAAAAATCCGACCTTGGTTTATTAGGATTTTCTTTACGGTGGCGGGCAATCTATACTATAATATTATAAAGCTGAAGAGTTTGTTTGTTTGTTTGTTTGAACGCGCTAATCTCAGGAACTACTGGTCCGATTTGAAAAAATCTTTCAGTGTTAGATAGCCCATTTATCGAGGAAGGCTATAGGCTATATTTTATCCCCATATTCCCACGGGAACGGAAACTACGCGGGTGAAACCGCGAGGCGCTGCTAGTTCTAAAATATAATTGCAGTTAGGAAGACCCTTTTTACCCGATTTATGGCTCAGTTTTACGGTGGAAAGACTCACGGGTAGTGTTTGCCAATTTTCCTGAAAGGTTCTGCTCGTAAATGCAGTCAAATACTTCTCTTTCAGTCAGAGCTACTGGAACTCCAACGACAGCAATCCTTGGTCGCCTTTTAGGAGTTTCTTCGACTGTGAGGCCTGACGATACCAGCTTTGTGGAATTCTTAAGCTTGTCGATATCGCCTTTGCTTTCGGTGCTAATAAGAACACCCCCGTTTTTAACTTTCTTTAGGCCACGGACATGAAGTTTCAGTTCTTCAGGCGATATGATTTTCTGCACAAGTGACTTCGTGTCTTCGCTAGATTTAGTCTTGTCGCAGGGATAGATGGCCACAGAACTCAGATTTGCAGGACGAATGAAGGTTTCGGACCTTTTTTTTACCATGCTGGCGTAAGAAGAGGAGGTAATATCAGAAGGTGTGAATTTGTTAATTACCGCCTCTTTGATCACCTTAACAGATTCTGCGAGTTTCATCTGATCCTTTAAGTGCAGTACTGTGCTGTGTGCTTGAATTGTTTTTTGCTTTAACGCTTGGTAGAGGACGGCCATCTGAGATGTCCCATTGGAAACCTTGCGGCAAAGAGCGGAAACACGGAGCTTTTGATCGCTGTTCATTTTTCCCTCCGAAACTATGGTGCAGACCTCATTGAGAATTACGTCTATTGACCCCATCCATTTCTGGACCTCTGACGTCGAAATAACTTCTTCTGGTAGCTCAAAAGACGACGCGGGTGGAGCTCGAGGTGGTGTTTGCTCCCTAGGTTGAACTGGTTCAGGTTGGGTTGGAGTCGGCGGAGTACTATGCCGTAAAAGTTGGCTACGCCCGAAAGGGCTAGCTTCATGGTTAGCCATAACTAACACAAATACTATAATAAAATGTTTAGTTCATATTGCACAATATACAAACTAGTGAAATCACACGCGACACACTTTACTAGTGAACTGACACTGCAGATAATTTTATAATATTAATTGTTAAAGTTGTTTTCCAAGTATTACATCATTAGTAAATGCAAAGTACACGTCTACTAGGTCTCGCGTCTCGTAAGCGACCACCGGCGTAAGCGACAACTCATATGTGACAAAACCAAAAAAACAATATTTTATACGCTTAATTTTAGTGTTGATCGTTGTATGATTCTGGGTTGTCTCATTGAATTTGACTTATAATTTAGATTTAAAGAGAGATGTCTTAACATTGTATTTTAGTGTTTGTTGTATTTCTAATTGTTGGAAGAAAAAGTACAAATGAATACTTACTAATACCTGTTGATTTATTTTGACTGAGATTTTAATTTAAGAAAAGATGTTAAATATGGTTTTTAATGATTTTTTTTCTATGTTCCTGAATATTGTTAAGCTTAGAGTAAACATTCCTAAGGTATTTTAGTTTTAATTTAGTGTAAAGGTTTTTTTTTTGGGAAGCACGGGCAGTATATAAAAAAAAAATTGTATTACCAAATACCTACAGTGTTTTTGATTGGAGCCTTACTCTATTATTTCTTACAAAAACCATATATTTTCATACAAACTGAAGTTAATAAAATTGATTGAGTCAGGCGTTACTTTGCGGAAATCCATTTTAAGTTTGAAAATGAAAATAATATATCTAGTTTTAATTTCCGCGAAAATTAGTGGGTTGCAGGTATGCACCTCCCTCCCGCCCGCTATATTATGCACATGCAAGGCAAATGCAAGGATTTTATGCACATGCAGGAAGACAAAGCAAAACCCGTGGGGACGTGTTGACTCGTGGAGAGGCGAAACACGTGTCGGTATTGGTGTTGGGTTTTGCTTGTAAAACTTAACTAACGTTATTTATCTCCCAGACATTGGCCCTTCGAGTGGATATCGTCAGCGAAAAATATCGTTCCAGTCAAGACTCCATAAAAACCCAAAGCATTTTTCAAGTTGAAGACTCCAACAAAAGGGAGGAATCAACACAAAATATCGTAAGAGGTTAGCGCGTGCGTGGATAAGGGATAAATTCAAAATGTATTGATACCGTGTTTTTATGTTTTAGTATCGACTAGCTTCTGCCAGCGACTTCGTCCGCGTGGAATAGTTACTTTACCCCCGATTTTGAAACTCTCAGCCCGATCGGTTTAAAATTGACATAAGATAGACATGCTGTTTCGGGATATTTTTTAGATAATTTTATGTAGAACATTTCCGTAATACATGATTTCTATGTAACTTTAACCATTAAGGCTACACACGCGACGGAAGCTTAAAAAATGGAGTAACTTCTTCCGTTTTCCCAACATTTTCCTTCACTGCTCTGCTCCTATTGATTGTAGCGTGATGAAAAGTATACTATAACCTGCCCAGGAGTATGAAGAATAATTGCACCAAGTTTCGTTAAAATTGGTCGAGTAGTTTTTGTTTCTATAAAGAACATACAGACAGACAGACAGACAGACAGACAGACAGACAGAAAGACAGACAGACAGACAAAAATTTTACTGATAGCATTTTTGGCACCAGTATCGATCACTAATCACCGCCTGATAGTTATTTTGAAAATATATTCCTTGTACAGAATTGACCTCTCTACAGATTTATTATAAGTATAGATATCTAGCTACTGGTGCACAATCACCGTGAGCTACCTTCATACTCGGTGCTTATTTGTAAGTACAGTTTTCCGTTCCTACACATAGCCATCAAAATGAGTTTAGAATACAAGTCAAGTAGTTTTTCCAACAGCGACGATCTCGATATTCGTGTACTTTCCGCGGTACAATCACACTCTTTGGTAAAAATATTGCTTTGTTAGAAGCGTTAAGTGAATACATTTCCCATGATTTCCAAAATATTCAAAACAAAATCGAGAACACTGTCGACGAAGAAGAACTGGATACACAATTGGAAATCAGAGAATTGATTGAAACACAATATTTAATTATAATCAAAATAATGTCTTTGGTTAACTGTACATATTTTGAATAAAAATGAGAAAATCGTGAATAAAGAATCTTGTGCTTCTAGTGGCAATGCAAATAATAATACAGTGAAATAACCTACTACGTATTATGTTTCTTTCCTTTGATGGATCATATGAGAACTGGCTAGAGTATCGCAAACTGAACGTAGACACCAGCCGTTGTCACTTGTCTGTGAATGATGATTCAACTATTTTCCTCGTACACTTGTCTCAAAGAGAATCATTTCCTCTTGAATACCGTAACTTCTTAAAAAAACCTCAAATATAAAAGCTTCACGGAATATGTCAGAACTCAATTCATTTTTTTGTAAAAAAAACTCTTTTGATTAGACTACTCTAATCAAAAGAGTTATTTTACAGAAGAAAAGGTAATTTGGATACTTAGATATCTACTTTCACGTCCCGATAACCGAAATTTGCAAACAAAGAACTGAAAAAATCTGTTAAATCTACTCAGGTACTACTAATATAATACAACAACAGAACCCAAAACAACATTGAAGGATGGCACAGAAGATGGAACACATTGCTAGATAAGCACAAACGGAGTTTTTATGCTACCATAGATTTTTTAGTAAAGTAGCAAGCTATAACAAATAGGACAATTGGACCGATTTATGCAAAAATGATCCAACCCACAATCTCGACAATTTCGAGTTTTTGTGACTTATGTACTCTAAATAAGGTATATTTTAACATATCAAAGACTCGGAACTCTATGTTAATAATTGACGAAAATCCGTATGGTCCAAACCACAACTGTCATAGCGAACATCATTTTTTCATAATGCATAAATGTTTCAAGCTATTAGAATCATTTTTGCATTTTCTTGGTTGCCCTGATATAGGTTTTTTGTTTTTTGCTATAATGATTCAAACTACTTGGAACAATAATGCTTTTTATACAATATGGAAAATATTATAAAAATCATTCTGCTTAAATGTTCCAATAACCTTGAATCATTTTAACTCAATTCCAAATAACATTCGACTACAGAAGTATACTGATTCAGACCACATGACTATTCTATTTAATTAAAGAAAAACGAAAAATTCAATTCTTAAAAAACGATTCACGGTTAAATATAAAATTATCATTAATATCTCGGCTAAAAAGTAAACAAAATATTATTTTTATACCGAAAACTTTAATGAAATACGTATATAACTATTTAAACCTTCTATCTTTTATTGCATTTTTTTGTACCTGCAATAAAATTGTATGTTTTGCATGAAATTTATTCTATTTTTTTAGAATAATGTGGTCATGTAGACAAACTTATTGAAGATCATTTTTGCATATTTCTAAACCAACCATTTCAAATGCGCTAAAGTTTTGCAAAAAAGATTCAAGTGAGGTGGATCGTTTTTGTAAAACTTTAAGCGCAGTGAAAAATTACTGTTAAAGTTTTACAAAAACGATCCACCTCACTTGAATCTTTTTTGCAAATAATGCTGCTGCGTGTTTTCTTCATTTAAATTTTAACACAAAATGAACTTCAGAGCTTGAAACGTTTTTGCAATTTTGAAATGAAAACTATATTATACTTTAATTGAATAAACAAAAAGGATCCACTTCGCAATTTATGGCAAATTTGTTTATTAAGTAATTGTTGAGTAAATACTATTGTGTCATTAAATATTTTTCAAAACAAAAAACTGCACTCATTGCAAACATTATTACTTTATTAGGTTGTGGGTAGGTACTTTAAATAAACTTACCTACTCGCGCCGCTGCAAACGCGTAATATGTGCGGCTGCAGCGGGCGGAGTGGGGAGCGGGCGTCGTCATTTCGTACTGATCTCGTCTATTGAAACGTTGTGTGAAATTTATTGCTGCGTAGTAAAAATAAAGAAAAGTGCATGAGTAACATCTCATTGTAATTGAATTTGTTAAATTGTGTTTTGTAAAGTTGGTGATTCGAGTTTTTATCAAAAGTTTAGTCTTAAACCTAGAAATGAATAGAAAAGATTCAATATTAAAAAGTGTACGTAAAAGAACAGATGCAGGGCAAAAAGATGATGGTAAGTAATTTTATTATTGTAGATAGCTACTGGTAATAATTATTAATATGTCTCGTAGATATTTTACGATCGCGTTGTGTTTATGTACCTACTCATATTCTTTTAAATTGTTTTCATTGCAGTAACTTCTGTGGTTTATGTATTTTATAATCATATTTTGTTACAATAATTACTATTACGTGCAGGTGACATTATCTACTTAATCTACGGATGAACTTTTAGGTATATTTAGCCGCTAAATAACCTTTATGCCCGGCTTGCTACCTATACATTTTACTCAGAATAAGTTGGTAGGTACCTAGAAACACAGCTATAGGTGAGCTCCAAATTATTTGGAACTAACCTACCTACTATCTAACTACAGCCGACCGTACGTACCTACTTACTTATTATTTACCTATTTGCATTTTTTTTGTTTTGCCGTAGAAGGTGGCGGTTCGCTTCTTAATTATTCACATCTCTCAAAGAAATGTAAGAGGAGTGATAACATTATAAGGATGGTTCAGAAAGACTATTGCAATAAAAACTCTCGTCAAACCGCTCAAAGTAAGCTAGGTAAGAACACATAATACTAGGTATCTACTTATTTCCACATTGTTTTTAAAGTGTTTTTTAGAAAAAAAAACAGCTGTTTTATACAAAATGTTTATACCTACTTAACCAAAATGTGTGAAACAGCTGATTTGCTTTTTCGCGCTTTGTTTGAGACCCTATATTGAACGTGGCCCGACGTAATTTTAAATAGGTGGAACGTAAAGAGTTAAAGTACTTATCAGGGATACAAAAATATACACGACGGCTCCATATTGTTTCAGATGACGAAAATCAACAATCTTGTACGTCATCGCCAATCAGAGAAATGTCTCCAGAAACGGAAAAAATTTTCAACATTTTGACAAATGAGATGCTTGAAGAACCTTGTGAAGACTCTTTTGTTGAACGGTGCTCTGAAAATCCACTTCAGGGGATTGTTAGTATTAAAGATAGTTCACATTTTAATGAAAGGCAAACATATGTAGAAGCAAGCGACAGTAATGATGAGGAAACGGTATGCCCTTTTAAGCCAAAAGATGTCATAAACTCTATGTCGGGGTCAGAATGCACAGTAGTTCAGCGCATTGACAATACTCAAAGTCGACAAGAAACATATATCGAGGCAAGTGATGACGAGGAATTAGCCTCTTGTTTACAGCGAGATTGCACGAATGAAGTACGTAACTTGAAAGATCGGGAAAGATCTTTTATTTTAGAGAATGCTATTGAAGAAACCGAAGTTAACAAATCGCCAATCAATGTTAGCCAAATGGCTTCTGGTGAAGTTTTCCAAAAACGAATATCTGAAGGTAAGGTACTATTTAATACCAGGACAGTAAAATGTTCGTTAGACTAGTTCAAAATACAATAATCAACATCTTAATTTTATTGCAATTAATCTTTCAGATAATGATGATGTCAGTAGTCCAACGCTACTATCCAATTTGTCAATTCCTCCGCCGTCATATTCACCTCTGACTCCACATATAACAAAGAGTGTTCCTAATGATGCGCACATTGCATTTGACCAAATAGTTGAAGAACCAACATCACCGAGATTAGAAGGTACTATTATTTACATTAAAATTCCTAAATGATGACTGTTTTATGTATGTATGTATGTATGTAAAATTATTATTATAAAAACAAAAAACCCGACTGCTTAAAAATAATGAACTGAAAAGGGAAAAACAAGTCTCACAATGTATATTCAAATTAGTTAAACTAAATACTTTAAGGCGCTGCAGGCGGGGACAAACAATACTTTGTTACCTACTGGCACAGAAGGATCTAGCAAAACTACGTTTAAAGCAATCCCGATTAATATCATATTATTGTTAAGAAAATTAAATTGGATTGTCAGAACCACTTATTTTTCATGTTTCAGATAATGATGGCGTTACTAGTCCAACGCTACTTTCCAATTTGTCAATTCCTCCGCCGTCATATTCACCTGACTCCTTATATAATGAAGAGTGTTCCTAATGATACGCACATTGCATTAGACCAAATAGTTGAAGAACCAACATCACTAAGATTAGAAGATAATGATAACCTAACATATAACAGTGACGATAGCGTAAGAGATCCAGATTTTATAGCACAAGATACCACAGATTCAGAAAGTGACACTGATTGTGATGAAGTAAGAATCAAAACCACACAGGCATTAATCCATTCTCCGAGTACGGCAACTGAAAAAAGAAAATCAACGGAGAGACTTAATGTTGAAGATGTTATGGAAGAAATAGAACGTGAAACAGAAAATAACACCGAAGGAAGTGAAGAAGCGGAAAAACAAATTAATTACCGACAAGAAATTGCTAACGATATCGTATGCAGTTTAGAGAATGCACCAGAAAACGAAAATGAAGGTCGTAAAAAAAGAGGAAGGAAACTCAAACAAAAATACAGTCGTCAGGAAATTAAAGAAAGGAAATACAAAAATTTACCTTACCAAACTAAAAAGAAGGAAGTATCATCTAAAAAATTCATAGATTTTAAATGTTCATGCAAAAAAGATTGTGCTAATTTAGTTTCAAAAGAAGATAGGGAACGAGAATTTCATAGATTCGTACATCTTGAATCGTACGCAGCTCAAGTTTTGTACATAACATCTAACATTACAGAAAGCAAAAAGAAACGAAGTTACGTTACATTATGCTCCCCGTCGAAGAGGAAACCTCGCGAATTTATTCGCACGTATACACTTGGCAATATACCTGTTTGTCGAGACATGTTTTGTAGAACTCTGCAAATAACACCTCAAAAAGTTACTGTCAGTCTTCGAAAAAAACGCAATGACAGAGAAATAAAAGATAAAAGAGGAGAAACAGCAGGCGGATGGAATAAAACGCCACAAAGACATATTGAGCTTATTATCGATGTTATCAAAAGGTTGCCAAAATACGAGTCACATTATCGTAGAGAAAAGAACAGCGATGCTTTATATCTGCAGCCAGGAATGACGGTACCAAAAATCTACGAATTGTTCAAAATAGAATTCGAAAAAGAATTTGGAAAAGATGAAAAATGTCCATCCTTCAATGTTGTTAGACATATTTTTGTACAAAAATTCAATTTGAGGTGCAAGAGCCTTAAGAAAGACACGTGTAACAAATGTGATCTTTATGAAATGACATTGAAAAATTCTACTACCTCAGCTGAAAGAGCAAATGCCCAAAGAGAAAAAGAAGAACACCAAAAAATTGCCGAAGATTTAAGGAAGAAGCTGAAGGAAGATTTTGAACAGGCTAAAACTTGTGAAGAAACTGAATGTCTGACTTACGATTTGGAGAAAACCTTGCCTTTACCTAGAATACCGACCAATATAGTTTTCTACAAAAGGCAGTTATGGGTATACAACTGCGGTATACACTCGGCTTCCAACGGTGTTGGGAATTGTTTTGTTTGGGCTGAAGGCGAGGCAGGCAGAGGGGCCCAAGAAGTGGGTTCATGTTTGAGGAAATATATTAAGTGCGTGCTACCTCCTACAGTAAAAAAATTGATTTTGTGGAGTGACTGTTGCGGAGGGCAAAACAGGAATATCAAAATCGTTTTGATTTTAAAGGCTTTATTAAATAGACACCCCACTCTCGAGACAATCAGCTTCCGTTACCTAGAATCAGGACACACTTTCCTACCAAATGACAACGACTTCGCTAAAATTGAGACTCGACTCAAGCAATATGAAAGGATATACTCCGTGGATGATTATATTGCCATTATGAAACAATGCAAAAACAAAAATCCTTTACAGGTCCATAAAATGGAAAGTTGTGATTTTGTTGGATCTCAAATTCTAGAAAAGAAAATAGTTAATAGAAAAATATTTAATGATAAGAGCAAAGTAAACTGGCTCAAAACAAAAGAAATTTTAATCACAAAAAAGACTCAACATTCTTTGTTCATGAGAACTTCCTTTAATGAGGACTACAAAGAACTGAATATTAAAAAGAAATTAAAAGGTGTTGATTTGGGTGTCATAGAAGAAGATTTGCAAGAATTATGGCCTTCAGGAAAACTGATTAACAAAAAGAAGTTAAACGATTTGAAATCGTTATTCCATCTCATACCAAATGATTGCATTGGTTATTATAAAAAACTGAAGGGAGACGATGCAATAATAGACGATATAGATGGTTATTGTGATGAACCCGACTTTGATTTGGATGAGGAGTAGGGTAACATTTGTGTTTTTTTAAATAAAATAAAAATAATAAACATTTTTAAGCTTTTATTTTTGTCATAGTTTGGAACATTTTTGCATTTTTCTTTCCGCAGCCTACACAGCTAATTCCATACAAAATGTATTATGTAATAATGATCCACGCGCAAGTTTTCTTGAATATCTACGAAACTATTAAAATTTATTTACTAAATACATGCATGTAAATTAGTTTAGAACACTTAGAATAACATAAAATTAAAAACATAACATTTAGAACTACAAAGCCAGAGAAATACCGAAATAAACTTTAAACTCTATTATCTCGAAATGAGGTTAGTGTGGACTGAATCATTTTTGCTTAAATCGGTCCAATTGAAAAGGTAAACGCGGGATTGGGAAGACCTACTCCACAAAAAAGAGGCAAAAGGGGTGATAATGCGATTGAAAAAATATTAAATAATAAAAACAACAAATTTATTAGAGTTTCTCCGTGCAATTGCAATTCACACAAAATTTTAAGATGTACCTATAAAAGGTAATAATTAAAGATTAAAATGTGGTTTATTAGTAAATTTTGTGTTTTTCTTGTATTCTTAAAAAATTTATTGATCTTTCGATATAATGAATATGCGATTCGTTGAACGCTCGATCAAACAAACATTCTATATTTTGAACATTCTATGTATTGAGTGTGCGATGTATTGAATGTTCGATTTAATAACCATTCGATATTATGAACGTTCGAATATTTACACGTTCGATTTATAGTGGTCGATCAATTGATATTCGATTATTTGTTATTCGATTTAGCATTTGGCGAAAAAAAGAACGTATTGACAGAAAAGAATGTAATCGATTTCCAATCTAAAATTATATCCTTAATGTCGGAAACAGTTAACTTAATTTTGAGTAAATATGTCCTGCTCTCTTATGACGGCAGAGTACTAGAGTTAGATTTGTGCCGACAAGCCTATAAGAAGCATACGAGTAGATCAATAAAAAATAGACTACTGTCACATGCAAGTTGTACGGCTCACTAAACTGATTTCGAAAATGTATGTAGTTTTTACGAAACAGTACAACATTATTAAAGTAACATTATTTCATTGCATTACTTACTTACTTAAATGTTCATGTTGATAACAAAAAGGAAAGTATAAATAACGTCGATATCAGTAAGCGACGAAACTATTATTCACGTTATTTTTTTCCATAAGGGTTTGCTAAAATACCCTTCTCTCGTAATACACTTAAATAAAATTAGTCAATGGAACATCAATTTATGTAAACGACTAAAATGCTTCGTGGCTCGCGTCTGTTAAATTTATTTAGTTACGAATTTGCCTACAACTCGGCAGTCGGCGTCTCTGTGATACGCTATACACACATGCGCATGGGCAAGCGTTAAACTTAGCAAAACCGCTCTGATACCTATTTCTAGCTTAATTTACATTGCACTTTTTGATAAAGTAGCGAATTCATTATTTTTTTTATTAAAAATCTGATGCCTAGGTAGGAATAACTACTGTGAACAGTCTAAAGTAAAAAAAAGAATATTAAAAAAAATGAAAAAAAGTCCAGAATCATTTCTTGGACCTCTGGTGTCGGTTTGTGCGTCGACGTCCCTTACACGCTGTATAGTTACTTGGTGGAAGACACAAAAATGCTGAAATGCATACCACTGTACAAGATCACCCAAGATGCTTCTCGGCTGTGAGAGCAAGAGAGGGTTTCAACAATAACCCCTATGCCATTTAATTTTGTGCGGCTTATAAAAAGCTGCTATTGAGAGCTGAGATCAGGGATGAAGGCATTGGGAATTTGACCTCCACTGGAACAATTCAATACATTGACTTGCTCCAGTAAAAATTCTACACTAGCTTTAAAAAAGCTAACTGACAAGAAATATTTTAAAGAGATCACAGAGAATCACAGTGATTTATATGATGAGTATATGAATACATTTTAAATACGCGCAATAAAAGATGCTGACGCGTACACAGATAGGGTCTTGGAATACCTACGTATCTGGATTCGTTACAAGAAAGTTAATGCGT
The DNA here is from genome assembly GCA_905332915.2 of Hecatera dysodea. NCBI lineage: Eukaryota > Metazoa > Arthropoda > Insecta > Lepidoptera > Noctuidae > Hecatera > Hecatera dysodea. The sequence continues at coordinate 2,797,033 of HG995290.1, read as the reverse complement.
ACAATCAAATGCGATGTCTGTGTATCGGTATTGATCGGAGTGGGAAAAATCAATAGCCTGATTTATATAAAATCGAGAGGAGGACTCAAATATGCTTTTTCTAGTGTCATTGGTATATTTAAAAAAAAATTGAAACTCAATTAGAAAGAGAAATCAAAACCGGAGCTGATTATCCAGTAAGTTCCCGTTAATGTATACTGTTTATTTTTCCAAAATAAAGGTAGCCTAAATTACTCCTTGTAAAATATCAGTCAGTGAAAATCCCGTCAAAATTGGTCTTGCCGTTTCAAAGATTAGCCGGACAAACAGACAATTTTATTTTTTCCTTAAAAGTATTGTTTAGAATTTCATAAGCGTTTAGTAAAAAGCTGTTATTTTGAATGTATACACAGACACTTCAATTTTATTTATTTGTATAGATAACAGAAGGTAAGGTTTATTTTTTTAACCCACGACGCACCTCAGAGTATTTAACCCAAAAAGTCGATCAAAAGTCGAATATTACAAAGTACTAATATGAAGGTAGTTTTTGCTGCCTGGCAAAACGGAAGGGTCGGGGGGACAATAAACCGCTCGACTGTCTTTTGTTCTTGCTAACATTCCGTTCACAATCAGTCGTCTTTCTAACGCAAGCTTGATCGTACGATCTTGATACGCAGTGAAAGTGAGTCAACTTATTGTTAAAAATAAGTGTAACAATTAGATTACTCATATGTTAATTATGGACGGTGCAGAACAAGGTATGTAATTTTTTTTTTTATATATATACTAGCTGACCCAGCAAACGTTGTTTTGCCATATAAGGTAAAAACAATATGAATTATGTTATATATATATAAAAGAAAGTCGCAGGTGAAATGTAGCTTTCTATTGGTGAAATAATTTTTAAAATAGAAAACTTAAAGCTTCACTACTTCTTAGCAGTATCCCGCGGTTTCACCTGCCTGCGCCATTTATTCTTTCTGGCTCAGTGTTCTTTCTTTCGCTGCTGCTAAGGATCATAGCTTGATGTTAAATAATTATGGTTCTGGTAACCTGGTACTTTGTAAGTCTTCACTCACAATTCCGGCCCCATTAATGCTTCGACATGTTTATGGTCTGCTGGTACGCGTGAATCCTATCTTCTTAAGTTTTCGACATGTTTCTCTCTGGTCTTCTAGTACTTGTGAATCTTTAGCGCATGCAATTTTTGACAGTTACGAAACAAAGGAACATTTAGGGAAAATGATTCATCTATATACTTATAATAAATCTGTAGAGAGGTCAATTCTGTACAAGGAATATATTTTCAAAATAACTATCAGGGGGTGATTAGTGATCGATACTGGTGCCAAAAATGCAATCAGTAAAATTTTTGTCTGTCTGTCTGTCTCTATGTTCTTTATAGAAACAAAAACTACTCGACCGATTTTAACGAAACTTGGTGCAATTATTCTTCATACTCCTGGGCAGGTTATAGTATACTTTTCATCACGCTACAATCAATAGGAGCAGAGCAGTGAAGGAAAATTTTGGGAAAACGGAAGAAGTCATCTACATAAAATTATCTAAAAAACATCCCGAAACAGCACGTCTATCTTTTGTCAATTTTAAACCGATCGGGCTGAGAGTTTCAAAATCGGGGGTAAAGTAACTATTCCACGCGGACGAAGTCGCTGGCAGAAGCTAGTCTTTCATAATTATGTATTCGTTGAGTTTGTTAAGAAAGCACTTCCAGCCTTATTCTATGAAGGCGACCTTTCTAGATTTTATTAATCTTTTGTTTTCGTTGCTAGGTTACACTCTTGTTAATTTTGAATTATCTACATCGCACTAAATATATTTCACCTAAAACCATTTTCCACTGCGTTTACTATAATAGAGTTTTCATTGTTTTTAAGATGTATTCTGCTATTCGGGGCGGAGACAAATCCAACGAATCAAAAACCAAGAAAATTGGTCCAGCAGATCTCGAGTTATAAGTGTTGTAACAAACCCGTCTTTGTTTTATATATATAGATATAAGATATATACCTTTAATAATAATATACGTCATCTTTTGTGGGGTACATTAAAATGATGAGTCGATTTTAGCCTTTTCCAATATTTTAAAGTCTTTTTGTTGTATTTCCGGACTTTTCCTGGGTCAAATTCTTTTATCATCTTGTTGTTAGATATGCTTATTAAAAAAGAAAATAGCTGCCACCACGTGCAAACACAACATAACAACAACAACATAACAACAAACATACACAACAACAACACATACACACAACAACAACAAACATAACATTTTGAAAATTAAGTGCATGTGGTATTTACCAAAACAAACTTTATTTTGCGGTCACTTAAGTTAATTTCAGGTTTCTTTTGTGTTAGGGTCTTCTGGTGCTAAGGTCGTGACGCGAAAATATGTTTTGCGAGGGAATATACTGAACCAGATTTCGGAAAAAAGTTGGATTTGTTGGAGTTTGAAATTGGTACATGATGACAAGGCACTCTTGAAATACCGAAAAAAATCATTAATACTGAAAAATCCCAGGGTACCTATAATAACTCTCCATATATATCTATCCATATATATATATATCTATCCTATAATATATCTCCAGGATAACTCGCCATAGCCGCCAATGCGGTCGAATTATGGAGGGAAAGTACCCTTTCAACTTAGCTCTAATCAATACAACTACCAACTAAACATAATATATATTTGTAGTTTTCTGATAAATAATAATGTGTACCAATACATTTAAATATTCTATGTGCAGTATGTTTCAGGTATCAAATACGTATACGTAACAATGAAATAGTTCAACTGTTTCACATCTGTAAATTAATAATCTCAAGTCAATACAACTACCTACTTAATTAGAAAAATAGCGAGAATCACGACAGATAGTTCTAAAAAACTATAACCGTGGTACTCGATTTTACAAAAAGCAAAACAAGATTGCTGTCCAAATGAGTCTTATAGGGAACCGTTTAGGGGGTCACTGAAACGTGTTCAGAAATTAAATTACAAGCATTACTAGACCACACAGCTCAGCGTTTTATATTATATCTTGAAGAAGTGATACAAACTTTACCATAGGAAGAATTGGTGAACCTAGAGCTCACATATAAATGGGGATGTGATCGTTCGCAGCAGGCGTGAGCAGCAACAGCAGTGAGTCTGACGCAAATATTTTTCAATCATCACTTGTGTTATTACAATTGACAAGTAAGAGTATTAAAAAAAAAATGGGAAAAATCCATCACCGTCTTACTGTCGATCAATGCGGATCAGATTTATACACGAGAGCAAAGATGTAACAAATGAAATTAATTACCACAAAGACCAAATTAAACGGTTAATTAGCACGAAGATAACTTTCGGGTCCTGCAGAATAACAGTTACTCATTACTTGTTACACACCGTGGTAGATGGTAAAGTGTGCAACTCGGCAACAAACACAACCTCTACAATGAGATGCTACATTTGCAAAGCCACATCAAAAGATTTTAATAAACACGAAAAGTTTAAAGAGACCACATCAACAGAGTTACAAAATTTGGAGTTTGGCTAGTCTATTCTACATGCTCGCATCAGATTTTTTAAAACAATACTTCACCTTTCTTACAAAATTACTAAAAAGAAATGGCAAGTGAGAACTCAGACCGAAAAAGATATAATAAAAGATAAAAAAGCAAAAATCTAAGAAGCATCCAAAAATGAACTCGGATTAATAGTAGATGTACCTAAAGCCAATATCGGAAACACTAATGACGGCAAAACTAGTAGAAGATTTTTTAACAAAATAGAAATATCGGCAAATATCACCGGAATTGGCAAAACTTTAAGAAAGATTAGCACTTATTTTAGAAGTGATATCAAGTGGATATAAAACTAATATTGAAAAATTTGACACCTATTGCCAAGACACAGCGAAGACGTATGTAGAATTATACTCATGGTATCCTATGACACCTACACTTCACAAAATTTTAATTCATGGCCCTACGGTTACACTGCGTTACACGATTTTGGTACCCTCTTAACTGATAGCTGGAATGAATAGGTAATGAGTCACAGATGAAATGTTCCAAACATATGTGGTATCCATCACGTCTAGTTTTCGAGGTACAGTCAATTATTTTTTCTACTACCCTCACTTTAGGCGTAAACCCCGCTTTCGATGTATTGTACTTTTTAAATATTTTGTTTTGTTTAGTAATCGTTTCCATTCGATAACGTCGACATCTTTGTGCATATTTTACTTGAAAATACAAAATGAATACTGGACTAAGTGGTCGTCGCAACTGCTCAAATGCACCAAATAAGTTTTGTTACGTTTGCGGACAGTATATTGTGAAATCACAAACGAAAAATGTTTCCGAAAAAGTGAGAAGTGCATATTTACTATATTTTGGACGTGCTATTAATCAAGATAAACCATGGATACCAAAGTTTTTTTGTGTTTCGTGCTATGCTACTCTCATATCTTGGTTCAATGGGAACAAGACATCAATGCCATTTGCCATACCAGCTTTATGGCGGGAACCTAGTAATCATTTTAATGATTGCTACTTTTGCATGACTGACATACGTGGTTTTACAAAGAAAATCAAGCACAACATCAAGTATCCTGACGTTCCTTCAATGTCGAAACCAGTACCTCACAGTGAAGAAATGCCTCCTCCTTTACCTCCCTCCAAAAATGAAATTGAGGTTCCAGAAGAACCAGATTTGCCAAATGTTGTAGAATACAGTGAAGAAAGCAGCGAAGACCCCGAGTTTTTACCTTCAACAAGTTCTCTTGGCCGTCCACATCTGATAAATCAAAATGAATTGAATGATTTGATACGAGACTTAGATTTATCAATTAGGCAAGCTGAATTACTAGGATCTAGATTAAAAGAGTGGAATTTGTTGGCTCCTAACACAAATGTATCTGTGCAACGAAAACGTAATAAGGAACTGGCTTCATTTTATTCAAATTTTGAAAACATATGTTACTGTAACGATATCGAAACTTTGATGAGTGAGTTGAACATTCCTTACCAAACACAAGACTGGCGTTTATTTATTGATGGTTCAAAAACAAGTCTGAAAGCGGTATTGCTTCACAATGGCAACAAGTATGCATCAGTACCAATAGCATATTCAACTGTTTTAAAAGAAACATATGAAAATATGAAATCAATATTAAATTTAATAAAATACAAAGATTACGGCTGGAAAATATGCGCTGATCTCAAAGTTATAGCTATTTTGCTCGGATTACAGGGTGGATTTACTAAATACTGTTGTTTTCTTTGTATGTGGGACAGCAGAGCCACAGAAAAGCACTATACTACAAAAGTATGGCCAGAAAGGTCAGAGTTTGTTTGCGGAAAATCTAATGTGAAACATATACCATTGATAGATCCTAAAAATGTCATTTTACCTCCCCTCCACATAAAACTTGGTTTGATGAAAAATTTTGTGAAGGCTATGAATAAAGAGGGAGATGGATTTTTATATTTAAAGACAGTATTTTCAAAATTAAGTGATGCAAAACTCAAGGAAGGGATATTTGTGGGACCGCAAATACGCACATTGATGAAAGACCCAAATTTCGACAAAAAGCTTACTAATAAGGAACTTGACGCCTGGTTATCACTTAAAGCAGTTATAAAAGGGTTTTTAGGGAACCACAGAGCCGAAAATGCGGAACAGCTGGTTAACGACATGTTAAAGGCATACGAAAAGTTGGGTTGCAGAATGTCATTAAAAATTCACTTTCTTCATTCTCATTTTTCTTTCTTTCCATCTAATCTTGGTGCGGTCAGTGATGAGCAGGGTGAGAGGTTCCACCAGGATGTAAAGAAGCTTGAGGAACGATTTCAAGGTCGTTGGGACACAACCATGCTAGGTGATTACTGTTGGCATTTAAAACGAGAAGATCATTCAGAGCACAAAAGAAAAAGTTAAATTTTCATGATATTTTGTATTAAAATTTTATAAAATGGCTTTTTTTGAGTTTTTTTTACCTAAATGATAAAATTAAACTTGATGAATGTAAAAAATTCTGGTTGATTTTATTAGATTTCTTTAAAATATGTTTTTGCCTTTTAATTTTTAAATAAATTGGCACATTCTTACAGAAGAAAAATGAGACGTGATGAAAAGAAAATTTGTATGTATGTTTAATAAGCGATAGGTATAAATAAGAAAACATGACATTTCAAAGCGGGTACTCAAAATTTTTTTTAATTTGTAACGCAGTGTTATTAGACACGCCATACTACAAATAGGGGCCGTATCAGAAGAAGCTGCAGAGGCTCGTCGATTCGTTCGATAAACATTTTCGGAAATTAAGGGTCTTAAATAGATTATTATTAACTTCAAACCCATATTTGACAAGTATTAGACAAAAAGTGTCTAAAATATCAATACCTTTTAAACTGGAAACTAGAGAAATGTTAATGTCATACGAAGTTGATAAGGATACAGATGATGCAGAAGATAGCGTACATAATAAGAGTAGTTATAAGCGATTTAATTAGTTTAATAATTTATTAGTTTATAAGTGTTTAGTTAATACATACGTCTAAATTGTTATAAGAAAGCTTGCAATAAATAGTGACATATGATTTTTCACTTATTTTTTTTTCGAATTCCTGCTTCAAAAAATAGCTCAAAATATTTTTAAACAATTTGAGTACATTTTAATGCTAATAAATAAATTTTAGCCAATAAATAAATTTGATCGACTTTATTGATCAATCATATGTGCGACATAACGGAGACAGTGTATGCCATGGGTTCCCAACCAGTGGGGCGCGCCCCAATTGGGGGGCGTAGGGTGATCCAAAGGGGGACGCGACGAGCTGCTTAAAAAAAAATTCATATTAATTTCGTGCGCTTTTAACTGTGAGCGGCGGAGTGAAACAGCGACAGACAAGTCAAGACGTGATCGCCGCCCCCGAGCGCGCCAGGCCGCCCTCACTTGTCGCATTACCCCGTCCGTGACCCGCTCACTCTCACTCAGTGACTCGATGTATGCTGCGAGTGAGGAGTGTCCGCCGACCGTTCCGCACGATACTTTTAAAATTAGCGAAAAAATGAGTACTTCTAGTAAAAAAGAAAGTATAGTGATAATTACATTAAGTTCGATTTTACTGTGACGACTAAATCTGGTTCTGAGCAACCACAATGTGTTATATGTTCCGAGGTATTAAGTAATGATGCGTAGCGACCTACACGGCTTATGCGACATCTTGAAACATAACACGCCTCATTAAAAAACAAACCATAAGAATATTTCGTGATGAAAAGCCAAGAATTAAAACGAATTAAGACCAATACAGCGGCATCGTTCGTCCCATCAAAAGGTCCTCCTAGTCGGAACCAGTGCGGAACCGCGCTGGTAGGACCGAATATGCTGCGTCCGGCAATACCTACGACGCAGCTCTATGTGTCTCGTTTACATCACACCACGAAGGTTGATGAAATCGTGGAGTATGTTTGAGCAAAGACCAGCTGGACCTTAAGGATGTTGAAGTTGGAGCCGCGCCATAACACGAATTTCAAGTCGTTCGTGGTGCGAGTTCCGACTCATCATATTGAGACCTTCCTCAAGGTCGTTATTCACCATAAAAAAATTAAATTACCTTTAAGAATTAAATTACGTTTTCATGAAAATTTATTGTTTGCCGAATTCAAACACAAAAACAAGCGCATCCTTATTTTTGCAAACAAAGAAATGACGAATATTTAAAAAAAGTACTCGATTTCTTATCGACGGCACATTCAAAATTTGCCCGAAGTGTTCCTATCAAGTATACACTATTCACGCTGATGTAGGCAGCAATGATGAATACATAAATGTGGTTCCTGTGCTGTATGCATTGCTTCCCGACAAGAAAAGAGCCAAATATGACATTTTATTTCAAATGATAAAAAAATCAAGTAAATGAATGGCCGCCTACACATATTTCAATGGACATTTTCCAGAAGTCAAAATAGTCGGATGCTATTTTCACTCCATTCGCAGTTTGTGGCGTAAAGCTAAGCAATTGGGAGCACGTGAAATTGTGGATGGCGTTGTCACATTTACCGCCGGACTTGTTGTATGATGGCTGGTTATATGTAATGGCAGAAAGTCCAAAGAGTAACGATGTCACACAGTTCAATGACTATTTTGTCAAAACATGGCTGGAACATGATGTGCTTTCAAACACATGGAACACTTTCAATGAAAGCACAGAACCAACAACATGGTGGAGTCATGGAATGCAAGGATAAAAAAGACCATTACAGAAAAACCCAATATTACACAGTTTCTTGAGGGAATACAAAAATATGCCAAATATTATTGTGGTATATTAGCAAGAACTGGTGATATCCAAATTTCAAAAATGAGCTTCCCTTTTTGATATTTGGATGCACCAGTTCAGTGCAGAAACCATTGAAATGAATCAAAGAATACATAACATCATACAAGAGTTATTGACTGGTGTGATTACCGTCGGTCACTGTTAGGAAAAATTAAGACTTTAGTGCATTTCAGTTTAATAATAATTAAAGTAAATTTTTATATTCTGTTGATTTTATATAAATATTTTCTATTGGTGAAAAATGAGAGTCTAATGTAAGTTGAATAATAGGATTAGGTATATTTTTATTATTGCCATTTTCATATTTTAAAACTAAATGAAAAATAGCCTTGTGACCGATCATATTAATTAAAGTGCCTATGTAAACAAAACAATTATCTTTACAATATCATCAATATATCCGTTATTTTTTTTTTTTTTTAATAAATATTGTAACTCTCCATAGGTTCTATCACAGGACACTAAAGGAAAATAAATCTGAGGTAATGTATAAAGCCCAATCCAAAATAAAACACAATTTAAACATTTGGAGGTTACCTATGAAAAGGCTGTTTTTCGTTTAGACTTCATGTCAGTAATATTATTTTATTTTATTTTTAAGTCAACCAACATACACAAGACATGCTTAAACTAGGGAAATGTAATTTTAAATGCTAGGTGTACACCCGATGGTAGGTTGACACGACGTGCATAAAGTTTACCTTTAATGGGCGTGATAAAATGTAAGATGTGTTGAACTTAGATGGTTCGTAAGTGTAATCTAGACAATTTATAAATATAAATATTAAATTTTGTCATGTGCCAATCATTTGATGTTGCAAATTACTATATAGACTTGAGGAATCTCTTAAAACATTTTGAATGAAGTGATAATCCAGACATTAGTTACGACATACTGGTAATTTCTCCAGACCCGAGTATTCTCACAGATGAAGAGGCGATGAAGATGATGACCAGCAAAACATTCTTCCACGTGATATCATAGGTCGATTTGCCAGAATATCCATCAATATCTGTCACGGACATGAGAAAGAAGAAACAATCAGAATTTGACTACAGCTGCGAAAAGCTTATCAAATTTTGTTCGTGCGATGGCTTGACTTGACTTTACCATGAGTACAAACTACCTTGTTTATCCTAGAAAGGTAATTGTGGACATCTCTTTAGTCTTTAGATGTCAGTTTGTGGATGAAACCAATCTATCGTATGGAGTTGTGAAACAAATAGATTTGGATATAAAAGAAGATGAAATTCTGCAAAGTGTAGAATGTGAGTACGAGATTGTTACGGTAAGAAGATTAAAGAAACTTAACATTTCAAGAGAATGGGTGGACTGTGAAACTGTACGTATATGCTTTAAAACTTCAACGTTACCCTCATATGTCAATATGTATGGATGTAAATTTAAAGTAGAACCCTACATGTTCCCTGTCACACAATGCTCCGGGTGCTGGCGCTTCGGACATTTATTAAGGGCGTGCCCAACAAAAATAATACGCTGCCCGAAATGTGGACAGAAGCATAGTAATTGTGACACGACTGACTTCAATTGCATTAATTGTAAAGGTTCACATATGGCACTAGACAAATCTTGTCCCGTCTTCACAAAAGAGAAGCGTCTGAGGGAAATTATGTGCGAGAAGAACTACACATATCGGAAAGCTTTATCTATATACAGAGAACAAAGCAAGGCTGTGGAAACTGCTCAAAATTATCATCCTAGGTATCAAAGTATTGAGGAAAGTGCCAACCCAATTGATACAAGGTTTGTTAAAAAATCGTATAGAGATATATTAGTTACAGAGACACAACGAAATATCCATGATTTGGAAGTTGACACGCCACAGATAGGCGCGGAGAACACAGAAGATCAAAGTGAGGAAGAATCAACCGAGTCGGTCATTTTGGGAAACTCATTAAGGAAGCATAAGAAAAAGAAGAAAAACAAAAAGAAGAAAATATCAAATCGGAGTTATAATGTGACACAGGATGATGGAGAAGTTTTATCAGTAACACAGAAAAATAGTGTGAACAAAGATGAATCTGCAGAACGTAAAATAGATGTCAAAAAGCTGTTACATAAGTTGAAAGAAATCATTAAATCGGACTGTAATTTTGATGTTAAAGTTAAATTAGTAGTCAGTTTTATATTTGAAGAATGTTTTCATTATATTTGGAAGCTAGTGAAGGAGACAGATGTTATAAGCACAATCTTTTCCACATTATATGGCTTTTTTGCGTAAAGATATCAACTTAAACATTATGCAGTGGAATGCACAGAGCTTGAAACCAAAATTAGAGGAGGTAAAATGTTTGTTGATGCAAGAAAAGGTACACATAGCATTAATAAGTGAAACATGGTTAGGAGAACAGGTAGGTCTTAATTTTAATCAATACAATATATTTAGACGTGATAGAGAGGATTCGTATGGTGGAGTAATGATAATGACACATTATTCATTAAGTGTTGAGGAAGTTCACTTTAGGATAAATAATTCAGGCATTGAATTAGTATGCATTAAAATAAACAATTCGAGCTACATTCGACATATAATTTTAATATATTGCCCTAGTTCTGTACAAACAATCCAATCCGATTGGGATAGTATCTTTTCTAGGTTTCCTAAAAACTGTTTGATAGCAGGGGACTTCAATGCCCATCATGCGAATTGGTCATATAAAAATGATAGTAGAGGTAAACAAATTTTTGAATCGGCGTTAGAGTTTGGTTTTACTTCACTCAACAATGGGCAACCTACTAGACTAAAATTAGTAAATGGTAGTTTACAAAGCTCATCTCCTGATGTTACATTCGTATCAGTTGATATTGCTATTTATTTTGACTGGCAAGTTATCAATGAAAATCTGGGAAGTGACCACTTGTTTGTTAAAATTAAAGTCAAATATAATGAAGAGGTGTACACAAATAGTAGGCGGAACTATAAATTAGCTGACTGGCAAGGTTACAAAAAAACTTTACTTGATGGTTTATCCGTACCTTTAGACGAGACTAACGTTCAAACTTTGTATGATCACTTTATTTGTCAGATAAATAACGCGGCCAATTCTAATATTCCTTTAATTAAAGTTTGTAATTATCCAAATAGAAATTTTAGACCGAAAGGATATTGGAGTCCGGCCATATCTAAATTAGTTGGTGAACGTAGATTAGCCCTAGGTAATTTTAGAAGAAATCCAACACCCGCCAATCTCTCACTACTTGAGGAAAAAACACAAAAATCTAAGCGCGCTATCCAAACAGCTAAATTAGCAGATTATCAGAAGTTTTGTGATAACATTGATCATGAGATATCAGCGTCTGAAATGTGGCACCGCTTGAGGTGGGTGAAAGGCTACAAGAGAACCAGAGTTCAATGTTCTCAAGACTTAAGAAAAGAGATGCTATGTGATCTTGCACCTGACTATGTCATGCCATCTAGGCCATTATTTACTTCTGAAAATAGACTATTAGAATCAGAGTTTTCACCTCAAGAAATGATAAACTGTTTGAAAAAGAAAGATACGGCTCCAGGAGAAGATAAAGTGACTTATTCTATGATCTCACATCTACCATCTATTGGAAAGCAATACTTACTCAAGATTTACAATATTATATTGAAAACAGGTACTGTTCCATGCCAATGGCGTGACATCAGAGTAATTGCAATTCCAAAATCAGGTGGAGGTACTAATAATAACAAACCAAGACCTATATCATTGATATCTAACACATGCAAAATTTTTCATGCCATGATAGGTAAAAGATTGGAGTGGTACATTGAAAGGAAACAGGTTCTATCACCGTATACAACGGGCTTTAGGAGGGGGCAATCCTGTCTTGATTGCTTAACGCGATTAGTGACTCAAATTCAGATAGGCTTTTCAATGAATTGCCCCACTCTCGCTTGCTTTTTAGACATTAAAAGTGCGTACAACAATATTTCAATAGAAAAGTTATTGTCCATTCTCGATAATTTTAATGTAGGTAAAAGAATATGTAATTATTTATGGAACTTTTTAAGTGAGCGTCATCTCAAAATTTCTGATGAGTCTGCAGGGGGGACTGATGTGATCAGATATACAGGAAAAGGCTTAGCGCAAGGTGATCCTATGTCGCCGTTACTTTTTAATATAGCTACTTACAAATTTTGTCGGGAAATCGTTGATGTGTTTACGTGCCAGTACGCTGATGACTTTGTACTGTATACAACATATAATAATATTTTAGATGGACGGAATAAAATTCAAAATGCACTAAACGTTTTTGTGGCCCTATTAGATGAATTAGGATTGGAGATATCTATTAATAAATCTAAATATTGTGTTTTTAGTAGGGGATTTAGACAGCAAAGAATTCAGCTTCTGTTAAATAATTGTGAACTTGATACAGTACTAACCTACAAATACTTAGGAGTTTGGCTGGACAGGACATTGCGCTGGGGTAAACACATCAATGAAATCGTCGAAAAGGTTCAGAAACTTATCAATGTACTTAAAATTCTTACTGGTTCTTCCTGGCAGCTTTAGTTAGAAGCAGACTTGATTATGGATGTTTCTTGTACGATAGTAGTGCGGATTCAAATATCTATAAGCTAGTTAAAGTACAAAATCAAGCATTAAGGGTAGTGGGAGGTTTCATAAGAAGCACTCCCATTCATGTCATGGAATGCGAGCTCTGTGTTCCTCCACTGCATTTAAGAAGAAGGTGGCTAGCCGCTAAATATTGTTTGAAGTCGCGATCATTGTCAGATAATGTAACAATCAAGCTATTGTCAGAACTTAGCGCTCTTAGACACAACAGGTATTGGTCAAACAAGAAGCTCCCGTTACTTGTTAGTGTTCTTGAAGAAGTTAAAGAAGAGAGTATGAACTCATCTTCTATATTGGAAATATTTAGTTTAGATACCTGGGTCAGTAACATTAACACGAAAAATATTATTAAATTAGAATTAGATTCTATTAAAAAACCGAAAAAAGCGTACGAGTATAATTTATTAAAAACAGAAACGTTAAAAGAACTAAGAGAAAAATATGACGAATATTATATTATTTACACTGATGGGTCTAAGAGCGCTAAGGGAAATGGTGCGGCTTACTATGATCCTCTGAAACCAGAAAACAATAGCAATAGTTGTTTCAAAATAATTAACGCTGTATCGGTAATGTCTTTGGAACTTTTTGCAATCTCAGAAGCGCTTATTTATATTCAAAATAACAATAAAAGAAAAACGGTGATTTGTGTTGACAGCAAAAGCGCATTACAACATATAGCTCGATGCGTCTCTGGTTTCAGAGGTGCATCGATAGCTTATGGTATCCTTTCTAAGATACAAAATTTAACCAACAATGGGTTTGATCTGAGATTGCAATGGGTTCCATCGCATATAGGCTTACATGGTAATGAGGAGGCTGACCGGTTGGTAAAATTGGGAATTGATGACGGAAAGGAGGTAAATATTGGAACATATTACGTGGAATTATTACCAAAATACAAAAACAAATGTTATGAACTTTGGAAAGAATATTTTAATGAAAGATCCAAGGATAAAGGCATATGGTATAGATCAATGGTATCGGAGCCTCCTCATATACCATGATTTTACAACACTAAGTTATGTAGGCGGCTGGTTGTGATCGCGCACAGACTGCGATCTGGACACATGCCCCTCAATAAGTTTGGATTTTTAATGAAAAAGACCGACTCACCAAATTGTGATGTATGTGGAACACCGGAAGATGTAGTACACTTATTGTTGGAATGTGCCAGATTTCAGTCTGACCGAGTAGTATTATTTAAGGATTTAAACTTAAATATGTATGATGTAGGTGTATTTCATCGTCTTTTATCGACACCTAATTCGGAGGCTGCCTCCAAAGTATTTATGTTCGCTAGGTTACGTTTTAGTTAGATAATGTATTAATATAAGGTATGATGGGACTGGCATACACGTCCGTGTAAAAGTCCCTAATAATAAATAAAGAGAAAAAAAAAAAAATTATTACGTGAATAAAGTTTTTTTCAGAATTTTGCTACTCGTTTATATTTGGGTCCAAATGGGTTAATAAAGGCACATATTTCTTAATAATCATTTATCGTTGAAGATGCATTATTATTCATGTTTGTTTTGTTTATGGGAGACAAATGATCATCATGTACAAGATAAGTCTTCTGTTGACCAAAAACCGAAAGAACGATGTTGCTTGCAACCACAAGTAAGTAATCTAATAGTAATAGCATCATCAGCCTTTTCACGTTCCCACTACTGGGACACAGGCCTCCTCTCTGTGAGAGGGTTAATCAATTTTAAATTCCATTTGCTATGATTCACATGAACTTGAAAGATAAAACCTTTAATTATTTTATTTTAAAAGCATATTTTATTATACACGATTCTATTTTATCCCTTATTTTATTATTTCTTTTTTTTCAGAAAAAAAGTGAAACAACAGTTGTTGAAACTTTAAAAAGCCCAACTTCATCGCTTAGTATTGGATCAATTCTGGACACACCAAAAAAAGTTATTATAAAAAAGGAACTTTTTGCTTGTAAAAAACGTTTAAAATTAAAAAACAATAAAACATGCAAATAACGTAAAAAAATATTAGATTAAAGAAAAAATATAGTAATTTAAAGGGTATCGTGAGTATACTGAATAAACGCCAAACAGTAGATCAGTCTTTACTGCATGATCTATCTAAGCACATCGAAGTAACAGACACGTTTAATGCTTTATATTTGAAAAACGTTAAAGGCATGAAACGACCTTTTGCTAAATATTCACCAGGTGCCAGAAAATTTGCAATCACACTACACTTTCGGGCTCCTGCTGCGTATAAATACATACGGAAAATGTTTGAACCTTGTCTGCCCCACCCGAATACTTAATGTAACTGGTACAGAAGTATAAATGCTGGATGTACAGGAGAAGTATTTGACAGACTTGTAGTGACACAATGTTGCAATTATGTGAACGCAGCAGTCTTGGATACACGACGCGCGGCCACGCGCTCGGGGGGACAGTGCGCCCCGAGACTTGCCTTTAGAACGTTGTCCCATATTAATTTGTAAACTAGTCTAAGTAATTTGGGAAGAAATAAACACACCAAGTTTTACCTTCCACATCTTCTTTTATTTACTCTGCCTACACAGCGAGAAATAACACAAAAGTGGTGATCCCTGTGAAAGAACGAAAAAAGTGCGAGAAACTATCAAATTACGGAGCACGACATAAGCGACACGATGAACGCACCTACAAGCAACGTCCCAGAATCAGCGGCAGTCTCAGTTACATCAAGAATATCAGAATTCTGGACACACCAACCTCGAGTATGGTTCATCAGAACAGAAGCGACACTGGCCCCTCAGAAACTTGGAGACCACGCCAAGTTCGACCTAGTGGTATCAAAACTCAATAATGACACGGTAGACCAGATAACGGATTTATTAATTAATCCACCGGAAACAGACAAATACGAGGCGCTCAAAAGGAAACTAATAAAAATCTACGAGGACTCAGAAACGAAACAAATAGAAAAACTCATGAACGAAATGGAACTAGGTGACCAGAAACCGTCACAATTATTATCTAAAATGAAAGTCCTCGCGCGAAACAAGGTCACAGACGCAACACTAAAGGTTTTATGGCAAAACCACCTGCCATCAACCGTACGAGCCGTACTCACCGTCACCGAAACAAAAGACCTAGAGAAACTAGCCAGCATCGCCGACGACGTAAACGAAGTCACTAAGGCCGGCGCGATAGCAGCAGTATCACAACAACCATCAACATCATCATCGAACGAAACAGAGAAGACAGTAATATCGGAAATAGCAAAACTAAACGCAAGGTTCGACGACATGGAACAACAATACAGAAGAAACCGGGCACGCAGCAGGAATCGCTATCAGACGGCCAACACCCGAAACAGAAGCAATTCACGAAGGCGGCGTTCAGAAGAAGATCCAGACTGGGTATGTTTCTACCATTTCCGTTATGCAGACAAAGCACAGAAATGCGTGAAACCATGTGCCTGGAAGAAGCAGGGAAACTGAAGATGGAGCAGCAAGAGGCGGAAATCTGCTCCATACGGCCCGCCAACCGCCTCAGTGTAAGAGACTTAAACACAGGTTTGAATTTTCTAGTGGATACAGGAGCGAATGTGTCGGTAATTCCAGTGAATAAAAAATATCAAGTGTTAACAGACAGTGCATATAAGTTATACGCAGTGAACGGAGCCGAAATCAAAACTTACGGTGTAAAGACCCTAAAGTTGAACCTGAATCTACGACGAGTTTTCCGATGGGACTTTATTATAGCTGACGTGAAACAACCGATACTCGGCGCGGACTTCCTAGGATACCATAAGCTGCTGGTCGACGTCGGTGCAAGAAGGCTCATAGATCAACTGACAGAACTAAGCACAGTGGCATCCCTCGTAAGTAGCTCTCAACTAACACTTAAAACAATAATGATAGATCATCCGTATCACGATATTATTTCTAAGTACCCCGATATTACTAGGCCTACATCTTTTAAAGACCCACCTAAGCATTCAACAGTACTACAGGGATTAGATTTCTTGTTCTCGTATATCGATGACGTCATAATAGCTAGCGACGACCACGAACAACACAAAGAACATCTAAAAATAGTATTCCAAAGATTCAGTGAATTCGGTATAACAATTAACACAGCAAAATGTCAATTCGGGAAAGATAAAGTAGAATTTCTTGGTTTTGAGGTGTGCAAAAAAGGCATCACGCCGCTAAAATCCAAAACACAGGTTTGAATTTTCTAGTGGATACAGGAGCGAATGTGTCGGTAATTCCAGTGAATAAAAAATATCAAGTGTTAACAGACAGTGCATATAAGTTATACGCAGAGAACGCAGCAGTTTTGGATACACGACGCGCGGCCACGCGCTCGGGGGGACAGTGCGCCCCGAGACTTGCCTTTAGAACGTTGTCCCATATTAATTTGTAAACTAGTCTAGGTAATTTGGGAAGAAATAAACACACCAAGTTTTACCTTCCACATCTTCTTTTATTTACTCTGCCTACACAGCGAGAAATAACACAAAAGACTTAAAGAAAAATCGGCAATAGCAGAAAAGGAAATAATAGGTGCTATTATAGCTGACGAAATGTTGATACGGCAACAGAAAATATGGACTGGTAAACCAGTCCATATTTTTCTGTCAAATACTTCTCCTGTACATCCAGGCTCAGCATTTATACTTCTGTACCAGTTACATAAAGTGTAAACGTTATGAAGGTTTAATTGACATGGGTCTTGGCAACATAGATGACACAAATCATATTGCAGTCAAGTGTATATCATCATGTTAGTAGGGGTAAATGAATCTTTTAAAATACCTTTAGCATATTTTTTAATAACAAGTCTGACAGCTGAAGTAAAGGCTAATTTACTCAATATTACTTTAGAAAAATGTCTTCGGTTGGTGTAAAAGTAATTTCAATAACTTTTGATGCTTGTAAAACTAATTTATCTTGCATGAAGCTCCTAAGTTGTAATATAGACAATTGTAAAAATATGAAAACCTACTTTAAACACCCTTCAGGCAACTACGATGTACCAGTATTTTTAGATACATGTCATATGATTAAACTAATGCGCAACACATTAGAGTCCCAAAAAAAAATTAAGAATGCCAATCACAATCTGATTAGATGGGACTTGATAGGCCGTCTTCATAATTTACAGGAAGAAAAAGGACTACATCTTGACAAAAAATTATCTCACCGTCACATAGCCTGCAGAAATGAAATTATGAAGGTAAAATTGGCTACGCAACTCTTGAGTCGAAGTGTTGCTAAAGCTTTAGAGTTCTGCTAAAAACGCCTAAACCTTCCCGATTTTAAAGACGCTAGTGCAACTGTTGAATTTATTTTGACTTTAAATAATATTTTTGACATTTTAAATACTAGGAATGCAAAAGAGCATGGATACAAAAAAACCACTTAGTGCTAGGAATGTCGACCAAATTATGCCATACTTAGTAAAAATTAAGGAATATTTAATATCTTTAAGTGTTGATATCCGTCGGAAAAAAACTATTAAAAGAAAAAAAGAAACAAGAGTGGTATACAGTTCTGAAAATGTATCATTATGGAAATGTCAAGCCAATACTGGTGTGATTGGACTTTTAGTCTGCATTGAAAGCTTAACATATTTATTGAAGACTCTCGTTGAATCTGATACGCTTTCTTTTCTACTAAGTTACAAGTTTAGCCAAGATCATGTAGAATTATTTTTCAGCCATTTACGAAGTCATGGAGGTCATAATAATAACCCTAATGCAGTCCAGCTAAAGTCTGCTTATAAGAAAATGCTAATGCATTTAGAGCTATGCAACAACTTTACAGGGAATATACCACTAGAAAATATTCCAATTTTAAGTGGCAAAAATTCAATATCAAAACTTAATTTAACTTCAATAGAATATCGCGCAGAAAATGAAATAGAAACCATTAACTCGAGCAGTAGCATAGAAGACATAAATATTCAAGAAAACTGTGAAATATTATCGTTGGAACTCAATGAAACCGAATGTAGATCTGAATACGTCGAACAAATCGTGGGATATATAGCTGGAAATGTAGTACGTTACTTAGTCAAAACTATTAAATGTGACGTATGTATTAATAGTCTTTTAGCTCAGGATAGGCTGTTTTTTCACAAACTGGTTGTCGTGAGAATTTAGGGGGACTGTTTTATTCATCTCAAGACGTATTTCTAGTTTGCAAAAAAACAGAACTTTTTATTAGGCTGTATCAGACTAACGCTAACAAGAACTTAGTTCCACAAATTTGCACCAAAGTACTGTCATCATTTTTAGGTGTTGACATCTTTTCATCCAAGTGCCACGATTTTAATCATAGAATTGTTACAATAAAGTCTATTGTCGAACGATACCTTAAAATAAGATTGCATTACATAGCAAAAAAAGATACGGAAAAGAATAAAAATCCATCGAAAAGACGTCTGTATAATAAACTCAATTTATTTCAAGGGAATTGATAACATATTAAGTAATATCCGTATTTGTATTTCACTTTTTTTAGAGTGCTAAGTTATAATTTTACACGTTATCTCTTCAAATAAACCTCTTTTAAAAAGTAACATTGATTTTACAACTGCATATTAGCAACACTTTGTTATGTAGACCAACTTCTTATAAATTTTATTTAAGTTCCTTTGCCACACTGTAATTACCCTCATGTGTTTTCGATGGTATCTGTGTCTTGTCTTCTAGTTACTAATAAAACAGAAAATAAATCTGTCTATCTCAAAATATATTTTAATTAATGTTCCAAGAAAAATAAATAATTATATATTCTTAAATATTAATTTCATTGAACAAATATATCATATATCATTCAGGCAAATTATAATTATGTTCATTAATTATAACTACATGCACCCAAAAAAAAAGTACAGTTCGACTCCACTCAATCCCTGTTCCAGCGGCGATTCACGCTCGTAAAATTTAATGTGTTTTTTTTGTCCATTCTAAATCCTACTTTAAGTCATTCGAGTAAGGTTTAACTTCTTTCGGTATATGTTGGCTATTTATGTCTTTCTTTTTTTTCTCTTTCTATTTTACTAACCTATTTGAGGACTGTTTTAGGTCCGTTTTTGTACGGGATTGTGTATCTAGTTATTATTAATGATCGAAGTTTAAACTAGTTCTCAATTACTAATCAAACTGTGATTTCAATTCAACCACTTTTATTAAATTTTAGTTTGCAATTGTGATTTTGAATATGATTACAAAATATCAAGTCGTAACTGTATTATTTTTATGCAACACTTTTCTACTCGACTGTACACACAAACTTTGAAATTAACTTGTATCTAAACATAGTGGTTCGAATCGGCCCATTCCTAAGAGCTATTGGTCGATTCACACCACTCGGCACTCCAAGGACCGCCGCACAGTGTACCGCGTAGAACATGCTAGGTGGACAAATATGATTTTATGATATTTAACGATGCTTTTATATATAAGTAGTCATATTGAGGCATTATTAATAATTCTTGGTACGATTTTGTGATAAAAATATATATACATATATATATATATATATATAAAAACAGAAAGTTTTATTTAAAAATAAACAAACAACAAAATTGCATTAAATAAATAAATACCTAATATACAAATTAACTTAACCTAAATCTAATCATCAGAATCATCATCAAAATCTTCTGGTGAATCCTCATCATCATCAATGTGCGACAATATGATGACGTTTCCGGTCTTGATGCTACTATGGTCGGGCTTACAATTAACTTTACTACCTCTGCACATATTTTTTCCGGCTTTTTTTGGGGAATCTCACGAAGGCTATTGATGAAAGGGTCAGATGTTATTATTAACATGGGCAGCAAGTCTCTATTCGTGGCAACACGTGAGCACTTGCGGGTGTTGTACTCCCTAAATCTGCGGCAATCTTTGTTACGTGCTTCTTGAGCCTCTTCGGAAAGCTGCCCAATTGGAAGCAATGCCGCTTTGATGACCTCAGTACTGTGTACTAATATTTTATGTACAGTAGCAGGCATATAGTACCACGAATAGAGACTAAGGTAATGTCTTCTAGTTTCAAGACAAAATTTATTAAATTCAACTAAGTTTATTTCGAATCCAGAAGACAATGTCCTCAAAATAACATCAAATTGTTTGATAATAGTAACATCCAACCCTGTGATTTGAGCGCTCATCTCAGCATTCTTAAAAAAGCGACGGACTGTGTTTCCATCATTGGAAGAACCAAATCCTGGCTTTGGTTTATCTACAACTAGCAGCGCCTCGCGGTTTCACCCGCGTAGTTCCCGTTCCCGTGGGAATATGGGGATAAAATATAGCCTATAGCCTTCCTCGATAAATGGGCTATCTAACACCGAAAGATTTTTTCAAATCGGACCAGTAGTTCCTGAGATTAGCGCGTTCAAACAAACAAACAAACAAACAAACAAACCAAACAAACTCTTCAGCTTTATAATATTAGTATAGATGAGTCCCACCTGGTTCTTGAATTACAACTTGATTTCTTCGGAACGAACCTTGATATCAGCTTTGTCTTCGTCGCTTCTAGCCTGCCATTTCTTAATATTCAACTTGTAGCTGATATGTAAAAGGCATTCAAAGCAACGAATCCAAGCATGAAGTGTAGATAAATCAAAGCCAAAATGTTCCTGATTGCTGTTAAACTTCGCGGGGTCATCGTTCATCGTCTTGGGGGTGGCACCACAGATGAAACACTTTTGAGATGAACGAGTTTCTGTTAAGGCGTTACATACCTTTCCGTCTGTCATTGTCAGAAGAAGTTCGTGTTTCACAGAGATTTGAGAATCACCAAAGTTGATAAGTGTTGGAAGAAGAGCATTAATTTCTTCCAACAATCTATTTGTCTCCGCTAACGTGAAGTCGTTCGTTTCCTTAGCAAATATAAATTTGATTGGGCGACAATACATAGTTGATGAAGCCCGAGGATTTTGCCAAATAATTTTGGACCCATCATATAACTTAAGGGGAACGAAAGAAAATACGAAAAGAAATTCGTCCGTATCTTCAGTGTTCTCAAATTTCTGTTTGTATGTTCTGTGCCCAGAACTTCCATCACATCCCCATTTACTAACAAGTGTAAACGTTGAACTTGTTGGGAGGACACTGCTGATAACTTCATTCTGTGCTAATACTAGACGTTCCGCTGTTTTATTTAATAAAGCTTGCAAATTTATTTCAGCACGAGTTTCTGTTATAGCAATGTGCTCCTCTGCAGGGTAACAGGCCTGTTTGGATTTTACTACACTAAAATATGACGGAAACACATTATGTCCTGCCATTATGGACCACTTCCTAGTTTGTTTGTAAGCATGTGGTTCCTAGTTTGTTTGTAAGCATGTGTTGTTGATTTAGAATCTATATAGTATGCTAAGGCTTTGTCACTACTTAACTGTCTAGTATTAACGGAACTGGTATTTTTTGACTTAATAATATTATCTGGGCTCTCACTCATGTCTCTAATCAGATGGGCAACTTTTCTTTGCCCTGCTGAACGCATAGCAATTTCGGCAGCAGTCACTAATTCACTGGCACTTCGAGATTCTACGAGATCCACGACTCCACGTTTTTTCGTCTTAAACGACGATTCCTCGAAATCTTTGCGAGGTCTTCCTGCAGATGCCACAGCCTCACTCGATGTCGAAGGTTGTGGGGCTAAAGAACTCACAGTAAACTCTATGTAATTAAAAAACGCTCCTTCGATTTTCCCGAAGCCAACCATTTGGCTCCAATCTTAGTAGAAAAGTTGGATATCTTTGGCTGCTTTCAGTAATGTCACCAAAGTGAAATTTTGAAGAAAGATAGTCATACGCGACCTTTTATCATTCTTCGTGTGTTTCAACCACTCTTCAAAAAAGGCTACCCTTGAAATAGAGTAAACGTGTTCTGAAAAAAAAATGAAAAAAATATGTTGTACTGAAGTGTGCTGAACACCTGAAACTACACAGTTATACCTACAATATATCTAAAACGAGGCGAATCAATGTATTTCCAGAACGTTCAAAGTTTTCTTTATGAAAAAAATTACGCTAAAATTTATGCATCAAGTTAAAAAAAATGCTAAAAATTCATTTTAATAGATTCTGATAAAAATAATATATTAAATAATAGTACATACCCTCAGTATTAATATCCATCACAAAAAAACTTTCACAATATCACTATAAACCACTATGAGATGTGCACAAAAGTGTCGCTAAATTGCAACTGATTGACCGGAACGCTTGCTCGGTAGTAGTACCAATTGGTACAGTCTGTTGTCAACATTATCTGACCCACCCTAAAAACAAACGAATTTGGACTTTCTATCTATAACATTAAGGTTTATTCAATGCAATGAGCTTATCAGACAAGTGCTCGAGGAATCGATGAAAAAATACAATAATAATACAAACACGCAAACTGAATCTTTATACCATTGTCATTAGGTTATATTTTATAACTACTTGTTATTTTCTATTGTATAGCTAGTTTTTTATTATCATGTGTCGTGATTCTCGCTTTTTTTTTCTAATTAAGTAGGTAGTTGTATTGACTTGAGATTATTTATTTACAGATGTGAAACAGTTGAATTATTTAATTGTTACGTATACGCATTTGATACCTGAAACATATTGCACATAGAATATTTAAATGTATAGGTACATTTAATACACATATATTAATAAATATTATGTTTAGTTGGTAGTTGTATTGATTAGAGCTAAGTTGAAAGGATACTTTCCCTCCATAATTCGACCGCATTGGCGGCTATGGCGAGTTATGGTGGGATGGTAGGAAGGTTGTGGATTCAGTTCGTCGTCGACACTGGAAGCAAACACTAGTCTTAAGAGCAAGTGTATGTACAACCTAGTAATTAATCAATTGTGATAAGAATAATCGAAATATATTCATTGTTGGTATTACCAAGTAAGTTGGTTTCATTTTACATGTCTTAATGGAATGGTTACTAATTTAAAATACAAAATAATCTATTTGCACGAGGAGAAGGATGGTTGCTTGTGCAGTGCAAGAATAAACTTTATGAAAGTATACTATATGGGTCAAATTCTTCAGAATATTGTGTCTTACAACAACGTTCTAATTTCAATACGACATTATAAGAGTTGAGTTGGTCTTGTGGTCACTAGGATAGTGCATTTCAGTTCATTGTTGTTCTACGTTCGAAACCAAGTTTGACCTAGACGTGGCTTATTGCTCAGCTGTTTTTTATTTTTATTTTATTACACTTGTTTAATGGACGACGTAGGGTACTTGTCATTTTAAAAGGGTAGTTTGTATAGAAATAAAACTAAAGAAAATTGCAAGTTAAAAATGTTTATCATTTCATTAAAAGACTTAGGTAAGATAAAGTAAGTAAATGCTCATATATTTCCAAATTAATATACATTTTATATTAGTATGCCATAATCAAATCTAACAATTTATAAATATTAAAAAAGGCATGCTTATGCTTAAAATTTTGTTTTCGAGAAAATGAATTCATCCGTGAAATACTTTAACTACAGATTTATAGCTGCCTATATGTAGTGAATAAACATGTTATTTAAATAGAAACAAGCTATCGATAACAATAACATCACCACATAATCTGCAACATTTTAATTGTTTAACAATCAATCCATTGAGCATTTACTTACATGGTGTGTTTAAAAATCCCTACTAGATTCATTAGTAGCGGAGTGGCGCACCGTCCCCTGCTATAACTTGTTGTAAGCGGCTACGCATACCACGCACCATATTCCAACACATCTTTGCCTCTCATGTACTCCCAAGTCGACGTCACGATCTCAACCAAGTTGTGTTTATTTCGCACTTCCGTTGTGTCCCAATTTAAAACCATTTGACACCATAGATTTTCTATAGGGTTCAAATCGGGACTTTAAGATGGCCAATTAATAACTGTCACACCTTCTTGAGCAGCTAACCAATCCTGCACAATGCCTGCACGGTGGATGGAGCAGTTATCGTGCATGAAATAAATGTGCGATGTTGGATAGGCAATTCGCACAGTCGGCAGCATGACATCACGCAGAATCTCCAAATACAAATGACTATTAAACCTTCCACCGACTTCCACCAATTCACCTGGGCCCATAGACGACATCCAGCCCCAGTAGCCCAAGGTTATTCTACCACTGGTTCTACAAGGTAGCAAGCACTTCTCACTGTAGCGTTCTCCTTTCCTTCTCTATAAGATTTTACGTCCATCTTTATCTGATTTAAATGATTTTTCATCAGTGAAGATCACAACATTTTCTTCCCAATTAAAATTTAAATATTCCTGGGCAAAACTTATATCGTAACGTGTTCGCCAGAGACTCTCGTTGAAGCAGCAGGCCGTGGGAAATAGTACCTAAGGTATAGTCCATTCGAACCAAGTGCTCTTGATTGGGGGAGGTTCCATACGCAGTAAGAATGGGATTAACTTTCAAAGGACCGAAGACAGGGCTAGCATTTAGTTTTTTCTGAACCTCTGCATATCGGATTTGGTTGAAAGTTATATCGCCTAATCGTTGACATTCAGCGCCTTGTGTGGCAATGTGAGGTTTAGCAGCTGGAATCAAGGGTTCCTGTTCTTTTGTAGCTGGAGTCCAGTCAAAGTCATCGTCAGTGATAGGGGTAGGTGCTTCCCAGAGTTTTGGTGATAATGTTTGAGGTTGAGGAATATTTTGTTCATCCTCCGATGATTCTTGGGAAGTGGAATCATTCTCTGAAGCCGAACACGGTTGTGTATCAGGTTGAAAGTTTTTTATAAACTGTTCCATCATATTTTCTAACTTAAGCTGGCTTTGCTCCAACTTATCTAAACGACTTGGTTTCTTAGTTCTATCAGATGTAGTTATTGCGGACGGAATCGACACCTCATCATCAGAATGACCAACTTGTCCACCCAATTCCTTATCTGCCTCTTCCCTGCTTACAAGTAATGGCTTCATTTCCGCAATGGCTGCAAGCACCAGCTCGTTCTGGACTGCTGAGCCACGGACTCTAGCAGCTAGAGACATGGGGTGAGCGATAAGACCAATGCACAGAGGCCATTCCAAATTTATCGGCAGACTCAACGTTTAAATCTCTTTCGGATGATCTACTTCAATACGTGTGTGGCAGGAGAGCAGAGATTATAGAGCAGAGAAGAAATGGGTTCCTTCCCAAGGAAGAATATCAGGCAGCTCTCCTTGGTGCTGTTCCCCCATCAACCACCCACCTCTTCTGTGAAGCAGGACTAGCAGAATTACTCAAACAACCATCTCAGCAAACATTTTTTCGCAACCCCTACAGAAAACCCTTGCAGCCTAAGAACTATGATTCAACGTACTCTGCACGTCAAGCAAGACCAACACACAAAGTTTCAAAGACGTCGAAACCTTACAATAGACAACGAAAACCAGGTACCGGTAAAACGCATGAAACTTTTAAACGACAACTTAGCACCAAAAACAAAGACCATGGTCAAACCTTTTCCCGAAACAAACCTTCTAAGGAACATACCCCAAAAAGAAACAGGAAAGAATGACGTATTCGAGGCGGGACGCCTTTCACAATTTGTAGAGGTCTGGAAAAAGGAGGGGGCACCACTAAATATCCTTCAAACGATAACGGGATACATCATTCCTTTTGTGAAAAAACCTGCACGGATACCTTTTCATTCGAAAATAATTTCCAGATTCGAAACAAAAAAGTTAAATTCAGAAATCCAGCTCACTCTTATACAGCTAAAGGTTTTAGAAATTTCAACGGCTCAGGCAGGCTTTTTATCAACCATGTTTCCAGTACCAAAACCCAACAACAAAGTACGCCCAATAATCAATCTGAAAGGCCTCAACAAATTTCTCACCCCAAAGAAGTTCCGCTTGTTAAACCACTTCAGAGTACCCCACTTCTTACAGACGGGAGATTTCCTCATAAAAATCGACATTTCACAGGCATACTTTCACATACCAGTAGCCAATCGTCATCGAAGATTCCTATCAATAGTTCACCAAAAGAAAGTATTTCAGTTTACATGCCTCCCGTTTGGTCTATCAACAGCCCCTCTCACCTTTGGGAGGGTGTCAAACTGGGTAGCATCGCGACTGCGACAGATAAATATATGTAAGGGTCATTGTTTACCTGGACGACTTTTTGATTGCCAATCAAGATCCGATAAAGCTGCAGAAAGATGCTATCAAGGCGGTACAATTCCTTCTAAAATTGGGATGGATAATCAATATGAACAAATCTCTTCAAGACCCCTCTCAACGCATCGAATACTTAGGGATAGAATGAGATTTTTTGTTTTTTTTTATGCGGGCAACACTGGTGGCCGGTCGTCAAAAAAACGGTTCCTAAACTTAATTATGTTAAAAATTCGTAAAAAGTGTTAAATTAGTGTATAATAGTAAAAACGACATATTGATATTACATTGCAAGTAAATGTGCAGTGTTTTTGTCCCGATTACTTCATAAAACAAGTTAACTGAGACCACCTGTCAAACCAACGCAACAACGGTGACGGATTTAAAAAAGCAACGAACCCGGGGAGTATTTTGTCTTAATTATGTTAATGTAGATAATATTTACATACTACACCACGAAATACTGCTCAGACCTCTGAGTGTCCATCACACACTGGCACGGTTTGTCTCCTTTTGCTTGACAACTAGTGGAAGCAAAATCGACGACGAAAACATTCGCCCAGACAAAGAACACTACATATTTTTACTGCACAAATACACTAAACTAGGTCTATGTTAGGTACTGTTAATTTAAACTGTAATGTGTTTTAAATTCTTTGTATATCTACCTAAAGTACATAAGTCGAAGTGTAAATTATAACTAAAAATAACAAAAGCAGTGTTTATTAATAGTAATATTTTCTTATCTAACTGTCCCATTTAATTCTTTCCATGTAGTTCTAATGACTTCATCTAACTTTTAAGCTATCCTTTAAATAAATTACTTTGATTATTTTTTTCCCCCTACTACCTCCTCCCTATTTTAATACTAAAAACTTTTCATCCACTGTTATTTAACTGAATAACTGTACACATTCCAGTTGACTTAACAATATGATGACCCGCAGCGCCACAATCAAGGAGCTGGAAGCAAAACTAAGAGCTTCTTTGAAGGAACTGAAAGATGCTAAAGTGCTAAACCAAAAGTTGCTCCAGGAAATTACAGAAGGTGAGGTGGAAATTCAAAATGTGGTTAAAAAAAACACATGTCTCAAGAATGAGCTGGCCGAGTTACACATTCAGCACATGGACTTAGCCGACCAACACACTCAACTCCAACAGCAAGTATCAAGTTTTCAAAAGTGCAGTGACACATTTGAACTCACTTTAAACCGTGTGTCTGAACTGGAAAATGAATTATATAATGCCCATAAGGCACTGTCTAATGTGGAAGCCAACAAAGTCAGTGAACAGTTTGTTAACACCAATACTTTATTTGATGAGTTGGTAGGTTTTCAGTCAAAATCAGTATGTGAGCCAGCCATAACTATAGATTTGACAGGTGATGATACCATACCATTGTGTCCCTTAGTTATGAGTCATAATAAATTAAATAAATATATTAAAATTAAGAAAATAGTCAAACGGTCTCGGAGAGCAATAAAAAAAACAGAATCTCCTCAAATTAAATATTTCATTGCGAAAAGACCGAGTCGGCCTCTCAAATTCATTAAATACTTGTACTGAAGAACTGGATAGACGTAGGGAAAATTATAATATAGAAATTGAATGTCTCCCAAATGATTTATTGTACAAGGAGTATTTACTCAAGAACATATATGAAAAATATGAGACATCACAAACACAACTAAGTGAGCGCTTGATTGAGGCAGGGGAGCTACTGGACTTGGTGAAGCACAATGCTGAAAGATATGAGTCTATGACTAATAACCACTCATGCAGCTGTGTCAACCCATCCACTACCTCCCCAACCCCAACTTGACATGTCTCCGCCGGTCTTAGCTCTTCCAGCAGAAACCTATGTCAATATTCAGGAAAATAAAACAATTTTTTTTTTGTGATGAATTAGGTTCTGGCTTTGGAAAAATACTACACAACTACCTAAGCCACAGTTTTACCAATAATACTTATCATAACATTAGTTTTAAACAAATGATGAATAGAATTATACATTCAAATCTAGATAATTATTATTCAATGGTTCTGCTGCTAGGAAATAGTACTGGTATTACCAAAAAGGACATAGTGGATGGTGTTGAATCCTTATTAAAGTTAAATTTGGGAAAGCTAATGCTGTGTGCTTTTCCTTACTCTGATACTTTTTCTGACGAACAAAATAATAACATTTTAAAGTTGAATAATACTATTCACTTGTTGACATGTTGTCATAGTGACAAATTATTGTATTTTGATACTAATAAGTTTATTAGTGGTTTTAAATTAACTCAGGGAACTATATCCCTGTCTGGTAAATATAGGCATATGATTGCTATGTTGATAGCATATAATATTAACGAGGTTATAGCTAATATAACAAATATTAGATTAAGTGATAAGCCTGTGTTGTCTAGTTGCACTAACAACATAGTGACTAATTATTGTGATTCTTTGTGTTGTACGAAGGAGGACCAATCTATAATGTCAGCATTAGTGGAGGCCACTACCAGTCAGATAGAGTATTCTCCTTCTGATAGAACACATTCAGGCATTTTAGACTCCACAGTTGTAGCTGCGGAGGTCACTCTGGATAATATTGTTAATTTAAACTAGACTGCAAGACAACAGAGGTTACCCCTTCAATTAACGAACTGTTATTATTAGTAAATAATGACAAGGTATCTTCTGGCAATTTAGTTCATTGTAAAAAACCTAAGGGAGGGCAATACACATTAAAATTATTTAATCAGAACATTCAAGGTTGCTCCTCCAAATTACTAGAAATAGAAATGTTTTTAGAAAATACCAGGTTTGATGTAGTTTGCTTAACAGAAAATTGGTTAAAAGACCACCAAGTAAGTTCCATTAATTATGAAAATTATTTTGTAGGTAGCTATTTCAGCCGACAACGCATGATACATGGTGGGTCATTAATTTTAATTAAAACTTCAATTAAATGTAAAGAAAGAAAGGATATTGTTAAACTGTCGTTGAACACACCATTGAATTGTCATGTGTTGAGCTTGATAAGCATGTTGTGGTATGCGTCTACAGACCTCCAAGTTACCAGAATCTATCTGTGTTTGATTCTGTAATGGAAGAAGTGTTAAAGAAAGTTAGTACTAGCAGTAAATCAATAATTATATGTGGCGACTTTAATATTAATTTATTGGAAACAAATACAAACAGTATCAGGTTGTTAGGTCTTTTTAAATCATTTAATCTATCTAATGTTTTTAATGAAGCAACCCGTGTGACAGCTTCGACTGCAACCTGCATTGACCACATATTTTGTAATTGTGATTACCTACATAAAGAAACTATAAATAAGTTGCCATCTGATCACAGCGGACAAACAATAACGTTTTGCACCTACATACCTTTACAAAAAATTGAAATAAAATTTAGACCAATAACAGATAAAAATTTGGAGAAACTTAATATTACTTTGGCTAGTAAACTAGGTGCTCATAACTTTAATAACATGGACGACCCCAATCAGTTCTATGCCGAGTTTTTTTCAATATTAAACATGCAATTTAATGACACTTTTCCTATGAAGTCCAAAAGTATTTACACTAAGTTCTTATTTAGCGATTGGGCAACTCCAGGCATTCGGATAAGCAGGGAAAAGCTATATGAACTGTATGGCCTAAAGCAACATATGAATAATACAAGCTTTCATAAGTATGTTGCGAAATATTCAAAAACATATAAAAGCGTATGCAAAATTGCAAAAGCGCTACATATTAGCAATAAAATAAAATCAGCAGACGACAAAATAAAAACTACTTGGAAAATAATAAATAATGAAACAGGTAGAAAAAAACAGCGCGAAACTAAATTTAATTTAAATACTGTACATGGCCCAATAAACTCGGATGAAGAGGTAGCACAAGAATTTGAAAACTTCTTTGCTAATATTCCTCTAAAAATAACAGAAGTTCTCAACTCGTCACCCGAGCTCTCTGCTTCCTTACTTAGAAAGAATGTAAAGGTATGTCAATCGGAGTTTAACTTTCAACACACAAACCCCCAGGCCATTATAAAAGCTTTTAAAGATCTTAAAATTAAACCAACAGAAGATCTTTGGGGTATATCTGTAAAAGTTTGTAGGTCTGTCATTGAAACTATTGCCCCCTACTTAGCTGTCATATTTAATACTAGTATAGACCAAGGAGTATTTCCGGATCTCATGAAACACAGTAAAGTTGTCCCGTTGTTCAAATCGGGTGATTGTCAAGAACCTAACAATTATAGGCCTGTGTCAATTCTGCCAGTTCTCAGTAAGGTGTTTGAAAAGCTAATGCTTAGTCAGATGTTACGTCATTTTAAAGAAAATTCCATCTTTCATGAACAACAGTATGGTTTCACCAAAGGGCGTTGTACAACACACTAATAAAGAACATCTTTAACGCCTGGGAAGAGTCGCAAGACGCCATTGGAATATTCTGCGACCTCTCGAAAGCGTTCGACTGCGTTAACCATGAGACGCTTTTATTGAAACTGGACCACTATGGGATTAGGAATAGAGCCCTTGATTTACTTAGTTCATACTTGGCGGACAGACAGGTTAAAGTTCAGGTAAACGGTGTAAACTCACAAGGGTCGAAAGTGATGATGGGCGTTCCGCAAGGCTCAATATTGGGTCCATTCCTTTTTTTAGTTTATATTAATGATTTGCCCCATTTAATTCCAAACCAGCCAAACATGGTATTATTTGCGGATGACACTTCATTAATTTTTAAAATAGACCGACGGTCACAAAATTTTGACGAAGTCAATAGCGCAGTTAGTCAGGTCCAAAATTGGTTTACGGCAAACAACTTAGTACTAAATGAAAAGAAAACCAAATGTATTAAATTCACTTTACCAAATGTTAAAAGTAGCAAATGCGACATTATATTGAATGGAAAAAAACTGGAGATCATTAATGAGACGGTTTTCCTGGGAATTACTTTAGATGAGAAATTACAATGGGGACCTCATATAAAATCTCTTGCTGGTCGTCTAAGCTCAGCCGCTTATGCTGTTAGAAAGATAAGACAGTTAACAGACGTAGAAACCGCACGTTTGGTCTACTTTAGTTACTTTCACAGCATTATGTCATACGGTATTTTGTTGTGGGGTCGGGCTGCTGACATTGAATCCATATTTATTTTACAAAAGAGAGCTGTCAGGGCCCTTTATAATTTGCGTCCCCGCGATTCTCTTAGAGAAATTTTTAAAAAGATCAATATTATGACAGTCCCTTGCCAATTCATCTATGAAAATATTATGTATGTAAGGAAAAATCGACATCTTTTTAGTAAAATTAGTGATAGACACAATTTTAATACTAGAAATAAAGACAAATTAGACCAACCATTTTATAGATTAGCTAAAGTACATACATCTTTTATGGGGTACTGTGTTAAATGTTACAACAAAATACCTTGTAACATATTAGAATTAAATGAAAGAAAATTTAAAACTTTTATTACTATAACTTTTTATTATAAACCACCCTTTGTAAACAAGCATACACAATTACAAATTACAAATTAGAAGATTACATTCAGGATAAGAATGCTTGGAAACATGCTGGTCTTGCTCCATAGGGCAATCAAGGGTGTAGACAAAATCAAACTGGTTGATAATTTATGAGTGAATTATATTTATGAATGCATTTTTTTGTCTTTTACTTTTTTTTTTTCTTTTTATTATGTCAATATTTGTAAATATGTGAGTACCATGGGCATGAGATATTTAGAAGTTTACCTCTGCTGGTAATACTTTGTTCTACAACTAGTATACTTGGTGCATCGTCCTCACATATATGAAGTATTTATTGTATTACCAAATATTGTAAAACATTGATTTGAAAAGAGTAACTATGGAGTTTCTTGTCCGTTCTTCTCCATAAGAATCTACCTTTGCGAATGGACGATAGAGTCACTTAATTTATGATAATTTTTATTGATGACGTTCAAAAGTGCCGTTAATGGCCTAATTGAAATAAACGTTTTGAGTTTGAGTTTGAGTTTTGAGTTTGATACCTTCCACAACACAAAAGCCCTCCCGGAAAAGAAAATACTCTCCTTAAGAAAAGATCTCAACAAACTTCTATCAAGTCAAAGATGGAGTTGGCAATCCGCAAAAAGCTTGCTAGGAAAGCTAAACTTTGCGTCTTTTGTAATACCACTTGGAAGACTTCACTCCAGAAAGATACAAAGAGCAGCCAATATTTTACCAGAGGAGTCAGCTCGCAAAAAGTTTCCCATTCCAAAAAAGGCTCTCGAAGAATGCAAATGGTGGATTCAAAACCTCGAAAAGAAATATCCCCTTTTCAAATCTTCAGAGACCATATTCATCACATCAGATGCCTCGGACCAAGGTTGGGGAGCACAGATAAACGAAAAGCATATCAGTGGCGTTTGGGACACCCACCAGTGTCAGTGGCACATCAACAAAAAAGAGCTGTTTGCTGTTCTTCTCGCTGTTCAGTCCGAGAAAGATTCAATCAAAAACAAAAGGGTAGTTGTACAGTCAGACAATCGAACTTTAATCGCATACATAAAAAATCAGGGCGGGACGAGATCATCGCAACTAACAGATCTAGTCTTCCAGTTGTTAACTTTGGCCAAGGAGCTGCACACAGAGATTTGTCCCCAATATATACCAGGAATGTACAACGATGTAGCCGACAGTCTATCCCGACAAAAGAATCTCCTCTTTCGACGAGAATATGCAGCAGATATTTCAAAAATGGGGCGTTCCCGAAGTGGACTTGTTTGCATCGAACAATTCGAAGGTGGTTCCTGCCTATGTTTCCCGAGATACAAAGGACAAAATGCTCTATTCATAGATGCCTTCAGCAAGAAGTGGGAATACAAGTTAGCTTGGATCTTTCCACCCCCGTCGTTGATCCCCCGGGTGTTAGCTCATCTAAATCAAGCCAAAGGCTGGTCAAGAGAAGACTATAGTTTAATTCAAAAGGCATGGCGAATTTCATCATTAAAAACATACCATGCGCCATGGAAAACATGGTTGACAAGATGTGAGGTTCTTGGTTTGAACCCTAATAAACCGGACGCAGCATCAGTTGCACAACATTTAAGTTATCTACATAGAGTAAAGAAATTGTCTCCCAGTACCATAAAATTACATAAATCAGTTATTGTTACGTTTGCTGACCCCACTAATAGGGATTCTATATCGAACAGCCCAATAATTAAGCAAATTATTAAAGCCATTGAATTGTCAAAGCCACCTTCAGTTAAAAAACAAATTTGGGATGTTAAGCATCTAATTAATTGGTTAGAAAATATTTCAATTCAGGAAGATAGTATTTTTCAAATTTCGCGCCATCTCGCTCTATTACTATTATTAGCATCTGGGAGAAGAATCCATGACCTTACCTTACTGAAGGTTTGAACCCTAATAAACCGGACGCAGCATCAGTTGCACAACATTTAAGTTATCTACATAGAGTAAAGAAATTGTCTCCCAGTACCATAAAATTACATAAATCAGTTATTGTTACGTTTGCTGACCCCAATAATATGGATGGCCAAGGCGGGAGCCGCGCCAGCGCCTGCGACGCCGGCGCCTGCGACGACCAAGTCGGCCCCGGCGAAGAGGGGCAGGAGGAAGGCTGGAGGGGGAGCGGCTAAGGCTGCTGCGCCAGTGGCGCCGCGGCCGCCCCCACCCCCACCCTCGGACCCTCCTGCGGCCGGGGCCGAGTGGCAGGTTGCCGGAGAGAAGCGGCGACAAAAGAAGGCGGCCAAAAACAAGGCCAAGAAGCAGCGGCGGAAGGCCAACGCCATTGCGGCGAGGCTTCGCGCCCCGAAATCCGCGGCTGTAGTGCTCACACTGCAGCCGGAAGCGGAATAGAGGGGCGTGACGTATCTCGCCGTACTAAAGCGGGCGAAGGAGGCGGTGAGCCTCCAAGAGCTGGGCATCAGCGGGGCATCGGGGTCAGGAGGACCTTGACCGGTGCTCGGAAGCTCGAGCTCGCCGGAGCGGAGAGTGGCCCGTTCGCGGACGCCCTGGCTGAAAGGCTGAGGGCGGTCTTACCCGCGGACGAGGTCCGGGTGTCCAGGCCGACTAGGCGCATCGACATGCGCATAGTGGGCCTGGATGAGTCCGTGACGGAGGAGGAAGTTGTGGCCGCCGTCGCCAGGACTGGGGGGTCAAGCCTCCAGGCCTCGTCAAGGCGGGCACCCTCCGGCCTGACAACACGGGCATGCAAACCCTTGTAGTGAGCTGCCCCCGAAGGCTCTTGGTAGGATGGGTGTCTGCGCGGGTAAAACTGCTGGAACCCAGACCTCTGAGGTGCTACCGCTGCCATGTGGGTAACCACACGGGAGCTATGTGCCCCTCGGAGGTCGACCGCAGCGGACTCTGTTTCCGCTGTGGTCAGCCCGGTCATAAGGCCGGCTCGTGCGAGGCCACGCCGCACTGCGTTGCATGTGCGGCTGTTGGCTAGCCGACCGAGCACTGGGCTGGGGGAAGGGCCTGCGCGCCATCCGCCCCGACCAGGGGCAAGAAGTCCGCCGCCGCCGCCGCCTCTGCCGCCGCCGCGGCTTCCGTCGCCGCCACTGCCGCTTCTGCTGCGGGTGCTGCGACTCCCAACACTCGGGAGGGTGCTGAGATGGAGTGCCAGTAATGGTCCCATTTCGGCCCCCTCCAGAGACAAGTCGGCCGCTGTGCTATTGCGCAGTGGCTGATGCCTGGGGACGGTGAGCGTGGGTGGCTCGCCGTCCGATACCAGGTTGAGTCGACGACGCGTTGTGTCCACGCGCGCCGCAAGGAGCCGTCAGCACCGAGGACGGGGCCCCATAGGGTCAGTGCCTGCTAGGGTTGCGGAATTTGTTCGAAAGAGTTACCGCGGCCCTGGAACGCATAGGGCACAAGAAGGATCACGGGTGGGTTTTAGTCAGTAAAAGTCTAGACACACCCTACCGCTCCACCCAGGGCGGGAGAGGTCATTTCATGATTTCCCATCCAAAAAAAAAAAGTGGCAATCAGATTCAGTCTTTGTTTATCACTTCTAGAGGTCGAGTAGCTCCTGCTTCCAAAGCAGTAATTGCAGGATGGATAAAAACAGCTTTTTTAGAATTAAACATTAATTTCTCTCCTGGTAGCATCAGGTCTGCTGTTGCCACCTCCAGAAAGGACAGTAATATTCCAATAGATATAATATTAAGAAATGGTAACTGGAGAAGTGATAAAAATGTGATTAAACATTATTTTAAGGAAATAATTAATACTCCGTCCAAAGATGATTCCAATGACTTATGTTTAGTAAATTCTAGCTTTACTACTTTGTGATAATTAGCACTTAATCAATATAGGTTTGTAACCGTTTTTATACTATCTAAATAAACATGATTATGATTATAATGACATTTTATTGAATTCCATACAAGCACTTACATACATTCACTCGCATAAGGCATACACAATACTCCAAATAATATGTCACAGTACGCTATTCCCGTGTCGTCAGAATCCAAATATTTCTCACAGGTCAAGCCGACGGCACAGACCATGAAATAACAAACGTTTTTCCCCCGAAGGGATAAAAACGATATATTTCATGTATTGCCTAGGCTTGACCAGGTAAGCCCTTGACGACTGAGCCATCTCAAGGTACTGACGATCACCGCACTTTCGCCCACGCACCCCCCGCCCAGAGGGATGAGGTCGCGCGGAACAGGGACGCAGCTTGGCTAGACGACACGGGAAGCTAGGACACGTATGAATCTAAGGGTAAATTGAAGGATGTAATCTCACAGGTCAAGCCTAGGCAAGACATGAAACATATCGTTTTTATCCCTTCGGGGGAAAAACGTTTGTTATTTATAATATGAACAACTCAATGAAGAATGTAAGAGGAAGCCTATGTGCCAAGCGACACAGCGAAATAAAGGGACATTTTATTGTTTACACAGTGAAGTCTATAAAATATCTTTTAATTTTTTTGTAAATAGGTACCTTAATTCGAAATTAAATCCCTTCCCCACATTGCAATTTGGTTCTTTTTGGAAACCAAACGTAGTAAGTACCTATAGTTTTATTTTTTTATGTTCTTTCAGATACCTATGTGATCATGACTTGCGCATTATTAATGTAAACTCGAAATTTGGTGGAGCAACACATGACTCGCACATATGGTCTGCGAGTCACGTGAGCACATACATGGAAGGACTTCATGAAAGTGGTGAACATGTTTGGTTATTAGGTAAGTTGCTCCGTATAGGTATTGTATATAGTGAGACATCTGAAATACCCCTATACGCCAAGCAGTAATTGCACTATATTTAAGTGAGGATGACTACAAATAAACAACGATTATTCAATTCTTTATTAGAACTGGGCCCTGAGTCTGCTATTACAATAGTGTCAGAATGGTCTAACATTGATCTCATAATGGTTCATTTTTACAAGTTTGGTAATCTACTAATAAAATAGCGTCACTATGACTTTCTAGTGGTCAACCACTGACATTCCATTGAAAGAAATGGCATAGAATAGTAATGTCGTACATAATGACAAATGAATTACAGACGTATGTGGTAGTCTGCTAAAATTTTGACAGTTCCTTTAATCAGTGACCTACCATTAGAACGTCATTGTGCAGTCATTGCTTTTAATAGCTCGGTTATCAAAAAGTATTACAAGACCATTGACCGACCAGTGATTGACCATTATGAATTTAGCAGATTTCGAACTTTTAGCAAAATGACAATGGAATCGTGTTGGAATGACAAATTTATAAAAATACCAGACTTAGGCCCCTTTTTTCTTTTTTTTTTGGATGGGAAATCATCAAATGACTTCTCCCGCGCTGGGCGGAGCGGAAGGGAGTGTCAGACTCTTACTGACTAAAACCCACCCGTGTTCCTGCTTGTGCCCTTTGCGTTCCAGGGCCGCGGTGACTCTTTCGAACAAATTCCGCAACCCTAGCAGGCACTGACCCTATGGGGCCCCGTCTTCTTTGCTGACGGCTCTTTGAGGCGCGCGTGGAACACGACGCGCCGTCGACTCGGGCCTGGTTGCTATCGGACGGCGAGCCACCCATAGCTCGCCATCCGCAGGCCCGCGCCTACGGTGGCCGGGAATCGCCCTGCGTTTCCCGACGCCCGGGGCGTCTCCTCCTGTTGCGGCGGCTGGAGCGAGGAGCTTCCCTCTCTCGCACGCGCTCCGCCTCCTCCTTCGCTAGCATTACTGCTTCGCAGAAGGAGGCGACCGCCTCCCATGCCTCCTCACTCCCGACCATGGCTTGAACCAGGGCCTGACGCGAGAGGTCGCCGCCGCAGACTTAGGCCCCTGGAGTAGACCATTAACAAAAATATATTTCCTTTTTTTTAGGAGATTCTGGCTATCCACTGCGGCTCTGGTTGATGACGCCTATATTAAATGCTGAACCAGGATCCCAGGCAAAGGTGTATACACGACGTCATGTCCAAGCCAGGTCTCGCATTGGGCGCTGTTTCGGACTACTTTAGGCTAAACATTCACAGTAAAATTTTATGATAGTGAGTATTTCTACTGATATAATTTTATTCTTTCCTGTCAGTGCCAGTTCATTTTTTTTTTCAGATATGTGTTTCTAATTTAAAAATAGACATATTGTGTGTGGATGCAAGTTACCCTGGGTTCACGCATGATAGTGTTGTTTGGGCTAACCATCCGTTGAATGGTTATACAGAGAGATTAATCATGGAGAAGATTTGCATCTTTTGGGTGTTTTAATTGAGTATAATTTATGTTCCAATCTTCTAATACTTTGTGTAATTAAATTTTAGTGAGAGGTTTTAATACGTTTTTGGTTATTGTAGGAGACTCAGGGTACCCTTTGAGACCGACAATGATGACACCTATCTCAGAAACAAGGCCAGGCACTGCAGAACAATATTACCAAAGCCTGGGGCCCTATTACGAACTCATTTCCAGACAGTTTACGGCGTAAACAGAATTGCATGGCAATTTCGTATTATGAACTTATCAAACAAGCCAGTCAGAGGTCACGTGATACCCTGGCCGACTTCTGCCCGAATATTGCCTGGCAATACCGTATTACGAACCTTTTTTTGACATTTCTTTTCCTATTGTAACTGTCAAAAAGTAACTTCACAATCCATTTTGTTTACGCTGCGTCAGAAGAGCTTTTATTAAATTGTTTTGGGTTTATTTGGCGAAATTGTTCGAGTGCTATCTAATTATCAAAATAAAATATCATGTGTGACGAGTATAAAGTGTTTGAGTTCCTGGAAAGTGACTTTTCTCATCAAAATAGTGCATCAAGGAACAAAAGAAGACGACTTCGTGAGGAATATAATGCATTCGACATGGATGATGTGCAATTTGTTCAACGATATCGACTTAGCAAAGACTTGGTACTGAACCTTTGTGAGGAGCTAAGACCTCACATAGGCCTACAAAATCCACGGATTTATCAGTGGAGACTAAGGTATTTGTTTTTATTTAAGCTTAACATATTATCTTATTGATAAACTTAAAGTTTTAACGTTATTCTCATTCTAGGTTTTGGTAGCATTATCATTTTATGCTACTGGCTCCTACCAACACCCCACTGGTGATATAGGTTATCATTCAATATCCCTGTGACGTTGCAAAACAGGAAATGTAACTCGCAGCGACATCTTTAGCGGACAAATGGAATCACATTTGACAGAGCCCATAGTTTAAACAACAGATGGCGCTAGAGACCGAACGTCTCTTTAAAACTTAATATATATCAAATAAGTAGATGTAAATTAATTAAAACACACAAAAATTGCATAAAAGCATAAAGTTTAATAATTAAATAATTAGGAACATGGCGGAATCGAGAGTATTTAGTCTGTGGCATGGAAGCTTCTCGCAAAGGACTTTTCAATGACAGAGTGGAGAAATTGTGGCGTCCTTTTGGACCACAGAGGTCACAGAGAGACGAACAAATGATATTATAAAGGCACTTGTTTTTACAACGGTGACCCGAAACCCGAGGGGTTTTCAAGTGCATTAAAAGGCTGAACCCTGTGAGTATTTCGTCCTCCATTTGTTTCCCATTCTGAAAGTCCAAAGGCACATGTATTTGACTACGGAGATTTTGTTCCAGGTCTGGCTGTTTTACTAGCCTGGATATTTGAGGTCCGGGATTGATGAATGCCTGAAGCCATCCGGAGAACGTGCATTGTTCAGGTTTGGCTCGACGAGATTTGAGACAGTGTGGCCGTCCATGGTACAGGAAGGCCTTACAAATCCGAAACCTCGTTGAGGAAACATCGCCGTTCCAGGTAACAGCAATCCTGCTGGACTTCTCCCGTAGGCCGCGTCTGTTCGTGGGTACCAAGGTTTTTAACCTTGGTGCCATGCCAAGGGATTCTGTTCCACTGATTGAGTAGTCTTGCATTGAGTGAGTGAAGTCTTGCACTGATTGAGAGAGACTTGAGCATTAAGTAAGTGCTACTTGAGCACTAATTGAGTAGTAATTGAGCTGCTATTAATTATTATGAGGGAGATGCATTAGACCTGTCTACTGGGTTTATTTTCATACAAAGAGTTAGGCCTTTTGTTAATGTGTTAAGTAACAAGACCAGTAATAACTTCCTTTTGTATTAAGTTGTGTCACGGGTATACTGTACCATAGTGAGTAGGTTTCTTAACGTGCACAGCCCTGGTTGGTCAATACCTTGCGATTGAGCTAGTGGTATTTAGGCGTTCACCCGAATCCTTACAAGCGACCTGAGACGTTGCTTTGTAATATCTCATGTGGTGTACTTCTGTTATACCTTGGTACGGAGACAGGGTCTAACAGGGTTACACATCTTAGTGTGTAAGTCTGGGAGGTATTATTTATGATTAGTTGCCTCATTCACTGTATTTCTATGCAAGGTGATACTTCTTTTTATAGTGAATAAACTTTGTATGTGTATTGAGGTATGTCTTTAATTTCAGTCTTTCCAGATATTTATGTACATATACCTTTATAAATTTACTTTCACACGGTTGGAAACTTTAGGTTTCATCTACAATCCATAACCCCTATAGTGGGGAACTGTGACGGATGACGGGTGTGACATCCCAGCCAACGGTTCCAACAGTAATCAAGCAGATCACAGGGTTATTGAATTTGCCGCATATACAGGCAAAATATATTAAGTTTCCAAGTACATCTCAATAACGCAGAGCTAATGTCATAAGGTAAAAAAATGTTTAAAATTATAATCTTATATGTTTCGTCAATGCATTTGCCTAATTGAATAGTTTCTTTTTAGGTTTTTTAATAAGTTTGGTATGCTGGGAGCGTTGTATGATGGCAATATGACTGCAATCAATACATCCCGTATTGATTGCAGTCATATTGCCATCATACGTCCAACCGAAAATGTAGAGCGATTTCATTGTAGAAAACAATATCACTCATTAAATGTACAATTGTTAAGTCCTAAAACTTCAAAATAAAACATGAGCATAATGATTTCATGAATCATGAAATGAATTATATGAATACAACAACTTCCTATTTTTATTAGATGTTTAGGTAGAGAGAAAAACTACAAAGAGTAAACAGTAATTAATAAAAAGAAAAAGAAACATGAGCTGACGCAAAACAAACATAATAGGACAACAAATGTTTTACATATAATAGAATATTATATTTTTTACTTAAGAAATCAATAATTTTTCGAATATTTCTTAAAAATTAAAAAAAATCTGTCTATCAGAAAAGTCCCCAAAAGGCTGGCAGCATTACCACGTTGGATCTATCTTCTTTTAATTATGTGAGAATAATCTGAAACGAATATTTTAGATTAGTAATGCAGACCTAGAAATAATCATCCACTGAAGCATCACTTGGAGGAGCTTAGTCAAAATGAGTCTATATGGTTACTTGGTATGTAAAAAGTTTATTGTTTATACTGTCAATAATTATTTGTTATTGGTTCATAATAATAAAATAAGTCCTATGTTTAAAATAAAAAGATAATAATTGTAAACTAGCCAAATTTCTATTTTTAATACAAACTAATCAAAAGGTTTAGGTAGTGAAATAAAGTTAAATAATCTTGATGTGTCTTTTATCTTTTTTATTTTAAAAACTCAGTTAAAAAATAAAATGCAACTAAAACAAATTTAAATACAACAATAATGATCTACTAAATCAAATGAACCATTAGTTTAAGCAGTAGTTTATTTGTTTAATATGTGTTTGTGTAAAAAGTCACAATAATATTGTTTACCTTTATTTTACTACCTAAACCTTTCTATTATAGTCATTATTATTCCAACACAGCTGTAATATGCTATTTTGAATTCAGGTGATTCTGGTTACCCTTTGAGGAAATGCATGATGACTCCAATAACAAATACTGCTCCGGGTAAAATTTTATGATAGTGAGTATTTCTACTGATATAATTTTATTCTTTCCTGTCAGTGCCGGTCCTTTTTTTTTTTCAGATATGTGTTTCTAATTTAAAAATAGACATATTGTGTGTGGATGCAAGTTACCCTGGGTTCACACATGATAGTGTTGTTTGGGCTAACCATCCGTTGAATGGTTATACAGAGAGATTAATCATGGAGAAGATTTGCATCTTTTGGGTGTTTTAATTGAGTATAATTTATGTTCCAATCTTCTAATACTTTGTGTAATTAAATTTTAGTGAGAGGTTTTAATACGTTTTTGGTTATTGTAGGAGACTCAGGGTACCTTTTCAGACCGACAATGATGACACCTATCTCAGAAACAAGGCCAGGCACTGCAGAACAATATTACCAAGGCCTGGGGCCCTATTACGAACTCATTTCCAGACAGTTTACGGCGTAAACAGAACTGCATGGCAATTTCTTACTATGAACTTGTCAAACAAGCCAGTCAGAGGTCACGTGATACCCTGGCCGACTTCTGCCCGAATATTGCCTGGCAATAGCGTATTACGAACGTTTTTTTAACATTTCTTTTCCTATTATAACTGTCAAAAAGTAACTTCACAATCCATTTTGTTTACGCTGCGTCAGAAGAGCTTTTATTAAATTGTTTTGGGTTTATCTGGCGAAATTGTTCGAGTGCCATCTAATTATCAAAATAAAATATCATGTGTGACGAGTATGAAGTGTTTGAGTTCCTGGAAAGTGACTTTTCTCATCAAAATAGTGCATCAAGGAACAAAAGAAGACGACTTCGTGAGGAATATAATGCATTCGACATGGATGATGTGCAATTTGTTTAACGATATCGACTTAGCAAAGACTTGGTACTGAACCTTTGTGAAGAGCTAAGACCTCACATAGGCCTACAAAATCCACGGATTTATCAGTGGAGACTAAGTTAACATATTATCTTATTGATGAACTTAAAGTTTTAACGTTATTCTCATTCTAGGTTTTGGTAGCATTATCATTTTATGCTACTGGCTCCTACCAACACCCCACTGGTGATATAGGTTATCATTCAATATCCCAGCCAACGGTTCCAACAGTAATCAAGCAAATCACAGGGTTATTGAATTTGCCGCATATACAGGCAAAATATATTAAGTTTCCAAGTACATCTCAATAACGCAGAGCTAATGTCATAAGGTAAAATTTTGCCTAATTGAATAGTTTCTTTTTAGGTTTTTTAATAAGTTTGGTATGCTGGGAGCGTTGTATGATGGCAATATGACTGCAATCAATACATCCCGTATTGATTGCAGTCATATTGCCATCATACGTCCAACCGAAAATGTAGAGCGATTTTATTGTAGAAAACAATATCACTCATTAAATGTACAATTGTTAAGTCCTAAAACTTCAAAATAAAACATGAGCATCATGATTTCATGAATCATGAAATGAATTATATGAATACAACAACTTCCTATTTTTATTAGATGTTTAGGTAGAGAGAAAAACTACAAAGAGTAAACAGTAATTAATAAAAAGAAAAAGAAACATGAGCTGACACAAAACAAACATAATAGGACAACAAATGTTTTACATATAATAGAATATTATATTTTTTACTTAAGAAATCAATAATTTTTCAAATATTTCTTAAAAATTAAAAAAAGTCTGTCTATCAGAAAAGTCCCCAAAAGGCTGGCAGCATTACCACGTTGGATCTATCTTCTTTTAATTATGTGAGAATAATCTGAAACGAATATTTTAGATTAGTAATGCAGACCTAGAAATAATCATCCACTGAAGCATCACTTGGAGG
Organism: Hecatera dysodea; assembly: GCA_905332915.2. NCBI lineage: Eukaryota > Metazoa > Arthropoda > Insecta > Lepidoptera > Noctuidae > Hecatera > Hecatera dysodea. The sequence goes on along the minus strand of HG995290.1, from coordinate 2,752,788 downwards.
AGCTTAGTCAAAATGAGTCCATATGGTTACTTGGTATGTAAAAAGTTTATTGTTTATACTGTCAATAATTATTTGTTATTGGTTCATAATAATAAAAGAAGTCCTATGTTTAAAATAAAAAGATAATAATTGTAAACTAGCCATATTTCTATTTTTAATACAAACTAATCAAAAGGTTTAGGTAGTGAAATAAAGTTAAATAATCTTGATGTGTCTTTTATCTTTTTTATTTTAAAAACTCAGTTAAAAAATAAAATGCAACTAAAACAAATTTAAATACAACAATAATGATCTACTAAATCAAATGAACCATTTGTTTAAGCAGTAGTTTATTTGTTTAATATGTGTTTGTGTAAAAAGTCACAATAATATTGTTTACCTTTATTTTACTACCTAAACCTTTCTATTATAGTCATTATTATTCCAACACAGCTGTAATATGCTATTTTGAATTCAGGTGATTCTGGTTACCCTTTGAGGAAATGCATGATGACTCCAATAACAAATACTGCTCCGGGTACCCAGGAAGCATACTATACTGGAGTACATGTGAGGACTCGAAATGTCATAGAGAGAACGATTGGACTCCTTAAAGCTCGTTTCCGACGTTTACTGGTGCATCGAGTTCTTCATTATACACCGCAAGTGGCAGCAACCATAGTTAATGCTTGTGTGGTGCTACACAACATGAGCGTCCGGTCAAATTTACCAGTACCGGAGCTCACTGAACAGGAGGCTGTGCAAGAAGCGACAATGCAGCAAAGGGATAGTACTTACCATGTCGATCAGCGACCATCCAGCAGCAACAGCGAGTTGAATGAAGGTTTAACTGACAGGCGCGCCCTCGTCTCTAGCCTCTGGACCTCCCACAACCCTTAAAATTAAAATAACTTTATTATATTTTTAGTTTGTAGTTAATTCATTTTAACATTTCTCTTTAATTTTTTGCATTTCTATATCTTGTTATGTGTAATTTAAATGTATTTCTGTTTATGTTCATTCCCCAGAATTAGCTTGCATAATGACAGATTATGAGTTCCTAAAATTGTTTACTTTATTTGACAAATAATTTGATTTAATGTTTTGTATTGTGTAAATTATTTTGCATACTATTTGTGTAAATACAAACCTATCAATTTTATTTTTATTCTTAGAAGCGCTTGCAATGTTAGACGTGCAGCTTGAAAAACTCCATTTGCAGTAAGCTTCCGTCTCTGAGGGGATCACCGGAATAGATAGACACACGAAATGAAACGATCTTTTGCATTCCATGCAGTTTATAAAATCTTTGCTGTCCTCCAAACAACAACGATCGCTGGTACAGCCCCACGATTGTGTTAAGTCGACATTTCTTTGGTCTTATGACACTTCCTCGCTTAATTCAGCCAGAGCACAAACACAAAAGTGTACACTAATAAAAGCTCAGCGTCGGCATGACGGCGAGTTCGCGAGAAGACCGTCGCAAGCGCCGTGTAGTACGGGGCGCTTACGCGTTGTATTACAGCGCACAGATGCTAAGCAATAGACGGTAGGCAAATTTATTTTCAAAGTTAAATTGGTCTATATTCCTAAAACTATGCACTAACTCACTAGGGTACTGTCACAGGTTTATGTCAGTTATCACCAACTAACAGCTTTACACTTTCAATAGCACTTTTTATAAGTGTATGCACTGATTTTTAATACTTAAATGGAGCAACAATAAGTAGCAGTTACACGCACAACGCACTCAGATTAAATTTTGAGTAAGATGATGTCATAGAAAAAAGTTTCTGTTGCTTGGTGGTTAATACTTTAATGGAGCAACAATAAGTAGCAGTTACACGCACAACGCACGCAGATTGAGTTTTGAGTAAGATGATGTCATAGAAAAAAGTTTCTGTTGCTTGGTGGCGTTCCAGAGAAACCAGGTGAGAAAGTTCCTGAAACCGTGGCAACCATTCTGCAGACTAAGCTTGGTTTCAAAGATCTGGCACCCCCTTCACTGACTGTATGTCACAGACTGGGCTCTGCCATAGAAGGCCGCCCCAGACCAATCCTGCTACGGTGCGCTGACACCACTATCCGCGATGAGATTTGGAAAACCAAGACCAAATTGAAGGGATGGATCTCCTTATGTGGTATCGGAATTACTCACTCGACAGCGGCAGTCTACTTTTATGACAGCGCGCAAGTTGTTTGGCGAGACAAACGTGTGAACCATGGACGGCAATATCAACGTCAAACTTCCTGATGGCAATCGAACCCGGGTTAACAGTCTTGAGGAGGTCGTCGCGCTTGCAGCGGAGCATGGCAAATCCCTGGATCAAGAGGTTCATCCGGTTTCCAGCTCTAAAAGTGCGCTGTCTTCGACTCGGTCAAAGCGGAATACAAAGAAAAAATAGTATGATTCGGTATTTATTTTGTTTGGTAACTTTTGTATCAGTGTGTGCGTGTTTCCTATCTGTTTTTATTCTGTAAATCTGTTAATTGATTTTGCAATAAGCACGTCACGAAATTTGTGTTCGTATATAACCCGGTTCATTAAAGAAAGGAATCTAAAATAGCGGTGCTTATCATTTTCTCTCGCTCGCACACTAGTGCCGTCTATACTCACTCTCGCGCGTACCGTAAGCAGAAAAAGAATAGTCTTGATTTGCTTCCCCGCTGTCTTGACGCGCTTAGTTATCCTTTTTACGAATTCCTCGTTATAGTGTTCTGCTATTTTTCCGTTGTTACCTGTAATGTTATTGAGTTTTGTTTTATTAAAATTGATTGAGTCAGGCGTTACTTTGCGGAAATCCATTTTAAATTTGAAAATGAAAACATATCTAGTTTTAATTTCCGCGAATATTAGTGGGTTGCAGGTATGCACCTCCCTCCCGCCCGCTATATTATGCACATGTAAGATTACAAGGCAAATCAGTGTTGCCATATATACAGATTTACGGCCGAACCCAATAACCGATCTATCACATACTGGAGATAGAAAAACAAATGAAACAACAGAAAACCTATACAATTTTTCTTGATTTTTCTGTTGTTTCATTTGTTTTTCTATCTCCAGTATGTGATAGATCGGTTATTGGGTTTGGCCGTTATCTGTATCTATACATATTTTTCATCACCAATACAGATTACAGATTTAGCATAACTTTTATACAGATTTTCGTCATTTTCGCTTCCTCACATAATCTATGATGAAATGATTGAAAATGTATCTCTTTTTAGTGTATAATAATTTAGTGTTTATTTATTGCCTTCAACATTTTTTTCCCTGCTCTGTGTAAATCATTGTCCCTGGCAACATTTATAGCGTACTGAAGGGATTCCCCGAAACTTCAAACATAAGTTTCGGGGAATCCCTTCAGTACAAATGAATGAACGGAATGAGCAGTATGAAACGATTTGTTTGGTTGGAGTTACTTCTAGTTCTAGTCGAGTATCGCGAGTCGTATTTGCGCTGTTTCTTGACTTTCTTGTCGATTTTGTGTTGTGACTTGTGTGTGCAGTGCTGCATTCTAAGAAAATTAAAATTGATCACTCTCAGTGTGAAGTAAATAACTTGTTAATATGCTCGCGAAAAAGTCACGAAATACGCAGCGTTTTAATCAGACTTGGCTGGAAGAAAGCAGTTTTAAATCGTGGTTAACAAAAAGTAAAAAGGGAGAAGATTACGCATACTGTAAATTTTGTTTATCAGACCTTGCAATCGGTGGTGGGGGGAAAAATGATCTTGTGCGACATATGAAAACAACTAAACACCTAAACTCAGTTCCTGGATCTTCTGCCATTCAAAAACCAGTCACAGCTTTTTTTCAAAAAGGTACGATTGCTGATGATGTAAAAACAGGTGAAGTTCTATTGGCGTCTTTTGTAGCTGAGCATAACCTTTCAATGAATGTCATGGAACACCTTCCTCAACTCATAAAAACAATATGTAAGGATAGTCCCACTGCACAAGAACCTGCGTGTAGTCGCACCAAAACCACAGCTATTATTAAATCTGTTACGGGAGACACTGAAAAAGAAAACCTAATTGCCGATTTAAAAATTCGAAAATTCTCACTGCTTATTGATGAAAGTACGGACAGAGGATGTGTCAAGCTTTTATGCATTGTTGTTAGATATTATAGAAACAAAAAAATTAAAGATGCGTTCTTTGCACTAATACCCGTTCAAGATGCGACAGGCGAAAAACTTTACGAACATCTAGTAAAATTATTTACAGATAATGATATTCCATATAAAGACAATTTGGTTGGATTTGCCGCCGACGGAGCTAATGCTATGATGGGTCAGCATAATTCTGTAGCAAGCAGATTATTAGAAGATATTCCCCATTTGTATGTTGTAAAATGCATTTGCCACTCATTCGCATTATGCGCGTCCTATGCATGTACAAAATTACCGCGTGAACCTGAAGGCCTTGTAAGGGATGTATACAATTATATCAGTACGAGTCCGAAACGAACAGGTTTACTAAAGGAATTTCAAGAGTTTCTTGCACTAAAGCCCCATAAAATCCTGCATCCATGCCAAACACGTTGGCTCTCACTTCGCAGTGCGGTAGTGCGGATTCTAGAGCAATATGAAGCACTCAAGTTGTTTTTTATTGATGCTGTGACGACAGATCGTTTAAACTCAGCGGATTCTATTTTACATATGCTGAACAACCCGTACAACAAAATGTACTTGCAGTTTCTTGAATTTTCTTTGGATTTTTCACAAAATTTAATCAAGCTATGCAGTCCGAAAAGCCTCAAATTCAATCGATTCATGAGCATTTGTGCCGCATATTTAAATCATTCCTGGATTGCTATATGAATAGCTCATATTTATTTGAGACTGAGCTCCACAATGTCCAGCATGATAACCCACGACACTACAAACCACTTGATGATCTTTATCTTGGCGCGAATGTTGCTGTATCGTTGTCTACTGCTCCTAATTTGAATCCAAATGATGTACATGTATTAAAATCCCGTTACAATTTTGGAAATAACACCACAAAAAGTTTAAACTTTCTCAATCCCATTATTGTTAAACGGCGCAGTATACCATCATTGACTCACATTGCACAGGCTTTTCCTAATATAATCGGACAAGAACATTTTCAAACATTGGACAATGAGTGGCGACAATTGAGAATGAATGACGACCTTCTAGAATCAAGCGCAGAAGATACAGAATTGTTTTGGCATCAAGTCAATTGTGCACAAGACTTAGATGGACAATCATTATATCCAACTCTTCTGCAATTTGTTACTGCTTTACTAAGTCTCCCTCATTCCAGTGCCGCAGTGGAAAGAATATTTTCCGCAGTAAATTTAATTAAAACAAAAACAAGAAACCATTTAGGCACTGAAACGATTGAGGGACTTCTTTTAACGAAACAACTTCTTAGTGATGAACCCTGTTATAAACTCCAAGTTGATAAAAAAATGATTGTTAAAATGAATAAAAATATGTACAAAAAATAATAAATATTGTTTTCTTAAACAGATTTTGTACAGATTTTATTACAGTTTTACAGATTTTATACAGATTTTAGTGTTTTGTGTTCATACAGATTTTGTACAGATTTTTCGACCGTTCTATCCAGATTTCTCGATCTGGCGTGTGGCAACACTGAGGCAAATGCAAGGATTTTATGCACATGCAGGAAGGCAAAGCAAAACCCAACACCATTACCGACACGTGTTTCGCCTCTCCACGAGGCATCCTCAGGGGACGTGTTGACTCGCTGACCGTTGAGTTGCGACTGAGAAATTAGTATTTTTTTTTTTTTTTTGAATGGACTACTCGCAGTTCAGCACATTGAGGCTGGTTACTGCTCAACCGGGGGAAATTAGTACAAGGCACCCCCCGTTTTATACACTGCCACCGTTGGTTATTTGTGTACAACTACCCACAAACATTCGCAGTAAAGGGGAAGAAACTAAATTCGTCTGGTCATTCAACAGTGCAAAATTATTATTATTATGTTTCAAAATCTCTAATTGTTCCAAAACACACAGCCGGAAACCCTTTTCACAAACATGTAGTATATTAAAACTATTGTTGTCGCGCAAAGAATGGCCGGTATCAATTAGATGTTTCGCGAAATTCGATTTGTCCGGTTCGCGTTCAAACAATAACATGTCGCATAATTTAATTACGGGAGGAACTTGAAAATGTGATTTTTTGTTTGTTGAGATTTTAACGATTTTAGTGTCAAATGAAAGGTAGAGGTCTACAACCATTTTGTTCTTTAAAATTATGTAAATCGGTCAACGTGTTTACGAGATAATCGCTAATTAGTATAGTGAAAATGTAAGCAAACCTGAATATTTGATGTTTTCGAACGGAATTCCTTATCGCACATGATACCATTTCTAATTTATTCATGAATACCTTTACATTGTAGGTAAGCTCGCCGAGCAAACATCGACGAATATGTGCGCCCAAGAAGAGAAAACGGGGACAGAATAACACACGTGTTCCTGTCGACAATTTCGATATCTGCGCAATCGGAAATATAGTTAACTCTATTTATGATGTACGCAAACAAGTGCCTACACTCAACAAAATATTGGCGACCGCCAAACAGGATTTGAATTTCAAGGGATCGAAAACAACATTGGGCCACAATTTCCTCAAATATTTAAAGGAAAAACTTATTCCTAATCTGCCGACAGAGAGCATCATAGTTATGGATAACACGTCATAACCACAGTATGCAAGTTAAAAAAGCGCCAACATCAGCCAACCGGAAGGAGTAAATAAAAAAATATATGGAGGAGAATAATATCGTATTTGAAGAAAAGTGGACAAAAGCAGAGTTTTTAACTCAAATGAAGAAAAAACTACCTGAGAAACGATGTGTGGTTGACGAATTATTAAAATCTCACGGATGTTGAAGTCTTAAGATTGCCCTGACCTTACAATGGCGATTTAAATCCTATAGAGCATGTTTGGAATCTTATAAAACAAAGGGTTGCCGACAAAAACGTGGAACAGCACGCAAATAAAATTGAACAAAGAAGCAATTGCATCCATTACTTCGGAAGACTGGAAAAAACAAATTAATCACATTAAACGGGTTGAGAAGACGTACTGGACAAGAAATGTGTTTGGCCGTTATCTGTATCTATACATATTTTTCATCACCAATACAGATTACAGATTTAGCATAACTTTTATACAGATTTTCGTCATTTTCGCTTCCTCACATAATCTATGATGAAATGATTGAAAATGTATCTCTTTTTAGTGTATAATAATTTAGTGTTTATTTATTGCCTTCAACATTTTTTTCCCTGCTCTGTGTAAATCATTGTCCCTGGCAACATTTATAGCGTACTGAAGGGATTCCCCGAAACTTCAAACATAAGTTTCGGGGAATCCCTTCAGTACAAATGAATGAACGGAATGAGCAGTATGAAACGATTTGTTTGGTTGGAGTTACTTCTAGTTCTAGTCGAGTATCGCGAGTCGTATTTGCGCTGTTTCTTGACTTTCTTGTCGATTTTGTGTTGTGACTTGTGTGTGCAGTGCTGCATTCTAAGAAAATTAAAATTGATCACTCTCAGTGTGAAGTAAATAACTTGTTAATATGCTCGCGAAAAAGTCACGAAATACGCAGCGTTTTAATCAGACTTGGCTGGAAGAAAGCAGTTTTAAATCGTGGTTAACAAAAAGTAAAAAGGGAGAAGATTACGCATACTGTAAATTTTGTTTATCAGACCTTGCAATCGGTGGTGGGGGGAAAAATGATCTTGTGCGACATATGAAAACAACTAAACACCTAAACTCAGTTCCTGGATCTTCTGCCATTCAAAAACCAGTCACAGCTTTTTTTCAAAAAGGTACGATTGCTGATGATGTAAAAACAGGTGAAGTTCTATTGGCGTCTTTTGTAGCTGAGCATAACCTTTCAATGAATGTCATGGAACACCTTCCTCAACTCATAAAAACAATATGTAAGGATAGTCCCACTGCACAAGAACCTGCGTGTAGTCGCACCAAAACCACAGCTATTATTAAATCTGTTACGGGAGACACTGAAAAAGAAAACCTAATTGCCGATTTAAAAATTCGAAAATTCTCACTGCTTATTGATGAAAGTACGGACAGAGGATGTGTCAAGCTTTTATGCATTGTTGTTAGATATTATAGAAACAAAAAAATTAAAGATGCGTTCTTTGCACTAATACCCGTTCAAGATGCGACAGGCGAAAAACTTTACGAACATCTAGTAAAATTATTTACAGATAATGATATTCCATATAAAGACAATTTGGTTGGATTTGCCGCCGACGGAGCTAATGCTATGATGGGTCAGCATAATTCTGTAGCAAGCAGATTATTAGAAGATATTCCCCATTTGTATGTTGTAAAATGCATTTGCCACTCATTCGCATTATGCGCGTCCTATGCATGTACAAAATTACCGCGTGAACCTGAAGGCCTTGTAAGGGATGTATACAATTATATCAGTACGAGTCCGAAACGAACAGGTTTACTAAAGGAATTTCAAGAGTTTCTTGCACTAAAGCCCCATAAAATCCTGCATCCATGCCAAACACGTTGGCTCTCACTTCGCAGTGCGGTAGTGCGGATTCTAGAGCAATATGAAGCACTCAAGTTGTTTTTTATTGATGCTGTGACGACAGATCGTTTAAACTCAGCGGATTCTATTTTACATATGCTGAACAACCCGTACAACAAAATGTACTTGCAGTTTCTTGAATTTTCTTTGGATTTTTCACAAAATTTAATCAAGCTATGCAGTCCGAAAAGCCTCAAATTCAATCGATTCATGAGCATTTGTGCCGCATATTTAAATCATTCCTGGATTGCTATATGAATAGCTCATATTTATTTGAGACTGAGCTCCACAATGTCCAGCATGATAACCCACGACACTACAAACCACTTGATGATCTTTATCTTGGCGCGAATGTTGCTGTATCGTTGTCTACTGCTCCTAATTTGAATCCAAATGATGTACATGTATTAAAATCCCGTTACAATTTTGGAAATAACACCACAAAAAGTTTAAACTTTCTCAATCCCATTATTGTTAAACGGCGCAGTATACCATCATTGACTCACATTGCACAGGCTTTTCCTAATATAATCGGACAAGAACATTTTCAAACATTGGACAATGAGTGGCGACAATTGAGAATGAATGACGACCTTCTAGAATCAAGCGCAGAAGATACAGAATTGTTTTGGCATCAAGTCAATTGTGCACAAGACTTAGATGGACAATCATTATATCCAACTCTTCTGCAATTTGTTACTGCTTTACTAAGTCTCCCTCATTCCAGTGCCGCAGTGGAAAGAATATTTTCCGCAGTAAATTTAATTAAAACAAAAACAAGAAACCATTTAGGCACTGAAACGATTGAGGGACTTCTTTTAACGAAACAACTTCTTAGTGATGAACCCTGTTATAAACTCCAAGTTGATAAAAAAATGATTGTTAAAATGAATAAAAATATGTACAAAAAATAATAAATATTGTTTTCTTAAACAGATTTTGTACAGATTTTATTACAGTTTTACAGATTTTATACAGATTTTAGTGTTTTGTGTTCATACAGATTTTGTACAGATTTTTCGACCGTTCTATCCAGATTTCTCGATCTGGCGTGTGGCAACACTGAGGCAAATGCAAGGATTTTATGCACATGCAGGAAGGCAAAGCAAAACCCAACACCATTACCGACACGTGTTTCGCCTCTCCACGAGGCATCCTCAGGGGACGTGTTGACTCGCTGACCGTTGAGTTGCGACTGAGAAATTAGTATTTTTTTTTTTTTTTTGAATGGACTACTCGCAGTTCAGCACATTGAGGCTGGTTACTGCTCAACCGGGGGAAATTAGTACAAGGCACCCCCCGTTTTATACACTGCCACCGTTGGTTATTTGTGTACAACTACCCACAAACATTCGCAGTAAAGGGGAAGAAACTAAATTCGTCTGGTCATTCAACAGTGCAAAATTATTATTATTATGTTTCAAAATCTCTAATTGTTCCAAAACACACAGCCGGAAACCCTTTTCACAAACATGTAGTATATTAAAACTATTGTTGTCGCGCAAAGAATGGCCGGTATCAATTAGATGTTTCGCGAAATTCGATTTGTCCGGTTCGCGTTCAAACAATAACATGTCGCATAATTTAATTACGGGAGGAACTTGAAAATGTGATTTTTTGTTTGTTGAGATTTTAACGATTTTAGTGTCAAATGAAAGGTAGAGGTCTACAACCATTTTGTTCTTTAAAATTATGTAAATCGGTCAACGTGTTTACGAGATAATCGCTAATTAGTATAGTGAAAATGTAAGCAAACCTGAATATTTGATGTTTTCGAACGGAATTCCTTATCGCACATGATACCATTTCTAATTTATTCATGAATACCTTTACATTGTAGGTAAGCTCGCCGAGCAAACATCGACGAATATGTGCGCCCAAGAAGAGAAAACGGGGACAGAATAACACACGTGTTCCTGTCGACAATTTCGATATCTGCGCAATCGGAAATATAGTTAACTCTATTTATGATGTACGCAAACAAGTGCCTACACTCAACAAAATATTGGCGACCGCCAAACAGGATTTGAATTTCAAGGGATCGAAAACAACATTGGGCCACAATTTCCTCAAATATTTAAAGGAAAAACTTATTCCTAATCTGCCGACAGAGAGCATCATAGTTATGGATAACACGTCATAACCACAGTATGCAAGTTAAAAAAGCGCCAACATCAGCCAACCGGAAGGAGTAAATAAAAAAATATATGGAGGAGAATAATATCGTATTTGAAGAAAAGTGGACAAAAGCAGAGTTTTTAACTCAAATGAAGAAAAAACTACCTGAGAAACGATGTGTGGTTGACGAATTATTAAAATCTCACGGATGTTGAAGTCTTAAGATTGCCCTGACCTTACAATGGCGATTTAAATCCTATAGAGCATGTTTGGAATCTTATAAAACAAAGGGTTGCCGACAAAAACGTGGAACAGCACGCAAATAAAATTGAACAAAGAAGCAATTGCATCCATTACTTCGGAAGACTGGAAAAAACAAATTAATCACATTAAACGGGTTGAGAAGACGTACTGGACAAGAAATGTGATCAGAGAAAAATAAATAGAGGATTTTATTATTTAGGACCAGAAAGCAGTGATTCTGACGCAGATACCGAGAAGTCATCGGACGATAATGAAAACGAGGATTCTTGGGATTCCCTCTTTATTCTACAGCTTACCCGGTTTTGTCCTTATTCGCAATGACCACAGAGGAAAAAGAGCCGGGGGTGTCAAAATCATATATTCTTCGCCGGGAACAGTCAGGGGCTTTGCCGAATACTTAGTCCTTTAAATTGATGACAAGGGGGTTAAAGCCATTCTGGAAGTAGTCTACTACTACCTGCTATTGATTATTTCTCTACTCTTGATTCTCTTTTTGAATACCTCTCCTCAGAGCACAAACATCTCACAGGTGATTGGGTGATTTCAACACCGATCTCTTGAAAGATAATTCTAGATCATGCAGACTGAGAGCAATCCTGGAATCGTCGAGTCTATCTCTTCTCAAACTGAATCCGACTCATCATAATCTCGACACGAACGATTCTTGGCTTGATCTCATTGCACGCTTCCTCAATAAATCTGGTTGCTAGCCATGGGCAAATTGCTGTACTTGGGTTATCTAGGCACGACTTAATCTACCTCACTTATAAAATTAAGCCTCCCAAACAGCGCCCTGCTATTGTGTTTCTCCGGAATTTCGCGAGGATAGAAAAGGACCAGCTCAATGGTGATGTAAGGGCTGTTGATTGGATCGATGTCGAACAAGCATCATCAGTAGATGATAAAGTGGAGTTATATAAGTCTGTACTTCACCTCATTGATGCACATTTCTATAACCTCCCTACAGACTGGGGTATTTCCCGCAATCTGGCGTAAGGCCTTCTTAATCCCTCTTCCTAAAATATCCAACCCCAGTTTATTATAATCACTATAAACCAATCTCCATTCTCCCTTTCCTATCTAAGATCCTGGAAGCAGTTGCTCTTAAACAAATATCTACCTTTGTGTTTGGGAACAATCTGCTATCCCTTTCCAATCAGGTTTTCGGCCACAGCTTTGCTTAAGGTTACAGAAGACGTTAGGAATGGCCTGGAGAATTCAAGATTAACGATGTTAGATTTAATAGATTTCTCCAACGCTTTTAACACCGTTGATCATGACGTCCTCCTGGCTATTCTGTCTCAAATTGGTGTTTCTTTGTTGGCACGGTATTGGTTTTCATCTTATCTTCGTGGTCGTCAGCAAGCGGTTCGTGCTGATCAGAAATTTTCTGGTGCACTCCGAAAACAGGCATTCCACAAGGCGGTATACTCTCTCCACTCTTATTTTCTCTATTCATAAACTCTATTACCGTTATCCTCAAATGCTCTTACCATCTGTACGCTGATGACCTACAGCTCTACGCGCAAACTGACATTGACAGCCTGGACATTTGGGTTTACTGTCAATGTCAGTAAATGTCAGGCTATCCTTATTGGTAGTACATATTTTGTACGTAACTTGGACACCAGCGAACTATTACCACTTACTTTCAACAATACCGTCATCCCTCTCTCGCCACACGTTAATGACAAGTTGGAATAAGCAGATTGCCCAAGTTAGCCAGAGAGTAACTTTCACACTGCGATCTCTCTATAGATTCAAGCATTTTCTTCCTTCAAGTGCCTTTATCTGCCGAGAAAAAGAAAGACATTAATGCCATGTAAAACCTTATAAAATAATTAATCTAAAATTTTAAGCCAGATTTTGTAAGCAAGTAAAACTCTTACAACGTTATGACTTGCATAAATGATGGCACTTACATAGAATGTTTTGTATTTATCAAAAATAAAAATAAATAACTTATTTCTGTGTTTCGGAAGATAACAAATTCATATGTTAATTACTTGTATTGAATGCCAGTTTATTAATAAAACTTGTAATAATTAATTCGTTTTTCATTTAACAATTTAAACAGTTTTTATGTCTACTGGAAACTTATTTTTGGCAATTATAACGTTATGGTTTGGCCCCCTCCCCTTCCCCTATGGAAAACCCCTCAATTAATGTGAGGGCAGAGAAAGCGCTCACTAAGCGCCGAATGACCGCTATGTCCGCTGAAGTGCGGGAGGAGTTCGTATATCGCAAGCGACAAGCTGAACTTCAACGGGTTCTCCTGCCCGAAGCGCCCCGCAAAAAAAACAAACACGTTAATTACTTCATAATAATAATTTCAATACGGTCGATATTCCTGTTCAGTTACTATAAATGAGATTTATATGATAACCAGCAGAAGACGAGCCCGCCCCCGAACCTGAGGCTGACCCTGAACTCGAGCTTGAATCTGTATTCTAGCCCGAACCTGTACTCTAGCCCGAACCAGGACAGGTACGCCATAAGCTGATACTGTCCCGAACTCCCCCTATAGTTCGCCTAACCGACTCTCAACGGTACAAAGTTTAGAGTGGGCTTCACGGACACCTCAGAAGAGGCGACATCACTCTCCATCCGAATAAGTAACTCACACATAACACACGTGCCTCGGAAAGCACGTAAAGCCGTTGATCCCGGCTGTCATTTGGAGATCTTTGGCAGTCGTTACGAATTGTCAGGAAGACATGTGACTTTCACCAACCCGCACTGGGCCCGCGTGGTGGATTACGGCACATTCCCTCTCCTACAGAAGAGGCCTGAGTCCCAGCAGTGGGAACATTAAAAGGCTGATTATGTTAATATACGAGGTAAGTTCAGGGGCGTAGCTACCGCCGTATCAGCAGTGTCAATGCTACCGGGGAAGCCTGAAAATCTGACACCAGTCTTGCCAAGAAGTACCGTGTTCCCTAGATAATGGGTTGTGGAGGTCTAGTAGGCAGCCGATTCACGTAATATACTGGTATTCAAATGAATCTGGTTTGACTGGGAGCCGACCCCAATATAGACGGGAAAAGGCTAGGCAGATGATGATATAACAGAAAAAAGTTTTGAAGTTACGATCGACAACCGTACGTGCCTAACAACGACTACTACAGCTTTGACTGTAAGGACAGGGCGAACTTTACTGGACGACGAGACACTTTTACGGGTTTATAGGGACCTACGTTTGACATAACAGACAAGACTCCTGTTGACATTTTTTACAAAATGTTTGACACTGATTTTATTGACCGACTTTGCACAGAAACTAACCGCTATGCAGAGCAGAAGACAATTCACTTAAACGCGGAGAATAAGCTGCTTTCAACATCGCGTCTGCATAGATGGACTCCGACTGACTGCAACGAAATGGTAACGTTTTTAACAGTGTTCATTCTGCAAGGCTGTATCTGTTACCAGAGGCGGAAGAATACTTCTCTTTTAACGGGTTTGGGACCATGCCGTATTTTTCACGTATTTACTAGATAGTAAATACTCTTTAAAAAAAGTGCCAAATCTATAACAGAACCAACACCAAGCACAATTGCAGTAGACCCATATGTTTTTAAAGAAAGTCAAGATAAACAAACAGATCCTTCAAAGCCAAAAAAAGAAAAACAAAAAATTACACATTTTTTTCAGGTCTAAAAAACTGGCGATGTAAAATCAGCGTAATTGAAAAAAAAACAGAAATTTGTTGCTAATTAGTTGCTAAGAAATTAATTTTTTTGCTCTAACGATCGCAAAAAATCGGCAAAAGCGCTAACATTTCATTAAGATAGCGTGGAAATCACTGGATGTGGACTGATCGATCAAGCGAATAGGGGTCAATTTGTTGCTAATTTGTTGCTGAAAGATGCTAAGCTGAAAGAAATTTTAAAAATAAAATTTGTTTTTTTTTAGGGATGTTTCCTGAGTAAAAAATATATGATTATGTTTAGTCCGTCAGTTAGACTATAGAAAAATATTGGACACGTATTTTTTGCTTTATCAAATCTATAAAAACTGACGAAGATACAAAGCATCAAAGATCAGGAGTGGGGGCTTGTGACGTTACGGCTCGCTAAAAATTGTAGCGAGTAGTGACGTCACACGAGTTTTCAACGCTCTGTATCGGCTTCATTTTTTGTTTACGTGAAAAAAGAAAAAATACGCGTCCAATATTTTTTGGAAATCTATCTGACGGACTAATTAGATTTTTTTAGTCAACTACCCTATTATGCCAAAATAAATAATATCCACGCCAGCTTAACTCTCGAGTTTTCCGTAAAAAAACTATTGTAAAAATTAGTTGCTGCTCATACTACAGCTAGTTTGAGTACAGAGAGACAGCAACAAAATAAAAACCGGGAGTCAAGACAAGTTGGACATCGGTATACAAAAAAACCGGTCACGCTAGCTTAACTCTAGCTTTTCCGTGGAAAAACTATAGTAAAAATTTGTTGCTGCTCATGTTGCGGCTTGTTTTAGCATAGAGAGTCAGCAACAAAATAAAAACCGGAAGTCAAGACAAGTTGGAGATCGGTTTGCAAAAAAAGTCATACAAAGAAACATAAGAATATAAAACAAAGTTTCTAAAAATTAATTTACATTTATGCGTAACAGGAAATGCCATTATTTTTGAAGTATTCGACAGAGGAACGAACGAGATAATGAAGTTAAATTCTTTGCCACGGACATTCAAAAATCCTGGGAACATGAAAGAAATTTACAAGCTCGTTGGAGCAGTAGATTTCATGCCCTGCAGTCAACCTTCGATCTTCGTCGGATGTAAGGTTAGGACACTTTACGGTCATGTGCCTACGGGGTACTCAATAGATAGAATACAACGATTGATACGAAAAAGCAATAATCCGAAAAAATACACATTCAATTAATCCCCGAATAATGTTGTATGCTAAAATCAACTAACAAAAATTTTGAGCAATAAAAATAAATTAATATTATAACTCATGTTTTTAATGGTTTTGGTCACTTTATATGCATGCCGATCTCCAACTTCTCTTCACTTCCGGTTTTTATTTTGTTGCTGACTCTCTCTGCTAAAACAAGCTGCAGCAACAAATTTTAACTATAGTTTTTCCACGGAAAAATCGTTAGTTAAACTATCGTGGCCAGATTTATTGTAAACCGATCTCCAACTTGTCTTGACTTCCGGTTTTTATTTTGTTGCTGACTCTCTATGCTAAAACAATCCGCAACATGAGCAGCAACAAATTTTTACTATAGTTTTTCCACGGAAAAGTCTAGAGTTAAGCTAGCGTGACCGGTTTTTTTTGTATACCGATGTCCAACTTGTCTTGAATTCCGGTTTTTATTTTGTTGCTGACTCTCTATGCTAAAACAAGCCGCAGCATGAGCAGCAACAAATTTTCACTTTAGTTTTTCCACGGAAAAATCGTTAGTTAAACTATCGTGGCCAGATTTATTGTAAACCGATCTCCAATTTGTCCTGACTTCCGGTTTTTATTTTGTTGCTGACTCTCTATGCTAAAACAAGCCGCAACATGAGCAGCAACAAATTTTTACTATAGTTTTTCCACGGAAAAGTCTAGAGTTAAGCTAGCGTGACCGGTTTTTTTTGTATACCGATGTCCAACTTGTCTTGAATTCCGGTTTTTATTTTGTTGCTGACTCTCTATGCTAAAACAATCCGCAACATGAGCAGCAACAAATTTTTACTATAGTTTTTCCACGGAAAAGTCTAGAGTTAAGCTAGCGTGACCGGTTTTTTTTGTATACCGATGTCCAACTTGTCTTGAATTCCGGTTTTTATTTTGTTGCTGACTCTCTATGCTAAAACAAGCCGCAGCATGAGCAGCAACAAATTTTCACTTTAGTTTTTCCACGGAAAAATCGTTAGTTAAACTATCATGGCCAGATTTATTGTAAACCGATCTCCAATTTGTCCTGACTTCCGGTTTTTATTTTGTTGCTGACTCTCTATGCTAAAACAAGCCGCAACATGAGCAGCAACAAATTTTTACTATAGTTTTTCCACGGAAAAGTCTAGAGTTAAGCTAGCGTGACCGGTTTTTTTTGTATACCGATGTCCAACTTGTCTTGAATTCCGGTTTTTATTTTGTTGCTGACTCTCTATGCTAAAACAAGCCGCAGCATGAGCAGCAACAAATTTTCACTTTAGTTTTTCCGCCGAAAAATCGTTAGTTAAGCTAGCGTGGCCGGTTTTTTTGTAAACCGATCTCCAACTTGTCTTGACTTTCGGTTTTTATTTTGTTGTTGTCTCTCTGTACTCAAACTAGCTGTAGTATGAGCAGCAAATAATTTTTACAATAGTTTTTTTACGGAAAACTCGAGAGTTAAGCTGGCGTGGACATTATTTATTTTGGCATAATTAAAAAAAAAAAAAAACAAATTTTATTTTTAAAATTTCTTTCAGCTTAGCATCTTTCAGCAACAAATTAGCAACAAATTGACCCCTATTCGCTTGATCGATCAGTCCACATCCAGTGATTTCCACACTATCTTAATGAAAAGTTAGCGCTATTGCCGATTTTTTGCGATCGGTTAGAGCAAAAAAATTAATTTCTTAGCAACTAATTAGCAACAAAAAAGCAACAAATTTCTGTGTTTTTTTTTTTCAATTCCGCTGATTTTACATCGCCAGTTTTTTAGACCTCATTTTTTCACAAAATTACATTCTGTTGAATACGTCGTATCAAAGATGGCTGCTTTGGATGGCCTGCCCTTCAAAACATTTTGTTCTTCCGAGGAGCTTAGCAAACTTTTTATCAAAAGTGGATACTACTATAAATGATGACTCCCTTGATGCACTTGTATCCTTACGGTCATTCTATCAAAGTAAAAATTAGTTTAGCCGTGTAACTATAATTTTGAATTTTTAATCTATATCTATAAGAATGACCGATTTATTTTGTTTCGGTAAATTAGGAATAAGACTTCTATTTTAATTAATATTTAAATAATATATTTTGATCATATTTTACGTACTGGTGATTTTGCCTGTTTGTATTTTATGATAGTTAAATTTTTATTCAATATTTTGTGATTTTGTGAAATTACCAAATGTTCTATATTATTCTTCAATACTTAAGGTGAGTACCCAGGGGCGTGCGCTCCATATAGGCAATTAGGCTAAGCCTACCCTACCATAGCAACGGATAAATAAAACAAATGTATTTATTGTAACTATGCAATAAAATAAAACAAAAATATTTAATAACTCATAACGCCTACTATATTATGCTTATAGCAACTTCTCGCCCGTGCGTGTGACGTCTTTCAAACTACGCTGTTCCTACGAAACGGTTCACATAGGCCACAATACGGAGAGCCTTATTTCAATTGATAAATTTATGCATGTGTGCAAATGTTCTTGTGTATGTACGCCCATAATTTACACACACATGTATAAATTATGGGCGTTTCTAGGCTCGCTGGAGCCCACTACACGGATCCTGATTGGTTCACCACACAATTCAAGGACAAGTAGTAAAATTTTATGAATGGAAATCGCTTAACAGGTTTGCCAATTTGAGAATAATAATTTCCTTAATAACTTATAGATATAGTTTAAAAAAACTGGTTAGTATTATCAAAAGTATAAAATGTACAAAATAAATGTTAAATTGTAATTAATAACCCTCTAAATATAATTAAAAACCGCAAGAATTTAACTTTTCTCCCCAAATTTTCCAAACTTGATTTGAGAATTTGGTTTAAGGGGAATTAGAAAAATAAAATTGGCAACTCTGTTGACATAGAATTGTCAATTTTGGCGGGTTATGATGTATAACCCGGCAAAATGTCATTACATGTCATTCTTAAAGATTACGATAGGACCACGTAGCAATTTTTTTTGGAAGTGTATTGATTGTCTTTTTAAATGATATTTTTGCAAGAAAAAGAGAAGCCATATTGTTGATATTGTTTCATGTGACAAGCAATAGTCGTTCGAATATTTTGTTGTTGAGTGTTATAAATCATAGTGCATTGATTTATAAGTAATTCGTTTTGAGTCATAAAGTAGTGTAAATATTAAAGTTTAGTTATTTGTTTACATACTTAAAAATGGTCCTAAATTGTGAAGTTTGTGCTGACAATGTGTTTGTTAGAGATTAAAAACAGTAAGTTTTCACAGCTATCGTATAATGATAAGATTCAAGTTGTTTCTAAAGGTAGATGTATACCCGAGTTACGAGAATTAACTCAAAAATAATTCATCTCGTACTCGTCATTTCAATCCTCAGAGTTATGAAACATATAACTGGCTATGTGTGTACACACAAATTATTTTGTTTTCTGTGCATTTTGTTCAATACTTCTAGAAAGAGTAGTTTGTATCGTCAGAATATCGTGATTTGAATTTGGTGAGTTTTTAAAATTATATCTTTCTCATCGTTCCGTATCGTGATTTCAACCCAGTAGAATGTGGTGAGCTTTTTTTTTTGCACATTATGTCTGGCCTACCCTTACTCTAGAACCACTGCACGCCCCTGTGAGTACCTACCACTCACCCGCTTCGGCCGTTAAGGAAACCGGGGTTTCGTAACTGGTTTCCATGAAGGCTTTTTTTAACCGTCTACGTAACTGGTTTCCATGAAGGCTTTTTTTATACTACTATGTAACTGGTTTCCATGAAGGTTTTATTTATACTTCTACGTAGTTAACTCTTCCGTATGTCTGGCCACTTATCATTTAGAAAGACGTCATCTATCAGATAATAAATTTGCACTTGAATTGATAGAATGTCAATAGTTAATTTTCTTGAATGTATTTGTTATCAATAGTCAGAGTAAGCTACTCTGACTATTGATAAATTACTAAAAATGGATTTAAGGGATATTGAATTCATCTCAACGAAAAGAGGAGGCGTTGCTGCCCTACATGGAGGACACAAATATCATCGGAAAAAAAAGTACACGAATGGTAATACATTTTGGCTATGCTGTAATTATAATCGTGGATGCCATGGTAGCATTACTTTAAATGAAAAAAACCAAGTCAACAGTTACAATTCACATGAGTGTTTGCCAAACAATGAACAAAATAAAGTTTTTAAGGAAATTGATAAACTGAAACACGCAACAGGATCTAATTTTGAGTCGATTCAAAAACAGTACAGTGAAATGGTGTACAAATTGGAAAGTGGAGGAATACATTTGATGGCTGACATTCCTCCATACGAAAATAAGAAAACGGGTCTTTTTAATAATCGGAATAAAATCCTTGGAGTACCTAAAATGCGTTTTCCAACTTCTTGTGCCGTAGTAGTTCCAAAAAAGTTTCAACAAACATTCCTTCTAGCTGATTACTTTAGTGAAGAAGATGACAAGCGAATTCTTATATTCTGTAATAAAAATATCCGATACTTAGTAAAGTGCTTTAAACATATATTGTGCGATGGCACATTCAAGTCCTGTCCAAAAGTTTTTAAGCAAATATACACTATACATGGCTATAATGAAGAAAAGACATCTGTAACTCCATTAATATACTGTCTACTCCCAGATAAGACCCAGAAAACCTACGAACTACTTTTTCAGCTTATTGAATCAAACTTTCGAGGCTGGAGGCCGTCTAAAGTAACAATGGATTTCGAAAAGTCTGCTATGAATGCTGTACGTCAAGTATATCCAGGAATAGAAGTCAAAGGTTGCTATTTCCATTACAACAGATGCTTATTCCGAAAGAGTAAACAGTTGAAAATTTCATCACCAGTCAAGAAACGACATGTGTCACGGTGTGCCGGAATAGCGCGATTACCACCGGAATTTATTGCAAGTGGTATTGAGTATGTGATGCGTAGGAAGCCCGCTGGTGAAGATATAAATAGATTCAATATTTATTTTAGAAACCAGTGGCTAAACAATACTGACTTTGAGAAAACTTGTTGCTGTAGCAAGGAACAGATCAGAACAACCAACAACTTGGAAGGTTGGCATAGCCGGATTAATCGGTTCATCGGACAGAAAAATGTTACAGTAGCCAATTTACTAGACATATTAATTAAGGAGACCAAAGTCAGTAATATTTTTAAAACTAACTGTAAGAAAAGTAATCGCTACCTAGAAATTGATACAGAAATTGATAATGCTATAAACGATTTGCAAAACGGGCAAATAACTGTGGGCCACTGCATTGAAATAATTTCACATTATGCATTTTTATTTTAATACTAGCAGCGCCTCGCGGTTTCACCCGCGTAGTTCCCGTTCCCGTGGGAATATGGAGATAAAATATAGCCTATAGCCTTCCTCGATAAATGGGCTATCTAACACTGAAAGATTTTTTCAAATCGGACCAGTAGTTCCTAAGATTAGCGCGTTCAAACAAACAAACAAACTCTTCAGCTTTATAATATTAGTATAGATAGATTTTAAGTTTATATTTTAAATAAAACAAGTTATAAATAGTACAACATTGTTTTCAATTCATTCATATCTCTCAGCTGTATTGAATATAGAATGACAAAAAGAAAGTACCTGCTAACTTTTATCGCTTTCTTCTTTCGTAGTCAGTTTCGTACGTGGCTTAAGAGATATTGGATAAGTACTCCTTCGAAACCAGTTACATAGTAGTATAAAAAAAGCCTTCATGGAAACCAGTTACGTAGACGGTTAAAAAAAGCCTTCATGGAAACCAGTTACGAAACCCCGGTTTCCTTAACGGCCGAAGCGCACTCACCTTAAGTATTGAAGAATATATCATTTTCCTAAATAATAAGCTTTATTCGGCTACTTCCCGTTATGTCACATTCCCGATTCGACAACATGTCAAAAACTTTAAAAACAATTGAACACAAGTAGCGTTTGGTCAAGATTTTGATCTTCATACATTCATTCTCGATTCGTCAACATTTGAGAATGCCTATATTCATTCCCGTTTGGTCAACATTTTGTTTAGAAAGTACAATCAGGAGTAAAAAGAAATGCCGTCTGTTTTTGTTCAATCTACTTACTAGCATCCACCCGCGGCTTCGCTCGCGTCAAGTGTTTTGATTATCACTTTCAGTTTTCTCTAGATCAGTATTGAATTCGTGATATTAGCATATTGTTATCCCGGTGAGCTCTTTGTATTTTGTTAATTAGCTTCTATCTGCGACTTCGTATGCGTGAACTTTAGAACTGGCTTCAGGAAAGTATAACATTATGAAAGTTAATCCCGTGGTTTCGCAATTCAGTACTTTTGGGTATTTGAGGCTGGTGCGTTATCTTTTTCTGGCTGTTTTGCATTTTCTTTGACTCCTAAGGTCATAGATTGATGTTAAATATTTGTCCCAGCCCCAAAAAAAAACCAGTAAAGTATCCGGGTAGTTTTTGAGTTTGTACTTGTATTTCTAGCCCCGGAAATATATCTTCATGATTCTGGTATCCAGGTAGTTTGTGAGCCTTTGCTGCCCAAAATTCCAAACTCAAAAATACTTCGATATTTTTCTAGTCTCCTGGTAGTTTCAAATCTTGACCATTCACAATTTTAGCCTTTCGGACTGGTTTGTTTTTATGTTCTTGACAATATTGGTACCGGAGGGAGGCCTTTGGTAGAATGAAGGGCCAAATCTGACCAACAGAGGCCTCGTCGGACTTTTCTCATGGAAAATATTATAATTGCCGAATAAAGTAATCGGACTATAAATTTGGCTAAAGTGGAATGGTAATCAACAACTATCAGAGGTCTACGGTCCCTACTTATCCAATGTCACTTATCAAATATTCATGGAAAATATGACAGGGAGTGACTTACACATTCAGTGAATCGGCCCACTTAGCGGCAAAACGTCGACGGAGACAACATCCTGAAGTGATGAAAAACTAGACTTCTCCGTGGGGTCACTACAGCTCGCCGCAAAACTGTCTTGTTAGATTTTATGCACTTCCGCAGTCTGATTCAATCTCAGTAAGGTTAGGACTATCGGTTTTCAAAGGTAAATAGATGAAAGCTGCACATGGCAATCAAATTTATTGCCATGATACATACCTATACATGTAACGTATATAATTTAGGATTTTACATATGCTAAGAAAACAATATACCCACCTCTGGGAAAGTCGGGTGATAAAAAGAGAGTTAAAAAGGTCTTGGTAACTTTTGTAGTTGAATGTACCGCCCAAAGAACTAGTTTAAAAAAAGGTGACGAATCGGGAATGGATGTATGAAGATCAAAATCTTGACCAAACGCCACTAGTGTTCAGTTGTTTTTAAAACTTTTGACATGTTGTCGAATCGGAAATGTGACATAACGGGAAGTAGCCCTTTATTCTTTGTTATGTATAAAAAAAAATAGGTTTTGTTATACATATGTATAGTAGTTGTAGCTTATTTCAGACCAAACAAATGCTCATTTTTATAAAAATAAGTGGGATAAACGTAAAAAATACATATTTTGGTTAGACTTCAGCATTTTCATTTCTTAAGACACATCTTACACGTTAAAAAAAACGAATTAACCGGTTTTGTAAACATAAAACCCGAAAAAAAAAAACGGTTTTTTAAACAATCCGGTTTTTGCATTCTGTGGTACCAAATGCGTTATTAATATTTAGTGGGAGAAATAAAACTGAAGATACCACTCGTAGATGAATACGACGAATTTCATTGGGATCCAGGTAGTATCCAACCATCTTTGTTTCATTTCCTGCTCTGCCGAAAAGCTGTAACATAAATAATATCACAATGTATGCAAGGTTAGGTAGTATGTTTGTATTTATTAATTTGTATATATTTGTTTATTTATTTACAAAAATAATCGATGTTATATAGTAAAATAAGAAACAGGTTTAGATAAAATATAACCTAAATCTAGAAAAATAAGAGATTACAGTTGAAAAAGAAAATACTTGCAAAAATTGAATCATGGTCACTAGACCAGCGTAAATAATCAAATTACTTACTTGTGAAATGATATGCCGCAACCACATGATTCGCTTTTACAAGATTTTATGCTACACTTTTTTACCATTTTCACGGTTAAAAATTGCAGTTGAAGATAATAGTTTAACAAAACTCATTATGACCAGAGCTAAGTTCAACGACACAACGACAGCGTAGACGCCATAACACTTGCTAAAAGATAGAAGGAAAACGCGGCAGTATAGAAATATCCACATGCATCCATACGTACATCATGGCACATAATGAAATTAAAAATGATGTCGGATGGTCAGCAGAAAAACTATCACTTTAGCTCCATGTGCTTATTAACAGTTACACAACATCTTACTTTACAGATTATTTGATCATATATTTTTTGAAACCGGTCACACGCATATGGAATGTGACTCAATTCATTCGAAAATTGAAACAAAATCAAAGAACGTACTTACCTGTGTACACTCCAGAAGGTTGGGTGCAGTTAGTTCGGTTAGTAAGAACTAACCCAACGCCTTTTAATGTAACATCATTAACTCATGACGTTTTCAAAGATTTTGGTACACGTAATCAATATCTTAGTAAAATCTCAAATGGGCGAAAATTTGGAATACTTGATGCAGTTTAGCTGCAGTACCGGAAGGCGGATCCTGATAAAATATTTATAAAAGATACCTACGATAAAAACATACCATTCCAAGAAATACACCTTAAAACAGAGGAAAGACAATGGTTTACCCCACTAAAGATCTCCTCAAAGAAGAAAAATGATCTGTTTTATCAGATCATTTTTCTTCTTTAGTTTTAGTTATGCAAGGATGGTCAAATTCCTAGAATATACCATCCTTTTTACGAAAATCTTCCTTGCTCAGAAACTGTAAGAGACTGTCTTCCAGAACCTGACGTGGCTGAAGACAGCGAATAGTGGTGTTATTATGATTAAACACTTAGCATCTAAGTAATTGTTAAAGATAATAATATAATTAACAGAAAAGTAACTATTTTATAATTAAGAATAATGTCGAATTTTGTTTGAATACTGAAAAATGTTTAATTTGTTAGTTTTCGAATAGCTAATTAATGCACATGAGAAGAATACTTCTAAGAGATGTAAAATATGAGACTTAGGTAACAGACAGTTCCTTTTTGTTAGTCGGAGTTTATAATATTGTTCGAATACTTAACCACTTTATAAACAAGTTTTTGATTAATTAGAGTAAGTTTAAATGGTCTACACACACTCTTTATTTTAAATACTGTCTTTGAATAAAAACGATATCTGAACCGTCCGTCGCCTTCCCCGGTCAACGTCGTACTTTCAACCAACGATTTCACACCAACCATCCACTTTCCAAATGTCACATTGTGAAACCTTACCAGCAGAAAACGAACCATCGAGTTCTCTGAGCAATTCAATTCAATCCCATTATAGGTATCTCGCAACCGGACTTAACAAATTATACAACTCCCACCATTCAAATTATATCCAAAGAATTAATTGTACCACAAACAGGACAAAATATTATTAATAAAGCAATACTTAAAGGGCTTCGATAGCTGTAAAAAAAAATGAATAATACTAAATATTAATAATATTATTCATTTTTAAGTTTCCGTAGTTCCGGTTTTCACTGTTATCGCATATGTAAAAAATATAAATAAATATATTATAAAAATGTATGGCCTTTTAATAAACTAAAAAAAAAAAATGCCGTACCTTTATTTCGTCTCTCAGAACTTGGTTTATAGCATTGCGGACTTCAGGTATGATTTTTGATATTATTTGGGGGGATACTTTGAATAAATAGTGTAAACTTTTATAACAGTCACCACTTGCGATGAATCTTAATGTTATTGCTAGAGACGATATTTAGCTGGGCCCTGTTTAATAAAGCTGACAATTCGACATATATGTCAAAAAATGACAAAATTGTAGAATTGTCGCACTTAAGCTGTTTAATAAAAGTGACAAATATGTCAAAAATCTAGGTGATATCTTGACATATTTGTCACGACAAACCGACATATTTGTGAATTTTCCACAATGACAATTTTGTTGCCTGTAAGTTATATTAAACAGAAAAATTGTCGAATTGTCACTTTTTGACATTTGTCGGACTTGTCGGATTGTCAACTTTATAAAACAGGGCCCTGGTATGGCACCTCTAAAGTCAGTATCTTGCTTCGAAATTAGAGGTAAAATTTTGTTTAGCAAGCGTTGAAAATCTGCAAAACTCATACGACATAAGTTGTGAAACTGACCTGATGGTTTATAAAAGCAGCTCACTAAATTCTCTAAAACAAAAAAATTGAATTTAATATTACCTTCACTGAAAATATACCCTATTTGTATTACTACGTATATTACTTGTACGATTTTTGTGAATTTTTATCAACCAAATGGTGGTTGATAAAAATTTTCGTCTTCTTCTTTTGAGTTCATTTTGTTATAAGTTACACCGAAAGTGATAGCTGCCACAAGCTTGTTGTCCGCCATATTTGCCGATCCACAAAATACTAATACGTTCGTTAAGCGTGAGGGCAACTGTTTGTGTTTGATGATTGTGGTCGATGTTTGGAACTTTGCCTGCGTAAAACTTGCATAAAAACTGAGCCGTAATGGTTGTTATTTTTAAGGTTATATATATATTTTTTTAGAATAAGTTTTGAAAGAGCTAGGTTTATGGGCCCTAAAAGAGTATTTGATTTGATTTTGTAAATAAAATATACTAATGATATATTTTTTTCATATATCATTAATTTATTTGCCTCAGATATTGCATTATGCATTATGAAAAATCAGGAGAATATGCTTGCAGATTAAATGGTATTTATTTTGTAAGAAGGTTAAACATAACACTTTTACACGTCCAATATTTCTTGTCATTTTAAGCTAGATGAAGCCGGTGTTTCCTAGCCGACTACCCTGAGAAGAAACACCGAAACAAACTCAGAGGTCAAAGTCTCTTTTAAAGTCAACAATCCGTACTGGTCAAATCATATGAGAACCATGTAGGTTATTATCTGAGCTAGCCTTTTGAGGAAAGTGCCACACAGATTTGAGTGGACCTGTCCAGACAGTGCAAGCATTTATCAGATACCGTGTAGCTCAAACTTAAAACTTTAAGGAGCTCAACGGTTTGACTAACAATTTAAATACGACTTCTAAAATATGCTATGGCCTAATAAGACATCAAACTAAGATGCTGGCATTTGATTACGCCATGGCCAACGATATCTGCCCAGATAAATGGAAGAAAATTAAAACTGCAAGTAATGATTGGCTCACAAGGGTTTATGAGCAGACACAAAGATTTAGCTGTGAGAAAACTTGAAAGCACTTCTCTATCTCGTAGCTTATGTTAACACGTTTTTTATTTACCCAAATAAACAGTTTTACCCAAATACAATTTTCCTCCACGTATGAAATAAGCTGCAGCACCGTCATCAATCCTCCTAAAGTCATAGCTGAAAGAAGTTCGAAATAAATTGGGCAAGTTACCTGAGCTGAACGAGGAGCATTGGTGACAACTGAGTTATTTATTAAAGTATTTTTTATTTGTAGCTATAATTTAATTATTATAAGAAGTTGTTTTTAGTTTATCGTAATAATACTCTGTTTATAATATAAAGAACTGATTTTAATGTCGGATGATTTTAAGATTATGATTATATGACAGACAGTCACTTATACTGAATTGAGAATATTTATTTTAATAAACGAAGTATAATATGTTGATAAAACACTACTTTTTATTAAAAGTACGTACCGTAAAATGGGGGAATAAGGTCTAGGAAAAAAAACTGTCATTTTGATGCATAATTTATTATTATTGTTTTAGTTACATATATGCATAATGCCACGTGTATGTAAACCAAGACCAGGAGGGACAAGGTATAAAAATATGATGAACGAGTAATTAAACAGGCACTCGATGAGCTAACTTTAAATCGTCATGCAACTATAAGATCTATTGCAGAAGAATATGATAAATCCAGATCAGTTTTACGGAGGCATAGCACAAGGCAAATGTAGTCACCAGGAGGCCAAATGACCCTTACTATAGAAGCAGAAGATTACATTATGCAAAATCTTAATAATTGTGCTGTATGGGGCGATCCCTTAGATGTAACAGATTTAAGAATTTTGGTAAAAAGTTATTTAGATATGTTAGAGATTACGCACAAAAAGTTTAAAAATAACTTAACGGGGCGAGATTTTGTCTACTTTTTAGAGCGACATAACAATAACATCTCACAGAGGCTATGTCAGAATACTAAACGTGCCAGAGCATCTGTATCACCAAGTACTATTAATATGTATTTTTCCGAATTAGAAAAATCAATTGAGGGTATGCCTCTATGTAACATAGTAAATTACGACGAGACGAACTTGTCTGAAAACCCAGGCCGTCATAAAGTTTTAACAAGGCGAGGATGCAAATGTCCGGAAAGGATTGTAAATCATTCCAAAGCATCTGTATCATTAATGATGGCAGGAACTGCAGAAGGGGAAGTACTTGCACCTTATGTGGTCTATAAATCGCCTCTTTGCTTCAATAAGTGTTCCGAAAATTCTTTTGGGTCAGGTCTAGAATCGTTTTGCAGGAGTTGGGCTGTAAAATCGATCGAATCTGGAAGAACTTGAGTCCCTGATTATAACGCTACCACTCTTATTAAAAGGTAACGCATATTTATCGAGAAATTAACAAAATAAGTT
Source organism: Hecatera dysodea (assembly GCA_905332915.2). Classification (NCBI taxonomy): domain Eukaryota; kingdom Metazoa; phylum Arthropoda; class Insecta; order Lepidoptera; family Noctuidae; genus Hecatera; species Hecatera dysodea. The sequence continues at coordinate 2,724,253 of HG995290.1, read as the reverse complement.
TCTAACCTCAAATTGAATAAAAGCGAAAACGGAACGTTAAAATGGGTGTTTGACAATTTGACAATCAAATCTGTCACAATATAGTGTCTCCATGGTGTCTAATATCGTGCAAAATCGGTAAAACGGAACGTAAAAAAATTCATTTCTGTCATGTGTCTATGTCAACATTCTGTTTATGTTCCGTTTCTCCCAGAGTTGCGTGAATGTACTCTGTGTGTTTTGAAGTGTCGTTCACTACTGTTTTTTAAATTTTTGTAATTTGTCTAATCATAATTTTCAACTACTTTTAAAAGAATTTTGGAACTTAGGGGACATTGGAAAACAGTGGTCGTTTATAGCAAATAGTGCCGAAGCAATCATCCCAAAACATCGATATGTGAAGATAGATTCAGATGAAAACGTTGCACCGATTCTCGACAGTAACAATGCATTCTTTTTTTACCGTTTCTGGAATAAAGACAAGAGTGTGTAAACTATTCATCAAAAACACTGGCGATTACTAACCGGCCAATAGAGACGGCGTTAAAGAAGAAAAATAAAGATTGCAACATTTCTTCAATGAAAGATGATGGGGACGCATACTGGCATGGTTTATTGGAGAAACAAATCGCAATCATTTTGTACCATTGATGTAAGTAATAATCATCAACCTCCAGCTATCTGGGCTCACTTGACTCCAATCATCCAACTAATTGAAGAAGAATCTCCAAATATAGATGTCATACATTTTTTACTAATGGACCGTCTTCCCAATACAGACGAGAAATTACTTTTTCTTGTTGGCCCACTTATCAAAAGAACTGCAACTCAGTTTTGCTACAAGGTCTTTTTTTGAGTCAGGGGTCTTTATTGTAAATACTCCGTATATGATCATTTCACCACTGATGAGTGTTTTTTATGTTTAAATTAAGTACTTAGGTATTTATAAGAATGTGCAATGCCTAAAATTCTTTACCAAATTTAAGTATTTTTTTATTTCTTTACCAAATTAAAATTCAAATACATAATCAGATTTCAGGTCGCGCGGTGGTTTATGATCGCTCGGCAAAAGTGGAAAAGGCATGCGCAGTGTTCAATTTTAAGGTCTATTTGAAGACGTGCAGAATGAAGGGGGCGGGAGTGCTCCGACGGCACAGGCTAGACTGAATCTGCATGGTAAATAATGGCTTATTCCTTCTCTCCGAGAGAAGGTGTTTGTCACTGCATTGGGAATGTAATAAGGCTGCTTACGTTTACCAAAATGTGCCATTCAGATGGTTATTTTTAAATGCTTTTGCTAAACCTAATAGTGTAACAAATGTGTACTTCAGGTAAATGAAAATTACTTGATTTGCCAAGCTTGCCGGAATCATGCTAATGCTGTGTCTATTGATGAAAATATACCAGAAGGGAATGAACAGACACCTATAGGACACCGACGAGTGTGTATTCGCTGTGGAGGTTCCCTTCTGAGACGAGTTCGTTGCCATCATCTTAGGACTGGTACAGTTCAAGAACGCAGAAAACAGGAAGTTATAAGATAATGGATCCTACCACGCACGGTTAGTACAGCTATAGCTTAACCATTATTCATGGTTTAATCATCACATTTAGTATATGTTTAATAACAAGGGGTCATAAAAATGTTAATTGACATTATATTTGATGATGGTCAAGCTCCTCACATTTCTCATTCACAGGATTAGTTTAGGTCAGTTTTTTTTTTAGACACATCTTTGGTGTAAAGGCACCCTTTAATGTACATAATTATTTTATGGTGGGAGCTTCAAGTGTTATTTGTCACTCTTGTTGGGTACGAGCAAATAGAGCATTCTGGCATTTCCATATAGGCCCCTCAACGACTGGGGCATCTTCATCAGCAATTGATGAGCTGAATAGTCAAGACGTTCCTCATTTAGAAGAACATCCAACGAGAGAGAGAATTACAATTACAATGCGAAAACATTTACTTAAAATGTATAACTATTATGTGCTGCAAATATGTGATATCCTTTGTGATATCCATTTAGCATGCACATCATGGAACTTCCTCAATGATATTAGTGATAATTTAATCAACACATTTAATGCAAGTCAAATTCAAGGTATGTTTTCATTAAAATAGTCTGATTCTAATTTATTGGATTTTGAAAACATTGAGTCTATGGAAGATCATATCATACTGGGTTGGTTTTAACAAAGAGCAATTCAGGCAGATATTGAATGAAGTGCCTCAGTTTGTGAACCTTAAAACGGGATCTATTATATTAACTGCTTATTTAATTAAACTTAGGACAGGGGACTCAGATGATCGCTTATCCACACTTCTGTCAATTCCTAAATCGACTTCAGGTACTGAACTGGATAAAGCTAGAAGTCTCTTGTATGATTATTTTGGGCCCCATCACTTGCGGTTTGAACATATTAACAAGCAGCAAATAATTGAAAGGAATCTTCTTATTCCAAATGAATTGTTTGGTAACCATAATGGTGAAGTTAAACCTATAAGTAGATGTTTTAGATGGGACATATATTTACGTGCAAAAAAGCTCGAATTACAAGTACCAATAAAAGACATATACTTTGCATAAATATCGAAATCTTGTAAAACCATTTTTGATTGTTTGTACCGACAGATACATAATGGATGTTTGGGTCCCCATATCCATCAACAACTTCAGATGCTGAAATAAATAATAGAGTTTAGTAACGAATCTGCTCCAAGACAGTACTTTGAATCTGGAGATGCATTTATATTGGATAGGGGTTTCCGGGATGCCTTGCCCTTACTCAATTAATGTGGCTACAGGACATATGTACCCTCTTCTTTGCAACACGGTGAATCTCAACTTTCGAGCCTCGAAGCCAATAAATCGAGAACAGTCACAATATGTAGATGGATTGTAGAAGTAGTCAATGGTAGGTTTAAGCGAGATTTTACGATTTTTCGCCAAGATTTTTTAATAGGGTGTCGAAAAATGTAATGGTGCACTTTGAAGTGACTGCTGCTTTAATAAATGCTTTCCACCCTCCTATAACGAACCGTTGCGAAGCTCGAAAAATTCTGCAAAAATCAATCAAAACATGCATGTGGAAAATAGATTAAGTGATTAAATTAAATTAAATTAAATAGACTACGTGATTACCAATAATAAACCAGCTGATTCAATTTGCCAGCTGTACCTTCGCACTATTGTCGCCAAGATTGGAGCAAAGTATATCTTTCCCAAGAATTTAAAAATATGTCAAATTTATACAACCTTTACAAAAAGCATTATGTAGAACAGGGTATAGACGTCGTGAGTGAGAGAATTTTTCGTAAAATATTTCAAGAGAACTTTAACATTGGCTTTCACGTGCCTAAAAAAGACAAGTGCCTTAAGTGTCTACAGTTTGAAAAGAATGATAATCCAGAAAAACAGAAAGAGAAGCAAGACCATGAAATAGAAAAAGAAGAAAGTTACGCCCGTTTCAAAGTTCACGAAAATATTCACAAAGATGATCCCTCAACTCTTTGTGCTAGTTTTGATTTAGAAAAAGTCCTAAATACACCTTATGCCCAATCTATGCTGCTGTACTACAGTAGAAAACTAGCAGTGTATAATTTGTGTTTTTATGAAAATGGAAATCGCAACGTTTTCTGTTTCTATTGGGATGCGAGCAACGGCAAGCGTGGCGCTAACGAGGTTGCGACTATACTTCATAAATATATTCAATCAGTGGATGCTAGAGGGAACATCACTCGATTACTTCTATACTGCGACTGTTGTCCGGGCCAAAATCGTAACCGTACTGTATTGGCAATGTTGCATTCCTCGTTACAAGAGTGCAAAAATATAAACACCATTCAAATAAACTTTCTTTTGACTGGACACACATGCCCGTGGATAGTGTCCATGCTATTATACAAAAACAAATTAAAAAATACAACCGTTTATGCACCATCACAATGGTTTACTGTTTTGGCAACAGCTAGGCAGAATCCATCACCTTTTGCAGTGGAAAGGCTGAGTTATGAAGATTTTTATAGATGGCATAGTATTAGTGACAAATATTTTAAGGGTAATCTCACAGGAAAAATAAGCAAGGTCCGTGTTATGACTTTCAAAAAGGACAAGCAAGTTGTTAAATATAAAACATCTATGAATGCCACTGCACCATCTTTTGATATTGAAGTTCAGTCAAAAACCAAGGTATCATCACTTCTGCCGTGTTATAGATCTCAGTTGCTCATAGCAAAAGCCAAATATGATAATCTTGTCAAACTTTGCACTGATAAAGTAATTCCTAATTGCTTCAAGCATGAATTTGTAAACATTCCACGTGCAACTAACGTAAAAAATTGTCTACCTGAATCAGATGTTGAAGATAGTGAATTGAACGGTTAAAATAAGTATATTTTTAAAACGAGATCTCACGATATTTTTTTTTTGTTTTTAAAGACTGATTGATTATTCCTGCCCTAAAATTATGTAAGATGTTATATTATTGTTATTTGTTATGTGAGAATGTTTTGCTTGTCAAAAGTTTATGGCACTTTATGTTGTCATAATGCAGAGCACTAGAGCTATTTTGTTTGTTATTGTTTTTGAAGATTAGTTTTGATACTCATGTTAATCTAATTATAAGAATTCAAACTACATAGCGTTTTATATTTTTTTTTTGTGTTTATATTTTTTTTTTGTGTTTTTAAATAGCGTAAGTTGATTATTTTGATCTCAGATTTAGTAGAACTTAATAAGAGTAGATAGTCCCTAAGGAGTTATTTTGTTTATTGTGTTTGTTTATGTGGTAACAACCGTCAAATAATAAATAAGTGATTAAAGATTGATTTCAAAAAAAAATACCTATATTTAACAAAGTTTACGTTCATTTATGTTCCCACACGTTAAAAAAAGTACTTTATATTTAAATATTGTCGCTTACGAACTAAGATTTACATTTATTTTATTATTTAAGATACATTTTGTATGGAAGAGATTTAAAGTAAATAACATTTAGATAACTTACCGTGTTTTATTTTATAAACTCTTAGATCATTTAGATAAATACTCTTGTCTATAAATTCTTAAGTGATTATATTTATTTACTTTTGCATGTTATTTCAAAAATCTTACCACCAAACTTATCAGATGCAATTTAAATAATGTTACTTGTTTGTACATAACATTCAGTGATAGCTTAGATAGTTTTACGTGTTAGTCAAATGGGGATTTTTTTTATCTAAGCGACGTAAACTGCCTTTTATTCGAGAGCTACAGGGCTCATTTTAATATCAAAAATAGATATAAAAATTAGGTACATATGTATGTTAACAGCATCTAAATCCGTCTATATTGTAATTTTTAATAATTTTTTTCAAAAATTTTTACTTCAAGTCACTCTCATGTAAAGTTCATTCAATGTCGCTTAGTAATTTTTGCCTTTCAAGCGTCGGTATGAACTTGTAATAAAATCTCTTTGGCTATACTACTCGTATTTGTATCTGGTTGGTTTTGGTATCATTGAAAGCTTAAATTTTAAAGAACATAATTCCAAATTCAAATTAGGAAATTGTGTGACTTTCATGTTTTTCGTACCGTCAAGATGAGTGAATCTTAATGAAGAAATTCGATACATTTTAAAATTTTACTACAAAAAAGGTCAAAATGAAAAGCAAGCCGCGAAAAAAAAATGCGATGTTTATGGACCTAGTGCAGTGTCTGTGAGAGTAGCACAAATTTGATTATACGTTTTCATTCCGGAAATTTTGATGTCAAAGATGCACGTCGCTCTGGTCGCCCTATTACGGATAAAATGGATGCAATTTTTGAAAAAGTGGAGCTTGATATCAGTAGTTGAGACGTAGCTAAAGAACTGGGAATTGACCACAAAACAGTTTTGGCGCATTTGAAAAAACTGGGTACACAAAAAAGCTCGATATTTGGATACCTCACGAGCTCACTGAAAGAAGGCTAATGAACCGTGTACTAATTTATGATTCTTTATTACGACGTAATGAAACCGAACCATTTTTAAAGAAGCTGATAACTGGCGATGAAAAGTGGATCACGTACGAAAAAGGTCGTGGTCAAAGGCCGGTCAGACTGCAGACCTGTGGCGAAACCCGGGTTAACTCGCAACAAGGTGATGCTGTGTGTGTGGTGGGATTGGAAGGGCATTATTCATTATGAGCTATTACCACCAGGCAGGACCGATCGATTCTGAACTCTACTGCGAACAACTGATGAGATTAAAGCAAGAAGTTGAGAGAAAGTGGCGAATACTACTAGACTATTACTAGCGAACCCAAAAGGAATCCAAGAAGAAATTTTGTATTGAAAAAACAAGATGGCACTAGAAAAGATGTATGCAAAATATTTTTCTTTAGCACTCTTCCTAGAGTGCTAAGGAAAAATATTTTGCATACATTATTTGAAAAATAATGACAGGATACTAAATACAATTTTTACTGATTCTTCAATAGATAAACGCGGTAAACACCAGAAAACACCAGCATTTGATCGCGATTTACTGAATCAACACGTTGAATCGTTTAACCCATTAGAACCTCACTATAGGCGTGAACCTCTTGCATAAACATTTTTGTGAGACATACCCCGATAGACAGAGCTTATACAGATCACATTTAAAAAATATGAACATATCCTTTACCACCCTCGGTAACGAGGAGTGTGAATTGTGAGAGGCTTATATAATTTCCACAAAAAGAAAACATCACATGACGCCACAGTCCAGATACTTGAAGAATGTAGTTTGTGTGGATTAGAGTAATCATCATCAACAATACACAAAGGCGCGAGATTTGTACAAAACACATAAAGAGGAAAAACAAAATAATTCACAAATATTCTATAGCTCTGATCTTGAGAAAGTAATTATGTTACCTAGACTGGAGATGTTTAAAGCCGCAATTTTCTGTCTGCGGCTTTCAGCCTACAACCTTTGCACCACTTGGTAAGATTACCGCAGAATTCAAACCCCTGACAGTTATCTGGCATGATGGCATTGCAGGGAGAAGTCAAGAAGTTATAATGTCAGCATTTTATAATTTTCTATTACGTAACAGAGATGTTGAAAAAATACACATCTGGCTCGATAATTGCAGCTCACAGAATAAAAATTGGCTGTTGTATACGATGCTTACTCATATGATTAATAGTGAAGATATTGCCACACAAAGAATAACTCTATATTGCTTTGAACCTGGCCACACTTTTAAGAGCTGCGATCAAGTGCATCACCAGGTAGAGTTGGCTATCAAGAAAAAAGTCGTTCAGTCTATGTTGGAAGAAAACTTTTTAAATATACCTAACTACGTGTCCCAAAGAAGGGTTCAAACATCCAATCCAAGGGCTTATTTAAAAAATATAGTTGAGGTATGTTTCGTACGTAAAAGTTATGATCTTATGTATAAAAATAATTTCGATGATGCATCATATACAACTCTTCGTTTCATGAATTATAGATATTTAAAAAACCCACGTACAATGGTATTTGAATTTAGAACTGAACCGAAAGGTAGCGAACAAAGCGAAAAAAGAGAAAAGCAGATATACTTAAAGCCCTATCGAACACACACAAATTGTTATTTTGGAAAAACTTACCAACAAGAGAAAATGAACATTCCGGTACAAGTTCTGATTAGAATAATAATACTATAATTAATTATTAATAATACTAATAATTCAAGGAACACGGCAAAGTGCAAAGGAATTACTTTTCATCGGTAAGTAAACTAATCTCCTTGTTTTACAAATTAAATAATTACCACGCGCCATATTGTATTGTTTGTCATAGACTAATCAAACAGAGTGCAATGTAGGTAGATTAGACTGACATTACGGTTAAAATATCGTATCTTGTGTTTATAATGTTGATATTAATATTTAGTTTTTTAAACTATCGCATTTAAACAGATAATTATTAGTCTTAACGGGACTTAGCACGAACCTTTCATTTATATGTTTTTTTTTAGTCATGCGCAACTACAGTGGATGTAACTACCTACATCGAAACGTCAGCAGATTTATATAAATGAAAGGTTCGTGCTAAGTCCTGTTAAAAACTAATATTATATAATAATATATTTAGGTAGAAAAAGATTTCATAAATTTACCTTTAGTATATATCATAATTAACCAGACAGTTTTTACATTAATGTTAAATTAGTTTTGGATGTAATTATTTTAAATTCTTATCCAGATTTCCACGTCCAAGTCATAAAAATAGAGAAAAATGGATCCGATTTGTTCAAAACAATCGCTGTGAAGAGACCTGGCTACCATCCGATCGTAGTTACATATGTTCGTTGCATTTTCATGAGGATGATAAGTATGTTACGAAAGGGGGAAGGCATTTTCTAAAGAAGTCTGCTGTGCCCTATGATGATGTGAGTATCAATATAATTTTAAATATTTGATGCTCCGTTTGTATTAATTCCAAGTATGGTGACAACATTTCATTTAGCCGCCACTAACATTGTGTTGTTTGTTTTAGCAAGACACTTTGTGTCATGGAGCCATTGAGCCGATTTCAGAACTTGTCAGTGAGTCCGAATCGGTTTTTGATACCCCAAGAAAAATCATCCTGAGACGTCAAATTCGGACCTTGACGTCGGCTAAAAAAAAATTATCCGAAAAATTTAAGAAAGTTCAACGCCAAAATAGAAGTCTTAAGAAAAAATGTGAGTCATTGAAGCTTCTTGTAAAATCATTGAAAACAAAATTTCCACTCGGGGAGGTAGCTGAGAATAATTTACTGGCAAAGGCAGAATTACTCGAAATCTATAAAAGAATGTCAAAGTGTAAAAAGAATAGTAAAATCTCTTTAAAATATCCTCCATTATTACGTAAAGAAGGATGCCCAAATTTGGCCCACCGCGGACACGTTTTTAAAGAAAACACATAAATATAATTTTTTTAAATATGAATTATCCGTTAAAGTTTTATCTCTAACTATGACGCCGTGATCGTTACAAATAAATAAGTAATTTTACTTATTATTACGAGACTTTCATTTCACCCGAAGTTTTGGGTTGCCATTTTATGGTCAATTTAATCGATCTAATCGATTACGTAAAACTCACTGATGTTGGAACGCCGATCCACGCGAGACACAATAGCATTTTAAGCTTTTATAAGTTCTTCGACTTTGGGGAGCGCTTATAATACTTCCAAGTACGTTAGTCAGGTTTCAGTTTTTGAAATTGAGTTTAAATGTATTTCTATAGTTCGTGAAAAGTTTTTCTGATGCCACGGCCACTTTAGTTTGTTTGAACGAAACCTACTCGACTTAAGACCAAGTTCATAAACACCTTAGGCCAAAGATACTATAGTCCACACATACATACATAAACATAAAATCACTGTTTGGCTTTGCCGTAGTTAGATATAAATTAAATTGATCAAGACTTAAAATCGATTTACTAATCGATATTTTTTTTTAAATATGGCTACATTATCCTTTGACAGATCATGAATTTGACAGTAAACTGTATCTACGTATAGGTACTCGTTAGCGCGCTCGCTACCTATCGTGGTTTGTGTGTTTTGCTATAGTAGTTTTCTTTTGCCGTTCTTTAGATTATTTTCTGACCTTTTTTACGACAATGGACTCCGATCGACCTCACCCGAATGATGACCCTCGCGCGAACTTGGACTCTGGCTCCTCTTTCAATGAAAACCCTAATGTGAATGTGGAAACTGCTGGCCCCGGATCTAATGACGACCCTCGCACGCATTTTGATTCTCACCCCGCTATCAATGATTACTCCGACGTGAATATGGACCAGAGCAGCTCTGCTGATCCCGGCACGTCATCGCAGGGATTAACTGGCGCAAGCAACGTTCGCTGTGCGAATTGTAGAGTGGATATGAGGCGCTTGCGAGCACATCAATTAGAAATTGTTGAAGTACGATCAATTGTACAGCAATGGGTTCTTCCACAACAAGTAAGCCTTATAATACTCACCTATATTACATCTTTTGAGAACTATATTAACAATAGCCAGTACATATGCAGGATTTTAGTAATTTCACTTAGTATTAACTATTTTCATGGTAAAAAATATTTTTAATTGGAACATTCTATCTCATTATTTACTGTATTTCAGGTGCATATCTCAAGCAATGACTTGGTAAAGGTTTAGTATCGTTTGGCAGGATTTGGGGGGGAAAGGGGGGGAAGGGGGGAGGGGGGTGACCCTTCCCCCATGGCACCACTCCCGTAAAAAGGTAACGCACCGTTTCCGAGAAAATTGACTTTTAGTAACCTAACCTCAAAATACTTAAAACACTCAAAAGTGGCTAAAAAGCGTGTCGGAGCCCCGCTTCGCGGGGCTCAAGGGTTTAAAAAAAAATAACCACGAAGGAGGTGGCGGAGTCTGCTCGCTCGCTTCGCTCGCTCGCTTGACTCCGCCACCTCCTTCTAACCTAACCTGTCCGAGTCGGGGTGCCCCAAGTCCTGATCTTGCATCCTAAGTTCTCCTTGTAACACTAGCAACTGCCCTTTGCACACACATACAATTTGGTATTAACACAAATAAAACAACAACACATTCAGTTATTGATTGAATCCAAAATTAATCACTTTAATTAATTCTTCAAAAGGATCACTTTTGTTTCTATCTACATTAATTCTCCATAGATATTCATATAATAAATCACTTATATTGACTAAGTTATTATAATTGTCTTTGTAAAAAAACCTTTTAATGACACGCCACTGTGATTCAATTCTTTGTGTATGAGTGCCGTCCTCAGCCACAAATGGGTTACCGGGGGCACTATGGTTTACCTTATGGTGAATGTATCCATAGTCCTTCAGACAATCATAGGCCCGCCAGTAATCGGTATGTATGGTGGTACCCTCAGCCACATGTTTTTTAATTAAGGGTATCAATATATCTGCAGTGCGAAGATTGTCTGGGCAGACTTCCAAGCGCAGATCCTCACTGCCATCCTCAATCATTCCAAGGACCCAGTGTCCTTCAATTCGACGCCCTTTGTTATATATTCTTTTGCCAAATTTGCTTTCATCAATTTGTACTATTTTGCCGGGTCCTCCAATTTTTCCACTTTCAGCTTGTAAATAAAAAAAAAAAAAAAAAAAGACTTTTATTTCATCCACTTATATGTAACATACATTATTATATAGGAAGTACCTTTTAAGCAAAATTTTGCTTGTGTTAGGTACTTCCGCTCTTCTGATTTACAGTAACATGCATAAGTGACAGAAAAAACAGTAAAGTCCTATTACAGTAAATTTTAAATCAAATCGAAATAAGAATAAAAAATTACAATCGATTCATAATTACAATCACAAATTACATTCTAATTAATTTAAAATTAATCCAAGGTAAGTAGCATCAGATAAATAAATAAAAAAAAAATAATAATAATAATATCCATAACAATAATAATAACTGAAATCAAACCAAAAGTATTAATACAATAAGAACAAATAATTATCTAATAATAAGAATAAAAAATAATAAAATATATGCCAATTCGAAAAATAATTCTAATGAAAGATAATTTAAATAACATTAAAATGAATAAGTACAGAATTATATCAAAGTTAAATGTGCGCATAGGATGTGTGTGTGTGTGTGTGTGTGTATGTGTGTGTGTTCGTGTGTGTGTGTGTACATGCTTTTGATAAACTACAACTGCCTCTCTACAATAATTATACCAATCACTAATTGTTGATCTAGAGAGGCAGTGTTCTCCTTCCGAAAAGTCTTCTTATGAAATATGGCTCTATCGTATGAGTATTTTGCTGAAAAGGCATACATGAGATAAAAGACTTGTGACATAGAAATTTTAATATTGTTGAACCAAGTTCCTTTGCTGCGGCTGACTTTGGATTTGGCTCTACATGGTCCTCTGTTACAAACAAAAGAGCCCACCGTTTTATTTGTAGAATATTCTACAGTCATTAGTTTCTTATGACGACTACAAATTTTTGAACGAGGTATCATGCCTTTTTCTTCCGCAAACGCAATAGCCTGCTCGCGTGTGCCCAGTTGGCGGTATATTTTAACCAAATTCCACATTCCACGCAAGTCCTCCACGTGTCGACGACGACGCTTTGAAACTGGTTCGTCCTCCGCAGAACTGCTTGACGACTGTGGTTCGTCATCTACCGCAGAACGGCTAGTCGACGGCTGAGGTTCGTCCTCTACCGCAGAACGGCTAGTCGACGGCTGAGGCTCGTCCTCTACCGCAGTACGGCTCGTAAATGGCTGGAGTTCCTCCATGTTAACGGTCGATCGTGTAGGCAAATCGAAGTCCGAGTTGTATCTTGCAAAAGTCAGTCGTGTAGGCAGAAAATCGGTGTCCAGTGTACAAGCGTAGGTCGATCGTAATTGCAAACAATTCAAGTCCAGGAGAGAAGCCAAGGTCGTCGAAAAAAGCCACAATAATAATACAAGACACACAGAGCACATTCACGCAACTCGGGGAGAAACGGAATGTTGACATTCGTTTTTTACGTTCCGTTTTACCGATTATGCACGATATTTTACACCACAGACACTATTACTTGACAGTTTTGGTTGTCAAACACCTATTTTAACGTTCCATTTTCCCTTTTATCCAATTTGAGGTTAGAAACTTATTTTGTTAATATCTCGATAAATATGCGTTACCTTTTAATAAGTGTGTAGCGTTGTAATCAGTGACTCAAGCCCTACCAAATTCAATCGTTTTTACAGCCCAACTCCTGCCAAACGATACTAGACCCGACCCAATGACTTTGTTTGTCATTCATGTTGGACTGCAGCATGGAATGAAATTAGACATCCAGCAGAAAGTGTCTCACCATCCATTGCCCGCCTCATTTGTGTTGGCTGTGGTCGCTCATTACGTAGACAAAGAAGTCACCTGTTATCCCAGGATTCTCCACGAGAAAATCATATAAGGGAAAATATTTCTAGACAAATTGCTCCACGTCAGGTAAGATGCCTAATAAGTAGCTCTTATATTTCAGTTAATGGTATGAAATATTTATATTTATAATATTATACAATAATAAATTGGTGTAGTCTATAGTGCTAGCTGCATTCCCTCCCCGGACAAAAAACTATTACAAAGAAAAAAATATTATAAAAAAATAGGTACACATTTTAGCTGCTCTTTAAAGACAAAATACTACCTATGATATAATCTTATTACTTTGTTTTAGTTGCTGAGCTCTTCTTGCATCTGCCACCCTTGCTGGCAGAGAAGTGATAGAGCAATCACACGGTCACAGTCTATCAGTTCTAGTAACCGGTCGGTGGATTTAGATGAAGAGTCTGTAGACCTTGATAGAACTGAAACGAATGAGTCTAGACAAGATACACCTCAAGGGCAAAGGATAGAATCCACAATATTTTTACCTAATTATATAAGAGCTCCTGATACTCAGCGCAGCTGCTTTTTTCCTGGATGCATAGGTACTGACCGCATTACCGTTCCAGCATCACTAAGAGTAAGACTTTTCTGTGATTATAAATATTATGTACCCGCACAATGCAGAATTTGCAACTACCATTTAACAAGCAACTCATGGGACCTATAAGGAGACTTTACAGAAAATCCAATACAAACTTTTAGTTCATCCCACATTGAAGAGTTTGCTTCTCTGCTGCAGCAAAATATGTATGCACATTTAGATTTTGAAAATATTGATCAAATCCCAGAACATATTTTGCATTACTATCTTGGTATAACAAAAGCACAATTTAACCAATTACTCACTGAAGTCCCCAGCCTATCAATCAAAAATAAAGGAAGGTTTGCCCTAGCAGCATATTTAATCAAATTAAGAACTGGGGAAAGTGACGTACGTATTTCTTCTTTGTTAAGTGTACCGCGAAGTACATTAGAACGTTTAATGAACATGACCCGAGAGCTACTACACCAAGTTTTTGTGCCCCAAAACCTGGGTTTAAATAATTTAACTAGGGCAGATATTTCCCAGAGGAACTTAATAATAACAAATGATCTATTTGGAACAGAGGAACATCATCCAAATTGTTATTGCTGATGGGACTTACATTTATATTGAAAAAAGTTCTAATTACTTATACCAAAAAAACACCTATTCTCTCCATAAATATCGAAACTTGGTAAAACCATTTTTACTTGTCTGCTCAGATGGGTATATTATAGATGTGCTAGGCCCCTATCCAGCAACAACATCAGATGCCGACATTATACTAAATGAATTTTCTAATGAAAATGGTCCATATAGACAGTTTTTTTCAAGATGGAGATGTGTTTATACTGGATAGAGGCTTTAGGGATTCCATTTCATTATTACAAAGCTGTAATTATAGTGTACATGTACCCCTGTCTCTACAACCGGGTGAAACACAGCTATCTACGATGAATGCCAATAAATCTAGACTCGTAACAATGTGCAGGTGGGTAGTTGAAACAACTAACGGAATTTTTAAAAAATCTTTTAAATTATTTCACCAAACTTTTTTCAACAGAGCTTCATGCCATTTAATGGTAGACTTTTCTATAGCTGCTTCTTTAGTTAATAGGTTTCACCTTCGGTATAGGGACAGGGACGACGCAGTACAAATATTACAGATAGTTCATGAAAATCGGTACAGGAATAATGATCTGGCAGACTTTATTGAAGAAAGGAATTTAAATAGAGTACGAGTTAATTTTTCAAGTATTGAAGTCGTAACAGAGAATCTAAGAGAATTCCCACGATTAACTGAAAATGATTTGATTATGTTTGCATGTGGGACATATCAATTAAAACAAGCCAGGTCTTATTATGGAGAGCACATTAGATTAAATGGATGTTATCGTATTGAGGTTTCTAATGATAGGAGAACCAGTATTTTAGAAGGTTCGCTTTTTCAAAATGACTGCTTTTTATTAAGAGCCCGAATCCAAAGCAGGCATATTGGCCGAAAGACATACTTTGTCTATATATTAATAAGAAGTAATGCCACTGGAAGAGCTGCGATAGATCAGTACTGCTGTAATTGTATTGTTGGCCGGAGGACTGTAGGATGCTGTGCCCATGTTATGTCTGTTGTCTGGTATCTTGGGTGGGCACGGCATCAAACCAACATAGTTCCTCCAGCACAGTTTTTAGACAGTGTCTTATTGGTATATGCTGATGATAGTACAGAATAAATATTTTTTTTTTTTTTTAAAGATTACGCTTTTTGAAATATTCTTGTTGACCATCCCATCTAAGCTAAATATACTTTTGTTAGGAGGTGGTAGCGTTTGGCACAAATGATAAGTTATTAAATAATAAATAAATAAATAAAAAACACAATAACTCTAAAATCTTTTGTGCTAACCATAAAATATAACTGTACCAGTTTTTATTGTATGAAATGGAGCCCATAGCAGGTTGAAAATGAGTAAATTACTTTAGAATTACTAATTATTGTATTTAAAAATTATATAACTACCATTCAAAAGTGATTGTAAGTGTATAGAATAAGTTAGTGATCGTAAAAAAATAAATGTTATAAAAAGATAAAAGCTGTTTTATTTCCAAATGGCGACTTATTTTCTTAACTGGTATGTTCTAGAAGGTGTTCATAACAACTTAAACTATAATTCCATAAACTATTTATCAGTGTTCACTGTGGGCCAGGGTTGTTCTGATATGTGGGCATTGTTCTTTGCATTAACCCTTCATTACTACTCGCCAGCTGCATACAAATATGTGAGAGATATGTACGGCAATCTTCTACCACACACAAGAACTCTCTGTCGCTGGTATGGAACAATTAATGCTGAGCCAGGATTTACAAATGAATCGTTTGAAGCTCTAAAAAAGAAAAGTACTTTAACACGTTCCCTGTCCCAATACAAAAATGCAAAATTGACCGACAAGTCCAATAGGTTTCTTTTAATAATTTGTTATTTTTATAGTCATAGGGTAGCCCTAGTAATAATATAATTTAAAAAAAAAACCGGAAGTAGGCTTTACTTACCTGAAACACATATGATTCATGAGCGTAGGGAGACATTTTTGCTTCTGCACGTTCATGAAACACATGCGGTTCAGAGAACTTTTTTTAGATTTTCAAAAGTATTTGTATGTGTCAATACTTTATTATTATTATTTAGGTATTTTCACGACATTTCCGAACTTGGAACTAAATAATCCATAGACAATTTACTTCCATAGACTTGTCAGTGTCAATTATTTTACGTCACTGTCATATTTTTGAATTCTGTTCATAAAATCGTTTCAAATTCTAAGATTGTCTGTTGGTTGTTGAAGGTTATAATATCGTAAGTGATATTTTTGTTGAAAATGCCACGCAAATTATCAAATGAGGAATTGCGACGTGTACTGGAAGAAAGTGACTTTGAATTGAGTGATGATGATACGAATTCGAACGGCGGCAATAGCGATGTACATAACGAGCAGGATTCTGATATTTCGGACCAAGAACCTAGTATTTTTGCTGATGACGATGTCGATGATCCTGATTTTGATCCAAGTGAGATTTCCCGTTTCAACATTGTAACCGATGACTTTGGTAGAGACTCGCCAGCTAATAATTCATCCGATATCGTCATAAATTCACCTCGGCCAGAAACGAGCAGAAGGCGGACTGCTGGTGAGATTATGCGGCTTGCTCCGCAAGAAATAAATGATATAGATAAAGAAAATGGCTGGATTCAGGAAATACTACCACTATCACTTCAACCTTATAACAGCAACCCAACACTTCATATTCAAGGCGAACAATCTGTGGTATCCATTTATCGTCGTACACTGCCGGCCAAAAGTTTAAGACCGCACTTAAGCAGTATAATTATCTATCAATTGTAATAAAATCCCTTAAGATATATAAAAAAAATGCACACCTGCATATTCTATTGTTAATATAGAATATTTAAAGAATTCATTCTTTTGTTTACTTTCCAGTTATTGGACAATAAACATCTATTGTTTTCATTCACCGACAAACGCTGCGCTAGGGTCAGGTGGTAGAGTCGTAATAATGTGTTTATTGTGTGCTCATTACTTATTACTTTGCTTTTGTTTCGCATTGGTCAATATTAAGGATTATTTAGCTTCTGAAAACACGTAGTTTCAATTTATTTTTACCTGAGTTTACTTGGGTTTGTTCACAAACAATCTCAGTTAGTATAAACTTGTGGTTTCTACAGTAAAGACGTCTTAAAATGGGAAAAGCACGTGAAATTAGTAGTGAAGTGCGTTCTGCCATCGTTGTTTTACATAATGAAGGCAAATCCGAACGTGAGATTGCTTCACAACTGAAGTTATCGAAGGCAGGTGTTCATAGCACAATAACTCGATACAGGGAGACAGGCAGTTTTCAAGATCGTCCACGCTCGGGAAGGCCGAGAGCTACCACGTCTAGTGAAGATAATTTCATTGTTGTTACTAGTAAGCGAAATAGACGCTTAACAGCACCAGAAATCCGCGTTGAAGTAAACAAAACCCGAGTTAAACCTTTATCATTGACTACAGTGAAACGGCGACTAAGAGATGCAAAGTTGTATGGTCGCGTCGCCGTTCGAAAACCTCTGCTAAGGCCACAAAATAAGAAAAAGCGGATGCAGTGGGCTCTTGCCCATCGAGATTGGACTGAAAAATTTTTTAAAAAAGTTCTTTGGACCGATGAATCCAAGTTTGAACTATTCGGTTCAAAACGAAGAATTTACGTGAGACGAAATGCTCAAAAAAAGATGATGCCAGACTGTGTAGTCCCAACAGTCAAGCATGGCGGTGGCTCAATTATGGTCTGGGGTTGCTTCTCTAGCCAAGGAACTGGCGATTTGATCAAAATTGAAGGAATTATGAAAAAGGAACAGTACAAAAACATTTTAGAACAAAACGCCGTTCCTTCCGGGTTGCGATTAATTGGACACGGATTCATTTTCCAACAAGATAATGATCCAAAGCATAGCTCCAAATTATGCAGAGGATATTTAGAAGAGAAAGAGGCCCAAGGGGTGTTAAAAAACATGGTTTGGCCACCTCAGAGCCCGGATCTCAATCCTATTGAACTTTTGTGGGAAGAGCTTGACAGGAACGTCCGTAATCGTGGCCCATCCTCGCAAGAAGAAATGTGGAATGCTTTATGCGAAAGTTGGAGCAATATATCACAAGACACCATCAACAAATTGATAGCTCGTATGCCGAGACTTGTGAAAAAAGTCATACAAAGTAAAGGAGGATTTTTTGATGAAACATCAGTTTAGCTAACTATAGCCTTTTTTAATATTTCTTTATGCTTTACATTACAATTTGTCCATAAACACTAACTGATTAGATAATTAAACTGGTTAATTAAACATTTAATATTTTATTGGTGTTTTACTTTATTTTCCTACTTAAATTAAGGTGGTCTACCAATGAAGTGTTAGATCTTATGGTCACTCAAACAAATCTGTACGCTTCTCAACTGAAACAGAACGTCAACATGTCAGTTCATAGCCGCATGACTCGGTGGACAGACGTTACACGCGAAGAAATGATGAAATTTATTGCCTTGTATATGTTGATGGGTATTGTGAAATTTCCGACGTTTGAATCATATTGGAAACTAGACCCGATTTACTACCATCAAATATTTCACAACGTAAACATGTCGTATAATCGCTTCTCATCAATATTACGTTGCTGGCACTTTGTTGGTAATGAAGCTCCGAGGGATCGAAACGAACGTCTGTACAAAATAAAACCACTTTTGGACCTCGTTATCAACAACTGGAAAAGCTTACTAACACCTGATGAATGTATCGTCATTGACGAGTCGATGATGCCGTTTAGAGGGAGGATATCATTCCGTCAATACAACCCATCAAAAGCTCACAAATACGGCTTGAAAATCTATAAACTCTGTACAGAAGAGGATTTTGTCTGGAACTATGATATTTACATAGGTCGCGACCCCGAGATCGCTGATTTGGATAAGCCAGGGAGTGTCGTTGTTCAGTTATGTGATGGTCTTCTAGATGCTGAACGGATGTGTGACAACTATTATAATACCGTAGGATTAGCAAAATTTTTACAGCAGCGTAAGACAGACTTATGCGGCACTCTACAGGTAAATAGAAAAGAACTTCCATGGGCAATAAGGTCGAAAAAAATGGGCCCTGAAAAAGGCGAAGTAATTGCTCGTCAGAAGGACAATATAACAGTGATGAAATGGAGAGACAAACGCGACGTTGCAATGATTTCTACATGCCATGACGCTAGTATGCAAATGTCTTCGGGATAACAACCAAAATTGAAACCGAAAGCCGTGCTCTATTACAATGAGCGAAAAAAGGGCATAGATGTATCTGACCAGCTTTCAAGTTATTATGACCCTAAAAGAAAGTCTCTGGCATGGTACAAAAATATCGCTTTAGATGTTTTGATTTGTGCATCAGTAACAAACGCTACGCTTTTGTATCAGAAACTACATTCAACTTCTAATAGAAAACTACGCAAAACTGTACTACAAACGCAGCAAGAAATTATTAGGGAGTTCTTGCAATTGAAGAATGCAACCGATGCGAGTGCAAATACATTGACTAATAGTCCAAGACCGTCTACTAGCTCGATCGCAAGTCAGCACTTTCTGACAAAAATTCCGCGGAAAGAGGACAACAAAATTGTCAGAAAACGATGCCATGGATGCTACGAAGACTTGCGAAAAGAAGGTACAAACTGGCAAATTGCTGCAAAAAGAGTAAAACGAGTGGATACTGAGTGTTTGCTATGCAAAAAAACGTTTTGTTTATGCTGTTTCCAAAACAAACATAACAAGAAATAGTTCAGAATTAATTTGTAATTTCTTAGAAAAATAAAAAATATTTTTTCGTATGTCCCGGCGATTTTCTTTACTTTATGATCGTATCAATGCAGAAACAGTACAGTTCTAGCACGTCCAGTGGAATTATCCGCTTTAGAATTTGTATATGTCTCCTGACGCACATAGGGCTCAGAAGCGTATTAGTTCTTTTCACGCGCGCGTTTCCTGAACCATATGTGGCTCAGTGAACAGTGAACGTGATAAGTCAGCAACCTCTTACATGCAATCTAGTATTCGACGAGATGGCTATTAGACTCCAAAAGCTTTTTCACAATCAACAGAAGCTTGGTGCTGTGAATTTTGGTGCTGGTCCTCAAGAAGGTGATGGAGATAATCATGTTGCGTCACAGGCGTTAGTATTTATGTTGGTGTCAGTGACTGAAAATTGGAAACTTCCTGTAGGCTATTTTTTAATATCAGGTATAACTGCAGAAACTAAAGCTAATTTAATCACTTCATGCTTGCATAAATGTCATGACGCCGGAGTTACAGTCGTAAGCATGACATTTGATGGATGCCCTGCAAATTTGTCAGCTGCAGAAATTTTAGGGTGTAAACTGACGAACCCAAATGAACTGGTGACCCATTTTCCACATCCATCTACACAGGAGAAAGTGTGTATATTTCTTGATCCATGTCACGTCATCAAACTTATAAGAAACTCATTTGAGAAAAAAAGATTATTATTTGACCAAGATTGTAAGAAAATAAAGTGGCAGCTATTGATTAATCTAAATAAACTGCAAATGAAAGATGGTCTTAGGTTTGCCAACAAACTTACACCACGGCATGTGTACTTCCGTAACCAAATTATGAAGGTCCGTCTTGCTACTCAACTCTTAAGTAGGAGTGTAGCCAAGGCATTGCAGCTATGTGACGAGGATTTGAAGTATACACAATTCGCTGACTCGTCGGCTACAATACAATTTTTGGAAACGTTTAATGATTTTTTTGACACAATGAATTCAAGAAAGTGTCATTTTTATGGGTTCAAGCGACCAATTGACGCCATAAATAAGTCAGAAGTACTGATTTTTTTTGTCAAAAGTAACAAGATACATATTAAATTTAGAATTTCATATAAAATGCAGAAGAGTCGTAAAAAGAAAATATTTAGATCCACGTATTTCTTTGTCGATTTCAAAAAAGAAAATTGTTGAATCGGCTAATAAAACAGGATATATAGGAGCTTTGATTTGTATAGAATCTCTAAAAACTTTATATCAACATGTAGTAGAAGAAAAAAAATATAGGAAACTAGCTGACCCAGCAAACGTTGTTTTGCCATATAAAATAAAAACAATATTTACCCCTAAATATTATTTTTTATTTATATGTATACTAGCTGACCCAGCAAACGTTGTTTTTCCATATAAAATAAAAACAATATTTACCCCTAAATATTGTTTTTTATTTATATGTATATGAATGATGTTCTATATATATAAAAGAAAGTCGCAGGTGAAATTTAGCTTTCTATTGGTGAAATAATTTTTATAATAGAAAACTTAACGCTAAAATACTTCTTAGCTGTATCCCGCGGTTTCACCTGCCTGCGCCATTTATTCTTTCTGGCTCAGTGTTCTTTCTTTCGTCTCCTAAGGATCATAGCTTGATGTTAAATAATTATGGTTCCTAGTATCCTGGTACTTTGTAAGTCTTCACTCACAATTCCCCAGAAATGCTTCGACATGTTTATGGTCTGCTGGTACACGTAAATCCTTACTTACAAATGTTTGACAGGTACGAAACAAAGGATCATTGTTTTTAAGATGTATTCTGCTATTCGGGGCAGAGACAAATCTAACGGAACAAAAACCAAGAAAATTGGTCCAGCAGATCTCGAGTTATAAGTGTTGTAACAAACCCGACTTTGTTTTATATATATAGATATATTTCTACATACCGTTTAAGTCAAGATCATCTAGAGCTTTTTTTTGGGGCCATAAGAAAGCACGGTGGATACAATAATAACCCCAACGTCTTACAATTTTGAGCTGCCTACAAAAAAACCCTGAACCATTTGGAACT
Organism: Hecatera dysodea; assembly: GCA_905332915.2. Lineage (NCBI taxonomy): Eukaryota > Metazoa > Arthropoda > Insecta > Lepidoptera > Noctuidae > Hecatera > Hecatera dysodea. Next base: position 2,702,421 of record HG995290.1, on the reverse strand, counting down.
TCGCTCATCATTCACGGGTAATTGTATACCTTTAGATAATATAAACATTAAATGTAATTCTTCAACAAATGTTATTAATAGTACGACGCCCTTAAACAGACACGAAGATGAGGAATACGAAATATTGTCAGCAACTAGATGTTTAGAATCTGATATAGAAGCTGAACACAACTGTTATATTTTTCCGATACTCTCAGTTCCCAACAAATACCATTTGGTTCTCAATTGATAGTCGGTTACATATCTGGCTACATTGCTCGAAATCTCACAAAATCATTAAAATGTGAAGAATGCGTGGACGCATTAACAACAGCAGAAAGGCTGCCACACCATAAACTTATAACTATTAAAGACATGGGCGGATTGTTATATTCTTCAGCAGACGTATACAAAATATGTGTGATCACGGAAACTATCATACGAAAACTTATAAACCAAAGTGGTGGAATTAGCCTCTCCACGAAATAATATTACAGTTACATTACTGTAAATACTTTGGAGCATTTTATTCACACGGAGGTATTTACGTCTTTGGTTCAACATTCATTTTGCCAGCCAAGTACACTGAATCATAGAATTCATTTGATTCGGGCGATCATTAATAAATATACTACTATCCGTTTAAAACATGAAGTAAAAACAGACCAAAGCGATTGATTATTCAAAAAAAAGGCAAAAGATGACTAAACTCATATTATTTAAGGGTAATAACTAAATAAAATATATTTAAAAAAAATTGTCTATTAATTTATGAAATAAACCCTGTAGGCAAAATACCTACGTTGTCCATTCTGTAGTGCTCCTGTCATAGTCTATAGGGAAGACATGTTGTTGCACTTAGTTACAAAACGCGTAAGTGCCGTGATTAAACACATCAAAAGTATCTAGGGATCAACATATATTTTTGCAATAACTTTTCTCCTGATTGATATTAATTAAAATTTTCTTTAAGGATTCATCAAATAAAGTGTTTTCGTTTGTCACAGTAACGATAAACCAAGTCACCTTTGCATTAATAAAGAAATTTGCCATTTTCCTAATAAAGGGATTTTTGACATTTGAACCACTAACATTAAAGTTCGAAAAAAAGACTGAAATAACAGTTTTCTTTAAAATTTTATTGGGTAACTTAAACAATTAATAATCCGTGTTTCTACCGCGAACACTAACAACACAAGAACATCGGTTTGGCATACTCAAAATGAGTTCATCCAAATCACGCTGTGGAATGGCCGCCCATGTTCGTTGCAACAACAAAAAAAGGTCTTCTTGAGACTGGATACCCTCCATATTCGGCAGAGCTCTTCGCTTACCTTGGCTGAGCGCCATGGAGGACGGTATCGCTGCACCACACGGAGACAAGACCGATACATTCAAATCTTAACTCGAAGAGCTCCAACAATAACCGCCATGATGTTAGCCGTGAGGCTTCATCACTCTTCAGGGAACTTAATTAGCGACCAAACAGTCAGAAACCGCTTGCATGAAGTGAACCTTCATTCCCGAAGACCGCTACGGGTACCACCTATAGCAATGCACAATCGTAGGATTCGATATCAATGGGCTCTTGAACACAGAAATTGGGCAGAAGAACAATGGCGTTTCGTGTGCTTTTCTGATGAGTCTCGTTTTGGTATGAGACCGGATACAAGACGTATACGACACTGGAGAACCCCTGGACGCCAACAGCGATTAAAATCCTGCCAGGAAGTCCATCCTTATAGTGGTGGAACCATCATAGTATGGGCGGGTATTTGGATCGGCGGAAGAACTGAGTTGATTTGGATCAGAGGCAACCTCAACGCTCAAATTTATGCTGAGACGATTGTATCAGACGTCATCGTTCCTCTACAAGTGCAAATCGGTCCCTTATTTCAGTTAATGCATGATAATGCACGACCGCACACCGCAAGAGTTGTAAGACAGACTCTCGCCGCAGCTAACATCAATGTCCTGCCCTGGCCTGCTCAGTCGCCAGACTTGAACCCGATTGAGCATGCATGGGATATGCTACAGAGAAGAGCTCTGCCGAATATGGAGGGTATCCAGTCGCAAGAAGACCTTTTTTTGTTGTTGCAACGAACATGGGCGGCCATTCCACAGCGTGATTTGGATGAACTCATTTTGAGTATGCCAAACCGATGTTCTTGTGTTGTTAGTGTTCGCGGTAGAAACACGGATTATTAATTGTTTAAGTTACCCAATAAAATTTTAAAGAAAACTGTTATTTCAGTCTTTTTTTCGAACTTTAATGTTAGTGGTTCAAATGTCAAAAATCCCTTTATTAGGAAAATGGCAAATTTCTTTATTAATGCAAAGGTGACTTGGTTTATCGTTACTGTGACAAACGAAAACACTTTATTTGATGAATCCTTAAAGAAAATTTTAATTAATATCAATCAGGAGGAAAGTTATTGCAAAAATATATGTTGATCCCTAGATACTTTTGATGTGTTTATACATGGCGCTTAAGACCTTTTTGCCGAGAATAAATACACTTCTGCAGCAAATCTAGCGCTGTGGTAGATTCGTTACGGTTTAGTTTAGACGAATTGTTATTATTTTAGCGCTGCAGCGAACTAGAGATTCAAATTACGAAGAATAGGACAGTTCAGTTATTTGACGCAGCTTCTCTAGTACGTTAGTACTTATATCTCGATGGACTAAAGCGGAATTCCCAAAGAAAAGACGTAGGTTTGACGTATGCCTTGCAGATAAAAAAGACAGAAAAATGAAAATGCCGATTAAAAGCAGTCACTCATATTGAGGAACTATGTCCGCACATCACATGTATCTGTAGTTTATTGTAAAAAACTTGCATACTGTATGGTAAGGGACTTGCTCTGTGGAAGAAAGAATAATGGGAGGATTTTGATCTATGGGCACGACAAATTATTGTAAAACGTTTTTAAAGATTTAATAAAGTAAGAAGTGAGTAAAGAGTGTTTTAATAAGATGGTAAATAAAATAAACAACAGTGCTAGCAGAGCGTGGTTATGGTTCGTGCCCGCGCCGACGTAGGTACTTTATTGGTTATCAAAACCAAAACGCAAGTGAATGGCATGCGACACTCAAAAGGAAAAAAATACAGTCGAATTGAGAACCTCCTCCTTTTTTGAAAGTCGGTTGAAAATGGCCGAAAGTATTTGTTCAAAGTTGAAGCAATTTGCCGCCGAAGATTTCTCTACACTTACTACCTACTTTTCCCGTAATATACTGCAAATAAGAAACTTCCATTCTTATTTGCAGTATATTACGGGAAAATGAATGTTTAAATGCGATAGAGAGTAAAGCTTTAGCAGTGTTCCCGAGAACAAAAAACTTGAAGCTCGAGCTCAAAGCATTATCATAAGTGGCGTCGCCGACAGCCATATCGATTATATTCAAGAGGAGAATACAGCGTACAACGTGATGTATAAATTAGAACAACAATTTCTGAAAAAAGGCACCAGAAGTAAACTATTCTTACGGCGTGAACTAAACAATTTAAAATTTGTTTTAAATTGTTTAGTTCAAGCCGTAAGAATAGTTACTTGTCTTCAGTAATTGAACTAATAAGTTCAATTACTGTTCGCAGTCAACACTGATTCACTATAGAATCTGGATCTACTCTACTGAGGAGTGAGATACTGAAGATGGTTAAGTTCTATAATCTAAAAATCAAGACCACTTTATGATGTAAGCACCTGGGCTTTAAATTCCAAGAAGATCTGTCTAAAGTTATTATAAAGTTATCTAACCCCGAAAGGATCACGTCAACACTTCCTCGCTAGAGACTTAACGAGCAACTGCAACGGTTACCAAATTAGAGGAGCTTCAATTGGAATGTCTTAAGACACCCACTGTACTTTCCAGACCTTGCTCCAACAGATTACCATTTTTTTCGAAATTTGGATAACTTCTTGCAAGGGAAAAAAATCGACTCCAATGGGGCTGTTCAAACCGCCTTCAAAGATTTTATTGATTCCCGTCCGAAAGGTTTTTTTAGTAAAGGGGTCAACGAACGACCTATGAGATGGCAAAATTGCATAGATAGCAATGTTACATACTTTGATATCTGATATCTCGGGGCTCGGCTGAGCTGTCCCAACGCGGGGGTACAAGTACCCACGCGGGGGGACAGCACAGACCGCCAGGCAGGTCTTCTCATGCAACCGAGCGGGTGGGCGGGTTGCGGATAGCCCAGCTCCGGCTGGGGGACCGCCACCTGACTACTCGGGGTCGATCCCTCTGCCGGAGTGTCTCGACTGAGACTCCGGACAAGAGAAGTTTCCCGAAAGCCAAAATCCCAGGCCTAGGGTTATCCCAACACCCTATTTCCTTCAACTCACCCACTCCAACCTTCACTCCTTCCTTCTCCTCCACACCTGTCGGTCCAGAGGAGGGGCAACCTCGATTCCAAAAAAGCCCAACAACCAAACCACCATCATGAAGCAGGACGTAAAAAAAACTACCCAGGTGGGTCCCGGCCAAGCCGGGGAATCCCATGCCGACTCGTCGGTCAGCCCCCATCGTATTCTGGGAGGGGGCAACCTACTGCCAACTGATGACGCGCCTTCAGCGCGACAGGCTGCTGTCACAGCGCCACCAACAACACACACAGACTCGGCTGCGGTACACGCGCCTACTACCCTGATATCGGCTGCGGCACACGCGCCAATACTGACACAGACGAAGCCTTCCACCAGTGCCTGGCAACAGAGCATTGTTCGGAACAGCTTCAGAAATAACCCTGACTCTGACCAGAAAGACGTGGGGAAGGCTGCCGGTTCAGGTGGTTCCATCCCGACCTCGGCGGGCGAAGTACGCATGCATAAGCGCGGAAAAGCCTTAGTTGGGGAGAGGAAAGGCAGCGGCCAGATGCGCACAGCCCGCGAAGGCAATAGCCAGAGCGGCGCGCAGACGGTTGCTGCAGAGCAAGTACGCGACCAGCCGCGAGTCCGCGAAGGGGCAACCCAGCGCGAAAAACGGCCGGACGCGGAAACGCGTAACCAGGGACGAGTCCGCGAAGGGGAAACCCAGCGCGAAAAATCCCTGGAAACGTTGGAATACACCGGAGCAAAAAGCCCGAACCAGGACCGACCCAGACCAGACACGGAAAGACCACCACGAAGGAGGGCGAGGGGCAAGCGGCTCCGGGCCCCACACAGGGGAGACCCAGCGTCCCACACTCGTCCGGGTGCCTCTGAACCACAACCCGGGCCAAGCGGCTTGGGGGCGGCAAAGAGGGAACGCCCGGATGATACGGCCTCGCCGAGTACGCTTCAGGGAAACCCGAAACGTGTGAGGACCCAGGCCGCTCAAGGGGAGCAGAGAACCTACGCGCGGGCCACAAAGGATATCCCTGCGCGGCTCTCCGTAGCGATCTGCTTCCCCCCCCCGTCCAGAGACCTGACAGTGACTGAAGCGACATACGTTCGGACAGAACTTGAGAGGCTAGTCATGGAGACCGACCGGACCAAACCACTCCCGGCCTTCCGCGGTTACCCTAGGGTAGCGGACGGCACCGTGCAGATGTGGTGCGAGGACGATAACGCCCTGACTTGGCTGACTCTGAATGCGCCCAGAATAAGACTCCCTAAGACTGACCAGACTCTGACCGTCATGCGACAGACAGACATACCTACCCGTGTCCGAGCTGCGCTCTTCGTTCCCGGGTATAACGGGGACATAGTGCATCTCCAGAGTGTTCTGATTCGTCAGAACACTTGGTATGACATAGGTAGGTGGTCACTGTACAGGGCAACTTCCGTCGGTGGGGATAACCACGGGACATACTTGACCCTGGGTATCCCGACCGATGAGGTGGAAAAGGTCTTGGGACGGGAGCGGCGTATATCGTACCTACTTGGGTCCATATACGTCCGTTTCTTTCCCAAGACCCAGCCCTCTGACGTCAAGACTGACACAGAGACGAATGACGCGGAACCGACCCAGACTGACGACCGTGACATGGCTCGGCTAGAGGAAGAGATGGCAAGAGCGGCGATGGCCGATGCAGAGACAAACTCTGCACCACCCACATCACCCGGGTGGACAGCTGCGCTGCTCGCATCCTCGCCGACCCGCGACAATTGGCCCAGAATGGAGGAGGGGGATACACTATCCGATGGATCCGACTCCTCCTAACTCCATTACCTCGTCAACCACACCTAACACCATCCAGATTATACAAACAAACCTTCAGCATAGCGAAACTGCCACGGCTAGCCTGCGCAGGGCGCTGGAGGTGAAACCACGAACAATCGCACTTATACAAGAGCCGTGGATCAGAAGCAACAGGATATGCGGCCTTGGTAATATCGGAGGTAAATTAACACTAAACACAAACACACCACGAACTTGTATATACTCACCTAAAGACGTACCCGTTACGCCACTGACCCAATTCTGTTCCAGAGACCTGACAGCGATCAGGCTCCAAACTGACCGAGATATCCCAGACCTGGTATTAGCCTCGGTGTACATGCCAGGAGACGACGAGAACTGCCCACCGAAGGAGATGGCTGATCTGGTCCGACACTGCGAAAACGCCAACCTGGACCTGATCATCTGCACCGACTCCAATGCTCATCACCCACTATGGGGCAGTGAAGTACCGAACACCAGGGGTGAGGCACTATCCACATAGTTATTTTCAACAAATCTCAACATCGTAAACCGTGGCTCTGAACCCACTTGGGTCACTGCCTGAGGACAAACGATTATAGACCTAACACTAGCCACAGAAAACGCGACAAAGTTTATCTCAGAATGGCGAGTAACTGACGAACCCTCCTGTTCTGACCACAAGAGAATTCGCTTCACACTAATCGCCAACACTAAAAAACCCGCACCCAGGCGTAATCCGCGCAAAACAAACATACCCGACTTTAAACGCCTCCTGGCTTCGTTGCTAGCAAGGCACCTAAAGCACCAAGCTCCAATAACGGATCTCACAGAACTAGAAAACACCGTAACAAAACTAACCGACTACATAACCGAAGCATATCATTCGTGCTGTAAACTAAGGGCACCGCACACCAACGGTAAGGGTAACCCTTGGTGGAACGCCGAATTGAACAAACTCAGAAGTACACTACGCAAACAATTCAACAGAGCAAAAAATACAAGACTTCCAGAAGACTGGGAGGCATACAAAGAAACCCAATACACCTTCAAGAAACAAATCAGAACCGCCAGAAGAACTGCCTGGCGGAATTTCTGTGAATCCATTGAGTCGAACAGCGAAGCGACACGTGTAAGGAAGATCTTATCAACCGAACAAGATCGCACGCTGGGTACACTGAAAAAACCTGATAACACGTACACACAAACAGATCAAGAGACCAGCAGGGTTCTTCTCGAAACGCACTTCCCGGACTGCAACCTCCTAGAGGACAGAACATGGGCGAGCGAAACGGGACGGACCCCTGACGATCAAGACTGGTCTACAGCCCGTAACTTAGTGACAGAAGAACGAATAGCATGGGACATAAAGACTTTCCAACCGTACAAATCCGCAGGTTTAGATGGCATCTTCCCAGCACTATTACAATGGGGAGAGAGCACCCTAACACCATGGTTACTAGACATCTACCAGGCTTGCATAGCGCACGGATACGTACCGCTGTCATGGCGCGAGGTGAAAGTCATTTTCATCCCAAAGCCCGGCAAAACGGACTATACACAACCCAAAGCATACAGACCTATAAGTCTAACATCCTTCCTACTGAAAACCCTGGTGAGGCTCTGTGACAGATATATTCGGGATGGACCCCTGCGCCAATACCCGCTTCACAGACAACAACACGCATACTCCGCGGGGAAATCAACAGAGTCTGCACTGCATGCCGTGGTCTCAAAGATCGAATGCGCGTTTGACCAGAAATGCTCCTCACTAGCTGTCTTCATTGACATCGAGGGCGCCTTTGACAAAACCACGTTCCAGAGCATCAACACAGCCCTTGGGAAGCATGGCGTGAACACGACCTTGAGTGGCTGGATCACAAACATGCTCAAGCAAAGAGCTGTACAAGTCACCATAAATGACACAAAGAGGGCCATTGTAGCGAAAGGCTGCCCCCAAGGTGGTGTCCTTTCACCACTATTATGGAACCTCGTTGCAGATAACTTACTCAAAAAACTCAACGATAAAGGATACTTTACCGTTGGCTACGCAGATGACATAACCATAATAATAAATGGTAAACACGAAAACACACTGTGCAACCTCATGCGCCAGGCCTTGAAAATAGTAGAGGACTGGTGTCAAGAATATCAGCTGACAGTGAACCCCACCAAAACAGAACTCGTTCTCTTTACCAAAAAGAGGAAACTGCCGACATTAGAACTACCACGGTTCTTCGGCACTACTCTAAGCCTCTCAACTGGAACCAAATACCTGGGTATCTATTTGGACAAGCAGCTGAATTGGGCAAAGCACACTGAATACATCACTAAAAAAGCCAGCCTATGTATGTGGCAATGCAAACGCATGCTAGGAAAAAATTGGGGCATTAGTCCCAAGACAACTCACTAGCTATACACCACAGTCATCAGACCAATAATCACTTATGGCTCTCTAGTCTGGTGGCCCAGGACCGACTTGAGCACGACACAAAAGGATCTTGAGAAGTTGCAGCGACTTGCCTGCGTGGCAATCACTAGCAGCATGAGAACAGCACCCACTGCGGCTTTGCAGGCTATGCTGGGGCTACCACCTCTACACCTGATAGTACGAGAGGAAGCGGCCCTAGCGGCCTTTAGACTTAGCGCGCTGGGCACTTTAGGAACAGACTCTAGAATCAAACACACGCGTATCATGGAAGATGCCGTCAAACGACAACCCATGATGACATCATCCAATGATAAGGCTCAAAAAATGCACTATTTCCAAAAGCACTACCACATAGTGCTCACACAAGAACCACAAGACCACTCAGGCCTCAAAGAGCTGAGAATTTACACTGATGGGTCAAAAACAAACACCGGAACTGGAGCTGGAGTTTACTCCATCGACCTCAATATTAAGATATCCAGACCACTAGGAAAGCTCAACACCGTCTATCAGGCGGAATGTGTAGCTATCATCCTGGCGGTCCATGCCATAGAAGCCAGGAGAGTTATGGATACACATATTCGTATACTCTCCGACAGCGCCTCAGTACTACAATCACTAGATAAGAACTACACTACCTCGAAACTCATACAAGAATGCCACAACGCCTTAGAACGTGTCACGGTGAATAACCGCAACACCGTGACGCTGCAGTGGATAAAGGGACACAGCGGATCACTAGGAAACGATGCGGCCGATGAGCTGGCTAGAAGGGGATCCGGAACGGTGGCCGTTGGACCCGAACCCATAGTTCCACTCCCCTTCACTCAGCTACGCACATGGCTACGAGAACACACACACACACAAGCAGAACGATGGTGGTCCTCGGTATCTGGCTGTAGGCAGTCCAAGGAGTTTATGCCAACCCTGGACTGGAAACTGACCAGGCGCCTTCTGCGCATGGATAGAAGCAGCCTGCGAATGGTGGCGGGGACCATCACCGGACACTGCTCACTGAACAAACACCCACACACGATAGGTATCACAGACAGTCCTCTGTGCAGAGCATGCATGGAGGAGGAGGAAACGGTGTCGCATGTGCTCCTTGAGTGCACAGGTGTGGCCGAGATACGAAGGCATACAATGGGGACACCGAGTTCACTTGCAGAGATGCTGAACAGACTGAGTGGACTGATCTGCTTCTGGAGGGAGGTCGGCTGGTTGGAGTGACGGCCGCCATGGCTCACGCACAATGGTCCAATATTAGGACTAAGTGCGGAAACCAAAACCCTAATAGATAGATAGATAGATACATACTTTGATTAATTAAATTTATTATATAAAAAAAAAACGACTTTATGTTCCTCTTATACAAAACGCCAATTTCATCTGTAAAGTGTAAGGACCTAATATTTTGATGCAATACTTTGCTAGAAAGAAGACTAGGTTACTATAAGACCTACTTGCAACAGCAACTACCAACAATTATTTTTGTAGGCAATTTGTTTTTATTTTCAACAGTTTATTGATAAAGATGACAAATGCGAGTAGAAGTCAAGTGCTGTTTTTTTTACACAATATGTTAGGTATTCTTTACTAGAAAATTAGCTACATAAGCAATAGTAAGAACATTACAACACCAACTACCAATATTACCAATCTTATATATTTTTTGCTGCTAAGGTGTTTTCTTATCTGGCAGCAATTTTTCCTATTGATGAACAAATCCAGTGCAGATTTTTTAACGATATATTCTTTCAGCAATTCTCTAGTAGGATACACAAACCTTTTATGATTTAGAACCAACAGTCTAAGTGTCATCATCAACCAGTGATGTACATGACTAAATCATGTATCAGCATCAATTCTAAAACCAATGTGACATTTTTTTAAAGATAGCAGAACAAGCAATTGTTTTTTTTTATTTTAAAGACAAGCTTCTCATACAAACAACATAGTTTTCAACCAAATAAAATGGACCTTTATCTCCCCCTTTGCTTTTCTTTTTTTAGAACTTTATGCATGACCAAATTTACTGCATAACAACCATGACCTACAGATGCTCACTTTTAATAGACAACCTATCAACCAATTACTGTCCTATCCTGATTGCCTTCAGACGTGGCTGCCATTCCCTTAGTATACTCATATTATCTTGACAGGCACTATACAAACTCTATACTTCTCATAAAGTTCAGTTCCGTCACATGCTGCCCAAAAACTAATAGTTTGATCAAGCTTCAGTTCTGAAACAATTTAATAATTTAATAAATAATAATTTGTATAAATACAAATATTTACAAAAAGTGTAAATCTAGCCAAAAAGAATAAAATTTCCCATACAATTATAGTCTGAAAATAAGTTAAAACTAACATATTATTATTAAAGATGTAAGTAATGGTGATTGCAATGTTAGGTAGCGACCCCCCCTATCTAGGTTAATATAAACCTGTATTTCAGGCCATCACTATACAAAATAATTACTTAGGGTCAGTAAAACTTAAATTTAAACAATAAATAACTATGAGAAAAAGCTTAATGGTACATTAATGCTCAACAATAAGCCTATAATTATTATACAATTCTAACACTTATGAAATATCATGCCGAAACTTCATTTACGTTTTTCTGTATCTTTGTAATTGAGCATAGCTAAATATTCTGATAGCATTTTTCTAAATTTTTTGTACATTACACTATAGAAGCTTAGTACCTTGTTGAGCCTATTATATGTATAGAAAAGATCCTAAAAAAACATAGCAACGATTAGTAAACACATGTCTAGTTCCAGGCTTTTCCTTCTCTTTTCTGAAGGTACAGGTTTAAAAGGAAGTGCAGTGTGCTGGTGTTGTACTAAATAAATGCTGCAAATCTGTAAGGGCGAACGAAAGGTACCTTTAGAATTGCTCTTTGAGCATGCTCTAACAGGAGTAAAATGGTGAAGTTCTGAAACAATGAAGAACATCTATTACCTGTTTGCACTAGGATTTTCATTGGATTTCTCTTTTCTCTATGTCAACGTAGATAAGGCCTTGTCTGTTCACTAACTTTGCTGTTAAATATTATATTTGTTCTTCTCAATTTTATTGTCTTTGTATATAAGTGGTTCAAAGTTCTGCAATAAAAAAAAATTGTATTACCGAAAATATAATATACAAGAAACAGTGTGAGGTTGGTATAAGAGCTAAGAATTAGAAAAACGGGTAGATGATGACTTAAAAATTCATATACATACATAGTTTTTTTTAAGACAAGCACCCCTTTTCATTATTCCATTGGAAGCTCTAGATAATTGTGTTACAATACGGCCGGCGTATCTTGGCGAGTCTGAACATAGGCTTTGCGAACTTTAGCGCATGTACAATCGTGAAGAAAACTGTTATTGGTGACATTTTTACGAATAATATAAGTGCCAACTGATACTTGCAAATAACACACAAAACAATCTTAAACACTAAACAAAAACTTAACAATACTAATAAAACTTAACAACAGTAACAACAATCTTAGACACTAAACAAAAAAATAAAAAATACCAATAAAAATTAACAACAGTAACAACGAAAACTTTTGTAACCGACTGCGCTCAAGACAGAGATAGCGACACGAACACGACACCGACGCTAACGTGTGACTGAGACAATATTATGGTGTACCGAGCATTGCCGAATTCGCACGAAACTTTACGAAGTTACCAAAAAGGGATGTCCAATACGCGTGTCTGTGGGTGTTGTTTAATCGATTTTCTTCAAATCGATCGAAATTAAGACTCAATAATATATTTATTTTCAATTATATAAGGAGGTTTTAAATTTTCTCAAACAGTCGTTACTCAAGTAGTCGTTAATAGATAAGTGATAAATAAGTGACTTTCAACTGAGAAATTATATTTTGTTAGTTTATTTTTTTACTAAATTCGAAATCTCGTTCATTAACGACAAAATTCACTATATTTTAAAATCTTGTTTCGTTTCATATTATATAAACAACAATCAATAAATTCTAAATGAAACTTTTTTCGATTCGATTAGATTACGATATTTAATCGATAAAGGGTCGATTGTATTAACATTAGGTCAATCTCTAGCCTAGACCACCGCCCCGCGCACGTCGCCTCGTGCCACCATTTGGTTCCTAAATAAAGTTATTGCGCAACCTTCTGCGCGAAGTTCGGACTCGCCAAGTTACGTCGGCCGTATAATTCTAACAAAATGATTTAGGTTAATGGCAGTGACATTCTTTTTTCTGAACGGGAAATCATCAATTCTCCCGTTGTGAGCAGCAGAGTGGAAGGAAGCACAGAACATCTAAGGAAGACTCTTTGCTCTTATCTACTTACTAAACTAAAACCCACCCGTGTTACTCCTATAAGTAGGTACGATTTTTAATTCGAGTCAGTATTTCAGTAAAATGACAAGTGCAACTGTCACTGATACAAAAAAGGGTGACCCGGACCCGCTACAATAGTGATGTTCAGCAATCAATAGACTTAGACATTTAGTCATGCTTTATTTTATTAGATATCAAAGCGTTTTTTTTATTGTAAATATTTAATCATACCGTATTAAATAATACTATTTTAGAAACATGGACCTTACCAACATATTAAAAATTTTCACTACAACATTATTACAAAAGCTGGGAAAAAAATGTATAAAGAGATTCAGAGGAGTTTACACTAGAAAGTCGGGAAAATACAAGTAATTTTATACGTTTTTATTCATTACGGTTGCTATTGATTCCGACTCCCGATTCTGAATCAGTATATTCAGAATCGGAATCAGTTACATTTATAACGAATGAATTCACATATTCATCTATGATGTGGTCGAGTTCATAAATTTTGTCTTCGACTTTTATGGCATGGAGAATTGGAGAAACTTTATTTTTAAAGTTTTGTTGTTCCTGGCGACGTAACTCTTTGCTTGAGCCCAAACTAACTCTATTGGGTTGAGCTCACTGTGATAACGGGGTAGACGCAGGATTGTGACACCGTATTCAGCGGCCAACTCTTCCACAGCATAGCGTTCGTAATCAGGTTTTTGTAATTTTACTATTTCTATTAATTGAGCCTTTATCATTGTAGGTTGATATTGAATTTGTTTTTCATCCAACCACTGAATAATATCAGCCTTCCGCCAGTTTGAAGTGGGGATACGCTCGACTTTTCTTGAATGGTACGATGCGTTATGTAATACCAGCACCGCATTTTGGAGGGAGACATCTCTCTTTAGAGGTGGACGGTTGGGTTTCGGGATTCGGGAGCAGAATGAAAAACAAGATGTCGTTCATAGCGTGACAAGTGATGATCCAACAACCAAAAACAAAGAATATAACAGTATTTTATGTTATATGTAATTACCTACCGTGTTGTATTCTGTTTAATTACCGTAAATTACATATTTTTATTTATATAAAGGCTATTTGATATTGAATAAAAAAATGTAATCTCAACTAAGTTTTAATTGTAAAAACTCGATTTTACCACATCACTATTTATTTGAGACTAAAAACCTGCAACATTGGAAATGTCATTTTACTGACTCGAATTAAAAATTGTGCCCTCTGCCCATTGAGGTAGGAATAATAAGGAGACGCTGCGTTATTCTATACATACATTTGCTTATACAAATATGAGTGAAATATGATTCAGAACTTGAAATATCGTTATGTCTCATTCTTTCTTGTGAGATAATCCTATTTGATAAAAGAGACAACTATATTTAAGTTGTTGCTAATTATGGCAACATTTTGTCGTGATGTAGAGACAGTTGTAGGTAAGTGCCGTTGCAGCCATATTATGTTCCAAATTCATGGTAGTTACGCTGTCAAATGGTTGTTTACTTTTTTATTATTGTGATTTGCGAGAAAACTACGAGTAATTTTACTTTTAAAACTGAATGTAAATGTTGGAAAACATAAATCCAACATGCCTGTGTGTTGTGTTGTGAAGTGTGGTGCAAGAAACAGTCAAAATCAACCTCAATTGTGTTTGCACAGGTTAGTAGCCGGTTTTCATGCATTATTACACACAATAATACACATTCGGTGATACTATTGTAACGCAATCATGAATTTATGGCTAAAGTATTGATATTTGGATTCATTTCCACATAACAGGCCTTTTTATTATATTTGTTTATTCATTCGTTTGTTTACATAATGAAATAGTGTTGTACCGTTGCCGACTTGCGGTAATACGAAACTAGTTCCTCCGCTGGAACGATATCGGTATATTCTGTGATGTTAACATAAATAATCCTGCGTCTTATTCGGTCCGAGTGATCTAGCTAGGTCCGGCCTGTGATTCACACTTCACACCAAAATCAAAATATTTTACGTAAATCTGAAGAAAACATTGAAAAAGCTAATTATCTCTAAAAGAGTAATCATGGAGTTTCTTGCCGGCACTTCTCCATAGGAAACAGCTAATTGGAACCGTGCACCTAGCTTATAATGTTTTATGTTTGTTTTAGTTACATTTTAGCATCTCTAACCAAAATGATTTAGAAATACTTTAATTTTTATAGGTTTCCTAGAAATGAAGGCTTACAGAAAAAATGGTTAGAGGCTAAGGGTCGTGGGGTGATGTTAAATAGCCTATAGCCATACTGGCTACCAAAAGCAAAAATAATTTTAATGCTTTTTTTTTGCGCGGTACCCTAATTATTTCTCTAAAATAAAACTAGCCTTAGTTACTACTTGTAACATATCTGCCTGTAAAAATCCCGTCAATATTTGTACAGCTATTTCAGAGATTAGCCGGGACAAACACTTCAATTTCATTTATTTGTATAGATAGCAGAAGGTAAGATAAGCTATTCATCTTTTTCTGTTACTATTACAACGGATTTTAATGTTCATAATATGAGGTATGATCCAAACGTGATAAATTAGTGGAACTCGTAACTAGTATCGATACTCGTTGTAGTAACACCTTGATTGACTCAACCCTAGCAATGGCAGCCATTTTATGTTCTGTAGGTATGCACCCTTTTTTCGTAGGTATTTCCCGTCCATACTCTTATAGGTCAATGCCTCCGCCTTCCAAGTAGGCATGGGCAAAAAATATCGATATATCAAAATATCGATATTTTTCAATTCAATTATCGATATATATCGTAGATATTTTTAATCGCGATATATCGATATTCGATATTTATTTTTAACCGACTTCTAAAAAAGGAGGAGGTTCTCAATTCGGATGGTTGTGTTTTTTTTTTTATTGTTTGTTCGCGCATAACTCCGTCGCTTGGCAACCGATTTGAAAAATTCTTTTTTTGTTGGAAAGGGTATACTTCCCAAATGGTCCCATGAAAATTTTATCGAAATCGAACAAGCAGTTTTTGAAAAATCAACAAAAATCTAAAAAAAATATCTACATTGTCTACATTGACGACCTTTTAGTTTACTCTGCATTGGAGCAGTGCGTTTTTTTTACACCAATGTAATTGGTTCGTTTAGGTGGGGGGAGGAGAGGGGGTGTAGGTACCACTAAAAAGTGAAAAATAAAAAAAAATTTTGCAAAAAAATACAACCGACTTCTCCACAAAAAATCAAAAAAGGACAAAATAACTTTTTTGATTTTTTGTGGAGAAGTCGGTTGTATTTTTTTGCAAAAAGTTTTTAGAGTATCGAATTCGTATCAATTTCGATATATTTTTTACGCAATTTTGGTTTCGTGTTTTTAATATTATTAAATACTCCTTGTATGTTCCTCGCGTTAACTCGTTAACTCTAAAAAATCCCGATGTAATATAGCAGTAAGACTATTGGTTGCGTGCACGAAAATAATAATACTATTAAATCTACGAAAAAAACATTATTACTGCAGGATTTGTCCGAGGCCTGGTAAAGGGTTAAAATAACGATGACGATTGATTGATTGATTGACTAATACGCAAGACATTATTATTTACTGTATTTACTTCTATCACGCAAGAAAAGGATGTAAGACTAGGCAGTCAGTATGGTCAAAAGACTATAGCCTTCCCGAAGCGGTAAATGAAAAAAAAAAACCGGTAGACAACTAGACATCGTATTTTTAATGTTTTTCTCAAAGAGTTTAGTAACCATAGTAACTATGGTTTTTCTAACATCATAACATGTGCCTATCGTGCCTGAGGATTGTTACGAGATAGAATGCCCGTTTTCACCAACATCCTCTATACTACCACCTAACTATGGGATCCTTTACTTAAAAGGTCCCCTAAACTAGCCCCTAAATTAAATTTCGTTTCACCATCATTTTAATCAACTAACTAGGGGACACATAGCTATGTGACGTTTTGTTTTCGATAATATTGACTGTTTCCTCTTTGAACTTATCGATACTTTTAAACAATACAGTTTTGTATCATATCCTCTAAAGTATACACACAAATAGATAGAGTTTATTAAAAATCATGTTTTAATAGCAATTATAAATATTATTTCATTCATTTTTATAATTAATTTTATTTTTTTCTGGCATATTTACTCTGCGTATACAGCAAGAAACTCGTATAATCTGTGGCAGTGGCACGTAACTTCTTTTGTTCACATTATTTCGTGGTTTGTTTATTGTTTTGTTGTTATCTTTTGCGTGTTATTACTAAGTTTTTTGACAATCTTTTGCATTCGTCATTTGTTACGGTATTTTAAAATGGCAGAAAAAAGGAAGCGTAGCCAAAACTTCAGTGTGGACGAGAAAGACAAGCTAGTGAAATTGGTGTATGCCTATAGAAACATAATTTTAAATAAAAGAACAGACGGTACAACTAATCAAGCTAAGAACGAAGCTTGGATAAACCTCTGTTCCCAATATAATTCAACGGGAAATATGTACAGGTTAGTTATAATTTTGATACAAACCAACATGTCATATTTTTACCCATATGAATATTACCACATGTGCATTCAATAATTCCCATATTTTTTATTTTAGGAGTAAAGATGCTCTCATAAGAGTTTGGGAAAAAATGAAAATGAAATCTACTTTTAAAACGGCCCCAATACTTGAACAAGTCGGTGATTTAATGGGTCGAGGTTGCAGTGGTATTGCTGATGTTTTAGATTCTGATTCAGTCATCACTACACCAATAGACACAAATGTCACAAGTTTAGAGATGATCAATGAAGAATCGCAAACTATTATTTTAGATGCTGAACTAGTTACAGTAAGTATTGGCAGATATATTATTTACATTCTTTAACTATATTGCCCTAGGCAATCTTACTTTACCTTTTCAAGAACAAACTTCTCAAATTTAGAAGCGGACCGGCTACTTATGTTAATTACATTGAGATAAAGTCACAGTAAGTAAACTCTAGTGCTTACAGTTGAATAAATTAATATACAAAAAAAATAATGCATTTAATTGCAATTTCTTGTAAGCACTTGCTTTAAATTGATTTGATTATTTACAGGACAAGTCAGTCAATGAAGTGAAGGAAGACCAAGATAGGGTAACCAACACACCATCATGTTCAAAGATATCCACAACTCCTCTTTGGAAAAGGCGTAGGCCTATACTTAAAGAACCGAACCATCCACAGTCGGAAGTTGTGGCTACCCTTTGTACTGGATTTCAGGGAATTAATAACAAAAAAATTGAAATAGAAGATTTGAAAAAGAAGTTGTTGGAAGATGAATATGAATTTAAAAGAAGCTTGTATAATTTACAGCTTGAATCGGCTAGGAAAGACCTAGAAATAAAAATAGAAGTACTAAACCAAATTAAAGGTATGCCATCACAACATAACATTTATTAACAACTTTAATAGTTACAAAACTTAACACATTCATTTATTAAATGTTACAAGTAATCAAAATAATTTGTAATTTGCAATCTTCGAAACCCATATGTGTTCTGGGACATATTGTTGGTTGGTGGAACTATTTGCCCGTTTGAAATAAGTTCTTCTATATTAGGAACAATATTGTCATTGACTGGTTCCTGTTCATTTCTTAAAATACACATGTTGTGTAAGATGCAGCACGCAATAATAACATTGATTGCATTTTTTAATTCCAATCTTATACCAATGGCTAAGACAGGAAAACGACGTTTTAAGACTCCATACTGCCTTTCCACCACATTCCTAGTTTTTATATGTGCCTCATTGTATTTTTGCTGCCCTCTTGTTGTAGGATGCAAATAAGGAGTCATCAGATGATGCTGAAAAGAAAAAAAAGTCTAAATAATAAATTTTACTTTACAGGTGGAAACTTCAATCTGAAGAATTTTTTTGGTGTGCCGAAGAATGATTAGATATAAGAGATTGTACTTTTTAAAATAAATTAATGACCTTAAATAGTATTATTTATTTCAAAAGATACCTTTTATATTTTTCTAGACATCAAAATAAACCTAAACAAAACTATTTTACCTTCAATGGGTATCCACTATCACCCAGTAAATAGCTGTCAGCATAGTCTCCTCTTTCAAATTTTCTATTTGTATTGCTGTTTTGATCAATAGCAGAGTCATGTGTTGAACCTGGCCAACGTGCCACAACATCTGTTATTAATAAATTAGCTGATGCTACTGTTTGAACATTTATTGGTACGGGAGCTAGCAACGTTTCAAAAGTAAGAATTTTAGGTCAGCTGATTTTGTGATATGTCGTCCTTCTTGCACTTTCGGTTAGAGTCTGGGCTATCTGGCTGGCGGTAGCGGTTGCGTTCATTAGTGCGCATCCTATCTCTCCAGGTAATAATCCTGGATTTTAAAAACATTTTAGAAGTCGTAATTTTTAATTTTTTGTTTTTAAATAAGTCTACCTGACATACTTTTTTTATTGCCAGACATTTTTGACAATGCTAACTATGTGCCATACGCGATAATTTTTTATTTTTTTATAAAAATTTCAAAGTATTTTATAATGTCTGTAATTTTAATATTATGTTATTTACCTAAAGATAAGAAAAACTTAAAATAAATTTGCCAGACATTAATTCGATTGTTAAACCTTGAATTAAAATGAAAAAGTCATGAAAAGTATTGCAGTATTATGCTAGTAGTCCGAGAGAGACAGTTGCAGAATAAGTCGAGAATGAGACAGGGAATCATTACAAAAGTAAATTACATGTCACTGTACATATAATAATAATAAATGGACTCAAACCGAACTCGACGCCCTGGATAGGAGAGTCCGCATACGGCATACTGCTGACTGCAAACCGGATGCATCACCCACGATCGCGGTGGTGGTGATCCCGCGGAAGTGTGGAGGTCGAGGCTTTTTAAATGCTAAGACTCTCTACAACCGCGAGATGTGCAGTCTCAGAGAATATTTTCTCAAAGCCGGTGTGGGTATGCACCGAGATGTGGTCACAGTGGACAAGGGACTCACCCCGTTATCCATGGCTAAAGAGAACTGGCACAAACCTGTGATACCTACTACAGATGATCGTAAGGAGATATGGAGAGGCAACGAGCTTCACGGACACTTCTGTCGGGCTCTTTAATGGGTCCGATGTAGATTCCTCAGCGTCCGTGGCCTGGCTACGTTTCGGTGATCTTTTCGGAGAAACTGAAGGTTTTGTTGTGCAATTATGGATGAAGTTATCTTAACGAACAACTGTCAGAGGCATATTATAAAGAATGGGACGTGTGTTGGGCATGCCACCGTCCGGGTGAGTCCATCAGACATATTATCTCTAGTTGTTCTCGCCTGGGTAACAGCAGCTGGATTAAGCCCTTGATCCAGCTGCCCAACGAGAGCATCTTAAGATCTTAGTCGAGGCGCTTGGCAATTATGCCATGGTCGTCACGACTATTGGCACAATGACTGCTGTGTTCAAATCACACAAGTCGACAACCTCGCGAGCTAAGTCAAGATACTTCGTTTGTTATATCAACAATCATTGCGCGACGCTCTAGTCAGTCTATCACCACCATGTCAGGCTTATTGGCAACAAAAGTCCAGTCAGTGATGATAGACCGATCCCAATACAATGTGCAATTGCCATTTTCGTCGGCCACATACCCATAGTACGGTACTTCCGATTCGACAAGATTGTATTTAAGAGCAAGTTGCTGATGAATAATCCTGGCTACAAGGTTGTGCCTTTGCAAATAGTCTCCGTTAGCCAAACTAGAACAACCGGAAATAATGTGGTGGATGGATTCCTCGGCCGGTGACATGCCCGACACATGTCAGCGGTACCGTCCTTTACAATATATTTCCAGTAGTTGTTCGTCCTCATAATTTCGTCCATAATCGCACAGATAAAACCTTCGGTTTCCCCGAAGAGGTCACCAAAATGTAGCCAGGCTACAGAAGCTAAAAAGTCTACTTCGGGCCCATGTAGGACCCGATAAAAGCACCCGTGAAGCTCCTTGCTCTGCCATACCTCCCTGCGATCATCTGTTGTAAGTACTACAGGTTTGCGCCAGTTCTTGTTAGCCAAGGAGAGTAGGGTGAAGCCCTTGTCCACTGCGACGACATCCCGGTGCATACCCACGTCGGCTTCTAGGAAGTATTCCCTAAGACTGCATACCTCGCGGTTAGCATTTAAGAAGCCTCGACCCCCACACTTCCGCGGAATATATAGCGTCACTACCGATGATTGTCGGTGACGCATCCGATTTGCAGTCAACAGTGAACGGACCCTTCTATCGAGGGCGTCTAGTTCTGTCTGAGTCCATTTGAGTATGCCGAAAAAGTACATCAATACCCGCCCGATAAAAGACTATTTAGTACTTTGTTCAGGCGGCCAAAGAAGCGCTCCTTCAACGATTGTATCACGTCAGTAGCATTGATGCCCAGCGCTTCCGACATACCCAAATACTTATTATTATTATTATATGTACAGTGACATGTAATTTACTTTTGTAATGATTCCCTGTCTCATTCTCGACTTATTCTGCAACTGTCTCTCTCGGACTACTAGCATAATACTGCAATACTTTTCATGACTTTTTCATTTTAATTCAAGGTTTAACAATCGAATTAATGTCTGGCAAATTTATTTTAAGTTTTTCTTATCTTTAGGTAAATAACATAATATTAAAATTACAGACATTATAAAATACTTTGAAATTTTTATAAAAAAATAAAAAATTATCGCGTATGGCACATAGTTAGCATTGTCAAAAATGTCTGGCAATAAAAAAAGTATGTCAGGTAGACTTATTTAAAAACAAAAAATTAAAAATTACGACTTCTAAAATGTTTTTAAAATCCAGGATTATTACCTGGAGAGATAGGATGCGCACTAATGAACGCAACCGCTACCGCCAGCCAGATAGCCCAGACTCTAACCGAAAGTGCAAGAAGGACGACATATCACAAAATCAGCTGACCTAAAATTCTTTCTCGAAAACGTTGCTACCTCCTATACTATATGGACATGTACCTAACCCTTCCTGTTTCTAAATAGCTCTGCATCATCACCTTAAAAATACAAACAAAACATCACATTTTACCATGTGTAACTTCAATATAATTGAACAGAACCTAGGTACCACCAGTTCAGTATCATGGTCAAATATTTTAAACTAATATAGAGTGTTGAAGTTTTACCTGGTGATTGTATTTTCACATGTGTACAATCAATGCATCCAAGAACATTAGGGAACCTTGCAATATTATAAACATCCATCTTCACTTTTTCTTGCTCCTCACTTGTATTAGGAAATTTGACAAACTCTGGACATAAAGTAATAATTGCTGCAGACACTTTTTTTAACCGACTTCTAAAAAGGAGGAGGTTCTCAATTCGGATGTTTGTATGTTTTTTTTTTTTTTTTTTTTTTATTGTTTGTTCGCGCATAACTCCGTTGCTTGTCAACCGATTTGAAAAATTCTTCTTTTTTGTTGGAAAGGGTATACTTCCCAAATGGTCCCATGAAAATTTTATCGAAATCAACCAAGCGGTTTTCGAAAAATCAACAAAAGTCTAAAAAAAATATGTACATTTTCTACATTGATGACCTCTTAGTTTACTCTGCGAAGGAGCAGTACGTTTTTTTACACCAATGTGATTGGTTCGTTTAGGTGGGGGAGGGGAGGGGTTTAGGTACCACTAAAAAGTGAAAAATAAAAAAAACTTTTTACAAAAAATAAAACCGACTTCTAAACAAAAAAAAACCAAAAAGTATAAAATAACTTTAATTTCGGAAGTCGGTGTGTTCAACAACAAAAAAGCAACCAAAAACACCGAGTTCCGAAATTAAAGTTATTTTATACTTTTTGGTTTTTTTTTGTTTATAAGTCGGTTTTATTTTTTTATTATTCGACTGCAAGTAGCCACACTGATCCCACCCATGTCTGCTACAGCCAACAAATGATTACCCGTAGCGTAAAACCTCAATGCCATTAATAATTGATTTATTGGAGATATAGAATTATTCCTGGAATAAAATAAAATATATTAGGTATAAAATAACATCAGCATTCATAATATGTACTTACCTACCTCACAAGTGTAGTAGGAACTTTGTTAAATAGGTACTTATATAGTCATCGAAACAAAAAAAATACCATGCATTTACATTACCATTCATTATTTCATGGGCTAGATAAATATAAAAACTTGTTATGAGTAGGTACTTACCTATTATCAGGAAATTCTAAGGCAAATTCAATCTTTTCCAATAAATACAACACTGAAGATTTACATAGGTAACCTATATCTCCGAAAAAAGTCAGTTTCATCAAAACTTTCGAAGTAATTTGGTCGTTTTCGATATATTTTTGGTCTACGGCTGTTATTTACGTCGAATATAGTAGAAACAGTTTCTAAATTTTCTAAAAAATCGTATAGATCACTATCCATGTTCGTTGCTTAAAAGATCACTTACGTATGTGCCGGTTTATGTGCCCAAATTTCGACCACTTAAAAGGGGACCGCCCGGACCTTTTAACGTTTAGGTGACCCCTAAAAGTTGGTGAAACAGAAACCATCTTCTAACGGCCCCCTAACCATGTTTAGGGGATCCCGTAAACTTAGGGGATGTTGGTGAAAACGGGCAAGAGACTCATTTTTTTTTTGTTTTGAATTTTGTGCTGCTGTGTTTTTGTTTTGTGTGCCTGCTGGACACTTACGGGATAGACTCATTTTCATTGTTTGTTATTTTTTGTGCCTTGCCTGGACAATTTTACGAGAAAAAGACTCATTTCCTTTATTTTGTGAACGTGTGTCTGTGCATTAATTATTAAAATGTCACGTCATACGCGCTATGAACTCAGAAGAAAATGTGCTAAGTGTAACATCACTGCAACAGAAGATAGAAACTTGAGTTTCCACAGATTTCCTCTACCTGGTAGACATACAATGCTAAAGTAAGTAATTAAACTGTTCTCAATTTTGATTACCTACTTTCTCCCTGACCTTACCTACCTAGTACTTTACCTAAAATTTACAATGAAACAAACGTCAACTTTATCTTGTACGGGACTACAGAGTCCCGGACCATCAATGTTTTGTTGACAATTACATTAATTTATGTAACATTCTACATTTTTCAAATATTTGAAAAGTGATCACTGTAATACTGAAGCAATCACAATTAGTTAAAATCTAGTTCAAAATGCATAGATGAAGTAGTTAAAAGTTAAACTATGATCAAAGTGTAGTATTAGATAAAAATTTTTTTCAATAATTTCAGGGCATGTGTATGGGCTGAATACTGTTTCCCTACTGGAGAGTGGTCAACTGAGAAATCACTAAGAGACTTGCACTCGCAACACAAGATGTTATGCAGTAAGCACTTTGATGACTCCTCATTTACTAGCAGTGCTAGAATAAGATTGAACAATTACGCCATCCCAATTGGAACACAGGACATAATGGTTAAGTTTCACCAGGAACAATGTGCAACCACAAGTGGAAGTGAACAAGATACTAATATCTCGGTTGATAAACCTCAAGTACATTTATTGTAAAATATTGTGTGTACTTTATATTATCTGTGGTGAATGCTCCAACTCTATGAGTGACTATGTAAGATCTCTCTGCTAATAAAATGGCTAAAGGACTAACGCGTCTTTTACTAAATCGTCCCTAACATACGCTTCCACTGCGCAATAGTGGCGAAATAGTGTGAAAATACTCGTCCAAAATGTTGAGATAGTGATATAATAATAAATAAATGCACAGCAAATAAAATTGTGAGGAGAAATATCGAATTAACAAAACGGAAAAATGGCGGAATCAAGTAGGTACAAAGGAAGTATTACCGCGTCTCAGCCAAAAACAAAATTTTAGCAATTGGAAGTTCAGAGTTAAACTACTGTTAGAGGAAAAGCAGGTATGGAGTGTGATTGAAAGCGGAAATGTGAAACCTGAAACGGAAGAATTTATAAAAATGGATGCAAAAGCCAAAAATATTATTGTTCAATGCTTGTCAGATAAGTACTTAGAAATTGTGAAGAAGTGTAACACGGGTAAAGAAATGATGCGTCAACTAGAATACACCTTCGAGAGGAAAAGTATATTTAATAAACTTTATCTGAAACGTAAGCTTATAACCTTGAAATGCAGAAAAAGTGAGAAATTGCAAGATTATTTCCTTAAATTTGACAGCCTAATATGTGAGCTAACAGCCGCTGGATGTACTGTAGATGAAATGGATGAGGTATGCTATCTACTATCTTCTATGCCCACACAGTATGATAATGTCATAACAAGTATTGAAACAATGACTACGGAGAAAACAATTGACATAGAATTTGTCAAAGCAAGATTGTTGGATGCAGAGGTGAAAGAACAGAATTCTGAAGAAAAACAACAACCACAAACAGCGTTTCTGACATGTTACAATTGTGGAAAACCGGGGCACAAAGCCACTCAATGCAAAAGTGGACATTGGAGAGGACAAAATCATAACAAACGACGAGGAAGCTTCAGAGGTTACTCAAGAGGTCTATCAAGAGGGACATCAAGAGACACTGGATCGTACTAAGAACAAGGAACAAGTGCTATGTGTGAGGTAAATCATCTTTTGTAGCTAGTGAAAATGTGTTAGCTATGGAAGTATCATATAATGAGGATATTAAGTTTATAATAGACTCGGGGGCCTCTCAAAATTTAGTAATGAATAGTTATGAAAAGTACATGATGAATATTAAATATCTAGAAATGGAAACAAAAATTTATGTAGCCAATGGTGATTACTTAATTTCTGATAAGAAGGGAATTTTAAATGTTAAGTATAATAATGTACCAATTACAATAGAAGCATTAATTGTTAAAGGATTATCTCACAATTTACTATCTGTCAATAAATTATTAGAGAAAGGAAATTCTGTTAGATTTCATAAAGATTCTGTATCTATTGGCACAGGGATTAAAATAATATATGGTAAAATGTTTGGCAGCCTGTATGCAATAAATCTGAAACTAAATTTAGAAAAATGTTGTTCAGTTATTAATGATAAAGATCTGTGGCACAAGAGGTTAGGGCATGCTAATAGAAAACATTTAAGAATATTGAACTTGCCTAGCTCAGAAAAACAATGTGGACCATGCCTAGAAGGAAAATCAACAAGACAGCCGTTCTTAACTACACCTAGACCAAGATCAAAATATGTGGGAGAACTGTTACATACAGACTTATCGGGACCTGTGACCACACCAACTAGTGAGGGTGAAGTATACTATCATAAAATAATAGATGACTTTTCACATTTTACAGTAGTATATTTACTAAAAAGAAAAAGCGAAGCAGCTGATTGTTTAATAGATCACATTAAGAGAATAGAAAGACAGACGGGAAATAAAGTGAAGAAAATAAGAAGTGATAATGGAGGAGAATTGAGAAAAATGAAAAGCTTTACAAATTTTGTAGTGATAAGGGTAAGAGGCAGTTTAAAAGTGGCGCCAGTGACGGAAAAATTGAAAGGGAACCGCTTGTCTTGGTATGGTCATGTAAAAAGGAGGGATGAAACACATGTAACTAAAAGGGTTATGAATATGAATGTGGATGGATGGAAAGGGAGAGGTAGGCCAAAGAAACGATGGATGGATTGTGTGAGGAGTGATATGAAAGAAAAAGGAGTTAGTGATAGCGTGACGGCTGACAGGACAGAATGGAAGAAAAAAACATGTTGCGCCGACCCCAAGTAACATGGGATAAGGGCAGGAAGATGATGATGAAGGGTATTATACAACAATTTACTACTGCTTACAGTCCACAATCTAAAGGAGTTGCAGAAAGAATGAACAGAAATATTTACAATAGAGCAAGAACATTACTACTTGAGACTGGATTACCAAAAACATTATGGGGTGAAGCAGTACGGTGTGCTGTCTACCAGATCAACAGATGCCCATCTTCAGCAATTAATTTTCAAACACCCGCAGAAAAGATATTTGGTCACAAGGATTTGACAAAACTCAGGGTATTTGGATCAAAAGCATGGGTATATATTTTACCAAAACAGGATAAACTGCAGCAAAGAGCAAAAGAAATGAGATTAGTAGGATATAGTTCAACTGGATATCGTCTATGGGACCCTGAAAGTAATGAAATAGTTCTATCAAGAGATGTGCGATTTGATGAGACACAAATAAAATTCAAAGAAGAGAAAGAAAACAAAGAAAATGATAATGTGTATGTGGAAAGAGAATATGAAAACGAGATAATACATAAAGAAAATACTGGAAAGAAGGATCAAGAAGATGATAGGAAAATTGAAGAAATAGATCAAGAAAGTGATAATGAAGAGATTAGAACTGAATTACCAAAATATACAACAAGATCAGGAAGAGAAATTCATAAACCAAAAGACTTAGAAGAATATGATCTGAACATAGCCTATTGTTTATGTGCAGGAGAACCAGTAAACTATAAAGAAGCAATACAAGATAAAGAATGGAAACAAGCAATAAAGAAAGAGCTGGACTCACACAGGAAATTAAGAACATGGGAAGTCTCTAATTTACCAAAAGGAAGCAAAGCAATAGAAACAAAGTGGATATTTAAGCAGAAACAAGATGGAACCAAGAAGGCAAGGTTAGTAGCCAAGGGATATCAACAAGAAGGACAAGAAGGATATTATGCACCCGTAGCAAGATTACCAACTATCAGAACAATGCTCAGTCATGCTATACAAGAAGGATTAATAATAAAACAACTAGACGTACCCACCGCTTTTCTAAATGGTGACCTGAAAGAAAATTTCTTTATAAAATGTCCTGAAGGAGTTGATCAAGAAGGAAAAGTTTTAAAACTACAAAAGGCATTATACGGACTTAAGGAGGCACCAAAATGCTGGAACCAAAAATTTCATGACTTCATTACTATGAATGGATTCATACAGTCAAAACATGATTTTTGTCTTTATAAAAATGAAGATAAATGGCTATTGATATTTGTAGATGATATATTATTACTAGGAAATGAAAATATATTTAAGAAACTAAAAGAAGAATTCAAAGTAAAAGATTTAGGAGAAGTGAAGAACTACCTAGGATTGGAAATTACAAGGAAAAAATATCAAATGGAAATTAAGCAGACAGAAATGATAAATAGAATTCTAGAAAAGTTTAAGATGCAAGAATGTAAAGGAATAAATACACCAATGGAGACAAACTACTGTGCAGAAAATGCGGAAATTATTGATGTACCATATAAAGAATTGATAGGTTGTTTGCTATTTATATCTATGAATAGTCGACCAGATATAACTTATCCTGTTGCATATTTGTCTAGATTCTTGGACAAGCCAACAGCATCTCTATGGACAGCAAGTAAAAGGATTTTAAGATACTTAATAAATACAACAGAAAAAGGACTAATCTACAAAAAGACAAACGAAGACAAGAAGCTAGTTGCTTATGCAGATGCAGATTGGGCAGCAGACAAAACGGACAGGAAGAGCACTAGTGGATGTGCAGTATTTTATTGTGGAAACCTTATACATTGGTTTTCAAAAAAGCAGACATCAGTTGCTCTATCTACAGCAGAGGCTGAATACGTCGCAGCAGCTCAAGCAGTCAGCGAGTTGATGTACTTAAAAGGCATACTTTATGATTTGACATGTTTGTCAAATATGCCTACAACATTGTTATTAGATAACCAGAGCTCTATAAGATTAATAAAAAATTTTGATAACGGAAAAAGTTCCAAGCATATTGACATTAAAGCTCATTACATAAAGGATATAGTGCAAAAGAAATTAGTATCAGTAAATTATGTTCCTACTGATGAAAATGTTTCAGATTTGTTCACGAAGGCTGTACCAAAAATAAAACACAATTATTTTGTTAGTAAACTGAATTTATTATAAAAATGTATGTAAGAAAATTATAGTAGTAACACTTAAACTGCTATTGTGTCATGTATGTATAGGTACCTAATTAAAACTGTACCTATCTTTTTCGCTATTTTGTTATTTACTGAATGTATATCCAATTTAGGACTAGTTTTCACAAATGTCTAAATTGAGGGGGAGTGTAAAATATTGTGTGTACTTTATATTATCTGTGGTGAATGCTCCAACTCTATGAGTGACTATGTAAGATCTCTCTGCTAATAAAATGGCTAAAGGACTAACGCGTCTTTTACTAAATCGTCCCTAACATTTATTACTATATTACTCTACAATCCATCAATCTTAAAGCTTGAAAATATGTGATTGGAATTTATAAGCCCATTTCATCATAGACCTCATCAATTCCCATCAGGCATGATCAAGGTCAAGAGTGGACTTGTGCCTTATTTTTTTGTTAAAAAGTTTTTTTTAAGACACTGTGTTTGTATTCAGGATAAAAGTTCGATAAAATGCAGAAGGCTGTATGAAAATAGCCTTGCACTGGGAATATTGACCTTTAACTACAATTTGTTTATTTGCTGAAATTTTGTTCGTCTTTAACACCCATGTACATGGTAATTTCGAATGCAACCAAATATTCTCTTTTAGCATAGTCGACCATTTGAATTGAGGCAAAGTTAAGTCCTGTAGCGGTTTGCATCATTACGTTTCTTGATGGACCGAATTGGTTTAATTTTTTTCCATTCATGTATATCAATATCAAACGAGAATGATGAAGAATCATTGGCTGTCTCCTCAACAGACCCTCTGAAGAATTCAACAGATTCTGCAGTCGTTGTGCTGTCTGATGAAAGATTTGTATGGACAACATTATTGGCGAGGGTTTCTGTAAATAAAGTACGGCGATGGCGCAAGAATGACATGTGCAGTGCTTTTGCAGACATTCTACCATTAATTTCGCGAGATATTTCCATAAATATGGGATTATTATATTTAATGTCGTTTTCCTGCAGGTCAGCAATATATTTTGTAAATAATGATACTTGCTCTTCTATGGGAACAGATGGTATGCGTCCTCTTGGCATGGTTATGCGTAACTTTCAAGAAAAAACTTTTCTATTATTTTGTTGAATGAAATTTCCGTCCACAATAGGTTGGATGATCGTACTCACAAAAAAATACTAATCTAATCTAATTTGTTTAAATGGCAACGGTTCCGATGTCAACAATTCTGCCAACTGTCAATGTCAGCTATAGACAACAACCATTTTGAAAAATTTGGGGAGCAAAACCTTATTATTGAGTTTTAACAAGTTACAGAATAAACAAACGAGAAAAACAGATTGATATAAATAAAGAGGATTTTTGCAATAAGTCGAGTAATTTAATTTTATTAAAATATAAGTTACTTATAAAATTATGATTACCTATGTATCAAATCAAACTCACCTTATATGTTTAATATCTTAATCGAAGACGAGCGAGTGTCTTGACCGAAGATGTGTTTGCGTATTTTTTTTTATTCTTCGCTATAACTGTTTCATAAAACTAGCCTTAATGCTTTATCACCTAAAATTTCCGCTGCACTAATATACACTATTGTTTAGTATCTACGCTAAATATTACAACTGTTCTGCATATACCCGTATGTAAACAATAAAATAGTTTCTCAGGTATGATTACTATGCCAAAGCAGAAGGAACCAAAAAACAACACTCGGAATCGCCACTGACAAAGTATATAAAATGAGGGTAAAACTATATTGTTGTCACCCTACTCACATACACAATTAAAAATAGTTGATTTCAGTATCTATTAAAATTTGTAGTTTTATTCATTATTCTTATTTGTAACAAATGATACCAATTTGTTGCACAATTTTTTTCACATAAGAGACGATTTTGTATTTGTCTTATCCTTCAAACGACAAGCGTAATAAAACGAAAGCAAAAGAAATGGAGGACTGAGGGCCCGAATTTTATCAAGGTCATAACTTTCAATCAACTAGAAATGGTGACCTGTTCTTGCTTTCACAAAATTTTCACAATTTGTTTAGAAGCATATAGAGTTTCAAACAGTACCTGTAAGTTAACGATTTGATCTTATTTGCGTAATAAACTTTTACGTGTATGAGAACTGAGGGCCTATTTTGTACGAAGATATACAAAGTAGGACAGTGTTTTGCGATAATATCTTGTTTTCACAAAATTCGTTTAGCATTAGCTAAGATTTTGGCATAAAGACATTTTCTGCAGTGTTCATAGTTTATTAGGTTCAGGTGGGCCCTCAATCCTCTATGTGAGAACTGAGGGCCCAACTTTACAGTCCATAACTCGTTTATTTGATTTTCACAAAATCTGATTTCGACTTTCACAATTCTTTGGGAATGTTCACTAAATCTTAAGCACATTTCCAAAGAGTTTTAACAAAGTGGCCCTCACACCACACGCATATAATTCCCTAAGTTTTTTGTAAAATATTGAATTCTGAAAAACAGTACTATCGCTACATTTACCATACGCACCAACATCGATGAAAATGAATTTATAATTAGAATCACAAATGGCTAACAACATTATTGAAAGAAAATGTTTGTAGTTGTAATACAATGATCCTGTTAAGGATGGTTTGTAAACTCTGACATGTTTTCCATCAATAGCTCCAATCACATGAGGAAAATTTGCCCGTTGTTGGAAACCTTCAGCTATGCTTAACCACGCTTCAG
Organism: Hecatera dysodea; assembly: GCA_905332915.2. Classification (NCBI taxonomy): domain Eukaryota; kingdom Metazoa; phylum Arthropoda; class Insecta; order Lepidoptera; family Noctuidae; genus Hecatera; species Hecatera dysodea. The sequence goes on along the minus strand of HG995290.1, from coordinate 2,670,948 downwards.
TCGTGAGCTCAGAAAAACATTCTGCTCTCATGAAGTCCCAAATGGCTGTGCAAACTTCTTCCACGATTTTTCTGATGGTTGATAATCCTATTCTGTGGCTGAAATGAAGCTCAGTAAATGAGCAACCGCTTGCTAAGTATCTGAAATATAAGAGTTTTTTTTTTTAGGAACATTTCTTCAAAAAAGGTGGAGAACGCTTCGTGATGGTTTTGTTTAACAACGGCGAGAACTAGCTACTACCAAAAGCGGATCAGCTGCTACGCATAAAAAATACAAATATTATAATCAACTCTTGTTTCTCTTACCAGTAGTATCAATGAATAAAACGCACAAAAGTAAGGCAAATCAAGAAAACAATGACCCAGTTGAAGAGCAACTTGGTAGTAACATAATTCCACCGAAACCAAAGAAAACCAAAAACAGTGACCCAACAGATAAAATTGGTAGTGAACTTTTGAACGTTTTAAAATCTACGTTGCAACGAAAGACTGATGAAGAAGATTCTGATCGACAATTTATGTTGTCATTGGTTGACGATTTGAAAAGGGTGCCTCAAAGATTAAAGCCAAGGATAAAGATAAATATAATAAAATGTATCTTGGAAGCACAAAATGAGGAAGGCAATTTCCAACAAGTACAAGGCGCCGATTATTATGAATACGGCACTTATTCAAATCAATATGGTGGTTACTACACTAAACCTCACAGAGAATGTACGGAAAATAGGCGTCCAAGTAATCAGCCCTCCTCGTCCAGTTTTAATCTACCAGCTGAAGAATATATTGAAAGAAACTTTTCCAATAATCAGCAATCACTTGTGGAAAACTCCACATTGGCAATGGAAGATCAAATATCTCTAATGTCCGTAAATACTCAAAATTCCGAAGAATCTGAACTTTTACCATTGTTCGAAAATGAAAACTACCTAATACGCTACAAAAAAAAACTTAAGATATAAGGTACAAAAAGTTAACAAAATAAATATTACTGGGATCTTAATTATTATAGTAACTGCGATTACTGGCTTACTTAAAGGCTAAGAACTTTTTTTGTGAACCGTATTCTTGATTTCATGAATGAAAGCTGTAATTAGTAGAGTAGATACATTAAAAATAAGTCGAATGGCTATCTCGTGGGTTCATAATTGTGATTAGCAAGAAGGTAGTTATTTGTGATTTTAGAAATTAAAGCTGTGATTAGTAGAGTCATTAAAAATTAGTAGAATATCTATTTAGTGGTACTATCTAATTGTGATTAGCAAGTAAGTAGTTATTTGTGATTTTAGAAATTAAAGCTGTGATTAGTAGAGTCATAAAAAATGAGTAGAATATCTATTTAGTGGTTCTATCTAATTGTGATTAGCAAGTAAGTATCTAAACACTTCCAAGAATGAAAGCTGTGATTATAATAGTAGACTGATGTGTATTAGATAAGTACTAATTAATATTCCATAACAGTGACTGCAGTACAAATTCCGGTGGTGCTTCAATGATGTCCGTTACCTGTTGTACTATGTCTACAGGTAATTTCGCGAGCAACATCTCGAACTTCTGTGTGTCACCTTGTCTTTGTGGTGCCATAATCGCCTCGAACTGACAAAACCATGATCTTGGTAGCTGCTTCCAAAATTCCGGTACTCTCATTTGCACCGTCACCATATCTATGTCCGCCACTGTTGCTGGAGCTGGCCCTGCAGGACCGGTTGCCACGTGCGGGTTCATTTTGAGGAACGATATACACACGTTGCGTTATACTTCGCACCACGCGGTTTGCCTGCCCCTGCCTCGTACACTTATTGAGTCGCTTACTCTACTGTTACACAAAAACACGAAGTCTTGAAATCGCCGAAAGGTCACCAGTGTTGTGCGTGTTCTGTATACGGGAAGTAATTAAAGGAAACGTAACTTTGATGAAATAGATGACTTTAATCCAGGTTCCACAATACTTGGTTATACTATAACTACGTACTATGTATGCGTCGAGGCAGGGCAGTGTAACGTAAGCGACTGGCGAGTCGATCGCCCGCGCTCCCATATTACGTCAAGAATGCAACTCAGCAAATCACGATTACTAAGCCGCCACAGAACTATTAATAATTTGTAATTTGAACGAATATTTAAACACTACCAAAATAACTAATAAGTACCTATTTTATAAAATAGCAACAAAAGTTACACAAAAATAATCACAATAACATCTTAAAGCATGATTCAGTATTAAAGCGCGACGGCGCGATGGCTTATTCATGTATAATTTTGGTGTTTCTATACCGATTTCTATGATTCTTTTTTTATTGAATAGGTAATAATGTTAATTTTTTTAAATTAGGTATGAGTGAGAGTATTATAAACGTAAGAGTAAACAAATATAACCAGAAAACTCCGAACTGCTAAGCTATCGGGAGTTACACGTGTTATTGTGAGTCAACCATAAAAGATAGACATATGCTGTTGTGGGATATTTTTTAGATAATTTTATGTAGAACATTTACGTCATACATGATTTCTATGTAACCTTAACCATTAAGGCTACACACGCGACGGAAGCTTAAAAAATGGAGTAACTTCTCCCGTTTTCCCAACATTTCCCTTCACTGCTCTGCTCCTATTGATTGTAGCGTGATGAAAAGTATACTATAACCTGCCCAGGAGTATGAAGAATAATTGCACCAAGTTTCGTTAAAATCGATCGAGTAGTTTTTGTTTCTATAAAGAACATACAGACAGACAGACAAAATTTTTACTGATTGCATTTTTGGCACCAGTATCGATCACTAATCACCCCCTGATAGTTATTTTGAAAATATATTCCCTGTACAGAATTGACCTCTCTACAGATTTATTATAAGTATAGATAATTGTATACTCAAATTCATAACTAATACTTTAATTTGCGCCGAAGACTACAATATGTAACACTTATTATTTGAAACACGCCTGCATAGGTACAACGTGGATGAATTTATAATTTTTCACTACAATTTTATATTGGGGGAGACAAAGATAGCCGCGAAAAATCTTCACGTAACTATAGGTACTTAATACAAAAAAATAAAGGAACAAGGGCCGAAACGGAAGTTACGAAAGGAAAAATACACACAGTGTAAAAAAATAAAAATAAACAGAGAACAACCATTTTCTTCTGATTCCATATTTACAGAAAAACCTTCATATACTGAAAACTGGGGGGACAGGGATATTCTACGACGAATATTTCAGTATTGTTTATGCGAAATGGGAATTTAGTCAATTCTGCGAATAAAAGTACGATCATTACTAATACATGTGCGTTTGATTCAGTTTTCTTTTTGTTAGCATTTGCATACAAACTAAACGTTCACATTAAACAAATATTTAATACATGCACAAGCAAATTAATCCGCGAATTTATCCGTCAATCAAGGTGTTACTACAAGGAGTATCGATACTAGTTACGAGTTCCACTAATTTATCACGTTTGGATCATACCTCATATTATGAACTTAATTAAAATCCGTTGTAATAGTAACAGAAAAAGATGAGTAGGTTATCTTACCTTCTGCTATCTATACAAATAAATGAAATTGAAGTGTTTGTCCCGGCTAATCTCTGAAATAGCTGCACAAATATTGACGGGATTTTTACAGGCAGATATGTTACAAGGAGTAACTAAGGCTACTTTTATTTTAGAGAAATAATTAGGGTACCGCGCAAAAAAAAGCATTAAAATTATTTTTGCTTTTGGTAGCCAGTATGGCTATAGGCTATTTAACATCACCCCACGACCCTTAGCCTCTAACCATTTTTTCTGTAAGCCTTCATTTTTAGGAAACCTATAAAAATTAAAGTATTTTTAAATCATTTTGGTTAGAGATGGTAATATGTAACTAAAACAAACATAAAACATTATAAGCTAGGTGCACGGTTCCAATTAGCTGTTTCCTATGGAGAAGTGCCGGCAAGAAACTCCATGATTACTCTTTTAGAGATAATTAGCTTTATCAATGTTTTCTTCAGATTTACGTAAAATATTTTGATTTTGGTGTGAAGTGTGAATCACAGGCCGGACCTAGCTAGGTCACTCGGACCGAATAAGACGCAGGATTATTTATGTTAACATCACAGAATATACCGATATCGTTCCAGCGGAGGAACTAGTTTCGTATTACCGCAAGTCGGCAACGGTACAACACTATTTCATTATGTAAACAAACGAATGAATAAACAAATATAATAAAAAGGCCTGTTATGTGGAAATGAATCCAAATATCAATACTTTAGCCATAAATTCATGATTGCGTTACAATAGTATCACCGAATGTGTATTATTGTGTGTAAAAATGCATGAAAACCGGCTACTAACCTGTGCAAACACAATTGATGTTGATTTTGACTGTTTCTTGCACCACACTTCACAACACAACACACAGGCATGTTGGATTTATGTTTTCCAACATTTACATTCAGTTTTAAAAGTAAAATTACTCGTAGTTTTCTCGCAAATCACAATAATAAAAAAAGTAAACAACCATTTGACAGCGTAACTACCATGAATTGTGAACATAATATGGCTGCAACGGCACTTACCTACAACTGTCTCTACATCACGACTATTCACGACAAAATGTTGCCATAATTAGCAACAACTTAAATATAGTTGTCTCTTTTATCAAATAGGATTATCTCACAAGAAAGAATGAGACATAACGATATTTCAAGTTCTGAATCATATTTCACTCATATTTGTATAAGCAAATGTATGTATACAATAACGCAGCGTCTCCTTATTATTCCTACCTCAATGGTTTCACCGAATAGTTCCTATGGCGTTATGTTGCCTACTCTGTCTGTCAAAGTCATTGATACGAGAAGACGCTCCCGCAGATTTTGTTTAATTTAATTAGATTTTTGACTGAAATCATGCCCACAACTTTGAAAAGTGGTGAAAGAATTATGGTGTTAAAGGTGAAGAACTTTTGTGAACGTGAAAAACGTAATGAGGCCCCGTTAATTCCTTTAAAATGTGTTCAAGCTCGTGTCGCCGCCATTACAGGTAAGTCAAATAGGGTTACCAGTAGCAGATAATAATTTCCTCACTTAAACTGCCATTTTTTTTATTGACTATGATTGCGACGGCTGGTATATGTGTGACTGTGATAATAGACAAATAAAACGAAATATTTGTTTTAGGTGTATCTGAAAAAACCGTATCTAAAATCACCAAAGAAGGTGAGGTCGCAGCCAGCACGTCGACTAAGGTTTCAACACCACGCAAAAGTGGTCCCCGGCCTAAAAGAATCGAACTGGATGACTTCGAACGGTGTGCTATAAGGCATAAAATACATGAATGCCGTAAAAAAGGAATTGCCTACTCTAACAAAGTTATTGCATGAAATGCGAAACGAGATAGAATTCAAAGGAAGTCGTACCACTTTGTGGAGAATTATCAAAGATATGGGGTTTTATTTTGAAAAATGTAGATCCAAAAGGAAAGTCCTAATGGAGAGATACAATATTGTCGCCTGGCGTTATCAATACCTGGAAGAATTGCGTAATAATCGTCTCGGAAACCAACGCCCAGTTGTATATTTGGACGAGACGTATATACACGTAACATATTGCGCCGGAAAATGTTGGCAAAGTGAACAAGAAGAAGGTATATTAACATCAGACTCCAAAGGTCCACGTTGGATTATCGTCCACGCGGGTGGTGCTATGGGTTTCATACCCAATGCTCAACTGATCTTCAGATCTCAGTCACAAGCGGCCGACTATCACGATGATATGAACAAAACAAATTTTAATAAATGGCTTAGTGAGAAACTTATACCAAATCTGCCTCCCCAATCAATTGTGGTGATGGATAACGCCTCCTACCACACAGTACAGCTTAACAAAGCACCAACAATGGCAAGCAGAAAGGCAGAAATGCAAAATTGGATTACAAGTAATGGTCTTTCTTACTTGCCAAGTATGGTAAAAGCCCAGTTATTTCAAATAATAAATGAGCACAAACAGCCACCCGTTTATGAAGCCGATGTAATGTTGGAAGCGCATGGGCATAAAGTGGTAAGGCTTCCACCTTACCACTGCGATCTAAACCCCATAGAGCTCATATGGAGTGTCTTAAAAAGACGAATTGCTGAAAAAAACGTGGGTCAAGAAGCAAATAAAATCGTCCAAATCACAGAAGAAGCCTTTGCAACGATCACCGAAGAAGAATGGAGAAAAGAATGTGAGCACGTGAAAAAAGTGGAAGAAAAATATTACGCCGATGGTCCTGCTATTGATAGTGAGATGGACAGGTTTATAATTGAAGTGGGAGACTATAGCGACACTTCTGATGACGATGATGATATGGAAGATGACAATCTCTCGGGTATAAGTCCGTTGGATGAGCATAATTACTCCAAACCCAATTAATTATGATCAGACAAAAAATGCACATTCAGTGCATTCATAATATAATATTATAATAAAAATTATTTAATTATTTATGCTTTTTACTACTGTCCTGATTTTTAAAATGATATCGAATAAATCGAATAATCTTAAATATGTATATAAGAATTTAACAAAAAAATATCCTTTAAATCACCCGTACTTTGCGGTAGGTTATTATAGGTAATATGGCAACACTGAAAAATATTGCTGCCAACATAACGCCATAGGAACTATTCGGTGAAACGCACTATAGAGAATGTTTAACCGTAACCACTCAAAAAGAACCATAGTCTTTTTGTCTATTAATATAGAAATCACCAATTTATTCGGAATCGGAGGACTGGAAGATGCAGTCATTATAGATGACTCGAATTTAAACATTTGTTTGAAATGTAACAACGAAACCAAGAGATAGAGATTTAGATATGAATTAAATAACATTATTTTATTTGATGACACAGATAAAATCAAGCTCGAAGAAATACCGCATTATATCAAAATAAAACAAAGAAAATATGAACTGATAGGTGCTGTGGAGTATGTTCCCCCGGTTGTAGGTCTGATTACAAGTGTCATTGCTTATTAAATAAATCTACAATGATTTGTTAAGACGATGATAAAACTGGAACGCACGCAAGTTCTGAACAACCTATGACAGTACATAATTTAACATATGGTCTTATAGATGATATTGTTTGTGTGAATTGTCTTTTTTTCACATTTAGAAAAAGTATTTGGCCATGAATTAATAAGAAATACATATATCTTAATATACGCAAAAAATCTGTGATTTTTAAATAAATAAACATTTTTTGCACCTTATCGTTTCATTTTAATTTAATTTTGAATCCTTGAGATATAAATTCTAATAAAAAAGGTGGAAAGTTTTCTGTAAACATTCAGTCATGGTCACCCTATCGACATATTCAAGACGTATTGATGATTTCGTACCACAGCTCCTGAAATGTAAACCTAGGATTTTTACCTATTTTGACAAATTCAAATATACGTTTTACAAAAAACTTCAGACCTCTGCGATGCTTTTTCAGCGAGATATCGGTGTTAACATATTTTTCACCGTTTCAATGGCGCGGCCATGGAGTTTTAGTCTCACAGCTCCGGAAATATTAACCTAGGATTTTTATTTCATTTTTACTAATTTCGACAAATTCAAAACTGGGTTTTACAAAAAATTTCAGACGTCTGTGATGCTATTTCAGCGAGATATCGGCGATAACGTGTTTTTCACCGTTTCAATGGCGCGGCGATGGCGTTATATTCTTACAGCTACTAAAATATAAACCCAGGATTTTTTTATATATTTTTACAAATTCAATCTGTTACTTACCTAAATTTCAGATTTCTGCAATGCTTAGTTTTAAAGATCTCCGTGGCCGCGCAGTTCGCCGCGTTTCAATGGCGCGGCCACGTTCAAAATCTTATAGCTTTTTAACTATAGCTTTGACAAATTTATGGTTTTGGGAATCATCTTTTACAAATTTTTACAAAATGTTGACATGGTTTTTAAAAAAAAACGACTTGGCCGCGCCATTGAAACGGACACAGTCTGCGGCGAGACGCGACGTAACGCGCACTTGTTTTAAGGGCGACCAGATGCGACAACACGAACTATAACATTTTTCGCCCTAAGAAGAAAATTAATATATGTAATGGTTGATTCAGAAGCGTTGGTCGCCGCAGTGCGTGAGCAAAGATTGTTGTGGGACAAAAAACATAAACATTATAGGAATCGTTTATTAGTACAAAGAAGTTGGAAGAATGTTGCCGAAGCAGTAGAATGCACAGGTAAGTTTTATTTACATTATTATTAAGTTTAGTCATTTACTCTTGCAATCATTTTGTTAATCGTTAGGTGGCTGGCTGTTCTTCTGGCCTGCCACTTCCGCTAAGTGACGAAACCTTCAATGTTCATTAAAATAATTCGCGAATATCTCTCTTGTATGTATGGCTGCTTGACTTGAGGCATTATATCTTCTTGATCTTCGAAGATCAGGGGATGAAGTTGACGTCAAATTTTCGCAATTACTCTCAAGATCACGTATTATATTGTGAAGTAAAGTTATAGCTTTTATAGTGTTAATTGTATTTTCAATATCTGTCTCAATTGGCGTATTAAGTAATCCAAATCTTGACGCTATTGAACCAAAAGAACACTCAACGACCATCCTCGCTCGAGACAATCTATAGTTGAACCGCTTTTTAATATCTCCCTCACTGACATTTTTTTGTGCATAAGGCTTCAGAAGGTAGGTATGTTTTTAATGGGAATGCAGCATCACCCACAAATACAAAAGGCGCTTTAATGAGCGTATTAGGTAAAAAGTCGGGTTCCGGTATTTGTAATTTTTGATGTTCTTGCTTCAAATCATTCTAAAAAAGACTTCCGTAATTTCTGGAAAGGCCTGGGCCTCCCAGTGAGCGTCAATGGTGTGAGTGACCCTAAAGGCATTGCTGATCTCTTCCGAGATCAATTTCATGTGAAATCGCCCCTGGAGTCGCCTTCACTGGGAGTGCTTAGTGTTGAGACATGTCATGGTCAAGTGGGTACAAGAATTAGCTCAAAAAGTATAGCATGTGCTGTTAAGTCAATGTCCAGAGGCAAGTCCCCGGGCTATGACGGTCTCAGTATTGAGCATCTTCAGCAGGCTGGACATCACCTGCCAAGAGTGTTGGCAATGCTTTTTAACCTCTGCATCAGTCATGCCTTTTTGCCCTCTGACCTTGTTAGAACAGTAGTAGTGCCAGTTGTTAAAAATAAAACAGGGGACCTGTCGGATAAAAATAATTATAGGCCCATCTCATTAGCGACTGTCATTGCGAAAGTGCTTGACGGTTTGCTTGACACACAATTAAATCAATATCTACATCTGCACGATAACCAGTTCGGTTTTCGGCCAGGACTCTCCACAGAAAGTGCTATATTGTGTCTCAAGCATGCCGTCAGGTACTATAAGGACAGGCACACTCCTGTGTACGCTTGCTTCCTCGACTTGTCCAGGGCTTTTGATCTGGTCTCTTATGAAATTCTTTGGAACAAGTTGAAGGAGATTAACTTTCCCAAGGAACTTATAAACTTATTTAAATGTTGGTATGGGGGTCAGGTTAACAGTGTTAAGTGGGCCGGGTCGCTGTCGGAACCGTATGGGTTGGAGTGCGGGGTGAGGCAGGGGGGGTTGAGCTCCCCCGCACTTTTTAACCTATATGTGAACGCTCTGATTGTAACGCTCAGCAGTCATCATGTCGGCTGTCACATTGATGGAGTTTGCCTAAATAATCTTAGCTATGCGGACGACATGGTGCTGCTGAGCGCATCGGTTTGTGGTATGAGAACATTGTTGCAGATTTGTGAGACGTATGCACTAGAACATGGTCTTAAATATAATGTGACGAAATGTCAGTTCATGGTTTTTGAGGCTGGCTCTAAATGTCCTATAGCAGTACCTCCCATCAAACTGTACGGGGTTCCCTTGGTCAGAGTGGATCAGTTCAAATACCTGGGGCATGTAGTAACAGCCAGTCTCAAAGATGATGCTGATATCGAGAGGGAGCGGAGGGCCTTGGCTGTAAGAGGTAACATGATAGCTCGCAGGTTTGCGCGTTGTTCAGTGTCGGTCAAGCAGACCCTTTTCAGGGCTTATTGTACCTCTCTGTACACGTGCAGCCTGTGGGTTAATCACACTCAAAAAGCATACGAAGCGCTCCGCATCCAATATAATAACGCATTCAGAGCGCTTATGGGGCTGCCGCGACATTGTAGTGCCTCGGGCATGTTCGCTGTCGCTAGCGTCGACTGCTTTTATGCTACGATGCGTAAGCGAAGCGCGTCCCTCGTACGCAGAGTTCGCGGCAGCTCCAACAGCGTGCTGATGATGATAGCCGACAGGCTCGACTGTCCCTACATCAGACGCTGCAGTGACTTGCACGTCACCTACAGTCGTCAGCTGTCAATTTAAATGTTTTGTGTAGTTATTGTTTTTGTACGTTGTTTGTGTGTTGTTGTGTTGTACCTAATATAATGTATTCAGTGTTTTTGATATATTTAAGTTGTGTGTATTTCTGTGTATTAATGAGTCCTTGTTACTTGATGAATAAATGAATTATTATTATTATTATTGCTTGTCTTAAAGTACATGCGTCAAAAACTCCAGCGTCGTTATCTTTTCCATAGGCCCCAATATCAACCATTATAAATGTATAGTTAGCGTCAGTTAAGGCTAGTAATACAATAGAGAAAAATCCCTTATAATTGTAGTACATAGAACCAGATTTTTTTGGTTTCTTAATACGTACGTGTTTGCCATCAAGGCTACCAATGCAATTAGGAAATTGCCATTTCTTCCAGAAATCTTTTGCGATACTTTTCCACAGTTCCGTTGTAGGTATAGGCATATGTTTTATTACTAAAGTCTTCCAAATTGCAGTACACACTTCTTTCAATATGTTTGAAATGGCAGTTTTTGATATACGGAAATTGAATGATAACTTTCTATATGCTGCTCCAGTAACCAAATATTTGTAAATAATAATATTGTTTTAATTTCAGCTGATGATGTAAAAAAGAAGTGGAAGAATTTAAGAGATTCCTATAACAGAGAGCTTAAAAAAGTAGGAAAGCCAAGATCGGGTTCGGACGCAGATCAAAATGGTCAATATCAAGGCGATTGGCCACATTTTGAATCAATGCAATTTTTAAAGACAATTTTGAAACCTCGTAAAACTACGAGTAATATTCAAAATAACATATTAGATGAAAACGACATTATTGATGATGATACAATGATGTCTATTCTTTCTGAGTGCACAATACGCACAATACGCAAACCGATGAATCGCAGTTCAATACAGATGATACCAATTTGGCAACAATTGATGGCGCTACGACTGATGCTGCAACTCCACAAAATGCTATTTCGGCACAGATACTACATGATACCTCGACACCTGGACCGTCGTATACCCCATCGCGAGCTATTGGAACGTTGGCTAACCAAAAGGTACAAGAAGGTGCAGCAAAAAGTATTTAAGAAATCTTAATAACACTCGAACGAGAAAAGATAGACCTAATGAAGAAAAATTTAAATGAAGACGACGACGACTTGAACTGGTTCAAGTCTATAATGCCGTATATGAAAAAGCTACCATCTCTGAATAAATTATTATTTCGGACTCAGGTTCAGGAGATGCTCATCAACGAAATATCAAAACTGAATACCCCATCAAACACAGAATCTTCAATGATGGGTTACTTCACTTCTGGTGATTCATCTCAGTGATAGTTTCATAATAATTAAAATTAATACATATTTTCAATAATACAATATTATGTAGTTTCATTTCTACATATATGTACTCACCGCAATGTCAAGAGTAATCTTTCTTCAATAGAAATAGGTTTTTGAAAATTTGTTGTTTTTATTTGAAATTCAGACTTAATATAAGCAATAATGTAATCGAAAGTAGACGGTAACACTCCACAATATTGTTTAAACATTTTAGAATCGTTTCTTAATTTTGGATATAAATGATGGAACTCGCCAAATGTGTTTCTTTGTAAAAATATTATATTTGTTTTCTTTCTGTGCTTATTACGATATTTTTTTAAAAGTCTGTACTTTAAATATGAACTTTCAAGCAAAATTGTACTGTACTTCTCCATGATTCGAGAAGTAATGACCAAAATCACGTAGGACATTTGTCGCGTATAGCATCGCGTCGCATTACGTCGCGCCGTGTTGCGTCGCGTCGCGTCGCGTTCGTCGCTCACGCAGGACACCGCGTTAGTGGAAAAGAAAAGTATACAAAATAGGCGTACTGTAAAGCCTTGTATCCACTTGAGCATGCTCAGGCGAATGAGCGGCTCATTTGGCCGAGCCGCTCAAGTGGAGACGCCTGAGCGCGTATTTCCATATCCGTGTACATTAGGAGGCAGTGCTGCCTTGAAACACGCACGGATTTGTTGCGCTAACTGCCTTGACAAAATCGTGTTCAATTCAAGGCACATGGTGTTGTGCTCTGTAGCCACGCCACCGTATATTTTTTTACTATGATATAACCCATTTTTATGTACGGCTAAAGCCCCGGATACACTAGGGAACATTTTGTCCCGCAACATGACGCGCAACACACAATATACGTGACGCTGCAAAGTTGCATAGTGTCCCGCAACATGATCCACAACATTGTACGTAACGCGGGGCATGTTGCTTGCTCCCGCCTCGAGAGCGATTTTTTTTTTATTTTAATTTATTGACCTGGTAACAAGGACCTTTAGGTCAAGTCTTTATTTGTTGCACTGATTTGCACGTCTTCACTTGCAGCTTTGCAGTACTTTGGTTGGAATTTGCACTTTATTTTAAATGGATTTTATAGTATTTTTGATATATTTGTATATGGGTTTGTAGCTGTTTTTGTCTTTTAATAACTGTTCAAGTGGCGGCGGGCGGGATTCAAAATCACATATAACTTTCACTTCACTTAATTCAATAGCTAACACTAGTCTGTCAAGTAAGAAATTCTGACATGAGAAAATGAGATGTTCTACAGTTCCTTCAGTATTTTCACAAAACGGACATATATTGTTTGAAATAATATTCAATCTTGCAAGGTGTGACGGTGCAGTATTATGGCCAAAGCGCAGCCTGTTTATCGTGGTGATAAAATCTTGGCTTGCATCCTCCTTCAGTTTATCGTACCAAGGTTTAATAGGTAATCTTTCTTGAATGCTTCCATACCACTTTCCTTTCGTATCTTGATCTTTTTTCCATATTTCATACCACAACTCATAAATGTTTTGATTAATGCTTTGTAAGAAATCAGTCATAGGGATGTCCATTAGCATATCTAAATTGTTATTAATTGTATTTTCAAACACTTTTACAGGATGTGAAATACATTGATATGTGAAGGAGTAACATGGCCATGGAAATTGTTTTCTAATATTGGAACAGCTATTGTCTATTTCAAGTAAGATGTTTGTTATATCTGTGAGTGCCTCCCAGATACGTCATCACCATACATTCAGTTACTGTGAACAGATTGCACAACCCAACTTGAGGCATCCAATAAAACTAACCAGCAGATTCGGCGCGGGGCCTTTCGTCACATACATCGGTCGTTAGGACACCCACTTAGTACCTACTCACCTAATATTAAGAATTAACTGTAATTACCTTATTAAATTCATTTAGTGGAAATTTTGGTGTTTTTTTTGGACTCCTCCGCTGCCCATCACATAATTGGCGCAGTCGGTAGGATTGTCGAGTCAGTGCGTGCAAATCAAAGACTATAATTTCACGATCGAGTTGAACATTTGGACATTTGTGCGTGCTGTTCACGTTTCAACGTGCGTGGTCGACAATCCGGAAGAACCAAAAGCAGCCGTTGGAGATCCTGTAGACCGTATCCAGACATCGATACTACGGGAGCCGCCGATATGTACTTTATGTGAGTTGCACAAATTCCTTGCAGTCGGTCGCTATTTCCCGCCTACAAAATTTTCCACCCACGATCATCGCGATCTACTAGGGGTATCGAACCCCTGGGCAATCGGTTGTCCTCTCGCAACGCGCTGAGGGACGCTACCCGAAATTTAGAGTTAGGTAGCTTAGAAATAATAATGGAAAATCAAGACGATATGATCGATAAAATTGTTAAAGCATTAAGATTAGTACCCGAATTTGACGGTAATAGTAATACTCTAATTAGATTTTTATCACTATGTGACCAGCTTGTTGCGAGCTATATTAATCCAGCACCTGGTCATGAACTAACTAACCTAGCATTATTAAATGGCATATTAAATAAGATCACCGGGAACGCCGCTAGAACATTAGTAACAAATGGTGTTCCCCGGGATTGGAACGGTATTAGGAATACATTAATTCATACATTTTCAGACCATAGAGATGAGTCTGCGTTATACAATGATCTATCTTTACTATCTCAAGGATCAGATACGCCTCAAGTATTCTATGAGCGCGTGTTAAACCTTTTAAGCACCATCATGACCTACGTAGAATTACACGACGCTGTCGCTACCACGGTCGAAGCAAAAAGAACTTTGTATAAAAAATTAGCTTTGCAGACGTATCTACGAGGCTTAGCGGAACCTCTAGGATCTAAGATTCGATGCATGAGGCCTCCTTCCCTGGAAAAAGCTTTAGAATATGCCCAGGAGGAGATGAACGTTGTTTACCTTCAACAAAAAATTATACCTTCAAGTAAAAGGTTACTTCCTATATTCCCAAATGTGGTAGCTCAGTATCCTCAGATGAATAGAAATTTGATGCCTCGAAATTCTCATCCAAATCGCTTTATTCCACAGCAGCCTAGTCCATTTTATCAGGGACCCTCTAGAACCCAGCAAATGTTCAAAGCTTTACCGCGATCCAATATATCCACCGGTTTTAGAGTCAACCCTAGACCCTCAACGTCTCAGCAGGCACCGAACAACCAGCCTCGACCAATGAGCGGTATTAGTCACCCCGTCGCACGTGTTCTGCCACCGACCAATATGCATGATTGGCGTAATTACGGTAATCCACCCCCTAGTAATTACTTTAGAACACGAGAAGCAAACGTAAATGAATTTTTTATACAAGAACCCGCCTTTGACTATTATATCCCAGAGGACCTTTACTACTGTGACTATGACTATGTCCCAGACTGTGTCCCTGCTTATGACCCGACCACTCACTTGACATTGACACAGGACATCTCCGTAGATGATCCCACCCCCACAGTCTCACCTGAAAATTCAAAGTCGTCAAATTTTCCAAAGGAAGCCCCAAACAATGCCCCCGAATAGAAATTAATATACAAGGGAAAAGACAATTGCCCTTTTTAATATTAAATGTTAGGCCTGACTTTCCACCTTTAAAATTTTTAATTGATACTGGAGCTAATCAGTCGTTCATAAGTCCTGAAACTGTGGAAAAGTACTATTTCGACTATGAACTTGACTATGAACCATTTATAGTCGCTAACGTGCATGCATCCACCATGAATTATTACTCAATCACTATACCCTGTTTCAAAGAATTTAAAGACAATAATCCAATTAAATTGAACGTATATAGATTCCACGATTACTTTGATGGACTAATAGGGTGCGATCTTCTTGAACGGTTCTTAGCGAAAATTGACTTAAGTTCTCGATTACTTATAACTGAATTTTCTAGCAACCCTATACATATGTATACCTCCCAAAGTGTAAATTTGTATGAGAACATTATTCCGGCACAATCTTCTAAAATAGTAAATTTGCCTATTAGTATTAGCCAAGGAGATATACACATAGATCAGCAAAGTATACAGAGTTGTAACATAAATGAATGTGTAACTACAGCAAAAAATAATCGAGCCTTTTTAGAAATATCTAACCCTACTAATAATGATGTAATTTTATCTTTGTCAGAACCAATCGTCGCACATGTATTTAGCGAACAAACTGTACCTGCAGTGAAATCGGATACTTACAATAAAAATACTCGTCGAACCGAGCAGGTGTTATCGCGATTGCGCATAGATCATTTAAATCCAGAGGAGACAATCAATTTAACTAACCTTTGCAGAGAATACTCGGATGTATTCTATATTGAAGATGAACCTTTAACTTTCACAAACCAAATTAAACATAGCATTAACACCACAGACGAATTACCTATCTATAGTAAAACTTATAGGTATCCGTATATTCATAAGGATGAGGTACAAACTCAAATCAGTAAAATGTTAGATCAAGGGATAATTAGGCCTTCTACTTCCGCATGGAGCGCACCTATATGGGTGGTACCAAAGAAGAGTGACGCGTCTGGCAAAACTAAGTGGCGCATAGTCATTGACTTCCGTAAGTTGAATGAGAAGACAATTGACGATAAATACCCCATCCCAAATGTCACCGATATATTAGATAAGCTAGGGAAGTGTCAATACTTCGCTACTCTTGATTTAACTAATGGGTTCTACCAGGTTGAATTAGACCCTAAAGATATTCATAAAACGGCATTCAATGTAGAGCATGGACATTACGAATTCCTGCGAATGCCCATGGGCTTAAAAAATTCGCCAGCTACCTTTCAAAGAGTGATGGATAACGTACTTCAAGGTCTTCTAAATAAAATTTGCGTTGTCTATTTAGATGATATCCTAGTCTTTGGTACTTCTTTACAGGAAATCATAGATAACTTAGGTAAAGTATTTCAGCGTCTTAGGGAATCCAATTTTAAGATACAGATGGATAAGTCCGAGTTCCTAAAACGTGAAACACCATATTTAGGGCATGTTATTACCCCTGAAGGTGTCAGACCGAATCCCGACAAAATTTCGGCAATTGTAAATTACCCTATCCCAAAAACTTCGAAACAAATTAAATCTTTCCTAGGCCTTATCGGTTATTACCGTAAATTCATTCCCGATTTCGCTCGTATTACAAAATTTCTTACCACATGTCTGAAAAAGGGAGCTAAAATTAATATTACACCTGATTATATAAAACATTTTGAACACTGTAAGACTCTTCTGACTAATGACCCGATACTACAGTATCCAGACTTTACAAAGGAATTCATTCTCACTACTGACGCATCCAAATTTGCACTGGGCGCTATACTATCCCAAGGCCCAATAGGAGCTGATAGACCCATAGCGTATGCATCTAGGACACTGAACGATAGCGAAACGAATTATTCAACGATCGAAAAAGAACTCCTTGCAATCGTCTGGGCCACAAAGTACTTTAGGCCATATTTATTTGGGCGCAAATTTAAAGTAGTCACCGACCATAAACCGTTGCAATGGCTAATGAATTTAAAAGAGCCTAATTCACGTCTAACTAGGTGGAGACTAAAATTATCCGAATTCGATTTTAATATAATTTATAGAAAGGGCAAATGTAACACAAACGCTGACGCTTTGTCGCGGATTGAAATTCATAACGATGAAACTATCTCAATGATAGTCAACACGTCACAAGCACCACGACGTCACCATAGTACGTCATCAACGATATCAGCACCTGAAGCTATGTCATTGGATAGTTCTTCAGTGGTCCAAGATAACCACAGTTCTTCAACTCTTACAGCACCTGAAATTCAAGACATGTCAGACGGTGAGACCGCTCACACTAGCGTAGAAAGCCCAATTATCGAAATTCCCATTAGTGAAGACCCCTTAAATAAATATCGTAGACAAATCATAATTAATATAGTTAGTAACTCACCAATATCTAAGTCTATAATTAAAAAACCGTTTGATACTTACCTGCAAGTTGTAACGAATGTACGCGAATCTCATTTTGATAATGATATTGTAGACCTTATAAAAAAACGCGTAGATCCCAAATTCCGCACAGCTATCTTAGTCCAACCAATAGAGAGAATGCTTGAAATCGTTCCCGTAATTCAAAGAAATTTTAAAAGTTCATCTATGAAGTTGATTCTAGTTAAATGCCAAATTACTAATATATCTGAATATTTAAGTCAACAGGATATTATTCGCAAGTATCATGAGGGAAAGACAAACCACCGTGGCATAAATGAGACCTATCTAGCTTTATCACGTCAATTTTTCTGGCCTAAAATGAAAACTGACATAACTAAGTACATTAATGAATGCAAGATATGTAACTGTGGAAAATACGACCGTAACCCAATTCGCCAAGAGTTTAGAATTGTTCCACCGCCGAGTAAGCCCTTTGAAACTGCACATGTCGATGTGTTAACTATCGAACAAGAAAAATATTTTACTATAATTGATTCTTTTAGTAAATATGCTCAGGCTTACCGTATGGCAGACTGTACAGCCCCTAACATAGTAAAATCACTTTTAATCTTTTGTACGCATCATGGTTACCCAATGAATTTAATTACTGACCAGGGAACTGAATTCACAAATCAAGTAGTTAGTGAATTTTTAAGATTACATAAAGTACAACATCGTACTACTGCAGCTCATACCCCGAACGAAAATGGGATGATAGAGCGTTTCCATTGCACACTTCTTGAACATTTACGCATATTAAAACTGAAACACAAAAATGAATGTGCTAGCAATTTAGTCCCTTACGCCCTTTTGGCATATAATAGTTCCATTCATAGTCTGACCAAATGTAGGCCGTTTGACCTTATCACTGGACATTTCGACCCACGGGACCCCACAGATTTAAATCTGTCGGAAAGATTACTACAACAGTACATTCAAGATCACCGTAGTCGAATGGAAACGGTATATAGCCTTGTCCATGAATCATCACTTGCCGAACGCGAGGCATTGATGACACAACGTAACAGCGATAGGGAACCTGAAATTGAGTACGTAGAAAACCAAGAGATATATATACGGAATCCTACTGCATCTCGGCAAAAACTTGCCTCTCGATTTACTCAAGACAAGGTTATTGCTAACTTACCTATTCATATTTACACTTCAAGGAAACGAGGACCGGTAGCTAAAAGTAGACTGAAACGACCTAAAAAGAGTAAAGACCCTCGATTGTTACAGGTACTTACTACTGACGATAGCGAGCCTGGGCCGAGCTCAAGAGATCCAACTTGACAGCTTAGATGACGGACCGGGACTTTTACCTTATAATCTAGGAGACACGAAAATCGTATCCCATCATCATACGTTTTTACAGGACATTAACTTAATTCAGATAGAACGACAGGTATATGACTTGCAACGACAATTACGTGACACTACGGATAAATTAAGTAATAATAGTTTGCTCATATTCAGTGCACAAGTTAAGTACTTACATATTAAATTAAATAAAATCCTCTTACAATTAGAAACGCTGCAACCTAGTAGAGTCAAACGTGGCTTGATAAACCCACTGGGCACTTTGATCAAATCAATTTCGGGAAATTTGGATCATGATGATGCTATAAGGTTTGAAAATGCTATGAAAATTTTAAAACGGAACGATAAACTCATTTCCAACAAAATCAATCAGCATATTTCATTATTTAAAGAATTTTCCTTACAGCAAACTCACATACTGTATAATTTGACAATAAATCAGCTTAGATTAGATAAAGCCCTTTCGTACGTCATCAATATGACTACGTCAGAGAGCGATCGTGCTTTAAGATATGCTCACCTTACGCAACTCTTCGTTATACTTAACGATAACGTACAAGAGTTATCCGGTGAAATAAGTAGGCTAGAAAATATATTAGCTTTTAGTCGCACGGTATCCTTGCACCATTCTATTTTATCTGTTAGGGAATTAAGAACTATGATAAGCAAATTACAGCATTTATATAGCACCGATCAAATCATAGACTTAGACATTAGATATTACTATGACATAATTAGCTTAAGTTCGTATTATGTCGATAAGAAAATCGTGGTTATCCTTCAATTCCCTATCACTCTTCCCAGTACTTTTGAACTATTTAAACTTTGTCCAGTTCCTAATAAAAACTTTGATATCATCCTGCCTTCTTATCCATATGTAGCGATCAATTCAAAGGAATATGTGTACATGGAGGCTGAATGCCCGAAGGTAAATAACTGGCATATCTGCGAGCAAAAAACAAGTCACCAAATTCGCTCCGGCCAGGATTGCATAGAAAAACTCATACATTCCCAGGAGATAGATGAAACGTGTCAAATCACGCCTATCTCTCTGGCCAAGGAAGCCCTGCTGGATCTGGATAGCAAGCACTACATAGTTTCGTTCCCGAAGCCCACCAAGGTTCAACTTTACTGCGGCCCTGAAAAACATCAAATTCTGGAAGGAAGTTTTTTGGCTACAATTCCGAAGTCTTGCACAATGAAAACCCCGAAATTCACATTGGCCAACATCGATGACAAAGTCAACGGGATTTCAATTGAAATCACAGCACTCCCACGGATGACTAATGATTCTCAGAAGATTCAACCAAATTACCACCTGACTTCAATGGATCTAAGTACATTGCACAAGATACAGAAACAAATTACAATGGAAACGTCTCTTGAAATCGATACTGCAGATTCCTCGAGTCTCTACCACACAACAATACCACTGTACGCGATTGTACTTGCATTGTTAAGTGCAGGTGCACTTTTTACCATCTACCTTATTCGTCGTCATCGAGCAAAAGTCATTAAAATTGAATCGAATAAAGAAGACATCGAGTTGTCGCAGCGGAACAAGAAAGCCGCAACTTTTGCCGTAGAAATTGGCAAATAGTTGCTCATCTAAGGGGGGAAGTGTTATATCTGTGAGTGCCTCCCAGATACGTCATCACCATACATTCAGTTACTGTGAACAGATTGCACAACCCAACTTGAGGCATCCAATAAAACTAACCAGCAGATTCGGCGCGGGGCCTTTCGTCACATACATCGGTCGTTAGGACACCCACTTAGTACCTACTCACCTAATATTAAGAATTAACTGTAATTACCTTATTAAATTCATTTAGTGGAAATTTTGGTGTTTTTTTTGGACTCCTCCGCTGCCCATCACATAATTTGTTGGACAACATTGGGGAAATACCATTCAACATATCAACATTTGTCTGTGTCTGAAAATTTCTGTGAGTAGAAGGTAATATTTTATTTATTTTCTCTCTGTTATTTGATGATATTAATTTGAGAGAATACCTTTGTGCAAGTAATAGCCTTCTCAAACTTAAGGGCATGATTTTAGTCTCCACTTCCATGGCCCTTATGGGAGTGGAGCACATTGCGCCAGATATTATTCTTAAAGCCCTATTCTGCATTATATCTAATTTATTTACATGTGTACTGTACATATAAGCTAGTGAGCTATAATCAAAATGGCTTCTAACAATTGCTTTGTACAATAATGATAATGTTTTGGGGTCTGCCCCCCATGATACACCAGCAAGGCATTTCATTAAATTTAAACTTTTTAGGGCGCTTTTGGAAATGTGCCTAATATGTGTTTCAAAAGTCAATTTTTGATCTATTATTATGCCCAAAAATTTCTTACTATTTACGTAACATTAGTTGTGGAGCTATCATTGCCAAAAATCATTACACTGCTTTTAGATGGGTTGATTTTTAGGTGTAGTAAATCATTATAATATATAAATAATTGATTTAAAGCTATGTTCACATTGTCAATTGCCACTTCTAAATTATAGCTGCTGCTGTATAAAACAATATCATCAGCAAATTGCAGAATATTTACATCAGTATTATTTACAAATTTCACATGTACAGTGAAATTCGTTTATTATGACGCCGCTTATATTGACCAACCGCTTAGTATGAAGTAAATGGGAGCTAATTTTGGTTTTCATATTAAATTCTTTAAAAAAAGTACGGATATAATGACTTCGTTTATTGACATGTCGCTTATTATGACCCATTTTTCAGAAATTATGTTTGGTTATTAGTGAGAGACATGACTTCTAATTTGTTTCTGATTCATTTTGTTTTGATTGATCTATGTCTATCAACATTTTCTTTTTGTGTTTCTCATTATTACACGATATAACTAACAATGATGGGATTTTGTTTAATTCCTAAGATGACGCTTTTTATGACGTCCGCTTAGTATGACATATTTTTCACTTCCCTTCGATGACATTATAAGCGGATTCAACTGTATAAATATTGTACAGCAAAGGAGACAGTGTAGCACCCTTTTTTTTTTTTTTTTAACGTGGGGAAATCCTCATGGACTATCCCCCGTCTGGGGAAGACGGGGGGGGTGTGCCGGACTCTTACCGGCTAAAACCACCACGGTGTTCCGTCGCTTGACCGTAGGCCACGGGATTCGCAAAAGCATGCACCGCAACCCCGGCAGGTCTTGGTCCGCCAGCCCCTGGCGGACCTCTCTTTTGTGGGGCCTAGCCCCACGTCCTGCTGAGTGGCGCGCGTGGAACACATCGCGTCGCCTACTCGGGCCTGTTACTGATCGGGCGGTGGGTCCCCTAACCCAGCGCCCGCAGGCCCAGTGTCCATCCAAAATCCAGGCCAAAATCCATTTACATAACTGACCAGGAATACCTAATCTTGACATAATTTGGACAAGTATAGCAGGATCTACACTATCGAAAGCACCTTGGACATCTAAGAAAGTACAAACTGTGTGTAATTTTTTATTCTTTGCATTTTTCAGGTCAGAGATGAGAGAAGTAAAACTATCTGCACAGCTGCGGCCACGACGAAAACCATACTGAACATGTGGAATGATACCATTGGATTCAACATACCAATCAAGACGAAATTTAATCATGTTTTCAAAAAATTTACCTAGACAAGATGATAATGAAATTGGTCGATAGGAACTAGGAAGTTGCGGAGGTTTCTCTGGCTTGAGTATTGGAACAACACATTGTGTTTTCCAAGATTGCGGGATAGATTTAGTATACCAAAGCAGATTAAGAACGTTAAGAAATATCTTTTGGGCCGATTCGTCTAAATTTTTAATCAATAAATAAGGGTAGTCATCCAAACCAGGAGTTGTATTTCGTCTACCTTGCAGAGCCATTGTAAATTCGCGCCATGAGAAGGAATCTAATAAAAATTTTGAATTTCGATTATCATTGTTTAAATGAAAAAGGTTTTTTGTGTTATCAGATAATTTATCTAAAAATGGAATAATGAACTCATCTCTATATGATTTATTGCCAGGTCTTATACGTTTGAACATCTTTATAAGATTCCAGATCTTACTTATTGGAGTAGTTCTATTAAAACTATTACATAAGTTGTTCCATCCAACTTTTCTCTGTTCTGAGATGGTTCTTTTTTTCTGTGCATCTTTTCTCTTGTAATTTAAATAGGTTTCGAAACTAGGCTCACTTCTATATAGTTTCAATGCATCATAGGAAGCAACAACGCTTTTTTCACAAATTTCATTCCACCAAGGAGCTGGGGGCTTTTAAAGTTGTTCAATTTAGTTAGCTTTGGGATTGTTAATTCTTTTAGAGTATCTAATCGAAAACAGAAATCATTATAAGTTAGAATAGGATCATGTAGTTTAAGAGTCAAATCATTAAATATTATTTTAGAAACTTTTTTGAATGACTCCCAATCCGCTTTTTTATACAAAAACCTATCAACTGGAGGACTAATGTCATATCTATCTATGAGTAATGAAATTTCTGTTATAGTTGGGTAGTGATAACTTCCCATGGTATCATCATGCACAGACCACTCACACAATGATGCAAGACTAGAACTAATGAAGCTAACATCAATGGCAGAAGGATTTTGTCCTGGCCGATTGACAGTTGTATAACTGCCGTCATTTAAAATACATAGGTCTAAGTCATCGATTATATTATACAAATCCTGACCTCGACTCTTAGTTGATAGACATCCAAATGCAATGTGGTGGGCGTTAAAATCACCACTAATAAATATAGGTTTAGGAAGATCTTTAATTATGTCGTGCAATCTATGAATTCGTATGTGCGCACTAGTTGGTGGGCAGTATACACAGAGCACAGTTAAACTGCCGCGTACCGTGCATACGGATAAAGCTACTGTTTGAATATTTTCATAAAATTGCGTATTTATTATATTATATTTAAGATATGGTCTGATTAGTATTGCTACTCCGTTATGAGCGTTACTCGAATTTTTGTTATAAATATTGTATCCAGGTATCCTAAAATTGTTATCTTTAAACCATGTTTCGTTAAGTAAGCAAATATCAATATTGTGTTTATTTAAGAATTGTAACAATAAGGGTTTTTTACTATAAGCACTCTGAATATTGTACTGAGCAATACGTAGTTTAGATAGAGAAGAATTTGGATCCATTACTTAAGATTTTTAATTAATGTAGCTTTAATACTTTTTAAAGTAGTAGGTGTATTATCTCCCTTATTACCCAATTCTACCAACGTCTGTACATCGTTGTTGTCAATAATTTTAGTTTTGATGTCTTCACTAGGTAAGACATCATTTGATTTATTTACATCATTCACAGATTTATTTACATATGTAGTATTCTTATTTACAGGGGTATATACAGGCTTATTTACAGATTTATTTACAATATTATGTACAGGCTGCATTCTTGGCGGCGCTAGCGGAGGGAATTCCGTAGTGTCATTTATTTTCTTGGTCAGGGTAGCACTTGCATAAGTAATTTTCGTTTACTTTTCAATTATTTTCTTCATTTTAATCGGACATAATTTTGAAATTGCTAGATGGGGCCCACTGCAGTTTACACAACAGACCTCATTTGGTTTGTCACATTCCTTATATAAGTGCTCACCTCCACAAATAGAACATCTTTGCTTGCTATTACAAATTCTTGCTGAGTGGTTAAATTTAAAACATCTAAAACATTGTTGTAAAGGGGGAACATATTCGAAAACCCTATAAGAAAATAAGTCATATTGTATACTGTCTGGCAGTATATTGGAAAGAAAAGTGATGCTTACTGTTTGCAGTGGGACACGTTCTTGGCCAACTTTTTTAGTGAATCTTCTTACTGCGATAATTTCATAAATTGATGATAATTTTGTATATAATTCTTTATTTGAGATGTTTGAAGGAACAAATCGTATGATGCCAGTTTTTTCAATCTGTGCAGCTGGTATAAATGCTCTCATGTTGTGCTTTGTTAAGAAATTAGTATTATTAATAAAATTATTAGCTGTATTGTACTGTTTAAATATAATAGCTATTTTATTAGCGTTTACTCTTTGAATTGCCGTCACACCTTTTATTTCATTGGAAAAAATATGATTCAAATAAATTGGGCTCTTGTTGCCGATTCTATCCTTGCCGTTTGATTCAATAAATACCTTAAACTCTGTGTTATTACAGTTTTCGGGATAAAGTCTTTTATAATTTGGCTTGAGGTAAGGCATATAAGGGTTCATACGCTCACCGCCGCCGCCTTCGCCACAGTCCATTTCCTTCATGTCGATTGTTTCCTCAGCCCGAGGACGTTTATGAGGGGCGGGCGGGTTATCCCCGCCCCCCTCGTTACCCACTATTTCGGCGAGCTACCGTATATAGTTTAACAGCTTTTTAATCACTTTAAACCCAAAAATATTCTGAAAATAATTAAAAGGAATTTTGAAAGAAAATTTTAAACCGCGCTTTTTCGAAGTTCCCGCCAGAATCCCTCGAGAGCGAGCGCACGTGGCCCGCGTCAGTGTTGCGCCATTGAGTGTAGTCGCGTACGCAACGTGCCTTTAAAATGTCTTTAGTGTGGGGAAATGATACCGTGCTTTTGCTTATAGAGCTTTACGAAAGTCGTGACTTGTTGTGGGATACTTCACACCGTGACTATCGAAATAATATAAAGAAAAATGATGCATGGGAGGATATTGCCAAGGCGCTTAAATTGCCTAGAAAAGAAATAGAAACCAAAGTTCATACCCTGCGTTCGCAATTTGTCCGAGAAAGGAAGAAAGTGAAATCGTCAAAAACTACTGGTAGTGGACGAGAGGACGTGAAGTCCAGTGCATGGTTTGAGTACGATGCAATGAAATTTTTGCTAAAGGGAGCCACAACTTCTGGAAGCTTGGACACTTTGGACACAAACGTACTTTAGTTATTTTGTCATTTGTAATCAGTAATCATGGTCATCACAGACATCACCTGTGACAAATTTAGCGCAAACGGGTTTATTTTTATTTATTATTTATTTATTTATTTATATTTATTTATTTATATTTATTTATTTATTTATAATTTATTTATATTTATTTATTTATAATTTATTTATGTATATTTATTTATTTATAATTTATTGAACGGACACACAAGGAAAGGAAAAGTAACAAATTAATACGTACCTATATTATTTACATAAACTAAGATTTGTACACACCTCACCCACAAAACTTCACTTCTAAAAGGATTGACGTTGTTCAGTAACATTAAAAGAAAAAATATAGTACAATACTAGTTTATTCATTTAAAAATTATTCTGCCAGGGAACACGTCCTTCTTCACTCATGAAATATTCAGCAAATTTGTTTCTTATTTCCATAGCAGATTCAGGGTAGCGTCTTCCCATAGCATTTAAATTCGACATATTAACAGAGCCAGTTTCTCTGCGCCAAGATCCTTCTAAAATATCGTGATCCACATTTTCAGAATCAAAAGTCCCATGTGGGTTGTACAGTGATCTCGATTGACTATTTCGCCTTAAAAAATTATGGAGGTATACGCACGCCATTACAACAACTTCAGCATTAAAGGGTAGGATGGTTATGGGAGTTCGGAATATACGAAATACAACACCTAAGATACCGAACACATTTTCGACAATTCTTCTAGCTCTTGACAATCGATAGTTGAAAATGCGTCTTGTTGTACCCACGTCATGATTACCGGGATATGGCTTCATCATGTTTTCTGTCAGTGCAAAGGCGCTGTCTCCTACAAGTACGTAAGGCATATTCGGCCCATCTTGTCGTATTGAGTCTGGAGTTGGCCAGTTGAATTGGTTATCAGCTAAAGCTTTATAAAAAGCAGTCTCTTGGAATACTCCACTGTCAGAAGATTTTCCTTTAGCACCACAATTTGCATAGATAAAATTGTAATTTGCATCGACAATATGACAATACCCAATAGGACAATACTAATCTATATATATAAAAATCAATGCCACTTTTCGTTGTAATTCCATAACTCAAGAACGGGCTCACCTATCCAAACCAAATGCTTAGGATTTGGTCGGCATATTTAGTAGATGGTTTATGTGAAGTTTGCACAAAATCGGTCGAGCGGTTCCTCATTTGTCACATTTTTTGTAATAAATGAATTCAATAGAAACTTTTTTCACAGAAACTTTTTTGAAGTTTTGTTGACAGGACAAGCACGTTGTTATGTCATTCATGCCGTCAATTCATTTTGGACGTGGTTTGATTAAATCATATTATCAGCGATAAATTTCTACTATATAAAAATAAGTCGGGTTTTCCTTCCTGACGCTATAACTCCAGAACGCACGAACCGATTTCCACGGTTTTGCATTCGTTGGAAAGGTCTCGGGCTCCGTGAGGTTTATAACAAAGAAAATTCAGGAAAAATTTCAACAGAAAAGCGGGAAAATATTTTTTCATTTTTTTATATAAGTATGGCAAAACAACGTTTGCTGGGTCAGCTAGTTCCTTATAGATAAAATATTCACTTCCCTAATTCGAAGGAGCTTGGGTTAAAACGTGTTTACCGTCTATAGATCCAACGCAATGCGGAAAATTCCATATATTTTCAAAGCCTTTAGCCTTGGTTTTCCATTCATTTGCAGTAGCTGGGACCTGGACTTTGCGTACTAATAATTTAATTAAAGATTCATGTCTAACAGATGTTTGATATAATACAATACGTGTTTTATACTTAGTATATTCTTATTATAATAATTGACTTAATATTTATATAATTAATTTTTCAGAGTCCACAAAGCCAAAACTCGATTTCGTCTCCGGATGAAGATGTCGTTCTACATTCTCAATCTACCGTTCCGGAATTTCAATCTCCTCATCAACTAGAATCGCTATCTACCATTGATCAAGCAGAGCAACCCACAACCCCTGCACCAACACCTTCATCGTCGCGACCAACTCGGAAGAAGAGCCACCCCAATGAAGATAGATTGGAGGAGGCTTATGAAGTTCTGCATGCTGCTAAAAACAGAATGATGTCCCGAGATGAATTCGATGTTTATGGACAGTACGTAGGAACTGAGTTACGTGCATTAAATGACGAACACAGTGTAATGATGGCTAAATATTATATTAATAATATTTTATTAGATGCACGCTTAGGAAAATACCGTACAAGTTATAATAATCAAAGCCAGTCAGTTGTTCAACAGGGCTATAGCACTGCATCCAGTGATATTAGTCCCGAGCCTTCTTAAGAGCATATTATACAAAATATACTTGCAAATATGGATTCCTCGAGCACTAATAGCATTGATGGCACTAATACTAATTAATTTACGTTGATCGCTATATCCATCTTGTACTCTTTAAAATTTATTTTACTGAAGATTAAAATACAATTATAAATAAAATGTATGCGTTTTCTTCAACTTACCTTTACAAATATCTTCAATTTTTTTATCAGTTCTTTACAAACTTCTGGTACTATTTTACGTATTAGTTGATTTGACACTCGAAAAGTGTACGACAAAGAAGCATAAGAATATCCAGTCGACAAGTACCTCAATGTAATGGCTAGTCTGATATGAGGACTAATAGCGTTCCGTAATATTGTATCCTGTTTGGCTATGGAAGGTGCGATCATTTGCAATAAAGTTTCAAAATCAGATGATGACATGCGAGTAAAATTCACAAACGATCCGTCAGACATTCGGAGATCACTTAGAATATTAACTCTTCTTTTTCGTTGTAATAAGAAATTCCGCATCCACCACCTTCTCTTTCTCTTACGTTTCAACACACTCGATATAGGAACATGTTCCGCAACATGTTGCTCCATTTGTCCCCTAGTGTATCCGTGGCTTTACGCTCATGACGTACATGCATTGTTTATGAATGTACGACTTTTAATTTAAAAGAAAATAGAAAATGAATGTGGCGTTGCTGCGGAAAATTCTCTGTAGCAACGCCACCTGCAATCAACATTTGTAGATACAATTTCAGCTATTTCTCTGAAGTTATATAATGTACGAACGCTGTGTATTATGTACACGTGATAATTATGAAAAAATATGTTAGTTCTAAACTTTAATTCTAAACTCCCAAATTGACAAGGATAGGGTATTAAACTAATGTATTTTAGCGATTACTTCAGATCGACAGGAAAATTAAAACAGATTTCAAAAATAGAAGTTATTTTGAAGGGCAGCTGCCGTTCTACATTTTCTGCAAGATTTCCAGGGGGGGGGGGGCGTAATAAACATCATAAACAATGCATGTACGTCATGAGCGTCAGCCGTACATAAAAATGGGTTATTCATAGTAAAAAAATATACGGTGGCGTGGCTACAGAGCACAATACGGCACATGTCCTACGGGATGTAATACGGGTCATCCATGTAATACGGGTTTGTAACGCCATCTGTTCTTCCAAACACGTGTTCAAGGCGATGCATGGAACTTAGCCATGAAGTTCGCGCTCGCGTCTCGCCACTCCGTCTGTTACATAAAATTCGTTTGTTTTTCCACTGTGCAGCGTTTTAAATAAAAATATTAACAAACTTATCTTGTGATGGTGATAAATAAATAAAAAGCTAAAGTCAAATGGTACTTCTTAGGTTTGTCGAGATATAACTCAAGTTATACCATTAGAACATTTTGAGGTTATGGTAATAAAGTGTGTTTTCGATTAAATATGGAACTATTGAAGAATATACTTAGTGGTATTGTGGATAATTTTGAAGTCGAAAAATATGACGGAGACAATGATAATTACCAATGTAAAATTCAATGCTCTTTATCTTGTGAAGGTGATTATGACAAAAAGTGTGGTTATTTCATTGAAAAATTTTCGGAGGCAACGCAAACAAATTCGATTATGTTGAGACGATATGATCAGCAGGTACGATATGATTTCAGAAAAGTATTTATTTGTCATCTTTCGGAAAGGAACAAAACTAAAGATAAAAAGAAAGGTGTGACTAGAAACTATAATTGAACCACCAATTGGAAGAAGGGAATAAATGCCACTTTTTGACATATTCAGTTTTATACATTTTTACATTCTTTAGACGTAGCGCTTCGTTATGAGCTCGAAAAAAGGAACAATAACTATTCACTTCATATAAATTCATGCGGTCATAAAAATAGTTAGTTGGAAGAAGGAAACAAATCCTTCCTTTGTTCCCTTCTTCCAACTATCAACTGATGAGTCTCGTTGAATACGCAAAGGTTAATTGCCGCCGTTCAAAACGCGAATATCCAAAAAAAACGTGACAATACGTTCACTTATTTTACTTTGAAAGGAAATGAAAAAAATCAAGGAAAACGATACGGAACATGGACATCTGTCAAAGAACTACACGTTTTTAGCAATGGTTCATCAATCATCAACAGCCTGTTGCAGTCCACTGCTGGACATAGGCCTCTCCAATTGCACGCCACTTAGATCTATTTTCGGCTTCTCGCATCCAGTTTCTGCCAGCCGTCCTGCGCAAATCGTCACTCCACCGTGCCTGAGGACGTCCTACACTACGTTTGCCGAGACGCGGTCTCCACTCTAAAACTCGTTTACCCCAACGGTTGTCGGTTCTACGACTAATATGGCCAGCCCACTGCCACTTCAGCTTACTAATCCGGTGGGCTATATCAATTACCTTGCTTCTCTGACGGATCACCTCATTTCTGATGCGATCCCTCAGAGACACACCGAGCATAGCCCTTTCCATAGCCCGCTGAGCGACTTTGAGCTTATGGACCATACGAGCCGTCAGTGTCCACGTTTCGGCTCCGTATGCCATGACGGGTAGGACGCACTGATTGAAGACTTTCGTCTTTAGGCACTGTGGGATCGACGATGTAAAGACTCGACGTAGCTTCCCAAATGCTGCCCAACCCAACTGAATTCTTCTGTTCACCTCGCCCTCAAAGTTGTTTCTACCTAACTGCAGTGACTGCCCGAGGTACACATATTTTTGAACAACTTCGAGAACGGCACCGTGAATCGCAATCGGTTCCGGTAGAACATGTTCGTTGAACATGACCTTGGTTTTATCCAAGTTCATCCGTAGGCCGATGCGTACAGAAGAGTCAGCCAGGTCATTCAGCATCTGTTGTAGGTCCTGCAGTGTTTCTGTCATAATGACGATATCGTCTGCAAATCGCAAGTGAGAGATGTACTCGCCATTGATGTTAATGCCACGTTCTTTCCAGTTCAGCGTCTTGAACATATCCTCCATTGCATTAGTGAACAATTTCGGGGAAATAACATCCCCTTGTCTCACTCCTCGATGCAACGGTATGGGACTTGTTTGCTGATTCTGTACTTGAACGGACATGGTGGCGGCCTCGTAGAGACATCTCATCACTTGGATGTATCGCCAGTCTACTTGGCAGCGCTGCAGGGACTCCAGAACAGACCAGATTTCAACCGAGTCAAAGGCCTTTTCATAGTCCACAAATGCTAGACACAGGGGCTGATTATACTCTTCGGTCTTCTGTATAATCTGCCGCACTGTGTGAATGTGGTCTATGGTGCCGTATCCGCTCCGAAATCCAGCCTGCTCCGGTGGTTGGAATTCGTCGAGTCTTCGCGCAAGACGGTTCGTGATCACTCTTGAGAACAGCTTATAGACGTGGCTTAGAAGGGATATGGGTCGATAGTTCTTCAACAAGGTCTTGTCTCCTTTTTTGAAGAACAAGACGACCACACTTCTACTCCACGCCAGCAATGGTTGCGGGGGACAAAATAGGAATAATACCCTCATAAGATTCATTCTCACACTTGTTGCAATTAATCGTTTTGAGAAAATATATCAATACTTTCTTGTGCGTCGCCATTCGTTTTTACAGTGTGACAGAAATATTTGAACAGCTAAAAGACTCATTAGGAGAAAAGACAGAATTTAAGTTCCAAATGAATCTATTAGTCTTATTTTGGCAGCAAAAATCAGGGGTTTTTCTGTTAAACCTGTTACTTCAAGCGACATACTTGATTTTAAAACTCATGGCAGCAATGTTTCAAGAAAACTTGTAAATCATTAGATAAGGCCACGATATTCAAGATTTCGCAATATAGAATAGAGTATAGATAGTTTAAGTCATAAAGGTTTTAATTTTTTGATGGTTTCGTTAAACTACATTTTTGTTCCAAAAACCTTCTACAAACCCGAAAATACCAGAAACTCCAGCATATGTTACTAAAATACCCATAAATGAGAAAAAATGAACGACATACAAAAAATTATCCAATATGTTCCTGACGAATTTAAAGATTTTTACGATATTATTCTGACCTGGCCAACTACAAGATCAGAAAGTGAATAAATAGATGAATAACAGAGTGTCCATACGTTTTTGTATTAAATATATAATTTTTGTCATTATATTGTCTATTATTTCAAATTATTTTGTAAATAGTATATGATAAATTGGAAGAAGGGAATAAATCCAACACATTTCCATAAACATATATAAATGAATATTATATATTTAAGGTAGGTCTATTACTAAATAAATCAGCATTTATATTTTCTTAATTATCATTGATGTCACATAAGCTTATAAGTTGAAAGTAAAAAGTTATAAAGTTTTTTTTAAATTATTTCCATTCTTATTTTTTGGATTTATTACCTTCTTCCAATTGGTGGTTCAATTGTAAAGCACATATTGGGATACAATTTATAAAAGTAACAAAGAGTACGATAATAAATTCGCAACTGATGAAACGGGGATTGAACGTTCTAATAGATATAAACTATAATCATTCCCACCGAGTCAATGTCGCCCAAGCATTGAGTCTACTGCGTTGTTCCGAAGACACGATAAAACAATTTGAATCGTATTTTGAAGGTGGGATGACAGCTTCAGCAGCAAAATTGTATCATAAAATAGCTATCATTGAAGGATTTGAGAAGAATGCTTACATTACTTTATCTAATGCACAAAAAAATCCATGCAACCGCCAAGTTATTCATTTGTATGAACAATGGCGCCGCCGAACCTACGGATCGCGAGACATCGGTAATATAATTAAAATTTTAAAACGAAAGAGAGCTCAACATTTGTTTTGGACAACTCAATCTGAGTTGTCCAAAATAAATGTTGAGCTATATATAAAGGAAGAACCAACTGTGTATGTTGTAATAACGCCTATTATGCAAAGAGTGTTCGTGGCTGGTTTGGCTGATGAAATGGTGTTTATGGACACAAGTGGATCTTGTGATCAAACAAATACCTGCGTTACATTTATCTTTGCTGCAACGAAAATTGGTGCTTTACCTATTGTTGTCATTTTGCACACGAGTCAATCTCAGGAAAATTATACACATTCTTTTCAATCTGCTAAAGATTATTTAGAGGAGACTTGCCAGAAGGTTTTTCAACCAAAAATCGTAATGACTGATGACAGCAGCGCAGAAAGGAATGCCTTACGCACAGTATTTCCCTACAGCAGATTACTTCTTTGTATATTTCATGTAAATCAAGCTCTTTGGCGTTGGTTGTGGCAAACCGAACATGGAGTTATTAAAGAAGATCGGCAATCAGTTATGAAGAAATTCTGAGGCTGAAATTAGAATGTCTGATTTAACAAATTAGGAGAAAGTTAAGAAAAATAAAAATCTAGAAAAACATTTATCAAGTTTATGGAGTTGGCGTGAAGAATGGTGTTTAGCTTATCGCTCTGGTATTCTAACACCAGGGAATAACACAAACAATTACTGTGAATCCTCAATAAGAATTTTTAAAGACGTAGTATTGCAGCGCTGTAAAGTGTTCAATATGTGCGGTGCGCGTTAGTCGACTTTATCGCGAATACCTTTGAATCATACCACAAGAAAAGGTTGATTCAGTTTGCCAGTGGGCGGGCAAGAAATCTTACGTTGGCGTATGAAAATTTTTGCCAAGCAAGTAGCAGTATTAAGGATATTGTACATATGGATGACAATACCTACTTCGTGAAAGAGAAGACTGATCTGTATGTTGTTGATTGTGAGATGGCAACATGTGACTGTCCGTATGGTGCTGAGGGCCGATTTTGTAAACATCTCTGCGCTGTAGAAAAAAAACATGGGACTGCTCTTACCACATCGCTATATTTGAATGACTGTGATCGTCAACAATTTGCAAAATTCGCTCAGGGTGACCAATTTTCACCGTCATTCTTTGAAAATATTACGGGTGAATCAAGCACAAATAATGAAGATAGTCAAACTGTATCTATTACACCTGATGATATTATACCAGACACTTTTGAACTTCCAATAAATCGAACGGAAAACAGTGTAACTGTCAACAATGAAAACTTTGAGAATGCTGTTCGTAATGTTAAAGCTCAGTGGCAAAGAATCACTGAAATCTTGGAAAAGGATTCCAATGCTGCATACACGGACATTCTTGAAAAGTTTGGATCTGATTTATCGAAGCTACTAACTCCATCGAGTATTATATCATTTATAGTTGAAAAAAATGGCCGCCGAAAAACTCGAAAAATTCGTGTACAACCAACATCGATCAGTCGCCGCAAATAAAGAGAACACGCAAATAAAACGAGACTTGTTTAACATTAATTGATGCATATGAATCAAAGAGGGTGTTATTGGATAGTACATACGAAGAATACTATAATCGCATAAAAAAAGAAGATGCTTGGCGTGATATCAGTGATACATTAAACATTAGTGAAGACAATGTAAAAAAAATAAATGTAAGTTTGACAGGTTCATTTAGACGAGAATGATCAAAGCAAAAACGAAGTTCTAAAACGGGAAGTAGTAAGTGTTATTAGTGTTTATTTGATCCGTCAACATGTTATACAGTAAAACTTGGTTAAGTGGGACCTGGATAAGTGAGAAACCTCCATAGCTGGAACTCTTGCTTAGGTCCCGACACTTTAGCAATGAATGTAAATTTATTTATTTTCATAATCTATACTGATATTATAAAGAGGTAATGTTTGCGAGTTTGGAACTCACAAACACAACAATCTCGCAAACATTACCGGAGATTACTCTGGTGCTTCTGGTCTAATATGGATAATTCTTTCACTAATATAAAGGTACACTATTCCTGGTGGTTATATATTTTGTGAAAATTAGCCGAACTGTAATGAACTGCGTCAACCAACTCAGAAAATATTATGACACTTTTGAGCTCAGCTAATTTTCAGAAAATTCTTCTAAGTAAACTAATTTAATTAATATTGTATTGCCAAGGTAATTCTGCATTTGTTATAAAATGCCGTGCTATATGCAAACGAATTTCTTTGATTTGGTTGGTAGATCTCCTGGGTAAGTGTGGCAAAGAAGAGAAGGATTGTAATGGCTCATCGGTCCTAAATGTACCTGGAATTATCTCACCATTTTCTTCCCTATCAAAAATCCCAATGGGACAGTAGTATTCTCTAGTATAGTTTCTTTGACGCATGAAGTTATGCAAATGCGTAATAGCCATTACAACTGAAACCGCATTATTAGTGTCCATTGCAATCGGTTTACGTAATACTCTGAAAACGGATGCGATAATACCAAATACATTCTCGACGACTCGTCTAGCTCTTGAATGTCGATAATTGTAAATTCGTTCGAGAGAACCTCGTTAATAATTATTACCAGCAAATGGTTTCATTGTATATTCATTAAGAGCAAAAGCATTGTCTCCTACAATACAATAAGGTACTTTTACATTACAAGGAATTTGCAATATCTTTGGTGGCGGAATATTCAAAGTTTTATTTTCAAGTTCTCTATATAAATTGGTATGTTTAAATACACCTCTACCCTTACATCCAACATCAACATATATAAAATTATAATCAGCATCTACTACCGCAAATAATACAATACTAAAGAAATCTTTATAGTTTCGATATTCAGCTCCACTATGAGGCGGTGCTATGATTTGAATATGCTTGCCATCCATTGCCCCAACACAATGAGGGTAGTTCCACTTTTTTTCGAAGTTTCGTGATATATCTAGCCAATCACTTTCTGTTCGAGGAACCTGAAGCAGAATAACAAACCATTAACAAATTAAAATGCATCAATTCCTTATTAAATTTTTTTACAGGACGAAAGACGTTTTGGATGTTGAAAATGCTGATAGTCAAGGCAAAGCAAGCAGTGAAATGCGCCCTCCAAAACAAAAAAGTGCTAAGAAAAAGAAAATAGAATATGACAATCCAATGGTAAAGAGTGCATATGAACTTTTGAAGAAAACAGCGGACAATGATGACCCGTACACAAGTTATGGATTGCATATTGCTAACGAACTAAAAAAATACGATAAAGGTACCTTGACCTGTGTCAAACATGCCATTAATAATATAATATTCCAGGCAGATATGGGAAATTATTCACCAAATGTCTATTGTCCACGTGAATATTACAATCAGCCACAACAATATGGGTATACTACAAGTACATCAACTGTTTAATCGCCACCTGCGCCTCCGTCACCAACTTTGGAATCGACTAATCGACCATCACCAGCAGAAACAGCAAATGCTGATAACCAATTCACTGAATCGGAATCGTAGTTAAGCTTTCAGAATTTTTTTAACATTTAAAAACTACATAATTCTGTACCTTCAGTGAAAAGTGATACATGTCGACCCAGATCGGTTTTTATATTCTCTGATTAAACTTATTAAAAAAAAAATTAACTTAATTTCAATTTTATCCCCGTTGTTATAAGATTAAAAATGAATGAGATTTTTTTGTGTACATTGATATACCTAAGTAAGCTATTTTTTATTGAAATGGTTGTGTAAAATAATACTTTTTGATTCATACCAAAGTGCTCCGAACCGATATTTATATTTCTAAAATGTATTTTAATACGACTCGAGTTACCACAT
This sequence comes from Hecatera dysodea, assembly GCA_905332915.2. Lineage (NCBI taxonomy): Eukaryota > Metazoa > Arthropoda > Insecta > Lepidoptera > Noctuidae > Hecatera > Hecatera dysodea. The sequence continues at coordinate 2,634,100 of HG995290.1, read as the reverse complement.
CTTACGCGAACCGAAAGCTTTTACTTCAATTAATCCAAAGTGATACAAATGAAATCCTATCACAAAACATTAAAAAATTGAAACAATACATTCTAGTGAAAAGTGTTACATTTGTACATGAACCATACAAACACAAATTTATTTTCATAAAAATATGTGACTAATGATACAACTGCTAATCAAACAATTTACACGTAATTTATGTAGCCAATTTTGATGTGATTACAAATTGAATATTAATTCTATTAGTAAGAACATAAGGGAAATAGGACATATGATTACGTGAATAATGATACTAATATAGTAGAATCAAAACTGCATTGCGTTTTAGAACTAAATTAGCAAAAAAATACGTAGTACACAGTGATACAAGTTCGCGCAGCTCTTACGCACCCCACTCCCTACTTCCCCGCGGGACGCATGGAAAGAGCGCAGGCGACGCGGGATTCTTAGTCTCGGGCGTGCGTCAGGACAGATGCGTCGTGCGTTACAGCACACTACCACGATGCGTAAGGTAAGACTTGTATCATTTTACACGAATTATGTAACAATTTTGATATTTAAATGTTTACAAAGAACATGTATTTTATATTGATTTAAGAATTCAATAATATTGTCATATTATACAGTATTTTATAAATACCTATTTTAAAACAATATTAATTAATTTATAAAAAGAATACCTAATTTTCGAACTTACTAATCGTAAAACAGACTATTATGATAATTAATAATAATAATATAGGTAGCCTAACAATGTATTTTAATTCTTAGAGTATTCAGTAGGTATAATAGGGATAGGCAGACGTTGTTGTTAATCAATTGTCAACAATACTTTTAATCAAAACATAGGTATCTTTGCTCTTTCCTGGTGTAGTTTCATTGCACGTATGCTTGTACGTCTTATAAACATTTTGTAATGAATTACATAAATTTATTATTGCATGTATACTATATTTGCGAGGTTTTATAAAAAAATCCGTATAGCAGTTTCGGTGTATCTCAAAAACAAAAATCAGCTAGTGGGCCTAACTTTTTTCCTGGCTGCATTTGATCAATTTGTTCGTCAAACTGTGCGAGCAAGGGTGGTGGGGGACCGTATTAAATAAAGCCCGGAAACCGGTTAAGTAACCGGTTTCCGAGCCCTGGTTCTATCTGCTCTTCTTTCTTTTAAGGTAGAAAATCGAGCCAAGCATCAGCGTCAGTGCGAAATGATAATGTATGGATGGCGGCACTGGGCCGTGACGCCACGTCAGCCGCTGAGTGCCACCGTCCATGCATTTTCATGTCACACTGACGCTGACGCTCTGCTAGAAATTCTACCTTGAATGGCTTTAATGTGACGCTTCGATATTAATTGGATTATTTTTTGAGTTTTTACAGTCTATAATGAAAAAACGAATAGATAAGATTATGGAAGGCGTTCAGCTACAGAGGGATGAAGAAAATATGGTACAAGAAGAAATAATAAATGAAAAAAAATCTAATCAGCCGGGAGAGACAATAGAAATAGAATCCTGTAAAAAGACGGCCTTAGAAGAAGTGGATCAATGTGAAGAGGAGATAGAAGAAACTACACTTGAAAAAGACGATCAATATGGAGAAAATATTAGCAGTGGATCAGAGGGTATGGAAACTGGACTATCACCTAGAATTTTAGATTTCAGCTCGGGTAGCAGTGATGATTTTATACCAAACAGTGAAACCGACTTAACTGAAACAAGCACGTCGACTGGTAAACCAAAAAAAAACATATACCAAAAAACTGATAATTCCTGAAAGCTCTGATGACTCAGATAGCACGACCACAGGACCAGAGCCTGGACGCTCGCATTCAAATAAAAAACAACGAAAATCATTAAAGGAAAGAAGGGCTGATAGAGATTCTAGATTAATTTTACGCAATGCAGGCAAGAGTTATGTTACTAAACTGGGTAAAATGAAACCTGGAAGAAATTTGGGCCCACTTTTTGGGCCACACACGGCATGCATGAAATGCAATAGTCGTATATCCCATGACATAAGAGAATTTATTTTTAAGGAGTACTGGGGTTTGTGTTCGTACGATAAGAGAGCTAAATATACTGAACGCTTTATTAAAATTAGTAATAAAAAAACACATACAATCGGAGGCAAAGGAAAACGAGAATACAGCAATACATACCTATAAAATAGTTTATTTTGGTGAATCGTGTTCAAGATTAATAATAAAGAGGTTTAAAAGTTATGTTTTTTTATAAGGATGTTAATTATATTGTTTTATATAGCGAATAGTTGAAGTGCTACAACAAATCTGTTGTTTGATTTTTTGAGCCTGTTTTACTATGTTTAACCTTTCGACTATCGTAATTAGAGACACAATTAAAGAACAATAGGTGTGAGGACGCCGGCGTCCTCGCGGTGTTTCACGGTTTAAAGACTAACGATACCTACTCGGATGATCAGATTAACGATAAATACCTACTTAGGTCTAAAAGTTATGTTTTAAGTTTGATTTAAAAAAAATATTTTATTGTTTTGCTACTAATTGTAATTCATAAAAAAGTGTATATTCAAGAATTCTTTATTAAAGAAACGCTTTTTTAATTTAGTTATTATTTTATTATGATTTTAACATAGTTTTACACTTTCTATGACAAAAACGTTTGAAAATACTTATTACTTGTATCAATAAACACTTCGATGTAAACAAAATGTATCACAATAAATTCTAGCTTGTAGCATTAATCACTTACTAGTTTGAAAAATACATTGGTGTTTAGGGGTGCAATTGAATATTTACGTAGGAATTTTAAATAAAACAATGAAAAATGGTTGCTGATAATCAAAATGATCATATTAGTTTTACGACTTTTTCTCACAGCAACTATTTGCAAGCAAAACATGCCAAAACACAAGCCTTATAACATTTCTCACAAAACGGTAACTAAATGTGTAAAATAATTCATTTCATTATAGATTTAAATACACAAAAATAAGCAAAGAAAACTATAGTGTACGGTGAAATAACTGGCAATTTTTACTAATTACTGAAATTCCGTGCAAAATAATATATTCAAACCAAGCTCTTTATTATCTTTAAAATATTATCTACACGTACCACATATCTTTTTTTATTTTAGAACGTTAGAAAAATAACGAGATTTTTTTAAATCTTTAACCTTAAATTACTCAAAACTATGATTTTTCACTTATATCACTTTTCACTGAAGGTACAGAATTATTCTATGATAATTTTTAAATTTAATAAAAAATATTTCAACCGCATTTTGCATTTATTTGATAAACTTACCTACCTACTTAGTTTAAAAAAAACATAATAACTATAAATAATCGAATTAGCTTACCTTAATATAATCTTTGAGTGCCTGTATAATAGCTTCACACACTACCGGAACAAAACGGCTTATACTTTGTTTAGATACTTTGAACATGTATTGCAAGCTAGTATAGGAATCTCCTGTAGCTAAAAATCTTAATCAGTAACTTATCCTCCGGTGATATGGCCTCACGCATATGTGTATCTTTTTTTTTAATTTGCGGTCCGATCAATGACAGTAAATATTCAAAATCAATCCTTGACATTCTTGTAAAGTTATTAAATGGTTCGTTATCTCCTTCAAAAGTCAATTCACGAATTATATTAGCCGAGTTGTTTCTTCGATGACGATACATTTCTCTCATCCACCACCTTGGTGGTTTTCTCTTCTTTATGGCACAGTGAATGATTATAAAGGCAGCACGGACACGTGAAGACATGACGGAGCCGAGCATATACTGAGCAGCCTGAGCACAGCTTTTTCAATGTTGAGGCTCGTTCGACCAAAACATTCATTTTGTTCCTCTGAGCATGCAAGTGGATACAAGGCTTAAGGCCCTGCGCAGACGACAGACTATCCGTGACGCACTTTTTAGTCTGTGAAAATAGCTCCTATTCAATTATATGCAGTAACGCACACGACGCGCAAAAAGTCCGGCGCACAAAAAATCCGTGTAATTCGGGCAGACCGCACCAAACCGCGGCGCGCCGCTCCACACAAAAAGTGTGTGAAAAAAATTAAAACGTTTGCTTCAACTAACGCAGACGGCGCACACTTTAGTCGGCAATCTGCATTTGCTAGGGGTGGACCGGTGGACGTAACGCACGCGATCTATTATCATGGCCCCAGAGGTCGATGTAACTATGTTAGCCCATTCCATGCCAGTAACGCACTCGGGTGCGTTTTAATGTTTTTTATTTGTGTGCCTACAACGCGTTTCGTGTACGTCTTACTAAAGCATATTTTTTTTCATAGTGCGTCTCATTAAATGTTGCCATGTTTTTACTAAACTCAATTTAGATTATATTTCTGATACAGCAACACTGATATAGTAGCAATAGACAATGTCATATTTGAATTGACGTCAGTTTTTGTACTGTGAGTTTTGCCGGTAATGTGAATCAAGTTTTTGCATACAAAGTTCGACGGCCTGCCTCTCTGTGCTGCCGTCATCACGTGACACTGGCAGAATAGTCGGAACCGGCTCAGTTGCCAAAAAAAAAAAAAAAAAGTTTTTGCAGTGATTTAAGGGATAACAAGTAAGTAAATATCATTGTTTAATCAAATTTAATCATTTAATTATCACAAGAACGTTAATTTAAGGCCGCCTATAATATTTTGGATATTATCTAAAATTCAAAATATACCAACGATAATGGTGCGTTCAGTGGCATTTATGAATGACTTTGTTCGTGGATGGTGTTATAAATCGATAATAATCAGTCATTATGGATCGTCAAATCTAAGAAGTACCGTTTGATAGTTGTAAACGTAATACATTTGAATTTTGATTTGTTGATTAAAAATTGTTTAACCCATTCAATGCCACCTTTTTTTAAACACTACTGACCAGGTGCCACCAGCTTTTGTTATGTACTAGCTGCTGCCCGCGACTTCGTCCACGTGGAATCCCCGATTTTAAAACATTCTTTATCGCTGCTCCACTCCTATTGGCTTAAGCGTGATGATATATAGCCTAAAGCCTTCCTCGATAAATGGTCTATTCAACCCAAAAAGAATTTTTCCATTCGAACCAGTAGTTCCTGAGATTAGCGCGTTCAAACAAACAAACAAACTCTTCAGCTTTATAATATATTATGTATTATGTATTGTGGTTGAAAATAGATTACTTATGATGTAATTAATAAAAATATTAATAAATATTGTTGATAAATACGAAAAAAAAACACCAAACGCATATGGTGCGTAGGTGGCATAAGGTAAAAAATTTTTTTCGGGAGATCCGAGAACGCACCTTTGAGAGTATATAGTGGATGGCTTCATGCACGATTCGAAACATGAACAAAGAATCTAAATTAGGGTGTAGGTACAAAAATAAAAATACTTATATTAATTTAAATCAGTCTTTTAATTTCTTCTCTTAATTTATAATTTAAATTATAGCTCTTTGGTGAAAAATATAATTATCAGGGAATGAATCAGTGTATATTTTATATGGGAGAGGCCTATGCCCAACAGTGGACTTCCGTCGGCTGAGATGATGATATTTTATATAATATAATTATAAAAAAAAATTATAAAATATTTTTTATAATATAAAGGAACTTACAAAAAGATATAAGATAGTATCAAAAGCATAACTTGTAAAAAAGTCAAGTCTCGCAAATCATTTCTTCTACAGTAACAAGTTGTGAGATCCACGTAATACCAAGTATATTCACAAATAGATTGACTTGGCAATCGAGTTACTTGTGAGATACATTTTTTTCATGGATTGCCAAGTCAATCTATTTATAAATATACTTAGTATACACCGTTAAATTTTGATCGTTTTAAACCCGTGGAGGGTCGATCCGGTACATGAAACGCTATCGATTTGTTAAGATAAAATAAAAAATAAAGTACTTTTTTTCTAAAACTCGAATTAATATGGCATGAACGAAATTAATTTCTTTAAGTAAACGAGACAATGAACTCGCCCAGCGGACGTTTACTTAAATAAATAAATTTTATACATACGTAACATGTATTACATGGATCTCACAACTTTTTACGGTAAAAGAACTTGTAGCGACATCTATGGCGTCACATAAGAACTAATCCTGCATCGCGCAATCAAAGTTCTACGCGCGATTAGAACATATACGACAGCCCGAAATCATCTATTGGGCAGCTGCCCACCAGACATAACAACCCGTCTGGCCGGAGGATCCTCCCTTTTCAACGGAGGTTTGCGGGACTTTACTCTCTCTCTCTTCTCGTCCAAAAACTGATTTGCAAGACTTTGCTTTTTACAACTTATGTTTTTGATAGCTTGTGTTTGTATTTGTGTGATTATATGTGCGTGAGCTTATGCACTATATTTGTGGTATAACCTGAAGCAATCAATAATACAAAACCCAGGCTGCTGAGGGCAGTTTGGACAAAAGAATGGCGTATCTTTACGTATTTTATTGACTTCCCAGCAATATTTGCATCTTCGGCGCAATGATTTTCCCTTCCGTGGGCAAGGCTGAATTACACGAATAGTGCTAAGTGCTACTCCTTCAACTGCGGACTCTTCCGAATTTTGAACCTTCTCGGGAAGTAAATTTTCTATAACTGATTGCCTGAATTCGTAGAAACTTAATTTATTGCCAGAAAATAAATTGGACAAGGTGAACGAATTGTACAACATTTGTTGGAATAGGTGGATTCCCAATTTTATGTACCACCTGATAGACTTATGTTCGCAGCAATAATACGCTATCATTTGATCTTGATGATCAATACCACCCATGTTACGATTATATTGGACGACCATTTCAGGCTTTGACTTCTCTGTATTTCTTCTTGTAGTGGTAGTAATCATTTGCGAATTAAATTGTGACGATATCATAGTAACATCTCTGTTATCCCGCCATTTCATCACACAAACACCATTTTGGCGGTACTGCGAAACACATTCGCCTTTTTTTAACTTTTTAGTGATAACGTCCTTTGGGGTATTTTTTCTATTCGATCGCAATGTTCCCGTGCAGTAAGTATTTTCAGACAATAATTTTTCTGTCAGATCTACAGAATTGTAAAAATTGTCCATAAACACAGAGTAGCCTTTATTCAAAAAATCATGTAATAGATTTAAAACTACTTTTGAGGAATGATTCACTCCACCTACAATTTGGTCTCCTGCGCCAGCATACACTATTTGTTTTAGTATAATACCGTTTGCATCGGTCAAAATGTATAATTTTATACCATATTTATTGCTCTTATTTTTTATGTATTGTCTGAATATTAGGCGACCACGCCACAACACAAGGGACTCATCAATGCATAAATTCTGAAAAGGGTTGTATATTTCTCTCATCCTATTATTGAAAAACATAACCAAAGATGAAATTTTCGCCAATTTGTTATCCCCTGATTCTAAATTTTCAAAGTTTTTTTTTAAAGCATTGCTCTTAGAATTAGTAAAGAACGATTTCGACTCATATGTTCCCGAAAACAGGTTAGGTTAAATAATCTGTGTTTCTTCCAGTAATCTTGTATTCTATTTATTTTTATCGTACCCATGTGAAAAAGTAACCCCAGAAATACTCTGAACTCTGAAACTAACATTTTTCCAATATTGTATTCGACTACCTGGTAAGCTTTTTGCAAGTATATTGTTTGTAAAGGAATATTTTGCGTGGTTGTGGTAAATAATTAAACGTATTTCAATTATATTAGAATTTAATTATCTCCATTGGAAGGAAAAAACATACGAAGCACATTGACAGCGAGTGACAAGTAAGAAAAAGAAAAACTAATTTGGTTGCGTGCCATTCTCAACACCCTCCCTTGGGACGCAACCCCATCATTGTAATACAATACAAATGTTTCTCGGCTGTAGTGCCTTTAGTTAAATTATCAGCAATCATTTTCCCACCCTTAACATAACAAAACTTTATCTCTAAATTGTTAACATGGTCCTTAAGAAAATGATAACGAATGTCAATATGTCGTGACCTAGGCAAGTAACAATCATTATTTGACAACTTAATTGCACTCTGGTTATCACTAAATATGACTAGTGGATTGTTCTGTTCTTGCCCGAGTTCAGCATGCAGTTGTTGGAGCCACAGGGCCTCCTGCGCCGCCGAAGACATCGACATGTATTCCGCCTCGGCAGTGGATAATGCCACAGTCTGCTGCTTCTGTGACCGCCAAGATATAGCACCACCCTGTAACAAAAATATGTAACCCGTGCACGACTTTCTATCGCGCACGTCGCTCGCCCAATCAGCATCACAATAGCTTGTGATCATTACCATCTTTGGTATATGTCAACTTCATGTCTTTGGTACCTTGCAGATATCTGAAAATTCGTTTGACTGCAGTCCAATGTGAAGCTGTAGGATTTTTGTTAAATCTGCTCAGTGTGTTCACTGCAAATGATATGTCAGGTCGGGTACCTTGAGCCACATACAGTAAGGAGCCAATAGCCTGTTGGTATGGACAGTCAGTGATCTTTTCATCTTCATCATTATCATTAAATTTCATACCAGCTTCAATTGGTGTTTTCACAGGTTTGCATTCTGACATCCTAAATCTTGCTAATATTTCATTTATATATTTTTCTTGATCTAGTAACACTTTGTCCCCATCTCTAGTAATATGTAGACCAACACATTGACTTGCCGGACCAATATCCTTCATTTCAAAGTGTTGTTTTAATTTCTCCTTGAAAATATTTTTAGTACTTTCTTCAGAAGTAAACAGAATTAAATCATCTACCCAGATGGCTATAAAAGTATTCTTCTTTGCATTATAATAGACACAAGGATCTGTTTTCGTTTGAGTCATCCCTAACTCATGCAGTACTGCATTTAATTTCAGGTTCCAGAGTCTGCTGGCTTGCTTAAGTCCATAAATAGATTTGTGTAGTATGCATACCTGAGATCCTTGCTTATACTCTTCTGGCTGTAGCATGTATATATCTCTATCAATCTCTCCTTGCAGAAAAGCAGATACAGCATCCATCTGATCTATTTCCAGCCTATATCTTGCTGCTAAAGCAAATAAATAGCGGATAGTTGTATACCTGACTACCGGTGAGTATGTCTCTTTATAATCGGTGCCCCATTTTTGTGCATAACCTTTTATTACGAGCCTTGCTTTATATCTTATAACATTTCCAGTCTGGTCTGTTTTCGTCTTAAACACCCACTTATATGGAAGAGCCTTTTTACCTGGGGGCAGATCTGTCAATGACCATGTTTTATTTTTCATCAGGGAAGAATATTCCTCGTCCATGGCCCTCTTCCATTCTGTAGCTCGTGGGGATGCGAGTGCTTCCTCAACAGTCTGTGGATCAGTTACATCGGTAAATAAACATAATAAGCCCATCTTGTCATCTTTAGCCTCATTTGGCTTATTCCGTAAACGTGTTGACCTCAATGTCACATTACTGTTAAAATCTTGTCTAATAGAATATGGAGGACGGTACGTTTCATCAAGTTCGCCAGTATCGGTGTCATACTCACTTGAGTCTTCACTAGTACCTTGTGTATCTGAGTCTTTACCGGACATCACAGGTGCAGCAGTGGACGACTCCTGAGTGATCTTTTTTTCTTTCGGACTGCCTGTGTTTGTATTTTCTTGTAGGCCTGAACTGGCAGTAGCTGCATGACTGTCTTTTACTTGAACATTAGTTTCACAATCAATAGGTACACTGACACTCTGGTCATAGTTTTCAATGAAGGCAACATCTCTACTCTTGACAACTTTATGTGACTTAGGGTCCATAAGACGATAACCTTTTGTGTTTTCACAATAGCCCACAAATAACATTTTTACTGATTTTCTGTCCCACTTTTGGCGTTTTTCTTTTGGTACATAAACCATAGCCTCAGAGCCAAATATTTTCATATGAGATAAGTTGGGTTTCTTACCTTTCCACATTTCATATGGGGTTTTACCTTCTAGTGACTTTGTCGGGGAACGATTTATGATGTATGCAGCCGTTGCCAGAGCTTCAGCCCAGTATCTCTTTTCTAGGTTAGCATAGAACAGCATGCACCGTGCTCGCTCAACTAAAGTCCTGTTCATTCTTTCTGCCATGCCGTTTTGCTGGGGAGTATACGGAGTAGAGGTCTGATGAATTATACCATGATTAGACAAGTACTTTTCAATGTTATTATTGCAGTATTCTTTACCATTATCAGTACGAAGCTTAGTTATCTTCTGATTTAATTCATTCTCTACTTTCAACTTAAAATCTTTAAATGTCTCTAAAATGTTTAATTTATCTTTCAAAAAATAAACATAGACCATGCGTGTGAAGTCATCAATGTAAGTAATAAAATATTTCATACCGCCAAATGAAGAATTCTCCATGGGGCCACACAAGTCGGAGTATATCAGCTCTAGTGGCCTTGTTGCTCTAGAACCAACATTTTTGAATGGCGTTCTTGCTTGCCTACCTTCCATACACTGAATGCATGTGACATTACTTTGTTCCTGAGTCAGAGTCACACCATCAGTACAACTGGGCAACTTCTTCACATCTGGGATATTCAAATGGCCCATTCGCAGGTGCCACAGGTAAATGTTGTTACAATTCTGAGAATTTAAGGCTAAATGTGTAACTTCTTTACAGGTGTCTATGATATATAACTTGTTGTTCAATGTTGCAGTGCAAACCACCTCATTTTTTCCATTTTGAACTTCACAACCCTTGTCATTGAAAGTTACCTTATGTCCCTTGTTTACAATAGTGCTAACTGAAAGTAGATTGGCAGCTAGCCCTGGAACATACAAAACATTGTTGACTTTTATCACATTATCTTGACTTACGTGTATATCTACACAACCGACTCCCTGCACGGCTAATGGCTCTCTGTTAGCTACAGTAACCCTCTTTACAGATGGCTCGGTGACATTGTACATCCAATCCTTTCTACATGTCATGTGTATGGATGCACCTGAGTCAAGAAACCACTTATCATCGTTAATGTTCTCTCTGACGGTTGCTGAAAAAGCTGCTACAAAACTGGAGCTCTCTCCTTTGTTTGCTGATTGTTTTCTTGGCTGTTTACAATTTTTGGCAAAATGGCCGTTCCTGTTACAGTTGTAACACCTAGGTCCCTTTGGTTTCACTGTCTGCGCACTATTTCCAGTTTTCCTAGTGTTCGTGTAGAAAGCAGTGGACTTCGATGTGTTAATCTCCTGTATGAGTTTTGATTTGACTGAGTCAGCACTTATTTTGATACCAGAACTCTCTAAACCCATGATCATCGGTTTGTAGTCATCAGGTAAGCCTGCCAACATTAAAGTGCCAAGCCACTCATCATTCACATCAAAATCAATATTGCGCAATTTGTGAGCAGTGTTCATGATTTTACTAACATAGTCTTCAATACTATTGCTTGACTCCAGTGTAGTATTTATCAGATCTTTAAGTAGACCTACTCTTCTGGTTAAGCCATTATCATCAAAAGCCTTTTGTAAATTCTCCCATACTTGTTTTGCAGTTTTGCATTCCTGAACATGTACGTAATTCTGTGGGTCCAACAACAATATCAGCTTCGACTTCGCCTTCACATCTTTAGTTGCATCTACAGGCTTGTCATCGCGAGTTTCAACACAGCACCACAGATCTTCGTGCTCTAAATACGCTTTCATACTAAACTTCCACGTCGCGAAGTTTTCTCTTCCGATCAGCTTCTCCAAATTGAACATATTTGAACCCATCTTGCTGGATTTCTTCAACAGAATATGCAATTTACAACAGTGATCGGCAATTTTCTTAACCTCAAATTTAAATTGCACCGACAATTCTTCTGATTGAGGTTTCCTGATATTTCCTACTGTACCACTTCTGAACCACGCTCTGCTACCATAAAGGAATATTTTGCGTGGTTGTGGTAAATAATTAAACGTATTTCAATTATATTAGAATTTAATTATCTCCATTGGAAGGAAAAAACATACGAAGCACATTGACAGCGAGTGACAAGTAAGAAAAAGAAAAACTAATTTGGTTGCGTGCCATTCTCAACAGTTTGCATTACGATTGGTTTTTACAATTATATCCTGGATTAAATCATCAGTCATAATTAAGTTAAAAAGGTTGATCGGTTCAGTTGCTTCTAGTGGTACGTTTAATCCTTTTGGATTTCCTTCAAAAGCAATATCTTTTATGTGATATGTTTGGTCTGACTAATTTAAACACTCGTCATTACTAGTTGGAGGCACTAAATTTTCAGTTGGTATCATATTATCATCATCTGAGTCACAATCTTCAAAATTGTGAAGAAGTCTTCATCTAGAATCTCATCATCGAAATTGTCATCAGAAGCTGCAAGTATATCCAGAAGTTGTTGATCTGAAAGTTGTTGCGCTTGAAAATGGTCCCTTGCATTATTTTCTCGCTCACCATCATCATTATCATTTAACATTGCCGAAAGCTGCTCCTCAAGAGGCATGTTTACACCCTGCATTTGACACAAGTCACGAGTAGTTCTTAACTGGTGATTGTTAGAAGATGCGGAACCTCCTCTAGTTTTAACTCTTCGACTTTTTCCTTGGCTAGCTACGTCTGTTTGTGTGATTTTTGTTTCATATTGTTTTCGTCCCTTAAACTTTTTCCTACGTGTCCCCCTCTTGTTCTTACACATCGTTTTTTGTTTTTTCCGATAGGCAATGGAATTTCAATATTTTCGAACGATGACGAAGGTTCATTATAAGAAGTGGCAGGCTCATTATATGCAGTGGAAGGTTCATAATTTGAGGTAGAAGGTTCATTATATGCCGTGGGAGGTTCATTATATAATGTGGAAGGTTAATTATATGAGGTCATACTTTCATTAAATGACGTCGAAAGGTTATTACATGAGGTCGAAGGTTCATTAAATGAGGTCGAAGGTTCATTACACGAGGTTTGCACAAGTTATTTCAATTGGCGAAGCCTTGTTTTTACAATCTTCTTGGGCAACTATATCGACAACAATTGCCTTCGAAGTTAAATTTAACTCTGACACATTTTCGACAGACCAAGTTTTAACTACGCCACTAGAAGATGTGCAAAGTACTGGAGACTGATTGAGTAATTGTTGTTTACTGAAACAACAAAATATTATTGAAAATCTTAACTTAAAAATTCTCTCAAAACTGTAGGTAAGAAATGCATGTGTAGGTAGGTTACCTTTGAAAAGAATGTGTGTATGGTAATTTTAAGCATCGTGATTCAATAGAATTTCGCCGAATATTCTTAGGTTCCACTTCTACTGCCGTACTTAAAGATCTTGTCCTTTTCCGCTTTAAACCTGATGTGTTACTTCTAACTCTAAAACATTTTTGATTTCTGTTTTGCTGGATTTGTAATAATAAAAACATTATATTGATATTAAATAGATATAAAGATCAACTGTCTGTATTATAGCTCACCTATCTTGTGAAGTACTTTTTCTGGCTAGTAAATTAGTACATTCGGCAATGTTAAGTGACAATTCAACCAAGCGACGACCTCTATTATTGTTTGCCATACTTGCACAGTAAACAACATACCTAGAAAAGACGAAAATACTAGTAACTTTAAAAAAATTAACCATTTAAATTTAAAAATAAAACCGTCGGTGAATAACGTGTAGGTAGGTATGTAATCCAATGTCTATAGTGAAATATCTCAAGTTATAAACTATTTAGGTAAGTTATAATAGCAGTAGTAGGTACCATTTATGTTACAACAAATCTAAGAAGTAAGAAGATGATAATAGCTTCCTAAAGCCGTAACTCTATTACCTTTCTATTACCTTTTCCGTAAAATCATTGAATTATGAAGCTATTTTTATTTTATCACAAGTTAATTCAAGAAATACAAAACAGACCAGCAATTTATGATACTTCTAAGGCAGAATATCATGATTGACATTTAAAAATAAAAATGTGGGAAGAAGTGTGCTGTAATGTTTATTCCGCTCCTGTTTGGACATGTATGACGTCTAAAGAAAAAACAAAATACGGTAAGTTTAAGTTTTTATTAGACTTTTTAGTAATAATTGGAGATAAAACTTGCAAAACTATAAAAAAACGATTTGATGAAAAACATAGAGGTTATTTGTTTATTTTTTCTTATGCAAAAATTAGGGATGGGTATCGACATTGAATGATAATGAACGAATGACAGTTATCGATTGATGAATCGATACAACAAGATTCAATATATCAAAATCGCTTTGATTATTATGTATAACACCTATACCTTGGTATTTTTAATTAAGAAATTAATTAATAATTAATTTCTTTACTCATGTGACTTTACTGCCAGGGTACACTTCCCAGAGAAGTGGTGAAGTAGTTAGTAAAATCGTTCATTCCCATTAGTTCGATCGTCGAACCAGTGAGATTTTTTTTTCTCATCTGTTCGACCGTCGAACTAGTGAGAACTTTTTTTCTCATTTGTTCGACCGTCGAATTAATTAGATTTAAAAATAGTTCTACTACATTTAAATGCTTTACTAATTTCGTAATAAAATAAAAAACGCTTGGTTCGTTAAAAAATATATATTCGTGTACTTATATTTGTACATCTAATCTATAGCATATCTTTAATCAAATAAACAGTTGAAAAACTTATAAATTATAAGCTGGCTTCCTAACAAAGTAAATAATAGTAATAGTAAATGAACAATACATACAGATTACACAAATCATCGTCATATCACCCGGAAGTCGTCCACTGTACATTTCCTAAATGCATCTATACCTACAGCACCTAGGTAGGTATGTGCATTATAAACATTTAGCTAAACACCCCGTCAGAAGGAGTATGGTTATAGTTTTTATTTTCATTTTGAGGGTAGATGCTGTTTGAGCCTGTTTAACTATGCAAAATGATGGATGTGTTATACTGGTTATGCGCTGCAGTTGCAACGTTTTAATTGGTGGTGCCTGTTTAGTTTACTGTTTATTTTTTTGCAATGACGTCTAAAGAATTAATAATGATTAAAAGTGGTCGAGGAAGAATTCTGCAATTTGAAGGACATCAATATTACTCAATGCGTAAATATAAAAATGGTCAAAGCATATGGCGGTAAATTACGTTAGCTGGAGCCGGAGGATGCAAAAAAAACCAATTTACTTTAAACTAATGTATTTAAAAATTGAAATTACAAATTATAACTTAAAATTACGTAGGTGATAATTGGTCGATGGATATACCAAGAATGAACCAAAGCGTGGAATCGTGGAAGGTGTCGCCGTTGTCCGGTCCCACCGTTGCGAAGTGCTGAGTAGGCACCACGTGCAGTCGTTGCGATGCGCAATATCAAGGTCACGTTGTCCACATTCCATGTGTAATAAATACCAAATCGTAATATCAGCGATCCTTATGTTACACCGTTGCGTAACATCTCCCCCCGTAGAACAGCTATTATTTATTAACTGTTGTTAAAAATGTTGCTGTGAGATGACTGGGATCCATCTTGATTCCTGCTGGATGAATATTTCTTCTTGGTTCCGTTTCAGCATAAATGTCTTGACCAGCATTCATCTCTATAGATGTAAGGTCGCTCTTCTTGTCCTTATTTCCCATCCAATGCCTACAATGTCGGTATGTGAGAGAAATGGTAAGTACACTTGCACTAAATAGTAATATGTATACAGGTATGGTAGCATGGTAGAGGCTTCCATCTGATATCTTGTTAAGTGTTACTGGAGACTGTACTGAGACTTTCTTGTAGCTCTCGTGGAGATTCTCGAGGTTGATTGAATTAAGCTGTATCAATGATTCTTCAGTCTTTGATGTAGTGTTCTGGTCCCATAGTGTCCGTATTCTAAGTACATGTCCCTTAATTCGGTTGTCAATGTTAGCGATGGTGAATTCGGTGGTTCTCATCAGGCAACCTTGCGGTACTGTAGCCAGATAACTTCCTTGAAGTGTTCTGAATTCTTCCTGTCCACATGACATCTGTACTTTTGCAGGTATCGGGAAGCTTAGCGTATAATGTTGTTCGTCAAGTTGTTCTAGAGCTTGCTTGTGTAGAGTGACTGGCGTTGATGTACAGGAACTGAGATGCTGTTGAGTTATGAGCTGCTGCACGCAGTCCGGCTTGTCTATAATCTTGTAACCAACTTTCTCTTCGCAGAGGTACCATGAGTACATAGAATATGATCCCTGAATTGCTATATAAGGTGAGGTAGGAATAAGGACCCTATTATGTTTGTTAGGGATTATGGATAACTCATATAGGATGAAGGTTCTTGGTAAGGCAATCGGCACCTTTATAACTATAATTATTTCCTTATCAATATAATACGATCCTAATTTTAAAATGTTATAGTACTCTCGAAGGTCGATATCAATGACTTCGTCTTTTGAGTATAATAACCCTAATTTGCTTATCATATTTCTAAGATTACTTAAACTAATCATGGAATGGGTAGTGCTGGAAGCACGCATAAGAGCTAGCATAAGTTCTATTTTATTTAACTCATCCGATAATGTCTCTATATTATCGTTTAAAATAAGTAGGTGTTGTGCCAAATGGGCATACGTTACTAAGTCTGCCTGTCTGGATACGTCTTGTTTTAAGATTTGGTTAAGTTTATTAGCAATAATGGTCTGATTGTCTACGATATTTTTTAGTACATTAGAATGTTCTAACATCCATTCTTTATGTGACGGTTAAGTTCCGTTTCCAGCTTATTGTCGTTACCTTCTAAAACTTGGATGGCGTTATTATATTTTATTGCATCTGTGTAGTCTAAGTTTCCAGAGATACTTTTTATAACTGATCCTAATCCATCAATGAGTCCTCGTTTAACACGACTGGGTTTAAATTTTTTAATTGTACTGATATCTTTTCAAGTTTGTCCCCAAGGTAACTTATGTGGGGTTCGAAGAGTGACTGTGTTTTATTGTTAATTAATGGCCTAAATTCGTTTAATTGCAATTTTACTACATCAATTTTTGACTGAATATCCTCTAAATCGATGTGTAGGAGGAAGGAATGATAATGAGACACGATTTTTGTATGTCCCAATTTGAAAGGGAGTAATCCGGGTCCGTCTTCTAGGGGCTCAAGTAATATGTCGTCCGCTTGGACCAGGTGTAGCAATATCGTCAGTGGTATTCTGCAACAATTGTTTCGTGTTAGGTATTCTTTTAAGACGTGATTTGGCTACGGGACCACGCTTCTTTTTTGTGTAAATATGAACGTGAGTGTGTGTGTGAGTTTCTGTCTGTTAGCTAGTGGATTCTTAACAAATACCTGTTGATCTGGCTCGTATTCCTTTTCCGGTTCCCTATCTCTGTTCCTATTTTCGATTAGTTCTGTGCGTTTATGCAGGGACGTTTCATTCATGACCTCGTATACCTTAGACATTTTGTCTCGGTGTTCCTGCACATATTGTTGTAGCAAGTGTACAGATGAGTCTATATCTAAGGGATCACGAGGATCCGTATGACCGGTAATTACTTCAAGTGGTCTACATTTTGTGAAGCTGTGTATGCTACTATTGTAGGCTAATAAGGCGTATGTCATTAGGTTAACAATCGCTTCACTACGGTTTTGTAATTTTAGAATTCTCAAGTGTTCTAGTAAGGTAGAGTGTAAGCGCTCCACCATTCCATTATCGTTGGGAGTATGGGCCAAGGTTTTATGATGTTGAATTTTATGGACACGCGTAAATTCAGTAAATAGTTGGTTGGTGAATTCGGGTCCTTAGTCCGTGATTATTGATACCGGAACGCCGTGATGGGAGCAAAACTTCAAAAAGGCTTGTACTACACTAACTGCTGTGCCGTCTCTAAGATGGTAAGCCTGAGCGTATTTAGAGAAAGCATCAATGATAGTCAGGTATTTCTCGTTTTGGGCCGTAAACAAATCTAAATGAACTACATCAAAGGGTTTTGCTGGTGGTGGTACTATGCAGAATCTTTGTTTTATAGGATTTCGATCGTATTTGGCTTGCCCACATATATTGCATTCATTTATGTATTTTGAGACTTGGTCTTTCATTTTGGGCCAATAGTATCTCTGGGATAAGGCTAGGTAACACTCAGTTATACCACGATGATTAGTTTTACCTTCGTGGTATTTCTGAATTATCTCTTGCTGTCTGAGGTATTCTTTTACGTTTTCTACTTCGGTTTTAGTCAAAACAAGGTTCATGGCGGAGCTCTTGAACTTATCTTGGATTATTGGGACTATTTTATACATAGCTAATGGGGGATGTATTATGATGCCAGTCTTAACTTTCGGGTTTGCGAATTCTTTAATTGCGTTTATTACATCCTCCTCTAAATTCGATTCGGAGAGTTGGATGGAAGTACGGGTGTGAGTCTCAAATGGCTTGGAGACTGCTGGGCGTTTCTTTATGTCACTCACTATTGTCAGACATATTTGTCTGTTGAATTTGTTTAAGGGGTCATCTGAAATCGGTATTTCTAATATTGGGGTTTCGGCACTAGTGTGAGCTGTGAGAGTGGATGAACCCACTACGGAAGGTGGCTTCTCGGATACGTTAACTATGATGGAGCTGGTTTCTTCATTGTTAATTTCGATTCGCGATAAAGCATCGGCATTTGTATTACTTTTTCCTTGCTTATATACTACTGAGTAATTATATTCACTGAGCTTGAGTCTCCAACGAGTTAATCTCGAGCCCGTTTCTTTCAGGCTCATGATCCATTGACGCGGTTTATGATCTGTTATAATTTTGAATTTGCGTCCGAATAGATATGGCCGAAAATATTTGGTTGCCCAAACTATAGCTAAAAGCTCCTTTTCTATCGTGCTATAATTGATTTCGCTTGTATTTAGCGTGCGCGAAGCATAGGCTATTGGTTTATCCGAACCTATAGACCCCTGTGAGAGTACGGCACCTATGGCTAAGTTTGATGCGTCTGTTGTGAGTAGGAAATCTTTGCTAAAATCAGGATATTGTAAAATCGGATCATTGGTAAGTAGTGTTTTACATTTTTCGAAGCAATTTGTATAGTTGGTATCATTATAAGTTATTTTTGAGCCTTTTTTTAAACATTGAGTCGTTTGAATCTCTGAGTCTTTTAAAAACTTTTTCCAAATTTATTATATGCTCCTGTAAACTAGTGCTAAATACAATGATGTCATCTAAATATACTAGACAAATTATGTTTTGGAGATCCCTAAGCACATTGTCCATGACTCTTCGGAAAGTTGATGGTGAATTTTTTAGTCCCATTGGCATGCTTAGGAACTCAAAATGGCCATGTTCCACATTAAATGCAGTTTTGGGGATATAGCTGGGGTTCATTTCGACTTGATGAAAGCCACTAGCAAGGTCGAGAGTTGTGAAATATTGGCAATTGCCTAATTTATCTAACACATCAGTTATATTGGGAATAGGGTATTTGTCGTCGATGGTTTTTTCGTTCAGTTTCCTGAAATCCACTACAATTCGCCATTTGGCTTTACCGGATGCATCAGTTTTTTTTGGGACTACCCAAATGGGTGAGCTCCAAGCCGATTCTGAAGGTCGGATAATTCCCTGTTCTAACATTTTTGAAATTTGACTGCGTACTTCTTCGCGGTGTATGAATGGGTATCTATAGGTTTTAGTATAAACAGGTATGTACCTCATCTGTAGTACGTATGCTATGTTTTATTTTATTGGTGAAGGTAAGTGGCTCTCCCTCTATATAAAATATATCGGCATATTGCGAAACCAAGGACTTCAGGTTAGCACACTCTTCTACATTTAGATGATCAGTGCGTAACCGAGATAATACTTCCTCTACCCGGGATTGAGGTGATTGGTGAGTACATTCTAGATGATATGTTTCCGCTTTGATGGGTTGATCCATAGAAAAAATTAAGTCATTATTAGTTGGATTGAAAATTTCTAAATAACCTTGATTATTCTTGACACTCGTAATACACTCATTTATGCAACAATTTGAAATTAACTGAACAGAAATTAAAGCATCACCATCTTGTATATTAACTGGGACTCTGACTAACTTCGAAGATTTTGCTGGGATAATATCTTCATATAAATTGCTGTTGAGCGAATTATACATAACTATTGGGTTGACTGCAGCTTTTGTAATTAATTTATTATTTTTAAGATCGATATTTGACTCCCATTTGTTTAACAAATCTAAACCGATAAGACCGTCAAAGTAATCGTGAAACCTGTAAATGTAGAATGTTAAATCGTTAGTGTCGTTAATTTCCTGAAAACAAGGTAGGTTAATAGAGTAATCATTACGGCTAGTTGCATGCACATTTGTTACCTCAAAAGGGTCATAGTTCCATGATATATGCGGATAAAACCTTTGAACGGCCTCAGGGCTAATAAATGATTGGTTTGCTCCTGTGTCGATTAATAGTTTTAATGGTGGGTTTGAAATTATTATATATGGTAGATAACGTTGACTTTGTAGGTTGACCTCTATTTTGATTCGTTTGTAGTCCGACTCTTCTGAAAATTTTCCTGATTAAAAGACGCTGACTCTTTGGTGGGTTTCCCTTCAGATGTCGCCTGACTTACCTCTGGGGACGAGCCTAACTGCTGGCTCATATATGCGTTCAAAGCGTCATAGTAAAAATAATCCGGTTGTTCAAAGAAATTATACTGATAACCATCGAAGTTATTATCACAATAAGGTTCAAACATGTGTGGATATTCAAAGCATTCGTTAAAATTCATTTCTCTTGTCCTAAAATAATTAGACGGTGGTAGGTTCCCTTATCTAGTCCAATCGTTACCCCGGAATGGCATTTGTCTTGGTACAAAATGAGATACACCACTCATTGGTTTTGGTGTATCATTTGTGTTTGGCCCTTTAAATTGATTACTACCAGATGAATTGTTTTGTGGATTATAGTTAGAAGGACGTGCCCCGAATATCTGTTGCGGACGCGATGGACCTTGCTGCTGGAATTGCTGTGGTTGGTTAAAGCCTGGTCTCCACATTTGTGGTAGACGTTGCAGTGGGTGTGGCGTGGCTATATTTGGTCGAGAGGGACCGGGCATATTAAAGTTAAAAGGCCTCTGCATGGGCATGGGAATGTGCGGCATGACAGGATTGAATAATTTGGTCTGATCGGTCGGTGCCTGAGGCTGTGGCTTTTTAGCCGGTGTATGCTCGTTTCGCTGTTGTAAGTAGAGAGTATTCAGCTCCTCATGAACAAACTCAAATGCTTTTTCGATCGTGTCCGGCCGCATGCATCTAATGCGTGAACCTAAGGGGTCACGAAGGCCCCGTAAGTATGATTGCAAAGTTATTTTTTTATAAAGGGAACGTTTCCAATCGATTGTACTTTGAACGGTTTCATGCAGTGATACATAGGTCATAATTGTGGCAAACAGAGTTTGGCACTTTTCGTAAAATTGGTGGTATATATGTAAGGACAATGGAAAGAAAAAAAAATGAAACTATAAAACAATTCAAAGTATAAAGATTAAAACAAGTCAGTGGAAAATTTGAAAATGAAAATAATATATCTAGTTTTAATTTCCGCCAATATTAGTGGGTTGCAGGTATGCACCTCCCTCCCGCCCGCTTTATTATGCACATGCAAGATTACAAGGCAAATGCAAGGATTTTAAGCACATGCAGGAAGGCAAAGCAAAACCCAACACCATTACCGACACGTGTTTCGCCTCTCCACGAGGCATCCTCAGGGGACGTGTTGACTCGCTGACCGTTGAGTTGCGACTGAGAATTTAGTACAAGGCACCCCCCTTGCTTACATATATACCTTCCAACTGATTAGTATAAATTTTGGTGTGTCCCATTTAACTGAGCCCCATAATTCTGATTATTTATGTCAAATATTAATAACAATGACTGAAAAATGGGGTATAACCCCAGAAAAAGTTGCAGCAGTTGTTACTGATAATGGTGCGAATATCGTCAAGGCCGTAACAATTGCATTTGGCAAACAAAAACACTTATGGTGTTTCGCCCACACTTTGAATTTAGTAGCTCAAAAACCTTTTGAAGAAAAAGCTGGTATTGAAAGTGCCAAACAGATACTAAATACTGTAAAGGATATAACTAGATACTGTAAACAAAATGTAAATGTAGCTGATGCTCTTCGTAAAGCGCAAAATGATATAGCAGTACCACTCAAATTGATTCAGTCAGTTTGCACACGATGGAATTCAATTTACTATCAGCTAGTTCGGTTTGTAAAGTTATCTGAGCTACTTGCCCCGATATTACTCAATTACCCGAAAGCACCACCTGTTAACAGCCAGTCAACTGGATGGTATTAAAGATCTTATAAATATTTTAAAACCTATGGAAGCTGTGACGAAAGAAGTATCCGTAGAGAAATTTGTAACATCAAGCAAAATTATACCAATAGTTTCCTGTCTTTTGAAAACATACAGTACAATGAAGACGGAAACAGATGTCGGTGCTGCAACCAAAAATTTAATATTGGAAGAATTAAAAAAGAGATTTGGTACAGTGGAACAAGTACATGTGTTAGCTATCACCACACTACTGGATCCAAGATTCAAGAAAATTCATTTTTCTGACAGAATAGCATGCTCCAGAGCTATTGATAAAATTAATAGTATGATTGTAGCTTCAAAAAAACAATTGGAGAATAAATTAAGTAATGAAGATTCAGAGAATAATTTGGAATGCCAGCTGACGGAACCCGAAGAATCTAACATTTGGGAATTCCATAACGTATTAGTAAAAAATAAGCTACAATTATTTCAAGCAGAAACTGAAGGACAAGGTTTACAAGACGAATTTTTTACAAGGTTTTAATATTCAAAAAGATCGTCCTGGACCAAAACCATTCATGAGAGGAAGTGATTGTTGTTGGATATGGTGCGCGGTATGCGGGAGGTGACCGCTTGCAACAAGTAATAGAAAAAAATGGTGCTCCACTTCGCTATTAAAAGCATATTATAAATGACTTGAGTAACCAGTGTTGGTCACAAACAATACTAACGTATATCAGTGTGTGTGTGTTAAATTAACTATTGTTATAATTTCTAACGAAGTATTTCGAATACCTAGTTTTTTGTCAAAACCTTATAACTAAAATAACTACTCACAAAACAAATTGATATATAGTAGGTAGAACTTCAACGTATAATGCCGTTTTATTTAGTTAAATGATATTTAATGTGGTGATGTTATTGTTATGAAATAGAAATATAATACCTATATTTCTAAATATTATAACATGCTGATTCACTACATTAAACTCAGTGCAGTTAACAACGTTATTAGTAAAATAGTATAATGCCGTTTTATTTAGTTAAATGATATTTAATGTGGTGATGTTATTGTTATGAAATAGAAATATATACCTATATTTCTAAATATTATAACATGCTGATTCACTACATTAAACTCAGTGCAGTTAACAACGTTATTAGTAAAATAGTAGGTAAATATTATCATCTTCGTGTCGTCATCAATATCATTTATGTTATTCTTATAATATTTTTTTTTTATAAAATATAATCGTTTTTACCATCATTTTGGTTTTTTTATTTCTGTTCGTTTTTTTTTTTTGTTGCTTAAGTTATAATTTATTATTTATAACTTAAAACAAATTTACAAAACAGAAACAAACGCGTCAATCACAACTGGTTACGAACTCAAAACCTCGATTTGTCAGCTCACTACAGTCACCACTAGACCACTTGAAACATATTTAACGTGATCGAAATTACGTATTATATTACAAGTTAAAATAATATTCAAGATCATACCTACCTTAACACTGCGTATTAAAGATCAAATTCGAATAACTATTTTATTGATCGTAGACGTTGAACCAGTTGTCTTACTGCTAACAAGCAAAAGGTTCAAATTCGTTTAATTTTTAGGGGGTCAGGTAATTGCTATCACCGACTGTACATAGTTTAGAATCTAAAAAATGGCAGACAAGCAATGTGTACCGTATTAACCACAATCAAACGGCATGAGCTGTTTAAGTGTCCACTCGTGGTACATAAATCAGTAACGAGCTGTTATGACTTTATGAGTGGTTCTTGTGTTACATAAGTCAGCTACAGATTCACGTAATGCTTGATAGTGGGTAAGATGTATGTAAATAACTGTAGGTAATCTGCAGGCATTTTAGGGATCCGCGGATTAAGCCTCATCATCATCACATCATCCTATATTTTTTGGATTAGCGTATTTTAATCATGTACCCACCTAGTAGTATCAAAGTTTTCTCGACCAAAGTAGGTATAATTAGGTAAAACTTTAAATAGAGTGGTCATTGTGAAATGAAAACTTAGGTAAGGTACCTAAGTACCTACAGTATGCGTGCAGTCAGAGTCACCCCCCTTCCTCGCCTTTGACACACCGCTATCTTATCGGCCGATGTGCGACGGACCGCATTCGGGTGTGTATCGCGTCGGTTGCGGAATTTGTTCGAAAGAGTTACCGCGGCCCTGGAACGCAAAGGGCACATGGAGGAGCACGGGTGGGTTTTAGTCAGTAAAAGTCTGACACTCCCTACCGCTCCACCCAGGGCGGGAGGGGTCATTTGATGATTTCCCATCCAAAAAAAAAAAAAAAAAGGGTGTGTATCGCGAATTGGACATAACGTTACTTTCATAGTTTAATTTGTGCACAGACGTATTATTTCAATCTTAAACTAATTATAGTTGGTACCTACGTCTTATTTAGTTTTATGCATGGAGCGTTGGGATGGGACATGCCATACACAGTATATAGGTAAAAAAGAAATTACGTACATTATACCTATTTAATTATCAATTGTTTTTCTTTTCAGAGAAGTATTATGGCTTTTAAAATAGTACAGACAATCGAGTACGATGTACCTAAATTGACCATCGTTCCTACGCTGTGGGAATCAAAAGGGATTGTCCGCTGGCCACCAAAAACTTTAAAATATGCATCTAAATTAATAAAAGGCGGTCATTCTAGTCCAGGACCAGAATGGAACTCGTACAAATGTGTTGTAAAAAGAATTTTTATACCTACTTATGACGAGGCAGATAAGGAATTGCGTCGAATGGAACAAAATACGGATACCGACGACAATACCCTCTGCAGCGGAGTAGGCCACCACTAAGAGAGGATTGTTGGAAATTCCCCCCCAAGGGGGAGAAAAGGGGATAAATTGTTTTTTATTTTATTTCTTAACGGATTCACTTAAAACTTTGTATGTAGGTTCTACCAGTGAAGCAAGAGAGCACTAAGAGAGGATTTTTAGAAATATCCCCCCTAGGGGTAGGGAAGGGGGGTAAATTAAAAAAAAATAAAAATAATGAATTCACTTGAAACTTTGTATGTAGGGTAAAAATAGGGTTCCGCGGGAAAAAAATACTTCGGTAAATTGTGCTGTTTTACGAGTTTGACTCGGACGAAGTCGCGGGCACCAGCTAGTATTACCATAAAAAGAGAGTATGCTGTCGCTAACTTTTTATTAGAATTTTTTAGGGGGGACATTTCTATCAAACTACATTTTCGCGTAACTTCAACCCTTTACGCAGCGTATCTACGCAACGTAAGCTCTTAAAAAGAATTATTTTTCCGTTTTTGCTACATTTTTCATTATTGTTTCGTTCGGTTAGTCCCGCTATGGTATGGTCCCGGTATGGCACCCTCTTAAAATACCTATCAAAAAGTCCCGCTATGGTACCCTTCAGTTTTTGGTACTGTTGTAAAGAAAAGTTATACAATGCGTTAAGAAAAAAATAGTATTAATAAAAAATATCTTTTCTTAACTATTATAGTTAAGCAAGATAATATTTATTAATACTATTTTTTAAACAAATCACGCTCGGTAATTGTCGTTTCACTTCAGGTAGTTACCTGACCAACCGGTTTTTTCGTAAAACAATAGAGACGAGCCCTTCCTCGAATTCGTATCTAGCTCTTCCCTTTTGTTTTTATGAAAATAGAGAGAGACAGTATTATTCCGGGTTTAGTTTGCTATTTGCAGCTGTACTTTTGCGATATGAGTAATTAGGATAGCTTGTTAGTTTATCTATTGCAATGTCTGGGTCAAGTAGTTCACGTGGTGTAAATTTAATAATTATTGACAGTCGACGCGGTGGAAAAACTTTATTACGTGCCGGACATAAATATATTAAACGCAGAGAAAATAAAAATTCAAGTACTTGGCATTGTGTAAATAGGAGAAATAGTATTAAATGTAGTGGATATATAACTATTGAGAATACCAATAATACAATAATTAAAGATTATAAACACAGTGATCAGTGCGTGCCACATTTTGAAGACAATGAAGTTCAAATGGCTATAAGTGAGTGCAAAAAAGAAGTAAATTCAAATTACGGATCAGTACAGAAAATTTTCGAAAAACACATGGGTAACTTAAAAGACAAAGGGTTACACCTTACAGGAAATGTTCCTGACTATAAAAAATTAAAAACAGTATTATACAGACACCGAAATAAGTCGTTGAACGTACCAAAAACACAATTTAAGAATGTGGAAGAAATTATAATACCAGAAGAATTTAATAAGTATGTATTGGCTGATTATTGTAATGAAGACTGTAATCGAATAATTATATTTTCCTCGACAGAAGTAAAGGAATATATAAAATGTGTAACGCATTACTTTGGTGATGGCACTTTCGACGGCTGCCCAAACCCATTCGAACAAGTTTATGTCATTCATGGAGACATGGGAAGCACTGAGTTATCCACGAATGTAGCACCATTATTTTATATTCTGTTAAAAAACAAAGAAGGGAAAACTTATGAAAAAGTTTTCGAATTGATTAAACAAACTTTGCCTGAATGGCGTCCATCGAAATTTACCTTCGATTATGAAATAGGAGTAATAAATGCAGCAGCGAAGATTTTTCCTGATATCAAAATAAATGGATGTAACGTACATTTTCAAAAGAACGTTATCAAAAAAGCGAAATCTTTAAATCTCATGGAACACGAAGAGTCCTCGAACCATGTTAAGCAATGCATAGGCTTGGCGTTTTTGCCAAAACAAGATATTGAATACGGCTGGCTGCATATAATGGAAAATAGGTATAATATCTTGGTTACTTTCCAAAATGATGTTTGAGTACTTAACTCTAATTATATGGCAAAAAAGTAAAGAACAACAATATCAGTAAGGACCTGTTAATTTCATTGCTTTACAAGTACGAACGTTTAATAAGTATTTTTTTCAGTTTCGACGATGAAGCTATGACCAAATTCAATGACTATTTTGTCACTCAGTGGCTTGAATATCCAGACCTCATTTGGTGTTGCCATAATGAACGCCATAGAACAACTAACTTGGCGGAATCATGGAATGGCAGATTCAACAAAATTATTGGAAAAAATCCCAGTTTATTATTGTTTCTGCAAACAATTGGCAACGACACATGTCACTTTGATATAAAACAAGCCAAGTAAGTTGTATTTTTTAGACAATATTTTTAAGCAGATATAATATTTTTAAAAGCAGATATATATTTTTTTACATAATACGAGTACATAGAAGAATTTGAAAATGGATTTGATTTTATTTATTTTGGTAGATATTATTGGTCGTCGCCTTCTATTACAGACGGTTACTGAAAAAAATATAGCTTAACTTAAATAACTGATGATTTTTGTTATAGCTTTCGACTAAAAAGATCACCTATAAATTCAAGAAAAAGAACAAGTATAGAAATCGACCGCCAGATTCAAAAGCTAACAAAAAGTTACGAAAATAAAGCTATCTCCATTGGTGATTTTCTGATTAACATATCAAAGTCAATATTTCGATCAGAACATTTAAAAAAATAGTTTATTTTAATTTTGTTTTTAGCCTATTAAAATGTTTAATACTTTTTCTCGATGTTGATTATTTTTTGTAGTTTATGTTTACAATTTGCGCCTTTTTCTCCATGTTGATTATTTGTAATTAATATATTTGTCTAGTTGGTTGTTGATTATTTTTGTAGTTTATATAAATTTACAATTACTGCCTTTTCTCAATGTTGATTATTTGTAACTAATATTTATGTCTGGATGTTGTTTTTATTTGTAGTTTATAATATTTACAGTAATACTTTTCTGAGATGTGGATTTTTTATATTTTTTTTATTGTTGATTATTGGTAATTAATATTGTTGATTATTTTAAAAATTACATTGCAATTAATATTTCGTTTTACTGTTTGATATTTTTTTATAAATATTTTGAATTAATAAAAGACTGATTTAATATCGCAAACAGACGTTTTATTGATACACTCCTAAAAGTATTTATTTATAGATACACTTTTCTTTTCAGTTGTACCTTCTATTGTCTAACGTAGATCTAAAAGATGGGTACCATAGCGGGACTTTTTGATAGGTATTTTAAGAGGGTGCCATACCGGGACCATACCATAGCGGGACTAACCCGTTTCGTTCCTATTGGTCATAGTGTGCTGTTAAAGAGCCTATGTTACTAAAAGATAATATAGCTTTATAATTGTGAAATAATTTTAAAAATCGGTCCAGTAGTTTTATTTAAGAATCGTAATATACAAACAAACAATCAAAAAATCAAATCTTTCCACTTTATAATATTAGTTTAGATACGGATATTATTATTATATTGTTATTATTATTGAGTGTAGATGTTGGAGTGCAGATAACATATTAAAAATAGCGATGTGCGCGTGAGTAATGATTCGATGATCGTACATGAGCCGTGTTAGTTGAAATGAAGTGATGTATCTGTTACATAGTACCTAACTCATACTCAAACTAAATTCATGTGCTTATTTAATCATTTAGGTTAATCACTACATGTTACAGGATAATCCACAACCGTCAGCCAGCGACAGTCGTGCTTTAACAACAAATGTATTTTGTCAGCAGCCAAACACGATTCAGGTATTCAACTCAAAAGATCTACAAACTGTGATTGCTAATCAAGTCGCGATGTTAGAAAAGCTTAATGTAGTCGTGGAAAAAAAAATAGCACTTAAGCTGGCTTCCTTAACAATACAATTGGAGGAAACAAAAGCATCAATATCGCAGGAGAAGGAAAGACCAGTAAATGTTACATTACTGCCTACATTAGACCAATTAAGAACGGAAGAAGAGAATTAAAGTTTTTCTATAAAGCCCATTGAAAACCAGCAGCAATTGGAAATGTTGGAATCGGATCTAGCTGATAAGGCCAAAAAAAGAAGCTTTACAAAAAATTGTCATTGTTGTGCTCATCTAAATTGGGTAGCGGCACGACGTGCGCATACAGACTACTGGATATACTTTTCTCCAAGAATTTCCTTTGTCAGTGTTCATGGTCTGGTGGTAGCAAGGGAGAAATTTCTAAAGTTCCCTTTAAAAATTACAAAAACATTAGGAATTTTTTCTTTGAAATTGTCAATTCTTGGGACTCAAAGTTTACGGATGATGACGCCGAAAAGTTTTTGAAGCTAGTCATAAGGAATGTTTCTAAACGTAAATTAATGAAAGGATTACGACAATCATCAAAACGAATCCGCAAAAGTAGAAACCGTGAAGAGGAATGACATTATATTGCCAGTAATAACAGCGAAGAACTTCAAGTTGGTAATAAAGATTATGGTAATAATGGAGAAAAACCTCAAGCAGGCAAAAAAAGAAAACAACTTGAAACAGCTTCAAATATTGACAACAAAGAACAGACGAGAAGCGACGAAAGTATGGACCTATGCTAATTTTTATGCCAAGACTTAAGCATACTCATACATCGCAGACACAACATGCACACACGCACACAAATGCGTGCTCACACATGTTTTACATTATGTCGTGGCTAGATCATAGAAATTGATCACTTCATGATATGGCCAACTAAAATAGAGCAGATCGTTTAAATGATAACATTTGATGATATGTCAATCCTCGTTTGGCTATGTCCATTGATGTAGGATTTCTATTATAATTAAAAGTCTAAAGAAAGTAGACCAAACGAGGATTGACATATCATCAAAGTTTAGAGTTTGAAACGATCTGGGCAATTTCAGTTGGCGATATCATGAAGTGATCAATTTCTATGATCTAGCCACGACATATACATTTTAACAAAATTATTGTTTTTGTGATAAAAAATATTATATGTTCGTTTATGTCAGATTACGTTGATTTTTTAATAGTTGTGAAATCGTTTACAGAAATTGTTAGAAAACGTTTTGTAAAAGAGAAATCTTGTTACAATATATTTTGTTTTAAATGCAAGACTGAAGAGAAGATGATTTATAAAAGTACTAAATAAATTAATAGCTGCGGCAGCTACGGTCTCAATATCCATTTTTGGAATATTACGTACGAGTTGCGTCTGTAGATGTGTAGAGAAGGCTTAACGGGTATCTCCAAACAAAATTAAAATAAGAAAATGTTCCCGTGTATGCTGCCTTCTAGTTAGATATAAAATAGTAATCCACTGATTAGCTTTAATTTGCTCTTTAAACATTAATAAACGTCAGGAACGACTAGGTACCTAAAATTGTTATTTTATTTGGATGTGATATTTTCTTATGTGGAAAGGATGTCAAATAATAATTTAAAGCACAAAATAATCAGTACCTCAAGTATTTTATTTTCTTACACTGTATGTATTAATGGAATAAAATAGTTATACTCTCCATGAGGAATACAAACTAATTTGCATTTTACTTCTTTGGGATCTAAAACAACCATAGTAGTATTGCCAATTCGTGAGTATTTGTATATACCAAGACGAGAAGATTTGATAGGATATTCAAAAACATCCTCTTTGCTATTTAACCGGTAACCTTTTATGGACACAATATTAAGTTCTTCAGCAATCGAACTTATTTCGAAAATATCATTATGTACTGTGAATAAATATCTGTCTTCTGGTTTTGAAGATAATCTAAATTCTTGATAATTTAAAATGGTGATGTTTTTTTTACTCCTCGATATAAATGGATACGTAGCGTACTTCTTTTTCTCTAGTTCAGTATTTTTTACACAATTCTAATCATCTTCAATTAACCTTTTGGCCACTTGTGATAGTGGAGTTTTGCCAACCCTGAGCATTTGCTTGATCATATATAATTTGTTCTCAAATGGATACGCGTTAAAAGTATTTAGTGTTCCGTACATTTTTACTTCAGCAGTAACGTGCAGTAAATTGTGGACATTACTTGTTACATATGCCGCTCCGTAGAAATCTTTATAATGTTTAACATAGTGTCTCAAAAGTTCTTCAGACAAAGGTAACAAATAATGGTGAGCTTCACTGGAACAAACGGTTATTCCGCAGTAGAGCATCAAAAAGTGTGAAAACGCATTAGATGGCAAAACGTGATGTTTTGCCATCTAATGCGTTTTTACACTTTGCAGAATAACTAAGCTGAGATAGTAAAAGAAAGATCTAAATTCCGATGCTTTCCAATACGCTAAAAAATCGAGGTTCCGCACTGAACGGTGAATTTCAAATGGTAATTTACATTAGTTTAAAAAATTCCTTACTGTTTCAATGTCAGTGGCACGCCATTTTGTGATGTATTTTCCAAAATTACCGTCACGCCAACCTATAAGCATTCTTTTCATGATCCCTAAATCGATAAGTTGTAGTGAGTCGCTGACTGGAATATTCTTCAGCATATCTATTGGCAGTCTTAGTAATGGTGAGTCAGTTTTATGGTGCGCACCATAAGCTTTGTTCTGAAACCCATCATCAGTTCTATCGGCACATATGGAGTCGGCAAAGACTACGGTATGCGAAGTGTGTGAATACTCTCCAACTGTAACACATTTCAGACAACCATTCTTCCCGTTGAAATTACAAACACCTGTAACAGACAGAGAAGTAGGTACTTATAATATGTTGACTAATATGTTGAAATTCGACTAATTGATGTGAGCAGTAGGTACCTTTTATATAAGTTCTGGCAGGTGAGTCACAAATGAAACACCGTATCTTTATTGTGAACTTTCTTCCAGAATTCTGAAAGTAAATACCATCCCGAAGCAATACTTCCATTTCATTAATAAAATCTTCTAAATAAGTATTCAAATTTTTCGGTTTCCCTATTCCAAAATAAATGCCAATAACAAATGGCCTGAAGCAAGGATTCTCAAAAACGTTGCAAAGTATAGGCCAAAACTCTTTTTTGGAACTTTTGAAAATTGGTAAACCATCCATGTTTATATTTAACGAATTTTTTTCTGGAGCTTCTTCCCAACAAAGCAATATTTTTTGCAAAGGTATTATTATTCCATTGTGCTAGTATTCACCTCCATCGATTATTTTTAAGGTGATTTGTCTGGGTGTAGTGAAGTGTCCTGGGGTCATTAGGTAATGTATTTGGAATAAATTCATTGATAATTTTTGACAGATCCTTTAAAGCTGTGTGTGCAATACTTTTTTCAATGGCCCATTTTCTTATATTTTCTCGAAATTTTTCTTTTTTATCATAATTACTACATACACTGTCACTGTCTGAACTTGCAGAATAGTTAGATCTATCTGCCCATATATATTCATTGTCATTACTGCACAATACGTTACCACTATATTTTAACATTCGCTGTATACTTGAAGAGTTTTTTACATCTAAATCTGCACGTGCTTTTACACCAACATTTTCGGATACGGAACCCTCCCGTTCTAAAATTTCATTCACACTTGGACTATTATTCACAAAACGTGTAACCTGTTCAATGTTCACTGCATCATCTGTATTTCTATTCAGAATCCTCAAATATTCTGCATTAATTTTTCGGCGTATTCCGCCAGTCCTTTTTTTATTTTTCGACATATCACAATATCTTAAACGACGCAATTAATATATTATACCTACGAAGTGCTGAATTAGGAAGTCTTCAAGGTCTTATTTAACGGCACTAGTAGATTAATTGTCAACGATAGTACAAGTATTCAGCTCTCACGGAGATTAGGGGTAACATGTGAGCTAATATAGAGCAGTTTGCTTTAACTTAGCATCATATAATGTTCACCCATAGTGATCATGTGGCCTTTATGAGAGCTATTATACGATTGCGTGTACCAAGCTGATTAACATTACACAAATTCCTCTGCGTGCAGCAAAAGGCATTATATCTTTGTTATTTGAAGCCACAGAATAACTGATTACAGTATAGTAGGTCACGTGTTCTTTATTAAAATGCAAGTGGTCTTAGGGTACACTTGTGGTCTTCAGTTCAGAATATAGCTTAGTTAAAGTCCACAAAAATCCTTTAAATTGCTTAAAGCTGTACAATACTGAACTTGTTACCTATATTAACGCTGCAAGCGTTACAGTGTGGTCTCCGTGACACATAATAACGTTCTTATTCAGGTAAAAGCACACTTTTCACCTATTGGAAGTCGAGTGTACTATAATAAATCTTCATAAGTGCTAAAGTTACCGATGTTACCTCTTGTGACATCTTATAATGCAGTTTTGTGCTACTTGGGTTGTTTGTGTGTCAAATTGTTACCAGCATAAGGTCGTTGCACATAAATTGAGGCACATAAAGGGAAAAGCTTCGTCGCCTACTAGTACAAAGGGAAAAGGTGCACCGTTGTTTGTTATTGGAGCTGGTGCGGGAATGTCTGACACTTTTTCTTGTATTTCGTTATAAAAACTGCTATTACGGAAAATTGTTGAGTCAGAACTTTTTCCATAAGAGCCAACATCTACATATACATATGTATTCATAATTTGAATTACACACTCCCAATATGTTAATTGAAAAATATTTTTTATAATTGCAGTAAAGGGAACCGCTATCGCATGGCCTTATCATTCTAATATGTTTGCCGTCAATGGCACCTATGCAGTTAGGAAAATTTGCTAACAAATTAAAGTTATTTGCAATTATTGTTTTCCAGTCTGATGCTTTTCTGGGTGGCATGCAAATATGAAATAAGTTTTTAATAATAGTTTGACAAGTCGTTTGCACTATCTTTTCTATTGTTGAAAATCCTCTTCTGAAGGAAAATTGTAAATCTTTGAATGAAGCTCCAGTAGCATACCTGAAAGAAACAAATATTAATCAGATTTATAATTTTTGTTTCAGCTGCGAAATTACAAAAAAAATGGAAAGGCATTAGAGATTGTTACACAAGACATAACAGTAAAAAAACAAAAAGTGGGTCGGAAGCAACCACGGGCAGAGGCTATATTTATGCGCCTTATTTGTCCTTTCTTAACCCATTATCAAACACTCGACCGAAGGCAAAATTACAAAAAGAAAGCCAGGATTCTAGTCCATATTCTAGAAGAGAAAGTGTCGAAGACGGCAAGTCTGAGAAACTAATCAAAATTTTAACTGCAAGAATGAACAAAAAGGAGGAAAAATATCCAGATTACAATCTTTTTATGTCATTACTGGATGATTTTAGTGCTATAAACTCAGATTTGAAAATGGACGCTAAAATGGAATTTTTATTAAAAAATTTATTAAAAAGTACGTGCAGATGTCCAAATATACGGGCCAAAATAGTAATTATGGTAGTACTGGTTATTTTACGTCTATGGATTCGTCTTCTAATTTATCACATACATTAGCATTAGCAACATCTCAAAATTTGAACACTTCATCGCCTGCGCATTCGCATCTCAGTGATTCAACACAAGAATCAATTTATGACAGTATATTTGGCGATGATTACGGGGATAATTAGAAAAAATATTACATGTCGTATTATAATATTACTTGGCGTTAATGTAACGACGACGTTCATAAGTGTTACTTTTTTGAACTACATGAATAAACACGTTTTAATTTTCAAACAATACAAGGATAATTTTGCATGATAAAGTTTGTCAATTATTGAATATAGTGTATTTTGATAAATTTCGTCTAATGTTTCATTCTACATTTCCATACATTCTTACCTTATTGTTATAACCAGCTTTTCTTCAGGTGTCACAGGAAGTCTAAATTTTGAATTTTGGCACTGAATATCACTTTCAATGATGTCTAAAAGTTCACTGAATGTTGCCCTCGGCATTCGTAAATAATCATAAAAATGCTTTTCACTATTCTTTATATGTCTGCAATACAAAATATAGTAATCACTTTCTTGTGAATAAAGAAGACCATAATGTATCTTGCCAGAGTCTTTTTATTACGTGTCTTATTTCTTTTTAGTAGCAAAGCTAATAGTAGTGTTTCCTCGTCTGAGTCCATTTTTTGGTGTATTCCCGTTCGTCCCCTCGACTTTGTCCCCCGAGGGGGACGAACGGGAATTTACAAAAATAATATTTAATTTGTTCCCGATCGTCCCAATCCTAATTCAAGAGGGGACGAATGGGAATATGTTCTTCGATTAGTGCCATTCGTCCCACTAAAAAGATTTGTGCAGTAATTTACTGACCCTATTTATGTGTTAAAATAATGAGTCAACTTTTCTAATTACTTACATAATGTAAAACGTAAAATCTTGCCACCATACACATAAGCAACTGTGACTACATAAAATAGTGACTTATACATATTTCAAAAGGAAACAACCTGAATGGTAAAAAGTCTGTTTGTAGTGTTTAATTGTAATATAATACAGACTTTTTTATTATAAGCTCTATACACTGATTTTTTAATCATATTTTTTTAGTTATAAGGAGAAATTTATTCTTAATTAAAAAGAATATTATATATAAAAAAACTTTTTACAAAAAAAATAGGACTTCTAAACAAAAAACCAAAAAGTATAAAATAACTTTAATTTTGGAACTCGGTGTTTTTGGTTGCTTTTTTGTTGTTGTACACACCGACTTCCGAAATTAAAGTTATTTTATACTTTTTTGTTTAGAAGTCGGTTTTATTTTTTGTAAAAAGTTTATTATTTTTAACTTTTTAATGGTTCACTCCCAGCTAAACATACCCATCACAGCGTACGTGGTATAAATTGGTGTAAACAATAAACAAACATGCGATTTCAGCTACCCCGACAGATTTGCTATCATTTATTGAAATTAACAAAAAAACCGCTTGTTCGATTTCGATAAAATTTTCATTGGACCATTTGGGAAGTATACCCTTTCCAACAAAAAAAGAATTTTTCAAATCGGTTGGCAAGCGACGGAGTTATGCGCGAACAAACATTAAAAAAAAATACAAACATCCGAATTGAGAACCTCCTCCTTTTTTAGAAGTCGGTTAAAAATATTGCGAGTTATCGCAAAGTTGATTCTGTGATTTTTATTCCTTAATAAATGACTGATATTTATTTCAAATTTGTTTTTTTTTTACCAATTAAAACCACCAGTTTTATATTATTTGGTGGGGAGCAATAGACCTAAAAAAAAGAATTGATAAATTATTCCCATTCGTCCCCTAAAAAATTTAGAGACCATCGGGAAAATAAATAACGAATTCCCGTTAATCCCCCTCGGGGGACGAAGTCGAGGGGACGAACGGGAATACACCCATTTTTTTAGTGATTGTAGAACAGTAACGCATCGACGTGTGCTAACACGGCACTGGCCAAATTGTGACTGACTTGTCTGAAGGGGGTTAAACGCCAAGACGAGCGCCGCGCGCACACCTTACACACGTCAAACGGCGGTAACACCCGACGCTCGCGAAGCGTGCAGCAATTTATATTGAAATATCCTGAATAAATTTCTCAAAACTATGTGACAGAAATTTACATCACTATGCAATAACTTCACTTGTAATGTATGGCGAAAATGGTTTTTAGTATTTTTTTTTTTGTAGGGAAACTTGAAAGATAGAGACATTGAAGCTTATTTGAGTCAGTTAGAAGGTGATTGGCTCTCAGAAGATGGCCTTGATTACGAAGATTCCGACGATGAGTACCGTGATGCTGATGAAATTAGAAGAGTGTTGCAGGAGGAAAATGATGATGTGGAAGATGAAACTGCTGACATTGATCCTTCTCTTGTAGAAGAGGTCACCACAGAAGACCAGGAACCCTCACACTCATCATCTTCATCCAATTTGCAGTCTTCATCCAGTTTTTTATTTGACAAAAGAAACTTGATATGGAAAAAAAAGGAATCTTGTGTATGATGCAGATAAGATTACTTTCTTGGGGAGTTCTGCTGCTCCAGATGAAATATCACATCTAGAAACCCCATATCAATGTTTCAACCATTTCATAACGGAGGATTTTATGAATAGATTAGTGGAGCAAACAAATTTATATATAATACAAAGTAATCCCAATTCATCTATAACATTTACAGAATATGATTTATACAAGTTCTTTGGTACCCTGTTACATGTCAGTACAAAAATTTCCTAGCACAAGATCTTACTGGTCACCAAAGTTTGGTTATGACCCCATTTCTTCAACAATGTCACTAAACAAATTTGAAAAGATAAAATTATCATTGCATTTCAACAACAATGAACTTCATAAACCTATAACCCATCCAGAACATGACAAGCTTTTTAAAATCCGCCCTGTAATCAAGCACCTCAATGAGAGGTTTGCTACAGTGCCAATCGACCAAAGACTTTCGTTGGATGAACAGATGTGTTCGACAAAAATAGGGCACTTCTTAAAACAATATCTGCCCAATAAACCCCACAAATGGAGCTTCATATTATATGTTCTGCGTGGTTTGATGGGATATGCCCATAAGTTTGAGGTATATTCTGGACAAGAGAATAGGGTAGTTGACTAAAAAAATCTAATTAGTCCGTCAGATAGATTTCCAAAAAATATTGGACACGTATTTTTTCTTTTTTCACGTAAACAAAAAATGAAGCCGATACAGAGCGTTGAAAACTCGTGTGACGTCACTACTCGCTACAATTTTTAGCGAGCCGTAACGTCACAAGCCCCCACTCCTGATCTTTGAATTGCTGCTTTGTATCTCCGTCAGTTTTTATAGATTTGATAAAGGAAAAAATACGTGTCCAATATTTTTCTATAGTCTAACTGACGGACTAAACATAATCATATATTTTTTACTCAGGAAACATCCGTATTCAGGAAATCTTTCTAATGAACCAGATCTTGGTGCAACAGGTAATGTTGTAGTGTTAAACGCTACAACATTACCTGCTGTATAATAGTTGCTTCGGGGTGTGCCAAGAAGGCTAAACCATATAATATACTTTGATAATGTTTATACCTCTTTGCCATTGGTATATTTTCTAGCTAGAGAAGGAATACAGTGAAATCCGTTTATAATGACGCCGCTTATAATGATCAACCGGTTAATATGAAGTAAAACAGAGCTCATTTTGGTTTTCATATCAAATTATTTTAAAAAAGTGCGGATATAATGACTTCGTTTATTGACATATCGCTTATTATGACCTATTTTTCAGAAATTATGTTTGGTCATTACTATAACCAAACATAATTGGGGACGTGATACCGAGTTTGTTCCTGACTTTGTTTTGATTTGTCTTCGACTATCAATATACAATTTTTTGTTTATCTACTTATTAGAAAAAATACCTAACAAAGATGGGAATTCGTTTAGTTCCTAAGATTACGGTTTTTATGACGTCCGCTTAGTATGACGTATTTTTCACTTCCCTTCGATGTCATTATAAGCGGATCCAACTGTACATACTGTTGGAACTGTGCAACAAAACAGGATTCCAAATAATAAATTACCAGACAAAAAAGATTTCATGAAGAAATCGGTGCCCAGAGGTAGTTATGAAGAGAGAGTTTCTATGCTTGATGGGTATAGATATGAGTTGTGTAGTATGGAAAGATAATAAGATAGTAACCCTGCTATCTACTTATGCTGGAGCATTGCCTGTGGCTAAAGTAAACAGGTATGACAAAGCAAAACGAGAAAAAATTGATATTACTTGCCCATTTATTGTCCAAGAATACAATAAACACATTGGAGGAGTAGACCTCATGGATAGCTTTTTGGGCAGAAATCACATAACACCGAGATCCAAAAAGTGGTACTTTTCATTTATTTTATCTTGCAGTTATAAATGCTTGGATTGTCTATAAAAAAATGCTCAGGGAAGGTGTGAACCTAAAAATAGTCTGCTTACAATGAGCAAATTCAGAAATGAATTGGCCTTTGTGCTTTGCAACAAAGGAACCATCAAAGATGCTAGAAGAGGGCGTCCTAGCAGCAGTACCCTAGAAGAAGAATTGCTGTCAAAAAAATGAAAGGGTTCTCCAGCTCCTCCACCTCCAAAAGACATAAGGAGGGATGGTTCTGAAAATTGGCCAAAAGTAGGTGGGTCACTCCGGTGCAAATATCCCAAATGCAAAGGTTATTCCACAATGTCATGCAGTAAATGTGGAGTTAATTTGTGCCTTAATAAAAATAATAATTGTTTTCTAAATTATCACCAAGAATAAATAATGTACAAGGATATTCTAGTTTTATTTATTTAGTACTGAGCTTAACATGCAGAATTGCATGATGATGGATATTTCCATCATACTATTTTTTAATTATTTCGTATTATTTATTTATACTAGGATTTTTTTAAGTATTTTTCCCTTAATCTAGAGCATAAATTACATCACCCTGATTTATTTCGCAAAAATCTAAAAAATCATGCAAAGAAGGGTTAAGCCGGGTATCCACTTAGGTTCGCCGTGGTTTGCGAACGCGCCCGCTCCGCAAACCAAACATAAGGGTCAATTCCCACTGAAAGAGCAGCGGCCGGCAGCGTCTTTTTGAGGCAAAATATTACGAACTATTTTGAATCTTATCTACGTGATTAAAAAGTTCATAGTCATTTGAAGGCAAAGGAGGGGTAGCGTGGCGTCGCGAGGCTGCACGAGCCTTCTACCGACGAGTCAAAAGAGGCGCCGCGCGGCTGATCGCGGCGCAGCTAGCTGACGTGCGGCCGACCGCGGTGCAGCTGACAGACTCGCGGCTGCGCGCGAGCGATCATTTCCTACCCGCCCGCCCTGCCGCTTGCGCTTGCGATAATTAAATTTTATTTTTCGTTATTGCCTTTTAGTTGGTTGCTAGGATAGGGTCTCATCAAGTGTTCAGACAGGGGAAAACCGATCCGATATCCACTACAATAAATCTGTATTTTGCGTCAGTGATGGCTAGTAAAACAGTACTGAAAAACTTTTTGTAGTTATAGAAGAGGCTACCGCTATTCCAAGGTGCCCGAATATTCACATGCTTGCCATCTTTCGCACCAATACAATTAGGAAAGTTCCATATAGTTCTAAATTCTTCTTCTATTGGGGTCCATAACTGTGGTGTCGGTTTTGGCATAACATGTGGTTGTAAAAATTTCCAAATAGCTCCGCAAGTTTCATGAACAATACTGTGTCCCAATCTATAACTATGAGATAGTGACTGAAAACTGATGGCGCTAGTTAAAAATCTGAAACAAAAACATGTCACCGGTTAAAACTCCGAAAGGTTGTATAGTGATACATACATATATTTACAAAGGCTGCATGTTCTCCGAACGTTCGTCAACCGAACACGTACAACACATATCGTTGTGTTGTTGTTATTGTTATTATAATATTTTCTTTTTTTTTAGTGGTAGAATGCAAAAAACTTTGAAAAAAATTGCGAGACAGCTACAGAAAAAGTCTTCGTTTACGAGAATCTAAAACTGGTTCTGCAAGGTCGAATGATCGCGCTATAAAGTATGAAAACGAGCTACAATTCATTAAGCCTTTTATCCAGAACAAGAAACAGACTACAAATTTGGATAGTTCGCCAGAAGTTACAGACATTGAATCTCAGTCTGTTCCGTCTCCACGACCTTCAATATCAAGACCGCCATCACAATCATCATGGACACCTACTCCTCAAAATGAACAACCAAAACTGTCAACAATGTTATATAAACAGTATATGGAGTCAAAGCTAATGGAAGATGACCTCACTATCAGCTTTTTTCTCACCATGGGCCGTACTGTAAAGAGAATGCCAGCAAAAGTGCAAGCTGAACTAAAGAAAGAAATTTTCCGCCGTGTCAATAATGAAGAGATTAAACTGGCGTCATTTGAAAGTAATGAAGCTCATAACTCATCAACTGATTTGGATACTGGTGCCACAGGAATTTACACAACCGACTCACCGCCATCACCTTATATACCACAACCAATATCTAGAACACCACAAACGCCTTCTACTTACACACCATACCCAATACCTAGGACACCACAGCATACGCATTCAACTTACACACCACAACAGATCAGTAATTTTTCATTGATTGACAATACAACAGAAACAAACTACTCAAATCCTTTGAACGACATGGTCAACGAAATGTAATCTAAACAAGTACCTAATATAATTAGGCAGAATATTAATTAATATTATTATGAAAAATAATTGATTAAAACGACTAATATAAAATAACCTTCTTTTATTTAAAATGTTTTGAGTTTATAAGATATAAAAACATATAGATATTAGAAATATCTATATGTTTTTTACAACAGTCTAGTTAATTAACTGAAGACCGTCTGGGTCAGTGGTAGTATGCTTGACTTCCGATCCAATGGTCGCGGTAGTTAAATTATACAAAACAATATAATTTATTATACAAAATAATACTTACCTGAGGCATATAGACAATCGTTCTTCAACAGATACAGGTATTCGAAAATTTGTTTCGTGTCTCTTGAGGTGTGGCTTTAAGATATTCACTAAGGTTTCAAATTGAATATACATAGGTCATTTTATAATAATCGT
Source organism: Hecatera dysodea (assembly GCA_905332915.2). Taxonomy (NCBI): domain Eukaryota; kingdom Metazoa; phylum Arthropoda; class Insecta; order Lepidoptera; family Noctuidae; genus Hecatera; species Hecatera dysodea. The sequence goes on along the minus strand of HG995290.1, from coordinate 2,592,559 downwards.
AGTACAAATCTGGGCACTGATTTAAATTTTTACAAAATGTTTCAAATTCACCAACTTCTCTTCTTTTCTTCCATAAATCATGTACCCAAAATTTTCTTTTCCTTTTTCTTTCCGTTTTGTTTGTTACTTCTTGTTCTTCTTCTACAGCCAGTGCTATGATACATAAATCCAAATCCACCATATTTATTGCCACACAACTTTCCTTGAGTGAAGTAGATCGCACACTAGTTTTCAAAGCTACCACGCGGAGGCTCATTGCGGCGCCTCGGAATGCCGCGCTGCCTCTCGCGGCGCCGCACTGCCCCGCGCTCAGTCACTTGCTCTTAGGGCCGCTGCGCGCCGCTGCTCTTTTAGTGGGGATTGACCCTAATGGATACGTCGTGGTCGCGGAGCGCGACTGGAGCACGATCGGAGCACGGCGGAGCGCTCGTGAAGCGATTTTTTGCGCGATCTCAAAGGGGAGCGCAGTTTGGCCTCATTTAGGGTGCAGTTCCATTGAGGCGGAGCGGAGCAGAGCGGAGAAGAGCTGTGCCGCGATTCACCAATCACATGGCTTGAAGCCTCGTATCCACTAGGCAACATTTGAAAGTGAATCTCAACATGTACGGCAACGCTGCACAACAGCGCGCGACGTTGCCAGCTGCCGCGCAACATGGCGCGCGGCTTGTTGTTTGTTTAAAGTGCATCGTTAGTTGAGCATCAATTGTTGTTCGTTAGTTTATTGCATGCTGTTGCAGGATTATCACTATCATGGTTATATATTTAATCGAGTGGCAACACACTTTTTTTCTTCACGACTGTCAAATTTAAACTTGACATTGACAAATCAAAGCCGATCGTAATTTTGGAGCGGATGAAAATTGTGTACTTGCTTTGCAGTGTAATTATTTGATTTTCGAAGGTAAGTTGAAACAAAATTAGTTATTTTACGTAATAATTCATCTTCTTTTCAGAACAATTTATAAGTTATAAAAAAACTTTTGGTGTGTTCGGAAATTTTGTTTATTTTGTTGTTGTAAATCTGCAACAATATTCATTTACTAGAAAATGTCCCTGTTTAGATTCTAACTATCACTTTTATGGCGCATTTACATTAGGTCGGTCACCGAAGGCGGCGGCCGCATTCGGTTTAACGGAAACGCTTACCTAAATTGAGTTGTTTACATTGGTCGGTTAACCGAATTCGGCGACTTGATTGATGCGGCGATTGTATATTGAACAGTCGGGTTGCAAGCATCGTCATGAACAGTCTTGTGTTAGAAGGATTTTTAACTGTGTGCGATGTAATACAAGAAGTTTTGAGGAAAAAATTGAAAAAGAGAGGAGAGGCACGGCGCACTCGACACAGACAACAGGCTCGACCGAATACGGCCAAACGAATACCTGTTTATATTAGTCGGTGACCGAATACGGCCTGCAGCCGAATACGGTCTAACCGACTAATGTAAATGCGCCATTATTGGTTTTCAGATGCCAAACTTGAATCAAAAGCAAATAGAAGAGTATTTAGCTCTAATAAATGATGGAGAGAGGTCGGAAGATGATCTTGAGGAGTCGGATACAGAAGGTCATTGTTTAGTTTGGGGGTTGAGTATACCGAAACTGCTTCATTAAATTAGGTATATTAATATATTTATATAATATAATATTGATCCTTTTGTTTGTAACTGTAACTGGCCGTGTGAATGGTAGAAGCGAGAGATGGCAACTGGCGGGGCGCGAAATGCAACGCCACGCGTAGAAAACGCTAGTGATGCGCGCGAGATCAACTCGACTATATTTTAGTGTTGGATTCCAACATGCTCCGGCCTACGAGAGGAACAAGAGGATCAATAGAAGACTAGTTATTCTAGCTACCTTAGGCTAGTACAATAAAATATCAATTAAACATTATCAATAGAATACAAGTTATTCTAGCTACCTTAGGCTAGTACAATAAAATATCAATTAAACATTATCATCTATAGGTAAGATACAAATTTTTGTGACAGATCGTACATGGGTATTCCCTTTGGAATTCGTGACTTCTACCGCTCTTACATGAGCATCATGGCCAGGAAATATTTTGGTTACTCTGGCCATAGGCCACGACATTATGGGTACATTATCTTCTTTTAAAATGACAATTGTGCCTATCTTTATGCTAGGTGTACATCTAACCACTTAGGTCTATTAAAGATTGTATAATTTGATTACACAATTGCCAAAACCTGAGTCTATTTTGAGGAACAGTAGTTACATCATTTTCAGGGTACATTGTTAATGACTGTCCTATTGGAAAATGACCTGGTGTTAAGTAACTCAACGGTCAGCGAGTCAACACGTCCCCTGAGGATGCCTCGTGGAGAGGCGAAACACGTGTCGGTAATGGTGTTGGGTTTTGCATTGCCTTCCTGCATGTGCTTAAAATCCTTGCATTTGCCTGGTAATCTTGCATGTGCATAATATAGCGGGCGGGAGGAAGGTGCATACCTGCAACCCACTAATATTCGCGGAAATTAAAACTAGATATATTATTTTCATTTTCAAATTTAAAATGGATTTCCGCAAAGTAACGCCTGACTCAATCAATTTTATTAAAATCATTTACATCAGATGACATAGGAATCAGAGGCCTTGAGTTTAATATACATTATATTTCTACTAATACAGTGTTTATTTGTTCATAAGTTAATAATTGCTTTTGTAATACCCTTTTCAGAAAATATTTAGTGCTTTTCACAGCAGACTCCCATAGCCCACCCAATGTAGGGGAGTATGCTGGTATAAAATGAAAGTTAATGCCTCTCTGGGCCGCAAATTCACAAACATGCTTTTGGTGATTCTGTGAAAGGCGAAGTTGATATAATTCAGCTAATTGGTTCCTTGCGCCTTTGAAAGTACTAGCGTTGTCAGAGTAGATTTCTTTGGGCAATCCTCTTCTCGAAATAAATCTTTTAAGGCATGCGAGGTAAGCATCTGTGGTAAGATCTGATGTGACTTTGAGGTGAACTGCCTTTGTCGCGAAGCACACAAATACACAAATATAGCCTTTTCCGACCAAGGATCGTCTCACGCGCGAGAGTTTAATATCAATAGGCCCAGCAAAGTCTACACCAACTTTTTCAAAAGGGCGACTCATAGCAGTCACTCTATCCGCCGGCAAGGAAACCATCAGCTGTTTTGAGGCTATTGCCTTCTGTCTGAAACATATTACACATTTATGAATTAACTTTTTGACATACATTAATCCATTTGTTATCCAGTAGTTTTGATTTAAATTACACAATAATAGTTTAGGACCTGCATGCAAAAGTCTTTCATGTTCAGATCTTATAATGCAATTAGTTACATGTGATTCCTTGGGTAAAATCATAATGAATATTAGAATGATGTAGCCTGCCACCAATACGCAGAATACCTAAATTACCAATAAAAGGAAATAAGCTTTGTAGAGAGCCTTTCACATTTTTATTATTTTTTAAACATAACATTTCGTCTTTAAAATAAATTTCTTGTTCATTTTTAATAAGCAACATTAAAGCATTATTCAATTCAGAACTTAAGAGATATTTGTGGGCAATTTTGCCATTCTTTATGTTATTAATAAACCGCATTACGTAAGCCAATGTACGTACCATTTTGTGAATGCTAGAATTATTGCGTATTTGATCGAAAACATTGTTAGGAACTGAAGACAATTGGCTCGCGGAGAATGCTGACCCGGTTTTTGATTCAGGTAAGTTCGCAGGTAAATCTATTTTTAAATTATATTGATATTCACTATCAAGCAAAAATTCAGGGCCATCCCACCACAGGCTGCAAGCATGGAGCTCACTTGGCGTAACACCCCTGCTGATATAATCGGCAGGGTTATCCTCAGTGTTTACATATAGCCACTGACAGTTGGGCATATTTTTAGTAATTGCCTTCACCCTATTTGCAACATAAGCGTTAAGTTTTATGGGTTCTGTATGTAACCATGCGAGAACAATTTGTGAGTCAGTAATAAATAGACATTGCTTATATTATATTTTAATTTGAGCGTGCAATAAACCTTAGCCATCACAATGGAGAGAAGCAGTGCAGCATTGAGCTCTAAGCGCGGTACAGTTTTGTTTTTATTTCGAAGCGGATTTATGCGTGATTTCGAACACAGCAAATACATTTTAACTTTACCATCGTGATTTGTAACTCGCAGGTACACGCAGCATCCATATGCCGTAGTACTGGACGCATCTGAGAATCCTATTAGTTCAAGCTTACTTAATTCAGTTATATTTAAGTTCCTATTAATAAAGATTGGCTTCATTGCAGCTAGACTGGACGAGAATTAACGCCACGCCTTTTTCATATCATCATCAGGCATAGAATCCCAATCAGTCTTGGAAGACCATAGCCTTTGCATTATAGCTTTAGCTTGTACAATGATGGGACTAACAAAGCCCATGGGATCAAACATTTTCCCAATATAGGAGAGGATATCTCTCTTTGTAAAATTATCATTATTGAATATCTCGGGACAAGACATTTTAAATTTATCATCTTTAACTATCAACTGTATGCCCAGAGTCTTTAACGCATAATCATCGCTTTGTAGCTCTAAATAAATCATCAAAATGCTGTTCAGCTGAAGGAATGTCAAACAGAATCCTATTGTCATTGGCTGACCACTTATGTGTATGAAAATTACCTAACTTCAAGAGCTGGCGAATCTGTGACTTAGCCTGTAATATAGTATCTAAATCATTATCTGCATAAAGAATGTCATCTACATATGTACAATTTTCTATAATGAATGAAGCTAGTGGGAAAGTATCCTTATTTTTTGCTGCTAGTTCTTTAAGACAGCGAGTGGCCAGATAGTTTGAGCTTTTCAAGCCATATGTGAATAGTCACATATGGCTTGAAAAGCCAATAAAATTAAATTAAAGAACCAAAATAAATGCATTAGGCTTCAGACAGCTGAAGTCTAATGCATTTAATTGGTTCTTTGGGACTATCTCTCCACAATATGTTTTGTAGTGAGGTATGCTCTGGCTTTACACGTATATTTCTAAACATTTGTTTTATGTCAGAGGTAAATGTATAATCACCACAACGAAGTAATAACAATATCTCAAACAAATCTCTTTGTACAATGGGTCCATTTAAGAGCATATCATTAAGCGATACCTTTTTGTTAGTTTTCATAGAGCCATCAAAAACAGTACGCAGCTTAGTTGTTTTACTGTCAGGCTTCATGACTGCATGATGTGGCAAAAAATATATAACATTTTTGTTTAATTCATACTGCCCAATGTCTACATAACAACCATGATTCAAATTTAAATATTCATGAATGAACTTTTGGTACCCGGAGAAAAATAAAGCTAATAATAAGCTTGGGATCTTTATGCAATTTCTTTTCTAAATTTAAGAATCTTTTAAATGCAAGATTGAAGGAATCACCTAAGGAATCATTGACTTCACTAAGAGGTATTTTCAATGGTAAAGCTACTTCAAAACGATTTTCTTTCAACTGAACAGTGTTATTAAAAATATATTCACATAGCTCTTGCTCCGAAGATCTTTCATCATAGATTTTCGGAACATCTTCTGTTTTCCAAAACTGAGTTAGGGTTTCATTAATATCTGACTCACATGTATGACATTTTAAGTTTACCTTATTGCAGACCTTTGATAAATTAGTATGTGGTATGGTACCTCCAACAATATATCCAAACTGAGTGTTGACAAAATGTGGTTGTGGACTGCTAGCCTCTACTGCATACTGCTGGCGTTCAGGCAGCTCCGGCAGCTCTGATGGCAGCAACCCCTGGAAAAATATGTCCGCTCCCATTAGTAAGTCAATCTCAGCTGGGATATTAAACTGATCATCTGCCAGTTTAATGTCTTTAGGTATCAAAATGTCTGAAGTATATATTGTGGTAAGTTGCATGTTATTTGCTCAACAACATGACATGTGGCCGAGACCTTACATGGATTGTTTATCGAATGAATTTCTAGAGGCAAGCAATGCTTCAACCTCGTTTTTGAATTTGTTATACCAACTACATTGACATTGCTACGAGTAGGTTCCAAATTAAGCAGCTGTAATGCCCTTTGTGTAATAAAGGTCAGCTGGGACCCACTGTCAAGCAGGGCTTTAAGCTGGACTTCAGCGCCATCCCGAGCAATAATTTTCACCTTAGCTGTGGGTAGAAGGATATCATTATTATAGTTATTGCTTGCAGTTAATGAAGCTGTTGACGTTGATCCAGTAGTTCTGTTTTACACACATTATCATCCGTGCCACAATGCAGCAGGGTGTTATGCTCTTCCTTGCACTTTGCACACCGGAAATGATATCTGCACTTTCCAGTGTGTGCGCATAGACAAAGCATACATAGACCTTTTTCTTTGACGAACTTAACTCGCTGGTCTACATTCAATAATTTAAATTTGTTGCAAGAATAGACTTTATGTTTTGACTTACAGTATAAACATGAAGGTTCCTGAGTAGCTGCGTTGGCCACTAGTCTACCAGCGGCTTTCCCTGGCTCCTTCGGCGACTGGCGAAACTGTCTGTGATAGCTCCCCGGCTCAGCACTCTCAAGCGCCAGCGCTCGCTTGTCCATGTAATCTAAGAAGGCTTCTATAGTCGGCTCTTCATCAGCATTCCTCTCGAGTTGAAACGCACGGGAGGTGTATGCATCTAGTTTTCGATACAAAATACACAAAATTACAGCATCCCAAAACTGTACATTAGGCTCCAAGTTATTGAGAGCGGCAAGAGTTTGTTTGACATTTGACACTAATTCTCTTATGTTCGATGCCGTGGATTTAGATAGCGGCTTGATATCTAGCAATAAGTTTATGTGCTCTTTTATTAATCTGTGCCTATTGTTATACCTCTTATTTAATATTTGCAAGGCCTGTACATAACTTTCACCAGTCAAAGATAAATTTTTAATTAAATCATAGGGCTCATCTTTTAGATATGAGCGTAAATAATAAAGTTTTTGAATGTCATCAAGCGACCTATTGTTGTCAATTAAAGAGTTGAACAGGTTGATGAAAAGTACAAATTCTGTGAACTTACCACTAAACACTTGTATGTCAATCGGAGGTAAATTAATTCTAGGCACTGACTTAGGAGCTGAGTGATTGTCGCTAGCACTAGCACTGTTACGGCGATTGAGTTCCTCATCGATAGCAGTGATGATGAAATAATAGCTATTTTCTACTTGCTCAATGTCCTCCATGTCTTCTGGATGGATTATTGAGATTTTTATATTGTGAGACTCATACTGCGTAAAGGTATCTATTAATTTTTGCCGTTTGGCTAATAAGGTTTCCTTGGAAATATTAACTAGTGATTGCGAGCAAGCGGATTGTAACCTCGTAATCGTAGCTTTCAAGTAGCCACGTGCGGCGACTAAATCCTTCAACTCCATTGTAATACTTATAACACCACTGAAAACTTATTAGCTATGGTAGTTAAAATACTTAAATCTTATTGTTAGAAACACAAAACACTGTTCTGCAAAATATTATTACAAGTACACTGCTGGGAGACGCTTGCGGCTTGCGTACACCGAATCCGTCATCGGCCGAAGTATGCTCGGGCGTCATCGGCCGAACTCGGCCGATCAAAATCAAACGTAAGTAAATGAAAGAGAGCGCATACACTGCTACTACCGACGTCGTCCGATGACGCCCGAAAACGGACGATCAACTGACGAGTCCGAACGTGTTTGGATTTTTTGTCAGTTTTACCGGCTACTTTCTGCGATCGAGTCGTTATTTGGATCAAGAATGAATATTGAAAAATTAATTACTTGCATTTATAACAGACCGTCACTGTGGGACAAACATTCAAAAAGTTACAATAATCGAGATATTGGGAAACGTCTATGGGATAAAGTTGCTTCAGAAATGGAAGTACCGGTGGTAGATATTAAGAAGAAATGGAGTAACCTGAGGGACCAATTTCGCAAAGGTACTCAACCAGGTAGATCTGGCTCAGCGGCGGATCACAAATCATCTTCGTGGGCATATTACGATTTGTTATTATTCCTTGCAAAACAAATTGCTCCAAAACCATTAAGTGGGAATTTGCCTGAAGCAAGCGCGAGCCAAGAACATCAAGATGATTCGGAGTCATCTCAGTTTTCTGAGGTGTTATCGGAATTACAACCACGAGCAATACCGCATGTCGAGCATTCGCCTGTTTCACGACCAGAAACTTCAAATTCGAGCCAATCTGAAAATTTAACGTCGCAACAACATACTCCATTACACAAAAATCCTACTCGTGTACCTGTAACGCAAGCTTATCGTTTCAACTCGTCAACTGGGGCCGTATTATGACCTCTTAAAACCATCATGTTTTCGGTGTGAAAAAGAGACGGACGAATAGCACTATCCTTTTCTCACACAGATAACATGATGGTTGGATGGGTGGATGGAAAACTTCAATTATATGAGTCCAGGTCAGCTGATAAGTCAGCAGAAGACCCTGATCGAAACTTTTTGTTAAGTTTACTTCCATACTTAAAAGAAGTGCCACGCAATAGAAAACTCTCTGTTCAGCGGAAGTTGTTAGACGTCTTTATGGAAGAAGAAAGAAATCAACCTCAATATTCTCCCGTAAGCTGCTATTCTTCTGAAGAATTAAGCCGCCCTGCTTCTTGTGAAACGTCATCAAATGCGTCACTTCCGACATACGTTGTTAATTTTAAGGAGCCTTTGTCACTGACCACGAATTCAATGACACTTTCACACACATCCACATCTGCGCAGGGCCACTTGCCACCAGCCACAAACTATAACATACCATCAAATGTGTCACATCCGACAACTGCCCAGAGCCTTTTCTCGTATGCAGATTTAGATATGAACCAACAGTAGGTAATTTTCATTTCACTATGTTGGAATAAGTTTTATTAATACCATTAGATGTTTTGTATTTTAATTTAAATAAAACCACTTAAAGTTTTGTATTTTTATTTTTATTGAACATACCTATTCTAAGACCTAAGTTTACTTTAAAAATAAATTGTTCTTACAAAAATATTCAAAAGCCTTTAAGTATAATTTATTGATATTTATGTAATTTCGTTACAAAAGAACTGTTTGAAAGCTTCACGAATATTATAAGCTTCGGTCGTACTTCTGTTTTGTCCTCTAGATGCAAAGTTTCTTCTTTGACCCGAACTACTTGTTTGATCTGTAGAATAACTGTGCCCTGGTTGTCCTTCTTTGTCAATAACAATGTTGTGTAGTACTGCCGTCCTCTAACTAAAAGGCAGCTAAGCCACAGTTGGTCGTTTTTCACTTTTTAATGTAGTCTTATACAACTTTCGATGCTTTATCTTTTGGTCTAAGAAATTTTAGAGATACAGTACATTGCTGAGCAGTTAAACTACATAAATTTCGTTACTTCCTTAATTAAAAAGCGGCTAAGCCACAATACTTCTCTAGAAAACGTTAACATACTTTAACGGCAAATTGATGTATCATTTTTTCAAAATTTACTTAACTAAAAGTACGTTATCTATTCATGCTTGACTAAAAAGCAGCTAAGCTTCTTTAACTACCTTCATGTATTGTGTCATACAAATAACCATCGGAACATCGTACCTTAACTATAAAGCAGTTATAAAGAAAAACTACACTAGAAAGCAGTTATACGCCAATAGCGACTTTTAAGTTATGTATTGAAATTAGTATTAGCTAAATATCAATCGCTAGAGAGCAGCTAAACGACAATACTAGACTAAAAAGCAGTTACACGCTTGTGACTTGCGTTTGCGTTTGAGCTGCTCAGGCTATAATTCCTTCCTTTTCACTTCGGGTCGTCTTAGCGGACGGACGTGCGGCGCGTCTCTTGCTTTTTGGGCCCACGATTACGACAATGGCGCAAAATAGGCAAAGGTAAACTGACATTATAATATTATTGTAAATGCGAAAGTATGTTTGGATATAAATGGATGTTTGTAAGTAACTCTTTTAAGCAAAAACGAATGGATGGTTTTTAATTTAACTAACTGTATGTATAAATACCTGTTTTTGTTACCATACATTTTTCTGTATTCCGTAATACCTGCAAAGGTAAAACGCGTGCTGCTAGTTTTCATTATGTACTATTTACTATTGTAAAAGGGTTTTAAAGTACCTACCCTGTTTCTAAGTTCATCGTAGTTGTTATAGGTATCTGTTTCGATTGTTGATTGTTTTATACCTACTAGTGCGAAAGAGATGTCGTTTAATTAGTTCATTAGTTAATTAACTGATTATATTTCATTGTATTCTAGACGTTCCTGTGTTTTTTCATCAAGGATCCAAACCATGATGAATAGTGTGTTGGTGGACCAAGACCAGGCGTTGGAGGACCAACGCCTTGAAACTAACAGCATGCCATCTACACGCAATTCGTCTTGCTCTAATATTAGCCAAAAAGAATCAAAGTTCGCCCGCATGAACAATAAAGATTTAGTTAATGTTCTCTACCAAGAACCTTACTCGATGACATCACAAGTATTTCAAAAATTCAATGAAACACAAATCACATATAATTATAGCCAGTCAGAAGAAACTCTGAAGCTTACAATAGAAACATTAACTCAAAAGCTTGAAATACATTCTTTATACTTCCACGAATCGATACCCCCTAGTCTTTCTCCGATGCCATCTTCTTCTCACTGCATTATACCAGAAATATTAGATTATGACAGTGATGACTCCGTTAAGGATAAGAACTACCAACCATGTGACGAAGTTTTTAGTGATGATACTGAATATGGTTATGACATGCAAAGACAAAATACAGTTTCAAACCCTAAAAGTAACCCAATATTGAAAAGGAAAACCTCAATAACTGAAGCGATTCCCAAAAAAATAATAACGCGACGACATACTCAAGAATTTACAAGAACAGAAGAGATTATTGGACATCGGTTACCTAAGAAAAGACATACATCTTTATCTATTATTGATTGTTCGATTTCTACAGATTTAGTAAATTTAGCACCACCATTTTCCACAAAGAGAAAGAAATATGATACCAGCTTGAAAGATAGGTTAGTTGAGAAGGAAAAGGAACGCAGAAGCAAGTACAATGTAAAAACAGGCTGTGATATGAAGTGTACAAAATGTTGTTTATTTATATTTACTCCCGAGGAACGTTTGGATATTAACAACAAGTATTGGAGGATGATGGAAATATGTTCAAGAGCCTAAGAGAAACGCAAAAAGAGCTTTTACTTTACAAAAGAGTGATGGAGTTTTAATGAAGGTATGCAAAGTATTTTTCTTAACTACTTTAGGTTATTCCAAAAAAAATGATAAAACTTTGTTTAATTCTCTTAATCCTGACAAAGATATTGATAAACGGGGCTTGCACGTAAAGACTCCAGCTCTTAATAGAGATATTATTACGGAACATATTGAATCTTTCAATCCATCTGCACCGCACTATCGTCGTGAACACGCTCCTCATCGACGTTATTTGCCCAGCGAAATTAATATTACGTTTATGTATTCTGACTTTTGTTCAAAATATCCAGAATATAAAGTGAGTTATGAGTTATACCGAACACATCTAAAGAGTCTAAACATATCGTTCACTCGACTAGGAAATGAGGAATGCGAAATATGCGAATCTTACAGATTGCATAGTAAAATTGATTGAGTCAGGCGTTACTTTGCGGAAATCCATTTTAATTTTGAAAATGAAAATAATATATCTAGTTTTAATTTCCGCGAATATTAGTGGGTTCCAGGTATGCACCTCCCTCAGCACATGCAGGAAGGCAAAGCAAAACCCAACACCATTACCGACACGTGTTTCGCCTCTCCACGAGGCATCCTCAGGGGACGTGTTGACTCGCTGACCGTTGAGTTGCGACTGAGCATTTAGTTTTTTTTTTTTTTTTTTTGGAATGGACCACTCGCAGTTCAGCACACTAAGGCTGGTTACTGCTCAACCGGACAATCCTGTGGTGGCCTCAAATGAATTTAAGGCCCCCAGCCAGGGCATTTAAGGCCCCCAGCCAGGGCATTTAAGGCCCCCAGCCAGGGCAACTGAGCATTTAGTACAAGGCACCCCCCTTTTATACACTTCCACCGTTGGCTGTTTGTGTACAACTACCCACAAACATTCGCAGTAAAGGGGAAGAAACCAAATTCGTCTGGTCATTCAACAGTGCAAAATTATTATTATTACTATGTTTAAAAATCTCTAATTGTTCCAAAACACACAGCCGGAAACCCTTATCACAAATATGTAGTATATTAAAACTATTGCTGTCGCGCAAAGAATGGCCGGTATCAATTAGATGTTTCGCGAAATTCGATTTGTCCGAATGGCCATTTCTATACGCGGCAACATGTTCCCCATACCTTATGTTAAAGTTACGGCCTGTCTGACCCACATACACCCCGTTGCATTCATCACAGACCAGCCTATACACCCCAGACTTTTTACTATTTTCTAAAATATCTTTTCCGTTACAAATACGGCGTATATTCTGGTCCGTTCTGAACGCTACATAAACGTTGTTTTTCCTAAGTAAATTACTAATTCTATCTGATCTGGAGGTGCATACCTGCAACCCACTAATATTCGCGGAAATTAAAACTAGATATATTATTTTCATTTTCAAGATTGCATAGTCTTGATACAAACCATAATGTTGGCACGCAAGCTATACCCGATTGTAATGCATGTTCGACATGGGCAAAACACCATGACAAATATAAAAAAGCAAGAGAATTATACGATTAACACAAAATTTTGGCACAGAATACTCAACAGATATATTTTAGTTGTGACTTAGAAAAGGTAATTATGTTACCACGACTAGATACGTTTAAATCCATAATTTTTTGCCCTAGACTTACAGTATATAACCAGACATTCGCACCAGTAGGGAAAATCACAAAGGATATGAAACCTTTAGCCGTCATATGGCATGATGGTATAGCAGGCCGTAAACAGGAAGATATCATGAGTGCTTATTACAGCTTTTTACTTAAATTTCGAGATATCCAATCAATCCATTTGTGGCTTGATAATTGTACATCTCAAAATAAAAACTGGTTATTGTTTTCCATGCTAGTCGACATCATCAATAGTGGCTTAATAGCCACAAAAACTATCACTCTATTTTATTTCGAACCGGGTCACACATTTATGAGCTGTGATCAATTTCACCATCAAGTCGAATTATCGATGAAGCGGATAAAGACCATCTATGATTTCACAGACTTTGAAAATGTAGTGGCCTCAGCAAATAAAGGTAAAGTTCTGGTTAAATCCATGCAGCCTCAAGATTTTATAAACTACGTGGGTAACGTATCAGATTGACGCATACAAAATTCAAGTCCCAGAGCGTATCTTAAAAATATGATTCAAGTGTGTTTTAAACGAGGAAGTTTTGATCTCCATTATAAAGAAGCTTTTGATGAAGAATATGTATCTCTTAAATTTTTAAATGATAAATACTTGAAGAACCCGCATTTTGTTTTAACACATCGTACGCAACCGAAAGGAATAGATGAGGAGAGAAAGCTTAATCTTTTAACAAAGTTATCGCCAATTGTACCTAAATATAAGATGTTATTTTGGCAAAATTTACCGATCGGAATCGGATCGAAAGGAAATAATATATCTGAATTGAACCAGAAGAAAAACAAAAGAAACGTTACTTTATACATTAGGATCCGTAGTCTGTAAACATAAAGACTGAAAAAGTGCCTTTAGAATAATGTTTTTTTTTTTATACTTTATTAACTATTTGTGTTTACGTAATAATTACTTAATTTTGATGATACTACACAATTGTTACTAGGTAAGTGCTTATTTACCTAATTTGACTCATTTTAAGTTTTTAATTAGATAGTATTTAAGCATAAAAATGGCCAAATTTATATTTTTTTATATAAAGTCTAATATTTAATTGAATAAGACGTTATGTGTTACGCACAATAATTATATTATTTCAACTTTGCAATAATTATTGATCTCTGATTATGATATTATTCATAAGTGCATAAGAATTTTAATCCAATTTGTGTCATGTGCCATAAAGCTTTCAAAAACGCTAATTACATGTTTATTTTTATAAAATAATTATAATACTGAATACGATTTGTAAAAGTTTCATTAAACTTGTTTTATTTTATTTTATATTGTTTAATTAATAATAAGTTATTTATTTGTTATGTTTCAGCGTATAATTTAATAACCTACACAATTTAATTAGGCGTACTGATTGTCTATTATTTTTTAATAAGTATGTAAATAAAGTTCTGATTTTCATAAAATAGTTTTTAACTTCTCAACTTTTTACCCGCAAGTGCTTACTTAAAAGGCAGTTAACTGCGAGCGAGATGTCTTTAACTGCTTTGTAGTTAAGCATTAAGAGAAGTAGTCTAAAAAAACGTTTTACGTTACCGGGCTTAAAAGCGTTTATAATCCCATAACTGCTTTCTAAGTAAGCAAAGTTACTCTTCCAAGTGTTATTTACTAGGCTATAAGTCTGTTAAAACCCTTTAACTGCTTTATAACTAAGTATATTTTATTAACTTTTACTATAAGTACAAGACTTAGCGGCTACAAGAAATTGCTTTGCTATAAAGCAGTTAAGGTATGTACGGTTAGCAACCGCACATTGTACTTTGACCTAGTTAGAATACTGCAAATTTTGTTAATTTATAAAATATAGTATAGTCACGTACGCAAGTACGTCAGTCTTCGATTTAATATCGAGCTCGCGCAACATTCAACATTTGTAACATTTTTATAACATTTATCATTATTTTCATATTATATTATTTTAGTGCACTTTCGTATGAAAATACTCTTTTGAAAATTAACATTTATTTTATTAACATTCAACATTAACCGTAAGGGTTCATGCCCTTACAAGGTATGTTTAGCGGCCTTATAGTGCAGTATATTATGTGAAAATGATCAAAATTGCTTAGCTAAAAGATAGAAAATGAATTTAAATAAAGTATGATAAATATAAATGAGTGAAATATATCACATAATGTGCAGAAAGACTATGCCTACATATATAACTTGCAACCTTGGTCTTAGGTAACATACTTTTCAAGAGACATCAATTCCCGCTTATTTTAGCGTTTTCTCTGAAGAGAACTACTTTTCGCGCTTAGCTGCCTATTAGTTAGAGGACGGCAGAGTAAACAGATACATTTTACTATAGTTTCAGCGTTTTCTGTAGTTGTCTCTATGCATTTAGTTAAAATTCTCCATTTTTGTGTTATTGTACCAAAAGCGCATTCAATCACTACTCGTGCGTTAGACAATCGTTCGTTGTAAAGCCTTTCCTCTTCTCCAAGGTTAAATTTGATGGGTTGTAATGTTAACTCCTCAAAAAGGTGATGGAATTCGCCCAGTTGCTTCCTGTGTATAAGTATTTCATTAACCCACTCACTCCGACGTCGCCGACGTCGACTTCGACGAACAAAATTGCGGTATAAATTTTCTAAAAAATACGTTTCTTCGAAATCCTCCATTTTTAAAAATACGTCTGTACTCTGTAGTTGCACAGTTCAGACTTCATAAGTTCCAGCGACAACGGCCGTTATCGTCTGCAGTGTATTCAGTTGAACGTTCAAGTTACTCGTCCGAGTAGTTCTGTCCGCCATCAGCCGACAAAATCGGTTTTAGTGTACGCGTACCGTTGCGTCTTGTCTCCAAGATGCGCCAAAAGAAAAATACTTATTTGGCTAAGCTTGATGTCTTCCTATATGTCTGCACTGCAAAGCCACGCCGACGGGAAATATCTATCGTTGAGTGAGCTTGATGTCTTCCTGTATGTCTGCACTGCAAAGCCGCGCCGACGGGAAGTATCTACCGTTGAACTTGATGTGTTCCCTGATGCTCCTTATGTCTGCACTGCAAAGCCGCGCCGACGGGAAATCAGCAGGACAACGTAACGCGTAGGTCGGTTTTGATGATCTTGTAGCTAACGTCTGCACCGCCGACGGAGTCTAGATATTCACCGAAAATTCGCGAGTTCGCGTTGCTCGAAGGACCATGTTTAGTTTAGCGGTTGAGTATACCAAAACTGCTTCATTAAATTAAGTATATTAATATATTTATGTAATATAATATATTCTTAGCGACCAGTAGCTAGGTATATTGAAAAAAAAAACAATTCACTAATTAACGTAGAAAGTTATATTTCTTACAAATTGCTTTTAAACTACAACATGCACACAAGTAAATAGAAATTATGTAACACGACCCAAATCAACACTATAACGTCCTTAAAATACGTCCGTTGCCTCCGAAAGCCAAGCAGACAATCCACCCGTTCGCTTTTTTTTTTTTTTTTTTTGAATGGACCACTCGCAGTTCAGCACACTAAGGCTGGTTACTGCTCAACGTAACCAGTTGAGCAGTAACCAGCCTTAGTGTGCTGAACCACCCGTTCGCAGCGCGCCATGCCTTTTTATATCCTTCCACTCAGATCGGGTAGGTGAGAAGGGGAAATATCTAAGAATATAATATTGGTCCTTTTGTTTGTAACTGTAACTGGCCGTGTGAATGGTAGAAGCGAGAGATGGCAACTGGCGGGGCGCGAAATGCATTGCCACGCGTAGAAAACGCTAGTGATGCGCGCGAGATCGACTCGACTATATTTTAGTGTTGGATTCCAACAGTCATGAGAATTTTTATGAAAATCGAGACGATTTGCTTCACGATCTTGAGAGTCCATTAGAAGAGGAAAATGATGACCCCGATAATGATCCATTCATAGCACGAGACCCGCCATTGATAAATGAAGCTACAGCAAATGACCAAGTGCCACAGGTTCCATTCCCCTCAACAAGTCAAGCTAGTCGCCAAGCAACTATGAGAGGACTCGTATGGAAGGTAAAAAAAATTGTTTTGAATTCTGACCAGACAGCTTTTCATGGAGACACTACATACCCACCAGAACTGAAGGATGAGGCTACTACTGGTACTCCCTATAGTATTTTTTCACATTTTATTACATCAGAAATAGTTCAAAGGATTGTGGAAGAGTCTAATTTGTATTCCGTTCAAAAAAATGTGACTAAACCATTAAATTTGTCTGAAACTGAGCTAAGAAAGTTTATGGCGATACTGATATACATGTCTGTTATAAAATATCCCAATGTTCGGCTATACTGGTCAAATACTGTAGATTTTCAACCAATCAAGGACATAATGACTGTCAACAGATTTGAGACTATTCGTAGATTTCTACATTTCAACAATAACGAGAAACATTTACCCAAGGAACACCCACAACATTATAGGCTCCATAAGATAAGGCCTATAATTATAATTAGCCATCTAAATGAAAAATTTGCTTTAGTTCCTATGGAACAAAGACTCTCAATTGATGAACAGATGTGTGCCACGAAAGTGGCACACTTCATGAAGCAGTATTTACCTAATAAGCCCCATAAGTGGGGGTTTAAATTATATGTGATGTGCAGCGTGAAAGGTTATGCTCATAAATTTGAAATATATACTGGCCAAGAGAATGAACGGCTTCCAGATGAACCAGATTTTGGGCCAGTGGGAAATGTTGTAGTCCGGCTTGCTAGAGGTGCCCCAAAGCATATAAATCATATAATTTATTTTGATAATTTTTACACCTCTGTACCTTTAGTTACCTATCTTGCCAAACAAGGAATCTATAGCCTAGGTACTGTCCAATCTAACAGGCTAGTGAACTGCAAACTGCCGGCTGAATTTGACGGTATTGATTTGACAGCAGTTACTTGGAAGGACAATAAAGTTGTAACTTTTCTATCTTCGTATGTTGGAGCTGAACCTGTGGGCCAAGTAGAAAGATTTGACAAGGCAAATAAGACTAGAATTAAAATTTCATGCCCACATATAATAAAGGAATATAATGCCCATATGGGCGGAGTGGACCTAATGGATAGCTTTATTGGGAGGTACCGAATTGCAATGAGAAGCCGAATGTGGTATCTTCGTATCTTTTACCACTTATTGGACATGACGGTAATAAATTCTTGGCTTGTGTATAAAAATTTAAAAACAACTGAAGCCAATTCATCAGTTCTAAACTTATGTCACTATAGACTGGAACTAGCTGAGGTATTAGCCAAAGTAAATAACTCATTTGAACTCTGCAACAAAAGAGGAAGCCCAAGTACCAGCAACAGTGTTGAAATGGAAATACAAGCAAAGAGAGGAGAGGACCAGCTCAACATATTCCTCCTCTAAGGACATAAGGACTGATAATGTTGGTCACTGGCCTGGTAATTGTGTTCGCAGCAGATGCAAAATGCCTGGATGCAAGGGATACACGCAAACAAGGTGTGAGAAGTGTGGAGTAGCTCTTTGTCTTACCACGACCAAAAATTGTTTTTAAAATTTTCATATGCTGATTCAGGGAAAAATAATAAAAAAAATCGTAAATAATTTTTTCATAGCTATTTTTATTAAAAACCATATGTTGCAGAACTACAACACCATGCTGTTGTAACTCTACGCAACATCAAAATGAAGATAATTCAATGCAACACCAAAATGAAGAAGCGCGAGCAGATCAAACCAAAACAATTCCACAAACTGGGAAAAAAGAAGCAAAGAAGCGGAGTCACGACGAAAAAATTGATGAAGCTTATGAAGTAATGAAGAATGTAAAAAAAAGATTGGAAGACAGAGATGAAATGACAGATGAATTTGATAAACAATAACAACAATAACCAACATCGCCCAACAGCAATCTTCCAAAATCTGCTCCAGATGTGGTCAGGTCCACCGTATAAAATGTCCAGCGATGGGAGCCATCTGTAATAACTGCCACAAGCCGAACCACTTTGCTAAGTGTTGCCGCCTCAAGCAAGTAAGAGTCTTAGAAGAAGAAAATAATATTGGTAATCCATCAGATATATATTTTTTAAATAGTCTATTCATGAATGACATTTCAGTCAATCAGAAAAATTCTTACCATATAACTGGGTCTATAAATGGTAAAAACTTAGACTTCCTACTTGATACGGGTGCTGACACCAAAATTTTATAATACTTAGCAAAGTGGTTCGGCTTGTGGCAGTTATTACAGATGGCTCCCATCGCTGGACATTTTATACGGTGGACCTGACCACATCTGGAGCAGATTTTGGAAGATTGCTGTTCTTGCCTGGGCGATGTTGTACCTTGGTATTGGTATTTTGATCTCTTTGGCGACTGGAACTTCTTTGACGACTGTGGCTATGGTTTGTTTGGCGACTTTGGTTATCTTGGCGACTTTGGTTATCTTGGCGACTGTGATTACCTTGGCGATTGCGGTTATCTTGGCGACTGTGATGCGATTGACGACTGGCGACTACACTTACTGCTTGGCTTGATAAGGCTTGGGCTTGTACTCTGGTGTTTCTGATTGTTTTGGCGAGGTTTACGGCGGCATCAAAAGAAGAAGGTTTTTCGATTAGTAAGCAGAACGCTTACTAATCGAAAAACCTTCTTCTTTGATGAATGAGCAGGACGAGTTCAAATTCCAAGAGAATATGTCTTTTACAATGTCATCGGCGAGACTTTCGAAGTTGCACTGGATGCTTATGTTCTTCAGGTCTGTGGCGTACGTTTCAATTTCTTCATTTGGGCCTTGTTTTCGGTTGAATAGCTTATGTCTTTCGACGGAGATGTTCACTCGCGGGGCGAAGTAATCTTCAAATATGGCAAGAAGATCCTTGAATGTGATCTTTTCGATGTTCGTGTTGAAGGAGTAGAATATATGGAGAGCTGCCAGTCCTATAGTTTGTAACAAAATGGCGACCTTTCTTTTTTCAGATTAATCTTCTAAATCGTTGGCAATCATATAAATGTCAAGACTGGTTCTGTAGTTTCGCCATGCCAATGGCAAATTAGAGGCGTTGATGTCAAGGCTGAAGTTGCTCGGCGGCAGGGCAGACATTTTTTTTTTGCTTAGCTTCTAACGACTTCACGACTTGATCGTTTTGACTACTGGCTCAATGACTTGTGGCGACTCACTTTTTCGGGATGACGCTTCCTGGACTTCTGGCAACTGCTTCTGACACCATGTTATGCAGGTATGCAGGGCTTCATTGAATGAAAAGACGGTGCTGAAGATATTGCATGTCATTTATTCATCTTGAGAACAGGAAGTGTGCGTCGTAGCTAAACATAGACATTAGTGACCATAGACTTAGACAGATTATACATATCCTGACATATGGGAAGTATGTAGGATCAGAACTTCGAAATATAAAGGACGAATATTCTACTCTAATAGCCAAACAATTTATAAATAATATATTGATTGATACTCGCCTTGGAAAGTATCGGCAAAAGTATAATACTTACGGCTATAGTACAAGAAGGCAAAGCACACCCGGCACATCAGCAAGTAATGATGACACCACAAACCAGGACAGTGTTCAGCAAAATAATGATGAAGATGATGTTAATTTTGAATTACGTAATATCATATCAAATTTATAGGATTAATCTACAGTTAAGGTATTCTAAATCATTAATAGACGTTGATTATTTGAATAAAGCTCAATATTTAACCTATCAAATCTTTTATTTTACATGTACTTACCCTTACATAATCTTTTAAACTCTGAATCAGCGCTCTGCAAACTTCTGGTACAATTTTACTAATTAATTGTCTTGATATTTTGAAGGTGTAGGACAGTGAAGTATAGGAATTTCCGGTTGCCAAATATCGAAGTGTAACAGCCAATCTGAGAGAAGCACTAGTTGCGTTTCGAAACTTTGTATCTTGCTTCGATATTATGGGTTCAATTTTTGGTAACAGTATCTCGAAGTCTGTTTTGTTCATTCGGGTAAAATTCGTAAAAGATCCATCAACACTGATCTCAGTGTTGATGGATCTTTTACGAATTTTAAAACCACGTTAAAACCACGTTGGTGGGTTAGAAAATACCTACAAAATAAAGAAAATGTATTCAGTGATCTCACTGAATACATTTTCTTTATTTTGTAGGTATTTTCTAACCCACCAACGTGGTTTTCTTCTTTTTGATTTCGATAAAATTATAACCACTGCCGCTAAAATTAACACAAGTTCCTCTGGCGACATGTTGTCGACGACTGAGAATGTGTGGACAGACAACGTTGTTAAACAAATGTTCCGCGTCAACATTCAACAAGTTGCGAAACATGTTGAGCATCATGTCGCGCGTCAAATGTTGCCTAGTGGATACGAGGCTTTAAATCCACATCTCTTCTCCACTCCGCTTCAAAGGAAACAGCATTGGCGGAGAGGAGCGGAATTCTTTAAAATATCGGGAATACAGGCTAGATTAGACTAGCGCCGAGAGAGGAGCGACGTGGAGCGGAGAGGGCGGGGCGGGGCAGTGCGGAGCGGGGCGGCTCACTCACGCGCATATTTATTCATTTTAGTTAGCGTCCTGACGTCATCAACAGTGCACGCGATAATAGAAAAAAATGGATGAAAAATTTATTGAATGTGTTAAGAAATTTCCATTTTTGTGGGATACAAAATTATCTACCTACAAATGCAATGAAACGAAGGATGCGGCGTGGGAGATTATAGTAAATGAAACGAATATAGAGGATGGTAAGTAATTTATATTTAATTTATACACTATTCATTCAGTCTTCGCAAAATACGGTCTTCCTGCCAGGGGACTTTCCCTTCATTAATAAAATAAGACCGAAATATGTCCCGGATCCGATAGATACAGTCAGAACTTGCATTGTTTGTTAATATCAACGAATCAGTGGATCTGAATTGTCTTGATCTAAATAGTCAGGATTATTTTCAATTAAATAATTATGCAAAACGCATGTTGCTTTTACTACTTTATCAACAGTAGCGACTTGACATTCGAAGTCTTTGTGATACACGTACCATTTTCTCTTCAACACACCGAATGTTGCCTCTATAATACGTCGAGCCCTCGACAGTCTATAATAAAATATTCGTCTGCTTGGATCTAATTGATCTCTGGGATATGGACGCAATAAATTGTATGACAAAGGAAAAGCTTCATCGCCAATAAATACGAATGGTACTGGCTCTCCACCTTGAGTAAGGGGTTTAGGCTGTGGCAAGTTTAAATCACTGCTTTGTAGTCGCCTTCCAAATTCACTCACAGCAAAAAAATTTCCGTCGCTAAATCTTCCCATCGATCCTATATCTGCCATAATTATTTTTCTTCTAGCATCAGCCACACACATTAATACAATCGAAAATCTATGTTTATAATTAAAAAAAGATGATCCTGATTTATTTGGTGCAGTTATGTAAACGTGCTTGCCGTCTATGGCACCAACGCAATTCTTAGATTGCCGCAAGTCTTCGTATTATTTGGCTATTCGATACCAATCATTTTGAGTAGGTACTGGCACATATAAAGGCTGCAAGACGTCCCAAATGCAATTACAAACTTCTTGAATGAGTTTCGTCAAAGTAGATCTTCCAACTCTAAAACTTTCTGCAAGTGTCGAATACTTACTACCCGTTGCCAAATACCTGTAAAATAAGTAACTATAAATAAAGTATTAATATTACCGTTAATTATTTTTGCAGTTAAAACAGCTAAAGCTAAGTGGAAGAAGTTGCGCGACAATCATCGCGATGCCTTAAAAAGACAAAATCATACTAGAAGTGGTCAGGCGGCGAAACAAACAAGAGAATGGAAATATCAAAAACTGATGGAGTTTTTACTGCCACACATGCATAATAGAGTTTGCGCTACAAATTTTAAAAAAGATTCAGAACTTTTGAGGAGCCAAAATTATAGTTGATTTTCTGTGAAGTAAGCCATAAACATATTACGTGTGCTAATTGCATTCGATGTAGAAGAATTGTTTCTCCGATGACGATTTCTAGAAGTTTGCATCACTATTGGGCGATTATAGTCTTTGTCAGTGTGTCCATCTATGTCGATTATAATATTATGAAGGAGACATAATATGGCTTTAATTATAATACATGCATTTTGATAATTAGTTTCAATGGGTTTATTTAAGACTAACTGCTGCCTGCGACTTCGTCCCCGTGGAATCCCCGATTTTAAAACATTATTTATCGCTGCTCCGCTCCTATTGGCTTAAACGTGATGATATATAGCCTAAAGCCTTCCTCGATAGATGGTCTATTCAACCCAAAAAGAATTTTTCAATTCGAACCAGTAGTTCCTGAGATTAGCGCGTTCAAACAAACAAACAAACAACCAAACAAACAAACTCTTCAGCTTTATAATATTATATATAAGTATAGATACGCCATTTTGCATTCATTATTCCAAAAGCACATTCTATGCATTTCCTTGCACGACTGAGTCGTCTATTAAAATTATCGTTATCGACAGTCAGATTTGTTGACGGGAATGGTCGAAGTAAATTAGTTTTTAAAGGATATGCTTCATCTCCTATCAGCACATACGGTAGGGTATATGAAGACCCTGGAACCCGACTTTCTGGCGGAATATTGTATTCGTCACTTTCGATTAGACTATTTATCACTGAATAGTGAAATGTGCCACCGTCACTTTGACGACCTCTCCCACCTACTTCCACTGCTATAAACCTTTTGTGTGCATCCGCTACCCCTTGTAAAACCACAGAAAAGTATCCCTTATAGTTGTAAAAGTTAGACCCAGTGTTAGAAGGGCACTTTATTCTACAATGCTTCCCATCTATAGTTCCAATGCAGTTTGGAAATCCCCATAATTCAAAATAGTCATTAGCAATCTTTTCTTGATCTTGTACTGACAGTTTTGGCATATGAATATTTACAAACTCAGTCCATATTGCTGAACATGTTTTAACTATTATGTTGGATACTGTTGCTGTACCTATGCGGTAGTGATATGCCAATCTTCTGTACGGTATTCCGCTGGCAAGAAAACTGAAACAAAATAAAATAAGTGAATTTTATTATGTAATGTCCTAAAAACACATATAATATGAGGCCATGAAAACCAGAGTAGCCTATAAGCAACCAACCAATAAGGATATTGGTAGATAGGCTACTCTGGTTCTCATGGCGTCATATGTAGATGTGATTATATGTATGTATGAGTATGTCTGTCTAATTCGTCAGCATTCTAAATAATTAGCCTGAATCGTTTGACCCAGTCAGATTTATTGTTTCATTTAATATTTTTACCTTGACGATTGTTTCAGTTACAGAAGTTAAAAAAAAATGGAAGCACCTTCGCGATCAGTACAGAAAGGAATTGAAAAAGAAGCCCACACCACGGTCGGGTGCTGCAAGTGACGACACCGAATGGATACCGCAATGGAAATATTATAATTTGATGAGATTTCTTCAAGACGAAGTTTTGCCGGCACCAAGTTTTGGTAATTTATCTCAAGATAGTATGTCACCACTGTCTACTATTAATGATGATGATGATGAAAGAACGATAGAATCACGTCCATTTTTGTCCATTGATATGAATCTGTTGACGTGTGATAGTACACCTCGACGTTCACTTTCTGACCAGAGGAATGAAATGTTGC
Source organism: Hecatera dysodea (assembly GCA_905332915.2). Classification (NCBI taxonomy): domain Eukaryota; kingdom Metazoa; phylum Arthropoda; class Insecta; order Lepidoptera; family Noctuidae; genus Hecatera; species Hecatera dysodea. The sequence goes on along the minus strand of HG995290.1, from coordinate 2,568,063 downwards.
GATTAGTTGCGATTAGAAAAGGAAAAACTTGAATTAATAAAAAAGAATTGAAAAATGATGAAGATTACATGTTCTTTATGAGTATGCTACCTCCGTTTAAAAGGTTAAAAACCCTATAAAAACTTCGATTTCGTCACAAAGTAAGTGAAATGATACTGGAAATGACAACCCAGAACGAGTACGCTAATATTTTTGATAATAATACACCTGTTGTGGGCGATTATGTTGTATCTCAACCTACTAATACTTTACATCGGATTCACACAAAAGTGGTGATTCGTCGAGCATGTTACCTTGTGCCTCAAGACAAATATCAGGACCTAATATTTCTTTTCAAGATGAACACAGGGCTCCTGCAGCGGCAGATGAAAATGAAAGTTCTGCACAGTAAATTTGTAAGTTAATTATTTTTCTAAAAAAATGTTATAAGTACCGTATAAGTGTTATAAGTACATTTGAATCAACCTGTGATTTTTTTTATAATTTAGAACTCTTAAAGAGGTAATACAAAAAGTTGTTCATATAAACTAATTTTGAAACATTCACTCATTTAACCATTTCAACGCCAGAGCAAAAACACATGAATCTGCTCTCAACGCCAAGTCAAAAATTCCGCGCAAATACCTACGAAAGAAATAGGGATTCCAATACTACATCGATATTCAATTGTATTTTTTATTTTCGTCTCCGATTTCAAAACATAATGTCCTTATAACATTGAAATTTAATTCAAAATTACCCTTGTAGGTATGTAATCAACGATAATAGCATACAATATTTTAATTAAATGTAATACAGTATGTACTTATTTGGATTAACGAATATCGAAATTCGACCCAACCCAAAAACGCAACTTTTTATTCTTACTTTAAAGTCAGTAGTAACTTTTCTTCGGCACATATATTGCTGTTACAAGTACTGATGCGGTGTTGTATTTTGTTTACTATATAATCAAAAGTTGTATTAGACATGTGTGTATAACCATGAAATACATCATAACCTCTTTCTCTTATTGACTTATAAAGAGTTGCATATTCCCCAAAATTCTCATGTTCTGTTGATGTAAACACTGGGCCACTTCTTATATTAAATAATTCACTTTTTAACATTGAATTTTCTTCTAAAAAAAAGTCGATCATATCATACTCCATTGCGACGGTGAGTACATCTGTGGTGCGCGATTTCTAAATAAGACTGACAGAAGATTCCGCCTCGGACATAGCTTCATCGAGAATTGCCGCTGCGTGCGCCGCCGCGATAAACGCCGCGTGGGACGCGTCGGTGCCATCCGCGGACTCGGCCGCAAAAAACGCCCTAAATTCAAACAAACGCTTTTAAATCGCTTCTCCGTAAACGCACTCATACAACGCCATATATTTATATATTTATTTATATATATATATATATATTTATATATATATTTATTTTATGTGCTTTTGGCATAACTTATAAGAAATGGCAAATCTATACTTATAATAAATCTGTAGAGAGGTCAATTCTGTACAAGGAATATATTTTCAAAATAACTATCAGGGGGTGATTAGTGATCGATACTGGTGCCAAAAATGCAATCAGTAAATTTTTTGTCTGTCTGTCTGTCTGTCTGTCTGTATGTTCTTTATAGAAACAAAAACTACTCGACCGATTTTAACGAAACTTGGTGCAATTATTCTTCATACTCCTGGGCAGGTTATAGTATACTTTTCATCACGCTACAATCAATAGGAGCAGAGCAGTGAAGGAAAATGTTGGGAAAACGGGAGAAGTTACTCCATTTTTTAAGCTTCCGTCGCGTGTGTAGCCTTAATGGTTAAAGTTACATAGAAATCATGTATTACGGAAATGTTCTACATAAAATTATCTAAAAAATATCCCGAAACAGCATATGTCTATTTTTTGTCAATTTTAAACCGATCGGGCTCAGAGTTTCAAAATCGGGGGTAAAGTAACTATTCCACGCGGACGAAGTCGCTGGCAGAAGCTAGTATTAAATAAGCCTATTGAAACGAAAAAAGGACATGCAGAAATTATTATAAAGACGTGCTGTTTATTGCATAATATTATTATTGATAAAGAAAAACCATCTGATTGGGATTATACCATCAATCTATCGTCATTTGGAAGGGTCAGGAGGTCGGGCCGTATCAACAATCGAAGTACAAATAACGCCGTAGTGTTAAGAAACAAAATAAATCAATATTTATGGGACAAGTAATTACTGGGACACTAGTTATTGTTTAAATCTTGTTTTAACTCCGCCACTAAGACATTGACACTGACCCTTGTTTTAAATAACAATAAAATAGTTACCTGTACATTCTGGGAATTTCTACTTTATTTCTGCCCACAAACGTTTAATAACTACTTTATTTTTGTGTGCTCCATGTTTAGCCATCCATATTGCAGGACGTGCTTGAATTTCGGATACAAACAACTCAACGTCCATCGTAGATTCATAGAAAAACCTCTTTAGATGAGCTATCAAAACAAACTGGTTTGAACGTGTCGCAGGGATCCCTTCTTTTCGCATAATGTTTTTTGTCCTAATATACTTCGGCATAACGATTTTGGCACAATTTGTTTTGGCATAATAATACTTTGGCATAATTTTTTTAGGCATACATTTTATGTTGGCATAATCATGTTAAAGACTAATTTGTTTTGGCATAAATTTGATTCGCATAACGTTAGTAGACCTAATGACTATTAGCATAACGTTAGTAGGCCTAAAAACTTTTAGCATAACGTTAGTAGGCCTAATAACCAATTAGCTATAGTACCTGTAACAATCAAATAATATTGTTGGTTAAAAAATTAATATGCTGTGCAACAAAAGTTAGTCACAGAACCGAATTGCTGCAAAACCGACTTCACGTAGTCTTGTTTGTCCTACCCCTAGAGTGTTATTTAAAATCGCGTAGGCGCGTAGGGGCGAGGCGGCCCGCGGGCTGAGGAGCAGGCGGCTGCGAGCGAGCCACCGAGGCTGAGGCTGGCCGGCGAAGCCGGCCAACAAGCCGAAGCTGCGGTGGTGAGCGAAAGCCGTCTGCGACGATTAGCACGCGTGGGGCCGCCGGAGGGCCGCAGCGCCGGAGCCGTCACAGAAACCCTGCCTGCTGCATGCTGCTTGCTTGCTTGCTTGCATGCTTGCTTGCATGTTGCATGCTTGCTTGCATGCTGCATGCTTGCTTGCATGCTGTATGCTTGCAATGCTTGCTTCCTACAGCGAAAAAATACTCACAAAATTGTTCAATACGTTATAATATATTAATATTTTATATATTACCTGATTCAGGAGATATGGCTTTTCTCCAATCGATGCGTTATTTATGCTTAACTTTTATGCTTTAGGATATTATGCTTAAAGAAGTTATGCTTTAGAACTTTATGCTTAAAAAAGTTATGCTTTAGAACTTTATGCTTAATAAGTTTATGCTTTAAAATATTATGCCTAATCATTATTATGGTTACAGACATAATGCTTAAAAAAATTATGCATGAGCTGTTATGCGTAATTATATTATGCGAAAAAATAATTATGCCAAACAACATTATGCTAAGTTATATTAGGTCTTAAAATTTTATGCTAATGGATAGGGAACCCGTGTCGCACTGTCATGAGCGAGCACCGAGTGCACTAGTATTGCCCCCGTCTCCCGCACCTCGTCCGATGTCCGTAGCGTGATTATGTAGCCACTTGACAGCGGACCCACTAAAACTGTAACTTTGAACTTCTCGCAAAATTAATCGCTCATTCATTGAAATTCGCTCAAATAATGTAGCCATTTAATATAACTGACGAGCATTTGTTTTTTACGCTCTGAAGTACAGTTGTAATGTAGCCGCTATCATAACAAAGACTCAATTTGAATCAGTCGTTTTCTTAAAATGCGATCAAATCATCCATCGCGGTTTACTATACGCATAATGCCACACGCATATTTAGCAGCACTATTGAACTAGTCGTGCCAGTGAGAAATTTTCTAATAAATTCGCTTCAATTTCGCTCATATGTTGATGTAGCCGATGCCTTTTTTTTTTTTTTGGATGGGAAATCATCAAATACCCCTCCCGCCCTGGGTGGAACGGTAGGGAGTGTCAGACTTTTACTGACTAAAACCCACCCGTGATCCTTCTTGTGCCCTATGCGTTCCAGGGCCGCGGTAACTCTTTCGAACAAATTCCGCAACCCTAGCAGGCACCGACCCTATGGGGCCCCGTCCTCGGTGCTGACGGCTCCTTGCGGCGCGCGTGGAACACAACGCGTCGTCGACTCAACCTGGTATCGGACGGTGAGCCACCCACGCTCACTGTCCCCAGGCATCAGCCACTGCGCAATAGCACAGCGGCCGACTTGTCTCTGGAGGAGGCCGAAATGGGACCATTACTGGCACTCCATCTCAGCACCCTCCCGAGTGTTGGGAGTCGCAGCACCCGCAGCAGAAGCGGCAGTGGCGGCGACGGAAGCCGCGGCGGTGGCAGAGGCGGCGGCAGCGGCGATCCTCTTGCCCCTGGTCGGGGCGGATGGCGCGCAGGCCCTTCCCCCAGCCCAGTGCTCGGCCGGCTTGCCAACAGCCGCATATGCAAAGCAGTGCGGCGTGGCCTCACACGAGCCGGCCTTATGACCGGGCTGACCACAGCGGAAACAGAGTCCGCTGCGGCCGACCTCCGAGGGGCACATAGCTCCCGTGTGGTTACCCACATGGCAGCGGTAGCACCTCAGAGGTCTGGGTTCCAGCAGTTTTACCCGCGCAGACACCCATCCCACCAAGAGCCTTCGGCCCTCCGACACAGTTCTGGCCGCCGTCACGGGGCAGCTCACCACAAGGGTTTGCATGCCCGTGTCGTCAGGCCGGAGGGTGCCCGCCTTGACGAGCTCGGCAGAGCACCCCACAGTCCTGGCGACGGCGGCCACAACTTCCTCCTCCGTCACGGAGTCATCCAGGCCCACTATGCGCATGTCGATGCGCTTAGTCTGCCTGGACACCCGGACCTCGTCCGCGGGTAAGACCGCCCTCAGCCTTTCGGCCAGGGCGTCCGCGAACGGGCCACTCTCCGCTCCGGCGAGCTCGAGCTTCCGGGCACCGGTCAAGGTCCTCCGGACCCCGATGCCCCCGCTGATGCCCAGCTCTTGGAGGCTCACCGCCTCCTTCGCCCGCTTCAGTACGGCGAGATAAGTCACGCCCCTCTGTTCCGCTTCCGGCTGCAGTGTGAGCACTACAGCCGCGGATTTCGGGGCGCGAAGCCTCACCGCAATGGCGTTGGCCTTCCGCCGCTGCTTCTTGGCCTTGCTCTTCGCCGCTTTCTTGGCCCGCCGCTTCTCTCCTCGGCCGCAGGAGGGTCCGAGGGTGGGGGTGGCGGCGGCTGCGGCGCCACTGGCGCAGCAGCATTAGCCGCTCCCTCTCCAGCCTTCCTCCTTCCCCTCTTCGCCGGGGCCGACATGGTCGTCGCCGGCGTCGCAGGCGCCGGCGTCGCAGGCGCCGGCGTCACAGGCGCTGGCGCGGCTACCGCCTTGGCCTTCGCCGCCTGGCCGGACGTTCCCGGGCTGGCAGCCACCGCGGCTGCATACGAGGCCGCCTTCTGCTGGCCCGGGGGCCTCTGTGTCGCCGCTAACGGGGGACGCCGGAAAATGCCCTCCAACACTGAGAACTGCTTCCGGAAGGGAGCCAGCTCCTGCCGCACCAGGCTCCGCACCTGGCTCAGCACCCGGCTCCCCTCCAGCGCCGCCGGACTCAGCCCCCCCTGCGGCTCCTCAGAGGCCGCCCTAGCTATCCCCGCCAGGTCCCTCCGGAGCGACTCATTCTCCCGAACGAGTCGCTCCGTAACGACCGCGAGGCGGGCGACCTCCGCCCGCAACTCTGAAGCCTCCTTTGAGGCAGGCCCGTTGGCCGCCGCTGCCGCCTTTGGCCGCGCTTATGGCCTCCCGCTTCGAGGATTGCTTCTTCTTAAAAGCCACAGCGCGGATCGCGGCCTCCACTACCTCCTCAAAACGGGCCCTCTGCTCCTCGGCAGCGGGAGGTTCCTCTCCCGGGTACTCCGAGTCGTCAGAGTCGAGAGGAGGCGGAAGAGTAGGGGGAGCCCTGCGACCGCTCCCCCCAGGGCGACGCCCCTCCTCCACCAACCTCCCGGCCTGACGCTCCTCCCGGGTAGAGGGGGCCAGCCCCTCCCTGCCTCACAGCCCCTGCCCCGCCTAGCGGTGAGGATCTTGCGGGCGGAGGCGAACTCGCCCTCGGAGGACGACTCCTTGTCGTCCTCCCGTCTGGGCCGCTTGCGGACGAGCTTGACGCCCTCCACAGCGACCCCCCTTCCTCCGTCTTCAGAGCCCGCCGAGCTGACCGTTACTAGGTCTGGCGCGGAGCCGGAATCCGACTCCGCACCACCCCGGCGCTCAGGCGAACCCTCCACTACGCAATCGTACGCCATCAGCTCGTTAAAGGAGGCGGACTCGGATGACGACGATTGGGAGCCTCCTCGGCTCGTGTTGCCACTGGCAAGCGGAAGGCGTTTGGTGCCCACCCCAGAGTACGGAGGGCAGCCCGCCGAAGCGGGGTGGGATTCCCCGACCGCTGAGCAGTCGGGACCCACCTGGGGACTCATTTTACAAATGCCTTTTTTCTTCATAATTTTCCTTTTAGAGGGTGCGGTCCCTTACTCCTACGCCCTTTTTCCATCACAGGGCTTCTCCTCCCACCCGCTCACTGCCTTCACAGCCACGTCTGATGAGCAGACGCGTACCAGAAGGCAGCGAGCGGGATTCGCGTGTGTGTCCCTCTTGGTCTGATCCCTCACTTGCGACCTTCCGGCATGAGTGGCTCTACCGGGAAAGCTCGCAAGATCATTGAGACGCTCAAGCCCCACCACGACGACAACGTGGAGACACATTCGGTGGGGAAGGAGAAATATCTGAGTTTAAAGTTTCGTTTGAATTTTTTAACGAGCATTTTGAAAAATTCAAGAATCGTTTTCATTTCAAAAAGATACCCTAATTGAGCAACTGCGGCACGATATTGAAAACCTGCAGCAAAGTGTTAGAGAACTTACTACTCGATTAAGTATCGTAGAGCAAAACATGCGTGATAGCAATGTGGAAATCAATGGCATACCTGAGGATAATTCTGAAAACCTGATAAAGGCTCTGAAAAAAAAAAGGCTGACGTCACTAGTTGTGACATTGGCGACAATGATATTATGCAAATTACAAGAGTGGCAAAACTAAACAAGGAAAGTAGCCGTCCACGCACTGTGATTGCTAAGCTGCACAGCCCCCGACAACGCGACAACTTGCTGGCTGCTGTAGGAGTCTTCAACAAGAAACAATCCTCGGACAAACTGAACTCAAGTCACTTAGGCATCGCAGGTAACCCTGTGCCGATTTTTGTTAGTGAACATTTATGCCCAGCTAGCAAACAACTACATGCGGCTACACGAAAACTGGCAAAGGAACTGTCCTTCAATTTTGTCTGGATACGTAACGGGAGAATCTTTGTACGAAAAGATATTTATTCAAAGTCCATACACATTCGTGATCAAGACAGTCTGAAACTAATGAAAACATCTGATACATAGTTTAGGTTTAGTTTTAAGATTTGATTTCTATATTTAACAATGTTCCTGGCTTTATATAATTTCGCAATGCTTAATATTTATTATCAAAATGTTCGTGGGATGAGAACTAAGACTGAAGATATTTTTAAAAATGTTTTGTTGACTAGTTATGATATAATAGCTTTCACAGAAACATGGCTAAATCCTAACATTTCTAATGGTGATTTCTTGGACCCACGGTACATAGTATATCGAAGAGATAAACTAAGCTCTAAGGTCTCAAAAAAGGATGGAGGTGGGGTCATGTTTGCTGTAAATAATAAAATTAAATCTAAAAGAATTAAAAACTGGGAGAGTGATTTAGAAGATTTGTGGTTATCTGTGGAGTTAAATGTAAATAATTGTAATAAGAAAATTGCACTTTGTCTTATCTATATGTCTCCACCAATTAAACTAGACTCTTTACAGTACTTTTTAAATAATGTCAATAATGTATTGAATTGTGTCGATGATGTTGTGATTCTTGGGGACTTTAACTTAGGCTTTATTGATGGGAACCGGATAGATGATGAATTACATCTCTCACCATCAAATTATGAAAATTCACTAGGTTGCTCACTGGTAGACTTCCTGTCAGTTAATGAACTCCATCAGTGTAATAACAGTCTGAACACTGACGGAAAAGTTCTAGATTTAGTGTTAACCAACATAACAAACTTAACAGTCACTAAGCCCAATGACCTGCTTAGTAAACTTGATTCATATCACCCAAACTTACTAATAACAATTCCATTCTTATGGAAAAACGCTAAAATCGTTCCGGTCTTTAAAAAAGGTGACCCTTCAAACGTCAAAAACTACTGCCCTATCTCAATCTTATCGTGCTTTGCGAAAATATTTGAGTCTCTTATCTGTCCAGTGATCACTCGTCATATAGATAATATTGTATCGCCTAATCAACATGGTTTTAAAACTGGACGCAGTGTTGAGACAAACCTTGTTGAATTCGTATCAGACGTGACACTAGCTCTTGATAAAAGGTTAGAGGTGGACGCCATCTACACCGACTTTAGCAGTGCGTTCGACAAAGTCGACCATTCTCTGCTACTTGCGAAGCTAGAATACAATGGTATACATGGTTCATTGCTTAACTGGTTCTCGTCTTATCTGGCTCGGCAATCGCAGATTCTTGTCGTGAATGGTTATGAATCTTACCCATATTATGCTGAGTCAGGAGTTCCCCAGGGTTCTCATCTAGCCCCAATTCTTTTCTCGCTCTTCATCAACGACATAGCAGACGAAATCCACCACTGTAAAAATTTATGTTTGCTGACGATCTAAAAATTTACAGAACCATCAGTTCAAGTGAAGACGCTATACTAATTCAACACGATATAGATAGGATTGAACGATGGTGCAACTCGAACCTTATGAAACTTATTGTTCATAAATGTAAAAAAATGCAATATTGTAAAAAAAAACAGTCCAGGACTGACTCATAAAAAATAAATGGAATTCCTGTTGAATCTGTGAAAGAGATTCGCGATCTTGGAGTTATCATGGACGAAAAACTTAACTTCAGAAGTCACATTGATAGCATAGTAAATAAATCAGCACGGCTATTTGGATTTCTTAAGAGAAGCACTAAGAGTTTTAAGCTTGTAAGAACCAACATTGTTTTGTACAATGCATTGGTTCGCAGCCATTTAGAATTTGCAAGCGTGGTGTGGAGCCCGCTCTATGCAGTACACTCGCAAAGAGTTGAAAGTATCCAGAGGGCTTTCACGAAGCACCTAGCATATACCTCTGCTAAAATTTCTCCCAGGTGTCCGTATGAACAACGTGTTCGATGTTTTAATGTAGATTCTCTGCGCGATCGTCGACTATAGTAGGATATTATTGGGCATCTCACCCCACCTTCCGTTCCTTCGGCTCACTCCGTTCGCCTCCGTCACTCTCGGTGTGGTGAATTGCCCAATAATATCCCACGGAGTGGGCGCCGTTCCACATTTCAATAGTAGTCAATGGAGTGAGCGCCGTTCCACATTTCAATAATAGACAATGGAGTGAGCGCCGTTCCACATTTCCGTTCCTTCGGCTCACTCCGTTTGCCTCCGTCACTATTTTACCTTGTTATCTTAAGTCACATCAAGTCGAAGGGATTAGTCAGCCTAGACACTGCTTTTTCGTGTCTAGCTGCTTCCAGGGTGCGCCACGAGGAGGCTCCTTTCATGCACCCCGCTAACCTAAAATTCAGGACAGATTGTCTCATGTCTCTCCACAAAAGTAAATATCACTCTGTTTTGTGACCAGATTGGCTCGAGGACATCTGAACGTTAGGATATCGTATACATTAACCTAAAATTCAGGACAGATTGTCTCATGTCTCTCCACAATATTAGAGATAGCGCTTTTACACACATCACTCTGTTTTGTGACCAGATTGGCTCGAGGACATCTGAACGTTAGGATATCGCATACACTAACCTAAAATTCAGGACAGATTGTCTCATGTCTCTCCACATACTTAGGGATGGTGCATTCCCGCTTAGAATAACACGCATACCCGTTTTGTGACCAGATTGGCTCGAGGACATCTGAACGTTAGGATATCGTATACATTAAACTAAAATCTGGGACAGATTGTCTCACGTCTCTCCACGAAAGCAAGAAATAGCGCATAGGCACATATGCACATTCTATTTTTAGTGACCAGATTGGTTCGAGGACATCCAAATTTTAATTTAATCTATTCATATTAACGTGTAATGAAGTGTACATCACACGTTAACAAACAAGGCGTTCGCTGTTTGAACCGCTAGCCTAAAATTCAGGACAGATTGTCTCATGTCTCTCCACAAAGTTAGGGACGGTGCATTGTCGCTTAGGATAACACTCATACCCGTTTTCGTGACCAGATTGGTTCGAGGACATCTGAACTTTAGGATACCGCGTACATTAAACTAAAATTTAGGACAGATTGTCTCATGTTTCTCCACAAAAGTAAAAAAATGCACACCCTTAGGTCCGCATACATTTTTTTTTTCTGTGGCCAGTTTGGCTCGAGGACATCTAAATTTTAATTTAACATATTACAGACGATACATCCTTTTCACTTTACACGATAACATAATCAGGGTTCTATCTGAGCAAGCCAATAACCTAAAATTCAGGACAGATTGTCTCATGTCTCTCCACATACTTAGGGATGGTGCATTCCCGCTTAGAATAACACGCATACCCGTTTTCGTGACCAGATTGGCTCGAGGACATCTGAACTTTAGGATACACGTACATTAAACTAAAATTTAGGACAGATTGTCTCATGTCTCTCCACAAAAGTAAATAGCGCTTTTACACATATCACTCTGTTTTGTGACCAGATTGGCTCGAGGACATCTAAATTTTAATTTAACATATTACAGACGATACACCCTCTTACATCAACACGTAACAGTGAAGTGGTAAAGTTAGGGACGGAATATCAATCCTTGCTTTGCATTCAGAAATCTAAGGTGTAAATACACTTTACAACGGCAGCCGGATCAGAAACGTATCTTACATTATACAATCTAGCGTACAAACTGTGTGCGTCAATGTGTTCCGTTGACGGTAACCGTACCCGGTGGTTGCTACATAGATGTAAATTACCTTTATGTATGAGTCTGCTTTTTTAGTTTGAATCGGCAAAGTTCAATTTCAATGGAATGAACACTTCCCACACGAATGTACACGTACACATAAATTGCATTCCATGCATTTCTATTGTAATTTAACATAACCATCATGTTGTAAACCGTAAATTGGTCTTTTGTGGAATTACCTATTTGTGTAATTAATTCTAGTTTTAACGTGTTTCATTCTTCTGGGTACTAAGATAATATATTTTTATACTTTTATTTACATAATATTTTTTATATCTGCCACTTTTTATCGAGTGCGATTTAAACTTAATTATAAGTAAGATTATAGAATGATGAATGATGGTAGAATAAAGTCATTTGGGATAATAGGAGTAAAGAATAAATGGATAAATACTGGGAACATTGTAATAGTAAACTGAAGTTATTATTGATAAAGTCGACAACTATGAAATCATAACTCAGACACGTACGTTCGATTCCCACACGTTATATTTTCTTGGATTCTTTCATAGTGGGTTTAGGTGATTATTTAATCATACTAACTTACTCCACAATAGTATTTATTTGATGATAAAATAAGTTCTGAGTACTTCTGAGTTTAACTGCAACTTAACATGACATGCATCGGCGACATGGATTGGTTTGTTTGTACGTTTTTAAAAATTGTTATGATTTATTTTCAACAACTTACTATGCTCAGAAATTTACTTTCAACGGAACAATTAAAAAAAAAATCTTTAATATGCACCTTACTGACTTGACTTTTGTTAGTTTCACCTCTCACATAAACGTAATTGTGAAGTTAAACATTCTCAACAAACAAACATCAAATATTAAATTAATTATACATATTAGTTTAGTAATGAATCATAAAGCATACCAGGGATCGGGTTCACTTTGTCGGCTTTGTTTTTTCAGTTCTCATGAATAAATTGCAGTTTAGCAAATTTGATATGCAATCAATTCAGTTCAATATGACGTAAACGTCATATTTTTTTATACAACTGTAAGACATGTACTTTGAGTTTATAATTGAAATGACCTATTTTATGCTAACATAGTATTAATTGTGAATATAAACGAATTAATTTCAATCAATAAATTTCATTCGCTCCAGAATCTTCAAAGTGACAAGTAGTTCCTACTAGCGGTGCTTTAAAATCACACTTTCTAACATGTAAGTAAGTACATACTTCTCAATTTTAAATTTGCTGTCATAATGCTCAGCTACGGACCTGGTTTTTGCCTGCCGGCTGTTGAAAAATGATCATGTTCTATATATCCATCATGACTGTTACTCAGCTACGGACCTGGTTTTTGCCTGCCGGCTGTTGTAACTATCATGTTCTATCTGTCCAACATGACTGTTACTCAGCTACGGACCTGGTTTTTGCCTGCCGGCTGTTGTAAAATTATCATGTTCTCTATATCCATCGTGACTGTTACTAAGCTACGGACCTGGTTTTTGCCTGCCGGCTGTTGTAACTATCATGTTCTATCCGTCCATAATGACTGTTACTCAGCTACGGACCTGGTTTTTGCCTGCCGGCTGGTGTATCACTAGTCCTAATTCATTTTACTCAATTGAAACAATAATGTATTTATCTAATCGCTACCCAGCTACGGACCTGGTTTCTGCCTGCCGGCTGGTGTATCGGTAGCCTTAATGAAGCCACAGTTATCAGTTACAAAATGAATCTTTGTGTTTCATTTCAGGTCCGACTCTGATTCAGAATTCCAGACACGGTCTGCAGCTGTAGCCGAGGTTGTGAAGCCGCAACCAAAAAAGAAGGTGTCGAAGCGCAAAGCTTCCGAGGACACCTTACCATCAGAACAGAAATCAAGGTACTTTTGTGTTACTGCTTTTATCTTTAGGTGTTTGTTGTGGATGTTATGTTAATTAAAATGTTATACACAGATAAACGACGATTACGACGACGATTTAGAACTGTAACGTAAAGAGCGCTGAAATCAAATTCCAATTATATTCCTTGCAGAAATGTTTACAATTAGTTTATGAGGTAGGTATTGAAATTATTATAACATAACATCATGCTTTCTATCCCCGTAAGGTTCGACAGAGGAGTAATACACCGTCAATCCATCGATTAAAAAATAAATGTAATGTAATGTGTTGTGTAATAAATAATAATTATGTTAAATTGTTTACAGTAAAAGACACAGCTCGGACCTCTTTGGCTTAGAAGACTACGTTCCATCGAAGACCTCAATCGGGGACTTCAGTTCGACCCTCATCAGCCGTGTCGCCAACGGTAAAGTACGACGAACGGCGGACGTAACCGGGGACTTTTATGTAGAGGTAAAAGTCTACAACAAAGCTGAAGTTGCCTCCACCCCTAAAGAAGAGCGGTGGAAGAAAGCCTCAGTGGTTCTAAAAGTGCAGCTTAACCGCAACACGCCACAATGGAACGGACTACAAGGTTTTATGAGACGGACTCATGATTTATTTGATAATTCTGAGCCCGTCTTTTATAGTGATAATATAATATAAATATAAAATAAATATTTAAGTTGTTGGGGCACCAGATGTTATTTCTGCGATCGTACATCATAATCGTAAAAATAATATATTGCAGCATCTAGCAGTAAGTTTAAAACTATTTTAATCTAGAATGCCTTTCTGTACTGTTTGTAACACATCTATTGAGCGCAGTCACTGGACAGGTCACCTACGTATAGACCAGGGTAGAAGCCTTTAAAAATAATAAAAAGTGAAATAAAATAATAGTAGGATAAAACCCATTAGAAAAGGAGGAGAATATTATAAAAATGAAAGGAAAAATAATTTACGGGCGATCTGAGGTCGGGAAGGGGGGGGGGGGTGAGGTTTTAAGGGTAAAAAACGGTTTATCTCGATTTCCGGCAAAACTAAAAGTCTTATGGAAAAAAGTCAAATGGCAAAGTTGTAGGTAATAAAAAGATCTAAAACTTTTGTATTTACACTTTTTTCACATAACCTCAAAATTTAGGAGAAAAATTCAAAAAACCAAGTTTTTGGTTTTTTATTTTTATCTTTTACAAAATTATTTTTTTTGTCACGAAATTTGGTGAAAACTTACCTTTTTATGTCCCAAATACGCTGTAATTTATTTGATTAGAAATATTTATTTTTTCGCCTTATTTTGAATTAATACCGAAAAAGCACCCTAATTTTCAATCGAAAATTCACCCGTCAAAATATCAGCTTTTTTCAAAAAGTTGGTGTGGTTTCTGTTCGTTGAAATCTCTACTTTCCGATGGTGAAAAAAAAAATATATGTTACTATGGTAAATCTTCTCAGAAAACGCAAAAATTAAAAAAAAACTTGAATTTGAAAATTTTTTTTTAATTATTATAAATAATTTTGAGCTATTTATTAAAATTTAGACTTTAATTACTCGAAAAACGTTAGATTACATGTGACGTTGATAACAAAAAAATTGCAAATAAAAATATACTACTATAATTAACAAACAAATAAGTTAATTAAATTAATATTTAATAAGACATCTACAATATTTAGAGAAAGTTGTCTAATTTTCTTTAAATTATATGCGTAGATGCTTATTTATAACTATTTTGAGATAAATTATATATATACCTGAGTAGATATACCTGAGTGACCTACGAAAAATTGTAGCCCATCAAAAGGTATTTCGTGGAGAAGTGGGGAAGGGGCTAGGCGGGTCTGCGTCTTACTACATACATACCTACTATTATATACTATATATTTCGTAGCAGCTGTTACAACCGCTAGCCTAACCAGTATTCGAAATACAGTGCAGTATACAACATCGTTTATAAAAATACACGTGCACGCTGAGTTTCTTGAAGATAATTATGACAAGTTTACTTAAAAAAACAATAAAACTTTAATATTTTTTTTTCATGGGAGTTTATTCACGATTAAATAGTGAAGACATTATTAATTCGATTTTGTCTTTTCAGATTATCAGTATGGATGAATCTGTTTGTATCATTTGCAATAAGGCAGATGATAAGCAAGTGTATGCAATAAAAAAAACAGCTTTGAATCGTTTAGTGGTATCCAGCAAAAAAAGAATCGACAATAAATACAAAAAATTTGAGACTTTGACATCAGCTTTTATTCATCGAAGTTGTCAAAGTCAATATAATGACGAGACCGCAATAGCTACATTTTGTAGTTCAAGACAAAAAAAAGCAAAGGAAGGAAAAGAAGTAATTAAAGATGCTCTTGGATTTAATTTTGAATCTCATTGCTTTATCTGCGGTGGATTTTTCGGTAATAAATCAAAAGAAAAAAATTCATGTGTTCAAAGCAGCGATACAAGAAATAATGTATTACAGTATATTAAAAAACAGAACACATTAAATGATTTTGATAAAAAGATTTCAGCTCGTTTGCAAAATGTGCCTGATTTAGTCGCAGTAAAAGCGCATTATCATACTGCTTGTATGGCTAATTTTTATAACAAAAGAACAGAAAGAAAAAGGGGTCGCTCAGCATGTGAAAACACTAAGAATTTTATTAATTATCTTATTAATTATATCGTTGACAACGAAACAGAATGTCAATTTTCTGTAAATGAAATAAAAGAGGGATTTTCAGGAGATCTTCCAGACTACACAACTATTAAAAATAAATTGAAAGAGCATTTTCAAAACCATATCGAGTGTCATTTAATTAAAAGGGACATGATTATTTTATACAAAAATGGTACTGCAAGTAAGAAACTCTGCAATGACTGGTACGAAAAAAGATTAAAAAGTAAAGAAGACGAACGAACTAGAATTGTTGAAATGGCTGCTGAAATTGTTTTAGAAGATGTACGTTCTAAAGTATATGATATGAATTACTACGAAACTGTCGATATAGACGAAGGCAATCTTTTTAAAGATGTTCCTAAAACTTTGCAAGTTTTTTTGAATGTTGTGTGTAAGAGTAATAAAGAAAAAAGTGAAAATAACGTTCGTAGGATGGATAAAAAAGTGGCCACAATGTCTCATTGCATCATCACATCTGTAAGGCCACGTTCTTTTTTATCTCCAATTTTACTTGGTTTGTCGTCTATGATTCACAAAAAATATGCCTCGAAAGGATTGATCGAGTCGTTATCCAATTTAGGTTTGTGTTCCTCATACAAAGAAACTTTGCGCTTTGAAGCTTCGATTATCAAGGACCCTGCTAATCATATTGTTTCTCCAGATTCATATGTTCAATTCGTTTTTGACAATGCCGATCATAATACATGCACGATTGATGGCAAAAATACTTTCCATGCAATGGGTGGAATAATGGTTGTTACTCCGGCGTCTAGTGTAACTTCAAAGAAAAGCATCTCTAGATTAAAACAGATTCCATCTTCTGAAGAAATAGGTGAAATTGGATTCGTGAAATTGAAACATTTTGAAAACAAAAACTCTGATGGATTAAAAACAGTTCAGATAGAAGATGTTTTAGATGTTACGGACAACTATGAAATTTCTTCGGCAGATTTTACATGGACTTATTCAAAATTTGCAAACAACAAATCCGATGGTTGGAACGGGTTCATGGAGAAGTTACATACTAATTTTACTTATCATGTTTCAAAAATTATTCCTGTACCATTTATAAAAAATCCACCGAGTGATTATAATACCATTTTTACATCGTTGGTAGAAGCGGCTAAGCAATGCCAAAAACAAGAGCAAAAAATTGTGTTCGTAACGTTTGGTCAGCCGCTATACTATAAAGCTCGTGAAATCTTGGCCAATATTGATTTAAATAATGATCCTTACAATTTGTCCTCAATTCAAGTAAGACTTGGGGGATTTCATTTAGTGATGTCGTTCCTCGGATCGATTGGATTCATCATGGATGGTAGTGGACTAAAGGAGGCTTTTTGTGAAATATATGCAGAAAATTCGTCCGACAAAGCTCTCTCCGGGCACGCATATGCACGAGCTATCAGAGGACATTTTCTAGTACAGCTCGCCTTGTCTGAATTAATTTTTTCATCGATGGAGTTGTCAGACACAGAAAAGGCGTTAATGGATAAATTTTTGCAGGATTTAGGAACTGAAAATTTCGAAGACAATTTCCATCAAGAAGATTTTCAGATCATAAAAGAAAAATTTATCGAGCATCTAAAATTAGTACAAAAAAGAGGTCCTACCGCAAAACTTTGGATGCAGTACTGGCAAATGATCTCATTAGTTAAAGATTTCATACGGGCTGAACGTGCTGGTAATTGGGAATTACATTTAAAATGCGTGGAAAGAATGCTTCCTTATTTTCATGCAAGTGGGCACTTTCTATACGCAAAATCTGCTCATCTTTATCTCCAAGATATGCGTAAGCTTAAAGACACAATAAATGATGATTATGAATTTACGCGATTCATCGAAGGATTCTTTACAGTTAGACGTACTGACAAGTTTTGGTCGGGAGTTTGGTCGGATATGACGATCGAGCAAGTTTTGATGAGATCTATGAAAACTCAAGGTGGACTTACACATGGTCGTGGTTTGTCTGAAAGTGTTTTAACAAAATTCGTATTAACAATGATCATACTTGTCGAAGTTTGCAATGCTATGGAAAATTTTTGTAATGTTTCTTTTGCAACAACAGAGCAACACATTGATTCTAGCGAATATCGAATAAAAAGAGATGTAGCTGATTTACAAATATTACAAATTTTTTTTAACAGGTATGATCCTTTTCCAGAGACTGATAACATTATGTCAATATTTTCTGGAATTATTGGCAGTAATTCTGTTAATTGCCATGAAGCGTATGAAGAAGGAAGAAAATCTTTGCAAGCTATTGTTGGAATGAACTTTGGCAGTGTAAAATTTAAAAGGAAAAACAAAGTCTTGTCTCTAAAAACAGTTCAATCTTCCGTTAAAGTGAACGGAGATATAATAGCTATCGATCCATTATTGTTGTTTCAAAGAATATCGTTAACCATTGACAGTAAAAAAGATATGGAAACTTATTTACAATATGAGCTTGCACCTTTTCCATTGTCACTTTTTACAGAAAATGGCCTCAGGAAAAATGTAAAATCTCAACTTTACGATTTATTTGTGAGTGCGAAAGGACCAACGCTTTCTGACGGTGTAGTGCATGTCGTTGACGGTGGATTTTTACTGCACAAAGTAATTTGGCAAAAAAATGATACGGTAGAAGAGATAATGAATAAATATTTGCGCTATGTTGAAAAACATTACGCAGTAAGCAGCTATATTGTCTTTGATGGGTATCCCGAAATTAAAAAATCAGTTAGTGTCACAACAGTACCAGCAGCTACATCAACTAAAAAAGGAGAACGTAGTCGTAGAAAAACCTCAGACAATATTCCAGAGTTCGATTATCAAAATCATACAAAAATACCTTTTTTTCAAGAAAAATTTTTATCTAACGAGAAAAATAAGGATAAAATAATAAAAACTTTGATGAAAAGATTACAGTCACGAGGATTTTCCTGTAACCAAGTAGAAGAAGATGCTGATGCTGACATAATTGAAACCGCGATAAAAGTTGCAATAAGTACTAATAAAACTGTAATTGTTGTGGGCCAAGATATTGATCTTTTGGTCCTTTTAAATCAGTTAAATTCATATAATCATGACATTTATTTTCTCAAACCAGGTTCTGGAAATGTAAAAGACCTATTTTTCACGTCTAATAGTTTCAAACATGAATCCTTAAGAAACATTGTTGCATTTCTGCATTGTTTTTCTGGTTGCGATACAACATCTGGATTTGCCGGAAAAGGAAAGAAAAGTATCGTCAATTCATTATTAGACGCTAAAAATTTGTCAAATTTGGCCAATGTTTTTTATAAGAAAGATGCAAGTAACGAAGAAATAAAAAAAAATGGGTTACAACTAATCAAATCTATTTATAAATGTAAAAATGAAAAAATTACACTGAATCAATTAAGGTTTAAAAAATATCAATTGGCAAAAATTAAATCATCTTTCGTTTTGGCAAACCTCCCACCTACAGAAGGAGCAGCAGAACAACATTGTTACAGGGCATATTATCAGCTTCAAACTTGGTTGGGTAACGAACTAACAGCAACAGATTGGGGCTGGAAGCAATTTCAACGTGGAATTATGCCCAAATTTACACAAAAAGAATTAATTCCGGAAATATTGCTCAAAACAATTTGCTGCAGCTGTGAAACTGGATGTAACAGTTTAAAATGTGGTTGCCGAAAACATGGTTTAAAATGCACAAATTTGTGTTCAAACTGTCATGGTTCTGAGAATTGCTCCAATATTGAAAAAGAAACCTATGAGGAAGTTAATGATTCAGAAGATATTGTGGATGAAGAACCAACGCAGTCTGGAAGTAATGTTGGAGAGGAAGAAGGTGATAATCATGAAGATTTCGAAGATCTACTAGAATCGGAGATGTTTGACGAATCTAACGATGAAGAAATGCCATCAAAAAGACAAAAACTTATGAATAAGTGATTAGAATTGAAGATAAGGTATTTATGAATGATGAGATTAATGTGTTTAAAAATATTGTAATGAATAACGTAATGAGAATAAAGCATCTACATTTAATAGTACGATTTACATTTATATTTATCTATAATGAGATTTTCTATGACATAAATGTAATTAGAATTAAATAAATCAACTTTTTAATTGAAACAAATTGCAGCAATCACATTTTTTAGATAAAATTATTTATAATAATTAAAAAAAAATCGATTCGAGTTTTTTCGATTTTTTGCATTTTCTGAGAAGATTTACCATAGTAACATATATTTTTTTTTTACCATCGGAAAGTAGAGATTCCAACGAACAGAAACCACACCAACTTTTTGAAAAAAGCTGATATTTTGACGGGTGAATTTTCGATTGAAAATTAGGGTGCTTTTTCGATATTAATTCAAAATAAGGCGAAAAAATAAATATTTCTAATCAAATAAATTACAGCGTATTTGGGACATAAAAAGGTAAGTTTTCACCAAATTTCGTGACAAAAAAAATAATTTTGTAAAAGATAAAAATAAAAAACCAAAAACTTGGTTTTTTGAATTTTTCTCCTAAATTTTGAGGTTATGTGAAAAAAGTGTAAATACAAAAGTTTTAGATCTTTTTATTACCTACAACTTTGCCATTTGACTTTTTTCCATAGGACTTTTAGTTTTGCCGGAAATCGAGATAAACCGTTTTTTACCCTTAAAACCTCACCCCCCCCCCCTTCCCGACCTCAGATCGCCCGTAAATTATTTTTCCTTTCATTTTTATAATATTCTCCTCCTTTTCTAATGGGTTTTATCCTACTATTATTTTTTTTGGTTTTAAAAATTATCGACCCTGGACTAGTAGTACTAATCATAAAAACAAATCTATTTCACATTTTTGCGAAGGTGTTGAAATAATAAATTCTGCATTTCGTAATCGTATAGCTTCTTATAGAATTGTCGATTCATCTGATAATTGTTCTCTAGAATCATTTCTTACTAATATTTGGGACAAAATTAAAACATTAATTAACATATCTCTTAAAGAACATACTTGTTTAAAAATTAATTTCGAATATTTTGCTTTGTTTTTAATGTTTAAAAATGATTGTCAGGAGATGAAATCATTTGCCACAAAAAACTTTACTCTGCATCAGAATTATGAATTTGATTCATTATTAACTCAAGTAAAAAACATTTTATCAAAAAAGATAGAAGAATTTCAGGACCGAGATAGCGGATGGACGTTCTTGAGCAGTTCTCATTTGGAAGTCAATGTTAACAAATATCAACCGTTGCACGGTTCAGGCTTTATCGAATTGCCTTCTGCTATAAAATCGATAAGAGCATGTGTTAATATCCACAATAATGACGAGTATTGTTTTTTGTGGTCTGTTGTTGCTGCTTTATATCCAGCTAAGAGTCATCCTGAAAGAGTATCTTCTTACCCTGATTTTCGTAACGTATTAAATATAAAGGACATGTCATTTCCAGTGAATTTCTCAGATATTGCGCAGTTCGAAGTGAATAACCCCGAAATTTGCATTTACATTTATGGTTTAAAAAATAATACCGTCATAGGACCGCTTTACAAACCAAAAGCCTTGAACGGAAAGGTGATTCATTTACTTTATTTAGAAAGAGATAATTTATCACATTACTGTCTCATTAAAGACTTGCCGCGACTTGTGAAAAATCAAATAACAAAACATCACAGTAAACTGTACCTTTGTGACGCTTGTTTGATGTTTTTTGATTCATGCGATAATCTTAGTTCACATAGTTGTGGAGGTGTTGCCACCGAACTACCTCCAAGGGGTTCTTTCATACAGTTTAAAAATTATAATAAAAAGCAAATTGTACCATTTGTTATTTACGCAGATTTTGAAACAATGCTGGAACGGTACGAATCCTGTGACCCTGACCCCACTAAAGCGAGTACTGTAACGCGACAGCGACACGTGCCTGTAGCTTTCGCTTATCATATTACGTGTACGCTAGACGAAAGCCACAATCGTTACGTTTCTTATCGCGGTTCGGATTGTGCATCAAATTTTGTGAAGTCTATCTATAAAGATGCACAAAAAATTTACGATATTTTAAAAAATAATGTGCCTATGATTTATTCAAATGATAATGCTCGCGACTTTGAAAACGCGATGACATGTCATATTTGTGAGCACTTCTTGTTCGGCGATAGGGTTCGCGATCATTGTCACTTGACTGGTAAATATCGCGGCGCAGCCCATAGTTATTGTAACATACAATACAAACTACCAACATTTTTGCCAGTATTTTTCCATAATTTGTCTGGATACGATTGCCACCTTTTCATAAAAGAATTAGGTGAAGCTCCTGGATCTATAAAAGTGATACCTAAAACAAAAGAAAACTATATTTCATTCTCTAAGTTTATTCCGATTTCTACCGGGGAAAGCATCCAGGTTCGGTTTGTAGATTCTTACAAGTTTTTAGGAACTAGCTTAGAAAAGTTGGTTAGTACAATGAAAAAACAAGACTTTAAACAATTACAATCTTATTTCCCTGCTAAAAAACGATTTAACCTACTCACCCGTAAAGGAGTGTATCCATATGATTATATGTCTCAATGGGAACGATATGAAGATACGTGTTTACCCTCCAAAAAATATTTTTTTAACTCCTTAACTAATGAGACAATTACCGATGAAGACTATGAACACGCTCAGTCTGTTTGGTCAGTATTTAATATTCAAAACATGGGTATGTATACAGATTTGTATCTCAAAACAGATGTTCTGTTGCTAACAGATGTATTTGAAAATTTTCGGAAAACTTGTAAACTACATTACAATCTCGATCCCGCGTTCTATCTTACAGCGCCAAGTCTATCTTTTGATGCAATGCTTTTAAAAACGGGAGTTAAATTAGAATTGATTAGTGATGTTGAAATTTTTAGAATGATACAAAAAGGTATTCGAGGAGGTGTTTGTATGTGTTCCAAAAGACATGTCAAAGCCAATCATAAGTATTTAGATACTTACGATCCAACCCGTCCAAATTCATTTATTATTTATTTAGATTGCAATAATTTATACGGTTACAGCATGTGTCAATCCTTACCCTATTCAGATTTTAGATTTATGAATAGACAAGAAATAGATTCTTTACAATTGAACTTAGCTGAAATTAGTGATACTGCTGAAAACGGTTACATTCTTGAAGTTGATCTAATATATCCGAAGAATTTGCATATGGAACACAATGACTTTCCCTTCTGTCCAGAAAAATGCGTACCACCGGGTGGTAAGAATAAAAAGTTAATACCAAATTTGTATGATAAATATTACTATGTTATTCATTACGTACATTTAAAAAAATGTTTACAGCACGGTTTAGTATTGAGAAGGATCCATCGCGCCATTATATTTAAGCAAAGTAGTTTTTTAAAGCAATATATTGATATTAACACCCAGTTACGCCAAAAAGCAGAGTCAGCGTTTGAACAAGACTTTTTCAAATTATTGAACAATAGTATTTTTGGAAAGACCCTTGAAAATAATGAACACCGAATAGACGTTAAGTTAGTAAATAAGTGGTGTGACGCGAACAATAAAACAAAAAAGACTACTTGTGCTGAAAAATTAATAGCCAGCCCATATTTTCATAGCGCCTCTGTATTTTCAGATGATCTAGTAGCGATCCAAATGAAACCTGTGCGAATTATACTTGACAAACCAATTTACATAGGGTTTGCAGTATTAGAATTATCTAAAGCTCACATGTACGACTTTCACTACTCTATCATAAAACCTTTTTATGGTAACCGAATAGAATTGTGCTATACTGACACAGATAGTCTAGTATATGATGTGCAGAGTAATGATGTTTATAAAGACTTTAAGCTCCATTTTCTAAAATATTTTGATACCAGTAATTATGACTCTAACAATGGCTATAATTTACCAATTATTAATAAGAAGATTCCAGGACTGTTTAAGGATGAAATGGGTGGCAACATTATCAAAGAATTCGTAGGACTGCGCTCAAAGCTTTATTGTATTAAAACATTAAACAGAACAATTAAAAAGGCAAAAGGTACACAAAAATGTATTACCAAAAATTTAAATATGATTGATTATAAAAATGTTTTGTACAATTGCAATGTTATTCGCAAAAAAAATGTATTGTTTAGATCAATAAAACATGAAATATACACTCATGACTTAAATAAAATAGCACTTTCAAGCAATGATGATAAACGATTGCTATCGTTTGATAAAGTTTCTACTATAGCCTGGGGTAACGCAAGTATATTTATGTAATGTTAATATGTATTTTATTGATTGTAAATGGTAAAACTTATGACATCGTTATGTTATTGTAATAAGTAAAATTGTCTTGGAATGTAATTTAAATAGTATCGACATAAGTTTATTTTTGAACCTGATTTTATTATGTATGAAATTTTAAAATGTATGTATTCTTGGTGTCCTTTTACTAGTTAGATCTAAACAGTGTAGGTGTATTTATTATCCGAATAAATAATATTTTATATTCATAAATCTGTTTCATTTCTGTTTCTGATGATAAACCACACACACACAGGTCTCGCAGCGTATCGATACAGGTTCCAACTTGATAAAATATGTAATATCCAGTTTTGATGACAAGGCACTCATGGTTCGAAGTTCGCACGCGCGGTGTGGAATTTGACACCGATCAGGTGCGCATTAGAT
Organism: Hecatera dysodea; assembly: GCA_905332915.2. Classification (NCBI taxonomy): domain Eukaryota; kingdom Metazoa; phylum Arthropoda; class Insecta; order Lepidoptera; family Noctuidae; genus Hecatera; species Hecatera dysodea. The sequence continues at coordinate 2,543,703 of HG995290.1, read as the reverse complement.
TGAACTTGTTGAGACATGAAATTGACTCATATCGCAAGGTTTTATGGAGTTCATTTCATAATAATATGATTAGTACATACATCACAAGGCAGTCAGCCGGAACGGTCACATCACATCAATTGAAAAAAAAAAAACGAAACAAATTGTGAGTATTGCACTAGTGTATCTATAAGTACTTATTAAATTATTTCTTTATTTATGTTGTTTGACATGATTATTAATCATTATAATTTTGTTTGTTTCAGATCATTAATAATGTGTGATTCACCAGATATTGTCGACTTCTCACAATACGGTCAAGGTTTTCCGACACCGAGTTTAAGCTGGCATATCCCAGATATCGAAGAACAACAAATACCTGCCAACAAGGAGCCTAGAACAAGACAAGACTGCGGATCTGCTAACAAGAAACCTAGAACAAGACGTGAGTGTCTAAAACAGAAGTCTCTGCCTAAATGTGAATCATATGTCATAAACAATGAGAAGAAAAAAGGATTACGACTGATCCAGGTTAAAGTGCTCGATATCAGTGAACAACAAGAATCTGCATGTGATGATCAGAACGTGGTGTTAAGTGCGCAGTATGTAGTGACTGAATCAGTGGACTATGTTATGGAGGAGACGCTATCGTTAATTAATAAAATTTCAAAAAAACTTTGCGGGGACAGTGGTTATTATTAAGCTGTGAATAATTTGTGTAAGTTATAAGTTTTTTTGTGTAAGATTTTTAGCAATAAGCAATACAAAATATGTGAGTAATGTTATAGTTATTAGGGTATTTTGGATGTATAAATTATTAAAATATCATAAATGTTAGTTTTATTGTAATTAAGTTTTTATATTTTATTTTGTATAGAAAAAACTAGTCTACTAGCCTACTTAGTCAAATATTATGATAAAGTTAAATAAGAATTAGTGTAGTATCTAAATAGTTTTAATGTAAGTAGATAATATTAATCTCTTGATGTGTTTAATTTAGTTGGGTAGTGTACATACAACACAAGTTTATAAGTATATAGGTAGATATAATTATTTTGTAATCATTTCAAATATTTATTAAAGTAAATAAAAATATATCCATATATTTAAAATATGTTTTATTTTATATTACTGATTTATACTCGAACTCTAAATTAGCTCTAGTGTAATGATATATGTAATTATAGGTTATTTTCTTATAGATTTTTTTCTTACAATAATTTGATTAAAATCATGATATATTTAAAATCATTTTGCTACAGCTAATTTTAAGTTAGGTATGTAGGTTACCCTGAATATTAAATAAAACACTCTTAAGTAGATCAATATTTATTTATTTTTATTAACTGTTCAACACAATAATATTTAAAATAAATTAAATACAGACATATTATTATCCACGTACCATTTTCTAATACACACCGCATTATTTAATGCACAATTCATTTTATGGTTCACACAGTTAAAATCAGTTTTATTTTTACAGAACTTCTTTTTTAATGTCGCAAAATTAGGACACCCTTTCTCTCCTATGTCAATCACTTCACAGTTTGCACATAAGTCTTTAATCCACTTAATCTTTTCCGAACCCTTTGTAATAATATTTTTATTTTCTAAATACGGTACGATGATGTGTTGAAACTCTCTGTAATCTATAAAGCCCTCACTCCAGAAAATTCCACGATTTCTTTCCAACCATCGCACCTGCTTCTTTTCTTCTTGAGTTAAGTAATAAAACGAATGCGGTGGTTTAATCAAGAACGTCTGTGTGTGCTCATTACTTACGATAGCCACTTCTTTGACGATAAAATTATTGTCTAAATATTTGAATCCTTGGAGTTCTACAATGATAATATCCGCGTTCATGATAACTTCTTCACTGTGTTGCTTAATGGTTTGTATTCAACAATACAATCGTTGAGAATGAGGCAGTATGCCGAAGTTTGATCTGGTATTTCTGAATCACTCTCAATTTCTACCCTTACATCCACAACGGGTCCAGTCTTCAGATTATCGGTCTGTCTAGAGCAATCAATAACAAACAATGGTGCTAACTCTTTAAATTGTTTCTCGCTTAATAAGGACTCCTGACAACGTCCATAATACGACTGCTGAAATCTGATATATTGTTCATATAATAAAGCAATTCTGTTATTGGCGAAGTTCACATTGATGCTTTCATACGGGAAATATGTTGAATTAAGGTACACTCGAACATCACGAACATAGCAGTGATCAAACTGCGACATGTCAGAACTTGCATTATTTTTTCTACTTGTTTGTAGTCCAATTATTACATATCTCGGTTTTTCTATTTGAGATGAAGTTTTGATAGACCAGGTGTGCTTTGTTGATCTTGGTAAAGTGGGGTATTCATATAGATCCCAGTTTCTAAATATCATCTGAAGCGATCGATCTTTTTCCAGCAGTTTTAATAAACTTATTTTTTCTTTGTCTGATACTTTAACGTGGGGTACGCGCCATATGATTTTATTTATTTGAATGTCTTCCACAATTTCACCGGTATTCAATTTTACAGCGTTCAAATTAGTGTTGCTTCGTAACAATATTAGTTCATGTCTAGCATTTATTACAACTTTTTTAAAATCTTCTGCAAAACCGAGGATATTCCGAAGTGGTATAGACGCAGAAAAACTTCCCCCATTAATATTTTTTATACCATCGATACTCCAACCCCAAGCTCTAGCTATTTTTGATTCATTCTCATTCATTGATATTAATGATTTCATGGTTGTAGTTATACCTGCATTTTTTATTTTATCAATCTCCACTCCGTTTAGTTCGTACCTAATATCTTGGAACAAGAAGAGTAGTCCATTGTTCGTAAAATTGACACTAGTAGCTTTCTCTTTTGAATCTTTTTTGCTAACGATAACGGTTCCTTCCAAATAGAGAGTGCTGGCTGATGGTAATATGTACAGATCCTGTTGGTTGATAGGTATGCGTATTTCATCGTTCCTGTTGAAACTTGTTACATAAGGTTTGTACGAATGAAATTCGATTCCTTCTATACTGTTGTCGTATGTTGGAGTGGATAAAACGTCTAAGATATTCATTTTAATAACCCAATCGCTCTGAGAAATATCTTATTGTCTTTAGTTAATTTTATTTTGCTCTTAGAACGACGTCTTATTTGGTAGGTAGCTTGAGTAGAACTGGTATTTTTAATTTGGTGAGGCACATATTTATTGTAGTCAATCATTTTGTCTTCTAAGATGTAAATACAGCTGCACTTCTTCACCACGCAAATTAATTAAGCGATTGTTTATATCTAGTAGTCGGATATGTATGCAGCTTATGTTGTTTTGATTGATTGGAAAATATATTGCGTTCTTCGGGATTTCTATGATTCTGTATCCAGGTGGCACGTTGAGTGCGAATTCGTGAATTATGTGACTTGGTTCACCGTTTATGTAAGAGCCGCTTATAATGTCACATTCGATCCTTACCACTGTCGTCGGCAAAATGTTGACTGGATGCTGTGACACATGCCATTTATTTGCTTTCAAGACCTGTCTATCAAACCCTAACAGCCTACCGAAAGAGTTTTCTTTCTTAAAATTAACGTCTTTTGAACAATATATGCTAGTTTTTAAAGTATTGTTATTACATTGTAATTTGATTGAGGCATCTTTTATTTCAGATTTCAAATAATCGTAAATATCTTGCAATTCATAGGTGCCTTCCGGTATTTCAATAACGTCGTTTGAACCATAATAGTATTTGTTATTACTTTTATCAATATTTGGTATAGAATTAAATGTTGAAAAATGCAATAAAGCACACTCATATTTTCCATCTAGTTGCAACGTATTAGGATAGTACGTAGATAAAATTGATGAGTTTCCAGTTATTGACAAAGTGAATGACATCTTGCAAATGATTGAAATAAAATAAAAACATTTATTTTATATATTTTTATTCCAAAAAGTCCTTAGATATTTTAAACATAGATGACCACAGTTTACAGTATTAAATTTTTGATATCTTGTGTAGTTATATGAAACTTTACAATTCTTAAAATATCGAACCAGTTCTAATGGAGGTTTTAAATTTCCATAGCTATCAAAATATTCACAATAGTCATAAACTTTTACATAAGCTACCCAATGCGTTCCTTCGTTTTTAGAATCGTCTAAGTTAACAATACCACATTCCTTACGTTTCGGCTTCCTTGGTAATTGATCTTTCATATATACTCCTCGGAAATATGGGATGTCTCTGGCATAGTATTGGATGTCTACATTAGTAAGTGGACGATTTGGTAGCTTCTTGTTCAGTTTTTTGTTGGTTTTATAAACAATCCTTTACCGTTTTTATATGGCTTTATGTATAAACCCTTGCCCACTGCTAAACCCTCCATAGTTCTATTATGTCGTTCTGTCTCTCGCAAGTTTTGTTGAGCTGATTTGTAATCATTCACCGTTTTTGCAACTCCAGCCGCACCACCAGCTAAAGCTCCTAAAGCTGATAAGCCAGCAAAAATTGGAATTAAAGGTAGAACTCCACCAGTCTTCGGTATGGGGATCACTCTCGGTACTCTGATTTGGTGTAATTTGGGGCATAACTTTTTTGCAGCTAAGTAAGCGAAGTTTATTAAAGACTTACTATCCTTGGGTTTTAGCTTTTTTACTTTAGATTTTATTTTTGATACTAAACTTTTAAATGTTTTAGCACCAGAACCAGATTTCAATTTGGCTTTCATGACTTTGCTTACTAACCATGAGCTTAATTTTTCACCTTTTCCTGCATCTTTTGATTTTAGTCTTTGTTTAGCCATGTTAAGTAGTTGTAAATCGGCTTTGTGACGATTTGATAAGGCTGTGTGGTTTGTATATGCAATATCGTGTTGCATGCAAGCTTCGTCTAGCTTATTTACTCCTCGATCACCTCGCGCTAAGCGTTTTTGAAGTTTGGTTCCTGGTCCGCAATAATTGTATCCTGGCAAATGAACTTCAAATGGTAAATTATTAATTATACTGTTAACAAGTCCTCTCCCTTGCATTACTGAAATTATAATGATAGGGATTTAAATGAATAAAGTGGTTATATAATATCTTAGTCCATTATTGCAGCTTTTTTAATCCAACTGTTTTCAGTACTGTTTAGACCTAACCATTTAACATACAATTTATTTCCTCTCTTTTTTAAAACCTTTTCTATCAAATAAACATCAGGGTGCTTAGATCTTTGCAGTTCTTGTTCGTAAAAGGATCCTAATATGTTTTGCTTTCGTTGGTCTTCTATTTGATATGTCACTGGAAAGGTTTTATTAACGTTTTTTATAATAAATAATTCTGTTGACCAATTAGGAGTGTAACCTTTCTCAAAATTATGTTTGTATTTACTTATACGGACATAATCACCAACTTTGAATTTTGGCTTCCACTTCACAAAATTATGTTTGTTTACTTTTTTAATATTTTCTTTGATTACTTGTTCATTCGATTTGTTCACATCAACTGGTTTAAATTGAATTGTGCGATGTTTTGTGTTGTTATACTTCTTCAATATATCTTCCAATGGTTGACCTAACCACTTATAGTTTCCATTGAGACTAAAATATTTATATAATTTATTTTTTAAAGTTCTTATCAGTCTCTCTACAATTGATGCTTTTTTAGTAGAAAATGATGAATAATGGTTAATATTGTACTTTTTCATTAACTTTTGAAAAGTGCTGTTATAAAATTCTGTTCCCATATCAGTTTGTAAGTTAACTGGATTATTACGAGTACTTAGCAGTATATGTTCGAATGCACGAGTAACATCCAATTTATTTTTCGATTTTAACGGTTCAGCCCAGGCATACTTAGAGAAGCAGTCCATCACCACTAAGATGAAATTGTAACCTTTGTTATACTTTTTCAGGTTTTGCATGTCCATCAAGTCAGCTTGCCATAAGTCGCGGATTCCTTTCAGAATAACAGAACGTCGAAGGAAATTTCTTCGTGCCGCTTTATGTATTTCATTAACAATTTGCTGTTTTACCATTACGGAGTTTTTTGAAGCAATGTATCAACCTCTGCTTTAGTATAAAACTTATCTTGTAAATGAGTTGAAACCTCAGGTATCCCAGCTTTTAAAGTAGCTTGAACTGTAGTCTTTGCATCTTTTATGATTTGAGAACGCAATTTACCAATCAGATTATTAAATTCGTTAAACATATTAGCATTCAATCGATCTACATAATCCTTGTTCACAGCCAGGTTATTTAATTCTTTTAACGTGTTAGCATTCAATTGATCTACATAATTCTTGTTCACAGCATCGTCTGCTTCTACTGGAGATCTAATTCCCCTCAGTCTTGATGTTTTTAAATCAAAATCTCCATTTTCTGATTTTAACAATGCATTCTCATTAAACTCAAATAACTCTGATAAACGCATTCTTTTATGAATGTAGTGTCCGAATTTGTCTACGTTCATGATGAAGGTGTATTGTATCGAGAGGTTGGTAATAAAATAAACACAACTTCAAATATTTATTTATTTATAACTTTACTCTCACGCAATTCTTCAATGATAGATATAATTTCATTATCTAATCCTGTGTTGCCAGCATCTCTAGACGCAATTAATAATTTCAACCTTTCGACTAATTCATTAGGATTATCCCAGTACACTAAATCTATGTTTTTTCTCCACTTTTTTACCAACGGTAGACCCTTCCCCTGAACTGCATTCTTCAGTTTAAAAAGAGGTTTAATAACTTGCAAATATTTTTGTCCTTTATTACTTTTTATTGGCTTTCTTGGATCATAGTCTCGACGATGTGCATTTGTATCAAGAAGCATTGACTTATAATTTTGTGTATCACTATCTGTAACTAAACTTAAGTCTACATCTTTCTTAAGCAACAACTGTTTTAAACCAGGTGTATTTCGGTATTTACGTCCAGCCACGGTGATGTATTGATCGTTGATCGTTATGCAAGCAGAACCTAACATCAGTTTCTCGCGGTCTGCTCTAACCCCAAATGGAATATCTTTCAACGCTTCTGAAGATACTGACCAGGATGACGTATCACAATCTGGATTCCTTTCAACTACTGATTCATAAGAAGAGTCACTGTTGATATCGGATTCATATTTGTCATCATCGCTATTATTATCATTACTTTCTGCGCTACCAGTTCCTTCCTTCTGCAAAATTTTCTTGGTAAACGGAACATCAGCAAAATCATTACTAACATGTAGGAGAGGAGTTTGCTTACTGGCATTAGCAATTTGGTTGAGAGGTTCTGTTACAGGTTTGAAAACAGATTCCAGTGCTTGCTTACTGTTGATCTCAGCATCTCTCATTTTTCGTACTTTTGTCTTTACAGCTTCTGCCGCATCAACAATTTGTCGTTTCAATGATTTTTCCATATTGGTAAAATACGTCGTAATTGATGTAGCGTCGTAAGGTGAATAATAATTTCAGGCAGTTAATAGTCTTATATATGTTTTCGTGTTCTTAGTCAAAGACTACAAACGTGTCAAATTTACTTCGATAACATCCATTGTTTTTTGAACAATCTTTATTAATTACAACATAATTGAAAGGTATACTCCATATTTTTGAACACATTTCACGAAATTCATTCCATGTCATGTCTGTGTTGACATGTTCTTCATAAACATGTCTCATATTTCTTTCATCTTGTTTAAAAAGTACGATTAGGTTTGCGTTGTCTCTTAATAACTGCTTAGGGATTTTACTATACGTCTGATTAAGATAAAAGCAATCTATGAACTTGTGTCTCCCCATAGAAAAATAATCACGTATACTACTTTGATTTTCACAAGCAACATCATCAAATATAATAACAGAATTCGGTTTTGCGGTCTGAACACTTAGCACTTGTTCATTTTCATGATATTTTTGAAATGAAATGCCTGGTACTCGTTGTAAGACTTTTTCTAAAAAAACGTACTTGGGTTGTTGCAAGGTTTTCGAATAAACATAAACATTTTTAAATCTTAAACCATTCTCGTGTAAAAGAAGACCAATTAATAAATTGGTTTTACCACAATTTGACGGCCCGCAAATGATGCATCGTACCGATTTAGGTAATAATTCTCCATGACGAAATCCAGTCTCCTGAGAATGAACGCAAAGTTTGTTTACATGTAACGATTGTGGTTGTTTTACAAATTTCATGACGACGGCTTGAAACAGTCATATTAACAATGAGCTAATTAATGGATTACATTGACCTTTATAACTCATTGTTTCTAACTCGAACAAATGTATGAGCACCACCAAGGCTATCCTTCAATATGAGATAGTGAGTGTTTTCTAAACTAGATTTCACCGAATCTGAGATCTGTCGGCGGAACAAATCTTTGGTTTGGGATGTATAGCAGTCCTGGTGTTTGGATGAACCAATATCTTTATTTCTCTGACCAATTTGCAAATCTTGTAAAAATATAATCTCGCCACCAGAATTCTTGATAACAAGTTTACAAATGTCTTTTAAATCAGATTTCACTGAGTCATGCATCGTTTTAGTTATATGTAGGTATTTAGTTTCGTAACACAAAATTCAACCTTCTTACTACAATAGTACGAATCGAATGTAGCGTAAAAACTGTGTACAATTATTTATAAGTTATCCACCTTCCCTACTAAAAGAATTTAACCTTTAGTTACAAAACGGTAGGTTTGCAGGGATCAAGCCAACAGCAACGAAATACTCCACCTTCCGTTCCATCGGGTGGAGTAGGCGCTGAACCAGTATTTTACTGCACTTTCTGGGAATGGGTATCCTACTCCACCGAGAGTGACGAGGCGAACGGAGTGAGCCGAAGGAACGGAAATGTGGAACGGCGCTCACTCCATTGTCTATTATTGAAATGTGGAACGGCGCTCACTCCATTGACTACTATTGAAATGTGGAACGGCGCCCACTCCGTGGGATATTATTGGGCAATTCACCACACCGAGAGTGACGGAGGCGAACGGAGTGAGCCGAAGGAACGGAAGGTGGGGTGAGATGCCCAATAATATCCTACTGACTATCGCAAGGTCTTCTATTTCTGCACAACTTCATCGAACTTATGTTCTGATATAAACAAATATTATGTATTTTCTAACGCGTCTTTCCTTATTAGGAGTTTATTGTACTTATTTCTATCTTCATATCACATTGTCGGCACTATAGGTCTATTGTAAGGAACCAATTGTCTTAAAGAATTATATTGTTTGTATATGACTGTTTGATGCCAAAAAAAAAAATATAGTTAATAATAGACTAGACTGCAGTAAGCTAGTCGAGCGTACTGCACTTAAAGTTCCTTACAATATACCCAGATTTCCTATCACTAATATATTCCATGTTCAGCCATCTAAGACGAATATAGGACTAAACTCCCCAGTTAACAGACTCTGTAGAGAGATGAATTCTTTTGTAAAGTCTGCACCAGAGGTTGACATTCACCATGATTCCTTGAAAGTCTTTAAGGCCAAAGTTCAACAGTACCGAAGAAAGCAACTGAATAATTAATTGATTGTCAATTCATAGTGTTTATAATATGATTTGATTATACAATTATACATTCTTGAAATTTTTATGTCATTGTTCTCTGATAACTGTGATTATTTTGTTTTGTTTTGTTTCTATTCTATTTTAATTTTATTTTTAAATTTGAAGTCATTGTACCATTAATAGATTTTTTGTTGCTTACTAGATATTTTTAATTTCGTTGTGTTTTCTTTTTAATTTTAATGTGATTATTTGTATTTTTTTTTTTCAATATTATAATAGCTAGTAGTAAGCCAGTGTTATTTTGCTCACTTGAATGTTGGTCGACCTATTATTGGCGACTGTATAAGTCTGATGCTTTTGCTAATATTATACATATGTAATGCTGTATACAAAAGCTGTTGGTTTGCCTTTATTAAATAAATAAATCTCTTATATACATAGCATTTTCTGGGGAAACAGAATCGCCTTGAAGATTTTGTAATATACTATTTATTGGCACTGTTTCAATTATGTTTTCAAATATTTCATCATTTATTAGGTAATTATGTAAACAAGTGCACGCTAGTATCATAATGTCCAGGTATTTGGGTTGCATTCTAATTCTCTTTTGAAAAACCTCAATTTTTTGTGTTAGTTTTCCGAAACTGCTCTCTACAATACGTCTTGCACGGCTTAGGCGATAATTAAATATTTTCTTCTCGACGTCTGTCGACACTCGGCTTCCAGGAAAAGGTCTCATTATGTGTTCATGTAACGGGAAAGCCTCATCTCCAACAAAAACATGTGGCAATGCTTCTGTCGTACCTGGAAAACATTTATTAGGTGGTATATCTAGTGTATTATTATTCAATGATTGTCCTAATCTGGAGCTGCTTAAAATGCCACTATCACTATTGCGACCGTATGCTCCAATATCGACTACAACGAATCGGTAATTTGCATCAGCTATGGCTAACAAAACTACACTGAATTTTTTTTTATAGTTATAAAATTGACTGCGGCTGTTCCAAGGTGCTCTTATATTAACATGTTTGCCATCTATGGCTCCTAAACAGTTAGAAAAATTCCATTGCGTTTCAAATTCTTTTGCTACTTTGGTCCATAGCTCAGCTGTCGGTTTAGGCATAACACGCGGCCGTAAACACTTCCATATCGCGGAGCAAGTTTCGTGAACAATTAGAAGTACAGTACTATATCCCATTCGATACTCGTGAGCTAGCGCTTTGAAACTGATAGCAGTAGTTAAAAATCTGAAACAAAATATGTATAATTATTATCACCAGTTATAGTTACACATATTCACAAATAAAGAGTAACAGCCCCGGTAGTTTGTCTACTTTTGTCCATGTGTATTTATTAATATCTAGATTATTATGTTCCATCATAAAAAATTAAAAGCCATAAAAACATAACAAGATTGTTATATTAATAATTATATTACTGCCATTTTCAGTGGAGGATTGCCAAAAGTCTTGGAAGAAATTACGAGATAGTTATAGAAAGGGCATTTCATTAAGAGAGAGTAGTTATCAGCGTCGCCACGGCCACAGTCGCAGCTATCAAACCGGACCTCTTCATCCAACGAACAGCGTCTCAAAATGTCAAATTTATTGTTCAAACAATATATTGAAGGAAAGCAAATGGATTTTTCATAACCATGGGCCGAACTGTGAAAACAATGCCTAAAAATATTCAAGCCAAATTAAAGGGCGAAATTTTCCGCCTTATAAATGAAACGGAAATAAGACTTGCCGATGACACCGGTGGTAACATGACACGAGATACAGATGAATTCAACTTATCTGCCACAGAAAATAATACAACCATGCCATCTTCTTCAAAGTATCCATTGTAAACAACCAGTATCAGTCCTAGATCTGTGACAGAAAATTACAATGAAACAAACATTCCAACCACATCCTTTTCATACACACCATCAATAATACCGGCTGCAGAACAAAAATCTATTACATCTTTTTCATACAAACCATCTAAAACACCGTCAACTTCAACAAGTTATCAAGAAACGAACACAGAAATATCTACGAGACAAACTCCCCACTTCCGATTTGTTCAAGATCTAGTTCACTCGACCCACCTCCGTCGCCTTATATACCACACGCTATATCGAAATCACAACAAAGATCCTCTGATTCTGTATTGCGCGAAGAGGATTACGAAACCGATATCGATACGACATTTGACTATTAAAAAACTGTTACCTAAATTTTCTTTCGAAATATTTTTTGTTAGAATAGTGTATTTGAACAATAAATAACAATACAATTGAACCATATATTTTTAATTTATTTACTCACCTGAGGCAGACTGACAGTCTTTCTTCAGCGGAAATAGCCAATCTATAATTGGTATTTTGTTTTTGACTATGTGGCCTGAGAATTTCCAATTAACTTTCAAATTTGTCATAGTTCATTTTATAATAGTCATAATGAATGCTAGGATACAGATGTAAATTTGTGCAAAATGTTTGAAATTGGCCAAACAGACGTCTTTTCTTCCACAGGTCGTGTACCCAAAAGTTTCTTTTTCTTTTAAATCTTTCCCTCCTTATCTTTTCGGCCCCTTCCTCTTCTTCTTCAATCATATGTGCAATAATAATTAAATCCAAAATACCCATTTTCACTGCTTAAACACAAGTTTCCTCGAGTTTTGTTGAAATTGAACTGCGCATAGGAGAGCGACCCATGAATTCATCGCGGGTAGGCTCGGGAAGGCGCGCGGATTCCCGCGACTGCTCGAGAAGTCGCTGGAATGCTCGAGAAGTCGCTGGAATGCTCGAGAAGTCGCTGGAATGCTCGAGAAGTCGCGGGACTCCGTGACTCCGCGCTTCGCTGCCCTTCGCCGCTCTTTCGGTGTGAGTTGACCCTAATTGCCACTTCAAAGATCCTGTGATGCTCATAAAATAGTTTCCAAATTCATCTCTAATACCATTAGCTGCTGCCAATTCTTCATTTTGGGGTTGGACAGAGTGAAACTCATCACAAATTATCGCCAATTTATCTGTTGAATGTAATAAGGTTCACTTTACTTTGTATGGGTTTTTGAATGAAAAGACGTGTGTTCCACTACAAGTGTATTGAGCGACTAGTTATGCATTTTATAACATGCTTCTTAAATATTTTTAAATGACTTATACCTAGCTATTATTAAGTAGGCTCACAACTACTACATTGAACTCAATACGTCTCAACATACCGCCCACCAAAAGGCCTGTAGGTCTTTTAAGAAACGATGACTTTAAATTTTTTACATAATATGAGATTACCACAAGACAACGGTAGGTATATAAATCTATAGGTCTGTGAGACTGTGATATTTAATCCTAAACATGCATACAAATTACTATCAAAATGATTTGTGCCTTTCCAAAGAGCATAATTAATTTAAACAGTGTAATGTAACAATAATCGTGTTAATTAGTATTCTATAATATTAAAGTATAATCAAGTTTCATTTAGAGGCAATGGACATAATTTTGTAACAGTTCTTTTTGTTATATAACTACCACTTTTGACACTATACACCCTCGTAAGACCGTCCGGACCAGGATGCTTGTTGACAATTCGTCCCAGGGACCATTTTCCAGGTAGTAAGTTATCAGTTTTTATCAAGACGATATCTCCGATCTTAAATTCTGCTTCTTTCTTATGCCATTTAGGACGCTGTTGCAATCTGGATAGATATTCATCTTGCCATCGCTGCCAGAAGTCGTGAACAAGTTTCTGTGTGTGTTGCCATCGAGACAAGCTAGACAGCCTTATGTCTTTCAGATCGGGTGATGGGACAACAATAGGTACCTCTCCAATTAAAAAATGTCCTGGCGTTAGTGGGTTCATGTTGTCTGGATCAGTGTCATTCATGGGACATAACGGACGGGAATTCAAGCAGGCCTCAACTTGGCAGAGTAGCGTCGTCATCTCTTCGTATGTCAGGTGAGTTGTTACAATTCTTTTCAGGTGGTATTTTATAGATTTGACACCTGCTTCCCATAATCCACCGAAAGAGGGACTATAAGCGGGAATGAAATGCCATTGAGTACCCTCTGTTGCTAGTTTTTCTGCAATTTCTCCAGTAAATTGTAAGCTTGCTTCGTTCCAGGCATCTCGGAGGTCTTTGTCAGCCCCCACGAAGTTACGCCCTTGATCACTCCACAAGTGATTACATTTGCCTCTCCTGGCCACAAAACGTCTAAAAGCGCCGATAAACGCTTCCGAAGTAAGATCACTTACAAGTTCAATATGGATGGCCTTCGTGGACATACAGATGAATATAGAAATGTAGGCCTTTGTTGTTTTGTTTCCTCGGCCTTTAGATAACAAAATCTGAAAGGGCCCCGCGAAATCTACTCCACTATTCAAAAATGGTCTAGATGGAGTCACTCTCTCATCGGGTAAATCTCCCATAATTTGAGCTCTACTAGTAGCACTAAGTCGAGCACAAATGAGGCATTTGTGAACATGTTTCTTGGCTATTGATTTTGCCTTCAAAATCCAATATTTTGAACGTAGATAACATAACATCAGTTGAACTCCTCCGTGAAGTGTCTTCATGTGTGCGTCGGCTATAATTAGAGGCGTTAACTTGTTTTTATTTCCGAGAATAATTGGGTGTTTTCGTTCATCAGGTAAGTTTGCGTGTCTGAGGCGACCGCCCACCCTGAGGATATGTTTGTCATCGAGATAAGGGTTGAAGGATCGCAACGGACTTCTCCTTTTCACTTGTTTACCTTCCCTTAATCTTTCTATTTCTTCTGCATATTCCTCTTCTTGAACTCTTTTTATACAAATTGTCAGTGCATCTTCTAATTCTTGCGTAGTTATTTGTTTATTAATGTTCATATTGGCTTTATAGTTCAAGAATTTTTTGCAGTAACAAACAACCTTGAGTAATTCTGGTAAGTTGTTAAATTCTTCAAATTGAGTAGTTATGGATTTCTCTTGTTCTTCTGTGCTGAGGTGAGTACTGACTTTCTTTGTTTTGATTTCCATGTCTGTTGTAATAACTTCCTGTTTACTAATTTTTATTTCCTTTTCAGATAACCAACCTGGGCCTCTCCACCACAAGTCACATTTTTTCAGTTCGCACAGCAACATTCCTCGAGAGGCTACGTCTGCGGGATTATCACTCGACTGTACATGATACCAGCGCGTATTATTTAGGTTTTCTACGATTTCAACGACGCGGTTGGCAACAAACGTTTTCCATCGATTAGGATCACCACATAGCCACGCTATAACTATAGAGGAATCTGTCCATGGATACATATCTGAAGTTGGGATTTTCATTGCTAGCCCAATTTGTTTCATGAGCTTGGAGAGAAGTAATGCACCACACAACTCTAATCTTGGTAAGGATATTGTTTTCAGGGGTGCTACTCTTGTTTTAGCAGCAATGAGTTGTACTTCAACTTTGTCATTAGTTTCAGTTCTTATGTACACTGCAGCAGCGTAAGCTCGTATTGAAGCGTCACTAAATCCGTGTATTTGTATTTTTGTTCTGTTTGTTTCTGTTGTACCAAGCCATCTGTTTACTTGTACATCGTTCACACTAGCAAAATCTGATTTTATCTGATTCCACTCTTCACGTAATGTTTCACTTACGTTTTGATCCCAGTTCACCCTTTCGAGCCATAGTTTTTGTAATAATATTTTTGCCATTACTGTACTCGGTGCAATCCAACCAAGTGGATCGAAAAGCTTTTGTATGTCAGATAAAATTGTTCTTTTTGTTACACAAGTACCGTCAGATGTTGGTAAATTCAGGTTGTATTGGAATGTGTCTGTTTTCAGGTTCCACACAATCCCCAATGCCTTTATTGTTCCATCAAGATTTAAGTCTATATGGGCGTTGGTTGATCTTTTTTCTTCATCTATAGACTTCATGAAATTAATGTCGTTTGATGACCACTTCGTGAGTTGAAAACCGCCCTTTTGCAGTATGTTGGTGACAGATTCCGCCAGAGAAGTAGCAGTTTCTGCGTCATCAGCGCCATCAAGCCAATCATCCATGTAAAAATTACTCTTGATAGATTGTACAGCGAGTGGTTGATTCTTTCCTTCATCATCCGCCGTTTGGTGAAGTGTTCTAACAGCTAAATACGGTGCAGATGCTGTACCGAATGTGACCCTCATCAAACGGTATTCGTGGAAATCATTATTCTCATCTGGTCTCCAGATAACTCGCTGGAAATCAGCGTCTTCAGGAGCCACCAATATTTGACGATACATTTGTTTGATATCGGCCATGAAACAAACACACTTCATTCTCCATTTTATAATAAGGTTTCTCAAATCATCTTGCAGCTGTGGACCCACCAATAATTCTTCATTTAGTGAGATATTGTTTGTACCCTTACACGACGCATCGAAGACAACACGAGTTCGAGAGGTCTCCTTGGCAGTACGAACTACGGCGTGATGAGGTAAGTAAACTGACCTTATTTCTTTTTCTCTTTCAGGTATTTTCTCCATGTGTCCTTGTTCTATGTAATCATTTATGACCTTTGTATATTCATTTTTCAGGTCTGGTAACCTTTTAAACTTCCGCTCAAGTTGCAAGAATCTTTGTTTTGCTATCTCCTTTGTGTTTCCTTCAGGTGTTTGTAATGTACACGTGCTTGTTTCATTTAATAGTGGACTGTATGTTTTGAAAGGTAATTTAACTATGTACCTTCCTTCTTCATTTCTTCTTGTTGTTTTCTTGTAGATATCTTCACAAATCTTATCTTCTGTTGATAAATGTCTGTCCTTGTCAATCTCTATTTCCCATATTGATTTCAACATTTCGTCCACGTCAACTTGGTGATGCATCACAAGGTAGGTATCATTTTGTGGTTTTTCACAGATATCTCCGAAAATAATCCAACCCAGGTTTGTTTTTTGAGCAGTGGGAGTACCTGGTGGACCCTTTATCAAATCTGGCTGTATAATCTGTGCGTATTCTTTGACTCCTAACAGTAAATCTACAGAACCAGGTGTTAAATAACTTGGATCAGCCAAGTTAAGCCCGACGATGTGAGGCCATGATTGATTGACAATTGTTTTGGCAGGGATCTTAGTGGTCAGTTGTTTCGACATCACGTAGGCTTGTATTGGTAAACTATAACTATGGTCCCACTGTGATCTAATGTTAAACTGAACCACGTGTTTGATCTCTGTTCTTGAAGATCCCACACCTACAACACTTCCCTTGAATGGTTGTCGCTTCAGTATGTAGTATGTAATGGTAGTAGCTTGGGAACCCTGGTCTATTAGCGCGCGTAGTGAAATGATATGTCCTTGCTCATTTGTTGCTTCCACTACAGCAGTCGCTAACAGTGCTATGCCATGTCTAGATGTATGATGCGACGCGATCACTGTGTTCACTTGAACTGCTTCCTTCTCTTCAGCTACATGCTGTGAAGCCAACGGTTGTGAGGTGCTCGGTGTAGCCGCTGGTTCTGTGTTCTTAGTCTCATGTAGTAAAGAATGATGACGTCGATGACATTTCTGACAGGACACTGGTAGTTTACATCTCTTTACTGAGTGTCCAATTGCTAGACAGTTAAAACATAAATGTTTGTTCTTCACATATTCGGTTCGCTCTTCTAATTTCATATCAATAAATTTTTTGCAGTGACACAGCGTGTGGTTTTCTTTGCACATGATGCATGTCTTTTCTGAAATTGGTGTGGCAACATGATAAGAACGTTCTTTGACTTGTCGCTCTCTAGTATTGTTGTTGGTTGTGACGCCGGTAACCAACTCCAAGGTGCGGAACTTGGACTCCATGAAGTTTTTTAATTCACTAAAAGTAGGTAATGCTTCGCTGTCCTCCTTATAGGCGTGTTCTTCCCATCCTCTGTGTGTCTCTGAGTCAAATTTCTGAACTATCAGAAATATTATAATTTGATCCCAAGAGCCCGTTGTTATTTTTAAATTTTCTAAATTGTTTAGGCATTCTGTTGTTGTATCCAACAAGCTTTTTAATTGGGAAGCTGATTGCGAAGTCATCTTCCTCTGGAAAAATAATCTTTTCATGATGCAGTTTAGTATCACGCGTCTGTTACCATACCTCTTATTTAAAACATTCCATGCAGCGGGGTAATTATTGGATGTCACTTTTATATGGGTCAATAACGCCTCAGCTTCTCCACTCAAACTTGTTTTTAAGTAATGTAATTTCTGCACATCACTGAGGTTATTATTTTCGTGCACCAAAGAAGTAAACAAATCTTTGAATGTTGGCCATCCTTCATAATTTCCATTAAACTTGGGTAATTCAATTTTTGGTAAATGCACTATATTTTGCGATGCATGCGTTGTGTTCATGCTCGAATTTCTGGAATCCATTGGAGACGATTCCGTCAACGAAATAAGCATATCTTTCAAATCACCTTGTAATGAGCTGTATAGTTCTTCATAAACAAAGAATTCTTCGTTTAAAAAGTATGGCAAAATTCCTTTTTGTTCTTTGGGTGTTATTTTAACTAACCCGTCATAAGCGTTCTTGAATGACATCCAATACTCATCAATAATTTTCACACGCGCTTCTATATAACCCTTTGTCAGTCTTGCTTTTGGACACTTTTTTAAGTTTGTTTGCGTTTTTTGTAGTAAATTAGCACCATCTTCCAAGACAGCGAGATATTGTTGTTGTTCTTTAGTAGTATTCATTCTTGTTGTTTCACTTTAAACTTAAGTAAATCTTCAATCACAAATGTTCGTAAACTCGGTAATATTCCGTCGAAGCACTAATCACTTAGTTGCAAAAAACATATTCATAAAAATCCATTAGTTAGAACGAGGTGTTCCTTATCGCTGTGGAATGCGGTTCTTTTGTTCAAGCGACCCGATGTTAGTCGCTCCGTAGCTTTTGCATCCGGCTCGAATACGACCATATGTTGAATGTAATAAGGTTCACTTTACTTTGTATGGGTTTTTGAATGAAAAGACGTGTGTTCCACTACAAGTGTATTGAGCGACTAGTTATGCATTTTATAACATGCTTCTTAAATATTTTTAAATGACTTATACCTAGCTATTATTAAGTAGGCTCACAACTACTACATTGAACTCAATACGTCTCAACATTATCTTTGTGACGAACACCTTCATTTAACATAGACAACTTCATTTAACATTTTATATAGACAACTCTCTTCGAAAATAGTCTAGTCAGCGTGCCTTCCATACGAGCCTATATCCACGAAAGTGAACATATAATTTTACTATCACATACTGCTAGAAGTATTATCGAAAAACATTTTGTATAGTTATAATATACGATCCACTTTGCGGGGGTTGTATTATTCTAATATGTTTGCAATCAACGGCGCCAAGGCAGTTCGGAAACTTAGAAGTTTTTTTGAAACCATTTATTATGTCTTTCCATTTATCTTCAGTTAGTTGTTCCATACACATATCCTTCATATGTATCCGTATATTTCTGCAAACATCCCTCACTATCTTACCAATTGTTGTTGATGCTATTCTAAAACTATATTGCAAATCCATAAATGTACATCCAGTTGCCAAATACCTGTAAAAACATATTTTTTAATCAATAAATTGTACCAATAAATATTATTTTTGTTGTTACAGCCATGTTAATACAGAAAAAATGGAAGACATTAAGAGATGGGTACACCAGATATGCTAAAAAAATAAAACCAAAGAGTGGTTCAGCAGCCCTAAACATTCGGCCATATGCATATTATCAGCAGATGTCTTTTTTAAAGGTAGAGGAAGGGGTGGTAATTTGGAACCCGCTGTTAATTTGGAACCCCTTAATATCTCAGAAACAGACAGCGACATCTGTTAAAAAACTATGCAATTACGTTGAACTGGTATAGTAGAATGTATTCACTGGCACTAGCGCCAGTTTTGCATCAAGTTTGAACCTGTCATTGAAAGTTGAAATTTTATGTCACCGGCAAATGTTTTTTCTTTTATTCGTTTATATTGTCAAAAGTTTTTATTTTAGTCTAAAACTAATACAGTGGGTGTTAAGGGAAGTACTTTACGCATAAGTTCAAATTGTCACAGGTAAGTTTTAAGGTTTGTTTTAACGAGTTATAGTTTTCTTAATTATTTGATAACATAGTAAGGTTTTGAATTTGGAACCCCATAGGTGCGGGTAATATGGAACCGGGTTCCAAATTACCCGCAGTGCATTAACATCACTTTTTTCTTGATTCCAGTCATGCCTCGAACTCGATTGTCACCAAAGCCGAAGTCGAAAAGAAAAACTTGGGCCAGGAATAATATGATTGAAGCTGTAAAAGCAGTAAGAGAAAAGAAAATGGGTTTGAAAAAAGCGGTCAAGCTTTATAATGTTCCAAAAACTACTCTGCAAAGGTTTGTGCACAGTGACCAGCCTCCCGATGAGGTTGTAAATACTACTATAGGAAAAAGACCTGTCTTGCCATCTCACCTTGAAGAAAACCTTGTGTCATACCTTCTCGTTATGGAAAGTAAATTCTATGGCTTGACCCGTCAGGATGTTCGTAAAATGGCCTATCAGTTGGCTGTGAAAAATAATGTCGAACATACGTTTAGAAATAACATAGCCGGTCGAGCTTGGCTTGATCATTTCTTATTACGCCACAAAGATAAGCTTTCTATTCGATCACCAACAGGAACTTCCAATGCTCGGGCTCAAGGTTTCAATAAAGAAGCAGTGGATAAGTTCTTTGACATCCTTGAAGAAGAATTCCAAAAACATAATTATCCACCAGAGAGAATCTTTAATGTCGACGAAACCGGGCTATCTATCGTGCAGAGTAAAATGGTTAAAGTAATTGGTCTGCGAGGGAAAAGACAAGTAGGTAGCATTACTGCGGCTGAACGTGGATCATTGGTGACGGTGGTCTCAGCGATGAGCGCAAGTGGCATATTTATTCCACCGCTGCTGATATTCCCACGCAAAAACATGACGCAAACGTTGATGAAAGGAGCTCCGCCAGGTTCTATCGGAAGATGCCATCCATCAGGATGGATTCAGGCAAATCTGTTTACGGACTGGTTCCATCATTTTATTGAAAAGACCCACCCAACAGAAGCATCACCTGTTCTGTTAATTCTTGATGGGCATTATTCACACACACGCAATTTGGATATTTTGATGGCAGCTAGAGCTAATAATGTCACAATTATTAGTTTACCTCCACATTCAACACAAGATGCAACCTCTTGACCGGTCTTTTATGGGTCCCTTGAAAACTTATTACAGCGAAGAAATTAGACAGTGGTTACACAATTCTAACCGGATGTTGTCTCCGTACGAAATAGCTGAATTGCTGGGACGTGCTTATCTCAGGTGCCAAACTGGAGCTATTACTGTGAATGGGTTCAGAGTAACTGGTATTTACCCGATGAACAGAAACGTATTTACTGAAGCCGACTACATAGCAAGCTCAAGTGGGACCACTCCTCAAGCTACTGATGATGACCCTCATCTACCGTCTACCAGTACGCCTCTTGCTGTTCAAATGCCACAGGCACAACCTCGACCAGGCGCTAGTGGACAGGCAAATCGAGCTTCCCAGCAAGTGATCAGCAACCCTGTTGTTTTCCCTGAAGATATCTTACCGGTACCGACACCAAAGAATAAAAAATCTAACAAAGGCCGCAAGTCATCTGCCGCTACTTTATTGACCGGATCTCCCTATAAACAGCAACTCGAGGAGTCAATCAAGTCTATAGCACAGAGAGGAAGAGGCCGGAGAAGAGCTCGTGGACGTAGTGGTAGGCAGAGAACAGCAAACTCTTCTAGAACTCCTCCGAGCAGACAGGAATCTACATCATCGGATTCTCAATCATCAGTTTCTTCAGGTGACACTGTAGTGTCAGAAAATGCTACCGCACATGCCCAGCCCGCAAACGAAGATGACGCTTGTTGCATTTTTTGCTCTGAAAATTACTCCAACGATCGACGTGGTGAAACTTGGATTCAGTGCCAATCATGTGGGTTGTTAGCACATATTGAATGCTCAGGATGCGACGCAGAATATTATATTTGTGATTTTGTAAATAAATTTATTCCATACTTGTAATTTCCATAATACCAGCACCAGAGCTCCGAACACATTTTTTTCAATTTTTCAATAATGCAAATTATTTCCCTTAATGAGTGGTTTTATTTCGTTAATTCGTTCCTAATATAAAAGTTAATAAGTTTTTTAGTATATAAAGTAATTTTTCGAAATGATTAGTTAAATAGTTTTGCTAAAATACTTAAGAAACAAAGTAGGGTTCCAAATTACCACCCCTTCCTCTAATAATAGAAGATAGACCCGATAAAACAGTTTAGAAGAAAGTGAGCACGCTGAAATTACGTCTGAAGAAAGTGAAAATCGTCAAAATAAAATAAAGAAAGAAACAAAAGAAAATTAAATACTACAATCACAGATGAGAACGTCTTAATTGAAAAATTAGCTAAACGCTTCAATGAAAAATCACAGAATTCGCGCATTGTTGAAGATGAAGATAAATTGTTTTTTCTGTCATTACTTGGCGAGTTTAAAAAAATTAATGAGCAGTATAAATTAGATGCTAAGACAGAAGTACTTAACGTAATTAAATACTTTAAAGGGATGACAAATCACATATATCCTGCGAGCAGGGGATATTCATCACAGAATTCACCTTATGATTACCGTGGACAATATGGTTATAATACTGGCCCCTCTACCTGTGCATCAGCGACTGGCCCCTCTACATCAGCGGCTGATGACCAAAACTCTCAATTTGAAGACCTTTCATAATCTTCAGTAATGTCTGATGAATTATTTTCTAATATTTTTAATGAATAAAAATTTTAATAATTGTTATTTATTTTTCGAACCTCAATGTTACTGCTAGTCTTTCTTCTGCTTGGATACTTCTCCTCATGATGGTGTCTTCACGTTTAATTTTAGACCTTAGTATATTATTCATTTCATCAAACGAAGACACTGACATCCTAAAATAAACACATCAAAAGTATCTAGGGATCAACATATATTTTTGCAATAACTTTTCTCCTGATTGATATTAATTAAAATTTTCTTTAAGGATTCATCAAATAAAGTGTTTTCGTTTGTCACAGTAACGATAAACCAAGTCACCTTTGCATTAATAAAGAAATTTGCCATTTTCCTAATAAAGGGATTTTTGACATTTGAACCACTAACATTAAAGTTCGAAAAAAAGACTGAAATAACAGTTTTCTTTAAAATTTTATTGGGTAACTTAAACAATTAATAATCCGTGTTTCTACCGCGAACACTAACAACACAAGAACATCGGTTTGGCATACTCAAAATGAGTTCATCCAAATCACGCTGTGGAATGGCCGCCCATGTTCGTTGCAACAACAAAAAAAGGTCTTCTTGCGACTGGATACCCTCCATATTCGGCAGAGCTCTTCGCTTACCTTGGCTGAGCGCCATGGAGGACGGTATCGCTGCACCACACGGAGACAAGACCGATACATTCAAATCTTAACTCGAAGAGCTCCAACAATAACCGCCATGATGTTAGCCGTGAGGCTTCATCACTCTTCAGGGAACTTAATTAGCGACCAAACAGTCAGAAACCGCTTGCATGAAGTGAACCTTCATTCCCGAAGACCGCTACGGGTACCACCTATAGCAATGCACAATCGTAGGATTCGATATCAATGGGCTCTTGAACACAGAAATTGGGCAGAAGAACAATGGCGTTTCGTGTGCTTTTCTGATGAGTCTCGTTTTGGTATGAGACCGGATACAAGACGTATACGACACTGGAGAACCCCTGGACGCCAACAGCGATTAAAATCCTGCCAGGAAGTCCATCCTTATAGTGGTGGAACCATCATAGTATGGGCGGGTATTTGGATCGGCGGAAGAACTGAGTTGATTTGGATCAGAGGCAACCTCAACGCTCAAATTTATGCTGAGACGATTGTATCAGACGTCATCGTTCCTCTACAAGTGCAAATCGGTCCCTTATTTCAGTTAATGCATGATAATGCACGACCGCACACCGCAAGAGTTGTAAGACAGACTCTCGCCGCAGCTAACATCAATGTCCTGCCCTGGCCTGCTCAGTCGCCAGACTTGAACCCGATTGAGCATGCATGGGATATGCTACAGAGAAGAGCTCTGCCGAATATGGAGGGTATCCAGTCGCAAGAAGACCTTTTTTTGTTGTTGCAACGAACATGGGCGGCCATTCCACAGCGTGATTTGGATGAACTCATTTTGAGTATGCCAAACCGATGTTCTTGTGTTGTTAGTGTTCGCGGTAGAAACACGGATTATTAATTGTTTAAGTTACCCAATAAAATTTTAAAGAAAACTGTTATTTCAGTCTTTTTTTCGAACTTTAATGTTAGTGGTTCAAATGTCAAAAATCCCTTTATTAGGAAAATGGCAAATTTCTTTATTAATGCAAAGGTGACTTGGTTTATCGTTACTGTGACAAACGAAAACACTTTATTTGATGAATCCTTAAAGAAAATTTTAATTAATATCAATCAGGAGAAAAGTTATTGCAAAAATATATGTTGATCCCTAGATACTTTTGATGTGTTTAGTTGAAAATTTTTTCTTCATCACACACATTCCATCATTTGTTTATGGAACTTAGAAGAAGTTCCATAAACAAATGATGGAATTGTCCATGTTGTTCTCTTAATTCCAAAATTGGATGAACCCAAAATTTTCTCTTTTGACGTGGCCGCCGTCATCTCCGCTTGAGCAGAAGCAGCAAAAGCAGTGCTTCCTCGTCAGAATCCATGACTAGACTGCGGTAGAAATTCAACTGCTCGAGCGGTTGGTAGAGACAGCTCGAGCAGTCAACAACCGACTGCTCAAGCAGTCAACAACCGACTGCTCAAGCAGTCAACAACCGACTACTCAAGCAGTCAACGCCGACCGCTCGAGCGGTCCGTGTACGTCGGTCAGCCGGTAACTGCTCGAGCAGTCCGTGTATGCCCGCTCTTAACTCCACAGCGTAACGCACACATTACTTCGGAGATTTTAAAAAGCGCGAACAACGCCGATTGGTGCGCGCGCGTGCGCGCGCATTCTCGTGTATCTACGCGCCCACTAGCGAACCAACGCGTCATCAGTCGGAAATTGGACTGCGTCGGTGTTAATCAAAATGGACGAAAAATTAATTTACCTGGTGCAAAAATATGAGTGCCTATTTAATCCAAAAGCTAAAAATTATAGTGACAAACATTCCAAAAATAATGCTTGGGAAAAGTTAGCGGGGAAATGAAATTAACTGCTAAGTAAAGCAAGTATTTATTACTACGCAATATTTTCGCTGTCGTGCGATGTTGCCGTTGTGGTGCGGCGCGGGGTGGCGCCAAAAAAAAACTTTTTGACAATTATCTCTTGCTTAACATCGTGTTATCATTTCATTTTGCCATGGTATTGCCCCATGTTCAGAAATGAAATAAGTTTTGAAGTTCTCTCTGATATTCATCGCGTCCACGTTTTGATTACCGGTTATGTCCATGTCTTGGCTGTCAAATGAATAATTTTGTAAAATGTTGCTATTAGACAGGGCAACGTCTTCAGACCCAAAATCTTCCAAAGTGTAATTATGCAGGCACGTGCATGCAAGAATCAGCGTATCTAAAAACTTTGGTTGCATTCTTATACGTTTTTGGAAAACTTCAAATTTCTGTTGTAATATTCCGAATGAACTTTCCACTAGACGCCTTGCTCGACTTAAACGATAATTAAAGATTTTCTTCTCGCTATCGTTTAATACCTGACTTCCAGGATAAGGTCTCATAATGTGTTCACACAGAGGGAATGCTTCGTCCCCAACAAAAACATGAGGAACTGGTATTGTCGTACCTGGCAAGCATTTATTAGGCGGTATACCAAGCATATTATTTTGTAAGTCGTCCAAATTTGGAACTGCTTAATATGCCGCTATCGTTGTTACGCCCAAATGCACCAACATCTACTACAATGAATTTATATTTAGCGTCAGTAATAGCTAACAAGACAGTGCTGAAAAACTTTTTATAATTGTAGTAGAGACTTCCGCTGTTGCAGGGTGCCCTTATATTGACATGTTTGCCGTCAATCGCTCCTATACAATTAGGGTAATTCCATAATCTTCTAAAATCTTCCTCTCTTTTAACCCATGACTCTGTCGTTGGTTTTGGCATAACAACAATAATTTCGTGTACAATCTTTCAAACTGTAGCATAGCCCATTCGAAAAGTATGAGCCAGTGCTTTGAAACTGATAGCAGTAGTTAGAAATCTGTAACAAATTAATGAAGCTGTTTTTTTTTTTCTAGTGGCCGAATGTCAGCAACAATGGAAGAAACTTCGTGACTGTTACAAAAATGCTCTTAGATTGAGACAATATACAAGCGGTTCTGCGCGAAAAACTGAAAAACCAATTAAATTTGAGAAGGAGTTAGAATTTTTAAAGCCACACCTTCAGGACAGATCACAGACATCAAACCTTGATTTTTCTGATAATAGTTTAGACGTGGACACTGAAGACATCTCAATTATAGAGTCACAAACGTCTGACGTCGGGGAAAGTTCACGCTCTGATTCGGCATTATCAAATCATACTACCGGAAATAAAACACTACCTCTATCGCAGAAATTATTCAGACAATATGTCGAGGCCAAAGGAAAGGAAGAAGATCCATTAGATGCGTTTTTTCTATCTATGAGTAAATCAGTAAAAAAGATGCCTATACGAATTCAAGCTGAATTAAAACGGGCAATACTTGGCCTGGTTACTGACGCAGAAGTAAAACTTGCCTCCGAGGAAAGTAGCGATACAACATCATCTATGACTAACTGCTATGGAACACAACAACAGCAAATTTTTTCCTCACCATCAACTTCAACTTACATCCCATCCACTACTTATTGTCCACCACCTACTTCAACCACACCACCCAACCATACAAATTACGGCACTATATCCAACACAACATCATCTGCTCCACCATAGTCTTACATACCACAACCTATTTCGAGAACACAGCAACAGCGGCAATCGAAGTTTGACGATTTCGAAGAATTTCCTTATAATGACTGATAATAATGATTAATGACCTTAATAACTGTGATTTCATATGGTGAATAATTATTTCAAATTTTTAAATAAAGAGTCTTGTGATACAAGCTTGTTTAATTATGCTATTCTATCTAAGGCATGAAAATATTGATATTTATGTTGAACAACCAAGAAGTGTTTAACACCTTGCGTGTAAGTTAATAAAGTGCTACAATCGTAAGAAAGCATAAAACTCACCTTAAGCAGACTGATATTCGCTCTTCAACGGAAATGGGTATCGTTAAATTTGTTTCTTGTTTCTCAATGTGTGGTCTTAAAATATTGACTAAGTTTGTAAATAGATCGTAGTCCATTTTATAATAGTCGTAAAAAAAACTCGGGTATCGATATATATCAACTAGAGATGAGATATACCTGCCATTCTCCATACCCGGCCTTTAAGGTATGGGTATCACTAAATACCTGGTACAAATACCAGGTATCAAAATACTTCTAAGTATTTGGGTATGGTAGGATTTCGATAAGTAAACGTATGCGATAATTATGGTATGCCTCCAATATAATGTAGGTACGATGTTTCAAGTACCTATACGTAATTATGCATTATGAGATATGAAATCTTTCCTTCCTACTTTACCAGGCTTAGGACTGTCGGCTATGACGATGGTTATTAATAAATTCTAGTTATTTCTTTATCAATTAATGCAAAATAACATTAATTTTATTTAAACTGACTAACTAGCCGGCGTAGTTAAAAGATTTCAAATCAATTTATTTACAATCGTAATTTTAATTTGCAATATTGTATGTTCCTTATGTACTTAAAAATAAGTACCCATTTTGTCTAACTAAATTAAATCAACCGAATGTTCATAAAGCACGAATGACGTTTCGGGTCCCTTCGTAAGCTGTCGGGTAGCTTCGGGTTGCTTCGGCGTACCGAACTACCTATAAAACAGGGCGCTACCTTGTGGTAGCGGTTCGTATCGTACTATGCGTCTGACGTCATACCTTCAAGGTATTTACCCAGTATTTCGGTCCGTACCCGGCCTATGTACTGGGAAGCTCATACTTGGTATATATACCTCTACCAGTATATACGTCTCATCTCTAATATCAACGCAAAAAGTAGTAAATTCACCACAAATACGTCTTTTCTTCCACAAGTTGTGAACACTACAATTCCGCTTTCTTTTTCTTCGTTTTCTTCTTCTTCAACTTCAGATATAAGTAATATCACAGCAAAATCAATGTCAACCATTTTACACACGTTTCAGCTACGAGAGTCAACTGGCAAGTGATTCAATAGCTCTGCTGTTGATGCCCATTACTACACGTGAGAGTGCGCGCGTATTCTGGCGAATACGCGCGCATTCGTTCGGCTTCGCTTTAGTTGTAAAAAATTTGTCGCTTCGATGCGCTTCGACTCTGCGCTAGTATAAATCGACCCTAAAAGAATACAAAGATAGAAACAAAAAGAACGATGCATTCGAAGAAATTTCTCAAGCCCTAAATATACCCAAAAAAGATGTGGAAACTAAAATACATGAACTGCGTACTCAATTTACTAGAGAGAAAAAAAGTTTTCGGTAAAAAAAAACTACAGGCAGCGGCGCAATAGAAAAATGTAAATGGATTTATTACGAGCCATTGGAATTTTTGTTATTTGGTGCAACTACTTCTGGTGAAACGGATACTATGAATAAAACAGTAAGTTGTTTTTGTATATAATTTTTATTGTACTAGTCTGTAAAATTATTACAATTACGCTACATTATTTTCCCTCTGGAGTTATAAAGGAATCGGCAAACCGTTCTCTAATACAAAAAGCTGATTGTGATGCAGGCCTGCCCCGTCTTTGCAAATCAATCATAGGAAACGAACCTAGTTCCCTTCGCGATGAACCTTTTAATAGGTTACCTTCAGAGTCTTCAAAATCAAAAGTTTGGAGGTGTATATATGGATCTGGAAACTGTGTTACGTCCTAAGAAGTTATGTAAATATACACAAGCAATTACTACGAGTTCACAATTGGCTGGTTTTAACGGAATAGGTTTAGTGAATACACGGAACACCACACACAAAATGCCAAAAACATTTTCTATAATCCTCCTAGCTCTTGATAGTCTGTAATTGAATATACGCTTTTTGTTCCCACGTTCATGAATGCCAGGATATGGTTTCATGATGTTCTCCGTTAGCGCGAAAGCACTGTCACCTACAATAACATATGGAATTTCTAGTCCACCTTGTGTTATTGGTTCAGGACGTGGCAGTTTAAGTGAGTTTTCTAACAATGCATTATAAAACGGTGTTTCCTGAAATATTCCACTGTCGGACGACCGTCCCTTAGCCCCATAATTTGCGTATATAAAGTTATAATTGCCATCTGCAATTGCCAGAAGTACCATGCTGAACTGATTTTTGTAATTGTAGTATTCACTTCCAGAATTATTTGGCACCACAATCAAAACGTGTTTCCCATCAATGGCTCCAATGCAATGTGGAAAATTCCATCGTATTTCGAATTCACGACTTATTTGTGTCCATTCCTGCTCCGAACTTGGAACCTACAAATATAAAAAATAATAATAAGATGATAATTTACAGGTAGATGAAAACAATGCACTTGAAAGTGGTATGGAGTTAGAGCCATCTCAATCACCAAGTCTTACATCGAATGCTACAACATCTCTTCATCATCATCATCTTTAAGGAAAAGAAATAAGACAGATGAATCAAGTGAAATATTAGAGGTTTTGAAAAGTGTGAAAAAGAAGATGGATGGAAAGGAGAAGAAGGATCCATTTGATATTTATGGTGAATATATTGCTGCTGAATTAAGAAGTGTTAAAGATGACCAAGCCGTGACACAGGCAAAGTACCATATTAATAATATACTGTATGAATTAACTAATTTAACTTTAACTTTTTTTATAAATTAGTTAACTAATTAATTAATTTATGAAAAAACAACCACAGGCTAGACGTACCTAACATTTTAACCTTGAGCGCGCCTTTGTGCCCTACGTAGGTATTAAAATAAGTGTGTTTTCGTAGTGCAACTGTTACATTACATACATACATGTGACCTGTGGCTGTGTGTTTTTAATTTTTGAATTTTTTAGGTCGGTAGATTTTTTATTTAGTGTGAATAAAAGTATGATGCATATTCATTTCGTATTTCTCTAGCATTTTCTGTTGTTTTTATTGGTATTTGATCTAGTGCTCTTAATTGTTGCTCTTCTAAAACATTATCTATATTACCTTCCGGCATATACATACGGTAGGAGTGCTGACTCTTTTTCAAAAAATTATGAAGTACAACGCAAGTGAGTGTTATAATAGATGCTTTTTCGGGTTGTAGTAACATATTGGTTTTTAACACTCCAAATACCGATGTCATTATTCCAAATGCACATTCAATCACAACACGAGCCCTTGATAGTCGACTGTTGTTCGAGCGCCTGATCATAACAGCATAGCAACGACACTCTTAATGACCAATTACCACTAATTGTGGAACATGTTTTTTCTTTTGTACACACGTCACTTGACCTGCTGGACTTGAGCCGTGTAATAATAATAATAATCTCCCTGCTCCCGACACCGGCGGATCACTACTTTTTATATTTTTAAATGTTTTTTTTATGTGTTTGTTTTTAAGAAATATTTAAAAATATAAATTAGTATGTAAGTTAAATAAATAAAGGAAATAATAATAATAATAATAGAGCTTTATTTATTCCACACAATTTGAAAAATCAAATACAAATTTAAAAAGTTCAAAATTAAATTGCATGCAGTAGGAGCTACAGTCTCGCTATCATTCAAAATATCTAATAACAATAATTAATGAAATTGGTGCTAAAAATTACCGAGAAATAAATAAGATTAAATAACTAATTGATTCTGACACTCTCATTCTTACATACAATTACAAACTCACTGATACTTAACCCACACGCACTCTCACACTTTTACCATCAATCACACACACACACACACACACACACACACATACACACACCTATCACACAACCTTTCTCTTTATTATCAAATTAATATCTTTTGCCTTGATCAGCTAACATTGTTTTGTAACAATAACTTTATTTTTTTTGTATAACTTTGTGTCCTATTCAGGTAAATTCAAATTGAATAATGGCTTATGCGCACATAATTTCGAAGGTACACTGACTTCTAAGAAACAGGTTAACCCTAGTTTAGAAGTCAGGGTCTTTTTGCTCCGGCCCACATAGCCATGCTCCTAAAAATTGTAAAAATTGAGTATTTGTTGGAAAAATAAAGATTTTATTATTATTATTATTATTAAAGATCACGATTAAATAAAATTTGATAATTTACACATGCATAATTCATAATTAATTTTGATAACTGAGATCAGTATAGTGTGGACCCCCTTCGGGTAAAAGCCTCCTCCAAAGAATTCCACGTTTCTCTATCTGAAGCGGTTGCAACCCAGTCATGGCCAGCATTTTCCACAATCTCATCTTGCCATCGGGCGCACGGCCGGCCTCTGCTTCTGAAACCTTTAGGACTTTGAGCCGTGTAGTTAACACCAAATATAGTAATTATTTTTTGAACTGAGTATTCCTGAAGTTATTCATTCGGCAAACCCCTTAAATTCCCGCACATGGTCCGTAACGAGCCGGATAACTTAAAATATAAAGAAGATCAGCGGTCAGAATAAAGGAATTAAGGATTTTATTGTCCACGTGCATGTGGCGGTTAATGGCCGGTGGATTGAGGTGAGTTATCTCAAGCAAGCTATTAGCGGTGTACGGCGTTTAATATACATAAGTCTAATATC
The DNA here is from genome assembly GCA_905332915.2 of Hecatera dysodea. Classification (NCBI taxonomy): domain Eukaryota; kingdom Metazoa; phylum Arthropoda; class Insecta; order Lepidoptera; family Noctuidae; genus Hecatera; species Hecatera dysodea. The sequence continues at coordinate 2,512,363 of HG995290.1, read as the reverse complement.
GTCAACACTCAGGTAGTATAAGTGAAAGTAAATATTCATAAAAGGTTAGTGTTATTTATTGTATTACCGATTAGTAGTAGTATTGTGTTAGATGAAAATCATTAGGTACTTGTTGCAGTGTGATTAGTATTTTATTCATCAGCAAAATTAAGTTTAGAATCATACTAGATACAGTATAGTTAGCTTATTTGCTACATCAATTAAACTTAAATTACATAGCTGTAACTAATTCACATAACTATCTACTTAACAGTAGTTGTTAATTATTGTAAGCAGGTATCTTAACATAATACATATTACAATTAGAGTGTTTGATATAAATGCAAGTCATTTTTGAGAAACTGATTTTAAATCAATTGCAAAGATATTTTAATAAACATAATCTTTTACATAATAAGCAGTTTGGTTTTACAAGGGGTCGTTCAACAACTGATGCCGGTGTTGAACTTCTAGGACACATTTATAATGCATGGGAGGACAAATGCGATGCTTTGGGGATTTTTTGCGATTTGTCCAAGGCGTTTGATTGCGTTCTCCATGAGACATTGATCAGGAAATTACACTATTACGGAATCAGGAACGCCTCTCTGGATCTTCTTACTTCATACTTGAGTGATAGGATTCAGAGAGTTGATGTCAACGGTAAAAGATCTCCTGGATCTGTAATCAGGATGGGGGTCCCCCAGGGCTCAATTTTAGGTCCCTTCTTGTTTCTCATTTATATTAATGACTTGCCGTACCTCATAAAAGACAAACACGATATAGTGTTATTTGCAGACGACACGTCGCTTTTGTTTAAACTAAAACGCCAGCAGATAGTTACTGACGATGTAAATTCTGCCCTTGCAACTGTAGTTAACTGGTTTAATGCTAATAATCTTTTACTAAACGAGAAAAAGACAAAATGTATAAAGTTTACCTTACCTCATGTGCGACAAGTGAACACTGTTGTATCGATAAAGGGTGAAGAGTTGAAACCCGAAGATACCACAGTGTTCTTAGGCATTACTTTAGATGCGAAGCTGCAGTGGGGCCCCCATATAGACAAACTGTCAAAAAAGCTCAGTTCTGCAGCATATGCTGTTAGGAAAATTCGTGGCTTAACTGATTTAGAGACAGCCCGTTTAGTTTACTTTAGCTACTTTCATAGTGTGATGTCATATGGCATTCTGCTGTGGGGAAATGCCGCCGATATTCAGATAATATTTGTCTTACAAAAAAGGGCTATTCGTGCAATTTATAAATTAAGTCCCAGACAGTCCCTCAGAGACAAATTTAAAGAGATTAATATTATGACTGTGCCTTCCCAGTATATCTATGAAAACCTCTTGTATGCACATAAAAATATTAATCTGTTTAAAAAATACAGTGATATCCATAGCATAAATACTAGGAACAAACACAATTATGTCGTTCCTAAAACCAGGCTCAAAAAAATAGGTGGTTCGTTTCGATGTCAATGTATACATTTTTATAATAAACTTCCTAGCCCTATTCAAGAACTAAGCAGAAATAAATTCAAATCATTTATAAAACGTAAGCTATGCCAGAAAGCTTTTTATACAGTTAAAGATTATCTTGAGGACAAGAAGGCTTGGGATTGAGCTGCTTCAGTTTTGTACACGGCCCAATGTTTTAATGTTTTTGTTTTGTTCTCTTTTGTGCGCTTTTTGTTTATATTTATACAGTTTGACATTTTCATTTACTTTTGACATGAATGTTTACTTTTCAAAGTATTCTTTTTATTTTATTACAATTTCTTATTTTGACATGAATACTTACTTTGTAAAGTATTATATTTTTTAAATTTTAATTTTAATCCCTATTGTGAATGTGAGGACTATATGGGTTATTATTAGCTTTTTCCTCTTCAAGTATTTTTTTAACGTTGTCTGGCTGTTTGAGTATTTTTGTGGCCTACCCAAATGTCCTTTCATTGGCATTGTTCGTCGAGTTGTTGAGCTCCTTATTGATTCTAAGTTGAGCTAATCGACTCTGACCAAGGCTTGCACTGACTGGACAGGTCCACTCAAAACTGTGTGGTTCCTTCTTAAAAAGACCACTTCAGACACTGATCTGCATGGTCCTCATATAACGTATTGTGAATATGGGGATCATTTAGATCGCTACGTCAGGGGTTCATTGATTCTCCGAGGAGCCGGTTCACGGGGGCCGCTACAGCCTCCAGGGGGGCAAAAGCAGGGCCAAAGCCGGCCCTTGCCTGCGCCGGGTCCGGCGCCTGAGAACCAGGTGCTGGACCTGGTGCGGCAGGAGCTGGCCGCCTTCCGGGAACGGTTTTCCGTCCTGGAGGGCATCGTTCTGCGCCCCCCACTAGCGGTGGACCAAAAGGCCCAGGGCAAGAAGGCGGCCTCGTACGCGGCCGCCGTGGCTGCCAAGCCGGGTACGTCCGGCCAGGCCAACGCAGGGGCCGGGCCGACGAAGTCGGCACCTGCAAAGCCGGCATCGGGTAAACCGGGGCCGGCCAAGCAGAAGAAGGGCGGAGTGGCTGCACAGGCGGCGCAAGCTCCAGCGCCGGCAGTGCAGCCCTCACCTTCCGACCCGCCTTCCAACTCCTCTGCCGAAGCCGGTTGGCAAGTGGTCGGGGAGAAGAAGAAGGCGGGCAAGGCAGCCAGGGCGGCCAAGAAACGGGCGCGAAAACGGCGGCAAAAGCAGCGACGCGTTGCCGCGATGCTCCGCGCCCCGAAGACCGCAGCTGTAGTGCTGACGCTACAGCCAGACGCGGTCAAGAGGGGCGTGTCGTACGGCGACTTGCTCGCCAAGGCAAAGGAGACGGTAGACCTCCGGGAGCTCGGCATCGTCGGGGGCCTCCGGCTGAGGGTAACCATGACTGGTGCCCGTATGCTGGAGATCCCCGGGGAAGCCAGCGGCCCAACCGCAGACGCTCTGGCCGAGAGGCTCAGGACGTCCTTGAACGCGGAAGATGCCCGAGTGTCCAGGCCCACCAAGTGCGCTGATATGCGCATCTTGGGCCTGGACGACTCCGTCACGGAGGAGGAGGTCGTGGCCGCCGTGGTCAGGACGGGAGGGTGCTCTGCCGAGCAAGTCAAGGCAGGCACCATACGTCCTGACTACACGGGCATGCGCACCGTCGTGGTGAGCTGCCCCGTGACGGCGGCCAAGAAGATTACAGAGGGTCGAAGACTTCTGGTGGGCTGGGTGTCGGCGCAGGTAAAGCTGCTGGAGCCCAGGCCTCTGAGGTGCTTCCGCTGCCAAGTGGGGAACCACACGGGGGCGTGTTGCACCTCGGAGGTTGACCGCAGCGAGCTTTGCTTCCGCTGCGGTCAGCCCGGTCACAGGGCTGGCTCCTGCAACGCCGCGCCGCACTGCACTGCATGTGCGGCAGCTGGCAAGCCAGCCGAGCACTGGGCTGGGGGCAAAGCCTGCCCTCCACCCACAAAAGCCGGGGGTAAGAAGCCCTCTTCCGCCGTCTCCGTGCCAGCCGCCGCATCCGTTGCCGCCGCTGCCACCGCTGTCAATGTAGCCGCCGCAGCAGCGGCGGCTGCTACACCGGAGCCCACTAAGGGTGCCCGGGAGGAGGCTGAAATGGAATGCCAATAACGGCTCCATTACGCCTCCTCCAGGCGAACATCAACCACTGCGCCGCCGCTCAGGACCTGTTGGTCCAGAGCATGGCGCAGTGGTTGATCAATATCGCCGTGGTCGCTGAGCCGTACTACGTCCCGCCCAGGGATGACTGGGTGAAGGACCTGGACGGCTCAGTGGCCCTTATTTCGTCGGCCGCCGCCGGTACCCCGTCCCTTGAGTGCGTTAGGAGAGGACAGGGGTGCGTAGCAGCACGGTTCGGGGAGATTGTAGTAGTGGGAGTCTACTTCTCCCCGAACCGAACTCTCGCCGAATTCCACAACTCCCTTAGGGAGCTGCGTATCGTCGTCGTCGGGTATCGTCCCCTCCCCGTGATTGTTCTCGGGGACTTCAATGCCAAGAACTTGGCTTGGGGTTCCCGCTATACGAACGTGCGGGGTAGGATGGTGGAGGACTGGGCTCTGGAGACAGGCCTGGTCGTCCTAAATCGGGGTTCTGTCCCCACGTGTGTGCGGATGCGGGGTGACTCCGTGGTGGACATTTCGTTCGCCAGCCCCGCTCTGTCACCGCGTGTCGTCGACTGGCGCGTTGTGGAGGAGGTGGAGACCTATTCCGATCACCGGTATATCCGGTTCGACGTCTCCGCCCAGACCTCAAGCGCGCCGGTCCGACAGACCCCGAGTGGTCCGCGGTGGGCGCTGAAGCAGCTGGACCGGGAGCTTCTCCTGGAAGCCTCGATCGTGCAGGCCTGGGTGTCAACACCGGACAGGCCTGCTGACATCAACGACGAGGCGGAGCGGTTCCGGGAGACCATGTCGGAAATATGCGACGTGGCAATGCCCCGGGTCCGGCCAGGACGCGCCCGCCGTCAGGTGTACTGGTGGTCGCGCGAGCTGACGTCGCTTCGAGAAGCGTGCGTTGCTGCGCGTCACCCGTACACCAGACATCGCCGGCTCCGCATCCGCCCTCCGGATGCGCAGGCCAGGGAGGCGGAGCTGTACGAGGTGTACAGAGCGGCGAAGACCGCCCTCCAAGCGGGGATCTTGCGGGCCAGGGATCTGGCTCGCAAAGAGCTGCTGGAGTCTCTGGACGGGGACCCGTGGGGAAGACCCTACAAAATGGTGCGGAACAAACTCCGCACCTGGGCCCCCCCGTTGACGCAGAGTCTCCGGCCCCAGCTGGTGGAGGACGTGGTGAGCGCTCTGTTCCCTACGCGAGGGGACCATGCTCCCCCGCCTATGGCTCCGCTACCCGTGGTGCCCGATGCGGACCACACCGACGACGGCAACGACGACGACGATACTCCGGAGGTGACCGAGGTAGACCTGAGAGCGGCGGTTAACAGGCTGAAGGCCAAAAATACCGCCCCAGGACCCGATGGCTTACCTGGGAAAGCCTGGGTCCTGGCCTCGGAGGCTCTCGGGCCTCGACTACGTGGGCTCCTAAGCGCATGCTTGGAGAGGGGCCAGTTCCCACGTCGCTGGAAGACGGGGAAACTGGTCCTCATTGCGAAGCCAGGGCGCCCTGCGGACTCTCCGTCCGCATACCGGCCCATCGTGCTGCTCGACGAGGTGGGCAAGCTCTTTGAAAGAGTCATTGCAAACCGCCTCGTCAAGCACTTGGTGAGAGTTGGGCCGGATCTGGCGGAGAACCAATTTGGTTTCCGCGCGGGGCGCTCGACGGTGGACGCCATCATGCGCGTGAGAGCCCTCACGACGGGGGAGGCGATTTCCCGGGGCGGGGTGGTGGTGGCGGTGTCTCTTGACATCGCCAACGCGTTCAACACCCTGCCTTGGAGTTGCATCGGGGAGGCACTCCGGTATCACCGAGTGCCAACCTACCTCTGTCGCGTGGTCGAGGACTACTTGACGGATAGAGCCGTCATCTACCCCGGTCACCGGGGAGAGTGGAATCGGCGAGAGATGTCGTGCGGTGTTCCACAGGGTTCGGTTCTGGGGCCGCTCCTGTGGGACATCGGTTACGACTGGGTGCTGCGCGGCGACCTCCCTTGCGGCGTCAGTGTTGTTTGCTACGCTGACGACACGCTGGTTCTGGCGCAGGGGGGGTCGCACCAGGCGGCGGTCGACCTAATGACACGCGGGGTTGCAGCAGTCGTTGGGAGGATCCGGCAACTGGGTCTCGAGGTGGCCCTACACAAGTCCGAGGCCATGTGTTTTCACGGACCTCGGAACCGGCCACCATCGGGATCCCAGATAACGGTAGGAGGGGTTTGCATCGGCGTCGGGTCGACGATGAGCTACTTGGGTCTCGTCCTCGACAGCCGGTGGAACTTTGCGGAGCACTTCCGCCGTTTGGCTCCCAAACTGGGGCGGGCCGGGGCTGCCCTCAAGCGGCTCTTGCCCAACCTAGGGGGACCAAACGCCTCCTGCCGGAGGCTGTACGCGGGGATCGTGCGGTCCATGGCCCTTTACGGGGCCCCGGTGTGGGCGCTGTCGCTGAGGCGACTGCCAGCGCGCCACCTGGTCTCGGCTCAGAGGGTCATGGCCATCCGGCTGATCCGGGGATACCGCACGGTCTCCGGCGAGGCGGCGAACCTCCTTGCCGGATTGCTGCCGTGGGATCTAGAGGCGAGAGCCCTCGCGCACGTCTATGCGTTGCGCGTGGAGGCGCTACGCCGGGGCGAAACTCTGCTGCCGCGGCAGATTGCTGCGCAGCGGACGGAGCTCCGGCGGGATCTCACGGAGGTATGGAGACAGCGACTGCTGCAACCCAGCGCTGGGCACGCCGCCATTGCGGCGATAAGTCCCCTCTTTGAGGAGTGGTTAGAGAGACGCCACGGCGTCCTCACCTTCCGCCTGACACAGGTGCTCACCGGACACGGCTGTTTCGGGAGGTACCTGTGTCGGATCCAGCGGGAGGACACGTCCGGGTGTCATCACTGTGTGGATCGCCCGGAGGACACGGTGGAGCACACGGTGGAGGTCTGCCCTGCCTGGGCGGAGCACCGCCGTGTCCTCATCGAGGCGATCGGCGGCGGCGACCTCTCGCGTCCGGCCCTGGTTCAAGCCATGGTCGGGAGCGAGGAGGCATGGGAGGCGGCCGCCTCCTTCTGCGAAGCAGTAATGCTAGCGAAGGAGGAGGCGGAGCGCGTGCGAGAGAGGGAAGCCCCTCTATCCAGCCGCCGCAACAGGAGAAGACGCCCCGGGCGTCGGGAAACGCAGGGCGATTCCCGGCCACCGTAGGCGCGGGCCTGCGGATGGCGAGCTATGGGTGGCTCGCCGTCCGATAGCAACCAGGCCCGAGTCGACGGCGCGTCGTGTTCCACGCGCGCCTCAAAGAGCCGTCAGCAAACAAGACGGGGCCCCATAGGGTCAGTGCCTGCTAGGGTTGCGGAATTTGTTCGAAAGAGTCACCGCGGCCCTGGAACGCAAAGGGCACAAGCAGGAACACGGGTGGGTTTTAGTCAGTAAGAGTCTGACACTCCCTTCCGCTCCGCCCAGAGCGGGAGAAGTCATTTGATGATTTCCCATCCAAAAAAAAAAAAAAAAAGGGGTTCATTGATGTTAGTCTGGCGGTTTGAGTTCTTTAGGTGGCCTACCCAAATGTCCTTACTTTGGTATTGTTCGTCAAATCGTTGAGCTCCTTAAAGTTCTAAGTTTGAGCTACACGATAACTGACAAATGCTTGCACTGTTTGGACAGGTCCACTCAAATCTGTGTGGTACTTTCCTCAAAAGACCACTTCAGACACCAACCTACATGGTTCTCATATGATTTGACCAGTACAATTGTATGGACTTCAAAAGAGACCTTGACCTCTGAGTTTGTTTCGGTGTTTCTTCTCAGGGTAGTCAGCTAGGAAACACCGGCCTCATCTAGTTTTATAACGGCCAAAAAAAAAGATTGACGTGTAAAAGTGTTTTTTACAACCTACTTACAAAAATAAAATCATTTATCATCATTTATCATTTATCATTTATCATTGTTAAAACTTAGGTAAAGTAATTAATACTTATTTAGAATCATTTATGTATGTATTCAACAACGATTAGTGTTTAGTTAGGCCTACTTATTACTAAGTTAGCGTTATTAAGTTTTACAAATAATAAGTTTGGTACTGAATTGTATGTAGGTATGGTTTATTTATACACTTGATAGCTACATTATTAGGTTTATGTTGTTTTGCAATAGCATTTAAGTATAAAACACAGTTTCAGGCTTGTAATAAGATCATATTATTCGCGTTTTTAATTGTATACCTGTATCAATTTCAGGTTGACAACACTCTCCTCCCAGCATGGCCGAGGAAAGGGACTTAGTTAAAAAGCGAGGTAGCTTCAAGGGTCGTTCGACTGCGTTCGTCAACTTTCTGGACTCACTCAAGGACAAACAGTTGTCAAACTGTGATGTGTCTGAATTGCAGTTGCGCATGGGTAAGATCGAGTCGTTGTACGAGCAGTATGATGAGGTGCAGTTACGTCTAGAATGCATTGTAGATGATCTCAAATTACAATACTCTGAGCGTTCTGAATTCGAGTCTATTTATTATAAATCCTTGTCTAGAGCCCAAAGTATTCTAAGTGATTTTAATAAAGACAATAAATCGATGGAAAGCTGTAAAAGTACACATGCTAGCATGCACAAGCCAGTTAAGTTGCCAACAATTCAGTTACCAAAGTTTAGTGGATTATATGCTAATTGGCTAGAATTTCGCGACACCTTTTCTAGCTTAATTAATTGTAACGACGACATTGACGAAATCAATAAGTTCCATTACTTGAGAGCATCTCTTGAGGGAACTGCTGCAGTCGTAATCAAATCTGTTGAGTTTTCATCGTCGAATTACTCTGTGGCATGGCAGTTGTTATGTGATCGATTTGATAACAAAAGGTTATTAGTGCAAAATCATGTATCCGCATTGTTTAATGTCGAGTCTATCTCAAGGGAATCCTCTGTTGCAATAAAGAGTTTAATCGATAACCTAAATAAAGATTTGCGAGCGTTGGAGCCGTTAGGGGAGCCTGTTAAATACTGGGACACTCTTCTGATTTATATTGTTACTCACAAGCTTGATCAAAAGACTTATCGTGAGTGGGAGGAGTACAAAGGTAGGATGGACAAAGATAGCACGATCAGGTTCGACGCATTTATGTAATTCCTCCGTAATCGAGCCGATCTAATCGAGACCTTAGAACTAGTTCGCACTAATCACTGCCAAACATCAGGTAAATCAAGCTCAAAGATTAAGTCTATGGTAGCAACACAATCACCTAACAGTTCTAGCACTGAATTAGCTCCTAAAGTGTGTCCTAAATGTAATAGTAATGATCATACATTAATTAATTGTCCACAGTTTCTCGCATTAAGCAATGACGATCGTCTTAAATTACTACCCAGTCATAAAGTCTGTTTCAACTGTTTTCGTTCAGGTCACTAACATGCTAACAAATGTAAAAAACAAGGTTGCAAACTATGCAAACGTAGGCATAACGCACTAATCCACATAGATTCTAAAAACACTATTGCGAATACTCTTCGCGATAATTTGAGTAACAACATATCTGCATCGTTTCCCTCACCGTCTACCACCACTAACACAAATAACGTAGCTTTGTCAACAAACATAGCTTGTCGCCGTGGTCATAAGCAGCGAGATGTGTTGTTGTCGACCGCCCTGATCAAACTGCGGGACCACAATGGATATGTGCATCTCGTTCGCGCGGTTCTTGATAGTGGTAGCACCTCGTCATTCATAACGGACAGATTATGTAAACAACTCAATTTAACAACACAACAAATTAATAAATCTATTATTGGCATAAACAATGTCACTTCACGTGTAGACAAAACATGTCGTGTTAAAATGACGTCTTTGGATGATAGTTTTACGTTCGAACTTCATTGTTTTGTTCTGCCGTATATTACGAGCAACGTACCGTGCCGTGAAATAAACATTTCTGATTTCGACATACCGTCGAATATTATTTTAGCTGATCCTAATTTTTATAAGCCTGGTAATGTTGATTTATTAATCGGTGCTGATCTTTTTTGGGAGTTGTTAGGATCGCAAAGGCTAAAGTTAGGTACTGGAAAACCAGTATTATGTGAAACCCGTTTAGGATGGATAGTTTCCGGTCCAATTACTCAAAATTACATTTCACTGCTGTCAAATGATGTCTATTGTAATTTTTCTAAAATGAGTTCTGATGGCGACTGTGACTCGGAAGGGCTAAGAACAGAATTGACAAAGTTTTGGCAAATAGAGGAGGTGAATGCGAAATCTTCTAATTCTTACATGCCAGAAGAAAAATTGTGAGGATAATTTCGTTAAAAACACGACACGATTGCCTGATGGTCGTTTTTGTGTTCGCATACCCCTCAAGAAAGATCCTTTATCTCTGGGAAATTCTTATAAGAAAGCTACACACTGTTTACAGTCTTTAGAGCGTAGGTTAAAGGTTAAGCCTGACTTTAGTAAAATGTATCATGACTTTTTGTTAGAGTATGAGTCACTCGGTCATATGACAAAAATTAATGAACCCAATTTATGTAGTGGTTACTTTATTTAAATCAGGTAGCACATCAGACCCTTCCAATTATAGACCCATCTCAGTGCTACCTACTTTTAGTAAAATTTTTGAGAAACTGATTTTAAATCAATTGCAAAGATATTTTAATAAACATAATCTTTTACATAATAAGCAGTTTGGTTTTACAAGGGGTCGTTCAACAACTGATGCCGGTGTTGAACTTCTAGGACACATTTATAATGCATGGGAGGACAAATGCGATGCTTTGGGGATTTTTTGCGATTTGTCCAAGGCGTTTGATTGCGTTCTCCATGAGACATTGATCAGGAAATTACACTATTACGGAATCAGGAACGCCTCTCTGGATCTTCTTACTTCATACTTGAGTGATAGGATTCAGAGAGTTGATGTCAACGGTAAAAGATCTCCTGGATCTGTAATCAGGATGGGGGTCCCCCAGGGCTCAATTTTAGGTCCCTTCTTGTTTCTCATTTATATTAATGACTTGCCGTACCTCATAAAAGACAAACACGATATAGTGTTATTTGCAGACGACACGTCGCTTTTGTTTAAACTAAAACGCCAGCAGATAGTCACTGACGATGTAAATTCTGCCCTTGCAACTGTAGTTAACTGGTTTAATGCTAATAATCTTTTACTAAACGAGAAAAAGACAAAATGTATAAAGTTTACCTTACCTCATGTGCGACAAGTGAACACTGTTGTATCGATAAAGGGTGAAGAGTTGAAACCCGAAGATACCACAGTGTTCTTAGGCATTACTTTAGATGCGAAGCTGCAGTGGGGCCCCCATATAGACAAACTGTCAAAAAAGCTCAGTTCTGCAGCATATGCTGTTAGGAAAATTCGTGGCTTAACTGATTTAGAGACAGCCCGTTTAGTTTACTTTAGCTACTTTCATAGTGTGATGTCATATGGCATTCTGCTGTGGGGAAATGCCGCCGATATTCAGACAATATTTGTCTTACAAAAAAGGGCTATTCGTGCAATTTATAAATTAAGTCCCAGACAGTCCCTCAGAGACAAATTTAAAGAGATTAATATTATGACTGTGCCTTCCCAGTATATCTATGAAAACCTCTTGTATGCACATAAAAATATTAATCTGTTTAAAAAATACAGTGATATCCATAGCATAAATACTAGGAACAAACACAATTATGTCGTTCCTAAAACCAGGCTCAAAAAAATAGGTGGTTCGTTTCGATGTCAATGTATACATTTTTATAATAAACTTCCTAGCCCTATTCAAGAACTAAGCAGAAATAAATTCAAATCATTTATAAAACGTAAGCTATGCCAGAAAGCTTTTTATACAGTTAAAGATTATCTTGAGGACAAGAAGGCTTGGGATTGAGCTGCTTCAGTTTTGTACACGGCCCAATGTTTTAATGTTTTTGTTTTGTTCTCTTTTGTGCGCTTTTTGTTTATATTTATACAGTTTGACATTTTCATTTACTTTTGACATGAATGTTTACTTTTCAAAGTATTCTTTTTATTTTATTACAATTTCTTATTTTGACATGAATACTTACTTTGTAAAGTATCATTTTTTTTTTTTATATATATATCAATATCTCATTTTGACATGAATACTTACTTTGTAAAGTATTATATTTTTAAATTTTAATTTTATTCCCTATTGTGAATGTGAGGACTATGTGGGTTATTATTAGCTTTTTCCTCTTCAAGTATTTTTTTTTTAACGTTGTCTGGCTGTTTGAGTATTTTTGTGGCCTACCCAAATGTCCTTTCATTGGCATTGTTCGTCGAGTTGTTGAGCTCCTTATTGATTCTAAGTTGAGCTAATCGACTCTGACCAAGGCTTGCACTGACTGGACAGGTCCACTCAAAACTGTGTGGTTCCTTCTTAAAAAGACCACTTCAGACACTGATCTGCATGGTCCTCATATAACGTATTGTGAATATGGGGATCATTTAGATCGCTACGTCAGGGGTTCATTCATGTTAGTCTGGCGGTTTGAGTTCTTTAGGTGGCCTACCCAAATGTCCTTACTTTGGTATTGTTCGTCAAATCGTTGAGCTCCTTAAAGTTCTAAGTTTGAGCTACACGATAACTGACAAATGCTTGCACTGTTTGGACAGGTCCACTCAAATCTGTGTGGTACTTTCCTCAAAAGACCACTTCAGACACCAACCTACATGGTTCTCATATGATTTGACCAGTACAATTGTATGGACTTCAAAAGAGACCTTGACCTCTGAGTTTGTTTCGGTGTTTCTTCTCAGGGTAGTCAGCTAGGAAACACCGGCCTCATCTAGTTTTATAACGGCCAAAAAAAAAGATTGACGTGTAAAAGTGTTTTTTACAACCTACTTACAAAAAATAAATCATTTATCATCATTTATCATTTATTCCGCATCACGGCATATTACGTGAGTCGAGTAGCACGACCAAACTTCGTGTTGTCTTCAACGCAAGTTGTCCTACTACGACGGGAGTGTCCTTAAATGACCTACAGATGGTCGGGCCTATTGTACAGGACGATCTGTTATCTATACTTCTTCGGTTCAGATTCCACAAGTATGTCTTATCTGCGGATGTGGAGAAGATGTATAGACAAATAGTCGTCCACCCGTCGGATAGGTATTTGCAACAGATTGTTTGGCGTGACAATGTTAGTGAGCCCTTTAATGTTTATGAATTAAACACCGTCACATACGGGACAGCTAGTGCACCATTCCTAGCAACGAGATGCCTTAAACAAATAGGACTCGATTGTAAAAACCCTAAAATATCTGAGGTCGTCAGACACGACTTGACTTACTAACAGGAGGGAATGACTTAGACACGACGATGACTTACTAACAGGAGGGAATGACTTAGACGAAGTTAAATTAATTCGCACTGAAGTTACCCAGGCGCTTTTGTCGGCCTGTATGCCATTGAGGAAGTGGAAGTCAAATGATCCTCAACTAGTGTCAGATTCTGTTCCTGCGTCAGGCAGCTCGCCTGCGTCATTGAACTTGAACAGTGGACCTAATGAACCTGACAAATTGCTAGGTCTCGGATGGTATGCCAGTGCTGATGAGTTAGGGTTTCCTATAAGTCTTATTGAGTCCTCGACCGGGCACACTAAGCGTGATTTTCTATCCGTGATAGCGCGAATTTTCGATCCTTTAGGTCTGTTAGGTCCTATTATTATAACGATGAAGGTATTGCTACAAAAAATGTGGTTGGACAAATTATCATGGGATCAACCATTACCTAATGAGATTAGTAAACATTGGGATATTATAATAAAGTCTTTGCCTATTTTAAATCATTTCCGTATTCCGCGAATTGTAGTTTGTAATTTATATACGGAGCTAGAACTCCATATTTTCACAGATGCGTCTGAGTCCGCATACGGTGCTTGCGTCTACATTCGCAGTGTTAATGATAAGGGTAAGCATTTGGTTCGTTTATTGATAGCCAAGAGTCGAGTGGCTCCCATAAAGCCTACTACAATCCCGCGTCTAGAGTTGTGTGGTGCGGTAATTGGTTCTCGTCTCTGTGAGAAGGTGATGAGCTCATTCCGCGTGAAGATCAGCCGGGTCTATTGTTGGACTGATTCGACCATCGTGTTGGGATGGTTACAGATGATGCCTAACAAACTCCAACCGTTTGTACGCAACCGTGTTGCTGAAGTTTTGGATAAGGCGGGTAACTGTACATGGCGGCACGTCCCAACCGATCAAAACCCTGCAGACCTAATTTCTCGTGGAGTGGAAATCAGTGTTCTGCAGGATTTGGATCTGTGGTGGAATGGACCAAATTTCTTAGGACTAGACCCGTCTCAGTGGCCTTCTCAAATAAAGTGTCCAGGACTAGAGAAGTTACCGGAGACTCGACCTAATGTAGTGTTAAATGCGATTATAAATGATTTAAAATGTGAGGGTTTGATTGACTTTAGTCGTTATTCTAATTACTCACGGCTTATACGTTCTGTTGCCTATCTATTGCGATTTATTAAGTCATGTAGAAAACATTATCCAAAGACTAATCATTTGTCGCATGATGATTTGCAAGATGCACTAAATGTTGTCATTATTCAAAGTCAGTCTCAATCATTTCCCGAATACGAATTATTAGTAAATAAAAAGAGCATACCTAAAGGGAGCGCCCTTCTAAAATTTAACGTTTTTTTGGACGACAAAAATATAATGCGTGTAGGAGGACGTCTCGATAATTCTAATTTTGTTTATAGTAAAAAGCACCCTATTTTATTACAGTCCACTCACCAGTTAACAAAATTATTATTTCATTTTGAGCATCGAAGACTGATGCACGCTGGCCCACAATTATTGTTAGCTTCCATTAGGGAATCTTACTGGCCAATAGGAGGTCGCAACTTGGCGAAGGCCTGTTATCATAAGTGTGTTCTTTGTCAGCGTTTGAAAGGTAAGGTTGTACCTCCGTTAATGGGTAACTTACCACAAGAACGCCTTCATCCAGGTTATCCCTTTGAGAGCACGGGCGTAGATTATGCCGGCCCCATCATGTGTGCTAGTCGTCAAGGTCGTGGATGCAGGCTAGTAAAGGTGTATGTCACAATTTTCATTTGTTTTACTACCAAGGCCATCCATTTGGAGCTTGTTGGCGATTTAACTAGCAATAGTTACTTACTGGCTTTGTATCGATTTATTTCTCGAAGAGGTAAACCAGCTGATATTTTTTCGGATAACGGTACCTCATTTGTCGGCGCGTACAATGATCTCTCTAAATTTTTAAAGTTAAATAGTTCGTCCTTGGGTGAAAGTGCAGCGAACGATGGGATAAGGTTCCACTTTATTCCCGCATATACCCCTCATTTCGGCGGGCTCTGGGAGGCGGGTGTCAAGTCAACAAAATACCACCTTCAAAGAGTGTTGGGAAATTGTAATTTGACTTTTGAGGATCTTTACACCGCGCTAACTAAGATTGAAGCCATCTTGAATTCTCGTCCACTTACGCCATTGTCTTCAGATCCTGCAGATTATACACCGCTTACGCCAGGACATTTTCTTGTTGGACGACCTTTAACTTCCTTGCAGCAACCTGACTACCAGGACTACTCTTCCAACCATCTGTCTCGCTTCCAAAGGATTGAACAACTCCGCCAACACTTCTGGAGCAGATGGAGCAAGGAGTATGTTGCAGAATTACAAGTGCGATCCAAATGGCGTTCCTGCAAGGATGGTCTAAAACTAGACTCCTTGGTTGTAATTAAGGAGGATAATCTTCCTCCTCTGAAGTGGAGGCTTGGACGAATTGTGGCTGTTCACCCGGGAACGGATGGCATCGCTCGTGTAGCAGACATTCGGACGTCAACTGGAGTCGTTCGGCGGGCATTCAACAGAATCTGCCCACTGCCTGTGTCTTCCAAATCTAGTTGAAACCGTTGCTTTCAACGCCCGGGGGCATGTTCGAGCGCCTGATCATAACAGCATAGCAACGACACTCTTAATGACCAATTACCACTAATTGTGGAACATGTTTTTTCTTTTGTACACACGTCACTTCACTTGCTGGACTTGAGCCGTGTAGTAAACACCAAATATAGTAATTATTTTTTGAACTGAGTATTCCTGAAGTTATTCATTCGGCAAACCCCTTAAATTCCCGCACAACTGTTGATTTTTTTTGTTGAGACTGTTCAACTGGCGGTGTACCAGGAAAAGGTTTCATGATCCTTGTAGATAATGCAAAAGCTCCATCCGCCACAAACACATAGGGCACAGGAAGATGTCAACCAGGTAAAGGAGCGTCTTGCGGAAAATGGGAATCAGGTCCATATATTTTTTTATAAAGCATGCTATCAATAAAAACTCCACCGTCACTCATACGTCCATGTGTTCCTACGTCAGCAAATAAATAGTTGTAGTCACTATCAGCTACCGCTAGTAATATTATACTGAAATTGTGTTTATAGTTATAGAACTCTGATCCACTATTAATGGGTGACTGTATTTTAATGTGTTTCCCATCGATAGCGCCCAAACAATGTGGAAATTGCCATTTTATTTCAAATTCTCGAGCAATTTCAAGCCATTCGTGTTCATTTTGAGGCATCTAAAACAGAAAAAATATATCAGTGTAGGTAATAGTTAATCATTTAAATAAGGGTTGGAATTTACTTGTTGTGTTTGAATTTTTAGGCTATGGAGTTTCCTAATGAAGACAGCAATCAAGATAGAAGCTTTTATAACGAAGACAGCATTCAAAATAGAAGTTCCACGTCAGCCAAAAAACGGCGAGAATTAGAAGTCCCGGAAGTACGAGCTCAGATGAAGACAGCTGTAAATGTCCTAAAAAATCTTGCCGACCGACCACGAACTGAAGTGGACGAGGTAGACTTATACTGTCAACTACTGGCGAAAAAAATTAAAAAGTTTAATGAGCAACAAAGGGAGGATATAATGCACGATATAGACGAACTTATTTATCAGAAGCGAAATTACCGCCCTCCTCCTGGCAGCACTTACTCGTATGTAAGATCTACTCCGGATTTCGTGCGTTTTACACCTACACCGTCCCCTTCATCATAGACGTACGATATGTCTACCCGAGATTCCGTGCGCTATGCACATACACCATCCCCTTCATCTCAAGTGATGCCAAGCCCATCATATCACGTTGCTGATGATTATAGTGATTATACAGTTGTACCACCAAATCATAGCCAAGCAGAATATGTGACAGGTTCATCGGATGAACCTGTCACATATTCTGCTTGGCTGTCACCTTTGGAGTAGATGTGGAGGTGGATGAACTTCATCCACCTCCACATCTACTCCAAAGGTGACAATTATATCAAATGACATTATCTCTCAGGCATTTACTCTTTCTCAGATACAAAATAACAATTGAATGCTAATGCAAGACTCAATTACTTTGTCTAATTATTTTTCTCAATAAACGTGTTTTTGATTACTATTATTATGGTTTTATTTTACAAAATATGTTTATATATTTTAAGTACTTACTTTTACAAAAGAACGCAATGCCTCACATAGTGCTTTACATACTTCCGGCACGATCAATGATATGACTTGGGGAGAAATCTTAAATAGGTAATGAAGACTTTTGAATGAATCTCCAGTCGCTAAAAATCTAAGTGTCACAGCAAGGCGTACTTTGCTTGGTATTGAGTCTCTGAATACTGTATCTTGCTTTTTATTTTTGTTCCAATCAACTGTAAAAGGTATTCGAAATCTATCGAAGACATACGACAAAAGTTATCAAACTTTCCTGATGGCTCTTGAATCAAATTACTCAATAATCGGGTTCCATCACACCTAAAAAAGAAAGAAAATGTAAATATAGAATAAATAGGTACTTTAATATTACAGCGTCTGTAAACAACTGTTGATACAATTGTAGTCCGTTGTTGATATTCTTAGTATGGTGTGTGTAATAAATGTAGTAGTAGGTAAAGTGTATAAGAGATCTTTACTCACTGATTCCGTGTTTTATGATGTGTCGTCATCCACCATCTTCTTTGACGTGACTTTTTATTTTTTCTCAGTAACAAATATAAATGTACTCATCTTTACTATAAACGCGCTCAGAGCAGTTTCGATTTCTGTATCGGACATCTTCACATTGGCCCTGACGGGACAGAACTAGTTTATTAGCCAACGTGTGTACGCCTCACCGAGTTTGCAGTCCAACGTTGGTACGAGCGTTGGGACCCACATGTGGAGCCGGCGTAAGGCAGTGGCCACTATACTGCTGCCACCAATTTAAGAATTTTTTTTTCGGGCAACTATTTATCTTTCTGGTATTTTTTTTTTACTGGCAAGCTTGAGATGTCCTGTCAACGTATATTTTTTGTTGTGTGGGAATTGTCAAATTCAATTGACACTTTTCAAACTTTGAAGGGTAAAAACCGGTGATTTTGTGTAACATGTAACAAATCTAGCTCAATCTTTAAAATCTTTTGGGAAACTGGTAAGAATTTGCATTTATTTCAATAATTACGTATGTCACTTATACGATCGAGTAGTATTTTGTAAAATTACGTTTATTATTTTGATAAAATTTTGTATTTAACTGGTGGCAATATATCTGCCACTGCCCGTGTAGATAATAATATTACAGTATTTACTGCAGGTGAAAATGCCGAAAATATTGTCTGATGACGACATAGAAAATGCACTGGACGAGTTATTTGGCTTACCCGACGACCCCGACATTTCGGAGGACGAATACGAACAAGAACCGGATAATTTAGATACGTATGAAGGTAGGACGCTATATGATATTCTTAGTGGTGCGAACGAAACCGATTCTACCCAGGAGAAAAACGACTCTAATTTAGAAGAATCTTTTAATCAGCCGTCAACATCTGGTCTACATTTAGACAGCCGCAACAATGAGTCTACTCAGGTGACACACGACTCGGACGACGAACGTGAGACATCAATTCATTCCTCAACATCTGGTCTTCATTTAGACAGACGCCGTAACCGTTTACTTGACTCTCCTCCTGAACCACCATTCAGCCAACTTCCTACAGCTGTTGATATATTTTCTGAAACTGATGATTCGGATGGTGCAGAAGATCAGTGGAAAAAAGTTATCTGGTCTCAACAACCAAACATGGATGATTTTGACCGTGTTCGTTTACAAGGAACTCAATTCCTTTCATCCCAGACAAGGCCTACAACATATTTCACACGTTTCTTCGATGACGATATTTTTACCCATATTGTAACACAAACCAATCTCTATGCAGAACAAAATCAAAATCGTAACTGGACACCTGTTTGTTGTGATGAAATTAAAGCTTTCATATGCCTAATAATTCTAATGGGTCTCCATCCATTACCGACTGTTGATTTATATTGAGCTAGCGATCCATATTTCCGCGTAGATGAAATCGCATCCATAATGCCAATCAAAAGATTTAAAAAAATCCTCGAAAACCTGCATTTGAATAATAATGAGCAAACGCCTCAAAGAGCTTTTAAAAGACAGTAACTATCTTTACTCCCTTGCTACACTTCTATCTACAGTTAAAAAGGCAAAAATATACACAAAAAGTGATATATTAAATTATTGTATCATGAACTTCCTGGAAAACATTACGATGCGGGTTCGACGTACTCGTCGCTCACGTTCAATGTCAGACTCGCAAACAAATATCAGTCATACTGAAAACGAATCGCTAACGCAAACTCTAGAAGATACTGCAGTCAGTCTCCCCGAGTTGAGCAATGATGATGACACTTATGACCAAGAAATGTTGTCGAAACTGAAGGAACAGGTCGAGAAACTAACTCTTCAATTGAATAGTGCTGAAGAAGAAATTGAGACACTAACATTAGAAAATAACAACCTTAAAAAGTCGAACCAAGAGTTGGTCAAGAAAAATGATTTTTTAAAAAGAATAACCGGCTCTCCTACAAAGAGAACCAACCAAAAATCCTCAACACCTAAAAAAAGACAAATTTTGCCGAACAAACACACACAAACGGAACAAATTGATTGTGCAACTAAAAAGAAGAAAATTAGTAAGAGCACACAAACAATTACAACGCCTTCGGAGACGACACCTAAGGAAAACTCAGCGGTGTTACCAGCAATGCCTCATACAAAAAGTGGAACTAAATCGCTGGAGAAAAAAGCAAGTAAAATCTGTATTATTAGTGAGAATAAATACAACAAAATACGTATAATTGCAGAAAATACGTTCCAAAATGCAGAACTATGTCACTACCTCACACCATATTCGGGAATTGATAATATGTTTCGTGACTTGGAACCGAAGCTAAAAACCTTTACACTTGATGACTTCTGTATTATTTTAATTGGTGAAACTGACTTCAAATACACCAAGGATTATTCTAGCATAATTTTGAACATGAGAAGCACTCTTAGTAAAATTCAACATACAAATGTTATTCTTTGTATGCCGACGTACAGTCACTGCTTAAGTAATGTTACTCTATATAACTGGAGAGTAGAAAGCTTCAATAACCTACTTTACCAAGATATTTTAGCACATGAACATGCTTACTTTATTGATTCAAACAAGAATCTTACATGGGACCACAAGATGTACAGACCAAACTCAGGATCACCAAATAATTATGGCATGCAAGTAATTTTCCGTGATATTGCCGAACTTATAAACTACATAAATGAAAATACCTTGGGAGATACAGAATCTGGGCAACTTGAGAATATAACCCAACAGCAAACAACGGAGCAGTTTTTTCGTCTGTAAGCACCTAAACGTAATACACCAAAACATTGCAGGTTTACTTAATAAGAGTAATGAGCTTATAGTATGTCTTGAAGTAATGTTAGAGAAAGATACTGAAGTAGACGTACTCTGTGTGTCTGAACACTTTATGATGTCCGGTTATGAAAAACTCCTGTTTATTCCTAATTTCAATTTGGCAGCGTGCTATGCCAGAAAGGGCAGTAAGAGAGGCGGCACATGTATCCTTACAAAGAAAGGCCACAAGTATAAAGAACTTAAAGATATAGCCGATCTTTCCATACATGGAGTTTTTGAATGTTGCGCAATTGATTTAATAAATTATAATACGATTATTGTTTGTGTATATAGAGTACCAAAATTTAATAACTTAACTACATTTTTTGAACAATTTGATAAAGTACTGTGTATTATAAATAAGAAAGAAATGAAAAGAAATGTCGTAATAGCAGGTGACTTTAACATTGATTCTCTTAGGCATACCAATACTTTAAGGGAACTTGAATGTCTGCTCTTAAATTATAATTTAAAACTAGAGTTAAATCAGCCAACTCGGCTTGCAAGTGGTACATGTATAGATAATTTTGCACACAATTTGGGAAAGAAGTGTACATCTGATGTGGTTGACTTCGGCTTGTCAGATCACACGGCACGAGTGTTAAAAATACCGATTAGTAAAAAATTCTTAATAAATCAATGGCGAATAACAAGACGAGACTATAGTAAAGAAAATATGGATAAATTTAAAAATTATATTAAAAGCATTACATTCTCGGACACTTATAAAACAGACAACCCTAACAAAGCCTATAATAATTTCTTAGAGACTTTCATGATGCTATATAATTTATGCTTTCCTTTAAAAAAAGTAACACTGAGACTCAAAGCTAAGCCTCAATGGCTATCACGTGGAATAAAAATATGTAGCAAAAAAAAGAGAGAACTAATGTGGAATTATAGACTAAATCGTAGTGAAATAAATAAAACAAAATTTAAAAACTATTCTAAAATCTATAAAAATATAATACAGTTAACGCAACGAGCACAAAATAATCACAAAATAAAAACAGCATCTAATAAATCCAAAGCTACATGGGCAATTATAAATAGGTCTAAAACTAATCTACCAAAGGATATAATTACTTCTATTAAAATTAATAATAAAACCATAACCCATCCACAGGAAATCGCAGAAGCTTTCAACAATTTCTTTTTAGAAAAGATAAAACCCATACCAGGCTCTGGCAAACAAGTAACTGAAAATATTTCTAAATCAAGTCAATCTATGTTTATGGCACCAAGTACTCCACATGACGTACTTAAGATTATAAGATCGCTAAAAAATACGACAAGTGTTGGTTATGACGGAATCTCCACTAGAGTTATAAAACACGTTGCATATCATATATGTGATCACTTAAGCCACGTCATCAACTTGTGTATAAGCACAGGGACTTATCCTGAAAATCTTAAAACTTCTATTGTTAGACCAATCTTTAAAAAAGATGACAAACAGTGTATGAACTGTTATAGACCAATTGCGCTTATTCCCATAATTTCAAAAATTTTTGAGAAATATATATCTAATCAAATCTACAAATATTTAGAAAAGCGAAATATTCTTACGGAAGATCAAAAAGGTTTTCGCAAAAATAAAACCATAAACATGGCTATTTTTGATTTTATAAATAACGTCATGGCCAGCGTTGATAAAAGGACGCCGGTTTGTTCTATTTACTGCGATATGACCCAGGCTTTCGATTATGTTGACCATGACATTCTCCTACGTAAACTGGAAGCGTATGGGATTCGAGGCAACATACTAAACCTTATCGAGTCTTATCTAAAAAACCGTAAGCAATATACAGTAATTTCTAAAGTTAACATTTGCACTAAAAAAGAAGAAACGTATTCATCAAAAAAACGAATAGTTAAATATGGAGTCCCACAAGGGAGTGTACTAGGTCCTTTGCTATTCATAATTTATATTAATGACCTACCACAGGTAACAGAATATCCTGTCTCACTTTTTGCCGATGACAGCACGGTCACCATAAATAGTAAAAATAAAGACAACTATGAAAGCAAAATAAATGACACAATAAATAAATTAATCAACTGGTTGAATAACAATAATTTGATTATCAATCTTAAAAAGACAAAAATTATGTTCTTCAGTCAACGTTTGCCGACACCAAAAATTAATGTTAATCACCAAGGTACAATAATAGAAGCAGTGGACACAGCAAAATTCTTAGGTGTGACCATTGATAAACGGCTTAATTGGAAAGCACATACAGAAGAATTAAATAAAAAAATCTGCTCATCTGCCTACGCACTCTACAAATTAAAACCCATCATAAGTAACGCTGCGCTTATCACTGCTTATCACGGAATTGTCGGTTCAATTTTAAGGTTCGGCGTTATTTTTTGGGGGAATTCCACTGGTAGGGACATAATTTTTAGATCGCAAAAAAGGTGTATTAGGGCTATGTTCAGTTTAAAAAAAACGGATAGTTGCAAACCGTATTTTATTAAATATAATATTCTAAATCTGCCTTGCTTATTTATTTTTGAAGTGGCTAGCTTTGTACAAACCAATCCTAAATTGTTTGAAAAATTGTCAGACATCTCAATTCGTAATCGGCGGGATAACAATATGCTATGTGCAGTAAGATCAACCACGGCATTGATGTGTAAAAGCGTTTTCTCTTTAGCACCAGTTATCTTCAACAAAATCCCTAAAGCCATTAGACAAATGCCCACAACTCTATTTAAACTACATCTAAAAAAATACCTCATAAGCAAGTGTTATTATAGCCTAACAGAATTTTTGAATGATCGTACATAGTTTGAGCTTGCACCTATATAGTATTATTATGACATTTCTTTGATCGCAAATCTGTACCTTTATACTATTTTTTTTTTGTGTTGTAATATGATTAGTAGTATTTCTTTTGATGTCATACATTCAAAAGGTTAACTGAGTTGACCAACAATTTTTTTTTGTACGCCATTTATGGCAAAACATGTAGATCCTTTTTAAAAATGTTATTATAAGACCATACAAATTGTATTGTACTCATGTTTTACAAAAATAAATCTTATCTTATCTTATCTTATCTTATCTTAGCTGCAACAAATTTTGATAAATTATTCAAAGTAAGACCAATACTGGATTTGCTGAATATTGCATGTCAGCGAGAAGCGAAAACAACATCGTCACAATCAGTTGATGAATCGATGATTCGATTCAAGGTGAACGCGCCTAAATGCGCGTACTTGGAACGCACCCGAAAGGTGGCAACACCGGAAGGAACGCAGCGCGGCGATGACACGGCGTAATAGACAACGACGCACAATCAAGGCAGCAGCAGCCATTTTTTCTTTCCCCTTTTTACTTTACGTGGTGAAGAGTGTGTGTCTGTGCAATGGACGCGGACATGTAATTTCTTTAATATAATTGTTTTATAACATCGTTGGAAGTCTTATTTGGCCTCTCAACATTTGGCGACCGTGACAGGACTGAGGAATGTTATAGATCGGCGGAGGCTCCGGTGCCGTTTTGCGCACAAGAACGTGGCGGCGTGCTGGCGTGGAGCTCCAACTACTACGGGCCGACAATCAGCGCAGGCGACGTCAGGTCGGCGCGGCGTCGGCGGCGGCGCGGGCAGCATTTTTTCGCCGAGAATAAGGCTTCGCGGCGGCGGCGGCGTGCCGGCGTGGGTCTCCTGTTACTCGGACTGCGAGCGGCTAGGCGTCGGCAAGTGAGCCCGATGGAAGTAAGCCCAGCCCAAATCCTTTTTTTATGTTCCTCCCCTTCCATATTTGGTGAAGACGTCTTCGTCGGCGTGTAAGCACCTTTAGACCCATGTCTCATGTCTGTTTGGCATAGTCATTAATTATAATTTTCAGCCTTAATCGCCACTATTCGGTACTAAACTGTATCTACAGTGTGCATGGCTTAAATCTTGAATTTACTTTTGTTTGAGAGCACGTGCATGGGTTAGCGTCTATTCTGTCGCAGCTCACTGCTATTGAAGTAATCTCAATACTCAATCATTATTTAGGTTATTTCTCTGTCTGAGAGGTCTATCCAGTACTATACTGTACCTTCCGAAGGCATTACCAACAATTACACGTTAACTAGGCTTAGCTTATTCGCTCAAACAAGCTGCACGTGGCATGTAATTCTATTTTTACGACCTTAGTAATTTACAAGTTCTAGGTATCCTAATGCCTACGAACAATTAAAATTTTCGTTTCATTGTTATTTCCAAGCGATTTGCCGCAGTTGTTCACAGCGCTCCGGGTCCGTGTGTAAGGCCGGCCCACGTGCTCAACTTACTTCGCGCCTCGCTTCGTCCGACACGCGCTGTTGCTGCTGCCACGTGCTGTGTTGCCGAGCTCAGCGGCAGCGGGTGGCGGGTTCGCGGCGGCGGTGTGGTTTGAGCTGCTTGTCTGCTGGATCGTAATACTGGTTGGCTTGCACATTTCTTTGATTATTAAGTATCTACCATCTGCTAGTTTGCCCAACTCATTGTTTTTTGGTTCGTTTGCACTGCTATTGTAGGGTTTTGTTCACTCAATATGACGGATGACACGGTTACCTCTCCCTTTGTGGAGGGCAATGAGAACTTTAAATTACTAATACGCAGACGTGGCGGAATACGTAGTAGATTAACAATGTTTAAACAATTTATTAGTAAATACCAAATCGAGGATAAAGCCTCTAGCCTTACTCAATTAGAAGTGAGGGAACTTTCTTTGCGACTCACACAGTTACAAGAATTAATGTCAAAATTTGATACTATTCAAACTGAGATAGAAGATATTGCTCATAATGTAGATGAACAAATGTCAGAGCGTGATACTACAGAAAGGGAATTCTTTGCCATGATTACTTTTACACAAGAATTATTAAGCTTGAGTTCATCTAATAATAAAGATAATAATAATTGTGAATCTGTACATTCCGGTTGTAGCAATATAAATAACTCTGTTAAATTGCCAACTATAAATTTGCCTACATTTGATGGAAACTACTCTAAATGGCTCGAGTACAGAGACACATTTGATTCTTTAATTAATGGTACAGGAGCTAGCAACGTTTCAAAAGTAAGAATTTTAGGTCAGCTGATTTTGTGATATGTCGTCCTTCTTGCACTTTCGGTTAGAGCCTGGGCTATCTGGCTGGCGGTAGCGGTTGCGTTCATTAGTGCGCATCCTATCTGTCCAGGTAAAAATCCTGGATTTTAAAAACATTTTAGAAGTCGTAATTTTTAATTTTTTGTTTTTAAATAAGTCTACCTGACATACTTTTTTTATTGCCAGACATTTTTGACAATGCTAACTATGTGCCATACGCGATTATTTATTATTTTTTTATAAAAATTTCAAAGTATTTTATAATGTCTGTAATTTTAATATTATGTTATTTAAAGATAAGAAAAACTTAAAATAAATTTGCCAGACATTAATTCGATTGTTAAACCTTGAATTAAAATGAAAAAGTCATGAAAAGTATTGCAGTATTATGCTAGTAGTCCGAGAGAGACAGTTGCAGAATAAGTCGAGAATGAAAAATAGAACCATTACAAATGTAAATTACTTGTCACTGAACATATAATAATAATAAATGGACTCAAACCGAACTCGACGCCCTGGATAGGAGAGTCCGCATACTGCTGACTGCAAACCGGATGCATCACCCACGATCGCGGTGATGAGACTGTACATCCCGCGGAAGTGTGGAGGTCGAGGCTTTTTAAATGCTAAGACTCTCCACAACCGCGAGATGTGCAGTCTCAGAGAATATTTTCTCAAAGCCGATGTGGGTATGCACCGAGATGTGGTCGCAGTGGACAAGGGACTCACCCCGTTATCCATGGCTAAAGAGAACTGGCACAAACCTGTGATACCTACTACAGATGATCGTAAGGAGATATGGAGAGCCAAGGAGCTTCACGGACGCTTCTGTCGGGCTCTTCATGGGTCCGATGTAGATTCCTCAGCGTCCGTGGCCTGGCTACGTTTCGGTGATCTTTTCGGAGAAACTGAAGGTTTTGTTTGTGCAATTATGGACGAAGTTATCTTAACGAACAACTGTCGGAGGCATATTATGAAGAATGGGACGTGTGTTGGGCATGCCACCGTCCGGGTGAGTCCATCAGACATATTATCTCTAGTTGTTCTCGCCTGGGTAACAGCAGCTGGATCAAGCCCTTGATCCAGCTGCCCAACGAGAGCATCTTAAGATCTTGGTCCAGGCGCTTGGCAATTATGCCATGGCCGTCACGACTATTGGCACAATGACTGCTGTGTTCAAATCCCACAAGTCGACAACCTCGCGAGCTAAGTCAAGATACTTCGTTTGTTATATCAACAATCATTGCGCGATGCTCTAGTCAGTCTATCACCACTATGTCAGGCTTATTGGCAACAAAAGTCCTGTCAGTGATGATAGACCAATCCCGATACAATGTGCAATTGCCATTTTCGAGAAGAGGGTCGGCCACATACCTATAGTACGGTACTACCGATTCGACAAGATTGTATTTAAGAGCAAGTTGCTGATGAATAATCCTGGCTACAAAGTTGTGTCTTTGCAAATATTCTCCGTTAGCCAGACTAGAACAACCGGAAATAATATGGCGGATGGATTCCCCGGCGGGTGACATGCCCGACACATGTCAGCGGTACCGTCCTTTACAATATATTTCCAGTAGTTGTTCGTCATTATAACTTCGTCCATAGTCGCACAGATAAAACCTTTGGTTTCCCCGAAGAGGTCACCAAAACGTAGCCAGCCTACAGACGCTAAAAAGTCTACTTCGGGCCCATGTAGGACCCGATAAAAGCACCCGTTAAGCTCCTTGCTCTGCCATACCTCCCTGCGAACATTTGTTGTAAGTACTACAGGTTTGCGCCAGTTCTTATTAGCCAAGGAGAGTGGGGTGAAGCCCTTGTCCACTGCGACGACATCCCGGTGCATACCCACGTCGGCTTCTAGGAAGTATTCCCTAAGACTGCATACCTCGCGGTTAGCATTTAAGAAGCCTCGACCCCCACACTTCCGCGGAATATACAGCCTCATTACCGATGATTGTGGGTGACGCATCCGATTTGCAGTCAACAGTGAACGGACCCTTCTATCGAGGGCGTCTAGTTCTGTCTGAGTCCATTTGAGTATGCCGAAAAAGTACATCAATACCCGCCCGATAAAAGACTATTTAGAACTTTGTTCAGGCGGCCAAAGAAGCGCTCCTTCAACGATTGTATCACGTCAGTAGCATTGATACCCAGCGCTTCCGACATACCCAAATACTTATTATTATTATCATAATGTACAGTGACATGTAATTTACTTTTGTCATGATTCCCTGTCTCATTCTCGACTTATTCTG
Organism: Hecatera dysodea; assembly: GCA_905332915.2. Classification (NCBI taxonomy): domain Eukaryota; kingdom Metazoa; phylum Arthropoda; class Insecta; order Lepidoptera; family Noctuidae; genus Hecatera; species Hecatera dysodea. The sequence continues at coordinate 2,484,668 of HG995290.1, read as the reverse complement.
CAACTGTCTCTCTCGGACTACTAGCATAATACTGCAATACTTTTCATGACTTTTTCATTTTAATTCAAGGTTTAACAATCGAATTAATGTCTGGCAAATTTATTTTAAGTTTTTCTTATCTTTAAATAACATAATATTAAAATTACAGACATTATAAAATACTTTGAAATTTTTATAAAAAAATAATAAATAATCGCGTATGGCACATACTTAGCATTGTCAAAAATGTCTGGCAATAAAAAAAGTATGTCAGGTAGACTTATTTAAAAACAAAAAATTAAAAATTACGACTTCTAAAATGTTTTTAAAACCCAGGATTATTACCTGGACAGATAGGATGCGCACTAATGAACGCAACCGCTACCGCCAGCCAGATAGCCCAGGCTCTAACCGAAAGTGCAAGAAGGACGACATATCACAAAATCAGCTGACCTAAAATTCTTTCTCGAAAACGTTGCTACCTCCTATACTATAATAACAATGAGACCATACCATTAATAAATAAGTTTCATTATTTAAGAAATTCGTTATCGGGTAGCGCTTGCAATATAGTGAGGTCCATAAACTTTACTGCAGCAAACTATCAAATAGCATGGAAATCTTTATGTGACAGATATAACAACAAAAATATCCTTATAAATAATCACTTCCAAGCACTAGTTGGTATTAATCCTATGCAAAAAGAATCTTTCAAGGCTTTACGATATATGAGAGATCAAATTCAAAAAAATTTACATGCTTTAAATATATTAGATATTCCCACTGCTGGCTGGGATCCTTTAGTTATATTCTTGGTTTCAGCTAAGTTAGACCTTAGAACTAAGAGTAAATGGGAAGAACATAAAGGTCATTTAACACACCTGCCTTCTCTTGAAGAATTTATAAAATTTTTAGATAACAGAGCTAATGTATTAGAAACTGCCAATGGTAGTAGATATTATGAAAATAAAAATCAAAGTAATAGTAAAGATAGTAAATCTATTAAGTCATTAACAACTACCTTAGCAAGTTCTCAAAAAAAGACATGTTTTATCTGTAACAAATCACATTATGTACATCAGTGTCCTAAATTTAAGGCTATGAGTTTGGCGGACAAGTTGTCTGAAGTGGCTAAGCATAAGCTGTGTACCAACTGTCTTCGTAGCGGTCACAACAATTCAGATTGCACATTGAACAGTTCTTGTCGTACCTGTAAGGAAAAGCATAACTCAATGTTGCATAGCAACAGCACAGTTACTAATGTGGTCACAGAAGGTACAGATACACTTCAGCCATCAACTATTCCTGTTAGTTTGTCAGCTCACTCACCAGGTCAAGTGTTATTATGTACGGCTCAAGTAGAAGTAATTAATACACGTAATGATAGTATTCACCTTGCGCGAGCGTTGTTGGACACTGGAAGCCAGTCTTCATTTATAACAAAAACCCTAAAAGAAAGGCTAGGTCTACATGCAAAACAAATAAGTTCTTTTAGCATTAGTGGTATAAATAATGCAGCATGTAGAGTAACAGAATGCTGCAAAATTGTGTTAAAATCTAGAATTAGTTCATTTAACAAAACAGTTAATTGCCTAGTGATTCCAAAGATTACAGGGACACTACCCAGTGTTCAAGTAAAGACTGAGCGTTTGGGATTGCCAAATGGGATAGTACTGGCAGACCCCTTGTTTTATGAGCCTGCCGAGATAGACATCTTGCTTGGAGCAGACCACTTTTTTGATATTGTTAGTAGTAATAGAATAGTCTTAGGAGTAGATAAGCCCATATTACAAGAAAGTCAGTTAGGATGGCTAGTTTCTGGGCCCACTGCTGAATCTTTTTTTAGTTATAACACACATTGTAATTTAGTAAAAAATGATAAGTTGGTGTCACTTCAAGATATCAATAATTCTCTTAAAAAATTCTGGGAGGTAGAAGAATTACCTACAGGTTCTAATAATTATTCTATTGATGAGCAATATTGTGAGTCCCACTTTGTAAAAAATACTTGTCGTTTACCAGATGGACGGTTTTCTGTAATGATGCCGCTGACGGAGTTCTTTAGCCTAGAAAATAAATTAAACAAGAATGTTGAACTTAAGAAACAATATAGTGAATTTATACAAGAATACAGTAGGTTAGGGCAGTTAACCGAAATTGAAAGGCCTAAGTTTGGTTGTTACTTACCCCATCACTGTGTTATTAGAGAACAACATGACACCACTAAGCTGAGAGTGGTTTTCGATGCTTCAGTTAAAACAAGTTCAGGGAAATCTTTAAATGATATCCAGGCTGTTGGTCCAACTGTACAGAGTGACTTATTCTCCATTCTTACTCGTTTTAGAATACATAAATTTGTTTTAACAGCTGACGTGGAGAAAATGTACCGACAGGTCGCCTTAGACAAATCACAACGGCACCTGCAGCTTGTGTTATGGAGGGATCAAGTCGACCAACCTTTAAAGATTTTACAGCTTAATACTTTGACGTATGGGATGGCTTCAGCTCCATTTTTAGCAACTAGAGCTTTGGTTGAGCTGGCTGATAAATGTCAGGATAAGCTTATTGCAAATATAATTAAGAACGATTTTTATATTGATGACCTCAACACAGGTGCCTCCACTGAAGAGGAATTAAAGCATATATATTTAAATGTCACAGAAATGTTAAAATCTGCTTGTTTCCCATTACGAAAATTTCGCACTAACTCTCATATTCTTGGGGACGAGTCGGAATCATCTAACTGTCTTAATTATCATGACGACGCTAACATCTTGGGTCTGAAATGGTCACCAAAGGCTGATGAATTGCGTGTTCCAAATGAAATAGAATTAACTTCAAAGGTTACCAAGCGCACAATTATTTCTACAACTTGCAAGGTGTTTGATCCATTAGGGTTGGTTAGTTGTATCATTAAAGCAAAAATTTTACTGCAGCAATTGTGGATTGCTAAATTAGATTGGGATGATCCCGTACCTGAGCCTTATGCTAAAAGATGGTCTAATTTCATCCAAAACTTGCATCATTTGTCTAATATTATAATACCTCGTTGTGTTTTAGGGGATAATTTAGAAACTCAGTCAGCTGAGCTACATTGCTTCGTGGATGCAAGTCAGCAGGCATATGGTACAACTATTTATTTACGTTCCCATGACAGCCAACAAAATGTTACAGTAAAATTATTATGTGCGAAAACAAGAGTTTCTCCAATAAAGGAGCTCACAATCCCACGTTTAGAGTTGTGTGCTGCTTTGTTGGGTGTTCAAGTTAGTGAGAAAGTTTTACAGTCTATACCATGTAATATTACAAAAAAATATATGTGGACTGATTCCACAGTTGTATTGGGATGGCTAAAGACTCAAAATAGAGTCTTACAGACATTTGTACGTAACCGAGTTAACAAAATTAATGAAATTACCAAAGAATTCGAATGGAAGCATGTTCCAACTGAGTTGAACCCGGCAGATTTAGCTTCTAGGGGAATTGACCCACAAAATCTGAAATCATCATCTTTATGGTGGGAAGGTCCTTCGTTCCTAAAACAAGATGAATCTTATTGGCCTTCTCAACCTCACACCATACCTAAAAACTTACCTGAAGTCAAAGTACTGGTCTCAGTTGATGACATAACAGAAAATAAGTTGTTGGTACCATTTGAAAATTATTCAAGTTATATAAGACTCAAAAGGGTTTACGCACATGTTTTACGTTTCATTAACAATTGCAAAAGTAAACAGTTGAAGAAAAAGGGACCTTTGCAAGCTGACGAATTAGAGAACTCTTTAATATTATTGCTTAAGGTTAGTCAATCAGAATCGTTTACAAAGGATATGAAAGACATACAAAACGGAACAGATTTACATCACAAAAGTAAACTGTTACCTTTACATCCAATATTAGATTCCAATGGTTTAATAAGAGTGGGCGGTAGGTTAAGTCAGTCTGATTGTAAGTATGATAAAAAACATCCTATTTTGCTTGATGCCAAACACCACTTAACTAAACTTATTATGAGATACAATCATTTATACTTAATGCATGCAGGCCCACAGTTGCTGTTGTCTGCAGTCCGCGAAAGATTTTGGCCGCTGGGCGGTAGGGTCTTAGCTCGCACTATAGTTAGACGGTGTGTGCAGTGTACACGAATGAAGGGTCAGACTGCACAACCTTTAATGGGCGACCTGCCGAGAGTAAGAGTCAATCCAGACTTTCCCTTTAACTCATGCGGTATTGACTTCGCGGGACCTTTCATGATTTCCTCAAAAAAGGGACGAGGTAACCGTATCACCAAAGCATATTTATGCGTTTTTGTATGTTTGGTGACCAAGGCTCTGCATTTAGAGGTTGTAAGCGATCTCACCACCGAGGCTTTCTTATCCTGTCTGCGCAGGTTCGTGTCGCGTCGCGGCAAGCCTTACGCCATATATTGCGACAATGGCAGAAATTTTGTTGGCGCCAACAATGAGTTGGGCAAGGTTCTGCGATCCAGCGGTCAGGCAGTCTCAAATTATGCAGCCAATGAGGCAATTAAATTTCATTTCATTCCCGCGTACTCTCCACATTTTGGTGGAATTTGGGAAGCCGGTGTAAAATCCGCAAAATTTCACTTAAAACGTGTAGTTGGCAATACTTCGCTTACGTTTGAAGAACTAGCGACGGTCTTCACACAAATAGAGGCTATCCTCAACTCACGACCCCTTTCCCCCCTCTCCTCGGACCCCTCTGATACCAATCCTTTAACCCCTGGGCACTTCCTTATCGGACGCCCGCTGATATCTTTACCATCAAAACCGACAAAGACATCCAGACCCACGAGATACCAGCTGATTGAGCAACTACGACAGCGGTTCTGGGAAAGGTGGCGAAAGGAATATATGGCGGAGCTACAAAATAGAGGAAAATGGAAAACAGGATCCGAACCTATCAAGATCGGAGACCTAATCATACTTAAAGAAGACAACATGATGCCGCTTCAATGGCGTATGGGCCGAGTCACAAAATTATACCCCGGAGCTGACGGTATATGTAGAGTAGCGGAAATCCATACCGCTAACGGCACCATCAAACGGGCTGTCAATAAATTGTGCCCCCTACCCGTGGATCACGAGTTGAAATGTTTCAACGGCGCGGAGGATGAACGCGCCTAAATGCGCGTACTTGGAACGCACCCGAAAGGTGGCAACACCGGAAGGAACGCAGCGCGGCGATGACACGGCGTAATAGACAACGACGCACAATCAAGGCAGCAGCAGACATTTTTTCTTTCCCCTTTTTACTTTACGTGGTGAAGAGTGTGTGTCTGTGCAATGGACGCGGACATGTAATTTCTTTAATATAATTGTTTTATAACATCGTTGGAAGTCTTATTTGGCCTCTCAACACAAGGGACGTTCAACACTAAAACAGTACATGTCCCTCAAACCCATCAAGAGAGGATACAAAGTTTGGGTAAGAGCTGATAGCAAAACTGGTTATGTTTACGAATTTAGCATTTACATTAGTAAACGAGAAGACCAAGTTCCTGAAGTCGGTCTAGGAGTCAAAGTAGTGAAATCTATCACACAAAAACTTATTGATCAAGGCTTCCGAGGACCAGTGGCGTGCAGTGGTTCGAGTTAGGGTAGGCCAGAGAAAATGTCCAAAAAAAAACGCACCACATTATTCAGAGTTGAAATGTGGTGTTATTTTTTTTTTCTTTTTTTTTAATAGGCTATTTAAAAAAACAAATAAAACTCATTTCATTAAAAATCAACCCTGAATAATGTGGTTATTTTTTAAAATTTATTTGGATATTTTCTCTGGCCTACCGTAACTCGAACCACTGCACGCCACTGCCGAGGACATGTAGCTTTTGACAATTTCTTTGCATCTTATGAGCTCTTGCAATATTTGTTTGAAAACGGAATATATGTCACCGCAACCGTCAATTCTGGGAGATCTGATTTGCCACTAATACTAAAAAACGCTAAGAAAAAGAATTTATCGAGACAAGAAAAAATACATTTAGAGAGAGGTGAATATAAATGGCGTAATAATGTTTCCTTTATCATGTGGCAGGATACAGAAATAGTTACAGTTTTGACCACCGCATTTCATCCCAAAATTTGCCAAACTACATGTGAAAGAAAGCAGAAAGACGGTACAAAAAAAAAACGTATGTCCCTTGTCCAACAGCGGTAATTGAATATACAAAACGTATGGGCGGTGTGGATCGTTTCGATCAGAAGCGGAGTACCTATGAAGTCGGCAGAAGAGGCAAGAAATGGTGGGCTTCGCATTTTTTATTTTTGCATAGACCTAGCAATAACAAACTCGTACCTTCTCTACAGTTCAAACAGCCGCGTCCACAGTATTATGCCACAATTAGCGTCTAGATTATCTTTGGCACGGGGTCTTATAAATAATTTTTCATCAAGGAGAAAGAGCTTGGATACCCAACCAATGTATTAATTTCGATCGACCCAGTGGTAATCGATTTTATAATCAGATTAAAACATTAGAGCAGATATTATTTAGTCATAAAATCCAATTAGCACCATAAATTTAAATAACCCAAGCCATAATTATGCTTTTTTTTAAGTAATCTAGATAGTTTTGGACATCAACGAATACAAGAAAATTTATCGGTCCCGCGCGGATTTCGCGCCAAAATTTTCATATTATTCAAAATTTAAATGCAGAATGTGCTCGTGATTGGAAAATATTTATTAAATCCACACCCACCCGAAATTGGCACTAAGATATAACTGGGCACACTGCAAAAAAAACACCAATTTTTTTTAATAGTTATCTAAAATTGAGTATGGTAAGGTTAGGTATTAGATCGGGATCAACCTTGTTTTAATGTTATAGAAATTTGATAAGACAAGTATATGGATAATGTTAGAAGGTTTTTTAACCGCTAATGGATGGTGAGAATGATTGTTGTAAGTATGTCTATATGTGTTTATTTATTTAAAATGTATGTACAATACTGGACAGCGTTAAATTAGGTGTCATTAGAGTCATCATAAGCGTCGAAGTGACATAGCACATAAATAAATAATAATGTCATTATAATTTATATATTAAAAACTTGTACTAAAAAAACCTCTATAGAGCAACTCACGCATTTGAAACGATTCAGATGAAAGTAATCATTACGAATTTCCGCAAGCCAAACAAGGTTCCGCCTCGCGCTTGGCCAGTATTTTTCCCATGGATTTTGATTTCGCAGATTAATGATTAACAACCCCATAAATCATGAAAATCACCACTGTGACAAAAATAGAAAAAAAAATTTGGAGCGACATTAAGTCATACTCATTCAAATTTATTGAGAAAGACGTGAAGGTTGAGATAGGATTTATTGAGAAAGGTCATGTAGAACTTGGGCTTAGTAACCTTAATAATCTAAATGTTCTTCATCTGAATCTTCGTACACAAAAGTAGAATATTTTACAACTTCAATCAAAATATAACTATTTTGTTTGAATCGCCCAATCATATTTCCATGAATTTAACTATAAGCTGGGGATTTAGTAAGCAAATTGCTGAAAGTATCAAAAATAAAAATCTCAATAATTAAAAAAAAAAAAAAAAAAAAAAAAAATTGATTGAGTCAGGCGTTACTTTGCGGAAATCCATTTTAACTTTGAAAATGAAAACAAAATATCTAGTTTTAATTTCCGCGAATATTAGTGGGTTGCAGGTATGCACCTCCCTCCCGCCCGCTATATTATGCACATGCAAGATTACTAGGCAAATGCAAGGATTTACTCACTAATATTCGCGGAAATTAAAACTAGATATTTTGTTTTCATTTTCAATCTCAATAATTTTTAACTAATAAGATATTTCCGAAATACGAGCAAATTCTGATTTTGAATAACATAGATAATTCTGCAAAAAATTTACCTTGGGTCGGATGAATCCGTTGAGTAGATTTTTTTCATTATTGTCCAAAACCTTATCTGAATTATATAAGAAAGCATAAATAATTATTATCATTATTGCTTATTGTATTTGATGCCTACGTATATTTTTCCTAATTTCTTAGTTTTTTAGAACGATTATCGCTCATTTATATTAATCGAACAGGTAGAAATAAAAAAAAAGATTACCATGATTGTTTTGGTACACTCTGACAATAAAAAAAAAACAATGTGAATGATGGCAGATGGCGGTTAACACATTTATATACTTTTTTATTTGATTTGATTTTTTAAAATAAGTAATCTTGCAGGTTAAATATTAAAGAATTATTAGCGCTAACATTTGAGCTTTTTAACCAATTATTCTTGGAAGAAGCCACCTGATGAAGTTGACCACAGCAAGTGGAGAAGTTGTTTCTTTGAAGCCAGTAGTCTTTTCGGAAGTGGATGACTTCTATAGCCGGTTATACGCATCGCATGCATCTCGTCCTGATCCCAAAAATGAGGGTTCTAGAGCCACATTGACACGTCATTTAACTGAAGACCTGCCAGAAGTCCTATGGTATTAAGTCCGCCTTTGTACAGTTTTTTTTTTACTAGTGCATGAAGCTTTAAAAAATAAATAAGTCAGTATTGGCGAAATCGAGATCGCTCTTGGGCAGCTTAAAAATGGAAAAGCCCCTGGAGAAGATGGCGTTACCACAGAGCTGCTGAAAGGTAGAGGTAAACCCGTACTGAGGGAGCTCCAGAAGCTGTTTAACGCTGTCCTGTTTGAAGGGAAAATTTCAGAGGCGTGTGGGAGTAGAAGTGTGGTTAAGATGACCACACTTCTACTCCGTTCTTCAAAAAGGGAGACAAGACCCTATTGAAGAACTATCGACCCATATCCCTTCAAAGCCACGTCTATAAGCTGTTTTCTAGAGTGATCATGAACCGTCTTGCGCGAAAGCTCGACGATTTCCAACTACCAGAACAGGCTGGGTTTCGGAGCGGATACGGCCGCATAGACCACATCCACATAGTGCGGCAGATTATACACAAGACCGAAGAGTATAATCAGCCCCTGTTTCTAGCATTTGTGGACCATGAAAAGGTTGAAATCTGGTCTGTTCTGAAGTCCCTGCAGCGCTGCCAAGTAGACTGGCGATACATCCAAGTGATGGGATGTCTCTACGAAGCCGCCACTATGTCCGTTCAAGTACAGAATCAGCAAACAAGTCCCATACCGTTGCATCGAGGAGTGAGACAAGGGGATGTTATTTACCCGAAATTGTTCACTAATGCAATGGAGGATATGTTCAAGACGCTGAACTGGAAAGAACGTAGCATTAACATCAATGGCGAATACATCTCTTACTTGCGATTTGTAGATGATATCGTCATCATGGCAGAAACGCTGCAGGACCTACAACAGATGCTGAATGATCTGGCTGACTTTTCTGTAACATCAACACTGTACACTTATTTCGCAGTAAACGTTTTGACTTTGACTTTGGATAAAACCAAGGTCATGTTCAACGAAAATGTTGTACCGGAACCGATTGCGATTCACGGTGCAATTCTTGAAGTTGTTCAAAAATATGTGTACCTCGGGCAGACATTGCAGTTAGGTAGAAACAACTTTGAGGGCGAGGTGAATAAAAGAATTCAGTTAGGCTGGGCAGCTTTTGCGAAGCTACGTCGACTCTTTAGATATTATCGACAAAACTGTATTTATATTGTACGCGGAAGTAAGGTATAACCAACAGTGTGATATTAAAATAAATTTAGGTAATAGAGCATAACCTGCATATCTTCCATAAATTACTGAATGGTAATAGGGTATAACTGACAGAGTAATATGAAAATGAATTTCGTATACAGGGTACAAGCGCCATAGCTATGTTAAATTACGAAATGGAAGTAGGCTATAAACAACGTTTGCACTTTGTGAGGGAAAAGCTTAAAAGGCATAAACAACCGAAAGCTCGACACCCTTATGAAGTAAAACAGCATTACCGACAACAAACACAAAATAAATCATTTTTGTAGGGGCACAAGCACCTTTGTAGCAAAAATTACTTGAATTTTCGTCGGTTACGAAAACTAATACTATGAAAACGATTTTTTTTGCTAGGGCATAAACGCGAAATTGCGAAGAATCTAAACCTGTGCTTCCGTTGCCTGAAGCCACGAAGAGAGCGGCATAAATGCAACGCGAAGAAGTGTGACGTCAAGGGGTGTACAGCCACGCACAGTCGGCTACTTCATTACGACAAGAAGCCTGCTGCGGTGGCAGCCGAAAAGCTCAGAGAGATCGACCACAAAAAAGAGCCCAAGGAGACAGTCGCCAGCTCAAGATCATCGTCGAATCACGCATATTTGAAGATCATCCCAGTCCCGGTCATTGGACCGGCGGGAGAGGCATCTACGTTCGCCCTACTCGACGATGGATCGACCGTATCGTTGATCGATGAAGACATCGCCAACCAAGTCGGAGCCGAGTGCAAGATCGACCCACTGAAGATTGGTGCGATCGGTGACACCATGATCGACACTCCTTGCTCGAAAAGAGTCACAGTGACACTCGCGGAGTCAACATAGAGATAGGGTGCCGTTCAAAGCGCGCACCATACCGAAGCTTAATCTCGCGTCACAGATAGTCCGTGAAGAAGATGTCACACATTGCAAGCATCTCATCGATTTGAAACAGCAGCTGATCTATGATGATGGCGCGCCCAAGATTTTGATTGGCGACAACTGGCACCTACTCCTTGCCAATGAAGTCAGAATAGGCCCCAGGCACCAGCCAATAGCGTCGCTTACAACGCTTGGATGGACGCTACATGGCGCGCACACTAGAACACTCGGTCAGCAGGTGCATTACGTCAGCTCATGCAGAGAAGATAGAGACGATAAACTGAACGAGCAACTCCGTGAATTTTTCGCACTCGAGTCCCTGATTATTAACCCTCGGCGTCCAGATTCTGATCCAGAGAAGCAGGCTGAAGACATCTTGAAAAGACATACCAAACAGTTGACAGATGGGCATATAGAAACAGCTATGTTTTGGAAACAAAAAAACTTTGAAATGCCCGATTAACTATCGGGCATTCCAAAGTTTTTTTGTTTGGACAGCACACAAGCGGCTGATCTCTATAGAAAAGAAGCTCGACAAAGATCCGAGTCTTCGAGTTCAATATATAGAACAGATGGACTCGCTCCTTCCAAAAGGGTACGCAGAAAAGGCGCCCAAACAGACCACGCCAGGAAGAACCTGGTATTTGCCTTATTTCGACGTCTTCAATCCCATGAAGCCGGAGAAGTTCCGACTAGTACACGACGCCGCAGCTAAATCGAATGGATTGTCGCTGAACGACTTCCTAGTCACAGGACCAGACCTGTTACAGTCGCTGCCTGCATCATGATGAGGTTTCGAAGATATCCGATAGCCATTTCCGGTGACATTACCGAAATGTTTATGCAGGTCAAAGTACGACCTGAAGATAGAGACGCCCTCCGATATCTGTGGAGAGGCAATAGAAGAGAAGGAGCCGCCGACGAATATCGAATGACGTCAATCATATTCGGCGCGGCAAGCTAACCGTGCACAGCCATATTCGCGAAGAATTGGAACGCGAACCTGCACATAGAACAGCATCCAGAAGCAGTAGAAGCAATCGTGAAGAACCACTATATGGACGATTACCTGGATAGCTAGAGAACAGCAGAAGAGGCGACACGCATGGCAACAGTGGTGAAGAAGAAACACCAACAGGATCGTTTCGAAATCAGGAAATGGGTATCGAATGACATCGACGTCATACAAAAAATAGAACCGTCGCTTATAGAAACAGACGTCGTCGACATCGGCGACCATACAGAGAAGATTCTTGGCCTGATATGGAGACCAAGAGCAGATACGCTGGGTTTCAATCTGAGCCTAGCCCGATTACCGAGTGGCGTATTACAGAAAGAAGTGCCCACAAAGAGAGAGGCGCTGAAAATAATGATGTCACTATACGACCCGCTCGGCCTCGCCTCACCCGTAACAATACGCGCCAAACAGATACTCCAAGAAGCATGGAGAAGAGAAGTCGACTGGGACCAGCCGTTCGACACAGACTTGGCCACAAGCAGAATCTTGCACAAGTCACAGTACCAAGATGATACACACGATAAAGCGACGCTACAGAAACGCAAGTCCACGTTTTCACGGTCGCGAGCGTAACTTACGCCGCACGCCGCAGCGGCGTACTGACGTATCTCTACAGAAGATGGCAAGACGCACGTGAGCCTCGTCATGACCAAGGCAAAGGTGGCACCACTCAAGCTCCAATCGATACCCCGACTCGAGCTGCAGGCCGCGGTGATGGGGACCCGCGTCGCTGCAGCTGTCATCCGAGAACACGGAGTCAAGCCGGCCTCCGTGACGTACTGGTCAGACAGCAAAACCGTGCTGACCTGGATCAGAAGAGGAGCTCGAGTTTACAAACCGTTCGTCGCACACCGCATAGCCGCCATAGAAGAGCATAGTAAAGTCGAAGACTGGCGATAGGTGCCCACTAAGAAAAATATCGTAGACGCAGCCACTCGTGCGTGATGTACCACAGCATTTTGATTCGAGACACGAGTGGTTTTGTGGCCCCAGCTTCCTGTATGAAGAGTCGACAACATGGCCAATAGAGAAGCCTCCACTTGAGGAACAGACGGGTGAGGAGCGAACGTTAGTCGCTATAGAAAATAGTATAGATAGACTCACAGAAGTCATACCCGATCCAGCAAGATTTTCAAAGTGGGAACGACTATTGAGAGCGACGGCGACTGTACTACGCTTCGTCGCCAAATGTCGACCACCTACAGAACACAGGTTCTACAAAAGAACGAGAAAGAACATAGAAGCGGATCCAGATTGGAGGAAACGTACAAAGACGGCAGTAATAGTAGCAGTAATAGGAAACAATGTTGAAAAAACGTAATTCTTGGAAAACATCTGGACAAATAAGTATTTTTTTATATACCTTAGAAACACTTTTTAGAAATTTAAAAAATACACAATAATCTTCACTTAACTTTTTAATAGAATCTAAAATAAATTTTATAAAAAAACAATAACTTCATTTCGTAAATTACAAGCAAAATGGACTATATTATCGAGCGCGCTAACTCGATCGCGCCAGTAACGATCGTGCTCTCCCAGCGAGAGCACGCGTCACTTTGCTCCGCAGCCGCTCGCAAGTTTTACGTGAATACATTCACAAAATTGTACGCCGATTTTGATCCAGTGAGTATTATTTTTTTGTTTTGAATATTTTGTTTGTTTATTATGATTGATAAAATATTTTTCGACTTTAATTAGTATAGTATAGTAGTAATGGTTGTATGTTTGTATGTGAAAGAAAATCTGCGGAATTACTCTAATATTACTATTAAAGTCAAGGTTTAGTTTTCTAAATCATTTAACGTTTCTTTTCTTTGCAGACAATGGGTAGAAAGACGGGGACGCATTATGCATGCGTCAATAAAAGGAAAAAAAAAGAAAATGTAGGGCTGATACGTGCAAGACAAGTGCTTAAAGAACGCAAGTCGAATGTACTGACTACGGTTTCGTTTCCAGAACATGTAAGATTTTACTATATTTTATCGATTAGCACTAAAAGTGAAATTTTAATATCATTTCATTTGACATTTTTATATACTTTCAGAATAAAGGTGATAATCATTCGGACGGAAATAATATTCCGCAATATTCACTCCATATTGAGGCGGTTCAATAAGACACGGTAAGAAAATAAAAAAAAACTGTTTTTTTTTTACATATTTTCCGCCATATGTATGTCTGGCTGTTTGGATGTTTTACAGCCACTTTACATTTAAATGTGCCTAGAATTTTGTGTTAAAATATACTACAATTTATTACAGAATAAAGAAAATTCACAGGAGGATCAAACCCAACCAATGGATTTAGATTCAGAATTATATCATCAATATTTTTATTGAATCAAATAAGGTATGATTTTATAAAGTATTTATATTCCAAGTATTTATATTTAATGTCGATGTGTAAGAGTATACCTAAGACATAATAAAAATCAGTTTTTTTTTTTCAGGAATCATCATTATCCATATCTATAGAATATAGAAGGACGAAGAATAGTGGATTTTCAATATCTGTTTAACCAACTGGTAACGATATCTAACCATAATGATAGGTTTGGGTGTAAGTTGTCAAACCTATTGATAAAAGAAGAAAAAGTGCACTCATTTGCGTCAAAAATATATTTATCATGTTCTATGTGTGGAAGTCGATTCGAAATAAACACATGTGAGATTTAACAAAAATGAATTAGATGTTAACCATAGCGCAGTTTCGGGTATTATTAGTATTGGGTGTGGTCGGGCCAACTTGAACGAGCTAGCAGCTTCCATTAATTTGCCACTTATTAGTAAATCGACCTACCAGAAATGTCACGACAACTTGCATGACTGATGGAAGACTACAGCTGAATCTTGTATGATTGCTGCCGGTAAAGAAGAAGCTTCTATGGCTTTGGAAAAAGGTAGTGTGAGTCCCTCAGGTGTACCATCAATATCGGTAACAGCTGATGCTGCTTGGGGGAAACGATCCTACAAAACAAACTTTTCTTCCGCAACAGGTGATGGAGCGATAATAGGAGTCAATACAGGCAAAATATTACGCGTTGGCATTAAAAATAAATATTGCATCGTATGCTCTCGTGCAGCGAACAAATGTGTTACACCTCCGGAACATATGTGCAATGCAAACCACTCGGGTTCATCCACAAGCATGGAAAAAGGAGTAATTGTCGAGGGATTTCGAAACTCCGTGGAAAAACATAATTTAGTTCACGCGAAACTTATAGCAGATGGAGATTCCAGCACTTATAAAAACATTTTGGAAAGTAGGCCGTATCCAAATGTGATAGTCGAAAAAATAGAGTGCTCAAATCACCTGATGCGAAACTATAACGGAAAAATTTTGAGTTTCATTAAAGATACGTCTGTTCCATTAAATCAACGTAAGCTGCTGAATACTGACCGTGTTAGGCGTTTACGTGTTGCTGCAAAAGCAGCAGTAAGGTTCAGAATGGCACAAAATTTGTCAATTGTGGAAAAAATTAAATACCTCCAAAAAGATATTATAAATAGTCCTAAACATATATTTGGAGACCACTCTGAGTGTGAGGACTATTATTGTGGTGACGAGAAGAAGTCGGAAATAAACCTCGTGCCTGAAGTAGAAACTTTAGTGCAAAAACTGAATGCGATTGCATCTAGTTTGGCATTTAATGCGCGAAGTTTACTGCACAATTTAAATAATAATAAGAGCTGAACAATTTAATTCTATTGTAGCTAACTACGTGGGTGGCAAGCGCATAAACTATTCTTTAAAAAAATCATATGCCTTGAGGTGTTATGCTGCAGTTGTAGCTTTTAATACTGGAAAACCAATAAGCCAATTTTACAAAACAATTTTAATGGCAGTCCATCCAAAGCAACAAAAAAATTTGAATCGCTTATTTTATTTTATTTTATTCAAAAGGAACGGTAAACAGCTACAATATACAGTATAAAGAAAAGAGATATACAAAACATTTGAACAATATTGCAGCCCACAACACTGTTCACAGATTGACTGTGGAATATAGTATACAAATTAAACTCTAGGGTAATAAATACATAATAATGTTAAAAACTAAGCTTAACTGAACCTACCTAACTATCATATTTATCTATATGTTTACATCAATCAATAGAGCTCCTTGAGTATAAGACTTTTGAACTTACTGGGAGAACATGCAAAAATATCGATATGCTCAAAAGTACCATTGTAGGTATCAATCATTCTGCGAACAGGTGAGCGCAAACCAGTGTTAGACTGGCAGGTACGCGTGGAAAATAGTCTGCCAGCGCGCACTTTACGCTTGTACACTGTTCTAGGGACAACATAGCATAACGTGTTATTTAACTGATATGAAAAAGATTCATGGCTTCTAGGTACTTACGTCTACTTTCAAGTGTTGTGATTTTGTACTTATTTAGTAAATCCTGATATGGCAAGTAATACCCGAAGCATCTAAAATGCATAGCACGTAAGAATTTCTTTTGAACACCCTCAATCGCGTCAATGTATTTTTTATAATAAGGACTCCAAACGGACACGGCATACTCCAGTTGCGAGAGACTTATATAGGCAAATATATGAAGAAGGTTTCTTAAAGTCTAATGTTGACCGCATAACAAATCCATACAGTTGATACGCTTTATTAACTATTTTGGAGATATGCAAGTCTAAGCAAAGCTTGGAGTCAAGGATGATGCCGAGATCACGGACAGAGTCCACTTTTGCTAGGGGAACATCGCATGGAGTGTATGTATGTGTTATTATTTTTTTATTTTTTGTGAAATTTAGAAAATTACATTTAGGTAAACTAAGCTGCAACTTATTTCTACGACAGTAGTCTGATAATCTGTCCAAGTCTTGTTGTAACAAAAGGCAGTCATTTACATCGCGTATTGTTCTGTATACCTTAAGATCGACGGCATATAAGAGGAATTTGGTATTAAGAAAACACTGGCTGATGTCGTTTATATACAAAACAAATAAAAGGGGACCAAGAATAGAGCCTTGTGGCACACCAGAGGTGACCTGCGCGATGCAAGAAGAATGACCATTAACCACAACTCTCTGACAACGGTTAGTGATGTAGGAAGCAAACCACCTCAGTAAGTTTCCACGGATTCCATTAAAAATTAATTTAAAATTTGAAAATGAAAATAATATATCTAGTTTTAATTTCCGCGAATATTAGTGGGTTAAAACTAGATATATTATTTTCATTTTCAAAGGGTATTGCTCATTATTGGCTTAACGTGGACAAGTTGCTATGCGAAAAGTATTTTTACGAAAAAATATAATTAAAACTAAAATGAATATTTTTTTGATTCTCGTTGCAGGAAGTTAAATATAAAAACAAGTCGTTTAATAAGTATTTAAGCCGATTGAGTTTAAAAAGCGTCGCCATTTTATGGTTGGCGACCGATTCTGTGTGGCCACATTAATAATAATTGTGATTTCAATCGATTTATTAAAGATAATAATCGATTGCTAAAACTGAGTAAAAAGTATGTATTTTCTTAAAAATCTGTAATCAAGTTTTTTTTCAAAAGGTTTTATACTTATGTTCCTTTAATTACATTAAAAACAAACAAAACACTCGTCGTTTTAGGCCATCGAATCATTTTACATCCACTACTAACTGTCAATAATGACAAATCTAGATAACGAAATGAAAATATTATTTATGAAGTGTATTGTGAATGTTGTTTCAGTTATTTTTGCGAAGTTTTTGGTTTTTGTTATAGTTATAATGGACTCTGATACCACTTTACCGACCCGGCATTACCCTTGGACATTGAATCTGCTCATGACGATGACCCTGGCGCTGTTTTGTTAAACGTGAAACCTTGAAGGTTTACCCTTATCTGGCGATTGCACTCTATTACGAGGAAAAATTCAAAGCAGGCACATAAGCCGAAAATTATATTTCGTATAGGTATATTATAATTAATATAATCTGCAAGGCAGAGAAGCAACTACTCAATATTGTTGCAATTGCCTTGTAGGGCGAAGAACGGTGGGTTGCTGTGCTCATGTTATGACCACAATATGTTACTTAAGCTGGGCAAGGCATGAAAATAATATTAGGCCGCCTGCCCATTTTTTAGATGATATTTTATTAATTTACCATTCGGATTAAAAATATTAGTTTTATTTTTTCCATTTAAATGACCTTAGGATATGTTACTACCGGATTCAAAATAAGATAATATCATGATTAAAAAGGCAAATGATTTATTTTGGAAAATAAACACTCATAATTGTAACTTTTTCAGCGACAAGTTTTAGCAATAGACATGCTAAATATGAACTATTTTTACACTCTCCTGCAACCTTATTACTATAATTCATTTCTTTTAGGTATAAACTATTAAAAACCCTAGTCATTAAATATTATACTTAATGTTCACGTTGAGCCAAATTGCCCTAACAAACTGAGCAAGCCCTTTAAAATGGATTTCCGCAAAGTAACGCCTGACTCGATCAATTTTTTTTTTTTAAACTAATTTATTGAGTAATATTACATGACCTACTTTATCGAAAGCCTTGCAGAAGTCTGTATACACTGCGTCCACCTGTACACGGCTGTCAACATTATCAAATAAAAAGCTCGTGAACAGCAAGAGATTAGTGATTGTGGACCGCCGTTTAACAAAACCGTGCTGTTGTTGAACAATAATATTATGCAGAATAGGATATAATTCATTATGCACTAACCTCTCAAAGAGCTTCGACAAGGCAGACAAAATGGAGATAAGACGATAGTGTTCAACACTGCGTCTTGATCCGCCTTTGTGGACAGGCACATTAAAGGCATCTTTCCACCGTTTGGGCACCACACCTTCCGACATGCATTTTTATTATATATAATAAAAAGAGGCTTGCAGATAGAAACGGCGACATTTTTCAAAAAATGAGGAGAAAGTCCGTCTGGTCCAGGTCCTTTCGACGCATCTAGAGATTTTAGCTCTTTCAGTATTTTATGCTCACTAAAAGATATATCGCAGATCGAAGTATCATGAAGAGCATTATCAAGTGGGGGCTTCCATTGTGGCAACGACGGAGAAGCAGGTTCGAAAACGGAGAAGAAAAAATCAAAAAACATACTGCAGATAGAAGTAGGATCACTAGATTCCGAGTTTTTATATTGAATCTTTGCTGGTATCCCAGGTTTCTCTTTCCGATTCGAAATGTATGTCCAGAAGTGCTTAATGTTTTTGCAGAGACTATCCTCCACAGATCATTTTTTTTTTTTTTTTTTTTTTGGGTGGGAAATCATCAAATGACCCCTCCCGCCCTGAGTAGAGCGGTAGGGAGTGTCAGACTTTTACTGACTAAAACCCACCCGTGATCCTTCTTGTGCCCTATGCGTTCCAGGGCCGCGGTAACTCTTTCGAACAAATTCCGCAACCCTAGCAGGCACCGACCCTATGGGGTCCCGTCCTTGGTGCTGACGGCTCCTTCGGCGCGCGTGGATCACAACGCGTCGTCGACTCAACCTGGTATCGGACGGCGAGCCACCCACGCTCACCGTCCCCAGGCATCAGCCACTGCGCAATAGCACAGCGGCCGACTTATCTCTGGAGGAGGCCGAGATGGGACCATTACTGGCACTCCATCTCAGCACCCTCCCGAGCGTTGGGAGTCGCAGCACCCGCAGCAGAAGCGGCAGAAGCGGCGACGGAAGCCGCGGCGGCAGCAGAGGCGGCGGCGGCGGCGGACCTCTTGCCCCTGGTCGGGGCGGATGGCGCGCAGGCCCTTCCCCCAGCCCAGTGCTCGGCCGGCTTGCCAACAGCCGCACATGCACTGCAGTGCGGCGTGGCCTCGCACCTTTGGCGGCTGCGGCACCACTGGCGCTGCAGCCTTAGCCGCTCCTCCTCCAGCCCTCCTCCCACCCCTCTCCGCCGGGGCCGACTTGGTCGTCGCCGGCGTCGCGGGCGCCGGCGTCACAGGCGCTGGCGCAGCTCCCGCCTTGGCCTTCGCCCGGCTGGACGTTCCCGGGCCAGCAGCCACCGCGGCCGCGTAAGAAGCCGCCTTCTGCTGTCCCGGGGGCCTCTGTGCCGCCGCCAACGGGGGACGCCGGATCATGTCCTCCAAGACGGACACCTGCCTCCGGAAGGGAGCCAGCTCCTGCCGCACCAGGCTCCGCACCTGGCTCAGCACCTGGCTCCCCTCCAGCGCCGCCGGACTCGGCCCCCCCTGCGGCTCCTCCGAGGCCGCTCTGGCCATGCCAGCCAGGTCCCTCCGGAGCGACTCATTCTCCGCAATGAGTCGCTCCGTTACGGCCGCGAGGCGGGCGACCTCCGCCCGCAACTCTGTCGCCTCTCCGGACCCGACGTTGTTGGCCGCCGCTGCCGCCAAAATGTAGGCCTTGGCCGCGCTGATGGCTTCCCTCTTAGAGGACTGCTTCCTCTTGAAGGCCACAGCGCGGATCGCGGCCTCCACTACCTCCCCAAATTGAGCCCTCCGCTCCTCGGCGGTGGGGGGTACCTCTCCCGGGGCCTCCGAGTCGTCAGAGTCGAGAGTAGGCGGAAGAGTAGAGGGAGCCCTACGACCGCTCCCTCCAGGGCGATGCCCCACCTCCACCAACCTCCCGGCCCGACTCTCCACCTCCCGGGTAGGAGGAGCCAACCCCCTCCCCGCCTCACAGCCCCTGCCCCGCCTAGCGGTGGGGATCTTGCGGGCGGAGGCAAACTCGCCCTCGGAGGACGACTCTTTGTCATCCTCCCGTCTGGGCCGCTTGCGGAAGAACGTAACGTTCTCCGCAGCAGCCCCCCCTCTTTCGTCTCCAGAGCCCGCCGAGCTGACCGTTACTAGGTCTGGCGCGGAGCCGGAATCCAACTCCGCACCACCCCGGCGCTCAGGCGAACTCTCCTCTATGCAACCGTACGCCATCAGCTCCTTAAAGGAGGCGGACTCGGATGACGACGATTGGGAGCCTCCTCGGCTCGTGTTGCCACTGGCAAGCGGAAGGCGTTTGGTGCCCACCCCAGAGTACGGAGGGCAGCCCGCCGAAGCGGGGTGGGATTCCCCGACCGCTGAGCAGTCGGGACCCACCTGGGGACTCATTTTACATTCACCTTTTTTCATATTTGTTCCTTTTAAGGGTGCGGTCCCTGTTCGCTCCGCCCCTTCTCAGGGCCCTCTCTCCTAACTCACCTCTCCACCTGCTCGCTGCTCCCACAGTCACGTCTGATAATCAGACGCGTACCAGAGAGCAGCGAGCAGGCGTGTGTCTCTCTTGGTCTGATCCCTCACTTGCGACCTTCCGGCATGAGTGGCTCTACCGGGAAAGCTCGCAAGATCATTGGGACGCTCAAGCCCCACCACGACGACAACGTGGAGACACATTCGGTGGGGGTCCTCCACAGATCTAATGTAGGAGTTGAAACATTTTAGACACGTATCCTTAAATTGACTTCTATATTTGGAAAATGTATTGTAGTCTGAAATGTTATGAAATTTTCTCCACTTAACCCACGCTTAAGAGCCAGACTAACCGAAACTTAAATAAATACAAACCTAAACGTAAATTGGTTTTTAATAATAATAATTTAGATTACGTCGATTCGTGCCAAAGACCCGACATGTCAGATGAACAATATTCAGCAGCTAAGCTGTTGTTTATTCAGAACTTAAAATCCCAATTGAAACAAAGGCACGACATAGAACGGGACACCATACTGCAGGCGGAAAGCGCCTTGTGGCTAGAACTTCGCAGATCCCTTTTGACGGCTTCAAATTTTAGTAAAGTCTGCAAGCGGCGAAATAATATAAGTTCCGCTAGTTTGAAATTTGCTGTACAAATATTCACTTGACCACGTCGCAGCTATTCTTCATGGAAAAGCTAATGAAAAGAATGCGTTGGGTCAACTGGAAAAACAAAAAGAAGGTTGATTGAGTCAGGCGTTACTTTGCGGAAATCCATTTCAAACTTGAAAATGAAAATAATATATCTAGTTTTAATTTCCGCGAATATTAGTGGGTTGCAGGTATGCACCTCCCTCCCGCCCGCTTTATTAAAACTAGATATATTATTTTCATTTTCAAGTTTTAAAAAGAAGGTATTGTTGAACTAAAGTGTCCCATCTCGGCTTTTGGTATGCATCCTGACGACGCTATAAAAGAAAAAAAAAATTAATTCTGGAAAATTCATAATAATGAAATAAAAATTAATAATAATCACGACTGGTGGTACCAAGTACAAGGCCAACTCCACATCACAAAGAAAGATGTATGCCTTTTTGCTGTGTGGACAGGGCCTGGGCACCCCCTGAAAACCGAAAAAATATATAGAGACGATATAATCAGTTGTGTGCGTATGCGTTGTGTTTTATAGTTTCCTTTTTTTTTTCTTTGCATTGTCCTCACACATAGAAGCACCAAGGATGTAACCAAAGTTATGTAATACAGAACATGATTTAAAAGAGTGTCCGTGGAGTTTCTTGCACGTTCTTCTCCATAGAGATCTACGCTTTGGAACGTACAGATAGCTTCACCTCTTTCGACTTGACAATTCAAAAGTGCCTGTAAAGGGTTTATTTGAAATAAATGCTTTGAATCTTGAATACTTGTCTTCTACCCGAAATAGTAGATCCAAGAAAAACTCGCTCCATGCCACTGAGGGACAACATTTTAATACGTTTTTTTTAGATTTCGATGTAGTCTTTGGATTATGGATAAAGTTATGACGATGATTAACTATCAGAGATTACTTGCATAGACACAACCTTGTAGCCAGGATTATATACCAGCAATTTGCTCTAAAATACAGCCTTGTGTGATCGAAAGTGCCTTACTGTAGGTTTGTGCCCAATCTAGTTCTCCGCGTGCCTTTGACTAATAGGTCATACTGGTTTTGATGTACTATTTGAATTGTGGATGAAGTTATGATGATGACTAACAATGAGTTTACTTGCATAGACATAACCTTGGTGTCAGGACTTATATACCAGTAATTTGCTCTAGATACAGCCGTGTGGGATCGGAAGTGCCATATTATAGTTATATACGTGCCCGATCTAGTTCTCCAAAATGGCAATATCACATTGTATTATAATTTACACCAACATGTCTATTGTAGCCAATAAACCTGATATAGTGCTGGTGGATACCTGGACTCTCGTTCAATTTTGTTTTTTAAAATATGGCGTAGGTACTGAAGTCGTGCAGAATTAAACGAAATAACTGTGATATAACAGCGTGCTGGAAACGATTTTTTTTTTTAATTATGCGATTTCCGCGTACTAATTTTGCCACAATTGATTAAATTGTTTAGTTCTAGTTGTTACTCATGCATAAAAACTGAGCCGTGCAGTTTCATAAAGGCATTTATTTCTACTTTCCTATTTTCAGTACAGTAATAATTCTTACAAGCATGGTGGTCACCAAAGATATGCATTGGACTGTTTAAGATATTTTTTTATCTGCTCGGTAGGAGACAAAAACTGCGCTTTTCGAAACCTTATTATTTACTTTACTTGCAGGTCGAATAAAGCACCTTTTAGAGTTAGAGAGTAAAGAGCCTTTTCTAGTGATTGGCGATTACCATTACAGTTTTTCCGTCGTAGCAGATGAGTATATTATTAAATTGTCTAAGCCTGTTCATTTGTATGTATATGTTCCGCTTCCAATATCTTTTTAAACGTGCATTACCATCATCATCATCATCTGCTATTAACTCGTCGTATTTCACGTTTTGCCTTGCAGTTGAAGTTTTTTTTTTTTTTTTTCAATATATTTTTTGGCAATTCAGAATAGTTTTTTTCGACCAACAGCAGTCAGTTATGACAGTGAGGATGGGACTACCGTTTTTAACACTATCACAAACCAAAATTCTCAGCAACTTATTTCTTAGCGACCTCTTGCATACTTGTGCTGTGTCTGTCCTGAATAAAAGTTTTTCTATTCTATTCTATTCTTCAGCCTATTTCCATCTTTTTGTTATCTAGTCGTGAAATTTCGCGTAAGTATCTTGTTTAATTATTGGTTAATTTATGGAAGAAGTCAACAATTCTTTTCAAGTTAGAGTTCCAATAAAACTCAGTGATCGTCAAAACGGCTTTCACCGAAATAGGTGCACTGGGGTTTTTCTAGCGTATGCCATTCAGATATGGAAATTACCTACTTTAAGCTTTGGGTATGCAGACGATAGCACTGTTACCGAGATACGCGTCCGACGTATGACGTACGACTCATACGTATAATGCGTTTTAGGAACACTGTAATTTATGAATATATTTTTTATGCAATAACGCAATGATTTAGTTAACGAAATGTGTTATTTTTATAATATTTTCTGTGTTTTTTGGTATATGTCTTTTTAACGACGACTTCAACTTGGTATTGTTTTATCCATTAATTAATTTCTGAGTTGAGCTATACTTTTACTGACAAATATCCACTCTAATGTGTATGATTCCATTCTCAAAAAAACATCTCAGACACTAGTTTAGACTGCCCTCATAAACGTTTACCGAGATTAAATATATAAAAGAGAATTCTCGAAGTCCTTTTTTTTTCTTATGGAATGTATTTTTTTTTCACTCATTTTACATAAATAAATAACATTGCGTCATCATTTTATTATTTTGTTAAATCTCTAGATGGATCAACATTCATCTAACATAAAGTAGAATAATTTTGGTGTCAACTGTGATTAATCTATACTTATAATAAATCTGTAGAGAGGTCAATTCTGTACAAGGAATATATTTTCAAAATAAATATCAGGGGGTGATTAGTGATCGATACTGGTGCCAAAAATGCAATCAGTAAAATTTTTGTCTGTCTGTCTGTCTGTCTGTCTGTCTGTATGTTCTTTATAGAAACAAAAACTACTCGACCGATTTTAACGAAACTTGGTACAATTATTTTTCATACTCCTGGGCAGGTTATAGTATACTTATCATCACGCTACAATCAATAGGAGTAGAGCAGTGAAGGAAAATGTTGGGAAAACGGGAGAAGTTACTCCATTTTTTAAGCTTCCATCGCGTGTGTAGCCTTAATGGTTAAAGTTACATAGAAATCATGTATTACGGAAATGTTCTACATAAAATTATCTAAAAAATATCCCACTACAGCATATGTCTATCTTTTATGGTTGACTCACAATAACACGTGTAACTCCCGATAGCTTAGCAGTAATCTTACGTTTATCGTCGGATCGGGCTGAAATTTGGCATGCAGGTAGATGTTATGACGTAGGCATCCGCTAAGAAAGGATTTTGATTAATTCTACCCCCAAGGGGATAAAATAGGGGATGAACGTTTGTATGAAACTTTATCAATTTTAAACCGATCGGGCTGAGAGTTTCAAAATCGGGGGTAAAGTAACTATTCCACGCGGACGAAGTCGCTGGCAGAAGCTAGTATATAATATACATACGTTACAGATTTTTATTTATAAACCTTATTTACTATTTTTTTTTACTTAAAATAACAGATATTATTTTAAGTAAAAAAAATATATATAAAGGATCAAGATTTTTTTTAGAAGCATTCAAGCTCGATTTTTGCACGAGTGTGCGTGTAGCTGAATGCACAATGCACACAAACATGGCATTGCAGCGAATTTGCCTAAAATCTAACGAGTGAATTTTATGCACGGCCTCTTAAACCAAATTTATGTTTCACTGGTTGAGTCAGTTATAGTGTATTGTATACCTGTTTGGGGCGGGGCTACAAAGATTAAGTTTCTGGAATTGGAGCGAGCACAAAGATCTCTCTTGAAGGTCATGTACATATTTCAAATCTTATAGATTTCCTACCGAAAACCTCTATTCGCTAAGCGGTCTTCTCTCAGTCAGGAAATGATATGTCCTCCATGCTGTCATAAAACTCCATAAAACCCTACCTTATGATCCCAGCCTTAACGAAAAAAGAAGGAAATACCTTGTCGTACCTGAAGTTTCGGTTAAAACGACATACGCAAAAAGACAGTATAGCAGACAATCCGCTTCGATCTACAACAAATTAAACAAACTCTTACATATTTTCCCCATGTCTTATCGGGATTGTAAAAAGCTCGCCAGCTCGCCCCCCCCTACGGGCGTATCCGGCCCGCCATCGCCTTGCTCTCAGCAGGCAATATAGCAGGCGTTGCTGCTCACACAGCTCGCCACCGATAGATGGGTGACGCTTCCCAGCTCACCCCCCCTGCGGGCATATCCGGCCCGCCACCGCCTTGCTCTCAGCAGGCGATGCAGCTCACACAACTCGCCACCAATAGATGGGCGACGCTGCCCACAGACGCAGCTCACCCCCACTGCGGGCGTATCCGGCCCGCAATCGGCTCGCATCCAGCGGGCAATAGCACGCGATGCTGCTCACACAGCTCGCCACCACAAATGAGTGACGCTTCCCAGCTCGCCCCCCCTGCGGGCATATCCGGCCCGCCACCGCCTTGCTCTCAGCAGGCGATATAGCAGGCGACGCTGCTCACACAGCTCGCCACCACAGCGAGCGACGCTGCCCACATGCGCAGCTCGCCCCACTGCGGGCATATTCGGCCCGCAATCGGCTCGCATCCAGCGGGCAATAGCAGGCGATGCTGCTCACACAGCTCGCCACCAAATAGATGGGTGACGCTTTCCAGCTCGCCCCCCCTGCGGGCATATCCGGCCCGCCACCGCCTTGCTTTAAACAGGCGACGCTGCTCCCACAGCTCACCACCACAGCGGGCGACGCTGCCCACACACGCAGCTCGCCCCACTGCGGGCATATCCGGCTCGCATCTAGCGGGCAATAGCAGGCTACGCTGCTCACACAGCTCGCCAACATAGCGGGCGACGCTGCCCACAGGCGCAGCTCGCCCCCACTGCGATATCCAATAGTGTTAAGGATAAATAGACTTGTATCTAAGTTAATAAATATCATTTATTATCTATGTCATGGTAACACTGTTCTCTTCCCTTTCCGAGCTGCTTCCGTGCTCCTGCCATTGTAAGAAATGTGAACCTCTATAATAAATATGATTAATTGCCAAGTCGGTGTTTATCATTTGCCATTATTACACTAAAAGGTTATGGGCCCAGGGCCATATTCAAGAATGAACAAAAGATATTCGACGGAGAAAAGTAACAAATAAAAAGGTACGTACGCCCTGAATTTTGCAAGTAAAAATGGCGACCGACAAAGCAGAGAGATTTCCGCAACATAAGCCGGACAATTTCAATAACTGGATTTTCAGAGTGCAATGTATATTAGATGAAAAACAGTTACTATACATTTTAAAAGAGGAGGATTCAAAGTTTAAAGTAGACGACAAAAATGAAGATCACTTAAAAGCGAACGCAAAAGCTAAAAGCATTATAGTTCAATGCATTCCGGACAAATATCTTAACGTGGTAAAACAATGCGAAACTGCGAAGAATATGATGTACTTAAAAATATGTTTTAGAGAAAAAGCATTATATCTATCATACATCTAAGGCGAAAACTATTGAACTTAAAACAATCACCTCAAGAAAAATTGGAGGACTACTTTGAAAAATTTGAATGCATAGTAAGAAAACTAGAATGTAACCAGGAAAAGCTTACCGACAGAGATAAAATAGCGTGCTTACTTACAGGCCTTGATTCGAAGTATGATACAGTAATTACAGCAATAGAATGTAATAGTGACATGTCGGGGATAAATACAGATATAAAGTTAGACTTTGTGAAACAGCGTCTCCTAGATGAAGAGTTAAAGATAAGTGCGAAAAACACAAGTACAAGTAACAGTGAAACAGCTTTCTACACATGTTATATATGCAATAAACCAGGACACATTGCAAAATATTGCCGGTCAAGTCGAGGTTATCAGAGAGGAAGAGCAAGAGCTAGAGGGTACCGAGGATACCAAGGTAAACATTTTCAGCAACATGGTTAACAAGAAAAGTCAGAAACAAATTCAGCTGTGTGTAATAATACCAATAAAAATGTAAGTGAAAGTTGTCAGTATGTTAAGTCAAATGTTAGTAATGATTCAATTGAATGGATAATGAGACTCTGGATGTACAGATCATTTAATTAATGAGAACTATGCAAAATATATGTATAACATTCAGAAACTTCAGTTTCCTATGAAAATATATATAGCTAATGGTGACTATATTTTAGCTGAAAAGAAAGGTTCTATTAAAATGTCTTATGGCAAGTCTGAAATCACCTTAGTA
This sequence comes from Hecatera dysodea, assembly GCA_905332915.2. Lineage (NCBI taxonomy): Eukaryota > Metazoa > Arthropoda > Insecta > Lepidoptera > Noctuidae > Hecatera > Hecatera dysodea. The sequence continues at coordinate 2,456,991 of HG995290.1, read as the reverse complement.
GCATTAATTGTCCAAAAGTTAAGTTTTAATTTATTGTCAGTAAAACAATTGGTAAACAAAAGTCATGTAGTGAAATTTTATAAAAATTATGTTATTATACAGAAGCAAATTGGAAATGATTATATCCGTACCTGGCGTGAATAAGTTGATATGTCATTTATGCATACTTTTCAGGGCAGCCAATTTAAAGTTTACGATCTTCTGGTAAATCGAAAATAATGATGATTACTTTTTTAATAGCTGAATTTAGGTTCTTTAAGGAGCTGTTTTAAGTCCACGTTACAAAATAAATGTAATATTTGTTAATGCATTTAAAAACAGACTTATTCAATTGTTCACCGACGACTTATCAACTTATTCCCTGAAGGAAGATAAAAATTCTAACTGTCATAATTGAATTTAAATAAAAACCAAATGATGTAATAACAAAGTTTAATCGCAGAAACAAATTAAGATCCTTTATTCTTTTTTAAATTTATGAAATTTAACCAAATGACAAGAAAAAACACTTTAAATTACTTATTCTTCTATGTTTTCTTCTTTATCAGGATCTTCTTCTTCAAGATCGGGGTCGATATTTTCTGTATCATTATCCGTTTTTATATTTCTATAAAATTCATGAAATACTGGATCTATTAGAGGTAATAGATCCAGCAAATCTTTTTTCTTCTCTCGACTTACTGGCAATTGCTCTCTGGACACTGGTTCTAACTGTATGTTATCTATAATGTATTTGCCTCTTTTCTTGAAGTTTATTGCTTTAAATGGAGTGTCACTGTCAAGGTTTGTCTTGAAGCATATTTCTCCAATGGGCTTTCTATATTGCAACCACTTCACAGGTTGCCATAGGAATTTGCTTCCAGAGACGTCTTTCTTTTTAATTGTGAACGGCCCTTTTTTTGAACTTAATTCAGAGAAGTTTAGAAACTGTTCTTGCTTCATAGGTATCACTTCAAAGGGGTTTTTAACTTTGGAAGACCGAACCAGTTGTATCCAATCATTAAGATGGTTAATTTTAATCTGTGTCTTCTTTTTAGTTCTCTCAATTATAGCATGGTCCGAGTCACATTCCATATGACTATGTCCGCTGATAAGAAACTTATGGTTGATCACTTCTAATGTTGGATGTTGATGCAATAGAAACATGAACATCATAGCAACTGTGTTGTTTTTATTTTGCCCCCCACATGTGTCCGAATAAAATGTGACCTGTTTTACATTTGCAGGTAAATTATGAAGCAAATCCCATAAACAAGAAGCGATTTGGTTAGCACCTCGTGCGCCAATCGTTTCGTCCCACATATAACAAATAGCTCGATCATTAGCTAAGTTATGAATTGTTAGATTGAAGGACCACAATTGCCTTTTATAAAAAGAAACTGACGTTTTGAGGTAAGGAGTAGGTAAGCATTGCTGAAGATCGAACGTGTAGGCACGAATTGATGAGTCGCGTTTTGCATCGTCTTTGTCTTTTCTCTTTTCGGAATAAGCTTTTTCAGCTAATGTATGATGTGCAGCAAGTTCAGCTCTTAAAGCATGGATTTCCTGTCCTTGAGCTAACGAAATCTTTGTATTAAGTAAATCACAAGTATGGCAAGTATCTTTTGCCGGTTGTTTGAAGGATAGATTTAAGTCATGAAAACATTTTGAGTACAATTTCAATGACACGGGGTTTGAACAACTTTCTTTGTATAAACGATACATAGCTGCAATGGACAGATCTGAAGACAAATATTTTCGGTTCGTTCTTTTCCTACAGTAGTGACTCTCGTAATTTGGAAATGACAATATATGGTTTATAGCTGTAGTAGTATCGTCAATCGTTTTTTTATTTTTAGGTGGTTGCCTTCCTCTCTTATCAGCAGTTATTACTCCGCTTACAGAGTGTTTTTTCTTATCTATTATAATATTTACAAATCCTTTGGTTTCCCCATACGTTTTACATAAGCATTCTTTACAAATTGGTTTGTGTTCATTGTTTATAATTAGTTTATATTTGCAATAATAATCTCTCTGAACTGTTCTGCTATCAGTCTTTTGTGTCTTCTTTGGTAATATTGTTATAAGACTAGCTACGTACATTGCTCTCCGATCTCTACTGCCCAAAGCCCAATATTCGTCAAAACATTGTTTCCTTTCCAATTCAGAAAATCGTTCAGAACATTTTAATCTACAAGTTCTTAGTGAACTCAATTTCCTCTCACCCACTTTTTTTCCTTTTTCCGTTACATAGCCTTTACCAGAATTCCTTAGTCTTTTAGATTCTTCCCTCTCCTTCCTTGATCTACCCTTTTTTTTCACTTTCGAATTTTCTTTAGTTGGATCTTCATTCCTTGCCTCTGTCACACTGTTGATATCTGCAACAATATAATATGTATTTCAGTATATTCATAAAACTATTTTATAATAACTGTTCCTATTTTACATTGATTTTAACTTATTATACTCACCTGAAGTAGAAGCTGTAGCTATATCTTGTGTATTATCGTTCGAAATGTTAGTGATAGTTTCCTGGTTTTCTGCTCTTATTTTTTCATTTTCTACAGAAACAGCACTTTCCACTAGGTTGTTATCGATTTTATCAGTATTAGATGTATTTTTTTGTAAATCTTTAGGAGATAAAATATCATCACAAGATTCGCAATCAGTTTCAGAGTTATCCTGTACAGCATTTGTTTTATTTGCCATTAAATCAGGAGATTGCATCAAGTCAAAATTTTCAAATTCTAGGTCTGGTTCATTTAATACATCATAAAGTTCTTTCGTTTCCGGTGACATAGGCCGAATAGGGGACGAAGTATGATCTTCATTTTCAAGATCTTTTAATAATGGAGACGATCTCAATCCTTCTGATGTGTCACTTCTTACATCAAAATTAGACTCACCTGAAATAATATGATTTCGTTTAAAGTATGTATAACATTTATATCCAATAATAAAAAAAGAAAGAAAAATAATTGCCTGGAGTTGAGTTCTTATGTCTTAGTTCCTGTATCAAAGGAGTCAATGGAGAAAAGGGGGGAGGAGAAATAGAGGGTGGCTCATTTGAAAATAACATTTCAGAACTGCATGTATCTGAAAAGATATTAACATAATAGATTATTTTTCAACAGCATTCTCAGACTTCAAACTTACTAAGTTACTTATAAAATCTTTAATTCATTAAGCTATTCATTCCACATTTTCCCATAATATTTAACATCTTGATTTGAAAATATTTTTTTTATTATAGAACGTCTTAATACAGTCTTACTGCCGCGCACAGAGACGTCATTTTACTTTAATGTCAATTATAGCAAAACCTAAGGTACTTAACATCATAAAGATATAGACTATTATTCAATGACAAAATTAGTAAATCAGAGATTAGCGTTAATGAGCGCCTCTGAGTGCGGCAGTTAAAGTGATTAAAACAACAGAATTCCATCACCTGTCACGCAATTCCCTCCTACACCAGCAAACCCATTTGACAAAAAAATAGCTAAGAAAGTAAGAGTTAAACTCATAATTTAATAAATTAGCAAATATGGTAAAAATACGATACAAAAGCATAAAAACTGTCTCACCTTTTTCATCCACCAAAAGATTACGAGGTGACTTAGACATAACAAGTTCTCGTAGCTCAAGCAATTTACGCTTTTTATGTAATAAGCCCTTGAAAGCATTCTGCTAAAATATTAAAAAAAAAACAACTGTACAATCAGTATTTATAACAAGCACACAATGCAAATTTAATTTTATATTATAACCTATCTGATAAACACAGACGTATTTTTGCGTACTTACTTTTTCCTCATTATCACTCATAATTATTATAAGCCACAATAATTGTTTTTCTTTATAAAAATAATATAAAGTTGTTGTAATTGTACAAAACACTTAAGTAACGTACTAACAATAAAACCTCAGACGACGAGATACTCGATACTGACAAGTTCCGACACGATCTTTTGAACGAACGAACTGATTTTGATCATGTACCTACAGATCTGCAGTGACTCGTAATATGAAAGGCATTCAAGTATAAACCTGCCTTATATGTTTACAATTGAGTTCAAATTACCTTGCGCTTAAAGTTTTCCTAAAAGTTGATTTTGAGTCAAATTCGGTCATCAAACTCTTAAAACGATGAAATGATTTTATTTTTATAAAAGTTAAATTATATGCGTATTTTAAGTATTCTCAAAGTAAGTAAACGTAACAATTCACGCTTTGTTATTATAAACAATATAATGTCCATTTTAAAGAGTTTCATAAATGACTCGTGTGATTTTATAATGATAAAACTAGACAATTCGAAATGTTCTAAAATATCACCACTTTTGATAGCGTGCATAACTAGACAATTCGAAATGTTCTAAAATATCACCACTTTTGATAGCGTGCATAACTAGACAATTCGAAATGTTCTTAAATATCACAACTTTAGATAGCATGCATAACTAGATAACTCGACATATATGTGCGTGTTTCGTACTCAAAGACGTTCATAACTTGATAACTGATTTTGTCATATTACACTCGCAAATCCACAAACGTATATGTTGATATATTAACTAATGCATGTTCTGACTTAGGTTGATAAATCGAAATGCAATAATATAAACGCTGTCAGTTAAGTATTATTAATTTGACATGTCGTTTTATCAAATATTTATTGCCATAATTGTAGATACTCACTTATGTACGAAAGCAATAATTTGATTTTGTTTGAGTATTTCGAGTTGAGTTTTTAATACCGGTAGGGTATAAGGTCACAGAAGCGTTTAAGCTAAAAAAAAAAAAAAACGACATCTCGAGTTGTCAACGTATTCACGCGTGGTACGGATATAAAAGGTATGCTTGAAGGTTAATTATTCAAATTAAAACTAAAGATATCTTTCAACACTTTTTGTAACAGTGCTTTATGTTCAAAAGATTTGTGGCATCGTAGACTTGGTCATTTAAACAGAAGAAGTTTACGCAGGATGGGATTACCAGCCAGTAACACCCCATGTACACCTTGTATGTTAGTTAAATCTACTAGATTACCCTTTGTTACCGTTACCAGACCCAGATCAACTCTTATAGGTGAGTTAATTCATACTGATATTGCTGGACCTTGTCAAATACCTGGAATAAATGGTGAGTTATATTACCAAGTAATTATAGATGATTATTCTCATTTCTGTGAAGTATTTATGTTGAAAAATAAGGGTGAAGCTACTTCAAACGTCATAAATTATATTAGAATTTGAAACACATTGACGTTGTTATACTGATTGCCAGAAAAGGTGGGCACCCATAGAGAAGGAACTTTTTGCCATATGTGCCTCGTTAGAAAAGTACCATCAGTTTGTGTATGGTCGAAAGATTGTGGTCGAAACAGATCATAAACCTCTGGAGTCAATTGTAAACAAAGATATAAATAAAATTAGTTCAAGATTACAAAGAATGGTACTGAAATTATTAAAGTATGATATTGAGGTTAGATATGTACCTGGAAACAAAATGTTTGTCGCTGATTATTTGTCTAGGCACTTTATTAAGGATAATGCTAAAGTAGATCCGACATTACAGGAGTTGGTCCATAGTTTTGAGTCACAATTAGCAGTTTCAAACAAGATAGTGGTACAGCTTCAAAATGAAACTTTGCATGATCCGGATTTAAGACAGATGATTACATGGTACAATGAAGGTTACCCTAAAAACGATAAGAAATTTACTGGTAAAAATTTGAACATATATTACAAACTGAGAAGTGAGTTACATGTAAAATATAATATTGTCTATTATAATGATCGCATAGTAGTGCCACAAAATATGAGGCAAGGGGTACTAGAAAGCTTACACACAGGACATGTAGGAGCAGGTAAATGTAAAAAGAGAGCCAGAAACTTGCTGTATTGGCCAGGCATGTCAATAGACATTGAGAAGTTTACCTTCTCTTGTAATATTTGTGAGAAGTATAGAGTTTCAAAGCCTAAAAGTCCGCTCATGTCTCATGAGATTCCTGACCTACCATTTTATAAGATTGGAATGGATTTTTGTACATTTGGAACTGAAGATTATATAGTTGTAGTAGACTATTATTCTAGGTGGATTGAAGTTAAAACTCTGAAAGATAAAACAGCTGGTACTGTAATTCAAAAGTTAAAAGTAATTTTTGCAGTTCATGGGTTTCCCAAGGTCATTGTTTGTGACAACATGCCTTTTGCCAGTTACACCTTTAAACAGTTTGCAGAATTTTATGACATGCAATTAATTCATTCTAGTCCTAGGTACCCTCAATCTAACGGTCTAAGTGAAAAAGCAGTGGGAACTGTAAAGAATATGATGAGGAAGTGCAGAGAAAGTAACACTGATTTTAATGTAGCTATGTTGAACTACAGGGCCACACCTGTAGCTGGATTAGATTACAGTCCTTCAGAGCTTTTAATGGCTAGAAAATTGCGCACTACCTTACCATGTTCTGAGAAAAGCTTAAAACCTGTTGTTCCAAAACAAGCATATGATAAGATGTTACAGTTAAAACAAAAGAGTAAGTTAATTTATGACAAGTCTGCTATTGATAAAAGTCATTCATAAATGGAGATAATGTTAAAATTCAAAATCAACCAAATAAAATATGGGTACTGGGGAAGATAGTTACAAAGGAAGGGCCTAGGTCATTTGTAGTTAAAACGGAGATGGGAAAGGAAGTTAGGAGAAATGAAAGACATTTAATGCATAGGAGAAACGTGTTTAATGAAAAACCAAGAGTTATGTATGTACCTAAAAGTAAGGATAGTACACAAATGGTTGATCAGAATAATAGAGCAAGTGATGGGCAGTCCTATTATTCTGGGCAACATTTGTCAACCCAATCTGAGGCTGGTGCTAGCTCTGAATTTATACAAACTACAAGATCTGGTCGCTCAGTGTGTCCTCCTATTAGATTCGCTGATTATTCCTTGAATTAAGTCGTCTATCTCTGTTAAATTGAAATTAGAATTGCTGATTATTTTTTACATTAAATTCATCAATCTGTTCATTAGTTACTTATGTAGATTTCATGTGTTATTTTACTCATTGTGTGACATTTTACATTTGTAAAAGGGGGGGATGTTTGGGATGTCAATTATTAAGAATGATTATGTGAGGCAACGTTATTTGATATATTTTACGACATGCAACACCGAATACACGTGCGTTGATCATGGACGACTAATTGCTTGTTTCATTTATAAAACAATTCTCATTTATCATATCTAAACACCTAATCAAATGCTTCAGAAATAATTTGCTGAAGTACAACATCAAATGCCCTCAAGTATTGCAAAATGATGGAAAGTCTATGCCAGGTAATTTAAATATTTCCTAAGCCTAAGCTGATAGTTGGGCTAGTGAAGAAAATTCTGTGTTGAGAGTGTGATTGTGTGAGGAAATAGTTTTGGAGTAATTGGTATTTTAATACTGAAATGCATGGGTTATATTTACCATTATTACATAGCCTATTATAGGTATTTAGTATGTTTGTATACATTATCATGTTTATTATTACAGGTATAGCCAAGTGGAGCCACATAAAAGAATTCTACGAAATAGACAATAAAAATCCAAATTTTGTTTCTGCACCTGGTTTAACCAAGCAGCATATTGAACCTAACTTCAAACAGAATATTAAGGTCAGCTTAGCTTGCCAAGTATTCAGCCACTCAGTCGCTGCAGGAATACTTGCGAAGGTTGCAAACAGTAAGTTGTGATAAACATGTAATATTAAAATAACTTTTTTTTGTAATTATCAATCTAGTTGATTATATTAAATCAATGCATCGGTTTTGTGGCGCTTAATTTGTATGATTAGTAACTACCTTGGAATTAGGGCATGTAATATCGGAAGATTTTCAATTCCGATACGGATTTCCGATATTAGATCTCAATATCGGAATTCCGATATTAATATCGGATTTTTTTAATTTTGCATATTTTAATTGCAAATTCCGGATAAGGCTGAATAGAGTAGAATTAGGTGTAGGTACCAATGTAAATGTATTTTTGTACTGTATTTATTTAAAATTCGACCCAGTAGTGCATAACATTAGTGCGCACCTAAACAAACTCTTCAACTTTATAACATTAGTAAAGACGTTCGCGTGGATGTCGGAAAAAATGTTGGTGCGTACAGTAGATTTCTTTAACAACCCTTTCAGAATTAAGAAAATAAAAAAGGGTGCAGACTGACTGTATCACCTCCTCCGTTTCAAATAAAAAAAACGTTACCTAGAATCAACATTGATCAACAAAACAGACTATTTCGTGGATTTTGACTCGTAACATTCAAACTAATAAATAAACACATCAAAAGTATCTAGGGATCAACATATATTTTTGCAATAACTTTCCTCCTGATTGATATTAATTAAAATTTTCTTTAAGGATTCATCAAATAAAGTGTTTTCGTTTGTCACAGTAACGATAAACCAAGTCACCTTTGCATTAATAAAGAAATTTGCCATTTTCCTAATAAAGGGATTTTTGACATTTGAACCACTAACATTAAAGTTCGAAAAAAAGACTGAAATAACAGTTTTCTTTAAAATTTTATTGGGTAACTTAAACAATTAATAATCCGTGTTTCTACCGCGAACACTAACAACACAAGAACATCGGTTTGGCATACTCAAAATGAGTTCATCCAAATCACGCTGTGGAATGGCCGCCCATGTTCGTTGCAAAAACAAAAAAAGGTCTTCTTGCGACTGGATACCCTCCATATTCGGCAGAGCTCTTCTCTGTAGCATATCCCATGCATGCTCAATCGGGTTCAAGTCTGGCGACTGAGCAGGCCAGGGCAGGACATTGATGTTAGCTGCGGCGAGAGTCTGTCTTACAACTCTTGCGGTGTGCGGTCGTGCATTATCATGCATTAACTGAAATAAGGGACCGATTTGCACTTGTAGAGGAACGATGACGTCTGATACAATCGTCTCAGCATAAATTTGAGCGTTGAGGTTGCCTCTGATCCAAATCAACTCAGTTCTTCCGCCGATCCAAATACCCGCCCATACTATGATGGTTCCACCACTATAAGGATGGACTTCCTGGCAGGATTTTAATCGCTGTTGGCGTCCAGGGGTTCTCCAGTGTCGTATACGTCTTGTATCCGGTCTCATACCAAAACGAGACTCATCAGAAAAGCACACGAAACGCCATTGTTCTTCTGCCCAATTTCTGTGTTCAAGAGCCCATTGATATCGAATCCTACGATTGTGCATTGCTATAGGTGGTACCCGTAGCGGTCTTCGGGAATGAAGGTTCACTTCATGCAAGCGGTTTCTGACTGTTTGGTCGCTAATTAAGTTCCCTGAAGAGTGATGAAGCCTCACGGCTAACATCATGGCGGTTATTGTTGGAGCTCTTCGAGTTAAGATTTGAATGTATCGGTCTTGTCTCCGTGTGGTGCAGCGATACCGTCCTCCATGGCGCTCAGCCAAGGTAAGCGAAGAGCTCTGCCGAATATGGAGGGTATCCAGTCGCAAGAAGACCTTTTTTTGTTGTTGCAACGAACATGGGCGGCCATTCCACAGCGTGATTTGGATGAACTCATTTTGAGTATGCCAAACCGATGTTCTTGTGTTGTTAGTGTTCGCGGTAGAAACACGGATTATTAATTGTTTAAGTTACCCAATAAAATTTTAAAGAAAACTGTTATTTCAGTCTTTTTTCGAACTTTAATGTTAGTGGTTCAAATGTCAAAAATCCCTTTATTAGGAAAATGGCAAATTTCTTTATTAATGCAAAGGTGACTTGGTTTATCGTTACTGTGACAAACGAAAACACTTTATTTGATGAATCCTTAAAGAAAATTTTAATTAATATCAATCAGGAGAAAAGTTATTGCAAAAATATATGTTGATCCCTAGATACTTTTGATGTGTTTAGTTATGAATCAAGTTGATTCTTCAATTTCGTACTTACGAAACGACTTAAGTACGAAACAATTTTATTTGATTTTGAATGAGAACAACATAATTATTAGCACTGATTCATTTAAATCTATTTTTCAATTAGGTAGGTCGTATACGGTTAAACAGTTTTCTATGGGCCTAACTCCGAGTAACATTTGCTTGTCCGACATCGAATATCGTCATTTTTAACCGACTTCTAAAAAAGGAGGAGGTTCTCAATTCGGATGTTTGTTTTTTTTTTATGTTTGTTCGCGCAGAACTCCGTCGCTTGTCAACCGATTTTAAAAATTCTTTTTTTGTTGGAACGGGTATACTTCCCAAATGGTCCCATGAAAATTTTATCGAAATCGACCAAGTGGTTTTCGAAAAATCTAAAAAAAAATATCTACATTATCTACATTGACGACCTCTTAGTTTACTCTGCAAAGGAGCAGTACGTTTTTTTTACACCAATGTGATTGGTTCGTTTAGGTGGGGGGTGGGGAGGGGATGTAGGTACCACTAAAAAGTGAAAAATAAAAAACTTTTTACAAAAAAATACAACCGACTTTTACACAAAAAATCAAAAAAGTGCAAAATAACTTTAATTTCGGTAGTCGGTGTTCAAAAAACGAAAAAGCAACCACAAACACCGAGTTCCGAAATTAAAGTTATTTTGCACTTTTTTGATTTTTTGTGTAAAAGTCGGTTGTATTTTTTTGTAAAAAGTTTTTAACGATATTTAGCACCGTATGAGGAATGAGAAGACCAAGCCTAGTAGACTGGCGATACATCCAAGTGATGAGATGTCTCTACGAGACCGCCACCATGTCCGTTCAAGTACAGAATCAGCAAACAAGTCCCATACCGTTGCATCGAGGAGTGAGACAAGGGGATGTTATTTTCCCGAAATTGTTCACTAATGCAATGGAGGATATGTTCAAGACGCTGAACTGGAAAGAACGTGGCATTAACATTAATGGCGAGTACATCTCTCACTTGCGATTCGCAGACGATATCGTCATTATGATGACACAGATGCTGAATGACCTGGCTGACTCTTCTGTACGCATCGGCCTACGGATGAACTTGGATAAAACCAAGGTCATGTTCAACGAACATGTTTTACCGGAACCGATTGCAATTCACGATGCCGTTCTCGAAGTTGTTCAAAAATATGTGTACCTCGGGCAGTCATTGCAGTTAGGTAGAAACAACTTTGAGGGCAAGGTGAATAGAAGAATTCAGTTGGGTTGGGCAGCATTTGGGAAGTAGTCACAACATCGTCGATCCCACAGTGCCTAAAGACGAAAGTCTTCAATCAGTGCATCCTACCCATCATGGCATACGGAGCCGAAAGGTGGACACTGACGGCTCGTATGGTCCATAAGCTCAAAGTCGCTCAGCGGGCTATGGAACGGGCTATGCTCGGTGTGTCTCTAAGGGATCGCATCAGGAATGAGGTGATCCGTCAGAGAAGCAAGGTCATCGATATAGCCCACCGGATTAGTAAGCTGAAGTGGCAGTGGGCTGGCCATGTTAGTCGTAGAACCGACAACCGTTGAGGTAAACGAGTTCTAGAGTGGAGACCGCGTCTCGGCAAACGTAGTGTAGGACGTCCTCAGGCACGATGGAGTGACGATTTGCGCAGGACGGCTGGCGGAAACTGGATGCGAGAATCCGAAAATAGATCTTGATGATGAAGAATGAGAAAACTGAATAAGCAGCTTGTAGCTCAATAATAATGTCACACGGGTCGATCTTAAAGGTTAAGCAACGCTTACCGAGGTCAGCCTATAGATGGGTGACTATCATAACATACCGGGACTCCTTCGTGCCTCGGAAAACATAATAAGTCGTGATCCCGGCAGTCATTATTTTTTAATCAGTCGTAAAGGTGAGTGTAAGAGTGAGCGAGACAAACAATACTATTATAGCTCTTGTATCGCATGCTTAGCAAGCTGGCAACTTCAATCAGACCCAGCCTGTCCCTTGCTGCCCCCCCTCAATGACCCCGCTAAGCCGAGGCCCGTGTCCCACAGGGGATGCCCTTAGCGAGCGGCCATTTAGTTTTTAAGTAGTTTTAAGCCCCGGCTGGGGGCCTTAGAATCTAAGGCAACCACGGGATTGCCCGGTTGAGCAGTAACCAGCCTTAATGTGCTGAACTGCGAGTAGTCCATTCAAAAAAAAAAAAAAAAAAAGCTGGCAACTAGAATATGGTTAAGCGTGCTATCGCGTTCAGCGCTACACAAGGAGCTAAAATACATATATGTTGGTTTAGTTTAAAGCTCAAACACGAAAGTTTCGATATTGGATTATCTAATACTGTAATACCTCAGTGTTCTGGTGAACTGCAAGCTTGCGCATATGTATGTGGTTTCATGATAAAAAAATTAGGACCCATTTGCCAACAGTGCAAAATCACATTGCTTGCAGACCAGAACACTGAGGTAAGTCATTTATTCACAAGTTTTAAAGAATACAATTCTATGCGCAACAGTCTACATTATGTTAATAATTTTTTTACAGACAGTGGAGATAGCTGCAACAATTGTTAATAAATTTTTAGATGAGCATGGGTGTAAAACGAAAATAAAAAGTGAACTTATAGAAATTTTAAAGAGAAAATTAAATTTCGAATGGTTGCTTGGTTGTAATGATCATTATGATAAAAATAAAATGCATATAATAATTTCAACCATATGTATATGCCTAAAACGACACTGTATTTTAAAAAACAGACAGTTTATCGACGAAGCTTTGAGAAAAGCCATGAATTAGAGATGGGTCTAAAATTAATAAGCTGCTAAATTAACACTGCTAAATTTTTTTAGTGTCAACACCTGTTAAATAAGTTCTGAGATAGCTGTTAAATTTAGCAGTCACAACAAAATAATATCTGGTATCAGCCTTGAGCCTTCGTCTGTGATTGGCTGTTTGTTTTGATAATATGGCGTCCGAAACGAGGGCACGCCGAGGATTTGCTCCCCGTGGATATATTTGTCTCGCTTTATCCCACTACTGCAGGCCGCAGGCAGACGCGACGGCAACAAAACAACAAAGAAAAAGACACGACACACGGTCGTGTTCCTGTTCCGTTTCCGTCTCTATTGAATTGTTTTCAACATAGCGATTGTAATGCGTTATTTAATTAAATGATAATTATAGTTGCAGTTGCACAGATTTTTATTTAGCGTCTTTTTTAACATAAGCTTTTTCCACTTGACAGTTATCGAACACAACCGAATTCAAATATCCGACGCATCGACTTTTATATCTACATAAGCCTAAATATAACCATGAATCACTCAATAAACTGTATAATATTAATTAACAGCTAGTTGCAAAATTATTGAAAAGCATATATTATATTTTAATTAATCATCACATTATCGTTCGACGCACCGGAAGCTGACAAGCGGAAAGTAAGTAATTTTATAATTAAACATTACGATATTAAATTTATAAACCAAAATAACTAGAACATTCTTCTTAAAATTAAACAAGAGTAAATAAAATAAAATGAAAATTATTGATGACGTTGTACTTTACACCGAGTTGGTGTGAGCAGCACCGGAAGTGGATTTATTTAGCAACTACTTGCACGATTTATTTAGCAACTACTACTAATTTTAGTGACTAATCACAGTTACAATGTTAACGTCGAGCGAGTTCATTTAATTAACTGCTAAGTGCTAACTGCTAAATTTGGAAATAGTCTATTATAATATTTAACTAGTGTTAAATAAAGATTGATTTTCGTTACGAAGGTTTACGCGAGTTTGTTATCTAAGTAGTAGGTAGTTAGTGTTGTGACTGTTGTGTGAGTGAAAATTCCAATTGTTTGACTGTTTGTGTAGTGTTGTTTGCGTTTGAAACAGAATACTTACAAATTGAAAGAAAACAACTAACATGGATATACAACGCCAAAAAAAAGTGAAGTAAGTTTTACGGATAGCGATACCGTAAAAAAAATTGGTACGTGTAATTTGTGTAAAAAAAACTATTTCATACAAGAGCTCAGTTTCAAATTTAAAATCCCACATGAAGTTTAAGCATCCTACTATTAATATCCAACAGGCACAACAACAAAGTGCTTGTACATTATCTGAGTCTGAGTGTTCCGTTAGTTCTCAACAGACTGTTCCTATTGCTGAAAATGCCCCCAGTACTTCAAGTTCTTCGAGTACTAATGATGAGTTTTTGCCACCACCAGCAAAGCAGAGAAAAATTCAATCAAGCGTATCAACTTTTGCCGTAAAAAAATGACGTTAAAAGAGAAACAACGACTCAATTATTATTTAATGCAGCTTTTCATACTTGACTTTCAACCATTTTCAATCGTAGAAGACGTCGGCTTTATCAAATACTCAAATGCTTTAAATTCGTCTTACACGCTTCCTTCTCAAAAATATCTATCAAATACACTTTTACCTACAATGTACGAACAGTGTAGAACAGAGGTGCAAGAAGTAATAAATAAAGAAGTCGAAACAATCTGCATTACGACTGACAATTGGACTTCGGCGAGAAAATATGATAGTTTTATGGCTGTTACTGGGCATTTTATAAATAAAAATTTTGATTTGGAATCGATTGTTTTGGACTGTGAAGTAATTTCGAGTCCTTCCAATAGTGAAAATACAGCATCTCAGTTAAAAAGTATTACTGATTCTTGGGGTATTCATGGGCGTAGCGAGGGGGTGGCAGGGGGGGGCAGCTGCCCCCCCCTAGCAGGCGGGCGGGCTGGCGAACTGAGCGAATTTTATTTCACCTCTTTATAGAAATTTACTGAGCTAAGCTATGTCATACTCATAATTATGGTAATATTGTTATCTTTCGCTTCGCTAGCACAGTTTAGTGTTATTCTATAGTTTAGTTGAGTTTAGTAGCTCGGTAGACAGACGTTCGTTCCTGCCGCGCCGCGCCATCGCCGGCCGCACGCGCCGCGCCGTCGAGCCGGAGCGGGGTGCGGGTACGGGGTGAGAGGGGAGGCAGCTGATGCACAGCGCGCGTAACAACAAACAATATTTTGTACACAGATTTTGTATTCAATCTTGTCTCGGTGGTCCTCTTATAACGTCTGTTCGTAATTATCGTGCAATTCGAAGTCGTGAATCGAGATTTTTGTTGTAATTTAATTTGTTTTTTCGCTGTCGCTTCGCTGGTGTTTGGGTGGGTGTGTTGGACGACTGGTGTTTGTTTTAAAAAATGGATATAAGAAAGTTTTTCAAAGGTAAGGTATTTTTTATTATCACAGTTAATTTTAGATTAATAACGATATGATATTTATATTTATTTAAAAACGCGTGAATTTTTGTTTAAGGGACTTTAAAAAGAAAAAAAGCAGAAACTAGTAGTGAAAGTAGTGATGACGAGAAAAAGGAAGAAAGTTCGCTGGCGCTGGCTCAAGCTGGATCTTTTAGAGTTCAAAATACACCTGAAGTGGCTGCAGATGAATTCGTTTGTGATAACGATTTAGGCAAATGGGTAGGGCGAACTTCTTTGATGACCACAAGTCAAAAATTGGATATGCTTAAACGTTGTTGGGTGCCCCCTGAAAATTATGACTTTTCTAAGGATGCCAAAGCTGCTGATCTGCAGCGAAAATTCAATCATAGTTGGTTGCAAACTTATTCGCCCTGGCTTGTTTATTCGAAACATCTTAAAGATGCGCTGTGTTTATATTGCGTACTTATTCCCTCCAAAGACAGTTGTTGGAGTTTTGGGCTCATTCGTAATTCGACCTTTTTGCCGTTTCAAATATATTCATGAATACTGCGTTAAGCATGTCTCATCACAATATCATAAATCAGCAGTTACCGATGCAAAACATTTGTCGGAGAAAATGCCTGTGGATATAATGATGAATACTGCTCACCAGAAAGAAATTGAGACAAATAAAAAGATACTGGCATCTATAATTTCTTCAGTAATTTTTTGTGGCACTCACGATTTACCTTTGAGGGGTAAACAGAATCATGAAGGCATTCTTGAAGACCTTCTAAATCTAAAAATTGAATCTGGTGATCAAGATTTAAAGCAGCATTTAGAACATGGCAAAAAAAATGCTATGTATACTTCTCCACAGATACAAAACGAAATTATTGAATTGTGCGGTTTGGTCGTAAAGAATGAAATTATACAGGAAGCAAAGAAAGCTTATGCGTATAGTGTCATGGCAGATTAGTCATGTGATATAGCGAGTAAAGAACAACTATCTATCGGAGTCCGTTTTTTTGACGAAGATCAAAATATAATACGTGAATAATTTCTAGGATTTGTAGAATTAGAGGCCATGGATGCTAATACAATTGCGACAGAAATTGATAAATTCTTAGAAAGCGCCGGACTAGAATCCAATAAGTGCGTAGGCCAAGGCTACGATGGCTGTTCGACTATGGC
The DNA here is from genome assembly GCA_905332915.2 of Hecatera dysodea. Lineage (NCBI taxonomy): Eukaryota > Metazoa > Arthropoda > Insecta > Lepidoptera > Noctuidae > Hecatera > Hecatera dysodea. The sequence goes on along the minus strand of HG995290.1, from coordinate 2,440,678 downwards.
GGGGAGTATTAGCGGCGTACAAAAAAAAATTAGAGATAAATATAAAAAAGCCTTATACTTTCATTGCGCTAGCCATAGGCTTAATTTGGTAATAAATGACTTGAACCAAGTTCCAGAAATTCGTAACACCATCGGAACAATTAAAGACATAATAATTTTTTTTCGAGAATCTGCTTTACGTAGAAAATACGTACCTAATATTCCGGCGTTATGCGAGACCTGCTGGTCTCACAAATATAAAAGTGTGGCCATGTTTTACAAGCATTTTGAGGAGATCATTCATGGACTCGAGAACATATCTAAAGACGGAAATGCTGCAGCCAGAAAAAATGCTTATCAATTACATTGTGCTGCAACGAAATCAGTATTCATCATATGTGTGACACTGATAGCCAAATATTCTGCAATACTGGAACCTGTTGCTAACGCACTTCAGTCGAAATCTATTGATATGCATACATGTACGAACCATATTAAGAGAATTATTTCTCTAGTAAAAGATCACCGTCAAAACGTAGACACAGAAAGTGAAAATATAATTGAAACTTCTCAAGGAACTGCATCTGCCCTTGGTACCGACTTACAAGTCCCACGCATTGCGTCTCGGCAACAACATCGGTCCAATCACCCGGCACAGAGCTCTTCAGACTATTGGAAAAGATCCATTATAATACCCTATTTAGATTCCTTAATTTCCGCACTCGATCAACGCTTTTCGAATGAGCATCTGCCAGCCTTCAGCCTAATGTCATTGCACCCAAACACAATGTTATCAATGACCCTCAGTGATTTCCAAGAGAATTGCAAAGCATTCACCAATTTTTACGAGCTCGCTATCGAGCCTGAAGCAGAATTGTGGTATAAATTGTGGAAAGACAAGGGGATTCCAAATGAAGAGTTAGAGAAAATGGATTTTACCGACACGCTTAAAGAGGCAAATACTTTCTTCTCCGCCACAAAGAGGGCCATACTTATTTTACTGGCGCAACCATGCACCACGGCCAATATAGAACGGTCTTTTTCCACCTTACGGCGAGTAAAAACGTGGTTGCGGTCTACAATGTCAGAAAATCGTCTGAACGGCCTGTGTATGTTAAGCGTACATAGGAAAATGGTAGAAGGAAAGAAAGGCGAAGTTATTGAAAAAGTTTTAAATAGATTTTGTGAGCAACCACGCAAGTTACTGTTTAAGTAATTAAAACTATTCTGTTTCTGGTTAAAATTCGTTTTTTTATTGTTACACTTGCTGACCCGGCGGACGTCGTCCTGCCCAGTAATCAATCTTCCACCTACCCTAACTAAACTAAACCTACCCTACACCTACCCTACCCCTATCTATGTATGTGTTATTCTGAGTCTTCAGCTACCTACATACCAAATTTCATCGTAATGTGTTCAGTAGCTTTTGCTTGAAAGAGGTAACAAACATGCATCCGTCCACACACACTCACAAACTTTCACCTTTATACCTAATGTATGAAAACATAAATTCAGTTTCTCTATGATTTTCTCAACCTGCCCCCCCCTGTACAAAATCCTGGCTACGCCCTTGGGGGTATTTCAGCTAAAATCAATTTAGCTGTTTCTGATAACGCGGCTTACATCAAGAAAGCCATATCACAGGAGCTAGGGTGGAAACATTTCGGATGTGCAGCACACACAATAAATTTGATAGTGCAAGAAGCGACGGAAAAATCTGTACCCATCAAGTCTGTGATTGAACGTGTGAAGCTCATCGTCGCTTATTTCAAGCGAAGCTCTAAAGCCAATAAAAAACTTGATGAGTTTCAAAAGCAAAATGGAGCAACACAGCCAAAACGACTGCTTCAAGAAGTCCCGACGAGGTGGAATTCCAAATTCTACATGCTCGAAAGGATCGTAGAAATTCAAGATGCCGTCAAGTCATCCATTGCCATTTTGGGTGTTACAAGCTTACCAAATTTAATGCCGGAAGAATGGTTACTTTGCAACGAAACTTGTAAAGCCCTGAAATGTTTTGAAGAAGCATCAAATTATCTGAGTGGTGAAAAGTATTTGACGGCCAGTCAACTATTAATAATCATAAAAGGCATAAAGAGAGTCCTCAGCGATATTTTAACCTCTGATTCTTCCGGTTATCACTATCTGCCAATAACATATGATTTTGTTCGAGCTTTGTTAGATTTAACTAATAGTCGTTTCGAAAATATAGAAAATAGTAACACGATTGGGGTAGTTACTTTTTTGGATCCCCGCTTTAAGTTACAGCCCTATACATCTTCAAAGCAAGCAACTTTGAGGGAGAACATGATCAAACTTGTCGCTCAAGAAATAAATCGAGAAGGACCATGTGAAAATATTGAATTTAGTAAAAGTTCGCTTGATCCCACCTCAATATTTTACGACTGGGATGTTAGGGAGGCTGTACCGCAATCAATTGAGTCACCGACTGCACGAGCAATAATAGAAATAGACAAATATTTGAATGAAAAAGTGATCAGTCGCAATAATTTACCGTTGAGCTGGTGGAAGCAGAACCAAGGCATTTTTCCACATTTGGCTAAGTTGGTTCGAAACAAATGTAATGTACTTTGTACTTCTGTTTCTTGCGAAAGACTTTTTTCGCGAACTGGTTACATAATTTCACAACGAAGAACACGCCTTGGAGTCCGAAAAGTCAAACAATTAACATTTTTAAATGGAAATAAAAAATATATAAAATTTTAAGATAGTTATTTTGTTACTAAGTGATAAGTAGATATAAGAAAAAAAAAATAAACGAAAAAAAAACAAAAGACTATTATATAAAAATTACGAATACTAAAAAAAAACATGAAAAAAAGGAAATCGTTGTAAATAAATTGATTCTCATAATAAATACGCCAACAGAAAAAGTTGACAGTCCTAAGCCTGTGGAAAGTATGAAGGAAGTGAGAATTAATTAGGTGATAAAAATCTGTCTGTGACTAAATTTAACAGTTGCTAAAAATAAGCCTGTGAAAAGTATGAAGGAAATGAGAATTAATGACGTATAAACTCACTCTTTATACGTCTGTGACCAAAATTTAACAGTTGCTGAAAATAACTGCTAATTTTAACTGTTAATTATTTTTAGCATTAGCATTTAGCAGTGTTATTTTTTTTAACGTTTAAGCCCATCTCTACCATGAATCGAAAAACTTAAATTTTGAAAAACGCTTACAACTTCGTTTTATTTCAAATATTTTTCCATAAAAATTTATGTATCAGGAAAACAAACCGAAAATCTGGTATTTTCAATTTAAATACTGGATTTTCGCTTTGTTTTCATGATACATCGCCCGAATAAAATAAAAAAATAAATCATCAGTTTTAAAATCTGGCGCGAAAAGTACACTCAGGGGCACATTTAACCGTCCACTCATTGGAAATTCAATATCTTTTGTTTATGTTAACTTGCGCTTTAACTACTAGGCGTAAGTTTATAAGTGGCTATATCTGAAATAAAGAAAACACATACCCGCTTTTTTTTACTTTTGTGCTTTTTATTCAACAATAATCAGTTCAGTAGAAAGGGGAATGCCGGTTTTAGGCCTTGCAATGCCCAAGAAATTTAAATATCTAAAAAAAAATATGTAAATTTTACGTAATTAACTCTTCTATTTACGAAGCGATACAAGTTAGCAACATTTGTTAATAAAAAATAAATATTGAAACGATACAGCGAAATAAACAGACATTTGCTATGTTGCCAATTTAAAAACTGTACAAAATCAAGATTTGTTGCAAAACATTTACACATATTTGTACTTTATTTATTCGTTCTTTTGTTTGTAGAAGATTTGTTTATAGAAGATGTTAATATATTTAGATTTGTAAACTTACAAAATATAATGATTTTAAAATGATCTACATAATGCACCGATCGATACTTTGTGCGATGGCAACACTAAAACTTGTCAGTTGACAATATTAGAAATGTCATTGTCAAATCAAATGAAATATTAGAATTGTCACTTTGTTTGCATTTGCATCATAGTAATTTGCTGCGTGTATTTTGCTATTAAAATCGACGTTTTTGACCATGAATACTGACTCTGGCGATTCTCCTATTCTGATAATGATAACCAACAACAATTTAGCTTTAATATGTTATGTAGGAAGAGTTTTCAATAACTTTTTAATACTTGTGTACGGCACGTTAAAAAATCCTTATAATTTGGAAACTCCAAGTTTTTTTCAATAATGTTCTTTTATCAATATATTATTTGTGGGGCATACTAATATTAACATCCGATGTTACTTGTGGGCACTCAAGGCTTAAATCACTATGTCGGCTCGGCATACCCCTTTGACAGTCTCGCCCTTCGTTTTGTGTGAAGGATAAATTGGTTTTACAACGTTGTCTTAACATTGTTTCGAATAAAACCGAGGTATTGAAGTGCTGTGACCTTATTTACACCAAAAAAATGCTACTAGACGCAGCTGGAGCAGCTAGGGCTGTGGCACTTGCAGACGCTGGGTTCAGCCAGCATCGGATTGGACGGATGCTTGGATATCCACGAAGCACTATCCAAAATGCTATCCGGCGTTTCAGAGAGACCGATTCCTACACAAGGAGACCAGGACAAGGTCGTAGACGGTGTACATCAGAGAGAGATCACCGTTATATCGTCTCGAACGTTCTTCGAAATCGGTTCACAACGGCTTTTGAGGCTCGTAAAAGCTTATTTGAGGTACGAAATGTAAGTGTGAGCCTAAGAACAATAAGAAGAAGGTTAGCAGAGAGGGTTCTGGGATCATTTCGACCAGCTCGAGTACCACAGCTAACGACAACTCACAGAAGAGCGAGACTTGCTTTTGCTCGTGGGTGTGTTGGACGACTGGTGTTTGTTTTAAAAAATGGATATAAGAAAGTTTTTCAAAGGTAAGGTATTTTTTATTATCACAGTTAATTTTAGATTAATAACGATATGATATTTATATTTATTTAAAAACGCGTGAATTTTTGTTTAAGGGACTTTAAAAAGAAAAAAAGCAGAAACTAGTAGTGAAAGTAGTGATGACGAGAAAAAGGAAGAAAGTTCGCTGGCGCTGGCTCAAGCTGGATCTTTTAGAGTTCAAAATACACCTGAAGTGGCTGCAGATGAATTCGTTTGTGATAACGATTTAGGCAAATGGGTAGGGCGAACTTCTTTGATGACCACAAGTCAAAAATTGGATATGCTTAAACGTTGTTGGGTGCCCCCTGAAAATTATGACTTTTCTAAGGATGCCAAAGCTGCTGATCTGCAGCGAAAATTCAATCATAGTTGGTTGCAAACTTATTCGCCCTGGCTTGTTTATTCGAAACATCTTAAAGATGCGCTGTGTTTATATTGCGTACTTATTCCCTCCAAAGACAGTTGTTGGAGTTTTGGGCTCATTCGTAATTCGACCTTTTTGCCGTTTCAAATATATTCATGAATACTGCGTTAAGCATGTCTCATCACAATATCATAAATCAGCAGTTACCGATGCAAAACATTTGTCGGAGAAAATGCCTGTGGATATAATGATGAATACTGCTCACCAGAAAGAAATTGAGACAAATAAAAAGATACTGGCATCTATAATTTCTTCAGTAATTTTTTGTGGCACTCACGATTTACCTTTGAGGGGTAAACAGAATCATGAAGGCATTCTTGAAGACCTTCTAAATCTAAAAATTGAATCTGGTGATCAAGATTTAAAGCAGCATTTAGAACATGGCAAAAAAAATGCTATGTATACTTCTCCACAGATACAAAACGAAATTATTGAATTGTGCGGTTTGGTCGTAAAGAATGAAATTATACAGGAAGCAAAGAAAGCTTATGCGTATAGTGTCATGGCAGATTAGTCATGTGATATAGCGAGTAAAGAACAACTATCTATCGGAGTCCGTTTTTTTGACGAAGATCAAAATATAATACGTGAAGAATTTCTAGGATTTGTAGAATTAGAGGCCATGGATGCTAATACAATTGCGACAGAAATTGATAAATTCTTAGAAAGCGCCGGACTAGAATCCAATAAGTGCGTAGGCCAAGGCTACGATGGCTGTTCGACTATGGCGGGGAGTATTAGCGGCGTACAAAAAAAAATTAGAGATAAATATAAAAAAGCCTTATACTTTCATTGCGCTAGCCATAGGCTTAATTTGGTAATAAATGACTTGAACCAAGTTCCAGAAATTCGTAACACCATCGGAACAATTAAAGACATAATAATTTTTTTTCGAGAATCTGCTTTACGTAGAAAATACGTACCTAATATTCCGGCGTTATGCGAGACCTGCTGGTCTCACAAATATAAAAGTGTGGCCATGTTTTACAAGCATTTTGAGGAGATCATTCATGGACTCGAGAACATATCTAAAGACGGAAATGCTGCAGCCAGAAAAAATGCTTATCAATTACATTGTGCTGCAACGAAATCAGTATTCATCATATGTGTGACACTGATAGCCAAATATTCTGCAATACTGGAACCTGTTGCTAACGCACTTCAGTCGAAATCTATTGATATGCATACATGTACGAACCATATTAAGAGAATTATTTCTCTAGTAAAAGATCACCGTCAAAACGTAGACACAGAAAGTGAAAATATAATTGAAACTTCTCAAGGAACTGCATCTGCCCTTGGTACCGACTTACAAGTCCCACGCATTGCGTCTCGGCAACAACATCGGTCCAATCACCCGGCACAGAGCTCTTCAGACTATTGGAAAAGATCCATTATAATACCCTATTTAGATTCCTTAATTTCCGCACTCGATCAACGCTTTTCGAATGAGCATCTGCCAGCCTTCAGCCTAATGTCATTGCACCCAAACACAATGTTATCAATGACCCTCAGTGATTTCCAAGAGAATTGCAAAGCATTCACCAATTTTTACGAGCTCGCTATCGAGCCTGAAGCAGAATTGTGGTATAAATTGTGGAAAGACAAGGGGATTCCAAATGAAGAGTTAGAGAAAATGGATTTTACCGACACGCTTAAAGAGGCAAATACTTTCTTCTCCGCCACAAAGAGGGCCATACTTATTTTACTGGCGCAACCATGCACCACGGCCAATATAGAACGGTCTTTTTCCACCTTACGGCGAGTAAAAACGTGGTTGCGGTCTACAATGTCAGAAAATCGTCTGAACGGCCTGTGTATGTTAAGCGTACATAGGAAAATGGTAGAAGGAAAGAAAGGCGAAGTTATTGAAAAAGTTTTAAATAGATTTTGTGAGCAACCACGCAAGTTACTGTTTAAGTAATTAAAACTATTCTGTTTCTGGTTAAAATTCGTTTTTTTATTGTTACACTTGCTGACCCGGCGGACGTCGTCCTGCCCAGTAATCAATCTTCCACCTACCCTAACTAAACTAAACCTACCCTACACCTACCCTACCCCTATCTATGTATGTGTTATTCTGAGTCTTCAGCTACCTACATACCAAATTTCATCGTAATGTGTTCAGTAGCTTTTGCTTGAAAGAGGTAACAAACATGCATCCGTCCACACACACTCACAAACTTTCACCTTTATACCTAATGTATGAAAACATAAATTCAGTTTCTCTATGATTTTCTCAACCTGCCCCCCCCTGTACAAAATCCTGGCTACGCCCTTGGGGGTATTTCAGCTAAAATCAATTTAGCTGTTTCTGATAACGCGGCTTACATCAAGAAAGCCATATCACAGGAGCTAGGGTGGAAACATTTCGGATGTGCAGCACACACAATAAATTTGATAGTGCAAGAAGCGACGGAAAAATCTGTACCCATCAAGTCTGTGATTGAACGTGTGAAGCTCATCGTCGCTTATTTCAAGCGAAGCTCTAAAGCCAATAAAAAACTTGATGAGTTTCAAAAGCAAAATGGAGCAACACAGCCAAAACGACTGCTTCAAGAAGTCCCGACGAGGTGGAATTCCAAATTCTACATGCTCGAAAGGATCGTAGAAATTCAAGATGCCGTCAAGTCATCCATTGCCATTTTGGGTGTTACAAGCTTACCAAATTTAATGCCGGAAGAATGGTTACTTTGCAACGAAACTTGTAAAGCCCTGAAATGTTTTGAAGAAGCATCAAATTATCTGAGTGGTGAAAAGTATTTGACGGCCAGTCAACTATTAATAATCATAAAAGGCATAAAGAGAGTCCTCAGCGATATTTTAACCTCTGATTCTTCCGGTTATCACTATCTGCCAATAACATATGATTTTGTTCGAGCTTTGTTAGATTTAACTAATAGTCGTTTCGAAAATATAGAAAATAGTAACACGATTGGGGTAGTTACTTTTTTGGATCCCCGCTTTAAGTTACAGCCCTATACATCTTCAAAGCAAGCAACTTTGAGGGAGAACATGATCAAACTTGTCGCTCAAGAAATAAATCGAGAAGGACCATGTGAAAATATTGAATTTAGTAAAAGTTCGCTTGATCCCACCTCAATATTTTACGACTGGGATGTTAGGGAGGCTGTACCGCAATCAATTGAGTCACCGACTGCACGAGCAATAATAGAAATAGACAAATATTTGAATGAAAAAGTGATCAGTCGCAATAATTTACCGTTGAGCTGGTGGAAGCAGAACCAAGGCATTTTTCCACATTTGGCTAAGTTGGTTCGAAACAAATGTAATGTACTTTGTACTTCTGTTTCTTGCGAAAGACTTTTTTCGCGAACTGGTTACATAATTTCACAACGAAGAACACGCCTTGGAGTCCGAAAAGTCAAACAATTAACATTTTTAAATGGAAATAAAAAATATATAAAATTTTAAGATAGTTATTTTGTTACTAAGTGATAAGTAGATATAAGAAAAAAAAAATAAACGAAAAAAAAACAAAAGACTATTATATAAAAATTACGAATACTAAAAAAAAACATGAAAAAAAGGAAATCGTTGTAAATAAATTGATTCTCATAATAAATACGCCAACAGAAAAAGTTGACAGTCCTAAGCCTGTGGAAAGTATGAAGGAAGTGAGAATTAATTAGGTGATAAAAATCTGTCTGTGACTAAATTTAACAGTTGCTAAAAATAAGCCTGTGAAAAGTATGAAGGAAATGAGAATTAATGACGTATAAACTCACTCTTTATACGTCTGTGACCAAAATTTAACAGTTGCTGAAAATAACTGCTAATTTTAACTGTTAATTATTTTTAGCATTAGCATTTAGCAGTGTTATTTTTTTTAACGTTTAAGCCCATCTCTACCATGAATCGAAAAACTTAAATTTTGAAAAACGCTTACAACTTCGTTTTATTTCAAATATTTTTCCATAAAAATTTATGTATCAGGAAAACAAACCGAAAATCTGGTATTTTCAATTTAAATACTGGATTTTCGCTTTGTTTTCATGATACATCGCCCGAATAAAATAAAAAAATAAATCATCAGTTTTAAAATCTGGCGCGAAAAGTACACTCAGGGGCACATTTAACCGTCCACTCATTGGAAATTCAATATCTTTTGTTTATGTTAACTTGCGCTTTAACTACTAGGCGTAAGTTTATAAGTGGCTATATCTGAAATAAAGAAAACACATACCCGCTTTTTTTTACTTTTGTGCTTTTTATTCAACAATAATCAGTTCAGTAGAAAGGGGAATGCCGGTTTTAGGCCTTGCAATGCCCAAGAAATTTAAATATCTAAAAAAAAATATGTAAATTTTACGTAATTAACTCTTCTATTTACGAAGCGATACAAGTTAGCAACATTTTTTAATAAAAAATAAATATTGAAACGATACAGCGAAATAAACAGACATTTGCTATGTTGCCAATTTAAAAACTGTACAAAATCAAGATTTGTTGCAAAACATTTACACATATTTGTACTTTATTTATTCGTTCTTTTGTTTGTAGAAGATTTGTTTATAGAAGATGTTAATATATTTAGATTTGTAAACTTACAAAATATAATGATTTTAAAATGATCTACATAATGCACCGATCGATACTTTGTGCGATGGCAACACTAAAACTTGTCAGTTGACAATATTAGAAATGTCATTGTCAAATCAAATGGAATATTAGAATTGTCACTTTGTTTGCATTTGCATCATAGTAATTTGCTGCGTGTATTTTGCTATTAAAATCGACGTTTTTGACCATGAATACTGACTCTGGCGATTCTCCTATTCTGATAATGATAACCAACAACAATTTAGCTTTAATATGTTATGTAGGAAGAGTTTTCAATAACTTTTTAATACTTGTGTACGGCACGTTAAAAAATCCTTATAATTTGGAAACTCCAAGTTTTTTTCAATAATGTTCTTTTATCAATATATTATTTGTGGGGCATACTAATATTAACATCCGATGTTACTTGTGGGCACTCAAGGCTTAAATCACTATGTCGGCTCGGCATACCCCTTTGACAGTCTCGCCCTTCGTTTTGTGTGAAGGATAAATTGGTTTTACAACGTTGTCTTAACATTGTTTCGAATAAAACCGAGGTATTGAAGTGCTGTGACCTTATTTACACCAAAAAAATGCTACTAGACGCAGCTGGAGCAGCTAGGGCTGTGGCACTTGCAGACGCTGGGTTCAGCCAGCATCGGATTGGACGGATGCTTGGATATCCACGAAGCACTATCCAAAATGCTATCCGGCGTTTCAGAGAGACCGATTCCTACACAAGGAGACCAGGACAAGGTCGTAGACGGTGTACATCAGAGAGAGATCACCGTTATATCGTCTCGAACGTTCTTCGAAATCGGTTCACAACGGCTTTTGAGGCTCGTAAAAGCTTATTTGAGGTACGAAATGTAAGTGTGAGCCTAAGAACAATAAGAAGAAGGTTAGCAGAGAGGGTTCTGGGATCATTTCGACCAGCTCGAGTACCACAGCTAACGACAACTCACAGAAGAGCGAGACTTGCTTTTGCTCGAGAACATTTAAATTGGACGTCAGAGCAATGGAAACCAATTCTCTTCTCTGATGAATCAAGAATCGCTTTACGAGGTCCTGATAGACGTTAGCAGGTGTATAGACGCCGCGGTGAAAGGTTTGCTGAATGTCCTGTGGTTGAAACAGTGGGCTACGAGGGAGGCTCGATTATGGTGTAGGGTGGCATTTGTTACGAGGCCCGTACAGAGTTAGTGGTCTTCGATACAGGCAGCGTTAATGTTCACAGGTACGTGACAGAAGTCCTAGAACCACATGTGATGCCATTTGCTCCATTCATTGGCGATAATCTCGTTTTCCTGCACGACAACGCTCATACACACACCGCGAGAATTGTCACAGAGTCCTTGGACGCCATCAATATTCAGAGATTACCATGGCCAGCTCGGAGTCCTAACCTGAACCCGATAGAGCATGTATGGGACAACCTAAAAAGATGAATTCGGAGTCGAACACCAGCTCCTACGACCATCAGTGAACTGAAAACTGCAGCTGTTGAGGAGAGGAGGAACATTCCACAAGGCGACATCCAAGACTTAATGGACGGGCTTACAAATCGATTACAAGAGGTGATTAGGGCCAGAGGAGGAAATACACGTTATTAGTGCGATAACTTAGAGCATACTTTTTGATTTATTAAAAATTTTCTAAATGTCGTTTTTGGTCAGAAAACTGTTTATTCGCATTTTGAATTTTTTTATCTTGATTAAACCATTTCACACCTTACACATATTTTATTTGTGTTCTGACAGATTCACCCAAAGTTATTTTATAACAAAATAAAAACTTTAAATCTTTATAATATTAGTTATATATACACTTAACCTAAAAATAAACTAAAATTCTCCTAACTACAAAATGGCATCAAAAAACTCGTCCGCATCGCTATCGGCTGGAAGTGAACCCAATAGACTGGCGGCATTGCCACGTTGTATGGCAATGCTTATCCTTTGACCGAAGTAAAATCCAGCCCTTGGGTCACGCGAAGTGTCAACCAAACGTTTAGCAAGTTCTTTAAATAACGCATGAGCACTCGGACCCCACGGTCCGAGAGTTTCAACCCCAAACGGCTCAAACATATAATTGCCGACTAGATTATTATATTTCCGCCGTTTGAGGTTCTCAGCAGCCGCAGCTGTAGCACCAGCACAACACGACAAGTTAGGAAGATGGGATGGCGCAAGAGTATCGACACAAGTAGCGTCCCACACTAAAGGCCTACCCATCTTCCATGGAAATAAAGACATACCGTCCGGTCGCTTGCCATCGTCGCGTGCCAGGCCATTGGGTTCTAATACGGCAGGAACGCCGACGGCAACAAGAGCACGTCGGATAATGTCGTTGATGTTTGCGTGCCGTGCTATGCGACCCGCACTACGGCTGCATGACAGGCCGTGGTGCCCGAGGCTGTTGACAGCTTCGCCACAGTGACAGCGATGAGGAGAGCAACAAGAAGCGCCTAAACGAAGGGAAGCAGCGAGGCGGAAAGTAGTATCGTCGAACAAGGTGCCTATGTTCGACGACGGTAGTGCGTGAAGCCAGAGGCCCGACTCCCACTCACCCACAGCCAGCAGGCGCGCACGCTCCACAGGAGTAGCAGAAGTAGCAATAAGCTTTTTCTGAACTTCTCTGCAAAGCGGCTCATCCCACCGTCTCTGGTTTGATGGGTTGTCGGGAGGATTTGCATTCGGGCAAGCGAGTCTCCATGCATTCACGGCCTCGGAGAAGTACGGCACTTCAAAATCAACCAGTGTGGGAGCTAGAATATTCCTGATTAATTTATCAGTGCCGTGAACCGAGGATATGAAAGCCGGTAAACTAATACTGGAAATTTTGCGGACGCCAAGACCTCCCATACGGATGGGAAGAGTAGCTTGTGCCCAAACTCGGTCGTCCATGGTCACATTTAAAATTGAAGACAGTGTATGTTTGATAATTTGATCCATTTTGTCTAAAAGGTGAGGGTAATTCCATAGATGGGAAGCACGAAGGAAATAAGTTAATTTAGAGCCGAAACAGCAGTAACGAATTATGGTGATGGCCGAATGCATGTTAATTTGGAACAATCTTTCAGACACGTCATTGAAATTTTGAATTTTTTCTTCGATAAAGTTGGGAAAGGAATTTTCAAAGATTGGCGACCCAAGGAGGCGAAGAGAACTTTTGTCCATAATTTTGATTTCAGGGGCTATTGCGTTGAATTTAGAAAGCGTTAGATGTCGGTCAGTACTGTCAGATAAAAATAATTCGCATTTGGAAAAGTTCAGGTCAAGTCCTATAGAATGAAAATGATCATTCAAAAATTGAAGATCAGTTAATACAGAATTGACATCGCCTCCAAGGGTTCCATCGTCGAGATACCAAACATTAAATTTAGAATTTAGCTGTCGAATAATGGGATGAATAGCTAAACTGAAGATCACTGGCCCGAGGGGATCACCTTGTTGGCAACCAACAGCGGATTCCAAAAGTTTGTCCCGATATAGTAATTTCGATGGTTGTCTATAGCATTGCCAGAGAAAACTGAAAATTTGAGGTATTTCTTTTTTAGTTTCAGCCAGCAAGGTGTCCCTATTTACAGAATTAAATGCATTTTTGATGTCAACCTTCAGGATGACCTCTCCTTTACCAGAATTTAGGTAGGTCGATAACGCGTGTACGGCAGCCTCACAGCCCCCTTTGGAGCCGTAACCCAACTGCAGGGGCTGAAATTTTTCCGAAACGACCTCACCATAAAATTTACAACAAATCTTGGCTGCCATACGACGGTAAGTAGTTCCCACGGCAATAGGACGAATTCCGCCATCTTTCTTGCGCAGGGCACATAAGTTGGCCCCGTACAAGACGTCGATGACGGCCTCGTTTACCTTGCCGGAGAGCATGAGGTTAATCAGAGCCGTGAGCTCCTTCAAAAGCATCTCACCAGCTTCCCCGGCGCCTGAGCAGATAAGGTCCTTAAGATGTTGAGGACTTAGAGCGTCGAGTCCGCCAGCAGAGCCACTCCGGAAGGAGCAGACGGCTGTGATCACCTCACGACCTGTAATGGTGAGGGAGTGAATATCCGGATCAGGGGGATCGGGAAAAGAAAGACCATCCGCTGGAGCAGGATGTTTGCTCTCCAGAGCTGCGAGAGTATCTGGAGAACATGGAGCCAACACATCACTACTAAAAAGAATCCTGGCTGCTCCGCTTATGTCACCTTCCCCTAATTTAGATTCAATCAGATGAGAAATACCTCTTAAGGCGGTAAACCTTTGTGTCGATAATTTAGATTCCAAATTAATGGCCGAAACGTTGCAATTTTCTTTAATTTGGGTTGTTAAGGTCTTTTTGGTTGCCAAATTCTTATTAACATGTAAAATTCTGTAGGGGAAAGTGAGAAGATGTTCCCAGGCACTTAGCGAGTTCTCCCTGGCGGCTCGGCGAACGCACCCTGCTAGGTTTTGTGCAACTAGAGGTCTAGCGCCGCGGGGAACTAACAAAATTAGTTAAAATCCGATACAATTTTGAAATAATCGACAAAATGTAGGTGGCCGGTTAAATGTGCCCCTGAGTGTAGTTCCACGGATCAAATAGTGGCGCGCTAGTGTCGCAAGCTGTTGGCATTTTTTTTTTGTATGAAGTCTTCGTTCTTCCCGTTAGGGTATATATGTTCTGTGATTTAATGGTCCATAGCTTCGTACTAATCAAACACTATTAATTAATTGCTTCGCATGGTACAAATCTTAAATTAATGGTGATATTAATATAAAGAGGTGATATTAATATAAAGAGGTGATATTATTACATTAAGAGGCGATATTATTGCATCCTGCACTGTTAATTATAGTAGTCATGGAAGATTCCTTCCAGTTTGCTGGCTTTAAAAATATATCGAGTCTCTTCAGGAAGGACATCGTAAGCGCCAAAATTCCCAAAAGACGGTTTTAATTATTAACCGCCAGATAAACTGATCAACTGATTTTGAATCTTTTGTCACTTACTTGAGTTCATAGTAGAAATGGTAATAACTTTTTAAAATAATTTAAATTACGAAATCCTCATCGTAAGTTACAACCCATTCGGTTTTTTTAACGTAACCTCCACCGACCACAGAACACAATAACCTAGCGGCCACCGACTGACAGATCGTTACGTTAGTATCATGCGAGCCCAAAGACCTTATACTCTAAGTGCGAGCCAAATAAGAATAGGATCGCGCTTGCAGCCAACTTCACACGATAGCTGTCAAATTAGTACTACCAGCAAAAAAATAAACTGCGAAAAATATTTTATTTTTATTCATAGATTTATTTATTATACATTATTTCTTTTTAAGATTCCGTGCCCGAAGGGTAACTAACGAAACCCTATAATTGAAACTCCGCTGTTTGTCCTATATAACCACAAATAGTATTTATAAAAATAAATAAATAATTAAAGGGCTCCCATACAAGGAACATGCAGGTACATCAACATGCACACATGTGTTAGGAACATGTTATTTTCGGTTTATGGTACGGACGTAACCCTACATATGCGAGACCGACTCGCGCTTGGCCGGTTTTATAAAATATCATTTCTTGAATTCCATTAATAAATAACGTTGGATAAATTAGTAATAAAGATATGGAAACAGTATTTATTAAAACAATATATAATTAATGCTACTGGTCACCCTAAAATGTCGTCATTTTGCTACGCAAACGCAACTAATAAGCTACCAGTGTGCCGTTAGCTACGCTTCCGTGTATACGCGCGTGTGTGTTATTTCTGAAACCTTCTGGACTTCATTGTTATTGTTTTTGTTATCATTGTTGACTCTGCTTTTTATATTCGTTAAGTTTGTGCGTTAAGCCGGGTATCCACTTAAGCCGGGTCCAGACGAGTGTAACGTGTAATGTAATCCACCGTGTAATGTAACACGAATTCTACGTGTGGACGGCACTACGAGCATTACATGTAACGTTCGCGCGGCGCTCGGGGTTGATCCATCGGCTGTCGGTTTTTCGCGCGAACACAAAGACGCTCGCAGTGCTCGTTTGGACGGCATTCGTGACGGTTGTGTCGTATGTACGTTCATGATGTGGAGTGACGAACAATCGCTTGAACTTATTAGTTTGTATCAAGAAAAACCTGTTATTTGGGATCCAAAAAACCCGCAATACTATAAAAAAAATCTGAAACACGATGCTTGGAGTGATATTGCTCATTCATTGGAAAGAGATGTAGAAGAATGCAAAAACAAAATGATTAGTTTGTTTGCTTCACATCGAAGAGAAAAAGGAAAAGTAAAGAAGAGCCATAGTTCCGGAAAAGGTATGTTTTATTATAAATTTCTGTTGCTTTACATATTACACACTTTTATTTATTAATTTAGTTTTTACTTAGGTATTATCACTTACTTGCTATTAGTACAATTATTACTTCTATTGTATACCCACTATATTACTATATTTTACTATACATATATGTACTATATTCTATTGTATTGTTTATTTATTGTAATTTATTTTACAGGTGGGGATGAAACGTACAAAAGTACATGGTTTGCTTACGAGGCGCTGGCATTTTTAGGAGATCGAAATAATCCAAGGAAACGACGCAACACAGAGGTAAATGAATTGAACTAGTTTCCTTCGACTTGATAAAAAAAAACTTAACAATATGTATTCTGCCAAGAAACTGTACCCTCGTTCATAAAATAGTCATTAAACTCATCCCTAATTTAATTTTAAATTGAAAACAAAATATCTAGTTTTAATTTCCGCAAATATTAGTGGGTTGCAGGTATGCACCTCCCTCCCGTCCGCTATATTATGCACATGCAAGGATTTTATGCACATGCAGGAAGGAAAAGCAAAACCCAACACCATTACCGACACGCGTTTCGCCTCTCCACGAGGCATCCTCAGGGGACGTGTTGATAGTAGAAGTATAACTGAGTGGAAACAGCTTTTAAAATATTTTCGCGTTCACAATTCGCTTTGAGTTCGTGTGCCGTCCACACTGTTGATGCTAAATTACACGTAATCTTACATTACACGTTACACTCGTCTGGACCCGGCTTTAGGTTCGCCATGGTTTGCGAACGCGCCCGCTCCGCAAACCAAACATAATGGATACGTCGTGATCGCAGAGCGCGACTGGAGCACGATCGGAGCACGGCGGAGCACTCGGGAAGCGGTTTTTTGCGCGATCTCAAAGGGGAGCGCAGTTTGTTCGTGGACGCGAGCGTGTCACGACGTGTTAGTTATGTTCGCGAACATGGAGTGGTCCGATGAAAAATGTCTACAGCTCATAGAAGAATACCGTAAACATAATGTTTTATGGAACCCACGAGATGAAAACTACAAGAAAAAGAATTTAAAAGGAGACGCCTGGAAGATAATTGGCGAAGCATTAAACACTGAACCCGACTTATGTAAAAGTAAAATATCTATACTGTTATCTGGCTTTAGACGTGAGAAAACCAAAGTTAATAAAAGCAAAGGAACGGGAAAAGGTAAAAATCAAGACCACTTGTTATTTTATTTATTTATTTAAGTAGGTACTTATAACAAAATAATTTACGAATTTATATTTTTTCAGGTGCAACGCAGATATATCAAGTTCGTGATATGAAGCATTTTCTTTTTTACTAGATCGCGACAAACCTAGGGAATCGCTTAATACTGTAAGTACAAAGTTTTAATTTCTTTAAACTTTCACGATTATTATTCGTATTAATATATTATTTAACGGGTCTAAATCGTGTATATTTTTTATTAAAAAAGGTCGCATACCTTTCTTAATAAAAAAAATATACACGATTTAGACCTATTAAATGATATATTAGTACCATAGATATATTACTACCAGATGGATAGTGATTACGTCACGATATTTAGGATAAGATTTTTATGGTAGGAACACTGCAGGGTTGAAGCGATAAAGACGAAGTGGTCAGGCTTTGACACCATCTGGTAGTAAAATATCTTTGATTAGTACATTTTTTTTGACACTTACACTACACTTAAGAATATTGGTTCTGCCACGGAATCGAACCTTCATTCATGAAGTAATCGGCCAGTTCGTCTCTTATTTCTTTTATTTGTTTGGCAGGACGGACGGCGACCTTTTTTTTTTTTTTTCTTCTGGATGGGAAATCATCAAATGACCCCTCCCGCCCTGGGTGGAGCGGTAGGGAGTGTCAGACTTTTACTGACTAAAACCCACCCGTGATCCTTCTTGTGCCCTTTGCGTTCCAGGGCCGCGGTGACTCTTTCGAACAAATTCCGCAACCCTAGCAGGCACTGACCCTATGGGGCCCCGTCTTCTTTGCTGACGGCTCTTTGAGGCGCGCGTGGAACACGACGCGCCGTCGACTCGGGCCTGGTTGCTATCGGACGGCGAGCCACCCATAGCTCGCCATCCGCAGGCCCGCGCCTACGGTGGCCGGGAATCGCCCTGCGTTTCCCGACGCCCGGGGCGTCTTCTCCTGTTGCGGCGGCTGGAGCGAGGGGCTTCCCTCTCTCGCACGCGCTCCGCCTCCTCCTTCGCTAGCATTACTGCTTCGCAGAAGGAGGCGACCGCTTCCCATGCCTCCTCGCTCCGGACCATGGCTTGAACCAGGGCCGGCCGCGAGAGGTCGCCGCCGCCGATCGCCTCCACGAGGACACGGCGTTGCTCCGCCCAAGCAGGGCAGGCCTCCACCGTATGCTCCACCGTGTCCTCCGGGCGATCCACACAGTGATGACACCCGGACGTGTCCTCCCGCTGGATCCGACACAGGTACCTCCCGAAACAGCCGTGTCCGGTTAGCACCTGCGTCAGGCGGAAGGTGAGGACGCCGTGGCGTCTCTCCAGCCACTCCTCAAAGAGGGGACTTACCGCCGCAATGGCGGCGTGCCCAACGGACGGCGACCTGTGTTTACTATAGATCGAAATGAAGTAATTTCTGAGTCATGCCTCCAGGACCCTTCCCGTAATTGTCCATAAACTTCCGTGTCAAGTTCCCCCTCCTCCCAAAAAAAAGAAAGTGGATCCTAAGTTGGCAATATTAAAAGACGCTTTTGGAATGAGTCTGATTATTTAAATGGTTTAGTATTTAGTTTATTTTAAGTCAAATGACAATAACATCTAAATCAAAATAACATCTTGGGTACCAGAATTCAATACAAATACTAATGACACGATTGTTACTCTCCAATATGTCTTCGCTTTTGTTGCATAAAAGTTTTTCGTAAGTGTTTGATTGTACAACATACTTACGTGAAACTAAATTACTTGAATCGTGTGATGTGAACAAAAATAATTAGATGAGCGGTATTTTAGCACTAGAGACTTAAATAAAATACAATACTAATTATTTTTCTGGGTTTGATTAAATGCATTCTTCTTTTTTACTTCTTAAGTACCGTAAAACGGGGTGAATATAATTCACGGGGTGAATAGAAATATTCTTGGGAAAAAGTCTAAAAGCCTGGTATTCGAAAACTACTATAAAAATCCCAATAGTGTTTTTTTTACAATGGCAACATTTTGTTTTTAGTCTGGCAACATTTGAATAGTTTGAAGTTGGCAATTTATGTGAAAAAAGTGAGTTTAAAGCACAACGGTTGTGTGTATGTCTTTTGCGGTCTTATTAACTTTATTCTAAGGGTAAGTTTTACTGATTAGTCTGATTTTTATTCTTAAAATAGTCAAAATTTAGGACCCCTAAATATTTCTCGATTACGAGGTGAATAGAGACGACTGAGGGGTCAATAGAAACGCCATATGAGGTGAATAGAAACGAGAAAGGGGCAAATAGGAACGAGAAAGGGTTTAATAGAAACGCTAAAGGGGTTTTTAGAAACGCTTTTGATAGGGTTGGACTTTATGCAAGCTGCTGAATTCTTACTTTATTACCTAAATTTTAAAAAGTTGAGTTGTTTTATGCTTTAAATTAAAACATTCATTTTGTTATGATGAAATCAATATTTTTCAAATATCTATTATTATTTTTGCATACGCAGGTATAGTAGCAATATGCCACGCATCTACAAACCAGACCCTCGGGGTAAGAAGTATTTAAATTATGACGTCAACTTAAAACAACAGGCTGTTAATGAATATTCCGCAAGTAATAGTTCTCTAGATGCTATCTCAAAAAAATATAATATACACAGATCTGTATTATACAGACACTGTACAAAACATATGAAAAGTCAAGGTCAAACTGTTTTATCGAAAGAAACTGAAGAAGAATCTATTAAGTACATAAATGTATGTGCTGACTGGGGCTATCCTTTGAACGCATATGATTTAAGAATGCTTGTTAAGATCTATCTTGATAAATTGGGTGTCCATGAAAATGTTGAATAAGAACTATTTAACAATATAAATTATACCTGGCATAACGCACGAATGTTCAAATAGTGTTCCATAATAATGTGTGATTCTATGACACCTTTCAATAAATAAAAAAAACGTCTAACCTCGTAAAAGATATTTTTATTCCACAGCGCATATACCCTGCAACAATGGTTATGGGCCCAGGCAACATTGGTTATGGGCGATATTCCAGGACAGCGTAACTAGAGACGTACGCTGCGTGATTGAGGAATATAAAATATCAAGAATTTAACCGTGAGTACGACAAAAGTACGGGTTACGTTGATTGTTCATAGAGCCATATCATAATGTCTACGGTAGTAAGGATTGAAAACCTTGGTAGAGAGAATTATGATTCCTGGCGAATCCAAGTACAGGCAATCTTGATAAAAAATGATTTATGTGGTTACGTAGATGGTAGCATTCCAAATCCAGCAGAAGTCGCAGAAGAAGCGATTTGGCAGTCGAAAGATGCGAAAGCAAGGGCTGAGTTAATTTTAGCGATGAACCCAAGCGAACTAAGGCATACTCGGGGCTGTCAGACTTCTCGGGAGTTATGGCTGAAGTTGGAAGCGATATACTCATCAAAAGGACCAGCCAGAAAGGCATCCCTATTGAAGCAGCTCACCTTGTGCAAAATGAACGAAGGTGATGATATTCATATGCATTTGGCGAATTTTTTCGATGCGAAGAATAAACTCCATGATATGGATATCGATATTCATGACGATTTAGCTTCGATTATGTTATTATACAGTTTACCACCAAGTTTTGAGAGTTTTCGTTGTGCGATAGAGTCGAGAGACAATTTTCCAGACCCTGAGATACTAAAAATCAAAATTATCGAAGAAAGCAATGCAAGAAATGCTGGAAACGCTGGAAATGTCTTTATTGCAAAAGGCAAGGGTCACAATAATGAAAAAGAACTTCAACCCAAACGAAAATTTGTAATGAAATGTTTTAAGTGTCACAAAACTGGTCACAAAGCCTCCGAATGTAAATTCAAAAAGGAGAAAGAAGATAGTGTAAAGTACGTGTCTAAATGTGATATAGCTACTAAGAGTGATGATGAGTTTGTAACTTTTAACTGTGTTTCAGATAACTGTTATGCTGCAAACTACGAGCATGGAAACTGGATCTTAGATAGTGGCTGTACAAGTCATTTGTGCGGTGAAAAAACATATTTTGAAAGTAATTTACATCCTTCTTTTGGAAAATTGAATTTAGCTACCAATCAGAGTGCTCTAATACAAGGTAAAGGTACGATTCAATTGTTCACATGTAATGATGACCGTAAACAGGTAGTGGAACTACCAAATACGTTATTTGTTCCTGATTTGAGAACTAATTTAATCTCGGTTGCTAAGATCACAGACAAGGGTTTTAATGTAACATTTGGAAAAGACAGTGCTGTAGTATCTGATTCCAAAGGAGATGTTAAGATAGTTGCAAATCGTCAGGGTAATTTATATTACGTAAAGGAACGACATGCTCGAGCTTTTGCGATTTCCAATGATAAAGTTGAAAAAAATAAATTTGAAAATGAAAACAATATATCTAGTTTTAATTTCCGCGAATATTAGTGGGTTGCAGGTATGCACCTCCCTCCCGCCCGCTATATTATGCACATGCAAGATTACTGGGCAAATGCAAGGATTTTAAGCACATGCAGGAAGGCAATGCAAAACCCAACACCATTACCGACACGTGTTTCGCCTCTCCACGAGGCATCCTCAGGGGACGTGTTGACTCGCTGACCGTTGAGTTGCGACTGAGCATTTAGTACAAGGCACCCCCCTTTTATACACTGCCACCGTTGGTTACACGTCCCCTGAGGATGCCTCGTGGAGAGGCGAAACACGTGTCGGTAATGGTGTTGGGTTTTGCATTGCCTTCCTGCATGTGCTTAAAATCCTTGCATTTGCCCAGTAATCTTGCATGTGCATAATATAGCGGGCGGGAGGGAGGTGCATACCTGCAACCCACTAATATTCGCGGAAATTAAAACTAGATATATTGTTTTCATTTTCAAATTTATAATGGATTTCCGCAAAGTAACGCCTGACTCAATCAATTTTTTTTTTTTTTTTTTTTTTTTTTTTTTTTTTTTTTTTTTTTTTTTTTTTTTTTTTTTTTTTTTTTTAAAAATACTTTGAAGAATTAGAAATTTCATTATCAAGCGTATCTATGTGCAATATTATAAATTACGACGAGACGAATCTTTCGGACGATCCTGGGCGGAAGAAAATAATTACAAAAAAAGGCGTGAAATATCCAGAGCGGGTGATGAACCACTCGAAATCTGCTGTTTCTATTATGATAGCGTGCACAGCTGAGGGAGAATTACTGCCTCCTTATGTTGTCTATAAGGCACAACAATATTTGTATGATACTTGGACCGTTAAGGGACCAAAAGGGACCCGTTACAATAGATCACAATCAGGTTGATTTGAAGGAAACATTTTTGAAGACTGGATTAAATCGGTAATCATACCCTATTTTCAAGGAGCACCCGAAAGAAAAATCTTGATCGGTGATAATTTATCGTCGCATCTTTCATTAGATTTAATTAAACTATGCCATGAAGAAAACATAAATTTCGTATTCTTGCCAGCTAATTCAACCCACATCACACAGCCATTGGATGTGGCCTTTTTCAGGCCCATGAAAATAGCTTGGCGAAATATATTGTTTCAATGGAAAAAAGCCGACGGTCGCCAACAAACATCGGTTCCAAAAGGATGTTTTCCACGTTTACTGTCTATGCTTTTAGACGCCTTAAAACACAATGCTACAGAAAATATTTTATCAGGCTTTAAAAAAGCAGGAATCCCACTTGACCCTACTCAAGTACTCAAAAGATTACCAGGATATGAAACAGTTAGCCATCAAACGGAAACAATAGATGAATCCGTTCTCACGATCTTAAAAGAAATGAGATTTGGTGGACTTTAAATGTGACTGAACCTAAAAGAAAAAGAAAAATAGAAGTAGAACCAGGAAAGAGTGTTAGTGTTGAAGAAAGTTATCCTGAAACAGACATAGAGAAAGAAGACCCAAAGATAAAAATAAAAAGACAAACAAAGAAAGTAAAGAGAATAAAAACCAAAAAGAACCAATAAATAAAGGAAAGGGAATTGGAAAAAAGTCAAAAATTCAACCACATTCAAATGAGATCAAAAATTTCGTTTCATCTGTAGATGAAACGAAATCTTTCGCCTCTAACTTTTTACAACATGATCCTGATCAGATTACCATTGAAACAAGCACAAGCTTCTGTAAAGAAGTAGGAAAAACAACCTTATTATCACAGTCAATGAATACAGGTGAGGCTAATGATTACTTAGATATAGAAACGGTACCAATTATTTTTGGTGATGATGTTGTCATTGATCATGTTGAAACGAATGATAATTTAAATGTTTCTGATGCCATATTTTCGAGTAATGAAATAAAAAACAATAACAAAATTATTAGCAAATATATATCATGATAATAAAATGAAAAGAAATCAGCAAAAACGTCGAAATTATTACAGAAATGATGAGGAAATATTATCCGATTTAATGTCTGATACTGATTAACCGATTCATGGTCGATTATTAGTATCATTATTTTGAGACCCTAATTATTTTGAATTGATTATTGTACTGATTTGTTGATTATTGTCAGAAGATTATTGTTTCCGACTGGGATGGTAATATGATTTTAATACGTTTATTATTAATTAAACTGAATTGTTTTGTAGTCTTAATTCTGAGGCTAAAATTATTTTTGGTCAGATTATTGTTTTGATTATTGTTAGAAGATTTTTATGTTTCACACTGAGTAGGTAATACAACGTGTTGTTTTACATCCTCGTCAAATTCACGGACGTAATTATGCTAATGATTCTCGACCCAAATCAACAATAAAATGAGTAGGTATTTTTTTAATTTATTTTTGCTATTTACGGAAATCCGTGTGAACAAGACGTATTTAAATGCGGCTCGTCTGTTCCTAGCCTTATAACTGCGCTTTCACACACCCAAACAAACGCAAAAGATACATCGATCATTCGAAAAATTCGTAGGTACCTAATCCCCCGCGCACGGCCGCACGCGCCTACCGCCTAGCCGCGCCTCCCCCCGCCCCGCGGCGCGGCCCCTGATCAAACAGCAACCAGTCTGTTTGATGTCGCCGCCGTGTGCATTCGTTTTGCGAATTCCTTTCTCGGTACATCGTTGAGACGTAGGTATAGTAACCGGCATGAGTCGTGAGCACAAACTGACACCTGCGCAGTAGTTAATTTTCCGGTCTCTTTGGCGGAATGAGACGGCAGGGGGCGCCGAGGCTGCACGCGATTGGTTCGTCAGTCGATGCTCGTCGTCTATTGGGCTCTCGCGTGTCATTCGGCTACTGTACACTTTCGTGCAATTTTAGTGACTTACGTTTTCGATTTTAAAATAGTTTGTTTTTGTTATTTCATATTTATTTGTATTTTTGTTTTTATATAGTTCGTTTGTTTTTGTTATCTCGTTTTTATAAAATTGTTGTGTTTTCATTTTTTTTTGTTTTTAAATCGTAGTCATACGAACTCTTCAAAAATGCCGAGGAGAAAAAATACAGTTTTAAATAGACAGGCAAGGCAAATGGTGTATTCAGTGTATTGTTTCATAAAGAGCAACGCTGAGTTAGGTATTGACAAAAGCATGTTGGAAATTTATAAACACACAGCGGAGGCGACCAACACCTCAGTAGCAACTATACGGCGGATCGTTAAAGAAGCCAATGTTTCAGAATTTGTCACCGTATTCAGAACGCCAGGAAAGAAAAGACCGAGGGAACACCCTGTCACAGATGTGGATAGTTTTGACCAGGGGGTTATTAAAAGGTGTATTCACAACTACCACCTCACCAATAAAGAAATGCCTACCGTTGAAAAACTACGACAGAAGTTGCGGCAAGATATACATTTTCAAGGGTCTGAGCGCAGTCTTCGCCGTATAATCAAAATGTTGGGTTTCAAGTGGAGGAAAACCGAGAATAACCGGAAAATCTTGATTGAACAATCCAATATTCGCTTCCAGGTATAAGTAATTACCTATACATTGTGCCTCTTATTTTTTCAAGTTACGTAGTGTTGCTGTTAAAGCTTTAATAATCATAAATCTTTTTTCCTTACTTGTAAATCTTAAGATTAAATAACATACATTGGTAAAAGTAAGGATTATAACTATATATTTCTCGGGCTTGAGTATTTTGAGCTTTTACATAATCACGTGTACACATATACTTGGACATAACCATGACACTTCATTTGGATTCCCAGAATACTTATGTAGAAATTTACTCATTTTATTCCAGCGAATAATATATTTGCAAAAGATGGAAAAATTCCGGGAAGAGGGAAGATCAATTATTTATACGGACGAATCATATGTAGATTCGTCCCATTCATCGTCTCAGGCATGGTCAGATGGCACAACAAAAGGCCTAAAAAAGCCTATATCAAAAGGGCAACGAATTGTGATAGTCCACGCAGGAACTGAGACAGGTTTTGTGCCAAATGCCCTGCTCACATTTAAAGCAGGAACTAAGTCTGGGGACTACCACGATAGTATGAATTATGAAAATTATGAAAAATGGCTTCGCACGCAGTTAATTCCTAACATTCCTCCTAAATCTGTTTTGGTAGTAGATAATGCATCCTACCACAACAAGCAGTATGACCCTGCACCAAGCTCAAATGCCAGAAAGTCTGAGATGCTGGGATGGTTAAGAGAAAAAGGGATTCAACACGATGAAAGAATGCTGAAGCCCCAACTACATCATTTAATAAAAATCAATAAAGATCAATTTAAAAAATTTAATATAGATAAGATAATGGCTGAACATGGGCACGATGTAATAAGATTACCACCATACCACCCAGACCTCAATCCCATTGAGATGGCATGGGCTGCAATAAAAGGATATGTTGGCAGTAAGAATGTGACGTGGAACGTAACACACGTAACGAATCTCATTAAGGAAAAAGTCAATGTAATGGGAGCTAATGAATGGACAAAATTATGTCAAAAAGTGAAGGAAATTGAGAAGGAATACAAAAAAAACGATCACATAGTGGATGCAATGTCGGAACAATTTATAATTCAGGTTGGTGACGATGACTCCGAGACCAATTCGGAGGATGAGGACAGTGACGATGATGAAGAGATGAGTGATCAAGTGGCCTCTACCAGCACCAACGCAGCGTCTAGTTTTATGGAAGGCATATTACCTATTCCTCCGGATTGAGACGATTTTTTAAACTAAAATAATGAAAAAACGCTTCTAACCAGACTATATTTATTTTATTGAGATAATTATGTTCACGAAGGCCCTATAACATTACTATATCAAAGTAAAATTCCCAGTACCAGTAATATTTTAATTATAGTTTGCGTAAGTACCTATGAATAATTTGAGCAAAAGCGGTACTAAATAAATTTGGCCGAAAGTGTACATGCGCGAGCTTGCCCCCACTACTGCCCATCTGTGCTCACGACTCGTGCCGGTCATTATACCAAGTGTAAGATGACGGACAATTATTCCAATGTCGAGTTGGTAGAGATGGTCCGCCTTTATGCCATCAGTGGAGACGTGGAGCCATCCGGATGTTCACGGAAATGTTTCCCGATCGGGAACCCCCATCACAGAGCGTCATGCTGGCTGCTACGCAGAGACTACGGGATCATCGGCAGTTTGACGTACCCGCATGCTCAAGCACGCGGCAGCGTAGGCCTGCCTGTCGCCTTGCAGGAAGACATCCTGGAATACTTCCAGCGAGAACCACAGGCAAGCAAGCGGGAGGCTGGTGACCGCTTTGGAGTGCACCACACCACAGTGTGGCGCCTACTGAAGCGTGAAGGGTTTCTTGACTACTGGATCGGTCGCGGAGGACCTGTGGCCTCTAAACTTTTATTTTGTGAGGAGACGTTAAAAAGTTAGTTAAAAAGTGACAAGTGTAACAAAATTACGTGCAAGGATAATTAGTGCTTTCGACTCTTTAAAAACGAAGGTGTTAGTTTTACGTAGGCTGAAAGAAAACCAGCAACATTGTGGTCGACTGTGCCAAGAGTGTGGTGATGGAAACTGAACAATCCTCCGGGTAACATAAGTAGGTAGGTAATTTATTTATTTGTTCATTTTTTAAATACCTACGTTGTTAGCTTAATCAATTTTATTACCTACTGTAAATAAGTCGATTTCAGATTTTTATGTGAATCAATAATACCTAAGATTCGAAGGTATCACCACATACTTACACTTAACTAGCACATCTTTCCATTTCCATCAAACGTAGAAAACATTTTTTGACTTAGTAGGTACCTAGATCGGTATACCAACTAAGGTAGGTATTATTGCCGGTCCTAAGCCCGTTAATTAGGAAGGAAAATTTCAAATCAACCAATTTAATCCACAAATAAAACCAAAATCATTACGAAAACTTTAAGTTGACGGATAGCAATAAAGCAAAACTAACATTTTAATAATCATCTGATAACAGGTCATTGAACTTTTCTTTGGCGCACTAGTATTACTGTCTTTAGTAAGATTTCCGTATTCCAATGATGCTTAAAAAAAATGAGTTAATTATCAAGCGAAATTTATGACAATAAAGTAGATGATTTCCGAAATAAAATTAGGTAAAATTATTACTACTGGTCGCCGTAGGTCATCGCACGATCGCACACGTACACGTACGCGCTAGCATTTCGTAGGTAAGACGTCGACACTCACGCACACAGCTGTATTGTCGCTGTGTGCGTAGTCGCCTGATTCTGTGGTATTCGGGATTTTATTCTGAAATACTGTTAAATTTCAATAACAAAAAAAAGCAGCGCTTATTGGTTATCGACCGGTACCGTACTTTCAATTGATTATTTATGTATTTTATGACAAACTCCTGAAATTTGACGAGGATGCAAAACAACACGTTGTATAATTTTATTACGTTTCATAATTATTAATTAAGCTTATTTTTTTGTGATCTTAAGAGCGCGAATGCTTTAAGTTGGTAACGTCGAAATTCGCTGTCAAATATTTACATGTTTTTATTAATTTGGCAATTTTACTGTATGAAAATAAGAAATAATGCTCTGTAGTGGACTAAAAAAATGATTAGAGAATGAGAAATACTGTTAAATTTCAATAACAAAAAAAAGCAGCGCTTATTGGTTATTGACCGGTACCGTACTTTCAATTGATTTATTTATGTATTTTATGACAAACTCCTGAAATTTGACGAGGATGCAAAACAACACGTTGTATAATTTTATTACGTTTCATAATTATTAATTAAGCTTATTTTTTTGTGATCTTAAGAGCGCGAATGCTTTAAGTTGGTAACGTTGAAATTCGCTGTCAAATATTTACATGTTTTTATTAATTTGGCAATTTTACTGTATGAAAATAAGAAATAATGCTCTGTAGTGGACTAAAAAAATGATTAGAGAATGCAATAATTAATATTCACAGAACAGAACAAAACAGTAGAAATCGCATAACGCATAAATTACTATCAGAACCAGCGTGCCCTAACAAACACATCTTCAAGATAATCATATTATGTCCAGTGGCGGTACCTTCATATAAGCCCAAAAGCCCGGCATGCCTTACTAAAATGCTCGATAGATAATCAATATCCAATCCGAACTATTTAAAAGTTCGCGCGCTTAATTCCTGTCAAAATAACACAAAGTAGGTATCTACCTATGCCACACTACTACACATCGCGATTGTTCGCGCGCAGTTTCGTATTTGCAGCATCTACATATAGCTATCTTGCTTACACGCACCGGCTTTTGCCGGGCTTTCAAATACACTCTCTGTCACTTTCGCACTTATAGCGATGTGCCGTATAACGAGTTAGAACCTTGTGCGTCTACAAATGATCAGAATGGAAGATTTAAGCCGTGCTTGCCTATGAAGTTGCACGCGTATGGGTGACCTTGTCACCTTGCCAACTCTGCAGTGTTGCTGTTTTAGCGACGTTGTGAGATCTTGGAGATTTTTAACGAGTTTAGAGACATTTTTTAAGATTTAGCAATAATAAAAACTAGCGACTTTTTAAAATAACGAAATTAAATATTCAAGCAATATCTTAAAAATAAAAAATTTGCGACATCTAGCTAGATTTTTCATATACCTGGCGACTTTTTTTGCCTAAATGACAACACTGCAACTCTGCGTAAGTAGCTCCTGACACCCGAGTGCAACTAACTTCAGTTTCATTTGCTTGAGTTTTGTTTTGTTTTGAAAAGTTTTGTTGTTAAAGTTTTTAGTGTGTTTTCTTAGATTTTCTCAGTGATACAATTGTTTTGGTGACTTACCTACAACAATGGAGGTAATTATACCTTGTGAGGATTTCAAATGCGTTCAAGTTTTGATTGGCGAAGATAAGGTAAAATCTTTAAACTTTGCTCAGAAAAAACAGTTCATTTCTTCATTAAAACCGACGCCTAATCTGTGTATTTCTCAGACTAGTAAATCGCATAAACGAAAATTTAATAGATCAGTGTATAAAACTAGTTGGATTGTTGGCTGTTCGCACACTAATAAGTTGTATTGCTGGTGCTGCATATTTTTTTCGAATGAAGATTCCGTTTGGAATACACCTGGTTATAATGATTTAAATATCATATCTGGCGCCATTAAAAGGCATGCAAACTATTTCGACAAACAAACATTAAAAAGCCTTGTATTCTAGTCCTGATCTGAAAGATCGTAATGTTTTTTACGAATTTACGAATTAATTGATTTCATTCATGAGAATAACCTCAAAGATGCCTTTCCCGAGCTGTTAAAGTTAGCGTATCTTGTTTTAACTATTCCGACTACAAGTTCTTCCGCGGAACGTGCTTCTTCGTCTCTTAAAAGTATCCATACCTATCTGAGAAATATACACAAGGTCAAGAGCGTCTTTCCGAATTATCAATGATAGCTATTGATAAACAATTGTTGGTAGAATTATAACGATCACCAAAATTTTACTCTGATGTAATTTAAAAAAAATCTTTTAAGAAAGATAGACGATTCCAATTAGAATATAAATAATATATATATAAACATACGTAGGTACCTACATAGTCGAAAATTGAACTTTCTTTTTTTGAAATCGGTTAAAATTTTATTGGGC
This sequence comes from Hecatera dysodea, assembly GCA_905332915.2. Classification (NCBI taxonomy): domain Eukaryota; kingdom Metazoa; phylum Arthropoda; class Insecta; order Lepidoptera; family Noctuidae; genus Hecatera; species Hecatera dysodea. The sequence continues at coordinate 2,410,284 of HG995290.1, read as the reverse complement.
TTGCCTTATTTTGAAACCCTAGGCACGCCACTGATTATGTCACACTAGCAAATTCGTTTTGTGATTGGTCCATGCCAAAAAGTCTCTATAGTCAGTCCCTATTTAAAAAAAAAGTGCACTTACATCATAAAAATAGAGTTCATTATTGTCAATCTTTTGTAGGTATTAAATCTTATAATTCAGTGAAAGCTCGTAGGCATAGTTTTACTAGCAAGTTCCGCTATTCGACGCTAGATGTCACTAAATTGTAATATATTCGATTGTATGCAGTATGACATTGAACATAAGATAGATATTTGTTTATAGAGTTGATCGCTATTATGATATTCGCTAGTGATGTACAACATCGTAGCGTGCGTTACTGCAGCGGAATGATGTCGCTATTCGGGATTTCAGCTTGACAGATAATTAGTACCCCATCTCGTGTAAATGTGCCCGAAATTTAGAATTTGTGCGTCCAGCCGATCCAAAGATATTCACGAAAAAAAAACTTTTTACAAAAAAATACAACCGACTTCCACAAAAAATCAAAAAAGTACAAAATAACTTTAATTCGGAACTCGGTGTTTGTAGGTAGGTGGTTCCTTTTTCGTTTTTTGAACACCGACTTCCGAATTAAAGTTATTTTGTACTTTTTTGATTTTTTGTGGAAGTCGGTTGTATTTTTTTGTAAAAAGTTTTTTTTATTTTTCACTTTTTAGTGGTACCTACACCCCCTCCCCTCCCCCACCTAAACGAACCAATTACATTGGTGTAAAAAAAACGCACTGCTCCAATGCAGAGTAAACTAAAAGGTCGTCAATGTAGACAATGTAGATATTTTTTTTAGATTTTTGTTGATTTTTCAAAAACCGCTTGTTCGATTTCGATAAAATTTTCATGGGACCATTTGGGAAGTATACCCTTTCCAACAAAAAAAGAATTTTTCAAATCAGTTGGCAAGCGACGGAGTTATGCGCGAACAAACATAAAAAAAAAAAAAAAAATACAAACATCCGAATTGAGAACCTCCTCCTTTTTTAGAAGTCGGTTAAAAAACAGATTCCGCTGGAGTAACGTTACCTCAGCGGCATGTTTTTTAACCGGTGGTCGTAGCTGAGTACAAACTACCTGCTTAGATAGATCACATTTGTGCCTAATTGTGCCCAAAAAATGAAATTTGTGCGTCTTGAGGTTTCAGAGTTATTCAAGATGCCGCTGGGGTAACGTTTAGCAAATTGCTGTACCTCTCAAACGGCATGACATATAACCACGATTTTTTTTACTACGATGGGTCTTAATTTGTGCTTATGCTGTGTAACTTTATTTCTTCTAAAATCGACACAATTAGAAAATAAGAAATTATTTTCAAATACCCTAAAATCGATCCTGGCGCTTCAATGAGAAACTCTAGAAACTTACCAATTATGGTGGCTTGTACCTTTTATGACCTCAAAGCATCATGCGAAATTAGATGTTTCTATTCCAACTCCTCATGGAGATATTCCATTTTAATTAAAATCTGGCTTGGCTAAAATGTAACACTCCAATACATGAGTTATTATTGAGTGACGGTAATTATGATACGACAAATAATTAGTACCTTTATTCAATTGCTTATCCTTAAAGTTTCAGCGGAAAAATCCTTGTAACTACAAAGATATAAGCAGAAAATCATAGGAAAAGAAATTTCACGATTAACCGAACAAATTAGAATGGCTGTATAAAAGCGGCTGTGCAGTACATTGTGAATTATGAATTATGAATTTACTTACTTTTATATAAATACTAGCTGACCCAGCAAACGTTGTTTTGCCATATAAAATAAACACAATGATGTTCTATATATTATATAAAAGAAAGTCGCAAGGTGAAATGTAGCTTTCTATTGGTGAAATAATTTTTAAAATGGAAAAGTTAAAGCTAAAATAGTTCTTAGCTGTATCTCGCGGTTTCACCTGCCTGCACCATTTATTATTTCTGGCTCAGTGTTCTTTCTTTCGTCTCCTATGGATCATAGCTTGATGTTAAATAATTATGGTTCTGGTATCAATAGCAATTAGCTGACCCCCCTAAAAATTACTCGATTTTACACCCTATGCTCATAACATTAAGCGTTATTCAATATGTATGAGTCTATCAGACTAACACTACTCGTTGAACAGAAACAATAAATAATTTTGATACGCAAACATGAGCTTTAAGAGGTTGGTATTAGGTCATTTATTTATAACTGTTCACCTATTTTAATAAGTGGGTGGTTAGACGTCAATATGCGTATTCAACCAAAACTGCTATAGATATGACATTAGGAATATGGGGTAGAAGAATAAATTGAACAAGATATTCTATGCACAAATAGCAGTGAATACGCGAGAACATTTTTACCTTGCCTTACTATATTGTAAAAATCCACGCATTTTTCCTTTTTATTAATTGTTATCAGTTTTGATAGTTTAATCGTCATGTCCAAGTTGAGTTGAGTGATTATTTAAAATACAAAATAATCTATTTGCATGAGGAGAATGTTGGTATTAAAGCGATTGCTACGAAACTTAATATAGCGGTAAGTGTATTCTTTTTTATGCTTCATTTATAATTATAGTTATTCCTTAATTCGTTAGTTGGCTTAAAAGCCGGTGAATGTAGAATAATATAAAATTAACTATGTTTCATTATGAGTCTAATTTGAGATCATTTATGGGTCTAATTTGATTTATATTATCTAAATTGATAAACGTATTTTTGCAAACTTAATCGATAAATTATGTTTACCTATTCGTTACTAAAATTACTTATGCTTATTGTGTTGTTTCAGAGAAATACAGTCAGATTGTGGCTAAAACGTTTGACGTGTGGTTTTAATATTCAAAAAGATCGTCCTGGACCAAAACCATTCATGAGAGGAAGTGATTGTTGTTGGATATGGTGCGCGGTATGCGGGACCGTTTGCAACAAGTAATAGAAAAAAATGGTGCTCCACTTCGCTATTAAAAGCATATTATAAATGACTTGAGTAACCAGTGTTGGTCACAAACAATACTAACGTATGTCAGTGTGTGTGTTAATTTAACTATTGTTATAATTTTGTAACGAAGTATTTCGAATACTTAGTTTTTTGTCAAAACCTTATAACTAAAATAACTACTCACAAAACAAATTGATATAGTAGGTAGAACTTCAACGTATAATGCCATTTTATTTAGTTAAATGATATTTAATGTGGTGATGTTATTGTTATGAAATAGAAATACATACCTATATTTCTAAATATTATATCATGCTGATTCACTACATTAAACTCAGTGCATTTAACAACGTTATTAGTAAAATAGTAAGTAGGTAAATATTATCATCTTCGTGTCGTCATCAATATCATTTATGTTATTCTTATAATATATTTTTTTTTATAAAATATAATCGTTTTTACTATGATTTTGGTTTTTTTTATTTCTGTTCGTTATTTTTTTTGTTGCTAAAGTTATAATGTATAATTTATAACTTAAAATAAATTTACAAAACAGAAACAAACGCGTCAATCACGCTGGCCACGAACTCACAACCTCGATTTGTCAGCTCACTACAGTCACCACTAGGCCACTCGAACCGTATTTAACGTGAGTGAAATTACGTATTATATTACAAGTTAAAATAATATTCAAGATCATACCTACCTTAACACTGCGTGTTAAAGATCAAATTCGAATAACTATTTTATTGATCGTAGACGTTAAACCAGTTGTCTTACTGCTAACAAGCAAAAGGTTCAAATTCGTTTAATTTTTAGGGGGTCAGGTAATTGCTATCACCGACTGTACTTTGTAAGTCTTCACTCACAATTCCAGCCCCAGAAATGCTTCGACATGTTTATGGTCTGCTGGTACACGTAAATCCTTACTTACAAATGTTTGACAGGTACGAAACAAAGGAATATTCAGGGAAAATGATTCATCTTTCATAATTATTTATTCGTCGAATTTTTATTGTTTTTAAGATGTATTCTGCTATTCGGGACAGAGACAAATCCAACGAAACAAAAACCAAGAAAATTGGTCCAGCAGATCTCGAGTTATAAGTGTTGTAACAAACCCGACTTTCTTTTATATATATAGATGTAACATAGGGAGTAATCAGAGTTGCGGAATTTGTTCGAGTCACCGCAGCCCTGGAACGCAAAGGGCACAAGAAGAATCACGGATGGGTTTTAGTCAGTAAGATTCTGACACTCCCTTCCGCTTCGCAAATTTATTTACAATTAATTAAAATGCCGAGAAATAATTTCTGAAATCCATGACGTAATATACCCGTCGACTCAGCTACTGTGTCAAATGTCAAAATCTTGTAAATCTAAAAACAAACAGATTAGTAGATTATTAAAAACTTAAATCACGAGCGAAGCGAGGGATTTAAGACGAGTCCTGAGTGTAGCGAGGGATTTAAGTTCACCCAAGACTAAAACAGCTTTGTTACCGAGGAAAATACTCTACTTTTCGTACCATTTGCGAAAAAATTAACACAATAAGAATATGAGATAAGCATTTATTAAAAAAAAACTTAACGCTTATGTATGTATTTGAAGAAAACAAAAACGTGGCAAATTCCTAGACTAATATTTTTTGTCGGAAAAGCAAAGGCATCAAGCTTTTACGGCCTCGTCGGTTTTCGTAATTTTATTTAATAATCATATCTGCATAATAAATGCGTATTCCTTTTTCAAAAAGATGTATACCTAATGCTTTATATAGAAACTCAATGGTGTAAACACAGGTGTAGTTCAGTATAAATTTCGGTAAGTAGGTATTCCAAATTTAAATCACATTCTCCCCCTAGAGGATGAATGAAATTCAGTATAATTTTCTTTCCCTGTTTTTAACAGATTAAAAATGGCTATTGTTATGTTCGCTTTTTGTAGCATAGAATGTCACTTTTTTTGAGCAAGTGGTATGAAAAAATAATTAAAAACTTACCTTAAAATCAGAAAGTACCTACACGAGTCGTGATTATTACACACAATGGCTTGAATTACTTACGGAAAAAAAAAACAATGCTCACACACGCGAAATGGCGCGTAAGTTTTTTTTTTAAAACGCCAAATATAATAAGAATAAATAACACAGCCTACTTCAATATTATAATTTGAGTAAGAAAATGCAAATATTTTATAACAAATTATTGTGAATTATAAATAATTCGATAATATTAAATGTTTTTTCGTTTTAATTAGGGACACATTTATTGATGCCAAAAATCTGAATGGATTTTCAGCGGCATAAAACCTCTTTTTTTTAAATAAATGCAATGAGGTAGGTACTAACATACATAACTTTGTAGAGATAATTCTAGTATGCAGTAGTGTTTAATATTATTGTGCACGTGTGTTATAGTTCGGTTTATGGCCATAAGAACGATACATTTATTAAGGATCAATTTAGGAGCAATTGTGTTGAATAAATATTTTTATTTTATTGTTATGTCGTGATTATCTTTTCTAGCAATTAAAATACCATTTACTGACAAATATGCAAAGGTAGTAAAGTCTTTATTGAATTGCTGTAGGTGTGTTTATAATATAATAAATAAAGTTATAGACTTGCTAGTCCACAATATAATATGGCTTACATACTTTGCGTATGTACGTACGTGTTTAACAAACCAATAAATAATTGTATGTAACACTTTTGTGCGAGACTGTTTCTAAAAACCAAATTTTTTACAACAAATTTAAGAAGGTTGGCTCCATGTATTGCACGGCCGCTTTTATACAGCCATTCTAATTTGTTCGGTTAATCGTGAAATTTCTTTTCCTATGATTTTCTGCTTATATCTTTGTAGTTACAAAGATTTTTCAGCTGAAACTTTAAGGATAAGCAATTGAATAAAGGTACTAATTATTTGTCGAATCATAATTACCGTCACTCAATAATAACTCATGTGTTGGAGTGTTACATTTTAGCCAAGCCAGATTTTAATTAAAATGGAATATCTCCATGAGGAGTTGGAATAGAAACATCTAATTTCGCATGATGCTTTGAGGTCATAAAAGGTACAAGCCACCATAATTGGTAAGTTTCTAGAGTTTCTCATTGAAGCGCCAGGGTCGATTTTAGGGTATTTGAAAATAATTTCTTATTAATTTGACTTGACCGTTATTCGAAGCTTATTTAATTGAGATAGGCACTACGTTTCCCGCCCTCCACATTTATGTGTATCTATCTCTTTCTAGTACGTCACTTCCGCTTGGCAGTGGTAGGGAGGCTCGTAAAGCGAGACCCACCATTTTAGTTTCATTGGCGTCTTGTTTCCCGCCGTGATCGGTCATATCTTGCCGACACTTAGCTGCACAAGTGAAGAGAATTCTAACGGTTTTTATTCAAATTAAAAAAGTGTACAAAGTTTAACCTTTCGGTATTCAGTATGGAAAACTCGTGTATTAATGGTGATAGTGCGGTTAGTGATGTTCCTCCAGGACCTTCTTCGCCACGGAAGCGACGAGCTCGGTCGAGGAGTTCTAGTAGCTCGAGTTCTAGTAGCTCGAGTTCCAGTAGTAGCTCCTCGTCTAGCGGAGGCAACCCAAAGAGAAGTCGCCGCAACAAGAAAAAGGGGGGCAAACGCAAGCGTCGTTCCAAACGTATGGTTCGGAAACTAGCTAAAGAAGTACGTAGCCTTCGACAGCAAGTGGTTTGCAAGGACAACGGTGAACGCGTGAGTACTAATTTGGATTACGATGCCATCTCACTTATGTCCGGTGTTAGTGAAAATCATTACGAACAAATGCTTGATGTTGAACCTGATCATTTTAGTGCACGTAGTGATAATAATGTCGTGTGTAGTGAATTTACCATGCCTTTTGAAACTAAGCTGAAGGAGCCTACGATGCCTAAGACTTCCGAGAGTTATTTGAAGTTGCTTTGTGATTTGCAACATTTAGATAAAAGTGACTGGAATGAAATTAGGTATTCTGAAACTCAAAAATTGTACAATCACTCGCCGGGTTATACAGACATTGAAATGAACGAGGAAGTTAAAGTATATGAGTCTCCCCGTCACCTCGTGCACGCCGATAAGGCTTTCGCAGCCTTGACCATGTGTGTGCTCAAACAAAGAGAGGTTTTGCAAGCAACTCTTCAAGAATTGTTACTATGGGCAAGAAATAGTGACTCACTAAATTATGACACCTTGCTTCAAAAAGTAAATGACCTGTTTGCCACAGGGGACTTTAATAAGTGCTCTTCAGACTTATTACAGATTGTTTGTGGACATCGTGCTGAGATCCTCCAAATGCGGAGAGACTGTGTCACTAAACAGACAAAAGACCCCTTGATGAAGGCCACCTTAAAGAAAATTCCACCAACATGCACCGACCTGTTCAACGCAGAGAAGTTTACTGCTGCTGTGGAAAAAGCTGGCGGCGTAAGAAAATGTTTTTGGCCGCTGCAAAAGGCTAATATGTCTTCTACCTCGCAAGGGAATGCGAAAAAGCTTCGTGGCCCCTCGCAGGGGCCAAAGACTTACAATCAGTCCTCGCAAGGATTTGCTCATACAGCTCAGGCTTGCCAACACAGTAATGCGCATTCGCAATGTGCTATCAGTAATCCACCTACGCAAGGTGGTAGCAGCAGCGGTAACCCACCTCCGCAAGGTGGCTGTAACGGTCATGGTCATGCTGCTCAATATAATTCGGTCGCACCGAATAATCGCAATAGCTTTCGAGGTCGATCGAAAGCTCGGCAAAATAATCAGCAAAGGTACGGGCGAAGACACGTGTCATCTCCCACCCAGCAGAATAACGAGAACAAATGACGAAAGTATTGACTCGTTCAGAGCGGGCCGCCTCCTACGTTTTCGAGACCAATGGGAACAAATGAATGCACCAAATTACATTCTAAAAATAATAACCGGGTATCGCATACCCTTTTACCAGAAGCCACCGCTTGTTCACCCAAGCGTTGTAAGAACCAACCTAAATGTTCCAGAATCTACCGTAATGACATCTGTCATAAACAAAATGATAGAACAGGGAGTTCTAGAACGAGCTGTTGTTTCGCCAAGCTTCCTGTCATCGATGTTCCTTATCCCCAAGGGCGACGGCTCAATTCGACCAATATTCAATTTGAAAACACTGAATTCTTACATCTTAACAGATCGATTCAAGCTAATAAATGCGTATCGCATCCCCGATTTTCTACAACCGCAGGATTGGCTATGCAAAATCGACCTCTCGCAGGCGTATTTTCATTTATCTGTGGCTCACAGCCACAGAAGGTTTCTACGCCTCATTTATCGCAACGAATTACTACAAATGACCTGTTTACCATTTGGCCTGAGCACAGCGCCCAAGACCTTTGCTGCACTTACAAATTGGATAGCCGAAACACTCAGGCAACGAGGTGTCAGGATAATAGTCTATCTCGACGATTTCTTAATCGCTCACCAGGACGAAGACAAGCTGCGGAGTCATGTGAACATTGTGCTCGACACTCTGGACACGTTAGGTTGGCTGATCAATTACAAAAAGTCGATAATCACGCCATCGAAAAGCTTAGTGTTCCTAGGAATTCATTGGGATCCATGGGTGAATCGCAAGCGCCTTCCCGACGAAAAAATTCCGGGACTTGTAGACAAAATCTGTCACTTGCTGTGGAAGCAAAGCACGACGCTCAAGGAGCTCCAAAGCGTCGTTGGTCTACTCAACTTTGCCAGCTTTACAGTTCCGAAAGGAAGACTCAACTTTCGAGCGCTTCTGAACCTACTGAACGAAATTTTGAAGTCGGATCACAGGTTACTACACCCCTTGCCTCGTGGTGTCATAGACAATCTGATATGGTGGCGCCAGAATTGTCAGCATCCGTCGGCCATACACATGCCGCCTCCTTCTCATTTCCTCACAACAGATGCGTCAGACATCGCTTGGGGAGCTCGCCTGGACAATGTCTCTCTTTCGGGTCTGTGGTCAGAAGCCGAGAAAGATCTTCATTGCAACCAAAAGGAAATGCTAGCAATCCTAAGAGTTTTGGAAGATCATTGTCAGCTCCTGAAACGCAAGACAATTTTAATTCAAAGCGACAACAAGTCGGTAGTCGCATATCTCCGTCACGAGGGCGGCACCAAGTCAGTTCCTCTCCTGGATTTAACTTACAAGGTTTTCCAAATAACGGAGAACTATCAAATTCATATGAAAGTCTTTTATATACCAGGTATATACAACGGCCACGCCGATCACTTGTCGAGGTTTCGCGTAACTCCGGAGTGGCATCTGTCTGCAGAATGCACGAACAAGATATTCGCCAAATGGGGAGTTCCGCTGATCGACCTATTTGCGTCCAACCGAGCGCATGTAGTGACGAATATGTGTCTGTAGACCAAAACGACGACCAAGCCCTGTTTTACGACGCGTTCTCCCAGATGTGGAATTACAACCTAGCGTGGGTGTTCCCTCCACCCTTTCTGATCCCCAAGGTCCTCGGTTATCTCAATCAAGCACAGGGAACGTACCTACTAGTAGTTCCACGATGGGAGCGAGTTTTCTGGCGACCCGACATCAAATTGCGTGCACTAGCAGCCCCATTCACTCTATATCACCTAGACAAAGTCCTGATCGACACGACAACAGGGCTCCCACCACCGAACGTCCACAACATGACTCTGGAAGTGTGGAAATGTGGGGGTGGTCTGGGATGCTAACAACCTGGAATAGTAGTCAGTTAGAACTTCTTGAGAAGTCATGGCGTCCCTCAACACGTAAAGTTTATAGCGTTGCTTGGAAGAGATGGGTAGCTTGGTGCGAAACGCACCAGATTAACCCTTCAGCTCCAACAGCTAGCGATTTGGCTAGATTTTTATCTGATCTCCATTTAATTAATAATTTATCGTACAATTCTATTTTGTTACACAAATCTGTTGTCGCAACCCTTTGCAACCCAGAATCATCCGGCCAGTTAAGTACAAATGTCCTAGTAAAACATGTTTTAAAATCTATTGCGTTGCACAAACCAGTCACCCATGCCAAGTCCCCTGTTTGGAACATAAACGATCTCGCTAGTTTCCTGGAGAATAAGCGCATTGACGAAACTAATCATTTTCAAGTGCAGAGACATACAGCTGCTATGCTTCTCCTATGCTCCGGGAGAAGAATACATGATTTAACTTTGCTCAGAGTTGATTCTAATAATTTTTCCAATCAAAATAATGAATTAGTATTTTGGCCGGTTTTCGGATCGAAAACTGATTCTGTAGATTATAGACAATCTGGCTGGAGGTTAATTTCTAATGAAAATAGCAAAAACTTGGATCCGGTATATTGGACTAAGCACACGATCTCGCTTCTTGAGAATCGCAGAAATGCCGCAAATTGTGGTAATTTGTTTATTAACATTAGAGGCGAACCTAAAGCTGCATCAAAAACTCTAATTGCGGGCTGGATCAAGTCCCTATTAGTAGAAGCAGGTATTAAGGCTTCTCCTGGAAGTATTAGGTCAGCTGTGGCTTCAAAAAATTGGGTCGATAATTACCCCCTTGAGGAGATTCTTGCTAGGGGTAACTGGCGATCGCAGAATACCTTTTACAAATTTTATAAACGTGAGGTTAGGCCCTCTGTAAAAAGTACCTCTGTAACCGCTTTATTTAATCCAGTTGATTAGAAATTATGTACCATTAGTACAAAACTTGATTTTATTATTATTATTATCTTAGAAGTGTTTTTGTTTGGATCAAATATATATTTTGTACCCATTACGCCTTCGTTATTTAATGCCTACTTTGATCGAACTTCATCTATTAATTTGTACATCTTAGTATCTAATCTATGTGTACACATATTCAGATACTTACAATATTAGTATCTCACATTGGCGTCTTCGTCACTTCCACCAGGCGATAACAAACACGTCTCAATTAAATAAGCTTCGAATAACGGTCAAGTCAAATTAATAGAAGCGTTTTACCTACCAATAAAACGCATATTAATTTACTTACCTTATTCGAAGCTTATGAACAAGCTCTGCCTGGTAATTAGACTCAATGAAACTAAAATGGTGGGTCTCGCTTTACGAGCCTCCCTACCACTGCCAAGCGGAAGTGACGTACTAGAAAGAGATAGATACACATAAATGTGGAGGGCGGGAAACGTAGTGCCTATCTCAATTAAATAAGCTTCGAATAAGGTAAGTAAATTAATATGCGTTTTATTGGTAGGTAAAACGCTTCTATTTTCTAATGGTGTCGATTTTAGAAGAAATAAAGTTACACAGCATAAGCACAAATTAAGACCCACCGTAGTAAAAAAAATCGTGGTTATATGTCATGCCGTTTGAGAGGTACAGCAATTTGCTAAACGTTACCCCAGCGGCATCTTGAATAACTCTGAAACCTCAAGACGCACAAATTTCACAGTTTCACACACAATTTCACACACTTTTTGGGCACAGTTAGGCACAAATGTGATCTATCTAAGCAGGTAGTTTGTACTCAGCTACGACCACCGGTTAAAAAACATGCCGCTGGGGTAACGTTACTCCAGCGGAATCTGTTTTTCGTGAATATCTTTGGATCGGCTGGACGCACAAATTCTAAATTTCGGGCACATTTACACGAGATGGGGTACTAATTATCTGTCAAGCTGAAATCCCGAATAGCGACATCATTCCGCTGCAGTAACGCACACAACATCGTAACCTTACTTATCGATATTTAATTGTATTCGTGCATTCCGTTTATATTTATATTCGTATTCAATAAGCATAACATTCTTCGTATTTGGCGAAAACTATACACTTATAGCTGAATACGCTGATGCTAAAACACAGATTAAACTCAATTAGTACACCGTAGTCAGGTACTATTACCGAATTTTCCAACCCACTTAAACAAAGCAAATTATCTTTAAATGGAACAAAATTTTAATAAAATCAATTTAATTTTACTAAATCAGATTTTTTCACATGTTTTACATAAGTAAAAAATAAAAAAACAAAATTAAGATCTAAAAGAATTACCGAAATGTACCTTTAATAATAATAATAATAATAAATAATAATAAACGTTTATTTGGAACAGGTATCAGGACACAAATTTACAAAATGAAACGGAGATAGCTACAAAAGTTAAAACTGTGGCGCAGCCATCTACGCCCAATTAAAAAATAAGGTTCATTTAGTTCCAGACGAGTAATTAAAAAGAAAAAAAAAACAAAACTATTAAAAGAAAGGTACTAACTACTGTGTGTGGTGTGTGTGTGTGTGTGTGTGAGTGTGTGAGTGAGGGTGTGTGTGTGTATGCGAATATTTGGCGTGTGTTTATGTAATAAGAACTATGTTTGAAAGTGTTATGTTACCACAAGTTTTTCTGTTGCTTCGTATGAGTAGGATTTTAGCAATTCTGACAGTTTTTTTCTAACTAAAGTTCTTGTTAAAGGATAAATTTGAATTTTTTTATTTATATTGTTGTAGAGTTTAGGGCTAATGTAGTTGAAGTGGCGTCTTACAAGTGCCAATCTGGAGGAAGGTATCCTGCAAACTATGTCGGAACGGCGCTTATTAGAGAGGTGTTTTGGGTCGTACTTCGTGAGGTCGTGCTTCTTAATAACGGTTTGAAGTATAAATAACTGTCTAACAGTGGGTACGTTACAGAGCGAATAAAGTTCTGACGTCGGGAATCTGGCAGGTTTCTTGGCCAATACTTTTAGCACTGCTCTTTGTGCTCTCTCCAAACGTAGAATAGTAGTCTTGTGTGTACCTCCCCATACTGTAATGCAGTAACCAAGGATCGACTGGACGAGTGCCAGGTAAATTAATATAAGGCATGAGAAGTCGGCAACCGCCCTGAGCTTTTTAAACACGTATACAAGTCTTCTTACACTTACCACCACTGAGTCAACCTGTTTTTTCCACGTTAGGCAATTGTCCAATGTAAACCTTTATACGCGTGTTACGTCCGATCGACTGCTTAATGAATATTTTTTTGTTAGCTTTACTTCTTTAGCTTCTGCTAATATATCCATGAAACCATCCCATTCAATTCTTCTACGTATAGCCATTTCATCAATTAAGTACCTACTAGTGAAGCTAATATTGGATCACTTGATGAATCCGCTTTAAGTTTTAAAGCTGTAAATGACTCTTTTATGAAACCAGGATCTCCACCGATATTAGCATACCATTTTTTTAAGGTTTGTGGATGAGGCAAAGAGCAATCAAACGTACTACGCACGTATTTATAGGCTTTCGGTGAGTAATAATGTAGATTAAGGGCGAAGCTGCGAAGTTCTGGCGAATACATGCTTATGCATACTCTCACGATATTTCATTTTCATCGGTTATAAATAAATTACTATCTGTTTAACATCAAATAATATTACTATTAATTAATTTTGAATTTTTGTTTGATAAGGTTTGTAACATCGACAACTCGTTATCGATAACGTCTTTCTCTAATTGAGTAGCAAACTGTCACATGACATAGGATGGAATCATCTAGAATAACAGGTATGATGTGAAAGAAAGTAGACCTTATGGTTTAAATCATAGATTCTACTTTTGTTTAGCCTTTTTGAATAAAAATGTAAGTAATGTTTTATCATATATTAATTAAAATAAAATAAAATAGTACTTAATTATGATACGAAATACCACTATGGGATACATTTTTGGTACGGCTACCGTTTTTATACTCTAAAACAACACAATAAGGCATATTTGATTTTTTTTTCGGATTTTCGAGAGTAAGTGACGTGAACGCAGTCGGAACTACGATATGCGCGACAGCGCTTGGGCGCCTACAATTGCGGAGCTACGCAATACTAGGGCTACGCGTGCCCCGCCTACTTGCGACTTCTACTGCTTTTTTCTGTTCTGTGTTAATATTGTAACACCGAATATATAGTTTTAGATGTAAAAAAAGTATTTGGGAACTTGCCAAATGCCTTTTTACACCTGAAACGTTTTAATTGCAATTCATGTTCAATTTTTTTGTGAACTACAGTCATTTTTCCTATTTTCATAGGTATAGTAAATTTGCCAAATTAGTTAAAACTTGTAAATATTTGATAGCTGTTTGCGACGTTGCCAACTTTTGGTATATGCGCTCTTAATTTTGAGGTTATTGTTATTTTTGAACTGATTATTTTTACTTATCATTCTATTACCTAATCATTTATATTATAAGAATAACAATAAAATGACGACGTAATTAACATAAAATTTTTGACAACCCTATCACTTTTCTCTATTAATACCATACATCGTATCTATTGACCCCGTAAGCCGGACAAATAAAAATTTACCAGATTTTTGTCTTTTTCTCCTTAGTGGATAAGAATTTGGCATTAAAATTGTAATTAGGTTGTAAAATAACTTGAGACTCCCACAATGAAAGCAGCTATAATGCCCGAAACTTAGAATATATATTAGTAAAGTCAGTTTGAAAGTCCAGATTGTTTCTATTAACCCCGTTTTACGGTAAGTTAAATTACCTACTGGATGTTATTAAGTTTCATGACAAGTTGTATCATTTCAATTAAATGCGAAATGCCTAAATCTTAAAATTCCTTCTCAGATTTTTTTCGTTTTTCGTGCTTTAACTTTTGTTTGCAATTATTACTTACCAAAGGGCACTGAATCGGTTAAAGAACAATGCCCACATACTAGAACAACCGTGGCCTACAGTGAACACTGATAAATAGTTTATGGAATTATAGTTTAAGTTGTTATGAACACCTTCTAGTACATACCAGTTAAGAAAATAAGTCGCCATTTGAAAATAAAACAGTTTTTATTTTTTCAAAACATTCATTTTTATAAGTTACTTTCTAACGGCCGAACCCAATAACCGAAAAACAAATGAAACAACAGAAAACCTATATAATTTTTCTGCATTTGTTTTTGTATCTCCAGTATGTGATAGATCGGTTATTGGTTTCGGGTATGTGATAGATCCCCACCGAATGTGTCTCCACGTTGTCGTCGTGGTGGGGCTTGAGTGTCCCAATGATCTTGCGAGCTTTCCCGGTAGAGCCACTCATGCCGGAAGGTCGCAAGTGAGGGATCAGACCAAGAGAGACACACACGCGAGGAATCCCGCTCGCTGCCTTCTGGTACGCGTCTGCTCATCAGACGTGGCTGGGAAGGCAGTGAGTGGGTGGGAGGAGAGGCCCTGTGAGGGAGAAAGGGCGCAGGAGTAAGGGACCGCACCCTCTAAAAGGAAAAGAATGGACAAAGGCTTTTGGAAAATGAGTCCCCAGGTGGGTCCCGACTGCTCAGCGGTCGGGGAATCCCACCCCGCTTCGGCGGGCTGCCCTCCGTACTCTGGGGTGGGCAACAAACGCCTTCCACTTGCCAGTGGCAACGAGAGCCGAGGAGGCTCAGGATCGACGTCATCCGGATCCGCTTCTTTCAAGGAGCTGATGGCGTTCGATTGTGATGCGGGGAGTTCGCCTGAGCGCCGGGGAGGTGCAGGGTCAGATTCTGGCTCTGCACATGACCTAGTAACGGTCAGCTCGGCGGGCTCCGGAGACGGAAGAGGGGGGGCTGCTGCGGAGAACATCAAGTTCTTCCGCAAGCGGCCCAGACGGGAGGATGACAAGGAGTCGTCCTCCGAGGGGGAGTTTGTCTCTGCCCGCAAGATCCCCACCGCTAGGCGGGGCAGGGGCGGTGAGGCAGGGAGGGGGCTGACTCCCTCTACCCGGGAGGAGCGTCGGGCCGGGAGGTTGGTGGAGGAGGGGCGTCGCCCTGGAGGGAGCGGTCGTGGGGCTCCCTCTACTCTTCCGCCTCCTCTCGACTCTGACGACTCAGAGTCCCCGGGAGAGGTGCCTCCCGCTGCTGAGGAGCAGAGAGGCCAGAAATTTGAGGAGGTGGTGGAGGCCGCGATTCGCGCTGTGGCCTTCAAGAGGAAGCAGTCCTCGAAGCGGGAGGCCATCAGCGCGGCCAAAGCCTCCATCCTGGCGGCAGCGGCGGCTAACGTCGGCGGGGCAAAGGAGGCCAAAGAGGCGTCTGAGCTGCGGGCGGAGGTCGCCCGCCTCGCGGTTCTTACGGAGCGACTCGTTCGGGAGAATGAGTCGCTCCGGAGGGACCTGGCGGGGATGGCCAGAGCGGCCTCTGAGGAGCCGCAAGGGGGGCTGAGTCCGGCGGCGATGGAGGGGAGCCAAGTGCTGAGCCAGGTGCGGAGCCTGGTGCGGCAGGAGCTGGCTCCCTTCCGGAAGCAGTTCTCCGCCCTGGAGGACATGGTCCGGCGTCCCCCAGGGGAGGCGAACCAGAAGGCCCCGGGCCAACAGCAGAAGGCGGCTTCGTACGCGGCCGCCGCGGCTGCCAGCCCGGGAACGTCCGGCCAGGCGAAGGCGAAGGCCAAGGGCGCAGCAGCGCCAGCGCCTGTGGCGCCGGCGGCTGCGACGCCGGCGACGACCAAGTCTGCCCGGAAGAGGAGTGGGAGGAAGGCTGGAGGAGGAGCGGCTAAGGCTGCGGCGCCAGTAGTGCCGCAGCCGCCCCCACCCCCACCCTCGGACCCTCCTGCGGCCGGGGCCGAGTGGCAGGTTGCTGGCCAGAAGCGGCAGGCCAAGAAGGCGAGGAGGAACAAGGCCAAGAGGCAGCGGCGGAAGGCCAATGCCATCGCGGCGAGGCTTCGCGCCCCGAAATCCGCGGCTGTGGTGCTCACACTGCAGCCGGAAGCGGAACAGAGGGGCGTGACGTATCTCGCCGCACTGAAGCGGGCGAAGGAGGCGGTGAGCCTCCAAGAGCTGGGCATCAGCGGGGGCATCGGGGTCAGGAGGACCTTAACCGGTGCCCGCAAGCTCGAGCTCGCCGGAGCGGAGAGTGGCCCGTTCGCGGACGCCCTGGCCGAAAGGCTGAGGGCGGTCTTACCCGCGGACGAGGTCCGGGTGTCCAGGCCGACTAAGCGCATCGACATGCGCATAGTGGGCCTGGATGACTCCGTGACGGAGGAGGAAGTTGTGGCCGCCGTCGCCAGGACTGGGGGGTGCTCTGCCGAGCTCGTCAAGGCGGGCACCCTCCGGCCTGACAACACGGGCATGCAAACCCTTGTGGTGAGCTGCCCCGTGACGGCGGCCAGAACTGTGTCGGAGGGCCGAAGGCTCTTGGTAGGATGGGTGTCTGCGCGGGTAAAACTGCTGGAACCCAGACCTCTGAGGTGCTACCGCTGCCATGTGGGCAACCACACGGGAGCTATGTGCCCCTCGGAGGTCGACCGCAGCGGACTCTGTTTCCGCTGTGGTCAGCCCGGTCATAAGGCCGGCTCTTGCGAGGCCACGCCGCACTGCAGTGCATGTGCGGCTGTTGGCAAGCCGGCCGAGCACTGGGCTGGGGGAAGGGCCTGCGCGCCATCCGCCCCGACCAGGGGCAAGAGGTCCGCCGCCACCGCCGCCTCTGCCGCCGCCGCGGCTTCTGTCGCCGCCACTGCCGCTTCTGCTGCGGGTGCTGCGGCTCCCAACGCTCGGGAGGGTGCTGAGATGGAGTGCCAGTAATGGTCCCATTTCGGCCCCCTCCAGAGACAAGTCGGCTGCTGTGCTATCGCGCAGTGGCTGACGCCTGGGGACGGTGAGCGTGGGTGGCTCGCCGTCCGATACCAGGTTGAGTCGACGACGCGTTGTGTTCCACGCGCGTCACAAGGAGCCGTCAGCACCGAGGACGGGGCCCCATAGGGTCGGTGCCTGCTATGGTTGCGGGATTTGTTCGAAAGAGTTACCGCGGCCCTGGAACGCATAGGGCACAAGAAGGATCACGGGTGGGTTTTAGTCAGTAAAAGTCTGACACTCCCTACCGCTCCACCCAGGGCGGGAGGGGTCATTTGATGATTTCCCATCCAGAAAAAAAAAAAAAAAAAAAGGGTATGTGATAGATCGGTTATTGGTTTCGGCCGTAAGAAGACCTCTGAATTTTCCGGAAAAACCCTCATTGATTTAACGTCTAAATGAACATGCTCCAAGTCCTTAAACTTAACAGGCATCAGCACATTCCAAGTCTTACCACTTTGATGGGCTCCTGTTTAGCCATCCACTGGTACAGGTCTTCAGAAAAAGCTTATTGCTACTTCTGCTACTCCTGTGGAGCGTGCGCGCCTGCTGGCTGTGGGCGAGTGGGAGTCGGGCCTCTGGCTTCACGCACTTCCGTCGTCGAACATAGGCACCTTGTTCGACGATACTACTTTCCGCCTCGCTGCTTCCCTTCGTTTAGGCGCTTCTTGTTGCTCTCCTCATCGCTGTCACTGTGGCGAAGCTGTCAACAGCCTCGGGCACCACGGCCTGTCATGCAGCCGTAGTGCGGGTCGCATAGCACGGCACGCAAACATCAACGACATTATCCGACGTGCTCTTGTTGCCGTCGGCGTTCCTGCCGTATTAGAACCCAATGGCCTGGCACGCGACGATGGCAAGCGACCGGACGGTATGTCTTTATTTCCATGGAAGATGGGTAGGCCTTTAGTGTGGGACGCTACTTGTGTCGATACTCTTGCGCCATCCCATCTTCCTAACTCGTCGTGTTGTGCTGGTGCTACAGCTGCGGCTGCTGAGAACCTCAAACGGCGGAAATATAATAACCTAGTCGGCAATTATATGTTTGAGCCGTTTGGGGTTGAAACTCTCGGACCGTGGGGTCCGAGTGCTCATGCGTTATTTAAAGAACTTGCTAAACGTTTGGTTGACACTTCGCGTGACCCAAGGGCTGGATTTTACTTCGGTCAAAGGATAAGCATTGCCATACAACGTGGCAATGCCGCCAGTCTATTGGGTTCACTTCCAGTCGATAGCGATGCGGACGAGTTTTTTGATGCCATTTTGTAGTTAGGAGAATTTTAGTTTATTTTTAGGTTAAGTGTATATATAACTAATATTATAAGGCATGGTTTAAATTTTTCATTTTTTCACAGTCACAAAGTCATTCTACACACTTTCAACCACTTTTGAATGTAAAGTATATCATTTGAACACAATAATTATTAATTTCAAAGTTATTTACTCATTTTAACCTTATGAATAATAGAAATCTTCTCTAAGTGTAAACTGCTAGCTCCCTTTATACTTGTTTGACACTTTGACAGGCTGCGAGCAAGCTTGAGTACGTAGATTTTACAGTTTAATGTCAAATCTATCATCTGTCAAAGGCTAATATGGCCATATTCAAAAAGAAATATCGATTAGTTGCGTCGGTTTGGTCTTTATCAATTTAATTTATATCTAACTACGGCAAAGCCAAACAGTGATTTTATCATTATAAAGTATAGTATCTCTGGTCTGAGGTATTTATGAACATAATTGGTCTAAAAGTCGAGTGGATTTTATTAAAAAAAAAAACTGATATGGCCGCCAGTTTTCTCAGATTAAAAAACTGAAACCTGACTAACGTTTAGTTTTTCCGTAATCGATTAGATTTATTAAATAATATATGAATTTAAATTAAATTGACCATAAAATGGCAACCCCAAACTTCACGTGAAAATAAAAGTTGCGTAATAATAAGTAAAATGACTTATTTATTTGTTATGATCACGGCGTCTTAGTTTGAGATAAAGCTTTGATGGATAATTCCTATTTAAAATACTTATATTTTTGTGTTATCTTTCTAAACGTGTCTGAGGTGGGCCATATCTGGGCATCATTCTTTGTCAACAGTTTCTTTTGAAAACCCTTGATATTTCGCAAATGACACTGCGTTACACTAAATCATATAACGCGGCAAACGAACGCCTTTGAATAAATATAGTCAATCTCATACTCAAAACGTCAATAATTTTATAAAACAGTTGCCGGCCTTTCAATCACACTATTGCAGAAACTAAAGTAATATATTGTACTTACCAACTGAATTTAGGGATGTGACCTATTTATATAGAAACTTTTATTTGAAAGACGATGATAGCGCAGTAAGTTATCAAAAGTTTAGAAAAATATTTACGACTGAATTTAACTTAGGGTTTCACTTACCAAAGAAAGATAAATGTGATAAATGTGAGAGAATAAAGAATTTAAATGATAAAGAAAGAAAGAAAACGATAGGATCAGATGCTTACAAGAATCACATTAAGGACAAAGAAAAATCATTAAAGCATCATTTCTAGAGGATCAAAAAAGAAGCAAAGACAACAGAAACTTTTTGTGTGCAAGCTTTGATCTTGAAAAGGCGGTACCAAATCTGTATTTTGTTATCTTTGGAACGAAACGGAAGCGAAAAGTGGGTGTAATGAAATCTGTACTATTATTTTAAATACCATATAATGGTTGAAGAGAGAAGTGTGACAGTTGCGCAGGACAAAATAAAAATAAAGCCATGATTGTAATGCTGCATTATTTCATGCAATATTATGCGAGTTTTGTTGAAAGGCTGACTATAAACTTCCTCATTCCTGGACATAGGTACCATGATGCCAGTAGACTCTGTGCATGCAACAATAGAAGGATTTATACAGAAAAGAACTATTTACGCACCATATGGATGGCAAACTTTGATTGGAAATGCTCGGACAAATACCAAAAAAATATGAGAAAATTCTTTTAAATATAATGAAACTAGCTGACCCAGCAAACGTTGTTTTGCCATATAATTTTTTAAAATAGAAAACTTAAAGCTAAAATACTTCTTAGCTGTATCCCGCGGTTTCACCTGCCTGCGTCATTTATTCCTTCTGTCTCAGTGTTCTTTCTTTCGTCTCATATGGATCATAGCTTGATGTTAAATAGTAATGTTCTGGTATCCTGGTACTCAGGGCCGGCCCGCCCATACGGCGAACGGAGCAGTCGCTCCAGGCGCCAAATCCTAGGGGGCGCTTTACACTCACAATTGGTATAGGTAAGGTAGGTATATATTATTGGGAGTAAACGGGAAAGGCGCCATAATTGGATCTCGCTCCATTCTAAAATTTACTTCGGGCCGGCGCTGCTGGTACTACTATTCCAGCCCCAGAAATGGTTCGACATGTTTATGGTCTGCTGGAACACGTGAATCCTTACTTACAAATGTTTGACAGGTACGAAACACAGGAACATTTAGGGAAAATGATTCATCTTTCATAATTATGTATTCGTCGAGTTTTCATTGCTTTTATGATGTATTCTGCTATTCGGGGCGGAGACAAATCCAACGAATCAAAAACCAAGAAAATTGGTCCAGCAGATCTCGAGTTATAAGTGTTGTAACAAACCCGTCTTTGTTTTATATATATAATATAGAAGAGATATAGAAGAAGAAGATTAAAGATTGGAATTCCTATGCAACAGCCTTCTTACCAAACAAAATTAAAATACAAACAAGCAAACTGCGTAACGCTATATTTGAAAAAGGCGACAAGTTCTATCTTAAATAAGACTATGGTGGACCCGAACAAGCTGTTGATGTGTCTCTTAAGCTGCTGATACACATGCTTGTAAGTAGCACGAAAGCATGCTATTTTTAACCAAATGCTATCAAGTAGCACGTGTGTATTGGGCCTTGCTTGAAAATAGCATGCTAGCTCGTAGTTTGCTAGTAAATCGATCAACTGTTGATTTTTGAGCACGCTACCTGAGGAGCGGGGTAGTGGGGGCTGCGTTTAAAGCAGGTCTGAACGTGTTTGCTCTGTAGCATGCTTGTTAGTAGCAAGCAGTCAGTGTAGTGCAAAATGGCGCGTTGGGGAGACGATAAGACGCTAAATTTTGTTATTAATTACCGTAACCATGAGTGTTTGTGGAATCCACGTTCACCTCTTTATAAAAACAACATTGCACGAAATAATGCTTACGAAGATTTATTAAGTACTATTGAAGAGCCAAAGTTTACATTAAAAATGTTGAAAAGTAAAATAAAAAAATTAAGATCGATATATCATGCAGAGCTGAAAAAAATAGAAAGTTCAAAGAGGTCCGGTTCTGGTGCGTCGAATGTATACAAGCCCACTATTTGTTGGTTTGAAGAAATACACTCATTTTTGAAAGACTCGAATGAGTATCGTCCAACTACAAGTACTGAAGTTTCTCATGTAAGTATTATTAGCTTCTTCTTATATTTAAATTAAATAGTTCTATCCAACACCATTAATGATGGCACGCGACCAGTCTTTTTATGCCATATGAAATTACAATCTAAACTTGTGAAAGAAAGAGAAGCGCCGCGCTCAGAGATGAAGCGTAAGTAGATATTTAAATGTTGATCATATCATTTTGCCAGGGTACGGCTTCTGTTGTTTCAAAAAGTTGTGCATATGCATTTCTAACGGCAACTGCTTGTCGAGAAGCGTGATTATTACGTGTCGGTGGCATATTTTCCAAAGCTGAGCGCATCTGCTGCCGCCATGTTCCTGGTACTACACGGCGCCGTTGTAAATCTTCAAAATCGACACACCGTTGTGTGATATACATATCAGAAGTTTTAATTAGCCAATTGTGTAAGGATATAGCTGCCCATGTAATACTGTCAACTTTACTTGGTGTCATTTGTATTGTTTTTAGAAATATTCGAAATCTAGTTACTAAAATCCCAAAAGCGTTTTCGGCAATCCTTCTGGCTCTGGATAAGCGATAATTAAATATCTTTTCTCTCTGGGTAGGTGTTGTTGCATACGGCTTCATGAGATACGGCTTTAAGGGAAATGCAGCGTCTCCAACGATGACAGATTGCTCTGGTATACTTAAAGAATGGCTTTCTAATGCTTGTCCCAAAGATGATCTTGCGAAAATACCTCCATCAGAAGCTCTTCCATTTGTCCACATATGAAAAACAGTACTTATCATCAACTAAAGCCAGCATTACAATGCTGTGGTCACCTTTGTAATTGAAATAATCTGAAGTATTGTCCGGAGCAAAAATATTTACATGTTTTCCATCCAGAGCCCCAATACAGTTAGGAAAATTCCATTTAGTTCGAAATCCAGTTTCAATTAGCTTCCATTCATCATAGGATGGCATCTGCATAACACACATTACGCAAATTAATATAATATTAATTGTGTCTTATCAGTATTTTTTTATTTTTCAGGATCACCCGGGATCACCAAATAATGACGACACCCAGCGGCCTAGAAGTGCTTTGCAGTCATTAATGAGTGAAGATAGCCCTGATTCTCGAAGCACTACACAATCGGAAATGGAAATTAGACCTCGGTCACAAGTAGGGATTGGGCCTATATCACCCACTGAAGGAGAATCGTCTACTTCGATTCATTCACGTCGAAATTTGACATATCAGAGATTCACTCGCAGAGGAAAA
This sequence comes from Hecatera dysodea, assembly GCA_905332915.2. NCBI lineage: Eukaryota > Metazoa > Arthropoda > Insecta > Lepidoptera > Noctuidae > Hecatera > Hecatera dysodea. Next base: position 2,387,130 of record HG995290.1, on the reverse strand, counting down.
AACGCAGTGCCTACGTCAACATATAATTCAGTAACTGCTGCTTTAGAGCGCCTAGAACATATATCCTCTGATATAAATAATCCACCACATTTTGATGAATTTCATTATTTTGGACTAAATGTAGCTTCGCAACTACGCGCATTACCATTAAATGTTGCACTGGATGTGCAAGCTGAAATCCAAGCCAGTTTACTATCAGCTAGGCGTCGACAGTTGTATCCAAATATTGGAAGCATATCCATTCCAATTCAACCAATTGTGATTCAAGATAATCCAGCTAACTTACAAAGTGTCCAATCGTTGCCGCCATTTGGACAAGCATCTATTCAAGGGACTTCAGAAAGCACACAATATTCGTCAAACACACAAAATGAAGACTCTTTTTCATTACTTGGACGGACATCTATGCAAAGAACTTCAGAAGGAACAGCTGATGTCCTAAACAGAGCTTGGGATATGTCTTGAGTTAAATATTTCCCAATTTAATTATGATTGTTGCTATAAATGTTGATTTTTTAAATAAATAAACATTAAAAAAACTGTTTCTCACCTTATTATATTCCTTTAAAGCCATGGTTATCGCGGCACAAACTTCGGGTATAAATTGAGATATAGTAGATCTTGCTACTCGGTGAAGTGCCTCTAATGTGTGCAAAGAATCTCCAACAGCTAGAAATCTTAAAGTAATTTCTAATTTAACTCTAGCAGGAATAGCATCTCGCAGATGTGTGTCACGCTTTTGTATAGAGGCTTCAACTTTTGAAAGTAGCGTATCAAATTGATGAGGCAACATGCGTAAATGGTTTTTATAGCCCTCGGTATCTTCGTCTCGCATTTCTGCTAACAAACGAGTACTCGCTCCAAGATTGGCTCTTCTTGCTATCCAATCACGAACCCAAATCGTTCTATTTCTAGTTTTTTTGGTGTTTTTCAGCAAAATTTGCTTAGTACAGTTCACCGCGAGCAATAACACAATTTTATTGATTTCAGTACGAATAGATAGTTGACTATCCATTTCAGTGCAGCGCTTGTACTACTAGCACGAGTTAGCAAGTGTGACTGGGTTGTTTGCTTTGAGCATGCTAATACAACAGTATACTCAAAACTAGCATGCCAATACGTAGCATATGTAAACATTACGATAGCATACTCAATATTAGCATGCTTTCAAGCATGCTTAGTAGTGCGCTACTTTCTAGCATGTGTATCTATACCTTTATATTGACGTCTCGGCAGAATCAACAAGCTATTCGTGAACCTAAAACTGCTTACACTGAAAAAAATCCTATTTCGAAGGCGAAATACGAAGATTTAAAGAAAATGTGCGAAGTTTATACAAAAGAATATCTGGATTTGCCCTGCGATAGAAACACAAGAGACGCTTTATCTGAGACTGATGATGATGATTCTTGTATTTCATTTTATAAATAAAGTTCAAATTCACTTAGAATTATCTACTTAAGTAATTTTTTTTACTTTTTTTTTATTTCTGACGCTTTGTCCTTCTCTGCCTGGCATGGTATCTCGTAAAAACAGTTTAAAAAAAAAAAAAAAATATTTCTACTATTTTATGATGTTTAAGAATTATCGTAATCGACATACTCATCAGCTCTACATAATAACGGTCATCAGTTTTGACGTAAGCGACAAATGTATGTGATTTTAAAGTGTTAAGTCAAATCTTAACATTTGAATTAATAGGGAGGTGCCCATATAACACCAAGTATAAATTTCAAATTGATGCTGTAAATATTTTGAGAAATATATATAATATAAAAAAACGATCTCCTGTAAAATATGCAAAATGGCGGTTACAATCTTCTTCCTGAAAAGGCTCGATATGAATATAACCAGAGGAAGCGTTAACCAATGAAGGATTCCCTCAACAAAAATGGACCAAAATGATGAAGGATAAAAATCCAACGTTAAAGAAAAACACCAATTGGGCAGTAACAAAATTTAAGAAGTTTAATATACAGGAAATTCATCAAAGTCCAAGCATGTGGATGCATGCATTTCGATAAAACTTACTGTTTTCTTTTCTAGACAAATATTTTTTAACCACGCAACTCCAGTTATAGGATGCAAGAGAAAAATGTTGAGATCTGATATCAACAATCCGTCCCATAAATTTTCTATCTGATTTTCAAGCTGATGCTGGGGGAAATGATCATCATCTCATCCTCCTTAGTAATTCCAAACAACTTTATATTACAATATTAACCAAAAATATCCGAGATAACTACGGATTTGAAAAAATATTGAAAATAGTTCAATTTATCGACTGGCCATGATCAAGCAGAACTACTAAAAAACTACAAACCTTCAGACAGCTATGGTGACATATTATGCGTATGCATATGCAAGGTTAAGCTATGGCGTAATATTATGGGGAAACAGTACACATGCGCCTACACTTTTCACACTACAAAAACGTCTCATAAAAATATTAGTTAATATAGAAGACACAGACAGCTGTAAACCACATTTGCAAGAACACAAAGTGTTAACACTTCCCTGTATATATATCCTAGAAATATGCAAATTTGTTAGAAACAATCTATATCTAGATTGTATGTTTTCGCGCGTACTGAATAAGGTTACCTGGTGGCTCTAAGCTGAAAATTCGCTCAACAAGCACTTTAGTAATGTCAGTAAAAATATACAATAAATTACCAGAAGCAATTAAAAACGAACAAAAATTTAATATATTTATAAATAAACTTAAACAATTCCTAATCCATAAATGCTATTATAATATTAATGAATATTTTAATGATAAATGAATTTAATAAATGAAAATGAATACCAAAATTAACCAAAATCGAAGTGAGCAGTAGAAAAACATTAACATTTTAATTGTTTTAAATAATTATAAGTCCTCTTCCTCCGTTCTATCTTGCTGTGCCCGACAGGGTCCACAATGATCTAAAATTATGTATATTTTATATGTACCTACCACCTAAGTTCACATTGTGGAATGCAAATAAATGTATTGAGTATTGAGAGCAGGATCGTAGAGTACCTGTCGAAAATGATAGCTGTCTAGCACAGTAGAAATTAGAAAAAGTGTAGTTGAGATATCAACCAAAACCTTAACAAAACATGTGACAAGATTAAAAACTCGTTCTTTAAGGTATAAGCTGGTCGCCTGGGTGCTGTGTGCCATATTACTCACTGGTCCCGGGATTTACAGGACATAATATCCATGTCAAGATAATGGTCACTAAATCCCAGGAATAACACTACCTTCACCTATCAATAGCTACAACAACAATGAACATTGAAGTAAACACTAACAACTTCTTTAGTAGTTAAGTAGGTAGGAACATACTGTAGGTAGGTACAGTAGTAGAACATACCGGCAACAAGACAGTCACTTCTCTACCAGTCAAACGGGATAAACATTCCCTATTATTAATATACTCTGTGGGAAAAACAAAAGGCTTTAAACAATTTTTTAAGTTACTGAGACTCACGGTGTACGATATATTTTTTTAAAGTTACCTTTAGATTATAAATTAAAAAAATACACGCCATTTAGATGATAAATTGTTATTGTCATGAAAGGTGTCAAATCTGACGTTTCACGTTCTTTTTTTTTTTGGATTTTTATGACCTGGCGCATAGATGTAGAATTCCCAAAGACCTTACATTAATATGGACCAGAAATACCTACAAAATACTCGTGCATACTATAAACCTGGTCCAAAAGATGGCTGCCATTGCTAGGGAAGCACATAAGTAATCAAAACCAAAAAGTATCGATATCGATACCAGAGTTACTAACATTTCTTCTAGTACATATAATTTTGCTTCTTATCAATACTATTAAACTTTGGATGATTAGATTATACTTTTGGCATAACTGTAACAAGTCTTTTAGTTCTTTTCCTATACTTTTAAACTTATAGTGCATAACATTCATATTAAGTTTTCCATCGACTCTACTACATGCACACATTTAAAGTTGAAATAGCGATACTGAGGGTCAGAATAATCTGTATGAACAACTTTAAATGTAGCACAAAACCTCAGTTGTCCTTTAAGTCACACGCAAAAACAAAATTCGAAGTCAGTCAGTAGCTCATAAAATGTAGCTTCTCACCCCTTGTATATTAATATTTGTTACGTAGCAAAAAAGGGCCGCAACGGAGCACTTTTCTAAGGGACTGCGCGGGCGACCACTTTACGTAGGCTCGGCCCATAGAGATGTTTATTTACAACAATAATAAATATTGTAGAAAGATACTAAAACTGAGGTATTAAAAGGATTAAAACAACAAAGTAATTTGAAAAATGTACCATTATTCACTATAATATATCACCAGGTCAAAGTAAGTGCCCAATTTTAGTTAGATATTTATTAGGCACTTTTGAAAGTCCCAACCGTTACCAATAATTGTGAACTATCCATTGAAATCTGAGTTTAATTTTATAGAAACTAAAAGTGGACTTCTAAATCACATTACGAACTAAATCATGTATAACAATTAACATATAACTACTTCTTAAATAATTTCATTTTCATTTCATTCGTTCAAGTAGGAGAAAAAAAAACATAATTCTAACCGACACATTTATTTAAATAAATGTAATGTAACTGTTATTATATCCGAAAACGTACCCCTTCGTTTGTTTCAGCGTTATCTATACTAATATTATAAAGCTGAAGAGTTTGTTTGTTTGTTTGTTTGTTTGAACGCGCTAATCTCAGGAACTACTGGTCCGATTTGAAAAAATCTTTCAGTGTTAGATAGCCCATTTATCGAGGAAGGCTATAGGCTATTAATGTATTATTACTATTTTATCCCCATATTCCCACGGGAACGGGAACTACGCGGGTGAAACCGCGAGGCGCTGCTAGTTCTATATAACCATTGTTAAGAATCTTGGACCCTGACTCACTTTCTGGTTAAAAAAAAAACACTTGACCATCGATATTATTCAATGTTAATTTATTAAAATAGTTTCTCAAGGATAGCTTTTCACATGATTTTCTTCCAGACACGTGGTACTTTATGTCCAGGTTTGATATTTTCCATCCCAATGTCTGCAAGCCACTTTTGGCGTAGTACCTACTTAATTTTTAGGGAACCTGTGTAAATAAAAAACATGCAAATTTATTTCAGTTTGATGCAGTTAGTGGAACGAATCAGAGTGAACTAAATAACCACCACCTACTGCGTGACGAATTGATATTGTCGTTATAGTACTATCACTATTTTTATTTTTATTCTGTTAGTTTTATTTTCAAAATCGTCTCTTCAAGCCCTTAATTTTGATACCCTACTCTACAATGTAGGCTCGACTTTAGAATAACGGATACCGTGTAGTCTTCATATTTTTTTTTTGTGCAAAGTACTTATTATTCTCAAAAATCTCACGAAGTTTCAAGTTTAGGAAATAAATACTTTCTGAAATAAAAAATATCAAACTTTGCAAAACTAACCTCTAATTTGGACAATTTTGACGCTTTTGACGTAACTTTGACAGCAGGTGTTGCCATGTCGGGTATATGCGACGTGGCAATGCCCCGGGTCCGGCCAGGACGCGCCCGCCGTCAGGTGTACTGGTGGTCGCGCGAGCTGACGACGCTGAGAGAAGCGTGCGTTGCTGCGCGTCGCCCGTACACCAGGCATCGCCGGCTTCGCATTCGCCCTCCGAATGCGCAGGCCAGGGAGGCGGAGCTGTACGAGGAGTACAGAGCGGCGAAGACCGCCCTCCAAGCGGGGATCTTGCGGGCCAGGGATCTGGCTCGCAGAGAGCTGCTGGAGTCTCTGGACGGGGACCCGTGGGGAAGGCCCTACAAAATGGTGCGGAACAAACTCCGCACCTGGCCCCCCCCCGTTGACGCAGAGTCTCCGGCCCCAGCTAGTGGAGGACGTGGTGAGCGCTCTGTTCCCGTTGCGAGGGGACCATGCTCCCCCGCCCATGGCTCCGCCACCCGCGGTGCCCGATGCGGACCACACCGACGACGACGATACTCCGGAGGTGACCGAGGTAGACCTGAGAGCGGCGGTTAATAGGCTCAAGGCCAGAAATACCGCCCCAGGACCCGATGGCTTACCTGGGAAAGCCTGGGTCCTGGCCTCGGAGGCTCTCGGGCCTCGACTACGTGGGCTCCTAAGCGCATGCATGGAGAGGGGCCAGTTCCCACGTCGCTGGAAGACGGGGAAACTGGTCCTCATTGCGAAGCCAGGGCGCCCTGCGGACTCTCCGTCCGCATACCGGCCCATCGTGCTGCTTGACGAGGTGGGCAAGCTCTTTGAAAGAGTAATTGCAAACCGCCTCGTCAAGCACTTGGTGAGAGCTGGGCCGGATCTGGCGGAGAACCAGTTTGGTTTCCGCACAGGGCGCTCGACGGTGGACGCCATCATGCGCGTGAGAGCCCTCACGACGGGGGAGGCGATTTCCCGGGGTAGGGTGGTCGTGGCGGTGTCCCTTGACATCGCAAACGCCTTTAATTCCCTGCCCTGGAGTTGCATTAGGGAGGCACTCCGGTATCACCGGGTGCCAACCTACCTCCGTCGCGTGGTCGAGGACTACCTGACGGATAGAGCCGTCATCTACCCCGGTCACCGGGGAGAGTGGAACCGGCGAGAGATGTCGTGCGGTGTTCCACAGGGTTCGGTTCTGGGGCCGCCCCTGTGGAACATCGGCTACGACTGGGTGCTGCGCGCCGACCTCCCTCGCGGCGTCAGCGTAGTCTGCTACGCTGACGACACGCTGGTTTTAGCGCAAGGGGGGTCGCACCAGGCGGCGGCTGAATTGATGACACGCGGGGTTGCGATAGTCGTTGACAGAATCCGGCAACTGGGTCTCGAGGTGGCCCTACACAAGTCCGAGGCCATGTGTTTTCATGGCCCTCGGAACCGGCCACCACCGGGATCCCAGGTAACGGTAGGAGGGGTTCACATCGGCGTCGGGTCAACGATGAGGTACCTGGGCCTCGTCCTCGATAGCCGGTGGAACTTCGCGGAGCATTTCCGACGTTTGGCACCCAAACTGGGGCGGGCTGGGGCTGCCTTCAAGCGGCTCTTGCCCAATCTGGGGGGACCAAACGCCTCCTGCCGGAGGCTGTACGCGGGGATCGTGCGGTCCATGGCCCTTTACGGGGCCCCAGTGTGGGCGCTGTCGCTAAGGCGACTGCCAGCGCGCCACCTGGTCTCGGCCCAGAGGGTCATGGCCATTCGGCTAGTCCGTGGATACCGCACGGTCTCTGGCGAAGCGGCGAATCTCCTTGCCGGATTACTGCCGTGGGATCTGGAGGCGAGAGCCCTCGCGCACGTTTACGCGTTGCGCGTGGAGGCGCTAAGCCGGGGTGAAACGCTGCTGCCGCGGCAAATTGCTGCGCAGCGGACGGAGCTCCGGCGGGATCTCACGGAGGTTTGGAGACAGCGACTATCGCAACCCAGTGCTGGGCACGCCACTATTGTGGCGATAAGTCCCCTCTTTGAGGCGTGGCTGGAGAGACGTTACGGCGTTCTCACCTTCCGCCTGACGCAGGTGCTCACCGGACACGGCTGCTTCGGGAGGTACCTGTGTCGGATCCAGCGGGAGGACACGTCCGGGTGTCATCACTGTGTGGATCGTCCGGAGGACACGGTGGAGCATACGGTGGAGGTCTGCCCTGCTTGGGCGGAGTACCGCCGTGTCCTCGTCGAGGCGATCGGCGGCGGCGACCTCTCGCGACCGGCCCTGGTTCGGGCCATGGTCCGGAGCGAGGAGGCATGGGAAGCGGTCGCCTCCTTCTGCGAAGCAGTAATGCTAGCGAAGGAGGAGGCGGAGCGCGTGCGAGAGAGGGAAGCCCCTCGCTCCAGCCGCCGCAACAGAAGAAGACGCCCCGGGCGTCGGGAAACGGGGGCGATTCCCGGCCACCGTAGGCGCGGGCCTGCGGATGGCGAGCTATGGGTGGCTCGCCGTCCGATAGCAACCAGGCCCGAGTCGACGGCGCGTCGTGTTCCACGCGCGCCTCAAAGAGCCGTCAGCAAGGAAGACGGGGCCCCATAGGGTCAGTGCCTGCTAGGGTTGCGGAATTTGTTCGAAAGAGTCACCGCAGCCCTGGAACGCAAAGGGCACAAGAAGGATCACGGGTGGGTTTTAGTCAGTAAGAGTCTGACACTCCCTTCCGCTCCGCCCAGAGCGGGAGAAGTCATTTGATGATTTCCCATCCAGAAAAAAAAAAAAAAAAAGGTGTTGCTATTTTAGTTAGTTTTTAACCGACTTCTAAAAAAGGAGGAGGTTCTCAATTCGGATGTTTGTATGTTTTTTTTTTTTTTTTTTTTTTTTTTTTTTTTGTTCGCGCATAACTCCGTCGCTTGTCAACCGATTTGAAAAATTATTTTTTTGTTGGAAAGGGCATACTTCCCAAATGGTCCCATGAAAATTTTATCGAAATCAACCAAGCGGTTTTCGAAAAATCAACAAAAATCTAAAAAAACTTTCTACATTGATGACCTCTTAGTTTACTCTGCGAAGGAGCAGTACGTTTTTTTTACACCAATGTGATTGGTTCGTTTAGGTGGGGGAGGGGAGGGGGTGTAGGTACCACTAAAAAGTGAAAAATAAAAAAAACTTTTTACAAAAAATAAAACCGACTTCTAAACAAAAAAAAACCAAAAAGTATAAAATAACTTTAATTTCGGAAGTCGGTGTGTTCAACAACAAAAAGCAACCAAAAACACCGAGTTCCGAAATTAAAGTTATTTTATACTTTTTGGTTTTTTTTTGTTTAGAAGTCGGTTTTATTTTTTGTAAAAAGTTTTTTTTTTAATAATGCGTTTTGATTTAGCACACAAAAAGTTGACGCATATTTTTTTCTTTTTCTTTTATTCACGTTCTTTTGTGTTATTTTAGTAGTGTTTAACATCTAGTCAGTGATTTCAGTTTTGTTTTGTTTGAATAACTATTTTAAAAATTATTTTGTGACGATTTATTACGACGAGTTATTATTTTCATATGGTATCTGCTAAAGGTGAAACGAAACGTTATATATGGCAAACATTTTTTTTTTCTTTCTGCTAAGTCTTTCAATAGTTTCAATGTTTGTACTCGCGTTTCGATGATGGGACTTAGGGACACCCCGACTTGGATAGATTTAGGTTAGAAGGAGATGGCGGGGTCTAGTGAGCGAGCGAAGCGAGCGAACACAGACCCCGCCATCTCCTTCGTGGTTATTTTTTTTAAACCACTCAGAAGTAGGAGCCCCGCGCAGCGGGGCTCCGTCGACTGGTCTTCCGGCGACTAGGGCCATAGGAGAGAGTGGAAAGCAGTTATTCACCTTTAAATCAGGTAAATAGTATCAAAAAAATACGCAAATATAACCTCAAAATGACATACATATTTAAAAAAAAACTATGCATTTCCTAAACTTTATTTTTGCTGGGATTGGATCTCCTCCCCTCCCTCCCCCCTCCCCCCGCCTCAAAAGTACAAATTTTCACAACCGTTATTCTAAAGTCCTTCCTTGTCATTTGTATTGTAAACAAAACATGATATAAATTTAGCAAATAGAGGTAAATATCAGAAATAATTTGTATGTACATTTGGGAACTTTGATTCTATAAATAAAACAAGGATAGTTATACAAAAAAATAGCAGTATGATAAAGTTTTTCTTAAAATACGGCTACTAACCTGTGCGTGTTTAATTAGGCTCGATTGGGGTTTTTCCTTGCACCACACTGAATTATTGCACACGTAGGCATATTCAATTTGCTCCACTAGACACTCACAGCACAATACAATTTAGTTTGGAGCGTTTTTATCCCTAAAAGTCGTAATCTAAACCCAATGTTGTTGTTCACTTGACAGCTGATGTACTTCAAAACCACAGGTCCAAAAGATGGCGGATGGCACGCGAGGTACGTACATTGACGGATATGTGAAAATGTGGTCAGTAAGAGATAAAACAAATAGCATGACGTCTCTTTCTTCACATATGATAACTCATTGGTTAAAAAGAGACAAAGTGTAGTTTCTTATTTCTGTATCGATTTAATAGATATTTGTATAAGCAAGTAAGATATAGAACATTACGGCATCTCTTAAACATTTCTATACTCTAAGAGCCGCTGTACACATTGGGCCAAGGCAGCGGGCCAGCGTGTTGGGCCAGCGTGTAAAGACCTACTTGGCGGTATGTTGGTAGTTGGCGGCAATATTGGCCGGCCAACCGAAAGTTGTTGGTTTTTCGTACACCAATCAAAGGATCTTGGCGTGCTTCGCAAACAGTGTTCACACGTTGGCGTCTCATTCAATTTGTTGTTATTCGTCAGCAAACACAGTCGTGTCACGTGAGTGTACGTTTCCAAGTTAAGATGGCCTGACCAAGTAATACAACTTTACAATTTATAGAAATGTACCGAAATGAACCAGTTATATGGAATCCAAAGCATGCATAGCATGATCAGTACACCAATGTGTAAACAGCGACATTTGGAATTCATTATTTTGGCCCACTATACTGGCCCACTTCCTTGGCCCAATGTGTACAGCGGCCTTAAGAGAATTCCATAGATTGGTAATGTCAACAATCAAACAAGACCAAAAACCATTGATCTAAGTGTGTGTAAACTATAAATGTGTGCATAGACAGTGTTGTGACCATGGACTTAATAATAAGTCCATGGTTGTGACTTAATTATTCGTTTGCTGGTCTCTATCCTATAAAAGTATGGACTGGAAATACCTACAAAAAAGGGTGCATACCTAAAACTCATATTGTCACATAAAATGCCTGCCTTTGCTAGGGTTGAGTCGTTGAGTCAATCAAGGTGTTACTACAACGAGTATCGATACTAAATACGAGTTCCACTAGTTTATCACGTTTGGATCATACCTAATATTATGTACTTAATTGAAACCCGTTGTAATAGTAACAGAAAAAGATGAGTAGGTTATCTTACCTTCTGCTATCTACACAAATAAATAAAATTGAAGTGTTTGTCCCGGTTAATCTCTGAAATAGCTGTACAAATTTTGACGGGATTTTTACTGGCAGATATGTTACAAGGAGTAACTGAGGCTTATTTTATTTTAGAGAAATAATTAGGGTACCGCACAAAAAAGCTATTAAAATTATATTTGCTTTTGGTAGCCAGGATGGCTATAGGCTATTTAACATCGCCCTACGGCCTCTAACCATTTTTTCTTTAAGCCTTCATTTTTAAGAAATTATTTTACAGACTCACGCACCGTGCATTGTGCGCGCTCAACATTTCGTACCTATCATTATAGGTAATTTTTTTAAGGTTCCGTACACCTATAAAAATTAAAGTATTTTTAAATCATTTTGGTTAGAGCTGCTAATATGTAACTAAAACAAACATAAAACATCATAAGCTAGGTGCACGGTTCCAATTAGCTGTTTCTTATGGAGAAGTGCCGGCAAGAAACTCCATGATTACTCTTTTAGAAATAATTAGCTTTTTCAATATTTTCTCTAGATTTACGTAAAATATTTTGATTTTGGTGTTAAGTGTGAATCACAGGCCGGACCTAGCTAGGTCACTCGGACCGAATAAGACGCAGGATTATATAAGTTAACATCACAGAAAATACCGATATCGTTCCAGCGGAGGAACTAGTTTCGTATTACCGCAAGTCGGCAACGGTACAACACTATTCCATTTAGTCTTGCGCATTTTAGTTCGCGACCGGGAGCGATCAATTTAGTTCGCCGGTCTTTGGCGAACTAGGTCGTTCTTTTAGTTCGTCCGCTCCTTTCACAAATTCCGGTTAAATAGATCAGTCGTTCGGCGTTCGCTTCGTCGCGCTGTTTTGTTTATTATTATAATGTTCATCAATCAGCTTGCAGTAGTAAATTACTTACTATTTCAGTATATTAATAAAATATAGTGGATGAATATTGCAAATGGATTCGTTTATTAGTTGATTGCAGAAAATAAAATTATATTAGCTGTATTAATATTACGAATGTGTTTATTTATGATAGATAATGAATAAATAAAAATATATTATTTTGCAAATAATCAACGTTTTAATATTCTACATAATTTTTCAATGTATAAAGTATTTTAATAGTAACAATAACCATTTAACATTACAAATACAAGGTAGTTACCTGTTATCGGTTATTGTTGTATTTACCATAACAAAACATTCGCCACGCGCGCACCGCTGACTGACTGAGCTAAAGAGCGAAAATGAACGAACGATAGTTCAGTCACTGCCCGCTCTCGCTCACAACAAATCCGCGCTCCGCGCGCCGCGTCGGAACTAGTGAACTAAGGAGCGGTCTCTCTGCGACCTAGTTCGCGTAGTTCGTACGAAAGAGCGGTCTTCCGAACTAGGTCGTTCGCGAACTACACAAGACTAATTCCATTATGTAAACAAACGAATGAATAAACAAATCTATTAAAAAGGCCTGTTATATGGAAATGAACCCAAATATCAATACTTTAGCCATAAATTCATGATTGCGTTACAATAGTATCACCGAATGTGTATTATTGTGTGTATTAATAAGGAGGTTTTTTTAAATTAAAAAACTAGGTACGTGTTCTAAGAACAATACTGATGCCGTAAATATGTTTTAATACCTGACCTAAATAAGTAACTTCGTTTGCGTGATGATATATAGCCATTAATCTTCTTCGATAAATAGGTTATCTAAGACTGAAATACTTTTTATTGGAAAGATTAAAAAAAAAAATACATGGCATAAAACATCTTTGCAATTAGCGCAGTATGTCCCGGTAACTCGCGGTATACCTGTCGAGAATATCACCCCGCGCTAGGCGACAGCCGCGGTAGCGGCGGTCGCGGAGGGGGCACTCAACCAGCGCGCGAGCACCATCGGCCGTCACTAGGGATGGGCAAGTGAAAAAAATATATCGATATTTATCGTATCGATATTTTTAAACACTATCGATAATTATCGAGTGAAAAATATCGATATATCGATATATCGACAGTCTTCGTAATAAACAATAGAAGAAAATAGCATTTTTTATTATTGCTCGAGCTTAAACAATTTATTATTTTTATATATATTTTTTAGGTTTTGTGATTGATTTGTTGAAAAAAAATATCCGAAAATTGTTAATTGTCTGTTAACTTCAGTTTCATATTCGTCTTACACTGATGGCTTAATAGTATTAGTATTTTCTTGCACGCTACCAATAGTCTCAATGCTATATTGCATTTCATAACGATTTTGGCGGGATTCTTTAAAGTTAACAATACGCGAGGAGCATGCAAGGATAATCCAATAACATTAAAAACACGCAACCTAAATTGCGTAAAAAATTATCGAATTTGATACGAATTCGATACTCTAAAATAAATATCGAATATCGATATATCGCGATTAAAAATATCGACGATATATATCGATAATTGTATGGAAAAATATCGATATTTCGATATATCGATATTTTTTGCCCATGCCTAGCCGTCACACACGACACTGCGTCATCGTCCGCCTCACCGAGCGCACACTCTCTTGCTAAGAATTATTAATGTTCAGTCCGATTCGCCTTTTTAAATTACGTTTAATACAGTCCACTAATTATTGTTACCGGAGTTTAACTTCCATCCGTCCTACCACCACCTGTAGGATATAACCTCTCCTTTCTATGGTCCTTCGACGTGTAACTGACCAGTTCCAGAAGCAGGCAAGCGGTTTGTTTTCAAATTTGAAAACGATCGTTGGACGACTGGACTTCGACCGCAAGAGGACTTCTCGCCGTGCGTGCCTAGTTGCAGTCTTCGGGCATCATCTTCGACGCCTTCGTGAAGAAGCGGTCCTTGTTGGAGCGAACATAAAGTTCTTCAGTGGTCATCGCAGCTGGGTCATCGCAGCGTAGCAGCCCGAGCAGAGCCCAAGAACATCGCCGTCCACTTCAAGGATTCAAGCAAGGAAACGTTCAGTTTGGACTCGCAGTCAACGGATTTCGTGAGATCTTTCCATAATCTTACTAACATATCCACATATTTTATACTAACATTTTCATACCACTAGAGAATTAGATAGTGCATTAGACCAGTGAATCACACATTAGTATTCATCTCGGTAATTAGTATCCCATAGTAACTTTAGAAATAAATATTGGTCTTAGTAGAATCTTTGTTTTGATCCGTATTGTCATTGGCAGTTTTAATTTGATTCTTACTTATTTAAGTAGACCCTTCTCCCATTAAGTAGATTTCACAAATTAATATAGTAACTAGTCATAAGTGCTTATTAATCAAATTGTAACATTTGTAACTTAGTGCTTAAAGGTACCCTCTTTTTTTTTTTCCAGCTGTTTGAATTCAAATTCAAAATTTTTCTAACCGCCTACTGGTTTTGAATAGCAACGCTTCCATCGATCGGCTGTTTGCTACTGCTATTATTCAACAGCCTATTGGAGCATAATTTAGTGCTTTGGCATCTTTTAGCGTTTCTTATTCTGTCTCCTTCGTAGTTTTTTTACTTTCTTTGCTGCTTAGTGCTACCTATTTAGCCATGGCTGAGGAAATGAAAATTAAAGAGCTTACAAAGAAACGTGCCTCAATAAAATCGCAGCTTACTCAGTTCACTACCTTTTTAAATACCGTTAAGTCTTGCGAACAACTTAGTGAGGAGCAGCTAGTCGAATTAGGGATTAGAATTGAGAAGATGGTTACTTTATATGCCACCTATGATCAGTTTCAGGGTCAATTGGAGTGCCTGTCAGCAAAGCCCGACGAGCAATTCACCGAACGTGAGCAATTTGAGAGCAGCTACTACAGGCAGCTTGCATCTGCTCGTGCGCTTCTGTCACGACACCGCGATCAGCTAGCGTCTAAGGTAAGCTCCAGTGAGCAACTGGTGGTTAATAGACATAATAGTGTTAGACTTCCTAAGATTAATTTACCTCACTTCAGCGGCGGTTATAAGGATTGGTTAGAGTTTAAAGATATTTATGTTTCACTAATTCATGAAGAGACAAGTATTGACAAGATTAATAAATTTCACTACCTACGCTCATCACTTAATGGCAGCGCAGCACTAGTAATCAAAAGCTTAGATTTTAGAGGGGACAACTACGACAATGCGTGGCAGTTGTTATGTGAGAGGTACGACAACGAACAGTTGTTAGTAAGCAATCACATACAAGCCTTATTTAATGTGGAACCTCTGCAAAGGGAGAGTAGCCAGGGCTTACATCAAATTGTCGATGAAACCAACAAAAATCTACGTTCATTGGCGACGCTAGGGTTCGCCGTAGAACATTGGTATCCAATGGTGATACATTTGATGTCTTCAAAGTTAGACCCAGTTACTAGTAGACAGTGGGAGGAACATAAGAACTCTCAAACTGAGTTTCCTTCCTTGGACATTTTTACAAAATTTATTTCTAGCCGTTGCAATCTTTTAGAAACACTTGAGGAGGCAAAGAGTTTAAAATCGAGACCAGAGTCGTCACACAGTAAACCGAAAAACATTTCGGTATTAACAAGTAAGGGTAAATTTAATATTTCATGTCCCCTGTGTAAACAAAATCACTACATATTCGGCTGTGAACAATTTAAAAAATTATCAGTCACTGCACGCTTATCTAAGGCAAAGGAACTTAAGCTTTGTTTGAATTGTTTACGCCCAGGTCACTTAGAAGCTACTTGTCCTCTTGGGCACTGCAAATATTGTAAGTCTAGGCATAATACAATGCTGCATTCTCATGACGATGATCCCAGCTCTTGTAGAGAGCATATAACCTTGGCTGGCACTAACCGTGATATTTCATCTCGTCATGTGTTGCTTTCCACAGCGTTGGTAAGAGTCACGGACCAATCCGGGACGCCGCACAGCGCCAGAGTCTTACTTGACAATGGAAGCACGGCCAATTTTGTTACCAAGGACCTTTGTGGTAAGCTACATTTACCTATTCGTAGTGTAAGGTCACACGTGGCAGGCATCAACAGTCAAGTATCCACCATTACGCAATCTTGTTCGTTACATTTGCAGTCGAGTGATGGGACATACAACATCGATATTGATTGTTATGTCTTGCCCACTGTTACTACTCACATACCACAAACATATATAGACTTAGCTGACTTACAACTACCAGCAGGAGTAAGTCTGGCTGATCCATCTTTTAACGTCCCTTCTTCCATCGACATACTCGTAGGAGCTGACATCTTTTGGAGTGTGATTGGTCGTAACCGCATACAGTTGGGTAGACATATGCCAACGCTCTTCGAGACTAAGCTCGGATGGCTCATATCAGGCGCCATACCTCAGCCTAACTTAGCTCATTCAGTGTGTATGTTCACGCATGACAGACACACCACACATACGCAAGAGCCCATGGATCTCTCAAGATTCTGGGAACTTGATTCCATTTCCTTTAAATACAATCTCACGTCGGAAGAGCGAGCATGCGAACAAAACTATAGAAACACTACTCGACGTAATGCTGATGGACGTTTCGTAGTCACCATTCCCTTAAAGGAATCGCCTGAAGCGTTAGGTAATTCCTTTGAGATGGCTAAACGTCGCTTTCTGTCGCTAGAGCGCAGACTCGACAAAGATCCGATACTAAAGCATCGCTACGTAGAGTTCTTGCACGAGTATGAGGCATTAGGGCATATGAGCGTAGTCACTCAGCCTACCTTATCTCATTCCTATTTCCTTCCGCATCATGGAGTTTTCAGAGAGTCCAGTACAACGACAAAGCTGCGAGTTGTCTTCGACGCATCAGCCGTCACAACATCTGGCAAGTCGTTTAACGACATTCAAAGCATAGGCCCTAGAGTTCAGGACGACCTCGTATCCATCTTGTTGAGATTCCGTCAGCATAAATACGTCATATCGTCAGACATTGAAAAGTTCTTTCGGCAGATTGACGTCGACGAATCGCAGCGATCTCTACAACAGATATTATGGCGCTCAGATCCATCATTACCTCTAAGGGCATATACATTGAACACCGTCACTTATGGAACAGCATCTGCTCCGTTCATTAGTACGCGATGTCTGTCTCAATTGGCAAAGGAAGCCAAGGACGCGCGTACACAGCAGTCAATACGGCACGACTTTTACGTGGATGATTATCTGTCAGGGAGTGACTCTATAGAGGCCACTATCGCACTGGGACAAGACGTCATCAGCACACTCAAAACTGCACAGCTCAACCTTCGAAAGTGGCAGTCCAACAACGAGCAAATACTACAGGCAATCACTACAAGCACCCATGCATCATCCCCTCAAGGTTCATCCACAAAAACACATACAGACACACCTAATACAGTCAGCTTAAGTACCGACGAGCCAAGCAAGACCCTCGGCCTTAGTTGGCATTGTCATACTGACTCATTAACATTCTCTATTAACATACCTACCCATACAAATACTTACATTACCAAGCGACACATTCTTTCCACAATAGCTCAAGTATTCGACCCTTTGGGACTTGTCTCTCCATGTATTATCGAGGCTAAGATAATACTGCAGAAATTATGGATAGACAAGTGTCCATGGGACGACGAGGTTAATAAAGAAATTAAAAAATTATGGATTAAGTTCACGCAAACTTTACCACAGCTTAATCACCTCAGCATACCACGCTGGGTGGTATGTGATTTCCCTTCATCTGTTGAAGTGCATATTTTCACAGATGCGTCCCAGAAGGCATATGGAGCTTGCGTATACATTCGTTCTACAGATAGTAGCGGCACCATTCATACATACCTGCTCACATCCAAAAGTAAGGTTGCACCAATAAAGTCAACCACGATCCCAAGGCTAGAACTTTGTGGTGCCTTATTAGGGACTAGGTTGTGTGCAAAGGTACTAGAGTCATTAACACTAAAACCTGGGAAATGCATATTTTGGTGTGATTCTATGATCGTTCTAGGTTGGTTGTCTACTTCACCTGCTACACTTAAGCCGTTTGTCAGGCATCGAGTTTCTGAGATACGGGAAGGTTTTGGTGATCATACCTGGCGATATGTGCCCTCCAAGGACAATCCAGCAGATCTGATCTCCCGGGGTCAGAGTGCTGACCTCATAGGTCAATCTTCCTTGTGGTGGTCAGGGCCTTCATTCTTACTAACTGACCCAGCACTTTGGCCTTCAATGCCTAATACAGATGTCAGCTCGACGCTACCAGAACTATTAAAATCACACACTACTAACAATATTAGTAATCAATCATTAACTGTTACTAATTCTAATCCTAATATAAATACAAATAATAATACATTTCAAACCTTAATTAATAACTCATCTAATTATTCAAAATTACAACGTCTATTAGCATACGTATTCAGATTCATCAATGGTTGTAGAGGGTTGCTTAGTCATAGTCTTGCACTTACTAGTTCAGAGTTGTCTTACAGCGCTGAATTCATAATAAAAACAGTTCAAAAGGAAATGTTTCCTGAAGAATACAGGCTACTTTCATCAGGCAAAACATTACCGAATAAAAATCGCCTTAAAAAATTGTCACCTTTTATCGAGGCTGGCATTATACGAGTCGGAGGAAGATTAGATAATTCTTGCTACGATTATAATGTCAGGCACCCAATTATTATCTGCAGCAAACATAACTTTACTAAACTTATTTTTAGTACATTTCACTTACGCCTATTTCATGCTGGCCCACAGCTACTCTTAGCTACAATTAGACACGAGTATTGGCCTTTAGGTGGTAGAAACCTTGCCAAATCAACTGTTCATAAGTGCGTAAAATGTCAGAGATTCAACGGTAGAACAGTTCAACCCATCATGGGTAACTTGCCTAAGGAACGAGTTCAGTTAGAGTTTCCTTTTCTAGAGACTGGCACAGACTATGCCGGACCCATCCTCCTAGCCGACCGCAAAGGTAGAGGATGTAGATTAATTAAGTCATACATATGTGTATTTGTTTGTCTAGCCACAAGGGCGGTTCATTTGGAGCTTGTCTCAGATCTAACAAAACATGCCTTTATTGCAGCACTGAACAGGTTTATTTCTCGTCGTGGTAAACCGAATACCATCTACTCTGACAATGGCACTACATTTATTGGCACCTGTAACGAATTAGCTGACATACTAAAACAGGACTTTTCTTCAGAAGTGGCAAATACAGGTATCAACTTCTCCTTTATTCCGGCTTACACCCCACACTTCGGTGGCTTATGGGAGTCTGCCGTGAAGTCTATCAAACATCACCTGAGGCGCATATTAGGCTTCGCACATCTCACTTACGAAGAGATGTCTACGTGTCTGATTCAGGTTGAGGCAATACTAAACTCTCGTCCTCTCACTCCTCTTTCCACTGATCCGTCTGACCTATACCCGTTAACTCCTGCCCATTTCCTTATTGGGAGATCTCTCACGTCCCTGCCGCATCCGCAAGTCATCAACCAGAACATCTCCAGCCCAAAAAGGTTTCCAGCGTATAGAATACTTAAAGCAACAGTTCTGGAATAGATTCTCTAACGAGTATATCTTCTACCTCCAACAGAGAACCAAGTGGACGGACTCCGATGGAACACTTGAAGAGGGATCTATGGTGGTACTCAAGGAGCAACAGTCACCACCACTGATGTGGCCACTCGGCCGTATCGTACGTCTTATACCTGGGAGAGACGGAATAAGCAAAGTCGCAGACGTGAAGACGAAGAAGGGAATTGTCCGACGTGCTTATAACACCATCTGTCCTCTTCCAGTATAACCATTGAAGACAAATCTTCAACGCCGGGAGCATGTCGAGAATATCACCCCGCGCTAGGCGACAGCCGCGGTAGCGGCGGTCGCGGAGGGGGCACTCAACCAGCGCGCGAGCACCATCGGCCGTCACACACGACACTGCGTCATCGTCCGCCTCACCGAGCGCACACTCTCTTGCTAAGAATTATTAATGTTCAGTCCGATTCGCCTTTTTAAATTACGTTTAATACAGTCCACTAATTATTGTTACCGGAGTTTAACTTCCATCCGTCCTACCACCACCTGTAGGATATAACCTCTCCTTTCTATACCACATAGATTATACAGTATATTAGTATACCAGGAGATCCCAAGCTAACCATTAGGATTCTCGAGCATCCAAAGACATTTCTATTATTGCTTTGCCATGCCTTCTCACACTGTGCCACTAACTGAACGGCCATAAAGGTAACATTTTAAGGAAAATAATGAAACAAAAAGTTTTACTTGTGAAAAATTATTTATTAATGAAATGCAGTTTTTTTTCTCCATTACTTTTCTTCTCAATTTAGTTATAGTCTTCACCATTTTCTTTTTTCTAGGAATCAATTCAATACTACTAGCTGACGTTATACTAGTAGAAGTAGATGTACTAGGTACAGGTTCAATATTTCTGTACTGATATGTAGTTGCTCGGAGAGGATGTTGAAGTTTAACCTAGAATTTAAACAATTTAAATGGGTAAAGAAGACTTATTATAAAAGGTTTTTTACATTTTATGCAATGATCCTTAAACGCTGACATTCACCAACCCGCACTGGGCCCGCGTTGTGGATTACGGCCCATTCCCTCTCCTAGCAAGGAGGCCTGTGTCCCAGCAGTGGGAACGTTGAAAGGCTGATTATGCTTATGCTTAAACGCTTAACAAATTATAATAAAAAATAGTTAATTGCACACTTACAACATAATTATTTAGTTGTTTATCTAATTTTAAACAACAAAAAATATAATTTTGTTATATGTATTAATTTTGTTTCTAGCATTTCTGAATATTATAAGAAGCCTCTTATTTTCAGCATAATCAGACTATTTTAATTAAAAAAATATTGTTGAATTTACCTAATATAACAGATAATCTGAGTGGTAACTAAATAAATATTGTGACATTGTTCTTTTTCTTACCGGCATACAAATGGTTGGGACAGAACCACTTCGTAACTTTCTTCTTTTTTGACCCAAAGTTACAGAAAAGCAATGTGCATCAAAATGTTTGCTGCATATTGTTGAATATCTGCATGGAGTTCAATTTGGTCTATGTAGCATTCGTAACCATTTTTCTCGTATTACTGGATTTGTAGGAAATCTGCAAACAATAAATGAACTCAATGGAAAAAAAAATATTTATTTATTTTAAATTCATGTACAGTAGGTAGTGGTAAATAGGCGGACTTCCACCAACCTACCAGTCAACCTTTGGTTTAAAAGTGACAACACTTTGGTAGGTGTGCACAATAAGTAAATAACAGATATATCAAGTAAAGTGTAGTATCACAATTTATTAAATTTAATAAATTTTCAAATCTGTTATCAAGTCCATCAATATTATTTAACTAGCTATCTCCCATGGCTTCACCCATCTTTTTTGTTTACTGCTCCACTCCTGTGGGTCGTAGCGCGATATTATATAACATATAATCTTACTCGATAAATGAACTATCTTTAAATTTGAACCATCAGGTAGTTACTAGTTCCAGAGTTTAGCATGTTAAAATTCAAACATACAAACTCATCAGCTTTATAATATAAGTATAAATATGATTGTGATCTATCTATATTTTATTTTGTTTGTTACAATAAGAACCTACATATAATCCTTTTTTCTAAGATTATGCATTTGTATAAATCTATTTTAGCTGTCGATATCAACAAAAATTAGGCCATCGCATCACTAAAAAGTGAAGTCATAACTCCTTCGTATTTCTCTATTTGTTATTCCTCAGATACGTCGGTTTTAGGCATGCTAATTCATCTAAACCTTAAATAAAATAATATCCTCATCATATTTTGCTTAAAGCCGGCTTATTAGTTCATTGTTATTGCAGAAACAACGATGTAAACAACTTGTTAACTTACTGGTGAAACGAGTAAACCTGGGGATTTTTCTTTTTGGAAGATTCACATCTTGGTACTGCACATAAAACCATCGTAATATAGTTATTTAATCGCAGGTTATCACTCTAGTTCACTTAAATAATTGCCGAAACACTCGCGTAAACAGTGTCAAACCAAAGAAAACGAGGCAACAATTTCAAACATGTGTGCGTGCGGACGGTGTTTTACACTATGCGTCTATGTCTCTGTGTGCGTGAATAATGATACCAGCTAGTAGAATTCTCCCATAGATCACATATTAAAAAAAAATAAGATAAGTTTTAGTTGTATGTATGTAGTATTATTCAGTTTTAGTAGTGTCTGAAGATACTTTTTTAAATAATTAAAATACCTATACAATTTAATTAGAGTTGTGTGCGTGAATGTTGTATTAAATCAGCTAAGTTAATCAAATTAGAATAATAAACTTTTTATGCAGTTTATATAGATTGAATCTATGATTTAATTCTATTAATCAGTACCAGATATTAATCATTGCCATAATTAGGACAAAAAGACGGTACAGTATTTATTTACATACAAATAAATCCTTACAGGCTAGACCCAAACTTTTTTTTTTTTTGGCTAGATTCAAACTTTATGGCGGCTCGGAAAATGAGGCGAGTCGCTGCGCAGTAACAAATTCGAGTGTCAGCGGGGGTGAGGGATGCGGTACTGCGCAGGGAGCAGCACACTTCAGAGCCGTCATAAAGATTGAATTGGAGTGTACCAAGTAAATTATTTACCGAGCTAATAACAATTTTTACTTGGCATTGGCTTCAAAAGCATATAAAAAAAGACTTAAGAAATTAATCATATTAAAATTACTCTTGGCATTTTTTAAATCTGTTTATTGAACCCAATGCAAAAATAATCATTAAAATTGGCTCATAAACAAAAAAGTTATTCGCGAAAATTATATTATTATAAAAAACGTAAAAGTATAGATGAATTAAAAAAACTCCAACTTTTTATAAATCGAATAATAAACTAGATCAACTAAATTATATAAACGTTACCATAAACTAACGAATATACCCACAAAAAAAAAATGTTAAGTTGGGAGAATAAAAAAAGAAACTGGCAACACTGACAAAATATGGCGTAATTTGGCTCTGTCGGGAAATCAAATTGCGCGGGTGTTTAAGTTTTTTTCCTAGATATAAAATTGTAATTTTTTTGTATATATTTGTTAAATAGTTCTTTAAAATACTAGTGATAGAGTAAAATGGGGACGGAAAGCGATGGGGGCGACGCCCCCATCGATAAAGAGCCGAAAAAGCGGAAATTGGCTCCCACGGACTCTGCACAGTCTTCTTCATTTTACAAAATGTTTGTGAAACCAAATTATAAAAGACAATTTCCGGAATGCCACAGTGGTGATTGTGTAGTTTTCGTTGAATCGATCGACAATGAAAAACTGGGTAACAAAAACACAATTGGACTAACCAAATTATTTACAGAAAATGTTAAAGGCATTGTAGGTGTGCACCGTGTCAATGCCTACAAAGTCGGGATAACGTTTAAAAAACCTGCACCCGCGAACAGTTTCTTAAAAATGGACCATTTCTTCGGAAAGAATAAATTAAAAGCGTTCGTTCCTGCGTACATGACGGAAACAACAGGCGTTATCCGCTATGTACCAAAAACTATGTCAAATGAGGAAAGAATCATGCCCACTTTCCATACATTGATTGACCTGTCAAATGATTTATTTTGCAGGTCGCGTCTATCGACAAGTAGTGTTTTACTAAAACAATTATTGTTTAAAATAACACAATAACTTATCATCTTTTTATTTAGAGCCCAGGGAAAAGTGCTATTATGTAAATAAGCTTTTGAGGTTATAACAGCTGTCAAACCTCATCTGACAGTTGTTATAACCTCAAAAACTATACGATGCTAAAATCAAATTGTTTTTTAATCTAACAGTAACAATCACTCAGAAATAAATCCTTCTTCAGTACACTGAAGGATTTATTTCTGAGTTATTGATATCACCATCGAATCGGCGAGCGGTTGTAAACAGCAGTTATATTCTTGTAATATCCTGCCAATGCAGACTTAATAATATCAGCCTATTACTGTCCAACTGCGGGGCAAAGGCTTCTTCTTATATAGAGAAGGAATGAGCATTAGATAATCATCACGCTTGGTCAGCACTGGTTGGCGATTTTTGACTTAGGTACCTATTGATTATTATATAAATAAGTCCAGGTATCATTCAAGCCATGTCCAAGATAAACTTACGCATTGAAAAAGACACATTGGTACTTGCCGGAATTTGAATTCACAGCTTCAAGCATTAGACGGAGGTATTAACCTCTGGGCCATTACAACCTAGATAACGAAAAGAGCTGCCTACCTACATGTTCAGACAAAGACAGGTAAATTAAATAAAAAACAGGATTTGATTCATTATTAGGTATTTATTCAATGTCTTCTCGTACAACCACTTCATCTAAAAATGCCGCAGGAGCTACAATGCTAGTTTTTACCCTGGCCCAATCTAAGTACCACACCAACGTCATAACATGTGCACAACAACTTACAGTGCGACATCTTACAATGCAGTTGCAGAAATAGTCTCTAATGCGTTCTCGCACATTAGTACCATTTTCTACCAAAATGTATATTATTAATATATTGATTGATAGACTGTTCCACTTCTTGTTCAATTGCTTGACCTTGAAGAGTCTTATCACCATCTAAGCCTCTTCTCTCATCCTCTTGCAGAGTTGAAAGAGCTTGTCTTTTAAATTGCAACCAACAGGCATGACACACGACCAGATTGTGATATCTGTCAAAAAAAAAAACAACATAATTATTAAATAAACAATGTAATAAATGCAGTGACATACCTCTAGTAACATCACGGATTAGATATGTAAAGAAAAAATAAATGCAATTTAAAATAAGTTTGAATATTTTTAAATACAAACCTGACAAGGTGCTACAGTAGTTCAAATCAAGTTGATCATCCTTAATGTGAGACATGATGACTTTTCTTTGAGAATGTGGTCACTTTGACGATTCAGCAATGATCAACCACAAATGGGACATACCCGAGTATGATCACGGCGAGATGAACTAGCAGATGGATCACTCTCAGTGTTTCTATAAATCTAGGAACTCATAGTCTGCATGGATACATCTAAGCACGCTTCACAAATGTAATCTTCTACTGTTATCTGAAAAACAAGTCAATTATGAGATTTTTAAGCCTACCGAGAAAGTAGGAATATTTAATTTGTATTTTAACAGCTGTCTTATAGAACATTAGCTTAAACATACATAACTAACACATTAGGTCAGTGGGTTGTCTTCGGAGTATCACCTGTTTCTAGTAGTACTAGTTCTATTTATCATGTAACTTAAAAAGTATGGTTTACCACTACTGCATATCAATCATTTTTTAATTGCGTTCGTTGACTGAATACTAAAACGTTAGGTACTTGATTTTTATTATACTTACGATTACTGGAGATATCCAAGTGCTAATTGACGAGATGACTCTGCTATCAAGATGAATGGCCCGATAACGCCGAAGCGTACGCGTACGCATATGTTGCTGTTAATACGAAGAAATTCGTAGAAGGCTCCATAACGCTTTCGTATCGATAACGTCTTAGCTCCCAATCATCATCATCTGCCTAGCCTTTTCCCAACTAGGTATATTAGGATCGGCTCCCAGGATTCAGCTGTATGTCTTAGCTCCCAATCAAAAAGTAATGAATCAGTTTCCGTATAACACAGGCCAGAGTAATCATAAGTGGTAGGTGTCGAAATCCGTAGAAAATGCAAGTGGTAAGTCTTGTGTATCAATAATCCAGTACAATAATTAACAAGAGCAAATGAAAGACAGGTTGACATTTAATTGACGTTTTGAACGTCAATTAAATGTCAACCTGTCATTCACGTAACTTTTTTTTTTTTTTTTTTTTTTTTTCGTTCCTTACGGAACAGGCTAAGGTCTGAGACCATGCTGCCTAGTCATCAGTTAACATTTTTTTCTTGAGTAGGGTAGATCCAGTTCAATTCATCAGTATGTAAATCCATTCCATTAAAATTCTTTAGTTTTATATTTATCCATAAATAAATAATTCCAGTAGTCATTAGTAGGTATTATTATCCATAGGTATTCAAATCCAGGCAAATTCATCAGTTTCTTAATCCGGTAAATTCATCAGTAGAGATGAGATATACCTGCCATTCTCCATACCCGGCCTTTAAGGTATGGGTATCACTACATACCTGGTGCAAATACCAGGTATCAAAATACTTATAAGTATTTGGGTGTGGTAGGATTTCGATAAGTAAACGTATGCGATAAGTATGGTATGCCTCCAATATAATGTAGGTACGATGTTTCAAGTACCTATACGTAATTATGCAGTATGAGATGAGATATTAAATCTTTCCTTCCTACTTTACCAGGCTTAGGACTGTCGCAAAACTTACAACTGACGCAAAAAAAATCAAAACATTGTCGACCTAAGTACCACTAGACAACGTAAACATTCAAACACGTAATAATATTCCCTAACATAAACAAACTAAGGAACTCTTTCACGTCGTGACAAAAAATGTAAGTAATTATGCTATTATGTTCCTTATGCGCGTAAAAATAAGTACCCATTTTGTCTAACTAAATTAAATCAACCGAATGTTCATAAAGCACGAATGACGTTTCGGGTCCCTTCGTAAGCTGTCGGGTAGCTTCGGGTTGCTTCGGCGGCGGCGTACCGAACTACCGATAAAACTGGGCGCTACCTTGTGGTAGCGGTTCGTATCGTACTATGCGTCTGACGTCATACCTTCAAGGTATTTGCCCAGTATTTCGGTCCGTACCCGGTCTATGTACTGGGAAGC
The DNA here is from genome assembly GCA_905332915.2 of Hecatera dysodea. Taxonomy (NCBI): domain Eukaryota; kingdom Metazoa; phylum Arthropoda; class Insecta; order Lepidoptera; family Noctuidae; genus Hecatera; species Hecatera dysodea. The sequence goes on along the minus strand of HG995290.1, from coordinate 2,360,478 downwards.
ACATACTTGGTATATATACCTCTACCAGTATATACGTCTCATCTCTATTCATCAGTTTCTTATTTTCCATGTAAAGTTATTCCGTTTAAAGTCTTCAGTTTATTTCAATAAAATCCATGTTTAAGATTTGTTATTTCACAAAATCTTGAGTCAAGTCCAAGCAATTTTCCATTCAATGTTTATTTCTTTTTTTTTGTAGGAGCCGAGTGTCAAGTCTTTAATTATTTTTATTTTTTCCCAAGATGGGAAGCAATCGTTAACGATAACTAACAGTATGTACAAACCTAAATAAATGAATTCCTATCATTTTAGTACCTACAAAATATATTTAAGAAAACCAATGAAAAGATGTTAAAATAATATAGAAACATATTAAATAATAAATTATCTTTCATAGTAAATTATCTTTAGACACTATGAGTTAAATTTGTCCAACTGTATTACTAATAAAATTAAACAAAGGTAAGTACGTAGAGCTATTTACAAGAAGAGCCTGAATGGAGCGCGGTACCAAATTAGGGCTACCATAAACTTCAATTAGCTCATCCATCAGCACAAGGCGCTGAATGCCAAAAGAAGAGCAATCAAAGAAAATGTGAGCAAGAGATTGCTCTGCTTGAGAGTTACAATGATCACAGAGAGGACTATGTACAAGTTTCAGACGAGACAAATGAAAATTTAGTCGACAGTGACCAAAACGAAGCCTGAGTATGGTGGAGTAAAACTTCCTGTTCATGTAAGTATTGGTTTTACAAAACCAAGGCATGGTTCCTATGGGAATATTGTATACTGCATACCACATACCTTTATTTTCAATTTGAACTGTATGATTCCAATGCCTTTTCCATATATCAGTGGACCTTTTTTTCAACAGAGGAACTATGTCTGTACAAGGAACAGATATGTTGAGTAAACTACTTGAATCTGGGACTTCATCAGAATTTGTTATTACTCTAGCTAAAAAATCAACCCTTTCATTGCCCATCACACCAACATGCGAAGGAACCCACATGAACAAAACCTTAATGTTATGAAAAGACAAGTGTAACCAGGATTCTTTTATTAATGAAATAAAATGGTTTGTGTAAGCATTCAACTTATTATTTTTGAGATTTTCAAGAACACTCATGCTGTCACTAACTATAACCCATTGTCGACATCCATCATTTGTATGCCTAATGTGCTTTAGGGCAGCAAGTATAGCCACAGCCTCAGCTGTGAATATACTTGTGTTTGAATTTATTTTATAACCAGTACCAGAATTCAATAACTCATCAAAAATAGCAAATGACACTGCTGACTCAGTTTTAGACCCATCAGTATACATAAATCTATGATCAGTAAACTCATGAAATTTACTATATACATCTTCCTTAGTGGATAAGTTGTGATCAATAATGATGTCAATTGCAGGAAATTTGCTGTCAAAATCCCCCTGATAACATGGAAGAATAGATGACTTGTGAATTTGCAAAGTTTCGAGAAAATTGACATATTTATGAAAGCCCTGTAGTATATATGTTAAGTTACAAACGGATGATGTACACGATTGTTTCAGATTGGAAAACAAGTGATTATTATTTTTACTATAAAGTTTTAATAGGAACCTTTCCTTCAAGTAAGAGAATCTTATACTTAATGGAGGAAGTTTACATTCAACTTGCATTGCATTGATTGGAGTACTTTTAAATGCCCCGGTAATGAGTCTCAAACTTTTATTTTGTATTTTATCAAGAATATCTACTAACCTTCTATCACCAGCAAAACAGAAAAAACCATATTCAAAGTGACTACGGATCAAAGATTTATATAATAACAACAATATTTTTGGGTCAGCTCCCCAGGATGTTCTACACAATGCCTTCAAAACATTAAAAACTCTGGTAGCTCTAGAACTTAACAATTCAACATATTTTTTCCAAGCTAAATTATGAGTGAAGGTCACACCTAAAAACTTAGCTTCATTAAAAATTGGTATAGAAACTTGATTGTAATAAACAGAAGGACAGAAATTGTTAGTTCTACCAAATATTACTAGTTTAGATTTAAGTACGTTTATATCTAGATTTAAATAAGAAAAGTATGTGCACAGTCCTTCCAATGCCTTATTAAGGCACTGTGTCATATTTTTGAAATTTTTCCCAGTCAAATACACAACTAAATCATCAGCAAATTGAAGATTTTTGACTTTAGAACCTAGAATCAAATTTAAACGACGTATATACAAAATGAATATTAATGGAGACAAAATTCCTCCTTGACAAACTCCTATCGAAGCAAATCTTGGCCCATGTAATTTACCATTATATCTAACATAAACTTTCCTTTCAGTTAAGAATTCATGGACCCAGTGGACAATTTTGTTTGGAATTCCAACAAGAAGTAATTCAGAACAAAGGACATCAATATTTACACTGTTAAAGGCTCCAGCAACATCGAAGAATACTGACATTAAACAATCCTTGTTATTTAAACTATTTTGGATGTCAAGCTGTAACTGACAAATACTTTCACGAGCTGATGTTCCCCTACGAAAACCAAATTGATTAGCAGGTAGAATATTATTTTGTTCTATGTAAAATTCCAACCTTTGTTTTATTAACTGTTCAAAAATTTTACCTACACAGGATGTTAGAGCAATAGGACGATAAGAATCTGGATTAGACCGAGGCTTATCTGGCTTCAAAATGGGTATCAAACAATCAGACTTCCATTGTTGAGGTATATCATTGTTTAACCATAAATTATTCAATATTTTGAGAAAAGTGTGCAAACCCTTATCACTAAGCTTTTTTATCATAATGTATGGAATACTATCCAGTCCAAAAGCACTATCTTTTCTAGAATTAACAGCAGACTTCAATTCTTGTATTGAAAAAGGTTTTACTAAAAACATATTTTCTGCGTTTGACTCACTATCTATGGGAAAATTCGACTTATTATTTACATAATCTGGGGTAAATTTTTCCAGAAAATCCTGAATCCAATTGACATCATTATTGTTGCAAGAATATGTTTTATTAAATTTCCGCATATATTTCCAGATTCTGGATAGAGGCGTATATCGATTAAAGGAGCTGCAAAGAGCAACCCAACTATTTGATCTTTCTGTTTTCAAAGTAAGTTTTTTGAGGGCTTGTAATCTTTTAAACTCGATAAACATTTCATCTGACGGATTGTTTTTAAAATTTATATAAGCTGATTTAGACTTTTGAACTGCTTCTGAACATTTTTTATTCCACCAAGGAAGAGGAGGGGCTTTGATCGATTTCCTATAAAAGTTTTGAATAGTATGATCAACCGAGGAAGAAGCTGGCTTATTATGATTAGGAAGGGACTTATTAATTGCAGAATGCAAAATTCGACAAAACTTTGTATAACTTTCCAATGGAGCAACATGTTGATCCTGAAAAGTAGATAGTTGTAAATCTACATTATGTTCATACATCTTCCAATCTACCATTTTAAAGTTAGGATAGGTGGGCAAATTTGTGATAAAACTAGTGTTTTCTATATTACTACTATTGATAAACACTTTCATAATTACAGGAAGGTGGTAACTGCCAAGAGGATCACAATGAACAGACCAATCACAGGAAAGAGCCAATGATGGGGATACTATGGTCAAATCTAAGGCATTTGGACGCCATGTTAAAGAACCGACTGTTGTCACTTCACCATTATTCATTAACACCAAATTATTATCATCAACAATTTCTAAAATATCCCTACCTCTTGAATTTGTAGAATTACAACCCCATGATGTGTGATGGGCATTGAAATCACCAGCAAATATCATTGGTTCAGGCACAGATTTTATTAAAGATTCAAATTTATGTTTGTCAAAAGATGGAGAGCAATTTGTTGGACAATAGAAACTTACAATACTTATTTCTATATTATTTACAGTAATTCTTACACAAATATTTTGTAAAGAACTATCAGAATAAGTAATTATTTTTCTGTAATTTATATTATTGCAAATTAAAATAGCTACACCATTGTGTTTATTTCCAATATCATGTCTTTCTATTTTGTATCCTCTAATGTTAAAATGTTTGATGGGTGTTAACCAGGTTTCTGATATAATTGCAACATGTATGTTATGCTCATAAAGAAATTGGGTTAATAAGAGTTTGTTACTTAAAATACTTTGTGCGTTCCACTGCATTATATTAAGATCCATTTTTAGATGTGGAAGTACTGTTACGGAAAGTTTGTTGCAAAATTTCTTTTATGGAGTTTGAATTTATGGGATTGTCTTTTTGATTTAATATAATTTTAGTGATAGCATTCGTTAAAGTATTCATAAAAAAATCTGATTTAGTCAAATTAATAATCTGTGTTTCAATGTTCTTCTGTGTTAATTTTGGAAAAGAATGTTCATTAAATAGATCGGAATACTTAGCGGCTCTGGACTTGACTTTATTTTCTTCTATTTTCATTTTTTTTTGTGGGCAAGTGTTTGAGATGGAAACATGATTACCACCACAATTGACGCATTTAGCGTTTCTGGGATCTTCTTTACAAATTTTAAAACTATGCTTGTCTGTACATATGGAGCATACAACTTCATTCTTACAATATTTTGCAATATGTCCAAATTTCATACATTGCAAACACTGTTTGACAGGAGGAACGTAACAGCTTACCTCGTGTCTCCAGGAGTCAAGGTACACATATTGTGGTAATTCAGTAGAGGCAAAAGTAACCGCTACAGTTTGAGTGGGGTCATACGTGACCACGCCACCCTCTCTTTGTACGCGGCGCATGAAGCGCCTCACCTGTATGACATTTCTGGAACTTCCAATCAAAGCAGATATTCTTTCATTAGACAAATCCGTAGGGACTGAAGTCAGAACCCCGGTCACCTCGGTGTCAACAGCTGGTATTGATGCATTTAAGCCCATTTCTTCTAGAAGTTTTTTATTTTGTAGGAATACATTGGCATTGTTGGATAGGTCAAATGTTATACCTATTTTGTACTTATTTATAGATTTTAAATGTAATATGCCAGTGACGCAATATTTGCGTATAGCATGCGAAATAGCCAGTCTGTCTTTGTCAGAAAATTGGCGGTCAGTCTGGTGAGATAAAAATACTATGTATTCTGTTTTCTTGTTATTTTCGGGATACTTCCTTGAGTATCCGGGGACTTTAAATACTTGATACTTCCTGCTGTTGTATGCTGAATCATCAGAGTCGGAAGAAGTCTCCGTAGTGTCCCGCGCTGCTCGAACATCAGGGGGCTCCTCTTTTTTCCTCTTCTTACCACTTCCTCCCATTGTATATAACACTATTTACATGTATATACAACTACTACTTTATAATTAAAATTAATTTTAAGGTGCTTTAAACAATATATAACAAATTAATTTTAAATTATATGAAATTTGGCGCCTTGTTCGTTTCAAGGTTCCCGCGCTTTCTCATTCACGTAACGTTGCGGCTAAAGAAGTTTGTTTTACGCAAAAGCTGTAACCTGTATACTTATTTATTCTTCCTAAAACCATAAAAAAATCATAGCTAGGCATAAATTAATAGGTATGGAAACTAAAAAAATATAAGTTGGTTATTTTCAACATTAATTAACCACATGTCGAACGAACAAGTTTTTCGTATTCTATGAAACGGAACGTGTGTAAAACATGTTTCGTTTCCAAAGGTCTATTGAGAATGATAAACATAGTAAGATAGTTTTTTTTCCTGGCTTTATTTGAAAATTCAATTAAGTGATACGAATAAAGCAAAAAATATGCAATTTTTTAAGAATATTTACGTCACTAGACGCGTTAGTAAAATTTCAGGTCAAAACTGGTCATGATTCTTTACAAAAACATTCAAAGTGATGTTGAAGTAATCTCAATTAAACGATTTATGAGGAAAGTAGATGGCAAACTCACGCCATTGGGCACTATAACGGTAACGTTTGCCGCAACATCACTGCCCCAACATGCATACATTGAAATGTTTAGATACCCTGTACATATTTATATACCACCTCTGCTACAGTGTTATAAGTGTCTGAAATTCAATCACTCGGCGAGAGCTTGCCGTGGGGAACAAATGTGTTCTTCCTGTGCTGGTCAGCACGCATATAAAGAATGTGAAATTGATGAAATTATTTGCATAAACTGTAGTGGCAACCATCTCGCAATTTCCAGGGATTGCCCAATAAAGAAACAAAAGATGGAGGAAAAAAAGAAGAAATTCCTCAACCAAAACCGTTCATATGCCAGTGTGGTGAGTACACCTCCCCCAACTATGTCCAACAATGTTTTCCCAGCTCTGAAAAAGTCAAATGAAAGGACTTTGGGTGAGAACTCAAAGTCATTTGCTGAAGAAATTGTAAATAATGATATAATTATAAATGCCATTGTTAAATCATTAATTGGTCTTGGTAATAATAAACATAATGTTCCAATCACAAATAAAAGAATAAAAGAAATGTTATTAGCTAATTTAATTATTAAATGATGGATACATTTTTAAATATAGCACAATTTAATATACAAAGCTTACAGAGTAAGAAGGCCTTATTAAAAACATTTCTCTCAGAACAAAAAATAGATATATGTCTGTTGAATGAGACTTGGCTTAAAAATAATTCTGTAATTCCTCGTTTTACGTCATACAACTTTATACATAAAAATTCTGTTAATGCACACAATGGAGTAGGTATCTTGATAAATCAAAATTTAGCTTATAATGTTATAGATACAACTTTTTATGAGTCAGTCCAAAATATATGTATTTCAATAGAGACTTCCATAGGTAGATTGCATATCTTATGTGTTTATTGTCCTCCCAATAGCAACAGTTTTGATAGTAATAAAATGAGAAAGGTGCTTCTTGAAATTCCCAAGCCATGTCTTATCATGGGCGATTTTAATGCACACCATATATTGTTTGGATGTCATACAAACAATAATAGGGGTAACAGTTTATATAATCTTATTGATGAATTTGACATGTGTGTTTTAAATGATGGCAAGGCCACTACTGTTCAATATCCAAACAGGAATCCATCAGCTATTGATCTAGCCCTGGTTAGTTCAGCATTAGCTCCTCTTTGTGAATGGCAGGTTCATGACGATCCTATGGGCAGTTATCACTACCCAACCCAGGTAGTTTTAAATGTAAAGCCATCAACATATGAAGTCAGACCTGTGGAAGAAAAATTTATTTATAGTAAAGCAGATTGGTCTAAATATTATGAATTATCAGAAACTTGTTTCTCTCATTTGAACATAGAAAACATAGAACCTCTTGATCTGTATGATAATTTCGTAAATATTTTAAATGATATACGAATAAAAACAGTCCCTAAACAAAAATCTAACCATACTATGCAAATTTTAAGAAAACCAGCTCCTTGGTGGAACCAAACCTGTAATGAGGCCGTTCAAAAATCTAAGAAAGCTCTGTTAGAATATAGAACTTCACCAAGTATACCAAACTTCATAAAATACAAAAAGCTTGATGCTCAAAAGAAAAGAACATTAAAAGAGGAGAATATCAATTCATGGCATGACTTATGCAGTAGTTTTAATAGAATGACACCTGTTACAAGAATATGGGGTTATATTAAAAAGTTTAAAAGGATAGGCTCCTCTTCTAACAAATATTTGAATGATGATTGGGTACCTCAGTTCTTAGAAAACTTATCAGACATATCAGTATTAAATGAAAATAGCATAAATGACATTTTAACAGAGTCTGTTGAATCCGAGTCTAACTGCTTCCTTATAATCAATTAACAATAAATGAATTGCATATAGCACTTAAGAGTAGAAAAGATACAACCCCAGGTCTAGATAACATACCATACATCTTAATAAAAAAGTTACATCCTAATGCCTTACAAATTTTATTAAATGTTTATAATAAACTTTGGAACAGTCTTCTTATACCAGAATCATGGAAAACTCAATGCGTCATTCCAATTTTAAAGCCCAATAAATCTGTATATAGTCCTTCATCCTATAGACCTATATCTTTATCATCTTGCTTAGGTAAGCTCTTTGAAAACATTCTTAGGTTACCCTTGGATTATTTTGCTGAAACTCAAGATAAGTTACCGAATATACAGTATGGATTCAGAAAGGGCAGAAGTTGTTCTGAAAGCTTTGTATCATTCATATCAGACCTTAAGAAGGCTAAACTCAGTCACTCTAACGTCATATGTGCTTTTTTAGATGTCAAAGGTGCTTTTGATAATGTTAATATTGAATGCCTAATTCGTGTTTTACATGAATTGGGTTTACCAAGTAAGATCTTAAACTGGATTTTTAAATTTTTGTACCAAAGAACATTGTATGTTAAATTTAATAATAAGCTACATGGCCCTAAGTTGGTTAGTAAAGGCACAATGCAGGGTGCAACACTTTTTCCCCTGTTGTATAACTTGTATACATCTCAGATTCTTAGATATGTGAATAGTTCCCAAGTCAAAATATTACAATTTGCTGATGACTTGCTTTTATACACAACAAATCAAAATTTAAATATGGCTGTTAACAATATGAATAGAGCCTTGGCTCAATTACAACATTATTATAGTAATATTTTAAAATTAGATATAAGTCCAGAAAAAAGTTCAGTGTTATTATTTAGTAAAGAATTATTGGCACAGTCCAATGTAAATATTGTATATAATAACAATTTGATTCCTATTGTTAATCAGCATAAATTTTTAGGTGTTATCATAGATGATAAACTGAAATTTGATAAACACATTGACTACATCTGCCAAAATGCCATGAAAAGTATTAATGTCCTTAGGAGTTTAGCAGGAACTTTTTGGGGTTCTGACCCAAAAACTCTTAATATGTTATATAAAAGCATAGTCAGGAGTCATTTTGATTATAGTTGCATAGCTTATATGAATGCAAGTACCACTTTGTTACGAAAACTTGATGTTATACAAAATATGGCTCTAAGAATAATTAGTGGAGCAATGCGCACCACCCCTATAAATTCTATGGAAATTGAAAATGTTATACCTCCTTTATCCCTGAGACGTTTACAGCTGGCTGAGAGATTTTGTCTCAAAGAGTTATCCTGCAGTAATGGTACGGTTCTTGATAATATTGACTATCCTCTAGAGGTCACACAGTCAGCTGTAACATCCTCCATATCAGCAAATACTGTTATGTAATTACACGTTTATGAAATTTCAACCATTTTAGTTAAAGTAAAAAACTTGACAAGAGACATGTATATAAAAAATCAATGGCCAGTGTATGAATTCCCATATAGTAATTTATTAGCTTATTTTGATATCAAGTGCTTGTTAGATACTGTTAAAAATAAATATGATTTCTTTGAAGTTTTGAGTGACAAATCAAATTTCTATATCATTTACACAGATGGGTCTAAAACCAATGATTATATTAAAGCAGCATATTATGACCCACAAAAGAAAGTAACCAAATGTTTTAAAATGCCAAACAATTGTAGCATTTTCACTGCAGAAGGTTGGGCTATACTAGCTGCTTTAACATATGTAAATAGTATTGTAAATACCAATGAACATAGTGTAAGCAGATATGTAAATAGTGTAAATAATATATTAATAGTAAGTGATTCCAAGAGTGTGTTATCTAGTTTAAGTAATTGTAACTTGAGTTATAAACAAAATTACATAGTACATAGAATTAAGTACACTGTACAAAAGTTGGGAAAACACGTAGAATTTTTGTGGGTTCCATCTCACAGTGGCATAGCTGGTAATGAGGTTGTAGATCTGGCGACTCGTCAGGATCACGACGAGGATCTTACGGAATCTTTCAAGGTCCCTTTCACGGATTATTATCAACTACTTAAAAGTTTATTTAAGAAGATATGGACAGATTATTGGAACGCAACGCTGGAAACAAAAGGAAAATGGTATGCAGAATTACAGAAAGACTTACCAACAACGCCGTGGTACAGCAAATTCAAATATTCCAGTAGAAAATTCATAACTGTCATTAATCGCTTGCGCTTTGGTCATTGTTTAGTCCCAGCACATCTCAACAGGATGAGAATCATTGGTGACAGCAAGTGTACTTTTTGCTCTGAAGAAAATGCGGATATAAAACACGTTATATTTGACTGTGGATCGTTTGCCATGCAAAGACTAAGGGCGGGTTGTTTCACCGACACTTAACGCACGCGTAATCGTCAAAAATGGCGCTAATCATTGTTAAAGCAAAAAATGGGTTGTTTCACAGAATGTCAGCGTTAACGTACGTAAAAAATTAACGATTACGGTAACAGATGGTGTGAGCACTGGTTAACGTAACTTTAGTTGCGTCAAATAGTAAAACAACATGGACTCTCTTTTGTATTCGCCCGTTTGGTCTTTAATAGACGATAGTTCTTCATCTGATGATGATTCAAATAGTGTGGAAAGAAAGAAAAAAGTCTTTAGAACGCGTATTAATAATTTAAGCCTTTGGGATGAACAGGAATTCATCGCAAGATACCGTGTATCTAAGGAAGTTGCTATATTTTTAACACGCCAAATCGAAGACGAAATAAAATTGGCTACAGAAAAGTAAGTAACCTACCAAAATAGAAAACCTATTATGTATCATCATTAGGCACTTTAAATTTAATTTATTTGTCCGCAATATTTCAGAAACTTGGCAGTAAAACCCATAGACCAGGTACTTGCAACGCTGCAATATTATGGCTCAGGATCTTTCATGAGATGTGTTGGTGATATGTCAGGCTTGCATAAATCAACGGTATGCCGTATTATTCATCGAGTGACTCGGGCTATCGCTAAATTACGCCCTCAATATATTAACCTGCCAGCTGATGAGGAGGAGAGATTGGCAGTTGCAACAGAATTTTACAAAATAGCTCGATTTCCGAAAGTACTGGGTGCCATTGACTGTACTCATGTTCAAATTCTTTCTCCAGGTAAGGATGACCATTTATTTTACTATTAGGTATTACCCTATTACATTAATAGGTAGAGTAACATTGTTTAATTTTTAAAGGTGGTGATAATGCAGAAGATTATAGAAATAGAAAAGGGTCATTTTCAATTAATGTCCAAGTGGTTGGAGATGCAAATTTATACATAAGAAATATAGTTGCAAGATGGCCAGGTTCAGCACATGACAGTCACATTTTTAATAGCTCGACTCTAAAGTGCAGATTAGAATCTGATGAATTTAATAATTATTGGCTTATTGGGGATTCTGGTTATGCTTTGAGACCATATATGCTCACTCCATTAAATGATCCTCAAACTCAGGCAGAAAAATATTATAATGAAAGCCAAATACGAACGAGAAATACAGTCGAAAGGTTGTTTGGACTTTGGAAACGACGATTCCCGATTATTGGAACCAAATTACGATCCAAAATAGGTAATATCCAGCACATCATTGTTGCAACAGCAGTACTGCACAACATATGTCGAAAATTTAATGTTGCACAACCACCAGAGTATGTCCAATTAAATGAAGAAATACAAGAAGCAAACAACAATATATCAAATAATAACGCAGACTCAACTGCAAGGAATAATTTAATTCAAAATTACTTTAGCAGGTATTACTACTATTATTAAAAATCTAAATAACAGGATTAAGTGAAACAGTCTACATTAGTGTAATGACTTTTTATACCTAATAAATCGTAACTACTTTTAAATTACAGATTCACATAATTGTCGCTGGTGTGGGAAATGGGTGTTGGAAATCTGGTGATGGCTATAATTAATTAATTGCATGTCAAGGGGGTTGGTATAGTTGTTAAATAACATTAAATTGTATACTTGATTTATTACTTCTTTAATAAACTTATTTCTAAAAGGAGTTTTTCTTTCTGAATTTCTAATATCTCCATTTCCTTTTCATATTTTGCCTTTTCCTCCTTTCTTTTTTCCATCATGTGTTTCATTTGCATCTGATAAATATTATCACCTTGTTCTATAGTTTTTGCAAGAACTTTGGTTTTAAGGTCATGGCAAGCTTGGTACTTATCTTGAAGCGTTTTACGAATACCTGAAAGAAAACATGAAATGATTATTTATAAATAACATCTTTTATAAAATGGTGTATCATAATAATTTTGATGACTCTATTGTATTGTACTTACGAAGTGGTTTTGATACTGGTGTTCTGATTAAAGCTGTTGGTGATTTTGTGTCAAACACATTGTCAAAAGCATCAACCACGTTGATGACCTGTAAATAACATTATAAAGTTTGATTGAGTAATTTTATTAAATGCTATGAAATAAAATACTTTAGTTAAATAAACTCTATTATCTTACATTTTCAGTAGGATTATTATTTTCTTTATGTTCATCGGCTTGGATATTGCTCACTTCAATACTTTCATTGAAAATTATGACCTGATGAAAGACAAAAGTTATTAATAAAGTAGTTTTTATCATTCTTAATGTATATGAAATAGGTAAGTATATAGATTTTAATGAATGTGTGGTACTTATGGCATACTGATGTATTTATGTAGGTACTATAATTTGACACTTACTTTTTGAGATTGAGAATCTTTTGAAGTTGTAACAGTAGGTTGCATCTCAATGAAGTCGTCATCAACAACACTTGCTAGACCATCCATAGATATTGGCATTAGATTGCGGAACCACTCCGTTTCTGGCTGTACAGGAGATGTAGGTGGCCCACCCCCAGTTCTTATTCTGGACAGTCTTTCTTGACTGGCATCCTAAAATGGAAACAATGTACATACATAATTTGTTAAGGTTTTATTAACACCATGATAATATGATCTATGTTGAAAATGTGTGGAGAAGGCATGTATCTTAAATTAAATAAATGAATAATAATGACAATTACCTTACGAGCAATCCGTTTCATATTGTCAAACTTTGCTTTCAACTGTCTTAAAGACCTAGGTTGGTCTCCACCGGCATTAAACTCTGCATGAATTGCAGCCCAAGTTCTGTTTTTTTTTAAATTACTAGTATTGTCTGTTTTTTTACAGAACAATATTTCTTTATATTTTTCAATCAGCGCTTGAAAGCGAGCCTTTTCGTGTTTGGAAAAGTTTACAGCCCGTTCTCTGGAAATAAAAAACCACGTGAAGTCCAGCAATTATAAGAAACGAGTGTTTGTTAGATTGTAACGTTTCACAAATATTACTTACTTAGGTGAAAAAGTATCCATTTTACGTCAGAATATACTAATACTTTTCAGTATTGAAGAGTTCAGTCTATAAAATCACACGCGATAGAAAAACGTACACAATAACATAACAATTTTACTGACAGGACAGACAAAATTTGACGTGAACGTTCAAATGTTGCCATATTAGATAAATCTCCCATCGATTTTTATTGGGAAAACATGTTGCTTTCTACTGGCAACCCTGTTAACTATAACATCCAGTTTTTTATGCTATGAAACAACGCTTCGTATTTAACGAACGTTAAAGATCTTTCGTAATCGTTACTTTTTGACGTACGTATGTTACGTTAACCAACTGTTTGATGCAACCGGCCCTAATACTTGTCAGTGAAATCAGTGACATTGCAGAACAAAACCACACTATTACTATACTCTATGCAGTAAACATATGGAACAGTATGGAAACTAAGTCCATTTGTTGAAATAATTACCTACGCTCCAGTAGAGAGTTAGGGTTGTCACTTATAATGTTTGTAATAAGACAGTGTTTTATTGGAACGAAGTTCTTTAACACGGCTTGCGGTAGGAGTTGACTGGGATAAATACTCACGCGTAGTGCATGTTATTCCATGCGACTTTCTTCTTTGGTCAAAATGTAAATAATGCCATTGTAAAAAAAAAAATACTGAGTATTGTTTATCATTTCTATGCCATTTTATTCTATTTCAATTATAATATCTGCCCTATTTGATGAAGGATTTCTGTAAGTATGTTGAAAAATTATTGTTACCTACTTATTTTGTGAAGTAAGTTCCTATGTGTATGTTTCGAAGGGTAGATTTCCTTTGCCAAGACTAGAATATAATGTTGTCGTCAAATTATAGTCATTTATTTTTTCATACTCATAAGAATTCATTTATTCTATATGTTATATAAATTATAATACAATATAAATTACAATCAGTATTCGGTATAAGGATTTAATACTAGTATTAAAAATCCCACGAGCGCTATCTAGAGAGCGTAAGCGAAAAGTCATAGGCATTATAATAGCGTAGGTATTATCTATGAACACGGCACCCGCCACTGAGAGGACCGCGAAGGTCCCTTAGCGGCCTCGTAGATGCGCGCGTCTGTGTGAGTGTGCCGTTTCGATCGTTTGTTCGTAGTTTCTGTACTGTTCCATATTTCTACTGTGACAAAACTCTCTAAGGCCCTGTTTCTCAATCATCAAATAAAGTTTATCTGACAGTTAAAATATAAACTGGCTAAATTAAATAACCAATTTAATATGGCATGCATTTTAAAATAGCTACTATTCAATTTGTTTGGTTCATAGGTTTATCTGTCAGATAAGGTTTACTTGGCAATTGTGAAACAGGGCCTAAGTGTTCCCCGCCACGTTCAGGAATTACTTTCCAAAACGGTTTATTTTAATCCACTATTTCGATATATATTGAACACTGTAGAAAAAATTTAGTCTTAATTGAATTGTAATTTTTTTGTTTTCTCTTTGTTTATTACCAACTTATTTTTATTTTAATTATTGTTTTTTGTTACGTTTAGACAATTTCATTGTCACTCAGATGTACCTAGCTCATATGTATGAGCGGTAGAACCCATTATGAACTTGTAGTATTTTTATATGATTACGGCTGAAGGACATGTATCCATGGTCATGAATAAAGATTAAAAAAAAAATAATGGCGTAATTTGATAATCATACAAACAATAAATAAATACGTAGTTTTCTGGTTACTTAGCGATGATAGGTGATGTGTTTGGTACCTTTTACCCTTAATTTATAATTCCGTCGCAGTTTATATACTAGTAATAATAGTAATAGTATAATAACACATAGGTACCGTCATTTTATCGCTGATTTTTATTTATTACTCAGCGCGCGTAATACGTGGTGACACCAAAGCGGCACGATCGGCACTAATCGGCGGGTAAGACCTTATAGGCCAACTTACAGTTGGCTGATATTTTTTGACACGTTTCCGCGCATCTGATGCTCTATCTAGACATTATATAATCAAAGGTTTGGCCCTGTTAACCAGTCTATGCTGTTAACAGCGTTACCTTCTCTCTCTTTATAACACAGCAAAGTTTCGTTACAAACGGGAGCTCTCATTCACTCTGAAGCCCAATATAAGTAATTCTATATATTATCTATGACCTGGCGTTTCACGTTCCGTCGTAGAGTCGTAGACAGAATACTCTGTCTACGCGTTCCGTTGACAGTGGAGGTTAATTAATTTTATCATATTATGTCTTTAATTGGTCTCAAAGTGTTCATGGCAGTAAGATCTGGCCAGTCTTAAATCATAGCTGCCCAATGTGAATAATATCAGATTAATGCAATTTTTTGTCTATTTATGTTCTTTTAGATTGCGTATTGCACCAGTTCGTTCTCTTCATTCATTTTGTTATTTATAATTTTAATAAACTCTACTGTGGTGAACCTCTTTCTCTATCACCATAGATACTTTTTCATTCTTCATATTGTCATAGGAATGTTTGTCATACTATGTCATGTTTTGCTAATTAAAACCTACTGTATAGGTTTTGGCTATTATTACAATTTAATTAGCAAACAAAACGACTATACCCCATGGATAAATATCTACGACCTGAGAGGTTCGATGGTGACCCGTCCCTAAGCACGTCGGCCACGGAATGGGCTCACGGGAAGAAAACGTTTGTCAACTTTCTTGCAGCGCAGGACTCAACCACTACTACTGATAAGGTCAAGCTTACCGTACTTATTAACCATGTGTCACCTAACGTATATACTCACATAAGCGAGTGTGAAACATACGAACAAGCGCTTACTCTCTTGAATAAAATTAATGTTAAACCAAATAACATCTTGTATGCTCGCCACGCTCTCGCCACTCGGAGACAAGGTAGTCACGAGACTATCGACACCTACATCCAAGCCTTGAAGAACTTTCCAAAGATTGTAATTTTTCTGCTGTCGATAGTAAGACGAATCGAGACGACAATATTCGCGACGCTTTCATAGCTGGCATCTCCTCAACAAAAATAAGAGAACGACTCCTTGAAAACCTAAGCCTAACGTTGGACGAGGCGCATAACCAGGCACGCTCTTTAGAGATGGCTGAAGTCAATACGTTACACTACAACAACACTTCACTGAATGCTGTTACCGAAAACATCCCTGGTCAAACTTCTATCTACAGTGGAAATACGAGCACCTCTGCAGCTACGCCGACGCCGACCTTTCAAAACCGCTCAAATCGAAAATGTTTCTACTGTGGAGGACTTGTGCACCCACATAAGTCATGCCCCGCCTTCGACGTGACGTGTCAACTATGTAACAATGAAGGGCATCTCGCTAAAGTCTGTCGCAGTAAAAACACACCTAACGCTGCCACGTTTGACCAGGACAATGTCACCGCCTGCATCGTCGCCGCATCACCGTCGTCCCTGCATAAAGCTATTGTTCCTGCGTACATAAAAGGCATTAGAGCTGCAGCACTTCTAGATACAGGCAGTTCTAAAAGCTTTATTAACTTTGAATTTTCCAAACTATGCTCTCTGAAGATGAAATCTAGTCAGCAGGTGATATCTGAAAGGAGAAACCTGCCTTACGCTTACCTTGGGAAAACACACATACGAAAATGTTCAACTGCTTGTTATAGAGAACTTATGCTCAGACATGATTGTAGGACATGACGTTTTAGAAAAGCATTCTTCCCTCGAATTCGCATTTGGTGGCCCAAAAGAACCTCTCGTCGTCTGCAACGTAGCTGAAGCATCCGTCCCTGAGGTGCCTTTATTCGCCAATCTATCTCCAGAATGCAAAACAATTGCTATAAAGTCTCGAAGATACAGCGATGATGACCGACGTTTTATTGAGGAGGAGGTGAAGAATCTCTTGAACGAAGGAGTTATCGAAGAGAGTCGGTCACCATGGCGAGCACAGGTACTGATCACTAAGAATGCAAATCACCGGAAACGCCTAGTAATTGACTAGTCCAGAACTATAAATCGATTCACAGAACTAGACGCCTATCCACTTCCCTGTATAGAGGAATTGGTATCAAAAGTGGCTAGTATTCTGTGTTTAGTGCCATAGATCTAAAAGGCGCCTATCATCAAGTTTCTATCTTACCAGAAGAAAGACCATACACTGCGTTTGATGCAGTTGGAAATCTATACCAGTTTCGACGTATTCCTTTTGGAGTCACAAATGGAGTTTCCCGCTTCCAAAGAACCATCGATTGGCTTACTCGAACGGAAGATTTGAAAGGAACATTTGCATATCTCGCCTATATAACAATTTGCGGCAAAACGCTAGAGGAGCATGACCATAATCTACAAAAAATTTAAACAAACTTCTATCAACATACTAGGCTATACAATCGCTAACAATATCATCAAACCTGACAATGATAGATTAGAACCTCTTCTAAACTTACCTCCTCCTCAGGACTTGCCCAGCTTGCGAAGAGCCCTAGGTAAGTTTGCCCATTACTCAAAGTGGATATCAAACTTTTCTGAAAAGGTACATGAACTAGCAAAGACCAAGACTTTTCCGTTGAGTACCAATATGACTAAAGATTTCCAAGAACTTAAAAAGGCCATAGTCAAGTCTTGTGTTCACGTCATTGACAATAATTTATCATTCACTGTAGAAACTGACGCCTCGGAACACTCCATTGCAGCAACTCTTTCACAGGCTGGTAGGCCAGTAGCCTTCTTTTCGAGGACACTTAACTCCTCTGAACAAAATCATTCAGCAATCGAAAAGGAAGCTTACGCTATTGTTGAATCCTTAAAAAAATGGCGGCATTTCCTTATAGGGAAATCATTTATGCTTATTACAGATCAGCGTTCCGTTGCTTTCATGTTCAACACTAAGCACACCAGTAAAATAAAAAATGAGAAAATACAGCGCTGGCGATTGGAACTATCTCCATATAAATATGATATCGTATACAGGCCAGGCTTGCAGAATCATGTAGCGGACGCCCTCTCTCGTGTCTGCGCCATCGTTTCAACACCAGGAAAGCTACGATCACTCCATGAAGCCCTTTGTCATACAGGCGTAACCAGAATGGCACATTGGATTCGTTCCAAAAACTTAGCTTACTCGATTGAAGAGATAAAAAGCATGACAAAGAACTGTCGAATCTGTTCAGAAGTAAAGCCTAGATTCATTACAGCTGACCCGCAAAACTAACTAATTAAGGCTATGGCATCTTTCGAACGACTTAGCATGGATTTTAAGGGACCTGTACCATCTAAATCGCAGAACAGATTCATTTTAACGGTAATCGATGAATACTCCCGTTTTCCATTCGCTTTTCCGTGCCCTGACATAAGCGCTAAAACTGTAATTGAGCATTTAGATAGCATTTCTGTCATGTTCGGAACGCCAGCTTATGTGCACTCAGATCGAGGGTCATCATTTTTATCGGCAGATGTTAAAGAATTCTTACACTCCAGACAAATAGCGACGAGCCGCACAACACCATACAACCCTCAAGGCAACGGCCAAGTTGAAAGACTCAATTCTACGCTCTGGAAAACTGTACAGTTGGCATTAAAAACTAAAAACTTACCGATAGAGAGTTGGGGGGAGGTCCTACCGCGAGCGTTACATTCCATACGTTCGCTCTTGTGTACTAGCACAAATTGTACGCCACATGAAAAAATGTTCCAACACTCACGTAGATCGACAAATGGAGATTCCATTCCTACATGGCTAACGGACTCAAGCAGAGTGCTTATGCGACGTTTAGTTCAAAAAACGAAATATCAACCGCTAGCCGAAGAGGTGGAGGTACTAGAAACTAACCCCACGTATTCGTACGTTCGAACGATGGATGGTCGCGAGACTACTGTGTCCAACCGCCATTTAGCGCCTTTGGGATGTGATATAGAAGATATCCCCACAATTGACGAGTCTGTAGATGCCGAGCCCGAAAGATCGCACTCTCCTTCACCACCATGTTCACCGACGACGGTTTCGCCGTCATCACCAACACAATACTATTCGCCACCAGTCTCGCCACCAGAGACTCCTTCGTTACCGCCACCATCTGAGGTTTTGCAAGGAGTACCGGAGCAAACGAGATTGGACGCAAACGAGTCCGCAGTCGCTGAGCTACCCCGGAGGTCCACTAGATCACGGGATCCGCCAAGGTACCTACGTGATTACATCTGGCCGGGGTGAATGTGGTGAACCTCTTTCTCCATCACCATAGATACTTTTACATTCTTCATATTGTCATAGGAATTTTTGTCATACTATGTCATGTTTTGCTAATTAAAACCTACTGTATAGGTTTTGGCTATTATTACATGCTATTATGCTGGATTTTTTACATGAAAAAAAACCGGCTAAGTGCGAGTCAGACCCGCGCACGAAGGGTTCCGTACTATTATCTATAACAAGTAGAGCAACGTGAACGTCATGTCTCACAAGCATGACTCATAATACCATAGTAAGGGCATACGCCTTACTAAGCATTTATTTGTCATTCCACGGGCGGAATTAAATTGAAAAATGAATATCTCCTAAAATATTGGCTGTAGAATGCTCAATGTGGACTTATTTTTTTCCTGAAATATTCATCTACAAACCGATTCAACAAAACTTAACATTGGAGATGAAAAATATGTTCTCCCACACATTCTACCTGCAAATTTAAGTTGGTTCGCACAATATTGAGTGATTTTCCAAGTTATTTTATAAAAGACGAAAATTGACCATTTTAGGTTCAGTACATTCGGAGATAACCCCTTATCTCCGAAGAACTGAACCTAAAAAGGTCAATTTTCATCTACTTTCTTGAATAACTTGGAAACTATTCATTTGAAAATTACAAAACAAAGTATAGGTATATCTTCACAACACGACCTTCTATTTGATATGTCACACGATGCAGTTTTTGAATATAAATATATATTATTTTTAATTTTCTACCTACCCCCCTACACATGGTGTTCACTTCACGCAGTGGTATGAATACACCACTGAGTTTCAAGGGTCACAGAAATTGATGTGTACCAAATTTCAACAGCTTCAACTTAATCGGTCTAGTAGATTGAAAAAAAAAAAACTGGTATTTTTGTGTTTCTTAATTCCTTGGGTCTCATTACGAAGTGTGGTTGGTATCTTTTTGTATTTAAGAACGTAAGTAATATTCATAAAGTTGTTTTGGTGTACATCAATCTATTCATGACATTTAACTAGTCGGCAATTATATTTTTGAGCCGTTTGGTGTTGCTCTTGCTAAATGTTTAGTTGACACTTAGCGTGACCCAGGGGCTGGCTTTTACTTCAGACTGTGCTTCGGACCATGGACATAGAAAAGTATTCGGACAGAGGATAAGTATTGCCATACAACGTGGCAATGCTGCCAGAAAAGTACTCTGTGGCTGCCAGTCTATTGGGTACCCTCCTAGTCGATAGCGATGCGGACGAGATTTTTGATGCTATTTTGTAGTTAGGAGGATTTTAGTTTATTTTTAGGTTATGTGAATATACAAAGTGAAGCAGGACGATTGACATTCCTTTAAGCCACCTATAAAGTATTATGTTCTTTACCCGTATACAAAAAATCAATCAAATCCAACGAATACTTTAGCCACAGGAAATTATTTTTCATTTTCTTATTTTTAACATGCTGTAGATCTGAGTCCGTAATAATAGGTAAACATTGTAAGGTCAAGGACCTGTGCAAAAACGTAGGTACGATTTGTTGCGAACGCGCAACTTGGTGATTTGTTGTTCAGCGACTAAAGTACCTACCTACGCACGTCCCGCACCGCAACTGCCCGCTGCACCCCGCACCACGCCGCGTAATCGGTCAGTGACTTTTCGTAGATAAAGCGTGTTTACTTTTTATGCAGTTGATTTTGATATTTATTTTGTTTGACAATTGCAATCCACATTGTATATTTAGATATAAAGCAATTTAGATAAAATAATTTATTCATTCTCATTTTAGCTGGAACCGCCTGTATTATAACTCTATGTCAGTATACCATTTTCTGTAGAATGCGTTTCATGCTCGGACCAAGAATCGAATTGGATTCTTGGTCCGAGGCATGGACTTATTATACAAACGTTTGTATAATAAGTCCATCATGGTCCGAGGTTTCATGAAAGAATTCCCTTCGCCGTAATGTTGGCATTACGGAAAATCAGTGTTGCTATATTTTTAGCATAATAATAAAAAAGCAAATATAATTTAATATCCTAATGTTATACTAATATTATAAAGCTGAAGAGTTTGTTTGTTTGTTTGTTTGTTTGTTTGAACGCGCTAATCTCAGGAACTACTGGTTCGAATTGAAAAATTCTTTTTGGGTTGAATAGACCATTTATAGAGGAAGGCTTTAGGCTATATATCATCACGCTTAAGCCAATAGGACCGGAGCAGCGATAAAGAATGTTTTAAAATCGGGGATTCCACGGGGACGAAGTCGCGGGCAGCAGCTAGTTGATAATAAATATTAATTGAAATTATAATAACATTCCGTTTTTAATTGATTTACGTAGTTTTAATGAAATTCTATTGCTTAGTATTAATTCCTTGAATTCGTGGCAAAATACTATCTTGTTTAGTCTATGGTGCGATCCTCTATAAAAAAGTTGGCATTTTGGCAATAGCAACACTGTTATAGACGTCAGGGCCTGACGTCACTTCAAGTGACACTGACAAGTGACTCACTTCTCAGTGTCGGTTCATCGGGTGTCAGTCATAATGAGAGTATTTTCTATACAGATATTTTCTATTAAAAATATAAAACTATATAAGAGTACTTTTTCTATATATGTATAGGTGTTAGGTCAGTCATCGTTTCACTACCATGGCATCTCCTAAGCCCTATGCTTCTGTGTCTGAAGAGTCGAGTGATGTGCAAGTGTTGAACTCAAATGAGCCGCATTATCACGGCCTCCTCTTCTGTGCCTGTGCCTACTTGTAGTGCGCGAATCATGGACTCAATAGAGCCGCTTGTGCCTACTGCACGATTAGAAGTGTTGGACTCAAATGAGCCACTTGTGCTCCCGTGTGTCTTCGGTCCTCGACGAACCGGTTGCTGGTCCCTGTTGTTTTACCTTCATGGTAATCGCACAATGTGCTGGCTGTAGAGAATTTATGGTTTTAGTTTTTTTTGAAGTGTTGTCGCCTAGCAACCTTGATTGATATTATATTCTGTCTTTTAGTTCTGTCATGTAAACATTATACTTTTCTTGTTATTTGATATATTCTTATTTAGGCAATAAACCCATTATTTCGAGCGCTGTGTTTATTTCACTGGACAATAAACATCAGGTTATGGGCCCAAGTAATATGGGCTGCCTATTTATTAGAAGAATAATCTCATAACAAAAATCTCAAGTCGTGAAAATGCAATCTTCAACTGTTTTGAATTTTGAGAAACTTTCTAGTCAGGACAATAGGCTAGTTGGTAAAATTTGGAAATTAGTTTAAAGCTATAGCTTAGCATCTATTTCACCCCAAAAACATATTATTTTAAGAAAAATAGGTCTTTAACATTAGTATTTTGAGACTTTTGAAATGAATTCAAGACTGTCATGGCGTCTTTCATGACGTACTTATTTGTCTGTAACAGTCAGCTATGTTTTTTTAATAAATTAATGAATTCTGTTAGAATATAGAATTTTATCTATGGCCATACTGGCTGTTTTAAGTTTATGGTATGTTTTAGAAAAAGTAATGTCTGAAAGCTTTTTAAAAATATGTTTTGAAGTTTGGATTTGATAGAGAAAAAGGCGAGCTGGTAGCTAGAGAGTAGCAGGAAATTTTAATAGAATGTTTTAATAATTTTTAGAAAATGTTTTTAAGGGAAAAAGATTAAAGGGAAAGATTAATCTTTTTCTATTTGTTTAATTTTTAAAGAAGGATCCTATTGATGAAGAAGATACCCCACAGCGGTGAGTCTAAAATGCATAACTTTTAGAGGTTATGGGCCTTCGCCACCGTTGTGGTAGGCAATACAAATGAAAAAGAGAGATAGAAAAGCCTGAAAAACGTGTGGAGGAAAATTTTTTTTTTTTTTTTGGAAAAATAAATGAAATTGAAATAATTTAAAAATGGCGGAAGAAATAAATTTATCAAAATTAAAATGCGAAACCGAATACATATTATGGAAACAAAAATTATTAATACTGTTAACATCAAAAGATTTAAATAGGAAAATAATTTCGAGTAAATGGATATTTACAATAAAGCCTGGTGGAAGATATAAGGCAAGATTAGTGGCTAGAGGTTTTCTACAAAAATATAATATTGATTATAAGGAGACATATAGTCCAGTGGTGAATACTACTAGTGTTAGATTATTGTTGGCGATTGCAGCTCAAAAAGGTTTTAAATTAAAACAATTTGATGTAAAAACAGCATTTTTGTATGGAGAATTGGATGAAGAGATTTTTATGGAAATACCATTAGGATATGAAATAAAAGATAAAGAGAATAAAGTTTGTAAATTAAAAAAAAGTTTATATGGTTTAAAACAAGCACCACTTATGTGGAACAAGAGATTAACGGAGTTTTTGAAGAAATTAGGTCTCTTACAATTAAAATCAGATCCATGTGTGTTTGTTAATAAAGAAAATGAAATATATTTGGCTATTTATGTAGATGATGGTATTTTAATTGGTAAAAATGAAATTGATTTAAATAAAATTATTAATAAATTAGAAACAGAATTTGAAATGCGGAAATTTGATGAGATAGAAAAGTTTATAGGGATTGATGTTAAAGTAGAACAAAACTTTATTAAGATTTATCAAGAAAGTTATATAAATCAAATTTTGGAAAAATTTAAATATGAAAACTTAAAAGATAATAGTTATCCAGATATTTTAGTCGATACACATCAAGAGGGGAAAGTGGGAGTTGATGATGTGCATCGTTATAGACAATTGATTGGTTCATTGTTGTATTTAGTGAATAAAACAAGATTAGATCTAGCTTTTCATGTGGGTTATTGTAGTAGGCATCAAGAACATCCTAACGTAAATGACTTTGCTAATATTAAGAATCTTTTTAGATATATTAAAAATACAGTTAGTTGTGGTATACAGTATGTTCGTGGTAACGATTTGACTTTGAAAGCATATTGTGATGCAGACTTTGCAGGTGATCCTGATACTAGGAAAAGTACGACTGGCTTTATAGTATTTTATGGTGGTGGTCCAATTCATTGGTGCTCCCGAAAACAGTCAGTCACTGCTCTTTCCAGTACTGAGGCTGAATATATTTCTGCAGCCGAATGTATAAAAGACCTCCTATACATTCAGAGTTTGATCTACGAGTTGACAAATAAAATACCAAAAACACAATTGTTTGTTGACAACCAATCAGCTATAGTATTGATTAAAAATGGAATTTTGAATAGAAGAAGTAAACATATTGATGTTAAATATCATTTTATCAAGGAAAAGATAGATAAAAATTTATTAGAAATTTATTATTGTGCAACTAAAAACAATTTGGCAGATATACTGACTAAGCCACTGGATAGGACAAAGTTTTTGAGATTGAAACAATGTATAGTGAGTGATACTTAGAGGACATTGAGTGATGTAATGTGTTATGTGGTTATATTAGAATGTAAGGTTGTTGGAGAATTAATTTGAAATTTTAAATGTAAGTTAGTTATGTAAGGTGTTTAGGTTAATTAATTCTAAAGTTTGTTTGTTGTGTTTAGTTAAGTTGGGTGGGTTAATTAAGTTGGGTTTTTAAGTAGGTAGGTGATGAGGATTATATAGGAGGTGTTACTTTAATTGAAATAATATAAAATTCAGAGGGGATGTTAGAATATAGAATTTTATCTATGGCCATACTGGCTGTTTTAAGTTTATGGTATGTTTTAGAAAAAGTAATGTCTGAAAGCTTTTTAAAAATATGTTTTGAAGTTTGGATTTGATAGAGAAAAAGGCGAGCTGGTAGCTAGAGAGTAGCAGGAAATTTTAATAGAATGTTTTAATAATTTTTAGAAAATGTTTTTAAGGGAAAAAGATTAAAGGGAAAGATTAATCTTTTTCTATTTGTTTAATTTTTAAAGAAGGATCCTATTGATGAAGAAGATACCCCACAGCGGTGAGTCTAAAATGCATAACTTTTAGAAATTCCTCGTATTATAAATGAGTCGGTACATATCAAACGAGCCCAAGTCACTGCTAAGCTAATTCTGAGAAATCGATGTTTTCTATTATTGACTTATATGAATCCAAGGAGTAGAGTGCAGCACTTTTAAAACATTTATTATGCGCGAACAAACATAAAAAAAAAAAAAAAAATACAAACATCCGAATTGAGAACCTCCTCCTTTTTTAGAAGTCGGTTAAAAATAATATCCACGGGCAATACTACGAAAGAAAAAGGCAAAACTACAATCAGAAATTCAAATAAACTGGTTTATAATTGGGACTAAAGCACTTTTGATAGTGACATTGTGGATTTAGGCTAGTCTGAAATTAACTATCACTGGACTTAATCAATTATGAAAAAACAGAAAGTGACTTAAGCTGTTTTGATGTAATTGGGTAATAAAGGAACGGACTCAGGGTTGGCTAATATAAACAAATAAAGCACATGCCTAAAATAAAAATCCAAATTTATTTTAGAGACTATAAATAAAGTTACAGCAAGTGGATATTCCAACATGTTTTATTTATTACACAAAATTAAGGATTTCTTCTAACAGGTATTCAGGATTATCATTTACAGCAGTGGTTCCCAAACTTATTTTGTCTACTGCCCACTTTGAGAATAAATTTGAAAAAAAATTTTTTTAGCGCCCCCAGTTTTTCACCTATTTAAGAATCACTATAACTTCAAATTCAATTAATTTATTATTGTGACCTATATATGTATATTAACGGAGAATTCTAAACGAAACTTTTACTATAACCCGCAACTTGAAACCTGAGCGCAGTAGGTAACATACAACGGCGCTTAGGTCTCAAGTTAACTCTTACGGGCTCTACCTGCCAATAAGAATGATATGTACGTCAGGCTGGCCCGGCCCCATGGAATTTAATAATGAGATTGTTATCAATCCAATGTACCCGGGTATACTAATATATGTAACACCTTCATTTTCAATGTAACTCTTTTTAAAAGAAATTACGTGCACTTCTTAGTGGCCGGGCCAGCCTGACGTTTTCAGCCCGGCCACCTTGTTTCCCACTAATCTACAAAAAATACTGGCAATATTGTGCTACAGATGAAATGTACCCTATAATTTATGCATATGTAACACAAAATCGAATCCTAAAATGCAATAGCATACGAAATATTAGCGGTTGCAGGTGGCCGGGCTGAAATTATTTCGTTACTATAAAACAGTAAAACTGCAACACCTACCAAAAAATAATACCAGTACATAATGAGATATAGAGATATAAAATACATGTAACGCTTTCATTTTAAATTATAATACATATTTAGAAAGAATAATCACTTGAAATTATATTTCAGCCCGGCCACCTAAAAGCGGTAATATTCCCTAAAATCTTATGCCAATTTGTACAGTAAAACCTGATACAGCTATGAAATGAAAGTTACATTCGTTTCGTTTTAGTCGTATACCTTTAAGCCTTCTGTTTGACTAGATTATCAAAATCTGAGAAACTTGCCGAAGAGTGACCATCATTTATTAACTAATTTCAGGACATTTGGTTTGTTGAGTGAAACAAAATGCGTTACTATGATATTTTTATTAATAAACTAAGTAGGTAGTATAAATCACACATAATAATTGTTGGATACATAATACCTAAACCTATATATATTTTCTCCGTTTTTGGCTTCACAACATAACCATACAAAGATAATAGTTCACAGACGCTACCACCGATTTTTAGACGGCGCCTGTGTCGCGTCCCAACCTAAGTCGTAAGATATTTTCCCCGAGTAGACAGAATAGATGCGCAAGAGCCGTGTAGTTATCAACACTTCTGACATAATATTTTACGTTTTAATATTACTGTGAGTGTAAAATTTGATCAGTTGTTGCAGTGTAGTTGTTTGTGATGTGATGTTTTTAAGGTAAGTCATAGTTTTGATAAATTAAAATATATCGACAAACAATGTTAATGGGTAGCTAAGTAATTATTTAAAAAAATATACAGGTAAAGTAAAGTAAATCTAAACACTCATTTACTTAATAATAAAACTCCATACAATGCCATCAACTAAATATATTTTATCCTTTCGTTTATAGTCAATAGGTAATAATTTTGGTGATTTACTAACAGTAAGTGTTTAGTTTTTGTGAATCTTATTGTTGTGTACCTACCCTATGTATTTACTTATTATTATTGTGTACTTATTTATTTCGTGAAATCAATAATTAATCAGTTTCTTATTAATTACTGTAAGATTTATATATTGGATTTTAGTGAATTATTCATTGTAATCAGGCAACCGTCGACGGTGTTCGTCTGTACCCGCGCTTCTTGTAACTCCCCCTTGTACGGCCTGCCACAGCGATCCACGTCCCTCGCTCACCGCATTCTTTTCCTCGTCCCGCGACACGCGCCCCTCTCCCCATCTCTATTCTATCTTATATATTTCTAATGTCCCAAAAGTTATAAGTTTTGTGAGAGTAAATTTGATTCTTATGAACATTCTTTGCTTTCTTTCTTTCTTTCTTTCCTTAGGTGCTAAAATATTTTTTAATAGATTTATGTATATACTTGATAATGCATGCAAATGTTACTGCATACACTTATCTTTTTAGGGAATTTGTATTTAAATAAATATTAATGTAGTTATTTAGCCTACATGAATACCTATTACGAAAACCATAGTTAAAATGAATATATTTTATTTCAGTTGAGCGTGCCTACACCATGGGAAAACGTAGTGCGTTAGATATTGTGGCTCAAAAACAAATATTTGAGAAACATAAACGCTTGATCACCACGACAAGATATAGTTCTATTATATACAATACCATAGCAAAAGATATAAACTATGTGATGTCACCAAAAGCACTATATCTCAGCTTTAGAAGAAACTTTTTAAACAACCAGAACTCACCTCGGGCAAAAGATGAGTGCTTCATTAAAAGAAATGAAGATAATACCAATAGTATTATAATTTCGTCAACATCATCATCAGGGTCTTCTCCAGTTATTCAACAAGCAAGCTTACTTCATCAAATTAGTTTTAAATTTCCAATTGATGTTCATGAATGGAAGAAAATTGAACCCTTAAGTTATACGTATAAACGACACGATAAAAATAAACCTAGTGCAAGATATCAGACGTACAGAGCTATTCCCAAATTTAAGTGGTCCGGTCTTTTAAGAAAAAAACTCTGGGAGTTTTATAAGTTACCTTGTACTGTAGCATTTAAAAGACATGTTATTCAAGGCGCTAACATTACATTCTACGGACGTTGCACTCAGTGTCAAGCAACAGTGAAAATTCAAAATAAAGATAAGACTGATCATATTATTGATTTTTTATGTGAAATTGATCATATTCAACCAAATTTTAAGCATAATCCTTTAAAAAAAATACGACTCACTCCGTACTCAAGACGAACATTATCTAAGAAATTAAAATTTGATTCAGCAACAATAGTTAGAAAACAAATAGCGAGTCATGATATGATATTTCAAGATAAGGAACCACCTGTATTGCCATCAGTCGGAGCATTACGCCAAATACGTCATGAAACAAGGAAGCAGAAATGGTACCATACCAATCAAATATTATCTGTTGTCATTATGGCAAATACTTCAACATACTCTTCCGTAATTCAGGAAATTTTAATGAAACCAACTTTTCATATTTACTACTGGTTAGAAGAACAAATAAAATATTACAAACAATATGTTCAAGAGTATGGTCGACCAACCATATCATTAGATGCCACAGGCTCTATAATTAAACCAATTGTGTTACCTAATGGGACTAAATTTACTAAAAGATTATTCTTATATGTTATATTAATAACTGCTGATAGCTTTTTAAAATCTATTCCAATTTCACAAATGCTTAGTGATTCTCACACTAAAAATAGCATTGCGGATTGGTTGGGTAAATGGGCCAGTAATGGAATTATCCCTCCTGCAGAAATAATCACGGACGATTCCTCAGCTTTGATTGCTGCTACAATCCAATGCTTTACTTCATATAAATCTACAAAAGATTACTTAGAAGCTTCTTACAGTGCATTGGAGGGACATACAAATAGTTTGCCTGTAGTATATATGCGAATAGATACAAGTCACTTTGTCAAAACTATTCATAATCTTTCGTGCTTCAATAATACAACAGAAAATGTAAAATTTTTCTTTGTTCGTTGTATTCTTTACATTAAAACAGCAGAGTGTATCGTAGTCATAAGAGAGATAATTGAAAATATGTTAACTGTTATTTTAACTAAATTTTATTCAAAAATTTGCTTTGATGCCCACTGTAATTTGAAAAGAAGAATTCAAGGTATTACAATTGATGAAAAAGATTCTAACAACGCACACAATTACGTAGATGAAGAAAGATTCCTAAATGAGGAGAATGTTTTAGATGTAAGCAATTTTATGGTATGGTTTGATAATATTGTTGCTTGTAAAAATAAACAAGAAGAGGAATCTTGTGAACGCCCCAACAAATTATATTATCCGCCTCTAATATCTACTCTAAAACGTTTATTGGGAAAATTGCCCATGTGGTCAAACGTTATGGCTCCATTATACAATTCAAAAAACAAAAATCCATCGTCTAGTGCATCAGAGGATTATTTTAAAACAATAAAACATTTATTACTCAAAACTAAAGTAAGAAAATACAGGATTGACGAATTTCTAAACATACATATTAATCATTTAAATGGAGAGCTTAATATCGCTGCTAGTGAACTACAAAATAATGAGGCACCGCCCCTTCAAGAGCGAAAGATTAAAATCAAAAAGAATCGTCAAAAAAGAACACACCAAAAACGGTTATTTCCTCAAGATTCTATTTTCAGTGATATGCCAAGTTTTGTAGAAAATTGGAAAGGACAAGCTGAAGAGCCAGTTACCGTACCGATTTATAAAATGTTAAAATTTATAAAAAATGGAAATATTGTAACTGGTTCCACTTTAACAAATACATGTGGTTTTGATGCTGTTACATATTTAATAGCTTATGGTTATATTGCATTTAATAACTTTAAATTAGAAATAGATCAGACTGAAAATAATAATAATATGTTATGTAATTATATACAATTTATAGGTAACAAAAACATATCTGAAGCCGCAGTATACGAACTAAGAAATACCATATGTAAAAAGTACTACAAACTATCCTCGAAAAATACAATAGATATAAATTGTGAATGCAATGTCGCAAATTTGTTTGAACAAATGATTTTAGAATTATTTTATAGCGCTCTATTTACAAAAACATGTACCGAAGAAAAATGTGCATTTCAACTTCAAAGAACAGTACCATTTTTACCCATTAATATGAACGTAATTAAAACATTTGGAATATCAGCCCTAGAAGACTCAATTTGTATAGACGTTATTTCGAAGGATTGTGAACACGATTGCCCGGGCACTGTTTTGTCCAGCTATAATGTAAAGAATATTATATCTTTTGATTTAAATGGAACAGATCAAATAATATTGAACGATATACCTTTATCTATCAAAGTTAGAACTAATATTTATGTGATTGTAGGTGCTATTGAATATGTAGTATTGGGGGAAAATCTAGGACATTATAAATGCCATTTATTTAATCAAGATCTGTGGATGTGTTATGACGATTTACAGTCTAGTGTTAAAAAAAGTAATTTGGATTTAATATTTTTACATTCCTTGACGTACATTTTAGCTTGATTAAATAACATAATCAAGTGATTAGTACGTTTTTATCGATTCTAATAAGCAATATATTTAAATTTGAATTAGTCAAAATACTTATAGTACAAATGCCAGATATAGGCTAGCAATGATTATTATATTAGCATACGTTTAATTATACAAGTTAACATTGTGATTTTTAGCTGTGATTTTAATATTATGTTAAATTATATATACTACATAGCTATATTTCCATTAGCTGCCACTGAAAGAACTATGGTTCTCTCTTTATTTAAGAATTGTTGTAATAATTATATTAGCATAATTTTAATTGAAAGTTTTCAAAACTTTAAATTCAAAGTTGATGTAAAAATCATTATGAAAATCTGTGATTTTTTACCAAGGTATAATAAGTATTTAACCAAAAATTATCTTCTAATATTCTGAATGAATGAATGTTCGATGTTAAGGTAATATTGATATTACTATAATTTTTTGATAACTGTGTTATTATCAATGTGTAACCTTTTTTTACATTATTTATAATTAACAATTGTTATAGTACCTAATTAATATAAGTACAAATGTTGTCTAACTAATTTCAAAAATGATTATTAAAAAAATATGACAATTACCAATTTTGTTTCACTCAACAAACCAAATGTCCTGAAATTAGTTAATAAATGATAGTCACTCTTTGGAAAGTTTCTCAGATTTTGATAATCTAGTCAAACAGAAGGCTTAAAGGTATACGACTAAAACAAAACGAATGTAACTTTCATTTCATAGCTGTATCAGGTTTTACTGTACAAATTAGCATAAGATTTTAGGGAATATTACCGCTTTTAGGTGGCCGGGCTGAAATATAATTTCAAGTGATTATTCTTTCTAAATATGTATTATAATTTAAAATGAAAGCGTTACATGTATTTTATATCTCTATATCTCATTATGTACTGGTATTATTTTTTGGTAGGTGTTGCAGTTTTACTGTTTTATAGTAACGAAATAATTTCAGCCCGGCCACCTGCAACCGCTAATATTTCGTATGCTATTGCATTTTAGGATTCGATTTTGTGTTACATATGCATAAATTATAGGGTACATTTCATCTGTAGCACAATATTGCCAGTATTTTTTGTAGATTAGTGGGAAACAAGGTGGCCGGGCTGAAAACGTCAGGCTGGCCCGGCCACTAAGAAGTGCACGTAATTTCTTTTAAAAAGAGTTACATTGAAAATGAAGGTGTTACATATATTAGTATACCCGGGTACATTGGATTGATAACAATCTCATTATTAAATTCCATGGGGCCGGGCCAGCCTGACGTACATAGAATGATTATTAAAACGCAACTTTATAGTATTAAAACATGGTATCTTTTATTAAAATTAGAACTAAAATAATCTATCCTTATATAAAAACTAATGTGAAGGATGAATCTGATGCTGTTTAATAAGTTTGTTGATATCAGGTTCCAATTTACTCAAGATCAGTCGCAAGTCGTCACGTTCGGTACCTAACAAGCAAACGATTTTAGTAAGCAGTGTTGTCACAGCACTAAATCCACGTTCACATAAATATGACGATGGGAATGCTATCAAGAATCGTTGAACGATCGACCACAATCCAGGGTACAATTGCGGGATCGGTTTTTGTAGCCAAAATTCTTGGTAACTATTTTTGAACTTGATTTTTATTTCCTCGTTTGTTGTCAATTCTATAAGTTCTTCTTCCAGCTGAGGTGACATTGCTGTGTTGACATTTGAAAACGGATCCAACACCCAGTCTGGTATTTCCAAGTTCAAAATGTCTTGGTATCGTTTGGTGAAGTCAATGTGGAGGTTTTCCAAATGTTGGCAGTAGGCAAACAATTCGTCGTTACTGCATGATACTGATAAATTCGGAAAATTGTGAAACTCACGTCTGCCTAGATTCTTTTTGTGTAGAAGCAGTTTGGCTGCGAAAGCAGCAACGTTTTTTGTTTTAATTAAATTTAGTTTATCGCCTTGCAGTTGGAGATTCATGTCGTTGAACAATTTATACAGGTCTGTCATGTAAGCTATATCATTCTTTGATGTTATGAGCTTGTTGTGCAATTCTGTATCTTTAGTTTCCAAGAACTCTATAACAGAATCAAACAGGTTGTAAAATCGAGTCAGACAATTGCCTCTTGATATCCAACGAACTTCAGTATGAAACAACAAACGGTTGAAATCCTCGTCATTAGTAACACAAAGCTGATGAAATAATCTATCATTCAAAGAGCTGTTGCGGATTTTATTGTCTGCACTCTGCTTTGATGACTGCAGTGATTGAAATAGTTTTTCACTTAAGTTTCTAGCAACTAAATGTTGTCTATGAATAACGCAATGTACACCAAGGACATCTGGAATTTTATTTTTTAAGTACGCTATGAAGCCTTTATGGCACCCTGTCATAGCCGAAGCGCCATCCGTAGCAACTGAAATAATATTTTCCAAAGGAATCTCTTATTCGATATCGTATTATGCTTTTTCTCTAAGTCTTGAAAATATGCTACGTTCTTGTCTTTCTTATCTGGGTGCATTTTATTCAAATGATCTTGCAATCTTGAAGGCTTCATTGCTTCATTCGAAAATGTTTTTAGACATAGAAGACATAAAGGCGACGATGGGTTTGTGGGATTTTCAATTAATCCGAATTTAATATATTCCGCACAGTATTGCCGTCTCTTCTTTTTTACTACCGACATTGTTTTGCTTTGAGAAATACGTTCAACTTCGCGAGTAGTGTAGAGGAGGCGTAAGTACTGCTCATCTATTGCACGCGAAACCACAAATGAAAATAAAATAAATATTGCATTGTTTAAGTATATAGGAATGCTTAAGCAGCACGCACCGACAGGAATAAGACAAACATGCATAAACTCGTTTATCTCATTCGACGCTCAATCGTACTCAACAAGTCCGAACAAGTTTCAATGAACCAGCCGACTGATACAGGAATGCACAATTCGGGTTATTTAACAACAACTTGTTAAAACATGGCAGATATCTACGAGTACTAATAACTATTAAAATGCGAAAGAGTGTCCGTTGCCTTTTTACGGCCGAAACCAATAACCGATCTATCACATACTGCAGATAGAAAAACAAATGAAACAACAGAAAAATTATATAGGTTTTCTGTTGTTTCATTTGTTTTTCTATCTCCAGTATGCGATTGATAGGTTATTGGCTTCGGCCGTTATTTGTTTGTTTGTGTCTACTTTCATTACGAAACGGAGCGACCGATTGACATTGACATGATTTTAATTTTTTCTATATTCAATAAAATAGGACAGATATATGAACTACGCGGAGAGAAATATAGAACCGAGTTTGAGCAATCTTTTAATTTTTATGCATATTAGTTGATGTTCACAAGTTGTTTTTGAGAGTTGAGAGATCATGCAGTCGTTGTCTAAGAGGCCTACTAGCTAAATAAAATTACAAATCACCCCCCAGGCCTCTACACAACGCCCCCATTTTCTTTCTGGGTCTCTAACCGCCCCCCTTGAGACCTGCAGCGCCCACAAGGGGGCGTTATCGCCCTTTTTGGGAAAGACTGATTTACAGCATCATCATCGTCTTGGGTAGGTAAGTTTTCACTATGGGACAGAACATTTTTATAATATTCTAAATCAGGCAAGTTTCTCCAGTCCGCTCCGAAATGTTTTTCAAGTAGCTTTGCAACATCATGCAATTTTTCACTTTTAACATTCAAATGATGTTCTATTCTATCCGGCACAATTCCAGCAATAGATTTGCCACGTTTTGTTATTGCCAATGGATTGCATGTATCATTTCTGTATGAGATTTCACCTCTGACCAAAATTTTGACTTGTTCTGTCTTTTTTATGATAATCCGCTTGGTTTTGCTAATCTGAAAGTGTAACTGTTGTGTGCTTTTTAGCACATCTTTACACGCAGTCTTCCAATCAAAAATTTGTATGTCTGTAACTGCGCGTCGAATGGTAGCATTAGAAGACATCACATCAACGTAGGTTTCAGGGCTAATAATAGTTTCCAGTCTTCTTATTGTTTTCTCTGTAAGGGCAAATACTCGATCGGGTGGAATAAAACTATGCCCGGTAACGGGAAAGACAATTTCCACTTGTTCTATACCTTGTGTACCATACAATCACTTGGCAACCATTCCAACTAGTATAGTGTTCTTGTTTTGGCCGCCACAACCGTCGGCCACAAGTCTAATCCACTTCTTCCCAACCAAATCTATTTGATTAAGGCAATGGTATAAGCACGAAGATATTTCATTAGCGCCTTTGGATGCCATGTCTTCTGTCCATATGTAAGAAAAAACATTATCTTTGGTGAGGCTAGCATGAGAATTACCCTGTACAATCGTAAAGTTGTATATTGTGAATTGCCGAGAATAATATGCTGTCTGGTCGGCAACTTTAGGTAATGGCAAATTGTTTTGACAGTCGAAAGGCAGAGTAAGTATATCCGGGTTATCTTCTTTTAATTTATCAAAAAAGCATTTTGCTCTTATTTTGTGAATCCTATACAGGGTACGCAGTTTCTGGTTCTCAAATTCATTCTGTTCTATCTTTATCTTTTCTAACAATTGTAAGCAGTCCGAACAAACATCTTGGCGAGGTGAGCCAAACCCAATATTAAAAGATGTGTTAAATACTTTCCTGAAAAAACTTTTGGTTACTGAAAATCCCGGCATCGATTCATCTTCATACATTTTGTATAATTTGGAAATATTCAGGCTTGGATCCAGATATATCCTACGCTTAATTTTGCCCCTGCAA
Source organism: Hecatera dysodea (assembly GCA_905332915.2). Classification (NCBI taxonomy): domain Eukaryota; kingdom Metazoa; phylum Arthropoda; class Insecta; order Lepidoptera; family Noctuidae; genus Hecatera; species Hecatera dysodea. Next base: position 2,324,724 of record HG995290.1, on the reverse strand, counting down.
TAATGACTTTCCAAAGGCTGAAGTTTCATAATAAACTTTTGTACAGCTTCTCTCTTAGAACGAAAAGCATGGTGTTTTCGGTTTCCTCCACGGTTTTCTGACGGGGTTTGCCCTGTAGCTGCAAATCGATTAGAAACGCCCTTAATGCGGCCTTGTTTGATTCTTAAAATTCCACAAAATGCATCAAGGCAAACAGGAACTTTTTCTTTTGTTTTGTTCTTAGTAACAAAATATTGCTTAGAATGAGTGCGCCCATTTCGAGTGTTATTTCTTGGTCGTTTTCTGTTGACAGGTTTCAACAGTAAATTTTGTAAAATAAAATTATCTTGACTAATTTTGTCAGGGCGACTGTAAAATCTGTTGTGAAAATAAAATATGTCATTCGACAATTACGTTGTTAGTTACTGCAAACAAGTCTTTTATGAGAAATTATTTAAAAATCTCTCATGAAGTGACCACGGGTCTCAAACGGGTGGCGGTCGACCGTTAGCAGTCCGGCCCTGTTAACTCATGTTATGAATCTCGCCTCATCATAACCCTACTCAAAACAAAGTGAATTTATAACCGTAGACTTACAAAACCTGCTGCTTTTTTTTCTGTTTTTCATTCCCCTTTAACTTTGGCTTCTTTTTAGCTAATTCTGGACTCACAACACTTATTTTATCTTCCATTATTCGATAAAAACCCAAGCGCACGATACAAACACCACGAGAGTAAGACAACAATGGCGGCCATGACCAGTGTTGCCAGTACCTGTGTCGATTTTTGGACGATTCACTGCTACAAATGGGACGATATTTACCCAAAAAAGACGGTTGGGGCAATTGAATGAGAAAAAAGTCACATGAAAGGGCGTGAATACTGTTTTATTTTAAGGAAACAAATAAAAAGTGAAAAAGAAAAAAGATGTTCAATATTTTAATTTTGTTTCTTGCATATCTTTGGTCGGCTCAAACTTAACGACATCCTTGATACCCGAACTTGTTGCCATTAAGGATACTAAGGTATCGGTGTTGAGGCAAGTTCTACTTTCTGTCTTGATTCTTTTCAGTTTACTGAAAACTCTTTCCACGCTCGCATTTGCAAATGGTAAAACCAAGAGCATTCCCATAAATTTTCTAATGTTTGGATATTTTACGTTCCCGGCAATATCCTTTAGTTGGAAAAGTTTTTTCCAGTATTGTTCCGCCGGTAGATCCTTACTCATTTGCGCATCGGTCTCCATTAAGCAATACTCCAGCCATTCTTTACCTAATGTTTTGTAATCTAATACATCTTTTAGGAATGAAAATCTTTCGATTGCTGGTGTTAATTCTGGGAAATTGAAACTTGTACTAGTTGCGGGGTCAACAATGGGTAGAATATTATACAAGCTGTCAGAGAAATCAAACCTAGTTATTATTTGATTGATTGCTTCAATGTAAAACTGCATGCAGTTGTGAGGTACGCAGTTCATAGAAATGAAGACCACCCACGCTGCGAATATTTACGTTGGTGCTATCTCGCTCGCACGCGCATCTGTCTCGTTTCTTTTAGCTACTTACAGAGTCATGCAAACGCGTTCTCAGTGGACGATCGCCTTGCACTTAAGCTTGTTGTGTGTCCAGCAAAAATATACGCTCCTATTTTTACACTTCTACTCTTGTTTTATTCATCACTACGTACACCGCTGCTACATTTTGGTGACCCCGAGAAGAAAATGGAACACAAGGAAGAAATGAGTGAGCCTACAGACCTCGCTGCCATCTCCGTGCAGTCACGTCTCCTTCCCTTCTGGCGCGAATATCCACGTATGTGGTTTATTCAATTCAAAACCTCAGAAGACCAGCGACGAAAACAAATATCGTTACGTCCTCGGTCAACTACAACCGACAGACCTTCAACATATCACAGACATCGTAATAAAGCCACCAGAAACTAAGAAGTACGAAGCCATCAAGGAACGCCTTCTCTCCGTGTACGAACAGTCCGAGGTGAAAAATTTCAAGAACCTCATCAGCGGATTGGAGCTTGGCAACCAAAAACCGTCTCAGTTGCTACGGCGCATGCGCGAACTCGGCGGCAACATGATCACCGAAGATGGCATCAAAATTGAGTGGATGAACCACCTTCCAGCGCAAATTCGAGTTGTGCTGTCAGTGAACACAGACTCGTCAATCGACATGCTCGCGGTAATGGCAGACAAGATGATGGAATATTCCGAGTCGAGCAATATCGCAGCTGTCTCCTCGTCGCAACCAGATTCTGCAGCTGTCAACCAACATATCATGTCCGCGCAGATACAAGTACTTTCAAAACAACTTGAGAAGCTGACACTCGAAATCTCCGAACTTCGCAGCCGTGGAAGACCACACCATCGCCGTCACCAGCTTTCCCGCTCAAGATCGAAGTCTACCGCAAAGCATCAAAACGATCCCAATCGAGTATGCTACTATCACCACCGATTTGGGGATCAAGCGAGACGCTGCGTGTCACCGTGCGCGAGGCGTAATCAAAACAAGTCGGAAAACTAAAAGAGGCACCGACCGTGGCGGACGTCGGTGTAACTACGGCAAGTAACCGCCTATGTGTCTTCGATCGCAACACGAATCACCGTTTCCTCGTTGACACCGGTGCAGACATCTCCGTCCTAGCCGCTACCCCGATACATAAGAAGAAATGTTCACCAACTTCATACAAACTATACGCCGCGAACAGTTCACCAATCAATACCTACGGCGAGAAAGATCTGCAAATCGACCTAGGCCTCAGAAGACGATATCGTTGGACATTTGTAGTCGCAGAAGTCAAAACATCAATACTCGGAGCTGACTTCCTTCGCCACTTAAAACTCCTCGTCGACCTGCATCAAAAGAAGCTAATCGACAAAGTAACAGAACTCTCAATCAACGCCTTAGAAATCTCGTCAATGCAACAATCCGTCTACGTACTCAGGAACAAGCAGACATATCAAGATATACTCAAACAGTATCCAGATCTACCGGAGTAGATCTGGATACTGTTTGAGTATATCTTAGCGGGAGTTTTCAAGGACATAGGTCGGAACCTATGTCCTTGAAAACTCCCGCTAAACACAACGTCGTCCATCACATCGAGACAACGGGACCACCTCTCTTCGCACGTGCGCGCCCGCCCCCTAGTATGTGTATTGAGGTATGTCTTTAATTTCAGTCTTTCCAGATATTTATGTATATATACCTTTATAAATTTACTTTCACACGGTTGGAAACTTTAGGTTTCATCTACAATCTATAACCCCTATAGTGGGGAACTGTGACGGGACCGGGTGTGACAGTATGATCGCGAATTACTAGCGATCTACATGTCTGTGAAGCATTTTAGAAGACTCATTGAGGGCTGTGACGTCACCGTCTACACGGATCATAAACCACTGTCCTACGCGCTCTCAAGGCCGCAAAGTAGCAGCGACACCCTACGACGCGAACGGCAACTCCACTTTATCAGTCAATTCTGCAATAAAATCGTGTACGTAAAGAGAGACGAAAACTCAGTCGCTGACGCCTTATCTCGCATTGAGGAAATACACTGTAATACACACACGATAAGTTATCACGTGATCAAGAACAAGATGAAGAACTAAAACAATTAAAACTAAAGCCAAACTTAAAATTCATCACAGTTACTTTGCCCGGCACGCAGCGACCGATCACGTGCGAGTTATCAACATCTACGCTACGCCCTTATCTACCTCCGGCATATCGTTTTACAGCATTCCAAGCGCAACATGATGTCTGCCACCCAGGTATCAAGACGACTAGAAAACAAGTAACATCAAAGTTCTTCTGGTCATCTATGAACAAAGATGTAACAACGTGGACAAGAAACTGCGTCGGCTGTCAGCGAGCAAAAGTACATCGTCACGTCGTCACGCCGCTAGGAAGTTTCCCGCCATCGCAACGCTTCGAACACATCCATATCGATATAGTCGGTCCACTTCGACTATCTTACGATTATCGATATTGTGTTACTATCATGGACAGATTTACAAAATGGCCTGAAGCCGTACCAGTGCGCGAGATAACAGCTGAGATCGTCGCAAAAGCACTGTATGAAAATTGGATTGCTAGGTTCGGCTGCCCACTACGTATATCGACCGATCAAGGCAGGCAGTTTGAATCGTCGGTGTTCAACGCGCTTATAAAAAAATTCGGCATTACACGCATACGCACGACCGCATACCATCCACAATCAAATGGGCAAATAGAACGCTGGCATCGTACACTAAAAGCTGCGTTAATGGCTAGAGGCGCAACTACCAACTGGAGTGACGAACTTCCCACCGTACTGCTTGGTCTTCGAACAGCGCTGCGTGAAGACAACAACCTAAGTCCCGCGCTAATGACCTACGGTTCTACACTACGTGTGCCATCGGATTTCTTCGCACCGGCTACTACGACTAACATGTCGGACGAAGATTACGTACGCCGCCTCACACAAACGATGACGTCACTCTCACCTTCGTGCACTACCGCTAGAACAACAGCCAGTCCCTTCATACACAAGGACCGCGGTACGTGCACACACGTCTTTGTGAGGAACGATACCGTGCGAGCGCCACTGACACCACCCTACGATGGACCGTATCCAGTGCTACAGAGACACGAAAAATATCGAGAGACAGTTGTATCGCTGGATAGACTGAAACCGGCATACATCTGCAATGAAACTCCAAACACTACAATTCCTACAAACACAGCAAGCACGCCGAGCATCGTGAATCCTGTACCTTCACACCAACCATACATCACCAGGACCGGCAGAGTATGCAAGCCAAACGTACGCTTCGCTAAGGAGGGGGTACTGTGAGGTACGCAGTTCATAGAAATGAAGACCACCCACGCTGCGAATATTTACGTTGGTGCTATCTCGCTCGCACGCGCATCTGTCTCGTTTCTTTTAGCTACTTACAGAGTCATGCAAACGCGTTCTCAGTGGACGATCGCCTTGCACTTAAGCTTGTTGTGTGTCCAGCAAAAATATACGCTCCTATTTTTACACTTCTACTCTTGTTTTATTCATCACTACGTACGCCGCTGCTACACAGTCAAGGCGTAATCGGTCTATGTCTGATTGTGCGGGAGGATTTGGTTGGCGTTGCATCTCAATCAATGTTTCCTGTGCTGATATTCCAATGTATATTTTATCTATTGGCAAGTAGAGCTTTGGATTATTATATTGGATTTTAAATGCATTGTTTCCCTTAACGTGGGAGAGTTCCATATAATTGGCAGCTAGAGTTTTTATTAATTTCTCTGTTTCTGGCTTTATTTTATGTAATAGTGGAGTCTCTGATTGAAACATAATATTAAAATCGTTCAAGAGCTCCAGAACGTACGACATAAATTCGAGATAAACTTTAGTGAAATGATTGTTTAAAGATACGTAGATAGTGTCGTTAGTTTTGGATGGGTCTTTGAAGCATGCGAATCTAAAATAAGCTTGTAAAGCTGGATATTGTTCCAGGACCCTGTCTACACAAGCTTTTAATGACAGCCATCTTGTTGTAGCGGGTGATAAAATTTTATGAATGTCAGTTTGAAAGAAAGTTTGCATTTCCGCTAATTTTTTTTTGCCGGGAATGACTCCGACTGAAATGGGAACCTACGTTCCGCAATAAGTCCTCAATTGAGCTAGGCAATTTCAGACAAGCTTTTGATGCTGCAAGGTGGATCATGTGGCAGCTACATTTTATGCAGACAATGTGAGGGAGAACTTCTCTTAATTGTGAAAAAACTGAGTTATGTTGCCCTACCATGACATTTGTCGTATCTGCTGAAAACCCAACCACATTTGAAATAGGTATGTCCTTTTGTTTTAAATTATCTAAAAGCCCCTGAAATAGATCATCTGCTGTTCCAGATGGCATCTCAACCATATCGAAGAAAACAGTTTTAATGGGGAAGATTTCATCATCAGAGGGCGCCACACGTATGATCAATTTACATTATTTGGTTCGGAGCGGTTCATAGTGTTCATACGAAATATTTTTGTATTGACGTTTATCCGTGCGACGTTTACCCGTGAAATGTATTGTACCTGGAAATTAAATCAGCTCAAAGAAGAATTAAAGAAGATGGGTGCGTCTTGTAGTGGAAGAAAGGCAGACCTTGTGGAGAGGTTAGTAAATAAAAGTAAAAAAAAATACTGTAGTACCTATTTCATATTTTCTTGGTGAATGTTTTTACTGATTAGTATTATACTCTTGCCCATAATTCTATGAACATTTAGCGTGCGTTACTGCAGCGGAATGATGTCGCTTTTCGGGATTTCAGCTTGACAAATAATTAGTACCCCATCTCGTGTAAATGTGCCCGAAATTTAGAATTTGTGCGTCCAGCCGATCCAAAGATATTCACGAAAAACAGATTCCGCTGGAGTAACGTTACCCCAGCGGCATGTTTTTTAACCGGTGGTCGTAGCTGAGTACAAACTAGCTGCTTAGATAGATCACATTTGTGCCTAATTGTGCCAAAAAATGAAATTTGTGCTTCTTGAGGTTTCAGAGTTATTCAAGATGCCGCTGGGGTAACGTTTAGCAAATTGCTGTACCTCTCAAACGGCATGACATATAACCACGATTTTTTTTACTACGGTGGGTCTTAATTTGTGCTTATGATGTGTAACTTTATTTCTTCTAAAATCGACACCATTAGAAAATAAGAAATTATTTTCAAATTCCCTAAAATCGATCCTGGCGCTTCAATGAGAAACTCTAGAAACTTACCAATTATGGTGGCTTGTACCTTTTATGACCTCAAAGCATCATGCGAAATTAGATGTTTCTATTCCAACTCCTCATGGAGATATTCCATTTAAATTAAAATCTGGCTTGGCTAAAATGTAACACTCCAATACATGAGTTATTATTGAGTGACGGTAATTATGATTCGACAAATAATTAGTTCCTTTATTCAATTGCTTATCCTTAAAGTTTCAGCTGAAAAATCCTTGTAACTACAAAGATATAAGCAGAAAATCATAGGAAAAGAAATTTCACGATTAACCGAACCAATTAGAATGACTGTATAAAAGCGGCCGTGCAGTACATTGTGCCAACCTTCTTAAATTTGTTGTAAAAAATTTGGTTTTTAGAAACAGTCTCGCACAAAAGTGTTACATACAATTATTTATTGGTTTGTTAAACACGTACGTACATACGCACAGTATGTAAGCCATATTATATTGAGGACTAGCAAGTCTATAACTTTATTTATTATATTATAAACACACCTACAGCAATTCAATAAAGACTTTACTACCTTTGCATATTTGTCAGTAAATGGTATTTTAATTGCTAGAAAAGATAATCACGACATAACAATAAAATAAAAATATTTATTCAACACAATTGCTCCTAAATTGATCCTTATTACATGCATCGTTCTCTCATCGGTCTTGTTCTCTCACACGTGCACAATAATATTACACACTACTGCATACTAGAATTATCTCTACAAAGTTATGTTAGTACCTAGGTACCTCATTGCATTTATTTAACAACAAAGAGGTTTTATGCCGCTGAAAATCCATTCAGATTTTTGGAATCAATAAATGTGTCCCTAATTAGAACGAAAAAACATTTAATATTATCGAATTATTTATAATTCACAATAATTTGTTATAAAATATTTGCATTTTCTTACTCAAATTATAATATTGAAGTAGGCTGTGTTATTTATTCTTATTATATTTGGCGTTTTAAAAAAGAACTTACGCGCCATTTCGCGTGTGTGAGCATTGTTTTTTTTTCCGTAAGTAATTCAAGCCATTGTGTGTATAATCACGACTCGTGTACTTTCTGATTTTAAGGTAAGTTTTTAATTATTTTTTCATAAAAAAGCGAACATAACAATAGCCATTTTTAATCTGTTAAAAACAGGGAAAGAAAATTGTACTGAATTTCATTCATCCTCTAGGGGGAGATGGGATTTAAATTTGGAATACCTACTTACCGAAATTTATACTGAACTACACCTGTGTTTACACCATTGAGTTTGTATATAAAGCATTATACATCTTTTTGAAAAAGGAATACGCATTTATTATGCAGATATGATTATTAAATAAAATTACGAAAACCGACGAGGCCGTAAGAGCTTGATGCCTTTGCTTTTCCGACAAAAAATATTAGTCTAGGAATTTGCCGCGTTTTTGTTTTCTTCAAATACATACATAAGCGTTAAGTTTATTTTAATAAATGCTTATCTCATATTCTTATTGTGTTAATTTTTTCGCAAATGGTACGAAAAGTAGAGTATTTTCCTCGGTGACAAAGCTGTCAAACTCAGGACTCGTCTTAAATCCCTCGCTTCGCTCGTGATTTAAGTTTTAGTAATCTACTAATCTGTTTGTTTTTAGATTTACAAGATTTTGACATTTGACACAGTAGCTGAGTCGACGGGGTGTTGCATATTACGTCATGGATTTCAGAAATTATTTCTCGGCATTTTAATTAATAGTAAATAAATTTGCGAAGCGGAAGGGAGTGTCAGAATCTCACTGACTAAAACCCCCCCGTGTTTCTTCTTGTGCCCTTTGCGTTCCAGGGCTGCGGTGACTGGAACAAATTCCGCAACTCTGATAACTCCCTATGTTACATATTTATATAAAAGTAAGTAAAAAGTTATTCAAACCATTTGTACGCACCTGTACCCATCAAAATTTAATTATAATACTCAACATTTAAGAAGGTTGGCACAATGTACTGCACGGCCGCTTTTATACAGTCATTCTAATTGGTTCGGTTAATCGTGAAATTTCTTTTCCTATGATTTTCTGCTTATATCTTTGTAGTTACAAGGATTTTTCAGCTGAAACTTTAAGGATAAGCAATTGAATAAAGGAACTAATTATTTGTCGAATCATAATTACCGTCACTCAATAATAACTCATGTATTGGAGTGTTACATTTTAGCCAAGCCAGATTTTAATTTAAATGGAATATCTCCATGAGGAGTTGGAATAGAAACATCTAATTTCGCATGATGCTTTGAGGTCATAAAAGGTACAAGCCACCATAATTGGTAAGTTTCTAGAGTTTCTCATTGAAGCGCCAGGATCGATTTTAGGGAATTTGAAAATAATTTCTTATTTTCTAATGGTGTCGATTTTAGAAGAAATAAAGTTACACAGCATAAGCACAAATTAAGACCCACCGTAGTAAAAAAAATCGTGGTTATATGTCATGCCGTTTGAGAGGTACAGCAATTTGCTAAACGTTACCCCAGCGGCATCTTGAATAACTCTGAAACCTCAAGAAGCACAAATTTCATTTTTTGGGCACAATTAGGCACAAATGTGATCTATCTAAGCAGCTAGTTTGTACTCAGCTACGACCACCGGTTAAAAAACATGCCGCTGGGGTAACGTTACTCCAGCGGAATCTGTTTTTCGTGAATATCTTTGGATCGGCTGGACGCACAAATTCTAAATTTCGGGCACATTTACACGAGATGGGGTACTAATTATCTGTCAAGCTGAAATCCCGAAAAGCGACATCATTCCGCTGCAGTAACGCACGCGAACATTTATTCACTTCGTTAATTATTTTTTGTGAAAAACAAGTTCTAAGCTATCTTCTGCTTTTGTAGGTTAGAAGCATATGATAGAAATTTTAACTTCACTAATGAATCATGTCCCCCAGAACCATACAAACCGAAGTTATGGTCATACCAAATGACGGTTATTATAAAGACTAGCTGCTGCCCGCGACTTCGTCCCCGTGAAATCCCCGATTTTAAAACATTCTTTATCGCTGCTCCGATCCTATTGGCTTAAGCGTGATGATATATAGCCTAAAGCCTTCCTCGATAAATGGTCTATTCAACCCAAAAAGAATTTTTCAATTCGAACCAGTAGTTACTGAGATTAGCGCGTTCAAACAAACAAACAAACTCTTCAGCTTTATAATATAAAGTATAGATGTAAACAGCAATACCCCATTGTCACCATTAAATAAACATCAAATACAGGATTATTTTGGAGAGTCGGTATATTTAATTCATCAAATAAACTTTTTGTGCGTATAAATTATATTTTTTTCATAATCAGGAAAACAGTATGCTGTGTCACTCTATATACCTACTTAATTTTAATTCTTTCAGATGCAGTCAATCATTAATAAAGGGAAAAAGTTTATATGAGAATAGATACCTTCTTATATTAAAAGCTGTCTCGATAAATGATTTTACATATACCTATAAAAGGTTTTTGTAAAGCAGCAATGAAAAACTCAGTATGAGGTTAATATTAAATTATACAAAAATGGTAGATTAGAAGAGACTAATAGGGATGTTTCCTGAGTAAAAAATATATGATTATGTTTAGTCCGTCAGTTTGATCACACCACAGTGTGGCGCCTACTGAAGCGTGAAAGGTTTCTTGACTACTGGATCGGTCGCGGAGGACCTGTGGCCTCTTAACTTTTATTTTGTGAGGAGACGTTAAAAAGTTAGTTTAGACGTAAAAAGTGACAAGTGTAACAAAATTACGTGCAAGGATAATTAGTGCTTTCGACTCTTTAAAAACGAAGGTGTTAGTTTTACGTAGGCTGAAAGAAAACCAGCTACATTGTGGTCGACTGTGCCAAGATTGTGGTGATGGAAACTGAACAATACCTCCGGGTAACATAAGTAGGTAGGTAATTTATTTATTTGTTCATTTTTTAAATACCTACGTTGTTAGCTTAATCAATTTTATTACCTACTGTAAATAAGTCGATTTCAGATTTTTAAGTGACTCAATAATACCTAAGATTCGAAAGTATCACCACTTACTTACACTTAACTAGCACATCTTTCCCTTTCCATCAAACGTAGAAAACATTTTTTGACTTAGTAGGTACCTAGATCGGTTACATACCAACTAAGGTAGGTATTATTGCCGGTCCTAAGCCCGTTAAGTAAGAAGGAAAATTTCAAATCAACCAATTTAATCCACAAATAAAAACAAAATCATTACCAGCGCCGGCCCGAAGTTAATTTTAGAAAGGAGCGAGATCCAATTATGGCGCCTCTCCCGTTTGCTCCTAATAATATATACCTACCTATACCAATTGTGAGTGTAAAGTAAGTATGGAACGCGAAAATCTCAACCATACTCTGGTGTGACCAATTGAAAATTAGGCGCAATACCGAGTACGGTCGTAATCCCCGTTTGGTGCCAGCCCGCCTCTGCGGGCCACCTCGAGTCAGCGGAGGGAGTGAGGTGTTTGACTCCCCCCGCGACGTCAAAGAAGGGCGCACGGGAACACCACGCGCCGCCACCTCGGGTCCGGATGAATGGGGGGTAATGGACGTCCCCAAGCCCGCCGCCCCTGGACCCAGTTAGGGGGGCCGGAAGAGAGCAGCGCACACCGTAGAGAGAGCACCCAGTCGTACCCGATGTTCCATAGGGGCGGGCCCAAGACTGAACCCTGTGGAACGCCGCACGACATGAGGCGCTGGTGTCTACCATCACGTCCCAGAGAGTGACACTCCTCTCCGCTAAGTAAGCCCCAACGACGCGGTGGAGGTAGGGAGGCACTCGATGATAGCGCAGTGCCTCCCGAATACTACTCCAGGGCAGAGTGTTGAAGATACCGCTTCCTCCGTCAGGACTATCACTCGCGATATCGCCGTGATAGTGGAGCGCCCGTGCCGAAACCCGAACTGGCATTCCGCCAGATCCGGCCCCTCCGCATAAGTGGCTGACGAGGCGAGCTGCGACTATACGCTCAAATAGCTTTCCCACCTCGTCCAGCAGCACTATGGGCCGGTACGCGGACGGTGAGTCCGCATGGCGCCCCGCCTTCCTGAGCAGGACCAGTCGACCAGATTTCCACTGAGTGGGAAACTGGCCCTGCTCCAAGCACGCTGAGTAGAGTCCTCTCAGTTGGGGCTCCAGATCCTTCAGAGCGAGGGCCAACACGCAGCCATGAATCCCATCGGGCCCCGGAGCAGTGTTTTTTGTCCGGAGTCGCATCACGAACGCCCTCAGCTCTGCTGGTGTCACCTCTGGGACGCTGGCGTTCTCTTCGGGCTCTGCGGCTGTGGGCAAAGCCATCGGCGGTGGAATGTGCTCCGCTCGTGCTGGGAAGAGGGCTGCGACCACATCCTCCAGCAGCTCTGGTTGGAGTGTCTCAGAAAGCGGGGGCGCCCATGCTCCGAGTTTCCCCCGGACCGAGCGATAAGGACCACAACATATTCAGGGCCGGCGCCCCCACGGGTCCCCGTTTAGAGTCTCCAACATCTCCTCCCTAGCTCGCGTCTCCGCCTCGCCAATGGCATATCAACAGTCCTAGCCCTAACTAAATTGCGAGGTTAGCGCGGGGTAAGATTAGTGGGGTGATGTGGTGCCCCGCACCGCCCGCGCACTATATTCGCGCGCGTCTCGTTCGTCTCTTCGCTCAAAATACATATAGACAATCGAAAAAAAAAGAAATTTCTTTTATTTTTCTTTAACATTTAGGCGCCCCCTGGGATTTGGCGCCTGAAGCGACTGCTCCGTTCGCCGTATGGGCGGGCCGGCCCTGATCATTACGAAAACTTTGAATAGCAATAAAGCAAAACTAACATTTTAATAATCATCTGATAACAGGTCATTGAACTTTTCTTTGGCGCACTAAGTAGTATTACTGTAATTAGTAAGATTTCCGTATTCCAATGATGCTTAAAAATGAGTTAATTATCAAGCGAAATTTATGACAATAAAGTAGATGATTTCCGAAATAAAATTAGGTAAAATTATTGCTACTGGTCGCCGTAGGTCATCGCACGATCGCACACGTAGGTACGAACTAGCATTTCGTAGGTAATGGTGCTCCCACATTGCCGTTAGAAAATGTTTGTAAACATTTTATAACACCAAAACATTTACTAACAAATGTTAACAATTGTTGCACTTTGTTAGAAACTGTTACATGTTATAAGTGCTCCTACATTGATGGAAAATGTTTAAACATTTTATAACATCTAGTATTGGCTCGCAGTTTGGTTTCGCCTTCTGAGGGCCGAGGACGTCTACACGAAAATGGAAGAAGATTTGCTCATTGGAATAGCTTTTATTTTTTGTTTAAAAAAGAAGAAAAAGCGCTCTTATTGGATGCGCCAAACGCTAAAAGCTAGAGGAAAATATAGTGCCACAGACTATCTCAAGGATTTGGGTATTGACGGTTGCTTAAAAGATTTTATAAGAATGAACAGTTCCGAATTTGAATATCTACAAAATTTAATTGGGGCAAAAATAGGCAAACGAGACACTACATTTAGAAAATCTGTAAGTGTGACGGAAAGACTTGCGGTAACGTTAAGATTTTTGGCAACTGGTAGCAGTTATAAAAGTCTTGGAAATGTGTTCAAGTTGTCAGACCAAGTGATATCTATTATCGTACCAGAAGTGTGCGAGGCTCTCAATGAGGTTTTAAAGGAATACATACAGGTAAGTCAAACAACATTTTTAATTATTTTTTTATTTACTTTTAATATGATCTAATCTAATCATACTTTAGGTAGGTACCTACCTTACCTTACTAATATTTTTTTTAATAATTAACAAACCAAACATATATTTTTTAATTTTTGATTGATTCCAACAAATCGTTTAATGATTGGGTCGAATCTTGGCTTGATTCCGATAAATTAGACGGACTCTGTGTTCTTGCGCTGGTACGAGTATGTGTCCTGGAGTTATCCGAAGAACTGGTTTCAAATGAAGCCGAGGGACTCGGTGCGGTGTAGTATCCTCTCGAGCTACAGTCAGCATTATTTTCCGAAAAAGTGGATAGATTTGGTTCAGAGTTGTATCCCCAGGAACTACTAGCGGTTGGGTCTGTAAAGGTTGTTGGAAAATCATATTGTCCCATTGTCGCATTGTACAAAATATTGTTAATGTGATGTTGAGCAGTATTCTTAGCATGATGTTTTTTATTTGTTTCAGTTTCATCGAGACATACTCTCCAAATGCGTCATTTTCATCCCTGCTTTTTCTAGATTCGTACATTCTTTGTAAAATATTTACAGCTTCTTGTTGTGTTGGATCTTGTTCTACTTCAGGCCGTCTTCTTTTCCGAAATGGTTTTGGGGTGGCGAAAGGCGTGCCCGTAGTTTCATCAGTGACAGTATTTCCTGTTTCGTTCAAACTGAGAGTGTTTTCTGAAGCAATTCTGTTTTCTTCGTTACCCTGAAAGAATAGAATTAAACGATAATTTCAAGTTATAGGCGCGTCAAATTAGCTAAAATTGTAAAAAAATCTATAACCGCGATTTTCTTTTTCTATTACTTAACAACCCTTAACTGAAATCATATTTTTTTATAGTGTATTCTATTAATATTTCATACTTAATAAAAATATCCAATAAAATTTGTTAGAATAACGAGTTATAAATTTATTTTTCGCGCCTATTTCTTAATCTTCTATTTTTGTTCCAGATACCAACAACACCTCAAGAGTGGCTACAAGTGGCAAATTCATTTGAAGAAAAATGGAATTTCCCAAATTGCTTAGGAAGTATCGATGGAAAGCACGTAGCCATACAAAAGCCAATTGATAGCGGCAGTGAATATTACAACTATAAAGGATTTTACAGCGTTGTACTTTTAGCGATAGTGGACGCAGAATACAACTTTCTGTACGTGAATATTGGCTGCCAAGGACGCATAAGTGATGGCGGAGTTTTCGCAAACACAAAATTTCGAAATAAAATTAACGACAATAGTTTGAAAATACCCAGTGACAGCTCACTACCAGGCAGAAACAAACCTGTTCCTTATGTGTTCGTAACAGATGATGCGTTCCCTTTAGAAAAACACTTATTAAAACCTTTTCCAGGACCACAGGATAGCAATTCTAAGGAAAGAATCTTCAGTTATAGACTGAGTCGTGCGAGGAGAACAGTAGAGAACGCATTTGGGATTTTGTCAGCCAGATTTAGAGTTTTACGAACTACAATATTATTAGATCCAGAAAAAACTACTACTTTAATTATGACATGCGTGCTACTGCATAATTTTATAAGAAAAACTGAATCGAGCATGATTTACGCTCCATCTCAATACTATGATGGAGATGACATAGTAACTGGTACACGTATCGATGGACAATGGAGATTAGAACAGCAGCAATTAACACCACTTGAAGCATGTGAATCCCTGACAGATGATGGGAAAGAAATAAGAAAAGAATTCGCAGAATATTTTTCAAATGAAGGGTTTTTGGACTGGGCATCTAAATATTATTAAAAGACGTTAAAATAAAACTCACCTGCAACCCTTTTTTTTTTTTTTTTGGATGGGAAATCATCAAATGACCCCTCCCGCCCTGGGTGGAGCGGTAGGGAGTGTCAGACTTTTACTGACTAAAACCCACCCATGCTCCTCCATGTGCCCTTTGCGTTCCAGGGCCGCGGCAACTCTCTCGAACAAATTCCGCAACCCTAGCAGGCACCGACCCTATGGGGCCCCGTCTCTGGTGCTGACGGCTCCTTGAGGCGCGCGTGAAGCACAACGCGTCGTCGACTCAGCCTGGTATCGGACGGCGAGCCACCCACGCTCACCGTCCACAGGCATCAGCCACTGCGCAATAGCACAGCGGCCGACTTGTCTCTGGAGCAGGCCGAAATGGGACCATTACTGGCACTCCATTTCAGCCCCCTCCCGAGTACCGGGAGTCGCAGCACCCACAGCAGAAGCGGCAGAAGCGGCGACGGAAGCCGCGGCGGCGGCGGCGGACCTCTTGCCCTTGGTCGGGGCGGATGGCGCGCAGGCCCTTCCCCCAGCCCAGTGCTCGGCCGGCTTGCCAACAGCCGCACATGCACTGCAGTGCGGCGTGGCCTCGCACGAGCCGGCCCGATGACCGGGCTGACCACAGCGGAAACAAAGTCCACTGCGGTCCACCTCCGAGGGGCACATAGCTCCCGTGTGGTTGCCCACACGGCAGCGGTAGCACCTCAGAGGTCTGGGTTCCAGCAGTTTTACCCGCGCAGAAACCCACCCCACCAAGAGCCTTCGACCCTCCGACACTGTTCTGGCCGCCGTCACGGGGCAGCTCACCACAAGGGTTTGCATGCCCGTGTTGTCAGGCCGGAGGGTGCCCGCCTTGACGAGCTCGGCAGAGCACCCCCCAGTCCTGGCGACGGCGGCCACAACCTCCTCCTCCGTCACGGAGTCGTCCAGGCCCACCACGCGCATGTCAATGCACTTAGTCGGCCTGGACACTCGAACCTCGTCCGCGGGGAGGACCTCCTTCAGCCTTTCGGCCAGGGCGTCCGCGAACGGGCCACTCTCCGCTCCGGCGAGCTCGAGCTTCCGGGCACCGGTCAGGGTTCTCCTGATCCCGAGGCCCCCAGTGATGCCCAGCTCCCGGAGGTTCACCGCCTCCTTCGCCCGCTTCATCAGGGCGAGGTACGTCACACCCCTCTGTTCCGCTTCCGGCTGCAGTGTTAAAACCACAGCCGCGGACTTCGGGGCGCGAAGCCTCGCCGCGATGGCGTTGGCCTTCCGCCGCTGCCTCTTGGCCTTGCTCCTGGCCGCCTTTTTGGCCTGCCGCTTTTCTCCAGCAACCTGCCACCCGGCCCCGGTCGCAGGAGGGTCCGAGGTTGGGGGTGGGGGCGGCTGCGGCGCCACTGACGCAGCAGCTTTAGCCGCTCCCCCTCCAGCCTTCCTCCTTCCCCTCTTCGCCGGGGCCGACTTGGTCGTCGCCGGCGTCGCAGGCACCGGCGCCACAGGCGCTGGCGCGGCTCCCGCCTTGGCCTTCGCCTGGCCGGACGTTCCCGGGCCAGCAGCCACCGCGGCTGCGTACGAAGCCGCCCTCTGCTGTCCCGGGGGCCTCTGTACCGCCGCTAACGGGGGACGCCGGACCATGTCCTCCAAAACGGAGAACTGCTTCCGGAAGGGAGCCAGCTCCTGCCGCACCAGGCTCCGCACCTGGCTCAGCACCCGGCTCCCCTCCAGCGCCGCCGGACTCAGCCCCCCCTGCGGCCCCTCAGAGGCCGCTCTGGCCATGTCAGCCAGGTCCCTCCGGAGCGACTCATTCTCCGCTATGAGTCTCTCCGTTACGGCCGCGAGGCGGGCGACCTCCGCCCGCAACTCTGTCGCCTCTTCGGACCTGCCAACGTTGGCCGCCGCCGCCGCCATAATGGAGGCTTTGGCCGCGCTAATGGCCTCCCGCTTAGAGGACTGCTTCCTCTTAAAGGCCACAGCGCGGATCGCGGCCTCCACTACCTCTTCGAACCGGGCCCTCTGCTCCTCGGCAGCGGGCGGTTCCTCTCTCGGGGACTCTTCGTCGTCAGAGTCGAGAGGGGCCAGAAGAGTAGAGGGAGCCCCACGACCGCTCCCTCCAGGGCGACGCCCCTCCTCCACCGACCTCTCGGCCCGACGGCCCGCCTCCCGGGTAGAGGGAGCCAGCCCCCTCCCTGCCTCACTGCCCCTGCCCCGCCTAGCGGTGGGGATTTTGCGGGCGGAGGCAAATTCGCCCTCGGAGGACGACCCCCCGGTATCCTCTCGTCTGGGCCGCTTGCGGAAGAACTTGACGTTCTCCGCAGCAGCCCCCTCTCCTCCGTTTCCAGAGCCCGCCGAGCTGACCGTTACTAGGTCTGGCGCGGAGCCGGAATCCGACTCCGCACCACCCCGGCGCTCAGGCGAACCCTCCTCTACGAAATCGTACGCCATCAGCTCCTTATAGGAAGCGGATCCGGATGACGACGATTCTGAGCCTCCTCGGCTCCTGTTGCCACTGGCAAGTGGAAGGTGTTTGTTGCCCACCCCAGAGTACGGAGGGCAGCCCGCCGAAGCGGGGTGGGATTCCCCGACTGCTGAGCAGTCGGGACCCACCTGGGGACTCATTTTGCAAAAACCTTTTTTCATCTTGTTCCTTTTTGAGGGTGCGGTCCCTTACTCCTCCGCCCTTTCTCCATCACAGGGCCTCTCCTCCCACCCGCTCACTGCCTTCACAGCCACGTCTGATGAGCAGACGCGTACCAGAAGGCAGTGAACGGGATTCCTCGCGTGTGTGTCTCTCTTGGTCTAATCCCTCACTTGCGACCTTCCGGCATGAGTGGCTCTACCGGGAAAGCTCGCAAGATCATTGGGACGCTCAAGCCCCACCACGACGACAACGTGGAGACACATTCGGTGGGGACTCACCTGCAACCCTCCATCGACAGTTAAACTTGGAATATTTTTGCCTTTAAGGAACATGAGTTTTTTAAATGCAAACCATTTACTTGACTCATTAGCTCCTGCACCAGATTTATTAGATTTACATTCTCGGTTAAATTGACCTACGAGTGATCGAATCTTTTTTTCAATTACTTTTTTATCCATATTAAATTCACTGGCAATTTCCATCCAAGCATCGTGTTTTTTATTTCGGTCTTTGTAGCTCTCTGACATCGTGTTCCATAGTACTTCTCTTGCTTGAAACATTTCAATCAGTTTGTAAACATCATCGTTATTCCAATTACCGGACATATTTTATTGCTTGGCGCACGCGCAACCACTAATACACACGCACAGCGATGCACGCTGACACAAAGGGACTGACAAGCGAGACACCACGCGCAGCGACCTGCGTACTCTAACCCCCACCGCACCGCACCGCCTATCCCGCCATCACCCTTATAAAATGTTTACAAACAAAAGATAACACATGTTTTATTTTGTTATAATTTGTTTTGTTATAAAATGTTTACTAACATTACTAAACATTTTCTAACATGAAAATTTATTTGTGATTAAATGTTTGCTAACAAATGTTTACTAACGTTATTAAACATTTTCTAACGGCAATGTGGGAGCACCATAAGAGACGTCGACACTCACGCACACAGCTGCATTGTCGCTGTGTGATAAGGCGCCTGATTCTGTGGTATTCGGGATTTTATTCTGAAATACTGTTACATTTCAATAACAAAAAAAAGCAGCGCTTATTGGTTATTGACCGGTACCGTACTTTCAATTGATTATTTATGTATTTTATGACAACCTCCTGAAATTTGACGAGGATGCAAAATAACACGTTGTACATACCTATGTACTTATATGACCAAATAAAAAAAAAGCAATCAACAGATACCTAATAATATTCGTACAAGAATACCTATGAAATGGAAACGGAATTAATTTTGCTCATTGCACCTAATACATACCTACTTTACACAAACGTCATTCCGTACGTCTATTCTGTAAACAATTTCGCTATCGAGTTTCACCTGAGTGACAATAATGCTCACTTCAAAAGTGAACCCAATCACCCTTGATTTAGAATTCAAATTCGAGAATACGAATTTGAAATCTCACTGCGGATTCCGCTGTCGAGACACGAAAATGTTGTTACAGAATAGCACTTGTGTCAAGTTAACTCGCAGACTCACTCAAGTACCTAGTACGTCCAAGCTATTACAGTACCTAAGGCAGTACCGAAAACGCGCGAAGCTGCAATTCGGAAAGCTAGACAAGCTAGTAGCTTTCCGAATCGCAGCTTCGCGCGTTTTAAAACAAAATATCCGTTCATTTGTTTGTATGAATAATTTAGTCAAAAACATCCAAACTTTTACTTTATTACTGGGATTAGTAAGCAAAATAGCATACCATCAATGCTCACCCTCGCGGCCTCCACACCTCCACTTGCCTGCCTGCTCCCCGCGGGCGCGCAATTTATCGGATCAAAAGATAATTTTCTACATAATATTCCATATTATACTATTTAGAAACAATTAAGTATAAACGTTGCAGTGACATTGTATAATGACAGGCCTTGAATTATTTTCAAATATGAATGTAGAAAATCTTCTTTTCGAATGTCAATTCCAGAAAAATTAGGTAGGTAGGTCAGGCACTTACCTAGTTAGTTGTACACAAGTTCAGCATTCAATTATATACTAGCGTACCTTACTGCTTACCTATTTATTTTTCTATTGTTTATTCAAAGATCGAATCATGCCCTAAATAAAATAGAACTAAACTACTCACCTCCTCCGCTGCAATATCTGCTAGGTCATTGAACCCAGACGAATTTGTTGGTTCGCCCGTATTTTTATTGAAAAAGCTGTCTATTTTAGCTGTTTGTTGAACAAGCTTTTCTTCCTTGTGTTTTTTTTCCAAAGCTCTTCTTCTGTTAGCATGGCCGCTTAGTTTTTTTTTTAATAGGATCCATGGCAGTAACACTAACAGTTACCTAGGTACCTAAACTTACACTTTATGTTATGATGAGTTATGTTTTATCTCGTAGTTTTGAGTTAAAACAATAAGTACTAAGTAGTTGATTGATATTAATGTTAAAACAACCTGACTGATAGGTAAACTCAAAAAACAAAACAAAAGCTAATCATTTCATGCGCTGCGTGGTCAGAGACGGACAACTTGCAACAAACTACTAAAGCACGCGAACGAATTGCGCCAAGGCCGCCCCCGCCTGCGCCGGTGCGCCCCTCCGTCTCCCTCGGATCCCCGATCGATCGAGTCGCGATTTTTTTTTTTTTTTTTTTGAATGGACTACTCGCAGTTCAGCACATTAAGGCTGGTTACTGCTCAACCGGGCAATACGAGTCGCTAGTTCGCGACGCGCGATATATGGACGTACTGACTGACGCCCCGCCCGCGCCCCACCGCCGCCGCCGCCGCCGACGCGCCTTTCAGTTAACTGTTGCTCCGCGCCCCGCGGCTTGTCATGTATCAAACTTACCACGGTACCAATAAATGAGTTGTCATTTTATCCGACTACACCAGAAGGTGGGTTTTTAAGACAGTTGAATTTTTGGTTATATAGACGTTTCTCTAATTTCTTCAGGCATGTAAAGCAAAAAAAAAAACGAGGTGCGGCTCGCGGCGCCCCTCGCAGCCTGGCGCCCCGGGCCATGGCCTTTATGGCTTAAGGGTAAATACGCCCATGCTGTCCAATCGTCCTTCAGCCCCCGATGCTTTCAAATAGAGCAAAAATCTTTGCTCCCATCTTTTAAAGTTAAGACACAGATCGCCTACTAAAGATAGCGGAGGTGGCTGTTTTAACATTTCCATTTTAACTGTCTTGTATCTTACTATTCACTTTTTACTTTATTTATTAATTACTCGGCTGCGCCATATTATATTATGTTAATTTTTATAAAACAAGTTAATCTCAAGCCAACATCTTTTATTTAATAATGTCTCGCTGGGCGGGGTGTGCACAGATCACCCACGACCACAGATACTATATTCAACCATTACAGTGCCGATAGAGCTCTATCAAGTAGACACCATTTGTTCTCAAGTATTAATGGCAGTACGATCTGGCCAGTCTTAAAATCTCTGCCCAGTATGAATAATATCAGTTTTTCATAGGTTAAATGTAAAATCATAATATGACATAAATGCAACTCTTTGTCTATTTATGTTTTTTTCAATTACGTATTGCGCCTGTTCTTTCTCTTCATTCATTTTGTCATTTTTAATACTCATAAACTGCTCGATGTACTATCTTCATACGGACGCCTGGTAGCGTTGATAATTGCCACTGTGATTTTGAAGTCAGCCATTATATTGCGCATAGCCACATTGAAATACATACGTATTTCGAAATATTTTATAATATTTTTTTAAACGGCCATATATGGCCTCGATTACCCATCGATACATTGTTATCAACCATAAATTATTGGCATCTAGCGTCGTCAATTGTTCTCCTCTTCCTCTGGATGGTGGCATATGTGGAACATATCCTTCGAACGAAACAATGCGCCAGCGCAACGAGCCGATTTGATAATTTCATCACGCAGGACGCACATGCACTTGCCAACACCCTTTAGTAGCTATTTAATAGAACTACTTATAGGAAAAATATTCCAAATATGTAAAAAAACTGATTTTGAAATAATGTTAGTTGCTTTGTTTTTCCGTAGCACAGCCGAATGTTCCAGCGGAGGAACTAGTTTCGTATTACCGCAAGTCGGCATCGGTACAACACTATTTCATTATGTAAACAAACGAATGAATAAACAAATATAATAAAAAGGCCTGTTATGTGGAAATGAACCCAAATATCAATAATTTAGCCATAAATTCATGATTGCGTTACAATAGTATCACCGAATGTGTATTATTGTGTGTATTAATGTATGAAAACCGGCTACTAACCTGTGCAAAGACAATTGAGGTTGATTTTGATTGTTTCTTGCACCACACTTCACAACACAATACGGCATGGCATGTTGGATTTATGTTTTTCAACATTTACATGCAGTATTAAAAGTAAAATTCCTCGTAGTTTTCTCGCAAATCTCAATAATATTAGAAGTACATAGTAGAAGTAGATATAGAAGTAGAAGTACATAGATCGATTTCAAAATTTTACGCAGGACTTCTAGGCTACATTTAAAATCCAGATCTGTTTTGGCGACTACCTGAAGTTTTCTTAAGGTTGGTACCTCTTTCTTTACAGAGTAAAAGAATTGAATCTTTTGTCGAAGTGCACATATGTTGAAGTCATCCATTTCTTTTTTAGGACGGCCTGATCTGTGTTTGCCAGGAGTTCCAAATTTTCCATCATTTTTATAGCCTTCATCTACAATACGCCTCACTGTACTCTCAGATTTTCCTGAAAGAAAGATTTAAAAAATAATAATGATGTAATATTTAACAGAAAATGATTACACTATTTTTAGTTTAAAAAATGATATAAGTAACTTATTCATATTTAAAATCAGCGTTAAATTTCATCACCCAAAAGTATCAAAAGTTCTGGTCGCACTACAATATGGCCTACTTATATTTGCAATCTAACCTATTATTGCACAATGTAAACAATCCTTATTTCAGTCTTAGAATCGTATATTTAGTAAATTTGGAACTTCTGGTAGATAAAAACAAACAGTAACACGATTACATACCTGTCATAACTGCTGTTCGAGCATAAACATCATCCAAATTTGATAAAATTTGTCCAGCTTGGTGTTCTAACAAACATCGTTGATACACTTTAAAAATAATTTCCCGAGCTCCACTCCTATTTGTTTTCCTCATAATTATCACGTTTCTTCGAAGTTTTATCAATGTAGATTTGAAAATCAATAAAAAATGGAATAGATAACGAGTTACAAAACAAGTCGATGACAGCCGATGACATTCAATGTACAGTCGGTGATAGCAATTACCTGACCCCCTAAAAATTAAACGAATTTGAACCTTTTGCTTGTTAGCAGTAAGACAACTGGTTCAACGTCTACGATCAATAAAATAGTTATTCGAATTTGATCTTTAATACGCAGTGTTAAGGTAGGTATGATCTTGAATATTATTTCAACTTGTAATATAATACATAATTTCGAGCACGTTAGATATGTTTCGAGTGGTCTAGTGGTGACTGTAGTGAGCTGACAAATCGAGGTTGTGAGTTCGTAATCAGCGTGATTGACGCGTTTGTTTCTGTTTTGTAAATTTATTTTAAGTTATAAATAATAAATTATAACTTTAGCAACAAAAAGAAAAAAAAACGAACAGAAATAAAAAAACCAAAATGATGGTAAAAACGATTATATTTTATAAAAAAAATATAAGAATGTAGCAGCGGTGTACGTAGTAATGAATAAAACAAGAGTAGAAGTGTAGAAATAGGAGCGTATATTTTTGCTGGACACACAACAAGCTTAAGTGCAAGGCGATCGTCCACTGAGTACGCGTTTTCACGGTTTTCATGACTCTGTAACTCTGTAAGTAGCTAAAAGAAACGAGACAGATGCGCGTGCGAGCGAGATAGCACCAACGTAAATATTCGCAGCGTGGGTGGTCTTCATTTGTATGAACTGCGTACGTCCTCACAGTACCCCCTCCTTAGCGAAGCGTACGTTTGGCTTGCATACTCTGCCGGTCCTGGTGATGTATGGTTGGTGTGAAGGTACAGGATTCACGATGCTCGTCGTGCTTGCTGTGTTTGTAGGAATTGTAGTGTTTGGAATTTCGTTGCAGATGTATGCCGGTTTCAGTCTATCCAGCGATACAACTGTCTCTCGATGCGGTAGCTGAATTTTGAAGTATTTTTCGTGTCTCATTAGCACTGGATACGGTCCATCATAGGGTGGTGTCAGCGGCGCTCGCACGGTATCGTTCCTCACAAAGACGTGTGTGCACGTACCGAGGTCCTTGTGTATGAAGGGACTGGCTGTTGTTCTAGCGGTAGTGCACGAAGGTGAGAGTGACGTCATCGTTTGTGTGAGGCGGCGTACGTAATCTTCGTCCGACATGTTAGTCGTAGTAGCCGGTGCGAAGAAATCCGATGGCACACGTAGTGTAGAACCGTAGGTCATTAGCGCGGGACTTAGGTTGTTATCTTCACGCAGCGCTGTTCGGAGGCCAAGCAGTACGGTGGGAAGTTCGTCGCTCCAGTTGGTAGTTGCGCCTCTAGCCATTAACGCAGCTTTTAGTGTACGATGCCAGCGTTCTATTTGTCCATTTGATTGTGGATGGTATGCGGTCGTGCGTATGCGTGTAATACCGAATTTTTTCATAAGCGCGTTGAACACCGACGATTCAAACTGCCTGCCTTGATCGGTCGATATACGTAGTGGGCAGCCGAACCTAGCAATCCAATTTTCATACAGTGCTTTTGCGACGATCTCAGCTGTTATCTCGCGCACTGGTACGGCTTCAGGCCATTTTGTAAATCTGTCCATGATAGTAACACAATATCGATAATCGTAAGATAGTCGAAGTGGACCGACTATATCGATATGGATGTGTTCGAAGCGTTGCGATGGCGGGAAACTTCCTAGCGGCGTGACGACGTGACGATGTACTTTTGCTCGCTGACAGCCGACGCAGTTTCTTGTCCACGTTGTTACATCTTTGTTCATAGATGACCAGAAGAACTTTGATGTTACTTGTTTTCTAGTCGTCTTGATACCTGGGTGGCAGAGATCATGTTGCGCTTGGAATGCTGTAAAACGATATGCCGGAGGTAGATAAGGGCGTAGCGTAGATGTTGATAACTCGCACGTTATCGGTCGCTGCGTGCCGGGCAAAGTAACTGTGATGAATTTTAAGTTTGGCTGTAGTTTTAATTGTTTTTGTTCAGTCTAATATTTTGTGTTTTATAGTACCATCTAGCTCGATAGATGTCGTTGGGATCGAATTGAATGGCGGTATGGTTTCGTTACATGGCAGAGTATATAAGGCTCAGGTGAATTTAATAAAATTGTCTTGCTCTGAGGTACTGCGTTTTATTCGAGTATCACTGGCTTCAAGGGACCTTGTACCGTTAATGTACAGTTTTAGTTCTTCATCTTGTTCTTGATCACGTGATAACTTATCTTAGTCGATGTTTGAGGGACAGTGTATCTCCTCAATGCGAGATAAGGCGTCAGCGACTGAGTTTTCGTCTCCCTTTACGTACACGATTTTATTGCAGAATTGACTGATAAAGTGGAGTTGCCGTTCGCGTCGTAGGGTGTGGCTGCTACTTTGCGGCCTTGGCCTTGGACAGCGGTTTATGATCCGTGTAGACGGTGACGTCACAGCCCTCGATGAGTCTTCTAAAGTGCTTCACAGACATGTAGATCGCTAGTAATTCGCGATCATACGTGCTGTATCGAGATTGTGTAGCACTCATTGTTTTAGAAAAGAAAGCTAGCGGTTTCCAAACTTCGTTGTCGCGTTGTTGTAGCACCGCGCCGATGCCGTGGTCTGAGGCGTCCGTCATGATGCAGAGTGGGGTGCCGGCTATAGGGTGCGATAGCGTCACACATTCCAATATGCTTTGGCGGCATCTTTGGAATGCTTGTTCGGCGGTCGGCGTCCACGTGATAGGTGTCTACGCCGAAACGCAGCTATCATGAACGCGTCCAAAAGATGGCAACATTCGAGAATCAACGGCGACAACTTGACACAACAAACTAGACTCGTACTTGGAACGCGCTCGCGCTTAACCGCCATATTTTTGTCGCGACACTATCAACTTTGTAAAACTACTTCTTTTGGTTAATAAACCACATATAATTATCGGGGTCGATCAAGTCTTTCATTGTATCGCCCACAATAGGTGTCTTGTCATTTTTCTTACCATTGTGTAGGTATTTGTTGAGTTCGCTCTGCATGTCGGCTTGATTTGGTAAACAATCTCTATAGAAGTTCAACATGCCCAGGAAACGACGTAGCTCGATGATAGTTTTAGGTTGAGGATAACTGGATATGACTTTTATTCGTTCTTCAGTTGGTTTTATGCCGTTCGCTGTTACTTCGTAGCCGAGAAAGTTGATTTTCGCTTGTGCAAATTCACATTTGTCGACGTTGAGTGATACGCCGTATTTGTTTAGGCGCTCGAGAACTTGATGTAATAATATCTTGTGTTCCTGTTCGTTATCTGAGTATAACAAGATATCGTCGACGAATGAAAAACAGCCCTCGATACCGCGCAGTACCTCGTGCATGAAACGTTGGAATGTTTGACTTGCGTTTCGTAGACTAAACGTCATGCAGTTAAATTCAAATAACCCAAAGGGTGTGATGATTGCAGTTTTCTGTGCGTCTTCTTTGTTCATAGGTATTCTGTAGTAGGCCATTTTCATGTCGAGTTTTGAGAAGATCTTCTTATTGTGTAGTTGATAGGTGAAATCTTGTATGCGCGGAATCGGGTACTTATCGGGTAGCGTGACTGAATTTAGACGCCTGTAGTCGCCGCACACTCGTAGACTGCCATCTTTTTTCTTTACCACATGGAGTGGGCTGGCCCACGGGCTCTTGGAAGGTTGACAGATTCCCATTTCCATCATCCGTTCAAACTCTTCTTTAGCCGCTTTGTATTTGTCGGGCGGTAGGGGGCGCGCACGTGCGAAGAGAGGTGGTCCCGTTGTCTCGATGTGATGGACGACGTTGTGTTTAGCGGGAGTTTTCAAGGACATAGGTCGGAGTAGATCTGGATACTGTTTGATTATATCTTGATATGTCTGCTTGTTGCTGAGTACATAGACGGATTGTTGCATTGACGAGATTTCTAAGGCGTTGATTGAGAGTTCTGTTACCTTGTCGATTAGCTTCTTTTGATGCAGGTCGACGAGGAGTTTGAAGTGGCGAAGGAAGTCAGCACCGAGTATTGATGTTTTGACGTCTGCGACTACAAATGTCCAACGAAATCGTCTTCTGAGGCCTAGGTCGATTTGCAGGTCTTTCTCGCCGTAGGTATTGATTGGTGAACTGTTTGCGGCGTATAGTTTGTATGAAGTTGGTGAACATTTCTTCTTATGTATCGGGGTAGCGGCTAGGACGGAGATGTCTGCACCGGTGTCGACGAGGAAACGGTGATTCGTGTTGCGATCGAAGACACATAGGCGGTTACTTGCCGTAGTTACACCGACGTCCGCCACGGTCGGTGCCTCTTTTAGTTTTCCGACTTGTTTTGATTACGCCTCGCGCACGGTGACACGCAGCGTCTCGCTTGATCCCCAAATCGGTGGTGATAGTAGCATACTCGATTGGGATCGTTTTGATGCTTTGCGGTAGACTTCGATCTTGAGCGGGAACGTTGGTGACGGCGATGGTGTGGTCTTCCACGGCTGCGAAGTTCGGAGATTTCGAGTGTTAGCTTCTCAAGTTGTTTAGAAAGTACTTGTATCTGCGCAGACATGATATGTTGGTTGACAGCTGCAGAATCTGGTTGCGACGAGGAGACAGCTGCGATATTGCTCGACTCGGAATATTCCATCATCTTGTCTGCCATTGCCGCGAGCATGTCGAGTGACGAGTCTGTGTTCACTGACAGCACAACTCGAATTTGCGCCGGAAGGTGGTTCATCCACTCTATCTTGATGCCATCTTCGGTGATCATGTTGCCGCCGAGTTCGCGCATGCGTAGTTCCGTAGCAACTGAGACGGTTTTTGGTTGCCCAGCTCCAATCCGCTGATGAGGTTCTTGAAATTTTTCACCTCGGACTGTTCGTACACGGAGAGAAGGCGTTCCTTGATGGCTTCGTACTTCTTAGTTTCTGGTGGCTTGATTACGCCCAAGTAGCACATGACAGCCGCATAGTGACTTGATTATAGAATTTTGTGACACTCAAGGCTGCTTTAGTTACCTGCTTAAGGGCTGTGTAGCTAACTACACAGCCCTTGTAATTCTAATTTGGGCCCCAAATTAAGCAGCTTTGAGCATTACAGTGACTGGTTAACGGTGGTATAATCATTGAAACAGCTGTACGAGGCCTGTACAATGGCTTATACTGCTATACAACAGCCATTGCAGCCTAAGATTCAGCTACTTTAATTCTCTTCAACAGCTTTTAGATGTTTTGAGGCTTGGCAATAGCTTTTATTAAAGTATAAATAACCAAACAAAAATAATTTTTTATTTAATTTTCTTTTGTGTACTTTGTGACAGATGACATTTATTGTTTGTTAAAGTGCGCGGGCGGACTATTATTTAAGGTAAGATATTTTTAATAGTTTTCACGTTAGTTTTAAGTGTCCTGTATGTAAATTGAGTTGCGAGTACCACTTTACTGTTAATGTGTATAGGTAATTACATCAAATATTTCACGCGCCATCAGAATAATATCGCTTTAACGAAAATATTTCACAAGATTAAATGGTGTACGAATACTTAATAGATTTATCACTCAAATTATTGCTTTCGAACTTAATGTATTCTATTAGGAAATAAGTGGAAAATATATTGTTTGAATTAAAAGCTATCAAATATCCTTAAAAACTATAAGAAATCATTTGGATATTTAATAACAAATCGTTTCTGTACTGCTAAAATGGGGTTAATTTGTTATCCAGTACAAATTCTCCAGAAATTCTTTTAAAAAGTTATTTGCTGTACAGTGGTGTTACCCAAGTCAATGTACCAGCTTCTAGCATTATAATGGCTGGAGAAAGGATTTTAATTATCTTTCTTACTGTGTACTGGTATAAATATAGAGCATACAGTAGCTTTTCAGGGATAAAGAAATCTCGACAGAAAACCATTTCAATATGTACATTGTTTGGCTTTCGAAATACCCTTGCAAGCCCAGTAGTTAGGTAATTTTGCGCATCCTTCTCTTTTTTTAATTTAGTTTAGAACAGCGCTATCCATGTCATTTCGTCAAAACAACCGAAAAATATTTTGCTTTTCCCTTTTCGTATTATATTATGATTGTTAATTAGTTAATTATTGTTTTCAGGAATAATAATGCCGTTTAAAATAATCAAAACCGTTGAAAAAGGAAACGAAAGATTATAGAGAAGGAGAAGAAAAGTGGTTGGGAGCATTTCATTTTTCATAATGGCATTCGTAATTATGTTGTATTTTCACAAATTATGTTTCATATTGATTAAAAAACAGTATTTACAAATTTATACAATGATTTTTTATTTTTCTTATCATCAATTTTTTCTTATCATCAAACAACATTAATTTAACTTTTATTATCCTTGGTCATGAAAAGCACCTCCTTTCGATCAGTACCTAGCACAACATTCACCGAGTCTTTTTGCTACCTGCGAAAGTGGTGTGCTACCTCTTCGCAACATCATTTTAATCAAATGCAATTTATTTTCAAAAGGATAGGCACACAAATCTATTTGTGCGGAACCCTATGCGTAAATGACACTGGCTTGTAAACATCAACTGCATCAGTACTGCTCCTTTGCAATTCGTCCATAGAAGCTTCAGCGTATTCTTTTAACAGTTTTCTTTTTACTCCACTTTTCATTTTTTATTTAAAGTGTATTATTTAAACATACGTAGTATAGCTCTTGAAATCGCTTCGCACATTATGCAAAAATAAATCAAATTTGACGTAATTTAAACACCAATAATCTAGATTTACTATTAAATAACGCTGAAAGCTGTATAATAACTGTCAGCTACACTTTATGCATTGGCATTAGGATGGAGTACTCCTATTTCAATTTACAACTCAGGGTGTTTAATTATTCTCTTATAAATCTAACAGCATTTGTAGAAATTCCTTATACACTTTTAACCAGCCATTAACAAGCTCGTTGAAGTAGAATTACAATAGAATTAGTGTATACCAATTAAAAGCTAGTGGCATTATTCAATGTTTTAATGCAGCCCGCAGCATTACAAGAGAGGTGAATTTTACGTATTAACCAGCCGTTAACAAGCTTTGGGCTTCTAGACCAGCTAGTAGTATCTCAAACAGCCAAAAGCTGGACTAGAGCATTTTAAAATTCTACTTAAATGTTTTTAGTATACTTTTTCGCCACTATCAAGTCATTAGTCAGCTATGCTGTTTAATAGTGTATAATCTTTCCTTAATACAGTCTAAAGACTCACCCTATCCTTTAGTACAGCTGTATAAAAGCTGTAGACTGTAATGTAGCTTATTTATGACCTAATTCATCGCTAAAGTGCTACTTGGGCGATGTCTGTGATATGTTGAAGGTCTGTCGGTTGCAGTTGGCCGAGGACGTAACGATATTTGTTTTCGTCGCTTGTCTTCTGAGGTTCGACGACGGCTTCAAATTGAATAAACCACATACGTGGATATTCGCGCCAGAAGGGAAGGAGACGTGACTGCACGGAGATGGCAGCGAGGTCTGTAGGCTCACTCATTTCTTCCTTGTGTTCCATTTTCTTCTCGGGGTCACCAAAATGTAGCAGCGGTGTACGTAGTGATGAATAAAACAAGAGTAGAAGTGTAGAAATAGGAGCGTATATTTTTGCTGGACACACAACAAGCTTAAGTGCAAGGCGATCGTCCACTGAGTACGCGTTTTCATGACTCTGTAACTCTGTAAGTAGCTAAAAGAAACGAGACAGATGCGCGTGCGAGCAAGATAGCACCAACGTAAATATTCGCAGCGTGGGTGGTCTTCATTTCTATGAACTGCGTACGTCCTCACAAGAATAACATACATGATATTGATGACGACACGAAGATGATAATATTTACCTACTTACTATTTTACTAATAACGTTGTTAACTGCACTGAGTTTAATGTAGTGAATCAGCATGTTATAATATTTAGAAATATAGGTATGTATTTCTATTTCATAACAATAACATCACCACATTAAATATCATTTAACTAAATAAAACGGCATTATACGTTGAAGTTCTACCTACTATATATCAATTTGTTTTGTGATTAGTTATTTTAGTTAAAAGGTTTTTACAAAAAACTAGGTATTCGAAATACTTCGTTAGAAATTATAACAATAGTTAATTTAACACACACAATGACATACGTTAGTATTGTTTGTGACCAACACTGGTTACTCAAGTCATTTATAATATGCTTTTAATAGCGAAGTGGAGCACCATTTTTTTCTATTACTTGTTGCAAGCGGTCCCGCATACCGCGCACCATATCCAGCAACAATCACTTCCTCTCATGAATGGTTTTGGTCCAGGACGATCTTTTTGAATATTAAAACCACACGTCAAACGTCTTAGCCACAATCTGACTGTATTTCTCTGAAACAACACAATAAGCATAATTTTAGTAACGAATAGGTAAACATAATTTATCGATTAAGTTTGCAAAAATACGTTTATCAATTTAGATAATATAAATCAAATTAGACCTATAAATGATCTCAAATTAGACTCATAATGAAACATAGTTAATTGTCTATTATTCTACATTCACCGGCCAACTAACGAATTAAGGAATAACTATAAATGAAGCATAAAAAAGAATACACTTACCGCTATATTAAGTTTCGTAGCAATCGCTTTAATACCAACATTCTCCTCATGCAAATAGATTATTTTGTATTTTAAATAATCATTCAACTCAACTTGGACATGACGATTAAACTATCAAAACTGATAACAATTAATAAAAAACTTTTTACAAAAAATAAAACCGACTTCTAAACAAAAAAAAAAAACAAAAAGTGCAAAATAACTTTAATTTTGGAAGTCGGTGTGTTCAAAAAAACTTTTTACAAAAAAAATACAACCGACTTTTCCACAAAAAATTAAAAAAGTACAAAATAACTTTAATTTCGGAACTCGGTGATTGTGGTTCCTTTTTCATTTTTTGAACACCGTCTTCCGAAATTAAAGTTATTTTGTACTTTTTTAATTTTTTGTGGAAAAGTCGGTTGTATTTTTTTTGTAAAAAGTTTTTTATTTTTCACTTTTTAGTGGTACCTTAACCCCTTCCCCTCCCCCTACCTAAACGAACCAATTACATTAGTGTAAATAAACGCACTGCTCCAATGCAGAGTAAACTAAAAGGTCGTCAATGTAGACAATGTAGATATTTTTTTAGATTTTTCAAAAACCGCTTGTTCGGTTTCGATAAAATTTTCATGGGACCATTTGGAAAGTATACCCTTTCCAACAAAAAAAGAATTTTTCAAATCGGTTGGCAAGCGACGGAGTTATGCGCGAACAAACAATAAAAAAAAAAAACCGAATTGAGAACCACCTCCTTTTTTAGAAGTCGGTTAAAAAAGGAAAAAAGCGTGGATTTTTACAATTTAGTAAGGCAAGGTAAAAATGTTCGCGCGTATTCACTGCTATTTGTGCATAGAATATCTTGTTTAATTTATTCTTCTACCGCATATTCCTAATGTCATATCTATAGCAGTTTTGGTTGAATACGCATATTGACGTCTAACTACCCACTTATTAAAATAGGTGAACAGTTATAAATTAATGACCTAATACCAACCTCTTAAAGCTCAAGTTTGCGTATCAAAATTATTTATTGTTTCTGTTCAACGAGTAGTGTTAGTCTGATAAACTCATACATATTGAATAACGTTTAATGTTATGAGCATAGGGTGTAAAATCGAGTAATTTTTAGGGGGGTCAGCTAATTGCTATCACCGACTGTACTATGATTTAGTGTTGCCCTACTTCTGAATAATGTTAGTTCCTATAACATTATTTTCATGACTTTATAGACAGACTATGTATAGTATACAACCATTTGACATCGTAACTACCATGAACTTGTCGCTTAATATGGCTGCAACGGCACTTACCTACAATACAACTGTCTCTACATCACGACAAAATGTTGCCATAATAGGGATGTTGCCTGAGTAAAAAATATATGATTATTTTAAGTCCGTCTGATAGATTTCCAAAAAATATTGGACACGTATTTTTTCCTTTATAAAATCTATAAAAACTGACGAAGATAAACAGCATCAAAGATCAGGAGTGGGAGCGTGTGATGTCACGGCCCGGTAAAAATTGTAGCGAGTAGTGACGTGTCACGAGTTTTTTACGCACTGTATCGTCTTCATTTTTTGTTTATGTGAAAAAAGAAAAAATACGTGTCCAATATTTTTTGGAAATCTATCAGACGGACTAATCAGATTTTTTTAGTCAACTACCCTATTAGCAACAACTTAAATAGTCTCTTTTATCAAATAGGATCTCACTAGAAAGAATGAGACATAACGATATTTCAAGTTCTGAATCATATTTCACCCATATTTGTATAAGCAAATGTATGTATAGAATAACGCAGCGTCTCCATATTTTTCCCATCTGAATGAGTTGGCAAGTATGTTTTTCTATGCCTGAAAAAAATAGCGTCGCTATATGGTCGCCATATTTATTTAGTAGTCATTAACATTGTTTTCGTTCCGTTCCGTATTATCCTTACCTCCTATACTCACGATTCATTTTATTATAGATTCATACAAAAACAAAAAAAATATCAATACTTTTTACGGTTTTTAAAAACGATTTTAAAAAACGATTAGGTTCGAGTAAGTATCGATACTGGATGACCGATTCAGTATCGAGTAAAAGTATCGATGTCTCAGTGATATCGTTGCATCCCTAATGTTTGGTATTGTATTCGTATTGGTCTGGCGGGAACTTCGAAAAAGCGCGGTTTGAAATTTTCTTTCAAAATTCCTTTTAATTGTTTTCGGAGGATTTTTGGGTTTAAAGTGACTAAAAAGCTGTTAAATTATATACGGTAGCTCGCCGAAATGGTGGGTAACGAGGGGGGCGGGGATAACCCGCCCGCCCCTCATAAACGTCCTCGGGCTGAGGAAACAAACGAAATGAAGGAAATGGACTGTGGCGAAGGCGGCGGCGGTGAGCGTATGAACCCTTTTATGCCTTACCTCAAGCCAAATTATAAAAGACTTTATCCCGAAAACTGTAATAACACAGAGTTTAAGGTATTTATTGAAGCAAACGGCAAGGATAGAATCGGCAACAAGAGCCCAATTTATTTGAATCATATTTTTTCCAATGAAATAAAAGGTGTGACGGCAATTCAAAGAGTAAACGCTAATAAAATAGCTATTATATTTAAACAGTACAATACAGCTAATAATTTTATTAATAATACTAATTTCTTAACAAAGCACAACATGAGAGCATTTATACCAGCTGCACAGATTGAAAAAACTGGCATCATACGATTTGTTCCTTCAAACATCTCAAATAAAGAATTATATACAAAATTATCATCAATTTATGAAATTATCGCAGTAAGAAGATTCACTAAAAAAGTTGGCCAAGAACGTGTCCCACTGCAAACAGTAAGCATCACTTTTCTTTCCAATATACTGCCAGACAGTATACAATATGACTTATTTTCTTATAGGGTTTTCGAATATGTTCCCCCTTTACAACAATGTTTTAGATGTTTTAAATTTAACCACTCAGCAAGAATTTGTAATAGCAAGCAAAGATGTTCTATTTGTGGAGGTGAGCACTTATATAAGGAATGTGACAAACCAAATGAGGTCTGTTGTGTAAACTGCAGTGGGCCCCATCTAGCAATTTCAAAATTATGTCCGATTAAAATGAAGAAAATAATTGAAAAGAAAACGAAAATTACTTATGCAAGTGCTACCCTGACCAAGAAAATAAATGACACTACAGAATTCCCTCCGCTAGCGCCGCCAAGAATGCAGCCTGTACATAATATTGTAAATAAATCTGTAAATAAGCCTGTACATACCTCTGTAAATAAGAATACTACATATGTAAATAAATCTGTGAATGATGTAAATAAATCAAATGATGTCTTACCTAGTGAAGACATCAAAAATAAAATTATTGACAACAACGATGTACTTATGGCCCTAGTACAGACGTTGGTAGAATTGGGTAATAAGGGAGATAATACACCTACTACTTTAAAAAGTATTAAAGCTACATTAATTAAAAATCTTAAGTAATGGATCCAAATTCTTCTCTATCTAAACTACGTATTGCTCAGTATAATATTCAGAGTGCTAATAGTAAAAAACCCTTATTGTTACAATTCTTAAATAAACAAAATATTGATATTTGCTTACTTAACGAAA
Source organism: Hecatera dysodea (assembly GCA_905332915.2). Taxonomy (NCBI): domain Eukaryota; kingdom Metazoa; phylum Arthropoda; class Insecta; order Lepidoptera; family Noctuidae; genus Hecatera; species Hecatera dysodea. The sequence continues at coordinate 2,289,513 of HG995290.1, read as the reverse complement.
CATGGTTTAAAGATAACAATTTTAGGATACCTGGATACAATATTTATAACAAAAATTCGAGTAACGCTCATAACGGAGTAGCAATACTAATCAGACCATATCTTAAATATAATATAATAAATACGCAATTTTATGAAAATATTCAAACAGTAGCTTTATCCGTATGCACGGTACGCGGCAGTTTAACTGTGCTCTGTGTATACTGCCCACCAACTAGTGCGCACATACGAATTCATAGATTGCACGACATAATTAAAGATCTTCCTAAACCTATATTTATTAGTGGTGATTTTAACGCCCACCACATTGCATTTGGATGTCTATCAACTAAGAGTCGAGGTCAGGATTTGTATAATATAATCGATGACTTAGACCTATGTATTTTAAATGACGGCAGTTATACAACTGTCAATCGGCCAGGACAAAATCCTTCTGCCATTGATGTTAGCTTCATTAGTTCTAGTCTTGCATCATTGTGTGAGTGGTCTGTGCATGATGATACCATGGGAAGTTATCACTACCCAACTATAACAGAAATTTCATTACTCATAGATAGATATGACATTAGTCCTCCAGTTGATAAGTTTTTGTATAAAAAAGCGGATTGGGAGACATTCAAAAAAGTTTCTAAAACAATATTTAATGATTTGACTCTTAAACTACATGATCCTATTCTAACTTATAATGATTTCTGTTTTCGATTAGATACTCTAAAAGAATTAACAATCCCAAAGCTAACTAAATTGAACAACTTTAAAAGCAGACCCCCAGCTCCTTGGTGGAATGAAATTTGTGAAAAAAGCGTTGTTGCTTCCTATGATGCATTGAAACTATATAGAAGTGAGCCTAGTTTGGAAACCTATTTAAATTACAAGAGAAAAGATGCACAGAAAAAAAGAACCATCTCGGAACAGAGAAAAGTTGGATGGAACAACTTATGTAATAGTTTTAATAGAACTACTCCAATAAGTAAGATCTGGAATCTTATAAAGATGTTCAAAGGTATAAGACCTGGCAATAAATCATATAGAGATGAGTTCATTATTCCATTTTTAGATAAATTATCTGATAACACAAATTTAACTGATTCTGATGATATAAAAAACCTTTTTGATTTAAACAATGATAATCGAAATTCAAAATTTTTATTAGAATCCTTCTCATGGCGCGAATTTACAATGGCTCTGCAAGGTAGACGAAATACAACTCCTGGTTTGGATGACTACCCTTATTTATTGATTAAAAATTTAGACGAATCGGCCCAAAAGATATTTCTTAACGTTCTTAATCTGCTTTGGTATACTAAATCTATCCCGCAATCTTGGAAAACACAATGTGTTGTTCCAATACTCAAGCCAGAGAAACCTCCGCAACTTCCTAGTTCCTATCGACCAATTTCATTATCATCTTGTCTAGGTAAAATTTTTGAAAACATGATTAAATTTCGTCTTGATTGGTATGTTGAATCCAATGGTATCATTCCACATGTTCAGTATGGTTTTCGTCGTGGCCGCAGCTGTGCAGATAGTTTTACTTCTCTCATCTCTGACCTGAAAAATGCAAAGAATAAAAAATTACACACAGTTTGTACTTTCTTAGATGTTCAAGGTGCTTTCGATAGTGTAGATCCTGCTATACTTGTCCAAATTATGTCAAGATTAGGTATTCCTGGTCAGTTATGTAAATGGATTTTTAACTTTTTGAATAACAGGACACTATATGTAAGACATAACAATAAACTATTTGGACCAAAATCTGCTTCAAGAGGTACAATGCAGGGTGCTACACTGTCTCCTTTGCTGTACAATATTTACACATGTGAAATTTGTAAATTTGTAAATAATACTGATGTAAATATTCTGCAATTTGCTGATGATATTGTTTTATACAGCAGCAGCTATAATTTAGAAGTGGCAATTGACAATGTGAACATAGCTTTAAATCAATTATTTATATATTATAATGATTTACTACACCTAAAAATCAACCCATCTAAAAGCAGTGTAATGATTTTTGGCAATGATAGCTCCACAACTAATGTTACTTACAACAGTGAAATTATTCCTAGAGTAAATAGTAAGAAATTTTTGGGCATAATAATAGATCAAAAATTGACTTTTGAAACACATATTAGGCACATTTCCAAAAGCGCCCTAAAAGGTTTAAATTTAATGAAATGTCTTGCTGGTGTATCATGGGGGGCAGACCCCAAAACATTATCATTATTGTACAAAGCAATTGTTAGAAGCCATTTTGATTATAGCTCACTAGCTTATATGTACAGTACACATGTAAATAAATTAGATATAATGCAGAATAGGGCTTTGAGAATAATATCTGGCGCAATGTGCTCCACTCCCATAAGGGCCATGGAAGTGGAGACTAAAATCATGCCCTTAAGTTTAAGAAGGCTATTACTTGCACAAAGATATTCTCTCAAATTAATATCATCAAATAACAGAGAGATAATAAATAAAATATTACCTTCTACTCACAGAAATTTTCAGACACAGACAAAAGTTGATATGTTGAATGGTATTTCCCCAATGTTGTCCAACATCTTACTTGAAATAGACAATAGCTGTTCCAATATTAGAAAACAATTTCCATGGCCATGTTACTCCTTCACATATCAATGTATTTCACATCCTGTAAAAGTGTTTGAAAATACAATTAATAACAATTTAGATATGCTACAATTTTTAGAACAAAACAATAGTTATTATACTTTATACACTGATGGTAGCAAGAGTAGTGATTATGTTCATGCAGCATTGTATGATCCACACAGAAAATTCTCTCAAAGCTTTGTTCTGCATAAATCTTGTTCTATATTTACAGCGGAGGCATATGCGGTGTATCAGGCATTACTATGTATACGTGAAATAAGTAACTGTAAATACTTTTTAATTGTTTCTGATTCTTTAAGCATGATAAAGGCCTTAAGTAGCCTTACAGTAACATTTAAGTCTAACTTTATTCTTTATTTCATTAAACAAATAATTTACCAATATCATCTTGAACATATACAAATTGCCTTCCTGTGGGTACCCTCTCACAGTGGTATCACTGGCAATGAAATGGCTGATAAAGCCGCATATGAGGGTTATAATTCTGTTGATGTTAAAAATACAATGGACATCCCTATGACTGATTTCTTACAAAGCATTAATCAAAACATTTATGAGTTGTGGTATGAAATATGGAAAAAAGATCAAGATACGAAAGGAAAGTGGTATGGAAGCATTCAAGAAAGATTACCTATTAAACCTTGGTACGATAAACTGAAGGAGGATGCAAGCCGAGATTTTATCACCACGATAAACAGGCTGCGCTTTGGCCATAATACTGCACCGTCACACCTTGCAAGATTGAATATTATTTCAAACAATATATGTCCGTTTTGTGAAAATACTGAAGGAACTGTAGAACATCTCATTTTCTCATGTCAGAATTTCTTACTTGACAGACTAGTGTTAGCTATTGAATTAAGTGAAGTGAAAGTTAAATGTGATTTTGAATCCCGCCCGCCGCCACTTGAACAGTTATTAAAAGACAAAAACAGCTACAAACCCATATACAAATATATCAAAAATACTATAAAATCCATTTAAAATAAAGTGCAAATTCCAACCAAAGTACTGCAAAGCTGCAAGTGAAGAAGTGCAAATCAGTGCAACAAATAAAGACTTGACCTAAAGGTCTTTGTTACCAGGTCATTAAATTATATAAAAAAAAAAAAAAAAGTATTCGTATTGTTATAATTTTATGTTATTTAAATTCACAAAAATGTTCGTATAATACCCTAATTTTCTAACACAAATAAAGGCGCAAGGACTTAGTCCTTGATCTGTTTGATCGATCTAGTAGGCTCTTGAAAAAATGTTGCATATCGTCACATCCATGGCAAACTTACGAATCTGCAGAACATGCATTTTACAGGGGAGCATTTTGAAAGTAAACATCAATGATAACTTTTTTTTTTGTAACGGTTAAAATAAATACTGTGGTACATTTGTATTTAAAAGTGGTACATTTCTTAGATATTATTAACGGTATGCCAATATTTTACATAGATCAGAAATAAATACACATTCGTAACTTTACATCAATATACATAGAGATTAATAGATATTTTTTAATACCTTGGCAAACTTACGAAAGTGGTACTTTCGTTACTAACGTAATTACAATATCCAGTTGACACTTTGGTGAGCTTACGAAAGTGCCACTTTCGTAAGTTTTCCAGAGGTATTAAAACTATCTAAATATTAAAAGTAAGATAAGTAAATAAGTTAACTGAGGAAAGTAAGGTAAGTTAGGTTAGTAAAGTAAGGATAGTACTACACTAGTAAGACATGAAAAAATATTTAAGTAAAGCAGTAAAATACTGTAAATTAAAGATGTATAGCGAGCCTTTACTTACAAACTTTTATTAACTAATATCTAAATTAACATAAGAACATTATCAGCGGACAATGGGGATCTTTACTGCCATTTTATCACGATAGGTGGCGCATCGTCGGGATGGCCATTGAAAGCTGTCAGTTCAATATATTTTCTAACCTATAACTCACGAAATTTTAATTTTCTCACAATATGCCTCTGTGTGCTGTACCAGGATGTACTAACCCCGGTGTACATTTATTTCCCAAAGATCCAACATTAAAAAAGAAATGGGAAAAGGCTATACGTCGCAAAAATTTTGTAGCGACACAGCATAGCAGGTTATGTCGGAGTCATTTCCAGGAATCTGATTATGTAGGAGAGTTTGCTTATACAGGTGAGTTATTATTCTATATATGTGTTGATACCAGTCATCATTTTTACAGACAGAGACTTCTGATCCCTTTGATGATTAATGTACTTACCTAACTAGCTTGTACGTTATCAAAGTGTGTATGAAAACTGTTTATTTAGTAAATAAACCAATGAACATGTATCCTGTGCTTCCTACTTATATTTTTCAATTCGTGTTTTTCAGGAAATCCTCAAATATGCCGATTTCTCAAAAAGGGAACTGTACCAAGCATATTCCCTTGGTCCACCCGGGTGTCAACAACACCTACATCACGAAGTCTTCGGTATTTAGAAAGAAGCAAACGCAGAATTGAATTCACACAGCCAACTGAGGACGAAAGTATTCCCGAACCATCTACAAGCAATGAAATAGAAATATCTACTATCGAGAACACTTCAGAAGTAATTACTCCCAGTACAGTATCTGTTAGTGTGCAATGTGGTAGTTCTTTAGGAATCATATCACTAGAGAATATGAGGGCAAATCAGAAAGCAATGCATTTTTATACTGGGCTAGAAAACTATGAGAAATTCATGCTCGTTCTAGACACATTAAGTCCCATGTGCCATCATTTAAATTACAAGGGAAGTAAAGTAATCAATGTTTCTGTTGGTGACCAACTTTTGTTAACTCTTATCAAGCTAAGGAGGTATTTACCAGATTTTGAGTTAGCATTTTTATTTGGTGTTTCCCAAACAAATGTTGCGAATATTTTTGTAACTTGGATCAATTTTATGTATGAAATGTGGAATTTAATTAATATATGGCCCAGTAAAGCATTGGTGCAATACTTTATGCCAGAGTCATTTAGAAAAGATTTTGAAAGTACAAGGATTATTGTGGACACAACTGAAATACCCATTACAAAGCCTGGGAATCCTGTAGCACAGCAGGCGACGTTCAGCAGCTACAAGCACAAAAATACTGTAAAGGCTATGATTGGAGCTACACCTGGTGGTGTAATATCATTCGTCTCTGAATGTTATGGAGGTTCAGTCAGTGATAGACAGATTATAGAAAGATCCAATCTTGAAAATCTGTGTGACAGTGGTGATTCTATCATGGCAGATAGAGGTTTTAATGTCCAGGACATTTTTGCTCCAAAGGATATTAAAATTAACATTCCCATGTTTTTAAAAGGAAAATCACAAATACCAGGTGTCAAAATAATACAAGATAGAAAACTAGCAAGCAAACGTGTTCATATAGAACGTATTATAGGTCTAGCTAAAACTTACAAGATTTTAAAATGTGAATTAAGCCCATATCATGTACCGCTAACATCTAGAATTTTATTTGTTTGTGCTATGCTTTGTAATTTTAGAGAAAATATTATGAAATAAAAGCTTTCTTATCGTTTCATTTATAAGTTTTATTATAAACCTTAATCTTTAAAAAAATATTTCTTAACATTTTTAAAAAAGTTTTCATAAAAATAATCTAGTTTTGTCAACATATGCTGAATGAATTGTTCATCCCGTTCTATAAATATAACATGTAAACTTTTATAGGTAAAAATCAATAAATTACAATATAATCTTTTTGTTACATATAACTGCCCTTGAATTTGGTAATAATAAATATTAGTCTTTTTCAAATATAATTGTTCATTTTCATCATATTGCAAATATGGTACTGTAATAGGACTAATTTCCTGATTTCTGGAAGCATATGGACATTTTACTTCTACTATGGCTTCTGGTCCCAGTAAACCATGAGGAGATGCTCATAAATAAGGCCTTTCTTGGCATAAAAACAAACCACATTCTTCTACTACCACACCATAAGTCTCCATGTATCTTTTGATGGCAACTTTTTCATTTATTATGCCATGTGCCATGGCTTTAGTATGGATATGATTTTTATTTAATATTTGATCCGAATATTTAATTAGAGTTTCACTCTTCAAGTGGCACACAGTATGAAAAACACTGGCTGTTATGTGGGTTTTTCTATACTCATACCACTTTGGATTGGAACTTTGTCCTCTAGTTTCAAGTTTCTGAGACATTAAGTAAATTGAGTGATTCTAAAAATACATCCAGTGCTGTTTTTTCCATATAATCATGATCTAAACATATTCCTCGTTGGTTGGCTGGAGGATATAATTGTTTAAGAGGCATTGATGACTTTGGATAATTTAAAATCAATGACTGAAACCGGGATTGAAATGCCTTTTTATCAAAATTAGGGTTTTGTCTCAAGTATGGAGAGTAAACAGAATTATTTATGTCTCTTTTAGATGGTAATCTGGAGGCTCTCAATGGAGTGGCATAATATTTCTTTGCAGGCCTATGGAACGTCTGTAGTTGTGATGTAGAAACTTCATGTAGTAGTATTATTTTTTGCCTGACAATATTTTCAGCGGCCAGAAGTACCACAGCTATGTGTTTACAATGAGCTTCTTTTCCTTCTCCTGCCGCACATTCACAGCTTGCTTCTTCAGGCATTCCATCGTTGCTTAATTTAATATTGACCTCATATTGAAGCTGCTTCATAGATGCCTTGCAGTAACCTGGAAGAAGTATTGATATGTTTAAAATTACATATTAACATTTGAAAATCAACATTGTGCATTGTCAACCATGGAAGGAGTGACTTAGCTACACTTTAATTTCTATCATGTCATCAACTTTTAAATTAATATTTTAAGTGAGAATAAGCTTACCTTTTAGGTATGTATCTTGGCCGGATGTTGCTGACCGTAAAACAAGAAGGTATCTTGATTCATATAATTTTACAGCATCACTAATATTCTTATTAAATCTGCAATAAAAACCATTATGTTAAAATTAATGCTGGACGAAGGTATCAAACAAAATTTACCTGTATCATTGAAATAATATATATTACATACCTGTCAAAGTAATTTTGAATATGTTGTTTGGTAATCTTCGGCAATATGGTGGAGCTATTAACGTCGTGGTAAAGTTCTGCAGCAGGAACGTCAATTGCTTGGCTTTCAGAAGCTTGAGGGCTTTGATTACCGAAATTAAAATTTCGGTCTAACCTAAAAAATAAACAATACAATTTTATCATTAAAGTAATGTTTTCTCATTTTTCGTAAATTTTCCTACGATGAGTCAAGTAACAATTAACACGTAACTACTGAAAAAATATCCAAACCTAGAGCATAGCACTGTTAAATAATATATTATTAGATAAAAGTTTACCTCTCAATAAGATCGGCTTTCTTCCCAGTTATCCTTCCTCCTCGTTTTTTCAGTTCGTCTTTCAATTCTTTAACCTTCCAGGTACAATACATGTTGTCAAACACGATAGTAGACCGGTTTAACCTCTCAGACCCCGCGAATCAAAATAATTATGACTCATCGATGAGTCATCGCGCCCACGCTCACTAAAAACGTAATCGCTCCGGATGTATAGTGTTTATTTAAACAATTCAAACGGTGTCGAGTAGCTGATTAATGTGGCTATGAACTACAATATAAACAAGAATCTTATTAGAATTCGAAAAATAAACATTTCTTATTGGAATGTGAACACTTACCGAAACTGCCGATGTTGTTGTTTTTTTTTGTAACTTTTCGACCACTTCACACACACTGTTGCTTTATTTGGCCTTAAAATGATAAGTACACTTAGAATAAACTAAAACACCCACTTATATCCACACTTATCTAAACATTCACAGAAAAAATCGTTAAGATAAACATCTCAAGTGGCTCTTTGTTTACACGACTTTACACTGACATTTCAAAATGTTGTCAGATATATTATTTTGTTCTGTGTGTTGCCAGAGTTAGAAAATATATTCTACCATACAGTACAATCGTCAGAATGGTAAAATAAATCGACTAACACCAAAAAATATCGGTAAAATCGCGCGCGAATCTAGTGGAACCAAATGGTTCCACCGGGACCCAGGAGGAACACAAAAAAAATGCAAGAACCAAAGTGTAAACAACGCGAATACTATTTGACAGCAGCCATCCCGCCCGTGGCGACATCTGGGCTGAGCTTTGCGTGTGGATTAGTAGTGTTCAAAGTTGCTTTATGGCAATCACTTGCTTAATGCTATATGCTTTATATTTTAAGCATGCTATTTTATATGCTTTATTATAGCATGCTTTTTTATAAGCGTACTGCGCGGTAACTGACTGACTGTTACGAGTATTTTTATTTATTTATTACGATAAAACGGAACAGCAAAAAAACAATGAACTTTCCTTCATACTTCCCAGTCTTAGGACGTTAATCATACATATTACGTGAGCCGCCCGAGATCGCGAATTTGCAAGCGGTATGTAAAACGAATACGCACGGAAAAAGCAATCGCATGCGACGACTGGCCGCCCGCTCCGGCCATCGCGCTGCTATTGGTATATTATGTGCTTTTGCTTTTTGAGAGAGCGAGAGTTGCGATTTTGCGATGCGCGACTGACAGAGTCAGAGAGTGCGATTTAAAGCAATAAGCAAATAGCAACAAGTGAGAGCCACAATAGCATCTGCTATTTATAATAAGCATGGTGCTTTATTATGCTATATGCTATATTAACCACCACTAGTGTGGATCCCCATTTGGCGCGGACTTCTAGCTCATACGCGGAAACGGGCGGGAATCTTTTTGGAACGCGCGGGGCGCGCGTGACGTGATTGGCCAGCGGCCCGATCTCCGCTATCATTGGTCGAGGCGTCGCGGTTTACGCGCGAAGACGAGTCGACGAGAGCGGGAAGATTTGAGTTGGGGTGTGTTTCGTTACACGCGTCCGTTATAGATGTTAAAATTGAATTTGCGATTATAAGAATGAAATAGGAATATCAAAGCAAACTAGTAAAATCACAGTAGTTATTTTTTATTTAAGAAAGAATATTTTAAGATGTAAAAAAAAACACTGTTAGCTTTTACAAGTCCTCTGCCTCTTCAGCATCAGGCTGTGGCAGGCGGTCTTGAACTGCTTCTGAGTCTGGAAGATTTTGATAAAAAGAATGGTAGTATTTCGGTATTTGGTTATCGACACATAATTTTAATAATTTTTTTTTTTTGCTTTGAAATAGGTATACGTTCAGTGTAAGTAGATATAGGCACTATAGATGCAGTTTTGCCCCTTTTTGGCTTTATCTTCAGCTCTTTGAAGCTTTCGTTATTGTAACCAGTTTTAATAAAAATTGACTTAGGACTGTTCTTACGATATTGAATCCATACAGCATCTTGGAAGTTCGTCTTTTCCTTTCCTCTCGTTTCGAGTAGTTGTTCATTTCTTTCTTGTTCATTGTTTCTTTTTTCTATAGTAGAACATTTCTTTTTTTTTATTTGGTTTTCTTGTAACTTCTTCGGCAAACTGACACTGATTTGAATTGAAGTCTAAAAAGTCCTCATGAACTAACACATTTACATTAAATGGGCGGGGATTCGTTCTTGCTAGTCTCATTACCTGAATCCATCCATCCGGAGTATATACTGCAGAGTTTTTACACTTCTGTTCAATTTTAGAGTGTATAGAGTCACATTCCATGTGGCTATGTCCAGGTTCATAAAAAACGTGATCTATTGTTTGTATTGTTGGGTTGTTTGTTACCAAATATAGCAACATGCAAAAAAAGTTAAAAAATTTCTGCTGGCCTCCACAATTGTCAGACATCATTCTGACGTGACTTACATCTTGCTTGCTTGAAATATATTTATAAACGCAAGTCGCGATCTCATTACTTCCTCGTTTGCCTTCAGTTTCATTCCAAGTGAAACAATCGACATCTTGATCCCCAAATTTATAAAATGTCAAATTGTAAACAGCTGGTTTACGAACATAAAAAAATGGTACAGAAGCACCTTTAGGGGTTTGAAGGACCGCTTCTAGGTCAAAATTGAACGCTAAAGTTTTCTTGTCGTTCTTTGCTGCTGCTTTATCAGCGTCTCGACGCAGATAAGCATCATCTCGTCTCTTGATATGCTTGAAATGACTGTCGTCTTCAGAGTTAGTCATTTTTTACTCTTTGTAAGCTACGCACTTTTTGCACAGATCTTTTTTTGGCACATGAAACCTTAATTTATAGGATCTAAAAACTTTTCGGTATGTCTCTATACCCGCTGGCCTTGTTCCTTCTTCTTCACATTTTTTTCTTATATAGCGAATACATTATTCTTATATTCAGTACAGAATCAAGGTATTTATATTCTGTGTTCTTCCTACCATAATGTGATTCCATGGCAGGAAACGAAAATATATGTTCTTTAATTTGGTTAAATCTGTCATTGGAAAGCTTGTTAGATGGTGGTTTCTTGCCTCTTGTATCCGCTAAAAGAACACCTTCCGAGGAAACTTTCTTCAAAGCACCCCTTACAATTCCTTCTTTTATATTTAAAGTGTCCAAAAAGAAATCTCTGCATACACGGACCTTTTCGTTTCCTATTGTAAAAGAATACTGGTGTGTAAAATCTTTGCGTGAAGGGCCATTTGTCGTTGATCTTTTCTTCTTCTCTTTTTTAACATGTTGGATTATAAATTGACGCTGTGCTTCTAAAGTTTCCAGAGCTCGAAATGAGTCATAAATGTTTTTTCTGGCTTCTTCTGGTACATCAGCATTGCATTTATGTTTTGGGATTGCCAGACACTTAGATTGCTTTAAAGGCATAGCTGAAACAAATTTACCTCTGATCTTTTTATAAGCTTCATCCTTTAAACGTTTTTCCCTCTCAATATGTCTCTTCCATTTGGAAGGGTCAGAAATATGTTTTTTCTTTGGTGACTTGGACTTTGGTTTTTCCTGAACTCTTCTTTGGTTGTCCCCACACGCAATAGATACGGAAGCTCGTCTTAACTTTTTTAATGGCTGTTGTGTTTGATGAAACTGTTGCAAGTCATTCTCAGAGTAACATCTCTTCAGTGGCTTGGAGACAACCACTTGAAAATGTGGTTAAAAATGGCTTTCAGCTACTCTTTTTGATTTCTGGATGTCGTCACACTTTTTTTTTTTTTTGGATGGGAAATCATCAAATGACCCCTCCCGCCCTGGGTGGAGCGGTAGGGAGTGTCAGACTTTTACTGACTAAAACCCACCCGTGCTCTTCCATGTGCACTTTGCGTTCCAGGGCCGCGGTAACTCTTTCGAACAAATTCCGCAACCCTAGCAGGCACCGACCCTATGGGGCCCCGTCTTTGGTGCTGACGGCTCCTTGAGGCGCGCGTGAAGCACAACGCGTCGTCGTCTCAGCCTGGTATCGGACGGCGAGCCACCCACGCTCACCGTCCACAGGCATCAGCCACTGCGCAATAGCACAGCGGCCGACTTGTCTCTGGAGGCGGCTGCGATGGGACCATTACTGGCACTCCATTTCAGCCTCCACCCGAGTACTAGGAGTCGCAGCACCCGCAGCAGAGGCGGCAGTGGCGGCGACGGAAGCCGCGGCGGCAGCAGAGGCGGCGGCGGCGGCGGACCTCTTGCCCTTGGTCGGGGGGGATTGCGCGCAGGCCCTTCCCTCAGCCCAGTGCTCGGCCGGCTTGCCAACAGCCGCACATGCACTGCAGTGCGGCGTGGCCTCGCACGAGCCGGCCCGATGACCGGGCTGACCACAGCGGAAACAGAGTCCACTGCGGTCCACCTCCGAGGTGCACATAGCTCCCGTGTGGTTGCATGGCAGCGGTAGCACCTCAGAGGTCTGGGTTCCAGCAGTTTTACCCGCGCAGACACCCACCCCACCAAGAGCCTCCGGCCCTCCGATATAGTTCTGGCCGCCGCCACGGGGCAGCTCATCACAAGGGTTTGCATGCCCGTGTTGTCAGGACGGATGGTGCCCGCCCTGACAAGCTCGGCAGAGCACCCCCCAGTCCTGGCGACGGCAGCCACAACTTCCTCCTCCGTAACGGAGTCATCCAGGCCCACTATGCGCATGTCGATGCGCCCAGTCGGCCTGGACACCCGGACCTCGTCCGCGGGTAAGACCGCCCTCAGCTTTTCGGCCAGGGCATCCGCGAACGGGCCACTCTCCGCTCCGGCGAGCTCGAGCTTGCGGGCACCGGTCAAGGTCCTCCTGACCCCGATGCCCCCGCTGATGCGCAGCTCTTGGAGGCTCACCGCCTCCTTCGCCCGCTTCAGTACGGCGAGGTACGTCACGCCCCTCTGTTCCGCTTCCGGCTGCAGTGTTAACACTACAGCCGCGGACTTCGGGGCGCGAAGCCTCGCCGCAATGGCGTTGGCTTTCCGCCGCTGCCTCCTCGCCTTATTTTTGGCCGCTTTCGCGGCCTGCCGCTTCTGACCAGCAAGGCAGCAACCTGCCACTCGGCCTCGGCCGCAGGAGGGTACGAGGGTGGGGGTGGGGGCGGCTGCGGCGCCACTGGCGCAGCAGCCTTAGCCGCTCCCCCTCCAGCCTTCCTCCTACCCCTCTTCGCCGGGGCAGACTTGGTCGTCGCCGGTGTCGCAGGCGCCAGCGTCACAGGCGCTGGCGCGGCTCCCGCCTTGGCCTTCGCCTGGCCGCCGGACGTTCCCGGGCTGGCAGCCACGGCGGCCGCGTACGAAGCCGCCTTCTGCTGTCCCGGGGGCCCCCGTGTCGTCGCTAACGGGGGACGCCGGATCATGTCCTCCAGCACGAAGACCTGCCTCCGGAAGGGAGCCAGCTCCTGCCGCACCAGGTCCCGCACCTGGCTCAGCACTTGGCCCCCCTCCGGCGCTGCCGGACTCAGTCCCCCTCGCGGCTCCACATAGGCCGCTCTGGCCATTCCCGCCAGGTCCCTCCGGAGCGACTCATTCTCCCGAACGAGTCGCTCCGTAACGACCGCGAGGCGGGCGACCTCCGCCCGCAACTCTGACGCCTCCTTTGAGGCAGGCCTGTTGGCCGCCGCTGCCGCCAGGATGGAGGCTTTGGCCGCGCTTATGGCCTCCTGCTTCGAGGATTGCTTCCTCTTGAAGGCCACAGCGCGGATCGCGGCCTCCACTACCTCCTCAAAGTGAGCCCTCTGCTCCTCGGCAGCGGGAGGTTCCTCTCCCGGGGACTCCGAGTCGTCAGAGTCGAGAGGAGGCGGAAGAGTAGAGGCAGCCCTGCGACCGCTCCCTCCAGGGCGACGCCCCTCCCCCACCAACCTCCCGGCCCGACGCTTCTCCCGGGCAGAGGGAGCCAGCCCCCTCCCTGCCTCACAGCCCCTGCCCCGCCTAGCGGTGGGGATCTTGCGGGCGGAGGCAAACTCGCCCTCGGAGGACGACTGCTTGTCGTCCTCCCGTCTGGGCCCGATTGCGGACGAGCTTGACGCCCTCCACAGCGGCCCCCCTTCCTCCGTCTTCAGAGCCCGCCGAGCTGACCGTTACTAGGTCTGGCGCGGAGAAGAAATCCGACTCCGCACCACCCCGGCGCTCAGGTGAACCCTCCACTACGCAATCGTACGCCATCAGCTCCTTAAAGGAAGCGGACTCGGATGACGACGATTGGGAGCCTCCTCGGCTCGTGTTGCCACTGGCAAGCGGAAGGCGTTTGGTGCCCACCACAGAGTACGGAGGGCAGCCCGCCGAAGCGGGGTGGGATTCCCCGACCGCTGAGCAGTCGGGACCCACCTGGGGACTCATTTTACAAAAGCCTTGTTTACTCATTATTTTCCTTTTAGAGGGTGCGGTCCCTTACTCCTCCGCCCTTTCTCCATCACAGGGCCATGTCGTCACTCCTGAGTATAGCAATTGGAACATTATCGTGAATTATTTCTGGCTGTTGAGTTGTATCTGATGTATGATAATATTCTGCACTCATAGGATTTTCTGCATAAACTGTCATGTTTGTATGTGAAATAGATTCATCTGATGAACTATTATGGAAGTCAGCCATGAAATTAGGGTCTTTAACACTGTCATCATCACTAAAATCACTGTGATTTAGTGTTTCGAACAATATAAGAGTATCTGGTGACATAACACAAACTGGTGAAGAATAGGGATGTTTCCTGAGTAAAAATTATATGATTATGTTTAGTCCGTCAGTTAGATTATAGAAAAATATTGGACACGTATTTTTTCCTTTATCAAATCTATATAAACTGACGAAGATAAAAAGCATCAAAGATCAGGAGTGGGATCGTGTAACGTCACGGCTCTCTAAAAATTGTAGCGAGTAGTGACGTCACACGAGTTTTCAACGCACTGTATCGTCTTCAGTTTTTGTTTATGTGGAAAAAAAAAATACGTGTCCAATATTTTTTGGAAATCTATCCGACGGACTAATCAGATTTTTTTAGTCAACTACCCTATTTCCGGGACTCCTCTTGACCTCCAGAAAGAAAAATGTTTCGGTCTATTGGAGTTATTGGTGAGTATTATGGTGCCTCCGGTGTTTCAACTGATTCGGAGTCTATGGAAATAAGGCTTTGTAAATTTAAATCGGTAGCGATTGATAGCGATACAGGAAGGCATTCTTCAGTAGTACTATTGCCCATAGATAAATCAATCGCATAATTTTCTTTCATGCCATGTTTTGTATTTGTTGAGTTTTGTTTGATGTACTGTTTCTTCTACTAATGGTTTCGTCTAACTCTGCCGCTCCTGCAAGTAATATTATTTGAAATAAGTTTAAAAGTAAGAGACTGCCGCGTTGATCTAGTGGTAGTGTATGTGATTGCAGATCATGAGATTCCGCGTTAGTAAATAGCGTATGTAAGTGGAGTAAGGTAAGTACGGTAAGTAAAGTAAGGTTAATAGGTACTCTAATAGTGGCAAGGAGTAGTGCAGTTAGCTATGTAAAAATGTCTTTAATTATGTAGTTTATCAGGGCCAGCATTTACCTCACATGCCATACCCGACTTTTCTATGTATTTTATTCAAACCTAAAATAATCATACTTAAGCTTCCCGCTCTGTGGTGATTAACGTGTATGTGGTGGTGAGAATATTATTTACTTTTTTGGTTTAAAAACAACCCAAGTTTTGTTTCGTTTCATTCTATGTCAGCGCGTATAATAAAACCAGCACTAAATTTTAATATCGAACCACGAAAGTACTTGAATGTAGGTAAACAAATGATGCTTTGGTAAAGTTGTATAAAATAAAAATCTCTCCACAGCTTTTTCTAAACAAGTGCAGTGGAGGTCACAAATATTTTTATAATGTTGCATACCTATCTTACTTACGACGCGAGTACAAAATAAAAACGAAGTTGTGAAGTATTTTGTTGCGGTATACATAATATACACACCATCTTTAACAAAAGAATGGAACTAGCCACAAATATAATAATAACATAAGTATATGAACATACTGTCCTATTGTTATTTGAAGTAAAAAACTTTCCACAAAGAAAAGTATGCACGTACAATTAATTATTTTAGGTCATAATAATATAAAAAATAGTTTACTTACTTGTGTTTCTCTCAGCTTCTAACACTTTACGCAAAATCATATCACTTCTCTTCATATTGAAAAATAAAGCACGGAAATTTTAATAAACACAAATATTAATCAGAGCACAGTTAACTACGAGAGCAAATAAATTGTGCAACAAATTAGTGATGTGCAATTGAATATCTATATATTATTATTAAATCGAGTACTTAAATCGATAATTTAATTTTATCCTGTAAATCTAGAGATCAATTATAATACTCGGCAAAACTTTTTTTAATTTATTTAAACTCATTTGATAAAATACTTTAGGCATAAAATGTGCCATGTGTCCAAACACCAACAAGAATTTAAAAATTCGCGCCACCTTTTTAAACAACGTTTCCATTAGTTTGCTGTCACTTATTTAATAATAAATAAGCCATTATTTAACGAATAATTACACATTCGCATACTTGTTATAAATTACTTCCTCAACTAATAGTATTTGACACAATAATAAATTCACGAATATGCCAGATTCGTTTGTTTACTGTGGGTTACTTAATAGAATAATTTTGTTGTCACCAATGTAAATTCACGAATATGCCAGATTCGCTTGTTTGATGTGGGTTACTTACTCAATTGAATAATAGTTATCACCAATGTAAATTCAAGAATATGCCAGATTCGTTTGTTTACTGTGGGTTACTTACATGAACAATGTTTGCTACTAATGTAAATTCACGAATATGACAGATTCGTATTTTTGCCGTGAGTTACTTGATCCATTTTAATAGTGTTTGTAACTAATGTAAATTTACGAATATACCAGATTCGTAAGTTGACATTGGCACATTTTACTCGAACTGCAAAAATTCTACTACGCTAAAAGAACTTAAATGAAATTGGAAAGTTTACTATGGGTGTATTAACTTAAAATGCAGATTCGAACTGTTTGAATTCTATAACCGTCAGAGATAAAAATACGTAAATTTTCCACGGTGTGTAGTGCCACATTAGGTACATCTCATCATCCAAATAAGGATTTCAGTAGAACTGCAGATTCGTAAGTTTGCCGTGGATGTGACGATATTGTCTTTAAAGAAATTGTCCTGAGAATTAATCGATCCCTGTGCAGTGGTAGCTAAAACATGATAATGCATTTTTGATGTCAACCTTCAGGATGACCTCTCCTTTACCAGAATTTAGGTAGGTCGATAACGCGTGTACGGCAGCCTCACAGCCCCCTTTGGAGCCGTAACCCAACTGCAGGGGCTGAAATTTTTCCGAAACGACCTCACCATAAAATTTACAACAAATCTTGGCTGCCATACGACGGTAAGTAGTTCCCACGGCAATAGGACGAATCCCGCCGTCTTTCTTGCGCAGGGCACATAAGTTGGCCCCGTACAGAACGTCGATGACGGCCTCGTTTACTTTGAATGTAATGTTTTATGGAAATCATAATGAAATAACCTCAAGGAAGTAATAATTTTCTGTCTGTACACTTGCTTAGAACTATTTTATAGCACAATCACTTCGTATGACATAAATATTTTTTAGGAAAACAGGTAAAACTTACTATAATCTGCAATATTCAGCTCTAATATTACACATCTTCTTATAAAAATAAAAAATAAAGTAATAATTACCGTTCTTTTGCGTACTTTATAATTGGTAACAAATGTGCCCAGATGGCTTCTGGTTCGTGGCAATTGTTATCTGATACTGTTGCAAAAGTTTGGAACTTGTCATTGAAAATTATAGCACCAGTATGGAGAGTTATCGAGTTTTTGGAGGCCCCAAAATGAGTTGATTGTATCTCATGGGGCCATATTTACAATCATAATTTTCTGAAAAGTCACATAATATTGCTATCTCACCATTTACTAGATTTTGAATGCATTAATGGTACTGTTTTTGTTGCTCTTTCCAATTAAAAAAATGTAGTTTAAATAGTGGTGTTTTCTCTAGAAATTGTGATGTTAATTTAGCTACCGTCCCGTTCTGTTCTTGCTTAATTGTTTTCTTAGTGATCAGTTCTTTACCAGCCTTTTCGTACTTATGAGTTACCCTTGCCCATTGGTACCATTTGATGCTTTGATTAGCTTGATTTTCTTCTAAATCTACTGTTGGAACTTTGCAAGTGTCACATTTACAATACATACAGTTGAATGAAGTAATATTACAAGAAAATGACTTCAATACTTCGACAACGTTCTTATAAGAAACTATGGATCGAGACTTCATGGTATGAAAAATAAATTCGAAATTGCTATGTTTTATGCACATACATTTGTCTCTTGCTATACGTGTAGGCGATATAACATAAAATGGCTTGTACCGAAAGAATGTAGTGAAACTCTGTTTCCCGCCTTGCTGAACGTACATTTGATACGTATTCATTATAGTGTCCGTTAAATACCTTAGTTGCATTTTCTTTTTCTTTTTAGTCCTACACTCTCTTCGACCAGCTGCACACCTACTTACATCATCGCGGAGATAAAATGCTGCAATTTCCTCATTTACCTGTGAACAAAAAATGGTTGTAGTATCTATGTATGTATACATAGAATCCTTTCTAACTATTCTTCAGAGTTTTTTAGTTCTTAGTTTTTATACTATGAAAAACCTCAAGACCTACGTGTTCAATAAAAAATAATTAACTAAATTAGATAAGGAATTTATTAATATTTATTAGTGTAAGTACGTTTGGCTTGAAAAATCTGACTTTACTTTTACCCATTTTTTTTTATGTAAGTCCAGTTTTGTGTGAAAACTTTGCAGAGACTTTTCAGTAATCTTTTTTCCTCATGTGTTTTACAACTACCATAAGTTTCTTTGATGCCATCAACTAAATTTTCGTACCGTGTCTCAGTTTTCATTTTAGCTATTTCTAAAGCTTTTATCGTTTGTTTAGAGCGACTGAGTTGCTTTCTGAGTCGGCTAATTGTACACTTCAAATGTGCCTCATTTTTCTGAGATTGAGCGTAGTTCGCATACGCTTTTTTCATTTAGTTTTAAAGTAGACTTGGGTTCCTCTGATTTCTTCTCCTGTATTGTGTCTTCTGTCGTTATTGTTCGTTTGCCCTTTTGTCTACGTTTTTGTTTTCTCCAAAGTTCTCTTTGTTTTTCTTTTTGACTTTCATTTAAATCGTCAATTTTTCTCCGTAGTTTTGAAACTATTTCTCTTTGTTTTTCTTTATATCTTTGTATTTTTCTGGGTCATTCTTCAGATTTTCTCTTAATCTCTTTGCACGTTCAGCTCCAGTTAGTGGCATTTTAAAAAACATTTAGAAAATAAAATAAAAGTAAGGAAAGTCTAAAAAAACGTGACTCTTGTAGAATATAAGTATAAAACTTACTTTTTTTGACAATAGTCACATTCGTCTTCTGGATAATGGTCGTAAATACTAAATAATAAACACTTATGACACCAAAAAAAGTTAGAAAGTAGTAGGTGAATTGTTCTTTTGGTATTTGGTCAACAGTATCCGTAGAGTTATTGCAATTATGGCATCTTGTTACTAGAATGAAGTGTGTTACTCTCCATGGCCATTTTCTATGTTTAAGCAGTCTTAAATCGTTGCGAGTCAAAAATTTGTCAATGTTTAGAAACACCACCATGTGTTCGGAGAAATTTAAATTGCATTAGATGGTACTATTCTCGATAGAAAAATGTTAGCTGAGGTAGATCTGAAAAAAAGAAGTAAGTACTTAACAGTTGTAAAATGAAAATAATATTATACGAACTTAACGAGGTACGATATACGGTGATTAGGTAACCGTGACCTGAAATGCATCACAATGAGTGTCTAACTGAGTTAGCCAACTTAATTTCTCCATCGTTCTACCTACCAGAGGTTCCGGTAACTAAACGATAACGTTTCGTGGTTGATATTCCGCGGACTGAAAGGTTCGTTTCAACATTATAGTTCGGACAGCAAATCCGTGGAATCCGCTGCCGGAATCTCTGTTTCGTGAGAGATTTTATCCTGGGGTTTCAATTCAAGAGTGAAACGGTACTTTCTAAGCAAGCGCGTAACATCGTTAATAACTTCGCTTACTATCAGGCGAGCTGGGGTGAGCGTTGGCCTATTTAACTTCAAAAAAAGGAAAAAAAACCTAAGCGTGAAGCAATGTGATCGAACTAAATGAGGGGATATGATTGACTATATAACATCACGCTGCGAGTAATAGGAGCGAAATAAAAATGGAAAATGTGGAAAAAACGGGGAAAATTATTCAAAAGCGAAAACGGTTCAACATACCAAAAAAAGATGTAGGAAAGAATTATTCCTCTTAAAATGATCTAAAAAAATGTCCGCGACAGTATATGTCTATCTTTTAAGATTAACTCACTAGAACCTATGGTAATCAAATTTGGTCGAAAGGGATGAAAGTTTGTATTAAACTTTGTCAATTTTAAACCGATCGGGCTGAGAGTTTCAAAATCGGGGTTAAAGTAACTATTCCACGCGGACGAAGTCGCGGACAGAGGCTATTTATGAATAATTGTCGAACTGTTAGTACTTCACAAGATTTATAGAGTACTAGCTTATGCCTGCGACTTCGTTCGCGTGCAGTTCCATACAAAATGTTAACCCCTTTTTCAACCCCTTAGGAGACGAATTTTCAAAAATTTCTATTATTTATAGCTCCCATATGTTGTTTGAACGTTAGGGTTTCATCAATCATAATGCCCAAGTATTTTATTTGATTAGTTTTGTTAATATACGGACACATAAACGAGCAATCAGCCGGCACTGTGCAACAATGAGCTTATAGCGTTAAAGGAATATTAGAAGATTGTTTGCGCATCGAAAACTTTATATAATTTGTCTTATCTGCATTTAGAGTTAGTGAATTATGCTGTAGTCATTTATTTACAGTGTTAAAGCCGTCTTGCGCGAGCTTGTAGACTTCATGCTCCGATTCAGCCGAAAAGAGAAGAGCAGTATCATCAGCGTAAGATATTACTGTGCCAAGCTTTAGCTTTAGATTACACAGGTCATTTATCTAAATCAGGAATAAACTGGGACCTAAAATACTTCCTTGGGGAACACCAAATGACGTATTTTTTTGGTCATCGCTGAGAACACTGCCAATCTTCACGCACTGGGTGCGGTCTTCTAAGTAACTTTTGAAAAGTTTCAGCTGAATGCCTCTTATGCCCACTGTCTCAAGCTTTCGCAACAAAATTGGAATGGAAACTGTGTCAAAAGCCTTGGCGAGGTCCAGAAAAATTCCGACTGTATGATTACCCTTGTCAAGTTCTTGAGCCAAAAAGTCAGTCAGATGATGAACGGCATCGGCAGTTGAAAGTTTAGGTCTAAATCCAAATTGCCGTTCCGACAAAATTGATTTGTCCTCCAGGTATTTGAACAACCTTTTGTTAATAAGTTTTTCCAATATTTTAGACATAGAAGGCTGTAGAGAAATAGGTCTGTAATTTGTTACTTTCTCTTTACTGCCTGATTTATATATAGGGACAATAACTGCTTTTTTGAGGCATTCCGGAAAAACACCCAAAGATAAACACATGCGAAAAATATAAGTCAGTGGTGGCACTAAAATATTCCTGAACTGTTTGATGATTTTATTTTATATGTTATCCCAACCAACTGCACAGTCGTCTTTCAAATTCATGATTATACTTTCTATCTCAGTCTCGTCAGTATCTAGCAGTGCAAAGGATGTTAAAGTGGAGCTACCTGTAAAAGGAGAGCTCGTTTGATTTTGTGATTGTCTCCGATTATTATTTGCTGCCAAACACTTTCCAACATTAACAAAGAAATTATTTGCTATGTTAGCAGATGTCAGCTGTGATGAGTGCGCTTGTAATAAACCTGAAGATGACTCATTTTGTTTTGACGAATATGTTATATTTTTAATACATTCCCAGATCTTTTCACTACTTGTTCCAGCTTTTTCTAATGAAGTTTTATCGTGGTTGCTTTTAACTTTTTTGAGTAGGTCATTACAAAAATTACGGTATCTTTTGTATGAAAGTTGCAAAATAGCATTATCTGGGTGAGATTTAGCTTTCACATGCAGTTTATCTCTATGCTTCATACAGCGGATAAGACCTGTCGTGATCCAGGGTTTTATGTTGCAATTTTTGTTGCTCAAATGCGATATGACCGTGTTTTCCTGAATAGCATTTCGTACTTTTTGTATTACATACAACATACAAAACTGCGGGTCAGCGGAATTATAGACTGGCTCAAAGTTGATGACGCGCAAATCATCTTCAAGTTTATTTATATTTATATGCGCATCGGTTGAGGTAGTCCTGACCGGATGCATTAGTACTTCCTGGAAGAATATTGAGATTAATATCTTCAATTACAATCGTGTTTTTGATGGATGACAAATTGTGCAAGACATCATTCAGCGATTCATTGAAATTGCCAATATTTTTAAACGAGGGAGGTCGATATAATGATAATATTGCAAAGTTTGATCCAATCTTCACTGTCAAACTGTTGCAGTCTTGCATTTTAGGTTCCTCAACGGAGACCTTCAGATGATTCCTTACATAAACTATCACCCCATCATTTTGATTGTAATTCCTGTTACTTTTGTACATATGATATCCCGATATTAGTGGTATGTTATATTGCTTGGCAAGCCAGCAATCGGTTAAAACAATAACGTCACAATCTATGTTTAACCGTTGTTGAAAGGTGCAAAAGTTATCAAAATTTAAAAAAAAAACTGCGAATTATTTGTGTTAGTACGGTCAACGGAGTTTTGTAGCCGGAAAGGTATTGTTTGCAATTTTTAGCTTCACAAATTCTTGATTCTGATATAGAGAAGTGATCTAAATCATAAAAATGATTTTAATCTGTCAAAAAAGGGTTGCTAGACCAAAAAAAAAATGCTCCCAATTTAGTATTTTTTTTCGTAAAATGCCAAAAACTACCGTTACTTAATGGGAATTCCGGTATACCTGGAATACGTACTTTAAATTGAATTATTCATATAATTTTGTTTTAAAGTAGAATTAAAACTGTTAATTATTTTATTTACAAAAACTTTTTAAAATAAATAAAATAGTTTTTCGGTGATTTTGATTAATACATTTTATGGATGGGTACTTCAAAGCTAGCAAGGTATGCATGGGACATCGTTAAAATGGGGGGACCCTCGTCACATTTGTTTAAATTATCAAAATTCTGTACATATTTCAATATATTTATGTATTAGAATCTACTTCTGTAACTGGGGAATGTGTGAGGAGATGAACTAAACCCACAACATGTAATAAAACTATTTATTTTGAACTATCACTCTTAACAATAACAAGTTTATTACTAGGTATTAGGGCAAGTAAAATATCAAAAAGAATCCCTACGCGCGTTGTGTATCGTCCGAGTGGTGATCGGTCCGCTAACGGCGCCTTCGCAGCCAAACAAACAATACACACCGCTAGTTCAAGTCCAGCAGCAGTGACCGACCTAAGTCGATGCGGAGAGTACACTCGTAGCGTGCCGAACCTGAACTGCCGCTGCTGTTTTTTTTTTTGACGTGACCACTCGCAGTTCAGCACATTAAGGCTGGTTACTGCTTAACCGGGCAATCCTGTGGTTGCCTTAGATTCTAAGGCCCCCAGCCAGGGCTTAAGACTACTTAAAACTAAATGACCGCTCGCTAAGGGCATCCCCTGTGGGACACGGGCCTCGGCTTAGCGGGGTCATTGAGGGGGGGCAGCAAGGGACAGGCTGGGTCAGATTGATATTATTTGGGGGATTTAACGCTAATGGCTCAGCAGCGCGGGCTGGCTCGTTAGGCAAAAGTCGGGGTGGGTTTTGACGGGGGCGTCGCGATGGACCTCGTCGGCGAGGTCGGTATACGGAACGCGTTCTGAGTTTATTTTTCCTAAGAGTGCTGGTTTCCCTACTACTCTCTTGGGTCGGGGTGATGGGGTCATCGGGCTCAACAAGGGTATGCCGCGGTCGGCGGATCTTGCTGATCTGGGAGGGCGTGTATCGGGTAGCCGATACGTTAAGGGGGTTCTGGTGCTTTTCAGCAGACTCTATGAAACGCTTTGAAAAACGCTTAATGAACTGTTTGATGGTGGGGATACGGAGGTCGACATGGAGACGCTCATTTCTAACGTACCACGGGGCTCCCGTAGCCTTTTAGAAACCGGTTTTGGATAACCTGCAACCTATGGATCTGACGGGGCTTAGCGTGTGCGAAGGCTACACACGCACAAGTCATTATCGGGCGTGTCCACGTGGTGAAAATGCGTAGTTTGCATTTCAGGGATAGCTTGCTGCGTGCGTTCAGCATGTAATGAAGCCTACCGAGAGCGAAAGCGGCACGATTGCGCACCGTCTTTATGTGCTCTCTGAAAGTAAGCTTACGATCGAGGATCACACCTAGATATTTAACTTGCTCTTCCCAGGGAATCGGCTTGCCAAATAACGTGATCGGACTTGGGCGGGGGGGGGGGGGAAGAGACGAGTCTGGGGCTTGTAAAAGAAGATCGCCTGACTCTTCTTGTGGTAGTGGGTTGACTTCCACTCTCCATTTCCGGAACCAAGCGCCTAGTGCGTTTGCGGATCTTTGGAGGTGGCCGGCTATTGCCTTCTCGCTATTGCCGGAGCAGTAGATCGCCGTGTCGTCAGCGAACAGAGCTAGCTGTGTCTTAGTGCTAGTGGGAATATCGCTAGTAAATAGCGAGAAAGAACACTAGGGGGAGAGGACACCGCCTTGGGGTACTCCGGCGCGAATGGGGTGAGAGGACGAAAGTGCGCCTCGATTCGATACTGAAAGGTACGGTTCGACAAATAGTCTCGTAAGATGAGCACGAGACGGTCCGGCACACCGAGCTGGTATAGCTTGTATATCAGCCCGTTGTGCCAGACCTTGTCAAAAGCTTTCGCTATATCGAAGAACAGGGCTCCTGTAACGAGACCGCGCTGGTATGTTCAACGATACGGTAGACCTGTTGGACGTAAGAGTGGTTTGACCTAAAACCAAACTGCTCATTGGGGAGGAGGCTCTTAGCTTCGACGAAGTCCTTGAGACGCTTATGAATAAGCCTCTCGTAGACCTTACCTAGGACTTTGAGCAGACTGATGGGACGATAGCTGGACGGGGAGGATTTGGGTTTTCCAGGTTTTGGGGTACCGATGACGGTAGCCTCTTTCCACGTCTGTGGGAACATGTTGTTGGACAGAGCGCCATTGAAGATGGATTAACATGATCAGAATAGCCGGGAAGAGACGAACCACTTTGTTGGTGATTCCATCGGAGCCCGGGGACTGCCGCTACTGGCTTCTGCGAGCGGTTTTATAGGCAGTCCTGGTCGCGGCGAGCTCGCGTTGCGTGGGGAGGAGGTGTGGTCTCAGCGGTCAGTCGGGCTGGGCAGGAGTGGTGGCGCGTGAGTAGGTACGGTGCGTTACACTTCTATTTTAATTTTCTGTTTTGACATAACACATGTGGCATCAAAAACAGAAAATTATTGACTGACCGACATAGATGAGAAAAATACTAATACATACACGGAAAATAGAAGAAACATGTGAGGAATTATTTTGCTGGCTTGCGATTTCTCTTTTCGCTCACCGGCTTCGATGTGACAGCTGAAGATCCGGCTACGGGAAACTGAGCCACAAGTTCACGATATTCCATTGCAGACTCAATCTTCCTTCGCAATTTATCGGAGACCTGGATGACGATTTTACCTTCAGATGTCCAACATTTATTAATACCATAGTATTTCCGAGCATTCATAAATACCTCGTGCCTGGGTGCCTTTGTGAGGAACTCTGAAAGCGTCAGACCGGTTCCTTTCAATTTGGTCTTATTTCTCCATACCTCATTTCTCACTATGCGGCTTTCAAATCGAACTAAGAGGGGACGAGGCTTGCTGGTGTTGTTTCCAAGGCGGTGACAGGCT
Source organism: Hecatera dysodea (assembly GCA_905332915.2). NCBI lineage: Eukaryota > Metazoa > Arthropoda > Insecta > Lepidoptera > Noctuidae > Hecatera > Hecatera dysodea. The sequence goes on along the minus strand of HG995290.1, from coordinate 2,263,544 downwards.
GTTATGTCCTTAAGGGCGACATTTTTCATCTGCAGACGCTCTGAAATAATCTTGAGGAGACCAGTGATAGGATCAGCATCCCTGTCTTCAGACAAGCCATGTAAAAGGAGTACCTTAGCGCGGGATGCCATTTCGTGCCTATCCAGCCCCACCACAAGCAACTCCATCTGGGATTTCAAAGCGCCTAAAGTTTTCCACACCAGGCCCTTGAACTCGGTGAAGTCTTTGGATAGGCTGGCTATTGACTTGTGTGTAGCTTCACCACTGGCATTCTTCAAGTCTTCCTCGTACTGTGTCATTCTTGAAGCAAAAGTTGATGTCAATTCCTCCACACAACTTGACAATTTAGTGTACAGGTCCATGATTTTGAAATACAGTGCTGACAGTGCAGTGAAGTGTGGGTAAGGAGAGTTGATGTACTGACTGAGTGCACCAGAGGTCAAAGTATTGCTTTATAAACTTTTTGGCATTTATAATCGACTTATAATATTTTTTCAAATTAATAATCTATGAGCTTCAAAATTTATGTGTGCTACTTGGGACTACCCTCAAAAAAATAATAATAAAAGTAATAAAAAAAAAAAAAGTAATCCATGGACATGATGATTGTACATGGGTCAAAACATTTGAAAAACGCTCATTATCTTTTTTCACCCTAATACTGCAACTGTTGTCCTTAACATTTTGTGTCAGTTCTTGCTGATTTGTCTCCAAACCACAAAATCACTATGCTTTTATTATTTAGCACAGTGATATTAGTAATTAGGATTTTAACTTTGTTTAAATATAGGACATATTACTTCAATCCAGTTTTTTGTTCGAAAGTATGATATTTTTACTGTCCCACTTGATGAAGCTTTAATGCCTCTTTTACATTCAGCCCCTATCGCTGCTCCTCGCGCTGCCGGCAATAATTCCTTTAATACTGCTGTGGCAGGATCGAGGGATATGTGTGTTTACATACTGCCCTTCCTCTCACTTCGCTTTCAAGTTCCGGCAATTGCAGACGTTGAAATTTTTGCAGCGTCCGCGCTGTGTCTTTTAGCGATACATAATTATGTGCGTCAGTTAAAAATAAATCAAATGAAAAAAAAGAAAAGACGTCGTAGAAGATGGTGGATGATATCTATTCATCGTAATAGAACTTTGTAAGTACCTACCAACCTGCTTAAGATAATATTTTATAATGCAGAAGAATTCTACGAGGCATTATATTTGTCTTTTTTTTTCAGAGACGTAGTAATGAAAAACTTTTTCAATGAGATGAATAGTGAAGAATCTAGGGAATTTACTAACTTTTGCAGAATGTCTCGTACAGATTTTAATTTTGCTGTTGAACAGAATTGAACCTCTGATAAAGAAACAAGACAAGACTAAGAATACCTATTTCACCACAAATACGGCTAGCAATAACCCTTAGATATCTAGCGACTGGAGATAGTTATCGCAGTCTACACTATTTATTCAAGGTTTCAACCCCGGCCATTTCACTTATTGTCCCAGAAGTATGCAAAGCTCTTAACACAGTTTTAAAAAACGAAATAAAGGTAAGAAAAATATTATGTTTTAAGTAAGAATAATATTTATTAAGTTCAATTAAGCAGAGAAAGCTATATATAGGTATATGCTAAGCTAATAATAATAATAAATGTTTTATTGACACACATTTATTACTATAGAAATTAAAAAAGACATTCATGAATGATTGTATGCGTTTGTAATTATATTGCTAATTTTAGCAGGCATGATAACTTCTTCTGATAAAATATGTATTTGGTTTCCAAGATCTTCTTGTACCCTTATATTTTCTTCTGGGATACGTATATAAATCGGAGGCTCAGATGTAACAGTAGTATTTTGATTAGGGACGTATTGCGGAGATGGATTAGGGGCGTATTGCGGAGATGGAGTTGGAGCGTATTGCGGAGATGGAGTTGGGGTATATTGCCGAGATGGAGTTGGGGTATATTGATATGGCACTGAATAGAATGTAGAGGCACTTGATGGTCGCTCATCAGGATAAGGGTTATCCAGAAGAAGACCGTCAATTTTGTACATGATACTGTTCCGCATTCTTACTGTATATTTCCTTAACTTTTTCGCTAACAATGAAGCATATAAATCACACTTGTCTGCCTCTCCTTTTTTTTGCTGCAGTACGTTGCTTAAAGTTGCAAAACTGTCATTAATTTTTTTATCAGCTTCACTGATAATATGATCTATGTGTATTTTCTTGTTTTTTTTTCTTTTGTGGTGGATTGGAGGTTATGGCTTCCTCCTCATTGTAATCTGGTGTTGTTTGTGTAGTATCAATTTGTGTTACTTCATTCTTTGAAATATTATCCTGAAACTAGAAATACTAATTGAATATGTAATATTATTTGCAGTTACCACAAACACCGGAGGAATGGTTAGCTATTGAAGAGGGATTTAGAAGAAAATTCCCACGATGTGTTGGAGCACTCGATGGTAAACATATCGTAATAAAATGTCCATCACATAGCGGATCGAAGTATTATAACTACAAAAGTGCATATCCTATTAAGACCTGAACTTGAACCAAATATGATAATAATGTTTTTTTATTATATTTTATTTATATTGTGGTTTATTGTAGTTATAGGGGTATAAATAAGACACACAATTTTTTTTTAGTTTTTTTTTTAGTTAATATAATTAATAAAAAAGTTGGTGCACATATGTGTACCTTAAGTTTCAGCGTGGGCACGGCACGACCGGACACGGCTGTTTCGGGAGGTACCTGTGTCGGATCCAGCGGGAGGACACGTCCGGGTGTCATCACTGTGTGGATCGCCCGGAGGACACGGTGGAGCATACGGTGGAGGTCTGCCCTGCTTGGGCGGAGCACCGCCGTGTCCTCGTCGAGGCGATCGGCGGCGGCGACCTCTCGCGTCCGGCCCTGGTTCAAGCCATGGTCCGGAGCGAGGAGGCATGGGAAGCGGTCGCCTCCTTCTGCGAAGCAGTAATGCTAGCGAAGGAGGAGGCGGAACGCGTGCGTGAGAGGGAAACCTCACGTCCCAGCCGCCGCAACAGAAGAAGACGCCCCGGGCGTCGGGAAACGCAGGGCGATTCCCGGCCACCGTAGGCGCGGGCCTGCGGATGGCGAGCTATGGGTGGCTCGCCGTCCGATAGCAACCAGGCCCGAGTCGACGGCGCGTCGTGTTCCACGCGCGCCTCAAAGAGCAGTCAGCAAAGAAGACGGGGCCCCATAGGGTCCGTGCCTGCTAGGGTTGCGGAATTTGTTCGAAAGAGTCACCGCGGCCCTGGAATGCAAAGGGCACAAGAAGGATCACGGGTGGGTTTTAGTCAGTAAGAGTCTGACACTCCCTTCCGCTCCACCCAGAGCGGGAGAAGTCATTTGATGATTTCCCATCCAGAAAAAAAAAAGGTTTCAGCGTGGGCCAAAGCTCTTGTAATTGTGGTAGCTTTCGAAACAATTATTTTTGAGCACACATAGGTACACATGCATTTGACACACATGGTGCGGCAGCGTGAGGAGCACGTTGGATGTCGACATTTTGAAGCAAACTTGCTGTCCACAAATCGGCAGATGACCCACATTGTCAAGCCTAATTTCAGGTTGTGGTTGGGGTACAACTTGCCGGTACTTTTTTGTGGGCGGTTCACATACATCGTTTGTAGAGGTCGAGCTGGATCCTATCGAAGGGCTGGCACTGGGACGAGATCTGGAACCAAGAGCCAAGAAGTTGGGTTCAACCCTTCCGCCGCTATACTTCATCATCGCTTTGGCTAGATTCAGTCGGTATTGTAGTAAACCCAACTTGTCCTTGCGTTGGACATTTTCTTCGGCGCAACAGCGGGTGTACATAATCCAGCAATCGATGACAACCAAATCAATAAAATGGCAAAAAGTTCTTGTAGTCCACTTTCTTGTTCGCATTGCACTCCGGTAGTAAGCGATTAGTCTATTCCACCCATACAGGTGTTGTAATTTCTGATTGTTGCTGGCCGGGCTACGTCTATTTTCTTCTTTTCTTTTTTACACCACCGTTTGCAGGTATCTGCAGAAGCGCTCCCTGAACATGTAGACAACATTGTCACGGCCTTTGTATCCATCCATTTTACGACACACACATTCTCGTCACTTCTTACTCTTTCATCCCACTCTCCTCTTCCTAATGCCTTGTCATTCTTCAGTTTCTTTGCTACTGGCCCAATCCTATTTGACATTGCAGTTCCAGTTAGAAAAATGCCGCAATTTTTTTCCAGTAAATATTCTGCCAGCTTCAGACTGGTAAAAATCTATCTTTGTACAAAACACCAGTAATTGTGCGACAAAGTTTTTCCACGATACCCGCTCCTAGTCCTAGATTTTTCATGGTATCTGCAGGTAATGTATTCTTGCCAACATAAATTTCAAAATCTAATACCAACCCATCCCGGGCAGCCAGCACGAAGTTCTTCAGGCCAAGTGGATTTGGCTTAGCTGGCACGTATTGGCGGAATTCACATCGTCCGGAAAATGGTATCATTTGCTCGTCAATTGACATATGTTTCGAGCGTGGCAAACTATGACATTTTTTCAGAATGCGGTCTATCAAAGGTCTGATTTTCCACTGCTTGTCATTAGCATTTGGCTGGTTGACGTCCACTAAGTGCAGATAGTTCCTAAGCTCAAAAAAACGATCACAACTGATTGTATCCCTAACTATAGGTACACAACGATCTTGACACCAGTAGAGCTTTCCTTGGGGATATTTGAGGGAGCCCATCATCAGTTGCACGCCGGCAAAGTGGATCATTTCAATAGCATTTGTATCTATTGATTTTAGATCTGTTTTCTGAGCTGAATACAGGTTGCTCTGTTCTGCTAATAATTCCCAAAAGTCTAGCCCCAAATACTCAAAAAAACAGTACATGACATTCATGTCTGAACTCCCCTGCGAAATTAGCACGTCATCTGCAATATCAGGCCCACGGCAAGGCATCACGTTCTTCCGCCATAATAATCGAGATATACTTTGACTTACTTCTTCAATATTTTCGTCGTCTTGTCTCGCTTCTTCAGATATTTCTTCAACTTCGCTTTCTCCACTATTTCCGCTTCTTCATACTCCTGAAGACATCTGGAAGCACGTACTCTTCATCATCATCGTCTCCAGAAAAATCATAGTCACTATTATTCAGCATAATTATCCTCAATCACTCGGTCGTCCATATTCAAGCTAAAAAAGAATCATATATGTCACAAAAGTAATCTTTAGTCCTGAGGTACACATACGTGTACCATTAAAACAAGACGACAATTACACAATAAAAAATCAAACAGATGAAAAACTTACCTTTCACACGTTAGTCCAATAATTTAGCAACACAAATGCACCAAAATATCGAACTAAACTGAACAATTTGATTTTTTAACGAAATTCAAATATTGCAAGTAGATGACACGTGGCAAAAATTACAACCAACAAATTTGAATGAAAGAATTACTCGACAAACTTTCTTCGCGACGCCGTCTATGGACTTATATCGGAACTCTGGAATCTATAATAACTTATTCAAGTACTAAAAGCTGTCAAAAGATGTCGCTACTAGTTTTAGCTTGAATAAATTATAGGTGCACATATGTGTACCCACGGTCTCAAGAGGATTAGTATTGTACTAATGGCTTTAGTAGATAGTAATTATAATTTTGTTTTTGCCGATATCGGTGGACAAGGACGTATATATAAGCGATGGAGGAATTTTTCAACATAGCTTTCTTTGGCAAAAAATAGAAAATGACACTCTTAACTTGCCACCAAATTCTCCACTACCGGGAAGAGAAATAAATGTTCCATATGTGTTTGTGATGGAGCTTTTGCTTTACATAAAAATATATTGAAGCCTTTTCCTGGTTGTCTCGATATTGGCACTGTAGAGCGCACATTTAATTATAAACTTTCTAGCACTCGTGTAATCGTTGAAAATGCTTTTGGTGTGTTATCGTCTGTATTTAGAATTTTTAAGAAACCAATAGAACTCAAAGTAGAAACGGTACCACATATTGTTATGACATGTATTTTGGTACACAATTTTTTAAGAAAAAGCAAATCTCAGAACATTTACACACCTCGGAACTTTAGATTCCATCAGAAATGGGCAATATGTTGAAGGCAGTTGGAGACAAAACGTTACAGATATTTCAACATCAGCCAATGAGTGGTCACTACCACTCATTGGTAGACGTGCTCCAAGAAACATTACAGAAATCCGATCAGAATTTGGAAATTATTTTCATAACATCATCAGTTAAAAAACTACACTGTAGGTACAGCAAATAGACCGCAGTTTCTGGTGGCTCGGTTTATTAGCTGTCATGCAAAAATTAAATAACCGGTTAATGCCTTGTTGTAAAATAAATACTTAAAAAAAAAATTGAATTTGTAATGGTTTCTGTATATATATATATATATATATATAATATATTTAAGTATACAATAAATAAATAGTTACATAACATAATAAATACTTATTAGAAAATATATGTTTTAATCACCTAGTGCAATCCTACATAAACTATACTCCATCGGTTTAGGTAGTTAACTAAAGCTAATAAGCAATCTTAGTAGACCTTTTTAACCGACTTCTAAAAAAGGAGGAGGTTCTCAATTCGGATGTTTGTATTTTTTTTTTTTTTATGTTTGTTCGCGCATAACTCCGTCGCTTGTCAACCGATTTGAAAAATTCTTTTTTTGTTGGAAAGGGTATACTTCCCAAATGGTCCCATGAAAATTTTATCGAAATCAACCAAGCGGTTTTCGAAAAATCTAAAAAAAGTATGTACTTTGTCTACTTTGACGACCTCTTAGTTCACTCTGCAAAGGAGCTGTACGTTTTTTTACACCAATGTGATTGATTCGTTTAGGTGGGGGAGGGGAGGGGGTGTAGGTACCACTAAAAAGTGAAAAATAAAAAACTTTTTACAAAAAAATACAACCGACTTTTACACAAAAAATCAAAAAAGTGCAAAATAACTTTAATTTCGGAAGTCGGTGTTCAAAAAACGAAAAAGCATCCACAAACACCGAGTTCCGAAATTAAAGTTATTTTGCACTTTTTTGATTTTTTGTGTAAAAGTCGGTTGTATTTTTTTGTAAAAAGTTTTTTTTATACAAATACACATGAAACAAACAAACTACTGCATAAAATAATGGTTCAATTGATTATTTAGTTGTTATATTTAGGGGAACATGGGGCTCAATGGATCATTTTTTTTTCTAAAGCTATTTTAGGTTGAATTTCTGCTTTATTGACCGAGGTTTTTAATTTAATGTATGAAAGCATGTCTAATCTTTCGTTTTTTTTTTCAAATGCCTGTTTTACAGCTTGGTTTACTTTACAAGATAGTTTTTTCCCGTACAGCGAATTGATTCATTGTGAACCATGAAGAGTTTGAATTACAGTGGATCGAATGGGGCACTATGAATCATAAGCATTAAGAATTCAATGAAACTCACTTTATTAATTAAACTCTTTACTTTTTTTACAAAAAAATAATAATCATCAGTCATTGCTTTAATTAATCAGTCTTATTTGTAAAATCACAATATGTGAAGATTAATAGTACCTAAATACAGACAATTATGAGCGAAAACAAAATCGGCTACTACTTTTGTTTAGTTTTACAACATAAAAACATCTTCTTGAACATTAATAACTCTCCTAAAAAATCTGAGTACAAAATAATAAAAGTGGAACAAATGAAAAGAACAAAAGAAGCACTTAAATCTTGCAAAAATTAAAAACGCAAAATAAATTTTATAAAATCAAACAGTCTTACGAGCTATCAATGTTTTGAACATAGTAAATAATTAGTTATCAAAATCTTAACGTAAATTAATATTTGAAAAATCAACGTCGAAATAATATAAACCTTGAGCTCTTTTCGTGCTTCCTGTAAATCCTGGTCTAGGTAAAATCAATTTAATATCGTGCAAAGGCACCGTGGCAAGATCGGGAATGACGGGCAGGTGAAATTTGTTTGCGTTTTTGACAGATTTCCGAAGAAAACTCACCTCTGTCTCTTCATCTTTTTCTCCTAGGACTTTTGCAATGTAGTAAATGTGTTTGCTCTTTACTTCGAATAATACTAGCACAAAGTCCCCTTCTTTTGGAAATTTATTCAATGGAATAAATTTATCGGGATTTATAGTTAAAACTTCAGGTTCTTCTTCAAACATAGGTTCTTCTTCAGAATAGACGCTAATTCGATCGTCTTCTTCACTGGAACTGTCACTATTTAAGACTTTTCTTTTCACAACAGCCTTATTGTAGATTTTAGCCTTTTTCTGCTTTATTTCTTCGGCTCTTCTTTCAATTTCGGCCTTTTCTGGAGTGTCTGTCGCAATCATCGTTTTACCTTTTCGTCTAGCTGCTCTGCTACCTTTTCTAGGGGCAGCTTTTGGTAAACCACGAAACTCTAATGGACTAATAAATGTTCTGGTGTGTGTATGTAAGTCCTCAGATGTAGAAGGCATTGGCGCTTGGTCACAACAATCTGGGACAGCATGGGATGATTTGACTGGTGTACAAGGTGGGCCAGTTAGATCTTTATTCAAAGGGACGTTTTCGATAGAAGATTTCAACGGCTGTAGTTGGATGTCATTTAAAGATTGAATATCATTTAAAGGGAGTTCAACGAGGTCTTCAAACGGTGTTGTCGGTGTTGGTGTGTTGACGGGCCTGTTGGTCTAGTGGTTAGTGGCCCTGACTACTAAGCCGGAGGTCGTGGGTTCGATTCCCACCCAGGACAAACTTTGTGTGATGAGCATGATTGTTTGTTCTGTGTCTGGGTGTGATTTATCTATAATATGTATGTATTTATAAATTATATAAGTATGTATATCAGTTGTCTGGTTACCATAACACAAGCTCTGCTTAGCTTGGGATCAGATAGCCGTGTGTGAGTTGTCCCAAGATATATATAAGATATTATATATATATATATATAAAATAATTTCTTGCTGATTTTCGCCTGGGTTTGGGTCGTATGGCCTGTCAGTAACTTCACTGGGTGCGAAGTCAACTTCTGTAAAGACATCTCTGTTAAAAGGGAAAATCCCGGTAGCCCGAAATGCATTACATATGTTACTCGGCGTCATCGATTTCATGTGCGCTTCCTTAACGTACCCAGCAACATCATAGATGGAGAATGTCTTGCCTGGATTGCGCATCATCCAACTATCAACCGCTTTGTTATATGCCGTTTTAAACGGCCCAAAAACGCCAACATCTAAAGGTTGCATTTTTCCCGTAGAATGCGGTGGGACGGTTATAATTGTTACACCATTCTCTTTTGCCAAATTAAGAGCCTCAATACAAATGTGCGACTCATGATTGTCTAGTATTAGAAGACTCGGGTTATTTTTGCAGCTATTTGTATGAGTTATAAAATGTTGTAATGTCTTCACAAACAGTTCGCCATTTATCCAGCCAGATTGTGTGGCCAGACCTAACGTCCCAGGCGGTGCGTCATTTATCATGTATTGCTTAAAATGAACACTTGGAAAAATCATAACAGGTGGCAGTGTATTACCCAGTGCGCTCACTATGTAACATGTAGTTACTAGGGTTCCCCTTTCGGCACTAGTCACTTTGGAGACCTGTTTCTGCCCTTTAACAGCGAGCACTTTGGCCGACTTTTGTACAGTCATTGTGTTAGTTTCGTCTAGATTAAACACCCTAGTCCCGTTGCCAAATACAATTTCTCTTGACATAACATTTTCTAAATTATCAAAAAATAATTTAACGTTATGGCGGTTGAAGGATGTTGCACGGCTTAAACTACAACCTTCCGGTGCCCTCAGACTCAGATTGCTGTGTCTTTTTCTGAGACCATATAGCCACTCAATACCTGCTAGTTTAGTATCATGCCACTTTTGTGGTACCTGGATATTATCAATCAATCAATCAATCAATCTTTATTTGTGAACACAGGTACAAAAATATAGGTCTTGACATGTCTGTGGTTTACTGAGTTTCCCATGGCAACGTCTGTCATAATGTAAATAGATAATTGACATGCAAAAATGTGTATAATTTCTTAGATATAATAATTGGCGACGATGGCAAATATAGAACTCACTAAACAAAAACGTATAAGAGGAGCTTTACGAGGAAACTTGAGTAAAATTCAAAATGCAATCAGTGCGTTGACTGACATCTCCGACGAAGAGATTACATTACGTATTGAAAACCTACACGAAAACTTACTCAAGTTCCACAAAGCCCAGGAATACATAGAAGCTGAAACGGCAGAAGAAAATCAACAGAATGAAATCGACTACAGATTTGAATTTGAAGATCTGACGACATGTTTAAAGGTACAATTGCTAAAATTGAAAAATATACCCATTACATTAGGAAATCAAAGCACTACGATCGTAGATGGCAATAGCCAAGTACAAATAGCAACGAACCAGCCAAAAATACAGTTACAACCTTTGCAAGAAAGAGAATCCTTCAAGAACTTCGTAAAAAGGTTGGAATTGCACATTTTACTGAATAACTTCTCGAATCATCCTCGTATGAAAGTTTACATCTTGTTGTCGGCATTACCTCCTGAATTACATGAAAGACTATACGATCTCTGTGCACCTGAGGAGCCAATTCATATGGCATTCCAAGACTTAACTCGACTACTGGAAGAATATCTTGACCCCAAACCAAGTATTTGGGTGCAACAACATCGATTTATTTCTCGAGTTCAAAATCAAAACGAAACTATACCAATATATGCATCAGAGCTAAGGAAACTAACAACCAATTGCAATTTTAACTGCCCTAACTGTGAAAAGTCCGTTGCTGATAAGTACCTATGCCTACAGCTTATTCGAGGTTTAAAAGACGATGAAATAAGAACCAAATTATTACAAGAGAAGGCAGCTACGTTTTCAGAACTTCTAAACATTGCTACGACAATAGAAATGAGCAAATCTGAAAATAACCACATATCAAATCTGGATACAAATTCATGGGCAGATCCTGTACACAAAGTAACAACAATATGGGAAAGAAAACGAAGATCTACAGCTCCATCAAACCATCAACCCCCGAGAACGATTGCAGACCTTAACGGTAAATGCTACCGATGTGGTAAAGAGGACCACCGAGCTGACAAATGTGGCAGCATAAATAACACGTGCCATCTATGCAAACGCAAAGGTCACCTTGCAAGAGTTTGCCTACAACCTAGACAGGGACGAAATACGAATCAGATCCAGAATTCTGTTACTAGCGATGAAAGCGCCTGCGACATAAACATCATCAGGTCAGAAGTTCCAGAAAAATACATGATCACGCTAGACATAGAAAATAAAAAGGTATCTATGGAATTCGATACGGGAGCAGCGCTGTCATCGATGTCACTAAAAAAATTCAAAGAACTGGGTATCGATAAGAACATTTTCAAAACAGAGGTTAAAATGCGTACATATACAGGAGAGCGACGGCATGTGGACCAGATGCTGCAAGCTGGAGCCGTGGCACTGGAATTCGCGGCGGAGGACTGACATGTCTGTGGTTTACTGAGTTTCCCATGGCAACGTCTGTCATAATGTAAATAGATAATTGACATGCAAAAATGTGTATAATTTCTTAGATATAATAGGTCTTATTTAAAAATACAGCCGAGCTCTGCGTCCTACCAAAAAATTGGTGTACAAATATATTAGGCGTTTATAATTATAATTAACTGAATAAGTATCATTTTAAATTCAATTTATACAGAAGCAAAATTTAATCAATTATTATTTATTTTTATATGCATGTCAAAGTGATAAATTATATTATTAAGTTACATTAAAGGGCAATGTCATATTTTATCATTTAAAAATTCTTCTATAGAGTAATACGTCTTATCTATTAAAAATAAATGCAATTTACTTTTGAACTTGCGGACATTATCTTCACTTCTGATACATTTTGGTAATTCATTGTAAACCTTTGGAGCCATTACAAAAATACTGTTTTTGTATAGTGCAGTACTAGATCCGACTGTTTGCAACCGATCACAGCGGCGCTGACTAGTTACACGAGCAAATTTATTTGGATTATTTTTGACAAACATACACGTTCCAAAAATGTACATCGACGGCATAGTTAAAATTGTTGAGCTTTTAAAAAACGGTTTGCAGCTGTCTGTTGTCTGTAAGTTGTATATAGCTCTTATACACCTCTTTTGGCATTTAAATACCATATCTTTACCCGTGGCGTTGCCCGAAAAATAATCCCATATCTCAATGTTGAGGCTACTAAACCATGATACGCCGTTAAGACTGTTGCTCGATTAGCCGTTTTACTTAACATGTGCAAGGCATAGGAATGTTGGTTTAGCTTACTGCATACTTTGTCCATATGTGAATTCCATTTTAAAGTGTTTTCTATGTTTAGTCCAAGAAATTTAGTAACTCTTGTTTCATTAATAATTTTGTCCTTGTATTTAATATGTATGTCTAGATTGTTGTTTACTCTTTGTTGAAATTTCATTAATACTGTTTTATCAAGATTTATGACCAAATTATTATTTTGCAGCCAATCGACGATCGATTCTAAGGTAGAATTAATCTCAGTCTCTAATGTGCTTACATCGTCACTGTTAAAAAGTAAAGTGCTGTCATCTGCGAACATTGTCATAGGATATGGTGGTACAGCTGGAAAGTCATTAATGTAGATAATAAATAGGGGTGGTCCGAGTAAACTACCTTGTGGTACTCCATAATTTACCGTTCTATGGCTAGATTTGTATTTTTTTCGGTTTTTTTATAAATTCTACTAATTGTCGTTATTTGTTGCCTGTCAGAAAGATAAGACTCTATTAAATTTGATATATTTCCTCGTATTCCGTAAGCATAAAGTTTACTTACGAGTATTTTATGGTCTACGCGGTCAAAAGCTTTTGACATGTCCATATAAAGTGCCAGAGTTGGTAATCTCTTATCCAGTCTGCTGCTAACCATATGCAAGAAATCATATATGGCCATGTCAATTGATCTGTTTTTTCTGAATCCTTTCTGGTTATCAACGAACAGGCTGTTTTTCTCAAAATATGAAGTAAGTTGATAATATATTGCTTTCTCGAAAACTTTTGAAAAAATCGGTACTAACGCTATAGGTCTATAACAGGACATGTCTTCCCTGTTGTCTTTCTTGAAGAGAGGTTTTATAATTGTTATTTTTAATTCTTCAGGAAAGTAGCCATGGTATATGCACATATTGATAAGATGACTCAACACAGGAGCAATTATTGTGGAAACTTTTTTAACAATGTTTGTACTTATATCATCATATCCAGTGCTAGACGTATTCTTCAGTGACATAATAATTTGGTAAATTTCCAGAGGTATTGTATTCGACATAAACATAGAAGTAGGTCTACTGCTTATTTTGTGTTTATTTTTATTAATGTCTAAATTAGTAACTGGTTTAACCTGATCTACAAAGTAATCGTTAATAGCTTGTGATATATCAAGAGATTATTGAGCATTGCCATCTCGTATGCAAGTTTACGGATGTCAATTGTAGTTAGACCATAGAACATTTGACTACATTTAATAACATAGTCAACAATTGCTTTCTCTTGAGTGGAAGTAAATATTTTGCGTACAGCATAGTTCGGTGTCAGTGCAATTGAGCTAGTAGGATCCTGAGCTAAAGAGTTTGATAGTTTTTTATAATACCTTTGCAGAGTGGTGAACGGGATCTTGGTTAATTTTGAAACGGCTCTTATGGTTTGACCCTCCGTTATCATGTTTAAAGCGTTGCGCATTTGTTCTTCGGTATGAAGACCAATCTCTGTCTTCCGTTGTCTATCACGTGGCATGTTGACCTGTAAACAAGTATACTTTGAAACTCGAAGCTTTTTGGGGAACAGTGGATCACGATCCAACGAACCCCATTAACACAGGATTCACTGTAACCCATCTACTAATAACAGAAATAATATTTTTCACAAAATATAAATCACTTTTACCACACAAGTTAATACAGTTTTAAACAACTTGATACACATACTAAATGAAAATATGCAAAGACTTTAAAACATCTAAACAATTTTGAACCAATGCAATTTCAAACATTACGTAAATTATTTTTTTCGTACTTACCTACGGACCGATGCTACGTAGTAACTATTTAGTAATCTGTGCCGATGCGCTGGCGCGCGTCCTCCCACTGTGATTTAAAGACAGCGACTAGTCGGGTGGCGCGGGGTATGGGAGAGCGTTGGCGAAGCCAACGCGTGTATGTGTGAGTGCAATAGGTACCGAGTTTTAACAAACGATTCACTGTTCCCCGTGATCCACTGAGGCACATGTTCCCCTACATTAATTTTTAGCTGCATTTTATTTTTAAACTGAGTTTTTAAATAAAAAGTCATACCTACCAAGATTGTTTACCTTTTGTTAACTTCCTAAACCGATCGAGTATAGTGACATAATCTATACTAATATTATAAAGCTGAAGAGTTTGTTTGTTTGTTTGTTTGAACGCGCTAATCTCATGAACTACTGGTTCAAATTGAAAAATTCTTTTTGGGTTGAATAGACCATTTATCGAGGAAGGCTTTAGGCTATATATCATCACGCTTAAGCCAATAGGAGCGGAGCAGCGATAAAGAATGTTTTAAAATCGGGGATTCCACGGGGACGAAGTCGCGGGCAGCAGCTAGTATAAAATAAAGTGTCTAAAATCAGCTTACCTCTCCCTCCGTATTTACTGTATCATCTACAATAAAAGTGGGCCCCAAAAACCTTCCATGTTATCAAATGCAAACCATATTGGTTTGAATATATCCTCTACACCTGCACCCGATCTCATCGAATTATTTTTCTTTTTCAAAAGGGGCCTGAATGTAGCTATTAGAGATTTTTTTTTCGATTTGAGTTCTTCGATCGGAATGACCAAGGCGTCACTCAATCGCTTCCAGGCATCGTGGACCTTGTGTTTTTGTTTATGATTGTTGTCGCTGACAGATGTGTTGCTGGGGAGTTTGGTGCGCCATTTCTTCTTCCCAGCTAAAACACTAGGAAGTGGTGACGGGTGGTGTCCGTTACCCAGGCCAGATGTTGTCGAAAATGGTCATTTGAATCATATAGATAATTAGTTTTGCGGCTTCTGTAATTGTTGCGCACATTTTTAAATTTGTTGCGCTTATAGTTTTTTAATTATTTCACAAAAACATTTCCTGCTGGGGTAACGTTACGCCAGCCAGACCTTTTTCTTCCTAATGGGAATATTTAAATAAATATTAGCTATAAAATTAGTTGTCTAGATGAAGTAAATGTTGTGCCTTATTTTGTATTTGTTCTTCTTATTGTTGCGAAGTTATTCGAGATTTTGCTGGGGTAACGTTTTTGGTTTTGCTAGATCTTTGAAATGGTTAAGCGGATTCTTATCATATTTTGTACATGACTTCTTAGGACTTAGTTTAAATTTGTTCTACAATAATAAAACCAAAATATTGCATATCTTAAAGGTTATTTCATTTAACAGAAAAACACTTCAATTGGTCCCAGCACTCTCAATAAGAAGTCTAACGACTTACTTTAAACGTTATTTTAAAGCTTGTAACTGCCTTCAAATGTATGTGAAGTTTCATTAGTATCCTGTAAGTATTTAACAAGTTATGATGATATTCAGTTCTTCACTTTCTTTTCAAACTAAGTCCAGTTTAAATTTGTTCTACAATAATAAAACCAAAATATTGCATATCTTAAAGGTTCATTTAACCTTTTTCGTAACCACCTAAACTTGGTCGGGTTACCACGGTCATTCACTTCCTAATGACTTTAATCGTATTATCTCATTAATTATCCAATGTACTGAGCTGAAAATTTACTGATATACAACTGATCTAAAAAACTAATAATTGACATAACATTCAGTTCATATATCTAATCCAGTCGCCAAATAACACCGCGCGCATCAAGACCGTGCTCGTGAAGAACTGAATATCATCATAACTTGTTAAATACTTACAGGATACTAATGAAACTTCACATACATTTGAAGGCAGTTACAAGCTTTAAAATAACGTTTAAAGTAAGTCGTTAGACTTCTTATTGAGAGTGCTGGGACCAATTGAAGTGTTTTTCTGTTAAATGAAATAACCTTTAAGATATGCAATATTTTGGTTTTATTATTGTAGAACAAATTTAAACTAAGTCCTAAGAAGTCATGTACAAAATATGATAAGAATCCGCTTAACCATTTCAAAGATCTAGCAAAACCAAAAACGTTACCCCAGCAAAATCTCGAATAACTTCGCAACAATAAGAAGAACAAATACAAAATAAGGCACAACATTTACTTCATCTAGACAACTAATTTTATAGCTAATATTTATTTAAATATTCCCATTAGAAAGAAAAAGGTCTGGCTGGCGTAACGTTACCCCAGCAGGAAATGTTTTTGTGAAATAATTAAAAAACTTTAAGCGCAACAAATTTAAAAATGTGCGCAACAATTACAGAAGCCGCAAAACTAATTATCTATATGATTCAAATGACCATTTTCGACAACATCTGGCCTGGGTAACGGACACTGACGGGTGGGCGTTTTGAGGGACTGTCTTTATGTAAAATTTGACGTTCAAAAAGTGCTGTCTATCAGCCTAGTTTGAATAAATGACTTTTGAATTTTTTGAATATTGAATAAATTTGCTACATTCTCAGAGATTGGATATTTTGGGAGATGGACATTTTGAGAATTGGACATTTTGACCACTGGACATTTTGGTAATTGGACATTTTGACACCATTGGACATTTTGCCCCTGAATGTCTTTGTGATATAGTATTTTTGTTTTTTTTAATTATGTTTAATAAAACAAATAGTTTTCATGGCTCACATTAAATTAGCATTTATTTTGTAGGAAGTATCTAATAACTATCAAAAGTCAGTCTTCTAAGTGTTTCTATATTAGCAACATATGACTTATACCAGTCTTAAAACTTTATACTAAACAATAAATCTAATCTAAGTACTTAAAAACAGTCAGTCTCTATGTTCCGGTTCAGCAATTATAAGTTTACATAGAATTTAAGATTTTTAATTATATAATATTGAGCTCTAAGAGTACCTGTTTAGGTAACAAATGGAATAAAAAAGCTCACTATACTTATATTATTGAACTTTAAAAATAATTAAAAACATACTTAATCTTTTACAAATCAAAAATTATATCACAAACAAATAATGAGTAGACAAATCAACAAGTGAGTAAAACATATAGCATGTTTTTTAAATTAACTCCCAATTCTAAAACTTCAATCTTACACGGAAACTGATAGTCTATGTTGGCCATTTGTTTTGGGCTCGGAAGATGATCTATAATATTTTGATTTTGTATAATAGAATAGTCATCCTCAACAATGCGGAAAATAGTTTTTGTTTTGCCTTTCGACTTCAATCCTAACACAACTATCTTTTCGTCAGACACATCTTCAATGAGGCAAACATATGTTCTTTTCCACTTGGAAGAACTGAATTAAGCCACAATAAAGTTTCATTTTCTCGGACAGTGGATTGGTTTTTGTATTGTTTGATCCTTAGATGTGCTTGCGACAGGTTCCTTCTTGTTATGAGGTTTGATTGCTTTTGCGGTTTTGTTTCTGCCAATGCTGTAAAATTTTCGGATAAGGTCAAGTCACTAATGCCCGATACTTTAATGAAAACACTATGTTTAAATGAAAATAATTATATATTTATTAAACAAAATAATTCCAGCTTTTTTATAGGAACACAGTGTATCTTAGAAAATTATCTTAAGTAATAAAATTTCCAATAATGAACATATTTTAAATTATTATCAATAAAAAATTATATTGTCTTTACCACTAATAGATGACATCACAAATAAAGAAAATTACCATAAGTAGACAGTCAAATGCACTAATACTTGACATAATATTTAATTAAAACACTTGGAGTTTTAAAAGCATCCGTGTGCTTGATATACCTACTTAATTCATAATGACTTTTATCCATCAACCTCTGAGGCACTATCGAATTTGTACTTATTCTATCACCAGTTATAATCATATTTGGTACATCAAGGATTTTAATTATTTGAGATTCAGTTATAGCACTGATATCCCTATCATTTTCTTTGAATACTGGAGCCCAATCGTGCTGATTTGTGCTATTATTTTTTCAACCTCAATGACGTAATCACAAGTTCGCAACTGAACCGCTACCATATCACAACTTTTTGACCGTTTCGTATCGCGCTAAAAATTTGACAGCGCGTTAGACGCAACCAAAGACCTTTCTATACTCTAAGCCTCTAAGGACGCAACGCGATCGTAACATTCGTAACTGGAACCGGAACGTTACCGCTGTCAAACGAAAAGTTCATGGGACGCTACTTTTTTGCGATCGTTGGTGAATCGTTAGATAACTTAGATTGTTTTGTCTTAGTTGTAAAGTGCTTCCGAGTGAAAATCTTGAAAAATACAACATTACCATGTACGGTTACATAGATTTATTGAAGATCTCATGAATACGATGTAGCGGTGGCTCGAGCCGAAACCAAAAGGAAAAACTTAAAAGCCTGACTTAAGTGAGTCTTACAGTGATCGTCAGTTTGTGAAGAGATATAGACTCACGAAAGAATTAACCCGTGAATTAATTTGCAAGTTGACTCCTCACATGCCACCCGTTCTCCGTTCAGATGCTTTGGATGTTGAAACCAAGGTAAGCGTAAGGGCAGATGTGATGATTCCTCTGTAAAGTGATCAACAGCATTATCGCCTTTACTCCTTTTTCATTGTATAAAGATAACCACAAATTAGTCAACTAATAATGTTAAAACTATGAATGCATAGGTCAATCAATAGATAACCTGCATTGGCCTTTTAGGCTTCTGGGTCCTATCAGACCATTGTTGGAGACAGCAGGAACCATTTCATTTCCCAGGCCAGCGTTTCAAAAGCTATCCGGCAAGTGACAACAGCCTTGAACAATCCGGCAGTCATAAATGAATATATAGCTTTTCCATTTAAACAATGTGAGAGGGAACAAATTAAAAGAGAGTAAGTAGCATATAGTCTTCTTTTTAAATATTCAAAAATGAACCTATGTTCAAGTTTTTAAGTACATAATTGTATATAATATTTATAACTATTTTCAGTTTCTACCATAAGTTTAAAATACCAACTCTGGGTTGTATTGATCGGACCCATGTGGCAATTGTATGTCCTGCTAAACATGAAGAACGTTTTTTTAATAGAAAAGGATACCATTCATTAAATGTTATGATAGTGAGTATTTCTATTGTTATAATTGAATTATTTCCTGTCAGTGCTAGTTCATAACATTTTTGTTTTTTTTTTCAGATATTTGATTCTAATTTAAATATATTGTGTGTGGATGCAAGTTACCATGGGTCGACACATGATAGTGTTGTTTGGGCCAACCATCCGTTGAATGGTTATATAGAGAGACACCACATTAGTCATGGAGAAGATTTGCATCTTTTGGGTATGTTGAAATTGAATATAATTTATGTTCCAATCTTCTAATACATTGCGTAATTAAATTTAAGTGGTTTTAATACTTTTTTGGTTATTGCAGGAGACTCAGGGTACCCTTTGAGACCGACAATGATGACACCCATCTCAGAAACAAGGCCAGGCACTCCAGAACAATATTACCAAGGTCTGCACTTGACCACCAGAAATGTTGTTGAACGCTGTATAGGTGTTTTAAAAGCTCCCTTAGGTATACCTTGAATATCATACCATTGTTATACTGGTTGATATGATAAATAATGTGACATAATAAAAGGATTTGTCTTTGCAGGTGCTTATTGGTTGATAGAAAGCTGCATCACACTCCAGTAACTGCTGCAAGAATAGTGAATGCATGCTGTGTTCTGCATAATATAGCACACAGGGCCCGCATCCCCTATACTCCGCTAACAGCAGAGGAAGCAGCTCGTGAACGCCAGTTGACAGAGGGCACCGGTCATGGCTCCAGGCAAGAGCGGCGAGGCGGCGCACGTGCTCTTAGTGAGCTGGAGCTTGGCCGCGCACGACAACGGGCACTCATTCAACGTTTATGGACAAATAGGAGTAATCAATTTTAGTGTAGTGTATTTCTTTATTGTTGAAGATGGAGGAGGCCTTTACCCGACGTTACGTCTCCAACCTTCAATAAAAACTAACAATACTAACTAGATTCAGTCAAATACTAACACAACTATCACTAGGCCTATGTCAGAAATCTGCTGATTTGAACCTGACCAGAAAAAAAGTATAATATTTTGTTTTAGTTTCTTTCTTTAAAACTGTTTATGAATGAAGGCTATTTGTATTTTTAACGCATTGTTATTTTAATTAATCTAGCAAGGTATGTTAAAATGAAGATTATCACATAATGTAGTTTTATTAAGGTACATATCGCTGTCCCGGCCGAATAATATCGTAACCAAAAACTTAAAATTTTACAGGAAAAATAAAAAACCGTTTTTTGCTTACAACTTCTTAACAGGTTTACATAGCAACATCGTTGGTATATCAAAAAATGGCTTTTTTTTCTTAAATATTTTTTTGTCATATAAATAAATATTGGTTTTATTCTCATTAAGTTATAGCTAAAAATGTACATTACCAGAAATGGAACACAATTTTGAACCATAATGCACAATACGATTTAATTCATGTAAATTATTGACAATGACCTACACAGCAATAGTCCATTGCGATTGTCTTGACTGTAAAGTAGCGATATTCATTATAATGGTAACTTATTATTGCCATAGTATTCACTGCTCAAAACAATCTATTGTGGTAACA
Source organism: Hecatera dysodea (assembly GCA_905332915.2). Lineage (NCBI taxonomy): Eukaryota > Metazoa > Arthropoda > Insecta > Lepidoptera > Noctuidae > Hecatera > Hecatera dysodea. The sequence goes on along the minus strand of HG995290.1, from coordinate 2,242,723 downwards.
GTAAATTGAGTTACGTTAATATTCCATAGCAAAAAGAACACATGTCGCTATTGTAAAAATCTATTGCAGTTAATGTCGTATTCCAAACATTAATTAACAATAAAACATTTATGGAAAAGGTTAAAAAAGGTATTTAATCAAATTAAGCAGGCATAACCATAAAACTTACATAATTTTTATTATTAGCACTTACAGAGACCTTTATTATATTTAACAATTATATTTCGTCATCAGTTTGGTCGGATTCATCGACCTCATCTGAGTTTTGCGGTTCTGGGTTCCCACAGCTTACAAGAAATTTGTAAAAATCATGGTAATGTTTGGGTATAGCTTCGCTAGCACACAACCCTTGTAAATCTTCATAAAGAGGTTTAGGTATAGGAATAGGTTGATGATAAACCTGTTTTAAGCCCTCGTTGACTACAGGATCCACAAGATTTTTCGGTCGTCGTCCACGTTTTGCTCTTCCAATACCCTGATCAGTGTCCAAGTCAAAATAGTCTTCCCCAAAATCATATTTAAATTGCAAGACATGTGGTCTTAAATGAGACACTTTTATTTCCATAATCTTTGACCAAGAAATTTTTCTGCCTTGTGTATCTTTTAGCCAGTTTTTTCTAGAGATGAGACATTTTAAATCAAAGAATACACTTTGCTCCATTTCTTTCGAATTATATTTCTCACCTTTTACTTTTGCATTTAATATAACACTGTAGACTTGGTCAGGAGTATATAATACCTTATTTTTCATCGCACGTTCAACACAAGAATGCATGCTATCACCCTCGCTATGGCTATGCCCAGTCTCAAAGAAACGGTGTGTTATACTTTCTAATCCATAAGTTTTTAAGGCGTAAAGATACATGGCAAAAATAAACCTATTTTTGTTCTGTCCGGCGCAGCCATCAGAATAAAATGATATACGTTTAATATTTCTTTGTGCTTCTTGATGTATGAATTGTAATAAGCAGCTTCCAATTTCGTTTGCCCCTCTTTTTGCAATAGAGAGGTGCCAGACATAGCAATACCCCGACTTATTTAGTGTATTAAAGACAGTGAAATTATAAATAGGGTATTTTCTTTTGTAGTGGAAAATACCTACTTCAGATTGAGGTACACTGAGAACTTTTTCTAAATCGAACACTGCTACGGTAGTACTTATTGAATTTTACGCTCAAGGTGTGCTCTATAGTTTTCTTCTAAATCATTGTTTTTTGTATCTTCAGCTTGTTCATATAAGGAACAAATTGCGCATAAATCCTTTTTAGGTTTAAAAAAAGAAAAGTTGAACTCTGTATTGAAAATTGTTTCATACTGCCGCTTTGTACCTAAGTTTTCTGCTGAATAGTTTTGGTTTTTAAACCAGTTTTGGTACAATCTATACATTTTTGAAATGTTAAGTTGCTCTGATAAATATTGACGTCTAGAATCCTTTCCGACATAATGAGATTCTACAGCAGGAAATAAATCAATATGCTTCATAATGGTTTCTTTTGTAGTAACACTCATTTTACGAGGCCTATTTAAATGTGTTCCTCTCTCATCAGTCAAACTCTGATCTTTTTTTATTTTTTCCAATGCTGTGTAGACAACCTGTTCTGAAATCTTCAATGTGTTAAGGAAATATATCTTTCATACTGGCATATCACATCCATCTAAAGGAAAACTATATTTAAGTGTTTGTGTTCTATTGTTTTTTCGCTCTAGAGTAAGTCTTTTTATAGGATTTGTAGTGATACATCTAGTAATATATTGCCACTGCAATTCGTGACTTTGAAGCTTGTAAAAAGCGTTAAAAAAACTTTCCCTTTGCTGAGAGGTAAACTTTTCGCTGCATCTTTTCTTACATGAACATACCGGACCAATCGTCTTCGCTGCATAAAGTTTCTTAGAACGACATCCTACATAAGCTTTGCCGGAGTTTTTCAGTTTCTTGTTTTTAATGTCTTTCCATTCATTTTTATCAGATTTTCGTTTTCTACTTCCATTCTGGTTTGAAGCCTCGGAGCATTCATTTTGATCACTCGTGTCAAGGTGGGTACTGACCAACGTTACAAGGTGTAATGTAACATTCGCATCGAGCGTGTTACTCATCGAGCATGTTACGCAGTGTCCTTAAAATCGACGTAACATGCTCGTCAAAACTCTGTGCTCCGTCGCCGCCAGTTCACTCCGAGATGGCCGACAGCGAGGACGATTGGGAACTTTGATTCTAATATTAGTTATTGTTTCATCCAAGTGAAGAAAAAGAAAAAACGTTACTGGACATCAAACTTATTTAAAAATAGAGGCGTATGTGGTGGTTTGTCATTGATAGCAATATTAAAAAACCAAATGATTACTGGACAGTATAAAAACTTTGTACGCATGTCTCCGATTGATTTTGAAGAACTATTGAATTTAATTGGACCAAAAGTACATAAAAACGATACAAATTATAGAAAAGCTATCAGTGTCACGGAACGGTTAGCACTAACGCTTCGTTTTTATGCTACAGGAGATTCCTATACTAGTATGCAATATCTTTTCAAGATATCAAAACAACGAATAGGATTTATAGTGAAAGAGGTCAGCGAAGCCCTTATTGGAGCATTAAAAGAATATGTAAAGGTATGTATTATGTAATTGTAATTGTTAATTCAGAAAATGTAGTCATTACATATCAAATTACATTAAATCACCAAATTCTGACATAAATTGTTCACTCATAGCTGGTGACCCATAGTCATTTTGATGGGACGTATTTGATGCAGGAGTTTCAGGGCTTTGCTGTGGCTCATAGTCATTTTGATGAGACGTATTTGATGCAGGAGTTTCGGTCTGTGGCATCGATGAGGCTCTGGAAGTTGTTGGTCGTGTAGAGTAGCCTGAATAACTGTAGCTGTTCATTCCATTTCCAACATAGTCATACTCTCCGCGATCAGCACTGAACAATATATTTGATATATAATGCTGCACACATGTATTTTTGTTGTCTTTGAATAAGATCGTAATTTATTTGCCAAAAACATACCATAGGCTTCACATTCGTCAGGTCTGTGCGAAGTTGCCTCCGTTTGCTCGGTTCTCTTTTTTAATATATTTAAAGTAGATACCATTATCTCTTCTGGGCTTGGGGCTACTGATTTCTTCCTTTTTGGAGGAGGAGGGCAATCATTGTCGCTTTTTTTGGCAGACGGAGGGCAATCATCAGGCAGTTGTTCTGAAGCACCTTCATGTCCACGTAGCTGAAAATAAATATTAATTATTATTTCAGACGCCAGAAACACCGGAGCAATGGCTGGTTGTAGCAAATGACTATGATACTTTGTGGAATTTTCCACATTGTTTAGGTGCAATCGACGGTAAACATATTTTACTGCAATCACCGATCAACAGTGGCAGTGAATTTTATAATTACAAGGGTTTCTTCAGCATCGTATTACTGGCAGTTGTTGACGCGAAATATAATTTTTTGTATGTAAATATTGGGTGTCAAGGAAGAATATCTGATGGAGGAGTTTTCAACAACTGTGTTTTAAACGAAAAACTAAAAAATAATGCACTAAACCTCCCTCAGCCCACTGCGTTGCCAGCAAGAACAGAAGAAATTCCATTTTACTTCGTTGGCGATGAAGCTTTTGCTCTTTCCCAAAATATGATGAAAGTATATGCAGGATATCATGAACGTGGTTGTAAAGAAAGAATATATAACTACCGACTTTGCAGAGCTCGTAGAGTAGTGGAAAATGTGTTCGGCATATTGTCAGCAGTGTTTAGAGTTTTGCGGAAACCAATGTTGTTAGAACCGAAAACCGCGACATCTGTCGTAACAGCAATAACATCTCTCCACAATTTTTTAAGAAAAGGTAATAATGCTCATGTATATACCCCTGCAGGTAGTTTTGACGAAGAATTGAACGGCAAGGTCAGATTAGGAAACTGGAGAGAAGGTAACAATGATATGACTAGTATGTTACCCTTGCAAATAAGACCGCGAAGGGCTACAACATCTGCTCACAATATTCGTAATGAAGTTGCTGAATACTGTATTCAGCAAGGGTCTGTAAGTTGGCAAGAAAATTATGCTTAAAATGGACTTACAGTATCTGTTGTGTCACGAGGTGTATTTCTATCCAGTAGAAATAACATGGATTTGTAAGCGAACCAAGTGCTGTGGTAAACTTCATCTGCACCTGAAATTTAATTTGTAATTAATATTGAATTATTTTAAATAAAAAGAAGCACTATACAGATTAATACCGAGTTTATATTGTTTTCCCCACACTAGCTTGGAAACACCTACTTCCCTCACTAATTTCCACCCCCCCCCCCCCCCCTACTATAACCCGCGTTAAACTTAATAAATAATTACGTACCTTTTCCAGTACCAGTTGATTGTTTAGTTTTCTGTTTTTCCCTCCTCAATGATGCCAGTAAACTTGTCATTTTCTTTTTACAGGCTTCTCTTTCGCTGTCGAGTAACGAAGCCAATCTATCCCAAGCGTCTTCTTTCTTTAATTTGTTATAATGCTCTGGGTGAGCTGGGTTCCACAACAGTGTTTCTTCTTTGTATTTTTCAATAAAATACAAAGTCTTTTCTTTATTCCACTCCATGCTTCTTGAAACTTGATATAATTACGAGAGGAATAACGGGTGATCACTTGCGATGTCCATGTGCGCTCGTGACGACTCGCAACGGCGTACTGACTGAACCGCGTAACAGTCAAAGGATTCGCCAAAAAACCGACAGCCGGGTGGAGCACTCAAAGCGAGCAACGGCTCGTTGCTCGCTGGTTTTCCCGTAACACGACGTACTGACTGCATGAATGCTCGCTGTGTAACACGTTACATTACGCCCCGTAACGCCGGTAAGTACCCACCTTCAGATTCTGGTACCATTTTATTATTACTATTTTGATTATTTAAAATAGACGGTGATCATTGAAGTGGTTGAACTAATTCTGTATTTTTTTTTTTCTAATACTAGTTCTTGATAAGGAGTGTTCTGGTTTAGTTATTTGTAAGTTTTTATTTATTTTTAATTTTCTCTCGCGTCAAAAACGAGCATGAATAAACGCTTTTTCTTTCTTTCTTTTTGATTATCCTCGTGTATTTCATCATTGTTGCTGCTTGCCCAGCCAGATAAACCATTGATAATCTCATTATATTCTATGGTTGACTCATTTGGTTTCAGAGTAATGTCGGTGTCATCTGGTGTTAAAGTATTATTTTCCGCAAAGTTTGTGGCGTCATCAGAAATAGTAGAACAATTCTTAGAATGCTCTTCTAGGTATTTTGGCTCAGGAGAGCAGTTGTGAACTTTGAGATCGGTCTTAGTTCCGCTTTCATGCTGGTGTGGAATCTCCCGTTTACTTGGAAGCTTGTAAATAGCAGATGGTGATGCTATAAAATCTACATTATCGAAAACTAAAGATAAGTTAGAAATTGTTGACGGACTACGCATATTGTTCGTATGTATCATTGTATCTATAACAAAGGAATCTCCTCCAAAACTAGAAGTTATGCTTGGTGTGTTAGATCTGATTTCACGGTGAGGACTTGGTACATATTCCGAAGACTCTGGCGAAAAATCTTCATTGTTGCTATCACGCTCATTGTAATTATTTTCTGTTATTTTCTCTGTAATATAATAATATAACATATTAATATACTATTCCACAACTTTCACATAACGTCATCTAGTTCCATGCTAACCAGAGTTGTGTTATGAGTACTAGACAACTGATAAACATACTTATATATTTCTAAATACATACAGTCATGTTATAGATAAATTACACCTAGACACAGAACAAATTTTAATGATCGTGCTCATCACACAAAGATTTGTCCTGGGAATCGAGCCCACGACCTCCAGCATTGCAGTTAGGGCCACTAACCACTAGACCAACAGGCCAGTCTGATAAATAATAATAAAAAATACAAGAATTAGGTTTTGCATCATTTATAAACAACTAGAAAGTAAAAATAATTACCTCGTGTGTTGTATTTTTTTGTAACATTGACTTCTGCTTTTCGTTCTTCACGACTTGTTGCTTCTTTCACTGGCTCTTGACGAAAACAACCATCATCTAAAAATATAATCATATAATGTTACCAACAGCAAAACTTAGGTCTCTGCTGGGGTCGAGGAATAATTCCGAAAGGGATGTCCCTGGCCCCAGAAGATAAAGGGCAACTTCTCTCGCTCCATCCTAGAGCGGGAGAAGTCATTCGATGATTTTTACCACCTCATAAAAAATGTAGGTACCTACCTAATAATATTTACTCTGACTCATTTGTTTCAAACTCTTATTTTAGGTAGGTATAGGTTTTAGGGTCTGTACCAATAGGTACAGAGTTTATCTAACGATGAAAGTATAATAGGTATTTCTTATATGTAAGTTTTTATATTGGAAAGTAATGCTAATTAGCTCGCACAAACAAACACTGATTAGCTCGATCTTGACTTATATGTATAGGTAGGTATTTATTTCATCTCATAATGAGATAAGAATATTCAACTAGCCAGCAATATTAATCATTAAATTATTATGTCTAGGTATATTAAAAAAAAATTACTTACTTTCATCGCGGAAGTTTGGTTGTATCAAATTCAACATTCTTCTAGCGCGGGGATTTTTTATAATAGACCTCTTCATACTGCAATACTTCTCATAAACTTGTATATTTATTTTAATAACGAACTTAATAAAACAATTATTAATTGCACGCACCACTTCAAACTTAAACGATACTAAAAGTAATGTAAACAATCATTGCTAAAATTGTGGCACGTGCTGGGGGCGGAGCTTAGGCTATCACTTTCTCTCACATGCAGTTGAAATGAGAGCGATGTATAGTACTTGCTAAAATAAATCTATACTTAATATTATAAAGCTGATGAGTTTGTTTGTTTGTTTGTTTGTTTGAACGCGCTAATCTCAGGAACTACTGGTCCGATTTGAAAAAATCTTTCAGTGTTAGATAGCCCATTTATCGAGGAAGGCTATAGGCTATATTTTATCCCCATATTCCCACGGGAACGGGAACTACGCGGGTGAAACCGCGAGGCGCTGCTAGTCGATGATAAATCGTAACGTATCAATACACGTTGAAATCTGCGCGGTAAAATATCGTCAAATAGATTGCTATGTTTTCGATATCAAGAAGTATACAGTATTCAACATAACAATTCTAACGTTTTTAAAAGACATATCGCAAATGACTTTACTGTGAAATAAGAATGATATTTTTACGCGATTAATATGGTAATATACTTTACCGAAATCAGTTTTATTTTTTCTACTTGAATAAGTTTGTAATTACGGTTTACTGGGAAAATGAAGTTTTTGAAGAGTCAGTATTAACCAACCATTGTGATGATATTCGTCACAAAAAAATATATATGTTTAGAGTAGAATACTATAGGTAAATTAATTACAAAATGTCTAACTCAAAAAGTAATAGCACGAATCACGTGAAAAAAATTCACAGGGTGTAATCGCACCTCTAGAACAATAATTCCCCATAAAGGTCTCAGCACACATATGGGATCGGAAAGGAATCGTAACCGTAACGCCTTTCGCCTCGCTGTCAACCAGGCGTCAACCTACCGTATGCACGTAACGAAAGCGTATCAGCAGCGCCTGTACGTCAACTCGGCTACGGCTAGGCGACACCGCGCTTACGCCTCGCCGCCCCCTGGCTGACCTGGTTGGCACCAGATCAGTTTGAATCCAAACGTTAAGTGTAGCGCACGGTTATGTCTTGGTTTACAATACGTGAGTTGGCTATCATAGCCATAGCACTTGATGAAGAGGAAAAAGAAAATAGCAAGAAAAAAAGAAAAAGATATTGGGTACACAGTATGAATAAAGCAAGGAGTACTGAAGGGGAATTTCGGACTATAAAAAAACATTTGATGGATGATGAAGAGAAATTTTATATTTATTTTCATATGCCGAAATATCTCTTTTATAACATATTGCAGTCTATAGATGAATGTATAAGGAAGAAGAATACAACATTCAGAGAAACAATATCGCCCGAAGAAAAACTAGCTGTAACGTTAAGGTGAGAAATTGCATTTGTTTTTGGAATTTTTAATCTGGTCTACATAAATATTTGTACTATAATTTTAATGTTTGTATTATCTCTATTGCTCTTTTTTTTAATTGTACAAAAAAAATACTCGGTTCCGAAACTACAAGATAGATTAATTTTTATCCTCTGTCGATAAAAAATATTTCTTTTGGAACGCAACCCTCATTTGCGATCAGGTGTGCACAGGGGATGTACGTTTTATGTCTGGTGTATGTGTGTATATATTTTGTGTGATTGCGTAAGGTATTTTAGTAAATGCAACTTTTTTGTAGTTTAGGTAAAAAAAAAAATACCCATAAATCACATATTTTTTTATTATACAAAACTATATTATTAAATCCAAAAATTATGGCAATTAAACAAAAATAGCGCCACAACAAAAATACAATCATTGTATAAATTAAAGATTGTTTGAAGTATCAAGATCGTCAGCATTTGACGCGCCATTTTCTTCTAAGTTTGAAATATTAAAATCATGAATGTTTGAAGCGCCAGATGTTAATTGTATCTATCTCGTGGCTAATGTTATTTAGAGTGGTATAAACTCGAGGCATGTCATCTTCTCTTTGGGGAATGTAAGGGTTGCGATAACTATAATAGCTTTGTTTCTCTGCGATTTCTTTTAACTCCATTTCCGAAACTGCGTTATATATTTTGCTTTTCATAACAGCTTGGTTATATTCTGAAAATTTTTTAACCGTTGCCGCAATGCTCTTAAAAAATGTATCTATCTCATCTTCTTTTTTGGTTTCGTTGTGATTTAATAAATATTTCATTAAAGTTTGTGACGCTGAATTTTTTTCAATATTAAGATTTTTTTTTTTTGAAATTTTGGATGCAACTGAAGATGCAGAAGACTCAGGACGCGGCGAAAGTGGAGTAGTTTCCGCTTGTAAGTTTTCTGGAGACTGAATTATGTTTATTGAGTTCTGTGAATCATCATTACCCAAGAAACTGCTAACATCTGAACCGTCATCATCATCAACCGAAGAGATCGTATTTATTTCTTTGTAATGAGGTACTAAAAAACTCATTTCATCTTCAAAGGTCCACTTTTTCGTCGTCGGGGCTGCCTGACCACTTTTAGTTTTACGCTTCTTCATAGCTCGTCGGTGAGACTCTCTAAGATTTAACCAAGTTTTCTTGCACTCAGATTCTGAAATAAAATAAATCATGGTTAACTATATCAAGCGCATGTAGTTACACATGTATGTGTGAAAGGGAGTACGTACACACACATTCACATAAACATATACACGTATTATAAAACGTATATTAAATATACATTTATTGTTGCAGGTACTTCATAACTGGATCTACATTTACTAATTTATCATCGAGCTTCCGTTTAGGAGAATCAACTATTCGTTTGATAGTAATAGATATGTGCAATGCAATAATAAATAAATTAATGCCAATTCATATACCTCAACCAACTACAGCCACATGGCAAGGAATCGAAGAAGGATTTAAAAATAAATGGAACTTTCCGAATTGCATAGGCGCCATTGACGGCAAACATGTAAATATAATTGCACCTCCCAATAGTGGATCGTTGTTTTTTAACTATAAAAAAACATTTTCTATTGTTTTGTTAGCTATAGTTGATCCTGAATACAGATTCATAGCGGTTGATGTAGGAGCCTATGGAAAAAACAGCGATGGCGGAATCTATTCATCATCTACATTTGGAAAGGCACTTGAAAGAAACACATTCAATATTCCATGTGACAAACCATTACCAGGAACTAATCATGCAATGCCACATGTATTTGTGGGAGACGAGGCATTTCCATTGAAGACATATTTATTAAGACCATATCCTCGCTCAAATACACGGAGACTATCAGATCCTGAACGGCAATATAATTACCGCTTATCACGAGCTAGAAGGGTTGTTGAAAACGCTTTTGGAATTTTATATCAAAAATTTGCGATTTACAACAAAAATATTAAATTGCATCCAAAGTTTGTAGATAAAGTGGTATTAACAACTTGCATTTTACACAATATGATGAGGACATATAACATTGAGATGAATTTACAGGAACCGAACAGAACAGAACAGGAAATTACAGTTGAATTCGGCGAAGATCGATTGTTAAGTCCAAGTATTAGTGGTGCCCATATGGCTACCGCTTTTAATGTACGTGAAAAGTTCAAAACATATTTTCAAACTTCTACCGGACGAGTTCCATGGCAGTAGCTTTTAGCTTTAAATATTAATGTTAATTCTTAATGGATATTCCAGTTAAATTTTTCATTATAATTATATTAATCAAAACTGTTTTATTTCCCATACATACCTACATACGCGAAAAACATTAAATAAATAATTAAATAGGAGTAGGTACTTACCAGATTGCTTTAAAGTAATACTTATTTGTTTCCAAGCCTCGTCCTTTTTTATAGTATTGCTGTATTTAGCATCACTTAAGTCATATAAATATGGATATTTTCTCACTTCAATAAGTTTCTCCCTTTGCATCGTTATTTTGTGTTTGAATCGAACTTAAATTTTTAAATAAAACATACGCGCAACACGAATGAAATACTCATTGCGAATGGCGGCGTCTTTAGCAGGCAAGTCGCGGGAGGGGAAAGGGGAAAGGGTGGACGAAGAGATGTGAGCTCGGGTACGGAGAGACGTAAGCGCGGGGACGGAGAAACGTAAGCGCGGGGACGATGAGCCGTAAGCGCGGGAATTCAAGTTCGGAGCCTGTTCCGAGGCGAGGCGATTACGTTATTATTCCGATTAGTGTGCGTTGCAGTAGGGAGTTTAATACAAACCATTCTGAACGACTCGAGGCGATACGGTGACGATCCCTTTCCGATCCCATATGTGTGCTGAGACCTTAAAGGTCACAGCTCATTAGAGCCACCCGGCACCCACTCCGCACCGCCTCGTCGTACGGCGTCCACTCGTTGTCGACAGGTGGTTCACGGGTGGACGCCACGTTATCACCAAAACGTTGCACGATCAACCAGTGAACCCCGCGCGGTCAACGAGTGAACACCGCGTGGTCAACGAGTGAACGCCGCGTGGTCAACGAGTGGACGTCGCTTAGTCCACGAATTTTCGAGTAGTCTGTTAACAATTGGCATTAGGTCTACACGTGTGTTTCGTAATGTCAAATTTTACAAACCTTGAATTGGCACTCATAGCAGTCGCGCTTGATGAAGAAGAAAATGAAAGACGCAACAAAAAAAAGAAAGCTTATTGGGTGCACGAAATGTTTAAACAAAGAAAAAAAGAGGGCGAATATTGGACCGTTCGTAGGCATTTGTTAGCCGACGAAGAAAAATTTTTTTCGTACTATCATATGCCGCAATGTGTGTTTTATAACAAGCAGTTCAGAGTTCAAACAAAAAGTTCAGAGAAGCGATCACACCCGAAGAGAGATTGGCTGTGACTTTAAAGTAAGTAAAATTTATACATTTACTACCTCGCGACACATTAATAAGTATACCTACTGTGGATGTGTTATTATGTTAGTCTTAGAAAGTATTTTCATCGAAATTAATTAGTCTCCCCTGCACCATTGATGGCGCAAGTAAAAGGTGCACACGGGAAAAGTATGGTGAAGTAGTTGTATTAATATTAATGGTGCAAACGAAACTAATTAGTCTCCTCTGCACCATTAATGGTGCAGATCAATGGGAAATTGTGGAAATTGTCTAAGAGCCTTCTATTTTTACCCGACTACGGCGAAACAAAAGGAGGGTTATGTTTTTGACCGGTATGTCTGTATGTATGTGGATATTTCTCTACTAACTGGGCAACTTTGAACAGTCCTCTGCCAAGTTCGATGTCGAATTACTAACAATATAAAAATTAAATTCCTTTTTCTTATTAATATTGATATAGTTTGCGATTATTAACATACGTGCAATCATTTTTTTCTTTAAAAGCATGGTTATTTTGTCTTTAAATCGGCTACAGAGGACTGTTTTTTAACCCTAAGGACACTTTTAGTGTTTTAAAATAAATATGAAATCCAATGAAAATAGTAACTTTTGTTTTAAGAATATTTGCAAAATCCTAGTCATTTATCAGAAATATTAGTTATTTAAACTCATTTTAATTTAAATCTGGGTTTGGGACACTCCAGGGGACTGTTTTTAGACATATTTAAAAAACCATAACAAACAAATTAAATGCTTTTTAAAATAAAAAAGATAGGTTCCTAAAAACTATGTTCATCTTTTATGGAAATTGCATTGTTGGGGATGATTTACTATTAAAGAAGTAGTTAAAATTGACTGAGACAGTAAGTTGCCCAGTTTGTAGAGAAATGCCCATGTATGTATGTATGTCTGTCTGCCTGTATGTATGTATGTATGTGTGTATGTCTCTCTAAATGTATGTATGTAAAAGTAAAAAAAAGTAAGAGCATATTTGCCGACATGAATTTGCCATTCATTAAGTACTAATCATTCAATTTCTTAAAATAATTAGAGAGTGTAAGGGATTGTGGTCAATTAAACGAACACACGTTCCACTAAACTTGTTTCCTTTAATATAGGGTCGTAGAGATCACAGTCAAACACGGTAAAACAATCATACAGTTATACATGCGACCGCGCGAGATCATGCGACGACACCCACCGCTGCTCCAACTGACTGAACACTGCCGCCCGCTCTTCGGCGCGCGCGTATTGAGCCCCCTCCCGCCGCGAGCGCCTGATTGGCCTCCGGGCATCGCGCGAGCGGCGTATGCGTGTGTGCGTCGCAAGACCTCCACACATCTAATCAACTTACAGCACGCCGAGGAGTCCGCGCGTTTTATTTTATTAAATCTTGTTACCTACTTTTAAGACGCGTGCGTTACAAGAGTAATTTCAAAGTATAGGAGTAGAAATACTTTTAAAAATCCGTTAAATCTTTTTCAGTATCACTCAATACTGGTGTGTTCAGCTGTCTGGCATTCCTTTCTGGATCATAGTTCGGTGTAGTACTGTATCCTGCAGTTGAATAATTTCCAGAAGGTCCTGCAGTTGAATAATTTCCAGAAGATCCTGGAGTTGAATAATTTCCAGAAGGTCCTGGAGTTGAATAATTTCCAGAAGGTCCTGCAGTTGCATGTATTGCATTACTGCCGTAGTAATTATTTCCTTTTTCATTGATTTCTCGGAGTTCCATTTGCGAAACAATATTAAAAATTTCAGATTTGATCATTGCTTTGTTGTATTCATTAAATTTCTTCACCGTTGCAGCTATACCATAAAAAAATTTGTCAATATCATCTTCCTCCTTTTTTTTTCCTTTAGTATATATTTCATTAACAATGACGATGCAGTAGATCCATCTTCCACTTCCACCCTTGACCTTTTTATATTTGGAAACTTGGATGTCGTTGTAGACAAGCCAGATGTTGGACGATCATCTATTATTGAAATATCTGATTGGTAATCCGGAGCAGACAATTGAGAATCTTCATTGGCAGTACTTTCCTGATCACTATCTCTGAGTAGTGAAGATACAGTTGCTCTTTCTTTATAATACGGTAGCAAAAAACTCATTTCATCCTCGTATTGCCATTTTTTATCACTTATTGCAGCTTGACCACTTTTGGTACTTTTTTTCTTAATAGCCCTACGATGAGCTTCCCTTAAATTGGACCACGTTTTCTTGCACATTGATACTGAAAAAATGAAACAGTAATTGTAAAGAATGATACATAAAAAAGTTAGGGAATTTGTTTAGTATCGAGTCAGATTCCAGCCCTAAAATATTAACTAAGTACAACACATTCTTGTTACACCCTATTTTGCTTAATACAATCTCAAAAAACTTTTATATTTCAGATATTTGACAAGCGGCGCTTCTGTCAGAAATTTATCTACAAGCTTTAGATTAGGCAAAACGACTATTAGGTCAATAATTAAGGAGGTGTGCAAAGCTATTATTGACAAAATGATGGGTGTTTTTATGCCAACGTCTACAGCTGAAGATTGGGAAAAAATTGCGGAAGGGTTTGACAGGTGGAATTTCCCAAACTGCATTGGTGCCATAGATGGCAAGCATATAAATATAATAGCTCCACCCAACAGCGGATCGCTCTACTACAACTATAAAAAACATTTTTCGATAGTTCTCTTGGCCATAGTTGATGATAAATACAGATTTACAGTTGTTGGCATCGGTGCTTATGGCAAAAACAGCGATGGTGGTATTTTTGCATCTTCGAAAATTGGAAAACGAATTCAAAATACTAGGTTCAATATTCCAAATGACAAAGCATTGCCCGGGACAAACGTAGCACTTCCACATGATTTTGTGGGGGATGAGGCTTTTCCATTACAAAAGAACTTAATGAGGCCATATTCTCGTTCTCAAAACCCGTCTCAGGACCAAAAAGGATTTAACAATCGCCTGTCACGCGCACGCAAAGTAGTCGAAGATGCATTCGGAATATTATACCAAAAATTGGAAATATACAACAAAAATATTCGTTTATGTCCAGACATTGTTGATAATGTTGTTTTGACAACATGTATATTGCATAATGTAATGCGAACTTATAATATCGAATGCAACGAACAGTATTGCCCCAGTCGCAGGTCAGCGCATCAAAACTTACATCAGGAGGCATTCAGTGATCTACGTCACATTGGTGGAAACAGTACCGCTTTCGACGTACGTGATTCGTTTGCTGCTTATTTCAAATCATCGGTTGGGCAGCTACCATGGAATACTTAATTTAGTAATTTTTTTTTATTATGCACTAATCATCACGTACCTACATATGTGCGGTGCGATTATGGAATGCCTTGCCCGTATCGGTAAGGCGTGCTCAATCTTTGTCCATTTTTAAAACAATGGTAAAAAATCATTACCTCTTTCTTTAATCGATTTTATTTGGATTCAATGCTTTATGTTTCATAATTTTATTTTATTTAATAATTGTATATATTTATTTATTATGTATTTATTGTATATATGATTAGTACACCTAAGACTACCTACAGTAGGTACTGTATTTCCTTTTCTCTTTAAAATCCATCCAAAGGTTGTCTTGAAAAGATCGCTTTTAGCGATAAGGCCGCCCATTGTGTCACCCTATGTAATGTTTTCTTCATCTATATTTTCTGTAACTTAAATGGTGTACATAATAAAGAGTATTCTATTCTATTCTATTCTATGTGTAAATGTCTAATTAATAACGAATTATGTGGTAAAACCTTGTTTCGCATTATACCGTTTGAAAAAATATCAATTTGGCTCTTGTTCATTTGATATACATTGTAGGTTAGTTCTTTTTTTGTCCATTACTAGCTCGCAATGTATAATCGAATTAACATTAGACTATATTAATATTTTGCGAAACAAGGGAAAACCGAATTATGTAACAAGTACCAATCTATTGTACTCATCATCTGCCTAGCCTTTTCCCAACTACATTGGGGTCGGCTCCCAGTCAAGCAGGACCAATCTATTGTACTATCTTTCTTTAAATATTTGTAATAAATAAATATTACCTGGTATCGCTAAGGTGTTGCTTATTTCCATCCATGCTTCTTCCTTTTTTACAGTGTCACTGTACTTTGAGTCACTTAGATCATACAATAAATTATATTTACGAACTTCTTCGACAAGTTTTTCTTTATTCATTTTAAAAACAAAAACGATACGACCGACTCGTTCGAAAGAAATGCTGGGAATGAAGGGAGGGTGGGGAGCGGCGCATTGCCAACGTATCGTCCTCGCGTGAATCACTCGCGGGCAGCGCGCGGTCCGCTTCGGACCCGCGCGTTGCCGATGCGCAGTCAACGCAGGGCAGCGAGTTGTCACCGAGTGGTCCACCCGCCGTCCGCGCGTGGACGGCTTACGATAGAGGCGATCCGGTGACGCTACGGAGTTGATGTAGTGAGCGCATACCCATACAAGTCTATATCAAGAATACTAACCGCACGAGGCGAGGCGGTGCGGAGTGGGTACCGGGTGGCTCTAATGAGCTGTGACCTTAAAAGCACTTCTATCGTAATAATCGATTACGATATTATTCGGTGGGGACAGCGATATGATGGTAGGAAGGCAAAATCAACCTACACTAGGCAAAAGGGGGTTAAGGGCTAGTGCCTATTTTCAAATTAAGGAGAAACAAACAAAGTTAATTTATAAGATAATTCTATTTATTTAAGTACTATTATGAACTTATTCGATTTCAAAATATTCTTTATCGCTGCTCCGCTCCTATTGGCTTAAGCGTGATGATATATAGCCTAAAGCCTTCCTCGATAAATGGTCTATTCAACCCAAAAAGATTTTTCAATTCGAACCAGTAGTTCCCGAGATTAGCGCGTTCAAACAAACAAACAAACTGTTCAGCTTTATAATATTAGTATAGATAACTAACAGAGAAATCTTAGACCGGGTGGTGATGTTGTTGGTCATACTGAAACAAAACATAACTGTTATGATTATGATGTTACTGACAAATAATGTTTAGTAATAGTGCGTATAAAAAAGTATATCTCTATATTTTTGTGCTTAATACTAATAATTATTTTATGACATTTTATCTAAAAAAATATATTACCCTTTGGCTAAATCTTTCAATGCTTTTTGCAATTAGTCTAATTCCGAAAAATTGCAGAATGCCTATGAGTATTTTAGCGCGGCCTCTGCCCGCATCTCTTCAATACGCAGTATTGCGGTTCTAGATTCGTCTAGGGCACTTCTAGCTGCTGAAATATGATAAATAAATGTTGGTTAATAAAGAATGGCATTAAGACTTCAAAAATAAGTGTAGAACTCAACTTACATTGTCTTGTTATTTGTATAGAGAGCTGACGTGAGACACGCTCTACACCTCGTCGCCGCGGGGGCTCTCGCACCCTTCGGACTCTTTCTGAAAGTAGCAATTTAAAAATTGTTTTGTATGGTGATTCTATCTTTAATTAGCTCAAGCTATCATGTTGAACAAACCTGCACTTTGCCTTGGGGAGTTTTGTAAAGAGTCTGTCTGTCCCACTAGACTGGGAACAGGGAAGGGCGGCAGCGACTGCACATGCACTGGTGATGCCGCAGATAGCATGTACTGAGGGTGGTCAATCAAACTGTAATAAAGTCACAATAATATAAATAAAACCTATATACTTTCAGCATAAACGTTGTTTTCACAAGGGGTCGGGTCTAGTATCGTTTGGCAGGAGTTGGGGTGTAAAATCGATTGAATCTGGAAGAGCTGGAGTCCCTGATTATAACGCTACCACTCTTATTAAAAGGTAACGCATATTTATCGAGAAATTAACAAAATAAGTTACTAACCTCAAATTGAATAAGCGCAAAACGGAACGTTAAAATGGATGTTTGACAACCAAATCTGTCACAATATAGTGTCTGTGGTGTAAATATCGTGCAAAATCGGTAAAACTGAACGTAAAGAAAGACATTTCAATCATGTGCCTATGTCATTGAGATGAGGTCAATCATTGACCTCATCTCAATGACCAACTTTTTTTAGCCAACTTTTTTTTAGCAGGAATAAAGTATATCTGATTTTAAAGGAGGTAAATAAAGAGTATGCACTTATAAAAAAGAGTATCATTTATTTTTATCTTTTAAAAAGGTATTTTTTAGTACTTCTTGCGGCACATAACAAATTTTCATTATTTTTAAAGGTATTGAATGAGTCTAAACATTCTAACTCTAAATTTATATATATATCAAGAGCTCATTTTTGATTAAATTCAATGAAGCTGTTTCTCTCTTCTCGCCACTTCACATTCATGACCGAAAAGACTCTTTCTGTAAATAATGAGAGTATATAGCTAATATTTTTTTTTAAACAATCAAATTCTTGAGGACATTTTTTAAAAATATATTGCCATTTTTCAGCGGTGCATTTTTGTATAAAGTCTGCCTTATTAAACAATTCGGCTTGGAGCAATTTTAAAATTGTTACTTCTGAATATAAAGTATCCATGTCTATGTTTAGTCTTTTTAAATTAAGTTTTCCTTCTATAATTTGTTCTAAATGATTAAATTCAACAGTAGTCTCTAAAGATATTGTATTTAGTGAATACAGCCAGTTATCATTACTAAAATCAAACCATTTTTGTAAATAAGTCAAACATTTGTTTATACACAATGATAAATTAGTGTTAATTTTATTATACAAGTCAGGTGATGATTGTTCAAGAGGTTTTAATTTCTGTTTTGTTGTATAGCCAAAATAGTTGTCTTTCAGTCTTTGCTGTAATTCTGATTTTAAATTTTCCATAATACCAAAAACATCTACAATTGTGACAGAATTACCTTCCAGAGATTTAATAGTTTTGTGAAATATGTTTAAAATATGGCTGGCGAAATGTAAGTAAATTGCAATTAAATCATGCTTAATCATCTCCTACTATTGCAACAATTTTTTTTAACTCTTCTCTTCTACAAGCTGACACTGAAAAATGGCTATATATTTTTAATATGACATTTTCAACATCATAAGTTAGAAAACCCATTCCATATTTCACACAGTTGTGCACAATGTGTGCATGACAACTACCCTTAACAATATCAGGTACTACATTTACCATATTAGTGTATAATGAGTGATGCACACCAAAATTTGAGTTTGTGTTATCTGCACTAAGGCCAGATACTCGATTAAAAGGGATATTATGCATATCCATAGATTTTTTTATAGCAGCAAACATGCCATCAGCACTTTCATTAGCATTTTCATAAAAATCTAAAAGTTTGTTTTGAATTCCATTTTATATAGTGAAATATTGAACTACAAAAGGGAATAATTTGATGTTTTTTTTATTAGATGCATCAGTTTGCAGACAGAAATATATATTTTCATCTTTTAAATCGTTAACTACACTTTCAAGAGCATGAGGTCCAAGAACTTCCATAACCAAAGCTTCCATTTTAGTCCTAGCTAATTTGATATTAGTAGCAGTTTTAGAGTCAGCATATATTATTTTATCTAATTTAACGGAGCAATCCATGCTATTATATGACAAATTATGTTTGACTGTATGGAATGATAAAGCTAATTCAGCTGCTGTAACATTATCATTTTCAGATACTGGTCTTGAAGTTGAAGCTGGAGTCAAAAACTTTAGTAGGACTCCTGATGTTCTTTTTAATTCAGTTTTGGCTTTATGTTGTTTAGTATCTTCATGCTGTTTTATCTAAAACAAAAAAGAAACATTGTTGCGAGCATGCACCATGCAAGATACCATAACCAAAACAACATACACACAAAACATCTGCGTCGACATAATAGATCCAATTAAATGACTGCCAGTCAGTACCAGAACCAGAATAAGCGCAATTCAATTACATTACATTACAAATAGGTATTCACACATCCAACCAACCGACCCACCACAAAATAACACAAACAAAACCAATTAAACATTCCATTCCATTTCCATTCCAAAACAAACAAAAATCAAGTCACAACACAGTGGAAACAAAATCAATGTAACCGCTAACCGGTAACCTCAAACTCCGGACAACTCAAAATAACTTGTGACATGACATTGACACATTTAATATAATGAATGACATTAGTGGCTGCGTTCAGGAACGTTCGAATATGGATTGAGGAATCGGCGATACCAACATAATAACAGTAAATAGTGGACTTTTTTTATTCTGATTAAGGTTTTTGCGTGTTATTACAGACGTGCACTAAACATTTTGTAAAAAAGAGTATTTTAGCGTACTTTATTAGTGTTATAGATTATAGAGTACGACCACATGATATAGAGGACAATACTCTATTTTAGAGTACGGTTGGCAACCCTAGCAATGGTCTATGTCAACATTCCGTTTATGTTCCGTTTCTTCCCGAGTGGCGTGAATGTTCTCTGTTTGTTTTGAAGTATTATTGTGACTTTTTTCAAACTTGGTAGAAAGAAATAAAAGTGATCCTTTTGAGGAATTAATCAAAGTGATAAATTTTGGATAAAATAAATAACTTTAATTAATGTGATGTGTTTATACCAAATTGTATGTATGTGCAAAAGGCAGTTTACTAGTGTTACAAGGAGAATTTAGGATGCAAGAGCGACCGAAGCGAGGTCGGGACATGGGGCACCCCGACTCGTCGTTTTTTTTAAACCCTTGAGCCCCGCGAAGCGGGGCTCCGACACGCTTTTTAAGCCACTTTAAGTGTTTTGAGGTTAGGTTACTAAAATTCGATTTTCTCGGAAACGGTGCGTTGCCTTTTTACGGGAGTGGTGCCATGGGGGAAGGGTCTGAATATAAATTATTCACATTTAATGCCCAGTTTTGCAATTAAATTTAAAGAATCCAAAGTCTCAATTTGATTAAATTCAATGTGCTTGTTCAAATCTAGAAACTGACACTGGTTAAGCCAGTTGGATGGATTGAAATCAAACCACTTGTTTAAATAAATTAAACTTTTTTCTATAAATAGCTGTAGGTTTCTAATAATTTTCCAAGACAGCTCTGGAGATTTTCCTTAATTTTTTTTAGTTTTTTATTACTGTCGTACCCAAAGAAGCTATCTGTTTTACGCTGCTCTAATTCAGTTTTTAAATTTTGCATTATGTTGAACACGTCTAAGACAGTTATATGATTGCCTTCGAGTAACTTCACCGTCTTATTAAACATAGTCAAAATATGACTAACAAAATGTAAATATATCTCAATTACAATTTGCCCTTCTGGTTCATTTAACATTAGAATGTTTTGCAAGATGGTTGGGCAGTCATCCTCTAAATTTACAAAATAGTCTCTAATTGGTACCCAGTTCAGCAAAATATTATCTAAACAACTCATTATTCCAGCTCATTATTCCACGTAACATTCATACCTATTTACTCAATTACCAACGCACGCCATACCACTCCCTACGATGTCTTGTACGCTACTGCGAAAAACTGCGAGTGTGGATGCGTTCGCGTTCGCGCGCCGCAAACCCTTTGTCGCGGGGCAAAAAACCGACACTGATCGGGGAACGGCGCGAAGCGCGAACGAGATGCGTGAACAACATCTACACTCGTGATTCGCAGTTGTCGCGGGCTTTCGCGGCCGTTCGCGCCGCGAGTGTAGAGCCGGCTTAATATAAACTACATTGATTTTAATACTTAATTACGTAATAAAAGTAGCGATCGAACGAAACGTATACACTTCAAAACTATTGCGTGCAGCGGCGGGCTAAAGAATGACCAAGCGAACGTATAAACAACGAGTAACAGAAAGGGGATAGTAATATGGAAGGGTGTGCTACAGACCATCAAACTACATAAAATGATGTAAGCCGAATACATCTCTATCGATGTATTCGGTTTTTAGCGGAGAATTCTCGTTTGACCAAACTGCAAATAAGCACTTTGATCTTTTAGTAACGTGTAGTTGCCCCTGCACTTGATAGTACATACCAATGGTGATTTTTATTGATTTCCAGCCCTTTTTGTTATTTTCAAAACGTCACTTTCCTTTTTTTATGGCTTCTTCTAACTCCAATTTGTATGCCCTTATTGGGCATTTCTAAGATTGTGCCGTTGCTACATAAACCATCCGGAGTGGCTCCTAAATATGGCAACTCTTCATCAATAAATAGACGACAAGGCTTCGATCAATAATACACTAGATTCCCGATCGTCGCTTCAAAAACGGTCCGAAAAATAAGAGCACAAATAGTTTTGTGGTCTTATTTTGAATTAGTATGGTCCAATCATAGCCAATGTGAGGACGTCAAAAAAAAAAAAAAAAAAAAAAAAAAAAAAAAAAAAAAAAAAAAAAAAAAAAAAAAAAAAAAAGGACGTCAAGATGCCGCATTGCGCGTTCAAAAACTATGTAAATAATCACTGTAACACCAAGATTTTGGAAGGAATATCTTTTTTTTCGATAAGTTTATACCATTAAGTGTTTTTCATAATACAAAAACCGAATTAGGTAGTAAATATAAATTAAATCAAATATTATGATAGTTTGACCAATGTTTGCACCAACGCTCCAACTATTGTAACAAACATCGACTGTTCCGGAACAGGGAATGTATGGAGTAGTATTATTATTTTGTATACTAGCTTCTGCCAGCGACTTCGTCCGCGTGGAATAGTACTTTACCCCCGATTTTGAAACTCTCAGCCCGATCGGTTTAAAATTAACAAAGTTTCATACAAATAATCAGAAAGCGCCGAACTGCTAAGCTATCGGGAGTTACACGTGTTATTGTGAGTCAACCATAAAATATAGACATATGCTGTTTGGGTCATTTTTTAGATAATTTTATGTAAAACATTTCCGTGATACATGATTTCTATGTAACTTTAACCATTAAGGCTACACACGCGACGGAAGCTTAAAAAATGGAGTAACTTCTCCCGTTTTCCCAACATTTTCCTTCACTGCTCTGCTCCTATTGATTGTAGCGTGATGAAAAGTATACTATAACCTGCCCAGGAGTATGAAGAATAATTGCACCAAGTTTCGTTAAAATTGGTCGAGTAGTTTTTGTTTCTATAAAGAACATACAGACAGACAGACAGACAGACAGACAGACAAAAATTTTACTGATTGCGTTTTTGGCACCAGTATCGATCACTAATCACCCCCTGATAGTTATTTTGAAAATATATTCCTTGTACAGAATTGACCTCTCTACAGATTTATTATAAGTATAGATTATTTTTGTTTGTAGATTTCCTAGCGACCCATTTCGTTGTGCAGAATGGGTATCTATTGTCGCGAAAGAAAGAGGAGATGGAATATATAAACCCTATAAAAATTCGACAGTATGTTCGATTCATTTTGATAGACTGGACATAAAACTCAAAAAACTCGTCCATTCGCAAAGGTAGATTCTTATGAAGAAGAACGGACAAGAAACTCCATAGTTACTCTTTTCAAATCAATGTTTTACAATATTTAGTAATACAATAAATACTTCATATATGTGAGGACAATGCACCAAGTATACTAGTTATAGAACAAAGTATTACCAGCAGGGGTAAACTTCTAAATATCTCATGCCCATGGTACTCACATATTTACAAATATTGAAATAATAAAATGAAAAAAAAGTACAAGACAAAAAAAAAATGCATTCATAAATATAGGTAATTCACACATTAATAAACCAGTTTGATTTTGTCTACACCCTCGATTGCCCTATGGAGCAAGACCAGCATGTTTCCAAGCATTCTTATCCTGAATGTAATCTTCTAATTTGTACCTAATATGCTTGTTTACAAAGGGTGGTTTTAATAAAAGTTTTAAATTTTCTTTCATTTAATTGTAATATGTTACAAGGTATTTTGTTGTAACATTTAACACAGTACCCCATAAAAGATGTATGTACTTTAGCTAATCTATAAAATGGTTGGTCTAATTTGTCTTTATTTCTAGTATTAAAATTGTGTCTATCACTAATTTTACTAGCTGGAAACACGCAAAGGCGTAGGTTACTAAAAACTCTTATTTACTTAATCTTTAAATTAATAAATAGTGCGGTTTAAATAAACTGATTTAATACAAATATTTGTTAATACTGGTTGTTAACAATGTGCCAACCCGCTTAAAATTAATAGAATAATAATATAATAAAATTAATGTCGTAACAAACTAACTAAATACTGTACTTTACAATTTATATGAACACAACATTATAGTATCTTTATAAGTTGATAGATGGCGATATTGAGTCTGCTGGAGGATTGCATCTGTAGATCTAATGGCTGCTGTTATACTAGTTGCGTTCAATATGATGGCGTTAACCGATTATTCTTGACAATGAGGTGAGTAGACTTCTCGGGCTACGGCTGTACAGCTGGCGACTAACTGTTACACTTATTAAACCATAATTATGGTCCGGATTTTCTAGGTGCAAGCCTCGGTATTTTTGGTTTCCTATTTTGCGTGTTTTTTTAATTTTTACTAATTTACTTTCTAATCGTTTTATTTTGCCTTGAGGGCTGTCACCATTATTAATTGATTTTTTTTTTCATTAAACATCTAGTTTGATAAGAAATTTTTAATGAAAAAATTATTCTTTTGCCACCGACCAAGGTATGCTCGCTATGAAATCTTTCCACCACGTTGCTATAAACGTCATATAATAGACTGCGAGTTTGCACTGCAACATTTTTAATAATAAATTATACTCTTTGCCATAAAGTGCTTGAAACAAATTCATTTGGCAGGTCCGTTTTACCACACATGTATGATCGGCATTTAGCATGGTCCCCGAAGCCATGGAGGTGGCTAATAATTAATAAGTCGTTAAACAAAAGTTGAACATCTGCGTGAGTTTTATGTTTTTAATTATTTCCAAATTGTAGATCTTGTCCGCAGTACAGCTCTTTTTGTAATGAATTTTCGGTATTTTATGTTGTAGTGTCTGTAGTGTGTAGTGTCTGTGGCGAGCGCTTGTAATTTATTCCATTCCTTAAAATGTGGTTCCGACATTCTATTTTTTCAACAGTCAGATCAGAATGTAATGTTGTTCCATATTTTGAACATAAAGAAACTTAAACATACGAATCTTAAGTTTAAATGACTAAAATCATTATCATACCTTACTAAAGTCATTGTAATATAGTTCCAACCCTACATATCAATTCGCTCCTGTCTCACTCGCTCACGTTAAGTGGTAGGTAACCGGTTTTCATACTAGGCGACCGATTCGCATTCTGGGCGGGTCATTCGTCAGCTGCCAGTGAAGACGCGCGTTCATGTAGACTATTGTGTAGTGCGTGACGTCATCCGTGCATCTTCCGTGGATTTATTTAATTTAAAGTAAAACAACTTCCATTTTAAAGCTAACAAGTTTAACCAAACAATAATTAACCGTTTTATCCCCGTATTGGGGATCAAGGTTACGGGCACTTTTTGCCGAGGTAACCGCCAACTTAGACTGCATCACCGGAGGTCTGCATCACAGGACCTGCGCCGAAGCTTGAACCCTCTCCACCCTTTTTTTTTTGGATTGGAAATCATCAAATGACTTCTCCCGCTCTGGGCGGAGCGGAAGCGAGTGTCAGACTCTTACTGACTAAAACCCACCCGTGTTCCTTCTTGTGCCCTTTGCGTTCCAGGGCCGCGGTGACTCTTTCGAACAAATTCCGCAACCCTAGCAGGCACTGACCCTATGGGGCCCCGTCTTCATTGCTGACGGCTCTTTGAGGCGCGCATGGAACACGACGCGCCGTCGACTCGGGCCTGGTTGCTATCGGACGCGAGCCACCCATAGCTCGCCATCCGCAGGCCCGCGCCTACGGTGGCCGGGAATCGCCCTGCGTTTCCCGACGCCCGGGGCGTCTTCCCCTGTTGCGGCAGCTGGAGCGAGGGGCTTCCCTCTCTCGCACGCGTTCCGCCTCCTCCTTCTCTAGCATTACTGCTTCGCAGAAGGAGGCGACCGCCTCCCATGCCTCCTCACTCCCGACCATGGCTTGAACCAGGGCCGGACGCGAGAGGTCGCCGCCGCCGATCGCCTCGACGAGGACACGGCGGTGCTCCGCCCAGGCAGGGCAGACTTCCACCGTGTGCTCCACCGTGTCCTCCGGGCGATCCACACAGTGATGACACCCGGACTTGTCCTCCCGCTGGATCCGACACAGCTCTAACCTCTAACCACTCCTCAAAGAGGGGACTTATCGCCGCAATGGCGGCGTGCCCAACCCTCTCCACCCTACGGGTCAACAACCACCGGCGTCTACACCTTGGCTGCTGCGGCAACACCAGCTTCGCATTAAGCCGGGGCAGTACATTTCGCGCCTACCTCCATAGATCAGATATTATGACGGGCCTTTGAACCACCTACGACCTATAAATATTTTTTTTGAAAGCTTTTGGTGTCGTTTGATTCTATATATACATTTAACGCCCTACGCTTCATGAATAGGTGCTAGCATCGCCGTCGGATATGAGTTTTCTGTAAATTAAATTGTATATTTTTATACTCTTTAAATCCTTCCACAATTATGTCACTCTCCATGTCTGTGGATGGACAACTGTAATTTTTTTAAT
This sequence comes from Hecatera dysodea, assembly GCA_905332915.2. Taxonomy (NCBI): domain Eukaryota; kingdom Metazoa; phylum Arthropoda; class Insecta; order Lepidoptera; family Noctuidae; genus Hecatera; species Hecatera dysodea. The sequence goes on along the minus strand of HG995290.1, from coordinate 2,216,676 downwards.
GTTTGTGTTCTGATAGATCAACATTTTGTTTTTCTGCACGGCCACAGATGAAACAGTACTGATTTTTAATGCCTAAAAAAGTATTTGTCCTGTAGTTTTGACAATCATGGCAGCTGCACCTGAAAGAGAATGAGAGAAAGAGAATGAAATGAAAATTATAACATCTATTATGGTAATTCCGTCTTTGTCCACCCTGCCACTAGAAAGTGCGAATTGTTTTTCTCTTTCTGCAGCCTGATTCATGGATTCTAATAAAACCTCTTCCTATTTTCTACTGATTAGTTCATGGCACTCTAAATACTTTTAGGGGGTTAATAGGGAGATTAATTGCTGACAAGAGTTCATCCAGCTGTGAATGCCCTACTGCAATAGCACCAGCAATACCTATTGCAATAGCACCAGCAACAGCGCACTTGTTCACATTTAGGTAGTTGTCACTGCAATTGTCTTCATTTATGGTAAACTTTTGATTGCAATGCTTGCACTTAAACGTAAACTTTGACTGTAGACCAATTCGGGTTTCAGCTATGAGCTCCAGTTCTGTGAAGCTGCATCCAAGTGGTCCATGGTTTGAAATGCATTTTATTTCGGAAAGGAAGTTGCTGACGTCAATAATTTTAATTCTTCTGTTAATAACTTTTTCGTTACTTTCTGTTTCCTCTTCATACGTTTGAAACTAAAAACAAAAACTATTATTATTTATCCAAAAAAATCAAATTAGAATAATTCACGGTCTGTTTTTTTTTTTTCATTCAAAGCTGCTATTCATTTTCATTTTTTGCGTTTTATAGTTTGAGGTATAATAGAGTAAAAAAAGGCATAAGTACACTATTCTTAACAAATTTTATTTCTAATTTTCATCATCCTCAGAGTAATTTTCAATACTAATATTGCAAATATCATTTTCCTCCAAAAGATTCATGGTATCCGCTGAAAGAGGACTCTTTCTTTTATGTTAAGCGTTCCTCATTCTCGTCAGCAAGGGGTCTGATGTCAAGAGCAACCTATTTAAAAGGTGAGTGTTGCAGGCTACTCTCGAAAATTTTCGGGCGTAGTTTACCCGAAACGCTCGGATGTGCTTATTGCGAGCTTTTGCAGTTTCTTCAGACAGTTTCCCGATTGGCAGAATCGCCTCCTTTATCACGGCTGCCCCATGACACAACACTTTATGTAATGATGGCGACATTGGGTGAAACTTGTACATAGAAACGTACAATTCAGCAGTTTCTTTAAAGAGTTTTCAGTTTTTGTAAATTTCTAATTTTTGGATGGTAGCACTGATTGACAAAAATGACCTTAATGAAAGTTAAATGAAATTGAATGGGTTATTTTGTATTTACAGCTAGTCTGTAATAAATTTGTATTTTTAAAATAATTCAGTCACCCTCAGTTTTTTTGCAACAGCAGCTAACTTTATTTATATTAAATATTGTCAAAAATTGTATCCAATGAAGGAAATAATTTGCATCTCACTTTTATTCAGGATTTTCGGGAATATTTAGCATCAGGTACATCTCTTTTGAGTGTCTAACAGTAGTCAGCTAACATGTTCGGACTCCACTTGCCTTGGTACCGTTTTTCCATGTTAGATATTTCCTGATGGAACCGCTCACCGTGTACGTCGCTAACGGCCCCCAAATAGTTAGAAAATAAATCCAAATGCGAGTGTAAAAAGTGTATCTTGAGCGACATATTACATCCCATATCCTTGTAAGCTGTTAAGAAGTTGTTGACCAACTTTTTATAGTTTTTGGCCCTGTGATTTCCAAGAAAACCACGAACAACATTTCGAAAACATATCCATGCGGATTTTTCGGTCGGATTAAGTTTTTGTTGAAACTGTTTATCAGTCAGTTATAGGTGGCCCTATTTATTATTATATTCATGTTCAGCTCCGTCATCACTAAGGGAATGTAAGCCAAAATACTCAAAATAGCAATTTTTAATGAGTGACGTCAAAGTACGACGTTGACTTTTAACAGTAAGTTGACTGCAAATATAACAAAAGTTATCAGGATGATTTACACACACTCTGGGCATCTTATTACGATGTATATAAATACTAGTCACAAGGAAAAGCCGTTTAATTTCGATAAATTTATCGCAAACAGACGTCGGTGAGCAAGTCAAGAAACATTCTATTAAGTGGTTTTAAAAAAAAAATAAGGGTGATTAAATAAAACTAATTATGAGGTTTACTTGTGAGTAGGTAGTAGTGTTTAAAAAAGCAACTGGATTTTGTTTAACAAAATCACTGTTTACCAGTGTAATTTTTGTCCCGCATCACATGGTGTCTAGAATGACTTAATCGGTAGATTAAATTCTGCTCAATCCCAGTTATTTCTGCAGATTTCTCGTATTCATTGAAATATCGCCTGCTGGTATTCCCGTCATTCGTGTTTCCAAAGTTAGCCTTTGGAATATCTACTGATAATCACACTTCGCCTTTTGATGTGATGTAAAGGTTCAAGATAATGCAGATAAAAAATAATTAAATTAGCTTAATTTTTTTTAATAATTTTGTAATGCCTGTTGTTTGACTAGGTAATTCTTATCAAATTTTTATATTTTTCCGTTTTAAATTCTATTGACTCTCTTACACCAACTGTGAATAATCAAATTTATTGCGAGATTATTAATTAAATCAATCAACCCATCTTTGTGTTGTTTACAAGAAATAATTTGATAATCACATGCACAATTTAGTAATAGCTTAATTTTTATATTAATGAACGTCGTTCTGGGCTATCACGTAAACATGCAACAATTACATAGAATATACCGGTCAATAAATCAACATTTTTTTTACTAGGGTGAAATAGAGAACGTTTTGTATAATAAATTTCATAATGAAATGATTGCATATCAACTTCAGATCTACATAAATCACTCATGCAATATTTATTTATAATTCCTAAAAATCTTTGATTTACATTTTTTAATTGCATAACCAGTAATATATTTTTAGCTTAAGCATACACCAATTTATCATTACTTTGAATTTCACCCATCACCTTTAATAAACAATGTATATCACATACAAAATCATCACTATAGGAATCAGTCGGTTTTATGTCGATTCAATAGATTCGCAATTGATTTAAATACATTCTTGTCATCATTTTCACAATTAGCTCGTCAGGAATGTAATGAATTAAAATGGTTAATAATAAAAGTTTTAAATGCACAAAATTGATTACATTTAGGATTAATATTTCTAATTCCATTACTTCTAATACCCACTAAAGAAATTTTCCAAAGAATCTTGATTAAAGCTACGGGTGATTAAATTTTTGATATCATGCTGCGTAATCAAATAATGCCAGATTTCTTTAAAAGTTATTATATTCTGGATCCAATTTTTAACAGAAGGAATTGATTTATACTTGGTCGACTCACGTCCATTTTTTTAAACTACTGATTTGAATTTGAGTGACTCTAAAATTGTTGGAAATGAGGAGAGTTGATAATTTTTTTTTTATAACAGAATGACTTTATTACACGAACACACTTTATATTGGTTATTCTTATATCCACTGTTTAATAAATTATTGTGCAGAGCGCATGTATTCTGTATGGCTGTACCAGAGAGATAGAGCCACAGATGATGGTAATGTGTATTGAGCTTTTTTGAACAACTCACGTAAATCTTTAGATTCGACAAAAGTTCTAAATGGTATTCCATCCAGAGAAGCCATTCTCGAAACTTTAACTTCAATTCCGTCAACTCTCTGGAAGAAATCCGTCATCTTGGCTTTTTGTTTCAGGTGGGTAAGCTCCATCTTTACTTGTGCATTTGCTTGTTGAAGCTGTGCAAGCGATGTAATCCGATGATGAAGCAAGTCGTACTTCTTCCATTGACAAAATCATGTTATGCAAACTCTTAAGATGTTTATGAAGACCACTTGTATTCCCTCCTAAAGTCTTAAATATTCTGTGGCATGCTTTGCATTTAGCAGAACTATTATCATTGGCTCGCAAAAAATAGCACCATACGAAGACTTATCATGCATTTTAGCTAGTAATAAGACATGCTTTTATCTAAAACAATAAGAAAAGCCCATTACCACACACAAAAACGGCAAAAATAAAACCACCAGAATACCGCCTTATTCAGAATACGGCCAGTCGGCTACAATATAACCTCAAACTAGCAAAAAACAATATTGTGTCAAATAATACATAAAATCGATGGTTATTAGATTAAGCATTAGAAATGAATTAAAACGCTGTCATGCCATAGAATTACAATGAAAACTTAAATACAACAACATAAAATGCATGCAAAAAGCCACAACTCACTAATAAGTACCTATTAAGTTGATAACTTATGCTTTTAACGTTTATTAATTTACATACCTTTTAAGTTATCTGCCAACGAACACATTGCAGCTAATAACTTCGCGCGTTCACTATGAAATTTATAATATGTAGACAAAACCAGTGTTGTTTGCCAGCAAAGTTATTCTTATTCAATCTCCACAGTTATTTGCTTTACACTCGATAGTGTTGCCATTGCCATATCCATGTTACCATAATAAAAAATGAGTGTTGGTTTAGTACATTATTTAATCATGTTTTTATGTGACTCAAGTCTCAAAAGTATAGTTATTCCCGTGACCGAAAATGTTACTCTCGAGACTCAAAAATGCCAAATAATCGTCGAGACTCGAAGTTTTCGAGACCGAGATTCCCGGGATGAAAGCCCTAGTTCTGTTACTGTTTTATAATAATAATAATTTATTTAATTCAGACATAGTCCATACATTAAATAAAAATTGAATAAAAACATTAAAATTAAATTTTCAACATTAGATTAATTTAAACATACACACACACATTACAATTAAATATTCAGCAATACATTAAATTACGTTACCCTACCAATTACAATTAGCAATGTCATATACATATATTCAATTAAATAATTAATGAAATTATGCAAACAAGTCAAACACGAGGAGAAGCGCTAACATGAAGCTGCATCCACCTCTGCATCAGTGACAGGTCCCACCGCTCGGACAGCACCCTCAGGAGACTGTTTGGGCTGCTTCGTAGGCGACTTAATAGTGAAGCTTACTACTTTATGTAGAAGAACTTGAATTTAAAATAAATATAACAAAACTCAATCAAATTGACACTAGTTTCAGAAACATTCTAGTACTAAGGTGTCTTTGACTTTGAACTTTGGACTTCAGCAGGTTTGCTTTTAATAGATTCGGATCGAAGCGAGTATGCTTCCTCCCTCACTATTTATTTTGACAACTGTCAAAATATAACAATGATGTTGGGTATCTACTGATAGCAAATAAAGTTGTGAAAAAATATGATTTTATTGAAATACAAAATGTTATTCTAAATTGCAATATTGAAATCAGCTGGTGGTGGATTATTGAACTACATCATCATTGATTTGAGTTAAAAATATTTTTTATAATATTCTAGTTTACAATTACTTTCCCACATCCATTGTGGATCGCATCCATAATGTTTCTTTAATAACTTTCTCACATTACCGGTTGTTTCGTTTTAATGAGCACATTGTTTTTTGGCTCCGGCAGTGGAATAACATCTTTAAAAGATTTACCACTTTTCAATACAGATTTTTACTGTGTAAAGTCTGATGTGTAGTGGAGTTCTCCTTTGACTTTGATTTTATTACCAAATCTTTTGATTAAAAAAAAAACGCTTAGGTACTTTGTGCAAATTGAAAGTGCCACTGACAAGGCGCCTTAACAATATCATGTAAATTTCCGGTCATAATCCATTTCCATTTTTACAACTGTACCGTAGTTACTAAAGATATGATACTCCTTTGGTTGTAAAATTACTTCCTTTCGTTTCAACTCCCTTTCAATGTTTCCAAACAACAAAAAAAAATGGTAAAAATGAATGACCGGGTCCTGGGAACACAAGTTCAATGTTGTTTAATTGACCTGGATCATTGCATAACCTCACACAATACATTCCAATAAAAATAGAATTTTTGTTTTGCGCTTCGCACTTATCAGCCACTAGTCGCTAAGTTCAATTTCATTCAAATCAAACGATGATAAACAGAAGAAGCAATTTCATTAGTTCCTTTCTTGTATTCGTTTTAATTCCAAGTATACAAATTGACCGTATCTCTATTCAGTTCTTTTTCCTTTTACGGCTCAAACTACTGCAAAATTATAAATATATAGTTGTCTACTATACTTTGTAATTTGGTCTGGGGTTTTAAGGAGAAACTGCTTTTTTGGCATTCAAACGATAGTGTTAACATCTTGACTTTCATTTAATACTTTTTGCTTTGCGTTTGTGAATAGTTTTTCAATCGTATCTTTACCGTAGGCTTTATCCGATTGATATTTTTATTCATCCAATTCTGTACACTTCGAAAACACATCAGTCAGTGGATTGCCAAACCCAATATTGTATTGAGTGTTAAAAAAAACTTTTTACAAAAAAATACAACCGACTTTTACACTAAAAATCAAAAAAGTGCAAAATAACTTTAATTTCGGAAGTCGGTGTTGGTGGTTGCTTTTTCGTTTTTTGAACACCGACTTCCGAAATTAAAGTTTTTTGCACTTTTTTGATTTTTAGTGTAAAAGTCGGTTGTATTTTTTTGTAAAAAGTTTTTTATTGTTCACTTTTTAGTGGTACCTACATCCCCTCCCCTCCCCCCCCCCCCTAAACGAACCAATCACATTGGTGTAAAAAAAACGCACTGCTCCTTTGCAGAGTAAACTAAGAGGTCATGGTTCATGGGACCATTTGGGAAGTATACCCTTTCCAACAAAAAAAGAATTTTTCAAATTGGTTGACAAGCGACGGAGTTATGCGCGAACAAACATAAAAAAAATACAAACATCCGAATTGAGAACCTTTTTAGAAGTTGGTTAAAAATTCTTTGAAAATAGCACTGCTTGACTGGATTCTAAACTTGTTCATTAAACATTCGCCACATTTTTTTAATATTTAATGGCGAATCCCAATGGGTTATTCCCAAAGTACTCCGAAAATAGTTTCCAATCTACTCCATCCAAAATATAATACTCGTATTGTTATTTAAGTTTCACTCTACTCAACGGTAATATTAAAATGTTCTCAAAGTACTCCACGCCATTTTAGTCAAAAAGCTAATTAAATGTGTACCGGTATTTTTTGTTGCATTTTTTTTTAAAAGGGTAGCTGATGTACAGTCAGACTCAAAAGCTTTTTTTAAGTATAAATAATGTTTTAAATAAAAGATTATAATAAAATTCAACAACCAATATTTGGTTTATTATAATTCAACGATTAAAAATCAATAGATAAAATTCAAAATGCAGGGCTCTGGATTTCTCCACCGAATGTGTCCCCACGTTGTCGTCTTGGTGGGGCTTGTGTGTCTCAATGATCTTGGAGCTCTGCCGGTAGAGTTACTCATGCCGGACAGGTTCAAGTGAGAGACCAGACCAAGAGGGACACGTGAAGGGCACACCGTGCGGAGATCTGAGTAGTGTTCGGGTTTGCGGACGGTGTGCGTTTCATTTGGAGGAAACTTGCTCGCTGCTCCCTGGTACGCGTCTGATCATCAGACGTGACTATCAGGGCATCGAGCAAGTAGAGAGGTGAGGAGAAGGGGCCCTGCGAAGGGGCGGAGGAAACAGGGATCGCACCCTCTAAAAGGAACAAAACAAAATGAAAAAGACAGTCGAAAGAGAACTACCCCAGGGCGGTTCCAGCTGCACAGCAGTGTGTCGCACTGATCTGCAGCTCCTTATAGTTCTTAGTTTGATCTACACGATAACTGACAAATGCTTGCACTGTTTGGACAGGTCCACTCAAATCTGTGTGGTACTTTCCTCAAAAGACCACTTCAGACACCAACCTACATGGTTCTCATATGATCTGACCAGTACAATTGTATTGACCTCAAAAGAGACCTTGACCTCTGAGTATTGTTTCGGTGTTTCTTCTCAGGGTAGTCAGCTAGGAAACACCGGCCTCATCTAGTTTTTATAACGGCCAAAAATATTGACGTCTAAATGTTTTTTACAACTTACTTACAAAATAAAAATCATTTATGGCCAGAAACATTGCCCTATTGAGAAGCCAGGGCGCACTCTCCGTCCGCATATCGGCCCATCTTGCTGCTTGACGAGGTGGGCAAGCTCTCTGAAAGAGTAATTGCAAACCGCCTCGTCAAGCACCTGGTGAGAGTTGGGCTGGATCTGGCGGAGAACCAGTTTGGTTTCCGCACAGGGCGCTCGACGGTGGACGCCATCATGCGCGTGAGAGCCCTCACGACGGGGGAGGATTTCTCGGGATGGGGTGGTCTTGGCGGTGTCTATTGACATCGCCAACGCCTTTAATTCCCTGCCCTCCAGTATCACCGGTTGCCAGCCTACCTCCGTCGCGAGGTCGAGGACTACCTGACGGACAAAGCCGTCATCTACCCCGGTCACCGGGGAGAGTGCAATTGGCGAGAAATGTCGTGCGGTGTTCCACAGGGTTCGGTTCTGGGGCCGCCCCTGTGGAACATCGGCTACTGCTGCGCGCGGACCTCCCTCACGGCGTCAGCGTGGTCTGCTACGCCAACGACACGCTGGTTCTGGCGCATGGGGTGTCGCACCAGGCGGTGGCAGAGTTGATGACTCGCGGGGTTGCGATAGTCATTGACAGAATCCGGCAACTGGGACTCGAGGTGGCCCTGCACAAGTCCGAGGCCATGTGCTTTCATGGCTCTCGGAACCAGCCACCATTGGGATGGATCCCAATGGTGGCCGGTTTTTGTCTGGAGACAAAAAGACGCGCGCGAGGGGCGGGATATTGCCATCGGCCGCTCGCGACTGCTCTAGCATTCTCGGGACTTCCCGCGACTTCTCGCGTTGTCACCCGGCTCCGTTTATGGAATTCGCCGGAATTCCCGTGACTCGTTCGAGTTTCTCATGCGATAATAAGTATTACAGTAATGAAAATAAAGTAAAAATTTATACGACACTGAAACTGCGCTCCGCTTCGCTGCGCTTCCACGCTCTTTTGGTGTGAGTTGAGCCTAAGGCACCTTGATTGACTTGACCAATTGGAACTTGCAGGACTTGAATCATCATCGTAGTGACTAAGTAGGTTCCCTATCCATTAGCATAAAATTTTAAGACCTAATATAACTTAGCATAATGTTGTTTGGCATAATTATTTTTTCGCATAATATAATTACGCATAACAGCTCATGCATAATTTTTTTAAGCATTATGTCTGTAACCATAATAATGATTAGGCATAATATTTTAAAGCATATCCTTATTAAGCATAAAGTTCTAAAGCATAACTTTTTTAATCATAAAGTTCTAAAGCATAACTTTTTTAAGCATAATATCCTAAATAAAATATTAATATATTATAACGTATTGAACAATTTTGTGAGTATTTTTTCGCTGTAGGAAGCAAGCATTGCAAGCATAAAGCATGCAAGCAAGCATGCAGCATGCAAGCAAGCATGCAGCATGCAAGCAAGCATGCAGCATGCAAGCAAGCATGCAGCATGCAAGCAAGCATGCAGCATGCAAGCAAGCATGCAAGCAAGGAAGCAAGCAGCATGCAGCAGGCAGGTTTTCTGTGACGGCTCCGGCGCTGCGGCCCTCCGGTGGCCCCACGCGTGCTAATCGTCGCAGACGGCTTTCGCTCACCACCACAGCTTCGGCTTGTTGGCCGGCTTCGCCGGCCAGCCTCAGCCGCGGCGGCTCGCTCGCAGCCGCCTGCTCCTCAGCCCGCGGGCCGCCTCGCCCCTACGCGCCTACGCGATTTTAAATAACACTCTAGGGGTAGGACAAACAAGACTACGTGAAGTCGGTTTTGCAGCAATTCGGTTCTGTGACTAACTTTTGTTGCACAGCATATTAATTTTTTAACCAACAATATTATTTGATTGTTACAGGTACTATAGCTAATTGGTTTGCTCAGAATATTATGCTAATAGCCATTAGGCCTACTAACGTTATGCTAAAAGTCTTTAGGCCTACTAACCTTATGCTAATAGTCATTAGGCCTACTAACGTTATGCGAATCAAATTTATGCCAAAACAAATTAGTCTTTAACATGATTATGCCAACACAAAATGTATGCCTAAAAAAATTATGCCAAAGTATTATTATGCCAAAACAAATTGTGCCAAAATCGTTATGCCGAAGTATATTAGGACAAAAAACATTATGCGAAAAGAAGGGATCCCGACTAAGTATAGTCTGAATCATATCACCGATGACTTCTTTCGCAGTTAAGAAATTTTCACACTCTTTTAAGAACAAAATGCTAGTTTTTACAATACCGTTATGACTTGTGTCAAGTCTGATAAAACTAGAGGGCTTTTGTTCTTAAAGGATTGAAGTCTGTTCTTTTTGGGGTATATGGGGACACCATAGAAAGATAAGCGTTTATTAATGAGAAACCTTTTATTACTTCAACAATGCTACGTTCGCCATCTTGTAGGTTAGATCTTCTAATAAGTAGAGACTATAGACTTAACCATAAACTAACTAAACGTCTTAAGAGATGTGCACATTGTACTCTCACACCCTTCCTCAATGTGTACATCACTTAGTCAAAACTGCATCTACTATATCTACTAAAGTACTTATAACACAAAGCAAACAACTCCACTAAAAATGTATACACAATTAAACAACATTATAGAACTAAGTCTATATTGAAAAACTAAAGATACTTCTTTTAAACTTTCAAAAATTAATAGGTACAAAAGAAAATTTCAGAAAATAACATTTCTCTTATCTTTACAAAAACAGCTCTGCTTAAACCTTTAGTACAAATATCAGCAAGCTGATCTCTTGATGGTACATACTTTAAACAAACAATTTTATCTTCGACCTGCTGTCTTACAAAGTGATACTTAATATCTTCATTATATCAGCCCCTTTGCGTAATCAATGTCTGGATTCCTCGATACAGCACGATATGTAGATTCGGGATACTCTGGAACGACTGGATAGCCGTACGGGCGGCATAACGATTGCGGAAATCTTCCTTACGCGAAACCGACCGCGAGTATCCTACCGACTGCGCCAGTTATGTTCGGCTGCAGGAGGATGCAAAAGAAACCGATATAATTTGCTTAAAGTATTTAATTAATTAAAGTTATTACAATAAAGCGGTAAAATTAGGATATGTGACAATTGTTCGATGTGAGAAACAAGAGTGGTTCATCAATGCACTAAATCAATATCGATCACTGCTATTGCACAATCTTCGGTCCCACGCCATCGGAATGCTAAGAAGACGAATTCCACGGTGCAGGTGACAGCGGGCGCAACGCGGTAGGTCATCGTCAATGCGGTAGGTATTGGTCATAGTCTTGAGATTTTAGGGTTCCTTAAGTATGACATAACAAGTGTAACATCAAAACTCTTGTTATACAACAACTCATAAGGTGTTTTGCCTTGAACTTCACTTTTACCTGTACGATTTATTGTAAATACCGCTGTAAACACAGCTTCAGCCCAAAGTTCTTTACCTAGACCAGACTGAATAATTAATGTTCTCGCAGATTCTACAGTTGTTCGCATTTCTCGTTCTATTCTGCCATTTTGCTCAGGTGTGTAAGGTACTGTTAACTCATGTATTATGCCTTTCCTTTTAAATAAATTCTCAACTACTCTATTAACAAACTCAGTTCCATTATCTGAACGAAATTGTTTTATTCTACATGAAAACTCATTTTCAAACATCTTTAGAAATTCTTCAATTTTATCTAGTTTCATTCTTACTTTTTATAAAATAAACAAATCTAAAACTGCTATAATCATCTTTCAATAAAAGGAAATATGAAGAACCACCTACAGATATTTCCTCCATCGGTCCGCGCAAATCCATATGTATAAGTTCACCTGGTTTAACTGACCTACTACTATAGTGATTAAATGGTAACCTATGCTGTTTTCCCTGGATACATGGTAAGCACTGATTGATGACCCGTTCCATCATTGCACCAAAAATCTTGTAAATTCTGTCTACCAGATTTGAATAACCCCGCGAGATAAATTAGACCAATCGTAGCCTTCAGTTCCGTAATAGAAATTTCCGCGTAGGATATTCATTAGAAGATTTGAAATTATCTTTCGTTCTTCGGATCCTTACATTAGTATGAAGCATTATGTCGAACAACATAGACTCGTTGATGAAGAGTCCGAAACATTCTAAAGGAGTCCTTGCATTTCTAGCTTGAGGCTTTAGTCCTGGTGTACCAGATATTATATTTACAATTCGTGTTCGTACGTTAGATCGACCAGGGTTTTTATGCCATAAAGTTCCATCCTCATCTTTGTACGCTCTCCCTGACGCCAATGAAGCTAGCGTAGACAGCGGCGCGTTCATATCAGAATCTGACGAACTTTCTTCCGCAACAGCCTCTACAAAATTATTATTTTCTGCCTCTGAATCAGATGCCTCGCTTCCCTGACTCACGTGATCGGACTCTTCTCCACTTGAGTTGAAAATGACATCATCATCTTCAGGCGCATCGAGTAATAAATTAATAATATCATCATCTCACAGATGGCTCCCCATTTTGAACCTAAAATAATATAAAAATATTATATTTAATCACAAAAATAACTTTAATTTTCAAAAACACAGACAACAAATACTTACACAGAAACGTCACGTCGTATGCCTGATCGGGTCCGTGAGACCCGCGGGAACTATACGCACGTACTACTACCACGGGAGCGCGCTCCGGACTGAGGAAGCCTTCCTCAGTCCGGAGCGCACTTCTTACCCCGCCCGCTTCCTGAGGAAGCGGGCGGGGTAACTTTATTATTTATACTGAAACATTGGAAAACTACTAAAAAACTACTGTAATTTGTAAATTTAAGCCCTGTCACATAACACTATACCTTTCTACACTAAACTCAAAATGTCACCGTGATTACGAAATGATTACCTTCTGTTCCACCTACAATAAACTGAAAGATAGTACTTTGTTAAAAAAGTTAGTACTTTGCTTAACATCATGCGCCACTATCTGGCATCTTGCTTTTTCATCTGTAAAAGTTTTGCGCAATTGTCTGCTATACCTAATACAAGACTTCCGCAGTGGATTACATTTTTTTGCTAATTGGGTAATTTCGTTTAAAAATGTTTGACACAAGTAAATTCTCTGATGAGACCGATTCTTTTGATGCTATCCAAGCTCATGTTTGCGGACCTGAATTGTGCACTGAATTTCTTGGTAATGCTAATAAATCTATAACAATTTTCGATAGTTTAAGAGTACTTCTTGTTAGCATTTAAATTACGTGCGATATAATTATCTTATCAGAATGCTGGCTGAGTTCATACATAGCGATTCCACCACTTGACGGGTACAAGGCTTACAATACTACCACGCTTATGAACCAAAATGACGGAGTCATAGTTTACGTGAGAGCTGATTTGCCTGCTCTGTAACTGAACCACAGTTTTCAGAAGTGAGCTGCCTGCTGTGTCACTTAAGGGATCTTGATCTATGCATAGTTGCTCTTTATCGTTCACCCTATATACGGAACATCGAAAACTTCCTTAATGGGTTAAATACAGTGCTCACAGCTGGTTCCGTCTATAAAAATGTTGTTTTAATGGGTGACATAAATATCACTCCTTCTACTCTAAGCCAACAAGCTAACGAATATTTAAATCTAACCGCTTCTCACGGCCTGCTTCCGTCACATGTATACCCCACTCGTGATTTAAATTGTCTGGATCATGTAATGGTGAAGACTGATCTAGATACGATTACTTTAGTTCTTGACACGCACATTACTGATCATAAGCCAACACTTTTTGATATAAAACCAACAGCGATACGAACTAAAACCAAAGGTAAACGTATCGTTGTTGATTACCCCGCTGTAATTTCGGAGATCGCAGCTATGGATTTCAGTACAATTCTTCAAGTCTATGACGTGAATATAGCTGCAGATCTCCTGATATCTGGTATTAGCTCTGTTATAAAAAGAAATGCGTCAGTCTGAATCAGTGCGTGTACCCTCTAAGCACAGAAACATAAAGCCCTGGATATCCAGCGGCTTACTTCGTTGTATCCGCAATAAAGATCAAATGATGCGCAAGCTGAGGATGAACCCTGCCAACCTAACTCTTAAACTCACCTTTACCAGATACCGAAATTTCTGCAACAAGCTACTTAAGAATCTAAAAATTGCGTATGAAACAACTGAATTCCAAAAAGCTAAAAAATAATCCCAAATCAACGTGGAAGGTTATTAAGAATATTACTCATAAGCATCGCACTGAATCTTCACCAACTGAATTACTTAATACTAACCCCGATAAAATTACTTCAATTAATAATGTTAATGATTTTTTTGCAAATATAGGAAAAATCTAGCTGAAAAGTTTACCCCTAGGTCACCTGCCGGAGGATCCGTATGCAACACTCCTGTGAACTCCTTCGTTCTCTTACCGACTGACGAAGCAGAAGTTGAAAAAATCATCATTGGTCTGCGTTCAGATGCCGCAATGGGCTGGGATGGAATATCGTCGCGCCTATTAAAATCCTGTTCACATGCTCTTGTCCCAGCTATAACTCATATTTGCAACTGTTCTATTAGGTCGGGCTGCTTCCCCAAAGCTTTTAAAAAAGCACTGGTACATCCAATCTTCAAAAGTGGGGACAAACACAGTGTTACTAATTATAGACCTATATCTGTTTTACTTGCCCTATCCAAAGTATTGGAAAGAATTCTCAACACTAGATTAGTCAACTTCCTGGAATCACACCATCTCTTAGCTAATAACCAGTATGGCTTCAGAAAATTCAAATCGACTGAAGACGCTATTAGTTCTTTTATAGACTGCACGATTGCTAAGCTTGAATGCAGGAAGAAGTGCATGGGTATCTTTTTGGACCTTTCTAAGGCTTTTGACACTGTGTCCGTTCCACACCTCCGTTCAAAACTAGAAGCAATTGGTGTACGAGGTGATACCCTCAAAATTTTTCAAGATTTTCTTAGTGATCGAGAGCAGTGTGTCAAGATTGATGAACTGGTTAGCGATAGCAAAACTATGACTTTCGGAGTGCCACAGGGCTCAATCCTAGGACCGACCCTATTTCTGGTTTACATTAACAGCTTGTGCAAACCTTCCCTAAAAAATTGCTCAATATTCGCTTATGCATGAAGCATTGGGCGTTAAATCTATGACTAAATAGAATCAAACGACACCAAAAGCTTTCAAAATTTCAAACACCAAAAGTTCAAAGGCCCGTCATAATATATGACCTATGGAGGTAGGCGCGAAATGTACTGCCCTGGCTTAACGCGAAGTTGGTGTTGCTACAGTAGCCAAGGTGTAGACGCCGGTGGTTGATGACCCGTAGGATGGAGAGGGTTGTAGTTTCGGCGCAGGCCCTGTGATGCAGACCTCCGGTGATGCAGTATGAGTTGGCGGTTATTTCGGCAAAAAGTGCCCGTAACCTTGAAACGCTGGAATTAACGGCCAGTGGTTAAATAGGAGGTCATCTGCTAACCATCTTCTGACGGTGATCACGGCAGCGTAAGCATAAGCGAAAGGCGTGCGTACAGTTGCGCTTAAGTCGAATGTGTGTAGAGGTCACCTTCAGAATCGGATTTTACAATTTATATTCCACTAAAAGAAAAGAGTGTGAAGTACTAACACATTTGTATTAAACATAAAAGCAAGGTTAAGCATAGTGGCTCAATAAAAAATATAAAATTAGAATGAAAGAAAAAAAATGATGAATCCCATATTCTTTGCAAGTCATTGTCCACCATGACACGTGAGATAGCATATCATAAAATAGTCAACACTTACCCAATACGGGGATAAAACGGTTACTTATTGTTTGGTAAAACTTATTAGGTAACTTTAAAATGGAAGTTGTTTTATTTTAAATAAATAAATGTATGGAAGATGCACGGTTGACGTCACGCACTACACAGTAGTAAACGTGCGTCTTCACTGGCAGCTGACGAATGACCCGCCGCGATTGCGAATCGGTCGCCGAGTATGTAAACCGGTTACCACTAACGTGAGCGAGTGAGGCAGGAGCGAATTGATGTAGGGTTGGAACTATATTACAATGACTTTAGTAAGGCGTGATAACGATTTTAGTAATTTTTATCTTACGATTCGTATTTTTAGGTTTTTTATTATGTTCAAAATATGGAACAACGTTACATGCAGATGACATGGCTTTGCTTGTGCATGGTGATAGCTGGGCCGAGGCAGCGACAAATGCCGAGGATGCCCTGGCGTCAGTCATGAGCTGGCCGTATGATAACCTTCTCACTATAAATGTTAAAAAATCCACATTTTTACCATTTTCGTCGCAGGCCATTGCATTGCCCGCTGTGGATGAAATTGTTCTAAAAGCTCATTCTTGTTCTCTAGACTCACGCAACCCACAATGTTCCTGCCTTCCGTCTATTTAGTAATCTGTGCTTCCGTTAGCAAGATCGGCCAGCGTAAATGATCTTGGGGTGCTAATTGATAGCCTATTAAATTGGAAACCTCATCTTGATGGAATCACCTCCCGGGTTCGAAAATTATTTTTTATTTAAAAAAAATTAAGGTCTTCAGCTGACCAAACTACTCTAAAGACAGTTTACTACGCTCTGTGTCAGTCACTGATAACATATTGTGTCACTGTGTGAGGGGGTGCACCCAAGACTCATCTTATCCAGCTTGAGCGCGCACAAAGGGCCGTCCTAAAGGTCTTTCAAACCTTTTAGATATCCTACAGTCAGTCTATTTACTGAATGTGGTGTTCTCTCGGTCAGGAAGCTCTTTGTACTTCATGTAGTAATGCGTAAGCACATATCGCTGAGGTATGATGCCAGTTTTCGAAATAAGCGCCAACGTTATAGGGTATGCCCAACTCAAAGCTGTAGAACTGCACTTGCTCGGAGACATTTTTATGGTATCGGAAGTCATCTATACAATAAAACCAACAAACTATGATGAAACAGAAAATCTCCTTAAGGTATCATTTCTCTAATACACGACCTACACATGAATTCTTCTCAGTCCACCATCCTACATACAACCTCACTAAGTCATAACTCCACATTCACCACACTCACACACATAAACGGGCTGTCTTCCAAATTATCACTTGTCCAACTTCTAACCTTCTGATGTAACTCTTGATATATATAAACTTGCGTGGGAATCCTGGTACCCATAACACAAGTTAAATCTTTCCTTGGGTACCAGAATTCAATACAAATACTAATGACACGATTGTTACTCTCCAATATGTCTTCGCTTTTGTTGCATAAAAGTTGTTCGTAAGTGTTTGATTGTACAACATTTTTAGTCCAATAAAACAATTTATTTATTTATTTAAGTACCTATAGCAAGTACTTATATTGTTTTCTTTCGCTAATACTGTTGAATCGTATAACATAATGTTAAGACAATTTAAGTACTAATAGTTTTCACCTGCAAGATATCCCATATTTGATGCCACAGTTTGGCTGAATAGCTGGGTAACATATTTCACCTTCATCCGGGGAATTTTGCTTGGGTCACAGTGAGAATCGGTCAATTTTGGTATTAGTCGAATCCCTTTGTAACCTGGGTTTTCCTTGTTCAATGACATTATATGTTCCCATTTTGCAACTTTAGAGTCATTATTTTTAACATAATTTTAAATGTTTTGAAACTAAATTATTTCTAATATATTTCATTAAATGGGGTGGGTCATACAACGGAACA
Source organism: Hecatera dysodea (assembly GCA_905332915.2). NCBI lineage: Eukaryota > Metazoa > Arthropoda > Insecta > Lepidoptera > Noctuidae > Hecatera > Hecatera dysodea. The sequence continues at coordinate 2,198,957 of HG995290.1, read as the reverse complement.
ATTTCTTGGTTATTAACTAAAACTATATTATCTCTTGCTTCATCCTTCTTTCTCAATAATATTCCCCGTGCCTCTTGTAACAGATATTTAATGCAATTTACATTATTTGTGCCTTGATCGCACACAGTGGCTACTAAATTGAGCCCTGCATTTTGTAACTCAGTGAAGACCAATTTCAGCTGTTTGGCGAGTTCAGGCCCCTTAGTTGCAGCTTGTGAAAAGGTGTATACAACAAGTTGTTTATAGATTTTTATTAAGCCTCTTATCATGATCACCTGCGCATGATCGGAATATTCAGGGACTGTCTCTTGGCCATTTGTGACAAAACCACTTTGTCATTTCTTTCATCATATGTCACATTAGGTTTCAGTGACATTTCATCAAACAGTGCAATACATATTGTGTGTTCTGTCTTCATTGTCTGTGTTGCTTTTCTTATTTGTTCAATCATGTTTTTATTGATTCCTGGATTAATGTCATCCATATGAATTAATTTAAAAGAGTTTGGCGAGACGGCTTATAGAAACAAGGTCCGCAGCAATTTTCTTATACCAAACAGAGGTTTTCCTCGCCGGCGAATTGTAACTCGCTAGCTGATCAGCCAAGTCTATGCCTTTCTTCCCTTCATTGTAGGTCAGCACCATAGTAGGCTTCAAAACTCTTCGAAAAACAGTTGACATTCGCATTTCGTGGTCGTGACACGTCGGCAACATAAGCACTTCCCGTTTATCATGCCATTTTAGGATGGTCGCAAAGTTGTTCTGCTGCACAGAAATTTGGCATATTTCTAAACGTTGTAAACCAGATAATTTCTTCATCCCGTAACCCCATTTGAATGGATATACTTACCCTTTCTGTAGCACGTAATACAAAGGTATACAAACCCCCGTTGGCAGAAATAGAGATAAAATCGTAAAACAATATAATAACTGCGTAGATACCTACTACTCATCATTGTCAGCCGTAGAACGTCCACAGCTGGGCATAGGCCTCCCCACTCGAGTGGTAGTTGACCATAAATGCCACGCTGGGCAAGTTTGGCGACAATCAGAGAAATACGTACTACTAAATAATTTATAAAATCTATAAAACTATAAAAATCGAAATACCTAAATAAAATCATAAATGTGTTTATAAAACACCCACATTTGTATTTATTTTGGTAACTACTTAATAATTTATAAAATAAATCTATAAAACTATAAAAAGTAAAATTCCTAAATAAAATCATACATGTATTTAAAAACACCCACATTTGCATTTATTTTGGTAACTACTTAATAATTTATAAAATAAATCTATAAAACTATAAAAAGTAAAATTCCTAAATAAAATTATACATGTATTTAAAAACACCCACATTTGCATTTATTTTGGTAACTTACTTATGTATTGTATTAAATGAGCAGGTAGTATTTACGTAACATATTTTTTTCTCACCTGTCTACTTTTTGCAGTGGTATTTATCGGCCTTTCGGCTTGCGCTTATATATAGGATTTTATTTCAATTTCAGTTATTTCCAATTGACCTTCGCTTCGAGTCTATCTTATTTATTGTTCTCGCCCATTTACCTAGCTAGGTACTCTAATTCTTATTGCTCTCGGAGTGAAAGTTAACAATTTGAAATGAGTGACGAAGATTCAAATAGTTCTAGTCGGAGTAGTGAGAGTTGGATAATTACATGTAAAAGACCTAAAAGTAAATGCATGAATTATTTCGAAAAAGTCGTCAAATTTGCTTTTAGGTCTTTTAAAACGCAAATCCCATAAATTCATCAATTATCTGCCTAAATTGTTCATAACTTTTAGCATTATTTTGTGACCTACAAATCTCACGTCAAACTTATAAATGTTTCGTTTTCAAGACATATCACTGCATCCTGTAAGACTTTCAGTGCATTTTGATAGAATGGCAAACAAGGTTCTGTTTCGTCAGAATTAAAAAAAATTCCACAACGCACTGGGACGTTCGTCTTCTCCCAATGATATAAGATAATCTTTGAGGATATCGAAAGATTTAGTAGCACGTTCCATGGCAGGTAGAAGTGACAACCATCTTGTCTTCACATGTCGCAAGACGGGGGCAAATTCAGCTTCGTGAATTACGTGAAAATCTTTCAAAGGGTCAACTCGTTTTGCATAATATGAAAAATGGTTATGAAGCTTTAAAATGAAATACTCTCAATCAAAATTAATCTTACTCAGCCCATGCTTCACACTATTGTGTAAGATGTGTGCAGGACATCCCACTGATAAAATGTTTTCATTATTAATTGAAAAACTGAATTGCGGCAGTCAAAGTTTACATTTGTATTATCTGCACAGTAACTAGTAAGATGTTTAGTATCCATATTGCACTCTTTCAGTCATGTTACTAAATTCACGTGGATGGCTGATGCAGTTTCATTAGCATCTTCATTAAAGTCAAGACCACACGTTTTTAAATTTGTAGTTGGGCTGTAAAATCTAACCATCAGTGGAAACATTTTTATAGCACCATGATTGGAAGCATCATTAGCGACACTATAAAATGTGTCGTTTTGCAAAATTTCGACGGCATTTTGAGTTGATGCTGGTCTTAAAACGTTGTGTGAAATGGAACTGGTCTGAGTTCGTCCAAGCGTCAATTTATCAGCTATTTTAAAATCATCATACAAAATATGGTCGAGTTTTGTATCACAATCTAATGAATTGAATGATAAACAATGTTTGTTTGAGTGGTAAGTTTTAGTAACTTCAGCGGCAATAGAAAGAAAAGAAAGAAAGAAAAATATTTATTTAGGACTCGCACATTAAACAAAGAAAAATAAAATAAAAGTATTATTAATTTAAAACTGTGCGAGGCCAAAAAAGGTCCCCATCTCAGCATATGCTGCGATATTTAAAAAAAATATCAATCACTTTTTGTTCTTGATTGGTCATATGATGTGTTTTCAAAAAGAATTTCAGCGATGTAGATAAACTAGCACTTGTTTTTTTTTCTGGTGTTCATTACATTTTTGTTGCTTTTCTATATCATTCGTGCCACCATGAGATATGCTAAACTCTTTTTGGCACAATGTACAAAGCGCCCTACACTTATTGTTTCCCTACACACTACACACTACACTTATTATTACTCATGCTGATGCTATGCTAAGTATTAGAGAATTATGCTTATGCTATGCTAAGTATTGGGTTGGTGCATAAGTTCTTGGACACTCAAACACATTTATTAAAAATAATTTTATTTATTATTAAAGAAATATTAATTCAGAATATAATGACCGTCGTGTTCAACGAACATGTAACCATGTCTCTGGCAAAGACATTATGCCGTGTTCCCAAAAAGCAGGAGGCTGGTGGGCAATAAACTCGGCGATGTCGTCTTTATTTTATTTTAATTTATTTATTTAAGGAAACTCAACAGTTTATTTAAAAAGGTACATGAGTTAAGAAGGCCCATCTGACTATCAATGCAATTGCGTGAAATTATCAAGCATATAAAAGTGAGGTCTACACACGCTGTACGCTGCACAGTGATAGTGAAATGATTACAATAATCACTTAAACAGAGTTTCACGGCATTTATAATACAAAGACACACACACACAACACACACTACAAAGGCACATACTAGAAAGTGGCGTAAGGAAAGAATAATACAAAAAAAAAAGATTGAAAGGGTAAAAAATATTACAATTCAACCTGGGGATGAACAAAATAATATAATCGTAAAATCTAAAAAGTGAGATTCAATCTCCATTCAATAACTAGAGTTTGCGCCCAATTGTTGAAATACCAATTTACTGATTAAATTCTTAAGAAAAAAATAAAATGAAATGAGTTACGGTACAATTTGTTTATTAAATAATATCTGCTTAAGTTGATTCCGATATGATAGTTTGGATAAATGAAATATATCGACATTTTCAAAATACTCGGAGTATATGCGAGGCAGTCTGGTCATAACAGCGTTTCTCCCATATTTTGTGCGGCAGCCAGGGATACTGAGTAATTTTGTATGTCTGGTACGTGTTTTAGGAGTACAGAAATGTATACATGATAGCAGATTACTGCTGTCCAGATGACCTCGCAGGATATCAAATAGAAAAAGCATGTCTAACATTTTACGCCAATCCACAAGGGGAAGTATATCATAGTGCTTGCAGTCTAGAGTATAGGAATCATGGCGTCTACGGGATTTGAAATTTAGGAACTTAACAAACTTTTTCTGTAAATTTTCTATTCTATTAGTATAAAGAGTTTTTTGCAATTTGCCAGTCAGTGTGAGGCTGTATGTTGAACAAAATACGATTCGCGACCGTAATGCGTATTTATTTACATAATTATAACCATTAAAAACATCAATACAACCCTCTTAGTTCGTTTACACCCTACTGAATGACTTTTTCATGAAACCATTCAATAGGGTTTACCTAAATGAACCTAGTTATATTGATGATTAAAACGTTTATAATTCTTCAAATAAATGCGCGTTACGGCCGCGAATCGTGTTCAACATACAGCTTCACACTGAACGGAAAATTGCGAAAAAACAAAAATATTTGAATTTTGCGGGTGACCCTGGCGCTTCCACCTTAAGCTTTTTCTAATAGAAACGAAAGAAAGAAATGGTAAGAATTTTTATGCCTGTTTTGTGTTGGCCTTCCTAATTAATTTGACAGCACTAATTCATAGTCATCTCTTTCTTTATTTTTTATAAAAAAAAACCGTAGCTTCAAAATAATAATTAAAGAAAATATACATTATCTTCATCATCATTAAGGATAAATTCGTCGGGATTTTCCTGTATTTGTATCAGATCTATTTGTTTGACAATCAAATTAAGGGATATATAATCTTCATCATATCTTTTTGGTTTTACGAATATCAGCTTATTATTTCTGCGTATAGTTTTGTAATATGGTATCCCATATTTGTTATGGAGTTCATTAGATTTAATATTCATCACAGTTTCGACATAATATTTCCAATTCTTATTTGTTTAATACCTAGCCAATATAGTGTCTCCTACGTCATAGGCACTGACTTCTTTTTTTTATCAAAGAACGGTATTTCTGCAAATATTTCGGCTTCCATTTTAGCCATTTTTGTCTTAATTGTATCTTCTTTGTCACTTTCAACAGGTATTATATCGTTTATGTCACTATCACTGTGAGCACTCATATCAACTTCTTCGGTTGTTTTTGATGATGTACTCCTTCTTCTTTTTATCTTAGTTTTAGTGGTAGCTTGCTGTATTGATTGTTTGTTTCCTTTTTTACGTTTCATATTTGGTTTGATATTTTCGTTGGTATTTTTATATTTATGTTTAACATTAGCACATTTATTCTCTCTATCTTGTATGACTTTTTCTTTTGATGGCTTTGATGGTATTTCTTTATGTGGGTAGGAATTTTAATTGTATGTAAACAACCTTTTGTGTCACCTAAAATTTTCATCAGTCTTTTCCCCTCCTCATGTGTCGTTTCAAAACCATGTAATGTCGTGTCTTCGCTTTCTTGCTTTTTTCTAAACTTAAACTTTAAAAAAAAATAATAGTCAATACATAAAATAGTTAAAATTCAGTCAAGTACAATCAATACAGAAATTAAATAGAATAATGAAATTGAATTAAATATTAAGTAGTCGTGATTCAACACTTTTCGTTTAAAAACTGCGCAACATTACAATAACTAAGTAGCAATATTTTTAGTTCACTCTTAAATTTATTAATATTCATTATCTTAATGAAATTAGGTTTTTGCGGGGATTGATTGCACGCAAAATCTGTTCTTCTCACGCCTATGTCTACCTGTGTTTTTATTTAAGAGGGGAGGAAACAAATGCGGATTAGATTTTACAAATTGCGATACTTCTAATATGTAAAGTGAAGAAAGTGTTAGAATAGGGTAGTTGACTAAAAAAATCTAATTAGTCCGTCAGATAGATTTCCAAAAAATATTGGACATGTATTTTTTCTTTTTTCACGTAAACAAAAAATGAAGCCGATACAGAGCGTTGAAAACTCGTGTGACGTCACTACTCGCTACAATTTTTACCGAGCCGTAACGTCACAAACCCCCACTCCTGATCTTTGATGCTTTGTAGATACAAAGCATCAAAGATCAGGAGTTTATCAAATCTATAAAAACTGACGAAGATTCGTCAGTTTTTATAGATTTGATAAAGGAAAAAATACGTGTCCAATATTTTTCTATAATCTAACTGACGGACTAAACATAATCATATATTTTTTACTCAGGAAACATCCCTATTCTGTGCTGTATAAACATTGGTTTTCAACTGTCAATGTTTTGCAACCTAAACATTAACCGTATACAACGTTTTTTTGTTTTGTTTTGAACGCAGTGTCCTTCAGAGTTGAATTGCCCTAGAAAATTATTCTACATCTTAATATTGATTCAGCAAGTCCGTAAGCAGAGTATCTGGTCAATATACATATAGAGCATAAGATGAAGCACTAACTTTTTTACTAAATTCAGTAATTTGGGTTTTCCAGTTTAATTGCTTGTCAATGATTAATCTTAGAAATCTGGCCGTTAGCTTCTTATATTACAATATCATTGTTTAATAAATCAAATTCGTTACATTGCCTAAATTATCTATAAAAATTTGTATTCCCAGAACAGTAGAACCAATATTTATGATCTTCCAGACGGGTTAAATTAAGGCCGAAATTGATGAACCGGAGGCCGATTGGAGCTGGAATCTTCACTGTTGTGCATTTTTACGGAGCGTAGATGTTGCGGGCGAGAAAAAATAGTCTGATGTTGATTTTAACTGATATTTAGGATTTATTAAAATAGTCACAACGAAACGTTAGAGTTTCTAGGCACTTGTTGTTAACATGAACACGATGTCAAGAGAGCTGCTCTATGTCGCTGTAGCGCCCTCGTCGGTTCGCACGAACGTTAGGCTAGACTCTGTCTAAGCGCGCCAACTTCACACTTGTTTCGTTGTCAACAGATGGTCCGTACTATTGACCCTTCCGATATACATATATTATTATATTACAATTTTTTATGCGACCTTATGGGACCCGGTATCCTTTAATCTTAAATGGAAGCAATATTTAGAGATAAATCTGAAATTTGGTTAAATGTAAAGTTGCAATTAAATGCTAATTACTCGTTCTTCTTATTCTACTCATGAGGCAAGTCATAGTATTTATGATAGTCACTAGGAAGGCTTTATATTATTTGCTGCACGTCTTCAAATTTTCATGCAGTAATTTTACGTCGGTTCTGGTACAATTGAGATAGTAATCTCGCAAGGATTACATAGCAAAAATTGCCTTTGTGGCAAACTTCGCCATCCATTCAAGCAAGGTTCATAAAGAACTGATCCATTGCTTTCGTAACTTTCACGAACGTCAGTCACTTTGAACCCCTTTGCATCTTCCTGGGCGAATACTTTTATAAAACAGAATTTTGTCGATTTTTTTTAAGTGTGGTTCAAATATATTACAGAGTACTGGGCAGTTACGAGCATACTTAGCAATAGATGTGTAGGTATGTTATTCAGCTGGCACATTTATGACTTTGTTCTTTGGGTGAAGTTCATAAGTGATAAATGATCTTTATTTTGTAAGTAGGTTGTAAAAAACACTTTTACGAGTCAATATTTTTTGGCCGTTATAAAAACGAGGAAAAAGCTAATAATAACCCATATAGTCCTCATATTCACAATGGGGAATAAAAATAAAATAAAAAATATAATACTTTGCAAAGTAAGTATTCATGTCAAAATAAGAAATTGTAATAAAATATAATAAAAGTTATACAGTGGAATGCATTGAATTGGCCTCCATTTGGGTGTGACCCACTGTATATAGTTGTAATTCATAGGGTTTGACTGATGAATTTTGAGAGAGAGGTACATGTGATGAATAAATATACATATATAGTTGTTACTCACACAATAAACTCTATCTTTGCTTTTTTAAATTAGGTACCTACCTAATATTATAATACCTTAAGAAAAAAATAGGAACACACAAGATATATAAATAGCTATTTAATTAATTACACTAATATACTCACTTTATAAAAATATATCTCTTTCACCGAGTATGCACTACCCGCCGCAGGCAGGGAAATGTACTGTGATGTACTGAACTGAGTTGTCTGTCTGAGAATAAGACATATTTTGCACTCAACTCTGATTGGTTGCTTCGAATAACAAACTATAGACAAAAATCGACCCTTTTTTTAAATGATTCATTTGAACTACTTATTTGTTAGTTTGGAAAGTTTTAGACTTTTAGCATTCAATTGCGGTATGTAAATGTTAGAAAATAAAACTTTCTGTAGCTGAGTGTACAAAAAATCACGTTTTGGTATTCTTTAGTAATAGATTTTTTATTTAAAAAAATGTGGTACTCGTTGGGAATAGAAAATAAATTCGGAAATAAACTACATAATACCAAATGGTATTAGCTCTTGGTATTGGATGTGAATAGATTGTTTTATTGCAGTAGGCAATTCAATAAAGCCTGAACCGCCCAAAGGTTGATATTTGCTATCATTGACTTCCAAATGAGAACCGCTCATGAATGTTCATCCACTGTCTCGGTCCTGAAATTCTTCTATCTTTTTTGATTAAATGTTATATACTTGAGATACTACTAATACTTAATTAATCAAATTCAAAATTCTGATGTAGAGTTAAGTTTTCTGTGGCGTGGATTTCATCTCCTGAGAATCATTTTTAAAAGCAATATATTCGAAATTATTTTTTTTTGTCCCAAATACTCCCAAATATTAGTAAGAAATGGTTCTAGAGAACAGTTCTCAGATGAATCGACAGTTCTATAAGAAGCTATAGGTACGATTACGAAATGCGGAATGTATTCTTTCAACACCTTCGCAGAAATGCGAAATAGTTTTGCTTTTCTGATTAGTACTACGTAGGTGACCTGTCCAGTGACTGCGCTCAACAGATGTGTTACAAACAGTGAAGAAAGGCATTTCAGATTAAAATAGTTTTAAACTTACTGCTAGATGTTGCAATATATTATTTTTACGATGATGATGTACGATCGCAGAAATACAATGACACCTGGGACCCCAACAACTTAAATATTTATTTTATATTTATATTATCACTATAAAAGACGGGCTCAGAATTATCAATCAAATCATGAGTCTGTCTCATAAAAACTTGTAGCCCGTCCTACTGCGGCGTGTTGCGGTTAAGCTGCACTTTTAGAGCCACCGAGGCTTTCTTCCACCACTCCTCTTTAGGGATGGAGGCAACTTCAGCTTTGTTGTAGACTTTTACCTCAACATAGAAGTCCCCGGTTACGTCCGCCGTTCGCCGCACTTTACGTGACACGGCTGATGAGGGTCGAACTGAAGTCCCCAACTGAGGTCTTCGATGGAACGTAGTCCTTTAGTCTGAGCTGTCTTTTACTGTAAACAATTTGACATATTTTTTATTACACAACAAATTACATAACATTTATTTTTTAATTGACGGATTGAAGGTGTATAACTCCTCTGTCAAACCCTTTTTTTTCTAGATGGGAAATCATCAAATGACTTCTCCCGCTCTGGGCGGAAAGGAGTGTCAGACTCTTACTGACTAAAACCCACCCGTGGTCCTTCTTGTGCCCTTTGCGTTTCAGGGCCGCGGTGACTCTTTCGAACAAATTCCGCAACCCTAGCAGGCACTGACCCCATCGGGCCCCGTCTTCGTTGCTGACAGCTCTTTGAGGCGCGCGTGGAACACTACGTGCCGTCGACTCGGGCCTGGTTGCTATCGGAACGGTTCGCCACCCATAGCTCGCCATCCGCAGGCCCGCGCCTACGGTGGCCGGGAATCGCCCTGCGTTTCCCGACGCCCGGGGCGTCTTCTTCTGTTGCGGCGGCTGGGGCGTGAGGTTTCCCTCTCTCACACGCGTTCCGCCTCCTCCTTCGCTAGCATTACTGCTTCGCAGAAGGAGGCGACCACTTCCCATGCCTCCTCGCTCCGGACCATGGTTTGAACAGCCGCCGACCGCCTCGACGAGGACACGGCTTGCTCCGCCCAAGCAGGGCAGACCTCCACCGTATGCTCCACCGTGTCCTCCGGGCGATCTACACAGAGTTGACACCCGGACGTGTCCTCCCGCTGAATCCGACACAGTTACCTCCCGAAAGAGCCGTGTCCGGTGAGCACCTGCGTTAGGCGGAAGGTGAGGACGCCGTGGCGTCTCTCCAACCACTCCTCAAAGAGGTAACAGTAACCTACCTAAGTTTACAATCTATTTGTAAATTTCTTGTTGCGGACACACTCGGCTAATATGTGATAAACATCATTAACGGAATCAATACAGAAATCACATTTAGCTGTTGTTGATTTTGCCATTAGGAAAATAAACTTATTGTTAGGAATGTGTCCGAAACGAAGTCTTAGCGCGATAATAGTATCATATATGTTCAACAGCTGTTTATCTATCCACGGTGAGTTCAAGGGATGCGGTTGAATCTTCCAGATTCCTTTTTCTTGTCATATTTTATCAAAGTACATTCTAACTTCAAAATAATTTTCAATATAGTGTAGGCTATCGGTGTTCCTCGAAATGTCGAGTTACATCGAGCCAAGTGTTGGAGCGAATTTCTCGAGTCTGTGAGAATGACGATATTGCTTTGATGACTTGATTCTGCATATGACAGAGCTTCTGCGTTGAATCAGCTCCGCTTTCGTTATACACACACTGGCATTAATTTGGAATTTCATTGAATACCCATCAGACTCATAAAAGGCGGCTCCCGTACCGTCACCGTCTTTGGATCCGTCTGTTATTTTTTTTAAATGAGTCGAGTATTCCAAATTAAGGTAATCAATAAATAAGTTACCTAAGCAACTTGACAGGATTGTAATGCCGTTTTGATTTGGTCATAAAACTGACGTCGTATTTTATTATCTTCTTGATATCAATGCTGCCTACCCATGTATTCAGAGAAAACATTTCTAAAATTACGTAGTGACTCATGAACCAAGGTTAACAAGGGGATGTTTTTATTTTGCCAATATGAAGAATTGTTACACAATTTGGATACTTCGGAAAGCAAGTCGATTATTCCAGTATTTGCCTGCAAGGCTTTCGTTTTAAGTCAGAATTTGTTAGCCAAGAATCGTCGACGTAGATATAGGGTAAAAGCCGAATAGTTGCCACACTTTTTAAAAAGCTCCTTTAAAAAATGTGTACCAATCCATTTTTTATTCAAAGTGTATTCTCAAACATAGTTCATTAATCTTTTAACATACCCAATCTATAAAAATATTATAAATTTTAAGTAAATCCAGTTTAATATGACCTCGAAAAAATATATAGATAGTTGCCTACTATAGCGAATACCACTTATTGCATTGGCAGGTGTCGTTGCTCGAATCCACGCCCTTGCTATCAGTTGACCAGAATTGTACCGGTTCAGCTTTTTTTGTGGATTGGTGCGAATAAAATTGTTTGTCTCCGCATAATAGTATTTTTTAAATGGTCCGAATACAGATACATCTAATGGTTGTAAAGCAGAAGTAGTATGACTAGGTAAACAAAGCAGTATCACATCATTGTCACGAGAAGTTTCTAGCATATTGACAGCACTGGAATGAGATGAATGACCATCTAAAATTAGTAATCATCCACTTGTAAAAAAGTTCTGAGGAAATAAATGCTGATTTCTTTTGCATATAAACTTTTGAACCAGGAGGAAGTCCTTCTTCAAATTCTGGCTTTTTATTTACCCCCTTGATAATCAGAACAGGTGGGAGAAAATTGCCGATAGCGTTGCAACAAGCAACAACGTTAATTGTTTCGCCTTTTTCACCGGAAGTAAGTGATTTTACTGTTCTAGTACCTTTCTTGGCCAATACCTTGCCAGGTTTATTGTTGAGTTGGACACCGCTTTCATCCATATTGAAAATTCGCTCCGGCTTATCTAGCAAATCATTATCAGTTAACGGCCGAACCCAATAACCGATCTAACCGGCCGTAAGACGGTTATGAGCAGATCAAAAAATTTGGCTACTTCGGCCCTGCTTAGACCTTCGCTCTTTGAATTGATAAGCCCTCAGCTTGCCTCACAACTATTTCGGGATTTCTTTCAAGGAAGCTTTTCAACCATTTCGGTCCAGCCATTTCAGTTTCATTATTAAAATTGTGCTTCAATCCTAGTTTTTCGGCAAACTGATAGGCTAATTGGCGAATTAAACTTCATTCAGGAGGAAATCCTGCGTCTCCGAGCTTCAATATATGGGAAACTAGTCTTTTTTCATTTTCAAAGCCAAGGGCAGGGTATTTTCCTAGAAGTGTTAAAATACAATTAGATAAGTAGGCAAGTATGTAAATAGATTATTATATTTATATTTATAAGCTAAATATACAATTTTAAATCCTTGATATACCCTGGGTTACCAGCAGCTGGTTTCTTTTTTCATATCGTCTTCTTAAGGTTCGAGAGGATATGCCATAAATCCGGGATATTTCGTTGATACTTTTTTGTTTTTTATTTAGTTCTTCGAACGCAAGTGTTAAACTATCTTCTGTCCAGTTGATGTGGCGCGGCACCACGCCTGGCTTTCGTTTATACTTGCGAGGCATTTTGCTGTTGAGTATTTATTTTATTTAAGATAAACTATATTAAAACCAAATAAAAAATCACCAAGAAAAAATAGTAAAAGCAAATGAAAAAAATAACTAAGAAAAAAAATCTGTCTTTGCTTGTTAAAAATGTATAGTTACGAGAAAGACAGTAGGGCAACTATCCGATTTGATACGGATACTTGCCCTTTTTATTTACGAAATAAATAAAACATATTTATCAATAAAACCTAATAAACAGTGTAATTTTAACTCTAGTGCACTCAAAGAAATATATTTTTGACTGAAATTGCAATCAGTTATAAAAATATTTAACAGAGATTACTTACCAATATAATTCTGGCACTCGTAAAAGTATCGCCGCGGAAGATGTTTTCTCACACGGACAAAACACGTGCGCCTACTTCAACGGCTTATGCGGCTTATCCTTGCATTTGCCTTGTAATCTTGCATGTGCATAATATAGCGGGCGGGAGGGAGGTGCATACCTGCAACCCACTAATATTCGCGGAAATTAAAACTAGATATATTATTTTCATTTTCAAATTTTGTGATTTATTTAATTTTTCCAAGTGAGTTTTTGCGCTGTTGTCATAAAAAATACTTCCGTAGTCAACTATCAATTTATTATGAAACATTATAAAAAGAAAAGTCGCGCTTAGGACCACTAGGCTAACGAGAAGGTGCTCTGAAGAATCAATATTAGGGCTCCAATCAAACAGCAACGTTGGTTTTACCCAGGATGCAATCAACCAGAGAGGCTTACAGTGCCTACAAGTTTACGGGCAGGATTATTCATTGATTTTAATTATTATGTTTCACCAAAAATAGGATATGTAACTATCATAAATCAAATACTTTTGGTAATCAGCTTACTGCAGTTGAAAATACGATCCGTTGAATAGCTGTCGATAAGTGTAAGTCATAAATGATATTTATTTTGTAATTAGGTTAAACATAACACTTTTGTTAGGATATTTATAATCTGTCTAAGTCTATGGTCACTAATGTCTATGCTTAGCTACGACGCACACTTCCTTTTCTCAAGATTAATAAATGACATGTAATATCTTCAGCACCGTCTTTTCATTCAATGAAGCCCTGCATACCTGCATAACATGGTGTCAGAAGTTCAGAAGCAGTTGCCAGAAGTCCAGGAAGCGTCATCCTGAAAAAGTGAGTCGTTACAAGTCATTGAGCCAGTAGTTAAAACGATCAAGTCGTGAAGTCGTTAGAAGCTAAGCATAAAAAATGTCTGCCCTGCCGCCGAGCAACTTCAGCCTCGACATCAACGCCTCTAATTTGCCATTGGCATGGCGAAACTACAGAACCAGTCTTGACATTTATATGATTGCCAACGATTTAGAAGATGAATCTGAAAAAAGAAAGGTCGCCATTTTGTTACAAACTATAGGACCGGCAGCTCTCAATATATTCTACTCCTTCAACACGAACATCGAAAAGATCACATTCAAGGATCTTCTTGCCAAATTTGAAGATTACTTCGCCCCGCGAGTGAACATCTCCGTCGAAAGACATAAGCTATTCAACCGGAAACAAGGCCCAAATGAATAAATTGAAACGTACGCCACAGATCTGAAGAACATAAGCATCCAGTGCAACTTCGAAAGTCTCGCCGATGACATTGTAAAAGACATATTCTCTTGGAATTTAAACTCGTCCTGCTCATTCATCAGAGAACGCTTACTAATTGAAAAACCTTCTTCTTTTGATGCCGCCGTAAACCTCGCCAAAACAATCAGAAACACCAAAGTACAAGCCCAAGCCTTATCAAGCCAAGAAGTAAGTGTAGTCGCCAGTCGTCAATCGCATCACAGTCGCCAAGATAACCGCAATCGCCAAGATAACCAAAGTCGCCAAACAAATCATAGCCACAGTCGTCAAAGAAGTTCCAGTCGCCAAAGAGATCAAAATCACCATCGAGGTACAACGTCGCCCAGGCAAGAACAGCAATCTTCCAAAATCTGCTCCAGATGTGGTCAGGTCCACCGTATAAAATGTCCAGCGATGGGAGCCATCTGTAATAACTGCCACAAGCCGAACCACTTTTTTAAGTGTTGCCGCCTCAAGCAAGTAAGAGTCTTAGAAGAAGAAAATAATATTGGTAATCCATCAGATATATATTTTTTAAATAGTCTATTCATGAATGAGATTTCAGTCAATCAGAAAAAATCTTACCATATAACTGTGTCTATAAATGGTAAAAACTTAGACTTCCTGCTTGATACGGGTGCTGACACCAATATTTTATCTTTCAACTCATATAAAAAACTTGATTTGCCATTGAGTATCATAAAAAAGAGTAGTCACGAACTCTCAACTTTTAGTGGTGAACAGTGTTGCCAGTCGGTCATGTCAGAAATCACCTGAAATATAAAAAAAAATGTAACCTTTTTGTATAAAAAATAACCTTTGATATTTTTTTACTGGAAAGGTATTATAAGTTGATAGAATAGAATATTAGTTGTATTGATTTACAGAAACATCGATGAGTATTTGAGCACTTGCCCGCATTTCCTGATTGATTCATATTGATCCTTTATGATAAAATTGAATTGATATGAAGATTAACGAGTATCGAAGTATCGCAAAAAAATTGTCCATCAAATGCGCGCGCACGTAATATGGACTCTAGTACATTTTTATATACTAAATATGAATTTCAATTTCTTTATTAGTTGTTATGATTCCATTGTTACAATTTAAAAATTATCCTCTAGTGGTTTGGTGGTGAAAATGAAATTACACAACAACTGTAGTAAACAATGTATATTGTTAATCAATAATAATTAATTTTACTTTAATTACACTCAAACCTACTATTGCCAGCCAGCTCAAACTTCAGTAGGAGGAGCTATGGTCGTGGGGAGCTAGAGATAAGCACAGGTACTGTTCCGTTTGAGGGTGATAATTAAATTCTACAAGTTCAGTATTAAGTTAGAATAAGAACCTTCCTTCCAGTTATTGAACTAGATACTAAGTAAAGATAAATGGGCGCCAGGGACTTGAAGAGTCCCAGATCCCGGAGCCGACGGAGGTGTCCAATATACTTCCAGATGAATGCGGAACGTCGAATCCAAGATCCTCAATTTAAATCTGATAAGGGCCGGTTTCCACTTTTGAAAACCGGACTAAGGTAACCAATTGGTTCTTACAGGAACCGTATGAAAATAAATATCAAAAGTAGAAGTAGGAATAAAAGAAAATAAAAAAAAAACCGTCCCGCCTGCGCTATCGCTTGACGGGTCCGCCAGCCGCACAGTCGTCTCCGTGAGAGGCTTCTAGTGGACTCGACGAACGGGTCTCGCGTCCAGGCCCCAGGTGCTCGTCTAGATTCTGGCAGCGAGACGAATCTCCCGAGGTGCCTCTCGGTTGGCTTGGGAAGAGAGCACTTGACTGCGAGATCCTCGGCTGGCTGGAAAGCTGTCTGAGCTTGCGCAACTAGGAATCCTGTAATAAATATCCAGGGATCACGACAATATCCTTTTAACAACCAGGGGAGGGCCTACAGACCACCTCCACGCACTATTACGAACAAATCCTTACCTTTTTAAAACATGGGATGAGATTTGTAGTTTCTCTTAAGCGGGTTCAAGGGTAAATGGACGCCAATTAACACCAACGCCCTTCTATAACAAGGCAGTCCAAGGCCAACCGGAACTAGACGGAGCATTTCTAAAATCTCCCCTCTTCTCGGGTAAAATGACTAGAAGATCAATATTACACTAAGACACTTAACTTTTGAAAATCACTAACAGCTGTTCAGAGTGACGTTTAAACGCTGAAACAATAAGAATCTTCATGATCCTGACCGAAAAACAAATTCTTTGTAATTTCAAATACCAAAACTATCAAGATCAAGATATTGATTGGGGTAATTAACTCGGAATATTAAATGGGGAAATTAAGAATCTACGACCTTGCTACATTATGCTAAAGACAATTCACAGATTAAAAATAGATTTATTTGACAGCGAACATTCCAGATAGAAGTCTATACTGAAAAAATGGATATGACTTCCGTTTACGGTTATTTAGTTTATTATGATTTTTATTACCGAAAGCTGAAAATTAATAAGGATTGTTCCCTACAATATTATTTCGAGAGTTAGCAATGTCATGTTAAAATATCGATTAAAACTACAACTGTGAATCGGCAACCACCAGATGTCGCCTCTAACTGACAGACAGTGACGTTCGACGGAATGACATTTGGAATGTAAACAATCCTAACTTGATTACAATATTATTTATCTAATTTATTATGCAAACCTGTTTAATTGGATTTATTGTAAGAAAGTGTTAACCGAAGAGTCTAGTGACAAAATACAGTTGAAGGAACGAGTCCTCCTATCAAGTGCAGGCCAAAGTCAATTGTACAAACTACAATGAAATAAATTACTTGGGAACCTCATTATGTACGACTAATGTTTTCAGGTAAATGCTACTTTACTTTCAAGAAACGAAGCTGTTTTATACCAACCCGTGGTAGGTACAAAAAATACAACGTAACAGTACCTCCCCAACCACCAGAGATTTGACCAACTAGGGCAAATCTCGACGCTGGCCCTCCAGCGTCAAAGTCTCCAAAGTACCAACCACACTTACAAAAATCTACAACATTCATGCCTGAAAACATGAATTGAGAAAGAAAAAGAAAGAATTATATGTGGAAGCCGGTCGAGCACCGGTTAATACACAACATCCTCTAAGCTGATATAAACTGGATACTTAGGTAGTTATGGTAGGTAATACACAAACCACACAGAATTTTGTCACACTTCAAATATAGAGTAACAAACCGCTCTATTAGGAGACATTGTAGTAGGCTTTGGTTGTCGGGTCTACAATTCCGCCCGTGTTTTATGGCTTATTTTTAGTTATCCATGAGACCTGTGTAATATAATATTTCCCCTGGAGCAAGTCTAATCTATTTACAAACATATAAAAGACGAGCCTCAAAGAGAGTATAAATATGTAACTAACTCCCAAAGTACCAGTTACCTAGTCTGACCTACTATATTTATATAGGAAAGACCACCCTACACCATCATACTTACTTACATACTACTTTCACATTCTAAATAAGAATACCGATACCTAAGCTGAGCTGGTACCCAAATAATACACTAAAAAAAATGTTACAAAGTAATGAAAATTGGCTAACCGTCTTCCTTAAAAGGAAATTGACGGTTATTCCGCCCCTGAAAAAAAAATACCAACTTAAACGTTTTCCATCATTGCAGCCTACACGCCCGCCATTACGGCCTCCTATCTCAGGACTATCATTATGCTGCCTTACCAGCAATCCGGAGATTAATATCCCCAACACAGATGTCAATCCTGCCACAACCACAGACTAACAACAACTTTTAAATAAACGCCTTCCCTACTCCTAAATACAGTTTACAAATGTGAACACAGTAGGAACCTGTGTACCACTACAAACCGTAAAGACAGTGAAAAATATAGTAATTTTCCTGTATTCTAGCACCGTGCACATACAGTCACCAATGCTAAAAATAAAAACCAGCAACCTCAAGGCATATACAGCCCTCAATGGTTACTTAACCAACTAATTCTAACTAATTTATATGTTAGTTTAAATTCTAATAAAATAAAATAAATTATTCCTGGCCACATGGTGATTTCAAATCCTTGATATGCCATGTGCCAAGGTTTTTACCGGAACTACAGCCTTCCAATTCATACACTAAGGGTGAAAGTTTTTTCCTAATTATACATCTCTCATATTTAGGAGCTAATTTTGCCATGAAGAACTTGGAGGCGTCACTCTGGGGATATGTTTTTTTCCACACAGTGTCGCCTACCTCAAACTCCGCGTGCCTCCTACTACTGTTATAATAACGAGCACTACGTTTATGTGATTTTATGAGCGCGTCCTTTACTTTATCGAAGATACTATCCAATGCCCCTAGCTGATTTGCATATGAACTGCGGGAAGCACAAGCTAGCGTGGGCTGTCCAACGGTATCTTTGCCGAAGACATCACCACTACTAACTGCCTCTCTGCCATGTACTAGGAAGAACGGGGTAAAACGAGTAACTTCATTTGTGGAGGTGTTCATAGCGAACTGAATCTTAGAGATGTTAACATCCCAGGATCGATGATCATCCTCCACGAGTATTGATACCGCGGTCATTATGGTACGGTTATAGCGTTCCACGGTATTCACGCTTGGGCAATAACGAGGTGTGAAGTGAACTTGAGGAATTTTGTACTTCTCTAGTAGTGAACGAATCTCATTACCCGTGAATTGCGTCCCGTTGTCTGCTATCACCGTACGGGGTATACCGTGTACCAGGAAAACGCCGTCTTCTAGTTTCTGCACTATAGCCTTACCAACGGCTCTACGTAAAGGAAACAGTAAACAGTACTTCGTAAAACAGCACACGACAACTAAAAGATATGTGAATCCTGCTCTAGACCGTGGCAATGGACCTACCAAGTCAATGCTTATGGTTTGAAATGGCTTGGAACACTCTTTCGCATCACCCAAGAGACCGGGGGTAGGTAATTGTGAGTGTTTATATGCGGCGCATGTATCACATTTACCAACGTAGCTAATCACATCCTTGTACATGTTAGGCCAGTAGTATCGGAGTGCAAGTTTCTTATAGGTTTTAAATACACCGAAATGTGGAGACAATTCGCCACTATGGTGACTCTTTATTAATTCTTGCCTATTTCCCTCCGGTACCACCTGCTTCCAATCATAGTCACTAGCCACACCGAATTTATTTTTTGCATAACGGTAAAGTTTACCCTCTTTAATAAAAAAATTTGGGCACGATCTAGGCATACTGACACATTTATCCCACAACCTTTTAAACCACTCGTCAGTGTCGGACACATTAATTTCCAGCACCGGAACGCCACGAGATAAGGCATCTGGAACCACATTGTCCCTGCCTTTGCGGTGTTCAATGGTAAAGTTATATGGTGATAACCGACAACCCCAACGAGCTAACCGACCAGAGGGATTGGTTAAATTAAAGAACCATTTTAAACTAGAGTGGTCGGTTATCACTTTAAACGCAGGACCGCCTTCCACGTAAGGACGAAAGTGTTCCACGGCGAATACCACAGCGAGGGCCTCACGCTCCGTTGCTGAATAATTGCGTTCCGCCGGATTAAGCGAACGACTGCAGTAGGCTATTGGGTGCTCCTCCCCATTTATAACCTGAGTCAGAGTGCCCGCTATCCCAAAACTGGATGCGTCACAATGAATCTCAAAAGGCTGAGCGAAATCTGGACAAGCCAATACTGGAGCCGACACCAATGCTTCTTTCAAGGTTGAGAACGCGGTTTCTGTCTCAGCCGTCCACTCAAAAGGCGGCGCTTTTTTGCTGGTACTCGTTAGTGCGTTTAAAGGGGCCGCTATCGAGCTAAAATTTTTAATAAAACGTCTATAGTACGAGGCCGTTCCAAGAAACATTTTCACTTCCTTACGAGTTGTAGGGGTTGGAAAGTTGACAATTGACTGAACTTTCGACGGATCAGTGTGTAAGCCATGCTCATCTACCCTGTAACCGAGATATTTTAGTTCTCGTCGAAAGAAACAGGACTTACGTAAATTAATCGTCAAATTAGCCTGCGTTAACTTGTCCAAAACCCGTTTCAGAAGCGAAATGTGCTCCTCGAAGGTCGATGAGCAAATAATTATGTCATCTAAATAAACGAACACCTTATTACCAAACTCCGGGCCGAAAAGTCTGTCCATTAATCGCTGTTGGGTGGCTGGGGCTCCTGTCAACCCAAAGCACATAACTTTAAAGTGAAACAAACCTCGACCGGGAACCGTGAACGCGGTTTTTTCTTTGGACGAAGCGGAGTCCAATTCAATTTGCCAAAATGCAGATTTCAAATCAATAGATGAAAGATATCGCGCGTCCCGCAACTGGTCTAAGATGTGAGAGACGTAGGGTAGTGGATACGCATCTTGCTTGCTAACCGCATTCAGCTTTCGACTGTCTAGGCAAAATCGCCATTCCCCATTCGGTTTTGGAGCCAGCAGAACCGGGTTATTCCACGCGCTGTTGCTAGGTTCCACCACTCCCATCTCTAACATCTCATCCAGCTGACGGTTTAGTTCCTTGAGACGTTCAAGTGATAAAGGATAATCATAATCAGCCTTTAAACGTTCCCACTGTTGGGACACAGGCCTCCTCTCTAGGAGAGGGAATGGGCCATAATCCACCACGCGGGCCCAGTGCGGGTTGGTGAATGTCACATGTCTTCGAATTTTTGGTTCTAGGACATGCCGGTTTCCTCACGATGTTTTCCTTCATCGTTTTGAGAGCAGTGGTGAAGAAATTAATTACACAAAGTAATGCGCCTGGCTGGGTTTGAACCCGCGACCTACAGGCGATAAAGGATAATAACGCTGTTTAATAGGAGGAACATCACCTGTGTCTATTTTATGACGCAACAGATGAGTACGCCCTAATCCTTTAGCCTCAAAGGAAACCTTTTCGAAATCTTTAATTAATAACTCCGCCTCGTTCTTTTGATCCGGTGTTAATTCGTCAAACGGCTGTAGGTGCCGAACCTCCGAGACGCATGCATGACCTCTATAGTTTTTTAAATATTGAAAAGGTAATTCCTTAAAAATTTTTGGTGCCAAATTAAAGGCTTTCCAAAAATCCACGCCAAAAATTAACGGTGTGGTAATTTCTGGAATAATATAGAATTTAATAACCTTAGTCACTCCCATGAGAGTCACTGGTAAAAATAAATAACCCTCCACGGGTGCCCGCGAATCGTTGGCAGTTACGATGCTGCTCAACTGTCCATCGACGTGAAGAGTCGCACCTGCCCTTATGAATTGTTGGCCAACATCAGAACCCAACACTGAAATGCAAGAACCCGAGTCGAGTAAACCGTAATAATGCTCATCGTATATAGAAACTGTTAAATGAGGACGCCTGTCGTCCGTAGTCTTATAACGAACTGTATCCACCCTTAGTGAAGTAAAGAATAATTTTAAAAATTTTAAATAGTTGTCCCAATCGGACTTATCAAAATTTTGGCTGTAGTTCCGCAAATTTAGTTTTTTGAAATGCAGGTAGGACAGGACTGAGCCTCCTGCTTTTTACTGCACGTAGGGCACGATGGTGCACGTACGCCCTTCTTGCCGCAACGGAAACACACAATTGCTTTGGATTTGCATTGTGATAACGAGTGCCCCTTAACCCTACAACGAACACAGAACAACGATCCAGAATCAGTTTGCACGGCTTCAATCCTTGGTGACCCTTTCGGGGTTTTGTATGCCAAGTCTGCTGCAACAAAAGAAGGCGTAGGTTTGGGCGGCTCGTGGAACTGAGCCCTGCTATGGAAACCTAGCTCCAGTTGTCTACACTTCTTTTTCAACTCGACTAGCGTGTTGACCTCCATCACTGACAACCCCGACGTGTATTCCGGTCTCATATTGAACTTGATCCGTGCTAAACGATCGTGTTCAGGAACCCTGTAAGAAAGCCTACTGTAAAGATTCTCCATGACTGCTATATAAATACAAGACAGCTCAGTCGACCCTTGCGTTCTATTTGTTATTTCAGAAAGGAGACGCATATCGTAATCAGGTGGAACGAAATCAGTGAGTAACTGCTTCTTCAGTTCCGCCCAACTACCAACCGTCGCTTTTATTCCCCGGTACCACAATAAGGCCCCGTCTGAGAAAAGATCTAGACCCGATTGATGTAAGGAGGCTTCGCTAATACCTCTGGCTTCGGCAAGCTCCTCAAGACGCTCAATAAACGTTTTCACGCAACCTGTACCGTCAAATTTGTGATCCAAGGATTTAACCGACTCTTTCTTGCAGGAAATGATGACATCCTTCGTCTGCAAATCTGACCGTACATTCGGTGTCTCCTCAGCGGAAGTTAATGACTGATGGAAGCTAGCGTTAACTGAATCAATTTTTGCTAAATAATCGCTAAGCTGCTTGTCAACGGCCGTATAATCGGTACCAAGATCAGTTGGTGGAGTAATCCTACTCAAACGATGAAAGAGGTGGAATGCCAAAGCTTTAGCGCGGTTAAATTTTTTGAAACTGGAGGGGAACCTATCTAACACTTCTCCAAGTTCTGCCAGTTTGGCCTTAATTACTAGTAGCTCGGTTTTCGGATCTAAATTTGTCTCCACTATATCGTCTGAACATACCAAGCGACTGAGATCCCTAATTTGGACCCGTAGTTCCTCTACGGTTGAGGCGGGTTTCGCGTCTCGGACCAGTACTTCGTATGTGAGCTCGTCTTTGCGAAGTAAATTAAATGTAATGGGTCGCTCCATTTTGTAAAATTTAAAAAAAAAAGTGAGATGAACTGAAGTAAAAACTGGCTGTCACAATCTACAATCTCGAACAATGTAAAAATGTTAACTATAGTAAACGCAGTTACATAAATAGCAGCCTTATAGAGTAAGTTTATATACTTAAGTTATTATAATAGTAGGTTATTATTGCAAGGATAAGAATCCAGGCTTTTTGTTTTCGGGTAAAAATCGAAAAATGTATACAGCAGCAAGAAGTGGTAAAAAAAGTAAAAGTAAATAAAAGTGTATAAAACAGAACAAACATATAAACATGAACCCGTTAAAATAGGATTCCGCGCGACGGCTTTTTTTTTTTAAATTAGAATAACTGGAAGGCTTTTTAGAAACAGTACTCTGGCTTGTAAGGTACAGCAATAGACGTAACCTCTATCTCTAACTAATACACACGTTGGTCGCCACTGTTACAATTTAAAAATTATCCTCTAGTGGTTTGGTGGTGAAAATGAAATTACACAACAACTGTAGTAAACAATGTATATTGTTAATCAATAATAATTAATTTTACTTTAATTACACTCAAACCTACTATTGCCAGCCAGCTCAAACTTCAGTAGGAGGAGCTATGGTCGTGGGGAGCTAGAGATAAGCACAGGTACTGTTCCGTTTGAGGGTGATAATTAAATTCTACAAGTTCAGTATTAAGTTAGAATAAGAACCTTCCTTCCAGTTATTGAACTAGATACTAAGTAAAGATAAATGGGCGCCAGGGACTTGAAGAGTCCCAGATCCCGGAGCCGACGGAGGTGTCCAATATACTTCCAGATGAATGCGGAACGTCGAATCCAAGATCCTCAATTTAAATCTGATAAGGGCCGGTTTCCACTTTTGAAAACCGGACTAAGGTAACCAATTGGTTCTTACAGGAACCGTATGAAAATAAATATCAAAAGTAGAAGTAGGAATAAAAGAAAATAAAAAAAAAACCGTCCCGCCTGCGCTATCGCTTGACGGGTCCGCCAGCCGCACAGTCGTCTCCGTGAGAGGCTTCTAGTGGACTCGACGAACGGGTCTCGCGTCCAGGCCCCAGGTGCTCGTCTAGATTCTGGCAGCGAGACGAATCTCCCGAGGTGCCTCTCGGTTGGCTTGGGAAGAGAGCACTTGACTGCGAGATCCTCGGCTGGCTGGAAAGCTGTCTGAGCTTGCGCAACTAGGAATCCTGTAATAAATATCCAGGGATCACGACAATATCCTTTTAACAACCAGGGGAGGGCCTACAGACCACCTCCACGCACTATTACGAACAAATCCTTACCTTTTTAAAACATGGGATGAGATTTGTAGTTTCTCTTAAGCGGGTTCAAGGGTAAATGGACGCCAATTAACACCAACGCCCTTCTATAACAAGGCAGTCCAAGGCCAACCGGAACTAGACGGAGCATTTCTAAAATCTCCCCTCTTCTCGGGTAAAATGACTAGAAGATCAATATTACACTAAGACACTTAACTTTTGAAAATCACTAACAGCTGTTCAGAGTGACGTTTAAACGCTGAAACAATAAGAATCTTCATGATCCTGACCGAAAAACAAATTCTTTGTAATTTCAAATACCAAAACTATCAAGATCAAGATATTGATTGGGGTAATTAACTCAGAATATTAAATGGGGAAATTAAGAATCTACGACCTTGCTACATTATGCTAAAGACAATTCACAGATTAAAAATAGATTTATTTGACAGCGAACATTCCAGATAGAAGTCTATACTGAAAAAATGGATATGACTTCCGTTTACGGTTATTTAGTTTATTATGATTTTTATTACCGAAAGCTGAAAATTAATAAGGATTGTTCCCTACAATATTATTTCGAGAGTTAGCAATGTCATGTTAAAATATCGATTAAAACTACAACTGTGAATCGGCAACCACCAGATGTCGCTTCTAACTGACAGACAGTGACGTTCGACGGAATGACATTTGGAATGTAAACAATCATAACTTGATTACAATATTATTTTATCTAATTTATTATGCAAACCTGTTTAATTGGATTTATTGTAAGAAAGTGTTAATCGAAGAGTCTAGTGACAAAATACAGTTGAAGGAACGAGTCCTCCTATCAAGTGCAGGCCAAAGTCAAATGTACAAACTACAATGAAATAAATTACTTGGGAACCTGATTATGTACGACTAATGTTTTCAGGTAAATGCCACTTTACTTACAAGAAACGAAGCTGTTTTATACCAACCCGTGGTAGGTACAAAAAATACAACGTAACACCATTTATATTATATGTAATCAACTATTTAGTGATCTTGAGAAATAAAATTAATAAGTACATACTCGTAAGTGTACAATTCACGAATTCTATTTTTGTTCTACTATTGCTAATGAAGCTTACCAACATGAAAAATTCTAAAACGAGCGTTCCGTTTCACGTTGCTTTTATGTAAAAAATTAAAAGTTAATTCTACAAATCCCGAAAAATCACCTAAAAGTAACCTTTTCATTAGTGTAACCTAAAAGTAACCAATGCATTTCAAAAATCACCTAAAAGGTTACAAAATTAACCTTCTGGCAAGACTGGTGGTGAAGTATTACCTACAGTAGGTCAATGTACTCTGTCTGTAACTCATAACAACAATGCATATAATGTTAATTTTCATATTGTAGATCCAGTTTGTAGAAATATTATTGGTCGTGACAGTTGTGAGAACTTAAAATTAGTCAAAAGAGTCCATAATGTCCAATTTCATGAATCAGTCAATGCATCACAACTTGTTGAATATAAAGACCTCTTCTCAGGAATAGGTTGTCTTAAAAATTATGAATGTCATTTGTCACTGAAGCCTGACGCTATACCATCTGTTGATGCCTGCCGTAGAATTCCATTCAGTCTCCTAGAACAATTAAAAGAAGAACTAGCTATGTTAGAAAAATATCAAATTATAGTTAAAGTTGAGGAACCTACTGAGTGGGTAAGTCCCATTGTAATCACATCAAAGAAAAATGGTAAATTACGCCTATGCATTGATCCAAGAAAACTTAATAAAGCTATTATGCGTCCACATTATCAGTTCCCAACTATTGATGAAATTAAATCCAGCCTCTCTGGTTCACAGTATTTCACAACATTAGATGCTAACAAAGGGTTTTATTTTAAGGGCTCAAGTTAGATGAAGCTTCTTCAAAGCTATTCCTATACCTTCATCACACCTCAGGGTAGATATAGATTCCTTAGACTCCCCTTCGGAATAAATGCAGCTCCAGAACTGTTTCATTCCATTATGACAGAAAGATATATATGATATCTCAGGAGTCAAAATCATGATGGATGATTTTTTAATTTATGGTCAACCAAAAGAAGAACATGATCTCAGGTTGAAACAAGTACTAGAAAGAGCTAAGGAATTAGGAATAAAATTTAATAAAGATAAGTCTATCATATGTAAAAGTGAAGTCAAGTACCTAGGGCACATCTTTTCTAAAGATGGTGTGAGAGTTGATGTAAACAAAGTCAAAGCTATTTGCAGTATGCCACCGCCTACTAATGTCACAGAATTACAAAGATTTTTGGGTATGGTCACATATTTAGGCTCATACATAGAGAATTTATCAGTAAAAACTTCCAATTTAAGAGCTGTCTAAAGAAAATGAATGGTCTTGGCAAGATAAACATAATGTAGAATTTAATGCATTAAAAGAAAATATAACAAACGCCCCAGTACTTACATATTATGATCCAAATAAGGAGATTATCCTGTCAGTAGATTCTTCAAAGATGCCATGGGTGCTGTTATCTGTCATGACAAACATCCAATAGCATATGCATCCGCTTCTCTCAGCCAAGCTCAGCAAGCTTACTCCCAAATTGAAAAAGAGCTATTAGCCATTCTTTTTGGATGCACAAAATTCCACCAGTATATTTATGGACGTCATACCACAGTGGAAACAGACCATAAACCTATAGTCCCACCCCCAAGCTAGAATGTCAATGATATTGTAAAAAAGTGATAAAGGCCACCGATTCGTTCTGCGTTTTACAATATATTCTGCTAACATCTTATCCATATTGTCCACTCCACTTTTGGTTTTATAATAATGTAAAATTATCTCTGGCTTTGCAGTTTCCTTATTACTTTCAATAACTGGTGACATGTGCATTGATGACAACATTACTGCTTTATTCTTTTTAGGTACGTAGGATTACATAGTTGCTTGTTTGCTAAAGGCGAAGTTAGAAGAATAAAATCACCACCCTCTCCTTGTGTGCTTGCATATTTGGAGGTAGAAACCGTTTTTTTCTTACCGTTCCAACCAGTGCAGTGTCATGTTCCACGAATTCAAGGAATGAGCCAGTTGAAGAGACGTAAAATTATCCGTAGTTACATTCAGTCCTGAATTTTTATATTTAGCCACGAGATCTAATACGGCGCATTCTCCAACATTTATTTGTCGATCTCATTTTCGACTTCAGCTTCTGACTCAACATCCGAAATATCCACCCTCTTCAACCGAAGGAACATAACCGTGTTTATTATCAAAAGCAACAAACTTACCTTCGTCACTGGAATATTCTGCTAATATCACTTGTAATTATGTTGAAGTATATCTTCGATCACGTGATTTTTATTTAGAAGTGCTCGCTCCAATATTCATATTACATAATTTTTATTTTTAAATTAAATCACAAAACAGAAGTAAACTCCTAAAATAGGAACAAAGTAAACAGTCAAGTGTCAATATAACAAGCACGATTCATTAAATGGATTCAGTGTTTCTTGCGCGCCGATAACCATGTACCGCACCCCACTCCTCCCCCCATTTAATCACTACAGATCGTCAATTGTTTAGCTTAACTAAAATGATAGTATTGGAAGTATGAGTAACGTTAAAACATATCTTAACTGTATGAAGGTACCCGGGTACCTCGTCACTCTGTTAAAGGTGTTTTATTTGTCACTCACATAAGGGTTAACATAATTTGGAGGGCTGTTTTTGGTGTGCTTCTTCTTATGTATGTATAGCCTCGTTGAGATCATCCCTGCAGCCAGGGTAAGTTGGTGGTGAAGGGGGTGGCTTTCTCTGAAAGAAGAGGATAATATTGGGTAAATGCATATGAAATTGCCGAAATTTCTGGTTGGGTCTTCACCAAGGTGGACTACTCACGTATTGCTCTGGTGGTTATGCAGGATCAGTGAGTGATCGCCAAATAGTTGAACGTAGAAACCTTGCAGAAAAATCTGATACAGGATACAGTATAATGACAGGTCGTGGCTTAATGTCCATCAGTCAACTTCCAATTTTTTTTTAAAGGTTATTCAAATTCCAGGTGTCTTGTTAAAACTTTGTAAAAAAATTAGCAAGCCAACGAGTTCATATAGAACGATTAATTGATCTGACAAAAACATATAAGATATTGACTAGTAATCAACGTTATTCCTGTTGTTGCCTCGTTCGAAGATGCTGAAAGTTACTAAGGTAGTATATTTCCATTTACCTGAGGGCGTCACATAAAGATTAAATCCTCAAAAATAAAAAAATACGCTCATATCGGAACGCTCCCATTCCCAGTTCACCATTCTATTACACTGGTCAACAAAAAAATTAAAGTTTTTTGTTTCCTATAATTTTTTTGTTGTTTCTATCTCAAATTGACGCGTATTTTTTTGTAATTTGGCAACAGTTTTTCTATAACAGCTTTTGTTTTTGAGTTACAACTAACTACCCTCATTTACTACTTTCATCTACATTAGCGTTATTTATTGGACACTGCAATATATTTTGTAGCTGTTTTCGATATAACTTCGTCAAGAAAATGTTGTGTGCTTAATCCCGACTGTTTTTGCTATATTTATGGTGAATATGTATTTGCAAAGTATCGAAAACCTATATCGGACTTTGTGAAAACTGCCTAACATCAATACATTAAAATAAAATTGTGTAATCAGGACAAGCCGTGGGTTCCTCATATTGTATGCCAAAAATGTGTCGTATGTCTATGATTGTGGTCCAGTGGAAAAATAGATGCAGTAATGTTCGAAACACCCATGATTTGGTGAGAACCTCAAAACCATCATGACGACTGCTACTTCTGCCACATGAGTAAAGAAACGGAACAGAGACCAAGCTTCCTGAGAACAAGCAAAATTGTTACCTATTTTGGTAGGGTTGTCACAATGGGTTGTGACAAATTAAACAAAAAATTTTGTTAAATAGTTTTATTATTCAGTATGATAGAATACTTTATATTACTCGAATGTTTTTCTTTTTATAATTTTAGTTTTTGATTAATTTATTGTTTCTTTTAATGGTGTGGTAAATAATATAACATTGTAGGAATATACTTACTAAAGCCATGCACGGGCTTATAATTTCCCGCGCTTAGCGGCCGTACGCGGGCATCGCGCCCTACCCCCGCGCACCGCCGCACAGTCCGGCCGGCGATCCCGTGACGTACAGACGCATTATTTTGTTTCTCCCGAGTAATTAAAATCACTGTGCCACGCATCACAAAACACCTAACCGTTATTAGTCTTCTTAGTAATTATTATCTTTTTAGCAATAACATAATTGCACCCCTACAAACTGGCGCTCCAACGCGGCCCGCGTAAGTACCTAACCGACGCGACGCGAACCAATTCGATCTACTAACGGTGATACGGTCTAGATTTTGTTGTGACTTTGTGATCTGTGCTGTGTAAATACGTGAACAATGCCTCGCCACAAAAGCAAGATATACGATGAAGACGTCGTGAGCGACGCCGACGCGCCGGCGTCCCCGACGCGCGCGCCGCTATCGGCAGGGCAGCTGACGTCATTCATGGAGGCGTTCGCTCAGGCTCAAGCGGAATCGAACCGTCAACTGGTTCAGAGCCTGCTGGCTACGTCGGCCATCAACTCTGCAGCTGCACCGTCTCCACCGCTGTCTTCGAAGCAAGGTAACTTCGCGCGCTTTACGGCCCGATTCAGCGGAGAACGCCGTGACTCTGAGGTACTCGAAGCTTTCATAGATTCGATTGAAATATACAAAGAGTGCACATGTATCAGCGACGAACATGCGCTTCGAGGACTACCAATGCTGCTAGAAGGGGAGGCAGCAGTATGGTATCGCGGAATAAAAGCGGCCGTAACATCATGGCAGGATGCGCTTCAAAGATTACGCGCCATGTTCGGTGTGCCCCGGCCTCCGCACAAGATATTTCGCGATATATTTGCCAACGAACAAACCGAGGAACGAACGGAGATTTTCATTGGTCGCCTTCGCGCGCTAATTTCGAAACTTCCATACAGAGTTCAAAGTGATATGGAAATCGATATGATTTATGGCTTATTACATCGTCGTATAAGAAAACGTGTAACCCGCGAATCTATAACAACTGTGGAAATGTTAATAGAAAAGGCGCGAAACATCGAAGATTCATTGTCCGAGGTATCGTACGACGCGCGCCGAGTTGCCGTTAGCGCGCATGCGCCACAGGAGACGCGGACACCGGCGCGGCTCCGGCACAGTAAAAATATGGAACAGTATGGAAACTAAGCCCATTTGTTGAAATAATTACCTACGCTCCAGTAGAGAGTTAGGGTTGTCACTTTTAATGTTTGTAATAAGTGTTTTATAGGAACGAAGTTCTTTTACATGGCTTGCGGTAGGAGTTGACTGGGAGAAATACTCACGCGAAAATGCGGTAGTGCATGTTATTCCATGCGACTTTCTTCTTTGGTCAAAATGTAAATAATGCCATAGAAAAAAAAAATATTTACAAACTGAATATTGTTTATCATTTCTACGCCATTTTATTCCATTTCAATTATAATATCTGCCCTATTTGATGAAGGATTTCTGTGAGTATGTTGAAAAATTATTGTTACTAATTTTGTGAAGTAAGTTCCTATGTGTATGTTTCGAAGGGTAGATTTCTTTTGCCAAGACTAGAATATAATGTTGTCGTCAAATTATAGTCATTTATTTTTTCATACTCATAAGAATTCATTTATTCTATATGTTATATAAATTATAATAGAACTAGCGACCCGCCCCGGCTTCGCACGGGTGCAATGCTTATATAAATATACCTACTACAGAATGCCCTTATAGTATACAACGTTCACAGCTTTTTTGACATGTTTTGACCCCCGGCCGGCCGCGGGTCGGTACCGCCGCGGCGGCGCCGCAACAACTACGTCCCTGCATTTTGTAATATCTTCGGAAATATTCACTTAACTTACATGCTGTAAAAAGCATATTGATCTATAATAAATGCACAATTTATTTACTTAATTGGATAAGGATTAATGCTGTATTGTTTAAAATCACTTCGTATATAATCATTTTTTAGTAAAGGATAAAAAATGGTTATGTTGGTTTATCCCTAAGAGATAGACATATACCATCGCAGACTTTTTGTTGAACTTTTTAAGGTGGACAATACTGTAGTACATTATTTCTGTCTATCTCGTAGGGTTCAGCCAGCGTTTGCAATATAAGCGCAAAAAACGTGCTTATTTACGACATCACATTAGAAACCTCTAAATTTATCAGTGTTTCTCTACTATATTATGCATGTATTATACATATAAACCTTCCTTAAGAATCAGTCTATCTATTAAAAAAAAACCGCATCAAAATCCGTTGCGTATTTTTAAAGATCTAAGCATACATAGGGACAGACGGCGGCAAGCGACTTTGTTTTATATTATGTAGTGATATAAATTATAATCAGTATTCGGTATAAGGATTTAATACTAGTATTAAAAATCTCTTGAGCGCTATCTAGAGAGCGTAAGCAAAAAGTCATAGCCATTATAATAGTGTAGGTATTATCTATGAACACGGCACCCGCCACTGAGAGCACCGCGAAGGTCCCTTAGGGACCTCGTAGATGTGCGCGTCTGTGTGAGTGTGCCGTTTCGATCGTTTGTTCGTAGTTTCTGTACTGTTCCATATTTCTACTGTGGCTCCGGCCTGCGCCGCCGCCCGAGAGCGCCGCTGCGGGCGCCGCGTCGTGCGCAACCGCTGCCGCCGCGTCGACGAGTGGGACGGCGCACGTGCCTACTACGTCATCGGGTTCTACGGGCAGTGTTTCGACTAATGTGGTAAACAATACAACGGGACAAGGTAAAAAGTTGTTTTGTGTTTATTGTCGTAGAACGGGACACACGCGCGATAGTTGTAAAAAAGTAAAAGACAAAAGTGATAATTCTGGATCAAACATTAAATGTTATGGTTGTGGTGTAAACGGGTTTATACGGGCAAACTGCCCTAAATGTAGTTCAAGCACGAAAGAATCCTTTTCTGTGTGTGATTTTAAAACGTTGAACCCAACTGATAAGCAATCTGATAGTGATAAGATTTATTGTAATTTTGATCTAGTTGATAAGGTGTCTGATAATAGTCGTAATGTTGATTTAGTTAGTTATAAGTGTAATGTCAACTGTAATGCGTTGCCAATGAGTGAAATATATAACTTATCCGCGTCGAACGTATGTACTGACGGTTGTCCGATACTTGATATCGAAATAAGCGGTCACCGCGGTACGGGGTTGATTGATACGGCCGCTAAGCGTAGTGTGGCCGGTTCGAGTCTGTACGCACTGCTGGGAAAAATTAAATTATTCCTTTCGTAGTAGTCTGATGTCGGTGAAATTTGCTGATGGCAAAGCTTATGAGCTTAAGGTTTTACTTGCGGATGTTGACGTATTACTGATGGGGTCAACAATACCTATTACTTTTGTTATTTTTCCTGACGCAGTAAATAATGACACCTTACTTGGAATAGATTTTTTGCGCAAAGCCGGTATTGTTATTAACGTTTCGAACAACACGTGGTTTACAGCTGATCGACCTCAGGTCATTCACCCTCTGCGTTGTGAGACCGAACGTAATTTCGTAGGGTACGCTTCTGCGGAGATTTTACGTAGTAATGAGGGTACGATGCTGTCAATTTCAGAGAAGGAAAACCTCGCTCAGCTGCTGGAAGAGTATGGAGATATCTTCAAAGAAGGGGGAGAACCTACGCCGTTCGCGGAGCATCGCATCGACTGCGGGGACCACCCGCCGATTGCCGTGCCGCCTTATCGACTCACGCCCGCTAAGAAGGCCATCATGGAAGCGGAGATCGAGAAGATGTTGGCTGAAGGTATAATTACGGAGTGCGAATCTCCGTGGGCAGCACCAGCTCTACTGGTACCGAAGAAGGATGGTACTTACCGGTTCTGCGTGGACTATCGCAAGCTGAATGCCGTCACTAAGAGCGATTCGTACCCGCTACCGGTGATCGATGACCTCCTCCAGTACACTGGTAAGAGTTGTTTCATGAGTACTATTGACCTTCGATCTGGGTACTGGCAGGTGAGAGTCAGAAATGAAGACCAGGATAAGACTGCCTTCGTATCCCCGTTGGGAGTTCACAAATTTACGCGTATGCCCTTTGGACTTCGAAATGCGCCCGCAACGTTTCAGCGGTTAATTGATAGGTTTCGGTCAGCTTCATCTCTTAAGGATGTGACAGTTCTCGGATACATTGATGATCTGATCATTATATCCGGATCATTTCGACAGCATATCCATGACTTACGTGCGGTATTCGACCGCTTACGCGTTTTTAAATTGCATGCTAATCGAGCTAAATGCACATTTGCTAGAGAGAGTGTCAAGTACCTGGGGCACGTTATTACCACAGAAGGAGTGTCCCCAGACCCGGATAAGGTAGCTGCGGTTTTGGATATGAAGGAACCAGTCAATGTCAAGCACCTAAAGTCCTTTCTACAGAGTTGTTCATGGTTCCGGAAATTCATGCCAAAGTTCTCCCAAGTTGCGCAGCCACTGACTATGCTCACCCGCAAGAATCAGTCCTGGCTGTGGGGTGAAGAACAGGGCAAGGCGTTCAGAGAACTAAAAGGATTACTTACCTCTCCTCCAATTCTAATTCAACCCGATTATAGTATGCCATTCGTTCTCAGGACAGATGCCAGCAACTACGCACTGGGCGCGGCTTTGCTCCAGGGGGAGTCACCGCGGGAAGAGAGACCCATCGCGTACGCCAGTCGCCTGCTGAACTCGGCGGAGCGGAACTACTCTACCACGGAGCGCGAGGCGTTGGCAGTTGTTTGGGCAGTTGAGAAGTTCCGTGGATACATTGACGGCCATCCAGTACATGTCGGCAGCGACCATCAGCCTCTAAAATGGCTACTTACCTTGAAGTCACCTGCCGGTCGTCTCATACGATGGGCCATGAAACTCCAGTCCTACGATCTACAAGTGAACTACACTCCAGGTAAAGCAAACGTTGTTGCTGATTCACTCAGTCGTCCGCCATGTGAGGAGGCAGCTCGAGTTTCCTGTGAGGTTTGCACTGTGTTCGTCGATCCACCCCACTGGGATGCCGCTACGCTCCGAGAAGATCAGCTTGCAGACCCCGAGGTGGCTAAGATAATTAAGGCGCTGGAAGGCAAGGATGAATTAGAACTTACCCGATGGACGGATAGGGGATATCATACGTGCAGAGGTGTATTATACCGGTACACAGAAGCTGAGACTGAAGAACCACAGCTCGTTGTTCCTGAAAACCGTCGTAAACAGGTACTGGTTGAATGTCATGACTCAGCTACTTCTGGTCACGGTGGTTTAGAAAGAACCCTGCACCGCATAAGTCAGAGATTTTATTTTCCTGGTATGCGACGATATGTGGCGGATTATTTGAAAACCTGCGTTGAATGTCAGCGTTACAAACCTTCCAATGAGAAACCTGCAGGCTTGTTACAGACTCCAGTTCCAGCCCAGCGCTTTGAAGTCTTGGCTGTTGACTTGTTTGGACCACTTCCGAAAGGAGTTAATGGAGAGAGGTGGGTGCTGATAGTAGAAGACACAGCCAGCAAATGGGTAGAGCTGTTCGCTTTGTCTGACGCCACGGCTGAAGCATGCGCTAAGGTACTGATTGGAGAAGTTTTCTTACGCTATGGTGTTCCACGACGCCTCATATCCGATAACGGAGTACAGTTTGTTGCTGATGTGATGCAACATGCAATGTTCACGCTTGGTGTGAAGCAGAGTCTCGTACCTCTTTACCATCCAGAGGCCAACCCGGTCGAGCGCAAGAATCGGGATCTGAAAACTCAGCTGGCAATTTTGGTAGAAGGACACCATCGACTGTGGCCGGAGGTCTTGCCTTTCATTCGTTTTGCGTTAAACACGGCATTAACGAAGGCAACCCAACACACACCTGCTTATTTAACATTTGCCCGTGAACTTCGCTCGCCTATCGCAGTGCAGAGTGATCTTCGTACTGTAATAGAGGCTGAAAACTATGTTCCACAGATAACGCCATACCTGTTGAAGTTAGCGGAAACACTCAGCAATAGTAAGGAGTGCATCGAGCGTCAGCAAGATCTCCGTAAGGCCGTCAAGGACCGAACCAGAAAGTCTGACGAACTTGCCGTTGGAGACCTCGTCCTGATGAAGTCGCACGTCCTCAGCAGTGCTGCTAAAGGCGTGAGTTCCAAGCTAATGCCTAAAAGGGATGGCCCTTATCTTGTGCAAAAGAAGGTCAGTCCAACTACTTACCTTTTAACGTTTCCTGGATCACCAGATGAAATCATCGGTAAATACCACATTTCTGACTTACGGAGGTATCACTCACGAGATGGTGAATGCCCTGAGGTTCCGCAGCCGGTTGCCCCTAAACGTTCTCGTGGTAGGCCTCGTAAGCAAATCGTGTCTTAGCTGATGTTTGACCAACTGTGTGGGCACTGGTTTGGTCAAAAGGGGGAGTATGTAGGAATATACTTACTAAAGCCATGCACGGGCTTATAATTTCCCGCGCTTAGCGGCCGTACGCGGGCATCGCGCCCTACCCCCGCGCACCGCCGCACAGTCTGGCCGGCGATCCCGTGACGTACAGACGCATTATTTTGTTTCTCCCGAGTAATTAAAATCACTGTGCCATCACAAAACACCTAACCGTTATTAGTCTTCTTAGTAATTATTATCTTTTTAGCAATAACATAATTGCACCCCTACAACATGCTAATAACCGTTAAAGAGTTCCCTCGTAAGGAGACAATTCTGGCTGCAACAGCAGTTCATGATAAAAATCGTTCTAAATTATCAAAATTAACACACATAATTCCTACATACCTACTACATACCAACCCACTCACATACCTACAAATGTTTAATAAAAGCTTGTAATAACAATAAAAAGGTAAAACACACCGTGTAGTACTACTCTCTTCTTATTAAAAATGATCACACAATAAGATACTTGAAAAAATAATAGTCAAATTTGTACTTACCTATTGTGAAAGTTAGAGAAAGTTAAAGTATGATATATTTTTATTTTTTTCTAGTATTATTGTACAAACAGTACTATAAACAACCATTATTAATAATTGTAATGTACACTAGGATCCAGAGGTTGAAATTAGGAAAGAACGAGTAACACCAAATTACACTGAGATCGGCTCGCGGTAAGCGTGCACGTCTTCTCTCTCCAGCGGTCGGTTGGCAACTGTCTAGTTTGTGGTAGGCAATGCCCCCACTCGACCCCGTGTCACCGCGCGTACGCTACTCGAGACGACAGAGCCGCTGTCTATACACTACATCCCTCCCTTGTTATTGTTTTATATATCAAGAATATAATAGAACACTCTTTATCAAGTAGATACACCATATTCTCATTTTTCATTTTTTTTTTAACTTATAGTAGTATCTCTTTTATCTAGATGCTAGACGTAGTGTATAATATAATGAGTCTGTCAATAACAAGATATTTTAAAGCACCCCTAAAAACTTTGCCAGAATTCTAGATTTTGCATCTATATAATTGTCACGGGGAATTTTAAAGAGCCTTTCTTTGTGAGCTTCGTCGAAAATAATTGGACTAGAACCTCCGTGAAGGTCAACGTCAACAATAAATTAGTGGTATCCGTTGACGTAGATAGGTATCATTCGATCTTTACAGGTTTTATGTCGGCTTCAAGTAGATAACCTAGTACCTACACGAAACAATGAAGTTATCATTGGTTTTAACTTGAGAAAAAACCTATCTTCTTCGATCCATTGGTTGACTTCCAGCGTAAGCAGCCTTCTATTCGTACTGGTACAGTGTGTCACAAATATTTTTACAAGTTAGAATTGTTTTACGTAAGTGTCTTCTCTTATGATAAATACCCATTATGACTCAACATTCCGTGAATCATGCTATTTATAAGATTACATTTTCTGCGGTTTCGCCCTCTTATGAATTGAAAATCATCGTCCAAACAGCTCAAATGTTCCGACGTTATAAAATTATAGTGACTTCTACATTTATGATAATGTGTGAGTAGGAGTAGGATTAGACGAAAGTTGTATTTAATAAGAGTCTCAGAGCTAGGTATAATTACAGCTTATCTTGGTGCCCGTAAGAGTTCACAAACATTTGAATTAACAAAAGGGTAGTAGGTTGATATTGTTCTGATGTTAAATTACCTAAATAAATGAATCAGTACCTACAGCATTAAAACAGAATACTTGGTTTGACTTTAACCATAGAGCAATGCGGAGAGGAGTAGCCATTGCGTTTTTTACCGATACAAAACTGTCTGTCATTTTTTGCGGGGGGAAATCACACATTCTCAAATTCTCACACAAAAACAATTGTCTGTCACTACGAAACTCACACCATGTCAATAAAAAAATACACTAACAATTTCACACACACATTTAAACAATCCGTGTCCTAACAGTATAATAATATGACGCAGCTACACTGACAAGTCCTTACAGCCGTAGTTGTAACAACTGTCGATACACATTATCGATAAATTCAAGAACTCGGTTAGGGAAATTAGGTTTTAAAAGTTATTCAAAGGTAGATATTATTATTATCGACTTTATTTATTATGTACTACAATAATCATCATATAACAAAAAAACTTACATTTCGTTTTTACTAATCTATTTAAAAAACCAGTGATAAGATACTGATACAGAACTATCACTGGTTTTTAAAATGGATTAGTTTTCTATAAATATGACGAATACATTTTTGGGGGTTTGTTTTTTTCATTAAGAAAGAAATTCTTGTATCAGCATATTTTTGCATTATTAATCTTGCTAGTTCCAAGTTATGATTTGTAAAATCGTTTTCTTGTGAATGGTAACTGATTGAGGGAAACAAGTCTTTACCAATGAACTTTTTTAAGGAGCGTGTCACGACTTCATGTGTGGTACAAGATCGTGTAGGTTTATTGTCGTCACTTAAATGTCTTCTTATTTCTTTTTCACAAATCCGGCATAAAAGTATTACCTCTTTTGAGGCATACAGTAACTTTCCTTTGCTTTTCTGGTGTATTAAGCTTTTTTCATCAATCGGCCCAAGTAAACCTTTGATGCACGTATTGCATTTAATTTGTTTTTTTGTCGAGAAAATAACATATCCCGCTATATACTCCACAACTTTTTCTGCAAAAGGGGATAAAAAAGTTAGAGATTCAATCTCGTCAATCAAATCGTCAGTAAAATTGGTAAAATTGACTTCATCAGTAACGTCACTGCTATTGTACTGTCGTACGGTTGAAGCATTAATTTTTTTCTAGTGCAGATGTGCAATTCAGTATTGTAATTTTTTCCAATGGAATGCAGTTCGTTCCGTTTCCCGTTTGTGTTAAAAATAATTAAATTAATCCCATATAAAAAAATCAAGTCGAAACACGAAGGGACTCAGAAGGTATAGGTACCATTTTTTATGCCGTTTCCCATACAAAAAAATCACGTTTGGTGCCATAGCTCTCAATATAAGATTCCGATAAGAAAATGCTTCATAGGTTTTTACAGCTTATAAGTAGGCCTATACGATGGAATGATTTGTTTTTCAAAAATTGACACATGTATTTTTGAGTTGCCTATGTCCCTTTGCTTGTATGGCGTCGATCCACTGTGAGGCGGCGTGATCGAGCTACGCGTAATCATAGTCGGCGAGCGAGCGGAGGTGGGGCGCGGGTGTGCGGCCCAACTAGCGGCACTCGCTTTCTCAGAGACCACCGCGACGAACGACACTCGAAATAAATATCTATGTTTGTCCGTGACAGTATCTACACTAAAGACCTGTATCAACGAATGGCAATACACCAGCCAATAATTTCAAATACCCCTTTATTTCCTTCCCAAGATTCCCAACGAGCAATTCAAACATTGGTCCTTCTAGAATCTCGTCAGTTATTTAAAAAAAGTAACGGTCTTGGAAGAACACTTCAAACTCGAAGATCATAGTTTGTAGTATTTAGCGGCGACAGTTCCTGCAGAAGTCAGCAATATCTTGTCGAAGAAACTAAGCATAGCTCCCGCACACGTCCAGAGAAGAAGTTATCTAAGGTCGGCCGTACAACGGACTTCGGACACGTGGACATTTCGAGTCATCGTCAAGGACAAAGATGAACTTGCAGCATCATAGTTTATCCTATGGGTGGAACTCCTAATCAATGCATTTCATATAAAAAAATGATGTTCCTATACCAGTGTTAACAGTGTTTTATTATTTTATAATACACATACCATCACGCATGTATTCCCCGAAGGGAAAAAAAGAAAATAAAACACGAAAAGAACAATTATATTTTAATGCAAATAGTGCTGCTGGTGCACGCCTATAAGTAAATAATAAAACCAAATCATTACAACATATTTTTTTAGTAATTCAGCTTACCTATCACTGGGTAATTTCGATAACCAGGTTTACCCCGAGTGTTGTTACAATTTCTACCAGTTACATACAATCTCATATTATAAAAATTATAAGAGACAAGTTATAATTATTGATTAGCGTTCCAAGGCGATATTTAAAATATATACTACTGCTACTTTTGGTAGTAATTAATACGTTACAGTACCTAATAAAAAATATTAATGCAATAATAAGATGCCAATTACTTTTTTGGTTTACTTTTATGTTTTATAAAGTATGAAAGTTCAACAACAACAACAACAACATGACACAAAAAATCAAAAAAGTGCAAAATAACTTTAATTTCGGAACTCGGTGTTTGTGGTTGCTTTTTCGTTTTTTGAACACCGACTTCGGAAATTAAAGTTATTTTGCACTTTTTTGATTTTTTGTGTAAAAGTCGGTTGTATTTTTTTGTAAAAAGTTTTTATTTTTCACTTTTTAGTGGTGCCTACACCCCCTCCCCTCCCCCACCTAAACGAACCAATCACATTGGTGTAAAAAAAACTTTATTGTACACCTTGTAATAAAAACAGGAAAAAAATTATAAAAACAAGTGTACAATGGGCGGTCTTATCGCACAAGGCAATCTCTTACAGACAACCTTTGGATGGACAGAACGAAAGGAGATAGATTTAGGGCTGTCAGTGTACAATCGTTATAAATAATACTAATTAGACATAATAATATAAAATACATAAATAAAATATAATATACTAATAAATATCAAATAGGCATATAGATGAGAAAGGAGCGGAAAAATTATAGAGAAAAGTAATGCTCCTTCACCATTTTTTTAAACGCTGGTAGCGTTTGAGCACGTTTCACTTCTATGGGTAATTCATTCCACAAACGAGCTGCTTGCACACTAAAAGATTTATCGAAGAAGGAAGTGGAATGCATACGAATACTTAATTTTAGATTTTCCGATGATCTCAAGGACCTAGAATGCGTGTCACAGAGGAACTGAAAGCGTTCTTTAAGATAAAAAGGGGCAGAAGGATTAAAGAGCACATTATAAAGTAGAGAAAATATGTGGGCATTCCGACGAAGGCGAATAGGAAGCCATTTGAGATTAACACGAAATTCAGAAACTCGGTCATACTTGCGCAAGCCAAATATAAACCTGATACAGAGATTTTGAAGTCGCTCAAGCTTGTCCAATTGGTCTTGGGTAAGATCAAGATAGCTGGCATCTGCATAATCCAGGATAGGGAGAAGAAGAGATTGTACTATCGCAACTTTAGTGGTAATGGGAAGAAAATTGCGAAGGCGCCTTTTAATGCCTAAGTAAAGTATGTAACAGTGTCAAAATTGTCCTCTAGTAAATACTCGTTATTATCTACAAAAACTAAACTTACAGTTTTTACGATAGAATCTGCAGGAACAATATCAATATCATTTTTTCTTGTTAGAAAAAAATTCAATTTGGGAGTTATTACAGTTTTCAGAAATCGGACTTTGTATAGGAATTCATCGTCTTTTTTAAGAACCTCAAGTATAAAACCTACGTAATATTTCCATTGTTTTCTTTGGTAATACCGGACAATTAATATTTGCGAACAGGTTTGATTGTCAGTACATTAACCATTGTTGTATGGTTAATGTAATGACAAACAAGCAAATGACTCTGAGGCAGGCGTATTATTAACCATTTTTATTTTATTTTATTTTATTATTTTGAAAATTTTATTTTTTTATTGTAACAGAATGAATGAAATAATGTATGATATGATCCTAAGGGGTTGAAATAAATGATATTTGAATTTGAATTTTGAATTGTCACAACATTGTCGTTGATCCTAACATTATAGGGGTTGAATTTTAATTCATCATCGACATGTGTTTTAGGAAGTGATTGTGAAGTACACGGCATATTCGCATTTTCTTTCTCAATATCATTGACATTATATTTTTTTTTGAATATTTTACTGTCACTCAAGTTATAGCATGCAGTGTTTTCTTCACGGTACTTTATTTCGGACAAAACCACCACATTGTCCCTTTTAACCGGTAGGCCTTCTACTTCAATTCCATCTCCTTTTTTTTTGTAATTCAATGGCGACACTGTCAGAAATAGTTTTGGGTTCTTGGATAACAATCGTAGATAAAACCTCGATTTTTTTGTTGGGTCCATAGCGACGTTTAAATATACCAGTTTTTTCGTCTAGTTCCAAGTCATTTATTGTGTTTTTACTACTTGAATCTATATGTGCCTCTTCAACAAAATCGTTATCGGAATCTTCAGGCATAAAACAAGTGGTATCACTATCATCTGCGTACTAAATTTCTTCAGAGGATTCTGAGCTACTTGTATCTGTACTATTGCGTTTAAGTTTCTTTGGTCTATTTTGTTCTGCAGTAGTTTTATTAATGCTTTTAATTTCGTTTTCTATCTGATTGTGGTGTCTTTTGATTCAGGTTTAATAGTCTTGTAAAATCGTGGAACTGTGGAGAGAAACACATGCAATCCCCACTGCCGTCTTCACAAAAACAACTGAAGTCTCTGTATTTTAATTTCTCTTTGGTTATTAACTGATGGATTTTCATGGTTCCCTGTCAATGGGGTTAGTGTTTGAGCTATTGATCGTTCTAATAGTTTAATTTCTGGTGCCACATAAAAAGTCTGAT
Source organism: Hecatera dysodea (assembly GCA_905332915.2). NCBI lineage: Eukaryota > Metazoa > Arthropoda > Insecta > Lepidoptera > Noctuidae > Hecatera > Hecatera dysodea. Next base: position 2,156,708 of record HG995290.1, on the reverse strand, counting down.
AACGGTTTCTGTCGATTTTAGGACATCGAACGCAGTCTGGGCATTCGGTATATCTAATCCCTGACTAACTTTTTGGTCAAGAGCACGCTTTATTACTCCGCCTACACCGTCAGTCGCCCCCTTACCGTGCGATGCCTCGAAAAAATTCCAAGTACCTCCCAAGAATCCATAATCGTATATGTTTCGACTGAAAAGATAGAATTTTTTTTTCTGCCGATATTGAGTGGTCGGCCCGTCGGAGAAGAAATGATAGTTGTCACATTTTGGTCAGTAACTTTAATATAATTTAAAATTGGATGTAGATGTGCCCAAATTGTTTCGGGATTGTGCTGATTATCAGGCGAAATAGTGCAAAATGACATCGGATCCTTATTTTTGCGATAAAGTACACCTGTATGTAAAGTTACCTGTTCTTTGATGAAATGTATAGCCTGAACTTCTTTGTGATATTTGCAAGTGTAATTTTCCGAAAAATCTATGTGTATTAGTGTCTCGTTTTCTTTTAAATTATCTATACAAGTTCTGTATTGATGATACTGGTAATAAAAGTTGTACACGTGTTTTTTAAATAGGCACATCTGTTTATGAAACAATTCGATTAGGTCTTTAACTGTTCCTTGTTTGGTGGTTTTCATGACTTTTTTGGACTTCTTTCTGTCTCCATCTTTAGTATACTCATACTCCTTAAGTGCCCACACATTCCATTGTACTTCCGCGTCTTGATCTAAGTCACCACCGTCAATTTTCTTATCAGAGCATTCGACATTATCACCATACATACAATCTTTTGAATTGGAAGTTACAGACCATATTAGATATTACTTCATTTATATGATCGCTGTTGAATAGTCCCAGATACTTCAGTATATCGATCATAAATTGCATATTAGAATGCTTTATACAATCATAGGTGTCACGATTTCTGATTTTCGGTGGAAGTACATAAAACGGGCGGTACTTTTTAAAGTTACTGAAACTAATTCTGCCATGTTCCGAAACATATTTTGCGTGTAATGATTTAAGATTAACCAATTAATATCGAATTTGTTGCTTTTGCTTTTTAAATGTTCTGTACTGTTTCTTGCCTGCTGTAGTTCGAGTTACATCGTCTCTGTAATAAAATGATATTAATTTTCTTTGTAGCTCAACAGACTTTTTCTGAGACTCCCTGAATTTTTGGTGTCTCTATATTTGGTATTGTCGTATTTATGAAGTCCGTTGTTCTTTTCATTGGTGGATAGTCCTGCCCTGTCGTCTCTTGTATCACTTCTGCTTCTTGATTTTCTTCAGTCTTTTCGGCCTCTTTAGTGTCTTGAAATTTATCAGTCTTTTCAGTTATCTTTAATTTTTTCATTAAAATCTTGTAATCATCTTTCATCTTTTGAATTTTCTCTTGTTGACTCTCAATCTTTTTTACAAATCTCCTGAATGCTCTTTGCAAAGCTGTAATTTTTTTTCTAGTCGTAAATTTTCATTTTTTAATTTGTGTTCTATTTTACGTTGAACTCTGAGCAAAGCAGCATCCGAAATTGTTCCTTCATCGGATTTTACTGACACATTCAATTCCTGCGTCGAAGTCTGTGGAGATCTTTTCTTTTTTTCGTCTGTTTTCCATTTTATTTTTAACTCATTTATTTGTTCTTCTTTTAAATTAGCCATCCGATTTCTGTAATTCCTTTGTGTTCTCTCATTGTTCTGTTTTTTTGGAGCTCAAATTTTTCAGGATTTGTTTCCTTTAACTTCTTTCTATAATTTTTTTGCCGTTCCGCAGCTGATAGTGGCATGATCTATAGAAAAATAAAATGAATAGAGTTCTAATAAGTCTGTAAGAATTCTTGGGTCAAAGTGAGCACTTAATATGGCTTAGTGACAACTACCTACTACTGACTTCAACCGCTAACTTAGTTACTCCGATGGCATAGTTGGGACCGTTGTTGAAGACACCAACCCCTCTCCATCACTGTCGAGATCTGGTGGATCTCGACAGTGATGGAGAGGGGTCTCGGTCCTCAGTCCGTACCTGTTCATATGATATTAGACGAAGTGTCAAAAAGCATTAGGGACCACGTGAGCAACCGCCGTGGTTTCTCATGTATGCTGATAATATCGCATTGACGGATGCGGACAAAGGGGAAGCTGGTGTGACGTGCGAATGCTTTGAAGGGGTCGTTAGAGAATGGCGGTCTGAAAGTAAACGTGCCGAAAACCGAGTACATGGCACGCAGCACCACAGATCATGTACCTACATAATGGTGAAGATATCTGCGTACGGACCAATTTAAATATCTGGATTCTGTATTTTCCGCGTCCGGGGATATCAATGGCGACATCAGGGCACGCATAACTGCAGCGTGAGTAAAATAGCAAGTGTTGACAGGTGTCATTTGTGACTCGAAAATTAAGCTGTTTAAGCTGAAAGGACAGGTGTTTAAGGGTTGATTTTTCAATAGTAAGATAACTTTTATCTAAGGAATAAAAATGGCGGTTTGACAGCTTGTCTATAGAAAATATGTCAAATCGCTATTTTATTCCTCACATAAAAGTTATCTGACTATTGAAAAATCAGCCCTAAATCCATCATAATAGTTGTCCTTTTGTATGACAGCGAAGTGTGGCCAGTACTTGAGAGACATAAGAGAGAGTCGCGTGTCACGAAGATTTAAACAATGCTGCGCTGGATGTGCGGAGTCACATGGCATGACCGCGTGATGAACTCCCTCATTTGCGGCAGCCTTCATGTCCGTGACATGGCAGACGAACTCTTAAGAGTGTCGCCTACTCTGGTACGGCCACGTCTTGCAAATACCGGCAATTTACGACTCCGCCTAGTCCTGGCAGAAGGGGAAAACCTTGATGTTTTCAAGGAGGATATGCGTGCCAATGGCCTTTTAACTAAGGATACCTATTGAAGACCTTGCGAAGTAAAGGAGAAAAAGTAGGAAAGTGGACCCTGGGCTCTGGCTCCGAAGCCTTGTAGTTGAAGATACAATTGGGAAAACCCTCAGATGATTGAGAGTGTCCACCAAAATACCGAAATAAGTAGATAATACTAATTTCGATACTACTAAAGAACAGCGGCTGGTTATATGCATTTTTGGGTTTTGGCTGGTAGTGATACATATCGCTAGCACTACTAGCGCTATAACTAATCCCCAGCTATCATAATAATTATGTAACACCTTGCATTATTTTCTACCTATTCATGAATATGAACATCTTTTACTTTCGGAGCCGGAGTTTGAAGTCGCGAAAAAGAAAGTCAGCTGTCCCATACAAAAGTTCGAGACCTTACTGCATCTAAACTAAATGTATGAAACAGTTGCTCTATTCGTGATTTCAGTGATGCTCCCATGGTAAAATGTGTTCATGAGTCAGTACAGAGATGGTTGAAAGGTTAAAAGTCTTTTAAATATGGCTAGGCGTTCAAATAAGATATAGCCTATGGCACCCTTACAATTTTAACGGTTGAAACCTTAATTGTCAAAATCGGGTTATTAGTTTTGGTGCTATGGTGAAACATCCATACATAGCACTTACATACATTTATATACAAACATTGCTAAAATCATAATCCTTTCTTTTGGTTTTCGGCGTGTAAATAGCCATTTTTTAAAATGAACAGTAAAATGTTGTAAAAAGTCTATTTTTGCTTTATGTATAAGCCTTTACAATTGAATTATGTTACGTAACACAACATTTGTATCACGGATAACACGGAAGTATCACAAAAGTCACACAATTGTCATACAATTCTTGCGTTTTAAGGTTATAATTTCTAAATGTTACACAATTCCACCATTTTAGCTTCTAATACACGTAAAGTACACTTTTCTACGATGACTACATATAATGTTTTTAAAAAGAAACTATATTTACCTTACTTTATTGTTCAAAATCAATTTTATTTCCGGGTTGATGACAACCATGCAGCCACTTTCACGTCGAGTCATAGACAAACTAACATGGTGATTTCAATTTTTTATACTAGTTGACGAGCAATAGTGTTGCTATTTTTCAAATTAACTTTTCCCGGTTTTCGTTTTTAAAGTTTGGATAGTAAAGTGCATAACACAAAATATTGTAACACAATAGTGAAAATAATTGACGATCACTATTGCGTATATAAAACACGTTTTTATATATACTACTCAAAACAAAATAAGGGCCACAAGGTATTTTGTCTGTACCATGAAAACAATAAAACCAGTATACATTTTTTGTTTCCATAACGAAAACTAATGTTGTTTTTACCATGTAGACCAAAAAATTAATTCAAATAATAATTATTAAAAAGTGTATTTGCTTTTGAAAGAAAAAACACATTTTAGGTTAAAAATAAAAACAATTTTAAGTTACTGAAAACAAAAGAAAATACTCCATGCCCATCTTTTAATGATGGGTATGCCCTCCTCGTTTAGCTACGCACTCCTGAAGCCTGCTCTCAATCAAATGCCTGACATTTTCCATTGGAATCTCTTCCCAGGCCCTATTCACAGCGTTGATGAGTTGCTGTTGGTTGTGGATCTCCTGATTACCGTCTCTAACTCTTCGTTTCAACTGATCCCACATGTGTTCTATTGGATTTAAGTCCGGACTGTTCGCCGGCCACGGCAAGACTTGAATTTGAGAGTCTTCCAGTACAAACCGAGTCGCTTGAGCCGTGTGTGCACGAGCATTGTCTTGTATCAAGATGAATCCAGGACCCGCTCGCTGTGCAAATGGGATCACATGTGGTCTGACAACTTCCTCAATATACCGCTAAGCAGTAACAGTACCCTCATTTAAAATAGCGAGCTCAGTTTTGCCGTGTAAGCTTATCCCGCCCCAAATCATTACATTTGGACCACCAAAACGATCGACTTCATGGATGCAGGCTTCTGAAAATCTCCCGCCGCGTCTTCTCCATACTCTAAATACGCCGATCGTCGTTAAAAAATTTAACTTTGCATTCGTCTGTGAAGAGCACCATGCCCCATTTTTTTATGTCCCAGTCCAAATGTTGACGGCAAAATCTTAAACGATTTGCACGATGATTCCTGGTTAATGGAACACGGACAACTCGCCTTCTTGATGCCAGCTGGTCGTCATGCAATCGATTACGAATAGCTTGGTCACTGACACGAGTACCCGTTGTCAGCAGTAAACGATTTTGCAGCTTGCGGGCCGTCGTTGTGCGATCTCGGCGCGCACTTAATCGAATGTCTTGAGCTGTTGTAATGCGAACTATGCCCGAACCAGGTCTTCTTCTAACACTGCCGGTCTTTTGGAAACGATTGCATAGATTTTGAATAGCTCTTCGAGAAAATCCCAATTGCAAACTCACAGATCGCTGCGAATGACCTTCTTCAATCATCGTAACGGCTCTGGTTGCTGTCAGCGAGTCCATATGACGCCTGCGTGCTTGTGGCATATTGCAAAAGATGTTTCTGACTCGAGATATTAATGAACTCTGATAATTTCTAATAAACCAAGAAGCTAAGGAAAGCAAAACGTCAAAGAAAATGGAATCAAAATTTTCAAAAAGGATTTTAAATCAAATTTTATTTAAAATTGTTGCCAGCATTAGATGAATACTACAATTTTAAAAAGTTTAGATATCAAAGACTGTGTACACTCAATATTTTACTACTTTCAATATGTAAATGTTTAATAAATTACACCAAAATGAAAAAAAATACCTCGTGGCCCTTATTTTGTTTTGAGTAGCATATAAATTTCAACAATCATGGCTCTCATTGCAAAGTTGACTATCCACTCAACCAGAGTATCAAAAGTTTTTTTTTTCATATTAACAATAACAAAAAGTTTTATTGCTATTTCAAAAAGATATTTGTTTTTTCACAAAACTAAATAAGTCAAACAGATGGTTTATTTTTGGAAGGCAGGATTATTCAATAGGTAATGGTATACAAACACTTAAAACACATTTCACGTTATTTTTTTAATGAAATGAACCAGTACAATTTAGATACGCAACAAATGGTGCTAATTTTCACGGCCTCACCCCTATAAAGCTGAGTGTATTGCCAAGTTCTGTATTTAAGTTTTTGTTTGCTATAATAATGCTTTTAGATGAGCTATTTATGTAATATGCCGATTTTATTTCTTAAAGCTGAATAGTCATCATAAGCAGACCTGTTACTCAAGAGTGTTCGTAACCTTTTGTATAACACTGGTATAAAATTCCATTATCAAGCATGATACTGGATAATTTGATTCTATTCTCTTTTAGCTGTATTACACATCACATCTTGACAGTTATTCAGCTGCAATATAAAGTTGGTGTTGTTTCTGATATGAAGCATATAGGTAACTTAACAGAAATTTTGATAGCTTTTATAACTACTTTATACCGCTCTAAAGTGCGAAATTACCGTCATGTGCAGCTAATTGTGGTAAAAGCAATAGTAACATTCTTATGCAGAAGTTTGCTGGGTATTCACGAAAAGAAGACGTTTTTAAAGCTAGAAGAACTATTGCACCATTAGTTAGCATTTAGCGGCTAGTAGTTGACATATCTGAGTTCGGTGCTGCAATTGAGAGAGCTTGTGAAAAATGCTCCCTTTAAAAAAAATGCTAAAAACTACTCCAATTCATGGAAAAATAGAAAAAGAACAGGAGGCATTCGAAGCTAAGGCGAGGGAGTATTATATAGTTAAGGCAGTATTAAAACATAAAAAACTCTATTTGTGCCAAAAAAACGGCTGAGACAATAAGTTCTTCCAATTAATTTGATCCAAGTACTAATCAAGTGCGACCACAATCGATAGAAACGGGTTCCGTAAGAAATGACTATGAATCTACTTTGTTTGAAGATCATAAATCAATTCAGCCGTCTGATGATAGTGATGAGAGTTCCAATAATTTTGTAAAAAGTGAAACCGAATATGAAAATAATTTAATATTTCGTAATAACTTAAAACAATGGGCCATAAATAAAAAATATTTCTCTGGAAGCCTTAAAATAATTATTAGTTGTCGTCAATCAAAGATTGCCAAGAGTTTTGCCAGTAGACACGAGAACATCATTACAGACTAAGAGAAATATTGTAATAAAAAAATTGACGGTGGAGAATACTGGCACAAAGGACTTATTGAACCTTTAAAAGATATTATTAATTTTTAACCGACTTCTAAAAAAGGAGGAGGTTCTCAATTCGGATGTTTGTATGTTTTTTTTTTATTGTTTGTTCGCGCATAACTCCGTCGCTTCCCAACCGATTTGAAAAATTCTTTTTTTGTTGGAAAGGGTATTGAAAAATTCTTTTTTTGTTGGAAAGGGTATACTTCCCAAATGGTCCCATGAAAATTTTATCGAAATCGAACAAGCGGTTTTTGAAAAATCAACAAAAATCTAAAAAAATATCTACATTGTCTACATTGACGACCTTTTAGTTTACTCTGCATTGGAGCAGTGCGTTTTTTTACACTAATGTAATTGGTTCGTTTAGGTGGGGGGAGGGGAGGGGGTTTAGGTACTTTTTACAAAAAAATACAACCGACTTTTCCACAAAAAATCAAAAAAGTACAAAATAACTTTAATTTCGGAAGTCGGTGTTCAAAAAATGAAAAAAGAACCACAAACACCGAGTTCCGAAATTAAAGTTATTTTGTACTATTTTGATTTTTTGTGGAAAAGTCGGTTGTATTTTTTTGTAAAAAGTTTTTTGTATGGCTAGAAATCCCTGAATCTATACAATAAAATTTGAATTTTGATGGTTTACCAATTTTCAATACCTCGAAAAAGGAATTTTGGCCAATTCTTTGCAACATATACGAAAAACCAGAAATAGAGCCTCTTGCTGTTGATATTTATTATGTATCTGGAAAACCGAAGAGCCTTAGTCAGTATTTAGAAGATTTTGTCGCAGAAACTGAAACCCTTCTTGAAAATAGAATTCATTTAGTTAGAGAAAAAATAATATTATGGTAACTACATTACTAGCAACATTCATAATTTGGTACATATAACTGATGAAGTTCGTTAATTCGGATCACTAAACACCTTTAATTCTTACCCTTTTGAGAACTAACTGTACTGCATAAAAAATGCTCAGAGCTGGCAACAAGCCATTGTCACAAATAGCTAAAAAACTTAGAGAGAGCGATTGGAATGTTCATTCTAAATTAAATAAAGCGAAAAATGAAAGTACATGTGACGTTGCAAAACAAGAAATGTAACTCGCAGCGACATCTTTAGCGGACAAATGGAATCACATTTGACAGAGCCCATAGTTTAAACAACAGATGGCGCTAGAGATCGAACGTCTCTTTAAAACTTAATATATATCAAATAAGTAGATGTAAATTAATTAAAACACACAAAAATTGCATAAAAGCATAAAGTTTAATAAATTTAAATAATTAGGAACATGTCGGAATCGAGACTATTTAGTCTGTGGCATGGAAGCTTCTCGCAAAGGACTTCAATGTCAGAGGGGAGAAATGGTGGCGTCCTTTTGGACCGCAGAGGTCACAGAGAGACGAACAAATGATATTATAAAGGCACTTATTTTTTTCAACGGTGACCCGAAACCCGAGGGGTTTTCAAGTGCATTAAAAGGCTGAACCCTGTGAGTATTTCGTCCTCCATTTGTTTCCCATTCTGAAAGTCCAAAGGCACATGTATTTGATTACGGAGATTTTGTTCCAGGTCTGGCTGTTTTACTAGCCTGGATATTTGAGGTCCGGGATTGATGAATGCCTGAAGCCATCCGGAGAACGTGCATCGTTCAGGTTTGGCTCGACGAGATTTGAGACAGTGTGGCCGTCCATGGTACAGGAAGGCCTTACCAATCCGAAACCTCGTTGAGGAAACATCGCCGTTCCAGGTAACAGCAATCCTGCTGGACTTCTCCCGTAGGCCGCGTCTGTTCGTGGGTGCCAAGGTTTTTAACCTGGGTGCCATGCCAAGGGATTCTGTTCCACTAATTGAGTAGTCTTGATTGAGTAGTCCTAATTGAGTGGTTTTGCATTGAGTGAGTGAGACTTGAGCATTAAGTAAGTGCTACTTGAGCACTAATTGAGTAGTAGATAATTGAGCTGCTATTAATTGTTATGAGGGAGATGCATTAGACCTGTCTACTGGGTTTATTTTCATACAAAGAGTTAGGCCTTTTGTTAATGTGTTAAGTAACAAGACCAGTAATAACTTCCTTTTGTATTAAGTTGTGTCACGGGTATACTGTACCATAGTGAGTAGGTTTCTTAACGTGCACAGCCCTGGTTGGTCAATACCTTGCGATTGAGCTAGTGGTATTTAGGCGTTCACCTCGCGAATCCTTACAAGCGACCTGAGACGTTGTTTTGTAATATCTCATGTGGTGTACTTCTGTTATACCTTGGTACGGAGACAGGGTCTAACAGGGTTACACATCTTAGTATGTAAGTCTGGGAGGTATTATTTATGATTAGTTGCCTCATTCACTGTATTTCTATGCAAGGTGATACTTCTTTTTATAGTGAATAAACTTTGTATGTGTATTGAGGTATGTCTTTAATTTCAGTCTTTCCAGATATTTATGTATATATACCTTTATAAATTTACTTTCACACGGTTGGAAACTTTAGGTTTCATCTACAATCCATAACCCCTATAGTGGGGAACTGTGACGGATGCCGGGTGTGACATACAAACCAATATCCTGTCATAAAAACAAATTGCAAAAACAGAAAAATAATTGATTTTGGTGAGATCATAATTTCTAACAAAAGATAGGATAAGTATTTTATGACTAAACAAGAAGAAATTATATAAGTGGCAGAAATAACCGATGACCATAATACAGAGTACAGAATTGAAAATGTATCTGACATCTTCGAATTACCTATTAAGTCATCATATTTTAATATGTTTAAAACAGGTGTACAGAATGATAACCGTACAACAGAAAACAAGTTTCAATAGCATTAGCTATAAGTTTGTAGTAACTACATACAAGAATGAGCTTTATTTCATTCCTCTATTACATACATTAACAATTTAAACTGTTAACACTATGTTCCAATCGGGTCATGGTATAAATATCGTGCCCTTCTTGATCTCATGCAATTTATAAAAAATGTTAGATGTTTGACTAAATAATATAATATTTAAGTGAATTGTAATAAAACAATCATGTTAGTCAACAATCTTTCTTTTATTTGCAGTTCAAAAACTACTTGAGCATAATTTCCAGATAAATCTCTACCTATCAAACGATTAAACTAAACAAAGTATGACAAAAAGATACAAGTTATAGTTATTGAGTAAACGCAAGTGTGTTACACGGGATTCTTATTGACAGAACACTTAATACAATTCTAGCAACAAAAATCAAAATCATAATAAAGAAATTAAAAAATCTCGAAACCTAAATCTCCTCTTCATCTTCCTTAAAAATACTAAAAGTAATAATAATATAAAAAAGTGCCTTGTGTGCACTTTTCTGGGGATCATCTTAGATTAAGTTTCTGAATAAAATATTGTTTTTTTATAATGGAGATTCAGGTTTGACATTTTCCTCATAGGGCTCATTATTATTATGTAGGTTTGTGTGTTTATAAACTCTTTGTTTTTTCTTTCTGGATGGAAAATCATCAAATAACTTCTGCCGCTCTGGGCGGAGCGGAAGGGAGTGTCAGACTTACTGACTAAAACCCACCCATGATCCTTCTTGTGCCCTTTACGTTCCAGGGCCGCGGTGACTCTTTCGAATAAATTCCGCAACCCTAGCAGGTACTGACCCTATGGGGCCTCATTTTGTTCTTTAGGTTTAACGCCAAAGCACAGGCAACCAAAGATTAGTAGGTGAGACACAAGGTACAATGATGTCCCAACAATCAATTCCGAGAGCAATAAGAGAATTTACAAATGGTCTTAATTCAAATGATGTTTTGAACAAATGGCTTAAGTTGCCACTGACTCACCGATAATGAGACTTGACTTAAAAAATGTCTTCTACTTATTTTTGTTTGAATCTTATAACTACTGGCTACATATCTATTAGCTCCTGTATATGTATAATCGTTGTTCTTGCCACTCCACTGTCCTTTCCTTATCTCTCTTTCTATTCTTCCATTCTGCTCTGGTGTGCAGTTTACCCTAGTTTCATTAATTATCCCCTTCCACTTGAAGATCTATCTACACCTTTGTTTATAAAATTCCCTTCTGTTATCTGACCGCATTTTCTTGATTTTACATTAATGTTCCACAAACTCGACTATTTTATCTTTGGTTTCAGATTTATGGTTAAAAATATGAACATAGTTATAACTGCTGTAGTCGTCTTTTATTAATAGAAAAGATAAGGAAGCACTCAGAGGCTTCCAGGAGACCAAATGGACTTCTACGCTGCTTCCCTTGGATTTATAAAACATACTGCTCAGTCTGTCCTTCACTTTTAAAATTATTAGAAGATAAACATTACTTTACATATTTTAAATGTTGATGAGCCATACGCTCATGTGGTACAGACAAGTTTGTCAATGCTACATCACACAACTTAAAACTAATGACAATTTTTTTTTTCAAATCGATCAGCTACAGTAACAACTTAATCTTCTCCGTAGTACATATAACTACTATCCAACCCACATGCTAAGAAAAAAGGTTTGCTTTTAGTTTTGGTACAAAAATACATATTTACCTGTTCATGAAACAACGTGAACAACTCTTTACAATGAGTCATATGCTCGCTAGCACCTGAATCAAGAATGATCTTTTTATTTGGGAAACTTTAAATGCATTTTTAGTATACTAATGCTCAGCTCTACTCTCATTTGATATATTTTGTATCACGCTACAGTCTTTAGTTAAATGCCATACTTTATGATAAAAATGTAAAATTACCTATTTTCCCACACTCAAAACACTGTAATAGTATCACTTATACGTTTATTAGACTTCTTGGGATGATTACGACTACGCTGCGATAATACAAATGTTAATGTTGGTTCAGGTTCAGCATAACAATTATTCTCCTCTCCCGAAATTAGACTGAAATCCCGGTAAAGTGCTTATATTTGCCATTCGATTTGAAACATATCCAACAAAGCGGGTTTATTAATATTACTAATAATGCCACTACTACTAAAATTGACACTAATACTACGACTTCCATAAATGTGTCAATTCAAAGAATTTCACCTTTGCTTCCACCTGAAACATGGTCTATCCATGGTCGTTTGGAATTAAACACGCCTAATTCCCTAAATTCAGTCGAATTATAGCATCACCGCTGGTATGACCTTCTACGAAGAAAGGAGTGGAACCTATATAAAACCATAAAAGAAATGAAAAAAAAAATGAGTTGATTATAGAAAAAAATTAAAGTCAAGATGAGTCAGTATCTCCTACCAAAAAAAATAGGCTGGGATAGAAGAAAAATTAAGAAAACTTTTAAATCAAGGAACACATGGACAGGCTTGACTTCGTGAGGTCGATGACTTACATTTGCCACTTTAAAAAATAAAACAACTTTTAAATTTTGATCGGTGGTTATTATTTTATGTTTGGATTATTAATGGAGTTCTCAGGGCGTTAAAGAAACCTAATATACCGAAAAGGTTTATGATTACTTACCTTAATTTTTTTGCGAAAATCGTAAACGTAATTTTTTTTATAATAAACATTATTCACTTCATTTGTGCTTTATTATCTTCCTTTTCACCAAACATGTTTGTAAATCTACGGGTATAACGTACGATGTCTTAAAAATGTGTGATCCTCGATTATGTATGAAATAATTTGACGCAAAATCGCTTTTTTAATTATTTTTCCATTATTAAACGATGCATTAAATAATACATACTCATTCGAAAGAGCAGTCCGTCGATTAATAAATATTCGAAGGATCGTACAGTCGAAGTAGCGTTTGGCAATAAAAGGTTGTTTCGAAATGAATTCCATTCGAACAATCGTTCAGTCGACTTTCCATTAATCGAACATATCAATCTTATTATGAGCGCGTCGCTAACAAAAACCTTTGTTGTATAACATACAAACTAACCTTGGGAAGTTTAAAAGAATCTCCTATGCTTTCGCGTCGTTTTCTTCCCATTTAGCTATGTCATGTTTCGTGCCATCTAGCGATTTTCCACGACTGCTGTCCAATATTGGCAGCAGCCCTTTTGCACGCAATACCACGCTTATTTGGTACTTCCATTCGGTTTATTTTTTGTCTCTCAATCTCGTGCCGGATAAATCAAAATTTCCAGCGACTTCCATCTTGAATCAAACAAGTTCAATTTTTTCTTCACAACATGTCTGTCTGCCTCTTTTCTTCATGCCTTGGGCTCATTTAATAAAAACGCAGTGTTAGGAGGACGTAAAAGTATATTTTATTAAGTGAAAATATTAACACACCAAACTTACATCAGAACGCCATACTTCACTGAGATACAGAGACAATCAGAGACTAAAGCAAGTCTATGAAGGACAGATTATTATGTGCTTAAACGAAATAAGTTAAGTTCTATCATTATTATACGAAGCTCCTTCTCCGAGACAGATTTACATGTAGTAGCGCATCATCTTGCCAGGGCAAGCTCAAATACTTCAAATCTAAAAAATAAGATAAAACTGTTCACTCGTCGGACAACCCTATGTGGATATGTCATTTTGTTTAAAGCTCTACTTAAACAATCCTATTAAGGGAAGAACTTAAGTGGTATCATTTAAGCTATAGCCAATTCTATTAGTTTTGTGTTTTTTAAATAATAGGGTTTGCCCGAAAAATAGTGGATTTCAGTCACAATAAATCACCTAAAATCATGGAGATATGAGTCTATAGTACATTCGCGTTACGAATGTAGTGTCATCATTGCCGTCGGCCTTACCAATAATTTGTTTTTCAAATTACAAAGTCAAGTTCACAATGGCAGTTGAAGGCATTGCTTCGAACGTTTGAATTTAATACCACTGTGAATACATCTTTATCTTGCAGTTACACTGATGACTCACATGCATTCTTAACGCGAACGAACTATAGTACCAAATAAATGGTATTGTATGTATTATAATAGGTTTGTCTTAATAGATATTTAAGCAAACTAATTTAAAGAGATCACCAATAAATCATATATTATGTCACTAGAGACTGTCATAAAGTTAAAAAAAAAAAAATTGTTGTCTTCATCCAAAGTGCAACCAAAAGTGTCTACTACTTAATTTCCACAGGTAGTATAAATATATTTAAACAATTTTCTAGCAGAGTAGTAAATAAAACACTTATTAAAGTCAAAATAATAAATATTTATTGTTAAAAACAATAATCACTGAATAATCAGCGCTGGTTTGAACGGAAGCTTTATAGGTCTATGTTACATTTCTTGCAAAATAGGCACCAGGATTTCAAGAAAGAGTCATTCTGTTTCATGGAACTGTAACGAGAGTGAACTTAACATAATTTGGAGGGCTATTTTTGGTGTGCTTCTTCTTATGTATAGCCTCGTTGAGATCATCCCTGCAGCCAGGGTAAGTTGGTGGTGAAAAGGGTGGCTTTCTCTGAAAGAAGAGGATAATATTGGGTTAATGCATATGAAATTGCCGAAATTTCTGGTTGGGTCTTCACCAAGGTGGACTACTCACGTATTGCTCTGGTGGCTATGCAGGATCAGTGAGTGATCGCCAAATAGTTGAATGTAGAAACCTTGCAGAAAAATGTGATACAGGATACAGTATAATGACAGATCGTGGCATAATGTCCATCAGTCTATTTCCAATTTTTTTTAAAGGTTATTCAAATTCCAGGTGTCTTGTTAAAACTTTGTAAAAAAATTAGGAAGCCAACGAGTTCATATAGAACGATTAATTGATCTGACAAAAACATATAAGATATTGACTAGTAATCAACGTTATTCCTGTTGTTGCCTCGTTCGAAGATGATGAAAGTTACCAAGGTAGTATATTTCCATTTACCTAAGGGCGTCACATAAAGTTTAAATCCTCATAAATAAAAAATACGCTCATATCGGAACGCTCCCATTCCCAGTTCACCATTCTATTACACTGGTCAACAAAAAAATTAAATTTTTTTGTTTCCTATAATTTTTTTGTTGTTTCTATCTCAAATTGACGCGTATTTTTTTTGTAATTTGGCAACAGTTTTTCTATAGTGGCCTGAGTGGTGAGAATAGGATGTGGATTACCCACGTGGCATCCTTAAACTCCACAACAGGTGCTCTTTGCTTTCTCTAAGCAATAATTTAATACTGTGAATAACATGGTGAATTTCCTATGGCACATCTCTGATAAATAGTCAGCGGGGAAATACTCACGGTTGGCTTGGGAAGAGAGCACTTGACTGCGAGATCCTCGGCTGGCTGGAAAGCTGTCTGAGCTTGCGCAACTAGGAATCCTGTAATAAATATCCAGGGATCACGACAATATCCTTTTAAAAACCAGGGGAGGGCCTACAGACCACCTCCACGCACTATTACGAACAAATCCTTACCTTTTTAAAACATGAGATAAGATTTGTAGTTTCTCTTAAGCGGGTTCAAGGGTAAATGAACGCCAATTGACACTAACGCCCTTCTATAACCTGCAGTCGAGGTCCAACCGGAACTAGACGGAGCAGTTCTAAAATCTCCCCTTTTCTCGGGTAAAATGACTAGAAGAACAATGATGATAAATATTACACCAAGACACTTTGGAAAATCACTAACAGCTGTTCAAAGTGACGTTTAAACGCTGAAACAATAAGAATCTTCATGATCCAGACCGAAAAACAAATTCTTTGTAATTTCAAATACCAAAACTTGTCTTGATTGGGGTAATCAACCCAGAATATTAAATGGGGAAATTAAGAATCTACGACCTAGCTACATTATGCCAAAGACAATTCACAGATTAAAAATAGATTTATTTGACAGCGAACTTTCCAGATAGAAGTCTATACTGAAAAAATGGATATGATTTCCGTTTACGGTTATTTAGTTTATTATGATTTTTATTACCGAAAGCTGAAAATTATTAAGGATTGTTCCGTACGATATTATTTTGCGAGTTAGCAATGTCATGTTATAATATCGATTAAAACTTCAACTGTGAATCGGCAACCACCAGATGTCGCCTCTACCTGTCAGAAAGTGACGTTCGACTGAATGACATTTGGAATGTAAACAATCATAACATGATTACAATATTTTATGTAATTTATTTTGCAAACCTGTTTAATTGGATTTATTGTAAGAAAGTGTTAACCATAGTGTCTAGTGACAAAATACAGTTGAAGGAACGAGTCCTCCTATCAAGTGCAGGCCAAAGTCAACTGTACAAACTACAATGAAATAAATTACTTGGGAACCTGATAATGTACTACTAATGTTTTCAGGTAAATGCTACTTTACTTACAAGAAACGAAGCTGTTTTATACCAACCCGTGGTAGGTACAAAAAATACAACGTAACAAAATTTAGCCAAGAACCTCAACCTTTTAATCAGAAAGAACTAAATGACTTGGTAAGAGATCGAATCCAAAGCCTGGAATTCATTTGTTTTGGTTATGACCATGAGTAATGTCCTAGGCAAAAAGAAATCTGACGACTACGTGGAGCCTGTTGAGGCCATGCTATCGAACTTGAAAGAACTAGGGTGCAACTAGAGCATAAAAATCCACATCCTGCACTCGTATTTAGACCGATTTCCATAAAATCTGGGTGATTACAGTGAAGAGCAGGGTGAAAGATTCCAGGATTCAGGATCTTCGGAAAATGGAAGAGCGTTATCAGGGGCGGTGGGACTCACATACTGCTGGAATTTGCAACGAGATCTACCTGAAGTCGTTCATTCAAGGAAATCCTATAAAAGATCATTTCATTGTATTTAATCAAAAAAATATTTACATATAGTATTAATTTTCTGTATTTTTTTTTTGTCAAAATAATAAAACTGTATATTTCAAAAAGTTCTAGTATTTTTTTCATATTCAGGGCCATAGAAATACCTAATAACAGAGAAAAAAATAAAGGAAACATGACTTGTGTTGAGCAGTGTTATCTGTTAACTTCATTCGTTTCATATGTCACTGCGAGGCGTCACCGCTTCCGCTAAAATATTTTTTATTTAGTGTTTATTAGTGTTTTTTACAATTATTTATTTTATAAGATAATGGAAAAACAAAGACATGGACAAATAATTAAGGAAATTGATGAGAAAAATTTAAAAAATGGAAGAAAAAACCGAAAAAAGGTTAGTTACTGAAGCCAAGCAATGGCGCCAATTTACCCTACAAAACTTTGTAATTTTGCACTTTTTTGCTCTGTATGATTGTTAATGTTGAGAAGTAAAGAAAAATTACCCATAAAATGAATACATAACTAGATAGTTGTTGCTGTATTGATACGAGTACCGAACAACTTTTTTCGAGTGGTAGGTTGGCGGCAACCGAAAACTGCAAATTGACAAAAAAGTTGTTGCTATACTGGCGGAGTATCGAACAACTTAGCTCAATCCTGCACGCAAGTCACTAATTGTTGTTGCTATACTGGCAGAGTATCGAACAACTTAGCTCAATTCTGCACGCAAGTCACTAATTGTTGTTGCTATACTGTCAGAGTATCGAAAGACTTAACCTAATACGCATTAAGTGATCTTGCAATTAAGCCACTTTATTTTCTTGTTGTTGCTATACTGTCAGAGTATAGGACAACAAGGCAAAAGCGTAATATCCACCATTTTTCTGGATACAGGGTCTTCACGAAGCCGGTCACCAAGTGCTCGTTCTCGATCACGACACCAGTCTACTAGTGCTTGTTCCCGATCGCGACACCTGTCGCCAAGGACTCGTTCCCGATCACGACATCAGTCACTAAGGTGTTGGATCCGCTCACCACTTACTCGTGCTCGTAGCCGATCACCAAGTGTACAGTGCCACACCCCGTCTCCTAGTGTGCACATAATACAACAACCTGACAATCACAACATTGGTGAACCTTCAAATATCCAAGACTTAGGAATTTCTCAAGTGTTGGTAGATAAAGCCCCTACAACAGCACCAAATGACACAGAGCTGAATGGACAGTAGCAAGAGACTGGACATTGAAATTGATACTGATATTATACCTGCCATGTGCGCTGTGGAGGAGGAGCCTATAAATAGTCCTCCAGCTCACAATGAGATATGAACACCTTTTCTCAGTAAAGGTCTGAAAAAAGAAGACAAGGCTATGTTACTAAAAGAATATGCTCCTTTTCATAACATATCTGCAATGGTGCCCCCAAAATTAAATCCAGAGTTATCAGCTGCTGTATCGGAGCCGGTAAAGAAAAGAGATATAATTATAGAATACAGACAGAAAAATGTAGCTGCTGCCCTAGCAGCCGTTGGCCGTCGAAGAACGTCTTGAAAGAAAAATGGTGTTTTATTTATTCGAAATAAACCAATTCTGCTAATGTGAATCTGGAAAAACTCAAAAAGCATCCAGAGATTCGGCGTCGGACGTTGGACGTTCGGGAGCTTGCTAGACACTTGGGTTTCAACAAAATGAAGACCAAGAACCAACAGAGTGGAGGGGGGAAGAAAACTTTTTCTCAGAAGAAAATGCGACGGCCACCTCAACAACAGCGCGAACGGATTACAACCAACGCAAATGAACCTACACAAAGAGGTAGTCAGATTATCCTATTTTTAAAAGATTGGGAAACAATTACAGACGACCCTGTAATTCTTACTTGGGTGTCTGCATATACGTTCGCTTCGCTCGCTCAGTAGACTCCGCCACCTTCTAACCTAACCTGTCCGAGTCGGGGTGCCCCATGTCCCGAGCTCGCTTCGCTCGCTCTTGCATCCTAAGTTCTCCTTGTAACACTAGTAACTGCCTATTGCACATACTTACATGCAATTTGGTATAAACACATCACATTAGTTAAAGTTATTTATTTCATCCAAAATTTAAATTATGTCTAGTTATGAATGTAGTGACCGCATGTCCGCCAAATCTTCTCGCGAATAGGGTAGTTGACTAAAAAAATCTAATTAGTCCGTCAGATAGATTTCCAAAAAATATTGGACACGTATTTTTTCTTTTTTCACGTAAACAAAAAATGAAGACGATACAGAGCGTTGAAAACTCGTGTGACGTCACTACTCGCTACAATTTTTACCGAGCCGTAACGTCACAAGCCCCCACTCCTAATCTTTGATGCTTTGTATCTTCGTCAGTTTTTATAGATTTGATAAAGGAAAAAATACGTGTCCAATATTTTTCTATAATCTAACTGACGGACTAAACATAATCATATATTTTTTACTCAGGAAACATCCCTATTTCCAATAATTTTATGTTTAACCTGCTTGCAACTTCAGAATTAAAACTGCAATTTCTGAGTGTCGCATGTACGTCGCGAACAAAAGGTATGATGCAGGATAAAGTTGGATATTGCTCACCAGATATAATACTAGTCATTTGTTCCACAGGTCTTAAAATGCTTTAGGCACTCGTGCACTTCGATTCATTCCTCAGCACTGAGATTATTCGGACAGCCAGGTAAAGAAGCGATTGCAGCAGAAAGAGGTAACTCGACCTTATCGAGATGTTCGAGCATATAGTACACGGAGTTCCATCTCGTCAGGACATAGTGTTTTAGCTTTAAAGGTTTCATTTGCATTTGTTCCTGAACCTGTTTTAACTTATGTGCATATAGGTAACTATTGCTCGGCATTATTCAACTAAATGATTTCATAGTTCATTTTCCTTGATAGAATCAAGTTCAAAGTATGTGCTGCACAACTGTGGTGAAAAATATCCACAACAGCTTTTTTTTATATTAGCCGCGTTGTCAGTTGTAACGCAAATTATTTTGTCCAAATATTCCACTCGCTTTCTAAAATATCTTTCATTTCCTGAGCTAACTTTTCAGACGTATGGGCATCCTTAAGTTCTCTGGTAGATAATATTAAATATCTGAATTTATCTTCTATTGCTGTCGTAGGTCCACAAATCCGTTGTCAAAGCAATATAATGTGTTGCTCTAAGAATCTCTTGCGTAGCCTTTCTTGCCGTACAATATTGTTCCGGAATATTTTTTTCCGAAAGTATCTTCCACGAAGGTAGTTCGTAATTAGGGTTAAGCGCCCGAGTATATTCTAGAAAACGTATTTTCAACAATCTGAAGCGGTTGAAAACCAGTGCACACCATTCTCGTTAACGCTTTATCTACGTTTCTGGAGTTCATCTTCACAGCTTCTTTAGATGGAAAGGTCATCTGAAGTTGACGTTTTCTTGGTGGTGGTGCTTCATCTTTGCCCTGGCGGCCGAACGTTCAAGTTTACGTATGTTTTTGCTCTTTGCTAAAATACTAAAATAATTCAAATCTGGACTCATTTCGCAAACAAAAGTGCACAAAGTGATTGACTATTCCACTTGCAAGTGTAATTTTGTCTAAAAGTTATAATAAGTGCTAATTTGGAATCCTTTTTTGGTGTAAACCAGTGTTATCCGTTTGAAATTTTAAATCTGGAAAAGTCAAACGGTGAATGAGTGACAAAACATTTTACGCACAGTGCATGCGACCGTCGCGGTTACGCGGACCAAATAAGTGTCATATCTGCGCGCGGCTACGCCCAGTGACGTATACAAGCGCTCGCACCAAAGACTAATTAACGTAGACGGCGCATTACTTCCTACCTAATTCACACTGCCTCAGGGAGGACGTTTTTGACTTCCACTATTTATTTTTCACTTCTTTCACATTATTAATCTCTTCTGTACAACGTAAATTGCCCCGCTCACTTGATTCACGCGTGACTTGGATATGCATAGGTTGCATCATACACCGCCTACATCCCCGAAAATGGGGGGACCAGGACAATCGCAATCTGTTCCTGACATAGCATCAGCTTCTAGTTGCAAGGAGCCTGATGATAATATTACATTCAGGGGCAAGCGGCCTCGCATCGACGACTCGCCCAACAACCCCGCTATCCACAACTCATGTGCATGTCGTGAATTTAAGAGGGAAATACTGGAAATGTTGGCTTCCTGGAAGGCCGATTTCGATATTAAGTTGTCGGCATGGAAAAATGAGCAGGACAAAATGCTATCCGCACTGGTTAAGGATGTCTCTGATATTAAAAATCAATGTGTGACAATCCGAAAAACCACAACGGAGCTCGGAGCTAAAACTAGCATAGCTACTCCCCAAGTGAAAACGAGTGGGATAAATACAATTACACATGGGCAACAAAAGTATCCCCGCTCGTACACTGAAGTTACTCAACGTCGTGCGGCTACACCAAAAGTAGGCGGAAAGATCACCGATCCCTTGGAGAACGCGGCTAAAGGGGATGGGGGATGTTGATCGGGAAAATCCCGAGGCACGTCTGCGGGACTGTTCGAAACCCCGTGTCGTCGTGCCGGTGGCTGCCGCTGCTATTGACATCTCGATGGGCGACACAGAAAAGGATGGTTGGACGGAAGTTCGACACAGACGCTCCCAACGTTCACTCAGTAATGTGTTGCGTGGAACAGCGGCGCCCGGTACCACCAATCTAGAAGCCTCTGAAAGATGAGAGATACCTGCACCTCTTCTACGTTAAGCAGGGCACATCTGACAGTCAGGTACGTGATCACCTAACTACCATTTGTGGAACAGATGTTTGCACGGTCGAAGTACTCAAATCCCGAGGTAAATACGCATCCTTCAAGCTGGGTGTGCCCTCAAAATTGGCTGATCAAGTTGTGGCTCCTGAAAATTGGGCAGAAGATATTTGCGTTAAACCATGGCGCCGTAATTTTCGTGCTCGAAGCGATGAGACCCAATAAGCCCTATTGTGTACTTGCCGCTCCCGCCGCTCGTGGTTGTACTGATCGCAACGTCTATCTGCGCTTACTGTACCAGAATGTGCGTGGGCTCAAAACCAAGCTACCCATATGGAGATCAAGCTTAATACTGTCTGAGCATGATTTGATCGCCGTTACCGAGACAAACCTGGATAATTCAGTGGAGGACACAGAAATATCGGCTGGAGACTGGCGTACTCTTCGACGGGACAGAGTGACCACGGGTGGTGGTGTGCTGCTTGCTGCGCGGCCTGGGGTCAGCATGAATAGACTACATGAACTGGAGACGGCCTGCGGTGAAGATTTGTGGGCTAAGATCACAATTTATGGCCTAAATATATATGTGTGTGTTGTTTACGTCAAACCTAGTGCAACTGACGAGGATTACCTGGCGTGGTTTTGCAAGGTCGAGGACTTTATTCACAGTATGAAGGGTACTATAATTATTTTAGGTGACCTTAATCTAAAAAGTGCGTCAGTAAATGTTAATAATTACTACTGTTACTTTCTAAGCTTTTGTAGGCTGGTAGAGATGAATGAGGTGATGAATATGCGTGGCAGTAAGTTAGATGTAGTGTTGGCTCGGGAGGGCGCTGCGGTAAACTGTGAGTATGTCGAGGGTACAGAACTGGTTCCGATTGATCTGTATCACCCTCCGTTAGATATTGCTGTTACCATCCCAAGGCATAAAGTACATGAAAAACTTGACCCTAGCAATATTGACCGTAGCAAGGATTGGAACTTTTGTAAGGGTGACTACACATTATTGTTCGATCTTGTTCGCTCTGCTCCATGGCAGAACGTTTTTCGCTGCAAAGACGCGTCCACCGCTGCTTGTAAGTTTTATAAGCTGATGTACAATATATTTGATTCCTCTATTCCAAAGAAGACGAGAAGGACCACTGGTAATAAGCGGTACCCAGTCTGGTTTACTAGAGATATCGTAAGCGACACTCGACGGAAATCAAAACTCCATCATAAATGGAAACAATCCCGATCTGATGCTATATATGCTCAGTTTAGCGCACTGCGGTCGGAATTAAAAGTGAGAACCAAGGAAGCATATAGACTGCATTGTTCTAATGTGGAAAACAGCCTTGGTAAAAATCCAAAACTGTTCTGGCAGCACATTGCAAGCCTGCGATCTAAGGGTGGGTTTGAGCCAGATGTCATGCTTAATGGCAGGGTCTACTCAGGGGTCAAGGCTGCGGAGGCATTTGCTGAGTATTTTTCGAGCGTATTTCTGCCGGACACACCAGAATTGGACCCGAAATCAAACACGGTGAATAGTAAGGGAGGTAATTTTCCCCTACCCGTTTTAGTCCCTGCGGACGTGGTTAGGGGTATTTCCAAACTCAAACCCTGCAGTTCGGTTGGCCCAAATAACATCCCTGCATATATTGTTAAAGGATGTAGCAGTTTATTAGCAGCCCCTTTATGTCATATTTTTAATCTAGCTCTTCAGTCGGGCGTGTATCCAGAGCTGTGGAAGACTTCACGTGTTACTCCCATCCCCAAAACCAGTGACAAAACATCTGTCGAGGAACACAGACCCATCGCTATTTTATCAACCATTGCAAAGGTCTTTGAACATATACTTAACACTGTCATCTGTACACAAACTAATATACATCTTTCTGATGCCCAACATGGTTTTCGACCTGGTCGCTCCGTGAACTCAAATCTGCTAATTCATGTTGACTTCATATCCAGTAGCCTGGAATGCGGTAGGCAGGTCGACACTCTGTATTTTGATTTCCGGAAGGCGTTCGACAAAGTGGACAACGACGTGCTTTTGGCAAAGTTAGGGGCTATAGGCTTCTCATCCGGCCTTCTTAACTTCTTCGCCGACTACCTACGGGATCGCAAACAGTTCGTCCGGTATGGCTGCTTTGAGTCGAAGTCTTATTACACTCGCTCGGGCGTGAGTCAGGGATCCGTATTGGGGCCGCCCCTGTTTCTAATCATGATCAATGATCTAATTTGTAAGATTCGGTTCGCAAAATGCCTACTATATGCCGACGATCTAAAACTAGCTGCGCAAATCAGAACAGAGGTGGATTGCGAACTCCTACAAAAAGATATCGATTCCGTCTATGAGTGGAGCATTGCGAACAAGCTGTTGTTTAATATTAGTAAATGCAACGTCATGACTTATGGCCGAAGGTTGAGACCAATAAAATATGATTATAATTTGGGGGGTATAGTGATCACTCGTGTCACCAGTGTTAAGGACTTAGGTGTGACTTTCGACAGCAGTCTGACATTTAGAGACCACGTGTCTGCCCTTGCAAAGGAATCCTTCAGGCGTCTGGGATTTGTCTTGAGGAACGCTCGTGACTTTCGCAATCCCAGTATTGTTAAACTTCTGTACACCTCTTTGGTTCGGAGTAAACTCGAGTCCAGCGCCTGTGTCTGGCATCCACATACTGCGTCTCAGACAGTGATGCTTGAGAAAGTTCAGAAAACCTTCCTGAGATTTCTGTATCAAAGGCTGTACCATTACTTTCCATTCATGTACCCAACGAATTACCTTCTAGGGATGTTGGGCTTCAATTCGTTGGAGGTAAGAAGGGGCTTTGATCAGCTCATGGTTGCCTGTAAAACCCTAAGCGGTCGTATTGACTGCCCTGAGCTCCACGGACTTTTCTGCCGCCTATTTGTGCCGGACAAATACCTTGGGCACCGTCAAAGCCGCCGTCATGACCTGTTCGCAATACCGCTTTCTAGATCTGTTGCTAGAGCCGAATCCCCAGTATGTCGAACCCTAAGGATGCTGAACGCCCTCCTGACTGCCGACCCTGAATGTGATGTATTTGCTGATGAATGGAAGAAAATAATGCGTGCTTGTCTGGTGTTTTGTGAGAGACAATATGCGAGGGTGTCCACTGTTACATGTTAGTTTAAGTTATTTATGATGTTTTTTTTTTTCATTAATTGATTTAACCATTTATAATTTTATCCACAAATTGTATATCTTTGAATTTGAATTTATTTTTTTGTATTATTATGTTATTTGAATGCTTATTTTATTCTATTTTGTATAATTCTATGTTAATTAATGTAATTGGCCCTGTGCCGTTTTAATTAACTATAAATAAATAAATAAATAAATAAAATTCAGCGTCTGTGTTTGATTGAGATAGATTCGGGTTATTATCTTCGTTAAGTGGGGTTCCACCTACAGAACCAGAAGCTTCACTTGTATTACTAGGCATCACTTCACAGCTTAGGTAAACAGAGATCGAGTAAGAACGAGTTAACCTTACCTACTCAATAACACTCGAGTCAGTTTGACTCGCGAAATAGAATCGAGTCGGCGAGTACAAATCGATTCTTCCGGACTCGAGTACCAGAATCGAGTACAGCGTACTCGCATCATAATAAATTGGTATTCGAGTAGGCTACTCGTAATCGAGTCTGACTCGAATCAAGCCGTACTCGGCACCTTTCAAAATTGATGACAAATCCAAACTTTTGCAAATGATTTAATGCAAATTGTACATATTTCTCACATTTTCTTTTTGATTTATGGAAATACCGGCTATCACCTAAACATATCATAAAATGTTATTTTCTCTAAGGTAAGAACAAACTGGTTTTAGCTTTGTGAAAATGTGCTGTACTTAAACTATAAGGTAGAACACTGAATTCAAATAAGTGGTCATCAAAAGTAAACCTTTTATCTGCTATGCGTACTGAAAAATGGGCTTCTTTTAAATCTAAAGAGGTCATAAAGCAATCTTTTGATATAAGTAAGCAAGCTGTTCTAATATCTTCCAATTTAAAATGTTCTGTGTCTAATACTTAGCTTTTTTTTTTAAATTTAATATAAATCTATATGAGCCATTGGGTTTTGAAACCAAAAATATGGAGACTAGCAGTGCCCCGCGGTTTCACCCGCGTAGTTCCCGTTCCCGTGGGAATACGGGGATAAAATATAGCCTATGTTACTCGGGGTAATGTAGCATTGTAATGGTGAAAGAAATTTTGAAATCGGTCCAGTGAGTTTATTCGTTACATACAAAAATACAAATCTGTCCTTTTTATAATATTAGTATAGATATAAATTGATTTGGACAGAAAGAACATTATGAGACCTAAAGTAATTAGTATGTCAATTTGTAGCTTAAGTAATTATTTTGCTTTCTCTGAGCAATGTTGTGTTACAGGTTTGTAAGGAGGTGGAGAGGAAGTGAGAGTGAGGGGTAGACTTTCCCTGAATAGAATTTCATAGCCTTCAATCCATTTTAAAACGAATGTATCGCCGGTTATTTCACACAGTTGTTTCTAAAGTATTTAAGTTTACCTGCATGTACCTGAGTGTCTATCTGTGATATCTGGACTTGGTGGGTCTGACTTCTGACTTTTCCAGCATGCTTGTTCCGACCGAGATTGCCTCTGGTGCTGGTATTGTTGAGTCTAATGCCCGCCGCGAGCTCGTAGTTGTTGGTAATGCGGTGGGCCTCTCCAGTTTACCTGCTGCTTTTGGGTCCATGGTTTGAATGATTTATTTTACTGTTTTGTTGTTTTAATGGTGGAGCCTGCTTTTTGGATAGGTTGTGCAGCTGATATTTTTTCAGCACAGTCCGACCCAAATAATGTCTCATCTGATGTTGCGGTCCGTACAGCATCTTTGTCCACCTTATTAACACCAGCCAGTCGAAGTAGAGTCTGATAATGGATTGTGTGAGTGAATTTTGCTGTATCGCTTATTTCTTCAACAAGGACTTTACTGTTTGAGTTAACCATCAATACCTTGCTCAAGGATTCCCTCAGACAAATTATTAATATTTCCATTAAGTTTTGTCTTTGGCAGATTCTTTTGTCCCTTTTTAAACTAGTTTCTGACTGTTGTGTACTGTCGGATATTCTTCCATAACATCATATTTGACACACTCAGGTTTTTCTTATTTTACATTCACATCTCCCATTCACTCACACTCCATAGATGTGAATGTAAAATAAGAAAAACCTGAGTGTGAAAATAAATCTATTTTTTAATAATATATTT
Source organism: Hecatera dysodea (assembly GCA_905332915.2). NCBI lineage: Eukaryota > Metazoa > Arthropoda > Insecta > Lepidoptera > Noctuidae > Hecatera > Hecatera dysodea. The sequence goes on along the minus strand of HG995290.1, from coordinate 2,129,929 downwards.
TATAATTTATTTTTCTTATTTTTTTGATGACTATGTAGGTCAATCTGTTTTTACTTTATTGACTCGATCTACTCTTTACAATGTTTTATAGTGAATTGATTTATGATTAAAAAAAAAAAAAAATTGATTGAGTCAGGCGTTACTTTGCGGAAATCCATTTTAAATTTGAAAATGAAAATAATATATCTAGTTTTAATTTCCGCGAATATTAGTGGGTTGCAGGTATGCACCTCCCTCCCGCCCGCTTTATTTATTTATTTTATTTGGGAAAACCAACAGTTACACACTTTTCTTAACTAAGCATAATAAAACTTAAAACGTATAATAATTATATGTGTAGCTCACGACGTTATCCACATCTTATCACATCTATTTGTGTAAATAACCAACGGTGGCAGTGTATAAAAGGGGGGTGCCTTGTACTAAATTCTCCCCAGTCCGATCACGTTATTTGGCAAGCCGATCCCCTGGGTTGAGAAAGCTAAATATCTAGGCGTGATCCTCGATCGAAAGCTTACCTTCAGAGAGCACATTAAGACGGTGCGCAATCGTGCCGCATTCGCTCTCAGTAGGCTTCATTACATGCTGAACGCACGCAGCAAGTTATCCCTGAAAGGCAAACTACGCATTTTCACCACGTGCATACGTCCAATAATGACTTACGCGTGTGTAGCCTTCGCACACGCTAAGCCCCGCCAAATCCATAGGTTGCAGGTCATCCAAAACCGTTTTCTCCGAAAGGCTACGGGAGCCCCGTGGTACGTTAGAAATGAGCGTCTCCATGTCGACCTCCGTATCCCCACCATCAAACAATTCATGAAACGTATTTCCAAGCGTTTCATAGAGTCCGCTGAAAAGCACCAAAACCCCCTTATCGTATCGGCCACCCGATACACCCCCTCCCAGATCAGCAAGATCCGCCGACCGCGGCATACTCTTGTTGAGCCCGATGACCCCATCACCCCGACCCAAGAGAGTAGTAGGGAAACCAGCACTCTTAGGAAAAATAAACCCAGAACGCGTTCCGTATTCCGACCTCGCCGACGAGGTCCATCGCGACGCCCCTGTCAAAACCCTCCCCGACTTTTGCCTAACGAGCCAGCCCGCGCTGCTGAGCCATTAGCGTTAAATCCCCTAAATAATATCAATCAGACCCAGCCTGTCCCTTGCTGCCCCCCCTCAATGACCCCGCTAAGCCGAGGCCCGTGTCCCACAGGGGATGCCCTTAGCGAGCGGCCATTTAGTTTTTAAGTAGTTTTAAGCCCCGGCTGGGGGCCTTAGAATCTAAGGCAACCACGGGATTGCCCGGTTGAGCAGTAACCAGCCTTAATGTGCTGAACTGCGAGTAGTCCATTCAAAAAAAAAAAAAAAAAACTAAATTCTCAGTTGCAACTCAACGGTCAGCGAGTCAACACGTCCCCTGAGGATGCCTCGTGGAGAGGATGTACGTCAGGCTGGCCCGGCCCCATGGAATTTAATAATGAGATTGTTATCAATCCAATGTACCCGGGTATACTAATATATGTAACACCTTCATTTTCAATGTAACTCTTTTTAAAAGAAATTACGTGCACTTCTTAGTGGCCGGGCCAGCCTGACGTTTTCAGCCCGGCCACCTTGTTTCCCACTAATCTACAAAAAATACTGGCAATATTGTGCTACAGATGAAATGTACCCTATAATTTATGCATATGTAACACAAAATCGAATCCTAAAATGCAATAGCATACGAAATATTAGCGGTTGCAGGTGGCCGGGCTGAAATTATTTCGTTACTATAAAACAGTAAAACTGCAACACCTACCAAAAATAATACCAGTACATAATGAGATATAGAGATATAAAATACATGTAACGCTTTCATTTTAAATTATAATACATATTTAGAAAGAATAATCACTTGAAATTATATTTCAGCCCGGCCACCTAAAAGCGGTAATATTCCCTAAAATCTTATGCTAATTTGTACAGTAAAACCTGATACAGCTATGAAATGAAAGTTACATTCGTTTTGTTTTAGTCGTATACCTTTAAGCCTTCTGTTTGACTAGATTATCAAAATCTGAGAAACTTTCCAAAGAGTGACTATCATTTATTAACTAATTTCAGGACATTTGGTTTGTTGAGTGAAACAAAATTGGTAATTGTCATATTTTTTTAATAATCATTTTTGAAATTAGTTAGACAACATTTGTACTTATATTAATTAGGTACTATAACAATTGTTAATTATAAATAATGTAAAAAAAGGTTACACATTGATAATAACACAGTTATCAAAAAATTATAGTAATATCAATATTACCTTAACATCGAACATTCATTCATTCAGAATATTAGAAGATAATTTTTGGTTAAATACTTATTATACCTTGGTAAAAAATCACAGATTTTCATAATGATTTTTACATCAACTTTGAATTTAAAGTTTTGAAAACTTTCAATTAAAATTATGCTAATATAATTATTACAACAATTCTTAAATAAAGAGAGAACCATAGTTCTTTCAGTGGCAGCTAATGGAAATATAGCTATGTAGTATATATAATTTAACATAATATTAAAATCACAGCTAAAAATCACAATGTTAACTTGTATAATTAAACGTATGCTAATATAATAATCATTGCTAGCCTATATCTGGCATTTGTACTATAAGTATTTTGACTAATTCAAATTTAAATATATTGCTTATTAGAATCGATAAAAACGTACTAATCACTTGATTATGTTATTTAATCAAGCTAAAATGTACGTCAAGGAATGTAAAAATATTAAATCCAAATTACTTTTTTTAACACTAGACTGTAAATCGTCATAACACATCCACAGATCTTGATTAAATAAATGGCATTTATAATGTCCTAGATTTTCCCCCAATACTACATATTCAATAGCACCTACAATCACATAAATATTAGTTCTAACTTTGATAGATAAAGGTATATCGTTCAATATTATTTGATCTGTTCCATTTAAATCAAAAGATATAATATTCTTTACATTATAGCTGGACAAAACAGTGCCCGGGCAATCGTGTTCACAATCCTTCGAAATAACGTCTATACAAATTGAGTCTTCTAGGGCTGATATTCCAAATGTTTTAATTACGTTCATATTAATGGGTAAAAATGGTACTGTTCTTTGAAGTTGAAATGCACATTTTTCTTCGGTACATGTTTTTGTAAATAGAGCGCTATAAAATAATTCTAAAATCATTTGTTCAAACAAATTTGCGACATTGCATTCACAATTTATATCTATTGTATTTTTCGAGGATAGTTTGTAGTACTTTTTACATATGGTATTTCTTAGTTCGTATACTGCGGCTTCAGATATGTTTTTGTTACCTATAAATTGTATATAATTACATAACATATTATTATTATTTTCAGTCTGATCTATTTCTAATTTAAAGTTATTAAATGCAATATAACCATAAGCTATTAAATATGTAACAGCATCAAAACCACATGTATTTGTTAAAGTGGAACCAGTTACAATATTTCCATTTTTTATAAATTTTAACATTTTATAAATCGGTACGGTAACACTGGCTCTTCAGCTTGTCCTTTCCAATTTTCTACAAAACTTGGCATATCACTGAAAATAGAATCTTGAGGAAATAACCGTTTTTGGTGTGTTCTTTTTTGACGATTCTTTTTGATTTTAATCTTTCGCTCTTGAAGGGGCGGTGCCTCATTATTTTGTAGTTCACTAGCAGCGATATTAAGCTCTCCATTTAAATGATTAATATGTATGTTTAGAAATTCGTCAATCCTGTATTTTCTTACTTTAGTTTTGAGTAATAAATGTTTTATTGTTTTAAAATAATCCTCTGATGCACTAGACGATGGATTTTTGTTTTTTGAATTGTATAATGGAGCCATAACGTTTGACCACATGGGCAATTTTCCCAATAAACGTTTTAGAGTAGATATTAGAGGCGGATAATATAATTTGTTGGGGCGTTCACAAGATTCCTCTTCTTGTTTATTTTTACAAGCAACAATATTATCAAACCATACCATAAAATTGCTTACATCTAAAACATTCTCCTCATTTAGGAATCTTTCTTCATCTACGTAATTGTGTGCGTTGTTAGAATCTTTTTTATCAATTGTAATACCTTGAATTCTTCTTTTCAAATTACAGTGGGCATCAAAGCAAATTTTTGAATAAAATTTAGTTAAAATAACAGTTAACATATTTTCAATTATCTCTCTTATGACTACGATACACTCTGCTGTTTTAATGTAAAGAATACAACGAACAAAGAAAAATTTTACATTTTCTGTTGTATTATTGAAGCACGAAAGATTATGAATAGTTTTGACAAAGTGACTTGTATCTATTCGCATATATACTACAGGCAAACTATTTGTATGTCCCTCCAATGCACTGTAAGAAGCTTCTAAGTAATCTTTTGTAGATTTATATGAAGTAAAGCATTGGATTGTAGCAGCAATCAAAGCTGAGGAATCGTCCGTGATTATTTCTGCAGGAGGGATAATTCCATTACTGGCCCATTTACCCAACCAATCCGCAATGCTATTTTTAGTGTGAGAATCACTAAGCATTTGTGAAATTGGAATAGATTTTAAAAAGCTATCAGCAGTTATTAATATAACATATAAGAATAATCTTTTAGTAAATTTAGTCCCATTAGGTAACACAATTGGTTTAATTATAGAGCCTGTGGCATCTAATGATATGGTTGGTCGACCATACTCTTGAACATATTGTTTGTAATATTTTATTTGTTCTTCTAACCAGTAGTAAATATGAAAAGTTGGTTTCATTAAAATTTCCTGAATTACGGAAGAGTATGTTGAAGTATTTGCCATAATGACAACAGATAATATTTGATTGGTATGGTACCATTTCTGCTTCCTTGTTTCATGACGTATTTGGCGTAATGCTCCGACTGATGGCAATACAGGTGGTTCCTTATCTTGAAATATCATATCATGACTCGCTATTTGTTTTCTAACTATTGTTGCTGAATCAAATTTTAATTTCTTAGATAATGTTCGTCTTGAGTACGGAGTGAGTCGTATTTTTTTTAAAGGATTATGCTTAAAATTTGGTTGAAGTTGATCAATTTCACATAAAAAATCAATAATATGATCAGTCTTATCTTTATTTTGAATTTTCACTGTTGCTTGACACTGAGTGCAACGTCCGTAGAATGTAATGTTAGCGCCTTGAATAACATGTCTTTTAAATGCTACAGTACAAGGTAACTTATAAAACTCCCAGAGTTTTTTTCTTAAAAGACCGGACCACTTAAATTTGGGAATAGCTCTGTACGTCTGATATCTTGCACTAGGTTTATTTTTATCGTGTCGTTTATACGTATAACTTAAGGGTTCAATTTTCTTCCATTCATGAACATCAATTGGAAATTTAAAACTAATTTGATGAAGTAAGCTTGCTTGTTGAATAACTGGAGAAGACCCTGATGATGATGTTGACGAAATTATAATACTATTGGTATTATCTTCATTTCTTTTAATGAAGCACTCATCTTTTGCCCGAGGTGAGTTCTGGTTGTTTAAAAAGTTTCTTCTAAAGCTGAGATATAGTGCTTTTGGTGACATCACATAGTTTATATCTTTTGCTATGGTATTGTATATAATAGAACTATATCTTGTCGTGGTGATCAAGCGTTTATGTTTCTCAAATATTTGTTTTTGAGCCACAATATCTAACGCACTACGTTTTCCCATGGTGTAGGCACGCTCAACTGAAATAAAATATATTCATTTTAACTATGGTTTTCGTAATAGGTATTCATGTAGGCTAAATAACTACATTAATATTTATTTAAATACAAATTCCCTAAAAAGATAAGTGTATGCAGTAACATTTGCATGCATTATCAAGTATATACATAAATCTATTAAAAAATATTTTAGCACCTAAGGAAAGAAAGAAAGAAAGAAAGCAAAGAATGTTCATAAGAATCAAATTTACTTTCACAAAACTTATAACTTTTGGGACATTAGAAATATATAAGATAGAATAGAGATGGGGAGAGGGGCGCGTGTCGCGGGACGAGGAAAAGAATGCGGTGAGCGAGGGACGTGGATCGCTGTGGCAGGCCGTACAAGGGGGAGTTACAAGAAGCGCGGGTACAGACGAACACCGTCGACGGTTGCCTGATTACAATGAATAATTCACTAAAATCCAATATATAAATCTTACAGTAATTAATAAGAAACTGATTAATTATTGATTTCACGAAATAAATAAGTACACAATAATAATAAGTAAATACATAGGGTAGGTACACAACAATAAGATTCACAAAAACTAAACACTTACTGTTAGTAAATCACCAAAATTATTACCTATTGACTATAAACGAAAGGATAAAATATATTTAGTTGATGGCATTGTATGGAGTTTTATTATTAAGTAAATGAGTGTTTAGATTTACTTTACTTTACCTGTATATTTTTTTAAATAATTACTTAGCTACCCATTAACATTGTTTGTCGATATATTTTAATTTATCAAAACTATGACTTACCTTAAAAACATCACATCACAAACAACTACACTGCAACAACTGATCAAATTTTACACTCACAGTAATATTAAAACGTAAAATATTATGTCAGAAGTGTTGATAACTACACGGCTCTTGCGCATCTATTCTGTCTACTCGGGGAAAATATCTTACGACTTAGGTTGGGACGCGACACAGGCGCCGTCTAAAAATCGGTGGTAGCGTCTGTGAGCTATTATCTTTGTATGGTTATGTTGTGAAGCCAAAAACGGAGAAAATATATATAGGTTTAGGTATTATGTATCCAACAATTATTATGTGTGATTTATACTACTTAGTTTATTAATAAAAATATCATAGTAACGCATTTTGTTTCACTCAACAAACCAAATGTCCTGAAATTAGTTAATAAATGATGGTCACTCTTCGGCAAGTTTCTCAGATTTTGATAATCTAGTCAAACAGAAGGCTTAAAGGTATACGACTAAAACGAAACGAATGTAACTTTCATTTCATAGCTGTATCAGGTTTTACTGTACAAATTGGCATAAGATTTTAGGGAATATTACCGCTTTTAGGTGGCCGGGCTGAAATATAATTTCAAGTGATTATTCTTTCTAAATATGTATTATAATTTAAAATGAAAGCGTTACATGTATTTTATATCTCTATATCTCATTATGTACTGGTATTATTTTTTGGTAGGTGTTGCAGTTTTACTGTTTTATAGTAACGAAATAATTTCAGCCCGGCCACCTGCAACCGCTAATATTTCAATTCAATTCAATTCAAATCATTTATTTCAATTAAACCCTTTACAGGCACTTTTGAATTGTCAAGACGAAAGAGATGAAGCTATCTGCACGTTCCAAAGCGTAGATCTCTATGGAGAAGAACGTGCAAGAAACTCCACGGACACTCTTTTAAATCATGTTCTGTATTACATAACCTTGGTTACATCCTTGGTCGCTTCTATATGTGAGGACAATGCAAAGAAAAAAAAAAAGGAAACTATGAAAACAATTCAAAGTATAAAGATTAAAACAAGTCATTGGCAGTCAAGAGGTGACCAGTCTCAACCGACGGCGCCCGTTCACGAACATGACGCGTGTATCGGCACCATTTAGCTCAACCATTTTGAAGGGAACCGAATGATCCAACACACACGCCGCCATCAGCGAAACATTTAAGCGAGCATGACATGCTCTCAACTGCCATTTTAGTTCATGTCACAAAGTAAACCATAACTTATTACATGTAAATGGCTCCATGGTACTCACATTTACAATATTTGAAAATAAAATGCTTCTACATTATACAAAACTATGGTTTACAATAACCAAGCAACTATAAGTACAAAAAAAAAAAGAAAAGGAAATTATTTATTATCAAAATAATATTATAAAAGGCGAGCATCTCTTCCAAATATGAAATCCTAACTTGTTTACCCAAGTGGTTGAGGCTGTGGAGCAGGACCGGCATTTAGCCAAGCATTATTATCTTCAATGTAATCCCCCAACTTATAATATGCTTGCCTGCATAATGTGCGTTTAATACAAGATTTAAATTTCGTTTCATTCAGTTCTAATATATGGGGAGGAATTTTATTGTAACATTTTAAACAATACCCCATGAAAGATGTGGCTACTTTAGCTAGTCTGAAACCTGGTTGAACTAATTGATCCCTATTTCTAGTAGCATAATTGTGTCTGTCGCCTCGTTTACTAAAGAGATGTAGATTTTTTCTAACGTACATAATGTTTTCGTAGATATATTGACAAGGTACCGTCATGATGTTAATTTCCTTAAACAGTTCCCTTAGAGAATCGCGCCGGCGGAGATTGTAAATGGCTTTGATGGCTCTTTTCTGCAGAATAAAAATTGACTCGATGTCTGCAGCCCGTCCCCATAATAAGATACCGTAAGACATTATACTATGAAAGTAACTGAAATAGACTAGTCTCGCGGTATCAACATCTGTAAATTGGCGGATTTTCCTAACAGCATATGCTGCTGAGCTTAGTCGTCCTGCTAGAGATGCTAAATGAGGACCCCATTGTAGCCTTGAGTCAAGCGTAATCCCCAGGAAAACCGTTCTATCGACGAATTCTAGTTTTTCCCTGTTCAACACTATATCACAATCACTACTTTTGACATTTGGTAAAGCAAACCTTATGCACTTCGTTTTCTTCCCATTTAAAACCAAATTATTAGCAGTGAACCAATTTTGGACCTGCAAAAGGGCGTTATTTACGACGTCAAGATTATTACTACGTCTATTTATTTTAAAAATCAACGAAGTGTCGTCGGCAAACAAGACCATGTTTAGCTTGTTTTGCAATAAATGGGGTAAATCATTTATATAAACTAAAAATAAAAAAGGACCCAAAATTGAGCCCTGTGGAACGCCCATTTTCACGTTTAAGCCCGATGAATTGACACCGTTTATTTGCACTACTTGCTGTCTATCATTCAAATAAGATTTAACAAGGCTTAAAGCTGTTTTCCCCAGTCCGTAGTACCCAAGTTTCAGGAGTAATGTTTCGTGATCCACACAATCAAACGCCTTAGATAGGTCGCAGAAGATGCCTATGGCATCTTGTGCCTCTTCCCATGCATTAAATATATGCTTCAGTAAGGTGACACCAGCGTCAGTAGTACAACGTCCTCTGGTGAAACCATACTGTTCGTTTTATTTTATTTCGTATGCTATTGCATTTTAGGATTCGATTTTGTGTTACATATGCATAAATTATAGGGTACATTTCATCTGTAGCACAATATTGCCAGTATTTTTTGTAGATTAGTGGGAAACAAGGTGGCCGGGCTGAAAACGTCAGGCTGGCCCGGCCACTAAGAAGTGCACGTAATTTCTTTTAAAAAGAGTTACATTGAAAATGAAGGTGTTACATATATTAGTATACCCGGGTACATTGGATTGATAACAATCTCATTATTAAATTCCATGGGGCCGGGCCAGCCTGACGTACATGTGGAGAGGCGAAACACGTGTCGGTAATGGTGTTGGGTTTTGCTTTGCCTTCCTGCATGTGCTTAAAATCCTTGCATTTGCCTTGTAATCTTGCATGTGCATAATAAAGCGGGCGGGGGGGAGGTGCATACCTGCAACCCACTAATATTCGCGGAAATTAAAACTAGATATATTATTTTCATTTTCAAATTTTTTTGATTTATGATTTCCATGTTGGATAATTTTTTTTCTACCTTTGCCATGTATTCATGACTTTGCATACTATTGTATAAATTCAAGTTCTTAAAACTTTGTTGCGCCATTTCTTTCCAGCTAAAACACTAGGAACTGATGACGGGTGGGCGTTATGTCTTTATATAAAATTTGACGTTCAAAAAGTGCTGTCTCTCAGCCTAGTTTTAATAAATGATGATATTTACACTTATACTAAAACGTTGAACTGTATCTATATATTATGATCTTTGACTTAAATACACTCTATCTTCGTCATTTCGACCAAATTCAATACCGAAACAAGTAGATATCTTTCATCTCAAATTCATTCGATAATTGTTTCTTTATATCTTGCACCATACATCATCATTTGTAGATATAATCATATCATCAACATAAATATTATTATTATTACAAGGTGTACAATTAAGTGTATAATAAATAAATAAATACCTATTAACATAACTCGCTTGCCTTTCTGTGAAATATCCTGCGGCAACGCTTCAAAACTCACTAATTCCTTCGTTTTTTTTTTACTAATTCCTTATGCTACTGCAATCCTGACTGACGTAAGCCATACAAAGATTTCTTTAATAAATATACTCCATCCACAAATTCATCAAGAGCTTTATTCCAGCGTTAAGCTGTCATGAATGCCAGCTTTAAGTGCTGCTGTTGAGGGCAATCTGCTTAGCGTCAATGATGATCGTAGCACAAAAACGACTTAACCATCGGTATGCTTTAGGCCCTTGTTTACACAAGGCTAATGCCATATTTTTTTCATTTTTAGTAAATCTTTGTCCCATCTTTTTCTTATTGATCTCTCTAAACTGTAACATTTTAAAAATCAAAGCAATTGACGAAAAATTTTGCAATGCTCTCTGAAAGCTTGTATTTTGACATAGATTTAGGACAATTGAATGTGCTTTTGGTATTAAGTACGGCTATAAGATGTCATGCAGTACAAAAATATCTAATGTAATAAAAGCAGTATGTGTTTTACACAACTATATTCGACAACGTGAGGGCATTCTATATAGTCCAAGGGAGGTAATACAAAATAGATCGGTCACTATTCCCTTTATACAACCTCAAAACATAGAAGTAACTGCAACTATGTCAACGAAATTATTTAGCAATGTTCGCAACGGAGCTGAAACGTTGTGATGCAAAAAGTCGCCAATGCGTTGCGGGTGGAACGCGACGAGCAGCCTGCGCCGGCGGCGGCCATCTTGCGGCCCTTCCGCTCTCACCATGGACGAGACGCGCATGTCGCGCGAATTATTTTACTCTTTTTGCCTGATCTTTTAATAATTTCTGTAACATGTCAAGAGTGGCATTATACTCTGCGTCAACCTACTTCTTGCAGTTTTATTGAAGTTGAATCTCCTCACAACATTCGGTGACCCCGACGTGATTCAACTGAAGAACTTATGAAGATGTGGCCACGTGCTGTCAGAAAACGATAAACTCACAATAGAGATGAGATATACCTGCCATTCTCCATACCCGGCCTTTAAGGTATGGGTATCACTAAATACCTGGTACAAATACCAGGTATCAAAATACTTCTAAGTATTTGGGTGTGGTAGGATTTCGATAAGTAAACGTATGCGATAAGTATGGTATGCCTCCAATATAATGTAGGTACGATGTTTCAAGTACCTATACGTAATTATGCATTATGAGATATGAAATCTTTCCTTCCTACTTTACCAGGCTTAGGACTGTCGGCTAAGAGTATGACGATGGTTATTAATGAATTCTAGTTATTTCTATATAAATTAATGCAAAATAACATTAATTATATTTAAATTGACTAATTTATTTACAAGCGTAATTTTAATTTGCAATATTTTTTTTAGTTTTGTCAGGTTTTTTGTTTTTTTTTGTTGGACGAAAAATGTAATTATGCTATTATGTTCCTTATGCACGTGAAAATAAGTACCCATTTTGTCTAACTAAATTAAATCAACCGAATGTTCATAAAGCACGAATGACGTTTCGGGTCCCTTCGTAAGCTGTCGGGTAGCTTCGGGTTGCTTCGGCGTACCGAACTACCGATAAAACTGGGCGCTACCTTGTGGTAGCGGTTCGTATCGTACTATGCGTCTGACGTCATACCTTCAAGGTATTTACCCAGTATTTCGGTCCGTACCCGGTCTATGTACTGGGAAGCACATACTTGGTATATATACTTCTACCAGTATATACGTCTCATCTCTAACTCACAACTTTACACTATATGGCTGCAACTTCTGTACGACTAGCTGAGATGACTGCGCTCTGATGACCCACCTATCCCTGTGATCCTGTGTAGTGAGTGATTTGGTCTGTTCACAGGGAAGTACGCCCAATTTTGGTATTTTCACTACTTTGTTGATAACTTTGCCCACCTAACTACTTACTTGAACCCTATGGAGTGAGATTAAACTACGAGTTGCTTAGTAGGGAGGTACTTACTTATGACTTTGACTTTGAACTGACTTTGACTTTAAATGACAAGCATACCTGCTTTACTAGCAACTACTTTTTCTTTCACTTTGCTAACGGGACCACCCTGGCATTTTCCAGACTTGCTGTGCCGCCTGCTTCTTGGGTCCCGCCGGAATGCGCCGCTTTAAACTTACCTTCTCATCGCTGCCACTGCTTGCATCCTGCGCTGTGTAACCTGTTTTGCTTGTGCGGGAGTCGCTGACTGCACGAGCTGGTGTCGTAGCCTTTGCGCGACATATACGGTTTGCTTTATCTTCTTAACTTTACATGCAGTATTCAATACTAGCATAGCTAATTTCTGAGTGGTCTGTTCAGTTCTTTTAAGTGTTCAGCATGTCGGCTGAATTGAAATCTCTTATTCAACTACGTGGAACAATAAAGGCTAGAGTAACTATATTTTCTAAATATTTAAATACTGTAAAACTCATAGAAACTCACAGCGTTCCTAAACAAATACTCGTTGAAACTGAATTAAAACTGTTAAGATTCAAAGAATTGTTGGTACAGTTTGATGATTTAAAAACTAAAATTGAAGGTTTGGATCCTAATCAGTTGGAAGAAAATGACATTATTGAAAGTGAATTTTGCTCTAACATAGCTAAAGCTCAACTGATAATTGAAAGTCTTTCCCCTAATGACATAATTCCTGAAAATAGGAACTGTAATTCAACATCTAGCTGTCAGAATATTAACCAAGATAGCCGTAACTATAACATTAAGTTACCTACGATTCAGCTGCCTTCTTTTAATGGAAACTATTTAAATTGGATGGAATTTCGAGACACTTTCGATTCTTTAATCAACAACAATGACACTATTCCAGAAATTAACAAGTTTCATTACCTCCGCTCTTCATTGAAGGAAGGAGCATCTGATGTAATCAAATCAATTGAATTTACTGCTGCCAGTTATAAATTAGCTTAGAATTTACTTACTGAACGCTTTGATAACAACCGGATACTCACTAATAATCATTTAAAGGCGATCTTGAATTTTGACACAATATCTAAAGAAAATTACAAGTCACTTGGTACTATGATAGATTACTATTCCAAAAATATTCGAGCACTATCTTCTCTAAATAATCCTGAAAATCGCTGGGATACTTTACTCGTATACATTATGGTGTCCTAACTAGATGGCGCCACAAGTCGCATTTGGGAGGAACATAGAAATACTATTGCCGCTTCGCCAACTATTGATGAGTTCTATAATTTCTTACGAAATCGTGCTGATGTTTTAGAAACCTTACAGTACAATAATAATGATGTTGCTACTAAAACTGAAAAACGTACTTATTCTAAAGATAATAAACAAACTAAATCATTTGTTTCTTCTTCCAATACAAATGAAAAGGGCTGTGTTGTATGTTCAAAGGATCATTTATTATATAAGTGTGATAAATTTAAAGACATGTTGTTGGATGCTCGATTTGTGGAAGTTAACAAGCATAAGCTCTGTTACAACTGTTTGCGTCCTGGTCATCACTCTGTTCAATGCAAACATCATTATTGCAAAATCTGCAACAAAAGACACAATTTACTGCTACATAATCCACAGTCCAATAAAGATAAGCCAAACTCACCTGTTGATACTTCTGCAACATCAGTTCCTCAAGAAGCTAGTTCATCTACTATTGCCATGTTTAATCCTGTATCACTCTCTGTGGCAATGCCCAGGCAGATCCTTCTATGCACTGCTCAAGTGGAATTAATTGATAGCCGATGTTCTAAAACACATGTTGTGAGAGCGTTACTAGATAATGGAAGCCAGTCTTCATTTATAACTGAAAGAATGCAAAGAAAATTGAATTTACCATGTTCTTATACTGATATATCAATTGCTGGTATAAATAATAAGTTAACTAATACTACTAAAAGGTGTGAAATAAAACTTAAATCACGGATTAACCTATTCCATGCGAATGTTTCATGTCTTTTAGTGCCTGATATTACTGGCATGTTACCTAGCTCAAGGGTTAACACTTCTGAATGGAATCTTCTTAAATTTATCCTCTGAAATTGACTTACTGCTAGGAGCTGATATTTATTGGGAAATTGTAGATTCTGAACAAATTAAGTTGGGTAAAAATAAACCTACAAATAAAGTCTTAACTGGATTCGCTCATGTCAGGCCCTACCGGTGTGAGTCGTACTAATACTACTAATTCAAACTTTTCTCAGGAAATTAGGGACTCTCTCGCTAGATTCTGGGAAGTTGAGGATATTCCTGCTCTGCCAACTAAAGATATCAAGTTTTCCAATGAGGAACAACATTGTGAAAACCATTTTATTGAAAATACTGTCCGCCTGAGTGATGGAAGATTTTGTGTAAAACTTCCACTGCGTGAAGTTCCCAGCGAGGCTTTAGAGGACTCTTTTCTTATTGCTAAAAAACGCTTCTTTAACTTAGAAAAGAAACTGAATAAATCTAAAATTAAAAATGAATATACTGACTTTATTAACGAATATCAAAGTTTGGGGCACTTATCTGAAGTAAGCCGTCCTAGCTTTGGATATTACATTCCTCACCATGCAGTAATTCGCGATAGCAGTGAAACCACTCGCCTAAGAGTAGTCTTTGATGCCTCTTGTAAAACTTCTACAAATAAGTCACTAAATGATATCCAATTTGTTGGACGATTTGATGTCAATTCTGCTCAGGTTCCGTCAGTATACCTATGTGGTGACGGGTGACATCGAAAAAATGTATAGGCAGGTTATGGTGAATGAATTACAGCGTCACTTACAGCTTATTCTTTGGAGGGAAGACGAAAGTCAGCCACTTAAAATCTTGCAACTTAATACTGTCACTTATGGGACAGCTTCAGCGCCCTATCTGAGTACTAGGTGTCTTGTCCAACTCGCATCGGAGTGTAGTGATGAAGCTGTTGCTAATACTATAAGACATGACTTTTATGTTGATGACCTGAATACTGGTTCAGACTCAAAATTTCTATTAAAGGCTAAAATTTCAGGAGTGATTGCCAAACTTGTTGTAATATATCTAAAATGTGGACTAGTGCTGCCACCTGTGGTGGGCTTTTGTGATTTAAAAAATAAAAAACTTCACTCTTCCGTTTTAACTGAACACGTTGTTTTACTAACAGGTTATGGGCCTTTTAAAAAAATAAAACAAGGAGTTTTTAGCAAGAATTTCGGACTACAACGAGTGCTAAAAGGACTACTTCGAGGAAACGTGTATAATCAGTGTAGTGAAAGACAGTTGAATACATTATTCGCAGAATTAAAGTGGTTGAACGGTTACAATGTCGACTAACTATCTATTAAATGTACCCAAGTTAAAGGGACGTGAAAATTATAGTGAGTGGTGTTTCGCGGCAGAGAATTTCCTAATCCTCGAAGGTATGAGCCATTGTGTGAAACCAGAAGTAGGGGTGGACATAGGAGCTGCAGATGACAAAAAAACCAAAGCGAAATTGATCATGACTATAGACTCGTCTTTGTACGTTCATGTGAAAAATGTAACAACTACGAAGGAATTGTGGGAAAAATTACAACAATTATTCGATGACAACGGTTTTTCAAGAAAAATAAGTCTCCTGCGGAAATTAATTTCGATACGACTAGAAAGCAGCAGCTCAATGGCGTCATATGTAACTCAAATTATTGATACAGCGCAGAAATTGAGTGGAACAGGGTTCGAAATTAATGACCAGTGGACAGGATCGCTGCTGTTAGCAGGATTACCTGATCGTTTTTCACCAATGATTATGGCCATCGAGCATTCGGGGATTAACATAACAGCAGATTCTATCAAATCAAAATTATTAGACATGGAGGCAGTGACCGAACAAGATGAAGCTAGCGGAGAATGCTCCGCTACTCGTTCAAAGTTCACTAGAAAAACCAATACTAATTCGAATATGACAAAAAGTAATGTCAATGTTGGTAGTACAGATCCGTCAACGACAAAACCAAACGTCAAGGTGGTGAAATGTTATCGGTGCAAACAACAAGGACACTATAAGAATCAATGTACTAATGTAGAAAGTAACTCATCAAACAAGAATAAAAGTCGAGTAAATTCTAACGCATTCAGCGCAGTGTTCATGAGTGGAAATTTCAACAAAAATGAATGGTATGTTGACTCAGGCGCTAGTGTACACTTGACGGCAAATGAAAGTTGGGTTAAGAATGCATCATATGAAAAGAAGAAAGAAATTGTTGTTGCAAACAGTGAAAAGTTGTCAGTTTTATGTTCAGGCGATGTGGAGATCACGACTGCTACTGAAAATATAGATTACGATATCATAATAGAAGATGTGTTTTGTGTTCCAAGTATGACAACAAACTTGCTATCAGTTAGCGAACTCATCAGAAAAGGAAACAAAGTATCATTTTCGGACATTGGTTGCTTTATATACAACAAGAAGAATAATCTTGTAGCCACAGCATCATTAATCAATGGAGTGTACAAGGTAAACTTGTCAAACCAAAACCATTTAGCAGCATCAGTTGTCTCTGGAATAACGTGGCATCGCAGATTTGGACATATTAATAAAGACTATTTGAAACAGATGAAAAATAATGTGCATGGTATGTCTATTGATGACAAAGTGGATATAAGCAAGTCTTCGTGTACTACATGCTGTGAAGGTAAGCAGTGCCGCTTTCCATTCAAGAGTACCAGTCAAAGAAGCAGTGAATTGCTGGATATAGTGCACACTGACATCTGTGGGCCTATGGAACATGTATCCTTGGGAGGCTCGAGATTCTTGTTGTTCGTTGATGATCATAGCCGTATGGCATTTGTATATTTCCTGAAACACAAGAATGAGGCAATGAAGTATTTTAAGGAATTCAAAGCTAAAGTTGAAAATCAAACAAAGAAAACAATCAAAGTATTAAGAAGTGACAATGGTCTAGAATACTGTAATAAGGAATTTGATAACTACTTAAGTAGCGCTAGTGTGATTCACCAAAAGACCAATCCATATACACCACAACAGAATGGATTATGTGAACGATTTAATCGCACAATCGTTGAAAAGGCAAAATGCCTACTTTTTGATGCCAACCTAGATAAAGCATTCTGGGGTGAAGCCACTAACACTGCGGTATATTTGCAGAATCGAAGCATGACTGCAGCATTAGGAAACAAGACACCATATGAGATATGGAATGGCCGTAAACCAGATGTTAGTAATATCAGGATCTTCGGTAGCACTGCGATGGTCCACATACCTAAAGAAAAACGTAAGAAGTGGGACAAGAAGTCAGAGAAATGTATTCTCATTGGATATCCAGAAAATATAAGGGGATATAGACTGTACAATCCAGAAACAAAGACTGTTATTACCAGCAGAGATGTGATTATAATTGAGCCGGAATCAAAATCAGAGTGTCTCATAGAGGTTCAAGATCAGGATTTTGATTCAGTGGGGGAAGTTGAAAATGAAAGAATTTCAAAGATAAAAGAATATGATCCAGAAATATCAGAATCAAACACAAGTCAAGATAACACAGGAAGCTCAGATGACACTTTTTTAGATGTTAATGATGAGACATATGAACCCAGTGACTGTGAAGACAGTGACATGTCTCCCAAACGTCTAAGACCTACACGAGAGAGGAAGAAGCCAGATTGGTATCACATTTCAAATCTTTGTATGGGAGGGGATACCTACGATGATGCAGCAGGTTTGTCTCTACCGGACGCTTTAAATGGACCTGAAAAGGATCAGTGGAAGATGGCTATGGCTCAAGAGTTACAGTGTTTTAAAGACAATGATGCTTGGGAGTTGAGTAACGCTCCACAAGACAGTAGAGTTGTGCAGTGCAAGTGGGTGCTACGTAAGAAATATGACAGTGACAATAACATTCGATTTCGTGCACGCTTAGTAGCCAAAGGTTTTTCGCAAATCGAAGGTGTTGATTACACAGACACTTTTTCACCAGTAGTGAGGCACACTACTTTGAGACTATTATTTGCTCTGTCTGTTCAACTAGATCTTGACATAACACATCTTGATGTGACAACTGCTTTTTTGAACGGTACTCTTGAAGAGGATATTTATATGCAAATACCTGAGGGTTTTTGTGAAACAATACAGAGTGGTCAAGTTCTTAAATTAAAAAGGGCAATATATGGCCTTAAGCAGTCTTCAAGAGCGTGGTACAAGAGAGTAGATGAATGTTTATTAAAAATTGGTTATATTAAATCTAAAATAGAACCATGTATGTATTTAAAAATACAGGATAATCTGAAAACTATTGTCACACTATATGTGGACGATTTCTTTATTTTTTCTAATGATGATAAACAGAGTAAATACTTAAAAGATGTTTTAGCTAGTCATTTTAAAATTAAAGACTTAGGTCAAATTAAAAAATGTCTTGGTGTTAATGTAACTGTAAATAAAACTGATAAAACAATATCATTAAGCCAGGAAGATTATATTAATCAGTTATTGAATAAATTTAATATGAGTCAGTGTAAAACTGTTCAAACTCCAATGGAGAGCAAGTTGACTGTATCTAAAGATGAGCATAGTGCAGATAAATTTCCTTATCAACAAATAATAGGGTGTCTCATGTATCTAGCAGTACTTACCAGACCTGATATAGCATTTACAGTAAGTTTTTTGAGTCAATTCAATAATTGCTATAGTAAGGAACATTATTCATATGTTAAGCGTGTATTAAGGTATCTAAAACATACTAAAAAACATGGTTTAAAATTTACTGCCAAAGGAAACTCAATTTTGAAAGGGTTTGTTGATGCTGATTGGGGTAGTAATAGTATTGATAGGAGATCGTACACAGGTTTCTGTTTTACATTATCTGGCTGTGTAATTTCATGGGAAGTTAAAAAGCAAAAAACAGTTGCATTATCCAGTAGTGAAGCAGAGTATATGGCATTGACTGAAGCTTGTAAAGAATCTATTTATTTAAGGAACCTACAGTTTGAAATAACAAGAAAAATGTACACTGTTGATATTTACAATGACAATCAGAGTGCATTAAAGCTGACTGCAAATCCAGTTTTTCACAAAAAAACTAAACACATTGATATTCGGTATCATTTTTGTAGGGATTGCGTAAACAACAAGGTTGTGAATGTTAAATATTTGCCAACAGCTGAAATGCCTGCTGATTTATTTACCAAAAGCCTATGTGCTAATAAGCATTATTATTTTTTGGATAAATTAGGTGTTCAGAGTGATTAAATAAATGTACCTATATATGTGTAACCACATTGTTAGATATAGTGGGGGTGTTGTAATATATCTAAAATGTGGACTAGTGCTGCCACCTGTGGTGGGCTTTTGTGATTTAAAAAATAAAAAACTTCACTCTTCCGTTTTAACTGAACACGTTGTTTTACTAACAAAACTTGCTGAAGGTTGTTTCCCATTGCGTAAATGTAGAACAAATTCTCCTGATATTTTTGATAGCATACTTACAACTGACCAATCTCAAGACTTTAGTAAACAATCTTCTGTCTTGGGATTAAAATGGTCACCTGTCTCTGATACTGTACACTACTCGGTGGAGAATGAATCTGTCCCTAAGATAACGAAACGCTCTATATTGTCGAACTCATGTCGAATATTTGATCCTTTTTTTTAAATTATTTTTGGATGGGAAATTATCAAATGACCCCTCCCGCCCTGGGTGGAGCGGTAGGGAGTGTCAGACTTTTACTGACTAAAACCCACCCGTGCTCCTCCATGTGCCCTTTGCGTTCCAGGGCCGCGGTAACTCTTTCGAACAAATTCCGCAACCCTAGCAGGCACCGACCCTATGGGGCCCCGGCCCCGTCTCTGGTGCTCCTTGAGGCGCGCGTGAAGCACAACGCGTCGTCGACTCAGCCTGGTATCGGACGGCGAGCCACCCACGCTCACCGTCCAAAGGCATCAGCCACTGCGCAATAGCACAGCAGCCGACTTGTCTCTGGAGGAGGCCGAAATGGGACCATTACTGGCACTCAATTTCAGCCCCCTCCCGAGTACCGGGAGTCGCAGCACCCACAGCAGAAGCGGCAGAAGCGGCGACGGAAGCCGCGGCGGCGGCAGAGGCGGCGGCGGCGGCGGACCTCTTGCCCTTGGTCGGGGCGGATGGCGCGCAGGCCCTTCCCCCAGCCCAGTGCTCGGCCGGCTTGCCAACAGCCGCACATGCACTGCAGTGCGGCGTGGCCTCGCACGAGCCGGCCCGATGACCGGGCTGACCACAGCGGAAACAAAGTCCACTGCGGTCCACCTCCGAGGGGCACATAGCTCCCGTGTGGTTGCCCACACGGCAGCGGTAGCACCTCAGAGGTCTGGGT
Organism: Hecatera dysodea; assembly: GCA_905332915.2. Lineage (NCBI taxonomy): Eukaryota > Metazoa > Arthropoda > Insecta > Lepidoptera > Noctuidae > Hecatera > Hecatera dysodea. Next base: position 2,109,419 of record HG995290.1, on the reverse strand, counting down.
TCCAGCAGTTTTACCCGCGCAGAAACCCACCCCACCAAGAGCCTTCGACCCTCCGACACTGTTCTGGCCGCCGTCACGGGGCAGCTCACCACAAGGGTTTGCATGCCCGTGTTGTCAGGCCGGAGGGTGCCCGCCTTGACGAGCTCGGCAGAGCAGCCCCCAGTCCTGGCGACGGCGGCCACAACTTCCTCCTCCGTCACGGAGTCATCCAGGCCCACTATGCGCATGTCGATGCGCTTAGTCGGCCTGGACACCCGGACCTTGTCCGCGGGTAAGACCGCCCTCAGCCTTTCAGCCAGGGCGTTCGCGAACGGGCCACTCTCCGCTCCGGCGAGCTCGAGCTTCCGGGCACCGGTCAAGGTTCTCCTGACCCCGATGCCCCCGCTGATGCCCAGCTCTTGGAGGCTCACCGCCTCCTTCGCCCGCTTCAGTACGGCGAGATACGTCACGCCCCTCTGTTCCGCTTCCGGCTGCAGTGTGAGCACTACAGCCGCGGATTTCGGGGCGCGAAGCCTCGCCGCAATGGCGTTGGCCTTCCGCCGCTGCTTCTTGGCCTTGTTTTTGGCCGCCTTTTTTTGTCGCCGCTTCTCTCCGGCAACCTGCCACTCGGCCTCGGCCGCAGGAGGGTCCGAGGGTGGGGGTGGGGGCGGCCGCGGCGCCACTGGCGCTGCAGCCTTAGCCGCTCCCCCTCCAGCCTTCCTCCTGCCCCTCTTCGCCGGGGCCGACTTGGTCGTCGCCGGCGTCGCAGGCGCTGGCGCGGCTCCCGCCTTGGCCTTCGCCTGGCCGGACTACCCGAGCCGGCAGCCACGGCGGCCGCGTACGAAGCCGCCTTCTGCCGGCCCGGGGGCCTCTGTGTCGCCGCTAGTTGGGGACGCCGAATCATGTCCTCCAAAACGGAGAACTGCTTCTGGAAGGGAGCCAGCTCCTGCCGCACCAGGCTCCGCACCTGGCTCAGCACTTGGCTCCCCTCCAGCGCCGCCGGACTCGGCCCCCCCTGCGGCTCCTCCGAGGCCGCTCTGGCCATGCCAGCAAGGTCCCTCCGGAGCGACTCATTCTCCGCAATGAGTCGCTCCGTTACGGCCGCGAGGCGGGCGACCTCCGCCCGCAACTCTGTCGCCTCTCCGGACCCGCCGACGTTGGCCGCCGCCGCCGCCATAATGGAGGCTTTGGCCGCGCTAATGGCCTCCCGCTTGGAGGACTGCTTCCGCTTGAAGGCCACAGCGCGGATCGCGGCCTCCACGACCTCCTCCAGCTTAGCCCTCTTCTCCTCGGCAGTGGGAGGTACCTCTCCCGGGGACTCCGAGTCGTTGGAGTCGAGAGGACGAGTAGAGGGAGCCCTGCGACCGCTCCCTCCAGGGCGACGCCCCTCCCCCGCCAACCTCTCGGCCCGACGCTCCACCTCCCGGGTAGAGGGAGCCAGCCCCCTCCCTGCCTCACAGCCCCTGCCCCGCCTAGCGGTGGGGATTTTTCGGGTGGAGGCAAACTCGCCCTCGGAGGACGACCCGCTGTCATCCTCCCGTCTGGGCCGCTTGCGGAAGAGCTTGACGCCCTCCACAGCAGCCCCCCCTCCTCTGTCTCCAGAGCCCGCCGAGCTGACCGTTGCCAGGTCTGGTGCGGAGCCGGAATCCGACTCCGCACCACCCCGGCGCTCAGGCGAACCCTCCTCTGCAAACTCGTGCGCCATCAGCTCCTTAAAGTAGGCGGATCCGGATGACGACGATGACTCGGAGCCTCCTCGGCTCTTGTTGCCACTGGCAAGCGGAAGGTCTTTGTTGCCCACCCCATAGTACGAAGGGCAGCCCGCCGAAGCGGGGCGGGATTCCCCGACCGCTGAGCAGTCGGGACCCGCCTGGGGACTTATTTTACATCGGCCTTGTTCCATATTGTTCCTTTTAGAGGGTATGGTCCCTTGCTCCTCCGCCCTTTCTCCCTCACAGGGCCTCTCCTCCCACCCGCTCACTGCCTTCCCAGCCACGTCTGATGAGCAGACGCGTACCAGAAAGCAGCGAGCGGGTGTCTCTCTTGGTCTGGTCCCTCACTTGCGACCTTCCGGCATGAGTGGCTCTACCGGGAAAGCTCGCAAGATCATTGAGACGCTCAAGCGCCACCACGACGACAACGTGGAGACACATTCGGTGGGGAATATTTGATCCCTTGGGTCTCTTATCTGCCTGCACCATTTTTCATAAAATCTTACTACAAAGGCTCTGGTTACTTAAATTAGATTGGGATGATGAGGTTCCAAAAGACATTCAAAACTCATGGATAGAATTCTATAATGAAACACAACAGTTTGCTCACATTCAGATACCTAGATACATTTCCTGTAATTCACCTATTTACATAGAGGCTCACTGCTTTACCGATGCCTCTGAAAATGCCTATGCTGCATGCGTTTATCTTAAATGGACTAATAGTTTAGGCGAAGTTAACTGCAACTTATTATGTGCTAAAGCTAAGGTTTCTCCCTTGAAATCGGAAACAATTCCCCGTCTGGAATTGCTAGGCGGTTTACTTGGTGCAAAACTATACTCTAAAGTCTGTCACTCTTTACAAATCAAGATTGCACGCTCAGTATTTTGGACAGACTCAACCATAGTCCTAGGGTGGTTACCCTCTTAAGTTAGACTCTTAAAACTTATGTAAGCAATCGGATTGAACAGATTCGGGAATTAACTGACATAACTACATGGTGTCATGTACCTTCTGAATATAATCCCGCTGATATGGCGTCAAGGTGCATTCAACCACGTCTTATTCATGATAATACTCTTTGGTGGCATGGTCCCTTCTTTCTGACCAAAGCTGAACATGAATGGCCCCAATCGAAATCTACTCCTTTTACTTTACCTGAAATAAAAATAAGTTTAAATGTTCTAACTGTGTCTGATGACATCATACCCTTTGGAAAATATTCTAAACTATACAAAAACTACAAAGAATATTTGCTTATATATTGAGATTCATAAATAACATAAAAAAATCGAATACTAAATTAAATGGTGAACTTACCTGTACTGAGTTGAATAACTCACTCTTACTTCTGGCTAAAGCGTCACAAAGAGAATGCTATTCAAAGGAAATTCACTCACTTGAAACTTTGGATAAACTAAATCCTAAGTCACGAGTACTGTCTTTGAACCCTTTTCTGGATCGAAACGGTGTCTTGCGTGTCGGTGGAAGGATCGACAATGCATCTCACTGTCCCTATGAAAAAAGGCATCCCATATTGCTAGTATGGGAGTCACATCATCCATACACATCGTGACCGCGCTGCGGCGCACGGACGACTGGCGCACATGCCGCGCCGCCACAGTGACTTACATACATCGCGGCTCAGGCGGCCTACGCATATTTTGGTTCAACGTTGCGTGGCCGCGACCGAGCCTCACCGACTCCTGCGCACCACTGAGGCTCCGCGCGAACGCCCGAGCGGCGGCGCGAGCCATCGAGAAACGGCATAACATCATTACGTAGATGAGGGAGCGAGACGGAGTGTTATTGTTATCCTTGTTCAACTTTTGAATATATATCAGCCGCTCGGCAAATAAAGGACATTAAGATTCGAACAGCTGTCTCATTTCGATAAAGACCTACGGACAGAAAACTATCAAGCTAAATTTTGGATTACGAAGAGACTTTGTATGGTCGTTTGTCGTTGCTGACGTCAAAACCTCAATACTGGGAGCGGATTTTCTCCGTCATTTTAAACTGCTGGTGGACCTGGACAAGAAAAAGTTAGTAGACAAGATTACTTAACTATCTATTGACGCAATAGAGATTACAACAAACACCGAGTCAATACACATAATAAGCAGCAGTCAAGTATACTACGATATTTTGAAACAATATCCTGACGTTCTACGTCCCATGTCGCTGAAACAAACACCGAAACATGAAACTACCCACCATATCGAAACAACCGGTCCCCCAGTCTACGCTCGCCCCCGCCCGCTGCCCCCGGACAAGTAAAAGGCAGCCAAGGAAGAGTTTGACCGTATGTTAGAAATGGGAATCTGCAAGCCATCAAAAAGCCCATGGGCCAGCCCTCTTCATATAGTTAAGAAAAAAGACGGTAGACTACGCGTATGTGGCGACTATAGACGTCTAAACGCGGTCACTCAACCAGATCGCTATCCCGTACCTCGCATCCAAGACTTCACGTATCAACTACATAACAAGAAAGTATTCTCGAAACTTGATTTAAAAATGGCGTACTACTGGATACCAATCGCCAAGGAGGACGCACAAAAGATGGCGATCACAACGCCTTTTGGAATGTTCGAATTCAATTGCATGACCTTTGGACTTCGCAACGCCAGTCAAACATTCAAGAGATTCATGCACGAGGTGCTGAGAGGCATAGACGGCTGTTTCTGTTTCATTGACGATATACTCGTCTGCGCAGACAACGAAGAAAAACACAAGCAGCTTCTTCATCAGATTTTACAGCGGTTGGACAATTATGGTGTGACACTGAATATAGAAAAATGCGAGTTTGGAAAAGAAACAATAGACTTTATCGGTTATGAAGTATCGGCGGCCGGCATAAAACCTACAACGGAACGAGTCAAGGTTATATCTAGCTACCCGAAACCAAAAACTATTCTTGAACTTCGACGTATCCTGGGCATGATCAACTTCTACCGGGACTGTCTTCCTCGACAAGCTGAACGACAGAACAAACTTAACAAGTACTTGCATAACAGGAAGCGCAATGACAATACGCCGATCGAGTGGACAATGGACGCAGAGCAAGCCTTTGAGAAGTGCCGCCAAAGCATCACAGGCAACCATACTCTCACATCCAGTTCAAGGAAGTCCCCTCGCCATCATGACAGACGCTTCAGATCACAGCCTTGGTGCTGTCCTCCAACAAAATGTGGACAAAGTTTGGAGACCACTAGCATTTTATTCAAAAGCAATGAGCCCAACACAACGCCGATACAGTGTATACGATCGCGAGTTATTAGCCATCTATACAGCTGTTAAACACTTTCGTCGATTAATAGAGGGTAGTGACGTAGAAATATACACAGACCACAAACCGCTTACTTACGCTCTCACAAGAACAGCGAGTACCTCCGACACACCGAGACGCGACAGACAACTGCATTTCATAAGTCAATTTTGTACGAGCATTAAGTACATTAAGGGAGAACAAAATACAGTCGCCGACGCCTTATCAAGACTCGAAGAGATTACTTGTCCATCAACTATCGATTATAATCAACTAAGCATCGATCAAAAACAAGATCAGGAACTAAAGAAACTCAAAAGACAAGAGAATCTAATATTCCAAGAAATAACAATACCCGGTTGTAACCGACCAATCACATGGGAGCTTTCAACCACAATACCACGACCGTACATACCCGCAAGACACCGTTACGCAGCCTTCAAAGCGCTACATGAGTTATCTCACCCGGGCGTACGTAGTACAAGACAACTGATGACAAGAAAATTATTTTGGCCATCTATGAATAAGGAAGTAGCACAGTGGACGCGTGCCTGCATAAGCTGCCAGCGAGCGAAAGTACATCGGCACGTAAATACACCGTTAGTACAGTTCCCGCCGTCGCAACGATTTGAACATATCCACATTGATATAGTTGGCCCGTTACGATTATCTAATGAATATCGTTACTGCGTCACTGTCATTGACAGATGCACCAAATGGCCCGAGGCAATTCCAGTCCGTGACGTCACAGCCGAGGTCGTCGCGCAAGTACTATACGAAACGTGGATAGTGAGATTCGGTTGCCCGTTACGCATCGCGACAGATCAAGGACGTCAGTTCGAGTCTTCATTGTTCAGCGCGCTCATGAAAAAAATGGGAATCAACAGAATTCGAACTACGGCGTACCACCCATAAGCGAATGGACAAGTGGAGCGATGGCACCGGACAATGAAAGCGGCGCTTATGGCTCGCGGGGCAACAATGACATGGACAGAGGAGCTACCAACCGTACTATTAGGTTTACGCACTGCCCTGCGACAAGACAACAACCTCAGCCCAGCTCTAATGACGTATGGAACCACACTTCGCATACCATCTGATTTCTTCGAGCCACAAAAATCAACAATAAACGACGCCGAGCTTGTACGCCGTCTCACTAGCACGATGGCGACACTCACACCGGCCCCACACCGCTCGCAATCAGCTGATAAGCCTTTTGTTTACAAGGACTTAGCAACGTGTACGCATGTCTTCATTCGCAACGATATCACGAAACCGCCACTCACACCACCGTACGATGGCCCCTACGAAATATTGAAGCGCTCGGACAAGTACTACAAAATCCAGTTACCATTACGTACCACAATTGTATCACTGGATCGACTGAAACCAGCCTACATCGTGGACGAAACAAACATAAATTCTTCGAGTACCCAGACGTCAACAGCGGCGACACACTCTCATACATCGGCAGCTCAACCTGACTCGACCACTATCACTGCACCTGCAAATAAACCCTACATCACGAGACGCAGAAGGTTGGTCAAGAAAAATGTACGCTTCTCTTGAGGGGGAGTGATATGGGAGTCACATCATCCATACACATCGTGACCGCGCTGCGGCGCACGGACGACTGGCGCACATGCCGCGCCGCCACAGTGACTTACATACATCGCGGCTCAGGCGGCCTACGCATATTTTGGTTCAACGTTGCGTGGCCGCGACCGAGCCTCACCGACTCCGGCGCACCACTGAGGCTCCGCGCGAACGCCCGAGCGGCGGCGCGAGCCATCGAGAAACGGCATAACATCATTACGTAGATGAGGGAGCGAGACGGAGTGTTATTGTTATCCTTGTTCAACTTTTGAATATATATCAGCCGCTCGGCAAATAAAGGACATTAAGATTCGAACAGCTGTCTCATTTCCAAAAACCCTCTTGGTACAAGCCTCCACACTAGACTCCAAACACACTTTCTCAAAACTTTTGTTTGAGCAAGAACATCTTTGTCTCCTACACTGTGGCCCTCAGCAACTGTTAAATACTATTCGTGAGCAATTTTGGCCTACAGGTGGGAAAATACTAGCTGTAACTACTGTCAGAAAGTGTGTTCGCTGTCAGAGATTTAGAGCTAAGCCTTTAGAACCCATAATGAGGAATCTACCGGAATCTCATGTAACTCCTGCTCCACCATTTGCGACTTGTGGCACTGATTTTGCAGGACCCTTTTTAATTCTAAATAGAAAGGGTCGTAGTGTTAAGACTTCCAAGTGCTATTTATGTATATTTGTATGTTTTAGCACGAAAGCTGTGCACTTGGAGGTCGTGAGCGACCTGAGTAGTGATGCCTTTATTTTATGCTTGCGTAGATTCATTTCACGAAGAGGTAAACCTCATACCAGATACTGTGACCATGGACAAAACTTCGTAGGAGCTTGTAATGAGCTGAACAGACTGCTCAAGAGAAATGAACGTTCAGTTATCGACTTCACGAGCACGAGGGTATAACGTTTAAGTTCTCTCCCGCGTATGCACCGCATTTCGGCGGTATCTGGGAGGCGGGAGTCAAGACAGCTAAATATCATTTAAAACGGATAGCGGGTAACTCTAGTTTAACCTTTGAAGTATTACATATATACTCTATTTGCACAGATTGAGGCCATTATGAATTCTCGGCCCATTACTTCTATGTCTGCTGATCCTTCTGATCTGTCAGCACTTCCTTGTGGGCCGACCATTGACCTCACAACCTTCACCCGTTATCCAAAAGACCAGCATCAATCGTTACCAGCTGATTGAGCGCTTGAGACATCACTTCTGGTCCCGATGGTCAAAGGACTACTTATCCACTCTACAACAACGCGTCAAGTGGCAGCGTGCACAGGATCATGTTCGTGTTGATGACCTGGTCCTCATCTTAGACGACCAGCTGCCACCCATGAAGTGGCTCATGGACCGCATCATCAAGCTGTACCCGGGAGCTGACGGCGTATGCAGAGTGGTTGATGTGAAGACTGAGAACGGCGTCATTCATAGGCCCGCGGTCACAAAACTATCTCTACTACTTTACTTGATACTTGGTGGCGACTAGTCTCCAAGACTTGCAGGATACTTGATTCGCCTGCGCGTATCGTAATGGGAGAAGGGCTTTACTATCTTCATATGATTTTAACGTATACGTCTTATGCTTTATTGTACTTGGATCTGGTTTAGGTATTATCAAAGGATCTGGTTTAGGTATTATCAAAGGATCTGGTTTAGGTATTATCAAAGGATCTGGTTTAGGTATTATCAAAGGATCTGGTTCTGGATTAACACAATAACTTGACTCATTCTGGGGTGGTGATTTTTCCACCAATATTCTCTCTAATATCTTTGCTTCTTTCTTCTTTTTTAGATAGTTTTGAGAAGTTTTTCGCCAACGCCTCGTTGGCGGAAAACTTCTGAGGATATGAATGAAAAATTTCAATATTTTATTTGATAAATTCGTTGTCGTATACATTAGTAATTTTATTTAATATGGCAATTAGAGATACATTGATTACGTACTTGTACGGTGGTAATGAAGTTTTTATTGCGACAATCGAAAAGGGAGTTTCTCCTTTGTGTAGATTGCATCAAATTGATAATTCAAATATATAACTTATAAGTCAGGCCTTTAGCTTTAATAATGCGTATTAATTGAAGTCATAATTTCCATCTGCCTGACCCAAGTAACGCAGAAAGCATTTTAACAAACCAATATTAAACTTATGTAAAACCTAAAGTCCGTATAAACTCTTATATAAGTTCACTGAGCATCTTGACGCTTTATGTTGGCATTTAAAAATCATTTAGATGCTTTACACTGTATAACAGTTGGATAATGGTATATCAAAATGCTTTTGTGAAGCCTTTAGTTTCAGTACAGCAAACCACAACGCTCTTGTACAGCTTTCAGCTGTTTTTAGTGCATTTGGATCTACAATAGCTGGGCAGTCCCCTCTTTGAGGAGTGGTTGGAGAGACACCACGGCGTCCTCACCTTCCGCCTGACGCAAGTGCTCACCGGACACGGCTGTTTCGGGAGGTACCTGTGTCGGATCCAGCGGTTGAGAGACGACCTCTCGCGTCCGGTCCTGGTTCAAACCAAGGTCCGGAGCGAGGAGGCAAGGGAAGCGGTCGCCTCCTTTTGCGAAGCAGTAATGCTAGCGAAGGAGAAGACGGAACGCGTGCGAGAGAGGGAAACCCCACCGGGCGTCGGGAAACGCTGGGCGATTCCCGGCCATCGTAGGCGCGGGCCTGCGGATGGCGAGCTATGGGTGGCTCGCCGTCCGATAACAACCAGGCCCGAGTCGAGGGCGCGTCGTGTTCCACGCGCGCCTCAAAGAGCTGTCAGCAACGAAGACGGGGCCCCATAGAGTCAGTACCTGCTAGGGTTGTGGTTTGTTCGAAAGAGTCTCCGCGGCCCTGGAACGCAAAAGGCAGGGCAGAAGGGTCACGGGTGGGTTTTAGTTAGTAAGTAACACTCCCTTCCGCTCCGCTCAGAGCGGGAGAAGTCATTTCCTAATGCTGGTTAATAGCACAAACTAATATGTATCTGTATCATTATAATGCATCGTGAATCCGTTAAACGGCTTTGAGCTGAATTTAGTGCCCTTTGTTGTGTAATAGCACTTTTAAGTAGTAAGTAAAAGCCTAGTACTGCTGAACAGCATGAACGTGACTGAATGAAAATGTTTTGCTTGTATTTTTAAAGATCAACTGAGTTCTGTTGTACTGCTAACAGCTCTTTAATCAAATAAAAGTGAGTTATTATAATGTGTAAAGCTGTATATATATACAGCTTTACACATTATAATAACTCACTTTATATATACTTTGTATATTCAATTTACTGTATTCGTAAAACCATTTGAGGAGAAAAATATAATATTAAATTATCAACAAAACAACAACATTTTTTATGGTGGATGTATAGATATTATATATTATTAATTTAACTGTGTGTTCCGTAACTGTGCGTGTATAACGATTATAATATGCTAATAAAATAATTTCGAAATGAAACAAGATGGTAAGTATTTTCAATAATTAGTTCGATTTATTTTAATTTTGTAGTTATAAAATATTAATAATAAAGTATTACCTAATTTAATTATATGTCAAGTGATTATGTTTGAAATATTGAACAAAATTATTTCTGACATTTATAGCAACATTATAAGGCGGACTCAGTCTTTGATTGTGCCATCTTCGTCTAACAATATTTACCGAAGTCAAGTTTCGCTCAAAACCCTCTTTATCAATAACTAGCTGTCCGCACAACTTCGTTAGTGTCACATTTTTCATGACTGCTCCGCTCCTATTGGTCTTAGCGTGATGATATATAGCCTATAGCCTTCCTCGATTAATGGGCTATCTAACACTGAAAGATTTTTTCAAATCGGACCAGTAGTTCCTGAGATTAGCGCGTTCAAACAAACAAACTCTTCAGCTTTATAATATTAGTATAGATTATACTGTGCAACAAACACATAGTTTTCATGATCTTATCAGCTAGTTGAATATCCGTTTCCTAATTTTAGATAACAAAGGCCACTTTGAGTATAATCTACCAAATGCACATTCCACAGTTTTTCTCGGTCGCGGAAAGCGACTATTAAAATTTTGTTGGTCCACTGTTAAATCACGCAAAGGCATTAAATATGTTTTTATAGGATATGCTTCATCGGCTAAAATCGGTCGGATCGTTTGCGGCGCGGGCGTGCCCGTGAATAAATAAAGGTCAGGGAACTTTTTTGAACATTCGCTGTAGACACCCGATTATAAGCGGTGCGATAGAAGACAATTCATTTTGAAACATGCATTGATTTTTTGTTGCTGCAACTACTTTGAAAAAGCCATTGTAAATTGTCTCCCTTCTGATCACAGTGGGCTAACGGTAACTTTTGAGTCCACCTCACCTATACAACAAGTGCAGATACAATCAAGACCAATAACATCAGGTAAATTATATAAATTTAACAGCACTTTAAGCAACAAGTTAAGTGATCGGGATTTCACAATGAATAATGGCAATATTGTATATAAACATTTTTTTTCTGTTGTGCAAACTGAGTTCAATAATACTTTTAAAAAGACAACTAAAACTATCTGCCCTAAGTTTTTATTTAGTGACTGGGCGACTAAAGGACTCAGAAAAAGTAGGGAAAGACTTTACGAGCTATACGGCCTTAAGCCTTTTATTAATACTTAAGCGTTTAATAAGTATGTAGCTACTTACTCAAAAAATTATAAAAATACTTGTAAGGTAGCTAAAGCTTTATACATAAGCAAAAAGGTAAAAACAGCAGACAACAAAGTAAAGACGGTTTGGAAAATTATAAATAACGAAACAAACAGGAATAAAAGACATAATACGGATTTCACATTGGAGACTACTCAGGGTCTTATTAGCGATAACCTAAAAGTTGCTCAAGAATTTGTAAATTTCTTTACCAGTATCCCTATTAAAACTACTGAAGCTTTAAATTCTTCGCCTTCGCTTGCTCTTGATTTATTACAGTCGTATGTGTCAGCCTGCCCGACTAAATTTAGCTTTAAGCATATAAACCCCTTAACAGTAATGAAAGCTTTCAAACAAAATTAAACTGACGGAAGATTTATGGGGATTGTCTATCAAAGTTTGCACCTCAATTATTGAGACTGTAGCTCCTTTCTTAGCTTTAATATTTAATTTGTGTGTGGATCAAGGAGTCTTTCCGGACCTAATGAAATTCAGTAAAGTAATACCACTTTTTAAAAACGGGGACAGTAAAGACACAAATAATTATAGACCAGTATCCTTGTTGCCAGTCTTCAGCAAGGTATTTGAAAAAGTGATGCTAAATCAAATGCTTTATCATTTTTACACGAATAACATCTTGCATGATAAACAGTATGGTTTCACCAGAGGACGTTGTACTACTGATGCTGGTGTCACCTTACTGAAGCATTTATTTAATGCGTGGGAAGAGGCACAAGATGCCATAGGCATCTTCTGCGACCTATCTAAGGCGTTTGATTGTGTGGATCACGAAACATTACACCTGAAACTTGGGCACTACGGTCTGGGCCAAACAGCTTTAAGCCTTGTTAAATCTTATTTGAATGATAGAGAGCAAGTAGTGCAAATAAACGGTGTCAATTCATCGGGCTTAAACGTGAAAATGGGCGTTCCACAGGGCCCAATTTTGGGTCCTTTTTTATTTTTAGTTTATATAAATGATTTCCCCATTTATTGCAAAACAAGCTAAACATGGTCTTGTTTGCTGACGACACTTCTTTGATTTTTAAAATAAATAGACGTAGTAATAATCTTGACATCGTAAATAACGCCCTTTTGCAGGTCCAAAATTGGTTCACTGCTAATAATTTGGTTTTAAATGGGAAGAAAACGAAGTGCATAAGATTTGCTTTACCAAATGTCAAAAGTAGTGATTGTGATATAGTGTTGAACAGGGAAAAACTAGAATTCGTCGATAGAACGATTTTCCTGGGGATTACGCTTGACACAAGGCTACAATGGGGTCCTCATTTAGCATCTCTTGCAGGACGACTAAGCTCAGTAGCATATGCTGTTAGGAAAATCCGCCAATTTACTGATGTTGATACCGCGAGACTAGTCTATTTCAGTTACTTTCATAGTATAATGTCTTACGGTATCTTGTTATGGGGACGGGGTGCAGACATCGAGTCAATTTTTATTCTGCAGAAAAGAGCCATCAAAGCCATTTACAATCTCCGCCGGCGTGATTCTCTAAGGAAATTAACATCAAGACGGTACCTTGTCAATATATCTATGAAAACATTATGTAGGTACGTTAGAAAAAATCTACATCTATTTAGTAAGCGAGGCGACAGACATAATTATGCTACTAGAAATAGGGATCAATTAGTTCAACCAGGTTTCAAACTAGCTAAAGTAGCCACATCTTTCATGGGGTATTGTTTAAAATGTTACAATAAAATTCCTCCCCATATATTAGAACTGAATGAAACGAAATTTAAAACTTGTATTAAACGCACATTATGCAGGCAAGCATATTATAAGTTGGGGGATTACATTGAAGATAATAATGCTTGGCTAAATGCCGGTCCTGCTCCACAGCCTCAACCACTTGGATAAACAAGTTAGGATTTTATATTTGGAAGAGATGCTCGCACTTTTTTTTCTGTCTCATTTATTTAATCTTTTTTTTTTATATAATATTAGTTTGATAATAAATAATTTCTCTTTTTTTTACTTGTAGTTGCTTGGTTTTTGTAAACCATAGTTTTGTATAATGTAGAAGCATTTTATTTTCAAATATTGTAAATGTGAGTACCATGGAGCCATTTACATGTAATAAGTTATAGTTTACTTTGTGACTTGAACTAAAATGGCAGTTGAGAGCAGGTCATGCTCGCTCAAATGTTTCGCTGATGGTGGCGTGTGTGTTGGATCATTCGGTTCCCTTCAAAATGGTTGAGCTAAATGGTGCCAATACACGCGTCATGTTCGTGAACGGGCGCCGTCGGTTGAGACTGGTCACCTCTTAACTGCCACTGACTTGTTTTAATCTTTATACTTTGAATTGTTTTTATAGTTTCCTTTTTATTTCTTTGCATTGTCCTCACATATAGAAGCGACCAAGGATGTAACCAAGGTTATGTAATACAGAACATGATTTAAAAGAGTGTCCGTGGAGTTTCTTGCACGTTCTTCTCCATAGAGATCTACGCTTTGGAACGTGCAGATAGCTTCACCTCTTTCGACTTGACAATTCAAAAGTGCCTGTAAAGGGTTTAATTGAAATAAATGCTTTGAATCTTGAATCAACAGAAAATACCTTGTCCAATGGATTTGACTTTCATGGGACTACAAATATCAGCGTGCACTGTATGAAGCAATTCTTCACTTCTGTTATGTGAGAATGATAACCGTGCCTGCTTCCCTTCACATCACACAACACAGTTTGTTTGATTTACTTGGGACTTATCTGTATATGACATACCAATAACTGCACCATATCTCATTTTTTCAAGATCAGTGCTGTTCAAGTGCACAAATCTACGATGCCACACACGCCTCGACACTAGTGTAAACGGACAATCGACTTGTTTCAAAATTAACTTGTAAACACCATCCACACAGTTTGCTGTCCCGATCCCCACAAAAACACAAAAAAAAATGTTTGCACCGAAAAGTATGAAACTACTGTTTTTTTAGCGTTTCCGTGGTTAATACTATCAAGTAAAGGTCATTCAGTACCTAGTATACCTACATTTCACCTCTTTAGAGTATAATCAGACAGCAAAATCACCCTGCTTGTAGGAACATAATGTTTTAGTGATGGGCCGTTGACGGTTTTTCCCTAAACGAAACGTTAACGTTGATTTACGTTTGTCAACTGGTTAATCAACTAGTTAAATTCGTCAACGAGTCAACTCACTACTAATGTCAACTTGCAATGTAAACCGTTAATTCGTTGAAAGGTCCTTAAAACTATCATTTAAAATAAATATTTCGTTTTTTTAACTAAAATAAATCAACTCTGCAACACGTAACTTTGAGTTCAATTTGTATGACATGGTCGTCGCTCGCAATCTATAACGTTATTTTATTAAACTTAAGTTTTTTAATTTGCTCAGTTGCGTTTACGTTCTCGTTTATTGAATAAGACTGAACGAGACGCACGCATTCATAAACATCATTGACGAATTCAACTAGTTGATTCATAAACAGTTAACGTTTAATACGTTGCCGGAGCGGTTGATTCAACTAGTGGTGTATCGTTGATGGTTTTTCCGTTAAAGCAACGTTAACGTTGATTTACGTGTGTCAACTGGTTAATCAACTAGTTAAATTCGTCAAAGAGTCAACTCACTACTAATGTCAACTTGCAATGTAAACCGTTAATTCGTTGAAAGGTCCTTAAAACTATCATTTAAAATAAATATTTCGTTTTTTTTTACGTTCCTTAGGGTTCAAATTGTATGACAGTGTTGTCGCTCGCAATCTATAACGTTATTTTCAACTTTAGTTTTTTAATTTGTTCAGTTAGTTGCGTTAAAAATTATTGAACGAGACGCACGAAGAAAACGAAGTGCATAAGATTTGCTTTACCAAATGTCAAAAGTAGTAATTGTGATATAGTATTGAACAGGGAAAAACTAGAATTCGTCGATAGAACGGTTTTCCTGGGGATTACGCTTGACTCAAGGCTACAATGGGGTCCTCATTTAGCATCTCTTGCAGGACGTCTAAGCTCAGCAGCATATGCTGTTAGGAAATGATGATGCCATAGGCATCTTCTGCGACCTATCTAAGGCGTTTGATTGTGTGGATCACGAAACATTACACCTGAAACTTGGGCACTACGGTCTGGGCCAAACAGCTTTAAGCCTTGTTAAATCTTATTTGAATGATAGAGAGCAAGTAGTGCAAATAAACGGTGTCAATTCATCGGGCTTAAACGTGAAAATGGGCGTTCCACAGGGCCCAATTTTGGGTCCTTTTTTATTTTTAGTTTATATAAATGATTTCCCCATTTATTGCAAAACAAGCTAAACATGGTCTTGTTTGCTGACGACACTTCTTTGATTTTTAAAATAAATAGACGTAGTAATAATCTTGACATCGTAAATAACGCCCTTTTGCAGGTCCAAAATTGGTTCACTGCTAATAATTTGGTTTTAAATGGGAAGAAAACGAAGTGCATAAGATTTGCTTTACCAAATGTCAAAAGTAGTGATTGTGATATAGTGTTGAACAGGGAAAAACTAGAATTCGTCGATAGAACGATTTTCCTGGGGATTACGCTTGACACAAGGCTACAATGGGGTCCTCATTTAGCATCTCTTGCAGGACGACTAAGCTCAATAGCATATGCTGTTAGGAAAATCCGCCAATTTACTGATGTTGATACCGCGAGACTAGTCTATTTCAGTTACTTTCATAGTATAATGTCTTACGGTATCTTGTTATGGGGCCGGGCTGCAGACATCGAGTCAATTTTTATTCTGCAGAAAAGAGCCATCAAAGCCATTTACAATCTACGCCGGCGTGATTCTCTAAGGGAACTGTTTAAGGAAATTAACATCATGACGGTACCTTGTCAATATATATATGAAAACATTATGTACGTTAGAAAAAATCTACATCTCTTTAGTAAGCGAGGCGACAGACATAATTATGCTACTAGAAATAGGGATCAATTAGTTCAACCAGGTTTCAGACTAGCTAAAGTAGCCACATCTTTCATGGGGTATTGTTTAAAATGTTACAATAAAATTCCTCCCCATATATTAGAACTGAATGAAACGAAATTTAAAACTTGTATTAAACGCACATTATGCAGGCAAGCATATTATAAGTTGGGGGATTACATTGAAGATAATAATGCTTGGCTAAATGCCGGTCCTGCTCCACAGCCTCAACCACTTGGATAAACAAGTTTAGGATTTTATATTGGAAGAGATGCTCGCCCTTTTTTTATTTTTTTGTCTCATTTATTTATTCTTTTTTTTATATATTATATTAATTTGATAATTAATAATTTCTCTTTTTTTTTTTACTTGTAGTTGCTTGGTTTTTGTAAACCATAGTTTTGTATAATGTAGAAGCATTTTATTTTCAAATATTGTAAATGTGAGTACCATGGAGCCATTTACATGTGATAAGTTATAGTTTACTTTGTGACTTGAACTAAAATGGCAGTTGAGAGCATGTCATGCTTGCTCAAATGTTTCGCTGATGGTGGCGTGTGTGTTGGATCATTCGGTTCCCTTCAAAATGGTTGAGCTAAATGGTGTCAATACACGCGTCATGTTCGTGAACGGGCGCCGTCGGTTGAGACTGGTCACCTCTTAACTGCCACTGACTTGTTTTAATCTTTATACTTTGAATTGTTTTTATAGTTTCCTTTTTTTTTTTGCATTGTCCTCACATATAGAAGCGACCAAGGATGTAACCAAGGTTATGTAATACAGAACATAATTTAAAAGAGTGTCCGTGGAGTTTCTTGCACGTTCTTCTCCATAGAGATCTACGCTTTGGAACGTGCAGATAGCTTCACCTCTTTCGACTTGACAATTCAAAAGTGCCTGTAAAGGGTTTAATTGAAATAAATGCTTTGAATCTTGAATCTTGCACCAGTTAAATTCATAAACGTCGTTAACGAATTTCAACTAGTTTATTCATAAACAGTTAACGTTTAATACGTTGACGGAGATTAACGGTTGATTCAACTAGTTTGTTAATTCAACGCTCATCCCTAATATTTATCTAAATTCTAAAAAACAAATGATATTCATTATTTTTATAATTTTTGCAAAGGAAATCGCTAGTGAATATCTTGTAATTTGTAAGCACAAGTTTTTCCTTCCCCATTTGAAGCTGAGCATAAGAACGACAAATGTCTTAGTAGTTTATTTTTTTCTGGTGTCAAGTGAAAGTGATTGGTCCAGCGATATAAGATCTTTTTGATTTTCAATGGGTTTTAGTGTAAAGCTTTCGGTATCTGCAGGGTTTGTATCTTTGAACAAAGTAACGCTTTTATCTCTGTAATTTGAACTGATATTTCTTCTAACTGCACAGATTGCGTTGCCAGTTTTTGAATGATTTTCTGCTGGTTTTCGAGAGTGATCGCTTGGATTTGGAGCATATTGTCTATTTTTTTGGATAATATTGTTTGGTTTGCTAAAATTTGGTCGAAGTTCAAGTGTCCGTTACCCAGGCCAGATGTTGTCGAAAATGGTCATTTGAATCATATAGATAATTAGTTTTGCGGCTTCTGTAATTGTTGCGCACATTTTTAAATTTGTTGCGCTTATAGTTTTTTAATTATTTCACAAAAACATTTCCTGCTGGCGTAACGTTACGCCAGCCAGACCTTTTTCTTTCTAATGGGAATATTTAAATAAATATTAGCTATAAAATTAGTTGTCTAGATGAAGTAAATGTTGTGCCTTATTTTGTATTTGTTCTTTCTTCGGTTGCGAAGTTATTCGAGATTTTGCTGGGGTAACGTTTTTGGTTTTGCTAGATCTTTGAAATGGTTAAGCGGATTCTTATCATATTTTGTACATGACTTCTTAGGACTTAGTTTAAATTTGTTCTACAATAATAAAACCAAAATATTGCATATCTTAAACGTTATTTCATTAAACAGAAAAACACTTCAATTGGTCCCAGCACTCTCAATAAGAAGTCTAACGACTTACTTTAAACGTTATTTTAAAGCTTGTAACTGCCTTCAAATGTATGTGAAGTTTCATTAGTATCCTGTAAGTATTTAACAAGTTATGATGATATTCAGTTCTTCACGAGCACGGTCTTGATGCGCGCGGTGTTATTTGGCCACTGGATTAGATATATGAACTGAATGTTATGTCAATTATTAGTTTTTTAGATCAGTTGTATATCAGTAAATTTTCAGCTCAGTACATTGGATAATTAATGAGATAATACGATTAAAGTCATTAGGAAGTGAATGACCGTGGTAACCCGACCAAGTTTAGGTGGTCACGAAAAAGCGAAAACGCAGAACATTATACTATATTTTGAAATGTTTAGTATAATACACCTTACAATTTCAGTACAGACGCGTAAACTGTTAAATACATAATAATAATATAATATTATCTGTACTATGAAAACCAGCGAAGTTTTAGAATGTACCTCACGTTGACTTTTTGAGATTATAATTAGTTAAAAGTAATACTTACATAATTATTTGACTGCAGTTTAATGTTACTTAATTTTATTATTTTTTATCTGTGATTTTTAAATAGTTTAAGTTCATTTTATGTGTATAAACTTAGGAAAAAATGTGATATTTGAAATAAGACGACAAAACAGTAGGTAAGACTAACAGTGAGCATTTTACTACATTGTGATGTCATGTAACTGTGTACTGTGTATACTGAAATCTATAATATAAATAAAAAATAATAGAAAATTAAAAAAAAGCAAAATTACTATCTGTAATTTTTATCTGTGATTGTTTTTAAGTAGTATAATAATACTTTAAAAGTTCAATTGAAATGATCGTGTATTCCCGTTCGTCCCCTCGACTTCGTCCCCCGAGGGGGACGAGCCGGATATCGTTATTTATTTTCCCGATGGACCCCGTAAATATTTTGGGGGACGAATGGGAATGATTTATTAATTCTTTTTTTAGGTCTATTGCTCCCACCAAATAATACGTATAAGACTGGTGGTTTTAATTGGTAAAAATAACAAATTTGAAAAAAAAAATCATAGTATAGTTTTCCGCAGAACTCGTGTCGAATACCTAGGTATATATTATTACATTAACACCCGTGCACTTTCATTGTTTTGTCAACACTAACCCGACCGGTCTAATTTAAGGATAGGAAAGGGAGAGAATGTCAGGTAAACCAATAGAATTTACGCAAATAACACAATGTTATCGGCACTCTTTTGTTAACTACCAGCATCGCCGGCGCTTCCCGCCAGAGTTGTTATATTTAGTGTAGGTAAACATAATGAAACAATGATAAACTTAGGATACGTTTTATAATTCATAAAAAAATAGAGAAGAATTTTGTAAAATAACGATTAAATCTAACGAAGTAACTAATTTAAAAGTCAACTACGAAACAACGAATAAACATATTTCTGCACAAATCTTTTTAGTGGGACGAATGGCACTAATCGAAGAACATATTCCCATTCGTCCCCTCTTGAATTAGGATTGGGACGATCGCGATCAAATTAAATATTATTTTTGTAAATTCCCGTTCGTCCCCCTCGGGGGACGAAGTCGAGGGGACGAACGGGAATACACCGAAATGATTATTTTACCTGTCAATAAAAATTCTTTAATAACCATGTAGTTTTTTTTTTAAACTTTTGTACATGTCTGTACTAATTTTGTAACACTATCCTACATATTTTAGAAGGTACCATAATGTTCTGCGTTTTCGCTTTTTCGTGACCACCTAAACTTGGTCGGGTTACCACGGTCATCCACTTCCTAATGACTTTAATCGTATTATCTCATTAATTATCCAATGTACTGAGGTGAAAATTTACTGATATACAACTGATCTAAAAAACTAATAATTGACATAACATTCAGTTCATATATCTAATCCAGTGGCCAAATAACACCGCGCGCATCAAGACCGTGCTCGTGAAGAACTGAATATCATCATAACTTGTCAAATACTTACAGGATACTAATGAAACTTCACATACATTTGAAGGCAGTTACAAGCTTTAAAATAACGTTTAAAGTAAGTCGTTAGACTTCTTATTGAGAGTGCTGGGACCAATTGAAGTGTTTTTCTGTTTAATGAAATAACGTTTAAGATATGCAATATTTTGGTTTTATTATTGTAGAACAAATTTAAACTAAGTCCTAAGAAGTCATGTACAAAATATGATAAGAATCCGCTTAACCATTTCAAAGATCTAGCAAAACCAAAAACGTTACCCCAGCAAAATCTCGAATAACTTCGCAACCGAAGAAAGAACAAATACAAAATAAGGCACAACATTTACTTCATCTAGACAACTAATTTTATAGCTAATATTTATGTAAATATTCCCATTAGAAAGAAAAAGGTCTGGCTGGCGTAACGTTACGCCAGCAGGAAATGTTTTTGTGAAATAATTAAAAAACTATAAGCGCAACAAATTTAAAAATGTGCGCAACAATTACAGAAGCCACAAAACTAATTATCTATATGATTCAAATGACCATTTTCGACAACATCTGGCCTGGGTAACGGACACGAAGTTCAATGTTTCTGTGCTAATTATCTGAACTATGTCTTCATGATTACTAGTGTTTTCAGTAGCTGTAACGTTACTATAATCCATACACGGGTGTCCTTGATTTTTTTGATCGCATCTCCGAAAACAATGTAATTATTGTATTATACGTACAAAAATTTGATTATCTCAGTTACCCCTCGAATTATTACACGTAAGTAAATAATTTAAGTTTAGCAGTAAAGGTAATTCATTACTATTATAAAAAGTAGAACAGTAGGTAAAACAATTATATATTATTTTGTGATTGAATACAAATCTATACTTTATTTTCAACTAAATAAACAACGTCACATAGGTAGTATGTGACAAAGCTCTACGAAGCCGAAATTACCCGAACCGAGGAGGAGGAAACCATATTGAAACATGTAGTGACGCGCCCGCCGTCTCACGAGCGATAATTTATAAGTCTTGGGGGTTCCTTTTCTGTGCCGCTGACTGTACATATCATCTATAGACTAACGCAATTAATTAGGAATAGAGATGATAACTATTGGGCATAAGCGTAGAAGGCACTGGGACGTTCAGCTTAGTGCGAATAACGGCTTAAAAACTCGTGCGCGCGCATGCTAGGTAAGATCATATACACTACATAAAAAAATAACTTACCAACATGTTCAAATTGAACGGTCGTCCGGGATGCAACCATGCCTGTTACCATTTTCCTCCCACAAAAAAGGTACAATAACAAGCATTGTTTTCCCTCTCTCTATAGGCTGTACTATTTTGTACGGCATTGTGTGATTGATTTAATAAAATAATAAAACTACTGAAAATAAGAAAACCACGGAGTAATTACATTTAAAGTGATAATTTCATACAAAATTCCGTTTAAAAGTAAAGCAACAACACGATGAATGTGTGCACAAGTGGCACGTATTTACGTTCGACGACACACACACAAGCAAAAGGTGACAGTCGTAGGTAGCCTTAAAGGGCTTACTTGAAATTGCTTCATTTTGCGTGCGACTACTGCAGTTCTAAGCGTATTAATTCTATGAAGAAAACAATATTATTAAAAAGCATCATTGATCATCACCTTTAAAAAAGATGTTTTTAATTTTTCTGAAGTTTTTGACCATCCTAAAGTGTACAGATCAGGGCTCGGAAACCGGTTGAAATTCTTTACCGGTAACGGCCATTGACCCCAAACCGAAAAAGGTTGCACTTTACCGGCTTATGCGATTTTTCGTTTTTTTTATGATTTTTTGTTTTGACACTGAAAATGAACCGGTTAAAACCAAGTTTGCTAGGGTCCCCGGCCCCCGCCACTCTCGTTCGCACGTTCTGGAAATTGCGATGTCATTTACTTACAATTTTAGTCGCATCAATTTGTATGCAAGTTCGCAACGTCGCACTGTGTTGCCGCGGGCGGACAAAAACCAATTTTGAAAACTTGAAGGTATATGAAAAAACATAAACGGAAATCAAAATTGAATAGGTACTTCATCATATTCCAAAAAATGGAGGGTAGTTATGTAATAAAAACTGCGAGAAATCACTTGTCAAAGTACACTATCGTAAGTGACTGCGGTTTAAAGCGAAAACTTAACATAGTTAAAGTACTTAATAATAATTTTAGAAGTGATTAGTATTTCCAAAATAAACAACATGGAATCTACAGTTCAAGGTAAGGTCTTTTAGAAATTATGCATAAGTTTCTTAAACATAAACCTATTTACGCATATAGCGTGCTTAAATATACGACTCAGAATTTGATTATAAATAAAATTCACGAGAAGATTTGTATGTTCTTTCTATTTCTTTCCGTAACAAAATTTTAACAGTAATTATCTCTGGACTACATACTATTAGCATGTTAAAACAAATGTTGCTACTACACACTACCCGATTTTTTAAAATTAATTGTTTATCACAGGACGCGTGGTTGAATTTACTCGTCGCGAACTTGTGGACATCATGTTTAAAGATCCTGTAAAAAATTGGGATCGAAAGGGCCAGAATTTACAAGAAATGATAATTTCGAAGACTAACTGTCCTCCAGACAATCAAAATGCTACTCGGTATAAGGTGTCACTGTTTTTAAATAAAATTAAATCGAAATACTTAGATGCCGGTCGAAGGAAAGATTTATTTTATAAAAGGCATTCAGCTTGGCTAAATGAAAAGGAGATGTTTCCAAATTATGCAGCTCTTCCTGGACCAGGCCGTCCGTCTTCTTCTTTTGACGTAGTAGGTGAGAGGTCCAAGCGAAGAAAAGTTGCTCACTTGGGCGAAACTGCTAGTGGCAATGAATTATCTTTCGCAGCAGCTATGACTTATCGCAAAGAGGGGCAAAGCGATAAAGCAAAGGCTATCAGCAAAATTTCTTCAGCTTCATCTGTCAAACTCAAGTCGTACATGTCTTCATTTAGCAGTGATAATAATTGTTTAACACCTGAGGAGGCGCTTTGCGTATTGTTAGACGCACAATTATCCGTATATCAATATAATGTAATTAGACAGGCAGCAACAAGCAGATTTCCTTCATATAAAAAAGTTTTGGAAGTCAAGAAGTTATGCTATCCCAATGAAAATGCAATTTCGGCTTCAGAAAAGCACGTTCAGGTTGCATTACAGGATTTACTGGACCACACTTGCACTCGCCTCGCACTTGTATGCAAAGAAGTGTTTTTGTCATTAGAAAATGATACTATAACTGATTTAAAATTACATATTAAATGGGGCATTGATGGTACGTCCGGTTTTACTGAATACAAACAAAAGTTTCAAGATGCTTCAGGAAGTGATGCCGCTATGCTTGTAACTTGTATGGTTCCTATAAGATTAGTCGGTAACACTTCGATTCAAAAAGATGTCATATTTTGGCAAAACAATCGACCATCTTCTCCTAGGTTTTGTCGACCTATACAGCTTCAATTCGAGCACGAAACCACTGAAAGAACCAAGCAAGAAATGATGCGAGTGGAAGGAGAAATTCATAACTTAAGACCTACCAACATCGAAGTAGGTACTAAACATTTTGCAATTTCCCATGAATTGTATTTTACTATGACCGATGGAAAAATTTGTAATGCTGTAACTGACACATCTTCAACTCAAAGGTGCTATATTTGCAAAAAAACATCTAGTCAATTTAATTCCATAGCAGCATCGTGACAAGCACCAGTCGATAACGAAAGTCTTCGTTTTGGTTTATCCATTCTACATGGTTGGATCAGGATGTTTGAATGCTTATTGCACGTGAGTTACAAATTACCAGTAAGTAAATGGCGCGTAACAAAGCCTCAAGATAAGCTAGTAGTTGAAGAAACGAAAAAACGCATTCAGCAAGAATTCAAAACCAAGTTAGGCCTAATAATTGATCGCCCCAAACCTGGCTATGGGAATTCCAATGACGGGAATACTGCTCGCCGTTTTTTCGACAATATAGAAATATCTGCTGCTATAACTGGAGTAAATAAAAATCTAATTCATCGCTTCCATATCGTTCTGATGACACTTTCTAGTGGTTTCGATATCGACACAAAAAAATTTGATATTTACTGCTTAAAAACAGCCGTGCTTTTTGTAAAGTTATACCCATGGTTTAATATGCCGACAAGCGTCCACAAGATTTTAATGCACTCATCAATTGTTATTTCACATGCCCTATTACCTATCGGTCTTTTAACAGAGGAGGCCCAGGAGGCTAGGAATAAAGATATAAAGCGATACCGTGAACAGTACTCACGAAAGTGTTCCCGAGAGATGACAATCAGAGATGTCTTTAATAGGCTACTCGTAACATCTGACCCATTTATTTCAAGCATGCGAAAACTTCCTATAAAAAAGATTAAGGTTTTACCTTGTGAAGTTACAGAGATGCTTCTGCCCTTTAATGTACAAAGAATGGACACAGAAAGTTCATCTACAGAAGGAGACAGTGATAGTGCCAGTGAATTTAGTGATTAAGACTTTGTTTTATTTTACTTACCTATTTTTTCTATCTTTCGTTATTTTTACTTATTCGTTACATCTTATACGCATGCAATAAAGTGTATTTGAATTCAAATTTGAATCAAAAATTCTCTGACGTGAGTTATATAACCATACAAGGCTAATACACAATAGCCTTCATTGTAATTAGGCAATAACCATGCTATCACATGTAACTTCCTGGTATCTTGCGATAACAGGAAGCATTAAGATTTTATTGTCTCTTTGTCTCTTTGTTATCTGTACACTAGATATAAGCATTTAATCTGAAAATAAAGTTAGTCTTAACCTGCTCTTCAAGCTGAACACATGTCTTTTTAAAAAGCCTTTTGGCTTCGCCCACAACCTAACTGGCGCAGTCGGTACGTCGCGTTCTATCGGTTCCAGTGGATAACTCCGTAAACCTAGAATCCGTGGCGCGAAGAAAAGAACTTACCGTGGGCAGCCAACAAAGCAGCAGGCAACAGCAACCAGCAGTAAACCAGCTGAAGACAGAAGACTCACCAGCCTCTCATCGGCAATGCTCGTGGGGTAAGCATAAAATCTGATTATTCCCGAGATTTCTTTTCCCATCCTGATACACTGACCCTTTAAGCAACTTTTTGTGTGGTGTCTTAGTATCAAGATAATTCGTATTTTTAATAATACACATATTTGTATTCCCAGTAATACAAACTTTTTGCTTGGTTCTTCAAACTGATCACTTTCGAATCATCAAGATAAACATGGCTTGTGACAAGAAAGCGACAGAGGAGAAACCTATCCTAGAAGAAAGGTCAATTCCCACTGACTATTCTACGTTCTCAAAACTGTTGCCCAGTTATGATGGAAACAGGAGAACATTAGCATTCTATATCGAAGGTGTCGAGAATGCATTACAGTTAATAACCAATAAAGAGGATGAATGTATAGCTTGCCTGATTAGAAACAAACTAACAGGTAAAGCTGTCGAAGCGCTCTCAGAGCACCCAGGCACAAAAACCTGGGAGGGCATTAAAGGTGTTCTAGAAAAAAAATTCGGAGAATTTAGGACGGAAATTCAACTTGTCCAAGAACTAATGAAAACTAAACGAGATAACAGTAGCATAGATACGTCCGGTGATAAAATCAGACTTCTAATGTGTACACTTATCTCAACCAATCCTGAAAAACGGGTCTACTACGAACAAATGGCTCTCGAAACATTTCTTGAAAATTTAAATCCAATAACAGCAATATTAATTAAATTAAAATATGTTCAAAACCTAGATCAGGCTATCATAGTAGCTAAACAAGAGGAAGTTAAATTACGAGCAAAACGCACGGAACAATCTAAGCCAAATAATTATAAAAATTCAAACCCCAATAACAAATTCAATAAACCAAACCCTTTCCAGAAAAAAGTCCAAAATAAAAATAATCTGGAACAACAGAAAAAACCAGTTCATTTCCAGAACGAGGTAAACGAAGAGGAGGAAAACGATGCAACCCCGGAAAATGAAAATAACGAAGTTTCCGAGGAGGCAGTAGATGAAAATTTTCTCACAGACCTAATGGATCAACCAACAACATAGTTTTCATGAATAATCTACAAAATTATAGCCGACTACCGTATATTTACATTTCAGAATTAGGTGGTAGATTTTTATTAGACAGGTGCCTCACAATCCTTAATAAACCCACAAATTTTAAAAAACTCCAAAAATCTTGACATAAAAATAAAAAACGAAACACACTTCATAAAAACAGCTCATGCGACCTCCAAACATAAACAAGTAGCATACATAAAACTTCCAAAAAGTTTATTTAATGAAGAAATAACACATAAATTCTTAATATTCGATTTTGACTCAGATTTTGTAGGATTACTAGGCCTAGACCTATTAGTTCCACTAAAGTGCAAAATAGACATGAAAAATATGTTACTTCGCACAGATAAAGCCAGCATAGCAATCAGAGATGATATAAAATCACATAGTAAAATAGAACCCAAATGTGAACAAGTAATAAACATATTGTGCAATTATGAAGAAGGAGAATATTTTTCCGAAAGAAAAACAACAAAAAGCGGATTAATATTCCCACCGGCATTAGTAACCGTAAAAGATGGAAATGCACTAATGACAGTAATAAACTCATCAGATAAAACAGTAAATTTCAGAAATAGCTGTCACTTAAACTTCCAACGACTAAAAACAATAAATAAAAAGTCACAACATAAATCAGAGAAAGATATCACAGAATTAAACAAAAACATAGACAAACTACAAAAACAGAACTTAGACAGACTTCGAACCAGTCATATGAATCCAGAGGAAAATCGTGAAATTAAAAAACTGTGCTATAACTATAGAGACATTTTCCATTGCGAAGAAATACCTTTAACATTTACACACAAAATTAAACATCAACTAAGATTAACGGATAATAAACCCATTTTTGTACGCAACTATAGACAGGCACCAAAACAAAAAGAAGAAATAAAAAAAATAAATCAATCAACTTCTAAAAAACAATATTATACAGGAAAGTAACTCCCCTTGGTCGTGCCCGGTACACATAGTACCTAAAAAAACAGATGCTTCAGGAGAACAAAAATATAGGTTAGTTATAGATTATAGGAAATTAAATGATAAGACCATAGAAGATAAATACCCTCTACCTAACATAGATGATATTTTAGATAAACTAGGACGTGCCCAATATTTCACTACATTAGATTTAGCTTCAGGTTATCATCAAGTAGAGATGCACCCAGATGACATCGAAAAAACAGCATTTTCTATAGATCGCGGACATTATGAATTCCTCAGAATGCCCTTCGGTCTAAAGAACGCACCAAGCACCTTTCAGAGATTGATGGATTCAGTATTACGAGGTTTGGATAACGTACTCACTTATCTAGACGATGTGATTATATATTCCACATCTCTACAGGAACACTTGGATAAATGCAAACAAGTATTTGATAGATTCAGAACACACAACCTAAAAATACAGTTAAATAAATCAGAATTCCTTCAGAAACAAGTGAAATTCTTAGGACATACTTTGACAGACAAAGGCCTTCAGCCAAATGAAGACAAAATTGCAGCTGTGAAAAAGTTCCCTTTACCAAAAACACAAAAGGAAATCAAATCCTTTCTAGGATTAGTAGGATATTACAGAAAATTCATTCAAGATTTTGCAAAATTAACAAAACCGTTAACCAAATGTTTAAAAAAGGTAGTAAAATAACACTGTCACAAGAATACACACAAGCTTTTGAAAAATGTAAAGAAGTACTCATCAATGCACCAATACTACAATACCCAGACTTCGAAAAACCTTTTATTCTCACTACAGACGCATCAGACGTAGCAATAGGCGCAGTATTATCCCAAGGACAAATAGGTTCAGACAAACCGGTAGCGTACGCCTCACGAACACTATCAGAGACAGAACAAAGATATTCAACAATAGAAAAAGAATTATTAAGCATTGTATGGGCAATCAAATACTTTAGACCCTACCTATATGGCAAGCGCTTCACCATTTATACAGACCATCGTCCACTCACATGGATTATGTCCATCAAAGACCCAAATTCCAAACTCACACGTTGGCGTCTAAGATTAGCAGAATATAATTTCGATGTACAATACAAAAAAGGTAAAGCCAATACAAATGCAGACGCACTTTCTAGAGTCCAAATAATTCACCACAACGAAGTAAGTGCAGATCCCCAACCTAGCACATCAAACGATAATGTAGACCTGACAGACATAGACATCCGAACACTACTAGGCATGCCTATCACACCCGATATCACAAATCAATCACAAGATAACCCGGAACAAATAGTATTAACACCACAAATGACAGACAATAGTAAAAAAGAAACAGAGACAAACCCAGTAGCAGACAGTAATGAAACAAATATAGGGACAGACAAAATACCACAAATAGACGATGCAATCGACAGACAGGCAAAGCAATTTCATATCAGAAAAACACCCGGAGACACTTACAGAATTGATGATAGATCCAAAGGCAAAACAATAATAAAAGACGTTTGGATCCCAATCAATAATACCAGAGATCAAATAATACAATTCTTGAAAGAACATACAATCCCTGATAGAATTTTTCATTGCTTTTTCCACCATGAGGAATATTACCCAATATTCTGCGAAGTTTACAAAACAATATTTAGCAATCGTGGACCGAAACTAATTCGATGCATGAATCGAGTCACATTAATAGAAAATATTTCTGAACAAACTGATATAATAAGGAAATATCACGAAGGAAAAACCATACATAGAGGCATCCAAGAAACATATAAACACATACACAGAAATTACCATTGGCCTAATATGTTAGCCTCAATACAAAAGTTTATAAATAAATGTGACAGCTGTCTAAAGAGTAAGTACGAACGAAATCCACTAAAATTACCACTGTCTCTAACAGATACACCACATAAGCCCATGGAACACATGTTCATGGACCTATATAGTAGTGGAGGCATAACCTTTCTAACAGTAATTGATAACTTCACAAAATATGCACAAGCAATACCACTCACGGCCTCAACAAGCATACACATTGCCGAAGCATTGCTTAGCTTATTTTCTATAATGGGAGTACCTAAGAAATTAACAACAGACTCTGACTCAAAATTTGACAACGAAGTTATTACAGAAATATGTGCATTACATAACATACACATACATTTCACGACACCATATAACCCTAACTCGAATTCGCCAATAGAAAGATTACACTCCACCTTAGCAGAAATTATTAGAATCCAAAGAATTACAGACAAGGATGATCCCACAAACCTCATGAAGTACGCCATAATAGCCTACAACAATACGATACACTCTTCAACGGGCTTCACACCCTTTGAACTACTATATGGACATACCGATAGCAGAAATCCCTTAGAATTACACTGCCCCAAAGAATTTTATCAGGAATACGTAACTAAACACAAACAAATAATGGAAAGTGCACAAAAATTAATAAACAATAAACTAGCAAATGATAAACAACAGGTAATAGAAAACTTTAATAAAAATAAAGAAACAGCACAATTTAAAATAGGTGACACTGTATACAAACAGGTAGCAAAAACAGCAAGGAATAACAAACTCGAACCAAAATACCTAGGTCCATACACGATAGTTCGATTACACCCTGAACAAA
This sequence comes from Hecatera dysodea, assembly GCA_905332915.2. Taxonomy (NCBI): domain Eukaryota; kingdom Metazoa; phylum Arthropoda; class Insecta; order Lepidoptera; family Noctuidae; genus Hecatera; species Hecatera dysodea. The sequence goes on along the minus strand of HG995290.1, from coordinate 2,079,538 downwards.
TAGCTGAAATAGTAGGAAAGCACGTGAACGCAAAAACAATTAGAGTTCACCTCCGCTTACTAAGGCGTCCTGAAAATGTTTCAGGAACGCCATCGCCTGCGTCGCAGTGCTCCAACTCGCCGCTGCCACAGCAGTCATACAGCCAATAGATAATCATAATGGAATCCTAGTATTAACAGAAGCTAAAGCCCAATACCAAGTAGATACATACCATCTAGCGGTCATCTACAACACCACAAAACTAAAAGAAATTTTCCTAGAAATCTGCAGTAATTACTATACAATAAAATTAAAACAAAATTGTTCCATGGATACGACAACTATAACAAAACAAATAGATTACCGTATAGACACGATAGAAAGTAAATTAAGCTATTTAGGTTTAGAAACCATAGGATATAGATCAAGTTATAGATATAAACGTGGCCTTATAGATGGCTTAGGCACAGTAGTAAAAGCCATTACAGGTAACTTAGACCAAAACGACGCTACAAGATTTGAAAATGAGATTAAATCAATACAATCATCACTCAATAACAATAGAGCCAATCAAAAGAAAACGATTAGTATAATGCGAGATTTTATGAAGGAATACGAAAATAACTTGAAGAACATTAAAAATAATCAAATAGAATTATATAAAGCCATAGATAGATACTCAACTCAAGAAACTGAGTTCGAAACCAACTACCTAACCACTAGCATCTTTAATAGCATTGAGAATGCGCTCCAACAACTTTACGATAGACTAAATACACTAGAAAACGCACTAACATTTTCACACTTGGAGAAAATGCATCCTAGCATAATCGACCCTTCATATTTAATCGAAGAACTCAATATCATCCAAAACGAAATCAGTGGAAACTTAGCTTTTCCCCCAAACATAAATAACATTCAACTATGGAAAAAAGCTATAACAGTAAAAGCATACAGCACAAATGAAACAATTAACTTCATACTAGACATACCAATAGTTGCAGAAAAACCTTATAATCTCCTACACCTGTATTCCATTCCTAATGACAACAACACAATCCTTATCCCTTATAATCCCCTCCTCATCTTGGGAAATAATGAGTTTGCCTATCCCCACGAGCCATGCACCAGGATAGCAGAAGATGAAGTCATCTGCAAACACTTAGAATGGAACACACTATTACACTCAGAAGACTGCATAGCCCAGCTCATCCAGCATCAAGAACCACACAACTGCACTTATGCAACTGCAACGTTTAATAACAACATCATCCAGCAAATCAAGGACAACAGCTGGATAGTCATCATGAAGCAAGAAGAAGTCATCAAAACAATCTGCGGTAACGACGTGCAATACCAACGCAACAAAGGAGTCTTCCTAATAACAACAGACAATAACTGCAAGGTCCAAGTTATGGATAGAACGCTAACTACACACCAAAGATACATCAACATCAAGGAAACTGTACCACTACCACGTGCACACCAAACACCAAAAGTATTACCGATCAAGATAAATCTAGAAAACATCGAACTAGACAACTTGAAGAAAACTATACGACAATCGGAAGAAGTAGAGTCTTCAGTCACAGATCCAGTCATCATCTCAAGCACACCTAGTTGGCCTTCAGTATCCCTATATATAATAGTACTAGCCACAGGAATAGGAGTAGCAGTCTACAAACTCTGGTGGATACCCAAGTCGGCGCATACTTCAGTCCTGCAAGAACCTGAACCTGATGCACTCCAGCTTCAGTCGCAGCCTTCAGCACGCCTCCATCTTAAGGGGGGAGGAGTTATATAACCATACAAGGCTAATACACAATAGCCTTCATTGTAATTAGGCAATAACCATGCTATCACATGTAACTTCCTGGTATCTTGCGATAACAGGAAGCATTAAGATTTTATTGTCTCTTTGTCTCTTTGTTATCTGTACACTAGATATAAGCATTTAATCTGAAAATAAAGTTAGTCTTAACCTGCTCTTCAAGCTGAACACATGTCTTTTTAAAAAGCCTTTTGGCTTCGCCCACAACCTAACTCGTGCAAAAGTGATTTTTTAAAAATCCTATTTGAATAAATGAGTTGATTTGATTTGATTTGATTTGATTCAAATCCTTTTAGGAGTAAATATTTCTAAACTTTACAATAGTATTTTTTATATAAATTTTTAAGCCTGGCAATCATTTAAATATCATTTTAATTAAGAATGACGGCAGATAAGTTTATTTTGGACACGTGAGTAGGTAAATGAAAATATTATTTTATCAGTTTTTTCATGGAACTTGTCAATATTGGGTTTTACAACTAAAAATAAAATAGAAAACATTTGATACATGTAAAAACTAATTTAATTTCATTGGATAAGTATTTTTCGTACAATTACTGTCTTTAGGTAGTAAATTAATATCACAAATAATTTTGTCCGTGACTTAGTATGGAGCGGCAAGACTGTGCGTCGCCGCCACAAGATACAAGGACTTAAAATACTAACAGGCAACGAAGAATGAATAACAGAGGTGAATTTTATTCGAATTAATTATGTTGACTTCATGTTAACTAGCTTCCGTCTTAAGTTAATTTATTCTTACCAGGATTAAAGCGAAAAAGGAAAATGACGATTTGGAGCGCCCTTCATCTCTGTCTTTGTTAATATCAAACAAATGTCGTCGAAAAAAAAGTAGAAGTGAACGAGCCAAACGTAAATAAAATATGTTTGTCTTGTTCACAACATTCAAGAGTAGAAGAAGATAAAAGGAATGACCATTTTGCAGACCTCATTAAAGGGGAATTAAAGCTTATCTCACTGTGTATGCGTACAAGGTGTTACGTAAAAATATTAAAGTTTTTAAACATTGTAAAAGGTATATATATACGAAATTGAAGTGAAAATGAAGTCAATAGGGATTTTGTTATAAATAAAATATATAATTAATAAAATTGTTTTATTTCTGTACTCAATCAGTAAACAATGCAATAACTTATTATCTGCATAATGTAAATCATACTGAAATAAGTATTTTTCAAGTATTTTATAACAAAGAAAAAGATCAATAAATCATTCCGTAAGTACCCATAATAATCTTGATGTTATTGGGAGGGCTTGTTAGAGTTCGAAACTAAAGGCTTAGGATAAATGATAAGTTTAGACTCCACAAATCAAAGATCTTCCACATATTACAACTATCATTTCTACACAAAAATATTATTTTAGAGATATTTTTTTTATTGAATTTGAATTACCAACGATTCAAAAAAAAAAACAATATTTTAGTACAACTCACATACGGCCATAAATCCCAAATTAGGCAGAGCCTGTATTATTATTTATACAGGGTGGATACGATAAGACCCATGAGATTTGCTTTGAAATACCTACTGCTTCTGCCAATAGAAATGAACAACTTTTTTCATGAAAGTAATAGTCTGTTCCAAGAAAAAAATTGGCCTTACTATATAAAGTTATCATCAGCTGATCAAAATTAGTATGGGAGGTCTAACATTTTGACATACTATTAAAATATTACTCCAACGAAAACAAATGATTATTTAAAACATAATCAACTATTAAGTCATTCAATTGACATACGTAAATTGTTAAGGACAAATTTCAAAAACGAAAAGAGCCTCTCAACTCTAACACTTGTCGGTGGTGTAGCCAAAACTACTTTTTCCAGATTGTATAAATATGGATCCGTCATTTTCTTCTGCTCTCAATACTCTAAAATGCTGCTTTTTGGTGGTAAGACTGGTTTTTGTAAAAAAAGCAACTAGCTTAAAATTAATTTTTCTTTCTAATGATTGTAAATTTTGTTGATGTATATTATTATATCCCTGTTGGTACCAAAATTTTGGCGAAGGTAGCTGTCAAAATTTATATCTTCATTAAATGAATCAAGTTATACAGAAGTTCCTGGAACAACGCTATCGTTAACACTAGGACTGGAAGGTTCTAAAGTCGCTTCTGCAGTCGTTCTTCTTTTTAAGTTAGTACCCTTGCCCTTGTGCAGTTTTGTTGTGTAGTCGTAAGTGTAGCATTTACTCTCGGGTCGAGGTAAATAGCTGCGAGAAAGTATTCATTGCTGAAAAGCACTTCTTGACGACTTCTTAACCCTTAAACTCGCATGATGATTTTTGTTAATCAAAACAAGTAAAATTAATTTTAATGGTTTATTAGGTATATAAAAAGTTACAAAATATTCATAAAAAATCAGGAGCTGATATTTTTTTGGAATAACCTATATGTAGTATACTATACAGTGCCACTTTTGCTCGAAACAATAACAAATCAGCTAAGTATTACATACTACTCGTATACGTTGCGCTATTTTAGTGCTTCGTGTGGTAAGCCATGCCTTTGACATAACATAAATGCATTTTGCATTTAGTGCACATTGTACTTGCTTGACCTCCTTTACTATATTTACATCTCTGAAACCCGGTTAACTAAGGCCAATGATCGTATTTATCCTCACGTCATCAAAAGGCCTCTTGGCCAAAGGTTTCTTTATCTTATGCATCTCAGGTCCTTTACAGGCACGGTTCTATCACGTTTTAGAAGTCCAGTGTAGATTTCGTATCGAAAGTCTTTCAAACGATCTTACTTTTACTTCTAATTTATTTGTCTGTCGTGTCTACGACGTAACAGCCAAGCATTATTTACACATATGTCCAAAAGCTGGGAAAAAATATGCATGTACCATCTGTGAGATTTTACACCTGTGCAATGCTATTAGCATATCAGCCAAATCCACACCTCCCATGTGGTTTATCGACGCGACTTTTTGACTCTTTGCTGAAACGTTTGATATCCTCGAGGGGAAAAGCGTCAACATACGAGCTTACTAACCTCACATGCTTATTGTCAAATCACTTGACCACACTCAGTTTGTTTTCATTGCAAACCACTTGAGTAAAAAATCCTCTTCCTGTCTTCTGTAGCGATTTATCGTCAATCATTTCGCTCTCTGCATTTTTCAATTTATTTTTCCTAACAGTCCCTAAACTAAATATACCATAGTTTTCTCGTAATATATATGTATATTAGTTCTAAAGACGTAAAATAGTTGTCAAAGTAAACGACGCTACCTGCTTGATTTCTTAGTTTTACATAACGGTAAAACTAGTTTTCCTCCAATACCCAAGGATTCTTCTTCATCGGTAAATTCCACACCTCTAAACGTATCATCACCAACGTAGAGTATAAAATCGTAGATGATTCCAGAAACACCAGCTCGAACCAAATTTTTTAAGCCCCACTTGGCTTGTTTGGATTGTATTGACTACGTCTGCCTGCTTTTTTACCCTTGTATGATATAACCATCTCATCTATAATGAAAGTATTTTCTTCTTCGAGGGATAAACATTGAAACCAAATACGTTCAATTAGGGGTCGCAGTTTATAATACCTGTCAGAAACATTAGCTTGGGTGTTGTCAGTGAAATGTAAATATTTTCTTAGTTGCTGAAAACGCTTCAAGGACATGACATCTGCAATTTTTGGATGTCTAAACGACGATTTCCAATAGTCTTTGTATGAAGGTAAAACTACTATACCCATAAGAATATTGATAGCCAAAAAATCTAATATTTCCTCTTCTGTAACTTTTATTGACTTGCCAGTTTCTTGAACGCTGTACTAACTGGTATTCGTCATTATATCACTTACCATTACTCTGGGAAAAAATCGATAAAAATAGTCTAAGGTTGACCAATCAGTAGGTACTGCATCTTCAAAAGTAGGATTGGATATGTCAGCCCTGTGTTGAAATGACACTTCAAATCAATTTCAATAGAATCCCAAATGATTTCTGGTTCGAAATTTAAGTTAGCGATGCAAAAATCATTTAGTTTATGCAGTCTTTCTGCTATATGCTAATATCAGCGGTAGAATCCCATCGAATGGGGTATCAATCACTGCATTTTGCAATTTTAGTAGTTTTAAACGCATTGCGATGATATATTATTATACATATATGTATACATATTGTGATGTCCCCTTTAGGTGATTGAAGGACAGCTTGACGGTCAAACAAAATGACTTTATTATTCTCATCGATTTTTAGTCGGCCATCATAGTGTCACTGACTCTGGCAGAGCCACCATCAGGGATTTTCATTTTGAAAACACAAAAAAATTGTCGCTAATTAGTCGAAATTTGTCGCCAAATATCAGAATTTGTCGGTCACTGGTTCAAAAGATATAAGGGTTTATAGGTGGCCGATCTGGAGAGAGTCTCCCCAGCAGGGCCACATTTATATCTCAAAAACTAGGGCACCTAGCAAATATCTCTTTTCTCCCATAATTTGTCGCCAATTAGTCGGAATCAGTCGCCAAATATCAGAGTTTGTCGGTCACTGGTTCAAAAGATACAAGGGTTTATAGGTGGCCGATCTGGAGAGAGTCTCCCCAGCAGGGCCACATTTATATCTCAAAAACTAGGACACCTAGCGAAGATGTGTTTTCTCCCATATTTTGTCGCCAATTAGTCGCAATTTGTCGCCAAGTCACAGATTTAATCGGATCTTAGTTTAGGAGATATAATGAGTTCAATTAGTAAGGTATAGTCCAAGAGCTAGGTCGAAGAGTTCACGAAAAATACCAAGAAAAAAATATTTCTATTAATATGTGTAATATACTTCTAGTTTTATCGGTCTAAAGTCTTTAGAAATGTCCGAGAGAGATAAATTCTCAATTTAATTCATGTTTTTATGTTTTAAATTACTAGGTTAGAGTGGCTTAAACTTCTTTGAAAACATTAAACCTTGCTCTTGGTCTATTTGGTGAAAGATGTACAGTCGCATGCAACTGTTTTACCACTTTACAATGTTAAGCTCTAATTAACTTTAGAATAATAAATAAATGTCGTACCTTTAGTAAAATGTTTAAAATACTTAAACGTTGAAAAAGTATTGTCAATTGTAATCAAATTTTATTATATAAAAATGAATTTCCATAAAGTTCGTTTGATGTGTGTTGTGTTGGTGTGTATTTTGAGGTGATTGCGAGTGTTGTGTTGTGGGTATGGACGGGTTGAGTTTTTATTTTATCTTAATTGAGGTTAGAATAATAAAACTTCTGTTGTCGAAATATAAAATGATTTATTACCTTAAAATTATTGTACTTTCAGAAAATGTTACAAATAGGTATTTGTAACATTTATAAGTAGGTACTTATTCATTATTATTAACAGATACAGTTTGTGACTTTGGATGTTAGGGGTAATCTCCGGTAAAACTGATCCGATTTTGAAATTTTTTTCACTTTTAGTCTAGGCTAATAACATTATGACCGATAATATTATGACGTTATGACCAATAGGAGCGGAGCCTCAATGAAAAATGTTGCAAAAACGGGGAAATTTTTTTTTTTTTAAGTAGCTACTTTGAGCGGCGGGCGCGAACGCCGACGCGCCGCACCCGTGACGTACAGCAGGTGACACCCTCGTTATATCTCGCTCGTTTCTCCGTTTTTGTATTTTCGGAATACCTAGAGATAACAACACTCGAGTTCGTAACTATTCATAATAAGTTCCACTTTAATTAAACTGGCTGACTTCAACTTACGTGACGGGCAACTCGTTCGAAGCAGCTCATCTGTACACGCGCATCTATCTCTTTCTTACTTACCGTAAATGAAACGGAGCGCAGCGATCTATCTGCCAGCGACTAAGTGGTAAGTGCACATTGTGTTAGATAAATAATTACATAATTATATGTATTGTAGATTTGCTTATAGGTAATGAATACAGCTTTCCTATGGTGGGTTGAAATTATAGAATAAGTTTACATTTATTTAATTCGAAACAAACATTCCTCCATAAGACGTCATAGATACTGTCTAGAAACTACATAAAGTATTTTGTACTCGCTTGTACCACTGTATGGGGAAATTGAATTCTTTAATATCTTTTTAATTACACACCGACTAAATCTGTAACTTTGCGACAAATTGCGACTAATTGGCGACAAAATATGGGAGAAAACACATCTTCGCTAGGTGTCCTAGTTTTTGAGATATAAATGTGGCCCTGCTGGGGAGACTCTCTCCAGATCGGCCACCTATAAACTCTTGTATCTTTTGAACCAGTGACCGACAAACTCTGATATTTGGCGACTGATTCCGACTAATTGGCGACAAATTATGGGAGAAAAGAGATATTTGCTAGGTGCCCTAGTTTTTGAGATATAAATGTGGCCCTGCTGGGGAGACTCTCTCCAGATCGGCCACCTATAAACCCTTATATCTTTTGAACCAGTGACCGACAAATTCTGATATTTGGCGACAAATTTCGACTAATTAGCGACAATTTTTTTGTGTTTTCAAAATGAAAATCCCTGATGGTGGCTCTGCCAGAGTCAGTGACACGCCATCATATTTTTCCTGTCGGCTGAGGGATTTTTCTTCTAAATGGGTGCCTATTTATCTTGAATAACAAGTTTTTGTTCAGGCGATGAATTCTGGTAGGTATTGCAAACATGTGTCGCACTGATCCTTTCTAGGGCGAAAAAAATGTATGTATTTTGTGGTAAAACTTTATAACAAGTGCAATATTTCCCTGCTGGCTTTTTTTCTGGTTTTGGATTTCTTCAGTCTTTAAAACGATCTACTACTGTTTTGCCACCATTCATAGATCCGTGAATAATGGGAATACGTTCTTGGAATATTATTGATAAATTCTTTGATGTCTGAAATTAATATTTCATCTGATTTATGGTTGCCGGTCTTTCTTCTGCAATCGCTCTTTATAATGCCATGTATGTCTTATCTTTAACAGTACGAATCATACGATCGGATGTGTTTAAAGTATTAGTAACTCTGATCAGATTGCCAGCAACTATAAAATGGAAAGCTTTGTTACAATGTCGTGGGGTCAATGCATTGGTATATTTATATCTTGGTGTGATATCCGATAAACATGATAAAATGAAAGTTCGTTAATTATGAATATCTCCAAGCTCCCAGTATGCGTCGAAAATACTTTGCTTTTGAACAGAATCAATCTTGCTAGAACATCGCAGCCTGCACTGGTCATTACATGGTGGTTTAAGTTCACGAGCTTTGGTTATAATAAATATTTTTGCTATTAATATACGACTTATCACAATTTCTCAATATTTTTGCTTTAGTTTGCTTCCAGTTTTCCGGTTATCTTTAGGCTTACCTTTACTTTTAGGCTTTTAGGCTTACTTTTTTACCTTCAGGCTTAGAAGAAACTGAAGGTGTTGCTGAAATTGTGTCTAGTATTAAATTTTCTTGATTCTCTATTGTTCCTCCATATAAGACGAAAAGAGACGTTTTATAATAAAAAAAATATTCAGGACAGACACAGCACAATGGTTACAAACACAAATTAAAGGAGATGAAAGTATATAATGCGCCGAGCGTACCCGATCCGAAAGGGTTACCACCTCAGCATTTCTGGGCGTCAGACACCCAGCACTGGTTTTCAGTTGGCACCCCGCAGTGACTCACGGACGAGGGTAAATAAAATATATACATACTTGAACTAAATATTTATGTTTATGTACTGAATTTTATTGAAATACATAAATAAAACATATTTATATATAATATACCATAAGACGTAGGTAACGAAACAGTTGCCACATTCGTTAAAAACTACAAATTTCACAATACTCGCAATGTTACCGTGCACATCAGCCGATGCGACGATCAACGAGATTAAATAATCGAGAAGCGATTATTATTAGCGGCCACGAAGGAGTGAAATCACGTGAACAAATATAATTGCGATTGTTGCCTTCTAGAAAATACATATGTCCAAGTACTTAAATTAAATAAATTCCAATAAAAGTTAAGTTGCTATGGAAAGTTTATATTGCAATTGTAAAGGAGTCAGACGAAAACAAATTAAAAGTGAAACATGATGTTCCTGGGGACACAGATGCAGCAGGTTCACTGCATCAAGCCTACCTACTCATTAATTACCAGGAAATTGGTACATAACATAATAATGGTCTTAAATTAGTATGTATAATGGAATAGGGTAGTTGACTAAAAAAATCTAATTAGTCCGTCTGATAGATTTCCAAAAAATATTGGACACGTATTTTTTCTTTTTTTCACGTAAACAAAAAATGAAGACGATACAGTGTGCAGTGCGTTGAAAACTCGTGTGACGTCACTACTCGCTACAATTTTTTCCGAGCCGTGACGTCACAAGCCCCCACTCCTGATCTTTGATGCGTTGTATCTTTGTCTGTTTTTATAGATTTGATAAAGGAAAAAATACGTGTCTAATATTTTTCTATAATCTAACTGACGGACTAAACATAATCATATATTTTTTACTCAGGAAACATCCCTATTATATAAACGATTTATCAATACTAACTTCCTTAAATTGGATTTGTGAATTCAAAATAAATTGAAAAGTCCTAACAAAATATAAGTACTTTTAAGGCTAAAAAGTACTTATATTTTGTAGGTCTCTAATGGGTGGAGGAATATTATTCCAACATTTGGAGGCCGCGTACCGAAAACTTCCTCGAAAAGCTGCAGAACGATGATGCGGAGTAGCCAGCTGCTGAGCACAACGCCTGGCCTTGTGCTTCCGGTGACTGTTTACCCACGTAAGCTTCGAGTACAGGTATGACGGACATTTAGTTTTGATGACGCCAAAAAGAAGACAAGCCAAATGCAACTTCCGACGAGACTTCATATTTAAAATGTAATTGTTAGAAAGGGTGTGATATGGCTTCTTGGTGGAACGTTAAAGCAAAATCGCGCGCAAGCATTTTGAACTCTTTGAAAGTCTTACGGTACGCGACAGAAGCGAGGTCCTATGACGGTATCGGCATAATTTAATTTCGATAAACCAGACTTTCAACCAGCTGTACACGCCTTCTTCGCTTAGATACGGGCGCATTTTATTCTATTTATTCTTTTACTTATTTAATATTTTATTTTTAGGCAAATAGGCCCATAGAAAAAATACACAATATAAGGAGAATGGCAGCTATAGACACCTCAAAAAATTGTTGTTTTTGGTTCATGTTTATACAATTTAATAAACAACTAAAATGGTTAATTTTTCAATAATCTAAATATTTTAAAAGTTGGGAGTAGTGAAAAAATCTTAATTAATGTAACATATAACAAAACGAAAAAAATATGACAACAAAACGCAGCTGGAATGAATGTATTGCATGGATTATATCGAGTAACAAATCGTGAAACCTTTCATCCGAATAACTAACGTCTTTTTACTGTTATAATATATCAGAATAGATAATTAATTATTATACAGCAGTAATGTAATATTTTAGTTATCATAATGAACTGATTCTTGTGAATTAATACATAATCATATTTTTATTTCTCTAATCGATTGCCACTCATCAATCGATATTCGAATACAATATTAAAAAATACTTTGACAGATGACAGACTGTCAGGTTATTTTGTCAAATGATTTTACTTTGTTGTCGATTGTGCGCAGGGTCCGTCAACTTTGTTCTACGAACAAGATGTAGGTGGGCTAGAAAACACGAAAGAGACAGCAACATCAGAGTAAAAGAGATAAGACGTTGACATTTGACGTCACAAGAAAAATGTCTGCCTGCCATCGATTGCGCACCATTTTATCTTGTTCTTGTGTTTATTTGTAATAAATAAACGAGTTGCATTTAATTCTACATACATTGTTAACGTGAGTCGAGCTTGCTCCTCCGTGTCTGTGTTTTGGTGAAATTAAGTGCGTATTTGTGAGATATAGGACTCGGTGTTGAGACAATGACTCTTGTATGATTTTGTGTCTAATTTCGCGATGAGTTCGCAGAAAGAAAACACTAGAATCTGTGCTATGTGTGGATCTTCACCTTCTAAAGATCCCAGCATCACTTTACATCGGTTTCCGAAGCCTGGCTCAAAAAATGCTCTGCGGTATGTTCATAATTAAATTATTATTATATACTCCTAATATTCGTTTGTATTGGTCTGACCATCTGGATTAGTCATTTTAATATTTTTTTCATTTTCAGTTGTGAATTATGGGCAAAGTATTGCTTCCCAAATGAAGCCTGGTCTTCACCGAAATTCCAAGATGAACTCCATGCAAAGCATAAGATGCTTTGCAGTAAACATTTTGAAAGCACTTGCTTTAATGAGAAGAAGTTGTTCAGAACAGCGATACCTGGTGTTCAATCCTATAAGGTAAGTACATACAATAATTAACATCTGAAAGATAATAAAAAAATTGCCTTACATTGGAGAGCGATATTGATTTCTTTCATTTTTTTCTGTGTGAAGATCTGGCCACCCTCTGGCATGACATGGCTTTAGGTCAAGGTTATGCCTTGAACTCACTTTTGCTCTGTATCACATGTTATTAATCATATCAACAAGTCCTTTTTTACTATAATACAATACCAGAGCAGTACTTCTGCAAATGAATTTTGATAAAAATTATCCCATTTGTTAATCCAGGTTATGAACTATTTGTGTACATACAAAATTCCAATTCCAGTGCTTTTTGCATGAAAGAGTAACAAACATCCATACATCCAAACAAACTCAATGTTTGTAATATGTATTAGTAGGAAGTAGGATCAGAAGGATTTGAATTTAAAATAAGTTTAACTTTTATTTTCAGGATACAACAATTTCTAAGCTGCCCGATCAACCTGCCATATTTGAACCTGTTGCTGGTCCATCCTTCCTTAATCCTTTACAAGAGTGTGATGAATGCGTGTGAATTTCCAAAAATCTTAGTGGATTTCTACGTCATAAAAGGAACCATTATGCATTTATTTATTCGTCAGGTGGTAAGTCAAGACAATAAGTGATTATAATATGAATTGGTTATGTTCACTTTTTAGTGCAGATTTACTGGCAATGGGCCCGCTTGTTGGTTTACAGACCATCTCTAACTGAGAGGGGAGGCGTGGATCACGCTCACTCATGCCTCCTCTCAGCAGTAGGAAGATAATAGGCTGATAAGGATTTATTTTTTATTTTACACCTTGTTTTACTATCGGACGATAGTGAAGCTAAATTGTTAGATCTGTATCCCTTCAACTAATGAAATAAGTACCTATCTATCTTCCTAACCGTTTCTTTTATTACATTATTATTTCATATAACTGAAGATATGTGTATAAAATAATATGATACATTTATACAGTGTAAAATTTCTTGATTTTGTATAGTTTTTGATGTGAAATAGACCTGTCCAATCCATACTCGATATTATAGTGAAAGATGCTTTCTGTATTTTCATTTTATGTGTTTTAGAATATTATGTTATATTTGTGTTTTAGAGAAGCGAGTGCCAATGATCTCCATCTGTCAATTATCACTATGTTTATCAATAAAATACTTTGTGCATTTTTTAAATAGTGTATATTAACTTTATGATCTTCCTATAGTTATTTTCATATGGTAATAGTTTTTTTTAAAGCTTGCTAGTGTTAATAAGAGGTGTATGATGTCAGCAACTCTCGTTCTTAGTTGAACTATTAGTACCTAAACATAATTGTGATTTGTGAACTTGTTTTGTCCCAAATGACACATATGTTCATGTAAAATGAGTCATATTAGCATAAAATAATAAATAATTTAAATAAAAACGTTTGTTTTACTAAACTGCTCCTTAGATATTATTTTTTAACATTTTATGCACAAGTACATTGTGTTTCTCGATAGTAGTTTTGTTCAGATGTCAATTACTGCTGAGCAATAATTCTCATCTTGAAAGAAACTATCGAGAAGCGCACTGTACTTGTGCATAAAATGCAATAGGTACAAAGAATCTGTATAGTACAGAAGTGCTTTGAAATTCCCGCCCTGGATTCTACTGCAATGTTTTGGTGGGCAAAACATAGGTGGCGCTGGTTGGTAAGGAAAATTTTCCTCATAAAATTTGTATGGAGTCGTTATTCTTCCCCTGGGGTATATATGTTCTGTGATTGTGCGGGACGATCGTGGTTAGCCGTGTTTCATGTGCATTGTGCTCTTCGAAACATTAGCTACCATAACTTTTATCTACGTCGAGTTGAGCCCTCTGCTCCTCCGTATATGAAAGTCATTGTTTCGCGAAAGGACGCTTTTATTATTGTTGCGACAAAGACGCTTAGTGTTAAGGACACTTTTTTCCTCAGTCGCAGTTGTTTGTGTAGTGTTTGTGTGTGTTGTTTGTGTTGTGTGTGTTTGTGTGTGTTGTTCGGCATTGTTGCTGCTACAGCAACAATGCCGAATGTTCAATGCATTAATTGTAACGTTCGTTTGAGTCGCATCAGGCGCCACGCTCTGACAGATGAGAGTGATGTTTTGGTGAACACTATTCGGCTATGGACATATCCTAGAGAGGTATAAATACTATTATAATATTTCACTACTGCGTAACATGTGAATATGTGACATAAGGACTTCATACTCTTCTTATTGGTTATAGGCCACAGTGTATAAAACAGTATTGTAACTACATATTATATGAAATGCTTAGTTAAAATAAGAACACTAAACATAATATATCATTGCATTGATCGTACTATGTACTAAATGACGCGTTCCAAATACTTCATTATGTGAATTGCAATGTCATGTTGAATGTTTTCGTCACATCAAAATTAGACTGAGTGGTCTAGCGCTGTATGCTTGAATAGATTCGTTAGACACTTAATGCTGCCTTAGCACTGCAGCGTACTTTATTTATAACTATAAGCAGTATATATATACAAATAGTTTCCATGAACTTTCTTGCCTATCGGTAGAATATGTCAGTGCATAATATGTTTTACAAAAGTACAATCTGTCAATACAACAACATCCCTACACATGAAATATGTTATAACTTGAGCTTATTTTAATTGTCTATTTCTAGTTGACACCATCAGATCATATTTGCCATGCTTGCTGGCAACTAGCAACACACGGGTCAACATCCTCTGATAATATACCCAGAAGACAAGTTGGTCATCATCATGTCTGTATCTTATGTGGACGATCTATATTAAGGATTAATAGACGAAGAATTTTAGTTGATGGAGCAAATGAAGAAGAACAGAGAATATGCAATGTTATATCTCAATGGATCCAACCACAGCAGGTAGCATATAGTTTTTATCTTTTCTATTTATAAAAATATTTTTTAACGGCCTGCAGTATGGGCATTATAAAGTTATTGTCACCATAATAACTACATGCAGTATTGTAAATGGTCTCAGACTGCCAGAAATGATCATGATTTCATCTGATTTTAGCTCACCCTAAATGATGAGGCTTGTGTACCATGTTGGCTTCGAGCATCGAGAACTAGGGATGTACCGCCAGTGCCACCACAGGCAGACAACCAGTCTACAAATCCAATTGTACAAAGTGAACCTGATCTAAACGCAACCTGTTTTCTATGTGGAAATAATTTGCTTGCCACTATGAGACAAACATCTGCCACGGAAGAACAGAGGATAATGGAAACAATTTCCCACTTGATGGAAAACCAGCAGGTAGAGTGTTATCTTTTTTATGTTAACATTACATTGATTTTAAAGTAAATATCATTAATTATTTCATGTACTTGTATTTAGGTATAACATCACATAACTATTGAGATTCAGACTTTTTTTTTACAGATGGGACCTTTAAATGAACTCTGTTGTGCATGCCGGGGACGTGCACAAGAAATAGAGTATCCACAAATAAATGAAAATGATGTTGTTCAGCAACCTCAATTTATTTCATTGCCTAATATGAGACGAGCAGCTGAAACACCTAGGCATTGCATTTTTCAAGAATGCAGTGGGCTAGAGCGGCTTTCTATACCAGAAGACACTCGACGCCGTGTATTACTACATTTTAATTATTTTATACCGAGAGGTGCACGTATCTGCAGACAACATTTAGAAAATGAGCAGTATGAGAGTTTATACTCTGCAAAATATAGCCTGGATACATTTAAAGCCGACTATGTTGAAGACATTGTATTTATTCTAATGGAAGGCTTAAATAATGTAAATTATGAAAATATTCAAAACTACCCAGATCATCAAGTCCTGTATTTTATAGGTTTCACGAAGAGGCAACACCAACAGATTTTGGATGAAACGCCCAACCTTAAAAATATGGATCGGGGTAGTTTTGCATTGACAGCACTTTTATGCAAATTAAAAACAGGAGACTCTGGTGACAGGTTAGCCTGTCTTTTTCAAGTTCCTGAAGAACTTTGGAAATGTTACTGTCTGTGGCCAGAAATATTATATTACGGAACTATGTGCCCCAACATATAGGATTTGGCCACATGACAAGTGGCAGCAAAGAATACTATTGTTGCTGATGGTATTTTCTGTGACCCTGCTGTCCCAACACAGCAAAAACCAGCTATTACCATTGCAGATGCAACATATTTGTACACTCAGAAGAGTTCAAACTATTTATTTCAAAAGGATACATATTCCCTCCATAAATACAGGAATTTGGTCAAACCATTTATTTTGTGCTGTTGTGATGGGTACATCATTGATGTTCGAGGACCTTATAGTGCCACAACAAATGATGCGACAATAATGCGCGCATTGTTAGATGACCCAGATTTTAATAATTTCTACAATGAAAATGATATTTTCGTCGTAGACCGCGGGTTTCGGGATTGCATGGATGCATTGCACCATAAAAGCTATATAGGTCATATGCCAGAAACCAAAGAAGACGGTCATTCACAGTTGACCACCCTTGAAGCAAACAGGTCACGCTGTGTGACTATAAACAGATGGGTGGTTGAAGCTGTGAATGGCCGTTTCAAAAGAGACTTTAAAATATTCCGTCACGAATATTTTAACCGCGCATGTTCCCATGTAATGGACGATTTTAAAATAGCTGCTGCACTACTTAACGCATTTGCCACGCAATTCACAGACTCTCCAAATGCAGAGGCGTTTGTGAATATTATAAATGAACGTATGTTCCTCCAAAACACAATCGCTGATATAGTTTCAGAGTTAAACTTAAACAGACGCAGTGCAATATTTAGCCCTATTGATGGCACAACCATGGCATTCCCAAGACTGTCGTTGGACGATTAAATTCTTTTTGCTTGTGGCACCAACCAGATTAGGCAGGCACGGTCATATGTAGGTGAGCATTTTAGGTTTCATGGCGTATACACCTTGGAAGTGAGTCGAGACCAAATACCTGGATTGGAGGGAACAAATCCTTTGTAGCTTCGAGCAAAAATAAAATCTCACGAAAAGAGTAACAGAATGGAGGGGTCCGGTGGGCAAAAGAAAGAAAGGGAGACCTCACAACAGATGGGAGGATGAAATAAAGCGCACAGCGGGTTCGAACTGGATACAAACAGCGCAATCCAGAGAAAGCTGGCTTAGTTTGGAGGAGGCCTTTACCCGCAGAGGGGTTCTTACAGAATAAAATATATATTAAAAAAAAAATGGTTAGATATAGAGATAGATAGATTAATTACCCAATGTAACTACTATTTTGGAAACTCACAAAACAAATCAAATGTCTAAACTCTCTTTCTGGAAGAAATAAAAACACGAGTTTTTTTAGGTGTACAAAACCTTCATACATGCTTGCCATTCTCCTTTACAAAATAATAAACTAATACATATTAAAAACATAACAGCTAGGTAATCTAAATACGCTGAGTCGGCGACGTATTACGCCGTTATATAAGACTTTTAAACGGTAGAAGCAATTTTTTACACAGTTTGCAATATGAGCCTCAAATCGTAGTTCTTCGTCCATAATCAAACCCAGATTTCTCGCCTGATGAATATGTTCAATATATTGTCCCATCACGATCACGTTTGCACAAGTGGAAGTTATAGTAGGTTGTAAGTGAGGTTGGATGTCTTGTGGTATTGTCTGAGAGTAATATAACTTCAAGGTTCACCAAAATTATTCAAGGTTCAACCTCATAAAGAGTACTCTATTCTATTCTGTTATAGTGTGATTTGACTGATGGGCAAAAACTTTTAGAATACCATTCTTGAATAATTTCCCGTTTTACCCACGCCTTTCTGTTCCACACAACTGCTAGGCTTGCTTTGTCTCTGTACCTTGCATTGCACGGGGTGTTTCTGAATGGAACACTAGTAAAGGTTTCAGTTTGAAATCACCAGTGGTCCACCCAGCAGAAGTGTTAGTGGATATTTCACGGTTTGAAACCACTGGCTTGACGTTCTTCCTTAGAAATTAATGTTCGAGATTGCATTTTTTCCTGTAAAGTCCGGTATCAGCAACATTGGAGATGAGACAAGCAGGAATTTTCTCTCTTCCTACGAACTCTTGAAACTTGTCTGGAAACTTAGCTGCAGTTTGAATGTCCGCGCTGGCCTGGTAATGTGGACATTGTGAAGATTGGAACGCTGCTTGAACCGATGGAACCAGCCTCAATTGGCAGCAAAAATTAGAGTAAAACTCCCTTCTCCAAAAAAAAATCAAGCAAAATCTTTGTATAAGATGCTGAAGACAGAAGTCTTCAGCATCTTATACAAAGATTTTGCTTTTATGCATATGAGGTCTTGATTTAGGTGTGAGTTCTTCTCATTAAAATCTTCGATCCAGATTGACACTAACTTCTTCATTGTTTCTAGGATAGAGGATCTCGAACGAGAAAGTTTTGTTGCACTTTTAAGTGTTGAACTTTCGCTGGAGACTAGTGTTGCTTTACCTCCATTTTCTATTCTTCTTAACACTTTCATCTTCAATTCCAAAGTGACGCTTTTAAGCTGTTTTTTTCTTTACAGGTGGCATTTTTGACGTAGCGTTAAATTTTGTAGCTGACAATGAGCCGACCGTTCCTGAACTTTTATACGACCGAACGGAAAATCTTGCCCGACTAGGCCCGGGAGTATAACCCGATCGTATCCAAAGACCAAACCGGCTATCACTCCCAACCTAACCATTTACCCTGTTGGCATTACTTATCGTATTTTTCGATGATTGCCAGTTATTTAAGCGAATTTTACCTTTCCAATCGATAGATGGCGTCTTCACAAAAATTTGCTACACTGGGGGAATTGTTCTCACAAAATTATGAGGAAGAAAAGGAGTAACTTGGTGGATAAAGTTATTTATTTTTTTGGTTGGAAAGACTGGAAAGTAATCGATTGGGTCCAAGGAGGAGCTCCTGGATAAGAAGATGGATCACAAGATCTCCCACAAAATACGTTTCGCAATCCCATCAGTTGAACTAGTTAAAGCTTTCTAACCAGAAGCAAAAGCAATAGGCGAAAACGCCTACAAAACATGAAGCTGAGGCTGTTGGACTAGGATATCTGCTGGGCCCTTTTCACTAACCCTAACCACGTAGCAGCAAAACTGCGTAGATCTTCTGCGCAGGTAGAAATATTTAAAAGGGCTGTTGAGACAATAAGAGCTTATGTTTATTCAAGACAACAGATACCAGAAGCATTGTCAACAGATATAGAGTCACATACAAATAGCTCGAGTGACCTATTTTATTGGTCGGTACCGGGGAGAAACTAACCCAAACGGAGACGCTACTCAGCATCATCTTGCTGTTCTCCAAAAAGAAACACAACCGACACCAGACTGGACCGCATGGAAACAGTGGTCAAAAATATTTTTGAAAGAATTATGTGATGGGCAGCGGAGGAGTCCAAAAAACACCAAAATTACCACTAAATGAATTTAATAAAGTAATTACTATTAATTCTTAATATTAGGTGAGTAGGTACTAAGTGGGTGTCCTAACGACCGATGTATGTGACGAAAGGCCCCGGAAAAAGATTAAGCACATATACAATGTGGATCTCGACTTTGGACATTAAATTAAAACGAGCACAGTACTAGTCCATGGAAACATTTTAAAACAATTTAGAAAAAGAAACTTAGAAACTTGGAAAATTTAACAATTGCAATTTTCAAACAAAATAAATATCAAAACCAACTGCATAAAAAGTAAACACGCTTTATCTACGAAAAGTCACTGACCTATTACGCGGCGTGCAGCGGGCGGTGGCGATGACGGTGCGGGACGTAGGTAGGTACTTTAGTCGGAGAACAACAAATCACCAAGTTGCGCGTTTGCAACAAATCGTACCTACGTTTTTGCACAGGTCCTTGACCTTACAATGTTTACCTATTATTACGGACTCAGATCTACAGCATGTTGAAAAATATGAAAATGAAAAATAATTTCCTTTTTTTTAATTGATTTTTTGTATACGGGTAAAGAACATGATACTCTTTAGGTGGCTTAAAGGAATGTCAATCGTCCTGCTCCACTTTGTATAATATATACAATAATAAACCGGATAATAATAATTCAAGATGGCGAGCTCCCAGCCCAAGACTGGATTTACCCGAGGAAGAACCCAATGAGACAAGTATTATTTGGAACATATTGTCGCCATCGACAAAAGAGAGTAAGCCTGCCATATCCAGAGAAGGCTTGGGGAACCAACCTGGAACAAGATTCGCTACGCTGGTTCCCAGAAAAACTTCAAGCTTCACCAGTTTTCCATTGTCTACGGATAAATGCGACAATGTACGAACACTCCTACTCCAATCAGCTTAAGAATCTGCTGGGAAAATGTGACTCCGCCTTTGGTACCACAACCTATGGACTTTCAGTAAAGCGTCTGAAACCTTAGGAAGCCCAAAGGTGGCGGAGCAACACTCTCGAGGCCACAGAAAACCTAAAAAAGATGCTAGCTTCAGACAGTAAATTCCGCTCAATATCCGACGACTTTCTTCAATACACGTGCGGCAAGCGTGCTAAAGTAATTGAGACTCGACAAAAACAGTACGAACGAACTCAAGAATAACTCTTATCGATCGGTTCACAATAATATTCCACCATCCGGTACTAATTTATGGTACGAAGACAAATTACAAGAAGCGATCAAAACGCATGGGGTAAAATTGCCCTGGCCCCTCGTCGTATATTTACGGAAAACGAAAACAAACTAAAGCCACCCCGAGACCTTAACTCCTTCAGAAAACCACAACAAGGGGTCAAAAAATTCAGGAAAACGGAGTTCTAAAAGCGAGTTCAGAAAACACAGGCACTGCAGGCAGGGTTTATGGCCCTTCAGTGTCTGTGTTTTCTGAGGTCGCTGTTAAGGCCAGTTGGCAACTATCAAGGTGGAGTATTCTCTACGTTCCTGAGTTGGCTACCAACCTTCACTCTGTCAGTCAAATAATAAATAGTGGCTATCAAGTGCAGTTGGACAAACAAGCCTGTAAAATCCTGAATAAAACAAACAAGCAAGTTGCAGCTGCTAAAATGATAAACAATATGTACAGGCTGGTTACACACAGTAATCCAGCACACATATCGGCTTCTATAGAGAAAGATTCGTATTTATGGCATCAGAGAATGGCACATTTAAATTTTGAAGATTTAAACAAACTATCAGAAAGTGCAGGAATCAAAATAGAAGATAAGACAAAGTGATATGCATCTCATGTTTGGAAGGGAAGCAAACAAGATTACCATTCCCTTTAGAAAGTTCCTGGTACATGCAAAGCTAGAACTTATTCACTCCGATGTCTGTGGTCCAAAGGAGACACCGTCTCTTGGAGGAGCTCGCTACTTCATTACTTTCATCGAAGATTTTACCAAGAAAGTATTTGTATACTTAATCAAAAGAAAATCAGAAGTATTTCAAAAATTTCAAGAATTTAAAGTACTAGTTGAAAAACAACTTAATTTGACTATAAAAACTCTCCGCACAGACAATGGGACTGAGTATTTAAGCAATGAATTTCAAGCTCTTCTCTAGAAATCTGGAATTTTACATAAAACCTCCACTTCGTACACGCCACAGCAAAATGGCTTAGCGGAAATGATGAACCGCACATTGTTAGAAAGAGTTGGATGTATGCTCTTAAATATTTAATATGGTATGTAAACTCAATCGTTCTCTTTATGGTCGGTCTTAAACAAGCACCACGGTATTGGAATCAAAAGTTTTAAACCTCACTGAAGAAATTTGGTTTCAACAATAGTCATGCAGATAGGTGTTTGTATGTTGGAAATGTAAACAACAACAAAGTTCATTTATTATTGTATGTTGATGATAGGTTTCTACTTTCAAAGTCAAAAGACTCATTAAATACAGTAATGCATGAATTAAAGCAAAATTTCGAAATGTTCTACTACAAATTAGTCATGTACTTATTCGTTTTAGGTACCTTATCTGAAGAAGCTTGGGAAGCCTGTAATAAGGATTTCAAAACGTCAGGAAGAGGCACACTCGGAAAACGGGCACGACTTCTAATAAGCTCTGACCCCCATATATCCGACGTAAGGCCTAAAATAACGAAACAGGTTCATAATGAGTTGTTGTCTGAAGCAATTCAGTTGTTACAGACTACTGAGCCTCCCTGTGACAGTGAGATTGTGGAGGAAGGAGAATGCCTCATAACAAAGTCCGAAAATTTGTCGGACTCACACTGGAACAAGAAATAATGTGATCCGGGCTCTAGATCTAGCTCTATTCATGGTTCTCTATTGTGTCACCTAACTTTTTTATCCATAATTTAGAGAGCCATATTTTTTTTTGTCCTAATCATCATTTGTCCGAATGATAACTTACCCGAACTTAATATCACTTAATATCTGATGCCATAAAATTGAAATCCCTAAATATAATATGTCCTAAATCCGTTTGTCATAAATATTACAATCAATAATATACATAATTTATAAAATCGTTTTCAATAAAAGTTATAATTCCTAAATTCAAGTTACTTAATGTTTATTTATAATAATAATATTCTTAGATCTTATAACAAAGCAATTGCTATGAGCTTCTCTCATTTGTTATAATTAAAAATATCTGATCATGCATTATAATCTTCATCTATATTTTCTGTAACTTATATGGTGTACATAATAAAGAGTATTCTATTATATTCTATAATATTTTATTGTTCGTAAAAAAATATATTATACATGTACTCAATAAAGCAGTTGATTGTGAACATGTGGTTTTTGTAAGCAAGCAAGCATGCAAGCAAGCAAGCATGCAGCATGCAAGCAAGCAAGCATGCAGCATGCAAGCAAGCAAGCATGCAGCAGGCAAGCAAGCATACAGCATGCAAGCAAGCATACAGCATGCAAGCAAGCACGCAGCATGCAAACAAGCATGCAAGCAAGCATGCAGCATGCCATCAAGCATGCAGCATGCAAGCAAGCATGCAACATGCAGCAGGCATGGTTTCTGTCACGGCTCCGGCGCTGCGGGGCTCCGGCGGTCCCACGCGAGTTTATCGTCGCAGATGGGTTTAACGCTCTCCACCGCAGCTTCGGCTTGCTGGCCGGCTACGCCGGCCAGCCTCAGCCGCGGCGGCGAGTGTTACAACCACCTGCTCCTCAACTCGCGGGCCGCCTCGCCCCTCCGCGCCTACGCGATTTTAAATTACACTCTAGGGGTAGGGCAGACAAGACTGCGTGGAGTCGGATTTACAGCAATTCGTTTCTGTCACTAAAACCTATTTTTAGCAAATGTTTTAGGACTAAAATATTTATTATAAATGAACATTCGGAATAATACACATTATTCAACACAATACTTAGGACATATGACTTTAGGGCATGTAAAATTAGGAGATTCAATTATTATGGTACTCGATATTATGACAGCATACTTTTAGAACTAAAGATAATTATGCTGAACAAAATTTCGGGGTTTTGAACATTATGGTTACTGCAGTTTATAGCAAACGTGTTATGGATAATGATTTTCGGACAAACAATTTTATGTGAAGAAAGGGAGTACCCTATTCATTCCCACAAAAGCCCATCAAGGCTAGGAATATGAGAAACAACCCTTTTCAGGGCTACAATTACTTCACAGTTTCATATTGATCATACGAACGATAACTTATACTATAATATACATACATTTTTAGCGGGTGTATGTCGGAATGAAACGACCTATAAGGTTCTAAACGTGTACTTGGGCTAACCAATAGTGCGCAATACGGTTTACAATATTTGGAATATGAATATTAGACGAGACGGCGAAGTACAAAGCAAGGACGTGGATTTAGCGCGGTCGCGAGAAAGTGGTAGCAGGTGTCCTTGATCGTGTTCGGGAGCGCACTGGCGCAGACGCCGGCCGACTGCGAGCTGCTCTGCTTCCTCTCGCCCCACGCCGCCGTCTTCACACCGCTGGCGCCTGGACCGGTTCGGAGTGTAGTGTTGGGCATCGCACGTTCTAGTGATGTGCCACGCCACACATTTATATACGCTTCATTATGTAGATAATTATCAACGACTCGCCCGTACAAATTTAAATTATTTCACCTATCATTAACAAAATTACTATAACCTGAAAATTATTACGATATTTAACCTTTAAGTATGGACGTGGAGTCTCACAGGCTACTTAATGTTTACGTTTTCATAGTTTCGCCTATTTTCGTGTCGCAGATCCAACTTTCGAACAAGAAGTGAGTGAGTTGTTAGCTACGGATCAGTCCGACAATGAAGAGAATATTGAAGGTTTGTTTATATTGGAGTCCGAACTAATACAAAATCATGAGAGTGACAGTGATGAAGATCAGGACCAGGAACCGGACCGGGTCCTAGGAGAAGAATCGGATAGTGATAGTTCCGACAATATTCCATTATCGCAGTTAGTGACAAGCAACTATTACTACGGCAAAATTAGGTATAAATGGGCCAAGACGCCGCCTTTGGCTAGGGTACGTACCCCACAACATAATATTATAACATCTCGTGCTGGTTATGGTAAAGATCACTACAGTATTTGGAATAAGCTTTTTGGTGAAGAAATGCTCCAGTGCATTCTAACTTGGACCAATCTTAGAATTTCTAGTTACAGAACCAAGTATGTCCGTTATAACAGACCAGAATTGAATGACTTAGACATGGTTGAACTAAAAGCCTTTATTGGTCTATTGTTTTACTCAGCTGTTTTGAAATCAAATGATGAAAACACGAGTTATTTGTTCGCTTCAGATGGCACAGGTTGTCAGATATTTAGGTGCGGAATGTCAGAGACAAGATTTTTGGTTTTGTTATTGTGCCTACGATTTGACAACTCTGATGATCGTGAAGAGAGAATGAAGGCTGATAAGTTGGCTGCCATATCCCATATTTTCAAAAAGTTTGTGAGTAATTCTCAACAGTTGTATGAATTGAGCGAATGTGCCACAGTGGATGAAATGCTCGTCAAATTTCGAGGAAAAAGTCACATGATATCATACATCCCAAAAAAGCCTGGTAAGTATGGATTGATAATACGAGCATTATGTGATGCCAATAACTATTATTTTTATAATAGATATATTTACTCTGGAAAAGACTCGGATGGTATCGGAATGACAGTTCAAGAAAAAAAAAAATCTAGTTCCAACTCAGTGTGTCCTACGCCTCACAAAACCCATTCGTGGAACCAGCCGTAATGTGACGGCTGACAATTGGTTTTCATCTATAGAGCTCGTAGACCAACTATCATCACGGAAACTGACGTATGTGGGTACTCTGAAGAAGAACAAGAGGGAAATCCCGATAGAATTTCAGCCAAAGAAGCAAAGAGAAGAAAACTCTACTTTATTTGGATTTACGAGCACAAAAACGTTATGCTCATACGTGCCAAAGAAGAATCGAGCAGTGATTTTCCATGCACCATAGTAACCAGGTAGATGAAAATACAAAAAGAACCTGAAATTATTATGTATTACAATTCCACTAAAGGGGGCGTCGATGAGGCTGACAAAAAATGCTCGATTTACTCCAGTAGCCGTCAAACAAGGAGATGGCCCATGGTGTTGCTATATCGTGTCCTAGACTTGAGTGCCATGAATGCGTGCAAAGGTGCAAGAAACCTGTGTGTCTCCAATGTTCTAGACCTTTGTGCACTGCTGCCAATGCGTTATTAGACTGTTGTCAATATTTTTACAGGTTGCACTTACTTAGAATGAAATTGCTAAGTAAGTGCAACCTGTGAATCGCTATTCAATAGTGCTGTGAGCAAATAGAACTTCGCACACAATTCCAACAAAAATATGCGTGGTCTGACACGCACTTGGCCAGTTTTTTAGAAATCATTAGAGTTGTCCATATTGATTTGATCGAGCGAGAGGCGAGGCGACGCCGCTCCGCCGTCGCGTCGCCTCGCCCTCGCTCGGCCATCGCCATTTTCGTGCCCGCAGACTTATAGGCAGGGCGACATGCCAACAATCAGAAAATTACATATTTATTTGTGAAAATACTAGGGAAAACAGGTCCAGTCTCGCGTTCAGTAATAGCAATGTGGGTTGCGAACAGCCTTGATATCAGCTGGAATCGAAGCAGGTGCGGGAAGTACCCGGTTCGCAGTGACCACATACAGATCGCATTGAATTGTCTGCCACTAGATGAAGTATCGAAGAGAGGAAATTGGCAAGGCACTAATACCTTTTTTAAACACTACTATAGAGAGATTGACAAGTCTGCAACCAGTGAGGCTAATTTTAATAATAACAATGTTGTCACCGAGTCTTTTGTGCCGTTGTAATAAGTTAGATCTTATTTATGTATTTTATGTTTTGAACTTAATTTTATACTCAGAGTTGATTATTATTTTCTAAAACCTACCTACATATATGTAGCAAGGTTTATTAACTTAAAAAAATGTCCTAAGGAAACTCTTCAAAAATGTCCTATGATGATACAGAGAAAAACAAAATCACTTTAGCACAATCAGTAAATCTGATTGTGCTAAAGTGATTTTGTTTTTATACAATTCTTGACCTAGTTTAAGTACCTTATTATTTAATAAAACTATACAATTTATACAATTTTTAACTAGTTTAGTTAGGAATCTAGAAGTTAAGTTTTTAACTGTCTATATCACAGATTTTTTACACATTTGTATTGTACTATAGAATCCTTTTGATTATTTGTTAATTTTAAATTATTTTAGATCTTCTCGCCTGAAACACAGGATTTCCTAGTTCAGGCTCGTAATACTTAGAATTAAGATATATATTTAAGACTGTATGTAATTTGTCCTGTAAAATTGGAAATAAAATAAATAAAAACTGTAAATTCTTTCTCAGAAGTTTGTTTATTTGGTATGTCACTTTTATCAGAAGTTGTTTGTTTTTAATTTATTATTATTTCAAGGAGAAGACTGAGCTGAAGTCATTTGATTCCATCTCCATATATGCTGTTATTTATGTGAAATGCCTTGAGAAAACACTTTCGTGATGATAAAAGTAAGAAATATCTTTATTTGTACTTATTGATATTGTCTAGCTAGGATAAAAGTATTAAAAAATCTCATATCATCGTATCTATCCACTAAATTGTTCCTACTTTATGGATTTTATCACAGTACGCTGCTGTGCTGATAACTAACATGCCGGCAGATTTAAGACATATCTCAGATATCAGGCCATACGCACACCCCACCGAATGTGTCTCCACGTTGTCGTCGTGGTGGGGCTTGAGCGTCCCAATGATCTTGCGAGCTTTCCCGGTAGAGCCACTCATGCCGCAGGTCGCAAGTGAGGGATCAGACCAAGAGAGACACACACACGCTTGCTCGCTGCTCTCTGGTACGCGTCTGATCATCAGACGTGACTGTGAGAGCAGCGAGCAGGCGGAGAGGTGAGGTTAGGAGAGAGGGCCCTGAGAAGGGGCGGAGCGAAAAGGGACCACACCCTTAAAAGGAACAAAATATGAAAAAAGACGCTTGCAAAATGAGTCCCCAGGTGGGTCCCGACTGCTCAGCGGTCGGGGAATCCCACCCCGCTTCGGCGGGCTGCCCTCCGTACTCTGGGGTGGGCACCAAACGTCTTCCGCTTGCCAGTGGCAACAAGAGCCGAGGAGAGCCGAGGAGGCTCCAATTCTTCGTCGTCATCCGGATCCGCCTCCTTTAAGGAGCTGATGGCGCACGAATTTGCAGAGGAGGGTTCGCCTGAGCGCCGGGGTGGCGTGGAGTTGGATTCCGGCTCCGCGCTAGACCTAGTAACGGTCAGCTCGGCGGGCTCGGGAGACGAGAGAGGGGGGGCTGCTGCGGAGAACGTAAAGTTTGTTAATGTTGTAACAAAATAAAATAAATGTTTGTCTATGGGAAGCGTCACTCTGTCTATTATTATCAGGTTATGGGCGAACGCTATTAATTATAATTTTTAATAGAAATAATGTGTAGTACTGTTTGGTTTTGTGTGAAAATGACGACGAACTACATCGCTAACATTCCAAAGTTAAAAGGGCGCGAGAATTATGAGGATTGGTGTTTTGCAGTGCAAAATGTGTTGGTGTTAGAAAACATGGCATCCGCCATTACTGAGAGGTTACCGGTTTCACCTACGACAAGCCAAACAAATGAAGATGCAAAAGCTAAGGCGAAACTAGTGTTAACAATCGACCCATCACTTTATGTACATATAAAAAACGCAGCAACAACCTATGATTTGTGGAACAAGTTAAAGAAAATGTTTGATGACACCGGCTACACAAGAAAGATTGGCTTGTTGCGTAAACTTATCAACATTCGACTTGAAAACTGTGACTCGATGACCCAGTATGTTACTCAAATTGTTGAAACAAGCCAGAGACTTCAAGGTACAGGCTTCAAAATAACAGATGAGTGGATTGGTGCATTAATGTTAGCAGGATTACCCGAAAAATATAGTCCGATGTTAATGGCCCTCGAACATTCGGGAATAGATGTTAGTGCTGATGTGATTAAAACAAAGCTGTTGGACATGTGTAGTGAAGTTGGAACTGTTTCGGATTCGCAGAATGCTTTTGTTGCGAAAAGTACACAACGTATGAAATATGGCCATACCTCTAAAAATGACCATAAACATGTGACGGGAGAAACATCAAAAGCTGTTAAAATCATAAAATGCTATAAATGCAAGCAAACGGGACACTACAAAAATCAATGTCCTGGTTCCGAAACAAGCAAAAGAAAGCAATCCAACGCCTTTAGTGCTATCTTTTTTAGTGGAAAATTTAAAAGTGAAGATTGGTATATAGATAGCGGGGCCAGCAAACACATGACAGCATAACAAGAATATGTTGTGAATCCATCATATGAACATGAAACCAAAGAAATTATTGTTGCGAACAAAACATGTGTTCCTGTGCTGTGTTCTGGTGATGTAAACATCATCACAATTGCAAATGGTGAAGAATATGACATCACGGTTTCAGATGTATTGTGCATACCAAGTTTAACCACAAACTTGCTTTCAGTGAGTCAGTTGATTAAGCATGGCAATAATGTAGTTTTTAAAGAAAACATTTGCTATATCTATAATCAACAAAAAGCTCTAGTTGGAATGGCAGAATTAGTAGAAGGTGTGTACAGATTATATACTAAGAAAGCAGAACAGTTATTGGCAGCCACAGTGAAGGCATCAAGTGAAACTTGGCATAGACGATTGGGACACATAAACAGTACTAGTTTAAACAAAATGAAGAATGGAGCTGCTGAAGGTATATTATACACAGATAAAGCAAACATAGACAAATCTAAGTGTACTGTGTGCTGTAAGGGGAAGCAGGCTAGACAACCTTTCCAGCCTAGCTCAACAAAGACACAGGATGTTTTAGAACTGGTACACTCGGATGTGTGCGGTCCCATGGAACATTTGTCCATTGGAGGATCCAGATACTATGTATTGTTTGTGGATGATTACAGCAGAATGGCTTTTGTATACTTTATGAAAACAAAGTCTGAGGTATTTAAGATTTTTAAAGATTTCCAGTCAATGGTAGAAAAACAAAAAGACAGGAAAATTAAAATTCTAAGGACAGACAATGGAGGTGAGTTCTGCAGTCAAGAATTTGAAAAATATTTAAAGCAACAAGGAATATTACATCAAAAAACTAATGCCTACACGCCTCAACAGAATGGTGTGAGTGAACGGATGAATAGATCATTAGTTGAGAAAGCTAGATGTCTGATTTTTGATGCTGGTCTACATAAAAAGTTTTGGGCAGAAGCTGTAAATACCTCTGTATATTTAAGAAATCGGTCAGTTGTTACTGGATTAAATAATATGACTCCATATGAAGTCTGGACAGGGAGCAAGCCCAACTTAAGTCACATTCGCATTTTTGGAAGTAAGGTTATGATGTACATACCAAAAGAAAAACGCTTAAAATGGGATGTGAAGGCTAAAGAACTTATTCTGGTCGGCTACGCAGACAATGTGAAAGGTTATAGGGTTTATGACCCAGAAAATAACTCTGTCACGACTAGCAGAGACATCATTATAATGGAAACAGAAAGCACAGTAGATATTCCCATTGAGTGTGCAGTTTCAGCGGAGGAAGAAAAATACGAGGAAGAAGAGGAAAATAGAAATATAGATAACACAGATACTGATGTTGAGTGTGAAGATAATGATACCACATATGTTCCAGAAGCTTCTTCAGTAAGTGACTCATATGACAGTTCTTTTGAAACAGGGTCAGAACTAGAAGTTTCATTGGAAAATTTAAATGTTCCAAACAAAAGAGTGAGAACAGTACCTGATAGATTTGGCTATAACAACTTATGTGTTACAATGCTAGAAGATCAAAATCTAACAGATATTACACTCAAGGAAGCTTTAAATGGACCTGAAAATAAATTTTGGAGAGCAAGCATGGAGGAGGAACTGGAATCTTTCAACAGAAATGATGCATGGGAGCTTGTTGATAGACCTCATGACTCTACAGTAGTGCAGTGCAAGTGGGTGTTTAAAAAACTGCCAGACTAGTAGCAAAAGGTTTTTCACAAAAAGCTGGTATCGACTATCATGAAACTTTTTCTCCTGTGCTCAGATATACTACTTTAAGATTATTATTTTCTCTAGCAGCTAAACTAAGTTTAGACATACGGCATCTAGATGTTACTACAGCCTTTTTAAATGGTTTTTTGAATGAATCTGTATATATGCAAAAACCTGTAACTTACAAAGAAAGTAGTGATGGTGACAAAGTACTAAAGCTTAAACGTGCCATCTATGGACTTAAACAGTCATCACGTGCTTGGTATCAGAGAGTTAATGATTACCTTGTGGCATTAGGATATTTGAAATCCAAATATGAGCCTTGTTTGTTTACAAAATATGAAGGTAATGTTAAAGTTATAATAGCATTGTTTGTTGATGATTTTTTTGTTTTCTCAAACTGTAAAATGGCAACTAATAAGTTAATACAAGGGTTGAGTTTTCAAATTAAAGATTTGGGTCAAATAAAGCAGTGTTTAGGCTTAAGAGTAAATATGTCTGAAAATGTAATAACTGTTGATCAAGAGCAATATATAGAAAGTTTATTAAAAAGGTATAACATGTCTGATTGTAAAACTGCTGAAACTCCAATGGAGATTAATTTAAGGTTAGAAAAATCTCAGAATAGTTGTGATAAAAAAATTCCATATAGACAACTGATAGGTAACTTGATGTATTTAGCTGTTCTAACCAGACCAGATATTGCTTATAGTGTCTGTTATCTCAGCCAGTTTAATAATTCATATGATGAATCTCATTGGAAACACTTGAAAAGAATTTTAAAGTATTTAAAAGGAACTAAAAATTATGGTCTTGTTTATACTAAAGATAATTCTTGTATAGAGGGATATGCTGATGCAGATTGGGGTTCAGATTCAAATAATAGAAAATCTTTTTCTGGGTTTTGTTTTAAATTGTCAGGATCAATTATTTCATTTGAATGCAGAAAACAAAGAAATGTAGCACTATCCTCAACCGAAGCCGAATACATTGCTATGTCAGAAGCAAGTAAAGAGGCTATTTATTTAAAGAATTTGTTGTTTGAAATTTTAGGCAATTCAGAAACAATAACTTTATATAATGATTGTCAAAGTGCACAAAAACTCATCTTGAATCCAATATATCATAGAAGGTCTAAACATATAGATGTTAGGTACCATTTTGTGAGAGAAGCAGTTGCAAATAAGTTTGTAAAAATTGATTATTTAGAAACTACTGAAATGCCTGCAGATATTTTTACAAAAAGTTTGGGATCTGTTAAGCATAAATACCTTACAAAAAAGCTTGGTATATTGCCTGTATCAAAGTATGCATTATTTTGTTAAGCGGAGGTGTTAATGTTGTAACAAAATAAAATAAATGTTTGTCTATGGGAAGCGTCACTCTGTCTATTATTATCAAAGTTCTTCCGCAAGCGGCCCAGACGGGAGGATGACAGGGAGTCGTCCTCTGAGGGTGAATTTGCCTCCGCCCGAAAGATCCCCACCGCTAGGCGGGGCAGGGGCTGTGAGGCGGGGAGAGGGCTGACTCCCTCTACCCGGGAGGTGGAGCGTCGGGCCGAGAGGTTGGCGGGGGAGGGGCGTCGCCCTGGAGGGAGCGGTCGCAGGGCTCCCACCACTCGTCCGCTTCCTCTCGACTCCGACGACTCGGAGTCCCCGAGTGAGGTACCTCCCGCTGCTGAGGAGAAGAGGGCCAAGCTGGAGGAGGTCGTGGAGGCCGCGATCCGCGCTGTGGCCTTCAAGAGGAAGCAGTCCTCTAAGAGGGAAGCCATCAGCGCGGCCAAGGCCTCCATTTTGGCGGCAGCGGCGGCCAACAACGGCGGGTCCGGAGAGGCGACAGAGTTGCGGGCGGAGGTCGCCCGCCTCGCGGCCGTAACGGAGCGACTCATAGCGGAGAATGAGTCGCTCCGGAGGGACCTGGCTGGCATGGCCAGAGCGGCCTCGGAGGAGCCGCAGGGGGGGCCGAGTCCGGCGGCGCTGGAGGGGAGCCAAGTGCTGAGCCAGGTGCGGAGCCTGGTGCGGCAGGAGCTGGCTCCCTTCCGGAGGCAGGTGTCCGTCTTGGAGGACATATGATCCGGCGTCCCCCGTTGGCGGCGGCACAGAGGCCCCCGGGACAGCAGAAGGCGGCTTCGTACGCAGCCGCGGTGGCTGCTGGCCCGGGAACGTCCGGCCGGGCGAAGGCCAAGGCGGGAGCCGCGCCAGCGCCTGTGACGCCGGCGCCCGCGACGCCGGCGACGACCAAGTCGGCCCCGGCGAAGAGGGGTAGGAGGAGGGCTGGAGGAGGAGCGGCTAAGGCTGCAGCGCCAGGGGTGCCGCAGCCACCCCCACCCCCACCCCCACCCTCGGACCCTCCTGCGGCCGAGGCCGAGTGGCAGGTTGCTGGCCAGAAGAGGAAGGCCAAAGAGGCGGCTAAGAAGAAGGCGAGAAAGCAGCGGCGGAAGGCCAACGCCATTGCGGCGAGGCTTCGCGCCCCGAAGTCCGCGGCTGTAGTGTTAACACTGCAGCCGGAAGCGGAACAGAGGGGCGTGACTTATCTCGCCGTATTGAAGCGGGCGAAGGAGGCGGTGAGCCTCCAAGAGCTTGGGCATCAGCGGGGGCATCGGGGTCAGGAGGACCCTAACCGGTGCCCGCAAGCTTGAGCTCGCCGGAGCGGAGAGTGGCCCGTTCGCGGACGCCCTGGCCGAAAGGCTGAGGGCGGTCTTACCCGCGGACGAGGTCCGGGTGTCCAGGCCGACTAAGCGCATCGACATGCGCATAGTGGGCCTGGATGACTCCGTGACGGAGGAGGAAGTTGTGGCCGCCGTCGCCAGGACTGGGGGGTGCTCTGCCGAACTCGTCAAGGCGGGCACCCTCCGGCCTGACAACACGGGCATGCAAACCCTTGTGGTGAGCTGCCCCGTGACGGCGGCCAGAACTGTGTCGGAGGGCCGAAGGCTCTTGGTGGGATGGGTGTCTGCGCGGGTAAAACTGCTGGAACCCAGGCCTCTGAGGTGCTACCGCTGCCATGTGGGCAACCACACGGGAGCTATGTGCCCCTCGGAGGTGGACCGCAGCGGACTTTGTTTCCGCTGTGGTCAGCCCGGTCATCGGGCCGGCTCGTGTGAGGCCACGCCGCACTGCAGTGCATGTGCGGCTGCTGGCAAGCCGGCCGAGCACTGGGCTGGGGGTAGGGCCTGCGCGCCATCCGCCCCGGCCAGGGGCAAGAGGTCCGCCGCCGCCGCCGCCTCTGCCGCCGCCGCGGCTTCCGTCGCCGCTTCTGCCGCTACTGCTGTGGGTGCTGCGACTCCTGGTTCTCGGGAGGGGGCCGAGATGGAGTGCCAGTAATGGTCCCATCGTGGCCTCCTCCAGAGACAAGTCGGCCGCTGTGCTATTGCGCAGTGGCTGATGCCTGGGGACGGTGAGCGTGGGTGGCTCGCCGTCCGATACCAGGCTGATTCGACGACGCGTTGTGCTTCACGCGCGCTTCAAGGAGCCGTCAGCACCAGAGACGGGGCCCCATAGGGTCGGTACCTGCTAGGGTTGCGGAATTTGTTCGAAAGAGTTACCGCGGCCCTGGAACGCAAAGGGCACATGGAGGAGCACGGGTGGGTTTTAGTCAGTAAAAGTCTGACACTCCCTACCGCTCCACCCAGGGCCGGAGGGGTCATTTGATGATTTCCCATCCAAAAAAAAAAAAAAAAAAGGCCATACGCACAGAGCTGAAATAGGCTAATTTACCCTCCAAAGGCAAGAAAATTCATATTTCAAATCCTTCCGTAGGCTTGACCGGGGCAATTACTTGCCGGCTATATATAATGGTACTGAAGTAAGCGGGCTTCTGCGCAGCCCTACTCTAGCCGTCTAGCACAGCATGAGAAAGAGACAGCGCTAGTTAAGGTATTTAGTATTTTAGGGAAGGAGCAGGATAGATAATGTGAACGTAAATGAAAGAGTTAATCTCAGAGGTCAAGCCTATGGCAACACCCGAAATATCAATTTTATTCCGTTTTGGGGGAAATTTGGTCTATTGTATGTCTACTTAAAAACACACAACGTCGACTCGAACGTCCGGAATGCATTCACTTTATCGCATTTACTTTACCTTGCTCGTCACCGTCAAGGGGCCAATAAAGGAGAAGAATTTTATCTTTATAAAATT
Source organism: Hecatera dysodea (assembly GCA_905332915.2). Lineage (NCBI taxonomy): Eukaryota > Metazoa > Arthropoda > Insecta > Lepidoptera > Noctuidae > Hecatera > Hecatera dysodea. Next base: position 2,044,717 of record HG995290.1, on the reverse strand, counting down.
GATTGAGTCAGGCGTTACTTTGCGGAAATCCATTTTAATTTTGAAAATGAAAATAATATATCTAGTTTTGGAACAATTAGAGATTTTTAAACATAGTAATTGGCTAAATGATAATAATTTAAACATTAATTTAAAAAAGACTAACATAATGCACTTTAGACAACGTACACAAAAAAATTATAATCTTAATATTCAATTTAATCATATAAATATCAATGAAGCCGACACAACTAAATTTCTGGGACTAATTATAGATTCTAAATTGAATTGGAAACCTCAAATAGAGGCACTTAGTAAAAAATTGAGTAGTGCAGCCTACGCTCTGAAACAGCTTGCTGTGGTTCTCAATACAGATGCGCTAATTACTGCTTACTATGGATTAGCCGAATCAATTCTTAGATATGGAGTCATCTTTTGGGGGAATAGCACGGATAATGAAATAGCGTTTCGAGCACAGAAAAGGTGCATTAGATCGATGTTTAGACTGCAAACAACGGACAGCTGTAAATCTTATTTTATAGAGCGCAAGATATTGACATTGCCCTCATTATATATCTTGGAAACAGTAATGTTCATAAAATCAAATTTTCATTTATTTCAGCGATTGTCTGATGCTTTCCCTAGGAATAGACGTGATAATTTCAAACTCTGTGTTCACGGCGCTAAAACAGCTCTTATGCGTAAGAGCATCTTTTGCATGGCTCCAACCATTTTTAATAAATTGCCCAAATCATGGAAAACATTGAATTTATCTGAACTTAAAAATAAATTGAAAAGTTTACTAATTGACAGAGCGTATTACAGTATAGCAGAGTTTATGAAAGAGGAAAATTTTCTTTGTTTTTGAGATGGCGATTTTTGTATTATTGGCATGTTATTGTAAATAATTTTAATTTGAAATTTGAATGACATAAATTCATAATTTTACTGGCTTATTATTTACTTATAGACTATTTTGACATTTTCATCAATTGTTCATAATTTTACTGACTTATTATTTTACTTATACACTATTTTGACATTTTCATCAATTGTATCTAATAAATATTTTGAAATGTAATATACCTAATTTGTTATGAATAATGTAATTTTGATGAATTTTATCACGGTTTACGCACCATCTCTTCCTACCAATTTGTACGCCTCGATATGCGGCTGAACATGTTAGAACTTTCTTTTTTACTATTATCTTGCATGCTATGTATCATGTACACCATGTTTAAACAAATAAAATACTTACTTACTTACTTACTTACTAATAATAATAATTTTGCACTGTTGAATGACCAGACGAATTTGGTTTCTTCCCCTTTACTGCGAATGTTTATGGGTAGTTGTACACAAATAACCAACGGTGGCAGTGTATAAAAAGGGGGGTGCCTTGTACTAAATTCTCATTGTCCGGTTGAGCAGTAACCAGCCTTAGTGTGCTGAACTGCGAGTGGTCCATTCCAAAAAAAAAAAAAAAAAACTAAATTCTCAGTCGCAACTCAACGGTCAGCGAGTCAACACGTCCCCTGAGGATGCCTCGTGGAGAGGCGAAACACGTGTCGGTAATGGTGTTGGGTTTTGCTTTGCCCTCCTGCATGTGCTTAAAATCCTTGCATTTGCCTTGTAATCTTGCATGTGCATAATAAAGCGGGCGGGAGGGAGGTGCATACCTGCAACCCACTAATATTCGCGGAAATTAAAACTAGATATATTATTTTCATTTTCAAAATTTTATCTTTATGTTGACAGCCCTCCAGAGGTGTTATAGCGTTTATAATTTCACAAAAGAAAGGCATTAGTTACTTTTAAAACATAAAGAGATTGTTAAGGACAATCTTCAGGAATTGGTAAATTCGGCCAATAACTCGCCAAACGAGTTAACACCACCCAATTTATTTAATAAAATTTTATTTTTATTTGGTCCAGAGTCAAAGAATTAAAAAAAGACGAAATACTACAGGTAGGACATATGTGGAAAACGAGCAGAGTGTATTGAAGTGAGGCGGGAGCGTCTTGTATCTGAAATACCTTATAAAAACCTGCAAGCTATCCTAAAGCAGATACCCCCCAAGTGCTGATCACCTTTTTTATTCTTCTAAATTAACACCATTAATGACATCTTTGAGAGTAACCAATAACTGGCTAAACACGCCATCGTACCTTAAGGAACCAAACTGCTTAAAATACGTTTACAGGAGCGTGTCCCAATCCTTTCCACCTCTACTCAACCAGCTTATGGGAATCGCAGCTCGTCCTAACGAAAAATAAAAAATTTCAAAACTTCAAGAAAGACCCAAATTCAATAAGAATAATTCCTTTCGTCCCAAACACAAGAAATTACCATCACATCATGTTCAAGGGGCTCATCTCAGGCATTTTCTGCCCAAATGGCAGGCTCTAGCAAATTCTTTTATCAAGAAAATATATTTGGGAGGTCGGATCCCCTTCATAAACAAGTTCCCTTTGACATTGTTCCAAACTTCTTTTGCGGAGGTTGCCTCCTGTATGTGAATGTAGTTCACTCAGTCCACTAATAAGGTAATTTTTGACTTTGCTTTCAGGTCGCGTTTTGGATCAACAGGGCCGCTAGTTTCCGATTCGATACAATCCCCGTAGCTTCTCTTGCTCGAGGTAGGTTTTAACTGCGAATCTCCAGGTGTTGTAGTTCTCCCGACCGGTTAGTTTCTCAATCACGGCTAGAGAGTTGTTTGAAGACATTTTCAACGTATATGTTGTTGAACTGAGTCTTAATTTTCAGAGGAGAAAAAAATGTTCACTTGCACTTTTAGGTTGAGTTTTTGCCAGTTCGTATTACTGACGAATTGTGTCCACATCAAAAACCACGCTCTGCTACCATGTTAACTTTTGTGGACAAAAATACTATTATAAGTATTAAACTTATTTATTGCTAAGAAACCGTGTGTACATAAATAAAAAAATATGTTAAACAGACCGATGACCATTAAGTATATAGAAAAAGAAAAATGGCGCTGTAGTGCACAACGACAGATAATATAATACATTATACAAGGCGTGAAATTTAAACATACAATTTATTTTAACAAACGGGATATCTGATTACGAGAGCGATAATAAAGCGATATTGTACGGAATCACATCATATAGTTTGCTAAAAGACAAACTTGAGATTTACAAGGCAATGAATTCAAAGATGAAAAGAAGCAACGAAAGCAAGCATAATGCAGCCAACCGGAGTAAACAAAGCGGTGATAATAAGCAGAAAACATCAACATCAGTAGAAAAGCGGTCATCACCTTCCGGTCGTTTGTGTTTTAAATGCAGAGAAAAGGATCATGTGGCAGGTCAGTGGCCCGAACGGCGTGAAATCTTTTTTGTGCAATAATTTTGGTCACCTAAGCAAAGATTGCAGTGGTCATGTTGGTAACGGCGCATCAAACGTCATGAATGTAAACAATAATTCAACATAATAGGTCAGTGAAAAGTGTTAGGATGTGCGGGGTTACTGTATATTCCTTGATTGATATGGGCTGTGACAATAATTTAGCTACCGCAGAGTTGTTTTTCCAGTTAAGCGGAGTCTCATACTTCTAAGATTCAGTTATGCTGACGGAACATGGATCAGCAGAAATACTTGCGCTGGCTAAGTTTACCACACTTATACAAATTGATGATAAGAGTTTTGAAACTTGTTCTTATGCACTCGTAGTTCCATCAGGGGTTATCCCCTACAAAGTCATACTAGGGCAATCTTTTTTGATGAATGCGACTATTTTAGTTAATAAAGGTACCTACAGACAGTCAAGCTTATGCCACAAAATGATGACAGTCTGTGCTTGTTAAGTTTACCTGTAGCATCAGAGGAGATCTAAGCTAGATGGGTCTTATTCCTTCAAGATTTTGATTATGAAAAAGTTCATCGATCAGGAAGTAAAATGTTACATGCAAGTCAGCGCAGTCAGAATAACATGCAAAAATATGTAAAGCACAGAAGGAGGATTTTAAATTTAATAAGAGATATTTTGAAGGAGAAAGAATACAAGGATTTTTACATGAAAAATGGTTTGGTATATAAGGGACAAGAGAAGTCATGGACACCGGAATTATAAGAAAAGCTCATAAAGTAGGACATTTTGGTAAAAAGAAGACCATTGATATGATAGAAAGAGATTTACATAAAAGATTTAGCAAAGAAAACAAAATAATATTGGGATGTATCCAATAGAAAAAGGAGAGCTTTCATTAGAAACGCTGTATATTGATCATCCAGTTCCATTGGATGCTACGAAGAAATTATATAACTACATTTTGATTGTCGTTGATGTTGATACTTTGTACGATCCGCACAATCAGTTAATTGCTATCACCGACTCTACAATGCTCATTATGAATAACTGTCGAACTGTTATTACTTCACAAGATTTATAGAGTAAGTTAGTGGGAAATTTTCCTCCGCAAATAAATGTAAATTAATTTTGTAAACCACAGAAGAATTGGTCCCTCAAGTTATCTTCTAAAACTGTTCCGAAATTTCAATATCTTGATAACTTCTTTAGCTCGGCTACGTAATCTGCAATGGACTCGCCGGCGTGCTGTCTTCTCTGCCGAAATCAAAATCTTTCTGCCATTTCCGATGGTTTAGGTTGTAAATGTTCTTGAAGTAAACTCACGGCTTGTGCATATTTTAATTCACTTGGCTTTAACGGGTTCGCCAAGCTCGATAATAATTCGTATGTTTCTTCACCCATTAGCGAGATAAGCGAAGGTAGCTTCACATCGTCACTAATTTTGTTGGCCAGAAAATACATTTCAATCCGTTCGACATACGCCAACCAGTTCCCGGATTGTAAATTGAATTCACGTATCTTCCCGATGGACATTTCGACACTTGTTTTCTTTACGCGTAATTAGACCAATCCGATTATCCTCGTTGCCAGTGGAGAATAAAAGACGTGCGTCCGTATTGGCGTTTATTGCGAGACTCTAGTATACATAGTAGTCTTTGGCGAGACTGAAGTACATGTTGATACCTTCTTATTAGTTACAATATACAACAGGAAAGAGGAAAGGGCGGCGAGTAGGCACTTTGAGAACTTCCAATGGTCCGCTTCAAAAGGGCTTTACGTAGGTGGTTAATTGAGAATCCTTTCTATAGCATAAAAGAATTTCTTGACTTTAAATTCAATTAATATGTAATCGAATCGTTACCAACAGATATTAAAAATTTGCATGTCATTATATTATGATTGAATATGTTAAGCTACTACTACTAATACCATTGTAAGAACTTTTGTAACCATATTTATCTGCAAATAAATCTTTGACCTTTGACCTATCAGAATCGATCTTTGAGCTCTTTCAAAGGGTAGTCCTAAAGTTTTGCATGCTCGACCCCATGAGGTTATGTAGTACGTCAAAATTGATTGACATAGAGCAAAGTAAACTTTCCTAACTATATTTGGAACTGCAATATGTCGTAGCTTTTTGAATACGAATATCATGCTACGAATTCTATTATTTAAAGCTCCCATATGTTGTTTGAATATTAGGATTTCATCAATCAAAATGCCCAAATATTTTATTTGATTATTTTGGTTATATACGGATACATTAACGAGCAATCTGCCGGTACTGTGCAACATTGAGCATATGCGTTGAATGAATATTAGAAGATTGTTTGCGCATCGAAAACTTAAAATAATTTGTCTTATCTGCATTCAGAGTTAGTGACTTATGCTGTAGCCAATTATTTACAGTGTTAAAGCCGTCTTGCGCGAGCTTATAGACTTCATGCTCCGATTCAGCCGAAAAGAGAAGAGCAGCAGCATCAGCTTAAGATATTACTGTGACATGCTTTAGCTTTAGATTACACAGGTCATTTATGTAAATCAGGAATAAAGTACGTCCTAAAATACTTCCTTGGGTAACACCAAATGACGTATTTTTTTGGTCATTCGCTGAGAACACTGCCAATCTTCACGCACTGGGTGCGGTCTTCTAAGTAACTTTTGAAAAGTTTCAGCTGAATGTCTCAAGCTTGCGCAACAAAATAGGAATGGAAACTGTGTCAAAAGCCTTGGCGAGGTCCAGGAAAATTCCGACTGTATGGTTACCCTTGTCAAGTTCTTGAGCTAGAAAGTCAGTCAGACGATGAACGGCATCGGCAGTTGAAAGTTTAGGTCTAAATCCAAATTGTCGTTCCGACAAAATTGATTTGTCCTCCAAATATTTGGACAACCTTTTGTTAATTTTTTTAAAATCTTTTTGCTAACGTATCACCAACTCAGTACGCTCCGCTACGCTCCCGCCCCCGCTTCCCCCCGCCCAGCGCTGGTTCAGTAGCACGCTTTCAGCCTTCGGAGTTAACCGCGTGCGCGTTATGTCATCCAACCTTCCGTCAGCACTTCTTCACATGAGTTTCGTACTTCTTCCTCGGTTCGTTGCAATTTGGTAGGGTAGTTCTACCCTACCTTAATTATTATTTAAAAAATATATCAGTATTTATATATAAATATTAGAATAGCTAAGTCAATAATCGTGCTTCATTTGGTAATGGGAATCACCTAAGCGAGAATGAAAAAAAAGCAATTCCATTAATCATCTATTTATTGCTCTATTCTTATTATAATCTTAACTTTCTTAACTATCAATTGAGATCAATTTTCATCATTTTAGTTCACAAATTTTGATACAAACAACAAATTAAAAAAAGATAAGTTTGATCACCATTGTCAACATACAATTGGCATGAGCCCAGAGCCCACAAGAAGTGCACCGGTGCCAAGTTTCATTGTCTCGTCCAAATTCACCACACACAAGACACAAGTTTTCTGCATCATCTTGGCATAACTTGTCTGTGTTTACATCAGACGTCGAAGTATCATTGGAGTCCTGCAGAATTTTATTTTTAACTTTCTCATGACTGATTTTCAGTGGCTTGCTTTTCTTCCCTATTCCTTTGTTTTTAACAACTTTTGCCTTCCTTTTATTTTCTTTTTCAACTATGGCGTCTTTAATCGGTTTAGATGTTAAAATTGTTGCGTGTTGTTTTTTTCTGGAGGCATCTGAATGAAATTTTGAAAACTTAGCAGATTCTTAGATGTTGATGGTATATTAAATAGAGACAACGATGCAGTCGCTGGTTCAGAAGAAGTGAGACAAAATGTGGGTGTACTTGGAATATGAATATTTCGTTCTAACTCAATAGTAGCTGTTTGAGATGATATGGGGCCAACAGCCGCAGCAGGAGTCGATTCTGAAATAAAATCAGCAAGATCTTGAACAACATTTCCAGGTGTTCTATAGTCCAGGTAGCTTTACTAGCCTTTCTACAAGGAACTTTCGGCATCTACAAACATATAATAATACTGTTTCATCGAGGATAGCAAATTTGGGCAATGGGGATCACTATGTAGGTAATTCGGATCACCCGATTCCAATTACCTACATGGGTCAAAGTAAGGAAAAAAATCCTGACGAGAAATTATAAGCCATAATAACAATACGGTTGTTGATTTGCAAGCCCAAATACTACGATTATAACATATCACGAATACAGAAATAAACATTTGTTATTTTGTGACTTAACTTTGCATTTATCAATTCGAAATGTGAAAATGGAACGAAAACTTTACACACCTGTCACTCTCAAGCGCGTCGCGCGAACTAAGCTAGCCACTGGTCGCGCATGAGTATGACGTAAAGCATTACGTCATACCCATGCGCGACCAGTGGCTGGCTTGGCCGCGATCGGTTTTTGATATTTTGAGGTGATCACCATTACCAACTGACTCCCATTGCCTACATCTCCCCTGTAAGTAACATAATATTATGCAAAACTGAGATGTGTAGCAAACCCTATTTTATACCACCAGCCAGTGGCGTGCAGTGCTTCGAAATAGGGAAGGCCAGAAAAATGTCCAAAAAAAAAACGCACCACATTATTCAGGGTTGAAATGTGGTGTTACCTTTTTTTGATTTTTTTTTAATAGGATAGCCTATTAAAGAAAAAAAAAAACCATTACATTAAAAATAAACCCTGAATAATGTGGTTATTTTTTAAAATTTATTTGGACATTTTCTCTGGCCTACCCTAACTCGAACCACTGCACGCCACTGCCACCAGCGCTACCTATTATGTTTGAGAAATACATAATAGGCAGCGCTGGTGGCTGGCTACATGACACTAGATGGCGTTATCACATGACGTCACTTTTCTGAATCGTAGTGTTAAGATTCTCCGCAATCTAATGTGGTGAGTGGTCACATAAGATAGCTAAAAAAGTTAAAATAATCCTAGACTTCTGTCAAGATTTTTTGGATCTTATAGGATACCAGCTCTTCTTCTTCTCGTCCCTTCTTGGAAAAGGCAAAAATAAATTATTGACTGGTAACCTGGGCTTCGTTTTTCTGCCGGAAGTGCTGACGACATCCTTTGCAAACTGGCGAACAACGATGGGTACGAACAGGATTAACAGAAATACGTCACGCGTTCAGGCAGAATAACGACGTCAACTGTGAAGACCCCACCTAAATAGATGTCAGTCAACCTGTCCGACACCCAGTTTGATTTAAGCATTACTGGAGAAGATTTCACCGTCCAGGCAGCGATCCTTCACAACGTTCACCGCCCAATATGTCGGGACCAAAGAAGCATTTCTGGCAGCTGTTACAATCTACAAACAAAACGAAAAAATTACGGATGAAGATGCCCTTATCAGTGTTCCGTTTCTGCTGAAAGGAGAAGCAGCAAGGCGTGAAGTAATATGTTGCCACATGGGAGACATTCGATGACAAAGTCAAAGTCAAAGTCAATTCATTTATTTCAACTAGACCATTAACGGCACTTTTGAACGTCAAAACATTTGAAAATAAAAATATTATAGTGACTCTAGTTGTCCATTCGCAAAAAGTAGATTCTTATGGAGAAGAACGGACACACTATAGCTTTGATCCTAAGTAACCAGAGTATGTTTTATATCAGAAGATAGTTGGTGTGAAGCAGGACGCGAACATTCCTACAGAAAACTTTGCAGTCTACAAACGGATGCTATTATCTCTGCTTCCGGCACCTGATCCACGAGTCTCGTCAGCTCGATATGATATCGACGGCGAAGTGCTTTTTTTATCATTTTGAACTTAAACCTTTCGCATGTTTTAGTAAAACCACCTAAGTGTATTTTTAGTTTAAGTTTAGTAGCAAAAGTATTCAATTAAAATTTGGTAATACCTCCAGACTAAACCAACACGTCTATTTTATAGCATTACCTCTCCTAACTATATGGGACACTTAGTCTGTTAGTTGTTTTCGAATGACAGAATGACAAACGGTGGCGAGACAGGCGGCGGCGCGATGATGTGCACGGGTGCAGTAAAGGCGGGCGGGAGGTGATTTTATAACCGAGACGTCAGTTTGATGCAGTTCGTGTTTGTACGTGTATGCTCGGTTAGTTTACTTGAAGGTATAGTAGAATCAACGAGGACGGGACCCCATAGGGTCAGTGCCTGCTAGAGTTGCGTAATATGTTCGAAAGAGTCACCGCGGCTCTGGAACGCAAAGGGCACAAGAAGGATCACGGGTAGGTTCTGGTCAGTAAGAGTCTGACACTTACTTCCGTTCCGCCCAGAGCAGGAGAAGTTATTTGATGATTTCCCATCCAAAAAAAACAAGGCATAGAAGAATAATCGGGGAATAACTGTGTTTCTGGTGTTAATCACGGCCTGACGAGTTCTAAAGGATAACAGACTCAAGCTACTACTTATTCTAACCCACGTGACTTGTTGTATTACCTACCTACCCAGTGAGTTCTGATTTCTGTCTAAGCAAATTCTAGAATTTATTCCAGATTCTGATATGTTTTCAGATACCTATGCTTGAACAAGTAACACCTGAAATCAGAACATTAAGCCGCACTAATGAATACTAAATAAAGAAGCAAAGATGCAAGATTACTAAATCGTATTCACTTTCAAACATTCTAAAGCGTAGCCGTTTCATAACTCACGAACACAGCGAAAGCTTCAAACTGTACGCAACTTTTTAGATAATATTCCCAATTTTCCTTCTCACTATGCCAGGAAGGAAACGTCAAAGTTGCATTTAGAACCTATTTGCACTGAAAATGAAAAGTGTGCTTTCTCGTTTTACTTTCGAGAAACAGTTTCACGAGAAAAATCAATCCCTATACACTTTAAAAAAGGACATGTGCAATACCTACTGTAAGCCATGCTGTAGGGAATATTAGTACTTCTGATTATGAACAGCACATTAGACAAAATAGAACGAGACAAGAGAATGAAACGGACAAAAGGAAGGCTACATCCGGCGAATTCATTTTGCTTTCTAAGGATTTAGAGTCTGTAAAAGTATGCCCTTATCTAACAGCTAGCGCACTATACTTTAAGATAAAGCTTACGAGTGATAACTTTATAATGCATGACCTGATTACCCACCTAGCCTTCTGTTATTGGTTTGACGAAACATCAGGGGCGTGCAGTGGTTCTAGAGTAAGGGTAGGCCAGACATAATGTCCAAAAAAAAAGCTCACCACATTCTACTGGGTTGAAATCACGATACGGAACGATGAGAAACATATAATTTTAAAAACTCACCAAATTCAAATCACGATATTCTGACGATACAAACTACTCTTTCTAGAAGTATTGAACAAAATGCACAGAAAACAAAATAATTTGTGTGTACCTACACACATAGCCAGTTATATGTTTCATAACTCTGAGGATTGAAATGACGAGTACGAGATGAATTATTTTTGAGTTAATTCTCGTAACTCGGGTATACATCTACCTTTAGAAACAACTTGAATCTGATCATAATACGATAGCTGTGAAAACTTACTGTTTTTAATCTCTAACAAACACATTGTCAGCACAAACTTCACAATTTAGGACCATTTTTAAGTATGTAAACAAATAACTAAACTTTAATATTTACACTACTTTATGACTCAAAACGAATTACTTATAAATCAATGCACTATGATTTATAACACTCAACAACAAAATATTCGAACGACTATTGCTTGTCACATGAAACAATATCAACAATATGGCTTCTCTTTTTCTTGCAAAAATATCATTTAAAAAGACAATCAATACACTTCCAAAAAAAATTGCTACATGGTCCTATCGTAATCTTTAAGAATGACATGTAATGACATTTTGCCGGGTTATACATCATAACCCGCCAAAATTGACAATTCTATGTCAACAGAGTTGCCAATTTTATTTTTCTAATTCCCTTTAACCCTTAATTCGACGCTGTGCAATATACTTCACGTTGAATTAAAAAAAAAATATTTTAAAAATTACACCGTATATCTAAGACCGAGATACTATAATTGCATCCTGAACTATTGAACTACGTTGTCAAAAATCAACAATGCGCGCACATCAACGGGTCGCGAGCAGTTGCCATCGAGATGTTGGGGAGGAAGAACTCGCTGCGCGGGCTTTCGGTAAGTTGCGTAGTATTCGTTGTTTTATAGTTTATTTTCTTGTAATATCGTTGAAAACTAAAGATAACATACCTCGAAAGCTACTCATAATATTTTGATAATCTGATTTAGCGATATTTAGTCTTCACGACGCCAACAATTTGTATGTCAAGTATACTTCCCGTCGTCGAATTACTAGTAAAGTAACTTCTAAATCTTATGTCCAGTATTCTTCCCCTCGTCAAATTAGTAGAAAACGAAATACAAAATCATATGCCTAGAATACCCGTTGCCGTATTATTAGAATCGTAAGTATTGTTGTATCTCGTAAATATATTTTAGGGATCAGTAGATAAAACTGTCTTACACCTTTTTACTTATCATTTTTCAGAGCTTTAAGTCTAGAGGACATCGTATAGTAGGATTGGTCTCATCTGAAAATACACCACCAGATATAGACAGTTGTTCTGACCCTGAGAACGAAGAGGAAATCGCTGTTTATAGAATTGAAGAGTTGTCCTCCTCACCCTGCCCTTCCATTGATTCAGACAAAGCGCATGCAATTATACATCAGAGGACAATGTTAGCGACAGTGGCAGTGAAAACAATCCTGTGATAGAAATTGAAGACAACTTGAACCAAGCGCAACCTCCGTTGACTCCTATTATTAACAATGAAGTAAATTTTAATGCTGTACCAAGTTTGGGCTCATTACTGACTTTTCCGTCGTCAAATGCTTCGTCTATTGCCAACCAGAGGTAAGAGGAAACAACCAGTATAAGCTGTGCCAAATGTACGAGCAAAAAAGACCAAAAAAACACTAACTGTGAGCTACAAATGGAAGATAGGGCAATTCAGACATAAGGCTGACATTCCATCAAACGACTACGTGTTTGATTTACCGGCTACTCACTCTCCGTTAGACTTTTTTTATCGTTTTTTCTCACCAGATATACTCATTGATATCATCGAAAACAAGAATTTATACTCAACCCAAAGAACTGGTAAATGCATACAATTGACCATCGAGGAGTTGAAAGACTTTCTCATGGTTCTTCTTATTATAGTATAGTAAAATTGCCTTCCTATCTAGACTATTGGGCTACAGAATTTAGATTTCAAACGTCATGCCATTGAAACGGTTCGAACAGATTCGACGCAACTTGCACTTGTGGACAACATCAATCCAGATGAGGACAGCTACTACAAGATACGTCCCTAATTCGTTGAAAAAAGTAAGAAGAAACTGCTTTGCAACGGAAGAAGAAACAAAGTCTAGCATAATAAATATGAGGGTACTAAAGCCCATGAAACCTGATACATGGGGATTCATTTTCGATTTATTCGTATTTTTACGGTTTCAGAGTTTCTATTAGTGTTTTAAGCGTAAGTCAATGTAAAAATTAGACTAATTTTCTAAAATATAACGAGTATTTTCCTACGGAATCACTGGATTTTTTATTCTTTCTCTTTGATAATGGGAAGTATACTGCACATAGTTGGAGTGTATCTGTTTCTTATGAACTTGATGATGTCCATTATAGTGGACGTAGATTTTTCAGGAAACTGAAGCGGGTAGATTTTTTCAGGTATTTTTTCTACAATCCCCTACAAGCTAAGGAACAAAATTTGTAACGATTTTAAAAATTTATTACAAAAAAAATCTGTCGAATTAAGGGTTAAACCAAATTCTCAAATTAAGTTTGGAAAATTTGGGGAGAAAAGTTAAATTCTTGCGGTTTTTAATTATATTTAGAGGGTTATTAATTACAATTTAACATTTATTTTGTACATTTTATACTTTTGATAATACTAACCAGTTTTTTTAAACTATATCTATAAGTTATTAAGGAAATTATTATTCTCAAATTGGCAACCCTGTTAAGCGATTTCCATTCATAAAATTTTACTACTTGTCCTTGAATTGTGTGGTGAACCAATCAGGGGCCTAAGTCTGCTATTTTTATAAATTTGTCATTCCAACACGATTCCATTGTCATTTTGCTAAAAGTTCGTAATCTGCTAAATTCATAATGGTCGATCACTGGTCGGTCAATGGTCTCATAATACTTTTTGATAACCAAGCTATTAAAAGCAATGACTGCACAATGACGTTCTAATGGTAGGTCACTGATTAAAGGAACTGTCAAATTTTTAGCAGACTACCGCATACGTCTGTAATTCATTTGTCATTATGTACGAGATTACCATTCTATGCCATTTCTTTCAATGGAGTGTCAGTGGTTGACCACTGGAAAGTCATAGTGACGCTATTTTATTAGTAGATTACCAAACTTGTAAAAATGAACCATTATGAGATCAATGTTAGACCATTCTGACACTATTGTAATAGCAGACTCAGGGCCCTGGACCCGTGTAGTGGGCTCCAGCGAGCCTAGAAACGCCCATAATTTATACATGTGTGTGTAAATTATGGGCGTACATACACAAGAACATTTGCACACATGCAAAAATTTATCAATTGAAATAAGGCTCTCCGTATTGTGGCCTATGTGAACCGTTTCGTAGGAACAGCGTAGTTTGAAATACGTCACACGCACGGGCGAGAAGTTGCTATAAGCATTATACTAGGCGTTATGAGTTATTAAATATTTTTGTTTTATTTTATTGCATAGTTACAATAAATACATTTGTTTTATTTATCCGTTGCTATGGTAGGGTAGGCTTAGCCTAATTGCCTATATGAAGCGCACGCCCCTGCGAAACATGCGCAGATCCTATTACATTGTGAGATTTTGTTTGCCACAAGGATTGCCTATAGTAATTTATTCAGATGGATGCACCTACCAAAATAGAAATAATATAATGGCGAACTCCTTGTTGAATATTAGTATTGAACCTGAAGTGACCATCACACAGAAGTACTTATAGCCTGTACATATATACAACTGAGTACATATACAAATGGAATGAGACTTAGTCCATGCTGCGATCGAAAGGAAACTGAAAAATTGGGAATACATCTTCCCAGCGACTATGTAACGGTAACGGAGGCACGGATAAATCCTTTTAATTATGAAGCTATTCAGATTAACTACGATTTTGTTATGGACTACAATAATAAAACAAATTTCTAGATACAGCACCATAAGATCCTGTCGAAAAGCAGGCGATCCTGTACTTGTTGATCTGAGAGTCATCCAATACAGACCAGATGGTACTATCTACACTAATATTATAAGTAGGAAACTTTGTTTGTTTGTTTGTAATGAATAGGCTCAAAAAGCTACATTATCCACAAGTAACATAAGCTAAATTTTATTTTGAAAAAAAAAAATGGTTCCGTAAGATATTTGGTTTTTTCGGACACAAGGTGTAAAAAATAAACTAGAAACGTTACTTATTTTGCGTACGCTGCCTAAACTATAAAAGATAGAACCATAAAATGTTCTTATTAATTGTAGATCTTATAAATATCTACAGTACAATAGTCTGCGACACACTTACCTATCTATGTAGAGTGAGGCACAACAGCAATTTTTTTGTTGATTTTTTTTTACTACATTGTAACGCATTTATTTTAGTCATGCTATTAATCCTTATTAAAATAAATTCATCACTAAGTACAGTTTATGTAGATAATATTTGGTCTTAGGATGATTAAAATTGAACGTTTGGTTTTGAAGTTATGGCGAAATTAAAATATAATTACGATTTCTGCTGCACGACCCGTTGCGAATTGGGCGTCACAAAGGGCGGGAGGGGAGTTTATATGAATATATACGGTACATACACCAAAATAACATTATTTACAATTTTTGTCTGTCAGTCTGTTTGTTCTGGCTAATCTCTGAAATTGCTAGACCGATTTTGACGGGACTTTTATTGGCAGGTAGCTGATGTAATAAGGAATAACGTAGGCCGCTTTTATTTTAGAAATATCTTTTATCTTCAAAAAATAAAGTTGAAAATAAAAGATTTACCATAAGTTATACCAAATTTAATCACCTTCAACAATGAAAAGAAGTCTTTCTAAGAGATTGTCACTCTTTTTGTAACAATTTACCTCACGAATAATATGTTCATTTGTTTAATTTAATGGATTTAATTGAATTATTCAATTAATCAGCTACATTCGTTTAATTGGGGCTATCGCATGTGAATTTGAACTAGAGGCGCTTGTGTCGCGTGAGGTTAAAAAAAAAGCTATTTTTATTGATTTTAGCGAGCTTCGTGATATCTATACTTATAATAAATCTGTAGAGAGGTCAATTCTGTACAGGGAATATATTTTCATAATAACTATCAGGGGGTGATTAGTGATCGATGCTGGTGTCAAAAATGCAATCAGTAAAATTTTTGTCTGTCTGTCTGTCTGTCTGTCTGTCTGTATGTTCTTTATAGAAACAAAAACTACTCGACGGATTTTAACGAAACTTGGTGCAATTATTCTTCATACTCCTGGGCAGGTTATAGTATACTTTTCATCACGCTACAATCAATAGGAGCAGAGCAGTGAAGGGAAATGTTGGGAAAACGGGAGAAGTTACTCCATTTTTCTTGCTTCCGTCGCGTGTGTAGCCTTAATGGTTAAAGTAACATAGAAATCATGTATGACGGAAATGTTCTACATAAAATTATCTAAAAAATATCCCACAACAGCATGTGTCTATCTTTTATGGTTGACTCACAATAACACGTGTAACTCCCGATAGCTTAGCAGTTCGGAGCTTTCTGATTATATTTGTTTACTACTTTTATAATACTCTCACTCCCTCCCCCTAATCCCCTAATTAAAAAAAGTTAACACTATTACCTATTCAATAAAAAAAGAATCATAGAAATCGGTATAGAAACACCAAACTTATACATGAATACAATAATAAGCCATCGTGCCGTCGCGCTTTAATACTGAATCATGCTGTAAGATGTTATTGTGATTATTTTTGTGTAACTTTTGTTGCTATTTTATAAAATAGGTACTTATTAGTTATTTTGGTAATGTTTAAATATTCGTTCAAATTACAAATTATTAATAGTTTCAATTTTATTTATTTTTAGGTGAAATAGTAGTAGAAGTAGGAGCATAGATTTTTAGATACCGATAGGTTAGTTTTGGCTAATTAATGTTCTGTTTTTTAGTATTAAGTAGGTAAAAGCGTAGATACTTTTATTAATTAGTTATACGTAGTTATAGGTATTTATTTTTAAGTGAAGTAGGTATAGGTTATTATAATATAATTTTGCACAGGCATTTCAGCTTTACTTTCATTTCTTTTTTTGTTGTAAGTTGTATATATTTCACACACACATAGTGATCTATCAATGCACAGCCCAAACCACTGAACGGATCGGGCTGAAATTTGACATGTAGGTAGATGTTATGACGTAGGCATCCGCTAAGAAAGGATTTTGATTAATTCTACCCCCAAGGGGATAAAATAGGGGATGAACGTTTGTATGAAATTTTGTCAATTTTAAACCGATCGGGCTGAGAGTTTCAAAATCGGGGGTAAAATAACTATTCCACGCGGACGAAGTCGCTGGTAAATTATTAATTCTTTAATTTACCGGTTGAATAGTGATCTCCTTCGTGAAATTATCGCAAATATAGATTATTTGACACTGAATGTAAACCACCACTAAAACGAGCATGGAAGGCAGCAAAAATGCTGCACTGCCCCAAATGGTAATTGCCACTCACGGATGCCTTCTATTGCGAACCAAAGGAAAGACGATCGCACTATTTGAGTGGGGAGTAGAGACTCCATTTGCCCAGGCAAGCTCACTGCTTCAAGAGATCAGGGAGGTAGGGCATCACACGGCAGTCACGTCCCGTACCATAAGTGTCGACGCGATGATGGTCGGAGGGGAAAGAGGAGAACAGCATGAGGTAATCGTCTATGAGAACAGAGGGGAAACTCCTTCAACTTCTAACTTCAGACATCCAGGAGCACTGGGTGGTACCCAGTATCAGGTGCTTAAACGGAGTCCCGGGTTGCGGGAAGACAACCTGGGTGGTGAAACACTTCGATGAGGAAAAGGTCTCGTATGGTCAATTGTAAGTTGCCTGTTCCCGTGTTGGAAAACCATCTGCTCTGTTTGTTTATGCGCCAGGTAATCAAACAAAAAATATCGCGTACCATAAAGTACTACAATAAACATAATAAGTAGGTATCATAATAAGAAATGTGAAACTGTAATTTTCATTGTGATTTTTTATTGACTATTAAAAGAATTTTTGATGTTTTATATTTTTTTTATTTTTTGACATAATGTTAATAACATAATGTTAATTGTTGACTTATTAACTTTCTTTTTTTATCTTAGTAGCTGACCTGCCCTGAATAGCAGAATAAGTATTATAAATGAAGAATCGACTGTTAGGCGGTACGTAGTTCGCCGGATCAGCAGAAATATAGGCGGTAATTAAAAGAAAATCCTGAGCATTATGTCGAACACCTCCGTTGCGAAAGGACTTGCGATTCCAAACGTAGAGAAGTTATAAAAAGGCAAGTGGAAACAGATTTAGATTTGAAAATGGTTAAAAACAGATCCATAGAAAGAATGCAGGCAACTAGAAAGCGGCGTAAGGAAGAATAAGTTAAAGGAACACGTTCTATATACAGCAGTCCTCGCACACTAGAGAAGGCCGTGGCAAAAGTAAATCGTAATCTAACAGACAGTCCCACCAAAGCTTGGAAGGAAGTTGTAAAAAAAAATAGCTTCCGAATTCCATATTGCTGCATTTGACAAAACTGAGGTCCCTAAAGCAGATCCTCGAAAGCTAATTGATGAAGGAAAAAAACTGATTTGTTAACTGCATACTAGGAATGACATCAGCAGACAAATGCCTGGCATAAAAGATGTGAAAACAGTCCAATACAGGAACGAAAATGTGAATCCAGAAAATAACAATAATTATAAGCATTCTACAAGTCTTCCAAATTTTTAAAGAAGCTCATCCCGAAATGTCTGTGGGCAAGACTGTTTTTTATAATGAGAGACCAAATCACATTCTGCCGATTAACGATACTCCTCATAATGTTTGCGTATGTACAACTCACTCAAATTGTATAAATCTTCTCGCTATTTCGAAACATGCGACAGACTTTCCCAAAACTCACCAAGAGCTTTTGAAACAGGTATCTTGTAGTATCGACAATGAAGATTGTATGTCCAGTAGTTGCGATGCATGTAAAGAATCCAAAATTCAGGAAATTAATATATATTCCAATCCCTGTGAGGAGGGCCTGGATCTTTCAGAATCAGATGCCAAAACAGATAGTAATTAATAAACCTTTCAATGAAGCAATAGACTAACTACATGACAGCACTAATAAATTCAAGCTACATTATTTCGTTAAAAATGTACAGTCCGATTACTTTCAAAACGCAAAAGGAGACCTGACCAATGAGAAAGCTGTTATACAAATAGATTTTGCCGAGAATTACGCACTAATTAGTCAAGACACACGGCCACGCTTTTCACGTATTGTATTTGGACTACCGACAAACTTCATTCATTGGTCATAGTAAGTGATTAATTAATTCACGTATAATATACGACGATAAATTATATACGATATAACTAATAACCCCAACATTAATATTAACGGATCTTTTCTAGAACATAATTAAACTCAAATTAATTGTGAGAGTGCGGTAATTTTAAATAATTCGGAACATTTAAATCTAACCAATACTCCCGTACAAGAAGGAAAAGGATTGAATCTGAAAGCAGGAAGGAAGAAGTCTGGTTTACCACGGTAAATACACGTAGGTATTTTTAGAGTCCTTAACATAAAGAAAAAGACATGGAAAATTGTAGACGAAAATGTTCCAACGAACATTAACGAAGATCAAAAGAAGTTAATAAACAATAATTACAGTAAACTGAGCAAAGAATCGTAGGGTGTATTTATTAAGGGTATGGTTGAAACGCAAGCTGTTGAAAGAAGAAAACAAACAAGTAGGGAAATACCAAAAAGGAAACTAACATATGCATATTTTTCTTACAAATCCAAATGATATTAAAATAGAAGTTTGCAAACAATTTTTTCTAAAAACATATTGCTCCCACCTACAATTACAGTAAGACAAGTGATTAAGTAACATTATATTAAGTAATTTTTCATATTCTATATCTATTTAAATATGTACCTCATTTCGTAATCATTGTTGCAATATTTACATACATATGTACTTCAAACTAAAGATTGTCTACAGTAAGTCACACACAAATATATTTTTTATTGTTATTTCCTTAACATACATATTTTTTCAAGCTTTACATTTTAAATAGTATATACAAATCGTTAAACAAACACATACAACGTGTTAGGGTTTAGTAATTTGCATTTGTATTTTAACTAAATTGAAACGCAAAAAGACTAGTTTCCGAGGCAGTAATTATTTGATTTGATCGAACCTGTTGAAGAAATCTCACAACCATCCATCCCAGATGACCTACCTCAGCAGACATTGGCTTTGGAAATAGACCCTGTCATGAGGACTGATGAAGGTGTAGCTGACCCAAAAGACCTCTCGGTGGAGGACCTGGACCCGGAAGTGTTGGATATTCTCGGATCAGATCCTTCTGCAGTTGTAAACTATGGTACTGAGATACACAAGGAGCTAGCTACGAGGCTACAACATATTGTAGCCACTGTGGGACTTACCAAAGAAACACGTAAAGAACTTACTGAACGGTATCTCATCCCTAGCAACCTAATTGGAGCACCCCTACTAAATCCAGAGATAAAAGCAGTTGTAACAGAAACCGTATTGAAGCGAGACAGGGGCATTGAAGGGCGTCAAAGTCAGCTCGCTACAGCAACTTCAGAATTAGCAAGAATCCTTACAGTAGAACTCGAAGACAAAAACAAAGAAGAAGAAGAGCGCCTCAAACAACTAATGGATGTATGCCGTATGATTTTGTGCAACATACAATATGCAAAGTCAGTTACCAGGCGAAACTTCGCCATATTTTCTATTAAAAAAGATCTGAAAGATCACCTAACAGACACAAAAATCGACAAATACCTATTCGGTGAAAACCTAGCAGATACAATTAGTGCAAAAGCTGTAACGAAGTCGGGCACCGAAATGAAAACTAAGATGCAGTCCAAACCCAAAACATTCCCTCCGGCTAATAATTTAAACTGGAGAAGCACGGCCCTAGCGCGCAAACAACAAGGAGTACAGCGAAGTCGCGAAGCAGCTGCCCCGCCGGTGCCGGGACCCTCGGCGCGCCACAATCGCAACACGAAGCAAGGCAACTCGTCGAAAACATTGCGACATCCGTCCAGGTTCAACCGCCGCCGATAAACCCGGTAAAGTACGCTGGACAATTATCTTCTTTTTATGCTCAATGGTCTCTAATCACTGAAGACCAAACCATACTGTCTTGGATTAATGGTTATAAAATTCTATTTAACAAACCAGTCGTCCAAACATGTCATCCAAAAGCCATACAACAGTCGTAAATTGAGAAGTCTTATTTCAATGAAGCAATCAATAACTTGCTAAAAATCGGAGCAATATCTGAGTGTGAACCGTGTTATGAACAATTCATCTCAAGCATTTTCCTACGTCCCAAACCAAATGGCAAAATTAGATTCAAATTGAATCTAAAACAGTTGAACAAATTTATAGATACAGATCATTTTAAAATAGAAGATTTAAGAACAGTGGTAAAGTTGGTACCTAGAAATTGTTTCATGGCCAATCTGGATCTAAAAGATGCATACCTCTTAATTAAAATCAATCCTGTATCTCGTAATGTTCATTTCCTTTACGGGTGACGTTGGTTTATCAACCATTATATGGATAAAATCATACACCCATATCACTTTAATATACACTCACTTTATTTAGTACTGTGTCATTTATTATTACAATAAAATGTCATCCATGTTCTTACACCATCTTGTTGGCGGAATGAATGTTGCCATAGACAACTTATCTTTTAACATAGATAATTAAATCTAATCATAGAGAAGCTATTTCTGAACATACCCCCTTTTCACAATACTTTCCCAATTTTGTTGATCATCTTATTGACTATAACCCTGAAACTTAACAGGTGCTTTTACCCTTCGCCCACTTCTCGTAACATATTCAGATCTATGGTTATTTTCTAATTCTTCTGGTAAATTACAATTAGACTGGCATACAAGACATATTTTCATTGTTAGGAATGGGCACCTCATTTGCAATATTATTTTGTTCCTGACTATCCATACTGACCTCTAAACCCTTACGAGTAATAGGGATATTATCCTTAACAATATTATTTTTTCCTATATAGTTATCTACATTATCAGGATCACATGGGTAATAATCAACATTACTATAATGTTCATTGGATTCAATAGCCATCATAATGTATTTCCTATTTCTTCTGTACACTTTGTCCTCTTCATCCCGTACCAAATAAGAACGAGGCTCATCACATATTTTTAAAATTATTCCTCGTTGCCAATTAGAATCAAGAGACTTTTTAAAATTAACTTTTTGCCCAACATTCAAATCTGGAAGTTGTTTTGTACATTTATCATAATATTGCTTTACATCTCTTTTGTATGTATAATATTTTTTGCCATATGATACTATTTGGGGCTATAAGTTATTTTTTGAAACTGGTAGCAAAGTATATAAATTTCTAGAATATAGTAGTTGTGCAGGCGATGGCATATATGGTTTAGGTGTATTGCGCAAGTTAAGCAAACCAAGGTATGGATCTGAGCCATCCTCCTTACATTTTTTAACAATATTTTTAAATATTTTTACACCACTCTCACTCTGGCCATTGGACTGTGAGTGTTTAAGTGTTGGCAAAACTTTGAAATTTTTCAGAGGTAAACTGTGTGCCACAATCAGTTACAACTACAGCTGGTATGCCATGTCTGGCAAAGATAGATTTACACTTCACTATTGTGCATTCACTTGACAAATTATCTAATTTACAGACTTCTATAAACTTAGAGTAATAATCCATTATTACAAGGAAATCTTTGTCATCCACTGTACATATGTCAATGCCAATCTTGTACCATGGAATATTTTCTATTGCATGGTAAATCAATGGTTCTTTTGGTAAGTTTGGTCTATATTTTGCACAAGGTTCGCATTTTTTAACAAAACTCTCTAAATCTTTGTTAATATCTGGCCAAAAAATACACGATCTGGCTCTTAACTTACAAGATGTTAACCCCGCATGACCTTGGTGAATGATTTTTAAAAGTTCCAATTTAAAACACCCAGGAATAATTATTAAATAACTTTTAAACAAAATTCCATCCTAAAGTCCCAATTCGTCCCTGAATGTCCAAAATACTTTTGTATCATCATCCAGTTCAGTAATATTTTTTGGCCATCCATTTTTTACATAATTTAAAATTGTTTTCAGTTTAGGATCATCTTTAGTAGCATTTTTAATTTTCGTTAATTGTTTAGTAGAAATTGGCAGAAGATCTTTTTGTAATTGGACATGACAGACAATATCTTTATTGAGTTTATTCATTTTACATTCAACATTAGAAGCACAACTTCGAGACAATGTGTCAGCAATGTACAGCAGTCGACCTGGTTTGTATTTAACATCCAAATTATAACCTTGAATCGCTAACATCATTCTCTGAAGCCGAGCCGGGACCTTATATAATGGTTTCTTAAATAAAATTTCAAGTGGTTTGTGATCAGTTTCCACAAACACTTTACGTCCATAAATGTACTGATGCATTTTGTAGCAGCCGAAAACAATAGCAAGCATTTCTTTTTCTAATTGACAGTAATTTTGTTCTGTATTTGTGAGAGAACGAGATCCATAAGCTATTGGTCTGTTATCTTGCATTATAACAGCACGTAATGCAGTTGATGAACTATCCACTGATAATACAATGTCCTTGTTGGTGTTAAAATATGCCAACCATGGCTGACTACAAAGTGCTTGTTTTAGAAGATGAACTGAATGCTCTTGGCTGCTATCCCAGGTGACAACTGCATCTTTTTTCATTAATACCCTTAATGGTTCTATCAAATCTGAATAATTAGGAATAAACCGAGAGAGATAGTTACACATACCCAAAAATCTTTCTTAATCTTTTTTGCATTTTGGATGTTCTATTTCCATTACTGCCCGCACCTTATTAGGACCTGGAGAAACACCATCATGAGTGAAAACGTGACCCACAAATAGAATTTTAGACACAAAGAATTTACATTTACTTTCATTGAATTTAATGCCATTTTTAGAAGCAATTTCAAGTACTTAGGTTATTCTGCAATGCAACTGTCCAATGGTTTCAGCAAAAATACATAAATCATCAATATATGGAATTACACCTTCTACATTTTCAAACATCTGTGTTATTATCCTACTGAATTCTTCTGGAGCTGAACTTATGCCAAATGGTAATCTTCGAAATCTATACCTGCCAAATGGAGTAATAAATGTACATAGATCAGAGCTATTTTCATTTAATTTTAACATCCAAAACCCATTAGATGCATCCAATAAGGCAAAAAACTTAGCATTTTGCATTTTACTTTTTATTTCATCTATAGTTGGTAACAAATATTTAGGCTGTATTATGTATTTGTTTAAAGATCTAGGATCTATGCATACTCGTAGATTTCCATTTGGCTTTCTTACTAGAACAAGATTGTTTACCCATTTTGTAGGTTTGTTTACCGTTTCAATAACACCCATGGTCTCCATCCTTGATAATTCCTTTTGGAGCTCAGGCAGCAATGAGAATGGAACACGTCTTGCAGCTTGCACAACAGGTACTGCATTTTCATGTAATTGTATATTTACTTCACCTGGTATACAGCCAAGACCTCTATCAAACAGCTCACTGAAATTATTTTTTAATTCCTTAGTCAATAAAACTGGATTTTCAGATGACACCATGTGCACATTAACTAATTTAGAATTTGCTGAAATAAAGTTGCACTCTAAACATGTTTTACAAACAAGTAATGTAGGAACTGGACTATCCATTACAATAAATTTTACCATGTATTTCTTGTTATTGGGATGAGTAATTTCTAAGAAACATTTTCCATATACGGGCACAGTTTTCCCATCAAGTTGAATTACTTTCACATTACCATGCAGAATTTGAGATTTTTTAAGTTTAAGTTACATACCTCCATAGATATCACATTACATGCTGCACCAGTATCCATTTTCATAGGAACCTTTATGTTATTCACTGTAAATTCTTGTGAAATCTCACTTCCCACTGACAGATCCAATGAATAAGTTACTATCCACCTCGTCATCATCCACATCTCCATCTTGATGCTCAACAGCATGCACTTGTTTACCTTTTCTGCACATTGACGAGAAATGGTTTGGTTTTTTACATTTGTGACAGCTTTTCCCATAAGCAGGGCATCTATTAATTCCATGCGAATTCCCGCAATTTCTGCAATTCTTAATTGTTTTCTTTTGCTTTGAAAAATAAATCTCTTTCTCTTCATTCTTATTACCTTCAGTCGCCATCTTGTCTTCAACGAAAGACCTTGAAGTCTCGACGCATAGCAGGAATTGCATAACGTAATCCAGCGTTAGTTTTTTATCATCTTCGGTTATAAGTTTTATTTTCAGACCTTTGAATTTGTCGTCTAATCCAGAAATTATTTTACTTGCCGTCAAACTTTCTCTCAATTCGCCGAGTTCGCATGCGAGTCCAAGATTAATTACTTTTTGGCAGTATTCTTCTAAAGTCAATCCACTTTGTTTGATACTAAAGAACTCATGCCTTTGTATAGATAAGCTCTTTTTTGGATTTATATATTTCTCGAACTTACTGATGATATCTTCGAATATTTCGGCCCCAGTGGCATTGAAAGTGTTATAAATTTGAATGCCTTTGTCTCCAATGAAATTCAGAAATATATTTATGCGTCTCTCATCCGAGGCCATGTCGAGACCGTTAGAAATTAAATAAATATCAAACCTCTGTTTCCAGGCTGTGAAGTTATATTTCAAGTTGCCATCAAAGGACATTTGCGGCAGTGGTGGCAGACACCCCACACCTGACATCATGTTCATTTCCCTTACGGGTGACGTTGGTTTATCAACCATTATATGGATAAAATCATACACCCATATCACTTTAATATACAGTCACTTTATTTAGTACTGTGTCAATTATTATTACAATACAATGTCATCCATGTTCTTACACCATCTTGTTTGCGGAATGAATGTTGCCATAGACAACTTATCTTTTAACATAGATAATTAAATCTAATCATACAGAAGCTATTTCTGAACATCCCCCCTTTTCACAATACTTAACCAATTTTGTTGATCATCTTATTGACTATAATCCTGAAACTTAACAGGTGCTTTTACCCTTCGCCCACTTCTCGTAACATATTCAGATCTATGGTTATTTTCTAATTCCTCTGGTAAATTACAATTAGACTCTGGCATACAAGACATATTTTCATTATTAGGAATGGGCACCTCATTTGCAATATTATTTTGTTCCTGACTATCCATACTGACCTCTGAACCCTTACGAGAATTTGTAACATTGTTGGCCACACGAGATTATCTGTTAGGAATCCCGGACAGATCCACATTAATATCAACATTTCGATGCAAGTACATAAATAACTCTACCTAATTCCGACCTCTGGTAATGATACCGAAAATGTGCTTCGGAGCTCCGTTCACGATTTCATCAAAATGGCTGATCGTTGCGTTTGACAGTTTTGTAACAGCCAATCAGGCTCAGGCTCGTGTTGCAAATATTAAAAATTACAATTGTGTTCAGAAATTCCAAGAAACAAGTGTAAAAATTGGAAACGAAACTGCTTGTAAAATATTAAGACACGATAATAAAACTATTTCTAATGAATTATATTATTATGAAACCCCAAATAAACAGACATTTAAATACTAGGGGATATGTATATTACGTATAAATACATGAAATACAAATCGCGCGTAGTAAATCGAAAATAAAAGCCATTTTGACGAATCTAAATATTTTAAAGTGACACTACGTTTTTTGTATGGAACCAAAATTTTCAGTGGTACTATTTTAAATATGTTTGTAAAAAATACATAGAAAGTCATGAGACTGCTTACGAATTAATTTAGTATTTTAGTTTTTTTTTTGTTTTTTAGTTTTTTAAGATTAAAAGTTACAAGATGTATTTATTGACTTTTTTACTTTTCAAATTAACGACATAATTTTTATTCACAAATGTATTTTTTTTAAATACACAGCTATGCGCATTTGTCTAATTAATTTCATCACCACTGCTCTCAAAACGGTGAAGGAAAACATTGTGAGTAAGCCGGCATGTCCTAGAACCAAACATTTAAACTTCTATTTCTATCCTCCCGGCACTTAGCATTTATTACTGAAAAGATTCTTTTAGTAAATGCTGAGGTGGCGGGAACAGAAAGTAGATATGAGCCAATTTTATTTATGTTTTGAAATTCTTCTGAAGTGTTTACTAATAAATGGCTCCACTTTTGGTCAGTACTCATTTCAAGAAAATCTTTTCTAAACCCTTGAGCCCCGCGAAGCGGGGCTCCGACACGCTTTTTAAGCCACTTTTAAGTGTTTTGAGGTTAGGTTACTAAAAGTCGATTTTCTCGGAAGCGGTGCGTTGCCTTTTTACGGGAGTGGTGCCATGGGGGAAGCGTCACCCCCCTCTCCCCCTCTTATTTTTGTTGTTTTTATATTTGATATTATTTTGGTCTTAAATTTTAGTGACATTTCGTGACGTAACGAAAAGGTTTCTTACATTTCAGTTGCATGTCATAACTAAAATGTTACTTACGTAACGAAAATGATGAATATAAAGCTGTGTGTGATGTGTATGTACTTGTACATGAATATTTTAACCGACTTTATCTAAAAAGGAGGCAAATTATGATCTGATCAATAAAAAAATAATAATTGCAATTTTATTGACCGTGAGTAAATATTCAAAGTTAAATAACGAGGAACAATAATAAATATGATTTAACAACACAATAGTTTTTACTAATTTATCCCAAATTATGGATAAATATACAAGCTGCTAGTATAGTACCTGTAAGGCTGTAACTAATTTATGAGTGATTTTACCCGTCGTACAGAACAACTTTTCATACAAAACCCATATTCAAGTTTTATTAATTTATACAAATTCGAATATGGGATTTGTGACCTATACAAAAGTAGACTGAACACATGTAGGCATGTAACAAGATGTTTTCTTTTTTCACGAATCAGTGCTGTTATCCAGTATGACGGGTATTATCACCTCGCGACATAAACAGGTAACTTAACTATATACATATGTATTATAACTATATAGGTATTTGTAATATTGTTTTTTATCTGATCTGTATCAGACAAGATGAGACATGATTTCTAATGATATTTATTAACAGAACCTATTCTTAGTTTGTGTTTTCAGATATGCCGGATATCTAATGCCGAAAGGCAAAAGCGATACAGGGAGCGATTTAAAGTTGAAAAACCGGAATAACACGACGAATTTAAGATTAAACATCTAGAAAAATGTGATACTTGTTAAGCTTGTTGGGACAATGAAGCTACACCAAATAGTTTACACTCTTGACGACAAACAAAAGATTTGTTATAGGACATTGAGTTGCATATGTGAAGAAAAAGCGATTTGCAGTTGCGAAGGCGATACTGGATATCTCGAACTGTTACCATCTTTAAATCCAATCCATCGAACAAATAAATCGAATAATGATCAAGAGAATATATACAATTTTCGGACATCACTAACAACCGACTAAAATTGACGCCTGAAAACCGCGTCTTCTTGGGTTCGAAAATGTTACCTTCTACATTCAAGCATATTGACACCAATTTTAATATTTTCACCAGCCACAAAATGAATAAAGTACTGCTCAAATTTTAAGAAAAGCAGTGGCTTAAAAAAATGACATCCAAATGTGCAAAGACTTCAACGAAATCTGCATACAGTAGTGATTTTACGTCTACGGAAACTAATTTCAGTGTTTATGATGATTCTGACCTATCACTGGAATTAGACAGTGATAATTCCTGTTTCGATCAAGATTTAGAAAGAACTCAAATTATCACTAAGGCACAAGTTCATATACGAAGAGAATCAAATCGAAGAAAATGTTGATATAGAAAGCAATATTAAGTTGGAATTAACTAAAAAACTTAAAAGCAAAATACATGATCAAAGATTGAGAGTATATTAAGAAAAAGAAAACTATCAAAATACTATTACAAATAAGAATACCACTGATAAAAAACGAAATAAGACTGAAAAAGCAATAAAACTGGAGACTGAAGTAGAGTTATCCAAAACAAACTATGTATATTGAACGTAATAAAGAAAAAGACTTACACACCAACGAAATCAAGTGAGATTGACGCCATGAAAAGAGATGATGATGAAGACTTTGTTCTGACAGATCATGATGAGAATAAAAGTATAAAGAATTACGAAGTGAAAGATTCTGACATTGATGATACCGTCTTGGTTCGGAATTTTCTTAAAAAAACTTGGAAGTATTTTGTTTGAGTAGTAGAGAATATTAATATTGGGTCAAAAATGTACTCAATAATTTTTTACAGAACTGATTACTCCGGCAAAACTCCCACATTTACTGTACCAAAGCGCCAAGAAAGACGTAGTGCCTTATCTTTTAATAGTTAAAGTTTGCTTAAACTGAATTGCTTCAAATTCGTGACAATCCCAAAGTTTATGTTTTGATGAATGTTGAAGATTTGGTGTATTTTTAAGGATTAACCTATATTTCATTATCTTTTTTTTTATTTTTTTATTACAAGCTGAGTGTTTGATTACTAAATAAATATTTAGGCAATTGTTCAGGCTTCGCTTTAAGATACGCAATACACGCAGCGCCTTAATTATTTGCAAGTTCTGCACCATTCGACTACATCATTTAAGAACCTCAGTCCTGTCTCCACACACACGCACGCAGCAGAGCTGAAGCCCGAACATTGGACCTACAAGCCGAACGCTGGATTGACTGGATACCCTGAAGACGCGCATAACAGGTACGGCCAGCCATCCTGTCCAGCCCTATTCCACTCCATTTCAATTGTGTAATACCGTGCTATTGCTTAATTTCAGTGAAATTTAAATTGCAAAGTTGTGCGCTGCCAACGAACAATCGCATCGTAACCGTGGCTCGTGCGTCAGCTCGTCCCAAAACAAACTCGGACTATTGGGCCGAGTTGACGAATTTCAAAATTAATATTTATTTTGTTCATCATCTCGTCCCACTTTATTTTACTTCAATATTTTAAGTTGTTTCGGTACAGTCCAAACCAAAACTTTTCACTATATACAAGTAAATAAAAGCCAAGAATATAGGGAATCAACATTTATATAAGTAATAATAAAAATCAAAGTTAGTAGGTACATTTTAGTTGCGTTTTATAAATCACAGTTATCTATCACATAATCAGTTCTATTCATAATAATTAAGTACAGACATACTTAGTTTAATATTGCGATATTAAGGCGATATAGACACTTACGTGCGCCCCTATTGGAAAAAAAATCATCACTCATCTATCACATAATCAGTCTTACTAACTACTTACTAACAATAAATTGTAAAGTCAGCCTTTATTTACTATAGTTAAACCATTACCAACATGCAAACAGAGTCATAATTATATCATTACATCAAAGGAATACAATGGTACGCAATTCGTTATTGATAAAGGTATGCTACTGCTAATTTTCAATTTTTTTTGTCTTATTAAAGAAGTTTAAAATAAATCACAGACACTTTTCTTCCTGACTGTTTTTGACGTTTATCTATTGTTAATATTTAACAGAATTTAGAATGAGACGAGATAACGAACGAAAAAAACATTAATTTTGAAATTCGTCAACTCGGCCCAATGGTCCGAGTTTGTTTTGGGACGAGCTGACGATTGAGTTCTTTCTTTATGTCACTCTCAAATTGTCAGATTAGTGGAATATACACTTTTTAGGATGCAATTAACTCACCCCACCTTAATCTGACGCGCTCGAGAATTTCTGATGGTCAATTTTTTTCAACACAAAATCATTGTTCTTAAAGAACAGGGACTTTCGGTTACAGACATTGCAAATGAATTGGGAATTACGGTGAGTTTGCAATTTTTTTTTTGATTTCTTTTGAAGTATCAAAAAGTTCAAATTAATGATAATATCTCTTTCAATTTGAAGTATCATTCCAATAAAAGCTATGTATGCCGCGCGTTGCGCAGCCGTTTTAAGGATTTTTTATTAGATTACATGAAGTAGTAATACAGTAGGGCCTCGTTTATCCGGAGAGGAAAAAACAAGACCCTTTCCGGATTATCGAGACGTCCGGATTATAGTATGCCATATTTAATGGTAATAAAACATAATGTTTAACCTTAGTTTCTTTAGTCAATTTTTAAATTAAAGCCTAAAGACAAAAATGTACATGTTCAAAATCAAAACCAAGTAAGAAAAACAGCAAGTTAAAATAAAACATTACTTAATTCTTCTTGAAAAAGTGTGTAATTCTCTTCTTTTGCAATGAATAGCGAACATTATATGTTTATAATGTAAAGCCCGCACTTACACGCGAACTCCATTGCCCGGCCGGATTACAGCGATCACCGAACTAGCGGGAGTACGGCCCTACTGTAGTTTACTTAGATGCATTTTTTTTTTTTCAGAGAAAAACCGTGTATTTGCGGCTCAAGCGGTGGGAAGATAACGGTGATGTTGTTAGTTTTAAAAGAAGCGGTCGTCGACGAAAAACTTCCGCGGCGCAGGACAGGCAGATCGTGAACAGGGTGCTTAGTAATGGATTTTTGCGAATTCAGGACATATCATCTTCATATCGTGTATCATCTTCAACGATTCGACGTCGCCTGAGCACAGCTGGCATACGTCACAGAGTTCCGGCGCGAAAACCACTTTTAACTGCACGCCATAAACAACAGCGACTACAATTTGCTCGAGAATATTTAAACTACGATTTCAGCATAGCCATTTTTTCTGATGAAAAAGTTCTGCTGATGGACGTTTGTCTTTATGGCGGCCTAATTACACTCGGTATTTGGAAAGAAATATACTGCCATCTAGAAGAAGTGGCCGGATTAGCTTCGGCGTTTGGGGCTGGATGGCAGCCAGTGGACCCAGTGAATTGGCAGAGATCAGTGGACGAATGAATAGCGAGCAATATACCAGTATTTTAGACGAAGTTTTACTGCCTAGTCTGGAGGTATACTTTCCCGGACTGACGCCTATTGATTTTGTGCAAGATAATTCAGGGGTACATAAATGATAAATGATATTTATTTTGTAAGTAGGTTAAACATAACACTTTTACACGTCCAATATTTCTTGTCATTTTAAGCTAGATGAAGCCGGTGTTTCCTAGCTGACTACCCTGAGAAGAAACACCGAAACAAACTCAGAGGTCAAAGTCTCTTTTAAAGTCCATACAATCCGTACTGGTCAAATCATATGAGAACCATGTAGGTTAATGTCTGAGGTAGCCTTTTGAGGAAAGTGCCACACAGATTTGAGTGGACCTGTCCAGACAGTGCAAGCATTTGTCAGATACCGTGTAGCTCAAACTTAAAACTTTAAGGAGCTCAACGGCTTGACGAACAATACCAAAGTAAGGACATTTGGGTAGGCCGCAAGAATTACTCAAACTGCCAGACAAACTGAAACAAGACCCTAATATGGCGATCTACATAGTTCCCATTCATAATATGTTATATGAGAACTATGCAGATCTGTGTCTGAAATGGCCTTTTGAGGAAAGAACCATACAGATTTAAGTGGGCCTGTCCATTCAGTGCAAGCCTTTGTCAGTAGTCGAGTAGCTCAACTTAGAAACAATAAGGAGCTCAACGACCCGACGAACAATACCAAAGAAGGGACATTTGGGTAGGCCGTAAAAGTACTTAAACTGCCAGACGTCGTCGTTATATATACTTTAAGGAAAGAAAAAAGAAAATAATACCCATATAGTCCTCATATTCACAAAATAAATTAAGTAAAAATATAATACTTTACAAAGTAAGTATACATGTCAAACATAATTCAAGATTCACTAAGGCTTGGTTCAGTCGCAACCGCAATTACGTGAATACGTTGCCGTGCCCGCCTAAAAGCCCTGACCTCAATCCTATTGAGAATTTGTGGGGGCTGATGGTCCAACAGTGGGACAGCAACCATGCTAGAACCAGAGAAGCCTTGGTCAGACATGTCCATGATATATGGGATAGTTTTAGAGGTAATAATATATGTTAAAACATGGTTTCGTCAATGCAGGAAAGGCTGCAAGATGTTATAAACGCTGAAGGTGGCTACACAAGATTTTAATTAATATAAGTTTAATTAATAACGTTTGGTTTAAACACACTATTATATTCTATTAAACAACGAATTACAACACTGATTTTGTAACCTTGTTTTATTGCAGTAACCAACCCCTATTTATTAATACAACTATATTTATTACTGTAACTAGCTTCTGCTCGCAACTTCATCCGCGTGGAATAGTTACTTTACCCCCGATTTTGAAGCTCTCAGCCCGATCGGTTTAAAATTGACAAAGTTTCATACAAACTTTCATCCCCTATTTTATCCCCTTGGGGATAGAATTAATCAAAATCCTTTCTTAGCGGATGCCTACGTCATAACATCTACCTTCATGCCAAATTTCAGCCCGATCCGTTCAGTGGTTTGGGCTGTGCGTTCATAGATCACTATGTCAGTCAGTCAGTCCCTTTTGAGTTATATATATTTAGATAAACTTAACAAAAACAGGAAAACGTAGGTATACCTACACTTTCAGTATCATTTGAATGTATCCATGACAATTCCTATAACACGTATACAATTTGTATTTCGTGTATATGTATATGTTATAGAAAATGTCATGGGTAGTTAAAAATTACATTGGAAGTGTAAACTTTTTACTGATTTTGTTTCATTTATATTTCTGTGAAACCAATGTACAGTCTGCGACAGTAGGATAACCTCACCTGATTTTTGCGTGTTATATTTATTTTTTTAAACAAAAATACTATTACCGATATGTAGGAATACTTTAATCAGAGAGAGGTTTATAAGTATCAAATCCGAAGAACTGTAAATAATTGCGTAGTTGTTTTTACGCGCGAACAGTGCACACAATTGCGTCACTACGATAACCTCACCAGTTTTATTTCGACCTGGAAGGGAAGCGCACGTCCGTTTCTTGTATAAAATACATTGTACGCAATTTAGAAAGACGTCGCAAATTGCTGTTTATTTTACTCTAGCAAAATGCCCCGTGGAAAAGTACTGAGTAGTGAAGAAATAGCCCAAATTGTTATATTAAAAAAAGAAAAATATTCTAACCGTCAAATTGCAATAAAATTAAAACGAAGCCCTAGAGTTATCAATAATTATTTCAAAGATCCAGAAAATTATGGAAAAAACCAAAAAGGTCGTACAGGGAAAGCAGTAACAGAGAGAGAGAGACGTGCTATATTGAGAGAAGCTTCAAATTCAGCGAGTACAGCAAGACAGATTAAAGCAAGTGTGGGAGTTTCGGCAAGTATTCGAACTGTCCAACGAGTTATCAAATCTTCACACCATATTCAACGGAAGAAACTGAAGAGAAAACCTGTTCTTAGCTTAAATCATCGTGATGCGCGACTTGCGTTTGCACGTGTTCATATGGGATGGACAAATGAATGGGAAAATGTTGTTTTCACTGATGAAAAAAAATTTAGTTTGGACGGTCCTGACGGTAATCAATATTATTTTCACGATTTAAGAAAAAATGAGGTGATTCTGTCACGAAGACAGGCCTCTGTCGGAAGTGTTATGATTTGGGGAGCATTGACTAGCAAAGGAGTTATAGATATTGTATTTTTGGAAGGAAAACTAAATGCAGAAAAGTATATAAATATTTTAAATAAACAAATAACTGCGATACAACGGGTAATGAGAGGGACCAACTGGATTTTTCAGCAAGATAATGCACCAGTTCATACAGCGAGACTCGTAATGTCGTGGTTCGAAACTCATAACATTAAAGTTTTGCAGTGGCCAGCTGTTTCCCCGGATTTAAATATCATAGAGAACTTGTGGGGTTATCTTGCTAGAGAAGTGTACGCTAACGGAAGACAGTTTCAAGATAGGAATGAGCTTAAAAATGCCATTTTAACTTGTTGGAAGAAAATTCCCTTAAATTTAATTACAAATCTTTATAAATCAATGCCGGAAAGAATATTTAACATAATACTGAAGAAGGGTGGTTACACTAAATATTAATAATAAGAATTTTAAATAAATATATTCTAATTTATTGCTTTTCTTGATAATTTTGTACGTGAGGTTATGCTATTGTCGTACTTACAAAACACTATTATTGTATATCCCATATCAAAATTATGTAATAAACAAAATTAATGTATTGGAGCGTTTTTTGTTTAATATGAATTATTTTGCTTAACAGCCATTATTGATTTGCTTTATTTTATTGCATAAATATACAAACATTTGGTGAGGTTATCCTACTGTCGCAGTCTGTATACCCAGTTTTGACCCAGTTTGATGGTTAGGTAATTTAGAAAAAAATATTGTACACCTATTTTTTGAATGGTAGAAGTTAACATATTTTAGAAAATGTGACAATGTATATATGTTATTGCTCGTGACTGTACACGGGCAATCTATGGGTCAGTTACAATAAAAGATCGCTGGATGTGCTGCGCATCCAGTATAATACTTAATGCTTTCAAGATGCTCTTGAGACTGCCTCGATACTGTAGTGCCTCAGAGATGTTTGCGCAAGCTCGCACAGATGGCTTTCACGCTATCTTGCACAAAAAAACAGCATCGCTTCTGAAGAGAGTGAGACAGAGTTGCAACAGTATCCTGAAAACAGTGGGTGAAAGCTATAGTTCTCCTATCATGAGACTGTTTGTGCAAAGGGCGATGGGTACTAACACTATGGATTATTTGATCCGAAATAAAGGTATTATTATTATTTATGTGCATCAAACAATGACTGATATAATTATGAACATCAGTGATGATTGTAAAAACGATTTAAAATGGTGGCAAAATCAAATTGAAATATCAAAAAATCTAATAAGACAGTACAACTTTTCTTAAGAAATAAATTCAGATACATCAAGGACAGGCTGGGGAGAATGTTGTAATGGTAAAGCTGCATTTTGGACTTAAAAAGATAAGGAAAACCATATTACCTTCCTTGAAATTTTAGTTTCTGTGTTTAAAATGTTTTTCCAAAGATTTACACTCTTGTCAGATATTGTTGAGAATAGATAATACCACCGCGATTGCTTACATTAACAGGATGGGAGGTATACAATTTCCAAAGCTAGCTCAATTATTTAGCTAGAAGTATTATATAGCAGTGGTGTGAGGTCCGTAGAATATGGTTGTTTGCCTCTTATATCATGTCAATAAAAAATATAGACTCAGAATGCACGCCATGCGTCCAGGTCCCTGGCGTGTAGAGAAGGAATCACATTAGATAGTATATTTAAATCTGCTGGTTAGTCAACAGGATCTAGTGTTTTTACCAATCATCACAATAGACCCTTAGCTTAATTACAGAAAATAATAACTTTTGTTTATTTTTGCGAAAGCTGATTGTAACATTAAGGTTTAATTTTTTAATTAGTAGATAAGTACTCTACCTTAAAATTATATTGGTACCCATCGTGGAATTGATGTAATAAATCACATTAAATAGATTCTTATTAAATTCTGTTTTTGATTGTGTACTATATCATTATTATGTTAACATCTACACAGTGAATATAGAAGATATCTCGGACTAAGCTTGAGTATAATTACATAATTAAAAAAACTTACCTGAAGTTCTATTGTAATTATACGAAGGGCTAAAAGAAAAAAAATATATATATATTTTCGACAGATATTTTATTTTCCCCTAGAAATACAGAACAAACGGCAAGTGATTTTGAGTTAAGAGATTTAATTCGTGATCCAGATATTGGCAATACAACTGTAAGAGAACAGGCACCTATTTCTTTTTTTTAATTTTCATTCTTCAACTGCAGGGCCTTCTCGCACACAAAATTATCTTGTCACGCCCGAGTGTGACGAAAAATGTGTCAAAAAATGTTTCACTAAGATCAGTGAACTTCGTTGGGAAGAAATCAACAGCTACTATTAGAACTTAAAGTGGAACGAACTGCGTATATTTATACAAATTTACTCTGCTACTGCAACCCCTAAAAGAGTGACTACGAAGAATCCTAAAATACATAAACGTCGGGTATTTACGTTAAAAATAGCCATGTTGAGATTATCGAAGTTTGTAAAGTGTTCTTTTAACAACGCTAGGTTTTAATAAAAAAATTATAAAGTCTTGTATAACTCTTTACAAAAGACATTGACAATCGAGACAAACATGCTAAAGTTCCGAAAATAAATCGTTCTACTTTAGATCATCATATAGTTATAGACTCGTTTCACACAGAGGTCAGGTGGCTATCCGAAGGCAAGGTTAACTCTTTTCAAAAGCCGAACATCGACAATCGAGTCAAACAGGCTAAAATTCCGAAAATAGTACTTTAGATCAGCATATAGATTCATTTCACACAGAGGTCAGGTGGCTATCCAAAGGCAAGGTATTGACAAGAGTTCTAGAACTGAGAGCTGAATTGTTAGTGTTCTTACAAGATGTAAAATCTGAATATGCTAATCATTTTTCTGACCCTGTTTGGCTCTTGAAATTAGCATTTTGGCAGATCTTTTAAGCCACCTTAATAATTTGAAATGTGTTATCAATAAAGTAAGTAAGGTGACTGGGGGTAAAATAAAAAACGGGGAAAGCTAAGTGAGGGTGCTCGTGTGGTATTTGATATTTTTCCGTGCATTTCCCGCGTAAAATTGAGTTTTTCAATCTTACCCCGCTCGCTGTATCTCCTTACACAGGTAAGTAACAAACATTTTGATTTGATATTTGTAATTAGATTTGAAATGTAATATGCTGTATAATGTGATGATTAGTATATTTCACGTATTTTAAGATTTATGGTGCCTTTCAAACTGTCCCCTGTAAAATTTAACGTGGTAAGATGATAATATAAAACTTTCCATCTTACCCCGTTTACAATACTCCTACAAAAGGTCAGGGGTGCTCAATCTGAAATACACGGTGGTATTCCACAACATCGTATCAAAAACTTGTATCATGAAGTTAGTACATAATTCTAGACTTTCTAATGTTAAACCGAAACTCACTTTTTTGTTAATTAGTCGTTAGCATATAAGATCTGAATAAATATTTAAGTTTTACAACAAAAAAACCCTGTTTCGCTTTTCATTTTGATAATAAACAACATAACGCACTTGGGCCACATTCCGTGCCGCTGAGTTTAGTATCAGTACGTTTAATAGCTGGGTCAGATTCACATTAAAAACTCTTTTAACTTATTTATACAAAATATTGCAATATTGAAGTTTTGTGCTTGTAAGTCTGGTTTTGGTGATACTGAAAAGAGGAAGAAAGTTTACTGCGCCACTAGATGACCAAAAAAATGCGTTTCTGCAATACAAAAAGTATTTTTCTAATAAGTCCGATTTACCATCATCTATCGATCCACTGTTTAGTGAAATAAGTACCATTTTGTCAAATAAAATTACTAAACAGGCACTGTTCCTTTCTGTATAGAAAAATTTCGACTATTTCTTTGGTAACTCTTATGATCTTGAGGTTTGTCATAACCAAGAACCAAAACAAATTCATTCGAATAATAATCAATTAAAAAATAAGTACAATGATGAAAAACATATAAAAACAGTATCTTACAATTTTATGATTAAAATGCCTTCCTGCATGTGCATAAAATCCTTGCATTTGCCTTGTAATCTTGCATGTGCATAATATAGCGGGCGGGAGGGAGTGCCTTGTAATCTTGCATGTGCATAATATAGCGGGCGGGAGGGAGGTGCATACCTGCAACCCACTAATTTTCGCGGAAATTAAAACTAGATATATTATTTTCATTTTCAAATTTAAAATGGATTTCTGCAAAGTAACGCCTGACTCAATCAATTTTAATATACAAATGATTAGAAGCTTGGCAAGAATGCAATCCAAAACTAGATGAGGTTAATGTCGAAGATCGATTCATGGGCACTAATTGGCGCTTGCGTAAAGGCATTAACGAAACAACTCGACAAAAGATTATATCGAAGAATCGTATAGAAAACTGGACAAGAGAAAAGTAGTGACGATTGTTACATAAGAATAGACACCAGTCATTTAGTAAAACTATTATTTAATCAGTCATGTTTTAAACATGTCGACAACAGAGTATTTTTTTATATTAAATGTTTATTAGAGTTAAAAACATTTGTTTAGCAACAAAGCTGAATCAACGTGTTGCGGAGTTGCTGTCAACATGTTGCTGGCAACACTGTGTTGTGTTGTGTTGTTGTGAGTTGATAACAGCATGTTGACAAATTTGAGTGATTTAAGTTTAAATTCCAACATGTCACTTATAGTGATATAATAAAAAAAAATAATTCTTTAATTAAAAAAAAAAATTCTTAAAGTCTTTTAAGAATTCATTAAAGTTAATTCTGTTGATCTGGGAAAGTCCATTATACATATTGTGGCACCTACCTTAGCTTTTATTTTTAATAAATGTATCGACCGTGGTGAGTTTCCTGATCTAATGAAATATAGTAAAATAATACCATTATATAAATCAGGTAGTACGTCAGACCTTAGTAATTTTAGACCTATATCAGTGCTACCTACTTTTAGTCAAATTATTGAGAAAGTAATCCTAAATCAAATGCAAAGATATTTGAATAAACACAAACTGTTACATAATAAACAGTTTGGTTTTACACGTGGTCGTTCTACAGCCGATGCCGGCATACAACTGTTAGGATATATTTATGATGCATGGGAGGACAAATGCGATGCTTTGGGCATTTTTTGCGATTTGTCCAAGGCATTCGATTGTGTTCTTTATGAGACATTAATCAGGAAGCTGCACTATTACGGAGTCCGGGACGCCTCTCTGGATCTTCTTATTTCTCTTGATCTCCTGGATCTGTAGTGAGGATGGGGGTGCCACAGGGCTCGATTTTAGATCCATTTTTGTTTCTCATTTATATTAATGACTTGCCGTACCTCGTAAAGGATAATCATGATATAGTGTTATTTGCAGACGACACGTCACTTTTATTCAAACTCAAACGTCAGCAGCATAATATAGACGCTGTAAATAGTGCCCTCACGACTGTAGTTAACTGGTTCAATATTAATAATCTTCTACTTAATGAGAAAAAAACGATATGTATAAAGTTCACGTTACCTCATGTTAGACAGGGGAACACTAGTGTGTTAATAAAGGGGGAAGAGTTAAAACCCGAAAATAGCACACTGTTCTTAGGCATAACTTTGGATGCGAAGCTACAGTGGGGCCTCCATATAGACCAATTGTCCAAAAAACTTAGCTCTGCAGCATATGCCGTTAGAAAAATTCATGGCTTAATAGATGTAAAGACAGCACGTTTAATATACTTTGGTTATTTCCATAGTGTGATGTCATACGGCATTTTGTTGTGGGGGAATGCAGCTGATATTCAAACAGTATTTGTGTTACAAAAAAGAGCTATCCGAGCAATTTACAAGTTCAGTCCTGTCTAGGACTGAACTTAACCTCTTTAAATTTGTCTCTGAGGGACTGTCTAGTCCCTCAGAGACAAATTTAAAGAGGTTATTAGGTTGGCAACTAATAAACCCGCCACTTTTTTCGATCAGTTTCTAAACTTTACGTTATAGAACTATCTCGAATTTCTTGGAGTAGTATACAATGTGGATCTGGACTTACGACATTAAATTAAAACGAGCACAGTACTAGTCCACTGAAACATTTTAAAACACGAAAATTAGTAGTTAATGGAAAATTTAACAATTGCAATTTTCATACAAAATAAATATCAAAATAAACAGCATAAAAAGTAAACACGCTTTATCTACGAAAAGTCACTGACCTATTACGCGGCGTGGTGCGGGGTGCAGCGGGCAGTGGCGGTGCGGGACGTAGGCATATATAATATATATATTACTGGTCCGGTATTTCTGCTGGGATATATCCCTTGTTTATTTGTTTTGTTTTTTTTTTTCTTTTTGTTTCAGATAAGAACATCATTCCTTTAGAATTCAAGGAAACTGCAGACCTGCTGCTTTTCATGGATGAAATATTCGGTAAATGGAAGCTATAGAAAAAATAAGAACGCCAAACTTGGCCCAGCAACGCCGAACTTAGTCCACCATAAAGCATGGGTGCAAGGTATAAAAATATTTAACTCAATGAAATTTATTACTTCGGCTGGTAAAAAAGAAACTGTTCCCTCTGTAACCAATTGGGTGTGGCACACACTGAAAGGAATAAAAACTTTATTTAAAAAAATAATAGTAGATTTTAACGTGTCGTCAGTATGGTTGCGGCACCTTAATCTTAGAAGATTTTCTCCCTTAGAGAATTTCTATAGCGCATTGAGAATCCAAGGGTGTCGCAACACTAACCCCACTTGTGACCAGACCTTCAGACCACTATAAATAATTTAAACAGTGTCCACACCCGTGGTAACTGCGAAGGCGACTTTAGTGATGCATTGCATTCTCTCATAATCAACGAAAATGCATGCAAAGCAACAACGACCTGCTTCTCATTCGATTTCACAAAAATTTTACCCCACTCGACGTAAAAGAAAGGGACCCGCGAATTATTGCTCGCAACAAGATGTAATACTGAATCCATTAAAATAGAAAAACTCCGAAAAGACATTGTCAATAGCCCACGACACGTCATCTTTAGGGACCATTCAGAATGTAACAATAATTATTATTAAAGAAGAGAGGAAAAAAGAGCCCAAGTTCCACTTGTGCTAACACTACTTCTGAAACTGAAAAACCATGCATCTCAACTCGCATACAACTCTCGAAGTCTTCTCCACTTTAACAGCATTGTGACTAAGATGGTAGGTGAGAAACTTTTCGTAAAAGGACTCTTATGCCGCAATAGTATCGTTTAATACCGGAAAGCCACAATATACGTTGTACAAATCGACCTGTCATGCTAGTTCAGGGAAATCCTTAAAATTATTGGAAGCCAGGAGACACTCCAAAAATATCGAGAAGTGATGGCTCGTGCAGGTTGTGCTCGCAAACTAATAAAATATAACGCTGTTGATGCCCTCTACGGAATTAATTGTGAAAAACCTGATATGGATTCCAAATATTATGAACGAGCTATTTTTGATAAACTTAAAAGAACAGTCATCAAAACGTCACGAAATTGAGAGTGCTACCGTGTTACAAGTAGAATGCTCTTTGTGGCTGGAACTTAGAAGGTGCATACTTACCGCGTCCTCCTTTGGAAAGGTTTGCAAGAGGCGAGCAAACCAAAACTCAGCTCCCCTGGTGAAGTCAATTTTATAAACATATAACTTAGACCACATTTTTTCAATAAAACATGGTAGGGACAATGAACCAAAGGCGTTGGCACAACTCAGTGTGCAAGAAAACATAGCTATAGAAAAATGTGGTATTTTTATAGACGAGGAACTATTTTATTTAGGCGCAACACCGGATGGATTGTTCGATGAAGGAATAGTAGAAGTGAAAAGTCCCAGCTCACTATTCGCAATTAATCCTGATACCAGGATATCATTATCATTTCTTTCTTTCTTTATTAAAAGCAAAGCAAAGCAAAAAACTTTTTTTTTCAATTGATCAGTCAGGCTCAGGTCGTGACAAAGATGATACCATGAGTGGTATTACCAGGGCCTCAAGTCTGCCATTACAATGTCTGAGATAAAATAAAAACATTTTCATTTCAACAGGCCAATTTAGGAAACTAGCATTTGAAAGCGTTCATAACACCAGTCACCCAGGGGTACGTACTACACGTAAGATAACACAAAGGTATTTTTGGCCGGGAATGAACAGAGACATTAATGAATGGACAACAGCATGTATTCAGTGTCAAAAAGCAAAAGTAAATCGACACACAATATCCAAATTAACTAGTTTCCCACCATGTAACAGATTCGAGCACATACACACGGATATAGTAGGCCCATTGCCCACGTCACAGCACGGACACCGTTATTGTATAACTATTATCGATCGTCTTACGCGTTGGCCTGAAGCAATACCAGTTTCAGACATTACAGCTGACACGGTCTCCAAAGTTATCTACAAGCATTGGATATGCAGATTTGGGTGTCCAAATAGAATAACTACCGATCAGGGCAGGCAATTTGAGAGCGACCATTTTACCAGTCTTATGAGATTTTTAGGGGTACAAAGAATCAGAACATCCCCATACCACCCACAGAGCAACGGGTTAGTAGAAAGGTGGCATCGTTCATTGAAAAACGCATTGACCGCTCGTTTGACAGGTAACATGGATTGGGTTGATGAACTGCAGACTGTTATGTTAGGGCTTCGTGCTGCGTGCAGAAGTGACATAGGTTTCAGCGCCGCGGAGATGGTATACGGCGAAACTACAGGAGATTTTTTTCACATGGAAAACAAGCAGGATAACGACCCGAACGCATATGTAGGGCAGCTTAGGCAAACAATAAATAAGCTACGACCCGCGTCAAGAGCGAGTAGCGATTCGCGCAATATTTTTGTAAGTAATGATTTGAAGAAATGTACACATGTTTTCGTAAGAAATGAGATGATGAGAAAGTCCCTTTGTCCTACGTATGACGGCCCATATAGAGTTATAAATAGAAATGATCAAATTTTTAGAGTGCAGTTGTCAAATAGAGAAAGCGATTTATCAATAGACAGACTAAAGCCAGCGTATTTATTTCAAGATGTTGATCAGAATGTTGACATG
This sequence comes from Hecatera dysodea, assembly GCA_905332915.2. Taxonomy (NCBI): domain Eukaryota; kingdom Metazoa; phylum Arthropoda; class Insecta; order Lepidoptera; family Noctuidae; genus Hecatera; species Hecatera dysodea. The sequence continues at coordinate 2,001,399 of HG995290.1, read as the reverse complement.
GATTGCGCACAGAAACGTTTAAACGATAATACAAAAAAATACTGAGGGTAAATCGCTTCCGCCTATAGAACGTACCACGCGCAGTGGCCGCCGTGTAAAGCCACCGGTACGATTTTTGCTGCCATAAGTTAATGTAAACATAGCTATAACAACGTTTAAAACACTGTGCCAAATTTTGCGAATCATCAGAATAGATGAAACATAACACTAAGTGCCAGTAGTATAAGTAATAAAAGTAAAAATAAAACGAAATGGGAAACTTATAACACTAAAAACGAGGAGGTCATAATCGCCCAACAGGGAGCTAATAACGCAAAACATGTCGGAGATTTAGAGGCTAAACTACAGAATTATGGAATAATAATTATGATGATCAGCATTGTCTTGTCCACATTCACGATTTGTTTGTGCGGAAGACAATGTTGTGCCAGTGCTAAGAGATGGATAAGAAAAGAGTTGTCAACTAGCTGTTGCCTGCAGGACCCGCGGTCACAGCGGCCCAGCAGTCGGCCGTACCACGAGATTCATACGCGTAATACTTACAGTACTAGGAACGCAAAATACGGCACAGGGATTACAGTGTTAATTTTTGGAGTTAGGTGAACGTTGTATTGAATAGAGAAACGTAACAGTGAGAAAATAAAAGTATTGTCATGTTGAAAGAATCTATTGTATTTCATAAAGTGTTAGCGATAACAAATTTTAGCAACATAATTAAGATAAACAATGTATAAGTGTAATTATATATTGCTGTTCGATCGGAAGCCATTCCGCAGAGTTTGTGTTGTTGGTAACAGGCCACAATGATGCCAAGACAGGACAGCAGGATATAAAAGACCAACAATTATTTTTTAAAGGGGGGAGGTATGTATGGACATCAGGTAGCAATAGTGCTAGCGCTGCAAAATGTAATGTTCCACCGCGATATGGTTTAGCGGGCAGTCGTTTGCGCCGCGCCGAAACAGTAACTTGTATAGCACTTTCTAAATTCTGTATGTGTGAATATCGAATAGACTGGTTTTACGGACTTGTGCATTTTATTTAATCTCCTTACTACAACCACTTATAACTGACTCCAACACAATGTTTTAAACAGTGTTCTAAAGTGCGTTTAACGCTAAATGTGGATTTGTGGTAGACATTTTCTTAGAAACTTGTTAAACAGTGTTTAAAACCTAGTCCTAATCTTTTATGGTAAGGCTGTAAGTGTTGGGGCAAACTCGATAATATATACAAAAAGGCTTTATGATTCAATGCCGTCTCGGATTTTTTATTTAATTAAAAAAAAGCCTCAATTAAATATTTTTCATCAGTAAATAAACTTTATATGCGGGTTTATCTTTTTTTTTGCCAATATACATTTCTTGAATGTCCCACAAGATTGTAAATTAATAACATTTGTGTAATGTGTATGTTATTGATTCTGTTTTGTTTAGGAACATATTTTTTTATTAAAACTCACAGAAATCATTAAAAAATATAATAAATAAATACAAACTACCAAAAATTGCAATTTATGTAAATTTGTATGTCCTAGTCTACCATCCGTTATTTCAAACTCAATTATTTTAATAATTTGCAGAGAAACTATACTGAGATTTTATTTTAAACCATTTTACGAGGTTTAATGATGAACTTACATGTTTTTATGGTACATATATTTTTTTTTAATTTTGTCAGATATAAATGTATTTTTAATTTATCCCAGAAAAAGTTTCAAAAGTAGATTTTTCATGTGTTACCCATTTTTTGTGTCATTCATTCAATTTTAAATTGGCAATACTACAGTTACCACTTAATGCCGCCATATTGATTTAGGTGTCAGTGCTGTTCCGAAGTTAATGTGAAACACATTTATATTCTAGTACGAAAATCAAATCTCATTCCGGTATTTATTACAGCTGGTTCAAGGTAAGTTGATAATATTGACTACTTTCTTTTTATCATGTCACATCTATACTTACTTACTTACTAATATTATAAAGCTGAAGAGTTTGTTTGTTTGTTTGAACGCGCTAATCTCAGGAACTACTGGTTCGAATTGAAAAATTCTTTTTGGGTTGAATAGACCATTTATTGAGGAAGGCTTTAGGCTATATATCATCACGCTTAAGCCAATAGGAGAGGAGCAGCGATAAATAATGTTTTAAAATCGGGGATTCCACGGGGACGAAGTCGCGGGCAGCAGCTAGTAGTTAATAATTTGCACTAAAGTTGAGTGAATTATATTAGACGCAACTCCAATTTTAATTACTATAATAATATTTTGTAAAAACTAAACAAGTATTTCTTTACTATTTTTTTGTTGTTGTTTTGGCACAGTAACGTTTAAGCGGTAAATTTGAGTAACAAAAAAGGAATCATAAAGCTACGCTTGCATTCAACAGCGCAAGAAAATGCCACTTACTCCGGCAGAAAAAATGAAACGTTATAGAGAAAAGTTGAAAAAAGACCCGAATAAGAAAAATCTAAATATAAATATAACAAAATATCGGAAATGATAGAAACAGAAAAAAATAAGTAAAGAAAAAAGTGGAAAGAAGAAAAACAGAAACAAAAGGACAAAAGAGAATCTAAAAAAAAAGAGAGCAGTACAAGCTCTTTAACAAGAACTGCTGTTTTAGCGGAGACTGCAACAGAAATATTAATGGATACCTTCCCTACGGAAAAAACACCACCAGAGACGTCGACTGAAACATCATCAACTACATTTAAATTGTCCAAAGCTACAGCAAGTCTACGAAAGTCTAGAAACAAATTAAAAACAGAATACGATAAAGCGTAACGTTGCTTAGAGAGTCGAGTCAAAACGAGCTCACAAAACTGCAATAGAAAAAATATACAGACTACAAAAATGCATAACGGAAGAATGAAAAAAGTCTTAGAAGCTTCACTGAAATTAAGTTACAAAAACCGTGAAAACAATAAAGAAAGGAATGTGATAAAAAGTATTGCAAGAAATGATCTGGTTGTGATTAGTAAAGCACAAACGTCGATTTCAAGGCAAATCAGTGTACGAGTTAAAGACGAAAATCGGTTGAAAAAAAAATCTATTATAGAATTTTATAATCGAGATGATGTGAGTAGAGGGCCACTGCAGACAAACGCGAATGCAAAACTTTTTGCGAAAGTGCTCTAGAAGTAGCTGAAGATAATTCCTTTCACATTGATGCAAGACATAGAGCGAGTTCCCTTTTAATGTCTGTATAAAATTATTAATTTATTTGTGGAATTATTATTTGGCATGACGTTTTATTTCGTATAAATATAGGAGTATGATAATATGATAATATTTTCGGACTTTTTAGCGGCAAATTCAAATTAAGTTACCTACAGCGATCTTTTAAAACGTTGTTCTGTTCTTGAAGAACGACTGACAGATCAGGATAACAAGGATATAGACTCCAATGATTTGTTTAATGAATTCAGTTGTTTTCATTACCTGTTGATACTCACCGTGACCCCATAAGTATTTTACAATATATATTTGAAAATAATTTAACCTCCACCCTTCCAAACTTAAGGATTTCAGTAAGAATTCTTCTGACATTGCCTGTATCTGTTGATTTTTATCAAAGTTAAAAATTATTTAAGATCAACAATGCTTCAAGAAAGATTATCTGGGCTAGCAATATTAGCTATTGAACAAGAAATTTTTGATGGTATAAATTTTAGAGATGTAGTTAACGAATTTGCAACAGCACAGTCTCGGAAAATATCGCTACAGTAGCGACAGTAGCGAGAGTATAGCAGTAGTGACGTTACTACAACAGCTATTTTTTAAATTTTCTTTTGTACCTAGATATCATTTTTTATTTTTATAACGACCTTATACCCCATTCACGATAATATTAGACATTGAAATACATCTTTTTTACAGTCCATTCAACCGATTTTGACTTCTATTGCGTTTGTGGAATGACACATGGCAGCTGCAGTATACAGTTGGTATTATAATCACGTTTTTACTTTTAATACCAAAATTCAAAACTTTTTTTGTTCCAATGTCTAATCTTATTGTGAATGGAGTATAGGTATTTGTTATTAGAAGTCTCTGCATATTTTTTTTTTAATATTTTAGTTTAAGTAGAAAATAGTACTTATATACGTGTTAATGAAAAAGCGCAAAACCTCAAATACCCCAACTTATTTTTAATATAAAAGAACTAGCTGCTGCCAGCGACTTCGTCCCCGTGGAATCCCCGATTTTAAAACATTCTTTATCGCTGCTCCGCTCCTATTGGCTTAAGCGTGATGATATATAGCCTAAAGCCTTCCTCGATAAATGGTCTATTCAACCCAAAAAGATTTTTTCAATTCGAACCAGTAGTTCCTGAGATTAGCGCGTTCAAACAAACAAACAAACAAACATACAAACAAACAAACTCTTCAGCTTTATAATATTATAAGTATAGATTACGAATATTATTTTGATCCAAAGAAGGATGCCCAGATATGGCCCACCTCAGACACGTTTAGAAAGATAACACAAAAATATAAGTATTTTAAATAGGAATTATCCATCAAAGCTTTATCTCAAACTAAGACGCCGTGATCATAACAAATAAATAAGTCATTTTACTTATTATTACGCAACTTTTATTTTCACGTTAAGTTTGGGGTTGCCATTTTATGGTCAATTTAATTTAAATTCATATATTATTTAATAAATCTAATGGATTACGGAAAAACTAAACGTTAGTCAGGTTTCAGTTTTTTAATCTGAAAAACTGGCAGCCATTTTAGTTTTTTTTTAATGAAACCCACTCGACTTTTAGACCAATTATGTTCATAAATACCTCAGACCAGAGATACTATACTTTATAATGATAAAACCACTGTTTGGCTTTGCCGTAGTTAGATATAAATTAAATTGATAAAGACCAAAATCCGATGCAACTAATCGATATTTCTTTTTAAATATGGCCACATTAGCCTTTGACAAATGATAGATTTGACATTAAACTACCTACTCAAGCTTGCTCCCAGCCTGTCAAGTGTCAAACAAGTATAAAAGGAGCTATAGCAGTTTACACTTAGAGAAGATTCCTATTATTCATAAGGTTAAAATGAGTTAATAACGTTCGAAAGTGGTTGAAAGTGTGTAGAATGAGTTTGTGACTGTGAAAAAATGAATGTTTTGAAAAAATAAAAACTGTTTTATTTCCAAATGGCGACTTATTTTCTTAACTGGTATGTACTAGAAGGTGTTCATAATAACTTAAACTATAATTCCATAAACTATTTATCAGTGTTCACTGTAGGCCAAGGTTGTTCTAATATGTGGGCATTGTTCTTTGACCCCCATTTTTTAGACCTAGGTGACTACTCATCTTCAAAATATTTCATCCGCGGATGAAACGTTACCCTTTTAAAATTTGTAAGGCGACGAATCATCCGCAAGTTCGGATGAGTTGTCGTATAGTTAAATAATAAACTCAATACATTGTAACATTGCTAAGTTTCTATTGTAGAGTTACAATTATGGACAAGGAAAATACGCGATTTAAAATGATTTTATCGCAACTAGGAGGAAAACTTTTTATGGAAGGAAACTATCGTTATTATAAAAAAACGTGAAAATAAAAACGGACATAAAGTTTGGCTCTGTGCTTCACAAAATTGTAAGTCCAACTTGGTTACTAACTATGATTGTAACCTTGTACTGAAAGAAAAACCTCATAGTTGTCACTCTAGTAGTTTAGATAACCAATTATTGGAGAACATTGGCGAATGTTTAGAAAGAGCAAAAACTGAGAGTACTCCTGTGCCTACGATTAATAAGGAGGCGGTAGAAAAAATAGAGACTACAGTATTAGACTTAGTTATAAAATTACCAAAATACAACAATTTCAAGAAAATAATGTATGGTCAGGGTGGCATATTCCGTCTATGGGGCGTAACGGCATACTTGAAATTATGATCGTTACAGTCGAGTTGCAGCGTTTGTAAGAGTGTCGGTAAAACAGCATTACTTTTAACTTAAAATAAAATTCCGTAGATGGCGTTAATCGCTATAAAAGTGTGGTCACACCGTCTTCAAAGTTCAGTTGCTCTTTTAAAGTGAAATGTGAGTGTCCTACGCAGCTGTATTTTCGAAAATTATGTAACTTACAGTCTTACAGTGTCGAATGAATTCAATATATAGTATAGTGTAGGGTCCTTGTAAAGGTTTCGTGTATTATTTTGCAAGATAACGCTGCTATTGATTAGAATATTCAACGTAACAAATTTGTAACCTCGCAATGGTTAAGTGCATAATTCCGTCTATTTTGAATGGGGCTAAATCGTCATATGAATTTCCCCATTTCTGAGATCGTAAACCTTTTTTGTCCCAACTTTTTAAAAGAGAACCAATCAATATTCAGCACATGTACTTACTTTGAGTTCAAAGAAAAGAATCATTCGAAAGAGATATTCGAGAGAATAATATTATATTACTTGTGTAACAGTTACAGAATAATTGGGAGGAAAACCACTCGTATCTTCCGAAGTTGAAATGAATCTTGCATCCTGTTTTCATATTATGGAAACATATGGCTTTGGATTGACAGGGGCAGAAGTGTTAGATATGGTTGGAGAATATATAAAACAAAATCAGGCAGATCCGAAGTTGAAAAGATCAGTATACTTTGCTCTCGCTCAGTCATTGCTTACATACTGTATCAATGTATGGGGCGGAGCTCCGAAGTCTACACTTCTTGTATTGGAGAGAGCGCAAAGAGCCATACTGAAGGTGTCCTTGTTTCTTCCTTACCGTTACTCCACTGAGCTCCTTTATAAAGAAGCGAAAGTTCTGACTGTACGACAACTTTTCATTAAAAGCGTTATATTAAAACAACACTCTTTGCTAAAATATAACCCTTCAGCTTCACGAGGTAAGAGACGATACAGCCCTGTAGATCGCCCTGACATTCGCCTTTCAACCCAATTCTCCAAGCGTTTCTTCTGCCATCTAGGTGGTTTTCTTTATAATAAAATTAACGGCATGCTACCGATAGTTAATCTTAACAAGACCGTGTGTAAAAGAAAAATAACTTCCTTTCTACAAGAAATAAATTATAATGACACCGAAAAACTACTTGCAACCTTAGAGTAATTTTATTAATGTAGCAAACGAACACTGACACACACACACATACTCACACATGCATGCGTACACAATCACACTCCCATACTCAACACACACACACACGCTTATAGTCCAAAATACTCATAACAACAACAACAACATTTATACTAACTGCAACTGTTGAACAATAAATACTGTTCGTGTTCACCAGTTAATGTACAATAGCAAATGTTATTTACTTGATACTGATTTATGTAAAAGGCGGAGTCCTGGTGTCCTGAAACACAGGCTTGCAGCTTAACTCAGGCACCAGTCTCCCACAATGATAAAGTTTTGAAATAACATTGTATTTCATGTATTGTTAAAATATTGTGGTGAGAGAGAAAATAAATATTATTACTTATATTATGGAAACATAATTATGGCTTTGGATTGACAGGGGCAGAAGTGTTAGATATGGTTGGAGAATATATAAAACAAAATAATATACCTTCATCATTTAAAAATGGGGTACCGAGAAAAGAGTGGTTTGTTTCATTTTCAAAACGCCATCATTTATTGATTAAAAAACCGCAAGATCCGTATGCGTATAGTTTTTTCATACTTTGATCTCAAAAGAACTATTAACTCTAAAAAAAAATTTAATGAATTAAATTTACAAGATAAACCACACGCAATCTGGAATATGGACAAAACAAGATTCTCGAAAGACCCATCAAAAATAAAAATAGTTGGAGTGAAAGGATATGCGGCGACTAGGGTGATTGCAACGCCTGGAAAAGACAATACAACGGTTCTTCTGGGTGCTAGTGCGGCTGGACAAAAAACACCACCACTAATCATTTTTAAAGGCAAAAACGTATGGGATGAGTGGACTTCTCCAGACGCTTATCAAGGTACAACATATGCCGCTACTAAGAATGGCTGGATGGAGTCCGAAGTATTTGAAGCATTAAAAAAAAAACTTTTTTTGCCAACCATTGGCCACCAACGTCCAGTAGGTACTTTTGATTTATGACGGCCACTCTACACATGTTGAATTAAATATAATAGAAGAAGCTCGCAGAGCTAACGTAACTATATTAAAAATAGCGGTTCATACCAGTCACGTCTTACAACCACTGGATGTTTCAGTGATGAAATCCTTTAAAGATCAATGGGATATAACGTTAGTACAGTGGCAAAAACTAAATGTCGGTAAGCTATTTCTCTAGATTGGAGAGACTCGAGATAGGATTTTTCTAGATTGATTGGATCTATATGGACAAAAATAAATCCTCAAGTGTTACGAAATAGGTTTAGAAAGACAGGAATTTATCCAATAAATCGGAATGAAATCAAAGAGCGGCTATTCGATCCAATACAACTAAAACGTTGGCAACATTATATATTAAATCCACCTGCACAATCGAAAAAGGTACCCCAAAAGTTATTATGCATCGCTCTTAACTGTATTAATAACCATTTTTGTCGTAATGAACAAGGAAATTTATCGATTGATTTAGCCGAATATAATAAAACCTCTTTTGAAGAGCTACTGCTCTTAAAAGTAAAACGGAGCGAAAATGAATTCAAACCAAAGAGACGAAAAGTGGCACCAGGCCCAGAAGTAATTACTCACGACGATGTGCTAAAGTTCAAAAAGGACGAACAAAATAGTAAGAAAAATATAAAAAGAAAAGAAAACCACAGATGATGTAGTTCTGTAAAGTAATTTATTAAGGGACAACTCTCAGTCGAAAACTTTTACCGCACTAAATTCCTAAGATCTGCCTGATTGTTGGCAAAATCACGAACTTGACACTCCTAAAGTTAAAATTACATCCAACGTAACTATAAAAGCTGCAACCAACGCTGACCACTATCATATAAAACCAGGACAACAAACTAATTTCAGGTTTTGCGCTTTCTCATTAACACGTTGTATATGTAGACATGAGGCGATATTTCTGTTATTTGTTCCTAAAAAATGAGATTTTTAGTTTTGGGATATTTTCTAGTATTTATGAAAAACCCTATTAGTTAAGTAAATGCTTTAAAATGAGTGTGAACAAGAATTTATTATTATTATTTCATTTTAATATTTTAGTCAAATAATGTAAGGTATTAAGAATAATATCAGATGGATGTTCTGGAAAGAACAAAAATACCGGCATGATCTCAATGCTCGGTAAATGACTACTCAGAATCACCAAGGCACCTTAAAAGGATCGAATTGATTTACCTAATTTTTGTTCACTCATTTATTTCCCCAGACAGGGTATACGCCAAAATTGAAAAGGTTTTAAAAACTAAAGAAGTCATTACATCACCAGCTGAATACGTGTCCGTATTGCAAGAGCATACAAAATGTACAGATTTAGCATCTTTCCTATATATGACTGGAAGACTACTTATCAAAATATTATAAAGCCTACTACTAGTTGGCATTTTGCTTTCATGAAGTGTTTCACGAGTTTTTTACTACCCGGACTAAGAATAAAAATGTATTTGTGCAAGGCAAAGTTAACTACCGGGCAGAAAACAATACAAAAAAAAATGAAGATTACCATGAAAAAAAATCCGAATGCTGCCAAATTACAAGATGTTTTGAAATGATTAAAACCCATTTCGGTGATAATTGGGAAACCTTGGACATATAAATTTATATAAAAAAATATATAGAAAAGAGCACAAGAACAACCGGAAGATATGATTGAAAGTCCTGAAAGCAATTACCATAATACCTTGGCTGACTTGTGTGAGCCTGGATTTACAGAAAATAATAGCTATGTTTATTATTTGAATAACAACTAAGCAAAAATAATAAGTTTTAATTTCTTTTATACATATTTGTTTTATTATACCTAATATACTAACCACCATTAATCCTAAAAGAATCTCTCTCTACACTCGTCCCACAAAACGGACCTTGACAACTTGAAGTATAAACTAGTGTATTCTTTGACTGACCCATATAACGGCCTAAATGACAATGTTGTCATTTAGGCCTACTTGGAATCATTCTTTTTCCTTGTCCTATACAACAGACGACGCCAATTAATTGTCACTTTCAACTTTATCGTTATTATTATAATATGTTTTACTTTTTTATCATATTTTACAGGAACATGGCTTGGCGATCAAAGAAAATCTTCTCACTATTACCTCCGGTGGAATCTGAAGTCTGATATTGAGTCTGATGACGATTTGGAAGGCAACTTTGAGCAAATTTTAACAATGATGACAGTGATACATCTTCTCTCCGTGCCATATCTCCGGCATTGTACGATATATTGGCTTAAACATACTTGGACAGGATTAAAGCCTTACAAATTAGATTTATTAAAAAAATAGCCGACAATAAAACCAAACTAATAATTATGAGAAATTGTTTGTTGAGTGTAAAATCCTGCCGGTACATGAGAGGGTAGCGCTATTAATTGCATTGGATCATTACTGCCACTAAGAGTACAAAATCAGGATTGTACAATTAAGGCCTCTAAATAAAAAACAATGTAAGATGTTCGAAATGCTGACTTGCAATAATTATTATGGACGAAGATGCGATAAAAGTTTAGTTCCTACAGTATTCAACAGTCTACCCGCTGACATCGAAAGTGCGTCAATTTCCAAAAGAGTGTTTAAATATAAAACGACGAAATATCTCCTAGGTGCACTCAGTGATAGCATGATAGTTTCCTAAAGTGTAACTAAAGTATAATTAAATTCTGTGATGTAAATTGAATTAAATTAGATTGAATTGAATTGGATTGATGATAATGTTTGCAATATAAATAATTTAATAACACGGGAGCTACGTCTGCCAACAAAATACTATGCAGTTTGGCAGAAGTATGTAAGAATTGTAAAATTCTCTAAAATACAAATAAAGCAATTTATTATTACTATTATTTTTTATTATCTCAGTGACAATGAAGATCGATGACGATGAACACATGAATACTGCAGTACAGTCATCACATACCGCGCCAGATGAATATTCTCCACTCCCTGGTAAGCCTTCAGCCCCATCATGTTACATACCAGAAACACCTTCATCAATAGTTGGTGCATCACCATCCTCCACTTTTTCCAGACCAACTTTACTTTCAAATACAGCAACACGTCGCACCAGGCAAACCGCCATCATAGACTCGTCGCCTATGCCTCCACCAGCAACAACGACACCTGTAGCTAAGAAGCGTAAAATGAAGCATTTAGATTTTGTATTTAAAAAAAGATTATATACCGGAACCGGACAAACATCAGACTTCCCTAACTTCAAGGAACGTCATGACATCCATAGCCTTAAGCAATATTTCCAAAAATTCTTCATCAATGAGCTACTCGATATCATAGTTGAAATGACGAATTTATATTCTGTGCAAACTACCAGGAAATCTATGTGTGACCCAAAAAGATATGGTAATATTATTGGGCATTGAAATACTTCTGGGTATTGTAGACTTACCGGCAGTTGAAGATTACTGGAGTGCTGATCTGATGTATGAACGATATATTTCTTTGCTTACGATGGCGCAAACACTTTTCGAGGAGTCCAATTTATTGAATGGGAAGAAGACTATCTTGGGGTTGGAGGCAAAACAAATCTCCAGCTATGTAGAACCATTTCTAATCCAATTCTTAGCAAGGTATACTTTGGATAATTGGTTTACGTCGCTTGAACTAATATATTATTTACGGAATGAAATGGGTATTTTGTTTTTTGTCTTAACGAAAAGATAGATTGCGCAATTGTAAACTGATGAATGAAAAAAGGACGGGGAACATTTGAGGTTGTGTGTGACAATTCCAAGAAAACAGCCGTAACAAAATGGGAGGATAATAAATGTATTCATATAGCAAGTTCGTTTTGTGCCCAAGACCCAGTGAATACAATAGAACGATACGATAAGAAGCAAAAGAAGAGAGTGCTGTTACCATGACCCAAAGTAATAAACTTATGAAGTAATAACTTTTATTTTTACTTTATTTTAATTTTTAAAAATTTAAACAATAATTATGAAAATGTCCATGTAATGAGGGCTAAACTAAAACCTGAAAAAACAACTCTATTGGCAGACTATGATGAAATTGAAGCGCAATGAACGGCGTTTCACCACTCCATCTTAAATAACTTTAGCAAGAGATTTAGACTAACATTAAATACAGTTTCCTTTTTTGAAAAAAGCAGCCATGGAATCTGTAACAACCAGAAACGGAAGTTGTAGTACATAATGAGTCTACTATTAACAATAATGTACCTCCAGATTCCTCCAACGAAATATTTTCTCCTGAAGCGCCTTCTTTCCTATAGACTGAAAAAGAAAATGTATCAACATACATGGAAGTCGCCGAAAATGTGATTTATGACCAGCGTATTGAATATATTTTATTAACCTCACAGGAAACAAATACAAGCGGTAAGAATGATACAGAAAAATTGGACAGCCTTATTGTTACTGTTCATGTTATAGAAAAGAATCAAAAACAATTGCAAGAAAACCAGAGTCATTGATACGCACCAAAGTACTTTTTAATAAGTTTTCTTTAGTTTGCGGTACTGATAAGTGCACAGCTTTAAATAACTGTTTCACCTTGGTTGATATTACATTCGACAGAAGTTTTCTTAAAACTTTTTCGTTGACAGGTGGTGCACGCGGTGAGGATAAAAATATATGTTTTTCAGACGTATCATCAACTTGGTTTTTTTCTATCATCGTCAAATTAGATAAAAAAATCAGAATAAGTTCTTCGTAACTCTAATAGAAGAAGTACAGCTAAAACGGCATGAGCCTCAGCAACAAAAAAAGAGTAAGTAAAGCAAAATAAAACACCCCAAAAGTTCTAAACACAAACGAAAATTCCCTGTCTGAACCAGGTCCAAGTCAGGATGCAGCAGTGCCTGAACCAGGTGAAAATAAAAATGTCGCGCCAGTAGAAACTGTACAAAATTAAATTATGAAAGGTCTCTCTCTCTCTCAAAATTCATTATCATTAACACTAATAACGGGATCTTTACCATGATGATGATTATTTGTTTCGAGTTCGCGACATTTCGGCACTTTTGCAACTCGACTTTGTCATCGTGATCTAATAATCTCTCTAGTAACTTTTAATAATTCCTTCAGGAAACCGATTTTTCAATAAGCAAGAATAAATAACTAAAATTTCAGTACAATTGCAGTAAAAAGTTTAAAGAACTAAAAATATTAACTCTGCCCTGCCTCTACATACTTGATTGCACTTAGACATGGTGTACGGGGCGGACGTGATCGACTGGACTGTAGGGTGGCCAGGGTAGGTTATCCTATTCTTCGAAAGTGGACTGTACGGTGACAACCCACCTAGGTATAAATGATCCAGACGCGTTGACGCTCTGTCTATAAGCTACGGGCCATGAGGATGCAACCCTTAGCTGAATACTTGCTATACTTGCTGTTATTCACACAATATATAGGGGTAGGTATTGAGGGCTTACCAATAAAGTCACAATAAAACACTATTTAACTTGTTCACTATGCACTTAGCGATTTGAAGGGTGAAATTCGCGACTATATGATTCTACATTTAGTTATAAATCCAAACTATCTTGACAATGACTACAAATTTCTTAAAGTTTCTATGTTACTATTGTACGGCGCAACTATACCGTATCGACACCCAAAAAATCACCGTGTGTGATGAAGTTTATTAACTAAAATTTTCACTATGCTAATTCTAGATTTTAGGCTATATCTAGGCTTAGGTCTATGTGAGTAGGGGTTGTCGTACCTTTATGGATAGCCCTCGGTAAGTTCCATACAGCGGAGACGAATTCACCCCTTCATCCCCCTCCATGTAGGGGTGGGATGCCGAAAACTATACAAAACTATTGTAGGCACGAAGCTATTACCTACTTGGGGTGAATTTACCGTAAAACTATGCTAGGAGGGCTATACAGCTATATGTATCTCTATAGATACGACAACCCTCTACAAAACTACATATGTTTCAACCCTGTCACTCAAGGGGTTGCAACTCTATAAGCGTATATGTTTCAGGGGGATAAAAATAAACAGTTTTATTTAAACCTAAATTACGGCTTTATGCCTGCATACACTATAGACATCTATATATCCCCTGAAAGGATTTTTCAAGGCGGTTCTATTTCAGACATTTAGAAGTCTAGAATCTAGACTTGTATTTTCGGGAAAGGAAGAGGGTAGATGCGAAGTGTTTTATTTTTGTGCATACCTTCACCAGGGCTATTTATCAAAAACCGTTGACCAATCACGTACCAGCACCCTCCTGCTCTGTGATTGGTCAGTGTCGCTTTTAGCTATGCGACTACCTTTGACCTAAATATTTCAGGTCTCAAATTACCAAGCCCTTTCTATTTACCTATGTATGTCTTTAGTTTGCGGTACTGATAAGTGCACAGCTTTAAATAACTGTTTCACCTTGGTTGATATTACATTCGACAGAAGTTTTCTTAAAACTTTTTCGTTGACAGGTGGTGCACGCGGTGAGGATAAAAATATATGTTTTTCAGACGTATCATCAACTTGGTTTTTTTCTATCATCGTCAAATTAGATAAAAAAATCAGAATAAGTTCTTCGTAACTCTAATAGAAGAAGTACAGCTAAAACGGCATGAGCCTCAGCAACAAAAAAAGAGTAAGTAAAGCAAAATAAAACACCCCAAAAGTTCTAAACACAAACGAAAATTCCCTGTCTGAACCAGGTCCAAGTCAGGATGCAGCAGTGCCTGAACCAGGTGAAAATAAAAATGTCGCGCCAGTAGAAACTGTACAAAATTAAATTATGAAAGGTCTCTCTCTCTCTCAAAATTCATTATCATTAACACTAATAACGGGATCTTTACCATGATGATGATTATTTGTTTCGAGTTCGCGACATTTCGGCACTTTTGCAACTCGACTTTGTCATCGTGATCTAATAATCTCTCTAGTAACTTTTAATAATTCCTTCAGGAAACCGATTTTTCAATAAGCAAGAATAAATAACTAAAATTTCAGTACAATTGCAGTAAAAAGTTTAAAGAACTAAAAATATTAACTCTGCCCTGCCTCTACATACTTGATTGCACTTAGACATGGTGTACGGGGCGGACGTGATCGACTGGACTGTAGGGTGGCCAGGGTAGGTTATCCTATTCTTCGAAAGTGGACTGTACGGTGACAACCCACCTAGGTATAAATGATCCAGACGCGTTGACGCTCTGTCTATAAGCTACGGGCCATGAGGATGCAACCCTTAGCTGAATACTTGCTATACTTGCTGTTATTCACACAATATATAGGGGTAGGTATTGAGGGCTTACCAATAAAGTCACAATAAAACACTATTTAACTTGTTCACTATGCACTTAGCGATTTGAAGGGTGAAATTCGCGACTATATGATTCTACATTTAGTTATAAATCCAAACTATCTTGACAATGACTACAAATTTCTTAAAGTTTCTATGTTACTATTGTACGGCGCAACTATACCGTATCGACACCCAAAAAATCACCGTGTGTGATGAAGTTTATTAACTAAAATTTTCACTATGCTAATTCTAGATTTTAGGCTATATCTAGGCTTAGGTCTATGTGAGTAGGGGTTGTCGTACCTTTATGGATAGCCCTCGGTAAGTTCCATACAGCGGAGACGAATTCACCCCTTCATCCTCCTCCATGTAGGGGTGGGATGCCGAAAACTATACAAAACTATTGTAGGCACGAAGCTATTACCTACTTGGGGTGAATTTACCGTAAAACTATGCTAGGAGGGCTATACAGCTATATGTATCTCTATAGATACGACAACCCTCTACAAAACTACATATGTTTCAACCCTGTCACTCAAGGGGTTGCAACTCTATAAGCGTATATGTTTCAGGGGGATAAAAATAAACAGTTTTATTTAAACCTAAATTACGGCTTTATGCCTGCATACACTATAGACATCTATATATCCCCTGAAAGGATTTTTCAAGGCGGTTCTATTTCAGACATTTAGAAGTCTAGAATCTAGACTTGTATTTTCGGGAAAGGAAGAGGGTAGATGCAAAGTGTTTTATTTTTGTGCATACCTTCACCAGGGCTATTTATCAAAAACCGTTGACCAATCACGTACCAGCACCCTCCTGCTCTGTGATTGGTCAGTGTCGCTTTTAGCTATGCGACTACCTTTGACCTAAATATTTCAGGTCTCAAATTACCAAGCCCTTTCTATTTACCTATGTATGTCTGTCTGTGTGTGTATATATCTCGATTATCTTATATACCACCGATCACCTTTATATACCTTTATATACCTTGATTACCTTTATATACCTTCGATTACCAGGGTTACCATGTGTTTACTGTTATGTGTAAGGGACAGGATACCCTACCTAACTATATTCTATTTACTTGGGAGAGATAAAGGCTCCAAGGGCTTATATACTGCCTCTTGAGAGCAAACGACTGTAACGAATGTGTTTTATTTCAATAACAAACTATGTATCAACTATAGCTACCTATAACTATCTATACTATGCAGCTTTATTTGTTACAGTATTCTATGTACTAACTAACTACCTATAACTACCTATACTATGTAGTCGCGGTTTTATTTATTTGCAACATTCTATGTACTACTATAGCTACCTATAACTATCTATACTATGTAGCTAAGACGCATCGTCGCGAACACATGGAGGCAGATTAAACATACCCACTTCGCGATTAAAAATGCACTATTCTAGTACATTTGTTATGTCCATTAAAATATACAATAAGTTACCGGAATACATCAAAAATATAAATGGGCTGGATTTTACTTCGGTCAGAGGATAAGCATTGCCATACAACGTAGCAATGCCGCCAGTCTATTGGGTTCACTCCCAGTCGATAGCGATGCGGACGAGTTTTTTGATGCCATTTTGTAATTAGGAGAATTTTAGTTTATTTTTAGGTTAAGTGTATATATATATATTTAGTAATTTGAATGTATTTGGCAACTTATTAAAATATAAATCAAAATAATATATTTATCAATAAATTGAAACAATTTCTAATACACAAAAGCTACTACACTGTTGACGAATATTTAAGCGATAAATTTCAACAACAATAAAAACAATTTTTACATAATATCTAAAATTCATAAATAATATTTAGTTAATTATAAATGACTAGCTGCTGCCCGCGACTTCGTCCCCGTGGAATCCCCGATTTTAAAACATTCCTTATCGCTGCTCCGCTCCTATTGGCTTAAGCGTGATGATATATAGCCTAAAGCCTTCCTCGATAAATGGTCTATTCAACCCAAAAAGAATTTTTCAATTCGAACCAGTAGTTCCTGAGATTAGCGCGTTCAAACAAACAAACTCTTCAGCTTTATAATATTAGTATAGATAACAATAAAATTCGTGCAATACATAATTATAACTTAAAACCAAATATACAAATATATAAATACCATAAAAGCAAATAATATTATTTTTAATGAAACAATTTTATTTTAATATTTTCTTAACAAAAATCGCCTTCATCCTCCTGTAAAAAGTAACTTTGCTGTGCCCGACAGGGTCCATAATTGATTCTATGTTTTTAATAAACAACTGTAATATGAACACATTATGGAATGCAATAAAGTATTGAGTATTAATCATGAAAACAATAAATTTTTGTGTTGATATCAGGTTTGAACTACGATTAAATTACTATTCATAAGTACAATAAATTGTTCCACTTAGGTTATGTAGGACTCAGAATTTTAATATTTTGTTTGCTTACAATATTTTTTGAGTTATTATTAATATAACTTAACTATTTATTGAGGTAATACTGACCCTTCACAAATAAATACAGTTGTTGTATTTATGATTAGAAATGTGATTCAAAATAAGCCAGACATGCCATCAAAACTAAAATAACACTGAGCAACGCGGGACTCAGCGGGGGTGATATAGGGTGCAAGGGGAAACACGACAGTTTTGCCAGTCGCGTCGCTACGTTTACTATTCTGTTGATTTGCAGAAAGTAATTACATATTAATCAAGTAGTTAAATATTAGTGATACCTAGGATGGACCAGTACAAAATAGCTATTTTTTGACCTCGTAACGAAAGCTTTGTACCTTTTAGAAAAACCAAAGAAAATAAAGTGCATTTTGCTGTTCTATGGAACGAAACAATATCCGGAACAAATCAGGAAGATCAGCTTTCAGAAGTTTCCCGTTGACCAAAAGGGACGTAAAATATGTTGTTTTATGGACTGACAACTGCGCTGCTCAAAATAAGAACTGAGCGTTCATGTGTTTCTTAGTTAACTCAAATCATTTTCACCATCAGCTGGGAATGTCTTTAAAGGAAAAGAAGTCCACGATTTTGACGACTTTGTCGATGCAGTCCAGAATGCAAGATACACAGTGCACGTTATGTCCGTATCTGTTTTTTTTTTTTTCATATTTGGATAGTCTTCCTCATAACAGAAATATCGAACCAAGGGTTTATTTGAGGAATATAATGTTTGTGAAAGCTGAAAAAGGGCATTAATCCATTAAATTTAAAGAAATCTGAATTTAATGCAGAATCAGATTGGAAGGAGCTAGATTTTCTTCAAGTGAAAGTTATAAAAAAAAACAAATTCTTTCCAAACGCTGTCTCGAAGTCTGCTCCTAGATAATAACTAAAGAATGAAAAGAAAAGATATTAGCGGCCTTTACACATACACTATCGCGCGTGAAACAGCAATCGTGCGCGAAAGTGCGCGCGTATAAAGGAAGTGAAAGAGAAAGGAAAAGACCACGCGTCGCGCAATCGCGTTTCCTCTGGTGGTCTGTTAGTTATAATTTTTTCGCGCATGACAAGATGGCGAACATACGTACGTGGAATAAAGAGTTAATATTGGAGTTGATTACAAGTTGGTGAAACTGAACAGCAAAATAAATTCATAAGTGAATTTTGTGATTCTTATTTGTAGTAACAGTAAAGATTACAGATTCATTTAAAGAACTTATACTAGATGCCCTTAATTATATTTTATTAATCTACTCTTTAAGCTCTTCCACTTGAGACCATACGATCATGCTACTCAACACTTCCATCGGTATTAAAATATGTTTTATATTGGTCTCTGTTTCGTTTAGCTTCTAAACTCATTTGAACGGTAGAACGTCTTTGGAGATTAGAATAGAAGGAATAGATTTTTCAAATCTCTCCTCGTGTTGCATTGTGTCTGTAGTAACTTCGCCCCTTATGAGGCTAGAAGTTACTTATAGTACTTATATTCTACAGTGTGAAATCTTAATGGTTGTTTTCCCGCGGCAGGACGATTACCCATCAGTAGTACTATTGAAACACAAAGTTAAACGAAAAAAAATAATGTTTTTTTTTTTTTCAAATCATTAAAAAGTGTTCATAAACTCGAAAGAGCGAGAATCAATAGTAGTGCACTAGACATAAAGTAGGTAGATACCTACATGAGACGCACGTACCGCCGCGTACCTACATATCGCGCGATGCACTACTGTTGGTTCAAGTCGCTTTCGAGTTTTGTTTATCACAATTGTTAATCTGCCATTTATGGAGTCTAATATTTTTTATATTTATAAATCGATTGTATTACCGATACCAACTCATTTCGCTTCGGGAAAACAACCATTAAAATTTCACACTGTATAATATAAGTAACTGTGTTTACACAAATATTTGTGTAAAGTGCAAATAGCAGGCACAACGTAACAAATCGTCGGGGATAGTGCAATTCCGCGTATCTGACAAATGTAGCCAATTTTCAATTTCGCGGGCATTCCACGTAAGATCCCGATTGGCAGCCTTCTCGCTGACGTGACTTTCGTTCGACCAATAGAAAGCAAGAATTCGCCCAAAAACAATTCTGCGTATCTACAGACGGCAATTGACAATACCGCGTATGTCATCAGATGTCATTGGGAGCGTATTTTGTGGTTTATTTTTGTTGTTAAACTCAGTGTTTACGTTGAAACTATTAATTACAACATCAGGTAAGTGTTGATTAAGTATTTTCTATGTGAAATGTCAGTACTAAGCATCATTTAAATACATTTTAATTTCATTTACTTTTCCTAACCTATTTTTTATTGCAAAAAATAACTAATTATTATAAAGTGAACGTGTCTAAGCTATCAAGTCTTTATAAATACTTTTAATATTGAAGCAGATCATCGAATTATGTAAATCAATTATGGTTTTGTCTGTTTTTACACATGTTATGTAGTTACGCGGTTTTGCTGTCCATTAAAGTAATTTTATTTTAATGAACAGTAAAACCGCGTAAGTTACGTGCTATGCATTTGATTACATGTTTTATTTTTATTTGTTTTAGAATTAAAATGGCGAATGAGTCATGTAGCAAAGACGAAACACTTCAGGTCACAACATTAATCGATTTAAAGAAAAGGCGCGAAAAATTATTGGAGGTTAAAAAAATGATTTTGCGTAGGCAATCGGCAGCTGATAAAAATACCAAAGAATTCCCCAAAAACTTACCTAATACCAGTCTTGTTAATACGGAAAACCAAGAAGATCTTCCTAAAGAAACTGAAGCTTTAGCTCATTGTGACACAACCACTTTTAGTGCTTCCTGCTTAGAAAATCTGCTGGAAATTAATGATCACGACAATGTTTCTGGCCTGACTGTGACTTCTATTAATAATTTGGTATCTAATGTTTCTAAAGAGAATGTATGCACTGAAATCAATAATGAACTAAGTGAATTAGGTTTTGACTTTTCATCAGATGATTCTGTTGCCGACCCAAATTACTTTCCACTCTCTGAAATAACCAATGTTGCACCGATAGTTTCAACATCGACTGACAGCAATAATGATTTGTTTCCTGAAACAATCTTGGAACGTGAGGTTGCCATTGAGTCCAGAGTAAGAAAACGAAAAGCAGACGTAATGTCTACAAAAAGATTAAGAAACAAGACGTTAAGAATGCTGGGTCAAGAATACGTAGGTTTTAGAAAGATTGGAGATGAAAAATTTTCACAAGACTCTATCAAACCCGCGCGACAACTTGGACCGCCTTGTAATTCAAGCAAATGTTTAAGGAGCAAAGTATTTCACTGCGATAAATTTACAGAAACGGTACGATTAAATATTTTTAACGAATTTTGGAAAATAACCTGGATAGCGAAGAAAATGTTTGTTTCATCATTGGTAGATAGAAAAACAACTAAAAGGAAAACCACTAAAAGTGTTGATACAAGACGAAGTGCTACAAAAGTCTATTATTTAAAATTAAATGACCAAAAAATGAGAGTATGTTTAAAGATGTTCTTAGGAACTTTGGGAATTAAGGAGTGGACAGTGAGGTACTGGCTAGGAGAAAAACCAAATAAAGAATCGAGGAAAGGCCAGAGAGATGTTGCATTGCCTCAGTTGAAAGAGTTGGTACAAATATTTTTGAGAGCCATGCCCAAAATGCCTTCTCACTACTGTAGAAAAGAAAGTACAAAACTATATTTAGAACCCATTATACAGTCTAAGCGTGAACTCTATCGTATTTATGTTAAAGAGGCAACAAAAACTGGACAGAAAGTTGCTTCCAGAAAACTTTTCGAGGATGTTTTGAAAGATGAAAACATAGCTTTGTTTCAACCAAAAAAAGATGCGTGTGATCTATGTTGTTCATACAAAGCTGGCAATATTACAGAGGAAATATATCAACAACATGTGTCACGAAAAGATTTAGCAAGACAGGAAAAGACTTTAGATAAAGAGGCTGCGAAAAAAGGAACGCTTCACGTAGTAACAGCCGATTTACAAGCTGTGAAATTATGTCCATTTTTAAAAGCCAGTGCATTGTATTTTAAAACCAAATTAATGGTTCATAATTTTACAGTATATAATCTGGGTACTAATGACGTAAAGTGCTATTGGTTTGACGAGACAGCATCAGATTTAAAAGCATCAACATACGCTTCCTTTTTTGTCGATTATTTGAAGAAACTCATAGAAGAAAGTCCTAAAAACGTCGTAATTTTGAGATAAAGTTTATTTTTGTTAGATAACTGAAGAACCTAACATTGTTATTATAATTTAAATGTGTAAGAGTAATTTGTTTTTAAAATGACTGATAGATATTTTTGTTATATAGCTGAAGAAGCTCTTACTTTTGTTTTGTTTTTTAATTCGAAAAGATTTATACTTGTGATACCTAATAGACACCTTGTTGAAAAGGCTGATAATGAATCTAAGGCTGATTAAGAGTTCTGTTCTGAGTATTTTTAAGCTTATATTTAAGGAAGATTGTATAGAAAAATACTTTGATTAATAAGTAAAAGTTTTCTTTGTAAGAACAACGCTCAAAAGCTTGTAAAGATCAGATTTTGTAAGCCGTATTTTGCTTTGATTATTAAATATTATTTGTAACATTAATTACCTGTTTGATTTCAAAACCGCGCAACTTACTTTTAGGTTCCATTTTGATAAGATTGTGGGCAAATCAAATCCGCGTAAGTAGCGTGGCGGTTAAATAAATCATTGTAACGGATAATCTATGGTAAAAATACAAAGAAAACATCAATTATTAACATCTATGTAAAAATGAGGCCATTTGCCCTTAAAATAACGATATTAAACAGTTTTAACCTGCCCCTGTAAAATTAGATCAAATGCAGATACGCGGCCTTTACCTATAGTAGATTCGCAGTTTTGCACTATCCCCGACGAAATACTGTTGTGGCTTTTTTATATTTACCTTCCTGAAATTATTTCAAAGGTATTTCTACTATTACGAGCCCTTGATAGTCTGTAGTTATAAATCCTTTCTCATAATCGAGTTCTCTCTGGGAAAATAGTTTAAGAAAGTTTGGTTCTAGTCCGAACGCTTCATCGCCCAAAACGACGAAGTTTAAGTTGTTGACGGTTTCATTGTCTTCTGGAAAATTTAGATCACCTAATTTCAGTTTACGATAAAATTCTGTATATTCGAATACCCCACCATCGGACATTCTTCCATTTTTACCCACATCAATATAAATAAACTCATAAATAGGACCAATCAAAGCCAACAATACGATGCTATAATAGTTTTTGTTACTATAGTACATGGCTCCAGAATCTGGCAAAGGCACAATGCGAATGTGTTTGCCATGCATGGCAACCCTGCAGCAGTTGATGTATTGCCACTTTATTTTTCAAATTCTTTTGTTATCTTGATTCATTCTTCTTTCGTAGACGGCATCTGAAAAGTCGAATTTTTTTTTTTCCATTTTTTAGACTGATGTAACGGGCCTGACACCTCGATGGAATAAAAAGAAGGCTTCATCCAAAAACCAGGCAGAATTGTTCAGTCTGCACAGATACTATCAAATCAACTAACAAGGAGCTTTCGGAGTTTGACGTTGCTGGAATGAATATGGCCAAAAAGTTAGCTAAAATGGATCCATGGCAGGCCATTTATGCGGAATCTATAATAAATAATGTTTTACGCAAAGGATTACTGAAAACACTGACAGAAGATACAGATTTATGTGTCAGTTATAAGTGTGACAATTACAAGAACATTCAAAGGCCATTTTCCGTTCAATCCTCACATTCAAGAAATTCATATGAAACACAGTCTTTGCTAACGCAGTTCATTCCTTCTCCCTCTAGTGGACGAAGGGACCAAGATCAGACTTACTCAAGACAGATTAACTCAATTAAGAACTTATTATGAGTATTCAAATTTAATGGATGAATAAGTAAAGTAAGTAAATAATACATTTAAGCATGCTATGAACAAATTAAACCTTGATGTGGAAACTATCATATTGAAAATTTACAGCCACTTCTCATCTTCTGCGTTAAGGAGGGAACATTTAAAGGAATTTGTAAAATTTGCGGAACTAAAATGGACTGAAATCAATAAACACGTAACAGGAAGATGGATTTCATTGGGTACTGCAATACAAAAAATTCTGAAGGTTTATTCAGCCATCATTTCTTACTTTATATCCATAGGAAATGAATGCCAAAAAGTCATAAAGACATTGCTTTGTATAACAATAGATTATGAGAGCGACGTAGAATTGTATATGTTCGGCAAGACGTTTTTGTATTGCAGAAAATGTTGCCATTTTTTAAGAACCTAAACTTAATAAAAATCGATGGGCAGAAAGAATTTAGGAATTTTATCAACGGATTTCAAGTTTCCATAAAACCTTTATGACAACTATCTGAAATTTTAAAATCAGAAGGAATTAAATTTATACTGACGAAACGCCTAAATCAAGACGTAATTGAAAATTTCTTCGGAAAAGTCAGACAGGCAGTCAGCATCTAAGAAATGCCTACAAAAAGATATTTAACCCTTAATTTGGAAATGTGCCTTTAAAGATACGGCAACTTTGAAAAAATCTGTAACACTATATATTCATATTTTTTTGAATCCATCGATTTGATCTTAAAGATTGATTCAGCGCATCACTAGAAAAAATAAGTCTATTGCATTTTGAACGACTGGACATCCCTATTTACGTCAAACCAGTCTGGCGAAACTTCCTAACAAAAAAAACGATGTATGGAACGGACTGTCTTTTTAATGGCAGCTATAATTCGTCAAAATTAAAAAGAACACTAAGAACTTTGGGGCCATATCGGTCTATGACGCTTCAACACATAGACGGATTATATCGACCACAGAGCACTTAGTCGACCGCCATTTTGACTGTCACTCTCACTCGCTAGCGTTTGACAGTTACTCTGTTATTGTTTTTTAAAGTAACATTTTCGCGTATTTGTTGCACAAAAGTGTATTAAATAAGCATTTTGTTGTTACAAATTTGTTGTCCGTTCGTCATCGAGTGTTTGTGTAAAACAATATGGGAAAAATAACGTGTGAAATTTGTGGTATAAAAACTTGCCGGGTTGGTGATAACAAACGTGTTTTATGGCGAAATTTCCATTAAATGGAGAACGGTAAGCATAATTATTTATTTGTTTCTTTAAAGAAGTATATTCTAGTACAATTCCTAAAGGTTTAGTGCATTTTAACAAAAAAATAAACTTATTCTAAACATGGCATAGTGTTTAACCATCAACCAGGATTTATCGACATCGATATTTAGTTACGGAAATAACCGGAGAAGTCATATTTAGCAGTGGACATCTACAGGCTAAGCTGATGTTTTTTTTTTTGTTGTTTATAATTACTAAAAGTTTTATTACTTAGTGATAATATCACTCCTGTTACAAAAAACACTTATCTTAATCACACATTAAGCTCTTGATTATCAAAATGAGTTGGATAATAGTTAGGTATTGCCGATAATGATATTATTTCATCAAACCATAAGTAGACATAAACATAAGTGTTCGCTCTGTCATTGTCTTTTATTGTGTCTCTACGGTATTCGAAAGGTTAAGGGTTAAAAGTGGTTGGCCTATAATATTGTATGTAAGTTGTTTGGTTATATTCTTCGAATATAGTAAGTTATAAGTAGAAATAACACATCACTCTCTTTTTAGGTGTAAACAATGGGTCAAAGCAACAGGAAAAGAAGACTTAGTATATGTGCCAATTGAAAAGTTGCATCAGTTGAAATATATTTGAGAAAATCATTTCCGAAGTAAAGATTTCAAGAAGAAAAAAACTCAACTGAAGAAAACTGCTATTCCGAGTCTGAAAATCTCATCTACACCATTATCTGATGACATTTTAGTTGGATTTCCACTACATTGTATTGCTAGCAGTCAATCATTGCCAGTCAGAAGAACTGACAATGTGCAGCTCTCATATAGAGGTAAGATATTTATTCATTTGAAAAGCGCATCCTGATTCCACATTATATTGTTTAGCTATTTTACTTTGCTATATTAATATAATTTATCTTTACAGAATTATCTTCAGTTATACAGATGGAACATAACTACCACCGCACTTTATGTGAACCAAGTTAGTTGAATTTTCTTGTTTGTCGAATGTGTCAAACTGAGTTTGATGAGTTTTATATTAATATAATTGTTTTTATAGAACCTTCAACATCAACCTCACAAACTGAAATTATGCTGGAAACTGATTGTTCTATTACAAGTAAGCACGTTATATATTTTTTTCTGTCTTTTACCTGCGATTAAGAGGCGGTTTACAGTCCACTAGCGCCGCCAATCGAAAAAATATCATAACCCTTAAATAGAATCAAAAATACAAAATATGGTACATTAAAAGAGTGGAAAAGGCAATAACGCAACTTTATAACACATTGTCAACACTTGAAATATAGCTGTTTAGCTGAATCGTGCATTTAAAACAAAAACGGCCGTTTTTAATTTGAATGCACGATTTAGCTAAACAGCTATATTTCAAGTGTTGACCATGTGTTATAAAGTTGCCTTATTGCCTTTTCAATATAAGTAAATCCAATAAGTGTAATTCTCTCTTTTGAAAAAGTTTGTTTTTGAATGGTCATCCTTAATTATATGATCACTACTGTATATATTTAAAATAATTACTTTTAATTTTTCTAGAACCTTCAACTTCAAACCTTGATGGCCCTGGACCAGAAAATTTAAAAAGGAGATCATATAGTCCAGGTCAGTAGAATTTAAAACTACTATTTGATAAATGTAATAAATAAAAAGTTTGCCTCGAACATTGAATCTTCTCTTTACTTGGATGTCATAGTATTTTTTATGCCAGTAATCCAGTAAGTAAAATACCAAATAAATATACTTAAATAAAATAAATTTTAAGTGTGACAAAATAACAGCTTTTACTGAACGTACATGAAAATGTATAAAGTACCTACTTATAAAAAAGTTGTCTATCTATACCGACTATTTCCGAAAAGATTGGAATGATTTTATCGAGGCATTCACAAGCAGATAGCTGAACTAAGAAAGAAATTTTAATAAATAGTTTTTGAATAATGTTCATTAATATAACATTTTACTCGCCCGTTGTTACAGTGCCCTCCACATCGACATCGGATCCCAATCTGACTTCTCCAAAAAGAAGAAAATTTTGTAGTCCTAGTGAGTGTTTTGTATATTTTATTTTAGATTGTACGTACGAGAAGGGAGTACGTAGAGAGTAGGTACGAATTATTTT
Organism: Hecatera dysodea; assembly: GCA_905332915.2. Classification (NCBI taxonomy): domain Eukaryota; kingdom Metazoa; phylum Arthropoda; class Insecta; order Lepidoptera; family Noctuidae; genus Hecatera; species Hecatera dysodea. The sequence continues at coordinate 1,974,287 of HG995290.1, read as the reverse complement.
ATGGGTTTTAACACCGATTTTTTCTTCACGCTTCAGCACCATTAGTGTCACCAAGAAAACATCAAGACAAACAAGCTGTCCCAATGACACCTCGGAAGCGAAAGTTAGTTAAGAAACTTAAATCAAATCGAATTTTGATAAAAAACCTTCAACAAAAAGTCGATAAAATAGAAAATATAAGATCACCGGTCTTGAAAAGTTTAATAGATTCTTCAATAGCAAACCAAAGTCGCAAACCCAAAGGCAAACGTTGGACTAAATTAAATAAAACCGTAGCTCTAGCTATTTACAAAAAGTCGCCTAAAGCATATAGATATTTGTCCCAACTTTTACCTATGCCTAGTATCAGAACGCTACAAACAGTTTTAGAAAATATGAAAATGGATACTGGCATCAATCCCGTAAGTATGAGTCATTTAAAAAAAAAATCAGAAAGTTTATCAGACAAAGATAAAACTTGTGTTATTCTTTTTGATGAAATAGCACTAAAAAAAAGGCTTATATATAATGTTACCACTGATAAAATAGATGGTTATGAGGACCTAGGTGATGAAAAACGATCAGTAAAAATTGCTGATCACGCATTAGTTATCATGCTTCAAGGGGTGCATAAAAGTATGAAGCAGCCTATTGCACACTATTTCGTTAAGGGAACTATAGCTGCTGAAAAGTTAGCTATTATAATAAAAGATGCAATTCGAGCTGTAGCTGAAGCAGGTTATGAAGTAATAGCTACGGTTTGCGATCAGGGTCCAACGAACATGGGAGCATTAAATTTGCTCAAGACGTGGGGACATTTTGCGGAACCACACTACTTTTTTCTAGATGAAAAAAAAATCTTTATTATCTATGATGTTCCGCATCTTTTCAAATCCATATGAAATAATTTTCTGCAGGGAGGGGAATTGGTTATGGACAATAAAAAAGGTAAATGGGCCCATTTGATCAAACTAGAGGAAAAAAACAGCAGTACTCTCCATTTCAAAAAAATTACAAAATTACATGTAAACCCGAAAGAAGGATGCCCAGATATGGCCCACCTCAGACACGTTTAGATAGTTATCACAAAAATATAAGTATTTTAAATAGGAATTATCCATCAAAGCTTTATCTCAAACTAAGACGCCGTGATCATAACAAATAAATAAGTCATTTTACTTATTATTACGCAACTTTTATTTTCACGTGAAGTTTGGGGTTGCCATTATATGGTCAATTTAATTTAAATTCATATATTATTTAATAAATCTAATCGATTACGGAAAAACTAAACGTTAGTCAGGTTTCAGTTTTTTAATCTGAAAAAACTGGCAGCCATTTTAGTTTTTTTTAATGAAACCCACTCGAGTTTTAGACCAATTATGTTCATAAATACCTCAGACCAGAGATACTATACTTTATGATGATAAAATCACTGTTTGGCTTTGCCGTAGTTAGATATAAATTAAATTGATAAAGACCAAAATCCGATGCAACTAATCGATATTTCTTTTTAAATATGGCCATATTAGCCTTTGACAAATGATAGATTTGACATTAAACTACCTACTCAAGCTTGCTCCCAGCCTGTCAAAGTGTCAAACAAGTATAAAAGGAGCTATAGCAGTTTACACTTAAAGAAGATTCCTATTATTCATAAGGTTTAAATGAGTTAATAACGTTGAAATCAATAATTATTGTGTTCAAATGATGTACTTTCCATTCGAAAGTGGTTGAAAGTGTGTAGGATGAGTTTGTGACTGTGAAAAAATGAATGTTTTGAAAAAATAAAAACTGTTTTATTTCCAAATGGCGACTTATTTTCTTAACTGGTATGTACTAGAAGGTGTTCCTAATAACATAAACTATAATTCCATAAACTATTTATCAGTGTTCACTGTAGGCCAAGGTTGTTCTAATATGTGGGCATTGTTCTTTAGAACCAAAATGAGAGTTAAACTAGCTGCTCAAATTTTGAGCAATACAGTTGCAGCTATACTAAAACTACAGGCCGAAAGTGTTGAAAACCAAGGGGGAAAACAGGAAATTCTTCAAACAGCATACATAGTTGAAGAGCTTGATCAGTTGTTTGATTGTACAAATGGGCCGGCTTCTAGAAGCGATATAAAAAGACACATTCGGCAAAATGTTAGTAAAAATAGTTTCCACCATAGAAGATGGATTGAATTTAAAAATAAAATAAAAACATTACATTTCTTAAAATCAGACAGTCAACTGAGATTGAGAAATATTAGATGCGTGAATGGATATTTCATCACATTGTCTTCTTTACAAGACATTTGGAATTATTTAAATTCTGTTAAAAATTTCAAATACATGAACCTGCGACAATTTAACCAGGATGCACTGGAAAATTTATTCGGCCAGATACGACAACATTGTCCCACTAATAGAAACCCAACATGCCATCATTTCACTTGCGCATTAAAGTCTGCAATTCTCACACGTCTCAGTGCACCACTAAGCAGAGGGAGCAATTGTCAAAAAGATAACAATGAAATCATAATAGACTTCCAAGAAATAGTTTTTCCGAAGAAAAAATGCGAGGCTGTGAAGCAAACTGAGAGTGCAGCCGGTGACATTGATATCGATAATTTTCAAGATGTTCCTATTTTGCACATAATCGAAAATATTGAGGAACAAAATTATTTGGCGGACATTGAAAAAACATTCAAGAAATTTGAAAAACAGCCCACAGTATATGTGAGCGGCTATTTAGCATCTGTCTGTCTAAAAGGCGTGGACTGTTTAAAATGCATAGATACCATGAAGGTTTCTAACCCGCAACCAAACGCAATATATAATTATATTGTATTACGAGAGTGGTGGACAGACAAAACTTCGCTGACATATCCCAGTCTTCAGTTATGTCAGGCAATAGACGATGCGACAAATGTATTCGATAACAAAGTAAAACCATATATTTTCTCAAAAAATATATGCAGCTACTGTAAAACAGAAATACTAGCTAATGTTGATATGTCGTGGATGTGCGCGGAACACAAAAATTTAATTCTTGATAGATAATTGCAACGAGTAAGCCTACTTTTAATAAGAAATCACTGTAACATGACGAATAGATCATTCGCACTCAGTGAAGAGGCCTCTGCAGATGCGATAAAAAAGGCGCAACAGCAAGGCGTTGCCAAATAAATTGTTAAAACTTTTTTTGTAACCATTTTTTTCATTTGTGGTCATTCTGGTATCAAAGGCAACGAAAAAGCCGATGAACTTGCAAGGACTGGGGCAACAACAGAAGCAACAGAATGAGATACAACAGAAGGGTTCTGGTCCTATCTGATGACCTTGAGGTCATCAGATAGGACCAGAACCCTTCTGTGGTATCTCAAAGAACCAGGCCATGCAGACGCTTAAGGGCAACTTATTCGGCGAATCAAAAAAGCACTGGTTGGTACAACCAGGACTGCTACACGCCAAATCTCTTATAGAAGGCAACTCACAAAAGCGAATTGCCGAGCTTCTTGAACTTAGCAGGACGAACATCTGTGCGATATATGCCCGGCCACTGCAAACTAAACAGGCACCAATTTCACATGAAACTGAGTGAAAGTGAAGTGAAACCGTGTTCTTAGGTATAACTGTCGATTGTAAACTGCAGTGGGGTGCTCATATTAGAAAGCTCTCAGGTAGATTAAGCTCAGCTGCATTTGTAGTAAGAAAAATAAGGCAATTGACAGATGTAGCCACAGCTAGGTTAGTTTATTATGCTTACTTCCACAGTATTATGTCTTATGGTATTTTACTGTGGGGATCTGCAGCTGATGTAGACTCAATATTCATATTACAAAAGAGAGCAATCCGGGCTATTTATAAAATGGGTCCTCGCGTGTCCCTCAGAAACAAATTCAAGGAAATCGATATACTGAGCCTGCCATCACTTTATATCTTAGAAAGCATTTGGTGTGAGCATGTTCGTAAAAACTTGGGACTTTTTAAAATTAGAAGCGAAGTTCATAACAAAAATACGCGTAGTAAACACGAAATTGTAATACCCAAGTGGAGATTAGCTAAGACCAGCAAGTCAGTTTTAGTAAATAGCATACGTTTTTATAACAAGCTACCAAAGGCGGTTACTGAACTTAGCGAGGGAAAGTTCAAAACCCATATTAAGCGTGTCCTAACCAAAAAAGCCTATAACAAGGTTAAAGACTATGTAGAAGACACACTTGTTTGGCAATGACTGGTTTTGCACATGTGGCCCCCTGGTTACTCGTAATATTGTGTAAATGTATCTATTAACTGCTCCTTCCTATTTTTCTTTTTTCCTAAAACATTGAGTTTGCAATATTTTTTATAATATTATTCATTAGTAATTTATTTTGTTTGATAGTAGTAATTATTAATTTTTTCTTGCTTTTTTTATATAGCCTCCTTTTTATAATGTGAATGTGAGAACACTGTAGACCTGTAGAATTCTTAGGCTAGTTCCTATTACGACTCACTTTTTCTTATTATGATATTTTTACTGTGCTTTTGGGTACAATATTGACTGGTCTACACTGTCCTTACATAACTATTAATACTGTAATATGAAAGTATTGCAAGCTCAACCATTTTTTTGAAAAGAGTAACCATGGAGTTTCTTGCCGGTTCTTCTCCATAGGAAGCGACCAATTGCGAACCGTGCACTAGCTTCTGACGTTTTATTTGTGCCCTTGTAGGCCTATATTAAATAAAAATATTTTGAATTTTTTGAATTTTGAATTTGTTAAATAGAAATGTATAAACAATCCGAGCTGCAGTTTTTTTTTTAAATTTATTTATTTCTTGAAAATAAAATTAAATTCCCCGTCCTGTTGAGAAGAATCTGTTGTTATCGATATCGATAAGTTTTTGCTTGTCACAACAGTTCAGCCCAACACTAATAATGAAATTATGTTGGCAGTACGTACTTCGCCATGATTCTATAATTCTGTTAGGTTGGTATTAGTTTAAACAGCACGTTTCATAGATCGTTTTTTTCTATAGCAGTCCCGTCTCTTAGTAGCGTTAGCTATTACATACTCTTTGGTCAAACTCGAAAAATGCCGAGCACGAGGAGCAACAAAGCTGTAAGTTTTATTGATTTCTTTTTTTTTTACATGTAACAGTGCCAGTTTTTTGTTAAATTATATGTATATTCAAATATACAAACGATCTAAATGAAAATCTAGTATAGAAATGTATTCTCCAAGCTGTGATATGTTTTCAAACTTCAACGTGCCTTTAAAGATACTTTGCCAAAGAGCCGACTAAGTAGTGAATTACGACATTGTGCTTTATAAGTTACATTGCCAAGGACCCTCATAAGTAATGTTTTATTACAATGTGTTTTTAAAGTTACTTTGCCAAAAGTTAATCAAGTATCGCATGTTTTGTATCTTATGGTGTTTACATAAAAAATCTAAATCAGACGCATGTGAGACCCCATTGTATGTGAGGCTCCTTAGGGTGAAATTAATGCTTTATTTGAATATAATTTTTGTCTATTTTTTGCATGTTTTCACATAATCAATCATTATGTTCAGTTTGCTTAGGTTTTGGTTTGGTTGCATGTGTTGTTTTTTTGTTTGTAGGTACTCCAACGAGCTAGGTCTAAGCGCATTTTAGCGTTGATCCCTGCAAGGAATTCACAATCAGACGACAGTGACACAACAGACTGTGAAGAAATTAATATACCTCCATCAGAAGATGAGACCTACTGTAGTTCCTCAACACCTTCTCTAGATTCTTCTTTAGATCGGATGAACCTACTCGACAGAGATGGATCTGAACATGATGCACCTATATCTCCGGCATTGCAAAATGCCCCCACTATTTCTATCACAAAAGATTTGGCTTCCTCTTCTATGATGCAAGATATACCTTTTTCTCGAGTGTTGCAAGCAGTATTTCCTTCTGAAAACGAAACCGATTACAACTCAATACCATCATTATCTTCAATTCCACTATTACCTTCACCAGCAGTACACTCACCCCTCAGCTTGCAACCGACTCCAAACACATCTCAACACCTGCAAAAACAGATAACCACAAGATCTGTAAGGCGTGAACGAAACAACCGCCCCCGTTTAGAGGCGAAAAGAAATAAGCGCATACCTATAAATTTCAAATGGAAAAAGACACGCTTTATTCACGGGGCAACTGTTGAAGCATTGCCATTTTCTCATCCACCTGCTGAAGTACCGTCACCTCGTCAATACTTCGCATTATTTTTTTCCGACGAAATAATAAACGACATTGTAACCCAGACCAATATGTATTCAGTACAAAAAATAGGACGTTCCGTCAATGTAAATGCGAAAGATATTGAAGAATTTGTTGCTATCCATGTTATTATGGGAGTAGTTAGAATGCCATGCTATTTAGATTACTGGAGCATACAATTAACATATGCACCTGTTGCAGATATAATGCAAAAAATTCAAAAGGTCCGACCTGTTGTTGAAAAAGTTCGCCTAAACTGCTTGCTTTTGCTGAAGAAGAAAATCAATTCAGTATTGATGAGATGACTCTTCCTTATCCATCCCAAGAACAAACATAACTTTGCAGAATCCATCCCAAGAACAAACATAACTTTGCAGTTGAAAAATTGTTCTCCCATACATCGATGTACGTCACGGTCAATTCTCCAACTGCATATTTAAGTAGGTATGTAATCGCGAAAATAAATGCGATGAAACTACTCATGAAAGATTTTCGTATCTTTCCCTTACTTGAGCTGTGAGATTTTACTTCCTGCCAAAATTCATAATTCTAGGTCATTGGGAAATACTCTAAGACTCCTAGAGGCTTTGTTTTATTTGCGAGTATATAGGAGGAGTGTAAAGGAAATTTTTGTTCAAATTGCTTTGAACATAACTGAGATGACATTGTTAGTAGCGTAAAACACGTTATAAATATATATGATATTTACCATACAAAAAATATGTAAAACTAGCGGATTGTCCCGGCTTCGCACGCGTTGTCATTTTTTTTCAAATTAGCTTATGTTACTCAGGGATAATGTAGCATTCCTTCAAATGGTGAAAGAAGTTCTGAAATCCTTCCAGTAGTTTAATAGTTTACCTAGAACTCAAACTGGTCAGAGTATTAAACAAACAAAACAGTTTTTAATTAAGTTCACATTATTATGGGCAACTACGGAACCCTATATTGCGTTTGGCCCGACACGCACTTGTTTTTCTATTGCGTTGCCTCTCCCTCTCTCACTTTAATTTGATTGATAGACATTATTACATTAGATTGTGGAATGTGCATGCGTTGCCACTGTTCATAAGCAGACGTACTGCGCAATTAAATATTTATGTCCTGTATATTTATTTTTAGATCAAGAAATATTTCAAGGAAGAGACAGAATGACGATCATTTGGAGCATTCACTGGAGATCAGCGAAGACGATGAGCCTTTACCATATGAAATAGAGATTGACAATAATGATGTGAGTTAGCTTTTCAAGAGGCTCCAACAAAACCCACTTCCTCTCGAAGAGGGGAGGCCTATGTAGTACATTGTAGTAGGCTGATTATAAGCAATTTTTTTATATAAGTGAGCTGAAATTGTAATAATTTTCAGTGACTACTGAATTCAATTGTTATTATTTATCTTGTTTCAATAATAAACAACAATGTAAGCGACCATAGAATAATCGACATAAATATGTTTTTTAATAGACTGTTTGAAATATCACAACGACAAAATAAAAACGCTAATGATTTACAAGGATGAAAAGTTTTGGAAAGAAAAATGGGGCCAAAATTGTTGTCTTTTTATTTTGACTGCCTCTTACCTGAACTGGTAGATCCTCGGTACACAAGAAATCGGACGATCCGTGATCCAGAATATGTTAAAAATAAAAGTAAGGATTCAAACAAAGAAAATAATTCATGCGGCGGAAATGACCTTGATGAAATATTAAATGAAGGCGATACACATGCATTCTCAGAAAACAGTGAAATTGTTATAGATATGAGTAATTTTTAAATATTAATAAAAAAATGTTTGATCGGCCAAGTGCGAATTTTTTTTTTCTTGAGTTTACTTTACCAATTACAAATAACAGCATTCTATTGCTAACAGTCTCTGAGCAAAGCTGTGGACAGATAGACAGACTGATATGGCGAAACTATAACCGTTCCTTGTTGACTACGGAACCCTAAAAATCTGTTCATTGAAAGTACTAGTGTGCTAGGGATAAATTCATCCCAACTATGGACCCATTCATTGTGCGTGGTCCGACTCGCACTTTGCCTTGTTTTTATTTACTGACGCGGTTTCTTTTCTTACAATTAGATCAATAATTATGATCATTAAAAATGTTATTTTTGGAAGTACCTTGATATAATATTTTTGTCATTCAAATAATTTTTTTTATTGTATTTCTGGCGACTCATGCCTTCTCTCTATTCTAAAATTTCGAAACACAGGCACTCTCGCGGTGCGTTTGCGATGTTTTACAGCGGGGGCGCGCGGGGCGCTCCCCGCGTTTTCGGTTGAACGCGTTGAGCGCCCGGGTTAAGCCACGCCCCTCGAACTATGATTTATTTTTTACGTATCACCTTAAATGTAACATGCGGTTATGTCTAAAAAAAAACGAAACAGTTTTTACGATTTTCACGTGAAAAAATAAAACTTTAAGCATTCTTTGTTATTTTTAATAAAAATTTAAACATTTTATTGTCATTTTATTTCAGAATCCTGATTTATTTAGTATTGTATCTTTTTTGACACACTTCCAAAAGACTATACATTCCTCCGTATTTGACAATGTGTCAAAAAAGACACATGATTTTCGCGTAATTACTGAAAAAATATATTTTTTAGTATTTTTAATTATTGCCTTACACCTCAAATAATCGGTATATAAACATTTTTGTATAAAATTTGATAAAAATGGTGCTTGCCAAATTAAGGGCTAAAACTAATATCTTAAAGAAACCCCGAAATACTAATCGCGTTCAAACTTTTTATAGCTTACTTATAAATCCAGAGGACTGTCGTGTTTTTAATACTCCTTACCGACTCACAAATTTCGCTACCTCCGCAGCCAGACGAAGTTATTGCCCCTGTGTTAACAATAGGTACAGGTGACTATCGGTTTGATTTACCGGAAAGAAATGGTACAGTATATGTAACAGGCTATTTGTATTGAAAATGCCTCAAACAACACAACAAATGTGAAAAAATTAAATTGTATGTTGAGAGATCTGAACAACCTATAAATATGGGCAACAATTCTCTATTCAGCTATTACAAGGATTTGAATTATGGCAACGTTCAATTGGGTATTTTAGTTATACCTCCTGATAATTATATCGCATTCGTTGAATTACTCGAGCAAAAGTTTCGCGAATATTTCGATTTTGAAATAAATACTATCAATGTTGGCAACGAAATATTTAAATGTATTAAACATTGTAAATTTGATATGCCATATGAGTATTTCCCGTTAGAATACTTGAAAAAACTGATTCAGAATTTACCACACCATTAAAAGAAACAATAAATTGTTAAAAAACTAAAATTATAAAAAGAAAATTTATTATTATTTGTCCATTTGTTCTTTTTTATCTGATAAATAAATGATAAAATAGGTTACAATTTTGAACGTTAATTTTGCAAACTTTGTCTCTGTTCCGTTTATCTATACTAATATTATAAAGCTGAAGAGTTTGTTTGTTTGAACGCGCTAATCTCAGGAACTACTGGTTCGAATTGAAAAATTATTTTTGGGTTGAATAGAACATTTATTGAGGAAGGCTTTAGGCTATATATCATCACGCTTAAGCCAATAGGAGCGGAGCAGCGATAAAGAATGTTTTAAAATCGGGGATTCCACGGGGACGAAGTCGCGGGCAGCAGCTAGTTTACTATATGGTAACAAAAACTTCGTTTGATAAACTTGTTCTGAATTCGTCACCATCGTTATTGTCACCTGTGAGTATAAACTATGAATCAGCTATCCAGAGAGAAGACAGCGACATTGCGAAAGAACAACTGATACTTTTGATACATTCACCATCTACTTGAGAAAGAATAAAGAAAAAGAAAAAACTACTTCAAGAAATTAACGTAAATAGTTCCTTAGATATGGTTAGTAATAATGTTAACCCGATAACTGAGTGCAGCCAAAGCAATTATTACATTTCACCTATTTATACAAGGTTACTTTGCAACCACCATCCAAATTTTCAGAAATGATTTAGAATCGATAACCGTATCAATTAATGAAGTAAAAAAATCATGATTTTCACCATTGTCCGCTACTAAAATCACGACGTGTGGAATAAATACAGTTCCACAATAGGTTGTTGAACTTGACTGCACACGCGCTTACCTAAAATTCGGCAACACACACAAACAGCACGCACTACGCCCCCCTCCCTCACACGTCGCACCCCACACAGCCCCCGGTCGGCCATGTGCCACCGGCTTTTTGTTTAGTTGAACGTGACCTAGTTACGTGCGAACGTGTGCCATTTTACTGTCGCTCTCGCTGCATTTTCGCTCCCGAATTCCGGTCAATCATCATCGCACGACATGGCGACTTTTTAGTCTAATGCAGAGTATTATGAAATGGTCAGGTGCTATCTTTTAAGTGGTGAAAGTTTAAATGGTGCGCAAAGAATGTACCAGACAGAAAGTTTACCGCGTTTACAAAGACGAGGAATTAATTTGCGAGTGCCTAATAGACAAACAATTTTATCAGCGAATCAAAGGTTGTTAGATTATGAGCAGTTTACCACACCAGCCCATGAAACAAGTCGTGGCGGTCATAACGAAATAACACCAGCAGTCGAAAATTCTGTACTCGAGTTTTTCGAACGTGACCCTTGCGCTAGCACTAACGACGCTGCTCGGCGCTTCGGTGTCAGTCAGTATTACGTATGGAAGCTGCTGAACTCTTCTGGTTATCACCCATACTATTACCAACCAGCGCAATCCCTTCATGATAACGATGGACTATGATGATTAAAAAAGTATAGACGTTCGTAATTTACTGAAATTTTTAAAATTTTTATTAAAGTAATAATCAGCAATAATTTTGATTAAGTTTACGTAGTTTACGTAGCACGTTTATGGCTCATTTATGTGACACTGTACCACTTAACTAATACCACCTGCCAGCTATTCACTTCACTCACAATAGTTAATCAGCACTTCACACCACATGATGTCTCAGTACGCCGAAGTCCGTGCTGCTCAGAAAACGCTAGATGAAAACTTTATAAGGAAGATGGGCGAGCTGGAAGCGCAAATAAAATGCACCGTGCCTGCTAAAGCGAACACTGTGGCAAAGATCGCTGATGAGTTTCGTGCCTTTCGTGAGCTCATATTCTCTATGCTTGGCCTGTTGCGAAGTCAAATCAATGAGTGTGCCAAACAAATCGATGGACTGGAGACCAGGCACCGCCGGAAGACAATGGTTTTTCAGGGACTTGCAGAAGTGGAGAATGAAGATAGTGCAACATTAGTTTTAGATGTGATACAGACAAAGCTTGCCCTCAAGAATGTCACAGCATTTTCAATTAAAGCCTGTCACAGACTTGGACTCCCCAGCAAGGAGCATCACCGTCCTATTCTTGTCCGTTTTGCCAGTTTGGACAATAAGGCCGCAGTCTGGAAGGCAAAAACGGGTCTGAAAGGGTCCAAGATATCTGTGAAAGAGTTCTTGACTAAGGCCAGGCAGTCTGACTTCGGGAAGGCGCGTGAGCACTTCGGTATGCGATTGTGTTGGACTCAGAACGGCGTTATCCATATCAAGACATCTGACGGCAGTCGGCACAAGATAACATCTATTGACGAGCTGAAGCCCTTGATATCGAAGTATCCCAAGGCGCTGTCAGCAATTTCATCTACGAGCGGAAGAAATGCGGATGCTGCTGGGACCCTGAAAAATACAACACGTAAATAACATTATTATTTGCTTATTGACGCTATGTTGTGATTGTCCCAATGTTGCGTTATTACATAGTTTCGCAATAGTTACTAACCATGTAGTTCTTCCTTTTTATACTATTCTTCGCTGGGTTTATGCTCCCACTGTATACTTTGTTTCGGTATTTTTCGTCTCTTTCGATTATGAGTATTTGCTTGTTTTGTTTGTAATTCAACATCCTCAACTTTTAACAATATTACATTATATTTACTTGTCAAGTTGACGTAAGAAATCATTTCGTACTTTGAAACTAGACATACGTTCAAAAACTTCATCGTCAGTTTTGTTTTATCTAAGAAACGTTGATTAGCAAATTTTTTTATTTTATTTTATGTTTTGTAGTTGGGAGTGCCACGATTTTACATTTTATTTCGTATTGTTATTTTTTTTATTGTTTTACTTTTCTGTTATGTGATTGTGAATTTTATTTTCCTTCCGACTTTTGGTTTGGTGGAAAATGTCTTTTTTTGCTTTAGTAATTGTTTTTGTGTTGAAGTGCTGACCATAAATTGTTTGTTGGTGTTAGCTGGCGGGTGGTGCAGAGTTACACGACTTGTACCTTGGTCGTTCTGTATTTAGCCGCAGTGTACTTATAATGCATTGTATTATATTTTATTTTATTCTTTTATCATATTTCACTTATGTCAGACAATGAGTCTTTTTTTTTCTGCGATTGAATCTGCTGCCACTTCAAGTGACTCAAGTTTTTGCTCTCTTTGTTAAAATGCAATGTAAGTATGTTTTTCTGTGTGTGTTGGCAACACTATGTCCGCTGTATTAGCCATAGATGTTTTGTATTGTGTGTGCTACGTAAAATAAAACGCTTAAATAAAACAGTAAATCAGGTGCTTTTATTAAAATAACAACAGGTTATGGGCCCAGATACGCACACCAGTTAGGGGAAGAAAAAGAAACAATTACATCGCGCGGTTTAAAAGACTGACAAAAAGTGAGGTTAGGTTGCCGGCGTGCAGACTGAAAATTTTTGTCAGGAAGGAGAAATACTTGTTCAAGATATTGTGAGACAAGGCAGTAAAGCGAGATGGAAGCAAATAATACCATTAGTGTGATGAAACTGGAAGGTGCGAAGAACTGGAATGTGTGGAAATTCCAAATAACCGTATTGTTGAGAGGTCAAGGATGGTTGGACGTTGTTGAAGGGCGGACAGCAAAACCAGAAGAAGCTGTTGCACGAGCTGCCTGGGAAGTCAAAGATGCTAAGGCTCAATCATTGCTGGTTACCAGGATGACGGAGGATGTCATGCTGCATATCATAACTTGTACATCTTCTGCTGAAATGTGGCGAAAACTGTTAAGTGTGTACGAGCACAAGTCTGAAACAAGTATACATATCATTCAGCAGCGTTTCTTTCAGTATAAATACGAGAAAGGAAGTGATATGTCGCTATTCTTGTCTAAGATACAAGAAATGCAGAGTCAAATGAAGCAAATGGGTGAGGAGATATCAGATAAATTTACAATAACTAAAGTGTTGATGAGCTTGCCAGACGAATACAAACACTTTATATCAGCCTGGGAGTCCGCACCCGATAGTAAACAAACATATGAAAACTTGGTATCAAGGCTGTTAGTAGAAGAGGAAAGATTGAAGGAAAAGTCTGAAGAAAACCAGGAGGCGTCGTCATCAGCGTTCGTAGCAAAGAGAAACGTGAAATGTTTTAAATGTGGAAAACCAGGACACTTCCAATCTGAGTGTAGATATAATAAAGACAGTGATAAAAAGGTGAACGATAAAAAATGTTTTTACTGTGGTAAACCGGGACATTTTAAGGCGCAGTGTCGTTTTAGAAAGTCAAAGGACAGTAAGAAGATAAGTAATGCGTTTATGGTAAACTCAGTGGAAGAAAAATATGAGAAATCAAAGTGGCTAGTTGATTCGGGGGCTAGCGAACACATGTGTCGTGATCGGTCATTGTTTTCGTCATTTTCGAGTGTCTCGCAAAAATCCGTAGTTGTAGGGAACGGTGCTGTTATTAGTGTATTAGGATCTGGACAGATGGCGGTGCAGGTCAATAACGGAGGTAAATGGGTTGAAACGACTATAGACAATGTATTGTTCGTTCCCGAACTAAAGACAAATTTATTCTCTGTGAACCGAGCTGCGGACCGCGGCTATGTCATGATGACAGATAACAGTACTTGTCGATTTTACAAGAACAACGTGGTTTGTGCTACTGCGAATAGACTCGGCAACTCTTATTATATGGAGTTTCGTTTTAAATGTGAGCGTGTGAATATAGCTAAAGTAGTAACGAATGATTTAAACGAATGGCATCAGAAGTTAGCGCATCAGAACTTTGATCATGTTAAGAAAGTGTTAGCGAAAAATAACATTGTTGTCAAACAAACCAATGTGACTCAATGTGAAAGTTGCATAAAAGGAAAAATACATCGATTACCATTCAAGAAAAGCGAAAATGTAAGCACTAGAACGTGTGAATTAATACATGGGGACACCTGCGGACCCATGGAAGTAGATTCCATTGGTGGATCGAGATATTTTGTAATCTTGAAGGATGACTACTCTAATTTCCGAACTGTGTATTTTGTCAAAGCGAAGCACGAGATTAAGCATTGTCTGGAAGATTTCTTGAATAAAGCTGAAAATATTACTGGTAACACAGTCAAGATGTTCAGAACAGACAATGGGTTGGAATTTTTGAACAAAAAGGTGGCAGAATTGTGCTCTAAAAGGGGTATCATTCATCAGAAAACAGTATCATACACTCCCGAGCAAAATGGCAAGGCAGAAAGGGAGAATCGAACACTCGTAGAGGCAGCAAGGACAATGTTACACGCAAAGAATTTACCGAAGAAACTATGGGCAGAAGCAGTTAACACTGCTGCTTTTATATTGAATAGAACAGGTAAAGGTAGAGATGGGAAATCACCATTTGAATTGTGGACACACAAGTGTTTCGATATTCATCAACTGCAGGACTTTGGTTCACCAGTGTATGTCCACATTCCAAAGGAAAAAAGAAGGAAATGGGACGAGAAGGCCGAGAAGGGGTTAATGGTTGGATATGGTGAAGAAACCAAGGGCTATAGAATATACTTCTCGGAGAAAAATTGTGTATTTACAAAGAGAGATGTAATTTTCTTACATGAAGAGGAAAATAAAGAGAAAAACAAAGAGAAGGAAGAGACTATAATGCTGGATCTGGACAGTCAATCTATGGAAGATAATATGGTAGAACCGGTGACAGTGAATGAAATACCTGAAAGTGATGAATCTCGACACAACCTAAGCAGTAGTCATACTAGTCTCGGTACAGATACATCCATGAGGGAAAGTGAGTCCTCAAGTGAGTACATACCCTCAGATGGGGAATTGTCAGAGGTTGATGAAATATTACAGGTACGAAATGAAAGGCCAAAGCGAACAAAGAAACAAACAGTGTATTATAATTGCAACAATGTAGTGAGTGAAAATAATGAACCAGCTACATATGAAGAGGCTATTAAAAGAAGTGATTCAAGTAAATGGAAGGAGGCGATGAATATAGAATTGCAAAACTTGAGGGAAAATAACACGTGGGTCTTGTGCAGTGCACCAGTAAGGGGAGAAATTGTAAACAGTAAGTGGGTCTTTAAATTAAAGGGAAGTAAGGATATTAAACAATATAAAGCTAGGCTAGTTGCTAGGGGATTTGAGCAAAATAGTGAATTTGATTTGGGTGAATTATATGCACCAGTGGCAAAGTTATCAACTTTTCGGGTCTTTGTAGCTATAGCAACTAAGTTAAATCAGCCCATACATCAAATGGATGTCACTGGGGCATTTTTATATGGTGATATAGACAGGGAAGTGTATATTAGATTACCAGAAGGGGCTTACTTCGGGGATAACAACATTGTAAAATTAAATAAGGCTTTGTATGGATTAAAAAGTTCGCCTAAGTGTTGGAATGCTAAATTTAATTCAGTGATGGCTAGAGAAGGATTTACAAGGTCCAAATGTGACCCATGTTTATTTATAAGGTGTAATGACAATAACAAATCATATTTGGTACTTTATGTAGATGATTTATTGTTTTTTGGGTCAGATAAGAATATTATTTCACAACTTAAAGCTACTTTGAATAAAGAATTTAAAATGAAAGACTTGGGACCTGTATCTAATTTTCTCGGTATAAATGTAAAGCAAAATTTGGAAACTGGCATTACAGAATTAGATCAAAGAAATTATTTGGAAAATGTTTTACAAAAATTTAATATGGAGAATTGTAAGGAAATGCAAACTCCTATGGACACTAACCTAAATACTAAAATAATTACAAATGAGACTAAACCTAAAGATAAAAATGTTGAGAAACTATGTAGGCAGATTATAGGATGCTTAATGTATGCTGCTTTGGGTACTAGACCAGATTTGTGTTTTCCAATTTCTATGTTAAGCAGATATCAGACATGTGCAAATACTGAATTACTAAGTGCATTAAAGAGGGTTTTAAGATACGTAAAGTACAGTTTAGATTATAAGTTAATTTATAAGTGTGAGGAGGTTACTCTCAAGGGGTATTGTGATGCTGATTGGGGAGCTGATCTCAAGGACAGAAAGTCTACCTCAGGTTATTTGTTTTTATTTTCAAACTGTTTAGTTTTATGGTGTTCGAGGAAACAGGCTTCAGTCAGTTTATCATCCACAGAATCTGAGTATGTATCAATGAGCATGGCCGCAAGTGATGCTTGTTGGCTGGTAAATTTATTAAATGATTTTGATTGTGAAAACATTTATCCAGTTAAAATATATTGTGATAATCAATCAGCTATTATAAATGCAAAAACAGATAATATAAAGCGGTTGAAGCATGTAGATATACGATACCATTTTATTAAGGATTTAGTTAAGGAAAATCGGATTTGTATTGATTATATTAGCACTGGTGAACAACCAGCAGATATATTAACAAAAGCTTTGTGTAAAGAATTAATTATAAGACATTTGAATATGTGTGGAGTTCTCAACAAATGTTAACATTAAGTTCGAAAGGTTCTGTATTAAATTTTGTTAGTTCCGAGTTAAGATAATAGGCTAATATTGTCTCTGTTAAGAAAATATATTTACATTGAGAAGGGGTGTTAAAATGCAATGTAAGTATGTTTTTCTGTGTGTGTTGGCAACACTATGTCCGCTGTATTAGCCATAGATGTTTTGTATTGTGTGTGCTACGTAAAATAAAACGCTTAAATAAAACAGTAAATCAGGTGCTTTTATTAAAATAACAACACTCTTGGCGAAATTCTTGGTGACTTTTTACAACGCACATTTAATGACGAGTCTGATCGGTTGGTGAATGTTTGTCATGTTAACGCTCAAAGCATTGCCAGTCACTACAGCGAGCTGTACGATGCATTCAATAATAGCAACGTTCACGCCATCCTGATCTCTGAATCTTGGCTCAAGTCACATCGTCTGTCCACTACATACCCTCTCACTGGATACGTACTTATACGAAATGATCGGATTGGTAAGGGAGGGGGTGGCGTGGCCATCTACCTACGCAGTGACTTCCCTTACAAAATAATTGCTTCTTCCTCTTCAAGCTATTCGGCATCTGCTGAGTATATCTTTCTTGAAGTTTGCATCAAAGGAGCCAAAACTGTTATAGGTGTTGTCTACTGTCCCCCCACTGTCGATTACTTCACTGAATTCGAATCAGTACTAGAATCCTTGGGTTCAGAGTATGCACACCATATCATCATGGGCGATTTTAATACAAACCTCCTAGCTCAAAATTCCCCTCGATCCCGTAAGCTTCTCCACCTTGTCGAGTTAGCTAGTCTGCACGTGCTACCCCTCCAACCTACTCACCACAACACTGCGGGCAATGATACCTTTTTTTTTTACTGGGGGAAATCCTCATGGATGTCCTCCACCCTGGGGCGGGCGGAGGGGTCTGTCAGACTCTTACTGACTAAAACCACCCCGGTGTTCCATCTCTCACCTACGCCGGGGATCGCGGGAACGTATACCACATCCGTAATCCCCGGCTGGGGCCGGCCGGTCTACGGAGGGAGTGAGGTGTTATACACCCTCCGTGACTTCAGAGATGGGCGCACGGGAACACCTCGCGCCGCCACCTCGGGTCAGGATAAATGGGGGGCGACAGACGTCCCCCAGTCCGCCGCCCCTGGACCCAGTTAGGGGGGCCGGAAGACTTCCTACGACGCCCGGTTCGCCTGCTGCGGGCGGGGTCAGAGGTCGAGATCTCTCTTTCCCTTTCCGCAGCCTCCTTCTGCGAGATAACTGTTTCGCAGAAGGAGACCACCGCGTCCCAGGACTCCTCGCCGCCGACCATAGACTACGGCCGGTAGCGAGAGGTCACTGCCCACCACAGAGATGAGGTCACGGCGCGGCTCTTCCCAAGCGGCACACTCTACCAGCGTGTGCCGCGCCGTGTCCTCCCGACAGTCGACGCAGTGGTGACACCGAGCGTCCGGCTCCCTGCCTATGCGACACAGGAACCTCCCAAAGCAGCCATGCCCCGAGAGGACCTGCGTCACGCGATATGTCAGGGAGCCGTGCCTTCTCCCGAGCCAAAGGTCGAGCACTGGCCGGATGGCCTCGACAGTGGCGAGGCCATCCGGCCAGTATCCGGCGGTAGGGCGTGAAAGCCTGTCCCGCCATTCCACCACCAGGACCTCGCGCAGCTGCGACCGACGCAGCTCAATGTGTCGCTGCATCAGTCGCTCGCCGCGCGCCCGCGCGTCCTCGCGCCACCGATACAGTGACGCGAGAACCTTCGCCTCCAGGTCCCACGGCGGAGATCCGGCCAGTGCGCAAGCCGCCTCGTAGGAGATCGTGCGATTACCCTTGATGTTTCTGACGGCCATCACCCTCTGCGGCCTCCGCAGAACTGTGATGGTGCTGTCCGTCAGGTCAGCCGTCCAGATCGGGGCTCCGTAAAGGGCCATCGATCGCACGATCCCCACGTATAACCGCCTGCAGGCGGTGCTCGGGTCCCCCAGATTGGGAAGCAGCGTTGACAGCGCCCGGGCAATGATACCTGGCTCGACCTTATCCTCACCTCGAATCCTTCCCTTATCTCCTCCCATGGTCAACATGACGCTCCTGGTTTTTCCCATCATGATTTGATTTTTCCTTCCCATATCCTTAAACCTCCGAAACCTAAACCCAGGGTTATGCATAGGCGTTGATTTGCGAGGACGGACGTTGAGAAGCTTCAAAACGATGCGTCTATGATTGATTGGGAGACTATGACGGATGCCACTTCGGTTGACGACAAGGTTACGATTTTCAATGATCTTGTAGTCAACCTTTACAACATCCACGCTCCCGTCAGGAAAGTGAAATTGAAACGTCCTCCTGCACCTTGGATGACAAGAGGTATTCAGATGGCCATGCGACGCAGGGACCGTGCTTTCCGTAAATATTAAAGGGACCGTACTGATGAGAACTGGACGCTATTTAAGGCATCAAGGAATAGATACAACCAGATGATACGCAATGCTAAACGCTGCCACATTCTGGAAAATATCTCTTCTTCCTCTTCTGCCGATATTTGGAAATTCCTTGGAACTCTAGGTATCGGCAAACCGCGACATTTAGACCTTCCCAATTCTATCGACTTAGACGATCTCAACCGCCATTTCTGCACAGTTCCTACCATGGATCGTCTCACAAAACAGGAAACTCTGATCTCTGGTCTAACGCGCCCTCATATTGATCCTTTTCGTTTCGTTCCGGTTGCGCCGGGGGAGGTCAAAAAGATCATACTCTCCATCAAATCCAATGCAGTAGGATGTGATAATATCACTCGTGGTATGATCATAACTATTTTGGATCACCTCCTACCTGCCATCACCCATATTATTAATTTTTCTTGGTACACTGGAGTATTCCCATCCTTGTGGCGTAAAGCCTATGTTCGCCCTTTACCTAAAGTCCCCAATCCCATTCTTCCAACCCACTTTCGCCCAATTTCTATTCTTCCCTTCCTTTCCAAAGTGCTTGAGGCCTATGTCCACAAACAATTCTCTGCCTTTGTGCAGTGCAATTCACTGATAAGTCCCTACAATCTGGGTTTAGGACCGGGCACAGCACTGTTTCCGTCCTCCTTAAAGTGACTGGCGATATAAGGGCAGGACTGGAAGACACCAAAGTCACTGTTCTAGTGTTGGTCGATTTCTCGAATGCCTTCAATACCGTCAGTCACGACATCCTATTAGCCATTCTGTCCTATGTGATGGTCTCTCCCACTGCACTGGAATGGTTCGCTTCTTACCTTCAGGAACGTCAGCAGTCGGTGCACGATGGGAATTCATCATCTAACTCGTGTGATCTAGGAACTGGCGTTCCTCAAGGCGGCATTCTTTCTCCTCTTCTATTTTCTATTTTTACTAATCTCATTACCTCCGAACTTCAGTGTGCGTATCATCTGTATGCAGACGACCTGCAGTTGTACTGTCAAGGGAACGTCGATGAAATACCTGACATCATCGATAAATTAAATAGGGACTTAATGGCCATTAAAACCTGGTCTGGTAAATTTGGAGTTACAGTTAACCCCAACAAGTGTCAGGCGATCATAATTGGGAGTTCTCGAAGCATCGCTAAACTGGATAGTGCAACTTTGCCACCCGTTCTGTTCGACAGTATGATTGTTCCATTTAGCACTGACGTAAAGGATCTAGGCTTGCGTATCGATAGTACTTTAAATTGGCGTGCTCAAGTTGCTAGCGTCAGTAAGAAGGTTACGGGAACACTGCGGGCTCTGTATCGCTTGAAAAATTTGTTACCATCTAACACGAAGACAATGCTTGTGCAGACCCTAATTTTTCCCATTATCGATTATGGTGACATGTGCTACTAAGACCTGAATGCAGATCTACTCAATAAACTTAACCGCCTTCTAAATTACTGCATTCGATTTGTTTTCAATCTACGCAAACATGATCATGTTTCTGCGCACCGCTCACTTCTAAAGTGGTTGCCCATACGCCAGCGCAGAGAGCAAAGGGCGCTAACTACCTTGTTCTCATTTCTTTACTCTTCCAATACCCCTAGCTGTCTAGCCCCTCATTTCCAATACATTTGTGCCAATCACGGAAGAAACCTACGCTCATCCCATAATCGTCTTCTTCACTGTCCGTCTCACTGTACTGACTTCATTCACCGTTCCTTTTTCATACAAGCTATTTCTTTGTGGAATGCTCTACCCCAGAAAATTAGGATGGCAACCAACCGATTAACCTTCAAAGTTAAGGTTCGCAAGCACATTCGTTAGAAGTTGGCAGTAGTATCGTCACAGAGTAATTTTTTTTCTCATTATCTGTTTGCATCAACTGTAGTATTTTTATGTAGGTATAAGTTTATTAATTTGAGTATATATTATGTAGGGTTTTTACAAATTTTATATTTTTATGAAATGGCAACACAGTTCCAAGACCAAGACTCCAAGACTTCGTAACGAAACACCTCAACTGTATTACCTGCATTCGATACAAATAAAGACTTCTATTCTATTCTAGTTCAACGGTCAATTTTGTAGGGGAAGGGGTAGTTTATAAACGAGCGCACTTGGCCGGGAGGACGCATTATTCGGTGTGAAATAACAGTGAGAACAGTGTCTGTGAAGGAGTGAAGGGAAAAATAAAGCATCAGTATTGTACTTAGTGAGTTTTATTATACTTCAGAAGTGGAAACCAAAAGGTAATTTGAATTTCTTTACGTTTATGTTAACATGTGGTAGCCTTAAGCTCGCTGTCCTATTTGGTCGGGGCACTCCCCGATAATAAGACAATGAAGACTGGGTCTCTAACATGTCCTATAGCCTTGTGATGCGATTTTATTTGGTCGGGGTACTCCCTGATAATACGATTGCAACATAAGGTTATGATTTTTGTCAATTATGAAAAAAAAAACATGTGGTGACCTGATGTTGTTTGTCACATTTGGTCGGGGTACTCCCCGATAATATGGCAGAGCATATTGGATTTCTAACATGTATAATATAGCCTTATGATACGATTTTATTTGGTCAGGGTACCCCCTGATAATACGATTGTAAAATAAGGTTATTTATTAGTGTGAAACATATTTATTAGTTTGAATCTTTTGTGTTTGTAAGTTTATTTGTTACCACCTGGTCAGAGTACTCCTTGATAGTGATAGCATACATTGAGGCAACCTGAGGTCGCGGTTTTATTCGATACAGGCAAGCCCTAGTAATACGAAGGCGAGATGAGTTGTTGATTGCGAGTGGGTTCTGAGTTTTATTTTTTTTTGTGTTTAATTTAAGCAGGGTTTGTTACTGTCAGTTGGGACACTCCCCAGCAGTGATAACATGCCTCTACTATAACCTTTAGCTGTAGTTATATTTAATAAAACTATTAATTGAAGGGTACGTTAAAAAAAAAAGAAAAGCTGTTTAATTATCGCTATGGCCGAGGTTTACTTTTGCAATTAGTTTTATTGAACATTTATGTCCTCAAATATGATCCATTCCAGTTTCACAATGGAAAAGGATAACGGCGCCGCCCAGTCGTTCGATTCTTGTGGTCGCAGAGAAAGCCGACGGCGCCTACTGACTCCAGTACGGTGCTCATCGCATCATCGACGTGATCTCTCCCGCGAACGCTGCGGTGGCAGTCGAAGTCGCAGCAAGTCAAGGAGGCAAAGTTTTCGCGAAAAAGAGCTGGAGTATGAGCAAGAACGAGAGCGGCTACGTGTATTTCAACAGGAGCTACGCCAGGAACGTGAGAAGATAACGGAGGTGCATGGGAATCGATCCGGCAGAAGCTGCTCGAGTACGATCCGTCGTCACCGCAAGAGCCGGCAGCACAGCTGCAGTCCAAACCGGTCCCGTCAATCGGAGCATGAAGCTACCAGAGCCAAGCGAAGAAGAGGTTCACGTGAGCAGAGCAACGATAATCTACGCAGCGACGGCGCACCAGCAATTTTTCAGAGAATGATTAATAAAGTCTTAGGTTCAGCTCGATTCACTCATGCTACAGCGTATATGGATGACGTGCTTGTTTTTGGTAAAAATGCTACTGAATGTCTTGATAGGCTCGAGCAAATTCTGAAGCTGTTAGAAAATGCAAATCTTACGTTAAATTTGTCCAAATGTAATTTTCTTCACGATAATATTGATTATCTTGGTTATGAGATTAGCTCATCGGGAATCCGTCCAGGTGAAAAGCAAAATTGAGTCTGTTAAGAATTTTCCGCGGCCAGTTAACATCCATGGTGTTAGACAATTCCTTGGATTAGCTAGTTATTTCCGAAAATTTATCAAAAATTTTGCTCAGTTGGCTTCGCCAATCATGCAGTTATTAAAAAAGGATTCTGTATGGGTGTGGGGCCAAGAACAAGAGAATGCATTCCAGGTGCTTAAATCGCAATTAATAAACAGACCAGTCTTGGCTATTTATGACCGCGAGGCAGAGACTGAATTACATACAGACGCCAGCAAAGATGGCGTTGGAGGCATACTCTTGCAACGGTGTAAGGATACTGGGTTTCTTCGGCCAATTGCTTATTGTAGCAGACGAACGTCACCTGAGGAAAAATATTATCACTCCTACGAATTAGAAACGCTGGCGGTTATTCGTTCATTAGAGAAATTCCGGGTCTATTTATTAGGTAACGAATTCAAAATAGTCACCGACTGTAGTGCTCTTCGTTCCACTTTCATGAAACGCGATCTCATACCTAGGATAGCGCGCTGGTGGCTCTTGTTACAAGAATTTAACTGTTCAATTGAATATAGACCTGGCACTAAAATGTCCCATGTAGATGCGTTATCTCGCAATCCTATTTCGAATAAGTTTATGACTGATTCCGCTAGTCCGTGTGCTCAAGTCATGGTAATTAGTAGCGAAGACTGGTTACATACCCTTCAGCTAGGAGACTCTGAATTGGAACGTATTAAACAGGTTTTAGAAAAGGATTTAGATCCCAAGAACCTTCAATACATAAAAGATAATTATGTTGTTCGAGATAACAAGTTATATAAGTATTTTAACGGTGATAAGGATAATGTTCGCTGGGCAGTCCCAAAGGGAGCGAGGTGGCAGATATGCAGGATGAATCATGACGACATTGGTCATCTTGGATTAGAAAAAACTTTGGAAAGAATTAAAAGTAACTACTGGTTTCCGAAAATGTCACGGTTTATCAAAAAATATGTGTCCGCTTGTATTAACTGTGCTTACGCTAAAAAGTCCGCGAGTAAGAACGAAGGTTTATTACATACAATTGAAAAAGTAGAGTTGCCGTTTCACACCCTGCATGTCGACCACCTGGGTCCCTTCGTCAGATCGAGACGAGGATACTCTTACCTTCTAGTAGTGGTAGATTCGTTTACTAAGTTTGTGTTTATAAAGCCAGTTCGAAACACGAATGCACAAAATGCAATTCGTGCCTTGGATGATATATTCTATACATTTAGAATGCCTGATCGTTTGATCAGTGATCGTGGTAGTTGCTACACATCTAATTTGTTTAAAAGATACTGTTACGATAAAGGTATAAAACACATTTTGAATGCTGTTGCGAGTCCTAAATCAAATGGCCAGGTAGAACGATATAACCGGACTATCCTAAATTCATTGAAAGCGCAAAACCTGAAACATGATGAGAGGGATTGGGACAACCAGTTAGGGAAAGTACAATGGGGGTTGAATAACACTGTTCAAAAGACGACAGGCAGGAGACCCTCTGAAGTCATGTTCGGCACATTCATGAACAGTGAAATCAATCCTAATTTAAATGAGGTAGCAGACGTGACTAGGGAAAATATAGATGTGACCACAATCCGAAATCAAGTAAAAGAAAGAACAGATACTGAACAAGCAAAGCAGAAGCTGCGTTACGATCAGAACAGATGCCCTGCTAAGAAATTCAATCAGGGAGATTTAGTCAAAATTACTAAAGTCTCTTTCAATAACGATGGGAAGAGTAAAAAACTACTCCCATCCTACATAGGCCCATACAGAGTCACTCAGGTTTTAGGCCAAGATAGATACAAGATAGCATCCATTCCCGGTTTCAATAATAGTACAAATAAACGCACTACCACTGTAGCAGCTGATCGAATGCTGCCATGGGTACATGTAGCCGCGTTGCAATTGAATAATTCGGATTCTAGCGAATCCAGCGATGATAGCGAACAAAGTGATGCCTAGTGATCATCAATATAGGATTCTACAGGATGATTATTACAGAATGTTTAATATTATTGTTTCAGACCGAACGTGAGAATTGATTGGTTCACGCCCTCGGTGATTAAGATATCTGACGCGAGAATGAATTGACTCACGTCATCAGTTAGAGCACAATTGGAGACCGAGCGTGAGAATTGGTTGATTCACGCCGTCGGCTAGTACACAACTAGAGGCAAGAATTGATTGGTTTGCTTAGGTTTCTGAAATCTCTGATCAGGTGTGAGAATTGATTGGTTCACAACCTGATAGAGTACGGAAGTTTAGTAGCGAGAATTGATTGGTTCGCACTAGCATATTAAGCATAAACTTAAGTTCTGAATGATTGATAGTGTCATAATCCGAAAATAGAACAAGTCCTAGGTGTCCTGGCGAGAATCGATTGGTTCGCCAAAATTGTTAAAAATAAGTTTCTTTTTTTTGTATAATTGGTAGTACATAATATAGTTGCATAACTTTTATTTTATAGATTTCATAAATGTATCAGCCTAACATATTCAATATCTGTGTAACATGAATCAATTTGTCTGTGATTTCAATAATGATAATTGTTGTAACTAAATAATGGCCAACTTAGAATTTCAGTTTTTCAATTTGTTTTGTTTGACGTTTCAAATATATAAGCATTATATTATTATAATTAACAAAAAATATAACAACAGTTATCATCTTTTGCTAACATCATAATTATAGGGGACATAAATATAACAATTAGCCCAAATAACATTGAAACGAATGGGGAACGCTACCTCACTCTAGCGGCCACCCATGGTCTTCTACCTGCACACACTTTAATTACAAGAAGCAGTAGCGCAAATTGCCTAGACCATGTTCTTTTAAAGTCAAAATATCCCTCAACGACTATCGTCGCTCAAGCCACATTAACAGACCACCACCCTGTATTACTACACATGAACTTAAAAATACCACGACATTATACTACTACTATGATTAATAAAATTAATTACAAGGGCATAGAACAAGATATTTTAGAAATTGATTTTAGCGTAATCTATAAGTCAGAAGATCCAAATTTTTGTCTAAATTATTTAATCAAATGTCTGCAAAATGTTATAGAAAAAAATACAAAAACGATTATGCTATCACGCCGTAAAAAAATTATTAAACCATGGGTTACTCCAGGTTTGTTACGATGTATGCAAAACAGGGACAAATTACACAAAAAAGCAAACTCCTCGCCTGACAACGAAATTTTAAGAATAACGTATAAACGTTACAGGAACTTCTGTAACGGTATATTAAAAAAGATCAAGGATGCTTATGAAAAGGAACAGCTAAAAAGTGCTCAGAACAACAAAAAAGAGTTATGGAAAGCTATTAAACACATTACCAACACGACTAAAACAACACAACACTCAAAAGAACTTCTTACATCTTCTACTTCACCAGAACAGTCACTTCATGAAGCAAACAGCTATTTCATAAACGTCGGAAGCTCCCTAGCTGAAAAAATATATAATAAAAACATAAACACACACACGTCCACACAAAATACAGCCGCAAAACTCTTAAACAACTCTAGCAACATAAACTCATTTGTTATGATGGACACAGATGAAAATGAAGTCCATAATATTATACTTGGCCTAAAGACAGACTGCGCCTCAGGAGACGATAAAATTAGTTGCAAATTTTTGAAACAACACAAAAATATACTCGTACCACACCTAACAAAAATATGTCAAGACTGCCTTAATCATGGAATATTCCCAGATTCTTTAAAGATATCGGAAGTCTGCCCTATTTATAAGAATGGAGACAGAAGTTGTATTAAAAATTATAGACCTATTTCGATACTGCCGGCAATTTCAAAAATTTTAGAAAAAATAATTAACTCCAGATTAGTCCATTACCTTGAAACGAATGACTTGTTATCAGCCAATCAATTCGGATTTCGGCAAGGAAAAAGCACAGAGGAAGCTGTTAACAAGCTCATTAGTTTTACAAGCGAAAATGTATCAAATGGGAAGAAGTGCTTGGCGGTTTTCCTAGATCTTGCCAAGGCATTTGATACAATTTCTGTCTCTATCTTACTGGACAAGCTAGAAAGGCTTGGAATTAGAGGCATACAACTTGAGCTTCTTAAAAGTTACCTATCGGGACGATCGCAGTGTGTGCGGGTGGGCCAATACAGGAGTACGTACCTTCCAGTCACTCATGGGGTACCGCAGGGCAGCGTGCTAGGTCCTACATTGTTTCTCGTATATATAAACGAACTCACAAAACTGAAGCTTCCCCAAGGTGAAATTATTTCTTTCGCTGATGATACAGCTCTAGTTTTTGCCGATGATACCTGGGATGGAGTCTTCGATGCTGCCCAGCGGGGCTTTAATATCGTAAGAAGATGGCTTCAAAATAATATTTTAACTCTAAATGTAGACAAGACGAAATATATCTGCTTTAGTATAAGACAAAACTCTGAACTCAGAAATCACCTTAATATCATACCACACGAGTGTTTCTCCGAGAAAAATTGTAATTGCCCATCATTGGAACGTACCAAATCAATAAAATACCTTGGTGTTACAATAGACGGTGGTCTTAATTTTAAAGAACACGTCAAGCACTTGTGTGGTAGAGTTCGAAAACTAATATATGTATTTAAAAAGCTGAGACACATTGCTGAACCGAAATTGATGAAGCAAATATATTTCGCGTTATGTCAGTCACTTCTGACCTATTGCATCACGACTTGGGGGGGAACTTCAAAAACGACAATGAAGTCCATTGAAGTTGCTCAGCGTGCTGTACTCAAAGTTGCCATCTCAAAGCCCATTTACTTTCCAACCACTACTCTGTATCACATCTGCGAAGTCCTCACTGTGAGGCAATTATTCATATTAAGAATTATCCTCCTACAACACAGTAAATTGATTTATAATCCACAGTTATTACAGCTCAATAAACGTAGAAAATATATAGTCTGCAAAACTCCAAAACAATGTAAAATCAAATTCATTACAAAATTCGCTGATTATATGGGACCATACCTGTATAACACAATCAATAAATCATTGGACATTTACCCATTATCTAAATTAGAATGTAAAATAAAACTAATTAAATATTTACAAAACCTTAATTATGAAGAAACTGAATTGCTATTAAACAAAATGCAGTAAAAAATAACATACTCAAGTAATGTATATCCACTCACCCATATCTGAACATACTAAATAAAACAAACACTCACACCATTACACACACACACACACACACACACACACACACCCATAAACTCATGAACACGCAACACACACAACTCAAATAGCTCAAATTTAATTAATTAAAAATATATTGTACTCCTTAAAAATAACGCTTAAAAGGCTAACTTGATTGTATAATTAGGGGGTTGGGCACTGATAGTCGAAATACAGGCCCTGCCTAGTTCGACTACAGAAGCTTAATTCATATGCTTAGAAAAACATTGCAGCCTAAGTTATTTTTGAATTATGTACTAAGTTTGTAAGAAATAAAGATTATTATTATTATTATTATTATTATAATTATGTTGTCTTGTTGCTATAATAATATCTTACTACTGTAAATTTCTAGGATAGACAATGCAAATTCAAAATCAATTGGATGTATGTTATTTTGTAATTCACTATTTTCTTTTGCAATCATGAGTCCTTTCAGCCAAGTGTAGGGTAATTTAGGCGTGTATGAGGGCATACACGTCGTCAGGACGGACGAGTGTAGGGTTTTTACAAATTTTATATTTTTATGAAATGGCAACACAGTTCAACGGTCAATTTTGTAGGGGAAGGGGTAGTTTATAAACGAGCGCACTTGGCCGGGAGGACGCATTATTCGGTGTGAAATAACAGTGAGAACAGTGTCTGTGAAGGAGTGAAGGGAAAAATAAAGCATCAGTATTGTACTTAGTGAGTTTTATTATAATTATAGCATTGTATTGTATGTATAGTTTATATATTATCTTTGTAGTAATTTAATATTAATCGCGTTTTTGTTTATTTTTATTTTTTTTCTCTTTTTTACTGCACCTACCACACTTATTCTCTGCATCACCCTAAGGTTGACTGGTAGAAAATGCCTAAGGCATTGAGTCCGCCTCTGTACATTTGTGTGCGTAAAGTATTAAATAAATAAATAAATAAAAGGACCTGCTAGAATCGAGTTTTGTGAATGGCTGTTAAGAAACATTAATAGTAACATTTTGTGGAAAGATGAAGCATTATTTACGCGAATCGGAATTTATAACAGCCGAAACGAACATTATTGGGCGTTAAGTAACCCCCACGTTATTAGAAATAACTACCGTCAAGTGCGTTTTAGTGTAAATGTTTGGGCGGGTATTATTGGTAATGTTATCGTGGGACCGATTTTTATTGAAGTACGCTTGACGGGTACGAATTATTTAAACATGTTACGTAGTGTTATTGAAGACTAACTAGACGAGGTGCCACTTTCATACCACAATCATTATTATCAGCATGACGGTGCCTCATTACCCAAGTGCAGTGCGTGACATTTTTAAATAATAAGTATGGCGATAGACGG
The DNA here is from genome assembly GCA_905332915.2 of Hecatera dysodea. Lineage (NCBI taxonomy): Eukaryota > Metazoa > Arthropoda > Insecta > Lepidoptera > Noctuidae > Hecatera > Hecatera dysodea. The sequence continues at coordinate 1,944,589 of HG995290.1, read as the reverse complement.
ATTGGGCGTGGAGGGCCTGTACCATGGCCTCTCAGGTCACCACTTGACTCCGCTTGATTTTTTTATGGGGTGAAGTCAAAAGATGTGTTTACGTTGAAGAAGCACAAAGTGTTGATTGAATAGCATTTAATGACATTAAAAATCAAACAGATACTTTAAACTTATTAAATAATAGTTTAGAAAAACGTGCACGTTTGTGTATTGAGAGAAACGGACTCCATTTTGAACATTTACTGAAGTACACGTGATTTGTAGGTTAATCGAGTTTATTTGGTTAGTTTAATTATTGTAAATAGCTACTTGATTCCAATTTTATAAATACGCCATAATAAAAACCAGTAATTTCACATTCATAATTTTATTATGCGCGTGGTTTAAATAAACTCCTCTTGTCAATGTGTCAGTGTTTCAATGGTAAATACCACAAGTGGCTGCCTAAAGTGCCGCTAATGAATAAGTGCTCGTGCGAACTAAGAAGCGTAAACGTATTTCGCGTGTATTACCATCATCATGTCTCGTACGCACAGGGATCCCTCAACACTCTCGGAGGACGAGATCGCCGAGGATGTCGACGATGACAAGGTCACCGCCAATGCCGCAAGTTTTTCGTTAGGACAAGTTGCTGCTATGATGGCCGAGATGCCATTCAGAGCTACAAGGACCAAATTGTCTGAAGAAAATGCCCTAGGGGCCTCTATCTGCGGCGGCGACCTCTCGTGTCCGACCCTGGTTCAAAAAACCATGGTCCGGAGCGAGGAGGCATGGGAAGCGATCGCCTCCTTCTGCGAAGCAGTAATTCTAGCGAAGGAGGAGGAGGAACGCGCGCGAGAAAGGGAAACCTCACTCCCTAGCCGCCGCAACAGAAGAAGACGCTCCGGGCGTCGGGAAACGCAGGGCGATTCCCGGCCACCAGCTCGCCGTCCGATAGCAACCAGGCCCGAGCGGACGCCGCGTAGTATTCCACGCGCGTCTCAAAGAGCCGTCAGCAACGAAGACGGGGCCCCATAGGATCAGTGCCTGCTAGGGTTGCGGAATTTGTTCGAAAGAATCACCGCGGCCCTGGAACGCAAAGGGCACAAGAAGGATCACGGGTGGGTTTTAGTCAGTAAGAGTCTGACTCTCCCTTCCGTTCCGCCCAGAGCGGGAGAAGTCATTTGATGATTTCCCATCCAAAACAAAAGGTGCCTCTCTATGATGCTCAAACTGATAAACCTCCACACCGTATGTTAAAGGATTATTTGAGGAACAACAACGTGACCAAAACACGGACGTGTTTGGCGTTAAATGCCGTGCATTATTATCAAAAATCCCTGCCGGGGACACATCTGAAAAAGCGCTGGTTTACGGCCTACTTGATGTAACACTAATTCGAAAACTGAGAAGGGAAGAATTCAGACTACTCAAGCATGCTGCGCATCGCCCGTTCCATAGATTGAAGAATGCTGCGCAGCTTAGTGCCCGGTTAGCAAGGCCAGCAACCGTACGCGGCCGCAGTGGAGGTGCAGCTCAGCCCGCGCCGCTCCGCAGCGCCAGCAGCGCCGAGCTCGGCCAGCGCACCACCATCGTCGAAAACACCTGCGGGCGACGTGACGTCGTCACAACGAACAAGACAGACAGGTATTTGGCCCTAAAAGTCCATTGCAAAGCAATCCATTGTTTTTGTTTGACGCCGTTTTTTATTATTACTCGAAATACAATAGTATCTCCTCCTACCTACAGCAAAGAACCCGACACGTTAGAACCTTTCCCCCGCTCAGTCGGAAGTTACCGTTCGCATGCCGTGGTCGTGTAATTATTCGATACGCTCAAATTTCATTGTTTTCAAATATTAAATTTATGGTGAAAAAGTCAATTTCTTGTGAATTTCTATTAAGGATCTTACACAACCAGGTATGTAATTATTATTTTATTTAGAAAATTACTTATTATTTTATGAAAAGAGGGAGTTTTCGTACCTTTAGCTTCATTAGTAAACCATTCTTAAAAAGTCCTATAAAATACGCATTTAAAAAAATCTTTAAGCGTTTTAAAGTATTCATGAGCATTTCTGAGTAAAAATTCATATGGTTTAAATGATTCGTTTTAGAATGGACTCTATAATCCTAAAATACGTAAAACAGCCACCCTGACGCACCCCTCTATTTTTTTTTGTTTTTTGCATGGACTCAAAAAACCACGTTTTGTTTTTTTTTTATGAAAATTCGCTTATTTTATTTCCAGGCTCTTCTGGGATGCGGGTATTAACTAGAAATGATTTACTAACTATAATGGAACGCTCCAATGCTTCCACTTTCAATGGAAAGTTGGAATTTATGAAGTTGGAACTTCTCCATCAAGAAGATGACCCAAACATTGCCGATGCAAAGCACAAGTTGTCAATTATACGTCACCAATTCAAGCTGAAATGGTCAGCTGCCCGCAATACCAATGCTAAATTCTTAGAAGCGAACAAAGGATGGCTCAAGGGCACCATATTGCTACCAAAACCAGGTACCTATTTACGTTAACAATTCTTTTGTTTCGAACATTATTATATTTCATGGAATTTTATCAGTAACTAAAGGTTTATCTTTTGTTATAGATTAAGTCCAGGTAGACCTCAAAAGTCGTTTTCAGACTTATGTGAAAGGGATATAAGACGAAAAACTGAAAATCTGACTTAGATGTGCTGGCATACGCAATACAAATGAAATTGCGAGAAACTGAGAGAAACATTCAAAGTTACATTACTCTCTTTGGACAGCCGCATTCATTAGTTGTTATCATTTCATTAGGAGTCGTGACTGTTTCATAAACCACTCACACACTTCCTGGAAACACTTCACTTCTTTTTTGTACTGCTTATTTTACTTGGTGGAAATGGATGAGCTTCGCAGATGCATGACGGTCCGGCAAATGGAGCTAATGGTGCAACTCTTAGAGCAGCATCGAGACCTTGCTCTTGGACGAGTTAGGTCTAAAGAGGCTCGTCAAGTTGCGGCACGCTTATGGAATGAGTGTCAGTACCACAAATCTAAATGTTGAAGGGCCTGCCCGAACAGGGAAAGAATGGTCCAAGGTGAGAATCATCGAGGCAGATAAAAGTAGATGTTATACGCCGAGTGTTCCTAACTAAAATAATATTATATTGTTTTATTCTTTTTTTAGGTGTGAAATGACTGCAAGGTTAGGTCAAAGTTAGTCACTTTTTTTTTTTTTTAAACCGTTGCCCCACACTAGGAATTTCTCCTGTGTCGTGGGTGCGTTTACAAACATACAATCTCACATACACAAAAATTTGGTCACTATGAATGCGAACCAATGAGCTACTGGTGGTGAATCCAGTAATGCTCCTATGTTGTCACCATTGGAGGAAAGGATAGCCAATATTTTAGGCAGGGATGTTGGCCCGCTAGCCGACGTTAGGCAGGACCAATTTGCCTTCAGAAAGAGTCCGAAGGGTGCGAGAGACCCCGCGGCGGCGAGATGTAGAACGTGTCTCACGCCAGCTCTCTACACAAATAACAAGACAATGTAAGTTGAATTCTAAACTTATTTTTGAAGTCTTAATGCTATTCTTTATTATCCAACACTTACATATCATCTTTCAGCAGCTAGAAGTGCCCTAGATGAATCTAGAATCGCAATATCGCTGCCGTGCGTATTAACTATTTAGTAATCTGTGGTATTGAGGAGATGCGAGCAGAGGCCGCGCTGAAATACTCACGGGCATTCTGCAATTTTTCGGAATCAGTCAGCCTATTGCAGAAATCATTGAAAGGGTTATCATCTTTCAGCAGCTAGAAGTGCCCTAGATGAATCTAGAATCGCAATACTGCCGTGCGTATTAACTATTTAGTAATCTGTGGTAGTGAGGAGATGCGAGCAGAGGCCGCGCTGAATTACTCACGGGCATTCTGCAATTTTTCGGAATCAGTCAGCCTATTGCAGAAATCATTGAAAGGGTAATACAATTGAAGGGTACAGGAAAAGAAGGGGCTCATTGCCAATTTTTAAATTTTGAATTAACTATGCCGTTCGGTGCGTTTTTATACGGCCAATCAGACCACATTATTCAAAAAATGGTAAACGGAGCTGATTTCACGTAAAGCCCATGTAAAAAAATCTGAGTTTAGAATAAAACGCGCTCATTACATACCAAACCAAGTAAAAAGGCGCCCATTGTCTATTGAACAGTGTTAAAACGCGCCCATTGCAGCGGTTGTATTAGAGAACGCGCTCATTATCGGCCATTTTGAATTTGTTGTCATATAAGTGACAGCTGTCAGATAAGCTTTCTTGCAGAAATTTTACGACTCGTACGTTGTTATTTCAAAATGGATATTAATAGTAGTGATAATGAGGAAAACTGTGTTTATAAGACTACAAAAAAAAGGAAATCACATGGTCGAATAGCTGAAGTATTGAAAAAGTTAAGATTATCAAGTTATGAAGCCGGTCCAGCATGTAGCTGCAGATTGGGATGTTTCGATAAAGTTACTAAGCAAGCAAGAACACAAATTCTCCAGAATTTTAACCTTTTCACCGCCACGCCATATCGGTATTCCTATGCCCTGTACGCCAAGCCCGAAAATCTTAATTAAATACCTACAAAAAAATAGGGATTTCAACATTATATCGATACCCATTATTATTTTTTTTTTTATCAATACTTGCCAGATAAATGGTCGATCATTAATATGTTAAAAAGAACATTCCAATATTAAATATTTTACAACGTTCCACTCAAGTAGTTCCGAAGTTGTTAATAACATAAAAACAATGATTAAGACACACAACAGTTAAAATGAAAATAACTCTAGGTACAGCACTATTCTCAGTACTGATGTACCTCACTGTCGGGAATAGCCGACATTGGCGCCGTCGACGAGTCTTTTATAAGACATCGTTGCATGTACATTAGAGTTGTACCATAGTGTCATACAGTTTATCGATGTTAGTATCTAATTAAATTCAAAGGCCACAGTAGTTTGTTTTTATTATTCTTGAAATTTACACTTATTGCAACAATTTGGGTTGTTAATGGATTGAATGCAAATAAAACTATTTATTTACCAATCATTTAGTTTAATTATTGAGTTATATTATTAATAATTACTTTGAGATCATATTACTTACATGTCACTTATGAATAATATTATCACGTGATATTATTACATAGCAACAATTTTTATAACAGGAACTTTCTAATATTCTCACTAATCAGATTAATTATATGTATAAAATAAATCAAAATTTTCGTATGAAATTGCGTAGTATATACGTAACGATTTTTAAGTATAACGATATTTATATTCTTAAAATAGATACATTATTTAGTTTCTCGTATCTAACCTAATTAAACATTAAAGGATCAACAATCAACAATTATAAATGCTCACTGATCAGTGTTCAAAAACTACAAAACTCACTAAAAATAGTTATAAAATATCAACAATAGTACATAATTAGGTATAGTGTAATAGTGTTGCAATAATAGAAATATCTCTTAAAATGAAATACTGAAAATAAAATTTACTAAACCATTTTTTAAATTAGTCCTAAATCTCGTAAAAATCTATAAAAATTCAAAACATACAAATGTCAGTTATATTAATTATCATAGGTACTCAATAGTCAGTCTTGTAACGATAAAATGACACAGAAAAATAATAATATTCTTATAATAATCAACAATTGTATATAGATAACTAGTATTTCGCTTGGGGGCGCGAGTTGCAAGCAACCCGCGGTGTCTTTTTAGTATTTTTTGACTAACAATTATTATCTCTACAATGTCAGATTTCTGAGTTACGCAAAGGGGTTGAAAGTAGGTGGTTGAAAAGGGTTGATTTTTTATTGGCTATATACTCACCCAGATACCCTCTATACAACCCCGAAAACCATTCTTCTCTACAATGTCAGGTTTCTGAGATATGCCAAGGGGTTGAAACAAGGGGTTGAAAAGGGGTAATTTTTTTTTCGTTTTAATTTTCATCCAAACACCCTCTATACAACCCCGAAAACCATTTTTCTCTTCGACGTCAGGTTTCCGAGATAAGCTATGGGGTTGAAAGAAGGGGGTTGAAAAGGGGTAGTTTCAGATTTTTCCCATACTCACCCCGACACCTTCTATACAACCCCATAAAAAGTTTTCCCCTCCTAGCACGGCAAGTGGGAGAACAATTATGTCAATCAGTCAGTCAATCAATCAGTGGCTTTTAATTGTATATAATATAACTAGTATTTCGCTTGGGGGCGCGAGTTGCAAGCAACCCGCGGTGTCTTTTTAGTATTTTTTTACTAACAACAAAGGGGTTGAATTTTTATTGGCCATATACTCATCTAAATACCCTTTATACAACCTCGAAAACTATTTTTCTCTACTATGTCAGATTTCTGAGATACGCAAAGGGGTTGAAAGAAGGGGGTTGAAAAGGGTTGATTTTTTATGGGTCATATACTCACCCAGGTACCCTCTATACAACCCCGAAAACCATTTTTCTCTACAATGTCAGGTTTCTGAGATATGCCCAGGGGTTGAAACAAGGGGGTTGAAAAGGGGTATTTTTTTTTTCGTTTTATACTCATCCAGACACCCTCTACACAACCCCGAAGACCATTTTTCTCTACAATGTCAAGTTTCTGGGATACGCAAAGGGGTTGAAAGTAGGGGTTGAAAAGGGTTGAATAGGGTTGATTTTTTTATTGGCCATATACTCACCCAGATACCCTCTATACAACGCCGAAAACCATTTTTCTCTAAAATGTCAGATTTCCGAGATACGCAAAGGGGTTGTAAAAAGGGGGTTGAAAAGGGGTATTTTTTTTTTTCGTTTTATTCTCACCCAGACACCCTCTATACAACCCCGAAAACCATTTTTCTCTTCGACGTCAGGTTTCCGAGATAAGCAATGGGGTTGAAAGAGGGGGGTTGAAAAGGGGTAGTTTCAGATTTTTCCCATACTCACCCCGACACCTTCTATACAACCCCATAAAAAGTTTTTCCCTCCTAGCACGGGAAGTGGGAGAACAATTATGTCAATCAGTCAGTGGTTATTTAATTGTATATAATATAATAACTAGTATTTCGCTTGGGGGCGCGAGTTGCGAGCAACTCGCGTTGTCTTTTTAGTATTTTTACTCACCCAGATACCCTCTATACAACCTCGAAGACCATTTTTCTCTACAATGTCAGGTTTCTGAGATACGCAAAGGGGTTGAAAAAAGGGGGTCTATAAGGGTTGAAGAGGGTTGAATTTTTATTGGCCGTATACTCACCCAAACACCCTCTATACAACCCCGAATACCATTTTTCTCTACAATGTCAGGTTTCTGAGATACGCAAAGGGGTTGAAAAAAGGGGGTCGATAAGGGTTGAAGAGGGTTGAATTTTTTATTGGCCGTATACTCACCCAAACACCCTCTATACAACCCCGAATACCATTTTTCTCTACAATGTCAGGTTTCTGAGATATGCCAAGGGGTTGAAACAAGGGGGTTGAAAAGGGTTGAATAGGGTTGAATTTTTTATTGGCCATATACTCATCCAGATACCCTCTATGCAACCCCGAAAACCATTTTCCTCTAAAATGTCAGATTTCTGAGATACGCAAAGGGGTTGTAAAAAGAGGGTTGAAAAGGGGTAGTTTTTTATTTCGTTTTCTACTCATCCAAACACCCTCTATACAAACCCGAAAACCATTTTTCTTTTCACCGTTAGGTTTCTGAGATAAGCAATGGGGTTGAAAGAAGGGGGTTGAAAAGGGGTAGTTTCAGATTTTTCCCATATTCACCCCGACACCTTCTATACAACTCCATAAAGAGTTTTCCCCTCCTACCACGGCAAGTGGGAGAACAATTATGTCAATCACTAGATCAGTGAGTGGTTTTTTAATTATATATAATATAACTAGTATTTCGCTTGGGGGCGCGAGTTGCAAGCAACTCACGGTGTCTTTTTAGTATTTTTTGACTAACAATTATTATCTCTACAATGTCAGATTTCTGAGTTACGCAAAGGGGTTGAAAGAAGGTGGTTGAAAAGGGTTGAATAGGGTTGAATTTTTTTGGCCATATATTCATCCAGATGCCCTCTATACAACCCCGAAAACCATTTTTCTCTACAATGTCAGGTTTCTGAGATATGCCAAGGGGTTGAAACAAGGGGGTTGAAAAGGGTTGAATAGGGTTGAATTTTTTATTGGCCATATACTCATCCAGATACCCTCTATGCAACCCCGAAAACCATTTTCCTCTAAAATGTCAGATTTCTGAGATACACAAAGGGGTTGTAAAAAGAGGGTTGAAAAGGGGTAGTTTTTTATTTCGTTTTCTACTCATCCAAACACCCTCTATACAAACCCGAAAACCATTTTTCTTTTCACCGTTAGGTTTCTGAGATAAGCAATGGGGTTGAAAGAAGGGGGTTGAAAAGGGGTAGTTTCAGATTTTTCCCATATTCACCCCGACACCTTCTATACAACTCCATAAAGAGTTTTCCCCTCCTACCACGGCAAGTGGGAGAACAATTATGTCAATCACTAGATCAGTGAGTGGTTTTTTAATTATATATAATATAACTAGTATTTCGCTTGGGGGCGCGAGTTGCAAGCAACTCACGGTGTCTTTTTAGTATTTTTTGACTAACAATTATTATCTCTACAATGTCAGATTTCTGAGTTACGCAAAGGGGTTGAAAGAAGGTGGTTGAAAAGGGTTGAATAGGGTTGAATTTTTTTGGCCATATATTCATCCAGATGCCCTCTATACAACCCCGAAAACCATTTTTCTCTACAATGTCAGGTTTTTGAGATATGCCAAGGGGTTGAAACAAGGGGGTTGAATAGGGTTGATTTTTTTATTGGCCATATACTCACCCAGATACCCATATACAACCCCGAAGATCATTTTTCTCTACAATGTCAAGTTTCTGAGATACGCAAAGGGGTTGAAAGTAGGGGGTTGAAAAGGGTTGAAAAGGGTTGAATTTTTTATTGGCCATATACTCATCCAGATGCCCTCTATACAAGCCCGAAAACCATTTTTCTCTAAAATGTCAGATTTCTGAGATACGCAAAGGGGTTGTAAAAAGGGGGTTGAAAAGGGGTAGTTTTTTTTTTCGTTTTCTACTCATCCAAACACCCTCTATACAACCCCGAAAACCATTTTTCTCTAAAATGTCAGATTTCTGAGATACGCAAAGGGGTTGTAAAAAGGGGGTTGAAAAGGGGTAGTTTTTTTTTCGTTTTCTACTCATCCAAACACCCTCTATACAACCCCGAAAACCCTTTTTCTCTTCGACGTCAGGTTTCCGAGATAAGCAATGGGGTTGAAAGAAGGGGGTTGAAAAGGGGTAGTTTCAGATTTTTCCCATACTCACCCCGACACCTTCTATACAACCCCATAAAAAGTTTTCCCCTCCTAGCATGGCAAGTGGGAGAACAATTATGTCAATCAGTGAGTGAGTGAGTGGTTATTTAATTATATATAATATAATAACTAGTATTTCGCTTGGGTGCGCGAGTTGCGAGCAACTCGCGGTGTCTTTTTTGTATTTTTTGACTAACAACAAAGGGGTTGAAAGTAGGGGGTTGAAAAGGGTTGAGTAGGGTTGAATTTTTATTGGCCATATACTCATCCATATACCCTCTATATAACCCCGAAAATCATTTTTCTCTACAATATCAGGTTTCTGAGATACGCAAAGGGGTTGAAAGTAGGGGGTTGAAAAGGGTTGAATAGGGTTGAATTTTTTTTCGGGCATATTTTCATCCGGATGCCCTCTATATAACCCCGAAAACCATTTTTGTCTACAATGTCAGGTTTCTGAGATACGCAAAGGGGTTGAAAGTAGGGGGTTGAAAAGGGTTGAATAGGGTTGAATTTTTTATTGGCCATATACTCACCCAAATACCCTCTGTACAACCCCGAAAACCATTTTTCTCTAAAATGTCAGATTTCTGAGATACGCAAAGGGGTTGTAAAAAGGGGGTTGAAAAGGGGTAGTTTTTTTTTGTTTTCTACTCATCCAAACACCCTCTATACAACCCCGAAAACCATTTTTCTCTTCGACGTCAGGTTTCTGAGTTAAGCAATGGGGTTGAAAGAAGGGGGTTGAAAAGGGGTAGTTTCAGATTTTTCCCATACTCACCCCGACACCTTCTATAGAACCCCATAAAAAGTTTTCCCCTCCTAGCACGGGAAGTGGGAGAACAATTATGTCAATCAGTCAATCAATCAGTCAATCAGTGAGTGGTTTTTTAATTGTATATAATATAACTAGTATTCCGCTTGGGGGCGCGAGTTGCGAGCAACTCGCGGTGTCTTTTTAGTATTTTTTTACTAACAACAAAGGGGTTGAAAGTAGGGGGTTGAAAAGGGTTGAATTTTTATTGGCCATATACTCACCCAGATACCTTCTATACAACCCTGAAAACCATTTTTCTCTACAATGTCAGGTTTCTGAGATATGCCAAGGGGTTGAAAGAAGGGGGTTGAAAAGGGTGGAATAGAGTAGATTTTTTTATTGGCCATATACTCACCCAGATACCCTCTATACAACCCTAAAGACCATTTTTCTCTACAATGTCAAGTTTCTGAGATACGCAAAGGGGTTGAAAGTAGGGGGTTGAAAAGGGTTGAATTTTTTATTGGCCATATACTTATCCAGATACCATCTATACAACCCCGAATACCATTTTTCTCTACAATGTCAAGTTTCTGAGATACGCAAAGGGGTTGAAAGTAGAGGGTTGAAAAGGGTTGAATTTTTTATTGGTCATATACTCATCCAGATACCTTCTATACAACCCCGAAGACCATTTTTCTCTACAATGTCAAGTTTCTGAGATACGCTAAGGGGTTGAAAGTAGGGGGTTGAAAAGGGTTGAATTTTTTATTGGCCATATACTCACCCAAATACCCTCTACACTACCCCGAAGACCATTTTTCTGTAGAATGTCAGGTTTCTGAGATACGCAAAGGGGTTGAAAGAAGGGGGTTGAAAAGGGTGGATTAGGGTTGAATTTTTTATTGGCCATATACTCATCCAGATACCCTCTATACAACTTCGAAAACCATTTTTCTCTACAATGTCAGGTTTCTGAGATATGCCAAAGGGTTGAAAGTAGGGGGTTGAAAAGGGTTGAATAGGGTTGAATTTTTTATTGGCCATATACTCATCCAGATACCCTCTATACAACCCCGAAAACCATTTTTCTCTAAAATGTCAGATTTCTGAGATACGCAAAGGGGTTGTAAAAAGGGGGTTGAAAAGGGGTAATTTTTTTTTTTCGTTTTATACTCATCCAAACACCCTCTATACAACCCCGAAAACCATTTTTCTCTTCGACTTCAGGTTTCTGAGATAAGCAATGGGGTTGAAAGAAGGGGGTTGAAAAGGGGTAGTTTCAGATTTTTTCCATACTCACCCCGACACCTTCTATACAACCCCATAAAAAGTTTTCCCCTCCTAGAACGGGAAGTGGGAGAACAATTATGTCAATCAGTGAGTGGTTTTTTAATTATATATAATATACTAGTATTTCGCTTGGGGGCGCGAGTTGCAAGCAACCCGCGGTGTCTTTTTAGTATTTTTGACTAACAATTATTATCTCTACAATGTCAGAATTCTGAGTTACGCAAAGGGGTTGAAAAGGGTTGATTTTTTTTTGGCCATATATTCATCCAAATGTCCTCCATACAACCCCGAAAACCATTTTTCTCTACAATGTCAGGTTTCTGAGTTACGAAAAGGGGTTGAAAGAAGGGGGTTGAAAAGGGTTGAATTTTTTTTGGTCATATTTTCATCCAGATACCGTCTATATAACCCCTAAAACCATTTTTTTCTACAATTTCAGGTTTCTGAGATATGCCAAGGGGTTGAAAGTAGGGGGTTGAAAAGGGTTGAATAGGGTTAAATTTTTTATTGGCCATATACTCACCCAAATACCCTCTATACAACCCCGAAAACCATTTTTCTCTAAAATGTCAGATTTCTGAGATACGCAAAGGGGTTGTAAAAAGGGGGTTGAAAAGGGGTAGTTTTTTTTTTCGTTTTCTACTCATCCAAACACCCTCTATACAACCCCGAAAACCATTTTTCTCTTCGACGTCAGGTTTCCGAGATAAGCAATGGGGTTGAAAGAAGGGGGTTGAAAAGGGGTAGTTTCAGATTTTTCCCATACTCACCCCGACACTTTCTATATAACCCCATAAAAAGTTTTCCCCTCCTAGCACGGCAAGTGGGAGAACAATTATGTCAATCAGTCAGTGGTTATTTAATTGTATATAATATAAAATAACTAGTATTTCGCTTGGGGGCGCGAGTTGCAAGCAACCCGCGGTGTCTTTTTAGTATTTTTTGACTAACAATTACTATTTCCCTGTGAAAATATTAATTTGTGTCAGGTTTCTGAGATACGCAAAAGGGTTGAAAGAAGGGGGTTGAAAAGGGTTGAATTTTTTTTTGGCCATATATTCATCTAGACACCCTCTATACAACCCCGAAGACCATTTTTCTCTACAATGTCAAGTTTTTGAGATACGCAAAGGGGTTGTAAAAAGGGGGTTGAAAAGGGGTAATTTTTTTTTTTGTTTTATTCTCACCCAGACACCCTCTATACAACCTCGAAAACCATTTTTCTCTTCGCCGTCAGGTTTCTGAGATAAGCAATAGGGTTGAAAGAAGGGGGTTGAAAAGGGGTAGTTTCAGATTTTTCCCATACTCACCCCGACACCTTCTATACAACCCCATAAAAAGTTTTCCCCTCCTAGCACGGCAAGTGGGAGAACAATTATGTCAATCAGTGAGTGAGTGAGTGGTTATTTAATTATATATAATATAATATAATAATAATAATATAATTTTAAATATCACAGATCAACATTAAAATCACATATTTTGTTAAAAATCAACATGTTATACAACAATAAAATATCTATTTATTGTGATATTTTTCGAAACATGGTGCAGCACAAAGATAAACGTTACATATTTTACACCAGTAGCGAGTCTCCTTTCGTTTTTTTTTTATTGCACAGAACTTACATCTTTGATGTTTTGCTATGCGAGTAGGCATGTGGTCTTTTGCATTGCCGGGTAATATGCTAAGGGGATTGTTAAAACCTCGTCCAGTTCTTATGGGTCTTTCTAAAACGTTACCAGTGTTGTAACAATCTATCATTTGCCGAATTAGGCTCAGTTGGAAGTCGGCAAATGCTAAATTCGGTATACCTTTTATCATTTTAAAACAAAAAAATGCATTTAAAAGGTGCATATCAAATATATGAAAGAATAGTTTTTTGTACCATTTTACTGTTTTTCGTATGCACTGAAGTGACGATAACAACATGTCTGCAGTATCAACACTACCCATATTTTTAGAGTAGTCTAAAACAGCTTTAGGTTTCATGACTGGTAAACCCGTTCCTCTATTTATTCTAGCTGATGGTTCCATGGAATTATCATGAATGGTTGATAACATGTATATATATTTTTTGTCCCTCCATTTACATGCCATAAGGGATCCAGAATACTGCGTTTCCATTTCATGTAGATTTAGTTTTCTGCTTAAATTAGCCATACACTTTCTATTTTTTTTTACAGTACCGCAAGCATAAATGTTGTTATCATATAAATATTTAAATAATAGTGGACTTGTGTACCAATTATCTACATACAAATGACGGTTTGAGCCAAAAAAGTCTTTCAGTAAAGACGATACAACGGCTCCCCCAACGCCTAAATTTGCTGGATCGTCAATATCTGTAGCTGCACCACAGTAAACTATAAAGTCTATTATTAAACCGGAATGTACATCGCATAAAACAAATAATTTTACCCCAAATCTATTTCTTTTTTTTGGTAAGTATTGTTTAATTGTTAAACGGCCCTTGAAAGGAACAATACTTTCATCTATACACACATCTCTATACGGCGTAATGATACTTTTAAATTTTCCTCTCGCGTGAGCGACACATGCTTCTATTTTAGAAAGAATTGAATTTTCTTCATTTGGCCGGGAAAAATGTAGCATGCCTAAAATCATGCAAAATCTATTTCGTGACATTAATTTAGAAAAAATGGGGGCATTTAATAAAATATCTGTCGACCAATGTTCTTCAATAGTCAAATGACGATTTCGGGTCATCAGCATCATAATTGTTAAAAAACATTGCATTTCTGGGACTGTAACATCATACCATCTATGCAGGCGTGAATGCATTCGTAAGTCTACTTTCAACAGAAAATTGTTGTGAAATTTATTTGTCATTTCGACAATGAATGACATAAAATAATTGTCCATAAAATGTTGAAACACGTCGAGTTCAGTAAAATTTTCAGAGGGAGTAAAATGCAATCCAGATGAAAAGTCATCAAAAGCGGCAACTTCTGGTGGCCGTCCTTCTGTAGTCCACTTAAACTGTTCTGTCTCACGATTTCTGTAATGACGATCATGTCCAGAAGTTGAGGGCGTTTCATCAGACAGTTCTTGGTGACCAGCAATCGTCGGCTGTAACGCATAAACCACTAATTAAATATTTGTGATCAAATAACACAACCATATAAATTTAGGAAGTTTGTTTGTTTAATCGTTTAAAATCAAACATTTATAATAAATTAAAATTCACCTAAATATCTAAAAAAGTATTTCAAAAAATCCTGATAGTAATTTTTCTATAGTCTACTGTATTTAATTGTATATTTTTGTATACTGTATTTTATATGAATTGATGGTAAATTAAAAATCTAATCTGGTAATACTGAAACCAGCTAATGACAATTCGCCGAATATTATTTATAAAATTTCGTCTGCGTGAAGTTATATTTGTGTGTCGCAGTTAAATAATTTGGCAAAATAAATATATTGTACTTATATTAGTTTGATTTCACACTGACAATAAATATAACAAGTAGGTAAGTATAATCAAGTACTATTATCATTTATTTACTTATTATAATCATTTATTATCTGAATCATTTGTTTAATTTCAGGATTAAAACAATGTCACAAAAACGACCAGGATCTCCGTCGATACTATCTGGGTATATAAAGCTTCGTTGCAAAGAAGATACAATAAAAAAAGAAGTAGCCACACAAACAGTCAATGAGCCTTACGTGGCTCGTAACAAAAACAATATATTATTTGAACCAGGCGCATTGTCCAGAGTGGACTTCTATAATCAACGCCCTTCAGATGAGAGGAACGAAAATTTCTCCAGATTAATCGCATTTGAAATGGAAAGAGTACCAGAAGATAGGCGTACTAATTTGTACGCGCAAATAATTAATTTAATCAGAATATACCGGGGTGATTCCGATTTATCCGAAAGTGTTGATTTCATACCAGAATGTCCTTCTGACGAAGATGAAAATCCTTTACCATTAAATATACGGTACAAGAAAATTGATTAAATTTTGATTAAGGTTAATTAAGGTTTGATTCAATCAATCAATCAATCAAAAGGTTTGATTATTTGTTTTTAATTATTATTTCATGATTAAGTTCCCAAATAATTTTGTATTGTTACTATTTGATTCTTACAAGACTGATTAGCATAATGCAAATAAACAATTTTCAATTTTTTTTAAGTTAGGTTCGACAAGTAGGAACATGTTTGCCGGCAAACTCGCGTCGAAGCTCATGCGTGATACAATAGGGATTTATTACTTGTTATTGTAGGTAATATTGTAAGTCAACATAAAATATTATTATTAGGTATGCTCATTTTGTAAAAGTTTGTTAAATTAAATAAATTGTAGACATCTATGGTGTTTCATTTCATTTGTTAGTAACTACAAATGCATATTTATGTAAACTATTCATAATTGTTTCTGATTTATGAAACACGGTAGATTCACACCGAAGTGGCAGCGCAGCGGCCGGCACTTTTACTGTTAAACGATTTTAAGCTTTATCTCGACTAGGAAATGCGCAGTATCGCTTGAAAATTCAAAAAGGCATGCGGCTCCGCGAGACCTTGAGAGTTCACAGGCGATACTGCGCATTTTGCAGTTGAGGTAAAGCTTAAAATCGTTTGCTAGTAACAGTGCCGGCCGTTTGGTTTGAATTGTGCCATAAGCTAATTTTAATTTGTGGGTAAAAATTGATTGTGGGTAAAAATTGTTTTCGTAATTTCTCAAGCTCAGTTGAATATGATTATATAGGTACCCTTACAAAATGTAAGCGAGTAGGCGAAATAAGAGAGCACTCTTTAGAATATAATAACCAATTAAGTATGTACATACTTACATGTAAAGCAAAACATAACTTTAAATTAAAATTAACTTACCTCTAAATCATCTTCATCTAAAGATTCAGAAAACTGATCGTCTTCAGTACCTTCCAAGATACGTAATAATTGTTCAGTGGTAAATACTTCTTGTTGTTCCATATTTCCCGCACTAAAATTCACTTTATACGCTTACGACGTCACGAGTCAGTCGACTTCTGCCGACAATGGCGCAGAGGGGACTGCTTATCGAGAGCTTGCTAGGGATGCGCATGATTGGCGATAAGGGAATATCGAAAATGTATTTACGCAACTATGTTTCAGTTTTTAATATAGTAAAAATACTTTTTTCTCAGTGCTTACAATCGTTTATATTTTGTTAGAACAATAAAAACTGTAATGACAAATATTACAATACCTTAAGTTACCTAAATTAATTTAAGAATATAATATACGTCAACATGATACTACATCACTAGCAGTCGGCTCTGCACGACATTGGCGTCATGGGACTTACTTTTTTAACCATAAATTATTTTACTTTTTATCATCAAATATTTAAATGAGGAATATGCATTTTTGTTTACTGTATGCAACTAAATAATGTTTAGACATTCAGCTTTCAAGGTGTATCAATAAAATACATAAAAGTAATGATTTAATAGGTTTATTTTGTATTTTTCTGCGACCTGTTTTTTGTCGAGTATAGCCGTCGTTGGCGCACAGGGCACGCTTGCTCATGTCGGCTATAGCCGACATTGGCGTTCAAAAGGTTAATTTACTGTCGTCACATGATGCCCAAAATAGCTATTTAAGTGGATTAATCTCTGTTCTTCCAGTCAAAAGGCCTTCAAAGAATGAAAGTGCATTACATTACGACGCTGTGTACAAGTACAGAGTACTTGCTATGATTGATTCGGAAATAAAAGAAATAACTATATGCAAAAAGGCATTTATGTCCATACATGGAATTACTAGAAAAAAAATTCAATACTTAGTAGCAAGTTTGAAAAAAAATGGATGTGCTCCGATTGATAAGAGAGGAAAGCATAATTCTCATAAACAGCTCAATGATGAAGTTAAAAGTTTGATTAGAGGGCATATTAATTCATTTAAAGGTAGTGTATCTTTTTATAAACTATTTACTGTGATAGTCTTCTACATATTTTTTTATAAATTAATATTATTATGATAACACACAACATTTATATTGTCTGTTCTAGGTCGTTCCAGTCATTACAGTCTTCATGATTCAAGCAAAACATATTTGTCAGAAGATTTAAATGTTAAAAAAATGCATAAAATGTTCCTTCAAGATAATGAAAGTGTATCGGTATCCTATGAGACTTATAGAAATATTTTTTGCAATGATTGTTTGATATGATAATTTGTTAGTAGTTAGTTAAATATCATGTTCATGGTCACACAAGATTGGATGTGGCAACACAGAGTATTGAAGAAGCAAGCGCACTTGTAAAAAACATGGCAGACAGCATTAAAGTTTAAATACGTTTCAAGTTGTGTTATTATTATAAAATCACATCAACCTAGACTGAACATGGTGTCAGGTTAAAACTTTACTCCAAATTCAATAAAACCTTAGTGGAAAAAGCCTTAGTGGAAGAAAAACCTTGGTGGAAGGAAAACAAAATGGAGGGAATAAGGCCTCCTACCGGTTTAGTCACATCGGGCGATGGAGCAAACTGGCCCAGATTCAAACAACAATTTCAGCTTTATTTAGAAGCAGTGGGGCTAGCAGACGCCAAAGAAGAAAGAAAAATAGCCGTGTTTCTAAATGTTGCAGGAGAGGACGCAGTAGACGTCTATAATTCACACCTGAATCTATTAGAAGTTAAAACCTTAGATGATCTAGTAAAACAGTTTGATGCTTATGTGGAGCCGAGGAAAAACATCATAACCAACAGTTTCAAATTTTTTAACTTAAAACAAGAAGAGGGTGAGCAAGTAGACAGATTTATAACTAGATTAAAAATCCAAGCAAAACAGTGCGACTTTAAGGATCAAGAGGACAGGCTGGTGAGAGACATGATCGTCATCGGAATCAGTGACAAGGGAGTGCAGGAGAGGTTGTTGAGGGAGGCCGACATTGGACTTGACTTGAAAAAGAAAAAAAGGTGAATTCAGTTCAAAAGGAAGAGAGTGACAGCGACTCTGAAGAATTTGTGGTGGATTCAGTAAGTAACAGTCAACATTGTCAATGGTATGAAGTAATAAATATTAATGGTAATAACATAAGATTTAAGTTAGACTCAGGGGCTGATTGTAATACCTTGTCGTTAAAAATTTATAATCAAATTAAAGATAAGACAAATTGTTTGGTAAATAGTTCAACTGTGTTGGTAGTTTATAATAATCAAAAAATTGAAACTCTGGGGACTGTCACATTAAACTGCGTAGTTAAAGAAAAGAAACAAGTAAAATTATTATTTTTTATAGTTGATTTACCAATTCAGCCAGTGTTAGGACTGCCAGCCTGTGTCGAATTAAATCTGTTGAAAAGAGTGGATGCTATTGTTCCTAGTGAAAAAGAAAATTTTGTGAAAGCAAATATAGAGGTATTTTCAGGCTTAGGAAATATAGGATCCTACAGTATTAAATTAAAAGAAGCAGTGCTACCTGTTATCAAACCTATTCGCAGAGTTCCACAGACAATTAAAGACAGGCTTAAAAGTACTTTAGAAAACTACGAAAATAGAGGTATTATAGAAAAGGTAGAGGGACCAACAGCATGGTGTAATAATCTAGTTATCGTTGAGAAACCCAATAAGTCCCTTCGCTTGTGCTTAGACCCAAAAGAGCTAAACAAATGCATCCTTAGAGAAAATTATCAAATACCATCTCCTGAAGAAATTTATAATTCTCTTGCAGGTAAGAAGTTCTTCACTGTATTAGATATGAAAGATGGGTTTTTTCAAGTTTTGTTGGATGATAAGGATAAACTGTGCACCTTTGGAACACCTTTTGGTAGGTATTGCTTCAAAAGGATGCCATTTGGCATTTCTTCAGCTCCTGAGGTAATGCAAAGAATAAATACTGCTATTTTTAGTGATATACAGGGAGTTCATGTATATTTTGATGATTTAATTGTAGCTGGTGATAGTTTGGTAGAACATGACAAAATTTTAAGTAAGGTAATAGACAGAGCAATTAAACATAATGTGAAATTTAATGAAAACAAAATACAATATAGATGTGAGACTGTCAAGTATGTAGGGTTAATGTTGTCCAAATCAGGTATAAAGCCAGATCCTGAACATGTGAAAGCTATAGAGGAGTTACAACAACCCAAAAGTGTAAAGGAATTGCAAAAGTTTTTAGGCATGTGCAACTATTTAAGTAAATTTATTCCTCAAGACTCAAAAACCACTGAACCTCTAAGAGAATTATTAAAAAAAGAAATAATATGGGACTGGGGCACAGCTCAAATTAAAGCTTTTGAAGAAATAAAAAGGAGAATTAGTTCTGCTCCTACATTGTCAGTCTTAAAAAAAAATGGGAATGTAGTACTTCAAACTGATAGTTCTAAGAGCGGTATGGGAGCATGTTTATTACAAGAAGGAAGTCCACAGTCTTTTTATTCAAGATGTTATACTGAATGTCAACAAAGATGGGCTCCTATAGAAAAAGAATTGTTTGCTATTTGTTGTGCTATGGATAAGTATCATCAGTTTATTTATGGGCGTCATATTGTAGTAGAAACTGATCATAAACCTCTTGTAGCAATAATGAATAAGGATATTAGTAGAATTTCTGCTCGATTGCAGCGTATGGTTCTCAAATTGTTAAAATATAACTTTGAAATACGATATGTACCTGGTTCAAAAATGTATATAGCAGATTATTTGTCAAGGCATTATAACACAAGCAATGCTCAGTTAGATCCAGTGCTAAGAGAGTTAGTACATAGTATAAATTCAGAAGTAGTATATGGTTTAGAAACAGACTTACAAGTTTCAGATAATAAGTTACAGGAATTAAGACAAGAGACTGCAAAAGATGCCAATCTTCAGCAAATAATGTTATGGTATAATTCAGGGTGGCCTAAAAATGATAAAAATATACAAGGTATTGAACTGAAAAAGTTGTATAAATTAAAAGATTTAATAGTAGTAAAAGACAAACTCATATTTTATGAAAATAAAATACTCATTCCTAGACATATAAGAAAAGAAATGATGTCAATAGTTCATGGAGGGCATGCTGGAGTTGTGAAATGTAAGAAACGTGCCAGAAAGGTGTTGTACTGGCCAGGAATGTCACGAGACATAGAAGAATTTGTGTTAAAATGTAAGGCTTGTGAAAAATACAGGCCATCAAATCCTAAACAGCCCTTATTGTCTCATGACATACCTGACTTGCCTTTTAACAAAGTTGGTATGGATATTGCTCATTTTGCTGGAAGAGATTATTTAGTTGTGGTGGATTACTACTCTAAGTGGATAGAAGTGAAGTTGTTAAGGAATAAAACAGCTGTGTATATAATTAAAAAGTTACTTTCAGTTTTTTGTACTCATGGTATTCCTAGGTATATAGTAAGTGACAATGTGCCCTTTGGCAGTTTGGAATTTGTACATTTTTCTCGAATTTCGATATTGAGTTGATTAAGTCTAGCCCACGATACCCCCAGTCGAATGGGTTATCAGAAAAAGCAGTGGGTATTGTTAAGGGCATGTTAAAAAAATGTTTAGAGGATCATTCTGATTTTGAATTTGCCTTGTTGCATTACAGAACAACTCCAGTAGCAGGGTTGGAATATAGTCCATCTGAATTATTGATGAGTAGATTATTAAGAACTAATTTACCTTGCTCACAAGAATTGTTAAAACCTAAAGTGCCACTAAATGTAAGAGAGCAATTGATGTCAGCTAAAGAAAAATCTAGGATCATATATAATAAAACTGCAAAGGATAAGAAATCCTTTTCTTTGGGAGATAATGTAATAATACAGAACGCACCAAATAAAGAGTGGTGTGCAGGGAAAGTTATTGATGCTAATGGTCCTAGGTCTTTCACTGTAAAAAATGAAAAAGGTAATTTGGTTAGGAGAAATGAAAGACATATTAGACCAAGTGGAAATAAGTTTATTGTTCAACCTGATAATGTAACAGATAACTTAGTTGATTGCCAATTGGAGGATATTGAGCATGGTCATCAAAATAATGAATCTGGTAATATTAATGATAATGTAACAGATAATACTCAAACAGAAGCTGTTCCTGAGAGGAGATTAAGATCAGGTAGAGTCACTAGAATGCCATTGTATTTAAGAGAATATGAGTTAAGTTAGTTGAAAGAATATGTAAACTGATTAGCTTTACGGGGGGATGTTTGATATGATAATTTGTTAGTAGTTAGTTAAATATCATGTTCATGGTCACACAAGATTGGATGTGGCAACACAGAGTATTGAAGAAGCAAGCGCACTTGTAAAAAACATGGCAGACAGCATTAAAGTTTAAATACGTTTCAAGTTGTGTTATTATTATAAAATCACATCAACCTAGACTGAACAATGATTTTAACATTGCTTTCGGCTACCCCCGGACGGATACATGTAGCATTTGTGACGAGTTTATTGCAAAAACAAAAGCATTGGAGGCTGAGAAGAATACATGCACTGAAACTCTTGCCAGATCCACATTGGATCGGCAAATTATGAATCTGTTTAATCAAAACAAGTTACATAAGCTACAAGCAGGCACTTTTTATAGCCGAAAACGGATGGCTAGGTTGCAAAGTAGAGAAGCCAGCAGCTCAATGGAGGCAATATGCTTTGACTACGGCAAAAATCTTTGTGCACCTAACATACAAACAAACGATACTTACTATAAGCGACAGCTGTCAGTGTATGCTTTCAATGTGCATGTGTTATCTTCATCAGAAAGCATATTTTATCTCTATCCAGAAACAGAAGGTAAAAAAGGGAGTGATGATGTATGCTCACTTGTCCATAACTTTGTCTATAACTACATGAAGCCTACTACGACTCACCTTCAAATATTTTGTGACTCGTGCGGAGGGCAAAACAAGAATTTCACAATGTTTCGCTTTTTACATCACCTAGTACACATTGAAAAAAAACTTGAAAAAGTTACTGTGACATTTCCAGTCAGGGGCCATTCATACATGGAGTGTGATAAAAACATGGGTTTGGTGAAATCTAAAACACGAGCAGAACTTCCACAAGAATGGACAGAAATTTTTAAAAATGCCCGCTCCAAGCCCAGTCCGTTTAAAGTCGTAGAGGTGGATACAACTTATTTTAGATCATGGACTCAGCATTTGGACTCAATTTATGCTAAAAAGTCGTCTTTTCCGTCAAGGCCAATAAAAGTTCTGAAAATTGAAAAGTCTACTCCTAAAATAGGCTTCCGCTCGACTTATAATGGTCCTTGGGAATCTGCATGCATTAGCGGAAGGAAGAAGAAAACCAGTGCGGGCAACATTGTACAAAATAGTGAATTCGTTTTGCCTGGGAGTTTGTACACAGAGAAGTTACCAATTTCTCAAGAAAAATACAGTGATCTTCAGCACTTGAAAAAATTTTGTTCTCCTGAAAGCATCTTGTTTTATACAAATTTACCCCATAATTAAAATGTCATGCTAAAATTAAAATCTGTTTTATTTCATTACTCAGACAATACAGTAAACAGGAAAAACAGAAATACATCAGACACTGTTTATCATCACCATTTCAGTTGCAATATGCAAAAAGGAGCTCATTGCGACAATGAGCACCTTCTTTCCAGTTACATTTGGGACTTTGACAATAAAATATCAAACTGTTATTTGTTTACTAAATTAATGTTAAAAAACATTAACCTATGGTGTTAAATGTACACTGTCCCTTGTATAAATAGGTAAATATGAAATTCTAAGTAATTTGTAATTGTTAATTAAGAGATTTTAGGTTTAATTACTTGATTACTCAAAACAATGAGAATGTTAATGAGCCCCTTCTTTTCCTGTGCCCTTCAATTATTATTTTTTATATATAATGTCAAAAAAAAAAAAAAATTGATTGAGTCAGGCGTTGGCGGATATATTGTTTTCATTTTCAAATATATAATGTCATAAAATAATTATTAGTATGAAGCACAAAAATGTAGAGATATACTTTTATATAAGCACTATTACTAAGCATTATTTGTCAGTAACATCATAATCATAACACTTATATTTTGTTTCAGTATGGCCAACAACATCACCATCCAGTCTAAGATTTTTCTGTTAGTTGTTAGTATTGTTCCTAATTGTACTTTAATAAATAGAATTATATTATAATTTTTTTTTTCTCCTTAATCTATACTAATATTATAAAGCTGAAGAGTTTGTTTGTTTGAACGCGCTAATCTCAGGAACTACTGGTTCGAATTGAAAAATTCTTTTTGGGTTGAATAGACCATTTATCGAGGAAGGCTTTAGGCTATATATCATCACGCTTAAGCCAATAGGAGCGGAGCAGCGATAGAGTGTTTTAAAATCGGGGATTCCACGGGGACGAAGTCGCGGACAGAAGCTAGTTTGAAATAAGGCACTAGCCCTTAACCCCCTTTTGCCTAGGGTTGGTTGCTTTTGCCTTCCCATCAATTGCACCTTTAATAAAACTCACGTTACACATTATGTGATAATCTACATTTTAACAAACTTTGCTAAATTAATTAAATTAACAATGCGTTAAAAATACAAATAGCCTTTATTCATAAACAGTTTTAGAGAAAGAAACTAAAACAAAATATTATACTTTAACACCTATACAGCGTTCAACAATATTTCTGGCGGTCAAGTGCAGGCCTTGGTTATTACCAAGGCCAACAATATTTTGTTCTGGAGTGCCTGGCCTTGGTTCTGAGATGGGTGTCATCATTGTCGGTCTCAAAGGGTACCATGACTCTACTGCAATAACCAAAAAAGTATTAAAACCACTAAAATTTAATTACACAATGTAATAAAAGATTGGAACATAAATTATACTCAATTTAAACATACCCAAAAGATGCACATCCTGATTCCATTCAACGGATGGTTGGCCCAAACAACACTATCATGTGTGGACCCAGGGTAATACTCACTGGGTTGCGGAATTTGTTCGAAAGAGTCACCGCGGCCCTGGAACGCAAAGGGCACAAGAAGAATCACGGGTGGGTTTTAGTCAGTAAAAGTCTGACACTCCCTACCGCTCCGCCCAGGGCGGGAGGGATCATTTGATGATTTCCCATCCAAAAAAAAGGGTAAAACTCACTTTCATAACATTTAATGTTCGTGTTTAGCAGGACATACAATTGCCACATGGTTTCCATCAATACAACCCAGAGCTGGTATTTTGAACTTATGGTAGAAACTGAAAATAGTTATAAATATTATATACAATGATGTACTTAAAAACTTGATCATGGGTTCATTTTTTAATATCTAAAATGAAGACTATATGCTACTTACTCTCTTTTAACTCGTTCCCTCTCACATTGTTTGAATGGAAAAGCTATATATTCATTTATGACTATCGGATTGTTCAAGGCTGTTGTCACTTGCCAGATAGCTTTTGAAACACTGGCCTGGGAAATGAAATGGTTCCTGCTGTCTCCAACAATGATCTGATAGGACCCAGAAGCATAAAAAGCCAATGCAACCAATATCTAAAACAAATTCAGGTTATCTGTTGATTGACCTACGCACACATAGTTTTAACATTATTAGATGGTTGATTTGTGTTTCTTTTTATACATTGAAAAAGTAGTAAAGGCGATAATGCTGTTGATCACTTTACAGAGGACTCATCACATCTGCCTTTACGCTTCTTACCTTGGTTTCAACATACAAAGCATCTGAACGGAGAACGGGTGGCATGTGAGGAGTCAACTTACTTACAGACGAACGTGTTTACCTACGTGAACGTGTGTTGTGAAAATGGAAATACAAGAAAACAACGTTATTTTGGCACCGAGTAGAAGAGAACGGAAGAAAATATCGGATAAATCGAAATGGAAGCGAGAAGTTGAAAAATCAAAGCGGTAAGTAAGTAGGTTATAATTTTTACTCTTTTATTTACATAGACACATGAGAAATCAAAGAACAACTTTGCTTGAATTAAAGCTAATTATCTGTTTTTATTGAATATCATACATTTAATACTTAACAAAAAAGGGCATTTTGCTCCAACTTTTGCTCATAAGTAGGTATAGTTTGTAATGCGATTATTCCCGTATATTATGTAATTGTGTTAAATTAAAATACCTATAAATAAATACCTAAAACAAGATTCCACGCGAACAAACCTTACTTAAGTAGGTACATATTACATTGTTACATAAGTTAAATTAAACCTTGTAAAATATACATATACGTTAGTAGGGATGATAATTGCAATACCTATAGATATCTAATTGTTTTTAAACAAGCCTTTTTTGAGATTTTTTTCTGTAAATAAGTACCAAAGCAATTTAATTTGGTTTTAACTATTTTGTTGCAGACATATGGCTAAGGGACCACCAAATATACCACAATGCGTGCATGGAAACTCGAAGCAGGGTTATAAATGTAACGAGTTATCGATTCAGGACTATAGTAAATTTCATAGACACTTTTATGGATCATCAAACAAAATTGCTCAGGATACATTTTTATTAAAATATTGTTCAGCACAAACTCCAAAAAGAGATCGTAAGAAAAAGACTCAAACAATACGTTATTTTATACCGAAGCACGAAACAACTACTGGTGGTAAACGCTCCATCAAATTAAAGAAAGTATGCCAAAAAGCAATGACCACAGTTCTGGGAATATCAAAAGATAGAATACAAAGAATTTGTAAAAGACATTTAACTACCATGGAATTGCCAAGAGAAAGAAGAGGTGGAGATAGAAGATCTCAACAGTATTTGGGTCGCACAGAATCTGTCAAGTCATACATTAAGGGTCTTAAATCCGTTGAATCTCACTATGCGCGGGGTAGGTCTGCTGTACAATATTTGAGCAGTGACTTAAATATTAAAAAGTTATATGATTCATACAACAATGACCCACAAAATGGACCTGTGAAGTATGAATTTTTCCGCAGAATATTTAATAAATATTTTAATTTAAGTTTTAAATCACCGGCTACTGACGCTTGCTCTAAGTGCATTCAATTAAAAGAGAACATTAAAAACGAAAATGACGTGTCTAAAATGCAAATGTTCCAAACGCTTTTATGCCAGCCTCAAAACACAAAATGAAAACGAAATAATATTATCATTTGATTGTCAAAAAAATTTGGTTTTGCCAAAAGTGCCCGACCAAAGCGCTTACTTTAGCCGACAGCTCACGTGGTCCTCAAAACATTTCAAATACATTCATATACACATGCACGGTGGTCCCGCCATAGGCCAAAACCCCCTGAACCTCAAGTTCGAAAATCGCTAGTTAACCGACACATTATCAATGACTAATAAACAAGCTACCTGGGGGTATAAATATGTGACCCATTTATTTCAATTACCACTACCTGTTTGACCTCGAAAGTGAAAGCATCGCAATTGTTGCAATCGCTGTTAACGGTGACTCATCCGCACGGTATTTGTCATTAGTGATATCTCGGAAATTGTTTGTTTGTTAAACTGTTTGTGTGATGGATATCCAAGAAACTGGTAAGTTTTTTTATTTTCATTATAATTTTTGCATGTACGAGTATTTATCGTAGTTTTTATATAATCGAGATGCTACGTTGACAGATTTAAAAAAATAATATTACTCGTAGTTTGACTTTAGCTAGTATTTTAAAAAATTGCACCCAATTGCACCTGTTCTTACTTATTTAAAAATGAAGGTATATCTGTCTTTTATCAAATACATGTTGAAATTTTGTCCAAGCTTACCCTATGCACCCCCTAGATATCTGCTACGCCTTCGTAGTCGCAATGGTAGCGATACTACGAACTGTTCTATTAAGTTTGTTTTTTTCTTTTTAGGTACTTTTGTGAAATGTTCCTTTTCAAGAAGGCATTATTTTGAGATTTGGGTTTCTGAAAAGTCTTCAGACAGGAAGAAACGTGCCTTAGAAACCTTTACAGGCTATCTAAAGGACATTGAAAATATAGATATTACGCCTTTATCTCATCGACTGGTCAATTTGTGTAAGAGTCTTGATAAATTCTGGAAAAAGACAAAATGTACAAAATCTGTCTTTTTAAATAAGCACTCTGATTGGTTAGATATAATTGAATGTATAGAGTTAAAAAGAAGTGTTGCACAGTGCGTTCAGGTGACGGAAAATCTGCCGGGGCCATCTCACGGCGGCGGCATAAGCAGCGGCCGTCCTAAAAAAGATTTTTCTGAGCTTAGCAAGCGATCGAAACGTAGACGATTGGCCGAATTATCCAATGTCGATTCTTCCACTGTGAATGCATTGCTCGATACTTCTGATCAGTCAAATACTAGCTCAGCAATGACTATTAGCGCTGACGAAGCTCTGTCACTCATTGTAGAAGCTAAGTTGACTAAACATCAATATTTATTAATTAAGGAACTTGTTAATAGCAAAACTTCTTGTAATATTTTGCCATCCTACCAAAATGTCTTAAATGCTAAAAAGGATTGCTATCCCAAGAACATATCGGTGTCAGAAACAACAGGCGAAGTTGAATTACAAAGTTTATTAGATCACACAGTTTCTAGGATAGTTGAGTCACAATCAGATGTTCTGAAATCAGTTCCAATCGATTCTTTAAATAATTTAGTTTTAATCGGGAAATGGGGATTCGACGGTAGCACGGGCCATAGCGAATATAAACAAAGTTTTTCAGATTCCACAAAAGATGATAGTAGTTTGTTTGTCACCTCTTATGTACCTCTTCAGTTGATATCTAAGACAGATTCAGAAAGTAGTTGCGATAGTAAAATTTTGTGGAAAAATCCCCGCCCCTGTTCCACTAGATACTGTAGACCTATTCGCTTTCAGTACTTGAAAGAAACTTCCGAAGTTTCTAAGGAGGAAGAAGCATATTTTAAGGGTAAAATTAGTCGCTTACAACCAACATCTATTACAGTCAATGGCCGCGATATTAATATTGAGCATTCCTTGCAGCTGACTATGGTGGATGGCAAAATATGTAGTGCTTTATGTGAATTTTCTTCGTCTAGATGTTACATTTGTGGAGCTTCTCCAAAAGAGATGAATAAAATAGACGACTGTTTACGAAAACCAGTTCAAGAAAGTCACTATGAGTTTGGTTTATCTCCATTACATGCGTGGATTCGTTTCTTCGAATATTTTATTCATCTCTCTTATAGGATTGATATAAAGAAATGGCAAGTAAGGTCAGATGTAGAAAAAAGCACGTTAGCGGAAAGGAAAAAGTGTGTGCAAAATGAATTTAGAAGTAAATTAGGTTTAGTTGTAGATAAGCCTCGAAGTGGCGGAAGCGGGACATCGAATGATGGAAATACGGCTAGAAATTTTTTTTCCAACTCTGCAATATCTGCTGAAATTACAGGCTTGAAAAAAGATTTACTCGACCGTTGTTACGTGATTTTGCAGGCATTGTCATCCGGTTATAATATTGATGCTGAAAAATTTAGAGTATACTCTTTAGAAACCGCACGGCAGTTAGTTCAGGAATATCCGTGGTACAATCTTCCCGCTTCCGTTCACAAGATACTTGTCCACGGGTCTGATATTTCAGAACACGCCTTATTATCTATCGGGGAGCTTTCCGAGGAGGCAGCGGAATCAAACAATAAAAATCTAAAAACTTTTAGGCGAGATCATACGCGAAAATTCACACGGGAAATCACTAATACCGACTTACTTAATAGACTCTTGTTATGTTCAGACCCCTTCATCACTGGTCTTCGGAAACTCCCCAGAAAGAAAAAAGGCTTATTAAGGAAAGAAGTCCTAGATTTATTAAAAGTATAGTTAGAGTAAAGGTAGTATTTAATATAAGAGTATAATAATGGTGTAGGATAGTTTTAATGTTATTTATTATACCTAAGGAAATTCAAAATGAAAAAACGTGAGAATTTTTGCATGTAAATATTGTACATAATTATCATGTTTACTTTTTTTAAATACAATAACGACTGTGAAATTCATTTTCACAATCTAGAGTATACATCCCAATATGAAAAGCTTACACTATAATAGTAAAAAGCATTTCAAAACGGGGGACAATTTTATTACATTTTTATTTAATATTTTAGACGATTCTGGGCTGTATTTTGTAAAAATAACTTCGTATTTTCATTAAATAAATACTTTTCTAATTGTAAAACAACTTTTATTAAAGCTCTGCACCATTTCCAATAAGATATAATAGCCCAATAAGAATCTAGGGGATTATGACCGCTCCGCCTAGAACGCGGGACCGCCGTGACATGGCTCGAAACCGAGGCCTTAAAAGGATCCAATCAGATTGCTTCGGCATTATATCATAGACTGTTAAATACCAATATTGAAAGCACTATTGATCATATTAAATTATTTTGCGATGGTTGTGGAGGGTAAAATAAAAATTCAATAGTTGTGGGAATGTTGGCTTATTGGTTAAAAATGAAAGCTCCGAGCCATATTAAAAAAGTTACAGTTATATTTCCAATAGTTGGGCATTCTTTTCTGCCACCAGACCGTATATTCGGGAATATAGAAAGAGCGATACGGCCGTTGGAAGTCATTGTAGAGCCCGAGCCCGTCTACTTTGATGTTTTCAAAAAATATGGGACTGTTTTAAGACTTGGGAGTGACTTCCAGTTTTATGACTGGAAGACAAGCGTAACAAATGTACTGAAACCACCTGGTTCTTGGCATTTACAGTTCAATGCATCAAAAAGATTCTTTTTAAGAAGGGACAAAAATAATAAAATTACACTTAAAGGTGAACCTAATTACATATCTGAAGTCGTTAATTACGGGAATGTATGTAAAAGTGGAAAATCATATGAAAATATTGAACCTTCTTTGATGAATATTGGAGTTCCTGTAAGACGCAAAATTAAAAGATGTGCGAAACTTATTACTTAAACATTTTGGAGAAGACTGGGCTTCTTATGAAAGTCTTAAGTATTACAAGTTTCTTCAAGAAGACAAAAATGAAAGTAATTTAGAAGAAACAGATTCTGAAGAAACTTTAATGGAAGAAGAAATAGATATAAGAGTATAATTAAAACTAAAAAGTGATTTTAATTAAAGGATAAGAATATTTTGATTTTAAGACTTAATTGTTTCAAAACTGCCTATGTTAATTCGAGACTATTGCAAATATGTCCATGTAATAATACTTTTGCAAAACTCGCTATGTTCAATTTTAATTTTCTAAATAAATGATAACTAATAAACTACGATTTTATTTTTTAACCTAAAATAATGCAAAATAACTTTATTTAACCATCCTACACGGTAAAACACGTTTTCGTGGATTAGTTTTAGTTATAACAGTTTTAATTAGTTTTCTTAATTAATTGGTAGAATAATATAGAGCACTTTGCTAGTGGACTACGCAGTTAACAGATTAATTAACATTGCAGAAACTGTTACTTTACATTTGGATTCTGGGCTATGCCAGAAGACACTTCAAGTGCAGGAGATGTACAAACAAAGCAATATCTTGGTATGTGAAGATATTGTATAATCAACTGATATGCATAAGGCTCTGAATAAAAAAAGTCCTCATTTAAGAACAACACTCTCACTTGACAAATAATCTTGACACTGCAGAACCTGTTACTTCAAATTTGGATTCTCGGGCTATGCCAGAAGACACTTCAATTGCAGGAAATGTACAAATGAAGCAAAATCTTGGTAAGTGCAGTGGTAGAGCAGTGGTGGCCGAGTAGTAACGGCCCCGACTTACGAATTGTAGGTCGCGTGTTCAAACCCAGTCAGGCGTATTACTTTGTGTAATTAATTTCATCACCACTGCTCTCAAAACGGTGAAGGAAAAACATCGTGAGGAAACCGGCATGTCCTAGAACCAAAAATTCGAAGACTTGTGACATTCACCAACCCGCACTGGGCCAGCGTGGTGGATTACGGCCCATTCCCTTTCCTAGAGAGGAGGCCTGTGTCCCAGCAGTGGGAACGTTAAAAGGCTGATTATGCTTATGCTTGGTAAGTGAAAATAAAATATAAATTGTTGTACTGTTATTATCGCCCATAAATGATTTTATAACATTATCTATCAGCGCTGTACAAACCTACATACACGTAATTTCGGTTTATACATATATACACGTACATCTAGTTCAGGAGTCAGAGGCTTCCAACAAGTTTCTGTAACATATATAATTATATTTTGTTTTCCTTATTCAATGTGGTCTGACAGAAAAGACATACATGCAAAGAAAACTACTGAAAAACATTATTTAAGAGATTAGATTAGTACTCAAAATAACCATCAAATTCAGTTATTTTAATTGATATTTTTGTTTCTTTTCTATGCAGGGTATCGACATATGAGAACTCATAAGCGTGTGAAACATGTTGCTGTCACTCAAACTGAGCATGCACTATACAAAAAGCTTTTACATATTGGAGTGAGATTAAGTAAATGTCGCAGTAAGGTTAAAGAACTAGCAAAAAAGATCAAGGCGCTGAAAAATTTAGCAACCAATCCACAATTTTTGAAAACACTAGATGCATTGCCTAGTACATCAAAAATTTTAACTTTACTGCAATTCAGGGAGCATAATAAGGGAATCAAAGGACGTCGTTTCACTCTTCAAGAAAAACTTGTTGCCTTGTCCATCTTAAAGCAAAGCCCAAAAGGGTACAGATTTCTAAGGAAAATCTTCATACCGCCGTCACGCCAAACTCTTTTAAAATTAATCCATATGGCTGACATTAATCCAGGAATCAATAAAAACATGATTGAACAGATAAGAAAGGCAACACAGACAATGAAGACAGAACACACAATATGTATTGTATTGTTTGATGAAATGTCACTGAAACCTAATGTGGCATATAATAAAAGAAAGGACAGAGTAAGTGGTTTTGTCACAAATGGCCAAGAGACAGTCCCTGAATTTGCCGATCATGCGCAGGTGTTCATGGTAAGAGGCTTAATAAAAAACTATAAACAACCTGTTGCATACACCTTTTCACAAGGTGCAACAAAGGGGCCTGAACTCGCCAAACAGCTGAAATTAGTCATCACTGAGTTGCAAAATGCAGGGCTCAATGTAGTAGCCACTGTGTGCGATCAAGGCACAAATAATTTAAATTGCATTAAATATCTGCTGCAAGAGGCACGGGGAATATTATTGAGAAAGGGGGATGAAGCAAGGGATAATTTTAGTTAATAACCAATAAATTGTTCCATTGTATGACCCACCCCATTTAATGAAATGTATTAGAAATAATTTAATTTCAAAACATTTAAAATATGTTAAAAATAATTACTCAAAAATTGCAAAATGGGAACATATAATGTCACTGCACCAGGAAAACCCAGGTTATAAAGGGATTCGACTAATACCAAAATTGACTTCGCTGGCCGGTCTAGTGGTTAGTGGCCCTGACTGCTATGCCGAAAGTTATGGGTTCGATTTCCACCCATGACATATGTATGTTTGTGTGATGAGCACGATCAATTGTTCTGTCTGGGTGTAATTAGAAAATATGTAATTGTGAATTTATTTAGAAATATATACGTAAGTGTATCAGTAGTCTAGTACTTGTACCACAAGCTCTGCTTAGTTTGGGCCTAGATGGGGTTGTGTGAAAGTTGTAGAAAAATAATAATTATTATTATTATGTTATTATATAGTCCTAATCTTAATATTTAAAGAGATAAGTAACGAAACCTTGTATTTTTATTTTACAGATAAAGGCAATAATATCAAAAGAAGCCAAAAATACAGCAGACATCCTACTATTTTTTTACCAATTACACTGCGTTACACGATTTTGGTACCCTCTTAACTGATAGCTGGAATGAATAGGTAATGAGTCACAGATGAAATGTTCCAAACATATGTGGTATCCATCACGTCTAGTTTTCGAGGTACAGTCAATTATTTTTTCTACTACCCTCACTTTAGGCGTAAACCCCGCTTTCGATGTATTGTACTTTTTAAATATTTTGTTTTGTTTAGTAATCGTTTCCATTCGATAACGTCGACATCTTTGTGCATATTTTACTTGAAAATACAAAATGAATACTGGACTAAGTGGTCGTCGCAACTGCTCAAATGCACCAAATAAGTTTTGTTACGTTTGCGGACAGTATATTGTGAAATCACAAACGAAAAATGTTTCCGAAAAAGTGAGAAGTGCATATTTACTATATTTTGGACGTGCTATTAATCAAGATAAACCATGGATACCAAAGTTTTTTTGTGTTTCGTGCTATGCTACTCTCATATCTTGGTTCAATGGGAACAAGACATCAATGCCATTTGCCATACTAGCTTTATGGCGGGAACCTAGTAATCATTTTAATGATTGCTACTTTTGCATGACTGACATACGTGGTTTTACAAAGAAAATCAAGCACAACATCAAGTATCCTGACGTTCCTTCAATGTCGAAACCAGTACCTCACAGTGAAGAAATGCCTCCTCCTTTACCTCCCTCCAAAAATGAAATTGAGGTTCCAGAAGAACCAGATTTGCCAAATGTTGTAGAATACAGTGAAGAAAGCAGCGAAGACCCCGAGTTTTTACCTTCAACAAGTTCTCTTGGCCGTCCACATCTGATAAATCAAAATGAATTGAATGATTTGATACGAGACTTAGATTTATCAATTAGGCAAGCTGAATTACTAGGATCTAGATTAAAAGAGTGGAATTTGTTGGCTCCTAACACAAATGTATCTGTGCAACGAAAACGTAATAAGGAACTGGCTTCATTTTATTCAAATTTTGAAAACATATGTTACTGTAACGATATCGAAACTTTGATGAGTGAGTTGAACATTCCTTACCAAACACAAGACTAGCGTTTATTTATTGATATTGAAAAACAAGTCTGAAAGCGGTATTGCTTCACAATGGCAACAAGTATGCATCAGTACAGTACCAATAGCATATTCAACTGTTTTAAAAGAAACATATGAAAATATGAAATCAATATTAAATTTAATAAAATACAAAGATTACGGCTGGAAAATATGCGCTGATCTCAAAGTTATAGCTATTTTGCTCGGATTACAGGGTGGATTTACTAAATACTGTTGTTTTCTTTGTATGTGGGACAGCAGAGCCACAGAAACGCACTATACTACAAAAGTATGGCCAGAAAGGTCAGAGTTTGTTTGCGGAAAATCTAATGTGAAACATATACCATTGATAGATCCTAAAAATGTCATTTTACCTCCCCTCCACATAAAACTTGGTTTGATGAAAAATTTTGTGAAGGCTATGAATAAAGAGGGAGATGGATTTTTATATTTAAAGACAGTATTTTCAAAATTAAGTGATGCAAAACTCAAGGAAGGGATATTTGTGGGACCGCAAATACGCACATTGATGAAAGACCCAAATTTCGACAAAAAGCTTACTAATAAGGAACTTGACGCCTGGTTATCACTTAAAGCAGTTATAAAAGGGTTTTTAGGGAACCACAGAGCCGAAAATGCGGAACAGCTGGTTAACGACATGTTAAAGGCATACGAAAAGTTGGGTTGCAGAATGTCATTAAAAATTCACTTTCTTCATTCTCATTTTTCTTTCTTTCCATCTAATCTTGGTGCGGTCAGTGATGAGCAGGGTGAGAGGTTCCACCAGGATGTAAAGAAGCTTGAGGAACGGTTTCAAGGTCGTTGGGACACAACCATGCTAGGTGATTACTGTTGGCATTTAAAACGAGAAGATCATTCAGAGCACAAAAGAAAAAGTTAAATTTTCATGATATTTTGTATTAAAATTTTATAAAATGGCTTTTTTTGAGTTTTTTTTACCTAAATGATAAAATTAAACTTGATGAATGTAAAAAATTCTGGTTGATTTTATTAGATTTCTTTAAAATATGTTTTTGCCTTTTAATTGTTAATATAAATTGGCACATTCTTACAGAAGAAAAATGAGACGTGATGAAAAGAAAATTTGTATGTATGTTTAATAAGCGATAGGTATAAATAAGAAAACATGACATTTCAAAGCGGGTACTCAAAATTTTTTTTAATTTGTAACGCAGTGTTATTT
The DNA here is from genome assembly GCA_905332915.2 of Hecatera dysodea. Classification (NCBI taxonomy): domain Eukaryota; kingdom Metazoa; phylum Arthropoda; class Insecta; order Lepidoptera; family Noctuidae; genus Hecatera; species Hecatera dysodea. The sequence continues at coordinate 1,909,233 of HG995290.1, read as the reverse complement.
GACTCGGTAAATGGAAGCTTTGGTAAAAGGAAAAAACATGGTAAGCCTCTTCTTGGACCTGCAACGCCTACATCTATACACCATAAGATTTGGATGGAATCAACAGAAGTATTGAAGACTATGAGTTTCATAAATAAAAAAAAACATTAAATAACGAGTATGTTCCGACATTAAAAAATTGGGTATGGACACTAGAGGGCATTGAACTATTATTAAATAAGATTGCATCAAAGTACGGCGTAACATCGATTTGGATGCGGCATCTTAATCAGGATCTAATAGAAAACTTCTTTGGGTCCATAAAAAGCCACGGATGCCGCAACGTCAACCCTACGCCGGAAAAATTTGAAGCAGCATTTACTACACTATTAGTTAACAGCCTCTCTATTGTCCATGCTCCAGGGGCAAATTGTGAAGCAGACAGCTGATACGCATTACATGAAGTACTCATCACAGGCGGGGGCAGCAAAGACCAAAAATATTGCCAACTGGAAAATATTCCAGTCATAACATTCACACCCCTCGAAGAAAAAAATGATCCTCGCAAAATCGGCGGTTTGCAATATGTGAGCGGATATTTTGTTAAAAGCGCCAAGAAAAGAGTCTTCAAGGGGTGTGATCAATGTAATAGAAATTTAATATCAACACATGAGCCTGAATATTTAAAGTACAGGGAATACACAATTAAAAATGGCTTTGCAGTCCTAGCGAGTCTCTCTTAAATTGTATTTAGAAACTGCATGATATTAATTATACAATATTAAAAGAAAATTTAGAAAAAAAAACATTTAAAAGAATTAATTAAAGCAATAATACTAATGCATGTTGATTTCGATTTTGTGCAATGCACCACTCACAATGAGACATTAATTGATTTTTAACCGACTTCTAAAAAAGGAGGAGGTTCTCAATTCGGATGTTTGTATGTTTTTTTTTTTTTTTTTATTGTTTGTTCGCGCTTAACTCCGTCGCTTGTGAACCGATTTGAAAAATTCTTTTTTTGTTGGAAAGGGTATACTTCCCAAATGGTCCCATGAATGAAATTTTATCGAAATCAACCAAGCGGTTTTCGAAAAATCTAAAAAAAATATCTACATTGTCTACATTGACGACCTCTTAGTGTACTCTGCAAAGGAGCAGTGCTTTTTTTTACACCAATGTGATTGGTTCGTTTAGGTGGGGGGAGGGGAGGGGGTGTAGGTACCACTAAAAAGTGAAAAATAAAAAACTTTTTACAAAAAAATACAACCGACTTCTACACAAAAAATCAAAAAAGTGCAAAATAACTTTAATTTCGGAAGTCGGTGTTCAAAAAACGAAAAAGCAACCACAAACACCGAGTTCCGAAATTAAAGTTATTTTGCACTTTTTTGATTTTTTGTGTAGAAGTCGGTTGTATTTTTTTGTAAAAAGTTTTTTTTAATAAAAATATCCTGTAGATTTTTTATATATAATTATTGCAAAGATTTAAATACAATATTACTTAATAAGAGAGAGTGTGATGATGATACAGATTTGTATAAAATGAATGCCAAAAAACTTTATAAAAAAGTGTTTTAAAAGAAAGCAATAAATGAATCGAAGAAAAACGCTGTTTTACTTTACTCTTTCCTGTAATACATCACTAACAATACTAATGTATAGCGCTAGAGGTAGACAACATAAGTATAGATACGTATAGATTTGTATGTACACCCGTAGCTGTACTTGTTAGGATTAGTTCCAAAACCAACAATCAGATGGCGCAAATCGCGTTACTCCATTTTCTCCCTGAGATAGACCTCTATTTCAGCTATAAAATAGTACTCTGTGTAACGCACTGTCAAATTTTTAGCGCGACACGAAACGGTCAAAATGTTGTGATATGGTAGCGGTTGCCGGTTCAGTTGCGATTACGTTGAAAAAACAAAATAGTGCGATTGGTCTCCAATACGCATACGATTTGTGAAGGAAAATACTGACGTAACTAATGAGTGATGTTAATGGTGATATTCATTTTGATTTCGTATGTGACTCGTGCTTATTGGGCTCGGATTCCGAATGATAATTTAAGCATTAATATGTACATATAAATATATTCCGCCTAGCCTTCTCCAAATTCCATTTCGGAGTCGATATATATAGGTAAAGGGTATCGTCAAAATGATACAATTTGCAATAGATATTGATTTATTTTTGACAAAGAATTGCCTCAACCAACTGAAAACAATAGTGTGGCCCTGGCAAATTACTCATTATGTTCTTCTTAACCAATGTTACGGTTGCGGTTTCCCTTTATTTGACCTAGGCAATCCACTTCATTTTGTAATCACTAAGGATAAAATAGTAGGATTACTAGACTCAATTTTTTCTGGTGTCCTTATTATTCATGTTACTGGGTGTATGATCATTACGTAAGCGATGAATGCGAGTATTGTGCATTAATCTAAAAGATTTGATTCATTAAAGTTTTATTTAATGAGGCTGATTAAAATAGGTACCACTTTATTGATAACTTCTTTAGTAATCTCTCTGGATTTCTCATTGTGAATAGTGATGGTAAGATATAAATAATGGTTATGATGATTGTGTCTTGTATAAAATAAATAATAATGTTAGTTTAAGGCTAATATTTCAGGGTAGCCCGTGAAATTAAAATTTTCTTACGTTTTTTGCAATTTGCAGGCTAGTATTAGAAGATTGGAACATAAATTATACTTAATTTAAACATACCCAAAAGATGCACATTCTGATTAATGTGGTGTCTCTCTATATAACCATTCAACGGATGGTTGGCCCAAACAACACTATCATGTGTGGACCCAGGGTAATACTCACTCGGCGGCGGCGACCTCTCGCGGCCGGCCCTGGTTCAAGCCATGGTCCGGAGCGAGGAGGCATGGGAAGCGGTCGCCTCCTTCTGCGAAGCAGTAATGCAAGCGAAGGAGGAGGCGGAGCGCGTGCGAGAGAGGGAAGCCCCTCGCTCCAGCCGCCGCAACAGGAGAAGACGCCCCGGGCGTCGGGAAACGCAGGGCGATTCCCGGCCACCGTAGGCGCGGGCCTGCGGATGGCGAGCTATGGTTGGCTCGCCGTCCGATAGCAACCAGGCCCGAGTCGACGGCGCGTCGTGTTCCACGCGCGCCTCAAAGAGCCGTCAGCAAAGAAGACGGGGCCCCATAGGGTCAGTGCCTGCTAGGGTTGCGGAATTTTTTCGAAAGAGTCACCGCGGCCCTGGAACGCAAAGGGCACAAGCAGGAACACGGGTGGGTTTTAGTCAGTAAGAGTCTGACACTCCCTTCCGCTCCGCCCAGAGCGGGAGAAGTCATTTGATGATTTCCCATCCAAAAAAAAAAAAAAAAGGGTAATACTCACTGGGTTGCGGAATTTGTTCGAAAGAGTCACCGCAGCCCTGGGACGCAAAGGGCACAAGAAGGATCACGGGTGGGTTTTAGTCAGTAAAAGTCTGACACTCCCTTCCGCTCCGCCCAGAGCGGGAGAAGTAATTTGATGATTTCCCATCCAAAAAAAAAGGCTAGTTGTATGTAGATGAAAATTTGATTTGCGACTGTAAGACGTACATATATTACAGAATTATAATAAAAAATCATCATATTATAACCCTCCAAGTTCATGTAACTGGAGGAACGAGTTGTTCAATGTTAAAATCATTTCTGGAGTTAGAAAGAAAAGAAGAACAAAGAAAACGAGTTTATTTGGCACAATCGAGACACACAAAATACACAACATAAAAACTTAATTCTAAAACAAGAAAAGAAATGCGTGTCCTGCGGCTGCGCCAAATAGGTTCAGTTCAGCATAATGCCAGACAACTTATTGCCTGACGCTGGTTTTCAACTGAACCTTCCTGAAGTGCACGGATGTAAATCAGCTCCGTGAGGTAGTCGATATTAAGATAAATATATAAGTGTTCTGTGTTATGTAGATATATAAGAGTATGTGGTAAATGATAAGTTGTTATGAATAAATAATAAATAAATACACTAAACAGTTGGAGCAAGAAACATAGACAAAAAAAAACATGATCTACTTCATTAAAAGTTTAACTGCACAGTGAAACGTCTCGGAGTGTAAACAGAAACCGGTTTTGCACGATTCCCTGCGCTATGAGACGGTGCATAGCACATTACATAATCACTTTGTTATTAGCAGCGGCGAGTGATAGATGTCTTGTGACTCAGAATAAAATATTTAAGTGTTGTTTTTAAAGTGCGATTATATCGTGCCAGTGCATTTCAAACGTTTCACAGAAGTGAAAACGCAGTGTCTAAAAGGATACTAACAGAAGGTGAGTGTCGTATCATATGGATACCTAATGGAATAATAAGAGAAACTACCTAGATAACCTACTTTTTTTTTTTTCCTTTTGTAGTTGCGGGTTGCAATATATGTATAATGTTTTCGTCGAGCCGCACATTCCTTGTCACTGCGAGAGGCTTGATGGTGATCTCGACACTGGACGCAAGTACTGAATTGCGAGTAGGCCAGGCATAAAGGGTGAGTGAAATCGTAAAGTGTGCAATGTAATTGTAACAAACAAGCAAGTAATAGAATAATATTTTAATTGATAGTATTGTTCACTCAACAGGCCTCCCACATTCGACGGAAAGCGGGTGTCGAGGGGACATGACAGCCAGCAGTCAGCGGTCGCCGCGCGCCGCGGTGGCGCCAGCACCAACGGAAAACCTAAGCCACCCACATATCTACTGTAGATATTTTTTATATATATATATCTTACTTCTTTTTTTTTTGTGCAACATGTTCCGCGAGCCGACACGAGTAGATTCGACGTCATATCAGTGAAACATTCAAATGCACCAGATCTAGTTCCCGTTGCGCACCTATTAAAGTTACATGAACTGGGGTTGTATTGATGGGGTTGAATTTTGATGATCATAATTCTATAACTACGTGCGTCTTACAGTCGCGAACAGTATTTGAATTAACATACAACAGCACTGTCCTGCAAAATGCAAAAAATCTAAGAAAATTAGAATTTCGCGGGCTGGTTGAAGCTTTCACCTTAAAAAAATTGTTGATTACAAATTTGACAACTTCATCTCTTGTGGTTTTTAATTTTTAGCTGATACTTACCAAAGACTTACTAAGAGAGACTTAAAAAGCTACTTTTTTATTATACATTAAACTATTATGGTTATTTTTTAAACTTATTGTAATTTAACAATCAAATTCAATTTTTGATAATCTTTAAGGACTTTGTAGACACTGCCTTTTCGGTTTCGTCAAGTTGTCCTCAAAATCACACATACATACATATAATCATTTTCATTTTAAAATAATTTCCCAAAAGTTCTGTAATTTATAATTTGGTATGCGAAAGTACGCAAGATTTTTTTTTTGTATGCATATTTTTCACACACAATGGTAACGAAATTGGTCGCAATATTTTTTGTGATTTTATTTTAAGCCTAACATACCAAGTAAAATAGTTTTTTTGAAGAATACTATTTGTTTTATTAGATAAAAATAAGTAAGACATCAAACAAATGTATTTTAATTTTCTTTTTCACATTTCAATTTGGTAGCGAAATGGATATTATTCTATGGCCCAAGTTAACTTTTCTATGTTTTTAGTCTGAAATCGCAGGATTTTAATATAATATAACATATTTTTAGATAACTTAATAGTTGTTTTATTATATGAAAAAATAAAATAATAAGAAAATCGCAATTGATTGTTACACTCAATATTAAGCCCTGCTGAAGAGTTGTGCATCAACAAAAGCGTTGTCCCATTTCGTGGAAGAATTATTTTCCGGCAATACCTTTCCTTAATCCCATACTTGTGTCGTTTTGCTTGTTAAACGACACAAGTATGGGATTAAGGAAATCAAATTGTGCACTGTTCCCGGGTATACGTACAAAGTCAACGTATATACGCAATACGCAAAACAATGAAACCACAAACAATAACCCATCTAATGTGGTCATGGAGTTATGCAGTGACCTCTTCAATAAAGGTCATACACTCTATACAGATAATTGGTACACCAGTTTAGATTTGGCTCGAAAACTCTTAGAGAAGAAAACCCACTTAGTAGGCATGTTAATAAAAAACAGGAAACATCTACCAAAGAGAGTTATTTCCACTAAGCTCAAAAAGGGCATATACATATAGCTAAAGAAAGCACAGACGGTATAACTGTCATGAAATGGCGAGACAAGAGGGAAGTTCTTGTTTTATCGACAAAGAACTCTACGGGATTCCATACAGTAACAAATCGTGGAAAAATAGTTTCAAAACCCAAAATTGTATGTAATTGTAATAGAGAAAAAGGGGCCGTTGATTTGTTGGACCAAATGGCTGCCTATTCTACACCTTTGCGTAAGTCGGTTAAATGGTACAAGAAACTGGCGATAATCTTCTTTTAAATACTGCTATCGGTAATGCTTTGACGTTGTATAAAAATGTAACAAAAAAGCATTCAAATCGTAGATTTCAGAAAACAGTTATTGGAGCATCTATGTATGTCAGAAACTACAAGAACCTGAAGTTCTAGTAAGACCGAGAAGAATAAAACATGTTTTATCAAAAAGAGATGGTATGGTAAGAGCAGCTAGAAGAACTTGTCGTCAGTTCTGTAAAGAGATAGCTTCAACCATGTGTAGCAAAATTGCTAAAAATAAGTCACAAGAGGTGATAGTGTGAACAGTGATCACTATCACTATGTCCCTCCAAATCATCACTTTGCTTGCCTGTTTCAATAAACTTCACTAATAATATGATTTTTTTTTCTATTTTAATATTTTCTAGGTCATATAATTGTTAGCCATTTTTATACATAAATAAATACAAGAAAAATTATACATTTCTTTGTTCTGTTTTAGGGCACCCCTAACATCTCCTTAGAAATTCGCTGTAATTTTTAATCTATTCTAAATATTAAAAAACCAAGTGTTTTGGTCGTTGCACAGGGCCACGCGGGACACATCTCTACCATTTTCATTCAATATTAATGCCCCGTGGCTTGTAATCATCGTTTGATGTGAACACCTCGCTCCGGTCACGGGTATCCAGAAAGACTAAAGAATTTAATAGGTTATATCACATACCTGTTAATGGACAGCATATTCGTGTGTGTAAATCATATTTTAAAGACATTTTTCAAATATCAGATGGACAGTTGACACGAGTTCTAAAGAATAAAGCACTCGGTGAAACACCTCCCAATGATAAGAGAGGCAAAAAAAATTCCAAAGAAAACTCCTGAAGGGAAAATAACTGAAGTCAATGATTTTATTAATACTTTTCCTAAATATGATTCACACTACACAAGGCATAAAAGTGAGACTAGACAGTACTTACTTCCTTATTTGAACTTAACAATAATGTGTACTGAATATAAAAAGGAGGTTCGCGAACCAGTTTCTATATATATTTTTGAAAAAATATCTAATGAAAATTTTAACCTCTCGTTTCATTATAGCAGATTCATGTAATTATGATGTGACAGTTTTAAAATAAAAATAGATGCTTGTAACAGTAATGAACCCTCAAAAAAGTTTGAACTTACAATAGCAAAAAATCTTCATCTAAGAAAAGCAGAATCTGCATTATAATATGTAAAATGGGATACCTTATATGCCAAACAGAACAATGACACTACTGTGATAATCTTTGATTTGATGAAGACGCTTCCAACACCAATCATCTCATCTGGCTTTTGTTATTATCGTCAATTGTGGACATATTATACCTCCCATTTCGTCCTTTAACAATCCTGCAATCTTTTTATTGATAATTGGTCATTTAAACTCATTATTATAGTCGTTATTGCTGGTTTCAAAATATTTTAGAAAATGTTAGAAAGAGCCGAGGAAACATAACCCTAAGTGATGTATCCGAAGAGAACATCAGTGAGATAGAGAAGAAAATCCCAAAGAGCTTGCATCCATTCAGAGGGACTCTAGAAGTCCATCAAGTATTGTGCACAAAGCTTGAGCTCGTAGCTACAAAGAGTGATTATGGTAATGCAATATTCGCAAATATTACTAACACGATGCAGGCATCCACATCAACTGTAGACAATATTTGTTTTGCTGGACCTTCTAACACAAAGATTTTATCTAATAAAAGAATAATAATAACAAAAAAAATTAAAAGTAATCTTATAAGTAGTTGTAGTATGTGTTTCAAATACTCAGTGTTTCAAAGGAGAGAGGAGATAGAAAGTTTGGATTTATTAATTGGTCTTTCAAATAATTCTATAAATTGATCCTCGGCATGTCACATTCAAGATGCGCTAGCTTTAAAATCTCTCACATCCGTAGAGCTCAATTTTGAAGATTTAGAAAGTATTCAAGACAATGTTTTTTGATGAAACTCCAGCATTGGCACATATGTGATCCAGACAAAATATTAGCAAGTTTGTTAAAGATCCCAAGAGCAACTTTGGAGAGGCTAATGAATAAAGCGAGAGAATTGCTAAGCAATAATTTTGTGCCGCAGCATTTAGGCCTTAACCATATCAATAAGGATCAATTGTGCGAAAGAACTCTGACAATTCCCCGAGGGTTATTTGGGAATCACAATGGTGTTAATAAACCAGTAATTATTTGTGATGGAACATATATGTATATACGTATAGAAAAACAGTAATTATATGTACCAAAAGGAGACATATATACCAAAAGAACACATATATTAAATGCCTACATAAGTATAGGAATTTAATTAGACCATTTTTAATAGTTTGTACCGATGGGTATATAATTAATCAAAATTTGGGCCCCTATCCAGCTACAAAATCAGATGCAGTCATAATGAAACAAGAATTTTAAGATGGAACAGTTATGAGATTTTTTTTTGAGGCTGACGATGCTTTCGTGCTGGATAGGGGATTTAGGGACGCCTTGCCCTTACTTAACACATATGGTTATCGTACATAATTATGTACCCGCAACATTAGAACAGGATGAAACACAGTAGATGCAAATAAGTCAAGGGCAGTCACTATTTGCCGTTGGGTCATAGAAGTTGTGAATGGAAGATTTAAAAGGGATTTTAAACTATTATGACAGGATTTTTTTTTTATCGTGCAAGCAAACATTCAATGGAAGATTTCAAAGTGGCTGCCGCACTTATAAATTCATTTCATCCTGTTTTAACTGACCGGGATGACGCTGAGGAAATTCTGAAAATTATTAATCAAAATATGTACATAGAAAATAGATTGATTGATTGTGATTGTATTGTTGATTTGTTTTATTTTTTATTATAACTGATTTTAATTTCTCTAGGAACGTACCAAATAAAGCAGGCATGTTCCTATTACGGGGAACATGTAAGGGCAGATGGCTCCTATGTAATAGAAGTGTGCAGAGAGGTTGATAATTACCTAATAAGAGAGCTGTCTACTTCTAATACTACATCTTTATGTAGAGCAAAAATACAATCAAAACATATTAGCAGAAAGGTTTATTTTATTTACATTTTAGTAGACAGCTCTCTAATTGGAAGGCAAGCAATCTTACAATATTATTGTAATCGTATTGTTGGCAGGCGTACAATAGGGTGTTGCGCACACATGTCCATAATATGGTATTTGAGTTGGTCTAGGTATCAAGACCACATATCACCTCCTGCACACTTTCTTGATAACACTAGTTTACAAAATTTAACTTTTTGTCTGTTGCCGCGAATTTTATGGTTGATAATGTTCACTTATGACTTGTTTTTGTCAAATCTACCCTCAAAAATTTTTGAGCAGCTCGAGTTACTTTGTTTTTGATTTTTATCATTTAAGCGTATATATTAATCGATAACAGGCTTATTTTATTGTGTTCAGATTGGTATCTGAAGTCTTTGCGTCATGAGTAGTTCAAGGAGACGTTGTTTAAACAATCCAGATCATTTTTGCTATATATGTGGAGAATATGTGTTTAACGATTGTAGAAAAGTTATATCAGAGTTGGTGAAAAATACCTATTTTGAGTATCTTGGGATGCTCTTGGATAAAAATGAGAAGTCTTGGGCCCCTAATTGTGTTTGTAAATCGTGTGTGGAATATTTAAGATTATGGAAAAGTGGTAAAAGAAGTGCCTTTAAATTTGGAACACCGGCTATTTGGCGAGAGCCATGAAATCATCTCGAAGACTGTTATTTTTGTAGCGTGAACGTAAACGGTTCAAACACTAAAAATCGAGCTAAATGGCAATACTCAAGTACTAGTTGTGTTCAATGTCCAGTGCAGCGTTCGCCTGACTCTTCAGTGCCTATAAATATATCTGAACCCCTACAACAAGACATTGAAGGACCAAGCTAATCACAAAATGATGCTGATTTTGAAGGTATATCAATGAGCCAAAATGCTTTTCCCAAAATGAGTTAGATGATCTTGTAAGGGATTTAAATCTTTCTAAACAAGCTTCAGAATTATTAGCATCAAAATTCTATGACTGAGTTGGAACTAAAGGCTTGGACAGTTTTCGTCTCTGTGATGCAGAATTTTCTCGGAAATAAAAAATTTGAAAATTTAATTGAACTTGTAGAAGACCTTCTGCTACAATATTAGCATAAAACTCCACTTCCTCCATAGTAACCTGGACAGTTTTCCGGAAAATTTAGGAGATATGAGCGAAGATCAGGACTTACGCGTCATGGAAGAGCGCTATCAGGGTTTTTGGGATACGAATATAATGTCTGACTATTGTTGGTCTCTGATACGTCATTTTCCAAAGTCTACACATCAGAGAAGAGCTTTAAAACGAAGTTCTTTAGAACTCAATGATGAATTATTTTTTTAAATGAAGTTTTTCGTAGTAAATACATGTTTTTTCTGTTTTATAGCTACATAGCTGAAACTCAGAAACTAGAGCTGATAAAAATCTTCTAATTATATTTTTGAAAATAGCATATCATATGTAGTCAGCAACAGCTAAAATTTCTTCGGCAACAGATATACTGTAAACTAGTGTAATATATTAGTTGTTTATGAAGAGGAATAAATGACAAAATAAATGAAATATAGAAAAACTGTTCGTTTTTATTTTCAGTCCCAATAGGCACCTAATTGTTTTATATAATGTACATTATAGACTTTTAAACTCTTAGCCAGACCATTGCAAACACAATATGATAAAACTAATTAATACAAATGTTTGCAGGCAATTAATCTTTGACATTGTTGCACAGTGTTTTATTATTGAACACATGATCTAGGTAGATACATACTACAAAAATATCAGGTTTCGGTTATAATCACACGTAAAACGAATTACCAGTAACTATAACTTTATAACAAACCAGCTAAATAAGAATGGTTTCTGATTTAACTGTATAGTTGCTTGACACTTCAATTCAATCAATTTTTCTAACCTCACTTTAGCCATAAATTCAAATTTCTCAGAATACACACTGTCAATTTCATTGAAATTATGTGACAGTATACTAAGTGTGTTATCTTAAAAAATAACACCAATTTCCTGACTGTAACACGTAGGCCCCGAGATATAGGGAAAATGAGTTATCTCCTTTGCAAATCAAACTGGAGAAATTGCTGCTAATGGTTTCAAAGTTGATGGCATATATCCGTTTAATCGAAATTTATTTACTCAAAACGATTACATGGCCGCTGCTGAGAAATTTGTTGAGACAGAGCCAGAGCCAGTCTGGTAGTAGGACAGAAAGTCAAATCCCTTGAGTAGGACCGAAAGACCAGGGATGTTGCGAACATTCGCATCCGCATCCGCAAATGCGGAACTTCCGCATAGACTTAGACATCTGCATCCGCATTAATCAATGCGGATATTCATGCGGATGTAAATATCATGCAAGTAGCGACAAAAAAGAAATTGGGCGGGCCCAACGGTTGGCGCGTGCCGGTCGCACGTGACAATGACCAATGGGAGCGAAGAAATTAGTGACAAGTTTCGACACGTTTGTTGTGGTTGTTTCTTGTGAATAAATCATTACGTGTTTGTTTGCGCTGTGAACTACTTATCGTATAAATATATATTTAAATGTTGTTGTGATACAGTGATCATTGTGTGTACCTAAAGTTTACAAAATAAGTGTTTATGGGTAAACTTTAAATTAGACTAATATAAGATCGCAAGGTAAATTTTATTACATTACACTGGTAATACGTTTTATTGTAGGTAAAAATATCATTTTATGACCAAAATTATTTATTTTTCAGTTTGGCACCCGTTATTGATATATTATCAAACTAGTTTCTTAACAATGTCACCACCGACCTAAACTTATATATGGAATTATTTTGAACCAAATATAGAGGACCAGGATAAAGCTAATTGTAAAATATGCAATAAAAGCTACTCTCGCAAGGGTAATGTCGATGCACTCAAAAGAGTTTTCTGCATTTGAGAACATTAGTAAAGCACAAAAATTACAGAAGATTAAATTAAATCTGACGCAGGTAAGTTTCATCATTTTTTTTACTTTTAATTAATTTATATTTACTTGAGGCGTTGTTTATAATAAAGGCATAATTTTAGCAAGGTTGTGGTTTAGGCGATGTTTTTACTCAATGTTATCGTTAGTTGCGGTCAGATAGCTCCGTCACTTGTAAAAAGACTTACAGAATTCATTTATCTATTTATTTATTTTTATTGAAATCGGTTTCAATATAAAATAACATACACAAATATTTGAAAATGAAAATAATATATCTAGTTTTAATTTCTAGTTTTATATTCGCGGAAATTAAAACTAGATATATTATTTTCATTTTCAAATTTAAAATGGATTTCCGCAAAGTAACGCCTGACTCAATCAATACACAAATATGATTTATTACACAAATAACACATAAGGAAAACAAATAGTACAATTGAGACTTTAATGTAATACATTTTTTTAATATTGTTTAGTCTAGAAATTCATCATATTTTCATTTTTTATAAAATTATGATCTATTAGTAATTCCTGGTAGTGCTGTGTCCTTTTAGCATTTCGTTATTAATAGATGTCTTGATTCTGAAGGTTCATCTTCTTAATTTAACATAACATTGACAATTATCATGTCTTTTTTACGTTTAATTTCCAAATTCTTGATCTGTAATAACTAATCATTAAAAAGTCCGGTTAGTTTTGCGCATGACATTTGATTTCGAAAGGTATTAACAAAAGTATATAAATACGTTTTTTTTTATTTCAAAAATTAAATACGTCCGCACTTGTTCATTACTTTTAGGTAAATAAACTTAAAAGATAGACATACTGTCGCGGACATTTTTTTAGATCATTTTAAGAGGAATAATTCTTTCCTACAATTTTTTTTGGTATCTTGAACCGTTTTCGCAGCGCACGCAACGGAAGCTCTCAAAGATGAATAATTTTCCCCGTTTTTTCCACATTTTCCATTTTTTCTTCGCTCCTATTACTCGCAGCGTGATGTTATTTAGCCTAAAGCCTTCCTCAATAAATGGTCTATTCAACCCAAAAAGAATTTTTCAATTCGAACCAGTAGTTCCTGAGATTAGCGCGTTCAAACAAACAAACTCTTCAGCTTTATAATATTAAGTATAGATTTGTTGGATATGGCAGTAATACATTTCTGGCACGTTTATAAAGACTTGAAAGGTACTGAAGCAACTTCATCAGTTCTGAATTTGTGTCAATATAGACTGACTAATATAAATAATGCATCTGAACTCTGTACCAAACGAGGAACGCCCATCTCCAAAAACAGCGTTGAAATGGTAATACAAGCCATGAAAAGAAGAGAGCCAGTTCAGCATGTTTCATCTAAAGATACAAGGAAAGATAATGTAGGTCACTGGCCTGATGATTGCGCCCGTAGTAAATGCAAAATGCCAAATGGTGCAAGGGATACACATAAAGCGTGAGAAGTTTGGAGTCACCCTTTGCCTTACTAAATCTAGGAATTGTTAAAAAAAAATCACATTTAATTATCTCTAATAGATGCATAGTGTTGAGTATATTTATGCAACAGTTTTATTTTTATAGGTTTTTTTTTAAATAAAACAACCGTTGCATAAATAAACTTTTCCCATTTTTTATTTATATTGTTATTTTTCCCTGCATAAGCATGTACAATACCCCTTTATAGGTTATTGTACTCATCACTATGAACAACTTTTACTATGGGACACGTGTCTACACGTGTTTCGCCTCTCCGCGACTGACAGTCAGTCGCAACTCAACGGTCAGCGTGACAACACGTCCCCTGAGGACGCCTCGTGGAGAGGCGAAACACGTGTCGGTATTGGTGTTGGGTTTTGCTTTGCCTTCCTGCATGTGCATAAAATCCATGCATTTGCCTTGTAATCTTGCATTTGCATAATATAGTGGGCGGGAGGGAGGTGCATACCTGCAACCCACAAATATTCGCGGAAATTAAAACTAAATATATATCGTGGATTGATGGCGCTAGGGTGCGACGGACAGCGCCATCTAACATTTAGTTTTGAATTAATAATATCGTCACCGGAAACGCAAGCGGCATCCCACCGCTTGGACACGATCGTCGGTAGAGGGGATGCAGCGAGGACTGGAGGGAAGACTGAGTGGTGCGCCAGTCTACCTCGGACAGCCTTAGCATACGCTCGGTACCAACGCACGTGTTTGTTTACTTGTAAAAGTCGTTATCAAAATAAAATTATTCTGATTCAAATTATCTTTTGTTCGAGTACCCAAGTCAGTGCCCACATCTACTAAAACTATGTCGGATCGTGATGAAGACCCGATGTTTCGCATCTCGGCCACCCATGATGCGACATCAGAACTGGGATCCACTCGAGCTGAAGAAACTCAAGAAGTTTTGCAGAACGAGGCCATGACGTCACGGTGTGACGAGAATTTACTTCGTACGCTGCTGGCTGCTCAAAACCAGAATATGATGTCTCTGATTGAAGCCATCAAGGGCCCGGCAGGTACCAAGCATATTTCTCTGCCTGAATTTGACCCGGATAAGCCGGATGTAGACGCACGTGCCTGGTGTACTACAGCGGATCTGTGCCTATCGGAAGTATCGCTTCAAGGAAGTACTCTGATCATCACCTTGAGCAAGGCTCTGAAAGGCACTGCTTCACGTTGGCTGGCGCAAGTATCGTTTGCGGGTATGACGTGGTGTGACTTCAAGAACTTGTTTTTGTCCCGTTACGATTGCTTGGACACACCAGCCGCCACTCTTGTCAAAATGATGAATAGCAAGCCCAAGGAAGATGAATGCTATGCTGCGTACGCTGCCCGGTTGTTGTCTACCCTCACATCACGCTGGCAAAACATGAGTGCTGAGCAGATAGCCATATCCACTGTGCTTGCTCATATGGCACAATTTGATGGGTGTATACAGAGATTGGCGTTTACTACCGATGTGAGCAACAGAAACAAGCTTCAGTGTGAACTTCAAGCGTTTTCGTTTTTGAAAAGGAAATCTTCGATGGGTAACTCAATCAACGCTGCTCCCGAGTTCAAGAGATCGAAGTTTCAGCCGTCGGCGCTGAAATGTCACAACTGTGGTAAAATAGGTCACCGTGCCTCTGATTGCCGTTCCAGAAGTGAAGTGAAAGGCAAGGCAACCAATGCTGCCACTACAGCGTCAAGTTCTTCAGGACCTAAGCAGCGGCCGGACATCATCTGTTTCCGATGCGGCAACGCCGGACATTTTGCTACGAAATGTCCACGTAGCAGCAGTGGAGGCGCTGGCGCGGTTGGAGGCCCCAGTAGTTCCGGGGCAGCATCTGCAGCAGCGGCGAGCAACGAGAGGCGGGTTGAAGTTTGCTATGTTAGCAATCCCAGCGGTACGCTGATGAACACTGGTGAGTCATATCCATTTTATTATGATTCTGGTGCCGAATGCTCTCTCATCAAAGACTGTGTTGCGTCAAAGCTTAGTGGCAAACGTGTAAATAACATTGTAAATTTGACAGGTATCGGCCATGGTAGTGTGCAAAGTACTCTACAAATTTTATCTGAGGTTATGATTAACGATTTACGATTAGAGATATTATTTCATGTTGTACCGAATAGTTGCCTTAAAAATGATATTTTAATTGGTCGTGAGATTTTGGATCAGGGACTTAACGTTAGTATGACGTCCGATAGTATTGTTTTGTGTCGTGATAAGGTTGTCAGGTTATGTGACGTTTCAAATAAGCTTGGAAATAAAATCTCAAATTAATTTCGACAAAGTTGAAACAGACATTCCGCAAGAATTTCGTTCTCAATTAGTTAATCTTTTGTCAGAATATTCTTCTTCGTTTTCTAGTGGTGTTTCTAGATCCCGGGTAGCAACAGGACAGTTGCAAATTAGGCTTGTAGATCCTAGCCGTACAGTTAATCGACGTCCTTATAGGCTTAGTGCTAGCGAACGCGAAGTTGTTACTGCTAAAGTTCGTGAATTAGAGGAAGCAGGTATTATAAAGCCGAGTTGTTCACCTTTTTCTAGCCCAGTTTTGCTTGTTAAGAAGAAGGATGGTTCAGATCGTATGTGTGTTGACTACAGGGAGCTGAACGAAAACACTGTGTCGGATAGGTTTCCACTGCCGTTGATAGAAGATCTTGTATCTAGGTTAGGTGGTGCTAAATGGTTCACGTGCCTTGATATGTTATCAGGCTACCATCAAATTCCAGTTCATCCTGAATCAATAGAGCGTACTGCATTTGTTACACCTGATGGGCAGTGGGAATATTTGACAATGCCGTTTGGTTTAAAAAATGCGAGCTCAGTTTATCAGCGTGCAGTGATGAAAGCCTTAGGGGACCTTGCTCATAGCTATGCTGTAACGTACGTCGACGATATTTTAATAATAGGATCATGTGTAGAGGATAGTTTAGTTCGTCTTCGCACTGTACTCGATAAATTGACAAAAGCTGGTTTTTCCCTGAATTTTATTAAGTGTTCATTTCTTAAGCGACGGGTTGAATACTTAGGCTTTGTTATTGAGGATGGCCAAATCAGACCGAACCCAAATAAAATAGCAGCTTTGTCTAGGCTTCCCCCACCTAAAACCATCACTCAGCTGAGACAGTTCATAGGATTGGCCACGTATTTTAGACAATTTGTGCCACAGTTCTCAAAAACGATGGCTCCTCTATTTCGTTTAACTAGTGGCAAGAATAGGGCCATTAGTTGGGAACCTAGTCATGAGGCCATTCGTCAAAAAATAATTTCCTACTTAACCAGTGAGCCAGTTCTAACGATATTCGACCCTGTGCATCCAATTGAGTTACACACCGATGCCAGTGCTGAAGGATATGGTGCCATTTTTATTCAAAAGATTAGTGGGAAACAACATGTAGTTGCTTACTATAGTCGTCGTACGTCTCCAGCTGAATCGAAGTTTCATTCATTCGAATTGGAAACGTTAGCAGTTTTCAATGCCATAAAGCATTTTCGACACTATTTATTAGGTCGGAAGTTTACCGTTGTGACAGACTGTAGTTCTGTTAAAGCCTCGAAAAATAAAACCGACTTGTCTCCACGAGTTCATCGTTGGTGGGCCTACATGCAATCATTTGATTTTGATATTGTTTATCGTGAAGGCAGTAGGATGAGCCATGTGGACTTTCTTTCTAGAAATCCTCTTCCAATACCAAAAGTTTTCACACGTGTAGAGCAAAAGCGTGTCGATTTAGCAGAGCTTTCTAGTAACTGGTTGCAAGCTGAACAGGAAAAGGACGAAGAGATCAGTAAGATTGTGTCTGATCTTCGTAATGAAGTTTTTCCTGAGGAAACTCGCAAAACTTACGAAATTCGTAAAAATATCCTATACCGGAAAATTCAGCGCAACGGTCATACTCGTTGTCTGCCTATTGTACCAAGATCTCTTAGGTGGTCAGTGATAAATAACATCCATGAGTCTGTCATGCATTTGGGATGGGAGAAAACTCTCGAAAAGATTTACGAACACTATTGGTTTGAAGGTATGTCAAAATATGTGAGAAAATTTGTAGACAATTGTATCACTTGCAAAATAGCGAAGCCCCACTCTGGTAAAGTTCAAGCAGAACTTCACCCAATTCCCAAGTTCAATATTCCATGGCACACAGTTCACATTTACGCTTCTGGTAAACTGTCTGGTAAGAATGACATCAAGGAGTACGTGTTCGTCATCATAGATGCTTTTACCAAATTTGTGTTGCTCCGTCATTCGCTTAACATCGACACTAACAGTAGTATTTGTGCTATTAAGTTCTGTATAGCGTTGTTCGGTACGCCAAAACGTGTAATAGCTGATCAAGGTCGTTGTTTTGCAAGCAAAGAATTCTCCAATTTCTGTACCTCTAACAACATAGAGTTGCACTTGATAGCTACTGGAGGCAGTCGTGCAAACGGTCAGGTCGAAAGGGTAATGAGTACCCTCAAGAGTATGTTGACAGCTGTAGAGACTAGTCGTGACCGCTCTTGGCAGGACGCATTAGGAGAGGTTCAGTTGGCTATGAACTCTACTATTAATAGGGTGACTAAATCTACCCCTCTCGAGTTGATGATAGGACGGGTAGCACGGCCGCTTGGTTTAGTGACCGCTGATGATGATGTGACAGAGGTTAATTTAGATGAGATTAGAGAGCAAGCGACACAGAATATTGTGAAAAATGCAAATTATGATAAAAATCGATTTGATCAAAATAAGGCTCAGGTGTCTAGGTTGGCTATTAATGATTATGTTTTGATTGAAAATGAGGAAAGGAATCAAACAAAATTGGATCCTAAATTCAAAGGCCCATTGAAGATTATTGATGTGTTAGACGGGGATAGATACCTACTAAAGGCACTTGACTCTAAGCGAACATACAAATACCCCCATGATCGTGTCAGGAAAATCCCCGATCACCAAGTTCCTCGAGAATTGGATGTCATAGTTGATGACAGTGATAGCGAAACCAAATCTGATTGAGAATGGCTTGTATACTCATACTCGGAACTGTAGACCGCACCTCATAAGTGACATGTGGCGATGGGTCTAAGGAATCGTTGGTGCGATTTCAGTCTGTGTTTGGACCGCACCTCATGAGTAACATGTGGCGATGGGTCTGTAAGGAATCGTTGGTGCGATTTCTGTCTGTGTTGGTGCACAGATTGTACGGAAAGTTAATGAGTTGAGTATGCATTGCTTATGAATTATGGTAAAGAAAACAGAATTGTTGGAATTACCTTGTTTAGTCTTTTTAACTTGGTGGTTGGATCTTTTCTAATGATTGTTATTGTGCAGGGAGCACTGTGTACGTAAGCTTAATTACGAGGCATTATTTTTGTAATTATGAAAGTTGATTATTGTACTTAGATTTAGATGAAATAAAGTACCTACTAATGAGAATCGGACAACTTTGTTTTTATTGGCAGGACAGCCGAGCTAATTTACTCTCTGAGCATATTTTATCCACAGGTACTACACCCGAGGACGGGTGCTAGTCAGGGATGGCCGTATCGTGGATTGATGGCGCTAGGGTGCGACGGACAGCGCCATCTAACATTTAGTTTTGAATTAATAATATCGTCACCGGAAACGCAAGCGGCATCCCACCGCTTGGACACGATCGTCGGTAGAGGGGATGCAGCGAGGACTGGAGGGAAGACTGAGTGGTGCGCCAGTCTACCTCGGACAGCCTTAGCATACGCTCGGTACCAACGCACGTGTTTGTTTACTTGTAAAAGTCGTTATCAAAATAAAATTATTCTGATTCAAATTATCTTTTGTTCGAGTACCCAAGTCAGTGCCCACATCTACTAACTATGTCGGATCGTGATGAAGACCCGATGTTTCGCATCTCGGCCACCCATGATGCGACATATATTATTTTCATTTTCAAATTTCAAATTGTTCTGTTATTGAAAGTAGCAACTCCGGAAATACGATAACTAAATCAAAAATTACGATGATTCTGACCTTTATGCTAAACTTCTTGCCACAAAATCAAGAAAATTTCCAGAAAATTAAAGAGAAGAAATAATGTTAGAAATTGATAGTATGTTGATGAACAGACGTCGAAATAC
This sequence comes from Hecatera dysodea, assembly GCA_905332915.2. NCBI lineage: Eukaryota > Metazoa > Arthropoda > Insecta > Lepidoptera > Noctuidae > Hecatera > Hecatera dysodea. The sequence goes on along the minus strand of HG995290.1, from coordinate 1,889,290 downwards.
TCAAAATGCTGTCACTAATCCATACATGTATATCAATCGTCCATCCTCGTCACAAAGTTCTTACCCGTCTGAATCGTCAGGCTTATCTTCACCTTACAACCGGTCTCACTCAGCACCGTCTAACCTTTCAACTTATGCTACTGTTACTAATCAATCTCCGCATGACCCCCATTCAGTGCACTATGTTCTAAAAAAACCACAAACTCAACGAATTTAGATAATTTCTAATGACACCATACTTTCACAATCATACTCATCACAGTCTTCATCTGCCCAAATCCAACAAGAATTATCTCCAGAAGAATCTGTTGAACTCTATTTACCAGAATCTGATGATATAATTTATCAGGCGTATGAAAATTCATAAAACCATACTTAAGGGGGATGCGCCGACCATGCCTGCGAAATTCAAGTTTTCCATTTTTTTTTTGTTTTTTTGTAAGTCGGTATCAGATCGCATGCTGATAATTGATTGATTTGCGGCCTGAATTTGAATTTAACGTTTTTTGTTATTATAAGTACAATTACTATAAAAATTAAAATAAATTATTCATTAAAAAAATAATTTACATTAATTTTACTTACCTTAATCATATCCTTCAGAACATCATTGAGTGCCATACAGACTTCAATTATTATACGTGAGATAAGCGAACTTGAAATTTTAAATAGATAATCTAAGCTTCTATAATCGTCTCCACTAGGTAAAAATCTCAACGTCACTGCAAGTCGTATTTTTGTTGGTATATTCTGTCCAGGTAGTATCTTGCTTAGAAATCATCGGAGAAATTTTTTGTAAGAGGTACTCAAAATCAGTGCATGATATTCGTACGAAATTATCGGACTCCCCAGATGGTTCTGCAAGAAGGTCGACAAGCTATTGGTTTATAAGAACGGAGTAGGAACGAACCGCGGGAAAGGTTGCACAATACCTTATCTGGAAGCCGGCGATCCCTGGAGCGACGACAGGTAGGTAGTTTGAAGAGGTTCCTCAGGTTTTTCTGATTTTAAACACACTGAGAGGCACGCGCGACACGACACGAATTTGCCCGGAACGCCATCTTGTTTTTCTTCGAAACGAAGACGCTTGATTAGATCGCCAACCGATGTTGCCGTCTCACTCACACGCGGACGAAAGTAATGTTCGGGAGGGGGATGGGGATATAGGAAATTGCAAATCACTCAATTTATCGATATAATATTGCCAGCGTACAAAAAAAAAAGGTGAAACGTAGAATTATTGTGATTGTAGTCGAAATCAGCGCAAACACATGGTCTCCCTAAAAATATGGAATTCAATATGAATATATATGTAGTTAGTATGAACTAGTATTGTATTTATTGGTAGAATAGAACGATAAAAAATTAAATGTGCCTTATATCAGTAACAATAATTCAATTATGATAACATGCAGATAGTTATAATCACTATACATGGTGCCCACCAATTAGGTGCACAAACGAAAGGGGTTGAAACTAGACCCAAATTTATCGAAAAATAAAGAACCTTTGATTAAAATAAAACTATACCTTTAGTTTTTTTTTTATAAGTAAAGCATCATACATTTTAAGAAAACTAAATAAATTGTACCAAACAACCGTCATTTACCTCGTTCTATTCTGATGAATAGTCAACATCTATAGTATCTGTACTTTAAATACTGCAGATCCTATCATATTGTACTCTTAAAAACTTACGTTTTAGGTATTTTATGCCTTTTATCCATTGTAACATCTCATTATGTTCACATGATTTATCTTTGACTTTTAGATTATCTTCACAGTTACATATACTGAAATTAATGAAGTGCTTGTATTAGTAGTGGAATTCGTTATTTAATGCTTTAGGCGCTGATTCTAAACGATTTCACTGGATATAAAATCACCTTTTAATATTTTTGTTGTTTATTTTTATTGTTGTGACTTTCTACGTCAGAATTTGTCAAGCTGTAACTTTTTTCTTTATGTAGGTAATTGCGCTATAGCTTTACTAAAAAGGTTTAACTGATTTTAAATACTAAAATTCACTTTATATTTGTGTTTAATTGATTAATATAAGATGTTAAGCTATATTCTGTTTTCCTTCTGTATAGCTATGTTATAAACTGTATTTCTAAAATTCTTATGAACGCTCTCAGACTTAGATTATTTGTAAACGGAATACTGGTCATAAATCTCACTGGCACTCTAACTGAATGGAATTTTGAATTGTTCCGGAAGAAAGAAGATACGTTTTTTAATATTGAAAGGGAGAAGGTGAGTTTTGACGGGGGAGAACAGGTGGAGGAGCCGGGATGGAAGGTATTTGCAGGGCTCAACTGAAGTCCATCCGAAGAAATCCATCACCGAGCGTTACTACAGGGTTCAAATAAGAACCACCACCGGAGTTCGCACCGCGGAAGCACTGGAGCCCGCGTGCAGGCCTTACTGGGGGGCCTCGCCTTCGGACCTGCTGCCTGGCCTCTCTGGCGGGGAGCCCAGAGGCTGTTCCAAGTTTGTGTCAGTGTTGTGTTCCTTATGGAGAGCGATAGGTAGGCGGTAGCTAGAGACAGTGTTAAGGTTTTAGTTTTAGTCATCTGCTCTTCCTTAATATATTAGTACGACTTATTTCCTCTCTTTTATTTAACTGTGAGGGAAAAACGTTACAGTTTGGCGCCCACGTAAAATTATAGCTAGCCTAGCGATTTTTTCAAAATTCTAAAAAAATACTTCATCTAGTATATCTATATCTTTGGTATAATATTTTGGCATAAACTCTTTTTTTTTTCTCTTGTTAGTTTCCTAGATAGGTTACTATAGACTATAGGTTGTAACTTCTAAGTGACTTACTAAAACTGACCCTCTTTATTATAACTAATATTCCCTTTCACTTCCCTCTTTTTTGCTCTTTAAGACGTTTTTATGTTTTCTTATGGGAGTGACTTACTCAACTTACTGAATCGATTTTTTATATGCCCTCTCACTTCCCTCTTATAATCCTTAACTTATTGGAGGACTTTGTGTTTATAGGAGTGACTTTAACTTACTCAGTTGACTTATAGTATTATCATACCCTCTCACTTCCCTCTTTACTCTCTTTGGATTTTTATGGGAGTGACTCATGCTAACTTAACTTACATATTGTATTGATTTTCCCTCTTGATTTGACTTTTGAATTTTTTTTGCTCACAACCTAGAACACTCATTTGTTTTAGATGTGGCTTTAAAGATGTTAAATCAACCAATTGTCCCAACTGCAAAAAAATAAGAACTCAAAAAAACTAAATGATGACTTGGGTAATAAAAACTTTCATCAATCAGACTGGTATGATTGGTTACAAACCATAAAAAAAATTCTTTTCTTGTTGTAAAATAATTTCATTATACAATAATGAAAAAGATTTTAACCGTCCTTTCATTGATATTACAATCAATAACAAAGTATTTTCCGGCTTACTAGATAGTGGTAGTTCTATTACAATACTAGGTAATAATTCCCACTTGGAAATTTTGAAATTAGGCTTCACCTTATCCAAGCCTCGTTCAATGACTATTACTACTGCCAGTAAGCATATAAGTAAATCTCTTGGCTCCATTGATATTCCGATTAGTTACAATAATCAAACTCATCTAATCGAAGCTTTTGTTTTTCCAAATATATCTCCTATTATTTTAGGAGTTGATGTTTGGAAAAAGTTTAACCTTGTCCCTCACATACTTTCTTCGGCTTTCAAACCAGTGACTAAATGTTCAGTAGTTACTGAAACTACTAAACATGTACTCCCTTATGATTATCTCTCATCAGAGCAAAAAACTATTGCTGATGACATGATTAATCGTTTTAAAGCTACATCGTTTGAAAGTAGAGGTGTACTTGGCCGCACTCATCTTATTAGTCATCATATTGATACTGGTGACACTCCAACAATTAAACAACGGTGCTATCGACTTTCTCCTGAAAAGCAAAAAACTCTCATTAAAGAAGTTTATAATTATATAAATAAATTCATCCTTAGTATTATACTCATGACTCATATCTATCTTTTCCCTTCTTCTAACTATAGAGTTGTTTTCGCTTATATGAACTCTATTAGTTTCCAGTATTAGTTTACCGGCTTTCATATCCTCGGTTCACGGCACTGATAAATTAATCAGGAATATTCTAGTTCCCACACTGGTTGATTTTGAGGTTGCGTACCCGTTGGACCTCAAAGATTAGACCCTATTACAAATGTTACCCGTTCGACCTAATTTTTAGGTCCCTTTGGACCCTCTTCAAAATAAAATAATCAATGTGCCCATTGGACCTCATTTGTAGTACCCGTTGGACCTTCAAAATTAAAACAAGTAAAAAAGTAAACGTTGGACCTCTTTTTTAGTACCCTTTGGACCTTCAAAAAATATGTGTTCATTTGTTGTTCGTTCAATGTTATTTAGTTGGGAAAGGGGTACAGTTATGTTGAAAATTGTTAAATGGAAATCAAAAAAATTGACGAAACAAGTACCTAAGCAAATACACGGTATTACTATTATTATTATTTTGGTAACCTTCATGTAGAAACACCAATGAAACTTATGTATATAAAGTGTAATATGTTTTATAAGTAAAATAGACAATCGAACATTATCATTTTTTGGACATACGCAAGGCAAACTCGCGTCTAAGCTAGACCTTTCCTCGCTCTCTTCGGCGCGCGGGGGCGCAGGGAGGGGAGTAGACAAAGGGGTATGGTGCGGGGTGAGTATTAGAGGGATCGCAGGCCAGCAAAAACAAAACAGTGACATTTTGCATTACATTACAATTAGTTGGAGCTTTAAGTTGTTGACGTGTGTGCATTTCGTCCCTTAGCTAACAACACCGCTCAAGTCGAAAATTGGCGGTTTTTACATTTTAATGCCATTGGATGAAGCTGCGCATTGCGCGTCGAACCATTCGTCTCATGAAATAGATTTCAGCCAATCAGAAGCCGTAATTCAAAAAATAGTGACAGCGCTCAAGTCGGTTGGCGTCGCAACACCGCACAAGTTGTTAGTCTGTCATACTTTTCGCGCGAAAATACTTCGCGCTCCATGATTATTCAATTTTTATGTGAATTTAATCGCTGAAACGTCTATGCAAGAAGTTTTAATAGAAGATTAAGAGGTAAGCTTTAGAATAAAGTAATGTTTATTGATTTACGTGTATTAATTTAGAAATAAATGATAAAATAATATCTTTACTTAGGCGGTGTTTACTAACTATTTTTTCTTAACTTAGGCGGTGTTTCAAAATTTATTTTATTTCTTTTAGGAAACTCAATAATTGAAATACGCTATGGATGGAGAAGAAATTGATTCCTGGACTGATCTGAGTTCAGGTGATGAATGGTTATGTGGTCAATTACAAGAATCAGGACTGATGTCAAAACATAAACGGCGTAAACAAAGTTGCAAAGAAGATAAAAAAAGAATTAAACTAGGTTAGTAGTGTGGGTTTGTTTTGAGGTCCGCACTTGTTTTTTTTTTGTTATTTATGTTTTTAATGCAATAATTCCTATTATTTATTTTAGATTTGAATCAAAAAGATAACACTAGTTCTTCTGACACCAAAGCATGCAATTCTCCTACTAAATATGAAACTATTGCAACACCAATAAATCAAAACTTCGGGGATTCCATAAAAAGTATTATAAGTAGCCAGGATAATATAAACACAATATTTGACCAGAACATAGACTTGGATAATATTGAAAACATTGACATTCACAATCTACAAGTTGTAGAAAAAGTTGGTGATGAATGACTTCTTTGATCTGCAACATATATCGTCCGATTTTGCTACAGTGACCATCGAGTATCCTCAGCCTTCTGCATTGAATGTAGCCAATATCTCGGTAGAAAGTGAGAACGTTGTACAAGAACTAGGAAATATTGACATCGAAGCTTTCCCTACGAATACTCAAGACCCAGTTTCGGATATAGTAAGTAACACAGATACAGATATAACAGATGAAAATAAAACAACCCAAAACAATATACAGCAATCCAGTGACTCTGCTACTCCATCATGTTCTTCAAAAGTGGTCATACTCAGTAATGTTCCTTATCACGGTGATTTGTTAAGTCATAAAAAACGACAGAACAAGGCGTCAAAAGATCCAAATAAATATAAACGCAATATAAATAAAGAATTACGGATGAAAGGTGAAAATTATTTAGGATACAGAAGAGACAGAAAAGCAAAGATTAATGAAACATTTAAAGTGAAACAAGACGTATTTAAGCCTGCAAGATCCATGAAACCACCGTGCACTTCTGCGTTTTGCAAGAAATCCAAACTCAGGTCATGTGACAACATAAACGAGCAGCAGCGAAAATATTTGTTTGAAAATTTCTGGAAGAACATGAACTGGGAGCAGCGAAGATCATTTATAACTTCTCACGTTAACAAAGTACCAAAAAAAGTTACAAAAAATCCAGAATCATCCAAAAGAACTGATAGTCGAACTTACGTTTTGGTGATTGATAATGTACGTCACCAAGTCTGCAAAAAAATGTTCTTGGCCACTCTTGGAATTAAAGATTGGTTTATAAGATATTGGTTGACAAAAACCGATTGTGCTATGCCTCCCGATGTGTCTACTTCAACCAGTAATCGCAGAAATCCAGGGAAAATTGAAGACCACAAACATGTTGAAAAGTTTTTAGCAGATCTTCCAAAGATGCCGTCGCATTACTGTCGTGCTAAAACATCACGAGAATATTTAGAACCAATTTTCTCGAACATGACACAGCTCTATCACGCATATAAAGATAATTGTGAATTAGAGGGTAGAGAATGCCTTGGCCGTAAATTATTTGGCAAATTATTTTTGAAACTCAATCTGAGCCTATTCCACCCAAAGAAAGATCAATGCGACGTTTGTTGCAGTCATAAAACTGGAAACATTACTGATGAAGAATACGCTCAACATGTTCTGAAGAAAGATCGAGCCAGGAAAGAGAAAGATACTGACAAAGGAATTGCACAGTCCGGAGCTTGTCACGTGTTCACACAAGATGTTGAATCGGTAAAATTGGCCCCGTATCTTCAAGCTAGTGCAATTTATTATAAAACTAAATTATGCGTCCATAATTTTACATTATACAATATAGCAACTAAGGAAGTAATGTGTTATTGGTTCGATGAGTCAAATTGTACGCTTGAAGCCTCCGTTTTTGCTTCATGCTTAGTAGACCATCTAGAGAAGGTTTTGAGTCGGAAATTATTGCCTGTGGTTTTATATTCCGATGGTTGTTGTGCTCAAAATCGCAATGTTACCTTAAGCAATGCTTTATTACGTTTAGCGATTGAAAAAAATATTGTGATTACTCAAAAGTACCTCGAAAAAGGCCATACTCACATGGAATGTGATTCGGTACATAGTGCCATAGAGTGTAAATTAAAAGGTAAAGAAATTTACCTTCCACAACAATACATGGCTATAAGTAAAACTGCTAGGAGTGATCCTATGCCTTACGAAGCTCGTTATTTAGACTATACTTTTTTTACAGACTTTTCGAAAGAATTAATTTATAAATCTATAAGGCCTGGTAAAAAAGCAGGTGACCCTGTCGTCACAGATTTACGTATGCTAGAATACAGACCAAATGGCACAATTTGGTATAAAGTTAGTTTTGATGACGAGTTTCACCCGTTACCACATCGTCCCACGCCAATTAACAGCATTAAACAAATAAATAGCTTGCAGAAATTGTACGCAGCTAGAATACCAATTACAAAGCGGAAGTATCAAGATTTGCAAGACCTAAAAAGTGTATTGCCATCTAATTGCCATTCTTTTTATGATGACCTTCCGCACAGCAATCACTAAAGACTGCAACTAAAATAGAGATTAGAGATTTTGAGTATTCCTTATTATTTTATTAATACTATTATATCTTATTTCTTTGGAGTTTATTAAAGACTAAGTAAACTAAGATTAATATTTAAAATATTTACCTATTCAAATAAAAAAAAAAAATATTTCATTTACGTTCTAACTAGAGGTTCGTGTATTACCAAATAACTTTAAGCAATTGATCTCAACAATGTGATTCTTAAGATTTAAGTTAAGTTACTTTGTTATAAGGAATGATAATTTTCTTGAAATATTTCTTAATAAAAGCTTTTATTTGCAAATCATCTTTTAATACCTTAATCCCTAAAATTTTCACAAACAACACCGCCTAAATCTAATAAAATATCAGTCAACACCGCTCAAGTCATAAAATAAAAGTTAAAATAAAGTAAATCGTCAAAATAAGTATAAATAATTATTTCTTAACCGCTAACTAGAGTATGTATTAAGTAGAAATAAAAAAAAACCACAGATTTTTTTAAATAGACAGTTTTTTTCGTCTCCTGTAAAGTTGTTAAAAATGACTTAAGCGGTGTTGTAAGCTAAGGGACGATTTGTGCAATCCGTGTGGTAAAAGGTGATAATCACAAGTAATAAGAAAACAAGGAAACGTTTAATTAAGTACCTGGTAAGTATTAAATTACTTTATCTGTTACATGTTTAAGTGATTTTATTTGGATGTATATTTCAAATCTTCCGTGGTTTTCTTTTCTGATAATTTTGTCACTATTATTTCTATATTTAATTTGTCTCTGCTAATTATTGAACAATTATTACTTACCATACTGTGAATTTGTAAAATTAGTCATGCTAGCATTCCACCAAATTATTATACATTAATTAATTTGTTCATACACACACGACTCCAGCCGACCGTCGACTAGCCGGTGCAAAATGTGTCATTATTAGTAACATTGGTTATGATTAAAATAAAATAAAATCATAATAATACACTTTAGTCTTCTTTGGAACTTTGTTTTATGGACACTCTTCATAAGTTACCTAATTATTGTTATAGATTTTAGTCCAATTGTTTTTCTTATTTTTAATTTCTTATTTCTTTTTCTTATAGCTGAGTTTACTCAATTAGTTGTCTTTTATGTTGTGGTAAATTTACTCACTACTTATTTCGTGTAAAATAATAACTTAAATAAAACGAATATATTTAATGGCCTGTTTCAGATTAAAGAAGAATCATTGTTAATGAATAATGTCTCAAATAGAAGTAGTCCCTTCAACAAGTCGACATAATAATATAGATAAAACACAAGAACTTTGTTTCGTGACATCTAAAAGAGGTGGTGAGATTCTGCTAAATGATGGTTACCAGTACTATAAAAAAAAAGATAATAAAAATGGGTCCTCACGGTGGAATTGCAAATATAAATCGAAGTGTCGCGGCACTATAACAATTAAAGGACATACGATTATGAACAAAGTCAGTCACAGTAACAATTGTGTACGTGATCACGCTGGCAATGAAATAAAGAAAGAAATAAGTACATGGAAAGTTGAATCTGGACAAGGAGTTCTTCCTCTGCAAACAATATATAATGAAGGCGTTAACCGGTTGAAGGATAGAGGTCTTAACCTATTGACCCGGATACCTAATTTTAATAATGTGAAGCATGGACTCTATAACAGTCGCAGAAAAGAATTTGGCATCGATAATATTAAGCCAAAAACAGTTACAGATGTCAAAGTTCCTGTAAAATACAACGACTTTTTAATGGCTGACTATCAAGAAGGTGCTCGAAGAATTTTAATATTTTCATCAAAAGAAGCAAGAGAAAAATTGAAAACGGTGAAACATTTTTTTGCAGATGGGACGTTTAAATGCGTAGTACCGCCGTTTGTACAAATGTACAGTATTCACGGAGATCTCGGTAGCACCGAAAAAAGCACAAATATTAAACCATTGATATATGCTTTGGTTACTGATAAAAAAGAAGAAACTTATCAAATTATTTTTCAATTATTACTATCGCAAAATCCATCTTGGAAGCCAGAAAAATTTACTACAGATTTTGAAACTGCGCAAATGAATGCTATTCAGTCAGTTTTTCCTGAAGTGGACATTAAGGGATGTTTTTTTCATTTTACTCAGGCTTTAAGTAAAAAAGCAAAGAGTCTGCACATCTTAAAAAATCGCGCGTGTAAGCGACATGTTGCTTTATGTGCCGCTTTAGCATTATTACCAGAACAAGCCACAGATGAAGGTTGGTTTTATATTATGGAGGACTGGTCCGAAGAAAATGAAAATTTAGTTAAATTTAATGACTATTTTACAAAACAATGGCTGCAAAAAGAAGACATGCGAAGAATCTGGTGTTTCAACTCTGAAAGACATCGTACAACTAATAGCGTGGAAGCATGGCACTCGAGTATTAATAAAAAGTTGTGTGGTAATACAAAGCCAAATATTTTACAATTTTTGAGCATAATTAAAACAGACGCATCAATGACAAGTTTAACTATAGCAAAACTAGAAAATGGACACCAAATACTAAATAAGCGCAAAGAGTACATAGAAAAAGATGAAAAAATCGCTTATATTCTAGAGCAATTAGATAACAATTATATTAATGTAGGTCATTGCTTAGAGAAGCTGCTTACATATGTATTTTAAGTGTTTGTCATTTAACAATACTTAATGTCCTTCCAAAAAATTATTTGAAAATTCTGTTACTTGAGCTTGACTTGAGATTGATGATGTTATTTTTTATGTGTAAAACCTAAGTATGGAAGCTAACTAAGCTTCCATACTTAGGTTAATTTAGGTCCAAATTTAGTCTAAGTAAATTCTAAAGACATACTGTGATTATAAATTGATCTGTGATTTAATGTTATTTTTTTTTTAACATTTATGTAATGTTATTTTTGTAAACTCACCTTATGGCAATATTGTTATTTAATTGTAATTAGAATTTGTGATCTAAAACCATGTTAATCATTATTATTATTATTTTTATATCTTTTGTCTGAACTTTGGGATAAGACTGATTTCAATATTTGATCTGTGATTTATATACTCTATTTTACTTAAAATATACAATATTTTATATTTACGAACAAAATAAACGATAATAACACTGAACAGTGATTTAGAAACATGTAAAATATATAGTTATATTTACAAATTTATTTAAAAAAAAATAACTTAATGTTGCAACATTATGAATATTACCGTCGACATTGAGTCGTCAGATTAGGTAACACTGACATGTCAGGCTACAACGTTTTAATTTTGAGAAAAGCCGCCATATTTAGGTTTTGCTTGCAAAAATGTAAGTAAATTCTATGATATACTGTGATTATAATCATTTATATGATTTGTATTCAATAATATAGGTACTTTAATTGCTTAAAAAAATAAAGATCATGTAATGGCATTACTGTTATTTAATTGTAATTAGAATTTGTGATCTTAAACCATGTATAATATAATAATTATTATTTTTATATCTTCAGTCTGTTAACTTTAGGATAAAACTGATTTTAATATTTGATCTGTGATTTATATACATTACTTTACTTATAATACACATTATTTTATATTAACAATTATCCACACCCTTCTGGTACAACCTGTAGGAATATACCAACTTAAAGATTTATAATCGGGTAAATACGTGATCTAATTGGAATAGATGATTTTATCTATACATATAAAAATCAAAGTCCTGACTCATTCACTAAGTCACCAACGCAGGGCCCAAACCCCTGAACCTATAAAGCTGACGTTGTTGCTTTTATATCTTTGAATAAACATATTGATTTATTTATTGCATCGTGTTTTATTTTTGATAAAGTGTCTCACTTTTGTGCACGATTGTACTTTAGCTTTTCATACGAAGATGTAAAAAAATGGGTCCAACGGAACACGTTGTTTAATAGGGGGTCCAAGGGGCACTAAAGTATAGGCAAAATCCAAGTTTTAAGGTCGAAACGGCACAAGGAGGTCCAAAGGGTCATGATAGTCAGTGAGGTCCAAACTTGGAGGTCCAACGGGTACGCAGTCGATTTTGAAGTGCCGTACTTCTCCGAGGCCGTGAATGCATGGAGACTCGCTTGCCCGAATGCAAATCCTCCCGACAACCCATCAAACCAGAGACGGTGGGATGAGCCGCTTTGCAGAGAAGTTCAGAAAAAGCTTATTGCTACTTCTGCTACTCCTGTGGAGCGTGCGCGCCTGCTGGCTGTGGGCGAGTGGGAGTCGGGCCTCTGGCTTCACGCACTACCGTCGTCGAACATAGGCACCTTGTTCGACGATACTACTTTCCGCCTCGCTGCTTCTCTTCGTTTAGGCGCATCTTGTTGCTCTCCTCATCGCTGTCACTGTGGCGAAGCTGTCAACAGCCTCGGGCACCACGGCCTGTCATGCAGCCGTAGTGCGGGTCGCATAGCACGGCACGCAAACATCCACGACATTATCCGACGTGCTCTTGTTGCCGTCGGCGTTCCTGCCGTATTAAAACCCAATGGCCTGGCACGCGACGATGGCAAGCGACCGGACGGTATGTCTTTATTTCCATGGAAGATGGGTAGGCCTTTAGTGTGGGACGCTACTTGTGTCGATACTCTTGCGCCATCCCATCTTCCTAACTCGTCGTGTTGTGCTGGTGCTACTGCTGCGGCTGCTGAGAACCTCAAACGGCGGAAATATAATAACCTAGTCGGCAATTATATGTTTGAGCCGGTTGGGGTTGAAACTCTCGGACCGTTGGGTCCGAGTGCTCATGCGTTATTCAAAGAACTTGCTAAACGATTGATTGACACTTCGCGTGACCCAAGGGCTGGATTTTACTTCGGTCAGAGGATAAGCATTGCCATACAACGTGGCAATGCCGCCAGTCTATTGGGTTCACTCCCAGTCGATAGCGATGCGGACGAGTTTTTTGATGCCATTTTGTAATTAGGAGAATTTTAGTTTATTTTTAGGTTAAGTGTATATATAGTTAGATTTAAAGGAAAGATTTGTATTTTTGTACATCTATATTTTTATTATTTTATTTATTTTTCAGAAGTTTTGCGTTGTATTCCATCTACAAAGACAAGGCATTAGCCGTATTGTTCAGGCTTTATAAGGAATACACGTAGTCAAAAAGGCAGCATAAAAATACTTGTTGTAAAAAAAGTCGTTTGAAAAGCTCACAGAAAATCTTAATATTGGATTAAGATTTTCTGTGAGCTTTTCAAAATATTTTTATGGATGCAGATTAAACAGTGCACTAAAAAACCAGGGGCAGGCGATTCTCGGATAAAGAGAAATTAATAGCCATGGCAACAATGAAATGATTTCTTCACAGAATATTTATTTTGCATACCAAATACATTCTAAACAAAATGATTTTTGAATTAAATAGAATCAGGAATCAATCCTCAAATATTTGAAGCTGTGAGAAAAGAGGTAATAATATATTTTTATAATAAAAATAAATAATCTATAATATATTTTTATTTTATTATTTAATGGCCAAAATTATATGAATTAATATAAATAATATTTTCTCATATTGCTTTGAGGTCAACACGGGATAGGGAAAAAAAAGTATTGCTCCATACTTTTTGTTGGAGTGGCTTTAGAAGCAGCCTTGTCTTATGACAAATATAAAGACATTATTAATGGATTTGTGGAACTTAATACAAAAACGAATGATTTCGCTGACCATGCCCTTGTGTTTATGTTACGGGGAGTGGTTCACAAGTGGCAGCAGCCTCTGGCCTTTTATTTCTGTAAAGGAGCAACCTCTGGGCTTGAATTAAAACAAATCCTGAAGGACATGATTGCTGCTGTCGGAAACACTGGATTGAAATTGGTGGTTTTGGTGTGCGACCAAGCATTTCGGGCTGCCCTGAAGAGTCTCCAAGAAGACAAGGCGACTGCAAATAAAGGCCAGTGAAAATATTGGTGAGTAAATCTTGAGTACACCTTTTTTTTGACATCATTTAAAACGATGACTGTATGGGCCCCATCCTGCAAATTTTCTGATGTTTATTGTGACATTATAATTTTAATGTTTCAGACGATGTTATAGTAATTAGCGGACAGAAGCTAAGTATAATTCACGATCCACCACACCTGATTCAAGGGTTATGAAATAATTTAAAACAAAAAAAAAATCAATTAATGGAGAAATATCAAAATGGGATGACATTGTGAATGTCTCCAAAACTGACTACATTCACGCACAGTCCCAACTCCTCCATAAGTTGACGACGAACAAGTCATTCCAGAGAAAATTAAAAAATGAAATTAATTGTGTAATTTATTCACATTTGTGATATTATATATTCTAATCCTCAAACAATACTTTACTATAATAAAATGAATGAGTTCTGGTACTTGTGTAATTGGAATTTATATAATTTTATTTCAGGTGAAAAATTGCACTACAGTGTTCAGACAGTAGCTGCTACATTGTCATATACTGCTCAGTTTTGTAAGTTAATGATTATATTAATTGTTTTGTTTTACGAATTTTGTTTATAACCTTAGTACTGACTAAGTTTTTCTTTTCTAATTATTTATTTTACTTGTTGTAGCTCATTATGCAGATGGAACACAAGTAAGCTCTAGATTAAAGAACACCACTAAAATTGTAGCATTCTTTGATGACCTGTTTGATTCAGTCAATGGAACAGGCTTCAACAAGACTTCCTAAGGGAAGTTGTTAAGACAGGCAGTAACAAGAAAGTTCCAGCACTACAAATTTTGCAGGGAAGCTATAAACAAATTGCAACTTATTAAGTTTATTGACAAGCATGGTAAGGAAAAATCTGTGTCATCATTAAAAAAATAGATTCCAACTTTGAAAAGTTAGCAAAGAGTGTGGCAATATTTAAATGAAAAAAAAAATATTAAAATTATGCGCCCGTGATATTTAAATTCAGATCCCATCGAAAACTTTTTTGGACAAATGCGGGCCTATAATTTTAGAAATACAAATCCATATTGCCACGCCTTTAAAAATACCTTTGAATCACTGTAAATCACGAGGTTTATAAAATTTCACTCAAATAGCTACAACTGTGAAGATGATTCAGGTGAACAGTTATTAAAATTAAAATCACTTTTTAATAATGAACAAACTGACTCTGAATCAGCAAGTTTATCACTTGCAGATTTTGATTTAGTTTGTTCACCTGATTCCTCTGACTTATTAAACTGGGTTGAAAGTGAAAGCATTCAAAGGTCAGCAAGGCAAAAAAGGCTAAGTGCACACTCACGTGATTTTCAACTGGGTGGGTCATAAGAAAAATATTACATAAAATAAAGTGCCTCCAAAGTGAAGAAAATTTAACGAGTAGATCCCCTACTAGTTAAATTTTCGTCGCATTGGAGGCATTCGCTTAATTATGATAAAAGTATCATAAATAATTGTACATATTTCCTTTAGAGAGTTCAAGAGCATAAAAGAATAGAAATTGACTTACCCCTCAAAAAATGCTGTGGATATTTTGGAATTATCATAGAAGAAGCAAACAAATACTTACAAAACCAACCTGAACGGGGCCCTATTATAAAAAGTATTAAAAATCATCATTTTAAATCTAAGTATGTGTTTCCCTTCATAAATTGTGAATTGCATAAGGATGCAGTTTCTGAATGCTTTCTTGCATGAACTTTAAGATTGGCATATTTAATTGGTGCAATGTTATTAATAAAATATTAAAAAGCACAGATGTTTTCTGACTACAAAATAAACCTTTGTTGCCTCATACTCATATGCAGTCAAAAGCCATGAATAAATGAATAACGAAACCAAAAAATAAAAATAAATAAAAGCAATTTTAAAAGCTTTTTTTCCCCTAATGTTCTCTTTCTAACTAATTCATACAAACATATTGCGGTAATTGTATAAAACTTACAAATACTGCAATATGCTCATCAAACAAAATTAAAGATAATAGTTCCTTGTAAGAAAAGCCTTTTCGGCCGTGTGCGTTATCCCAGCCAGATAATGTCGAAAATAGTCATTTAAATCTTATAAATAATTAATTGCCTAGCTTCTGTAATTGTTGCGCACATTTTTAAATTTGTTGCACTTATAGTTTTTAAGTTATTTCACAAAAACATTTCCTGCTGGGGTAACCTTTTAAAATGTTACCGCAGCCAGACTTTTTTTTAATGGGAATTTCGAAACATATTATAGCTTTATAATTAGCCGTCTCGGCTAAATGGATGAAAACGGATAAATGTTGCACCTTATTTTGTATTTGTTCTTTCTTCGGCTGCGATGTAATTCGAGATCCTGCTGATGTAACGTTTCAGGTTTTTCTGGATCTCTGAAATGGTAAAGTAGATTCTTATCATCTTTTGTACATGGGTAAGGCCGTAGACTTTGCCACTTTTTGGAGTGAAAAAAAAAACTTAAACTTAGTTTGCTTATAAAAAACAATATAGTGGGTGAACTGTACTGAAGGTATTTTATCATGTTATATATCTCGTACACTCTTACACCATATTTTTAAATGCATGTAAGTACAATTAAACAAAATACAACGAGTATAATTCGTCCAGACCCCCAAATTTAACGAAAAACATGCTTTTTTTTGGCACTTAGCACTATAAAAACTTATATTTTTTCACACATTCAGGTATCATAATTACTTAAATGTACATTATTTAAGTAATTATGATACCTGAAATGTGTCAAAGTTAAGCTGCTACATCGTGCTTTTCGTGTCTTAAATTACGTGTCCTTTATAGTTTTATTACTAGTCAAACTTATGCTCCATATTTATGCTTTTATGTTACTATTTTCTATGTGACCTTAAATAATTAATAATTTTCCCTTAAAAAGCTTTGAAAACAGTTTAGTAGTATATTGTGATCGCAATGGCAACACCAAATATTCAGGCATAAAAAAAAATGACGCCATCTTTTCGTCTCTGGAATCTGTCAAAGGTGTGTTTCGTCAGTGAATTAAAATTGTGAATTTTGGCGATTTTTCAGGTGAATAACTGTTTTTATTGTATAATTATTTTATAGTATTATGCATAATGTATCTAATAACAGCGGGACGATGTCTTTGTTTAAAATTTACCTCGATGTCGAGTTATGTATACTTATAACCTTGAAAAAGCGTACTTTACGTTACTTCCATGTAGCTTCGATGTCACTGGTAACGTTTGTTGTATGGTACGTAACGGTTTACTGTTGTAAAGGTTTGTGCATATCGTAATTGATTAAATATATATTTTTTTACATAGAGGAGGAGCTTTGTTGAAAAATATCTATTTTTCAAAGTTTTGACTGTGTAGCTGTACACCGTGGAGTAACGAATAATCTGTAGTGCTATTCTGTAGTGAAAATCTAGGTGGCGTGAGCAAGAAGTGAGCTGTTATTCCACCTAATGCTATGGATCATTCTATAGGTTGACAGCTCACGTCACCCAAGTTTTCACGGCTTTATATGGACATAATAGCACTGCTGCTCAGATTTTTTTTATTTGATATGCTGCAGGCATTTCTTTTTAATTTCAGTTTCCAGTTCATTTCAGCAGGTACAAATCCCTTTCCGTTTGATTTACTGCTATAGATTGTTTACGAAATTCAAAAAAACACACAACAACAGAAGTTAACTTGCGTTAACAACTTGTTAGGGTCAGTGTGAAACTGAAAAAAGGATGTTTTAACCATGTTTTTAGCGCCACTCAGCGGAAATTAAAATAAACTCAAAAAAAGTAGAAAACTACCTCAAAAAGAATGAACTTTAATCTTTCGTGAGATACAGTTAAGAAAATCGATGCAATTTCTTAATTAAACCAAATCTAACTGTTATGTACCACTTTTTTAAAGTCTGTTTTTTCATTTTTATGTTTATATTAATAGTATTCAGAGATTGTGTCTGCATTAAAAGTAAACTACGTGCACCCGTATTCTTTGACATTCACGCGATAGTCTTCTCTTTCCAGCAAATGATGTCGGCTAGCGTTAAAAAGATATACACATACCGACAAAAAAAATATTGCGAGGCAGGTAGTGTGACCCTTAGCCACTATCGATACTAATAATCTATACTAATATTATAAAGCTGAAGAGTTTGTTTGTTTGTTTGTTTGAACGCGCTAATCTCAGGAACTACTGGTCCGATTTGAAAAAATCTTTCAGTGTTAGATAGCCCATTTATCGAGGAAGGCTATAGGCTATATTTTATCCCCATATTCCCACGGGAACGGGAACTACGCGGGTGAAACCGCGAGGCGCTGCTAGTATTAAATATTACTGTATGAACGAATTCAAACCCTTAAAGCCCATAATATCCCTTAAGTTATCTGATTAACTATAGAAAAATATAAATATTGTCACAGATGACTGCAGCTGAAAAGCAGAAAAAATATCGCGAAAAATTTAAAAACGAAAACTCCCAAAAGTATGAAGAAATACAAAAGATGACCAAAGAAAGAGCTGCACGTTACTATGCGAAAAAAGAGTACCTGTACTTAAGAGCAAAAACAAGAATTGAGGCATAAATGGAAGGAAGATCGAACAAAGCAAAGGATGCAAAAATGGTATCGCAAAATGAATCGGCACAAGCTTTAAATTCCAAGCAAGATAATAACTAATTAACCTGCCATAATTTGCAACGCCGAATTGAATACAGGCTGAAACTAAAGAAGTAGAAGACTAAAGACTAAAGTATGAAGATTAAATTCAAAGGTCTTCAGATCAAATAATTAGACAACAAGACAAGATGCAGGCAGATTATGAAAATGTATTAACTAGATTAAACACAGCAGAGAAAACAAAAGACACACGACAGTAAGAAGAGAAAACCCCGAGGAAAGAAGTGACCGAGTTCATAAATAGTACCATACCTAAGAGTGAAACGCCAAAGAAAAAAGTTAAGAAGAAATTATTTGAATACAATGTACTAACGAAGTCACTAAAATTACAATTTCGAACCGCTAATAATACTGAAAAGATTTTTTTGAGAAAAGTTCTGGATACCAATATCGTCAAAAAATATAAACTGAAAACAAGGCTAAGAACATCTCTAGCATTCAAAAGTAATTTCAAAAACTACCGTCAGCGGAAGACAAAAACGTCTGCAATGCAAAAGAAAATTGAATGTTTTTTAGAGATGATGTTAGCCGCGCCATTGCAGGCAAAAAAAGAATACAGAACCTTCAAAAAAGTCACACGCCAAAAGAGATATTTGCTAGATAAAGTAATCGTACTTCATAGAAAGTTTATCGCAGAAGAGGACCAAAGAAGTTTCAGTATTTTCAAAAAGTATCGTCCGTTTTATTATATATATTTATATACAAAGTTGATACGACCGGGAGGCTTTCCTTTAAACAGCCTTTAATAGGTACCATTTTCAAGCTCTGTACAAAAATCAATTAAGTAGGAGCAGTAGTTTAGACGCAAATGATTTTTTTAAGTTTTTACCCCGTTTGAACACGATGTATTTTTCCTAACAGCTGATTATGTCTACGCGTAGGTTATTCACCGTAAAACGATAAATCTGTGTAATAACCTACGATGCGTTGTAGCCGCTCTGGCGCAAGTCACAAGTACAACCAAATATTTTCGCTAAAAGATGGCAATGCAAACAAGCAAGCAATAAATACACACACTTGCACTTTCTTTACGAAAGCATTACGAGTTATAATCATAACAAAACATCCCGCGCGTAAAAGAAATAGAAATAGGTCACTGTGTTGCTATTGCATCTTAGATCCTTGCGGTCGGAAGGTGGGGCGTCTAAAAAACTTGTTTTTTCAGTTCGCCGGCGCTATCCTTTGGGAAAGTACTTGTGTTACGGAACACGGAAGCTCCTGCGCCGCTTTTGTTTTGTCGAACTCGCGCGCTGAAAATTGTGATTTTGTATTGTGATATGACGCTAAATAAGTTTAAGACAGACAGTATTTCTTATTATTGTGACAGGACACGTAACTTGGGATTATTATTATTTAGTGTTAGTGTTGACTGATTGACTGATTTTATTGTGATACGACACTTAAACTAATAATTTTATTATTACTAAAATGATTATTAAACTTTGGTTGTGTGTGTTTGTATGTGTGTATTTAAAGTGTTCAGCAATGCCTCGTGGCAATTACACGGCGTCTGAATACACTGACATGATTTTAATTTACGGCGAATGCCGTGGAAACGCAGCTTTAGCTCTGCGAACATACCGAGAGAGGTATGGTGACAGCCGCAATTGCCCTAGAAACGCCCGCACCATAGTATTGGCAGTACAAAGAATACGGGAGAATAAAAGTATAGTTCCGCAACAGGAGGGAGTGCCACCGCAGCAAATACCCGCTGCTAGGGAAGAACGAGTTTTAGACCATTTTTCCCGCAATCCGACAACGAGTCTTCACAGAGCCGCCCGGCAGTTTAGGGTTTGTCATAGAACCATCCACAAGGTTCTAAAACGTAACAAACGCAAACCCTATAAATATCGGAAGGTGCAAGCTTTGTTATCGAGAGACTTGCCGGTCAGGAACAGTTACTGCCAATGGCTACTAAATAAAACAACCGAAGACCGTGATTTTTTAACAAATGTGATATGGACCGATGAGAGTACTGGAATCGGATAAATCTCCGGTACTGGAGTTTGGAAAATCCACACGTGTTTCGAGAATCTGAACACCAGTACAGATTTTCTCTCAATGTGTGGGCTGGTATCCATAATAATAATATTATCGGCCCAGTTTTTATTGACGGAACCCTTACAGCGGCGAAATTTTTAGAATTGTTAAGCGGTCCTGTGTGGCCGAATACACTGACCAACTGCCTTTAGCCGTTTATCGCAAGTTGTGGTACCAGCTCGACGGAGCGCCTCCACATTCTGTGATGGATTCCAGGGAGCGGCTCACAGAAATGTTTGGGCAGCAATGGATCGGTCGATTCAGACCTGTTCGGTGGCCACCACGATCTCCAGACCTCACTTCCATGGATTTCTTTTTGTGGGGGTACATTCATGGTGCCTCAGAGGTAAATACAATTGATGAACTAAAAAGTAGGATTATTTTAGCATTTCACAAATTAAAGTGCTTAGCGACGGACAGTGACTTAATTAGAAAAATAAACAACAATATTCTCCGTCGGTATTATTTGTGTATTAATGTAAATGGAGGACACATCGAGAATTTAAAAATTGAGTGTTATTGTTGTGCGCGTATTTAAAAAAAATAACATAAAAGCCAGCGCGAGCAAGGCGCTAGCCGCCCCCCGCGCCCCCGCCCGCCGCGCGCCGAGAACACACGCCCCGCTCAGCGCGCGTTCGAAGTTGCCACTTTGTTACCTAGGTATCTAAGGTCAGTTAAATTTATGTATAAAGGGTGGTTGCGTTTTACTCTGATTTCTAAGCGATTTAGTTTGTTTGAAAAAAAAAAAACTACTCATTTTTGGTACTTTTTATTTTTATACCGTATCGAATTAAGACTAAACACGTATAGTATACGTAGTGTAATTTAATGCCCTCTGTCATATCAACTCTGTATATAAAAAAATGGCAAAAAACTTACATGAAATGGAGTATTATGGTTTTGGGTTATCGAGAACAGAAATTATGGAACTTGTTGGAGACTATGTCACCAAAAATATCATTAAAAATCCTTTTAAAAACGGCATTCCAGGCGAAAATTGGTTTTTGGCGTTTAAAAAACGCCACAATTTGGCTGTAAAAGCACCATAAGCAGTGGAAAAAGCACGCATAAAAGAATGCAATTCCCAATGTTCCGTTTGGCGCTGCGGTCGTATTGATCAGTCACGTGGTCATCGCCGTCATTTTTTTACGCCATGTGACGTTTTGTTCGTCAACGTGTCATTGTCGAAATACTCCCGAGTTGAATGTCTGCTTATCAAGTGAATTTTCTCGCATTTTGCTGAGTCGAGATCCTTGATACGCAGTTATTCCTCTGTTGTATGTGCAGTTATTCGCCATGGGAACCAAGAAATGCTGCGTTGGTGGTTGCAATGCAGGGTCCGGACACTACCATACGAAACAAGATTTTGGAAAAAAAAATTAGAAAAGCGCCATCTGTTAATTTTTAGTTAGTTTAATTTGCAATATCTAATATAATAATAATATAATATATAATAATATTTGCGCTTCCATCAACAAAATAATTTTGATTGAAAATCACTAGGATAATGGTACTAAAAATATTTAATTCTTATCATATATGATAATCTCATTTTTTTTTTAAGTAAATCAACAATATAATTTATATACATATTTTTTTTATTTATTTTTGTTTGGCAATAATGATGGCACTGTTAAAACTTACAAAGTTTCAATTTGAATTTCACATTATGGCGACTACTCAAAACTTGCGCGTCCGTTGTTTTGTAGTTTTCGTCCATTTTGTATATTCTCTGATCTGCTGACCTGCGTTGATTTGAGTTTTTACTCGTCCGCCGGGAAGTGTTTCGGTGAATTTGTGAGTGAGTTGAGCTTTGCTCCTCAGTTTCATGTGTTCACTTAACTTTGCGAAAAGACGCTATTATTTAGTATTATTCGCGACATAGACGCTATAATTTTGTTTAATTTGTGATAAAGACTGTGCTATTGTGTTAGTTGCGATTATAGAAGCTTGTGTGTGTGGTTTTAATACAACCCCGATTAAGAGGTAAGTCTTTGAAAGGGTAAGCCGTTTATGATGTTACCTTTATCATGATGTAACACCACGAATGGGTTTTAGGCTTGAACCCATGAAAAGGGCTATCTCTTCAATATATGTAGGTAACCCATTGATTGGGTTCTATACTTGAAACCCAGTGAATGGGTTGCACCAACATTATGATAACCCATTGAATGGGTTTTATACCTAAAACCCTGTGAAAGGGTTACCCCACAACAAGATAATCTATATAGTATAGGTAAGGGTTTTCTTTGGGTTACCATATTATTATGGTTATTCAATAAACTTGTGCTAAGTAGGTGATGGATGGAGCACGACACACACCATCGCTAGCGATTTTATTTCACTAGACTATGCCGACTTAATATAATGTGTATGTCTTTTTGTGTGTTAGGTACTTGCATCTAAATTTTCATTCACATAATTTCATAACTCATATTTTCATATGTAATTAAAAAAACATAAAGCATTTTATACTTTACTTATACTTTACTTTTTTTATTTCAGACCTTGGTGTCCATTTTGTTAGTAACAATGTTCTTATAGACTAGTGTTAGTTATATGTACTTAAAACTATCAACAATAAAACACGATCAATCACTACTGCGCCATCCCGTGAGAAATGGCGCAGCAATGATTGATGTAACTACAATCCAGGCGACTAGCGATCATGCTAAGGATGCTGTTGGCACTGCCACGTATTCTGTGCACCAGGGATGGAGGTATTCCATGAAGCACACCCAAATGAAGCACACCCAGACGAAGCACACCTAAAGTATTCCACTTAGCACACCCGTAGGTGGGCTTCAAATAAAAATTTATAATAATTAATTTCCTATTCCACGAAGCACACCTACGAATATCACTCGCATAGTGCGGGGACTAAGAAATAAAAATGTCGATAGAAGAAAAAATTTATTATTTAAAAGACTAACTTAAATTTCTAACATCATTCAGTTTCATTATAATAATGTGACACAATATTTGACATTTTTGTAATCTTACTATTTAAAATCACAGATTGTTTCATAATTATCATTCCAAAAAATTTTTTAGTTTTTAACTATTTTTCTATTATTTTCCTTTTTTGTGCTTTTAATAAAATCACAGATTGTTTAATAATTATGCAATAAAAACTTGGACAAATATCAAAAACATTCATAATCATAATCATTTTATTTGTGTAACATAGGTAGAAAATACAGTTCTTAAATTAAATTAATAGTTCGCTATGTTATGCCACTCGGTGTTTTCGGTTGTTTTTTTTGTTTTTGAACACACCGACTTCCGAAATTAAAGTTATTTTATACTTTTTGGTTTTTTTGTTTAGAAGTCGGTTTTATTTTTTGTAAAAAGTTTTTTTTATTTTTCACTTTTTAGTGGTTCACTCCCAGCTAAACATACCCATCACAGCGTACGTGGTATAAATTGGTGTAAACAATAAACAAACATGCGATTTCAGCTATCCCGACAGATTTGCTATCATTTATTGAAATTATCAAAAAAACCGCTTGTTCGATTTCGATAAAATTTTCATGGGACCATTTGGGAAGTATACCCTTTCCAACAAAAAAAGAATTTTTCAAATCGGTTGGCAAGCGACGGAGGTATGCGCGAACAAACATTAAAAAAAAAAATACAAACATCCGAATTGAGAACCTCCTCCTTTTTTTGAAGTCTTGTGTTTACTATATTGTTTGTTATTATATACTAACACTTGTGTTCACGCGTTGACTATTAGCGTATCATGTATACGTCTTATCTATGGGATTTATATATGAACATTATGAAAATTACAAGTATTGTATCACATTATTATAATGAAACTGAAAGATGTTAGATATTTAAGTTAGTCTTTTAAATAATAAATATTTTCTTCTATCGACATTTTTACGTCTTAGTCCCCGCACTATGCGAGTGATATTCATAGGTGTGCTTCGTGGAATAGGAAATTAATTATTTTAAATTTTTATTTGAAGCCCACCTACGGGTGTGCTAAGTGGAATACTTTAGGTGTGCTTCGTCTGGGTGTGCTTCGTTTGGGTGTGCTTCATGGAATACCTCCAGGGATGCACATCTTTTACGCATCGTAGCATAAAAACAGTCTACGCGATGTTCAGCAAACATTCCTAATGCACTGCAGAATCGCCGCCGGCAGCCCCATCAGCACCCTGAATGCGTTATTGAATTGAACTCGGAGGGCAATGTATGACTTTTGAGTATAGTCAGCCCATAGGCTGCACGTGTAGAAAGCGATGCAGTAAGATCTAAAAAGTGTAATTTTGACTTCTGTCGAACAACGTGCAAACCTACGAGCTATCATGTTCGCCCGCACTGCCAGTGCCCTCCGTTCCCTCTCAATGTCATCATTGTCCTTGAGGTCAGAGGTCAACATATGTCCTAAGTACTTAAATTTCGACACCCTACGCAAAGTTGTACTATTAAGCGTGATGTCTGGATACACGTTACTCGAACTAATTCCTCTGGCCTCAAAAACCATGACTTCACTCTTGGTTGGATTTCCAAAAAGAACGGAAATTGTTTTTTGAATGATGCGAGGCCAGAATATCCATTTTTACCTGTTCTTCATGGTTCTGACACCATCTCAGCCGGTTTTTAAAGATTTTCTTGGCCTCACACATCTCGTTATAAATTGTGCCCGAATTCGGTTTACCATACAAACACCACAAGTGAAATGTCTCTTTAGCTTTCCTGTGTGCCTCGCCAACATGTAGGTTCCACCCTACAACAGATTTCTTTTTCTTACGTATATTATGTTTATATCGCTTGCTACATAATGCTGCCTCTCTTAATACTTTTACAATATTGTTATACAAGTTGTCAATCACTTGTCTATGCTGCAAAACATCACAAGTGCAATCTGCACATCTTATGAATTCCTCTGGGAAGTCAAGAAGAGCTTTAAGAGTCTATGACATTCAGTCATGTATTCATCAATTTGATCTACACTTCTTTCTCCCCATATAACATAATCTACAGTTGATTTAAATGTTAGTATTTTAGGTGATATCATGCCCAAATTACACTCCATTATCAAAGGAAAGTGGTCCGACCACAGTACGTCATACTTGACAAACACTGACGGCATGGCTGCCTTAGAGACAATACAATGATCAAGTCATCGTTGCGATCCATGAGCCTCGCTTACAAAAGTGAAACAGTCAAACGAGTTAGAAACGCCCTTCAACATATCTACATCAATGCAAGTCCATTCCTGGTCCTCACAAAATAATGATAGTTCATTATAAAATTGTTCAGTAGGGTGCACATTAAAGTCGCCTATTATGTATACACAATCAATGTTACTACTGTCTATTATAGCGCTTACCGACCCGAGGATGTTCGCAAACTCAATTAGGTTCGCCGCTGCGTCAACAGGCATATAAACATTCACCACTAATAATGAACGCTCAGGTAACACTACGCGTATCGCGCATATTCGCGGATTATTGCACTGCAATACTATCACATTAGGAAACATTTTTTGCCGCCACAGTAATCCGAGACCGCCATGAGGACGACCTCGTAACATGCCCGACGACATGTCCACCGCTGAAGTCCCGGTACAGCTAAACTCGTCATGAATACTGCTCAAGTATGACAGGTCACTGGGCAACAACCATGTCTCCTGGAGGGCTATTATGTCACATGTTTGACACAGCTCGCGTATTCCATCTACAGAGCGTTTGACACTCTTACAATTAAAAGTAGCAAAAGTGTAAATGTCACTAGCCATTTAATTTGTTATAGTGGCCGTTCTCAGAAGCGTTTATTGTCTCCGTCGAAAATCTTTTTTTAAAATGAACAAAGCGTCTGAAAATAATACCACTTGGCCAAAGGTTCTCATCCAAGAACATCTGTAATTTTGATGCAGATACAAAGAACTTATAAGCGTCATGGTCACTTTGCTTCTTCATTGCAATTTTCTCTAATGAAACAGTTTCATTCGTTTTACTGTAAATAAATTTGCACATGTCAGATTCTAACGTTCGTTTATGTACGTTCGTAATGAATATGGGTATTTTTCGGTCAGCTGCCCTAAAATTGTATTCGGACCCCACCTGACTGTTTCCCATCATCCCCTTTAAAAGGTTATTTCTCGTTGTTCTACGTTTTTGTACTAAAGTCCATTCTTGATTGTTGTTGTCTTCATTGACTTTTGAACGCCATAGTGCATTTGCAAACGAGCATTTGTTCGAGTCAATCAGCTGTTCGCATAGTTCGTTATCAGCGGCCGTCGATGACTCACAAACCTGCTCGGCCGCTCGTGCACTGCTGCCCGTTCGGCTCGCTTCGACGTCCAACTGCTCACGATCTACCGACAATGTTATAATTGCCGAAGTATCATTACTACCCTCTTTGTTGTCGCTCGTAATTATATTACTTTTATAATTTAAATCCGCATTCGATGATGAAGCAGATTTTAAAATGTCGTTTAAATCGGGTATAGAAGAGTCATTGTGATGTGACAATCCCATAGGTCCGCTATCCCGTCCTTGATAGGCACACGTACCACCTCTTTTAACATTCACGTTCCTGATAGAAAACGCAGGGACAGGGTTACTCATATTTTGCAACTGGCTTTTAACTTCTTCCTTCAGTTGAGTAATTGTCACACACGACGATTTTATAGTTTTGATCTCCGATTGCACTAAAAGGAGGTCCTTTAGCAGCTTAGACACATCTAGGTGATCAAAAGTTATTGGAGGCAGTTTCTCCAAATCACGAGCTACAAACACTGGCATCACATCACTGTCTACGACCTTGAAAAGACTTAAGATATCCATTAAGTCTCGATTTTCTTTGCCCTGCCCTTTTCGCACTCTTTTTCGATATTCAGCTGGTAAAGATTCAAACAACAACGTCTTCGCTTCATCAATTTGATCACTATTAAATGAAGACAAACAAATCTTCATTAAACTATCCTCAGTTATAATCGAAATTTTATTCTGCACATATGCCAAAAGCTCATTTATAACGATATTACAACTAACGCATTTCACTGTTGTCGACATTTTTGCAAAAACGCAGCGCAGCGTAGCATTTTATGAGTTTATTTTATTTATTTCATCTTCATGTAACCAAGAATAGGTAGGTATAAGAACGGACTTAAGGCCTTAGGAATTAACGCGTACATACCTACCTATTTGTTGGCCCAACGTTTCGACCAGATTACACAGGTTCTGGTCACGAGCAGGCCACGACCCGACGGTGTCGTGTGGTGTGCGTGTTAATTCCCGTGTATATTATGAAACTAATAGTGCCCGTATTTCGTCTGCTTGGATGTCGAAAAATGGCAAGATTTAGTTACCGGCAATACCTATTACGAGGTGCATTCAATAAGTACCTAGCCTCATCGCCAGAGGGCGCTGTAGTTTCAAAAGAGTTTTACCACAGTGTAGCACATTCTTTTTTAATTCTTTTTTCAAATTTTCTTTCTAATCCCTTCATTTGTTTTAATTTGACAACATAAGGAAGCGAACGTGTCGATCGGTTTTACAAAAATGGAAAAAGAGCAATATCGTTCGGTGATTCGATTCCTCTTTTTGGAAGGGAAAACGCGCATCGAAATAAAGAGCGCTTGGATGCTGTGTACGTTGACTCTTCTCCATCGATGGCCACCGTCAAGAATTGGTTAAACGAGTTTGCACGTGGCCGTACGTCGGTTTTTGATGAACCACGTCCAGGTGCTTGAAAACAGCTGCTACGGAGGAAAACATTAAAAAAATCTATGATCTCGTATTGGCAGATCGCCGATTGAAGGTTCGGGAGCTAGCTGAGACTGTAGACATTTCAGAAGGAACAGTGCATCATATTCTTCACGAGGAACTCGGCATGAGAAAGCTGTCGGCGCGATGGGTGCCGCGTTTACTCACACCGGAAACAAGCGCAGCCGTGAGACAACATCGTTGACATGTTTGGCGCTCTTTAAGCGGAATCGAACGGAGATTTTGCGTCATTTTGTGACCGTCGATGAAACCTGGATCCACTGGTACACACCAGAGACCAAGGAGCAATCAAAACAATGGATCCAGACCAGGGAACGTGCTCCAAAGAAGGCGAAAACTGTAAAATCGGCCGGAAAAGTTATGGCCACCGTTTTCTGGGATTCACAAGGTGTGATCTACATCGATTACCTCGAGAAGGGTAAAACAATGACAGGGCTTTACTATGCCGATTTATTGGGCCGATTCGACGCCGAATTAAAGAAAAAACGACCCCATCTGGCGAAGAAAAAAGTGCTGTTTCACCACGACAACGCAACGGTTCACAAGTCTGCCGTTGCCATGGCCAAATTGGTCGAATTACGCTACGAATTGCTGCCCCATCCACCGTAT
Organism: Hecatera dysodea; assembly: GCA_905332915.2. Classification (NCBI taxonomy): domain Eukaryota; kingdom Metazoa; phylum Arthropoda; class Insecta; order Lepidoptera; family Noctuidae; genus Hecatera; species Hecatera dysodea. The sequence goes on along the minus strand of HG995290.1, from coordinate 1,860,463 downwards.
TCTTCAGATTTGGCCTCTTGTGACTTCTTTCTGTTTCATAATCTGAAAAAATCACTCGCTGGGAATAGATATGGATCAAATGAGGAGGTCATCGCCGCCACGGAGGCCTATTTTGCAGAGTTTGACAAAAACTATTTTTCGGACGGGTTAAAAAAGTTGGAGCATCGCTGGGCTAAGTGTATCGAACTAAAAGGAGACTATGTTGAAAAATAAATTGCCACTTTTCCAAAATTTTCGTATACTTTTTGTAGGCTAAGTATTTATTGAATGACCCTCGTACCTACAGTAGTTTAGTATGATATTTTGATTCCAAGAATCGTTATTTTATTTTACAATTTTCCAGTCTGTAGGTACTGCCGCAGGCCCGCAACACACTGCTCGCTTGGCTCGTGTGTACCTACTGTGTTCACGGTTGGTTGTAATCTTTGATTAGGTATATAATGTCTAGATAAAGTACCTATCAAATGTGCGCAAACGTGTCAAAAAATATCAGCCAGCTGTTGCTGTTGGCCTTTAAGTTCTTACCCGCCGATTAGTGCCGATCGTGCCGCTTTGGTGTCACTACGTATTACGCGCGCTGAGTAGGTAATAAACAAAAAACAGCGATAAAATGACGGTATGTGTTATTAAACTGCGACGAAATTATAAAGTAATAGTAAAAAATACCAAACACATCACCTATCATCGCAAAGTAACCAGAAAACTACGTATTTATTTATTGTTTTTATGATTACCAAATTACGCCATATTTTGTCAGTGTTGCCAGTTTCTTTTTTTATCCTCCCAACTAAACATAATTTTTTGTGGGTATATTCGTTGGTTTATGGTTACGTTTATATAATTTAGTTGGTGTAGTTTTATTATTCGATTTATAAAAAGGCGGAGTTTTTTTAAATCGTCTATACTTTTACTTTTTATAATAATATAATTTTCGCAAATAACTTTTATTTTATGAGCCAATTTTAATGATTATTTTTGCATTGGGTTCAATAAACCGATTTAAGAAATCCCAAGAGTAATTTTAATATGATTAATTAATTAAGTATTTCGCAGTTGTTTCAGTTTTCAGTAGTTGACATTTTGACATTAATTTAATAACATTTCCAGATTGCCAGAATCAAAATCACAAACGATGTCTGTCGCCAGAACTGTTTAACAAAATTAAGCAACAGTTTAGTCAAGATATACGACCAGTGTCTCCATCAATACTTCGACGAAAAATAACGCATGCAAATGTCAAGCAACAAGTGACGCGTGGTAACAAAGAAACACTAAAAGAGCCAGAAGTAAAAGACTATGACAGAAAAAATAATAAATGTAATGAATGTGAGTTTTATGACAGCGACAATAGAAATGAATTATTTGGCCAGCTAATTGCTGAAGAATTTAAATATATTAAGCCCTGTGTGCGCACCAAATGTTATATAGAAATTTTAAAATATTTGCAAGAAGCAAAAGGTAATCATATAAACGAAATAAAGACAGGGGATAGCGAAAATAAAGATTAAATGCTAGTTTCATTATTTTATTTAAAAGTAATTCGCAGTCACAACACAAAAAGATTTATTGTTTCATACTGGAATTCTCGTTAAGGTAGCCCGCAAAATTCAAATTGTAATACATGTTTGCTAATTGTAGCTCCATAATAGGTCATAATAATATGTTAGTCCAAATTTGATTCGCGACAAGAACATAAGTAATGTTCTTACTAAAATTTGTTTACTGATTTAAAATAAAAGAAATGAACTTATTTCTCCAAGTTATATTTGATGGGAAATATGACTGTTTCGTGATATCGTGATTTATTCTATAAAACCTAATCTGGATAAATATGTCGATGATTTCTTTTATTATTAATCAGTAATTTATATAGTATCATTCCTATCGCGAATCACATTTTGACAAACACAACCTTTACTGAGCTGCAATTAGCATAAAGCATAATAACACTTGAGTTGCGTGGGCTACCTTGACGGTTCTCGCTTAAAGATAACTACTTAATTTGCTGTTTAAAACTAAAAATCAACATGTTATGATTATGATTAAAGATTTATAAATAAAAAATTAAGCTTCGGGTAGCTTGATGTAGGTACTGTGTGTGTCTGTACTCATTTTTAGATCCTTATATCGGTATAGGTAAATTTCTTCATTATCATATAAATTTATATGTTCTTATAAAAACGAATAAATCAACATTAAATCAGTAATCTTTCTTACATTATTCATGTCACCTCTTATACTTCCTGATTTTCATATATTTTTTAATCAAATAAATCTTTATTGGACCGAATCAACATGATATCTTGTAATAAGCTTCCGCTAATATTACTTCGTAAAGGGTTTAAGATATATTTTACAGATGAGAACAACCTCTGTACTGACAGTTGTGTTGCTGGAGTTGCTAACACACAATTAGCGACGATTGTTAAATTTATTATCAGGTTTATTAGCAGGTACTTTGTTGGCCCAGTGAGCTAGTATGTTTTCATTCAAAAGTATCCTTGGTTCATACCTTAATTTACTGAGCATTCCCTCAAAAGTATTTAAAGAAGGCCTGACAGTGGGAAGTCCGCGCCTTGTTTCAGTTTCTCGCAACATTTTTTCTAAATGAGAGATATCACTAAAATGCTCAGTGTCGTGCTGGCTACTGCTCGCAATAGCAGATAGTTCATTAGTATCAGTCTCAGAAGATCTTAAACTGCAATTGCCTAAAAGTCTCACATAATAACATTTGTGCCATCGCGCTTTCTTGATCCGATAACACCACATTGAGGCGGCCATCTAAATACAAATTTTCGAGTACTAAATCGGCATTTAACAAATCGCTTTCCCTTGCTTTCATGCTTTGAGCTAATTCGTTTGCAAATGGGATTCTAATGGATTCCACTTCTGCTTTACAATTGAGCCATCCCATGTAAAAATCGCTAATAGTAAGCTTTCTCGTTGCAGAGCTAATGTAGCATCAATTATGGGCTTAATGGCAGGTGACTAAGTCTGTGATTTATTCCCAAAAATTACTCGAGAAAATACTTGATACTTCCGAGTGGCTTTCGCATATATCTCTAAGCGAAACTATTCGAACTAACATTTGATATGTAGAAGTCCACCTAGTTGGACAATCAATTAAAGGTTTGTTTAAATTTGATAATTAAAAAAAAAAAAAAAAAAAAAAATATATAATATTCTTCATATTAGGTCGGCGTAAAATTTTTCAGCTTTTCTCGCTAGTTCCAAGCAAGTTTGTACTTCTATATTGCCTGCAATAGCATCCTTTACGACTAGTTGTAATGTATGTGCCGCACAGAGCATGGCACGCGGCTTGAATGATTCACTACTCATCGTATTAAGAAGGCTGTCGACGTCCAAATCTAAGTGTATATTGCTACCGAAGAACTGATCGTTGTGGTCGTCTTCCTCATCGTCTTCATTTTCGTCATCACAATCATTGTAGATATCATTTATTTCGTCTGTAGTCGTGGAGCAATATTCAGTTAGCAACTTCGTCATTTTTTTTTTAAATTACTTCCGTTATCTCTCGTAATTGAATAAATTTGAGCCGTTGAGATCTTAAAATCATCTAAAACCTCTAAAACTTTGTCCTTTAAGAAATCTCCTGTCTGTCTTTCTAAGACTTCCAAAACAGCTAAATTTCTGACTGTTATTCTAACTTCTTTTATGTATTGCAAATTAATACCTAAAAAATTTCTCACACTAATAATGTTACTACTTACATCACTAACACAAGATTAATTTTCTTTTATTTTCAGCCTTTGCTCCCATAGCAGCAGAACATAACTATTGCAGTAACAGTGGCGGAAAACAAAGGCAGAAATTTAAACGAGACAAAAGTGAGTACCATTGTGGTTTATTAAATAAGCTTTCTTTAGTTCTTAAAGTTGTATGCACACAGGATAATACAAAACTCAATATAGATTTGCTTGATGCTGTTATTTGAATCACTTTTACACACTAAACACCTCTGCCTAATTCTTCAGGGACATGATTGTCGTTAGTAGTGTATATGCTACACTTATTGAATAATGAGTCTATTGTTTTTATACTGCTGTTAGTTGTCTCTAATACATCTTCATATGTCAATTGTACCCTTGTAAAGTTACCTACTGCTTTAATTTATGTGATGTAATTTTTTTTTCAGAAAAGCTGAAATCTACCCATAACAACATATCAAGATTCCAGATGAAGCATTTGAAAACTGAAATCATATGATTACGTAAGCGGAATCAAAGTTTCAAAGCAAGATTAGCCAGCGTTGAGAAGATCAGTGAAAACAAAATTTTTCGAAAAAATTACAAGAAATATGACGACAGCTGCAAAAATATTTACAAATATGTAATACTCTCAAACAAATAAGAGAGCTCGTGGGCGGAGATTTAATTTAAACGAAAAAGTTTTGTCTCTCTCCATTTATAAAAAGAGTCCCAAGAGTTACAGTCTTTTATATAAATATTTTACTCTATAATATCATTAAAAAGGCTTCTGGCAAAAGTGGAAATCGAATCAGGGTTAAATAAATCTATATTTATTAAAATGAGAGAGACTGTAAAAAATTTAAGTCCAGATGATCGGCTCTGTTGCTTAATTTTTGACGAGATGTCAATATTGCCGCAGATCCATTATGATGGATGTAAAGATAAATTAAAAGGATTTGCTTGGCGTAATAAGAAAATTGCTGACCATGTTTTAGTATACATGATAAAAGGAATTAAAAAAAATTCAAGCAGCCTGTGGCATACTACTTTACAAATGCTTTAAATAAATTAGAATTAAAAGCCTTGACCATAAAGGTAATTAAATATGTACAGGGTACAGGGCTTAATATTTTGTGCTCAGTATGTGATCAAAGCACTGTAAATGTGAGCGTAATTAGTGAAATGGTCAAAGATACTCGAAAAAAAATCATAAAAGAAAAAAGAGAATGGAGACACGAAACCATTGAAGTAGGGAAATCAAAAATTATCCCATTATTTGACGTTCCTCATTTATTAAAAGGAGTTAAGAAAAATTTATTATCTAAGGACATGAAATATTATGACTTCGAAGAAAATATCGAAAATACAATTAAATGGGAATATTACCAAAAAGTTTATGAAGCAGACAAATCATATGGGGAACTGAAAATATGTCGCAATTTAACCGATGAACATATTTATGTTGATAAAATAAAAAAAAATGAAAGTAAAAGATGCAGCCCAAATTTTCAGCCATAGTGTTGCTGTCGCTGCAGAACATTTAACAGCTAGAGATGTACTGAAAGAATGCCGTCAATTAATAAAATTTACCAAAATGATGGATAACCTATTTGATTCTTTGAATGCAAGCACATTTAATATAAGTCATGGAAAAGTTTACAAATGTGGTGTAAGAAACAATTCACCTCACCACGAACTATGGACAAATGCAAAAAAAGTTTTAAGATCAATAAAATTTATTAAAGTAAAGAAAGAAAAGAATACCAATAAAATCAGATTAATTGAAACGATTTCTATACCATCAATAAAAAATGGCATCCGAACTATTGAGGGCATGCAACATTTGTGAATAATATTGTCCCAAAAATATTTGTTTGATTGTATGTTGACTAGAAACTTTAACCAGGACCCACTGGAAAATTTCTTTGGAAACATTAGAAGTTGGCTTTGAAGGAGCTTTTAAATCACTTCTTTTAAATAATTACAACTCACCCCATTCTCTAAAAGCTAACTGCGAAAATGATGACAATGACTGCTTACAAACTTTGAACTTCTTTTTGGAAGAAGAAAAATCTTCTAATGTTCCCAGTAATGAAGCACTACAATTTCATCGAGAAGAAAATAATGAAATTGTGGTGCCTTCTATAAATTTAAGCACCGAGACTACTGATGCTGGCCAGTCTAATTACGTATGTGGGTGGGTGCTGGCTACATGTTTAAAAAATGTATCCAAATCTTGTAGACACTGCAAAAATGAAATTAATGGCGACAGTCAACTAAAATCAAGCGAATACATAAGGGCAAAAGAATATGTAAAAAGTAGACATTGTCTGTTGTATCCTACTCAAGAGGCAGAAAAAGCTTTTCGACAAATCCAAAATATAACGGTGGAAATTTTGAAAAAGGATGTACCAAAACAAGTTAAAAGAAAAAAAATAAAATGTTTTTGGATATATTTGTTGAGTATCCTTTCTCTTGCAAAATCCACAAGAAAGAATTAAAAGAAATGTTTGAAAATACTACCATAAATGTTCTGGTATATAGTTGGTGCAGTTCAATTAATCGGATTTTATCTGGCAAAATCCAATATCGTGTTGAGGATGATGAAGTTAAATATTCAACACAATTATATTTCAATAAACATAAATAATTATGATTTTTATTTCATTCCAGGTACATATTATTGTTCTGTAGCATGTGAGTCTTTATTTTCAAAAATGTACTATGCAATAATAAATAATTATTTGCTACATTCTTTAAAAATGTACATTTGTAAAGTTTTTTTGTAGCCACGATTACGAACGAACACCCCTTAGTAATAAAATAATTATAAATGCATTATATTGCGGAATAGTATAGGTAGCTATATATGTAGGTATACCTATACATACAGCTTAATAAATGACATTTAGAGGGTTGCAGAAAAAAATCCGAGTGGGTTCTCTATTCCCAATCTATTACTATACTCTATGTTGCAATGCAACAAGTGAGACTCACCAACTGTTTCCCCAAGAACGATGATCTTAAAAATCTGTGGATGTCCTTCCTAGTTCCTACAAATTCCCTCCTCATTGGACTCTCCAAGGAGCAATTATTAAGAAAACGTGTTTGTGAAAAACATTTAGATAAATACGAGTATCAGTTCGACCGTGATGGTCGAAGACTGAGGTACTCCTACCCATGCCTGCTTACTCACAAAGAAATTGCTCATGGGAGTTCCACTTTGTGTAGCAGGTGAGTCTTATTAACTCATTAAACTTATAATAAGTTACATAAAAGACATTGCCAAGTTTCCTTTGAAGCCTTGGCCCATAAACCAAACAAAGATGAACTAAAAAAGGAAAAGAAGTACACCGAAAAAAAAATGTTTGTATGGAGTTGACCACTCAATACTTCTAACTTAAACATTAACATAAAAGAAACTATTAAATGATTAATTAAACTATTGATTTCTTGCATATTATAGTCACAATATTATATGTTTTACGTTATGAATTATCTTTAATTTAGAAATTCTGTTGGACACAACATGAATCGGCCCGATTCTTGTCATTCCCCTTTTACTGATATTATACCAATTCAAGTAAATTCGTAAACTATAGATACTTTGGTAAAGTATGTTATTAAATAAAAATAAGAACAATAGCGAACTTGGTCTGGACTTTTTTTGGCGTCCATGGATTTCATATACATGAAAGAAATTTAATTAATTTTCTACGATTTTTCAATTATTCACTGCTTCTCCTAAAAGCCGGAGTTATTTTATGTTTTTAAAAGCTTATCAAATGATGTTTGAATTAGGTACATTCGAAATTTTACCATTAAAATAGTGGTGTGACTACAAATGTTATCTGAATCAATAATTAAACGACTGACGTACACGTCAGTCATTTAATACGTATACAGACGTGCTCATCAATGCAATTTAAAAATAATAAATTAACCTCTGCATAAATAGTGCCCTACTTTTAAGTGTACCTACTAGCGTGTGTGACAAATACAATTTATAAGTGCTGTTTAGTCAAAAATGGACTGATTTGATTATAGTTATCTAAAATATGGAAAGCAGCCCCTTTAACCGAAGCGGGTTGACGCGACGCAGCCCTCCACCAACCCCTACACCGATACAGCCCCAACAACCAAGACGTGACCAAGTCCTAGAAAACGAGGAAATGGAGACTGTTTCGACACCCGAGATTCAGACCTGGATGAACTCCATTGAACAGTGTTTGAATGAGGTATGTGCAATTGCTTCTGACGGGAAGTTAAATTCTGAACAGAAGCTAAAAATAAGCAATCTATGCCGTAAAGTTGGAAATGGAGTTTCGCAAATGGCTGTTCAATACCAGTCACTTAAACAATACGCATACAAGACCCACAACTCCCTAAACAAATTGACAGAAGACCGCAACCTTAAGGACTATGTTATGGAAATGAACCGGACCATTAAAGAGTCCTGTACAAGGTCGGAATCGGGACCAACTTCTTTTGCAGACATGGTGAAGAAGGGGCCCAACAGCTTTGTTCGTCCCAATACTTTCAGCTCCGTGGCCATTTTTCCTTGCAACAATTCTCAGACCAGTGACGAAACCAAGAACATGGTCCAAAAAATCATATGCCCTGGTGAAATGAAGTTAAAAGTCAGAAGTGTACGCAAAATAGGAAAAGGTGGACTTATTATCAGCACGGAGACTAAAGAAGACCTGGAAAAGCTCAAGCAAACAGTCAAAATCTCTTCGTCAGCTCTAACCGTCGATGAACCTCGAAAGCGCAAACCACGTATTGTAGTTATAGGGGTCCCTGCATCTATGGCTGAAAATGAGGTTTACAAATGTATTTATGAACAAAACTTGGCCGACAAACTGCCCACTATTTCCAGAGATACATTTTTGACCTCAATTAAACTAAGCCATAAATCTGGCAGAAAGGATGCGGATAACTGTAACTATATTATAGAAGTTCCAGCTAATATTCGTAAGGCTCTCATCACACAGAACAGATTGTTTATCAATTGGACGTCCTGCCCGGTTCGAGATTTTACACTGGTAACGAGGTGTTACAAGTGCCAGCAGTTCGGTCATGCAGCCAAGACGTGCAAAGCAGCTGCCCCTACATGTGGACACTGCGCTGAAGAAGGGCACTCTATTCAAGACTGCACTAAAAAAGCCGTTGCGCCAAAATGTGCAACATGTTTGCGCTACAAAAAAGCAGCAAACCACAAGACGGGAGATACAGAGTGTCCTGCTAAAAAAGCTGCCGAAAACAGGTACTTAAACTCGATCGATTATGAAGGCGCCTAAGAGCGCCACATATTTGTGTATATTTTAGTCTTAACTTACTCTTATATTCTTATTTTACTACACATTATGGATAACAACTTAATTACCGATATAGATAACACTTTTGTACCAGATTCAAAGTCATGCCAGGTTGAGGACTGCATTCAATATCTTTCCGATTATAAAAAGTCATTAACCATACTAACCCAAAACATTCGCAGTATTTGTAAGAATATGGATATCTTCAACATTTTTCTCCATAGACTTAATTTTGATTGTGATGTAATGGTACTAACCGAGTGCTGGCTATCTAAACGCCAGGATAACCTCCCAGTAATGCCAGGCTACAACGTATTCTATACCAAACAAAACAACAACCAAAATGATGGCGTGGTAGTCTTTTCTAAGGAATCATTAATGGTCACAGTGGAAGAACCTACTCTAGAAGACTGTATGAGTAATTGCTTAATCATCAAAATTGGTACTACTGCAGCAATTATCGCTATGTACAGATCCCCTTCTGTTAGAAACCTGGATTGTTTTAACGTTGCATTAAATCAGATTTTTCAAGAGCTACGCTCATTCAAGAATGTTATACTAACAGGTGACATCAATATAAACAAACTCAGAAAACTGCGATGCAGGGACCCAAGAGTATCTTAATATCTGCTCATTCCATGGTTTTCTACCTGCGCATACTTTGCCGACACATCATAGCGGTTCCTGTCTAGATCATATGATCATCAAATCCAGTTTATCGTATGTTACGCTTGTTACTAACTCAACAATTACTGACCATCACGCTGTACTACTAACCCTAAACTTAATGTTGCCTAAGCTAAATCGTCTCCAGACAAAAACGCAACTAAACACAAACAAACTCGAGTATGATTTATGCAAACTTGACTTTAGCCCAGTTTACAATACTGCTGACGCAAATTTTGCTTTATCGTACGTAATAAAACATCTTCAATTAGCAATATTACATAACACTACTGTTATTTCAGCAAATAAGAAACTTTATAATATAAAACCTTGGATTACTCCTGGCCTGGTTCGATGTATAAGACACAGAGATAAACTTCATCAGGCATCTAGGAGAAACCCAGGTAACATTATCCTTAAAACCACCTATAAAAGATACAGGAATTTTTGTAACAATCTCTTAAAGAGCTTAAAAATTAATTACGATAAAAATGAATTACTTAGAGCAGGAAACAATAGCAAGCAACTTTGGAAACATATTAAAAATGTCACTTATATGTCAAAACAACGTGAATCAAATTCGAGTTTATTGCCAACTAATCGTTCATCTCTAGCATCAGCCAACCTTGTCAATAACTTTTTCGTGAATGTTGGGAAAAATCTAGCCGAACAGATTCCTAATCATTAATGTTGGGAAAAATCTAGCCGAACAGATTCCTAATCATTACTGTGCTCAACCACCTTCCTCAGAATTGAATAGTAAGGGGGCCCTACAGTCTTTTGGCTTATTGGACACTGACGAAAACGAAATAACCCAAATAATTAGTGGACTAAAAGATGACTGTGCTGTGGGAGGGGATAATATTAGCAGTAAGTTCCTTAAAAAATTCAAGCATATCCTGGTACCTCCCTTAACACACATATTCCGTATCTGTTTTTCCGAAGGCATTTTTCCTAGATGCTTAAAAAAAGCAGTTGTAGTCCCTGTCTTTAAATCCGGGAAGAAAGACTTAGTTAATAATTATAGGCCAATTTCGTTACTCCCCTCTATATCTAAAATACTAGAGAAACTCATTAACAGAAGGCTAGTTGACTATTTAGAAAAAAATAGTCTATTATCATCTGCGCAATTTGGTTTTAGAGCCAAATTATCGACATCCGATGCGGTGCACCACCTGACCGATTACGTCTCGGAGGAACTTGGCAAAGGAAACCAGACCCTGGGGGTGTTCCTTGACCTAGCGAAGGCGTTTGATACAGTGTCAGTTTCTATGCTCCTTAACAAATTGGAAGCCATGGGAATAAGGGGAACGCCGCTGAAACTCTTTGCTGACTACCTAGACGAGAGATATCAATCTGTTAGGATAGGCAATATTACGAGCGATGAAGTAAAAAATACTGGTTTTGGTGTTCCCCAGGGAAGCATTCTGGGCCCAACCCTATTCCTGATTTATATTAATGATTTGTGCAATTTAAACATTAAACATGGCAAAATTGTTACATATGCTGACGACACGGCCATACTTTTTACCGCTAAAACCAGTATAGAATTGTACGAATACGCTCAATTAGGTTTTAATACCGTGACTAATTGGCTTCAAAATAATTTACTAACATTAAATGCTGACAAGACCAAATATATTCACTTCTCCATGCGTAAACCTCAATTTAACTTAGCAAATCCTCATCTGTTTGCTCATAAATGTGGACTCTACCCAATCAGTATATGTCATTGCCCTTTTATCCTCCAAACATGCAACATTAAATATCTCGGAGTAATAATAGACGAAACACTCTCATTTAGACCACATATAGAAATTCTGGTTAAAAGAGTGCGCAAGTTAATGTATGTTTTTAAAAAACTACGAGCTATTGCAGATTCAAAATTAATCACACAAGTTTATTTGGCCTTAGGTCAATCTATAATCCAGTACTGTATTACTTCGCGGGGTGGAGCACCCAAAACTCACTTACTTCCACTTGAAAGAGCTCAGAGAGCTATTTTAAAAGTAGCTTATTTCCATCCCTTCCTCTATCCCACAGAGCTCCTGTACAAATCGTGCAACGTACTGACTGTTCGCCAGCTTTTCATTATGCACTTGATATTAAAACAGCACACCATGCTTTCTTACAACACTAGTATTACTAATAAGAGACGGAACGATATTGTATGTGATTCCAATGCGTTTTCAAAATATGTGTTTGTAAAAAGATTTTTTACATTTTTGGGTCCATTTCTGTACAATAGATTAAATAGAAAATTAAGTATCTATAAGTTAAATTATTATAGCTGTAAAAAGATAATTGTGCAATATTTACAAAACATCTCTTACGAAGAGACAGAAGATCTTTTTTGTGTCTGTAAATAAAACATGATGTGTTCTTTAATTTAAGTTTTAATTATATAGTCATTGATTCATTGTTAATTTATTATTTTAAGTTAGTATAAGCACTGTCTAGCCTGAAACACAGGTTCAACCTAGTTCAGGCATATAATTAATCGTGTTCTGTATAAAAAATGCAAGTTATTTTATTGTAAGGTCAGGTGGGGTAAGAGGAACATAGTTTACTGGTTTTTGAACATTACGACTTCCAGCTAGTAAAAATATGTATATATTCTAATAGCAATACAAACAAAGTTTCGCTAACGAACCATGCTAACTATTATTTTAACATAGAAATTTATTCTTCCAGTAATAACGGAACAATTTGACAACGAAGCCAGGTCTTCTAATAGTTTCTCTTTCCCGAAATTTGGGGTAAGAGAAACGCTTCGATTCATACAAGTAAAAACATGTATTTTTATATGTATCTCTAGAAATTTGAGAACTGCCTTTCGACTTAATGGAAAAGAAACCATACCATAGTTAAAATATGGTTTAATTTAGCTTTACCGAAAAATAAAGAAAATTTGGGGTAAGAGGAACATATTAGTAAGGTCAGGGGTGGTAAACTACGAATGTTACAAACATATACATTTGGTTTTTAATAAAAATTTAAGAAAAATAAACGATGAATGTCACTAAGTAAGTGTTTATTTATTATTATCAATAATAAAAGTATTTACATAAGTATAACATAATGTTTCTCTTAACCGGCTATGGTAGTTCCTCTTTCCCAGCTTGGTATTTTGTAAGTTATGTTTTTGATGACACCGAAAAAGCACTAAAAACACATGCTACAAACAATATAACATGCGGAAAATAAAGATTCAACATTAGAATTATACTTATCAACAAAATTTGCCGTATCACAGATGTTTTTAATCCTTAAAAAATCGCACACAAAAAACGCCGCTAGGTCACAATTTTATAGTCTGTCAACTGATTTTTTTCTTTCTCTTTTATTCACGTACTTATTGTGTTATAGCGTCACCTATCCAAAAATATTGAAACTATACTTAATACTGTTTTATTGACGGAGTAACCACAGAGCTGGGCTTAATAGTTTTCTATTTATGAGTTACTGTTTCTCTTTCCCCGGCGTCCCTCTTACCCCACCTGACCTTATATGTGCCCTGTTTTATAAATAAACAATTATTATTATTATTATTATTATTATATTATTATTATAGTCGTTATCGTATCCAATACACTGTAACTCGAGTTACAGTATTTTGCTTTAACAGTGCTCATTTGATTTTTTCGAGGCAGGCACATATCCCTATATCATTACTTTTTCATTTTATAATATGTAGAAGGAGATATGAGCACATTAAAAACACTGTATTTTAGTTACACTTATGGTTTGGTATGGCATATCACTGTAATTGAAGTTACAGTGTGTTGGCTCAAAAGTTTGCGCGAGATTAATCGAAACTATGAGAAACAGTGTTTTCAATAACCAAATAATCTTGACACGCCGCACGCGGCGTAACGTCTCTACGCGTAATACGTGCGAGACGCGCGGGGAGAAGAGCGAGAGCTCAACTGTTAGTAGTCGTGAGCTCTTGTTCGGACGGTGTTTTGATTCATAGCGCGTTCGTTAAATCTGTTTGCATTTTTGAGTTTCGACGAATTAAAAATGAGTGGATATCGTAATAGATTATTAGTGAAACTGTCCCAAAGCAATTTACAACAACTCATCATGTACCACAATCACCACAATGGCTTCAGGCTTAAACAGTGTATGAAATGACAAAAAGACTTTTAGCGGTAGTTATAAGGAGTGTCCTGGTATCAATACATCATACGATTGTGATAGAATTGAATATGATAGTTCCACATATGTATTCGATTCAAGTAATATCAGCCCCTTAATACCCCTTAGTGAATCTCAAATAAATGAGTGTATTGCTGACAATCTTGGTGGCGACATCAACTACGCTGATTTATTGCCAGAACCTGCTTCTACTACCATTCAAGAACTATGGAAGGATTTACGTTACCAACCCTGCTCAGAGAGTCCATCATTGCAAGAGTTAAATGCTGATACTGGACCAGTAACTAACGTCTCGATACGTCAAGTGCTATATTACCGTGTGAACTCCTACAAGAATTTTATGCTCCACCAGTTAAAAGAAGTCGAGATCCTAAACTTATTTTGGCAAATTTTGATTTGCAGCTTTCTTGTTTGCAAGAAAGCATCCCATGAGACCTCCCTGCCAAAATTTTAAAAAGTCTGTCCCCTTAACATCTCCGATATGGGCAGAGAGATCATTTACGGTCAGTTTTGGTGCATGGATTGACAGAGATGTCCACGGCAACCAAAACGGCTGGTCCCAACTCAAGGAGACACAATATTTTAACATGGTTACTTAATGTGTTCAAAGTATACAAAACCTTTTTTTGAAATACCTTAGGGTACAGTAACGATGAAGCAGTCCAAGCTGTTCTGAAGCAAAATCACTTGACTGGAAATAGAAATCCTAAAATTAGTGCTGCTCCTGATCCTAGAGGTTGTCACACACCTTATAATGCTTTTTCTGTGGAATATGAAGACGAGACGAAAAAAAATATATTGAAATTTAAACCTACACTGTCACACTATTATATAAAACATACACCAAACAGGAAATATCTTCCATTAGGCGTGAACTTGACATCTATAGGTATACAAAGAATTTCAAATACACTGTCAAGAAAAAAACCTGAAAGTTTGTAGTTGGGCACATTTTCACCACATGATCAAAAAGTTTAATTAACCTTTCTACAGCAGAGCCAGCTCAAGATATTTGCACAAAATATAGAAACCATGAGCTAAAGCATAAAATATTACCTCTGCCGTGTAATTGTAATGACTGTATAGACTTAGGCAAACATTTAGAAAACAAAAGTGATTCAAGAAGTATAATTATTGAAATGCTCTTTTCTTTCATCTTTAATCAACTGATATCTGAAGAAATGCTTTTGCTTTTAAATTCAATTAATAATGAATCAAAATATCACAGGATCGGAAAACAGAATTGAAACGTGCAGAACTACTTTTGACTTGGCAGTGACATGTTGTCTGTGGTTGTTTGTCAAGACGCTACAGAATACATCCGCGTTTTTCATCTCGGTTGTGTTTGAATTTGGCTTTCTATTTATTTTTACCCGACCTGTACTGTTTATGGACTGATTGATACTGCCCTGTGTGACTAGTAGTGCGTGCCCTCAGGACTCCGATATTGATTTTTTGTGAGCTTAAGCTAATCTTACTGTGCTCCGATTGTGCCCATTGTTGTAAACGCGAAACAATCATAATGGCGGATTACGATAGAGGTCATCGTCTCACGCGCATATTATGTGTAATAGCGGTTTAATTCTGTTCGCCTTGGGGACGTACCAAATAAGACAAGCTCGGTCTTATTACGACGAACATGTACGTTTCCAAGGCAGGTACAGAATAGAGGTGAATAGGGGCGAAATCATCAATCAAAATTATTATAAGATTAGAGGAGGTAGTGGACAAGAGACCTTTATAAGAGGGAAAATAAAGTCTCGACACATATCACGGAAACAATATTATGTGTACATTTTAATTGAAAATAATATTCGAGGCAGAACCGAATAATAGTTGAATATTGCTGTAGTTGTTTAGTTGGCCGGCGCACTGTAGGCTGCTGCGCACACACTATGACCTTAGTGTGGTATCTAGGATGAGCCAGACATCAAGAACATATCTCAGCACCAGCAGGTTTTCTTGATGAGATAATAATACGAGTCGAGGATTTGGAATAAAATAAATATGTTTAACAAAATGTGTTTTTATTTGTCCTAACATTAGGTACCCTCAGTTTTAGTGTTTACGGGGCAAGTGCGTTTTTTTTTTAATACGCGCCCAGCTTTCGTAAACATGCAATTGAGTACTATTCTACACAGAGGGTTAGAATTTATTTGGGTTTTTCTCATTTTATCCGTAAATACTCTTATTCAATTTGATCCCAGACAATGCGTAGTATGGAGACCTACTTTTGTTCTTTACAACATAAATTCAAAGCGCTGTGTTACACATTTAACAATTTTTATAACTATTATCCAGTCTGGGGGCTTAGACAAAGTAACAATTTAAAAACGATAACGAAGTTCGAAAAGACAATAATGTATGGGATTGACATAAGCCGCGTTAAGTCACGTGATCAATCGACAGCGTTATCGCAAGTTGGTAGACAATGTTATAAATTTGAAAATGAAAACAATATATCTAGTTTTAATTTCCGCGAATATTAGTGGGTTGCAGGTATGCACCTCCCTCCCGCCCGCTGCGTGTTGACTCGCTGACCGTTGAGTTGCGACTCAACGGTCAGCGAGTCAACACGTCCCCTGAGGATGCCTCGTGGAGAGGCGAAACACGTGTCGGTAATGGTGTTGGGTTTTGCATTGCCTTCCTGCATGTGCTTAAAATCCTTGCATTTGCCCAGTAATCTTGCATGTGCATAATATAGCGGGCGGGAGGGAGGTACATACCTGCAACCCACTAATATTCGCGGAAATTAAAACTAGATATATTGTTTTCATTTTCAAATTTAAAATGGATTTCCGCAAAGTAACGCCTGACTCAATCAATTTTGACAATGTTATAATTCGTAACGAAACCATAAAGTAACGAATCGTTATCGTTTTTGTCCCATACAAATGCGTAGACAAGCAGCGCTTTCAGTGTTCGCCTTCTCCTCGATCGTGATCGTCAAAAAAGATAACGAAACGAATGATAAAACGTTGTAGTTATCGAAACAATGGGCGGATTTCATTCGGCAGCAGATTTTGACATTGATTGTTGACATACTCTTAGTATTTATTCTGTGTTAGAGACATTAAATTATGCATTCTCTACGTTTATTGTGGGCTGCACACAATGAGATCGCCTGGGAGAGACGCCAAAAGCGATTAAGACAGCGACGGCAATTGGAAACAATTGAAGAAATGCCTGAATTGTTGTTCATCCAGCATTTCAGGCTTAATAAAAGTGCATTTAGGAAGTTATGCAAGGACCTAAAAGCTCATGCGCGATTAAAAGGTTGCTCTGAAATTCCCCTGGAAATAAAGATAAGAAATTTAAGATTAATAAAACAATATAATTATAGGTATTGCAGGTAACCAGGTACTTAATGTTGTTCCTTATAACTTGAGTTAAAAGCATCTTCGTTTGCTTAGTTTATAGGTACTATACAACAAAAATATAGTGGTGCCACACAATACTTTATGAACTGCTGTATAAATAAAAATAAAACCACATCAACCTAAATAGGTTAACCTACTTATGTATTATTATATTTTTCAGGTGTTATGTACTCTTAGCTTTTTAGCTACAGCGTCATACCAGAAAATTGTGGGTGTGGGACAGCATTTGACGCAGCGGACAACAAGTCGCTGCATCAGGGAGGTTGTGAACGCCCTTAATCACAATTGGATGGTCAGCAGGTGGATAGTGTTTCCACAAACGCCGCACGAGAGATCCTTAGTCACAGAGAAGTATGTAAATACATTTTTAAATAGTTTAAATTATTTATATTATTATTATTATAGCTAGCCTGAAATGTCCCACTGCTGGGCAAAGGCCTTTCTCCACTCCTTCCACTTTTCCCGATCCTGTGCCACATCCTGCCAATTCCCAAGGAAGACATCCAAGTCGTCCCGCCATCTCCTTCGTGGTCTGCCGCGGCCCCGTCTCGCGATGTCAGGGCACCAATTTTGAGTTTTATAGGCCCACCGCTCGATGGGCATACGACAGACATGTCCAGCCCAGTCCCATTTAAGCTGGGCAGCCTTCTGAGCTACATCAACGATCTGTGTTTTTGAGCGCAGTATCGTGTTTCGAATTCGATCCGTTAATTTAACACCAAGTATACTGCGCTCCATAGCCCGTTGGCAAACCTTGAGTTTGGACTTTTGGATGTTAGTCAAAGACCAAGTTTGTGCACCATAGGTCAAAATAGGGAGAATACACATGTCGATGAGCTTCCGCTTGAGTGACATGGGCAAGGTGCCCTTGAATAATTCTTTCATGGACCAGTAGCTCTTCCAGGCATTTTCTGTTCGGCGCGCTATTTCCTTATCTTGCCTAGCCTGGAAAGAGACCACTTGGCCCAAGTAGAGATATTCTTGAACATATTGTATATTCTCCCTATAATAGTTTAAATATCTAATTAAAAATTTTCTTAGGTTCCTACATACCTAAATAATTACTTTTTGATATTTGTTGTAAAATTGTTAAATAAAATTTACAGATTTCAAAGGACACATAATTTGCCTGGTGTGATAGGGTGCATTGACTGTACCCATATTGCTATTACAAGACCGGCTGACGAAGAACATGCTTTTTTTTTAATAGAAAAGGATATCATTCCTTACATGTTCAAATGGTAAGCTGCTGGATAAACTCTAATCATAATACATATAAAACTATGTGGTTAACAAACTGCTCTGAAACTAATAATATGAACTAATTTATAATATGAACTCAATGGAGAATGTAAGAAGAAGCCTACGTGCCAAGCGGCACAGTGAAACAAAGGGACATTTATTGTATACAAAGTGAAATCTATAAAATATCTTTTAAATGTTTTGTAAGTAGGTACCTTAATTCGAAATTAAATCCCTTCCCCACATTGCGATTTGGTTCTTTGTGGAAACCAAACAATAAGTACCTATAGTTTTATTTTATTTTCTTTTCAGATATGTGATTATGACTTGCGCATTATAAATGTAAATTCAAAATTTGGTGGAGCAACACATGACTCGCACATATGGTCTGCGAGTCACGTGAGTACATACAACATGGAAGGACTTCATCAAAGTGGTGAACATGTTTGGTTATTAGGTAAGTTGTTCCATATAGGTATTGTAAATAGTTAGACATCTGAAATAGCCCTATATGACAAGCAGTAATTGCACTATATTTAAGTGAGCATGACAACAAATACACAACGATTATTTAATTACTTATTAGAACTGGAGTAAACTATTAACAAAAATATATTTCCTTTTTTTTAGGAGATTCTGGCTATCCACTGCGGCCCTGGTTGATGACGCCTATATTAAATGCTGAACCAGGATCCCAGGCCGAGGTGTACACACGACGTCATGTCCAAGCCAGGTCTCGCATTGAGCGCTGTTTCGGATTACTTAAGGCTCGTTGGAGGTGTATGCTTCGACACAGAGTTCTTCACTATCAAAATCAACTCACTAGCAAAATCACTAATGCATGTTGTGTGCTGCACAACCAGGGGCGTGCGCTCCATATAGGCAATTAGGCTAAGCCTACCCTACCATAGCAACGGATAAATAAACAAATGTATTTATTGTAACTATGCAATAAAATAAAACAAAAATATTTAATAACTCATAACGCCTAGTATAATGCTTATAGCAACTTCTCGCCCGTGCGTGTGACGTATTTCAAACTACGCTGTTCCTACGAAACGGTTCACATAGGCCACAATACGGAGAGCCTTATTTCAATTGATAAATTTATGCATGTGTGCAAATGTTCTTGTGTATGTACGCCCATAATTTACACACACATGTATAAATTATGGGCGTTTCTAGGCTCGCTGGAGCCCACTACACGGGTCCTGATTGGTTCACCACACAATTCAAGGACAAGTAGTAAAATTTTATGAATGGGAATCGCTTAACGGGGTTGCCAATTTGAGAATAATAATTTCCTTAATAACTTATAGATATAGTTTAAAAAAACTGGTTCGACGCCGCTGATTCCACGTGGACCATCGCCAGAGCCAGGAGCCGCTGTATTCCGAGGTCAGTCCTATCCCGCTTTTTTCCTTCCCTGGTGATGTCAGCCCGCGAGACGCGTTAAACCGCAACCGCTTTCAAATCCAACCAAATAAATATTTTTTTTACACTAAATAGAATTCTCCCCACAGGGCTATGCGCAACCGCTTAGTTAGTAGGATGTAATATAGGTGATTAGATAAAATTACTATTAAATATTTTAATATTTTTATTAAGCAACTTGGGAAACTCTACTAAACATAATAAAAGGCTTTTTTTAGTATTAACTTAAGGTAAATGCAAGCAAAACTTAAAAACGCAAAATCAAGAATCAGTCTCACAGTTACAGTCTTAAAATTGGGCAGTAAAAGAGGCAACATATTGGATAAATTTAATTTAACGAAGCCACTTTTTCGCCCAAAGGGTTCACATTACGTAAAAACAAACTTAACATCTTGAATAGCCTTAGGAATCTGCATCTCAGACTTTTGCTAGTATCCCACTCGCAAAAGTCAGAGATGCAGAATGCCTAAGGCTTCAGACATACATACTTACTTACTTTGATTCTTTATTGTACACTAAAACAACTTATATTAGACATAATTAAGTTCATGTACAAAGGCGAGCCTAACTCAACTTACCTTTGATTACTATTGCAATAGGGACAAGACAATTGCTGAACTAATCAGTGTTCAGCGGTTCTGTATTGTCCCTACTGCGATAATAGTCGAGCCAAGCTTGAGCGACGTTTACTAACGATCTAAAAACTTGGTTCCGTTCGTGCTCTACCTCCAACGCACGCATGTGTCGCTCGTGTTGAAGTTTAGTTCGAGTTTCCTCCAGCTCCAGGCGTCGTAATTCCACGGCTGTAAACTCGCTTGCCGCTCTCTCGAAGGGGGTCGGTGCCTGTCCAGTGGCGGTACCTTCATATAAGCCCAAAAGCCCGGCATGCCTTACTAAAATGCTCGATAGATAATCAATATCAAACCCGAACTATTTAAAAGTTCGCGCGCTTAATTCCTGTCAAAATAACACAAAGAATATCTACCTATGCCACACATCGCGATTGTTCGCGCGCAGAGTTTCGTATTTGCAACATCTACATATAGCTATCTTGCTTACACGCACCGGCTTTTACCGGGCTTTCAAATACACTTTCTGTCACTTTCGCACTTATAGCGATGTGCCGTATAACGAGTTAGAACATTGCGCGTCTACAAATGGATCAGTATGGAAGATTTAAGCCGTGCATGCCTATGAAGTTGCACGCGTATGCTTGACCTTGTCACCTTTCCAACTCTGCAGTGTTGCTGTTTTAGCGACGTTGTGAGATCTTGGAGATTTTTAACGAGTTTGGAGACTTTTTTTAAGATTTAGCAACAATAAAAACTAGCGATTTTTTAAAATAACGAAATTAAATATTCAAGCAATATCTTAAAAATAAAAAATTTGCGACATCTAGCTAGATTATTCATATACCTGGCGACTTTGTTTGCCTAAATGACAACACTGCAACTCTGCGTAAGTAGCTCCTGACACCCGAGTGCAACTAACTTCAGTTTCATTTTTGCTTGAGTTTTGTTTTGTTTTGAAAAGTTTTGTTGTTAAAGTTTTTAGTGTGTTTTCTTAGATTTTCTCAGTGATACAATTGGTTAGGTGACTTACCTACAACAATGGAGCTAATTATACCTTGTGAGGATTTAAAATGCGTTCAAGTTTTGATTGGCGAAGATAAGGTAAAATCTTTAAACTTTGCTAAAAAAAAACGGTTAATTTCTTCATTAAAACCGACGCCTAATCTGTGTATTTCTCAGACTAGTAAATCGCATAAACGAAAATTTAATAGATCAGTGTATAAAACTAGTTGGATTGTTGGCTGTTCGCACACTAATAAGTTGCATTGCTGGTGCTGCATATTTTTTTCGAATGAAGATTCCGTTTGGAATACACCTGGTTATACAAACTATTTCGACAAACAAACATTAAAAAGCCCTGTATTCTAGTCCTGATCTGAAAGATCGTAATGTTTTCGAATTAATTGATTTCATTCATGAGAATAACCTCGAAGATGCCTTTCCCGAGCTGTTAAAGTTAGCGTATCTTGTTGTAACTATTCCTGCTACAAGTTCTTCCGCGGAACGTGCTTTTTCGTCTCTTAAAAGTATCCATACCTATCATAGAAATACACAAGGTCAAGAGCGTCTTTCCGAATTATTATCAATGATAGCTATTCAAAAACAATTGTTGGTAGAATTAAAACGATCACCAAAATTTTACTCTGATGTAATTAAAAAAAATCTTATAAGAAAAATAGACGATTCCAGTTAGAATATAAATAATATATATATATATATATATATACATACATACATACGTACCTACATAGTCAGTCGAAAACTGAACTTTCTTTTTTTGAAATCGGTTAAAATTTTATTGGGCTTGCCTTATTTTGAAACCCTAGGCACGCCACTGTGCCTGTCTACGGCGGGCGCGCAAACGAGGGCGGTCGGGAGAGGCAGCAGACTGCGGTGTCGCTGGCGACCTCAACCGCAGACGACGCCTGGTAGATGGAGAAATAGCAGACGTGCGGGGGGCCGGTGGCCGCCTTCGCTTCGGAGTAGTGGGTGCTGCAGGGGTTGGCGGGGATGGCGCTGCCGGGGCTGGTGTCTGGCGGGGCTGGCGCAACAGGCTGCCGTCCTTGAGCCGAAGTCTGAGTGAGCACCAGCGGAAGGGATGATGGTGTTTGAGTATGTGTGCAGGATAAGGAAGGCGGAAACCAATTATTTGAGGGCTGTGAAGTGGAAGGTTGAGGAGACGAAGTCAGTTTAGACGAAGTAAGTTTCTGCAAAAGGAAATCAGTGTTATTTTGGACAGTTTACGGATCCTTTGTTTATTCAAAATTTTAGATGATTTTATATTTTACATATACATAATAAATAAATACTAGCTGTTGCCAGCGGCTTCGCCTATAACCGGGATAAAAACTACCCTATGTGTTAATCTGGGTTATAAACTATGTGTGTCCTAAAGAAGCATGACCACTTTCCATACATTTCAAAACCTGACAATAAAAGTTTATGTATAGTTATGAAGTATAGTACAAAGACTTGCTGTATGTTTAGAAAATAATGTCTCATAGTCACTTTTACGATTTAAACGCTGCGAAATCTAAAAATATTAATTTTACTTTTTAGGTTAGGATTTTCCGTCATGGTTAATCTTTTTGTTCTAACACACTAAGTGTTGCAGATTAACTCTCGAATTGTAATCTAAAATAGGAATACTTACTTAGCTGTGGTCTAACAGTCTTTTTTATTTTGTGTATTCCTTCAATTTACGTCGCTGCGTACGCAGTAGACTCGCTAAACTCTCGATGATTTGCTCTAATATAATAAACAGAGTGTCGAGCATAATGATAATTTCTCCAACACAAATCACTTGTATTTACTAACTAGTAAATAGGTACATTTTGGTAAAGAAATAAACAAAAAAGGAAAAACAAATTATACGCCATACCTATGTGAAATGGTTTATTAATTATCTCCATAATCATCTAAATCACCAGTTCCTCTCAGATTGTAGTGAGAAAAATCTGTGTGAACCTACATATTTTTATTCTATATGATCCATGAAACCCAATATGTTCACCAAAATACGATCCTTGCCTTATCTATCTGGTAAGTACCTAGAACAAACAGCACTATAACCTAATCCTAGAAACATAAATAAATTATCTCGGTCAGCTGCTATACTCTGAAAAACAGTAGACTTTCTATTCATATTTAGTTTCTCAACCAATTGGGCTAAATTATTTATATAATATTGCCCGTCAGATGAGCAAGATATCGAAGTCCAGGGGGTAGCAAATAGGTTCGTAAAAAGAAGTAACACACAAAATGGCATAGTACACAACGAGACGGAAACGCACCAACGAAGAACTGCGCTATTTTAAAACGAAGAATTGTCAAATGTCAAAAAAGAATCCGTTTCTGCCATCCGAACTTAATTTCATACTGAATGATCAATTTATTAAATCAATATTTTATTAAAATTGATTGAGTCAGGCGTTACTTTGCGGAAATCCATTTTAAATTTGAAAATGAAAATAATATACTTATCTAGTTTTAATTTCCGCGAATATTAGTGGGTTGCAGTATGCATCTCCCTCCCGCCCGCTTTATTATGCACATGCAAGGTTACAAGGCAAATGCAAGGATTTTATGCACATGCAGGAAGGCAAAGCAAAACCCAACACCAATAACGACACGTACAAAAAAAGGGGGGTGCCTTGTACTAAATTCTCAGTCACAACTCAACGGTCAGCGAGTCAACGGAGGATGCCTCGTGGAGAGGCGAAACACGTGTCGAATTAAAAAATGTTCTTTAGATCCTTACTTTTTTCCACTTGTCTGTAGTCTTGCTGACACCACCACCAACAGCATTCAATATGTTGGTCAGTTCAGTCCACAGTCGGTCTGAACGTACCCGACCTTGTGATCCAGCAAGGGGCCTCGCCAGGTCACCATGACTGTAACATTAACAAACAAAGATTCAATATAAGTACTTCATTGTTAAGATCGCGTCATTGTTTACATTAGGTACATACTCATGAATAAAACTTGGATTTACTTACGTTTCCATATACTCAAGCAGCGTTGACAATTGTTCGGGACTTGCTCGCACACTTGATTCCATGTTTCATCACTTTAAATTAAAATAGATTACTCCATCATCGTTTGAACACCAGTCACATACAAAAATGAGTCTATTTTGATTATAATTAAGTTTTGGAGACTATCTAAAAAAGAAAGTAAAGTAATAACTTTTAGATCCAAAACTTCACTTACCACTGCAAAAATATCGTTTTTATTATAACTTAAAAACAATTAAACGCAACACTCACTGTTATAATCTTATTAATAACATTTGAAAACAACAATAACTCGCGGGTTTGATCCGATTCGAACTTCTTGACTGACACTGACAGCTAAATTTTCGATACCATAACCAATATTTTTGATTTTTAACGAACAAACAATTCGACACAACGATCGCGACTGTTGTGTTACATTGGCTATGAAATGTTTGTCGTTATCTCAAAGACGATGACGAATTTAGATATCGTTTCGCTACGAAGCGATGTTACTTTGTCTAAGCCCCCTGGAATATCATTCCATAACATTCATCTGAACATAACTATTCCAAAGAGCAAGATGAGGAGGGTGCAGATAGATCTACATTGATCACAATAGCTGTTATGTATTTTGTATGTAAGAATCGAAACATAATATATTTGATTTGAAAATTATATAAGCTGGTCAGACCAACAAGAAAGGTCACGTAATATTAGCTCTGTACCAAAATAATTGAAACTTATGTGTAGGTCTATACCTGGCCAATTGTCACTGATACAGTAGCATTTTTATTATGATTATTTATTGATATACTTTTTTCAGGAAGGAACAACACGATTGAACATGATTATTTCAAAGAGCGAGATGAGAACAATGTCACAAAATCAATAATCGTGACTGGAAGTGTAGCAGGTGTGTATTTTTTCATTGAAATTATAACAAGCTGTCTGTCACTTGAGTCTCAAACGCTCTCCATCATTATTAAATCTCATAATAGCATATAAGAATTTTCACAAAATTAAATATATTATGTTGACATACAGATAAAGTCCTTGACGTAAGCAGCTATAGACTTACCAATAACTGTACTTATTACATTCAGATAATAGATTAATGGATTTGTCATCTATTATCCATAAATAATATTTGTTCATAGTTGAAGATCTAATAAAAGTTTTTAAGTGAAGTAAGACCAGAATACAGTTTCAAGGTGGTACTGGCAAATAGCAAACTGAGAAATTCAGAAATAAAAAATATAAAAAGAAAACATTTTATTTACAGATATTGGAAAAAATCATGAACATCCTTCATGTTCTAGCTTTCCAAAAGATACATGAAACATAAATCTTAAAGGTAAATAGGCTAAAAAAAACTAAAAAGGAAATAAAAATAGTTTATTAAATGACTTCATTCAATTTTGGTATTTTTCATTTTAGATCTGAACAGCCATCGTGTTCTGGCATGAGTCATGCTGTCAATGCTGAAGTAGTACTTCACAAAACTCAAATACCAAAGCTAACAAGTGAGTCTGAGTACAATTATTTAAAAAAAAAAAACAAGTTTTGTTTTCTTTGCATATTACGTGTTTGTATATTCGTAAATATGACGAGAAGAACAAAAATATATTTTTTTTATTTGCAGGTTCAGCAGGTCGTAAGTTACAGTGTAACAGGAAATTTATGAAAAATGTTACACAGATAGCAACAGAAAAATTCAAGGCAGTCAGCAGCACAGAGACTTTCAAAAGCTCTTTATATTGACAAAGAACAACTGTTCCAGAAATTAAATTTATGAAATAGACAAGCTCGAATATTTCTACTTATGCAGCTAAAACAAGTCCAAAAAAAACAAAATGGCTAGAAGATTCAGCCTAGAAGAAAAGTTGTTGGCATTGCTCTTGATGAAGCAAAGTCCTAAAGGCTATAGATTGACGGAAAAGATGTTTGACCAAACAAGAGAACATTATTATATATTGTATATTCTTATACAATATATATGTAATAATGTTAATCGCTTATCTGAAAAGGTGTCAATGGAAGCAGGGCTGAATCCTCAGATTTTTGAACATATTTCACGCACCTGTCAAAATTGGGATATCCAACAAAAACTATGCACAGTTGTTTTATGAAGTGACTATTACACATCTTACTTTAGTAAGAAAAAGATAAGATTGTTGGGTTTGTAGATTTAGCTGAGGAAAGGAAGATTTGTGATCAAGGATCAACATTTCGGACAGCTCTTAAAATATTGAGGGAAGACACAATCAAATCAAGAAACATTCAATGTGCTTATGATGGTAAATACAAATGATTCGACAGATTTTTTTTTTTGTATTAAATTTGTAAAATCGTTACAAATTTTGTTCCTTAGCTTGTAGGGGATTGTAGAAAAAATACCTGATAAAATCTACCCGCTTCAGTTTCCTGAAAAATCTACGTCCACTATAATGGACATCATCAAGTTCATAAGAAACAGATACACTCCAACTATGTGCAGTATACTTCCCATTATCAAAGAGAAAGTATTAAAAAACCAGTGATTCCGTAGGAAAATACTCGTTTTATTTTAGAAAATTAGTCTAACTTTTACATTGACTTACGCTTAAAACACTAATAGGAACTCTGAAACCGTAAAAATACGAATAAATCGAAAATGAAACCCCATTTATCAGGTTCCAAGGGCTTTAGTACCCTTATATGGTATAGTAATATCATATATTATGCTATACTTTGTTTCTTCTTCCGTTGCAAAGCAGTTTCTTCTTACTTTTTTCAACGAAGGGACGTATCTTGTAATATCTGTCATAAACTATTTTGACACAAAACTTGTAAAATACTTGCCAAGATATAATTATTTGTTTTAAACATGTATTAAGACTGTTTCAAACCATTCAACTACATGCTTTCATCAAGATATCATTATTATACAAGTTTTGTATACAACATATTTTATACACGTATTTAAAAACGAAAACATTGCATAAAACTTATAAAACACACCTAGGTGAAAAAGGGGTTAGATTTAGATTATTTGTGAACCATCAATATCTAAATCTGCAGCTTTTTATGTGTGGTTGGGGCAACATCTGCACAAATAATGACAAATATTGTATGTTATGGTGTTGTGTTATTCTTACTAAGGTGAACATTTTCTTTTGTTTTTACATAGTGGAGAAAATAACAGCAAAATGGCCACAACAGCAGAAGTTATAGAGTTCATAGATAAATTATTTGACAGTGTCAATGGTTATCTCGATGCTTCCAAAGACGGAAAACTTAGAAGGTCCGTGAAAGAAGACTCACCACATCACCCATTTTGGGTTGATTCTATTAAGCAATTGAAATCATTACATTATATTGATTCATCAAACAAGCGTGCTTTACGGTTAGGAAAGCCTCGACTTGTTAAAGTGCCATCTCTGCAGGGTTGGATCACTAACCTGGTTTTTTTTTAAGGATATCCAAATTATTATTTAATAAGTATGGTGTGGTGTCTTATTATCCAAGACGAATAAACCAAGATCCACTAGATTTTTTTTGTACGTCTATGTTTCTCAATTTGAGAAACGTAAACCCTGACCCAATGCTTTTCTATACATGCATTCAAATCACTTTTGATAACAAATTTGCTGACAAATTTTCGACTGTGAAGAAGATGAAGGAAACAGTATTGTGAACATAAAATGTTTATTTGAAAATGTAAATAAAGATTATATGGAAGATGATAAAGACAAACAAATCCCATCTTCTTCACGGGGACAAGAGAAGATTTATATCCTTTTTACAGGAATGTCCAAAAGAAAACATTTTAGTGCATCAGGTAATTTTACAAAAAGTGAGAGTTCACTGCTCAGCATACACAGCTGGCTATGTTTGTAGAAAAAAATCTAAATTTGTAAAATTCAATGCCTGTTTGCAGACATACACCACAAAGAATGAAGAAAACATACATACATATGTATATGAGAATTCTAAATCTTTAAAAAAATATAATTTGGTATATCCTACCGAAAAACGTATAATTCTATACAGAGATATAACTACGTTAATACAGTTTTTTAAATGTTAATTGTTATAAAAATAATAACAAAAGCAATTTGAAAAAAATAATTCTTAACACAACAAGGTTTTCCTGGCTGGGGTGTGCAGATATAGAAGTGTGCAATCACAAAATTGTCACGCTATTTGACACAGCACACTTGTTAAATTGCTTTAGAAACACAGACAACAAACAAGGAGTTGGTAAGCCATTTGTTATTTATTTCTGGAGAAAAAATGGTTCAATAACAAATCTTAATGTGGTGCATAAAACATCACTCCTGAAATCCCCAAAAGGCAAGGTTACCTGATATGTAGAACCTACATTTCTGTTATGTCCCATGTAATAGGGGGCAACGCTGTAGCTATTAACCAAGCACAAATGCAGACTCCGTAACTGCTACTGAGATATTCGTAATGGAGAAACCCAGTAACGCTGCTGGAAGAAAACTCAATTTTGAGTTAAGTTCGCCTTTGTACATGCAATTTATCAATGTGTATATATTATAAATTATTTTGGTGTACAATAAAGAATTAAGAATTTAAGAATTAAGAACGCTTTCCCCACCTCGGAATTTAACTGGGGGCTTCATCATATTTCATGTAGGTACTTATACAGCGTCATATTTATTTTACAAGAAACAAATTAAACATAATACTTTTAATAATTACTTTACAGGAATCGCT
Source organism: Hecatera dysodea (assembly GCA_905332915.2). NCBI lineage: Eukaryota > Metazoa > Arthropoda > Insecta > Lepidoptera > Noctuidae > Hecatera > Hecatera dysodea. Next base: position 1,831,257 of record HG995290.1, on the reverse strand, counting down.
AAATGGAGCCACATCAGAAAATTCTATGAATTGGATAATAATAACTCCAATTTTGATTATGCACCACTCTTAAGTAGAGAACATCTTGACCCCAAAACCAAACAGAAAATGAGGGTGAAACTTGCGGAACAAATCTTCAGCCACTCGGTTGCTGCAGGAATCTTCTACAAAGTAGCTAATGGTAAGACATGCATGATATTTATGAATATTCAACAAGTCAGCAATACCCTTTCTTACAAATTACAAATTTGTTTCAACAGCAGTTGTCTCTTTTATAACGGGTAGAACCATCTTGTAATAAAATTATATTTGATTATTTTTTTTAACTTAATCCTGAACAAGGTTTAAAAATGAAAATGTAAACAAAAAAACAACTTTTTGTAGAAAAAAAGGAACTGACTTCAAAACCAAACACAAAAAAGCGTCAAATAACTTTTCTTTCAGAATTAAAAAACAAAACCATTATACAAAAAGTGTTTTATTTATTTTACCCTTTTTAGTTCAGATATTCAACAAAAATCTTCGTATAACAGGTCTTTGAAAATCAACTATCCAAGTAAGCATAAACTGATCCATGTGGGCAACGTCACGGGATATCCGTTATTGTTATATACTTTAACCTTCTTCAGAATGTAACAAACTAAAAACCGCATGAAATCGGTGCAGCCAAACGCGAGATAATTGCGAGCATATATACATACAAACTACATACAGTTCGAACTGAGAACCAACTTACTTTTTGGATTCAGTTAATAACTACAAAAATTATGCTTATTTGTATTGCTTTTTTTTGTTATTGTGATTTTTCAAGAGACATGTCAACTGAAGCAGTGGCCACGGGTGATTTAATAAAAGCTATGGATGAGCACTTTGATGGTGTAAACGCATCCACGCCAGAGCTACGAAGAGGAAAAAAAAGTTCGACCAATTTAAAAAAACCACAGAACATTTACAAATGGTTAAAAAAAAATTTTTTTTTCAAACTGAATTTTGGATCCAAGTGTAATCCACCATCAAAAGATGTGTGGATTTGGATCCTCAATGGGATTGAGATAATTTGGAATTATTTGAGTACCGAATATAAATCCATCAAAATCCTGTCTACGAGACGTCTCCAGCAGGACCCACTAGAAAACCTTTTTGGTTGCATAAGATACAACTGTGGGTCCACTAGCAACCCGACAGTTGGACAATTTGTCGCAGGGCTAAAAACTGCTGTGATCAGCAACATGGCCCACACAAGCTCGGGTAATTGAAGACATGAGTGGATGAAGGTGATATGTAACATTTTATTATTTTTTTACTTTATATCATAAATGAAGGTGCTATGTCCTTACACGCATTTTGTTCTTTCAAACATTGTTAAAATATGTCTAAAAATGAAGATAACCGGTGTATGAAAGTGTTATGTGCAGGAGATCGGTAGTCACAAAAATGTATGAAAGTGTTAAGGGCACTTAACCATAGACCCGTACTTATAACGAATAAATTCATTTAATTGCGCAATGAATGAAAGAGTCAAGTGCGCACATAACTCTTTCTTTCGTGAAGGTGTAAGCGAGAGAGAGAATTTTGGCGGCACGCGTTTCGATGAACGCGGTATGTCGCATACATAGCTTCTTCATCCACGTTAGAACGCATTTAGTTTTGACAGCGTTAGTTCATAACGTGTTTCGTTCCTTTGTTTTATTAGAATAAAAATAGTTTAAACACCGCAGATGAATCCTAATTTATATAAAATGTCAAGGGCGAAGAGATTAGTGGAAGCAGCGATAAATTGCATTGAAACTTACGAATTTAATGAGTGCAATGAAAATAACCTTGAAAACGAGAACGCAAGTAAGTAATATTAAGGTGCGTACGGATTGCGCGTACCCTGGTACGCGTACTTAGTTTACGCGTATCCGGAACGCCTAGTCCATACCTGCAGCTACGCGTTCACTCTTGGGGTACGCGTACCGCGCGAGCCAACTCGCAGCGCGAGCCACCGTCAGTCGGTTTTTGGTCGCGCGTCAAAGAGGACGCACGCGGCCGGCTACGCTATATTTGGACGGCAAAATGAATAAAAACGCGTGTTCTTCGAGTTTCAATAATGAAAATATTATTAGATTGATTCAACTTTATGAATTTCACCGGGTCTTGTGGGATAGCACACTAACTGATTATCGAAATAACGATTTACGCCAAGATGCATGGAAGGCAATTTCAAATGAACTGAACATTCCAATAGGTGAATTAAAAAAAAAGATGACAACTTTATTAGCAACTAATAGAAAAGAAAGGAGCAAAATCAAAAAAAGTTTTGTAACAGGATCAGGTAAGTTTTAAATTGGTTATTTACGCATTGTATGCATTGTATTTTCGCATTGTAAATTGACATTTTTTTTTTTCAGGAGCTAATGATGTATATATATCGAAGTGGTTTGCATCTGAATATTTTACTTTTCTAAATGATAAGGACAAACCAATGCCAACAACGGAGACTACTGTAAGTAATTACGATTAGTTATTAACGTTATTATATTTATACTTACCAGCTGCTTTATGAGGCTTTTTCAATTTTATTATACATATATTACGCGCGTTAAATAGTGTTTGAAACTCGGTACGGTGCGCGGTCACACAATCGGCCAGACGCCGCGCAAGCGCCGCGGCTCTTGCTCGCTCCCGCCAAAAGTTTTGTTTTTTATGTATGTTAAGAATATAGTAATAGTTCCAATAGTTGTACAAGTCACTGTGCGCTAATAAACTGTTTATGTGCTCTAAGCGTAGTGTCTTTCACTGAGTACAAACCCACGCCACCACCATCATACATATTATTTTAGCCTACGTTAATCCGTGTAGTTAGTACACGTTTTATATAATATAAATGTAACATTAAAACTTAGTGATTATTTTGCCACTCAAGGGGGGCATTATTAACAAAGTGTTCCGCCAGATGTAAACGTATATGAGTAGGAGTATTGGGCGATCTCCTAGGTACACTGTCTAAAGGAAAAAAAGAAGTTAATTGCTGTTGGTCTTGTCGCCATGCACCTGGAACAAGCTCTCCTCGCTGTTCAGAGTCAAATGCATTCGTATGTGCGTAAATATTTGATAGTCTGCTTTTTCGTAAAAAATTGTGTAAATAAACAGTTGCCAATACAATTTTTGTAGCTTTTTCCGGTTCCAAAAGCATTGGTTTTCGTAGTACTCGAAACACCGAACTCAGTATCCCAAATGCATTCTCAACTACCCTCCTTGCTCTTGATAGACGATAATTGAATATTCTTTCAATAGATCCTCTTTCTGGATTACCCGAAAAGGGTTTCATGGTATATTCACTGAGGGCAAATGCTTTATCACACAGAATTATATACGGTACCTTCACATTGTAAGGAGTTTGTAGTATTTCAGGATTCGGTAAATTTAGGCTTTTGTTTTCAAGGTTCCGGTACAAGGAAGTGTTTTTAAAAACACCTCCATCTGATATGCGCCCTTGACATCCAACATTTACGTACATAAAATTGTAATCAGCGTCAACTAATGCTAACAATACAATGCTAGAATATTGTTTATAATTGTAAAAATCCGTTCCACTATTTAATGGTGCTTGAAGGCAAACATGTTTGCCGTCCATTGCGCCTACTGCATGAGGAAAGTTCCACTTTTCTTCAAATTCTTTTGCAACGGCCATCCATTGATTTTCAGTCTCGGGTAGCTGTAACAAATTATTTCATCTAAGTTAAAGTTTTTCTTATTTTATTTTTCAGATAACTACCAGCAACAACACACAGAATGTGCATGAATCTATATCAAATGATGAACAATTAGCCAGTGATTCTGCCTCAACCACGCAACAAGTACCTAGTGATTTGACTTCATCCACACAACAAGCACCTAGTAATTCTTCATCGTCCATACAACAAACACCCAGGAATTCTGCCTCATTCACACAACAACAGCACAACACATCATTCAGAAATAAAAGGCGCCGTAATAACGATGACACTGCCACATTAACAGAAGCAGTGGGATTACTCAAGCACAGTGTACAATATCTATCCAAGGAAGAAGACTGTTAGGGCCCGACCACACGGGCGGCGCGGCTGCGGCGCGGCGCCTGAGCGGCGCCGCTGCGGTTTTCTACATACAAAAATGCATTGTAGCCACATGGCGCCGTGCGGTGTGCTCCGGCACCGCGCCGCGCGCGCACCGGAATCGAGACGAGGCGGGGAGGGGTGTAAACAGAGCGGAGCCGGAGCGGCGCCGCTCGCAGTTGTTTGTTTGCGCAGCATAGGGAAGGACACATGCTGGATTAAGTACGATTACGTAACCTGTACCTATCAAAATGAGTACCAGTGAGGAAAATATTGACATGGACTACCTCATTTCTTTAGTTCAAGAACGGGAAGTACTGTGGGATAAGTTTCATGTGGATTTTAAAAACAATAATTTAAAAGCGAAAGCATGGGCAGAAGTTACAAAAAAATTATTTCCAGAATATGATAGCTACGCTCCCGATCGAAAGAACAAAATTGGTGAGTCCTTATTTTTCTTCATACTAGCATACAAGTAACATGACTAAATTTTCTTTAATTGCCACTTCAAAGATCCTGTGATGCTCATAAAATAGTTTCCAAATTCATCTCTGATACCGTTAGCTGCTGTCAATTCTTCATTTTGGGGTTGGAGAGAGTGAAACTCATCACAAATTATCGCCAATTTATCTTTTTGACGAACACCTTCCCGATCGGCCACAAAATTGTGTAGGACACAACATGCTTTTACAATGGCAGTAGCAAAATCATAGGATACGTTTATCGGTCTGTGAAAAATGCGCCATTTGTTTGCCATGATTCCAAAAGCACATTCGACATATCTTCTTGCCCTGCTAAGACGATAATTGAATACCTTTTGTTTTACATCGAGATTTTTACCACCATAAGGACGCATAACATGTTTGCTTAATCCAAAAGCTTCGTCACCCACTAACACATATGGGATTGGTCTATTAAAACCACATAGTGGCTGGGGATCAGGCAATGGCAGCTTCTCGCAAATCATTAACTCGTACAGTTTTGAGTTTTGAAAAACAGTTGAATCGCACTCTTTTCCGTATGCGCCAATGTCGACAAAAGTAAATTTATAGTTAGAGTCCACAACAGCTAGCAACACCATAGAAAAAAAAGATTTGTAATTAAAAAAGAGGGAGCCACTATTAGCAGGATTACACATGCGTATATGCTTTCCGTCGATGGCCCCGATGCAATGAGGAAAATTTGTTCTGACATCAAAATCAGATGCTATTTTTTGGAATCGGGCTGTTGTTAGTTCAGGGATGTTGTCACGAAGAAGATGTTTCCATATAGCTTCGCATACTCTCAATATTATACATGCAATCGTAGATTTCCCCCGTTTAAATTTGAATTCTAAATCTTGAATCGTATTTCCGCTTCCCAGGTACCTGTAACAAAAACATTTTAAGATTATTGAATAAAAGATATATAAAACAATACTCACTCAGGGGTAGATGCTTTAAAAAATATATATGTTTTTGAATCACCCCTTGAAAGTGACCACATACTGGTGTTAGTTTGTAGTCACTTTTAAGAGGTGATTCAAATACATTTTATTTTTCCCAAAAAAATATGATTCGAAATAAGAAAAAAATATTTTGCCTTCTCATGCATAATCCGCCATCAGTCTGGGAGTGCTAATTTTTTTCCTATTTGACCGACGACCCATGTTTATTCGGAAATATTTTCCCTTATATTTATGAAATGCATTTCTGAAGTTTTCGATTTAAGGCTCTAGTTACGCATCTATAGGATCTTAAAAAAAAGTAGCGATAAACCTACAAATATACATTTAATATTTGATTTTCATTTCAGGTAATACTGTTGTGAAAAAGTGGAAAAATGTCAAGGACACCTTTTTCAAACATTTAAAAAAATTTAAAGAAGCCTCGAGATCCGGCTCAGCCGCTAAAAAGCTTACAAAATATCATTATTACAATCAGCTATTATTTTTAACCAAAATAGCACAGAATGCCACGGACGATAGTTTAAACTTAGCTGATGAATCGACCATGAGTTCTACAGATGATGTGCCTGTACCTGGGCCGTCCCGCTATGTTCCTGTCACCCGGAAGAGAACATTACAATTGGATGATTTTGAAAAACATACATTAGATGCATTAACAGCTCCTAAGGAGAAGGAGAATCGCCACTTGTCCTTTTTTAAAGGCATACTGCCGTCTATAGAAGATTTTACCGAACTTCAGACCCTCACTTTCCAAAGTAAAGTTTTACAACTAATCACGGAAATGCGCTATGGACAAACGACTCCACAATCGTCCTTTGCGTTTGAAGAGCAATTATCACACGGGTATCAAACCCGAAATTACCAAAGTACGGGTACGTACAGTTCAATAAACTCAAATTCTGATGTATTTCAATCTCCAAATCAAGGTTCTGAAGTGTCTCAAAATAGCGAAGAGATTGAATATGATTTTGCAAGCTTGTAAGTGATAATATTGCCCTGAAGTTGATTTGAAAATCTATTACAATAGGTATATAAAATAAAGTCGTGTGTGTTACACCATTTGTACTTAACTCGAGAATAAAGCAAGTGGAAAAAATAAAAGATTTTCATTACTTACCTCAAAGTGATTCCCATCATTTCTATTGGCTCCACTGGATTCCTCATATTAGTATACTGTTTCCGTATATGTGGCTCTAAGGATTGCAATAAACTTTCAAAAGTGGATACACTCATTCGAAAAAAATTGTAAAACCTCTTTTCGTCTAAAACTAACTCTTGATATTCTTTAAAGAAAAAAAGTCGGTCACTATTCCTCAAGGCTATAAATGGACTAATCCAGTGTTTTCGTATGATTCTACGTCGATTTCTTCGGTGGCGAAGTAATAAGAGCAGCAGCACACGTCTTTCCCGATCCATTGTTATTACAGACTGTCGTACGTAGCGATGAGCAACCTCTCATTTTGCCGCCGCTGCGGCACCGCCGCGGCTCCGTAGAACGTTGCGACGCCGCTCTGCCCGTGTGGTCGCCAGCGCGGCGAAATGGCTTGCGGTGCGGCGCTGCACCGCCCGTGTGGTTTGGCTCTGACACTTCTTTTGGGACCCACATTGCGTATGAATTGAAAAAATACGACTCGCGAACATTTACACTAGTAAAACATGCTATCAATAATGTTATATTTCAAGCTGATATGGGCCAATTACCTGGTCAGTATGGGTATTATACCGGTGCCTATTCAACGGATTTAACCAACTCTACCTCACGCCAAAGCAATTACAGCGACACGCCAATTCCAGCACAAACTGCACCTACATCAACAGCGGAAACTCCAAAGGAAGCGGAGGATAATCAAAATGAAATTTCTGAAATATTACGTTACGTTCAAGAACAAGAAGAATAATTCAGAAAATTCTTAATTATAATTTAATAAAACTTCTTTAAGTACTTAAATTATAATTTTCTAAAATTTTTATTATCATAATAAATAAGCAGATAAACATAAACGTTTTTATTCATTAACTCACCTTCACATGATCCTTGAGAGCCTTGATAATTGCATCACATACTTCAATAATAATAGTAGATATGGACTGTTTAGATATGCGAAACAGGTATTGTAAACTTATATATGAGTCCCCGGTGGCCAAGAACCTTAACGTCACGGATAGCCTTTCTCTGGCTGTGATAGCTTCTCGAAAATTAGTATTCATTTTTTTTATTTCAGGTTCAACCTTTTCAAGAATTATTTCAAAATCTTGCAAAATCATTCTCACAAAATTTTTGTCCCCACTTTCTTCATAATTTATATCTTCCATTAGCCTATTTCCACACTGTAATCTTTCACGAAACAATTTTTTCATCCACCATCTAGGTTTTCGTTTGTTTCTCTTTTTTTATTTAAAATGTGTTGAATAATGACTAACGCCGCAGCAGTGGTGGTGCACGCAACCGCTAAGTTTGTCGGAGTCATGGCGAATGACTGGGGCTCGCGGAGCGCTCTGGATCGATTGACCTCGCGTACATTCGCGGCGGTCCGTACAGGAGCTGTACGCGTATCCAATGTACGCGTGGACAGTGTTTCCCAACTACGCGTAACACAGGAACGCGCTATCCGTACGCACCTTTACATTTTGTTGTTGTTTTGTTTATAATAGGTAATAATATCAAAAATATTTCGATAACTAGTACCTATAAATCATAGAAAGTTGTTATATTTATGTAATACTATGTTCATTTTGTATGTTTAGGTTAAAATGTATCCGGTTTGACAATGTAACAAAGGCGACTACCTAGGTATAATAAATACCGACTTGTGATAATATTATATCAGCACATTACCTTTTTTGTAACATTTGCTAACAAACAGCTTTGAGTTGAATGTGAAAACATGCATTGAATTAATTAGGAATATGAATTTAATAAAATAATGTTTTTTTTTTACTTTTTGTTGGACGTGGGTTTAGATGTTTGATTTGAATTTTTAACCACTTTTCTTGTTGGCTTTAATGTTATGCCTAACTAACCTTAATATGCTTAAACTGTTACTTACTATGCTAAATTTTTATATATAAAAAACTGCTCTTCTTATCACCTTTTTAAGTAAACACCGTGCATTTCACTAACATTATATATTGTAGTTACACACAAGTACATTATAGTTTGTGCATATTTTGGTTTGCAGGAAAACTTGAAAGAAGGTGGCTTTATTTTCTTTTGCACAGTATCACCTAGCTCGAAAAGCCTATTAATGTGATGTTGCCTGCTGACTTACCATGCTACTAGTATCGAGGCACTAAAAATCTTTAAAGATCGAAAAAATAATAGAAATTTATTATTATTATTTATTAAACATCCCCACAATATTGGTTATTTTTATTACAGTTTGTACACAATCTTCGATAAATCAAAATACCGCTCTATCTGATTCAGCCAGTCCCGATATAATAGAACCTTCAGCTAACGATTCTTTAACGTGGCTAAATAGACGGCATATAACACCATTACAAAACGTTGTTATTCCGGATTCATACGATGATCATTTATCTGATTTTTCGACTGGCAGTGATGAAGTATACATTCCAAATATAATTTCGAGGAGCTCAAGTTCAACTATTGAAATTGATTCACATTTTATACAAGAACCAATAGATTCAGATGTTAACAACCAGCCATCAACTAGTGAAACCCAAGAACTTTTAAATAATGTAGCAGATATTACAGACAATTTAAATAAAAAACGTAAAGTGTTTCCGCCGAAGGATAAAAAGTCAAAAAAAAAGCCCGGAAAATGTGAAACTTGGAAGAAAAGAGCGGCAGCAATAGCGAGAGAAAGAGGATTAGAATATAGGTCCTACAAAAACAGTTTGGTGCCAAAAAAAGTTGTGAAAGAAGGAGTTTTATGTCATGAGAAATGCAGGCTAGCTTGCTCTAATAAATTTGGCATTGAAGAAAGAGAGGGCATTCTCAAAGATTTTTACTCTCTCGATACTAATAGTAAAAATGCTTTACTTTTTAGAAGCATCGTAAGTCAGCAAGTAGCAAGACAACGTAAAAATGCTCTTAAACATATGTAAATCGGCAACGTATAAATATTTTATCACAAATAAAGGCGTTACCACTGAAGTTTGCAAGTTGGGTTTATGTGGGTTGTATGCTATTGGGAGGAAAAAGATTGATATTATAAAAGATAGAATTAAAACAGGCGTTGCAGCTCCACCTCCAGATCGCCGAGGCCATCACAGTAGCAGACCTCACAAGCTAATGATGTGAAAGAGAAAATTAAGCAACATATTTCAAGCTTTCCAGCTGACCAATCCCATTACTCGCGAAACAAAAATATGCACAAACTATACTTGTCACCACTACTAAATGTAACTAAAATGCATTGTCTTTACTTAGAGATGTGTGAAGAAGAGCAGTTGTCTCCGCGTTTTAAAATAACAAGAGCTACATATAATAAAATATTTGTGACGGAATTCAATTTGTCATTTGGCTACCCCAGAAGCGATACATGTTCTACATGTGATGCTGGGGGCTCAACTGATGAGCACCTATCAAATTACCATGCCGCTGTAGAAGCAATGATTGCTGACAGAAGACGACCCGCTGAAAACAATAGTTTACTTTACATTACCGTAGATTTGCAACAGACAATGCCTCTACCAAAGATACCAACTAGTAAAGCGTTTTACCTAAGACAGATTTGGTTCTATAATTTAGGAATCCATGTTGTTGATGGGAATAAAGAGAAGGCATTTTGTTGCACTTGGACAGAGGATGTAGTGAGGACCGTGGGAGTTGTGAGGTAGCTAGTTCCTTATTAAGATTTATAGAGGTTGATAAAGCATGTCAAAATAAAGACCATTTACTAATATGGTCGGATTCATGCGCTGGCCAGAACAAACATTTTAACATGATTGCTTTGTATCAGTACTTGATAAGAAAATACTATTTTAAAGTAATAGATCACAAGTTTCCTGAGGTAGGTCATTCGTATCTGGATTCCGATAGAGATTTTGGCAGAATCGAGAAAGTTTTAAGAAAACACGAAGCTGTTTATGGACCTGATCAATACAGGGAAATTATTTGTAAAGCGTCGCGGAACAATGTTGTTGTTGATATGACAGACCACTTTCGAAAGATTGATGATTTGCAAAATAAGCTTCATCTAATAAACCGAAAAAAAGATGTTAATAAAGAGAAGGTTTCTTTTAGAGATGGGATCCGATGGATACGTGTAGAGGAATATGGGTCTTATCTATACAAAGAGAGCTATGACGAATATACTCCTTTCAAAAAGGTCGATATATTGAAAAAAAAACGTTGCTGGCGAGAATTTTGAGATTCAACGCATCGGAAGAAAATATGGGACGGTTTCGTCGGAAAAAAAAGCTAATATAAAGGATCAACTTCCATTTATTAAGCCTGAATACCGCTATTATTATGAAACAATACTTGCGCAATGCGATTAAACTTATTTCATACGAATAAACAGGCACTTTGAAGGTATTTATGTTATTTACTACGCTCATTCATTTTCTATTTGTTTTTTTTTTTCGTAAACTCACCTATGGAAAAAGGTGTTATGTTCCTATTTTTTTAAATAAATGCTATTATTTCTAACTTTGTATTATTTTTTACCAACTACATAAAAATACACAACATTATTTAGTATATAGTCCAGTATTACTAACTAAAAGTTACTCATATAAACAAATATCCACAAAATAATAATGAGAACTTTAAAACTTGTTCCTGATAAATTATGAACCAGTGACATATCACCTTCATCAACTCATGTCTTCAATTGTGAACAGGATAATAACAGTAACATAATTACGAATTTTAAAACATTATTATTGCACCAGCCACAGACATATGCACTGATACAGAGTCAGAAAATATTAAAGAAATTGATGAAAACATGACTTCCTCTCTAGAAAACTTTAAAGAAAGAAGTAGCGAGCTAAAAGCATGTGCATATGTCTGTGGATTCATTATTAAAAAAATAAAATTAATTGTAATAATTGAAAAAAAAATGTAGTCTCCGAAACGCCAGAGGGAGTTCATTATTTTATAGAGTTCAAAAATTATGTCAATTTTAAGCAATCGCTGACATACGCCTCAAGGAATTTAATAGCTTGTGTGGAAAAGTGTGCAAGTTTAATTAATATATTTTTAGAGGAAGGGGCGTATAAAGAGAGTCAAAAAATGAAAAAGAAACAAATGCTACAGGACTCTATAAATTATGACTTTCTAGAAGGTTGCGAGGAGCACAAAAATTTAAATATAACATATATAGTCAATAGTGTCTTTCACATCATAATAAAGAGATACTGTATACTAAAAAACAGAATGTTTTCTGAAGAGGCGAGTAAATCTGTACTAAAAAGAAACATGAACATCATTATCATTATGTATAAATAAATGTGCAACTTTGGCTGCAAACTGAACCACTCCAATATCTGAAGTTTTCACTCAGGATAATATTTTTTATTTGTTTTATACAGGTGTCCCGGGAAGTGTGGATCATATTGAATAGGGGCCATGAGGGAAATCAATCACAATCTTTTTAAATAAAAACGTTTTTTGACTAAACTGCTCCTTAGATATTATTTTTTAGCATTTTATGCACAAGTACATTGTGTTACTCCAATGATGAGTAAGGTCTCTATAAAGTATTAAAACCTCACCACCAGTCATTTCTGTAATATTAATGTAATGTTTAACCCTTTAAGTATTTTCGTATCTAAATATGCACAAAACATTTAAACGCTCATTACACAAAATTCAAAAGTCGCGCGACAGTACTCCTCTTGCCGTTCGAGTTATCAACCTACAACAAAACGAGAACGCAATACGTCTCGTTTTGTTGTAGGTTCTCTCCAATCACAGCAAGAACTTAGACGGTTCGCGCCGAATCTGAGTAATGGTGGACGCTTATTAAAATTTTGTTAAAAGTAGTAGTAAAAGTGGATAAACTGTTAATATTTTGGTGTCATATTATTTGAAAAGCATCCAGTTATAACAAGTAAGTGTTATTTCATTACAAAATTATGCTATTTTACGTATAGTGAAGCAATAAAGTATTTGTATCTAAATAGACACTTTGCGACTTACCTCTATAAATCGATTTTATTACTCATGTATCTAAATAGATACTGGGCGTCTTTCCCAGTGATTGGCAATTTATTTGTTTATGTCCAAAAAGATACAACGATACTTACTGTTTGTTATAGAAAATGAAGCGAAGTTCGAGAGTTTCAAAAATTTTGGCCCTGGTGCCGCCAGCTGACTCAGGCTCTGAAGATTCTGACTTAGATTTAGACTTGTCGTCAGACGCTCCCGATATCCCAAATGAGATGATGGATATTTTTGATGAACAATCTGATAGCGAAGATGACTCTTTACCATTACAAATACCGCCTCCACAAGAATACTCAAGGTTACCGGATGCACCAGCCGTGTGTGTTGCGATCCCATCTTCACCTTCTCTTGTGTCAGTAAACCCTTCACCCGACACAACACAAACGGTACAGTCGCCAAGAACGCCAAATACAATTTATTCCAATACTTGTAGTCCTCTGATACCAATTGCACCCAGACTCCTACGCTCCCGCAGATCAGAAATTCAAAACCAAAACAACAGAACAGAACCATTATCAAGCACACAACAAGAAGACCTAATTCAACTCCAGACTTCTGGTGTTGAAGTTCAGCGTACAAGAAAACGGAAAAAAGAACACATGGATTTTAAGTTTAGATCTACAAAGTTTATGTGGCATGTGGATAGGGAAACAAGTGTTGACAGTTTATTTCAGGAACAAGTCACTGGTATTGATACTCCATATCAATACTTCAAAAGATTATTTGACGATGAATTGATGGAATTTATTTGTTATCAATCAAACCTTTACTCTACTCAAAGCACAGGAAGATCAGTTGATATGACAAAAGAAGAATATGAAAACTTTTTAGGTATTGATATGCTAATGAGTATTGTCGGTATGCCTTCTTACAAAGATTATTGGTCACATCAATTAAGATATGACAAAATTGCTTCGGTAATGCCACTGAAAAGGTATCAGCTGTTACGAAAATACACGCATTTTTCCGATAACAACAATGTAAACCCTAATGATAGATATTGCAAAGTGAGACCTGTCATTGAACACGTAAGAAAAAATTGTTTACGAATAGAGCCCGAAAAACGTTTTTCTGTTGATGAGATGATGATTCCTTACAAAGGGACAAGAGCTGGATCAAGAAGACAGTATATTAAAAATAAGCCTCATCCTTGGGGGTTAAGTTTTTAGTCAGAGCTGGAGTATCTGGCATAGTTTATAACTTTTTCCCTTATGCTGGTGAAACAACTTTCGATGACGTGACTTTTACGGACACTGAAAATAAATATTTCGGACTGACAGAAAAATGTGTACTGCGCGTGTCGAAAACTATTGAAAATCCAGCTCTGACGACCTTGTTTTTTGACAACTGGTTCTCCTCTCTTGAACTTATATCCTATCTGAGAAATGAGTTTGGCATCCTGTCGTTGGGGGTTATCCGTAAAGATCGTTTGAGAGGATGAAATATGATATCGAACAAAGATTTGCTAAAGAAAGGAAGAGGAAACTACAAGGTTATGGTCGATAACAATAAGAAGATTGCTGTGACTAAATGGGCAGATAATAAATGTGTCACTTTAGCTAGTTCATATGCAGCAGATAACAGGGAAACTTTTGTAAAAAGATATTGCAAGGCCTCTAAGCGTAAAGTAGATGTCAAATGTCCAACGGTTATTTCAGAATATAACCAGCACATGGGCGGTGTGGACTTGGCGGGAATGTTTGTGTCTGTATCGAACAGGCAGTAAAAGTAGGAAGTGGTATAAAAGGATATACTACCATTTGGTGGATATTTGCGTCAACAATTCCTGGTTATTATATAGAAGACATTGCAAAATGTTGAATGAAAAGAAAGTGTTATTTCTTAAAGATTAAAAAAACTTTTTACAAAAAAATGCAACCGACTTCTACACAAAAAATCAAAAAAGTGCAAAATAACTTTAATTTCGGAACTCGGTGTTTGTGGTAGCTTTTTCGTTTTTTGAACACCGACTTCCAAAATTAAAGTTATTTTGCACTTTTTTGATTTTTTGTGTAGAAGTCGGTTGTATTTTTTTGTAAAGTTTTTTATTTTTCACTTTTTAGTGGTACCTACACCCCCTCCCCTCTCCCCACCTAAACGAACCAATCACATTGGTGTAAAAAAAAAGCACTGCTCCTTTGCAGAGTACACTAAGAGGTCGTCAATGTAGACAATGCAGATATTTTTTTTAGATTTTTCGAAAACCGCTTGGTTGATTTCGATAAAATTTTCATGGGACCATTTGGGAAGTATAACCTTTCCAACAAAAAAAGAATTTTTCAAATCGGTTCACAAGCGACGGAGTTATGCGCGAACAAACAATAAAAAAATAAAAAAAAAAACATACAAACATCCGAATTGAGAACCTCCTCCTTTTTTAGAAGTCGGTTAATAAATTAAGCGTTTCGTACACGCTTATACAAAAAGGTAAAATGGTGAGTAGAATGGCAACTAATTCAGTGAAAATTAAACAGCCCATTGTGCCAAGGCCCGAAAAGGATATCCGCACTGACGGCTTACACCATATCCCTACTGTCGGTGCAGGAACTGCACAACGGGTCAGACAGTAATTAGTTGTCTGAAATGTGATACAAGGCTATGTCTCACAGAAAAACGTAACTGTTTCCGTGAATTCCATACCAAATACGAGTAATCTATCACAGCTCAATAATTTTATTTTGATCTCACAGAAGTTCCTATTTAAGTTAATTATTTCTATTGTTTAGAGCTAATTGTTGTTTATCTATATATCGCATCCAGTCATTAGTACGGACATGAAACGAATCGCAAGCGCGCCAGTGGCGACACCACTTGTTTTACCCACTCCACAGCGCGCTTCTACAGAGTCGTGATGTTTGAATTCGATAGCGAGGCGGACACTTACTGTCTGATCGCATCGGAGTTAGGACGTCGCGGAACTGTACTCGATTCGTTGTGTGCTCAGATAATTGTGTGTTCAGTGATTTTAATAAAAATAGTGTATCGCATCTATCCAGTGTGTATTCATTGCACGAAACCCATATTCTGCCCACGATATGTCTAACTCTAACGGAATAAATCCTAACGATCCGATATCAGAACTGGGATCAAATCGTGCTAATGAAATCACACGTGGAGACAATGACAATAATAATCAGTGGCGGTTACTTTTTCAAATGCAAAATGAACAAATGCGCGCGCTGATACAAACTCTTAAAAGTCAACCAGTAAATAACAAGTTGGTGTTGCCTGAATTTGACCCTGACAAGCCCGAGTCCGATGCGCGATCATGGTGCGCCACCGCTGACTTGTGTTTCGATGGGAATGCAGCGGAAGGAAGTCAACTTATTTGAACAATAAGCAAGGCGATGAAGGGCTCCGCATCTACATGGCTGTCGCAGGTAACCTATCCAGGTATGACGTGGGACCAGTTTAAAGAGCTGTTCAAAGCCAGATTCGTGTGCATCGAAACTTCTGCGGCTACCCTCATTTACCTGAGCCATGACAAACCAAAGGATAATGAGACCTATGCCGCCTATGCTAGTCGTCTTATGACCTTTTTGTTGAGCCGTTGGAAAGATCTGAGTGTTGAACAGATTGCGGCGTCGACTGTTATTGCTCACTTGGCGCAAATTGATACACGCTTACAACGTCTCGCATTTACCACGGAGATTACAACGCGACACAAGTTGCAGCAAGAGCTTCAAGCTTTCTCATACCTGAAGAGGAAAGCCCCTATAGATATGCAACCTCACGCTGGGAACGAGAAACGTTTGAAGTTTTCCTCACTACCACCAATCAAGTGTCATGCATGTGGCAAGCTAGGACACAAACAAGCGGATTGTCGCACGAAGAAGATCGACGTCAAGAAGCCGTTGCCTGTGCCGCCTGCAGCAACAGGCCAGCGACAACAAACCAGTAGCGGCTCATTGGTGTGCTTCAAGTGCGGCACTCCGGGCCACATAGCCAGTCGCTGCTCAGCAGGCGGGTCCAGTGCTGCTGCACCAGCGGAGAAACGAGTCGACCTTTGCATCGTCGAGCCTCCATCAGGAACGTTGAAGCATTTTAGTGAGTACTTCAAATTTGACTTTGATTCTGGTGCTGAATGTTCTTTAATGAAGGAGAGTATAGCTTGTAAATTTAGAGGTAGAAGATTTAATGATTTAGTATCTTTAGTTGGTATAGGCAATAAAAATGTTAATAGTACTTTGCAATTGTTGTGTCAGGTAGAAATAAATGATTTCGCGATAGAGATTCTATTCCACGTTTTGCCTGATACGTACTTGCGTAGTAACATTCTGTTAGGTCGGGAGATTTTGAAATAACGGTTTTTGTGTGAGTATGACTGCAACTGAATTAATTATAACTAATGACAGAACTATAAACATGTGTAACACGATTCAAACTGCGATAGTAAGGAATAATTTTGATGGAAGACGTGACCTTGTAAAGATCTTAGAATTATACTCTGACTTTTTTATTAACGGGTTTCCAACCACGCGTGTTAACACTGGTTCATTGGAGATAAGATTGATTGATCCTAATCGTACAGTACAAAGACGTCCTTACAGACTGTCTCCGGACGAACGTCAAATCATGCGCGATAGAGTTAACGAATTATTAAAAGCTAAAATAATAAGACCCAGTAGTTCACCGTTTGCTAGTCCTGCTCTTTTGGTAAAGAAATACGACGGATCGGACCGTATGTGCATAGATTATAGAGAGCTTAATAATAACACCGTGCCAGATCGTTATCCCTTACCGTTAATTTCTGACCAAATTTCACGACTCCATGGTGCTAATTACTTTACTAAATTAGATTGTGCGAGTGGTTTCCATTGGGTTCCCTCTATCTGGCAGAATCTTGTTGCTCCGAATTTTACTTGGCATAACACACTTGGCATAATCTTTTTTAAACGAATATTTGTAAGGCATAAAAAATATTTAGTATAACTATTGTTTGGCCGAATGTTTATATGCTCGAATTTACAATGGCATACTATTAGGATGGCAGAATTTTATTTGGCATAATTACCTTTAGCATAGTTAAAATTTCGCATAATTTCGTTTAGCACAATGTTTACTTGGAACAACGATCATTTTGCATAATTTCACTTGGCATACTATGAAGATGGCAGAATTTCATCTGGGATGAATCTATTTAACCATTTCCATAAAAAAGCATTTGTACCTATCTAATTTTAGGTATATTCAAAATTTAAACTAAAAATTTAGTGACAGAAACGAATCGCTGCAAAACCGACTCCACGTAGTCTTGTCTGCCCTACCCCTAGAGTGTAATTTAAAACCGCGAAGGCGTGGAGGGGCGAGGCGGCCCGCTGCGGTGGTGAGCGTTAAACCCATCTGCGACGAAAATCTCGCGTGGGACCGCCGGAGCCCCGCAGCGCCGTAGCCGTGACAGAAACCATGCATGCTGCATGTTGCTTGCTTGCTTGCATGCTGCATGCTTGCTTGCATGCTGCATGCTTGCTTGCATGCTGCATTCTTGCTTGCATGCTTGCTTGCATGCTTGCTTGCATGCTGCATGCTGGTAAGAAATGCAAAATTATTGTAACTATGAATTGTCTGTAATATAACAGATGTGTCTTTCAATATTTAAGGATGTCAAAATGTATGCCAAGAGATGATTCTAACTGTTAACTTTCTGAAATATGACAGTTCTGCCTTTTAATGATTACCGATATGAAATGTATGCCAAAAGAAGATTCTGACTGTGAACTTTCTGCGATATGATGATTCTACTTTTTAATTATTATGGATATGAAATTTATGCCTAAAGATGATTCTGACTTACAAAATTATTACTTTTTAATATATGATAAATGAAGGTATACCAAACAATTTTCTGCGAAGTGAAGATTATGCTATCCGTTGTTATGCAAAATAATATTATGACATTAAAAGTTCTGCTATAAAGGGTAGACCCGTTTCCATTTAATTCCTGTCCAAGAACAATCGATTGAACGAACTGCGTTCATTACACCTGATGGACAGTTTGAATTTTTAACCATGCCATTCGGTTTACGCAACGCCATATCTGTTTTCCAACGAGCAATCATTAATGCACTTGGTGACCTTGCATACCAGTACGTAGTTGTTTACGTCGACGATATCTCTATTATCTCAGACTCTATAAAACATGGCCTGGAGAGGCTTTACACTGTGTTAGAGGTGCTAACAAAAGCGGGGTTCTCGCTGAACCTAAAGAAATGCTCCTTTCTTAAAACGCGTATAGAGTTCCTGGGTTATGAGGTTGAGGCAGGTAAGATTAAACCAACCGGGCGAAAGATAGAGGCTTTGTCATGTTTACCTACCCCACAGACACTTACGCAGGTAAGACAATTCGTAGGTTTGGCTTCTTACTTTCGTCAGTTTGTTCCTAACTTTTCCCGCCTTATGGGTCCAATCTATAAATTGACATCCGGAAAAACACCGTTCGAGTGGACAGCCAGCCGTGAAGAAGTTAGACAGAAGGTAATAGAAATACTAACTAGTGATCCAGTGCTCATGATTTTCGATCCACAGCATCCAGTAGAGCTTCATACCGACGCCAGTTCAGAGGGTTATGGCGCGATTTTGTTCCAAGTTGTAGAAGGTAAGCAACATCCTATTGCCTATTTTAGCAAGCGCACAACACCAGCAGAGTCTCGTTATCACTCGTACGAGCTGGAGACGTTAGCGGTTGTCAACGCGGTGAGACATTTTAGACAATATTTGCATGGCCGAAAGTTTACAGTAGTAACGGACTGTAATTCTCTGAAATCGTCTCGAAACAAAATCGACCTGACGCCGAGGGTACACAGGTGGTGGGCATTCTTACAGTCGTTCGATTTTGACGTAAAATACCGTGTAGGTAAGCAAATGGCACACGCTGATTTCTTCTCTCGAAACTTATTGCCTCTACCACCAAAACAACAAGCTTGTAGAGTTGAACAGAAGCAGGTAAACCTTACCGAAATGTCTGACAACTGGCTACTAGCAGAGCAGCAGCGAGATGAAGAGATCAAGAAAATTATTTCTGATCTAGACCAAGGTCAGCTCAGCGACGACGTGGCTAAAACGTATGAGGTAAGATCAGCTATACTTTATCGTAAAGTCCAACGTAACGGTCGAACGAAATGTTTACCTATCGTTCCTCGCGCTATGCGTTGGTCTGTCATTAATAATATCCACGAATCTATTATTCATCTAGGATGGGAAAAGACGCTGGAGAAGCTGTACAATCATTATTGGTTCGAAGGTATGAGTCGCTACGTCAAAAGGTTTGTAGACAATTGTGTCACCTGCAAGATAGCAAAATCACATTCAGGTAAAGTACAGGCGGAACTTCACCCTATACCCAAAATAGCAATTCCATGGCACACCGTGCACATAGACGCTACAAGAAAGCTGAGTGGCAAGAGTGACAACAAGGAGTACGTGTTCGTGGTGATCGACGCTTTCACCAAGTATGTATTGCTGTTTCATAGTAAAAACATTGACACTAAGAGCAGCATCAAGGCAGTGTCCGACAGCGCTGCACTCTTTGGTTCTCCTGTGCGAATAATCGCTGATCAGGGACGTTGCTTTTCAAGCAAGGAATTTCGCGACTTTTGCCAAGGTAAAAATATTAACCTTCACCTTATTGCGACTGGTTCATCTCGTGCAAATGGTCAAGTAGAGAGGATAATGAGTGTGCTAAAGTCAATGTTAACTGCGATAGAAACCGATAAAGATCGGTCATGGCAAGACTCGCTAGGAGATGTACAGCTAGCTCTTAATTGTACGATTAATCGCGTCACAAAAGCCAGTCCATTAGAACTTTTGATAGGTAAAGTAGCGCGTCCTATTAATTTAATGGCTTATGACAGTGACGAAGTTATAGACCTAGATGCAATTAGAAGATTAGCATCCGAAGGCATTGAGAAGTCTGCGCGTTATGATAAAAAACGTTTTGATAGTACAAAGGCAAGCGTGAATAGGTTCTCTGTCGGTGAATTCGTGCTTATTGAGAACGAGGAGCGTAACCAAACAAAGCTAGACGTGAAATATAGAGGTCCATTTCAAATTGTCGAAGTGTTAGAGGGCGATCGATACGTTTTAAAATCTCTTGTTAATAAGCGTACTTACAAATACGCTCATGATCGTATTCGGAAGATGCCCGAGGGCCAAGTACAAATCGAGATAGTAAATGAAATAGATGATGAATTGACATCACCTTAGTGTTAACAGGTTCTCGATTCAGTGGGTCGGAGACTATACCAGAGTATCGTAGCCGTAGCCCGTTGGAAATCGGTGTCTGCTCAATGAGTAGTCCGTGGGTACGCGGTAGGCGGTAGCTCTGGGTGGTATAGTCGGGTTTTGCCTAGAAGCAAAGACCATAGAGTCAAGGGATGACTCGGTATTCCCGTGAGGAATAGTGTATGAGTATTGTTGACCATGAATGAGATACCTGGA
The DNA here is from genome assembly GCA_905332915.2 of Hecatera dysodea. Taxonomy (NCBI): domain Eukaryota; kingdom Metazoa; phylum Arthropoda; class Insecta; order Lepidoptera; family Noctuidae; genus Hecatera; species Hecatera dysodea. Next base: position 1,810,151 of record HG995290.1, on the reverse strand, counting down.
GTTTTTTTTTCTTTGGTTAATGTAATGTGGAATCGATGTGCTTGGTTTCGGTAATCTCAAAACTAGTTATAGTTTGTAAATTAGCCTACTTCTTAATTTGAACGTTATTAATTTGATCATTGCTTGAGAAATTAAACAGGTTTTAAAGAGTCTAGTCCGAGTTTTAACTATCTCAATCAGTCTTCATATGAGTCAGGATTAGACGAGCAGAAACTGTGGCGGACTTTTGTATTTTCCAGATTAACAACACACGAGGACGTGTGCATCGCAGGATGGCCGTATCGCATCCAGTCACTAGTACGGACATGAAACGAATCGCAAGCGCGCCAGTGGCGACACCACTTGTTTTACCCACTCCACAGCGCGCTTCTACAGAGTCGTGATGTTTGAATTCGATAGCGAGGCGGACACTTACTGTCTGATCGCATCGGAGTTAGGACGTCGCGGAACTGTACTCGATTCGTTGTGTGCTCAGATAATTGTGTGTTCAGTGATTTTAATAAAAATAGTGTATCGCATCTATCCAGTGTGTATTCATTGCACGAAACCCATATTCTGCCCACGATATGTCTAACTCTAACGGAATAAATCCTAACGATCCGATATATATAATAGTTAATAAGCCTTAAGGTCATTTTGTGCATTTTTAGATACGAAGTTCGCAATAACCTATTTTGTTTATTTGTGTTTTTGTATCCAAAAAGCTTCAACCTGAAAACTCAGTATATTGTTCCTGAAAAAAATTTTTTGTTTTGTATTTTGTTTATAGTATTAAAAAAAAAAATATTTAATCTAGTTTTTTTCTTATTTAACCATCTCAATAACTTTTTGCTCCATAAAGGGTTAAAAAGAATACGTTTTACTATTAAATCCGAAGTTTTATTTAACCGATATTTTTTTTCCCAACATATTGGCAATTTTACTACATTTAACAGGGCATTTTATAAGTGTGCACTAAAGGCCAGAATCACTATGAAACTTGGCCATGTCTCTTTAGTATCTACGCATAAGTTATCTGGTTTTGTGTGGGGCCGCTTTAAGATTACGGTCAGTCATTCAAAATAGCTATAGATTTTTGTTTTCTATTCGTTTATTAAACATTTTAGTGTGAAAGAAATACGTAAGTGACAAATTTGCCTGATTACCTATTCAAGATGCCTCCAAAAAGTCGTGTCAAGCAGAGAAATAAAAGACGTTTGGGAGCGCGATCTTCCAAAAAAATACTCCGAAGAGATGCTATTATCGGCTGTTGAGTTTTTAGAAACAAAAATATTACTTGGTACGAGGCTGAGAAGCAATTTGGCATTCCTATTTGTTTAATTTCGAGATTAATTTTGTTATTGTTTATAAAATGTACTGTTGAAAACGTTCCTATTGCTTGGTTTTTTAATCAAAAATATTTTAATTAACATGTTTTGTTATTTTTACCACCCTGATAACATCCGCCCGTTTCTATAACAATTTTGAAATTCTTGGGGCAACCTTACCTATATGTACTGGTAGTAATTACTTGAACGACGATGGTAGCTTCAAAAATAAATACATCGCTTTTTTAGCGCTATGCTATTGGTAACTTGACGTCGCGTACACACATTCAGCGCAAACAACTGTAGGCTAGGTAAAGTTGCCAAAAATGTGTCAATTTTACCTCGCTCATAATCTTGGCTATTATAGTGATTCTGTGTTAGTTTTAACAGTTTTTATGCTTAACGACCCACCGGTGGGTCGGACCAAGCCAAAAAAAGGAAATCTTTCAATTTCATCTACTTGAGATTTTCATTCCTAAGTTTGTAAAATGCGGTAATTTGTATGGAAACTTAAAATTTGTGACTTTTACCGTGTAGTTTTTAAGATATTATAAAAGGCTCACAGCACAGGTGAATCCCGTGGCCTCGTATAAAGGATTATGCATTTTACCGTTTGCGGGAGTCGCGGGGTCATGGTCATGCTGCGGCTCACCCCGCGCGCGCTGTTCTGGCAGGCGCAGTGATTTACTTCGGCCGATCAATATTGCACTATGCTTCGACAAGTGAGGATGTGTTACGCTTTTCCCGCCAAAATTGAACAATTTCGAAGATTTTTAGCGGAAGAGGAGATAACGCAGTTACGACAACATCGAAATAGATCTTGAACCATAATTTCCAAATAAATTCAGATGAAAACGTGGATTTGCTTTGCAGTCTTTTAAACAAAGGCCATACTCTTCATACCGATAACTCGTATACAAGCATTGAATTAGCCAGAGCTTTGCTCGATAACGAAACCCATTTGGTGGGAACAATTCAAAAGAATAGGAGGCACCTGCCCAAGATAGTCGTGACTAATAAACTCAAGAAGGGAGAATTTAATGCCAGAGAAAGTCGAGATGTTATATCTGTCATGAAATGGCCCTCTATTTCACACTTTTGAGACTCGTCCCAAAAATATGAAAGTGTGATACAAGCTAGGTATGTGAATCCTTGATTAAACGAGGTCTTCGAACGTTATAAGTAGGGCCCGGATTAATATGTAAATACATATATTTAATTTAAGCGATTTTCGGCCTAGAAAGTGTTTTTTACATCGATTGTCATATTTAGATTGTGAAAAACCAAGTTTTATTTTCCATATTTCAAAGTTAAGTCCATATTTAACAAGAAAATGTTACAATCATCCATATATTCACAAAAATACATAAAATTTACGTTCCCGCCACCACACGCCCAAGTAACACAGAAACGCTGTATATAAGCTGAATCACTGTTCACAATGAAATCCTAAGCTGTACAAGCCTACTGAATAAGAGCATTAGAGGCGCTGTCTCAGCTGATATAACTCTGATTTGGGCAAAAATTAAACAGCTATTAGCTTAATAACTGTAACTAATAGAGTTATATCAGCATTATTATAGCATGATTACAGGAAACAGTCGCCCCAAGAGCTGAACATTGACTGATTATTAAAGTAGGTGTTACCTTTTATACAGCACAATGGCTGATTACTAGAGTACTTGTTACCTATAAATATATAGAAGATTTCCCAAACCAATCGCTGAGTACAGACGGAAAAGTATTATATTGTAATTCCTGTGGAAAATCTATTTCTTCTGAGCAGCGTTTTTTAATATCGCAACATGTATCTACTACAAAACATACATCAAATATTGCGTGGAAGAATAAATTCAAGCAACATTTTTTTTCTGATACAACGGCAAGTAGTTATCAAAATTGTACTTTTTCAAAGGAATTGTGTTATGCTATGATCTGTGCAGACCGCTTCGGCCGTTAAGGAAACCGGGGTTTCGTAACTGGTTTCCATGAAGGCTTTTTTTAACCGTCTACGTAACTGGTTTCCATGAAGGCTTTTTTTTATACTACTATGTAACTGGTTTCCATGAAGGTTTTATTTATACTTCTACGTAACTGTTACGTAAACTCTTCCGTATGTCTGGCCACTTATCATTTAGAAAGACGTCATCTATCAGATAATAAATTTGCACTTGATATTGATAGAATGTCAATAGTTAATTTTCTTGAATGTAAGCTTACTCTGACTATTGATAAATTACTAAAAATGGATTTAAGGGATATTGAATTCATCTCAACGAAAAGAGGAGGCGTTGCTGCCCTACATGGAGGACACAAATATCATCGGAAAAAAAAGTACACGAATGGTAATACATTTTGGCTATGCTGTAATTATAATCGTGGATGCCATGGTAGCATTACTTTAAATGAAAAAAACCAAGTCAACAGTTACAATTCACATGAGTGTTTGCCAAACAATGAACAAAATAAAGTTTTTAAGGAAATTGATAAACTGAAACACGCAACAGGATCTAATTTTGAGTCGATTAAAAAACAGTACAGTGAAATGGTGTACAAATTGGAAAGTGAAGGAATACATTTGATGGCTGACATTCCTCCATACGAAAATAAGAAAACGGGTCTTTTTAATAATCGGAATAAAATCCTTGGAGTACCTAAAATGCGTTTTCCAACTTCTTATGCCGTAGTAGTTCCAAAAAATTTTCAACAAACATTCCTTCTAGCTGATTACTTTAGTGAAGAAGATGACAAGCGAATTCTTATATTCTGTAATAAAAATATCCGATACTTAGTAAAGTGCTTTAAACATATATTGTGCGATGGCACATTCAAGTCCTGTCCAAAAGTTTTTAAGCAAATATCCACTATACATGGCTATAATGAAGAAAATACATCTGTAACTCCATTAATATACTGTCTACTCCCAGATAAAACCCAGAAAACCTACGAACTACTTTTTCAGCTTATTGAATCAAACTTTCGAGGCTGGAGGCCGTCTAAAGTAACAATGGATTTCGAAAAGTCTGCTATGAATGCTGTACGTCAAGTATATCCAGGAATAGAAGTCAAAGGTTGCTATTTCCATTACAACAGATGCTTATTCCGAAAGAGTAAACAGTTGAAAATTTCATCACCAGTCAAGAAACGACATGTGTCACGGTGTGCCGGAATAGCGCGATTACCACCGGAATTTATTGCAAGTGGTATTGAGTATGTGATGCGTAGGAAGCCCGCTGGTGAAGATATAAATAGATTCAATACTTATTTTAGAAACCAGTGGCTAAACAATACTGACTTTGAGAAAACTTGTTGCTGTAGCAAGGAACAGATCAGAACAACCAACAACTTGGAAGGTTGGCATAACTCAAACTCAAAGCATTTATTTCAATTAAACCCTTTACAGGCACTTTTGAATTGTCAAGTCGAAAGAGGTGAAGCTATCTGCACGTTCCAAAGCGTAGATCTCTATGGAGAAGAACGTGCAAGAAACTCCACGGACACTCTTTTAAATCATGTTCTGTATTACATTACGTTTAATACATCCTTTGGTGCTTCTATATGTGAGGACAATGCAAAGAAAAAAAAAGAAAGGAAACCACAAAACAATTCAAAGTATAAAGATTAAAACAAATCAGTGGCAGTTAAGAGGTGACCAGTCTCAACCGACGGCGCCCGTTCACGAACATGACGCGTGTATCGGCACCGTTTAGCTCAACCATTTTGAAGGGAACCGAACGATCCAACACGCACGCCACCATCAGCGAGACATTTGAGCGAGCATGACATGCTCTCAACTGCCATTTTAGTTCAAGTCACAAAGTAAACTATAAGGTATCACATGTAAATGGCTTAGCCGGATTAATCGGTTCATCGGACAGAAAAATGTTACAGTAGCCAATTTACTAGACATATTAATTAAGGAGACCAAAGTCAGTAATATTTTTAAAACTAACTGTAAGAAAAGTAATCGCTACCTAGAAATTGATACAGAAATTGATAATGCTATAAACGATTTGCAAAACGGGCAAATAACTGTGGGCCACTGCATTGAAATAATTTCACCTTATGCATTTTTATTTTAATATTTTAAGTTTATATTTTAAATAAAACAAGTTATAAATAGTACAACATTGTTTTCAATTCATTCATATCTCTCAGCTGTATTGAATATAGAATGACAAAAAGAAAGTACCTGCTAACTTTTATCGCTTTCTTCTTTCGTAGTCAGTTGCGTACGTGGCTTAAGAGATATTGGATAAGTACTCCTTCGAAACCAGTTACATAGTAGTATAAAAAAAGCCTTCATGGAAACCAGTTACGTAGACGGTTAAAAAAAGCCTTCATGGAAACCAGTTACGAAACCCCGGTTTCCTTAACGGCCGAAGCGGTGCAGTTTAACCTTTATGGAATTTAAACAACCCAATTTACAAAAATTTCCTAGAGAAATACTCACGAAAAAGAATTCCCGTTGAGTCCACTCTTAGAAAAAAATATGTAAGTGGTATTTATGAAGATTGTTTAGCTAAGATTCATGAAGATATAAAAGATGGCCCCATATGGGTTGCAATAGATGAAACCCAAGGTCGTTGCATTGGCTACTTGATTATCGGACGTCTACTTGAAGATACACCCAGCAAATCCTATTTATTGGCGTGTGAAGAACTTCCTAAATGTAACCACCAGACATCAGCAAAACTTTTTAATGATGCAATGAGTGTTTTGTGGCCTGGTGGAACATGAACAAGTTTTCTTGTTACTTACTGATGCTGCTCCTTATATGGTCAAAGCTGCAGATGCTCTTAAAGTTTTATATATTGAAATGATTTACGTAACGTGCTTGGCACATGGTGTAAATAGGTTAGCCGACTACATAAGGTTTTAGTTTAAAAATTTTGACAGTTTGGTATCAAAGGTGAAGAAAATTTTTCTGAAAGCACCGAGCAGGATTTCCAAATTCAAAGAGTTGTATCCCGAAATGCCTTTGCCACCAGAACCAGTGCTGACACGCTGGGGTACATGGCTGACAGCGGTCTAATACTGTGCCAAGCATTTTAATGAAATCAAAGCAATTATTTCTCAATTGGATGATGATTCGGCTAGTAAATTTAGCCTCAAAAGAACTTCTTGAAGATGAGACTCTCGGTAACGATTTGGTCTATATAAAAAGCAATTATTGTTTTTTATCCCACAAGATAGAAGCATTAGAAAATCCTTCAACGTAACTAAATCAAAATCTGAAGATTATTTAAGAAATAGAAAATAAAGTTTCTGAAGCGGAAGGTCCTGTTGCTGACATGGCCAAACAAAAACAAAAGTTTGTTTCGGATAAAAATAAAGGACTTAATACACTAAAAATAAAGAAGCACGTCATTGTGTATTGCAACCAATTTAAAAAAATCCAGAAGGACAAGTTGCGAGATGGATCGAACTACTTCAGGAATATGACTTTGTGATTGAACATCGCAGCGGGAAATCTCATGGCAACGCAGATGCATTATCAAGAAGACCTTGCCCTGAAGACTGCAAGCATTGTACTCGGCAAGAGGGTAAAGAAGTCGTACCTGTGAGGATGATCAAGACAGATCTTAGTAACGAGTGGAAGGAAAACTTGGAACGTGCACAGCAGGATGATTTGGACATCAAGCCGATCCTGGAGTGGATGAAGGCCAGTGCTCCGAAGCCTACGTGGAGTGATGTCTCAGCGATGAGTTCAATCACAAAAAAGCTATTGGGCCCAATGGGACAGCTTAGTGATTCAGGATGGAGTCCTGTGCCGTAAATGGGAAAATGCTCGGGGAGACAACTGTCATTTGCAAATGGTTGTCCCTAAAGCTAAAGTACCGGATGTTCTACAGCTGTACCATAATGGTTGTTCGGGAGGCCATATGGGAGTTAAACGAACTCTACTGAAGATACGGGAACGGTTTTACTGGGTCCACTGTCGTGACGATGTCGAGGACTGGTGTCGCAAGTGTACAAGTTTTGCAGCTGTAAAAGGACCTCAGACTCGTAGCAGAGGTGCATTGAAATTGTACAATGTTGGTGCACCATGAGAAAGGATAGCGCTAGACGTTGCGGGACCGTTTCCGGAAAGTGAAAGTGGTAACAAGTATTTCATGGTGGTTATGGATTATTTCACTAAGTGGCCGGAAGTCTTCGCCATTCCAAACCAAGAAGCTTCAACAGTTGCGGATAAACTAGTTCATGAAGTCTTCTGTCGGTTTGGAGTACCCTTGGAGATTCACAGCGATCAAGGAAGGAATTTTGAGTCTCAAATATTCCAGGAAACTTACCGAGTGATGGGTACTTATAAAACGAGGACAACTTCTTACCACCCACAATCGGATGGAATGGTAGAACGATTTAATCAGACATTAGAGAGATATCTGGCCAAAGTTGTGGAAAACCGGCAACGAGATTGGGACAAGCACATACAACCGTTTTTGCTGTCATACCGAAGTGCTGTTCATGAAAGCACGTCAGTGACACCAGCTTTCGCAAACTTTGGAAGAGAATTGCGGCTACCTGCAGATCTGATCACCGGAATACCACCTGATGCCCCACGCAGTATAACCGATTATGCGAATGACTTGCGGAACAAAATGAACGACATTCATGAGCATGTCAGACAATCGGGCCAGCAAATGTCTGAAAAGATGAAAACCCGCTATGACCGCAAAATGAACAATAAAGGGTTCGAGGAAGGTTCACTAGTGTGGTTGCACAATCCAGTTCGCAGCAAAGGGAAATCTCCTAAGCTTCAAGCTAAATGGGACGGACCGTACCGGATTGTGACGAAGATCAATGACGTGACCTACCGTATACAGAAAGGTACAAGAAGCGCTCCTAAGATCGTCCATGTTGATCGACTGGCGCGTTATTATGGCGCTGATAATGCTCGGGACGAGCATGTCTTAGGAGGGGGCAGTGTTGCGCGCCAGAATTAAGTTAGGATGATGGCGGCATTCGGTACCACTAGCGCCATCTAGTATCGAGTAGCAGAACTAGTGAAGTCAAGGACCTTCGAGATTTATCTATGCTAGAATTCTCGGACCTTAGTCGGTCGCGACCGATATGTACGCGAACTTTCTGGAGTTCTACTCGGCACCCTATATAAGGCCGGCACATGTGCTGACCGAGTCAGTATTGGATTTGCGATACAAGTGATAACTTCGAGAGCGATCTTCGACTGCGAACCCAAGTGATTAATAGTGCGATTGTGTTTTGTGATTAGTGAGTTTATTGTGTAATTAGTGTGGTGTAAATTAAAGTGTCATTTTTGGTTTAATTTAATCGGCTGATTTTATTGTAACGAACCCGAAGCTCGTAACAATATTTATCCGGGCCCTAGTTATAAGTTCCATGAGCGTAAGCAACAAGAAGGGGAAAGTTTTGACAATTTTAACACTTCACCACGGCACTTAATCTCAACTTGCAACTTCACTTCGAACATAGAGACGCTGGAGGATCAGTTGCTGCACGATAGACTGGTGCAAGGTCTTCAGGATAAATCACTACAAGAATCTTCATTACAAATAAAAGGTTTAACACTAGACAAAGTAGCTAACATGTGTAAAGCCAGAGAAGTCAGCAGGGTACAAGCCCAAGAAATGAACCCAACAGCAGAGGAAGATATCGTACAGAATAAAAGGAATAAAGAAAGAAAAATTGCACAAACCCTCAATCATTTAGCGGTTAGCTGCAGGGTAAAAGATGTGGATCAGGTAAATTGCTCTGGCTCAAAAGGACGGTGGAGGTGTCAAAAATCATGAAATTCGTGTGACATAATTTATGGATGGCCCCTTACAACATGTATCGTTTATAAGACTGATAAAGACAAATATTGGAGACAAGGAAAAATAATTATTATAATTTATTATTTATATTTATATTATTATAGATATATTAATTTTATTAACATAAAACAATATGTGTGCAGATTTTATAGTCAATTTCCTAATTGGTATTGTTTTTTCCTCAACCAGGTTTTTGGAACACCGGGTGTGACCTTTGTGTGGCGACGAATACCATCCAGATTGCGTTGTACCTACTGTCAAGCACGTCGGAGGTAGCATTATGATCTGGGGCTGCATGGCTGCCGATGGCGTTAGCGAAATGTTTGTTTGCGAAGGTCGTATGAACAGTGAAAAGTACATCCAAGTACTCGAAACTGCTCTAATATCATCGCTTACAAGCATTTACGGTGAAACCAACCAAGATGGCGTTATTTTTCAGCAAGACAACACACGTTGTCATAAGTTAGGGACTGTGATGCGCTGGTTTATTGAAAATAATATTGAGGCGTTGGATTGGCCGGCGCAGTCTCCAGACCTCAACCCAATTGAGCATCTTTGGGGTATTTTAAAGCGGAGGATCAAGGAGCATTACAACAAAAACGGCATTAAAAATGCATTAGTTCAAGAAGGGAACAGTATTTCTAAGAATAAGTGTACAAAGTTAGAAGTCTGTTGTCAACATTATCTGACCCACCCTAAAAACAAACGAATTTGGACTTTCTAAGTGTGAAATTAAGGTTTATTTAATGCGAGCTTATCAGACAAGTACTCGAGGACTCGATGAACAATTACAATAAAGTTTAAACGGAAATTTAATCTTTATACCGTTCGCATTTTATAACTACTTATTATAATATAATTAGTCTAATAGCTTGTTTTAAAAATTCCGTTTAGGTTATTCTGGTCTCGTGGTCTATGCATAAGAGTATGAGAAACAAGATGTGAGATCAAATCCTGCGGTGAAGACATCGTTTTGCTTTTCAATTTAAAAATTATTCCAAAACTATTTCTTGTATTAATGTAAAGAACTATAGACGGATATAAACTTTCTGGATTGTAAATTATCGCATAACTTGTAATAAGCGGGTAGTTAAAAAATAAATATTCGTATTCATTATAAAACAGGTATTCAAATGCTACTGCGGGTTTGCAATGACTTCGCGTAAACATATAGTTGCGCGCCACTATTAAACAAGGAAGATAGTTGCATTCGCTACCACTAGCGCCATCTAGTATCGAGTAGCAGAACTACAGCTCGCGCCAAACTTTGTGGCCGTCCTGAAACTAGGCTCATTGCATTGCGCAGAACACAAAATCAGGTATTAGCGGAACGCACAAGAGCTTGGGAGCAGGGCCACACCCCGCGCGCCCGCACCGCTCACCCGCGACGCGCGCTGGCACCCACGCCTTAGTGTGAGTGCTACGTCCGTACACGAATCACGCACTTGTTGAGCTCTGAGAGTACTGTCGCGTTCAGAATTCGTTCGAACGTTTCGTTAATTTGTTGTTATTGTTACTCGTTGTTATTTGTTTATAAACATGCCTACCGGACGTTGTAATGTTTTACGACGCCAGGCTCGTAAAATGGTCTACGATGTTTATAAATTTATGAAGAAAGAAGCTGAAGAAGGCCTTAATTACGATTTGAAGGCAGTACATAAACGAACTGCAGCCGCTACAGGAGTATCAGAAAGAACTGTACGACGTATTATATCGGTAGCTAATGAACCAAGTTCCGATTTATTAGCAGTTTTTCGTACAGCCGGAAAGAAGAGGCAAGGGGTAAAAAAGGTAACTGGAATCGACAATTTTGACCAAGGTGTCATCAAAAGATGTATCCATAATTTGCATTTAACACAGAAAGAGTTGTCGACAATAGGGTATTTTACTGTAAAAATCTAATTAGTCCGTCTGATAGATTTACAAAAAATATTGGACACGTATTTTTTCTTTTTTCACGTAAACAAAAAATGAAGATAATACAGTGCGTTGAAAACTCATGTGACGTCACTACGTTGCTACAATTTTTACCAGCGACGTGACGTCATGTGAGTTTTCAACGCACTGTGTCGTCTTAATTTTTTGTTTACGTGAAAAAAGAAAAAATACGTGTCTAATATTTTTTGTTAATCTATCAGACGGACTAATTAGATTTTTACAGTAAAATACCCTATTGCTCAACTTATGAAAAAATTAAAAGAAAATATAAATTTTGAAGGATCCGCAACGAGTTTGAGGTGAATTATAAATGAAATGGGATTTAAATGGAAAAAAACTGAAGACAATCAGAAATTATTAAATAACGAAATATCGCGCTGAAGGAAGACCGATAGTTTACACTGACGAATCGTATGTCGATTAATCGCATACCACTTCGAAGGCATGGAGTGTTGGTAGCACTAAAGGTTTAAAAAAAAGATATCAAAAGGTCAACGTGTCGTCATTGTACATGCTGAATCTAAATCAGGATTTGTACCCAACGGCCTTTTGATGTTTAAAGCAGGTACGAAAACTGGAGACTACCATGATAACATGAATTATAATAATTATGAAAAATGGATACGCGCACAACTTTTTCCGAATCTCCCACCGAGATCGGTGATGGTGATAGATAATGCACCCTATCATAACAAATTAGAGGATGCAGCGCCGACGTCAAATAGCAAAAAGGCAGAAATGGTGGCATGGCTTACGGTAAAAAATATCCCTTGCAGTTCTGACATGCTGAAATATTAATATAACTAATATTTTATGAAAGTAGTGGAGGAAAAAGTAAATAGAATGGGTGAACAGGAAACTTTTTTTTTTATCGTGGGGAAATCCTCATGGACTATCCCCCGTCTGGGGAAGACGGGGGGGTGTGCCGGACTCTTACCGGCTAAAACCACCACGGTGTTCCGTTCAATAAACATTCGAAACTTAACACACTCTTTCGAAAGAAATTGTAAAACTTCTTTTCGTCTAACAGCAACTCTTTATATTCTTGGAGAAAAAACTGTCCATCACTGTTCCTTAGTGCAATAAAGGGACTGATCCAGTATTTTCGTACGCTTCTACGTCGATTTCGGCGGTGGCGTAATAGTAGGGCCAACAACAGACGTCTTTTACGATCCATTTTTATTAACAGACTGTCCAACGCTGCTGGGGCGCCGGCGGCAACGCTGCGAAATAACAACGTTGCGGCGCCGCACCGCTCGTATGCCCCCGCTCTAATTCATGATTCGATCTTATTACATCAGGTGCTACTTTTTAACCGACTTAAAAAAGTAAGAGGTACTGTGTTGGCTGTTTCTTTTTTTGAAATAATAGCTACTCGAAAATGTGGTCAAAATAAAAATCCAAGATGGCGCTGAGGAATATTTTAAAAATTTCTTTCATGGGTGTCATTTTCATGATTTTCGGGATCGGTGATTACGAAAATGGGGTCAAAATAATAATCTTCGGCGCCTTTTTAGATTTTCATTTTGACCACTCGCTCCACCCAGAACGAGAGAAGTTATTTAATGAGATTTCACCTCAAAAAGTTTTTTTGTTTTTATTTAACAGTTATTGTACTGACTCCTGTTATGAAAATTACTTCATAAGTTATTCAATGTCTTTGACCCTTCAACCCTTTTGAGATCAGTTTATTTTTAACAATTTTTATTTTATAACAGTTAAACATCAAGGTTTTAACGTCTTTATTTTATTATTGTGCTTAATAACCTCATTTTAATTTCAGACTTCACTGTCAAATGTCATATTTTGGACATTCGCGAATGCGAATGCGAATATCTGCCGCCAACATTCGCGAATGCGAATGCGAATATTTAGTATTTTTAGTCATCACTCATCATTTGGCTTGGGGACGTTGGCGGCAGTCGCATTCGTACGAAATGCGTTTCGTTTGTTTTTTAGTTCGAGAATAGCCGAGTTAATACGAACGTATCCGACTGAAGTGTCGTTCCGCTCGCGGCGGTTTTTCCGTGCACAAAACAAGTGAATTTTGAGGTGACAGTGTCAAGCCGTGCTGATGACACGCGGGGTTGCGAGTCATTGAGAGAATCCGGCAACTGGGTCTCGAGGTGGCCCTGCACAAGACCGAGGCCATGTACTTTCATGGCTCTCGGAACAGGCCATTATTGGGATCCCAGGTAACGGTAGGAGGAGTTCCCATCGGCATCGACGATGAAGTACTTGGGTCTCGTCCTCTACAGTCAGTTGATATTTGTGGAACATTTTCGACGTTTGGCTCACAAACTGGGGCGGGGCGGGGCTGCTTTCAAGCGGCTCTTTCCCAGGGCTCACATCAAATTCTAGTAAAATATAATTAATTGATTTCGTTTTATTAACCAACTACACCAAAAAAATATTTTTTTAATATTCGCAAAACATTCGCAGTAATTACGCGAATGCGCATGCGAATATACGTTACATCACTAGTTTTTACTATACTAGTAAACTCACACTTTATAACCTGACGGGACGTGAATATGTCTATATTACAGTGTCCCGTCAGGTTATAAAGTGCCATTCCGCCACTAACGCTATCTGGGATGAAACAAAGACTGGACGAGATGAAGATGATATAGCCAGCGCACTGATCAAAATTTTAGTGCGCATTGTCGAAAATTTGCCAACCAATATAATCAAACTTACTCTTTGGTCTGACTCTTGTGTACCACAAAACAAAATCTCACACATGAGCATGGCTGTGTTAATTTTTTTGCAGTTGGATAAAGCCAAAAATATTACGGAAATTGAAAAAAAAATTCATAACATGGCCATAGAAATGTTCTAGAAATAGATTGTGGACACAGCGTTATAGAACGAAACTTAAGACACAAGGAAATTTATAGCCCTCTTGGATCAATGCGAGAGTTATTGAAAATTAAGCTTTATTTTCTGCAAATGCTAGACACAGACTTCTACCCTTTTCATGATGAGGCTATACAACTTGGATTTGGTCAAATTCCTTACAAAAAATGAAATCAATACAATACAAGAAACCAAAATTGGAATATAGTAGATAACAGAACCAGTTTCACGGCCACTGCTATAACAACAGACAAAAAACAAAATATAATCATTTTAAATGAAATAGTGACCAAAAAATCAAAAACCTGTTTAGCTGACAAAAAAATTCAAGATATCAGGTCAGTTTACAAATACATGCCTCTAGAAGACAAAAAGTACATGGAAGCGTTGATAAAAAAGGTTGTCTTTTGAAAAGGTTATTTTTTATTTAAACTATTTTTACGCAGTCGAGATTTTTTAAATATTTATTTTTGTATTTTACACTTTTCTTTTTCCATTTCAAACAAAGTTATGATATACCATTTTTTAAATCCTCACGATGAGCCCTTTAATTTGATACCCATAATGCAGTGAACTAGAAGAATAATTTAGTAATTTTTAGTAGGTAGGTATCAGCTTCTGTATAAACATGTAGTCAATAAAACATTTTATTTCACTAAACATACAATTTTATATTTTTAAATATTTCTTTATAAAAAAAAAACACTTAAAAATACAAAAAGCAGTAGTCCGCCGGTTTCGGGAGCAGGATCCAAGCTACCGGTGGTTAGGGCTCCAGAGAAAGGAACCTCCTCACAATACGAGCCGTATCGAGGAGTACTGCCTTCTGTATCAGGCCCTTTAACCAACCGTGTAACGCCAGCTTCGACAGATGGTCGTCGAAGCTTTTGGCAATTAGGCCATTGGCCGTAACGACAATCGGCACAATGACAGCCGAGTCCACATTCCACATATCGACAACCTCGTGTGCTAAGTCGAGATACTTAATTTGTTTCTCTTTCTCAGCTTTCACGAGGTTCTCGTCATGTGGGATGGTAACATCGATTATCATTGTGCGGCGCGCTAATCGATCTATCACCACTATGTCAGGCTTATTGGCAACAATAGTCCTATCAGTGATGATAGACCGATCCCAGTACAACGTGACATGGCCATTCGCAAGAACTGGGTCGGGCACATAGACCGTCGGGCACATACTTGTAATACGGTACCTCAGAATCCACAAGTTTGTATTTCAAAGCAAGTTGCTGATGGATAATCCTGGCTACTTGGTTGTGCCTGTGCAAGTACTCGCCGTTAGCCAGACGAGAACAACCAGAGATAATATGTCTGATGGACTCACCCGGACGGTGGCATGCCCGACACACGTCAACCGTCCCGTCCTTCATAATATGCCTCCGGTAGTAAAAACATTTTATTATTATTAGTATTTTTATTTGATTATCTAAAGCCTTACTCTCCTAACACATTTTGAAAACAATTTGTATTCGAACGCACAGAAAATCTTGTGTTAAATTGAGCAAACTGTATATTTTTATTTTTTATTTATTTATTTATTATAGCGTTTACGGTGGTAGTTTGGACAAACAATGAAACAAGCACTAAACTTGCACGTTATTTTAGAGCACTATCTCCATGTCATTGTGCTCTAAATACATAAACATAATTGTGTTAGAAATATTTTGGTCAAACTCCATCATTAAAATGAAAAATAATCGGTGCATTGTTTATTATTTTCAATTATTATTTAAATATATATAAAGCAATACTACATATTTCTAATGTATGAAAGATTTTAATAAACTTCTATTTATATCCGTTAGTAACTTTAAAAAAATGTCTCCTGTAAATTTTGCTCACTGGTCGACTGGCCATTCAAGCACTAAGGCTAATGTAACCAAAGATTATGTTTTGTTGCAGGAAAAAGAAATTGTTTTCTGAATTTTCGTAAAAAAAAACATTATTAAAACTTTAAATCAGTTTTTCATTTATCTTCCCACTATTAAATTTACCTTAGTAAACTTGGCAGTGTCCAATATATTGGACATACATTCCCCAGCCAGTTGAAGGCTGTGTGGTAATGGTAATGTCATATGATTTTTAGGAAACTGAAATACTTAGAAATTTATTTCTATATTTTACAAAGTCTATGAAGTGCTAGAAATTGACTCATGGTCTCAAATATTCAATTTTGTTACTGCCAATTAAAGGGTGAACTCTAACAATATTCGCGAAGTCACCTAAAAAAAGGCTGACAATTTGCGAGATGCTATTTCTTCCATCATGAAAGATAAACTCCTTGGCCTGAAATTAGACATCGCATCATGCCATTTGAGAAGTCTTCTAGGAATTAATCTGCAATTTGTTGAAAATGGCCGGATAAAAATCAGAACATTAAGTGTAACTGAACTCACCCAAAGACATACTGTTGATTTTTTAAATGATCAATTCATTTATGTAATTTACTGGTACAGGATAACCATTCCGCAAAATTCTGTAACCACGGATAATGAAGCAAACATGCTCAATGGTCAAATTAGTGGACCAAGCCTTAAAAATCAGCATTAATGAAAATGAAGATGATTGATGATGAAGAAAATTAAATAATCGAGACGGATGAAGTAAATTTCACACTCGAAGATTACTTAGAAAGTGAACATTACACGAATGCGGCAGTTAGTTGTGCTGCACATACGTTGCAGCTAGCGTTACAGGACGCCTTAGGAAGTGAATCTTTACTTGCCACAATGTTCATAAATGCACGTGAAATCGCAAAAAAGTTATGCACGACAGTGTTCCAACATGAGCTATAAAGAGCCGGGGCTAAAAAAGCCTGTGGTGGATTGCCGCTTAAGCATGTCGTAAGTCGAGCTCTAACGCATGGGGTTGGAGCTCGACACATGCTTAAGCTGCTATTAGTACTTTGGCTGATATGCACGGAGAATTACGAGCTCTATCTATCAGAATCTACATGGAATTCTATTGAGGCTACTGTAGCCTCTTGAATACCCATTAAAATCATGACTCAAAAACTACAAATTGAGCAATTGACTATGTGTGACTTCTACGAGGGAAGTTCAAAGAGTTCGCGGAATGAGAGGGAAGGAGGTTGACATTAAACACCCAACTATTTTTTCTTTTCAATATCGGTGAACGCAATTTCAGTCATTTTCCCTTAACCCTAATATGTACATATTTCGGATCCGGAGTCCAAATTCAACCATTCTAAATCGGGATGGTCTTCTATTCGAAGATTGGTTCGAAAGTATTATTTTATCATTGGCTAAAACCAAAATTGGTACGAAGGTTTTAATTGGAGAAAACCTGGCGTCCCACATAAATCACAAAATTGTGACATATTGTGAAGAAAAAGATATAGCAATGGAAAATAAGTTATTCGTTAACAAGAAAAGATGTTATGAGTTTAGCCTATCAGCTGGCAGTAAAAATCAATATCACCCATAACTTTTCGTCGAAAAATGAAAGTGCTGTTAAAGATTGGCTAAAATCTTTTTTTGAGAGGTATCCCGAGCTAGCGTTTCGCCACTCAACAATAAGTTAATTTGCCAGGGCTAGGAGTATTAACCTTCCGTATACGAGTTGGGGTGTAACAAACCCCAGCGGGCATATAACAAACAAGCAAACTTGTTTGTAGTTAATAGTTTAAATAAAAATGTCTCAGTTATCGCAAGAAGATATATTACGAGCACTGACAGAAGAAGACGATGATTGTGACACTGAGATAATGAATATCGAACAAGAATCGGATGGTGATGCAGATCATGTCAGTGCTCAAAGTAATACAGATAGTGAAGTAGATGCTGATATACCGTCTTCGGATTCAGACAGTGACGACTTACCACTTCCAGAGGTGCAAGAAGCTGGTCGTACAGAATATTATACAGGTAAAGACGGGGTAACAAAATGGCAAAAAAATCTATACAGACTTGCAGTTCGTAACAGAGCTGAAAATGTTATTTATCATCTACCAGGCGTAAAACCAGGAGCAAGGGACAAGAATTCTCCTGTTGAGTGCTTTTCTTTATTTATTACTGACTAGCTGACCCAGCAAACGTTGTTTTGCCTTATAAAATAAAAACAATATTTAGGGGTATGATGTTCTATATAATAAAAGAAAGTCACAGGTGAAATGTAGCTTTCTATTGGTGAAATAATTTTTAAAATAGAAAACTTAAAGCTAAAATACTTCTTAGCTGTATCCCGCGCTTTCACCTGCCTGCGCCACTTCTTCTTTCTGGCTCAGTGTTCTTTCTTTCGTCTCCCAAGGATCATAACTTGATGAATAATTATGGTTCTGGCATCCTGGTACTTTATAAGTCTTCACTCACAATTCCAGGCCCAGAAATGCTTCGACATGTTTATAGTCTGCTGGTACACGTGAATCCTTACCTCTCAAATTTTCAGCCCCTGAAATACTTCGACATTCTTCTTTCTGGTCTTATAGTACTTTTAAATCTTTAGGGCATGCAGTTTTAGCCCCGGAAACTATACCATTTTAACAAATGAACGGCTAGACTTATCACGTCCCACGGAAATGGGATAAAATGTCCTACACATAAGTATATCCTATGCCTGCGCCATTTATTCTTTCTGGCTCAGTGTTCTTTCTTTCGTCTCCTAAGGATCATAGCTTTATGTTAAATAATTATGGTTCTGGTATCCTGGTACTTTGTAAGTCTTCAATCACAATTCCAGCCCAAGAAACGCTTCGACATATTTTAGGAACACACCTACATTGTTTAAGCAACAGTGAGAGCTTGTAATTTAATATGAACTTTATACAATAGCAATAAGGCTCAAATTGACTCTACGTTTTAGTCAGAAAATGTTGTATGGGAAAAAGAAATGGTATTTTCCCGCTTTTCTGTTGAAATTTTTCCTGAATTTTCTTTGCTATAAACCTCACGGAGCCCGAGACCTTTCCAACGAATGCAAAACCGTGGAAATCGGTTCGTGCGTTCTGGAATTATAGCGTCAGGAAGGAAAACCCGACTTATTTTTATATAGTAGATAATATGATTGTTGAAATCGTGAATTATACCAATAGGAAAATTCGTTTGACCCAGAAAAATCAGAAACCACAGTGACAGAAATAAATGCACTATTCGGCTTGCTTTTTCTGTCTAGTTTAGCGCGTTCTGGTCGTCAAAACCCGATCGACGTATGGGCCACAGATGGTACAGGAATGGATGTGTTTCGTGACACAATGTGCAGAAACAGATTTGTTTTCTTACTGCAAAATTTGAGATTTGATAGCGCTGCTACACGAAGTGAGAGAATAAAGATAGATCGATTAACCCCGATCAGAAGTATATTTGAGAAATTTGTAAAGAATTCTCAAAATCTTTACATTCCTTATGAATACCTTACTTTGGATGAAGAACTAGTAGCTTTTAGAGGACGTTGCAGTTTCCGCCAATATATACCATCGAAACCCGCAAAATATGGCATAAAAATTAATGGTTTGGTGGACAATAAGACCTATTACACCCTAAATATGGAAATATATTGCGGCAAGCAACCTGAGAACAGTCCTTATTCTATTAGCAATAAACCCTACGATGTACTTGATCGACTGGTACAATGTGCTTCACAAACTTCACGAAATATTACTATGGATAATGTTTTTACAAGTTACGAGAGCACTAATCATTTATTGAAAGATCATAAACTGACTGTAGTCGGAACTTTACGCGCTAATAAAACTTGTATACCACCTGTGTTAAAAAGAAATCGTGAATTATATACCACGAAATTTGGATTCCAAAAAGATATTACAATCTTATCCTACGTACCAAAGCCACGTAAAATTGTTTATATGATGTCGTCATTGCATCATGATAAAGAAATTGATCCTGAAACCGGAAGTCAGCAAACACCGGCTGTTATAACGTTCTATAATCAGACTAAAAGTGGCGTTGATGTCGATAAATTATCAAGAACTTACGATGTTTCACGTATGTAATTCTAAGCGTTGGCCTCTAACGATATTTTTCGCTCTACTCAATCATGCTGGAATAAATAGTATGATTATACACAATTCAACAATGGCATCAAGAAAAATAAAACTAACTTGAGAGGAAAATTCATAATAACAAGAAGGCAGAACCAAAGACTTCCTTGGGAATTGCGCCAAAGAATTGAAAAGTAAACACATCAAAAGTATCTAGGGATCAACATATATTTTTGCAATAACTTTTCTCCTGATTGATATTAATTAAAATTTTCTTTAAGGATTCATCAAATAAAGTGTTTTCGTTTGTCACAGTAACGATAAACCAAGTCACCTTTGCATTAATAAAGAAATTTGCCATTTTCCTAATAAAGGGATTTTTGACATTTGAACCACTAACATTAAAGTTCGAAAAAAAGACTGAAATAACAGTTTTCTTTAAAATTTTATTGGGTAACTTAAACAATTAATAATCCGTGTTTCTACCGCGAACACTAACAACACAAGAACATCGGTTTGGCATACTCAAAATGAGTTCATCCAAATCACGCTGTGGAATGGCCGCCCATGTTCGTTGCAACAACAAAAAAAGGTCTTCTTGCGACTGGATACCCTCCATATTCGGCAGAGCTCTTCGCTTACCTTGGCTGAGCGCCATGGAGGACGGTATCGCTGCACCACACGGAGACAAGACCGATACATTCAAATCTTAACTCGAAGAGCTCCAACAATAACCGCCATGATGTTAGCCGTGAGGCTTCATCACTCTTCAGGGAACTTAATTAGCGACCAAACAGTCAGAAACCGCTTGCATGAAGTGAACCTTCATTCCCGAAGACCGCTACGGGTACCACCTATAGCAATGCACAATCGTAGGATTCGATATCAATGGGCTCTTGAACACAGAAATTGGGCAGAAGAACAATGGCGTTTCGTGTGCTTTTCTGATGAGTCTCGTTTTGGTATGAGACCGGATACAAGACGTATACGACACTGGAGAACCCCTGGACGCCAACAGCGATTAAAATCCTGCCAGGAAGTCCATCCTTATAGTGGTGGAACCATCATAGTATGGGCGGGTATTTGGATCGGCGGAAGAACTGAGTTGATTTGGATCAGAGGCAACCTCAACGCTCAAATTTATGCTGAGACGATTGTATCAGACGTCATCGTTCCTCTACAAGTGCAAATCGGTCCCTTATTTCAGTTAATGCATGATAATGCACGACCGCACACCGCAAGAGTTGTAAGACAGACTCTCGCCGCAGCTAACATCAATGTCCTGCCCTGGCCTGCTCAGTCGCCAGACTTGAACCCGATTGAGCATGCATGGGATATGCTACAGAGAAGAGCTCTGCCGAATATGGAGGGTATCCAGTCGCAAGAAGACCTTTTTTTGTTGTTGCAACGAACATGGGCGGCCATTCCACAGCGTGATTTGGATGAACTCATTTTGAGTATGCCAAACCGATGTTCTTGTGTTGTTAGTGTTCGCGGTAGAAACACGGATTATTAATTGTTTAAGTTACCCAATAAAATTTTAAAGAAAACTGTTATTTCAGTCTTTTTTTCGAACTTTAATGTTAGTGGTTCAAATGTCAAAAATCCCTTTATTAGGAAAATGGCAAATTTCTTTATTAATGCAAAGGTGACTTGGTTTATCGTTACTGTGACAAACGAAAACACTTTATTTGATGAATCCTTAAAGAAAATTTTAATTAATATCAATCAGGAGGAAAGTTATTGCAAAAATATATGTTGATCCCTAGATACTTTTGATGTGTTTATATTCCAAAACCCCTTGAAAACTTACAAGAACCGCCAGCAAAAAAGTCTAAAACAATGCTGAGATGCTCACTTTGCCCTAGAAAAAAAGATAGGAAGACTAGGTACAGCTGTAAAAAATGTAATATGTAAGGAACATGCAGATTTTTATTGTCAAGATTGCGGAAACTTAGATGATTAAGATCTCAATTATAATTGTTTGTTTTTACTTTAAATTGTCAATAGTTTAAACTAGATATACTGTAGTTTTAGAAATTGATAAGACTGTGATTTTAAAATGTGCCATTTGATTTTAGTACTTATGAAGAGACTTAATAGTTTAAAGTTTGAAGAAAAAGTTAAGTCTTTGTACTTTTATTAATAAAAGTGTATTCTATTATAAGAATTGAACCAATTTATTAATAAATATAAAACATATTTATTA
Source organism: Hecatera dysodea (assembly GCA_905332915.2). Lineage (NCBI taxonomy): Eukaryota > Metazoa > Arthropoda > Insecta > Lepidoptera > Noctuidae > Hecatera > Hecatera dysodea. Next base: position 1,788,068 of record HG995290.1, on the reverse strand, counting down.
TTTATTTATTAGTCCTAAAGGACAGTTTTACTGATTTTTCTGCCTTTCATAATTGGGGTATAGCAAACCCCACCTAGTATAGCATGCTGGGATTAGTCACCTAGTATACGGAAGGTTAATAAAGAAAGTGAGGACCATTTCTTCAATCTATATGAGAAATTGATGGATGACTACAAGTTACCTCCAGGCAAAATTTTCAATGTGGACGAGACAGGCATAAGTATGGTTCCATCCCAGATGCCCCAGGTTCTGAGTCAAAATGGGAAACGGCAAATTGGTGCTTTAAGATCTGCTGAAAAGTTCAAGGCTCTTGGATAACTTGCGTGATAAGTATGAGTGCAGGAGGATCATATTCCCAAGGAAAAGAAGCCATCCGCTTTGAATGAAAGTACCATATGAAAGTCACCCTTCAGGTTGGATCCAAACATAGAAATATAAAATACAGGAGAAGTGGCAAGGGGGCGTGTCGGTGTCCACGCGACATGGTCTGGGCGAGCATGTCTTACGCAATGGTCGAATCCGCGAACTAGTGCGCTTCCGACCGTGAGCGTGATAAGATATAAGAATTCCGTGTTGTTCAGTGTTTTCTTGTAAAAACCGAAGCCGAAACCAAAACTTTGTTAATTATGAAATCACTTACCATATCAAAATACAAGTATTTTACTATATTTGTCTTTAAAATCATGAAAAACAACAAATCTTAAAATATTTCTTGCTTATACTATGTTATTTTTGTTTTTAAATGTCAAAGCGACAATAACATATTACTATGAATACACTGCTCCTTAACCACTACCTAAGTTTGTCGCTAAGTGACTGAATGAGCAATGTAAAAATCACAAAACGATACTTTAGCAAGCCGATGTATCGCATAGTACGGCCGCTGCTTCTTGCCGCGAGTTAGTGATGTAATTGTGCAGATACACTGTCGACAACAATGTCGATTGTTGAATGAAATATTACAAAAGTGTACCAAACTTTCTTAGATTTCATTAAATTGGTAAATAATCGTTCAAGTGTTTTTGGCTTTGAATTATCGTATTTATGCTTTATCCTCGTGCTACTTCCTTACTTTTTATGGTAATTGTATTTTACTTTCGATAAAGTTTCGAATGCATTATAGTAATCGGCATGTTTAAGATAATATATTAGTGACCTTTGCTTAAAATTATTTGTTATACATGGGCAGCATAGTGTGTGTAATAAATGCCAGAATCGATAACTTTCCGATTAGTCAATCACTAGCGTATATCTATACTTATAATAAATCTTTAGAGAGGTCAATTCTGTACAAGGAATATATTTTCAAAATAACTATCAGGGGGTGATTAGTGATCGATACTGGTGCCAAAAATGCAATCAGTAAAATTTTTGTCTGTCTGTCTGTCTGTCTGTCTGTCTGTCTGTCTGTATGTTCTTTATAGAAACAAAAACTACTCGACCGATTTTAACGAAACTTGGTGCAATTATTCTTCATACTCCTGGGCAGGTTATAGTATACTTTTCATCACGCTACAATCAATAGGAGCAGAGCAGTGAAGGAAAATGTTGGGAAAACGGAAGAAGTTACTCCATTTTTTAAGCTTCCGTCGCGTGTGTAGCCTTAATGGTTAAAGTTACATAGAAATCATGTATTACGGAAATGTTCTACATAAAATTATCTAAAAAATATCCCGAAACAGCATGTCTATCTTTTGTCAATTTTAAACCGATCGGGCTGAGAGTTTCAAAATCGGGGGTAAAGTAACTATTCCACGCGGACGAAGTCGCTGGCAGAAGCTAGTGTAAAATAAATTGCTTTTGCACAGCACAACGATACCCACCGTTGTTTTTGTGTGAGTAAGTTGCACGGTGTACTGTAAATATACGCTGTGTTTATTAGGATAAGGTTTATAATTGATTGTGTAGTACAGTCCGATTTTAGAAATGCGGGTGTGTGCGCGACTGCGTATCTATTGCTTTTACTGAACTGCATGCGTAGTAGTTGCCGGGTGGTAGGGCAAAACAGGAGACACAGGTTCCGATACATTTTCGGCTACAGGGCATATCTCCTTGTTTATTATATCTATGGATCCAAACAAACTAATTTACAAAGTGGTATCAACATTTTATCTAACACGTGAAACCTACTGTGATGATGATTTTAGATGGCCACACAAGTCATACAAGATATCTTGAATTGATAGACCTTGCAAGAAAAATTAATTTCTACTTACCCACTGTCAATTGCCCCACATTCCAGCCACAAGATACAACTACTTGATAAGTAATTCATGGGAGCACTAAAAAATATGTTTCTGATGAATTAAGATCATGGGTTAGGAACAACTCACACCTAGGCCGATATGAAATGATGGAAGTCTTTGGACTTGCAGTTGCATATGTAGACATGCAAGTCCAAAGACTTCCATCATTGATGTGATGGGATAGCTGTCAGTGGTTTTCGTGCTACAGGGTTATATTCTGTAAACAAACATGTTTTTAAAGATCACAATTTTATTGATATGGATAACGAGCAAGAATACAGACTCGTCAATCAAGAGAATATTAGACCAACCACATCATCTTCTACTCTTCATGCTGTAGAAAATGAATTTGTTGACGTGACAACCACCATAAATTTACCTGCTAAGACTAATGTGTTTGCTACTGATGTAACCTCTATTTCAAGAGACTAGAACAAAACACCCCCTGTATGTTCAGCAACAAGTTGCAGCTGCCATTACGAGATCACCACATCCATCGACTTCAAGAGACTTTATAACACCGTTTCAGTTGTTCCTGATACCGCTTTTATTTAGCACTTAGGAAAACTACTAACTGAGGCAGAAAGGCTAAGTCGACATTGCTTACTTCATCCCTGTACAAAAATGCATTGCAAGACCTAGTAAAAAAGAAACAAGACCAAAGGACAATGGCAGGCTTGTATGAGAATTTTGTACCGCTAATAATATTTCGTGTTTTGGGATGTTTTTTGTTTTAATTGGAAAGTAATATGATAGACAAGCCTTTTTTAAATTCCTAGATTTTTAGAACTTATAACCACTTTTATTTTTAAGGTTATGTTGGTACTAGTGTTACATATGACATAGAAGTTATAACCACTTTTATTTTTAAGGTTATGTTGGTACTAGTGTTACATATGGGACAATAATCATTGTTTTGGTGTTAAAGTAATGTTCTAGATTGCTCGCCGCTATCTTTGTAGTGTTTTAATAACCAATAAGTATGTAGATTGAGATGAGGATCATACCTACTCAGTTGGGGTGCATTAGGAGATACCTATGATGACCAGCAGCGGACTGCAACAGTTTGATTAATTATGAAGTTCTGATGGGTTGTCGATTGTAGATAAACAAAACAATAGGTACTGTTTTTATAAGCATTATTTTATTTCATTGTACTTTCAATTAATTTATTCTTAGTAGTACTTCATCTAAAAAGGGGGCAGGTCAGCGGCCCCTCATGGTGAGCATAGCTTAGGTACCAAATAACACTCATCACACATGAGCAGCATCCCATTGTTCTTAAATAATAATAATAATTCGCTTAATTACTCAGACTCACAAGTCACAATCCAAAACAACAGCAAAGAATTGATCTCAATGACAGATTTTGTTTACCTGTCAATAAATAATTACCATATGAATAAAAAAACATTGATGACAGAAATAATTCCTATCATTAAATCGTAAACTATTATGATTTTATGCAACGATTATGCGTTCATAGGTATAATATATAAGTGTTTAATAATATTTAATGTTATTTCTATTTCTAAATAATTAATTATCATTTCGATATTGGTGTTATTTTTCATTGGCAACTTCTAAAAACACAACTGCGTTTAGTTTACGATTGTATTACGTTTAGTTATTAAAATCTTTTTATTTATATTATCAATTAATCCGGAGTTCTAAAAATAGTACACATACGTGAAAATCAATGGCTTGATTGCCTTAACAAATGGTACAAATTCTATAACAGAACATCAACAAAAGTTTGGTGTACTAGATCTGCCATTCTCCTTTAAAGAGAAACCGAATAAAAGATAAAATATTAAATTCCAACAAAATTTGCTCTTCAACAACATTATTTAACTAATTTTTCATATTAATCTATGACTCTTTCAAAGATTCCTGCTGACTCGAAATGAGCCTGATGCCAAATTCAGTGATATATATTTTATATATTAACTAAAACAATACTATAACACACTTGTCATTTTAAATATCACCTACATCTGTGTGGTCAGAGTGTTCAGCTAGGAAACCCTAGCCATGATTACTCACTAGAAGAAACAGCAAAGCAAAGGTCTTTATTTAAAGTCCAAACTATTAGTGTAACGGTCAAATCATATGAGAATCATGTAATTATTGTCGGGGGTGCTTCTTTAACCATAGCACCAAACAGATTAGAGCCGACATGTGCGAAAATACCACAATTTTTCTACTTAACCAAAATCATTAGGATGATTCAGTTTTGGTACAAAAACCAAAGCTTTTTATAAGAGGTAACAAAAGTCAACATACTTTCAAATCTATGCTGATTTCATTAGGTACTGGTGATAGGAATTTCCATATAAGAACTATCACAATCGAAAGACTACATCAACAAAGAAAATAAAATGTGCCAAGAGTTAGTTCAACTCACTGACAAAATCTTCATATGGAGAAATGCTCACTGCAAGCACTATTACTGATCTAATTGTAAAACATGTCTGTTGTTACTTTTAAGTTTAACCTTGTTTCCCATCCAAAATGCTGGAAATGTGCAGTAGGTCATTCTGCTACACAAAATCCAAAGAGACCCCATTTTCTTACCTGAGTAACCCCATCTCACCAATTTACTTTACAAATAGTCCTCGTTGCTTCAGATCGCTGAGTAACTTTTTTTCTACAACACTACCGAACATAATTTGTTGTTATTACGTCAGTAACAACTATCAAAATAAATAAGATTAAAAAAGCATTTAAACGACAACTTAGAAGCCTATGCCATTCAAAAAAATATTGTATTTCACTACAAGATTTGTGCATACCGGATTTGTATATATTATTATAAACACAAATAAATAACACACACTACGTCCACTGTGTAAAACACCAGACATGTCCACAGAGCATGTAAAACAAGAGACGGAACTTAGAACATTCAGTTTTAGAGAATTGTTAACCTTCTTTAGCCAACCAACTAGAAAAAAAACAATGCTACCAACATGAAAATTCGAAGTAGCTCTGACAATGACAGCTATGACCTTCAAAGGAATAACAGTCAGATAGGGATGCGCCACGTATAGCTACTACTTATCGATATTCAGAGTTTATCGATATCGATAAAATACATTATCGTTGTTATATGGGATCCCAAAATTGTAAATGTATTTCTTTGAAAATTGGACAAAATAAAACAATACTTTATATGATTTTATTTCATGTTTATTTAAATACTTCATAGATTAAACAGAGTCAGAGTCAGTTCCATAAGGGGATATGTCTCGATTGTTGGCTTGTGGATGGCACTCGCAGTATTTCAGGCAAAAGATCTGTAAGATAAATTATGATTTGAAACTGTTTAGAACATAAGTTAGTTTTACTTTAAATAACGTGTATCTTAATTTTTTATTCACTAAAATACAATTTGATCAATATTTTTAATGATACTTCACTCAAGTGGAGGTTCCAAATAATCCCTCATTTTATGCACCCCATTGAATATTTCTCCTCAGATCATCTCAAGAGTTTAAACATATTATTATATTTGCCTAGCTAATTATATCTATATAAATTAATATTTGCTTTAAATGTTGAATGATGCTTTAAATGATGAATTTAGGTATTAATCACATACCAGATAGCATTTCCTGGATATTTTCTTTCTGTTCGGAAGCTGGTGGAAGTTCTAGAACAAAAATAAAACAGTTTTGGTGTTATATATAACATTATTATATACAAAGTTTTGAGTGTGCTTCCAACAAATTATTTGCTGCAGAGAATATACAGTTTGTCAGTCTGCTTATTTTCTCAATAACCTTAATTGACAGTTAAAACTTATTATGAATCCTAAATAAAAGGTTGCACCTGTTTTTTTTATAACTTGATAATTTATTTATTATTAGGCTTTTCAACAATAAGTATGCGACTATATTAAAATGTATACTTGACATCATGACTTATAGAAAAGCATAGTATGCTCTACACTATGCACAGATAACTCGTTTGGCAAATACACCAGCATTTCACCAGTTTTATTCAAATCCCCTAAAATAAAGAGCAAGTTGGGCTTATTGCCATTAATCAGTTGCAAATCCAGGCTCCACACAGACCTAAGAATTGAACCCAGGATGATACACTCAGCAGTTACTTGCAAACACTACACTAAAGATGTAGTCATAATCATATTTTGATAGATAAACTGACTTTACTGTAAGTATATATTATTATAATAGAGATGAATCAGTGTTTAGAAAAGTTACCTTTTGACTCTGTATTGATATACATATATTGTGGAAATTCTGCCAATTGTGCATCAGTGAGAGGTAAGGCATTCAAATTCAATTATTGTGGTATTACATGTCTTTTCAGACGGTTGCCTTTTTTGTTGAAATCTCTTTTTTCGAAGTGGTTACCACAAACATTTCGCTGCTCATGCAGCTTTTCTATTGGTAGATGAACTAATTCTTCATTACCAACAACTTTTAGCCGCTCTCGACAGCTGAAAAAAAAAAGAGTACTCTTAACTGACTATTTTTTACTGTGAATTTGTTTCATACTCTGATATTTACAAAATTATCTTACAGGTAGATAATACAATGTTCATACTAATTTTAATGAATATGAACATTATTTATATTACATGAAACTCACTGGAGGATTGACTATTAAATACATGGGTTTTTTTTAAGGTGGGAAATCTTCCACTGACTTCTCACGCTTGGGCGGAGCAAGAGGGCATATTAAACTTTTATTGACTCAAACCCACTCCTATATTCATTCATAGCCTTGTATTCCAGGGCCCTGGATTTTCCTTTCAGAAGCAAACCCATGGCCCTAGTAGGCTTTGATCCTGCTGGGCCACTATGGTTTGTTAAATACATGGGTAAGAGAGTCCTCTCTGACTTCTGTATATAACAGTCAACCTACTAAGACTTAATTAGATTACAATTTGAATTCGACAATTATTGACCTAAAGGCACAAGTAACCATATTAATATTTATTTATATTAAAATCATATATGGGTCAGTGGGTCGTCTTAGGGGATAGCACTGATTAAGAACTGAATTGAGTTACACATCAAATTAAAAGTTTTGAAACATATAGCTTTGAGTATTCACCGGTTTGGATCAAGTGGAAACTTTGAAAAAAGCAACTTGTTTCCAGTATGCCAAGCCTCCTTGATACGGCAAACTTCACATATTCTGTGACCTTTGCCCATGATGGTTCACAAACTTGAGAATGAAGTCACAGTAGTCACAGTCAAAGAGTCAAATATCTCACAAGTCACTAACATAACAGTCAATATCTCGATAAAACTATATGAGTATGAAACGAAGGGGCAGTGCTCGATTCAACGTTATACACATTCACAGAAATTATTCTGATAAGTTGTATTCCGAAATCATATAGAAAACAGAAAAAACAAACAGATTAATTACAACACAAACATAATTACGCAAAGGCAGCCATGTTGTGTGTGGCACAGATTAAAACACCTAGTAAGTTCGTTGTGTAATGTTGGCCAAATTGACGTTTTCTTGAATGTTGGCTAAGGAAGGTTACAAATTCCATAGAAAAATTAATTTGTTCGGAGTTTCACAAGACTGGACATGTCTTTGTTTAAGTTGTGGCTCCATCGTTTTTTTAACGTGGACAGAGTATTCCTCTATTACGGTCGGTTTTTAACTTTCGATCACTTTCGATTGAGCTTTCGATGATTTTGCCGATTTTGCCAAATGCCAATTGCCAATGCAGTGTTGCCAGTCGGTCATGTCAGAAATCACCTGAAATATAAAAAAATGTAACCTTTTTGTATAAAAAATAACCTTTCATATTTTTTAACCGACTTCTAAAAAAGGAGGAGGTTCTCAATTCGGATGTTTGTATGTTTTTTTTTATGTTTGTTCGCGCATAACTCCGTCGCTTGCCAACCGATTTGAAAAATTCTTTTTTTGTTGGAAAGGGTATACTTCCCAAATGGTCCCATGAAATCGAACAAGCGGTTTTTTGTTAAGTAATTTCAATAAATGATAGCAAATCTGTCGGGATAGCTGAAATCGCATGTTTGTTCATTGTGTAAAAGTACAAAGTAACTTTAATTTCGGAAGTCGGTGTGTTCAAAAACATGAAGTAACCAAAAACACCCGAGTTCCGAAATTGAAGTTATTTTGTACTTTTTGGTTTTTTTTTTTTGTTTAGAAGTCGGTTTTATTTTTGTAAAAAGGTTTTTTTTACTGGAAAGGTATTACAAGTTGATAGAATAGAATATTAGTTGTATTGATTTACATAAACATCGGTGAGTATTTGAGCACTTGCCCGCATTTCTTGATTTATTCATATTGATCCTATATAATAAAATTGATGCATTCAAGGTTTTTGTTCTACTACTGCTAACGAAGCTTACCAACATGAAAAATTCTAAAACGAGCGTTCCGTTTCACGTTGTTTATATGTAAAAAATTAAGTTAATTCTACAAATCCCGAAAAATCACCTAAAAGTAACCTTTTCATTAGTGTAACCTAAAAGTAACCAATGCAGTTCAAAAATCACCTAAAAGGTTACAAAAGTAACCTTCTGGCAACACTGTGCCAATGTCAAGGTTCGAACTTTCGAAGAGGTAATGATGGTCATTGGTCGGTTCTCATTTACGATTGGTCAGTTTTTGTTGCGAAGCGAGGTTCAATAGAACAAAATATTTTTGATTTACATTTATGACAGCACATGAGTGCTAAGATACGAAGTAAGTTACCAAAGATAGAGAAAATATTAGTTATAACCGGATTTTATTAATATTAACAAATTCGTTAGTTTGATGTAAACATATTATTTTACCTTTGTCAACAGTACTGTGAAATTCAATGAGGGTCATGGCAAAAAATACCAATAGAACAAAATAACGATATTTTTTCAAATAATAATTAATAATACACTCAGGAGCACATTTAACCGGCCACCTACATTTTATCGATTATTTCAAAATTGTATCAGATTTCAACTAATTTTGTTATAAAATAACTTTGTGTGATTCTTTCAGAATACAAATAAAACATGTGTTAGTTGTGAAATAGTTTCAAGATAAAAAAAAATTAAAATGCGAATATGCAGTTTTCTGACCAAAAACGACATTTAGCAAAATTTTAATTTAACAAAAAAGTATGCTCTATTAATTATCGCACTAATAATGTGTACTTCCTCCTCTGGCCCTAATCACCTCTTGTAATCGATTTGTAAGCCCGTCCATTATGTCTTGGACGTCGCTTTGTGGAATGTTCCTCCACTCCTCAACAGCTGCAGTCCCTAAGGCTACCCACTGACCCAGTTCATTGATGGCCGTAGGAGCTGGTGTTCGGCTCCGAATTCGTCTTTTTAGGTTTTCCCATACATGCTCTATCGGGTTCAGGTCAGGACTCCGAGCTGGCCATGGTAATCTCTGAATATTGATGGCATCCAAGTACTCTGTTGTCGTGCATTAAAACAAAATTATCGCCAATTAATGGAGCAAATGGCATCACATGTGGTTCTAGGACTTCTGTCACGTACCTGTGAGTATTAACGATGCCTCTATCTATATCTAAATGCCACCATAATCGAGCCCCTCGTAGCCCACAGTTTCAACCACAGCACATTGAGCAAACCTTTCCCCACAGTGTCTATACACCCGCTGACGTCCATCAGGACCTCGTAAAGCGATTCTTGATTCATCAGAGAAGAGATTATGGTAGTTGACTAAAAAAATCTAATTATTCCGTCAGATAGATTTCCAAAAAATATTGGACACGTATTTTTTCTTTTTTCACGTAAACAAAAAATGAAGCCGATACAGAGCGTTGAAAACTCGTGTGACGTCACTACTCGCTACAATTTTTACCGAGCCGTAACGTCACAAGCCCCCACTCCTGATCTTTGATGCTTTGTATCTTCGTCAGTTTTTATAGATTTGATAAAGGAAAAAATACGTGTCCAATATTTTTCTATAATCTAACTGACGGACTAAACATAATCATATATTTTTTACTCAGGAAACAACCCTATTGCTTTCCATTGCTCTGACGCCAATTTAAATCTTTTTGAGCAAAAGCAAGTCTCGCTCTTCTGTAAATTGTCGTTAGCTGTGGTATTCGAGCTGATTGAAATGATCCCAGAACCCTCTCTGCTAACCTTCTTCTTATTGTTCTTAGGCTCACACTTATATTTCGTACCTAAAATAAGCGGTTACGAGCCTCAGAAGCTGTTGTGAACCGATTTCGATTCCTTGAGTAGGAATCGGTCTCTCTGAAACGCCGGATAGCATTTTGGATAGTGCTTCGTGGATATCCAAGCATTCATCCAATCCGACGCTGGCTGAACCCAGCGTCTGCAAGTGCCACAGCCCTAGCTGCTCCAGCTGCGTCTAGTGGCATTTTTTTGATGTAATTATGGTCACAGCACTTCAATACCTCAGTTTTATTCGAAACAATAGTACGACAACGTTGTAAAACTAATTTATCCTTCACACAAAACGAAGGGCGAGACTGTCAAATTTCTATTTAATTGATTATTGTTGAATAAAAAGCACAAAAGTAAAAAAACGCGGGTATATGTGTTTTCTTTATTTCAGATATACCCACTTATAAAGTTATGCCTAGTAGTTAAAGCGCAAGTTAACATAAACAAACGATATGGAATTTCGAATGAGTGGACGGTTAAATGTGCCCCTGAGTATATAAATATTGACGATATTTTAAATCGCGATTTATCGATTTTCGATTTTTAATTTAGAGAATCGAATCCTTACCTATTTCTTCATTTTTTTAACGCAATACTATTTCATGTTCATAAATACTTGTGTATGAATGCCCCTCGCGCACCGTTAAATTTAAAATCTGCCACTATCTATAAGAAATGCAATGTAACAGTAAATACGAGAAAAATACAAAAGAAAAACTACTTAAACATGGGGCGGGCGTTACTAACTCCATACTCGAGCGTGCCTTTTGCACGGTGATGGCGCGAATGTACCCCCGCCAGCGATTCCCACCAAAAGTTGAGTGGACTCGTCGGTCGCAACTACAGAGTAAATTAATACATCGGGTAGAGAGCCCACTCGCAGAATTTTTTGAAGACCGCTAATGTAATTTGATCCATTGAGATAAGAAAAACATGGAGATGCCGCGTTATTCTATACATACATTTGCTTATACAAATATGAGTGAAATATGATTCAGAACTTGAAATATCGTTATGTCTCATTCTTTTTAGTGAGATAATTTTATTTGATTAAAGAGACAACTATATTTTAAGTTTTTGCTAATTATGGCAACATTTTATCGTGACGTAGGACAGTTGTAGGTAAGTGCCGTAGCAGCCATCTTATGCGACAAGTTTATGGTAGATTCTTTCATTCACCACACTTCACAATACAACACACAGGCATGTTGAGTTGAGAGAGAAAGAATCAAAATCAATCACAATTCTCTGGCACAGGTTAATTGCCGGTTTTCATGCATTAATTGGTACTCACAATAATACACATTCTATGATAATATTGTAACGCGATCATGAATTTATGGCTAAAGTATTGATAAATGGGTTAATTTCCACGTAACAGGCCTTTTTATTATATTTGTTAACTAGCTGCTGCCCGCGACTTCGTCCCCGTGGAATCCCCGATTTTAAAACATTCTTTATCGCTGCTCCGATCCTATTGGCTTAAGCGTGATGATATATAGCCTAAAGCCTTCCTCGATAAATGGTCTATTCAGCCCAAAAAGAATTTTTCAAATCGGACCAGTAGTTCCTGAGATTAGCGCGTTCAAACAAACAAACTCTTCAGCTTTATAATATTAGTATAGATTCATTCGTTTGTTTACAAACATATGTCATAATGGAATAGTGTTATACCGTTGCCGACTTGCCATAATAGTCTCCGAAACTAGTTCCGCCGCTGAAACATTAACATAAATACTCCTGCGTCTTGTACAGACTTATACCTTATATAACAGACACTTAAGTTTTATTTAATTTTATAGAAAACAGAAGGTATTTTAAGTACATAATATTAGAAATGATCCAAATGTAATAACTAGTAATACTCGTATTTAGTATCGATACTCAATACCTATCAACACCTATGTTCCTTGATTGATACATCCCTAGCAATGCCATTTTATGAGAAATAGCCATTTTATGAGAAATAGCCATTTTATGAGACAATATGAGTTATAGGTATGCACCCTTTTTTGTAGGTTTTTCCAGTCCATACTTTTCTATGTCAATGAGAATAACGCAGCATCTCCATGTTTTTCCTATCTCAATGGTGAGCTGTGACTTTACTCTATGGCAAAGAGTAAAGTAACTCTATGGTCACAGCTTGGAGTAGGGGTGGCGATTCTTTCCGAAAAGAATCGATTTTTAAATCGATTCAAATTGTAAGCTGATTTATCGATTCACAAATGAATCGAGGTCTAAAAGATTGATTTCTAAAAAATCCTTTCTTTTTCAAGTTTGCTTTTATAATGTAAATATAAATCTATTTTATAAGAAACAAGAAAGACAACATAATAAATGACCTCATCAGTAAAATTAGTTTTTTTTATTCATTTAATTCATATCAAAGTCAAATCACGTATGAAAGAAGACATTTATTTTCAAAATGTATTAAATAAAAAAAAACAAACATACAGCCATCTCACGAGTTTTTGAGTAATTGACCCTTTAATCGCGAACATCGAAGGATTGGAACAATTTGCCTGCGGCGGTCTTCCCGTCCGATTATAATCTGAATGTCTTCAAGGCAAGAGTGAATGGGCTCATAAACTAGTGCGCCTTACCATCAGAGATTGCATCGCTGCTTACCATCAGGTGGGATCGCAGTCAAGCACTAGTTTATATCAAGTAAAAAAAAAAAAAAAAAAAATCGGCATCACCGTAATGTTACAGACACATTCAACTAATTTTATTGTAAATAATTTTATGGTTTTTACCAATTAAAAAAAAATCGAAAGTCGATTTACAAGGGTGAAAAATCGATTCACTGGATGGATTCAGTACTGCATATCGATTTAAAAAATCGATCTTTTGGGCCTGAAAATCGATTCTTCGATTACTCGATCTCAGATCGCCATCCCTAGCTTGGAGTTTTATGGTAATTACGCGCTTTGACAGATTTTTTCATAGTTTAATCGCGTAATTTGCTGTTTAGTCGTGATTTTTTGACAAAAATAATACAAATAAGAATCACCAACGATGGAACAAGGTTTCATTAAAGCAAATAACTCAAATTTGGCCAGAAATTGAGTTCTTGATGTTGGGCGAGTTTCTTGCTTCAAATAACGATTTGCTCTTCTGAATTTCGAAATGTGAAAACTTCCTTGTAAGTATCCTATTATTAATTTTAGTGTTAACTATAATTTAACTTCGCAACGCACAGGCCATTTGAACCCTTTATTTAAAGTTTAATTTTGAGGTTAGGTAAGAGGACCATATTATTATAAGTTTTAGCTTTACTACTAACAATAAGTACTTTAAATTCTTCCAATAATTCGAAAACTACTAATTTAAAATATCAGTGAGTAAATTTACACACCTCTATCCTAAAACATAGTAGGTACCTTCTTAGTTAACTCATTTGATTTGTATTTAATCTAATCTTGTTATTTCAGGTCTTCACGACCATCGTATGGGGATGATGCTCTAAGTTTTGTGCAACTTAAACATGAATGAAAAATCTGCAGTGAAATGCAAAATTTACCCGGAACACAAAGTCCATGCAGTTATATGCAGTCACATTAACAGTTAATGAAGACTAAGAATAAGTGACATCAGTTGAATGCCACGATTGTGTAGCTGCTTAAGGGGGTTGCAAGCATGCCATAGCACTCCCTTATGTGGGTCTATTGTCGAAGCAAACAACCATCCTGTACTGAAGTTCAATGTTGCTGGCAAAAAGCTAAGCTCTCCAGAGTAGGCACTACCCTGAAATTTATAACAGCAAAGGAGTTGTCAAATGGTAACTATATTGTCTTCTGATCCAACAGTTTGAAAAATTTTTAGAAGAATATAGGCAATAAATGAAACCTTAACTGTTACTTATGTATCAATCAAACTATATTTGAATCGGTTAATTAACACTCTCAGCGCCATGTATATATAAGCATCTTCTAGAAGAGCAGGCCATGTGGGCGGCGTGCGGGTCACATATATTTTTATGCAGCTGGCCACACTACAATTGAATTAACTTTTGTAGCAAGCCATGTGGGCGGCTGGCGGGAGACACCGTGAACTATGCCAGCAGGCCGTGTGGTCCGCTGTGATCCCACAAATTCATATAAATTTTTTCTCATTGGCTTGCTAGATAAGGGATAGAAAGTAAATGCATTTAAATGTGCTCTTTAAGACCTGTTCATGGGAAAAAATCCGACCAAAATCGGACATTATTGACTTAACAATAGGGCTTAAAATAAATTGAGTAAAAACGACTTTTATGACATTTTTAAGGTTACGGTTTTATTTGTTTATTTAATTAAGTTTACAGAAAAGAAGTAAAAAAATAAAAAAAATAACTAGAAAAAAAAACAACTATTTTTTTTTTATATGAATGTGGATTTGTCCGTAACATTCCCCGCAATTCCCGCAAACACTCGGTTTTGTCGGGCATTTCAGGCATACAGTGTTGACCTTCTTTGTTTTATTTCTAGCTTCTATGGCAGACAACTCCGTAGCTCGAAGCCTTTCGTAACAATGAACACATCGTCTGCAAACCAGTCTATTTCTGTGATCAGACAGTGTTGTTTTACTGAATTGGTGTTCTGGCAAGTTTCGTAAACTAACTGATGGGGTTGCTCTTGAAAATAATCCCAACATTTGGAGACAAAGATTTTCTCTAAACTTTGTGATCGTGTAAGTCTTACTTGTCAATTGCTTTTTTTTCCTAAAAATTATATAAGCATGTACGACAGCTGTAGATAATAAAAGCTCCGCAGCTACTTTCTGGAACCATCGAATGCTTCGTCGTCTCCCAGGGTTGGCATAACTAGCCATTTGATCAGATAAATCTATGGAACACTTGTGATTATTATAATCTGCG
This sequence comes from Hecatera dysodea, assembly GCA_905332915.2. Lineage (NCBI taxonomy): Eukaryota > Metazoa > Arthropoda > Insecta > Lepidoptera > Noctuidae > Hecatera > Hecatera dysodea. Next base: position 1,772,787 of record HG995290.1, on the reverse strand, counting down.
ATCAAAGCAGGTTTCATAACTGTCTTTCGTGGGTTTCTTTTGCTTTTCACTGTAACATAGCTCACCGAGTGTTTCGTAGATAAAGCCAAAACGTCTCTCTTGTCCTTCCATTTCAACACAAGAACGCCATCATCGTTTTCTAAAGCAGTAATTTCACCTTTCTTAAGTTTTTCTTGTATAACTTGCTTCGGTAGGCCCTTCCTATTTTTTCGCAGAGTGACTATTAGATAAGTTTGATTTTCCAACAATTTCTGCGCTAGTTCTACGCTTGTGTAAAAGTTATCGGTAACGACACTCCTGCCTACTCCTAGGTACGGTTCACAGAGCTTCATGACTACATCCGTGGACAAATTTGTCTGTCGATTTACATTTTTTCCTTCGTAAATAATTACATCGTGTGTGTAACCGTCATCGTCACATAATTTAAAAAGCTTTATGCCATACTTGTGGCGTTTTCCGGGGATGTATTGCATAAATACTATGCGTCCTCGGAAAGCTATCATACTCTCGTCGATAGTCACATATTCTCCTGGGGTTTTGAAATCATGAAATTTGCGTGTAAGTAACTCCACAAAACGCCTAATCTTAATAAGACGTTCCGTATTATTGGGTCCTACGAATAAGGTATCTTCGAAATGCCAACATCTTAACAATTCGAAACGGTTTCTACTCATAACCTGAGGAGCAACTTTGTTCTCATATAAAATTTTTTTGCTCCAATAGTCTCGCATTTGAGGTAGTTTTTTGAGTCCCATGTATACCAACAGGCCAAGAAACTTTATTATTTCTTCTTCAGTGCAGTCTGTCCATTTGTTGAGCCTCATATGGCGTGTCATTACAGTAAGCAATTTCGTTTTGTTCGCATATGAATTGTTCATTTGGACCATGAGGGTAATTACATCTTTATCTACGAATAATTTATAAACATCTAATTCAGTCTCACAATTATTTGGAATATCAATACCTGGTTGTATTTGTAACGGAAACTGCTTTTGTCGTGATCCGTTCCAATGATGCCAATTAGACGTTTGTATTGTTGATGGTGCTTGCTGCGCGGGATTTTGATCCAATGGTACATCGGAAGACGATGATGACTCATCACTGTTTGAATCAGATTGAGAAGAATCCAATGAAAGGGATGGTTCATAATCTAGATCACTGGAATCGCTCGACATGTCGAGTACGCGTAAATAGCGGGAGCAAAAGCGCGCGAAAATGCGTTCCCAGCAGGCTGCGTGGGCGGCGTGCGGCCAACTGACCTAATTGCAAAGGTGGCGTGCAATGATATTCCTTAGATTTGTAACGGTCAAATAATAACAACAAATTAGGCGCGAAAGTTGTGGGACGCCGGCCGCCCACGTGGCCTGCGCAGATAAGTTATAAAAAATCATAATAAAATAATTTATGTGGGTGGCCGGCGGACCACATGGCGCTGAGAGTGTTAAGAAGGGAAACATGTCATAGTATGCTAATTTTTCAAGAGACACAAAAAACTTATTTCTAAAAATGTTAATTATAAAATTGCCTTAATTTTTTGTTATTTTAAATAATTTGCATTATAATAAATAATTTAGAATGATTTTTTCATACTTTAGCATTGTGTAATTTACGTAATAATTAATTAAAAGTCATTGACTTGTTCCCTTTCTTACCCAAACTCAAAGAAGTAAGGAAAAATAAAAACTGGCACATGACTTACATACTTTAATCATCATCATTAACATTATTTTCACTTGTGTTAGGCCAATTTTCCACAATGTCAATAAAAAAATCCTTCTGTGTGTGGAATGTACTGCAAAGTGCGTTTTAGATCTTCAATCTTCTTTATATTGATAGGCACAGGACCATTGTATGCTTTTTGTTCTGGTAGAGTTGGAATAGCTGATCGGTTCCTTCTTAAATCAAATGTGCAAACTCGAGTTTGGTTTTGGATGAATGGGCGAGTTATCACACATCCTTTCCGATCCGAAGAATATTCGAATTCTAAGAATTGCGACACTAAAAAGTGTTGCTTTTGATTCCGTGGGACTTGCCGTGATTGAGTTTCAACAGAAATAGCATCTCTCTTATAAAACTTCGTCCACCAACCCTTAAAGTCCAATATGTCTTCGGTTTTGACCATCGAAACGGTAAAATTTTGATTTGCACTGCATATAAGTTGACAAATTTCCATTGGCTGATAATACCTGTCTTTTCTTTTCAGTACTTTTTTAACAGTGCCGAAACTTCGATCATTGGGTAAAAAGGAATGACCACGGATAGGCAGTCGATGGTAAATCTTGTCAAATCGCCCTGTATCTACAATAGCATGGCACAAGCTAATCATGACATGATTTCTGTTCTGCCCCCCACAAGCGTCAGTAAAGATGTAAAGTTCTCTTACGGTTTGTGGCACCTGTTCCTGAATATAATGCCATAAAAATGAACACGTTTCATTGGGCACTTTCAGTGCAATTCCCTCGTGATATAAATAAAACCGACTTTCGTTGGTTTTAAGATTTTTTATGCAGAAGGGATATAAAGAAAGCTGTCTGTAGTAGAACATTTCCTGCACTGGAATACACGGCAATGATATATTTTGCATATAATCAAAACATATTCCTAAAACATCATCTCTTGCTTTGCTGAGATCTTCCACTTTTATGCTGATGTAAAATTTCTTCGATCTTTTATGGACAGCCAACTCAGCTTTTGCAGTCATAACAGCTGTTGGGTTGAGATCTGGCGAATTTATCCTGACATTAAGCCTTTCACATTCACAATAGACATCAACTTGAGGTCTCCCGAAATGCAAATTAAAGTGTTCTTTGAAAACTTTATAGTAAAACGATTGCTTCACTGATGATGCAGGAAATTTTTTCTTGTAAAGTTTATACATTGCTTTAATATTTAAGTCAGCTGGCAGGTAAAGATACTCTTTGGAAGCATAATGTGAATGCTTAACAGGAAAGTTTGAAATATGTTCCTTGACTTCATGAATCAGCGCACCTGGTATTGTTCTCTGATTGCCTTGTTTTCCTCTTTGATCAGAGGGAATCACACCTGTTAGACTCAAGCGCTGCAGACGAAATAAAGCATGATTTTTATGGAGAGATACTCATGAAAGCCTTTTTACACACCCGCACTTTGGAATCAGCAACTTTCACATGAAACTTGTAAGAACATTGTTTAGGTTTTGCTCTCTGCAAATCATCAACCCGTGGCCTTTTCTGTTTTATGGATACAACCTCTATCAGTCCATATAAAAAAATGTCTTGTTGTTCATTTTTAGTATGTAGATCGTGTAAATCAGCAAACGCCTGAACTCGAGACTCTTCTTTAATCTTTTCAAAATATTTAAATGCACAATTACAAGACTCACCAGGTTTTTTGCCGGTAACCAAGACTCCTTTGTAATTTTTGTAAGGTAAGCCTTTAACACGACTACGTTTGATATTTTCAGATAAAGATTCCTTTCTCACACCTTTCTTTCTTCTTTGAATCTCTTCTACTGCTTCACTTTCGCTTCCAGACATTTTTAGCTTCCAGAAAAAAAAACAAAAAAATACAAATGCCGCAAGCAATAACGTCAAAGAAAGTAACCTCAAAATCACAGCTGTTTGAAAATGTCAAATTAAATCAGTGTTACCTTACTGGAAAAATAATCGGTCGATTAAGAAAAGGAACAAGTCATGGATTTATTCAAAATTGATGCAACAGACTTTTTAAACTAGTGTACTGACATATTCCGTTTCTTGATTGATATGTTTGTCTTGCCACAGAGAATCGAAATCCACAAATATTGACAAAGGTGAAAAAAGTTGACATGTTCCCTTTCTTACTTAAACGATTCATTTGTAATTAATTACTTAGTGCATCAATGCACCAACTTGTGCTGAAGTATAGGGATAAATGTTGCAACATACAAGCCATCGGAAATATCTGCAAACCTGGCTCAATGATGTCATGCAAACGGACGGAAAATGGAGCTAGCAAAAAATTCGAGAGGTAAAAATAAAAAATATTGTTTATCTATTTTTTACACTTTCAAAAATCAAAATCAAAAGTCATTTATTCAAACTAGGCTGAGAGACAGCACTTTTTGAACGTCAAATTTTACATAAAGACAGTCCCCCAAAACGCCTCCCCGTCACCACTTCCTAGTGTTTTAGCTGGGAAGAAGAAGTGGCGCAACAAACTCCCCAGCAACACGTCTTTCTATTACGTTTTAAAAACTTTGATTATTAGGTCAATCACAATTTAGGTACAAAAAAAGTAGAGTGAAAGTGGTGAAACTATTCTGGAAAAGCCTCAACACCAGACATTGTTACACTATTGTTGTCGTCATCTTCATTATCACCGAAAATGTTGTCTTCGGTTTCGCTGTCACTGTCTCCTAATGAAATTATTAATTCCTGTTCTTCATATTTATATAATCTGTCATCATGCCAAATGCTTATCTCTTAAGCGATCGACATGGTTGCATTCTTTTTTCCAATCTTGTGGGGTTATACTTTGTATGACTACCTTTATTAATCCTTCTATATATTTTTCTGATTGGTCTATATTTTTGTCTGCCACCCTTTGCTTCATCAAATTCCAAAAATACTCGATAGGCTTGAGATCACAGTGGTTGGGTGGCAGACGTAATACCTACCTCCTGGCCATGAGCTCACAATATTTCATAGATGAAATAAACCTCAGGCTTGTTTCTTTTAATCAACATATCGACACTCAGAAATTCAGTTGTCGTAAGGAACAGTGCATAGGTTACTACAAAAATATTAAATTTGTTATAACTTCATTATTTAAAAGATGTGTGTTGAACAAAAACACTTGAAATTGAATCCTCTTTTATTTGAGACTATTAACATAAATCAGAAATAAATATGTAATTACAGAAATAGCAACCCTGGTCATAAAGGCCGATCTAATATTCTTAGTTAAAAAATTAAAGTAATAAGTGACTTCTAATTATAAAAAAGGAGCCCTGTAATCATTTTGTTAAATGAAACTAAAACAAGCTGCAACCTTAAATTTCCTCATAATTAGATTAGATGCTCATAATTCAAACATTAAAATTAAATTTAAATGTAATCAAATCATACGTAATAATACTGTTTCGAGATAAAAATGGTAATTTTTGAATGACATTCCGTCATTTGCGTTTTTTATAATGTAAAGAAGAAATTTTTGTGTTATATCCAAAGTTTTTAACAGAAATTGCTAACACACTTGCACATGATCTTTCCCTTTGTTTAAATAATATTCGTATGTCTGTTTTCTGCTTATATGTACATATCTTGCTATGTTTTACTAACAAATCATGACGGTGTTGCGGTTCAAGAGCCCAATAATACTTACATAAAGATTTTCTTCTCTCTTCAGTTATTTGGTGACAAATCCTTCCATATTATATATATGACGACACGATTGGCGCAGTGGTTGAGAGTTCAGCTGCTGCGCTACGTGTCGCGGGTTCGATCCCCGCACGGAACAAATGTTTGTATGGCCTACAGATAATTGTTCCGGGTCTGGGTGTCTTGTGTATGTGAGTTTACATGTTTGTGAACGCACCCACGATACAGGAGTAAATCCTAGTGTGGTGCAACGTTTAAAAAAAAAGAAGTATTTACCTTCAGTATAGGGATTTTCCTGTAAAGTTTTTCCACCCATATCTTTTCCTGATTTTGATATGTACCCTTACCCTTGTTCTCTAGCCTTTTTCAATTGTTTTATTTTTGTTGGGTTTCTTCACCCGTTTACTTTGAAATTGTTTTCTTCCATAGTTTTTTCCATTTTTGTAGCTTTTTTCTTTTTCTTATGTTTATCCCTTTATAAGGCAGAGGAAACTAATGGTGATAAAAATAAATACCAAACAAAAGCTGAAAAATAATACTTATATGATGAAAATAATTTTGATTTTTTTTCGGGAAATTTTTGGAAAATGTGGTGGCAATATAGTTGCCACGGCCCGTCAATAAAACGCCATTTTCAATAATACTCCCTTTATTTTATAAAAAAGATAAGCAAAGTAAATGCAGATACATCTGGTAGTTCTCCGTTTTGGTATATTTTATATTTAGATCTGCTGACTATGAAATATATCAAAACAAGGAACCACACAAAGTGGCACTTTACATGTAGAGCATTGTATTTTCGATCTCTTGTTCCGTGTTTTTGTGCTACACACACGACAACGTCGCCATGAGTCCAATTGCTCATGTCGATGTTGGCCCACGTTTGCCAAGCGTATCTCATCTGTCACGCCCACCCTTTTTTGTCGATTGGTGGAGAGTTTTGGGTGTTTCATGGAATATTGTGGCTGGCTCTCCAGGCTTCTCTTTCTCGACGAATAATTGTTGATGAGACCACGGGCCAGACACAACCTAAAATGCAGTTGTGAAAGTGGATTGTGTACCCTTTTGTTTTTAGAGTAGAGTAAAAATGAATTTGTGATGGCCAAGTCTACACAAAAATAGAAAATTCGGAGCCACCACCTCTTGCTTCTCCTCCCAACTTCGTAAGTGCTCCGCAGCTGATCAAATCGGTCTACTCCGCCCATACGCTCTGTATACTGTAGTAGGGTTAGTGGACATTGAATAGCCTTTTTAGATCCATCTTTTTGGGTTCGGTCACAGAATGTTTTATTTATTTTTGGATGAAAGGCAGTGGTGAGAAGTGTAACAAGTTTTGTGTCTTGCCACATTACAAATGCAACATTATTTTTGGTGCGCCATCTAAAATCGCCTCTTGCCAAAGATATTTTTTGATTTCTTGGTAAATTCTTTTTTTTCTGATTTTTCAATAGGAGTGGTAGGTCTGATCTATTGCTGACTGTAGATGTAGGCGTATATACCATTATTGAATAGATATTGCAATATTTCATAGGATGCGAAAAAGTTATCGAAAGTCACATGTCCACGGAACCCCTCATCTATTAGCTTCTGTGTAAGAGATTTGACAACATTGGCTCCTAATCCGAATTCTGTTGATTGGTCATCTCGTTTCCCTGTGTAAACATCGAACTCAAAAACATAGCCAGTTTCGCTGTCTGCTCTAGTCCACACTTTATACCCTCTTTTTACGGGTTTTAGTGGCATATATTGTTTTAGTGTCGATCTGCCTTTGAATTGTATCATTGACTCATCTATAGATTGGGAAGTTGTGGTTTTCGCAGCACTTTGACAAGCTTTGTTGAGCATCTCAAGCAGCGGGCGAACTTTGTACAATTTATCATAACCAGGTGTTCCTCTCGGCGGCGCCTTCGAATTGTCGTTCAAATGTATGTTTTCTAATACCTTCTTGAATCGTTTACATGTCATAACTGATGCAATCGCAGTTACACGAAAAAATGGATCACTTGACCAATATAAATCTATAGTTGGCAGTGGGTGGAGACCCATCAAAATAATAATGCCTAGAAAAGCCTTTATTTCAGCATTATCAACATGTGTCCAGCCACGGCTTCGTTTTTGCTCAGCGTAAATATTAGTTTGTTGTACAATGAGATCTATTAGGTTGTGGTCAAAAATATGCGTAAAATAAGCAGCAGGTCTGGTTCTACTAGGCATAAATTGTTTGCTTTCTAAGTGTACGCTATCAAAGTATTCCATATCGGGATTCTGTGGATAAAGAACCTTCTTCCATTCATCTTCTTCAATATCTGACTCATCTGTGTCAGACATTATGGCTGTAGTACTGAAGATGTTGGTGTTGGAGTAACGGCACTGGGACGACAAAGGAGAGGAACTGCTGGAGAGGAAGATTCGCTGACACGAAAGCGGCGCCTATCCAAATGAAGACCGGATGTTGATGGTTGAACTTCAGCAGAGCTTGTTGAAGGCTCTTCAGTATTTATACTATTTGATGAAGCTGAGTTTACAAGCTCCTGACGCGGCGCCTCCTCAACTCCGGAACAAGAAAGGACAGTATCCATATCAAAATCATTCAATATATTTCTGATATCTATGTCGGTAAAAGTTTCTGGTTCAGGTTCACATTCATCGTCAGAAACCTCGGGATCGTCAGGAAGACCAAATAAACGCTCTAATTCATCCTCGATTGCTTCATCGTTCAAAAATTGCGGCATTTTTATCTACAAAAGAAAAAACAAGAATTCGAACACCAAGCCAAGCACCACACACCATAAGGCAGTGGCAATTATATTGCCACCTAAACAAATTGCATTTTATTACAAGCAGTCAACCCAAACTTGAAAAATACAGGCTTATGTTATCGTTGTTGCCCCAATGCGTTGAAATAATAAATAAAACTTACCGAAACAGAAGCACAATTTCGAGATGGAACTAGCTTTGAAAAAATCTCTGAGAAACCGCCAACTTTCTAACTTACGTCAACTTCAAATGACAGTTATGACGTTTGACAATGTAAAAAACAAGTTTGACACAGAAATATATTTCACAGTATTCCATACAGATAAAATAAATCGAATAAAATTCAAAATGTCACCAAATAATCGATTAAATACATGGTCTGATTAAATACATCCTTAAAAAGGGTTATTCTGACACTTTTCCTCATCCCTAGAAAACTTTCAGATTCTTTAGCTTTCCAATTATTATCAGAACTTCCATTCGAAAAATCTTTTTTCATAGGAAATAAAATCACTGCATGATTTTCTAAACCTTTGTACTCGAAGTTTTTTATTATTCTTTATATCCATTTTTATTTATTACGATTATTTGACGATTATTTACGACGGTTGATTTACGGTGACATCAGGTGATGGTGAATCTAAAACAAGGTCTGCTGATGGAATAGTTTATCTGGTGAAAACACGTTGTTTTCTACTTCTAAAACCCTTCCAGCTGAAGTGATAGATGAGGTACATGAGGTAATTCAAGAATAGATGGAAGATCCGACACATTTGATAGTTCTGGAACATCCAAATTCAGCTGCTTCGAACTTTTGCCGTTGAGTCCGATAGATTATTTGACGGAGAATTAAGGAATTGTTCTTAACTCTCCGTCACTGGTTTTGGAATGCAGCTCGATGGAACTGGCAAAGAGTCCTTGAGAAAAAGAATAACTTCTTTGTTTTTCTGTAAATATTTCGACTGTTTTGGAGTCAATACTATGCTGGGCAAAATTACGACTTTATTTGAGTGTTTTCATTTTGCTTGGATTTATCTGCCTTCATATTACTGCTCTATCTGAAGATATTTCAAGATAATCTCTTTTGGCTGGGGCGAAAATCCTATTTTAGCATCTTTCGTATTATCAGAAATGTCCTCATCAGTGTTTTTAATGACACTGCCTAATGAAGAAGTGCTTTCATTATTTTCGTTAGTAAGACCGTCCTGTTTCGCAGCAATGACGAGTTTCTGAAAAAAAAAAACGATTCATGGTTTGTTGTAATAATAGGTAAAAGAAAGTCTTACAGTCTGTCAAGAAAGTCATGAAAAGAAGGGAGGGCGCCACCATCAATTTACATGGTATGCCAATAGAGTTCGACTAAATGGTTTTGATATTTTTTTTTCAGTAAAATAGTAATTAGATACTGATTAATTAATATTTTCCCTTACGGGCTGATTTTAGCTTTTACATTTTGTTAAGCGTCAGGTATCTGACTATTAAAAAAGCAGCCCTCAATGCCATGTGGATTATTTGACATAAATACCCATCTGACGATTGTTTATGGAACTATCTGACACTAAAGGTGCAAAAAAAACAAATTTGGCTTTTATTGGTGGTGGTGAACAACATTGCTCTTTGAAGTAATTTCCATTTAATTGACATTAAGTTTTTAAGTGGTACCTACTATAGTTATGTATTCTGTGGTTTGTGATATTTATTACCTGATTTTTCAAATTTATAAATTAGAATATTTGTGAATAATATATCAAATGTGAATATATCTGATATCGATATCAGCTCAATAGCCAAAAAAAGTCAGCAGTTAATTACATATTTCTTTATTGATCTAAATCCAAATAATCAGAGTCAAGGCATTCGACTCCAGAAATGTTGCCTGCACCTCCAGCATAATCATATTGGTCCTCTTCTGACTCTTCAGATTCACTCGAGCTATCATCGCTGAGATGACAAATCTGTCTATATCATTATATGGAGTTCTGCCACGGGAAAAATATTCATTTTCAATTTTGGTCACATGGTCGACACAATTTTTCCATTCTTGTGGACTTACCGACTGAAATATTCTTACAGACAAACAGAAATATTCTTTTCTGCAATTCGTCTTTACTATTGCCAAAACCAAATCTATTTATATTTATATAGGGTTTAAATCGCAGTAGTAGGGAGGTAGTCTTAACACTATGTCGCATGTTCCGACAAAAGTTCATCGATGTAGTAGATCGGTCAAATTTATGTTTCTTAATAAGCTCAATAGAGATGGTTTTCGCAACGTTTCACCAAATGGAATGTTGTTTTCCAGTAGCTATAATTTGATTTCATCAATTATTGATGCAGAGAAAATCCTAACTTAGATAAGTTTTTGAATTTTAATTTCAATTTAATAGAAAACTACTTTACCTTGTTTGTTTTCTTGGAATGGTATAGCGCATTATCCATCACAATTATTGATGGTTCACTTATATTGGGTACTATCTTTTCAGTTGAAAATGCTCACAATGTTATAAAATGGGTTTATAACATTGTGAGCATTCATTTCAGATTAGTAATCTTCTTGTCTTCTTTGCCACTAAATATTAAAAGTGCATTAGGCACAAATCCTTTCTAGCTTCCCGCATGTATGTACAATGATCCGCCTCTTCCCTTTAGAGACACTTTCTTTGACACCAGCAATATTAGCAGATTGCCAACATTTAGTAACTTTGTAGGACTCGTGTATATAGCTCTCATCTAGTAAATTATAGGGTAAGGAAAGGTATTGTTACGAGCTTCGGGTCCGTAACAATAAAATCAGCCGATTAAATAAACAAAAAAATGACACTTTAATTACACAACACTATAAACTCACTAATTACAAAACAATCGCACTACTAATCACTTGAGTTCGCAGTTGAAGATCGCTCTCGAAGTTATCACTTGTATCGCTTATCCAATACTGACTCAGTCAACGGAAACGCAACAGCGACCCAGAGGAGCGCGTGGTATGTATCTGTCCTCTTCACACTTGTAACAACTCGCTAGCGCTGTCTCACGAACGTGCTTACATAGAGAATTCTGTGGTAGTCTGTTTAAAAAATATCACCAAATTTCCTACATCACCAATATACCCCCCCTTACCCTATTCTTTTGGAGCTCTTCAGGCAGCTTTCTGTTATATAGGATTTGCTTTAAATAAAATTCACGTTTTGTAGCAATAGCTGATTTTTCAATGAGAGCTAATCTATTTGAATGGTATTTTTTATATTTAAAGCCAATTGAAATTAAACATTTTCGAAGGAGTTCATGCCTATCATCAAAATTTAGATCTTCCTTAACCACTGCCAATAGTTTGCGCAATGTTGGTACTTCTTTCTGCACTGTGTAGAAAAAATAAACTTTTTGACGAATGGCACATAGATCGAAATGTTCTCTAAAATCTGTTTTGAAGTTCGACCTTTCCTACGTTTTCCAGGTGTTACAAATTTGTCTTCATTCTTCATGCCTTCGTTCACTATGCGCCGAATTCTGCTTTCGGAAACACCTGAACTCAATAAACACATGTTTAATAACGAATACCTTAATCCTATTTAAAAATTAACGGAAAAGGACCGTTGAGAGGTTGTATAATAAATCGTAGGTCCATTTCATAATGTCAACGAAATGCGAAAAATGATGATAATAGATAAATTTACTATACTTACAACAGCAGAGTATCAAGAGATTATATTTCCTTTTCTGTGTTTTACATTAGAAATACATTTAAGTACTGGTTAACTTTGCTCTTCGACCGTGAACATCGTGTTTGCTCATACTAGACATTCCAGCTTGAAATTCGGCCATACACTCTTGAAAAACATTAAATATTATTTATCTCGCACCATTCTTATAAACTTTACGAACTATGTCCTTTACGATAGATTGATTTTGGGCAGATAAAACCTTAATAAATAGTTGTGTTGAAATCCTTACGACGAAACGTAAAAAAGAAGACAATAGATAAGCACAAGAATCTTCTAGAATGTACGTTATAATTGTAAGTTTCATAAAGGACAATGGTTAAATTCCTACATCATATTGACGCTACCGTTAGGATACAATATACGGTAATATGTATTGTACAATAGGTCTAAAACTGGCCCGATTATTACTGTTATTAATTTTATAATTACTTGCTATAAGTTTCAGCTTAGCAAGTATTTATAAAATTCTAGAATGTGTGTGAAATATGTCGAGTAAGTTGATAGGAACAAATAAAACAACTTTTATTTTTACATCTATATTTATTCTTCAGCATCCTCTCTTACAATTATTATTTTCCAGAAATTCTGAGGGTGTGGTAATATTTTGCTGATGTCTGGCACATCCTAAATACCAGACTAGCGTCATTACATGAGCGCAACATCCTAATGTGCGATGACCAACTAAACAATTACAGCAATATTCACTGATTTCTGTTCGGCCAGGAATATCATTCAGTTGATACACAGGATTCGTGTCGGTCTGCTCTATGACCTTCCATTTTGGCGGTATGTAGCAAACAACTGGTTTACTGAAACAACTAGGCAAGGTTTAGTACTACTCCACAGAAATCTTAATAATCAGGCAATAGAAGTGCTATCTACCATCTTCTATACTGGGACGCGTGTCGCCGGTTCGCAGCTACCACCACATAAACAAACAATAGATACACACTAACGCCTACACATGCATTTTTCAATGCTGCAACAAAATTAAACTTTTTGCCATGACATTACGCAATATTTTCCGAAAACGCATAATCTCTGGGGGCACAGCTCCTGCAACCAATAATAAACAAACCTGTAGATAATAATAGCATGGAATAAAGTAAACCAATTCATAAATAATATAAAAACGTATCGATTCAATCCAAGTTAATCCATTACCCTTACAATATAATAATATGTATACTTAATTATTTTGAATTAAATATAAGTTTTTGATAAATATTGAACACGTCACTGATACAAGGATACTCAAAACAGACTATTAATTTTCTGAATGAAAAAGTAGTTTAATTAAGAGTACGGGTTAACAAACAGGTAATCGTTGAAAAAATCGGTTCGTAAATATTTAGATATGAAGAATTAAGTATACAATTAAGTATATAGTGAAAATACATCTCATATTGTAATATTTAACCAATAATTATATTACCATTTCGGTAAAACTAGGTAAACTAAACGAGGCTAAACGTAATAAATTATCGATACAAAATAGTAGTGGCACGTCACTAATTCGCGGTCAACTCATGCGGCTTGTTCCTGGAATTTACGTAAAATGAAATATTGTTTATTGCGCATGACTATAATTTCATTGCTGCTTTTAGCAGTTGTAATAGTAGACATGAGCAAGCTTAAGTATTAATGGTTATTGAATTGACAAAAAATCGTTTACTGTGATAATCGTAGTGGTGGTGGTGAAAATATTTGATTTGACTATATTTATTAAAAACGACATTATTCAAAGATTAAGTTCTTACAAATGAAATTTTATTCCTTTATTTGTAAAGTCACAAATAAAGGAAGAGTTTCCGCAGTTGGATATGCTGCAAAACACCATGTTTACCGCTCCGCGTCCCAAACAACACAAGTAACCGCAACAACGCTCCACGCGCACTTTGTGTTCTACAAGACCCATACGCGGCGAGAAGGTCACGCGTCTTTGCCACTTCTATTGCCTTATTATGAAGATTTCTGTGCACTACTCCAAACAATAATTAAGGTCGGCGTCTGGTATAGAAAAAGCTCAATATCACAAAGGGAAAATCTCGGGAGTCCTTATACATGCACAGGGTCACACGGGAATATCGCAGTCCAGGTCAAGTGAAAATTAAAAAAAGCGGGATAAAACAGTCGAGAGCAAAGCACAGAGCTCAAGCGTCAGTGCAGGGGTAGGATGCTTCCATATAGTCAAAACAGCTGGCCTTTCTGAACACGAGATTAAATAATCATTGTTTTATGTTGTTTCGTGTTGTTTAATAATTGGTGAATATTTTACGTGCCCTGGAATGGTTTCAAGTTTTTGGGAAGTAGAGCTTCTTCGGTTAAAACCTCATCTTCAGTGACAGTCATTATGGTAATATTTTCAATATTCTGTTTTACGATGTCTATGAACTGATCAAATGTGTTTTGACCTGAAGTCAAAAGATTGTCTGCAGTCCGATTTAACACTTCTCCAATCCCATCTGGACCCCGTTCCCATGTCCAGCTTCACTGTAATTCCAGGTTATTGCCTTTAGTTGTGGAAAATCCTTACAAAGAACTGAAATTATTATGTAGAAGATATATTTATTGCGGTACTGGGAACGTGGAGAATCAGACTAGAAATGAATGGTATCTACAAAAGGATTTATCTCTATAGCCAGCTTAATCATGGGTATTAGGTGCACCCAGATGGCTGCAGCGTCGTGTCTCAAGCACTGACTAACTGTGCATGCACAGTTAGTGCCATTGGCATTACGATGGAAGTCGTGGGTATAATATTAGGTACACCCAGTGGCGTAGCTACCTTGGGTGGCACCCGGTGCGGAAGTTGGTGGTGTCACCCCGTCGAAAGTAAAAAGCAATAAATTTTATATGATAAAGGACATGGATCATTTATTATTTATAATATTGAAGAAATAACAAAATACAATAATAACTAAGACAGAAAAGGAATTATTATACAATTAAAATTTCTTCTTTCTAGCTTTGACAGTTGCAAACTCAGCAATAACTTCATCGAAATTTATATTTTGTATTGCCTCGGGTTCGATGGCTAATATACCAAGATTGCTTGTTGCCCGCAAATAGTATTTTATTAATTTTAATTTACTGAAACTCCTTTCACATGAAACTAATTAAGATATAGTTGCAGTTAGGAAGACCCTAACGCAACTTATGGCTCAGTGTTACAGTAGCAAGGAAGGACTCACCCTTCTCTTCCCTTTCAGTCAGAGCTACTAAAGCGTTTCTTCTAATGTGAGGCATGACGATACCAGCTTTATGGGATTCTTAAGCTTGCCGATATCGCCTTAATTCGGTGCTCATAAGAACACCCCCGTTTTTAACTTTCTTTTGGCTACGGACATGAAGTTTCAGTTCTTCAAGTGATATTATGTTCTGCACAAGTGACTTCGTTTCTTCGGTAGATTTAGCCTTGTCGCAAGGATAGATGGCCTCAGAACTCAGATTTGCAGGACGGATGAAGGTTTCGGAACTTTTTTTTAGACCATGACTCCTCTTCTTATGCTAGATAAGAAGAGGAGTTAACGTCAGAGGGTGCTAATTTATTTAATTGGTGTTAGTGGCTTGTATAGCTTTTTGCTTTAACGATTGCTCGATTGGTAGAGGACGGCCATCTGAGATGTCCCATTGGTAACCCTGCGGCAAAGTGCGGAGACACGGAGCTTTTGATCGCTGTTCATTTTTCCCTCCGAAACTATGGTGGAGACCTCAGTGAGAATGCCGTTTATTGACCACATCCATTTCTGGACTTCTGACGTCGAAATAACTTCTAGTAGCTCAAAAGACGATGCGGGTGGACCCTGCGGCAAAGTGCGGAGACACGGAGCTTTTGATCGCTGTTCATTTTTCCCTCCGAAACTATGGTGGAGACCTCAGTGAGAATGCCGTTTATTGACCACATCCATTTCTGGACTTCTGACGTCGAAATAACTTCTAGTAGCTCAAAAGACGATGCGGGTGGAGCTCGAGGTGGTGTTTGCTCCCTAGGGTAAAGTGGTTCGGGTTGGGTTGGGGTCTGCGGAGGACTATGCCGTAAAAGTAGAATTTTATTTTATCATCAAAAATTACAACTAATCTTACAGACAACTTAAAACCTTGTGTTACGCCCCCTAGCCCTGATGATTGCTTCCATGCGTTCTCTCATGGACCTGATTAATGTGGCAATAGTCCCTTGAGGAATGTTGTCTCATTCTGCAATGACGGCATCTTGGAGGTCTTGGAGAGTGGTAGGTGCAGGATCATGTGCCCGTACTCGCCGTTTCAGTTCATCTCAAAGGTGCTCAATAGGAGGTCTGAACTTCGCGCCGGCCAGCTCATAACAGGATCTATTCTTGCAAGTTTCACAAAACAATTTCACTATTATATTCTTTGTACATAACGTAGCGTGTTGCACATATTTGGCAAATTCTTTGCATGAATCACAACGCAACGTGGTTATTATGGCTTCTGGTTTATTTTCATTTATTATAGATGCCTTATTCAAGGCAGTCACCAACAACTCCATATTCACATGAGGAGCACACATGCACGTTTCTCTTTTATCTGGTTTAGGAGTTAGTGCCCAGAAAGGCCGGTTTTTTTGCAAATAATATAAGACATGACTTCTATGTTGATGACCTGAATACTGGTCAGACTCAAAATCTCTGTTAAAGGCTAAAATTTCAAGAGTGATTGCCAAACTTGCTGAAGGTTGTTTCCCTTTGCGTAAATTTAGAATATATTCTCCTGATATTTTTGATTACAACTTACAACTGACCCATCTCAAGACTTTAGTAGACAATCTGCTGTCTTAGGATTAAAATGGTCACCTGTCTCTGGTACTTTACACTGCTCAGTGGAGAATGAATCTGTCTCTAAGGTAACGACACTCTATATTGTCGAACTCTTTTCGAATATTTGATCCCTTAGGTCTCTTATCTGCCTGCACTATTTTTCATAAAATCTTACTACAAAGTCTCTGGTTACATCAATTAGATTGGAATGATGAAGTTCCAAAAGACATTCAAAACTCATGGATAGAATTCTATAATGATACGCAACAGTTTGCTCACATTCAGATTCCTAGATACATTTTCTGTAATTCTCCTATTTCCATAGAGGCTCACTGCTTTAACGATGCCTCAGAAAATACCTATGCTGCATGTGTTTATCTCAAATCGACTAATAGTTTAGGCGAAGTTAACTGCAACATATTATGTGCTAAAGCCAAGGTTGCTCTCTTTAAATAGGAAACAATTCCCCGTCTGGAATTGTTAGGCGGTTTACTTGGTGCAAAACTATACTCTAAAGTGTGTCACTCTTTACAAATCAAGATTGTACTTTCAGGATTTTGGACAGACTCAACAATAGTCCTACCGAGACTGTAGGACTATGGTTGAGTCTGTCCAAAATCCTGGGACATTCAACCACGTCTTCCTCATGATAATACTCTTTGGTCGCACGGTCCTTTCTTTCTGACCAAAGCTGAACATGAATGACCCCAATCGAAGTCTACTCCTTCTACTTTACCTGAAATAAAAATAAGTTTATATATTCAAATTATGTCTAATGACATCATACCCTTTGGAAAATATTCTAAACTATACAAACTACAAAGAATATTTGCTTACATACTGAGATTCATAAATAACATAAAAAAATCGAATACTAAGTTAAACGGTTAACTTACCTGTTCTGAGTTAAATAACTCACTGGTACTCCTGTCTAAAGCTTCACAGAGAGAATGCTTTTCACAAGAAATTCACTCACTTGAAACTTTGGACTAACTAAATTCTAAGTCACGAGTTCTGTCTTTGAACCCTTTTTTGTATCGACACGGTGTCTTGCATGTCGCTGGAAGGATTGACAATGCATCTCAATGTCCCTGTGAAAAAAGGCATCCCATACAGCTAGACTCCAAACACACTTTCTCAAAACTTTTGTTTGAGCAAGAACATCTTCGTCTTCTACACTGTGGCTGTTAGTATTTTATCACGCTTGTGTGTATAATACAATGTTGTGTTCAAAATTTATTATTGAAACACCGCAGAAATGCAAAAAACAAAACCATCATATGAAAGGAAAAATATGTCAAAAGGAATACAGTCGAATCATAAGAAGAAATTATAAAAGAGGTAAAAAGACTAAATTCTTTTCTTCCTAACACTCCTCCAAAATTTCATTCTTCCAGACCCCATTCCTTTCACACACCATTTATACTTTCCTCTCAACAAATCTTTAGTCAGACTGCCAGCCACCATTCGAGTCGTCTTCACATCCTCGGAATGAATGAATGATCCTCGGAAATATCCGATGGTGCACAGGTTTCTGTGCAATAGCAATTGCGGATTGACTGTGACTGCAGATCTTGACAGTCACTTCTGGTAAACCACTGATCTCTGCAATAAATATTTTAAGTAATATTGCTTCTCTTGCAGCTTCAGATATTGGCACATATTCTGCCTCTGCAGTTGAAAGAGCTAATGTTCTCTGTTTCTTGCTCTCCCAGCACACTGCTCCTCCTTTCCATAGGAAAACTACGCCGGTGTATGACCTCCTATCATAGCATGTGGCATGACTTGCATCTGCATAACACTGTAAACCATTGCTATTATTCTTCTTCTTGTACTTTAGTCCAAGGCTTTTAGTACCCTTTAATTATCTGAGTACCCGTTTTGCGGCCGTCCAGTAGTCGTCACTGTAGCAACTGTTAAATTGACTCAGATAATTTACTGTATGTGCTATGTCTGGCCTCGTGAAAACAGACAAGTACATTAGAGAACCAATTAAATTTTGATACGGAATACTCGGATCCGATTTATGTTCTGTTCCTGGCTTCTCCAATCTTTGACCAGTAACTGATGGCGTCGTAGCAATCTTGCAATCATCCATCCCGAACATTTTCAAAACTTTATTGACATAATTCTCTTGATCAATTTTGATTTCTGTCTTGTTCTGCGTTATTTGCATCCCCAAGATTTGTTCTGACTTACCAAGATCCTTCATCTCAATTTTAGACATGAGGTCCTTTTTCACCTTGCTCAACTCCTGAGCGTCATTCCAGAAAATAAGCATGTCATCTACATATACTGCTAGAATGATGACCTTCTTGTCTTTGGATCTTGTATACATGCATGGTTCATTCCTGGATTGTTTGAAGCCAAGATGTAACAACTCATTATTTAACTTGCTGTTCCAAGCGCTAGGGGCTTGCTTTAACCCATACAGTGATCGATTAAGAAGACACACATAATCTTCTATTCCTTTCTCCTCAAATCCTTCCGGTCGCTTCATATAGACAGTCTCAGATATATTTCCATTCAAAAACTCTGTTTTCACGTCCATCTGATGAACATTAAAGAATTGATTACCATCGCTAAAAGGACTCTATGTGAACTATGTCTAACAACTGGAGAAAAAGTCTCGTCATAATCCTCAACGGGGAAAGAGCTAGCTGCGACTACTGTCAGAAAGTGTGTTCGCTGTCAGATTTTTTTTTGTTTTGACAGGAGTGGGGAATCCTCATGGACGCCTCTACCGCCCACACTGTGAGATGGTAGGGGCAGTACCGGACTCTTACCGTCTAAAACCCACTCCTGCCACGCTTGTTGTCCTCTGACATAATCAGAGAACAGTCTCTTACCCCGCTCGGTAAAATTCTAAGAACCGGCAGGCCTGCCGTTACCCTACTGAATACACAACCGCAGCGGGGTAGGGGGGAGCCTCAAGTGCCGACATAATCATGATCATGGTCATGCGCTTCGCGCGACCGATCGATTGTCGGCACTTGAGGCTCCCCCCTACCCCGCTGCGGGAACTAATATGTTTGATTTAGATTTTGTGAAGTGGTTTAAAGGTGATTTTACATTGCCAGGATATAAATATTTAGGTCCAGGTAATGACTTGGATAAAGGAGAACCGGTAAATGATGCGGATTGGATTGCTGCTAAACATGATGCATTGTATTGGTTGTCTCAATCGAAAGAAGATATATTTACAGCTGACGAAACGGCTATTAAAGAATTTTCAAATGAGTTTATGGAAACTGAAAATGTTAGTGCTTTTGTGGGAGCTACGGGTTTAACGCTGAAACATTTATTCGAAAAGTATATATATCATGATTCAGTATATCCTAAGATGTCTAAGAGACCGCACGCGGGTCAAGAAGCGTATAAAATATTCAAAAGGAATTATCTAAAGCATGGAAGGAACATAAAAATGTACACGGTCTGGAACGTGGAACGATTTCATTCGTGGCGACGCAGCGAAAGCGATCAGACGTCAATTTGCTACACCTAAACAAGTGCGTTTTAATGAAGATAATAATCCTGTGGCTGGTACAAGTCGTGACCAGCCTGACTCTTCCGCCGAAGATTCCAACAGAAACTCCGGAGGAGCCGCCGTTCCCGATACACCCACCAGATCCGGTGAACCCACTGCAGGAGAAGAGTTTCCGGACATCGATGATAGTTTTCTTGCTGCTATGGATATTGACCCTGTTAATATTGGCAATCAGCCACCGGGCATGGTGTCTGGACAAGGTGGACAACATAGTGGTATGGGTTCACATGCAGAGAGCGCTAATAGAGCGATACGGATTCCTCGCAGTATTATGCCGAAGGCACAGATATACACATTTAAGAAGTCAAGAATATGGAACAGTTATGGATATGCTATGAAACCGATTGATATAACTGCAGATGAAAAAGGAGTATGTACTCCCTTTATGAATTGTTTGGTTGATTTCATTCCGTCATACTTAACATCAGCGGAGTGGTTTAACTTACCGAGAACAGCAATAGCTAAAGAAGTAAGGTGTAAAGTAACGCTTCTGGGATGCCGCACTACGTTTGGAGTTGGTGAAACTTTATCAGGAAACGCTAATACAGAACATGTACCTATTGGTTTTGTAGCTACAAATTTAAATACTAGTACTTATGGTACTAATGTAAGTTATGAGAGCACAGCTGATAAGCCAATGATACCTACTAAAGTTACAGTGCCTAACATGGAAAATGCTATAAAGATGATGTTCTTAGATGTACCATGTCAAGCTCTAGGTGTACCGCGTAAAAACTCCATTTATTTGTGGTATCGTGATGATGCACATGCTACTCATGGAATGGGTAATATGAGTTTGGATACTATTTGTGATCGTTTTCTTATTAATTCTATGATTGGTCAACAAGTTGCACATTATAAGTATAATCCAAAGAATGGGATACTAACACCAAACAGAGTTCATGTAACGTCTAAAGCGTATCATAACAAAGCAATCACAATGAATACTGCTGCTTTTATTAGTAAACGTACTGTTTCAAAAACGATACACAACTGCCGAAACCTTCGCCGGAGTCGATCAAAATTTGGAAAGATCTGTTAAACTGGTCGAAAATGAAGAAGAACCTCAAATCGAGTCAACAACAGGAATTAACTTATCGGAATCAGTCTACACAAACAGACATACTCAATATACAAAACCGTTTAATTATGATTCCCCAGCTTTCCGGACGAGACAAGCAACAAAAAGAAACTCTAAAGGTGGTACTTCGAAAAGGACCACAACCCACACAAGAGTAACATCAGAAGATGATTTTGAAATTTTATCCAGTGATTGTAGTGATATGGCACATATAAATAAAAGATTGACTAAAATGTAATAAATTTATTCAGATTCAGATTCTTCGGTTGTTTCATTTCTTATATCCACTTTATACCCTAATTCATTAATAATATTATAAAACATAAAAAGTTTAGGTAAGAAAAAAGGATATAATTTTTTTTTACATTTTTTTAAAGAATCATAAGGACGCCAAGTATAAGAAAACATTCTAGTTCTAAAGGCAGTGTCCTTTGGAAAAATATCATTGTTAGACAACAATAAAAGAGAAGTATAGAGAAAACAATAGCATCATCTTGAAACTTAACTTTAACATTTAACGTATCACCTCCGAACAACATCTTTATAGTTTCAAATGCTGAAGTTTCACAATGGGGTTCATTCCATAATATAATTCTACGATTGACACATTTCATCAAAGGAAATGAATTATATTTATTAAAGTTACCAATCTGTCCAAAATTTAAAAAATAATGAATTACGGCATCAAAAAAATAATTTTTACTAGCATTTGGAGGTGACAATACAAACATACAATTTTTTTTAGGTATATTTCTATCTAAAATGTTATATAAATTTATAAGAAACTCTCTAACTCTATCAGTATTTTGATTAAATTGAAAATTTAATAAGTCAATAGCTATACGCAAAGATTGGTCAGTAGTATAATAATAATCATTGATATCTCTAACACCACAATTATAAAATATTGTTTCACTATCTTTAAACTTGTTCATAAAATCTATAAATGTCATGTCGCACAGTTGACGTTGATATATACGTTGTACTGCTTTAATATGAGTATGGTTTAAAGGTAAATACTTCCATTGTGAACTAAACCAAACACTATTATTAAAAACATTATTTATGGGCGATGTTGGAAACCTCCAAAAGAATTCCAATAACTTATCTCCTTTACTTCTTTTTGAACTTCTTTTATCTTGGACACTTGTTTTAACACCATGTTCTGGATTTTGTTCACTTCCATCTGCACCGGATCGACATTGGAAGTCGTCAAGAACAGCATTTTGGTTTCCGCGTGTTTCCACCAATTTTTCTTGTCTAAGCCGCTGATTTTGGCGAATGGATAAATTTCGAGTTTGACCACATTTAGACCACATTCTCCCGGCGATTTCAAAGTGTATTGCTTCCCGTTCGCCTGTCTCGAAATACACTGCGAGATTGAGCCAGTGCTCACTGGTGCATTCTGAAGACCGAAGAAGTCTTCTATTAAGTCTGGGCTGTCCACATTCACTGCGGATTTCACGGTTGCGCTGACATCTACAGGAGTTTCCGTTATAGGCGCAGTCGTGGACGACATGCAAGTGATCGTTTCCGTGGTTTGTAACGAAGAAGATACTCCCTTTGAAGCTACGACCGGAACTTCCTCCTTGTTCGCATATTCGTGAAATATTGCGATTCCTGAAGTAGACATTTTGAATTGTAAACACGTCATGTACAACTCGGAATCGCAAAGGATTGTTTTGAAGGCATTCCATGATAAATCTTCGCACTCTTTCACTCTTAGTTTGTGGACGATCAATTTCAACACTGTCTTCCACAACGATATCAGATTGGTGAATTCTCGTTTCAATGTTAAACTCTTGTCCCTCATTGCCCGTTTCTCGCCAAATTTCAGTCTCTCCATCACTGTAATGTAAATGTTCGCCGTCCATATCAATTCCAAAACACCTAAGAAACTTTCTGGCGGGGGATCCGGCAGAGTCTTCGGAATCTTCTTCTGTGGAGAATTCTTCTTGCTGCTGCCTGACGCTGAACGACGCCGTTTCGGGGTAGTCTTCTTGGTGGCTCGTTGCTCTGCTTGCACTTCCATGTCTTCCACTATTGCTTGAGTGTCCGGACCGATACCGTTGCATTGCTCGGTTTCGATTAGGTCTATAGTCGTCTGCAGCTGAGTTTGCGAAGATGTCTTCATCTGCAGAAATTCTCCCAACTCGTTGTGCTGTTGCTGTTGTTGTTCCGGTATTTCGTTGTCGCTTTCGTCTTCGCTCGTTGTTGCTGGTGATACGTTCTGGAAATGAACAGACAAGTTCTTTCCCGAACGACCGTTCGATGTTGATGCCACTGGCGAACTGACTGGAGTCTTCATTCTCACTACTTTCACTATTTGATACGTTATTAACTCGATGATGATGCATACTGACGTTCCATGTCGCTGCTCCAGAATATATACTCCACAGAACACATTAATACCCACCCGCTTATCCCGCTCGGTAAAATTCTAAGAACCGGCAGGCCTGCCGGTTACCCTACTGAATACACAACCGCAGCGGGGTAGGGGGGAGCCTCAAGTGCCGACATAATCATGATCATGGTCATGCGCTTCGCCACCCCAGACCACCACAAAATTCAAATCGCTGATAACAGTATCAGCGATTTGAATTTTGTGGTGGTCTTTAATTTTATTATCTATCTAGTTTAGTATGTGGAATTACAACTATTATATTTAAGTGTATTATTTATCTATACTTGTAGCAAACCCTATTTCATACCACCAGCGCCACCTATTATATTATATTGGAGAAACGCTGCAAGACTCCGCTATACGACACTAGATGGCGTTGTCGCATGACGTCACTTTTCTGAATCGCGGTGTTAAGATTCTCCGCGATCTAATGACCTCCCTTTGAACCTATGATTTTTGTGAGACTGAATTAGTGGTGCATTCGTGGGCCACGTCCTACTTGGAATGGTCACATGAGACTCTGCTAAACAAGTTAAATCAATCTAGGCTACGGTCAAGTTTTTTTTGGATCTGCTAGGACACAACCTCTCCTCCTTCATCCCTTCTGGGAAAAGGTTGAAGGTATCATTCTACCTATTTTAATTATATATATATATATGTATATATATATATATATATATATATATATATTGAAATAAAAAGTGTACGCTGTGAAAAATAAACAGTTATTGCCTGGAAAACTGGACTTTTCCTTTGTGCCGGAAGTGCTGACGACCCATCCCTTACATACTACATTTATTACAAAAAAAATAATTTTATTGCCTATTTAGGAGTAACAGTAAATAGGGAAGACAGTGTTTTTTTATTTTATTTTCCGATTTAACCTGAGCCCCGGTGGAACCATTTGGTTTCACATGACCGCGCGTGATTTTAGTGATATTTTTATGCGCTAGTCGATTAAAATTACTATTTTAATGACTTCTTGTATTTTTTGTAATGAAATTAAAAATCACTTTAAAGTAAATGCAATTAAATGTAAATTTTATAACTACAAAATTTGTACGCCGTTATTGGCAAAACATGGACGCTCACAACATATTAATTTAATACCTTGCATGTCTGATCAGTCAGTTTATGTAAACGCATGTTTGACAAATAAATTATGTTTTATCTTTTATGGTGGATAATATTTTTAATCTGTGGTAAAAAACAGAAAGAAAAAATATAGCTGAAAAACATTTCTAAAAACACATGTCAAGTCACGAAAACAAGTGTGACACTCGAAACCACTTGAAATGTAAGTGTGGACATTTACTTTATTCTAAGAGTACCTACTTATTGTTTTATGGCAAAAGAATGCAACATTTCGTGTAAAGTGGTCGAAAAGTTATCTCACAATCAGAAACCAACATAATAAGCATTTTCTCTGCTATTTTAAATGTCTTGTGAGCCGGTCGGTGTGAACGGTCACGTTTATATTCCAACTCTGCTGAGGCGTGACTGAAATCGAGAAATCGTCCCAACACTACCAGGCCATGCTCTGCGTCACCCGCAGCCATCCATAATCGTACCACCGGCTCCTTAGCGTAACTGACAACTTTTCTGAAATTGCGGAGATCATTTCCGGGCTATATAAATATTCTGTTCTTTTGAAAGCTTGCACCGCGGCAATGGTGTTTGTGACCTTCGATGCAAACACACATCTGTAGGGTTATCGGATACTTTAGGTCACTGACGTACTTTATTTAATGCGTTGGGTCGTCCAAATCGAGATTGTAACCTTTGCATAATTTGAACGACCGAGGATCCTAGAAATAGGCATTCGGGTGCGTCAAACGCAGGACCTCTGAAGGCTTTTTTGAGACGGGTCAAATTGCCTGTGTGTGCATAGTCGACGCAGACTCATTATACGCTGCTTTAAAATGCAGCGACTCGCCGGGTTGGTCACTGCCAGCTGCCAGCAGGTATGAATTTGATTTACCTATCTATATAGGTAGGTAAATCAAATTCATACCTGCGGGCAGCGGGTTTGCCCCGCGCTACCTCTAACAATGCCTGAGTCAGTTCTTGCAGCAGCCTCCCCTCGTTCGCTGCGTTGCGGCAAGGGCGGCGACGCGTCGCTTGGCGCCATCGTCTGTGAGTCATCGTGTCACGGCTGTGTGGGTGATTCCCTGTGAAGCGTCACGGGTTTTGACTGCGGCGGGTGAATGTTGCAGCGGTGTTCGCAGTGTGTCCTCGGCATCCGTCTGACGTTTCGAGGTCGCAGTCGAGCTTCCCTCCCATAATTCTTCTTCTGCTGATTCCACTTCCCAGAGCGCTAGCTTGGCGGCGGCGAATTCCTATCTTGCTCGAGCCATCGCCTTCCTGTCGGTTCCTGTCGGGCTCGCCTCGTGGTTGTCTGTGTGGAGGTGTCGTAACCCCAGGGCTGTGAGGTTGGGTCTGGTCCGAGTCTGTGACGGAATAGTTGGGAGGGTCTGTTGGTCCCAACGCTGTCGCCATTTCCGTGGAAACGGACTCATCTCTTTCCATAGCCGCTGTGACGGATTCTTGCATACCGCGTGTCTTTACCATTTCGACGGTATTGCATACACCACACTTCCACTTTCGCCAAAGATTGGTTCCTAAATCCGGCTCTCGAAGGACCTATTTTGAGGACAAAGGACTATCTGAGTATCTGGTAGCAATGAAAACAATATGAACACTACTACAAGATTTATTGTCGGTGTTCCACAGGTTCCAAAACTTACGAGAACTAGTGCATTCTTTCGTTGTTGGATGCGTACAGACATCTACAATAAAATGTGGGCGGAAGGAATTCAATAACTTAAAGGTATAGCATTAAATACTTACAGTATTTCTTGGGGTTCAGTCGCCTCGAGGGAGGCCAGTACTCGCCAAGCTGGTCTAAGTTGGCGGACATTCAGATGTACCAAACCCGTGAAGGGGCGGTAAATTAAGATTGAATCCATATTGATTGTGCCTGAACTAGGTAATCCTGTGTTTCAGGCGACTTGGGACATTTTTAGTTTATTAAATAATCACATAGTCATCATATTAATCTTATTGGTATCTATGTAAAAAGGTGTATAAAATTACAGTATCTTAACTTAGCGTAACTTATTTAAAATAACATTAATACGAACTATATTTTCTTTAGCACAAGTAATAATTTCTCTGTATCTTCATAGGACAAAGTTTGAAGTGTTTCCTTTAGAATTTTCTTGCACTTACTATGATTTAACGAGTAGATGTTTCCTTTTTTATTTATTCTATTATATAGTAGCGGTCCGAGGAATATATAAAATTTGGCTGTGAACGCATGTTTTGTACTTTTTTTGCGGGCAAACTATATCTTTCCGCCTTAGTTAATTCAGTGCTATAAGGAAGTGCTGCGAGTATCTTTTATTTCGGGTAACAAAGACCCACATATATACCTTACAGACTATCATACATATTTATATAAAACTAAAACATTACACTATTTTATTTTACACGAAGTGCCGGCGTCTTGTTACGCTGCGTGGATCGCCGATACACGACACCCTTCGGCCAAAACTCCTCCTTGAGGAAGGTCTCAATATGATGAGTCGGAACTCGCACCACGAACGACTTGAAATTCGTGTTATGGCGCGGCTCCAACTTCTCTACCCTTAAGGTCCAGTTGGTGTTCGCTCGAACATACTCCACGATTTCCTCAACCTTCGTGGTGTGATGTAATCGAGACACATAGAGCTGCGTCGTAGGTATTGCTGGACGCAGCATATTGGGTCCTACCAGCGCACTTCCGCACTGGTTCCGACTAGGAGGCATCTTCCTCTTCTTCCTCTCCACTTTCACGAAGCCATCCTGGTCACTCGTGCCCGTAGCTGGGCCTAGCTGTTTCGAACCCCTGTTGGCAGGTTCACTGCAGCTCTTCTCATCCCCCTTCTTCGCCTTCGGCTTATTTGTGGCGACAATAGCAACGTAGGCACGTTTAGGGGTCGACGTACCTACACGAGTCGCTACCTCGACCGGCGTTGAGTCAGCGACGGAGGCGGCGCATGTTGCAACGTGTGCAGTTTCAGCAGCGGGTGACGCAATGGCGCTCGCCGAATCAAAACTGCCGATGCTTGCATTTCTCGCGCCGCGACGTGTACTCACGTTGGAGGCATCAGGCGCCCTATTTACCGAAACAACGTTGCGACGTTGCAACGTTGAGCATGCAACCCTGAGGGGATATTCGATATTTGCTTACGCATCGAAAACTTAATATAATGAGATGTCTTGTCTCAGATCTATGTTCGGAGACCTTGAACATAGATTCCAAACTGCTTGACATTTTGCCATTGCTGCATCATAAAGTTTTTTGTATGAATTACTTTGGGATTTAGCCTTATCCATATCTTTTGAAGATATCAAATGTAATGTGTGTGTGGCACACCTTTTATGATTAGGCAGTTGCACCTCTTCAAATTCATCAGATGATTCCGGAAATTGTGTTAGGGTTAACACATTATCATCATCGTCATCACCATTATCATGCATAACTTCAATTTGTCTTTCACTTAATTCTGTACCTGAAATAGATTTACGGTTTGTAAATGTTTTATTGTCAATAAAAAACGTAAGAACATAAATTAAACAGTAACATATAATGGGAACGAACAATGCGATATTATATTCTGCCCAACTAAAACGCTAGTCAATAAACAATAAAGGTTAAATCAATTTTATTTTAGGTTAGACTACTAGAAATAACAATACAATATCATGATGGTTACATTGGTTAACTACTTGATGCTTAGTTAAAAACAACTTATAAAAGTGATGTATTACTTACATTTTATTTATTTACATCCAGCAAGTGAAGAAAACGGAGCAAAATCACAATGAAAACAAAATTATCTACACAAACAGTTTTCACAAAGACAGTTCGATTTACGCCATTCACTGATTCATTGACATGACTGTAAATGACATTGACCACAGATGTCAGATTTGTTTGACGGGTAACCATGGACATAATATACAAACAGGACCGATAACTCAAAAAAATAATAGTTACAAAAATAAACACTATTTAAACGCAATAAGGTATTAAATTATTTTACACCTTACACAGAGGCAATCCGGGCCGAGAGGGATAGTAATAACGGAGGCCGTTTGTCTCGTTCTTACATCTTGCTAGCATAAAAAATGTTTATAATTAAAGTTTTTGGCCGGTTAAAAATTTAATTGAAACACTTGTATTTTGACCTTATTTTAACAATTGTAAGTCAACAAATAATAATTGCATTAATTTCTTTGTTTATATTCTTAAATAAAAAAGAAAACATAAATTATTATTTTGCCTATTTTTTTATTTGTCATGGTAACTCTGGAAAGCATCATATGACATATGTCATGGCGTCGGTGTGATTAAGCATTTTATGATTCATTAATATAATTTGTTATAAAACCATTCTAAGGTGTAAAAGTGTTGCGTTTATACTTGTCCAAGTGAATCATATAGTGGTTGCGGTATATCGTTCTTCAGGTAAGCCAAAAATAACACTACTGTAAATCGAACAACTATGGTGACCATGATTTCTTGTAATGTGTCAATTGTGTGGTGGATTAGGGTCATAATTGTTGTACTTTTATTACAGTTTCCCAAAAAACGATGAAATGCGATTAAAATGGCTCAGCAGTATATACGTGAAACAAAAAATTACGAAAAATTCAGTCATATGCAGTCGTCACTTCGAACGTTCCTGCTTTTATACTGCTAGTTCCCGTCAATTATTAAAAGCCAACGCTATACCTACGATTTCTCCTTTGGTAAGGTTATTTTACTATTATAAAAATTAAGTACTACACCCACATAAACTTACTAAAACCATTTTATTTAGTCATGTTTAAAATGTACTATTTATGTTTATATGAAATTTTTGAATTTTTATTGCTATATTTTCTTAATCTTATGAAATTAAGAAAATATAGTTTTGAAAATGCAAAACTTTCATATAAACATATTTATTAATCATACTATCAAATATGTCAAAATTACCATGAAATTAACAATGCGACTAATTTCCTTCAGCATGGGCTCTACTGTACTATTAAGATGATGCTTATTTGATGTAAACGATTATTTTTAGTCCTCATGATTATAAATTTTGATTGTGTCATAAATAAATAAACACTTATTGATATGATTTCTTTGTTTTATTTACAAATCGTTAGCAATAGGAAACAATATGTATGCAGTTACAACTTAAAAGCAATTTTTTTCACAGCCTTAAGACAAACACATTACCCTAATGAAAGACATAAGAATCGACCTTCCTAAAATTGGAGCGTCTGTAATATCACAATATACGGCTTTTTGATAAATACATATGTATGTATACACGGCACATAATATACCAAAACAACATTTGTGTCTTCCAACTTGCACAACGAAGCAGGTGGGCTGATTTTGACGAAACATTCACTGGCAATAAGAAAAAATATAAACATTTTTTGTTGTTAAATACACCACGTAGACGAAGTCGTGGAAATCAGCTAATTAATACCTATTATATACACACGAACACGAATTCAAAGTGCACAAACGCCCTAAGATCACACTAAAATATTAATTACGCTGATGAACGCAATTAAAATTTCTTGAATTTATGATTTTTACGGGTTTTATCATGCTCAAGACAGCTGAACTCAGTGACTAGTCTCGCAATTTTTCTATGTATAATATAATACATGGTTACCCTATAAGAAAAGGACGCACTACCTCTGTTCTATATATCTCACTAGGCCCGTTTTTTTGGGCTGAGTGCTCAGTCCTGTTTGTATAATAAGTCCATGCGGGTAACCCGCAATATTATGTTATGTTGGCATTATTATTTTTGGTGACAATGGTGACAACATTTAGGATCACAATCAGTGCGTTCATAAATAAAGTATTTTTTATTTATGAATTAAAAATGTAACAAAACTATTTCCGTGAAATACGCCTACATTGCCCACATTTTTTGAATAAAACAAGATATTTCAAGATGTTTGTATGTAACCTGGGTCAAATTTTTTATCTGTGGCAACACTAAGATCAAATGCATTCATTGGTTTACAAAAATTTAAAATTTGACATCGTTTTCTTGATCTTAGAAACAATTTTCAAGGCGGGCAAAGTTATCTGAACTTTTAGCCAACATTACCCACCATGATTTTAGTGAAATTATAGCCCTTATTTCAATGCCATAAAAACCAGTTAATGCTTTCTGGCAATGTAAGCGATAGCTAGAGAAAGTTATGCCATATCATAAATATTTTCCTATTAAAATGGATGGGCAATCTTACCCTGATATTTTTTCTCTTCTCCATACAAACGCTATGTAGCGATTTAAAAGTGCCAGGGTTGTCTCATTACATAAATTTCTACTAAGTCAGGAAATAAAATAAAACATTTTTAGGTGCAAAGTCGTTTATTGAGTTAAATCAATGACAGTAATTGTGTTTGAGATTTTTAAATCAACATAAAAAAATCTGATAACTAAACAAAACAAAATTAAATATTCATAAGTAACTAAAAAAACATAAAATAATTAGAGTCCTCACCTCAGTTTTAATTATTTTTTTATTCTAGAATTATTAAAATTATTTTTAACGCTTCTTTATATAAACATCAAAATGGTACTTTTAAAAATAGTCAACACTCCTATTAACAATTTTATATTTAGTTATAAAATGTAAACCTAATCATGTTTCAATTAGGTAATTATCTTTTCCCGAATACAACTCGAGGAATAGTATAGATTCTCACTCTTTTTATCTACTTGCTAAAATATTCTTTGGAGAATGCAGTCTTTAACAAATCACTTCAGTAATATAACATACTTTTTTTAGCAACTAATCAATGTACTGAGTTTCACACCGTGTTTTAGTAGTTGTTTTCCAGGGGCGTGCGCTCCATATAGGCAATTAGGCTAAGCCTACCCTACTATAGCAACGGATAAATAAACCAAATGTATTTATTGTAACTATGCAATAAAATAAAACAAAAATATTTAATAACTCATAACGCCTAGTATAATGCTAATAGTTTGAAATACGTCACACGGGCGAGAAGTTGCTATTCTCGCCCGTGTGACGTATTTCAAACTATGCTGTTCCTACGAAACGGTTGACATAGGCCACAATACGAAAAGCCTTATTTCAATTGATAAATTTATGCATGTGTGCAAATGTTCTTGTGTATGTACGCCCATAATTTACACACACATGTATAAATTATGGGCGTTTCTAGGCTCACTGAGACCACTACGCGGGTCCTGATTGGTTCACCCCACAATTCAAGGACAAGTAGTAAAGATTTACTGTTTTAATGAATGGAAATCGCTTAACAGGGTTGCCAATTCGAGAATAATAATTTCCTTAATAACTTATAGATATAGTTAAAACAAACGGGTTAGTATTGTCAACAGTATAAAATGTACAAAAGAAATGTTAAATTGTAATTAATAACCCTCTAAATATAATTAAAAACCGCAAGAATTTAACTTTTCTCCTCAAATTTTCTCAAACTTAATTTGAGTTTTGGTTTAAGGGGAATTAGAATAATAAAATTGGCAACTCTGTTGATACAGTTGTCAATTTTGCCGGGTTATGACGGCATTACATGTCATCAACATGTCATTCTTAAATATTACGATAGGACAATGTTTTTTGGAAGTGTATTGATTGTCTTTTTAAATGATATTTTTGCAAGAAAAAGAGAAGACATAGGTATTGTTTCAAGTGACAAGCAATAATCGTTCGAATATTTTGTTGTTGAGTGTCATAGTGCATTGATTTCTAAGTAATTCGTTTTGAGTCATAATGTAAATATTAAAGTTTAGTTATTTGTTTATTTACATACTTAAAAATGGTCCTAAATTGTGAAATTAGTGCTGACAATGTGTGTTTGTTAGAGATTAAAAACAGTAAGTTTTCACAGCTATCGTATAATGATAAGATTCAAGTTGTTTCTAAAGGTAGATGTACATATACCCGAGTTACGGTTAACTCAAAAATAATTCATCTCGTACTCGTCATTTCAATCCTCAGAATTATGAAACATATACCTAACTGGCTATGTGGTTGTGAACTGTGTACACACAAATTATTTTGTTTTCTGTGCATTTTGTTCAATACTTCTAGAAAGAGTAGTTTGTATCGTCAGAATATCGTGATTTGAATTTGGTGAGTTTTTAAAATTATAAGTTTCCATCGTTCCGTATCGTGATTTCAACCCAGTATAATGTGGTGAGCTTTTTTTTGGACATTATGTCTGGCCTACCCTTACTCTAGAACCACTGCACGCCCCTGTTGTTTTCTATAGTATATATGTATGTATAGATGTAGATTATACATTATATATGTATAGATTTTATTAGATTATACATTATATATGTATAGATTTTATTAGATTAAAAAAATACAGTTATTGTACAGTGGCCAGCACATCAACCTACCCAAATCTGTCAAATTTCTGTGATCTATTTTTAACCATATAACGATAGGATAAGGTTCAAGTTTCACTGAAATTTTGACACATTGGGGTAGGTTGATGTGCTGGCTACCGTACTATAAAGACAAATCAATTTTCAACTTCGTAGAACAAACTTCAAAACTTTTTTTGTCATTTTAATAAAAAAGTGAATCAATTGTATTACTTGTCTTAGTATCCTTTTGCTGCGGAAAAACAACCATTAAAATTTCACGGTATATTTATTATCATTTTACCTACTAGTATCAATAATTATAATCTATGTATTATTTATTAGTTATTTATTCATTTACATATCCCGCATGCTGGCATTGCGACTGAGTAACATCGGAAACTCGTAAACTGTCGAACAATCTGTCACTATCGTAGGAAAAGATTCAGCCTCCGTCAAATTTAGGAACGTGTTTCCGGTCTCATTCAGTCGCAATTAAAGTTTACGGGATTATAATTAACATTTTTTACTACCTCATGAAAATATTTTTGAAAAATGGAATTCTAATAAACATTAGTTAAATAAATATTCAGAAAAAGTTCGTCAAGTAAATTTTTACCGAATGTTAAAATTACTAAAATCTACATGAAATACAATCTGACCGCGTCGAGTAATTGTTGGCTCGGGTAAAACTGTTACAATATCTTCTAAATGTTCTATGGTGCAAATGTCATCAACTGTTGGATATGAAAGAGTCGTTCCTGTATCACATTTATATTCTTTAACCTTTCGTAAAAACTTAACCATAGGATTCACACCATTAATCGATAAAACCTTACCTACAAAATGTTTTAAACTCTTTTTTGTAGCGAACTGAGCAATAATCCAATCATTTTCTTTATTTTTTTCTTGATTTTCAGAAAAATATTCCTGAATTCAATGTCATGTAATCCAAAGGAAGTCGTTATTGGGGGCTCAAAATTTTCTTCATGGAGGGATTCAGCTATGTAAAAATCATTTACTGCCTCGTATTCTTCGTCGGTATCAACTGTTATAAATTCGTTCGATATGAACTTGACTCACTATCATAATATCGTTTAAGTTTTCTTTTTATTGAAGAACGTCCTCGGACTGAATTTTTCCCTTTTCGGATTTTTCTTACTGCTTGGTTTCTATTACTCTTCTTATTGTTTCTACACGGAAAAAAAGGATGTCTTACATTAAGACAATATCCTATTGGTCAAGACAAATATTGATTCATATATGGGGAAAACAATATATTTTTGAATGAAGTAAAATATTGTCTTAGTTTTATTGTCTTCCTCGAAGACATTAGACTTAAATGAAGAATTTTTTATGTTTAATTATAAGAATATTATTTGTCTTAGTAAAAGAGTATTCTCTCTTAGAATCATTAAAAATTTGATTTGTCTATTTTCGAAGCAAGACTCATCATGTTTCACACTAAGACAACATATTCTTGATTCTTTCTTCTACTATTCTTAACTGAAGAGATATTTGTTTTAAGACAAGACTTGTTTGTTTCATACTGAAACTATGTAATCTTAGGTGAAGCCTCTACTGTTGTTAGCTGAAGAGATATTTGTTTTAAGACAAGACTTGTTTGTTTCATACTGAAACTATGTAATCTTGGGTGAAGCCTCTACTGTCGTTAGCTGAAGAGATATTTGTTTTAAGACAAGACTTGTTTGTTTCATACTGAAACTATGTAATCTTAGGTGAAGCCTCTACTATTGTTAGCTGAAGAGATATTTGTTTTAAGACAAGACTTGTTTGTTTCATACTGAAACTATGTAATCTTAGGTGAAGCCTCTACTGTTGTTAGCTGAAGAGATATTTGTTTTAAGACAAGACTTGTTTGTTTCATACTGAAACTATGTAATCTTGGGTGAAGCCTCTACTGTTGTTAGCTGAAGAGATATTTGTTTTAAGACAAGACTCGTTTGTTTCATACTGAAACTATGTAATCTTAGGTGAAGCCTCTACTGTTGTTAGCTGAAGAGATATTTGTTTTAAGACAAGACTCGTTTGTTTCATACTGAAACTATGTAATCTTGGGTGAAGCCTCTACTGTTGTTAGCTGAAGAGATATTTGTTTTAAGACAAGACTTGTTTGTTTCATACTGAAACTATGTAATCTTGGGTGAAGCCTCTACTGTTGTTAGCTGAAGAGATATTTGTTTTAAGACGAGACTTGTTTGTTTCATACTGAAACTATGTAATCTTAGGTGAAGCCTCTACTGTTGTTAGCTGAAGAGATATTTGTTTTAAGACAAGACTAATTTGCTTCACACTGAGACTATGTAACCTTAGGTGAAGCCTCTACTATTGTTAGCTGAAGAGATATTTGTTTTAAGACAAGACTTGTTTGTTTCATACTGAAACTATGTAATCTTGGGTGAAGCCTCTACTGTTGTTAGCTGAAGAGATATTTGTTTTAAGACAAGACTTGTTTGTTTCATACTGAAACTATGTAATCTTAGGTGAAGCCTCTACTGTTGTTAGCTGAAGACATATTTGTTTCAAGACAAGACTTGTTTGTTTCATACTGAAACTATGTAATCTCAGGTGAAGCCTCTACTATTGTTATCTGAAAATATTTGTTTTCATGAGAGAGTTTTAATGTGCGATTTAATAATATACAATTTATTTTTAGATATTTATTAATAATACTGAAATAAACATAAATAGGCAATTTTTAACAAAATATACCTAAATATACAGGATATTAAGTTAAATGAGGGACATACTTTAACGGAGTGCATAGTACTCATGAAAATTAACAACTTTTAGTATGGGACCAAACCTGAAATCGCGAAAAAAAAATCAGCTGTTCCCTACATTTTAAAGACTTATGCGAACATAAATGTACTGAACAGCTGATTTTTTTTCGCGATTTCGGGATTGGTCCCATAGTAAAAGATGTTCATAATGATGGGTACTGCACTCCGTTAAAGTAGATCAGCCACTCGTTTAACCTAAGACCCTATATATAATACTACAATAATAATCTTACGGCTAAACCCAATCTATGGTTGTAACGTCCCAATAATCTAAGACATAAAACAAAAGAACACGAACGGACGGAGTGACGTAAGGAGAGATAGAATTATATTGTCTGTCACCAGTAGCGATCTGTTTTTACTGGCAGTAGGTTATTGGGTTTGGCCGTTAGACTAAACTATGAAGCCTGCCATACATAAATGATATTATTTCAATATCAAATGAATCACTTACAAGTTACGTTAAAATATGAAAGTTATAAGTTCTATTATCACGCTATTATTTCAACAGGGTACTAATAGCAGTGTATGATCAACATTATGAAACATTTTAATATTACTTATTTCTATGTGTTTCTGTCCAGCTGGACCCCGCGAGCTAGGCTCATAAAACTGTCGCGGATTGTCCGAAGGGGTTACCGCGGCCCTGGCGGCATAGGCAACTGAAGGAACACGGGTGGGTTTTAGTCAGTAAAAGTCTGACACGCCCTTCCGCTCCACCCAGAGCGGGAGAAGTTATTTGATGATTTCCCACCCTCAAAAAAAAAAAAAAAAGGCTCATAAAACTAGTAGCAATGCTTTGTTTGTTCAATGTACCTCATGAATTTATCAACAAGATCCAATGTACCTCGATCATTTTGATAGAAATCACGATAAATCGCCTCATCTATCCAGCGGGACCCTCAGCTATAGTAGGTACTGCGCTCGTAATGCAAAAATAAAAATATTGATCGCATCTACTCTTAATTTACCCCTCGATTCATGTATTAAATTTTATGAAATTTTGATAGAACAGGAGAAATTCAGCATGAAAGTTTTGTCTTTTTCAAACAAAACATTCATGCTGAATTTTTCCTGTTCTATCAAAATTTCCTAGAATTTAATATATGAATCGAGAGGTACATTATGAGTACATGCGATCAATATTTTTTTTTTTTTGTATTACGAGTGCAGTATAGCTGAGGATAGATGATAGATGAGGTGATTTATCGTGATTTCTATCAAAATGATCGAGGTATATTGGATCTTGTTGATAAATTCATGAGGTACATTGAACAAACAAAGCATTGCTACTAGTTTTATGAGCCTAGCTCGCGGGGCCCAGCTGGACAGAAACACATCTTATTTCTAGTGTGACCTTACAATTATTATTTAGTTTCATTCTGCTGTCCGGTCTTGGCATCATTGTGGCCTGTTACCAACAACACACTTCTCAACGATACAATAGTGCGGATACCTTAAAGGTCCGTCTTTAGGTTCAAAAACAATACTTTTACAGAAATATATTGAATCGTTAAGGGTAGTCATCATGACAAACTACTCTGCTATAAAAAAAAATTACCACCCCTTTAGGGTCCACAGTATTTGCCATGATGACGCCAAATAAAATCACATGCACACAACTGACACAAACACAATACACTTTTTAGTCACTCTTACACGTAGGTACACAATAACTAAATTTGAATGGACGATAGTATAGCTGCATGCAATGCATCCAGGAAGAGCGAATAAATTATATACATATACTTTAGAATTAATTTATCGAAAAGGTTAAGTATAGAAATAAATAAAATTAACTTATTTATTTTTAAAAGCAAGCTTTTAAACTAAAAAGTAACAAAATAATATTTAGTGTATGAACTTAAATAGTAAAGATACAGAACAGCCCCAATCCTTAGGCGCATCATCAGGGAGTAATACAACTTATAAATATAACTTTAAGAGGTGAATTGTAATTAAATTTAATATAGGTATGTAAATACTGCAAAATAACATGACGTTTCACGTCTCAAGCTTTTTAGAAAATATAAAAAAAAAATTGAGGTCGTACACGAAATTATGCCGATTTCGCAGCGCAAAAATCCGCTCAAATCGCTCTTATGTATTTTATATGAACTATCGCACACCACGCCGGGGCGCAGCGGGCATAGTTTGTGATAGTTCGTATAAAATTTTTGCGCTGCGACCCGACAGCTGCGGCCCGACAAAATATGTATACGCGAACTTTTATTAGTCCTGCGCCTTTGATTAGTGACTAAGGATGGGGTTCTCCTGTAGCTTTACTAAATATTATTATATTACTTTTTAGTTTAATAGATTATATATTTCTACCTTGACCTTACAATTATTTAGTTTTTATTCTGCTGTTCTCTCTTGTATTGTGGCTTGTTACCAACAACGCAAACTCTGCAGCTTGTCCTACGATCGAGCAGCAAAATATAAACCAAATAGTCAGATTATACAACTTACATTATTATGCGACTTTTTCACATTTCAACGATACAATAGTATAAAGGTATCCCCTTTATATAAGGTGTATCTGTTCATACACGAAATCTCTTAAGGGGTCATTGTACTCATCTATATGAACAACTTTTACTATGGGACCAAACTTGAAATTGCGAAAAAAAAATCAGCTGCTCAGTACATTTATCTTTAACAAACTCGTCAAAATGTAGGGAGGAGTTGATTTTTTTTTCGCGATTTCAGATTTGGTCCCATTGTAAAAGTTGTTCATAATGATGAGTACAATGACCCCTTAAGAGATATCGTGTTTGAACAGATACACCTTATATAGGTACCGTCTTTAGGTTAAAAAAAATGCTTTTACGAAATATATACGAGTATAATCGTTGGCATCATGGCAAACTACTCTGCTATAATAAAAAATTACCACCCCTTTAGGGTCCACAGTATTTGCCATGACGACGCCAAATAAAATCTCTTGTGTTCAAAATGATTGTTTTACCCAATATTTTGAAATATTTGAAAATTACAATTAAGTAACAAGTTTAATACAAATCATTATTCACATTAAAAAACGCACGTAGCTACTAATACACTATTATAGGTACATATACACTCATTTATTTATATTTCATATATGTATTACTATATATATATATATATATTTATTTATTAAAATTTTGTAAACTTATAATATCAGAAACACTCTTTCGTGACCCGCAAGCCTTACTGTTTTTATTTGTGTAATCTTCTTTTCGAGTAGGTGCTAAGTTTCTAACATAAACTAATCTGGTTTAAGTTATTTAATGTAACGTAATTTCTTATAATTTTAATAGTAAAACTGTCAACGAAACGAATGAGCCTGGAACTCACGACACAGGGAATCCTAGTGTGAGTTTCAGGAATCAAAGCATTGTATGTAATTTCTAAACAATAAATTATTCTTATTCTATTCTTATTCATTACATGCGGAATATTCTTAGCTCTTCAAATCCACATAATAACATTCATTTAATTTTCTTAATAAAGTAGGTGTTGTACTATCACAATCATCCAAACGAACTAATCTAGTTTGCGTTGTACTTTCCACAACAAATGACATATAATGAGAACTGTAATCTACCGTTTTTAACACTGTACACAAGAATGATACCATACTGAGATCAGTTTCTTTTAAAAAAAACTTGGTCAATTTTATAAAATAATGGATAGTTAATATCATATTTGTACAAAATAACATTTTTGTCATTATATTGTATCCCATTAATTTCAAAATATTCGACGCAGATGAACTCAGCTTCATTTAATTCACTTGGGTAATCGTGAACACGCATCACTTTACCACAAGAAATACTGTCAGCAAAACCGTTTTGTGCAATTAATCTGTAACTAGTTTTCAACTGATGCCTCGTAGCAAGTGTCAAAGGCAGGTTTTTCCTACAAGATATTGACTGAGCTACTGACTTTAATTCTTTATGTTTTGATTCAAACTTAAACGCGCTGATCAATATTGGAGGGCCAATTTGTTCAATTACTCTGTGATAATGAAGAAGAAAATGGTGTTTGGGTTTTAAAGTGCAGTGAAACAAATGTTGTAGGTTTTCTAAATAATTTTCAATCAAATTACTCAAATAATCAAGAAGCTCCGATGTATAAACTTGAGATGTCAGTATTTCTGTTATCTCTAACAAACATAAGTAATGTTGCCAGGTAGGGTCATCCATTACATGCACTAAGTCACCTATGATAAATCTGAAGTTCCGAACAA
Organism: Hecatera dysodea; assembly: GCA_905332915.2. NCBI lineage: Eukaryota > Metazoa > Arthropoda > Insecta > Lepidoptera > Noctuidae > Hecatera > Hecatera dysodea. The sequence continues at coordinate 1,732,684 of HG995290.1, read as the reverse complement.
GACAAAGCATTTCTGAAGCTGAAAAAATTAACTGTCCGTTTTGTAAATGTTGCTTAGTAACCGACGGTGGACAATTTTTTTCACTTTTCAAATAAGTGAAATATTTTATTCGAGCATTTAATGTCTTTAGTGAAAAATAGTTACTGTCTAGTAATTTTTGAATAATAACACACATATCATATCTATGTACACCTTCACACAGATCATGCATAACGTCACACGTCAGATTTTTATAAGTATGAAAATTTAACTGATGCCATACGCATACTTCTTTTATGCCTACTTTATCTTGACAATGCCTCTCGTAGTCATTAGCTTTGCGGATGTTTTCAGGGCGTTCTTTAGTGTCAATTTTAGTGAGGTCTTTGGGCGTGATACAGAATCTACAAAAATGATTTGAAGCAAAGCTTTCGTGAAACCCTAAAATGGAGTGCAGGCCCAGGTTGTCACCAGATATATTTGCAAGGCGAAATTTAACGACAGTTGTATGTTCGTTACAAACTACTGAGATTCCAGTCTGTTCTAAAAAGTTCAATTCTGCAATCAATGGACCAAAAACAGGTTCATTACCAAATGTTGTTCTATCTGAAGTATAAAATATGAGCGTGAGCAAAATGTTTTCCAAACGACTACTTAATTTAGGCGGTATTGTAGATATAGTTGCATACACAACACCGATTTTTTGGTTGCCAGCATGACTTCCTAACGGATTCCCCGATTCAAAGTCGTCGTAATATATAGTTAGGGGCAGAGTTTTTGCTTCCTCATGAAAACCTTTGCTTGCATTTTGCCAACAATTCCCATTAACTAAATTTCTCAAAATGAGATTGTCCTTACAAATGCCTTTTTCATAATTTAATATAATATTTAATACATTAGGTACTTCCAGAAACGATTTGAGACTTTTCCGCAACGGAATCATATAAGAACATCTATTTTTTAATGTCATTTCAACGTTTCCATGAGCTGACTTGGTGTCGTCCGAAATTCCAACTGTTTTTGGGACTGGCTCAGTATAAGTATGTAATTTTTTAAAACATTCCATTCGTCTGTAATCTGTTCCTATGTTTTCAAAAGAGCTTTGAAGGAGTGACATCATTGACGAACATTCTTGTGATATATTCATGGTTTTTTCTAAAATTTTAAATGGTTCCGATTTAAATAAATTAGTTACTAACTGTACTATAGTTTGAATAACAGTTCTAGGAAAACTAGAAATACTGTGTAATTGGGATAAAAAAGAAAGAAGTAATTTATTTAATTCAATTTTGAAATTGGACATCAAGGCATTTTCATTGATATGATCATTATTGTGTACAGTTGATTCAAAATCGTTAGTAGGTTCATCAACAGCAACAGGGTTAACATTACTTTCTGTGTTGCACTTTTCACCTTTACTTTTACATTTATTTTCGTTCTGAACACAGTGAGCAGCACATACATGTTATTTCAAAGACGATTTTGTATCATACACTCGCTCACAGTTTTGATAAGGACATTTAAAATAATCAGTGATGTTGTGATAGTAACTTAAATGTACAAAATATGTTCTGAAATCGTGATAATCAGTGCTACATATTGAACACAGCATTTTTATTAAATTATCAAGTGAATGGAAATGTATAACACAAGAAGATTGTTATTAGTGTTTATATCATACGAGATATATTTTCGTTTAGCATTTAGCAATAGAAATCAAATCCATGATGTAGGGTGGGATCACATCATAATTAGTCTTTATATCATAGATACATATTTGTATAAGTAAATACAGGTGGTATCCAGGTTTCGGATAAGACACATGGAGTGCGTGATAACACTTGAATAGTGTGTCAAAGGCCTTAAAGGCCGTTTGGAAAACATACCTGACCTTATCTATACTTATAATAAATCTGTAGAGAGGTCAATTCTGTACAAGGAATATATTTTCAAAATAACTATCAGGGGGTGATTCGTGATCGATACTGGTGCCAAAAATGCAATCAGTAAAATTTTTGTCTGTCTGTCTGTCTTTCTGTCTGTCTGTCTGTCTGTCTGTCTGTCTGTCTGTATGTTCTTTATAGAAACAAAAACTACTCGACCGATTTTAACGAAACTTGGTGCAATTATTCTTCATACTCCTGGGCAGGTTATAGTATACTTTTCATCACGCTACAATCAATAGAAGCAGAGCAGTGAAGGAAAATGTTGGGAAAACGGAAGAAGTTACTCCATTTTGTAAGCTTCCGTCGCGTGTGTAGCCTTAATGGTTAAAGTTACATAGAAATCATGTATTACGGAAATGTTCTACATAAAATTATCTAAAAAATATCCCGAAACAGCATGTCTATCTTTTGTCAATTTTAAACCGATCGGGCTGAGAGTTTCAAAATCGGGGGTAAAGTAACTATTCCACGCGGACGAAGTCGCTGGCAGAAGCTAGTCTATAATAAGATAATATGTTCCACCAACATCTATTATATACGGCTGTACCGTTTTTTTTCCCATATGCATCCGTAGAAACTTCGTCCATTTTTGATTGTATATCGCCAGGTGACTAAAAAAAGAAAAATAACGTTAAGTTTCAATTTTTTTTTTATAAATCAGTCATATATAATGAAACTAAAAAAAAACAATGCTGTCTAAAAAAAGGTTTGCACTCCTGACTCGATGGTCTCACTTTGAATTTTTGCAATTTTTTGGGTTCGCAAGTTACAGGTGACGTGGGATAAACATTTTAAGACACAGTTTCAGCAACCTTAGTTGATGAGAACTAATCTCAGTCAGTCAATTAAAGTATGGATTTAATGTAAAGTACCCTGTTGGTGTAATTACCTTGACATTTACAATGAAGCTTTCTACACACTCGGTAGTTGAAAATTTTTGCCTCCTGTTTAGGCGTCCTTTTGGTGGCACCAAATTGCAAAGCAATTTTATTTGTGATGGAAGTTTTTTATCTAGAATAAAATAAACTTTACCTATTAACATTAACATAAATAATATAAGTAAGTACATAATTCTCACATTTATTCTGTCAGAAAATATCAAGGAGCAAGCATATCAAGGCCCTCAATAAAAACTTGTATATTATTTAGCCTCATTTCTAAAATAAAAATGGCATCATATAAACTAAATTACTATTTTGTACCAACCATTGTCATCTAATGCATTAATATACTCGATCAAGGCCACCACTGCTTCGTTAGTATTTGTTTTTTTTATTTCTATTATCTTTTTGATAAATTCATTCCAATTTATGTAGAATTTATTCGCTCTTCCTGGATGTATTGCATCAAAGTCTAATTGAATCTGAAAATAAGTTAATGTGAGTGAAAGAAAAAACATAACTTATTTGTCTCTCCATGATGAAATTAATGTTTCTTACCAAGACATCGCTTCTGACGTCATTTAATATAGGCCAATTTTCAATCAGCCCACCTACGGTTTCATGAGCAGAAATTTGGCGGAGTTCATGGGTCGTTTTCCATTTGTTTATGACACATTCCCATGGTTCTGAATTGTTTTTCAGCCAAATAACATCTTCTTTGTGCACATCTAAAATAAGGCGAAAATGGTGAATAATGTAAATTAAATCACAAAAAAATAGCTCTATGGCTACTCTACCTACGAAAGCATTACATCTCTAGGTAATGAGTGGGACAGAAATAGAAGAAACCAATCGCAAAATAAACCAGGTAGGAAATACAATCATAAACTATTTACTGCAAGTAAAATGACAGATCCTAAATAAAACTAACTACTGTAAAATATGTACTGTAACAAAATTAAAAATAAACCTTGTAGTTCGTTTAAGTTTTTAGATCTTTTAGAGGGTATAGAATCTTTATTTTCTGTTTCATTCAATTTTCTTTTACGTTCACCAGATTTATATAGGGTATTGCGAATTTTATCAACTAATTTTCCCTTTGCAAAACCTGGTTTTCCAGAGATTGAATCTCTTTTTTTAACAGAGGGAACAAAATATGTTCCCGCATTCTCAGTGGGAAAAAGAGCGATGATTTTTGAAGTCAGTATGTTATACTCTTCATGATTGATACGACTGGAAAAAAAAGTAAAGTTTAGGAAAAGAAAGAAAATTCATCTGTCAAATCATGTACAGTCAGCAACAAAGTCAATAAGCATGTAGGTAACTAGTGTTTCCAATTACTAGTCTTTTATGAAAGATTAATTCTGTTTCAGATAATAATTAGTGTTAGAGCGGCTTTAACATGAACTCATATTGAAATCCATTTAGTGAGGGGCTGTTTTAGACTGCGCTTTTCGATGAGTGGACTCCACTCGAAAACCTTTGTGCCCCAACCGACGTCAGCTCCTCGAGCTAATAATGTACGTGGTAATACAAAGTAAAAACTAAATTAATAGGTACTTACTGATTTACAACACGTGTAAAAATACGTCTGCAGATAATGTCTGTGAGTGTATTTCTATGTTTGACTGTCAGTTGTTTATTTGTTTCATAATATTTGAGTATGCTACTTCCAGAAGGTGATGTGGTAAGTAATGTTCTCAAGTCAAATTCGGGAAATGCTGGCCGACATCCTATCATTTCAAGAATATTATTTTCTTCGAAATCTGATTCCAGTTCACTGATGTAATTGATTTCTGTTTCTGTGTTTTGAGAACAATTGGGCACAGAAGTGACCGTTGATGTTTTATTCTGAAATGAGAAATAATTCAATACCTACTTTAGCATAATATGGCTTTAATGGATTAAAACTGTACCATGAAAAAGCCATCAGAAATCCAGACTAATATTATAAAAGCGAAAGTATCTCTGTCTCTCTGTAGCTTTTTACGGCTGAACGGCTCAATGGGTTTTAATGAAATTTGAATGAAGATAGCTTGAATCCTGAGGAAGGACATAGGGTACTTTCCGTCATCATCATCACCAATTTTCATCATTATTCACATGGATGGAACCGCAGGGCGCAGCGAGTTATTGTATAAAATTTAAGCCGTGTCAGCACTGCTTTATTTTTGTTATTTTACTTAAGTAACATCCTGCAAAATATTATTTACTAGTAAATCTACATAGGTATAATAAAGTTATGCAAACCTCTGCTGTTAAATATTCGTCAATTTTGTTTTTCAGAAATATGCGCGTGGAAATTTTTGGGCTCAGCTCTTTTAATAACTCATTTGTTAAGTCTTTAAAATGACTTAAATCAATGCCATTGTCTGAAAATAATAAATAAGTACCAAGAATTTTAGTCTTGAATCAAGAGAACAGAATTAAAATTGTTTCGGGTATTTGTCCTACTACATAATATACCTACCTATCAATAATTATTATCAAATTAACAAATTGGTTAGACACCGCGACGCGTCCTGTCGTAGTAGGTAGGCAGGTATAAATACATAGTAGGTATAAATTCGTGAGCGAGCTAGAAATACGGACATAATTAGGTAGGTACTTATAGTAACATAATTTTCTAAGCTTCCCTAGTCACGTAGGCGCAGGTATGTAGGGTAGGCACGAGCTATTCTACCATGATTCTAATTGGTTAAATGCGATTAAATAGTTGAATTCAGTAATTAACATTATCGGAGAGGTGCTTACTTAGAATTAAGACTAGGTCTTTATGCCTACATCCATCGAGATATGTACCTATTAGCTGAATATCTACATACAAATACATCAAATAAATAAAAAGCTTAGCAGTGTCTAGTGTACAGACTAGAGGTACTTACCTGTAAAATTTTGAATTATTGGTTCTTCGATGCCCCAGCTTTTTAATAATTGACACGTTTCTAATTCTAATTCTGACATTTTTTTTACAATAATGCAAATCAGCAAAGGTTTAAGGCCAGCCCAGTCAGTAGTCTTAACAGTCCAGTCCTTTATATTTAATTTAAGCTGAGCTAAGGGAGTCGACCATGAGTAGACGCACAACGGCACAAACGATATGAAACGAAATGGGATTGTCGTTGTCGGGCGCAGCAGTTGAAGTACTTGTGCCACGCTTGCTCATTATTGGCTGTTTATTTTTATCTTCCGATGAATTGTGGCCTCTGATTGGTTGCGTGGCGTGCGGAATATTTTAACAGTGTTGCCATCCCACAGTATTGTTTTTGCCTCGAAAAACGGACATCCGCTTTTTATTAGCTTATTCGATAAAACAAGTTATTAAGAAAATAAGAGTAAAATACCCGTGAGCCAATTTTACACCAAACACGTCTATTTAGTCCGTCAGTCAAATAGTAAAAAAATATTAGACACGAATTTTTTGCTTTATCATATTACCCGTCGCGCGGCAATTAGCAGACAACAGAAATTTTATTGTTATCTGCACACATGGTTGCAATCGATATTTTAAGAGTTAATAAAAACCGGCCCAGTGCGTGTCGGACCACGCACAAGGTCCCGTAGTTGAAAATAATTTATGTCAAAAACAAACTTAACTAGACTCCGTTTACATTACGATTAGATATTCAAAGATAACTTTTTACAGTCTGTTACTGCAGCTGCCATTTGTCATATCACCAACGCAATAGAAATCAAAATCGGTTGAACGGACTATAAAAAAGGTTTCTTTAAATGTCTCCTTGTGAATGGGGTATAGTTAATTTTAATTTGTTTCTTTTATTTAACTTCGCGGATGTCGGAAAATAGGTATCCCACGGGAACGTGCTACCGGGAAATGCTTCCTTATTCCTTGTCTACATTATCTATGGAACCTCTGTGTCTGTCTTGAACTAAGAATAAAGTGCTTCTTGAGTCAAAAATAAGCGAAATCTTTGAATCAAGAAAATACACCTTATTGGTACAAGAAAAAAAGTGTTGGTTTCAAATAAGTCAATATTTTCCAGTTAAAATAAAAGTATTCTTGAAATGAGATTAATTTATTCTTCGATTAATAATATATTCTTAAGGTAAGTATATACAACTACATTTTTTAAATTCTTAATGGAAGGAATCTGAACTTCTTCAACCGAAAATACATTATTCTTGACATGCAAATCAATATTGTTTTGTATTGAAGAATTTTGAGTTCTTGTAAGGAAACAAATAACATTTTAGAAGAAGATGTAGAAACTCGTGAACTAAGAATAAAGTGCTTCTTGAGTCAAAAATAAGCGAAATCTTTGAATCAAGAAAATACACCTTATTGGTACAAGAAAAAAAGTGTTGGTTTCAAGTAAGTCAATATTTTCCAGTTAAAATAAAAGTATTCTTGAAATGAGACTAATTTATTCTTCGATTAATAATATATTCTTAAATTAAGTATATTACAACTAGATTTTTTAAACTCATAATGGAAGTAATTTGAACTTCTTCAACCAAAACCAACAATAAAAAAACATTGGTTTAGATTACCCACCTTTCTATTCTTGAATCAAGAAACAATAATTTAAATGAATAAGAGTATCATATTCTTATATTGAGTAAAAGTTTTTTAGATTAAGAAAATGTATATCTTAGGTCAAAAATAATGTAACTGTTTTAAAGTAAATATAATATATTCTTGAATGAAAACACCATTATCTTGTTTTGAAAAGTTTTTAAAGTCTTCAGTAAAAAGTAGATATTTTCTTCAATTAAGATTGTAATAGTCTTGAATCAAAAATATTTGCTCAAGTCAAGAATTAAAACCAAGTATTTATTATTCTTAATTTGAGTAAACGGGTTTTCTTCGACTGAGTACATTTACTTAAGAAAATATTTACTTGGACTGAAACAAGTTTTTCTGAGAATATTGATATTCTTCGCAGAAGAAATCCTTTTTTAGCATTTATCTTCTCTATTTTCTTCTTTAATTTATTTTTCTTCCCTTGTAAGCATTCTGGCAAATCTGTTTTAAACGCAGCTATAAATGGCATATTTTCTACGATAGTGGTAGCATTTTCTAAAAGACAAACATCATTTGCTGGTTGGAGATTTTATGCGAATATTCGAAAGAATTGTTATTTTACTTTTCTTAGCAGGACATGTTTTTGTGGTATTATTTGAAGACGATGTTGTCATGTCAATATGCAATGGTTGGCCTAAATAGGGATTTATTACATCGATACATTGTTTGCTAAGACTTTCAGGAATATTTTTATCCTGCCGCTGGGGGATACTGATAGTCTGATCCAAGTCTTGAGCAAAATTATAATATAATAATTTCCGAACAAAGATCAGCAATTCCTGGTACATAAAAGCCAGTTTTTTCGTCTAAATAGACAACTTCATCGTTTGTTTTTTGGACACTAGCCACTTTAATGGATTTTCTTTTTACTTATTGCAGGTACCAACATTTAAATCAGAAATGCTTACCGATTTGCCTGGCTCACAATTGACTTTTTTGTTCCTCTGTACTTGCATAGGCTTTTGCGCTCTGGTCTCTGTTAAATAATACACCAGTACTTGATCGATTCCATATGATATTATTTCCTCTTGCATTTCTGGAATCTTTTTCAGAACTTCTTGCGGATTCAATGGAAATATTCCTGATGCCCTAAAGCCACTTATTATGTTTCTTTTTTCGTTCATCTTAATTGCTTCGATTAATTCACTGAGCAATTTCGGAAAATGTTTTTTATTTAACGTGGTTTGGGTCGGATTTTTGAGCTTGTACTGGTAAGAAATTTTACGCCAGCACTTTTTTAAAGGCGCAAAAAATGCAACGTCTAGTGGTTGCGTAAGATGTGTTGATCTCGGAGGGATGAATACAAACTTAATACTATGTTACTTACTACTTACTTAATACTATGTTACTTACTACTTAATACTATGTAACTTATAAATGATAAGTTAATAAGTTAGCTGCTTTTTTATTATACTTTAACCAATTAACTATGTATTTTATTTAAAACTGTCCTCACTCTAAGTTCTATATTATAATAAGATATTAATTTATTACATAAATACAAATATACTTTATTGACTCCAAAAGACAACATTACGTACACCGATAACACAAAATAATACAAACAAAAAGCAAATAATTAATATACATATATTTATATTATTATAATTATATAATATAATCATAATTATTATTATATTAGTACATCTACTGCTATAACATCTATATTTACTTTAAGAATTATTACCTATAGGCCCTGTTTCTCAATCATCAAATAAGGTTTATCTGACTAAACAAGAATAAACTGGCCAAATTAAATAACCAATTTAATATGGCATGCATTTTAAAATAGCTACTATTCAATTTGTTTGGTTCATAGGTTTATCTGTCAGATAAGGTTTACTTGGCAATTGTGAAACAGGGCCATAGTCTAATAATTTCATTATACTTTAATGATTACCTGTAAGCTTTTTAATCAAAATAAAATTATAGGTTAAGTAAAAAATAACTCACCTGATGGACTGTATGCCTTGTTTTCCCGGGTTCATTCTTATCTGCCATGAAAGCAAACTCATCGTAAGCAAACCATTTTGATTTGTAAGTATCTTCAGCACCTGAAATAAACAATAAATTAATATACTGAAATTGAAATTGAATACCATGCAAATATCAATTTCCGTGAAGTCACTCCCCTACCCAAAACTTTTAAACATTATAGTATATCTTTTTATCACAAAATAAGTTACGTCTACGTTGTGGAGTTTTAAACAATACATTTTATTATTATTACTAACAAATTAAAATTAAAGCTTCACTAAGAGTGGCAGGTTATGTACTGAGCTCACCTCGTAAGGGTTTTGACTGAACAAAGACTCGAAAAAAGTAACTATAATTTCTTACCTGATCCGGTAATACGACTCTGTTTTTCTTTGAATCGTTCTCTTCTGTAGCCACACAGAACTAAAGAAAAAATGAGGTCTTTGTCGAGTACAAAGACCTCATTTTTTTCTTTAGTTCGTTGTTGGAATATTGTTCATTTGCAAAGCAAAACCCAACACCATTACCGACACGTGTTTCGCCTCTCCAGCGAGTCAACACGTCCCCTGAGGATGCCTCGTGGAGAGGCGAAACACGTGTCGGTAATGGTGTTGGGTTTTGCTTTGCCTTCCTGCATGTGCATAAAATCCTTGCATTTGCCTTGTAACCTTGCATGTGCATAATATAGCGGGCGGGAGGGAGGTGCATACCTGCAACCCACTAATATTCGCGGAAATTAAAACTAGATATATTATTTTCATTATCAAATTTAAAATGGATTTCCGCAAAGTAACGCCTGACTCAATCAATTTTATAATTTACACGTTTTCCGCAAACTAGTTTAGCGATTATGTTATTGTAACTTTCAGCTTTATTACTTTCCACATTATGTTTGAGACTGGGTGCGTGAGAGGCAACGTTTGACATAATTTGGCTAATTTTGCTCCAAAGAGTGCTTGTCCTAAATTCATTATCAAAAGTGTCTTCCGTATTAGATTTATGCAGAAATATTTTTTTGCAAGAACTTTGGTCACCAAAGGCATGTATATGAGTCTGTAACATATCGTTATAAAGGAGTTATACATACGTACATATGTGCTCGTTTCTCGGATTCTAAGTCAGAAGTTTGCTTTTCAATTGCCTTTTTTATTGAAAATCTGATTGCCTTTATTATTTGATCTGTAATATTTTTCCTATAACGCAGAGGGTACTTGGTTACAGTTTTCAATTGTGATAGCTTATTACATAAATTTCGCATTATGTGATTTTTCACTCGATTTTTTGTATTGTTGTATTACAATATGGTCAAGTATGATTTTGGAATATGTGGCGGAATCTCCATCACTTATCATCCTTCCATAAATCAGCCCGTGCATGTCAATAGAACATTTAAATCCTTCAACAAGTATAGATGACTCCATTCCTGTTGAAGGACTCGTATAATACTTAAAAAAAATTCAATTATGACTGCTGCTCCTGATAACGCAGAGTGTTTTTTCCTATAAGTGCGTTTGCTCCAACAACCGTCGACAATAACGTCAATACTAGCTACACCATTTTCATTTATACTACCTTGCAGTTCACTACCTTCATCACTGGAGGTGTAAAATTTCATATTGCATAATTTGCATTGCAGCGTAAAAGTTGACTGATAACCGGTTTGTTTTTCAGAAACTATTTCCACGCTACCGAGACCACAATTGAAAGGTCCATGCGAAGATACCACTTGTAATTTTGAATTAAAAAAATTAAATTGAGGATTCTTCAACCTTCAAGTTAATATGCTTTCTCAAAAGATTCGGCCTGCAAATAATTAGTATTATTTTAAGCCAACATTTAATTATTCAAGATGTTTAACTGCATTTTAAGATCATATCGATAGTACATACTTCACAAGCAGCTGAATGATCTTCAAGTTCTTCGACAGACCTTACAACATGCTTGTGAGTGAATGTGTCACCTGGTGGAGAACGTAGTTTTTGAATGCGCAAATCATCTTGTTCCTGAAATTAATGCAGTTATCAGTGGCGAAGGGTGATATGTTGAGGGAGGTAAGCCGAAGCAAAAAAAAAACCTTGAGTGGTGTAAAACACCCGGACGGAACGAAGTTCTTGTCTTGTCTTGAAAAATCATACTTACGCATCTAAATGATGATTTAAAGTTTTAGGTAATTGATCAGTCTCACTACATTCATCTGATCTCTCTGCAGTTATGTTTTGTACGATTGTGTTTTGTAATTTCTTTCCCTCACGATATTCACTAGGTATCATCTTTGTTCATTTGTCTTTTTTCTTGATGTTATAGTTTGTACCTAAGTAGTCGATGCTTTAATAAAGAATACGAAATAAAGTATTGTACATGTACATACACACACATATATATATCAAACATAACTGTTTAACACACCCATCCAAATCGTGACCTCACTAACAGCTGCTTAACTCCACCCATCCTTTTCGCAACCTTGCCAACAGTTGCTTAACACACCCATCCAAATCGTGACCTCACTAACAGCTGTTTAACCCCACCCATCCAAATCGTAACCTCATTCACAGCTGCTTAACTCCTCCGATCCAAATCACAACCTCAATAACAGCTACTTAACCCCAACCATCCAAGTCGTAACCATGAGGTTACGGGTGAGGTGATTTGGATCGGAGAGGTTAAGCAGCTGTGAATGATCACAGCTGCTTAACCTCTCCGATCCAAATCACAACCTCAATAACAGCTACTTAACCCCACCCATCCAAATCGCGACCTCACCAATGGTTGCTTAACACACCCATCCAAGTCGTGACCTCACTAACAGTTGCTTAACCCCTCCCATCCAAATCGTGACCTCACTCACAGCTGCTTAACCTCACCCATCCAAAACCGCGACCTCACTATTAGTTGCTTAACTCCACCCATCCTTTTCGCAACCTTGCCAACAATTGCTTAACACACCCATCCAAATCGTGACCTCACTAACAGCTGCTTAACCCCTTCTCTAGCTTTTTGAAAACTCATATAACCTTTTGACAAAGGTTTGGTCGCATCGTCTCTTGCGCACCGTCACCGCACCACACCGCACCGCACGTGTCAGACATTTTTTTCAGAACCAAACACGAAGATTCTTTATATTCATCTTCTTTTTCGATATTTTTGAGCATAATTGCCCAGCGATAAGTTGAGGCCGAAAAATTAATAAAAAAAATTACGAAAAAAATCCGAAGAATTAGATTACCCCAACGCAGCTCTCCGCAGCACATACGCCAACCAAATTCAATGAAAGCGCTGCACATGAAACGTAGTGTGCGAGGCGATTTATTTTCTTAATATGTGCCTGTAACAACCAGACATATTTGGAGCATTATCGTAGGACTGACCTCTCGCATTTTTATATCAATGTTATATTCATTTAAAAAAATTAAAATCGTAGCAGCTAGACCTTCACTTTTGTGACTTACGATAGGAATAAATGAAAGGTCCACTGCAATAATTGACTTTCATCAGAAAGTCCATTTTTGTAAAAAATATTAAGTAAGCACGTCTTTCAGCCACTGGATATCTGTAGTTGGTAATCTCGTTAACAAAATTGGCAATATTACTTACAATACCGATATTTTAGACTGTTCACGCTTATCTATACTTTACTAATATTATAAAGCTGAAGAGTTTGTTTGTTTGTACAATACTTGAACGCGCTAATCTCAGGAACTACTGGTTCGAATTGAAAAATTCTTTTTGGGTTGAATAGACCATTTATCGAGGAAGGCTTTAGGCTATATATCATCACGCTTAAGCCAATAGGAGCGGAGCAGCGATAAAGAATGTTTTAAAATCGGGGATTCCACGGGGACGAAGTCGCGGGCAGCAGCTAGTACTAGATAAAAGGACGGTACTCAATAAAGTCCTGGTTTTTTAAAAGTTTAAATAATGTATTTTTACTTAGTTCTTAAATAAAGCTTGAGTAAATAAACAACAAAAAAAACAACATAATATCAATAATCAAAATGTGCTGTAACCAATAATGTATTATAATATTCGTACCCTTAAACACGACTTTCCTTTTCCCATTCATACAATTGAAACGCAATGATCTCAAAACGAGGTAACAAGCACATTTATCGTTATTGCAGTGGACCCTTCAAATGTAAGAAAACGTTCTGCTACTTCTCCATTTGATGCAACGTACGAGTATCTCAGCAATACAGTCAACTGATCGGTATAAGATACATACATAAGTCTGGTGTCGAATCGACGCTTATTGAGAAATATTTGGCTTCAATAATTTCATTAACAATAAATTTTAAAACCTTACTTCCCAATATGTCAAGAAGTTCCTCGCAAATCGTTGAAGACAAATATGATTGTCGTCCTTTTCCAACACTACCATATTTAGCTAAATACGAACAAGGAACGGATCATACTCCACGAGTAATTCTAAAATTCCCAAATAGTTGCCATTATGTGGGAACCAACAATTACATCATAGCGACGAAATGCTATTCCGCGGGAAGAAAAAAAATTAATCACTAAGACCAGTCTTTGTAAAACTTTCATCCAATAATCTCTTCGCTGAATGCTATTTCCAAAGAGGTGTCCATTCGGCCGTTCTCAGTGCGTTGCACTATTCTCATGGGAGTCATGGGATTGAATTCTGTGAGATACATTTTTCCAATCAGAAAATCCAGTTTAAAATCGCAATTGGTTTATTACTCCACCAAAAAGAACACAATTTTACCACCATATCGTCAAATCCACGGCAAACTTACGAATCTGCAGAACATGCATTTTACAGGGGAGCATTTTGAAAGTAAACATCAATGATAACTTTTTTTTTTTGTAACGGTTAAAATAAATACTGTGGTACATTTGTATTTAAAAATGGTACATTTCTTAGATATTATTAACGGTATGCCAATATTTTACATAGATCAGAAATAAATACACATTCGTAACTTTACATCAATATACATAGAGATTAATAGATATTTTTTAATACCTTGGCAAACTTACGAAAGTGGTACTTTCGTTACTAACGTAATTACAATATCCAGTTGACACTTTGGTGAGCTTACGAAAGTGCCACTTTCGTAAGTTTTCCAGAGGTATTAAAACTATCTAAATATTAAAAGTAAGATAAGTAAATAAGTTAACTGAGGAAAGTAAGGTAAGTTAGGTTAGTAAAGTAAGGATAGTACTATACTAGTAAGACATGAAAAAATATTTAAGTAAAGCAGTAAAATACTGTAAATTTAAGATGTTAAAATTGAATTTGCGATTATAAGAATGAAATAGGAATATCAAAGCAAACTAGTAAAATCACAGTAGTTATTTTTTATTTAAGAAAGAATATTTTAAGATGTAAAAAAAAAAACACTGTTAGCTTTTACAAGTCCTCTGCCTCTTCAGCATCAGGCTGTGGCAGGCGGTCTTGAACTGCTTCTGAGTCTGGAAGATTTTGATAAAAAGAATGGTAGTATTTCGGTATTTGGTTATCGACACATAATTTTAATAATTTTTTTTTTTGCTTTGAAATAGGTATTCGTTCAGTGTAAGTAGATATAGGCACTATAGATGCAGTTTTGCCCCTTTTTGGCTTTATCTTCAGCTCTTTGAAGCTTTCGTCATTGTAACCAGTTTTAATAAAAATTGACTTAGGACTGTTTTTACGATATTGAATCCATACAGCATCTTGGAAGTTCGTTTTTTCCTTTCTTCTCGTTTCGAGTAGTTGTTCATTTCTTTCTTGTTCATTGTTTCTTTTTTCTATAGTAGAACATTTCTTTTTTTTTATTTGGTTTTCTTGTAACTTCTTCGGCAAACTGACACTGATTTGAATTGAAGTCTAAAAAGTCCTCATGAACTAACACAATTACATTAAATGGGCGGGGATTCGTTCTTGCTAGTCTCATTACCTGAATCCATCCATCCGGAGTATATACTGCAGAGTTATTACACTTCTGTTCAATTTTAGAGTGTATAGAGTCACATTCCATGTGGCTATGTCCAGGTTCATAAAAAACGTGATCTATTGTTTGTATTGTTGGGTTGTTTGTTACCAAATATAGCAACATGCAAGAAAAGTTAAAAAATTTCTGCTGGCCTCCACAATTGTCAGACATCATTCTGACGTGACTTACATCTTGCTTGCTTGAAATAAACACATCAAAAGTATCTAGGGATCAACATATATTTTAGCAATAACTTTTCTCCTGATTGATATTAATTAAAATTTTCTTTAAGGATTCATCAAATAAAGTGTTTTCGTTTGTCACAGTAACGATAAACCAAGTCACCTTTGCATTAATAAAGAAATTTGCCATTTTCCTAATAAAGGGATTTTTGACATTTGAACCACTAACATTAAAGTTCGAAAAAAAGACTGAAATAACAGTTTTCTTTAAAATTTTATTGGGTAACTTAAACAATTAATAATCCGTGTTTCTACCGCGAACACTAACAACACAAGAACATCGGTTTGGCATACTCAAAATGAGTTCATCCAAATCACGCTGTGGAATGGCCGCCCATGTTCGTTGCAACAACAAAAAAAGGTCTTCTTGCGACTGGATACCCTCCATATTCGGCAGAGCTCTTCGCTTACCTTGGCTGAGCGCCATGGAGGACGGTATCGCTGCACCACACGGAGACAAGACCGATACATTCAAATCTTAACTCGAAGAGCTCCAACAATAACCGCCATGATGTTAGCCGTGAGGCTTCATCACTCTTCAGGGAACTTAATTAGCGACCAAACAGTCAGAAACCGCTTGCATGAAGTGAACCTTCATTCCCGAAGACCGCTACGGGTACCACCTATAGCAATGCACAATCGTAGGATTCGATATCAATGGGCTCTTGAACACAGAAATTGGGCAGAAGAACAATGGCGTTTCGTGTGCTTTTCTGATGAGTCTCGTTTTGGTATGAGACCGGATACAAGACGTATACGACACTGGAGAACCCCTGGACGCCAACAGCGATTAAAATCCTGCCAGGAAGTCCATCCTTATAGTGGTGGAACCATCATAGTATGGGCGGGTATTTGGATCGGCGGAAGAACTGAGTTGATTTGGATCAGAGGCAACCTCAACGCTCAAATTTATGCTGAGACGATTGTATCAGACGTCATCGTTCCTCTACAAGTGCAAATCGGTCCCTTATTTCAGTTAATGCATGATAATGCACGACCGCACACCGCAAGAGTTGTAAGACAGACTCTCGCCGCAGCTAACATCAATGTCCTGCCCTGGCCTGCTCAGTCGCCAGACTTGAACCCGATTGAGCATGCATGGGATATGCTACAGAGAAGAGCTCTGCCGAATATGGAGGGTATCCAGTCGCAAGAAGACCTTTTTTTGTTGTTGCAACGAACATGGGCGGCCATTCCACAGCGTGATTTGGATGGACTCATTTTGAGTATGCCAAACCGATGTTCTTGTGTTGTTAGTGTTCGCGGTAGAAACACGGATTATTAATTGTTTAAGTTACCCAATAAAATTTTAAAGAAAACTGTTATTTCAGTCTTTTTTTCGAACTTTAATGTTAGTGGTTCAAATGTCAAAAATCCCTTTATTAGGAAAATGGCAAATTTCTTTATTAATGCAAAGGTGACTTGGTTTATCGTTACTGTGACAAACGAAAACACTTTATTTGATGAATCCTTAAAGAAAATTTTAATTAATATCAATCAGGAGAAAAGTTATTGCAAAAATATATGTTGATCCCTAGATACTTTTGATGTGTTTATATTTATAAACGCAAGTCGCGATCTCAATACTTCCTCGTTTGCCTTCAGTTTCATCCCAAGTGAAACAATCGACATCTTGATCCCCAAATTTATAAAATGTCAAATTGTAAACAGCTAGTTTACGAACATAAAAAAAATGGTCCAGAAGCACCTTTAGGGGTTTGAAGGACCGCTTCTAGGTCAAAATTGAACGCCAAAGTTTTCTTGTCGTTCTTTGCTGCTGCTTTATCAGCGTCTCGACGCAGATAAGCATCATCTCGTCTCTTGAGATGCTTGAAATGACTGTCGTCTTCAGAGTTAGTCATTTTTGACTCTTTGTAAGCTACGCACTTTTTGCACAGATCTTTTTTTGGCACATGAAACCTTAATTTATAGGATCTAAAAACTTTTCGGTATGTTTCTATACCCGCTGGTATTGTTCCTTCTTCTTCACATTTTTTTCTTATATAGCGAATACATTATTCTTATATTCAGTCCAGAATCAAGGTATTTATATTCTGTGTTCTTCCTACAATAATGTGATTCCATGGCAGGAAACGAAAATATATGTTCTTTAATTTGGTTAAATCTGTCATTGGAAAGCTTGTTAGATGGTGGTTTCTTGCCTCTTGTATCCGCTAAAAGAACACCTTCCGAGGAAACTTTCTTCAAAGCACCCCTTACAATTCCTTCTTTTATATTTAAGGTGTCCAAAAAGAAATCTCTGCATACACGGACCTTTTCGTTTCCTATTGTAAAAGAATACTGGTGTGTAAAATCTTTGCGTTAAGGGCCATTTGTTGTTGATCTCTTCTTCTTCTCTTTTTTAACATGTTGGATTATAAATTGACGCTGTGCCTCTATAGTTTCCAGAGCTCGAAATGAGTCATACATGTTTTTTCTCGCTTCTTCTGGTACATCAGCATTGCATTTATGTTTTGGGATTGCCAGACACTTAGATTGCTTTAAAGGCATAGCTGAAACAAATTTACCTCTGATCGTTTTATAAGCTTCACCCTTTAAACGTTTTTCCCTCTCAATATGTCTCTTCCATTTGGAAGGGTCAGAAATATGTTTTTTCTTTGGTGACTTGGACTTTGGTTTTTCCTGAACTCTTCTTTGGTTGTCCCCACACGCAATAGATACGGAAGCTCGTCTTAACTTTTTTAATGGCTGTTTTGTTCGATGAAACTGTTGCAAGTCATTCTCAGAATAACATCTCTTCAGTGGCTTGGAGACAACCACTTGAAAATGTGGTTGGAAATGGCTTTCAGCTACTCTTTTTGATTACTGGATGTCGTCACCCCTTTTTTTTTTTGGATGGGAAATCATCAAATGACCCCTTCCGCCCTGGGTGGAGCGGTAGGGAGTGTCAGACTTTTACTGACTAAGACCCACCCGTGCTCCTCCATGTGCCCTTTGCGTTCCAGGGCCGCGGTAACTCTTTCGAACAAATTCCGCAACCCTAGCAGGCACCGACTCTATGGGGCCCCGTCTCTGGTGCTGACGGCTCCTTGAGGCGCGCGTGAAGCACAACGCGTCGTCGTCTCAGCCTGGTATCGGACGGCGAGCCACCCACGCTCACCGTCCACAGGCATCAGCCACTGCGCAATAGCACAGCGGCCGACTTATCTCTGGAGGAGGCTGCGATGGGACCATTACTGGCACTCCATTTCAGCCTCCTCCCGAGTACTAGGAGTCACCCGCAGCAGAGGCGGCAGTGGCGGCGACGGAAGCCGCGGCGGCAGCAGAGGCGGCGGCGGCGGCGGACCGCTTGCCCTTGGTCGGGGGGGATGGCGCGCAGGCCCTTCCCCCAGCCCAGTGCTCGGCCGGCTTGCCAACAGCCGCACATGCACTGCAGTGCGGCGTGGCCTCGCACGAGCCGGCCCGATGACCGGGCTGACCACAGCGGAAACAGAGTCCACTGCGGTCCACCTCCGAGGTGCACATAGCTCCCGTGTGGTTGCCCACATGGCAGCGGTAGCACCTCAGAGGTCTGGGTTCCAGCAGTTTTACCCGCGCAGACACCCACCCCACCAAGAGCCTCCGGCCCTCTGATATAGTTCTGGCCGCCGCCACGGGGCAGCTCACCACAAGGGTTTGCATGCCCGTGTTGTCAGGACGGATGGTGCCCGCCCTGACAAGCTCGGCAGAGCACCCCCCAGTCCTGGCGACGGCGGCCACAACTTCCTCCTCCGTAACGGAGTCATCCAGGCCCACTATGCGCATGTCGATGCGCTTAGTCGGCCTGGACACCCGGACCTCGTCCGCGGGTAAGACCGCCCTCAGCTTTTCGGCCAGGGCGTCCGCGAACGGGCCACTCTCCGCTCCGGCGAGCTCGAGCTTGCGGGCACCGGTCAAGGTCCTCCTGACCCCGATGCCCCCGCTGATGCCCAGCTCTTGGAGGCTCACCGCCTCCTTCGCCCGCTTCAGTACGGCGAGATACGTCACGCCCCTCTGTTCCGCTTCCGGCTGCAGTGTTAACACTACAGCCGCGGACTTCGGGGCGCGAAGCCTTGCCGCAATGGCGTTGGCCTTCCGCCGCTGCCGCCTCGCCTTATTTTTGGCCGCTTTCGCGGCCTGCCGCTTCTGACCAGCAACCTGCCACTCGGCCTCGGCCGCAGGAGGGTCCGAGGGTGGGGGTGGGGGCGGCTGCGGCGCCACTGGCGCAGCAGCCTTAGCCGCTCCCCCTCCAGCCTTCCTCCTATCCCACTTCGCTGGGGCAGATTTGGTCGTCGCCGGTGTCGCAGGCGCCAGCGTCACAGGCGCTGGCGCGGCTCCCGCCTTGGCCTTCGCCTGGCCGGACGTTCCCGGGCTGGCAGCCACGGTGGCCGCGTACGAAGCCGCCTTCTGCTGTCCCGGGGGCCCCCGTGTCGCCGCTAACGGGGGACGCCGGACCATGTCCTCCAGCACGGAGACCTGCCTCCGGAAGGG
Organism: Hecatera dysodea; assembly: GCA_905332915.2. Classification (NCBI taxonomy): domain Eukaryota; kingdom Metazoa; phylum Arthropoda; class Insecta; order Lepidoptera; family Noctuidae; genus Hecatera; species Hecatera dysodea. The sequence goes on along the minus strand of HG995290.1, from coordinate 1,712,704 downwards.
AGCCAGCTCCTGCCGCACCAGGTCCCGCACCTGGCTCAGCACTTGACCCCCCTCCGGCGCTGCCGGACTCAGTCCCCCTCGCGGCTCCACAGAGGCCGCTCTGGCCATTCCCGCCAGGTCCCTCCGGAGCGACTCATTCTCCCGAACGAGTCGCTCCGTAACGACCGCGAGGCGGGCGACCTCCGCCCGCAACTCTGACGCCGAGGCAGGCCCGTTGGCCGCCGCTGCCGCCAGGATGGAGGCTTTGGCCGAGCTTATGGCCTCCCGCTTCGAGGATTGCTTCCTCTTGAAGGCCACAGCGCGGATCGCGGCCTCCACTACCTCCTCAAAGTGAGCCCTCTGCTCCTCGGCAGCGGGAGGTTCCTCTCCCGGGGACTCCGAGTCGTCAGAGTCGAGAGGAGGCGGAAGAGTAGAGGCAGCCCTGCGACCGCTCCCTCCAGGGCGACGCCCCTCCCCCACCAACCTCCCGGCCCGACGCTCCTCCCGGGTAGAGGGAGCCAGCCCCCTCCCTGCCTCACAGCCCCTGCCCCGCCTAGCGGTGGGGATCTTGCGGGCGGAGGCAAACTCGCCCTCGGAGGACGACTCCTTGTCGTCCTCCCGTCTGGGCCGCTTGCGGACGAGCTTGACGCCCTCCACAGCGGCCCCCCTTCCTCCGTCTTCAGAGCCCGCCGAGCTGACCGTTACTAGGTCTGGCGCGGAGCCGGAATCCGACTCCGCACCACCCCGGCGCTCAGGTGAACCCTCCACTACGCAATCGTACGCCATCAGCTCCTTAAAGGAAGCGGACTCGGATGACGACGATTGGGAGCCTCCTCGGCTCGTGTTGCCACTGGCAAGCGGAAGGCGTTTGGTGCCCACCCCAGAGTACGGAGGGCAGCCCACCGAAGCGGGGTGGGATTCCCCGACCGCTGAGCCATAGTAAAAACAGGGGTAGTAGGTTATCTCCGGCCTAACTCGCGATATAATTGCCTACTGTCTTAGGGTTGTCACTTTAACACATCTCTGTATAACTAATTCAGTGATCATTAGCCAATAAAGTTCAACAATGGTTTGATTTTACAACTGTAAGTACTTACCTACTTAGTTACTATACCTACAATACTGAGAAATCGGCATAACTAAACGTAAACAAAGCAATAGCGGCAAATCAATTGATAGATCAAAAGTACCTACCTAATATATTCTAGTAGGAAATTAGGCCTACCTATCTACTTTCTCTGTGTGATAGAAAACTAATAAAAATAAGTAAGTAGGTATCTCATCATCAAGTAAAAATTATATGCTAGAATAAGTAACTAGCTTACCTTTCCTGTTCATTAGGTAATCTGAACAGAGATAATTCTGGAATCGATGAATTATTAAGACACCCAAACACACAGCAATACGTTCTCCTGCGACTGTCAGACATTTTTTATTTATTTAGCGGTGACGCGCGAACCTCGTGCAGTGTTAGCCCCGACTGGCGCACTGAGAAACGGGTCGAGACTTGTTAAAGTGTGCGTGCGTCGACGCATAGATACTATGGCGCACACATACAAGCCGCGCGCGGTGCGTTTGTATGAAGATAAACTACTACCCCTGTTTATACTATGGCTGAGCAGTCGGGACCCACCTGGGGACTCATTTTACAAAAGCCGTGTTTACTCATTATTTTCCTTTTAGAGGGTGCGGTCCCTTACTCCTCCGCCCTTTCTCCATCACAGGGCCATGTCGTCACCCCTGAGTATAGCAATTGGAACATTATCGTGAATTATTTCTGGCTGTTGAGTTGTATCTGATGTATGATAATATTCTGCACTCATAGGTTTTTCTGCATAAACTGTCATGTTTGTATGTGAAATAGATTCATCTGATGAACTATTAAGTCAGCAATGAAATTAGGGTCTTTAACACTGTCATCATCACTAAAATCACTGTGATTTAGTGTTTCGAACAATATAAGAGTATCTGGTGACATAACACAAACTGGTGAAGAATAGGGATGTTTCCTGAGTAAAAATTATATGATTATGTTTAGTCCGTCAGTTAGATTATAGAAAAATATTGGACACGTATTTTTTCCTTTATCAAATCTATAAAAACTGACGAAGATAAAAAGCATCAAAGATCAGGAGTGGGATCGTGTGACGTCACGGCTCGCTAAAAATTGTAGCGAGTAGTGACGTCACACGAGTTTTCAACGCACTGTATCGTCTTCATTATTTGTTTATTTGAAAAAAAAAATACGTGTCCAATATTTTTTGGAAATCTATCCGACGGACTAATCAGATTTTTTTAGTCAACTACCCTATTTCCGGGACTTTCTGGAATTGTTGTATTACCTCCAGAAAGAAAAATGTTTCGGTCTATTGGAGTTATTGGTGAGTATAATGGTGCCTCCGGTGTTTCAACTGATTCGGAGTCAATGGAAATAAGGCTTTGTAAATTTAAATCGGTAGCTATTGATAGCGATACAGGAAGGCATTCTTCAGTAGTACTATTGCCCATAGATAAATCAATCGCATAATTTTCTTTCATGTTTTGTATTTGTTGAGTTTTTAACCGACTTCTAAAAAAGGAGGAGGTTCTCAATTCGGATGTTTGTATGTTTTTTTTATTTTATTTTTTTATTGTTTGTTCGCGCATAACTCCGTCGCTTGTGAACCGATTTGAAAAATTCTTTTTTTGTTGGGAAGGGTATACTTCCCAAGTGGTCCCATGAAAATTTTATCGAAATCAACCAAGGTGTTTTCGAAAAATCTAAAAAAAATATCTACATTGTCTACATTGACGACCTCTTAGTGTACTCTGCAAAGGAGCAGTGCTTTTTTTACACCAATGTGATTGGTTCGTTTAGGTGGGGGGAGGGGGGGGTGTAGGTACCACTAAAAAGTGAAAAATAAAAAACTTTTTACAAAAAAATACAACCGACTTCTACACAAAAAATCAAAAAAGTGCAAAATAACTTTAATTTCGGAAGTCGGTGTTCAAAAAACGAAAAAGCAACCACAAACACCGAGTTCCGAAATTAAAGTTATTTTGCACTTTTTTGATTTTTTGTGTAGAAGTCGGTTGTATTTTTTTTGTTTGATGTACTGTTTCTTCTACTAATGGTTTCGTCTAATTCTGCCACTCCTGCAAGTAATATTATTTGAAATAAGTTTAAAAGTAAGAGACTGCCGCGTTGATCTAGTGGTAGTGTATGTGATTGCAGATCATGAGATTCCGCGTTACGTAAGTAAGTGGAGTAAGGTAAGTACGGTAAGTAAAGTAAGGTTAATAGGTACTCTAATAGTGGCAAGGAGTAGTGCAGTTAGCTATGTAAAAATGTCTTTAATTATGTAGTTTATCAGGGCCAGCATTTACCTCACATGCCATACTCGACTTTTCTATGTATTTTATTCAAACCTAAAATAATCATACTTAAGCTTCCCGCTCTGTGGTGATTAACGTGTATGTGGTGGTGAGAATATTATATACTTTTTTGGTTTAAAAACAGCCCAAGTTTTGTTTCGTTTCATTCTATGTCAGCGCGTATAATAAAACCAGCACTAAATTTGAATATCGAACCACGAAAGTACTTGAATGTAGGTAAACAAATGATGCTTTGGTAAAGTTGTATAAAATAAAAATCTCTCCACAGCTTTTTCTAAACAAGTGCAGTGGAGGGCACAAATATTTTTATAATGTTGCATACCTATCTTACTTACGACGCGAGTACAAAATAAAAACGAAGTTGTGAAGTATTTTGTTGCGGTATACATAATATACACACCATCTTTAACAAAAGAATGGAACTAGCCACAAATATAATAATAACATAAGTATATGAACATACTGTCCTATTGTTATTTGAAGTAAAAAACTTTCCACAAAGAACGTACAATTAATTATTTTAGGTCATAATAATATAAAAAATAGTTTACTTACTTGTGTTTCTCTCAGCTTCGAACACTTTACGCAAAATCATATCACTTCTCTTCATATTGAAAAATAAAGCACGGAAATTTTAATAAACACAAATATTAATCAGAGCACAGTTAACTACGAGAGCAAATAAATTGTGCAACAAATTAGTGATGTGCAATTGAATATCTATATATTATTATTAAATCGAGTACTTAAATCGATAATTTAATTTTATCCTGTAAATCTAGAGATCAATTATAATACTCGGCAAAACACTTTTTAATTTATTTAAACTCATTTGATAAAATACTTTAGGCATAAAATGTGCCATGTGTCCAAACACCAACACGAATTTAAAAATTCGCGCCACCTTTTTAAACAACGTTTCCATAAGTTTGCTGTCACTTATTTAATAATAAATAAGCCATTATTTAACGAATAATTACACATTCGCATACTTGTTATAAATTACTTCCTCAACTAATAGTATTTGACACAATAATAAATTCACGAATATGCCAGATTCGTTTGTTTACTGTGGGTTACTTACTTATAGGCGCAGGAGGGCCTTCATCGGAGTCCGCCATAGTTGGTCAGTCGTGGATACTTGGGCAAGGAATCGAAATTTTAATGAACACTCGAGTTTTTATCAAAATCACTATAATTGCATTCACAAAGCTTGATTCATAAAATAACTGTTCTATATTCTAGCAAAAGTCTATTAATAATCAAATTCCCTAAGATAATCGCATTACACACTAGGATGACGTAGAATATCAGCGATTCGTCTAGCGCGTGGTGCACGGTCGGCTCTCGTTCAAAAAGTGTTCTTCAACATGGCCGCCGTGCTACCACCAATCAGACGCTCCGCTAGAGTGACATCTGTCATTCTTATTCTGACGTCTGACATTTGACGTAACTGTCACCTAACAGTAGAAGCTGTCATCGGTGACAGCTGACAGCAGACTTTAAATACGGCGTATTAGCGATGCGCCGACACGGCCAAACTGACTAGCGACCGTCCTCGGGCGTACCTGGATGCAATCCTGAAACAACGTTACGCAACTTCAAACATATGCTCGTCCAACCTGACAACCAGAATAAGTTTTGGCTTTGACATTGCTATCACCATTCAATTGCATATAAACTTGGACCGGACGGGTGTGTCCTTACGACTGACCCTGATGTAATAGGTAGCCCGGACTACACTGTCCCTTCGACCAATCACTCAAATACAAGTTTTGGACCGGACGGGTGTGTCCTTGCGACCATCGCGGATGGACCGGACGACACTGTCCTTTCGACCAATCGCTCAAATACAGGTTTTGGACCGGACGGGTGTGTCCCTGCGACCATCGCGGATGGACCGGACGACACTGTCCTTTCGACCAATCGCTAAAATACAGGTTTTGGACCGGACGGGTGTGTCCCTGCGACCATCACGGATGGACCGGACGACACTGTCCTTTCGACCAATCAAATAAAAATGGACTAGACAGGAAGTGTGCGTCCCTTCGACCAGCCAGTATGGCATGGACCGGACGGCACATTCCGTCCACCGGCACACATGATACACAAAAGAATTACACAAGTCTCGTACATACCTAATTGTTATGGATTTCGACTTCTACTTCGTGTAGTTGGGACGTTTCGTCATCCGAGAGTACACTTAGAGTATCAGAACCCGCAGTTAAAGTATCTGAGCCAGCAGTATCGGTGTTGGATTCGAGAGTCAAGGTGTCATCGTTATGTAATGAGTGTGTACTTTCTCTACTAGTACTCTCGTGTACCTCTTCTGGCGCCGTCTCAGCCTCCGTTTCATTCAATAGACTACTAGTTACTTCTAATAAACCCTCATGTCCCTTAGGTACTGCGCGCAAATACTCATGTGCATACTTGTAAGTACGTCTGGAACCGACACCACTAACTGTCTTAAGCTCATAGCGGTCATTGTCTAAAATCGCAGTGATAACGAACGGCCCTTTGAACTTCCTATCAAGCTTCGTCTGATTTCGCTCGCTACTTTTTATAAATACGAAGTCTCCTACTGAGAATGGTTTAATTATCGTTCGACCTTTATTGAATCGTTCAGCGTCGGCTGCAGCTGCTTTCCGAATATTTTGTGAAGCATCATCTCGTACAGACTCTAAATCTAGACGGTTTGACTCTTCGTAATCGGAAATACCTATTTTAGATAGTCCTAATGATTGTGCACGAATTCCTATCATCAACTCGGTCGGTGAGTATTTAGTTACGGTTGATTTAGTGCTGTTTAACGCTAACTGGACATTGCCGAGTTCTTCCCGCCAGGTTTTGTTAGGGTCATTCTCAACAATCGTGAGCAGACTCTTGAGCGTTCGCATAATACGCTCGACTTGTCCGTTAGCCCTAGCAGAACCAGTTGCTATAAAGTGCAAGTCGATTTTATGCTCGATGCAGAAATTCTTAAATTCTGCACTTACATAGCAACGGCCTTGATCAGCAATTATACGTCTCGGTGCACCAAAAAGAGATACTGCCTTTTTTACGGCCTGCACAGCACAAGTTGCATCTAACGAATAGGTGTGTTCTAGTAATACGTATTTTGTAAACGCGTCGATAATTACCGAGCAGTACTCTTTTCGGTCGCTTTTGCCACTAAGCTTACCAGTAAAATCAATGTGAATGGTGTGCCAGGGCAAAGACACTTTTGGAATGGAGTGGAGCTGAACAGCTTGAGCTCCGGAAGGGCCTTTTGATGCCTTACATATAATACAGCTTTCTATAAATTTCTTAACACATTTGGACATCTGGGGAAACCAATACTGTTCATAAATTTTGTCCAGCGTTTTGTCGTATCCTAAGTGTTGTAGTTCGCTATGAATGTGACTAATTAAAGTCCAAATCAACGAGCGAGGGACAACGGGCAACCATGATACAATTTTGTTCCGAGCAATTTTCCTATACAAGATACCGTCTCTGACGTCATACGTTTCTGCCACGGATTCGGGGAAATCATTATTATGGTGTTTACATATCAGATCTTGTACTTCAGAATCTCTTTTTTGTTCTACCGAAAGCCAACCTTTATGCAGTTCTACGAATTTGACATCTTTTCGTCCTTTGACAGAAGATGTTGAGGAAACTAAATTAGTATCGGGTTGGGGATTTCTAGAGAGATAGTCTGCGTGCTCCATTCCACGGCCTTCACGATATACGATTTCAAAATCGTATGCCTGAAGGATAGCCCACCAGCGATGAACACGTGGTGTCAGGTCTACTTTTGATTTAGATGCTTTTAGCGAGTTGCAATCAGTGAAGACCGTGAAGTGTCGCCCGTAAAGGTAATGACGAAAGTGCTCTACCGCTCGTACGACTGCCAGCGTCTCCAGTTCGTATGAGTGGTAGCGGGACTCTGTATCACTTGTGCGTTGGCTAAAATATTCTATAACGTGAGGTAAATTATCTCTTTTTTGAATGAGGATTGCGCCATAGCCTTCGGAGCTGGCATCGGTATGTAACTCGACTGGCAGCTCGGGATCAAAAATGGTTAAGACTGGTTCAGATGTTAGTGTGCCAATAATTGCCCTGCGTATGTCCTCGCATTTGTCAGTCCATTTAATGGGGCCCTTAAGTTTCGTTAGCGGATACAATGGGCCGACTGTGTGACTAAAACCAGGTATAAACTTGCGGAAATAAGAGGCCAAACCAAGGAATTGCCGGACTTGTGTGGCTGTTTTTGGGGGTGGAGCATCTACCAGGGCCTGTATTTTACGAGGGTTGGGCCTCACTTCACCGCTTTGAAGCTAGTATCCCAGATAATCAATTTTTGATTTAAGAAATTTGCATTTTTTTAAGTTGAGTGAAAATCCTGCCTCAGATAACGCACCCAGAACTTCATGTAACTGCTCCAGGCCTTCGCGAACGCTTTTAGAGTGACAGAGAATATCGTCCATATACACCAGGGGTTTATTCTTAAGGTGACATAGTGCTTTCGTTATACATCTCTGATATACAGATGGGGAATTGCGCAAACCGAACGGCATGGCTAAGTACTCGTATTGGCCCTCTGGCGTTACAAATGCTGTCTTCTGTACTGAATCAGGGTGAACAGGAATTTGGTGAAAACCAGAGGCCATATCGAGGGAAGTGAAGAATTGGGCACCTGTAAGTTGGTCTATTTGATCATCTATACGCGGCAATGGATAGTGTTCGGGTCGAGTATTAGAGTTAAGTTCCCGAAAATCGACGCACATCCTATCTGTATTATCCTTTTTCTTAACTAGGAGTATCGGACTAGCGAAAGGTGAAGTACTCTCTCTTATAATCCCGGCAGCTAAAAGTTCCTGAATCTTTTCTCTTACAATTTGCTTTTCTGGTGGCGCTAATCTATAAGGACATCTTTGAACAATTTTGTGTGGGTCAACTAGATTAATTTCTAACATACCAGTATTAACCTTTCTAGTTGGGACTCCTTCTATGAAATATTGAGCATATTTGTTGAGCAGTTTCACTAAAGATTCCCTATCTTCACCTTCAAGATCAGTGTCAATTGAATCGGAAGTTATTTTGCTCGGTTGCAACTCACAAGAATTAGACTGTTTCTTAGAAAAGAATTTGAGCTGATCTTGATCTATTTGAACGCCAATATCATTTTCTAAGAAATCCCTACCTATTATGACAGGTTCCGATAGGCAAGAATCCGGTACTACATGAAAAAGTAAGGTCTGAGTTATTTCATCTACTTTTACTTCATCTAAAATTTGAGTGTCACACCTAACATCATCACCTCCGATCCCAGTTAGGTAGACAAGAGAATTGCACACAGTACCAGGAAATTTACGGCAAAAACTCTCTTTGAGGAGCGAACAAGACGACCCACTATCAAACAAAAACGAAACGGGCTCACCGGATGAAGTATTCAGGATGCCCCTCGAGGTGCGCTGTCCACACAGGTTGACCTCCTTGACTGCCGCGCCTCCACCAGTTTTTCTGTCGGGGCAAACTGTCGCCACATGCCCTTGCTTGCCGCACACATAGCAGGTGACAGCTGGTGTCTTATCAGCAAGACGCGAAGAGTTGGAGGCGTCTGCTTGTGCTGATGATCCGGCGTTTTCACGTCTCTTCCTACAATCAGCTTGTCGGTGTCCAGATAATCCACACCAATGGCATTTTCCAGGGAACCGTGTATCGCTCATACGGGGTCGTTTCACTTCTATTTCTTGCATCTCTGATTCGAGGCGCCGCTTCAAAGAAATACCGCCTAGAATCCGAAACAATTGAGATCTACTACTGATGAGATGAGCATTCAGCTCACGACGTATAACACCGTCTTTTTGGCAGAGCACAGATACCACAAATCCAGTAATTACTTCTTCAGGCATGTCAGTCTTGGGTATTCGTTCAATCATATTCCACAACCGCATTGCAGATTCAGATGCAGTTTCTTTTATTCCAATCTGGAACCGCAATATATCATCAAAGTGGTCTTGCGGCAATTTCGGCTTTGAAAACTTGGCCAGTAAAGACTGTTTTACTAACGGCCAAGTCAACTCAGTTAGATTTAATCTAGTTATGCAAGAGGCTGCGCGACCCTTTAGTGCACTTGTGAGAGCCATAAGTAGCTCAACTCCTTCTAAACACTTTTTTTGCACAATCAATTCGGTAACGTTACACCAACCTTCTATGTCAGCATCACTGTCGTCTGGGTTGAACTGCAAAAGTTGGGTGGCAGCTGTACTTGTGCTAGGCATCTGTGACATTGAGACCATTCGCGAGAGTAGTGCTTCCATGTTGCTTAGTAATTTTGTGGCACCATGGTCTTCCAACGATGATCTCGTCTCTTCTGGTCGCAGCCCGTGGGATCCCACTTCTGATATAAGCGCAGGAGGGCCTTCATCGGAGTCCGCCATAGTTGGTCAGTCGTGGATACTTGGGCAAGGAATCGAAATTTTAATGAACACTCGAGTTTTTATCAAAATCACTATAATTGCATTCACAAAGCTTGATTCATAAAATAACTGTTCTATATTCTAGCAAAAGTCTATTAATAATCAAATTCCCTAAGATAATCGCATTACACACTAGGATGACGTAGAATATCAGCGATTCGTCTAGCGCGTGGTGCACGGTCGGCTCTCGTTCAAAAAGTGTTCTTCAACATGGCCGCCGTGCTACCACCAATCAGACGCTCCGCTAGAGTGACATCTGTCACTCTTATTCTGACGTCTGACATTTGACGTAACTGTCACCTAACAGTAGAAGCTGTCATCGGTGACAGCTGACAGCAGACTTTAAATACGGCGTATTAGCGATGCGCCGACATACTCAATAGAATAATTTTGTTGTCACCAATGTAAATACACGAATATGCCAGATTCGCTTGTTTGATGTGGGTCACTTACTCAATTGAATAATAGTTATCACCAATGTAAATTCACGAATATGCCAGATTCGTTTGTTTACTGTGGGTTACTTACTCACATGAACAACGTTTGCTACTAATGTAAATTCACGAATATGACAGATTCGTATTTTTGCCGTGAGTTACTTGATCCATTTTAATAGTGTTTGTAACTAATGTAAATTTACGAATATACCAGATTCGTAAGTTGACATTGGCACATTTTACTTGAACTGCAAAAATTCTACTACGCTAAAAGAACTTAAATGAAATTGGAAAGTTTACTATGGGTGTATTAACTTAAAATGCAGATTCGAACTGTTTGAATTCTATAACCGTCAGAGATAAAAATACGTAAATTTTCCACGGTGTGTAGTGCCACATTAGGTACATCTCATCATCCAAATAAGGATTTCAGTAGAACTGCAGATACGTAAGTTTGCCGTGGATGTGACGATATGTCTGCGAAAAAAATCTTTTGCTATCCTCGTATTGTCGGCTTGAAGCAGAAAAATCGCACTCATTGTTGTTATTCGTTAGGATCTCTAGTACACCAAAAATCTTGTTAAAAATCACTATCAAAATTCATAATTTTAAATTTAAAAGATATAATTTTGTTTGAGAGATCAGAACTTCTCATGGTCAGAAGATGCATTGCATTGATTTCATTTACCATAAAAAATAACATTATTTTATAATCTTCGAAATCTATAGGTAAATATGAGAGTACATTAAATTTTTGTACATAGCCAAAACTTTTTTCGCAAGAGATCGGACCACTTATATTTTGGCAAAAGTAATCTTCTAAATGAATATTTATTTCAACACGTCGTGTACACTGGTTCTATTTTTTTTTTGTCGTAAAGATCTATATCAAAGGAAAAATTAATTTCCTTTTGAACACTTTCTGAAGCTATGTCAACTTTAGCTGTACGTTTTCAGACGAGGAATTAGTGTCTCTTTTGGGTTCACTATATAAAATAACTTATAATTTCGTTTCACACACAAATGAGCCGCTCGCGAGGCTTAGGTTACATACGCAAATTCTTGAGAAATTTTAACTTTGAATGCAGTAGGTATGGCTTGTTTAAACTTTTTTTTCTGTATAGATCAACTTTAGCTTTTCGACTTCTTGCCATCGTTCAATGTTGGCTTCGATGATCTTGTACTTACAAATCCATTAATAGAATATAAGTTTGGAAAAAGGAATTTTCCATTCGGTTTCCGCTCTTTTGCTTTTGAAATCTGCCTTGAAAGATTTTGTGCAATCCGCAATCCTGAAATAATACAGTTAAACTTCAATATTTCCATAACATTCGACAGCAAAATGAAACTTCGTTGTTTGATTAACTGTATTGAGAACAAAGCGCCCGGCCATTTCACGAATGATGACAGTTCATAAAATACTAATCAGTTGACATGTGGAATGTGAGCTCGGCTGTCATTGTGCCGATCAAGTTGGATCAAGCCTTCTGGACTACAATGTTGAATTTGCAAAATGTTGAATTCGCAAAATGTTGAATTTGCAAAATGTTGAATCCTAAAATGTTGAATTCGTAAAAAGTTGAATTTTCCGGACCCATAATGTTGAATTTGCAAAATGTTGAATACCATGAGATATTTGGGGGTGGCCTATTTCCAGCAGTGGACGTCTTTTGGCAAATATTATAATAAGCACACTTCTACTTCACAGGAAAATATCTGGCACCCACATATATATACGGCCCTGTAAAATTAGTACGTTTATGTACCTGGTTAAGTTAGTACTTACATAAACCTACAGGGTGTCTGACAACTGATCTAACTGAACAACTTTTACCCGGGGACAAACATCGTAATCGTAAATAAAAAATCAGTCGTCCCATACATTTTATCAAGAAGGTATTGAAGTTTTGTATGGGATGTCTGATTTTTTTTTTCACGATTACGATGTTGGTCCCTTAAGTTGGCGACACCTTTTCTTAGACATCCTGTATTTATTTACGAACCGAACTAAAATTCTCGTTATATCTATACTAATATTATAAAGCTGAAGAGTTTGTTTGTTTGTTTGTTTGATCGCGCTAATCTCAGGAACTACTGGTTCGAATTGAAAAATTATTTTTGGGTTGAATAGACCATTTATCGAGGGAGGCTTTAGGCTATATATCATCACGCTTAAGCCAATAGGAGCGGAGCAGCGATAAAGAATGTTTTAAAATCGGGGATTCCACGGGGACGAAGTCGCGGACAGAAGCTAGTTGTAATATAAAATGATATTAAGTGAAACCTCTGTGCATCCATTACTAATACTGGCCACTTTTAATAAAGTGATAAGCGATTTGTCATTATACTTTACTATTGTCAGTCAAGTTCATAATTTCCTGCTTGTTTGTGATTGTGATGAAACACAATTTAAAGTAAAAACATAAAATAAATTTATTATGACTCCTTTCAACGATATTGTGTTTTTAAAAAACCATAAGAATAAAGATCTTTTAATAATAAAAGGGAAGTGGACACTGACTAAAGACGGTAAGACGAATCATGACGGTACAACACGCTGGAAGTGCACACATCGTGAAATATGTACAGCTACCGTAACTTTAAGCACCGATAAAACTAAAATAATTCGTGATACTACTGGTCATAAGTGCTTGACCGATCCTAATAAAATCCAAATTACGGGGTTTTTAAATACAATCAAGGAAGAAGTTTGCACAAATTTAAATCCCATTCAGCAAATTTTTGAAGACATGATAACGAAGTTTGTTGAGCGAAACCCTAATTTACCTGCACACCAACTACCAACATTTACCTCGGTGAAAACTTCTCTATATAGGAAACGGAAAAGATTTTTAGGATCTGATAAACTGATTTTTAAAAAAATTGAAGATGTCAAAATTCCTAAAGGAGTGTCCGAAACTTTTAAGGTGATTGAAGATGGAGACAAGGAGAAAATTATTTTATTGTGTTCTAGGAAGATGCTAAAATTATTGAAATCTGCGAAAAGTGTTTCATACTATGGAGATGGTACTTTTAGATCGTGTCCCCGGCCATTCTATCAGTTGTATATAATACATCTTGATGTTTATTCTGATGACAAAAGCATAAATATTTATCCGGTAATGTATGCTTTTTTGCCAAATAAAACACAAAAAACATATACACGGCTATTCACATTAATTAAGAATAAGCTTGGAGTAGTTCATATGGCTAAATTCAAATGCGATTACGAAACAGCTCAAATAAACGCATTAAAGAAGGTTTATACAGAAGCTAAAGTGACAGGATGCTTTCAGCATTTTAACAAGGCAGTTTGGAAAAGGGCAAAGCAATGTAATTTGGTCAAAAAGAAATACAGCAACAGTCTTGCTTATAAATATGATAAAAATGTAGTACGATTGTGCTCTTATTTTGTTTTACTTCCACCGACGTATATGACAGCAGCCTGGCGGGATATTGTGGATGCTGCCCCTAGTGATTCAGAAAATTTGCACAGTTTTCTTCAGTATTTTGAAGAGCAGTGGTTCAGCATGGATCACAATTTGATTAGTTGTGCAGACGATACTCACAGAACAACTAATTCCTGTGAGGGGTATCACCGAAAAATAAATTCTAGACTTCCAAAAACACCGAATATATTTTTAGTTATTAAAACGTTATTAAAAGAAGCTACCTATTATGATCGTCGAGTTGCAAGATCTTACTTTTTTCCCTTTAAGAAAAATAGAAGAGTAAAGGATTTATTATTCGATAAACGATATTCGCTGTTATTGAAAAAACTAGAAAAGAAAGAATTGCAGCCCTTGCAATTTTTGAGAAAAATTATATATATAAGACTTAAATTAGGATTTTAATTAAATTTTTTACGCCTTGTTACATTTTCATATTTTTTTTGGTTAAGGATTACACGTAGTGTTTTAGTTAATGATTACAAGTAGTTTTTTTTTTAAATTAAGGATTACTAGTAAAGAGTTTTTGTTGTTTAAGTTAAGAATTACAAGTAAATGTTTTTTATTGTTTTATTTAATTATTATAAGTGGAGTTTTTTTTTTTAAATAAGGATCACAAGTAAAAAGTTTTTGTTTTTAATTTAGTACCTACGTTAATAAATAAAAATACACCTGGACTACAATAGATCTCGATAAAACAACTTTTTACAAATTCAACAATTTGGTATTCAACATTTTGCAAATTCAACATTGTGGTCCGGATGAGAAATTCTACTTTTTATAAATTCAACATTTTGGGACTCAACATTTTGCAAATTCAACATTTTATGAATTCAACATTTTGCAAATTCAACATTGTAGTCCAGAAGGGGATCAAGGGCCTGATTCAGAAAGCGGTAGATATACTACTCGATACAGCTCCTTTGTGAGGAGGTTTCTGTCTCTGCAGCCCTAACCACCGGTAGCTTAACCCCGCTCCCGTTAGGCGGACCTCCATTTTTTAATACTTTGTGTTGTTAATGTTCTTAATGTCTTTTTTTAAAAGAAATATTTAAAATACACACACGAAGTTTTCAGGAGGTATATTTCAGCAAAAGGTACAGGAGATGAGTTAATACAGAATTTACAATATTGTTTTTGTAAACACTGGGATAGTTCACCTTAAGGCGCGTATCCACCAAAATTGTTGGCAACATTTGTGTTGCGAACTCTCCAGAAAAACACTTTTGTTTCCATTGCATCTCCACCGAGTCGCCAACAATTGTGGGAAACATTTCAGTTGACAACAAGCTGTCTCTACCACTGCGAAAATGTCGAACGACGATGATATTTTGCAAGCAGCCGCAGTGTTTATAATTTTAAGCAAAAAAACGGAAGCATAAATATTGGACACGACCAAGTCTTAAAGAAAGAAAAGTACATAGAGGGATGGAATTATTACATCTTTTGAGAAAAGATGACTTATTAACAGGCCGCATTCAAGATGGACATAGCAAAAACTTTCTTCGTATGACTGATTCTGATTTTGTAAGATTGCTCAATCTTGTTGGACAAAAAATTAAAAAAAAAAAACAGATACTAATTTTAGAATAGTAATCATACCTACGGAACGTTTATTAATTACATTAAGATTCTTGGCCACCGGGGATTCCTATACTTCATTAATGTATTTGTTAAGAATTTCAAAGCAAGCGATTTCAAATTGTTCCTGAAGCTTGTGCCGAAATATGTGAAGTTTTAGAACAAAATGCAAATAATGAAAACGCATTTAAAATTGCATTAATTTATTTTTTAGTTTAAAAAAAACATAATGACATGGCCAAATGCAATGCAGTGGATTAACAACTTAATTAAATGTAAAATCAGCATTATTTATAGTTTCAGACAGAATATTTATTGAGCATTGCGGTGTTTGTTGTAGTGAAGGTGATGATGCATATTGTTCAAGTCCTGTTTGTGGTGCTGTGATCTGTATTTGTTGTGATGGGAGTGTTGGATGTTCTAATTGTGTTGAAAATTATGATGCTTAGAGTGATTCCTGACCTCTTCGTCGATTCTGTGAAATTGTAACATCAACTCGCATCTCATATCGCTATTCACTCTCACTTCGCTTAAGGTTCAAAATGACCTTGATTTTGCATTCTGTAAGCATCACCTAATCACATGCGAAGTGAAGTGAGCTCCGAAGCGATCAATATTGTACTAGAGTCTGGCAAACGAAAGTGGAGAGTGAAAAAATGTGGCAAATTTGAAAAATCTCAGCCTAGTAACCCTAAAATTTGTAGGACGTATATTTAATAACGTGTCTTGATACTTAAGTAATTTTTTTTGTCTTTTTTCGTGTAAAAAAATATTTATACACCACTTGTGTGGACAGGTCCAAAGGGTCCAAATATGGGAATCTATGGTACCAGTTGTACGTAAAGTCGTATCTTTAATCAGCCGAAGTAAACTGAAGTTTCGTGATGTAAAATCAGTTCACCCATTATTATTAATACTAAAGAGGCATTTCGTGCGTAAATCAGTATACTTTATTGGAATATAAAGACGATTAGGTACCTATTATGTGATAATAGCTGTTGCCAGCGGCTCCGCCCGCTACAAATCGAAAATGATCCCACGAGAACATAAAATCGGGATAAAATCTATCTTATGTGTCCAGGTTGCAAACTATCTGTTTACCAAATTTCGTCTAAAACCGTTCAGTGGTTTTTGTGAGAAAGAGTAACAAACATCCATCCATCCTATAATATTAGTAGGATAACTTTTAAAATATGTATGAGTAGGATAGGATATAATATTAGTTGGATAGGATTATCTGAATAAAAAAACAATAATATAATAATTTTAATTTATTCACTTCCATAATCAAAATCTGAATCAAGCATTTCCATTTCAAAAGATTCATCTGTCTCACTGAAATCACTATCTCCAACATTAATTATAAAACTATGTATGTAAATTTTCTTCAGTTATTCTATCCTTTTTTATGTTTATTTTCAATGTGAATAACATGGTCAGTCATTTTCTTCCATACCTGTGGAGTTATATTTTCAAACGACTCTTGAATCAGTTTCTCGAACTGGGTCAGATGGCAGGGCAATATTCTTACTTGCCATTTTCCGTTTACCAAAACTCCATAGTAGCTCAATGGCATTTAGATCGCAATGATATGAGGGAAGATGCAATAGCTCAAGCCCATTCTGCTTCAGAATTTCATCAGCTTCATATACTGGTTCTGGTGTGTTTTGTTTTACAAAACATAGCAGCTCTGCTTTTGTGTGATATTGCTCAAATGGAATATCATTCAATGTAAGCCATTCTCTTATTTCATTTTTGCGACTGTGCTTTAGGGACAGGGCCTTTCTCCGATCCAGCATGTACAATTATGTATCTTTTCCCTGCAGAAACATTTTCAATTACACCTCTTGTGGATGGACCTTGCCAAGACTTCTTCCTCGGGCCTGTAGTTTCTATGGATATATAGGTCTCATCTAAATAAATTATTGCCTTTCCTTCTCTGCGTTTCAAAGCCATGGTTCGTAGAAACCGATGTCTCCAGGCAGATATGTCATAACGTTCAATTAACAATGAACGTTTATTTTTGTTTTTCTTACATTCGTACCCATTGGACAATAATAAGTGGGGAAGAGTTTCTCGGCATCCATTGAACCTCGAAACTTTCTCGTAATTCCACCAACAGAGTTCTCAACGTAGGAACTTGTTTTCTAACAATGTAAAATTCATTTATTTTGTTACGAATTGCATCAATATCGAAACTATCTAAGTTCGACACTGAGGGTTTATTAAAGCGTTTTTTTCCTCGGGGCATTCCAGACGCCTTCATTTACCATAACTTCCTTTTTTATTCTTTCTAATTTTGTTACGCTCAGATCTGTAAAGAAATATGAAAGACATATTTCTTTACAGATGCTGCTTTTTAATATATAGGCGCAGGAGGGCCTTCATCAGATTCCGCCATAGTTGGTCAGGCGTGGATAATTGGGCAAGGAATCGTAATTATACTTACTCCTTCTCCGAGACAGATTTACGTGTAGTAGCGCGTCATCGTGCCAGCGCAATCACAATTATTTCAAAGCTAAAAAAAAATAAAAGATAAAACTGTTCTCTCGTCGGGCAACCCTGTGTGGATATGTCATTGAGCCATTCCACGAAAAATTGCACCGTTACTAAGTGGGACAAAACGGACAATTAAAAAAATAAATAAGTAAAGTTATAGTATGATTCGATGCGGCATTTATCAGAGTTTAAGAAAACTATATATAATATCACTAAATGTATATAGCTCTAGAAAAAACGGAGTTTCAAACATCATCTATAGTGAGAACTGTCCATTTAGTAACGATCACTAACGTAATATTTTATCAACAATGTGAGCTAGCTTTTACATATTTTTAACATTTTTTTGTTAAAATAAATAATATAAAATCCTAAAATAGATTTCATTTGCCCATCTGCACTATATTTCTAGCTTTAAATCACGTATTAAAATATTTTCGTCACGTTTTAGGTCAGTTCGACTTATATCTTTAACTTTTTAGTTAATTAGCACCTTCAAATTTACATTCAAACTATATTAAATGAAAATGTAGATCAAATTCTACTATATTTCAACCCAAATATATCTTTACTAGTAATAAATTCTGCTTAATAGGCGATAACTTGGTGTAAAAATTTGTAACAGTGACTAAGTAGGAAATGTCATCGTGACTAAATGGAAACATAAGCGGTGTTCATAATAAACTTTTCTTTAGTATAAAAAAATATTTAATAAATCAAATACAACTTATTTTTCATATGCAATTGGTTGGCAAAGTTTGATTTTAAAAATAAAATATTTTGTTTTTAGTAAACAAAACATTTCACTTTAACAATTAAATTTTGCTTTATGAAACCACCACCAACCAGACCAGACCAGATCGACCCTCCACGGGATTAAAACGATCAAATTTAGCAGTGTATACGTAGATATTAAGTTCCTATATAATTAAGTTACAGAGAAATGTGTGAAGATAATAGAAATTAATAGTAGTCGGCGTTGCGTACTAACTACCCACGGATCATTGGACTCGCTCAGCTAACGTTTTCCTCAAGAAATTAATTTCGTACATGCGTAAATTATTACGAGTTTTAAAAAAAGGACTTTATTTTTTAATTTTATCGTTACAAATTGATAGTTTTCCATGTACCGGATCGACCCTCCACGGGATAAAAACGATCGAAATTTAGCGGTCTATAGACATATATTATCAAGTTTGCTTTTGAAATTTAAGTAGGTAAGTATATAAGCATACCTACTTATCTTCAAATTACATACACCTGCTTGTTTTCATCAATCAAGTTGAAATGTCTTCATCAGTCAGGTACATATTAAATAGTGATGTAACGAATACACGCATTCGCATTCGCGAATATTCGCAGAAATCACAAGAAACATGCGAATATTTGGAAATTTTTCTTAACAAACAAAAAAGCACCTATTTAAGTACTGACTGAATGGATATAGAATGATAATACAATTGATGTAAAGAATGTTAAATTTTGATAAATATTCGCGGTTATTCGTTGAAATTTGTCAGTTTTCACATCAGTTGTATTATCATTCTATATCCGTCCAATCGAATTCCAAAAGAAATAAAAAAATGCGAATGCGAATATTCATTATATCACTAATATTCTATTAGTTTTTACAGATTTATATAACTAAATTAACATTGGAACCAAATGATAGTAACGTTGCCATACGATATCCCTTATTCTAATTATAATATTTGAAAACGTTCTTATTAAAAAAACCAGGATTGAAAAAAAATATCATTAATTATTTCAGTTGTACAAATATGGTTATCAAATGAACTATTATTATTATTAGATGTACCTATTTAAATTATATGATAAATGAATAAAAAACTAAGTGTTATAGTAAATAACCTAATCAGACTTTTGATTACAGTAGGTACACAGTTTCTACATGCCTTTCGTATTTATTATTTAAAAGGTATCAGTCTTTACAAAATTATTATTTTATACAGTTTACGCATATATATGATTCAGAGTGAATTGGACCACTACAGGAGATGCAGTTCCATGTCTTACAGGTACGACAGTTAATCATTTCATGTAGTTTGAACGCTTTTCTTGTTTTGCATAAGTTACAGTAAAATGTTCTATTACTCATTTTATTTATGACAATAGGTTTTAAGGGTTTAATCGGGATCGGATTCAATGTTTTAACCATTTTTTTTAGCAGAGTAGCTTATATCCTCAATAATCTTAATACGCTTAGCGGGAGGAATATCGTTATCGGTGCCAATTTTGTATTTTTGTTGAATCTTAGTGTTTAATTTTTCAAATTTTTTAAGCGCGTTTGGAGCAAGATCACTTTTTTTTTGTTTTTTCGGTGACTTCAGGAGATATAATTTGAGGAAGCTCGCGGTCATGAGACAAAGGGTTGTCATAGGATGTTATTTTAGTCTTAACAGACTCCATTTCATAATTGTTGGGTGTGTCAGAACTTTCAGAAGCAACTCGTAGGTCACAGCTTGGAGTTTCAGATAAGTAAATATCAGTTAAAAGGTCCTCAGACATAGAAATTTGCACGAAAACGTTACTAAAATTTGGAATAATAGATTCGTTATCAGTTGTCGCCTGTGAAGGCTGTATATTTTCTGTTGCAGATTTATCGAACACATTTGGGGCCCAGTTGAGGCTGATATTTTGGGCAATGTCTTTCTCGTCTGTTGTAGCGTCAAAGTCATCGTTAAGTATACTCATTAATTGAGGTGCTTCTTTTAAAACAAGAGACTCTACAGAACATTTTTCGACAAATTCAGTTAAATCAGACATAGGGGACATAGGTGTGGCATTAATCATATTACAATGTGTAGTGTTTTTAAAATTAATTTTGAAATCATCAAGAACATCAACGGACTCTGTTTCGTAAATATATGGATTATTTGAATAATGCAAAATTGAGCCAGATCCCGAATTTGGATTTTCCAGAAAGCAGTGTTTTATCGGGCCGAGGCAGGTGCACAGTCCTCGCTCACAAAAACAACTTAACTGTCGGTGAAGAATTTCGTTTTGCACTTTTGATATTATTTGGTGTATTTGCATGGTTCCTACAATAGCCTTTAAGTTGCTTGGCACCAGAGTTTTAATATGATCAATTTCAGAGTTGTGTATATAAAACGGCTTTACTGACTTCATGCATGCTTTTAAATTGTTTAATGCATCAGTGGCATCGACAATATCGTGCCCATAATAAACACGCCTATCTAACGCTCTTTTTGTCGCACCCCCTATGCCATCGGCTACCCCTTTTCCATGCCCACTTTCTGAAAAAGACCAAGTCGTAAGTGAAAGTTTCAGCTTTGTGGTAAAGAAGTTAAGCAGGAAGATTTTTTTTTGTCGGTATTGGCTGGTCGGATCATCCGAAAAAAAGTGGATAACTGATAAATCTGGACATATTTGATTGGCTAACCTAATAATTGGAATAAGGTGTGTCCAAATGGCGTGGCGTTCATGGCAGTTGCTGTCTGACAATGTCACAAAAGATTGACATCGTGTGCTTGTATAAATCATACCCGTATGAAGGGTTATAGAATTTTTGGATCCACCGAAATGCAGTGACTGAATTTCTCCAGACAGCTTACAATCGTAGTTTTCCGAAAAATCAGTCAGAATTGCACATTCGTATGGTTTCAAATTTTCAACACACATTCTGTACTGACGTTGTTGCTCTTGGAAGTTAAAAAAATGCTTTTTGAATAAAGGCAATTGTTTTTCGTACTCACCGAGCAATTTTTGTACCGTTCCTGTTATTTTTACTTTTTTTGTTACATTGGCTGTT
The DNA here is from genome assembly GCA_905332915.2 of Hecatera dysodea. Taxonomy (NCBI): domain Eukaryota; kingdom Metazoa; phylum Arthropoda; class Insecta; order Lepidoptera; family Noctuidae; genus Hecatera; species Hecatera dysodea. The sequence goes on along the minus strand of HG995290.1, from coordinate 1,691,127 downwards.
AGGTCTTCATCATTTTTCTTGTAAGTTTTTTTTGCACGCTCCCATTGCCACTTCAGTGTTATTATTAGTTTCGATTTTTTTTTTATATTTACATTTATCACACACACCATACATACATTCAAATGACTTTATGTCACAAGAAGTCAGTTCCATAAGGTCTTTTGTACCTTTGAATGCAGCAGCAGGAATAGTATATTTTTTCAGAGCTGTTATTAAATATTCAAAATTACTATGTTTCACACAAAGATAAGTGTCTCGTGAAGCACGAGTCGGCGACAAGATATAAAATGGCCTGTACTTACAAAAAGTGGACAAACTACATTTTCCATCTTCGTTTTTGTATATTTGATACAGGTTATATAAACTGTCGGTTAGATACCGTATTTGCATCTTTTTCTTATATTTAGTTTTACACTCACGTTTGCCGGATGTAGATCTACTAATATCATCCCTGTTGTAAAAAACTTCCATTTCTTCTTTTATCTTCTTGCTTATATATTGGTTGTTGCTGCTAAATCTAATGCCACTTTTAAGTCCTAAACATTTCGATATCAGTGCCTTTGATCCTCTTTTTCCGAGAATAGTCTTGGACATTCCAATCGAACGTAGTATCTTTTTTTGTTTGTGCGATTTACACTCTTTATATTTCGCACCTAAAGAAATTTCTAGGAGTTCCTGTCTGGCTTTCAGCTTATCACTCTCTTCTGATTTAAGACTCATTTCTTTTTGATGTTTTTCTTTGGTTCGACTTAACGTTTTTCGTAAGTTTGCATTTACGGCTTTTAGTTTTTTTAATTGCTTTAAAACATTATTGTACTTATTAGCTAAATTTTTATATTTCTTTTTATAGTCAACCGTTCTTGAATTCTGACTTGTTGAAGGAACGGCTACTTGTACAGCTTGTTTTGCTCGATACTTTTTGATCGATACTCAGTTTTAACTTTACAGCCGTGTTTCGACCTACTTTGGGTTAAGCTATGCTTGCCAAGGTTGATTCGTGGATGAATTATCATCCCTTACATAATTATGTAGCGATGAAATTATTAAAATTTAACATACATAGAATTAAAAAAAATATGTTGACAAAAGTATCACATGAGGTCTTAATCACAATGACATTATATTTGTTTTCTTAAGAAACGTCTTATAATATATAGGTATATAATACATTTACGGAGGGAAATAATAACTACTCAAATAAAAAGCTTTCATGCACCTTCAACCTTTAATAAATTGAATGTAAATGTTATACCTACATAATAATTTTGTAAAGATTCCATTTTTAACGATTAAGTTGAGCAAAATTCGCATTCATCGGTTGGATAGTGATCGTAAATGCAAGAGCCGCAAAAAGTACACCAAATATATGGAGATTTCAATAAAAACTTCATATCATGTCTACTCATGGCTAAAGAGAAATGCATCAATCGTGAATCTGCAGCAGGCACTGTTTTTTTGCATACAAAACATTTTTTTGACAAAATGAAATGGGTTTTTTCCCAAGGCCATTGAAGTCCACCATCGTAGCATTTAATGAGATCATTAATAGATAAAACTTTGTCAATATCCACCAATATTCCCATTGTTACTGAATTTATAACAGGTACGCGTAGTTAATCTGAAAGGGAAAAATAATACTAAAAAAAAGAGTCGAAAAATAAAAACGAATATCCTGACTGCGTATAAAGTGAACTAAAGAAATGAAAAGAATATGACGTAGAATTAAAAGGTCATACGAAATATTGTGGACTCAGCAAATTCTTTCAGTCAGGTACCTAATAAAATGCAGCCGAAGGCCTCAAGATAATAAAAAAAATATGAAATATCAATACCATCACCTTGGTGGAGTTTCGCTAGCTAATTTAGTTGGAGCTTGTATATTAAACATTGTTCATCATCATTTCAATTCTTTTTTTCATGCACTTTGAACTCCCTCTCCTTCGATTTGTACGAAACGCTTCCCAAAATTAAAATTCCCCTCCCTATTAACTTCCATTCTCTTTTGACATTCTTCTTTCCTAAACTTATCCAAATCTTATTAAAATTTTTAAACGATAACGGCATTAATGTGTGGTCTGGTGGGTATTGTTTTTTTAATATGTAAATATCAATGTCTTTTTATGTTGTCATATTTTAAAAACTATGTTAACTAACAAAAAATTGTGTTGTCCTCTCAGACACTACACGTTAGATCTACCACAAAGTGCAAAGTCGACGGTCCACCTCACGGCGCGGCCGTCACCACATGACAGTGGCAGAATAGTCGACACCGGCTCAGTTGCCAAAGAAGAAAAAAAAACCATTGTTCATTAAATTAAATGTTTGAGATTACTATATTATTCGGCTACTTCCCGTTATGTCACATTCCCGATTGGACAACATGTCAAAAGTTTTAAAAACAACTGAACGCTAGTGGCGTTTGGTCAAGATTTTGATCTTCATACACCCATTCTCGTTTTGTCACCCTTTTTTTAAACTAGTTCTTTTTACGGTACAGTCAACTACAAAAGTTACCAAGTCCTTTTTGACGCTCTTTTTATCACCCGACTTTCCCAGGGGTGGGTATATTGTTTACTGACACAACTAACATTCATATGTAAAATCTTAAATTATATACGTTACTTGCATAGATATGTATCATGGCAATAGGTTTCATAGCCATATGCAGCTTTCATCTATTTACCTTTGAAAACCGATAGTCCTAACCTTACTGAGATTGAATCAAACTGCGGAAGTGCAAAAAATCCAAGTGGTCAAGATTTACAACTACCAGGAGACTAGAAAAATGTCAAAGTATTTTTAGAGCTGGAATATTATGGCCGCCGTCGCCAGGACTGGGGGGTGCTCTGCCGAGCTCGTCAAAGCGGGCACCCTCCGGCCTGACAACACGGGCATGCAAACCCTTGTGGTGAGCTGCCCCGTGACGGCGGCCAGAACTGTGTCGGAGGGCCGAAGGCTCTTGGTGGGATGGGTGTCTGCGCGGGTAAAACTGCTGGAACCCAGACCTCTGAGGTGCCACCACTGCCATGTGGGTAACCACACGGGAGCTATGTGCTCCTCGGAGGTCGACCGCAGCGGACTCTGTTTCCGCTGTGGTCAGACTGGTCATAAGGCTGGCTCGTGCGAGGCCACGCCGCACTGCGTTGCATGTGCGGCTGTTGGCAAGCCGGCCGAGCACTGGGCTGGGGGAAGGGCCTGCGCGCCATCCGCCCCGACCAGGGGCAAGAGGTCCGCCGCCGCCGCCGCCTCTGCCGCCGCCGCGGCTTCCGTCGCCGCCACTGCCGCTTCTGCTGCGGGTGCTGCGACTCCCAACACTCGGGAGGGTGCTGAGTTGGAGTGCCAGTAATGGTCCCATTTCGGCCCCCTCCAGAGACAAGTCGGCCGCTGTGCTATTGCGCAGTGGCTGATGCCTGGGGACGGTGAGCGTGGGTGGCTCGCCGTCCGATACCAGGTTGGGTCGACGACGCGTTGTGTTCCACGCGCGCCGCAAGGAGCCGTCAGCACCGAGAACGGGGCCCCATAGGGTCGGTGCCTGCTAGGGTTGCGGAATTTGTTCGAAAGAGTTACCGCGGCCCTGGAACGCATAGGGCACAAGAAGGATCACGGGTGGGTTTTAGTCAGTAAAAGTCTGTCCCTACCGTTCCACCCAGGGCGGGGGGGGGGGGTCATTTGATGATTTCCAATCCAAAAAAAAAAAAAAGAGCTGGAATATTATAGGCGGCAAAGGCTCACGAACTACCAGGATACCAGAATCATGAAGATATATTTCCGGGGCTTGAAGTACGAGTGTTAAAAACTCAAAAACTACCAGGATACTTTAGCTAGTAAGTAGATAAAACATGAACGGAGGCATTTCTTTTTGCTCCTGATTGTACTTTCCAAACAAAAGGTTGACCAAACGGGAAAGAATATAGGCATTCTCAAATGTTGACGAATCGGGAATGAATGTATGAAGATCAAAATCTTGACCAAACGCCACTTGTGTTCAGTTGTTTTTAAAACTTTTGACATGTTGTCCAATCGGGAATGTGACATAACGGGAAGTAGCCTATTATTCTACCTACAATAATGTAAGTCAAACTGCTTCGTAAATAAACCCAAAGTTAACGTTAAAATGACAAACGAAGGTCTATCATATAATATTAACAAAAACACGTAACTTCCATCTTAGTCGCAGTTGGTAAAAATTACACCACGTAAACTTATCTTTACGTGTCCGTTTCGTCACAAAAATTGTTCCGCTAATATGTCACGACACTAAATGGACGTGACGAATCCCACTTTACTAACAATAATGACGACAAAATTCAATATTCTTTTACACACTACTCATTACATGCGCAGATACATGTAGTATAATTTGCAAATAAAATAATGTTTTAAGAACTTACCGGTGTCCCGTTATAACTGTGACTATAGTGGACTTCTTAATTGCGACGTGACTCGAACGCACCTTTCGTCACCGACTACCGTGTCACGACTGCCAGATGGGTAAAAATAAATGGCTGATCTACCCTAATAATGTGACCGTGAATACAAAATAACTTCTTGTAGTAGTTTAGTACTACTGAAAGCAAATAAAAAGGCAGTGACTAAAGTGGAATGTCCACTTTGATGCCAATTTGATTATCACTTATTTCAAGAATTTGAATGTAATACAATAAGATTTGTTTATAAAATTAATGTTAAAATAAAACAAAAAAAAGCATTCTTTGAAAGCTTACAAAAAACGATGAAGTGTGCCTTAAAAAACCATGAATTTCGGTTAGTTAAAGTTACCAACAGGATTTGTGACACGCAAAAATGACCTGTTTTGTTCTTTATTTTTATTTTTTAATCAGTTAAATTATCAAAAATTTACTACGTTTAACGTTTATTTTTAAAGCTAATGAACTGTACTGCACATTAAAAAAAAAACCACATTCAATATGTCTTATGATGGTCTTGTAAATTGTATGTATATTGTTGTGACAGTACTTTTTCCGTATTGTCAATTTTTTGCGGAATGGCTTCATTACGTGTTTTTGTGCTTAGCGCTTTCACTACGTTCTCTCAACAAAATACAATTTATATTAAACTATTTCAGTTAATTATGTATAAGATCATTTTAAAAGCGATTATTGAAAATAGATTCGTGATATATGATGTGGGTAGACCATTAATTATAGGAACAACAACTGCAGTGAACTTATGTACCGGTAACAGCAAAGAGTATAATAATAATATGGGAGAAGAGAGCCCTCTTGTGCCATATTCAAGCATACGGATTTGAAACGCCATCTGAATTTCTTAACGGGAACTAAGGCTCTATGTGTGTGTGTACTGACGTATGAATGTAGGTATAGGTGTATAGGTGATCCTTCCACGTAGCCCGCGAAATTCTAATTTTCCTACTTTTTTTTTGCAAATTACAGTTTTACGTCATACGTTGATAAAATGCGATTTGCGAATATAGTGATGATACATTACTAAATTACAATCATTGATACGATTGTATAATGATTGTCATTAATTAAAAGAGTCATCATTATATTACGCATTACCAACATACGGTATAAACACAGCTATTTGCAACAAAAAAACATAAGAAAATTAATAATAAAAAAAAAAAACTTCGCAGGCTACATTGTGGGAATTACGATTAGAATTGGCAATTTCACAGTAAGGAATATTTTTTTCTTGGCAACAGGTCATTGCAGTTTGTAAAAATAAAACAATGCAAAGTATATTTTCAATCATATTTACGAGACCAAAACAACACATAACTGGAAAACATCTACCATTATGTTTCACAGAAAGGAGTTGTTTACCAAACTATTTTAAAAATTAACAAAATTGTTCCAAATTGCAATTGCCTAGCCTTTTCCAAAGCTTGTCGGGGTTGTCTTCCAGTATGAGCCAAACGAAAATAGGTCATTACTTTATGAAATTAAACAGAGAAAAAAACATTTTTACATTTTATTCTCATTAAAATACAACTTATTTTCTATTTTTATAATTTTTATGCTTGTTATAATAATTTTGGGCTGCAATTTTCGTTTCATCCTCACCATCATAAATTAATTTTCCAGCCAAAATTCTGTTGACTGAGCGACACCAACTGTAAATTATTACATTTAATGATACATTCAAAAAGAATTTCTTAAATGTATCATTATGAGCTGGACATTTATTTGGACAATCTAAAAACATATCCGCAAAAGAAATTATTGTACGTTTCACATGTTTTTTGGGTACATTTCTCTTTATACATGATGTAGCAATATTTTGAATTTCATAAAAGTAATTTTCAATTTCTTTGCTAGGATAGCAAAGCCATTTTTTGTTCTGGTATTCTTTAGCTTTAATGAAAATGTTATTAGGATTATTTTTGGTGTTCTCTAGTAAAGTGGTTTTACAAGTTTGACAACTTTTTACAACATTTTTTAAAAAAAATTTAAAACCCAACCACAGACATAATTGCTTTGACCAGCATCTGTCGTATTTGACTGGTCAAAGCAAATTTCACTATTAAAATGAATTACTCCACTTTCTTCAGGAACGTCAGGAGTAACACAATTCTCTCTTAAAAAAAAATCCAGTGTTTGGAGGCACTCATTTGAATCCTCTTCACAGTTTGCACCCCTTGAATGAGGAGAATTAAAATTATTTAATAAGAGAGCTTTGAATGCTCCTTCAAAAGCCACTGTATTAGGTGCATTATTCCTTGCCCCATAGCTCCTGATGTTCCCGAAAAAGTTTTCCACAGGGTCTTGGTTGAAATTCCGTGTCAACATTGCATCTAAACCGTATTTCCTAGACATTACCTTCCAAAGATTTTCCATGCCCTCTATAGTTTTAATAAGATTTGTCACAGATGGAATAGTCGTCTCAGTCAGACGGATTTTGTTCCCAGTTTTAATTTTTTTAATATATTTTACAGTTTGAAAAATTTTTTTAGCTTTTTGCCACAGGTCATGATGAGGCGAATTGCGTTTGACAGGCCCTTTATAAATTTTACCATTTGGTATGAACATACTGCTCACGTTTAGAGAGTCAAATATATTATCTATTAATAATGTCATATCGATTAATTGACGACAATCTTCGGGAAGATCCTTCCTTGCCGTTAAATGTTCTGTCACAACGGCAACACTGTGACTAAATATTTGTGTCGCCGATTTCACACGCATTTTATTAATTTTTTCGGGATTTACGTGTTCTTCTGTAATTTTATCAAGAAGACGTAACTCTCCATATGACTTGTCGGCAGCATACACCATTTGATAATATTCCCATTTAATAGTAGTAGTTTTTTTCACATTAGATGTGACATATGTCATATCTTTCGTCACCAGATTATTTCTTAGACCTTTTATTAAATGAGGAGTATCATACAAAGGGATTATACTGTGACCATTAACCCGGAACATTTCATAACGGCACTCTTTGCCTTGACGAAGATATGCAGCTTTTGTTTTATTAACCAATTCGGTTATAGCGCCAACATTAACAGGACTTTGGTCACATACCGTGTTAATAACGATGAGGCTATTGTTCCAATGCGTGCTGAACTATGGATTTTATTAAAACTTCCAATCCATGTTTTTTTAATCCAGTTGTGAAGTAGTAGACCAGGGTAGAAGCCTTTAAAAATAATAAAAAGTGAAATAAAATAATAGTAGGATAAAACCCATTAGAAAAGGAGGAGAATATTATAAAAATGAAAGGAAAAATAATTTACGGGCGATCTGAGGTCGGGAAGGGGGGGGGGGGGTGACGTTTTAAGGGTAAAAAACGGTTTATCTCGATTTCCGGCAAAACTAAAAGTCCTATGGAAAAAAGTTAAATGGCAAAGTTGTAGGTAATAAAAAGATCTAAAACTTTTGTATTTACACTTTTTTCACATAACCTCAAAATTTAGGAGAAAAATTCAAAAAACCAAGTTTTTGGTTTTTTATTTTTATCTTTTACAAAATTATTTTTTTTGTCACGAAATTTGGTGAAAACTTACCTTTTTATGTCCCAAATACGCTGTAATTTATTTGATTAGAAATATTTATTTTTTCGCCTTATTTTGAATTAATATCGAAAAAGCACCCTAATTTTCAATCAAAAATTCACCCGTCAAAATATCAGCTTTTTTCAAAAAGTTGGTATGCTTTCTGTTCGTTGAAATCTCTACTTTCCGATGGTGAAAAAAAATATATATGTTACTATAGCAAATCTTCTCAGAAAATGCAAAAAATCGAAAAAACTCGAATCGATTTTTTTTTAATTATTATATACAATTTTGGTCTATTTATTAAAATTTACACTTTAATTACTCGAAAAACGTAAGATTACATGTCACGTTGATAAAAAAAAACTGCAAATCAAAATATACTACTATAATTAACCAAGAAATAAGTTAATAAAAATTAATATTTAATTATGACATCTACAATATTTAGAGAAAGTTGTAGAATATTCTTTAAATTATATGCGTAGATGCCTATTTATAACTATTTTAAGATAACTTATATACCTGAATGACCTACGAAAAATTTTAGCCCATCAAAAGGTATTTCATAGAAAAGTGGGGAAGGGGCTAGGCGGGTCTGGGTCTTACTACATACATACCTACTATTTCGTAGCAGCTGTAACAACCGTTAGCCTAGCCAGTATTCGAAATACAGTACAGTATACAACATCGTTTATAAAAATACACGTGCACGCTGAGTTTTCCCTTCCCCACTTTTCTATGAAATACCTTTTGATGGGCTAAAATTTTTCGTAGGTCACTCAGGTATATAAGTTATCTTAAAATAGTTATAAATAGGCATCTACGCATATAATTTAAAGAAGATTCTACAACTTTCTCTAAATATTGTAGATGTCTTATTAAATATTAATTTTATTAACTTATTTCTTGGTTAATTATAGTAGTATATTTTGATTTGCAGTTTTTTTTTATCAACGTGACATGTAATCTTACGTTTTTCGAGTAATTAAAATGTAAATTTTAATAAATAGACCAAAATTGTATATAATAATTAAAAAAAAATCGATTCTAGTTTTTTCGATTTTTTGCATTTTCTGAGAAGATTTACTATAGTAACATATATATTTTTTTTCACCATCGGAAAGTAGAGATTTCAACGAACAGAAAGCATACCAACTTTTTGAAAAAAGCTGATATTTTGACGGGTGAATTTTTGATTGAAAATTAGGGTGCTTTTTCGATATTAATTCAAAATAAGGCGAAAAAATAAATATTTCTAATCAAATAAATTACAGCGTATTTGGGACATAAAAAGGTAAGTTTTCACCAAATTTCGTGACAAAAAAAATAATTTTGTAAAAGATAAAAATAAAAAACCAAAAACTTGGTTTTTTGAATTTTTCTCCTAAATTTTGAGGTTATGTGAAAAAAGTGTAAATACAAAAGTTTTAGATCTTTTTATTACCTACAACTTTGCCATTTGATTTTTTTCCATAGGACTTTTAGTTTTGCCGGAAATCGAGATAAACCGTTTTTTACCCTTAAAACCTCACCCCCCCCCCCTTTCCGACCTCAGATCGCCCGTAAATTATTTTTCCTTTCATTTTTATAATATTCTCCTCCTTTTCTAATGGGTTTTATCCTACTATTATTTTTTTTGGTTTTAAAAATTATCGACCCTGGACTATAGTACGGAATCGGTTGTTTGAAATTATTTTTCACACCTTTTACCATAAACACAAGGAAATGGTCAGCAAATGAGTTCTCTTGGTTTGATCCAAACCCTTCCAGTTCATCTTTATGTGCATTAAAAAGAATTTGTGGGGTAATTGACATTTCGTCGAACATGAGACTGCAGAGTCGATCTGGCACATCCTTCTCAGATACCACTTTCTTTATCTTTTCAAAGATAATAGGATTTATACCTGGTACTAATTTAATTTGGCTCAGCAATCGCTTCATAGCTTTCGCTGATGGTAATGCAAAATATTTGCATAACAACTTTTTGAATAGTGACAAGGACATCACTTTTTCTTCAATTGAGAACCGTCTCCCCTTGGATTTCTTTTTAGATTGTAGTTGCATGTGAACAAACAGTTTTGCTGGTTTTGTCATATTTTGAGTCACTTGTTGAAATGCAACTTTATTGGATAATTTTTCTGCATTAGCCAATCTTGCTTTGAACAACTGTCCTTTTTTGCGCAAACGACCAATTTCATTTACAAGATACTTCATTTTTTTCTGGAATGGTCTCATTTGTATACAATTGAACCGCACTCCAATACGTTCATGAGCATCTGAAACATACAAAAACACCACATTAATTATTTTCAGTCAATTAACGCTTTAATTTTTTTTTCTATAAAAATAAATGAATAAGTTATAATAAATAAATTACCTTTGGGTAATCGTTTCTGTGAAGGTCTGCTTATTACACTATAAGAATGCAGACTAATAAGAACACAGAATTTGTAGCAGCAGTGCAGTGAATTTTTTCTGAAAATATATACAATGCATGAATAATTTAATATGCAAGAGCATGCACCAATTTGATAAAATATAGACTAATAATTTATAATACCTGAAGTTGTAGGAGCAGGAACAGAGGTATTAGTGGAAGGATCACAAACACAGATAGCCTCTGACTGCTGAGTTGAAGTAGCAATTACATCTGAAATAATTACATACATGAGTTGGGATGGTGCTGATGCATTGATTTTTATTTTATTTTTTATTTTATTTTATTTTGGCATCAAACAGTCATATACAAACAATATAATTCTTTAAGACAATTGGTTCCTTACAATAGACCTATAGTGCCGACAATGTGATATGAGGATAGAAAAAAGTACAATAAACTCCTAATAAGGAAAGACGCGTTAGAAAATACATAATATTTTTTATATCAGAACATAAGTTCACTAAAACATATATATATAATAATTATAAGTTTGTAAAGAAAACAAAGTGATATAACAATTAAATTTAGGTGATATATCTACTTTTTAGCTTTAATTTGAGGCTATTAAGAGAAATGTTAAAAAGATCTACGTCTGTAAATTCTCTATTATAATTGTTAGTGGAACGGTATAAAAATGAGTTACGAGTGTATATTTTATTTAGTCGAGGGGGGACAAAAAGTGGTTTTGTTCGTGAGGGGCGTACGGGTAGGCGAGTGTGTGCTTTTAGTGATATTTTACCAAGCAATGGTGGAGAATCGGTCAACGAGTTTAAAATTTTGAACAGTTGAATAATGTCGAACATATTACGTCTGTTACGAAGACTTACCAGTTTATGCCTACGTAATGAATCTTCATATACAGCGTCGTAAGTATTATTGCGATAATTAAGTGATTTTAAAAACTTTTTTTGAACTCTTTCTATTCTATTTATATGCGTGTTAAAGCATGGGCTCCATACAGTGCTACAAAAGTCTAGAATAGAGCGGACAAACGAAAAATAAAGAATTTTTAGAGTCGTAACACTTTTAAAAGGTTTACTGATTCGCAAAATAAATCCTAGACTGCGAAATGCGGAACTGACTATGCGGTCTATGTGATGGGTAAATGTTAATTTGGAGTCCATAAGGAGACCTAAGTCTCTAATGGTGGAAACTCTTTTAAGAATTAAGCCATTTATAGAGTAGTCAAAATTGAATGGGTGAGTTTTCCGCGTATATGAAATTATAAGACATTTATCTATGTTGAGATACAGTTGATTTGTTGTACAGTAATTATGCAAGTTTAATAAATCACTTTGTAATTTAGAGCAATCTTCAACAGATTTAACCACTCTGAATATTTTCATATCATCAGCGTAAAGTAAGTGATTACTGTGGTTAAATATAGATCCTATATCATTAATGTAAAGGATGAAGAGTAAGGGTCCCAGATGGGAACCTTGGGGAACTCCAGACGGAACAGGGAGGAATTGGGATGAATAACCTTTGACACAGACCGCCTGACTTCGATTTTTTATATAAGATTGGATCCAACGCAGTAAGTTGCCGTGCACACCGGCCCTCGCTAGTTTTTCAATAAGCATATCATGGTTAATTTTGTCGAACGCCTTCGAAAAGTCGGTATACACGACATCTACCTGTAGATTTTGGTCCAAAGCTTGCACTAGAAATTCCGAAAAATTCAACATGTTACTATCTACGCTGCGATTTTTAAAGAAACCGTGCTGGTGCTGAGAAATGTGATTACGAAAAGCGAATGAAATTTGAGATGTTACTATTTTTTCTAATATTTTTCCCAGAACACATAATTTAGAGATCGGTCTATATTCGGTAACAATATCTTTTCTATTACTTTTGGGTATAGGAGTGATAATTGATTTTTTCCATTTACTAGGAAACACGCCAGTTTCAATAGACGTTCGAAATATTAAGGTTATTGGTTTTGCAAGAACCTCGGCGCACCTGTATATGAAAATTGGATGAAGGTCATCGGATCCAGCACCTTTTTTAATGTTAACCTTTTTTAATTCATTTAATACTTGTTCAAAAGTAAGGTTGATTGTGCCTATATCTACAGTAGAAGACGAGTTGTAGTTGTCAGGGTAGATTTGAGATGCGGGCGAAACAAAAACTGAGTTGAAATAGTGATTAAAAGCATCACAAATCTCCTCACCGGTAGAGAGTATTTTTCCTTTGTACATCATGTTTTCAGGGATGGTATTAGATGCATTTTTTGACTTAACAAATGACCAAAATGAATTAGAATCTTTTTTAATATTATCTTCAGAATACTTAATAAAATTTTGATAACAATCTTTAGACATTTTTTTAAATCTACACCGTAATAACGAGAAAGTGCGGTAATCGTGAAGGTTACCATATGTTTTCCATTTACGGTGAAACTTGCATTTTTCGTTGGATAACTTAATAAGTGGTTTTGTATACCAAGGTGGATATTTTTGACGCGAACTCAAATTGCAGGTTGGCACAAATTCGTCCACAATTTTTTCGAGAACACTATAGAAGTAATCAATCATGGTATCTACATGGGTCATACTAGAAAAAATAATCTCCCAATCCACAGATGCGAGGGCAGTTTTAATTGAGTCATAGTTTGCTTTATAATATTGTTTTTTCATTGTGGATGGGAGCTTGAGTGCGGAACAGTAGTTTAATTTTAAGTCAATTTCTAATGGATTGTGATGCAAATCTTGTGGTACAAATGGACGTTTGCATAGTGAGATAAGGCACAATTCATTACTAAAAATTAAATCTAATATTCTATTGTTATGGTTAAATTGATTATTGTATTGTAATAAGGATGAGAAATTCATGAAATCTGCGGTGAGGCTAGCTAATTTGTCACTGTTGGTGCATATGTCCATAGAATTTGAGTCGTAATTGCAAGACCAATTAGCATGGGATACATTAAAGTCTCCAAGTATTAGAAATTTATCATTATGGTTACGTAAAATAAATTCACTCACTCTGTCGTAAAAGGATGCTAGCAATAACTCATGACTAGTTCCATGCGGTATATATGTAGCTATCATGTGTAAGTAGTTAGAACCGACATTGTTTTGGTCCGTCAACGCATTCGTGCGCAGAGGCAGAGAGACCCATACCTCGTCCGACAGCGGTGACGTTAGCATGTCGCTGCGCTGCCGAGGACAAAGCTCGCGACGCACGGCAATCATAACACCTCCGCCGCGATCGTGGCCCGTCGCTTGGTTGTTACGATCACAGCGGTATAGTTCGTATCGGCTATCAACATATTCGCTACTGTGAAAGTTATCATTAAGCCAGGTCTCTGTGATACATATAACGTCAAAATTGTTCTGCAAAACTTCGGAAAGAAATATGTGTGACTTAGTACGTAAACCCCTCACGTTTTGATAGTAAATCGACAAGTTATTGTTATCGAATATTGATAATAATGACCGCTATGAATAAATAAGTTCCACTAACATTACATTTAAGGGTTTTAAGTCTTAATTTTGAACAGTAGTGAGTTTTATAAATGAATGCATATTCCTTCCTAATACCAGAACAATAAAGTATTTTACAGTAAAGTCCTACAAGTAATAATTTAGTACATAATAAACAAAGCATGCAGATATAATGAGTTTGAGCGGGTAGTCATTTTATTTTAGCTAAATCGGTATCACTAGACACACACATAATTTTGGACGTATCATTTTTACGTAGTAAGATTTTACACTCTGACAACCAAATATACTTATAGTCATTTTCTTTTGCGAGAAGACGGGCTTGCTTATATAATTGTTTATTCTGTGGAGTTAAGTGATCATTTATAAAAATGGGTTTCGCGGGCCCGTTCAATCCAGCATCAGCTGTAGTTAGACCGCGTCGCACGCGGACAGCTGCCAACATATCGTTTTTGCGTTTCCGTTGGGTGAACTTGACGATGATATTCGGGATAGAAGTAACACTGGAAGCTGACTCACCGACATGAACACTAGGACTGTTCGAATTAAAACGTCGAACTCGGTGGATATAATCGATGTCCGTTGTTGTAATGGGAAAATTAATCTTATTAGCTATGTTTTGTACGATATTTATTAAATTTTCACCTTTTGTGACGGGAATTCCAGCAATTTCAAGGTTATTGATTCTTCCCTGTTGTTCTTTGACACGTAGCTGAACTGATAAGTTTGCAACGGTCGCCTGAAGTGCTACAAGATCCTGTGATATTGTCTGTATTTTGCTATTGTTAGTAGTATTTGTAGACTTCAAGTCGTTAACATCCTTTTTAATGCATGTTTGTTCTATAGATAAATTATCAATTTTGCCATTTACCGTCTCCAAATCGTGTCTAAACCCATTTATGTCCTGACGTAATGCTTCCAAAGTGGTCATTATGTTTTGATTTTGAGTTTCAAGGGTGGATGTAATCGTCATCATGATTTTATTTTGAAATTCAAGTAATACTTCCGAGTGATCACAGTTACATTCTGGCTGTTTTCTCTTTCTAAACGTAACAGCAATGGATTCATCACGCAGCTTGGACAGGTCTGGTTGTGATCCTGAACTTACCATGGGTGGAGATCTTTGGACATTCATTATGCTGCTACAAACAATATCCAAGAAGTAGATATATCTTGAGCAAAGTTGGAGGTATCAGTGAATAAGTGATTGCGGTGTCGCCAAGCGGCGAGCGGGACGAAAAGATGGATGTCCCGTTCCCACGTATTACGAACGTTTACAATCACCACACGAGTTGACACGAGCGTTCACGATGTATGATTTGACAGTGACAAACAATTAGACTTCTCACTTGTGTAATGAATATATTCACAATGTAATTACTATTGATGATGCAAATTCAGTGCATTTGACACCACATGGACAGCACAAACACAAGTGAATGTAGGCACGTGCGTGCAGTGGTTTGAGTTAGGGTAGGCCAGAGTAAATGTCCAAATAAATTTTAAAAAATAACCACATTATTCAGGGTTGATTTTTAATGAAATGAGTTTTTTTTAAATAGCCTATTTAAAAAAAAAAACGCCACATTTCAACACTCAATAATGTGGTGTGTTATTTTTTGAACATTAATTTCTGGCATGCCCAACTCGCATGTCACTGAGTGAATGCACACCAAATGCAGTAATATTAAGGACATTTAACTAATATATATTTCATAAAACATACCTGAGCTGGAAGTTGAAGGAAGAGAAGTACTAGTGGTAGGGTGATTAAGACTAGCCTCAGATTGGCCAGCTGAAGCTGTTGTGCCATGACTTCCACCTGAAAGAATTATGAAATCATTTTATATAATGCTTTTTTATATACAGTTGAATCCGCTTATAATGACATCGAAGGGACGTGAAAAATATGTCAGACTAAGCGGACGTCATAAAAAGCGTCATCTTAGGAATTAAACAAAATCCCATCTTTTTAGTTATATCGTGTAATAATGAGAAACACAAAAAGAAAATGTTGATAGATATAGATCAATCAAAACAAAATGAGTCAGAAACAAATTAGAAGTCATGTCACTATAACCAAACATAAATTTCTGAAAAATAGGTCATAATAAGCGACTTGTCAATAAACAAAGTCATTATATCCGTACTTTTTTTAAAGAATTTAATATGAAAACCAAAATTAGCTCCGTTTTACTTCATACTAAGCGGTTGGTCAATATATGTAAGTCGCCACTTACATATATTGACCAAATTGAAATATAAATAAACCCAGTTTAATTTTATTATTTTCAATACCTATATAAATACAGTGAAATTCGTTTATTAGGACGCCTCCTAATAAACGAATTTCACTGTATTTATATAGGTATTGAAAATAATAAAATTAAACTGGGTTTATTTATAATTTATGGAATAACTAGCAGTGCCCTGCGGTTTTATCTGCGTAGCTCGTAGATAAAATATAGCCTATGTTACTCGAGGTGAATGTAGCTTTCTAATGGTGAATAATTTTTTAAATCGGCACAGTATTTTTTGAGTTTATTCATTACAAACATATACACACACACAAAAATACTAATCTTTCCTCTTGAGCCACAATTACATTTTAGTGTTAGTAAAATCTGACTTAAGCAGATCTTCTTGGTTTGTGTTTTTATTAAGTAATCTAGAATTCAACTCACCAGGCAAATAAAGGGTTGGCATTGCCAAAGCATTTAGACGCTGAAAGCAATTACAGTGTTCATCAGTGAAGTGAATATCACATATTCTTTTCTTCTTATATATCTCATAGTCTGTTAATGTTTCCAGATTGTATCCAACAAGATTAACCCAATCTTTGAAACGCTCAGGAAATTTGCCGGGATTCGGAAACGAATGCATCACTTTGCCTGAAACCAAAAGAAATAATGTTGTACTTTTTGTCTTTTAATCGCAATTTTGGGTCAGTGTGTCATCTTAGGTTGTCCATACTAAGGTTTCTTGTTTGAGATTGCGGGATGTGTTATGGCTGTTCATGGAGCTAGTATGAATATTGTTATAAAATGTAAGTGATGTAGAAAATCTAAAATAATTTACATTAGCAGGTGCTAGCCTCGGCAGCGGGGATTGATGGTCGGGCGGCGAACATACGATTCCGCGGTGTTTTATCGGTTAAAGAGGAATGAAGGATTTTCTCATGATATTATAGGTATATAGATTTCGGATTAAGCGGGCCGATTAAAAAAAAAGTACTTACCAGTGTCCTTACATCCAAAAGCGCAACGGTAAGGCATTGTATCTATTTTGATATAAACAAACAGCACAAAATAGCGTCTTTTCGCAAATAGGTATACCACAAAAGTAAAACAACAATTTTTACTTTTTCTTTTTTTCAAACAATGTAGTGTCTGAAATATATTGGTTTCAAGATATTAAACCACTATCAGGACGGAGAAACTCAACTCAACGTCGGAAGCAGATAAAACACTCAAAAACCAATAATCAAACACAAAATGGACAAACGAAACAAGCGCGGACGCAAGTTGCGGCAGCCATGTGTGATGTTGCCACCACACAATTAATTAAGACGTCCGTGACAAGGTTGCCATAATCGATAATAGTGGATATTTGATAAATTTTTGATGAAAAATATCACAATTATTTTCTATGAAAATACTATAAATTAAATTAGAGAACGTAATTAATCGGGTTCCTTATATGCACTAAACTTATACATACAGAGACATCTATCGTTAACTATGACTATTAGTTATCAAAGTTTCTTGGTTAAGAAATGTAGATCGCGACTCTTTCTTTACTGAAGTTGTGCTTATTCTAACTGTCTCCCCCCTGGGTAACAGTTATTTACATTTAGTTATGTTACGAAGAAATCAGGTATGTTATTATGTAAAATCGAGGAATTATCAGTCTATAGAAGCATTAATAAGGTAAGACTTAAATTTGATTAAGGATTTTACAAAGAATTTCTAATTGTAAGGGTTGTAACCTACATTCTATTTTATTTTTTTCTTCGCCTCTATAAACGTCAAAATGACCATTTCCGGTCATAAACTAACTGAACTAACTCACTAAAAATTCGGTAACACTATTCGTTCCAATTTCCGTTTTTCCGTTAACGGTCTTTTCTATTTCGTGACTTGTGATCAGTCAACTTAATTTCTCGTGAGAAATTTACTATAAGCACTTTTAAAAAACTTGGGAAAAAGGAAGAATGAAGACCCAGCCTACATCAAGAAGAAGATCCGAAAATCGGAAAAGAAGTTGGAGAAGATACCAATTCAACTAGATTCGGAAGATTTATCACCGCCATGTTCACCACGGACCCGATCTCAATCCCCTTTTTCTTCTGCACCGCTGCTTCCGGTTGCCCAACCAAACGGAGCACCGTCGCCACCTGCTCAAAATGACTTTGTACCAGAGCTTAACACAGGTCTGTAAAACATGAGACTCCCTATGTACTTATACCGATATGCCTTAACAATGTACTTTTACTTATGTAATAAGTACTTTATGAATGAGAAATGAATGATAACTTATTGGATATACCTCCTGCTAAAGCGTTACCCGTGCTATACAACAATAAATCAACCAACACTGCAGCAACCGTACCAATACCTTACGTTGTTGTAGGAGATGAAGCATTTGGGTTGTCTAGCCATGTCATGCGGCCATATGCTCGAGCTCTCAATTTGGACCATAAGAAAAAAATATTTAATTACAGATTAACAAGAGCTATTGAATCAACTTTTGGTATCATGACTAATAAATTTCGTATACTTCATCGTCCTTTAAACGTTTCAAAAGAGAACGCCCTTTGTTTTGTTAAAGCGATATGTATTCTGCATAATTTTATTAGATCTAAACAAGATGACAATTTTGTCGACGATGTTGTCATTACACCACGCCATATTCGGGACGTCGACTATGGGTTTGGGAACACCCAAAGAGATGCGTATACAATACGCGATAAATTCGCTGATTATTTCGTCACAGATGGTAAGGTGTCGTGGCAAGATCGCAGTATTTTTTGAGACGTCTTCCAGCCTCACTGTATGAAGTAAAGGCACACTTGTTCATCTATCCTTTACTTTAGGTATATTAGTGGACCAAACTAAACAGGGATGATAGGTATGGAACGCGACACAATAATCTATACTAATATTATAAAGCTGAAGAGTTTGTTTGTTTGGTTGTTTGTTTGTTTGTTTGTTTGTTTGTTTGAACGCGCTAATCTCAGGAACTACTGGTTCGAATTGAAAAATTATTTTTGGGTTGAATAGACCATTTATCGGGGAAGGCTTTAGGCTATATAACATCACGCTTAAGCCAATAGGAGCGGAGCAGCGATAAAGAATGTTTTAAAATCGGGGATTCCACGGGGACGAAGTCGCGGGCAGCAGCTAGTAATTAATATAATTCTAGCTTAATCTCAAGTAACCTTGTATAATAAGTATCAATACCTTCCCGTAGATTTATTATAATTACACATTGAAAACACAAATAGTATGTAAGTACTTACTTATCTCAAATATATTAGTAAAAAAATGTTTACCTGTTGTTTTTTTTTCCGCCTCGCTGAAATTTTCAAAATTTTCAAACAATTCTTTGCAAATTTCTACCCATGCCGCTGTACGGGCGTCTCGGTCTTTATACAGTTCATTCGCCTGGTCCCATATGGCAGGGTGACACTGCACTTCCACAATTACCCTCTCTGTATCGAAAGACATTGTCCTTGATTTTCTCCGAACGTGCGTGCGACCCGTATCACCTAGCGTTATAAACTGAACAAGCCCGTGCGTGTTCCCGCTGGCGGGGACCGCGCGTGCCCCCGCGACGGGTTCCGTCGCCCGGAGGCGGGCCCCGTTGCGTGGGTGCGGGGCGCGCCTCCCCGTGACGGACATCCGCGCTGGTCCCCGCGACGGAGCACTTTTGTATGAAACCGCGCGGTTGCCCGCTTAACGCAGTTTCAGGCCTAAGGGTGGAAGAACAGCATCTGGAGATACAACGACTAAATGCAAAAATCCTGCAGTCCTTTCGAGAGGAGTGCGGAAAGAGAAAGGGCCATGGATGAAAGGAGTGCAGAGAGAGACAGGATTTTAACTGAAGCTGTGGCTGCAGTGGGGAAAGTGCTGCAATCATTGGCAGAGGCTAAGAGTGAATGCTGAAATTCCTGCGCGATTGCGCATGTTGTGCAAAACACAACATGCAACAACTATTTTTGCAACTAAAATTGAGCACTGTGTATTAGCAAGCACCTAAATTGTCCTTTTAGGAGACCAATTGTTCTCTCTACTGAATTGCGAGCAGTTAAATGACGTTCATTGTAGAAAGCTTCTGGGGAATTATCTTCAGCACCACTAATTGGCGTGATAAGGTGAGCGCGCTGAGAATATCCTGAATCACCTGAAAAAAAAAGTATCAAATAATTTTGTAGTTTTTATAAGCACTTTAGGCTTATATTCTGAAGTAAGGGTAGGGAGGGATTAAGTAACCGAGCAAAAAAACTTCTTCACCAGCATTTGTTAATGCCTCTAAGAGTGGGCTTTTATTACACCATAGTTAAAAATGAAGCTATCATGAGTAGCTCCACCATATGTTGGATCCATATTTAAAATAATTAGATCTGCATCTGTAATCTGAAAAAAAAAAACATAAAAAAGAAATTCAGTAGACTAATTGAATAGGTACCTAATAGTAATAGATTACAACATTGAATCCCATTTTACCAATTGCACATTTCTGGTATGGTAACCTTTGCGGCAGTAGAAACGTTCTTCATTCTCTACTGGTTTTTTCAATGTCACCAGAGTACCATCGACACATCCAAGAGCTGCTGGAAAGCCAAACTTTTTGTAGAACTTGCAATTTAATGTAACCATTAACATTTATCTATCACAAAAATGTAAAAATCAAAGTTGTGTCACTTTAATTATAATATAAGTACCTACTAACCTTTCTTTTATAACATTTGTTTTTCTTGCATATTTTGAGGAAAGCTGTATATTTCTTTACTATTGCCGAATTATTAAGAGCTTTCACTACTTCATTTATACAACGAGATGCTGATGGTTGCGATAAATATTTCCTTATATTTACTTTTATCATTTTCTATTAACTATCATTAGCCAAGAATGACAAGGTGCGTCTGTGAAACAGTAAAAAAATTAAGTAATCTATACCCCATTCGCGATAGCATTCGACATAAGAGGTTCATAGAAGCAGGAGTGCACAACATTTATTTTTCGAGATAAATTCTAACAATGTTATATGATAAATTCAAAAAATAATAGTTACAATATAAAAATTTTACATTAACTATTCAGATAAATTTGGTTACCTTACTCAAAAAATTTCATTTTTTTTTATAATGATATATCAACAACCTTTTTTTTCTCTTTACCAAACAAATGAAGTGTACACAATACAAGGCAGCAAGATAATTCTTTAACATCCATAGCAATAACTAATATTATAAATTCTAACAATGTTATATGATAAATTCAAAAAATAATAGTTACAATATAAAAATTTTACATTAACTATTCAGATAAATTTGGTTACCTTACTCAAAAAATTTCATTTTTTTTTATAATGATATATCAACAACCTTTTTTTTCTCTTTACCAAACAAATGAAGTGTACACAATACAAGGCAGCAAGATAATTCTTTAACATCCATAGCAATAACTAATATTATAAACCGTTTACATTTAAAATAAAGACTGGTGTAACAGTAAGTTTTCTACATACAAATGAATTGTACACAATACAAGGCAATACCTACTTATCAAGGTTGATTTGACATTCATAGAAATAACTGATATTATAAACCATTTACAATTAAAATGAAGACTGGTGTAACAATAAGTTTTCTACTTGAACACAGTGCACTTTTCTACGGAATGCAGTGGCGTTTGCTTCGATCTCTTTTTCTTTGGAGACATTTTGATTTTCTCATGGTCAACCTTGGGACCACGTTCTCGTCGACGTTGGCTCTGGGCAACTTCAGAGGCTCTGAAACTGACGTGTGGGCTACAACGTGAACGCTTTGAGTCAGAGCTTTCATGTTGTAACCCACTTGGACCTGAACCGGTATCGTCCATAATTCAACAAAACCAAAACAAAACTAAAAAGTAACTACTCAAAGATGATATTAATAACGATAACAAAATAACAACAAAAACGCGCGGAATGCGATAGGGCCGCCTATTGTACATGTATTTTAGTTTTTAGTTTTCTTTTGCTGTGTTATCCCGGGTACAATAATAAGTATATAATAAATAAATAAATAATAAAAACAATAACAACTAAATAACGAAAATCGGCGAACCAATAAGAGAACATGTAAGATTTACAAGTATCCACAAGTGAATAGGAATGTTGCTGAGTAAAAAATATGTGATTATATTTAGTCCGTCAATTAGATTATAGAAAAATATTGGACTCGTATTTTTTCCTTTATCAAATCTATAAAAACTGACGAAGATAAAAAGCATCAAAGATCAGGAGTGAGAGCGTGTGACGCACGGCCCGGTGAAAATTGTAGCGAGTAGTGACGTCACGCGAGTAATTTTTTGTTTATGTGAAAAAAGAAAAAATACGTGTCCAATATTTACTATTTTGATGAAACACATGTCCTATTACTTACGGCTGCATCACACATGGCGGAGCAATGGATGCAGGCATCAAACTCGTTGGCGTGGGACAGGGGTGCGGCGTATTCGGCCTATTTAAATAAAGTTTTTGTTTTTACAAATAGGAAATCTAACTACCATTACTCAAAAGAAATATTTCGATGAAAACAGTTACTTACGTAAAGGCAGGTGAAGCACGCGATGTTGTAGGAGGCTGGCCCAAAGGATTTTTTTCCCCCTCGTGGGTATATAACCCGAAGATTGTAGGTGGCGGCTCATCATACTAAAATCAAAGAAATAAAATAACATGATCAAATTGTTACATGCGATTCGAGACCATGGATCCCTTCCCAATATAAAATGTACACCCAAAAACACTTGCAATATCCACACCAAATTGAACCACATATAGGTACTACTTATCTTTATCTATGAATAGAAATGGTATCCATTCAGCTTGTTAGAAGACCAAAAATAATATATTACAAATGACAAAATATGTAAAAATCATCAAAAGAAACTTTCAAGTTCTAGGCCATCTGTGTGAAGCCGCATACAACAATTTATTTATGAAAGATAAAGATTTACCTCATCGAGGTACTCCGGCTCATATGTTACCGCCTCCTGCTCCTCGGGTTCGGGTTTCAGGACCAAAACATCTTCATATACATGTGTCTGTCGGTGTCTTCAAGGTCGCTATCTTCCCGGAGAAGCTCGTCAAAATTCTCCGCTGCGTTCTCACGACCAGCATTCCAGGATCGGCTGGCCATCGCGGAATCTATCAGAAAAGGATATGCAATAAGTACAAAAAAAAGTAACTTATAAAATAAGACAAGGGATATATAAATTTATCTAAATTCAAAATACACTACAGTAATGAAACTATATAAAATACTAAGAAAAAGTACTTTTACTTTCATATAAAAAAAAAACGATCTTATCGATAACTTTTATCGACATGACCTACGGCCTAGGGCCATTTTGAAGTTTGACAGTTCACGATTCAAATAAAATTTCGTTACTTTTGTGTTTTTACTTTGTGTTACTGTTTGTGTAAGAGTAACACAAAGTAATTTTACGTTAATTAACGAAATCACAGAATCAAGAGCCTATAACAACTAGAAGCCTATAATTGAGTGTGCAATGTTGGATAATGTTAACTGTACCATTTTTTATTTCTGCATGTTTTTTTATTATTTTGTAACACGCCTTAGTGATCCTTAAATTAAATAAATAGAAGTGCTTTTAAAATTAAAATTAATAACGACCTGGTCTAATACTTTTGTATACCAAATTTTCTACGGCAGCGTAATCTTTTACAAATTTGTGATCAATTTGTATACACTCATAAGGATTTGACGCCCGTGCACGCTTTGATAAAGTGACATAGTCACTAGGTAAGTGAATTTCATTGTTTTTAATTTGGCGTTCAATAGCACTGTGTACCGAAACACTCCATTTGAGTGTGGCCCGGTTCTAAATTTTTTTGTATTATAGTTATATTATGTTTATTGCTTAAGTACAGAAGTGCGTTTGATAGTAAAGCATTACAATTTTGGTATGTGCAACCATCTGAAAAAATGTATAATAGGCAATTTTAAGTTTACGCAATGTTTTCTTCTAAGTAGTTAATTATAAAGGATACAAAATTATTAGAGGTCAGATCAGCTGCTGTCTCGTCAAACCAATAACATGTACAGTGTTTATTTACCACATTATACATGGTGAAGTTATGTACAGTTAGTTTCGTTTTGAAATATAATGAGCTTGCATTTAGGAATGGACAAACTTTGACAGCTTCAAGATCCATTGTCAATAATATTAATCCACCTAAAGCGGCTTTCTTTTTGTCATTTTATCACGGGCATGGTTTGGAGGGTGGTAATCATTCTCTCTACTCGCATTTGTTTGAACTACATTATCTGTATCATCAACTGTAAAGCTTAACAAAATCGAAGGACTATCACGATCACTCACGGCAACATAATTCTGATCTGTTAACAGAGGATCAGACTGAACCTTTCTAAGGCTTTTAATTGTATTACTGTCTTTTGTGAGATACGAAAGCGACCAGGATCTGACAAGGCTGTACGAGCGAACGCACGGCAAATTTGAAATACAATTAATCAAGTTTATGTCATAATTAGTAGCCTGAAGGTAATTTGACTCCAGCACACGCGACACTTCGACATCGAGCTCATGGCGGCTAGGTTTGAGAGTATTAGATGTAGAAGCTGCAGGGTCTAGATCACTTAACTGTTTTAAACTTGACAGGTTATCATCGTGGTCAAGGTAACTGGGGCCAGGATCATTAGAAATGTTTTTATGACTATCCAAACTCAGCAAGCAGCAGTCTGACCAATCAGAATTATCATGCTCGGGGAGCTAAAACAATAATAACAGAAAGTACTTAATATCACGCCTTTTAAAATTTTAGAACATGTAGTAACGAATTAATGGAACATTGTGTGATCAACCCTATCTGACCC
Source organism: Hecatera dysodea (assembly GCA_905332915.2). Classification (NCBI taxonomy): domain Eukaryota; kingdom Metazoa; phylum Arthropoda; class Insecta; order Lepidoptera; family Noctuidae; genus Hecatera; species Hecatera dysodea. The sequence goes on along the minus strand of HG995290.1, from coordinate 1,666,129 downwards.
CAAGGGCTGTTGTTTAAGAGTAATAAGGCTAAACTGAAAAAATAGGCAAAGAAAATTCGAAACTAAACCCTATATGTCTGACCAGTATTGAAATAAAAGGAGAACTTACAAGCTGATGATTGTTTCCAAAAATTTCTTCGTATTCCTATATATATGTGTCTCAAATTGGTAACACTTGTAATATTGAGATTTTCCAAAATCTTTCTTCCCCGCAAGCCCTCTATGGATACCCTAGCCGTATGACATGTGGCCCCATCCTGTTGAAACCACATCCTCGAGGTATTGCCTTGAAGTTCTTGCAAAGCTGGCACTAAAAAGTCTGTTATCATGTTGCAATAATTGTTAGCTGTAACCGTCATCGCTTGCCCTCTTTCGTCCTCAAAAAAGTATGGCCAAATAATACCGGTTGACGTTATCCCAGCCCACACGACAAGCTTAAGGCTGTGAAGTGGACGTTCATGCAAGCGTCGGGGATTAGTCTCGAACCAGAACCGACAATTTTGCTTGTTCACATGGCCATTAAGGTGAAAATTAGCCTCATCACTAAAAATCACGTTGTTGAAATTGTTGAACCGCTCGAGCATCAAATTGACAAAGTTAAGTCGGTTATTGGCATCATTGGGTTTTAATTCTTGGACTATCTGAATCTTATAAGCCTTCAAATGCAGATCACGTTTCAAAATTCGTCGCAAAGTTGTTCTTTTGACGTCCAAAGAGTGACTTCTCTTACGTCTTGACTGTTGCGGATTTCGCTGAACTGACACACGAACACGCTCCACAATGTCGGCTGATCTTGCAGAAACTGGGCGACCACGAGCCGTAATTGGTACTGTTGAGCCGGTTGTTTCAAACATTCTGATCCATTTTCGTAACACATTGGCGCTTGGAACTTCAATTAAATCGCGTAAACCGTGTTCATGCCGATACAAACGTCGTGCAGTAATCACTGATTTATTGTTTTCGTAATACGCTCGGACACAAAATGCACGCTGCACTCCCGTGTACGGCTCCATGGCGACTAAATTTCCAGGAAGCGGCGCAGCGAACAACATATCCCCCCGCCACCCCGCGCCGCGCGTTACCGAGAAATTGAAGATTTAAATCGCCAACACTGATATGGCCCACCCTGTATAATCATAATTAAATTTATACTTGTAGGCTTACTATTTTCGTAAATATGCTAAAATTATAATTTCTATCTAGATTATTTTAGAACAATACTACTTAAACCACCTCCAAAAAATAACTATATGAAAATACTAGCTTCTACTTTACCGATTTTTAAACTCTCAGCCCGATCGGTTTAAAATTGACAAAGTTTCATACACACTTTTATCCCCTATTTTATCCCCTTGGGGGTAGAATTAATCAAAATCCTTTCTTAGCGGATGCCTACGTCATAACATCTACCTGCATGCCAAAATTCAGCCCGATCCGTTCAGTGGTTTGGGCTGTACGTTGATAGATCACTAAGTCAGTCAGTCAGTCACTTTTGAGTTATATATATTTAGATTTCTGTTGCACTAGACCAGTATTTTAAAAAGATCACAATCAATTTTAATCCTAATCGAAATGTCAGTTCCAAAATAATTCTGTTCTATCCGCTTATCTATACTAATATTATAAAGCTGAAGAGTTTGTTTGTTTGTTTGTTTGTTTGTTTGTTTGAACGCGCTAATCTCAGGAACTACTGGTTCGAATTGAAAAATTCTTTTTGGGTTGAATATACCATTTATCGAGGAAGGCTTTAGGCTATATATCATCACGCTTAAGCCAATAGGAGCGGAGCAGCGATAAAGAATGTTTTAAAATCGGGGATTCCACGGGGACGAAGTCGCGGGCAGCAGCTAGTCGCATGATATGAATCGTAGATTAATATTTTTCAATGGCGCAAAATCTCTAGAAGGTGGCCAACTGTCACAGAACCTTCTATTAGTCCGAGCTGTGCCTCTTGTATGAACTCATCATTTTATACAAAACCCATGCTGTTCGGGATAATCGCGACATATGAAGTGTTTTTTCTGACTTTTTTTTTTAATCCTGCACTGTCTACACCAACGTCGTAATTTTTACTAGTCGTGCCATTATTTTTACGAGAACATTGTTGAAGAATTACGTGCACTTGATATTTTGGAACTGAACCACGCATTGTGTCTTCTAAATCAGTATTTAACAATTTTATTATGATTTCAAGACTATAATCATACAGTTTTTCGAAAAAATATTATGCAGCGAGTACGAATTACATAACATTTGCTGAAACACGTGCACCCCTAACTTCTTGTGCCACCGTATGGTCTTGTGCTCACATGAGTAGTATGCCACCAGTTGATCCTGGTGATCTATACCACCCATGTATCTATTTTATTTTACTATAACTTCAGGTTTGTAAACCGTTTCGCCGCGTTGATTCGTAACGCTAGTCATGTCAGATCCATATTGTGATGAAATCTTTAGAACGTTCCGCCGGTCTTTCCATTCAAACAAACTTTATCATGTCGCTTTCCAGCCAAGTCTGTCTTAGTTATTATTCTATCTATTCCGTCCAATGTTTCTCCCACAATAGTGAAGGCGTAATACTTAATTAATAGCAATTAAAATAAGTATTCTCAATTGATTGATAAAAAAAAAATAATAACAATATGTAATAAACATTTTAAGTCACTTACTTGTCAAATCGGCGTCAAAAACAATACACCCACTCACAATGCTTGTTTGTGTCGAACTAAATAAAATGGCGTCTACCAGTGTTGCCAACCAGAGATTGTTAAGGTGAGAGCTCTAGCTCTCTCTCACTCTCTCACTCTACAATTGCCAGTTCACAATCGAATAGTATGTGTCATTACCGCGAACTCAACTTATATTACCATACTAGCCGAGGCTGAGCTGCAAATTTGCAAAACAAATGTCAAAATTTGAATGTTGCGGAATCCCTTAAAAGATTTCGAAGAATTAAGTTTCTTAAAGATTAATATTAAAGTTATAACGGTATTTATAAATTTAACAGTGAAATAACAGAATTTATTCGATAATAACTTAATGTTTAGCATCAAGAATATTATAGAGATAATATTATTTCTAAATTTATTTTAAGAGATAGCCGAAAGAAACGAAACGACCCGTTCTCCGTTTTATAGAACTGGTTCTTTCAAGGACCTTCAGAACCGGGATTTCCCGGTTCTTCTGGAACTGGGAATAACCGGTTCCGATGCCCTATTTGGGAGCAAGCACAGCTGAAAGTGAGATTATTTGTCAGTGACTCGTACCTCTCTGCATTATATGTTACCAGATACAACAACTCATTAGACTCCTGCAAGCGCTTGCTCAGATATAGTTGAGAAGCCTCATATTTACTAAAGATATCTTTTATAGTTTGTTCCCTGACAAATAGTTCTTCCTGAAGGCGCTGAGTGTTGTTGTCATACATAAGTTTACTTAAATCTAATTCTTGACTACTATTTTTAACTCCAACATTAAATGTATATTTTTGCCTCAGTTTTCAATTTAATTTGTTGAATTTTTGTGTTTTTATGATTTATGTATTTTCCTAGTAAATCTATTAATTTTAATATATTTTTTAATTTTATTATGGCCATTTCATAAATTGCATTGGTAATGGTATCATTAGTTAAGTCTATTGTAACAATTGGTTTTACACAAATTGGACCAGGCCCGCTACCAACCAACTCGTCATAAAGGCTGCTGGTCTTCGCAGATTCTTCACTGGTTTTAAGTGCTTCCAGGTGTGTAATAGTGTTGTGAGCCCTGCTTAACTCTGATTCCAGCTCAGATATGCGTCTTAAAGCCAGTTCATGTGTGTCGCTACAATGCTGGAAATTTGACAAAAGTTAACGGAGCTGTTGATGCTTGTCCATAATGTCCATAGGCTGACTGTGTAGTTCAGCCAACTGGTTAACTCCGTATTCTTGTTATTGATAAGCTTTATTTCCACCTCACTATCATCCCTTTCCTGTAGCAGCTTATTGCACTGATCCTTAAAATATTCTAACTCTTTCAACGTAGCCCTAAGATTTTCCTCCAAGTATGCAGCTCTACGAGCCAACATGATGATAGTTCAAGCCCAGAGGTATCAAATTAGTATCTCTACTAAACAATTACACAGCATCTTTACAGTCTATATTTAAATAAAATGAAATTAGTAATTCATTTTTTATCAAATTTAGAGACGCTTTGTTTCTTTCGTCTCGCCATTTGCTATTCATCACAGAAAAAACTCTCTGTGGATGCTGACTTGGCGAGAATAGACAGTAAAAATGAGTAAAAATGAAATTACTTTATACAAGTTTAAAAAATAGGGAAGACTGTCAAAGTGGCGCCGTATACGATTGTTCCAAAATGTCTGTCAAATTGTATAGCATTATTTAGAAGTTGATAAAAATATCGTAAAAATGACTAAGTGTTGTGTTATTGCGTGTAAAAACGTAGGCATTCACAAATTCCCAATAAATCCTAGTACAAGAAGACAATGGACAGCTGCCGTAAGGATCAAAGGTTTAGAGCCTACTAGAACGACGAGGTAGTGTCGAGATCATTTTCATGAAAATGGTTACCAAACATTAAGTGTGACTACTACAGGTGATTGTTGTAAACGATAGTTCTTTTATCTAAAATCTATTGAAGTCTGTATAGACACCTAACTTGATAACATTACATATTGGCTTCAAATATTTATGATTGTTCATCTTGTTTTAAGGTTTGCTTTGTGCATACAATTATTCAAAGAAAGATGCAGTACCGAGTGACTTTTCATTGAACCAGAAAAGAATATCAGCCAGTTTTCGTGCAAGAGACGAAAGACTTGCAAAAAGAAACATTAAAAACTTTTTACAAAAAAATACAACCGACTTTTACACAAAAAATCAAAAAAGTGCAAAATAACTTTAATTTCGGAACTCGGTGTTTGTGGTTGCTTTTTAGTTTTTTAACCGACTTCTAAAAAAGGAGGAGGTTCTCAATTCGGATGTTTGTATTTTTTTTTTTTTTTATGTTTGTTCGCGCATAACTCCGTCGCTTGCCAACCGATTTGAAAAATTCTTTTTTTGTTGGAAAGGGTATACTTTCCAAATGGTCCCATGAAAATTTTATCGAAATCGAACAAGCGGTTTTTGAAAAATCAACAAAAATCTAAAAAATATATCTACATTGTCTACATTGACGACCTTTTAGTTTACTCTGCATTGGAGCAGTGCATTTTCTTTACACCAAGTAATTGGTTCGTTTAGGTGGGGGAGGGGAGGGGGTGTAGGTACAGTCTGTTGTCAACATTATCTGACCCACCCTAAAAACAAACGCATTTGGACTTTCTATCTATAACATTAAGGTTTATTCAATGCAATGAGCTTATCAGACAAGTGCTCGAGGAATCGATGAACAAATACAATAATAATACAAACACGCAAATTTAATCTTTATACCATTGTCATTAGGTTATATTTTATAACTACTTGTTATAACATAATTAGTCTAATAGCTTATTTTAAAAGAAGTAGTTATCTTATTCTGGTCTCGTGGTCTATGCATATGACTGTGAGAAACAAGTTGTAAGATCAAATCCCGCGGCAAAGACGTCGTTTTGCTTTTCAATTTAAAATTTATGCCAAAACTATTATTCTTATAATAATGTAAAGAACTATAGACGTATATAAACTTTCTGGAATGTAATATTTTTGCATAACTTGTAACATGTGGGTAGTTCAACAATAAATACTCGGATTCATTTTAAAACTGGTATTCAATATTATGCTACTGAGGGTATGCAATGACTTCGCGTAAACATATTTTACCTTGCTTTAAAATTGCAAAAACAACGGCTCTTTACAATCTGTTATTTTCTATTGTATAGCTAGTTTTTTATTATCATGTCTTAATGGAGTGGTTACTTATTTAAAATACAAAATAATCTATTTGCACGAGAGGAGAAGGATGGTTGCTTGTGCAGTGCAAGAATAAACTTTATGAAAGTATACTATATGGGTCAAATTCTTCAGAATATTGTGTCTAGCATTACAACAACGTTCTAATTTCAATACGACATATAAGAAGTGAGTTGGTCTTGTGGTCACTAGGATAGTGCTGAGTTCATTGTTGTAATACGTTCGAAACCAAGTTTGACCTAGACGTGGCTTATTGCTCAGCTGTTTTTTATTTTATTTTATTACACTTGTTTAATGGACGACGTAGGGTCTTATCATTTTAAAAGGGTAGTTTGTATAGAAATAAAACTAAAGAAAATTGCAAGTTAAAAATGTTTATCATTTCATTAAAAGACTTAGGTAAGATAAAGTAAGTAAATGCTCATATATTTCCAAATTAATATACATTTTATATTAGTATGCCATAATGAAATCTAACAATTTATAAATATTTAAAAAGGCATGCTTATGCTTAAAATTTTGTTTTCGAGAAAATGAATTCATCCGTGAAATGCTTTAACTACAGATTTATAGCTGCCTATATGTAGTGAATAAACATGTTATTTAAATAGAAACAAGCTATTGATAACAATAACATCACCACATAATCTGCAACATTTTAATTGTTTAACAGTCAATCCATTGAGCATTTACTTACATGGTGTGTTTAAAATCCCTACTAGATTAATTAGTAGCGGAGTGGCGCACCGTCCCCTGCTATAACTTGCTGTAAGCGGCTACGCATACCGCGCACCATATTCCAACACAAATCTTTGCCTCTCATGTGCTCCCAAGTCGACGTCACGATCTCAACCAAGTTGTGTTTGTTTCGCACTTCAGTTGTGTCCCAATTTAAAACCATTTGACCCCATAGATTTTCTATAGGGTTCAAATCAGGACTTTTAGATGGCCAATTAATAACTGTCACACCTTCTTGAGTAGCTAACCAATCCTGCACAATGCCTGCACGGTGAATGGAGCAGTTATCGTGCACGAAATAAATGTGCGATGTTGGATAGGCAATTCGCACAGTCGGCAGCATGACATCACGCAGAATCTCCAAATACAAATGACTATTAAACCTTCCACCTACTTCCACCAATTCACCAGGGCCCATAGACGACATCCAGCCCCAGTAGCCCAAGGTTATTCTACCACTGGTTCTACAAGGTAGCAAGCACTTCTCATTGTAGCGTTCTCCTTTCCGTCTCCATAAGATTTTACGTCCATCTTTATCTGATTTAAATGATTTTTCATCAGTGAAGATCACAACATTTTCTTCCCAATTAAAATTTAAATATTCCTGGGCAAAACGGACCCTTTCTTCGCGATGAGCAGGTGTCAATGCAATTTTCTGTGCCGGCTTATAATTCTTTATCCCAGCAGCGTGTAAATGCCTTCTCACTGTTTCGACTGAAATGTTGTGATTTATTGCGGATACACGAACGGGCAAAAATGGATTTTCAATATGGCTAGAAACAATGGCCCGGTGGCGTTCGAATTCGGGACTATACTTGATGGCTTTTGCTCCTGGACGAATCCGCTGAATATTTCCATTGTCTCCATAACGTCTTAGCCATAGTCTGACCGTATTTCTCTAAAACAAAAAATAAACATGTTTGGAACCGTGTATGTAACTTGTAAGGAATGAAAAAAATAAAATACAATGGTAAAATAACCAATTACACGTTAATTAATAATACAAAACACTTACTGCAATATTAAGTCGACGACTAATTTCTCTAATTCCAACATGCTGCTCATGTAAAAATATGATTTTGTGTTTGGTATAGTCATTAAGTTGCGACTTGCTACTTAACGAGTTATGAGAAACGATTTACAAATGTGCGTGCGCGGTCACTGCTAATAGGCGTAGTGTAACTTTTGTCACTTGATGAATTTACTATCTACCTCACGAAGCAAATATATTTTACTTAGTATCCAACCAAATTCTTGTATAAATTCTGTGAACTTGAAAGTTTTTTATTATACCCACCTGTTTACAAGATAAGTTATTGAGCGTAAATTATATTGGTCGTTCTTTAATAATGCAAGCAATAGTGTAGAAATGATAACAAATTAAAAAAGATACTTATAACAGGTGAAACGCGTTTTCGAACCAATTTGGTTTTGGTCGCCAATCCAGCGTCAAACCGCTAAGCCACGAGAACTTGTTGCTAATGTGCGAAATAAAAGATTCCGTTGTAATTATATATTGTGACTTGGAAGATTTTCAACTTTAATGTCAACGAGATAATGATTAAAATAGCTTAACGCTTACCTTAACGTTACGTGTTAAAGATCAAATTTGCGTCCTCGCGCACTCGTCTAATAAGCTCATATAAATTGAATAAACTTTAATGTCACAGGCAGAGGGTCCAAATTCGTTTGTTTTTAGGGTGGGTCAGATAATGTTGACAACAGACTGTACCACTAAAAAGTGAAAAATAAAAAAACTTTTTACAAAAAAATACAACCGACTTCGTTGTCGCCGAGTCGGTTGTTGAACACCGACTTCCGAAATTAAAGTTATTTTGCACTTTTTTGATTTTTTGTGTAAAAGTCGGTTGTATTTTTTTGTAAAAAGTTTTTATTTTTCACTTTTTAGCGGTCCCTGCATCCTCTCTCCTCACCCCACCTAAACGAACCAATCACATTGGTGTAAAAAAAACGTACTGCTCCTTTGCAGAGTAAACTAAGAGGTCGTCAATGTAGATAATGTAGATATTTTTTTAAGATTTTTCGAAAACCGCTTGGTCGATTTCGATAAAATTTTCATGGGACCATTTGGGAAGTATACCCTTTCCAACAAAAAAAAAGAATTTTTCAAATCGGTTGACAAACGACGGAGTTATGCGCGAACAAACATAAAAAAAAAAATACAAGCATCCGAATTGAGAACCTCCTCCTTTTTTAGAAGTCGGTTAAAAATAATCTTTTTCAACACCTTGCAAGTAAACACCTACAGACCCACAACGAGAATAAGAAATTTCTTCTCTTGATACACTGGTTGATTGTGGTGACAAGGTCAATCATAAAAACACCAAAAGGTCAGTTGCTACTCAGACTGCCATTTTGCTATCTCTTTTTGCAGCAGACATTTTACTTAGTGATGATGAGTCAGTAAAGTTTTATACTGGATTAGAAAATTATGAAAAATTTCAATTTGTTTTGTCATCATTACTGCCTATGTCAAATCATCTGAAAAACAGGTGGTGTGGGGTCAGTGGAGTAGAAACTCCACTGACCCCACACCACCTGTTTTTCATGATCAGGACTTGCTCTTCGGAGTTTAATCAGAAGATTAAACTCCGAAGAGCAAGTCCTGATCATGAACTATCAAAAATGTTTGGTATTCAGTAAGACAAAAGTGTCGATTATATTTATAAAATGGGTCAACTTTGTCAATGATAGACATTGGCCTCAAAGAGAACTTGTTAATTTAAACATGCCAGCAGAATACAAAAAAAAAACCAACAAGAGTGATCATAGACAGCACAGAAATACTTATCACGAAACCAAGTGACCCAAAATCACAGCAAATTACTTGTAGTTCCTATAAAAATAAAAACACTTTCTTACCATTTTAGCCAAAATCTCAGACACTGGATGAAAAATTCTAGCTGAAAAACACCACGTTCAAGCGATAATGGACGACTTCAAATTGGCTGCTTTCAAGCCTTTGTCCAAGGTCATGTCATTTTTGACGTAAACATTATTGATACTGCCATCAATAAAAAATAAAATCCCGGTGATCGATACAGTCGAGGCCTGTATACTACCTCTTGAAAAGGGTTAATGCTTACTATGTTCCTTTAGCTTCGAAAATATTTTTTATATGTTTAATGTTCTGCAATTTCCGAGAGTGTATTGAAAATAAAACTCGTAAATATTTTTTGGTGTTTTTATTATATTATAATTACCCTTATACAAATATTTATTACAATTTCAGCCTTCATATAATTATTGTAAAAATAATTTAATTTTAATAATATGTGTAATGATTGTATCTGTCTTTATTTACCACCAAACACAATTATAAAAGTACAGACACTTAAAATAGTATTAATTCGATGGAAACACAATACAGTTTGAGGAAGAGGTGTGGGACACAATTGATATTTAGCGCGGACGACGCGTAGGCAACGCGTGACCACATACGACTGGCTGTGCGCGGGACGCGGGCAGCGCGGCGGCGCCCACCAAGGACGAAGTCCAGCGGTTTACCACGAGAGCGCGCGGTTGGCGCCAGTATTCAAACGTTCGTGGCGCGAGTATTTGAACGTTCGCCTTATACATATTAATTAAGAAAAACTTTTTTTTTTTCAAAATAAATCACTTTGATGTCTTTAAAAGTATATATTGTAAAATTACAGAATTTTCTGCCACTTCAGTACATTTGTTCTTGTGAAAATAATATGGCCAGGTTTATTTTTAAATCAATTCCCCATGTGTCTGCTTACATATGATTATGGGCATTTAATTTCTATTATAGTGGCTTCGTCAAGTAAGGCATTGTAATATTTTTTATGGTTGCCTGTGGTTAAAGTGACAAACCTAATAAATTTAAAAGAAAGTGTGTTCTCCAAATAAAATAAAATAGAAGAAATTATATAATAAATTCGGGCGTCATGGAGATTGCACACAGTATAATAAAGATTGCCGGAAAGAATTGAGTGGAAGAGTCACTGTTACAATTTAAAAAATTATCCTCTAGTGGTTTGGTCGTGAAAATGAAATTACACAACTGTGGTAAACAATGTATATTGTTAATCAATAAAAAAAAAAATTTACTTTAATACACTCAAACCTACTATTGCCAGCCAGCTAAAACTTCAGTAGGAGGAGCTATGGTCGTGGGGAGCTAGAGATAAGCACAGGTACTGTTCCGTTTGTGGGTGATAATTAAATTCTACAAGTTCAGTATTAAGTTAGAATAAGAACCTTCCTTCCAGTTATTGTACTAGATACTAAGTAAAGATAAATGGGCGCCAGGGACTTGAAGAGTCCCAGATCCCGGAGCCGACGGAGGTGTCCAATATACTTCCAGATGAATGCGGAATGTCGAATCCAAGATCGAGACGAATCTCCCGAGGTGCCTCTCCTGGAATCGACAATACGGAGGCCTAATAATATAAAAGGGAAAACTAATTTACCACCATGAGGTGACGGAGCTTGGACAACTAGAAGGCCAAACATTGGCCTGAGTGGTGAGAATAGGAATATGGATTACCCACGTGGCATCCATAAACTCCACAACAGGTGTTCTTTGCGTTCCCTAAGCAATAATTTAATACTGTGAAAAACACGGTGAATTTCCTATGGCACATCTCTGATTAATAGTCAGCGGGGAAATACTCACGGTTGGCTTGGGAAGAGAGCACTTGACTGCGAGATCCTCGGCTGGCTGGAATGCTGTCTGAGCTTGCGCAACTAGGAATCCTTTTTAAAACATGGGATGAGATTTGTAGTTTCTCTTAAGCGGGTTCAAGGGTAAATGGACCTGTACTTCGTATATGAGTTCGTCTTTGCGAAGTAAATTAAATGTAATGGGTCGTTCCATTTTGTAAAATTAAAAAAAAGTGAGATGAACTGAAGTATAAACTGGCTGTCACAATTTACAATCTCGAGCAATGTGAAAATGTTAACTATAGTAAACGCAGTTACATAAATAGCTGCCTTATAGAGTAAGTTTATAAACGTAAGTTATTAAAATAGTAGGTTAATATTCCAAGGATAAGAATCCAGGCGTTTTGTTTTCGGACACAGGTTAAAATCAAAAAATGTATACAGCAGCAAGAAGTGGTAAAAAAAAGTAAAAGTAAATAAAGTGTATAAAACAGTACAAACATATAAACATGAACCCGTTTAAAAAAAAGGATTCCGCGCGACGGTTTATTTTTCTTATAATTAGAATAACTGGAAGGCTTTAGAAACAGTACTCTGGCTTGTAAGGTACAGCAATAGACGTAACCTCTATCTCTAACTAATACACACGTTGGTCGCCACTGTTACAATTTAATCTGACTTTTAATCTGCCGGTGGGAGGTTAAACAAAGAAATACAACTTTTGTCCTTTCTCTATTTAATGGCTCGTAGCTTCAATCTAATTAAACACTATATATTTGCCTTACATGGTGCAAATCTTAAATTATTGGTGTTATTAATATTTAAAGAGGCGATATTATTGCATCGTGCACTGTTAATTTATAGTAATAGAAAATTCCTACCAGTTTGCTGGCTTTAAAAATAGGTAGTAGAATATAACCAAATGAAGCGATGACCGACGAAAGATTCCCTCAGCAAAAATGTTCCAAAAGGACGTAGGATAAAAATCCAAAGTAATAAAACCTCGAGTTAAAAGAAAAAAAAACTTGTAGTAAAGAAAAAACGGCAATGGCCTGTAAAAAAAGGTATGGAGTTTAATATACACGAAAATCATCCAAGGCTGAGCACGTCGACGCGTGCATCTCGATTAAACTTACCGTTTTCCTTTTCAAATAAATAGTTGTGCTCCACGTAACTCCATTTCTAGTACGTGAGCGAAAATTATTGAAATCTGAAATGAACAATCCGTCTGATAAAATTCCTATCTGCTTTTTAAGCCGAAAGCAAGTCCAGAAAAATTCGAACTTACCAAAAATTAAGGTCAATCCTTATCATCTCATCGTCCTTGGTCAATTTAAATACGTTATAGCATAATATAAACCAAAAATATCCAAGATAACTCCCTAGTTATCGGAAACGATTATTAACGATTATTGGAAACGATTTTCTATATTTATTTAAATCCCTATTTAAATAAATATAGAAAATCGTTTCCAATTTTATCGACCAGCCATCATCTGCAGGATCGTTGAGTGGTTGTCAAAAATTACAACTATCAAAACTAGAAATAGTGCCGCGTTCCGAAATCGACTATAAAACCATAAAGCATGTAACGACAAAAAACTCGTTACCTGGTGATGCACTTAACTAGGGCCTATCTTTTGATATGAACATGCCACACTGTACAGGAATGAGACCATACATTTCTGAGTATTTCTTAAGTGCATTCGGTTCATTTATCAGACCATGTGCTGTGGCTCTAGAATTTTTTTTCGTTCAAGCAACTGTCGAATGATTCTAGAGGTTGTGCTCTTAAATTACATACAGTATGAAAAACACTGGCTGTTATTCTACAACTACGGTATTCATGCCAAAGAGAGTTATAATTTTGATTTCTTGTTTCATTTTCTACTGCTATTATTTGATTTTAGTAATTTCTAGTACATTGAGGATTTTCGAAAGCAGCACATCTGGAGTATCCTTTAAATAATCACGATCTTGAATGACTGTAATTGGGTTAGCTGGCCCATACAGCTGTTTTATTGGCTTGTTTGACTCCAAATTTAGGACTAGGTTTCGAATTCTGGTGTTGTAGCTGATTTTTATGGAGTTTATAGGATATGTATCAAAAATATCATTTTTGCTGTACATTCTTTTTATAAGATTATGAGCCTACTGGAGTTCCTGTGTTTTTTTTTGGTTTATGGATTTTTGGAGCTGCTGCGTTTGTGACTCTGTAATTAATATTATTTTATCTCTGCGCATATGCAGAACAGCAAATAGTACGACACCAACATGTTTGCAGTATGCTTCTGTGCCTGCTCCGGCTGGACATTCTCAGTGACATTCCTCAATACCACTCTGGTCATCTATCTTGATGTCAACTTGATAGGACAGTTTTTTCATAGTCTTCTTGACAAATCCTTTTATAATTGTATTCACTTATAAATGCAGATCTTATCAAAAGGAGGAATCTTCATATAATTTTTCTGATGCATCTATTTTTTTGATGAATCTGAATCTGAAAATCAAAAGTCATTTATTCAAACTAGGCTGAGCGACAGCACTTTTTGAACGTTAAATTTTACATAAAGACGGTCCCCCAAAACGCCCACCCGTCACCACTTCCTAGTGTTTTAGCTGGGAAGAAGAAGTGGTGCAACAAACTCCCCAGCAACACATCTGTCTGTTGCGTTTTAAGAACTTGAATTTATACAATACTAGCGACCCGCCCCGGCTTCGCACGGGTGCAATGTTGTATTAAATCTCTGCTGTATTATGCATGTAGTATACATATAAACCTTCCTCTTGAATCACTCTATGTATTAAAAAAAAACCGCATCAAAATCCGTTGCGTAGTTTTAAAGATGTAAGCATACATAGGGACAGACAGCGGGAAGCGACTTTGTTTTATACTATGTAGTGACTATGCAAAGTCATTACATGCCAAAGGTAGGAAAAAAAAAACAAATATCGAACATGGAAATCATAAATCAATTCACTATAAAACATTGTAAAGAGTAGATTGAGTCAATTAATTAAAAATAGATTGACCTACATAGTCATAAAAAAATACACAAAAAAAAAACAATTATATGAACTCACATAACCTGTCATAGGCTAACTTATAGAGAAAAAGCATGATAAATATGACATTGTCTTGCGTTCAACACAGCGACCAACTATCCTTATCGTCTAAATAGTCATTAATAGAATAGTATGCCTTCGAACAAAGGTTTGATTTAACTTTAGCTTTAAATGAGTTAAAAGGCAGGTCAAGAAAAGAAAGCGGAAGTTTATTGTAAAAACGGATACCGAGCCCTACAAATGACTCATGGACCTTACGAAGTCGGTGGGAAGGAGCATGTAGCTTGTGCTTGTTTCTGGTGTTAAAGTTGTGGATGTCGCTCGTTTTACAGTATAGTTGTACATATATTTTGCCTAATATATAGAATGTTTGCAAAAATGAATTGAGATGCTACTTTGAGAATTCCAATGTCTTTAAAAAGTTCTCTTAATGAAACTCTAGGCCCTAGCTGATATATTGCTCGCAAAGCACGTTTTTGTATCACACAGAAATATTTAGTAGTAAAATAGTAACTCTATCACAAAAATTAAACGGTTTGTATGGGTCCTGCATGAGTTTCAAGTTTAGTGGCGAGTTTTTGGTGGATAATATTAACTAGTTGATTATGTCGGTGAGTGTAGTCGTTTTGAGTTAGCGTCATACAAGCTCCTGTGATATGTTGTATTGTTTCAGGTTTGCTGTGACATTTTCTACATAAATCGTTCCTAAATATACTATCTTTTAGTATGTATTTTCTATAATTCTTTGTATTTATAACTTGATCTTGAATGGCTAGCATAAATCCTTCGGTTTCAGGAAACAGACCACTTAATTCGAGCCATTTGTTCGAAGCTTCTTTATCTATATGTGTTTGGTATAAATCATTAGGGTGCCTGCCGTGTAGTTCTTTCTCCATTTTTTATTTATTTCTTCTAAATGTCTCGCTTTATCTATTATTTCTATATTACTTTCGTTAAGGTTCAGTGGTTTATATTTTTTATCTTTCTCTTCTATTGTTTTGTGTAATTGACTGCTATTCTTCTTCCTATTAAAAAATTGTTTTAGGTGGATTATCTGTCTTTTATATAAATGTGATATTTCAATCAATCCTCTGCCTCCTTACTTTCTGGACATAATTACTCTTTCGATTGCTGATTTGGGGTATTGTCCGGTTAAGCAGTAACCAGCCTTAGTGTGCTGAACTGCGAGTGGTCCATATAAAAAAAAAGCTGATTTGGGGTGGTGATATCATGTTGCGTAAGAATTGTTCTAGTTTTAATTTCGAGTGCATGTAATTCTGTGGATGACCATTTAATGACGCCGAAAGAATAAGTTAGTACGGGTACAGCATAAGTATTTAGAGACTTAAATAAATTTTTACTAGTCAGGTACTATTATTATTATAAATAATAATATTCGAATGATTTTTTTTTAGTTTGCTAACAGTTATCAAAAAAGAGGTCGCTGGGTTTGTTTGAATGGAATAGAGATTGGTTTCATCTACTATTTTTTGAAGAAAATTTGTAGTAAAATAATGAAGGAAACATCTGTATGGTGTATCGAGGTTGGCTGTTGCTTATTTGTTTTAATATGTCCCCACTTCTTTCACTCATGCAATACAGAAGCAATTCAGTCTTCTTAATTTTCAACTCTGGTTATCTTCAAGTATTGAGTGAATCTATCAATCCATTTTTTCCATGATGCTGGATCCTCAAAATTTAATTGCCTTGGTGGCTCGACTACCACCTTTTGCAGACGTTGTTTTTCCTCCATTTCTCCTTATGTCCTTGCCTCGTCTATTTTTAATAATAATAATATATAATTTATTTCGGGTAGCAAAGACCCATAACATAATACCTTACAGACTATCATTCATATTTATATAAATCACAAAAACATTGTGTGGTGTCACGTAGCCTTCCGCGGAATCGCCGATACACGATACCCTTTGGCCAAAACTCTTCTTTGAGGAAGGTCTCAATATGATGAGTCGGAACTCGCACCACAAACGACTTGAAATTCGTGTTATGGCGCCGCTCCAACTTCTTCTTTTCACTTCCGCCGCCACCATGTATTGTTAGCAATGTTGTATAGTTCCTAGCAAGGTTTATTAACATGAAATAAACATTTCTTTTGGTATCACACTGAATCCTACTGAGCGGGAAAAGTCCATTTGTCAACTCTCAAGTCTGACATTAGTAAGTAAAACTCATTGATGTTAACCATAGATAGATACTACCAAGATAAAATCATTTTTTTATACAGGGTGGGCCAGTGCTAAATTCACTTTTGAAACTTATACAAAAAAAGACTGATAATACTTGAAGTATTTATTTAACAAGTAACTTAATCTACTAGTAATGCAATTTATTTTTTAAAAATGGCATCGTCTAGATGTTCGCCATCTCGGCGCAAATACTCTTCCAAGCGGAATCGAAAATGTGCAAAAACGCGCCAACACGTTGCTGTTGATATGGCGGCCATTTCCGCTTGGATATTTTCTTTTAAATTTATAATTGTCCTCGGCTTATTGGAGTACACCTTGTCTTTTAAGAATCCCCACAAAGAGAAATCAGGTGGGGACAGGTCTGGGCTTCGTTTGTGGCCACTCGATGTTGCCTCTCTTCGAGATAACTTTATTAGGGAACATCTCCTTTATGACGTCCATGCTGGCGTTTGATGTGTGGCAGGTTGCGCCATCATGCTAGAACCAAGTCTGCGAGTTGTATTCTTGCAGCCCAGCAAGAGTTGGCCTTAAAAATTATTGCAGCATTGTCACATATCGGTCGGTATTAACTGTTACTGAGAGACCTCGAGAATTTTCAAAGAAATAAGGCCCAATGATGCCTTTAGCTGATATGGCCGCCCAAACCGTCGCTTTCTGGCTTTGAAGTGGCTTTTGCTGCTTGCGCGAAGGCTGCTCAGCGCTCCAGTAACGGCAGTTTTGTTTATTGACGAAGCCGTTAAGGTGAAAGTCCGAGAAAAGGATGTTTCCGAAATTTTAAAATCTCTCTAACATGGAAGTGGCAAATGACGCCCTTTTTGTATGGTCATCATGGGAAGTTCTTGAACCAACTGTATCTTATATGGGTGAAGCTTCAAATCAAATTTCAAAATTCGCCTCAAACTGCTTCGTGAAATCCCCAAAGCCACCGAACGCCGCGTAGAGAGTTCCGGATTTTCTTGCACAGATTCATTAGCCTCTTCAATCGCTTGCACCGTGCGTGCAGTACGGGGTTGACCTTGACGTCTCATTGGTAGCGTTGAACCGGTTTTATCAAACCTTTTCAGCCATTGTTTGATTAACTGAGTACTAGGACACTGCCGGATACTGCTCAAATTGAATTTCACTCGGAACATACGCCGCACAGTAATGTAAGATTTAACATTTTGGTAAAACGCTCGAACAGCAAACGCGCGATGCTCTCCCGTAAACGGACTCATGGTGACTAAAACTGCAAGAGACGCGTCACTCGATTACATAACCCGCTCCCCGCTACCCCTCGCGACCAACGATCTATTATCCAATGAAAGTGAACTTAGCACTGGCCCACCCTGTATATATTGATAGAACAATTAACGTGAAAAGGAGGTAATTGCTGAGTTGCTCAATCAATGCATTGACAAACAGACCGAAGAGCAAAGGCGAGGATAGGCCCCTGCGTCACCCCGCACTCCGGCCGGCATGGCTCCGACAGCTCACCCGCCCATCGCACCTGATTTACCTGGTTCAGATACTAGTGCCTGAGGAGTAATATTACATGGGCTGAAAAGTCCCGGGCCTAACAAAGAAAACAGTTTTTTTTGTTTCAAAATTAGCTTTATTCATCAACGAAATCTCCATCAAGAGCAACGCAATCATTCCAGCGCCGCTCTAATATTTCAATACATCTATTGTAGAACGATTTATCTTTTGCCTCAAAATAGTTCTCAGTTTCAGCGATAACCTCTTCATTCGAGCGAAAATTATTTTTTTTACCGGCGAGCATTTTTTTCAGGTCTGCGAACAGCCAGTATTTCTCTAGGAGCCAAAACTGACGAATACAGTGGATGTGTGAGCACATTCCCCTTTCATAATAATCTTGTTCTATTTTCTTTATGTGTTTAACGCAGTTACTCCACGTTTCAGGGCCAATGCTATTAAAGGCTTCCTCGGTTGCTTTTTTATGTCAATTGCTCCTATGTTACATGCAGCAACTTTTTGCCTTGCTATGCCCCAGATGAGCTCTATAGGGTTTAGATCACAGTGGTACGGCGGCAGTCTTACTACTTCGTGACCATGTTCCCCCAACAACTCATCTATTTCATATACTCGTTCTGGCTGGTGTTTTTTAACAAGCATTAATAATGCTGTTCTTGTAGATGGCTCGAATGGGGTGTTATTTTCTAACAGCCACAATTTTATTTCATCTACTCGGGAAGCTGATGTCGGAGCTTTATTCTGCACCACACTGTGGTAAGGCGAATTGTCCATGACAATTATAGAAGCCTCATAAAGGTTTGGGATCAGTTTTTCTGTCACCCACTTGGTAAAATTATGAAAATTCATCTCTGAATGATAATCTTCCATTTTGTTGGTGCCACTAAATATAAGTAATGCATTGGGTACAAATCCATTGGCAGTTCCAGCATGTACAATAATCCAACGTTTTCCTTTCAAAACCTCTTGCTTGATGCCTTTGATTGTAATGAATTGCCAGCACTTTCTCAATTTATATGAACTCTGGATATAACTTTCATCCAAATAAATTGTGTTTGTAGCTCCACAGGCAAATCCCTATTTCGTTTGATAATTTCCAAATATTTTTCTCTCTTTGCCGCTATATTAGGTTTTTCCATTAGCGATTCTTTATTTGTAGAACAATTTTTTATATGAATTACCTATTGCATGTAATGTTTGCCATAATTTCTCACGGCCTCCTTCATATTATAATTCTTTTTTTGCCACAGCCAAAGCTTGCAGCACAGCAATGCTTTCGCAAAGTTGGTGCTACTTTCTGTACGGTGTAAGAAAATTGAATTTTCTGCGGTATCGCATAGAGATTAAAGTCATCTAACTCTATTTTTGGACGGCCTTTTTGATGCTTGGCTGGTGTTGTAAATTTGCCTTCGTTGATTATGCGTCGGAAAGTACATTCTGATTTTCCTAAAATCAAAATAAAACATTAATTTAGAATGACATGCGTGACGATCAAAATTTATGCAGTCGCGATATACAAAATCTGTTGTCAAACTACTTTCACTATGTAAACATAACCTCTAAAATTATATGAAGAAAACGTAGTAGTATACTACGTAGAAAACGACGACGCTGTGGCATTTTTAAAGACCTGACTGACCTGATAACTGTAACTCATATATATATTGTATAAAATTAGAGTGAAATAAGTACCTGTCATATTAGCAACTCGTTTGTAGAGGTCATCCAATTCTGTTAGTAGTTTCCCGGCATGATATTCCGCCAAACATCTCTTAAAAACATTGTAAATAACTTCTCTTGCGCCACTTTTTATCGTCTTGCCCATTTTCATTAGCAATTCACGGACTAAAACGACTAAATTTGAAAATGAAAACAATATATCTAGTTTTAATTTCCGCGAATATTAGTGGGTTGCAGGTATGCACCTCCCTTCCGGCCGCTATATTATGCACATGCAAGTTTACTGGGCAAATGCAAGGATTTTAAGCACATGCAGGAAGGCAATGCAAAACCCAACACCATTACCGACACGTGTTTCGCCTCTCCACGAGGCATCCTCAGGGGACGTGTTGACTCGCTGACCGTTGAGTTGCGACACCAACAACACAACGCAACTCAACGGTCAGCGAGTCAACACGTCCCCTGAGGATGCCTCGTGGAGAGGCGAAACACGTGTCGGTAATGGTGTTGGGTTTTGCATTGCCTTCCTGCATGTGCTTAAAATCCTTGCATTTGCCCAGTAATCTTGCATGTGCATAATATAGCGGGCGGGGGGGAGGTGCATACCTGCAACCCACTAATATTCGCGGAAATTAAAACTAGATATATTGTTTTCATTTTCAAATTTAAAATGGATTTCCGCAAAGTAACGCCTGACTCAATCAATTTTCTAAAACGATTAATCTACCGAAAATTACAAGAATTCACAAAGCTCTTTTTTATTTTTGTAGATTGAATGAATTTTAACATGTCACATGTAAAGTTGCCATGTGGAGAAAAAATTTAGTTCATATTTATTTAATTTCTACTCTTTATGGCCAAGCTATACTGAGGTAGCTGTTCTACATGTCAAGTGAGTTATTAATTATAAAAAAAATATATCAAAAGATTTTGCTTACGTTATAAGGTTATATTGCAGTTTGTAGTGTTATGCATGCACAACCACTGATTTTCACGGTGGTATTAATTTTTTCAGAGAGATATTTGGTGATTGTAGAGTGATGACGATTTGACACAATATGATAGCCCACCAGTCAACCCGCCACCATCAAGTCTTACTTTGCAAGATAGAAGAAAATGGGAAGGCAACAAAGAAAATATACAGTTCTCAGCAGACTCGTACAGCGCTCAAAATATGATGAATAAAGATTTACAGTGGTCGAAACAAGTTAATTTATCAAAAAATGTAACAAGCGAATATGGTAATGGTTAATACCGGCCATACAAATAGTCGAAGAATCAAACCATGAGCCTGCGAATGAAATGTTTCATAAATATGTGACTCACGAATTATCGAATATTCCCATTTTTAAAAGACGGTTTGTGATGAGTGAAATAATCAAATTTTTTGAACGTATTTCTGATTAATTTAAATGACTAACAAGATAAAAATCTCGAATGTTAAAATAATTAATCACTGTAAATAAAAAGCTGTTGAAATGACAAGCGATAAATAAAAAGCTACCAGTGATCATATAAACTTTTGTGTTTTATCACTACAAGTGTCCATGAGTATGTGAGTTTAGACGTTTAAAAAACGCAGGTTTTTTAAACGTTATCCCGACTTGGGTCAAATGGTCCATTTTTAAGAAACTGTTCGCGGTTCTGCACCCGCGAACAGTTTCTTAAAACTGAACCATTTCTTGGGAAAGAAAAAAGCGTTCGTGCGCACATGACGGAAACAGCAGGCGTTATCCGCTATGTGCCAAGAAATAAAAAAGAAAAGAAAAAAACGTTCAAAGTGATATTGAAGTGATTTCAATTAAAAGATTTATGAGGAAAGTGGATTGCAAACTCACGCCATGGGTTACTATAGCGGTAACGTTTTCCGCAACATCATTGCCCCAATATGAATTGATTGAAATGTTTAGATACCCTGTGCATATTTATATACCACCTCTGCTACAGTGCTACAAGCGTTTCAAATACAATCACTCGGAGAGAGCTTGCCGTGAGCAACAAATGTGTTCTTCCTGTGCTGGTCACCACTCTTACAAAGAATGTCAAATCGATTAAATTATTTGCAGTAACTGTAGCCGCATAAAGAAACAAAAGATGGAGGAAAAAAAGAAGAAATTCCTCAACCAAAACTGTTCATATGTCAGTGTGGTGAGTACAGCTCCCCCAACTGTGACAAACAATGTTTTCCCAACTCTTAAAAAGTCTAATGAAAGGAATTTGGGTGAGAACTCAAAGAAATTGGTCTTGGTAATAATAAAGATAATGTTCCAATAACAAATAACGGAAATGTTATCAGCAAATATAAATTATGGATACATTTTTAAATATAGCATAATTTAATGTACAAAGCTAACAGAGTAAGATTGTTAAAATAATTTCTCAGAACAAAAAATAGACATATGCCTGTTGAATGAGACTTGGCTTAAAAATAGTTCTGTAATTCTTCGTTTTACATCATACAACTTTATATATAAAAAAATCTGTTAATGCACACAATGGAGTAGGTATCTTGATAAAACAAAATTTACCTTATAATGTTATAGATACAACTTTTGGTCCAAAATATAGACTTCCATGGGTAGATTGCATATCTAATGTGTTTATTGTCCTCCCAATAGCAACAGATTTGATACTTATAAAATGGGGAAATGGTCGTCGGTTGCGCGATCAATGATCTGGTACGGACCCGTATAAGGTGATTGTAAGGGACGTCTGACTGTAACGTCACGAAGAAAAACGAGAGTTGCCGTCGAAAGATCTTTTAATATAAAAGACGAAGGTTGAGCATAACGAGATGCAGGAATTGGTCTTACAGTTGACATTTTATGTCGAAGTTAACCGAAAAGTATTCGGAGATGCTCCCAATGACGTGCCTCTTCAGCTGAATGCACGTACAGAAAGCTCTCCCTTTCAGGTCTGGTGTCCTGACCCGCTGAAGAGGCCACAGAGCTTTCCTCATCCGATATGATCTGGCGAGGGGGGGATATACCACACTGCTCCCACTGGATCACCACCTCCGAAACCCTACTAGTGCGTTCTCCCACTAGTGACCCAGGCCCTGATGGTGTCGTTCCCGAGATGTGTTTCGCCCCCGCAGACCTGTCTGAGACTTCGGGCTGTGGTTACGACGACGCCCTCGGGGTTGGGACCGGGTATTGTGGTAGCACCGATGGATGCGCCACTCTTTCGGACACCGCTGTCTTGGTGGTGTTCTTCAGTACCTTCTTTTGGAGGTTAGTGGAAGCGCTCCCAGATGTTTTTCGCGATGCCGCTGACGATGAGTTTGACGTCCACATGGTTTTGAGAATAGAAGATGGGTTGTTTTGATGGACTGAAATTTTTTTTTGGTTTGTGTGATGGGATGAGGTTTTCCTATATTCTAATGGTGTTAGTCAAAATTACGGCTATGTTAGTTGTTGTTGTGTTAAGTTTGAGTTGTATTAAGGTTACAATTTTTTTTTTAAATAGTTATAAGTTATGAGGTGGACTCATGGAAGGAAGTTCTCGCTGGTGTTCGGCGACTGCGTCCGTCCGATGAGGAGTCCGGTCTGACAGAGCTCGGTGTTGGTGAGCTCTGGGGCGATGGTGGTGTTGTTGGCGAGTTCAGTTAGTGGGCGTCGGGTCCGTGTATTGGCTGTAATGCGCGTTCTCGCTGGTGTTGCTCGCGAATGGTGCTGAATTCTGGGATTTAGGGTTCTTTATGCCCTTTCAAACGACACCAATCTCGGTTTTCTAGCACCGGGGGTGACGGAGATAAGTTGCGGGGGGTTAGGTAGTCCCGAGGGGGAAGGGGGAGGGGGAGGTTCCGTGGGGAGGTGAAGGATGGTGCGGTCTTGGGAGGGGGGGTCGTCACTCGTGTGGTGGTTGGAGGTGGGTATTCCCAAGTCGGGGGAGAAAAGTAAGGGGGGGGGGGAGTTGGTTATGGGGGGGAAGTTGGTTATGGGGGGGGGGGTATATAAAGGAGGGGGAATTTCCCGGGGGCTGTGGCTGGATCTTGAGAAACCAAGTACTATGAGCCCAAACTCAGGGGGGGTAGGGTGAAGGTTTCAGGAGTTCCCTCAGAAGAATCCGCTCCAGCTGAGCGGATTCTTCACGTCGGTTTGCGTGATGGCTGGTATGGTGGAAATAATTCTTCGGCCGGCTTCGGAGTCTTTTCGCAAGACTGAGATATTAGTGAAAAGCACGTGGTGACAAAGTGTGGTTAGACCACGCTGATTGAGGTTGTTTTTGGTAATAACCTCGTGCTTTTTGGCGATCTTGGTACCTTTATATCTTTCTTCGTTTCCCTCCGATTTTCAAGATTCTTGCGCCGTTGAATTTGCCTTCGCCGCCTCTCTCTGGGTGAATGTGGGAGAGGTGATCCGACTTGTCGTTTTGACGTTATTCCTCTCCAAAGTTGCAGGGTTCCTGCTCCGCAACCACTTGGCACACGCACTTGCCCACACTTATCTGGGTGATTTGACACTCACTGAACACCGCCGAACACTTTTTGTGCCTCTAAATTCAACGCGACTACTTTTCGTGATTTTTTAACGCGGAGTATATGTTTGCAGTGGCTTGTTCGACCGGTTACTGGGTTGGACGAGGAAGGACGAGTGATTTCCGGGAATTCTGCGAGCACTTGTGCAGATGCAGAACTCGCTGGAGCAACAGCCTTAACACTCAGTTCGGCTAAAGTTGTGGTGGCGCAAACAGTTGAAAGGCTCGTAATGCCGTCAATCAAACGTTTGGTGCGGTAGTCTGGCTGTAAATGATAGTGTGCCAGAAAGTCTACACCAATAATTGCGCAGCTGACATCTGCAACGACGAAAACCCAGATGAATTGGCGACAGACTCGAAAGTTGAGCGTCAAAGTGACCGTGTCAAATGTTTTTATACTACTAGCGACGCAGAGTTCGCAGTCTGGGGATTATCTTCTATCTGTGAGCCAGCGGTGAGGAAAGCAGCATAAATCCGATTCAGTGTCAGTCAAAAGCTGTCGTTTGGTTACCTGGTTGGTTATAAAAAGACGGCTACTGGAAGGTTGTGTGCTGTTGCAGTCAGTTGCCATCGCTACTGACTGCTTGTCGGGTTTTCTTTGAGTCACTTGATCTATCACACTCTTCTATTAATTTTAGTCAATTATCACTATTATTTTGCACACAAATGTTAAAGTTAGCCACAATTTATCAATTATTCAACAATACACACAGTTTCTCAGCTAGATATTACAGTTTTTTCTTCCAATGATTGTTCAAAAAAAATTTTTTTATTGTTGTTTATTGTTATTTACTCTCTATAGTTTAGGTGGATAACAGTTGTATGAACACTTCGTGTTTGGTACACCATATTTACGCAACTTTTAATGCAAATAACGCGACAACAGATTTATCGTATTTTTTTAAACACTATTCAATTCAAAGTCAAAGTCAAAGTCAAAGTCAATTCATTTATTTCAACTAGACCATTAACGGCACTTTTGAACGTCAAAACATTTGAAAATAAAAATATTATAGTGACTCTAGTTGTCCATTCGCAAAAAGTAGATTCTTATGGAGAAGAACGGACAAGAAACTCCATAGTTACTCTTTTCAAATATGTATAAGTTTTACAATATTTTGTATACATTAGCCAATTGGTTATATGTGAGGACGATGCACCCGAATAAAACTAAGTACTGTACTATTAACAGGTACAACAAAGTAACGACAGCAGAGGTAAAATTAATAAATTTGCTAGTCAGGGATATAGTACTCACATATTTACAATTTTTAATCCTTGTTTTATATAATTACCAACAATGAATCAGTGTGTGTTAAATGAACTATAAAAGATCAGTAACTACACCTGTCTTTGTCTACTACACCCAATATTGTCCTATGGAGCAGGACCAGCATGTTTCCAAGCATTCTTATCTTGAATATAATCTTCTAGCTTGTAGTATGCTTGTTTACAAAGTGTACTTTTAACATAGGTTTTAAATTTCCTTTCATTTAATTCTAATATGTCACAAGGTATTTTGTTGTAACATTTAACACTGTACCCCATGAAAGATGTACGTACTTTAGCTAATCTATATAATGGCTGATCTAATTTATTTCTATTTCTAGTATTAAAATTATGTCTATCACTAATTTTGCTAAAGAGATGTCGATTTTTCCTCACATACATAATATTTTCATATATGAATTGACAAGGGACTGTCATAATATTAATCTTTTTAAAAAGTTCCCTAAGAGAATCGCGGCGACAAAGATTATAAATGGCTCTGATAGCACGCTTTTGCAAAATAAATATGGATTCCATATCAGCAGCCCGACCCCACAGCAGAATACCGTACGACATTATGCTATGAAAATAACTAAAATAGACCAAACGCGCGGTTTCTACATCTGTTAACTCTCTTATCTTTCTAATAGCATAAGCGGCTGAGCTAAGCCGCCCCGCAAGAGATATTATGTGAGGTCCCCATTGCAATTTCTCGTCTAAAGTGATTCCTAGGAAAACCGTCTGATCAATATATTCCAGCTTTTGTCCATTCAATACGATGTCACATTCGTTGCTTCTAACATTAGGTAAAGTAAATTTAATACATTTAGTCTTTTTTTCATTTAGTACCAAATTGTTTGCCGTAAACCAATGTTGGACCTGATGAATAGAGTTATTCACGTCATCAAGATTTAGTGATCGTCGGTCTATCTTAAATATTAATGATGTGTCATCAGCAAATAACACCATCTTTGGTTGATTTTGAAGCAATTGGGGCAAATCGTTTATGTAGACTAAGAAAAGGAATGGACCCAATATTGAACCTTGCGGAACGCCCATTGTCATTTTAGACCCTAGTGAGTTTACACCGTTTACCTGTACTTTAACCTGCCTGTCTTTCAAGTAAGATCTAAGCAGATCAAGGGAAGTATTCCTAATCCCATAATGCTCGAGTTTCAACAAAAGCGTCTCATGGTTGACACAATCGAACGCCTTCGAGAGATCGCAAAAAATTCCAATAGCATCTTGTGAATCTTCCCAGGCATTAAAGATGTTCTTTATTAGGGTGACACCGGCGTCAGTTGTACAGCGCCCTTTGGTGAAACCATACTGTTGTTCATGGAAGATGGAATTTTTATTAAAATGTTGTAGCATCTGATTAAGCATTAATTTTTCAAATACCTTACTAAGAACGGGCAGGATTGCTACTGGCCTGTAATTATTGGGTTCTTGATTATCACCCGATTTAAAAAGTGGAACGACTTTACTGTGTTTCATGAGATCAGGAAACACTCCCTGGTCTACACTAGAGTTAAATATGACAGCTAAGTAAGGGGCAATAGTTTCAATAATGGATCTACAGACTTTTACAGACATTCCCCAAAGATCTTCTGTTGATTTAATTTTAAGTTCTTTAAAGGCTTTTATAATAGCCAGGGGGTCTGTATGTCGAAACTTGAATTCTGATGGGCACACCTTGACATTCTTTCTGAGTAAGGCAGCAGAGAGTGCGGGTGACGAGTTAAGAGCATCTGTAGTTTTACGAGGAATATCAGCAAAGAAGTTTTCAAATTCCTGAGCTACCTCTGCATTTATGGGGCCATGTACAGTATTTAAATTAAATTCAATAACACGCTTTTTCTTCCTACCTGTTTCATTATTTATTATTTTCCAGGTAGTTTTTATTTTGTCATCCGCTGATTTTATTTTATTGCTAATAAATAAAGCTTTAGCAGTTTTGCATACGCTTTTAAATGTTTTAGAATATTTCGCAACGTAATTATGAAAGCTTGTATTATTCACATGTTGCTTTAGGCCATATAGTTCGTATAACTTTTCTCTACTTATACGAATGCCTTGTGTCGCCCAATCACTAAATATAAACTTAGTGTAAATACTTTTTGACTTTATTGGAAAAGTCTCTTCAAATTGAGTGTTAATTATAGAAAAAAACTCGGTGTAAAACTCATTTACATCATTTAGGTTAAAGCTTTGAACGCATAATTGACTGGCCAAAGTATTATTATATTTCTCTAATTTTATATCTGTTATTGGTCTAAAATTAATTTGAATTTTTTGTAATGGTATATAGGTGCAGAATGTTATTGTTTGACCACTGTGATCAGATGGCAACTTGTTTATAATATCTTTATGTAAGTAATCACAATTACAAAATATGTTGTCTATGCAAGTTGCAGAAGAATCTGTTACTCGGGTAGGTTCAATAAAAACATTTGACAAATTGAATGATTTAAATAGGCTCAATAATCTGATGCTATTCGAGTTAGTTTCTAACAAGTTAATATTAAAGTCCCCACATATAATTATTGATTTATTACTAGTACTGACTTTTTTTAAAACATCTTCCATTACCGAATCAAACACAGATAGATTCTGGTAACTTGGAGGTCTGTAAACACATACTACAACATGCCTATCCAGCTCAACACAGGACAATTCAATGGTGTGTTCAACTGACAGTTTCACAATATCTTTTCTTTCTTTAGATTTGATATGACTTTTAATTAAAATTAATGATCCTCCGTGTATCATACATTGTCGGCTGTAATAGCTAACTACACAATAATTTTCAAAATTAATGGATCCTATTTGGTGATCTTTTAACCAATGCTCAGTTAGGCAAACTACATCATACTTGGTTTTTTCTAAAAACAATTCTATTTCAAGTAATTTGGAAGAACAACCTTGAATATTCTGATTAAATAACTTTAAAATATGTTGCCCTCCTTTAGGATTCTTACAATTAACTAAATTGCCAGAAGATACCTTGTTATTATTCACTAATAATAATTGGCTATTTGAAGGGGTAACTTCTGTTGTCTTGCAGTTCAGTTTAAAGAATTATCAGGAGTGATCTCTACAGCTACACTCGAGGAGTCTAAAATACCTGTACAGGATCTATCAGGAAGAGAAAACTCAATCTGATTGTAGACTTCCAAGAATGTTGATTTCATTGATGGGTCCTCCTTCGTACTACACAAGGAATCAAAATAATAAGTCCCTAAGTTGTTAGTGCAACTAGACAACACAGGCTCGTCACTTAACCTAATATTTGTTATATTAGCTATAACCTCGTTAATATTATATGCTATCAACATAGCAATCATATGTCTACATTTTCCAGACAGAGATAAAGCTCCCTGAGTTAACTTAAAACCACTAACAAACTTATTAGTGTCAAAATACAATAATTTGTCACTATGACAACTTGTCAGCAAGTGGATAGTATTATTCAACTTGGAAATATCGTTGTTTTGGTCAACTGATAGACTATCAGAATAAGGAAAAGCACAAAACATAAGCTTTCCTACGTTTAATTTTAATAAGGAGGTAACACCATCCACTATGTCCTTTCTGGTAATACCAGTACTATTACCTAATAGAAGAACCATTGATGAATACTCATTAAGATTTGAGTCTATAATTCTTTTAACCATTTGCTTAAAACTGATATTATGATAACTATGATTGGTAAAACTATAAATTTCTCAAACTATAACATTTATTAATAGTTATTATTACTCACTGCGAGGCCGAAGAGGGCGAGATAGTCTTGCTCTTAAGGATGGTCTGGCAGGAGTGGCCAACATAGACTGAGCTGTAAAGAATTTTGTAAGGTATGTTGTAGTGATCAAAGCTTATGCTTAAATAATTATAAGCACAGTAAAGTTGACAGAATTACCATTTTGTGTGAGCTGTTCGGACGAGCCCGGAGGGTCCAGAGAAAACTGCGGCACAGGGACCTGGGAATGCTCTGTAAAATAATAAAAATTAATATTATTAACAATTTAGCAATCACATAACAATTTATGAAGAATACTGTTAAAACTTTGATGAAGCACACCAAGGTTGAAAATGTTACCATTTTGTGAGCTCGGAGCGGCCAAAGCAGGTACATGGACCATGGAATCTATAAAAAAAAATATGTTTGATGATGGATATAACTGGTATGGATGTTGGAAATACTAGGCTTTTGACTATTTGTAAGCATTTCTTGATGCACATTTCCATTTTGTGAATCGGATCTTGACAAAAGATTAGCAGACTCCAGTGGTACCTCTGCTGTAAAGAACAAAATTATAATTACTTACTAAGCTTTAAGTTTAATCCATTTTTTTTCCATAACTCACAAAAATTCTTTGTTAACTTAATGTTTAGCGCCTGGATTTGTATTTCTTCTGGTTCCTCCCTATATGAAGATATTTCTTCATCTAAGTTCTGTAAAAAACATATTTGAGTTGAACAAATATAGAGTAGATAAAGGTGTGTTTCATTACTTTTAGTACCATGGAATTTAAATTCGCATAAAAGCTTGTACTTACTAGACTGGGGAAGGCTGGTACGCGAGCTGTCGTTTGTGGGGTACCAAACCCATCCCCCATTATCTCCAGTACACGCATCTCTACGTTGGACAGGTTAGGTGCGTTTGGAGGTCCGCCTCCGGTGCCTGTGGCATCTCTTCTCTTCTTATAGATGCAGCAACTTTTTTTGTTAAATGTTTTTTATCAGGCCAGACCTTAAAAAAAATTAGGTATAAGTACTTAACTAAGACTTATTCATGAGATAAATATTATTTTGTGGTTTTTGAAAATATATATAATATTTTTGCCACTGCTGAACAGTTTTGATGCAGCCTCCTAACGAATTCAGTGTGCTGGTGATTTCCTCCCAAAGCCTTTTCGCCGTTCTTCTTCCGTCTGCGCTCCTTAAATGGCCTCTTGCCAGCTCCCGATGGTTCTTAAGGAAATCTAGCAATATTTCGACCTGCTCGGCTGTCGCGGAAGATGATGCCATTTCTAAAAAGTAAAACATGAATAAATCGAACTGTGAGGCCACTAGGTAATTAAAATAGAGAAAATAAAAAATGTATATATGTACTTACTTACACGCTCCTAAAACCACTGCGGATTTTCCGAAATTAAAATAAATTAAGACAAAACCAACAAAATTAGCGGCAAGCTATTCAAATGCAGCAAGACCCAACGTCAATGTGACAGGCACTGCCTGGTATTTCATTGTCATAAAGACGGTTTTACTTTTTTTTAGTCCATTTTCATGACTTGGATACAAGACGCCAGTATCGTTCATTCTTGACTCATTCAAAGTACTTTTCGAACATTGTTTATGATCACGAGAAAAACAAAACTTTTTGTCTATGTTTCGACAATCGATACCATTTCCGAACATTCGCTAGAGTAGGGTGAATCCGAAATATTCGGCTATCCATCGTGTCGATTCGAATATATCGAAATCGAATGTAAGAGTAGATCTCCTGCATTGTTCGCTCCGTCATTGCACTTGTGTCTATTTAAAAAATGTCTTTCCCACCATTTACCAGGTATTTTACCGGAAAATAGGCAAGAGCAACGATTTTTATTCAGATATACGTAGATCTAGTCGACATAATGGGGAAACAAAATCTGCAGCGGCTATCAAAACATCCACGATGTCCTTTTCCTCGGAGTCGCCAAGTAAAAATATTCATTCATATATACTTAAATTACTATAACCTCGGAATTCACACAGCGATTAACAATATTATATATAATAATTAAATAATAATTTGTAGATGCATTCGGAGTTCCAAATGTAGGTAAAGGTCTACGGCTTGATGTAATTGTTATTGATGCACTATATGGCGATGGCTATGGGCTCAAGAGTGATGGTGAATGTAACAAACCAGTCTCAACTTCTATTTGTCCAGTTTCATAGTGGCTGCATTTAGTATAAGCTGCACAGATTATACTACTTAACCGTCTTGCGTGAAGTATATTTGGTTGCTTTTTAGACCAGCAGGTGAATTTTAAGTGTACCTTTAAAGGGCTGTACGGTATTTATAGTCTCAACATTCAAAAGTTTTCTTAAATAAGTTAAAAATTAAATAAAACATATTTTTATTTCGGTATTGCGTGGTTAGTAGAGGTGAGGCATAAATATTGGATTAGGTATTTTGATTAGGTATTTTTCGATACTAGTCCGTACCTAATCCAAAGCGTCGAGGATTAGGTATGGCACAAAATATTCGTACACAGTCTAAACAGAAGATACCTCATAAAAAAAGGGGACCATTGGACTATTTTGTGATAAAAACAAAAAAAAAATACAATTAAAAAAAGATATAAACCTGAAAATTATAAAATTCAATATAAAAAAATTGTAAAAAGTACCTACCAATCTCAATTATTGCACAAAGTTAATCAAAGTGATTACATACGCCTTTTGTGTGAATCTACACAAGATAGTCCTAAGCCTATGAGAATGTTTAATAGACGACATTTTAAGATTCTGCGCTGGACACAACGAAAATATAACATATAACACACAATAAAAAACGAAATATAATCCACCGTTCCACAATATATCAGAAACGGAACGTCCATACTCCATACCGAATATTTCTTACCCAATCCAAATACGATACATAATATCGTAACAGGCCAGCGGATGTTATGAATAAATATTCGGATTAGGTAAATGGATTAGGTATTTTTAAATACTAGGATTAGGTGGATTAGGTATCGTTTCTACCTAATCCGACCCATGTCTAGTGGTTAGCCCATCGCTCAATGCCCAATAGCCTAATGCTCGCCTATGGACAGGTGTTGGTTCATAGGTAGGTAAAATTTAGAATTCAATTCAACAATAACAGGGAATCTTGAATAGGAGATCATGGCCTGGATCACCAATTGCCTTGTGCTGCCTGGATCACCAATTGCCTGCTCATTGTTTGCAATATTTTGTAGTGCAATATTTTTTTTCAACTCTTCAAATCTGTTATTGGACATCACTGAATAAATTGGTTCATAGCCATATTTTGGAGACCAGTATGGGACCTTATATTGGGAAAATGTTAGACTGATATATACAATATATCCGGGTTCAGACTGTAGGGGAAGGTCGGGTGAGGACACGGTGGAGAATACGGTGGAGGTCTGCCCTGCTTGGGCGGAGCACCGCCGTGTCCTCGTCGAGGCGATCGGCGGCGGCGACCTCTCGCGTCCGGCCCTGGTTCAAGCCATGGTCCGGAGCGAGGAGGCATGGGAAGCGATCGCCTCCTTCTGTGAAACAGTAATGCTAGCGAAGGAGGAGGCGGAACGCGTGCGTGAGAGGGAAACCTCACGCCCCAGCCGCCGCAACAGAAGACGCCCCGGGCGTCGGGAAACGCAGGGCGATTCCCGGCCACCGTAGGCGCGGGCCTGCGGATGGCGAGCTATGGGTGGCTCGCCGTCCGATAGCAACCAGGCCCGAGTCGACGGCGCGTCGTGTTCCACGCGCGCCTCAAAGAGCCGTCAGCAACGTAGACGGGGCCCCATTAGGTCAGTGCCTGCTAGGGTTGCGGATTTTGTTCGAAAGAGTCACCGCAGCCCTGGAACGCAAAGGGCACAAGAAGGATCACGGGTGGGTTTTAGTCAGTAAGAGTCTGACACTCCCTTCCGCTCCGCCCAGAGCGGGAGAAGTCATGTGATGATTTCCCATCCAGAAAAAAAAAAAAGGGGGAAGGTCGGGTAAAGTGGCCACCCTAAGCTTTGAACGAAAAAACCTCGTGGCCCTTATTTTGTTTTGAGTAGTATATATTAATATAATTTTATCTTAAATTATCAATTTGTATTCTTAAGTTAATGTAGTTTTGATATCACATTTTCACATAAAACAAAGAATAAATTACAAGTTTTATTAGGAAATAATACAATAGACAACAAGAAGACAAAGGAACTCAAATTTTCTTAATTATTCACTTTGCTGTCAACTATACTAACTATATCTTAAGAAAAGAAAAATTAAGGAAAAAAATTCACAAAGAAAGTCGTTGTCTAATAATCAGTCCGAGCATGTTTCATGGGCCCACCTTTAGCAGACAAAACACCGTATCCAGCCATTATCATGATTTGAATTATACCAAGTTTCGCCGCAGTAAAAATATTCACGGTCGTCATCCTCATCATCGTCATCAGTTTGGGCGCATTCCTTAATTTTAGGTTTCTTAGTACTTTTTTTTAAACAGTAGCAAGTTTAGACACTCGTTTTGCTCCTTCTTCTGTTTCTGTTGAGTTTTTTCTTCTTTCCGATTAATGTGCGACCTCTCTTTCGGTTAACTTTTTTTGTTCTATGCATAGGAATCGGAAACAAGTCTTTAGGTGTTTGTAACGCGTGTCCGTGATTAATGGATCACTAATGGTGTTAGACAATGTATTATTTACACATGCCGTTGATAGATGGCGGTTGTTGGTTGGTCATAAAAACGACGGTGACCACTTTACCCGCCTGGGCTACTTTAGCGAACCCTCCCCTACAAACTTTAGGGGGTGATAGTTTTCTCTATTTTAGCACTAAAGTTATTTTCTATGTGGGGCCTCTAAATGGCAGCCATTTTTGTATTTTGGTTGACTTTTTAGTAGCGTCGATACTAAAAGATACATATGTGACTTTAGAATTTAATGCCCGATTATTTAAAAAAAAAACTTTCCATACCGATAAAGTATTAAAAATCAGTTATATAACTCAAATTAGTTTAATAAATCCTGTATCATAAAAAAAAAACATCATAAATAAAGAGTATTCTATTCTATTTTATCATATTGAAATAAACGCTAAAATATCAACTTTACGTTAAAATTAATTTAATGGCATTTTTTTTTTCGTTTTTCAAGGTTATCATAAAAAGCAGCCCCGAAAACTACCTCTTTTTTATTGACGTGTTTTACAAATGGTAAGTTTACCTTAACAGTGTTTCCACAATGAGGGAAAATTCCCCTTTTGAGGGGAATGCGGGAAATCATGGGTAAAACCTAGGCTAAAATATTGCGGAAAATTTCGGAATGTAAGAGGTATTTGCAGGGGTTCCACACTCGAAGGAAACACACACGAAGTTTTCTGGAGGTATATTTCAGCAACAGCAAACAACGGTTACAGGGGATGAGTTAATACAATATTTGGATGTAAATACAGGGATAGTTCCGCCGACCAAGACCTTAGGACGAAGGTCGGGGAAAAAGTCCCTCTATCCAAAAAATTCCTTACGGATAATACTGTGCAGCGACTAACAGAGGTGTCCCTAGTAACCTTTCCAAGTAGGACGAGATTCTAGGATGCACTCTCTAGGTAGCTGTGTTCTAAGGAAATTTATTTATCCACTGAGGGTCATTCAGTCACGGAGAATCTTAACACCGCGATTCAGAAATGCGCGTCATAGGCACAGCGCCATCTAGTGGTGTGCGGTGGAACTTTTTTATAGACAACTGGATCAATGAACTTCTGTTACTTACATCTAATACATGGTAGGAAATGTACATACTTAATAATTATAAAACTTAAGGTGTGTTACAATCTCCCCCTCAGTCCTCAAAGACGTCTCGGCGTAGTGGACTGGATAGTGGAGTGGATTATTGTTTTCTCGGGCGTCCATGTCCTCGTTTGGGCCCCGATGAAGGCTTGTTGGCAACCTTCTCTTTTCTCGGCCGTCCTCTTCTTCGAAGAGGTTGCACGGGTTCGGGAACGGTTTCAAAGTTTGCACCTTTATATGGAGTCAAAGTGGAAACATGATAGAGGCCGATTGGGTTAGTAGGATCATTTGGAGAAGCTACTTTAAAAGAGGTGGGACCATGTTTATTGAGGATGACGTATGGTCCATCCCTACGTGGTGCAAATTTGGCAGTTACAACTTGAGCTCCCTTGCTCACGGGGTGTAGGTTAACTAGTACCAACTCGCCGGGCTGATACTGTGGATATTCACGCCTATGCTTATCAACATATGCTTTTCGTGACTCCTCCTTCATTTCATGGACTTCTCTCGCCTTGATTAAGGTCTCCGCTAGTTGTACAAGTTTTGGAGTGATCTCTGGTATTATATTTTCGGAAGTGACTATATTGCGAAAGTCAACTTCGTTGTCACGTGGGGATCTTAGTTCCCTTCCGAACGTCAAATACGCTGGGGTTTTACTTGTTGTAGAGCCGGTAGTACTATTCATAGCGAAACGAATCGCCGGCAAAAGATCTGACCATACATTATGTTTCCCTCTTTGTACCATTATAGCTAGTTGGGTCTTTAAGTCTCGATTCTTGCGTTCAACAGGATTAGCTTCAGGGTGATACAACGGAGTATACTGGTGCTTTATGTTCAGGGTGTACATAACTTGTTGCATTACAGCACTCACAAACTGAGTTCCATTATCACTTATTACTCGGCGCGGCATCCCATATCTTAGAAAAACTTCATTGATCAGAGTTGTTGCACAGGTTTCAGCGGTGGCTGTAACTAAAGCAAAAAGCTCCACCCAACGGGAAGCGACATCCTCAACGATTAATATCCAAGTTTTTCCATCTTCTGTTTGTGGTAGAGGTCCAAACAAATCAAAAGAAACTACTTCAAATCGTTGGCACATGCTTGTAGTTTGCAGTAATCCAGCTGGTTTCTGATTACAGGGTTTATACCGTTGGCACTCCAAGCAATTCTTCACGTAACTTGCAACATAGCTACGCATCCCACTCCAATAGTATCTGTTGGCTATCTTCTTATAAGTTTTCTCAGCCCCATAGTGTCCTGCTAATGGATCATCATGGTAGGCACTGAGAACGTTTGCCCACTCGTGACTAGGTACCACGAGTTGAGCATCATCAGCTTCGGAGTCAGGATGTAGCCTGTATAGCATACCATTATTCATAAGGTATCCTTTGTTACTCCAGTATACAGCATCCTCTGTGCCATTAGTTTCTTCTAAGGCTCTTATTATTTTCTGAATTTTGGCATCCTTCATCTGTTCTTCTCGGATTTCCCTAATACTCCTTGTGGGCATGTCCACGATTGTAGAACATATCTCACAGTTAGGGTTATCCTCACAACACGGTGGTCTTGACAGCGCATCAGCCACAGTATTCAGTTTACCAGGTTGGTAGTTAATATTAATAATGTTGAATGTTTGGAGTTGTAATGCCCATCTAGCCAAACGTCCGGTTGGTGATTTAAGGTTCATTAACCATTTTAAAGCTTGGTGGTCAGTTACCACAGTCACCGGTTGACCTTCAACATATGCTCTGAATTTATTTAGTGACCAGATTACGGCTAACGCTTCTCGTTCAGTAGTAGAGTAATTCTTCTCAGCGGTCGTGAGCAATCAGCAATGCTATTCTGTAAGAACTAGTAATGTGTCGTTACCTGATTTTTAGGTAACACAACAAAACGCGGTTTGCGTTTTGATAACGTTTTCCAAACGATCTATTTCACAACGATCTATTTTACGACACAACACATTACACAGAACACTCTCTCAACGATGTGTCGATTTTGAATAACTGTCTTAATATAAAACGACTCAATTAATGTTATTGATTCCATAACGTGCATATTCTATTATTCATGTCAACTAATATTATACACGGGTCGCGCGAATCTGATGGATGCGAAACGCACGGGACCGGTCATTATGGCGCTACTTGGGGGAGGCTTATCTGCAGCAGTGGACGTCTTTCGGATCAAATGATGAATATTATACATAGACTGAGGAATGATTTGATTTTTGTTTGTATGTCACAATTATTTAACTCAAATATAGGTAAACTAATATTATAAAGACAAAGAGGATTTTTTTTCACAAACGCGCATAAAATCACATGGAATAACTAGTGATAAATAAATGCGAGGTAGAGATTGTCAACCGCGGCAGCAAAATGAACTTTCCTTCATACTTTATCCAGGCTTAGGACTGGCTGAAGCTGTAAATATTATAGTTTTTACAGTTATTATACAGGTGCAGGCGTATTTAAAAGTTCATTTTATGTTCATTTTTCTATGTACACTTGTCTTATTCTACTAGCTTTGGACACTATTTACAAATTTCTATTTACATTTAAGAACATTATCTGGCTGACTTTTTTATGGTCAAGCCTTGATCGCCGGTCGCTTATGAGAAGGCCCGTTTTACTAAAAATTCTCTCGCAAGGTACTGATGTGGCTAGAATATTCGAATAATTTCGAGCGACTCGGCTTAGGTAAGGATATTTTTGTTGCCTATTCTTGAATAAGTCTTGACGTACAGACCTATTCCAAATAACTGTTCCAGTACCTATAAGAATGGCCAAGTTCAAGATGTCCCTAAGTCCTTTTTCTTAGGTTACAGAAATGGCGCCGGCAAAGTTTAAATTTGACTTTGAAACAACACCGAAATACGTTTTATTGCAAATTTTGGTAAAAAAATATAACTTAGATGTCTCTTTAATATAAACGATGTAGGATTTAAATTCAATGAGTTAATATTGAGTAAATCGATATAAATGGTTTAGCCCAAGTCCCTTATCCTATGGACTTAGGGATTTTAAGCTGGACTTAGGGACTTTTAACTGGACTTAGGGACTTTTAACTGGACTTACGGACTTTTAATAGATAATATTTTTGGACTTAGGGGCACTATTAACCAAAAAATGATACAAAATATTATTTTTAATATTACTTTCGAAAATAAAGTTATTATTAAATCAACACTACTACAGTGTATTACCATTGTTCTCCTTACAAACTAAAATGATTAAATAAAAAACTAAAACGACTGTACTATTAATTTTAACAGTAAGTTAAAGTTACGAGATAAATTTAGGTACCTAGCTAATTTTATTTTATTTTTATTTTTAACCCCCTCCCTGCTACCTGTTCATCTTACTCTTCCGCTTCATTTGCTACATCTTCAGCCGCATGCTCACCACATTCCTCATTATAATTAATAATACTGTCGTAAAATGGTCTGGCTTCCAATGGAACGTATTCTAAAAGTTTTATTATGTCTCTGATTTTAGCTTCTTTCAACTTTATTTGACAATGATAACAATCAACGAGCTCTCCTCTTTGAATGAATCTCGCCATTCCTGTTCGGTATAAAGTTCTGACTTGTCATCGACTGTGATATCCTTTTTCATCACAATCATCAACTTAGTGACATTCCAATAAAAAGTCATGGACTTAGGGACTTTTGCCACTTAGGGATTTTTTGAACTGGAATTACTGGACTTAGGCTAGTAAGTGAATAAAAAATACAGACTTAGGGACAACTTACAAACGTCTTAAATAGATAAAACCATAGACAATGACCTGCTTTAACAGCTGTGTTGATAGTGCATAAAGTCCCTAAGTGGACTTAGGGACATCTTGAACTTGGCCATTCTTTTGTACGTTTCATCTCTAGCGTGCGCTACGGCGAAAAGTCGACGACGACGGCGACGTTGTGTTGTGTGAGCTGTGAGTGTGTGAAAAATTAAAAAAAAATAGATCGTTTTGAGAAATAGATGGTTGTCAAGATTGCTCGTAACGTTTGCGTTGTGGCACATAGACAACGTTTGGAAAACAATCTGTGGTACATAACGCCCACTACTAGTAAGAACTCACTCCAGTTCTCACTTCTGATTCTGCGGTGAAAACTGTATTTGGTATTCTGTAACTTGATGAAAACTACACTAGCGCCACTAAGTGAGAACATAGGTGAAGCGAACTTAACTTGACAGTCAGAATATCAAATACTTTTCACTTCAGGTGAGTTACGAAGTGTAATCGAAAATGAGATATGAATCGAATTCGCACGTGAGTTCTTACAGAATAGCACTGCTGCTCGCATATTCAACAGGATGCTCATCTTCCTTCTCCCCCTGGACCAGAACTGCTCCAAGCGCATAGCTACTGGCATCAGTCTTTAGAATGTAGGGCTTTGTTTCGTCGGCCTGCCGCAACACAGAGGCGGTAGTTAGCCGGGTTTTAAGCGTATTGTAGGCATCTTCCTGTTCAGTATTCCATACCCAACGGGCTTCTTTCTTTGTTAATTTCGTAAGGGGTTGGGCTATGGCGGAGAAATTCTCAATAAAACGTCGGTACCAAGAACACATTTGCAGAAAAGATATGAGATGTTGAAGATTCTTGGGTGTTGGCCTTTCTAAAATAGCTTTGGTTTTATCTGGATTTGGCTTTAGTCCTTCAGGTGTTATGATGTGACCTAAGTATTTTATCGATGAGCAGAAAAATCTACATTTATCTTTGTTTACAGTGATGTTATATTCTCTCATCCTTTGTAGTACGTCCTTCAGGTCGGAAAGGTGGCTTTCAAAGGTGCTGGAGAATAGGAGCAAGTCATCTAGATAGGCCAGCATGTTAACATGTTCTAGGGTAACACGGAATCTATCGACAAGTCGCTGGAAGGTAGCCGGTGCATTGCGTAGGCCAAATGGCATCCTCTTGAATTTATATAAACCAAAAGGGGTGATGAATGCTGTTTTCTCTTCGTCTTCTTTCCTGATCCTTATTTTCCAGTAACCAGATTTCAGGTCGAGTGACGTCATGTAAGGCGTTGGCTTCGCAGCGTGCAATAAGTCATCTATTCGTGGAATAGGGTAAGTGTCGGGCACAGTGATAGTGTTTAGACGTCGATAATCGATACATACTCTAACCTTTCCATTAGGTTTCGGTACCATAACCACTGGCGAAGCCCAGAGCGAAGAGCAGGGCTCAATAATAGCCTTCTCCATCATTTCATGTAATTCATCCTTAAGAATATCTTTCTTTGTTTGAGATAATCTGTAGGGAGGTACGGATATGGGAATATCGTCCTTTGTCGCGATGCAATGCTCTCCGAGCAAGGATGGTTTGTTGTTATCAATAAAAACATCTTGGTAGTCGACAAGTATTTTATTCAACATTTCTTTTTGACCATCATCTATATCAACACTACAAAAATGATAACCACCATCAGAGTCTGTAGGTTCGTTTGTATTAGGAAAGAGTTGTTTTGAATGCGGGGATAGTGTTACTTCCGCTTCTTTGACGTTCATTTCCGCATCACGCATCATATAGTCTACGAAAGCAGGTAAGTAACCATCGAATACCCTTTTTACTTTCTTAGCAGCTGACAGCTGGATGCGGCTGGGTGGTATCAATCTACACCCTGGGGAACCCTCGGGAAGAGCGGCAGCATTTGAGGATGCAATGGCCGCTGAAGGCATTTCCTCTGTGGTATCTAGAGCAACACTGGCCGAGTTGCTATTTGTAAAGGTCACGAAGTCCTCCTCATATAGCTCATAGGTCGAGTCGGCGTCAAGGAATTGCCAAGTAAATTGAGGAAGGTTGAGTAGCATTTTTGCGTCTTGCATAAATCCAACGCCTAGTAGGGTTCGGTTGTCCCTTGAATTCGGCAAAATAATGAAGCTGGTTGGAAATATGCGATCCTCTAACTTTACAGAAACGATTATCTTTACTCGTTGGTTTTTCCCGATACCATCCGCCAGAGTGATCTTTACTGCTTCTTCGTGGAACTTGTATCCCTTTTTCACCAGCTGTTGGTATAGCTGGTACGATGCGATGCTGGTCTTCGCACAAGTATCAACGTATGCTGTCCCTTTAATGCCATCTACCTCAATAAACACTATTGGCCTGTTTCTTACATCCGTTTGGACGTCAACCGGACAGAAGGCTAGGTTTGTTGATGGCAGTGAACGTTGTTTATTGGCGCAGCATGTTGGGCAGCTACTGCGAACTACACCGGGCGTACCACAGCCATAACAGGTCACTTTGGGTGCGGATGGAGATGGAGCTTGCGTCGTTTT
Organism: Hecatera dysodea; assembly: GCA_905332915.2. Lineage (NCBI taxonomy): Eukaryota > Metazoa > Arthropoda > Insecta > Lepidoptera > Noctuidae > Hecatera > Hecatera dysodea. Next base: position 1,624,866 of record HG995290.1, on the reverse strand, counting down.
GGTAGAAGCTGTTTTGGCTTGACTCTCAGGGACGGGCTCAGTTGCTTCTAATTCTTGCTGTTTCTTTTTCAGCTTCCTACACTGTTCGGTAGCATGGCCGGAGAAGTGACAGTACCCGCACTTCACCTTGGGTTTCACGGTTGGGTTTGGTTTAGCTTCCTTGTCACCGTTAGTTTTGTCGATCCACATTTGTTCGACGCTCCGAGCTGCTTCCAATAAGTCGTCGTAAGTTTTAATTGAGTTGCGCGGAATTTTGTCACGTATTCGGTGTTTTAGTTGGCCGTATACCATGTGGAGTTGATGTGATTCAGGTATTTCAGGTTCCGGAAGTTGAGCAAAAAGCATTCGCTTATGTGCGATGAAGCTTTCAGTGGTTGCTCGTGGGTCTTGCTTTTCAGTAACGATTTCCTGGAATATCACATAAGCTGGTTTCTTTGGTGCAAAAGCGTTACGGATACGCTCTTCGAAATCCGCCCATGTGGAGACATGCTTTTTAACTCCCTGCCACCACACTGCAGCTTCACCCTTGAGGAGTAGTGGTAATCCAGAGAGCGCTTCTGCATCACTTACATTTTCGATATGCTTGAATACTGTTAACGCCGCCAGAAAAGCTTCAGTCACTTCGGAGTCCTTGGTTCCATCGAATTCAGCTTTACAGGTTGTGAACGAGCCGTGTCTTCCTGGTGAAAGCTTCGACAGCAGCGTCTCGAACTGAGTATCGGACATGGTCACCGACATCTCTGCTTTCCTTTCTATAGCTGGTATCGTTGTTGTTCGTCCGTAGCGTGTGACGTGCTTTGGTTTCTCTTCGGGTCCCTCGTTGGTCGCCAGATTGTAAGAGGTATTTGCAGGGGTTCCACACTCGAAGAAAACACACACGAAGTTTTCTGGAGGTATATTTCAGCAACAGCAAACAACGGTTACAGGGGATGAGTTAATACAAAATTTGGATGTAAATACAGGGATAGTTCCGCCGACCAAGACCTTAGGACGAAGGTCGGGGAAAAAGTCCCTCTATCCAAAAAATTCCTTACGGATAATACTGTGCAACGACTAACAGAGGTGTCCCTAGTAACCTTTCCAAGTAGGACGAGATTCTAGGATGCACTCTCTAGGTAGCTGTGTTCTAAGGAAATTTATTGATCCACTGAGGGTCATTCAGTCACGGAGAATCTTAACACCGCGATTCAGAAATGCGCGTCATAGGCACAGCGCCATCTAGTGGTGTGCGGTGGAACTTTTTTATAGACAACTGGATCAATGAACTTCTGTTACTTACATCTAATACATGGTAGGAAGTGTACATACTTAATAATTATAAAACTTAAGGTGTGTTACAGGAACTGTTTTTTTTGCTTTTATTTTTTAACGTGCAGGTGACGTATACTTACCCTTGTTTCCAAATCTTCTCTAAATTAACACGTATAATTTGACAAACCATCACATTACGACACAATTACAAGGCCTAAAATGTTATTCTGTGCTAGAGTGTTCAGCTGATTGCGTAAACTGGCTTGAAATAAGAGGTGAGTATACAGCCCCAAGTTTTATATAATTCTGGCGACGCTATAAATAAAATACGAATCGTTTAATTATACTTTATTCATGTGTAGTCTATTTTTTTTAGATTCGCTTGCATTGGACTGTACAAACTTAAGATGTGGTATTTCTAGCTGATTTTTTTTAGTTGTACAGAAGTTGTTCCCGTTCTTTTCAAGCCAGATTTTACACACAGGATTTATGCAACCGTTTCATTATTCAGCCTATTGCGTTTATCTGTTTTGATATTCATTAGATCACTAAATAGCCGTTCTACAGCATTGGAAAAGGGCAGTGACATAAAATAGTTTACCAAAATTGGCAGTTGCAGGAATTTAGGTCTGCCCTCAATATTTTTTTTAAACATTTTTTTTCCAATAGCCTACAGTATCCATGGAATCGTTACAATCTGAAAGGAGACTTAGATTCCTCCATTCCTTATCCAGCTCTGTTAAATCTACAGTAATATGTGATGGAATGTGTTTTTTTTTTGCGATTTCGTACAATAATGTAGGTTGCAAACCATTGGCATTTTTCGGGTTTCAAAAAGACGAATGATTGTGCACATCTTCAAATACAAATCGTTTCCTAATTTGTACGATCGCTTCAATATAAAACAATTTTGTTGACTGATTTTTTTTCTGAAATTCACAGTTTTCTTTATTTTCCACCTGTGTTAATAAATGGGTTGCATCCACACCTAAATAGATACGTTTCAATTCAAGATGTTCTTCTGTCTGATGAGAAAACGTCTAATAACATGGCACCTTATGACATTTTGATCGTATTTATCAGTACACGTATTACATATACAATACATTCTGTTACTCACATAAAACAAAGTAAAAAACTAGACTAATTAAAAGAGAGCCATGGCTCCATTTTGTGAATTGTGTGTCCATTTATTTCGGCTGATTGTGCATCTAGTTCTTATTTTATTATTATTACTCTTTTATTTTATTAATAACAACTGGACTGGTATTGTTAAAAAGTGAAAAAAATAAACATATTTTTTTACGCTATATGTATAATAATACCAGTTGTTCGAATACATCATCACTAATTTTTCTTCTGTTAGGTCTCATATCATCCCCACTGTACGAAAAAAGTTTTTCTACTGGTGCCGAACTTGATAAGGATGTCTTGTATTTTAAAAATACTTTTTTTTAGTGTAGGATAAGCGTTTAGCATCTCCAGACTTGTGCACTCATCCTTTAAATATAATAGGGTTTCCAGGTCTATTGTAGTATTGGTACTACTACCGTCACTGGTTGCAGAGGAGTCCTGGAACGAGTAGTAAGACAAGTTTTTGGAGTGCTCGCAATACTCAGATGATGGTTGCGTAAGGTCTGACATTAGAAAACGCCACGCAGGAACTGCGATCTTTGTAGATGCGAAACGATCAAGCCGCCGTCTGACTCAATTCAGTCAGTTTACACCAAACCAGGATTTAAGAGCGACTCCAAAGTACTATGTAGTAAGCGCGACAGAGCACCCTTCACTGTTTTTGTTTCTAGGATGGAAAGAGACCCGAAGCAAGGCCTAACCTTAAATTCTCTGAGGTTTGCTCAGTTTATCCACAGTAAAGGGTTTAAGGGTGTTGTTCAGGGTAGTATCAAGTCAATGGGCCGTAACATGAACTCGCGAAGTATATCGTGGTACTGCAATTCACCAGTAACAGTCTTGATGGACACGATGCTCTCTGGTATACTTTGCATCGGCACAGCTACCGATAGTGATGTTTTCCCATCTATCAGGCGCTGGTTTCTACAATCCACAAGAATATTATAATAGCTTAAAAAACAACACCTATGATTGGTTTGGAAACATCTGCTATGATAAATTGCCACGTAAAATCACGCCTCAGTCCTAGGTTTAAATGTAGTAATACGGGGCCGTAAGTATGTATGGTTGTGCCATATGCAGCAGTGAGCATATTTACTTTTATAACACGGTACTTTAGTTGCTGAACGTGGGTAGACACATAAATCTGATCCCGTGTGTATGAGGAACTGCATTTTACTGGTCCGGTCGGTTACAAATAAACGGCCTGTCTGGACCGGGCAGTCGTTAGCCGCTACTTCCGGCTGCCCGCATTAAACTTACATGGTTCCTTGCATTTCTTTGCCTTTGCTCCAAAGATGTAATGGTACCAGAAGTGTGGGTGGTCTGGTGGTGGTTGTCGGTTACGCGACTGACTGCAGCTGTGGGACCCGTGAGAACTGGACCTGCAACGCGCGCGTGACTGTACACAAAGGATGAAAGTTTAGCTATTTGTTTGGTTAAAGCGCATATTTCCTGTTCCAGTTCGTCCATGCGCGTGGATGTAGATGGCACTGCTGTAGCTGTTGTCGTAGCTACTTGGTGATGTGGCGATGATGGTATTATTTCATGAACACGGTCCGCTAGTTCTGCTAGGTCATCCAAAGCAAGCTTGGGCTGTGAAGCTACAACGGTTTGCAACTTGTGCGGCAAGCGACCGGTTCACAATGTGGTCAAAACGTCATCCGTCACGGTAGGGCCAGCTAAATGCATCGTTTACTACTGTATTTTCATCGCAAGAGGATAAGAGATATACCATCTTAGCAGGTTTTGGCTTATAAGATACAAGTGTCAGGGGGGCATCAAAACAAAACATAGAGCTGCCAACAGGACGTGATCTCGAGTTCTTCAATTGTTCAGGGATCTCCCGTTTATTTGATTGTATAGTGTCTGCTAGAGTCAAAATATAAGGCTGTTGAAGTAGACTTTTGGCTATCGATGTTAACCAATTGTCACAGGTTATGTTTCTGTTCGATCCATGAATAGTCTGTGACTTTTTCTTAATATAAAATTCACCGAGTGGTACCCCGCTAGTATTTGTACTCCTGCCTATATATGTATGTGTGGCGACGCACACTAAACAGTCGTATGAAGAAGGTGCACCCTGGCGCGGCGTGTCGACTGTATACCTATCCGCGATCGCTCGGTCGCGGCCGCCAGTGCATAGTGCCTTACCTGCTACGACGGCGAATGCACGCTTAAATATTCCTCGCGCCTAATCGCTCATATTTTTATGTTTTTGCCTAAGTCTAGACTTTCTTCTAAAGTGCGTTCATATCTTTATATCAATTATTCATATCTTCCTCTAACTGTTCGCTGTGCTTTTAATTTTATATCTGTGCTCTAAAACTTACAATAAACTTTTTGTAAAAACTTGCCAGTGTTCGTATTTTCCTGTGTAGCCACAACTCGCACCTACATATGTATGGATCAGCGTCGATCATGCATTTGGAAGGTGCATCATCAAACTTCCAAATACATCGGGCTTGTTCGATATGTAAATCCGAAATGGACATCTGCCTCTAAAACCGAGTAACTGTTCATCAATTGTCTCCCAACGAATATAGTCTGTAGGTCTACGCACTTGATCTTTGGCTTTGATTACTGGTGCATTTTTAATCCCTGTAATCTAAGATATAAATAAAAGATATAAGTATTAAGCAAGTAAAACAATGTTGTATTATATAAGATAAATTTTATAATACCTGTGCCATTTTATTCATCTTCGATTTGGGGGCCGTTTATTTTATTAGGATCCCTGACTTCAAAAATTGTGTTTTCTGAAGAATCCATTTTGTAGTCACTGTCCAAAATATCTGGAAACAACAAGTTAATTTATAAACATCATAAAAGTTTAGCATTTATTTATTGTTTTTTACTTTAACACAAAACGGCTATCTGCCAATTACATTAATTAAAAAAAAGAAAAATAAGTACACAATTCAAACATTCATCTCACAGAACTCCAAACATGCTGACATGATCTTCTTCCATTCATCGGTGAACACATTAAAGTCAGGATTCTTGTCCAAAAGAGCTTTAAGTGCAGAGAGAGTTTGATAACGTATTATGGGTTATCATTAGTTCTTAATAACTTACCCAAGTTATCAATTGATACAGAAGTAATAGTTGGTTTATCATTATTTATTACTAGCAGCGCCCCGCGGTTTTACCCGCGTTGTAGTTGTTCCCATGGGATATAGGGATAAAATATAGCCTTGTTACTCAGCGTGAATATAGTTTTCTAATGGTGAAAGAATTTTTGAAATCGGTTTAGTAGTTTTTGAGTATATTCGTTACATAGAAAAATACAAATCTTTCCTCTTTATAATATTAGTATAGATCAAGTCTAGTTCTTGACTGTTATTAATAGCATGTAAAATGGCGCCATCACTATCGAATGAATAATTAATTTCAGTAATCATCACAGGTGCAGCCTGATAAATAAAAAATGTAAATAAGAAGAAAGTATGGACATCATTAAAATTAGACAATGGACCCATTCAGTCATCATCCAAGATATTCAGAAAATTTTATCATAGGTACACCCACCTCTTCAACCATGCTTATTATGGCTCCATGTTTTGGTGATGGCAGAGGTGCATGTAATCCACCTACAGTCCTAATCAAATTTCCCCTTTCTATAGATGGAGCTTTACTTGTGACAGCTTTTATGTTACCCCACGCCCTTTTAAGGTGATAGTTTCACGCTGAAATAAACAGTAGGTGTGAAAATTATCATAACATATCATTCACAATTTATTTGATCAATAATAGTGGCCATCCTACTTTGTGTATATTGGCATTACAATTAAAATCCTGTGTAATTAAATCCCATGCTGCTTGTTTCTTGGCGACCGACTTGACATCTGTTATTTTTGATTCCACGATTGGTCTCTTTTTACCAGACTACGGCAAAGCCAAAAGGAAGGGTAATGATTTTGGCTGTCTATGTATGTATGTATGTATACAGCGTTAAATTTTAGTCGTTTTAATCCTTTGGACCGGTGGTTTCACTTACAAAATACTATTCATCAAAAGCTTGTACAGCAATTTATTAACTTTAAAAAAATTGCAACTGATAAAGTAATATACTTGCAAAACTCATTAAAAGTAGTAGCCATGATAATGGCAACTTGAAACAAAACTAAAAAAAATGATTTAATGTTTAAAACATCGCCATCTAGCAAACAAAATAAACAAATTGCGGTGTTGCTTGGACCACCCTGACCAATCCAAACACGGAATTACAGTGATTACGCACATTACGATCGTAATGTGCTGGATAACCGCCATGATAAATTATTTAAATACGGCAGTGGAATGTCTCCCATTAATTCTGGAATTACACTTTGCACCACGTTTAGGTATGTCCCACCGGTCAAATTTGCTTCGACAAAATACGGTCCGTTAATTGTATCATTTATGATGCCAGCCCACACGTTAACGCTGAAACGCACTTGATATCTACACTCACTAATAACGTGAATAACGTGTTGATTATTAAATGCCCAAAAATGTGAACGGCGATGCGAGAGGCGAGGCAACCATTCGCGCGGCATCGTTTGCAGGCCACGGGTAGTCATGTTCGCGCCGCCATCAGTGGAAGTCCGAGAGCGAAATGTCTATGAAAGTTATATGGATATTGCTTAGAAAGTAATCGTTTTTTGGTTCAAGACATACTATTTGGAAGAGATTGTGGTGGAGTACATGATTTGATATAAATCGAGGTATATGTAGATGGAGAATTCCACAAGAAGTACGATAAATATAGAAGATATCCAAAAAAATATGTTGAGTATACTAGAATGAGTGCCGAAACCTTAGATTATATTCTTATTAATATTCAACCAGAATTGGAGAAAAAAGTCAATGCAGATAGAATTTATTTAATTTCTTCCCATAATCTCTTCACTACATGTTTATATTTATGCTGTGGGTGGCCAGACTTCCAAATAGGTGGCCTTGCTAGTATTTTAGCAATAAAAGTCTCGGTGTTCATAATTCGCGGCGAAAACAACTAAACTCGTTTGATCACTGCCCTAGTCGCCACGATTTCCGCTCGATGCCGTGGCTCGCGTCGCCGCACCGTACTGATTCATGTATTTGTTTCACTCGCCGGCCGTGCCGCCAGTCGCCCGTGCCTTACGCTCGGTACATTTCGCCGGTCGCTTCGCCGTTCGCCGCTCCACTTGGCTTGATAAGTACATTTCTATGCGTTTGTTTCAGTCGTTAGATGCTTTGACGTTCGCACCGCGCGAATATTCGCTATGGCGAATGACCCGTGGGCAGATCGTAAAAGTCGATTCGTCCGTCCACAGAATATGAACTTCGCGATTATTTAATATCCACTGGCAAAATGGGTGTTTCTGCACAAAAGTTTAGAAATTAGGGTAATGATGTTTTTGCCAACGAAGACTTCGGAGAAACACTTTTTACAGAATTTTATGATAAAAGAACGCGTGCACATCGTACGTATACGAAAAGACGACTGAATACACGGGAAGAATGGCGGGGGGATGCCGCGCATGATTGGGAGATTAAAAATGTTGCCACTTTTTATAAATTTTTGCCCTGTTGCGGGTGATGACCCAAAAGTAGTGACAAATGTTTAAATAGTTAAATAATATACGTTTTTTAAATATGCACTTGTTTATGCATAACATAGTAACAAATATTACCATAATTATGTGTAAATACGAGAAGATAATTATTCATGCACGGTTATAAAAAAAAATCTTTTTAAATTTAGAATATTAATGAAACCACTGAAGATCGTATACAAGATTTGCCCAGTTTTGAAATGAAAATGTAACATTTATTCTTTTCGTTCTGATGGAGGGCCGTACACTTTTCTGAAATGATACGGATGGAGTCCTTCTGAATTTAAGAGCTTCCAGACGTAGTATATCAATAGTATCTCAATTCATTTTTGCAAACATTTTATATATTAGGCAAAATATACATTTATACTGTAAAACGAGCGACATCCACAACTTTAACACCAGAAATAAGCACAAGCTAGTAGCTCCTTTCCACTGACTTCGTAAGGTCCATGACTCATTTGTGGGGCTCGGTATCCGTTTTTACAATAAACTTCCACTTTCTTTTCTTGACCTGCCTTTTAACTCATTTAAAGATAAAGTTAAATCTAATCTTTGTTCGAAGGCATACTATTCTGTTAATGACTATTTAGACGATAAGAATAGTTGATCGCTGTGTTGAACACAAGACTAGATATGTCTTATTTAATTTTATCATGTTCTTTCTCTATAAGTTAGCTTATGACGGGTTATATGAGTCCATATAATATTGTTTTTTTTTTATGACTATGTAGGTCAATCTGTTTTTACTTTATTGACTCAATCTATTCTTTACAATGTTTTATAGTGAATTGATTTATGATTTCCATGTTGGATAATTTTTTTTTCTACCTTTGTCATGTAATGACTTTGCTTACTGTTGTATGATGTCTTGCTGGGGAGTTTGTTGCGCCACTTCTTCCCAGCTAAAAGACTAGGAAGTGGTGGGGGACTGTCTTTATGTAAAAGACGTTCAAAAAGTGCTGTATATCAGCCTAGTTTGAATAAATGACTTTTGATTTATTTTTGAATGTTGAATACTGACTTACGTTAAAGCTTATTGCAACCATATTTGTACTACGCCTGGGATCTCGTTCAAAGTACTCGAGAATTTCTTCGTCTAGTTCAGGTGTGTAAACTGGTTGTTGCGGAATTTGTTCGAAAGAGTTACCGCGGCCCTGGAACGCATAGGGCACAAGAAGGATCACGGGTGGGTTTTAGTCAGTAAAAATCTGACACTCCCTACCGCTCCACCCAGGGCGGGAGGGGTCATTTGATGATTTCCCATTAAGAAAAAAAAAATGGTGGAATATCATCTAGGCTTTTTATTCTTCAAATGTTGTGAAGTTTTGCTGTAGCAATAATAACTGCATTTGCTCGTATAAGACTCAGACGTAAAGTTAAAGCCATAACTGGAAATCTACTTTTCCAAACTCCAAAACACCTATAACAAAATAAGTAGAACATTACTATAATACTTAAGTGGATGCTAGATGTTACAATCAAATTACAAATCTATTAGGATACATATCCCCAATATAATATACCTTTCAATGGTGTTTCTAGTTCAGATGTGGGCTTCGTTATAAAGTTGTTCACCTCTTGTTACTGGATTCAACAAAGGAGTCAAGAGGTATGGCTTCAAAGGATATGCACTATCCCCAAGCAGCCACTTATTCCCAAAATGTCCATTTTCACATTGTGCTGAAAAATATAATTATAATTTAGTAAAAAAGTATTCAATATTACCAACCCACTTTGTTTTAAATTAATGACATATAACAAAATAAATGTTTACCACGCAGTTCTGAACTGTTAAATACAGTGGCATCATGAACAGATCCTGGCCAACGAGCTACTACATTCATAAACTGCAAATTGGCGTTACATATGGCTTGCACATTTAAGGAAAAGTATCCTTTACGATTTCTAAACTTGCCCCGCTCCTAGCAGCTGTTATCGTAATTATGCTTTCCGATTTAAAACTAAGTTAAAGTAAAATACATTCAATTCAAACTTTTCCTTCATACTTTATTTTGGCTTAGGACCAACAAAATTACCAACTTTTTTCAAATTATTAAGAAAACAATTACTTAGGTACTTAACTAAAGTAAAAAAAAAAAAAAACTTGAAAAAGAAGGAACTTTGGCGTATTTAAAAAGTTTGAATCAGCTGATATTTACAATAACACACGTATTTACAAAATTTAAAAAAATACTTACAGGTATTTTAACTGTCCTTCAAAATGTCCACCACCATTATCAATACAAAGACGGGCACGTTTAATCAAATTGTTTTTAACGATAAATGTATGCTTCGCTCACTTCTCACTTCGTCAAATGCGTCCAATATGCGCCGTTTTAATTGTTCTACACTTGTTGCCTCACTAACGTACACTCGTCGCTTAACTTCACTCCATATAAAAAAGTCCAATGGCGTGAGATCAGGAGATCGTGGAGGCCATGCCACGGGGCCGCCTCGACCGATCCACTGACTCCCGAACTCCTCCGTCAGGTATTCACGCACTGCGCTATGGTAGTGAGGCGGCGCGCCGTCTTGCTGAAACCAGAGGCCTCGTAAATTGGCCAATGGAATGTTATCTAGCATTGAAGACACCATGGTCCGAAGCAAAGTTAAATAACTTTCTCCAGTAAGACGCGTTCAATGAAATAAGGGCCAACGATGTTGTCGTTCAGGATTCCTGCCCAGACATTAACAGAAAATCATCGACATATAATGCTATAATAATTTTGACATCTTTACACATCTTTGTAAACAAACATGGCTCTTGTAAACAGTTTTTATAATTATTTTTACATAATACATCCCTAACTCTCTCATACCAAGCTAAGGCTGATTGTTTTAATCCATACACTGCCTTTTTGAGTTTAAGGACTTTCCCTGACATTTCAGATACAAAACCTTCAGGTGCACACATATAAATTTCCTCTTTCAAATGACCATTTAAATATGCAGTCTTAACATCTAACTGAGTAATGTCCAGTCCTAGTTTTACACTTATTGCAAACAATAATCTTAATGTTGAGTGCCGCACCACTGGTGAAAATGTCTCACTATAATCCATTCCATGTTTTTGGGTAAAACCCTTAGCAACTAATCGCGCACGATATTGCACTTCACCATCACTTTTGATCTTTTTCTTTAACACCCACCGACATTGCACAATTGTAGCCCCTTTTGGAGCATCAACAAGTTCAAAAACTTCATTCTTTCTGAACGACTCCATCTCCTCATCCATTGCCTTCCTCCATTGCACACTTTCTGGACCTTTCAATGCTTCAGTCACTGTCAGCTCAGTGTCCACAGTAGCCAAAAAACCTGCCTGGTTGTACCTTTCTGGCTTACGTCTCACCCTCTTTGGTTTATCGAAGACCTGTTCTGGCGACTGAATTGGGCTGATGCTCGATGAAGAAGATTCAGGAACATAGGTCTCATCAGCTTCATAGAATGTGTGTGATGATTCACTGTCAGAGTTTTCCTCAGTGTCTAGTTCTGATCGTTCTGGGCATTCCACCCCCACTGAACGATCATTTCCTACAGGGACAGCCAAGCTTTCTTCCACACACCATGTAGATTCATCAGTTTCTGGAAATTTTTCTGACACTGCTGACTCCATCACTACTACATCTCGGCTTGTAGTTACTTGGTTTTTGACAGGATCGTATACTCGATAGCCCTTTACATGTTCGGAATAACCAATAAGAATATGCTGCCGAGCTTTCTTGTCCCATTTGGTTCTCTTTTCTTTGGGAATATGCACCATGACTGGACTGCCGAAGATTCTTATATGTTTATTTATTTATTTATTTAATACTTTACGCACAAATGTACAGAGGCGGACTTAATGCCTTAGGCATTTTCTACCAGTCAACCTTTGGGTGATGCAGAGAATAATTGTGGTAGGTGCAGTATGAAAGAGAAAAAAAATAAATAAACAGTAACGCGATTAATATTAAATTACTACAAATATAATATATAAACTATACATATAATACAATGATATAATATATACTCAAATTAATAAACTTATACATGAAAATAATACAGTTGATGCAAACAGCTAATGAGTAAACAAAAAAGAAATTAACGCTGTGACGATACTACTGCCAACTTCTTACGAATGTGTTCGCGAACCTTAACTTTGAAGGTTAATCGGACATATATGTTTCAGACTGGGTTTCTTTTCATGCCACATCTCATATGGTGTTTTGTCATTGAGGCCCGATGCTATAGATCGATTTTTCAAGTACACTGCTGTGGATACTGCCTCTGCCCAAAACTTTTTATCTAGCTTAGCATCGAACAACATGCATCTTGCCTTTTCAACTATTGTTCTGTTGTTTCTCTCTGACATACCATTTTGTTCCGGTGTGTATGGATTGGTTTCCATTGGCCCGCATACATCTGCGTGTACTATTTCCAGCACTTCTGTAGCTCTTGTGCTGGAGAAGCGTGCTGGGCCCATAACCTATTAATAAAACACGTTTGGTTTTCCAGTGCAGACTAACTATATCCTTTATTACCATTGACAAATTGAGTGATTGACATAGACTATAATTTTACTTATTTTTAATCCTCATACCATAGACTAGATATCGCTTGCTATAGTTATATTTTGATACAATTATATCCAATAACAACATGAACAAGCCGATACGAGTAAACAAACACTCATCCGAGTATAGCACATTTCCTTCAGTGTTGTTCAGTATCCTCCTGCAGAACGCCATCCTTGGTTCATTATCCACAGTGGTCAATTCTTGACCCTTCCTGTAGTGGTATGGGTGAAATCCAGACGAACTAATTATTATCCATGCACAGCACTGCCTAATATTAAAATGACGAGCTGCGTCATTCGTACTTCGCCGGGGATCTTCAAAGTAGTCCACTACATCGTCGTACAGGTTTTGCGAATACCCCGGTCTTCCACGTCCTTGGTTATGAACCGGTGCCTGGAATGATCCATGGTCGAGTAAACGCTGGTAAACATTTACCACAGTCCGAACGTTTGGCTGGCGAGCATTTGGTTACTCTTCTCTGTACATACGTACAGCGGCACTCGCGTTCTCACCAGACAGTGAGAGTGTTAACAGTGCTAGTCACTGACTCTGAAATAAAAAAACTAGTCAATTCAATGGCTGCCAAAAAATCTTGTGGTCATGATGAAATGCCGATTCAGACTGTTAAAGATCACATTGACATACTGGCAGGACCACTGACACATCTTATAAACACATGTATAAATATGAATATATTCCCTGAACAACTAAAAATAGCGAGAGTTTTACCACTTTACAAAAAAGGTTGCAAATTAAATCCTAACAATTATAGACCGATTTCTTTATTACCAATAATCTCGAAAATTTTTGAGAAAATCCTCAAAATTAGACTACTTAGACATCTTAATCGTAATAAAGTACTAAATCACAGACAATTCGGCTATCAAAAAAATGTGGGTACAAATGACGCAATAAATACGTTAATGGAGCAAGTAGTTAACAGAATTAATGATAAATTGAAAGTCGTAGGGTTATTTCTCGACCTTAGTTCCGCTTTTGACACGGTTAATCACAAGTTACTACTAGAAAAAATGGAACATTATGGAGTTAGAGGAAAGGTCTTATGTCTATTTAAGTCTTACTTGGAAAATCGAAAGCAATATGTGGAAATAAAAGTGGATGAAGATAATAGTCAAAAAGTTTTCAAGTCGGGACTTAAACTAATAAAAAAAGGAGTTCCACAAGGTTCAATATTAGGACCAATATTTTTCATTTTATTTGTTAATGATTTAATTAGCTATATGCTGGAACTAAGTGATGCTGAACTTGTGCTTTTTGCTGATGACACGAATGCTATTATAGCCGCTAAAGATGTTGATACTCTCAGTAGTAAAGTAAATAAAGCTCTTGATCTCTTTCATCATTGGTTTACCATGAATAATCTTAAATTGAATGTCAGTAAAACGAATGCCATTTTGTTTAGAACGACGTCGAAAAACAAAAAAAATATAGACATAGTATTGAATGAAAATACAATAACATTGGTAGACAGCGTAAAATTCTTAGGCATTCACATTGATGAAAGCCTAAACTGGAAAAAAGAATTAACGGCTATAGAAAGTTCAATTAGCTCAGCTTGCTATGCCCTAAGAAGTCTTCGAGATGTGATGGCAATGGAGCAGTTAAAAGTGGTATATTACTCACTAGTAGAGTCAAAACTTAGGTACAGTATCACTCTATGGGGAGGTAGTTACGCGTACAATATAAATACAGCTTTCATTATACAAAAAAGGGCAATAAGAACCATGGTCAGGATTCCACAGTGGGTATCGTGTAAGGAGTACTTTAAAGAACTTCAGATACTGACGGTACCTTGTTTGTATATTTTAGTTCTTCTCACTGATCTGATGAAAAAACTACAGAATGTTGAAACACCAGAGGAAAGAAGTAAGCGAGAAGCTACTAGGCGTAAGGATTTACAAAATAAGATGCAACCTCATTTAAAAGTAGTGAGTCATGCTGCAGGTTATCAATCAATCAAACTGTTTAATAAACTACCTGTTCGCTTAAAGTCAATATACAATTTAAATCAGTTTAAGCAGCAGTTAAAATTGTTTTTGGTAGATAAGTGCTATTACACCCTTGATGAGTTTCTCGGTGACACCTTCAAATAGATTTTAATTATTATTATACTATTTTTATTGACATTATATTTTTATTTTTGACATTTGTATAGGTTTAGCAATATTTTTAATTTGACATTATTATTTTTGACATTGTGTACTGGATGATTCTGATTGACTTTGTTTTATAAATAGATCATTTTATAATATCATTATTTTTAGTGACATGATTTGGTTTTGATAATTTAATTTTTTGTACTTTTGACATGTTTTAGGGACCATAATATGGAATTTGCAAATGTTTTACTTTTTAATTAATTAATTTGGTAGCTGTTATATTAATGGATTATAGTTTATTCTTTTAATTTATATAATTTTGTGTAAAATGTTCAATACAATGTAAAAATTGTTACTGAATTAAATGAAATGAAATGAAATGAATGAGACAAAAAGTACGCACGTATCATAGCCGTATACTCCCGAGATGAGAATTGGTAAGCCATTACGACAGTAAATACGTAAACAGACAATTGGTTACAAAAGCGCGCGCGCACTTCCGCACATAAATTAGCACTGTGTGTTGTTTTACTCGCTCGAAAAGGGATCGCTACGCAGCCTAAGAAAGGGGCGGGGCTTGAGCTTCGACGCGAGTTTGCCGGGATCTATGAATGGCGATAGAAATGGAAAAGTACTGCGCGTTGTATTTTGTAGTAGCAATGGTTATGAATGATTGATTCAATTATGAATTTACCAATTATGACAAAATTTCGAGGACAATTTTGGCATTTTGTTTTTTTTTACTTTTGACTACACAAATATGATCAGTAACGGGTACAGATAGAGCACCATTTTTTTGTACTAATAAAAAATAGTAGTGTATAATCCTTTTTTGTTGTTGGAGCTGACAAATCGTGGAAGAAATATTCAAAGTATTGAAGAAGTAGACACTACGGTAACTGAATTTTTTGCATGTAAAATTAAGTTTTGGTTCTATCGAGTTTTTCGAGAATTAGCTGACAGATGGGAGAAGGTTACACAACATCAAGGATTATATTTTGAATGTTAAAAACTTGATTATTCAATGTCCGAGTCCTAACACCTACTAGAAACACCATTGAAAGGTATATTGAGGATATATTTTATTGGGGATATGTATCCTAATAGATTTGTAATTTGATTGTAACATCTAGCATCCACTTAAAGTAATGTTTTATTTATTTTGTTATAAGTATTTTGGAGTTCGGAAAAGAAGATTTCCAGTTAAGGCTTTAACTTTACGTCTGAGTCTTATACGAGCAAATGCAGTTATTATTGCTACAGAAATACTTCACAACATTTGTAGAATAAAAAGCCTAGATGATATTCCACCAGAGGTTGAGATTCCAGATGTGGATGCAGTGCCTATACATAATAATAATGAGGCAAATAACCAAACAATAAGAGAACTTTAATAGCAGAATATTTTAATAAGTGAGTTATGCACGTTTTTATACTTATAATTCATGTGATTGTGTTATTAACAGTATGAGATATTTATTGGACAAGATATTAACATGTATATTTGTATTTAAAAAAAATACTGTGTGGCAGAGATCTAACAAGTCATGTGTACTTACTTAAAAAGATTTCTTTCCATTATTTTCAGTTTGGTGTAAGAAATATTGCAACGCATCTTTAGAAGTATTTTTGTGTCGCAAGATCATAAAAATTAAGAAGAAGCCAAAATAGTGTCTTAAATGAATGATATAAAAGTGTAAAAACTCTTGTGAGACATATTTTATTTAAAAATAATTTCTGTATTCCCAAATTGTTTATATAAAATGAAATAAAATTTGATTAGCTAATTAATGTTTTATTTGTCATTTATTTTTCTTTCATACCTACTTGTCAAATTACAAAGTCAAAACGTTTATTTCAATTAGGCCATTAACGGCACTTTTGAACGTCATCAATAAAAAATATCATAATTAAGTGTCTAGCGTCCATTCGCAAAGGTAGATTCTTATGGAGAAGAACGGACAAGAAACTCCATAGTTACTCTTTTCAAATAAATGTTTTACAATGTTTGGTAATACAAAAAATACTTCATATATGTGAGGATGATGCACCAAGTAGACTAGTTATAGAACAAAGTATTACCTGCAGAGGTAAACATCTAAATATCTCATGCTCATGGTACTCACATATTTACAAATATTGAAATAATAAAAAGAAAATAAAAGTACAAGACAAAAAAAATACATTCATAAATTTAATCCACACATAAATCAACTAGTTTGATTTTGTCTACACCCTCGATTGCCCTATGGAGCAAGACCAGCATGTTTCCAAGCATTCTTATCCTGAATGTAATCTTCTAATTTGTAATATGCTTGTTTACAAAGGGTGCTTTTAATAAAAGTTTTAAATTTTCTTTCATTTAATTCTAATATGTTACAAGGTATTTTGTTGTAACATTTAACACAGTACCCCATAAAAGATTTATGTACTTTAGCTAATCTATAAAATGGTACAAATTGTATGTATAACTATGATATAAGATATGATACATCTAAAAACTAAATATCACTAAGAATTTCTTTATTAGCTAACTTTAACAGTCTTATCTCTAAATCCAATTTTTCTGTCTTCTTTTTAAAATATTCTGCTATAGCTAAATTTTTTTCCAGGCGTCCATCTTCAATTTTTTTCTTTTTGGCTGTCATAAAAAAAAAAAGATATTTGTGTTAAAACATTACTCGTACAATAATAGCTGTCCTTGGTATAAAACCTTAGACAAAGTATAAGTTATAAAATATTTCAAATTAAGTACCCTTGTTTTGAAGTGTTTTTGACATTGTAGGCATTCCATATAAAAATTTTCTTCCTAGATTGTTGCCCTCTACAATTCCTTCTTCTGGGGTCAAAATGTCCAACTTTCTCTTTTTAACTGAAAAAAATTATGTACTAAGAATGACTAATCAATCTCCGCTATACCACTTACTTCTTAACACATATGTACAGAACAGTGAACAGTATATTGTATGCGCACAAATCATATAATTATTATTATTTATTATTATAACTGTAACTGAGTAATGTAATAATTGTTTGAAACTTTGACTCAACCACACCCAGCACTATCAGGCATCAGCTGACTAGTGTTGTAACAAACATTCAAACAAAATAGGTAATAGAGGCAGAAGTATATTGAAACTTTTTACAGAAGTAAAAGACTTGGCATCATTGCTACGCGAAAACTAAATATAGGGGAATTCTACTGCGTTGAAGGAAATTCTTAGATTGGAATTTTAGATGGATGGATGACAATATACAAAAGTTGATGTAATTAGACATAATAATACCTTCATTTGTATGTGGAATTAAATCTTACATGGGCATTTGCACTGTTGCACTATTGTCTCCAACCTGTTCTAAATCAGTGCCCACCTCCAACTCAAGAAGCACACTACCACCACCGCACCCATCACCACCAAAGGGAACCTCATAACCCATACATGTAGACCCCATCAAACTTGCTACTTTATCAAGGATTTCATCCGCTGGACTGAAATCCGCTTTTCCACCAGCAGTCTGCAATATAATTGAATTTATTATAGTATTCAAATTTTTAGTTATTAAGACCTAGGCATTGGATTAATCTGTATTCCTTTGCCTAGAGCAGGAACCTGCATAGAATGCTATTGAAATTTGCTATGAATATCAACTACACTACCTTCAACCTATTCATGCGAATTTGTTGCGTTCTTTTCCTGGCTGCCTTTTTTAAATTGTCCCATTTCAGTTTCAACTGCTCTTTTTGTTTTGGGAAGCCCACGCTTCGTCTTTCAACTTATTTGACGAAGCGTTTGTTTCTATTAAAGTGAATAAAACACTTTTGCTGTACTTATTTGTAAGACATAGCTTTAATAATGACATATAATATCAAGTCACAGTTGCTATGGAGACTGCAGGTATAGTCCTCCTAACAGTTTCCTTACTTGTTAAAATAGGACAGTTTTGGATTAACTCCACAAAATAAGAGACTTCATCTCTCGTCATAGGTTTTTTGCTCTTCTGTAAATAGGTAAAACAAATTATTACAATTCACTACAATTTTACCATCGCTTAAAACGTAACAAAGAACAAGATTACTTACTGGTGTAGTATCCATATTTTGTGATTTTTGTACAAACTGTTCAGTAACTACTAGTTTTTATTTAAAGTTTACATATATCTAGTTAATAGAATTAGACAGAACAAAACTGAAATTAAACGAAACGACGCTCTGCTCTCTGCTGGAATCAGCTGACAGCTTTGCGCGGGCGTGCGACTTCGCGTCATTTTCACGTTTTGTTCGCACTTGATCAACAATAGCAATTATGTTTAAAATGTTAATTGTAAAAGTCAATTTGTTTTTCTTAGCATAAAACCGGAGTATAAGTAAAGCTAACATTATTTAGTATATAAATATCTCATAATGTTTCTGATAAGGTCGTTATTTCTGAACTACACATCAAATATTTTTTGTATTAACGAAACGCAAAGAGGAGCATTGAGGACCATCGGTTACCTAGTAACCGACGAATGTTCGTAGCCGGTAGGCTAGATAAAAACTTTGTGGAACACCAAGTTACGCCTCGTTATCAGTAAGTTGGAAATGGGTGGTAGATGTTATACAATGACGATCCGTTGAATATAGGAACCGGGCATAAGTCGACTCCACCCATATGGCGGTTGTAGAGCTTTACTACTTGTGGACAGGTGACATCTACTCGAGTTTTAGACTCTTCACGGAACCTTATAATTTTTACTAATGGGTGCGCATCTACGTAAGAGCTAACTAAAGTTACTTGTTTATTATCGAAACACTTTACTATACTGAGTTTGTTTTTGTTGCAAACTACTTGGCTGAATGCTCCTCTTCCTTTTTTTTTCAGTCTTATCTGTAAGTAATTTGCCAGTAGCATCTTTCAATCTATTCTGTCGTATGGTCCCCAAGCTAAATATCGCTTAATTTTCTCTTAACAAATATACCAACTCTAGTGATGTGAAATAGTTGTCAAAATATACAACACTTGCTTTATTTTTTCAACGTTTTACAGAGCGCTACAACAATTTTACTTCCAACGCCTAATGATTCTTCCTCTTCTGATAATTATATGCCCCTAAAAGT
The DNA here is from genome assembly GCA_905332915.2 of Hecatera dysodea. Taxonomy (NCBI): domain Eukaryota; kingdom Metazoa; phylum Arthropoda; class Insecta; order Lepidoptera; family Noctuidae; genus Hecatera; species Hecatera dysodea. Next base: position 1,605,125 of record HG995290.1, on the reverse strand, counting down.
ATCATCCCCTGCATATAGCATAAAATCGTATATAATGCCAGACACTCCAGCCCTCACGAGATTTTTGAATCCCCACTTACTGGGTTTGTTGGGATTATATTGCCGTCGACTGCCTGCTTTCTTTTCCTTATAGGGAATCACCATCTCATCAATGCTATATGAGTTTTCTCCTTCAACTGACAAACATTTATTTCTAATACTGTCGATTAAAGGGCGAAGTTTATAATATCTGTCTTTACATCGGCAACTTTTGCGTAACGGAATGACGTTTTCCAGTAATCTTTGTAAGACGGCATAACTATACGCATCATAATATTTATTGCCAAAAATCCAAAATTTCGTCGTTACTAACTTTGATAGATTTCCTGTTTCTTGGACGCTGTATAAATTTGTGTTATCTGTAATAGATGCAATCAGCTCCTTAGGAAAAAAGTTATAAAAATAATGTAGTGGTGACCAGTCGGGTGGAATAACTTGTTGAAAAACCGGATTCTGAATTTCGGCAGTATGCTGGAATGGTACGTTTTTCCAGTGGAAAGATAAATTAATTTTCTTTATAAAACGTTTCTTGGTTTTACGAGCGAGGATTGTAGGCGCTGCACGCTTTCTTTGTGCACGAGTGACCAATGGACTGGATGTAGAAGGCAGTGTATAATTATGCGTAGTTGGTTGAACAGATGGTAAAGATGGCAATGATGAAATAGACGGAAGAGCTTCATAATTACATTGGGAGCGACTTGGAAACACCTCATCAAGGACCGGCGTAAGAGGAGCTTGAAATCGATCTTGATCTAAAACGGAAGATTCTATCTCTCGGTCAATTTCGTTATCGGTAAAGTCTGTGTGATCAGAACTTTCTAAGATGTTGAGCCTCTCAAAAATGAAACATCTAATGAAGGCGTCACTACTGGATCCATCGCTAGCACCTGACACAGCATCTTTTGCGGGGACTAACGCTAAAGTTCGTATGGTCCTTTCATTGGAAATAGTCTAAAACAAAGCAAAGATAGCGGTCATGCAAACCACAACCATAAACAATAAAACCGATGTAAAATAATAAAAATATAGTGCGTATAATTTTTGATTTTACGTATAAATTTTCCTACAAATATAAAATACATTATCCTCTCTTCAGTAGCAATGTATATTATTCTATACATAACAAAAAGGGTTAGATCAGTGCCGCGGTAGTGATGTATAGTATGCTATACATTGAAAGAAAACGTAAAAAAAAATGCAAAATACCGTGCACAGCCCTTTGTTTATACAATAAACCTTTAGAATAACTCTTTGGCAAGCCATAATTTTCAACAAACACCCATAACTAGCGTTCAAAACATTTTTAATTTTTAAATCTTACCTTAGAAGAAAAAGGCGGACGCATCTTGTCTGTTATTTTTCACCAATTATTCCGCCGCAGTTTTTTGTTATTGACAGTTGAAGAAACGTTCAAAAATATCAAATGGCTCAAAAAACAGATTCTACAACCATAAATAAATCTAGTAGAATTTTTGAAAGTATGATGTATAGTATAATATACGAAGTGACTTTAAGGGCTAAAGAATTCCGAAGAGACCGAAACAGGTGGAAATCTGAAGGTGCAAGGTCAGGACTATACGGCGGATGCATAACCACCTCCCAGCCAAACTCTTAATTTTTGCCGTGTGACTAAAGATGTGTGAGGCCTAGCGTTATCATGATGAAAAACCACACCCCTTCTGTTGATTAATTCCGGCCGCTTTCTCTCAACTCTCTTCTTATTCGCAGTAGAGTTCAGAATCAATGGTTCTGCCTGGTGGTAACACCTCATAATGAATAATGCCTTTCCAATCCCACCACAAACACAGCATCACCTTGTTGCGAGTTAACCCGGATTTCGCCACAATCTGTGAAGCCTGACCGGCCTTTGATCACGACCTTTTTCGCACGTTTTTGTTGTACGTGATCGACTTTTCATCACCAGTTATCAGCTTCTTCAAAAATGTTTCGGTTTCATTACGTCGTAATAAAGAATCACAAATGAGTACCTACACGGTTCATTAGGTTTCTTTCAGAGAGGTACCCAAATATTGAGCTTTTTGTGTACCCAGTTGAAATTGTTACCTCCACTTATGTTATTTTTCTTGTGTTTCCGGTTGGGGCGCTGGGTTTCGAACATGAACAATCTCTATCATCTTTTTCGACCTATTGGATGACATTATCAACCTTAAATATAAATAGTAATATTATGCCTCTTGTACAGCTAAAATATTGTACGCAGTAGTTAGACCAACAATGACTTAACATAAAACCTTTACAGGCAATTAAAAAAATTAAGCATTATATCACATTCATTCTTGTCAAACAAAGACTCAACCAATATTGCGGCTCCTAAGTAACAATAAGCTATCGTAGTAAACAGACTTATACTTGAATGTTACAAAGTTTATTAGTACTTCTGGATTATGTATAAAAAACTGGCCAAGTGCGCGTCGTTTTTTTTTAGAAAAAAAAAAATCTCGTTCCTTTTGAAAGAACTATCCAATGATAACCCACACGATTATGTTTGTTGGAATTTATTTTTTCATCCCTCAGTTACATGTATGGAGTGTCACCCCCAAAAATATTTTTACCATAGTATTACAGCACTATTGAATAGCGGTTAACAGGTTGCACCTACCTCCAACCTTCTACCAATTTTCATTTATGTAGCATCAATAGTCTCCGAGTAAAATGGCTGCGACATACGGACGGACAGACAGACATGTTGAATCCATAAGGGATCCGTTTTTTGCCATTTGGCTACGGAACCCTAAAAATAATGTAATAAAGGAAAATGTTACAAAAAACAACATTTTGTACTTAAGTGAGTTCAGAAACGAGCTGGCCTTTGTTTTATGTAACTCAGGCACAAATGAAAATAAAAGAGGTCGGCCTAGCTAAGAAAAAAAGGTCACAATCCAAACCAATCTCTCTATTGGATATACGGATGGGTGGCTTAGGGCACTGGTCAGATGCTATTGTGTCGCTTCGTTGTAAGTATCCACATTATACAGGATACACCACCATAAGCTGTGCCAAGTAATAATTGTTCGATACGTCTGTTCCCTACAACATCATTGTTACTCAAGTTGTTTCTTTATAATCAACATGATACATGGCGCAGTCGTAATTGTTTTTATTACGTACCTATCATCTTTTGCGATAATCGCTGATTCGCTGTACAATTTGTAATCATTGTGTGCAAACATGGCCTCAGCGTCGTACAACCTACCAGAAAATCTGTGCCGCGGTGGGGATTTGCCAAGTAATTGGAGAAGGTTTAAGCAACCACTAAGTGTATATCTTGTTGCCTCTGGACTTGATGACCAAAACGATAAAAGGAAAATTGCAATTTTTCTCAACGTCATTGGTGAGGAAGACGTACAAGTATATAATAATTTTGATTTCGACAAACTAATTCAAGCCGACGGCGACGGAAAGAAAAAGGTGGCAACATTTAAGGACGTATTGAAATCGTTTGATCAATATTGTGAACCCAAAAATAATGTCCTGTTTTCAAGATTTCTATTCTATAAGCATTCTCAGCGACCCGGGGAGCCATTTGATGTATATTTCTCGGAGACTTTTCAAGTATCATCAACTGGATAGATATCATCATAGAGACCGATGGAAATATTCTTGTCGGAACAGTTTAACATCTCTTTTAAAATGACCATTGACGGCCTCTACCACCCTCACCTGCAAATTGTTACGCAACAGCTCCTATTTGCTTGAGAAGTTGTTAATCGATGCTCGCTTTCTAATAAGGATTCTGGCATGCATGTTTTATAGCCACATGCCTCTAAACACATCATCACAAAACAAATTATCCATGATATCAGCATCCGAAGTTGTTGCTTTGTAAGGGCCATAACAATCAAGAATATGTCCATCACAAGCGACAATCGTAAAAGGTTTTAGAAGATTTCTATATTTATGGAGCGAGTATTTTTGTTTCTGGAATGAGTAATTCGAGCTTTTTTGCACATAAATATAGGTTCCATCATATATGACAGTACTGTTTGTTCCATTTCCATAAAGTCCATTTGGTATGATCAAATTATGTTGGAGTAATTCTTCCCTGGGTAAATGATTAATCACATGGTTCCTTGGGACAAAATCTTGGAGAAGTATTTCCCTCATTTTGTTCATTAAAACTTCTAATGTTATACGGAGAACATTCACCAAAGTCACAATTCTTTCATCAGAATCCCCTGTTCGGACTTTTAGTAAAAATACTAAAAGACCTAATGTGCCTCTATGAATATCTCTTATGCGAGGTACATCATCAAGTAACAAATTAAAGTTATGTTTTGAACGTCCTATCCAGTACTCAAATATTCTGTCATCCATTTCTTCTATATTTTCAAAATCAATTGATGTATTGAAAGCATTTACAAATGAAAAACATGCTGTATCTGCTGAATGGTAAATGTTGTGTAACTGTTTTGGGAGTCAAATAATGTATCCCAAATATTGGCTATCAAATGGTCATTAGAAATACGGGCTTCCTTAGGCAGATAATATTTGTAGTCACTTTTACAGTTTGGAAATATACAGTGATGATTAAGAGTTGGCTGCTCTTCTATAATCGGGTAATGTTACTTCATCAATTGAGTGAGTTGCTTGTTCTGACTGTGGCACCTGGAGCTCCTCCAACACTTGGCGTTCATCCTGCGGTGGTGCTGCATTCAACTGGGATCTTGTGGCATCAACAGTAGATATGCGACGAGCTTCTTTTTGTACCCGAAGCCAGCAAGGGCATACAACATCGTGCTGTGAAATCTGAAAATAATATACATTTCTTTTTAATCATCAATATGCTTAAAATGTAGTGTTTTAAATATTAAAAAAAGGAATTCTAGAAATCGACAAGTTATTTTATACAATTATACTATTCTAAACAATTAATTTGACCAAATTCTAAAAAAATAAATTATATAATTATTCATAACTCACGTGGTACTACTCTGCTTTCTATAATAGGGTCATATTCAAAATAATTGTATATTTACTACTTTCTTAATGTCCAACCCAATTATTTTCATAACGAGATACAACTCACTAGAATTTCATAAACAAACAGATTAAATATTTATTTAAGCTTAATAAAAAACAACGAAACATTTGGAATAGCTAAACAATTCATTTAAAAAAATTAAACCAGACATTGCGTAGGTTCCGTTTCATACAAGTATTCAATGTCCACGTCTGTGGCGGTAAACTAAAAAAATATATTTAATTATGAACCATTAAAGAAAAGTTACAAAAAAAATGATATTCAGAGAATATTGTTTAAATTTTCAACAGAGTATTTTATATTTCAAAATAGTTTTTTATATTTTGTTTAGTGAAAAACAAAATATAAAATACTATTTAGTGTTCTCCAAATTTAATTGATTAATGAGTTTCCTGATTTTACACATATGTATCTGTTATTCTTCTCTGTTATGCTATTTTAACATTATTTCCATGGCAATAAAGAAATTTGATATACTGGCAACATTAGTTCACTAGCTATCACTACACGAAGTAAGAATAAACACTCGGCCATTTTGTTCACAGATTAACTATAATATAGATGTGACAGTCACTTTTCTGCTTAGTTTCCCAGTGTTCCGTTTTGGCGCTGTTGTAGTCAATCCGGTTTCGACTCGACTATAGAATGTTATGTATAGGTATACGCTTAGTGAAACTAGTGATGTCTGACTTGTCGATGTCTGTGCTACTTTGGTGTTCTGGTAATTTTATTATTGCTGATTTATTACTGATTAAAACACAACATATTTTTTAATATCTTTATTTATTTCTTCAAACATTTTTTCCTTAACCTAAAGCTTTTATACTTAATTAGTGCCCGTTTTTGAGGCTCACCCATCTTGCATATATATTTTTCTTCAACTGCACCCTTCAAAATTTTATTTATTATGTACTTGTAATCTTAATATAACATTTACAAAAATGTTAATTACAATGCTTTTATGCTCTGCACACCCTAGCCAGGAAAACCTTATTGTGTTAAGATTTTTTTTTTTCAAATTGCTTTTGATATTATTTTTATAACAATTAAAATTTAAAAAAACTATGTATTAACGTAGTTATATCTCTGTATAAAATTAAAAGATTTTCGATAGGATATACCAAATTATTATTTTTTAAAGATTTTAATTCTCTAAATTTAATATATGTATGTATGTTTTCTTCATTCTTTGTGGTGTATGTCTGCAAACAAGCATTGCATTTTACAAATTTAGAAATTTTTCTACAAACATAGCCAGCTGTGTATGCTGAGCAGTGAACTCTCTCTTTTTCTAAAATTACCTGATCCACTAAACGGTTTTCTTTGGACATTCCTGTAAAGAGGATAGAAGCTCTTGTCCCCGTGAAGAAGATGGGATTTGTTTGTCCTTATCATCTTCCATATTTTCTTTATTTACATTTTCAAATAAACATTTTATGTTCAAAATACTATTTCCTTCATCTTCTTCATAGTTGGCATACTTAGAATGCGGGCTCAGCAAATTTGTTATCAAAAGTGATTTGAATGCATATATAAAAGCATTTGGGTCAGGGTTTACGTTTCTCGAATTGAGAGCCCTTAAACGTCCAAAAAAATTTTCTAGTGGATCTTGGTTTATTCGTCTTGGATAATAATACACCACACCATACTTATTAAACAATAATTTGGATATCCTTAAAAAACTTTCCAGGGTAGTATCCGACCCTGCAGAGATAGCACTTTCACAAGTCGAGGCTTTCCTAACTGTAAAGCACGCTTACTTGATGAATCAATATAATGTAATGATTTCAATTTTTTAATAGAATCAACCCAAAATGTGTGATGTGGTGAGTCTTCTTTCACGGCCCTTCTAAGTTTTCCGACTTTGGAACCACCTGGATAACCATTGACACTATCAAATAATTCATCAATGAACTCTACAACTTCTGCTGTTGTGGCCATTGTGCTGTTATTTTCTCCACTATGTAAGCTATCTGAAAAAAAGAAAATGTTCACCTTAGTAAGAATAACACAACACCATAACATACAATGTTTGTCATTATTTGTGCATGTTGCCCCAACCACACATAAAAAGCTGCAGATTTAGATATTGATGATACACAAATAAACTAAATGTAACCCCATTTTTCACCAAGGTGTATTACATGTATTCTATAAGTTTTATGCAATGTTGTCATTTTTCAATAAAAAAATATGTTGTATACAAAACTTGTATAATAATGTTACCTTGATGAAAGCATGTAGTTGAATGGTCTGAAACAGTCATAATACATGTTTAAAACAAATAATTATATCTTGGCAAGTATTTTACAAGTTTTGTGTTAAACTAGTTTTTAACTTGTTTCGTGGTGAAAACGAGGCGTTAGATTAACTTATACAACAACACTACATACAACTTATCACATGAATAGTTTGTTGAAAGAAATTTTGAATTTATTTTTAAAAATTTTGACTCACTCTACGAAATTCTCCTGAATGGGAGTCTCTACAAACATATTATTATAAAGTCACATACACAAAAACCTGGCACAACTACTGGTAGATCATACAAATATTTGTTCTATGCGGGAATCGAACCCCCGACACGCAGCAGGACTATGGGTACTATATAAATGTACTCACTGACTGCATTGGTGTACTTCAGCATAGCCGAAATTCGAGCACTTAGTACTTGAGCAGCTACGCTGACTTTCATTTTTTTTCATTTTGCTTGGATCCACATGATGGGCTGTTAATTTCGGCAATGCTTTAGTGTGCCCCAACTTGCTGTCAATATCGAAAACAAATTCAATATCCTTCCATGATGCAGTCTTTCCTTCCCAAATAATGTCCTTCGTCAAAAAATTGTTCCTTAAGCCTTTCAGTAGGTGCGGAGGGTCATGGAAGACACTCACATCATACCCGCTAATGTTGACTGATCCATCTACAAAAAATAAAACACTTATTGAATATTGCAACAAAATAAAGTTAAACTGAAACTTCACTTATTCTTAATCATTTGTATTTACCATCATGAACACATTGAATGTTTCTTGATTTGATTGTGTCTTCCCTCAAAATTTTAATAGCCATCCGAAATGTTGATCCTTGATCACAAAATTGTCCTAATGGTATTAAGCCAGTTAATCCAATTTGGGACACCATTTGCTTCAAAATGTTTTGTAGCTCAGCTGCTGAGACAGTTCCTTTACAGAAGTAATATGCTATACTCTGTCGCCATAGAGCATATTCCTCTAACCATGAATACCAATGCATGGTCAGAGTACTTTAATTTCCTTTCTCCAGCTAAATCTACAAACCCAACAATCTTATCTCTCTTCTCACTAAAAGTAAGATGTGGTGTGATAGCCACTTCATCAAAAACAACTGTGCAGAGTTTTTGTTGGATATTCCAATTTTGACAGGTGCGTGAAATATGTTCAAAAATCTGAGGATTCAGCTCTGGTTCCATTGACACCTTTTCAGATAAGCGTATCAATGTTCTCTTGTTGGGTAGAGCAAACATCTTTTCCAATAATCTATAGCTTTTAGGACTTTGCTTCATCAAGAGCAATGCCAACAACTTTTCTTCTAAGCTGAATCTTCTAGCCATTTTGCTTTTTTGGACTTGTTTAAGCTGCATAAGCAGAAATATTTGAGCTTGTCTATTTAATAAATTAAATTTATGGAACAGTTGTTCTTTGTAAAGAATAAAGAGCTTTTGAAAGTCTCTGTGCTGCTGACTGGCTTGAATTTTCTCTTGCTATCTGAGTAACATTTTTCATAAATTTCCTGTTACTCTGTAACTTACGACCTGCTGAACCTGCAATTAAAAAAATATACATTTTTGTTCTTCTTGTCATATTTACGAATATTAAAAACACATAATATGCAAATAAAACAAGACTTTTGTTTTTTAAATAACTGTACTCACTTGTTAGCTTTGGTGTTTGAGTTTTGTGAAGTACTATTTCAGCATTGACAGCATGACTCATGCCAGAACACGATGGCTGTTCTAACATCAGATCTACAATGAAAAATGACAAAATTGAATGAAGTCATTAATAAACTATTTTTATTTCCTTTTTTAGTTTTTGTAGCCCACTTACCTTTGGGATCTATGTTTGATGTATCAGTTGGAAAGCTAGAACATGAAGGATGTTCAGGAAATTTTCCAATATCTGTAAATAAAATGTTTTTTTTTTTTTGTAATGTATTTTTTTCTGAATTTCTGTTTACTATTTACTACAGATTTGTCTAAACCAGTTATGCCAGTACCACCTGGAAATTGTATTCTAGTCTTAATTGACTTGAAAACTTTTACTAGATCTTCAACTATGAACAATTAATATTATTTATGGACAATAGATGACAAATCCATTAATCTATTATCTGAATGTGATTAGTACAGTTATTGGTAAGTCTATAGCTGCTTACATCAAAGACTTTATCTGTATGTCAACATAATATATTTAATTTTGTGAAAATTCTTATATGCTATTATGAGATGTAATAATGATGGAGAGTGTTTGAGACTCAAGTGACAGACAACTTGTTATAATTTCAATTAAAACATACACACCTGCTGCACTTCCAGTCACTACTATTGATTTTGTGACTTTGTTTTCATCTCCCTCTTTGAAATAATCATGTCCAATTGTGTTGTGCCTTCCTGAAAAAAATATATCAATAAATAATCATAATAAAAATGTATCAGTACTACTGTATCAGTGTCAACTGGCTGGGTAAAGACCTACACATAAGTTTCAATTATTTTAGTACAGAGTTAATATTATGTGACCTTTCTTGTTGGTCTGAATAGCTTATATAATTTTCAAATCTTACATACAAAATACATAGGTACCAGTTATTGTGATCAATGTAGATGGATCTGCACCCTCCTCATCTTGCTCTTTGGAATAGTTATGTTCAAGTGTAACATTCCAGCCTGGAAAATAGTTATAAAAACTGTTAAATGTGTAATTAACTACACAGCACTTTGAATTTATGTTGTAAATTTGGATAAAGTATTTTTATTTAATAACATGCTTTACCAAAGTGTCTATAGTTTATGAATTTACTTGAATTGGTATAATATCAGTAAAAGGGGAATGACAAGAATCGGCCCGATTCATGTTGTGATCTTTAATTTAGAAATTCTGTTGGACACAACATGAATCGGGCCGATTCTTGCCATTTCCCTTTTACTGCAAAAAATCATTAATTTAATTAATCATTTAATTGTTTCTTTTATGTTAACGTTAAAGTTAGAAGTATTGAGTGGTCAACTCCATAAAAACATTTTTTTTTTCAGTGTACTACTTAACTAAAACGAATTATACCATTAAATTCTATAACTGTTTACTTTTTTAATGATATTATAGTTCATCTTTGTTGGGTTCATGGGCCGAGGCTTCAAGGGAAACTCTGCAATGTCTTTTATGTAGGTAACTTGTTATAAGTTTAATGAGTTAACAAGACTCACCTGCTACACAAAGTGGAACTCCATGAGCAATTTCTTTGTGAGTAAGCAGGCACGGGTAGGAGTACCTCAGTCTTCGACCATCACGGTCGAACTGATATTTATCAAAATGTTTTTTACAAACACGTTTTCTTAATAATTGCTCCTTAGAGAGTCCAATGAGGAGGCAATTTGTAGGAACTAGGAAGGACATCCACAGATTTCTAAGTTCATCGTTCTTGGGGAAACTAAAAAGCCGGTGAGTCTCACTTGTTGCATTGCAACCACCAACACAGCATTTCTTGGTTCCCATGACGAATAACTGCACATACGATATGCACAATCAATATTGTCTCATACAACGGAGGAATAATTGCGTATCAAGGATCTCGACTCAGCAAAATGCGAGGAAATTCAACTCGGGAGTATTTCGACAATGACAAGTTGACAAACAAAACGTCACAAATGGCGTAAAAAAATGGCGGCGATGATCACGTGACTAATCAATGCGACAGCAGCGCCAAACGGAACATTTGGAATTACAGCTGTCACAGGCCTGCTCGGGAGTATTTCGACAATGACAAGTTGACAAGCAAAACGTCACAAATGGCGTAAAAAAATGGCGGCGATGATCACGTGACTAATCAATGCGACAGCAGCGCCAAACGGAACATTTGGAATTACAGCTGTCACAGGCCTGATTTTGTTCAACATAGTTTAGCAGCTCGTTTCGTTTCGTTGTCGAAGAAAATTAGACTTTTAAAGGTAAATATTCAATCAGAGTCGTTTACAATAGCGGTAAGTAATTACTGTTTTATCACTCATACTAGGAAATGGATGTATTGTGATATTTGTTAGAAAGTATATAATATTAGTATATCATGTGAATTGGTGTGGAAATAAATATGTTTGTAGGTTAGACACGTGCAATTAATTCATATACGTTATTTTATCTGTCACTTTTTTCAGTTACGTAACAGATATGAATGATTAGGCGTTATTCACATTGTACATGAGTATGAATTAATGAAAATAAAATATTAATACTTACTGCACTGCAGGTTAACCAGAACATTTTTTTTTACTTGCTTAAATTTATTTGAAGTATGTAATCTTTGCGTATAATGTGCCATGTATTGCATTGCTGTGCCATGGATTGTCTGTGTGCATATCCTCAGTCCTCACCGCTTGAGCCGTTTGTACTAACTGCGCAGCGGTTCGCCAAAGTAGCCCGCTAAATTCAAATTGTCCCAGGTTTTTTTTGCAATTCACAGGTCAATGTAAAGTTATATATGTCAAATCGTACAGTGTGCAAAACGTTTATTTTATTTTCTTATTTTACTCAAAGAAGTGATCTAGAATTCATTTACGTAACAAGTCCATGTTTGACTCACAGAAATCGTATGTGTACGAAATTTCAATTTAATTGGTCCATTAGATTCGGAGCAAAAAACACGAGTGATCCTATAGGTAAACGTTTCGTTTTTTTTAATTTGGACATACGGAACCGTAAAAACACATGAATTTTGAGGGCTACTACACTATTCGCTTTAAATTACTGCTGCCAAAACTAACAACTGATGTGTTATACAACACATAAGCATTTGCTAGCTTCAAGCTGAATCTTGTTTGTTTTAAAAAATATGCCATTGACACCAGCTGAACGACAGCGCAATTATAGAGAGCGCATAAAAGTGAATAAGCCTGAAATATGGGAGGAAAGCAAGAAAAAAGAAGCTGAAGACAAAAGAAAAAAATATTTAAACATTTCGCAATTATCAGAAACAGAAAAAGTAAAAAGACGAAAGCAATGGCGGGAATTAAAACAAAAAAAGTCAAACGGGAAACAAATTAAGACTAAGTAAGAATGTCGTCGAACATATAAAAAGACGCACTATAGATTAACCAAGGAAAATAATAATCTAAAAAAAGGAAATAGAAACTTTGAAAAAACATGTTTGTGCGTTGAAAAAATAAAGTTTATAGGTATAAATTATTATTGAATTGTCAGCACAACAGTTTAAACTGCTTTACGAATTGTTCATTGATTTATGTCAATTATACCAACTAATACGATCACAAAAATGTTTCATTATGTACCCACCTAGCGATCCACACCAGCTTCGCGCTCGTAGCCTGTTATACTTAATCTTAGTAGGTGAACTGTACTAGGTATGTATAAGTAGTGATGGTATTCTACTATTCCAGATGTTTTAATTGGCTCAACGTTAATGATTGAATTTACAAACGTGTGCTATTTAAACTTGCCCTAATAATTCCTTTCTGTTATTTTTCTGTTACAATCAAATAATATTCATAATATATTTGTTTCCTTTCCGTTACTTACAACTATTTTGAATATGACCCAATAGCAATCACGGATTGTTGCAGTTGAGATGTATTGATTCTTAATATTTTATCACTCCGCCTTTTTAAGTCAATAATCCACATAAAAGACACACATTAGTGTTGCCTTGGCGAGACTTATCCAGCTTGTTGATCTGTATTGCCAGAAACATTTTGTTGCAAATTCTCATTTACTGCAAACATGCTGCATGCTGCTACATGCTTCACAAACAACGCCTTCTTGTAAAACCTGTCAAAAACATGAATTGTATTTTTAGATCCTGCCTCTGCCTATCTAGGGGGCTTAGACAAAGTAAAAATTTAAAAACGATAACGAAGTTCGAAAAGACAAAAATCTATGGGACTGACATTAGCCGCGTTAAGTCGCGTGGTCTATTGACATCGTTATCGCAAGTTGGTAGACAATGTTATAATTCGTAACGAAACCATAAAGTAACGAATCGTTATCGTGTTTGTCCCATACAAATGCGTAAACAAGCAGCGCTTTTAGTGTTCGCCTTCGCCTCGTTCGTGATCGCCAAAAAAGATAACGAAACGAATGCTAAAACGTTTAATTATCGAAAAAATATGGCCGGATTTCATTCGGCATTTTTGACAGTGATTTATGACATACTCTTTGTATTCATTCTGTGTTAGAGGCATTAACTGCAGATCAAATAAATTATGCAATCTCTACGTTTATTGTGGACAGCGACAGACAGACAGAGCGATTAAGACAGCGATGGCAATTGGAAACAATTGAAGAAATGCCTGAATTAATGTTCATCCAACATTTATGGAGGAGATTTAATTTCATACATTTACATGTATGAAATTAAATCCCTTCCCCACATTGCAATTTGGTTTTTTGTGGAAACCAAACGATACGTACCTATAGTTTTATTTTATGTTCTTTTCAGATATGTGATTATAACTTGCGCATTATAAATGTAAACTCGAAATTTGGTGGAGCAACACATGACTCGCACATATGGTCTGTGAGTCACGTGAGTACATACATGGAAGGACTTCATAAAAGTGGTGAACATGTTTGGTTATTAGGTAAGTTGTTCCGTATAGGTATTGTATATAGTGAGACATCTGAAATAGCCCTATAAGCCAGGGGCGTGCAGTGGTTCTAGAGTAAGGGTAGGCCAGACATAATGTCCAAAAAAAAAGCTCACCACATTCTACTGGGTTGAAATCACGATACGGAACGATGAGAAACATATAATTTTAAAAACTCACCAAATTCAAATCACGATATTCTGACGATACAAACTACTCTTTCTAGAAGTATTGAACAAAATGCACAGAAAACAAAATAATTTGTGTGTACACACATAGCCAGTTATATGTTTCATAACTCTGAGGATTGAAATGACGAGTACGAGATGAATTATTTTTGAGTTAATTCTCGTAACTCGGGTATACATCTACCTTTAGAAACAACTTGAATCTTATCATTATACGATAGCTGTGAAAACTTACTGTTTTTAATCTGTTGTTGTCAGCACAAACTTCACAATTTAGGACCATTTTTAAGTATGTAAACAAATAACTAAACTTTAATATTTACACTACTTTATGACTCAAAACGAATTACTTATAAATCAATGCACTATGATTTATAACACTCAACAACAAAATATTCGAACGACTATTGCTTGTCACATGAAACAATATCAACAATATGGCTTCTCTTTTTCTTGCAAAAATATCATTTAAAAAGACAATCAATACACTTCCAAAAAAAAATGCTACATGGTCCTATCGTAATCTTTAAGAATGACATGTAATGACATTTTGTCGGGTTATACATCATAACCCGCCAAAATTGACAATTCTATGTCAACAGAGTTGCCAATTTTATTTTTCTAATTCCCTTTAAACCAAATTCTCAAATTAAGTTTGGAAAATTTGGGGAGAAAAGTTAAATTCTTGCGGTTTTTAATTATATTTAGAGGGTTATTAATTACAACTTAACATTTATTTTGTACATTTTATACTTTTGATAATACTAACCAGTTTTTTTAAACTATATCTATAAGTTATTAAGGAAATTATTATTCTCAAATTGGCAACCCTGTTAAGCGATTTCCATTCATAAAATTTTACTACTTGTCCTTGAATTGTGTGGTGAACCAATCAGGACCCGTGTAGTGGGCTCCAGCGAGCCTAAAAAACGCCCATAATTTATACATGTGTGTGTAAATTATGGGCGTACATACTCAAGAACATTTGCACACATGCATAAATTTATCAATTGAAATAAGGCACTCCGTATTGTGGCCTATGTGAACCGTTTCGTAGGAACAGCGTAGTTTGAAATACGTCACACGCACGGGCGCGGGGCGAGAAGTTGCTATAAGCATTATACTAGGCGTTATGAGTTATTAAATATTTTTGTTTTATTTTATTGCATAGTTACAATAAATACATTTGTTTTATTTATCCGTTGCTATGGTAGGGTAGGCTTAGCCTAATTGCCTATATGGAGCGCACGCCCCTGCTATAAGCCGAGCAGTAATTGCCCTATATTTAAGTGAGCAGGACTACAAATAAACAACGATTATTCAATTCTTTATTATAACTGGAGTAGACCATTAACAAAAATACATTTCCTTTTTTTTAGGAGATTCTGGCTATCCACTGCGGCCCTGGTTGATGACGGCTATATTAAATGCTGAACCAGGATCCCAGGCAGAGGTGTACACACGACGTCATGTCTAAGCCAGCGGGCTAACTCTTGAAACTAATATCAATCAATCTAAAGCCAATACGATTTCAATGTTAATTTTGCAGTCACGTGATTCGGTACTCTTGAAAACAATATTGTCAACATTGGATTGAAATAGGGATTGCGCCGCGATTATTTTGTTAACCGACTTCTAAAAAAGGAGGAGGTTCTCAATTCGGATGTTTGTATGTTTTTTTTTTTATTGTTTGTTCGCGCATAACTCCGTCGCTTGTCAACCGATTTGAAAAATTCTTGTTTTGTTGGAAAGGGTATACTTCCCAAATGGTCCCATGAAAATTTTATCGAAATCAAGCAAGCGGTTTTCGAAAAATCAACAAAAATCTAAAAAAAATATGTAAATTTTCTACATTGATGACCTCTTAGTTTACTCTGCGAACGAGCAGTACGTTTTTTTTACACCAATGTGATTGGTTCGTTTAGGTGGGGGAGGGGAGGGGGTGTAGGTACCACTAAAAAGTGAAAAATAAAAAAAACTTTTTTCAAAAAATAAAACCGACTTCTAAACAAAAAAAAAACAAAAATTATAAAATAACTTTAATTTCGGAAGTCGGTGTGTTCAACAACAAAAAAGCAACCAAAAACACCGAGTTCGGAAATTAAAGTTATTTTATACTTTTTGGTTTTTTTTTGTTTAGAAGTCGGTTTTATTTTTTGTAAAAAGTTTTTTTTATTACAGGTGAAGTTAGCTACGTTAAGAGCCGCAATAGTGTTGTCCAACTCATTACGATAAACCGGTAATAGGGCTTTAAAATGTTTTATTCTTAAGAAAACAAGGCAAATAAATAAACGTAATATAAATAGTTGTTCAGTTGATTAATTTTAACGTGTTAAATTTATTTGGGTGTAAGAAAATAATTAAAATCATAAAATTGACCATGACTGTGGCTTCATCCGTCATGATCGTTGCCTACACTATTAAAAAAAAAACCTGGCGCGGAGGTTGGAGAACCTCCGCGCCAGGTTTTTTTTTTCAAAAATGATAAATTCAAGTGGATAGAAATGAATTCGAAATGCAAGTTTGCTTGTAACATTAACGTAAAGATATTGTTCGCGTTTGGTAACTTATTCGTAAGAAATAATTATAGTCCGTTAAGTTACTCAGTTAAAATTTAAGTCAAAATTTCAAACAAGTGGTAAGTCTTAAATACTTTATTGTTTAGTAATGTTTTACTATATTAGATGTTTAATTTAATAAGTTTTGTCAATGTGGTTATTTCCTTGGCCTACGTTTTATATAGTCATTTTATGTTGTACATATTTACTAATTTAGAATAGAATAGAATAGAATAGAAAAACTTTTATTCAGAACAGACACAGCACAACGGTTACATTTATTAATTAATTAATTTCAGTTACTATGGCAAATCGTCCTAGTCACGCCAAGAATTCCACCAAACCTAAGGTTTGGTGGAATTCTTGGAGCAAAACCCAGGCATAGATAAAGGTTTGCTTCGGCTGTCCGAAGCAAACCTTTATCTATGCCTGGGTCCTCAAGGCGTTAAGTATAATTTGTTGATTGTTTATTTGTGTAAATTGATATATTGTTTGACAGTAAATCTGACACACTTTGATTACTATTATTTATTTTAGTTTGTGTGCACATACCTGCCCATTTTACTGACTTACCATTACTACAGTAACTATCTGTGTGGTTGTGTGTGTGCTCGTAACCAGTATGTTTACTGATGAATGGGAACTAATGCCTGTTTGAGAAAGGAGACATTTTGCGAAAGGGAAATTATGCGAAAGGGACATTTTGCGAAAGGGACATTTTGCGAAAGGGACGTTTTGCGAAAGGGACGTTTTGCGAAAGGGACGTTTTGCGAAAGGAACATTTTGCGAAAGGGACATTCTGAGAAAGGGACTGTAGACGTTTTGAGAAGTGGTCATTTTGCGACAGAGCCTTCCAATCTAAAGCCAATACGATTCCAATGTTAACTTTGCAGTCACGTGATTCGTTACTCTTAAAATCAATATTGTCAACATTGGATTGAAATTGGGATTGTTGAACTCATTACGATAAACCGGTAATAGGGCTTTAAAATGCTTTATTCTTAAGAAAACAAGGCTAATAAATAAATGTAATATAAATAGTTGTTCAGTTGATTAATTTTAACGTGTTAAATTTATTTGGGTGTAAGAAAATAATTAAAATCATAAAATTGACCATGACTGTGGCTTCATCCGTTATGATCGTTGCCTACACTATTAAAAAAAAAAACCTGGCGCGGAGGTTCTCCAATTTCAAAAATGATAAATTCAAGTGGATAGAAATGAATTCGAAATGCAAGTTTGCTTGTAACATTAACGTAAAGATATTGTTCGCGTTTGGTAACTTATTCGTAAGAAATAATTATAGTCCGTTAAGTTACTCAGTTAAAATTTAAGTCAAAATTTCAAACAAGTGGTAAGTCTTAAATACTTTATTGTTTAGTAATGTTTTACTTTATTAGATGTTTAATTTAATAAGTTTTGTCAATGTGGTTATTTCCTTGGCCTACGTTTTATATAGTCATTTTATGTTGTACATATTTACTAATTTAGAATAGAATAGAATAGAATAGAAAAACTTTTATTCAGAACAGACACAGCACAACGGTTACATTAATTAATTAATTAATTTCAGTTACTATGGCAAATCGTCCTAGTCACGCCAAGAATTCCACCAAACCTAAGGTTTGGTGGAATTCTTGGAGCAAAACCCAGGCATAGATAAAGGTTTGCTTCGGCTGTCCGAAGCAAACCTTTATCTATGCCTGGGTCCTCAAGGCAAATTAGAAACAAAGAAGAAATGGGAAAATTCGGCAACAACCTTGAATTCTCTTGGAGGAGCAAATAAAAACGGTCAAGGCTGGGCTAAGGTGATTCAATATAATGATGTGCTTACTTGGTATTAAGAATCATTGTATCATTAGAGTAATGTTATTAAAATTATTGCATGTTTTCAGTATTGGGCTGAGAAGAAATGTGCTTTAAAGAAGCAGTGTGCAGAAGTCTCAGCTTCAATGAGGCGCACTGGTGGTGGGACAGCAGACAACTTGCCAACATTGTCTGCCTTGGACATGGATTGGTGGCGATGGTGGGTGAACAAGAATTTGCGACTGAAGATGCAAGATGGACAGTCAATCCATTTCCTCAATGGGTAATATATTTTAATATTTAAAGTTTAATCATACCTATGATATTTTATTAATCTAATAATACTCATTTCATTGTTTTAGACTAGACCTACCGAGTCACCAGTTGTTGAAATAGTACAAGAAGACAACACGGCAGGACAGGATTCTATGCGAAACATTTCCCCTATATCTAGCACGTCACAGAATGACGCAATACCAGCAACATCCACAAGTAAGTCTTTATTCGAATTGGTTTAGGAATGTTAAAACATTTCGAATAAGCTGTCCATCAATCACGCTACATAAATACACACATATTAGTTTATAACACTCAAGTGTTTTGGGACTAATCTCATTGCCCGGATATAGCAAAAAAAAAAAATCGCCAGTTATATTTTTATGTAACAACTTATTTGAAACTGTTAGGTCAAGTGCTGATTTTACATTATTATTTTTAATATTTCAGTAGCTGCGCCTCGCACGCCACTTCAGAGTGCTACACCACCACGACCCGGCGGCGCCGCGCTTCAGTTCGGAGGTCGCTGAATACAGATATGGAGCAGATGATGAGAACTGAAGCGCGGCGGGTCGAAGCGGAAATAATTACAGCGCAAGCATTATCTCAATTTTCGGAACAGTTTAGCAATATCACAGTTGCTTTGCATCCATAGCTAATGCTATTTCGGATGTAGCTAGAAAAATTAACAACTGATTATGGTGAATTTCACCATCACATATTCATATAGCATAGCATCCAGGAATATAAAATATTCAAAACAATAAAAAAACTCAAAGCATTTATTTCAATTAAACCCTTTACAGGCACTTTTTAATCGTCAAGGCCGAAAGAAGTTAAGCTATTTGCACGTTCCAAAGCGTAGATCTTTATGGAGAAGAACGTGCAAGAAACTCCACGGACACTCTTTTAAATCATGTTCTGTATTACATAACCTTTTTTTTTTTTTGGATGGGAAATCATCAAATGACTTCTCCCGCTCTGGGCGGAGCGGAAGGGAGTGTCAGTTTTTTACTGACTAAAACCCACCCGTGTTCCTGCTTGTGCCCTTTGCGTTCCAGGGCCGCGGTGACTCTTTCGAACAAATTCCGCAACCCTAGCAGGCACTGACCCTATGGGGTCCCGTCTTCTTTGCTGACGGCTCTTTGAGGCGCGCGTGGAACACGACGCGCCGTCGACTCGGGCCTGGTTGCTATCGGACGGCGAGCCACTTATAGCTCGCCATCCGCAGGCCCGCGCCTACGGTGGCCGGGAATCGCCCTGCGTTTCCCGACGCCCGGGGCGTCTCCTTCTGTTGCGGCGGCTGGGGCGAGAGGTTTCCCTCTCTCGCACGCGTTCCGCGTCCGCCTACGCTAGCATTACTGCTTCGCAGAAGGAGGCGACCGCTTCCCATGCCTCCTCGCTCCGGACCATGGCATGAATCAGGGCCGGACGCTTGAGGTCGCCGCCGCCGATCGCCTCCACGAGGACACGGCGTTGCTCCGCCCAAGCAGGGCAGACCTCCACCGTATGCTCCACCGTGTCCTCCGGGCGATCCACACAGTGATGACTCCCGGACGTGTCCTCCCGCTGGATCCGACTCAGGTACCTCCCGAAACAGCCGTGTCCGGTGAGCACCTGCGTCAGGCGGAAGGTGAGGACGCCGTGGCGTCTCTCCAGCCACTCCTCAAAGAGGGGACTTACCGCCGCAATGGCGGCGTGCCCATGTATTACATTACCTTGGTTACATCTTCGGTCGCTTCTATATGTGAAGACAACGCAAAGAAAAAAAAATATAAAAACAATTCAAAGTATAAAGATTAAAACTAGTCAGTGGCAATTAAGAGGTGACCAGTCTCAACCGACGGCGCCCGTTCACGAACATGACGCGTGTATCGGCACCATTTAGCTCAACCATTTTGAAGGGAACCGAATGATCCGACACACGCGCCACCATCAGCGAAACATTTGAGCGAGCATGACATGCTCTCAACTGCCATTTTAGTTCCAGTCACAAAGTACACTATAACTTATCACATGTAAATGGCTCCATGGTAATCACATTTACAATATTTGAAAATAAAATGCTTCTACATTATACAAAACTATGGTTTACAATAACCAAGCAACTACAAGTAAAAAAAGAGATTTTTTTTACTATAGAAATAATATCATAAAAAAAGGATAAATAAATGAAACAAAAAAAGGGGCGAGCATCTCTTCCAAACATAAAATCCTAACTTGTTTATCCAAGTGTTTGAGGCTGTGTAGCGGGACCGGCATTTAGCCAAGCATTATTAACTTCAATGTAATCAAGATTCAAGATTCAAGATTCAAGATTCAAAGCATTTATTTCAAATAAACCCTTTACAGGCACTTTTGAATTGTCAAGTCGAAAGAGGTGAAGCTATCTGCACGTTCCAAAGCGTAGATCTCTATGGAGAAGAACGTGCAAGAAACTCCACGGACACTCTTTTAAATCATGTTCTGTATTACATAACTTTGGTTACATCCTTGGTGCTTCTATGTGTGAGGACAATGCAGAGAAAAAAAAGGAAACTATAAAACAATTCAAAGTATAAAGATTAAAACAAGTCAGTGGCAGTTAAGAGGTGACCAGTCTCAACCGACGGCGCCCGTTCACGAACATGACGCGTGTATCGGCACCATTTAGCTCAACCATTTTGAAGGGAACCGAATGATCCGACACACGCGCCACCATCAGCGAGACATTTGAGCGAGCATGACATACTCTCAACTGCCATTTTAGTTCAAGTCACAAAGTAAACTATAACCTGTAAATGGCTCCATGGTACTCACATTTACAATATTTGAAAAAAAAAACTGCTTCTACATTATACAAAACTATGGTTCACAATGACCAAGCAAATACAAGTAAAAAAGAGAAATTATTTTTCTCAAAATAAAATAAAATTATAAAAAAAAAAGAATAAGTAAATAAATGAGACAAAAAAAAGGGCGAGCATCTCTTCCAAATAAAAAATCCTAACTTGTTTACCCAAGTGGTTGAGGCTGTGGAGCAGGACCGGCATTTAGCCAAGCATTTTTATCAAGGATATAATCTTCCAGTTTATAATATGCCTGCCTACATAGTGTGCGTTTTATGCATGTTTTAAATTTTCTCTCATTTAATTGAAGGATATCGACTGGTATTTTGTTATAAAATTTTACGCAATACCCCATAAAAGAAGTGTGTACTTTAGCCAATCTAAACCTAGGTTGATCTAATTTGTTTCTATTTCTAGTATTAACATTATGCCTGTCGCTGATCTTATTAAAAATATGAAGATTTTTCCGAACATACATAATGTTTTCATATATGTATTGACAAGGTACCGTCATGATGTTAATTTCCTTAAACAGTTCCCTTAGAGAATCGCGCCAGCGGAGATTGTAAATGGCTCTAACTGCTCTTTTCTGCAGAATAAAAATAGACTCTATGTCTGCAGCCCGTCCCCATAGCAAAATACCGTAAGACATGACACTATGAAAGTAACTAAAATAGACCAGTCTCGCGGTATCTACATTAGTAAGTTGACGGATTTTTCTGACAGCATATGCTGCTGAACTTAGCCGTCCTGCAAGTGATGCTAAATGAGGTCCCCATTGTAGCCTTGAGTCGAGCGTTATCCCCAGGAAAACTGTGCTTTCGACGAATTCTAGTTTCTCTTTATTCAATACTATTTCCTCAATACTACTTTTAACATTCGGTAAAACAAATCTAATACATTTGGTTTTTTTCTCATTTAATACTAAATTATTAGCAGTAAACCAATTTTGGACCTGCTGTAGGGAGTCATTTACTTCGTCAAGATTTGCAGAACGTCTATTTATCTTAAAAATTAAGGAAGTATCGTCAGCAAATAACACCATTTGTGATTGTTTTTTCAAAAGATAGGGTAGATCATTTATGTACACTAAAAAGAGGAAAGGACCCAGTATTGAGCCTTGTGGTACCCCCATTTTGACTCCTAAACCACATGAATTTACACCGTTTATTTGAACTTGCTGCTGTCTGTCATTTAAATAAGACTGTATTAAAGTAAGTGCTAGTTTACTAAGTCCGTAATGTTCTAGTTTTAAAAGCAAGGTTTTGTGATGAACACAATCAAATGCCTTAGAGAGGTCACAAAATATTCCTATGGCATCTTGGGCCTCTTCCCACGCTGCAAATATATGTTTTAGTAAGGTGACACCAGCGTCAGTCGTACAACGTCCTCTGGTGAAACCATACTGTTGATCGTGTAAGATTTTGTTGGTGTTGAAATGATTGAGCATCTGATTGAGCATCACCTTTTCGAAGACCTTGCTGAAAACCGGCAACACGGATACAGGTCTATAGTTATTGGTGTCTTTACTATCGCCGGACTTAAAAAGTGGTATAACCTTACTGTATCATAATCCCCCAACTTATAATATGCTTGCCTGCATAATGTGCGTTTAATACAAGATTTAAATTTCGTTTCATTCAGTTCTAATATACAAACAGGTCGAATTGATAACCTCCTTTTTTGAAGTCGGTTAATAAAAAGTAGGTATATAATTACCTACCGTCTACTCGCTCACAACTGCTGAACTATCATGAACTTAGAAATGAACTTAGAAAGATCATGAACTTAGGTTTCGGTCAATAAAAGATACTTTATACAGGGCTCGTAAATCGTTTCTTAATATCAACATACTAGTACTGAAACAGCAACTATACCAGATGTATTAGGAAAAAAGTTTCTAATATGTGAAGATGGTGATGCCGAGAAAATTATAATATTTGCAACATCGTTAGCAAAAACGATTATTCGAACTCCGGGATCATACTTTGCCGATGGCACTTTTTTGACCGCACCACGGCCATTTTATCAATTGTACGTTGTACATATGGACATTAATTCAAATAAGAAATGTACAAATATAGTACCAGTTATTTATACTTTGCTGCCGAATAAAACAGAAGAAACGTACACTCGTCTTTTTAGAATTTTAAAACAAAAATTACATCTTAACATTATGAATTTCAAGTGCGATTACGAAATTGCACAAATAAATGCAGTAAAATCAGTATACCCAGATGCAAACATAAGCGGTTGCTATCGTCATTACAATGCTGCAATTTGGAAGAATGCTAAAAAAAAAAGGATTATTACGAACGGAACGGGAAGGGCGAAATATTGCTAGAATCGCAGCTATTATACCGCTCGTACCAGCTAATCAAATTCCTGCAGCGTGGTGTTATATTTTAAGTCAAGCACCAGACAGCCCAGAAATGAATCGGTTTCGAAATGAATGTTATTACGAAAAGCAGTGGTACCCAAAAATATCAGCATCAATTCTGAGTTGTGCTGCCCAACGCCACCGAACCACAAACGCCCTAGAAGGTTGGCATCGTCGTATTAATACGGGACGATTACCAAAAAAATCAAGTTTATACATGTTTGTCTACAAATTTAAAAAAGAAAGCCAATTTTGGGACAACAAAATAAAAGATAATTTATTTAAAAAGGTAAAAAATAATAGAAGTAAGGGGGACATTTATTTCGACAAGAAATATAAATTAATATTGGCTAAATTAGAAAGGAACGAGATAACACTTGCACAATTTATAAAAAGAAATATTGTATTACGATTGTTACTAAAATAAATATAACAATTGCATTCCATAAAGTAAATATCTGTATTGTTTTTATTGTTTCACGTTAAGAAGAACATTTTTTGTGTTTTCTATTTTATTTGCGTTAAGTATAATTTGTTGATTGTTTATTTGTGTAAATTGATATATTGTTTGACAGTAAATCTGACACACTTTGATTACTATTATTTATTTTAGTTTGTGTGCACATACCTGCCCATTTTACTGACTTACCATTACTACAGTAACTATCTGTGTGGTTGTGTGTGTGCTCGTAACCAGTATGTTTACTGATGAATGGGAACTAATGCCTGTTTGAGAAAGGAGACATTTTGCGAAAGGGAAATTATGCGAAAGGGACATTTTGCGAAAGGGACATTTTGCGAAAGGGACGTTTTGCGAAAGGGACGTTTTGCGAAAGGGACGTTTTGCGAAAGGAACATTTTGCGAAAGGGACATTCTGAGAAAGGGACTGTAGACGTTTTGAGAAGTGGTCATTTTGCGACAGAGCCTTCCAATCTAAAGCCAATACGATTCCAATGTTAACTTTGCAGTCACGTGATTCGTTACTCTTAAAATCAATATTGTCAACATTGGATTGAAATTGGGATTGTTGAACTCATTACGATAAACCGGTAATAGGGCTTTAAAATGCTTTATTCTTAAGAAAACAAGGCTAATAAATAAATGTAATATAAATAGTTGTTCAGTTGATTAATTTTAACGTGTTAAATTTATTTGGGTGTAAGAAAATAATTAAAATCATAAAATTGACCATGACTGTGGCTTCATCCGTTATGATCGTTGCCTACACTATTAAAAAAAAAAACCTGGCGCGGAGGTTCTCCAATTTCAAAAATGATAAATTCAAGTGGATAGAAATGAATTCGAAATGCAAGTTTGTTTGTAACATTAACGTAAAGATATTGTTCGCGTTTGGTAACTTATTCGTAAGAAATAATTATAGTCCGTTAAGTTACTCAGTTAAAATTTAAGTCAAAATTTCAAACAAGTGGTAAGTCTTAAATACTTTATTGTTTAGTAATGTTTTACTATATTAGATGTTTAATTTAATAAGTTTTGTCAATGTGGTTATTTCCTTAGCCTACGTTTTATATAGTCATTTTATGTTGTACATATTTACTAATTTAGAATAGAATAGAATAGAAAAACTTTTATTCAGAACAGACACAGCACAACGGCTACATTAATTAATTAATTAATTTCAGTTACTATGGCAAATCGTCCTAGTCACGCCAAGAATTCCACCAAACCTAAGGTTTGGTGGAATTCTTGGAGCAAAACCCAGGCATAGATAAAGGTTTGCTTCGGCTGTCCGAAGCAAACCTTTATCTATGCCTGGGTCCTCAAGGCAAATTAGAAACAAAGAAGAAATGGGAAAATTTGGCAACAACCTTGAATTCTCTTGGAGGAGCAAATAAAAACGGTCAAGGCTGGGCTAAAGTGATTCAATATAATGATGTGCTTACTTGGTATTAAGAATCATTGTATCATTAGAGTAATGTTATTAAAATTATTGCATGTTTTCAGTATTGGGCTGAGAAGAAATGTGCTTTAAAGAAGCAGTGTGCAGAAGTCTCAGCTTCAATGAGGCGCACTGGTGGTGGGACAGCAGACAACTTGCCAACATTGTCTGCCTTGGACATGGATTGGTGGCGATGGTGGGTGAACAAGAATTTGCGACTGAAGATGCAAGATGGACAGTCAATCCATTTCCTCAATGGGTAATATATTTTAATATTTAAAGTTTAATCATACCTATGATATTTTATTAATCTAATAATACTCATTTCATTGTTTTAGACTAGACCTACCGAGTCACCAGTTGTTGAAATAGTACAAGAAGACAACACGGCAGGACAGGATTCTATGCGAAACATTTCCCCTATATCTAGCACGTCACAGAATGACGCAATACCAGCAACATCCACAAGTAAGTCTTTATTCGAATTGGTTTAGGAATGTTAAAACATTTCGAATAAGCTGTCCATCAATCACGCTACATAAATACACACATATTAGTTTATAACACTCAAGTGTTTTGGGACTAATCACATTGCCCGGATATAGCAAAAAAAAAAATATCGCCAGTTATATTTTTATGCAACAACTTATTTGAAACTGTTAGGTCAAGTGCTGATTTTACATTATTATTTTTAATATTTCAGTAGCTGCGCCTCGCACGCCACTTCAGAGTGCTACACCACCACGACCCCGCCGGCGCCGCGCTTCAGTTCGGAGGTCGCTGAATACAGATATGGAGCAGATGATGAGAAGTGAAGCGCGGCGGGTCGAAGCGGAAATAATTACAGCGCAAGCATTAGCTCAATTGTCGGAACAGTTTAGCAATATCACAGTTGCTTTGACATCCATAGCTAATGCTATTTCGGATGTAGCTAGAAAAATTAACAACTGATTATGGTGAATTTCACCATCACATACTCATATAGCATAGCATCCAGGAATATAAAATATTCAAAACAATAAAAAAAATCAAAGCATTTATTTCAATTAAACCCTTTACAGGCACTTTTGAATCGTCAAGGCCGAAAGAAGTGAAGCTATTTGCACGTTCCAAAGCGTAGATCTCTATGGAGAAGAACGTGCAAGAAACTCCACGGACACCTTGGTTACATCTTCGTTCGCTTCTATATGTGAAGACAATGCAAAGAAAAAAAAAAAAAGAAAAAAAAAAAAAAAAAAAAAAAAAATTGATTGAGTCAGGCGTTACTTTGCGGTAATCCATTTTAACTTTGAAAATGTAAGCAAAATATCTAGTTTTAATTTCCGCGAATATTAGTGGGTTGCAGGTATGCACCTCCCTCCCGCCCGCTATATTATGCACATGCAAGATTACTAGGCAAATGCAAGGATATTAAGCACATGCAGGAAGGCAATGCAAAACCCAACACCATTACCGACACGTGTTTCGCCTCTCCACGAGGCATCCTCAGGGGACGTGTTGACTCGCTGACCGTTGAGTTGCGACCCCCACGCCCCCTCGCCCACACGTCCCCTGAGGATGCCTCGTGGAGAGGCGAAACACGTGTCGGTAATGGTGTTGGGTTTTGCATTGCCTTCCTGCATGTGCTTAATATCCTTGCATTTGCCTAGTAATCTTGCATGTGCATAATATAGCGGGCGGGAGGGAGGTGCATACCTGCAACCCACTAATATTCGCGGAAATTAAAACTAGATATTTTGCTTTCATTTTCAAAGGGGAAAAAAAAAACAATTCAAAGTATAAAGATTAAAACTAGTCAGTGGCAATTAAGAGGTGACCAGTCTCAACCGACGGCGCCCGTTCACGAACATGACGCGTGTATCGGCACAATTTAGCTCAAGCATTTTGAAGGGAACCGAATGATCCGACACACGGGCCACCATCAGCCATTTTAGTTCCAGTCACAAAGTACACTATAACTTATCACATGTAAATGGCTCCATGGTACTCACATTTACAATATTTGAAAATAAAATGCTTCTAAAAAAAGAGATTTTTTTTTTATTATCGAAATAATATTATAAAAAAAAGGATAAATAAATGAAACAAAAAAAAGGGCGAGCATCTCTTCCAAAAATAAAATCCTAACTTGTTTATCCAAGTGTTTGAGGCTGTGTAGCAGGACCGGCATTTAGCCAAGCATTATTATCTTCAATGTAATCCCCCAACTTATAATATGCTTGCCTGCATAATGTGCGTTTAATACAAGATTTAAATTTCGTTTCATTCAGTTCTAATATACAAACAGGTCGAATTGATAACCTCCTTTTTGAAGTCGGTTAATAAAAAAGTAGGTATATAATTACCTACCGTCTACTCGCCCACAACTGCTGAACGATGCCTCGTCTTAGTTCAGCTGCTAGTTGATTCTTGAGAAGAGACAGCTGGGTATTCATTTTCATATTCTGCTATGTTCTCCACACAATCAATAGATTCTCTGTTATAGATACACGTATTGTGTAAGACACAACATGCATTTATTATTTTGGCTGCTACATCAGGATGACAATGTAGCACCATATGCCCGAGTAAGCACCGCCATTATTTTTCAATACACCAATTGCACGTTCCACTGTATTTCGTGCAGAGCAGTGCAACTTGGTGTAATATTGTTCTGGAGAGCCTTCAGGAGCATCTACAATAGGTGTCATCATATACTCCCTCTGGGCATATCCTGAATCACCTGAAAAGTAAAAATATATATATAATCACAATAACAAAAACTAAACTTGATTCTTGTTTCTACTACTTATTTATATCATTTACTTGCCTAGTAAAAACACATTTTCTCCATTATTGTTCAAATCAATCAAATGTCGTTTCACAGGATGCTGATTCCAGACAAAACTGTCATGTGATGCTCCTCCAAATGCATGCATCTGCATCTGCATCAGTTATCTGAAAGCAAATAAAACAAGGACATTTAAGCAATTTAATATGAAGTGAATTACAATTAAATATTCATAAAAAGTATTGCCTTACAATCAGAACATTTCTTGAATGGAAATGTTTTTTTTTTTTATTCTTTAAATTTTAGGGACTTTTATAACGCACAGCGTATGCCAGTCCCATCGTAACCTAATACAAGATACACATCCAACTGATCAATGTATCGCTCTTCATTTTCTATTGGCCTAATTATGGCTACATGAGTGCCATCAATACATCCAATAACAGATGGTATATGAAACTTTTCATAAAACCTGAAACATAAGGAAAAATATATGGTAGGTACCACTTTAAAAAAAATAGACATTCTATAAAACATAAAAACTTCAGGTTACGTTATGTTAGTTCAATAAACAATTAGATATTTGTCATTAGTGTAACCTTTTTATAGCATCTCTTTCCTGCCGAGTTTGAGGAAACTTAATCCATATCTCTAATAGTACGAGAAACTAATAATATAAAAACTCGAATAATCGCGAGCTATAGAAGGAGCGAGTGAGCGACTGAATTGTTTGAAAGTTTTTATGGACTGAATGAAGTGAGGATTATTTATGATTTATGAGTTTTTACCTATGGATATGTAATAAAATAAGTAATGATAATTGTTGTATTGTGTATGATAGGTATATTTGGTAAAATGAAATGATGAACCTTTATGAAAACGAGTGAAATGTTTACAGAGTAAATAAAACACGAAAAGCAAATAAAAATAAATTCGAATGTTTTAATTGAGATAAGAAAGACTTATGAAAAAAGACCAAAAAAACACAATAAAAAGTAAATTAATGTTTTTCGGAATTTTACGCTTTACATATTAGCATGTAAAAATAAAATCAGACGCACTTTTTGTCCATCTAATCGGTTGCGCCTGTCAGTGACGATATGTCCAGCTTTCGACAAAACTCTTTCAGATGGAGTTGAAGTTGCCGGTATACAAAAATGTTTTTTTACTACGTCATAAAGACGTGGATACGTGAACCTTTTCATGTACCGCCATGATACAGGATCGTTGGACTTTCTGTTGATGAGAGGCTCATCGAAATATTTATCAACTTCTATGATGGCGGCTGCGGTGGTTTTGTTTTTTAGTCGCATCTGCAACCTTTAAATCAAAATCATCCCATATAGAAGGTTTTTCTATGTTTACTATTGTTATATCACTTTGTGTATTGTCGCTTTCTGGATCATCCATAGATAATGTAACTGATTTAGCCGCAATATTTGACAAATATTTTATGCGTTGTCTACACTAGTTCTTTTATCTTCAGGAAAACCGTATGTCTTAAATCGTGGATCTAATAGCGTACTTACTGCAAATAATTTATTATCCTCTACATTTCTAAATCATGTTGATAAATCAGTTATGAACCGAATCGCCATATCCATTACAGTTTGCGGAATATTTTCTTGAGTGGTGAACTCCTCACACTTTTTTCTGAGTAAATTAGCTAAAACTATGATTTGAGATACAGTAACATGTTTATCTGCACTCATAATTTCAGTGACTGATTTAAAATGTCTTAGTAAATCACAACATTTGGACAAAATATGTATGTCGTCAGGGGTCAAATTAGGTATGTTTGGATAATCGGTCGCAATTGTAGAAATAACACTTTTTTTAATCTCCAAAATCCTCTCAAACATGTCGAACGTAGAGTTCCACCGGGTTATCACGTCTTGTTTGACTTTAATCTGCTTTTCACCTAGGGTGAAGTACCCAATTATCAGCACTTTAAGAGTTAGTCCTAATTTAAGCCTATTTATTATTGTGTGAAATAGTTCTTTACCCGTTAAGGAAAATTTTATAGGTCTTTTGTTTAATAAGGAAGACAATATTAAAAGAAAAACATGGTTGACCCCTATTCAAGGTTTTTTAGTCAAGTAAGAATAAAAAATGGGTCTCTCACCATTTACTGGCACCATCATCCCCAATTAATAGCATAGAGCAAACCAATTATCAGCACATAACTATTACTGTTAGGAATTGCATTAAAAAAAAATATTTTCTGTATTTAAATCTGTTTTTTATTCATTTTTTTAAAAAGTTAGAAGGTAGGTACCCTGTAATACAAAACAATCACTTATAATCTAATAATACTTTTATAAAATTGACAAAGTTTAACATGAATAAAGTTATCTTAGGTAAGAATTTAAATAATTTGTTCAGACTTACGAAAATCTCACTAGTAGGTAAGTAAAGTAAAGTAAGTAAAACACTTTCTAGTACACCATATGGTAGCCGACCAATAGGCATAATAAACTATCAAGGTATCATAAACCATTAAGACACATAAAATTGCACAGAAAAAATTGTACCAGTAAATAAAAAATAAAAAAAGGATAGGCTCTTGCTATTACATCTTCTAATCCTCTGTAAGGATCTTCTCTAATTCTTGTAAAGAGTAAGTTTTCTTTCTTTTATTGTTTATTATTTTTTCCAACGGGTCTATTTAATTGTTATCTCTTTGACCAACTTGCGAGGTTGTGAGTTGTGCATTAAATTTAATGTCGGAAAGAACTTGGATTCTTTTATTTGGTGGATACATACTCTGCTCTTCGGCTTTTCTTTTCTTAATGTTAAACGAGTGTTCATTTTCAGGTGAGGCTGGTATATTTGTGTTATGAATCATAACTTCGTGTTTAAATGTCTGGTGGAAATTAATGAAATTCTCTTGTGATTTATTTTCTTTTGTCCCTTGTATATTATTAGCCTCTGTCTCTTGTTTTATAGTATCTATTGCCTCTTTTGCTTTCTTGTTCATCTTGTTTTTGGTGGTTTCTACTTTAGTTTTATTTACTTTAGTCTCCTGTATAAGATTAGCTTCAGTCTCTTGTTTTTTAGTTTTTATTGTCCCCTTTGGTTTCTTGTTAATCTTGTTACTGGTGGTTTCTTTTGTTTTGTTCTTTTCATCTTGTTTAAGTAATCTCTTCTTCTTGCGAGTCTCCTGTTCTTCTTCTTTAAGTTTTTTAGCTTTTAATTTGTCGTTTTCAGTCTTCTGCCATTCCGCTGAAGTAAGCACGAATGATGATCTCTCTACATTTTTAACACCTTTTCGTTCAGGTGTTTTTTCAACAACCAAAACGTCCTGTAATTTGACTGGTGTTAGTAAATATTGTTGACTATCAAGACATACCAATTGCGAACTACCAAGACAATCTTCAGTATTGTTATAACATTGCTCATTCGTTATAGAAGGTGTCATAGCTTGCATATCATCTATAAAGTCTTCTGCTAATATTACTGGTAATTGATCTATGTCTTGAAATTCAACTGCTTCGAAATTTTCAATTTCTATGTGAGTTTCTTTGGTTGTGGACGTATCAGTTTCTTGATTTTCGAAAAAACAACAAATTTTCTTCAAAATCCTTTCTGTTTCTGTCAGATTTTCAAGCGGGGTTTTTTGCAGAAATGTAACCTTTTCTTGCCCTACAATGTTTTCTAAAGTTTCACGTGTCATAATTTTTTCTTTATTTGAATTGTCTTGTAGTTTTAAATTGTCTTCTTTTGGTTCTTCATCGTGTTTACTTCCTTTACCCAGACATTTATTGTAGTTAATGGCATCAGAGTTCCAGGGACATAAGCCAGTAGTCCTGAATCCATTTATAACTGTCGTATCTTTGATACCAACCTCTAAAGCCTCCTTGAGAACAGGTACGAAATTGTTCTTTGTGAGAGTCTCCAAAGGATGATCTCTCCTCCATTTCAGGACACTTTCCTTCCATGCAGCTTTGAGAGGTCTAAATGCTGACACGTCGGCTGGCTGTAGAATCCGTGTGGCGTTGGGATAAAGTGCTATTAATAACACTGCACTGCTTTTATCTGCAATTTGCTGCACAATTCACTTACTTCAAGACTGAGATGTGTTTTGTGTCCGTCTACAAATAATATGACGGGGAATGTTACCTTTTTTTTGTAGAGATAAGGATGGAACACATTTTTTATATAATCATAGAAAAGTTCAGACTTCATCCAGCCAGTATCGCTCAGACCAATGCCCCACTCATCTGGAACTGATGATGTTATATCCTTGGGAAGCCTCTTGTTCGGAAACACAACTAATGGAGGTGTTACATCTCCATTGGCGCAAAATGTAAACAGTACAGTAAGGGCTGTTTTAGCTGTCGCGTGATCGACTTCATAGACATCTCTTTCTCCTCTTAACGAAATAACTTTGCCAATTTTGGGACATAGCTGAAAGTTAGATTCGTCCCCATTAAAGACACGAGCTGGGTCCTGTAAGATGTCAAAATAATTGTTTTCCTTAAGATACAGCTCAATTTTGTGGAACCACCCTTTGATATCTTGTTCTGACACATTAGCACTGGCTGATGTGACAGCTTCGGCAGTGCGTTCGCTGAGCTCTGGATGACGGCGCATAAAAAGGTCATACCATTTTTTTCCAGGTATGTCATCTTTAAAGGGGTTTTCTCTTCCTGACTTCTTTAAGAAGTTTGCTACACTTAATTGTAAATCAGATTTTCTTTTTGGAAATCCTTTCCGACAGCAATCTACAACCCACTGTACCAAAACTCCTTCTTCTTCTGTCGACAATATTGGCCTAGGACCTGGTAGATCCTTGCACGTCTTTCTTAATCGCGACTGGATAGTTCCTCTTGGCACATTGTAAGTTTTCGAAGCCAGTTTTTTGGACATACCTTTTTTAACTGCATCCAAGGCTTTTAGTAGATTTTCGTTTGTGTACATTTTTCGTTTATTTGGTTTATTTTCTTCCTTTGGCTTCATGTTCAAGGTAGATAAGTGGTTCTGAAAAAAAAGAGATGATGAAATTCTAAGAAAACCAATTTATCATCATGCTTCTAATCCAATTATCAGCATCATGCTGACAAATGGTAAGTAACATTTCAGCACCATGCTAAGATTTGGATTTTGATAGTATAAACTACTTTTACAAAACAAAATGAATTCTATGCATGAAATAAATACAGTGTAAATTAAAAAGTGTGAAATTAGTATTTACGTACGTTTTTCCATTTGTCAGCACCGGTGCTGATAATTTGGAATTTACAAAATATTCGATCCAGTTATCAGCACCACGTATTTTACCAATTTATCACCATAACCTCAAATTCTACTCTTAAAATTATCCTCATAAACTATCTCAAATATTAGAGAAATCGATAGTTTCAATATAAAATATGTAAAAGATCTCATATATCATAAAACTAGCTTCTGCCAGCGACTTCGTCCGCGTAGATGTCGGAAATTGTCCCAAGGGAACATAATCCCGGGATATAAAGTATCCTATGTGTTATTCCAGACTATGATCTATATCTGTGCCAAATTTCATCAAGATCCATTCAGTAGTTTTTGCGTGAAAGAGTAACAAACATCCATACATCCATACTTACAAACTTTCGCGTTTATAATATTAATAGGATGTAAACATGTGAACTTACCGACGATCACAAGAAACAGGCAAAAACAGAAGAAACTGCAGGACACAAATGTTTGTTTACACAATTTCCGCCATTTTGAAGTCTCAAAGTATGGTGTTGCCAGTAGTAGGATTCCAAAAACATACATTTATTTATTTATTAGTATGGTAACCCAAATTAGTAAGTGAAAACCTTAGAATTTGACTATTTATTTGGAGTGCTGATAATTTGGTGCCGTGCTAGCGTTTGGGTTATTCACCCTAGCTGCTTTTGCATAGCTGTTAGGCGTTCACTAGCCAAAACACTCCTTCGGAAAAGCTATACTATCGTTTTTACTTTATTCTGAATTAATTTAATTTCTGATAAACCTGCTTGAACAATCAAGTTTAGTGTGTGAGCAAAACACGGTACCTGCTTCCATTTTAATAATGAAATGGCTGCTTGGATATTACTAGCATTGTCAGTAGTAACTGACACTACTTTTTCGGTGACATTCCATTCATTGCAATATTAAATCAGCTAAATTCTGTGCGGTATGGCGTTGAGCGTCTGGAATGCATTCTAACATTACCGCCTTAATCTTGCTGTTATCTACAAAATGTGCCGTTATGGCAACATACTGCTGGTGTGAAGCAGATGTCCAGGCATCCGTAGTAAGAGCAATATATTCCGCTTGGCCTATTGACTTCGTAACATCTTCCCTTACGATGTTATAAAACTTTAGTAACAACGCGTTTGATAACGTCTTTCGTGATGGAGGTACATACGAAGGAGACAATTCTAGTAAAAATGCTTTTAATGAATAGCTTTCGACAATGGTAAATGGTAAATAATTTTTAACAATCATTTGAAGGAGCATCTTATTCAAAGCTTCTATTTTCTTAATTGACAGCGGTTTTGAAAAATATCCATTAATTTGGTTTTTATTGCGATTATAAACTATAGGACAACGATTCGGAATGGCTGTTGTTTGCACAAGTTGTGTCGAACCATCTGGACAGGCTGACGACGACTCTCCTTTTTTAGACGTAGATGGAATCACAGGTGTAGCAACACTAGCGTCGTTATTTACAGCTGTAGGTTCTTCCTGAATCCCAGATAAGAAAAGGGGGTGAGCGGATTTTAAATGTCGGGTTAAATTATAGGGGCCTGCACCCTTGTGCGACAAAATCTTCATGCATATAGTACATTTGGCTTTATATTCTCCCAAATCGGTAAAAAACTCCCATGTTTTAGATTTTTTTATTGTTGGAGCCATAATTAAGCTAACTAAATAATTATGATAAAACCACCACCACTAGCAATATGTCTACCACGGCTGACGGCACCAAACCACCACCACTAAAACCAGAAAGTACTCGCACGAACCAAACAATCCAATAATATTCGCAAACACAAAAACTTTAGTGACTATCACAATGTCAACAACTCACGTGCATCTCCAAGGTCAACATAGGTAAACTAAAAATGATTCAAAATCAAATTAAAACGAATATAGAAAAAAATATTTTAATTTTGACTGTCGTCATTCAATTATGAACTCTAAAGCTTTCCAAATTAGATTGGTAATCAAGTGCCATTCTTTCGTTATTTTGGCGGTATAATATTTATGAGCGAAAGAAAATGATGTGTGTGAGTGAGATGTCAATTTTCGCCAAAAGTAGCCACTTGTTTTATACTTTAGCTCGTTCTTTAAAGGCGGTCGTGTTTTCTAAATACTTAAACTTATTTTTAAGTCGGTTTATTTTTTATACTCGTAGTTTTCTTTTATTTATAAATCAATTATTTCTGATTCCGACTCTGAGAAGTTTGACCAGTATGTAATAATACTATCATGATCTTCTGGAGAAGGAATTTTAGGTTGCGGGGGTGGCGTTTGACTTTCTGGAGATGGACTTGAAAGTTGCACATAAGACGGTATTGTATCCTGTGGCCCTGTGATAGAGTGCTGCTAATGAGATTCTGTCAGATGCTGTGATAAATTTGCTTGATGTGTGGAGTGGGCTGAATGACTATGTTTTGGCTGAATAACTTGATCAGAAATAAAACGAACAGAAGTTGATGGAGTAGTCCGCCTGGAAGCTCTTGAAAATTGGGAAGTAGGTACTATGTTGAATGATATTAAATGATGTATTTGGCAGCAATCTTTTTTTCTTTATGTCTTTGAATGTTTGTAAAATACTTATGCGCACATCTAATTTTTCATCAGAAGTCAGCTCTTTCATAAAAGGAACCAAAGATAAGCAATAGTTTGCATCGTCATCTTCATTAGCTTGAAGCGCGTTTATTATTTGTTCATCACAGTCGCTTTGTTTAGTTCTCCGTTTCGTTGCGGGTATGATTGTGAGTCTGATGTATTAGCGTCATCTTGGTTTGATTCACTGTTCTCAATACTGCCTTCAGTGGGTCGTGATTCCATGCAAGGCACGAAAAACAACATGCGCTCAAAGTAATCATATGGGCGCCGTTTTGAAGCTGCTTGTCCAGATTTTACTGACTTTTGAGCTTTCAGTTCTCTAGCGAAGCAAGTCCGCAAGTTATTCATTTTTTTCTGGATTTCATGACCTAAAATAATAATAAAAAATAAAAAATTAAATTGATTAGATATTTTTGCATATAGCAGGAATGAAAGGATAGTGGTCCTGCCTAATTCATTCTGCACACAGCACAATATCAAGTTACCACAAACTGTATATCCTCATTCGATTTTTAACTTAATTGACATTTTAAAATCATATATCGAAAGTTATAAATAAACCTAAGTCCTGTTCGCTATAGGTACCTAGTTAATTGTGACAAACTGTATTTAAATGATGAATGTTTTTTTGCAGGTATTTGGCAACAGGGGCATACTTTTCTCAACTTTCGTTAGATTATTTGATTGGTTAATCTACAATCAGAAATATAGTGAAATCTACTTGTGAGCAAATATGGAATGTACTTCATTCGCAAAATATGCCTGAAAAAACTGAAGAAAATTGGCTTAAAACGGCTCATGAATTCTATGAACGTACAAATTTTTTAATGTTATAGGAGCCATAGATGGGAAACACATTCGAATCGTACAACCGCAAAACTCTGGATCGTCTTTTTTTAATTACAAGAAGTTTTTTTCTTGCGTTTTAATGGCTTGGACTGATGCTGACTACAAGTTCGTCCATATTGATGTAGGTGCGTACGGAAGCAGCAGTGATTCTGAGATATGAAGTCATCTCAAATGGGCAAACTATTAATTGAAAACAGACTTAATATTCCCAGTGGACAACACTTGCCTTATGATGACATAAGGCAAGTGTTGTCCACTGGGAACGGGCCTGTAATGCCATTTTACGTTGTCGGTGATGAAGCCTTTGGCCTTTCAAGTCACATATTACGTCCATACTCAAAGAAAAATTTGAACTACGCAAAACGTATATTTAATAGACATACTCGAGCACTTCGAATAGTAGAATGTACGTTTGGCATTTTAGCAAATAAGTGGCGTATTTTTCATCGTCCCATAAATGTCAATATAAATTTTGCTGTAAAGATTATAAAGGCAGCATGTATTCTACACAACTAAGTTCGCACCAGGGATGGAATAACTTTTAAGGATACGTTGTATGAATGCCCTTTGGATATTATCACACAGAAAACAACAGGGGAAGCAATATCACACATGGTGTAAATGTTCGACAGTATTTAACGTCTTATTTTCTTCAACTTCATGGATCTGTTCCATTTCAATATGATAAAGTGTAGCATTATATAATAATAATAATAGAATAACATACAAACACAATAAATAAACATAGACTAACCTTGTTCTTTTCTTTCATTTACACTGAGTTCTGCCCAATTGCTTATTAAAACTTCGCAGACTTCCTCCCATAATCTTTTCTTAACATTTATATCAGAGTATTGTTTCAAGTCTTTTTTGTACAACGCTGGCCTTTTTTGAACTTCGTCTATGAGCTCTTCTACTTTTTCGTTTGCAACAAGCGATCGGGAGGCAGACGTTGTACCCGTCGAACAAGATGCGAGCGCGGGGAAATCACGCGCACGCATGTGGTCGTCTTGCATCCTGCCGTGCGACTGCCCAACAAAGTTGGATAGTCTGCGCACTTGCATAGGGTAACCGTGCTAACAAGCAGTTGACCAATAGTTGGACAACTTTTTAATTGTGCGTAATCGGAAGGGAATCTCGTTTCTGATACGATCGGTATCCAATTAGTTAGTTGGACGATTTAGTTGGACAAGATGTGCGGGCTAGCATATGTTAGTTAGTTAGTTAGTTAGTCGGCCAACTTATAATTGTATGTCTGCGGGCTCTCTAAGCCCCCAGGTCTCGCATTGAGCGCTGTTTCGGACAGTGTTGCCGCTTAGGAAAAAATAAACTCACCAAAAATTTACAAAAATGAATGACTTTTTGTATTATTTTTTGTACCCAATCTAGTGAAGATTGGGTAGAAAAAATAATACAAAAAGTCATTAGAAGTCACTAAATGTTTTAATCAATCTTCATCAACAAAATTACTGATTATTTTCGAAAATTAAAAACAAATATAAAAATAAATGGATAAATTTCACCTTCCAATTTGAATTAATCAAAAACTTTGTTTTTAAAAATTAACTAGTTGTATATATATATGTGATGGACGAATATGATGTGATAATAGATGAGGATTTAATTAACTAGTTGTATTAAATCCTCATCTATTATCACATCATATTCGTCCATCACGGTGAAAGTGGGCGCTTGCTCTGTATTTGCATTGGAAGTTGAAGCTTGTGGTTGGGTGAAAGTAGTTGGCGCAGTTTTCTTATTTACGTTTTTAACGGTTTTCGTCATTTGGGACAAAACTTTACTGGGTAAAACATGTTTTGCAAGTTACTTTTAATTTTTTTAACTGTTTCCTTATCAACAGTATCGAGTTATTGTTGCTAATCTGTTTCGTAGTTTAGTTTTATCAATGTTCATTATACTGAACTTTCGCTCAACTTCCGCGTTCGAGTGTGGCAGCGATAAAACTGCAATGGCCAAATCTGCTAAATCTTGGTATGTGTTAATACCTGCAGCATTCTTGTATTTGCTCACATGAGCCCAAAATTTAATTGTATCTTCAGTGACATCCCATTTGACAATGAAGATTTATGATGGATGTGTGGGCTACGGTAATTACTTAATTAAAACAAACGGAGTGAAAACTTGTATGACTATATTCTTAGAATTCTTAGTATTTCAGACAACTGTCATTCGACATTGACATTACATAAATATTTCTGTACAATGTTGCCAATAAAACAATACTGATAATATGTGGCATTCATTACTCAACACCCCCTCTTGAATGCAATCCCATTTCCTTGATGCAATAATAATGTTTGTTTGAAGTGGTCCCTTTGGTTAATATGTCCGCTACCATATCACTACCTTTACAGTTAACAAAATTTACATTTCTATTGTGATAATTATCTCTTAAAAAATGGAATCTAATATCAATATGCTTCGTTTTGGGTTTATAACAGTCAGTTGATGCTAAACGTATTGCACTCTGGTTATCACAATGTATGGGTAAAGGACCTGCTTCTTTAAAACCTAATTCCACTAGTAGCTGACGGAGCCACAATGCTTCCTGTGTTG
Source organism: Hecatera dysodea (assembly GCA_905332915.2). Lineage (NCBI taxonomy): Eukaryota > Metazoa > Arthropoda > Insecta > Lepidoptera > Noctuidae > Hecatera > Hecatera dysodea. The sequence continues at coordinate 1,565,285 of HG995290.1, read as the reverse complement.
CCGACGCCATAGCCATATATTCTGCCTCGGCGGTAGATAGAGCAACTGTGGGTTGTTTGCAGGAGTTCCACACTACAGCACCATTTTGAAAAATAAAGACATACCCTGTGCAGGACTTTCTGTCCTCTGTACTGCTGGCCCAGTCTGCATCACAGTAGCCTTTTATAACATTAGACTCATCTTTGCTGTAACACAACTTTAGATCTATTGTTCCTCGTAAATATCTCATTATTCTCTTTACTCCAAGCCAATGTTGATGTCCAGGATTGCTGACATATCTGCTGAGTTTATTCACTGCAAACCCAATATCAGGTCTAGTTGCCTGAGATAAATACAGTAAACATCCCACTGCCTGTCGATATGGAATATTTTCATTATCTTCGGTATCAACAGTGTCAAATTTTGCATTTACTTCTATAGGAGTTTTCACTTGTTTTGATTCTGACATTCCAAAACGCTCCAATGTTTCTTTAATATAATTATCTTGGTCAAGCATGGCTATTCCTTTCTTACGGTTTCTAGTGATGTTCAATCCAATAAATTGTTTTGCTTCTCCAAGATCTTTCATGTGAAATTCACTTTTTAATTTTTCTTTAATTTCTGACTTTAAGTTAATATTGTTTGAAAATATAATGAGGTCATCGACCCATACAGCAACAAAAATCATATTTTGTTGTTTCACAAGATAATAAATGCATGGATCTATTTTTGATTTAGAAAGGCCAATTTTCTGTAGCACACCATCTAGTTTGATATTCCACTGCCGGCTGGCTTGCTTCAGACCATATATTGATTTCTGTAACAAGCATACTTTTGTTCCTTCTTCAATTAACTCTGGTTGAATCATATAGATTTCATTTTCCAAGTCTCCTTGCAGAAATGCTGTTATGGCATCCATCTGGTCAATATCAAGGTCATATCTTGCAGCCAATGCAATCAGGTATCTTACAGAAGTGTATCTTACAACTGGTGAGTAGATGTCTTCATAATCTATCCCTCTTTTCTGTGCATATCCTTTGACTACAAGTCTGGCTTTATATCTGTTCACAGCCCCTGTTTCATCAGTCTTGGTCTTAAAAATCCACTTGCAGGGTAGAGGTTTCTTTCCAGGAGGTAGATCTGTAAGTGTCCAGGTCATGTTTCTTTTCAGAGATTGAAATTCTTCATCCATGGCATTTCTCCATTCATCAGCCTTTTCTGAGGATAAAGCTTCCTTTACAGTTTCCGGATCTCTTTGATTTTTAACTGAACAATAATAAGTAGGTTTTGAACTGCTTTCAGATTTTTCAGGTTTGTTTCTTGGACGTAAGGTGATGGTACTTTCTGGTAAGTTTTTATAAATTTGGTCTGATTTTCTACTGGGAACATAAACATCATCGTCGTCTGAGTTTGTTGCATATTCTTCAGAGCTTTCATCAGCTGAGTCTGAAGACTGTAATTGTTGACTTTCTGTTTCAGGTACAGGTGCTGATGACGCTGGTTGCGGCTGTACGACGGTTGAGCTGTCAACATCACAAGGTAAGTATATATTTTGATTATTCTGTATGTTTTCCAAAAATTCAACTTCTCTACTCTTGATAATTCTGTTTGTTTCAGGATCAGCGAGGCGGTATCCTTTGGTGTTATCACAATAGCCTATAAAAATCATTTTTCGAGACTTCGGGTCCCATTTCTTTCTTTTCTCCTTGGGAACTTGTGTCATGACTTCAGAACCAAAGATACGCAAGTTTATTAAATTAGGCACCTTACCATACCATAGTTCATATGGGGTCTTTTTGTTTATAGCTGTAGTGGGCGAGCGGTTTATCACATAAGCTGCAGTAGCTGTCGCCTCAGCCCAATAAGGTTTTGGTAGGTTAGCATCCAGCAGCATGCACTTAGCTCTCTCTACAAGGGTGCGGTTCATCCGTTCTGCAAGACCATTTTGTTGCGGAGAATATGGGGTTGTAGTTTGATGCTGTATGCCATACTGACTCAAGTAACTGTCAAAATCTTTGTTGCAGTACTCTAAGCCATTATCGGTGCGTATAACTTTAATTTTCTTATTACATTCATTTTCTACCTTCTTGTGAAAATCTTTGAATGCATTTAAAATACTGAGCTTGTCTTTAAGGAAATATACATGCACTAATCTTGAAAAGTCGTCTATGAAAGTTATAAAATATCTCATACCTCCCAGGGACGGAGTCTCCATTGGACCACATAAGTCAGAATGAATCACCTCAAGTTGTTGTGAAGCTCTGGTACCAACATGGTTGAAAGGTAGTCTCGACTGCTTTCCCATTAGACAAGTAGTGCAGGTCACAGGTTGTTTGACCTTTTCTGAAGACAGGTTCACTCCCTCAGTGCATTCTGGTAGTCTGTTTACATCTGTAAAGTTTAAATGCCCCATGCGCCGATGCCACAGAATAACATCTTTTGAGATATCAGAAATACTCAGATTTGCATTGATTTCTCTGTTAATATTTAATACATATAAGTTGTTTTCTAATTTAGCTGAACAGATAAATTTTCCTTTACTGTTGAAAATTTCACAATTATTTCCATTAAAGTTAACTTTGCAACCATTCTTTACCATTGCACTGACAGATAATAAGTTTCCAGCTAGTTCAGGAATGTACAAAACATCTCTTACCTGAATTCTGTTCTCATTATTACTGTGCAACAACAGATTTACTTTTCCTATTGCTTTTACAGGTAATGGAGTCTTGTTAGCAACTGTGATGGTAGAAATCGGGGGACATTTAACATCATACATCCAATCACTGCGATTTGTCATATGCATTGACGCGCCTGAGTCCACATACCATTTGTCATGCTCTGTTGTTACGGAAGAAGCTGAAAATGCTGCTACAAAACTTTTATCTTCATTTTTACTGGGTGTTTTCTTCGGTGCACGACAATGTTTGCCTAAATGACCATGTTTATTGCAGTTAAAACACCTTGGGCCTTTTGGTTTTCCACTATTCTGTTTTTCTGAACTTTTCTTCTTAGCTGAGTAAAAAGCAGTAGTTTCTGAATTCTGAACTTCTTGTAAAAGTTTAGTTTTAATTATATCTGCACTGATTTTTACCCCGGAGCTCTCAATAGCCATAATCATGGGTTTATATAGGTCCGGTAAACCCGCAAGCATTAATGTGCCAAGCCATTCGTCGTCGACGGAAAAACCTATGTTTCTCAGCTTGTGTGCAGACGTCATTATTTTATTCACATAATCTTCGACACTTCTAGAGGATTCCAACGTTGTTGTGATCAGATCCTTCAACAATGCTACTTTTCGTGTTAATCCGTTATCATCAAACGCTCGTTCTAAGTTCGTCCAGACTTCCTTCGAAGTTTTCGCATCTTGAATATGAACATAATTGATAGAATCCACCAATAATATAAGTTTTGACTTTGCCTTTATGTCTTTGGCGGGATCTTCTGTTGCTACGCACTGCCAAAGATCTTCAAGTTCGAGATACGCCTTCACTGCGAACTTCCAATTGGCATAGTTATCACGGCCAACGAGTTTTTCCATGTTAAATAACGTATTTGCAGACATTTCTTATGATTATGTGTTCCGATAAACTGAATGACGCCACGTGCACGCCGCCGGTGAAAAATTTTTCTGTCACACCGGTTAATGTCTTTTCACTAATTGTCCGAGCAATTAATATCTGGTAGCCCAACCACGCTCTGCTACCATGAAGATTTATGATGGATGTGTGGGCTACGGTAATTACTTAATTAAAACAAACGGAGTGAAAACTTGTATGACTATATTCTTAGAATTCTTAGTATTTCAGACAACTGTCATTCGACATTGACATTACATAAATATTTCTGTACAATGTTGCCAATAAAACAATACTGATAATATGTGGCATTCATTACTCAACAGACAAAATTAATATTAGTCCATTGCTGCAATATTTTTTCAATTTTGTCTTCAGTAAAGCCAAGTTCGACAGCAAGTTCAGTAATTGAAGTATCATTTATTTGCCTAAAATTGTTTGTTACTGATAATTGTGTCATTTTTTGGAGTGCCGTATAATTGCTGGGCAATCGGTTTTGTAATTCTTTTGCTAATTTTACAGTAAAATCTATACAGCTTTTTACTAACAGGGGCAACTACTTCAGTTGATTATTTGGTTTTAGCAATATAAGGTATCATATCCAAATTTTCAAATAGGTATCCTAGGTGAGGTACTGGGCTTAGATGGTCTTCAATTTTTAATCTTATGTAGCCTTTCTCAGTTATGGTAGTATTTGGTATCAAAATCCTATTACATATGGACCGTAATAAGGTCATCAAAGAGGTAATTAAATGAACTGAATCTATATGCTCGCCTTCAAAAGTTTTTATTCCAATTTGTACATCATTCAGTATACTTTTCAAATACAGCAAATGCAAACGATTAGCTTCATTTCTGTACATTGCGCTCAGTAAATCAGCAGTGTGACATTTCTCTTTTGTCAGTGCAAAATGCAACTTAAGCTCCTCCCATTGCGATAAAATCGGGACAACTGCAGGTTCGATGGATAGCCAACGTGTATCACATAATTTAAGAATTTTAAGTGGTTTTTCTCCACAATTAATTACATTGTAAATTTCTTTACATTCGTGTTGGCGTTTAGATGAACTTGAAAACCATTTGTAGGTTTCTCTTATAAGAAACTCAATATGGCTTGGAATGGTTTGCTGTGATGCATGGCTGACGGCCAATTGGAGAGAGTGGCAAACGCATCTTATGAGAATCAAGTTTGGAAGATTATGTTGCGTTCTGAGTATTTCGTAAACGCTATTATACCGACCCGTCATTACCGCTGCATTATCGGTTCCTATACCGACCATATTTTCGATAGGCAACTCATGAAATTGTAGACATTTTACTAAAGATGAGACAAGGCCGTTTGCATCCGCTCGTTCTACTGGTTCCAGTGCGAGAAAGGCAGATACAATAGCATCTTGAGCATAACCAAAATATCTGATAACAATTCCCATGAATTTAGTCACAGTGATGTCTGTGGATTCATATATGATGACGCTATACTTTTGGTTGCCTATATCTTTTAAAAGGTTTTCTCTAAAGTGTGCTAGTATCTGATTAATAATCTTTGTGCATTTAGTTCTACGCATTCTTAGATCGGCAGATTTTGAATCAGCAAATACATCTTTGCACAAATCCGTTAAATTATCTATTTGGGAAATCGCACCGTGTTCCGCAATTAATAAAGCAAGTTTACCTTCAGCCTTTTGGACAAACCTATTTTCTTTGGGAGCAGGTCCAAAACTTATTTGCTGTTTTTTTGACACAGTTTAATCACATTTCTGTTTATGCTTTTTTGTATCTGCGTGTTTTCTTATATCGACTATCCTAGCAGAAAATTCACTATGGCAAAATGAGCAAAAGGCTTTAGTTGGATCACTTAGAACAGGTTTTAAGGTATACTCGTATATTATATCACTGTACTTAAAACATTATTAGAAAGGATTGCAATAGCAATTTATTTTCACATGAGAGTGAGATGCATAATCGAACGAAATGCTGAACATGGAACTTTAATAATAAGGAAATACCCGGTTGGTCAAATTAACATTTCGTGTTGCCAGTGCGCGTTACTTAATAACTACTCAACTATCTAATTAAAAATATATAATATTTTAGATTGTAAAAAAGTTAAATGATAATAGATTAACTGCTGTGTAGGTCATGGAAAAGTCACTAGAAGTTACCAGATTTTTTTTGTCACTAAATCAGAAAATAATGTCACCATAAAAAGCAGAAACCCACTCGATCTAGTGACAAAGTCACCAAAACGGCAACACTGGTTTCGGACTAATTAAGGCTCGTTGGAGGTGTATGCTTCGACACAGAGTTCTTCGCTATCACCCTTACATGGCTAGCAAAATCACTAATGCATGTTGCGTAGGTCAGCAACCTGGATAAAATGAATGTTAGTGGTGCCTACCTACGCAATATTACGTAACACGGCATCCTATATAACTTGGTAACCACAGAGTACATTGAATATACTGAGATAGAGTCCTCAGTCACACATTTCGCTTGCAGCGCCATATCGGGTTATAAAACTCTACAACATACCTATAACAATATATATATATATATATATATGTATATATACGTAGTGTGAATAGGTACGCATATAATGTAAGCTAGCTATATGTACGTACTTTTGATATTTTGTAATTGTATTTTCATTACAATAATAAATAAAATAAAACAATCAAATTATATTTTAAAAATCATTTTTTATTTCTTTTCACATAATATTCCCGTGCCATTTCTTGCACCTTGTCGTTTTTATCAAAATCTGCTCTAACTCCCTTAATTATTTTCCCTCCTCCCTTAAAATCTACACAACAAATCTTGCATTTCTGCCACCACCAGTTCTTTATGTTCGGAACATTTAATAAAATTGTAATCGCAAACTGCGCATAAAATTGTTTTAATGTATTATTTTATTTGACCAGTACTGATTTTATCTTTTATAATATAGTTGATCATATCTTGCTGTTGAGAAAAGCACTCCATGGCTTTTTTTGAAGGATAATATGTCAAAAATTTATTGTAGATTGGACATTTGGACATAATCTAAATCATCCTTATTTTTTGTAAAAAATACAAGCATTACATACCTTACAGTTCTTAAAAATATGTTTTAGTTTTTTTATTACATACCCCGTCACATAGGAAATTTGCGCCTTAATTTTAACATTTCTTATTTTGTTTTCAAAATTTAATATGATATGATCACTATTTATAAAATGACTGAAGTCAATTTCGACAGGAGCACTAGATGATTTGTTATTAAAAAATATTCGACCTAATGTTCTAAACATATTGTCCTTACAAGTATCTTTTTCACAATTAGAACCCGCAGAGTGAACGCTATTCAAATTATTTATTAAAAGAGCAGCAAAGGAATTTTCAAAACACGCACATGTGGGGTTAGTGTTTCTTGCCCCATGGCTACGAATACAGCCAAAAAAATTCTCCAAAGGGTCCTGATTAAAATGTCTGAGCCATACAGACTTACACTTATGCTCCTGAAATAACTTACTGGTCAAATATTCAAAATTTTCTCATGTTAAAATCCAATTAATTATAGATGGCACAGCACAAGATTTGCCTTTTTTTGACAAAAATTTCATAGTTTTCAGTTGGATTCTAGCTTCTTTCAACAGTTTTATGTGAGTGGAGTTTGGTGTGACTGCATGTAATAAAATCTTCCCCGAGCGCTTTTTTGAATTTTCATAGCTACCATTTACGGAGTCGAAGAGATCATTAAAAAAAAAATTAAAACATCAGCTGTCTCTTTAGCTTCTTCAGGCAAAATTCCTTTTTCTGAAACAAAGGGCAACTGTGATTTCTTTATTTCAAAGTCTTAATGTGTCTTGCATTCTTTGGTGGGTTTGGTAGGAGTAATCCGTTATCATCAAACGCTCGTTCTAAGTTCGTCCAGACTTCCTTCGAAGTTTTCGCATCTTGAATATGAACATAATTGATAGAATCCACCAATAATATAAGTTTTGACTTTGCCTTTATGTCTTTGGCGGGATCAATTTTGGCGGGATCTTCTGTTGCTACGCACTGCCAAAGATCTTCAAGTTCGAGATACGCCTTCACTGCGAACTTCCAATTGGCATAGTTATCACGGCCAACGAGTTTTTCCATGTTAAATAACGTATTTGCAGACATTTCTTATGATTATGTGTTCCGATAAACTGAATGACGCCACGTGCACGCCGCCGGTGAAAAATTTTTCTGTCACACCGGTTAATGTCTTTTCACTAATTGTCCGAGCAATTAATATCTGGTAGCCCAACCACGCTCTGCTACCATGAAGATTTATGATGGATGTGTGGGCTACGGTAATTACTTAATTAAAACAAACGGAGTGAAAACTTGTATGACTATATTCTTAGAATTCTTAGTATTTCAGACAACTGTCATTCGACATTGACATTACATAAATATTTCTGTACAATGTTGCCAATAAAACAATACTGATAATATGTGGCATTCATTACTCAACAGACAAAATTAATATTAGTCCATTGCTGCAATATTTTTTCAATTTTGTCTTCAGTAAAGCCAAGTTCGACAGCAAGTTCAGTAATTGAAGTATCATTTATTTGCCTAAAATTGTTTGTTACTGATAATTGTGTCATTTTTTGGAGTGCCGTATAATTGCTGGGCAATCGGTTTTGTAATTCTTTTGCTAATTTTACAGTAAAATCTATACAGCTTTTTACTAACAGGGGCAACTACTTCAGTTGATTATTTGGTTTTAGCAATATAAGGTATCATATCCAAATTTTCAAATAGGTATCCTAGGTGAGGTACTGGGCTTAGATGGTCTTCAATTTTTAATCTTATGTAGCCTTTCTCAGTTATGGTAGTATTTGGTATCAAAATCCTATTACATATGGACCGTAATAAGGTCATCAAAGAGGTAATTAAATGAACTGAATCTATATGCTCGCCTTCAAAAGTTTTTATTCCAATTTGTACATCATTCAGTATACTTTTCAAATACAGCAAATGCAAACGATTAGCTTCATTTCTGTACATTGCGCTCAGTAAATCAGCAGTGTGACATTTCTCTTTTGTCAGTGCAAAATGCAACTTAAGCTCCTCCCATTGCGATAAAATCGGGACAACTGCAGGTTCGATGGATAGCCAACGTGTATCACATAATTTAAGAATTTTAAGTGGTTTTTCTCCACAATTAATTACATTGTAAATTTCTTTACATTCGTGTTGGCGTTTAGATGAACTTGAAAACCATTTGTAGGTTTCTCTTATAAGAAACTCAATATGGCTTGGAATGGTTTGCTGTGATGCATGGCTGACGGCCAATTGGAGAGAGTGGCAAACGCATCTTATGAGAATCAAGTTTGGAAGATTATGTTGCGTTCTGAGTATTTCGTAAACGCTATTATACCGACCCGTCATTACCGCTGCATTATCGGTTCCTATACCGACCATATTTTCGATAGGCAACTCATGAAATTGTAGACATTTTACTAAAGATGAGACAAGGCCGTTTGCATCCGCTCGTTCTACTGGTTCCAGTGCGAGAAAGGCAGATACAATAGCATCTTGAGCATAACCAAAATATCTGATAACAATTCCCATGAATTTAGTCACAGTGATGTCTGTGGATTCATATATGATGACGCTATACTTTTGGTTGCCTATATCTTTTAAAAGGTTTTCTCTAAAGTGTGCTAGTATCTGATTAATAATCTTTGTGCATTTAGTTCTACGCATTCTTAGATCGGCAGATTTTGAATCAGCAAATACATCTTTGCACAAATCCGTTAAATTATCTATTTGGGAAATCGCACCGTGTTCCGCAATTAATAAAGCAAGTTTACCTTCAGCCTTTTGGACAAACCTATTTTCTTTGGGAGCAGGTCCAAAACTTATTTGCTGTTTTTTTGACACAGTTTAATCACATTTCTGTTTATGCTTTTTTGTATCTGCGTGTTTTCTTATATCGACTATCCTAGCAGAAAATTCACTATGGCAAAATGAGCAAAAGGCTTTAGTTGGATCACTTAGAACAGGTTTTAAGGTATACTCGTATATTATATCACTGTACTTAAAACATTATTAGAAAGGATTGCAATAGCAATTTATTTTCACATGAGAGTGAGATGCATAATCGAACGAAATGCTGAACATGGAACTTTAATAATAAGGAAATACCCGGTTGGTCAAATTAACATTTCGTGTTGCCAGTGCGCGTTACTTAATAACTACTCAACTATCTAATTAAAAATATATAATATTTTAGATTGTAAAAAAGTTAAATGATAATAGATTAACTGCTGTGTAGGTCATGGAAAAGTCACTAGAAGTTACCAGATTTTTTTTGTCACTAAATCAGAAAATAATGTCACCATAAAAAGCAGAAACCCACTCGATCTAGTGACAAAGTCACCAAAACGGCAACACTGGTTTCGGACTAATTAAGGCTCGTTGGAGGTGTATGCTTCGACACAGAGTTCTTCGCTATCACCCTTACATGGCTAGCAAAATCACTAATGCATGTTGCGTAGGTCAGCAACCTGGATAAAATGAATGTTAGTGGTGCCTACCTACGCAATATTACGTAACACGGCATCCTATATAACTTGGTAACCACAGAGTACATTGAATATACTGAGATAGAGTCCTCAGTCACACATTTCGCTTGCAGCGCCATATCGGGTTATAAAACTCTACAACATACCTATAACAATATATATATATATATATATATGTATATATACGTAGTGTGAATAGGTACGCATATAATGTAAGCTAGCTATATGTACGTACTTTTGATATTTTGTAATTGTATTTTCATTACAATAATAAATAAAATAAAACAATCAAATTATATTTTAAAAATCATTTTTTATTTCTTTTCACATAATATTCCCGTGCCATTTCTTGCACCTTGTCGTTTTTATCAAAATCTGCTCTAACTCCCTTAATTATTTTCCCTCCTCCCTTAAAATCTACACAACAAATCTTGCATTTCTGCCACCACCAGTTCTTTATGTTCGGAACATTTAATAAAATTGTAATCGCAAACTGCGCATAAAATTGTTTTAATGTATTATTTTATTTGACCAGTACTGATTTTATCTTTTATAATATAGTTGATCATATCTTGCTGTTGAGAAAAGCACTCCATGGCTTTTTTTGAAGGATAATATGTCAAAAATTTATTGTAGATTGGACATTTGGACATAATCTAAATCATCCTTATTTTTTGTAAAAAATACAAGCATTACATACCTTACAGTTCTTAAAAATATGTTTTAGTTTTTTTATTACATACCCCGTCACATAGGAAATTTGCGCCTTAATTTTAACATTTCTTATTTTGTTTTCAAAATTTAATATGATATGATCACTATTTATAAAATGACTGAAGTCAATTTCGACAGGAGCACTAGATGATTTGTTATTAAAAAATATTCGACCTAATGTTCTAAACATATTGTCCTTACAAGTATCTTTTTCACAATTAGAACCCGCAGAGTGAACGCTATTCAAATTATTTATTAAAAGAGCAGCAAAGGAATTTTCAAAACACGCACATGTGGGGTTAGTGTTTCTTGCCCCATGGCTACGAATACAGCCAAAAAAATTCTCCAAAGGGTCCTGATTAAAATGTCTGAGCCATACAGACTTACACTTATGCTCCTGAAATAACTTACTGGTCAAATATTCAAAATTTTCTCATGTTAAAATCCAATTAATTATAGATGGCACAGCACAAGATTTGCCTTTTTTTGACAAAAATTTCATAGTTTTCAGTTGGATTCTAGCTTCTTTCAACAGTTTTATGTGAGTGGAGTTTGGTGTGACTGCATGTAATAAAATCTTCCCCGAGCGCTTTTTTGAATTTTCATAGCTACCATTTACGGAGTCGAAGAGATCATTAAAAAAAAAATTAAAACATCAGCTGTCTCTTTAGCTTCTTCAGGCAAAATTCCTTTTTCTGAAACAAAGGGCAACTGTGATTTCTTTATTTCAAAGTCTTAATGTGTCTTGCATTCTTTGGTGGGTTTGGTAGGAGTGTGTATTACAACCTTAACCCTAGATTCATAAACTATATTTTTAGTTACATAGTTCATAAACATACATACGTCTCTGATACACCTTACTTTTAATGTCACCTAATGTAATTATTATAGGAAATATTGCAAAAAAAAAACAATGATTAATTTGAATGAACTTTTATTAAGAATTAAAACATAAAAAACATTTAAAAAATATCAATCCGAGCATTCTAGGCACAAACTACCACGATGTTCCATACACATGTAACGTTTGCAGGACGTGCAGATAAATCTAGTCACACGTTTTTTTTATAACAGCAAAAGTTGCATAATTTTCTGGTTTGATTTTCGGGGTTTACTGGTGCATCAGGCAAAGTATCACCTAAAATAGCATCGATGTTCCGTTTTAGGCATCGCCTCAAAGTTGGTGTTTCGCGTCGCCTTCGTAACCAAGGCTCTATCATCTTATCTGACACTTCTTTGATAAATGCTCGTCTTTTCAGTGGTCTTTGTTGATTATTCATATTATTATGGACGTGGATGACAAAAGAATTGACCATGGACATATTCAACATACCGTAAAAGTAGCAGAGCGGCCATCTTTGAGTTTTTCTATTGCACGACATATTATGGCACATCTGATCTAACGTGTCAACTGCACCTTTAGTAGAGTTATAGAATTCTATAATATCCAGCTTACCAGATGGTGCTAAAGTGCCAATTCCATGAGTCGTGGATAGGAGCAGAACATTTTTATTTTTCTTTGGCCTGAAAGACACCAACGTACAGTTTCCGTCATAACAAAACATTGAAGATCTTGTTTGTCTTGGCTGCAAAAGTTGTGAAGGGATCTCGCGCTTGTTGGATCTAATTGTACCAACAATTGTTAATTTATGTGGATCTTGCAATAGTTCTTTTGCTAATGGTACTGACGTGAACCAATTGTCCATGGTCACATTACGATGACTTCCTCGAATAGATTCGGTAAGTTGTTTCATAAAGAAAGATGCCAAGGGTTCTCCATTTGTGTTTGTACCCTTTCCCATATATGGAATTGCATCTATCATGTAGTTTGTTTTAGAGTCACAGAGAACTACAGTTTTTATACCGTATTTGTCAGGTTTTGATGGTATATACATACGGAAAGGACAACGTCCACGAAATCCTAGAAGCTGTTCATCCACTGTTACGTATGAGCCAGGTTTGTAACTATCTCTACATACAGCAATTAACATTTCCCTTATAGGTGCAAGCTTATCAATAGCTTTTCGTTCTTCACGAGTTGGCTTATCATCGAATCTAAGGCAATTCAGCAAAAAGTCGAATCTATCTTTAGACATGACCGAAATATATTTAGTCCCACTTTCAGATGGATCAAAAAGCTCTGCGGCTCACAGTGGAGTATTTGACTTAAAAAGTCGATCAAAATTATTTTGTGATAATTATCGATTGGATATAAAATAAAAAGTAGTTTTAGGTGGTAATTTTGTATTTAAAACACCATACACACGTATAATTTTACATAAAAAAGTTTTTACTCAAAAATCATCTAGTCAGAATCACCTTCACTAGATCTATCGTCCTCCTCATTGTCAAACTCTGTAGACGAGACGTACGATGTCTCCGGGAGCAAGAGTTCTAATGCCTCAACGGAAAATGGCTTCCTTTTTTTGTGTTGCCTTTGCCTGGTACTGCTCAAAAAAGGATCCGAAGTTAGCAGAAGTCGGTTTAGCACATCTTTGTTACAGTTTTCGCGCGAAAATTTTCTTGAAAAATTCTGCCTATACATGCGGAAGTGTTTATTTCTGGCCTCAGCCGCCTCTTCTGACAATTGGCCAATAGGCAGAATAGCGTGATCAATTACTGTGGCCCCATGTCTTAAAATTTTGTGCATTGTAGGCGACATGGGGTGCCACTCATACAAATCCACATATAGCTTTGCAGTTTGTTCAGCAAAGTTTTCAAATTTTTGTGTATCAATTTTTAGCCCACTTGACAAAGTCTCTAATATGACACTGCATTTTTTTTATTAAATTAATGTCAATCCCAGTAATGTGGGAAGAAGTTTCGGGATTTGAGAAAAATCTCCTTGAGGTGTTGCCGTCATTAGTGTTCCCAAACCCTGCCTTCGGAATATCCACTAGCAACCCCATTTCCTCTTTAAAAGCCTCTTGAATTTTCTTCTTTCTTTCTGCCACTATATTTTTATGTTCTTGAGTCCTTGCCTGCCACTTTTTTAAAGGTATTTTATATGATAAATGAAGAAGTGATTCAAAAAATCGAATTCGGGCATGTAGTGTCGACAGCCCAAATTTAAGAGTATCCGGATTCTCTATGTTTTTTTTAATCAGGTTGTTGAAGTCCTTTGATGTTTTGCCCACATATATAGCACCTCATGGTAGATAACGTGTTGGTCGCAGCATTGCACACCTTTGCATCGATCATGGTAAAGGCTAACGTATGCTTTATTTTTAATATATCACCATTTGTCCTCGGTACTTCACTTGGTTTCAGCTTTTTGATTTGATTCTCTATGTAGGAGATTTCTTCATTTGTGATGTCTTTTGTTTCGTGAACAAAACGAATTCGTATGGGTTGGCAGTATCTTGCAGAAGAAGGTACTGGATTTTGCCAAATAATCTTTTTTTGGTCACCAATATTGCAAGTCAGTCGTAAGGGCACAAATGAACTCTGAAATATAGATGAATCACTATCTGTACTGTTACCAAATTTTTGCTTAAATTGTTGCTGTTGGGAACCATCACAACCCCATTTTGATAATAGCTCTAAAGAGCTTATTTCTTCTTCACTTATATTTTCGAGTACTTCCTCTAAGTACATACATAACCGTGCAGATGTATGATCTAAAAGATCCTGCAAGTTTATTTCAGCACATGTTTCTGTAACTCTCATCGACTCTTCACGCGGATAACAGTCTTTCTTAGCCTTTTTAACAATTGAATAACACGGATAAATGTTCTTGTTTGCAGCATGAATAACTTCGTATTGTTTTCTTGTCAAATCAGCTTCCACGAATATAGCTAATGCTTGTGATGGTGTATGCTTTTTGACTACCACGTTTTGTGTTGAGCTATACCGTGTTCTGTACTTTTTGGCTCTAGTTGGCGTTAAAGTCATATCTTTCATAACTTTAGCCGCGTCACCATGTCCTGCAGCACGTTGACTCATTTGAGCTGCATAGGTCAACTCTTAATAGGGTATTTGTTCCCTCAAATGCTTTGTTTTGCGCCTCTTTGCTTGATCGCTCAATTCCTTGAATTCTTTTTTTGGTCGACCAGCTTTGTTTGTTGTCCACGCAGGCAGTGTAATAAAATTATTGAGCCATTGTTCATTTTTTGTTAAGAAGCGTTCTTCCTTGTTACTGGCGGCTATCCATTTTTGTTTAAATTGGTACTTAAACGATTTTAAGGCACTTTTTAATGAATCTTGTTGATTTTCAGGGCATTTCGTGATTATTTTCAGACGATTTTCTAAAAATTCAAACTTTTGGTCTATTTTTCTGTCTGAACATTGTTTTATGACTTCATAGAGTGATTTTCTGGTCATCTCCATCGACGTCATTGGAGATCCTGGAATAGAAAACAAAAAATAAATCATTTTTTTATAAAAGCTGATTTCGACTCATTCCGTAAAAAAATAAAATAAAGAAATGGCGTGTACATGCGGGACATTTTCTTTTAAAAATCTTATCAGGAATAATGAAACTAAATGTTACATCTAAAATTATAAGTTAACTGGGTTTAACTCATAAACAAAAATACCTTTAACTACAGAGTTTACTAAAAAATAGTTGCATTTTTTATGTAGTACATTTAAGGTTCAAAATGTCACATAAATCAAGTGTAATACCAAAATAAACATGCTTTATAAAGTAACTACATACCTTCTTCCAAAATATCCATAATGGTTATCACACAATTTCACCAAACACAGACTAAATCCAATTTAAAGATCACGTTTTAACTGTAGTGCCGAGAACAAAGACATTCGATTCACGCAACGACTGGGTTCCGACTGTTGGTACGGTTGGTGGGGAGGCGGTGCGTGGCCAAGTTTACCGTTTAGTGACGTAATAGCTATTTGACTCTCACGACCCAATAGTTGTAAAGCAATGTAACAAAATTTGAGTTTTCGACTTTTGATCGTCTTTTTAGATCAAATACTCGTCTGTGCGGCTGTCAGATGGTTATCTTTTTTCCTTGCGGCTAACAATAGCAATCCTATCAAAGCATATATTTCCTCAGCACAAGTATCACTAACAGTTGCCGTTTTTGCGGCGTAATTTTCTATTTTTGTAGCAATTTTCACATTCGTGTGCAATACAATGATACTCACCATTGCATCCGAAATAAACAATTTGAATTGTTCCAATGCAGTCATTGCATTTTTCGCTTCATTCTTGGGTCCTTGGACAATATGAACAATGTTTCGTGACTGTGTTCTGCTAGTGCGAGCTTCGGAAGGTTGTGCTGACCATTTATGACCATTCTTACCTCTCAAATTATTAGTTGATGGGGAAATTATTTCAGCTGCCTGTTGCTGTTCGCCTGACCTTATCTGTTCCGTAGGTCGCTCATTGTCTGATGAATCAGAAGAATACATATATACGACGACGGCGACGAATATTCGATGCTCGAAGGGGTTCGTCATCAGAATCGCTTGAAACATCTGTAGGATGCTCACTAACTGTCTCTAAAATGTCCTCAACTTCACTGTCCAAATCATTTGGAAGATCCACTTCTTCCTCGTTATCCACTCGCGATAATATTGCACCAATTTCATCGTCTTTCAAAAAAGCCATGCTGGAAAACAATAACACACAATAAGTATTTGATTAATAATAAAAAATAAGTATAACTACGAATTGATACATAGTAAAACAGTTTAATTAGTAAAATTATTACAACGGCAATAGGTAACATTGTTTCATACTAACAACTACTTTCGTAAAATATAATAGAATAAATACATACCTTTTTAAAAAAAAATATCTGTGCGTTCTTTCGTTTTATAAGGCAAATAGTAAAACCGTCCAATATATAAAGTTGTTACACTAATCATAAACACACGTATCTCAGACACCTCGTGCTCG
This sequence comes from Hecatera dysodea, assembly GCA_905332915.2. Taxonomy (NCBI): domain Eukaryota; kingdom Metazoa; phylum Arthropoda; class Insecta; order Lepidoptera; family Noctuidae; genus Hecatera; species Hecatera dysodea. The sequence goes on along the minus strand of HG995290.1, from coordinate 1,548,597 downwards.
GTATATCCAAAACTATACGTTTACGCGCCAAAACTGCTGGCGCCGTACTGAGCTCTCGTCGTTTTATGAAGGTACTGAGAGGCACGTATTTCTATCTCTTTCGCGCTGCGCGCTGCGAGTGTTTTACTACTTATGGGTGTATGCGAGACGTATGTTTATGAATCTAGGGTTAATAAGCTAGCTATGTTCAAGTCTCTTGTAACAGTGGGGCAGCCTATTGCTATTATCTAAACAATTTCAGGCTTATAAAGAACTGTTTTAAAAGTAAGCTGTTAAGTTAGTTTAGATTAGTTAGTTAGTAATTCTATTTAGCAAGTAGGTATATTTAGAGAAAACTCGCCTGCTAGATATCCCATAGCTATTGCAACAGATTTGCTGAAGACCTGAGTTGCGCATTTTACTTTCATCGTTTTTTATTTTACTTGGCATTTTATGTTGGTCAGTTAATTTAGGCAACATGCTTAAGCCCATAAATGAAGGATTCTCCTCCTGTAATTTAATCAGGTGATCCCATGTCGCTTTTCATAATTAAATCTTTAGTTAACAAATTGTTTCTTATACCTTTTATTAGGTGTGACGCATCATAGAGGGGCACAATTTCATTGCCATCAATTTCAAAAGTATGTTTCTTCCACTGACTGTTAGTTTTTAAATATTTCTCTTTGGTTTCTTTGACTAAATAATTAATTGCATTAGTGTTCGAAGCACCTTGGTCACAAACGGTTGCCAGAATGTTACGTCCTGGTCCATTTAATTTGCGGATTACCTCCTTTATCTGGCGTACCAACTCTGTTTTTTCAGTGCTTCCAACACAAAAACTATAGGCTACAGCCTGTTTATAATTTTTTGATATTCCTCGTATCATAAATACCAGAACATGATCAGCAATTTTTTTTTGCATTTGTTGACCATTGTTAACGAACCCCACTATTTCATCTTTTCTTCTATTATAATATAAATGAGGTGCAATTGCAATTTCGTTAAATATCAAAATACATAACCTGTCTGTGGGTTTCATTCTTTTAACTCATATTTTCAATTTTTTTTTTTAATATTTTCATTAACCGCTATTGAGCTCTGATGTTTCGGTATTTTTAGCCACGCCCACTATTTCTCCGATATACTAGCGCCATTCTTAAAGAGCGGTATTACAGCAAACTACCAAAGAAGAAGCAAAGTGACGCGGTAAATAATAAATAACAATGAACCAATGTTCGTCGAGTCGTTGAGCTCCTTATTGGTTCTAAGTTGAGCTACTGGACTACTGACCAAGGCTTGCAATGAATGGAGAGGTCCACTCAAATCTGTGTGGTTCTTTCCTCAAAAGACTACTTCAGACACTGAAATGGTCCTCATATAACGTATTGTGAATGTGAGGACCATGTAGATCGCTATTTTAGGGGTTCATTTTTTGTTAGTCTGGCGGTTTGAGTTCTTTATGTGGCCTACCCAAATGTCCTTACTTTAGTATTGATCGTCAAATCGAGGAGCTCCTTAAAGTTCTAAGTTTGAGCTACTCGGTAACTGACAAATGCTTGCACTGTCTGGACAGGTCAACTCAAATCTGTGTGGTACTTTCCTCAAAATACCACTTCAGACATCAACCTACATGGTTCTCATATGATTTGACCAGTACAATTGTATGGACTTTAAAAGAGACTGATCTCTGAGTTTGTTTCGGTGTTTCTTCTCAGGGTAGTCAGCTAGGAAACACCGGCCTCATCTAGTTTATAAAGACCGAAAATATTGACGTGTAAAAGTGTTATTTACAACCTACTTACAAAATAAATATCATTTATCATTTAATAGATGGCGCTCTTGTATATTTATAAATTGTTCTGTATGAAGAGCTAGAAACAAATTAGACAAGGCAATTTAAAAAAAAAAATGTGTATAATAATATTTTTGTTCGTAATTATTAAGACACTTTATTTACACTTATTTAAAAACAATATAAATGACAACAAACTAATAATAATAAACATAAATGATAAAAAACAATTAAAATGCACATCCTACACAAAAGAGTGAACTTCGACGACAATACATTTATGTGTTCTCCCTCCAAATCAATATGACTCAAATTACAACCCAAAGGCCCTTGCTCAGAATTTTTTTGAAGATTAAAAGAAAATGTGTTAGGCTTATAATAGCCATGTATCCACTGATAACAAATATAATGGATTAAATATTCTAAAATTTTATTTCTGTATTTAGATAAAGAAAAATAAATTAATTCAATGAAATATTGAAAGATTGTTGATATTTTCACGAAACAAGTTATGGAAATTTAAGCAATAAGTCACGTGACATTGAAAACCAACCAGGACGCGTTACGTCATCCTGTGTAAAACACCATTGTTGTTGTTGAAATTTTCGTAGATTCACGGTTTTATCTTTTATTTTATTTAGTTATTCAAAGCATTATATAGAAAGAGAACATCATGGTATCTGGATTTTTGAAAGGAAACAGCAATAACTTGCCCAGAAATGACGTGCATTTCTGGGCAAGTTATTATGATTGGCAAGTTTTTCGCATCAAACAGGGATTTTTGATACTTTTCCCATGATATGATACTCAGTATAATTGAGCATATCATTTGGTAACTAAAAATAACAAGAAAAGGTGCTTATTGTGTACAAAAAATTAAGTGGAATCACAGGACATGACATGACAAAACTTTACAAAGATCTAACCTCAAACACCTCAAACAATATTTACAAAAATCAAGTAAAATCCATGTTTTTCTATAATTATGTATTCGCTAAATTGCATTTTATTTAATACTTACATGGAAATGGTCTTCACAAAAATATATTCTTGAAATTGATGATACACAATTTGCATCATTTCACCTTGCAAGTGTTAGCCACCTTTTCCGTACTTCTACTTTGCTTGGGACAAATACAAATAATTTGTTTAGCATTTTAATGCTTGTGCTTTTACACTGGGGCACCATACAGTACTTATAATACAACGGATTCATTTTTTATCACGAAATATCAACAATCGCTATACATGAACAGCTGTGTTTCGCACAGGTTAACGTCACACACGACGCCATGATAGTTTTGAGCATTTTCCGGGGAAATTAAATGTCATTTCTTTAAATGCGAAATATAAATTGAAAATCGATATATTTTCAAAAAAATATATTTTTTCCACGTATAATGGATACTAAAGTATATTAATTATCAATCAATCAAATTTAGGCAACTAGCCTATTCGTCGTCCGATGTAGATATCTTGTTCTGGAGGGCGACTCGCAGTAATCTAAAAATAAAAAAATCATATACTTATCAGTTAATCTATGCTTAAGTAACTTAATAAAAACTGCTTGATTTTATCTTCGACAACCAATACTTGGCCAAGTACATGATTATTTAATATTTACCTCAAGTTCAGGAAGGTCATCCGTGGATTGGACTGTCTCAGATAAATTTGATTCTTGATCAATAATTCTTAAAACCTCGCATGATTTTGATTCCTTTGCTGATACTTCAAACCTTCGATGAAAAAAAGTATGACTCACAATAACATAAAAAGTATAAGAACGATCAGCAGAAAGTTTCATATATCACCTAATTTTGTAATCTGCAAAAAAAATAAAACATTAAAACTTTAGCACTACACTTACCTATTTTGTCTTATAAAAAACACCAAAGCTCACACAGTGATTTATAAAGTGTGGACAAGAAACAATGGACAAAGCTACGAGTATTATCCTTTATGTCCAGTTCTAAGATAGTTATAGGTCTATGTAAATTCGAGAGATGATCGCTGGAATTTTTCTGAATTTATTTATATGATCTTTGTAATGATATTGTTATATATATATATATATATGTGTGTGTGTGTAAAATCATAAGTATGTAGGTACTTACAAAACGTACTGGTGGAAAACAATTTCCCAAGTTTTACCTATTTCTGAACTGATCGCGAAACGTCTCTTTTTACTGAAAAGAAAAATAATAATTATTCTAAAATTATAAAAAAAAAAACAATGAAAATATGTATCCTAAAATTAAAAGTAAATAAAACTAAAAAAAACACGTTGAAATTTCTTTTAATTCTTCAATGTTTCGAACTCATCACTTACTTATCCAAATCCATGCAAATACCACTAAGCCAAACGAACGTTTGAATTTCTAATGAATTTACGCTTTCAATAATACAAAATAGCCTAGTACCTATTTGGTTATAATTTTTGATATAGAACATAAAAATGTACTTACTTTACTACTTCCATGAGATGTTTTTGTTTGTTACTATAGAAGCGCTTTTTTGCTGGCCTCCGGCATTTTTGTTAGCAAATATTTTTACAACTTAGTAATATATTGTGTACACAATACATTACTAAGTTGTAAAAATTATCTTATATCCTATAACTACCAATATCTTTACGTCCCAAAATTTTTACAACTTAATGTAGTTTTAGGAACAAAATAAAATTTGAACATTATAATAATATTATATTTGAAGTTGTCAAACAACAAAATATGAAATGAACGGATAGCGGTGCAAAGCGACATACATCCGTCTAGCAGCGCGCCTATGCGATCACTGTCCGCTGCCATACGTATGAAAGAGAAGCGCGACGACGCGACGTTCGTAACTTATTACAAACCATAAAAATAATTAATTTAAAAAAATAATTTGAGTAGTCAAAAATAATAAAACAACCAAGTTCTGTATTTAAATATGATACGTAATTGGTATAAATTTTACCAAAGTACGTTGATAAGTAATGCAGATATTTTTGTTGGAAGATCATTTTAAGAGGTTAGTTTAGCATTTTTCTGTATCGAGAAAAGTTTTCAATACCGTGTTTTGAATACAACAGGTTTCCAGAAATATATTCAAGCTTAACATATATTTTGTCCACCGTCATAAACTGAATAGATTTGGCAAAAAAATTGTCTGAAACAAGCCTATTTGGCTCTTGTCAGCGCCTTAATGCCAGCTTTAAGTGCTGATGGTTGAGAGCAATCTGCTTAGCGTCAATGGGGATGGCAGCACAAAAATACGCTTTAACCATCGGTATGCTTTAGGCACTTGTTTATACAAAGCCAATGCCATAATTTTCCCATTTTTTTCTTATTAATCTCTCTAAACTACAACATTGTAAAAGTCAAAGCAAATGACGAAAAGTTTTGCAATGCTCTCTGAAAGCTTGTATTTTGAGATAGATTTAGGGCCCTTTAAAGTCTGTTGCTGTAGCTTTCGTTTGCCTTCTGCAAGCGACAGATTTTTCTTCTTGAAAAATTAGGTTTGTTGAGTGCAACAATGACTGCTTCTGCTTGTGTTTGGAGCCTAGATCTAGAAAATATATATAAACAACTTTATATCTTTTGATATTAGAGACCAATAAAAGTACTACACTACTTTCATGGGATACTAAGGTGGCCAAAACGTCTTTGCCACAGCTGCATCACTTGATCATCATGACTATTACTTAAGTTACATTCATCTTTTAATATTTTCATGTGAATAGTATACAAAGACCCTTCATTATTTCCAATCATTGTCAATGGATCATATTTATAAACTCTAACCTTACTATTTAAAAATTCAACCTTATAACCATTACTCTCTATTTTAGTAACAGACAACAAATTTTTCCTAAGCTCTGGTACATAATATACATTTTTAATAGTACAATCTATAAATTTCTTACCAACATAACATCTTGCCTTAATGTTACCAATTCCAATTGCGATTAAACTCACTCCATTCTTAGCCGCAGCTATTTCTTTTGGTGTAATTAGGTTACTGTAGTTGTAAAACACACTTTTGTCATTTGTTAAGTGGTCCGATGACCCTGAGTCCACACACCAAACTATTTCATGCTGATCACTGACTTCTTGGTGGTTCTGTCCTTTGTCCTTTGCAAACCATAAAAGCATGCTTATTCTCTTGTGATGCTCCATATGTCTGATGATTATTTCCTGAATAGTTAGGTCCTTGTCCACGCCATGCTCTCCTGTCCGGGTATCCACGACCTTTTCCTTGTGACCTAATTCTGCCTCCAAATGCTGCCCGGTGTGGTGGTCTTTTTCATAAATTGTTGTTTTAATTTATAAATCATGTTGTACGCTGTATTCTCTACCTGAATATAATCAATATGGCTGTCGGCGATGCCACTTATGATAATGCTTTGAGCTCGAGCTTCAAGTTTTTTGTTCTCAGGAACACTCGCGAAAGCTTTACTCTCTATAGCATTTAAACATTCATTTTCCCGTAATATACTGCAGATACGAAACTTCCATATAGAGAAATCTTCGCCGGCAAATTGCTTTGACTTTAAACTTATACTTTCAGCCATTTTTCCTTTTTGAGCGTCGCGTGCCGTTCACTTGTTATTTGTTTTTTTTTTTATAACCAATAAAGTACGTCGGCGCGGCCACGAACCATAACCACGCTCTGCTACCAATGTTGTTTATTTACTATTTTTATTAATTAAAACACTCTTTACCATTTATTATTTTATTAACTTTACTTAAACATTTTACAGTCATTTCAATCTTTCTTCCACAGACCGAGAGCAAGTCACTTACCATAGACTATATAAGTTTCCCACAAAAAACCACAGATAAACAAAAGTAATGTGTGGACATTGTTCCTCAACAGTTGCTCCTTACGTGCTCGTAGCTGATGAAACATATTCATTGAAAAATTATTACCCTTTCCACGTAGCACATTGAACGTGCAAAGAAGACTATTTAACAGAAGATTATCTATAGCGCGTATGTACATTCAATTGTTTGCCGCGGCGGCAAACAATTGAATGTCTAGGGTATTCTAAGCACAAAATGGAGAATATTACAAAAATCTATTTAAACCAGTCGAAAGAACGCTTGCTTGATTACACTGGTCAACAATGATTTTGTTGCCCTTGATGTGAAATTGGTTTCGAATAATTTTATGCATATAATTTATAAAACTATGAATGATTTTGCAATATTGGCTCTGGTTTTTTTGTTATCTTAATTTTCGACTGCGTACCCGTTGGACCTCCAAGTTTGGACCTCACTGACTATCATGACCCTTTGGACCTCCTTGTGCCGTTTCGACCTTAAAACTTGGATTTTGCCTATACTTTAGTGCCCATTGGACCCCCTATTAAACAACGTGTTCCGTTGGACCCATTTTTTTACATCTTCGTATGAAAAGCTAAAGTACAATCGTGCACAAAAGTGAGACACTTTATCAAAAATAAAACACGATGCAATAAATAAATCAATATGTTTATTCAAAGATATAAAAGCAACAACGTCAGCTTTATAGGTTCAGGGGTTTGGGCCCTGCGTTGGTGACTTAGTGAATGAGTCAGGACTTTGATTTTTATATGTATAGATAAAATCATCTATTCCAATTAGATCACGTATTTACCCGATTATAAATCTTTAAGTTGGTATATTCCTACAGGTTGTACCAGAAGGGTGTGGATAATTGTTAATATAAAATAATGTGTATTATAAGTAAAGTAATGTATATAAATCACAGATCAAATATTAAAATCAGTTTTATCCTAAAGTTAACAGACTGAAGATATAAAAATAATAATTATTATATTATACATGGTTTAAGATCACAAATTCTAATTACAATTAAATAACAGTAATGCCATTACATGATCTTTATTTTTTTAAGCAATTAAAGTACCTATATTATTGAATACAAATCATATAAATGATTATAATCACAGTATATCATAGAATTTACTTACATTTTTGCAAGCAAAACCTAAATATGGCGGCTTTTCTCAAAATTAAAACGTTGTAGCCTGACATGTCAGTGTTACCTAATCTGACGACTCAATGTCGACGGTAATATTCATAATGTTGCAACATTAAGTTATTTTTTTTTAAATAAATTTGTAAATATAACTATATATTTTACATGTTTCTAAATCACTGTTCAGTGTTATTATCGTTTATTTTGTTCGTAAATATAAAATATTGTATATTTTAAGTAAAATAGAGTATATAAATCACAGATCAAATATTGAAATCAGTCTTATCCCAAAGTTCAGACAAAAGATATAAAAATAATAATAATAATGATTAACATGGTTTTAGATCACAAATTCTAATTACAATTAAATAACAATATTGCCATAAGGTGAGTTTACAAAAATAACATTACATAAATGTTAAAAAAAAAATAACATTAAATCACAGATCAATTTATAATCACAGTATGTCTTTAGAATTTACTTAGACTAAATTTGGACCTAAATTAACCTAAGTATGGAAGCTTAGTTAGCTTCCATACTTAGGTTTTACACATAAAAAATAACATCATCAATCTCAAGTCAAGCTCAAGTAACAGAATTTTCAAATAATTTTTTGGAAGGACATTAAGTATTGTTAAATGACAAACACTTAAAATACATATGTAAGCAGCTTCTCTAAGCAATGACCTACATTAATATAATTGTTATCTAATTGCTCTAGAATATAAGCGATTTTTTCATCTTTTTCTATGTACTCTTTGCGCTTATTTAGTATTTGGTGTCCATTTTCTAGTTTTGCTATAGTTAAACTTGTCATTGATGCGTCTGTTTTAATTATGCTCAAAAATTGTAAAATATTTGGCTTTGTATTACCACACAACTTTTTATTAATACTCGAGTGCCATGCTTCCACGCTATTAGTTGTACGATGTCTTTCAGAGTTGAAACACCAGATTCTTCGCATGTCTTCTTTTTGCAGCCATTGTTTTGTAAAATAGTCATTAAATTTAACTAAATTTTCATTTTCTTCGGACCAGTCCTCCATAATATAAAACCAACCTTCATCTGTGGCTTGTTCTGGTAATAATGCTAAAGCGGCACATAAAGCAACATGTCGCTTACACGCGCGATTTTTTAAGATGTGCAGACTCTTTGCTTTTTTACTTAAAGCCTGAGTAAAATGAAAAAAACATCCCTTAATGTCCACTTCAGGAAAAACTGACTGAATAGCATTCATTTGCGCAGTTTCAAAATCTGTAGTAAATTTTTCTGGCTTCCAAGATGGATTTTGCGATAGTAATAATTGAAAAATAATTTGATAAGTTTCTTCTTTTTTATCAGTAACCAAAGCATATATCAATGGTTTAATATTTGTGCTTTTTTCGGTGCTACCGAGATCTCCGTGAATACTGTACATTTGTACAAACGGCGGTACTACGCATTTAAACGTCCCATCTGCAAAAAAATGTTTCACCGTTTTCAATTTTTCTCTTGCTTCTTTTGATGAAAATATTAAAATTCTTCGAGCACCTTCTTGATAGTCAGCCATTAAAAAGTCGTTGTATTTTACAGGAACTTTGACATCTGTAACTGTTTTTGGCTTAATATTATCGATGCCAAATTCTTTTCTGCGACTGTTATAGAGTCCATGCTTCACATTATTAAAATTAGGTATCCGGGTCAATAGGTTAAGACCTCTATCCTTCAACCGGTTAACGCCTTCATTATATATTGTTTGCAGAGGATGAACTCCTTGTCCAGATTCAACTTTCCATGTACTTATTTCTTTCTTTATTTCATTGCCAGCGTGATCACGTACACAATTGTTACTGTGACTGACTTTGTTCATAATCGTATTTCCTTTAATTGTTATAGTGCCGCGACACTTCGATTTATATTTGCAATTCCACCGTGAGGACCCATTTTTATTATCTTTTTTTTTTATAGTACTGGTAACCATCATTTAGCAGAATCTCACCACCTCTTTTAGATGTCACGAAACAAAGTTCTTGTGTTTTATCTATATTAAACACATCAAAAGTATCTAGGGATCAACATATATTTTTGCAATAACTTTTCTCCTGATTGATATTAATTAAAATTTTCTTTAAGGATTCATCAAATAAAGTGTTTTCGTTTGTCACAGTAACGATAAACCAAGTCACCTTTGCATTAATAAAGAAATTTGCCATTTTCCTAATAAAGGGATTTTTGACATTTGAACCACTAACATTAAAGTTCGAAAAAAAGACTGAAATAACAGTTTTCTTTAAAATTTTATTGGGTAACTTAAACAATTAATATTCCGTGTTTCTACCGCGAACACTAACAACACAAGAACATCGGTTTGGCATACTCAAAATGAGTTCATCCAAATCACGCTGTGGAATGGCCGCCCATGTTCGTTGCAACAACAAAAAAAGGTCTTCTTGCGACTGGATACCCTCCATATTCGGCAGAGCTCTTCTCTGTAGCATATCCCATGCATGCTCAATCGGGTTCAAGTCTGGCGACTGAGCAGGCCAGGGCAGGACATTGATGTTAGCTGCGGCGAGAGTCTGTCTTACAACTCTTGCGGTGTGCGGTCGTGCATTATCATGCATTAACTGAAATAAGGGACCGATTTGCACTTGTAGAGGAACGATGACGTCTGATACAATCGTCTCAGCATAAATTTGAGCGTTGAGGTTGCCTCTGATCCAAATCAACTCAGTTCTTCCGCCGATCCAAATACCCGCCCATACTATGATGGTTCCACCACTATAAGGATGGACTTCCTGGCAGGATTTTAATCGCTGTTGGCGTCCAGGGGTTCTCCAGTGTCGTATACGTCTTGTATCCGGTCTCATACCAAAACGAGACTCATCAGAAAAGCACACGAAACGCCATTGTTCTTCTGCCCAATTTCTGTGTTCAAGAGCCCATTGATATCGAATCCTACGATTGTGCATTGCTATAGGTGGTACCCGTAGCGGTCTTCGGGAATGAAGGTTCACTTCATGCAAGCGGTTTCTGACTGTTTGGTCGCTAATTAAGTTCCCTGAAGAGTGATGAAGCCTCACGGCTAACATCATGGCGGTTATTGTTGGAGCTCTTCGAGTTAAGATTTGAATGTATCGGTCTTGTCTCCGTGTGGTGCAGCGATACCGTCCTCCATGGCGCTCAGCCAAGGTACCAGTGCTTCGGTAACGTGTCCAAAGTCGACTGATAACACTCTGACTTGTATTCAGAGCTAAAGCCACAGTACGTTGCCGGGAACCAGCTTCTATCATTCCCACGGCTCTGAGCATTTCTTCCCTGCTTAAATGACGTCGCCGCTCCATAATAACGTTGGTTTTAATCAGTAGTAGGGAAACAGTAGCACTAATAATGTCTTCAATGCGTTGTATGTTTTTATAGGGAAAATATTGACAGCTTATTTTCATCTTTTACTCGAATTTGATTGAGAGTTCCTGATTCAAATTATGAAATGCACCAAAAAGGATCCATATAAATTTATAAAATCATAAATTTATTACAAAGCCACATCTCAATCTCAAGAAATCCGCATAAAAATGCTTGATCCCTAGACACTTTTGATGTGTTTATTATGTCGACTTGTTGAAGGGACTACTTCTATTTGAGACATTATTCATTAACAATGATTCTTCTTTAATCTGAAACAGGCCATTAAATATATTCGTTTTATTTAAGTTATTATTTTACACGAAATAAGTAGTGAGTAAATTTACCACAACATAAAAGACAACTAATTGAGTAAACTCAGCTATAAGAAAAAGAAATAAGAAATTAAAAATAAGAAAAACAATTGGACTAAAATCTATAACAATAATTAGGTAACTTATGAAGAGTGTCCATAAAACAAAGTTCCAAAGAAGACTAAAGTGTATTATTATGATTTTATTTTATTTTAATCATAACCAATGTTACTAATAATGACACATTTTGCACCGGCTAGTCGACGGTCGGCTGGAGTCGTGTGTGTATGAACAAATTAATTAATGTATAATAATTTGGTGGAATGCTAGCATGACTAATTTTACAAATTCACAGTATGGTAAGTAATAATTGTTCAATAATTAGCAGAGACAAATTAAATATAGAAATAATAGTGACAAAATTATCAGAAAAGAAAACCACGGAAGATTTGAAATATACATCCAAATAAAATCACTTAAACATGTAACAGATAAAGTAATTTAATACTTACCAGGTACTTAATTAAACGTTTCCTTGTTTTCTTATTACTTGTGATTATCACCTTTTACCACACGGATTGCACAAATGCACACACGTCAACAACTTAAAGCTCCAACTAATTGTAATGTAATGCAAAATGTCACTGTTTTGTTTTTGCTGGCCTGCGATCCCTCTAATACTCACCCCGCACCATACCCCTTTGTCTACTCCCCTCCCTGCGCCCCCGCGCGCCGAAGAGAGCGAGGAAAGGTCTAGCTTAGACGCGAGTTTGCCTTGCGTATGTCCAAAAAATGATAATGTTCGATTGTCTATTTTACTTATAAAACATATTACACTTTATATACATAAGTTTCATTGGTGTTTCTACATGAAGGTTACCAAAATAATAATAATAGTAATACCGTGTATTTGCTTAGGTACTTGTTTCGTCAATTTTTTTGATTTCCATTTAACAATTTTCAACATAACTGTACCCCTTTCCCAACTAAATAACATTGAACGAACAACAAATGAACACATATTTTTTGAAGGTCCAAAGGGTACTAAAAAAGAGGTCCAACGTTTACTTTTTTACTTGTTTTAATTTTGAAGGTCCAACGGGTACTACAAATGAGGTCCAATGGGCACATTGATTATTTTATTTTGAAGAGGGTCCAAAGGGACCTAAAAATTAGGTCGAACGGGTAACATTTGTAATAGGGTCTAATCTTTGAGGTCCAACGGGTACGCAACCTAATTTTCCTATAAGACTATAAAACACAGAATGAAACCACTAGTATATTTTTTTAATATAATTTTTTTATTACCAAAGTGTCACTATTTGTTTGTTTAAGTTTTTAATTAATGTACATAGAAATAAAAAGATAGAAAAATCTTTTAAACTTTTATTATAGTTTAAAGAAACGCCTTTTATAAGCTTTTCGTCTATAGGTAATTTGGGGACAATCTCTTTTCAAGGACCAGCAGTAATCTGCCATCATGAGACGGTCTCATCGACCCTGATACCTTTCTTCCATCACTTTTAGGTCTTGGTGGAAGCGTTCTCCCTGTTCTTCACTATAATCTCCCAGATTGTCCGGAAATCTATCCAGGTGATTATGGAGAAAGTGTAGCTTTATGCTCATAATTTGCACCTAAATTCTTGAAGCTGTCCAACATCTGTTGCACAATTTCTATATAATTTGGTGCTTTATAGTTACCTTAAATTTTTTTACTACCAACAAAAAACCTCTCCATGCTTCACGTTCAGCATCAGTCATAACTTTTGTGAAATTTTCGTTTTTTATCAATGTTCGAATTTGAGGACCGTCGAATATTCCAGCTTTTAACTTTTCCATACTCAGCTTCGGAAATGTTTTACAAATATATTTAAAACCTTCTCCTTCCTTGTCCAACGCTTTGACGAACTGTTTCATCATACCTTACTTGATGTGTAGTGGCAGGAGTATGATTTTTTCTCTACTTAACAGTGGCTCATTTATTACATTGGCTTTACCAACAGTTAAGGATTCTCTCAAAGGCCAAACATTTTGTTCCCAGTGAACTTGCTTTGCTGTGCTGTCCCATAAACAAATAAAGCAAAGGTATTTGGTGTATCCACTTTGCTGACAAGTAAAAAGTTCACCATCTTCAAATCTACACAAACCGGCCATTGATGGTCAGAGTAATTAATTTTTTTGCAGAACCAATTTAATATTCTGATATTCTTCATTTAGTTTCGTTGAATGGGCAATAGGAATTGATGCAAATTGATTTCCATTGTGTAACAAAACGCATTTTAGACTCCTTTTGCAGTTATCAATAATAAGTCGCCAATCAGTTGATTTGTATTCACTTAAAACCTATGTTTTGAAGTAACTCTGCGATATTATTATAGTAGACAAGTTTATCATTTTCACAAAAAAATGGTAATATTTCACTTTCTCTGTTCCTGTACGCTGTAATTATTACATTTGGTGCCAATAAATTCTTTTCTTTTAATCTGGAAGCTAAGAGTTCCGATGCTTGTTTTGAGAAAACAACTGTGGTGCCGATGTTCCACCATCATATACACTTCCACTTGTAGATTATACTGAATGCTGGGAGTTTGGTAACATCATGGTTTCTGAAGGCATGTTAACTATTTTTGTAGCATAAATAGGTCGAGGGAGGTCTTTACTGTGCAAGACTGGACACCTTGTAGACTGTAAATCTGGATATGTCCACGATTTGTTTCGATTTAAACCTTTAACGTCTACGACGCAGAAGTAGCAATCATCGAAATGATTTTTAGGCTCCTTCCAGATCATAGGGATGCCGAAATCTAACCCGTGGCGTTCTCCTTTCTTCCATAAACGTAAAGACTCAACACAGGATTTACAAACCTTATGAGGAATCCATGATTTATCTTGTTTTTCCATGTATAGTCCGAAGTAAGCGGCATAAACTTCCTTGACAAAATCTGTGATATTCCGTACTTGTTTTGTAGTTATATAAACACCACAAATATAGCAAAATACATCAGGACTATACTTGGATTTTCTTCGCGATGAACTCATATTTCTATGGACAAAACGTATATTAGAATCAAAAATCAAGAAATAAAACAAAGTATTGAGTTATCACATTACAAACTTACTAAATGCTCACCATGCGTCCTCCGATGTTGTCAAATAACAGAGAAAAACGCGGAAAAGAATGCGCGGTGACACAAAATTTGCTTTTTACGCATGTATGCGCGAAAACATGCGCAGAAGACAAATTTTTAATAACCCTTGTTCTAAACAGCCGACTTAATCTGTTTAGTGTTTTAAATTTACGATAAACCAAATTAAAAAAAAAACTAGAGCCAATCAAATATTTTTTATGACTATATTCGCAAACTGGGTACTTGAAATATATAAATATGCAGATATCCAGGACAACAAACAAAAAAGATTTTTTGTTGAGCTGTGTTATTAAAACAACATATTTATTATATAAGATTATACTAGACTTAAATGGTGACGCTGATCCAGATTGTCATACCTGGGCTACAGCCAAAATCAACCATTATAACATGCAAAATGTAATGCGTAACTCGAATAGAAATCCTGTTGGCAACACAACATCTAGTTTAATTTATTTAGGCACAAAAGCCCAGAGGCTATTCCCAAAATATTGTTGCTTTATTTTTGATCTGTGAATGTCACTTTTTTAAAATGTCTGTCTGTACAAGAAAGCAATTACACGAGCACACGTTTTTCATCTAATCTGAGTTTTAATTATTATAAGTCAGCCAATAATCCAACATGGTCCTTCGAACTACAACTATATAGTATATCCAGCGAAAATACGGTTCATATAACTTCCGGAAGGTACCCACGCCACGGTCGCAACAAAAAAGGAAAGGGCACGTCATTTTTATATTTCAAGGGTGAGTCCGTTCCAGAAAGTTTCAGCGCCGCGTTCGAGTGTTCTGGAAATCCAAGTTTCGAATTTCAAGCAACCAGCAAGTTCCGGTGACGCAGTGAGGGATTCGTCGGCGCGCCAAGCAAACGCATCTGATTGGTTCGCGTCACATCACGCCACTCTGAAGAGCCAATCAGCGACGGGCGAGTCCATCGCGCTCGAGAAGCACGCGCCGCCACGCCGCGCTCCGCCCGCCACGTAACTCGGAAGCAACTTCGAATCGCAACCGTCATATTTTTTCCATTATTTTGCTGCAAATTCAGATTTACAAAAAGAAAAAGTGTTGTCTTGTGCTTGTGCGGTCACATAATTTCAGTTACAACCGAAATATTGTTGTTGTAGAAATATTACATAGTGCAAAACACGTTTTCAACTATGGATGGCGACCAAATAAAAGCGCTCGTCAGGAAGCGAGCGTCAATGAAAGGCACCATAACGAAAATTGAAAACATGTTCAAACACGAAGAGGGTTACAAGGATTTCTCCAAACAGGCATTACTCCTGAAGGAAGAGCGTCTTCGAAATGCATTCCAGAAGTACGAAGAATATTCGTTGGAGATATGCGCCATAGACCCCGACCTCGATGCTGGCGATGACGTTGAAGAAAAGTACATCAACACGCTCACCGTCATCAGAGAATTGATGGAGAAAATAGATTGTGACAATGACTGTAAAAACGAGTATGTTACAAAAAAATTCAATACAAAGTTACCTACCATAAATGTACCCACGTACTCTGGTAAGTACTCCGAGTTCAAGCCGTTTATACAACTCTTCGATTCGCTCATACACAACAATCAAAATTTAGATGATGTTCAAAAGTTTTTCTATCTACGTAATTTTCTGCGAGAGGAACCTCACGATCTGGTTAAAAATCTCACATTGTCTAACGAGAGTTACCATGAGGCCAGGAAAATTCTGTTTGATAGATACGACAACAAATATAAAATTACAAATGAACATATCCACATTTTGTTAGATATTGTACCTCTATGTAAGTCAACAGCAAGTAATTTAAGAAACTTTGTATCTGTTGTAAAGCAACAATTAGCTGCCTTAAAAAATTTAGGCCATTCAGTTGATCAATGGGATCCTATAGTACTTTGCATTCTGACCAGAAAGTTAGACTTATTGTGTAGTAGGGAATTCCAATTGACTAGAGTACGAGATCCTACGGTTGCACACCTTATTGATTTTCTAGAGAAGCGTGCACTTGCGCTGGAGAATGCAGAGCGGCCACCGGAGAGATCCCAGCCAATTTCAAAAGTAGCTCATGTTGCAGCTGTGAAGAAAGCGAATCCAGATACAGGTGGTGCAGCAGAGACGGTAGGAACAAGAAGCTGCTTGCTCTGTAAGTCCAACCACAAGTTTTTTACTTGTCCACAATTTAAACTTATGTCTGTGAGTGATCGAATCAAGTTTGCTACGTCTTACAAAATATGTGAGATCTGTTTAAATATTCATAATAAAAAATGCAGATATCACTTTAAATGCAATGTCTGCAAACAGGGGCGTGCAGTGGTTCTAGAGTAAGGGTAGGCCAGACATAATGTCCAAAAAAAAAAGCTCACCACATTCTACTGGGTTGAAATCACGATACGGAACGATGAGAAACATATAATTTTAAAAACTCACCAAATTCAAATCACGATATTCTGACGATACAAACTACTCTTTCTAGAAGTATTGAACAAAATGCACAGAAAACAAAATAATTTGTGTGTACACACATAGCCAGTTATATGTTTCATAACTCTGAGGATTGAAATGACAAGTACGAGATGAATTATTTTTGAGTTAATTCTCGTAACTCGGGTATACATCTACCTTTAGAAACAACTTGAATCTTATCATTATACGATAGCTGTGAAAACTTACTGTTTTTAATCTCTAACAAACACATTGTCAGCACAAACTTCACAATTTAGGACCATTTTTAAGTATGTAAACAAATAACTAAACTTTAATATTTACACTACTTTATGACTCAAAACGAATTACTTATAAATCAATGCACTATGATTTATAACACTCAACAACAAAATATTCGAACGACTATTGCTTGTCACATGAAACAATATCAACAATATGGCTTCTCTTTTTCTTGCAAAAATATCATTTAAAAAGACAATCAATACACTTCCAAAAAAAATTGCTACATGGTCCTATCGTAATCTTTAAGAATGACATGTAATGACATTTTGCCGGGTTATACATCATAACCCGCCAAAATTGACAATTCTATGTCAACAGAGTTGCCAATTTTATTTTTCTAATTCCCTATAAACCAAATTCTCAAATTAAGTTTGGAAAATTTGGGGAGAAAAGTTAAATTCTTGCGGTTTTTAATTATATTTAGAGGGTTATTAATTACAATTTAACATTTATTTTGTACATTTTATACTTTTGATAATACTAACCAGTTTTTTTAAACTATATCTATAAGTTATTAAGGAAATTATTATTCTCAAATTGGCAACCCTGTTAAGCGATTTCCATTCATAAAATTTTACTACTTGTCCTTGAATTGTGTGGTGAACCAATCAGGACCCGTGTAGTGGGCTCCAGCGCGCCTAGAAACGCCCATAATTTATACATGTGTGTGTAAATTATGGGCGTACATACACAAGAACATTTGCACACATGCATAAATTTATCAATTGAAATAAGGCTCTCCGTATTGTGGCCTATGTGAACCGTTTCGTAGGAACAGCGTAGTTTGAAATACGTCACACGCACGGGCGAGAAGTTGCTATAAGCATTATACTAGGCGTTATGAGTTATTAAATATTTTTGTTTTATTTTATTGCATAGTTACAATAAATACATTTGTTTTATTTATCCGTTGCTATGGTAGGGTAGGCTTAGCCTAATTGCCTATATGGAGCGCACGCCCCTGTCTGCAAAGAAGGGCACAACACATTGCTCCACGAAGATAAAGCATCATCTCCAGTAACATTGGTGTCTGAGATTGCCTCCGAGCAAGTACTATTGCCTACAGCACAGGTAAAACTATATGCGAGCAATGGTACAGAGGTTCATGTCAAGGCTCTTCTAGATACTGGTTCACAGGCATCTTTTGTGACTAGAGAACTTGCAAATCTATTAAATTTACAAATTGATACAGCCAATACTCCGGTTATCGGTATAGGCAATACTTTAAATAAATTAAAGGAGAAGGTCCATTTGGATATACATTCCCTCACTCAGAATTTTAAAATTTCAGTCACATGCTACTTATTAGACAAAATTACTTCAAAGTTACCACAAAGAAAGTTTGACTTGCATAACTTAGTTTTACCTCCCAAAATTATGCTAGCTGACAAGAAGTTCAATGAGCCTAGTAACATACACATTTTATTAGGTGCTGACATATTTTTCCAGATTCTGCTGCCGCCTGAGCCTCAAGTACTTCCATCCAGCTTGGAGGCATCTGATAGCAGTATCACATCTAAAACTCCATTATTAAATACAAGACTTGGTTATGTTATTGCAGGTAACACACTTACACAACACACAGAACCAGTCATTACTTTATTTTGCAAAAAATGTGATTCTGATTTAAATAAATCTATTGTTGAGTTTTGGAAGTGTGAAAGTGTTCCAGAGACCTTTCCAGAGGCACATTCTGAACATGACTTGTGTGAAAAGATATTTTGTGAAAATGTTGAGCAAGATACAAAAAATAACAAAATTCAAGTAATCTTGCCACTAAAGTTACCATTAGATTCAATCAATCAAGCATTAGGAGATTCATTATATTTGGCATTAAAAAGATTTCATAACTTAGAACTTAGATTTAAAAAAGATTCTAATCTTTACATGTTATACAAGGACTTCATTCATGAATATTTAAAGCAAGGTCATGGTACATTAATTGATATAAGTCAATATAACTTATCTACTGATTTACTTAATGGTCCTGTAGTACAAAAGGAGCTAGTAGATGTCTTAATGCTCTTCAGAGTTGATGAATATTTTTTTATAACAGACATCAAAAATATGTTTAGAAATATCAAAATACATCCCAAACACAGGTCATTACAAAATATTCTATGGAGAGACTCTCCAGATGGAAGTGTTAAATGTATTCAATTAAACACAGTAACTTATGGTTTAAAGAGTTCATCCTATTTGGCCACTCGATGTTTAAAAATGTTGGCTGAACAGCACCATATTGAGTACCCTACAGCTGCTTTTATTATAAATAATTCAACATATGTTGATGATATTCTTTATTCTGAAAAATCACTTGTTAAATTATTAGCAGCAAAAGAACAACTATGCAGTTTGTTAAGTTTAGGAAGTTTTCAGTTACACAAATGGGTTTCAAATTCACCAGAGTTGTTAAAAAAAATACG
This sequence comes from Hecatera dysodea, assembly GCA_905332915.2. Taxonomy (NCBI): domain Eukaryota; kingdom Metazoa; phylum Arthropoda; class Insecta; order Lepidoptera; family Noctuidae; genus Hecatera; species Hecatera dysodea. Next base: position 1,528,868 of record HG995290.1, on the reverse strand, counting down.
AAAAGAGCAACAACATTTTGATGAGGTTGATCTAGAGAAAAATAACACTTCTTTAAAAACACTAGGTATGAATTACAATATTAAGTTAGATTCATTCATTATTAAGTCCAAAAACTGTTAATAGCATGCCTCAATCTAAGCGTGAAATTCTTCGCTTTATAAGTGGATTCTATGACCCACTAGGTCTTGCTGGACCTATTGTGGTAAGTGCAAAGGCTATAATGCAACGCTTATGGCAAGAAAAGTTGGACTGGGATTCAGTGCTAAATTGTGAACTGCTACAGCTTTGGCACAAGTTTTATAATAGCTTGCTTACAATGCAACCGATGCTTATACCGCGACATATAGGCGTGCATGAAATAAGCTTTACACAAATTATAGGGTTTGCTGATGCATCTAGCAATACTGGTTATGGCTGTTGTGTATACCTAAGAGTCGTGGATTCAATGGGTTATGTCAAGATATCCTTGCTTTGTTCGAAATCACGAATAAATCCTGTTAATCAGAGTTTATCAGTTCCTCGACTCGAACTTAATGCAGCTCTGTTGCTTGCAAAGCTTGTTAGCAGAGTTCATGCAGTATTGACTGTTAAAATGCAAATACAGGATGTTATACTTTATTCTGATTCACAAATAGTATTAGCTTGGCTCAAAACTAACATAAATACACTGAAGGCTTATATAGCGAATCGCGTTAAGGTCATCTCACAACTTACACAAAAATACACATGGTCATATGTTAGCTCGAACGAGAACCCCGCCGATTGTCTTAGCCGAGGAGTCATGCCAAACGAGCTGGCCGATCATGACCTGTGGTGGAAAGGCCCAGCGTTTCTGCATTTACGTGAGTACAAGCCACAATTAAATTTAATTTTGCCACAGGATTTACCAGAGGTTAGAGTCGACTCTGCATGCTTAAGTGCAATGCTTTGTACTACTTCTGGTGAGCAATCGTTATGTCTCGATTTTCTTGATAAATTTTCAGATATCAATAAAATGATAAGAGTTTTAGCTTACATCTTGCGTTTCTGTCAGAATGCAAAGTCAAAATTGGTCTCTAAAAATAAACTTAATTATATTACTACTCAGGAACTTGATATGTCATTGTCAATGATTGTTAAATATGAACAGCAAAAGTATTTGTCAGAAGATATCCATGTTCTGAAATGTAATAAAACAATAGTTAAAGGTAATTTAAAACCATTATGTCCGTTTATCGATGACAGGGGTTTAGTTCGTGTGGGTGGTCGATTACATAATGCCTCCATTCCTTATACACAGAAGCATCCCATTGTCTTACCTAAGGATTCGCGTATCACTAACTTAATTATTATAAGTGAACATTTAAAAAACCTCCATGCGGGTTCAAAGCTTGTTCTGTCCTCGATAAACCAAAGATTCTGGATTGTGAACGGTCTCAGACAAGTTAAAAAAGTGTTACATAAGTGTACTGTTTGTTTTAGATTAAAAGCTGAATCAGCAAAACAGTTAATGGGTTCTTTGCCGCCAGATAGAGTCAATGTATGTCGCCCCTTCCAAAAGGTTGGTTTAGATTACGCAGGTCCGATCCCACTGAAAATAGCCAGGATCAGAAAGCCTATAATTTCAAAAGGTTATGTTTGCCTGTTTGTTTGCTTTGTAACAAAAGCTATCCACTTAGAGCTGGCCTCTGATTTAAAAACAGAGACTTTTATAGCCTGCCTAAATAGATTTATATCGCGACGTGGATTGCCCACAGACATATATAGCGACAATGCTTCAACCTTCAAGTGTGCAAAGAACCAATTAAACGAACTTCATAACTTACACAACTCGCCAGTTCACCAAAGACTGGTGCTTCAATATTCAGCCCAAAAGAGGATTAATTTTCATTTTTTACCTTGCTATTCACCAGTCTTCGCTGGATTGGCAGAAGCTGGCGTTAAAAGTGTAAAGTACCACTTAAAGAGAGTGTTGTTAAGGTCTATTCTTACTTATGAAGAATTGTTTACCATCCTATGCCAAATTGAGTCTTGTTTAAACAGTAGACCTCTCATGCCATTATCCAATGATCCAAATGATTATACTTGTATTACTCCAGGTCATTTCTTAATAGGTACTGCTTTAAATACATATCCTGAGCCTAATGTAAACATAGTAAAACAATCTCAATTTTGGAAAATTTGTAATGAGATGAAAATGTTGTTTTGGAAGGTTTGGAGTAAGCATTATTTAAATTTGTTGCAATCTCGCCCTAAGTGGCAAGACACTCAACCTAATGTAAAGGTGGGAGCATTGGTGATCCTAAGGGATGACAATTTGTCACCACTATATTGGCCCCTAGCCAGAGTCATAAATACTTACCCAGGTAAAGATGGAAAAGTAAGAGTAGTTGAAGTCAAAACTGCAAACGGCCACACACATAAAAGAGCTGTCATGAAAGTTTGTGTTCTACCGCTAGAATGTGGTGCTGGTTAATAAAAATGTTCAAAAAATTGTTAGTAATAATGTTTAAAAATAATAATTTGTTTTTGTCTTTTGTGCAACAAAAATTGTACCTATCTGCTATTCTGTCAGTTTTAATATTAATAAGATAACAATTTTAGTAATGTATCCTTTTTTGTTCATTATAGTATCTTTGCTACCTATAATGTCAATGTCAATCTAACTTTTCTATTAACAAGATAATTTTTGTATAATTTTCAGTTGCCCCGCCAATATCAACACAACATCTAGTTTAATTTATTTAGGCACAAAAGCCCAGAGGCTATTCCCAAAATACTGTTGCTTTATTTTTGATCTGTGAATGTCACTTTTTTAAAATGTCTGTCTGTACAAGAAAGCAATTACACGAGCACACGTTTTTCATCTAATCTGAGTTTTAATTATTATAAGTCAGCCAATAACCCAACAATCCTACAAGACATGCAAAAATAATTCGTTACAAGTTTAGGAACTTGAAAAAGAAGAGTATTTTTATGTCAAGATGATTGACAAGAAAAAGAAATTGATGATAAAAGGCGATGATATTGAGAGTTTCAAAACTAATCCCGGGTCGTATGAACGACCTGCCTATAGCAGATGTGGGGGATTTAGGCCCTAGCTTAAGTCCCCCTGTAAATAATTATGTTACCATATCAACTAATTTAGGTATGGGTGGTATGGACACTGATGGGTCTGTAACCACAGCAATGGGAAGGGAAATTGATGCGTCGACCTCTGGTAAAGTTAGTGCAAGAGGCATTCACAAAAGCATAAAATAGTATGTAAGCATTGTAATAAAACAAAACGGAGTAGACAGGGATTGATTCCTGAAGGAACCTCTTCTCACATTGACTGGACATGTATTCCCAGCACAGAAGTTAATTTAAAATCCGACTTTATAATCAATAACATTAAATCAGTTCCACAATCTCATCCCTCTGAATTCTGAATTTCTGTTTCCCAAACTAATCAACCAGTTGGTGTAGGTAGGAAGGAGTTCCAAGCCTCTGATACAGGGCCGTACATAGTTCAGGTTTAGCGTATTACCAATACTGAAAACATTGGCGCCATTCTTTACCCTATTGCGTTTGGAAATATCCTTAAAAATAACAAAATCCAGAATATTGTTCCTGAAACTGTCAAGAGAATTGGTGGGAATAAGTGTGTTGTAGCTTTTACATTTGGCTGCTAATGTATTTATTAATAGTAATTTATTGCCTCTGAACAAATTTAATTCTTTTTTAAGTTTTTCACTCGTATGGGCTTGGTCCGGGGTATCCCATCTGAATGGAGTGTGGAAGAAATTAAAGAAAATAAATCAACTCCCATAGGTACTGCTGAATTATTGAAAGTTAGCCCTTTAAAGGTCATAAGGAGTGGACAGTGGAAATAAAATAATTATTATGATTATGGGTATATAATAGAACTAAAAATATATGTACATATAAATATATATGTACATATATATATTTCTATGGTGGGAAATATATTCCCTTTACCGGTCAGATTCTATCAATAACTAATCTCTATTGCATGCTCTTTTCTCGCGCTAGACCTATTTTATTGCAGTAATATACAATTATTTTTTTGGTAGTATATCAAATAAACATCTTTACAAAAATCAAGTTTTTTTATTTATTACAAAAAATCAAGTTTTTTTTATTTATAACAAAATTTTAGTTTTTTTATTTATTACAAAAATCACTTTTTTTATTATTTATTAGTATTTTTACGTATAACAAAAATCTAATCTTATTTTTTATGAAACTCACTGAAACAAGGTGCTATGCATAGTGCGACTTGGCATTTCGCACACATAATTTTCGATCGTTTATCGTTCGTTTTAGTGCTACACATTTTACATCTCTTGTATGACTGCAACTGGCACGGCATGTGATCGCCCACGTTGGTATACCGTACTTCTTCGGGGACAGCACTGATAGTTTTTTGACGGTTTTCATTCGCGAGCTTCCGCCTGCTAACATAAGATGGCATACCGCCGGTCGAGCGTCTCTTCCTGCTGGTAAAACCACCTATCAATCCTCGTGCTAAGCCGACTCTAAATTCAAGATGGGAAAGCGTACATTTTTTATTGCTTTTGTACAACAAGAAAGCATTAGTTATGCTCGTGTCAATGAGGAAGTAGAAAAGTCGCAGCCACCATCTCTTACTCCGCCTGCCCACTGAATACGTGCCTTTCAGCTGATCAAAATGATCAACGCCACCCATTCGCTTGTTGTATTCTTTTACGACAAGTGGGCAAGGTACATTCTTTTTTGAACCGTCTTTCTCAGTTCGTGTTACATGTGTTTGAGCAACTTTAGGGTGGAACGCGTTACTCATGAGAAGTACCTCTTTACTGTCTTGCCAAACTACAAATGCAACATTTTTTTGTACTCTCCATTTGAAGTGTCCTTTCGGCAGTTTCAGCTTTGTTTTATTTTTTATTATTAGCGGCATTTCCGCCCGGTGCCTGCGTACTGTTCCCGTCGCATAAATTCCTTTTTCATGTAAGTAATCCAACAGCTTATAATCACAGAAAAAAATATCAAATGTTAAGTGAACATTCTTCACCTCTAGTTGTATTAATTTTTCAGACAACTTTTTCACAATTTTTGCTCCTAATCCTTCTTCAACTCCATCATTGGTCTTACCGGTATATATGTCGAACTCGTATAGGTACCCACTCGCACTGTGGCAACGACACCAGATTTTATAGCCTCGTTTGATGGGCTTCAAAGGCATATACTGTTTGATGGTACTTCTGCCTTTGAAAAGGACCATGGACTCGTCGATACTCTGGGACGAGGAGTTTTTAGCGTTGATTTGGCAAGCGTTATTGATAATATTTACAAGGGGTCGGATCTTGTATAGTTTGTCGTAATCTGGGCTAGACTTCTCTGGGGTCAACAAGTTGTCATTAATATGTAGACAACGCATAATATTTTTGAACCTTCTAAGAGGCATTGTTGCAGCTACTTCTTCCACTCGAAAACCTGGGTCTGATGACCAATATAAATCAATGCTCGGAAGAATATGGTAACCCATGATAATAAGTATGCCTAAAAATGCCTTCAGTTCATTTTTATCAATGGGTGTCCACCATCCAAAGTTTTGTTGCTGAGCGTATAAATTTGTTTGGCATACTATCAGATCATATGCTTCCTCGGTAAAATATTTTTCAAAATAAACAATTGGTCTGGTTTTGCTATTGAACCCTTGGACTGGTTGCATTCGGGGTTCGTCAAAGCTACAAGAATTTGGTCTGCTAACTGTAGTAAAAGTTTTTTTTTTTCCATAATACCTCCTCAGTATCTGACTGATCTGAATCAGAAAAATCATCAATAACATGAAGGACTGGTACTGATGGTACTGGTCTTTGTAAATCGGAAGTACTGGGAATAGGTGTAACTCGCCGAGGACGTGTTATTCTTCTGTTTGAATCAAGAATTGGACTGAAATTATCGGGATTATTATCAACTTCCTGAACTAGTAAAGGCGAACAAGGCTGATCAATCTGTTCATCAACAGACGACGGACTAGGTATTGGTATGTTATCTACTAATAAATTTGCAGGACGAGGGTCATCTATATCTTCTAGAATGTGCTGAAGGCGGATTACACTAAAATTTGGGCATTCGTCGTCAGATTCTAAATTATCGTCCGATTGATCAGGGTCATCGGGTAGGCCAAACATGTCTTGAAGGGCCTCCTCTACTTCGTAATCCTTCAAGTGACGATCCATTTCTAAAACAAAGCAAAAAAAAAAGAGTTTCAAGCCATACCAAGCAACACAAAAACGAACGCCACACAGACAGAGGGAATATTCAAACCACCGTAAAATTTACAGGCAGAAGGGCAAAGGGAATATACAACCCACCACAAAAAATCAAGATTGTCCAAAAACGCGTATAGCAAACTTGAAAATATTTACATTTTTTATTAGAAGAAGCTCACGTAAACCATAAATAAAAGAACTTACCTTTCGAAATTTGTAGATCTTCGAGATAAACCCTGCTTCAAACTAGTCGAAAAAAAAAAGTACACTTTTACAACTTCTCTGTGCTCTCATGAAAAAAATATTTATGTCAACTGTCAAACCTGTCATTGTCAAAATGTCTATTGACAATCATAAAACTTACCTGAATGAAAAATACCGCTGGTGGGACGTAATTTCGGCGAAAAAAAAAATAAAAATCATGAAGGTGAAAATATCACCTCTAACTTATAAAGGGTTAGGCGCCTAAATTACAAAGTTCAAGTAAATGGGTCATATGTATGGAAACCATCTCAAACTGTTGTAATAACATTTGATGGTCCGGCTCTTCCTAAAATAATTATTTTATATATGCTATAATGCACTACCTGTTGAGACTTATGTGTATCCCACCCTACAATGTTCCCGCTGTTGCCTTTATGGCCACACTAAAAATCAATGCAGATCAGCTGCCCCTAGATGCTATGTATATATACCCCAGATGCCCCTAAATGTGGACAAAATCACTTAGGTGAAACTTGTTTATTCTGCATCTTGTGTTAATTATTCTGGATTTCACTATGCTACAGACAAGACTTGCCCTGAGTTCCAGAGGCAAAAAAAAACATTAAACACACTATGGCTCATTCCTATGTTTCCTATGCGAAAGTAAGCAAAATACACCCTGCCACCTCCAAATCCTATGCTAATGTTCTCACTACTGTTACATCTCATGATTCTCACGCAAAAGAAAAGAACAACTTCCTCCTCCTTCATAGGCTGGCTATCTTCATCTTCCTTCATCTGTTTGACTGTATTCTTTTCTCTTGTTTTTCGGAAGTGACACTTAACTGCGATATGTCCTGGAACTTGTTTTTGAGCCACTTGTGCAGATATTTCTGGTTGAATATTTTTCATTTCTTTTTCTGCACTCTCATAAGCCACCGCTATTTTTGCAGGTTCTTCGTAAAAAAAATGTTGACGCCCACAGTTAGCAGTTTTTTTATAAGGTGATCTTTTGACAATCCACACACCAAGCGGTCGCGTTAAGCTTCATTCAAAAAAGTGTCAAATTTGCAAATGCTAGCTTTCTTTATTTCCATTATAAATTCATTAACCGACTGCCCTTCCTTTTGGCTGTATTTTTAAAATTCATAACGACCAGCAATGGCGGACTTTTTGACCACATAATGGTTTGTTAGTTTTTCCACTAGTTCAGTATAAGTTTTCGTAGCCGGCGTTTCGGGAGATAGTAAGTTCTTTAATACATTGTACGCTTCCGGCCCGATTAGTATAATAAACATTACTACTTTCACTTTCTCTTCCACATTGTTCATAATAAAAAACTATTCCATTCGTTCACTTAAGTCCTTAAATTCTTGTTTTTCCGCATTAAAATGTTCAATACTTCCTATTAGCGCCATTATTCTCGTCGCCAGTATTTTGTATCGGTCCTCAAATGAAATATAACCAATTCTTCATAAAGAAAACTTTTAATGCGCACGCCATAACAGTCTCACTCGCCTCATAGAGATGTCACCATAGACACAAAACTTTTGTAGGGCCTAGTGTTGTAACAATACACTACAATATTATCTCCAAATAATTCATTCTATTTTGGTTTCTGGAAATATTCCAGAATCCTGGCGTTCCCAAGAAATCTTACCGATCCTTAAAGCAAATAAAAATTCAAATGATATTTCATCATACCGGCCTATTGCACTATCTTCGGTTATTAACAAAATTGCAGAACACCTAGTTAAAAATTGTTTAGAGTGGTATATAGAAAACAAGCCATTACTAGCAGGCAGTCAGAAAGCACAACTGACAGTTTAAGTGTATTTACCACTGACCATCGCATAGTCTTTTCAAAAAACGAGTCGGTTGTTGGCGCTTTTCTAGATATAATATCTGTCCTTTAACGAAACTAATTAATTTAAACGTTCCTACCTTGATTATACGGTTTATCATAAATTTGTTATCAGGTAGATTTATTTCTCTTTTTTTCGGTGATAAGAAAAAAACGAGGACAGTGTAATAAGAATAAATATTATAAAGCAAAGGTGACAATACTGATCCCTGTGGAAGTCAAAGGCCCCCCCAAGTTGTTGGGGAATTTTAGGGATTCTTCAAGAAACCTCAAAATTGCTGTTAGCTAGTCAAATGTATTATTCCGAATGAATGACAAAGATGAAGTGCTATGACGTACACGTTAATCAAAATTTGTTATAGGGGTAGACTTCTTGCTATCCATCTTCCTCTGTCCCTTTGTGTTCCTGAAACTTGACACCTAATCAACAGCAATAAGACGCTCCTGCAGTGCACATTCCTTGTTTAAAGCGATGTCTAATAATTGTACAGCTGTTTTATTTAATGCTTCCTCGCACAATCTATCTGCTCGCATACTCGTTACAAATTGGTCACTCACTCGTTCACTTATAATTTGTGTGTCGAACTGACACTCTACCGCCTTTGGAACTTGGAAATGGTGAGAATGGCATATATCATGTAAATAAGGTACACGCAGACCCCGAACATCTGCCACACAATCATTTGCGCCCGGAGAGTCCACATGTTCCCTCCAGATAAAACATCACATCAACTTCCAGTTCTCCAGTCAGTTTCGTCTATTTTATCACCTCAAGTTTCATCTATTTTATCACCTCAAGTTTCATCTGTCTTATCCCCACACGTTTCTACAAATATATCTCCAGCGACACGTTCCAAGAGGCGAGCGAATACAACGCCTAAAATTGTTACAAAGAAAATAAAAAAGTATCTGAGAAAACCGTTGTTATTCAAATGGAAAACTGGTAAATTTAGACATGTAGCACATATCGAACCAACTGTACTTCAAGTTCCGATTGATTCAAGTACGATGTCCCTTTTAGACCACTTTTACAATTTTTTTTCAGAAGATGTTATTAATTTGATTACAGATCATACAAACTTATATTCAGTACAAAATAATGCTGCCAAATGCGCAAATTTCTCTAATGATAATATACGGGACTTCTTAGCCATTACTCTTATGATGGGCGTAGTACAAATGCCATCCTATAAGGATTACTGGAGTCGCGAATTAAGATATCCCCCGATCGCAGATATCATGCCGGTCAAAATGTACGAAAAAATCAGAAAAAATCTGCATTTTGTGGACAACTTGGACATGAATGATGATCGCTATTTTAAAGTTCGGCCACTTTTTTCACTTGGTGAAACGTAATTGCCTAAAACTTAAAGAAGAAGGTAGATACAGTATTGACGAAATGATGGTACCCTATAAAGGTACTAGGGCAGGCAGTAGACGTCAATACTTACCGAAAAATGGGGATTTAAAATATTTGTTACAGCTGGCATATCTGGTCTAGTATACGATTTTATTCCTTACGCTGGGGAGGACACCTTTCGAAATAACACTTTCACGGACTATGAAAATAGTTTGGGGCAAAAGTTGTTTTGGCGCTCTGTAAGACAATAGAAGCGAAGCCGGCAACAATATACTTTGACAACTTTTTTACTTCTTTGGAGTTAATTCATCATTTACGGGAAGGGTACGGTATTTTCAGCCTTGGTACGATAAAAGCTAATCGCTTGCGAGGATGTCAAAATAAAATGTTGACTGACAAGCAATTGTCCAAGAAAGGTAGAGGTGCAAGTAAGCAGGTCGTCTGCAACAACAATAAAATAGCTGTTGTAAAATGGTTGGATAACAAGGTGGTCACACTAGCAAGTTCGTTTGTTGACTCTTATCCGTTGGGAAAAATTCAAAGATACTGCAAAGAAAGTAAAGCTAAGATTGAAGTGAACTGTCCTCGAATAGTTAAGGAATATAACGCTCACATGGGCGGTGTAGATTTGGCAGATATGCTGATTGCATTGTACAGATCTGCTTTCAAAACCAAAAGATGGTACATGGCGATTTTCTCCTAAACTCTTGACATATGCGTAAACAATGCCTGGTTATTATACAGAAGGGAAAGCCCAGATGCAAAAAAAGTCTCAGCTTGAAAAAAATTAGAGTTCAAATTGTAAATGAACTGTTACACAAAAACCGAATAAGACAAACTAACGAAAAAGTGGACAACGCCAAGCAGCACATACAAACTCCTAGTGCACCAAGACCTCCTGATTCGGTCAGGTATGACAACACGGGACACTGGCCTACATTTTTATCCTATGGGCGTTGCAAATTCTGTAAAACGGGTTATACAAATGTGAATTGTACAAAATGTAACTTACGGCTTTGATTTATCGTTCATTTTTATAGTATTCATTACTGATTAAGTGATTATCCTCTTATGTCTTGGTCAATTGTATTTCTTCATAATAAATGCATGATAATTGTGAATAAGTGTTTATTTTGATAAAAGTCTCAAAAACCTACATATATCGCAACGTCGAAAATACTCAACGTTCATTTTAACAACTATTTTTCTGAATACATCGCAATGTTGAGTATTTTTATCGTATGTTTTTCCAAAAGTTACACAAACTAGATTTATTAATTTATTTTTTTGTACATGTATACACTATTTAGATACACATAAACTAAAAAAAAACACAAAAATTCAGATTTTGTTTCCTTGCGAACTAAAGGGATATACTACGTACCATTTACTCGTACCAAAGCTCTGTACCAAAAATCAGAGCAGTAGTTTAGTCGCAAATCACTTTTTAAGTTTTTGCCCCGTTTGAACACGATGTATATTTCCTAACAGCTTATTATGTCTATACGCATAGGTCATGCCCCTTTAAAACGATAAAACTGAGTATAACCTACGATGCCATGTTGCTGCTCTGACGCAAGTCAAAGTACAACCAAACGACGGTGCCGCTTTGTCACCTAGGTATCTAAGGTCAGTTAAATTTATTTACAAAGGGTGGTTGCGTTTTACTCTGAATTGTAAGCTATTTAGTTTGTTCGAAAAAAAACTCATTTTTGGTGCTTTTTATTTTTATACAATATCGAATTAATACTAAACACGTATAGTATACGTAGTGTAATTTAACGCCCCTCAGTCATATCAACTCTGTATATATATATATATATTTTTATATGGTGGTTGGTTACCATTAAAAAAAATGTGAAGAATGTTGGGTAAAATTTACATCACTTGATAACCGTAATCAATAGATGTACTTCTTTTCTGTCCCTTACGATGACACAGATTTCATTCGTCTATCTATATGAATACTCTGTCTACGCAAAACATAGACACAATTTGCGGGCTGTCAGCTGTTAATAAGGCGACCTTTGACATTTGAGTAGCGTATTCATAGACAAAGATACGTACAGTATAAGTAGTACATAGGTACAAAAAAATGTTATCCATTCACCATTCAGCTTGTTAGAAGAAGACAAAAATAATGTATGTACTACAACTGATAAAATATGTACAAATCACAACTTTAAAGTTTTAGGCCATCTTTATGTAAAGCCTCATCACAACAAAATGAATAGTTTATTCATGAAAGAGAATAATAAGGATTTACCTCATCATGCCCTAGATTATCAAAATCGAGGTACTCCGGCTCGCATGTTACTGCCCCTTGGTCCTCAGGTTCTGGTACCAGAAGATCGAGATTCTGGTACGACTCGATCTCATAGTCCTCTTCATACCGAGTCGCTGTTTTGGAGGTGGTTGTCAAAATCCTCCGGGGTCCCATCCCACATTTCATGATAGCCATAACGAATCTATCAGAATAGCATATATTAGGTAATACATATGAAATTGGCGTTTGGTATGAGAGGAACACACAAGTATGTACCATTGCTATCAGAGTCATTTTCAAAAAAATTGTACGTTACACAAAAGACATAGTAAAGAATAGTTCATATTGCCGTTTTCCACCTGTCTTGTCTTGGTATTGTTGAGAGGAACCTACAAAAAAACTAGGTGTAATAATAATAATAATTCATTTATTCGCCTGAAACATGGTGGTACAGATCTTAAAATACAACAGGTACAAGGTTCTTCATGCTCCGCCTTATATTCAGCATGCAAATTTTATTTTAAGTAAATTTTGTTTCCTTTCAAAAAATAAAAACAATCATTTAACTTATACAAGCAATCCTATTTATAATATGCCAATTAGATAAATGCTAATAATTTAAATTAAATAACAAAATTATTAAATTAAAATAAAATGTCAATAAAATTAGTCACAAATGTCAAATTAAAAAAAAAATACAATAAAATGTAGGTTGTATTGTACCTTTATTAATTTTTAATTCTAAACCCAAAAAAGAAATCATTGTAGTCATAATTTTGAACAACTTTTATTATGGGATCAACCCTGAATCGCGAAAAAAAAATCAGCTATTCCATACATTTGGGTTTACAATCGTCAAAATCTATGGAACAGCACATTATTTTTCATAATTTCAGGGTTAGTCCTATATAGTAAAAGATGATCAAAATGATGGGTACAATTACCCCTTTTCGGGTATAGGGTGAACAAAAACAAAGTTTTTTCTTTCTTTTAGTATGAAAATAAACAATTAAAAGGACTTAAAAAAGTACAAAATAACTTTAATTTCGGAACTCGGTGTTTGTGGTTCCTTTTTCATTTTTTGAACACCGACTTCCGAAATTAAAGTTATTTTGTACTTTTTTGATTTTTTTGTGGAAAAGTCGGTTGTATTTTTTTGTAAAAAGTTTTTTATTTTTCACTTTTTAGTGGTACCTAAACCCCCTCCCCTCCCCCCACCTAAACGAACCAATTACATTAGTGTAAAAAAAACGCACTGCTCCAATGCAGAGTAAACTAAAAGGTCGTCAATGTAGATTTTTTTTTAGATTTTTGTTGATTATTCAAAAACCGCTTGTTCGATTTCGATAAAATTTTCATGGGACCATTTGGGAAGTATACGCTTTCCAACAATAAAAGAATTTTTCAAATCGGTTGGCAAGCGACGGAGTTATGCGCGAACAAACAATAAAAAAAAAACACAAACATCCGAATTGAGAACCTCCTCCTTTTTTAGAAGTCGGTTAAAAACAAAAACAGCCGAGTTTCCAACTCTAAGTTAATGCTACAAAAAGAAAACTTAAAAAAAATAAAATCAAAAAGTTTTTAAGCATTGCACAACTTTTCACAGGTTGAACAATTTTCAGTATGAGAAAAAAAAGTGAAAATTTGCGCACTGCTTAAAATCTTTTCCTGTATAAAAGAGATCAGTTTACCTTTATGGCTATTACCCAGTAAGATACAGATAATAAATTTGAAAAAACGTAACACTTATTTTGAGTAATTGTTATCACAATCTTACAATAAATCAAATAAAATAAAAAACTTAAACCTTACGCGAAATGAAAATATAAAAGAAATATTTGGATGAATAATTCAATATATTACTCAAAATAAGTGTAATCACAATCATCTTTTAACATAAACTCATTTGAAACAAGTTTTAAGTTTATAGTTTTTCCCACGCAGTCACTGGGAACAGTGTCCCTATAATTTTTTTTTTGGAGTTATGACATTTAACAAGGGTTTTTAACAGTTTTTAAAAATCTAACAATATAATAAGTCAAATCTGATTTAAATTCGATGCCTTCTATAAATCCAACATAATAAACCCATGACTTTCTTTCATAATATCTAACTAACACACTGTCATTTATATTATACATTAATTTTTTCATTTCTTTGTGCTCTGAGTTTGGTTCTTCAGTCTCATTGTTTCTTTCAGAATAGTCTTTATTTTCTGTTTCAGATTCGTTACCTTTTTTTTTTGTTTTGTTGTAAACTGTATCCATCGACCTCCTTTTGCTTTGTCACGTTAATCTCTTCTTCGATCACAAACTTTTTTTTTACCTTTATCTTATACATTTTATCATAGCCCTCTTCATAATATTTTCTTGTTTTATACCTGATGTAGATGGAGTTGAGTTATCATAAATATTTCTCATATTATGTTCTTCAATCTGAATTTGATTTACTTTATGAAGCTTAAATGGACCGTAGTTATTTAAATCAAAATGTCTGTAATTTTCTGGGGTATTTTTATATCAGATAAAACTGTTATTTTCTTATTATCGCAGTTAATTACTGCTTTTTCTGTTTCTCTGGATCTTATTCCCTTGTTATTTTCACTTAAATTTTCAACAGCTTCATTCTCTCTATTTAGGTCATATTCATTATCAGCCTCCTAAATACTGTCATCTAATTCGGCGTATGTCACCTCTCGAGTCTACGCTAGTATCACTGTCATCTGTTAATAATCTCTTCCTAGAGTTTTTAATATGTGTTCTCTTAATAGTCTTTCTTTTCATTTCACTTTGATCTTTGTTACATTTTTGCTTTTGTTTTTTTAACTTTAAGTTACGCTCTTCCAGATTAAAACAATCACATGAGGGTTTTCTACAGAAACAAGCTAATATTCTAGATTTTATGACATTCGCTTGATCTGTAGTAATAACTTGATGGATGTCCATAGTATGTGGTACAGGAATCAACCCCGTCAAGTCCAGTTCTTGCTCTACAGTTTTTACATTTTCATATAATATATAAAAGTACATAATTTTGGACTGGCATTGTATTAAGAGATCATATGCAGTTCAAGCATTGACGATGTCTTCTCCGTAAGCAACTTTTTTGTCTAACGTTCTTTTTACCGCACCGCCTATTCCATCTGCGGCCCCTTTGCCGTGAGCGGATTCAAAAATGACCAAGTTGCGTTCTCAAAACCCAGTTTTTTTATCATTTCCGTCATCAGATAAAAATTTCGTTTTTGCGTATACTGGGTAGTGGGGCCGTCAGAAAAACAGTGTAGTGTAGTGACATTTCGTGATGTTCTTTTAATATATTCCAAAACGGGTGTCAAATGTGCCCATATGGCTATTGGACCGTGACTGTTATTCGGTGAAATAGTGCAAAATGATTTTTCTTGAAGACCTTGTTCGTTTTTAGTTTATGTGACTCCAGTGTGTAATGTAAATTGTTGTTTAGACGCGCCGAAATGTGTTGCTTGTACTTCTTCACTTAATTCCGCAAGATAATTTTCCGAGAAATCATAGTGGATGATACACTCAGTGTCAGATAGTGTCTCTTTGCATTTTTTGTACATTTGGTATGCATGATAAATGTTGAAATAGTGTTTTTTAAATTTTATAAGTTGATCGGTAAATGACTCAATCAAAGCTGCTAATGTCCCTTGTATGACATCCTTAACGGTTCTCTTTGTAGTTTTTTTGTCGTTTTTTTTTCATGTATTCGTGGTTTTTTGTTACCCATGCATTCCAAAACACAACCACGTCTTTATTCCTATGTGTCAAATCAAATGAGACTGTTTTAGTTTCACAACTTTGACATTCACCATACATACATTTTTCATTTAACTTATCACAAAAAATAGCCGAAACCAGTTTCTCGAGATCACCAGTTTCTAAAACTCAAAGTATTTTTAACTTTTGAGCTAAGAATGTCAAATTCGCATATTTAACACATGCGCATGTATTTCTTTGTGTAACTTTAGGATCTAAAATATAAAATGGCTTGTATCTAGTAAATGTTGTGTAAGAAGCCAAACCACCTTCGTCCATATATTTTTATGCAGTTTTTCTAGAGAGCCTTGATCTGATTTGCCGTTTATCTCTGTTGAACGTTTTGGTTTCTCTTTTTCCTGCTGTTGTCCTGCTGTTATCATCTCTTCCAAGAAAATCTTGTATCTCTTTAATCATTTTTATCTTTTGAATTTCAAGTGGTCTTTTTTGTATTCTTAGTCTTCCTTTTAGTCCCAAGCAAGAGTAACCAAAATTAGTCTTTAATTTATATTTTTTCACAATATCATTGTTTATTACGTTCTTTAAAACATCTCTTTCAGATCTAGATTTGGCTTTCGAGAATTGACTTGATAAAGATTCTTTCAAAACATAATTTTCGAAAATAGCCTTTTTCACTTTTTCTTTTTCCGGTGTTGGAATATTTGGAACTTCTTCTAAGAACCTCTCTGTTTTTGAAAACGGTGTTGTCGCTTCTTTGGTTACAACTCCTTCCATTTCCTTATTATTTAATACCTCATTTTCAGTCTTATTTAATAATAGTTTCAAGTTTTCTATTTGTTTTTTGTATCGATATATGGTTTTTCTTTGAGCTCTTATAACTTTTGTCATTCGTTCAATATTAACCTTTAGTTTTAAATTTTCCTTTGACTGAAGGTATCGAGCCCTTCGTTTTACTTTATAATTTTTGTCAATATTTGGTTTTATTATTTGGTTAGTCTTTGATTTTTCTTTTTGTTTTTGCTGTCGCCATTTTTTGCGCTGTTCGTTTTGCATAGTACCTGGTAATTTTTTTAATTTTTATATACTTTTTTCTGGTTCTTTCAGCATTTTCTTTTTTTATCTTTTCAAGTTTTGCAGGATTTTCTTGTTTTAATTTCTCCCGATATTTTCGTTGACGTTCTGCTAAAGTCATCGGTGCCATTTTTCATTATCTACAGACGAAAATACAATATTTATTTATTATTATTATTATTTATTTATTAATTATTAATAATATCATTACTACAAGGTCTATCAAAAATTACTATCAAATTGAACAAATTTCTCCATGATGGTTCCCATCGTAATCGAGAAAAAATTATTCCCTTACAAAACTTCAATACCTACTCGACCTAAATGTCCCATACATTTGAGCCGAGTAGGTATTGAAGACTGATTATTTTTTAATTGTGAAAAAAAAAGCAGCTGTTCCATACATTTGTGTTCACATACATCGACAAAATGCATGTTTTTCTGCAAATAGGTTTTTTACACTTTTACGATCAGGATACATTTTAGGATCAGCTGATATTTTTTCGCGATTTCAGTGTTGGTCCATAGTACCATATAAAAAAAAGTTTTAGAACAAAAAAATAATCATCAAAATCGATTCGTAAATTATTGCATCATATTACGTACGTTAAAAATCAGTGGAATTAAGGGCACCTCTTTTTTTAAAGTCGGCTAAAACACTGGACGCTAGCAGTATGCACACAGCTTTATACACTTTACTTTGTGTAACGTTACACAATGTTACACAAAGGAACAACATAACGCGGCGTCAAAATAATGCCAAACAAATTACAGGCAAATATCTCACTAGAATTATTTTATTTCAGTTGGATTCTCTCATTAGTATGCAAAGTCACATGTATGTGTAAAGTGTTTTGTTATTTATTGGTACTTACCTATTAAATCCACGTTAGTCGGAGGAAAATATTTTGCGACACAAATCGAGGATCACAGTCAAATCAAAATGTTAGAAAAACAAGATGGCTGCGTCTTTATTTCGTTAGGTTGGTAGTTGCGTATAGTGTTGCCACTGCTAAATGAACTAGAGATGCGTTCAAAGTAAATCAAATGAAGCATGATTTCGACGTTACACAGAGGGAGGTGTTACACAAAGTACTACAAAAGTGGACATATATTTAAATTCTATTCAATTTCATTTAGTTTAACGTTTTATGCAAATATATTTTTTTTTTCGGTAGATCAGTACCTTAATTATTATACCCCATATATAAAATTCAACAATATATCATTCAGCTGAGCGTCAGTTAATGATTTTGTTGTCAAAACCTTAAGTGAGACAAACATAGATTTTTCGTTTTTATTTTGCAATTTTTTTTATTAAAATAAATAGTAGTGGGTATTTGGAGTTTAAATTGATGAGTTAAGATTATAAACAACGATTATAACAAAACGAATTCATGAAATCGGCAACGAGTCCATAATATTAAGTGATTTTTCAACGAAGACAAAACATTATGAGAGAATGTACGTTTTTTTTTTAAAATGACTCATCTATGCACTTTTGCCATCTTTTGGTATTTTGATAGTTCATTGATCCCTTTACTAAATTTTTCGGACGGTGTAGTGTATAGAAAACAACTCTGTCGTCTCGAGTAGCGCACGCGCAGTATCAGAGGGCCGGGAGCCATTGGCCGACCGACCGCCGGTGGGAGAAGGCGTGCACGCTACTGCGGGCCGATATCAGTGTAATTTGGTGTTACCCGTTCTTTCCTAATTTCAACCTCTGGATCCTAGTGTGCGTTACAGTCGGGAAATAAAAAAAACTTTGAAGGCGGTTTGGACTTGCCCATCGGAGTTGAATGTTTCACCTTGCAAGAAGTTATACAAATCACAAAAAAATGGTCATCTGTTGGGGCAAGGTCCGGAGAGTACGGTGGATATCTAAGACATTCCAATTGAAGCTCCTCTAATTCGGTAGCCGTCTGTTGTGCAGTGTGTGGTCTAGCGTTGTCCTGAAGCGGCGGTGGAGTAGAGCGATTGACCAGCCTCGGTTGGCTTTCAAAACAATACCAGGATATAAGACATTAGTGACACACAATGTCGCTTGAGAGCAAAAGGAAAAGAAGGTTTTTAACATTTGGCATTGCGTGAGTCTATGGAAATATGAATGAAGACACCCCAGATTATTTCTGGGCGTCTGAAGTAGCGCAACCAATACGATCCTTCATCAGGATAAGAGCTAAAACGAGTATTACACTATACTGTAATTGGGTTCCAGCTCCCATATGAAGTCGAGTAATGTATTTGTGGTAGGTTACTTTGGAGTTCTCCCCTGGCATAGAAGGCATCGACGTCAGTGGCCGACCAATTAAGAAGTGCCCGGAGGTCAGGGGTTAAGGTCAAAAGGGTCGGAAGATAGAGGTGATAAAGGGCGAGAGTTAAGAACCCCCTCTATTTGTGTGAACAGCGTCGCTAGCTCCTCAAAGGTAAGCTAGATGTTCGACGCTACTCTTTTTAAATTGTACTTGACTGCTTTGACACTCGCTTCCCATATACCACCAAAATACTTTCTGAGCTAGTAAAATCCATCACCGGCTCACGACTGGAGCGCAAAATCTTTCCTAATTCGTTGTTTGTGCCCCCACAGAGTTCCTGCCATTATCACAATATATTTCATGCGGTTTACCTCGACGAGAAATGAATCATTTTAAGCACAAAATGAATGCGTGGGTGGTGAAGTCACTCACCAGCCCCAGATGAACTGCTCTGGTACAACAAAAATGCAGAGGTATCACGTTCGGCTAAAAACGAGTGCAAAAGCTATATCGACTAACAGCCGTTCCCAATAACCTATCCTCAGTAAGCGATATCTTGTTATAGATGATAAATAGTAGACTTCTATCTATCCTTATTTTACGTCCCACAAGTGACGGTAACGTCTATCTATGCATCGAAATCGGTAGGTAAGCTCAGCTATCCAGCTCTCCCATACGTTTTGTTACACACAAAAGCTATAAAAAATAACAACGTTTAATCAAATATTTTTTCACATAACTTTTTCGTAAAACAATACATATTGATCAAATTAAAACATTGGTGATATTTTCATGGTAAAATGTTGTTGTAATTATTTATTCTCTTATTATGAAAAAAGTTATACATATATACACTTAACCTAAAAATAAACTAAAATTCTCCTACAAACTACTACAAAATGGCATCAAAAAACTGGTCCGCATCGCTATTGGTAAAATAAGATTTATAATCTTTATTATCTGTTTCATTGACATCGGTTTGGCGAAAAAATACTGGCTGCGAAAAAAGGAAGAAGGAAACGTAGTCAAGTATCATTTGTCACGTCAATAAAACTCGTAGTATTATTGTTGTGCTATAAAGATGGTTTAGTGAATTGTGCTTATTTTTTACATATTATGAGCGCTGCAAGTATTACCAGCATGTTATATACGTTCCTTTTCAAGTTGTCAGAGGCTTTATATACCTTTAACATTTAGTAAATTACAGTGCAAACTAAACCTCGGAACAATTGATCTTTTTTTCGTCTTTCTCTACATATAGGTAGAAAACACAAAGACATTATTTTTTAACAGTCCCAGTGGCAGCAATAGTATGTATCTGCTGTCAGCAAAATGTACTAATTTTACCAACAACATTGTCTTTTTACAATTATACAGTTTACCATTCAAGTATTAACAAAATAACAAGCATTTGGGTAATTTACACATTATTGTAATCTAAAAAGTTTTAAGAAAATCTGGGGTGGTGTACTTCATTGCAATAAAACCAGTATTTTTCAAGAATACTTGTATTTCCTTTCAGATAAACAAAAACGTAGGCTACTGGTTGAAGATATAAGGACTCGAGCTGCACAGAATCAACCTATTGCTGATTATTACATAATTAAAAGAAAGAAATAAGAATTAGAGATAAAAATATGGTATTAACAAATAAAAAGTTTAAATTAGACTTAGAGCAAAATAAATAAGTACTAAAATAAAATTTTCTTTCTCTTTATTGAATGCCCACTAACACTTGATCCAAAGTTATTCACTGAAATCAAATCTGAAACAAATAAAATATAACATTATAATTTGTGTAACAGATTATAGATAAATCTAACAATGTGATGTCTCATTAGAATGGAATAAAGTGACTCAAAGAATGTAAAATACAATAATATTATTTTTAAAATTAAATTAAAAGGTACCTTTCAATAGTATATTTTGTGTTCTTATATGGGCTTCATTGTACATTTGCTGACTGCGTGAAGTTGAGTTTAATAAAGGAGTTAATAAATAAGGTTTGCATGGATAAGCACTGTCTGCAATCAAATAGTGATAAACCACTTCCACATTCCGCTGAAAAATCAATAAAAAATGTTTGTAAAAGCTCTTCCAAGTGTAGAGGTTTTTAAAAAATATTGTTTTATTGCTCAAAATGTAAAGGTAGTATGAAGCAACTAATCACTTTGTTAGGTACCTCTTAGTGTGAATTGTTTAAGATTGTTACATCATGAGTTGATCCAGGCTAACAGGCACCAAAATTCATAAATCTTAAAGAGCATCCCACACAGTTTGCACATTCATAGAGAAATATCCTTTCCTATTTCTAAATTCTTCTCCAATATTAGAATCTATTAATCAAAACAATCAGTTTAGAAAATGAATATTAAAAGCAGTGTTGCCAACAGTTGAAGTAGCTTACCACCAGATTCAACTTTTAAAACCACCAGAAAACCACTAACAAAAAATTATCCCCACTTAAAATCACCGAATTTTCCACTAAAACAATGTTGTTTTACGAAATAAAATAAGTTAGTGTCATTAGTTTCCTTTAATAGCAATAAAAATGAATAAATCACTTAACAACATACCGTTCGTAGGTAAATCACATCTAAATTATAAAATGATAACAGCACTTTAAATTAATTCGTCTTCGGAAGAATCATTGCTGTCTGCATCATCATCTACGAGATCTGATTTGTAGGATTCTTTAGTGCCGATTTGTTTTACAACGCTTAATGGTATTTCATAATTATTGCAACATTTTCCTTCCAACCTCAAACCACAACGTATTCTTAATATAGCAGTTAAGAGTTTTAAATTCATTCGATTTCGCTGCTTGTTTTTTATAATATTCATACTGCTAAATAGTCTCTCAACATCGGCATTGGAATGGGGCAGTATTAGAAGAGTAATAGCAAAAGTCGCTAATTCCTCAAACCTCGATTCTCCTTGAGCATCTTTGAAATGTAATACTTCATTCCAAAATTTTTTTGTGTTTTTAGTCTCATTCCATTTCAATAAATGAATTTGATGCCACTGATCATCGACTCTCGCTATATATTCTGCACTTTTACCGAACTGAGCCATTATTTCAACTAATGGTTCTTTATTGTGATTAAGTGCTTGTTCTACACTTATTCGGGAAATTTTTTTCATCAGTGTCAAATTTTCTGGCAGTCTATTTTTTATTTCTTCGAACAGACTTACTATAAATGTTATGCACCGATGCCGCATATTTTTTTCATCTTCCCTTGGTAAGCCCTTTTCTCTCATTTCAAGTATTTGTTTTTCAAATCGGAAACCGAGATAACATTTTTGATCCAAGAAATCACGAATATTTTGAGAAAATATATCAACTTTATTCGTAGGTAACGTAACCTTGCTGACAAGCATATCTATAAGATGGGTCAACTCTTCACACAACTTAGTGTGGTCTGTGTCTTTTGACTCGAACATTTTATTAACTCTATTTATTTCAATTAATATAGGATATAGAAATGAAATATATGCGTAATTCATGTCATTCGCATACATGGAGTGCAATAATTCAGCTGTATGACACCTTTCGTGCACCTTAGCTACGGAAAAATGTGTTTTTAACTCCAACCACTGCGTGTATATTCTTGAAACAGCGGACTCTATAGACAACCACCTGGTCTGGCATACTTGAACTATTTTTAGAGGTTTTTGTCCATCGTTGATGGTTTTGTATAATTGTCTATAAAGAGATTGTCTGGAAGACGAGCGACTAAACCAGTCATATGTCTCCCTAATTAAAAACTCCAAACTTTTTGGTAAAAATTCTTTTGCAGCAGCTGAAACAGCCAATTGTAAGGAATGACATAAGCAACGCACCAAAATCAGATGTGGTAACTCTTCTTTTAATTTGACATGTACACCGTTATTCACTCCAACCATTACAGAAGCGTTATCTGTACCAATCCCCATTAAATTTTCAAGTCTTAGATCGAATCTTTTGAGCGTCTTCTTTATGGCAAAAACTATACCTTCAGCATTAAACTCATCCAGTTCAGCAAGGTCTAGATATGTGGATACTATTTTTTGGTGTAATTTACTATAATAAATTATTATCAAACCCAAGTATTTGTGCACAGCAATATCTGTAGATTCATCAATTAGTAGGCTGAATGGTTGATCTTTGAAATCTTGTTTTAGAATCTCAGTAAAATGCAATGCTAACACATTTTTTATAACCGAGGTGCATTTAGTTCGATGCATTTGAACTTTTTCAATATTTTTTTCATGACTGTTATTAATTACCTCTCCTAAATGGTCAACTACACGTATGCTAGTGTGCATGGCTGTGAATAGTGCAAGCCTAGCTTCTTCTTTTTGTTTGCTTCCAATGGGCTCTGGCTTGAACTGAATCTTAGGCTGCGCAATTATAACCTGTAACAATTTAATTATCCAAAGATATAACATAACTCGGCAGCGATAGAAAATAAACAGACAAAGCATTAAAGCTGTTTAGCAATTCATCCGATCAGATCCGAACCCTTCACAAATTACATTCGGCGTAGTCACGGTAATATAATCATACAATCGCGACTGTCTGCCCCCGGAGCATGGTAAGGAGATCACCCCGAGATCGTGGCGCGTAGGTATAGCTCGCGCTTCGTCCGTTTGTATGAAGTTGGAATACTGTTAGATTAGATTACCGTGGCGTAGTCGTTTCACAATTTGTTTCGTTACACATTTGACCAAAGAATGAGTAATAATAATTATATAGCAGTCGTTTACCTTTTTGTTTTGTAGATGCTTTTTTGACATTCCATGAGACTTCAAATCTCCATAGTGACTCCTTAAAGTTGTACCACAAAACTTACATTTCGCTACTTGACCCGCAGTACTTTCAATAACCTGTAGCCAATCTTTGAAATGTGGGTCTTGAAGCCAAGAATCCCGAAATTTTTGCGTATATTGTGGTTTCGGCATAATTATGCTTGAATAAAATGCGATGCGATAATACAGAACACTTTGAGCAGATTGAGTTGCACTGCGTAGTTTTAAGAACGAGTTGATTGAAAAATATTGTACGGGGAATCCCTGCGTATAAATAAACAGCATCGTTCTGGCGGATCAGTATTGCCTGCATAATAAAATTAAATATCCTTAAAAAATAACACGTAGAACAAAGAATTTAAAAAATAATATATGGAAATGTGTAAGTGGTTGAGTGATCGCATTTTTTGTAATTAAAATTGAATTTTACTAAACCACTAGAAAACCACTAGCCACTAAAACCAATATTTCGCCACTAAATAGGGGATTAAAACCACCAGTTTTAGTGGAAAATCCACTAAGTTGGCAACACTGATTAAAAGCTAATTTAAGCTTTTTTCTTAAATAATACCATGTATACATAATTGGTGATTGTATTAGATTATGTGTACCACCAATTGCACCCAGACAGAACTCTTGGTATTTGGTTAATATTGTAAAAATCTTCCTGGATATTGCTATGTATATGTATTTAATTTCTATATATCCTTGCTATTGCAGACAGTATTGTCAGATGCCTTGTACCTTTTATCTGTAGTAGAAACTGATAAAATCTGTATTAAATCTGTATACTATTTTAACTTAAAGTCTATACAATCAAATAAAACAAAAAATAGAATTATTAATCATGTATTAAATAAACAACTACAAATTAATAAAATTGACTTTTTATGTACTGAAGTACTTACATATGTACTGTAAAATTTTAAATATTAATTTAAACAAACAACTCTAACTCACACATTTGCAATAATCGAACTAAAAATTACTTTATTATTTTCAATCATACATATTTTTGTTAAATTTCAACAGTAATTTACTATCAACCTCGAGGCTATAGCAAGGTTTTGCACCAATCAGTTGCTTTGTATGTAAAAGACCTTCAATAGTATTGGTATTAAGTCTATTGCGTTGTTTTGTCTTTATCAAATTTATAGAAGAGAAGATCCTCTCTACGGCGGCACTGGAATGAGGTAGACTTAGGATTGCAGAAACAAATTTGGACAGAGTAGGGTATAATTGATTGCTGTAGTGAGCAGGATCACGGGCTGCAGTGACTTTACACCAGTAGGTTTCGGCATCTTCTGATTCATCAGGGGCTAGGTCTTTATTATTACGCAAAAACCGCCACTCTGTGTCTAGTTGTTGTAGTTCATCGACTGAGATCAAATTTGGAAACTTTACAGCCAAAGTGACCAATGAATCAATTCTACGAGACTTGACGACATGTGGGTCAAGAAACTGCATTTGTTTAATTACATCATTGCTGAAATCATATCCTTTTTTATCTGCTTTGCCCCTTCAATAAAAAAGTCAAGACATTTGAGTTTAAATCAAGTGTTTGAACTCGTGCACGGCGGTCCCGCGTTCTAGGCGGAGCGGTCATAATCCCCTAGATTCTTATTGGGCTATTATATCTTATTGGAAATGGTGCAGAGCTTTAATAAAAGTTGTTTTACAATTAGAAAAGTATTTATTTAATGAAAATACGAAGTTATTTTTACAAAATACAGCCCAGAATCGTCTAAAATATTACATAAAAATGTAATAAAATTGTCCCCCGTTTTGAAATGCTTTTTACTATTATAGTGTAAGCTTTTCATATTGGGATGTATACTCTAGATTGTGAAAATGAATTTCACAGTCGTTATTGTATTTAAAAAAAGTAAACATGATAATTATGTACAATATTTACATGCAAAAATTCTCACGTTTTTTCATTTTGAATTTCCTTAGGTATAATAAATAGCTTACAAAACAAATAACATTAAAATTATCCTACACCATTATTATACTCTTATATTAAATACTACCTTTACTCTAACTATACTTTTAATAAATCTAGGACTTCTTTCCTTAATAAGCCTTTTTTCTTTCTGGGGAGTTTCCGAAGACCAGTGATGAAGGGGTCTGAACATAACAAGAGTCTATTAAGTAAGTCGGTATTAGTGATTTCTCGTGTGAATTTTCGCGTATGATCTCGCCTAAAAGTTTTTAGATTTTTATTGTTTGATTCCGCTGCCTCCTCGGAAAGCTCCCCGATAGATAATAAGGCGTGTTCTGAAATATCAGACCCGTGGACAAGTATCTTGTGAACGGAAGCGGGAAGATTGTACCACGGATATTCCTGAACTAACTGCCGTGCGGTTTCTAAAGAGTATACTCTAAATTTTTCAGCATCAATATTATAACCGGATGACAATGCCTGCAAAATCACGTAACAACGGTCGAGTAAATCTTTTTTCAAGCCTGTAATTTCAGCAGATTTTGCAGAGTTGGAAAAAAATTTTCTAGCCGTATTTCCATCATTCGATGTCCCGCTTCCGCCACTTCGAGGCTTATCTACAACTAAACCTACTTTACTTCTAAATTCATTTTGCACACACTTTTTCCTTTCCGCTAACGTGCTTTTTTCTACATCTGACCTTACTTGCCATTTCTTTATATCAATCCTATAAGAGAGATGAATAAAATATTCGAAGAAACGAATCCACGCATGTAATGGAGATAAACCAAACTCATAGTGACTTTTTGAACTGGTTTTCGTAAACAGTCGTCTATTTTATTCATCTCTTTTGGAGAAGCTCCACAAATGTAACATCTAGACGAAGAAAATTCACATAAAGCACTACATATTTTGCCATCCACCATAGTCAGCTGCAAGGAATGCTCAATATTAATATCGCGGCCATTGACTGTAATAGATGTTGGTTGTAAGCGACTAATTTTACCCTTAAAATATGCTTCTTCCTCTTTAGAAACTTCGGAAGTTTCTTTCAAGTACTGAAAGCGAATAGGTCTACAGTATCTAGTGGAACAGGGGCGGGGATTTTTCCACAAAATTTTACTATCGCAACTACTTTCTGAATCTGTCTTAGATATCAACTGAAGAGGTACATAAGAGGTGACAAACAAACTACTATCATCTTTTGTGGAATCTGAAAAACTTTGTTTATATTCGCTATGGCCCGTGCTACCGTCGAATCCCCATTTCCCGATTAAAACTAAATTATTTAAAGAATCGTTTGGAACTGATTTCAGAACATCTGATTGTGACTCAACTATCCTAGAAACTGTGTGATCTAATAAACTTTGTAATTCAACTTCGCCTGTTGTTTCTGACACCGATATGTTCTTGGGATAGCAATCCTTTTTAGCATTTAAGACATTTTGGTAGGATGGCAAAATATTACAAGAAGTTTTGCTATTAACAAGTTCCTTAATTAATAAATATTGATGTTTAGTCAACTTAGCTTCTACAATGAGTGACAGAGCTTCGTCAGCGCTAATAGTCATTGCTGAGCTAGTATTTGACTGATCAGAAGTATCTAGCAATGCATTCACAGTGGAAGAATCGACATTGGATAATTCGGCCAATCGTCTATGTTTCGATCGCTTGCTAAGCTCAGAAAAATCTTTTTTAGGACGGCCGCTGCTTATGCCGCCGCCGTGAGATGGCCCCGGCAGATTTTCCGTCACCTGAACGCACTGTGCAACACTTCTTTTTAACTCTATACATTCAATTATATCTAACCAATCAGAGTGCTTATTTAAAAAGACAGATTTTGTACATTTTGTCTTTTTCCAGAATTTATCAAGACTTACACAAATTGACCAGTCGATGAGATAAAGGCGTAATATCTATATTTTCAATGTCCTTTAGATAGCCTGTAAAGGTTTCTAAGGCACGTTTCTTCCTGTCTGAAGACTTTTCAGAAACCCAAATCTCAAAATAATGCCTTCTTGAAAAGGAACATTTGACAAAAGTACCTAAAAAGAAAAAAAACAAACTTAATAGAACAGTTCGTAGTATCGCTACCATTGCGACTACGAAGGCGTAGCAGATATCTAGGGGGTGCATAGGGTAAGCTTGGACAAAATTTCAACATGTATTTGATAAAAGACAGATATACCTTCATTTTTAAATAAGTAAGAACAGGTGCAATTGGGTGCAATTTTTTTAAAATACTAGCTAAAGTCAAACTACGAGTAATATTATTTTTTTTAAATCTGTCAACGTAGCATCTCGATTATATAAAAACTACGATAAATACATGCAAAAATTATAATGAAAATAAAAAAACTTACCAGTTTCTTGGATATCCATCACACAAACAGTTTAACAAACAAACAATTTCCGAGATATCACTAATGACAAATACCGTGCGGATGAGTCACCGTTAACAGCGATTGCAACAATTGCGATGCTTTCACTTTCGAGGTCAAACAGGTAGTGGTAATTGAAGTTTTTTTTTTTTTTGAATGGACCACTCGCAGTTCAGCACACTAAGGCTGGTTACTGCTCAACCGGACAATAAGGTAATTGAAGTAAATGGGTCACATATTTATACCCCCAGGTAGCTTGTTTATTAGTCATTGATAATGTGTCGGTTAACTAGCGATTTTCGAACTTGAGGTTCAGGGGGTTTTGGCCTATGGCGGGACCACCGTGTCGTGGAGACACGGGAGGCTGATTACCTTCGCTCCTAGGTAAAGGTTATCTATTGGTTTATAATGACGTGGATTGTGAATCTGAATTAATCCGACTTCTGTTCGCGAAACATATTCGTCGTCCATGTAACATTCCAATAAAGATTTATAAACCGTTACCATGTTGACATGCATTTTATGATATTGCGGCCGTTCTGACTGCATCAGCTTATTCATATTATTAAATATCTCTAATGAAAATTCCAAAAACTCTAAATACAGCTTATTATATGGATTGTTTAATCTAAACAAGATCGAATCAGCATTCAAGTGGTCCGTAAGAGCGGCTTCGGTGAAATATAATTTGAGTGCGGCATACTGTTCTAGAATACGGCAAACTGCTGCTCTAAGCGAAAGCCATCGAGTTTGAGCTGGATGAAGTATTTTATGGGGCTTTAGATAAGAACTGCTGAAACTCTTTTAGAATTCCAGTTCTTTTGGGGCTGTTATTAAAATAACTATAAATGTCTCTTATGAGAGTTTCGGGCTCTCTTGACAATTTTAAATACGCATACGATGCACAAAGATGGAATGAGTGACATACACACTTCAATACAAACAGATGAGGGTTTTCGGCAACTAGACGGGATGATAATGAATTGTGCTGCCCTATCATGGCATTCGCACCATCAGCTGCAAATCCGATAAAATTGTCCATTGGGATGTTATTGTCACTCAAAACTTTTTTAATATGTTAGTACAGCTTTTCGCCAGTAGCCTCTTCAAGGGGTATTAGACAAACAAATGCATCCTCCACTTTGCTTTCAAAAAGTCGTGCTAATATGCATAAATGCTTAACACATCCCCTATCAGTGCTTTCATCGACGATTAAAGAAAATTTAAGATTTCGTAACTTTTCCATTAACATCTGTTTTGCAGTTATGCCAGTTACATTCTTTAGAATAGCTGAAGTTTTTGTTCTGTCACAACTAATACTTTTTGCAATTTGTGAATCGGGACACACGTTTTTTAGCAATTGAGGCAAGTGTTCCATAACGTTCATGGGAATATTGTGTTCAGCTATAAACACTGCGAGCAAAATCTCTCCTCTTTTGACTGGGTCAATGTTCTTGTTTGAAAATAAATCTGTCAATAATGTTTGCGAGCTAGATCCACCAGGACTTGAATTTATGTGTTTGTTTGTTTTTGTGTGTCTAAAGAGATCATTATTCCCAGCACTTCCAATTGAAAGATCTGTGTTACAAAATGTACAAAAAGCAAAGTAATCACCTTTATTACTAGGGCTCAACCACGCCTTATAGGAAGAATACTCCATCCAGTTCCGATTAAACTTTTGCATCACTCTGGGTTTTTTAGATGCCATAATGGTTCACAAAAACACAATATTAAGTCTGTACTGAGTTCTCTCGCTCGCTCTACGCGCATTCGTTCTCGCAACGAGAGCAAAGTACCATAAACAGAACGCAAAGATCTTCGGGGACTTTCCCAAGTATAGCGAGTGACACTTGTAATGCTGCTATACTAAAAATATACGTTGTTAGTGAAAGTTGACCATAAATAATATAATTATGCAATGATGTGTGTACTAAACATGTATATTTTTTTCTTCGTTCTATTTTGAGTTGAATAATATTATGGTAATTTAATCAATCGAGTTAGAAAACTCTGTATAGAAATCTGTATCCAGTGCTAATCCGTATTACACATCAAAAATTTGTATAAATACGGAGAAATCTGTATATATGGCAACGCTGATTGCAGATGAGACATTGGCTATAATTCCCCCATTGATGATTTTGGGACTCTTTAGAGTTTGCAACAGACACTTAAAATTGTGCCTCATGCATAAAATCTTAGGGTTATAAATAGCTGATGCAAAGGAGATATCCCAGATTTTCTGAAAAAGTAAAATCTTTAAAAAATGATGGTACATTAGGTACCTAGCCATTATTGTTAAGTAATTAATATTAAATGAATGTATTCTCATTCAAGTTGGTACTTACCTTTCTTAGGTTACTTTTAACGAAAGATATATTTCTGTTAGTAAATTACTAACAGCAGTTTTGTGTAAACGAAACCTATATGTGAATTAGCTACTATTTAATTTGTTCATATGGTTTACGCGGGTCTTGTAGTTTTTCTGGGATTAATCATTAAAATCACTGTTCCAGTCAGATAATTCCATTATCATAGATAAATCACTTTCACTAGACTCAGACATTATTAGGAATGATAAAAACACTGCACTTCTACAAAATTATTCGCATTTCTTCAAAAATAAACAACGCTTATCCCTGCAATTCGACGGATTGACAAATTTGGTTATCTTTATTATTGACATTACTGGCAGATAGCTATCCAAAGGATATTGGGACGCATAATGTTGCAATTTCATAGAAATATCTATTTGTAGTAAGAGATAGCCCCTCCCAACGATAGATAGTTTAGTGCGGTTAGTTGCGATAACCATCAGTATGTTATTGGGACATCATAACCGATGATAGATACATTTTTCTATCTTTAGTAGGTCGAAACTGGCGATAGATAGGTTATTGGAAACGGCCGTTAATCGGTCTCTTCTGCTACTTGACGGACATAGACTGGCGCCCCGTCGTGTACTGTTAGATAATTGTGTTGGCATTCGTTAGCGAACCTCTAGATTGTCGGATAGTACACGGCGCGACGTGAGTAGGATTTATTGTAATTAGACTGAATTTTTTTTAGCGTTAATACTCAAAGAAACCTTTTATTTTGTTATCACTTTAAACAATTTCTTTTCCATTGTTTTGCTCCTTTTATTATAAAGTAAATATTGGTAAATTATTAATGTGAGTTTTAGTTATCTCCTCACACTTAACCCCTACACTGCATGGTTTGTGCTAGAGCAGAAAATAAAAAAGAGAAGATACCTGAGCATATTTGCTTCAAAGATTATGACGGCTCTTTTACTGGCCTGGAAGCTGCTGCACTCGTTGAAGGATTTAAATCTTCAGAGCAAACTCATGGACTATTTTATTCTAGACTGATAGCTGACGGTGATTTAAAGCACTCATCGAAATATAGAAAAAGCAAAAACGTACGGAAGCTTATTAGTGGAAAGAATTGAGTGTACTTATCACATAATACGAAATTATTAAACAAAGTTGGATGAGTTGACTAGAACTACGAGTTATCCATTAAAATATAGAAAAGCTGTCGAAAGTACCTTAATGAGGTTAAGACGTGCGGTTACTGGGGCTGTAAAATACTTGAATGTCCAATAAAATCAATGCAAAAATTGCAACTGCAAAATTGACAAATGTGAAACGTAAAAGAATAAGTAATGATTAGTTGATAGTGCAATTTTAATAGTATCATCTATGCCCCTTATATAGTATAATAATTCAGAAAATATAAATACTGTGTTTATTGTCACTCCACCTGCTGATTGATGCGATCCATAATAAACCTATAAAACGGTTCTGTGGCCGTACTACGAAGTGCCAATGCTATCATGAGTCAGTGTGAGGGAAAGGGATAATGCTATTTGTCTTGTGTAACTCCGTCTCTCTCTGACACAGGAATCATGATGGATTTAAGATGTCATAGTACAGCTGCTGAATTTTTATCTTACTTGTCTATAATATACACAAAGGAGAATGCCCACAGCACTATGGACAAATGTACTGAATTCAACATTGTTGTGTCTTCATCAAATCATCTTTCAAATACTTGATGGCATGTCTAAATACTACCTCAAAAGATTTAACACAAACTACAATGGCATTTCCGAGATATTTACGAAAATGAAATTACTTTTTTGAGGTTATGTTCGAAAAGTTAGTTGAAAAATCCTATTTAAAAGGGTCTGAAGGGATTTACGGGTGAGCTTGGTGTCTTTGAAGCATATTTGTGTAAAATCTGTAACGGTTTAGCTATGTCAGATGGCCAGGTCCAGTCATATGCCCGCGTTTCATGAAATTGCAAAGCATGGATGAAGTCATTACCAACACATCAGTAGAAGGTAGGTTATGTTACAATACGGTAACCCAACTGGTGAGGTGAGGAACGAATACACAGATATGGATTGTACTTTTGTCTTCTATGGTTTGTTATATGGTACGTAAACATAAAGCGCAGTTCTTAACTAAAATAAAAACATACTAAGTTAAAAAGACAATGTGCATTCTCACCGGTTTTGGTGAGATCTTGACTCGTAAAATGTCCATGATGTTATTCGGAATCTCCGACAACATGTGTCTGCGCCTAAGTGGCGTTAATCATTATATGAATAAATTGTGTACTCTTTAATAACCCTGTACACACTTGGTTCACACATTCCCACTATTATTGCAGTTTTTTTATTATTTCTTTTTTATACGGATATGTGTCCTTCGGCCAAGTTTCTTCTATATATTTGAACACATTTATCACTATCTGCTTCTCGCCAGACGAAAGAGAACCTTCCTTTAGGAACGTTTCTTCTTGGGTGATGGAAATGTGAGGGCGGAGCTTGGCCGGGCTAGTACCAGGTTCGGAATCACTCATTTTCGATAAAATTCGAATTTAAAAACAACTAACAATGAATAACAAAAACTAACAATAACTAAAAAACAAAACAAGGAAACAAGATAAATTGAACAAAATCGAGACGTAAGCGCAAATCACGAATGACGAGAGAACTGGCAATGGCAGCTGATTAACTGACTAAACATAATACATGTTACTTCAGTTGTCGCGTTACGTAACAGTTGTACTCTTCAATTTGAGGCCAAGGATGTGCTTCGGTTTGCGCAATGCTGGGCAAACATTCCAGCGACACATCGACAACGTGCTTCGGGGACTACTTGTTTTCCCATTTGTCGATGATATTGTATTAGCTTCAGAAACCCAAGAACAGCACAGAAGAGAGCTAGAAGAAGTATTCAGAAGGCTAAATGACCATGGGTTACAACTAAATGTAGCAAAGTTTTGGCCAAGAAACACTCAACTTTTTGGGCTACACTATAACCACCGAAGGAATTAAGCCAACTGACGAGAAGGTCGAAGCAATTAAATCCTACCCTCGCCCAGAAACAGTCCAGCAATTACGACGATTCCTGGGAATGATCAACTTTTATCGCGAATATATTCCCCACGCCGCGCGCCGCTGAGTATCAAAAAGAACTGAACGCCTACCTCCATGTTTCGAAAAAAAACGACAAGACGAAGATTACGTGGAGCGAGCGAGCAATACAAGCGTTCGAGAAATGCAAGGACGATATAGCCAGCGCCGTATTGTTGTCATACCCATCGTCAACATTGCCATTCGTTATTATGACCGACGCATCAGACACCTGCGCCGGGGCGGTACTTCAACAAAAATACCGAGGCCGTTGGAGACCGCTTGCATTCTTTTCGAAGAAGTTCAACGCTCAAAGGAAATACAGCACGTATGACAGAGAGCCTACAGCCAAAAAAAAAACAAAACGAAAAAAAAAAATTGCAGTTTGAATTTCAAAATTGCAGTAGTTGCACTTGCTCAATTCTTGGCAAAATGGCAAAATGCACTGCCATTCGTTCTTATGACCGACGCATCAGACACCTGCGCCGGGGCGGCAAAAATACCGAGGCCGTTGGAGACCGCTTGCATTCTTTTCGAAGAAGTTCAACGACGCTAGGAAATACAGCACGTATGACAGAGAGCCTACAGCCAAAAAAAAAAACAAATAAAACGAAAAAAAAAATTGCAGTTTGAATTTCAAAATTGCAGTAGTTGCACTTGCTCAATTCTTGGCAAAATGGCAAAATGTATGGCCTGTAAAAAAAATACTGCAATGACTGCGTTGGTGGGCCCATAACTATTGATTATTTGTGTGATAAATGCTTGGGAGACAGCGATTCAGATGGTAATTAACTAGGCTTACTTTATAAGTGTTTTGTTTGGAGTAAATATGTTTTCATTAATTAAAATATATTTAACTTTTCCAGATTGAACGGACTATTCTTGTCAGTATCAGTATTCTGTTTTGTCAAGAGTTGATTGCTGTTAGCAGGAAAGACCACAAAAATGGTAATTGTTGTGGGTATCGACAAAATCTTAACAAAGGAGGATCTACTTCAGTATTATTACTATGAATTGGAGTGGCCATGGAACGAAACACATTTTAATATTACCGAGAAGTGTCACAACTGTGATGAAAATGTAGAAGGGTGTAGACCACGCCATTTTTGCTTACCAATGACCAAAAATTACATTAAAATACTGCTTGAAAATGTAAATTTTTGGTGTTATATTTGTGATTCTGCTATATTTGATCATTATAAAAAAGATGAATGTCCATATTGTTTGCGTGATGGGTGAGGCTACACAATAACATGTAACAAACTACAAAATAAGTTTTTGAGATCTCGTTACTTTTATTTTTTATTAGTCAATCAAAACACTGAATTATTGTAGATTTAACTGTTTTTTAAATAGATCTTAAAGAAGACTGGTGTTATATTTTAAGAACAAACAATTATTGTGCCATTTCGAAGTACCTTATTAGATTTAAATAAGTAATGAGTATGTTATTATTTTTATAGAAACTAAAGTTTTGTTATCGGTTTAATTACTTATATCCTTTTTCAATTACCTAGTTCAAAGGAGGTATTCCATGAAGCACACCCAAACGAAGCACACCTAGACGAAGCACACCTAAAGTATTCCACTTAGCACACCCGTAGGTGGGCTTCAAATAAAAATTTAAAATAATTAATTTCCTATTCCACGAAGCGCACCTACGAATATCACTCGCATAGTGCGGGGACTAAGAAATAAAAATGTCGATAGAAGAAAATATTCATTATTTAAAAGACTAACTTAAATATCTAACATCTTTCAGTTTCATTATAATAATGTGATACAATACTTGTAATTTTCATAATGTTCATTATATAAATCCCATAGATAAGACGTATACATGATGCGCTAATAGTCAACGCGTGCGCCCGCCACTGAATTCCCGAGCCAACCCGAATTTAGCCGAGCGTTTCCGGAACTTGTTTACATGCTTTCTCATTACACTATCGCGACGTCACGGGCTAAGTGTATGCAATAGGGTAGTTAACAAAAAAATCTAATTAGTCCGTCGGATAGATTTCCAAAAAATATTGGACACGTATTTTTTCTTTTTTCTCGTAAACAAAAAATTAAGACGATACAGTGCGTTGAAAACTCGTGTGACGTCACTACTCGCTACAATTTTTACCGGGCCGTTACGTCACAAGCCCCCACTCCTGATCTTTGATGCTTTTGTATCTTCGTCATTTTTTATAGATTTGATAAAGGAAAAAATACGTGTCCAATATTTTTCTATAATCTAACTGACGGACTAAACATAATCATATATTTTTTACTCAGGAAACATCCCTATCGTGCGCCGGTCTTGTTATTGTTATTTCTTCTGTTTTTCGTGCAATTTATTCAAACAAAATAGGTAATGGAGCCGATGGCAGGTCCAAGTAGTAGAAATTTTAACCCATCTATTAATTACGTACTTGGCCGGAAGGGGACACAAGTGTTAGTATATAATAACAAACAATATAGTAAACACAAGATTTATAAAAACGGTAATGCCTTGTGGCGGTGTATTAAAAAAGGGTGTAATGGCTTACTTACATTAAGTAGCATGGAAGAAGTTGTTAAAATAAAGGAACATAAATGTGCCTCAAACGTTTTGGAGACCCAAATTAAGGAAGCAATGCATGAACTCGAGCAGCAAGTAGTTTCCACCATGGAGCCCAGTCCTAAAATCTACAAGCAAAAACTTAATGATACATTGGACCGAGGATTGAATTTAGTCAGTGATATGCCACAATTTAAAAATGTAAACATCAACATAGATCTCTATAGAAAACTATATTTACAATGTTTTTGATATTTGTCCAAGTTTTTATTGTTATTATGAAACAATCTGTGATTTTAAATAGTAAGATTACAAAAATGTCAAATATTGTGTCACATTATTATAATGAAACTGAATGATGTTAGAAATTTAAGTTAGTCTTTTAAATAATAAATATTATCTTCTATCGACATTTTTATTTCTTAGTCCCCGCACTATGCGAGTGATATTCGTAGGTGTGCTTCGTGGAATAGGAAATTAATTATTTTAAATTTTTATTTGAAGCCCACCTACGGGTGTGCTAAGTGGAATGCTTTAGGTGTGCTTCTTCTGGGTGTGCTTCATTTGGGTGTGCTTCGTAGAATACCTCGTTCAAAGTAGCTACTTAGCTAAATTTCGTTAGAACTGCTTAGATGTTTTGGTACTCGTTATTTTGACTATATTTTATTGTGTAAGCGTTTATGTCAAGTTTTTTTGCATAATAAGTTGTTTTTTGAGATCTCGTAACTTTCCTTTTTTATTAGTCAACCAAAATACTGAATTATTGTAAACACTTAACTATTGTTTAATAGATCGTAAAGTAGATTGTTGTGTTATAGATTTTAAGATAAACAATTATTGTGCCATTTCAAAGCCATTTCTACCTTATTAGATTTAAATTAGTATTTTTTTTTAACTTTTTTAATGTAATGAGAATGTTATTATTTTTTTAGAAACTAAAACTTAGTTATCCGTTTAATTACTTATTTATTTCCTTTTTCAATTACGTAGTTCCTTTTTACTGGCTTTGTTAGCAACAATAATGCACGTTTTTGAAAACGTGCATTATTGTTGCTAATTAAGCCAGTTTATAAAACACAATTAATTGGTATTGACTGAATTGACAATTTTTGATTTTATGATGTCATGTGCCTTATCATTATGCTCTGAGCATTTAAAACTTATAAAGACTACTTTAACATTGTAAAACGCTTTTTTATTTACTAAATCGGTGTATCCACAACTTTACTAAGTCACAGGACCGTTATTGGTAGGTCAGGTATACGTGACTGTCCTTCGAAATATTTTAATAGATTTAGATAGTTTTTCTATATTTGTTTAAATAATTGAGTAGTTTTTTTTTATACTTTTTAACTTAGAAGCATTCAAGTTAAGACTGTGCCGACCTAAACCGGCGAACGCTGTTTAGGTAAATTTTTCGCTGTATGCGAGTCACGCACACAGCTGCGCACTCACACGTGCGGGGTTGTTGAAAAATAAAACTTGGTAACTTACAATTTAGTAAAATATAGCATCATGTGGATTGTGAGTAAATATAATTCTAGTAGTGTTTTAGTTTTACCTAAGCTTCATTTTTATTGATTTGGTTTGAAATGTAAACAATTTATGTTTATTTATTATTCAATGAAAAATATATTGCAAAAATTAAAAGAAAGGTATATCAAAATGTATTTTAGGTTTTTATGACGATTTGTACAAAACTTCTTTTGAAACAACTCTTTATAAAGTTTTCAATACATTCTAAGTTTAAAAAATATGCCAAAATTATATACATTATAGATAAATAAGAAAAAAAAAAATAGAACTGTTTTATTGGTATACTATATTGGATCGTATCAAACAGCAAGTGGTGTGACAATAAACACAGTATTTATATTTTCTGAGTTATTATATAATATAAGGGGCATAGATGATACTATTTCAATTGTACTATCAACTAATCATTATTATTTTTTTACGTTTCTCATTAAAATTTGTCAATTTTTCAGTTTCAGTTTTTCGTTTATTTGTCTTTACCCGTGCATTGATTGCTTCTAGGATGTATTCGGGATCTTTGATTTCCATTTGTCTGTCCAATCTTGAGTCGATTATTTCTGGTAGTAAACATTCGAAATAGAACATTTTCAATTGAGTTTCCAACACAGTCCAAAATGCTTTGTCTTCCTCTATTATTTCTATTTTCATATCGACATCCGTCCAAACGGCAAATATGCATATTTTTCTTTGCGTGATACGAATCTGACCTTGTGCTTGGTAATACCAATCGTGGTTTTTATTTAAATATACATTACCTCCTCGATCTATATTCCAGAAAGTAATTTTTTTCACCTTATAAGCATCATCAATATTTTTGCCCCTAGCAGAATATGGACATTTTATTTCTACAATTTTTGTATATCCAACAAGTCAATCTGGGTTTGCTCCTAAAAATGGAAAAACAATTACATAAGTTTATCATATTAAATCAATTTAAAATAAATCCCTAATATTTTCACCGATTGTCAACTGTTCTATAAATAGATCTGAAAGGTCCTATAAAAAGTTAAATTGGAACGTAAACTTATCACATACGTTTGACTGTTCTTCTTTTTGATCATTCGAAGCGATTGATCTAAGATAAAACAAGAAAACACTGTCAATAACATAGATTTGCCGAAACAATTACTATTAATATTGTATTTATATATATATATATTAATATTAAACAACAAACAACTTATTAATCTTTAGTATGGCACTAATAATCGCTTTACATTAAATAACAAAAATCTTGTTCGATTCGAAAGGGTCGCAAATACTAGTGCCTATCGTAAGACGTACGCCGCTCTCAGAACGTTTGTCAGTTCTATTATTGGCGGCCTCAAAGGGACTCGTGGACAATAGATTTGAAAAAATAAATGTAGTTACCTATGGGATTCGTAAATCAGCTAGATTCACGAATCCCATAAATACCTACATTTATTTATTAAGAGACGGATAATTATTAATCTTAAACTAGCAGATGATACGTACCGATTTGGAAGAACATTTTTTTTTTAATTGGTTTCTTTTATTTCTATAATACCTCTCCTTTCGATTTCCCATTTTTCCAAATTATCTAAAACAATATTAATGCTATAAAACTAATGTAAATATACAAAATTTAAACACATTCGATTAACAGAATTGCTTACAAGATAAAATTCATGGAATGATGTAATTAAATTCAAGATATCGAAAATGTCACGTACCTTATTTTTCTATGCAGCAGAATGTGTTTAAAAGATAATTCGCGATCGATGCGCTCGCTCTGTAAAGTGACGTGCGGTCGCTCTGAGCTCTCGGGGACGACTGAATTGTAGGTGGCGGCACAGACACAGTACAAATTTTGTATGGCGAATTCGGAGCGCATTTTGAATAAAAATATATTAAAATCTTCTGGACAATATTATGAAAATATGAGACGCAAATTATTAAGATAACATATTAGAGATTTGCTTGAATTAATATCTACAGAATATTTCTAAAGATAAAGATATGAAATCCCCTAAATGCCAGCACGCTTTTTTGTAGATTTTGCTCAACTTCATATGAGTCCATTAGAAAAACTACACCATATTTCATATTTTTGCTTCGCAAACATTGTACACACATTATCCGTGGTAATAATTATGTAAATTTTGATTGTGTAAATAAACTATTTTCGTTCATATCAACTTAACCGTAACTGTCCTTTTGTCGCTTTTTGCTCGGCGCAGTCTTAAGGTTGGTATGGTAATGCTATGTATATCTATTGGTATGTTTAATTGATATATTCACATATTAAGTATAGCATTTTCGTAACAAGTAACAATCATGACCATTTTTTACCTATTACTCTCGTAATATTCCCTACACAAATGAGTTTGTGTATTAGATTGCTATACAGAACAGCTAATTAATCCATACATACCAAAAAAAAAAACTGAACTAACAATTTAATTTCAAGAGCAGTTTATTATTTAGTAACGGTCATAACCAAAACGTATCTAAGTTACTATTAATTTACATATATTATTTGAAATAAGCGCCTTATGATAAAAAAAAATACATACATAACAAAATCTGTAAAATTTATCATTCAACTAAACTAAGAATTAGCTAAAATATCCAAAACAATATCAGTAAGCTATTTTCAAAGATAGGTAGCAGTTTAAAAAAAAAAGCCCTTTTATGATTTGTTTACCTTTAGTTAACTACCTACAAGAGTGCGCACGGGACGAGTATTATGTTTAAAACTATTTAACATTATTTGAGACTGGTTACCTTAGATTAAAGTTTAAAATTGTATTCCTGAATTACCAAAGTTTAAAATCAATAAGCAGTACAAAGTGTAATTAACAAATTGTTTTTTTTTATACAAATAAAAGTTTATAAAACGCATACTCTTTGGTGGCTCTTCCCAACGTAAGAAAGAAACTTTGTTAGTTTTGTATATTTTCCCTCTTAAATTACAGAATAAGCAATGAAGTTATTATTTATTAAAAAAATATTTTAAAATAATGTAAACTCCTAAACCTGTCCTGTAAATCTACACTGTGAAGTGAGACCCTCCTGCTTATATTATGAATATATAATCTCGATCCCACATGTTATTCGTCGCCATTCCAGTATCAAACCGCTGAACCACGAGAACTTGTTAATGATATGCGAAATTAAAGATTGTGTTGTAATTATGTCGTGGGACTTAAAAGATTTTCAACTTTAATGTCAACAAGATAATGATTATAATAGATTAACAAAATTATATGTAATGCCGGTGTCTCCGACAATGTTAGGTAAGGTTACCTTAACGTTGCGTGTTAAAGATCAAATTCGCGTGTCTGTATTGTTTATAAATTCATATAAATTGACCTTAATTTTACAGGCAGAGGGTCCAAAGGACAATGGCAGCCGCCCATACATTGTTTTAGCTGAGGTGAAATTTTTACGTCTTTAAATGAAAAATATCTTGTTCAACTCAGCTTCACCTTCTGAACTAGTATGTGCAAGAATTTTGGTTCAAGAAGGCCGAGAAAAATAGATATTCAGTCATGAACTTTTGTAGGTTATGTCTATGATAGCTTGGTAGGTAAAGGGCCCCTGAGACGATCAAATACACTTTACAAGTCGTGGTTTCACGTTATATTCAATAGGTATCTAAAAAATAATATATAGTAAAACTGGTCTGAGGCAGCCAGTCGACGAGAGCATTGTTTTAGGTATTGAAGCAATAAGATTTATCTAACATTCTTGCTAAGTTTTCGCACGCTTAGCAAGTATTTATAAAATCCTAGAATGTGTGTAGAAATATCGAGTTGATAAGAACCAATAAAACAAGTTTAATTTTTAAATCTATTTTTGTTCATCCTCTTACAATTATTTCATCCAGAAATTCTGTGGGTGTGGTAATATTTTGCCGATGTCAGGCCCATCCTAAATACCAGACTAGCATCATTACATGAGCGTAACATCCTGCTGTGCGACGACGAACTAAACAATTACAGCAATGTTTACTGATTCCTCTCCGGCCAGGAATATCATTCAGTTAATACACAGGATTTGTGTCGGTTTGCTCTACGAACTTCCATCTGGCGGTATCTAGCAAACAACTAGTTCACTGATAAGTAATCCAAAACAATAAGGGGCAAGATCGGCGGCCAGTATAGAAAAAACTCAATGTCACAGGAAAAGTCTCACGAGTCCTTAAACACACACAGGGGTACATCACAGTCCATAATATGCAGTCTGTACAAATGAAAACTAAAAAAATACGGGAAAAACAATAGAGAGCACTGATTGAATATGGTTGGTATCAACTCAAGTACTCAACCAACAACAATCGTCAGTA
Organism: Hecatera dysodea; assembly: GCA_905332915.2. Lineage (NCBI taxonomy): Eukaryota > Metazoa > Arthropoda > Insecta > Lepidoptera > Noctuidae > Hecatera > Hecatera dysodea. The sequence goes on along the minus strand of HG995290.1, from coordinate 1,486,933 downwards.
ATCAAACTATTTTTTTTTAGATTCGGGATACTAGGCTTTTTGCCAGTCATTAAAAGCAATTTATTTATTTTTTCATCACAGTGTTTTGATCTCCCTGCAAGGAACACTTACACTTAAAAATAAACTATATTGGTACTCCGTTTAATTATTCACTTACTCCGTAATAAAAAAATAAAACTGATTACAATTCAATAATGCTGTACTTACTGTCACTTGGCAGGATAAATATAAAATGGCAACACTACACGGTAATCAATAAGTCAAATAACTTTTCATTTAAAATATCTTTTTTCTCCGGCCTGATCTAGTAAATGTGATACATTGAAAAAATATAGAAAAATAATGGAACTTCCATCGTATATAAGTCACTTTTAGACGCTTAAATTCATGTCAGCTAAAATTTCGCCATTGTTCTTTGTTTGTTTTTAGGGTGGGTCAGATAATGTTGACAACAGACTACGAAAAATCTGGTAGAGAAATTACTATTAAAAAAATCTACGAAAAAAGAACAGGAAGAAACCGTCTGCATTCTTATATCTTAATTCAAGACTCAAACAGTTATAATAATGTAATTCAAATTACATTATTATAACTGGACCGTCATTTTATGCGTTTTTTTTTTCCAGAAAATTATGAGTTTACATACTCAGAAAGGATACAAATTAATATTGATGCTGCCATGGAATCATTTGTTACAAAATGTGTTGCTAAATGTAGACGAATATCTTTAGCGCTAGCAGATCCTCTGCGCGGAATGGCCGTTGGAGGTATTGTGTTGTAGACGGGATGTAATTAATGAGGCCAAATATAAATTCCCGGCCGATAGCATAGAACAAATAATTACCAACGACGAAATAATATCCAATCCCAATGACATCGCTAAAATGTTTAATGATTTTTTTCTTGACATTAATAATAATAACAATAACAAGCAATTCGATGCACTTAATAACTCTTCAAATAAATTGACATATAATTCTAATTCTATTTTCTTGACTCCGACAATTCCTGAAGACATAAAAAAAATAATAGTTTCATTAAAAAATAAAAACAGTTCCGGTTATGATGGAATAAAGACTAATATTGTTAAAGATGTTGCTGATATAATATCAGAACCCCTAAGCTATATAGTCAATTTGTGTATAGAAGAAGGCATATTTCCGGACAAATTAAAAATTTCAATTGTAAAGCCAGTTTTTAAAAAAGGTGACAGAACAAATATGAGCAATTATAGGCCCATAGCGCTATTACCTATCTTTGCCAAAATTTTGGAAAAGGTCATTTACAAGTCTCTACACCTTCTTCGAAAGCCATAACATCTTTTCTCCATCTCAATATGGCTTTAGAAAAAATAAGTCGATTAATTTAGCAATATATAATTTCTTAGGAAATATTATGACAAATTTGGACAAAGGACTACCGGCTGTAGCAATATATATGGACATGTCAAAAGCTTTTGACCGTGTTGACCATAGTATTCTTCTAAGAAAACTATATGCATATGGTGTGAGAGGCAATGCATACAATCTTATAAAATCATATCTATCTAATAGGCAACAGATTACAGAGATAAGGAAAGTAAACATACTTACAAAAACAGAAGAAACTTATGCGTCTGAATCCAGGATGGTAGAACTTGGTGTTCCACAAGGGGGTATCTTGTCCGCCCCTCTCTTCCTTGTGTATATAAACAACATGCCTTCGGTAATAAATCATGACATGACACTATTCGCTGACGATAGCACTAAACTATTCACTAATGACAATACAATTAACTTGGAATCTGACATTAACGAATCTTTAGTATTAGTAAATGACTGGCTTAATTCAAATAAATTAATGATTAATATTGACAAGACTAAAATAATGAATTTTAAAATAAGATCTAGACGTATAGGTAGTTTAAATATCAAGTATCAAGATAAAGACATTGAAGAAACAGAAACAACAAAATTTCTAGGGTTATACGTTGATGACAAAATAAATTGGAAAAAACAAGTCGACTATGTCACTAAAAAATTAAGCAAGTTCTCATACGCCCTTCATAGACTAAGGAAAATTGCAAATCTACCAACACTAATAACGGCATACCATGGTTACGTCAGCTCTAACCTTAGATACGGCTTGATATTTTGGGGCAATAGTGTTGATAAGGAACGTGCGTTCATTGCATAGAAACGGTGTGTCAGGGCAATCTTCAACCTACAGAAAACCGAATCATGTGAACCATATTTTAAAAAAATGAACGTGTTAACATTACCGTGTCTGTACATTTTTGAGGTAGCAGTTTTTGTAAAAAATAATACTGATCTATTTAAATATCGAACACGTATACGGCATCAGGACAAGCTAGACATAGTGCCTAGTAAGACTCATTTCTTGCACAAAAGTATTTTCTGTTCGGCTCCGCGTATATTCAATAATATTCCTAAGCCTATAAGAGCAATTACTGAAATAAAATCATTTAAAAAGAAACTCCATGTACTATTAGTGAACAAATGCTATTACTCTATGAAAGACTTCTTTGCCGACAAATCACTATTAAAATATAATCCGCCTGGGTCATGCCGCGTTTTGTATACATAGTACATGGTGAACAACTCTGAACGTAGGTAGTTTGGCAAACGCGGATTTTGAATTCAGTACATGAGATAACAATGACACGTTCTAGAATCAATTTATCATGTGTATAAATTCAATAAGCAGAGAGCTGCCTACCATTTGCACGATCTTATGAATTTAAATTTTATATCTATTAATAAGCTTAATTATGTAATTTCAATTAATATTTGTATGTCACCTACTGTGGCAGGACACAGAGACACATTATCCTGTATTGTTCCACCCATTTTTACCTGTGTACACAAATAAATGTATTTGATTTGATTTGATTTGATATTGTTTCTCCATTGACCAGAAATAAATGAGCCATCAATTTCTCTATCATAAAATTCTGGTGGAATAGAATGGTTATTTCTTCTTAAGTAATTATATAAATAGACACTTGCTAAGACAACCTTTGTACCTTTTTCTGGCTCTAACAGAATAGGTTTCCTAAGGACTCTGTATACTGAACTTAAAATACCAAAGGCATTTGGCCTAGCACCCTTAATACAAGTTGTCTCGGCAACTTAAACTTCTCCTTGTGTCGTTGTAACATTATGCTGCTCAAATGTTTATGTACATCTTCCAGTATTGCAAATAAATTATTATTATTATTAAAATTATTATCTCTTTATTTATTTCACTAAACATACAATTTTATATTTTTAAATATTTCTTAAACAAAACAAATCTTCAAATACAAAAAACATTTAAAAATACAAAAAGCAGTAGTCCGTCGGTGTCGGGAGCAGGGTCCAAGCTACCGGTGGTTAAGGCTCCAGAGAAAGGAACCTCCTCACAATACGAGCCGTATCGAGGAGTACTGCCTTCTGTATCAGGCCCTTTAACCAGCCGTGTAACGTCAGCTTCGAAAGATTATTAAAATTATTATTATTATTTTCAACGACTCTTCGTGCTCTACTAAGTCGATAATTAAACACTCTTTTCTTGGAACCTGTTTCTGGATTACCTTCAAATGGTTTCATAGTATATTTGTTAAGTATAAAAGCTTTGTCACCCAATACGAAATATGGTATTTTCATTATATACGGTATTTGTAGTATTTGTGCTTTTGGAACTTTCGGTTGACAGTTTTCTCATTTTCGATATAAACTCGTATTTTTAAAAACTCCGCCATCGGAGATACGCCCTTTACTTCCGACATTAACAAACGAGAATTTGTAAGTAGCATTGACCACGGCAAAGAGCACTATACTAGCAAAATTCTTATAATTATCGTAATCCGTACTTATATACATGGATCTTTGAAGAGCAACGTGTTTTCCGTCCATAGCACCTATAACGTGCGGGAAGTTCCATTTCATCTCAAATTCATTAGATACCGCAAGCCATTCTTCTTCCGTAGACGGGGTCTGCAAATAACATAAAATACATTATTTTTACAGAGCGAACCTTTCATTCCGGCAGAGAATACGGCTTTTATTCAGACAACAAATAGACAAATGAGCAAGAAATAGAGCAAGTCTCACAGTTGTCACAGCAATCCGCGCCATCACCACAACAGCCAGGACCATCACAACAACCCGCGCAATCGCCACAACCACCAGGATCATCACAACAATCCGTGCCATCGCCATCACAACCACCGTGAAAGAAAAAACGTTCAGTGAATACGAACGTACAAAATGATTCTCTTGACAGTATGTTGAAGGCAACATTTGGAATTCTTGCGAAAACTTCAAATACTATGAATGATTCATGTACAGTATTTGGCAATCATATCGCACATGAACTTTGTATAGACCAGGATATTATACACAACAACAGTATGAGCAACCCGGATCTAACGTTAGTACTACATCAACCACAACCTCTGGTAGTTTAATGTGTTCTGCAGATTTACACTACCAGAGTAGTATGTAGTAGTATGTACTCAAATACCCGACTTAAATTTTGAAGACAGCTCTATTATATAAAAATGAGGCACTTTTATAAATAATTTGATTAATTAACATTATTTTTATTTACCTTAATTTAATCACTTAGGACTTCTATGATTGCCTCGCACGTTTCTGGGACTATAGTAGATATAGATTGTTTTGACACTTTAAAAAGATATTGAAGACTGGTAAAGGAGTCTCCTGTTGCCAAATATCTAAGGAGCACAAGTATTCAATGCCTTCTGTAGACATGCGTGTAAAATTTGAGACTAAATGGTCGACTGCCAATTGGTTTAATAAGTTGTTACCGTATTGATTACGATTTTGGTATAATTTCTTGATCCGGAGTTTTCGTTTTTGTCTTCTTTTTTTTATTAAATAACTAGACAATATAAAGGCCGCAGCGGCTAAAAACACGTCATTCCATTCCATCTTGACAAGGAGAGAAACTATGCTCAAACTGGCTCACCATGGCTCGTGAGGCCCGCTCGCAGCTTTTCAAATTTGCCTCGGGAGCTTGGTCGATCTGGACGCGGCTAATTGCTGCGCGAAGCAGCTCGGTTAGTGTGAACGTGCCTCTGCCGAGGCAAGCGCGCGCGCTCCCGCGAGCGAGCGACCGAGCGCTCGAGCCAGTGTCGGCTTTTTGATTTGCTCAAAGGCGCCTCAGTCGTTTGCCGCGCGCACTCTCCTCGCTCTCGAATAAAGAAGTGTTTGAAATTAATATCTCTCTATGGTGTAAACACCTGGCTATCGAATGCAAGTGATCCTAATTATACTAATAGAGGACTTAGGGAAGACACCTGGTTAAATATTAGCCGCAAGATGCATGTACCGGTTCCTGTTTTAATTAAATAAGAAAATGGAGTAATTAATGGGATCCTTCCGGCGGGAAAAATCACGAGAAAAGAAAAGTCGTTTAATAGGATCAGGTAATATATATATTTATTAATTGCTTGAACATTTACTACACAGAACTATTTATCTATTATAAAAACTTGTCACTTTTATTTTTTTAGGTCGTGATAACGTTTACAAATCCAGCTGGTTTGCATTATTAATGCCTTTGCATTTATGTCTGATAGGAAAGAGCCAGGTACCATCCAGGATACTATGGAGAATGTTTGTACATATTATAGTTTTTATTGATAGTCATCTTGCCATGAGACAGTTCCATTTGTAATAAAATGTCTTGCTGGGTGGTCACGTATATCTTTACTCCCAACATTTACATATAAAACCTTGTAGTTTTCATCTACTAAGGCAAACAAAACTATACTTGAAAATGATTTATAATTATCCTCAGACATCCTAGTCATTGCCACTGTTTATGGAAGACTTCAAAACAACATGCTTTCCATCCATGGCGGCCACATCATGTGGGAAAATTCCATTTACTTTGGAAATCGTTTGAAATTGCAAGCCACTCTTGTTCTGTATCTGGCACCTAAAACAGATATAAAAAGTATATATTATTTTACAGAATGAAACGGATACTAACGATGAAACAGTAAGCGCAACTTAAGTCAGTCAAGACCTTTCACTTGACAATGACAATATTCAAGTTATGGAAAATCAGCAGCAACGACAAGATGACGCCAACAACACACAATCACAATCTAGAGTTGCAACATAAGACCTTTTTTTTTTTTTTTTTTGGATGGGAAATCATCAAATGACCCCTCCCGCCCTGGGTGGAGCGGTAGGGAGTGTCAGACTTTTACTGACTAAAACCCACCCGTGCTCCTCCATGTGCCCTTTGCGTTCCAGGGCCGCGGTAACTCTTTCGAACAAATTCCGCAACCCTAGCAGGCACCGACCCTATGGGGCCCCGTCTCTGGTGCTGACGGCTCCTTGAGGCGCGCGTGAAGCACAACGCGTCGTCGACTCAGCCTGGTATCGGACGGCGAGCCACCCACGCTCACCGTACCCAGGCATCAGCCACTGTGCAATAGCACAGCGGCCGACTTGTCTCTGGAGGAGGCCACGATGGGACCATTACTGGCACTCCATCTCGGCCCCCTCCCGAGAACCAGGAGTCGCAGCACCCACAGCAGTAGCGGCAGAAGCGGCGACGGAAGCCGCGGCGGCGGCAGAGGCGGCGGCGGCGGCGGACCTCTTGCCCTTGGTCGGGGCGGATGGCGCGCAGGCCCTTCCCCCAGCCCAGTGCTCGGCCGGCTTGCCAGCAGCCGCACATGCACTGCAGTGCGGCGTGGCCTTACACGAGCCGGCCCGATGACCGGGCTGACCACAGCGGAAACAAAGTCCGCTGCGGTCCACCTCGGCAACATAAGACCAGAGATTCAGAAAACGAAGCAAAAGAAGACTTATGAAAGACACAGGCGATTTATCAGACGTAACTCTTTCTGAAGCATTCAGGATTCTCCTGCAGTGCACAGAACCACAGCCGACCCCACCGCCGTGTGACTCAAACTCGGCATTTGGACAATACACAGTCAACGAATTGAGAAAATATGACCCAGTAACTCTGGCGCACGTGAAAAAGATATATGCGGAATAATATTTCAAGCCGACACAGAAGCTTATCAACAATATGGCTATTATACTCAGAACTATGCTAGGTCTATGGATCGTCCTAGCACTCGTGCTTTACTCTATAACAATCCGATGTCCCCATCACCACTAACTCCCCAACCCTCTGTTACCCCAATTCTGATGACTTCTTCAATTCAATCAGAGATTCCACTTCCCTCTTCTCCTCCGAAGACTTCTCAAAATCCATCAGACTTTCCTCCTCCTCCTCTGCCTCCTGCCTCTTAACTATACTAAAACATAATGCGAGTAGCTATTTGAAAATAATTTCACCTTTCTTTCTTTTTATGGTTATTTTAAAGTTTTATTAAAGTGATTGGACTTTTAAATGTTCGATGATGGCATCTCAAACTTCAGGGACAATCTTCGAAATAGATTGTGCGAAAGAAATACTGCAAACTAGTATAAGAATCACCTGTCGCTAAGAACCGCATAGGCTTGCTTCGGCAGACGAAGATTCAAGATTTTTTTAAGTGTTAATTGTAATTAGTAAAGACGAGTTTTACTACAAATTGTCTGTACTTTTTTTTGTTTATTTCCTATCTGTCATTTAAGATATTCATAAATGTAACTTAACTTTTATTCCTAAAGAACTACTTACTTTTGTAAGAACTGGTTACTCACTGTCTAATTTACAAAACTAATATTGACTCTATAATGTACACCATGAGTCTCTGTATCTGTGTGCCCTCTTACTTACCCCATTACTTTTTCGTATTAACTTTTTTTTTTATTGGTGGTGGTGTTTTGCTTAGCACGTATTTCTTTTATTTTGCTTCAGTCTTCCCTGCATGCACGCTCGAAAAAAATATTGGCACTCGTTCCTGCAGAACGTGCACCGTCTGAAACAGGTGATAGCTCCGGCGCCGAAAATGAGCCTCATCCATTCTCTAATCTACCTTCTGTCTTTAGTTCACCTGCACCGTCTATTGCATCTTCGCTAGAGCGCTTGAATATCGCAGACAGCCCTGATGAAAACCCTTCTGAAACAAGTTTTGAACTTAACATCGACTTCCCGACGCTTTTGACTCCAATTATAGAGCAAGTTTTCCCGAACCAGTCGCAGGAACCCAATTTTGCAAGCTTACCTTCTATATCGTCTTTACCCTCGTTGCCAACACCTGTGCATAGAAAAAGAAGATTCAGAGAACTATCAGTTGTGACGAAAAAGAGACCCAAGCAAATTCAAAAGTTTTCCCTCTCGTACAAATGGAAACAGAATAACTTTTTCTATAGAGCCCAGATAGAAGATACTGCAGTAGTTAAAGATCCTCCCGTAGTACGTTCACCTTTTTTTGACGTTTTTCTCTGAAGATGTGATTGCTAATGTTGTACAGGAAACAAACGCATATTCCGTGCTAAAAACAGGCCGCTCTATAAATTTGACAGAAGATGAGTTTCGCGACTTTCTTGCTATCCTAATTTTGATGGGCATTGTGTCGCTACCATCGTATTTAGATTACTGGTCCAAAAAATATCGGTACGACAAAATTGCTAGTGTTATGTCGTTGAAGAGGTATGAAGCCATCCGCCAAAATTTACACTTTGCGGACAATAACTTTGAAAGCTCTGACCGGTATTACAAAGTTCGCTCTTTACTTGAAGGAATACGACAAAACTGTCTGGCTCAGGAGAGTGTTACAGGCGAACACACTTTCAGTATCGATGAAATGATGGTGCCGTATAAAGGACGAAAAGCAGGCAAAAGACGACAGTACATAAAAGACAAACCGGTCAAATGGGGTTTCAAGATGTACGTTCGAGCTGGAACTTCGGGCATGATTTATGACTTTCTGTTAAATAATACAGGCCCTTAGAGTTTCTTTGTACTTTTATAAAAAATAAAGGCTCTTTTACTATTATATTCTTTTACTTTATACTATGCAACTTCTTTCACGTATTCGATTAAGTCCGCTAGGACGGACAAGTCATTTTAACACTTTTTTTACTAAGATTCGATAATGTCCAGTGTGGCGGACATCGCTTTTCTCCATAAGGGTGGGGGGTTCCTTATTTAATTTTTCCGTTTAATTCTAATAACTAAATCTGTGATAGCTATCCCTTGAAATTAATTAACTTTTTAACTATCATTCTTTTGTTAAACTTTCATTTTTCCACCCCTACTACCTCCAACTAATTAAAAAAAAAAAACTCATCCACTGTTATTTAACTGTATGACTGTACACATTCCAGGTGATCAGCAAAAATGATGACCCGAAGTGCCACAATCAAGGAGCTGGAAGCAAAGTTAAGAGCTTCTTTGAAGGAGCTCAAAGAATCTAAAGCACTGAACGAAAAGTTGCTTCAGGAAATTGCTGAAGGCGAGGTTGAAGTGAAAAATGTGGTACCGAAAAACACCTGCCTGAAGAACGAGTTGGCTGAGCTACACACTCAGCACATGGACTTAGCCGACCAACACCGGGAACTTGAATATCATGTGTCAACATTTCAAAAGTGCAGTGACACTTATGAACTGACTTTGACCCGTGTCTCAGATCTTGAACAAGAATTGTGTGAAGCCCATAAGGCACTATCTGTGGCAAAGTCTTTGAAGGATAGTGAACAGTTAAGTAACACCAATAGTTTGTATAATGAGTTGGTAGGCAGCCTCCAGTATAAATCAGTGTGTGAGCCAGCTGTAACTATTGATTTGACAGGTGATGATACCATTCCATTATGTCCCATTGTTCTGAGTCACAACAAATTAAAAAAATATATTAAAATAAAGAAAATAATCAAACGGTCTCGGAGAGCAATGAAAAAACAAATTCTCCATAAATTAAATCTTACTTTGAGAAAGGACCGAGTCAGCCTAACAAGTAGATTGAATACATGTACAGAAGAGCTAGACAGATGTAGGGAGCAATATAATATAGATACTCAGTGCCTCCAAAATGATTTATTGTATAAGGAGTATTTGCTGAAGAATATTTATGAAAAATATGAGACTTCACAACAACAGCTAAGTGAGCGCTTGTTTGAGGCTGGTGAACTACTGGACTTGGTGAAGTACAATGCAGAAAGATACGAGTCTCTGACTAATAATCTCTCAGATAGCTGTGTCAACCAGCCATCGCTCCCCCAGCCATCATCCCCCCAGCTCCAACTTGACATGTCTCCACCTGTGTTCTCTTCCTTTAGAAACCTGTGTCAAAACACAGGAAAATAAAACAATATTTTTTTGTGACGAATTAGGGTCTGGCTTTGGAAAAATACTACATAACTACTTAAGCCATAGTTTTACCAATCATAGTTATCATAATATCAGTTTTAAGCAAATGGTTAAAAGAATTATAGACTCAAATCTTAATGAATATTCTTCAATGGTTCTTTTATTAGGTAATAGTACTGGTAGGTATTACCAGAAAGGACATAGTGGATGGTGTTACCTCCTTATTAAAATTAAACATAGGAAAGCTTATGTTTTATGCTTTTCTCTTGTGGCAGATATGCGCTGAGTTGAGATCGTCTGCATCTACATTTTTACTGGGTATTCAATGTAACTGATCGTTTACTAGTTTTGCACAATTGGCTGATTATAATTAGAGTAGTTACCTACCTAAACTCTTTCATCTCCTTCAAACTGAAATATGTTTTAGCTAATAACTTCAATTTAATGTGCAAACAACGAGCAAAAATATTATTTGTTCAATAAAACAAACCATCCGACTTTCAATTCTGCTTTGTAACAATAGTTAAGTAAGTACATATTTAAGAAAGTATCATGTTCCAAGATTGTTTTGCTAAAATTTTTATATGTTAAATAATAGTTAACTAGTAACACAGTTTAATAGTAACAAATAGTTTTGCACTCTTCATTTGAATGACATTATGCGACTCATATTAGTACATTAATTTAGTTGGTAGTTGTTACAACGAAACACCTCACGTTTTTGGTCAAATGTAGGGAAAAGATTCCATAATAGCAACATTGAAATTTTATAGTGCTCGGTCTCACGTGCGACCACTAGGTGGCTACATCTAGAGGATATTCTGAGATAGGGACCTATTTTGGCTTCACAGAATTTAAAATTAATAATTAGCTTTTGTATCGCGCAGTGTAGGGTTAAATAGCGCCATCGTGCGCGTCGCACGGTTAGCCCGCCGTCGAACGACTATCGCGTATGCTTGAAATTCAGCGCCGCTTGCGGCGGCCCCGCGCTATCTGTCGCTCGAAACAGCTGCCAGTATATTCATTGTCCTCTATGAGTCGCGCACTTACATCAGCGAGCGCCGTCGCTGAACGTTGTTTTATCGTTTATTCCGCGACTCTCGTCAAGTTTTCTTTACCTATTCGAACGTTGTTACCTACTTATGCAAAACGGAACCAATCCACACACATGCTAAAATCGAGATGAGTATACAGAAGTCTTTCACAATGCACCTTCTGTCGTCCCTGTAAAGATCAAATTGATCTGAAAATTTTGACAGAACAAAATATTTCTATGACAAAGTTATCAATCCACATAAAGACAGTTGTTCAATAAGCTAACAAGATCCATGCCATATGCGAACCCTACAGTCTATAAATTCTTCGACATTGTTATTTTTTCATAAAGACTTATCCAACATGGTCTCTTGTAAAATGTATTTTTTATCAATTATGCAGTACCATACGGGTTGGTTCTTGATTGCTCATTAACAATGGCATAATCCTATATTTTAACAAAGACTCACAGTGGTTGGTTTCTTGTTGATATAACTCTATTTACAACATCTAAGAAATCATGTCCTTTGAACACCTTTTCTAAGTTCAATTAAATATTTCCAAGATAAATAAATTTTGTGAGGTATTTTGTCTTGGTATTATGAATATGGCAACTTTTTCTACACTGAATAAGTATTACTGTGACAATGGTAACACTGTGTTATAAAACAGAAACGTTTGGTCACAGAGCATACTATCGTGTGATTAACCTGTTTGTTGTAACCGAAATTAATATACCGTTTCCAACAATGAAGAGAGTGAACGCTAGGATTCAAGCTATGATTTCTAGCTGCCTTAACCATTCAGATGACAAAGAGAATGACAATCAAGGTATGTAATTAATTTTGAGGTTATAAAAGGTTTTTAATGTTTCTTCTTCAATGTGTTGCGTGATTAGTTCAGGTTTTTTTTTGTATCTGTATTGTGGCGTTTGAACGTAGTTTGTTTAACCGCATGTAATTCCTTTTTTTTTCAGATGTTATTGATAATTCTCGACCAAGCAGTCCTATACAGGTTTCTTCAGGTTTTTTTTTTATGTTATTTTAGTATGCTTTGCATTTTGCGTAACTTTTATGCATGCTTTACATTTTTACTGAACTGTTAAGTACTTTTGCCGTATGGCAAAAGGGCCAAACTACATTTTTTGTCAAAAAAAGTTAATATAGAATCTGATTCAGCAAGTACTATGTTTTTGTCTATGGATCAAAGTTTATATCCGATGATATTCAAAGACAACACAGCAGACAAGAGCCTTACTTATAGTTTACGTGTAATACTACTTTTACTTTACAAATGAAAAGCCTAATTTTTAATTAAGTATAAATAAAAAATAAAAAAAGTTTATTGCTTCAACATAAATAACTTATTTTATTAAAGTATATATTTAATAACATTCTAAATAACTCCAAAGGCTTTATTGATTCAATAGGTATGTTTAAATTAGCATTTTTAGTTAACAGCGGATTATTATCCTAGATTTTCTGGGTAAGCGAAGATTTGGTATGGACAATTGTGGTTGATAATCTGCATGGAAAAGCGATTTGCCAAATAGGTAATGGAGCTATATCGAATTCTAATGTGTCTGCTAAATTACTTACCATCTGTTGAGGACAGGGGACTTATCTTTTAGTAATGCAAAAACAGTACGAACACTACTACAAGATTTATTGTCGGTATTCCACAGGATTTAATACTATTACAGTCACTGGTTTCGGACAAGGATGGCTACAGTTTAATCTCTCTATCTAAACATGGTAATAACTTACGGGAACTAGTGCACTCTTTCGAGTCTGGAAGCGAACAGGACGCTACAATAAAAATGTGGGCGGAAGGCACTCGCGTTTACAATCAACTTCCGGTTCTGGAGATTCTAGAACTCAAATTGTCCCTACAGTGCTGCCTTCTCTGGCGAGAGGTTATACTAATATTAGGTATAAAGAGGAAACATCCGCTTGTCAGTTTGTTCGTTCGCAGTGAACAGGCTCCGAAACCACCGTATCGATCTCAAAAACTCTCTCACCACTAGAAAGCCACACCCTCTCCGAGCAACACAGGCCACACTTCATTCCCCGCACCCCCACGGGAACGGAGACTACGCGGGTGGATTACCAAATATGCGCAGGCGAAGTTGCGGGCGAAGTGCTAGTTCAAAATATAACAATGGTTCATTGATAAACAGTCCCTCTCGTGTCGGAAAGCGCAAGCAGTTGGTCGATATGTGCATAAATCGTTCATAGAAAGTGATGTCCTCTAGTAGCTAGTGACCCAAACTGAAAGATGTTTCTAACATACCGCTTCCGCCACACGACACCAGAGGGCGTCACTTGTATATCAGTCACACCATCTGTGCTAAAGCTTCCGAGTGTCCTCTATTTCCCCAGCTGCCTGTTGCAGCACTTGTTTGGTGAAGGAAAATAATGCCATACCTATTTCTATTGGTAATTATGATATTGAGACTGATGAACTCCATTATTTATTGATAGCGATGATTCGATGAGAGATCCTAACTACTGTGCTTATTCAAGTTATGGCTCGAGTGATGATAGCTCGAATGATTAAATTTTGATCAGTGGTACAACACACACACAAATCAACGAAATACCTGTTCGAGTTTTAATCGAACAATAAGCGAAAATGCATAATTGCATCGAACGCAAGTACGCACATTCGTTGGCATGCCAATGTGAGAGATTTCGCGTTCAGATTTCGTTAGAGGCACCGCGCACTCAACCGTTACCATTACTCTAAACCATTAACGTTACCATTGTCTTGTAATAAGGTGTTATATAGTGATTTAACAATATAACTATTTTCCTAAACAATTCGAGACTTTAACTTCTACCATTTAAACCAAATCCTAACAATACGAGAAAGGAGTGCTAGGTTACCATAACGCCAAGCACTACTTTTTACAATATCTAATCAAATAAACGAGATCGCTAGTCATCAACCAGGCCCAGCATTTAAGACTTTACAATACTCAACAGGAATTTGCACACGTTGATGATGAAATGGATTCTATTTTAGAGACTGCTATAATATCTGACAATGTTAATACGAATAATGGTAAGTCATGCACAGGAACTGCTTCTGTTCACGAAACCGAATCATCACTGACTGAAAGACAGCCCATGGGAAGACCAAAAAGAGGTAGAAAGCCAAAATATGGTGACTTAGCGAGAGAAGAAAGGAAAAAACGAAAGTACACAAATTTGTCTTACGTTAACTCTAGGAAAAAGATTGTCACTCCTAAGACATTTATAGATTTTCAATGCAGTTGCCAAAAAACATAAAACTGTAGAAAAGAGATTGTCTCAATTTCAAAAGTTTTATTCTCTAGGATCGTATAATGCGCAAAATATGTTTTTAACTGCTCTAATAAAAGAACAACCTGTAAAGCGACATTACGTTGCAACTAACAATAAAACCAAAGTTTCAAAGAAAAAATCTTACTCCCGCCAATATTTTCTAGATGGTGTGTCAGTCAGTTTGTAGAGACATGTTTGTCAAAGCATTACTGACATCGGCAAAAAGAATAAATACGTCGCTTTGTAAGATGCAATCAGACAATTGCATTAACAGAAAGACGTATTTTAACACAAGGATAGTAACTATCCTTGTGTTAAAGTAAGTCTTTCTGTAAACCCACGCTACACCAGACCAGAGAGTAAATAAACATTTTTCTTTCTTCTTTCTTTCTATGTGAACACAATTATTTGTTTGAAATATTTTCTTTCCTAAGTTTTCTAAAGTTTGTTTCTCAAGTATTGTGTTTATAAAACATGCTTTCAAGTGCTTTTTATATTTTGTTTTTGGTTTAACCCACGTAGCAGTGATATCTTTGACTCCTGTAGTGCGTTTTTGAAGCGGTTTTCGATCCCAATCGTCTTAAATAGGCGACTGCTGACCTACAGACACATAAAAATTGACCTACATATATATATCATATATATGTATAATCAAAAACACCCTTGAGGGGTCAAGGGTGTTTTTGATTTTGACATGCTCGCTCAAATGTTTCGCTGATGGTGGCGTGTGTGTTGGATCATTCGGTTCCCTTCAAAATGGTTGAGCTAAATGGTGCCAATACACGCGTCATGTTCGTGAACGGACGCCGTCGGTTGAGACTGGTCACCTCTTAACTGTCACTGACTTGTTTTAATCTTCTTTGAATTGTTTTTTATAGTTTCCTTTTTTTTCTTTGCATTGTCCTCACATATAGAAGCGTCCAAGGATGTAACCAAGGTTATGTAATACAGAACATAATTTAAAAGAGTGTCCGTGGAGTTTCTTGCACGTTCTTCTCCATAGAGATCTACGCTTTGGAACGTGCAGATAGCTTCACCTCTTTCGACTTGACAATTCAAAAGTGCCTGTAAATGGTTTAATTGAAATAAATGCTTTGAATCTTGAATCTTTGAATCTTTGACACTTACCCCTATTTTCAAAATTTTTCAATCTTCAAAATTTTATATCTCCTAAACCATACATTAGATTTCTTTTCTGTTTGCGGAATCCAGTTCTCGCCAAGATTACCTAGGTTTAACTGCGCTGTGCGCGATTTTAAAACCTTCCAGGTCGCTGAAAACTCGGGTTTTTCGTCAAAAATCGTGGGTTTTTGAGGTTTTTCGACCACAACTGTCACACCCGGTCCCCGTCACAGTTCCCCACTATAGGGGTTATGGATTGTAGATGAAACCTAAAGTTTCCAACCGTGTGAAAGTAAATTTATAAAGGTATATATACATAAATATCTGGAAAGACTAAAATTAAAGACATACCTCAATACACATACAAAGTTTATTCACTATAAAAAGAAGTATCACCTTGCATAGAAATACAGTGAATGAGGCAACCAATCATAAATAATACCTCCCAGACTTACACACTAAGATGTGTAACCCTGTTAGACCCTGTCTCCGTACCAAGGTATAACAGAGGTACACCACATGAGATATTACAAAAACAACGTCTCAGGTCGCTTGTAAGGATTCGCGAGGTGAACGCCTAGATACCACTAGCTCAATCGCAAGGTATTGACCAACCTGGGCTGTGCACGTTAAGAAACCTACTCACTATGGTACAGTATACCCGTGACACAACTTAATACAAAAGGAAGTTATTACTGGTCTTGTTACTTAACACATTAACAAAAGGCCTAACTCTTTGTATGAAAATAAACCCAGTAGACAGGTCTAATGCATCTCCCTCATAATAATTAATAGCAGCTCAATTACTACTCACTTAATGCTCAAGTCTCTCTACTCAATTAGTGAATTGCTCAATTAGCTCAATTAGTGGAACAGAATCCCTCGGCATGGCACCAAGGTTAAAAACCTTGGTACCCACGAACAGACGCGGCCTACGGGAGAAGTCCAGCAGGATTGCTGTTACCTGGAACGCCTGGCGATGTTTCCTCAACGAGGTTTCGGATTGGTAAGGCCTTCCTGTACCATGGACGGCCACACTCTCTCAAATCTCGTCGAGCCAAACCTGAACGATGCACGTTCTCCGGATGGCTTCAGGCATTCATCAATCCCGGACCTCAAATATCCAGGCTAGTAAAACAGCCAGACCTGGAACAAAATCTCCGTAGTCAAATACATGTGCCTTTGGACTTTCAGAATGGGAAACAAATGGAGGACGAAATACTCACAGGGTTCAGCCTTTTAATGCACTTGAAAACCCCTCGGGTTTCGGGTCACCGTTGTAAAAACAAGTGCCTTTATAATATCATTTGTTCGTCTCTCTGTGACCTCTGCGGTCTAAAAGGACCCACCATTTCTCCACTCTGTCATTGAAAAGTCCTTTGCGAGAAGCTTCCATGCCATAGACTAAATACTCTCGATTCCGACATGTTCCTAATTATTTAAATTTATTAAACTTTATGCTTCTATGCAATTTTTGTGTGTTTTAATTAATTTACATCTACTTTTTTGATAATATATATTAAGTTTTAAAAAGACGATCGATATCTAGCGCCATCTGTTGTTTAAACTGTGGGCTCTGTCAAATGTGATTCCATTCGTCCGCCAAAGATGTCGCCGCGAGTCACATTTCTTGTTTTGCAACGTCACACAACCTAAATTTTTTGTTCCAAAAGTAGTGCTGAAAACCTTACAGCTAGCTCGCCCGCGTCGAGACGCGTGTCCCGACACCTCGCACGACCCGCTAGCTCGTATATATCTGTAAAAAACTTCAATTTTATTAAAATCCCTACCTAGGTACATATAGCCCACCCGCCCTTTTTACTATAGGGAAGGTAGACAAGGATTTCGCCAAAAAAAATTCATTTTTTATTTTGCTTTACAGCAGTAAGCCCGGACCAAAAAAATAATTTCTATTGTTTTTCGGCCACTCTACCACCATTTTCTGGGGCAGAGGAGCCTTTAGTTTGTGCATATTAGACTTTAGTTGATAAAACTTGACATTTTGATTCACCCATAGGGTTTACTTACCTTTCATTACCCAATTTGCTGGCCCCCTCTTTACAGGGACCAGTAATCACTTAGAAATCGTTTTTGGTAACAGACCATATTTTACTATACTTTCGACAACTTTCCCCGTTCTATCAGCTGTGCCCTATACACACAAGCCAAGCTACATTAAACATAAACGGAACGTAAATATTGAAGTATGGTTCTCGGAATTCGCACCCCAATAAAAGCGAAGGGGCCGGTGGCCCGCGCCGGCGTACCACAGGAGTCAACATTGTCTGCCCACTCGGGAAGTGAGGGACCCTCTGGAGCACGCGTAGAGCCGAAGGGGATATCCCTGAGGTTGGACAGGGGAGACGCAGTTCGAGGACCTCTAGTGGGAACAGCCGAAACGCCACGGACGTCGGCCGGTACCTCCGGCGCTATCGCTCCCACTACCACCCCCAGCCCGGCGGGCCCGTCTGGACAGGCGCCGGACGCTGCCAGGACATTTATCCGAAGACCAGAGCGGAAAATAAGATCAGTAGATATCATGGAAGCATATATAAAACAGACCGATATCTACGCCGCCACAACAAATGACAAAGGAGGTGATGAAGACGTTCGAAGATATACCATCCAGAGTCAAAGACTACCCTCAGATGAGGAGAGACATTAAAATCTTCCTGGAGACCCAGTCTGATAAGTGCCTGCGGATCCTGTTTGAGCTGAGCAAACGAGTAGAGCCTGGAAACAGCGCCTATAACAGATCCACCTTCAAAAACTCACACCACGCCTACGCCCCTCAAACTGCCGGAGCAGATAATGGAGAGGCTGGAAAAGGTGGAGATGACCATCAAAGCGCGGCTCAACGACCTTAAAGACAAAGTCTCGAAAAGTTTTCGAGACATGACGGACCATTACTCCGATAGCGGTGCCGACATAATCGACAACGTAGTCGGTAAAATCGTCGACGTCAGCGACAAGATCGACCTAGTGACAGAAAAAATAGACCACACGATAGAAGGAGTGAGGGTCGTTGGTCATGCCGCTGCTGTCCTCGAGGACAAAATCGATGGCGTCGTCAGTGAGGTCGCCACCAGAACCGACACAATAAAAAACGTTATAAGGGAAGCAGCCTGCGACCTAAAAATGGAATCGCAATCATACGCCCAGGTCACGGCAGCCAAACCCGGGCATCGACCGGCACTTCACTCGGTGGCGATCACCCTTGAAGGCAGTCAGGAGACTGCTGACGAGGTGCTCGCCAGGGTGAAGAGGGCGGTCGACGCCAGGGGAACCGGCCTAAAAATAAACAAAGTCCGGAAACTAAAAACCAGACGGTTATACTGGGGTGCGACTCGGAAAAGGAGCTTATCAGAGTACGACAGAGGATTGAGAGCCGGGGCGAAGGGCTAGTAGTGGCGCCCATGATAAACAAAAACCCGCTCGTCGTCCTAAAAGACGTCTTTTGGACAGTAAGGACGACGAGATGGTGAAGGCGCTCTACTCCCAGAACGAAATTTTTTTTAGGGATTTAGACCAAGTAGAAAAAGAAATAGTAATTAAATATAAAAAAAGAACTAGAAACCCGAAAACTGCGCACGTTGTCGTCCAGGTCAGACCCAAGGTGTGGCAGAGGATGTCGGAGGCTGGGGCCCTCTACCTTGACCTGCAAAGGGTCAGGGTGGAGGATCAGTCGCCGCTCATCCAATGCACGAAATGCTTGGTATTCGGGCATGGCCGGAAATTTTGTACGGAGAGTGCAGACAGGTGCAGCCACTGCAGAGGACCGCATCTGCGCGACCAATGCGCGGAATTTGTTGCAGGCAACGAACCGCAGTGCTGCAACTGCTTGCACTCGAAGCTTCAGAGGACCGAGCACAATGCTTTCAGCGTGGAGTGCCCGGTCCGCAAGAAATGGGACTATCTGGCCCGGACGACAACGGCGTATGCCTAAATTATCCCCCCCCCCCCCCGTTAGATATACAAAATATATAGTTAATATATATGGAAATATCAGACACCCATCCCGAAAAACCATTAAAACCTGGAAAAAATTTAAAGTAGCATAAGAATTGTCAATAAATATGTTATATCTAAGTATATAAATATATTATTGCCGTAACTTCATGATAAATACATAAAAGCAAAAAATGAAAGGAACCCACACCCCTACCCCCCCTCCCTCTCCTCTTCCCTCTTTCCCTACAATAAGTCCAGAAATGCCAACTAAGAAGGTCTAATATTACCCTATAAAAATTGTCAATGCAAATCATTATTATATACAGCTTATTTTACTAACATAGAATGATAAAGTAATTAGAGAAAAATGTTAAACAAATACATTTGCACACTTAAATACCCTAAATAAAATTAAATAAACATTTGAAATTAAACAAAATAGCAGGAGTTTCACCCGGCCAAGAATACAAAGGACGTATGAAAGAAGACACAATGTGAAGCCTAAAAGTGCGAAGAAGAATAAATGCCAGGATTGAATAAATGAATAAAATAAGAATACTAAATTCTAAAGTTAAGAAGTTATAAATAAGATAGAATAGCGGGAGTTCACCCGGCTAAGAATGAAAGAGATGTATGAAAGAAGATACAGCGTAAAGCTTATAAGTGCGAAGAAGAAAAAAAAATGCGAGAACGAATAAATGAGTAAACTAGAATACTAAGATCCCGTTGTTCCCATGAACGGGGAAAAGCTAAAAAAAAAAAACCACGTAAGTTAGGTTGTGGGCGAAGCCAAAAGGCTTTTTAAAAAGACATGTGTTCAGCTTGAAGAGCAGGTTAAGACTAACTTTATTTTCAGACTAGCTGCTGCCCGCGACTTCGTCCCCGTGGAATCCCCGATTTTAAAACATTCTTTATCGCTGCTCCGCTCCTATTGGCTTAAGCGGGATGATATATAGCCTAAAGCCTTCCTCGATAAATGGTCTATTCAACCCAAAAAGAATTTTTCAATTCGAACCAGTAGTTCCTGAGATTAGCGCGTTCAAACAAACAAACAAACAAACAAACAAACTCTTCAGCTTTATAATATTAGTATAGATTAAATGCTTATATCTAGTGTACAGATAACAAAGAGACAAAGAGACAATAAAATCTTAATGCTTCCTGTTATCGCAAGATACCAGGAAGTTACATGTGATAGCATGGTTATTGCCTAATTACAATGAAGGCTATTGTGTATTAGCCTTGTATGGTTATATAACTCCTCCCCCCTTAAGATGGAGGCGTGCTGAAGGCTGCGACTGAAGCTGGAGTGCATCAGGTTCAGGTTCTTGCAGGACTGAAGTATACGCCGACTTGGGTATCCACCAGAGTTTGTAGACTGCTACTCCTATTCCTGTGGCTAGTACTATTATATATAGGGATACTGAAGGCCAACTAGGTGTGCTTGAGATGATGACTGGATCTGTGACTGAAGACTCTACTTCTTCCGATTGTCGTATAGTTTTCTTCAAGTTGTCTAGTTCGATGTTTTCTAGATTTATCTTGATCGGTAATACTTTTGGTGTTTGGTGTGCACGTGGTAGTGGTACAGTTTCCTTGATGTTGATGTATCTTTGGTGTGTAGTTAGCGTTCTATCCATAACTTGGACCTTGCAGTTATTGTCTGTTGTTATTAGGAAGACTCCTTTGTTGCGTTGGTATTGCACGTCGTTACCGCAGATTGTTTTGATGACTTCTTCTTGCTTCATGATGACTATCCAGCTGTTGTCCTTGATTTGCTGGATGATGTTGTTATTAAACGTTGCAGTTGCATAAGTGCAGTTGTGTGGTTCTTGATACTGGATGAGCTGGGCTATGCAGTCTTCTGAGTGTAATAGTGTGTTCCATTCTAAGTGTTTGCAGATGACTTCATCTTCTGCTATCCTGGTGCATGGCTCGTGGGGATAGGCAAACTCATTATTTCCCAAGATGAGGAGGGGATTATAAGGGATAAGGATTGTGTTGTTGTCATTAGGAATGGAATACAGGTGTAGGAGATTATAAGGTTTTTCTGCAACTATTGGTATGTCTAGTATGAAGTTAATTGTTTCATTTGTGCTGTATGCTTTTACTGTTATAGCTTTTTCCCATAGTTGAATGTTATTTATGTTTGGGGGAAAAGCTAAGTTTCCACTGATTTCGTTTTGGATGATATTGAGTTCTTCGATTAAATATGAAGGGTCGATTATGCTAGGATGCATTTTCTCCAAGTGTGAAAATGTTAGTGCGTTTTCTAGTATATTTAGTCTATCGTAAAGTTGTTGGAGCGCATTTTCAATGCTATTAAAGATGCTAGTGGTTAGGTAGTTGGTTTCGAACTCAGTTTCTTGAGTTGAGTATCTATCTATGGCTTTATATAATTCTATTTGATTATTTTTAATGTTCTTCAAGTTATTTTCGTATTCCTTCATAAAATCTTGCATTATACTAATCGTTTTCTTTTGATTGGCTCTATTGTTATTGAGTGATGATTGTATTGATTTAATCTCATTTTCAAATCTTGTAGCGTCGTTTTGGTCTAAGTTACCTGTAATGGCTTTTACTACTGTGCCTAAGCCATCTATAAGGCCACGTCTATATCTATAACTTGATCTATATCCTATGGTTTCTAAACCTAAATAGCTTAATTTACTTTCTATCGTGTCTATACGGTAATCTATTTGTTTTGTTATAGTTGTCGTATCCATGGAACAATTTTGTTTTAATTTTATTGTATAGTAATTACTGCAGATTTCTAGGAAAATTTCTTTTAGTTTTGTGGTGTTGTAGATGACCGCTAGATGGTATGTATCTACTTGGTATTGGGCTTTAGCTTCTGTTAATACTAGGATTCCATTATGATTATCTATTGGCTGTATGACTGCTGTGGCAGCGGCGAGTTGGAGCACTGCGACGCAGGCGATGGCGTTCCTGAAACATTTTCAGGACGCCTTAGTAAGCGGAGGTGAACTCTAATTGTTTTTGCGTTCACGTGCTTTCCTACTATTTCAGCTATTTGTCCAGGGTGTAATCGAACTATAGTGTATGGACCTAGGTATTTTGGTTCGAGTTTGTTATTCCTTGCTGTTTTTGCTACCTGTTTGTATACAGTGTCACCTATTTTAAATTGTGCTGTTTCTTTATTTTTATTAAAGTTTTCTATTACCTGTTGTTTATCATTTGCTAGTTTATTGTTTATTAATTTTTGTGCACTTTCCATTATTTGTTTGTGTTTAGTTACGTATTCCTGATAAAATTCTTTGGGGCAGTGTAATTCTAAGGGATTTCTGCTATCGGTATGTCCATATAGTAGTTCAAAGGGTGTGAAGCCCGTTGAAGAGTGTATCGTATTGTTGTAGGCTATAATGGCGTACTTCATGAGGTTTGTGGGATCATCCTTGTCTGTAATTCTTTGGATTCTAATAATTTCTGCTAAGGTGGAGTGTAATCTTTCTATTGGCGAATTCGAGTTAGGGTTATATGGTGTCGTGAAATGTATGTGTATGTTATGTAATGCACATATTTCTGTAATAACTTCGTTGTCAAATTTTGAGTCAGAGTCTGTTGTTAATTTCTTAGGTACTCCCATTATAGAAAATAAGCTAAGCAATGCTTCGGCAATGTGTATGCTTGTTGAGGCCGTGAGTGGTATTGCTTGTGCATATTTTGTGAAGTTATCAATTACTGTTAGAAAGGTTATGCCTCCACTACTATATAGGTCCATGAACATGTGTTCCATGGGCTTATGTGGTGTATCTGTTAGAGACAGTGGTAATTTTAGTGGATTTCGTTCGTATTTACTCTTTAGACAGCTGTCACATTTATTTATAAACTTTTGTATTGAGGCTAACATATTAGGCCAATGGTAATTTCTGTGTATGTGTTTATATGTTTCTTGGATGCCTCTATGTATGGTTTTTCCTTCGTGATATTTCCTTATTATATCAGTTTGTTCAGAAATATTTTCTATTAATGTGACTCGATTCATGCATCGAATTAGTTTCGGTCCACGATTGCTAAATATTGTTTTGTAAACTTCGCAGAATATTGGGTAATATTCCTCATGGTGGAAAAAGCAATGAAAAATTCTATCAGGGATTGTATGTTCTTTCAAGAATTGTATTATTTGATCTCTGGTATTATTGATTGGGATCCAAACGTCTTTTATTATTGTTTTGCCTTTGGATCTATCATCAATTCTGTAAGTGTCTCCGGGTGTTTTTCTGATATGAAATTGCTTTGCCTGTCTGTCGATTGCATCGTCTATTTGTGGTATTTTGTCTGTCTCTATTTTTGTTTCATTACTGTCTGCTACTGGGTTTGTCTCTGTTTCTTTTTTACTATTGTCTATCATTTGTGGTGTTAATACTATTTGTTCCGGGTTATCTTGTGATTGATTTGTGATATCGGGTGTGATAGGCATGCCTAGTAGTGTTCGGATGTCTATGTCTGTCAGGTCTACATTATCGTTTGATGTGCTAGGTTGGGGATCTGTACTTACTTCGTTGTGGTGAATTATTTGGACTCTAGAAAGTGCGTCTGCATTTGTATTGCCCTTACCTTTTTTATATTGTACATCGAAATTATATTCTGCTAATCTTAGAGGCCAACGTGTGAGTTTGGAATTTGGGTCTTTGATGGACATAATCCATGTGAGTGGACGATGGTCTGTATAAATGGTGAAGCGCTTGCCATATAGGTAGGGTCTAAAGTATTTGATTGCCCATACAATGCTTAATAATTCTTTTTCTATTGTTGCATATCTTTGTTCTGTCTCTGATAGTGTTCGTGAGGCGTACGCTATCGGTTTGTCTGAACCTATTTGTCCTTGGGATAATACTGCGCCTATTGCTACGTCTGATGCGTCTGTAGTGAGAATAAAAGGTTTTTCGAAGTCCGGGTATTGTAGTATTGGTGCATTGATGAGTACTTCTTTACATTTTTCAAAAGCTTGTGTGTATTCTTGTGACAGTGTTATTTTACTGCCTTTTTTTAAACATTTGGTTAACGGTTTTGTTAATTTTGCAAAATCTTGAATGAATTTTCTGTAATATCCTACTAATCCTAGAAAGGATTTGATTTCCTTTTGTGTTTTTGGTAAAGGGAACTTTTTCACAGCTGCAATTTTGTCTTCATTTGGCTGAAGGCCTTTGTCTGTCAAAGTATGTCCTAAGAATTTGACTTGTTTCTGAAGGAATTCTGATTTATTTAATTGTATTTTTAGGTTGTGTGTTCTAAATCTATCAAATACTTGTTTGCATTTATCCAAGTGTTCCTGTAGAGATGTGGAATATATAATCACATCGTCTAGATACGTGAGTACGTTATCCAAACCTCGTAATACTGAATCCATCAATCTCTGAAAGGTGCTTGGTGCGTTCTTTAGACCGAAGGGCATTCTGAGGAATTCATAATGTCCGCGATCTATAGAGAATGCTGTTTTTTCGATGTCATCTGGGTGCATTTCTACTTGATGATAACCTGAAGCTAAATCTAATGTAGTGAAATATTGGGCACGTCCTAGTTTATCTAAAATATCATCTATGTTAGGTAGAGGGTATTTATCTTCTATGGTCTTATCATTTAATTTCCTATAATCTATAACTAACCTATATTTTTGTTCTCCTGAAGCATCTGTTTTTTTAGGTACTATGTGTACCGGGCACGACCAAGGGGAGTTACTTTCCTGTATAATATTATTTTTTAGAAGTTGATTGATTTGTTTTTTTATTTCTTCTTTTTGTTTTGGTGCCTGTCTATAGTTGCGTACAAAAATGGGTTTATTATCCGTTAATCTTAGTTGATGTTTAATTTCGTGTGTAAACGTTAAAGGTATTTCTTCGCAATGGAAAATGTCTCTATAGTTATAGCACAGTTTTTTAATTTCACGATTTTCCTCTGGATTCATATGACTGGTTCGAAGTCTGTCTAAGTTCTGTTTTTGTAGTTTGTCTATGTTTTTGTTTAATTCTGTGATATCTTTCTCTGATTTATGTTGTGACTTTTTATTTATTGTTTTTAGTCGTTGGAAGTTTAAGTGACAGCTATTTCTGAAATTTACTGTTTTATCTGATGAGTTTATTACTGTCATTAGTGCATTTCCATCTTTTACGGTTACTAATGCCGGTGGGAATATTAATCCGCTTTTTGTTGTTTTTCTTTCGGAAAAATATTCTCCTTCTTCGTAATTGCACAATATGTTTATTACTTGTTCACATTTGGGTTCTATTTTACTATGTGATTTTATATCATCTCTGATTGCTATGCTGGCTTTATCTGTGCGAAGTAACATATTTTTCATGTCTATTTTGCACTTTAGTGGAACTAATAAGTCTAGGCCTAGTAATCCTACAAAATCTGAGTCAAAATCGAATATTAAGAATTTATGTGTTATTTCTTCATTAAATAAACTTTTTGGAAGTTTTATGTATGCTACTTGTTTATGTTTGGAGGTCGCATGAGCTGTTTTTATGAAGTGTGTTTCGTTTTTTATTTTTATGTCAATATTTTTGGAGTTTTTTAAAATTTGTGGGTTTATTAAGGATTGTGAGGCACCTGTGTCTAATAAAAATCTACCACCTAATTCTGAAATGTAAATATACGGTAGTCGGCTATAATTTTGTAAATTATTCATGAAAACTATGTTGTTAGTTGATCCATTAGGTCTGTGAGAAAATTTTCATCTACTGCCTCCTCGGAAACTTCGTTATTTTCATTTTCCGGGGTTGCATCGTTTTCCTCCTCTTCGTTTACCTCGTTCTGGAAATGAACTGGTTTTTTCTGTTGTTCCAGATTATTTTTGTTTTGGACTTTTTTCTGGAAAGGGTTTGGTTTATTGAATTTATTATTGGGGTTTGAATTTTTATAATTATTTGGCTTAGATTGTTCCGTGCGTTTTGCTCGTAATTTAACTTCCTCTTGTTTAGCTACTATGATAGCCTGATCTAGGTTTTGAACATATTTTAATTTAATTAATATTGCTGTTATTGGGTTTAAATTTTCAAGAAATGTTTCGAGAGCCATTTGCTCGTAATAAACCCGTTTTTCAGGATTGGTTGAGATAAGTGTACACATTAGAAGTCTGATTTTATCACCGAACGTATCTATGCTACTGTTATCTCGTTTAGTTTTCATTAGTTCTTGGACAAGTTGAATTTCCGTCCTAAATTCTCCGAATTTTTTTTCTAGAACACCTTTAATGTCCTCCCAGGTTTTTGTGCCTGGGTGCTCTGAGAGCGCTTCGACAGCTTTACCTGTTAGTTTGTTTCTAATCAGGCATGCTATACATTCATCCTCTTTATTGGTTATTAACTGTAATGCATTCTCGACACCTTCGATATAGAATGCTAATGTTCTCCTGTTTCCATCATAACTGGGCAACAGTTTTGAGAACGTAGAATAGTCAGTGGGAATTGACCTTTCTTCTAAGATAGGTTTCTCCTCTGTCGCTTTCTTGTCACAAGCCATGTTTATCTTGGTGATTCGAAAGTGATCAGGTTGAAGAACCAAGCAAAAAGTTTGTATTACTGGGAATACAAATATGTGTATTATTAAAAATACGAATTATCTTGATACTAAGACACCACACAAAAAGTTGCTTAAAGGGTCAGTGTATCAGGATGGGAAAGAAATCTCGGGAATAATCAGATTTTATGCTTACCCCACGAGCATTGCCGATGAGAGGCTGGTGAGTCTTCTGTCTTCAGCTGGTTTACTGCTGGTTGCTGTTGCCTGCTGCTTTGCTGGCTGCCCACGGTAGGTTCTTTCTTCGCGCCACGGATTCTAGGTTTACGGAGTTATCCACTGGAACCGATAGAACGCGACGTACCGACTGCGCCAGTTAGGTTGTGGGCGAAGCCAAAAGGCTTTTTAAAAAGACATGTGTTCAGCTTGAAGAGCAGGTTAAGACTAACTTTATTTTCAGATTAAATGCTTATATCTAGTGTACAGATAACAAAGAGACAATAAAATCTTAATGCTTCCTGTTATCGCAAGATACCAGGAAGTTACATGTGATAGCATGGTTATTGCCTAATTACAATGAAGGCTATTGTGTATTAGCCTTGTATGGTTATATAACTCGTAGCATTGTAAATTTAAACACGCGCCATTTTGTCAAAATTATTCGTACGTATGTAGATCGTTCATTAAGGTAGCTGATGTTTGTTCCGTCCCCCACCCCTGTATGCAGTTCACTTCTCGCCAGTGTACGCCAGTCACTTGAACGAGGTGGTTTGTTGCGCCATGTACCATCAGGCGGCGTTTTGCTCATCGCGCGGGTACCTACGTACTTTTTTTTACTCATGACTTATTTTTTTTTTTCATGACGATGCATATTCCGCATGTATATAGCAAGCAAACCAGCTAAGTATGGTATAAAAGTATATTCTTTGTGTGATTCAAAGAATTTTCATTCAAGTAACTTAGAAATTTAAAACCGAAATTTAGAACCGAACGGTCCACACAAATATGATAATACTGCATCTGCAGTTGTGAAACGTTTATCACAAGATATTTTGAATACAGGCAGAAATATTACGGCTGACAATTTATTTTACATCGATTCCATTGTCCGATGAATTACTAGCTGCACGGACTACTATCGTTGGTACATGTACTTACGAAGAATAAAAGGGAAATTCCACCATTTTTTCTTGAAATCATTCAAAGACCAAAACCTAGTAGTATCTTTGGTGTTCATAAGAGCAAGGTTCTGGTGTTTTACGTACCAAACAAAAAGAATAAAAAAATATTCTTATGATAAGTAAACTTCATAACGACGACCGAATCAATCCAACTACGAGTACTGGAACTAACACAAAACCCGAGACCCGAGAAAGAAGAGTATTCTGTGGCAAGAGTGGCATGTAAATGGCCGCTGAGATTATTATTCACGATCCTAAATATAGCCGGAATCAACAGTCAAATCATTTACAAAGAAAATACAGGTATAATCATCACGCACAGAGACGACTTGAAACAACTAGCTCTTCAACTAACACAGTCACATATCCAAAGAAGAAGCACATTCCAAAATATTTCATATCATCTTCAGCAAGTGATGAAACGTTTTGTACCAGAATCCAGAAGAAGAAAAACAAAGTGGTATCTGCGCGGTTTGCCCAAGACGCAAAAATCGCAAGACCAAAAGAGCTGCATATACTGTCAAAAAATTTTATGTACCGAGCATAGTCGTAAACTGTGGGATATGTGTTAAGTTCGCGTATAAGACGAAGATTAGATATTTATGCTTGGTTTAAAGTTTTTTTTTTCCGTAAGACTGCCTTACAAGACTGGCAAATTAGTTCCCATGATTGATAATTAAAATAAAAAAGATTAATATTGTTAACTTTTTGAATATATATTTTGTAGAATAAATAATGTGTATTTTATTTAATAAAATATTATTCATATTCTTTTGGTAATTCTTGCATTTATTGACATTCATAAATGTGAGCAAAATGCTCTACACGCGAGTGCTGATTTAATTTTTTGAGGCTCGGGTGCTGGCGGGTTAAAGTAAATATCATAAATGTACTTACTATTTATGATATTTATATGTATATGGTTTTCATTTCGTGAAATGACTTCCAGAGATTATTTACTACCAAGTTATGATACGTAAAAAAGTTACAAATGTTCAATTGACAATTTATCGAGAGTTTACAATCTCTCAAGATATTTTATAATCTTATGCATTTTACAATTATCCGGTGACATATAAATTATCCTCCTGAACCACTTTATGTATTGCTGAAAACTGCATTAAAACTCGTTGCATACCTACTCGTAGTTAAAAAGTTTGCGTGTGAGTGATTCCGGGTAACATAAGCTAGTAAAAACTTAAAAAAATAAAAAGGGGGAGCCACGGTTCATAAATAAAAACGAAACTATTTTGTTTTCATGGAAATTAGGACTACGTAGACTATCATCGTCTCAAGTTTTGTTAGTAAAAAGGTATGAAATAAAAAACAAATACACTTCGCGTGAAATAACTTTGCCGCTCTGAGGCTTTCCGAACGACCGCGCTGGTACCATCGGGTAAAAAACGTTTCGCTTACGAAAAACTATTACGAGTGTTTAAAAGATTCATTATATTATCCCAAATTAAAATAAATAATATAATTTATTATTCACCCGATTTCATTTTGATGTACTTAAAAATAGAAGAAGGAGAAAAAAATACGTTTATTTGCGATGAAAATTATTTTTTTTATTTGAAAATTATATGGTTCCTTTATGGGAATATTTGTCATTGATCACTATCACTCGACATTGCTGACTCCTGCTATAAAATATCTTTATTGCCTTTAAAAGTGCTCGTGCTAGGTACAGCTCGCGCCAAACTTTGTGGCCGTCCCGAAACTAGACTCATTGCATTGCGCAGAACACGAAATCAGGTATTAACGGGACGCACAAGGGCTTGGGGGCAGGGCCACACCCCGCGCGCCCGCACCGCTTACCCGCGACTCGCGCTGGCACCGACGCCTTAGTGTGAGTGCTACATCCGTACACGAATCACGCACTTGTTGAGCTCTGAGAGTACTGTCGCGTTCAGAATTCGTTCGATCGTTTCTTTAATTTGTTGTTATAGTTTTTAGTTATTGTTACTTGTTGTTATTGTTACTTGTTGTTATTGTTACTCGTTGTTATTTGTTTATAAACATGCCTACCGGACGTTGTAATGTTTTACGACGCCAGGCTCGTAAAATGGTCTACGATGTTTATAAATTTATGAAGAAAGAAGCTGAAGATGGTCTTAAATACGATTTGAAGGCAGTACATAAACGGACTGCAGACGCTACAGGAGTATCAGAAAGAACTGTATGACGTATTATATCGGTAGCTAATGAACCAAGTTCCGATTTATTAGCAGTTTTTCGTACACCCGGAAAGAAGAGGCAAGGGGTAAAAAAGGTAACCGGAATCGACAATTTTGACCAAGGTGTCATCAAAAGATGTATCCACAATTTTCATTTAACGCAGAAAGAGTTGCCGACAATTGCTCAACTTTTAAAAAAATTAAAAGAAAATATAAATTTTGAAGGATCCGCAACGAGTTTGAGGAGAATTATAAATGAAATGGGATTTAAATGGAAAAAAACTGAAGACAATCGCAAATTATTAATTGAAAATACAAATATTCGCTGTAAGCGAATTGAATATTTGCGTGCAATAACGAAATATCGCGCAGAAGGAAGACCGATAGTTTACACTGACGAATCGTATGTCGATTCATCGCATACCTGCATACATGCTTACGGCAAAAAATATTCCTTGCAGTTCTGACATGCTGAAACCAGAACTGTATAAATTAATTTCTATACATAAAGAAAAATTCAAAAAATTTAATATTGATAAAATTTTAGAAGAACATAATCACACAATATTACGGCTTCCACCTTACCATCCCGACTTGAACCCCATAGAAATGGCTTGGGCATCCATAAAAGGTTACGTGGCGAAAAAAAATGTCACAAATAATATAACTAATATTATGAAATTAGTGGAGGAAAAAGTAAATAGCATGGGTGAACAGGAGTGGACTGCACTATGCGACAAAGTTATTAATATTGAGGCAGAATATAAGAAAGGTGATGTCATCATAGATGACTTAACTGAAAAAATAATAATTCACGTGAGCGATAATGAATCAGATGAAGAAGATTTGGATATTTTTTGGGAAGAGAGTGATTCGGATGCGTAACCATCCACTAGTAAGGGGGATGTTTTTATGGAAGGTGTGGCCCCATTGTGAATATAGTTTTTATTTTTAATTAATGTTTTTTATTTACATTTATCCTATTATTACCTAACCTATATGTTTTACAGATAACACATACATTGTATATTAAATAAAATAAAATAACCTATGAAATAAACACGAACTTTATAATGAACACATAAAAATAAATTGACGTAAAATAAGTATTATAAATGTTAGAAAACGAAAATTGTTTGGTTGATTACGTATTGCCCACGCGACTGTACCATGCGCAAGTTCGGACTCGCGACTATACTCAAGGCGGTCACAAAGTTTGGCGCGGGCTATATCTCTTATCCGAATCCGCCATAATATCGGAGTCGTCACTCTCAGAATCTATTTCAGATTTCGAGCTATCTCCTGTGAATCATCTACGATATGGTCACTAGTTCTGTATTGAACCTCCATTTTTTTTTATTCTAGCACACAAGGCCACCCATTCTTCTTGTCCCATTAGGTTAACTTTCTCTTCGACCAACTCCATTGTCCGGTTAACGTTAAAGTCCACATTTTTTGTGGCAACGTAACCCTTGATAGCCGCCCACGCCATCTCTATAGGGTTTAAGTCTGGGTGATAGGGCGGTAGACGAAGAACGTTGTGGTTGTGCTGTGCAAATATTTCATCTATCATAAAAAAATGTGAGCGCTCTTATTTTGGCATATTATTTGATATAGTTGTGGTTTGAGCATGTGATTATCAAAGGGTATGCCTTTTTCTGACAACCACAACTTCATGTCTTCTTTTTTAAGTTGGATGTGGTGCGGGGTCACGCAATTTATTGTGATATGGTGCATTGTCTATCACGATGACTGAATTAGGACTCAAGTTGGACATGAGTTTAGTTTTCAGGCATTTTTCATAATTCGTAAAATTCATGTCATCGTGATAGTCACCCGACTTTATCCCAGATTTAAACATAAGCAAGCTATTCGGGATAAATCCATCTTCGGACCCCGCGTGGACGACGACAACTCTTTGTCCTTTGGAAATAGGAGCCTTCAACCCTTTTCCAGATTCATCTGACCAGGCTTTGCTCTTCGTATGTGATGAATGCACATATGACTCATATGTGTATACAATAGTTCTTCCTTCATCTCGATTTTTTTTTAAATATTTCGCAGGTATTCTATCCTTTTAAGTCGTAAGTCGTGTTTCTCTATTAATACTTTTCTGTTATTTTCGGTTCTCTTCCATTTAAAACCTAAGTCCTTAATTATTCTGCTTAGGCTACTTGGAGAGCTTTTAAAATTTATATCGCCTTGCAATTTAGTAAGTAGCCTTTTTAGAGTTGGCATTTCCTTTTCCTGTTACATGAAAATTATGAATGCAGCGTTTGATAACGCCTTTATCAAAGTTGTCAATCCCAGTGATTGGCTTTGGCTTTTGCCTTTTTTTCCCCGGAGTAAGGAAATCGGAAATCATGTCTGTTTTTTTACCTTCACTAATAATATTTCGTACGGTCCGTTCCGAAGTGCCGGTTGGCTCAGCAGCTAGGCGTTGTAACTTCGCAACATTATGCACGCTTTCATCCTTCTCTTTCTGCATATAATTCACTACATTATGAATTATTTTTCTCGCCTGACGGCGTAAAACTGTATTCCGTTTCGGCATCTCTTTCAAAAAACTTAAAGTACAGGGTGTCTCACGGCAGAGTTAGGATTTTAAATTTGAATATTTTAAAAACCGTTGCAAGTAAGCGCGGGGTGAGGGGCGCAGTAGCTTCGTCATTCGTGCGGATTCGTTAGTCACGATGTTGCAGTGGTCGGGAGAGCACCGCGCG
The DNA here is from genome assembly GCA_905332915.2 of Hecatera dysodea. Classification (NCBI taxonomy): domain Eukaryota; kingdom Metazoa; phylum Arthropoda; class Insecta; order Lepidoptera; family Noctuidae; genus Hecatera; species Hecatera dysodea. The sequence goes on along the minus strand of HG995290.1, from coordinate 1,453,727 downwards.
TTCGCTATCGAAGCGTTTTTGAAAGGTGGAGAATCGTACGTCGTGGCTCGGAGACAGTTTTGTTCTCACTACAATATCAGACGTTTACGCGATGGACCAAGTGAAAATTTGATTCGTAAATGGATTATCAAGTTTCGAGCTACCGGTTCCGCTATAAATCAACCGCGTCCAGGCTCAAGCAGAACTTCAAGGACGGAAGAAACAATAAACGAAGTTGCAGCTAGCGTTCGACGCAATACACGCTTGTCAATATGCAAAAGAGCGGCGGCTTTAAACGTCACCAAATCAACCGTAGAGCGGATTTTAAAACGTGATTTGAAATTCCATCCCTATAAAATACAGATAGTGCAGGAAATAAATGAAAATGACTACAATTTACGTAAAAGTTTTTGCCAGACAATCATAAAGAGATTTCGCACTTTGAATACTGTGTTTTGGAGTGATGAAGCACATTTCCATTTGAATGGATATGTAAACAAACAAAATTGTCGCCTTTGGTCAGATGTCAATCCCAGACAAAAACATTAAAGACCGCTGCATAGCGCAAAAGTGACAGTGTGGTGTGCTCTTTCGGTCAATGGAATAATCGGGCCGTATTTTTTTGAAAATGCGACGGGTGCTGCGATAACTGTTTCTGGTGAGGCGTATCGGCAAATGATATCCAATTATTTTATACCCCAACTTCGAGAGCATCCAGCCTACAGCTCAAGAACGTGGTTTCACCAGGATGGAGCCACTTGCCACACTGCAAGAGCCACTATGGACCAACTTCGTGAATTGTTTCCTCAGAAATTGATATCCCGCTTTGGTGATATTGCGTGGCCTCCGAGATCGCCCGATTTGACCCCCATGGACTTTTTCCTATGGGGGTACATTAAGAGCAAAGTTTATGTCAATACTCCGAGGAATATCGCTGAGCTAAAACAAAATATCCAACGAGAGATACGACGATTGACAAAAATATGCAAATTGACTTTTATTTCATTACAAAACCCTAACTCTGCCGTGAGACACCCTGTACAACGTCAACCAGTAACAATAACAAGACAAATGCAACAATAACAAATAAAAACAACTTAACTAAACTAACTAAAAACAATAAAAAATAAAAAGCTTAAGTTCCTCCGAGTGATCCATAATTGTGAACAGAGAAGGATTTTTGTGTGTTGAGACAGGACTCTTGTGGGTGAAGTTAGAAGTTGTATCATGTCTTCGGGCAGGTACTGCTGTGTTCCGGGGTGTAAGGAGAGTGGAGGTAGGTGATAGACTTAATAAATATGTGTATATAGTTATTTAACACAACTTTTTGGCAGTGGCTTCGTCCGCATGAAAATCCAGTAGTATGAGTAGATTATGTCACTCAGTGACAGTAGCATTCTACTGGTGAAAGAATTTGTAAAATCAGTCCAGTACCTAGTTTATGAGTTTATTAGTTACAAACAGAAACCCGAATCTCTCCTCTTATAACTTATAACTTCATTTTTTATTTAAGGTATGCATCAAGTACTTCATGGGTTCCCGAATCCTGTATTTGATAGAGAACGTTTCAACACCTGGGTGTATGCAATTGGCTGTCATGACATCTTGGGTTTGAAGAACGAACAAATATTGAACCGCAGAGTGTGTCGTGCGCACTTTGAAGATAAATATTTGTGCCGTAACAACAGAATCAGTAATATTGATGTGCCAACATTGAAAATGCCATGTAAATATACATAATCACTACATATTATAAAATACTATTTGTATATACAGCCAGCTACATTACACACCCTCGGTGCGACGGTGTAACTTATGCATAAATGCAACTTTTGTGAAGCATTGAAGACTCTGACATCATTATAAATATGATGTTTCAAGATTTTGACAGGAGCTTATACTACAATGTCAACTTTTAAGTTACTTTTGAAAACATTTGTGAACACTTAATATTGTAAAAATGATGCTATAAGATTATTTTAAACATTCCAACATCCAATATTTTCATAAACAATAATGTCACACTGGGGGTGCATTAAGTCGATTATCATCAGCTGTGCGAAGCAAAATGGTTGGTGATTAAGAAATACTTTGTAAAATTGTTTGCTGCTCATATTATGATAAAAATCACATGGATAATATATGATAAATATAAGTAATTTAATGTTCTATTCATATTTTTGTTTGTTTTTTCAGCATTATTGACTCTGACTTCATTTGTGAGTACTAACAGACAGCCTTTGCAGCAAATTCAGAACCTACCATCAACATCATCAGGTGAATATAAAGACTACTTGATATAAATTACTTTAATTAATTAGTTATTTTTATGTGGTTAAGGCAGGTGCTTTTACCACGCCACCATATGTGCGGCTATTCATGTGACAGAATTTCAATTATATGACTGGTGAACATATCATGTTGATGCATAGTCAATTGTTTGTAGCTCTATTCATATTTGTTTTCTTTTCCTGTTACTCTTTCTCCATTTACATCAACTATAAGCCGTTTACCTCAACAAATTCTGAGCCTACCATCAATGTCAGGTAATTATATTAACTACATATTTTGCAGTTTCAATTAAATCCCTTAATGAGTTCACACCATTCCGCAAGCTATGGAAAAGCATGTAAAATCAATTAATGAGGTCCTTAAGAAATTAATCACAAGTTATATTACAAACTCGCTTCTGCTAGCGGTTTCACTTCTAGGATAAAAAGTATCTTATGTGCTATTCCAAGATATTGTCGTCTACCCGTGTGCCCAATTTCATCAAAATCTTTTTAGCAGTTTTAGCGTTAAAGAGTAACTAACATCCATATGTCCATCCTCACAAACTTTCACATTTATTCAATTCATTTCTTATTATTTATTGCACACAAAACAAAGCGCAAAGGCATATTTATAATATTAGTAGGATGTCGCTGAGTGATAAACATACAAAAATATAAAAATCTTTCCTCTTCATATTTGTATTAGATTGGCGCAACATACATAAGTTATAAATTCATACAACTATTAATTTCAGATCTCACGGCTACAATGCAAGAAGAAGTTGCTTTACCAAGTATTCCAGAAACTAATATGCAACTCAATCTAGGTAAGTCTGTTATGCAAAGGAAAATAGGGTAGTTGACTAAAAAAAACTAATTAGTCCGTCGGATAGATTTCCAAAAAATATTGGACACGTATTTTTTCTTTTTTCACGTAAACAAAAAATGAAGACGATACATTGCGTTGAAAACTCGTGTGACGTCACTGCTCGCTACAATTTTTAGCGATTAAGTATATCCCAAAAAGTTTGTTTTGAATGAATTTTTAACATGTTTAATTTCTATTTTTACAGGAGGAATAAAAACAGTTAGGAAAACTAAAAACCGAGTATTTCTTACAAATACTGAAAAGAAATTGCACAAAAAACTTGTTGCTGCAAGGATTAAGATAAGCAAAATGAAAAACAGGCTTAAAAAACTGTCTGCCAATGTAAAAGAAGCAAAAAGAATTGCATCCAATCCTGCAGTATTTGATACACTAGAAAATTGTACCAGTACAGGAAAATTATTAATTAGTATGCAATGTCGAGAGGACCACAAAAAGGAAAAGGGGCGTCGTTTCACATTAAAAGAAAAAATTGCTTCCTTATCTATTTTTAAGCAAAGTCCCAAAGGATACAGATTTTTGAGAAAAAAAAATATTTTGCCTGCGCAGCAAACAATTATTAAATTAGTTCAAAATTGTAACATAAAGCCTGGGATAAACAAAAATGTTTTCTCTCAATTGAAAAATAAAGCTGACAACATGAAAACAGAGGAAAAGCTATGTGTTGTTATGTTTGACGAAGTTTCTTTGAAGAACAATCTTACATATAATGAGAGAAAAGATAAAATCACAGGTCTTGTTGACAATGGGCAAGAGAGGAAAAGTGAATTTGCAGATCACGCCCAAGTGTTTATGCTACGTGGTCTAATTTACAATTATAAGCAGGCAGTATCCTACACATTTGCGTCAAGTGCTACTAAGGGACCTGAACTAGCTAGACAAATTAAGGAAGTAATAATAGGCTTGCAAAGATCTGGGTTCATAGTGGTTGCTTCTGTATGTGACCAGGGTACTAATAATAGACAGGCTCTCAACCTGTTAATAAATGAGACTAGGGGAATTTATTTAAGAAAAGGAGAAGAACCAAAAGAAAATATAATTTTAATAAATGGTCAAGAAATTGTACCACTCTATGACCCTCCACATCTTTTCAAAGGAATTAGAAACAACCTCATGAGTAAAAATTTAGAATATACCAAAGATGGCGTAACAAAAACAGCAAAATGGTCGCACTTAAAATTATTACTAAATGAAAACCCTGGCTATAAAGGCGTTAGATTAATTCCAAAATTAACAGAATACCACGTCAACCCTCTAAAAATGAACAAACAAAAAGTTAAATTCGCCTCACAGATATTCAGTCGTACTGTGGCGTCTAATATAGTCCAGGGTCGATAATTTTTAAAACCAATAAAAATAATAGTAGGATAAAACCCATTAGAAAAGGAGGAGAATATTATAAAAATTAAAGGAAAAATAATTTACGGGCGATCTGAGGTCGGGAAGGGGGGTGAGTTTTTAAGGGTAAAAAACGGTTTATCTCGATTTCCGGCAAAACTAAAAGTTCTATGGAAAAAAGTCAAATGGCAAAGTTGTAGGTAATAAAAAGATCTAAAACTTTTGTATTTACACTTTTTTCACATAACCTCAAAATTTATGAGAAAAATTCAAAAAACCAAGTTTTTGGTTTTTTATTTTTATCTCTTACAAAATTATTTTTTCTGTCACGAAATTTGGTGAAAACTTACCTTTTTATGTCCCAAATACGCTGTAATTTATTTGATTAGAAATATTTATTTTTTCGCCTTATTTTGAATTAATATCGAAAAAGCACCCTAATTTTCAATCAAAAATTCACCCGTCAAAATATCAGCTTTTTTCAAAAAGTTGGTATGCTTTCTGTTCGTTGAAATCTCTACTTTCCGATGGTGAAAAAAAAATATATATGTTACTATAGTAAATCTTCTCAGAAAATGCAAAAAATCGAAAAAACTCGAATCGATTTTTTTTTAAATTATTATATACAATTTTTGTCTATTTATTAAAACTTACACTTTAATTACTCGAAAAACGTAAGATTACATGTCACGTTGATAAAAAAAAAAAACTGCAAATCAAAATATACTACTATAATTAACCAAGAAATAAGTTAATAAAATTAATATTTAATAAGACTGAATAAGACGTCTACAATGTTTAGAGAAAGTTTTTAGTAGTTTTGTAAGATTTTATCCCGACCTAAGATCGCCCGTAAATTATTTTTCCTTTCATTTTTATAATATTCTCCTCCTTTTCTAATGGGTTTTATCCTACTATTATTTTATTTCACTTTTTATTATTTTTAAAGGCTTCTACCCTGGTCTAATATGGGATATTTAGCAGGTAATGTTTGTTTTATTTTATAATTAGAATACATAGATCTGGAACATAAATATAGCGACTCTCAGCAGTATTTTCCTGTCTTTATATACATGCAAAGGGTATTGCTCATTAATGGCTTAACGTGGACAAGTTGCTATGCGAAAAGTATATTTACGAAAAAATATAATTAAAACTAAAATGAATATTTTTTTGATTCTCGTTGCAGGAAGTTAAATAAAAAAACAAGTCGTTTAATAAGTATTTAAGCCGATTGAGTTTAAAAAGCGTCGCCATTTTATGGTTGGCGACCGATTCTGTGTGGCCACATTAATAATAATTGTGATTTCAATCGATTATTAAAGATAATAATCGATTGCTAAAACTGAGTAAAAAGTATGTATTTTCTTAAAAATCTGTAATCAAGTTTTTTTTTCAAAAGGTTTTATACTTATGTTCCTTTAATTATAAAACAAACAAAACACTCGTCGTTTTAGGCCATCAAATCATTTTACATCCGATTATAGTATTAGTTTGATCGTTGTCAAATCGATTTTTTTTATTACCTGGCAACACTACTAACTGTCAATAATGACAAATCTAGATAACGAAATGAAAATATTATTTATGAAGTGTATTGTGAATGTTGTTTCAGTTATTTTTGCGAAGTTTTTGGTTTTTGTTATAGTTGTAATGGATTCTGATACCACTTCAATTGACCCGGCTTTACCCTTGGACACTGAATCTGCTCATGACGATGACCCTGGCGCTGTTTTGTTAAACGTGAAACCTTAAAGGTTTACCTTTATCTGGCAATTGCACTTTATTACGAGGAAAAATTCAAAGCAGGCACATAAGCCGAAAATTATATTTCGTAGGTATATTATAATTAATATAATCTGCAAGGCAGAGAAGCAATTACTCAATATTGTTGCAATTGCCTTGTAGGGCGAAGAACGGTGGGTTGCTGTGCTCACGTTATGACCACAATATGGTACTTAATGGTACTTAAGCTGGGCAAGGCATGAAAATAATATTAGGCCGCCTGCCCATTTTTTAGATGATATTTTATTAATTTACCATTCGGATTAAAAATATTAGTTTTATTTTTTCCATTTAAATGACCTTAGGATATGTTACTAACGGATTCAAAATAAGATAATATCATGATTAAAAAGGCAAATGATTTATTTTGGAAAATAAACACTCATAATTGTAACTTTTTCAGCGACAAGTTTTAGCAATAGACATGCTAAATATGAACTATTTTTACACTCTCCTGCAACCTTATTACTATAATTCATTTCTTTTAGGTATAAACTATTAAAAACCCTAGTCATTAAATATTATACTTAATGTTCATGTTAAGCCAAATTGCCCTAACAAACTGAGCAAGCCCTTTAATTAATTATGCTTTTTACTTAATTAAAGAAGACATTTCTCATATTATAAAATTTACTTTCTATTAAAAATGTATCTGAGATTATTGTGCTTTGAAATTACTTCAGGTTATAATTATTTAAATAAATCTCAATTGTTATTATAAACACATCAAAAGTATCTAGGGATCAACATATATTTTTGCAATAACTTTTCTCCTGATTGATATTAATTAAAATTTTCTTTAAGGATTCATCAAATAAAGTGTTTTCGTTTGTCACAGTAACGATAAACCAAGTCACCTTTGCATTAATAAAGAAATTTGCCATTTTCCTAATAAAGGGATTTTTGACATTTGAACCACTAACATTAAAGTTCGAAAAAAAGACTGAAATAACAGTTTTCTTTAAAATTTTATTGGGTAACTTAAACAATTAATAATCCGTGTTTCTACCGCGAACACTAACAACACAAGAACATCGGTTTGGCATACTCAAAATGAGTTCATCCAAATCACGCTGTGGAATGGCCGCCCATGTTCGTTGCAACAACAAAAAAAGGTCTTCTTGCGACTGGATACCCTCCATATTCGGCAGAGCTCTTCTCTGTAGCATATCCCATGCATGCTCAATCGGGTTCAAGTCTGGCGACTGAGCAGGCCAGGGCAGGACATTGATGTTAGCTGCGGCGAGAGTCTGTCTTACAACTCTTGCGGTGTGCGGTCGTGCATTATCATGCATTAACTGAAATAAGGGACCGATTTGCACTTGTAGAGGAACGATGACGTCTGATACAATCGTCTCAGCATAAATTTGAGCGTTGAGGTTGCCTCTGCTCCAAATCAACTCAGTTCTTCCGCCGATCCAAATACCCGCCCATACTATGATGGTTCCACCACTATAAGGATGGACTTCCTGGCAGGATTTTAATCGCTGTTGGCGTCCAGGGGTTCTCCAGTGTCGTATACGTCTTGTATCCGGTCTCATACCAAAACGAGAATCATCAGAAAAGCACACGAAACGCCATTGTTCTTCTGCCCAATTTCTGTGTTCAAGAGCCCATTGATATCGAATCCTACGATTGTGCATTGCTATAGGTGGTACCCGTAGCGGTCTTCGGGAATGAAGGTTCACTTCATGCAAGCGGTTTCTGACTGTTTGGTCGCTAATTAAGTTCCCTGAAGAGTGATGAAGCCTCACGGCTAACATCATGGCGGTTATTGTTGGAGCTCTTCGAGTTAAGATTTGAATGTATCGGTCTTGTCTCCGTGTGGTGCAGCGATACCGTCCTCCATGGCGCTCAGCCAAGGTAAGCGAAGAGCTCTGCCGAATATGGAGGGTATCCAGTCGCAAGAAGACCTTTTTTTGTTGTTGCAACGAACATGGGCGGCCATTCCACAGCGTGATTTGGATGAACTCATTTTGAGTATGCCAAACCGATGTTCTTGTGTTGTTAGTGTTCGCGGTAGAAACACGGATTATTAATTGTTTAAGTTACCCAATAAAATTTTAAAGAAAACTGTTATTTCAGTCTTTTTTTCGAACTTTAATGTTAGTGGTTCAAATGTCAAAAATCCCTTTATTAGGAAAATGGCAAATTTCTTTATTAATGCAAAGGTGACTTGGTTTATCGTTACTGTGACAAACGAAAACACTTTATTTGATGAATCCTTAAAGAAAATTTTAATTAATATCAATCAGGAGGAAAGTTATTGCAAAAATATATGTTGATCCCTAGATACTTTTGATGTGTTTATTAGTAACACATTTTTCTGTATGAACCTTTTCGCGAAATTTAATATCACAAGTATATCGGTCATGTTTCGGAAAATTACTTGATGATTTTCTATTGTTACTTATTTGAAATCACTAAGTAAATTTGCATGCAAAAATGAATACAATTCAAAACTATAGATGATTGACCTGTTTTGTAATTTTTTTCAGATAAAAACATACTTCCCACAGAGTGCAAGGACACTGCTGATCTGCTGCTGTTCATGGACAATATATTCGACTCGGTGAATGGCAGTCAGCAGAAAAATAAGAACGCTAAGCCCTTACTAGGCCCAGCAACGCCGAACTCGGCACATCACAAAATGTGGATTGAGGGTGTACAAATCTTTCAGTCTATGAAATTCCTATCAACGGATGGTAAAAAGCAGTCAATTCCCTCCGTTACTAACTGGGTGTGGACACTGAATGGAATTAAAACTTTATTAAAAAAGCTCCAAAATGATTTTAACGTGTCGTCAGTATGGTTGCGGCATCTGAACCAAGACCCCCTGGAAAATTTCTTTGGAGCAGTGAGAAGCCTAGGGTGCCGAAACACTAATCCGACATGTGATCAGTTTGAGTCGTCGTTCGCTACACTATTATTAAATAATATAAGCAGTGTCCACACCCGCGGAAACTGCGAAAAAGACTTTTGTGATGCATTATACTCTCTCATCATCAACTAAAATGCTAAAGCAACGTCGACCTGCTCATCGTTTGATTTTACAAAATGTTTTGAATTCAATTTTACACCTTTAGAGGTAAAAGAAAGGGACCCCCGCATTATTGCGCCTTTGCAATATATGAGCGGCTATTTTTTGAAAAAAATAAAAACGAAAATTTTCAAAACTTGCACAGATTGTTGCAATGATTTTATGTCCAAAAATGAAATAGAATATATAAAATATAGGGAATACGCAGGTCGACGCTGGCTTTGCACTCCCAGCAAGAAGTTAATAGAGCTGATTTCAAATATACAAGATTTAATCAACGAAATAACAAAAGAAAATATTAAAAAATCTAATTTAAAAGTAATAATCAATACAGCAATAAGTATTTTTGTTAATTTTGAATTTGTAAAATGTGAAATACACAAAAAAAAGTAATTGATTATTTAATTAATATTGTTATTAGGTGTATGATTTTTAATTACTGTAAAAATATTAATAAAATATTAGCTGGGAGAAAAGAGGTTGATGATGATGAGGACAAATTGCAAATAAAAGCAAAAAAGTTGAATGAGTGCTATAAAAAACACAAATAAACTAGATTTTCATCCAATATGTTGTTTTATTTATATTATACCTTTAGTTCTATCATGTAGTGGATAGTGTAATCCATTACATGATAAAAGTAATTTATATGTCACGTAATGTAGGAATGCTGTAAAGAGTCCAACAATATATAGATACACGGTATATATATAATGGAAAAGTTGTCTAACATGGATTACAGATGGCGCTGTAAGTGGTTACCCATTTTGACATCGAAGATTGGTCTCTATTTCTATATATTAAAATGTACTCTGTGGGGGAGGCTGTAGCGTGCCTAGAACGCGCGAATCAGAGTCGCCCCACCGCTCCTAACTCTCGGCAATCTCCGCAGCCGATTCGGCGATCGGCCCGCCTTCGGGGCAGCGGGAGGGGGGACCGCGCGAGCGCCGCGCTGTCGGATGACGTCGAGAGTCCGAGCCGCGAGTCCGAGTAATATACATGTAAGAGCGCGCGTGGCCGCGCGCCGAACCTACTGCGGTCGTAGTTAGGTCGGTTATTTTCTAGTTTGCCTCGGTTGTCCAGTGTAACTAAACGGCCTTATTAACCGACTCTGAGTTTCCAAATTACACACCTTCCTATAGTGCGATAAATATTATAGGCATTTATTCTAAATTTCTAATTATTAAAAAAAAACCCTGTTAAACAGAAAAGTCAAGAAATGATTTAAAATGTAAACTGTTTTATGAAAAAAGAGGCTAAAGATGAAGCGAAAAACTTAAAACAAGTTAAAAAAAAAAGAACGTATATGTAGCTACTGTGCGGCGAATTATAAAAGAACGTAGTGGTGGTCACTTTCTTTCTGTATTTATTTAAAACACCAGGGAAAAACGATCTTGAGTGAAACCTGTCACAGGTATTCATAATTTTCATATAACAGAAAAGAAATTGCAGACTATTGAAAAACTGAGACAAAAATTACTAAGTGATATAAATTTTCAAAAGTCCTAAAGATGTTTTGAGAAGAATTGTTAATAATTTAGGATTCAAATGGAAAAGAAAGGAAAACACTAGACAGATTCTTATAGAAACGTCAAATATCAGATTTAAAAGAATAGAATACCTAAAGCGGATAAGTCAGTATAGACAAGAAGGAAGGCCTATAAAATATGTATGTATACGGACGAATCGTACGTAGATTCTTTGCACTCAACTCGCAGAGCCTGGACTGACGAATTAACTAAAGGACTTAAAAAGCGGATTTCAAAAGTCGAGTTGTTATTGTCCATGCAAGACCCGAGACAGGTTTTATTCCAAATGCATTGCTAACATTTAATGCAGGTATTAAGACGGGTGACTATCACAACAATACGAACTGGAAGAGTTATAAAAATGGTTTCGAATTCAGTTGGTACCCAATCTGTCAAATAATTCCGCCGTGGTAGTAGACAACGCTTCTTTTCACAATAAATAATATGACCCTGCACTTACATCAAACGCCAAAAAATCTGACATGAAAGCCTGGTTGACCGATAAAGCTCTTACCGAGAAAGCTTTAACGAGAACTTGGCGTTTAATCAAATTGTATAACTAAAAAATTTGATTAAATGCCAAAAAGAAAAATATTAAACTTTCAAAATAGACAAAATATTGGCCGAAAATAATCATGATGTTCTTCGTCTGCCTCCATATCAGCCAGATCTCAATTCAATCGAGATGGCATTGGCTGCCATTAGAGGCTACGTATCTAGCAAAAATGTGACTTGGAGCGTCAAAGATGTGACTGATTTAGTCAAAGATAATGTTAGTTTAATGGGTGCTAGCGACCGGGATAAGATGTGCCAAAAAGTAAAAAAACATTGAAGATGATTATAAAAAAGCAATAATGTTAAAATTGATTAAGTCAGGCGTTACTTTGCGGAAATCCATTTTAAATTTGAAAATGAAAATAATATATCTAGTTTTAATTTCCGCGAATATTTGTGGGTTGCAGGTATGCACCTGAACGCCGACCGTTCAGTCGCTACTGAACGGTCGGCGAGTCAACACGTCCCCTGAGGATGCCTCGTGGGGAGTCGAAACACGTGTCAGTATTGGTGTTGGGTTTTGCTTTGCATGTGCATATATTCCTTGCATTTGCCTTGTAATCTTGCATGTGCATAATATAGCGGGCGGGAGGGAGGTGCATACCTGCAACCCACAAATATTCGCGGAAATTAAAACTAGATATATTATTTTCATTTTCAAAGCAATAATGTTGTTGACATTTTGACAGACGAGTTCGTAATTCGGGTTGTCAGTGATGACTCGCATACCGAGAACAGTGATGAAAGTAACAACTTTACTGATGAAGATGACGAAATACCCACTGGTAGTATCAGCTATATTGGTAAAAATGATTTTATGGAAGGTGTTACTCGTATGTCATTGAAATTATATAAGTACATTATTTATTTTAAAATTATAGTAATGACGAGATCTTTAAAATTACTTATCATCACATTGATAATAATTATCGCCAAGTGGTGCAAGTGGAGTCGCGTGGAACCGTTAGTGGCAAGTGATGTAACACTAGTTTTTGCTAATGGCGAATTTTTCACAATTTTCTCGTATTTTCTCGTTAATCTAGTATTTATACAACCTGTATAAATACGTATGTACGTATGTATAATATGTAGCCCCGTCTCTACATCTCCGTTTACCTTTAGATATGCACATTGTTTTTATAATTGATAAAAAATTGGTATCCGAGAACGCATAAGCATAACAGGTACACAGACAAAATTCCTTTCGAAAGTGGGTAAAATATTAGGAATTTACGGGTGTTAAAAATCTTTGAAATTTTCGTTTTTACTACACAAAGAACGCATCATAATTGGGTATTTTACTAGATATAAAAATTATAGTTCTATTTAGTCCGTCCGCTGGATTTTCAAAACATATTGGACACATATTTTTTGCTTTATCAAATCTATAAAAAATGACGAAGATGATGTCACGGCGTATACATCCTGCAGGTGATGTTGCGTCCTATATGGAAACTTTCACCAGTGATGCTGCGTCCGACCGACTTGATGCATCCGGTATACGGACGCAAGATTAACTAGCCCAAATTCATTCCAGAGGCGTCGCTTCATGCGTACAATGCATGGGGAAAAAATAGCATGGAGTCACTAAAATGTTTTTCGGTGTATTTCATAGTTCAGCATTCCGCCGCGCTGATTTTGAAGGGCGTTACTGTGCAGTTATAATTTGCTGCGTATATTTCGCGTTCAATTCACCGATTTTATTGCATTCGATTATTGAAATTAAATAAAATGACATAAATAATTTTATTGAATTGAATATTATGTAAAGTTTTTATCGATTCCCGATCCCCTAGATATTGATCATTTTGCGTCCGATAAATTGTTTAATTCTGTCGAGAGTCGCGTTACTTTAGGGGCCAGTTCGGTGCGCGGGTGGGGGCGGAGGCGGAGCTTCGCGAGTGTGCAGCCGACCGCAGATTGGGATATATCGCCAATTGGGCTACTCGAGAGCGGCGACAAGAACTTCCGATTTTACGACTAGTTACCAATTAGGCTACCTCCAAATTATGATGGTCGACACAAATTTAGAATGATTTCTAAGTATTTTTTAGTCTTTTTCCTAACTTTGTCAAGATTATCGCCAATTTTACTAAATACATTTTTTTGGAATTAACAAATAATTACGGCAAACACGTGTAATATTCTGTATTTGAGTCAGAAGTGAATTGAATAAGTAAAATCAATTTCATAGAATTTCTTTAAATCTCATATCGATATCGAATGTATAAAAAATTTATTGGGCTACTTCAGATCTGAAATCTGGCTAATAGGGATATGTAATACTAAAATGAAAAGAAGTGCAAGAATTTTGGAATTGGCTAAAAGTAAGTACTTAAACTGAATTACAGTTATACTACTATGATATAATTGTTTTAAGCAATGTGAAAATAACATGGCTAAGCTACTGTGTTTCTTAATTTTTTTCAATCGATATACCTAATCGATATACTCGTAAGTAAGTTCTAAAGCCATGTCCGTTTAATTCGAGCTCAGTTTGAATAATAGTGTGCTTGTGTGTTTACGTAAATAATGGTAGTTCTAATTGTGGATACTTTTTTCAAAAACAGTGATTTCAATTTTTATATAAAGTAAAAAAGTATTGGCCTTAGCATTCGACGCATTTTATTTTGCGAAATCATTATATTAATTGTGGCAAGAATTCTAATACAATAGTTGCACATTTTGTTCTACCTATGAAGAATGATGACATAAGAAGACTCAGCCAGTCTTAATTCTTCTATTGCATTGATTGCGAATATGCCATTTACGACCATTATCCCGTAGATGAATGTTGTTTACGAAGAATTCGATCGAGCACTTACTTACTGCCTCTGAACGGATTTTGGTAAAAAAGTTTAAAAGACTTGTCATCTGGGGAAAGCGTGAACGTGGAGATCCAGTTTTATTTAATCAAGAAGTACAAGATGACATAAAATTGTTATTGTTAATCCGAAATAAAATTTTTACTTCTACGACAAATAAATTTTCATTTGGCAATCCAGGTTATCAGAACTCTATATATGGCTACAAGGTACTTGATAAGCACGTTCATTTATCCGGTGCAAGGAACCCCAAAGCGATTTCATCTACTGGGCTCAGAAAACGTTCATCAACAGCCTGTTGCAGTCCACTGCTGGACTTAGATAGAAAACATAAGGCAACATTATCCCAAATATCTAGCATGGCCGAAAATGACATGGAGCAGCTGGCAACTTTCATGGGGCATACTAAATGATATTCATAAAAAATCACATAGATTACCAGATGACGTAGCCCAAACGGCCAAACTATCATAACTCCTAATTCTTATGGAAGATGGAAAAGCAGATCCTTATAAAGGAAAGACGACCTCAATTTAGATTTGAATGAGGAGCTGGATGAAGAGGTACTTGAAATTGATCAGATATTAGATTATGATTATCATCCTACCGTAGGTACCAACTCTGATTGCCTTCAACAGACATGTGGCATAAATGATTTATATCAGGCTGGACTGGATCTGGTTTACAAACTTCTCAGATCTCATCTCACGATGATGAACAAGTAGATTCAAATAACGGAAACAGAGTAGGGGAAGGTTCGTTAAAGTGGCCCAGGCGGGTAAAGTAGACACCTCGTTTTTAAGGATCAACCTACAAGCGCCATCTGTCAACGGCGTGTGGAAATAATTCAATGCCCGACGCCATATTGCTCCAGTATACACGGACACGCTTAGTTCACACGGAAAGGTTTTATTCCAAAAAAAGTGATTTTTGTGGTCTCTGATCTAAGGTGAGTGGTTTAAACATTGTAATTTATTACTGTGTTTAACATAAGTTATAAACGATGTGATATTTTACCGGTTTAGTCGCTGTAATGAAGTGTTTATTTCACGGCAAAGGAGGATAATATAACCTCATTTGACATTGGAGTCGTTTTTTTTTTTCGTCGCGTTCCGTTTCGGGTAAAGTGACCTATCCAGTGGGTAGGTAAAGTGACCTAGTAGGCCACTTTACCCGTCGTTGTGCATTTTTTTCTAGTAAATATAAATAATGTTTAGTATTGTTTTAGGTAATAATATGCCAAGTACGTACAAACGGACGTCGCAGCAACAGACATGGGATCCGGATGCGATGGAAAAAGCTATAAGAGCTGTGCGAAACGAAGAAATGGGCTTCCTCAAGGCTAGCAAAGAATTCAAAGTTCCTCGATCGACGCTCAATAGACGTGTAAAAGGAATAAACAAAGAAGCTATTGAAAATAAAAAAATATTGGGGTCTTGCCGCCCAACTTTTAGTATGGAGCAAGAAGAAGAATTGGTGCATCACATTTTAGAAATGGAAAAGCGATTTTACGGATTAACTTTACAGGATGTACGGAGACTGGCCTATCAGTTGGCTGAACGCAATAATATAGAACACAAGTTTAATAAAGATACTAAAATGGCTGGAAAAGCATGGATTTCTGCTTTTAGAAAACGTCATCCGGAACTGACATTAAGAAGCCCAGAAGCAACCTCTCTTGCTCGAGCACAGGGCTTTAATAAAGTGTCATGAATTTTTTTGACCTACTGGAAGAGGTAAGGTCTAAAACAAACTACCCACCTCATCGTATTTTTAATGTGGATGAGTCTGGTTTTACGACAGTGCAGAGCAAAAGCTCTAAAATATTAGCGCAAAAGGGTAAGAAGCAGGTGGGTGCTATCACCTCAGCAGAGCGGGGTGTATTAACCCTTTAATTCGCAGTGTTAAACCTGAACGACATAGTAAACAAAAAAATATTGTTCGTTTTCTGCTGATATGTTCTTGGTTTTTTTTTTAAATCAATAGTTAGCAAAAACGAAACGTAACTTAAAAAATATAATTGTCAATTCGCGCGAATGTTTTCTCTCTCTTCCTGACAAGATGGCGTCGAGAACACCTGTCACGCACGGATGTAAGGTAAATAATTTTCGATTTCGACCATTTGAATTTAGTTTATGGATACTATGCATGAAAATATTCCTAACAAATATCGCGTTTATTGATTTGTGTAAAAATCATCTCGTTTGAACAACTAATATTCAATTTACGAGCCTGTGAAATGATATGTTGTTTGTGACCAACACTGCGGAGTACTCAGAAAAGTAGTGAGCATTCTGAATGTCGTTCACAATCAACACTGCTCTTTTGCTTACCAAGTACTTCATATATTTATCTCGTTTCTGAACAACACTGAACTTTAACTAATAAGCTATTTTTAATATTTTCGAACTACCTACAATAACTAGCACAGTGCGTAAATGTTTTAAGAACTTTTATTTGGTATCTTTATTTGCAATTGAAATTTCTGTTATGCTTTGGGTGCGGTTTTGCATGTTTTTTTTTTGTTTTTGCTTGCTTCAGATTAAGCCGAAATGGCACCGAACACGTACTATCATGGCACTTGTGCCACCTGAAAATGCACCATCAGATGGTAGTAGTAGCGGCTCAGACGATGAAGTGGTGGGCCAGAATTTACAACAACACGACGATGACGATGATAATATTACATACTGCAGTTCGGAACCAAGATCCTATCCTTCTTCTCTAAATGAGTTAGACATATTTTGTTCTGACAATGAAGACAGGCAAACAGCTCACTTCAACCCAGTTTTATCGGACGAAGAAACTATTCCACTGTCACCTGTCATCAATGAAATGTTTCCGACCGGTCGACCGCAAGAACAACTCCCTTTCATGTTAAATTCGGTTTCATCCATCTTATCGCCTTTGACTAGCTCACCGGCAACCACAACACGTTCAAAGAGAAAGGCAACTACATTACCAAGGCTTCTGACAAAACGAGTGAAGAAGTTTGTTAGAAAACCCATAAACTTCAAGTTCAAAAAAGGCAAATTCCAACACGCAGCAATAGTAGAATTACCACAATATAATCCACCTTTTGATGCAGGCCTGAAAAGCCCTCTTGATTATTTCCAGCATTTTTTCTCAGAAGACATAACGGATCTCATCACAGAAAATACAAATCTTTATTCAGTTCAACATGAAGTTTCGAAAAACATAAACGTTACTAAAAATGACATAAGTGATTTTATTGGCATAACTCTTTTGATGGGTGTGGTCCAAATGCCAGCTTACCGTGACTACTGGAGTAAAGCATTGAGGTTCCCCGAAATTGCTGATATTATGACTCTAAAGAAATATGAAAAATTAAGAAGATTCCTTCACTTCGTAGACAACACTGACACAAATGACGACCGCTATTTCAAAGTGCGACCTGTACTTGAGAGGATTCGTAAAAATTGTTTGCTGCTCGTGCCAGAAGGGCGCTACAGTGTGGATGAAATGATGGTCCCTTACAAGGGAACACGAGCAGGGAGTAGACGCCAGTATTTACCCAAGAAGCCTAAGAAATGGGGATTTAAGATATTTGTGCGAGCAGGAGTCTCCGGATTAATATATGACTTCATCCCATATGGTGGTGAAGATACATTTAGAAACCGACACTTTACTGACTACGAAAATAGCTTAGGTCTAGGAGCTAAAGTTGTCATAGCTCTTTGCAAGACCATACAGGAAAAACCAGCTACTGTGTACTTCGACAACTTTTTTACATCGCTCGAGCTTATCCATCACTTACGCAACGAATATGGCATTTTCAGCTTAGGAACGGTCAGAAGTAACCGACTAAGAGGCTGTCAAGCAATGTTACTCTCTGACAAAGAGCTTGCAAAGAAGGGCAGGGGTGCCAGCCAACAGGTTGTCTGCAATGAGAAGAAGCTTGCTGTGGTCAAGTGGTATGATAATAAAGTAGTCACTTTAGTAAGTTCTTTTGTTGACTCACATCCAAAAGAAAAAATTAAGCGATACTCAAAAGAAACCAAATCGAGGGTTGATGTACATTGTCCACAAATAGTCAAGCAGTATAATGCTCACATGGGTGGTGTTGATTTGGCCGACATGTTGGTGTCATTATATCGCTCTAACTTTAAAACAAAAAGATGGTATATGGCTTTATTTGCTCAAGCACTTGACATTTGCGTCAATAACGCCTGGCTGCTGTATAGGAGGGATTGCCAAAATAACAAGAAACCATTAACTCTCAAAAAATTTCGAATTCAGCTGGTAACAGAACTTTTCCAAAAAAATAGAATTCGGCAGACGGAGTCAAAAGAAAATGAAGCGTCTGTCAAGATCAAGACTCCTGTAGCTCCAAGACCACCAGATTCTGTTCGCTATGATAATATAGGCCACTTACCAACATTTGTGTCTCAAGGCAGGTGCAAGTATTGTAAAAAAGGTTATACCAGTATTTATTGCAATAAGTGTAACCTTAGATTGTGTATGTTGGAAAAAAGAAATTGTTATTACCATTACCATGTTAACGTCTAAATGATGATAACTATGTCAAAGAAAGCTGAATTTGTGTTGTTTTTTTCAATAAACTTTGTTTCTCCACATTTTATTTTTATTTTGATTGAAAGTGTAATTGTCTATTCAAGCCGCAATGTTGGTAGTGTACAACATAATATTCTGCCACTATTTACTAGAATGTTTCGCAATGTTGTATCTGAACAACATATGTTTTCTCAAAAAGTATTTAAGTTAGATTTTTTCAAACAATTTTATAGAGCTATTTTAACAATAAATAGACTCCCCAAAAAGAAAAAAGAAAAAAATTGCAATCTTTTTTCACCTGCGAACTAAAGGGTTAAGCACCGTTGTAATTTGTATGGCGGCTGGTGGAAACTTTATTCCCCCGTTTATTATTTTTCCCCGAAAAAGAATGAAGGTGGAACTTCAAGATGGGGCACCACCAGGCACAGGATTTGCTTGTCATTCGTCAGGGTGGATGCAATTGGACATTTTTACAGATTGGTTTAAACATTTCCTCAAATTCGCCAAGCCGACTGAAGATGATCCAGCTCTCCTGATTCTTGATGGACATAATACACACACCAAAAATTTGGATTTTATTGAATTGGCAAGAATAAATCACACCACAGTCTTATGTTTGCCGCCACACTGCAGTCACAGGCTTCAACCACTGGATGTGTCTTTCATGGGGCCTGTGAACAAGTATTACATCCGTGCAGTTGAGAAGTATCTCAAACTCAAAACTCAAACTCAAAGCATTTATTTCAATTAAACCCTTTACAGGCACTTTTGAATTGTCAAGTCGAAAGAGGTGAAGCTATCTGCACGTTCCAAAGCGTAGATCTCTATGGAGAAGAACGTGCAAGAAACTCCACGGACACTCTTTTAAATCATGTTCTGTATTACATTACGTTTTAATACATCCTTTGGTGCTTCTATATGTGAGGACAATGCAAAGAAAAAAAAGGAAACCACAAAACAATTCAAAGTATAAAGATTAAAACAAATCAGTGGCAGTTAAGAGGTGACCAGTCTCAACCGACGGCGCCCGTTCACGAACATGACGCGTGTATCGGCACCGTTTAGCTCAACCATTTTGAAGGGAACCGAACGATCCAACACACACGCCACCATCAGCGAGACATTTGAGCGAGCATGACATGCTCTCAACTGCCATTTTAGTTCAAGTCACAAAGTAAACTATAAGGTATCACATGTAAATGGCTCCATGGTACTCACATTTACAATATTTGAAAATAAAATGCTTCTACAGTATACAAAACTACGGTTTACATTAAACCAAGCAAATACAAGTAAAAAAAACAGATAAATTATTTATTCTCAAAATAATATAATAAAAAAAAGAAAAATAAATAAATGAGACAAAAAAAGGGCGAGCATCTCTTCCAAATATATAATCCTAACTTGTTAACCCAAGTGGTTGAGGCTGTGGAGCAGGACCAGCATTTAGCCAAGCATTTTTATCAAGGATATAATCTTCCAGTTTATAATATGCTTGCCTACATAGTGTGCGTTTTATGCATGTTTTAAATTTTCTCTCATTCAATTGAAGAATATCGACTGGTATTTTGTTATAAAATTTTATGCAATACCCCATAAAAGAAGTGTGTACTTTAGCCAATCTAAACCTAGGTTGATCTAATTTGTTTTTATTTCTGGTATTAAAATTATGCCTGTCGCTGATCTTATTAAACATATGAAGATTTTTCCGAACATACATAATGTTTTCATATATGTATTGACAAGGTACCGTCATGATGTTAATTTCCTTAAACAGTTCCCTTAGAGAATCGCGCTGGCGGAGATTGTAAATGGCTCTTATTGCTCTTTTCTGCAGAATAAAAATAGACTCTATGTCTGCAGCCCGTCCCCATAGCAAAATACCGTAAGACATGATACTATGAAAGTAACTAAAATAGACTAGTCTCGCGGTATCTACATTAGTAAGTTGACGGATTTTTCTGACAGCATATGCTGCTGAACTTAGCCGTCCTGCAAGTGATGCTAAATGAGGACCCCATTGTAGCCTTGAGTCGAGCGTTATCCCCAGGAAAACTGTGCTTTCGACGAATTCTAGTTTCTCTTTATTCAATACTATTTCCTCAATACTACTTTTAACATTCGGTAAAACAAATCTAATACATTTAGTTTTTTTCTCATTTAATACTAAATTATTAGCAGTAAACCAATTTTGGACCTGCTGAAGGGAGTCATTCACTTCGTCAAGATTTGCGGAACGTCTATTTATCTTAAAAATTAAGGACGTATCATCAGCAAATAACACCATTTGTGATTGTTTTTTCAAAAGATAGGGTAGATCATTAATGTACACTAAAAAGAGGAAAGGACCCAGTATTGAGCCTTGTGGTACCCCCATTTTGACTCCTAAACCACATGAATTTACACCGTTTATTTGAACTTGCTGCTGTCTGTCATTTAAATAAGACTTTACTAAACTGAGTGCAAGTTTACAAAGTCCGTAATGTTCTAGTTTTAAGAGCAAGGTTTCGTGATTAACACAATCAAATGCCTTGGAGAGGTCACAAAAGATTCCTATGGCATCTTGGGCCTCTTCCCACGCTGCAAATATATGTTTTAGTAAGGTGACACCAGCGTCAGTCGTACAACGTCCTCTGGTGAAACCATACTGTTGATCGTGTAAGATTTTATTGGTGTTGAAATGAATGAGCATCTGATTGAGCATCACCTTTTCGAAGACCTTGCTGAAAACCGGCAACACGGATACAGGTCTATAATTATTGGTGTCTTTACTATCGCCGGACTTAAAAAGTGGTATAACCTTACTGTATTTCATTATATCCGGAAAGACACCTTGGTCCACACATAAATTAAATATTAAAGCCAAGTATGGTGCTGTGGTTTCAATTATGGATGTGCACACTTTGACGGACATACCCCATAGGTCTTCAGTCAATTTGATTTTAATTTGCCGGAAGGCCTTTATAACTGTCATAGGGTTGATATGTTTGAATTGCAATTCAACCGGGCAGTCTGGAACGTTTGCTCTTAATAAATTAATTGAGACCTCGGGTGACGAGTCTAAAGCTTCAGTAGTCTTACATGGTATGTTAGTAAAGAAATTCACAAATTCTTGAGCTACTTCAAAATTTGAGCTTATGGCACCATGTGAAGTCTCCAATAAAAAATCAGTGTTCCGTACTTTATTTCTATTAGTTTCATTATTGATAACTTTCCAAACTGTCTTTATTTTATTATCAGCCCATTTAATCTTGTTGCTAATGTACAGGGCTTTAGCTACCTTGCAAGTGTTTCTAAAAACTTTTGAATATTTGTTTACGTACTTATTAAATGATTCAGTGTTAATGAAAGGCTTAAGGCCATATAGTTCATATAGTCTTTCCCTGCTTATCCTAATACCTTTAGTCGCCCAGTCACTGAAAATAAACTTAGGGAAAGTGTCTTTTGACTTCTTTTCAAATGTTGTATTGAATTCTTTTAATACCACTGAAAAGAAATTATCGTAAAATTTATTTGCATCTTTAATGTCATGGCCTAGATCATTTAACTTATTTTGTAAACTACAATTGAATTTCTCTAATTTGCCAGTTGTAATTGGCCTATATTGTATTTGAATTTTTTGTAAGACAGCTTTAAACTCAAACGTTACCAATTGTCCACTATGGTCAGACGGTAGATAATTAACTATGGCTTTATCTAGATAATCACAATCGCAGAATACATTATCGATACAAGTTGATGAAGTTGGTGTTATCCTAGTTGGTTCTGCAAAAACATTAGATAAATTGAATGATTTAAAAAGGTTTAAAAATCTACTGCTTACTGAATTATTTTCTAAAATATTTACATTAAAATCTCCACAAATAATCGTAGATTTTCTACCTGCTGCAAGTTTCGCAAGGATGTCTTCCATTGTTGATCTCTTCTTCTTCAGATATCTTCGCAATAACCCAGGAAGAGCAATAACTGTATTCCAATTCAGCAAACTCTTTGGCGAAGCCTACAGTGAGGCAGCCCAACAGTCTATTGCAGTCAATGGTTTTCGAAAATGTGGAATAGAGCCAATAGACCGCCACGTCTTCAAAGACCATGACTTTTTGGCTGCAGATACAACAGATGTGGCACATGCTGAACCAGTAACACAACAAAATGAGGCCAACAAAGAGAATGAGACACCTGAAAGAGAAGAGTCTCCATCAGTTCTACAGGATGCCCTGGAGGAAATACTAGCAATGACACCACCATTGTTGGATTCGCAAGCAGGCACATTAATGTCGCCAATGGTTGATCCACAACCAAGCACAATAACGTCGCCAATGTTATATTCACAACCAAGCACAATAATGTCGCCAATGTTAGATGCACAACCAAACACAATATCGTCGCCAATGTTAGATCCACAACCAAGCACATCATTCGCAGTAACGCCTAGAGACTTGTTTCCGATTCCCAAGGCATTACCTAAAACAAAAAAAATAAACAGAAAGAGGGGTCGTACAGCAATTTTAACTAGCAGTCCATATAAACAAGAATTACAAGAAGAAAAAACACTACAAGAACAAAAGAAGGCACCAAAGAGAGTTTCTAAACTTACTATTGTTCCAAAGAAAAGTGCAAAAAAATCTAAAACTAAAATTAAGAAATGCACTAAAACTGATGATGATATGGATGATGACCCTGATTGTTTTTACTGCGGGGAAGTTTGGTCTAAGTCAAAACATGATGATGGCTGGATACAGTGTTCTATTTGTAAACGATGGGCCCATGAAGCCTGCTCGGGCTCTGATGACGAAGATAATGACTTTCTTTGCGAATTTTGTGCTTAAGATTAATTTGTGTGGATGATTAATTACTTATCAATAAAAAATAATGAATAATTAAGAAACTTTGAGTTCCTTTATCATATTTAATTATTTCATGTGTTCAATTTAAATAAAACTTTTATTAATATAACAAAATATATATTTTATTGAGACTGTGCCACTTTACCCGCTTCGTGGATTTATGTAGGCCACATTACCCAACTTGGGAAGGTAAAGTGGTCAATTTCCCATTTTGAATTAAAGTTAAAAATATTGTTGAATAACTGTTTATAAGTGAAAATAACAATCTGATGTCAAAACTACATTAGTTTATGAGAACAAACTGATAAAGTAACATGAAACATGTTAATATTATATCTAATTGGTAGTCATTCAAAGCTTAGGGTGGCCACTTTGCCCGACCTTCCCCTACGAAAAGGAAAAAAAAGACTTTGGTACCTTGGACAAAAGAACAAAAAGATGTAGTAACGAAATTCTTCAAACATTACATGAAGAATCACCAACCGCCTAAAAGAAATGAATGTGAAAGCCTAACAGAAAAACATGGACATTTGCTTAATAATAAAGACTAGCTAAAAGTAAAAAGAATACGTATATTGAAATAAAAAAAAGTTTTTGTTTAAAATACGTATTCTACATCTAAAAAATAAAAGAAATTAAAGTTGTCATATCTTATAAATGTTACTTATTATAGTCAGAATTTTAATTCGATTCCAGATTTGACATTCGCTACTGTCATTTTTGTGAAATAATGATACCACATAAATATAATAGTGTAGTGATGAACACAAAAATCGATAAACAATCAGTGTGTGTGCCATCAGTGTGCCAATTAAAGACTAAATTATTTAAATAAATACATAATTATTCATAATAATTATTTATTAATTAGTAATCGCTGCTCTATTTTATAAAAAGTTAATATTTTTGTTTTTATATTAAAAACAAAACTTATAATAAAAGAGCCTAGATAGTTTTCAGTATTGGCAACCCGTGCGCGCTCGTGCAGCTATCGCCATTTTGTTTATCGTGTCATTCGGCTTCATTCTCCCAGTCTGACTGCACGAATATCTTATTTAATTGCGAATCGATATTTTGTTGGGTTTTTGTTAAAGTGTTGTTACGTTGTGTTTGTTGTTACGTTTATTGTTTTTTGTGAACTTTGAGTGAATCTATTTGTTTTGGTTTTCCATCAAAATGGATCCTCAGCCAAGTACATCACAAAAAGACGTGGATGTTTTCTTGTCCCCAAGAAAAAAACGTCCACGAAAAGCTTTCACTGTTACTGAAAAAGTAATTATCCGCAACGCCTACAAATACCGATACCGATAATAGGGCTGCGTTAACCCAAGATGAAACTTGGGTTAACGCAGGTAAGGCTAATAATTTGTTCGAAAGAGTTACCGCGGCCCTGGAACGTAAAGGACACATGGGTGGGCACGGGTGGGTTTTAGTCAGTAAAAGTCTGACACTCCCTACCGCTCCACCCAGGGCGGGAGGGGTCATTTGACGATTTCCCATCCAAAAAAAAAAGGCTAACATTTATACACAAAATGAAATTATATACATTTTACATTAAATTTAATAGTAATATTGAATGTTCATGAACTATATTTATTTTAAGGTCATACTGTAAAAAAACTTGGGTGGACAAGAAAGTCACATCATCTCGACAAGCGTTTTTGGAGGGACTGACCACTGGATTAAAAAATCCATCTGGAAAAGGCAAACGTCTCATAATTAGCCATATAGGTAGTGAAGAAGGGCTCATGATTTTTGAAGCAAAGAAAAATTGTGAAGATTACTGTGATGAGATGAATGCAGTTTGTTTTGAGGAGTGGTTCGCTGGAGTCTTACCAAAATTAAGACCAAACTCAATTGTGGTGATGGATAATGCACCTTACCACTCCCGAAAATTGGAAACGGCACCAAAAATGAGCTGGAAAAAAGCTGCCATTCAAGATTGGCTTTTAAATAAAAATATTCATTACGAACCAGATATGGATAAATCTACGCTTTTAGAACTGATTCCACATAACGAGTCTTTTAATAAGTACGCTGTAGACGAAATGGCAGCACAACATGGGATCACGGTTTTAAGACTGCCCCCTTACCATTGCGAGCTAAACCCTATCGAATTGATATGGGCGCAGGTAAAGGGGGTATGTAGCTCAAAACAATAAAACTTTCAAATTAACAGACGTGAGAAATTTATTTCAGGAAGGCATTCAAAAAATTACGGCTACCGAATGGTCTAAATGCGTATCCCATGTTGTCAAAGAAGAGGAAAAAATGAGTAGGCTAGATAGTTAATTGACAATATCACAGACACATTTATAATAAATTTTACAGAACGTGACAGCGATAGCGATAGCGATGACAGCGACAATATATAAAATAAATTATTACCATAATACATCTATCTGTTTTATTTGTCATGTTCCTTCATGATCACATTTTTTTATTTATTTCACACACAATTCATAAAAGAAAAGTCTCAGATCGTTAATTAATCGTCAAAACTAAATTATCGGTTCAGAAATATTTAATTTCCTGATATACTTAGTTTACGTGAGTAAAATAATTATAAACGAGAAGAATCGATCCGGAAATATTCCATTTCCATATCGAATAATTTCGCAACGTCACTATTTAGTACTTGTCATAACGTTGCAACACTGAAATTGTCAAATCTGAAATCGAATTAAAATTCCGAGTATAGTTACTTACAGTTGTCGTCAAATAAGCAAAAGTTTGTGAAGGTGGCTGTAGGTGGGGTTTTCACGCGGTTTTCACATAATTTGCGCGCGATTTAACTACTAGACCGATACGGGGTTTTTCCAAGTTAAAAAGTATCCTATGTCCTTTCTCCCTGACTAGACAATCTCTGTGCCAAATTTCATCAAAATCGGTTCAGTAGTTTAGACGTGAAAGACAGACAGATTTTACTTTCGCATTTATAATATTAGTATGGTTTCATCTAGAGTCAGTATAAGCGATAATGTAGGTGGACTTTTGTTGGCTAATACGACGACGGATAGAATAATGCAAAAACAATATTCGGAACTACTCTGAATTCCACAGTTGATGGGTGGTTTGGTTGATTTGGTGTGATGCGTGAGGGTAGACTTACTGGTACACTACACAACAACGTTTCAGTTTCGAAGGCACAGTTAATAGCAAGCGCAAAAGCAATTAGCGTTAAGCATGTTCGAATTACACGGCGGTTTAGCGCGGGTATACCAATATCACAAAAATAGCGCAAGCGAACGTGCGTCCGGCGTCTGCGGTAGATCGAGACTGGCGATCGACAGGCCCCGAATTCGCGGCGAAGGAATGCGTGAGCGCATATGTCATGCGAAACGTCACGCACCCTAGACAAAAGGACTCAGCTGGCGATGCGTGTGTCCAGTGTACTGTATACTTACGTTAAATGACGGAGGGACCGTACGGTATAGATGATTGTGTATTATAATTACCTATTTGTGTTTATTAGTGTAGGTATATATATATATATATATATCCTACACTACCACATACATACTATATACAAATATATATATATATATATATTAGTATGTAGTTTGAATATAATAATTTAATATAATATTGTTTATGTAATATATGTTTGTATATGTATATTTAATGTGAGTCACCTACAGGGTAATATCTTAATATATGCAATTATACAGAATCGGTTGAAACATAAGTTTGGGTGGTAGGTGTTTGAAAACCTAATGCTTAGACAGATGTTACGTCACTTTAAAGAAAATTCCATCTTTCATGAACAACAGTATGGTTTCACCAATGGGCGTTGTACAACAGACGCCGGTGTCACACTAATAAAGAACATCTTAACGCCTGGGAAGAGTCGCAAGACGCCATTGGAATATTCTGCGACCTCTCGAAAGCGTTCGACTGCTTTAACCATGATACGGTTTTATTGAAACTTGAGCACTATGGGAGTAGGAATAAAGACAGGTTAAAGTTGACAACTGCGATTGCAAATGCTTCGCATCAAGAAATTCTCGCGATCCGGACATTCGAACAAAGAAACCAAACGCAAAAATAAAAACAAAAACCGAGGGAAAACTAATGTTCTCACTTCAACCCTCTACAGAATTGAGTTAGAAGAACGAGAACAACATAAGAATTTGAAGTGAAGAAGTGTTCTAATCCAAATGACCCTAAGTTAAAGAAGAACTCTAAGAAACAGAAGATCCAATAAGCTCTCTCTGGCGTAGAGAATACCGATGAGGATATCATGTGCCTGTACTGCCTTGACTTGAACCACACTAATATAAAGCCTTCGGAATGTTGGGTGGCTTGCCAACTATGTGGACGGTGGGCTCATAAAGCTTGTGCTGGTGTAGACGACGACAATAGAGAAGAAATCCACATCTGCTTGTACTGTGACGCAAAATGAATACGTACCCCATTCCTGCGTCAAAAGTTCAACATCACAATCATACAATTCGCTGTGATCCTCTTCAATATCTATGAATTACTTTTTGTCTGTTAATTCATTAAGTGATTGATTGGGATTTTTGCTTGAACAAGTCAAAATGGTGTCTTGCTCCAAAGACACACAATTGCCAATACCACCCGTCTCGGATTTTAGCCTTTTGTGCGCCGCACGAACCTGTACAGCAAAAAATATTTGATGGGTAGTTCAGAAACAACGACCTTATCAGAAACAATATGAAATATTTATTTACTAAATAATGTTAGCTTTACTTATACTCAGCAGTTTAATTCTACTAATATTTATTTATTTTATTGTAAAGGTACTCCAACGACTTATTCACTATAACATATTACATTAAGAACTTGTACGTCGAGTATCATGGTGAATTTGTCACTTATCGAAGTACACAGCTTAAATATTAATAAAATATACATACATAACTATGAGCTCTGTTTCAAATAAAAATTAAAAAGATAAATATGAATATGAATAATATCTAACAATAATTTAACTGTTTCGTTTATGTTTCGATTCAGTTTCGATCATTAGGGTATTTGGTACTCTACTATTTTAAAACTAAAACTGATAAAGAACCGCAACGCAACTACAACGTTATTGTAACATGAACTCTGCGCATAATCAGCGAAACGAAATTGTGCCATGAATTGTATTGACAGATTAATGCAATGAAATCCTTTACGCTGACTACATTGCAAACATAAAAAAATCTATCAATTCAAAATAGCTAACAAGGCGCGAAAAACAACTTATGTACTCGTACTTCGTGAAAGTTTTATTTTGTTGGAATTTTTTTATAAACAAAGCCGGTAAGAGTGCGGTACTCAGAGACCCAACAAAAAACATCCGTTAACCACTTGACTTACAGCATGGGAACTGTAGCAAGACCCAGTGCTTCCATCAAATATTAAGATGTTATTCGTTCACTTTTAAAGTAACCTTTGTGTAAGACAGTCATTGTGTTGCCAATTATTTTTAGGCATGGAAGAAAGCCGAAGGAGGCCTGCCTCTGTGAGACAGTTGGAGCTCCTCATAGAGTTTCTGGAGGAACACACTGATCTCGCATTGGGCCGAATTAGGTCTAAAGAAGGTCGCGCAGTCGCCGACAGGCTGTGGACTAGGATCGCGGACATTTTAAATGCGGAGGGGTCAAGTAGAACCCCTAAGGAGTGGGCCAAAGCAAGTATAAAGTGTATTATTAATGAAATATAGTTGATGTAGATTTTTATTTCAGTTTTGGAATGACTATAAGTGCAGAGTTCGGAGTAAGTTGGCCATTATAAGAAGGAGCCAAAGTGGCACAGGGGGCGGACCTAGTGTGGCCCCACAATTGAGCCCTTTGGAATCGAGAATGGCATCTCTTATAGGGAGGGATGTGGGCCCTTTACCTGGAGTCCGTAGAGACCCAGTCATTGTTTTGGAAGTATGTAACTATTTTATTAAATGATTACGAAATGTATAATTATATGCTCATAATTAACAATCTACTTTTCAATTTTATATCAAGAACCAAGTGGAAGAACCTGTCATAGTGATGCCACAGGATGAAGAACTACCTGAGTTCATGGTACCACAGGATCAGGATTCACCAATAATGTAATTACAGTACATACAAGACATTGGTGTTATGTTGTATGGCTGTATGACATAAAAAAACAGTTTAATATAAAAAATGGTTTAATTCATACAACTTCATTTCTTAACAAACAAATATACAAAATAACCTAAATACATTATATTATCTACTATATAAAACAATGTTTACTGCTCTATTTTTACTACAAATGTAAATTATAATTTCAGAAACTTATCAAGTTTGCCGCAATGGGGTACTGACCGGAGTCTAGATTCTCTTGCTGTAGAGCAACCAGGCACCAGTATAGTGGCAATTTGTCTGAGCCACCAAATCTTGGTGACCCACCAAACTTGGTTGGCCAATTGACTACTGAAAATGTGCCGGACCAACCAAGCACGAGCCAAAATGTAGAACAACGAGGTTAATATTCATATTTATATTCGTTCATCATACTTCAAGTATTATTAATTTATAATATCTTTAGGACTAATTATGCAGCGAGGTAAATTCAAAATATTTGGTAACAAAGAGATAATAAACGGAGCAATAAAAAGTATTACAGAGAGCCAAGGATATTGATTTTGTCTTTCTTTCAGACCGCACCTCAAGGAGAGAACGGAGGTCCATTAGGCCACGTGCACGTGCTCAAAATCAGAGTAAGTTGTCATTTTGACTAAATTATAGGAGCTTACATAAATAAAAAATTATAAATTGAATACAAAACTACAGCAGGTATTAATTTTAGCTAGAACAAGTGCTCTCAGCGAAGCTCAAGCAGCTGTAGCACGTATAGAGGAAATGCGTGCTAGAACAGAGGAGGCAGTAGCCATGGCCAGTCTGAGGCAGGCTGACAACTTTGCTCAGCTGCTGCCAATTTTATCTAGCATCGCAGACTCTTTACGAGTATTAACAGAGAGATATATTAGAGGTAAGAGAATAATTAAAATAGTTTCATTCGGTTTTATACACGAACGAAACGTGAAAATCGCCGAGTCTACCGCACGCCCGCCCAAAGCTGCCAGCAGAGCGTCGTTTCGTTTAATTTCGGTTTTGTTCTTTCTAATTCTATTAACTATATAATACTTTAAATAAAACCTAGTAGTTACTGAATAGTTTGTACAAAAATCACAAAATATGGATACTACACCAGTAAGTAATCTTGTTCTTTGTTACGTTTTAAATAAGCGATGGTGAAATTATAGTAAATTTTAATAATTTGTGATTTGTTTTACCTATTTACAGAAGAGCAAAAAGCCTATGGCGAGAGATGAAGTCTCTTATTTTTTGGAGTTAATCCAAAACTGTCCTATTTTAACAAGTAAGGAAACAAACGCTTCGTCAAATAAGTTGAAAGAAGAAGCGTGAGCCTCCTTGGCGGCAGCGTTCAACGCAAAATGTGGTGACTTCACAAAACAAAAAGAGCAGTTGAAACTCAAATGGGACAATTTAAAAAAGGCAGCCAGGAAAAGAACGCAACAAATTCGCATGAATAAGTTGAAGGTAGTGTAGTTGATATTCATAGCAAGTTTCAATAGCAAGTAGCAATAGCAAATCATCAAATGACTTCTCCCGCTCTGGGCGGAGCGGAAGGAAGTGTCAGACTCTTACTGACTAAAACCCACCCGTGTTCCTGCTTGTGCCCTTTGCGTTCCAGGGCCGCGGTGACTCTTTCGAACAAATTCCGCCTAGCAGGCACTGACCCTATGGGGCCCCGTCTTCTTTGCTGACGGCTCTTTGAGGCGCGCGTGGAACACGACGCGCCGTCGACTCGGGCCTGGTTGCTATCGGACGGCGAGCCACCCATAGCTCGCCATCCGCAGGCCCGCGCCTACGGTGGCCGGGAATCGCCCTGCGTTTCCCGACGCCCGGGGCGTCTTCTCCTGTTGCGGCGGCTGGAGAGAGGGGCTTCCCTCTCTCGCACGCGCTCCGCCTCCTCCTTCGCTAGCATTACTGCTTCGCAGAAGGAGGCGGTCGCCTCCCATGCCTCCTCGCTCCCGACCATGGCTTGAACAAGGCCGGACGTGAGAGGTCGAAAGATGGATGCCTGAAAAAAAATTTAGCTCTAGCAGAATATTTTAAAAAGAAGACGGAAAAATTGGATTTAGAGATAAGACTGTTAAAGTTAGCTAATAAAGAAAATCTTATAGTTTTTTAGATGTATAGTTACACATACAATTTGTAATTTGATAAGTAGGTATATAAGAAAAATAAATGACCAATAAAACATTAATTAATCAAAATTTATTTCATTTTATATAAACAATTTGGGAATATAGAAATTATTTTTAAATAAAATATGTCTCACAAGAGTTTGTACACTTTTATACCATTCATTTAAGACACTATTTTGGCTTCTTCTTAATTTTTATGATCTTGTGTCACAAAAATACTTCTAAAGATGCATTGCAATATTTCTTACACCAAACTGAAAATAATTAAAAGAAATCTTTTATTTAAGTACACATGACTTGTTAGATCTCTGCCACAAAGTATTTTTTTTTAATACAAATATGTATACATTTTACTACCTTGTCCAATAAATATCTCTTACTGTTAATAACATAATCGCATTAATTATAAGTATAAAAACATGCATAACTCACTTATTAAAATATTCTGCTATTAAAGTTTCTCTTATTGTTTGGTTATTTGCCTCGTTATTATGATGTATAGGCACTGCATCCACATCTGGAATCTCATCCTCTGGTGGAATATCATCTAGGCTTTTTATTCTACAAATGTTGTGAAGTATTTCTGTAGCAATAATAACTGCATTTGCTCGTATAAGACTCAGACGTAAAGTTAAAGCCTTAACTGGAAATCTTCTTTTCCGAACTCCAAAATACCTATAACAAAATAAAATAAAACATTACTTTAAGTGGATGCTAGATGTTACAATCAAATTACAAATCTATTAGGATACATGTCCCCAATATAATGTAACCTCAATATACCTTTCAATGGTGTTTCTAGTTGGTGTTAGGACT
The DNA here is from genome assembly GCA_905332915.2 of Hecatera dysodea. NCBI lineage: Eukaryota > Metazoa > Arthropoda > Insecta > Lepidoptera > Noctuidae > Hecatera > Hecatera dysodea. The sequence continues at coordinate 1,421,109 of HG995290.1, read as the reverse complement.
CGGAAATTGAATAATCAAGTTTTTAACATTCAAAATATAATCCTTGATGTTGTGTAACCTTCTCCCATCTGTCAGCTAATTCTCGAAAAACTCGATAGAACCAAAACTTAATTTTACATGCAAAAAATTTAGTTACCGTAGTGTCTACTTCTTCAATACTTTGAATATTTCTTCCACGATTTGTCAGCTCCAACAACAAAAAAGGATTATACACTACTATTTTTTATTAGTACAAAAAAATGGGGCTCTATCTGTACCCGTTACTGATCATATTTGTGTAGTCAAAGTAAAAAAAAACAAAATGCCAAAATTGTCCTCGAAATTTTGTCATAATTGGTAAATTCATAATTGAATCAATCATTCATAACCATTGCTACTACAAAATACAACGCGCAGTACTTTTCCATTTCTATCGCCATTCATAGATCCCGGCAAACTCGCGTCGAAGCTCAAGCCCCGCCCCTTTCTTAGGCTGCGTAGCGATCCCTTTTCGAGCGAGTAAAACAACACACAGTGCTAATTTATGTGCGGAAGTGCGCGCGCGCTTTTCTAACCAATTGTCTGTTTACGTATTTACTGTCGTAATGGCTTACCAGTTCTCATCTCGGGAGTATACGGCTATGATACGTGCATACTTTTTGTCTGGTGAGAACGCGAGTGCCGCTGTACGTATGTACAGAGAAGAGTATCCAAATTCTCGCCAGCCAAACGTTCGGACTGTGGTAAATGTTTACCAGCGTTTACTCGACCATGGATCATTCCAGGCACCGGTTCATAACCAAGGACGTGGAAGACCGGGGTATTCGCAAAACCTGTACGACGATGTAGTGGACTACTTTGAAGATCCCCGGCGAAGTACGAATGACGCAGCTCGTCATTTTAATATTAGGCAGTGCTGTGCATGGATAATAATTAGTTCGTCTGGATTTCACCCATACCACTACAGGAAGGGTCAAGAATTGACCACTGTGGATAATGAACCAAGGATGGCGTTATGCAGGAGGATACTGAACAACACTGAAGCAAATGTGCTATACTCGGATGAGTGTTTGTTTACTCGTATCGGCTTGTTCAATCAACGGAATGAACACTGGTGGTCAATACGCAATCCAATGTTAACAAAGGAGAACTCTTTCCAACACAGGTTTTCTGTTAATGTCTGGGCAGGAATCCTACGACAACATCGTTGGTCCTTATTTCATTGAAGGACGTCTTACTGGAGAAAGTTATTTCACTTTGCTTCGGACCATGGTGTCTTCAATGCTAGATGACATTCCATTGGCCAATTTACGAGGCCTTTGGTTTCAGGAAGACGGCGCGCCGCCTCACTTCCATAGCGCAGTGCGTGAATACCTGACGGAGGAGTTCGGGAGTCAGTGGATCGGTCGAGGCGGCCCCGTGGCATGGCCTCCACGATCTCCTGATCTCACGCCATTGGATTTTTTTTATATGGAGTGAAGTTAAGCGACGAGTGTACGTTAGTGAGGCAACAAGTGTAGAACAATTAAAACAGCGCACATTGGACGCATTTGACGAAGTGAGAAGTGAGCGAAGCATACATTTATCGTTAAAAACAATTTGATTAAACGTGCCCGTCTTTGTATTGATAATGGTGGTGGACATTTTGAAGGACAGTTAAAATACCTGTAAGTATTTTTTTAAATTTTGTAAATACGTGTGTTATTGTAAATATCAGCTGATTCAAACTTTTTAAATACGCCAAAGTTCCTTCTTTTTCAAGTTTTGAAGCTTTAATTATTTTTTTTTTACTTTAGTTAAGTACCTAAGTAATTGTTTTCTTAATAATTTGAAAAAAGTTGGTAATTTTGTTGGTCCTAAGCCAAAATAAAGTATGAAGGAAAAGTTTGAATTGAATGTATTTTACTTAAACTTAGTTTTAAATCGGAAAGCATAATTACGATAACAGCTGCTAGGAGCGGGGCAAGTTCGAGCGAGAACACGCGAACTCGAGAGCGAGACAATATGATCAATGAATACTACTATGAATAGCCTGCACAATACCTATTTCCATAAATTGAGTGACATTTTGGGATACAAACAAACGCTAATAACTTTGCTGTCTATAAATATCATTTATTGGGACTTAACATATATAATAATAAGACCTTCTACAATGAGCCCGTTAAGTATTTGTACTAATTAAAAATTAGTAGTGTATAGATAACTATCTATATAATCTTTTTTTATTGTTAGAGGCATTTAGTTTTTTTTTTTTATAACACGTATTATTGACATTATTATTCAAGTACGAATCACAAAATCGCAGGATTATAGAACAAAACAATGTATAGTCTATATTACAGATATTTTACACATTTGTATTGTACTACAGAATCCTTTTTAATTACTTGTAAATTTTAATTTATTTTAGCTCTTCTCGCCTGAAACACAGTATTTTCGAGTTCAGTACGTAAGACTCAGAATTAAGATTTATATTTAACAAGATGTATGAGCTATAGCAATTATTTTGTTTGGAAAGGAATGCCAGATCTGTAAAGCAATGTATGTACAAGTACATACAGACGCATATTTTATACCAATAATAATTTGTCATTCTTCAAGCTAAAAAAGGATTGTGCCACTTGTTTTAAGTACAAAGAAGCCAGTACTAAAGTAATGGGTGACATGGGAACCAATTATTCTTTTAAGAAAAACAGAATTTCAGGAAGCAAAAGCCAAAGACAATATAAAATCCAGTGAAGACCCAACATTTGTAACAGCTACGTTTGATCAAGTGTTTTACAATTGCCATATTTCAGTGCTTGTCCTTTCGGAGATTACCTATCACTTACCTCAATTCAATTCAATTCAATTCAAAAATTTTATTGCTCAACACAGTACATAATAATAGTTTTCCAGATGTCAAGTGAAAGCGCAGTCCACTGTGTTGCACCAATTTAGGCATGCAAAATTATTATCTAGATTATACAATATACATGTCACACACACACACATGTACATATTTACGTTCTCCATTCACTGCGCGCAAGAATGTGCAAGAGAAAATGAGGGGCGGGCAGGACGCACGGGCGAGGGCTTTCGCGATCGCGCTCAAGTTCACTATTATTCACTTAGTGTGCTCGAATGTTTGTTAGTGCAAACGCTGTTGTAGCGTTCGTGTTACTGTGTAGAATTACCGGTTTTACTCCGTAAATGGTAAGTCTTGTGCTTATAATAAATAATATTTGTTTTGTGTTTTATTGTGCGTTTTGGAAGTGCAAAGTATCATGCAGATTAAAAGCACCCGCTCGCTTACAGCAGCAGCCAACTTAATAAAATACATTCATTCTTCAATCAAAGAAGAGGTTTTTGGGGACAGTCTAGACCCCCAACTCCTCAATAAGCTAAGATTTGTTCTACCTATATGTTAATATCACTAGAGTATTTGATCCAGAAATAGACCACCTATCGGAGAAAGGGTTTCGAAAACTGAAAATTAAGCTACTAGATTGGGAGTTCACTCGAGCGATCATAATGAGCCCACCAGTCGTGTCAAACCGTATAAAGGGTTCCGCGGAACAGACTGAAATTTTTAACAACGCTCTTAATCCTTTAAAACATTTATTGCTTTTGAGATCTCAAGCAGATGCTATCCATTCGGAAGAAGATGATCGGGCTCGTAGAAGAAGAAGCAATTCATCTCCATTGTCATCCCAACTAAGTAAGCCGTAAAAGTCAAAAGAGGATGTGCTAGAGAAACGTATGGAGGATATGTTTTCAGACTTAATGGACAAGATTGAGTCACTAAAAACGCCAAATCCCCATGTAACAGAACTCTCTGATAGTTATTCTGTCCACGAGAGTGAGCTATCTGGTTCAGCTGTATCCGAAAATGAATCCTTAACCACTGACACTACTTGGAGTACCCCGCGACTCGATTCTGAATTAGCTTCACAAAATTATTATGACAACGGGGACCTACCTTTGAGATAACTCGAATTTCCACCCACTTGTTCCAGAACTTAATCTACAGATTAAAAATGAAGGGATACAATGCCAGAGACTAGGTACTGAAGGCTGGAACAGGATAAGATACAAGGAAGTAGAGAAGTCTTTACATGCAGCAACTGGCAACTGGGAAGCCAAGCAAGTCACGCTTCCCCTCTATTTGCAAAACAAGAGGGAATGTTGGGTACTATAACCCACGGTCTCCTCCTCCAAAGGAAGGCACTTACAGAAGATTAAAGAGAATCGCAAGAAATTGTCGGCAGAAAATTCTCCGTTTCAAAAACTGTCGTTGTTTGTGGTAAATAAATGCTTTTTTTTTCTTTCGTTTAGATCAATTACTAATGATCTCCTTCAATTTGATTGATTTTAAGCGTAAGGTATTTAAACCAAGTTCCCGTTCAAAAATAAAGGCACACGAGCACAACAGATTCTTGAGTTAGTTCACACGGATATTTGCAGTCCAATGGAAGAGCCATCGTTTGTTGGTTCTATATACATGTTGCTATTTATCGACGATTACACGCGCAAGACGAACGTATATTTCTTGAGAAATAAGAGTCAAAATTTCGATAAATTTAGTGAGTATAAGGCGGAAGTAGAGAAAGAGACTGGTATGTCGAAAAAATGCCTCAGATCTGATAATGGTACTGAATTTTATAATCATGCCTTCGACAGATTGTTCAAGTCAGCTAGTATCAAGCACCAAAAGACGTTTCCGTATACACCCGAACAAAATGGCGTAGCTGAGAGGGCGAACAGATCGATCATTGAGAAAGCAAGGACGTTGCTTTGTGAGGCGAACCTAAGCAAGAAGTTTAGAGCTCAGTACCTGCCGTGGTAAAATAAATAAATTCATGTAATTAAAAGACAAATTCATTGAATTCATTTTGTTTATTAAACCTTTTTTTACTGTACGTCCTATTAGTAAATAACTAAATACATTATGTGAGCAAGACTTGTACTCTCTTTTATTATTTATTAAACAACACAATATAACTTCACTAATACCTACTTAAAACCCTAAAGTAATAATATCTTAAATTAATATGAGTTTAATTATGGCCTATTCTGTCTCAAGGCATCAGCAATGTTATTTAGAGCATTTACCATAGTTTGAGAGCCTTTTCTTACAGCTGTTGAGAGTCCCTCCATGTGACAGTTTCTGCTTCAACCCTCATTCTCTCTATCTCTCCCTGTCTTGATCTAACATAGTCCTTGATCGGACACGCTGTCGTGGGGGCAAGCTTGTCCTTCTAGGACTACGTTCTCTTGGTGGTGTAACTGACAAATAAAGTAAATAACATTTAGTAAGTTTTATCATCATGAAAGATGGCAAACATAGTTTGAAAGAAATTACCTCTCACAGTCTCCACATTTTGGACGGGAGAAACATGAGACTACAATTCATTTACATCTGTTATAAAACCTTGAGTTAGAAAGACTATTTCTGATTGGACATCATTCTGGCTTTGGCTCTGCAATTATATAAAAAAAAAATATGGTATACCTAAGTACTTCATTATGAAGGTGTAAATTTTCATCAAGTTTACAATTGTGTATTAAATTTTTTAATTGAACAAACTGACTTACTGTGGATAGAAATGGATTGGCAGCAACATGAGTATCTCCTGCAGCAAATTGAAGGCCCCTCATCACTGCTACCAGGCGTTGATCAATGGGTGTTAATGCAGGTAAATTCTCAGCAGGCCCACTACCTGTACGCCTCATTGACTCTGCATGCTGGGCACAAGTCTTCTTTAGTGCAATTTTTTGTCAGCCCAATACTAAAAAGGAAATAAATTAACGATTATTATAACTCTTTTCATATCATTAAGTCATAAAGTTGTTTATTAATGTGTAGACAGTACTTTAGCCCAGCCTTTACCATCTTTCTGAGCACCACCTAGTGCATTTAATGATACTGCTATCTCGTCCCATTTTCTCTTAGTTTTCTGCTTAGCATGAGCAGTGCGTAAAAGCCCCTTGGCAATTCCGGGGTTTTGTACCAAGAAATCTACAAGACTCTCCAGCTGTTGATGTGTTGGCCTACTCATCCTGTAAGAACAATGAATGTTTGTATTACCCAAAAGTGTTTTAGGTATATTAAAATTTAAAGGAATTACAATATAATAAATAACTGTGTCCTCACCTTCATATTTTCGTCCTCCTCGGTTGAATATTTACAACTAACTTAATACATTTCCAACTAACGTAGAACTTGAAAACTTTTAGATAACATCGCTGCGATACTTTTGTTTATCACAACACTAATAATTCACAGTTTTTATTCAAGTATTTTATAATTTTAAGATGTTTTAAGTGGATGACAAATGCGCGGGAAGTATTTTTTTTAATGTGTGTAACGTAGGCAATGACGCCAATGACAGAGCCCTTGCTTCCTTAGTATTTAGGTTTAAAATACACATACATGCAAGAAAAGAACACTTTCGATTTCAATCTCAATCTCGACTTCGTTCAAGAGTGCCAATTTTCTTAAGATTGAAATTTTGGAATGCGATCGAGATTGAGGTTGATTTCAAGAGTAAGCCTACAGTTTGCTTTCTATTCAAAAATAAAGGAATGTTTCCTTTGAGTAAAATTTTCTATCTGCAGTATTAAAAGTACTTTCCCTCCAGCATTACAAAATTCCACCCTGTATTTAAATAGAATAATGTTCGGTTTTTAACACGAAACCTTTATTTCCATTATTTGGTTCCATTTAATTTTTCGGCCATGGATATCTACAGCCCAATTTTTGCCGATGATTAACTCTTTAATATTAAAGAAATCCTTCTGCTCCATTTCTTTTACCGAGTATTGGTTGCCTCCCACCTTTGCATTTAAAATGACGCCATATATTTGGTCAGGGGTATAAAGTACTTTATTTTTTAAGACTCTTTCAATGTATGAATGCATACTATCGCCTTCATTCTGGCTATGACCAGTTTCAATTCAAAAAACCTGTGTGTAATATTTTCCATATCACTTGCTTTTAGGGCATGGAGTTTATAAAGCAAACATATACCGATTTTTATTTTGGCCTTAACAGCCATCTGAATAGAATTATTAATTCTTGATACCTTTATTCTTTTCTTATTTGATGAATTTAGCCAAGCAGCTACCAATTTCTATAGAACCTCTTTTGGCAGTAGAAAGGTGCCTTACGTAACAGTGGCCTGATTTGTTTAGAGAGTTGTAAATTGTATATTGAGTATTTTATTTTGTAGTAAAAAAATCGTACTTCAGATCGCAGTATACTTAGTACTTTTACTAGATCGAAAATAGCAAAGGTCGTATTATTTTTGTCCACAGAAGCCTTTTCTTCTTCTTTTATCTGACGCACCTTGTTTTTCCTTGCCACATGTTGATTGTATTTATCCTCCAATGCTTCTTTTCTAATTGGATCCGCTTGTTCATATAGGGAACATGTTCCACACAAGTCTAAAAAAAATATTGGAGCTCTTAAATCTGTATATTTTGCTTACGTGCGTAGCGTTTTAGAATATTATAAGAACCAAATAGAAAGGATTCTAAAAAAAAATATTAACCATCTTAATTATCGCCTCCGTAAACCTCCGATGTCTTACGAAGATAGCTGTCGATTGTATGGTCTGTTAACACTCGAAGAAAGGCGTAAAGTGATGGACTATAACTAAGACATACTCAATGGACGCCTTGATTGCCCGGCGTACTGACTCGCATTGCTCGAAGTTATAATTCGGAGTTTTCTGAAGTTGATTTATTTAACTGACACTAAACTGACATTTAAAAAGCGAATAGTGAAAACTGTAAGGGGAGATGAATGATACGCAACCAATCTTCTTCTACTGTGTTTTATAATTCTACCTCTTTTTTATTATATTATCCAATTTTTTTTCAAAACTTGGATATAAATTTAACCTTAAGTAGTTTTATTGTATAGCAGTTTTATTTTGTTGTTTAATTAGAAATATCTAGTATTAGTCCGTTCGCATGTCTTATACTTATATCCCTGTTAAACAGGGAAACCTATAATAATTGGTCATAATAACTGTAACATACATATTTTGTAAAATGTTTTTATGTATCGCTGTTGGTTACCTAAATAAATAAATAAAATTTAAAAAAGTCTCTTTTCGGCTTAAAAAAGGAATAGTTAAACATGGTATTAAATATAGTTTCATATTGCCGCTTTGATGCCTTTTGATCTGAAATATAGTCTTGATGTGCAAACCAGTCTGTATATAATCTATACATTTTGGAAATATTAAGGTGTTGCGATAAATATTGTCGCTTTGATCTTTTTCTAATGTAGTACGATTCTACGGAAGGAAACAAATTGATGTGAGCTATTATGCTTTTTTTTGTAAGTTCAGACATCTTATATGGCCTTGTTGAGTGAGTTCCTTTGAGATCTGTTAAACTTTCATCTTTTTTTTTATTTTTTCAATCGCCGTATACACAACTTGTTCTGATACTTTAAATGTGTTAAAAAGAAACACTTTACAAACCTTAATATTGGATTCTGCTAAAGGTAAAAAATATATTATTATCTGTGTCTTATTATTTTTTCGATCAACAGTTAATCTTTTTATAGGTTTCGCTTCAACATGTCGAGCAATAAACTGCCATTGAAGCTCGTGTATTTTCAAATGATAAAATTTATTAAATATTTGTTGCCTTTGTTCTGTTGGAAATTTTTCGCCAGATATTTTAGACAAGAACAAGGTGGTCCCATTGTTTTCGCAACATAACATTTTTTAGAACCTTCATAAGGCTTTCCAGGATTTTTCAGTCTTTTGTTTTTAATGTCATGCTACTCATCTCGATTATTTAAACGCTTGTTAATTTCTGCAAACCAGTTACAGAAGTAGAAGACACCCTATCATTTATTATCGTGTTATTCTCATTGTCTGTTAAAAAAGACGATTCGTGGAAGAGATCCATTTCTTCGGCAGTACTTTGAGGGTCTTGTATGTTAGCACTATAAGAAGGTAAGTTTCCTGATACATTATCTGCAACAGATGAGCTGATTACCTGGTCTAGCAACATAAACTGACTATCATCATTTTTATTTTTTTTATTGTTGGTTTTATATGTACTGTCACTACTACATGGTGGCTCTTCTGTTTTATTTGGTGCATCGTTTTCTCCTAAAATTTCCTCGAATTCAATAACTACAGAAAATTCTTTCAAAGTAACATTTTCTACTAAGATATCGTCGTAGAAAATGTTAGTTCACTTTAATGGTTGGTTCTTCCTAACGCCAGCTTTGACAGGTGGTCGTCGAAGCTTTTGGCCATTAGGCCATTACTGTCATTAGTAAGATTTCCGTATTCCAATCATGCTTAAAAATTAGTTCTCGCATATTTGTGTGCTGTAAAATGATCTGGACATAAACTAATGAAAAATAATAATTTTATCTCTTATCACAGGTTCTAAAGAATGATCAGATGGATCTTTGAAGGGGCTTAAAAAACCCATTTCGAAAGGGCAGCGTGTAGTCATAGTGCATGCTGGATCTGAAGGTGTATTCGTCCCCTAAGCGTTACTCCTATTTAATGATGGAACAAAGTCGGAGGATTATCATGATAACATGAATTTTGTTAATTATACAAAGTGGCTTCGCAACCAACTGATACCAAACCTGCCGCCAAATTCGGTTTTAATTATCGAGAACGCTTCATACCACAATAAGCAATTCGATCCAGCACCACATCGAATGCCAAAAAAGCCGGCATTTTCGACAACCATGTCGGAAAAGGGCAAAGCATTCGAAGACACTATGCTCAAACCCCAATTATACAAATTTATTAAATTGTATAAAAATCAACACAAACGATTTATTATTGACTGGCAGAACAATGCCATAGTGTTATGCGATTGCCGCCCTATCACCCAGACCTTAATCCAATAGAAATGGCATAGGCGGCAATCAAAGGCTGTGTAGCCAGTAAACATACAAAATGGAATGTGTCCCATGTAATGGACCTAATAAAGGAAAAAGTGGAACTAATGGACGCCGATGAATGGTCAAAATTATGCGGAAAAGTAAAAAAAATCGAAGCAGTCTGAAAGGTGGCCTACATAAAACTGTGTCTATGATACTGATGATCTGGAGCAGGAAGTTGAAGAGGAGAGGATTTTGGAGAACGAAGTTGAATTATCTCCAAATTTTAGTAAATAGTAATTATATTACAGTACAAACCTTATATGTTTTAGTACTACTTAGCCACTTTGCAAAATACATACACGAGCACGAATCACAAGAAGAACGGGAACTTATAGAAAATACTAGAAGAAAGATTATAAGGAATAAAATTTCACCTAAACGTAATTGAGCTAAACATTGATCAAGTATCAAGCAGTAGAATTGTTTAATAGGTTGCCTACTGACTTAATATCATTGATTTACAAACTTTATTCAATGCTTATCTCAAATAATTCCTGTTAAATAAATGTTTATATTCTATATCTGAACTGGTGACAAATGATGGTGAATAGTTATTATATTTGGTAATTTGACTTTTTGTGCCTACCATTTGCTTTTTTGACATTAAATATATTCAACACACTATTTTTTTTTGCATTGTTATATATTTACAATGATTTATATCCTTATAATATTTACAATGATTTATATATGAACTATTTACAATCAATTGAAATAGAAATAATTTTTATCATTTTTTTATTCTTTATTTTTTGTGAAATGTATTGTTTCAACTTAATATTTACTATTTTTAGCTGTATTAAATTTATTAATGTACTACAAATTCAAACACAATGCAAATCATCACATCTCCATAAACTGGTTAACTGACTAACTTAACTAACACTAATTATCGAAAATGTTTTCAACTAACTTTTTAGACCTATGTATCCTGCTTATGTGTGTAAAGTTTCATTAAAATCGGTTTAGTCATTTCGGAAAATAAGGATTTGAAAATTTGTATGAAATACCGTACGGCGTATATGCTCTTAAAATTTGACAGTGAATCAAGACGAAAGATTTTTTATTCTTTTTGCAGCTTGACAGGCAAAGAGATTTTTGTCCAAAAACGTAACTGTAACTGGAGCTACAGGATCACGTGTTAAACCTTAAACATTCTAAAAAGTTAAACACTCCAGTAAAGTTTTAAAATAAATCCAAATACCGTTTTAGTTTGTCAGACTTTTTTTTTAGACATTCCATATAAGTGACAAAGTGGTGCGCACTGATTTAGATAAAGCACGCAGAGGAGTTCGTGAAATTATATCACCCGATAAACGAGGTTGACATGTACCATCAAATCAATATGACAATATAAAAATTCAAAACGCCAAAGATCATATTGATTTGTTTTTAGCAGTACCATCACACTGGTGTCGTTAAGATACAATAAATAAACATATTTGGCGCCTAAGCCTTAAATAGAGAAAAACTGTATCAATTATACAAAGAACACTGCATGGAGTATAACCAATGTTGGTGTCATAAGTTTGACCAGTTTTCCGAAGAAGAACAGAAATAAAAACAGGAGAAGTATGAAGAACATGTTAATAGGAAAGAATCTCCCAAAGAAGAAAAGAAGACTGATAAATTAAAGCCAATTGGTTGACTCTACTCTTCTTAACTGTACCTTTGATTTCGAAGCAGTGTTATATTGTCCATTAGTTTTGGGTAAACCTGTCTTTTATAAAAGGAAATTGAGCTGTATGAATTTCACAATATACAATGCAGTGAGCAAACAGGGCTACTGTTACTTTTGGCCAGAGTACAAAGGGAACGGAGGGGCAAATTAAGTCTCAACATATTTGTATACTTATATCACCAAGCTTACCAATATGGAACACCTGATTCTTTATTCTGATTGCTGCCCAGGGCAAAATCGAAATTGGTTACTACAATGCTAAGATATGTAATCATGTCTCCAGAAAACAATGTAAAAATGATTGATTACAAGTTTCTCGAACCAGGTCATATTCAGATGGAATGTGCCACTATGCATTCTACTATAGAACGGGCTTCGGAATACTACTTAATTTTTTACTAAAAAATCTTATATTACTCAAGAAATTGAAGACATTTTAAGTCGCATAGGTGTACAAAACCAAGAAATTGTTAAACACCAAATATTGAAATAAAAAAGGACTTCTCCGTATCATTGCGATTTTCCCCCAAAACGTATAATTTCGTTAGACAAACTTTTAGCACATGTTTACCCGCAAAAAGTACTCTGAATCAATCAACGGTATCAATCCATTGACGGTAAACCAGGATTTACAAAGTAGGCAATAGATACTATTCAAATGAAAGCTAGAAAATCGAAGAAGAAAAACACCACTATTATATTCGATGAAATGGCAATCAGAAGCGGTGTCGAATATCATGCCCAAAGCAAAAGGTACTATGGCCACGTGAGTTGGTGCCAGTTTACAAACGGATTGTCAATACGAAGCTAAAGAAGCCCTTGTTTTCATGCTGGTGCCAATAAATGCATGATGGGCTGTTCATTTCAAGTTGATCAAATAAACACCTTTAAAAATCCCTGAAACACTTCAATAATAGTGGTATTTTCAGATCAGGCACACATGATCACGTTAGTGCGAAATGCGTATGAGTTCTTTAGGAATTTGAAGGACGAACTTGGCAATAGAAAAAATGATCCAACAACATCTTCGAGCGATTTACTTATACGAACACAAATTGGGAACCAGCTCGAACACTATCTTTCCTTCCCATCTTAGTTGCGTATATTAATATTATTTAGTATACAACAATCCATAATTATTATACTAATATATATTAGTATAATAATTATGGATTGTATGTATATTTAAACTGTATTGTTTTCATTTTTCCTACTCAATACTTTTACACACAATGTCTACATCTCTTTTTACTCGACTCTCCTATCACAGGTATGCTGGAAGAGATTTATATAGAAATAAGCATCACTTTTATACCTATTTTTCTGTTTCCTTCTTCTTATCTTTTTATTAAATGTATGTACATAAATTGTTAAATAAATAAATAAGATTTATCTTGCCCCAAAAGACATCTTTTGGGGCAAAACAAGTAACGAAGGGACCGTTCATGCCAACCAGTAACCAACAAACTACAAACTTGTAACCAACAACTAATAGAGACAGTTGAAAAACGGGGTATTATTTTAAAATTTATACATTTCAAAAGAAATAATAAATTGTGAGGAATAAAAAAGCCCTCTAAAAATAATTAAAAACTGCAGGAATTTAATTTTTCTCCTCAAAGAAAATTTGGTATATTGGCAACCCTGTGTGTTACCGTCAGTATGACAGTATAATTCAGGGTCATCAAACTTCTAACTAAAAACCTGGCAGGACTTAGATGTTTATACTTAAAAATTGTGGAGTACCAAATGGAACATAAAAATCTTAGTAACGAAGTACTTTATAATTTATTAGTATTATACAGCGGAAGTTTCGATCTGACAAATGCAGATGTCGCTACTAGAACATTATACAGATATATTAAAAATAATATAATTTACACGACTTTTTCTGCATGTGACGAACACTTTAATTTAAACGGGTTATTTTCCTAACACGATTACTCTATTATTAATTACTACCATAATGGTAGTTTAGTGTGCGTGTAAGTGTACTTACGTAATTGCTTTTTAAAAAAGAGACCAATTGTTTCTTATTTTATATCGTTTTTTTGATGATGTTATATACTTTTTGAAACTGTTGTATGCCGTATTTCGATTTCGATTCGATAAGTTATTCCAAACTCTAGTAAAATTCTAGAATTACGGCTACTGGTAACATTAATTTTCACATTTCATATCATATGTCACCAATGTCACAAAAACGCAGAAAAATTTCGATTCTCGCTCGGTGCGGTTTGTTATTTTTCTGTACTTTGTGGCTTTGTGCTTTTGGTCCTATTCCAAGTTATCCTTGTGTTGTTTCCTTGCTGTTTGTTGAGTCGAGCCCCTGCTCCTCCAAACTAGTATTGAATACGCCGTGATAGCTTGTTTAGTGACTGAAATTGAGATAGTGACTCTAGTGCATTGTTGTATTTTGTTCGACAAGTGCATCATCATGTCTTCCGAGAAAAAATGCTGTGTTCCTGGGTGTTCTGGGAATTCTGGTATGTATTAAGATCTCCCACTTGGTGACTGTATGTTTTACACTGATGTGAGATTAGGTATATCAAGCACAAGTGTGCCAAGACCATTGCGAAACTGTAGGGGAACCCTACAACAAAGTTTTTAATGTTTTGCTAAACATTTGTATAGGAAACATTCATGAGAAAAGTTTTGAACTTTTGTTTTGATTTTTCAGATTCCCACACTGTCCTGCATCTTTTTCCGAACCCTGCAAAGGATATGGAGCGCTTCATGTCATGGGTCTTTAATATTGGTGGGGACATATTGAAATTCAATAATGAGTATATATACAAAAATCGGCGAGCTTGTCATGCTCATTTTGAACTCAAATATTGTTGCCGCTATAATAGAATCAGCAATATTGCTGTACCTACATTGAATTTGCCAGGTGATTAAATAAAGTTCACAGTTATTAGATTAATGTTGATGAATAAAATTAATATAGGTGCTTGAATGATTTAAGACTGGTTATCTTTAAAATAAAATAAAACATTTTGTATGTTATTATCCTAATAATGATTTTTATAATGAAAGAAGTGAGGTTTCTACAGGAAATTATGACATTTTTATACAAATTCTCTTCATATTCTTTAAAGTATTTGGCTTGCAAAAAATAACAATACCTTAACTTTTGTTTTATAATATAATTAAATTCTATGTAAAAATGACATAAACAGTTTTGTAAGGTTATTTTTCATGAGATGCCTGATGTGGTTGTAGGTACCAGACAATGTTTATACACACACTTCAATTTTAACTGACAATTATTTTATTTACAGGCCTATCAACACTGAAGTTCATGACTACTTCTCCAATAGAAAGAAGACCATTGAAATCTATTGAAAATGTATCCAACATTTTGCCATCTACTTCTAAAGGTAATCTTCATTAAATTAAACAATGAAGTGATATTATTAAATTATAGACAGGTTATGTAATTTTGGTGAATCATTCTTTGGCTAATCAATGTAAACTTTTCAATTTTTAGTATGTACTGCTTCAATAGAAAGGAGAACTTTGGAATCGAATCAAAAGGTGTCCAACATTTTGCTGTCTACTTCTAAAGGTAATCTTCGTTAAATTAAAAAATAAAGTGCTAGTTTTGGTGGAGCATTCTTTGACTTATATGTAATCAATGTAAACCTTTCCTTTTCCAGTATGTACTGCAGATTCCCATGATACAATTAATCAAGAAATAAGTATTTCAATACCACCAGTACCAATGGAGGAAGAAAACATTGGTATGATTTTTGTTCTATATCTTAACTTATTCTATAGTTTATTTTTGTAATTTATTGTTCAACTTCAGTTGTGTGTCTCACATACACTCGAGGGAAAATTAAACTGTTTGGCACTGGTACTTTAAACACACACCTGTAACCTACATTGTCAAAATTGTACAACTGGCGGGGAATTACTGCAATAAACGATGCAAATCTCATTAGTGCTATGTTGTGTCCAAAGTCCCCAAAAATAGAAGCAGCGCCTTATATTTCATAGACCTTAACACTTCATTTGTTTTACACACCAAAGATAAAACTATTTTTATTTAAATTTCAGCAGGTCAAGCTTTGAAAAAGGTTAAATTTTTAAGATCGAAAATGACAAAGCTGAACATGAACTGTATACGAAATTAGTTGATGTAAGGATGAAACTTTCAAAATGCAGAAACAAATCAAAGAAACAAGCTGCAGAATTAAAGAGTGCTAAGAAACTTTTCACAAATGACAAATTTATAAAAGCATTAGAAAATATGCCAAGTACAGGACGGTTGATAACCTTAATGCAGTTCAGGGAGAACAAGAAAAAGGACAAAGGGCGAAGATTTTCAGAAAAAGAAAAAAGTGCCTCTTTGTCCATATTCAAACAAAGCCCAAAGGCATACAGGTTTCTGAGGAAAATATTTATACTGCCTTCTCCACAAACTTTGGGGACTCTTTTAAATCAGGCAAACATTGGTCCTGGTATAAATAAGAATGTGTTTGCCCAATTAAAGGCAAGAACAGAAAAAATGAAAACTGAAGACCGACTATGCATATTTTTATTTGATGAGATGTCTCTAAAACCCAGCCTCACTTTCAACACTAGAAAAGATACAGTGACGGGCTTTGTAACTGATGGTAAAGAAACGCGACCAACTTTTGCAGATCATGCTCAAGTTTTTATGGTACGAGGCCTTATCAGAAATTATAAGCAGCCAGTTGCTTATACATTTTCTTCGGGAGCAACTAAGGGTCCAGAACTGGCAAAACAAATTAAAGTTTTTATAAAGGAATTACTAAATGCTGGATTTATAGTATTGGCTACTGTTTGTGATCAAGGGACCAACAACAGAAGTGCTGTCAAAATTTTAACAGACGAAGCAAAAAGAAAATGCTTATTAAAAGGAGAAATCCCCAAGGATAATTTTAATATAATTAAAATAAATGAACATGAAATAATCCCAATATATGATCCGCCACATTTGTTAAAACGTAATAACGTAAACGTAATAAAATACGTAATAACTTGTTAACAAAAAGTTTAAAATTTGAATTAAATGGCGAGACTAAAACCGCAGAGTGGCATCACTTAGAACTCCTCATGAAATAGAATCCAGCATACAAAGGTATTCGACTGGTTCCGAAATTATCAGAAAACCATATTGATGGGAAAAAAATAAACAAAATGAAAGTCAAATACGCAGCTCAGGTATTTAGTCAAACAGTGGCGTCGAACATGGGATACTTGGCAGGTTGGTATATATACATTTTAGTTATAATCTATACTAATATTATAATCTATACTAATATTATAAAGCTTGTAACGATGTCGTTGCGTTTTCAGTCTCGTGGACTTTAAACCTCCACGATGGCTGAAGACTCCTTACATTTATTGTAATAAAAAGGAAATGTCTATTTTCAAAAATATTTTAAATTTCGTTTTTTTATGGACTGCTCAGATTTTTTCATTCAGTCCTATCAAATTGCTCAACCAGAGCAGTCAATAATATTTTCAATAGTTATTACCGGTTTCAATAGTAACATGTAACAAGTTTTAGAAACCCGGGTTTCTTTTCTTAGTCTAATTATGGAATAAACAATCAAGTCACAAACAAATCAAGTTTATTATTACATACAATAATACCATCCTACACACTGGGACGAGTTGGGAGGTGGAAAGCCTCACATCTTGTGACCCAGCGTCACATTGGCTCTCCGGCGGGGAATCGAACCCCGGTCTCCCGCGTGACAGGCGGGGATACTTACCACTATACTACCGAAGATTCCATATTAGCACCTAAAGACATATATTCTGAAAACATTGGTTTGCTTAGCCCAATATTTTCAGAAGTTCAAGGTCGTCTCTATAAATGTCACCAAACGAACGCTCAATATTATAATAAACATCACCAAAATTTAGAATTCAATGATGGTGATATTATATGGAAGCGTAATTACCCCATTAGCTCAGCAGACAAATATTTTTCAGCAAAATTAGCACCCAAATTTATTAAATGTAAAATAACA
Source organism: Hecatera dysodea (assembly GCA_905332915.2). Taxonomy (NCBI): domain Eukaryota; kingdom Metazoa; phylum Arthropoda; class Insecta; order Lepidoptera; family Noctuidae; genus Hecatera; species Hecatera dysodea. The sequence goes on along the minus strand of HG995290.1, from coordinate 1,403,513 downwards.
AAGAAAATTACTCCTCTCATTTACGATTTATCCGACATGTCCAATAAACCACTAGGCCGTTGGCATATAAAAGACATTAAACCTATTCCAAAACTAAATTAACAATCATTTTAGTACCTCAAATTTACCATATTCCTTTAAATATAATTTTAACATTATTAGACTTATTTTTTTTTAATTATTATAAGTTTAAGCATGCGTCAGCATAATCCTATGATTTATATAGTTACTATTTTTATACACATCTTCATCCTTTTGGCAAACCATCAATTTCTTTATCAATGTTTTATTTTGTACATATGAGATTATTACAATTATTTTATTATTATCACAATTCTTAGTCGTATTTACGACTATACTTACTTGATTAATCTCGTATTAATAGAGCGGATAACAACTCTTTAAATAAGCCTATGTTATAGTAACAATTATATTTTCACTATGGAGCGGTTAACAACTCTTTAAATAAGCCTTTGTTATTGTATCTTTCATATTTGGACTTAAACCAAATACCTTATTCCCTTATGTACTCTAAACAAGTACTTACTTCTCTAATGAGATTAAATATTTTTTTCCTAATCATTCTTAAGATTAGTAAACTTGTAAATATTTAGGACACTTAACACACACACTTACTCAATACATTCATCACATACAAAGGACTAAACAAGATCACCAAAGTCAGCGGGTGGTGACTGGCAGTAAGTTAAAGCCTTCACTAATCTGGGTTAGTTCCTTGAGAAACATCTTCTAGGATATAAGATTTCTCTACCTAACTGTTGCCTTAATTCAAAGTTATTGATTAAGACTTTGTGAGATATGATGAATGTTAGTGTTTGAATGGAACTGGAACCAACCTAGTGTAAATAATCATTGTAAAAAACATTCATACATCCAAATTCTATCATGCACTCCCATTAATTACCTGTTGTATTTTTTTATATAAGTGTGACTTGTTTTGTACCTACTTACCTACCAAATTGAATGTTAAATGACATCGTTATCATCGTAATTTTTCTTTTAAATTCTTAATTCCAAATTTCTACTACTATCTTTTACAAAAAAAAAAATCCTTTAAAGATTTTTTTTTTGCGCCGGCCACCCCGGTATTGTAACGATGTCGTTGCGTTTTCAGTCTCGTGGAGTTTAAACCTCCACGATGGCTGAAAACTCCTTACATTTATTGTAATAAAAAGGAAATGTCTATTTTTTCATTCAGTCCTATCAAATTGCTCAACCAGAGCAGTCAATAATATTTTCAATAGTTATTACCGGTTTCAATAGTAACATGACTAACATGTAACAAGTTTTAGAAACCCGGGTTTCTTTTCTTAGTCTAATTATGGAATAAACAATCAAGTCACAAACAAATCAAGTTTATTATTACATACAATAATACCATCCTACACACTGGGACGAGTTGGGAGGTGGAAAGCCTCACATCTTGTGACCCAGCGTCACAAGCTGAAGAGTTTCTTTGTTTGAACGCGCTAATCTCAGGAACTACTGGTCCGATTTGAAAAAATCTTTTAGTGTTAGATAGCCCATTTATCGAGGAAGGCTATAGGCTATATATCATCACGCTAAGACCAATAGGAGCGGAGCAGTCATGAAAATTGTGACACAAACGAAGTTGTGCGGACAGCTAGTAATTAATAATTTTCGACTTGCAATTTTTTTTTATTTCCACAAATAACTCCGTTGATTATAAAAAAACTTTTTTTACTTGGAAAGAGTTTATTTCACAATAGGCCCCATTTTGACTTGTAAAATAAAACCTGTTAGGATTTATTTATAGTTTTCCCATTGAATTTTCAATTGTGAACTGAGTCTTCATTTTTTTTTTCTTTTCAGATAAACGAATTTTGCCAGAAAAATGCAAAGATACTGCAGATTTACTGTTAATTTTCGACGAGTTGTTTGACTCGGTGAACGGCAGTTACGCAAATAAAAAGAAATTTTCGAAACCACTACTGCAATCGGTGAAACCTAATTCCGCACACCACAAAAAATGGATAGAATTCAAAAAAAAATTGAAAACAATGTAATTTTATAACGGCAATTCTTCAGAAAACGTACCGACCTTAAATAGTTGGGTGTGGACGCTGGAAGGTATACAAACACTTCTAAAAAAATTAGAGACAGAATATAATGTTACGTCAGTTTGGATGCGGCACCTGAATCAAGATCCGCTAGAAAACTTTTTTGGTGCAATCAGAAGCCACGGGTGCCGCAATGTTAATCCAACTCCGAATGCATTCCAATCTGCCTATGCGGCGTTATTGGTAAATAACCTCTCCAGCGTTCATGCCCCGGGTGCTAATTGCCAAAATTATTATTGTGAGGCCTTAGTTACTCTGGTTACAAATAAGGACTGCAAAGCCAACAAAGTTACATACAATATTAATTTAAATAGTATTTTAAATACAAACGTGCTGCCTTTGGAGGAAAAAGCCGATCCCAAAATAATGGCAAAATAAAGCCGATCCCAAAAGAATTTTTCCAGTTGGAAATACATCAAATCATGGCGAAATAAGGTCAGTCTCATGTTTTATTTGTACTCTGTGATGTGACAGAACATTTTGATTTCCGTGGATTTTGTTCAATACTTCTTTTAAGAAGCTAATACATTCTTCTATTAGCATAAGCAGATTATCGTATTTTGAATATTTCTTGAATCTGGCCATTTTTTTAAAATTTAATTTTTGAAATGGGCAAACCTTTTTTCTATTCTCATCGCTCAGTATGATTTCAACACAGTTTTTTTTTGTATATTATGTCTTGCCTTCCCTAACTCTGAAACCACTGCACGCCCCTGATACACACATAATACTGCTGAGATGCGTAGCACATACATTCAATTTACTTTGCGAAGATTGTAGAAGACGTATTAAGTATTTACGTTCTATGCAATACAGATGCACCAAGTCATAATTACCATATACTCAACTAATGACGCATTATTAACTTCAAAGCTTGGAGTCAAGACGCAGCCTGATTGATGGTCATGATGCTTCATGGTCTATGTAATAACAAGTTTGATTGCCCAGATATCACCAATAACATATGCTACATTGAACCTAGAACTGTTATGCGTCGAGAGGCGCGGGTGTGCCATCTTTTCCTCACCGCAAGGTGCAGAACTCACGCTGGTGCACGGGCACCTCTACGACGCATTGTTGATACATATAATACCCACTTCATCGATTTGGATATATTCGCGCTTACTCACTTTAAGTTCAAAAATTTGGCTAATAGCTATTTTGTACTCTCTTTATAAAAATACGCAGGAATACTTCGTAATTTACTGTAATCACAACGCACGCATTAAATCAATCCTTACACCATTATTTTGCGGGCATTGATGTGGGTTACACGTTTACCTAGTTTTTAACTTTACGATGTCACACTTATTTAGTAATGTGTAACAGTTTTATGTCCCAATAAATTAAAATAAAAATAAAATAAAAAAGACCAGAACCCGTTAAAGCATTTATATCGATTGCCATAGAAACCATAAAAGCAATAAAAAGAAGTCAAACTATGAATGCCTTACTAGCTCAGATTATAAAAGACAAATAATCAGGCCAAATATTGAAATTGCCAGAAAAAACCCGCTGGGGCAGTTATTGTACTGCTATAAAAAGCTTGATAAATTCGAAAGTAGCATTACAGACATTAGCTGTTCATGAAGATGCTACTATTTCAGAAGAAATTAAGTCAAATTTATTGGTTCTCAATTTTTGGAACATGACCGAAAACTATATAATTGTTGGAACCAATAACTGAATAAAAATTCAAATTTGAAGGAAACGGAATATTAATAAACGAAGTATATATGGCTTTCAGAGACATAGCTGTAACCAGGCGAACAAATAATTGCATCAAACCAATCCATTCCACCGTTCGCGAGCAACAGCAGCGAGAACACGCGAAACAACCAATACACGGACCCGACGCCCACTAACTGAACCCGCCAACAACACCACCATCGCCCCAGAGCTCACCAACATCGAGCTCTGTCAGCAGACCGGACTCCTTATCGGACGCACTCGCCGAACACCAGCGAAAAGAACTTCCGTACCCTAAACCCTAAACTATACTAAATACAACTAAACTTTGATATAACAAAAACTAACATGTCATAGCCGTAAGTTTGATTAACACCACTAGTATATAGAAAACCCTCACCCCTATCACCCAAACCATAAAACTCCAGTCCATCCAAACCTTATCCATTTTCTAACCTCACAACCATGTCGACATCAAGCTCAGCGTCAGCGGCGTCGCGTAAAACATCAGCGAGGGCATCCACAAACCTCCGGAAGAAAGTGCTGAAGAACACCACCAAGACAGCGGTGTCCGAAAGAGCAGCGCATCTATCGGCGCCACCACAATACTCGGCTCCAACCCCGAGGGCGTCATCGGAACCACAGCCCGAAGTTTCAGACGGGTCTGTGGGGGCGATACACATCTCGGGAACGACACCATCAGGGCCCGGGTCACTAGTGGGAGAACGTACTAGCAGGGTTTCGGAGATGGTTATCCAATGGGAGCAGCAGCAAGGCATATCCCCCCTCGCCAGATCATATCGGATCAGGAAAGCTCTGTGGCCTCTTCGACGGGTCAGGCATCCAGACCTGAGAGATAGAGTATTCTCTACCGACGGGGACGGGTGTCCAAATGGATCCGGCGACGAGGGAGGCAAACTACCTACTCCAGAGGGGGAAATCATGGGCACGCCACTATTGTGGCGATAAGTCCCCTCTTTGAGGCGTGGCTGGAGAGACGTCACGGCGTCCTCACCTTCCGCCTGACGCAGGTGCTCACCGGACACGGCTGTTTCGGGAGGTACCTGTGTCGGATCCAGCGAGAGGACACGTCCAGGTGTCATCACTGTGTGGATCGCCCGGAGGATACGGTGGAGCATACGGTGGAGGTTTGCCCTGCTTGGGTGGAGCACCGCCGTGTCCTCGTCGAGGCGATCGGCGGCGGCGACCTCTCGCGTCCGACCCTGGTTCAAGCCATGGTCCCGAGCGAGGAGGCATGGGAAGCGGTCGCCTCCTTCTGCGAAGCAGTAATGCTAGCGAAGGAAGAGGCGGAAGGCGTGCGTGAGAGGTAAACCTCACGCCCCAGCAGCCGCAACAGAAGAAGACGCCCCGGGCGTCGGGAAACGCAGGGCGATTCCCGGCCACCGTAGGCGCGGGCCTGCGGATGGCGAGCTATGGGTGGCTCGTCGTCCGATAGCAACCAGGCCTGAGTCGACGGCGCGACGTGTTCCACGCGCGTCTCAAAGAGCCGTCAGCAAAGAAGACGGGGCCCCATAGGGTCAGTGCCTGCTAGGGTTGCGGAATTTGTTCGAAAGAGTCACCGCGGCCCTGGAACGCAAAGGGCACAAGAAGGATCACGGGCGGGTTTTAGAAGAGTCTGACACTCCCTTCCGTTCCGCCCAGAGCGGGAGAAGTCATTTGATGATTTCCCATCCAGAAAAAAAAAGAGGGGGAAATCAGCCTTGGAGTCGGCAACATGAAGCGGGAGTGCAAGGTTACCGCTCTTGAGTGCCTTCATGGCCTGTATGAGACGGTTCAATCTTTCGCGGACTCATGAGCGCGACACAAATTCAACCTCGAGAAGGAGCGTTCTCGACACGCACAAGAACTAGTGCGGGTCGAGAGAGCTCACACTCGAGAAATAATGACACTAAAGACCGAGCTCTCACTCATGCGAACCGACCTAACCGACACCAAGAAGCAGGTCAAGAACATCCGGGAATGGCTGGGCCACGAGACCCTTGAGGCGTTCAAGGGCCTTAAGGAGGTCTAGGAGGAGAGCAGCAACCTTGAAAAACTCGAAAGAGGACAGGGAGAAGACACCTGGAGCTCCCAAAGAGGACCTCTTGAGTGGTGGAATGTCCCGCCTGGAGACACAGATGTCCAGCATTTCCAAACAGCTGGACGTGCTCCGGCAAGAGATGGAAAAAGATCTGAATCTAAAGCTTGATCCCACCCAGCCAAGAGCGGACTAAAGCCGGAGGTTGGAGCAGGACAGGGAATTCCTCACAAACACCACGATGATGGGATGGCATAGCGCGGTCGCGCGTTTCCTATTACTATTACTGAGGGCAGCCCAAACATCACAATCTCACAATGTCTCCCTCAAAACATTCTAGGACCGGCAGGGAGATTGAAGGTTATCCAAGTCAATCTCCAACGCTCCAAGCTGGCCACAGACGAGCTCTTATTGGCGGCACAGACGAAGGGAATCTCCGTCGCACTAGTTCAGGAACCCTATGTGGGAAGAACAGGTGTGATGAAGCAAAGCCCAGGCACGCAAGTCGTCCAGTGCAGCCTAAACCGCCAAAAGCCGGTGAAGGCGGCAGTAGTGGTCTTCGGGGGCAGTTTGGAGGTAATTCATGACCCTCAGCTGGTATACGAGAACATTGCGGCTGTCCGATGATCCGAGAGATGCAGACATAGAACGTGAACGCAGGGCGTTGTCAGTAAGGGCGAATATGATTGCTCGCAGGTTTGCTCGTTGTGCCACCGAAGTGAAAACAACTTTGTTTAATGCATTCTGTACATCATTCTACACGAGCAGCCTGTGGGTCTCATACACGCGCGGACAGTACAACGCCCTGCGCGTACAATATAATAATGCATTCAGGGTGCTGATGGGGCTACCCCGATTCTGTAGCGCGTCAGGGATGTTCGCCGAGTCGCGAGTCGACTGTTTCTATTCTAATATGCGGAAACAGTGCACATCCCTGGTGCGCAGGGTGCGGGCTAGCTCCAATGGCATCCTGAGGGCATTCGCGCAGAGGTTCGATTGTCAGTACCTGAACCATTGCTCTATGGTTCACTTACTGAACAATCGGAATCTGTAATATATAATTATTACGTGTCTGAATATTTTGTGTATGCGGTCTTTGTAATTGTATGTTTTTGTTGTTATTTTATTGTGTGTGCTATGATTCTATGATGGTCAAAATAAACGTAGTATTATTATATTATTATTAAGATGGGCCAGCTCAAGATCGGAGTGTTATCGGTCTATTTTGAGGGAGACCAAGAACTCCATCCATACCTTTCCGCAACAACTCACATAACAACACACCTACACACCAACAACATTCTGGTGGGAGGAGACGTAAACTCCTGGAGCCAATGGTGGGGCAGCGTGACCGAAAACTTTCTTACCTAAACGAGCGGGACCTCCAGATCCTGAACACTGGCCAAACACCGACATTTGCGACCTACAGGTGCGACAGGTGGTGCACAAGCATCGTAGATGTAACTGCATGCAGCCTGTCGCTGTCGCACGGAGTCGAGTCCGACCACCACCGACCAGTCAAAACACCACCGCAACAAACACACCAAAAAAGACACACCAACATAAAAAACAATTATCAACAGTCACAAAACAAACGACAGCACCAAGTAAGGCAACACCTACAACACACGCTGCGTGAGAGATATGTTGGTTAAGTCTTATTTATTACTGAGATTTCATTTCTCATTTAATAGCGAACCACAAAAGGAAGAAACCAGAAAAAATCAGGGGTGAAAATGATAGCGATGGAAAAGGGTTGAAACAAAAGAGCTGCAGCGGCTAGCAATTACGCTGCCACAGCCAGAACTAGTGCTACTGTATCTACTTACAGACAGGCCTACAGCTTAAGTGCAAACTTCTTCCACTGCTCAGCAACAGTATTACGCCGAAAATGACGTGGGATATTTTCTACATCGCTCATTTTCTATGATCCTGTGCTTCGATAAAGAAAATTCAACATGCCTGGCTCACGGAATATGCTCCTTGGCTGGCATATTCTGCCAAACTGAAAGGCGCTCCAACGACAAATAATATAATGGTATCATTCACACTGCGACCACTCGTTATGCGCCTGCCACACACTCGACGAGTGGCATGGGAAGTAACGAGGTTGCGGAATGAGTTCGAAAGAGTCACCGCGGCCCTGGAACGCAAAGGGCACAAGCAGGAACACGGGTGGGTTTTAGTCAGTAAGAGTCTGACACCTGACACTCCATTCCGCTCCGCCCAGAGCGGGAGAAGTCATTTGATGATTTCCCATCCAAAAAAAAAAGGGAAGTAACGAGGAAAGGAGGCAGAGACATAATTAGTGTGGCAACATTACTCGTCTTGCCACACGTCATGCACCTCGTCCTGCCCACAGTCTGCCGCGCTAGCGATATCAGCAGTAAGTGAAATTTTTGACAAAATGAGTTAAATATTGATCCCGAATCAGCGCAATGAGCTCTACCAGATGTGCTAACACCTGTTTTAATAGCTTATCGGGAACCAGTAAATTTCGTTAAGGATAAAGGCAGTAAGTCCAATAAATGACAAATCTTCCTAAACATAACAACAGTAAGTATAGTTACCCAGGGTTAGCAAGTAAAGCTATATCATTTAGGTTTTACCTTTACTTAAATTATGTGCAGTAACTATGAATACTGTCGATATAATAAGTAAAGCATGTTTTTTATTTTGCCTTAAGCACTTAGGAAAACAGCAGTAACTAAATATACTGTGGATATAATAAGTAGATTTTGTTTTTTACTAGGCCTTAATTGATTCGAATATCAGCAGTAACTAAATATACTGTGGATATAATTATGCAATGTATGTTTTTATTATTCTTTAAATGCTTAGAATATCAGCAGTAACTCATTATTTTGTGGTTATATTAAGCAAGGTCTACTTCACATTCAGTTTTGATCACTTGCACTGTAAGTCTTTTTTAGTCACAATATAATAACTTATACTGTGACTAAAATAAGAAAAATACCGAGTATATTATTGAATTTGAGAGTTCAATTTACTTAAAGTATCAGCTTTTTAATTCGACATGCCATTGCCGCAGATATAATGCAAGAATTATTTTAATTTAAGAGCTATTTTGCCTACTACCTTGGGACTGAAATGCTGTGCTAGGGGGAGAGGCGCGGGCGCGGTGTTACACAGTGAAATGATCAGTGTCGTCCGCTATACTCTTTGGTCGTCCGCGACCACGCGCAAAGAGGTTGTGCAGTCCCGTGGTCGCACCACGCATGTTCCATCTACTACTCCGAGATTTACAAAAAGTAATAATGATACCGCGAATGGAACAATTTAAGTCCGCAATATTTTATCCACGAATCATTGCTTTCAACGAAAGCTTTGTACCTTTAGGAAGGTCTAAAAAAGATAACGTGCCTTTTGCAGCAGTCTGGAACGAGAGTATAACTGGAAGAAAACAGGAAGATAATTATTATCTCGACACTAAATGCATTTCTTTTACATAAACGCGATGCTGATCATACCGTATTATGGATGGATAATAAAATTGTTCTGCACAAAATAAAAACTGGGCTATTTTGAGTATTATTAACAGTAATGAAATAAACGTGAAAACAATCACCTTGAAGTATTTTGAACCTGGCCATACTTTTATTTCCGCAGACAGCTTTCTCCATCAGGTGGAACAGGCTTTACAAAGAAAAAATAAGGTTTATGATTTTGACGATTTCGTTAATGCAGTGCAGCAAGCGAACTCAAGAAAAACCTTTGTAAAAATAATGGAAGTCGATATTTTTTTCAATTATATCGACCTATCTTCGCAACATAAAATGAAGAAAGTACAACCTAGAGTGTACCTTAAAGATATTATAAACCTAGAGTGTACCTTTAAGATATTAGTTGCAAATCGAGGCGAGTTCACAAAACTAACCATGCTGACGAACAAGTACAAAGTTTACAGACTTTTTACAGTTAAAGTACTTGAAATCAAGAACATTTCCTGAATTTAGTTCAAAATTGACACCCAGGGGAATTCCAGAATATACGAAGACTGAGATATTAAAGAAACTGTTAGAGTTAATGCCAGATAACAGAAAGAGGTTTTGGTTAAATTTACCGGTTTCAGATAAAGTCAGTAACATAGATTAAGTTTTGTTAGATAGTTTTATGTGTTTTGTTTTTTCATGACACCCCAAAAAAAGGTTTTATTTGTGACATTATATTTGATTTTTTTATTCTAGTATTTTAACTTAGTTTGATCTCAAATTGAGAACGTAGAAAGGCTGATTTTGTTGTTTGTTACTTTGAAATATAGCTAACTTGCCAACGTTTATATATTTTTTAAGTTTTTTGTAATAATATATGAGAGTAGAATTGATCTCAATAAGAATTTATAATTATTTTATAAGACTTTCAAAGTAAGAAAGACTGATTTAAATTTGAATAAGTAATAGTTTATTTTCTTAGAATTGTATTATTCTCATATAGTGAAACTAGTGAAACCTCGTTATTTATAATAATAATAATAATACGTAGGTAAAGAAATATTAATAAACGTTTTTTACTTAATATTTTGTTTTTATTCCTAAGCTATAACCTAAACTTAGTATGAGTTGCTTATAATGACAGCAGTAACTTACTACTTACTGCTATTATTCTAAGCAATTGATATTCCAGTTGTTTCAAGTGACACTAGATATAAAAGGATTTTCGTCATTTAAAACTATTCTAATATATATACAATTTTATTGAGTAAAGAATATAAAAGCGTTTTTTTTGGGCTAGACGTTTCAACCATCACAATTAATGTAACTTCAAAAAAGAAGTCCGGAAAAACAAAATTGTCACAAAAACTTTGCGCGCCAATTACTCAAAACTTTGCAAAACATACTTACTGCTCATATCGCTAGCGCGGCAGCTGACTGCTCCCTATTTTGTCGGTTTTTGCGCGCGAGTCAAAGGACCAGCAATATGAGTGTGTTAGAATATTATATATAGGATGTCACTGTTTTAATTAAATAGTGTAATGTAATTCTATAGTAATGATTAAATATAAGCATTTTACATATTTTGAAATATGATAAAGCCATACCTTGATTTTTAAGACATTATTTTAAAGTATAGAAGGTAATTCAATTGACATCCTGTGATCGCCGAGTAGTGGGATTATTCCTATTTAAATGGTTGCCGCACTGTGGCTGGAATTATTGCTCGGCGACCACGGGACAGTACACACCTCACCATTCTGCTGCAAACTCGAGATAAGTATAAATTATGTTTGTTTTTATGTACTACAATTATGTACCTTAATAATGTACGTTACATATTATTTTCTGTGAGTATATTTATGTGTGGTGTGACGTGGTACCTTAGTGGTTATTTTATTAAAGACCCTATCAGGATATGTCTTGTTTGATATTTTAAAATGATTACAGTTTGATTATATCCAAAATAATGTTTGTTTTTTTTTTATAAATATGAATACCCCTTATCTAAATACTTAAACACACTCAACTTAAACTTATTCTTACTTACTTGTATGGTGTACATAATAAAGAGTATTCTATTCTATTCTAAATGAGTATACATCTATAATACAGAAGTATGGCATATATACACCTATATACAAACATATATATACACATATATATACTCATTTCTAACAAGTGCGAGTGGCTGGCCACATAATCGCGCGGTCGCATCCGCATCGAGCGCTCGCGCAAGACGCACACTTATGCAAAATTGGAAATTATGTCGTCGCCAAGCGTGGAATGGTCAAATGAAAAAGTGTTAATGTTTATTGATTTATTGTCCACGTAGCTAATGATTTGGGATCCACAACACAAAAATCACTCTTCGAAACATAAGGTATGTTTATTTATTTGAAAGCTTAGCCAAATTTACGAAAAATGTAGGTAGGTATGTATCATTTGTTAAAATTACTGTATCAAGAAATGAAGAAAATAAATATGACGTCGGCCGGTACCTATTCTATTATTTCACCTATTTATCCGTGATTAAATTCCTTATAGTACGGTAAAATAATGCCGTGCCTGTAGGCCGGTAATTGTTGCCCACACGTTGCCTGCACTTATAGGTTTATGTCTAATTTAAATATTATTTTTTAGGTACACGATGCTTGGGTGAGGCTTGGAGAAATTATAAACATTAGCATTGAAGAGCTGAAAGCAAAAAATAAATCTTTGATGGCATCTTTTAGACCGTTAGTAAATAAAAAAAGCTTCAATGCGTTCTGGCTCCTCGGCTGAAGATGTGTACCAACCAACATGGTTTGCCTACGACGGAATGGAATTGTTTTTAGGGTCTTTATATGATGTAAAGAAAACAATAAATACAGAAGACGATGTAAGTTATTTATTTCTTATTAAACAATGTTCAAAAGTTTACTTGTGATAATAATGAAATGTGCACGTATTTGCGAGTGTGACATACGTATAGTTTTACTGTTGTTTATTCAGATTTTGAAAATAGCAAATTCGTTTCTAATTACGGTAATATCGCTAGAAGAGCGTCTGGGTATCTGTTGTAATGCTCTAATTCCTGCAACTTCAGTATGTGATTCGTCAGAAGAATCGAAAGATCCGGGTGGAGTATAGATGTCCCGAGAGTATTGACTGTTTCTTAAAAAATTATGTAACAAAATACAGGTCATAGTTATAAGAGGCACTTTTTCTATTTCGATTTCTGTTGGTTTTTTAAAAATCCTAAAAGCTGATGTTAAAACGCCGAATGCATTTTCTACAACGACGCGACTTTTTGCAAGTTTGTAATTAAAAGTACATTCTTTTGTGCCGAAACTATGATTACCTGCAAAAGGTTTAAATATATCTTTATGTAAAGCAAAAGCACCGTCGCCAAGAAATACGTATGGAACAGTGTCTTAACAGTCTCATACATTTATTTTTTCTATGAAATATCTATGCGTTAAGAAGTTTTGCCATATTGCAGTAGATGTCACTGCCTTAAATTTTATAGCCGTTTATATATATCTCTATATAAAAAGCATACATCACTGTATAATCTATGGCATACATCAAATCAACTGTCAATTTAATGTCATTCCGTTTCTGTTTGTGATCCGTGAATGTGTTCTCTTTATATTTTGATGATTTTTTCAACAACTTTGCTTTATCCCCGGACTCCGACGACTTTGATTATAACGCTGAATTTACGCCTGTTGCCCTGGACTCTGATTTGCCTGACGATTTGTACATTGTTGACCTGGATTATGGCCTCTTCCGAGAGAGGTTGTTGTGTGCCGAGATGCGGTAAAACTCGTAAGTAAATATTGATGAATATCCATGGTATTAGGTACTTAAACTAGGCCGAATTATCTTGGTGAGTCCGAACTTCCCGCAGAAGGCTGCGTAGTAACATATTTTAAGAACCAAATAGTAATATGCGATGAGTGTGAGTGAAAGAACATGCGCGAAAGTTCGTACACTAAGGTCGTAAATATTTCGACCTTAGTGTATATGTGCAAAGGCGAATTCTGATATCAACTAAATGAGACCATTTGCAATAACCATAATTTAACTAACCAGCATAGATGTGAGCATTCTCTCCTAATTAAATTATTTGTTTTTTAGGCAAAGATGATACAGTACTCCATTCATTTCCTAATCCTGACAAGGATATGGGTCGGTTTCATGATTGGACTTCTGCAGTTGGAACCAGTATATCGTCTTTGGATCCCCAGTATGTGTACAGAAACCGTCGAGTGTGCCATGACCATTTTGAAACAAAATATTTGACATGTACTAGAAGACTGAGCCCTGATGCAGTTCCCACCTTATTCTTGCCAGGTAAAAATGTATTTGTAATAGTATAATAATGGGAATTTGAAGCATCACTTTAGTACTCCAAAGTGACCTCACCTGCATGAGCAGGTGTCATCTGCTGATCAACAAACCAGTTTTTGACAATGGACAAATCATATTTAAGTTATTTAAAATACTTGTATAGCTTAGTATGACAGACCATTAACAAGCAGCACCGTCAGTGTTGCAATGATATACTTTTACCCGTTTCTAAAATATTTGACTTTATTTCTTGTGTCACAGCCCTGTACCTTAAAGTTTATTGGATTGAGTATTCTTAGATTATATTCTCTAGCTTAGAGTTCCGTTTTTTTTTCTTACAGGATCTGAATTGGTTAGAGTTCCACTAATTGAAATCACAAATAGGATTGATACTGCTTTACCGGTACCATCCACTTCTAGAGAATCGGAAACTGCTGAAGTTCCACTTATCCTCAAAAGGAAAGAAAATACGTTATTAGATATTGCATTACCTTCTACTTCTAAAGGTATTCTTAATTTATGTAATTTTATTTATTTGTATTTCTTTTAAGATAGAGAAAAGGCCATGGAGACCCTTAAATGGAGACCATGGCCCACAGAGGATGTGAGTAAGGTGGGATGGGATGGGAGTAATTATGTTGGTACATGTTGAATAACATAATAATAAAGTTTGTGATTAACATAAGACCAATTAACAATTAATATATTCCTCAAATTAGGTAGAAATTGATCTTAACAGCTGGACTAAATCACTTACTCAGTAAGTGATTAAGTCCAGGTGTTAATACCCAAGAAACAGTACAGTAAGTCTTACTGTACTGTTTTTTGGCTTTTAATGTTAAACTACAAACAGTAGACATTACCATAAACCAGAGACAGTTTGTTACATAGTATAATGTGTTGTATTACATAGTGTGTGTTATATTACAGGTGAACCTTCAGCTCAAATTTCAAAAGAACTGATGCAATCAGTCCAAAACCCCAAATTGCCCAAGAAAACACCTACATTTGACCACAACACATTAATTAAGGCTGTTAATAAGCTGCAAATTAAAAAAGCCAAGTATGCAACAAGGCTTAAGAAGGCATTGAACTTGTCTGAAAACAAAAGTTTTCAGAACACTATAAAAAAATTCACTGCCTTGGCTGCTATGTTCACTTTAATGCAGTTTCGTGAAACTGGGAAAAATAAAATGGGACGGAGATTTACAGAGCCTGAGAAAATCATGGCATTGAGCTTATATAAAAGGAGCCCTAGGACTTACAGGTACCTGCAACAAATTTTTGTCTTGCCATCAGCTATGACATTAAGCAGACTTATAGCGCGAGCAAATTTAAAACCAGGGATTAATGAAAACCTCTTTGAACAATTAAAAAAAAGAGTAGAGAAGATGAAAGCAGATGAAAAACTTTGCATATTATTATTTGACGAAATGTCCATTTCACCACATTTTGATTACAATCAAAGAAGAGACGAAAGAACACTGGCGAGGAAATTGTTGATGAAATTATTAAGCGTCTACTTATGGTACCGTAATAGATACTGACGAAATAAATTACTAAGTTTTATCAAATCGATCATAAGGCCTGTAGTGACCTACCCAAATATTATGCAGTAAATATAACATTATATTAAATACAAATTATTCAATTGCTTAAAATTAAAATCAAAAATAATTTATTAACATATTTACAAATTTACCTAACAACTAGTATTATATAAAATCAAAAATCATTAAAAAACTAAAATAATTATTTAAAACTAACATTCAACGTACAAACAGATATTTCGTATTAGTAGATAATTTCTTATCAGCTAGCCGACGTAGCTATGACGCGTCCTTTGTTCTGGTGGCCACGAACCGGTTGCGCGAGCGGGACGGACTATCGTTGCGTTGCGCTCGCGCAAGCGTGGTACGACGTGGGCCACGCATGACCAGTACGTTCACTCAGCTGATCGCGACCGTTGCCTTTTTCGAAACCTAGCTTCGCCGCGCTAAATACTGACTGTATTTCGTCTATATCTCGATCATCTATCTATCTATATTTCTACCACTCCTTCTTACTCTTCTTAGTGGAACTCTTGTGTGTGAACTGTAACCTGTGTCTGTGAAATAAACTTTCTTTCTTCTTCTTGTGTACTTCGGACTTTTCTTCATCTCTTCACACTACCTACCTCTTCACACGCCTACGCAACCCACAGGCCTATCAAAGTCTGGAAAAAAATTCTTCATAATTGAGAGCTTCATTGACTAGATTATTGATGATAATATATAATCATGGCTTAGTTTTTTATTCTTTTTGACTTGGCTTCATGACTTTTGGATAAGCTATACTTTTAATGTTGTTATGTAATATAAATCTAAGTCAAGTTGCATAAAATGCTTGGGTTTACAAAATGCATAATATACTTAGGAAATACATGTCAGCATCAGAATACAAGTGTTAAAATAAACACGATTTTTTATGCTAAGATTATAGAGCGGCCATAGTTTTTCAGTACATACAAATGACTACGTAGTGAAATTCGAGTATGGCAACATCGCAAAAAAATAACATGACATTTCAATTGTCAACCTGTTGGATGTTGCGCTCATACAATAACTGTAGTATGGTATTTAGGATGGGCCAGAAATCAACCAAATATCACAGCACCCGCAGGTTTTCTTGATGACATTATGGTTAGAGAAGATGAGGAATAAATATTTAAAATAAAAGTGGGTTTTTTTCGGGCTTCGTAAATAAGATCTATTCCCATCCAATACCAAGAGCTAATACCATTTGGTATTAGTTTATTTCCGAATACATTTTCTATTCCCAACGAGTACCACATTTTTTTAATAACAAATCTATTACTAAAGAATACCAAAACGTGACTTTTTGTACACTCAGCTACAAAAAGTTTTATTTTATTTTCTAACATTTACATACATATTATACTATCGTAATTGAATGCTAAAAGTCTAAAACTTTCGAAACTAACAATTAATCAGTTCAAATGAATTATTTCTCTTTACCTGCGAAAAAGGGTCAATAGGTGCTGAAGCTGATAATGCCTTCAACATCTTCGGGAAACCCAGAAGGACTGACGTTTATAAAAAGAAATGGTGGCTTGCTTTTGCTTATTGATATATTGTTGTCTCTGCAGGATGGCAATATTTCCAATGAGAAAAATCATAGCTGCGAGCCATCTATAGCATAGAAAAAACTTGATGGCGAAGGAACTGAATAATTTACGAGAAACGGTATTAAAGTCTGATTTCACCCCAATACCAAGGATTTATAATACATTTAAATCCCAATTCTCTGAAACTGAACAAAATTTGGTGAAAAATATCCCATCATTTCAAACATGAAAACAAAATTGTATAAAGCAGATCAAGGAAGCTGATGTGTCTAAAATAAAGTGCAAATCAGTGGATGAAGTAGAAATCCCTTTACAATTCCGAGATTTTGTACTGTATGATTATAAAGACGAGTCTAATACCCGAATAATTATTTTGGCCCATCCAAATCAACTAGCGCAAATTAAAGTTTACGAATGTGATGAGACGTTTAAATTTTGCCCTGTGCCATTTGTCCAGTTGTATTCTATCCTTCTATCCTATATTTGACTGTTTGTATTATCATTGTTGGACTTGGAATAGTAAAATAAAAGTACCTAATATCTCTAAAAATGATAAAATAAAAAAAAACAATATGTGATTTATATTCAAACCCTAATCTTGATTAAACATTACCTACTTAAAATCACTCAAAGCATTTTAATTTTACTGAACCTGACTGTACCTAATTTCTTCAAACTTATTTTAGTATTGGTTTTAAATGTGGTACTCGTTGGGAATAGAAAATGTATTCGGAAATAAACTAATACCAAATGGTATTAGTTCTTGGTATTGGATGGGAATAGATCGTAAATAATGGAGAGTCAAGACTAAAACTAAAAAACTAGCTGACCATGCTCTTGTGTTCTTAATAAGAGGGGTTCAAAAGAACTACAAACAACCCCTTTCATATACATTTTGTGCAGGCAGCACTAACTCGGCTGAACTAGCAAGACAAATAAAACTAGTCATACAAAAACTACACAGTGTAGGACTACATGTCTTAGCCACTGTATGTGACCAAGGTGCATCCAACGTCAGTGCAATAAACTCTCTGATTCAGGAAACGAGAGCAAATTATTTAAGGAAAAATCAAGAGTTGCGAAGAGATATCTTTGAAGTAGAGGACAATGAGGTGATTCCTTTATATGACCCGCCTCATTTAATTAAGGGAATCAGAAATAATTTGATGAGCAAAAATTTAGTATGTTCCATAAATGGCTCTATAAAAGTGGCAAAATGGGAACATGTAGCCAAGTTATATGAAGAAGACCCAGCTTATAAAGGCATACGACTTGTGAATAAATTAACTGATCGACACATTAATCCCGATAAATTTCAAAAAATGAAGGTCAAATATGCAACACAAGTTTTGAGCCGAAAAGTTGCAGTTACTATGGGATTTTTAGCAGGTAATATAATAATAAAAAAAATAATTTTTGAAACATTCCATAAAATATTATATCTGTAGACGAGTGCTTAATAACTTAATACACCTAAACCAAAGCAGCACAGTGACACCATTTCAGGGTTCGATTCCCGATAGGTAGGGGTTGTCCATATAGAATGAAATGAACATAATTTCTTTTCTATTCTTGCAAATTTCCACACTTTTTTGGTCAAAAGCTGTAGCTAGTAATTTTTTGTGTCAATTTTCACTATATTTGTGTTTTAGAGTTCTGCTATACTGCCAAATTTAAATATTTATTTTTTATTTTTTCAGAAAGGAACATACTCCCATCTGAGTGTACACAGACTGCGGATGTTATCCTGTTTTTTGACGAACTCTTTGACTCTCTAAATGGGAGTTATGATAATTCAAAGAAAAGGTCTGGAAAAACTTTACTGACCCAAGTAAAACCAAAATCAGAGCATGGCACCGTTTGGTTGAAAGCTAAAAAAGTATTAAGCTCAATGAAATTTATAAATAATGATGGTAAAACACAGGACAAGCAGGTCACAGTTCCAACAATAAATAATTGGCTACGTACTATAAATAATGTGGAGTACCTCATAGAAATACTTTTTAATAAATATAACATAAAATCTGTGTGGATGAGGCATTTCAATCAGGATCCTCTAGAGAATTTCTTTGGGTTGATTCGAAGCCACGGGTGTAGAAACACTAACCCTACTGTAGCGGGCTTCGAATCGTCCTTTGCTGCGTTATTAATTAATAACATAAGTGGCCAGCACTCACCTGGTTCTAACTGTGAGGAAGATAGTTGCCAAACAATTTTTAAATCAATGGCATCTTTATTTAAAAATCCTGAAAAGAAGACCATGCCCACTATTGTAATGGATTTGGAGAGTGATGTAAAATATACAGATTTTGAGGTGAAGAAAAATAACCCACGAATATTAGCTACATTACAGTACGTAGTTGGTTATTTATTAAGAAAAGCAAGAATAAACGTTTTTAAAAATTGTAAAAAATGTAAAGATTGTTTTTATGACGAAAATAATATAAGTGATTTTTTGAAAATAAGAGAATTTAAAAAGGGTAAATCTTATCTAACATATCCTAATAATAATTTAGTAATGCTTTTTTCAAAAATACAAGATTTAATCACCGAACGTCTCAAAAACGAATCTGTAAATGTCAACATAAAATCATTTTTAAAAACATTGATTTATGTAGAGCTAGATTTTGAATTATTTGATTGTGAAAACCACAAATCGCAAACAATTGAGTACATGTTGGAGCTGTCCTGCAAATTTTTCATTTGTAACTGGTGCCGAGATATTAATAAAATAATTAATGGCACCAGATTAGATGTGTCAAAAATGACCTCATGAAAATGTATGCATATAATTTTTATAAATGATAAATGATATTTATTTTGTAAGTAGGTTAAACATAACACTTTTACACGTCCAATATTTCTTGTCATTTTAAGCTAGATGAAGCCGGTGTTTCCTAGCTGACTACCCTGAGAAGAAACACCGAAACAAACTCAGAGGTCAAAGTCTCTTTTAAAGTCCATACAATCCGTACTGGTCAAATCATATGAGAACCATGTAGGTTAATGTCTGAGGTAGCCTTTTGAGGAAAGTGCCACACAGATTTGAGTGGACCTGTCCAGACAGTGCAAGCATTTGTCAGATACCGTGTAGCTCAAACTTAAAACTTTAAGGAGCTCAACGTCTTGACGAACAATACCAAAGTAAGGACATTTGGGTAGGCCGCAAGAATTACTCAAACTGCCAGACAAACTGAAACAAGACCCTAATATGGCGATCTACATAGTTCCCATTCATAATATGTTATATGAGAACTATGCAGATCTGTGTCTGAAATGGTCTTTTGAGGAAAGAACCATACAGATTTAAGTGGGCCTGTCCATTCAGTGCAAGCCTTTGTCAGTAGTCGAGTAGCTCAACTTAGAAACAATAAGGAGCTCAACGACCCGACGAACAATACCAAAGAAGGGACATTTGGGTAGGCCGTAAAAGTACTTAAACTGCCAGACGTCGTCGTTATATATACTTTAAGGAAAGAAAAAAGAAAATAATACCCATATAGTCCTCATATTCACAAAATAAATTAAGTAAAAATATAATACTTTACAAAGTAAGTATACATGTCAAATATAATATAATAATAAAAAAAAAATATTACTTTAACAAGTAAATATTCATGTCACAATAATAAAATAATACTTTAAAAAGTAAACATTCATGTCAAAATTGCAAAATTGAATTTACATGCAGGAGAATATAAAATGTCAAATTGAGAAAAGTATCAATAGATAAACGTAATATTAGGCCATGTACATCGTTGAAGCATCTCAATCCCAAGCCTTTTGGTCTTCAATATAGTCTCTAACTGTGTAAAAAGCTTTCTGGCATAGCTTACGTTTTACTATCAATTTGAATTTATTAATACTAAGGTCTTGGATGTAGGAAGGGAGTTTATTATAAAAACGTATACATTGACATCTAAATGAACCACCTATTTTCTTGAGCCTAGTTTTAGGAATGACAAAATTATGTTTGTTCCTGGTATTCACATTATGAATATCACTGTATCTTTTAAATAGATTAATATTTTTATGTGCATACAAAAGATTCTCGTAAATATACTGAGAAGGCACAGTCATTATATTAATCTCTTTAAATTTGTCTCTGAGGGACTGTCTAGGACTTAATTTGTAAATCGCACGGATAGCTCTTTTTTGCAACACAAATACTGTTTGAATATCAGCGGCATTTCCCCACAACAAAATGCCGTATGACATCACACTATGGAAATAACTAAAGTATACTAAACGTGCTGTTTCAACATCAGTTAAGCCACGAATTTTTCTAACGGCATATGCTGCAGAGCTAAGTTTTTTGGACAATTTGTCTATATGGGGGCCCCACTGTAGCTTCGCATCCAAAGTTATGCCTAAGAACAGTGTGCTATCTTCGGGTTTTAACTCTTCCCCCTTTATTAACACACTAGTGTTCACCTGTCTAACATGAGGTAACGTGAACTTTACACATTTCATTTTTTTCTCATTAAGTAAAAGATTATTAATATTGAACCAGTTAACTACAGTCGTAAGGGCACTATTTACAGCGTCTATATTATGCTGCTGACGTTTGAGTTTGAATAAAAGTGACGTGTCGTCTGCAAATAACACTATATCATGATTATCCTTTACGAGGTACGGCAAGTCATTAATATAAATGAGAAACAAAAATGGACCTAAAATCGAGCCCTGTGGGACCCCCATCCTCACTACAGATCCAGGAGATCTTTTGCCATTGACGTCAACTCTTTGAATCCTATCACTCAGGTAAGAAATAAGAAGATCCAGAGAGGCGTCCCGGACTCCGTAATAGTGCAGCTTCCTGATTAATGTCTCATGAAGAACACAATCGAATGCCTTGGACAAATCGCAAAAAATGCCCAAAGCATCGCATTTGTCCTCCCATGCATCATAAATATGTCCTAACAGTTCAATGCCGGCATCGGCTGTTGAACGACCCCGTGTAAAACCAAACTGTTTATTATGTAACAGTTTGTGTTTATTAAAATATCTTTGCATTTGATTAAGGATAAATTTCTCAAAAATTTTACTAAAAGTAGGTAGCACTGATATAGGTCTATAATTACTAGGGTCTGACGTACTACCTGATTTAAATAATGGTATTATTTTACTATATTTCATTAGATCAGGAAACTCACCACGGTCGATACATTTATTAAAAATAACAGCTAAGGTAGGTGCCACAATATGTATAATGGACTTTGCCAGATCAACAGAATTACCCCATAGATCTGCCGTTTTTTTTAAATTTAAAGAATTAAAAGTTTTTATTATATCACTATAACTGACATATTGAAATTTAAACTCAGCATCACATAGTGGAACGTTTTCTTTAAGTAAAATTTCTGCAGCGGTTGGTGATGAATTTAGAAACTTAGTTGTTGATACGGGGATCTCTGCAAAGAAATTTTCAAAAGCCGCGGCGACATCGGAATCTAAATTAATTACATTGTCATTAATAGCAAGGCTATAATCATTGGTTCGATTGCAAGATCTTCCCGTTTCGCTATTAATAATGTTCCATGTCATTTTAATCACATTACTACTATTTTTCATTTTTGAACTCAAATACCGAGACTTAGCCATGTAACAAACTTTTTTGTATAATTTAGAGTAGTTTTTAACATATACATTAAATTCTGCTGTATTAATGTAAGCCCGTTCTTCATACAACTCATATAGCCGTTCCCTGCTCTTATGAATACCAATGGTGGCCCAGACACTGAAAGAAGTATTATTAGAAACAGAAATAGTCTTAGGAATAAATGTAGTATCAAATTGTGTGCAATACATTTTAAAAAAATCATTGTAATGTTGGTTAGGGTCATCATTGGTTGACAAACATGGCATTTTATTTAATAGTTTATTTTTGAATGCTTCCAGGCGATATTTAGATTTTGGGTTTACAGTGATATCTTTTTTTGGCTTTATTTTGTTTACATTTGAGATAGTGATTAGTTGTCCGCAATGATCAGAATCCAATAAATTGATAATTTTTTTGTGGGTAGGTACAATATCTGTATAAATATTATCTAGGCATGTGGCACTAGTGGGCGTTATTCGAGTCGGCTCCATAAATAAGTTTGCAAGATTATATGATTGAAACAATAGATTATATAATAAAAGAAAACATTATAAAAAGGCAGTCAACCACTAAACTGTTGTTTGATTTACCTAAATTCCTTTCTCTATATCTTATTATTCCTCAAAGTAATTTCCAAAAGTCAAATCGTTTTTATATTGATTTAGCTTTTGGAAATTACTTTGAGGAATATTATGAACTTATGATTATGTGGAACCACCCGACCGTTTTGCTACACAGGTGTCGTATACCGATAGATGGCGCTAGTATAATAATTCTAAGTGATGACTCTATGTCCGTATATTTAATGTACTCTGTGGTATGGAACACTTTCATTTCTTCCGGGCAGTGGAGTACCTCCTAGCGGTAGATTTAAAGTACCTCATTTTTAAAACCCTACATCACTGATCCGCCCCTGGCCTCCAATATCCGTAAAAATGAAACTATAATCACTGTCAACTAAAGCCATTAGTACGACACTGTACACTGTACACTTTTATAGTACTTTTATAGTTATAATATTCAGAGCCACTATGTGCTAGACATTAAATAATAATGTGCTTCCAACGCATCGTGGAAACCGTCTTCTACCTTTTCAATCTGTAACCATTCTTCGGGTGTTTGTGGTATCTGAAACAAAGAAATAATTATTACATTACAATAAGTATGCTGAAATATAAATAATTTATGTTATTTATTGTTTTAGCCTGAAAAAAAGAATATCACAGATGACAATACTCAAAATGGAGAAACTAACAATGAAAATACTCAGACTGAAAATACCCAAAATGAAGATACTCGGGATGATTATAGCCGAAATAAAAATGCTTCAACTACTCGTATACAAAAACAGCAGCGCCAGAACTTTGACGTAGATGATGCTCAAAATAAATTGGACAATAGTTTTCAAACTCTGAATAATGTTCTTAAATTTATTTGTGCGTTAAGTATTAAATAAATAAATAAAGAGTTAACTTGATGTTACACCTTGAAAAGAAAGTGAAGACTTCGATAACTGTCCCCTGTGGCCAAATAACGTAATATTATTGCTAAACGTATTTTTGGTGGTATAGCGATTCTCATTTGACTATCCTGTTTTTTAATCAGAGGTTCAATGTTATTCAATAAAAAATCGAAATCTGTTTTTGACATTTCACATCAGATAAAACTGTTCATACTGCTTCTGTAAATGAAAAGAATACAATTATATAACTTACTAGGTGGGCGATAATAAATTAAATACTAGTATGAAAAAATCAGAAACGAGACATATTTTTAAAAAATTATAAACCATGTTTTCGATTTTAGCAACAAGAAAAAATTGCTTTCAAATTAAAAAATAACTAATAAATACTATACAACTTTTCTTGTTAGACTAATTCATGACAGTGACTTATTATGCCTACCGTACTACAAAAAATTCTGTCTTTAAAAAAAATTGCGGAGATGCTAAAAGTTATTTTAAGTTCACTTTCCTAATTAATAATATGACAACGACGATGTATATTTCTTTTTGATACATTAATATAAATAGCCATACTAAAAATGCATAGCGCGCACGCTGCCACAGTTTCTACGTCCATTGTCTCACCAAGGCAAATGACAAGTGAGGAGCGTCGCGATTAATTGCGCGAGTAGAGCAGTGTGTGGGCAGAGAGGGCAATATCGCGGCAAATCATGGCAGCACGAGGAGCATAGCGATGAGCAGCGCAAGGAGCATAGCCTGGCGTGTTAGATACAAACATTTGCACGAGTTCACCAAAATACATCAGTGTCTCATTTGTCACACCCGGCATCCGTCACAGTTCCCCAATATAGGGGTTATAGATTGTAGATGAAACCTAAAGTTTCCAACCGTGTGAAAGTAAATTTATAAAGGTTTCCAGATATTTATATACATAAATATCTGGAAAGACTGAAATCAAAGACATACCTCAATACACATACAAAGTTTATTCACTATAAAAAGAAGTATCACCTTGCATAGAAATACAGTGAATGAGGCAACTAATCATAAATAATACCTCCCAGACTTACACACTAAGATGTGTAACCCTGTTAGACCCTGTCTCCGTACCAAGGTATAACAGAGGTACACCACATGAGATATTACAAAACAACGTCTCAGGTCGCTTGTAAGGATTCGCGAGGTGAACGCCTAAATACCACTAGCTCAATCGCAAGGTATTGACCAACCAGGGCTGTGCACGTTAAGAAACCTACTCACTATGGTACAGTATACCCGTGACACAATACAAAAAGAAGTTATTACTGGTCTTGTTACTTAACACATTAACAAAAGGCCTAACTCTTTGTATGAAAATAAACCCAGTAGACAGGTCTAATGCATCTCCCTCATAATAATTAATAGCAGCTCAATTACTACTCAATTAGTGCTCAAGTAGCACTTACTTAATGCTCAAGTCTCTTTCAATCAGTGCAAGACTAGGTACTCAATTAGTCTACTCAATTAGTGGAACAGAATCCCTTGGCATGGCCCCAAGGTTAAAAACCTTGGTACCCACGAACAGACGCGGCCTACGGGAGAAGTCCAGCAGGATTGCTGTTACCTGGAACGGCGATGTTTCCTCAACGAGGTTTCGGATTGGTAAGGCCTTCCTGTACCATGGACGGCCACACTGTCTCAAATCTCGTCGAGCCAAACCTGAACGATGCACGTTCTCCGGATGGCTTCAGGCATTCATCAATCCCGGACCTCAAATATCCAGGCTAGTAAAACAGCCAGACCTGGAACAAAATCTCCGTAGTCAAATACATGTGCCTTTGGACTTTCAGAATGGGAAACAACTGGAGGACGAAATACTCACAGGGTTCAGCCTTTTAATGCACTTGAAAACCCCTCGGGTTTCGGGTCACCGTTGTAAAAACAAGTGCCTTTATAATATCATTTGTTCGTCTCTCTGTGACCTCTGCGGTCCAAAAGGACCCACAATTTCTGCACTCTGTCCTTGAAAAGTCCTTTGCGAGAAGCTTCCATGCCACAGACTAAATACTCTCGATTCCGACATGTTCCTAATTATTTAAATTTTTTAAACTTTATGCTTTTATGCAATTTTTGTGTGTTTTAATTAATTTACATCTACTTATTTGATAATATATATTAAGTTTTAAAGAGACGTTCGATCTCTAGCGCCATCTGTTGTTTAAACTATGGGCTCTGTCAAATGTGATTCCATTTGTCCGCTAAAGATGTCGCTGCGAGTTACATTTCTTGTTTTGCAACGTCACACATTGTCACAAGACTCAAACACTGTCTCGTCACGTCTGCAATTTTTTTTATCTTTACTAATATTATAAACGCGAAAGTTTGTAAGTATGGATGGGTGTTTTTTACTTTTTCGCGCAAAAACTACTGAATGGATCTTGATGAAATTTGCACAGATATCTATATCTGTGCAAATTTCATCAAGATCCATTCAGTAGTTTCTATCATATATCATATCTATTCATCCTATGTGTTATTCCAGACTATGATCTATCATAGTCTGGAATAACACATAGGATACTTATTATCCCGGGATTATGTTCCCTTGGGATAATTTCCGACATTCACGCGGGCGAAGCCGCGGGCAGCAGCTAGTACAAAATATGTCTGTGGATGTTCAGTTAGTGCTCATAAAAATCATACAAGATAATGAAAAATGGTTGCATCTGTGATAGATAAAAAAAAATTGTGGTACCCGCGATCTGCCTTTAAGAGGCTTTCATGAAGATCTGTTTGAAGACCAACTGCAACTTTCCTATAAATGACCACGGAAGAAAAATTAACAGAGAGTGGCTTGTTTACTCTATTTCGAACGATTCAGTGTATTATTTTTGTTGTAAAATATTTGATAAATCTGTAAGTAGTTTGTCTGCTTAGAACGGTTTTTCTCACTGGCAAAATTTATTATTAACATTGAAAAGACATGAAACAAATGTTTCTGACAATGAAAATGTGAAATCTTGGGTACAATTGAATGATATGTTAAAAAATAAAACTACTATAAATCAAAAGCACTTGAGACTATTAGAATTGGAAAAATACAATGTCGTGATGTATTAGGAAGAGTCATAGGCATCATTAAGTTTTTATATATGAACATGACAATGGTATTTTTTTTAAAAGCAATCGAACTGAAAGCGTCCTTTGATTCAGTCATGCGGAACCATATTCATAGAATTCAATCCACGAAATCAGATTCAAATCGTATGACTCATTAATAATGAGATCAAATTCAGAATGAAATAACTGAGTTGCTCGGCAGGACAATAAAAAATATATATAACGAGGATTCGTCAACAGTGGCAACACAACAGGCAATCTCTATCCGGTCACCGCCTCATGTAACCTCCATCCGGGCACCTCCATATGTAATAGATTAAAATAAAAATATCAGCTTAGAAAAATAAGCATAAAATAATCCGAATTAAAAAAAAAATTGACATTAAATTCGAAATAAATTTAACTTTTTAGTGAATATTATAATATAAAAACAAGTCATTTTGTTTTCGAATGGTAATATTTTTTTATCATAAATGGATGCTATACTATTGCGGGTTAACGGGAGCGCCCTCTGTTAGTTAACATACTGTATAACCAACTTCGTTTTATGAGAAAAGTGGAACTAAATAATACCGACTCTAACTTAGACTCACCTAGAGAAATCAACACTAAATTTACATCTACAAACGAAAATACTACAGACGAGCCTCCGCGTTATGTTCCAATCGCACGCAAGAAGGCAGTGCAAATAGATGAGTTTGAAAGAGAAGGATTAAAATTTTTCAAGGAGGCAGAAAATCGCCAATTATGTTTTTTTTTTTCAAAGGAATATTGCCATTAAGATATCTTTTTCCGACCGAGAAACTAAAACTTTCCGAAGTGTTACAAATTCTGACAGATTGATGCGCTGTATTAACAATATGCTTGCCGCAACTGTGCGTTGCCGCTGCGACGACGGAAAGTTATGACTGCGTCGTAGACCCCTCGATGGCGAAGCGCCTGTGTGGTCGGCTATGCGTCAAAATATTTGCGTTGCGTAGACGCAACGCGCCGTGGACTGGCTCTAAAGCAAATCGTTTTGTACAGGTATTTCGTTTTGTACAGGTATTTTATAGTAGAAATCTGGGACTTAATCACATAACCCGTGAACAATTGTTGCAAGACAATTTAATGATTCCAATTGCACTTTATAATCAAAATAATGAGAATGCAATTATTATATGTGATGAGACTTATATTTATGTAAACAAAAGTTCTAATTATATATTCCAAAAAGACACATATTCCTTACACAAATATAAAAACTTGTTAAAACCATTTTTGCTGGTGACCCCTGATGGCTACATTGTAGACTGCTTTGGCCCATAGAAAGCTACCACATCTGATGCAGATATAATGAAGTTTCTTATCAGAGATGAAAACTCCCCTCTCAGACAACACTTTCAAAATAATGATATTTTTATTCTAGACAGGGGTTCAGAGATTCAATTGCTTTGTTAGAGGCTTGTGGCTACAAAACATATATGCTGGAATCCCTGCTTGAAGGTGAACATCAGCTCACCAACGAGCAAGCTAACAGGAGTCGGTGTGTAACCATATGCCGTTGGGTGGTGGAAGTTGGTATAAGTAGCGGCACGAAACTTAACACTTTCATTACCACTACGATTTTCGCGATGTTGTCCCGGATGCCGCCTACATTTTACGTTGGACTCGCTGGGCGAGTCGCCGGCGCTGTAACACGAATTGAATCAACTCGCCACGCGAGTTCAGTGGCATAGCGTTAGGGTGAAAACAATGTTTTGTTATTTTTGTGGCCGTGACAGTGTACGTTACGTGTTTAACGCAATTAAAAAGTGTTTAACTAACATACGGTGTAATTTAACATATAAAAATGGCAAGAAACACTATAGATAAAAGAAAAGGTAAGTTTGTTTCGTAATTTATGCAGTGACTGTCAATCTTATAAATAGTGGTTATTGTTGAGGTTATATTTTAAATATCTAATATTGTTTTTATAAACAGGAGGTTTTCAATTCGACTAAATAAAAACCAATTTTACCCGGAAACATTTTGATACGGGCTTTTTAAGAATATAGTTTAAAAAACAGTACAGTTTTAAAATGTTTACTGTGAAGTTTCGAATAACGTTTAAATATGTAATGATTATCACACACATTAATAAAACAGATACTTCCACAATCAAACTGATTAATAATACTCTACACTATATTCGATCAAATAATATTTACATCACACAACCATGCTCCCAAAATATCATACAATCTCTTAAATATTATGTTACAACTAATACTATTTTTAATAATTTTCGCAACCATTCATCAGGATTGGTATCCCTACGTATTAATCCAATTTTACACATAAATATAACAGCGCATAACACTAAGACCAAACTAACCCACAAGTACAATCCTGCAAAATTATTACTTAACCAAAATTCAATGAGTTAAATAATTTACAAAGTGAAATAGACGCATTGAATGTTGCTGATTCAGTCATATGTGATACGGAGGACTGTCCCAGACTGTTACCTAAAACCAAAAAATGTCTTAAAATGTTTCAACAAAATATTCGGAGTATAAAATGTAACCTACCTGGATTGTTACCGATTATAGCCAGTACAGGGGTAGATTGGGACTGTATTGTTTTGACAGAGTGCTGGTTACCATCAACGGTTTTCTTACCCTCCTTAGATGGATATGATAGTTTTGCTACCACTAACAACCTGACGCAGAATGAAGGTGTTGTTGTATACTACAAGACCAGTTTGGTTGTCTCAGTTGAAGAACCTGAAATTGAGGACGCAAACTGTCTTGTGCTTACCTTCAGTAAAGACACAGTAGCCTTGGCCATTTATAGGCCCCCTGGGTACAGAAATATTGATAACTTTTTACAATCTCTTAATCAAATACTATTAAAATATTCATCTAAGCAAAATATCATACTATTGGGGGACATTAATATTAACATTGCCGAACACAGTGTTGACAACAATGTTTCTGCATATCTCGATATGATGGCGTTCCACGGTATGATGCCTGCATACACATCACCTACACACAATAAAACATGTTTAGATCACACGTTTCTAAAGACTAAACTAACAGCTCGTTGTCTTATACTCCAAACAACAATTACAGATCATAATAGTGTTGCTTTGTACATAGCTAGTCTTCCTAAACAAAAACCGATCAAAATTGTAAAGCACTTAGACCACAACCTTCTAAATGCGGAACTTAAAAATGGTGACTTTAGACAGTTATACACAATTAAAAACGCCAACGAGGCTGCTAATTTCTTCCACAGTATTCTTTCTTTGGCTATCAAAAACAACACTAAAGAAGTCAAAATATCAAACAGGAAAAAAATTCTTAAACCGTGGATAACGCCAGGTATTCTAAAGTGCATCAGAAACCGGGATAATCTATACAAAAAAGTTAAGAAAAACCCGGAAAATGAGATATATAAAACTATATATAAACGATACCGAAATTTTTGTTCATCTTTAATAAAGAAACTCAAAAGAGACCATGAGAAACTACAATTCCAAAACGCAGGAAAAAATAGTAAAAAAATTTGGAAAATAGTCAAAGAGATAACATACCTAACTAAACCCAAGGGCAGCCCGATTGAACTTATAAGCAACAAGGACCCCCAAAATTCCACAAATAATGTAAATGAATATTTCGCAAATGTTGGTAAATCCTTAGCAGAAAAAATCACTAAGAATAAACAACAAACAGAACCTATCACCTTAAACAAGTGTGTCCATTCTTTTTGTCTGCTCCCTACGGATGAAGAGGAGATTGGGACGTTAATAGCAGGGTTAAAGAGTGATTGTTCGGTAGGCCTTGATATGATATCGAGTGAAATCTTGAAACCAAATAAAGATATTTTAACATTACCTATAACATACATCTGTAATTTGTCTCTAACGACTGGGGTATTTCCGAAGATCTATAAGAAGTCAAGAGTTCATCCGATTCATAAGAGTGGTGACAGAGATTGTGTCCATAATTATAGGCCAATTTCAATTCTCCCTACCTTATCAAAAATTTTAGAGCGCATCATTAACAAGAGACTTGTTAACTACCTAGAAAATAAAAATCTTCTATCACAAGCACAATTCGGTTTTAGAGCCAAGAAATCCACCGCCGATGCTGTGCTAGAACTAACAAATTATATAGTTAACAACCTAGATTCAAAGAGGAAAACCATTGGAATATTCTTAGATTTAGCAAAGGCCTTCGACACAGTTTCTGTCCCTATCTTGTTGGCAAAACTCGAAAGCCTTGGTGTTCGGGATCTTCAATTAAAACTATTTAAAGATTACCTATCTGACCGAACACAATGTGTGAAAATCGGTAACATAACCAGTGAAGAGGTCCCAGTGACTTTTGGAGTTCCCCAGGGCAGTATTCTGGGACCCACGCTGTTCCTAGTCTATATCAATGACTTATGTCAGCTAAGGTTTCCTAATTCGAAAATTGTTGCGTTTGCGGATGATACAGCCTTACTTTTCAGTGGTAACTCCTGGCATGAAGTTTTTGCTAAAGCCCAAATAGGCATGAACACTGTGACTAGTTGGTTGAGTGGGAATTTACTCACACTGAATGTAGAAAAAACGACCTACATAACTTTTTCTATCAAAACCAATGACAAACCGGATCCCTCCTTAAGTATTGTCTCCCATTCGTGCCTAAATGCAAATAATCCAAGTTGTCAGTGTCCTAACCTTAAAAATACTGAATCCACAAAGTATCTAGGCGTAATAATAGATAAAAATCTAAAATTTCACGATCATATTAATCTTCTATCAGCGAGAGTTCGTAGACTAATAGTTATATTTAAAGCGTTAAGAAACACTGCATCAAAATCAGTTATAAAGTCGGTTTACTATGCTCTCTGTCAATCTCAGCTTGATTACTGTATCACGACATGGGGTGGCACATGTAAAACTTATTTCCTAAAAGTGGAAAGAGCACAAATGGGGTGGCACATGTAAAACTTATTTCCTAAAAGTGGAAAGAGCACAAAGAGCACTCTTAAAGGTAGTCTTGTTTCTACCTTTTTATCATCCAACAAATGATCTTTATTCAAAATGGAAGGTACTTACTGTGAGGCAGCTCTTCATCCTAAAAACGGTTATGAAACAACATTCCTTAACAAAGTTTGAACCAGAAACAATCAGAAATAAACGCCGCAAACATAAAGTCTGCTCTGCATCGTCTTTCAAAACTAAATTTGCACATCGATTTTTCTGCTACCAGGGTTCAAATTTATACAATAAGCTAAATCGGTATTTAACGATATATCCTTTACCAAAAACCAAATGTAAGTCTTCGGTCTCGGATTGGTTGCAAAATTTGGATTATAACTTTACGGAAAGTCTACTTAATTTAAATTAAATTAGCACGATATAAGTTTATAACTTACACCAACCCCTTACTACACACACATCGGCACACTACACCTGACACTCAACACTACACAATGACATCACATTAACACTAACATCATACACTCTTAAACACACACATTCACACAGATAAAGGCGATCAAATTTTTGTTTACAACCTTTTTTTTTTTATTTCTACCCTCATAATTTTAATTTCTTAAGTTTTTAGTCTTGAATCTCCTTAAATAACAACAAAACAACTTAATAATTTGATAAAAATGATCTGTTCTTCCGTGGGGTGGGGACCTGGTGATTTGTAATACAGGCATTTTATGCCTAACTCAGACACCAGCTCCTCACATTGCTAATTAGACGAATAATTATTTAAGAAAGTATACCTACTTAGAATAAGCTTGTATTGTGAGGAGAAAATAAAGAATTTTATTATTATTATTATTATTATTCAATTTGTTATATTATAATGTTTTAAGTAAAATTACATTTTGATTACGTTCGAAATTTATTAAGAAGTGTCTGCCCCCCTAGCCAAGTTACATGTAAACGTTTCGTGTCGAATTCTATTCTCCAATCGGTAACGCCTCGGTTTTAGCAACTGGAGAAAACGATAAGTAGTAGTATGTATGAGTAGTAGCCATGTTGTCGCGCCTGAGTCGGCCGCTCGTTCTACAATGTATAAGAAAAACGACCTATTCTTTAGTCTCTGGCGATTGATCCTACAAACATCAAACAGGTTAAAATTTAAACTCTGTTTAAATGCTTTAAACATTAAGTTTAAACATTTTAACAAAGAATGTAGCGTTGAACATTGTAGAAACGATAATAATTCATTCTATCATTTTGAACGATGTGAACTTGGCTACGAATTTTCTATTCGTTTGCTCTAACCACGTGACTTATCGTTGAAACGATTTCATTCTCATACATTTGATTCGTTTTCGACTAGCGTTAACGATTGTAGATTATCAACTTGGCTAGGGGGGCTGGTATGTTTTTAGTGCAATTTGTGCCAGAAACGGAGTCTTACGACGACGATTTAACTCAGATGGAGGAGGAGATACCAAGAAAGCGACAATGCATAGAAGGTAACTTATTAATTTAACCAAATTTAAAAAATAAGGAGGTTCTCAGTTTAAGGCTGACCCCACATTTGGCGTGCGCGATCCTCGGGCGTGCGAGTAGCGCGAGCGCGCTGCGTGAGCGTCGGGTGTTGCCGCCGTGTGACGTGCATGCACACAGTAACAGTAACGCATCGACGTGTGCTAACACGGCACTGGCCAAAGCGGGCGGCAGGGATAGCGGGCGAAGGGGTAAGAACGCGACTCGAGCGTCGCGAGCGCGCCGCGCGCGCGTTGCGCGCACCCTGCATGCACGTCACACGGCGGCAACACCCGACGCTCACGCAGCGCGCGCGCGGCGCTCGCGCTACTCGCACGCCCGAGGATCGCGCACGCCAAATGTGGGGTCAGCCTAACTAGTATGTAAGTTTTTCCGAGATTATCTTTTATTTGGCTAAACCTATTTTGATGGAATTTTCATTTAATTAACTTTAACCAGTTTCAAACATGTAATGTAATTTCGACTAAAAACTGGTTGCATTCATAGTTCATATTCGTTTCAGATCATTCTGATAAAGAAGACGACTGTATGGCGCTGTTTGAAAATAATTCTCAAGACTGGGATGACAACAATATTAAGTATCAGACACGTGACATTTCAACAAATACGACAAACTTAAATCTTACTGAAAGCAGCACTCAAACTAATAATACTGATAATTCAAATTATATAGAGAGGGCCAACGAAGGTTTTGGCATTTTTATTGGACGTGAAATTCAAAATGTGCCTATTTTTAAAAGGCGTTTTATTATGTATCAGATAATTAAACTGATTGAAAACAATTCACAAAATTTTTAAGGTCTGATAACTGGCACTAAAAATTATAGAATGACTGAACCTCAATTATGAAAGACTGTTAGTAAATAGTTTATTAATATGTTGATTAGTTACATAAATTATTTGATCTACAAGTCTGAGTTAGTCTAAGGGCTGTGTTAA
Source organism: Hecatera dysodea (assembly GCA_905332915.2). Taxonomy (NCBI): domain Eukaryota; kingdom Metazoa; phylum Arthropoda; class Insecta; order Lepidoptera; family Noctuidae; genus Hecatera; species Hecatera dysodea. The sequence goes on along the minus strand of HG995290.1, from coordinate 1,369,169 downwards.
TGAAAAATAAATCTATAATATTATGTTTGTTAAGTTGAAATTCGTTAGGTAAATAAAACATTAAATTAATCGAAACTCGTTTTTTATTACACAACTTATATAGTAAACAATTAAACAATTTAAATCAACTCAACAAATCAACTCAAAATAATCAACAACTTTTTAGGCAACTCTCTTGTATTTATTCTTAATAACTATGATACGGTCTAAAACACTCAATACACAATCCAGGCTGACCAGGGCAATCTTCGCATGCAAATATGGTTTGCACCCTTTTTTTTAATGTGCGCCAACATTGATTGCAGCGCCTTCGCTTTGTTTTGCCGTGGGTATCTTTTGTTAGTTTCATAATACAATGAACTTTATTTTTTAAAGGCATTTGTAATTCGGAAGGCAAATGAGGTTCTACAATTGATTTAATTACACTTAAGCGGAAATCGTACAATGTTAATTTTTTTGAACTGCATTTATTATATAAAAAAAAGGAGTTGACCAATAGAATTTGCATGACATGTAAAATTACTTTTTTATACCATCGTATAGATTTGTGCTCGCATGAATAATACGAGAGCATTTGGTCATGACGATCGATTGCTTTCATACTTTTATTATATTTGATAACCATTTGAGGCTTTAATTTTAATGTACCCCGTCGATTTCGCGTGTGTTCTAAATTTCCATTATATTTACTTGATATGACCCTAATTTCTCTTTGGTCTTTCCATTTTAACACACATATATTATTCTTGTGAACAATACATAATTCGCCTTTTTTTAATTTACTTAATTCGATTTCTCTAGGGTTATTTTTCCTCTTCTGTCGAAGCGTACCTGTGCAAAAGGTTTTACTAGCATACAATTTTTCGACTAAACTGACGCTTGTATAAAAGTTGTCTATGAATAAATGGTGTCCTACATTTATAAAATTTGAAAGCAGATGGTCAACTACTTTTTGCACATGATTTTTGCCGCCTACAAGATAATAAGATGCACCGCCATATAAATGTAATTTCATAATAACCCCGAGCTGGTCAGCCAGTGCGTAGAACTTTAGGCCGTATTTATGACGCTTCCCCTTCATATACTGTCTAAATGTTAATCGCCCCCTCCATAACATCATTGATTCGTCAATTGTTATTTTTTGTGTTGGGTAATATAGAGATATCATTTTTTCATTAAAGTAGTCGATAATATTTTTTACTTTATCATAACTACACGTCACTTGTCCCACATACACACATAGCATTCGTAAAATTAACATGAATCGATTCCTTGACATTGCCTTTCTAAATATCGTTTGATTAAAATACTCATCGTTTTTCCAGTAATCATTGAAGCGATTTAGTTTTACAAATCCCATATGAAATATGAGACCAAAAAAAAGTTTCAGTTCTTGACATGTTACAGGCTTCCAAGATATTTTTCTGCTTTTTCTACCCGCTGCCGACGTTTTCTCATTTTCTCCATATTCATTGGAACAGTCTTTAAGTAATTCCAACAGCTGGGATGTGCATAATGTGTCGAAATATTGAATGGGCTCATCACCAACATCTTCTTTCAGTCCGGGGGACTTCACAAATGGGAATTCGTTGGAGTTTTGTGGGTTTCCGGGCATCCATGCTTCATCAGGCGCAACATAGTTTTGTTGAGTATCTTCTTCGACAAATTCGAAATCAAAGTCACCATCATTATCGGTCTCCAATTCATCTATTACGTTTTCCGACAATATTCCAAATAATTCGGAATCTGTGATTGGATATTGAGGTGAATGGATACGTAAATTTGTGTCTTCTCTGTTTGGTTCTTCATTGAATGAATCCATCATCCTGAGTGTCTCTTCTATATGGAGCGTGTTCCAAGCGGGGTCTTCCCAGGAATGAGAAGTTCCAGGTACGGGGTTCTCGTAAGGATCCATATTGCCTTGGACAAAAAATTACTATTTTACTATTTCTTTAATTAATGATTCTACTTTAATACATATTTTCAACATTAAAATACAAATCAATGAGTCCCTTTGGCTTTTATAAAAGGAAATGCAGGGATAAAAATTTGGAAAGCTTTGAATGTCATATTTATTCATACCGATTGATTTAAGTTTCTAGCTTAAAAACGAAACATCCATACGAACTTTCAATCACAATAATTTTAATAGACAGACTCACGGATAGACAGATCTACTTTCGCATTAATATTATGTATTAGTATGGATAAATACAAGGACTATTAGAAATATATTTAATTCAAGGAGATATTTAGAATGAGAATCTAACATTCTAATAAACTAAACTTTTTATATAATAAATAAACACAAATAGAGAGTACTTACAGATTTTCAGAAGTCAAGCTGCGGCTACTTTTGATCCTTATTTCCAGCCCACCACAAAACACATTAATAAAAACACAAGAATCTCAAAGTCCAGTAAACGCTTGCCAGGGGTTAAAACAGTAGGTACTTCAACAGGTCCAGTAATCGAAAGCCAGGTCACAAAGATAGATAACAGATAAACGCGTGCGATGAGGAAAGGGTCGTTCATAACACTAAAATTTAAATAAAATTTACAAAGCTCGCTCACACTTAAAGACATATCGGAACTCGCTCGCACTCCTAGGATTGTGTGTAACAATAAGAAAGGAATTTGTTGAAAGTATAGTTTATAGAAAATGGGCTTATGATTTCACAAAATGAAACCCAATAGGTTCAATGAAATGTTTATTTGCAAGTGCATTCCTAGAAGATTGGCCAATGAGAGCTTCGCAAAAAACAATGTTATCAGTGCTTTTATTGCTTACTAACCAGCACGTTCATGTTAAAAAATACTGGTGCCTTTTGTTTTGCCGGCTATTTTTTAACAATACGAAGGGATCCTCTTTCAATTATAACTCTTAAAGTAATAGACCGAGAGTTGAGTTTAAAGAGCAATACTTACAACAATGGTCACTTAAACAGTTCCTCTGACTCACAAGAGCAATGATAACAAAATTGGTACGAGTATAATAAATATAAAATAGCTCATAGACAACTATTTGCACATTATATTCCACAAATCACTTACATAATCCTTATTACTTTGACATAAGTTCGATAATTGCGTGTTAGTATGTGAATTGGTTGGGAATGCTTTTCATAATAATAACTATGCAATTTATTATCCTTATTGTGTTTACATAAGGTCGGCAATTGCGTGATAAAGTAGCGTGTAAGGTAAAATTTGCCTATATAATAACACCAAATTCGAGCCCCTACAAGATGTAGAACACAATCCGCCGTTGTTTTACGAGTGAATGTGACTTTTGGTAAAATGAAAATAAAAGTATCAACCGTACATATAGATATTTCATTAATAAAAGTTTGAGAATCTATGTCAGTGAACTCGCCTAGCGAGTTCAAGGCATTGCAGAATAGTTTATTTTCTTTCGATTATAAACTGGGTCTGCACACCCGGCCCACCACGTAATTCTTTAGATTAGGGTATATTTAGTCTTCAGTATCATTTTAACCAGAAAATACACATGCATTTTGGAAAAAAATAGCAAACACATTGAACTCGACGGGCGAGTCTACGGCGCTGGAATAAAATTTACGTGGACTCTCCGGGCGAGTCGGTGGCACTGAACGTGTTAAGCGCTGACCGTTATTGCGCAGAAGTAAAAATTAAGGTACTCGAGGGGGGCTAGCGGGATGAAGGGCGAGCGTGCGTAGCGCCGATTGGCTCTCCAGTCGCATTCGGTTCCCCGAGCCAATACGACGCTCCGCGCCCATCCCGTGTACAGTCGCGTCATAACGTTAATTATTGTTGTTGTGTTTTGTTTGTTAAAGTTTGAATTTGTTTGTTAAATTTAGTTGTTTAAGTTTTTTTCTGTTGTGTTGTGACTTAAAAAGTTAAAAGTGAATAAAGATGCCTAATCTTGTTTTGAAAAGACAGGCAAGGAAAATAGTTTACGACGTAAATTGTTTTCTAAAAAGGGAATCTATCGAAATAATTGATTCTTTGAAACAAATTAAAACTGAAATTAACGAAGCCGCAAATACTTTACTCAGTCTTTCGGACAGCAGTAGGCCAAGCACGAATATCAAACGATTTCCAATCGACAAAGTATCGAGGCCTCGATTCGATAACAGAGTCTGTCGATAGTAGGCAGCACGAAGCACATTCGAAGCACTATCGAACACTCGATTCGAATTCGAAGGTGACGTCACACTAATGTAAATAGGGACGAGCCATAGTGAGCAAAATGAACGATTGTTGAATGGATAGTGCGTTCGAAAACTAAATCAAGTTGATTATATTTTTTTCACCTTTGATTAAACGTTTATTACTATTAAATTTAAATAAAAACTTAATGTTATATAAAGAAGAGACGCAAAGTTAATTATTAGACATTGTAAAGTGGCATTATCTTCGACAGTATGACAGAGTTTTGGAGATTTGATTTAAAAAAAAAATCCGGGTTCCGAACGCACCCACTTGACTTCCGACGCGCGACGGCGCCAAGCCAAGGCTAAGTTTGTTTATATTTTGGTACACTTCCACAGCAAAAGTATCTTTCTTTTCTTATCTTAAATAATTAAGTGGTTATTTGTGAATATTAATCATTATGAGAACCAGTCAAACACAATATGAAATGATGGTTGAATTCATGGAAGCGTGAGTAAACACTTTTAATAAGTTTGAGTGGCATAAACTTTAGTGTGAAGTGTTTTAAAGTGCAATGCTATTTCTATTCCAGAAATGGAGATTTGTCTAAACCTTCAGGCGGCCCACGAGGCCGGAATTTTATACAAATGAAATGGAAGGAACTCACAAATAAATTGAATAGTGAAGGCACAGGCGAATCTAGGTCTGAGGAGAAATGGCGGAAGGTATGTTAACTCAAGTGACGCTATTTTTTTGTTGTTGGGGCACTTGAATTAAGTCACTCTTAAGTCTCTGCTTTAAGTACTTATCCAATATCTTTCCTGAGAATTCCTGCTTAAATTATTGTTGTTTAATTCAAGGTGTGTGTCAAGTCAAGAAACATCTCTAATCAAGCCAATAGTTCTGATTTGATCACAGTGTTCAGAACGCCTGGCAAAAAACGGTCCAGAACAAAACCGGTTACAAATATTGATAACTTCGACCAAGGAGTAATAAAGAGGTGCATTCATAACTTTCACAACACAAATAATGAACTTCCTACCGTCGGAAAACTTAAAAGGAAGCTAGAGGAAGACATTAATTTCAAAGGCTCAGAACGAAGTCTTCGGCGAATAATTAAGAGTTTGGGATTTCGGTGGAAAAACACCGAAAACAACCGGAAAGTGCTGATTGAGACTTCAAATATACGTTTGAAACGTATCGAATATTTACAAGAAATAAAACGATATCGTCAAGAGGGAAGGCCTATTGTTTATACAGACGAATCTTACGTAGATTCATCGCACTCGTCTTCAAAAGCCTGGACCGATGGTACTACTAAGGGCCTAAAAAAACCTGTCTCGAAGGGACAGCGAGTTGTCATAGTCCACGCCGGGTCTGAAACTGGGTTTATACCCAATGCGTTGCTGACTTTTAAAGCTGGTACCAAATCAGGCGACTACCACGACAACATGAATTTCGAAAACTATGAGAAGTGGCTCCGAACACAGTTAATGCCAAACTTATCACCCAATTCCGTCGTATTAGTCGATAACGCGTCGTATCACAATAAACAGTGGGATCGGGCACCAGCTTCTACTTCCAAAAAAGTTGACATGCAGACTTGGCTAACTGAAAAAGGCATACAGTACGAGGAAACACTTTTGAAACCTCAGTTGTACAATTTAATAAGGGCTAACAAGGATAAATTTAAAACATTTTCGATTGATCGAATCCTAGCTGAACAAGGCCATCAAGTGCTCAGACTACCACCATACCACCCAGATCTAATCCCATCGAAATGGCATGGTCCGATATTAAACAGTATGTAGGCAGCAAAAATGTTAAATGGAGTGTTGCTAAATGTATTGACCTCATACAAGAAAAAGTTTTACTGATGGGTGCATGGGATTGGCAAAAGTTATGCAAAAAGGTGAAGGATATAGAAGAGCAATATGCAAAGAGTGATCATATCGTGGATTTGGTAACAGAAGAATTTATCATTCACGTTAATGGAGACAGTTCAGACGATAGCATTAGTGAGTTTGATGAAGATGACGCTGCTAGTGCTGACGAACGAAGCAGTCCTGAGCCCGGGCCGTCAACACGTAAAAGGCTCTATCAAGACACCATGGAAGTCGTGACACCATTGTAAGATTCAGATTAATGAAAAATAAAAATTAATAAATTGCCAAATAATGTTTTTATTTTCTACTCCCCACAAAACTTCCCAAAACTATATATTAGGTACTTACTATAAACTGTAAACATTTCGTTTAGCACCAGATCTATTATTTGGCATTACATAAAAATAATTTCATAAACATTATTTTGCTAATAAATGTATTGCGTGCGCGACAGTACACATGCGCAGCAATCCCTTCCACGTATCGCTCAGCGCTAGACTTACGTGCCGCTACTTGTAACGGGTACTTCAAACGGGATTTTAAAATATTCCGGCAAGATTTTTTAATAAGTGTTCCTAATATGATGCAAATGTTTTCCATAACTGCAAGCCTTTTAAATAAATTCAGTTCGTTTAAAAAATAGGAATGATGCTGAGCAAATTATAAATGTTAGTAGGGAACGATTTCCATTGAATAATAACTTAGCTGATTTTATAAATACTATGAATATGAATAGACGAACATCTGATTTTAATAGTATAACAGCTCATCGCAATACAAATATTATGTTCCCCCACCTAGAATGTGGTGAAGTTGTATTATTTGCCCTTGAAACATCAGATCCGTCAGGCAAGGTCCTATTAAAGTGAACATGTCAGGTTTGATGGAGGGTATCGAATTGAAATATGCAGAGAAAACATTGATGTAACGGAGTATGGTCTGAGAGGAGGTGGAAATAATTCATTTATAAGAGGCAAAATTAAATCCAGGCACATTTCGAGAAAATTATATTATGTTTATACATATATTAATAGAAAATGATGTGCCTGGAAGCTATGATAGAGTATTGCTGCAATTGTTTACTTGGTATAAGAACGGTTGGGTGCTGTGCACATGTAATGACACTTGTGTGGTACCTTGGGTGGGCCACGCATCAGCCAACGATATAAACGCCCATTCAACAAATTCAGTCAATACATTCCTTCCAAACCGGCGAAATACGGTATCAAGATTATTGCTTTAGTAGATGCGGGAAAGAATACAGGTTGACATCAGTTGGAACCCTGCGTAAAAACAAACGACAGATCCCTTTTGAATTTACTGAAACTCGTGGGGTAGAAGTGTATTCGTCTAGATTTGGCTTTCAAAAAGATATTACACTTGTGTCTCATGTACCTAAAAAAAATAAGATAGTTTTATTGATGTCAAGTCTACACCATTCTGATGAGATTGATGATTCAAGTGGACCAAAACAAAAGCCGGTAATTAATACATACTACAACAAAACAAAATGTGGAGTGGATGTTGCGGATGAACTTTGCGCCACGTATGATGTGAGCCGGAATTCCAAAAGATGGCCCGTGACAATTTTTTACGCTATTTTGAATATGTCTGGAATTAATAGCGTTATAATACATCCTATCAAAAATAAATCAACCGAAAAACGACGCCATTTTTTGAAGAATTTGGGTCTTGCATTGGTTAGTGAGCATATGAAAATACGCCAAGACGTTAATCGCTTGCCACGAGAAATGCGCAAAAGAATTCGGCAGTTTGTTGGGGAATCCTCAGAAGTACCTCCTGCAAAAGTGCCTAATGCCCGTAAACGATGTCAAGTGTGTCCTGCACAAAAAGATCGTAAAACTAAACACACATGCCACGGTTGCTCTAAATATGTTTGCCCAGAACATATCATACCTTTCTGCAGTGATTGTGTAACAAATGATGATTCAGATTAGTTTTGTCATAGTTTTCTCCAAAGATATCTTAGTTAGGATTATAAAAGTGCCATGTGTAACTAAAAATACTGATCACTAGCTTAGAAAAGTGTCTAAAACTTAAGAGATCTCGATTTTGTTACTTTTGTTTTGAGTTTATGCAGAAGTTGATTATCTTGATTAAAATTTAATTATTTATACTTATTTTTTATTTCATTGCCCATAAATAATTACTATTATGCCCAAAACTTTAATAAATGAAATATAAATTTTAAAACTGTGAGTATATCATGCGCTGAAAATATGGGTATTTTTGACCCACCTCAACGTCCGTGTCAGTATTTTGACCTCAATGACGCCGGGTTAATAAAAAACTTAACTCTGGATAACAAAAGAAAAATTATATTTTCAAATAGAAAGTTAGGTTTTCTAGGCTTTATTTGCAATATTTTAGCTTTGAAAATGTTGTATAACGATTACTAGAATTCGGGTGTGCTGAAGTTTCTACCCCTGTATAACATTATTGCAAGACCATTTAGACACCTTTTGTTCCATAAGAGCTCGAGGCGGTTTCAATAATAACCCGTCTGCAAAAAGTTTTATGTGTGCGTAAATACGGTTATTATGCCATGCCGAAGTATAAATAAGCGAAAATACAATTTATTTAACGCTTGAAAATATAACTGTTTTAGGATGAAGCAATTTAAGCACTATGAGAAAGCTAAACATAATATCCACTAAAAAAATACTGACGATTCTGTTGGTGAAGGCTACATGAATCTTCGGTTTCTCGAGTCGATGAGGAACACAACTTTTTAATTTATTTACCGTGTGAGGACACAATAAAGAAGTTATTAAAATAATACTTCAATACATAGGTGGATTCATCGTAAGAGTTTTAGAAAAGAAACTGAAGTGTGAAGAATAGATCACGATTTTGCCTTCGCAGTACACTGATGTAATTTTTTTTTTTCAATTACAAATTATGATTAATTTATCGTTTTGTGAAAGAGTGTTTAGAGAAAATATAAGGTCTTTAGTAAAACTAAATTAGATTTGATTGTCACCAGAGCCATATAACATGCTCAAAATAGCGCCCTGCACACGTAGAGTTCGGACCGCGGGAAACACCACGCGCCGTTCCATCCCTCGCTCCGAACTGTACGTGTAGATGTGCGGATCTAACAGTCCGATCTGGCACCTCGACGCGAGTGCATGTCTCACATCACGTATAAACGTAAATTACAAAAATGGCGGTTTGGAGCGTCGAAGCTATCACAGAGTTCATTCGTTTGTACCGTGAACATCCGTGTCTCTGGAAGATAAATAAAGTAAGGAGTATACTAACAGGAATATGAGTAACAAAGCATATGACGAGCTCGTTGATTTTTGCAAGTCAGTAGGTTTTGTTTCAGCTGATCGCGATTTCGTCAGCAAAAAAATACAGAATTTAAGAGGTGCATTTCGCAAAGAATTGAAGAAAGTAACGGAGACACGGAACAAAAGTGGAAGCTCCCAAGAAGATGTTTATAAACCGACTCTTTGGTACTTTGACTTACTTTTATTCACAAAAGACCAAGAACTACCAACCCCAAGCGTGTCTAACTTGCCGACGGACGAGTCTACAGCTGAAACTTTAGACTATTTTGCAAACCACACACCATCCCCATAACATTATACCAACGACGACATACCAAAATCTCAGCAGCCTACGAATATAACGTCACTGCCAAACTCTGACCACACAATTGTAGAGATAAGTGGTAAATAAAAACACAATATATTGTAATTTTTTTACTGTACAGATAAAAAAAAATGATGTATAGGTAGCGGCAACTTTATTGGTCACTGCGCGCAATTGTTTCTGCCTCTTTAATCAGCGCTCAACTTAGGTCCATAAACCTATAGGTACACCGAATAAAGTTATAGCTCTACCAGCGTTAATCATAATTTCTTGCCAAGGCACACGACCTATTGAATTAAAATATGTTTTGTATTCATCTCTGCTCTGTTTAGCCAAAGTTGAGACCTTCCTGACTGAAGGTCTGTCCAATCTAGTTAGGTCGAAGTTGTCTCTTCGCCAGTCTCCTTCACCAACGCGTCCAGATACAATACTGTCTCTGTCTACTGTCGTTGCCGACAGGTACATATTACTTCTCTTTCTTAGAAAATTGTGGATGCTACATATTGCTAGTACTATGTAACATATGTTTTCGGGTTTCATGTTAATGGGTGTACGTAATATCTGGAATCTAGAGGCTATTATACCGAATGCATTTTCGACAACATTGCGAGCGCGCGAGAGTTATAATTATAAATCCGTCTGTCATGATCAAGTTCTCTTTGTGCATAGGGCGTTAAGAGATTTTCTTTGAGAGCAAAACCTTCATCACCAATGAAAACATAGTTTAAATTGTTAACGTTCTCACTTTTTTCGGGTAGTTCTAATTGATTTCTTATCATTTTTTTTGTAAAATTCCGTGTGTTCGAGGACACCTCCATCTGACATTCTGCCATTTTTACCAATATCTACAAAAATGAACTCGTAGTTTGAATTGACCAAAGCTAATAAAACCATGCTGTAAAAGTTTTTGTAATTATAATATTTTGCACCAGAATTTGCAGGTGGTACAATTCGAATATGCTTTCCGTCGAGAGCTCCACCACAATTAATGAAATTCCACTGATTTTGAAAGCCTTTAGCAATTTCCAACCATTCTTCTTTGCTCGTAGGAAACTGAAAAAAAAAAACAATAAAATTATGTTTCGTCAACTTTTATTATAAATTGTATTGTTTCAGGAATCATCTTCATCTTTAGGATCAGCCTCAAGAGGTATGAAGAGGAAAACGAAACCAAGTGTGATAGATACTGAGATTAAATTCATGACTGTATGTACAGAAGCATTAAAAAAAAAAGAAGTGACAGAATATGATGCTTTGGCCATAACTATTTCCAAAAAATTGGAGAAAATGAATAGTATTCAAGCCTTACATGCTGAAACAATTATACATTCAGTTTTACGCAGGGGTATACTAAATCAATTAACTGATTCAACTGATATTTGTGATAAGCAGTGCAATAAAACTGTTATTTTATCTTCACCATCATCATCTACTTCTGTACACACGGACGCTGCTCAACATTCGTCTCTTCAATCTACATTGGAAACCCTAAACACTGATGTAACTCTTCTAGATGAATCTCAGTGTGTATTAAGAGATTACTATAAGAATTTTAACTAATTATAATAACTAATTATTCATTTTAACTGATTGTACTGTGATTGTTGTGACTGATAAACATTATTTATCCCAAAACACTGATGTAGCTTTCGTAGATGAATCTCAGTGTTTATTATTCATTTTAACTGATTGTACTGTGATTGTTGTGACTGATAAAAATTATATAAGTATATAACTGATTTACAAAATGTTTTACTTACCCTCATATAATCTTCCCGAAGCGTTTCATAAATTACTCTACACGTTTCCGGTATCAATTTACTTAACGCCGATGTAGACACGCCTGTACTAAATTTAAGATCTTCATAGGACCGTCAGGTCGCTAAAAACCTTAACGTGGCAACCAATCGTTCTTCTGCTGTTATACATTTTCTCATAACTGTATCTTGCTTAGTTAATTTGGGACGTATCAGTGCTAATAAACAATCAAAATCGCCACTGTCCATTCTTAGGTAATTTTTAAAATCTTCCGGATGACACTATCGTTCCCTTAACATCGGTAAATGTCTATATCTTTGTCTGTATTCCTTTACCCACACTCGCCGTTTTTTTCGGCTGTTTAAGCTAACTACAAATCCAGCTAACGCGATGACCAACCGATCGTCCATTTTTCTTACTACTGTGTAAAAAACTTTTAAAAGCTATAACGTTCTACGCGCCAGTCCAAACTGCAGTCCAAACTCTTGAACACACGCACAGTTCGGAACGTTTGTCTAGATTATGTAAGTTTCGTCGGCAATCCAAACCGTGAATGCAATTTTAAACGTAATTAGCACAACAGTTTGATCCGCAGTCCAAACCGTACAGATCTAACTGCTGTTTGGAACGCAGTCCAAGATGCGCGGTCCGAACTGTACGTGTGCAGGGCACTAATGTCCGCTCTAAATGATCACTGTTTCCCGTCTCTAAATAATCATAAATATCTACTAGTAAAGTTAATTATTGAAAAGTTTTTAATTATTAGAATTAGATATGAACACAAGTTACGAAATGTTGATACAGATAGTATTCGACAATCTGAGCCCCGGTGGAACTAGAGATGGGTAGTGGGTTAAAAACCATTCTTCCCATTTGGATTAAAACTGGGTAATTACGGTTTTAACCCGGTTTTAACCCATTATCACCCGTTTTACTGTGTGGAAATGGGCATTGCTAATTTTATAATAGTGGGAAGGTTGAATTCACTACCAGCTTGTCAAAAATAAAAGCCTGAATACAAAATCAGATATGCATAAGATCAATCAATCATCATCATCACATGAATCGGAAATATGGTTACAATAAAAAAATTGAAAATTGTTAATGCCGGACGTAGATGGTTCAATTACAGTACAATTACAGTACTGAAGATACCTATGTAAGAAAAATGACCCCATTAAGTACAATAAGTAATTATCTATAATAATACCAGTAAAGTTAATATATTTTTTCTCGTTTGCAGGATGTGGAGTGCTAGAAAAACAAAGTACGGACACAGCAGACCTTCCCATGTTTTTTGATGACTTATTCGACAGTGTCAATGGAAGTTTCAGTGCGATAAGAGGAGGAAAAATTTATAGGACTGCTGTGACCCCTAGCTCACCTCATAAAAAATTGTGGAATTATAGCCTACCTACCAATTTTGAAGTCGATGAAATTTTGTAATGCCAATAACCAAGGAGTAGTGCCTTCATTGTCTAGTTGGATCAAAACCATAGAAGGTTTTAAATTAATTGTTTCCTATTTAAATTCCAAGGGAATTTACTCATTATTGCTGCGCAATTTCAATCAAGACACATTAGAAAACTTTTTTGGGGCAATTAGAGCTCACGGTTGTAGTAATATCATGCCTACGTCGTATGCATTTGAAGGCGCATTCAAAACTTTATTAACTAATAATATTTCGTCTTCACATTCCGTTGGGTCAAATTGTGAGAAAGGTGATGGTGTTTGTCTGCAATCTCTTAAATATTTAAAAAAAAAATCCAATAAACATAAACCCAACTGAATGTGAAAATGAAATTGACAGTCATCATTTAAATATAGAGATGGTAAATACAGACAACCTTATACAGAGCCAAACTTCAATGCATATTGAAAGAAGCGCAGCAATAGGGTATTGCAGTGGCTGGATAGCACAACTTGTCAAAAAAAATGTTTATAAAAATTGTGTGACTTGCAGAAGCTGTATGGAAGCAGAGGAATTTAAAAGTTTCCATGAATATATAAAAAAAAAGAATTTGGCAACAAAAAGTGGTTGTACAATCCTACAAGAGCATTATTTGATTTCTTTGCCCAAGTAGAAAATATATGTATAGAAATTTTAAAAGAGCATTGCACGAAAGAAAATATCTCTGAATATATTAAACTTATTATAAAAATAAGTTTGTCATTTATTAGCTCAGATCATGCTGATAATTTGAGAAATTATTATATATTATATAATAAATAAAAGCACAATGTTTTTTATCAATAACTGGTGCAAAGTTGTAAATAATGTTCTCACTGGCAAAATAACCTTTTGGGATGTTAGCGATCCAATGAAACAAAAGGCTAATCGGCACTACTTTAATCATAAAGGACGAAAAAGACGAACACAAAATTTTATTGTAAATGTGTGATAACTAGCTGAATAAAAATGGATTATTATACAATTCTTTTTTTTCCGTTATATATTACATATGCATGTTGTATAGAGACATACCACAATCTCTCATACAATATACGAATATACTAAGGCTCGTTTTCAATAATCTATCTGCAGATTTGCATATTAGAGATAGGATTAAACTCCTATCTCTAGTAGGTAAATATACAGATAGATTATTGAAAAACAGCGAAAAGGATCTGACAGTGCAGCCGGCTATACATACCTACCTAGCTATACATAAATATATAAATTAGTTCTCTAAGCGATAAACTAGATGGCGCTGAGTTCGACAACTTCCTTCCAAAAAACAGTTGCCTGTCTATAGCCAGTATACCTATAGTCTTTGCAACTACCCGACACCGTTTAAATTGTTTAAATAGTCGCTATACATCCGGAGTGATTACGTTTTTAGTGAGCGTCGGCACGATGACTCATCGATGACTCATAGGTAATTTGATCCGCGGGGCTATAGAGGTTAATAAAACTTGTGCGACAAAATGTACAGTCGCCAAGCGAGAGCGAAACGCGCGCGATCATCATACCCGATTTCACCAGCATCCCCTAAGTTCACGGGATACCCTAAACATGGTTAGGGGGCCGTTAGAAGATGGTTTCTGTTTCACCAGCTTTAAGGGGTCACCTAAACGTTAAAAGGCCCCCTAAAAGGTGGTCGAAATTTGGGCCCATAAACCGGCAGATACGTAAGTGATCTTTTAAGCAACGAAGATGGATAGTGATATATATGAACTTTTAGAAAATTTAGAAACTATTTCTACTATATTCGACGTAAGTAACAGCCGCAGACCAAAAATACATCGGAAACGACCAAATCACTTCTAAACTTTTGATGAAACTGACTTTTTTCGGAGATATAGGTTATGCAAATCTTCAGTGTCGTATTTATTGGAAAAGATTGAACTTGCCTTAGAATTTCCTGATAATAGTTGAGTACTTAAACAAGTTTTTATATGTAACTAGCTCATAAATAAAATTAAACCTATGCATATTTTTTTTCGTTTCGTCGACGATATTTATTAACAATGTTTCGATACGACCTGGCTTGTTACTGTGACACCGATTACTTGCAAACGTGATAACTTGGCTTTTCATTACACGGACTTTGTTTTTGTTTGCGACCTGGGACTTAAACTGTTTACAATGCCGAAAGCAAAAGAATTAAAGTGTTATTTTGGATGTGTTCTTGATGGTAAGCTTTGTTTCATTTAGGAATTTTGTATTAAGTGTAATTCTGTTTTTAACGTATCTGTAAAATATTTTCGTTATATTGTGCTGTGCACATTGTTCCTCGATTTTTATAAATATTGTAGAAACCGCAATAAAATTTAAATACAATTTCTGACTTGTGAAGGATGCACTCTAATAGAAATATTAATTTTCAGGTCCCTTACACCGTTACCCTAAATGGGATTATCCACATACTTTACTATCTTCGTGGTTTGAGGTTTTCGAAAGAAACTTTTTTCACATGGTTTCTATGATGTTCTTCTTTTAAAAAATGTGAAACATTTGAACATCGACTTTCAATTGTTTTTGTTATTCAACTTATACAAGAAAGATGGATACTGCAAAAATTCGAGTGATTTTTGAATACGAGTTCCGACGCGGAAGTAACGCGGCAGAAACAGCCCGCAATATCAATGTTGCGTTTGGAGAGGGGTTCTGCTAATGAACGCACCGTGCGATTTTGGTTTAAACGCTTTCGTGATGGAAACTTCGACTTGAAGAACGAGCCACGAGGAAGACCGCCCACACAGGTGAATAACGATGAATTAAGAGAGATGGTGGAAGCCGATCCTAGTCAAACTACCCAGAAATTAACGGCATGTTTTAAAGTTACCTTACCCACAATATTGACTCATTTGCGTCAAATCAATAAAATAAAAAAATACGAAAAATGGGTGCCTCATGATTTGACTGATCTGCAGCAAGAAACGCGTGTTGCCTTGTTGAATCGGTACAGAAATGAAGGAATATTGGATCGAATTTTGGCATGTGATGAAAAGTGGATTCTTTATGATAACCGTAAAAGAAAAATGCAATGGCTGACCCCAGGTCAAACGCCACAACAGTGTCATAAAGCAAAACTTACCAATAAAAAGGTAATGCGATACCTTAATCCGCAAACCAGCCAACTCCATTTTTGTCAAAAAAAAAAATATTATGATGGCGTTTTTTTCCAACAATAATTCCGCGTAATCTGGAAAAAGCAGTAACTCCATTTAAAGTCTATTTTTGTCGTAAATTGGTGTTCGAAAATCAGACAACTCCAAGCGTTTCGGAACGCGCCAATTTTGACAGCTAACTCCGCTCAGTCGGCCATTTTGTATGGTGGTACAGCACGAGTACGTTGTAGTCGCGTTGTATTTTCGTAAATTGAACAAAAACAGTGTATAAGATTGAAAACGAGTGCAGAATAATATTATTAGGATTCAGGTAAGTGTTAATCACTTTTATTTATCTAAATGCATTGTAAATTTTGGGTAATTTGTGTTTTTATTTTTTGCTTGGAGTTGGCCGATTTTCCTTGTGGTTTTTGTATACGAGTATGTGGTGGGAGTTAGCTTATCTTATTCATTTTATTTTGCAATAATGTACCTTGCAATTAAAAGTTCTAATTTCAATACAAACTGCATGGTATATTGTCATCATGTTGTATGACTAAGTAAAAAGGTTAATGTGTCCGCTTCGCTAGCAGCAGAAAAGTAAAAACCTTAATTGTCATAAAAATGCATACATATTTTTTTGTTTTCTCTGCTTGTGTGTGTGATAAAACCTTTTTGTTTTTGTTTCATGTATTGTACTTATTACGCTAGATGGCTGCCCAAAAATCACGCTTGAAAAAAATATTTAATAGTATGCAAAAAGAAAGCACAGTTGAACAAAATAACCCAGACTCTGCTTTATTTGTGAATAACCAGTTTCCTACAGCCTATGATGAATATACTTTGCCTTCAACTGCTTCTTCTTCTAACAACAACAGCTCTGAATTATGTTACGCGCTTGAAGTACCCGCTGAGACTTTAAATTTACCTGAGCTTGCACTCAACAATACTTCTTCTAACAACAACAGCTCTGAATTATGTTACGCGCTTGAAGTACCCGCTGAGACTTTAAACTTACCTCATGACCAGATGCTTGCACTGAACAATACTAATACCCTTATAGCATTGTTGACGAAGTTATTATTGAAGAAGTGTTTGAACCAAGATTTCAAGAGAAATCCCGAAGTTTATTGTCACAGCTTGACCAGTCTAGGTACTCAAATAACGACGAATTGGTTATTGATCCTGTTAGTGCAGTTGACTCTTTCAATTTTTCACACGATGTAGTTCTTTCAACATTTTCAAATTCAAATCATAGACAGGAAGGTATTTCAATACTTCAAACCCCCAATGCACCTATCACAGATACACACAAACTCGTTGATTACAGTGACACTGAATCTGAAGCAGATGAACCAAAAATAAAAAGGAAAAAACGATGCCAAGTAAAGAAAGATTGGGCGGAAGAAATTAATAAAAACAACAGAGAAACTGGAAAAAAATACTTAGATAAGAAAAGAATTGAAGGTGAATGGAAAAAAGATATTATGAGACCTAATAGGATCATGAAACCTCAATGCTTATGTAAAAAAACGAAAGGAATGATTCAGTGCCACCTCTTATTGGAAGAAAACAGACAAAAGATTTTTGATAAATTTTGGACCATGTCTTGGAATGAAAAACGGGTTTATGTAGAAAATTTAGTAAAAACTATTCCCACTAACAGACAAAGGGACAGAAAAAACCCCGATGAATCGAAAAGATCGTGCAGTTTTGTATACTACTTGAAAAAAGGAGATGAGCCGATTAGAGTTTGTAAAACATTATTTTTGAATACTTTATCAATCGGTAAATCATGTATCTGGGGTTGGAAGACGCAAGCTAAAACCACAACTGATGAAACAAAAACAACACAGCCTAAAAAGGCGCCTTTTCAGAATGAACTTATTGAATGAATTTCCTGGACGAGTTACCGAAGATGCCTTCGCATTATTGCAGGAAAAGGACCAGTCAGATTTATTTACAACCAGACATTGAGAGCAAACGGCAACTCTACAATCTCTATAAACAATACTGCTTGGACAACAATACTTACTCACTATCGCCACAGTACACACCATAATAGCCACATTCTTTATAGAAACTGTTATTCCCAAAATGGGCAATAACAATCGTGAAATTATTTTATTCTCCGATGGTTGCTGTTACCAAAATAGGAACACTGTCTTAGCGAATGCCCTTTCTAATGTGACAATCATTCAAAAATATTTAGAAGTCGGCCATACGCAGATGGAGGTCGATAGTATGCACGCAATGATTGAAAAAAAAAAAAATCAAACCATCAATGTACCAGCTGAGTATATAACTGTCTGCCAAAAAGCGAAGAAGACAAAACCTTACCATGTGAAATGCTTAACCCACACATACTTTAAAAGTTTTAAAAATCTCGATTTCTTCAGATCAATAAGACCGGGAAAACTAAAAGGAGATCCAAAAGTAAGCATTTATTTAACAAAAACGACAAACTGTACCAAACCAAGATCGAGCTCAAATTATACCTACCATACCATTGTAGACGTGGGTAGATGGGTGTGGGGTAGAACTTTATGTGCTTTTTACCTACTTATCGTTTTGTAAATGAACCTATTTACCTTTAATCTAATTACTTCTCTTCGTTTTCCAGGTGACTGATATAAGATCTCTGAAGTATGATCCGGATGGTCAAGTGTTCTATAAGCTTCGATTTCGTGATGAATTCGCATTACTTAATCAACGACGAAATAAGGCATTAAATAAAACTCCTTTTGAAAACATACCACAGCTACATACTGAACGCAGAAAAATAACAAAAAAAGTATTTAGATTTGCAACAGTTAAGAAATACGATCCCTGAAGACTACCGAAATTTTTATGACAACTTATCTTATGAAGAATAAACATACCTTAATCTACATTGTATTAATACTATTTTAATAAATATTATTTTAAAGAAAACAACCTTTTCTATTACTTACCTAATGCAGTAAAATCAGATAACTACACATTGCTATGTTTTTAGTGTTTAGCAAAAGGGCCAACTCCAAAATAACGCTTTAGTTTGCGAATGAAGAGTTATTAAGTAATAAACCTAGTAAAATATTAAACTTTGTGACATAATGCACCAACGGGACTTTTAGTTTATTTTTATTTTATTCAAAATAAAAACTAGAAAGTTTTAAGTGTCTCCTGTAAACTATAGCAAAATGGAGTTGGCTGGTTTGCGGATTAAGGTATCGAATGGTAACTGTTTGGTGGTCTCAGCATGGTGTTATTCACTATAGTTTTTTCCGATCGGGTCAAGCAATAACGGCAGATGTCTATTGTACCGAACTCCGAACAATGTTGGCAAAACTAGCAGTAAAACAGCCCCGCCCGACTCATGAATCGATCTTCACCATTATTGCTACATGACAACACGAGGCCTCATACAGCACGAGAAACCGTTTTGACCCTTCAGGAACTGCAGTTAGAAACCATTCGTCATCCTCCGTATTCGCCAGACCTTGCTCCAATGGACTACCATTTTTTTCGTGATTTGGACAATTATCTACGTGACAAGAAGTTTTCTTCCCAGGAGGCAGTACAAAATGCTTTCACACAGTTTGTGCAGTCTAGATCCTCAGATTTCTATCGCAAAGGCATAAATGATCTTCCTATTAGATGGCAGCAATGTGTATGTTATGGTAAGTAAATGTTGAATAAAACCCTCGATGGAACTGTGGCCATGTGGCGACCTTAAGTCGAGCACAATCACGGGAAAAACTGGGATTGAAAGGCTGGGACTCACGAGTCTTCTTCGCAAACGAGGGTTTCGTGGCGCCACTCCAATACAGTCCGCGGACGTCCTTTGACTTTTGTCACTTAACACTTCACTGAATTGTTGAAAGTCTTCGTAGGTGGGTTTTGGTTACACTTACAACATTGTTCAATTATAATTATTGCCGGCAGAAGAACGCACGCGCCATTTTCTTGTGTGTGAGTTTTTAAGGGATTGAATTGAATGCGGAAGGAAGAAATGAATGAATGGAATGTAGGAATTGTTTGGGACGAGGAAGTTGTGTGACTGTGCGCTAGTCAATTGAAGGCCTTTTTCTTCTTATTTATTTTGATACTTTAACAGTGTAGATAATGATGGTAACTATATTGATTAAATACATTTGAGGACCTTGCAGCAAAAGAGGGGCAGATCCAAATTTTAACCGTTACCTTTTTTTCACCTACAATTTAAACAAAAAAATTAGCTATGGTTTGTTGCATTTAGGAGGCAAATCCGACGAAAAACAAGCACGCTGTAACAAAATTTGGATCTACCTTATTCTGTTTGGTGCCTCCTTCTTGCAACAAATTAAATTATTACATCATTTGTAAACAAGTCAGTGCACGTTTTGTGCTCGGCCCGAAAGGACATGCGTATTATTCTTTTAAATAATTGTTTTAAGTTTGATACGTTAAGTCTGTATTAAAATGAGTGACTCTGAACCGTTTAGTAGCGGCTCGTCAGATATTTACCAGCCGCCTGTCTACGAGTCATGTTCAACCAGTTCAGATGATGATGGAAGCGAGGTTGGTTTGTTGACATTTCAAAACCAAACGAATGAGGCGAACGATAAAGGTATGAATATTTTGGATGAATTTAATACAGATATTCCATGCCCATCGACGAGTGGCATAGCGCCGAAGAAAAGAAAATCCGCGAATCCATCACAATGGAAACGGAATGTAATAAAGAAGTCTATTGCTACTGGAAAGGGCTATTTAAACTATAAAGGCCGTGAAATAGGCGAAAGAAAAACTGGACCGGATTGTTGTTGTAAGAAGTATAAGTGTTTTGTTCAAATTAATGAAGAAGATAGGAAATTAATATTGGAAAATTTTGATAAATTGGAAGAAACCTATGTGCAAAACGTATACTTAGGCGGTTTAATTAAAACTGAGAATGTTGAAAGGGAAGATCTAAAACTGGTACGGGGAATATTATATTAAATTAGGAAATAGAAATATACGAGTTTGCAGAAATGGCTTTGCATCTATCCATGGAATATCCAAAAAGCGTGTAGACAATGTTGCTAAAGAGTATCGGGATCCTACTATAACTACACCAGCTCAGTCTAATCGTGGAAAACATCAAAATAGACCAAATCGTATTCCAAGTGAATGGGTTGCTAAAGTTGACTCTCATATTAGAAGTTTCCCACGTCGCGAGTCACACTACAGTAGAAATAAAAGCTCACGTTATTATCTGTCTCCAGAGTTGAACATTAAAAGGACATTTAAATTATATTTGAAAAAGCATGAGCTTGGTCTTGGAAGAATCTGCTAAGCCTATAGTTCCAACTGTGGGCTGATTTGCCCCTAATTTTAGAATCAATCAAGTTTAAATCAATTTATCGTCGAAATAACATTGAACAGATAAAATACGAGTCGATTCCTTCATAGTCCGGTCAATTTAGACCAAAAAATGAGAGTGAAATTACATAAAGTCCCAACAAGCTGAATTTCTGTGAAATTGTTCAAAACATAATTATAAACAATGTCTAGAAGTTCCCCATCATTCCGTCCTTTTGCGTCCACAAGACAACGAAGCAAGCGACGTTGCCAAACCGTGCCCAAAGATTTTAGTGTAATAAGCGACCGTGCATCTTCGATTTTTGATTTTGTCATTATTTGTCAATTCGCCGCCCGTTCAGTATTCGTGGTGTGCGCGTCCGTACATATAGCATTTTCTTTGACGTCCATCCGTATTTAAAATGCCGAATAAAAACAGTCGAAGTGCAAAAATATTAATTCTAACAGGAGCTCAAGGTAAGTAAGCATTTAATTTTTATTTACACATTATTTCTCATTTTAAATTTTTGGAGCGAAAATCATCAAAAATAATTATTTATTTAGGCAGTACTTACCCGTATAAGTAATAATTATGTAATGATTAGGCTAAAAATAGGTAAAATACCAACTATACGCACTTATGTAGATACTATAAGTTTGTGAAGGCACCGTTCAATTACTGCGTAAGACAATTTTGCTAGTTTTTGACCACTCTCCCCCTATATTGGATAAAATAAAAAAGACCCTTGTTTAATATAAATTTCGTACGAATACATTTGGTTTTTTCACGTTTATTTTCAAAGCAACAATTTTTAGGAATGTTTATTAGTTCCTAGGTAATAGTAAGGTTTGGTAATGGTAATAGGTATTTAACGAGTGTTGTTTACAAGTGACGACTAGCTCACAAGCGGGGAGTTCCCGCGAATCGCAGTGTGGATGGCGCGTTTCCGTTGCCATGGAAATCGTTTTCCTATAGGCATCCGAGCACACCTCAATACGCTTTTTTTAAAGGCTACTTCTTCCGCGGCAGGCGGTTTCTTTTTAAGATGTTTACCGTCGCCGGTAGCTCGAGCTTATTGTTAGGGTTTAAATCCGCGCTCTGCAGTTCACTAGTTGCGTACAATAATGAATGTAACTGTATGAAATTTTGTAAGTATCTATAGGTATAGTGTTGAAATAGATATATTTTTTTTATTATTTGTTATCTTCTTATACTATAAAGCTGAAGAGTTTGTTTGTTTGTTTGAACGCGCTAATCTCAGGAACTACAGGTCCGATTTAAAAAAATTATCGAAGAAGGCTATAGGCTATATATCATCACGCTAAGACCAATAGGAGCGGAGCAGTCATGAAAAATGTGACACAAACGAAGTTGTGCGGACAGCTAGTTTATACTAATTAGGTTCGTGTTTGCACGCCCTGCCTTATGTTAAGCCACGATGTGGCCTAAGATGGGACACGCTTACCTAAAATAAATCTGTTTAAGACACGAATTTTATACCTACTTACTTATCGGAAAATACAGACCCCGATAGATAGCTATGTACCTAGTTCGACACAATTGCGTTGGTAAGATTCTACGCATTTTTCTCATGAACGGGAGATGTGCACATTTTTGGACGCCGGAACGATAGTGGGACTTCAAAGAGTGCACATCTTTCGAAACATCTCCTGAAGATGATGATGTAGAAGCGAAACACGTGTCTACAGTATTTTAGGTTGGTATATTTTCACAGTTTGGCAGAAACTAATTGTGCTTGTCATGATTTATAGAGACCTAGACACAAAATTCCATACGTAGCAATCGATACCAGTGAAGATGATTTATTAGATACGTCTATGAATAATAAAAACAGGGATGAAACTTACATACCAACCAAAGACGACTATTTTAATAATACAGCTGGCATAGATTACGATTTGGACACAACTATAGAAACTACTATTGATGGTAAAAACAGGGATGAAACTTACGCAACAACAAAAGACAACTGTATTGATGAAACAGCTAGCATAGATTCTGATTTGGATAATGGAAATATGCGAAGTCTTGTGGAGCCAAGAACCCAAAAGCAATAACGGCGACAAAACTCCGCAAACAATTAGCCACACTTACACAAATGCTAAATTTAAAAGATTCGGACATTGAACAACTTGCAAATTTTATGGGTCACACGCAATCGGTTCATAGGCAGAACTATAGATTACCAGATGATGTTTACCAGACCGCTAAAATATCTATACTACTATTATTAATGGAGGGTGGTAATGCTGATGTTCACAAAGGTAAAGCTTTGGATGACATTGAATTAAATTTAGAACAAGATTTATTACAAGACACCAGGGATGAGAACAATGATTATGATGATCTAGAGTACGATGACGTAATTTCAAATGAAGAGCCCACAGTCGCTGAAACTGCTTCTGAAATAAATGAAGTGTCTCATCTTAGAGATGTTACTAATATGGAAAAATTTACGTCGAAGAAAAAAGAACTCTTGTTCCTTGGACATCACAGCAAAAAAAAAATTGTTTTGATTTTTTTTGGCAAGCACATAAAATCGAAACGACCACCGAAACGACACGAGTACGAGGAATTGCGTAGTACACATCCCGATATACCTACTTCACAACAAAGACTGGCTGAAAATAAAAGTCTTTACGAAGTACAATTAGCACTATCACATCCTAAAAATAGCCTTAAGCGTAAGCAAGTTTTTAGCGCTTTAAGAAAAAAGGGTAATTATGTAAGTAATTCGCAATCTGCTTTCAAACCTGTGAAGAAGTGTAGGTTTTCCGAAAAAACTGATTATTTACCTTGCTCTAAATGTCTAGGTTTTTATTCAAAGAAACAATTATGGAGACACGTAAAAATATGTGATAATACTACTTCGACAAAGAACGCACAAGTTGAAGCACAAAATTTTCTCGTACGTAACGTTAAAATTGACAATAGTTTAGTGACAAATGTATTTCCTCGTATGAAACCTGACAAAATATCATAAGTAGCTAAAAAAGATAAATTGATTTGCATGTTCGGAGCACAGTATTTGAGAACCCATCGTGAGCAATAAATGTGAAGAATTTGACAAAGTTCTTTCTTCGACGGAAAAAAATATTAGTAGATAAATTGAAAAGAATAGTAATCCGTGGTAAAAGAGGAAAAGGAGTGCCAGTTTTGTTTAGTTCTGAAGTGCAAGAAGATATTAAAAAATATTATCAGTGAGACATATGTATGTTGAAAGTGACAATAATTTGTTGTTTGTAAAGGCAGGTGGATTTACTGTTTGTGGCTACAAAATATTAGAAAAATATGCAAAAGCAAGCGGTGCCAAAAATTATAAAGCTCTTACATCCACGCGGGTCAGAAAACATCTGGCAACGATGACCCAATTATTTACTATGACTGAATCTGAGCTCGAACAATTTTTATTTTTTGGGTCACACATTAAGTGTACATAAAAATAATTATAGGTTACCCAGCGACGTTTATCAGACTGCAAAAATATCAAAACTTTTACTATTGATGGAAGATGGGAAAGCGGATAAATATCAAGGGGAAAGCTTTAGATGAAATAGACTTGAACTTAGATGAAGAAATTATAGGAAACGACATAGAAAATCAGGAAGTTGTTGATTTTGAATTAGAAGAAGAAGAAGGGCCCTCGCAAATGGTGAATATAAGTATCCGTGAGCAAGCTCCTTTCACTTCTCGAGAAATAAACCACGAGCCACCTGCAAAAAAAAAGAGAACACTTGTCCCTTGGACAACTGAACAAAAAAATGTCGTGACCAAATATTTTAAAGAACACATTAAATATAAAAAGCCCCCAAAACGTGCTGAATGTGACGAATTAAAAAATAAATATCCTACACTTCTTCACAACAAGGACTGGCTTAAAATTAAAGTATTTATACAAAATATTTATTCAAAACGTTAATTTAATTCAATGATGAATATAATATCCAATGTATGCAAAACTTGGCAAAATTATTGCAGTCTTTTTATCTATTGGGATATAGTACGAGTATAGGTTACAGAATAAAGTTTAATTTAATTCACTCTCCCTTCCCCTTCCGGGGCCTCATAAATCTTCCGTCTCAGTTTTTAAGAAAACCGTAGGTACCTACATGTTACGCAAAAGTGTCTAGGGAAGAAATTATCCCTTGACTAACATAATACAGGCAAAAGTGATATATATCACTTAGTTTTTGCGGGTTGTCAATTCTGATTATAAAAAATAGTTTGTGTCAGGGCAGATTGCGCGATAACTGCAAGTTATATTGTTTTTACATGTGCTTAGTAGGTAGTTAGTCAAATTCAAATTTAAAAATATATTTATTCAATAAAGCTTCATTTGCATAAAATTGCATGTCAACACTTTGAATCGTCTTAAAAACGTCAAGGGATCATTACATCCCTATTAGACACTTTTAACGTAACATCTACAACTTTAATGAATGACATTTATTATATGATTGTTGCATGCCTACGTGATAATCCTCAATCTAAATATTTGATTCATAGAATTCGTTTTTTTATGGACTGTGCATGTGATTTTAATATTATACATGTAGTAGACATAAATGTGATTTGGTTAAATTTATTTGTGATCTCTCTATAAAATTACAGTTGGTGTCTTGGGGTAAATAGATTATCAAATGCCTTGTTAAATTGCAAGCATCTGAATATTGTAATAAGAAAAAAAAAAACGTTTAAATACAACGTATTAGCGATGCGCCGACATATTCATAAATGCTGTCGTTATTTTATTTGTATAGTAAGCCTTCTTTTATTTCAAAAATAATTATATTTATATATCTATACTATACTATTATAAAGAGATTTTTATTTTTGTAAGTAACGAATAAACTCAAAAACTACTGGACTGATTTCAATAATTCTTTCACCATTAGGAAGCTTCATTTACCCTCAGTAACAGGCTATTTTTATTCCCGTATTCCCACGGGAACGGGAACTACGCGCGTGAAACCGCGGGGCGCTGCTAGTCTCCAATAAATCACTTATTAATGGTATTGAGGTTTTATGCTACGGGTAATCATTTGTTGGTTATAGCAGACATATGTAGATGCAGTAGATGGGATCAGTGTGGCTACTTGCAGTGGAATAATAAAAAGTGTCTGCAGCGACTGTCGCTATGTCCAGAGTTTGTCGAAAGTGAGGAGCAAGAAAAAGTCAACATGGAATTTTATAATATTGCAACGTTCCCTAATGTTCTTGGCTGCACTGATTGTACATATGTGAAAATACAGTCACCAGATGAAACTCCCAACACTCTATGTTAGTTTAAAATATTTGACACACACACTTTAACATGATACTTAACTGGTGGTAGGTACCTATTCAATTATATTGAAGTTACTCATAGTAAAATGTTTACAAAGTGATGTTTTGTATGTATTCTTAAGGTGGAGCTGATGCAGATCTATTTAGAAACAAGAAGGGATATAAGTCTATAAATGTTCAAACAGTAGCATCAGCCAATTTATTAATAAGAGATGTTGTGGCACATTGGACAGGCTCAACACATGACTCGGCTATTTATCAAAATAGTAATACATATAGAAAATTTGAAAGGGGAGATTATGCTGACAGCTATTTACTGCGTGATAGTCGATACCCATTGAAGGTAAAATAGTTTTGTTTAGATATTTTGATATCTAGATCTAGGTCTATGTTGTGGCCGCCGTCGCCAGGACTGGGGGATGCTCTGCCGAGCTTGTCAAGGCGGGCACCATCCGTCCTGATAACACGGGCATGCAAACCCTTGTGGTGAGCTGCCCGTGGCGGCGGCCAGAACTCTGTCGGAGGGACGAAGGCTCTTGGTGGGGTGGGTGTCTGCGCGGGTAAAACTGCTGGAACCCAGGCCTCTGAGGTGCTACCGCTACCATGTGGGTAACCACACGGGAGCTATATGCCCCTCGGAGGTGGACCGCAGCGGACTTTGTTTCCGCTGCGGTCAGCCCGGTCATCGGGCCGGCTCGTGCGAGGCCACGCCGCACTGCGTTGCATGTGCGGCTGTTGGCAAGCCGGCCGAGCACTGGGCTGGGGGAAGGGCCTGCGCGCCATCCGCCCCGACCAAGGAAAGAAGAAAGTAGAAAGAAAAATGTGTTTAAATGGCATTATATAAAAAAAACACCTTATAATTAATCAAAATAACATAAACCAAATAATGCCAAAAGGGCCTCAGCTCAGCATAATGCCAGATGGCGACAGAAGCGTCTGGTGGTAACCAGACGCTGATATTCAGCTGCAACCCACAAGTGCCATACGCTCGAAAACGAAAACACACATATTATATATTTTTACAAAAAACAACTCAACTAAAAATAAAAATGTTGCGACACCCAATTTTGCCAAGGGCAAGAGGTCCGCCGCCGCCGCCGCCTCTGCTGCCGCCGCGGCTTCCGTCGCCGCCACTGCCGCCTCTGCTGCGGGTGCTGCGACTCCTGGTTCTCGGGAGGGGGCTGAAATGGAGTGCCAGTAATGGTCCCATCGCGGCCTCCTCCAGAGACAAGTCGGCCGCTGTGCAATTGCACAGTGGCTGATGCCTGTGGACGGTGAGCGTGGGTGGCTCGCCGTCCGATACCAGGCTGAGTCAACGACGCGTTGTGTTCCACGCGCGCCTCAAGGAGCCGTCAGCACCAGGGACGGGGCCCCATAGGGTCGGTGCCTGCTAGGGTTGCGGAATTTGTTCGAAAGAGTTACCGCGGCCCTGGAACGCAAAGGGCACAAGAAGGAGCACGGGTGGGTTTTAGTCAGTAAAAGTCTGACACTCCCTACCGCTCCACCCAGGGCGGGAGGGGTCATTTGATGATTTCCCATCCAAAAAAAAAGGTCTAGGTCTATGTCTTCAGATTGAAGTTTCCACCTGTAAAGTATTATTACAAAACAGCACAGATTCTTTTCTTTTCAGAATCATCTGATGATTCCTTATTTAAATCCTACAACAAGAGGGCAGCAAAAATACAATGAGGCTCATATAAAATCTAGGAACGTGGTGCAAAGGAGTCATAAAACTCCGATTTCCTGTCTTAGTTAGGTATTGGTATATTGATTATTGATTGAAATTAAAAATGCTATCAATGTTATTATTGCGTGCTGTATCTTACACAACATGTGTATTTTAAGAAATAAACAGGAACAAATCAATGAAAATATTGTTCCCAATAACGAAGAACTTATTTCAGATGGGCAAATAGTGCCACAAATCAACATTACATCCCAAAACACATACGGGCTTCGAAGATTGCAAATTACAAATTATTTTGATTACTTATAACATATTTTAATAAATTAATGTAATACATTTTGTAACTATTAACGTTGTTAATAAATGTTCTTATGTTGTGATGACATACTCTTTATTTGATTTAGAACATCAATCAACAGCCTGTTGCAGTCCACTGCTGGACATAGGACGGTTTGATTTAGAACATACTTCTTCTTTATTTCTAGGTCTTTCCTGGCTAATTCAAGTTGTTAATTATACAAGCTTCTTTTAAATTCAATTTCATCTTCCAACAACTTCTTTTCCAAATCTTAGATTTCCATTTTTTTGTTATTAATTCCCTGGAATCCAGTACAAAGGGTAGCCACAACTTCCGAATGCGGACGGTTTGGTTCTTTTTTTGTATATGTAATTTACAAAGCCGAGAGTATGTGGGTGACATGGACAGAAAACGGGCCTCCGGACCCTAGGTATAATCACACAAAATCCGGGTGGTTTGACGCCCGGGGCTTTGAAGACTGGTTTATGTTTACTATGCTACCAATTCTGAAAAAATAGACAGGTAGGAAGATTTTACTTGGTGATAACCTCAGCTTTCATAGTAACAAGCAAGTTATTGCTGAATGTGAAGCTAATAATATACATAACATTTTTTTTTGCCTTATTGCAAATGAAACGCACTTACTCTAACCGCTGGACGTAGCATATTTTCTTTCAATGAAAATTGCTTGGAGGCAGACATTAAATCAATGGAAGAATAATACCCGCAATAGCCGAAGCTCTTGTGTCTGGAAAGACCAATTCCCGCAGTTTTTTAATAAAACACTCCAAAAAATGAGAGCGAATACCGCCCAGAATCTTAAATAAGTTCAAATGTGACACAAACAAAAGCATAGTAATGGACACTGCTAACTACAGTATTTTTAGAATAATAGAATAGAAAGAAAGAATTGTACTACTGTATACTTGATTAGGTACATAAACCAAGTGCTGTATTAATAACCCGGTGTGCCTGTTCTGATTACGTATGTAGGTACTTAACTACTTACGTGTTTGAATAATATGAGCATTCCATTTATTTTGATTTTTTGCTTTCCTGTCGATTATGTGGTACTCGTAGCTAATCGTTGGATACAAATAATCCGAAGTAATCGCAAAGAGGATCATATTATATTTTTTTCAAAGTGGTAATACAATTTGATCTGATAGAAGAGATCTAAAAAAATAATTTATTTGCATTTTTTAAATATTTTTATTTAGGCTCATCGAAATTAATATAAAATAAACTGTAAAATGTACCATAAACACTGAAATTTGTTTCATTTTTCTAGCTTTAAAATCAACAAAGATATATCACTTGGAAAAAAAATCGTCTCCGGACACTTTTTTCAAATAGCTCCTCAATTAACTAAAATATAGAGCTAATATCTACTCTATTAGTACCCTCTACAATATAACATAGGTTACGATATAGGTTCCTATCGGGGGCAGTTTGCCTATGGAAGGACGGCTAAACCCTTTTATGAAATGTTTTTAATTCCAGGTCATTCCCTCGTCGGATTAAATTATATCTTTTATACTCCTCGGAAACATAAATTACGTCGTGATCTGAGACGAAAAGTAATCATTCCATTCATCCTCAAGACTCAGATTATTTATATTTTGAAGGGTTTCAAGTTTCAGTACAAATAAAAATAAATACTTAAATAATTTCATTGAATGTTATGCAGAATGGTTACTCAAATATTATAAGAGAATACTCAAGTCTCATTTCAGTAGGAGAAGAGTGTCTAGTAAAAGATTGGAAGGAAGCCGTTAAAAATATTATAAAACTCGTTGGCACTTGGCATGCGCCTTTTTCTAATGCAAGAGTTTTGTATTGAAGCGTTCAACTATTACAAAAGAACTTGCACTACATTAGTAAGAGGCGATAATGTTGCAAATTTAGGTATATACAAAAATGTTTGCAAAACTGGCAAAATAGCAAACATGATCATTCCTAAAGATAATGGGTGCACAGCAGGAAAACTAAAACCTTCTAAAATTAAACATGTCGATGAACAATTGACTTCACACTTTGACAACAACTGGAGGAGTTACTAGAAGGCACTCGACGGAGTCGTGCGCAACGAGGATGATGAAAATGAAGAACAAGTACGCAAAGAACAAGACAGTATACCTGACCTAATAATTTTATTGTATTTTAATGCCTATTTTCTGTCCCCACTGCTGGGCAAAAGCCTCCCCTTTCTCCTTTTATATATTTTGTGATATTTGGCCTCGTCTAGTTTAATAAGTTTCAAAATTCTTATATTACTTTGGTTTCTATTACACACATTAGTACAGTAACCTTTGTAACGTGACGGTGAACGTGGTAAAAATTATGACATACTTTAAAAGTATCAAAATGGTTTTAGTCGGTGTATACATCTTATTAGTCATAACAAACACAGCAAAGTCCAAGTATGTAAAATAAAAACTAACAAAAAATATTAACTAATTGCTAAGTCCATCACTTTTTTGCTTTTTATATGTTTGTAAAACAATAAATTAATTAACAAAATGTAGTGTAAGCGAACAATTTATCAAAAAACAATAATTAAGTAACGTTGATGCTGTACCAGGTACTTTTTGTCATGGGCCAGGCACCAGGAAGTAATTGATGCACCTGCGGTCTTTTTAGATGACCTCACAATTGATTTTGATCAAGCAAAATAAAAATGTATACAAGTTGAGTTTGTTTTACTTTTTATCTTCCTTCTGACTAACGTCAATATTTCAGTTAGACTTCAGAGTATTCAAAGTTGAACAACGGCTATAGTTAAAGTCAATTATATCTATAAAAATAACCTCCAACCCACCAAAGCACTCTCTTCAAACATTCATTTTTCAAAGTATCTCTTTCAACGCTCTTTTATTTCATTACCATTCATTCAATATCTTTCTGTTTCGATTTTTTATAGATTTAATATGCGAACATATAACACTATTTTTTCTAGCTCTTACTGTATTGAATACCTGTGTTTGGCCTTCAAAACCATTCACAGATTTCTATAAAGCCTGTCCTTTTTTTGTATTCATCGAGGCAGACGAGACTCATGCTTTACCTTAGCAGAGCCTGAACTGCTCTTTGTCTCTGTTCTATGTGCGTCTTTCTGGGCCCCGATCGGAAGGCTCTTAGCTGAGCATGTGGATGTTAGCTCGCATGCTAGTCAGCAAACTACTACCTGTACAAGCAGAGCTTCGGATTACCCCGATGCCGGCACTGTGTCATTTCCAGGAGTATCCGCATGTACACAAGAACTTAATAGAGATCCTACAACCAAATCGTTGACAAGATTTGACGTATTCAAATTATTTACGAATATGTTAAAATTTGCGTCAACATCCGATATAGTAAATGAAATATTAGATTATTTTGGGAACAAGTACCATATTTCTTTAACAAAGGAAGAATTTGGGCATGTTCTTTCTACATTTATTGTCAAGTAACATTAAGTACAAAAAAATATTCTATAAAATATTTCACAAACTTAAAACCTGGTAAAGTGAAATGAGTAGCGGACAACTCAAAGTAACTGGAGATTTAACATTTTCACCAAAAAGTATTGCATTTGCGAATTTAAGTGATCGGCAGCAATTGAGATCGCGTCGAAAACTC
This sequence comes from Hecatera dysodea, assembly GCA_905332915.2. Classification (NCBI taxonomy): domain Eukaryota; kingdom Metazoa; phylum Arthropoda; class Insecta; order Lepidoptera; family Noctuidae; genus Hecatera; species Hecatera dysodea. Next base: position 1,336,996 of record HG995290.1, on the reverse strand, counting down.
CAAACACAATTGGAACAAGAGCCTCTAAATAAAAAAAGTTAAGTCTTTTATTAAATCTACTTCGAAACCAGCAAAAGATTTAGATTTTAGTAATGTAATTCGTACTTGTTTAGAAGCACCTGGAGCCGAATCAAATATTAAAAAAAAAAACACATTGTACTCGGCCTAGGTATACGGAAGAAGAACTGTCCACATTAATAGATAGAAAGTTAATAGAGACCTACAATTTTCTACACATATGTACACCTTCAAGATCGCAGATTCCCTGCATTTCCCACCTATCTAAGGTGTTAGCAGCTAATAAGGACTGTTATCCAGCTAATATTACCATATCAGACAGACAAGCCTAGTTCCTTTTCAAAATTTATTGCAACACAGTTTTATATAGAATATTAAAAATAAGTGTTGAGGTTGTAACACAATACTGTGTAGACCTGCAGAGGGTGCGTGTACCGGATCAGTCACAGGTGTTTCTTCCTCCCAGACGCAATTGACGCCTATAAAATTGTCACCCAAGTGAGGCCAACCGGGGTAATGACCCAAATTTTGACGGGGCACAGTGGTTCTCTGAATACTTGCATCGCTTCAATCGCTGTAAGGAGAACCCATCGTGCATCTGTGAGGCGGGTGTGTCGGAATATGTCCCACATATAATTCTTCAATGTCTTGCATTTGAGAAAGAAAGGCGAGAGCTGGAGCTGAAGCTGGAAACTATAATAAATTTAAATAACATAAGCGATTTAATATGAAACAAAAAATTAAGAGAAAAAGTACTTACAATTCTGTATTTATGTTACAAATAAATTTATTAACAGAAATAAAGCCCTGTAAACTATGCTTTCATTATATAGATTATTATATAACATGACAAGCATAGGAAGTATCGGTCTTATTTAGAAATAATACGAATGCCTTTAAATTAGTCTTACAAAAACTAGGTTAAAATTACAGTAATAAAATGTTCAACAAAATTATTATATCCAAAAGTTAAAAAAGATCTCTGATTATGTCAGAGGAACACTTAGAAAGGCAGGAGTGGTTTTAGATTAAGTAAGAGTCCGGCACTGCCCCGACCGTTTCACAGTGTGTAAGTACTGTAATTATTAATTTGACTTTGATGTACATATCTGACATTTCTCTTTTATAATAAGTTTGTTACTGTATTAAATGTAAAATTTGTATGTCATAATTATGACAAAACATAGCGCACCCGCTATTTAAGAAAACACCATGTTAACACCTATGTTTGACAAATAAATTGATTGATTGATTGATTGATTGATTGAAGAATTAGAATGTTTTTGGAAGGGAACTGGGGTATCGACGGGAGTAGTGGCCAGGCATTGTTTTGTTGCGCGCCACAATTTGTTACCATTAGCGCCATCTAGTATCGAGTAGCAGAACTAGTAGAGTCAGGAACCTTCGAGACTTTTCTATGAAAGAACATTCTAGAATTCTCGAACCCTAGTCAGTCGCGACCAATATGTGCGTGAATTTTCTACAATGGAAGGTTCTGGAACTACCCGGCGTCCTATATAAGGCCGGCCAGGCCCGAGTCAGTATTGGATTTGCGATACAAGTGATAACTGCGACAGCGAACTTCAACTGCGAACTTAAGTGATTAGAAGTGCGATTGTGTTTCATAATTAGTGAGTTTAAAATGTATATAAGTGTTCTGTAATTAAAGTGTCATTTTTGGTTAATTAATCGGCTGTTTTTACTGTCACGAAACCGAAGCTCGTAACAGTATAAACAGGTTTTTGCTGAAGATGTTGATGAAAGTAGCCTCATAGCTACTACGTACATCCCGTTCTTATTAAAAACTTTGCATAATGTGATACTTTGGAGGAATCCAGCTCCACAATCGTATAAATACTGTACAAGTGTACACCGGTGTGCGTGCAATATAGAAAAGAAACGGCGGAACTAATATTATTAGAAGTATTGAAGAGGGAAGACCAAATTAATAATCTTTCGCCTTTATTAGGTGAAACTTCAAAAGGACAGAAAGTTTCCCGTAGAATGCATTTGGCTGCCATTGACGGCAAAGTATTAAATACAATATTGGATACGTCATATCAAATGCGTTGCCCTTACTGTCGTTTAACTGCGACACAATTTAATAATATTAACATAACTTTACAGCAAGATGTAAATGTGGCTGCTTTTAAGCATGGTTTAAGCCCCCTACATGCGTGGATTCGTGTGGTAGAGTTCCTTTTGAATTTATCATATAAAAAGGTGGTGGGTGGATGCTAGAAAAAGAGTTATTCAGCAACAAATGAGGGAGAAGCTGGGTTTACTGGTAGATGTTGTTCGGCTTCATTCTGGTACCATAAATGAGGGGAATAATGCCCGAATTGCTGTATCCAACAATAATTTGTTACACTGCTACTGGGAAATTTACACGTCATTTTAACTGTTATGTCCAGTGGTTTACCAGTCGGTAGTAATATACCGATATTATATTTGGCGATTTCATAAACGGGTTGCATAGAAATATGTAGACAATTATGCCTGGCATCCAATGATAAAGACGACCCGAGGCCGGGCAGGAGCATCGAGGTGACCACGCCGGAACTTATCCAAAAAGTTGAAATAAATGTACTCGAAGATGCTCGACTAAAGAAGAAACAACTGGCAAAAATGGTTAGAGTATCCCATACAACCATTTTTTAAATCCTGCACGAAGATCTTGGCATGACTAAGGTCAGCACAAGATTGGTGCCGAGAATATTCACGCCGCCGTACAAACAACAGCGCGTATAGTGTTAACGTGCATTTTTTGACCTTTGTAATGAAGACAAGAATGCTGTATTGAGTCGAATTGTTACTGGAGACGAAACTTGGGTTCATCATTATATTATACCCGAGTCGAAACAAGATTCCATGCAGTGGCGTAAAAAGGGCACAGTACCTCCCAACGTCACGCACGTCAACGCGCCCGTCCACAAGAGCCGCGTTGCGTTGGCTGCCCTGCATAAGGTGGGCTTCGATATTTTGAATCACCCACCCTACAACCCAGACCTGGCCCCAAGTGATTATTACCTGTTTCTAAATATGAAAAAAGAGCTGCGGGGTAAAATATTTACCACTGATGATGAAGCAAGGAGGCAGTTTCGGCATACATATTTTGAAGATAAAGAGAACACTTTTTTTGAGGGTATAAATAAATTAATTAATGGTTCTGAAAATATATCCGGCTTGCAGGTGAATATACTGAAAAAAAAAGATTAATTTTGACGTACAATGGCTAAAAATGTGTTGGTGTTCTCCTGGACTTGGCGAAAGCATTCGGTACTGTCTCGCAACCAATACTATTAAGAAAACTGGAATTATTGGGAGTTAGGGGTCTAGCGTTGCAGTGGTTTCAATCTTATTTAAGCGAAAGGACACAGCGCTTACGAATAGGAGAACACACAAGCGATTATGCAGATATTGCTTACAGCGTACCTCAAGCCAGCATTCTGGGTCCCACTCTCTTTTTAGCCTATAATATAGGCTAAAAAGAAAATTATGGCAGTGTCATCTGCAAACGTTTGAGCGAGCTCAAACTGTCACAGGCAAATATTTTTACGTTTGCAGATGACACTGCCATAATTTTCATAATAGTTACCTGTGACAGTTTGAGCGAACAGAGGTCATTGATATAGGGCCTATATCAACGACCTCTGTTCGCTCAAACTGTCACAGGCAAATATTTTTACGTTTGCAGATGACACTGCCATAATTTTCCATGCTAAGACATGGACAGAGGTTGTTGATGTAGCTCAGGGGGGGGGGGGGGGCTAAGAAGCCTCTTAGCTGAAAAACAATTTACTGACCCTCAATGCAAGCAAATCAAAATTGATAGCCTTAAGTATAACCAAAAGTTCTGCTCCTAAGCAAGCTCTAAAGATCAAACTATACACTTGTCGGTCTGCCAAGCATTCGACTTCATTGCAATGCCAATGCCCAATTATCGAACGAAAACCAATCGTGGAAATCACATATCGATGCAGTTGGGTCGATCAACTTTTATTTGTACGACGGAAACAAAACCCTGTCCCTGGCCTATTTTAAAATTTCTAAATAAAATATTTGTTGCAAATGTGTATTTTCCATTAATATTGACACTAACAAAACTATTATTAAAATTGCTATTAAATTTATTGTAATTTGTTAATTTGTTGACAAAAAAGGTATTTAGGGCGGGTTGTTTCACAGAATGTCAGCGTTAACGTACGTAAAAAAATAACGATTACGGTAACAGATGGTGTGAGCACTGGTTAACGTAACTTTAGTTGCGTCAAATAGTAAAACAACATGGACTCCCTTTTGTATTCGCCCGTTTGGTCTTGAATCGACGATAGTTCTTCATCTGATGATGATTCAAATAGTGTGGAAAGAAAGAAAAAAGTCTTTAGAACACGTATTAATCATTTAAGCCTTTGGGATGAACAGGAATTCATCGCAACCGTGTATCTAAGGAAGTTGCTTTATTTTTAACACGGCAAATCGAAGACGAAATAAAATTGGCTACAGAAAAGTAAGTAACCTACCAAAATAGAAAACCTATTATGTATCATCATTAGGCACTTTAAATGTAAATTATTTGTCCGCAATATTTTAGAAACTTGGCAGTAAAACCCATAGACCAGGTACTTGCAACACTGCAGTATTATGGCTCAGGATCTTTCATGAGATGTGTTGGTGACATGTCAGGCTTGCATAAATCAACAGTATGCCGTATTATTCATCGAGTGACTCGGGCTATCGCTAAATTGCGTCCTCATTATATAAACCTGCCAGCTGATGAGGAGGAGAGATTGGCAGTTGCAACTGAATTTTATAAAATAGCTAGATTTCCGAAAGTACTGGGTGCCATTGACTGTACTCATGTTCAAATTCTTTCTTCAGGTAAGGATGACCATTTATTTTGCTATTAGGTATTACCCTGTCACATTAATAGGTAGAATTAACATTGTTTAATTTTTGAAGGTGGTGATAATGCAGAAGATTATAGAAATAGAGAAATGGGTCATTTTCAATTAATGTCCAAGTGGTTGGAGATGCAAATTTATGCAAAAGAAATATAGTTGCACACATCACATTTTTAATAGCTCGACTCTAAAGTGCAGATTAGAATCTGATGAATTTAATAATTATTGGCTTATTGGGGATTCTGGCTATGCTTTGAGACCATATATGCTCACTCCATTAAATGATCCTCAAACTCAGGCAGAAAAATATTATAATGAAAACCAAATACGAACAAGAAATACAGTTGAAAAGTTGCAACAGCAGTACTGCACAACATATGTCGAAAATTTAATGTTGCACAACCACCAGAGTATGTCCAATTAAATGAACAAATACAAGAAGCAAACAACAATATATCAAATAATAACGCAGACTCAACTGCAAGGAATAATTTAATTCAAAATTACTTTAGTAGGTATTACTACTATTATTTAAAATCTAAATAACAGTATTAAGTGAAAGAGTCTATGTTAGTGTGATGACTTTTTATACCTAATAAATCTAACTACTTTTAAATTACAGATTCACATAATAATTGTTGCTGGTGTGGGTGTTGGAAATCTGGTGATGGCTATAACTGATTAATTGCATGTCAATGGGGTTGGTGTAATTGTTAAACAACATTAAATAATTGTATACTTGATATATCACTTCTTTAATAAACTTATTTCTAAAAGGCGTTTTTCTTTCTGAATTTCTAATATCTCCATTTCTTTTTCATATTTTGCCTTTTCCTCTTTTCTTTTTTCCATCATGTGTTTCATTTTCATCTGATAAATATTATCACCTTGTTTTATAGTTTTTGCAAGAACTTTGGTTTTAAGGTCATGGCAAGCTTGTCGTGTACGTAAGAAAAAAGGGATAAACATGGCCGTTTACGATCTGATAAATGTAATAATGCAAAATGTTGATAAAAAAGTGCCCGTTTGTGCAATTTTGACGGACATGACGAGGGCCTTTGATTGTGTTGATCATGAAATCTTGGTAAATAAATTATATGCCATAGGAATCAGAGGAAATGTACATACAGAGATCACTAAAATATGCCTGAAAACTAAGAGAGAGAAAAAATATTTATCTTAAGTTAGAATTATAAGGTATGGTGTGCCACAGGGCAGTGTGCTGGGTCCTTTATAATTTTTACTGTACATTAATGACTTGCCACGACACATTGAACATCCTATGGTTCTTTTCGCTGACGATAGCACTGTTTTGATTAAATGCTTTGACAGAAATTTATATGAAGAGAACATAAATAATACATTAACAGATATTATACACTGGCTAGACCATAATAATTTAATAATTAATATTCCAAAAACAAATGTCATGCATTTTTATCAACGTCTTCCACCAGAAATCTTGTAAACTTCAAAGTAACTGTTGCTAAATTCCTAGGTATAATTATAGATAGCCAACTAACATGGAAGCCACAAGCGCAAGAAGTGTGCAAAAAACTAAGTGTAGCTGCATATGTTCTTTTTAACCTGTCTAAAAAAGTGAGCACGGCCACGAGATTAGTTGCATACCATGGGTTAGTGGCGTCGATTTTGTGAGTGGGCATAATATTTTGGGGAAATTGTAGCCTAAGAGAACATATGTTCAAGGCTCAAAAACGATGTCTAAGGGCAATGTGTAATTTAACTGTAACAGATAGCTGCGTACCTATGTTTAAGTCCCTAAAATTACTAACATTCCCATCTCTTTATATTTTTGAAATTGCTGTTTTCGTCAAGACAAATATGCATCTTTTTAATAAAACATCCGATATTAGAAATAGGCCAATACGAACACAATATAAAAACATGATGCATGTTGGTAGTTATAACACCGCCTTATTAAAGAAAAGTGTTTTATGTATGGGCCCGATCATATTTAATAAAATCCCTGATAAAATAAAAATACAGGCAGTTCCAGTTTTCAAGAAGCAATTGACAGATTTGTTGACTAATAAATGTTATTATTCGATAGGTGATTTTTTGAACGATAAATTTTAAATTAATATTGACATTCTGTACCTATTTTTAATAAAACATCAAGAAGTTATTGGCCGATTTGTTTATTAATAGGCAAATATTTATGAACGATAATTTTTAAATTAATATTGACATTCTGTACCTATTTTTAATAAAACATCAAGAAGTTATTGGCCGATTTGTTTATTAATAGGCAAATATTTATGAACCTAAATTTTTAAATTTAATATTGACATTTTGTACCTATTTTCATAAAATATTATTAATTATAGATATTCAATCACACTGGAAAATACATATTAACCCAAGATGCTATTGACTCTGACTTGAATAATAACGTTATGGATATTTGCTGGCATTCTGCGTAATAGCTTTTATTTGTGAACTAGCTTCTGCCAGCGACTTCGTCCGCGTGGAATAGTTACTTTACCCCCGATTTTGAAACTCTCAGCCCGATCGGTTTATAATTGACAAAAGATAGACATGCTGTTTCGGGATATTTTTTAGATAATTTTATGTAGAACATTTCCGTAATACATGATTTCTATGTAACTTTAACCATTAAGGAACACACGCGACGGAAGCTTAAAAAATGGAGTAACTTCTTCCGTTTTCCCAACATTTTCCTTCACTGCTCTGCTCCTATTGATTGTAGCGTGATGAAAAGTATACTATAACCTGCCCAGGAGTATGAAGAATAATTGCACCAAGTTTCGTTAAAATCGGTCGAGTAGTTTTTGTTTCTATAAAGAACATACAGACAGACAGACAGACAGACAGACAGAAAGACAGACAGACAGACAAAAATTTTACTGATTGCATTTTTGGCACCAGTATCGATCACTAATCACCCCCTGATAGTTATTTTGAAAATATTTTCCTTGTACAGAATTGACCTCTCTACAGATTTATTATAAGTATAGATAGATGTAATTAATAATTTGTTTTGTCACTGCTTGAATTATGCTTGTATTGTGGCCACTTTGTTTGTTTAATTGAATTTATTAGTTTTATAAAACTTTTTGCATGCCTTAGTTAAGGTAGAAAGTATATGGATCACTTAATATTATATAACATCTGTATATTGCACCTACTTTCTGTGCAAATAAATGATCTATTCTATTCTATTCTATTTACGAATACCTGAAAGAAAAAATAAGTAATTATTTATGAATAACACCTTTTTTATAAAATGGTGTATCATATAATTTTGATGATTCTATTGTTTGTACTTACGAAGTGGTTTTGATACTGGTGTTCTGATTAAAGCTGTTGATTTTATGTCAAACACAATGTCAAAAGCATCAACCACGTGGATGATCTGTAAATAACATTAAGTATGAAGTTTGATTGAGTAATTTTATTAAATTCTGTTAAATAAAATATTTTAGTTAAATATATTAATATTGGTTGGTCTCCACCGGCATTAAACTCTATATGAATTGCAGCCCAAGTTCTGTTTTTTTTTTAATTACTAGTATTGTCTGTTTTTTTACATAAAAATATTTCTTTATATTTTTCAAGCAGCGCTTGAAAGCGAGCCTTTTCGTGTTTGGAAAAGTTTACAGCCCGTTCTCTGGAAATGAAAAACATAAAAAAACGTAAAACAAAAAAGGTTCCTTCATAGAAAATCACAGCATGCACCACTTTATGGGCAGCTAATAACACAGTTAATTAGTTAAAACGAGTACATTGTTAGATTTAAAATGAAATTTAGATTACATCACTGCAATAATCGCTTACAATCAGGTTAAAAAAAAAAAACAAAATTGCATACAAGTTATTGTCCCTAAATATTATTGAGTCAGAATCTGTTCCACAAGCACCCACATTAATATACTTAAAACAGTAATTAGCGTCACAAATAGCCAACAGAAAGATTGAATAATATTTTTTATAATTACTGAATAAACTTCCACTGAATGCAGGGCAAATAATACGGACGTGCTTGCCATCTATCGCTCCGACATAATTCGGAAAATTTGCTCGGGATGCGAAACCCTCAGCGATTCTCAGCAAATCTTCATGTGACGAAGGCAGTATCGTCGTGCAGAACATCCCAAATTTGTGTACACACTTCTGTAACGATTTTTCCAATAGTTGATTCTCCAAGCCGATAGTGGTAAATGTATATATGTAGGTATTGCCGGTCGCAAGGAATCTGTAAAGTGTAATATGTATTAATTTTACTCGTTTTTCTTATTTTTTATTGTTTTAGAAAAAATTGTGCAGCAGCGATGGAAGACTGCAACAGATGGTTGTATGCGTTGCAAAAATGTCTTAAAAAATACTGCCTCAGAATCAGGAGGAAGTTAAAAAAGTTGTACATATATTTTGAAGATATGAAATTTCTTGATATAAAACACCAAGCAAGTTGAGGATTCCATCGAAAGTAATCAGGCTACACCGAGCGCAATTAACCAGGATATCCCAAGCATATCTAATCAAGATGTGCCAAGTACGTCCAGTCAGTTTATACCAAGGAGCACAGGACTTGAAGTAAATATAGAATTACAGAAAAGTGTTGCTCCAGAAAATTCTTCAGATTCTGTTTTTCGCAATAACCATTCTAAAAAAATCAGCGAAAAAGAAAACAGACCGACACTGATGAATTCGACAAGGAGATGCTAATGATGTTCAAAGACAATGCCAAATCTGCCATTAATCTTTAAAAAAATAATAACATGAATTTTTTCATGTCTCTCCTGCCAATAACAGAAATGTTTACAACGCATCAAAAATTGATTTTCCGTACATAAATGCTCAAAAAAGCAATGGAAATTAGTAATATGCACAATCCATACGAAAATAATCAGTAGACAGAATTCTTCAGATTCGTATTTTTCTCAAGTCTGAATAGATTTTACACAGTCAAGATCCGATCAACGTACATGAATATGAAACTTTCCCTGATATGTCAAATACCGTTTCACAAGAATGTGTGATGTACGAAGTACGTCTCACTACTTCTTATACATCAAAGTCCGGATCCCAAATTATTTTTCAAGCCAACAAAGACAAGTAAAATGTGTCTTTCAACAAAATAAATAACTACTTATTCTTTTTTAAAAATAATAAAAAGCTTATATAAAAATGTATTGTTTTCTTTCTTATTATTATGTTCCAATAATAAATAGATTGATATTATGTAACCCACCTCAATGTAACAGCAAGTCGTTCCACTGGAGGCATAATTTTGAGGTGATTTTCTAACTTTGATAACAGTTCATCAAAAGTTTTTACTTTCGTTCTAAAATAATTAAAGAACGTTTCCTCGTCCTGACGTAGTTTTTCAAATAATGTAGAAAATTCACCATTTGTCACCCTATCAGCAACAATTGGGTGAATGTGATATCTTTTTCTACATTGACGCCGTATCCGCTTAGGTAAGTATGCTGCAGCAAGTAAACAATTTATAAACGGGTTCATAATTATCCCAAATCCACTCGGAGACGCCTATACCGTGAAGCGGTCGGTATCGCACTACGCAATTAAATTGTAGTCTTTGGCACTACGGATGTTTCTTTGGCGCTGATGGCCAGCGAGCTACGCGACTGACGGTACGTGACCGACGTCAGCGACAGAGGAATTCAGGTCTTAGATTTTAAACATTGATACAACAATATTTTATATAAAAACTAAATAAAATGAACGCCTTTTAATTTCAGAAGGGTGTTATTTAAATTGATCATATTTAACCCCACATCAATCTTGACTGTAGAAATGTTTGTAATACTTTTATTCCCTAAAAGAGATATTTGTAATTTTTTTTTTAACCTTTGTCTGATTCTATAGTAAATGGAGTATAGGTATCTTCGAACAAAAGTTGTAAGTAGTTAAATTATGGTCACGAAACACAAAGCGTATCACCTAGCCACAGCCGTCGGAAACAGGGTGTGGGTCTAATTTTAACATTATTTCATTATATAAAACGATTATATGACACATTCATTACTCCATGTTACAAAACAAAAGTAAGCTACTTATAACACTGCGTTACACGATTTTGGTACCCTCTTAACTGATAGCTGGAATGAATAGGTAATGAGTCACAGATGAAATGTTCCAAACATATGTGGTATCTATCACGTCTAGTTTTCGAGGTACAGTCAATTATTTTTTCTACTACCCTCACTTTAGGCGTAAACCCCGCTTTCGATGTATTGTACTTTTTAAATATTTTGTTTTGTTTAGTAATCGTTTCCATTCGATAACGTCGACATCTTTGTGCATATTTTACTTGAAAATACAAAATGAATACTGGAATAAGTGGTCGTCGCAACTGCTCAAATGCACCAAATAAGTTTTGTTACGTTTGCGGACAGTATATTGTGAAATCACAAACGAAAAATGTTTCCGAAAAAGTGAGAAGTGCATATTTACTATATTTTGGACGTGCTATTAATCAAGATAAACCATGGATACCAAAGTTTTTTTGTGTTTCGTGCTATGCTACTCTCATATCTTGGTTCAATGGGAACAAGACATCAATACCATTTGCCATACCAGCTTTATGGCGGGAACCTAGTAATCATTTTAATGATTGCTACTTTTGCATGACTGACATACGTGGTTTTACAAAGAAAATCAAGCACAACATCAAGTATCCTGACGTTCCTTCAATGTCGAAACCAGTACCTCACAGTGAAGAAATGCCTCCTCCTTTACCTCCCTCCAAAAATGAAATTGAGGTTCCAGAAGAACCAGATTTGCCAAATGTTGTAGAATACAGTGAAGAAAGCAGCGAAGACCCCGAGTTTTTACCTTCAACAAGTTCTCTTGGCCGTCCACATCTGATAAATCAAAATGAATTGAATGATTTGATACGAGACTTAGATTTATCAATTAGGCAAGCTGAATTACTAGGATCTAGATTAAAAGAGTGGAATTTGTTGGCTCCTAACACAAATGTATCTGTGCAACGAAAACGTAATAAGGAACTGGCTTCATTTTATTCAAATTTTGAAAACATATGTTACTGTAACGATATCGAAACTTTGATGAGTGAGTTGAACATTCCTTACCAAACACAAGACTGGCGTTTATTTATTGATGGTTCAAAAACAAGTCTGAAAGCGGTATTGCTTCACAATGGCAACAAGTATGCATCAGTACCAATAGCATATTCAACTGTTTTAAAAGAAACATATGAAAATATGAAATCAATATTAAATTTAATAAAATACAAAGATTACGGCTGGAAAATATGCGCTGATCTCAAAGTTATAGCTATTTTGCTCGGATTACAGGGTGGATTTACTAAATACTGTTGTTTTCTTTGTATGTGGGACAGCAGAGCCACAGAAAAGCACTATACTACAAAAGTATGGCCAGAAAGGTCAGAGTTTGTTTGCGGAAAATCTAATGTGAAACATATACCATTGATAGATCCTAAAAATGTCATTTTACCTCCCCTCCACATAAAACTTGGTTTGATGAAAAATTTTGTGAAGGCTATGAATAAAGAGGGAGATGGATTTTTATATTTAAAGACAGTATTTTCAAAATTAAGTGATGCAAAACTCAAGGAAGGGATATTTGTGGGACCGCAAATACGCACATTGATGAAAGACCCAAATTTCGACAAAAAGCTTACTAATAAGGAACTTGACGCCTGGTTATCACTTAAAGCAGTTATAAAAGGGTTTTTAGGGAACCACAGAGCCGAAAATGCGGAACAGCTGGTTAACGACATGTTAAAGGCATACGAAAAGTTGGGTTGCAGAATGTCATTAAAAATTCACTTTCTTCATTCTCATTTTTCTTTCTTTCCATCTAATCTTGGTGCGGTCAGTGATGAGCAGGGTGAGAGGTTCCACCAGGATGTAAAGAAGCTTGAGGAACGATTTCAAGGTCGTTGGGACACAACCATGCTAGGTGATTACTGTTGGCATTTAAAACGAGAAGATCATTCAGAGCACAAAAGAAAAAGTTAAATTTTCATGATATTTTGTATTAAAATTTTATAAAATGGCTTTTTTTGAGTTTTTTTTACCTAAATGATAAAATTAAACTTGATGAATGTAAAAAATTCTGGTTGATTTTATTAGATTTCTTTAAAATATGTTTTTGCCTTTTAATTTTTAATATAAATTGGCACATTCTTACAGAAGAAAAATGAGACGTGATGAAAAGAAAATTTGTATGTATGTTTAATAAGCGATAGGTATAAATAAGAAAACATGACATTTCAAAGCGGGTACTCAAATTTTTTTTTAATTTGTAACGCAGTGTAATTACTGCGAAACACTAGAAATAATGTCGACTCATAAAGTCTAAATGCATCACATTGTTGTTACATTATTCGTTATCGTTAGATGGGTAACCGGCCTACCTGAAATCGGTTTTTGTCAACCCGTGTGGCGTGAGGGGACGTAACAGTGAACAGTCGAAACTTGAACTTCATACGGATTGTTTGTTAGTGCCGAGAACTGTGTTTTTAAACTGTTGCTTTCTTTATATAATTGTAATTAAATATCGAAGTGTTCATAAAAACCAGCTGATATGGCATCATTGGCAGGAGGTAAGTGGTCTTATTTTAGCATAAAACATATACATATTTTATGGAGTGAAAGTTAGTAAAAAACATCTGAATAAAATGGGAAGCGAGTTCATCATTTTTTTTTAATTATCTTTTTAAACCCATAGAGTTTTAGTTACACTAGGTAGCCATAGGTGTTTATTTTATAGTTTAATATTATGTATAAAAGTATATTCTTCAAATCTAAAAAAAGAAATCTTGCACCAATTTGCACCTTTTTTAATTAAAAGCTCAAAACTGAACCTATAATATATGGTATTTTTTTATGTAAAATTAAAGAAAATACATTTTTATTTTTCTTTTATTTTAGGTTCGGGTAGTACTGATATATTCTTGTCCAGAAAGTTTTTTAATGAGAAAATGAATGAGTCTGGCCATTCTAAATTAGAAGAAAAAGTGTTATTTTTAACAAAATACTTAGAAAAGCGAACAAGGTGTCCTAAATTGAAATTAGCTGAATTACACAACAAAATTTCGTACTTCGTTTCTGATTTTAAGAAGAGATGGTCAAGTTCTCAAAGGATGAAGCATCGATTTTTAGATAAAAACACTGCTTGGCTAGAAAAGTCAATAAATTTTCGGAATTATGAGGAATGTATCAACACAGAAATTTCCAAAAAAAAGGGAAGACCCAATATTGACTTCAAAGCCGCTTCAAAGAGGACTAAGAGACTAAAAACTCAAGACTTAAGGTCTACACGTAATACTGCAGAATTGTGCTATGCAGCACAAATGAGTTTAAGGTCTTCAGGGGCAACTGATGCGGCAACAATAGTCAAGGAAGTTACCCAAACGTGCCACTCGTTACAAAGCAGCTTATAAAAAAAGCACTGATCTGATCTGAGATTTCAATTTATTTTGTCTAAGTGTGATTTCTCTGATATCACTGAAGAATGTCAAAGGGAAATTAAGATGAAATTAGCCAGCATTTCTTCGAAAATTGCAACCAAGTGGGTGTCTTCAGCAAAATCAAAAGAGCGTTTCCTGAATAAGAATAAGTTGTGGCTGAAAGGCGAAAATATAGAATTCTGCTTACGATCGACTCAACCACAACCTTCTATTTCATCTGCTGATTTTTGTCGACCCGGAAGACCTAAAAAAGTTTTCGTCTTTTAAAACTAAGAAACGTAAAGTTGCTGATCTAGTTGAATCGCGGAGTGTTGGAGAATTAATGACTGCTGCAGAGGTAGCTGCACGGTCCACTGGATATAAAAACGTTGCCAGAGTAATAAAGGACATTGGCGAAAATCCATCTTCTGCCAGTACATGCCTTCAACAACCAAGTGCTGTGCTGTGCAAACTGATAGACCGCTAAGTAGTGACGAGGCATTAGCGTATTATATTGATTCAAAATAAACAACCCACTCATATAAACAAATTAGGAAGTGGACTATGAAAGTTGAGCATCACGTTTTTCCATCATATGATTGCATTGTAAAATAAAAAAAAATGTGTTATCCTTTAGAGGAGCACATTGATGTTACACAATCTCGAGCAGATATTGAGCTACAAGCCATTTTGAATAAAACAGCAGAGCGTTTGGTCGAAGCTCAGAGAGAAGTTATCACAAGTCGTCACATCGTTTACTCTTATAAGTAAATGGGGATGTGACGGAAGTTCGGGTCATAGTGCTTACCAACAGAGATTTGAGAACAGCGAAGACACTGATGAGTTCCTTTTTGTTTATTCGTTCGTTCCTTTAAGATTAATTGACGAGGGTAACAACATTATCTGGCAAAATACTCGTCCATCATCGATAATGTATTGTCGTCCAATTAAATTTATTTTTGCCAAAGAAACCCCGGAATTGACGAAAATCGAGACAAATAAGGTTTTGGAACAAATACACAACTTGGAGGCTACATCTTGTGATCTTGGTGGTTCTAAAATTTCTATTAAACACAAGCTTCTTATTACTATGACTGATGGAAAAGTGTGCAACGCTTTGACTGAGACACATTCATCGCAGAAATGCTATGTTTGTTGGGCTACTCCCAGAATGATGAATGATGAAGGACAGCATTTTGATAGCAATCAGGATAATTTTGGCTTTGGTTTGTCAACACTACATGCTTGGATTCGTTCGTTTGAGTGCTTATTACACATTAAGAAATGGCAAGCTAGGTCTTCAGAGGAAAAAGCAAGTGTAAAACAAAGATCAGACGAAATCAAACAACGATTCAAGCATGAAATGGGACTAATTGTGGACAAGCCAAAGCCAGGATTTGGTTCCACAAATGATGGAAACACAGCTCGACGTTTTTTCGGGAATCCCGAACTGAGTGCTCAGTACCCCTAGCACGAACAACTTGCGAAAAAGTATTCGTATCGTTAATAGGGGTGTTTCCTGAGTAAAAAATATATGATTATATTTAGTCCGTCAGTTAGATTATAGAAAAATATTGGACACATATTTTTTCCTTTATCAAATCTATAAAAACTGACGAAGATACAAAGCATCAAAGATCAGGAGTGGGAGCTTGTGACGTTACGGCTCGGTAAAAATTGTAGCGAGTAGTGACGTCACACGAGTTTTCAACGCTCTGTATCGGCTTCATTTTTTGTTTACGTGAAAAAAGAAAAAATACGTGTCCAATATTTTTTGGAAATCTATCAGACGGACTAATTAGATTTTTTTAGTCAACTACCCTATTGTGAGCATTTTATATGGAGACATGAACAGCGCCTCTGGTATGCGTGATTTGAACTAATTTGTGAGCACGAACGTAGTCAAGTAAGTTTCGTATCGAATTCGAAACGTAACCTTGAGCCGTTTGTATGAAGATAGCTAGCACGAAGGCATAAAATGACGTATAGTATCGTTATTGTCGAAGGCTGGTTTGCGAGTTTCTCGAAAGTATATTCACTTTAAATTTGGCAGTGAGAAAACTTTCGTCGGAGTTTATTTAAAGCATAAAATAATAATTTAAGTGATTGTGTTAGTTAATTTTGTTAAAAAATGCTGAGATTAGCAAGAAGCGAGGGGTGCTTCTTGCTAATCTCAGCATTTTTTGTGACGTAGTACATTGTACTATTATCTTGCGGCGCGATTGATTGTTGAAAGTAGAAATGTACGAAGAGAAACAAGGTGAATGATTTATTTTAGAACACTATTTTTTTATAAATGGAATCAATTTAGTTTATACATTTACTGTTATGATTACAGAGAAATCTCAAGGAGAGCTCTCCTCAGAAAAAAATTGGCAAATATAAACCTACAAAACCTAAGCGACACAGAATTTAGAAATAGATTTCGTCTAAGTAAGGAAGCGTTTTTACATTTATGTCGCGAATTAAAAGATAAATCCAGTCTAAGATCAAGTAAAAGGATCAGCCTGGAACATAAAGTAAGTGTAGTAAATACTTACTTAATAAGTACCAAAGAGTTTAATAAAATTATTTTTATGTACCCATAATGCGTAGATTAATGATTACATAGGTACATACCTACTACATAAGTATTTAGTTTATACATTACAGTAAAACTATTAACTTATTATTTGTATTTGTAGGTGCTGTGTGCTTTATCATTTTATGCAACAGGCTCCTATCAAAGAATAGTAGGAATGGCCAAATATTTAGGGCAAACTACAGTAAGTAAATATGTGAGGCAGGTTACTGATGCCCTTGTGAACCCCATAATATTAAATACTTATATAAAATTTCCTGTAACACGAGAGCAGCGAAATATTGTAAAAAACAAGTAAGTACCTACTAATTAAATCACATAAGTCCAAAAAATCTTATTTAAAGTGAAAGGAGGATTCCAGTTTGAATCCAAGGTTTGGTTGCATAAAATAAGATACATAAATTTACTAACAATCCTTTATTTACAGATTTTATACAAAATTTGGCATCCCTGGAGTAATAGGATGCATAGATGGGTCTCATTTTCATATATTCACTCCAAAAAAAGACATTGAACACTTATTTTACTGCAGAAACATTTCTACTCACTGAATATGCAAATGGTGAGATATTGCTGTACTTTTTCCTACTTATAATTTTAACATCATATTTTACTCTATACCCATAGACTTACAATTAATATGTTATACAGTTGTAATTTTTTTACATTGTAGATATGTGACAGCGAATGCCGAGTTTTTTTTTTTTTTTTAATCTTTATTGTTTAGGGAGGGTTTGTTCACATAGCGAACATGTCACCCTCATAGGAACACTTTACATGAAAACTTAAATTCTACGTTTGATCCCTAAACTAACTAGTTTGTATACAATTTTAGCATTTTTAGAAGCTGGAAAGGCTAGAATCATATTGCATGCTCCTAATTCGCGAATATTTATATCATATTGTACTTCCATTAAATTTCTTTCAGCCTCGTTACGGACACACTCCATTATTATATGGTAAACATCTTCGACCTTATCGCATTCCGTGCAGTTTGGAGACGTTACTTTGCCCATCAATGCAGCAAAGCTATTCAATGGGATGTGTCCGGAGCGAAGTCTCAAACCTGTCACTATTTCTTGCCTACTCATATCGGCATTGTCAAACCAAGCATAGTTACGGATAGTCGGCTGCATTGTGCGATACCAAATACCTTTGGTCAATGATCTCTCATCAAAATATTCTTTCCAAATATCGTAACATTTCAATTTGAATTCACTTAATATCTCAGTCCAGTAAGGTTTATACGCAACCGGCACCCCCTCTAAGCACGCTTCTTTGGCTAAACTATCTACTTTCTCGTTTTCTTCAATGCCGATATGGGAAGGCAACCATTGTAAAACAACATTTTTATGTTTATCTCTTAGTCTATTAATATGGTCTATTATTTGGTATGCTACCGGATAGCTACTACCATTTCTTATACACTTCAACAAATGTTGGAGTGCGCTTTTACAGTCAGAATATATTACACAATCTTGAAAATTCACCGATTCAAGGTAAGAAATAGCTTCAAAGACAGCGATTAACTCGGAATGCATGACAGAAATTTTTGAATTTAATTTGAACTTACAGGCAGTATTACTTTGAGGGTCGTAGAACGCGGCTCCAACATTAGCTTTGACTTTAGATCCGTCCGTATAAATCCTGTAATAACCGGAATAGTCCCTAGTAAACTTCTTACGACAGATAGTTCGAAGTTCAGTAATATGGTATGATTTTTTAGCTCCACTTATCTCTTTAATTTTTGGCTCAATGGTACAAGACAAGTTCACACCGCTTAGCCACGTGTTAAGTGAAAATATTCCTAATTCCTCATACCGGTGGACAGATATGTTATTTAATGTTTCACACATTTGAGCTATAAGTGGGGTTTTTTTACGTCTCCAGTAAGCATTCTGGCAACAAATATTAAGATTCGTAACAATTTCACTCGTGTCCCCATTTACAAAAGATTTGAGCTTCAAAAAATATTTTCCAGCTAAGTAATATCTCCGAACATGTAACGGCTGCAGATGGAGTTCGGATTCCATAACGTGTATGGCTGTACTTTTAATGAAACCTCCAATGACCCTTAAACATTGGTTTTGAATTTTGGTTAATTTATTGAGATGGGTTTGGCAACTACTATCATATAAAAAACTGGCATAATCTATTCTGCTGCGTATAATTGCAATGTATAAACGACGTAGATGAGTGGGGTGTATGCCCCAACCTGGGCCCGTTAATATTTTAAACACATTTAGGAATTTTGATGATTTCTCTTTTAACTCATTTATATGTTTTGACCATCTCAGCGATCGATCTAACCACAGCCCCAAATATTTATAGGTCTCAACTACTTGGAGGGATGTATTATTTATTTCAATATCAATAGTATCTTTCCTAAAACCATTTTTGAAAATACAAATTTTACTTTTACTAGTTGAAATATTTAAACCAATATCTTGAATTAATTTGTTAAACAAATTCATCGCCGTTTGCAGTTTTTGGGTTGCCTCTAAAATGTTGTTGGTAGTTATATATAAAACAAAGTCATCTGCAAACTGCGAAACACAGACTTCATTCATCTTTTTACAAATATTGGTAGTAGCTATATTAAACAACAACGGTGACAAAGGGTCACCCTGTGCCAAGCCACGAGAGGTAGTTCTACATAGTGAATCGGTACCAAGTTCAATTTTTAAATTTCTTGTTTTTAAAAAATTCCAAAGATAGCTGCAAATTTTTTGTCCCACACCTAAGTCGTCCATTATATGTAATAAACTATTTACATCCACGTTGTTGTATGCATTATCCAGATCAATAAAACAGCATACAGTAATATGTTTTTTAGAGAAACCTGTTTGAATTCTTGAAACTAAACTAGTAAGATTGTTTAAAGTTGATCGGCACTTTCTGAATCCTGTAGTATTTTGGTCTAAAATATGGTTCTTTTCTATAAACCACTCTAATCTATTGAGTAGAATGTTATGGAAAGTTTTGCACATACATGAGATCATAGATATGGGGCGAAGAGAAGAGGCTAAAGAAGGGTCACGTCCCAGTTTTGGGATAGGCACCACCACTATATCGCGCCATTGTTTAGGTACAAACGAGTAATTGAAAAATGAATTAAATAAACTGAGTAGAATTTGTTTCGCGTTCTTGGGTAGGTATGTTAGCATAGAATATGTAATCTTGTCATTACCAGGGGATGTATCTTTTCTTTTTAGGCATTTAGCAAGCTCTTGGATTGTGATAGGTACTTCATGTTTTGGATTTTCAGATGTAAGCGAAGGGTTGTCACATGACACGAAAGCTGGTGCTAAGCTACACAGTAATTCGCTGGCTTTAATATTATCAATATAGGATTTTGGTGCGTTATATCCTTTAACCCATCGCATTTTACGCCATAGCTCACTATGTGTTGAAGTTTGATCCAGAGTGGAACAAAAGCCCTGGAATGACTTATTTCTGGCACATCGTATATTGCGTTGAGCCTCACTGATTTTTCTTTGAAGTATTGTAAGGTTATCTGGTGATGGATTACGACGGAACTTGGAAAGGGCTAATCGGCGTTCGGCTACAGTTTTAGAAAGGCTGGGACCCCAATAAGGTTTAGGTTTGAAATTTCTTTCTGGGTGCGTATTAACTTTATTATATGGTATAAAAAGATCTGCAGCCATGTCTAAATAGTCTATAAATAAATCATATCCTTTTTGTAAATCGTTTGGTAATATAAATTCATCGAAAAGGTCATTTAAAAGATTTTGGTATCCTACCCAGTCAGCCTTTTTATAATTTCGACGAGACATGTAAACATTATTAGCTCTAAAGTATGTTGTGATTTTAATAACACAATGATCGCTTCCCAATGTCTCGCTCAACACATTCCAGTTTAAGGTTAGGCTTATATCGGATGATACTAACGAAATGTCGGGGGACGACTGTTGCAAAACATCATTGACTAGCTTAATGCGCGTGTGCTCACCATTGTTCAATGAAACAAAGCTACTACCAATAAGTGCATCAAAGATTTGGTTACCTCTCCTGTCTATTTTATTGGACCAATTAGTATGGTGTCCATTGAAGTCACCCAAAATTAGGGTTTTATTATTTACCTGTAAAAATAATTGGTCCCAGTCTGACTGGCTAGTGTTTAAAGAAGGTGGGCAGTATATAGATATCACGTTTTCAATTTGATTGCAGTTATACACTTTAACGTGTATTATCTCTATCCCCGAGTTAGGATTTGGGAAGTCTTGGCAAATTTGTGATTTAATTGACTTATGTGTGAGTATAGCTACACCTCCATATGAATCGTCTCTGTCTTTGCGAAATACATTGTAATCTTTAATTTTAAAATAACTACCTGGTTGTAACCATGTTTCACTTAATACGGCAATGTGAATCTTGTCTTGTATTAACAAATTCTCAAAATCACATAACTTGCCTGATGCTTTGTGAATTCCATTGAATAATATTTAGTTTCACAATACTTTTATCTGCCATTTGTGAAATAATCAATAATTAATTTAAGAACAGGCCAATCTGCCACATTATCAACTACAACTAAAATTAACCATTCAATGAAAGTTTTCAGAACTCCTTTGCAAATCATTTGTATAGTGCTTCCTTTCATGAATATTACCTCTTGTAATCTTTGTAATAGTTCATTGATACTAACGTCTCTCTGTTTTTCTTCTGTTCCATTCGAGTGATTAGTCTCAGCTTCAATATAATCTTGTTCCGTCTTACTCCATTCTATAAAATCCAGGTCTAATTTTTCTTCTCTCTTCTGTTTTTGTTTATGGTCTGACTTTTGTTTGTGTTTATGTACCTGTGCCTTGGTCGTCACTTTAGCATAAGTCGGACTACTAGTAATTGGAGTAGGGTCTATATCCACGACTTGAACTGCTGGCATAATACTATAAGTGTCCTTTCTTTCCATATGCACTTCCTTGTGGGTTGGTTCGTCTTGAGGGACATACAGAGTCAAGGCTTTTCTATAAGTGCAATTAAACTCGGACATGAGCTCTCTTAGTCTTTTTTCCTTTAAAAAGATGGGACATGTTTTTGAGAGGGAAATATGGCCTCCATTGCAGTTAACACATATCATGTTTGTGGTTTCGCAATTGTTATGATTTTTTCCACATTTAGGACACACCACTTTAGTACTAGGACACTTTTTCAGTATATGACCATATTTCCAGCAACGCGAACATTGTGATACTGGAAATACGTATGGTTCTACCTTTATTCTCAATCCATGAGTATAAACATAAGGTGGTAAATAGGGTCCTTTAAAACAAAGTCGAACCGCTTCACTGGGTGACCATCCATTTTCCTCGAGGTTCTTGCGGTTTAACCGATGTACAGATACTAGCTTGGTAGGTTCGGGACAAAATATACTCTCCATAATATTTTCCTCTGGCATATCCAGGTCGACATCTCGTATTACCCCGTATGACAAATTCTTTTCCATTGCTCTGTGAATATTCCACCCCTTATCGATAAATAACTCGCATGTCTCTAATTTCTCAGCACTAATTTCGCTAATAAACTCAATACGAACTCGATAGGGATTGAGAAACTTCACCCTGCTAATATCTTTTATATTCTGATCTCTAAACAACTTAGCTAGGCTAAATTGTTTAGGTAGTTTTTCATTGCTAGATATATATATTTCTATCTTTTCTGTTTCCTTCAGTTTTTTGTCTTTTCGTCTTACTTCTGTCCATTCTTCATCACTGCTTTCCCTCATTCTTTTATTGGTTGTAGTTGCACTGTCTACAATATCTAAATCTTCATTTAAAGTAGAAATCTCATTCATAGGATCATTATTTATATCATCACTAGTCTCATTAGTATCACTCATAGTACTCGTAAACACGTCGCATCTGCGGCAGCGAGCAGGTAGCCGGCCGGCCGGCCACGTGCCGTACCTTTACGCTTGTAGGTATCTATTTGCTTATCAGTGATCAAAGCGCTGTCGACGTAAACAACTGTTACACGACCCGCTCGCACGAGTGCCGCGACGAAACTGAATGCCGAGTTTTAAATGTTAATGCCAAGTATGGTGGCTACCCATGACGCTTTTATTCGGGAGAATAGTCAAGCCAATAGGTATATCCAGGACTTAAACCGAAATAATGAACAAGTGTGCTTTTTAGGTAAAAATTTAATAATTATAAAAAAAAAAAAATAAAAAAAAAATGTCGGAAAAATACCTTGGACATCAGGCATTTATACTTTGTTTTAAAATGAAAAAAATAATATTTTTGGAAAAGATTAATTTATTATCAATTCTAAAAGGCCTAGTACTTAGAATTAGCAGATTTTTGTAAGATTAGGTACTTAATTCATCATATAAAAAAAAAATATATATATTTGCAGGTGATTCAGGATATCCACAGAGGCCTTGGTTGATGACACCTATCACGGATGCTGCTGAAGGTACTCCAGAGGCAAAATATACTACCATCCATGGGAAAGCCAGAGTTGTAATTGAAAATACTTTTGGGAGACTTAAAAATAGGTGGAGATGCCTTTGTAAGGACCGCACATTACACTACACTCCTGAGAGATGTGCAACTATTATAATGGCATGTAGTGTTTTACACAACCTAGCTTTAGATTTTATGGTGCCTAATCCTGAAGAAGAAACGATATATTCTTCAGGATTAGGTGTATCATCACTGTCTTCTCCAGAAGAAGCTTTTCGCGAACATGGGTCTAGGGATGACTTGATTCGCGGTAGAATACTAAGAGACATGTTAGTGGCTAAGATTAATAGACTTCACAATTATTAAAATAATTAGGTAATTTCGGTTTTTGTGTGTGTTTTTGTTAAGGTAGCATTAGAGAAAGCGAAATAAAAAGATTTGATAATCAATTAAAATGTAAGTTATTTACTTGACAGAATTAAGTACTTTTTAGACATAACTTTCATGAATATAGTTTTAGCAAAATAAATTTTATTCTAACATTTACAAAAGTATTTTTTTTTCTACAAAATGTCTGACACTATTCCTTTCTTTTCCCCAAATATACATCTAACACTTTTAAAGCCTCTTTCATAAAATCCAACCATTGAGCTTGCAACTGCAGCTCTACATCACGCTGTCTAATCCTCTCTCTTTCCAATTCTACTGCAATTTGGTCACGCTCTCTTTCATATTCCCTAGCAGTCCCCCTCACACTCCTTAAATATCTTTAAAATCTCGATTTCCAAAGTGTGTCCGCTGGAGCTGCTGTAGGTGCTAGTGGCTGTGCGGGAGGCGGAGATGGAGCGACTGTAGGTTGACTACTCGTTCCTGGAGTATTCCATGTATCTGGAAAAACTATAGTTCAACAGAAATACTATTACGACTAGCTAGTTATCTGATATTTAGTTATCTGGACTTAACTAGCAGTATTAAAATTTATTTTTAAGTAGGTATTAATTTGATTTAGCAGTAGTAATATCAAATAAAGAGGTATGTGTTATAGTTAGTACCTGTTAATGATAGATACATTTAAAATATACCAACCGTCAGGAATTGGTGTACATTCTATTGGAACCTCATCGACAATCAATTCATCTACAGTTTCTGTGGTTGGTACTTGTAGATGAGCACCTGACAAGCTGCCTTCCTCCCCACCGATAGCCTGTTTATTAAAAACAATAATTTAGCATTAGTGCTTATATACAATTTGTGATTTAAAGTCGCGTCTACTGTTTTTTAAACTATAATTCGTTCTTGCCAAAAAACTGCTCTAGAGTAGAGAAAAATGCTCCTAGACAACACCAAATTTCAGAGACATTGTATATTAATAAGAATCAAAATAGAGTAATTTAATAATGATGGCTAAAACTAAAAAGCATGAAATGAACTCAAGCACCATCCACAAAGGATTTTAAGTGTCACAATACTAACAAAAAAGAGCTTAAGTGGTGACCCTTTTTTATAACTTCAAGGATTATCAGTAGTAGTTTACAACAAAATCTTAAATTAAATTTACTTACTTTTCCATAAATTCGACCATAATGGTGAATTGCGGGTTGCTGGTTCTCACTTTGGAAACGTTTTACTGGTTTTATTGCTGCGAGAGTTATGTTTCAGAACTTTTAAGATGTAAAGAAACAAGTTCACTTCAAAACAAAGTTAACCTTGAACGAGCTTCGCGTCAAAAAATGTCAAGTGTTACGCGTCGTTCGTTTAGGAACGCCGTCTCACTAAACACATAGTTTTAATAATAAATTAAATAATTATACCATTTATCTTAACTGAATATTAATTTTAACTGCAGTTTCTTCGTATTGCATCACATTCTGAACAGTTTTATACTTTTAAAGTCCCTGAAACCACTAAGAACTAAATACGTATATAGTTTTTGAACGAAACGTTCAATCAATTCTAAGATCTTTCGTTCAATTTTGCACATCCTTACTTACATTAGTATGACGTCACTAACGTAATCGTATCGAGGTCTCGATACTATTACGAAAGCGCTTCGTGCTACCGTCTTTAGTTGTAGTCCGTTATCGTATCGACAACTCGATACGTTTACGATACGAAACCTACAAATATTCGTGCTAGAGGCACTGAATGTATGGGTACCAAAAGAAACAATTGATCAAAATGTAATGTATCAAAAGCGGACTAATACCTGTACAGTAATTATAGATTGCACAGAAACAAAAATGGACAACCACAAAATCCGGTTTCTCAACAAGCTACATATTCTAACTACAAATCTTCCAACACGCTGAAAGTGTTGGTTGGAATTTCTAGCTCTGGATGTGTGACTTTTGTATCCGATGCATATGGCGGATCCATCAGTGATAGAGAGATTTTTGAAAAGTGTGGAATAATGAGTCTACTTAGACAAGGAGACATTATACTTGGTGATCGTGGTTTTCAAATTCAGGATCTAGTTTCTCATATGGATGTTACAGTAAACATGCCACAGTTCCTAACAAAGGGCAGCAATCAGTTTGAAGCACACCAGCTAAGAAAATCAAAGGAATTATCATCTCAACGTATCAATGTTGAGCGTATTATAGGTTTAGGAAAGAATTTAATATTCTGAGTAATAAGTTACCATTTAGTTTGGTAGGTCTTGGAGGAAGAATAATATTTGTATGCTTTATGCTTACCAATTTCGTAAAAACATTATGTAAATAAGGGTTCTGAGGAATTATATAGGCACTTAAATAAAATAAGAAATAAATAAATTAAAAATTTAAACTTTTATTTATCCTTCCCTATCCATAAATATTATAAATCCATACAATGGATATGATACTGAAAGGCGGTAGAGTTATTAGAAACTACTATACAATGGTAACACTAGATTAAGCTATAAATTGTTTTAGCAATAACAGGTATCATGTATGTATGATAAAAAGCTGTTATTTTTGGTATAATAAGTTCTGAAATAAGCTTATCATTTCTATTTACATAAGTTCTCTTTTCATCTTTATTAGTCCAAACAAAAAAATCACAATATTTTCTTCCAGTAACGAGTAACTGCGTTTGAATTTGAATATAGTAGGGGCTACTTTCTTTCAAGCAATATTCATTATTAATAATTTCAATGTGCTTATAATTATCCTCACTGATAAACTCATATTTTATGGAGAAGGGACATTTCACTTCCAATACTGTTAGTTCTCCAATCAATCCGTCAGGCGAAGCTCCAATATATGGATACTTATTAGAAATAAAAAATCCACAACATTGTACTTTATTGTATGATATTGACTCATAGGCTTCAATAGCTGTCTTCTCTTTTGAACTTCCCCATTCAGTAGCATGACTTTTAAATTGCTTGGGAAACAAAATATCTTCAGCATACTTCACTTTATCTCTTCTATCAGTAAACTTGCATAGGTATATTAAAAACATGAGGTCCAGTAACCCTTAGGCTTCGTTCATTATGCCACATTTTTTTTTTTGACTGTTGCCTTGTTTGCTGCTCTATCAAACTTGCTTCTTCTGGAGAAATCTGAAATGAAACATCTAATGTTAATTATTTTATTTTTCAATTATAAATTCTGGTCATCTTACACACAGTAATCTGATCCCAAGATAGGTGTGTTCTCTTTAGAGATACTCTGGTTATGTAACCAGATACATATACATATAATACCAGAAACCTAGAGCAAACATCTATGTTCATCAATACCCTTTCATGCAGAAGTCATAATAGGTAAATATATATTATAAATTAAAAAATGGGATGTAGGTTACTTACAGTTATTTTGTTAAGGACATATTGGTCAAGGATGGGTAGTTTAAGGTAATCATGATCATTAGATATTCTATGCAGGGAAGCCACTTCAAACACACCGCTTATACCAAACCTGTATTTTTCTAGAGAACAATAATTTATTACCCTGTTTCTAACAATATCATTCCATTCTGCAGCACTGCAAGTGCCTGATAACACTTGCAGTGCTGCAGAATGCGTGCTGCGTGGATCAAAGCACAAATTTGTTCGTTTGCGTTTTGTGACATTATATTCTTGTATTTCAAATTTAAGATTTTCAGCTTTTATAGGTGAATTCAGTTTTCTTTGGCTCATGCCATTTCTGTTTGTTTTGTGTGGGTGTTTTTTTGATCAGCCACTCAGAATGTTCTTTAAATCTTAAAATTGCATAGCAAACGCAGGCTATGTGTTTGCAGACTGCCTTTGGCCCTTTACCAGCAGCACACTCACACATGGACTGAACAACTTTTCCATCTGTCTCAATGGCAATATTCACAAAGTATGATAAGGATTTTGTGTTTTCAGAGTGTACCTGTCCTCTATAAAAAAGTACATCATTTTGATTACATGTCACTAGAGCCATTAGGTACTCATTCATCATCATTTTATAGCCCTTTCTATGTACTGCAGCATACTCAGACATTCCCGCATTATCTGCGTACACTTCTAAAAAGTAGGTGGTAATATTCACGATATCCAAGTCTGGTGATTCACTTTTAGTCGTCACACTGCTGTACAAACTGTCAGAAGGCCACTCAACACTATACACCGAATCGTTTTGTAAAACTATGTTTTCCTCTACGTTTCCAACAAAGTTATTGTTTCGGTCATAGTCTTGAAGTCTGTAAAAAGAAAAAACATAGCTGATCCTTCGGTAAACAAGCATACTTTCCGCAAAAAAGAAGCTTGTAAACAGTAAACAAACTAGCCTCTGAATTAACTGCTCTTTAAGGCCGCTTATTTTAGCTCCTTTTTTTCTTAATTCCGCTTTCAAAGCGTTCACATTCATCGCCAAATAATCCATAATTGCGATAATTTTATGA
This sequence comes from Hecatera dysodea, assembly GCA_905332915.2. Taxonomy (NCBI): domain Eukaryota; kingdom Metazoa; phylum Arthropoda; class Insecta; order Lepidoptera; family Noctuidae; genus Hecatera; species Hecatera dysodea. Next base: position 1,308,766 of record HG995290.1, on the reverse strand, counting down.
AGGAGATGACTATTCAACCAGTAAATTAAATAAATTGTAATTTATGTCACGAAGCCCGCTAAAACAAGTGATAATTGAATTTTTTTGGACCTCACGCGACACAAGCGCCTCTAGTGGCAAATTCACACGCGATAGCCTCCATTGGCTACTCAAAGCCCATGTAATAATAGCATAAACTATTATTCTAAAGGTGTGTCCATATACAACACGGCATTCGAGCGGCAGCCGCGCGCGGCGAACGTCGCGAACGGTGTTAGTATTGGTTCGCCGTGTGGATGGCCGCCAAGTAACATGGATCACGAAACAGCAATTCGTCTTATGGGATACTAGATGTAAAGAATATCATAATAATAACGTGAGAGAAGATCTATGGGATGAAATCGCTAAAACTTCGTTCAGCCAAAAGCAGCTTTAAAATTGAAAATGAAGTCTCTTGAGTTCTTATAGAAGGGAGAGAAACAGAGAAAACCAAGTAATGTTACTGCTTGTGGTAAGTTTAATCTTATTATAGATGTACTAGCTGACCCGACAAACGTTTTACCGCATAAAATAAAAACAAAAGTTGGAGTGGACCACCCTTAACATTTAGGAGGATAAAAAATAATGTCCGATTCGCCATCTTAGCCGATATGCACGCTAAGATTCACGAAAATCGGTCGAGCCGTTTCGGAGGAGTTCAACCACAAACACCTTGACACGAGAATTTTATATATAAAAGATAGAAAGAATACTCTTTATTATGTCACACAATATAAGTTTTAGAAAATATCCTAAATGAAGAAAACATGACAGCATAAACGTTATATTTTACTAACAATACTTACATCTACGAGTATATCTATACTAATATTATAAAGAGAAAAGATTTGTATTTTTGTATGTAACGAATAAACTCAAAAACTTATGGACCGATCTCAAAAATTCTTTCTCCATTAGAAAGCTACATTCACCCTGAGCAACATAGGGTATATTTTATCGTCATATTCCCACGGGAAGTGGAACTACGCCGGTAAATAGGTAATATTATAGTAAAACCTAATTGGGCCATTATTTTTTTCCAGGGCCCATAATCGGTCTCTCAAGAACAGAGCCTATTTCATTAAAAAAAAAACTATGATTACTAAAATAAAATCGCTATTGGTAGAAACGTAATAATAATATCCCTCTAATAAGATGTAAAAAATAGTGAAAAATGTTATAATTTGACGTAAATGACGGTAACTCAGTTGTTTTTCTCGGTAACACAGTCGTATCTCATACAAAATCCGGCTGTCCCAGCAAGCACCTCGCTTCAAATACATTGATATTACATTAAAACTCTTCACGGCACTATCAAATTAAAATATCGACGGAAATTAAGGAAAGTATGAACTTTATTAACAGGCTAATAAGTTTATCTTTTCTTTAACCGTGTATTATTTGCGAAATATTTTTTGTCTTGTCCCTGTTGAAGAAAGAAAACGTAAGTACTCTATGTTACCAAGCAAAAGCTAGCCTTAAATTAGGCTTTTTTCGTGCATTTTCGACTAAGTTCGTTTGGTTTAATGTGAATTGCTGGCGGGGTGAGGCGAGTGTTTGTGGCCTTGACGCTGGCCACGTCAGTCGAGCTCGAGTCGTCCGAAGAGGTGCGTGTGTTTATTGTGCGGCCGCTGAGTTACCAACGACAAACGGTGAGTTTTTTAGATATTTGATTGTTTTTTTATTGCGTTTTGTAATAGAATAAGTAAATATTTGCATGCCATCAAAAATGATTAGGTATTTATTATAATATGACCCAAATTTCAGAATACACGTTATTTTTACAACTGCGTTACCACTACACTGCGTTACAACGAGAAGTAACGCAGTTGTAGGTGCAGTAACGCAGTTGCAAAGTAAACAGTTTTCGAAGTGTATTTATCTATTTTACAGTTCACTTTATTAATTATTGGGTTATTTTGTTACAGTATATTATTTTCAGTATAATGGTGTTAACATCGGCAGAAAAACAACGGCGTTATAGGGAAAAATTGAAACAGGACACTGTAAAAAATGCTGAGGCTAAATGAAAACATCTGATACTAAAAAGCTTGTATAGGATATGATAGAGAGAGAACATAGATCTGCAAAGCGTAAATGGAAGGTGGCAAACAAGAAACGTCGAGAACGTCAGAAAAGAGTGCAAGTTATTTTAGATAATACACCGGCTTCAACACCACGGTCAGGAACTCCGGTTTCTCCAAGGTCAAGAGGTAGAAGACAAGTAAGATGAGACAGATCTGTAGTATACAGACAAAATAAAAAATTGGAGGAAGAAAACGAGAAATTGAAAATAAGGAGCATCGTGATCTTAGTTGCTTCTGCCAAAGGGGCTTTTGCACTTGCTTTTCACCTCAAACATATCAGCCAATTCCATTTTTTTATTTCAAATACTTTATTATTGTTTTTATAGCGTTTCTATTAATTAAAGTGAAAAAAAAACCCAGTGCTGTGATAAAATTACCACAGTGTTACTTATCCAACTACTGCGTTACTTTGTTGTCCCTCTTTTTCTGAATACGTTAAGAGCTATAAAGCTTAAATATAATCTTGAACCAACACAAATTTTATATTTTTTTGTTTATCTACCTTATTTCAACCTATACTATAAAGATTGAGCTTAAATTGCTATTATTAAGGCATATTTTGAGAAATTACAGTAGCTTAAATTAAAATAACGTAACGCATTGGTAAACTTAATTAGAAAATAAGATGTTAGACTGATATGATTGTGATTTTACATTATAAGATTATTGTAATTCTTGTCTAAGTTTATGTCTGATAGGTTTTTAAAATTGAGGTAATAGTTCCTACCAATAAAACTGATTATTCTAAGTAAGTAACACAGTTGTTGTTTTTCTACTCCTTTCCTTGTATTTACATTAAAAAGAACAATAAATAGTAAAAAAACATCGCTGCTAATGACTGAACTGTTTACTTTAAATATTGATAAAACTAAAATAACCTAAAAAAAATAAAAAAACCAAATTTGTTTTCGAATTATTTTTACAACATTGTTAGCCAATTTGGGCCCTAGAAAAAAATAATGGCCCAATTGCATTTTTTATAATAGGTAATTAAGGCAATTAGGTATCCAAAATGCCTCTCTTTGTATGCTGTAATATAATGTAATAAAAAGCCTGATCTCTTTAGCAATAAAAGAATGTCTGTTTTTTTTTCGGACATGCCGTGCATCACTGACACAGAATTAAAAAATTCGGTCGAATCCTTCAACCATAAGAAGGCACCGGGTTCCGACGGCTTTACAGCCGACATTTGCTGTCATACCGTGAGAAACGACCCGGAAGCATTCCTGCTGTTCCTGAACAAGTGCCTTGAATATTATCACTTTCCCGCGACCTGGAAGGAGGCTACAGTAGTGATACTGAGGAAACCTGGGAAAGAGAGCTATTCCTCCCCAAAATAATAAAGAAAAATATGAAAAAATGCTGGTGGCCCGCCTAAAATTCCATCTTTTACCAAGGATGAGTTCCCGTCAGTACGGATTCATGCCGCAAAGGAGCACTGAAGGCTCCCTCTATGTTCTCATGCAGCATATCCGTCAAAAGCTAGCAAGCAAAAAAATAATAACGCTCGTATCTCTGGACATAGAGGGAACCTTTGATAGCGCCTGGTGGCCAGCGATTAGAGTCCGTCTGGCGAAGGAGAAATGTCTAGTAAATCCTAGGCGGGTCATAGACAGCTACCTCAGGGACCGAAAAGTTACCATCAGGTACGGCGGGGAGGAGCACAGTAAAGGGACAAGTAAGGGATGCGTTCAGGGTTCAATCGGAGGCCCAATCCTATGGAACCTGGTTCTAGACCTCCTTCTAAAAGGCAATAAAAAGTAAGGGATACTACATCCAGGCATTTGCGGACGACGACCTACTGGTTTTCGACGGGGAGACCGCGCTAGAGGTGGAAGAACGTGCCAATGCCGCTCTCAGCCATGTTCTGGCGTGGGGTGTCGAGAATAAACTAAAATTTTCTCCACACAAGACCACCGCTATGGTGGTGACCACAAAGTTAAAGTACGACACACCGCGCTTGAGCATGGGGGGATCGACATTGGCATGTCAAATGAGATGAAGCTCCTTGCTGTAACCATTGATCGGGGAATGACCTTCAACACCCACGTCTCACTAATCTGCAAGAAGGCAATTGCAATTTATAAGCAGTTATGTAGAGCCGCGAGGGTCAATTGGGGGCTTCACCCAGAGGTTATCCGCATAATGAATGTGACGACGATAGAGCCAATAATTCTGTACGCTACCAGCGCCTGAGCACCGGCTGCCAAAAAATTGGGCATAATCAAGCGTGGAATCGCCCAAAAAATATGCAAGGCATACCGCACAGTCTTTAAATTCAGCTCTGGCGCTGGCTGGGATGCTCCCAATCGATATTCGAGTTCGAGAGGCAGCTGCGCTCTACGAAGCCAAGAGTGAGGTACCCAACCCATGTTGGGAGACAGGGAGGTGGAGCGCATGTTCCCGGCGCTGGAGGCCCAGCACCTCGCGGAGCAAACAAGCCTGGAGTTCGGAAGCCTGGTAGACGAGGAACAATATAAAAATCACAGCAATTATGCTGTGAGGATTTTCACCGACGACAGCAAAATCGAGGGTAAGGTTGGAGAGCCGCTATCCTTATGAAATGGCACCGTCGAAACGAAAACCCTCAAGCTTGCGCTGCCGTCCTGCTGCACCGTCTACCAGGCTGAACTACTGGCCCTACAAAGAGCAAGGGAAGTGCTCAAGCACAGCCAAACCACGTTCGGCATCTTCAGCGACTCCACGGCGGCTCTCCAATCGGTGACCAACGCACGTTCCTCCCACCCCCTGGCCGTGGAAACCAGGGACGCTTTACGACGCTGTAAACTCCAGAACAAGTGCGTCTCCTTATTCTGGATTAAAGCCCATGTGGGGTTGGAGGGAAACGAGCGAGCCGACCAACTTGCGAAGGAGGCCGCCCTGGGGTCGAGGAAGACGCTACGGACTACGATCTGTGCCCTGTTTCATTCGTCAAGCGAAGAATCCGATTGGAGTCGCTTGGCGAATGGAACGAGAGGTATAGAACCGGTGAAACGGCTTCGGGCACCAAACTTTTTCCCTGACTCGGTGGCAGCGTACAGAATTGTGCGCAAAATGACCCACACAAACATAACCACACAAGTCCTGACGGGGCACGGTGGGTTCTCTGCATACCTGAAACGTTTCAGGTGTAAGGAGAATCCATCGTGCGCCTGCGAGCCCGGTGTCGAGGAAACGATCCCGCATATACTCTTCGAGTGCCCAATCACCGCCAAAAAGCGGTATGAGATGGAACAGAAACTCGCCGTGGAATAGTCGCCCAAAGCGTACCACAACTAATGACTAAAAATAAAATAGAACTGTTTATGGAATATTGTAGCGAAATAGCAAAATTGGTAATAAAATATGCTGTCATAGTATAATGCATTATATTACAGACTAGCATAGAGTAAAAAACTATAAGTTAAGAAAAATGAGTGTAATAGGAATAAGTTAAAATAAATAATGTTACAATGAACAGAAAGAAATCCCTTGCCCTGTAAAAGTAGTTATAAACAAAGTAAGAAATAAGAATAGCATAAGACTAGATATAAGAATATGTAAAGACTAAAAATAAGAACCTAGCCATGTATAATAATAGAGAAATATATGAAAGAGTTTGTATGCCTATAAGATAACATAAAGTATATAATTATGTAGAATAACAAATGTAAAATAAAATCCTATGTCCCTGTCTTTCACTACAATACAGTAAGGTAAGGTAAATTGTAAGGACTGTCTTAGAATAATAAAATAAATAAAAATACCCCCCAGAAAAAAGAAGGTCTCTGATCATGTCAGAGGGAATACGCAACGCCCTGTGATGACGGATGAATAAAAAAAAAATTATATCCCTGTACATAGCCATGTGTGTACAGAACATAGACTTAGTAATGAGTGGAGTAATCTGTACGATTCTAGTAATAGCATGAGCACATTTACTTCACAAGTAGAACACATTTTTTCATTTGTTAACGCTTTCAAGCCCTATTTTGATTTCACAAATGTAGAAACCATTCATGAAATAGAGGATAACATATTTTTCTTTTGGATAGGAAGATCAAAACAGGACTTTTTTACCCTTCTTAATGAAGTTCCTCGCTAACAAGAAATGCACAAAGGCATTCTGGGATTAGCCGCATTGTGCAATGAAAATGAGGATTGGTGAATCAGATATTAAGTTGTCGACATTATTAGGTTTACCACGTACTACATTACAGCGTTTAATGAACAAATGTAGGGAAATCCTGGGTCATGATTTTCTACCTGGGTATCTCACATTTTTAGAGAACGTCTAATGGATCATAACCTCACTATATATACCAAACGGTATATATAATGAAAACTTTACAAATGCTATAATTATTTCCGACGGAACATACATAAATATAAATAAAAGTTCTAATTACTCTTTCCAAAAAGATACGGTTTCTTTACACAAATATAAAAATCTGTTAAAGCCATTTTTATTTGTGGCATTTGATAGTTACATAGATAGATTGTTACGGTCCATACAAGACTACCACATCCGATGCTGACATAATAATTTTCCTTTTTGATCATGAAAACTCTCCTCTTACATTATATTTTCAAGATGATGAGATGTGCTTATATTAGAGAGGAGTTTCCGAGATTCTGTAAGAATTCTATTGATTCTCTATTAGAAGGCGAATAATTGACAACACAACAGGCCAACCGTAGCCGCTGGGTAGTTGAGGCAGTAAATGGACATTTTAAAAGAGATTTTAAGCTCCTGAGGCAAGACTATTTTAATAAATCCGTACCAATTATGAAGCAGTTTTTCTTTTTTTTTTTTGTCTGCTTAATCGATTTAGGTCTATTACGCACTGTCGACTAGTCGCCGGCGACTCAGTTGTCGACGACTGTAATATTGTATAGTTTAAATAGGTGTTTACGCACTAGTCACCGGTTGCCCGGGCGACTCGGCGACTCGCCGCGCAGTGGCGACGCACAGGCAACTGCCGGTCGCCGGCGACCAATAGGAGCACGGTTTCAAATGAAAGCATTCACACTGCGAGCAACTGTCGTAACGACCGGACGGCCGCGCACAATGAGTTTTGACACGGATAAATTTATATCGGAAATACAATCCCGAAAAGCTATTTGGGATTTACAAAGTGAGGAATATGCTAATCGGGATTTGAAGAAAAAACAGTGGGAAGAAATAGTTGAGTTATTTGGAGGTGAAGAATTATCAGACGAAGAAAAAAAAAACTCAGGTAAGTAAGACATGCCATTTATTTTTTATTAATTAATACTGCTCATCTGCCAAGATAATTGACCCTCAGTTGTAAAGTAATCAGCAAATACATCTCTGTATGATGCACCACGTCGCGTAGCTCTTTGGAAACCGTTTGGGACTTCTTCAAAGCCAGGAATGCTCAGGGTATCTTCAAATTTATATCCGACTCTTTCTTGGACATAGTTGTGAAGAGCGCAACATGTTTTGATGATGCGTGATACTAGATCTAAATTCACGTTGATAGGTCTGTGAAAAATCTGCCACTTGTTTGCTAATATGCCGAATGAACATTCAATATGGCGTCGTGCACGAGAAAGCCTATAATTAAATATTTTTTTCTTTGTTGTTAAATTTGATCCACCGAACGGTCGCATAATTTTGTCAGTTTGTCCAAATGCTTCGTCACCCACAATAACAAACGGTACTGGTATAGGGTTTGTCGATGAAATGGGCTTAGGTTCGGGTATTTGCAAATCATTGTTCATTAGCTTTTGATAAAACGTTGAATTTGTAAATATAGTTGAATCGCAATCCTTTCCATAGGAACCAACGTCTATGTATATGAAAATTACAGAAAAGAAGTGTTTGTAATTATAACACAATGATCCACTGTTGTATGGTTTTATAATTCTTACATGCTTACCATCTACGGCACCTATGCAATTTGGAAAATTGGCCCGTAAATGAAAATCTTTTGCGATTTTTAACCAATTTTCTTTTGTCGGTTGCGGTAAACACATGTCTTTTAGTACAACCCATATAAAATGACAAACTTCTCTTATTATTTCAGCTATAGTTGAAATCCCAAGTCTGTATGAGTAATGTAAATCTACAAATTTACAACCGCTTCCAAGATATCTGGAATTAAAAAATAATTTAAATATATACATTATTTACAGGTCATTCACTTCAAAAGAAATGGAAAAATATAAGAAGCTGCTTTTCGCGAGAAGTACGAAGATTAAAAAATACTAAAAGCGGATCTGCTGCTTCCCATAAAACTCCCTATATTTATTATAATCAGCTGTTATTTTTGAAGAATACCGTTGGTAATTAGTTAGTTTGATGACAAGGTTGGCGCAGTGGTTGAGCGATTGGCTTCTGCGCTACGTGTCGTGGGTTCGATTCCCGCACGGAACAAATATTTGTATGGCCTACAGATAGTTGTTCCGGGTCTGGCTGTTTGTGTATGTGAGATTATATGTTTGTAAACGCACCCACGACACAGGAGAAATTCCTAGTGTGGGGCATCGTTTTTAAAAAAAAAAAAAAAGACAGAGTAACATTGCTGAACAAGAACATTTGACAAATGATCAAGAATCTTTAGGACCTTACTCGAGAGAAAATATAGTCGGAAGAAAAAAGAAAAAAACGTCAGATGATGGCACAAGCGAACTGTTAACCACATTAAACAAGTGTATTGAAACTCGCAAAAATAAGGAGGATATTTTGGAACAAGATGAGGACAGAATGTTCCTGATGTCCCTATTATCATCATTTAGGGCAATTCCGGAGCACAAAAAGTCAGCTGCGAAAATTCAATTAATCAGTGTAATCGAATCATTCCGATCCTCTACTCAAAATAATATATATCCAAACACAATGTGGCGAAATTTTAATGAGTACGAGTATGAGCGTGGTTACTTCACACCGGAGGCCGGGCGTTCAACAGCACCAAGTCAACAATCACGCCCTGAAGCACAACATTATTATACGCTACCAACTTCAACTCCTTCAGAACGTGAACGCCCAGAGTCGCGATTTTCTACTGTCACTTCAAATACCTCGCAAGATTCTGACATTTTGGATCTATTTTGAATATTTCCTTTTGTTGTGCGTTCGTTTATAATATTGATTTCATTAAGTACTTTAAAAAAATACATGTTTTATAATTATTTACCGTATATTTTTAAATTATGTCATCGAAGAGTAGACTTACAGATAGTGCCATCCACGAAGACGCGCCCCACTCTTTGTTCAAATGCATGTGTGCTATCTTCCGCATGTGTTAAACATCTGTCGATACACGCTAATTATCGATGAATGCAAACGCACACTAATAGAGATTGACTAATCAGGAAAGATTATTATGAACAGCACGAAAGATGCTCTATTTAAATTTAATCGCGCGTCTTCGTAGATGGCATTATCTGTAACTCTAAACACACTCCCGGACACATCTATCGGCCCACCTTGAGTTTTAAGTTTTGACTGGAGACCAGCTAAATATAAATGTTAGGAGGAGCAATAAGTTTTTGCAGGTATGAAGCTGATTTACTGGCCATCGTTTTCGTAAAAAACTGCATAAAAACTTATTGCACCACTTAACATTTATTTTTAGCTAGGGATTGTCAACACTTTAAACACTAGGTTTGGCCGATAGATGTGTCCGGGAATGTAATGTAAATTGTGTTAAAATCCCGTAAAAAATAAATGTTAGGAATGAATTTTATTTGAATTGTCACTTACCTTAGTGTAATAAAAAGTTTTTCTTCCGGAGAAATACATGGTCGCATATTTGTATCTATGCCAGTTATATGTGGTTTTAGAAGACACAATAAGTCATCAAACGAACTCACAGACATTCTTGCATAATTAAAAAAATTACGAGGATATTTTCTAACGTCTTCATAAAATATTTTAAACATTCCCTTTGACCTCCGTTCTTCTAACAAAGGATGCAACCAATACTCTTTTGATTTTTTTTTATTTTTCTTTCTTTTTATAATTAGTAGCGCCGCTACTATTGCAAGTTCTTCAACGTCCATTCTGCACGAATGTACTTGGAATACTGTCGCTCGGCTCGGTCTCCGGCCCTGTTTCCCATGTTTCGGTCGCCGAGGGACTGAGTCGCCGGCGACTAGTCGACAGTGCGTAATAGCCCTTAGTGTTCGTCTGCGTGATAGAGGTGATTCTAATGAAATAGTTGCAATAATAAGAGAGAATTTTGAAAATAATTAGGCCCTATTGGTTGAGGAAACAAATATAAATAGAAGGACTACTGTTTTTCAGAGTATAACAGCTGACCGAGATAATTTATTTATGTTTCCAAGATTAAGTTATAGTGAAATAATACTGTTTGCTCTAGGTATATACCAGATAAGGCAAGCCAGATCGTATTATGGTGAGCATATTCGATTTCATGTATCATATAGAATAGAAATGTATTTATGTATGTAGGGATACACAAGATTTTTCTCAATACAATCTGAGAGGAAGTGGTGACTTGACATTAATAAGAGCAAAAATTAACTCCAGGCATATTTCAAGATAACAATATCATGTCTACATTTTAATAGAAAATTATGTGTCTGGCAGAGCTGGTAAAGTCGAATATTGTTGTAATTGTTTGCCCGGTCGACGAACCATTGGATGACATTAGTATGATATCTTGGATGGGCTAGGTATCAAGAAAATATACCTGTTCCAGCAAATTTCTGGACGATGTAGTTGTAAGAGATTTAGATGATAATTAATAAACCATTTCACTTAAATAAAACGTATAATTTGTTTTTCCCTTTTTGTTTAACATAAATGTACTGTATACATAAGTACCGTAAGCCAATAAAATGTGTTGGGTAAATAAGTGATCACTTTTGACGAGAGATACTTGTTAGAGTTATACAAACTATTTATCGTTTTTCTTCACCAAAAATGTACCTATTTACTAGTTTGTAAGTACAAGTTATTTGAGTTGAAGAAATTATTATGCTCGACACTCGATGTAAAGGGTGTCTCAGAATGTTTTTCGTTTTTGAATGAACCAATACGCGCCAACCGCAGGTAGCAGGGGGAGGGGAGTGGTCTCAAACGCATGGCCTGCTTATTAAGTTTAGTAGCCATGAATCGTTTCACGGGACCGCAGCGCGCGTTTTGCGTGCGAGCGTTTTAAAGGCGCATCCACACATGCCCGGCGGCACGGCCGGCGGCCGTGCCGCCGGCTTTTGCCGCATCTCAGCCGCGGCACGCGCGGCTTTTGGTTGCCGGCGGCAGTTTGCTTGCGGCTTCGATACGGAGTGGTAGTGTTGTCGTATAATTTCATAGAAGTAAATAACGAAATGACAGAATTTAACTGGGATGATAGTGCAGTACTTTTATTAATAGAAAAGTATCAAGAAAATGAACCATTGTGGAACCGTGTGCGTACGCGTAGCGGAATGTTGTTGAATTTAAAGATTTTAATTATGCAGATATTTAGTGTATGACGTCGTATAATTGTGTATGGTAAAAAAAAAATTGTGCACGCAACCATTGTGGAGAAATTCACCAAAAACTGATTCCGCTGGGCGAACGTTGTCCTGGCGGAACTTTTTTTAATCCACAGACTTTAGAAGAAAAGAGATGTGTCCAAAAATTTGTGTGTATTTGTGTGTAATTGTGTATGTATGAATAAAACTAGTGCATGCTTAAACTTCGGAGAAATTCAAGTTTCCGCTACGCGAACGTTTGGCCATTAGCTAGTTTTCATATGAAGCGCTTACATAGAGAGCTGTAGATTTTTACATACGTTATTTTGAATTTGTTTATATTTGTTTAAAAAACAGATTTAGAAAAAATCGTATGGCTTAAAAGATAAAAATATAAACGTAAAATACGCTTATTAGGTCTTAGTTCTTAAAGTATGCACTTTGGGGTCTAGATTATCACGTTTATACAAACCTTGTAAGTGTCTGCAACATGTTGCCAAGTATCAATGATGTTCCGTTAGTAACTAAAGAGTTATAGGACAAATTTACCATGAATAGATCACTGTTTACAAAGCAGTCAAATATCACGACGTTCTAAATGAATTGCATGGTAAAATGTATGCCAATAATTAGTGTATTCATTCAACTATTCACATGCAAAATTTCATGCCATTAAATTCAGTAATTAAAGAAAAACAATTATAATACTGACGAAGCATCGAAAACCTACATAACCCGACCAAGTTCGGATGACTACAAAAAAGCGGCCGTGCAATATATTTAGGTAACATCCCAAAATGTACAGTATAATACCGGTATTGACTTTGTTGTGTTATCACCTATACCAATTCAATACCGGTATTATGATAAAAATGTTGCTCTAAACCACGATTGTAAATCAATAATAATAAAAAAAATATTAAAAAGAAAAACAATAAAATTGCCATTTTTTCACGTGTCGCCTCGGTACACGCGGCCTATATTTTGTTGATATTAACAAATTGTAACTTCATGGAGCTATTTGCTGTTGAGTGCTGTAATTATGCATAATCAATCTTCATATTCGTCATAAAATTACCAATGCCTGCTAAGTTAATAAATAAAAAACTCATGTTAAAAAAATGTGCGTCATTGTCCTGAGCTATGTTTGCTTTCAATATTATGACGAATAAGAGACAGGAGAGGGGGAAACTCGTGACCGGGCGCACAGACCTCCCCGCACCACAGTCGGGCGACGAGCTTTGGTGAAGATACACGCGCTCGTTTTTTGCAGGTAAGCCTTTGAAATTCATTCTCCAAAAAGTTTCATTACGAACGTCATTTACATTTTCATTTGTATATCCGTCAAATTCTATCCTTACTCTATTCATTTAGCAAAAACGTATGCAGGTTTTGTGTACATAGGCAATTATAAAACGTTTTTTGAAATACCACGTACACAAATCATGTTTGGACAAGTTTTTTCCAATTCATCATTTTTCTCAACGTCATTGTCCTGAATTTGTACTGTCAGGATAATGACGCACGTTGAGAAGAATGATATTACGTGGAATGATAATGACAAATGTTGAGGATAATGATGGGAGTTCGTAATATATGCATTTGTTTAAGGTATTTCTGTAATTGAATAAATAATACTATCATGGAGCTTAAGTATTACATTTTAATCATTTATATAAATCGTCATATTATTGATGTCAGACGATTTTTGTATATACTGGAAGATTTTAATGTTATATACGCTACATATGAAGGTCCCCAATGCAAGGCCTTGTGTGAAGATAGTGCAGACTTAAAGATTTTTAACATATATGACACAAACAATAGCCTCAGATACGATGAAGTATATATTTCAAAGCAGGGGCAGCTGATCAGTTTATTTGAGGAGTTAATAATTAATGATGGAAGCATCCTTATGGATAACAGGCGCAAATGGTTCCTGTGATTCTTTTCAAAATGTTATAAAGTATTTATAGGTACTATTTACACTCAGTGAAATATTTTTGAAGTGGATGACTTTCGTGTAGAGTAGTCTGTAGTGTAGTAGGCAGTAGTATCAAAGAGGTAGCTCATTGTTATAGATTAGATGCCTACTTACGTATGAAATAAATTTCCTTTAAAATAATACTGATCCTTGAAATTTCAGGTTAAGTATAAGTAATTGTCGTCACATTAAAATTATATTACGTTGGATCAAGAACACGTTGTGTTTAATACTGGCAAGTATTAATAACAAATAATAATATTAATCATTTTTCTTCCATTGTTTACTCTTCATTAATTAATAAACGCATACTTACTAGAGATAGGTTAAATTTCAGACAAACTTTGAAACAAGGGAGCGCAATACAATCCGATAACCGTATTTTTTTTTAGATTAAAAGAAGACTGAGCCAAGACTGAATATATTTTTAAGCATCTATAAGTTGATTACGTTAAGAAGATGCCACCTAAATCTAAAAAAAGCAGAGAAGATAGATTAATTAAACAAAGATTATGTCAAAAGCGCCGGTATGCAGAAATAAAAAATGATCCCGAATTGCTAGCTGTAGAAAAAGAAAAAAGGAGACAGAAATATTTAAAAAAGAAAGCAGAAAATAATTCAGCAAAAAGCCCTCGCGCTATTAAAGAACAACGCAAAAAGTCGAAGGAAAATTCTAAAAGGTAAATAAGTTTCTTAATTCAGTATCTTTAAACGATAGGTTTAGCACAACTATTAAAAGTAGGTTACAATATTATAACATTCATAATTTTATTTTAAGGTACAGACAAAGAAAAAAGGAAGGAATACCACCAACTTTCGAAGCAGTTCAAGTGAAAGCAGTTGCTAATGATCAAGGTGCGAGTAATTCATCGGATACAAGTTCCGTTAATAAAGAAGACCCTTTAAAAGTAAATCGTTTAGCTATTCAATCAGAAATTAAAAAAGTTAGACATGAAGAGTCAAAGAAAAGAATCAACTTTTAAGACTTCTCATATCGTATAAGAAAAAATACAAAGCACAAGCAAAAAAGCTACAGAGACTACAGAAGCTACTTGTAGATTCCCGACAGATGAATAAAATTAACTTCTTGACTACAGAATCAAATGCAGACCGATCCTTGGGTTCACAATCAAATACATATGCTATTACTGCAGATAATAGAAACCAATTAGAAATGAATCCAAAAAATAAGAAAGTGTCTGTGATTGAAACCATAAAAAAAATTTATTTGCAAGAATCTAACAGCGTACAATGTGCTGGTAAGAAACAATATATTACAAAAAATAAGATACAAATGCAAAAACGATACTTATGCTTGCCATTGAAAGATTTATACCAAAAATTTTTGGTTGAGACGAAGATCAGAGTAAGTTACTCTTTCTTTTGTAAAGTGCGGCCGTTTTGGGTCACTTTTCCTAAAAAATCTAATAGAGACACGTGCGAATGCCAAATTCATGAAAACCTAAAATTATTAATCGAGGCTTTGCACAAAACTTCAGTAATACGTCTAAAATCTTATGACCGGGTGCTCTCTAAACTGTGCTGCGATTCGAGAAATACAGACTGCCTGCAAAGGACATGTGATGCTTGCAAATCGAATTCTCTTGAATATTACGTGGATTCTAAAAACTCTTTATGTACCTTTTATGAATGGAAAAGAGTGTCTAAAGAAATTAACCTTGCGAATGGGACAAAGAAAAAACAGATAGTTACTGAGAAAAAGAAAATTACTGTAAGTACAAAAGATGCAATTTTAAAATTTGAAGATGATTTAAAGAAATTTTGTCATCATACCTTCAAAATAGTTAGTCAGTATAAAGCAATGAAGAATTTGAAAGAAAACCTTAATATACATGAAGCATGTGTACACATTGATTTTTCGGAAAATTATTCCCTAAAATATGGAGTAGAAGTTCAGTCATTTCATTTTGGGGCCAGCAGGCAACAATTGTCTTTTCATACCGCTGTTATTTACACTCACAGTTTCTCTATTGCACAAATTACTCCGAAATCTATGTGCACATTAAGTAGTTGTTTGCGGCATGATGCTCCAGCCGTGTGGGCCCACTTGATACCATTGATAGAAGAGGTATTTAATCTAAACCCTTTTATTGACACTATCCATTTTTTCTCTGACTCGCCGTCTTCACAATACAGAAACAAGTATATATTTTATTTAATTACTCAACTTTATAAAGACTTCTCACTGCTAAAAAGAGTAACGTGGAATTATTCAGAATCCGGACACGGAAAAGGCGCCCCTGATGGAGTTGGAGCAACTCTAAAAAGGACTGCGGATCGTATGGTAACTTTTGGGAAAGATATAGGGACTTTTGAACAATTTTACGATTTGATTAAAACTTGCATAGAAAATGACAACTTTAATATAATAGTGAAAAAAATAGAAAGAGAGGATATCTTATTTAGAGACAGCTTAATTCCCAAAAAACTAAAACCATTTAGGGGCACCTTTTCTGTGTACCAAGTTCTTTGGGAGAAATCTACATCGAGAACAACTGTACGCAATATGAGTTGTTTTGATTGTGAAGCATCAGAAATTTGCATTCATGGAAAACATATCGGGTTTATAGAGAAAGTGATCGACTTACAAGGTGAAAATGCACCTTCCTTTAAGTCTGATAAAGCAAAGAAAAATCGTATAGTGGTTCTGTCTGATATAACCTTTAAGAAATGTAATTTCTTTTTACCATCTACTTCCTCACAACTCAAATTTTAAAAAAGGTATCTTAGCAATAAAACCTAATTAGGTGGATCCGTCTACCTAGCCCACGAAATTAATTATTTTTCACAAATTACTGCTCCGTAGTAAATTATAATTATTTTTACCCACGACAGAACGGAGACAGTGTATGCGTTTTTTAAGTAGTAAGTTATATTTTTCAATAGAAATATCTTTTTGCCTTATTTTGATCATATTCAAAGTGATTCTTTTCCAGGGTCTGAATTAGAATTGTTACCTTTTTGTTCTTATTGTTAGTATAATAGATAACCATAAGTAAAATATTGTGAATACGTGATTAATCAATGACCATGTTTAATTTATTTTTGTTAGACTTGTATATTTCGGTGTATGATGGTTAAAAACGTGATTTTATAGTTCGTTAAAGGCTAGCGATTAACTTTCAATATTTTGATATTCGACTGTTGATTTTGATACATATTTACGTATTATAACTGAATAAAGCAATCATGTTTTTTAGAAGTCTTTGAAGTTGGTTTTTGTTGGACTTATTTTGACGTTTATTTATATTAGTTGATTGTGATACTATAAACCAAATAAATATATATAGATACTTAATTTTTTTTTCATTTATCTTCGTCATTTACAGAAGTGCAAAACTAAATTCATGAGGATTATCATTGTCCTCAACATATCGTCATTTTCCTACGCATGAAAATCATTTTTCTCACATTACATCATTATCCTCAACAATGGTTAAAAACAATATATTAATATCTCGTTAAGTTCTTGTTTATCTGGAGTAAATCTAATAAAAAACTTGTAATCTGAACATGCCTATTAATACTATTAAAAAATATGAGCGATGCACGCGGGTTTTCGAGAATCCACAAAATTTACTCAGAAATAATATTTTCTGGAGATTCACCCTACCGACTCTGAACAGCCACGCACCTATTGTAAGTACCCATCAAATTTTTATAATCAAGTAGACTAGTTGGTCGCCCATTGATCGAAATTCGACCATAATTAATTTAAAATACATATTTCATTAAGTAATATTTTCGTAAATAGGGGTACAAAGATTTTTTCTCGCGTATTAATATTAGATACCTACTTCCTACAACCCGATAACAATATATAATACCACGGAGAGCGGACGAGCATACTCTCGTATTTGAACCTTATGCAGTCGGCAAAACGCTCACCGAAAGCGAAGTATTCGGGAATAAGCGCTCATCAAGCGTGTAGGTATAGGCGTCATCAATGGTGACTGTATACATGTAATGTTTATAAGCTTGGTTTTTAGGGTTCCGTACCCAAAGGGTAAAACGGGACCCTATTACTAAGCCTCCACTGTCTGTCTGTCTGTCTGTCCGTCTGTCTCCAGGCTGTATCTCATAAACCGTGATAGCTAGAAAGCTGAAATTTTCACAAATGATGTATTTCCGTTGCCGCTATAACAACAAATACTAAAAATAAAAATGAAAAAATATTAAGGGGGTCCCCATACAATAAACGTGTGAAATCGCAAATTATAACTTTGTTATTTTATTATTATATATTTGTATGAAAAACAAAGTTATTTTTTGTTGCCGAAAAATGTTTGTATTTTGGCTAGTTGTAGGTATACGTTCATTTTTCATAGATAATGGTACGGAACCCTTCGTGGGCGAGTCCAACTCGCACTTGGCCGGTTTTTATTAAATATTTACATACTGATTGGATATTTCAAAACATAATGTTAAAGCTTGTTTGCAATTATTTATAAGATTTCCTTTTTTTTTCAGTCTTCTCAAGTTAATATCACTCCCCAGACTACGCTACCTTCGACAAGGAGGTCACGAAAGCGAAACATAGAGGGAGATCCTGAAGTTGATGAAGCTTTGCAATTACTGAGGGAGATTACATCTAATGCAAGGCAACGCGATGATGCTGCTATATTTGCAGACTATATAAGTAGCAAGTTGAGGAAGATGGATCATTACACGATGTGTACAGTACAACATCAAATCCAGAATATTGTCTATGAAGCAGAAATGAGAATGGGTCCGATGAATTTTGATACCAATAATACTACTCAGCATCTTCGTTATCAAAATGTTCGTCCAGGATACTTCACAGGCCAACCTACAACGTCAACAATGTCACCATCGCCCTCAACTTCGCGCTCTTACTCTGTTCAATCAGACTATGAAATGCAAAATAGCCCAGATGTCAACACAAGTGACAGTCTGTTACAAGTCTTGGAAAATAATTTAACCGAAAATAGTGTTATAGAAGTGTTAAGAAATGTTTCGAATATTTTGTTGCTCTTCGTTCAAAACTCCATCAGTAGTTCTTTCATTTCTCTTCATAAAATTATGCAGATGCACACAAGCCATCACGACAAGTTTTGCTTTCTCATTTTGTAAGCCAATGCGTGAATGTAAAATTCTGAATTTATTAGATAAAATGCCAAACGCGTCTTCTACAACCATGCGCCCGCGACTAATTCTATAATTAAAAACCCTCTCAGGTGATCCTTTTGCATGATATCCAGAAAATGGTTTTATTATATTCTGTGAGATGGGGAAAGCATCATCACCGATGAAATAAAAAGGTACAGGTGTATTTCTCCCTTGTAATGGAATCGCTTGTGGCAGACTTAAAGTTCCATCTCGTATCATATCAAATAAAGTTGAATTTCGTAGAACTCCACCATCAGATATTCTGCCCTGACATCCAATGTCCACGTATAAAAAGTTATAATTGGCATCGATTAAAGCTAGCAAAACAATACTGAAATATGACTTATAATTAAAAAACTCAGAACCGCTATTAATTGGACATGAAATACGTATATGTTTCCCATCGAGGGCACCTACGCAATTAGGTACATTCCATTTCTGCATGAAACTCCGAGCCACTGATAGCCATTCTTCCTGTGTATTCGGCATCTGTAAAATAAAATTGTTTGTGATATTTGTGTGTGTAGTTCTAGTTATATGTATGTAAAATGTGTGTGAAGTTCCAGGTACAGTATAAAATGATAGATATTATAATTCGACTAGGAATAGATATGTTACTTAGGAAGGTTCAGTTTCTAACCACCTAATGTGTTACGGATATTTATACTTACCCTTAAATAATTGGATAATGTAGATACCAACGCTTGACAAACATCTGGAATTATTAAAGAAATAACTTGTGGAGACACTTTAAACAGCGTACCGAGTGAAAAATAAGAGTCTCCTGTAGCCAGGTATCTCAAAGTAATTGCTAGTCGATCGGAAGCTGACACAGCATTTCTCCAGCGGGTGTCAGTTTTTGATATCATGGGTCCAGTTCAATTCAGTAATATTTCAAATTCTTCACTAGAGATCCTTAGAAAAGTGTTAAATTTCGAACGAATATTTCTTCGGTTTATGTCATCCTTTCTAAAATCTTCAAGTATCAGGGACACATGAGGCCTATTTCGTAGACTTGGTCTGACCCAATATCTTCGTTTGATTTTGCGGTTCTTTTTACGAATAATAACATACAACACTACACTTGCGATACACGCAACTATATCATAGTCCAACATCTTTCAATCCTACGTACACGACTAACTTCGACGAAAGTCACAACACTACTGCGAAAATTACAACCGCATCTGCAGGCCGCCGGCAACCGCCGGTAAAGCCGGCGGCCTGCATTCAGCGGCAAGGCGGTCTGAAACCCGGCGGCATAAGCCGGCGGCATGTGTGGATGCGCCCTAAAAACAACGATTCGTATACTATTGTTCGTCGTCTCTACAGGACACATTTCAATTTGTGCCAAGTGCCAATTTAATTAAGCATTGGGTGTGCACGTTCGAAGAAACTGGGAATACAATACCGGACAAGTCGGCTGGGCGCAAAAGAACATCGAGAACGAGCATGAACGTCGACCGCGTTCGCCAGTCTGTTATGGACGACCCACGACAGTCGTTGAGATTGCGCGCAGCTTCTCTTAATTTGAACAAGTCTACGGTTCATCGCATTATTTCGAAAGACTTACATTTTCACCCCTATAAAATTGTTATTGTTCAAGAAATGAAGCCTGATGATCCTGATAAACGAGTGGAATTCTGCAGGACAATGTAAAACCGTTTTAGGAGTTTCAATAACATCTGGTTCTCCGACGAATCGAATTTCCACATCAACGGTCACGTCAATAAACAAAATTGCAGATACTGGGCTTCAGAGAATCCGCTAGAACTGCATCAGAAGCCCTTGCACTCGCCAAAAGTAGTTGTTTGGGCTGCCATATCAAGGAATTATCGGTCCTTATTTTTTTGAGGATGACCGAGGTCGAACTCAAACCGTTAATTCTGATCGATATTGCCATATGATTCGAACTTTTTTGGCTACAGAAATGCAAAACCAGCATGGCTACAACCGCACCACCTTTTTCCAACAAGATGGAGCCACTTCTCATGTTACAACTGACTCATTAGCTGCTCTTCACGATTTATTCCCTGGAAGAGTGACAAGTCGACGAGGAGACATCAACTGGCCACCGAGGAGCCCTGATTTAACGCCTGCTGATTTTTTTCTATGGGGCTACCTAAAAAGTAAAGTTTACAATCCATTGCCACCTAACCTGAATGTTTTGAAGCAAAGAATCACTGAAGAAATCAACTCTATTCCAAGAGCGATGCTCCAGCGAGTGATTAAAATTTTTAGCTCTAGGTTAATTGAATGTGAACAATTGAATGGTGCGCATTTGCAAACGGTTGTTTTTCATAAATAAATTTCAAGAACTGCTTTTTAATTTAACAATAAATAAAACGAGTTTTGATTGTTATTGTTGTTTTTTATTTAACATCAAAAAATGAAAAACATTCTGAGACACCCTTTATTAGAGCAAATCATTTCTAACCTAAAAAATAACATTACTATTTTTTGGACTTCGTAGCGATTAAATCGTAAAAATTACTACGAGACATTATTTTCTAAACTTACAGGTAGTATTTCTACTATAACTCATAAATATACATGAACTTTTATTGTCAGGTTTTGAAATGTATGAAAAGTGGAAAACTTTATAATTATTTGTACAATCGTCAAACATTTGCATGTGGTACAGTAAGAGTCAACCGGTTGAAGAAAACTAACATTGGAGAATTCAAACCTCTGAAAAAAGGGGAAATCGATGCAAAATATAACAAACCCCTGATTGCTGTAAAGTACAAAGACAAAAGAGAAATCCATATGCTTTCAACGTTTCACAATACAGCTTTTGGCCCTACGAATAAATACTGTAGAGAAACAGGATTGCCGAAAATGAAACCAGAAATTATTATTGATTATAACAAAAAAAAGGGACAATTGACAACACGGACATGACGTTGAATTCGATACAATGCATAAGAAAAAATAAAAAGTGGCAAAAAAAGCTTGGTCTTCATCTGATTGATTTGTGCATGTTAAACGCTCACGCGCTTTATCAAAACATTCAAAGAACTAAAAAAGCTTGGCTGAATTCCAATTATGTGTGATTAGACAATTGATTGAAAGATATAAGCTAATAGAGCTAGAGTATTCCATTCCAACCACATCCCACTCAATAAATGCTCTGCGGTTGTCGGCATACCATCCGGAATCCATGCCGAAATATACGGAAGGGAAAAAATCCAGAGTTTGTTTTGTTTGTCAACATACGAAATTGAGAAAAAGGTGTCGCAGAGAATCCCGGTTTATGTGTAAAGTGTGTGGAGTAACCTTATGTACCAATCCATGCTTTAAAATCTATCACAAGTATAAAGAGTTTTAGTTTGAATTAATAGCTGATCAATTTATTATTTATCGATGATGTGCTGAACGTCCCTATTTTAGTCGTCTAAACCGTAGACAACTTAACAAATACTTGTTAGTAATTTAGTATTATTTCGACTTTTAGACAGAGTGGACGTGCGTCATTTCAACCTCTGAAGAATCACAGCCACTATCTCCATCTATTCTCTATCCAAAGAAAAGGAGAAGAATACTTAAAAATGATAAATCTACGCAGACAGAGCCGAACTTCGTGCACTTTATAAAACCAGGAGAAAGTGAATACGATCTTACTGCTGTTGTTAACTTGCCTGATGCCAATTTTTTTAACCAAAGACCGAAAGACCCTCGTAATGAATATTTTGCTTCCCTAATAGCATTCGAAATAGAGACTGTTCGACCAGATATGCGACCGGTATTATATGTATATCACCATTGTATATAGTTGTAAGTCTTACAAAGTCTTTAAATAAATAAATGCTTGTAAGTATATGGCAATTAACATGGTTTAAACTATAAAAAAGTCAAGTTTTAACATATTTACTAGAAAAAAATTGTTAAGGAAAAGAAAAATGCTGGTGAAACTTGAAAGTTGCCATGCGAATACCCGATGGGACAGTTATTACACCAGCTTTAAAATTATCGAAGTAGTAGTCAATGCAGACCTTAGCTGTTCATGTAAAAGTAACACTTTTACCTGCGGAAGAAAAAGCAGCGCTATTAGATGACAATTTTTGGAAAATTATTCGGCAATGCAAACTTATTATGGAACCTTTCTGATGCAACACTTCAATTAGAATGAAATGAAAAAACATATTTATAAGGTATTTTTGGCATTAAACATATGAAAACGACAAAAAAGATGAAATAATAATAAATGTCGACCAAAGAATCAAAATGTGTTTGAAACCGATTCACTTTGCAGCGTACTTATTAGGATCTATTCCCATCAATACCAAGAGCTGCTAATACCATTATTCGGTATTAGTTTATTTCCGAATTTATTTTCTATTCCCAACGAGTCCCACATTTTTTTTAATACAAAATCTATTACAAACGAATACCAAAACGTGACTTTTGTTCACTCAGCTACACAAAGTTTAATTTTATTCTCTAAAATTTACATACTATACTATCGTAATTGAATGCTAAAAGTCTAAAACTTTCCAAACTAACAAATAAGTAGTACAAATGAATCAATTTCTCTGTACCTGCGAAAAAGAGTCCATTTTTGTCTATTGTTTTGTAATTAGAAGCAACCAATCAGAATTGAGTGCAAAATGAGTCTTGTTCTCAGACTGACAACTCAGTTCAGTACACTTTCCTGCCTGCGGCGGGTAATACATACTCAGTGAAAGTGATATATTTTTATAAAGTGAGTATTTTAGTGTAATTAAATTGCTATTTACTTATCTTGTGTGTTCCTATTTTTTAAATAGGTATTATCACAGTAGGTAGGTACCTAATTAAAAAGAAGCAAATATATAGTTTAATGTGTGAGTAATACCTATTTAAGTTTTATATGTATGTTGTTCATCACATGTATATTTTTATCACAGAAATGGCTGATGAAGCTGACAATCAGCCTTCAACATCTTCGGGGAAACCAGGAGGACTGACGTTTATAAAAAGAAATGGTGGCTTGGTGTTAGTTGAGTTAAAAGGGTGTTACTTTAATTACTCCAAAAATGTATGGATAAAAGCAAAAGATCTGACGCGAGACTTAATATCACAAGGCTCGTGCTACATTATGGAAGTTAGTCCTGAAAGTGTCGCAATTGAAGCATTTAATAACTACATGGTGTCCCAAATGTTGGAAGACGAGTTTTGTAGACACTTGGTGTGTTTATGGTGAACGCCATCGAACCACGAATTCCGTAGAGTCTTGGCATATGAGATTAAACTCCACTGTGCCCAAAAATGCCAATATATATCAGCTTCTAAAAGCTCTGGAAGAAGACCCAGATTTGCAATCAGTGGTTGTTAATCAATACATGACCAATGCACCTGACGCCAATGGCGTAACTATACATATATTGTTACATTAAGTATATTATATACTCGTAAATTAGTTCTACCTAATAGATTGATAGATAACTTATTCACTTTTACAGAATCTGGTACGGGAGAAACAGATGAAATCTCTAACAGAGATACTTTGTCCTGCTCAGCCCAACATCCTTTGGAGTTGTATCTTGATCAACCTACAACTTCTAGAATTAGGAATGAAGGTATGTATCTACATAGTTATAATATTCTTATTTGATAAGGTTATGGAGCATACAAACTGGGTTACCGGGGTCACTCTAAGGACAACCAGATTGCAAATCATATAGAGTGAGATGCCGCTTGAGAAATGTTACAGTTGTTTTTGGCAATAAAGAGTATTCTATTCTATTGATATTCATTTACCGTTCAAGTCCTTTCAAAGTATTTTTTTTGATTCACCCCTGTAATCCTATTCACCTTGCTTAGAACTATAAATAAGGTTTTATAATCTGTAGTGGTTTGTGTGTATATATAGTGTGATTTAAAACCTTGTTGCAACTTCAACATGGGTTTGTACCTCTGAGCTGAGATAAAAAAAATCCTAATTAACCTAAATTATTACTTTGACTCATGTTTTTTATTTTTATAATGTCAGTTACAGAAATTATTTGCCCTTGAGGAAATATAATAAATATCAAAGGCAAATAAAACAACTGCAAAGAACAGTGAATACTCTTAGAAAAAGAGAAGATAATTCTAAAACAAGATTAGGAAATGCAGTCAAAATTACTAATGAATCTGCATTTAAAAGAATAATTAAAAATGACTCTGCCTGCAAACATTTTTACAGACATGTGGGACAGCACATCGATAGGATATACAGGAGCACATCAAATAAAAAACCATCAGGCAGAAAATTCAAATTGCAAGAAAAAGTGCTGTCTCTAACATTGTACAAGAAAAGTCCAAAATGCTATTCTTTATCATCAAAATATTTTTCTTTCCAACACATATTAAATTGGGCCCTGGTATGTGTCCTGGGTGGTGGTTTTTTAGATATCATATCTAAAAAAATAAAATAAAACTGTTAATGAACTCAGCTTGGAAGATCGCTTGTGCAGCCTAATTTTTGACGAGATGTCTACCACTCCACAGATACACTATGATGGATCGAAAGACCAATTAAAAGGATTCTCTGATCAGGGACACAAAATTACTGATCATGTCATCGTATATATGGTAAAAGGGCTGAAAAAAAAATAATTAAACAGTCCATTGCATACTATTTTACCAACAGCCTCACCAGCCTGAAGTTGAAGGCATTAAGGCGCTGACAAGTGCCAAATAGGCTTGTTTCAAACAATTTTTTAGCCAAATCTATTCAGTTTATGACGGTGGATAAAATATATGTTAAGCTTAAACATATTTCTGAGAACCCTGTTGTATTGTATACACGGTATTGAAAACTTTTCTCGATACAAAAAAATGCTAAACTAACCTCTTAAAATGATCTTCAAACAAGAATAGTGCATTACTTATCAACGTACGTTGGTAAAATTTATACCAATTACGTATCATATTTAAATACAGAACTTGGTTGTTTTATTATTTTTGACTACTCTACTTATTTTTTAAAATTAATTATTTTATGGTTTGTAATAAGTTACGAACGTCGCGTCGTCGCGCTTCTCTTTCATACGTATGGCAACGGACAGTGATCGCATAGGCGCGCAGCTAGACGGACGTATGTCGCTTTGCACCGCTATCCGTTCATTACATATTTTGTTGTTTGACAACTTCAAATACTTATAATATTATATTATTATATTCATATTTTATTTTGTTCCTAAAACAACATTAAGTTGTAAAAAGTTTGGGACGTAAATATATTGGTAGTTATAGGATATAAGTTGTACAAAATGTAGTTCTAAGTTGTAAAAATATTTGCTGTGTAAAATGGGAAACAAACAAAAATGCCGGAGGCCAGCAAAAAAGCGCTTCTATAGTAACAAACAAAAACATCTCATGGAAGTAGTAAAGTAAGTACATTTTTATGTAATATTAAAAATCAAAACCAAATAGGTACTAGGCTATTTTATATTATTGATACCGTAAATTCATCCATCCATTCCATCGTTCGTTTGGCTTAGTGGTATTTGCATGGATTTGGATATGGGAGTGGTGAGTTCGAATCGAAACATTGATGAATAAGGAGATCACAATCTGACTTTTAGTTTTATTTATTTTTAATTTTAGGATATTTCCATTGTTTTTTATATATTTTTAGAATAATTATCATTTTTCTTTTCAGCAAAAAGAGACGTTTGGCGAACAGATCAGAAATAGGTGAAACTTCGGAAATTGTTTTACACCAGTAAGTTTTATAAGTAGTGTAATGTGTGTGTGTTTGTTGTGTAGTAGTATATATATATTTATAACAATTTTATTACATAGATCATAGAAATAAATTTACAAAAAGTCCAGCGATCAACTATTGAATTGACATAGACCTATAACTATCTTAGAACTGGACATAAAGGATAATACTCGTGGTTTTTTCCATTGTTTCTTGTCCACACTTTTAAAATCACTGTGTGAGCTTTGGTATTTTTATAAGACAAAATAGGTAAGTTTAGTGCTAAAGTTTTATTTATATTTTTTTTTTGCAGATTAGAAAATTTGCCAGTTGCAGTTACATCAGAAAGTGACATTGTGATCCCTGAAAATAGTACTAGGTAAGTACCCAGAATGAGATGTGTACAATTTGGCCAAGTGATATATGAAACTTTCTGCTGATCGTTCTTATACTTTTTATGTTATTGTGACACATACTTTTTTCATCGCAGGTTTGAAGAATCAGCAAAGGAATCATGTGAGGTTTTAAGAATTATTGATCAAGAATCAAATATATCTGAGACATATAATTGATTGAGTCAGGCGTTACCTTGCGGAAATCCATTTTAAATTTGAAAATGAAAACAATATATCGAGTTAACAAAAAAAAACCCGCAAAAAAAAAGAAAGAAAAAAAGAAAAAAAGGGAAAAAAAGAAAAAGAAAGAAAGAAAGGGTTCGTTCACTATTATATGCATGTCCGCGTACTAATATTAATAGATATGTGGCCAGTCTGACCTATATGGGCCCCATTTCAGATAGAATTAGAAATTAACATTGAAAAAACAACGTTTATGTAGCGTTCAGAACGGACCAGAATATACGCCGTGTTTGTAACGGGAAAGATATTTTAGAAAATAGTAAAAAGTCTGGGGTGTATAGGCTGGTCTGTGATGAATGCAACGGGGTATATGTGGGTCAGACGGGCCGTAACTTTGACATAAGGTATGGGGAACATGTTGCCGCGTTTAGAAATGGCCATTCGGACAAATCGGATTTCGCGAAACATTTAATTGATACCGGCCATTCATTGCGCGACAACAATAGTTTTAATATACTACATGTTTGTGATAAGGGTTTCCGGCTGTGTGTTTTGGAACAATTAGGGGTTTTTGAAACATAGTAATAATAATAACTTTGCACTGTTGAATGACCAGACGAAAATGGTTTCTTCCCCTTTACTGCGTATGTTTGTGGGTAGTTGTACACAAATAACCAACGGTGGCAGTGTATAAAAGGGGGGTGCCTTGTACTAATTTCACAGTCGCAACTCAACGGTCAGCGAGTCAACACGTCCCCTGAGGATGCCTCGTGGAGAGGCGTAACACGTGTCGGTAATGGTGTTGGGTTTTGCATTGCCTTCCTGCATGTGCTTAAAATCCTTGCATTTGCCCAGTAATCTTGCATGTGCATAATATAGCGGGCGGGAGGGAGGTGCATACCTGCAACCCACTAATATTCGCGGAAATTAAAACTAGATATATTGTTTTCATTTTCAAATATCTGAGACAGTCCAATCCACGGATGACCTTCCTGAACTTGAGGTAAATATTAAATAATCATGTACTTGGCCAGGTATTGGTTGTCGAAGATAAAATTCAGCAGTTTCTATTAAGTTACTTAAGCATAGATTAACTGATAAGTATATGATTTTTTTTATTTTTAGATTACTGCGAGTCGCCCTCCACAACAAGAAATCCACATCGGACGACGAATTATAAGCCTAACACATTTTTTTAAAAATCTTCAAAAATTTTCTGAGCATGGACCTTTGGGTTGTAAATTCAGTCATCTTGATTTGGTGGGAGAACACATAAATGGATTGTCGTCTAAGTTCACTCTTTTGTGTAGGATGTGCAATTTAAAATTTATCATTGAAAGTGACTCTAGTGATGAAAATTATTTACCAGTTAATTATTGTGCTGTAGCAGGTATGATATCAATTGGCGGTGGACATTCAAACTTGGAAGAAGTTTCTTCAGCACTAAATTTACCTATTATGTCAAATAAAAAATACCAAAGCATACACGATGATTTATCAAACAAGTGGGAATAGGTCGCACAAGAAACAATGGAAAAAGCTGCTGAAAAGGAAAGAAATTTTGCTATAGCGGAGGGCAAAGTTAGTAAAAATGCCATCCCAATTATTGACGTTATTGTAGACGGATGCTACTCCAAGAGATCGTATAGAACCAATTATTCCGCCTTATCAGGTGCTGGTACTATTATTGGAAGGAGAACAGGAGAAGTTTTGTACTATGGAGTTCGCAACAAATACTGTTATACCTGTGATCGGGCAGAAAAACAGAAAGTACCCATTAAAGAACACAAATGTTTTAAAAACTACACGGGTCCTTCGACTGGCATGGAGAGCGATATAATTGTTGAGGGATTTAAGGAGTCTGTAAAAATTCACAATTTAATTTATGGACGTTTGATATCTGATGGTGACTCCAGCACTTATAGTAAAATTCTCCAATCGCGACCTTATCAACATGAAGGTATCACAGTGGAAAAAATAGAATGTCGAAATCATTTACTGAGAAACTTTTGCAATAAACTGCAACAATTACAAACAGATACAACTGCAACAATTACAAACAGATACTAGATACCCAATCAGCCATCGAAAACTTGTGTGCAAAAAAACAATAATGAGTGTAAGGTCTGTGATAAAAAAAACTATCGCTAAAAATAAAGGCGATGAATGTCCAGAAGTTGAACGTCTATTCGACGATATTATGCTGGCTCATTACCATGCTTTTGGAGACCACACTAGATGTAAATCATACTTCTGCCAGAAACAGGGTGAACAAGAATATACTTCAAACGACTTCTTCTCGAGTTCACTATGGCAACGAATTTGTTTATTGATTCAAAATATAGCAGGCCATGCTCGAAGTCTCATCCATGACGTGGACAGTAATATTGTCGAGCGCTACCATAGCATAATAGCAAAACATGTTGGAGGAAAAAGAATCAATTTTTCCATGAAGAGCTCATATGCTACTAGATGCACTGCGGCAACCGTGTCATTCAACACAAATAAATCAGTATCTCGACTGTATAAACACATTTTAGCAAAAAGTCCACAAGGTAAACTGAAGATGTTAGAAGAAAGGAGAATGAAAAAAAGACACTTGAATAGCAAGTACGTGAAGAAAAAAAGACATATTATATTCACAAAAACAGATGAAAGTTATGGAGATCAGTGTAATAAACCAGATATGCCAGAAGACATTCTTCAAAAAATGAAGGACAATTTTATCCTTTCACTAAAGAAAACTGACGAAGAACGAAGTTTTATAGAAAAAAAGACGATTCTTCAAAAAGATTGTAGTGAGTGGATGGAACTTCGGAGGTCGCTGTTGACAGCCTCCAATTTTGGCCGCGTCATAAAGAAAAGACCAAATACCGGATGCGTCAATTTGATAAAAGACATTTTATATAAAAAAAATATGGATCACATTTCCTCAATCAAACACGGCCAGCAAAACGAAAAAATAGCCATACTGCAACTGTCAAAACAAGAAAATATTCAAATTGCGCCTTGTGGGTTGTTTATAGACGCAGAGTTGCCTTATCTTGGAGCGACACCTGATGGTATCTGTGGCGAAGATGCCATAGTTGAAATCAAGTGCCCAATCACTGCATACAAGTTGGGCCTGAATGAGGCTATCAGCAAAAAAAAAGAAAATTTTTGGGTAAAAGATAAAGAAGGGTGCCTAAAAATAAACACTAATCATAACTGGTATTATCAAATTCAGGGCCAGCTCCATGTTACAAGACGTAAGAAATGCTTGTTTGCAGTATGGTCTGGAGAAGAAGTTAAATTAAAGATAGAAGTAATAGAAAAAGATGACCTATTTTGGGATCAGAAAATGAAACAAAAATTGCAATAATTTTACCTAACTCACCTACTCCCAGAAATAGTAGACCCGAGGTTCACACGGAACCTGCCTATAAGAGATAACATTAAAGCGCATGAAATAGTCCTTCAGACACCAATCGACCAACCCACATGTTCTAGATACCTCAGTAATTCAGAGTTGTAAATATAAAATCCTATCCTATCATCGAAAAACCTAAATACTTCTATTTTTCTTACATTTATATTGTTTTTAAATAAGTGTAAATAAAGTGTCCTAAAATAATTAAAAACAAAAAGATTATAATATACATTAGTTTTTTTAATTGCCTTGTCTAATTTGTTCCTAGCTCTTCACACAGAACATAAGAACAATTCATAAATATACAAGAGCGCCATCTATTGGTTCATTGTTAATTATTATTTACCGCGTCACTTTGCTTCTTACTTGGTAGTTTGCTATAATACCGCCCTTTAAGAATGGCGCTAGGGTATCGGAGAAATAGTGGGCGTGGCTAAAAATACCGAAACATCAGAGCTCAATAGCGGTTGTCAGCGTCTTAATAACAACAGTTATTGAAAATATTCATAAAACTGGTCTAATTGTACTGTGCACAGAACACAACAAATATTAGTGCTATCAATACACTTGTAGAGGAGATTAAGGCAACTTATTTAAGAAAAAACCGAGAATGGAGACAAGTTGTTTTCAAATAAATAAAAAAAAGTTGTTCCTCTTTATGATGTCCCACACCTCATCAAGGGGATTCGCAATAATCTACTGTCTAAAGACATGATTTATAAAGATTATGAAGATGAGGAAAAAATTAAGTGGGAATACTTTCAAAAGCTGAAGCATGAAGCTGATAAGTCCTATGGAGACTTGATATACCTCTAGAAACTGACTGAAGAACATATAAATCCTGAAAAGATAAAGAAGATGCGGTTAAAAGCTGCCACTCAGGTATTTAGCCATAGTGTAGCCGTTGCTACAGAGCATTTGACGGCGAGAGGAAATTTACCACAAGAATGCAGGAATTTGATTCCAATAGTGTTGATGTTAGACAAATTATTTGATAGTGTAAAAGGAAACACAGTCGAAAACTTTTTTGGGAATATTAGATGTTTTTTAGCAAGAAATGTGGCACCAAACTGTCAAGCTTTCGAAGGGGCATTTAAGGCCTTACTTCTAAATAATTATAATTCGCCCCACTCTGTACATGCGAACTGTGAAGAGTACAATAATGATTGTTTGCAAAACTTAGATTTTTTTATTAAAGAAAAATATAATCTTCCCACTAAAATCCAAGGACAGCAATGGAAAACTATAAGAGAAAATTACTGTCACGAATTTAATGATAGCCAGGATGCTGGGCAAAGGACATATGATTGTAACAGAACCGGATCGTCGCTCAAGATCAAGCAGAACTATGAATATAGTAAGACAATCAAGGGAGTGGAAAATTGAAACAGAGATACACAATGTTCTAGAATTTACCAATTCAATTAAACCACAATCAACATATAGTCATAAAACGCGGCCTATCGATGTTTTTCAAAACTTTTTCCCAGAATATTTAGTGCAAGTTCTAGTGGAACAAACAAATAGATATGCGGTTCAGAATAAAAGCAATAATTTTACACCAGTATTATCAGAGGAAATGAAAGCTTACCTTGGAATATTAATAATGATGGGGTTAAACCCATTGCCTGATATGGAGCTATATTGGTCTAATGACCCTTTTTACAATAATGCAGAAATTTCAAAAATTATGCCTATCAAAAGATTTAAAAAAATAACTGAAAAGAACAATGGCGAAATTTTAGCTGACATGCATTTAAGCGTCTAAAAGTGACTTATATACGACGGAAGTTCCATTATTTTTCTATATTTTTTCAAAGTATCACATTTAATAGATCAGGCCGGAGAAAAAAGATATTTTAAATGAAAAGTTATTTGACTTTTTGATTACCGTGTAGTGTTGCCATTTTATATTTATCCTGCCAAGTGACAGTAAGTACAGCATTATTGAATTGTAATCAGTTTTATTTTTTTATTACGGAGTAAGTGAATAATTAAACGGAGTAACAATCTAGTTTATTTTTGAGTGTAGGTGTTCCTTGCAGGGAGGTCAAAACACTGTGATGAAAAAATAAATAAATTGCTTTTAATGACTGGCAAAAAGACTAGTATCCCGAATCTAAAAAAAAAGTAGTTTGATTACTGACGATTGTTGTTGGTTGAGTTGATACCATATTCAATCAGTGCTCTTTATTGTTTTTCCCGTATTTTTTTAATTTTCATTTGTACGGACTGCATATTATGGACTGTGATGTGCCCCTGTGTGACCCTGTGCGTGTTTAAGGACTCGCGAGACTTTCCCTGTGACATTGAGCTTTTTCTATACTGGCCGCCGATCTTGCCTTATTGTTTTGGATTACTTATCAGTGAACTAGTTGTTTGCTAGATACCGCCAGATGGAAGTAGTAGTAAGTAGCCGTAGAGCAAACCGACACGAATCCTGTGTATCAACTGAATGATATTCCTGGCCGGAGAGGAATCAGCAAACATTGCTGTAATTGTTTACTTCGTCGTCGCACTGTAGGATGTTACGCTCATGTAATGACGCTAGTCTGGTATTTAGGATGGGCCTGACATCGGCAAAATATTATCACACCCACAGAATTTCTGGATGAAATAATTGTAAGAGGATGAAGAAGAATAAATTAATATAGATTTAAAAATTAAACTTGTTTTATTGGTTCTTATCAACTCGATATTTCTACACACATTTTATAAATACTTGCTAAGCGTGCGAAAACTTAGCAAGTAATTATTAAATCCCAGAATGTTATAAATCTTATTGCTTCAATACCTAAAACAATCCTCTCGGCGACTGCCTGCCTCAGACCAGTTTTACAATATATTATTTTTTAGATACCTATTGAATATAACGTGAAACGACGACTTGTAAAGTGTATTTGATCGTCTCAGGGGCCCTTTACCTACCAAGCTACCATAGACATAACCTACAAAAGTTCATGACTGAATATCTATTTTTCTCGGCCTTCTTGAACCAAAATTCTTGCACATACTAGTTCAGAAGGTGAAGCTGAGTTAAACAAGATATTTTTCATTTAAAGACGTAAGAATTTCACCTCAGCTAAAACAATGTATGGGCGGCTGCCATTGTCCTTTACACATAAATGACAATGTAAAAGAACCAATTAGGAAACTCACCGGAATACGATAAAATTTACAAGTTGAGACCAATGATTCAAGAGCTTAATAAATTGATCCAGCAGGAAACAGGTAACTCAAGTAAACAATCAATAGATGAATGCATGGTGAAGTTTAAAGGAAGATCATCTTTAAAGCAGTATATGCCAAAGAAGCCAATCAAGCGTGGCTTCAAAATCTGGGCACGTTGTGATTCTGCAACCGGCTATCTGTACCAGTTCGAAATTTATACCGGGAAAGGAGACAGTATGGAAGACGAGGGACTGGGGTACAATGTGGTTAAAAAGCTATCAGCCGGCCTTCCTGAGAACACTGATAGCGTTTGATAACTTTTTCACTAGCTGTAACGTAATGGATGATTTGTACGAAAATCAAATTTTTGCTGTTGGTACAGTTAGAGTAAATAGAAAAGATCTTCCGGAAATTTTTAAAAAGTCTCAACCAAAACATTTAAGACTTGAAAGGAAACAATTTGCAGCTGTAACTGCTAAACCAATTACAGCAATCAAGTGGCTTGATACAAGGGATGTTAATATTCTTACAACAGCTCACCATCCAACTGACACAGACACAGTATTTGTAAAGAGAACTCAGAAAGATGGTACTAAAAAAAAGTTCTCATCCCCACAGCTATCGCTCAGTATACGCTCACCATGGGAGACTTCGATCACTTTGACCATTTCAGATCATCATATCCGATCAATAGAAAATGCAGGAAATTTTGGATGAGATTGTTTTTCTTTATGTTTGATGCGGCAATCATAAACAGCTATATAACCTACAACACTGTGCATGTAGCAAGTACTTATTCTCATAGAAATTTTCGATTGCGATTGACTCGTGAGCTGATATCAAATTACTCTAACAAGGTAAAACGCCAGGTTGTTTTCAAAAACAAAAAGGGCTCCAAATTTGGAGTTCCAGATGCGATACGTTTACTCAATGTCGGCGTCCATCTTCCAGATGAAGGAAATACAAAAGACGCCGATTTTGTAGCACAAAAAAAGAGGAGAGAAGAACAAAAATAGTATGTTCCACGTGCCAAGTTGCGCTACGTGCAAAGAAATGTTTTAAATATTATTCCACGAGGCTTCACCCCAAGAATAATTATATTTTAACACGCTTTTAGCTTCACTTGTAATTAGCTATATTAATTACTAGCTGCTGCCCGCGACTTCGTCCCCGTGGAATCCCCGATTTTAAAACATTCTTTATCGCTGCTCCGCTCCTATTGGCTTAAGCGTGATGATATATGGCCTAAAGCCTTCCTCGATAAATGGTCTCTCAAGTTTACCCTTTCCAACCCAAAAAGAATTTTTCAATTCGAACCAGTAGTTCCTGAGATTAGCGCGTTCAATCAAACAAACTCTTCAGCTTTATAATATTAGTATAGATTAGAATAAAAATGCGATTGCAATACCGCTTTTTATTTAGCATGCATGATAATATTCATAGGTAAATAAAATAAAATAAAAGTTCGTAACGCATTTCACTAGATTTTTTTTCTTTATTCATAAAGAAAAAAAATCTAGTGTAAAAAAATAAATAAAATGTAAAAAGCGAAACCAGGTGAAATACTAGTATATGAATAACAACAAAACTCGGCATAATTCCCTTTGCCTAAATAGGCAAAGGGAATTATTTTCCCACTTCGAGACACAGTGCACATACATAATCGGGCAAAGGGATATTATTTCCCACCCAAAAAAAGGGGGTAAAAAACCATCCCCCCATTTTCAAAATACTTTTTTAAATTCTGCAGTATCTATTTACTCTTTTTAGTAACCTAACCTCAAAACACTTAAAGTGGCTTAAAAAGCTTGTCAAGGGTTTAAAAAAAAATAACCACACGAAGTAGTGCCACTCCTTCTAACCTAACCTGTCCGAGTTGGGGTGCCCCATGTCCCGACCTCGCTTCGGTCGCTCTTGCATCCTAAATTCTCCTTGTAACACTAGTAAACTGCCTTTTGCACATACATACAATTTGGTATAAACACATCACATTAATTAAAGTTATTTATTTTATCCAAAATTTATCACTTTGATTAATTCCTCAAAAGGATCACTTTTATTTCTTTCTAACAAGTTTGAAAAAAGTCACAATAATACTTCAAAACAAACAGAGAACATTCACGAAACTCGGGAAGAAACGGAACATAAACGGAATGTTGACATAGACACATGATTAAAATGTCTTTTTTTACGTTCCGTTTTACCGAGTTCGCACGATATTTACACCACAGACACTATAATTATTGTGACAGATTTGGTTGTCAAACACCCATTTTTAACCGACTTCTAAAAAAGGAGGAGGTTCTCAATTCGGATGTTTGTATTTTTTTTTTAATGTTTGTTCGCGCATAACTCCGTCGCTTGCCAACCGATTTGAAAAATTCTTTTTTTGTTGGAAAGGGTAAACTTCCCAAATGGTCCCATGAAAATTTTATCGAAATCGAACAAGCGGTTTTTTTGTTAATTTCAATAAATGGTAGCAAATCTGTCGGGATAGCTGAAATCGCATGTTTGTTTATTGTTTACACCAATTTATACCAGGTACGCTGTGATGGGTATGTTTAGCTGGGAGTGAACCACTAAAAGTGAAAAATAAAAAAACTTTTTACAAAAAATAAAACCGACTTCTAAACAAAAAAACCAAAAAGTATTATAACTTTAATTTCGGAAGTCGGTGTGTTCAACAACAAAAAAGCAACCAAAAACACCGAGTTCCGAAATTAAAGTTATTTTATACTTTTTGGTTTTTTTGTTTAGAAGTCGGTTTTACTTTTTGTAAAAAGTTTTTTTAACGTTCCGTTTTCCGCTTATTCAATTTGAGGTTAGTAACTTATTTTGTTAATTTCTCGATAAATATGCGTTACCTTTTAACACATATAATGCCGTACTAAAAAATGAACTAACTGTATTTTTTTTTTGTAAAATACGTCCATGGAATGTGAGGAATGTCTTAATTCACTATTTTCGTTACATTTTACATAATATAATAGTGAAATAAATAAATAAATAATGGTGGCTGCCATATATGGCTGACGCGGCGCCACTGTAATAAAATTCTCAATGGGGCCGCGTCAGTCATTTTGTCAGCCATTCGATTTCAAAAGCGCGCGAAACGAACGCCTCGCTCGCCGCCGCCGCACTATGGACGGGATTTCGAGCCTCCCTTTCGTAGGATTTTTTGAAAAATGAAGTTGCTTTTTTGGTTGTTTCAAGTATGCAGTCTTGTCGAGACCATCAAAGCACTGAATTTTATAGTAGTCACAACTTTTTTTTTTGCTTTAACACCATAAAATACCTACTTATATGTTTCAAATGTATGAAAATGGAATTTGTTTTCCTCATAACTTTTTTGTGTTTTGAGATGTAAAGCTGAAACTTATATATTTGATTGCTGAGTGGGTAATGAAGCCATGTGACCTTTGACCTTGACCCCGACCGCTCCGATTTACGAGATATGAATCAATGAAAATTTCGTTTTACAGGGTACTGTTATTACGGAAAAGTACCTTAAAATAATAATTTTTTTTAACTTTTCATTCTCAAGAATTATTACAAAGTTACTAAGGAAGCCCTAAGACTTTTGACCTTGACCTTGAACGCCCCTTTAAAAAGATATATATTAATGAAAGAAACATATTTTGATGACTTTATTATTGCGGTAATGTACCTTGTACTGTCCTGTATTGTTACTAAATTGATAATAAGTATATGCTTTTTGACCTTCAAAAACTAACTGTTCAAATTAAAAAATGACAAGTATGATTATTTGGGTGTCCCCAAGAAATCTTATGAGCTTGTCAGTTTGAAATCATAAGTATAAATATTATTTTAAGCCGTTGTGTTATTGAATCAAAAAAGATAATCAGAAAATGAGAATTATACCAATTCACCTCATAAAAAATCTCAATGTACCCAATTGGTTTAACAGTCGTTTCTTAATTACTTAACTGGTAGTCAGTGGGGATGCATGATTATTATTTAGTTCCAGTTCTAGGTATTGATAGGGGCCGACAAGAGCCTAGTTAGTAAATCTTAATTTAATCATAAACATTTGGTAACACTTGTGTAATAAGATCAATAGTTAGTGAGGCAGGTAAGGGTTTAATTAGCAAAACAAAAAAAAAACATTTGGTGTCAGCTGTGAAACAAAAATAATAAACAATGGCGCAGATAAGGGTCAAATAACACTAAAATTATTGGTGTCACCTGTGTGGAACAATATAATAAACAATGTGGCAGATAAGGACCCATTAGCAAAACCAAAATATTGACACCTGTGAAGTAATATAATGAGACCAGGTAATAACTACCGGTAATACAAATAACCCTTTTCTTTTGTTAAAGAATGCCGGTAACACAAATAGCCCTTTTCTTTTGTTAAAGAATGTCGAATTGATTGTAGTTACCGATTTGTTGTTATTGTAGGTTACTATTGGATCATCTAGAAAATTTATATGGTTCCGAGAAATGGCTTAGGGTCTAAATGTAAGTAGTATAAATACCGAATGTAGCTATTTGTTAGTTCACTTATCATCATTGATTCGTACCCTAACGTTCTCCTAGCGCAAATTTTCAGTAATTCATTATGGAAGGTCTGGTGTCAAATCTTGATATTTTTGTGTATCTAAGACAAAATTCTTTTGCTGCAGATGCATTATTTCAAAAAGTGTTAACTTCAGTGGAATTGCCTCTATCGGAAGACGAAAAAGCAAACCTTAAATCGTTTTGTTCTACATACACAAGTAATTTGAAACGAAAGTGGAAATCTGTTCACAGCACGCGGAAAACCTTTTTAAGCAAGTTCGCTAATTGGTTGGATTTAGAAGTACAATGGCCAGAATCTATTCAAATAAGCACTACTTGTTTAAGACATGAAGAGCTTTCAAGTAGTAGACATGAAGACGTAGATGAATCCACAAATGTGTTGCCAATCCCAGTGCCTAGTACATCACGAGAATTTCTTGTGCCCCACAGTGTTTCCGTGTCGACGTCAACGACTACATTTGCAACTCGGAAAGAATTTACGGACCTCAGTCCACTTCAAAAAAGAAGAAGAACTGAAAGTATTCTCGCTGATAACGATTTTGATACTTTAGCATACGCTTTAGTGAAGAAAGCTGAAAATGAAAACCACATGGATTTAGCTGTATTATTGAAGCATTTAATAAAACACCCTGAAGATGCAACAATGCTTCGAGCCTGCTTGAAACCTACAAAGCGAATATATCCCGCAGACAAAGCACTGGCATTGAAAACTTCATTAAAATTATCAAAATGGCAATATAAAATAATGAGACAGACTACAAAAGATATGGGTTGTGATTTTTTCCCATCGTACGATGTCATACAACATGAGAAAAAAGAGTGCTATGTGGACAAAGAAGACATGATAATAACTGAGGGTGAGGTTAAAATAAAACTGCAAGCAGTTTTGGATATAACAGTTAAAAGGCTTTTTAAAATTGTGGATACAGATGTTACTGGCAGTAACATGACTCTTGTCAGTAAATGGGGTTTTGATGGTGCATCTGGACAAAGTAATTATAAACAGATAATGGAGGGTGATGATTCGAGTGTCTTTATGTGCTCATTCGTACCGTTAAAATTGATTAGAGATACTGATGAAGTCGTATGGGAAAATCCGAATGCATCTTCTACTTTTTACTGTAGACCTATTTATTTTAAATTTGCAAAGGAAAACGATCTGAATATAAAAGAAGAAATGCTGTCGATTGAAAAAGAAATTTCCGAACTGCATCCAACAATAGTTAAAGAAGCAAATGTCAATCACAAACTCCATTTGACCATGATTGATGGTAAGATAACATCACATCTTTCAGATACATCAACAGCAGTATGTGATATCTGTCACGCGAAGCCGAAAGAAATGAATGTCATCGACATAGTATCGCAAAGAAGTCCTTCCGTAGACATGTTTAAGTTTGGCTTATCATCCCTTCATGCTCGGATTAGATGTATGGAATGCGTGTTGCATATCGCGTACCGCCTAGATTTTAAGAAATGGCAAGCTAAAGGAGAAGAGCACAAGCTTCTATTAGCCAACAAAAAGAAGACCATCCAAGAAAAGTTTCGAAATGAAATGGGGCTACTTGTAGACATAGTTAAACAAGGTGCAGGAACTACTAATGACGGAAACACTGCAAGAAGATTTTTTGCAAATCCCCAAGTAACAGCGCAGATCACAGGCATTGATGAACTCATCAGAAGATTTGCAGTGATTCTTCAGGTAGTCTCATGTGGAGAGTTTGTTGACGTGGATAGGTTTCGGCAATATTGTAATGCAACATATAACAAATACATTGAGTTATATGCATGGTATTATATGCCGTCTAGTGTGCACAAATTACTTATGCATGGTGCCGACATAATTGAATACCATAACTTTATTCCAATTGGCAAACTCTCTGAGGAGGCTTCTGAAGCGCGTAATAAGGATTTAAAAAATTTTAGAGCCTACCACTCGAGAAAAGTTAGTAGAACTGCAACAAATGAAGATATTATCCATAACTTATTGATTTCTTCTGACCCATACCTGTCCAGCATCAGACCCAAGATATGTCAACTTCGGCATAAGCCATTGTCAGATGAAGCCAAATTATTATTATGTAGCCCAGATAAAGAAAATTTTGAATTTGTAGATGCAGGAAACCAGTTTGACTTCGATTAATTTTACTTTTTTCTTTCTTTGTTTATAAATATTAAGGATAGTTAGCTATATAGTTACCTAGTTTATATGATGGTTATTTTTTTATTATTTTGTTTTTATATTTTTATGTATTTTATTTATTTACCCACAATATAAGATAATAATGTGAAGTATTGTTTATTTTTTGTTACTTAAGTTACAGTTTTTAAATGGGACGCTTATGTTCAAGGTCAAAAAACATATAGTATCATACTATAATAAATGTGTGCTACAAAAGGCATACCTATTATTAATTTAGTAACAATACAAGGTACATTACCGCAATAATAAAGTCATCAAAATATGTTTCTTTCATTAATATATATCTTTTTAAAGGGGCCGTTCAAGGTCAAGGTCAAAAGTCTTAGGGCTTCGTTAGTAACTCTGTAATAATTCTGTATATATAATATAATGAAAAGTACTAAAATAATTATTTTAAGGTAATTTTCCGTAATAACAGTACCCTGTAAAACGAAATTTTCATTAATTCATATCTCGTAAATCGGAGCGGTCGGGGTCAAGGTCAAAGGTCACATGGCTTCATTACCCACTCAGCAAACAAATATATAAGTTTCAGCTTTACATCTCAAAACACAAAAAAGTTATGACGAAAACAAATTCCATTTTCATACATTTGAAACATATAAGTAGGTATTTTATGGTGTTAAATAAAAATAAAAAAGTTGTGACTACTATAAAATTCAATGCTTTGATGGTCTCGACAAGACTGCATACTTGAAACAACCAAAAAAGCAACTTCATTTTTCAAAAAATCCTACGAAAGGGAGGCTCGAAATCCCGTCTATAGTGCGCCGGCGCCATTTTGATTTTATAGCAGCGTGTGTTTGCCCTAGAGATGAGATATACCTGCCATTCTCCATACCCGGCCTTTAAGGTATGGGTATCACTAAATACCTGGTACAAATACCAGGTATCAAAATACTTCTAAGTATTTGGGTGTGGTAGGATTTCGATAAGTAAACGTATGCGATAAGTATGGTATGCCTCCAAGGTACGATGTTTCAAGTACCTACACGTAATTATAGATATGAAAACATTGTCGACCTAAGTACCACTAGACAACGTAAACATTCAAACACGTAATAATATTCCCTAACATAAACAAACTAAGGAACTCTTTCACGTCGTGACAAAAAATGTAATTATGCTATTATGTTCCTTATGCACGTAAAAATAAGTACCCATTTTATCTAACTAAATTAAATCAACCGAATGTTCATAAAGCACGAATGACGTTTCGGGTCCCTTCGTAAGCTGTCGGGTAGCTTCGGGTTGCTTCGGCGTACCGAACTACCGATAAAACTGGGCGCTACCTTGTGGTAGCGGTTCGTATCGTACTATGCGTCTGACGTCATACCTTCAAGGTATTTACCCAGTATTTCGGTCCGTACCCGGTCTATGTACTGGTAAGCACATACTTGGTATATATACCTCTACCAGTATATACGTCTCATCTCTAGTTTGCCCCCCGCGCGTCATTTGTCGCTGTGCATCGAAGGAGACTGCATTAAATAGTTGTTCAGTTAGTGATTTAGCAAGTTATACGTTACCGATTTGTGATTTTCAACAAAAAATGGAAGATTTTGATGATGATTTGGACTACGAACTA
Source organism: Hecatera dysodea (assembly GCA_905332915.2). NCBI lineage: Eukaryota > Metazoa > Arthropoda > Insecta > Lepidoptera > Noctuidae > Hecatera > Hecatera dysodea. The sequence goes on along the minus strand of HG995290.1, from coordinate 1,266,928 downwards.
TCGCAATTAGATTTAACAGAGTATAATCAAGAATGTTACACATTATCGAATAGTGATGCTAAACAAGTATTTGAAGTTGATCTCGATGATACAGTATCAATCGCACGGACCAAAAATCATCATCGATGGCAGATTTTATCCGACAATGAAGATGATCAGATTCCCATGTTACCAACCTCGCGAAATACAGAAGTATGGTTCAATCCGATGGGTAAGCAACCAAGCATTATTCCATATACTGAATGTCCTGGGCTTAAGCCATTTTCATTGCGATCCATCATGAGTTCAGCTAAACCAGCAGAATTTTATTCATTGCTAGTACCTGATAGTATATTCAAGTACATAGCCGAAGAAACAAATCGCTTTGCTTTACAAACCTTGAACAAAAGTGCAACAAAATCATACCGAATGCAGAAATGGATGCCTACAGATTGCCATGAAATTAAACGGTTCTTTGGCATTTTAATTTGGATGGGGATAGTGAAACTACCCCAACTATCTTTGTACTGGAGCACTAACAAATGTTTTGAACAGCAATTTGTTAAGTCCATTATGAGCCGAAATCGATTTGAACTCATTTTGAGGATGTTGCACTTTGCCAATAATGAAATAAATCACAATAAGGACGACCGATTGTTTAAAGTTAGACATTTATTAGATATGCTGAATGCTAATTTTAAATGTCATTATACACCTAATCAAGAACTGTGTGTTGACGAAAGTCTAATTCCATTTCGTGGCCGCGTTATTTTTAGGCAATACAATAAAAATAAGCGACATAAATATGGAATAAAACTTTTTAAGCTGTGCTCAAACCCAGGATACACTGTAAAAGTGCAAGTTTATGCTGGCAAAAATTATGATAATGTGAATACTACACCGACTAATGTTGTCCTTGCCTTATGTGACGATTATCTAAATAAAGGACATACGGTTTGCACGGATAACTGGTACACCAGTTTGGATCTGGCACGAAAACTACTAGCAGGGCAAACTCACCTCATAGGCACACTAAGAAAAAATAGACGAGGTTTACCTCAAACAGTTGTCCAAACCAAACTGAAGACAGGAGAATTCTCGGCTCAAGAAAATGACGACGGAATAACTATTATGAAGTGGAAAGACAAGCGAGATGTTCTGCTGCTGTCTACTAAGCACTCCGTCAGTTTCAGAAGAATAACTAAAAAAGGAAAAGAAAAAATTAAACCGAAGATTGTGGTAGATTATAATCATGCAAAATCAGCGGTTGATCTGTCAGACCAAATGACCTCTTACACGACTCCTCTTCGGAAGACAACGAAATGGCCCAAGAGATTGGCGATGGAGTTATTACTGAATACAGCGATTGTAAATTCATATATTTTATATAAATTAACAACCAAGAAGAAGCTCTCTGTCGTCCAGTTTAGAACCGCGTTGGTTGACTACCTCGTGCATACAGCAGTCCCGGATACTAGTGCCTCCGCTAGACCTAGGCGAGTAAAGCATGAATTGAAGAAAAGGCAAGGGTTGGCCTCTGCCTGTCGTAAATATTGTGTTAGGTGTTACAAAGAAAACTGTGCCCAATTTGGAAGAGTTCATGCTCGAAATAAAACCAAAAGAGTGGTAACATACTGCGAAGATTGCCCGAATGAGCCACACTATTGTATCAGCTGTTTCAATTTAGACCACAGATATGTTTGAGTTTAAACGTGTTTGAACATGATGATTGATGTAGGTTTGATTTTTTATGTTGCCAATGCCAACTTAAATATGAATAAAAGCAATTAAAACATTTACCTATAAGTTTCATTTGCAAAAAACCAACTATTTTTGTAATCACTCTTTTGTTTTCGAAACTTCCACTTACAAACTTAATATTTCTCAAAATGTAAGTAAAAGTATTGATGCCATCACTACAGTTATAATTTACCAGGCCTTGTCAGCCATACTACATACAGTTAAACATCAAAAACGTGGCTGACGACGAAAAATCGCGCTTTCAAAACAAGCATATTCCGTCAGCCACAAATGGCTGACACGGCTCAATTGGTTTGGAAAATGTCAGCCATATGTGGCTGACGAGGCATTATATGTGTTAATAAGAGTGGTAGCGTTATAATCAGGGACAATCAGGGACTTACAGATTCAATCGATTTACACCCCAACTCCTGCCAAACGATACTAGACCCAACCCATCTAAAGTGATCATTGGGGCCAGGCCGGCCACTTGTAATGTCATTTTGCATTACACGCATGGCCATCAGCGAGCAAAAGGTGTTCAAGTTCACCTTAGTTGTGCAGGTCATTTAAGCCCCCGATGGCCCCCATGCTTCTACCAAGTGCCCGTCATTTTGACCCCCCATGGCAGCCAACGTGTTAAGTGGCTTGATACCCAAGATATTACTGTTCTCACGACAGCTCACCATCCAACTGATGCAATAGGTATTTGCTAAACAAACTCAAAAATGTGGGACAAGGGAAGTGGTCCTCTGCCCTAAAGCGATTGCAAGCTACACCCTCGTCATGGGAGGTGTAGATCACTTCGATCACTTTCAATCGTCATATCCCATCAACTGTGTTAAAAATTTTTGACCAGACTTTTCTATGTTTAATGCATCAATAATTAACAGTTACATTACCTACAACACTGTCCAGGTTGTAAATACACATTCACACAGACAATTGAGATTTTGATTAGCTTGTGAGATGATTTCACACTATTCAAGCAACAAAAATAGGCAAGTTGTTTTCAAGAACAAAAAAGGCTCAAACTTCAGCGTGCCTGATGAGATCTGCCTCTTCAATGTTAGAATTCATCTCCCTGAGGAAGGCAATAGCTATAAAAGATGTTGTTTCTGCAGCACCAAAGAGGAAAAAAGAGGACTAAAATAATGTGTTCAACTTTAAAGATATGATTCCATATTTGTCATTTTTGATTAATCAAAATAAATAATTCTATGCTATGGGATTCCACAACTATGGAAAAACATTATAACTGAAATAGCTCAACTTCTTAACTATGAAACACCTGCTGTTAATTATTAGAAGTCATATCAATACCCAAAACAATATGTTCAAATTGTCATTACTCATTAGGAGTAAAAAACACCATGTGTCCACAGTGCAATAGAGCTATGTGTAAAAGACATTGATGCCCAGTGTGCGTAGTCTTGTAACAAAAATTCTATTTTAAAATATATTTTATGTTTATTTGTATTTTCGTGCTTGAAATAAAGATTACAATAAGTAATTGATCTCTTTCTTTAGAAACCCGTCCTCTACCTACTTATTAGCATACGCTACTATAATGCATTCAGGTAGCAAAATCACTATACTTTTTGAAGCGGATTAAAATATGAATCTTACCATCTTTTAGAGTGCTTTCTAAGCTTTCCAAAACACTAAAAAAATATATTTTTTTTTAGCCTCACCCACATGACAAGACAACAAAACTAAAGGTCAACATCCTCTCTAATCTTTGCTGATAATTTCAGAATCAAAATACTGCATCAATAAAGGAAACAAATGTGCCAAGCGAGACGAGCAACTCTATCTCTGACATTATATTAATGTGCAGAAATTCTCACTTCAAGTATGTACTAAGACTAATAAAATTATAAACATGTTTTTAGTTATTTAGATATTTCTTCAACCCACTCAAAAAACTGACAGTGCAGCGGGCATCGATTTGACCGTTTTCAAAGGGATCATCTCGTCACGTTCGGAAGAACACATGAACGACAAGAAAGCAATGGGATCGATCAATTTTCGAGACAAAACACACAACGACCAACAATCATAATAATAACAAGTTTTCAAGAGCCTACAGCCATTTTTGTAATAACCAATTTTAGACTGTGCGAATAGTCAAATCACCTCACTTCGTACTATTAAACTCGACCGATTAAGCAAATCGAGTACTTCAACCCTTGATTTTTTCAAGATATTACGAACATTTTTTGTGAACTAACCTCAAACAATACAACACGATAATATTATTTATGTACGCCAACAACAATCAAAATGACTCTAAATAAATAATGTCGCCGACTTACAGCATCACATTCAATAAATATTTGATAATGATTTCACTTTTGTTAAACTTAAAACTTTAAAAGACGTGCCTACCTGCCTACCGCAAAATTAACACGCAATACACAGAACACATATACCCTAACGTGCCAAAATCAAAATACCAAATACATGGACGTCATGGACCTAAAAAACCTTTTTTTTTAGGTCCATGACCAAATAATATAATAATTTGTTGCAAAATCCAAAGAGTTTTTTTTTTTTAATTTATTGACCTGGTAACAAGAACCTTTAGGTCAAGAATCCAAAGAGTACGTACATAACCATATTTTTTTTTTATAGGACCACTCGCAGTTCAGCACAATAGGGAACGTGCACGGCGGCGTAGACTATGCCATCTAGTGTTGCAAATCTGAAACTTTTACGTTGTAAATATTTGACCTTTTTTTTCTGGATGGGAAATCATCAAATGACTTCTCCCGCTCTGGGCGGAGCGGAAGGGAGTGTCAGACTCTTACTGACTAAAACCCACCCGTGATCCTTCTTGTGCCCTTTGCGTTCCAGGGCTGCGGTGACTCTTTCGAACAAATTCCGCAACCCTAGCAGGCACTGACCCTATGGGGCCCCGTCTTCTTTGCTGACGGCTCTTTGAGGCGCGCGTGGAACACGACGCGCCGTCGACTCGGGCCTGGTTGCTATCGGACGGCGAGCCACCCATAGCTCGCCATCCGCAGGCCCGCGCCTACGGTGGCCGGGAATCGCCCTGCGTTTCCCGACGCCCGGGGCGTCTTCTTCTGTTGCGGCGGCTGGAGCGAGGGGCTTCCCTCTCTCGCACGCGCTCCGCCTCCTCTTTCGCCAGCATTACTGCTTCGCAGAAGAAGGCGACCGCTTCCCATGCCTCCTCGCTCCTGACCATGGCCCGAACCAGGGCCGGACGCGAGAGGTCGCCGCCGCCGATCGCCTCAACGAGGACACGGCGCGGCGGTGCTCCGCCCAAGCAGGGCAGACCTCTACCGTATGCTCCACCGTGTCCTCCGGACGATCCACACAGTGATGACACCCGGACGTGTTCTCCCGCTGGATCCGACACAGGTACCTCCCGAAACAGCCGTGTCCGGTGAGCACCTGCGTCAGGCGGAAGGTGAGAACGCCGTGACGTCTCTCCAGCCACGCCTCAAAGAGGGGACTTATCGCCACAATAGTGGCCTATACTTTCTGCACCCTCCGTTTAAGGGAACGTGCACGAAGTAGACTGTGCCATCTAGCGTTGCAAATTTAAAACTTATAAGTAACATATACTTGACATTGACGCGTCTGTGCTGCCACCTATAGTTTCTGCACGTTCCCAATAAGGCTGGTTACTGCTCAACCGGACAATCACATAACCATAAAATATTATACAAACTTTTAAAGTGCGTTTCATGAAAGAATTCCCTTCGCCGTAATGTTGGCTCATTGGCTGCCCTGTCTGTCGGAAATGGCTATCAGTGCTGCCAATAAAAAAATCTCGATTCCCCGCGTCAGTGTTGTAAAGGGTATGTTTGTGCCAAGCTTTTGTGTGTAAGTCTGAAAACAATACAATAATAATATATCTAACGGTCTAACAAAGATGAACAATTTGAGACCTACTAATAAAGTGTTTACTACAAATTTGTTGTGGGTTCTAGCGCCCTTCAAAGAGCGGTTACGCACTGCAACCGATTCGAAACATACATTGAATTCAATTTATCCATTGCATACAAGGACATTGCCATACAACGTGGTAATGCTGCCAGCCTTTTGGGTACATTACCAGTGGCCAGCGATACGGAGGAATTTTTCGACGCCATCTTTTAACTATTTTTAGTTTTAGTTGGTACTTCGTGTTTTTTTTAAATTTAAGTGTATAAATAGTAGTGATTATTCTTATTAAATAAATTATTGCATACAAAACAGAATTACATCGTAATTATGTTTGTATGAAAAACAGTAGACGAAACGCAGTGTGTGGCTCCCATCCATGCTCCCATCCAAGTAGGACAAAAAGTATTTGTATTTAACACTAATATATAGACTCGACATTCACATTTTTATATATTTTGGTATTGTAAGGGTTCACTAATTTTCATTTTTATTTAATTAAATTGAAACGCAAAAAGACTTGTTTCCAGGCCAGTTACTGGCCTGGAAACAAGTCTTTTTGCGTTTATTTGATTCAATTATTTTGTACTGGCGACACTTTAGTTTGTCAGTTGGTGGTTGAATGATTTGATTGATTGGCTATCCTGGCTTTGCAGATCATCAATTTATTCAGCGCAAATGTGTGCTTTCTTAATTATTTAAATTTCAACTCTGCGCTTCAATTCAAAGATGTCGACATAAATTCATGCGAAACAAAGCAAGACCCTTTGGGGTTTCCCCGGATTTGTTCGGAGGGCGTCCAGGGAGCGTCCGGGCGGGGTTTTCAAAGGTGTCCAGGCAAAACCCGGTTTTTTGCATTTTTCGTGCCATTGCTTGAAAATTTGAAAAAAACTGTAGGTAATCGTAAGCGGTATACAATCCACTCAAGAATCCGGCGCTGCAAAATAGCCGACGCTACCGTTTTTATTGTAAAAAATCAGTAAATTATGATTAAAAAACTTTTTACAAAAAAATACAACCGACTTTTCCACAAAAAATCAAAAAAGTACAAAATAACTTTAATTTCGGAACTCGGTGTTTGTGGTTCCTTTTTCATTTTTTGAACACCGACTTCCGAAATCAAAGTTATTTTGTACTTTTTGATTTTTTGTGGAAAAGTCGGTTGTATTTTTTTGTAAAAAGTTTTTTATTTTTCACTTATTAGTGGTACCTAAACCCCCTCCCCTCCCCCCACCTAAACGAACCAATTACATTAGTGTAAAAAAACGCACTGCTCCAATGCAGAGTAAACTAAAAGGTCGTCAATGTAGACAATGTAGATATTTTTTTAGATTTTTCAAAAACCGCTTGTTCGATTTCGATAAAATTTTCATGGGACCATTTGGGAAGTATACCCTTTCCAACAAAAAAAGAATTTTTCAAATCGGTTGGCAAGCGACGGAGTTATGCGCGAACAAACAATAAAAAAAAATAAAAAAACACAAACATCCGAATTGAGAACCTTCTCGTTTTTTAGAAGTCGGTTAAAAATAAACTTTTTTTTATTAAAAAGGCCTTCTTTTCAGGTCTGTCCGGGAAAAAGAAAAACAATTTCACCCAAATGTCCGGGGTTTTTAAGATTTTGTTCGCCGTCGGTAATTTTGATGATGGCAGCCCTACCCTGTGATAGCGCATAGCATTGTTTAATGTTCTTATCTGGCCACACGGGCGTCGGCAGGACTTGCCCGAGCATTTAGTATGGAGTTCCACACAAAAAAATCGAACAAAGGCGGTCGATTCTGCAAAAATCACACCATGTTTACTTAAGTGAAGTAAGCTCAGACACCTAAAACTCACATCACCTAAATTTCCAAGGTGACCTTATTACAAAATAGCACTACAGTATCTTTATACTGCCGCCCCGGTAGACGGTAACGTATCTCTTCGCTTAGATAATCTGTGAAATAGGCTCTACCACAGCGCGGCGGCGTCAACAAGTAAAAGGTTCCTGTCGGCTTCGCGTATTACTTAGGAACCCTATTACTTCTGAGCTAGGGTAGTACTCTTCAATCAAAAATATACAATGTCCGCCTATACGTGTAAACAAGCCAAATACAAACAAACGAAAGGGCTTATCAAGAGCAATCTAATGATACCTATAAAACATCATATGAGCGAGTGAAGCAGTGCTGGGAACGCGGCTAAGCGGATCAATCGAGTTTGAAATTATGAAAAGAAAGAAAGAAAGAAAGAATAAAATTTATTTAGTGCAGAAAACACACACGGTACAAAGAATGCAAAAAATTAAAAAAGAAAATAGTACATGTGCTGGTAGACTACTGTGAAAACATTACACGTTACGTAGGTACCTACACGTATCCACTTCCAACACACGGCCTGTCCATGACACAGCCACACCCCATTTAATACCTATGTTAAGTAATCAAAGTACTGTTACAAATAATTATTATTTAGACAATTTTAACATTTTGATGGTAGTTTGTTTACCTATGCCTTTACTGTAGAAGTCTACCGAACGGGAGAAAATGAAGTCGTCGAAAGCGTTTTATACTATTTTTAGGAAGTTGAATTGTTTTCCATTTTTCTTTTGTGTTGTGAAGTGTCAGCTCGAGCGTTGGGTGTATTCCCGTTCGTCCCCTCGATTTCGTCCCCCGAGGGGGACGAACGGGAATTTACAAAAATAATATTTAATTTGTTCCCGATCGTCCCAATCCTAATTCAAGAGGGGACGAATGGGAATATGTTCTTCGATTAGTGCCATTCGTCCCACTAAAAAGATTTGTGCAGTAATTTACTGACCCTATTTATGTGTTAAAATAATGAGTCAACTTTTCTAATTACTTACATAATGTAAAACGTAAAATCTTGCCACCATACACATAAGCAACTGTGACTACAAAAAATAGTGACTTATACATATTTCAAAAGGAAACAACCTGAATGGTAAAAAGTCTGTTTGTAGTGTTTAATTGTAATATAATACAGACTTTTTTTTATTATAAGCTCTATACACTGATTTTATAATCATAATTTTTTAGTTATAAGGAGAAATTTATTCTTAATTAAAAAGAATATTATAATTAAAAAACTTTTTACAAAAAATATAACCGACTTCTAAACAAAAAAACCAAAATGTATAAAATAACTTTAATTTCGAAACTCGGTGTTTTTGGTTGCTTTTTTGTTGTTGTACACACCGACTTCCGAAATTAAAGTTATTTTATACTTTTTTGTTTAGAAGTCGGTTTTATTTTTTGTAAAAAGTTTTTTATTTTTCACTTTTTAGTGGTTCACTCCCAGCTAAAGATACCCATCACAGCATACGTGGTATAAATTGGTGTAAACAATAAACAAACTTTAACAAACATGCGATTTCAGCTACCCCGACAGATTTGCTATCATTTATTGAAATTAACAAAAAAACCGCTTGTTCGATTTCGATAAATTTTTCATTGGACCAGTTGGGAAGTATACCCTTTCCAACAAAAAAAGAATTTTTCAAATCGGTTGACAAGCGACAGAGTTATGCGCGAACAAACATTAAAAAAAAAATACAACCATCCGAATTGAGAACCTCCTCCTTTTTTAGAAGTCGGTTAAAAATATTGCGAGTTATCGCAAAGTTGATTCTGTGATTTTTATTCCTTAATAAATGACTGATATTTATTTCAAATTTGTTTTTTTTTGCCAATTAAAACCACCAGTCTTATATTATTTGGTGGGGAGCAATAGACCTAAAAAAAAGAATTAATAAATTATTCCCATTCGTCCCCTAAAAAATTTAGAGGGACCATCGGGAAAATAAATAACGAATTCCCGTTCGTCCCCCTCGGGGGACGAAGTCGAGGGGACGAACGGGAATACACCGAGCGTTGTCGCGGAGAAGAAATGGGGAAGAGCGATTGGCCAGTCTTACCTACTGTTTGCAATTCTTGGCAATAGACACCTGCCGTCACTGTTGTACCTTTCGGCAAGAAGCTGTGATGTACAAGTCCAGCACTGGTCCACCAGAAAGTCACTATTTTCCTATGGGTAATCTTTTTTTTAAGCGCACTGATAAGGGGCTGCACCCGGGTTCACCCACTGAGTAAATAAAATACAATGTTCCAACTAAACGTTTAATAAAAATAAAAAAAAATGTTCCCACAGACAATCCCCTGAAAAGTTCTGTTGCGAATTTTTTTACCAAGTTTTAAATCTGAAACAAAAAATTTGTCTATTAATCGTTGAAACGTTAGCGTTACTCATGTTTGTGTCAAGATTGTTTTTAACTATATTAAACTAAACTTGAAAACGCGCCGAGATAACCCGCGAAATTCAAATTTGTCAGTAAAGTTCTACATAGTGCGCAAGTCAAAAGTGGCTTCTTTACAAGCGAGCGAAATAACTATTTAAAAAAATGATAATCATCGTAAGATATACAATTTTGGAAGAAGCATGTGTGCGTACGCGCAGCGGAATGTTGTTGAATTTAAAGATTTTAATTATGCAGATATTTAGTGTATGACGTCGTATAATTGTGTATGGTAAAAAAAAATTTGTGCACGCAACCATTGTGGAGAAATTCACCAAAAACTGATTCCGCTGGGCGAACGTTGTCCTGGCGGAACTTTTTTTAATCCATAGACTTTAGAAGAAAAGAGATGTGTCCAAAAATTAGTGTGTATTTGTGTGTAATTGTGTATGTATGAATAAAACTAGTGCATGCATAAACTTCGGAGAAATTCAAGTTTCCGCTACGCGAACGTTTGGCCATTAGCTAGTTTTCATATAAAGCGCTTACATAGAGAGCTGTAGATTTTTACATACGTTGTTTTGAATTTGTTTATATTTGTTTAAAAAACAGATTTAGAAAAAATCGTAGGGCTTAAAAGATAAAAATATAAACGTAAAATACGCTTATTAGGTCTTAGTTCTTAAAGTATGCACTTTGGGGTCTAGATTTTCACGTTTATACAAACCTTGTAAGTGTCTGCAACATGTTGCCAAGTATCAATGATGTTCCGTTAGTAACTAAAGAGTTATAGGACAAATTTACCATGAATAGATCACTGTTTACAAAGCAGTCAAATATCACGACGTTCTAAATGGATTGCATGGTAAAATGTATGCCAATAATTAGTGTATTCATTCAACTATTCACATGCAAAATTTCATGTCATTAAATTCAGTAATTAAAGAAAAACAAATAATACTGACGAAACATCGAAAACCTACATAACCCGACCAAGTTCGGATGACTACAAAAAAGCGGCCGTGCAATATATTTAGGTAACATCCCAAAATGTACAGTATAATACCGGTATTGAATTGGTATAGGTGATAACACAACCAAGTCAATACCGGTATTATACTGTAAATTTTGGGATGTTACCTAAATATATTGCACGCCCGCTTTTTTGTAGTCATCCGAACTTGGTCGGGTTATGTAGGTTTTCGATGTTTCGTCAGTATTATTTGTTTTTCTTTAATTACTGAATTTAATGACATGAAATTTTGCATGTGAATAGTTGAATGAATACACTAATTATTGGCATACATTTTACCATGCAATCCATTTAGAACGTCGTGATATTTGACTGCTTTGTAAACAGTGATCTATTCATGGTAAATTTGTCCTATAACTCTTTAGTTACTAACGGAACATCATTGATACTTGGCAACATGTTGCAGACACTTACAAGGTTTATATAAACGTGAAAATCTAGACCCCAAAGTGCATACTTTAAGAACTAAGACCTAATAAGCGTATTTTACGTTTATATTTTTATCTTTTAAGCCCTACGATTTTTTCTAAATCTGTTTTTTAAACAAATATAAACAAATTCAAAACAACGTATGTAAAAATCTACAGCTCTCTATGTAAGCGCTTTATATGAAAACTAGCTAATGGCCAAACGTTCGCGTAGCGGAAACTTGAATTTCTCCGAAGTTTATGCATGCACTAGTTTTATTCATACATACACAATTACACACAAATACACACTAATTTTTGGACACATCTCTTTTCTTCTAAAGTCTATGGATTAAAAAAAGTTCCGCCAGGACAACGTTCGCCCAGCGGAATCAGTTTTTGGTGAATTTCTCCACAATGGTTGCGTGCACAATTTTTTTTTTACCATACACAATTATACGACGTCATACACTAAATATCTGCATAATTAAAATCTTTAAATTCAACAACATTCCGCTGCGCGTACGCACACAAGAAGCATCGTTTATTATTTGCTTTCTGATCGGTTGAAACAAAACATGCCATCTTTTTCCATCCATTAGCATAGTTTTTCAAACTTAATAGCATGTTAGAAATGACTTATAGTAGGGGAGCCCACGATGCTAAATGGGGATTTACTCGAGCGCCGTAGAGACCTATTGGGTTGCAAAGCTTAGATGATAAGAAGAAAAAAATGTTATATGATAATACCTTTTCATCGGTGGGGGAAGCGGCTATAGATTTTTAAATATGTAAAAAAAAACTGTTGCATGGACATCCTCGAGCGCGTCAGATATTGATAGCATCAACGCCCTACGTATTTTTAATAATGTACGTATGTTAATCTGACCGTTTGCATGATGAGGGTGGTTGTATGTAAGGGTTGAAAATGAAAAAAAAGAAAAAATAATCGAGCGCGTCAGATTTTCTAAGAGAGTGTTAAGTGCACTAAAAAAAAGCTCTCATTCACTAATCTGACGATTTCGATGGGACGCAAACCCGCGGCCATTTTCATAATGTGCAAAAAAAAATCGCCGTTTAGAAATACTCAAGCGCGTCAGATTAAGATATATATGGTTCATCTTTATGTTCTAAACGTACTATCACATATAATCTGACGATTATCTAGAGGGATTCGCCTGATCTGACAAAAAAATTTAGAAAAACTGTTCACCCTGAAGGCCATCCCTGCAACTTCTCGCTAATTCCATTGCTTAAAATTGTACTTATGACATTTTTGAGCTCAAAATATAATTTATGTGATATTTTGAGCTCGCTGAGTTCAAAGAAATAATATTTCTATGCATTTGAGCTCTCCCAGCTCGAAAGTCTGATAGAAGTTTCATAGAACACTATTTTTGGAATTTTCAAACCGCAATAACTTTTGAATGGATCAAGCACTTTTCACCCGTTGGCGGCATTCGACGCAGTTTTATCATCCTCATAAGTAATTTTCTAGTTTTAATTGATCGAACCAAAAATTTTGGAGTAAAGAAAAAACACTTTTTCTGGTTTCTTTCGTTCACGATATCTCTCGAACGAATCAACCGATTTGGACCAGCATGGTGGCGATCGACGTGGTTTTTCAAGCTCAAGAGCGGATTAGTTTTTGTAGTTGATCGATAAAGCCGTTTAAAAGTTATTCCAAAAAACCACTTAAAAAAAAACTTATTTTATTTGAGATTTTTCAATACTTCTTAAAATCTATCAGTCCAAATCGGTTCAAATTCACAAGAAATCTAATTTTGAGGGAACTCTTTAGAACGCCGTTTAGTAGATTCCGATCGGTTTATTTGTTCAAAAGTTATAAGCGAGTCACATAGTCACACACATACATACAGACATAGTGACACCATCGCGGGGGTAGTCAGGGAAGCTTCCTATGACCTTAAAACGTCGAGATCTGATGAAAACTAGATTTTTGCAAAACGGGGTGAAAACAATAACTTCCCGATTTTTGAAAATCTTCGATTTTCTTAGCGGGAAGTTATTTTTTTTTTAAATCATTGATCTTAATTAATTGAAAAGCTCAGGAAGAGAAAGAGTGAGAGAGGAATAGAAACGTGGAGAAGGAAATGTAGGCATCACGCAGCGGCACGCATTTAACTTTATCGACGAATTTTTGTTATTTCGGCTTGCGGAAATCGTCAGATTATATATTTTTCATTATTCTTGAATTATTTCCTTCAAAATAAAAAAAATTTAGCTACGCTCGAGAATGTCGAGATGACGTTTTTTTTTACAACTTTGCTGCCCTCCCCTTTCTTTACGTCACTCTCAAATTGTCAGATTAGTGGAATATACACTTTTAAGGATGTAATTAACTCACCCTACCTTAGTCTGACGCGCTCGAGAATTTCTGATGGTCAATTTTTTTTTACTAATCTGATCCTGTATCCTTCACGGGCGGCCTTATATATGGGCCTCATATTTGGTGGAGGTACTTAACCGGGTACAAGGTATCCACCTGTATATTAATCTGCCGCGCTTCAGAAAATCCCGAAATCCCCGCATGGACTCCCCTACTATTACGCATTGTTAGAGCTTCACTGTCGAATAGGCTTGTTTCCACTAAGAATAAATCGGATGGCTTTGAGTTTCTAATGATTAACCATGATAATAAGTAAACAAAAAAACAACTTTTCTATTAATATAACAAAGGATTAAAAATATTTTTGCAAAATAATATCGACAACATTAAACACCAATCAGAGAAGAGCACGGAAGCGTGACGTCACACCTCGCGAAACGCTATGTTGTTGCTATCATTTTCGTATAAAGTGAACAGGTTATTTCGAGAGCTTTCAGCAATTGTTTTTAAATTAATACAGTTCGTTTTGAAAAACGGATAAACTTGGGGTACTACTTTCCTTTGGCTCATTCAAACACTCTGCGTTTATTGACATCCTTCGTTTTTTCAACTATGGTAGTTCCTTATAGCTGCATTGAATTATTACATTTTATAAAACGAAAATAATATTTTCACTTCAGTAGCTCAAACATGATTGTAGGTTTTGCTGCCTGAATTAGTGAGCAAAATCGATTTTGCTCACTGAATAACTTTTAAATTATTTTATTTTCAGAAAGCCGCGAATATATCTCATTCAGCCTTGGGTTAATCATACCTACAATTCGAAACATTTACACTCTATCTCTTTCCCGCCATTAGAAAGAGAGAGAGACAAAGACCAGGCCTTTCAAAGTTCCGATTTTGAATTCGACCTCAGAGACAAACACGTTCGGAATTTCGTTACTAACTAAAGAATTTTTGGAAAAGATAATTATGTCTTTTAATGTAATGTATTGAATTTTTAACTTATTGTTGTATTTAAACGAAAATAAGTATTTACTGCAAATAAAACTGATATTTAACCTCTACATATTTATTTCTAGTTTCAGTTTGTTTCAGGTAATGTTACATAATATATTTTGAATAATAAAATATCATGGGTGCAATTTCCGAATACACCTCAATTTAAATAAAAGAGCTCCAGAATCAAACGTGGCTGGCGCGTGGCGTAGAGTTGAAAAGTTAAAAAATATTAAAATAATCGTAAAATATGAGTGAAACTAGCTACGAGAACAGTATTCTAACACCGGAAGAGTAAAAACAACAAGTTATTAATGCAGAATTAAGTATAAAGTACCTACTATTCCTGTTTATTATTTTAACTCGTAAAGTGTTCTCGCTGCTGAAGTGAAAAGTTATGTGCGTTACACTAGAGTATAGTTTTTTGCATCTCGTGCCTTGGAATCCCTCGCCACACTCAGGATTCAAAATCAGCACTCGCAGCAAAAACAAATAAATATTTAACTCAAATAAATCATAAAATCCTATTCAAGTTATAAAATTTTATAGGTTTTGTGTGGTATATTATGGTAGATTTTGCAAAATTCATTTCTTTTACTATACTTACATTTATAAATAGATACATCGAGTCGTGTATAATACTTAAATAATAATGAAATAAATTGTGGAATCAGTTGATAAAGTAAGAGAATCTTCCCACTTTGCCATTTTTAACCACTTTCTTCGTATTTGTTTATTGTTTGGAGCATATATGAATAATTTGCTTTGCGTTTTTACCGTTGTACTTTTACATTGGGGCACTATACAGTATTTATAATACGAGGAATTCATTATTTATTAACCCATTTGGACCCAAATACAAACGAGTAGCAAAATTCTGAAAAAAACTTTATTCACGTAATTATTGGGGGCTAGTAAGACATTTAATAAAGAAAAACAATAAAAAAAATCTTTCCTTATGCATAAAAAAACACCGTCCTCAAATGGGGCCAATGGGCTTATGCATGTATGTATTTCAAAACATCCTTATTCGATGCACAATGTTTTGATGCACTTTTCACAGTGCCAACGTGCTTTTATTTGACATTCATTGCATCGTAGCTGGCTTGGCAGTTTTTGGGTGAAGTGTCCATTACCATCTAAACTCATTCTTGGCTGAACTAGGTTTACGACGCTTTCCATCGGGTCTTTCAGTACCATTACTCCTCAAATAGAATCGGGCGATACTACGGCGAACCTGGAGATCTAGTCTAGGCTCTCTTCAGCGGTCAGGACATGCAGACGCCAAGCATTAGCTACAGCCAAATCCAACATATATATACAACATATAACAGAACCCACCATTTTTTTCCTCGTGTAACTGTTCTGTATAATGCAATTGACTGGCCAGGTTGACCAACTCCGCTCATGCCTTTGTTGTAAGTCTGGAAGACAAAAGAGATGTCCACAACTACCTTTCTAGGATAAACAAGGTCGTAGTTTGTACTCATAGTAAAGTCAAGTCAAGCCATCGCACGAACAAAATTTGATAAGCTTTATCGCAACTGTAGTCAAATTCTGATTGTTTCTTCTTTCTCATGTCCGTGACAGAAATTGATGGATATTCTGGAAAATCAACCTATGATATCACGTAGAAGAATGTTTTGCTGGTCATCATCTTCATCGCCTCTTCATCTGTGAGAATACTCGGGTCTGGAGTAATTACCACTATGACGTAACTAACGTCTGGATTATCCTCTTCATTCAAAATGTTTTCAAGAGATTCCTCGAGTCTATATAGTAATTTGCAACATCAAACGATCGCTTATTCATTGTTCACATCAAAACAAAACCTGCGAAAGCAAACAAAAATGATTAGCAATTAGTCCATTGGCCCCATTTGGGGACACCATACTAAAATGTCTATCCATAAAGTATAAACTTGGAAAATACTTGACGTAATTACATTTTTTACTAGAAAAAACTATGGCCAAGTGAAAACTACAAAAAAAATAAGATAAATTACATTGTAAAAATAAAAAAGGTGACTTACCTTTGGTCAAACATCTAGTTGTTCAATGAAGTGAATAAAATCACTTATGTTGTCCCCTAAATCCAATAAATTACAAAACTATCATTTTTTTTACAAAGCGGCACTCTTTGGCAGTACAAATTCGCCTGCTAACAAAAGATGGCTAAAATAAGTTTTAAAATTTGGGCACTTAAAGCAATGGCCCCAAATGGGTACAGCGGGTGTAAATGGGTTAAAAAACACAGCTGACTGTTATATACAAACATGACTGTTTCCCGAGGTGTGACGTCATTAAAGACGCCATGACAGTCTTGGCCTTTTTCGCGATCATTTTCAAATTCATTTTAAAAGTCTCAAAATACTAATGTAAAAGACCTATTTTTCTTAAAATAATATATTTTTGGGGTGAAATAGATGCTAAGCTATAGTTTTAAACTAATTTCCAAATTTTGTCAACTAGCCTATTGTCTCACGGTTAATACACACAAAAAACATCGGTACGTTTTATACGAACTCGTTCACGGACCGGGACGTGTTAGACGTTGTGACGGACTACGATCCGACCACGTTCCGGGAACAGCATTTTTTTTTCTTGTACTTTTTTCAGTTTGCCTACTGTTTCAATATTTGTAAATAAGTACCATGAGCTTATTTTGAAGTTTACCTCTGCTGGTAATACTTGGTTCTATAACTAGTATACTTGTTGCATCGTCCTCACATATATGAAGTATTTTTTGTATGCCAAATATTGTAAAACATTCATATGAACAGAGTAACTTTCTTGTCCGTTCTTCTCCATAAGAATCTACCTTTGCGAATGGACGCTAGTAGTCACTTAATTAAAAATATAAAAGTGCCGTTTAATGGCCTAATTGAAATAAACGTTTTGACTTCGGCTTTGAATGTGTGTGGATCATCTTGAATGTATTATATTCTATAGTAAGTAGTGGTGCGTAGAGCGGAGGCCTGTACCTTTTGATGCACGGTCCTTGTTCCTCGATGTGATCGGCCGGCTTGTACACGCACTTGGTCCCGGGGAAGCCGAGCAGCTCCGCCAGTGTGTTGATCTCCTGGTACGACGGCTTCGCGCGAAGCAGCTGTGCCAACAAAACTTAAGATTTGAAAATGAAAACAATATATCTAGTTTTAATTTCCGCGAATATTAGTGGGTCGCAGGTATGCACGTCCCTCCCGCCCGCTTTATTATGCACATGCAAGATTACAAGGCAAATGCAAGGATTTTAAGCACATGCAGGAAGGCAAAGCAAAACCCAACACCATTACCGACACGTGTTTCGCCTCTCCACGAGGCATCCTATGGGGACGTGTTGACTCGCTGACCGTTGAGTTGCGACTGAGAATTTAGTTTTTTTTTTTTTTTTTTGAATGGACTACTCGCAGTTCAGCACATTAAGGCTGGTTACTGCTCAACCGGGCAATCCTGTGGTTGCCTTAGATTCTAAGGCCCAAGGCACCCCCCTTTTATACACTGCCACCGTTGGTTATTTGTGTACAACTACCCACAAACATTCGCAGTAAAGGGGAAGAAACCAAGTTCGTCTGGTCATTCAACAGTGCAAAATTATTATTATTACTATGTTTCAAAATCTCTAATTGTTCTCGAAACACGTGACGGTAATGGTGTTGGGTTTTGCTTTGCCTTCCTGCATGTGCTTAAAATCCTTGCATTTGCCTTGTAATCTTGCATGTGCATAATAAAGCGGGCGGGAGGGAGGAGCATACCTGCGACCCACTAATATTCGCGGAAATTAAAACTAGATATATTGTTTTCATTTTCAAATTTAAAATAGATTTCCGCAAAGTAACGCCTGACTCAATCAATTTTAAAACTTAAGATTTCCACAAGTTGCTACTCATCATCACCATCCACTGCTGCAGTGCACGTCCACTGCTGGACATGGCCTCCCTACGAGTATCGTCACAACGACCGGTCCTGTGAGTCTCGCATCCATCGGCTACCATCCAGAAGTCTTCAGCAATTTGCGAAACGTTTTAATTATTTAGGTTTTTAACGTCTTATAATAATATAATGGAGAAAGTGAACTAAACGCTGATAGCATTACATCCTTACTAACGGCTGAACCCAATAACCGATCTATCACATACTGGAGATAGAAAAACAAATGAAACAACAGAAAAATTATTGGGTTCGGCCGTAATATTATAAACTAGCTGCTGCCCGCGACTTCGTCCCCGTGGAATCCCCGATTTTAAAACATTCTTTATCGCTGCTCCGCTCCTACTGGCTTAAGCGTGATGATATATAGCCTAAAGCCTTCCTCGATAAATGGTCTATTCAACCCAAAAAGAATTTTTCAATTCGAACCAGTAGTTCCTGAGATTAGCGCGATCAAACAAACAAACAAACTCTTCAGCTTTATAATATTAGTATAGATGTGAAAGCGTGGATGTTTGTTACGCTTTCACGCAAAAACTACTTGACGAATCATCATGAAACTTTGTACACATATTCTGGGAGGTACTAGAAGTAACATAGGATACTTTTTATCCCAGGATTATGTTCCCTGGGGATAATTTCCGACATTCATGCGGGCGAAGCAGCGGGCAGCAGCTAGTATTAAATATTTGATTCCCGGGTTGGGCAAAGCGATACTGTATTTTTCTATCTGGAATGTCTCAGTAGCACATTTGTGTTTCCATAAGACTAAGCTCATGACATAATTAATAACTAAAAATGCCCTCTGGTTTAACAAAAATGTAGATGGTTTTTTCTGTAAAAAAAGGACGCCCGGCTTTATTTAATGGACTATCGCAATCAGCACCACCTATTTTTTAGCAATTATTGCTCGATCTGGAGCAGTTACATCCGATTTTTTTTTCGGCTATACATGTATTGTCTAAATATATTCCATAAGCTGCCGCCCGCGTGGTCGTTGAAAATTATCCCAAGGGAATATACTCGCAGGATTAAAAGTATCCTATGTGTTATTCCAGACTACAATCTACCTCTGAGGCCATATTTCATCAAAATCCGTTCAGCAGTTTTCCGTGATTGAGTAACTAACAACATCCACATTCACACATTCATATATACATATACAGCGTTTATATTATATATAATTAAAAAACCACTGATTGACTGACTGATTGACATAATTGTTCTCCCACTTGCCGTGCTAGGAGGGGAAAACTTTTTATGGGGTTGTATAGAAGGTGTCGGGGTGAGTATGGGAAAAATCTGAAACTACCCCTTTTCAACCCCCTTCTTTCAACCCCATTGCTTATCTCAGAAACCTGACGTCGAAGAGAAAAATGGTTTTCGGGGTTGTATAGAGGGTGTTTGGATGAGTAGAAAACGAAAAAAAAAACTACCCCTTTTCAACCCCCTTTTTACAACCCCTTTGCGTATCTCAGAAATCTGACATTTTAGAGAAAAATGGTTTTCGGGGTTGTATAGAGGGTGTTTGGATGAGTATATGGCCAATAAAAAATTCAACCCTATTCAACCCTTTTCAACCCCCTACTTTCAACCCCTTTGCGTATCTCAGAAACTTGACATTGTAGAGAAAAATGGTCTTCGGGGTTGTATAGAGGGTGTCTGGATGAGTATATGGCCAATAAAAATTCGACCCTATTCAACCCTTTTCAACCCCTACTTTCAACCCCTTTGCGTATCTCAGAAACCTAACATAGAAGGGAAAAATGGTCTTCGGGGTTGTATAGAGGGTATCTGGATGAATATATGGCCAATAAAAAAATCAACCCTATTCAACCCTTTTCAACCCCCTTGTTTCAACCCCTTGGCATATCTCAGAAACCTGACATTGTAGAGAAAAATGGTTTTCGGGGTTGTATAGAGGGTGTTTGGATGAGAAAAAATACTAAAAAGACACCGCGGGTTGCTTGCAACTCGCGCCCCCAAGCGAAATACTAGTATACATATACAGCGTTTATATTATTAGTAAGAATTGCGTTCTGTATCTTGTCTTATTCTCAACCAAATTACTCGTATAGAAATGTAGATAGTTTCTAACGAGTTTGTCCATACAGTCATTACAAAACATTTCACCAAATCGACGTTTGCTGCAGTAAATTGTTTAATATTTTGCAACAGAATTTTTCAATTATTTATTTATTTAAACTTTATGTTCAAAGGTGGTACATGACCGAACTTAATGCAACAAGGCATTCTACAACACTGTGGTAGGTGTATAACAAATAAATAAAATACAAAATATATTTTTAGGAAAGAAATCACAAATAATATAAATATTAATACTAATTAAATACATATCTGCTAAAATAATAAACGAATAAATATGATGTTTTATAATAATTTTGCTGTATAAGAGAACTTATAATAATTATAACGAAGACCAAACTAAGAATGTCAGGCTAATAAGTAGTGTTTACGGATTTTAAGCTTAAAGGAAAATTTAGACTCTGCCTTCTTGATGTCAAGGTGTAGCATATTCCAGAGTTTAATGGTAAAAATTATCACTGTCTGTGTAAACCAGTGAACGCAAATAAAATATGGAAGCATTCCTAACTCAAAAAAATGACCCAAAGCACATTGCGCCGCGGTAGGCGGGGCTTACCGATTGCGCCACTCACGTGTTTAGTTACACGGCCTATTCGTTACATGGTAATTTAAACCCAAATACTTGGGAAATAAGATCAATTTTTAACTGTGCATCGTATTAGCAATAATGTTGTTGGTGTGGTTCGGCGAATCAGCGACGAGGTTACGATGTGTGAGTTTGTTTGGATTTTTGGGTCACGATTTGCGCTTAGATCCCTTGAAGTAATGCTTCCATGTTTTATTTGCGTTCACTGAGGCCTTCTCTACCAATAAACTTTTGGATTAAAAATACTATACACTAGCTTCTGTCCGCGACTTCGTCCGCGTGGAATAGTTACTTTAACCCCGATTTTGAAACTCTCAGCCCAATCGGTTTAAAATTGACAAAGTTTAATACAAACTTTCATCCCTTTCGACCAAATTTGATTACCATATAAACGGTTCTAGTGAGTTAATCTTAAAAGATAGACATATACTGTCGCGGACATTTTTTTAGATCATTTTAAGAGGAATAATTCTTTCGTACATATTTTTTTGGTATCTTGAACCGTTTTCGCAGCGCACGCAACGGAAGTCCTCAAAGATGAATAATTTTCCCCGTTTTTTCCACATTTTCCATTTTTTCTTCGCTCCTATTACTCGCAGCGTGATGTTATATAGCCTAAAGCCTTCCTCGATAAATGGTCTATTCAACCCAAAAATAATTTTTCAATTCGAACCAGTAGTTCCTGAGATTCAGCTTTATAATATTAGTATAGATTACTTTAGGTTAAACTTATGTTGTTGTTGTCGCTCACCTCGTCGCAGACTGCCTTACGGTCCTCGATGGCGGGCAGGTTCCAGAAGACGAAGCCGACCACGATCTCGTCGCGCAGGTAGAACAGCATCCCCCGCTTGTAGCGGTTGAAGTACTCCGTTCCCTTGGGGCTGCGACACCACACACAAGCTAGTCAAACCCTTGTTCCAACACGAAAAAGGTGGAGAGGAAGAGTTCATTTGCGTAGTATATGACGCATACCATAAATCCAAGCCAAGCTAGCTGTAGTATACAGGGTTATAGGGAACGTGCACGGCGTACACTATGCCATCTAGTGTTGCAAATCTGAAACTTTTACGTTGTAAATATTTGACCTGTGCTGCCACCTATACTTCCTGCATCCTCCGTTTAGAGGAACGTGCACGAAGTAGACTGTGCCATCTAGCGTTGCAAATTTGAAACTTATAAGTAACTTATAAGTAAGTAAAATACACTTGACATTGACAGGTCTGTGCTGCCACCTATAGTTTCTGCACGTTCCCGATTTGATTAACACCAACAACCTCTTAAGAGGTCATTGTGCTCAACATTATGAACAACTTTTCAGTAAAAAAAAAGTCAGCTGTTCAACTGTTAACATTTTGATGAGTTATAAGAAAATAAATTGCACCTATGTATATTTTTTTGCATAGGTTTTTGGTGTTTTTCAAATAACCCTGTATACTAACTAGTTTATACCACACATTTTGTTACTGAGAAAAATATTGAGGGTTTGAGGGCTCTAGAATCTTAGTCCATTAATAAATCGCCCATTTGCCAGAAGGTAAAATATACATATCTCAATATTGATTATTTTACAATACTTCTATACTAATATTATAAAGAGGAAAGATTTGTATGTAACGTATAAACTTTATAACTCCTGGACTGATTTAAAAAATTCTTTCACCCTGAATAAGATAGGCTATATTTTATTCCCACGGGAACGGGAATTACGCGGGTGAAACCGCGGGGCGCTGCTAGTATATTATAAAGAGGTAACGTTTGTGAGGTTGTGAGTTTGTGACGTTGTAAGTGGGTAATCTCTGGTCTAATGAACCGATTTTCAAAATTATTTCACCAATAGAAAGCTACGCTATTGTGGAGTGTCATATGCTATATTATCTCCCCGTATTGCCACGGGAACGGGAACAACGCGGGTGATAATAGATGGATTGAATTTTTAATTTCTCTATGAATATCACCTCTCTCTTTTTCACTATTGAGCTTAGAGAAATAACGTACATATTAACAACAGTAAACAGAGCGCAAATTTTTCAACGCAACTGTATGTTACTGACTAAAAAATCATCAATATTGAGATATATATGTCGACCCGGTGGCAAAGTAACGATTTGTTAATGGACCTAAAATCAAAATTCATAGATAGATATGTCAACGTTGTAGCAAATAAACGATAAGTTGAAAGCGGCTTATGGAGAACGAGGTGTCAGCACGAAAATATCAATATCAAGTATTCAAAGAGTATAATAATAATATGAGAGCAAGTATTTCAATCAAAAATCAATCAACAGCCTGTTGCAGTCCACTGCTGGACATAGGCCACTCCAATTGCACGCCACTTAGGTCTATTTTCGGCTTCTCGCATCCAGTTACTGCCAGCCGTCCAAGTATTTATTCGTTTCGAATCCGCTACACAACAATTGACATAGTCTTTTTTTTTTGGATGGGAAATCATCAAATGACTTCTCCCGCTCTGGGCGGAGCGGATGGGAGTGTCACACTCTTACTGACTAAAACCCACCCGTGTTCCTGCTTGTGCCCTTTGCCTTCCAGGGCCGCGGTGACTCTTTCGAACAAATTCCGCAACCCTAGCAGGAATTGACATAGTCTACGCCGTACGGCTTACACGTTCCCTAAAACTTACCTCTTTTGATAACAAGTCCTTTTGCCCTTTTCTTTCGTGATTAGTCTATCGGCGTCCTGCTCTGATTCACTGTCTTCGCACTCCTTGAACAGAGCCACAATGGGCAAGCAAGCTCCTACTTCACCGATCACCTGAGGCCACATAAAAAAGATTAACATTTGAATGTGCATTTTACAATTAAAAAAAAACTTTTTACAAAAACTAAAACCGACTTCTAAAACCCAAAAAGTATAAAATAACTTTAATTTCGGAACTCGGTGTTTTTGGTCGCTTTTTTGTCGTTACACACACCGACTTCCGAAATTTATTTTATACTTTTTGTTTTTTAGAAGTCGGTTTTATTTTTTGTAAAAAGTTTTTTATTTTTCACTTTTTAGTGGTGCACTCCCAGCTAAACATACCCATCACAGCGTACGTGGTATTATTTGGTGTAAACCCCCGACAGATTTGCTATCATTTATTGAAATTAACAAAAAAACCGCTTGTTCGATTTCGATAAAATTTTCATGGGACCATTTGGAAAGTATACCCTTTCCAACAAAAAGAGAATTAAAATTGATTGAGTCAGGCGTTACTTTGCGGAAATCCATTTTAACTTTGAAAATGAAAACAAAATATCTAGTTTTAATTTAGCCGCCTTCCGCAGCTATATTCATAGATTATTTGCCCTCCCCCTTTCAGCAGAAAATTATGTAAAAGAACTTAATATCATTTACCAGATCGCAATTTCTAACGGTTACTCAAAGTCAATGGTAGACAGTTTAATTAGTAAAAAGCAGAAAGAAAGGGTTCGTTCACTATTATATGCATGTCCGCGTACTAATATTAATAGATATGTGACCAGTCTGACCTATATGGGCCCCATTTCAGATAGAATTAGTAATTTACTTAGAAAAAACAACGTTTATGTAGCGTTCAGAACGGACCAGAATATACGCCGTATTTGTAACGGAAAAGATATTTTAGAAAACGGTAAAAAGTCTGGGGTGTATAGGCTGGTCTGTGATGAATGCAACGGGGTGTATGTGGGTCAGACGGGCCGAAACTTTGACATAAGGTATGGGGAACATGTTGCCGCGTATAGAAATGGCCATTCGGACAAATCGAATTTCGCGAAACATCTAATTGATACCGACCATTCTTTGCGCGACAACAATAGTTTTAATATACTACATATTTGTGATAAGGGTTTCCGGCTGTGTGTTTTGGAACAATTAGAGATTTTTAAACATAGTAATAATAATAATTTTGCACTGTTGAATGACCAGACGAATTTGGTTTCTTCCCCTTTACTGCGAATGTTTGTGGGTAGTTGTACACAAATAACCAACGGTGGCAGTGTATAAAAGGGGGGTGCCTTGTACTAAATGCTCAGTCGCAACTCAACGGTCAGCGAGTCAACACGTCCCCTGAGGATGCCTCGTGGAGAGGCGAAACACGTGTCGGTAACGGTGTTGGGTTTTGCATTGCCTTCCTGCATGTGCTTAAAATCCTTGCATTTGCCTAGTAATCTTGCATGTGCATAATATAGCGGGCGGGAGGGAGGTGCATACCTGCAACCCACTAATATTCGCGGAAATTAAAACTAGATATTTTGTTTTCATTTTCAAAGTTAAAAAGAGAATTTTTCAAATCGGTTGGCAAGCGACGGAGTTATGCGCGAACAAACATTAAAAATAAAATACAAACTTCAGAATTGAGAACCTCCTCCTTTTTAGAAGTCGGTTAAAGTTAATAGTCTTCATTTTAGTTGAATGAAATGTCAACACCGTCACTGTTACCGTCCGTGGTTTGCGGAACTAAAACATCTAAGGCAATCTCCTCTTCACACATACAAAAAACACTAAAGAGAGATAATAAATTTATTTGGCACACACAGATACACACAATGTAAATACAAATTAAAGGACGGTTACATTGTGTGACCCGCGGCTGCGCCAAATAGGTCCAATTCAGCAAAATGCCAGACAACTAGGAGCTGCCTGACGCTGGTTTTCAACTAAACCTAACGTTGAAGTGTACGGATGTAAATCAGCTATGTTTGATGTTAAATATACAGATAAATAGATACATACATATATGTAGATTTGTAGTGAGCGATAAATTATAAATTAGGTGTCTTGTGGTATATACAGAGTTGATATGACAGAGGGGCGTTAAATTACACTACGTATACTATACGTGTTTAGTATTAATTCGATACGGTATAAAAATAAAAAGCATCAAAAATGAGTTTTTTTTTTGAACAAACTAAATAGCTTACAAATCAGAGTAAAACGCAACCACCCTGTGTAAATAAATTTAACTGACCTTAGATACTTAGGTGACAAAGCGGCACCGTCGTTTGGTTGTACTTGTGACTTGTGTCACAGCGGCAACAACGCATTGTAGGTTTTACTCAGATTTCTCGTTTTAAGGGGCATAACCTATGCGTATAGACAGCGCCGGCCCGAAGTAAATTTTAGAATGGAGCGAGATCCAATTATGGCGCCTCTCCCGTTTGCTCCCAATAATATATACCTTACCTATACCAATTTTGAGTGTAAAGTAAGTGGTGAAGCGTCAATGCCTTTTTCAATATAAAAAAAATAAAATAATAATATTTTAGGATTTGTCATATAATACGCATAATATGTTAGTATCTCAAATTAAATATTTTAGTTTCTCAATTGATGAATCCTCGCACCAATCTTTGTTGCCGCAGCGCCCATGTATCTAAACTTTCTTGAGTTTTCTCGCCATGCGGCCGATAGAGGGCATTAGCGGGCAGACTTCTTCGTGTGACCGTGCGCAACACTGTGTGTGCGGTTCGCTCCGCCTTTTGAAAATTCCTTTTTTGGTGAAACCTTGATGATACTCGTAAAATAATTGGACCTGCATCTGTGCTTCATTGAGAACTTATAGTGCAGTGTTGATTTTTGGAGTTTTAACCATTCCACCGGTGGATTCAACAAGATTTTGCTCGCCGGCCGGCAGCCTATACCTACAAGACCATCAAGCGCGCATGAACGTGGTATCTTCACATTACCCTGGGTCTGAGTGGGATCTCTGGATTGCCAAGGTACGTGGGCATGTTTTGCTGCTAATAAGTCTTTTGGTATTGGTTTCTCGCGGATTCATCAAAGGGGAAATTAATTTATTTTGAGGTCCGCCATTACACTTTTTAACATAGGTTCGTAATTCAAATTCTCTCACAACCTACACAAAGGTGCAGGCTATTTACACGCCTCGCCAGTAAGTATGGAACGTAAACGTTTTTTACCATTTAGGCGCCCCCTAGGATTTGGCGCTTGGAGCGACTGCTCCGTTCGCCGTATGGGCGGGCCGGCCCTGCGTATAGACATAATCAGCTGTTAGGAATATACCTCGTGTGCCAACGGGGCAAAAACTTAAAAAATCATTTGCGATTAGGAAAGCCCCCCCGTCGTATAAACTTTGTAGGTAAGTAATTTCTATAAAATCAAATGAATTTTATAGAAATAAATGAAAACCACTCTAAAAAAGCACTAGACACACATTACCTCCACCTGGAGCGACTCGCCCAGCCGCAGCCAGTAGTGGGGCTCCATGTTGCAGGGCAGCCAGAAGCCCGTCATGTTGGCGCCGGCCACGAAGCCCTGCTCCTCCGCGTTGATGTAGTGCTCCACGCGCAGCCGCGTGTCGCGCCACTGCGAGTAGTAGCTGGCTGCGTCGCCCGCCTTACACAAATCATATTTATTGTAGGACACTAAAAAGTTCGCAAGCTTGATCAGCTGCTCGATTCCGTTGCAGAAACTATACGTGGCAGCATAGACGCGTCAATATCAAGTATATTTTACTTATAAGTTTCAAATTTGCAACGCTAAGGGAAGGTTCATATCCGACGGAACATGCGTCGCGTATTATCGGTCGCGTAACGCCAGAACAGACAAATGTATAGAAAAACACTCGAGCGTTCACACTCAACCGATGATACGTTAGTGCGTCGAGTGTGAACGGTCAAGTGTTTTTCTATACATTTGTCTGTTCTTTCGTTACGCGACCGATAATACGCGACGCATGTTGCGTCAGATATGAACCTTCCCTTAATAGCACAGTCTACTTCGTGCACGTCCGATAAATAAACTCACCGTGGAAAGAGATTTTTTTAATGTGACGTCACATAATTTATGACCCCTCCCACCCCCTTGTCACACATTGTCACACTTCGTCAACCCCCTCCCTCCCCCTTGACGTGTGACGTAATTTATGTATGGCCCCTTATCGCGCGATGTCTAGTGGGCATAATGCCCACCGCGTTCCAGAGCCGGGTTGACTCGTTTGAACAAATTCCGCAACCGCGCGCTACTTACAACGTAGAGGTGCGTCCTAGCTTCCAGTTCGGTGTTGACGAGGTACCCGCCGTTCACGTAGTCTTTCTCTAAAGTTGAGTCTTCAGCGATCTCGACTCTAGGTTCCGCTCCGATCGCGAAAAACGCCTGGAAAACGTGACCCCATCATGAGAAAATAAAGAATATCAGATACACGACGACACGGACGTAACTATATCCCACACATAAACGATGATACAATTAGTTTTCGTCCGTGCTTCCCGCAACCCAGAAGTAAGTACTAGTAATTATATATTTTAGAGCACAGATTAACCGATTCTAGTTTTAATTTGTTTTTTTTTTTATAGGATTTCATTTTTTTGTATTCTGATTTTAATTTGAATTAATTTTAGGTATAACATAGTGCTTGTAACATAGTTCTTACTTTTATGGAGCACGCAGTTCATAGAAAAAATCATTTTTATGATTGTCAAGTACAGTTGTAAGTTGGTCGAAATAAATTAATAAAATAAATCAATGATAAATGATTTTATTTTTGTAAGTAGGTTGTAAAAAACACTTTTACACGTCAATCTTTTTTTTTGGCCGTTATAAAACTAGATGAGGCTGGTGTTTCCTAGCTGACTACCCTGAGAAGAAACACCGAAACAAACTCAGAGGTCAATCCGTGGTATTCGTTCAATATTTATTCGAAATTTTTATTTTCGTTGTATGCTAAGGGGAAGGGGGGAGTGTCCGGACTTCCCCCTTATATACGCCCATGTCTCCGGAAATAAATTATCGACTCGTCACAAATCAAACGCCATTCAAGTAATGCAGTTGGTTTTTAAAAACTTATCCAACCAACCACAGTACCTAGCGCGCATCTGTCGTCTGTCACAATTATTTTGTGATAATTTCCGCACCAGCCCATAACAAAGCAATGCAGTCAAATATTGGTTGTACATTTTTTTTTATTTTTATTTATGTCTGTTCAGATACAACTCTATATCCTGTAGACTCACTTTAAAAGAGAAACAGATGGAATGGCCTTTGCCCAGCCGTGGTATAGTTCAGGCTAACTAAATAAAAAAAAGAATTATAATTAAATCGTAATAGAATAATTACACAATGCCGAAAAATGAGTTTGGTTAGCGTTGAAATAAAAAAAAATATCATGGGCTACAAAAGATACTTTGTATCTCTAAGAAAAAATAAAATAAGATTTACATAATCTGTG
This sequence comes from Hecatera dysodea, assembly GCA_905332915.2. NCBI lineage: Eukaryota > Metazoa > Arthropoda > Insecta > Lepidoptera > Noctuidae > Hecatera > Hecatera dysodea. The sequence continues at coordinate 1,237,483 of HG995290.1, read as the reverse complement.
ACGAGGGACTTTCCATTTGATAAAGTCATTTCCAGTCGTCCATCTTTTGTTTCAAACACGTCATACACTTGAGCTGCAAACGTAAATTATATTACAATTAAATTGAAATGATATCATCGTAAATTATAATACTACAGTCTAATTACGTTAGGGTCTGGCAAAAATCCACAGATGAAATGGGTACATGACTAACGGCCGAACCCAATAACCGGTCTATTACATACTGGAGATAGATCGGTTATTGGGTTCGGCCGTAAATGATACGCCACGCGATCCGCCACGTGATCGAGGCGGAAGAATATTTGGCAGGAAGGTGTGTGAAGAGATGTAGTGCGGGGTTCCACAGGGTTCAGTCCTTGGACCTCTCCTGTGGGACATCAGGTACGAGTATCACAGCCCTACAGGGTCTTGAGAAGCGAGTTCTCGTGCGCCAATAATGCTGTTTATGGACCTGAACTTTCGATAAATATGTTATCACGTAACCGCACGTACCTTTAGGTATCTGCGTGATTTGAGCGCACTTGATCTGCTCGGCGGCCCACTCCCCGAGGTACTCGGGCAGGATCCCGGAGAGCACCCCCTTGTCTTTGTACACGTGCACGATCTCTACGGGGGGCTCGTCCTCTTTCCTTTCCACGACCGTATCTGGAACCGTATAAGGTAGACGTTAGAGTGCTCCCCATAGCTTATACACCTGTAATTTGGAAGGATTTCATGAATGCCACCAAACCTGAAATCAGTGGCGTGCAGTGGTTCGACTCGGATAGGCCAGAAAATAAAACACCACATTATTCAGGGTTGAAATTTGTTTTTTTTTTAATAGGCAATTTAAAAAAAAACTCATTTCATTAAAAATTAACCCTGAATAATGTGGTTATTTTTTAAAATTTATTTGGATTTTTTCTCTGGCCTACCCTAACTTGAACCACTGCACGCGCCTGGCTGCAATCAAGGTTTCCTCCAGAGCACCAGGTGGCAGCACTGAGACGTCAAGTCAAGGCACCTGTCATAACGCTATTAGTATTCTGAACTTTGTAAAATTTGTTTTTTTTTTGTTTTTGAAAAATCGTTGCCCCACATTAGGATTTACTCCTGTATCGTGGGTGCGTTCACAAACATGTAAACTCACACACCCAGACCCGGGACAACTATCTATAGGTCACACAAACATTAATTCCGTGCGGGGATCGAAACCGCGACACGTAGCGCAGCTGAACGCTCAACCACTGCGCCAACCGTATCGTTGAATTGACATTGTCTATGTGGCGCCAAATGGTGAAATTTTCCTGAAAATCCTCATAAATGTAGCCCAACTGGGCCTAAATAGTTTAAAGAGCCCACCGACTCGAAAGTAATGGTGAACACGCCGAGATAATTATATTTTTTAGTATAATTTGCATGTTCAGTTTTATCTGTTTATTCTATTATATTTTTTAGTTGTATTTGGAGGGCATATTATTATATTGATACGTTTTCTTTTATATGGTTTCAAATGAACCGCCACTTGTCCTTTGAAAGGTTCATTAGAAAACCAGCGTTAGACAGCATCAGTCTGTGAAGAGGATATAATCACATTCTTTTTCTTTGTATCAACGTTTATTGTAGCAAGAGGTTTGAGATGCGTACATTCTTTAATTGCAGTGTATGTCTGACTGAATGAATTTATGTAACTTATTTTTTATGTACCTTATTAAATTAAATGCAGCCGTGAGACACACTAGTATTTGTCATACCTATAATATGTTTTTTGTTATTTCCATGTACCGTGCGGGTTTCATGTATGTGCTAAATAAATATTACCTATTCTTTGTTTATTTTATAATTAACTAAACCTCATTCACGATAAGATTATACATTGAAATAGATCTTTTTTACAGTCCGTTCAACCGATTTTGACTTCTATTGCGTTGGCGGCATGACACATGGTAACTGCAGTAAACAGTTGGTATTACAATCAGGTTTTTGCTTTTAATGCCATTCTTATGCCTACGGAATAGAATTAAAAATCGTCTGAACGGACTGTAAACAATTTTGTTCCAATGTCTAATCTTATTGTGAATGGAGTATAGTTGCGTGTGCACAGGACCGGCAATGTGGTGACGCTTAGGGAAGGCCCAAGCGGGCCCACATGTGGCCAGAGAGCGACTCACTCATCTTGCCCAGGTACCAGGCCAGCTCGCAGCCCAGCGGCCCCGCGCCTACCACGGTCACGTGTTTCGCCTCTTTAACCTTCCTGAAACATATTGAAATCAACTTCAATCGTGTTATGTTATACTGTTAAATTCCGATACTAAATCTCTACTATATTATACATATACACCTTCTACTTGAATCACTATCTATTAATAAAACCCACATCAAAATCCGTTGCGTAGTTTTAAAGATCTAAGCATACATAGGGACAGACAGACAGCGGATTCTGCAAGTATAAAATACTAGCTTACTGGTGTCAAACAGTGGGCGTATCATGACGTCTTTAAACGTGAGTCTTCCGAGCGAGAAAAAGGGATGGAGCTATATAGGGTGTATAACTCTATCCCTCGTTCTCGCTCGGAAGACTCACTTTTTAACACCTCATGGTACGCCCGCAGGAGTATTTTTATTCATAATCATAATCAGCCGTTTTTTAACGTTCCCACACCTGGGACACAGGCCTCCTCTCTAGGAGAGGGAATGGGCCGTAATCCACCACGCGGGCCCAGTGCGGGTTGGTGAATGTCACATGTCTTCGAATTTTTGGTTCTAGGACATGCTGGTTTCCTCACGATGTTTTCCTTCACCGGTTTGAGAGCAGTGGTGAAAAAATGAATTACACAAAGTAATGCGCCTGGCTGGGTTTGAACCCGCGACCTACGATTCGTAAGTCGGGGCCGTTACCACTCGGCCACCACTGCTCTCGTATTTTTATTACCAGTTAAAAATAGCTTTCCTCAGGATACGGGTCAAGGTTTCTTTGGTCTCCCTTCTATTACTTCTTTATCAGCCAGCCACAGATACACAAAGCGATAAAAACGACTTTCATACCTAAAAGCAATTTCAAAGTCCCTTATCGTTCGCAATCTGCATATCTTGTCCCGCACCGCCTTTGGTGCAGCCTTTATGATATCTAAGTTCTTTGGTTTTACACCTGTAGATAAAATAAAATAATGTTAATTAAGTCAAATATGGCCGACAGACAATTTAAACTGCCATATTATACTGAGAAGTAATTAAATCTTTAGCAATTATAAAATTTGGTGAACCACAAAAACTGTATTTAAATAATTTGGTCGGCATACAAAGATAATGTTTGCACTTAAAAAAAATCAGGCAGTAATCTTTGTTCTGCAAATAATTTTGATAATAAAATTAAATCATAAATAGGCAGCTTACAATAACATGAGTTTGCATAATAAACATTCAGTCCACAAAATAACTACTTGATCAGCAAGATTTCATGATTGATCAACGGAGAAAACATACGTCTATAAGCAAGGAATTTTTAATTTGATAGGTATGCATTTTGTTGTCTTGCATCTTACCAGGCGCGAGGAGACACCGTTCGTAGTAGATGGGCCGCTCGCCACACATGGTCTTCACCCAGACCACGTGGTCGTCAGGATCGATCCTCAGGACACACCAGCCCGACGCCAGCGACACCGCCGGACCCCTTTTCTTTCGATAAAACTTTATGGGGTCCATAAAGTCTATACATTCTGCGTTAAGCATCCTGAAATTGTAAAAAAGTATATTATTGTTTTGATGCTTCACATAATTAGGTCATTCACTTCTTCACGCTGAGTTTTTTTTTATTAATTAGGTAAAGGTCGCAAGCAACCTTATTTCTCCTAGATGGAAAATACAAAAAATAGATAAAAAAGACATATTTTGCGTAAATATGTAGAGCGAAGGTATTTTTCGGGACACGTTCGGTGCTATTGTTCTGCAGCCAATTGGTAAGCTTAGTTATCAATTTTCTTCAGCTGAGAGGATATATATCAAGAAGACGATGGACTTTATTATTTTAACCTAACAACACTGAGGACGCCGATATGGCGGCCGCGAATGAAGTACGATATCCAGTAGAATTGCAGACTGGATGACCTTTTCGTTTCTTAAAAATTTTGTCGTCAAAAGAAAGCACAGAATAACGGCGTAGAACAGCACGCAGAATGAACAGTTGGCGCACCGTTAGGACCTTTGACGCGGAGTAGAGCAAGTAAACTTCAACAGCAAATAAACTACTTACGTTTTTCTTCTCGATTCTTCTACGTAATGGAGTTTCTTGACGTCAGGCGGGTCTTTGTTCCACCACATGTGTTTACTGAGGGGCGGCCTTCTGTACGGAATGAAGTCTTCTTTTGTAATGAAGAATACCTGAGATGTAACGAGCAATGAAAAGTCTTATAAAATGATGATGATGCTCCATCTTCTATCCACAAGGAAAACAAACACAAACTACGGCAACAAAATTAAACGCAACGCCATCTATACGACCGGCAGCGAACTAACTGAACAAAATCCTGCATCGCGGTATCAGAGTTTACCGTGCGGTTTGAACATGTACAACAGTGCGAATATCAACTATCGGGCATTTGCCCACCGGACACAACCAGGGTCGGAGGATGCCCCCTCTTCAGTGGATTTTGCGGGACCACCAACGATACCGTGGAAGTGGCAATGTTTTGGGCCGCTCAAATCTGAGATACTGTCGTTCCAGCGACACGTAGAAGTAAAGCTGCAACGGCCGAGGCACATTGATGCAGAATTGGAGGGTCAATCTAAAACTAATACACAGTATGAAGTATCTTAACTAGGTGAGCTGATTCAGAGATTATTTTAGTCTATTGAATTTAAGTGTTTCCCCCAGTTTCATTTTAGGCTGAGACACTTGATGATACAGTTGCTTTACTCCAATCTCCACGATGATCCCCCAAACACACATTTTAAAAAAGCGGTAATTTAATGAGAAGGTATTTTTCTCGGTAGAAGAGTGTGCATACGTTTATACTATCAAAAGATTTTCCCGAAATTGTTTTTCATAAAATCTAATTCATCGTTCGGTCAGTGGCCGACAAAGACAGAGAGCAGTTGAGAAAATACTTCGTTCAGGAGGCTACGTTCGAGTATCCAGTATCCGACTAAACAAGTATCCGTTTCATCAGTATCCAAACTAGTATCATAAATGTGAAACTACTCTAGTCTCATTTTTATTTTGTTTAGGCGAGAAAACGTATACACGCTTAAACCGTTGAAACAATTTAAATTAATTTTGGCACAGCGATTGGGGGATAAAAGTAGTTTCTCCAATTGGAATAATTTTCAACTTTTACACGGTCGAAGTCACTGGCAGGGCTAGTCTAAACTAATATTATAAAGAGAAAAGATTTGTATGTTTGTAACGAATAAACTCAAAAACAACTGGACCGATTTCAAACATTCTTTCAGCATTAGAATGCTACATTATCCCCGAGTAAGATAGGCTATATTAAAATAAATAAATGCCCACGCGTGCGAAGCTGGGACGGGCCGCTAGTCTAAATATATATAGGTAACTCAAAAGGGACTGACTGACTGACATAGTGATCTATCAACGCACAGCTCAAACCACTGAACGGATCGGGCTGAAATTTGGCATGCAGGTAGATATTATGACGTAGGCATACGCTAAGAAAGGATTTTTGAAAATTCGTCCCCTAGGGGGTGAAAAAGGGGTTAACATTTTTCGTCCCCTAGGGGGTGAAAAAGGGGTTAACATTTTGTATGGAACTCCACGCGAACGAAGTCAGAACTAGCATAAGCTAGTTAACATATAAGAGGTCATATTTCTATATATACCTTCGCAAATTTGTCGTGCTGCATGATAGCCCGGTATGCAGCCCAGCCGGCTGCTCCGGTGCCTATGATGAGGTACTGAACACAATCAGGTAGATCCCGCTCGGAATACGGCCGTTTCACCTTGTTTCGTGGTCGCCCTGAACAACAAATCAATAAAACCTTTTTTTTTACATTTTTTGTCAGTAATATAATAAAAGGGATGAAAATGTTTCACTTACAAATATCTTTTTCGCTAGTTCTTCGCTTCATTTCTCTCCACAAATACAATTTATACATCTGAAAGAAAATGAAAATTAGAGATGCAACAGATAATAATTTCGACAAGTACCGGATACCCGGGCTAGGTTTGGCCGGATAGGTGGATATCCGGCCGCCAGATATTCGGTATAGATAGAAACAACTGTTAATATAAAAGATTAAAACTTGTGATTCGTAAACTAAAGCAGATTGACTTAGGTACATAAGCAAACGTAGGCATATGAAGAATTCAACGTACGTATGTATAAAAAGTGTTTAAACCTTATCCACAAGAATTTGGATTCACCATTCAATGTTTTAAGAGACCTGATCATACCAACACGTATTTTTTACTTAGGTTTGTTAATAAACATTCTAAGGATTTAAATTGGTAGAAACATGCATCACTCCATGTGCAAGTATTATTTTCTAGAGAGAATCAATTTGTGGAATTTTATATTTTTTCGCCAATATCCGGCCAAGCCAAAACCAGTCTCGCATCCGGCTGTATCCGTTGAACCGGCCGGGTACCGTAATCCAGATATAGAACGGGTATCCGTTGCATCTCTAATGAAAATTAAATTGGTCCCAACTAGCAAAGCGATTAATGTCATATATTTAGTGGTATTCCAAAGCCTGGTGGGGCAGGTTGGTCGCTTAAACGTCAGAATAAACTTCTTCATCTTTCATATTATTTTAAAATTTATTCACCTATGTTGTTAAGAATCTGATAAAAAAATTATGCGATCTTGAAGCCGTGTTATATTTTTGCGCATTTCATACCTTCTAGATTTTTAATAGTTAGTTTTATTCCAAATGTTAATTTTCAAGCGAGGCAGAACGCGTACGGGAGAGGGAAACCTCACGCCCCAGCCGCCGCAACAGAAGACGCCCCTGGCACTGGGAAACGCAGGACAATACCCGGCCACCGTAGGCCTGCGGATGGCGAGCTATGAGTGGCTCGCCGACCGATTGCAACCAGGCCCGGGACGACGTCGTGTTCCACGCGTGCCGCAAAGAGCTGTCAGGAACGAAGACCGGGACCCTCAGTGCCAGCTAGGGCTGCGGAATTTGTTCAAGAGTCACCGCGGCTCTGGAATGCAAAGAGCACTAAAAGGAAGGATCCTGGGTGAGTGTTGGTCAGTCTGACACTCCCTTCTGACGTCACTATTTATACGGCGTGACGCCGCCACCGACGCGAGATCAAGTTTATGCGGCGTAATGGACAAATGGCGTCAAACGTCTACGCTCGACTTACGCTAAGTGCAAAGACAGATTGCTTTGAGCACAGCGAACTCTCACCAATTTCGTAGTTTTCTTGCTGATAACCCGATCTGCTTCTGGTGGTTTTGGTTTAGTTAAGATGTGAATAAATGTCTGCGTTTTTGCTGTGGCCTGGGACTGGTTTTGGAAGAATTGGCAGATTTCAAATATTTAATTAATTTAATCATTAATATTTTTTAATGAACGCGCAATTGTTACGCATTTTAGAATATAACGGTAACGTCAGTTTTTCAGGTATCCCAAGCGTCGTGCTTACAATAGACAAGATATTTACAGGATTTTATATAATGTGACTTAATAATGAATACAAGGTGACTTTTTCTGTAGGAAACATTTCAGGGGCGAAAATATGTTCAAATAATGTCACCCTGAATTGCTAAAGAAATAAAAGCTAGCTGTTTAATAGATATTATTTTTATTACACGACATCCTGTATAGAGTAGTAAAAAGTTATTAAGTATCCGCCTACTCTACACTAATATTTTAAAGAGGGTTTCTGTTTGTTTGCATTGAATAGGCTCCGAAACTACTACACCGATTTAAAAAATTCTTTCACTGTTGGGAAGCTACACTATGTTCATAGGCTATATTATATCCCCATATTCCCACGGGAACGGGAACTACGCGGGCATCCGTCTACTTCTAAACAAGTATCCGTCCACTTTTAAAAATTATAACAACGTATACCAAATAAAAATACGTCAGTTGAGTTATGGCACTAGTGTGAAACTATTGCACATTAATTTGGTAAAACCGCTGTATAGGTACCTCAATTATATGTGTGTAGGTACCATGCGTAAAGGTTCAAGGAATTCTGATGTAATTTTATTTTATAGGTAGTATAGATTGGATTAAAGTTTAATATAATTATGAAATTGTCACGGTTATTATCCCTCAGAAACGTTTAAACGACCAACGTTCAGTTTGTGTGAGTCTAATCACTACAAAAGAGTAGCAAATACTGCGAGATATTTTTCGTATAAAGGCGGAATATACTCGTATAAGTTATTTTATCAAAACAAATTAAATCAGCTGGTGGAAGTTCATGGTTGCAAAAATACCACTAAGTATAAAACACTCTGCAAAAAGCTAAGGCATCATAATTTTACTTTTATTCTGTCGCGGCTCAGTTTTGTACACGCGGCTCAACTTCTCGTCTCCATAACAAACGTCTATCGACTCAGTCTATCGCAATACTGTTTAAACCTAGGGTTGCCATCATCGAAATTACCGACGCCGGGCAATATCTTTAAAACATTTGAGTGAAATTGATTTTTTTCCCCGAACAGACCCGAAAAAAAGCCTTAGGTATAAACAAAGAAAAAGGATAAACGTTTATTTTTTAATAATCTGTTACAGCGTGTTTGCAATATAAACTAGAGTGCCAGTTATTTTGCTGATTTATGAGTAGATCGTATGCCGCTTACGATTACGAATGAATGATTACATAACTAAGCATTGTTTTAATTTGTTGCTTATCTTCCAAATTTTCAATCAATGGAGGATTCCTAGACACAAAAAATGTCCGAGTAATACCAGGACATCTTTGAAAACCCCGCCCGGACGCTCCCCGGACGCCCTCCAAACTAGGACAAATCCGGGGAAACTCGGACGGATGGCAACCATAGGGTTGCCATCCGTCCGAGTTTCCCCGGCTGGCCTGGCTTTTTCAAACTTGGTAGAAACGGCCAGGATTACAAAATAACGGTATTAGGAGGTCAAAGCTCTGCAATTATCTTTGATCAATTCTTTGCTAGTTGGAACTTGTTTGAAGGAGCTTTGCACTGTTGTGCCCACAGACCACGGAGTCGCCGTGCTGGTAGCTATTTAGTGGTCAAGTAATTCTACAGAGGACAAATTCCAGTTGTCGTAGTGTTTGCGAGTTTTTATGGGTGCTCCCATTCACCGGCACGGTTCGTTTGTGAGGTAAGTTTTGAAAATGTCCTCACTATTGTCAGCCGCCGAGGCGTCTCCGAGCTCCGAAATTGGTCCAGTGTTAGCGTTCATCACCATACTCTTTTCGAGTGTCTATGGTAAGTCAACGACTAACACTGAACGCAGTGATACATGAATGTTTTGGCGCTTAAATTGCACTACCGGTGCGCCACTGTCGGTAATAATATGTAAATTTGTCTGTGGAAAGTTGTAAAAAAAAAAGAAGAGCGTTTTGACAGCGCGCCAAAAGATTCTTGTAAGGCTAAACACTCAGTGCGAAGACACTTATTATAAAATAGCTTAGGGCACCGCAGGCTCTCACCACTTTCATTATATTCCTGTAGGCCATGCCAGCTTCCGCCGAGGTCATGAATTCAATGAATGCCGCAAGTCGTGCAGAAGATTGGCTTTGGCTTTGGGCCCACTGGCAGATTTCAAATAAATATTTTTATTAAATTCATTGCTTTTTACCACCCTGTCTTATATTTTTTTCGGAAACGTATCAGATTCATTTTGCATCATTGACATTTTAAAGTATTATTGTTATCTAAAAGTCACATAGGTAGGTACCCAATACGAAGTTTCAAAGTTTTCAAAACGCAGGTTATTTCTTCATTATATTAAAAGTAAGGTTATCTTATCCCTGATTTATAAGAACCTATTCCAACAGAGACTACTCTGTAGGTTATGAGCGGTTTTCTAGATGATTCAAGACCAAACCATGTTTGAAAGCACACTCAACCGATGATACGTTAGTGCGTCGAGTGTGAACGGTCAAGTGTGTTTCTATACATTTGTCTGTTCTGGCGTTACGTGACGGTTAAAAATCGACGCATGTTCCGTCAGATATGAACCTTCCCTTATATTTCCTCGAATTTCTCTACGCAAAAAATTATTATGGTGAAATGTTAAAGGTCACTTCTTCCTACACACAAAAATCAATCTCAATACTGTACATTCGTTTGTGGGCGTACCACAGAGGACAGCAACACATCATCCATTAACATCAGAGGGACAATTCTACGAGGTAATTTTTAAGCCACGTTCACATAGCCTTCTGATGTTCATAAATAGTGCGAGTAAGGTTATTAGGGTACCCGAAAGTACTGAATGAATTTATGTATTAACTCGAAAATTTTGACAGGACAATATACCACAGGTCAGCTTGTTAAAATTAAGTGAAGCATAAGCATAATCAGCCTTTTAATGTTCCCACTGCTGGGACACAGGCCTCCTCTCTAGGAGAGGGAATGGGCAGTGTTCCACCACGCGGGCCCAGTGTGGGATGGTGAATGTCACATGTATTCGAATTTTTGGTTCCAGGACATGCCGGTTTCCTCACGATGTTTTCCTTCACCGTTTTGAGAGCAGTGGTGATGGAATTAACTGCACAAAGTAATGCGCCTGGCTGGGTTTGAACCCGCGACATACATTTCATAAGTCCCGTTACCACTCGGTCACTACTGCTCTTAAAATTATTGATTTATTAAAATTAAGTGGAGATACTGACCGAACCGAATGCTCCGAAGAAGGAAAGCAACGCCGCCACATAGATCCAGGGGAAAGGCGGGGGTGGCGGCGGCGGGGGCGGCGGTGGGTCCAGCAAGGGCTTCAAAGAGCATGGGCCTCGCGTCCTGGCGCAATCGATCATGGGCTGGAAGGTCCATTCAATGTACATCATTAAAATTTTGGGGACAAAAACAGCTACACTTTACAATTTCAATATCAAAGCTAATTATGTTCATATAACATACGTATAACTCACACTATTGTCCACGGATTAAACAAAAAATACTTAAAAGAGGAAAGGACGGACGGTCGCTTATCTAAATTATTAATGAAAAGAAAAAAAAAACAAAAGTAAGATATGAAAGGTTGTCGGTAAGTAAAGCTATAGCCATTTTTTTAAATCGTGCAGGAGTAAACGCATAAATATCGGTATCAGTAGTGTGTGTTATAGGTTACTACAAGGCGGCGGAAAATGAACTGATACTTATAGAATCATTAGTAAGGGCGAATTTTCACCAAGAAATATTGTGATGTGTCAATGCAATCATGATTCATATGTGAAAGAGATAGTGCACTGTCTTATATGGCTCCGTCACTCTCCCACAACGCAATCAGGATGGGATAGGCACGTCAAAGCACGCTGTTGCAAAATTGACATTTACAGCTCTGTAATTCAGTTTAGATGCTCTGAAATAATGTTTCATTGGGAAAATTCGCCCTGACGACAAATGTGATGCCTCACCTTTTACAGCTTTCTATAGTTTGAAATAAAAGCCACAACGGAAAAACTCCCTGGTAAGACGAGTTCTCCTCTTATGCAAGAGTTTCGTTTATACCGCAATACATATACATAGACACAGAGAAACTATTGGAAGTTCTAATATGATTGTAAGGTTTAATTCGTAAGTAGTTCGTATTTATTATAGTTTGAATATGTCATGTGCGTGTAAATGAGGGGAATAAAATATTTTTCTTTCTTTCTTTCTAAGTTGTTATTCTATAATTTTTGTATTCATGCACCATTAATGATTAGTCTTGTTAAGTGATGACCTGAAATACAGGTTTTATAAACCTAGCTCAGGAAAGTCGCTAATCTATACTAATATTATAAAGCTGAAGAGTTTGTTTGTTTGTTTGTTTGTTTGAACGCGCTAATCTCAGGAACTACTGGTCCGATTTGAAAAAATCTTTCAGTGTTAGATAGCCCATTTATCGAGGAAGGCTATAGGCTATATTTTATCCCCATATTCCCACGGGAACGGGAACTACGCGGGTGAAACCGCGAGGCGCTGCTAGTTATACATAATTGTAGGTTTTAAAGAAATTTACCATCAGTCCTGAAATATTGATAATTTAGTTATAGGTACACAAAGTTATTGGTTGGATAATACCATAATGATTTATTTAAGATTACCTATTTTGTGTAAAAAGATTTTTAATAAAGGTTAAAGATTAAAATATACCTAAGTTTCAGCGTTTCTGGTAGTTTGTCAATCCAACTTTGCTCGATGCACCTCCCATAGTACCAAAATTCACTTGTCACCAATATAAACCCGAAATAGTTCTGCATAAGTTTTTTTATGAAATTGATTTGTTAGATTTCAGTACAATATAGTTCTTAGCTTTATCCAAAACCATCTTTTTTAACATTTTTTAACGCAAACTAGTGAGCGAAATGATACTACCAAATCTTCAGTTGTGGAATTTGTATTTGTAATTGTGAATTTGAAAAAGAGGAATACGGGTGAGTTTTAGCCAGTAAGTCTGACTCCCTTCCACTCCGCCCATAGCGGGAGAAGTCATTTGATGATATATCCCATCCAGAAAAAAAAACATCTATTTAGATTTTTAAGTACTTATTATAAGCAAGAATATTGAGTCAACCGGGTAGTCAGTGAGTCTAAAACTTAACAAATCTAATCATAACCGCCATCTTGGAACGGTTTGTCAAACAACAATCGCAACGACGCGTGCGCAAGTAATTGTAGCTACTTCAAGGAAAAGCTTCATTTCCTATTATTCGACATTCGATTTTAATCAACCAATATGTGTTACATTAACAAATATATAGTAAAAGCCCCAAGTTATCAAACAAGAAACAATAATTTATTAGAAACAATGCGACATTTTATGAAACTTATTTAAAGAATTATTCTATTTTTTTTCGAATCCGAAATCAGAGCCCTTGGCATTATGTTTCAGCTTTGACCGAGCGCGTCGTGTCTTCGATCAGCTCGAGCTCCTGTTGCTCGGCTTCCTGCAGCAACGCCATGCGGTCCAGCGGCTTCCAGGGCTCGTGGAACGCATACTTGTACTTGTTCTTGCCGTGATAGCCCAGGTTGGGCAGCACCGCCTTCACTACCTCTGCCAGTCTCTTTGACGGCTTCTCTTTCCAGTAGTCGGGGTGCACGATAGGCGAATTGTAAAACAAATCTTGAACGTTAGGACCCGATTTCGAACGAAACGCTGGATTTTTGAACAGCTCCGTCGAATCCTCATTCGGAATTTCCTGTCAAAAAATGTTACTATTCACTTCAGGACTATCGGCAAGGAGGTGTTATAGTGCGTTGGACGAAATTCAGTGCCCTTGATAACTTAAAGGTATTAAGAAAATTAAACCATTAGATTCTATTGTATAAGGTCTATTTCGGTATGATATTTGGCTGTAAATAGGCATTACATTATATTGTATCAAGTCTATTCCGATATGAGCTTTGGATGAGTATATTATAATTATAAAGTTCACATTGCATGTGTTGATTACTGCTCAAACAGAGGCGAATGTTGGACAGGACGCAAGGCTACGCGTGTCTCCGTTTGTAACGCTCAGGAAGAGGCGCGACTATTGGCGCAGTTTGAGTACCAGTTGATAAAATCTGCACGTGCGAATGTCGCCCGGCGTCCCGCGCGGTGTCCGCCTCAGTTTGCCCAGAGCTAAGTAGAGTTAGGTTAACGATATAGCAGATTGATGTTTCTGCTGTCGGTCATCATAGCATCTCCTTCTCCCTCCTTCCCTCTGCCTCTCAGTTTATCGAAGAAGCCTTTGATCCGTCCAAAGAAGCCTGGGGCTTTGGGTTCCTCTTCCTGGAAGGCCTGATGATGCTGATGGTAGCCGTGATGGTGGTGGTAGCCGTGACTCTTCTGCCAGGCAGCTTGCTCTTGCTGGTCTTGCTCGTCAGAAGACACGTTGAGCACGCCGATCCGCTGATGAACAAAGCACAAGCTGGATTTCATTAGATACTTAATGTCACGGCGCGGGGCTCTGATTTCGTCAAACGCACTATTCGAACACCGTTTCAAGAATGTCGCAAAGGTTCAATTAAAGTGTGTACGATGTATGGAATTGTAATTACCTTAGCATTACTGGGTGGCAGTGGCGGGACGACGGTATCGGGGACCTTGATCCTGTAGGGATCGTAGTTGGGCGGCTGCGGCATCTGCGGGCACTCCGCGCGCCACGGCTGCGGGGAGTCGTCAGGCTTTGGCCAGGGCTCTACTTTCATGCCAGCGGTCTGCGCCACATCTTTACAGCACCCTTGTCCTTTTCCATCTGAATAACTCCGTGTCGCTGTAACAACATCAAAGCAAACATTAGGATCTTCAAAAGGGACACATCTGGAGATTAGCAGGTGGTATTTACGGTACCTGTCTGGTTTTAATCACAGACTTCCTCTGCCATTCGTCAATATTTGTTAAGTAGGACCTGATATTCAAAGCAGATAACATTATTTTCGAGAACTAGGGGCACGGGGATCTTGTACCCTCCAATGATCTAAATTAGCATTAAATTTGAAACTATGAAGTTTAGTCCAGCAGTGTTTGTATGAAACTTGAGACTTAGGCGACTCTTAGAAACAATGACACACTGACGTTCATTGCCATCATGAAAATGGCGTTTCTAGGGTTTCTAACAACGTGAAAAATCGTGACTTACCTAAGCCGTTGATCATTTCTCCAAGGCTAGTATTGGTAAGCGCTACGGCGGCATGGTTCAAGTGCTTCACTTGATGGCAATGGCGAAACGAACCCAACATCTTGACTCCCGACACAAAATTTTTCATCAATTAAAAAAATATATAAACACACCCAATTTAAACTTTATATTTAAAAAATTACATTGTTTTTGTGAAGAACGGTTTGTTAGGTTTTGAGAGAATTGTTTTCTGACAGCATTTGGAAAAAAGTGAACGTGACGAACTTATTATTTTTATGACTTTCGAAAAAAAGTATCCGGTTGCCAGTTATTCAGTGGAAATAGGATTCATTCGTTCTATAAGGAGGTTGAATGCTTTTAAATTGTTACAGTAGTTTTAAAGTGTTGCTCTTAGTAGTAATTAAACCTGCTCGTCAAAATAATATTAGACACAATTTTAAAAAATCACAAAGAGTATAAAATAACTTTAATTTCGGAACCCAGTGTTTTTGGTTGTTTCATTGTTTTTTGGACACCGACTTCCGAAGTTAAGGTTGCAATTGCAATAACTGGGTATTATTCTAACTACCATATATATACACTTAACCTAAAAATAAAATCCTCCTAACTACATAATTCCATCAAAAAACTCGTCCGCATCGCTATCGACTGCAAGTGAACCCAATAGACTGGCGGCATTGCCACGTTGTATGGCAATGCTTATCCTCTGTCCGAAGTAAAAGCCAGCCCTTTGGTCACGCGAAGTGTCAACTAAACGTTTAGCATGTTCTTTAAATAACACATGAGCATTCGGCCCCCACGGTCCAAGAGTTTCAACCCCAAACGGCTCAAACATATAACATGGAAGTTTCCTGAGTAAAAAAAAAAATTCTAATTAGTCCGTCAGTTAGATTATCGAAAAACATTGGACACGTATTTTTTGCTTTAGCGTATATTATAAAAATTACGAAGATAAAAAGCATCAAAGATCAGGAGTGGGGGCTTGTGACGACACGCCGTGGTTAAAATTGTAAGCACGTAGTGACGTCACACGAGTATTCAACGCACTGTATCGCCTTTGTTTTTTGTTTACGTGAAAAAAGAAAAAATACGCGTCCAATATTTTTTGGAAATCTATGTGACGGACTAATTAGATTTTTTTAGTCAACTACCCTGTTGCCGACTAGGTGATTATATTTCCGCCATTTGCGGTTCTCAGCAGCCGCAGCGGTAGCACCAGTACAACACGACGATTTAGGAAGATGGGCAAGAGTATCGACACAAGTAGCGTCCCATACTAAAGGCCTACCCATTTTCCATGGAAATAAAGACATACCGTCCTGTCGCTTGCCATCGTCGCGTGCCAGGCCATTGGGTTCTAATAAGGCTGGAACGTCGACGCAACTAGAGCGCGTCGGATAATGTCGTTGATGTTTGCGTGCCGTGCTATGCGACCCGCACTTCGGCTGCATGACAGGCCGTGGTGCCCGAGGCTGTTGATAGCTTCGCCACAGTGACAGCGATGAGGAGATCAACAAGATGCGCCATTGGCCCGCTGATAAGTTTTTGCGTGGACGAGATTTCCCTTAACCCGACAATGAGAAGCTTATCTACTGTTTTTGATCAGTAGTGTAGGTATTACCCTTTGATCAAGAAGGTCATGTGCCCCCGGAATGGGGTAGTTGACTAAAAAAATCTAATTAGTCCGTCGGATAGATTTCCAAAAATTATTGGACACGTATTTTTTTTTTTTCACGTAAACAAAAAATGAAGACGATACAGTGCGTTGAAAACTCGTGTGACGTCACTACTCGCTACATTTTTTACCGAGCCGTGACGTCACAAGCCTCCACTCCTGATCTTTGATGCTTTGTATCTTCGTTAGTTTATATAGATTTGATAAAGGAAAAAATACGTGTCCAATATTTTTCTATAATCTAACTGACGGACTAAACATAATCATATATTTTTTACTCAGGAAACATCCCTATTCTGGACCCCGGCTTTTCTTGCCCCCCGTAGAACACGTTATTGTTATCTTTAAGGTAATATACTCGTATTTCTAAGTAGGTAATAACACTAGTTTATTTTGTGTGATGTCAGACATCTGTTGGCCTGGCGACGCGTGGCCACGTTTGCAAATTCCTTTAAAAAACTTGATTAAGTATTTTATTTTTGATTATGCCATATTTATTTTCTTTCATAGACTTACCTTTTGAAATTATTTTTTACCTCTTCTCCTCCATCTGTTCGAATCATTGCATATTATCCGTACTTATAAAAATTTGGATGTTTCACATCTGCCAGTCGCGCGTCGTCTCATTTTATTTTTTTGTATTTTTACTAAACAATTAATGGCTTTGTCGAATTTGCATTTTATATACCTAGCGGCGGGCTCAGAGGGCCTGTTACAACAAGTCACGTTGCACTGTGCACTGTGGCCATCCGAACGAGACCGCCACTGCGGCCGCTCCCATCTTGAGGTGGGACATACGGGGTTGTGTTCGGGACGTATCCCGTCGTTTCCGATCGTCAGGAGCAAAACAATATTATAGACACGTAGGTACATTTTATATGAAGTTGTCCACACAAGTCCGTGCCCGGGACATTGTGACGGACCACGGCCCGGACATGGCTCTGATATAAAACTTATATGGATCGAACTTTTGTCACGCGCGTTCACTCTGCCGGAACACAAGATAAGGCTAAATTTGGGATAACATGACATTTAAAGTGATTGATTTTATCCTTTGGTAATGTTAAATGCCGTGTGAACGGTAGACGGAAGAACACAAAGCAATATCAATAAGTGGCAAAATAAAACATACTATTACATTCCAAACATAATTTATTTTGTACAAAATAACATACGAATTACTTTAATAAAAACATTACTTAATTGATCGTTTTTATTACAAAAATACTTTTAATAAACTCACATAAATAGTTGCTTCAACATGGAATGGCGTAGCACAAACATAATCAGGAAGAAGGCATAAATTATTATATACATTAATGCATTTTTCAAACAAAAAATATTAAGGAGTTCGTGACATGCAATTAGCTACTTTATACCGTTAGCTTACGGTTGAAGTTACATGAATGCATTGCAAACCATAAACAAAAATTGCTGCGGTTACTGATCCAAGACAAACTTATACAGTATTGTGTAGTGTCAAGGCGTTTTCTGACGCAGTTGATTGGCTACTAAACTCGTTGTGTAATGACGTAAGCCTATTTGATTGGTGTATCGCACTACGACACAACCCAGTACAGTAATTTGAACCTATCTTTACTCTGTGGCTGCTTCATGCCACGAACAAAATGCAATACAGGTATGAGGAAATTGTGGCGTTGTTAAGGTAATGGTAGGTATATCCTAAGGCCTCGTATTCATTAGAAGACAAATGACTTGTGACACTGCTACCGAGCACTGCTAGAGTCAGCACAGTCAAAACTATCCATACAAACCAAGCGCGTCAGTGAATGTTGCCGATTACTCTTAGAAAGTCACAGTCCGTGGCAATATTTGACTTGAACTAATATGGCATGTCATGCTCACTCAAATGTCTCGCTGATGGTGGCGCGTGTTTTGGATCATTCAGTTCCCTTCAAAATGTTGAACTGAACGGGCGCCTTCAGTTGAGACTGGTCAACTCTTAACTGCCACTGATTTATTTTAATCTTTATATTTTGAATTGTTTTATAGTTTCCTTTTTTGCATTGTCCTTACATATAGAAGGTACAAAGATAATATAAACAAAGTTTGTGTAATACAGAACATGATTTAAAAGAATGTCCGTGGAGTTTCTTGCACGTTCTTCTTCATAGTGATCTATGCTTTCGAACGTGCAAATAGCTTCATGTTTTTGACTGACCGACCTTGACAATTCAAAGGTGCCTGAAAGTGGTTTATTTGAAATAAATGCTTTGAATTGTTTTAATACATTTCTCACAATCTATACGAGACACAGTAAAACCAATTGTTTGTCTAATCTCAAAAATAGACCGAGTTGTGAGTGTCATGGTGAATTTGCGATATCCAGTACACACGACGAGAAACTTTTATTCTTGTAACGCAAAACAACGAACAAGAATAGAGAAATAACTCTAAAAGCGTGTTACCTCTCTATTTTTCCACCAATTTTATACAAACCTATTTTTGTACTTCATTTTAACAGTCGTAAGTTTTTGTCTAGAAACTGGGCCAAAGTCAAGGTCTACACTAATATTTTAGTTGGTTTTTGTAAAAAGTATTATTTGACTTTGCGTCTTCCGTTGCGGCGGCTGGGGCGTGAGGTTTCCCTCCCCCGCACGCGGTCTGCCTCCTCCTACAAATAGCTTAGATATTTTCTTTGAAAGACATTTGTTGACTGATACCGATCATCTATACTAATTTAATAAAGCTGAAGAGTTTGTTTGTTTGAACGCGCTAATCTCAGGAATTACTGGTCCGATTTGAAAAAATCTTTCAGTGTTAGATAGCCCATTTATCGAGGAAGGTTATAGGCTATATATCATCACGCTAAGACCAATAGGAGCGGAGCAGTCATGAAAAATGTGACACAAACGAAGTTGTGCGGGCAGCTAGTCTATGATATATAAAAAACCTGTGTATGAATTATTTAAAATACAGTCATTGAAACAATTCTAAATACTCATTGTTTGAAACAATATAGCCTATATTAACTACACATAATTATAATGTAACTTTCTGTCAGTGAAAGAATTTTCAAAATCGGTTCAGATGATCCAGAGATTACCCTCTACAAACTCACAAACGCTACCTCTTTATAATATTAGTAGAGATAGTTCTTATAGGCATTTTAGCGGTGGGTAGTTGTGACTGCAATTTTGACCCTGAACTGTGCCAGAGCTTAGAACTTGTTCTTAGAGGCGTACTGATGACAATGTATAAGTGAAAAAAGGCAGTTTCTTCTCACTAAAAAATAATATAATTTATGGCGGCAGCACCATGTTATGACATTTTACCGCCATCACGACCGTCCAGAGCCAAAGTGAGACAGAGGCATCATCCCTTTTCAGGTTGGATGGAACCTTGACGTCATTATTATGGTCCCCGATATTATGAACTTAGTAGGAACTAAATTAATATGATCGATCATTATTTGTTTATTAAAACAAATAATAGTATAGTTGAATATAAGACATCTTGCACACAAGCTAATAAGCAAACCAAACGGTACTGGGAATAAAGGATGATCCACACATTTCGGGGCCGTGGAACTCGATGACACACGTCCGTGCCCGGGACGTAACACGGACCACGTCCCGGGCACGACCCGAATATGTGTGGATCGACCTTTAACCATCAATTTCTCGATGTGTGAGTAACCATCATACCAGGGTCCCAAGTCTGCTATTTTTTATAAATATGTCATTCCAACATGATCCCGTCATTTTGCGAAAAGTTCGTGATCTGCTAAATTCATAATGGTCGATCATTGGTCGGTCAATGGTCTCGTAATACTTTTTGATAACCGAGCAATTATAAGCAATGACTGCACAAAGACGTTCTAATGGTAGGTCACTGATCAAAGGAACTGTCAAAGTTTTAGTAGATTACCGCATATGTCTGTCATTCATGTTTCATTATGTACGAGATTACCATTCTATGGAATATCTTGCAACGGAGTCAGTGGTTGACCATTGGAAAGTCATAGTAACGTTTTTATATTAAGTAGTAGATTACCAAACTTGTCAAAATCAACAATTATGAAATCAATGATAGGTAGACCATTCAGACACAATTCTAATAGCAGACTTTGGGCCCTGGACTTGTGTCAATAATAATATTTTTTAATATATTTACATAATTTAACGTAGAACTGTCCTTAAGCATTATGTACAAAGACGGTCATGTGTGGAAAGATATAGTTATACATACATGTTTATCATACAGACCACAATAGTCGATTTGAAATGTGCCGAGGGAAATTCAACCGATCGTCTAGGGATTAGATTTCATATTAGCATGGATTTTGTATTAAAAATAAAGCATTTCGAATCTGCTCGCACGTCGCGGTGAGGCAATCGGCTGTCATGCAAATATATCCTTTAAATGCTTCTTGTTAGTTACAATTTCCTTTGGCATGTGCTTCATTGAACATATGTTTCTAGATCTTTCAAATTGTTACCATCTCTTTACACATGACACAATACAACATTGTTCAATCATGTTAAATCATGAATATCTTCTTAAAAAGAAATTCACTGCCATTTAAATAAACTTTAAATAACTTCAACGCTTATAAAATTGTCCATTGTCAGAAACCTCGAAGTTATTCAAAATTTGAAAAAATCTAATTAGTCCGTCAGATAGATTTCCAAAAAATATTGGACACATATTTTTTTCTTTTTTCACGTAAATATAAATGAAGACGATACAGTGCATTGAAAACACGCGTGACGTCACGTCACTACGTGCTATAATTTTGACTAGCTTCGTGACGTCACCAACCCCCACTAAAGAAGTTTAATGCGACCTTTTTTTACAATTTGTTCTAACAAAAAATATGTGTCTAATATATTTTTTTTAATCTAACAGACGGACTAAATACAATTATATTTTTATATCTAGTAGAATACCCAGCTTGAGAAGAATAATCCTTAAGAAACTCATTTCAACGACAAGTCGAATAGTCGCCTAAAATTAATATAATAGACTATTGCTATGTTGTTTAAAACTTT
This sequence comes from Hecatera dysodea, assembly GCA_905332915.2. NCBI lineage: Eukaryota > Metazoa > Arthropoda > Insecta > Lepidoptera > Noctuidae > Hecatera > Hecatera dysodea. The sequence continues at coordinate 1,216,077 of HG995290.1, read as the reverse complement.
ATTTTTCTCACTATTTTTTGATTATTCGACTAATACTTGAGATGAGCGCATCTCTAGATACTAGCTGTATACAGAGGTGATTGGTAATTAAGTGCGTTCCTTGAAATAAGGTATTCAAACAACGTTATTGACCGACATAACTTGAGGACTTAATTGGGTTGTTTTCTGACAGTCGAAGTACTGCAGCCACCAGTACCATGACGTCTTAAATCCAACATAATTCCTGTGTCAGAGAGAGACGGAGTTACACAAGACGAATAGCACTATCCCTTTCCCTTACACTGAATCATGATAGCATTGGAACTTCATAGTACGGCCACTGTTTGTACTACAGATGTTTTAAGAGATTTTCAGTTTTTTTTTTCTACTGATAGGCACGCGTAAGCGATGATATGGTCGAAGATGAAGTATGCTTGTCTAGAAGTAACTTATTCACTTTATACGCTTAACCTCCAAAGTACTCGGTATTTCTGTGACGAATATTTAATTCGAGGGATTCAATCATTCATGAGCTTTCAAAAAAGTATCAATTTACCATCCAGAGCGGAGAAAATTTCTTAAAATTACAACTTCTGGTCGCGAAAAATTCCAAAAAAATAAAAAAAAAAACTTAAGTACTCGAAAACAACTCAATTTGGCTCCAAAATTGTCAGGATCAAAACAGTTGCATATTATCTGTAAAACATCCCACTTTTACGAATATAATCACTTGTATAACACGTAAACATTTATTACACAATTGTATGTACTCATAAATTTGTATTATTGTATTGCAATTACATTATTATGTTAAGTTAATTTAATAAAATTATAATCGATATAATGCTGGAAAATTTTAAAACAAGAGATCAAATTAAATGGAGATTTTATGCAATAATATTTTTTTTATGAATATATTTTACTGCAAAACAAATACTGTCAGCTACTACTGATATGACATAAACTATTTACTCATGTCCATTTTGACTGGAAAAATAACTTGGCAACACCAAGGCACTAAGTTCTTTGTTGTGGTCTGGTTCCCGTGGTTTACTAGACAGGAACCAAGCATTTTCTATAGCTTTCTATCAGCGAAATAATGATCGTTATCAAATCTGTACTTTCCGAAGTTACCCCATACAAACAAACAACGCGAAAACAAAAACAGCTGTTCAGTACATTCTTGTTTGCATAGCTAGACAAAAAATACGAAACAGCTGATTTCTTGTTCAGGAGTGACCTGTTAAGCTTCGCATCATCTAAAATTGATTTGATACAAATATTTCTTTTTTCCTAAAAAAATAGAAAATAAATCCAAATTAGAGAGTCGTAATTTTCGATTTTGCGATCGTATAACACTAGTGACCCGCCACGGCTTCGCACAGGTGTTATTTCATTTTCAGTAGATGTTCAAAAATAATCTTGACAAATAAGACATAGCGAAAATAATGTCAAGCTGTTCTTTGGAGTTTTAGCGATACTAAAGAATAGCAACTGATTTTATATACCGTCAAGTTGTCCCTGGTGTATAACTTTGGCCCTATAACGTTAACCAATAGAAACACAACACACTGTTGTCTGTGTTCCTATTGGTTATAACCAATGATCCGAGTAGGTAGAGCTATTTCGGGCCAATGACCTCAAACGTATATATTAATGTGGACACGACACCGGGATCCTGGGTTTTTTAATCTATAGAGAAAATGTTAAAAAAAAACCAAGGAATTACTAAAAGGTTTTTACATATTCAAAGAAAAGATTGTTCTGTAGTAATGTAGCTTACTTACTAAGTGCTAGTACAGCATAGATGAATTCTTAAACGATATTTTGCTTGTATAGAATTCTCAAATTAAAGTTAAATTCAGAAATTTAAATTTTTCAATTGAATTCAAATTTTGACATTCTTATGTTTTGTATAGTTTGTCTAGTGCGATTAATTCTGTACGCCATAATTGGCAAAACATGTACCAATCTGATAATGTATCATTTTAATTTTAAGACCTGTGTACTGTACTCATGTTTTACATATTATCTTATCTTAAAAAGGATTTCAATTTAACTTTACCTAACCTTATCTACCGGTCCATGAAGACGCTAATGAAGGGTGATCTGTCAATCTCCCTGAAGCGCAAACTCATCGACATTATGCCACTAAATGAAAAATAAACTCATGGCCATTCTAACCTACGGTGCTTAAAGTGGTCGTTTACTGAGTCGCAAAAATTCCGCCTTGGAGTTTGCCAAAGAGAGATGGAACGCAACATTCTGGGCGTAAAAAGACAGGACAAAATTCGAAACAGCACGCTGCGTTCCAGGACGTGAATAATAGGTAAGAAGGCTGCCAAGATGAAATGGAACTGGGCGGGTCACGTTAGTCACATGCACGATCACCGCTGGGCATAAATCTCCACACAAGGAGTGCCTGAATGGCGAGACGACCAGGCGACCTATTATGTGTCAGAGAGAGACGGAGTTACACAAGACGAATAGCACTATCTCTTTCCCTCACACGAATCATGATGGCATTGGCACTTCGTAATACGGCCACTGGACTGGACGCTTACTGTGAGGGCTGGCACGAGGAGGCGTGGGAGATGAATGTTTGGAAGGACTGGGGGTGGCCTCTGGGACAGCATGGGCTAAATAAAAAACAAACCTTATCTATGTGAAAAATTGATCTTAATTACGTACCACCATACCATATATCATATGCTTAGGTATTAAATTATAATTATTACTAGCTGACCCGGCAAACGTCGTTTTGCCAAATAAAATAAAAATAAATAATTAGGGGTGGACCACCCTTAACATTTAGGGGGATGAAAAATAGATGTTGTCCGATTCGCCACCCTAGCCGATATGCAAGCTAAGATTCACGAAAATCGGTCGCGCCGTTTCGGAGGAGTTCAACCACAAATACCATGACACTAGAATTTTATATATAAGATTAATATAATTATTTTCATTCGATCAAATCTAGTTTTATCTTAGTTCAGATATTACCCATGACATAATACACATGTACACATTTACACAAGTACCTTTAGAATGAGAACATCATCTATATAGTCGAAGCCACACATTATTAGAGATAGCTTAAATACTAGTCGTCAGATCTCACTCAAATTTGAATGGGACCACATGGCAACTACTAGCTTTCGAATAATGAAAATCGGTACACCCATTAAAAAGATACGCGGTAACACAAAAAAAAAATACAATCGACTTGAGAACTGGGATCTCGGGTATATCCATTCTATGCAAACATGTTGCAAATAGGAAAAATAGCTCTACCTACTCCAATCATTGGTTATAACGGATATAGATTTTTTGCAAAAATCATGTGTAAAATTGGGTCCACACGATACAGACTGAACTCTGAAAAAAAAAAAATCGACTGCACCAACATTTTTCTGCATTGTTTTGTTGCATAGACAACAGTCTATAGAAGTCTGCATCGTAAGAATCCATTGTAAAGCCGCGATTCCATTAGGCAAGTTTTGCATGCAAGTATGACGTCACATTTGCGTACAAGTTGTTTGCATTTGAAACGTGTTTTGAGAGTGTGCAAATTGCATACAGGTTTTACTTGCATACAAGTGGAGATGTTCAACAATTGAGAAGGACATCATGGGTATAAGACGTGCTGCTATGGTTGGTGCTGCTAACTTGTGCAACTAACGTTTACGCGTTCAATTTGCACGTCACTTGAATGAAAAAATGTACAAGTTCAAACTACCTCACACAAGTTGTAGCTTGTATGCAGGTTTGTTCAAGTTGTATGCAATTTGCAACTTGCATACAAGTAACTTGCCTAATGGAATCGCGCCTTAAGGTCATACAAATTTAAACGCTGAACAAAGACAGGCATACAGCAAAGGCTTACCAACAGTCGCTGATACTCGTCACTGGTCACTGAACACTGGTCACAGATCACAAACACTGCACAGTCACAAACACAGCGGTCCCCGCGAGCGGCGCGCGGCCGGGAATCATTCGAGGCCGAACAGCCAGTTGATGCCCTGCGCCAGGAACAGGATCAGCGGCTGCCACGCCACCAGCCAGCGGATCCAGTCCAGCAGCTGGCCGTACAGGATGTGCGGCCGGTCCCAGCTGACGACGTTACTTAAGGGCAATCAATTGAAAGAAGAAAGAAAGAAAGAAAAATGTTTATTTGGGTCTCGCACAAAACAAACAAAAAATAAAAAACAAAACTACTAGAAAAATAAATTAACAAATTTTCTATCACTTTTTTTTATCACTTTTAGCTTAACTCAACGTTGAGTTAAGCTCGCCTTTGTACATGCACTTTATTATGTCTAATATAATATAAGATGTTTTAGTGTACAATAAAGAATTAAAGAATCAATTTTTTGATGATTGGGAGGCAAACTACGTGCTTCTTACTTACGAAATTAGAACATTGTGGAACTTCATGCTGTTTACCATTGGGCGAAACAGTAGTCAGACGCGAGTCGATAAAACACTTTTATTTCATACTAGCTGCTGCCCGCGACTTCGTCCCCGTGGAATCCCCGACTTTAAAACATTATTTACCGCTGCTCCGCTCCTATTGGCTTAAGCGTGATGATATATAGCCTAAAGCCTTCCTCGATAAATGGTCTATTCAACCCAAAAAGAATTTTTCAATTCGAACCAGTAGTTCCTGAGATTAGCGCGTTCAAACAAACAAACAAACAAACTCTTCAGCTTTATAATATTAGTATAGATTAGACATATGAACACTGAGGTCGTGGCTCACTGAGAGGGATATTTCCTGAACTAAAAATAATATGTTTCTTTTTAGTCCGTCAGTTATATTATCGAAAAATATTGGACACGTATTTTTTGCCTTATTAAATCTATAAAAACTGATGAAGATGGAAAGCATCGAAGATCTGGGGGTCAGTGGGGCCTTATAACGGTTTTTTTAGTTAACTTCCCTGTTGCCGTTGGGGAAGATCATCGAGGATAAGGTGCAATCCATAAATACGTCACAACAGTTTCATGATTTTCGAATCCGCCTCCCAGTCACAGCTGACATTGAAACATTTGTGAGATCCCCCCCCCCCCCCTAGCTTAACGCACAAATTTTACAATTTTATTCGTGTATTTGTTCTTGTTGTACTTAAAACTTAGATTGACATAGATTTTGAAATGTAACGTCACGACATTTAGGACCCCTCCCATCCCCTCGTCACACAATGTCTCACCCCTCTCTCCCCCTTAACGTGTAACGTAACTTATGAATGACTCCTAAGCAACATTTTCCGAGCTGGACCTTACGACCATGACGAGAATCGTTCTTCACTCAGAAAGCATGTTAATGTGGGTCCCGGCTATCATTAGAACATCTTTGACAGAAAATCTACCACCAGTCTTGCTAACGTGTATGTGTTTCTAATTCCACAAATTGTCCCTGTTACACCGAAACGAACTAGCCATGCGGTCGGCTATATTCGGGAGCGCTCGTGTGCTGGAGACATTAAAATTTTATGAGCAAATGTTTGAAAGGCCCTATCTTATAATAATATGGCCTAGTCTGTCGCTTGCTGCCCTCCCGAAATGGCGCCACTAAACCGAGGTCTGTACCCCACAAGGGATGCCCTTAGTGAGCGTTGATTTATATTATAAGCTTAGTTTTTAGCCCCGTCTGAGGGGGCCTTAAATTCTTTTAAGGTCACCAGAGAATAGTTCGATTAAGCAGTAACCAAAACTGAGTGACCTCGTACAAAAGAAAAATGGCCCTATCTTTACTGTTTAAATCCATGGTTCGAGTGTCGAAAGTCGTAACAGAGAACGTGTTCGTTAACAAAGGATACGGGTTGGTGAACATCCGCTTGAGGTCCACCTTCTCCTTGCAGTAGGGGCAGGTCTGCTTCTTGCCCACGATGCACCAGCCGCGGATGCAGAACTCGTGGAACACGTGCCCGCACGTCAGCTTGTACGTGTTCTCTGTCGACACATGCACAGCTTTATATAGCACTAGCTGACCCAGCAAACGTTGTTTTGCCATATATAAAAATCAAATGAAAAAGATTTTCCCGCTTTTCTGTTGAAATTTTTCCTGAATTTTCTTTGCTATAAACCTCACGGAGCCCGAGACCTTTCCAACAAATGCAAAACCGTGGAAATCGGTTCGTGCGTTCTGGAGTTATAGCGTCAGGAAGGGAAACCGACTTATTTTTATATAGTAGAAAAGAAAACTCAGGAAACATTTCAGGACATTCAACTATGAGGCAGAAAAAACAAAACGAATATCTATACTTACTAATATTATAAAGGGGAAAGACTTTTTCGTTTTGTTTATTTATATCGAATCTATCTATCTATCTGCCTAGCCTTTTCCCAACTATATTGGGTTCGGCTTCCAGTCATACCTGATTCAGCTGAATACCAGTATTTAACGTGGAGCAGCTGCCTACCAGACCTCCACAACCCATTAACAGGGTAACACGGTACTTCTTGGCAAGACTGGTGTCAGATTTTCTGGCTTCTGACAATCCGTAACGACTGCCAAAGATCTACAAATGACAGCCGGGACCAACGGCTTAACGTGCTTTCCGAGGCACGGAATTATATCGAATAAACTCCACAATTACCGGACCGATTATGACCATTTTTAAGCAGCTTCCAAAAAAGGAGGAGGTTCTCAAGTCTGTTTGTTTATTTGGTTGTGATATGGTCCCACTTAAACTTGAGTGAGATCTAACGACTAGTATTCGAGTTATTCCTAACAATGTGTGGCTTCGAATACATTGGTGATGTTCTCATTCTCATTTGGCGAAGTAAAATGAAACAAAAACTGTATGCGATGGTTTGGTTGAGCATCTTAGTATTTCGAGGTGGTCCTTTTTTAGTCTGGTGAAGATCTGACGAAGAATGGAGATAGGAAACGGAACTCTTTAATCAATGTCTGTTTATTGTTTACACCAGTTTATAACACGTACGTTTTGATGAGTACGTTTAGCTCATGGTGTCACCAGTAAAAAGTGAAAAATAAAAAAAACTTTATTTTTCAAAATAATACAGCCGACTTCTAAACAAAAAATCACAAAAAGTATAAAGTAACTTCAATTTCGAAAGTCGGTGTTCAAAAAAACGAAGAAACAATCAAAAACATCTGCTCCACGTAAAATAATGGTATTCAGCCGAATCCGATTTGACTGGGAGCCGACCCCAATATAGTTGAGAACAGCAGCCCTATTATGACGTCTTAAATCCATCATTATTTCTGTGTCAGAGAGAGACGGAGTTACACAAGACGAATAGCACTATCTCTTTCCCTCACACGAATCATGATAGCATTGGCACTTCGTAGTTGTCAGAGAGAGACGGAGTTACACAAGACGAATAGCACTATCTCTTTCCCTCACACGAATCATGATAGCATTGGCATTTCGTAGTTGTCAGAGAGAGACGGAGTTACACAAGACGAATAGCACTATCTCTTTCCCTCACACGAATCATGATAGCATTGGCACTTCGTAGTTGTCAGAGAGAGACGGAGTTACACAAGACGAATAGCACTATCTCTTTCCCTCACACGAATCATGATAGCATTGGCACTTCGTAGTTGTCAGAGAGAGACGGAGTTACACAAGACCAATAGCACTATCTCTTTCCCTCACACGAATCATGATAGCATTGGCACTTCGTAGTTGTCAGAGAGAGAGACGGAGTTACACGAGAGGAATAGCACTATCTCTTTCCCTCACACGAATCATGATAGCATTGGCACTTCGTAGTTGTCAGAGAGAGACGGAGTTACACAAGACGAATAGCACTATCTCTTTCCCTCACACGAATCATGATAGCATTGGCACTTCGTAGTTGTCAGAGAGAGACGGAGTTACACAAGACGAATAGCACTATCTCTTTCCCTCACACGAATCATGATAGCATTGGCACTTCGTAGTATATAGTGTGTGCCGCGAGTATATAGTGACGCACGTACCCAGCACGCCCTCCACGTTGACGTCCACGAGTAGCTGGTTGCCGCAGACGGCGCACACGTTGCTGTCGAGCTGTCGCGTCGGCATGCCCTCTTGCGTGTAGTACTGGAACACAGGCAAACTCCGGAAAATTGCCAACTCCGTAAGCATAATAATGACGCTTTTAATGTTCCCACTGCTGGGACACAGGCATCCTCTCTAGGAGAGGGAATGGGCCGCATTCCGCCACGCGGGCCCAGTGCGGGTTGGTGAATGTCACGTCTTCGAATTTTTGGTTCTAGGACATGCCGGATTCCTCACGATGTTTTCCTTCACCGTTTTGAGAGCAGTGGTGATGAAATTAATTACGCAAAGTATTTATAATATTTGTAAGTCGGAGTCGTTAACACTCGGCCACCACTGCTCTCTCTTATAAGAGATATGGGCAGGCTTGTATGAGTACGAAATTCTCATACAAGCCTGCCATTGTCCTTTTCTGGTTTCTGACAATCCGTAACGGCTGCAAAAGATCTTCAAACGACAGCCGAGATCAATGGCTTAACATGTTTTCCGAGGCACGGAGGAGTCTCGGTATGTTAAGATGGTCATCCATCCACAGAGCAACCTTGGCAAACGTTGCTTAACCTCGAAAATCGACCCCTTTTTTTCTGGATGGGAAATCATCAAATGACTTCTCGCGCTCTGGGCGAAGCGGAAGAGAGTGTCAGACTCTTACTGACTAAAACCCACCCGTGATCCTTCTTGTGCCCTTTGCGTTCCAGGGCCCTTTCGAACAAATTCCGCAACCCTAGCAAAATCGACCCCTGCAACTATTATAATTTAGCCACGAGCGTCAAATCGAAAACAAAAAAATCCTCACCCCAATAGAAGCCGCCATCTTATCGGTACAGTACTCAGCGACATCCCTCCCCAGCACGCCGAAGTACAGGCCGTAGAAGAGCAGCATGAGCGCCACGTCCATCCACTGCTGCGGCTTGTGGCCGAACGCCAGGTTCAGCCCGAAGAACGTGAGCATCATGAGGATGTAGCCCACCACGCCGAGGGCGCAGCTCAGCTTGTATATTAGGTAGAACCATTTGTATACTAGTCTGGAATTAATTAAGGTAACATTACTCAGTATAAGCAGAGTTACCTTATTCGATTTTTTAACCGACTTCTAAAAATGGAGGAGGTTCTCAATTCGGATGTTTGTATGTTTTTTTTTTTAATGTTTGTTCGCGCATAACTCCGTCGCTTGCCAACCGATTTGAAAAATTCTTTTTTTGTTGGAAAGGGTGTACTTCCCAAATGGTCCCATGAAAATTTTATCGAAATCGAACAAGCGGTTTTTTTGTTAATTTCAATAAATTATAGCAAATCTGTCAGGATAGCTGAAATCGCATGTTTGTTTATTGTTTACACCAATTTATACCACGTACGCTGTGATGGGTATGTTTAGCTGGGAGTGAACCACTAAAAAGTGAAAAAATTTCGGAAGTCGGTGTGTTCAACAACAAAAAAGCAACCAAAAACACCGAGTTCCGAAATTAAAGTTATTTTATACTTTTTGGTTTTTTTGTTTAGAAGTCGGTTTTATTTTTTGTAAAAAGTTTTTTTTTACAGCTCCCTTTCTTCTTTTACGAGTTGTAAATATAAATTTAAAGTTTCTGGAATCTTTGGTATAGTTGGAAAAGAATAATGCAGTCTTGCTCACCTAGGCGTAGTGACCGACATGGGCCTGTTAGTAGATTTCCTAATGATTAGCGCCGTCAGCATCGTGAATATGCTCCAGATGATGATGAACCGCCACCACTGGTTCTTGGCGCTCATCAGCACCGGGATCGACCACATCGCCACCATCGTGAAGAACTGGAATTAACAGTGTTTAAACTAGTACCAACAAACCAATGAATGTAAGGATAGAGACTATAGCTAGCTATTGCTATGTAGATGATCAAACATACAGTCCACTAATGTTATTGTTAAGTTAGTTGAAATTAAACGATCGCGAAAGCCACACGTCTATTTATTCTAAATACCCTTTTAAACCTAACACATCCTTATCGCTCTGAACAAACAGTATTAGTGAATTAGCGCGAAGGAGCACAACTAGAAGAGAAATGGAAGGAATTTGGGAGGTCTTCATAATATAAAAGAACAGTATTGCACGGACATTTAGGCAGAGCAGCTGCAAACACCCATTGCCTCTTTCATAAGGGCTTTTTTATAGATGGGAAACCATCAAATGACTTCTGCCGCTCTGGGCGGAGCGGAAGGGAGTGTCAGACTCTTACAGACTAAAACCAACCCGTGTTTCTCCTAATGCCCGCCGCCTTCTAGGGCCGCGGTGACTTTTCAGAACCAATTCCGCAACCCTAGCAAGCACTGACCCTATGGGGCCCCCTCTTCTTTGCTGACATGACATTAAGGCGCGCGCGTGGAACACAAGCCCCAGCGACCTGGAAGTGGTTGTTATCGGACGGCAAGCCATCCATCGCTCGCAATCCACAGAGCCACGTCGACGGCAGCCGGGAATCCCCCTGCGACTCCCGACGTCCGGGGCTTCTTCTTCTTTTGCGGCAGCTGAGGCGTGAGGTTTGCCTCCTCCTTCGCTAGCATTACTGCTTTGCAGGAGGTGATCGCTTCCCGTGCCTCCTCGCCCCAGATCATGGATTGAACCAGGGCCGGAAGAGAGGTCGCCGCCGCCGATCGCCTCGACGAGGACATGGCGTAGCTTCACCCAAGCAGGGCACATCTCTACCGTGTCCTCCGGGCCATCTTTACAGTGTGGACACCCGGATGTATCCTCCCGCCGAATCCGAAAGAAGTACTTCCCGAAACATCCGTGCCCGGTGACCTGCGTCAGGCGGAAGGAGAGGACGCCGTAGTGCCTCTCCAACTACTCCACAAAGAGCGGACTTATAGCCACAATGGCGGCGTGCCCATCACAACGTAGATTTCTGATTATGTGCTTTAGAAAGACCAGGTGTGTACTTAAAACCGACATGCCCTTATCACAAAATGTATGAACATTAACGCAGAATGAGTATTTAAGGATCGTTACAGATCGCGTTCTATAGTTCCAGCGTATACTGCTGGGACTACTTTACATTAATAACTTGTCCAGTTACTGGGTTGTGGATGACATCCACAATAAGCAGTCTCTTCGTGTAAAATACTGCAAACCGGACAGGAAGTAGACCCTAATATAGTTGTAAAAAATCTAGACAGGTTGATTCAAGTGAAGCTTCAACGTTATACGAAAATAATATTAACAGGCCCAACGTGTGAATATTATTTTTATTATTAATATGAATAATAGGAAGGAAGTAAAAATAGTAGGTACATATGTACATTGCTAAACCCACGCGTTTTTACGATAACATTAACATTTATTAGATAGTAGGCACACACTTCTGCTAGTATTGAAAAATATCATCATCTGCCTAGCCTTTTCTCAACTATTAGGGTTGGCTTTCAGTCAAACCGGATTCAACTGAATACCAGTATTTTACGTGAAGCGGCTACCTACCAGACTTCCAACCCATTGACTGGGTAACACGGTACTTCTTGGAAAGACTGGACTAGGATTTTTTCTGGCTTCTGACAAACCGTAACAATTACCAAAGATCTACAAATTGCAGCCGGGACCAACGGCTTAGCGTGCTTTCCAAGGCACAGAGGAGTCTCGGTAGGTATGTTAAGATGGTCATCCGTCCACAGAGCAAATTTGGCAAGCGTTGCTTAACTTTGAAAATCAACCCGTGCGGCTGTTATAGTTTACCCACGAGTCTCGGTATGCAAAGGTGGACGCTCATTGAAAAAAAATATATTTCAAAATAAAGTAGTTTGCTGTCTTTTATTTTGGCAGCTTAGGTCTTCCAAACATACTAATCTGATTACCAAAAATTCTTCATTTATTTTACTTTAAACTTGAATAGAAAACTATACTTTTGCCGAGTGTTATACATATAGAGTACTTTGACTTGTCCCATAAAAACGCGCATTGCCTTTAGGATAGACGCAGCGTTGGAATGCCTGACACAAGGTGAACCGATAACCTGGTGAGGGTCGCGGGTAGCCGATGGATGCGTGACGCACAGGGCCGGCTGTAGTGGCGACACGCGTGGGAGGCCTATGTCCAGCAGTGGATGATGAGTCCACGATAACCAAGGAAAAAGCCTGTAATACGATGTACTCACAGCATAAGACCTGTAGTGCCTCTTCTTCCACTCCATGACGATGACTTGCGCCACGATGAGCGTGACGATGAGGATCATGACCATGGTCGTGTGCATGGACTCGTGCCCCTTGTGCATCTCGTGAAGCTTCTGGTGGTCATATCTGGAAAGCACGCAGTTAATTTTGTTCTTATTCTTTACTTGCAGTGCCTTGCAGTTTCACCCGTGTAGTTCCCGTTGCTTTGGGAATATGGGGGTAAAATATAGCCTATGTTACTCAATGATAATGTAGCTTTCTATTGGTGAAAAAGTGTTTAAAATCGGTACAGACGTTATGGAGGTCATTCAGTACAAAAAAATCCTTCCTCTTTATAATATTAGTATAGACTACATACAAAAACATACAGATACAAATACCTAGATGCACTTTTCCCACCTCAAATAGGATAGGTTTTCTTTTGCGATTTTGTTGGTTGTTTTTTAATTTGTAAGCGATTTATACGACTTTTTTTTTAATATTGAGAAATTGTAATATAATAAAGATTTACTACTTACAATAGACGGCCACGTTTATGGCATCAATGGAGGTTGTATGTATGTAACCTAAGGTGGAGGCTTATGTATATTTGGGACACTCCAGCAAAATGGGAGATGGTTTGAACTACACCGCACTCACACCAAATGGATCAATGATTCCAAATACACCAGACTAAATTACTATATAGAAACAATGATAAATAAAATATATTTCATCATGTCTTGCATTATTTAATAAGACAAGTCAAGAACAATGACTGTTGTTTCAACATTGGTATAACAAAGGATGTTCACAACTAAATATTAAATGTTGAATGCCGTAGACAAATGAAGCATTAACTGTATCTTATGTAGTAAATAAAATGATGTTAGTGGAAGGGATCTGGCTCATTAAAAAAACTATTTGAAGCAAAAGTTTAATAGGACTCTATTAAACTTTTGCTTAAAATAGTTAATAAAACCATATGGCTATATGGTTTTACGATATGATTTAATAATAGTGTTTTTAATGCCTAATTAAGTTTATAATGAGGTGAGCATAATATCCATTAAAGATTATTTTAGTTGGCACTCGACTATTATTGCACTACCTTTGAACAGCTATAATCATGTGTCAAGAGGCTTATCACTGAATGAGCTGACCAAAAGCTTATGACCATGAATTTAATGCGAATAGAATAAACGAGTGAAAACCTTACCTCAATTTTTCTTCTGAAGTCAATTCCTCGTAAGTCTACACAAAAAACACGGTTAAATTAATATTAACACGTTAAATATGACCAAAATCTTTTATTAGAATTCAATATGTTTTACCTTATTAGGATCGACTGGTCTGTGGAGATCCATGGCTACTTTTTACACACAACACTTTTAAATAATTAAAGTATCTTATAAATAATCATATGTGCATTAATTCAATTATAATATTAAATTAATCTAAAAACCCCGTGCCACAAAACTGGTGCCGGAGCGGAGGCCAACTCGTTCCAAGGACAGGAATTGGGAATAGAAAATATTTTAGACATTGGAAATATGCTCTCTCTGTTACATTCCCACTCAGCTGCTATTTTTGTCTTTGTCTCAAATGCTTATAATTGCATAAAGACTTGTCTTTATCTGATAATTTTGTCAAAGTGACAGTTGTAGTGTTGGCCCAATACTTTCAATTCAATGCGCTAAAATGTAGTCGATTGCAGCATACAATTTTTAATTATTTGATCAACAATGACGATTATACTGACATTGCACCGCACGTCAAAATGTACGGGAAAATAACGAATAGTTATGCTGTTTTATGTTATTATTTTCGTTAGTTTTGTTTATTATCTAAAGTAATTCCAAATCGGGAATAGAAATGATTCTAACTGACATGTTTAGGAGATAGCTTTCAGCGCGATGCCGAATAAAGGTAAATACTATTCTACTGGCCCTCCAATCTTACTCTACACTATTTGAAATTACAATAGTTTTAACTAAACCAATGGTTAACCGTTCTTTAGCAAAATAGTTCTAAACTTTTGTATGATACAATCATGTCATGAAAGCTATATCTAGCCCTACGATCGGTCTAGTGTAGATAGATGCTACATCGCCAAATATATAATCTTTCTGTGTAAATTGCGCCTTTACTCCCGGCACTCCGCCATTCCTATTTTGAGACCTTTCACAAACAAAATGATGATCTCACAGTTTCTAATCCTCATCTAAATCTTGGTTTATCTATACCTGATCTTCTCTTACCTTCTTCATGGACAATCTGCTGCCCATATCACAAATCACCCCTTTCCAGAGATTTCTGGATTAAGAATTTGAAGTATTATTTAAAAACGAGCCTGAAATCCTGTCAAAATTTGTCATTAAGAATTGACACATTCTTAACTTCAAATTCTCAATTCAGAAACTGGCCATTTATCTTCCATTACACTGCAGTATGCAACATCTTAATGTTCCCTTACTTCCTAGCTGTATCATGTATCATACAAGCTGTTCTTCATTTGTTTTATTTGCCTCTGCATGTACACTATTGGAAAAATCTAGTTTTATGTAATTTCTTTCCTCAAACATAACCAACATTAATATGAAATAGACACAAGTTTATTATTTTGTTAGAGCAGAAACTGATTTTAAATTTTATTTATTTGTACTCAAAGGCTGACTGGTAGAGAATGCCTTGTGGCAATAACTCTTTCTATGTACCACAGTGCATTAAGTTTAAATAAAGAAATTAGTAGGCAATAGCTGACTTGTATATTATTATTTTTTTTTTTTTTTTGTTTACAGAAATGAATCGCAGCCAGCCAGTAGACAACAAGGTGCTCACCCCAGCACTACCACATGGGATAGCCCTCAAAGTGACCCCAAGTGTCACTAAACCAGTTGTCGTCAAGGTAAGTGATACATAGGTTTTAAGCTTTATAAGTTGACAGTTAGCATGATTAATAATCTGCCTTTTTAATGTTCCCACTGGTGGGACACAGGCCTCCTCTCTAGGAGAAGGAATGGGCCGTAATCCACCACGCGGGCCCAGTGCGGGTTGGTGAATGTCACATGTCTTCGAATTTTTGGTATTAGGACATACCGGTTTTCCTTCACCGTTTTGAGAGCAGTGGTGATGAAATTAACTACACAAAATAATACGCCTGGCTGGGTGGGAATTCGTAAGTCAGGGCCATTACCATTCGGCCACCACTGCTCTTTAGTTGACAGTTAATTTTATCTAATTTGAGCTCAATAGGTGGGTTCATTAGGAAAGCAGGATCATTGATTTGGTCCTCATAGGTGCAGCTGTTTCGTATAACCCCTATGAATTGAACTGAACATGTGGTGCAGTCCTCAGGCCTTAGAGTATCTAATGTTTAGGATATGTTCAACCTTTCACTGTTGCCTGGTTTATATCCATTTACTTGCAAGCTTTTTAAAGAGGGTATCCATCACATACACTACTCTGAGTATTTTAATTGGGTTTCTCCTATGTCCTGATGGAAGAGATTACGTGGTCATGGATACTATACTAGTCTAGAACAACAACTTCATTTCACTAATGTTAATGGTTTTGTACGAAATTTTCCTTCTCCAAGTATATCTTCTATAGGCTGGTGGATTATTAAATCGTTAGCTAGTAAAGCCTACTTATATAGCTGTGATTTTTTTCACGTGTCCTGAAACAACCGTTTAGCTGGCAGAAGGAGGGAGACACTTGACTCTAACAAAAATTAGAACTTTAAAGCTTAATATGTATTTCACAAACAGATCCTTAGGTGGAAAAATGGTTTTCGCATACTCTCAATATTTTTAATCTACCTATCCAATGACACCTCACACCATGGTATACGTACACGAACAAAAAAATCATCCACACACGAAACAAATCAGCCACATTACGTAACCAAAAAAAAAAAAAAATCAAGATTTTTTATGACGTTTTTGGCGTGATAAATGTGTGTGCCCATACCAAAATCCAACTTTCTAGTGCAAAACTTCTCTGAGCTAAACCACGGACAGACAGACGCACATGGCGAAAATCTAATTTCCTTGTTTACTACGGAACCCTGAAAAGGTCGACACAGTAGTTAAAATAAAAACGAACCAGTCATACAGTACTATATTTATTATACATTTGGTCTACGTGCTCGACGAGCGGCTTGTTGAACAGCGTCCCCACATCCTTCGCAAACACGAAGTCTATGTGGTTGAACTTTGGCCAGGAACAACCTGGCCTGACTCGTTCTAGGACACCATTGGCCTTGAGTTCCTCTGCTAGCCTCATTATTTGCTGAGAACAAGAATGAATAGAGTATTAAACTTGGGAACTTCATTTAAATGTCCCAGACCCAATAGGGTAGTTAACTAAAAAAATCTAACTAGTCCGTCGGATAGATTTCCAAAAAAATATTGGACAAGTATTTTTTCTTTTTTCACGTAAACAAAAAATGAAGACGATACAGTGCGTTGAAAACTCGTGTGTCGTCACTACTCGCTACAATTTTTACCGAGCCGTGACGTTACAAGCCCCCACTCCTGATCTTTGATGCTTTGTATCTTCGTCAGTTTTTATAGATTTGGTAAAGGAAAAAATACGTGTCCAATATTTTTCTATAATCTAACTGACGGACTAAACATAATCATATATTTTTTACTCAGGAAACATCCCTATTCTTTTCTAAAGGTCGAACCACACATTTCAGAGCCGTGCCCAGGACATGGACGTACCGTGTCCGTGGTAAACTGTTATTTAGCTTCTGAGGGAACCTTAATGAATGCCTTGTTGCATTAAGTCCGCCCGTGTACCACTATTGTACATAAAATTTAAATAAATATTATTTATTTAAATTTTATGTACAACGTTAAGGATCCCTCAGAAGCTAAATTATAGTTTCTTGGGACGTCAATAGAAGGTTATTTATTTATTAAATAAATAACCTTCTATTGACGTCCCAAGCACGACCCCGAAATGCTTGAAACACCCTTAATAGCGTGACCTCAACAGATGTGTAGACAAAAAGACGAAAGAATTGATTTTTATTAAATATAGAAGCAATAATTTTTAGGTTATATTATGGCCGGCGAACGTCACCGGTCATAAGAAAAAATATATTGCATTTTTTTTTTATACAACTGTACAAATTATTAACGAGCCATTTAAAGTACAATACAGTTTTTAACAGTATGGTTGGGAATCCTAGGTGTACTAAACAACACACCTTTGCCTACTAAGATAATCTTTAGTATGTCGGTGAAACTGTGTTATGTAAATAATGAAAGGCAGGGACTTACAGTCTTCTCAGTGAGCTGATCGTTCTCTCCATATAGTATTGAGACAGGAATTTTGACATTACTAATGTTGTACGGCTTTACTGGGCCGGTCAGACCGCCGCTGAATGTCGTGAATACGCCTGGAAGGAAAACAATTACAAGTCAAAGTCAGTTCATTTATTTCCACTAGACCATTAAAAGGCACTTTTGAACGTCAATTACATATTACGGGTCGATCGATGCTTGAGCTATGATTTACGATAAATCGAGCCTTCTCCCTGCTTTGGAAAGGACTAAGCCTAAGATTGTTCATTGGTCTCGTTCCATTCATCCTTCGGCGTTCCTTCCATTTGTAATAGTCTTCTGCCTGCTCGGTCATGTTTCAGATCGTTCGGACAGTGAACTAGTTCATTCTACTAGTTCTAATAGCTGAGCACAGCGCGGATGATAGAGCAAATACTAGCTGTTACTTTAAATTATTTGATTTTCCTGGATAGTTGAACAGGCTTAGAACTGGCATTATCATGAATAGCTTAAAAAATGTCTATCTGCACAGTACCTACCCGAGTTTTCGGCAACTGTGTAATAAGTACGTTTTTTTTTTAAATTTCTCGTTTGCACATAATATCATGCGGTTTACAATGTACGACTTCGAAAAGAGCTACATGTATAATTATGACCGATTACAAGTCAGCGTTCGGAAACGTTTCTCCTAGTACACTTCTGCGAAGAGACGGCTCCTATTCATTTATCGTTCAGGAACTACACAAGACTCATTTTTATCCTTTGACAGTCGTCAGAGGAGTCAGATTATCTGGCTTTTGTATACCTGTATTCAAAAGCCAGATAATCTGCCTACCATTCTTACCTAGATATCGTGTTGCTGTATGGTCGAGGAGGTCTGATATAAAGTTGCTCCATGTAAAATACTGGTGCTCAACTGGGACTGTTTAGACTGGGATCCGACCTCAACATCGACTCGAGTTCAGAAAGAAGAATGATTTTAATTTTGTCTTCAAATAGGCACCGCCTTTAGTATTGCAGAGATCCATAGAGGTTAAAGTTTTTGGAAGAATTTATGGGTCTTATGCTTCATCAACTCGAAGGCTAAAAAAAATTGATTGCTGATCCTTACCTGTCATGGCGATTTTTCCAAAATGCTCTAACTGGCGCCACGATGCCGGCTGTACTCTGTGCATGTATATAGGCGCCATTTCCTGAAAGCCAACATCGAGAATCATTACAATGATTGCTAGTGGGATAGGGTAGTTCGGCTATGGGCTAATTAAATTTAAATGGTGCCACGTCTCTGTTATATCTCATCTACAGTCGTCTGTCTAACCACTGACTGAAATATTGAAATAATGAAGTGATAAAAAAAAAATCGGCCTATAAACTTACTCTATGCCAAAATCAGGCCGTACCGTTGCTGCGTAAAGGGAGGACAAACTAACAAATGTACATATTCCATTAATTTGGTATTATAAGTATTTAAAAGTCATTATTATCTTTCTACCCTCGTTTCTGGTTATTTGGGGCAACAACCGTCATGTCACGTCAGTGTCATGACGGTTGTTGTCTTTTTTTTAACTTCTTTGTATCCATTTTTTACTAGCTATGATGACGTTTATTTTTAGCCTGTTATGTCCCACTACAGAGTAAAGGCCTTCCTTTCTTCCTTCGATTCCTCGCGGCTTTGGCTAAGTGTGGACTAATCCTGTCAATAGGTGTTAAGGCCTCCCGCCATTTTAACGGTGACGTCGAGTATTTGCTGAGTCCACATTGTGGTTGCTTTATCTCACTCTTTTAGTCATACGATTTTCATCACTATCTATCACATCATCGATTCCTCTTCAATCAATGCATACATATAAAACTCTTCCGTTACTGATGAGTGATAAACAGACAACGCACAGCCAAATCTACTGGTCGTATGAAGCTGATATTTGCCGTGTAGGTTCCTTGGGCAGCATAAAGAGTAGATATCTCGAAATACCCACGGGGAAGAGAAAAACCGGGATATGCGCGTGCGAAGTTGCGGATCGAGGTTGTTTAATATTCAATTCGGAAGATGTTATATTCCTTACCAAGTCATTTTGTTCGTAGTCATCGCCAACCAAGGCGTAGATAAAGCTGGTGCACAGGTCGTTCTCCGGTTGCTTCAGGTTGCATAAGTTCGCGACCAGAGTCTGCAAGAACTGCGGCTGGACGGCCAGCATGCCTCTGGCTTTAAAAACACTCTGTAACATTTAACATTAGAAATAAATCTTTACAGCAGTGGTGACTTACGAATTGTAGTCGTGGGTTCATACCCAGCCAGGCACATTACTGTGTGTAATTAATTTCATCACCACTGCTCTCAAAACGGTGAAGGAAAACATCATGAGAAAACCTTCCTAGAACCAAAAATTCGAAGACATGTGACATTCACCAATCCGCACTGGGCCCGCGTGGTGAATTACGGCCCGTTCCTTCTCCTAGAGAGGAGGCCTGTGTCCCAGCAGTAGGAACATTAAAAAAGGGCTGATTATGCAAAAAATAAATCTTTTATTAATAATTTAGTTTAAACCAAGCCGATCCTAGCTATGAGTCTTAAAGCCGGATGCACTAAATGAAACTAAAAAACGATTATTTCGTTCATAAAAACGTAAAGTGGCTGGGACTAGGACCAAGTTTATTTTCTGTTTTATAGTTCAACAAGCAAAACGAAATTTTTTATTCGAAATCTGCTGATTCTACTTTTTGCTGTAGTGTGGGTTTCTAGTTATCTACTGGAAAACCTTTGTCTACGTAAAGTTTTTGTAACTATTTGACTAAACTGACTTGGCAAAGTAGACCGAAGTCTTAAATCCATCATGATTCCTGTGTCAGAGAGAGACGGAGTTACACAAAACGAATGGCACTATTCCTTTCCCTCATACTGAATCATGATAGCATTGGCACTTCGTAGTATGGCCACAGGACGCGAAAGTACG
This sequence comes from Hecatera dysodea, assembly GCA_905332915.2. NCBI lineage: Eukaryota > Metazoa > Arthropoda > Insecta > Lepidoptera > Noctuidae > Hecatera > Hecatera dysodea. The sequence continues at coordinate 1,195,719 of HG995290.1, read as the reverse complement.
CTGGGTTTGAAAATCAAAGGATCAATCGATGGGGTAACTCTTGATGAAGACATACATACATAATGTATGTTCCGCAATCGACGAATACTGGGTGATTATATCTAGTACGCGTGAATAGATGGGATTCGACACTAAGAGGTATTGCGAAATACTCAAAGGTATGTCAGATTTAGATAAAATATAAAACAGCATCATTTGATCCTAGCCTAATCTCCCTTTTTTTAAGGATGGGAAGCATTCAATTAGTTCTTCCGCTCTGGGCTTAGAAAGGCAGTGTTAGACTCGAACTGACTAAAACAAATTCATGTTCTACTAAATGCGCCCACAACTTTTGCGTTCCAGAGCCGCGGTGACTATTTCGAACAAATTCCGCAACCGTGGAGTCTAATCACCCTGTATATGCTAAAATGATGCTCAGATCATCTTGTAGCTTAAACATCAGATCCTCGTTCACTTACCGGTAGCTCCAAAGTATTCAGTGCCAGATTCGCAAACGATCGTATATTGTTTAAATAAACGGCTGGAGCGAGGGCCACAAAGGCTATCAGCTTCTCATTATACTCTGGTCTCTGGGACATCATTGTGAAGAAGCTGGTGGTTCCCATGGAGTAGCCCAGGTACATGACCTTGTCCAAGCCTGTGACGTTCAAGACCCTGTCGATCATACATGGCAAGTCATATTTGCCGTGCTCGTGGAAACTGGAAGAGGATAATAAAACATTTATGTTTATAATGAGTTCATGAGATACAAATACTGGTATTTAGCTGCGTTCGGTTGAACTGGAAGCTGACCCCAGCATATTTTTGAAATGGCTAGGCAGATTGATATATATGATTTTATGACGTAGATAAGACTAAGTTGGTTAAGATTGCATGCTACCTCAGAACATGGCAAAAGCTTCTTCCCTGCAGAGATGGAGATGTCTTGGCCTCGTATTTTTTTATAAAACCTAGTACAACTGACTTTATGAAGCATCCTCATTTTGATCGGAATGTAGACTAGATGTTGACTGTTATATGGAGACTAAAAGATAGGCTCTTGTAGATAAGAGTAGTCTTGGTTTATGATAAAACTGCGAAAATGTGATAAGGAAGTTCCAGATCACACACGACAAATGACCCCAGAATAAAATCATTAAAAAAATGCTTATAAATAAAAAAAAGCAAGTGTGAATTGGACTCGCGTACGAAGGGCTCCGTACCATTATCTATAACGGCATAAAACACGTTTGTGGCATGGGAGCCTCCATAAATATTCATCCTGTTCAGTTTTTTAGTATTTGTTGTTAAAGCGGCAACAGAAATACATAATCTGTGAAAAATTCAACTGTCTTTCACGGTTCATGAGATACAGCTTGGTGACAGACGGACGGACCGCGGAATCTTAGAAATAGTGTCCCGTTTTACTCTTTGTGTACGGAATCCTAAAAACGACAAAGTAGTGTTAAAAACATGTCAGAGAAAGAATAACACATACCTGAAATCCCAGAATTTCTTGTCACTCTTGGTGAGGTTCACGTGAGAGGTGTAAATGTTGCCTCGCTGGTTTGCGAGCCAAACGTCGTACCCTGCATCAGCTAGGAGGAACGCTGCAAATATAAATGTGGCTGTTAAGGACTGTACCAGTGGCGTAGCCTTGGGGTCGACTCCGGGTGACACCCGACCGTTCATTGTCTGTGTTTTGTGTCACGGTTGGGTGACATCCCAAAACGGGTGACGCAATGAAGCCAGTCCAAGTTCTGGTGCAAAATTATCCATTTCTTCCTATAATTTCGCGTGGCCCGTTTATGGCATGACACCACGTTACTCGCACCGGGTGAGCGATGCATGTGTGGACCCATGCTAGCAACGCCACTGAACTGTACTAATCTTTCTTGTGCAATTACGAACTCGTTGGATGAAACGATCCTGTATGGTGTTAGTTTGTTCAAGAGGCCAACTTTTTGTAACGAAATGATGTTAGAAGAATGGCTGCTGCCTGATATATTAATTTACTAGCTTGCCGAATGTCTGGGCAGATATATTGACTAAGTAGCTTCTGTCAGCGATTTCGCCCCCTTGAAAGTCGAAAGTTATTCCAAGGAAACATACCATTCCAGGACATAGTTCACGGATATGCCAAGTTTCATCCAAATCTGTTTAGCCGGTAAAACGTGGAAAAGTATCAAACTGACAGACAAGAGTTTCTAACGCAATTATTAGGTTACGTAGGGATTCTACTGCTGACGTATCAAAAACAGCCCCAGCCTTACCAAGACTCCTCTCAGGTCCCATGATCACGAAGTCCCCACTACTGCCCACGAGGCCATGCACGACCAAGATGGCCTTCTTCCCCTTAGCATTGAGTTCTCCCGTCCTCCTGGCTGAGCGCCGGCCAGCGGGGATCCTGTGCATCTGCAGGATGTAGCCATCTGGTGTGGTCACGCGATGCTTCTCTATGGGGTAGCCAGCTGCTTTGATCAGGCTTGGCTGGGGAGAAGGAAGTCAGTTTTAGAAGTGTGATGACGAAGTTGGGTAGGAACGGCAAGATTTTCTGATACTCGGATGCGATTTAAGCTCGGACATACAAATCTTTTTGGTTTTTAAAAGGGGCACCTCGCGGAAGATGTTTGTAATGATTAAGACTGTATGTATAAAGCAAATCTATATTCGTTTTGTACTTTTTACGTGATGCGTGCAGGACTCAGCGAGACGATAAAAAGTTTTCTTACAAAACTTACAAATTCAATATCTTTTGATTCTGTCGGCCGATTTTGATAAAATAAACGCTAAATAAAACTCGGCGTAGCATTTAATAGTTTTAAGTAGCTAGAATTTCTAACCCGACCAGTGGTTTTGCGTGACGCTTCCACAAACATACAGATGAACAGACAAATATTGCGTTTTTGTTTTCTGTCTGTTTTCTAACGTTATTTTCTCTTAGTTTTATCTTGTTTCAAAAATATTCAATGTACACGGCAAGTCTACGATTGTACTACATGTTAAGATAATTTATGATGTCTTCCCCATGAATAATTAAAGTAATTGATATGACAATCTATTTTCCACCTATTAATGTGATAAATCTATCTTCATCAAGTTTAATGATTTCATGCACGTGATTCTGCGATTACCAGCTGTTCTCTGTAATTCTATCGAGGAAAAGAGAATGCTTTGTTTAATGAGGTCGTTTATTTTTTTCCTTCTTATCGTTATTATGGCATGCGGTGGCGTCCTATTGTTCTCCTGAACCTGTTTTGTTCTCACGTTTTTAAGATCAGCACTATATGTTTTCTGTTTCATGTGGGAACATGAACAGTCATTTTTTTTTTCTGGATGGGAAATCATCAAATGACTTCTCCCGCTCTGGGCGGAGCGGAAGGGAGTGTCAGACTCTTACTGACTAAAACCCAACCATGATCCTTCTTGTGCCCTTTGCGTTCCAGGACCGCGGTGACTCTTTCGAACAAATTCCGCAACATGAACAGTCATCTGTCGCTTCATGTTCTCTGTCTTGATAAGGTCCTAATTGGTTCAATCTTAATCTTTTGCGCACCCAGGTAGGTCGTTACGAATGTGACTTGGAAAACATGAGGTTTTACTGAACCAAATGTGAGTGCGGTGCCCTTGTCCAAAACATGACTCACATGCTTGCCCACTGCACTAATGACCCACTGATGTGATGGGCGTATTGGGGAACTGTCTTTATGTAGAACTTTGATGTCCAAAAAGTGCTGGCACCCGACATAATTTGTATTAATAACTGTTGATTTTTGTTTATTTTTTAAACGAGTGCTGGGGACAATATAATGGTAAAAAATATTGATTTAAGAAAGATAGAAAAGAAAGCACGTTCCAAAGCGTAGAAAAATCTATACTAATATTATAAAGCTGAAGAGTTTGTTTGTTTGTTTGTTTGAACGCGCTAATCACAGGAACTACTAGTCCGATTTGAAAAAATCTTTCAGTGTTAGATAGCCCATTTATCGAGGAAGGCTATAGGCTATATATCATCACGCTAAGACCAATAGGAGCGGAGCAGCGATAAAGAATGTTTTAAAATCGGGGATTCCACGGGGACGAAGTCGCGGGCAGCAGCTAGTATAACTATATATATAAATTCCATGGACACTCCTTTTAAATATTTTTTTTTTCGTTACATTGTTACATAATTCGTATGGAAACTATACAAACATTCATATAAATGAGATCTATGTATGCAGAAAAGCTTGCACTTTCAAGCGTTGTCAATTTTTTTTTAATTCTTGGCTAATCATCAAATGAGTTCTTCGGCTCTGGGCGGAGCGGACGAAGTCATTGGATAGGTTTTAGTCAGTAAGAGTCCGATCTGTTTGTTTTGTGTGTTTTTTTATCGGCCCTGGAATGCAAAAGGCGTTACGCACTTACAGAAATAAAGTAAAAAACATACTCTAAAAGCCAGTGATGAAAAAGATTCCGCAATACGACTGGGAAAGGGGCAGTTTATACATAGGTCTCGGGAGATATTTGTTTTTTTATCCAACACTTTTTAAAGATTTTAATTCTTGCTCATTGTCCCTTTAATTCTAAAGGTGCGATTAGCCCTTTGCGTTCCAGAGCTGCAGTGACTCATTCGAACAAATTTCGCAGCCCTGGCCGGTACTGACCCAGGCAGGCCCGTCCAACGGCTGAACCCAATAACCGATCTATCACATACTGGAGATAGAAAAACAAATGAAACAACAGAAAATCTATGTAATTTTTCTGTTGTTTCATTTGTTTTTCTATCTCCAGTATGTGATAGATCGGTTATTGGTTTCGGCCGTAAGAGGAGTAAACACACAAAATAGCTCTTAATTTTATAGGCCTTTAGTGTGTCGCGAAGTGCGTTTTAATTGCGTACTTAAACACCATTTACGATCAACCAGCTAAGTGTAAGTAGCTCGTTGTCAATTATAACACCATAAAATATTACTTAGTAAGTAAGTGTTAATTTGACAAAGGACGCATTCTGATTACGCAAATTGAATGTTTAATTTTAGAACTAGGTTGGTTTACACGGCACGGCTTCGTGGCCTTGGTCTATCTTCCAGGAATTCTGTATTCGTTCACCATCTATACCTATTTACCTACTAATATTATAAAGAGGAATGATTTGCGTTTTTGTATTTTTGTATCTAACGAATAAACACAAAAACTACTGGACCGATTTCAAAAATTCTTCCTCCTTTAGAAAGCTACATTCACCCTGAGTAACATCTACGCTATATTTTATCCCCGTATTCCCACGGGAAGGGGAACTACGTGGGTGGAATCGTCGTAAATAAATTGGTTAAACACCAAGAAAAAAAAGATATATTGCTGGCAAAATGTATTAGTATAATATACAGCCAGGACATATGACAACAAAATTATGATGACATCACTGACCAAGCAAAGTATCTAATACTAATTTAGACCACAATAATTAAACAAGTTCTCATTCTGCGCCGGCTATAGAATACCGCACATTAGCAGTTTTGTCAAGGTTTATCTGATATCTGTTGCATAATAATCCATCCATCAAATATTCATGTGTCATAATTGTTGCACAGACTAGGATGATCCGGTAAACTTCGTACCACCTAAAATTATTTTTTTATCAAACCACTCCAGAACAGTAGGGAAGAAAACAACAATAGGGAACGTGCACGGCGTAGACTATGCCATCTAGTGTTGCAAATCTGAAACTTTTACGTTGTAAATATTTGACGTGTTCTGCCACTTATACTTTCTGCACCCGCCGTTTAGGGGAACGTGCACGAAGTAGACTGTGCCATCAAGCGTTGCAAATATGAAACTTATAAGTAAAATACACTTGATATTGACGCGTCTGTGCTGCCACCTATAGTTTCTGCACGTTCCCTATCAAGAATCTAAAAAGTTGTTTAAATACGAGTAGGTATAAAGAGTTCTAAAAAGTTGTTTAATAATTTTGCTCTCTATGTCTTACGATGCCCGAAAGTTTCTTTGACCAAATATATATCTGCCATTGTTAAGCATACGTAATTGTAACCTCAGGACTTACGTCCTGACTTGAGGATTTTATTAGTTAATTTACCACAGGAAAGCCCGGATAAATCGACCGGTAACAACTCTAACACTGATTAGCGAAATGCCTTACTACTAAAACTAATGTCTACTTACTTATAAAAATAATGTCCTTTTTTTCTGGAAGGGAGTGTCAGACTCTTACTGACTAAAACCCACCCGTGTTCCTCTTAGTGCCCACCACGTTCCAGGGCCGCGGTGACTCTTTCGAGCAAATTAAGCAACCCTAACAGACACCCTATGGGGTCCCGTCTTTGCTGACAGCTCTTTGAGGCGCGCGTGGAACATGACGCGCCGTCGACCGGGTCTGGCTATTATCGGACGGACGCCATTCGCAGGCCTGCGCAGGTCGTATAAGGCTCAAATTTCTTTCCGAGTGTTTAATTGAAAGAGTTATTTTTGCCGCGGGCACTACCAAATATACATATATGTTACGCTTACTTTAACAGATAGTTAGATCCTTACGCTTTCAGCTGAGGTCAACGGACGTTCCATAAGAACTTTGCCGCAGTAAATAGTCAGTCGAATCTACTGCTTATTCCGAAGCCCTGAACTGATTACCTCGCCTAGAACCAGACCTTAATTATAGATATTAGCTAACAGACCTCGACACCACTAAACGTTTAGCAGTTTTTGCATGGACTTAGGAGCTCCAAGCTAACTGCGAATTGATTTGAAAATTCCGACGCTTACATTACATTAACATACTCGACTTTGTGGCTTAAGCGATGCTAGGATTGTTGTTTATTTGTATTTACACAAGTGTTACGGAATCAACGCAATACCCCAGTATAAGCAATATTGATTGTAGTCATAACTATGAATAACTTTTGCGCTGGGACCAAAAATGAAAGCGCGTAAAAGAAATCCACTGTCCCATGGAACAGAAAGGATGAGACCAACCGATTAACCTTCATAGTTAAGGTTCGCGAGCAAATTCGTAAGAAGTGGGCAGTAGTATCGTCACAGTGCTAATTTTGTACTCATTAAAGAAAGAAAGAAAGAAAAATGTTTATCACTTTTGTTTGTCTTGTGCGAATCCCAAAACTCGCACAAGACAAACAAAAGTGACAAACACGTGCGAGGCCAAAAGTATATAAGTTTATTCATTTGGGAATATATTATGCTATTGTATGTATAGTATTTATATATTTTTTTTTTCATATTACACACTTTTGCACCTGCCACTAATGTTCTTCGCATCAGCCAAAGATTGACAAAAAATGCCTAAGGCGTTAAGTCCACCTGTGCACATCTGTGTGCGCAAACTTTTAAAACACAAATAAATAAAGAAAGAAAGTATGTACATAGTATTAAATCGTGTACGATGGTACAGAACCTTCATGCGATAGTCTGACTCGCACTTTGCCGGTATTTCTTGTTCTTCTTTTGTTTCTACTGTTTATTAGCTACTCAACATCACCTTAAATTCATATTTAACCTAAAATTCAGAAGTGCGTCGTCATCCACGCACTTCTGAAACACACTGTACTTGATAAATGCTCAGAAAAATAAATAAATATCATTTGCATAGCAATTAAAACTATCTGATTAAATATCGTTATAAAATCACCATAGTAAACAGATATCCAATTAAACGTAGTACTTAATAAAAGCTCCACTGATTATTATCTTTATATCATGCATTGTATTAAGAATATAGTAAAAATGGAAGCTGCAATAAATTTAACTCACGAGGTCTCGAGTTCTCGACAGTTAAGTTATTATTAAATATTGCCTCTGTTTAAATATTGCAAGTCTTCTGACGTTCCATTCCATTAAATCAATGCCTACCAAATGTATGAATTCAATCAACCGGAAGTGTCAAACTGTCAGAAATTTCTTATCATCAGAAATCTCTAAAACTCTGTATAGATATACTGATACTTTTCAGAAAACTCGTGAACAAATAAATACCTCATACATTAATCAAAGAAATATCCATTAGTTTGGAAATGAAGCGGCGGGCGTTATGTTCAAGCTATGAAAATTCCTGAAGATTTCGTTTACTAGAAAACAAACTGATTTGGCTACAAGTTACCGCGGTAAAAATATCTTATTTGAAGGAACATACTCAAATACAGTGTCAAACCCAGCCAGGCGCATTACTTCGTGTAATTCATTTCATTACCGCTACTCTTAAAACGGTGAAGGAAAACATAGTGAGGAAACCGGCATGTCCTAAAAAAACCATAAATTCGAAGACATGTGACATTCACCAACCCGCACTGGGCCCGCGTGCTGGATTACGGCCCATTCCCTCTCCTAGAGAGGAGGCCTGAGTCCCAGCAGTGGGGACATAAACAGGCTGATTGTATTATGTTACTCAATTACAGATCACCGTGTGTAATAAACTGTCAATTTATGTAAAACCCATTTTCATAAGTTATTGTGTCCGGTCACCGATTTAATTACTTGACAATAAATCATTAATGCTGCGTCTTTTATTAATGAGTGTGTCACTTTTATTAATTGCCCAAGATTGAACCCGGAAATGGTGTTTGCAGTTTCAACTAATTGTGGGTTCACACAAGACAGGTTTTGTCTGTGCAGTCTTTGAACTCTGAATAAAAATAATCTATTACACCGACATTTGTCTGCATTTCTTTGTTGCACAGACAAATTTCTATGGCAGGAGGCCTTCGCAATAAATATTATAAATAACTATGATACTATAATAAATAACTATGAAAATTATACGGTATTTAACTGAAAAAATCTAATTACTCCGTCAGATAGATTTCCAAAATATTTTGGACACGTATTTTTTTCTTTTTTCATGTAAATAAAATAAAAAAAAACGAAGACGATAGAGTGCGTTGAATACTCACGTGACGTCACTACTCGCTACAATTTTTACCACGACCTGACGTCACAAGCCCCCACTCCTGATCTTTGATAGATAGATAGATAGATAAAACATTTATTCAGTACAATACAAGAAGACACATCACAAAAGCAAAAACATAAATTATAAAAACAGAAAAAAAAGAAACAAGTAAATAAGAACATTAAAAATGAGCAGAGGTACATAAAAAAGAAAACGAGGAACACTAAGAATAAGCTATTAAATAATCTGTGCTAAATAAGGAATTATTTAAAATACAAACTACCTCCGTCCTTAAAATAAAAAAGTTACAAGGCAAAATTCTTGTGCGATTCGTGTCTTCAAATTGTACCGAATGGGAGTCCAGCTCAGCATATGCCAGGCAGTCTACCTGACGCTGATATTCTGCTGGATCCCTGTGGCGCCTACGGACACCGAGCAGGTGCAGAACAGTTAAAAGTAGGAAGGTGTCAGTGTTGTTGAGTAATGATTTGGTAATTATTTGATATTGATTTTAAATATTGTGTTTTGTTTATTTACGTGTACCGTAAAATGGGGTGAATAGGGACAAAATCGAACTTGTCACTGAAATTAATCGATGTTGTAGGACGAATGCAATATTGATAACTCTTTCCAAGGGTTTCCGGCAGTTAATACTTTTCGTAAATGTTAAAAATATCCCCAGAATTAGTTAAAATTTAGATATTTTAACAAAAATATAGGCTGTCCCTATTCATGCTTGAAGCGGGGTGATCTGGAATGAGACATGGGTAACTTGGTAAAAACTAGTAGGGTTGTCTCTTTCGTATTTAAAAAAAGAACTAATTACCTTTGCTAAAAGATTAATTTTCTTCATTAAATTTAATTTTTTTGGAAATAAAAATCCAAAATCTTTTATTGAAATAAAAGAACATAAATATTTTACTTAACAGGTTGTTACACTCAAAGGTTCGAATTACACTTGATTGATCTCTTATGGATAACTTTTAGTAATACTCTGTACTACCTGTATAGAAAAATAGCAAATTATGAACCACCTTATAAAATAAACATCTCAAAAATTAACACTTTTAAAATCTACTCATCATTTTAAGCAAAGACTAGGTTTAGGTATCTTTATAAAAAATATTTTGTCTGTTATCTAGGTATTTATGACAGAAATCACGTATTTTTATTATAGTACCTTATATTATACCTGTCGAATTTGGGTACCTAAGTAAAACCTATCCCTATAACCAATTTAACATATTTTTTATCTAGACATATAAAAATAGCAAAATTAGTAACCATCAGTCGTATAAAAATAAAAATTAGGAACAATCAGTATTATAAAAATAATTATCTCAAAAATTAACACTTTCTTAATCTTCAAAGTTTTAAACAAAGAGTATTTCTATTTATATTATTCTTACGAACCTATCCAAGTTTAGGTACTGTCCATGAGATCACGTAATATGTCTTCATCTTTGGTATAATATTTTTTATTATTCCCTTTTGTATTGGGTTTAAGTGGATCACTCAAAGATACCTTCCTGTATTGACTTAAATCTATTTTAACATTTTTGTTATTAAAGTTTTCAATTGAAGTGACTTTTATATTGCTTGTGGTATTTTTAAGACGTATGTCTACAACATCTAGTTTCTCCTTTCTGTTAATAATTTCTCTTTTTGTATATTCTTTTTCTATTTGAGGAGTCACCACTTCTATTTCTTTTACGACATCAAAATCACTGTCGAAAATTAAAGGCACACCTCTTTTTGTGTAGCTTCTTAAAGATATTATATCGTTGGCTAACTCCACACGTTGTCAAAAAAACACTAGAATTTCCAAAAACGGTCAACTTAAGGGACAATACCGCAACCTCACATCTACAGTCTTATTTGAAAGAAGATTTTTGACACCTTTTACTAACTTCACAACGCTTCGGTGTTGCCAGTTAGAAGATAATATATTCTACTTTTAGAAGAAGAAAAAGGTAGCAATTGGAAGTTCTTGTTTTTTTTATTTTGTGGCTTCGAAACTAGATTCTTCGATTTGACCCTATTTACCCCTGAGTCTTTATTCACCCCGTTTTACGGTATGTGTAAGTAATAACTGGCATTCATAATGGGAATAGAAATAAAATTAATATTAGTAGTATGTAGGTACTAGTGTTTAAACTATATGAAAAATAATTAAAATACTTCGCGGTGTGTGGCAGCGATCAAAATTATCGTAATAGTGTAAATGTGTTTGAAAATGATACTTAAATAAATAAAATACATTAAAAAATAGCCTCCACCAACAATGATGTAGGTACATATATTTTTGTTGATGCTTTTTATCATCGTCAATTTTTACACGACTGCCCAAAAAAGGAGTTATATTTTCAGGGTTAATTTTTTTTTTTTTGAAAAAAACGTTGCCCCACACTAGGAATTTCTCCTGTGTCGTGGGTGCGTTTACAAACATACAATGTCACATACACAAACAGTCATACCCGGAACAACTATCTGTAGGCCATACAAATAATTGTTCCGTGCGGGAATTTATGTTCATGTATGTATGTTTGTGAGTTTCTTTAATCCACGATAACTTCTAAACAGCTCAACTGATATCAATGTATGTGGTATCGGTAAAAGAGTTGAGTTATTCCGGATAACATAACACTAAGAGAGGATTTCCCGGAATTCCTACGGGAATGGGAAAAACGAGATATCCGCGGATTAAGTCGCGGGAAAAAGTTCGGTAATAAATAGCATATTTTTAACCGACTTCTAAAAAGGAGGAGGTTCTCAATTCGGATGTTTGTATGTTTTTTTTTTAATGTTTATTCGCGCATAACTCCGTCGCTTGCCAACCGATTTGAAAAATTCTTTTTTTTTGTTGGAAAGGGTATACTTTCCAAATGGTCCCATGAAAATTTTATCGAAATCGAACAAGCGGTTTTTTTGTTAATTTCAATAAATGATAGCAAATCTGTCGGGATAGCTGAAATCGCATGTTTGTTTATTGTTTACACCAATTTATACCACGTACGCTGTGATGGGTATGTTTAGCTGGGAGTGAACCACTAAAAAGTGAAAAATAAAAAAAAACTTTTTACAAAAAATAAAACCGACTTCTAAACAAAAAAAACCAAAAAGTATAAAATAACTTTAATTTCGGAAGTCGGTGTGTTCAACAACAAAAAAGCAACCAAAAACACCGAGTTCCGAAATTAAAGTTATTTTATACTTTTTGTTTTTTTTTTGTTTAGAGGTCGGTTTTATTTTTTGTAAAAAGTTTTTTTCGGTCATAAGTTCACTGTTATACTTTTTGCTAGTTACTAGTCACAGATGTACTCGAAACTCGGTAGATTTCATAAAACACAGTCAAATAAGGCACTGCCTACCTCAAATTTTTTAGGCGCAGTGTGAATAGGTCCATATTGGAACTATAACTTAAGCTTCTTTTTAGCGTGTCGATAGTAAATAGGGTGACTTTCTACCTGGTGAACAGCTAGTTCAGGTGAGCTTAACTGAGAACCCTCGACTGAGTAAAATAAGCAATACATAAAGCAGCTTGTCTTTTTTATAAAGCCCACCCGTATCTGAATCTCGTATTAGCATCAACGAAATCGTTATCAGTGCACGTTCAAGGAAATAAAAATACAAGACTCATACATAAAAATGGGTGCGTGATACAAATTTGAATGCGGAATTCGCAGGGCTTGCGCGCGCGCATCTTTGTGACATAATCGGCGTAAACGTGACGCGAATCCTGTGCGGCCATTGTAGTCGTTTTTGTTGCCTTTGTGACATTGGACAATTAAACTGTTCGCGTGTAAATATATGATCACAATGTGATGGGTAAATTGTATCCACCCTTCAGTAATCAATAGATTGTGAACATGGCGAAGTCTTATTTCAGGTTTTAGATTGTTCAGATAACATAGGCAGTCTTACATTGTAAGTTCTGCGTAAACAGGCTGATTGCTCTGTTTAATTATTGAGGTTATAATCGTATTTGTAAATTCGTCTTGTTTCGTGATAATTTAGCCACATAACGTTATTTATTAACCGACTTCTAAAAAAGGAGGAGGTTCTCAATTCGGATGTTTGTATTTTTTTTTTATGTTTGTTCGCGCATAACTCTGTCGCTTGCCAACTGATTTGAAAAATTCTTTTTTTGTTGGAAAGGGTATACTTCCCAAATGGTCCCATGAAAATTTTAACGAAATCGAACAAGCGGTTTTTGAAAAATCAACATAAATCTAAAAAGATATCTACATTGTCTACATTTACGATCTTTTAGTTTACTCTGCATTGGAGAAGTGAGTTTTTTAACCGACTTCTAAAAAAGAGGAGGTTCTCAATTCGTATGTTTGTAAAAATAAAAAAGAATCTTCATTCCTCCAAAAAATTGTTAAATTTTATTATAGGTTAATCGTAGGTTAGGTTTATTAATAAAGGTACTCCCTTACTTCTCATAAAATTGTTTGTCCGAAAATCATTATCCATAACACGTTTGCTATAAACTACAATAACCATAATGTTCAAAACCCCGAAATTTTGGTTAGCATAATTATCTTTAGTTCTAAAAGTATTCTGTCATAATATCGAGTACTATACTATAATTCAATCTCCTAATTTTAGATCATCATACGAGTAATAGAATAAAAATAAATAATAGAAAGTCATACGTCCTAAGTATTGTGTTGAATAATGTGTATTATTCCGAATGTTTATTTATAATAAATATTTTAATCTTAAAACATTTGCTAAAAATAGGTTTTAGTGACAGAAACGAATCGCTGTAAATCCGACTCCACGTAGTCTTGTCTGCCCTACCCCTAGAGTGTAATTTAAAATCGCGTAGGCGCGGAGGGGCGAGGCGGCCCGCGAGTTGAGGAGCAGGTGGTTGTAACATTCGCCGCCGCGGCTGAGGTTGGCCGGCGAAGCCGGCCAGCAAGCCGAAGCTGCGGTGGTGAGCGTTAAACCCATCTGCGACGATAAACTCGCGTGGGACCGCCGGAGCCCCGCAGCGCCGGAGCCGTGACAGAAACCATGCCTGCTGCATGTTGCGTGCTTGCTTGCATGCTGCATGCTTACCTGCATGCTGCATGCTTACCTGCATGCTGCATGCTTACCTGCATGCTGCTTGCTTGTATGCTGCTTGCTTACATGCTGCTTGCTTGCATGCTGCTTGCTTGCATGCTGCTTGCTTACATGCTGCTTGCTTGCATGCTGCTTGCTTGCATGCTGCTTGCTTTCATGCTGCTTGCTTGCATGCTGCTTGCTTGTTTGCATGCTGTATGCTTGCTTGCATGCTGCATGACTCCTTGCATGCTGCATGACTCCTTGCATGCTGCATGCCTGCTTGCTTACAAAAACCACAAATGTTCACAATCAACTGCTTTATTAAGTATGTACATGTATAATATATTTATTTACGTAATATATAATAAAGAAAATATAATGCATCATCAAATCTTTTTAATTATAACAAATGAAAGAAGCTCATAGCAATTGCTTTGTTATACGTTCTAAGAATATTATTTGTTTATTTGTAATTTGAATTTAGGACTTATAACTTTTATTGAAAACGGTTTTATATATTTTGTATATTATTGATTGTAATATTTATGACAAACGGGTTTAGGATATATTATATTTAGAGATTTTAATTTTATGGCATGAGATATTAGGTGATATTAAGTTCGGGTAAGTTATCATTCGGACAAATGATGATTAGGACAAAAAAAGTTATGGCTCTTTAAATTATGGATAAAAAAGTTAGGTAATACAATAGAGAACCATTAATAAAGGTAGGCTATAGAATTATTTTTAACTTTTTAGTGCTTCTAGGGTTTTTTGAAGTCGGTGTTTTTTTTTGCATATTTTTTAAGTTAGTATTACCTTGCCTGTTGCCGTCAAAATAACATCCCCTCGGAATAACGGCCAATATGTGGATGTGTAATAATAATAATAATAAAAATAACACTGCGCACCTTCCTGATGTCATGTATGGGGCAATGGAGGACAGTCCTTCGCTATCCAGGATGTCGAAATATCCAGCGGAATAGCGAACCGGTAAGGATCGAGCGAGGTATATTTCAGGGCGATAGTTTGAGTCCGCTTTGGTTTTGCCTAGCCTTGAATCCTCTAAGCACACTGCTAGAGAATTCAGGGCTAGGTTATCGGTTGAGGAGAGGGGGTCAGGTTATATCTCACCTCCTTTACATGGATGATCTGAAACTCTTTGCCCCCACTAATCTGCAACTGATGGAGCTACTGAAGGTAACTGAAACCTTCAGTAACGCCATCAGGATGGAGTTTGGTGTAGACAAATGTGCGGTCATGCATGTAAAGCGTGGAGAGATTATGGAATCCGTGGGAACTCAACTCTCGGATTCCATAAACCTGAGATCCCTCTCTTCAACTGAAACCTACAAGTATTTGGGTATGTCGGAAGCGTTAGGTATCAATGTTACCGACATGAAGCAATCGTTGAGGGAGCGCTTCTTTGGCCGCCTGAAGAAGGTACTCAATAGCCTTCTATCGGGCGGAAATAAGGTGCGTGCCTTCAACGGTTGGGTCATGCCGGTATTCAAGATTCAAGATTCAAGATTCAAAGATTCAAAGCATTTATTTCAATTAAACCCTTTACAGGCACTTTTGAATTGTCAAGTCGAAAGAGGTGAAGCTATCTGCACGTTCCAAAGCGTAGATCTCTATGGAGAAGAACGTGCAAGAAACTCCACGGACACTCTTTTAAATCATGTTCTGTATTACATAACCTTGGTTACATCCTTGGTCGCTTCTATATGTGAGGACAATGCAAAGAAAAAAAAAATAGAAAACTATAAAAACAATTCAAAGTATAAAGATTAAAACAAGTCAGTGGCAGTTAAGAGGTGACCAGTCTCAACCGACGGCGCCCGTTCACGAACATGACGCGTGTATTGGCACCATTTAGCTCAACCATTTTGAAGGGAACCGAATGATCCAACACACACGCCACCATCAGCGAAACATTTGAGCGAGCATGACATGCTCTCAACTGCCATTTTAGTTCAAGTCACAAGGTAAACTATAACCTATAACATGTAAATGGCTCCATGGTACTCACATTTACAATATTTGAAAATAAAATGCTTCTACATTATACAAAACTATGGTTTACAAAAACCAAGCAACTACAAGTAAAAAAAAAGAGAAATTATTTATCATCAAACTAATATTATATAAAAAAAAGAATAAATAAATGAGATAAAAAAAGGCGAGCATCTCTTCCAAATATAAATCCTAACTTGTTTATCCAAGTGGTTGAGGCTGTGGAGCAGGACCGGCATTTAGCCAAGCATTATTATCTTCAATGTAATCCCCCAACTTATAATATGCTTGCCTGCATAATGTGCGTTTAATACAAGTTTTAAATTTCGTTTCATTCAGTTCTAATATATGGGGAGGAATTTTATTGTAACATTTTAAACAATACCCCATGAAAGATGTGGCTACTTTAGCTAGTCTGAAACCTGGTTGAACTAATTGATCCCTATTTCTAGTAGCATAATTATGTCTGTCGCCTCGCTTACTAAAGAGATGTAGATTTTTTCTAACGTACATAATGTTTTCATAGATATATTGACAAGGTACCGTCATGATGTTAATTTCCTTAAACAGTTCCCGTAGAGAATCACGCCGGCGGAGATTGTAAATGGCTTTGATGGCTCTTTTCTGCAGAATAAAAATTGACTCGATGTCTGCAGCCCGTCCCCATAACAAGATACCGTAAGACATTATACTATGAAAGTAACTGAAATAGACTAGTCTCGCGGTATCAACATCAGTAAATTGGCGGATTTAACAGCATATGCTGCTGAGCTTAGTCGTCCTGCAAGAGATGCTAAATGAGGACCCCATTGTAGCCTTGAGTCAAGCGTAATCCCCAGGAAAACCGTTTTATCGACGAATTCTAGTTTTTCCCTGTTCAACACTATATCACAATCACTACTTTTGACATTTGGTAAAGCAAATCTTATGCACTTCGTTTTTTTCCCATTTAAAACCAAATTATTAGCAGTGAACCAATTTTGGACCTGCAAAAGGGCGTTATTTACGATGTCAAGATTATTACTACGTCTATTTATTTTAAAAATCAAAGAAGTGTCGTCAGCAAACAAGACCATGTTTAGCTTGTTTTGCAATAAATGGGGTAAATCATTTATATAAACTAAAAATAAAAAAGGACCCAAAATTGAGCCCTGTGGAACGCCCATTTTCACGTTTAAGCCCGATGAATTAACACCGTTTATTTGCACTACTTGCTGTCTATCATTCAAATAAGATTTAACAAGGCTTAAAGCTGTTTTGCCCAGTCCGTAGTGCCCAAGTTTCAGGAGTAATGTTTCGTGATCCACACAATCAAACGCCTTAGATAGGTCGCAGAAGATGCCTATGGCATCTTGTGCCTCTTCCCACGCATTAAATATATGCTTCAGTAAGGTGACACCAGCGTCAGTAGTACAACGTCCTCTGGTGAAACCATACTGTTTATCATGCAAGATGTTATTCGTGTTAAAATGATAAAGCATTTGATTTAGCATCACTTTTTCAAATACCTTGCTGAAAACTGGCAACACGGATACTGGTCTATAATTTTATTTGTGTCTGTACTGTCCCCGTTTTTAAAAAGTGGTATTACTTTACTGAATTTCATTAGGTCCGGAAAGACTCCTTGATCCACACACAAATTAAATATTAAAGCTAAGAAAGGGGCTACAGTCTCAATAATTGAGGTACAAACTTTGATAGACAATCCCCATAAATCTTCCGTCAGTTTAATTTTGATTTGTTTGAAAGCTTTCATTACTGTTAAGGGGTTTATATGCTTAAAATTAAATTCTGTCGGGCAGGCTGACACATTCGACTGTAATAAATCAAAAGCAAGCGAAGGCGAAGAATTTAAAGCTTCAGTAGTTTTAATAGGGATACTGGTAAAGAAATTTACAAATTCTTGAGCAACTTTTAGGTTATCACTAATAAGACCCTGAGTAGTCTCCAATGTGAAATCCGTACTATGTCTTTTATTCCTGTTAGTTTCGTTATTTATAATTTTCCAAACCGTCTTTACTTTGTTGTCTGCTGTTTTTACCTTTTTGCTTATGTATAAAGCTTTAGCTACCTTACAAGTATTTTTATAAATTTTTGAGTAAGTAGCTACATACTTATTAAAAGCTTCAGTATTAATATAAGGCTTAAGGCCGTATAGCTCGTAAAGTCTTTCCCTACTTTTTCTGAGTCCTTTAGTCGCCCAGTCACTAAATAAAAACTTAGGGCAGATAGTTTTAGTTGTCTTTTTAAAAGTATTATTGAACTCAGTTTGGACAACAGAAAAAAAATCTTTATATAGAATATTGCCATTATTCATTGTGAAATCCCGATCACTTAGCTTGTTGCTTAAAGTGCTGTTAAATTTATTTAATTTACCTGATGTTATTGGTCTTGATTGTATCTGCACTTGTTGTATAGGTGAGATGGACTCAAAAGTTACCGTTAGTAGCCCACTGTGATCAGAAGGAAGACAATTTACAATGGCTTTTTCTAAGTAGTTGCAGCAACAAAAAACATTATCAATGCATGTAGCAGTCGTTGACGTAGTTCGGGTTGGTTCAATGAAGACATTTGATAAATTAAATGACCTAAAGAGGCTTAAAAAGCGATTGCTATCTGAATTATCTTCAACAATATTAATATTAAAATCTCCACAGATAATTAAAAGTTTATTACCACTTGCAAGTTTTGCCATAAAATCTTCCATCACCGACTCAAAAATAGAATAGTTTTGATAATTAGGGGGTCTGTAAACGCACACTATGACATGCTTATCTAGCTCAACACAGGACAGTTCAATGTTATGTTCAACTGACAGTTCAACTATATCTTTTCTAGTTTTATATTTAATAGAGTGCTTAATTAAGATAAGTGAACCCCCGCGCAGCATTGATTTACGGTTAAAACAACTGCCCAAACTATAATTATTATAATTAAGTATCATTTCAGAATCCTTTAGCCAATGATCTGTTACACAAACAATGTCATACATTGTTTTTTCTAAAAATAGTTCAATTTCCAATTGCTTCGAAGAAAAGCCTTGAATGTTTTGAAGGTATAAAGTAAAGGATTTCTGATTAGCTCCCTTTTTGTTACTGCTAGAAGATACCGTGTTGTTTACAAGCTCAGCCAATTTGTCTATGGTACCCTCTGTTGTCTTATTACCTAGTTTAAATTATTTGATCCAGCAACCAAGACATTAGTACTATTACTAATTGTGGTGCTAATACCAGAGTACTTCGACATACTAATTATGTCTGAGTTAATATTAAAAACTAATAGCCTCGCTATTTGACGTCTAAAACTAACAGGCAGATACACAGTATCCCTAGTCGATTTAAGCTTATCAACAAAATTGTTGATGTCAAAAAATAAAAGCTTGTCACTATGGTGACTCACTAAAAATTGCATATGCTTATTTAGCATGTGTATATAATTATTTTGCCTATAAGATAGCTGCTCAAAGTATGGAAAAGCACACAAAATTATCTTCTTACAATTAATCTTCAAAAGTTCAGTTATACTATCGGTAATATCATTATTTGTTACATTTAAACTATTCCCTACAATAATAGTTATTATGGAATTAATATCATACTTATTCTCAGTTATAGATGATAGTATGCGATGGTAGGAAGACTGAGGAGTGCAATAATTTTGAGAAGGAAAAGGAAGGCTGTTACTAACTAATTTCCCTAACCCTCTTCCTATACTGTCTGAAAACATTACTGACTGTAAACAATCCTTGCTATTAGGAGTAGAAAAATTACTAAATGCTGAATTTATCACTTGAGAAGATTTTTGCACAATTTCAGGATTGTCTTGGATGGGAGCACAATCCTGAGTACTCATAGCTTGGGATGGGTCCTCTGTTACCACAGGCCGGAGGGCATTGAGGTTGCATTTGTCCTGACAAGTACACTTGGTGTTGCTAAGAGTCAGCATGTCTACTCTGTCGACTAATTCATTTGTAGCTAGGATATGTTCCTTAATTTGGTTTTTTGAACTTACATATTTATTATAAAGCGACTTAAGTGAATAATCCAAATTTTGTATTTCGGATTGTAAGCGCTGAGTGTCAATTTCATAAATATTTATACTATCCTCTAATTTAATTTGGTAATTATTTAATTGATTGATAAGAATAACACGTTCCTTCCTCAATTGAATATTTTTGGAACAGTGTTGTTGATGTTTTTTGAATTTTTTGCATCTTTTAATGATTTTATTCAGCTTTGCATATTTTTTTATTTTATTCTGACTTAATTTATAATTATTGTTATTTTTTAACAAAGAATCTTCAGTGAGATCAATTATTGTTAAGGAAGATGGGTTACAACTAGAATGTAATACTAATTCATTATATAAATGGCTAGTTTCCTTAACCTGAGCACATTCCTTTTCCCTCTGCAATTTGAGAATTTTGCTGTTAGCATGAACTATTTCATCTTCTAGATCCCTAACTTTACATAAAGCCTCCTCATATAAGTTGCTGCAGTTCTTAAATCTGTCCGTGATCACCCGCAGTTGGTCACATTCATCAGCAACATCTTGATATTGTTGACTGAGGTCAACCAGCTCCCGCTTGAGGCATGTGTTTTTATGGACAATGTTCTTTATTTCCCCCTCACTTTCCTCTCGCTCCTGCAACAATTGTTGACACTGGTGTTTTGAGACTTTAAGTTCTTCGAGGGCCATTTTCAATTTCAACTCCATATCCTGAGCGGTAGCTTTACGGGTCATCACAGGCATGTTTTCAAAATTGGTTACTGAAAATATAAATAAAGAAACAGTGAAAAATAAAAAGAGACAAACTAAGAAAAGTTAGAAATGGATGGGAAAGAAAAATTTTGAATTTAAATAAAAGATGGAATGAAAAAGTTAGTATAGTTCAATGGGATAGAGATAACAAATGTGATAAACTGTTGTACTGGCTTGAAAAGCTATTAATTATTGAATTTTATTGCTTTTCATTGCCTTATGTTTTAACTTTAACTATATGAGGGTAGGTCAACTAGACTGAGAATGTATGATTTAGTAGTTTTTAAAAAATAGGTACTATTTAATATATATATTGCTATACATAATAGTGCACACTTATGATTAACCAGCAAACTTAATTAGTATGTTTTCTGAATGTTGTACTTGAGATTATATTATGGGAAACTAGATTTCCTTTGTTTGACAATAGTCACAGTTACTGGTTTTAATCAAATCAGATAGTTTCTTAATAAATGGACCATTATACTAAATAACAAATTCTAAATGTGTGCAGTAATATTGCAGTGTAAATCAGGTCTGTGGCAAGTGATTTTCGTCGTCGATTTTGCTTCCACAATTTATCAAGCAAAAGGAGACATAAACGGTGCCGATGTGTACTGGACGTAGCTCAGAACTCTGAGCAGTGTTCAGAGGTGTTGAACAGTCTGTAAAAAATATGTTAACATAAGCAATATTATAAAATAAAATACTCCCCGGGTTTGATGAATTCAAATCCGCAATCCAAACTTTGACAGCCGGTAGAAGATTTATCGAATTATCGATTTGTTGAAATTATCATACCAAAAAACACGGCACAAACACTGATTGTCACATTAATACGTAAGTTTTAAGGTAAACAATAGATTTAACACAGTATTATACACAATTAATTAATATTTTTAATTTAATTCATTGACGAGATCGTTTTTTCACGACCTGTCATCAGTGTTGCTACGACAAAAAAAAAATATTGATGTACTCTTTCGGCGTACTCAAATGGACTCAAACGGAACTTGACGCCCTGGATAGACGGGTCCGTACACTGCTCACTGCATATCGAATGCATCACCCACGATCGTCGGTAATGAGACTGTATATCCCGCGAAAGTGTGGAGGTCGAGGTTTTTTAAATGCTAAGACTCTCCACAATCGCGAGATATGCAGTCTCAGGGAATATTTCCTAGCTGTCGACGTGGGTATGCATCGAGATGTAGTGGCGGTGGACAAGGGTCTTACCCCGCTCTCCTTGGCAAATGAGAACTGGCGCAAACCTGCAGTGCTTGACACTAACGACCGCAGGGCAGTATGGCAGAGTAAGGAACTACACGGACGCTTTTTCCGGGCCCTACATGGGCCCGACGTAGATCAATTAGCGTCCGTAGCCTGGCTACGCTTCGGTGATCTCTTTGGAGAAACCGAAGGTTTTGTCTGTGCAATTATGGACGAAGTTATCATGACTAGGAACTACCGGAGATTTATTGTGAAGGACGGCACGGTTGACATATGTCGGGCATGTCACCGTCCGGGAGAATCAATTCGCCACATTGTCTCTGGTTGTTCTAGTCTAGCTAACGGAGAGTATTTGCATAGGCACAACCTCGTAGCCAGGATTATCCACCAGCAACTTGCTCTAAAATACTCACTTGTGGAATCGGAGGTGCCGTACTACAGGTATGTGCCCGACCCAGTTCTCGATAATGGCAATATCACATTGTACTGGGATCGGTCCATCATCACTGATAGGACTATTGTTGCCAATAAGCCTGATATAGTGGTGGTGGACCGAATCGTGAGGCGTGCAATGATTGTAGACATAACTGTTCCACATGACGAGAACCTCGTGAAAGCCGAGAAAGATAAGCAAATTAAATATCTTGACTTGGCTCGCGAGGTTGTCGACATGTGGGATGTGGATTCAGCAATCATTGTACCGATAGTCGTTTCCGTCAATGGCTTAATAGCCAAGAGCCTCGACCAACACCTTAGGAGGCTCACGTTAGGCGGCTGGATCAAGGGCTTGATTCAGAAAGCGGTACTTCTGGACACGGCTCGCATTGTCAGGAGGTTCCTCTCTCTGGAGCCCTGACCGCCGGTACCTTGGACCCTGTTCCCGATACCGGTGGGCTACTATTTTTTATATTTTTAAATGTTTTTTTTTTTTCTTTAATAGAAATATTTAAAAATGTAAAGAATATGTATAGAATATGAATAAAAATAATAATAATAATAAAAATGTGTGTCTGGTAACTTTAATATTGTTTCTCGTTTTGACATGGAGTTAACTGAAGCCCTTAAATTCATTTGAAGTCACCACAGGATAGTCCGTGCAGTAACCAACCCAAGTTTTGGATTTGGTTTATGGATGGGAAATTATCAAATGTCTTTTCCGCTCTGGCCGGAGTGGAAGTGAATGTCAGACTCGTACTGACTAAAACCCATCCATGTTCCTCCAAATGCCATTTGTGTTCAAAGGCCGCGGTGACACTTTTGAAGAAATTCCGCAACCCGCAGTAACCTATCCGTGTTAAACTACGAATTGCCATCGCATGGCCTATATATATAGTGTTCGTTGTTTCCTTAATTTCTCTTCACTTTTTATTTACCGATACTTATCAACGCGCGGCCACTAAATAAATTCGCGATAAAATCAATGATTGTCGCATGTTTGAAGTACAATAATTGTATTGTAATGTGTTCATGATACAGCTTTTGAAGTGTTCTTTTTTATGAGTGGCCCTAGGTTGATGTGCCAGACACTTGAACCTAGGGTTGTTGACTACGTAACCGGACTTGCCTGTGGTGGCCTTAATATAAATATTTTTTTGTTGGAAAGGGTATACTTCCCAAATGGTCCCATGAAAATTTTATCGAAATCGAACAAGCGGTTTTTTGTTAATTTCAATAAATGATAGCAAATCTGTCGGGACAGCTGAAATCGCATGTTTGTTTATTGTTTACACCAATTTATACCACGTACGCTGTGATGGGTATGTTTAGCTGGGAGTGAACCACTAAAAAGGGAAAAATAAAAAAAACATTTTACAAAAAATAAAACCGACTTCTAAACAAAAAAAAAAGCAAAAAGTACAAAATAACTTTAATTTCGGAAGTCGGTGTGTTCAAAAACATGAAGCAACCAAAAACACCGAGTTCCGAAATTAAAGTTATTTTGTAGTTTTTGTTTTTTTTTTTGTTTAGAAATCGGTTTTATTTTTCGTAAAAAGTTTTTTTAATAGCCGCTCTATGAATCAAAACACCTGTTTTTGTATACTTATCTTCCTATTTACTGTGTTCGCTTATAAACACGTTTTGAAGTTTTATCTCGTTATATCAGAATGTATCGTTACGTGCATTCCTAAGTTTCCTCGTCAGAGGTCAAAATAGGTTCGGGTTTCTGTTTAAACACATGATTACCTCAGAGAATATTTTTTACCAAACTGACGCAAAAACTATGCAGTTCTAAAAACGTGGACTGTCGCAGCTGACAAATCTCAACTAGTCTATTAATTATCTAAACTAATATTATAAAGAGGAAAGATTTTTATTTTTGTATCTAACGAATAAAATCAAAAACTACTGGAACGATTTCAAAAATTCTTCCACCATTAGAAAGCTACATTCAGCCTGAGTAACATAGGCTATATTTTATCCCCGTATTCCCACGGGAACGGGAACTACGCGGGTGAAACTGCTCCGAGTTTACTCAGGAATGGTGCTTTCGGCGAGGTTTTAGGGAGTCCTTTGTATGACTTGTAGTGGACATTTACAACTGAATTATTAAAACCCCCAAGGGAATACACGCAAGTCGCTAATAGGATAAACTGTGTGTTGCAACCAAACCAATTAAATTTATAACATCGTAGCGTCAGTAATTACTGGCTCGGGGCCTAATGAATGATGACCTGATACTAATAATGGTTAAGTATCTGTCATTGTTAAGTTCTTCATCTTGTTAATTGACTCATATGAAGCTGATGAAATGATATTATTATTTTATATGATCGTGTATCTTGAAGAGGTTGCGGATTGCTGGTCTTCGTTTGTTGTGATTTTGAAAACAATTGTTTAACCACCCGGTTAAACAATTATTTAAAAACAAAACATTTTTTTACTCATTTTTCGTGTGACCGATTTTTTTTGTACTACATTTTTTTTTCGTGTGTTTCAATACTACAATCTATCCTCACAACAGCACTTGGCCCAGACTCTGTTAATGTCCTTGTTAAGCTCTGGACTTGCTTCTCCAGCTTAGATATTCTGGAACTAGCTGCTGTCCGCGACTTCGTCCCCGTGGAATCCCCGATTTTAAAACATTCTTTATCGCTGCTCCGCTCCTATTGGCTTAAGCGTGATGATATATATAGCCTAAAGCCTTCCTCGATAAATGGTCTATTCAACCCAAAAAGAATTTTTCAATTCGAACCAGTAGTTCCTGAGATTAGCGCGTTCAAACAAACAAACAAACAAACAAACTTTATAATATTAGTATAGACTAGCTGCTGCCCGCGACTTCGTCCCCGTGGAATCCCCGATTTTAAAACATTCTTTATCACTGCTCCGCTCCTATTGGCTTAAGCGTGATGATATAGTATAGCCTAAAGCCTTCCTCGATAAATGGTCTATTCAACCCAAAAAGAATTTTTCAATTCGAACCAGTAGTTCCTGAGATTAGCGCGTTCAAACAAACAAACTCTTCAGCTTTATAATATTAGTATAGATTAATTCAAAATACGACTATTCAACACTACTTCATTTGCTTTTGGTAGCTATACATTTCTTTCATGTGAAGTTACATGGAACCCCTTCTAAAAACGAAGAAAAACGAATGTTGCGCCAGTCTTTTGTCCACTTTGATTCGGTGTACCATTGTGGGCATCTGGTGCGGCGCGCGTAATGTCTATCTGTCTATTATTTTAATATAAAGCGCACGTGCGATCTATTGTCAGCGTCTCTTGATGGTCTTTTATCTAGGGACAATATACCGGAATTAACTACGGTATTGTTGTTATGTTCTACGTGATTATTATAATTTGCCTGTGATTGTATGTATTGTAGAGGTTTTACTGTTGGTGGCTTGCTAACCAACCTCCATGAATAATATAAATAGATTTTATAGAACCGTGTACGCTTCTAAACTTATTACTTACTACTAGCATCGCCCCGCGGTTTCACCCGCATAGTTCCCGTTCCCGTGGGAAAATGTGGATATAATATAGCCATGTTTACCGGAGATAGTGTAGCTTCCCAACAGTGAAATAATTTTTCAAATCGGTTCAGTGGTATCGGAGACTATTCAATATAAACAAACAATATTATCTTTACTCTTCTTTGTAATCTTTTTATATATAAAATTCTCGTGTTACAATGTTAGTTACCATACTCCTCCGAAACGGATTGACCGATTTTTATGAAATTTTATATGCATATTCAGTAGGTCTGAGAATCGGCTACTATCTATTTTTGATACCCCTAAGTGATAAGGGTTGTCCACCTCTAACATTTTTTTATTTTATATGGCAAAACAACGTTTGCTGGGTCAGCTAGTATTAGCATAGATACTGGTACTCAGTACATCAGTATCTCACATTGACATAAGTGAGAAAAAGCTCGGAGGTATATCTTTAGTGGGAGTAATAAGTACCTGACCAGCTGTGAGTGTGAGAATAAGCACATGTCTCACGAGAGTGAGAATCTCGCTGTCCACTTTGTGTGTCGAATGTTTATTAAATAATATGTTTCAAAGGTTGATTTAACAATTACATACGTATATATTCTCATGCCATTTTCCCAATGGGAGCAGGCAGTCAAGAACACCGGCTACATACAGCCGCCTCGTGCTTAGGTTAAGTTCCTACATCAGTGGTGTCTACTTCTTAGTGCGAGTTTTTTAACGTTTTCGATCGCGTTAGCGTAACCGTCAATTTGCGTGTGGTTTCAATAAAGGAAACCCTTATGTTTTCCTTTATTGAAACAACAATTTGATATAAGTGAACGTTACGTTAGTGCGATCGAGTGCATTAAAAAACTCGCACTGAGCCCTCTGGTCATACCCGCACGCCGCGCGCCGGTTGCCATTAATACGTTGCTGTACTATCTGAAATCACCATTAAAATCACTGTGTTTGCTCCCGAGGGTCGGGTCTAGTATCTTTTGGCAGGAGTTGGGCTGTAAAATCGATTGAATCTGGAAGAGCTTGAGTCCCTGATTATAACGCTACCACTCTTATTAAAAGATAACGCATATTTATCGAGAAATTAACAAAATAAGTTACTAACCTCAAATTGAATAAAAGCGAAAACGGAACGGTGTTTGGTTGTAAAACGGGTGTTTGACAACCAAATCTGTCACAATATAGTGTGTGTGGTGTAAAATATCGTGCAAAATCAGTAAAACGGAACGTAAAGAAGTCATTTCTGTCATGTGTCTATGTCAACATTCTGTTTATGTTCCGATTCTCCCAGAGTTGCGTGAATGTACTCTGTGTGTTTTGAAGTATCATTGTGGCTTTTTTTGGCGACGGTGATGCCATCAGGGAAGGGTCACCCCGTCAGTCGCCTGTTGGGTGACGAGTTTTTCTTCCTGTATAGTTGATACAGATAACCCCCCTCAAATATGACCACGACTTCTGGGAACACCCTGTATAGTCTACCAATCTAAGAATCTCAAGTGAACCTACTTAACACTTCCTATTTTCCCGTTTCAATTAACACTGGGCGTTATCTAATTATATGTATGTAATACCTAATAATTACAGTGATGCGGTTTCGTTTTAAGTTTACGATAATATTCAATGTTTAACCCTAATCAGTATTCCCCGCGTCAGTTATGTAAAAAGTAGATGAAAAATATATTAAATCTACAAATATTAGTTAAATGTTCGCTGTCCAACGTATGTGTATGTGGTACGAGGAAGTTATTACAATGTAACATGTCAATCATGCATTAAGATAACAAAAACAATCAACCAAATAATTTTATTTGACATGCAATCATTATGTCCACGTTCTATAGTAGATACACTGTATTTCTAAAACAATATATGCCAACTAATATTCTTTTAACCAAGGAGGTTGTCGACTGGTTACGGAATTTGTTCGAAAGATTAAAAAGTTTTTATAAGCTCTGGAGGATTTAATATTCAGGTAAGTCCGGTTAAATAGTCGACAACCTCCTTTTTTTCACTTCTCTCGCTCTGGGCGTAACGGAAGAGAGGGTCAGACTCTTACTGACTAAAACCTACCCGTGTTCCTCCTAATGCCCTTTGCGTTCCAGTGCCGTGGTAAAAAAAAATCCACAACCCTAGCTAATAGGAATACCTTGGGTTCAAGCATTGGCGCTCTTAAAACCGGTGTCAAACTCAATTACTTCAATTAAACCATTTGCAAGCACTTTTGAAGTCCAAAGAAGTGTTCAAACGAACAAAAAAATCTTGCCTCTTTATAATAATATTAGTATAGAAAAAAGAAATAGTTGAAAAAGTTAGGTTTTAAGCAATGTTTCGGCAAACCTGCATTAAACACGTGACCAAGTGTAAAAAAACCATCAATTCGAATAAAAAGTCGAGGCATCTACATCTAGGTGTTCGGAGTATTTGCGAAACAGGTTATGGTGGTATTTATAAATATCCCGATTCGTAGAAGACTAGTCTATACTAATATTATTGTTTGTTTGTAGCTAATAAGCTCCGTCGGGAAACGCAGGGCGATTGCCGGCTACCGTAGGCGCGGGCCTGCGGATGGCGAGCTATCCTCGAGCCACCCTCGCCGTCCGATAGCAACCAGGCCGGCGTCGTGTTCCACGCGCGGCTCAAAGAGCTGTCAGCAAAGAAGACAGGGCCCCATAGGGTCGGTCAGTGCCTGCTAGGGTTGCGGAATTTGTTCGAAAGAGTCACCGCGGCCCTGGAACGCAAAGGGCCACAATAAGGAACACGGGTGGGTTTAAGTCAGTACGAGTCTGACACTCTTCCGCTCCGCCCAGAGCGGGAGAAGTCATTTGATGATTTCCCATCCAAAAAAAGAGCTAATAAGCTCCGAAACTATTGGATCGATTTTAAACATTTGTTTACAATAATGTAAAGCTACATTTTCATCGAGTAACATAGGCTATATTTTATCCCTATATTCCCACGGGAACGAGAACTACGCGGGTTAAACGATGAGGCGCTGTTAGTTTTAAATTAACGTAAGTAGATTTTCCTGTGTTTTTGCCCCGCATTTTTTCAAGAAGCTGTTGGTAGAAGGCACGTGTTCGACGTTCGTCCTCTATGCGTAGGTACGATAAATTCATTTTTTGTATTACCTAGGATCTTTTTCACCCATGTATTTTTATTTTCTGTTTATTAATTACTTTTTATGCTGCTCCGATCGACGGCGTTCGGTCAACGCCGGCTATCACTGAAAACCGGCGCTGTGGCGTGCGAATGTTTATTTTCCCAACATACATTACTTTTTTTAACCGACTTCTAAAAAAGGAGGAGGTTCTCAATTCGGATGTTTGTATTTTTTTTTGTTGGCATGATTGGTGCAAGTAAACTATTTTTTTCTTTTCTTTCCCAACTTCTTTTTAGTAAAAAGGTTTTGCTGTTTAATAATACTCATGTAGCTTTCTAATGGTGAAAGAATTTTTGAAATCGGTCCAGTAGTTTTTGAGTTTATTTGTTACATATTAAAATGTTTCCGAACGCATTCAACCCTGATCTCTTCAAAGTTAGAGTGAACAGGCTTCTTCTGGGTAAACTCATTCCATCGTGCGACCTAGACTAGAGTCAAGAGCATATCCATCCGACAATAAAAAAAAATACAAATCTTACCTCTTTATAATATTAGTATAGAAGAAAAAGTCTTGGTGCTTTGAGTTTAGTGCCGAGTTAATTCTGACTTACACAGTGTGAGTAATCAAATTATGCAAGCAGTTTTCTATAAAAAAATATATTTTACGATAGGTTCGTATTCCATTCAAGTTATTGTAAGCTCCCTGAAATTATTAATAGGTAAAACTTAAGTTTGCAGACAAATTTAAAATTGTCATCATCCTGGCAACACCGGGAAATTATTAGGACAACATTTTCTTTCCTACGGATAAGAAAACTCATTAGACAGAAATTAAGATAGAAGAAGAAAACATTACACAGAATGACACAATGGACGGTATTATTACTATTTATTCAGCGCCATTTTCTTGTAGGTCAAGAGATATAATATTTTTACTTTTACTATAATCTTCAAACCGGCTGAAGGGTACAGTGTAACGCTACTGCTGAATGAATTATAACGTGTTACAGCATACAATTAAATGAAAAACATACATAATTAACTTGACTAAATTATTATTGAATATTTTTTCGATGAGTTTGTATGCCCTTGACTTAGATATTATACATAATGTGACCGGATTTATACGATGTTTATTTTCATGTTTATTTTTATAATGCTATTCAAAACTGATCTATGGACGTTATTTATTTCGTGGTATGTTCGTCTGCGTTTAATATTTCCGCATTCTAATCAAGTTTTCGGGGCTTGCGTGTATTTTTGACTTACTTTGCCTACTAAAAGGACTAATACTAATATTTTACTCTTCGGTGGGAAATTTAGTTTTCTTTTATATATTTGCATGCTTAATCTCTGGATATAAAGATTTGATTGCGATTGCTTGTTGTTATGACTACTTTTATACCGGAGCAAAACGTTTTCTGTAGGATAGGCCACGAGAGTGAAGTCGCAGGGAAAATCCTCTAAATCGAGTTACCAAGTTCCTTGTGTTAAAATAATAATAATGTACTCACTACTGTCATATAAGCTTCCTTTCTCATGGTCTGTGCCTCGCAGTAAACCCCGAACAACAAAACCAAACACAATTTATTTAATAAACACATTTTTGTCAGCACTAGAACACTTTCTACTAAAATAGACAATTTATAAAAAGGCTCTCTCAGTCTATTTATATAAAAAAACTAAGGATCCAATTTCAAGAGTAATTTAAAAGAATGTTTTATTAAGTCCTTGGCCTATTTAATAAAAAAAAAACTAAGGTTCTATTTTCAAAAGGCGCGCGCTCGCGCTACGTTCTCCTCTTAATACTCGAAACTCGGCCGGCTATGCAGGGGTTTTTATCATTCAGCCTTTTGCACGCATCCTGCGTCAGCGCTCGTGTCGAGAATACCATGCGTATCGCGGAAAATGTGTAGTGCGATATAAATTCGCGACGTTAAAAAATCTGGCCAGGTGCGAGTCGAGCTTGTGCAGTATGGCTTCCGTACCACCAAAATTTTTACTAAAAACACGTTTATCGATTTAGTATATTTTGCTTGCCATCTACAAATTGTGTAATGTGTCTTTGCATTAAATTTAATGTAACATCTCTACATACCACATTTGATGCGCGTAAATGATTATTAGTATCATATGAAAACAATAGTTTACATTATTTAGGTATTTATTACAAGTCTACTTATTCGATTGTTTTACTATGTTTCTCTACTCAGGATGTCTCTTGACAAAGGCTATAACTAGCCTTTGTCAAGAGACATCCTGAGTACGTTTCTATTGAGCGCCGTCACAAACCACCGTCCTTCCATTGGGGCCCGTTGTAAGTTGCGCAGATGTGTCCATAACATTTTTTGTACCATTCTTTCTGGCTTTCGGCTGGTGTTGCCAGGTCCGATTTGTTGTAAATCGGTACATGAGGTCAACAAAATCGGGTTTTAGGGTTGCAGATCGGGACAGTAAACAAAAAAAATCTTACATAACAAGTAATCAGTCTTGCTAGACTATCACAAATTATAAAATAAAATCGTACTTTAAATGTAATTGACGCACTTCAGAAGAATAAAGTAGGTACCTAAGTATTAATGTAAATTATTTATTTTTATTAAAATTATATTTATTATTGGACTTTGCCGCCTTTAGAGTGGCCTTGTTTTTTATAACATAGTTATAAAATTCATTGCATGTCATATTAAAATTGGTTTTAATTTGAATTTCTGCTTTCACATGCTCGAGTGTCAAACGGTTTCGCCTCTCAGACTAAATTAAGTTAGCCTGGGATTTTTTTTTTCTGTTTATTTAAGGATTTTTTATACATTAAGTATATGTCAATTCCCTCGTAACCTAACTTAAACTAAAAAAACATCTACTCACTAATTATGGCTTACGGCTAAATAATGACGAAATGTTGTCCTCTCCTTCGTCTGAGGCCTGGGAAAATACCCTTTCTTTTGTTGCGTTTGATGCTGGAATTGAAGACATAAAAGAAAATATTTTTTGACCTTTTAAGTACTAAATCTTGATTATCTTTAAAAATGTCGTGCCGTTTTTGTAGCGGCGTTAAGTCAGCGGTTCAGCGGAAGTTCAGCGGCAATCACTTTTTCTTCTTGATCGATCATTTGATCTGTTTTCAAAAATAATTTCAGCGATGTAAATAAACTAGCACTTGTTTCTTGTTTTTTGGTGTTCATTACATTTTTGGTGCTTTTCTATATCATCCTTGCCACCATGAGATATGCTAAACTCTTTTTGGCGCAATGTACAAATCGCCCCACACTTAGGTATTATTTGGAACGAGTTTGATGAACGAATAACTTTTTATCCAAATCCAATCAAGAAAAGAACACATTTTTCTTTGTTTATTTTTCGGAGTCGAAGTTGAAGCATCGGTTTTTGCTTCCACCGAATAAGTTTCCGGATATAAATCACCGAATCAGTTTCAGATCAGATTCAGATCACCGAATCAGAGAAGAAAATCTGAAAATAAAAGCAGCCAACACCACCACATGAACATAAATAATATTTACTTATTACATTGACTCTTCGCCCGCGTAGATTAATGAGTTTGTTTATGAAGCAAAAAGACTTTAAAATTGATATATTTACGCCGTGCACTTACATTTATATCAATAAATCAACAGCAAAAACCAGCTAGGTACAACCACAAAAACATAACCGAAAATCCTAAAATTCTATTGTAAAAAAAACTCTATATTATTTATCCTTAACTGTCACTAATGAAGCATATTAGACAATGAACGCTGTGCACAGTAATGGGTATTTGGACTTCAGATTTATGTACTGTATATTGTCATACTTGTGCTTAAATTGTAAAATAAAAATAAAATTTAAAAAATGCGAGATAATTGTTAAAAGCTGTTGCGTAAACATTCACAATTCATATAGTTCTTACCTGCAAAGAATCTCCAAGATAAAATTATATTTATAATAATTATAAAATGTAATGAATGATGTATGTATGTAAAGAACTATTCTATAAAATTAAATGCAGGGAACTGACCCCCGACTGCAATGAAAAGATTATTGTCTATATTATTTTTAATTTTTTAGTTCACTTATTGACCTGGCAGACGTGTTTTATTTTTATTTTTAATAACGCTTATCTTTGTCCAGTTGTTTAAATATATACACTCAATACAGCCATGTGAGACAAACAGGCAGCGACAACGTTTCTGCTTGTGGAACTGGCCCCTAATGTTATGATACCGTAACCGTTTAAGGAAAAATTTAGATGCCTTGGTCATAAAATTGTTTAGCATCATGACGTCACGCTAAATTTCCCGGAATACCGAATTAAGCAGAACTGTACTTATAGTACATATCCTCATTTCCCTAAGTATTTCTACATACATACGTTTTATGAATAAGGGGCCGAGTCTATTGAGATCAGCCGGTCACTGATCCTGCCTCTAAGAGGCTGCTACAGACAAACTTCAGATGGAAGAATCCAATAACACTATAGTGTTATTGGATTCTTAAAATTCTCTTTTAAGAATCCAATAACACTATAGTGTTATTGGATTCTTCCATTATCAGTATCATTATCATTATCAGTAGCACTTATTCTTATACCTAACCAAAATGTTAGTTGGGTAGTCAACCCAGGAATCGATCCCAGGTCAGCTCTGCAGTAGCGGATTTGATACCGACTTTAAATGATTTTTAACCGACATCCAAAAAAGGAGGAGGTTCTCAAGTCGACTGTATTTCTTTTGTGTGTTACCTCTTAACTTTGTATTGGGGTGATTTTGATGATTCTTTTTATATTCGACACACGACAAGCACCAGGCTTGTCGTGTGGCCCCATTTTCGACAAGAGCAATTGTAATTCAAGAGCATCTTAGTATTTCAAGGCGGTCTTTTTCTAGTTTGGTGAAGATCCGATGAAGAACAGAGGTAGAAAACGGAACTCTTCAATTAATGATAGCAAATCTTTCGGGATTGCTGAAATCGCATGTTTGTTTATTGTTTACACCAATTTATACCGTGTACGATGAGATGGGTACGGATTTAGGTAGGGGGAGGAGGGGATGTAGCACTAAAAAAGTGAAAAAAAATACAAATACTTTTAAAATTTAATTGCGAAGTTGTCAGGACGCACACAGAGGAACAATTATTGTTATCAAGCATCAACTCTTCAATATCATACTCATTACTCATTGTATGTAATAGTTTACGTTTTCTTTGTGCGTGTGCGCATTCAGACGCGCGCCGACTGTAAACGCGGTTCATTGTTGTTTCCACATGCTTTACGTTTAATCGTTTTTTGAGGCTTTTCAAGTAGTCTTAGATAAATCGAAGCTTGGGTGGTCTTTTGATTGTCATTTGTCAAAAGCTACTGGTTTATAAACGACTAACAATTCGACTTCAGTGGTGGTATACCAATTGATTATGCAAGTTAATGTATAGGTATTTGGAAAATTGAAAACTCCGTAAGATTGTTATTAATCTATCTTAATGTGTAAGTAAAGCTGAAGAGTTTATTTGTTGGTTTGTTTGAACGCGCTATTTTTGTTTTTGTTTTTAATGAACTTGCTCCACACTACGATTTACTCCTCCTCGCGTTCACAAACATGTAAACACACACACAAGACATCCAGACCCGGATCAACTATATGTAGGTCATACAAACAATTGTTCCGTGCGGGGATCGAACCCGCGACACGTAGCGCAGCAGCCGAACGCTCAACCACTTCGCCAACCGTGTCGTTTAGTCTCAGGAACTACTTCTCGGATTAGAAATATTTTTTCAGTGTAAGATAGCCCATTTATTGAGGAAGGCTATATTGCTTGCATAAGCTATATTGATATATAGCCCTTTTGGTCTTAGTGTGATGATCTTCGCGCTAAGACCAATAGGAGCGGGGCATCAATGAAAAATGTTGTAAAACCGGGGTTATTTTTTTCTCTCTTATGTGACGCAGACGAAGTTGCGCGGATCAGCTAGTTAGATTATAATTCTCGATATTTTGAACAAAGCATTTTCAGTAATAAATCTCATCACAACTCAATAGTTTTCAATTTATATGACATCGTGAGGGAACCGGCACATCCTAGAACCAAAAATTCGAAGACACATGACATTCACCAACCCGCACTGTACCCGCGTGGTGGATTACGGCCCATTCCCTCTCCTAGAGAGGAGGCCTGTGTCCCAGCAGTGGGAACGTTAAAAGGCTGATTATGCTTATGCAATATATATATATGGTTCTTATTGAGACTTATGAGTTCAATTTTGCACGATATTTTACAACCTCAGCTTGAGATTTTTCTTAATGCCTGTTACCAAGCGGCAATGAACAATTTCCATCAGTGTATTATACAGCTTTATTACACGTTCCACCCAATTACATTGACAAAAAAACACACAAATATAAACTCAAAATTAACTCATTCGCCTACATGACAGCCATTACGTAAAATATACAATATCCTGCATATTGTAATCAGCTTTTGTTCAGATCATGTGACCTTATTTGTTGTTATAGACATACATCCTATTGCTATTTGACAAGCTTATCCACATATCTGACAAGTAATTATTTAATTCTGTTATACTTCCGATGAGCTATGGCAAAAACCCAAGATAATGGCCATTTTTTAACACCGTTGAATACATAATTCCAAAATTCTATTATGTGACCATAATTTTGTTATTATCTATTCGTTTCAAACAGTGTATATTTATGAAGTTACTTGCAAGTTTTTCTACGTAGATATCTACGCTTCGGAACGTGCAACTAACTAGCTCATATTTTTGCCTGACCGAACTTGACAGCGGGCTATGGAAAGGGCTATGCTCGGTGTATCTCTGAGGGATCGCATCAGAAATGAGGTGATCCGTCAGAGAAGCAAGGTAATTGATACAGCCACAGAACAGAAAACAACAGTAGAAGTCGCAAGTAGGCGGGGCACGCGTAGCCCTAGTATTGCGTAGCTCCGCAATTGTAGGCGCCCAAGCGCTGTCGCGCATATCAGTCTAGTTCCGACTGCGTTCACGTCACTTACTCTCGAAAATCCAAAATAAAATCAAATATGCCGTATTGTGCTGTTTTAGAGTATAAAAACGATAGCCGTACCGAAAATGTATCCCATAGTGGTATATCGTATCATAATTAAGTACTATTTTATTTTATTTTAATTAATATATGATAAAACATTGATTACATTTTTATTCAAAAACGCTAAACAAAAGTAGAATCTATGATTTAAACTATAAGGTCTACTTTCTTTCACATCAAACCTGTTATTCTAGATGATTCCATCTTATGCCATGTGACAGTTTGCTACTCAATTAGAGAAAGACGTTATCGATAACGAGTTGTCGATGTTTCAAACCTTATCAAGTAAAAATTCAAAATTGATTAATAGTAATATTATTTGATGTTAAACAGATAGTAATTTATTTATATCCGTTGAAAATGAAATATCGTGAGAGTATGCATAAGCATGTATTCGCCAGAACTTCGCAGCTTCGCCCTTACTCTACATTATTACTCACCGAAAGCCTATTAATACGAGCGTAGTACGTTTGATTGCTCTTTGCCTCATCCACAAACCTTAACAAAATGGTATGCTAATATCGGTGGAGATCCTGGTTTCACAAAAGAGTCATTTACAGCTTTAAAACTTAAAGCGGATTCATCAAGTCATCCAATATTAGCTTCACTAGTAACTAATTGATGAAATGGCTATACGTAGAAGAATTGAATGGGATGGTTTCATGGATATATTGACATGGGTACAGGATTAATAGGTGACCATCTAGCAGAAGCTAAAGAAGTAAAGCTAACAAAAAAATATTCATTAAGCAGTCGATCGGATGTAACACGCGTATAAAGGTACATTTCGGTAATTCGTTTAGATTTTAATTTTGTTTTGTTATTTTTTACTTATGTAAAACATGTGAAAAAATCTGATTTAGTAAAATTAAATTGATTTTATTAAACTTTTTCTCCATTTAAAGATAATTTTGCTTCGTATAAGTGGGTTGGAAAATTCGGTAATAGTACCTGACTAATTGAGTTTAATCTGTGTTTTAGCATCAGCGTATTCAGCTATCAGTGTATAGTTTTCGCCAAATACGAAGAATGTTATGCTTATGGAATACGAATATAAATATAAACGGAATGCAAGTATACAATTAAATATCGATAAGTAAGGTTACGATGTTGTACATCACTAGCGAATATCATAATAGCGATCAACTCTATAAACAAATATCAATCTTATGTTCAATGGCATACTGCATACAATTGAATATATTACAATTTAGTGACATCTAGCGTCGAATAGCGGAACTTGTTAGTAAAACTATGCCTACGAGCTTTCACGGAAATATAAGATTTAATACCTACAAAAGATTGACAATAATGAACTCTATTTATATGATGTAGTTGCACTTTTTTTTAAAATAGGGACTGACTATAGAGACTTTTTGGCATGGACCAATCACAAAACGAATTTGCTAGTGTGACATAATATGATTAACTTGAAGATGTGTTTGTTAGGGCACGCTGGTTCTGATAGTAATTTATGCGTTATGCGATTTCTACTGTTTTTTTCTGTTCTGTGGATACAGCCCACCGGATTAGTAAGCTGAAGTGGCAGTGGGCTGGCCATATTAGTCGTAGAACCGACAACCGTTGGGGTAAACGAGTTCTAGAGTGGAGACCGCGTCTCGGCAAACGCAGTGTAGGACGTCCTCAGGCACGGTGGAGTGACGATTTGCGCAGGGCAAACTGGATGCGAGAAGCCGACAATAGATCTAAGTGGCGTGCAATTGGAGAGGCCTATGTCCAGCAGTGGACTGCAACAGGCTGTTGATGATGATTGATGATGAACTTGATAATTTAAAAGTTCAAAAATGCTTTGAGCTTTGCTTGTAGGATCTGAAAACGTAAAATTTACACTATTCACTAGGATTCATTTAACCCTTTATCAACTCAAAAACTCAAATCATTAATTTCAATTAAACCCTTTACAGGCACTTTTGAATTGTCCAGGTCGAAAGAAGTGAAGCTATCTGCACGTTCCAAAGCGTAGATCTCTATGGAGAAGAACGTGAAAAAAACTCCACGGACACTCTTTTCGCAAGTTATGTCCTTCTATCTTTAAAAAGATCAACTGTTTTTACCATAGCGAATTCTATAAATACCTCAGTACTTCGGAGAGCACGTTAAGCCGTTGGTCCCGGCTGTCATTTGTAGATCTTTGGCAGTCGTTATGGATTGTCAGAAGCCAGTCAGTCTTGTCGAAAAGTACCGTGTTACCTAGTGAATGGGTTATGGAGGGCTTGTAGGCAACCGCCAGTGTTAAAACACTGGTATTCAGATGAATCCGGTTTAAGTGGGAGCCAACCCCGATATATTTGGGAAAAGGCTAGGCAGATAATGATTTTGCATCAATTATTATTGTAGTGTTTAGTTATTTTGTGGCGCTTTCACCTGTTGCTCCATTTCATGATGATCTTTGTCCTTAACTGATGCATTTACATATATCAGTATAGTTATGATATGATGTTGTCGTTTTAACTTCTTTGCATATTTTTTTTCTGATGATTCATTCGATATTAAAGTTGAATTGAGCCATTTTTAACCGACTTCTAAAAAAGGAGGAGGTTCTCAATTCGGATATTTGCATGTTTTTTTTTTTTTTTTATTGTTCGCGCATAACTCCGGCGCTTGCCAACCGATTTGAAAAATTCTTTTTTTGTTGGAAAGGGTATACTTCCCAAATGGTCCCATGAAAATTTTATCGAAATCGAACAAGCGGTTTTTGAAAAATCAACAAAAATCTAAAAAAATATCTACATTGTCTACATTGACGACCTTTTAGTTTACTCTGCATTGGAGCAGTGCGTTTTTTTTACACTAATGTAATTGGTTCGTTTAGGTGGGGGGAGGGGAGGGGGTTTAGGTACCACTAAAAAGTGAAAAATAAAAAACTTTTTACAAAAAAATACAACCGACTTTTCCACAAAAAAATAAAAAAAGTACAAAATAACTTTAATTTCGGAAGTCGGTGTTCAAAAAATGAAAAAGGAACCACAAACACCGAGTTCCGAAATTAAAGTTATTTTGTACTTTTTTGATTTTTTTTAATTTACCAAATTCGTATGATGACATTCAGGCGCCTGCCCACACCTGTTTTATTTTTCCGGATCAGGATGTTATGCTAATCTTAACAGCAATATATTAGAATTATTCGCCACCCACGAATGAGTAGTAAATTCTTGAGTCATGTCACAATTTAATGTTGCATATGATATCAATACAAACTGGTTTTCCGGAAATGAAATCCTTTTCCACTTTAGAACAGCAGTCTGTGACTATCAATTTCAAGGTAATGGCAAAAATAACCAATAATGGGCCTATACAAACAAGTCTTTTTGTATATAGTATATATAATATATATAGTGTATAAGTACATATAAATTACATTTTTAAATCTTTCTTAAAAAGAGACATTTAAAAATATAACATTTGCCAGTCCGCTGGTGCCAGAAGCAGGGTCCAAGCTACCGGTGGTTTACGTTAAAAGGCTGATTATGAGTTGGGTTCGCACACGAAGAGCTCCGTACTATGAGCCGATTTTTTATTAATTGTTGTTATAGCGGCAGTATACAAATACGTACACTGTCAAATTTTCAACTCTCTACCTTTTACGGTTCATTAGATACAGCCCGTTGACAGACAAACGGAAGGACAGCGGTGGCTGAATAGTAAGGACCCTTTGCCACCGTACGGGGACTTAAAAACTGTACGCCTACAAAAATTGTAACAACTCTTGCTCTGAAATTGATAACGCATCTAATTTATTGTAGAAATGTATTTTCTCTTTCATCTATACTAATCTCAATCTATTACTTATAAACTCATCTATACTAATATTATAAAGAGGTAAGATTTGTATTTTTATATGTAACGAATAAACTCAAAAACTACTGGACCAATTTCAAAAATTCTTTCACCATTAGAAAGCTACATTCACCCTGAGTAACATAGGCTATATTTTATCCCCATATTCCCACGGGAACGGGAACTACGCGGGTGAAGCCGCGGGCCGCTGCTAGTAGTTTAGTTTAGTAGTAAGTATGTATATGTTAATCTTGTTCTAGGTTGTGAAGGACGCAGCCATGTCGCCCGGAGCGCCGTCGAGCGCGGACGCAGAGCGGACGGAACTCCTGGGCTCCCTGACCACTCAGCAGCAGCAAAGGACCAGCGCCAGGGTCATCAAGAAGCTGCGACTGGAACCGCCCGTGGAGAGAGACAAGAGACCTGGGAATAAGGAGGGTTCCGGTGAGTTTTCTCAGTGAAATGCCTCCGCACAGGTGGATGTACTAACATCGTATGGTATAATTTTCAGGCCCTAATTAATTTATTTATTTACTTCGGATATCAACGATCCATATGTTTGTTAGTAAAACTTAAACGTTATACAGGGTTATTTGAAAAACACCAACAACCTCTTAAGAGGTCATTGTACTAGTCACTATGAACAACTTTTACTATGGGACCAAACCTGAAATCCCGAAAAAAAAAACAGCTGTTCCCTACATTTTGATGAGTTATACGAACATACATAAATGTAAGGAACAGCTGATTCTTTTTTATTATAATACACACCTTAAAAGGTATTTTATTGTGTTTTACGTGCAAACAAATGTTACATTTTTATTTCTTTATTTATTCTATACTGTCCCACTGCTGGAAAAACCTCCCTCAAATCCTACCGGGCCACCTCGAACCACTCCTTGCAGTAGTCGTCTAGGTCGTCTTGCCACCTCTTCTTAGTAACACCAGTTCTATAGTAGGTAGCCTATATTTTATGGATGGGAAATTTTCCAATCTGGGCGGAGTAGAAGGGAGTGTCAAACTCTTACTGACTAAAAACCCACCCGTGTTCCTACTAGTGCTTAAATTCCCCAACCCGGCGTGATAGCAGATAAGGGGCCATTCATAAATTACGTCACAGGAATTTCATGATTTTGAACCCCCCCCCCCTAGTGTGAAGTAACATTTTTTACAATTTTATTCGTGTACTAGCTGCTGCCCGCGACTTCGTCCCCGTGGAATCCCCGATTTTAAAACATTCTTTATTGCTGCTCCGCTCCTATTGGTCTTAGCGTGATGATATATAGCCTATAGCCTTCCTCGATAAATGGGCTATCTAACACTGAAAGATTTTTTCAAATCGGACCAGTAGTTCCTGAGATTAGCGCGTTCAAACAAACAAACAAACAAACTCTTCAGCTTTATAATATTAGTATAGATTTGTTCGTGTTTTACTTAACACTTAGATTAAAATAGATTTTGAAATGTCGCGCATGAAATGTAGTACCCCTCCCACCCCTTGACACAAAATGTCACACTTCGTCGACCCCCTCCCTCCCCCTTAACGTGTGACGTAATTTATGGCCCCTAGCCTGCAATATTGTATTTCATCGTTGTTATTTCCAGACATACAAGAATGCGAGACGCCAAGCAAGATAGACGAGAAAGAGCTCAAATTCCCCACGGTCAAGCAACGGATGCCAAAAGCCCTCTGGTCTACCGACGAAAAGAACCTCTTCTTTGAAGCCCTGAACGAGTATGGCAAGGATTTCGACGCCATCACCGCCTACATATGTGCTAAGATGAAAAAAAAAGGCATGCCCGATGTGAATCTCAAGACAAAGACGCAAGTCAGCCATTTTTATTACCGGACTTGGCATAAGCTGTCGAAACATGTGCACTTCGATGAGAGTAAGTTTTTTTTTATCAACTGTAGCTCGTAGAACTTCACCTATGCAGGGCCCTGATTCTGCTATTACAATAGTGTCAGAATGGTCTATCATTGATTTCATAATGGTTGGTTTTACAAGTTTGGTAATCTACTAATATAAACGCGTCATTATGACAGTTCAATGGCCAACCACTGACACTCCATTGAAAGAAATGGCATAGAATGGTAATCTCGTACATAATGGCAAATGAATGACAGACGTACGCGGTAATCTACTAAAACTTTGACAATTCCTTTGATCAGTGACCTACCATTAGAACGTCATTGTGTAGTCATTTTTTTTAATAGCTCGGTTATCAAAAAGTATCACGAGACTATTAATCGACCAGTGATCGACCATTATGAATTTAGCAGTTTACGAACTTTTAGCAAAATGAAAATGGAATCGTGTTGGAATGCCAAATTTATAAAAATAGCAGACTTGGGGCCCCTGTCGAGTAGTTTTGGAGATTTTGTAATTCGTCAGCGAATGAATGACCTTCCAAAAGAAATAGAACTTTTATAAAAATGTTTAAGCTGTGTACTTCTATAAGTGACAAATTCACCATGATACTCGATGTACAAGTTCTTAATGTAATATGTTATAGTGAATAAGTCGTTGGAGTACCTTTACAATAAAATAAAAAATAAATAAATAAAAACAGATTCTAATAAATTAAAAACATCGCAGTCTATCTTTAATACTGCCAGACAACATTATGTCGTCAATTCAAAGTACTTGCCAGTATCTATATTATTAAATAAATTAAAATAACC
This sequence comes from Hecatera dysodea, assembly GCA_905332915.2. Classification (NCBI taxonomy): domain Eukaryota; kingdom Metazoa; phylum Arthropoda; class Insecta; order Lepidoptera; family Noctuidae; genus Hecatera; species Hecatera dysodea. The sequence goes on along the minus strand of HG995290.1, from coordinate 1,153,179 downwards.
ATATCCATGACTGCATTGTACTTCAACTATAAATTATATTCCATGTCACAAGACTATCTAATGGGACGTCTTTTACAACTTGAGTATCATTAATTCATTACATAAAGATGTAACGTTTTAATAATATTATATTAATGTCTTTTTTTTCAATGTGCGGCTATCTTGACTTGTGAATGCCATTGCTGTCGTGCTAGATAAGTGCTTATTGTAATCTATTGTTACGAGCTTCGGGTTCGAAACTATAAAAACAGCCGATTTAAAAGAGTGTCCGTGGAGTTTCTTGCACGTTCTTCTCCATAGAGATCTACGCTTTGCTTTGGAACGTGCAGATAGCTTCACCTCTTTCGACTTGACAATTCAAAAGTGCCTGTAAAGGGTTTAATTGAAATAAATGCTTTGAGTTTGAGTTTGATTACATAATCAAAAATGACACTTTAAATACACAACACTAATGACAATTTTAAACTCACTTAATAACACCTAACACTAGTAATCACTAACTCGCAGTTGAAGATCGCTATCGAAGTTATCGCTCGTATCGTTATCCAATGCTAACTCGGTCGGTTTTTTTTTACTGGGCCACTCGCAATTTAGCACTCTAAGGTTAGTTACTGCTTAACCGGACTTTCCTGTGGTGACCTCAAATGATTATAAGGCCCCCAGCCAGTAATTCGGTCGGTCTAAGTACACAGTTTATTCCAGAACCTTCCATTGTAGAAAGATCTAGAAAGTTCGCTCACTTATCGGTCGCGACTGACTAGGTTTCGAGAATTCTAGAATGTATTGAATGTGTACAGAAAAAGTATTTATTTTTTGTTATATTGCGCGTTTGAATACAATAGAGATGTTTCCTGAGGAATAAAAATATGATCCTATTTAGTCCGTCAGTTAGATTATCGAAAAATATTGGAAACGTATTTTTTGCTTTATATAATCTCTAAAAATTGACGAAGATAAAAAGCTTCAAAGATCATGAGTGGGAGCTTGTGACATCACGGCGTGGTAAAAATCGTCGCACGAAGTGACGTCACACGAGTTTTCAACGCACTATATCGTCTTCGTTTTTTGTTTACCTGAAAAAATAAAAAATACGTGTCCAATACTTTTGAGAAGTCTATCTTACGGACTAATTAGACTTTTTAGGCAACTACCCTATTCCAGCTGATAGAAAGCGATGATGTGATCGATGTTGGAACAGGCTTGCCTAGAAGTAACCTGTTCACTCTTGACTTAAAGACCCCAGGTTTTTGCTATCGGGGAACAAAGAATACGGCAGGGAATTCCATTCGTAATCTGTACAAAAATATTTCTAAAACGTATGTAACACGACACAACAATGACGATCTCGTTTTCTTAGACATCCATCTTGCTTCTTTGTACAGGTATACAAATAAAAAAAAAATATTTGATAAAATTTCTTCAGAACAGTTAAACAAACTACATTCAGTACTCATCACATCTATTTCAGACGTAAAAAAGGTAGCCCAGGAGCTGTACGCCCTGATAAATTACGGCGAGCTGCGCAAGAAGCTGGTCTCCGTGAACGAGAAGACGTGCGCGCGGCTCGGCGACATGGTGCTGTGTGGCAGCATCGTGGTGCGCGCGCGCGGCCGCAACCTGCGCGTGCGCACGCCCATGTGCCGCGCGCTGCGCAGGCTCAACCAGATTACAGGTTGGTTGTTTTTGCTTATTCAAATTAATTATATCAGTATGTAGTTTCTTGTAGTTTCTTGATTTTTTCTACATTCAAGACTTAATGTTTTTAATCAATTACTTGTAAATGATGAACTACAAGAGTCCATTTTAATGACTTGACTAACTATCCATCATAGAAGCCCTTTTTCAAAACGAAAACGGTTTGGGTTTCATTAAAATGTTTGTATATTTACTCGGTTTAAACAGTGTTTTTTTTAATGTAATCATCGCGTAGCTTTTATACGCATTTCGTAAAAATAAAATGTATCTGTGGTAGAGCTAGCGTGCGGCGCGCGCGTGTGCTCGCGCGCTCAGGTGACGCTGCGCGCGCGCGACTCGTGCGCGTGGGCGCGCGTGCAGGCGGCGGCGCACAACCCGCGCGCCGCGCTGGCGCTGCCGCTGCGCGCGCGCCTGTGTGCGCTCATCCGCGCGCTGCAGCACCGCTGGAAGGGCGTATCCTTTACTGACATACAATATATACGCGAATGGACAACTCGACGCTATTTCTGATTATGTTTGACTTGTTGTGCATAAGCTTTATATGAAATCGACCTATTAATCAAGCTGTTATGTAAAAATGTAGATGTACCAACTTTTTTATCCACCTAATTATGTCAACAAAATGTAATCATTTGGGTAACTTAAAATATTATAAAAATGTACTGGACAGCTGTTTTTTTTTTTGTCTCATTTTACAGTTTTAATATTTGTAAGTTTCGATAAAAAAAAATACTGTCAACGTAAAAATAAAATCGACCATAACTTAATACAGCAAATCCAAAATAAATCCTTAACTAGCTAAAGTCTACTTTCAAGCTGAACAAAGTGACTGATCTCATCGAAATCAAGCCAGAAGACGTGCAGAAGGAGCCAGAAGAATACGTCGAGCTGCCTCGATCGTGCACAGAAGACACAGACGTTAACAGAGAGTTAGAAGAACACCTCAACCTGGAGACTGATAGAATTATATTGCAAGGTAACCTCACACGAAACAACACCTTGTACAGGATGTTACAGAGTGGTGTAGTCATATTTTATTCTTAAAAAAAACTACCAAAAAAAAAAACTAACTTAAAATTTTGTTTGAAATAAGTTCCTTTGTACAAAAATTTTATTGTAATGTTGTCTCTTCATTATTGTTTGTGTGTACATCACTACATAGTATAAAACAAAGTCGCTTCCCGCTGTCTGTCCCTATGTATGCTTAGATCTTTAAAACTACGCAACGGATTTTGATGCGGTTTTTTTTAATACGTAGAGTGATTCAAGAGGAAGTTTTATATGTAGGATAAGGTATATACTACATGCATAATATAGCAGAGATTTAATATCAACATTGCACCCGTGCGAAGCCGGGGCGGGTCGCTAGTCTATCTATACTTATAATAAATCTGTAGAGAGGTCAATTCTGTACAAGGAATATATTTTCAAAATAACTATCAGGGGGTGATTAGTGATCGATACTGGTGCCAAAAACGCAATCAGTAAAATTTTTGTCTGTCTGTCTGTCTGTCTGTCTGTATGTTCTTTATAGAAACAAAAACTACTCGACCGATTTTAACGAAACTTGGTGCAATTATTCTTCATACTCCTGGGCAGGTTATAGTATACTTTTCATCACGCTACAATCAATAGGAGCAGAGCAGTGAAGGAAAATGTTGGGAAATCGGGAGAAATTACTCCATTTTTTAAGCTTCCGTCGCGTGTGTAGTCTTAATGGTTAAAGTTACATAGAAATCATGTATTACGGAAATGTTTTACATAAAATTATCTAAAAAATGTCCCAAACAGCATATGTCTATATTTTATGGTTGACTCACAATAACACGTGTAACTCCCGATAGCTTAGCAGTTCGGCGTTTTCTGATTATTTGTATGAAACTTTGTCAATTTTAAACCGATCGGGCTGAGAGTTTCAAAATCGGGGGTAAAGTAACTATTCCACGCGGACGAAGTCGCTGGCAGAAGCTAGTAAATAATAAAATAAATAAATAAATAAGCGAAATTTGTTCGATGACAAATTAAACGCAACGCCATCTATCTCGCCGGCAGCGAACTAACTGAACGAAATCCTGCATCGCGGTATCAGAGTTTACCGTGTGATTTGCAATATAAAGTATCGGGCAGTTCCTCATCGTACGCTACAACCGTCCGGTATGAAGATCCTCCCTTTTCAATGGAGGTTTGCGGGACTTTACACTCTGTTCCACATTTAATTGATCATAATACTTTATTTTCTGAGTTTTGATGGAAAATACCCACGTATTGTCATGGGCTTAGGTCCATCAAAAATTGGGATTGGAAAATTGGAATTACTCTTTATTTAACTTGAGATCGCGACCTAAACTTAAAAAAAGTGTAGTTCGAACCTGATACAGTCAGTAGGAGGTTACTTAACCGAATTTTGCTTCGCCGCACGCCGGCGCGCGGCTTGTAGCCATAAAGTCAGTTTTAAATTAAACAACTTTCGTTAGCGATAACTTTATTAAAATACGTGTTTAATAAAACTCTTTTAAGTGTACTTTGTTTAAGTTTGTGTACTGAATAAAGAATATTCCTGTATAATTAATTTTTAGCTCGTGGTTAAACAATAACAGCTGCATGCGGTTCGCTGTTCAAGGTTAAGCAAAGCTTGCCTTACATACTGAGATTCTTCGGCAAAAACGTTAAGGATTGTTTTCGGCCGTCATCTACACTAATATTATAAAGAGGAAAGATTTGGTTGTTTTTTGTTTTTTTGCATTGAATAGGCTCCGAAACTACTTGACCGATTTACAAAATTCTTTCAATGTTGGGAAGCTACACTATCTCCGGTGAACATAGACTATATTATATCCCCATATTCCCACAGGAACGGGAACTACACGGGTGAATCCGCGTGGCGATGCTAGTTTTTCAATAAATGTATTTTTACTCTGTTAGAAACTCAGATACACTGTAGTACGTTAGAAATGATGTGTCCGGTTTTTTTTACCCAAATGTTCGGCTAAACTGACTGGTTTGTCTGGTTTTAAGACCTGGGGCCGTATTATGACATCTTAAAACCATCATGTTTTCTGTGTGAGAAAAGGATAGTGCTATTCGTCCTGTATAGCTCCGTCTCTTTTTCACACCGAAAACATGATGGTTTTAAGAGGTCATAATACGGCCCCTGGTAACCCTAGTAGGTTGGCTAGGCAGATTGATTTTATAACCTTACATCGTTGTGAATCCATTCAAATTCGATTAAATATATCTCTAGAACAAAAAGTGCCAAAGAAGCTAGCCCTCCACGTGGGTCCAAGACCTGGAGCCGACATCCACCTGCCCGTGGTCAGCCCCAGCGAACAGCTGTCCAGTCAGAAGATATGCTTTTCATCTTATTTAGAGCGGATGGGCTCGCAGAGGACGCACAAGGATGGCGGTGGTAAGTTGTTTTGCTATATAGTCCTATATACAATGTGAAATTTTAATGGTTGTTATCCCGAAGCAAAATGAGTTTGTATCGGTAATACAATCGATTTATATATATAAAAAATATTAGACTCCATAAATGGCAGATTAACAATTGTGATAAACAAAACTCGAAAGCGACTTGAACCAACAGTAGTGCATCGCGCGATATGTAGGTACGCGGCGGTACGTGCGTCTCATGTAGGTATCTACCTACTTTATGTCTAGTGCACTACTATTGATTCTCGCTCCTTCTAGTTTATGAACACTTTTTTAATGATTTGAAAAAAAAAAACATTTATTTTTTTTAGTTTAACTTTGTGTTTCGATAGTACTACTGATGGGTAATCGTCCTGCCGCGGGAAAACAACCATTAAGATTTCACACTGTATGTATGTATACTAATATTATAAAGAGGTAAAGTTTGTGAGGGGGTAATCTCTGGATCTACTGAACCGATTTTGAAAATACTTTTACCAGTACAAAGCCACATTATCTGTGAGTATTATAGGCTATATCCTATCCCCGTATTCCCTCGGGAACGGCAGAAACGCGTGTGAAACCGCGGGGCGCTTCTAGTCATATCTATTTCTGCTATTAAAATATTGGACACTAGTTTAATTTAACGTTTTTTGCGAAAATCAAATATATTATTGCCTTGGATCTATCTGGTAAGGTTTTATAATAATTCAATAAGTTAATAAATAAATCAATATTGTACGCGAGCGAAACCACGGGTAAAAGCTAGTCGACAAAGATAAAGCCCATCAAAGTTCAGTAGTGGGGGCTGGTGACGTCACTTGTAGGTAAAATTGTACCACCGCGTGACGTCACGCGTACTTTCAATGCGCTACGTACTGTCTAAATTGTTCTTCTTAGTTTATGAGATAAAAATAAAATACGTGTATAACTAAATAGATTTTTCCAGAAAAAATCCCTATTGTAAGGTTCAGGATAGTTAATGTTTATTAAAGCAGCCACAAGTCAACTTATTTCGTTCTAATGTGCAGTTATCAATTTCAAAATCAAAAGTCATTTATTCAAACTAGGCTAAGCGACAGCACTTTTTGAACGTTAAATTTTACATAAAGACAGTCCCCCAAAACGCCCACCCGTCACCACTTCCTAGTGTTTGAGCTGGGAAGAAGTGGCGCAACAAACTCCCCAGCAACACATCTGTCTGTTGCGTTTTTATTATATTGGTAATGACACCAGAGTATTTGTGTTAATGATTTAATGTAGAATAAATTATCCACAGCAAAAATCCGCACACCGAAACGCCAAAGAAAAGACAGTACATCAGAGAAAGATAAAGACGAACAAAAGAAATTCAAAATGGACGACACAGACAAACTGATTCACATCGAAGAGACGGCCATTGACGGCATTGAGCTCATGGCTAACTACAAGGTACTCCAAGAAGACGAGGAAAAGCCCAGCACAGAAGATGAGAAGGAACGGGACGTCGTAGATGATGACGTACTCTACCTGCAGGAAAGAGATAAGGATATGTTAGAAAGAGATAAGGATATGTTGGAAAGAGATAAGGATATGTCGGAGAGGGATAAGGATTTGTTGGAAAGAGACAAAGATAGTTTTTCTGAAATGGAAGACGATGAGAAGTACAATAAGAGTGATACGGACAACGAGAGTGATGGGAAGGAGAAGACTGGGAAGGAGAGGAAGTTTAAGAATTTGAAGGTATGATGTTTCTCCCACTATTTCTATGTTTTAATAGATATTCATTTGTTTTTTTCTGTCAAATTCTGAATTTCAAAAGTGTCTTTGATGTACATGATTTTTTTTTTCGAGTTCCGTGCTCAAAGGGTAAAACGGAACTCTATTACTAAGACTCCGCTGTCCATCCGACTGTCTGTCTCTCCGTCTGTCACCAGGCGGTATCTCATGAACCGTGGTATTTAGACAGTTGAAATGGTGACGCATGTATTTCTCTTGCTGCTATAACAACAAATACTAAAAAACAGAATAAAATAAATATTTAAGGGGGCTCTCATACAAACAACGTGACTTTTTTGCTCGTTTTAATTCAATATTGGTAACGGCAACAGGCTTGAAATATTCACAGAATATTTACTTATATATTCACTTAAAAATAAATAAAAATAAAACAAATAATTTATATTTGTTTGATGGCACTGTACATTGATAAATAAACATTCTTTTCCATACAAGAGACATGATTTTGTTGCCGTTTTTATAGATCCCTTCGTGCGCCAGTCTGACTCGCACTTTTTATCAATTCATAGATGATTCACTTATGCGATGGTTTTCCTATAATGTTATGCTAGTTTGATGCAAACTTTCTTGCTACTCTCAAATAATCACATTGTTCAGGTAAAATTCCGAATCCGACCAAAGAAGCGTGGAGGCAGCATCTACACGCTCGTCATGGACAAAGACGCAGAGGACCACAAGATCGAGGAGACCAAGACGGAGGAACCCACCAAGGAAGAGGAGGCCAAGCCCGACATCGACGTGGAGCTGGCCATGCGGCAGATCAGGAAGGGCTGGAGCGTGCATGATGCTGGCGACCTGACGATAGGCGACCTGTATCTCATGGTGAGTTGGCAAACTGTCTTATAGCAGCCAAGGAAGAGGAGGCCAAGCCCGACATCGACGTGGAGCTGGCCATGCGGCAGATCAGGAAGGGCTGGAGCGCGCATGATGCTGGCGACCTGACGATAGGCGACCTGTATCTCATGGTGAGTTATAGTTCATATTGATGTAAGCGATTTAGAGAACATGCATGGTTTAGACTATAATATCCTAACCTATTGAGCGGTCTGCCGGCAGACATATTAAAAAGATATTATTTGGAAATGTGTAGAAGTACTTCAACATGTTTCTAAGTATATAAAATATTAATATTAAAAAGAAATGTATAAAGACTCACCAGAACCCACAGTCAAACCAGTACTACGGTTTTGTGGGGCATATCATAATGTGGACATTACAAATAAATAATAATTAAAAAAAAACTTTTGTTACATGGTGGTGATCCCACCCAAACGCTCGAATTTTTTTTTGGAATATTTTCACTGTGCGAACAACTAAGGAGGGGAATTACCTGCCAGAGTCTGTGCCCTGGTGTCTACAATCTGGGGTATTTAAGTCAAGAGTGAATATGTTACTTTTAGACAAGTGCCTATCAATTATTCAGTTAATCTGGAGAGTACAGTTCCACCATTATTAATTTTGGTTTCACCATACATTGAGAGCAGTGGTGGCCGAGTGGTAACGGCCCCGACTTACGAATGTTCAAACCCAGCCAGGCGCATTACTTTGTGTTGTCAGTTTCATCACCACTGCTCTTAAAACGGCAAAGGAAAACATCGTGAGGAAACCGGCATGTCCTAGAACCATGAATTCGAAGACATGTGACATTCAGCAACCCGCACTGGGCCCGCGTGGTAGATTACGGCCCATTCCCAGGGTCCTAGAGAGGAGGCCTGTGTCCCAGCAGTGGGACAATTAAAAGGCTGATTATGCTTATAAGCTGCTATCAATGGCTATCAAAGACAAACCTAAAGACGCAACTTGTTAACATTTTGACAGAAGTCAACTGATAGTAACCTGTTAACAGGAGCAGTGTTGCCCTTTCAGTTAAAAGACAAGAAGATACTCGTAAAATGAAAACAATATATCTAGTTTTAATTTCCGCGAATATTAGTGGGTTGCAGGTATGCACCTCCCTCCCGCCCGCTTTATTATGCACATGCAAGATTACAAGGCAAATGCAAGGATTTTATGCACATGCAGGAAGGCAAAGCAAAACCCAACACCATTACCTACCCACTAATATTCGCGGAAATTAAAACTAGATATATTATTTTCATTTTCAAATTTAAAATGGATTTCCGCAAAGTAACGCCTGACTCAATCAATTTTTTTTTTTTTAAGAAGATACTCGTAAAATCTCGTGGTATCGCTCGTAATTCTTGACATAATAAATTAAAATAAGAAAAATTAAAACACTTGTTTCATAAACAGATAAGAGCGCTAACATTTATAGTCATTCTTCATTAAAAACTTGACACAGTCCATCACCAAAAACTTTTATTCCAGTTCGGTTCCCGCTCCAAACTCGAACTAGACTACTGGTGGGCAGAACCAACCCCACCTCTCCCCCAGCCCCAGAAGTCGACCATCAGCATCCCCATGACGCTGCCGTCCGACAAACGCGACAGATCCGACAAGATGTCGGACAGAGGAGCCGACAGTTCCGTAGAAGATGAGAGGGAGCGAGCTAGAGAGAGCGATAATGATATCTTGTCGCCTAAGAACACGTATAGTCAGGATAGTAACGATGGCATGTCGGGGGATGAAAGGAAAAGTAAGTACTGAGTTTTTACTCTGCTAATCATATTTTTCAATGCTCATCAAACTGCTGGCATTTTACCAACATCACGTCTCATTATCATTACACTAGCTGTCCGCACAACTTCGTTTGTGTCACATTTTTCATGACTGCTCCGCTCCTATTGGTCTTAGCGTGATGATATATAGCCTATAGCCTTCCTCGATAAATGGGCTATCTAACACTGAAAGATTTTTTCAAATCGGACCAGTAGTTCCTGAGATTAGCGCGTTCAAACAAACAAACTCTTCAGCTTTATTATATTAGTATAGATTAAATAACGTCTATCTCCGAAAAAGGGGTCACTGCACTCATAAAACTCGCGGTTACTACACGGGGTCAAAAATCGAAATGTGTTATATTACTAACAAGCGACCCGCCCCGGCTTCGCACGGATGCAATGTAGATACTAATGTTTTCTCTACTATAATATGCATGTATTATATATATAAACCTTCCTCTTGAATCACTCTATCTGTTAAAAAAACCGCATCATAATCCGTTGCGTAGTTTTAAAAATTTAAGCATACATAGGGATATAGGGACAGAGAAAGCGACTTTGTTTTATACTATGTAGTGATATTACTAATATGATAGCATTTTTTTTTTGCTCACTTTAGCATAAGTATTCCTATAAAGGCTATCGATAATAACCCTTCGCATACGGAACTAAAGAATGACAAGGATATATCTATACTAATATTATAAAGCTGAAGAGTTTGTTTGTTTGTTTGTTTGAACGCGCTTATCTCAGGAACTACTGGTTCGAATTGAAAAATTATTTTTGGGTTGAATAGACCATTTATTGAGGAAGGCTTTAGGCTATATATCATCACGCTTAAGCCAATAGAAGCGGAGCAGCGATAAATAATGTTTTAAAATCGGGGATTCCACGGGGACGAAGTCGCGGGCAGCAGCTAGTAGTTAAGAAATATCAAGATTTATAAATAAGAATGTAATTTTACTAACAACTAACTAAAAATTGTGAAATAAGAATACTTTTAACAGCAAACCAGTTTAGTTCCTGCCAACTGTAACTAACAACAAACATCATATCATGATGACAAACTCACTAACTCATCCTAAGTTGCACGACGCTTGAGGATTCAACCACAGAGCTATATTCAAAGAAAAATCACGCATCCATCTCAGCTCTGATCCATCTGACATACATATCCTTAAAACCGTACCTCCCAATAGAACAGTACATTTATGTATATATTAATGGGTGAATTATGTGTGGCGTTCAGGTGAACAGTTGGCTTCGCCGGACCACAAGTCGTCGTCGGGCAGCGGGACGCTCAAGTTGGTCAGCAAGCTGATCAACAGGCCTCAGGGTCCGCCGCCGCTGAATGGGTTTTCCATGTTGAGTGATAGGTATGTATTCTTTATGGTGTTCATTGGTCTATATTAGTGATGTAACGAATGTCATATTTTGGACATTCGCGAATGCGAATATCTGCTGCCAACATTCGCGAATGCGAATGCGAATATTCAGTTTTTATATTGGGGCAGTCCCATTCGTATGAAGTGCGTTTCGTTTCTTTTTTGTTTCGAGAATAGCCGAGTTAATACGAACGCATCCGACTGTTTGTGACCGGTGTTTTCGTAAACAAAACAAGTGAATTTTGAGGTTACAATGTGAAGCCGAGCTGATGACACGCGGGGTTGCGAATGTCATTGAGAGGATCAGGCAAGGTGGGTCTCGAGGTGGCCCTGCACAAGTCCGAGGCAATGTGCTTTCATGGCTCTCGGAACAGGTCATTATCGGAATCCTAGATAACGGTGACGGGAACTCCTCCTGGAGTTCCCATTGGCGTCGGGTCGACGATGTAGTACTTGAGTCTCGTCCTCGACAGCCAATGGAACTTTGCGGAACATTTCCGACTTATGGCTCCCATACTGGGGCTGGCCGGGGCTGCTTTCAAGCGGATCTTGCCCAATCTAGAGGGACCAAACGCTTCCTGCCGGAGTCTGCATGATGCGGGGATCGTGCGGTCCATGGCTCTTTATGGAACAGCGGACAGAGCTACAGCAGGATCTCACGGAAGTATGGAGGCAGTGACTGTAGCAACCCAGCGCTGTGGCGGCCACCATTGCGGCGATAAGTCCCCGCTTTGAGGAGTGGTCGGAGAGACGTCACGGCATCCTCATGTTCCGCCTGACGCGGGTGCTCACTGGATACGGCTTTGTCGGGAGGTACCTGTTTCGGATTCAGCGGGAGGACACGTCCGGGAGTCAACATTGTGTTGATCGCCCGGAAGACACGGTGGAGGTCTGCCCTGCTTGGGCAGAGCAACGCCGTGCCCTCGTCGAGGCGATCGGCGGCGGTAACCTCTCGCGTGTCCGTTCCTGGTTCAATCCATGGTCCGGAGCGAAGAGGCATGGGAAGTGGTCACCTCCTTCTGCGAAGCAGTAATGCTAGCGAAGGAGGAGGCGGACCGCGTGCGGGAGTGGGAAACTTCACGCTCTAGCAGCCGCAACAGAAGAAGACGCCCCGGGCGCCGGGAAACGCAGGGCGATTCCCAGTCACCGTAGGTGCGGGTCTCCGGATGGCTAGCTATGGGTGGCTGGCAGTTCGATAGCAATCAGGCCGAGCTATGGGTCGACGGCGCGTTGTATTCTACGCGTGCCTCAAAGAGCTGTCAGCAAAGAAGACGGAGCCCCATAGGGTCAGTGCCTGCTAGGGTTGTGGAATTTTTTCGAAAGAGTCACCGCAGCTCTGGAAAGCAAAGGGCACGGGAAGGATCACGGGTGGGTTTTAGTCAGTAAGAGTCTGACACTCCCTTCCGCTTCGCAAAGAGCGGGAGGAGTCATTTTATGATTTCACATGAATAATCATTATAAACTTGACTAAATTAAATTCTAGTGAAATATAATTAATGGACTTTGTTTTATTAACCAACAATTTTTTTAATATTCGCAAAACATTCGCAGTAATTTCGCGAATGCGAATGCGAATATTCAAAAATATGCGAATATCCGCGAATGCGAATATTCGTTACATCACTAGTCTCTATACAAATACTAGCAGCGCCCCGCGGTTTAACCCGCGTAGTTCCCGTTCCCACGGGAATATGGGAATAAAATAGCAGACGGGCAGACCAACAAAGAAATGAGTAAAATAAACTTGCACTTAATATGTATAGGCGCCCCCAAGAATAAAAACAGGGCTTTTAACCGAACACAAAATTTGTGTCAAGCTCTAGATATCTGATATATACTAATACTAGCAGAGCCCCACGGTTTCACCCGCGTAGTTCCCGGTCCCGTGGGAATATGGGGATAAAATATAGCCCATGTTACTCAAGGTGATTGTAGCTTTCTAATGCTGAAAGAATTTTTGATATCGGTCCAGTATTTTTTGTGTTTATTCGTTACATACAAAAATACAAATCTTTCCTCTTTATAATGTTAGTATATAGTAAGCTTTTAAATACGATAACAGTATACGTAGTCTAATTTTCGTGAAAACGCAACTATTTTCGTTTTTATTTATGAACCATGGCTCATTTTATTTGTTTTAATGTTCACTAGCCTGTGTTACCCGGGATAACTTAACGTTTCTAACGATATCACACAGTTCACGCACATTGATATCGGTTAAGCCATTTAGAAGTTATGGTGAATTAAAGAAACTCACAAACGTACATATATACATGAACCCAGAAACATTCCTTTTTTGGACAGTCGTGTAATTAGTTCTAATACATACGTGTTGTTTTGCATCCTCGTCAAATTTCAGGAGGTTGTCATAAAATACATAAATAATCAATTGAAAGTACGGTACCGATCAATAACTAATAAGCGCTGCTTTTTCCGTTATTGAAATTGAAATTTTATGCTTGCACGTAATTTTGTTACACTTGTCACTTTTTACGTCTAAACTAACTTTTTAACGTCTCCTCACAAAATAAAAGTTAAGAGGCCACAGGTCCTCCGCGACCGATCCAGTAGTCAAGAAACCTTTCACGCTTCAGTAGGCGCCACACTGTGGTGTGGTGCACTCATAGAAATATAAAATACAGGAGAAGTGGCAAGGGGGCGTGTCGGTGTCCTCGCGACATGCTCTGGGCGAGCATGTCTTACGCAATGGTCGAATCCGCGAACTAGTGCGCTTACGACCGTGAGCGTGATAAGATATAAGAATGCCGTGTTGTTCAGTGTTTTCTTGTAAAAACCGAAGCATAAACCAAAACTTTGTTGATTATGGAATCACTTACCATATCAAAATACAAGTATTTTACTATATTTGTCTTTAAAATCATGAAAAACAACAAATCGTAAAATATTTCTTGCTTATACTATGTTATTTTTGTTTTCAAATGTCACAGCGACAATAACATATTACAATGAATACACTGCTCCTTAACCACTACCTAAGTTTGTCGCTAAGTGACTGGATGAGCAATGTAAAAATCACAAAACGCTACTTTAGCAAGCCGATGTATCGCATAGTACGGCCGCTGCTTCTTGCCGCGAGTTAGTGATGTAATTGTGCAGATACACTGTCGACAACAATGTCGATTGTTGAATGAAATATTACAAAAGTGTACCAAACTTTCTTAGATTGCAATAAATTTTTGGTAAATAATCGTTCAAGTGTTTTTGGCTTTGAATTATCGTATGTATGCCTTATCCTCGTGCTACTTCCTTACTTTTTATGGTAATTGTATTTTACTTTCGATAAAGTTTCGAATGCATTATAGTAATCGGCATGTTTAAGATAATATATTAGTGACCTTTGCTTAAAATAGTCAACATATTCATGCTATTTATTTGTTATACATGGGCAGCATGGCGTGTGTAATAAATGCCAGAATCGATAAGTCAATCACTAGCGTATATGTAAAATAAATTGCTTTTGCACAGCACAACGATACCCAGCGTTGTTTTTGTGTGAGTAAGTTGCACGGTGTACTGTAAATATACGCTGTGTTTATTAGGATAAGGTTTATAATTGATTGTGTAGTACAGTCCGATTTCAAAAATGCGGGTGTGTGCGCGACTGCGTATCTATTGCTTTTACTGAACTGCATTCGTAGTAGTTGCCGGGTGGTAGGGCAAAACAGGAGACACAGGTTCCGATACATTTTCGGCTACAGGGCATATCTCCTTGTTTATTATATCTATGGGTGCACTCCAAAGCGGTCACCAGCCTCCCGCGTGCTTGCCCGTGGTTCTCGCTGGAAGTATTCCAGGATGTCTTCCTGCAAGGCGACAGGCAGGCCTACGCTGCCGCGTGCTTGAGCATGCCGGGGTACGTCAAACTGCCGATGATCCCGTAGTCTCTGCGTAGCAGCCAGCATGACGCTCTGTGATGGGGGTTCCCGATCGGGAAATATTTTCGTGAACATCCGGATCCACGTAGGCTGTCTCCACTGATGGCATAAAGGCGGACCATCTCTACCAACTTGACATTGGAATAATTGCCCGTCATCTTGCACTTTGTACCTACGTCTCAACGATGTACCGAGAAGCGGAATTCGCAAAACGCATGCACACGGCGGCGACATCAAACACACTGTTGGTTCTGCGGCCGTGCCGCGCGGGGCGGGGGGAGGCGCGGCTGGCGGTAGGCGCGTGCGGCCGTGCGCGGGGGATTAGGTACCTACGAATTTGTCGAATGATCGATGTATTGTTTGCGTTTGTTTGTGTGTGTGAACGCGCGGTTATGAGGCTGGGAACAGACGGGCCGCATTTAAATACGTCTTGTTCACACGTATTTCCGTAAATAACAAAAATAAATTTAAAAAATACCTACTCATTTTATTGTTGATTCGGGTCGAGAATCATTAGCATAATTACGTCCGTGAATTTGACGAGGATGCAAAACAACACGTTGTATGAGAGCAAATCCAAAAATTGCAATTTTTATAATTGATTGAGTCAGGCGTTACTTTGCGGAAATCCATTTTCAAATTGCAATTTTTGGTAAATGAAGAAAAAAAAGTGAAAAAAAAAAGTGACAAAGTGTTAGTAAAAAAACAAATATCTCCCGAGACCTATGTAAAAGCTGAGCCTTTCCCGAGGTTTAGGTACATTTAGGAATCTTATCATCACTGGATTCTATCGAGTATGTTTTTTTACGTTCAGTTTATAGCAAAATTATAAGTAACAAGAAAATTCTTGTTACTGATAATTTTGCTATAAAGTTAATCCTCTTTCATTCTGAGAGTGCGCTATGTTCCATAACAAGTATTGTCCGTTCCAGACTAAAGCGTCTCCTGGCGCTGGCGGGCAACCCGCACGTGCCGCCGGCCGCCGGCGCAGGCGCGCGCTGCGGCTGCGGCCACGTGTGTCCGCCGCACAGGAAGCCGCCCGCCACGGTATGTGTGTTGACATTATTACTATATATACGCCATAAACTTCAATTTAATAATTTTACGCAAACCCGCAATTCAAAAATAAAAATAAAATCTCGTTTGGCTGACATTTGCCATCCCCTTTCCCCGCACACCGCATATCCTACACTTGCATAAAAACCAACCGCATACCCCCGCCGGCTCCTTTCCTTCGAGAACCACAGCAGCGACAACTCGCCATAGCACGGGCCCCCCCCCCGGATCGTCATCCTAGCAGAACCGCTGATTCCACGTGGACCATCGCCAGAGCCAGGAGCCGCTGTATTCCCAGGTCAGTCCTACCTCGTTTTCTTTCCTTCCTCTGGTGTATGTCAGCCCGCGGTACGCGTTAACCGCAACCGCTTTCAAATCCGCTAAATAAATAATTTTTACACTAGATAAAATTCTCCCCAGATATACTCATTATTAATAACTAGCTGCTGCCCGCAGCTTCGCCCGCGTGAATGTCGGAAATTATCCCAAGGGAACATAATCCCGGGATAAAAAGTATCCTATGTTACTTCTAATACCCCCAAGAATATGTGTACAAAGTTTCATGATGATCGGTTGAGTAGTTTTCGCGTGAAAGCGTAACAAACAAACTTACATTCATATTTATATATTAGTATAGATGTACACAATATAAGTCACAGAAAATATAGATGAAGGAAAAAGTATATAGGGTGACAGCAAATTGTCGCTAAAAGACGATTGATCGAAAAGGTCGAGTTTTTAAAGACAACCTATGAATGGATTTTAGTCATAGGTGTACTATTTATAATGTATATACCACTGGAAAATAGCAAACTCAGTAAGTTTATAAAATGTCTTGAGAGATTGTAAACACGCGATAAATTGTCAATTTGGTATACATTTTACACATCCGAATTTGATAGTCCTTTAAACCCTGCAAACAGAAAAAGAATCCCCGAGGTTAGAATGTTGAAATTGTTTTGTTACTATTCTAAAATTTCTTAAAATGGTTTCGAGAGATTAAAGAATATCAAGTTTTGATGCGTAAAAACATGCGCAAGAGTGCAGTTGACAATTTATCGAGAGCTCATAATCATACTAGGATGGGGTCTACATCTCTTGCAGGACGGCAAAGCTCAGCTGCATATGCCGTTAGGAAAGTCCGCCAATTAACGGATGTTCATACCACGAGACTGGTCTATTTAATTTAAAAAATCATATTTTACGGTATTTTACTATGGGGACGGGCTGCCGACAGTTTGGCACTACTGTTTTCCATTTTGGCGTGATGTTTGATGATCAACAAAAAAAAAATTGAATTTGGAACCATAAACAAATCATCCGTTCCCTATACTTTTTGATTATTTGCATAATTTCATCATGTAACCATAACTTTGCAACATTTTATTATTTTTAAAAGAGTATCCGTGGATGTTCTTACAAGTCCTCTATAGAGATCTACGCTTAGGAGCATGCAAATAGCTTCATCTCTATGACTAACTGACCTTAAAAATACAAAAGTGCCTGTAAATGGTTTAGTTGAAATAAATACTTTGAGTTTTTGAGAAACGTGTTTTTTTTTTCGGCGCAAAAAACATTTAGTTTGAGAGCCTGACTCGCACTAAGCCACTTTTTTATTTGGTGATATGCCCGCGTATGACCTTAATCTCACCTGATTGATAACAATGATGCGGTCGAAGGGTCTCGCTTGCATTGAAGAAACTTATGCACTCTAGACTTAAAGAACCACAGGTTGTAGCTATCAGGAAACTAATTTCCATTGTATCGTTTCGTTTGTTAACTATAGATTTTGTATTGCAGAAAGGGCCGCAGTACGCCACGCCGCCGACGCGACCGAACGACGCGAGCGGCGTGTTCCGCCACCCCACGCCCATCGCGCCGCGCCCCGACGCCGGACAGGTAGTGCTTACTATGTGTCCTACCTTGCTCATAATCAGCCTTTTAATGTTCCCACTGCTGGGACACAGGCCTCCTCTCTAGAAGAGGGAATGGGTCGTAATCTACCACGCGGGTCCAGTGCGGGTTGCTGAATGTCACATGTCTTCGAATTTTTGGTTTCGAATTTATAGGGTACGAGCCATTATTCGATAGTGCATTTATGTCAATGGCGTAAATGGCGCGTAGTTCGGATCAACATTTAAAATCGCTGATTGTGTTTTACTTAGTATACGAGATCATACAGTGGTACCCTGTTAACTACCTTTATCGGGTCGCTTTTACCTACCCCCATGCAAAAATACGTATTTATTTATGTCAGTACGATCTTATGATTTGAGATAGTATAGTCTGTGGACAAGGCAGTTAAGCTGGCGCCTGCGCAGGTGCAGACGACGGGGATGCAGCTGGAGGGGCTGCCGCGCTGGCGGCGAGGGCGGCCGCGCGTGCCCGAGCGCCGCGTCGTGGTGCAGCGCCTGCTGCCGCTGCTGCCCAAGCTGGCGCCGCACGGTCGGTGCACCTAGGTTATATAGAGCGAGGTGGTGCGCGCGCAGGTGCAGACGACGGGCGTGCAGCTGGAGGGCGGCCGCGCGTGCCCGAGCGCCGCGTCGTGGTGCAGCGCCTGCTGCCGCTGCTGCCCAAGCTGGCGCCGCACGGTCGGTGCACCTAGGTTATATAGAGCGAGGTGGTGCGCGCGCAGGTGCAGACGACGGGCGTGCAGCTGGAGGGCGGCCGCGCGTGCCCGAGCGCCGCGTCGTGGTGCAGCGCCTGCTGCCGCTGCTGCCCAAGCTGGCGCCGCACGGTCGGTGCACCTAGGTTATATAGAGCGAGGTGGTGCGCGCGCAGGTGCAGACGACGGGCGTGCAGCTGGAGGGCGGCCGCGCGTGCCCGAGCGCCGCGTCGTGGTGCAGCGCCTGCTGCCGCTGCTGCCCAAGCTGGCGCCGCACGGTCGGTGCACCTAGGTTATATAGAGCGAGGTGGTGCGCGCGCAGGTGCAGACGACGGGCGTGCAGCTGGAGGGCGGCCGCGCGTGCCCGAGCGCCGCGTCGTGGTGCAGCGCCTGCTGCCGCTGCTGCCCAAGCTGGCGCCGCACGGTCGGTGCACCTAGGTTATATAGAGCGAGGTGGTGCGCGCGCAGGTGCAGACGACGGGCGTGCAGCTGGAGGGCGGCCGCGCGTGCCCGAGCGCCGCGTCGTGGTGCAGCGCCTGCTGCCGCTGCTGCCCAAGCTGGCGCCGCACGGTCGGTGCACCTAGGTTATATAGAGCGAGGTGGTGCGCGCGCAGGTGCAGACGACGGGCGTGCAGCTGGAGGGCGGCCGCGCGTGCCCGAGCGCCGCGTCGTGGTGCAGCGCCTGCTGCCGCTGCTGCCCAAGCTGGCGCCGCACGGTCGGTGCACCTAGGTTATATAGAGCGAGGTGGTGCGCGCGCAGGTGCAGACGACGGGCGTGCAGCTGGAGCTGGAGGGTCTTATAACGAAGCTCTAGCGCCGTAATCAATGTCGAGCACCCAGCCCTTATTGGCTACCAATAATGTTACTGTTACGGCCCCGGCATTATCACCGGACGCCCGCGGGACTTTCTGTTGCCGTGCGGGACTTCATTCGTGCCATGCTAGCCCGAATCCCTGCGCCGCGCCGCCCGAGCGCCCCACCAGTCATTGCCCGTGCGCCGGAGCGAAACCACGCACGTCGCACGCGCCAGCAGCGGTCTCACAACACAGCCATTTTGTATACATAAAGTCAGAAATATACGCATAATTAGAAATTCAGAATATTATTTAGACCCACAGAACCAGATCTATAACACAGCGCCAACAGTGATCCGGCTCGAAGGACCTCTGTTGGCGCTCCCCCCCTAAAGATTATCTAAAAATATCGGACACGAATTTTTTTCTGTATCATATTTCAAAATTGTCGAAGATAAAAGCGTCAGAGTGGGGGATTGTGACGTCACGTAGTAGTAAAATTGTAGCGAGTCGAGACGTCACACGAGTATTCAACGCACTTTACCGTCTTCATTACTAAATGAAAAAAATACATGTCCAATATTTTTTGGAAATCTATATGACGGACTAATTAGAGTTCTTTAGTCAGCTACCCTATTCTTGACTTTTAAAAACGTTATGTTAGGTGCAGCAGGGCTGACGCCAGTGAAGGCGACGCCCACGTCTCCGCCGCCGCCGCCCAGGATCCTGCCCAAACCTGCGCCGCCTTCGTCCACAGAGTGAGTTATGCTCCATTCCTACATTCCTCTCTTTTTTTAAAATTAATTCGCGATTTATCTATACATCTACACTCATATTATAAAAAGGAAAACTTTGTTTGTTTGTTTTTTTGGTTGTAATGAATAGGCTCAAAAACTACAAGACCGATTTTAAAAATTCTTTCACCATTCGAAAGCTAAATTATTCACGAGTAACATAGGCTACGCGGGTGAAACTATAAAAATATAAAAGCGAAATATCACTCACTGATTAGTCACGAAATCTCGGAAACTATAACACCTTCAAACTTTAAATTTGGCAGTTAGGTTCCTTATATCCCAACGTGCAAAAACTATACGTGGTAGCACAGACGCGTCAATGTCAACTATATTAATTAACTTATAAGTTTCAAATTTGCAACGCTAGATGGCATAGTCTACGCCGTTCACGTTACGCTAGACATCCGCTAAGAACGCATTTTACGAAACTACTGAGAGAATTTGAAAAATTCTTTCACTGTTGGGAAGCTACACTATCCCCGGGTGACATAGGCTATATTGTATCCCCATATTCCCACGGGAACGGGAACTATACGGGTGTATTTGATAAAGACAGTCGGTTCAGTTCGGACCCGATGACAGACACAGAATCGCCGCACTATAGATGTCATTACTATTTAGTAATGGTATCTAAAGTCGCTCTATTACCACTAATAATACAGTATGTTAACTAACAGAGGGCGTTCCCGTTAACACGCAATAGTATAGCATCCATATATTGATAAAAAAATATTACCATTCGAAAACAAAATGTTTTTTTTTAATACTAAAATATTCACCAAAAATATTAAATTGATACGTTAAAGAAACGCTCTTTAAACGCGTACTTGCCGGTTTGGGCATTGCTACTACGAGTACTTTTCATTCCGCGCTACTATTTTGATTTTAAACAGGATTTTTCGAATTTATTGTCAATTTTTTTTTATTTGGATTATTTTATGCTTATTTTTCTATTCTGATATTTTTATTTTAATCTATTAATGATATAGATTAACGAGTTTAAGGGAACGCCCTCTGTTATTTAACATACTGTATTTCCGTAACTTGGGTGGAAGCTGTGTTGAGTTGAAGTATTTATGGTTACAATCGTAGCAGAATCTACACCGCCAAAAAGACTAAAGTAACGACATTTATTTCGCCCAGAGCTGAAAAAGCCATTTGATAATTTCCCATACTTAAAAAAAAGTTGAGTTGGTAAACATAGTTGAAAACCGCTGCCAGAAAAGCTTTAACAATGTGGTCTCTGACAATGGCAGTTGCCTAAAAAACTCGAATAAGTTCGTCAGTTACATTATCGAAAAATATTGGACACTTTTTGGTTTATCAAATCTATAAAAATGATAAACGAAGGTAAAAAGTATCGAAGATCAGTCGAATGAGGGCTTGTGACGTCACACCGTGGTTAAAATTGTAGCGAGTAGTGACGTCACACGTACTCGTGTGACAATTTTTACAACGCACTGTATCGTTAAAAAATACGTGTCCAATATCTTTTGGAAATCTGTCGTATGAATTCGTTTTTTTAGTCAACTACCCTATTCCAATCTCATAAATACGCATCGCTAAAGATTCATGCGGCATTTCTATACGCTAATAACAAAACACTAAAAGATTTTGGTCTCTGTAACATAATATTCGTACTTTCAAAGTGACCAAGACAGGCGGTAATTGTTTGGCGCTTGCTTGAGTTTCTGGTCAGCTTGAATAAGTTTTTAAGATGCATTGAATATAAAAGTGTTGCTTATCATTGAAGCAGTCTATCGATCGTGTACGTGCTGAGCGAGTCCAACGGGCAGTTCTTCTTCCACGACGGCGAGCGGCGCATCCCCATCACGCAGGCGGCGCTGCACCAGCCTATGGTCATAAGTAAGTACCCTTTTATTTATTTAACACTTTCGTGTGCCCAGAAGTGAGATATATTGGTGTGCCCAGAACTCAGATATTTTCGTGTGCCCAAAAGTCAGATATACTCGTGAGCCCAGGACTCAGATATATTCATGTGCCCAGAAGTCAGATATATGTATGTGTGTGCCCAAAAGTCAGATACATTCGTGTGCCCAAAAGTCAGATATACTCGTGTGCCCATAAGTCAGATATATCCGTGTGCCCAGAAGTTAGATATATTCGTATGCCCAGAAGTGAGATATATTCGTGTGCCCAGAAATCAGATGTGTTCGTGTGCTCAGAAGTCAGATATATTCGTGTACCCAGAAGTCAGATATATTCGTGTGCCCAGAAGTCAGATATATTCGTGTGCCCAGAAGTCAGATATACTCGTGTGCCCAGAAGTCAGATATACTCGTGTGCCCAGAAGTCAGATATACTCGTGTACGTATATAACGAAGTCATTTTTCCCATTATTTTAAAACCACTTGAGATGTTGATGTTAACGATTTTGTCTGTGAAAGTTTAGATAAGTGTGAATATAAGTGGATATTTTACTTTATTCTAAGACTACTTATCATTTTATGACAAAAATGCAACTTTTAGTGTTAATTTGTCGAAAAGTTATCTCTGAAACCAACAAAATAAGCATTTTCGGTGAGTTCTCACATACCAATAGTAAATGTTTATATTTCGAGCTCTTATAAGAATCTTGTTTACATTGTAGTTCAAAACCACTTCATTCAACAAACCGAGACCGTTCCAAGTATCTAAATAGTCGCTATACATCCGGAGTAATAACGTTTTAAGTGCGCATCGGCACGATGACTCATCGGCAATTTGATACGCGGGGTTATAGAGGTTAAAATCATCATCTGACTATTTAAAAAAAACCTTTTTTTTAGAAGGACAAATCATCAAATGCCATCTTTCGCTCTGGTTTCTGGGAAGGGAGTGTCAGACTCCTACTGACTAAAACCCATCCGTGTTCCCCCTAATGCCCGCCGCGTTCCAGGGCCGCGGTGACTCTTTCGAAAAAATCATGGCAGTAACCCTAGCAGGAAAAAATAGCACTAAGCATAATCAACATCACATACTGAACAAAACCTATTATTTTGTCAGAAGACGAACTACCGTCTGACGACGCGTCCCCAGCAGACGACCCTCCGACCAACGGCGACCACGTCAAGATGGAGGCGCTCTCGTGTTCTGAGAGCAGTAAGGAGGCGCGGGAGGACAAGTGTGAACCCGCGAGTGAACGGGAGGAGAACAGGGAGGCGCCTTCCGATATACCGCGTAAGTATTTATTACAGACTAGCTTCTGCCCGCGACTCCGTCCGCGTGGAATAGTTACTTTACCCCCGATTTTGAAACTCTCAGCCCGATCGGTTTAAAATTGACAAAGTTTCATACAAACTTTTATCCCCTATTTTATCCCCTTGGGGGTAGAATTAATCAAAATCCTTTCTTAGCGGATGCCTACGTCATAACATCTACCTGCATGCCAAATTTCAGACCGATCCGTTCAGTGGTTGGGCTGTGCAAAGCTTAAAAAATGGAGTAACTTCTCCCGTTTTCCCAACATTTTCCTTCACTGCTCTGCTCCTATTGATTGTAGCGTGATGAAAAGTATACTATAACCTGCCCAGGAGTATGAAGAATAATTGCACCAAGTTTCGTTAAAATCGGTCGAGTAGTTTTTGTTTCTATAAAGAACATACAGACAGACAGACAGACAGACAAAAATTCTACTGATTGCATTTTTGGCACCAGTATCGATCACTAATCACCCCCTGATAGTTATTTTGAAAATACATTCCTTGTACAGAATTGACCTCTCTACAGATTTATTATAAGTATAGATGTGTCGATTATGACTTTGGCCGACTAGACGATTAGTCGGTTGTAAAGAGGCCGACTATACTCCATTTACTATATTATGCACTAGCAGCGCCTCGCGGTTTCACCCGCGTAGTTCCCGTTCCCGTGGGAATATGGGGATAAAATATAGCCTATAGCCTTCCTCAATAAATGGGCTATCTAACACTGAAAGATTTTTTCAAATCGGACCAGTAGTTCCTGAGATTAGCGCGTTCAAACAAACAAACAAACTCTTCAGCTTTATAATATTAGTATAGATTTGACAGAAGTTAAAAAAGGTTCTTTTAGGGGCACACTTTGTAATAAAAGTAATGCAAACATTATCAACAGTCAAGATTGATATGGAAATAAATATTATCAGTTTAAATAAAAGCTGTCACACTCTGAAATTGAAAGGCTTTAATTTTATTTTATTTAGGTTTTATATAAAATATTGTTTGTCAATGTTTAAAATCTAAAAGAAGCAGAGGTGGACAGTATCGGGAGCGTTTTCCATGCCACTGTAACTCTACCAAATCTAAAATGTTACCTACATAATATTATCTTCATAAGTCGTGGAAGAACGTAGGTTTTAATTAAGTCGGTTGGTAAAAAAATTGTTTTCGATAAATTGAGTATTACTCAAAATTGTTTCATCGTGACGAGGAGAGAGATGGAATATGCTTGATAGTATGCCATACATTTTTATTCACAAAAAAGCACTGTGAATAGCTCAATTAAAATTGTTTGAACTTAACTTGAAAATAAAAGTTTCGTACTCCTGCTTGTACGAGTCTCTTTTTTTCTAATGTTATAATAAATGGAGTATAGTTGACCGGATTTCCCTGACGCTTCGTTTACAGCTGATTCTTGCGCAAGTCGCAACTTAAACAAACCCATCCAAAACAAAAAAAAAAGTCTACTGAAGCAATTTTTAATTGCTGACATTGTTTTTTTTCCATTTACTTAAAGAAAGAAAGTCCTGCTAGCAAATTCACCGTCTACGCCGCTCGGCTTTACCTTGATTCCGTAACAACAGTTCCTCGCCCGGGAGTTTTCAGCAGGACGTTAAAGATCTTTCCTCGATGAACTGTAAACGAGCAGATCGCAGCCCCGTCATCATGACAGCTGCTAAAAAAAAAACTATTTGTATCCAATTCTATCGATGGTATCCAACTCAATCCAATCGAGTACGGAGGGAATCTTGCCTTGGGCACTACCCTTTTTTGTTCTTCTGGATGGGAAACCATCAAATGACCCCTCCCGCCCTGGGTGAAGCGGTAGGGAGTGCCAGACTCTTACTGACTAAAACCCACCCGTGTTCCTCTTGTGCCCTTTGCGTTCCAGGGCCGCGGTAACTCTTTCGAACAAATTCCGCAACCCTAGCAGGCACCGACCCTATGGGGCCCCGTCCCTGGTGCTGACGGCTCCTTGAGGCGCGCGTGGAACACAACGCGTCGTCGACTCAACCTGGTATCGGACGGCGAGCCACCCACGCTCACCGTCCCCAGGCATCAGCCACTGCGCAATAGCACAGCGGCCGACTTGTCTCTGGAGGAGGCTGCGATGGGACCATTACTGGCACTCCATTTCAGTAAAGAGTCACTCCATTTCAGACCCCCTCCCGAGTAAAGGTTTCAGTCTTTCGCTAACTTATTATTTATTTACTAGCTTCTGCCAGCGACTTCGTCCGCGTGGAATAGTTACTTTACCCCCGATTTTGAAACTCTCAGCCCGATCGGTTTAAAATTGACAAAAGATAGACATATGCTGTTCCGGGATATTTTTATGTAGAACATTTCCGTAATACATGATTTCTATGTAACTTTAACCATTAAGGCTACACACGCGACGGAAATTAAAAAATGGAGTAACTTCTCCCGTTTTCCCAACATTTTTCTTCACTGCTCTGCTCCTATTGATTGTAGCGTGATGAAAAGTATACTATAACCTGTCCAGGAGTATGAAGAATAATTACACCAAGTTTCGTTAAAATCGGTCGAGTAGTTTTTGTTTCTATAAAGAACATACAGACAGACAGACAGACAGACAGACAAAAATTTTACTGATTGCATTTTTGGCACCAGTATCGATCACTAATCACCCCCTGATAGTTATTTTGAAAATATATTCCTTGGACGGCGCCGTGCACGACTTCTCGCTCAGCAGCTTCCTCGGACACCTGGAGGGGCGCCCCGCGGTCAGTACCGCCATCCTGCTCCGACCAGCCCCCCTAGCCAAGTTGATAATCTGCTATCGTTAACGCTAGTCGAAAACGAATCAAATGTATGGGAATGTAATCGTCTCAACGTTAAGTCACGTGGTTAGAGCAAACGAATAGAAAATTCGTAGCCAAGTTCACATCGTTCAAAATTATAGAATGAATTGTTATCGTTTCTACAATGTCCAACGCTATATCCTTTGTTAAAATGTTTAAACTGAATGTTTAAGGCCGTTTAAACAGATTTTAAATTTTAACCTGTTTGATGTTTGTAGGATCAATCGCCAGAGACTAAAGAATAGCTCGTTTTTCTAAATACATTGTAGAACGAGCGGCCGACTCAGGCGCGACAACATGGCTACCAATTTATCGTTTTCCACAATTGCTGACACCGAAGCGTTACCGATTGGAGAATAGAATTCGACACGAAACGTTTGTAACTTGGCTAGGGGGGCTGGGAATCGAGAACCTTCCTAGGAACGCGAATGGTATTTGGAGGAACATGGGTTATAGTCAGTAAGAGTCTGAAACTCCCTTCCGCTACGCCCAGAACGGGAGGAGTCGTTTGATGAATTCCCACCCAAAAAAAAGGTTCTAAGCTGAGTAGTCCCACTTGAGACTGTGAAGGCAACGATCCTAGTAGGATAGATTTCAGATAACATGTCTCAGATTGAAACTCCCTTCCGCTACGCCCAGAACGGGAGGAGTCGTTTGATGAATTCCCACCCAAAAAAAAGGTTCTAAGCTGAGTAGTCCCACTTGAGACTGTGAAGGCAACGATCCTAGTAGGATAGATTTCAGATAACATGTCTCAGATGACACAATCACGGGGTACTGCCCCCTATCGGCAGGTACTTTACCGTGCCCCGTTAATATGGGTCCGTCGTTGTATAGCCGTTCCGTTGGGGCGAATACTGGCGCGTGATCAACGGCAAGCGAATAGCTATGTGGCCCGTTTGGGACGTTGCTGAGGGGATCTGTACCGCGCCGTGGTACTACGCGATACGGCTTATCTTCACATCAGTCAGAGAACTGAGAAGGGGGAACAGAGGTATAGGCACTTTCACCGTTTTTAATGTAACTGACGCGTAGTTCCGATAAAAAGCCAAACGGCAAACGGCGTAGCAGTTCAAATAAAGTAAAAACCGTCCTTTTCAAAAAAGGAGTGTCAACTGCCGTGGAATTGTAACCTAAGTCGCTGTACACTTCAAAATAGGAGATCCGTCTGCCTTCACACTCGTTTGTAGCCAAATATGGCCACGACCAAGAAAAGATACTAGTGTTCTAATTTTGATGTTATTGTTTTTCTTTTCGCTTCAAATTACAACCTTGTTTTTTTGTTAACTGTTTTGTTTAATTATATCAGTTTTACAGTTTCGGGAACCTAAAATTCGTTATAGTTTCTTTTCTACCATGATTTTAATATGTGAACGATTGTCCACCTCTAAGCAACTCACATGCAAGTTTAGCAATAACAATGCGGGGTACGAACGAGCGATTGATCGCGTTATACCTTGCTAGCCTACAATGTAATGCTACTGGTACACTTACCACAGTACATAACCTTTTAACCCAAAGATTGACTGGTAGAGAATCTAATTTGAAATTGTTGTTTATTGAGGAAGGCTATAGGCCACATATCGTCACCCTTTTTTTTTTGGATGGGAAATCATCAAATGAGTTCTCCCGCTCTGGGCGGAGCGGAAGGGAGTGTCAGACTCTTGCTGACTAAAACCCACCCGTGATCCTCCTTGTTCCCTTTACGTTCCAGGGCCGCGGTGACTCTTTCGAACAAATTCCGCAACCCTAGCAGGCACTGACCCACATATCATCACCCTAAGACCAATAGAAGCGGAGCATTAATGAAGAATGTTGCAAAAACATGGCTTTTTTATCCCTCTCATGTGACGCAGACGAAGTTGCGCGGTTAAGCTAGTTGTACATAAAGCTTAAATTTTATTTTATATATAAATATATCTCGCGTCACAATGTTAGTTACCATACTCCTCAGAAACGGCTTGACCGATTTTTATGAAACTTTAAATGCATATTCAGTAGGTTCTGAGAATCGGCTACTATCTATTTTTGATACCCCTAAGTGATAAGGTTTGTCCACCCCTAACATTTTTTATTTTATTTTATATGCCAAAACAACGTTTGCTGGGTCAGCTAGTCTTATACGAGTATATAAAAATTTCATCTATTTTTCATCCCCCTAAATGTTAATAAAGTTGGTCTACCCTTAAATTTTTTGGTTTTATTTTTTTATGATACAGCATACAAAAATACATACAACCCTTAATGTTCACACCTCTACGATAACCCAAAATATTTTTTTTATTTTATATAGTAAAACAACGTTTGCTGGGTCAGCTAGTAAATAAATAAAATTCCATAAAAGTTTATGGAAGTGTTTATCGTGTGAACGCTCCATTAGACTGGCCAGAGAGGTTTTAAAATGCTTTCTTTGTGTATTCCCCAGGTGGATTCCCACCTGCAGTCTCTGATGGCGGAATCGAGCGTGGACTACGTGGCCAAGTTCGCCGACCTGGCCGCTGAAGTGACGGACGAACAGGACCCGAACGACGCCCCGGACGAACAGGCGTGATAGCCAGATATCGACCTTAACGTACACTCAATTAAGTTCATTTTAGATTTGTGACGTGTTGAGGATTTTGGACGTTTTTAATGAACTGGAACAAAGAACATACTTTGTTAATCAATTTGCCTAGCCTTTACTAACTGTGTTAAGGTTGGGTTCCAGTCTAAATTGACGCAGTTGAATAACCAGTATTTTTTGTAGAGCGCCATGCGTATCGGACCGCCATAACCCAGTAACTGGGTAACACGATACCTACCCTTTAGCCAGACTGGTGTTAGATTTTCTGGCTTTTGACTATCCGTAACGACTGAGATGCTTTCTGAGACACGGAGGGGTCTCGGCATTTAATTGATGAACCGATGTTCATCCGTTTAAAATGTTTATGAAATATCAACTTTAAGATCGTGTCAATTAAGTTTGGTTTTAAATGCGTATTTTTTGTGAAAGTTATCGCGATGAAGTGGACAATGAATTTCTCTGTTTTAAGTAAATTTTAATTTTTTGTGACCACTTAAAACTTTTATCTCCCATATCAATCTGATAGGCATGAGTTTTAATGTTAGTTATTAAGAAACAAAATGTTTTCGCTATACTTTGTAAGTATGAGACTATGAATGTATGAAACAGTGATTTAAGGATCTTTTAACGCTTATATGTCCTTGTCGGTCATATACTTATACTTAATATTAAAAACAAAACATTTTTTTTGTTTGTTTGTACCAAATAAGCTCCGAAACTACTGGACCGATTTTAATTATTTTTTTTTCACCAATGGAAAGCTACTCGTACATTATCTGCGAGGAACATAGGCTATAATTTATCCCCGTATTCCCACTGGAACGAGAACCACGTAGACGAAACGTTTGTATGAGTGGACTAAGTAGCCTAGCTGTCTAGTGAAAACTGTTAAAAAAGAACAATGAGACGAAGCGATCGTGCGCCATGTGTTTGTCTTTTCTAGAACTCTGATTGTCACAATGATGACGATGACTACGACCTATAGAAAGAAGTCGATTTTGTGATGGATTCCAGTTCTGTAGGTACGTCTATGTTAGTAAAGATATCGTCGGCATCAGTGAGAGACTTGCTGAATAAAGTAAAAAAATACTTATCTTTCACAGGAAACAGTCAAAAACTGCTATTTCCATTTTTGCCTCAATAATTTTATTGCAATGATGCTATAATAGAGATTTGTTTACATTTAAAAGGTCCTGCATTGATGCCGATGATTTGTGAAATGGTCTGTGAACACCATTAAAGCGAAAAAGCAAAATGGCAGCATTAGTTTCGCGCCAAAAGATCCTTGTTCAGCCATAAAAGATTGTATTGTTAAATCTTTGTTATTTTTAGTAACTGTGATTGTTGTTAAAGATGTTTGTATTAGGAGTTGAACATTTGTTAATGAGCATGGTAGATTTAAGCGGAAATGTATTTAATTGAAAGGAGAACAATATAATCTGTAGAAATTATTATCATCGTTTTAATGTGTCCTCCCCATTGATCTCCTATATATTACTCTATGGATCTCCCACTGGAAATGGACTAATGTCCTGTTGACCTATAGACATAGCAGTATACATGGAGCGACTGCCTGATATCTACCACCCAGTAGCTTTTTTTATAAAAAAAAAATACCAAGTATTTGTATTGCCTTTTACTTGAATTAAGGCGACATGTTCGATCCAGCCCGTCCCTAGCTGCTCTCCCCTTCAGCGACGCTCTAAGCTGAGCTCCGTACCCCAAGTCCTGGCTTTAATAATTATATTAAGGCCGACACAGGCAGTCAGGTTAAGCAATCGACAACCTTAGGTTGAACCAGGTTGAACTGCGACCGGAGATTGCGGAAGTCGCATACGTTCCCGCGATCCCCGGCATAGGTGAGAGATGGAACACCGGGGTAGTTTTAGTCAGTAAGAGTTTGACAGACCCCTCCAAAACCCCCAGGGTGGAGGACATCCATGAAGATTTACCCCCGTAAAAAAAAGGTTGAACTGCGAGTCGCCATTCATAAAAAAAAAAGAATTAAGGCGACGTGTTTTTTTTTTGTGCTAAGTTATTACTTGTGTTCGACTTTGTCTTTTTTGTCTGTTTTTATTTACTGTAAGTCATCTATGTACTAAAACGTTGCCCCACACTCGGAGTTTCTCCTGCATCGTGGCTCGTGCATCGTTTCTCCTGCATCGTCGCGTTTACAAACATCACACTCACATACACAAACAGCCAGACCCGGAACAACTATCTGTACGATATACAAATATTTTGTTCCATGCGATTGTCGGACCCGCGACACTCAGCGCTGCAGTCAATCGTTTCAACCACTGTGTCAAATGTGCAGTCAAAACACAGTGTCAGATTTTCTGCCATCTGACTTTTTTTACATAAAAGCAGTAGCGAAGTGATAAAAAGTTTAAGGCCAAAGTGAGAAGCTTGTGCAGGAACTAAGGTAGAAAGGACGCGAGTATAAAACAAAACTGCCGTTTGCTTCTTAACTCCATGCTAGCAACTTGCGATCCAGTGTGGCCATACTGTGGCCACCTAATCTTGCTCGGCCGTGTGCCTTTCACCACGGATGTAGTGCCTTTGACAGCAAAATAGTAGAGATGCTGCTCATCAGAGGTGCTAAGACGGGCCCATTAAATATTGACTTCTTGGGGATGCTATTTCAGAACAGCTCCCAACAGCTTTGAACTTAATACTTGAATAACTCGTGTGCGCAGGTTTCAAAATTCATTATAAGCCCATTATTATTCCTATCCGGAGGGGGGATAATACGAACCTGAGTGGCTACGATTTTTGACAAATATTTGATTGCAGAACAAAAGAAGACTAGCTCGTTGAATTTCTTCATTATATTTATTATGAACATAATTAACCTATTGACACAATTCACTGAACAGCCTGCACTGAGACACAGGGCGGACTGGTCAGTGAATTACGCCCTATCAAAACCCGGTGATTGAGTTTTGATAGGGCATTACGGCCGATTCCCACTCTCACAGACTACATAGCTCCCTCTCTTAAAGAGGAGGTCTATGTTCTTGAGAATGCTTACTATGCCCAACCCACTATTCAAACTCGACTATCAGTACTTCAATACGATCCAATAGTCGATTTTTCATCTTATGACATTACCACCTGACCGAGTGACCGAGCACTATTCCACTATTTTTTTGTTATCTATGCTTTACCTGCCAACGGGAATGTTTACGTTGCGAGGTTATGTTCAATTTATATTGTTCCGATATTTACTAATATCAACGTAAAATATATCCAGATGTGTTCGTTCAACACAGTCTCGCTTAGTTAATTTTAATGTCGTGACCCTACTGTGTGTAGGTCGCACAAACATTTGTTTTAACAATGTTTCTCCAATGGTTCATGTACGTATTTTTTATCGATATGTAATCTTTTTCCAAGTTAATTGCTTTGATTACTACAATATATGATAAAAATCCTTAATTTCTCATTAGTTCTAAATAGTTTTAGTAATTAAATGACTATATGCCAGCTTTTAAAGATTGAATTGAGGATAAGGTTTTTCGTGACAACATTTATAAATAATTTTGTTATAATTACTGATAACATCGCATTGAATATTTCTAGTCTTAGTGTATACACACCCAGAATTATAAACGAAAAATTCTCATAATTTTCCTTATTAGACCGACATAACACACTAAACAGAAATTCAATACTTAAACAATAACATGATATTTTTTTTTTTTTAGTTTATTGGTAATTCTACCACTGACATTCATAGGATTCCTCCTCTTCATAACATTCGTACTGACACCCTGCGCATTCATCTTCGCGTCATGGTACATGAGGATAAAGGAACGCAAGTTGACGAGACGTAAGAGGGACGGGGCCAATGTGGCTTTCTTTCATCCCTATTGCAATGCCGGAGGGGGTGGGGAGAGGGTGCTGTGGGTGGCTATCAAGGCTGTACTGACCAGGTTTGTACTCAGTAGTTAAACCAATACTTAAATGATTAATGTATGATGCAAGAATATTGTCCTTGACATAATCAACAGAAAATAGCCAAATATAGAACTGCAATACTATCATATTTTAAACTATTAGTACTGCAGTACCGTCTCTATATTTTTATGTATAGGCACACTAATATGGCTATTAGGAAGTGACTACTGACAGTGAAAGGGTATCTTATACTAATATTATAAAGCGGAAAGTTTTGATTTTTTGTTTGTATTGAATAGGCTCCAAAACTACTGAACTGATTTGTAAAATTGTTTAACTGTTGGGAAGCTACACTAACCCTGGGTGACATAGGCTATATTTTATCCCCATATTCACACGGGAATGGGAACTATGCGGCTGAAACTGTGTGGTGCTGCTAGTGGTGAAAATGCAGAGAGAGAAGTATGGTGCGACAAATGTGCCATCCCCAATTGGAGCAAGAACAAGATAAGAGAATGATGATGAGGCTCAAATCATTTATTTCTCAGTTCAGGTTTCCAAGTTTTAATTACTGTCAAACCTTATCCTGCTACTGTACTGAGTAAAGGAATAATTTCATCAATTTAATGCCCTAAACTATTTCTATTTTAATTTTGATAAAAGCAATTTACTAAAATGATTTTATACAATGTTTGTGTAAACATTCTCCCATTTTATACAGGTCTAATCCATTTCCATGATATTTGGATTCATTAGGTAATCAACACCCAAAATTTTCTAGAACCCAATGTCTTACTCTTCTTCCTAGCATCTATGACCTAAGCCCTTTTTCTAAAACCCCTCTATTGAGACATCAATACTGGAAGTATCAATTAACCTAAACATAAGCATTTTTCGAAAACATGTCAAAATGTACCTTATAACGATTAACAGTAGGGGCATTTAACAACAATACAAAAATGTCCCTTACGTTACTTGATACCTCTTACTACAAATAACATTATGAACAATTATTCAACTCTATTTCTTTGCTTTATTGGATACCCTTAACAATTGCTGTTATTTAAAAATGTGAGATCTTAAAATTGGATTTGACTTGGCCATTTTAATTACATCAATCATTTTATAAGGTTATTCAACATATTAATTCTGATAAAAACCGGCCAAGTATAATTACATATTTTGATTTTGCATAGAACTTTGCACTCATTTAGATCTCCATTCTTTTTGCGGCGAAGCCCACAGCCAAGCATAATTTTTGTATTGAACTTGGCTCTCCTTTTTTACATTTATGTTTTTGGTGGGTTAGCATTACCTTTTGTAAAGAAAAATAGGCAGGTGTTTATTTATTTATTGAATCTCATATACATCGTACTTCACTTTTATACTGTTATTGGTTTAGGAACGAAGAACGTTTGTGATTATAGTATGATGATAATCATTTAATTAATCGTTGAGAAAGAAGCAGGATGAACATAAATGTAATAAAACAATGAATAACTAAATCGGTATTCGTAAGCGGTGCCTATGTTTATGTGTTGCTCGGGAGCGCTTTTACGTAGATTTACTTCTGTTCTGTGTATAATTATGTGGTGCCGCGCGCCGTCGTCGACGACACACCGTTGACCGGTTGTTTAGCGCGTATTACAAGTATTTTGTATCCTGTATGTGGGACACCATTTTCTTTTTTTCTTTTTTCCTACGCTTACACACAATTACCGAGCTGGATTCCAAATTTCATCCTTCTAGGGCATCTGGAAGTAGGTTAGATTTAGATACCATATGTCAGTCAGTCAGTGCTAAAAATTTGCGGCTTTTGGACCTTCATATATTTATAACCGTTTGAGCTAGCTTCATGAAATTTGGGCTTCTACATGTCCTTATCGATATAATTAAACATACGTAAGTTTTATGTTGTTATGTTAAGAGTTATAGAAGGGTCAAAAGTGGCACCAAGCGGTTCGTGTAATATTCACTACACTTGACGCTGGTTAGCCAGTTCCTTTGCTTGAACTTGGCTTGACTCGCTGCCGCGTATCTAGATCCTATATATATATATAACTTCAATTACGATCTGTTCTGCAGGTACCCAGACTCAAACATCCACATATACACGGTAGAGACAGCAGAACCACAAACAATAATAGACCGCGCTCAGAACCAGTTCAACGTGAAGGTGGACCGTACAAAGATCAACTTCGTGCGACTTAGTATGAGGAAGGTTATTGAGGCACAATCGTACCCGTACTTTACGCTGCTGCTACAGAGTTTGGGCTCCATGGTGCTGGGGCTCGAGGCTTTTATGAAACTGAATCCTGGTTAGTAGACCCTTATTTTTATGTATTTACATAACGTAGGTCGCGGGTTCAAACCCAGCCAGGCGCATTACTTTGTGTAATTTATTTCATCACTACTGCTCTCAAAACGGTGAAAGAAAACATCGTGAGGAAACCAGCACGTCCTAGAACCAAAAATTCGAAGACATGTGACATTCACCAACCCACACTGGGCCCGCGTGGTAGATTACGGCCCAGTCCCTCTGCTAGAGAGGAGGCTTATGTCCCAGCAGTGGGAACGTTAAAAGGCTGGTTGGCACTTTCGGTGTTTCTCTAACTCAGCATAAGGTTCGTCGGGTCGTTGAGCTCCTTATCGTTTGTAAGTTGAGCTACTCGATTACTGACAAAGGCTTGCACTGAATGAACAGGCCTACTTAAATCTGTGTGGTTCTTTCCTCAAAATACCATTTCAGACACAGATCTGTATGGTTTAGACACAGATCTGGATTTGACCAGTACGGATTGTATGGACTTTAAAAGAGACTTTGACCTCTGAGTTTGTTTCGGTGTTTCTTCTCAAGGTAGTCAGCTAGGAAACACCGGCCTTATCTAGCTTAAAATGACCAGAAATATTGGACGGGGAAAAGTGTTATGTTTAACCTACTTAAATAAATATAATTTATAACAATAAAAGGGTATTTTACTGAAAAAATGTAATTAGTTCGTCAGATAGATTTCCAAAAAATATTGGACACGTATTTTTCATGTGTCACATAAACAAAAAATGAAGACGATACAGTGCGTTGAAAACTCGCGTGACGTCACTACGTGCTAAAAAAATTACCACGACGTTACGTCACAAGCCCGCGCTCCTAATCTTTGATTGATATTCGTATTTATTTATAGATTTGTTAAAGCAAAAATACGTGTACGTTACGTTCAATATTTTTCCAAATTGTTACTGAAGGACTAATTCGGGAAACATCCCTATTGCGCGTTCAGGGCCGCGGTAACTCTTCTGAACAATCCTACAATTGATGATCAAACACTATTTTTTGTATGGGAAATCATCAAATGACTTCTCTAGGTCTGTGCGGAGCGGAAGGGAGTGTCAGACTCTTACTGACTAAAACCCACCCGTGATCCTTCTTGTGCCCTTTGCGTTCCAGAGCCGCGGTGACTCTTTCGAACAAATTCCGCAACCCTAGCAGGAGTAGCAGGCACTGACCCCGTCTTCATTGCTGACAGCTCTTTGAGGCGCGCCTGGAACACGACGCGCCGTCGACCCGGGCCTGGTTGCTATCGGACGGCGAGTCACCCATAGCCGCCATCCGCAGACCGACCGGAATCACCCCTACAACTCAATATCTGTTTTCCGCAGACGTATACATAGACACGACTGGCTTCGCGTTCACGTTCCCCATATTCCGGTACCTGGCGCAGTGCCCTGTGGGCTGCTACGTGCACTACCCGACCATCACGTCAGCCATGATGCGCCGCGTCAAGCACCGCATCGTGTCGTACAACAACAACAGCGTGATCGCGCGCAACCCGCTGTTCACGTGGCTCAAGTTGTTGTACTACAACATCTTCGGATGGGTGAGTGTGTTGTTGTAATCATCTGTGTAGCCTGCATGTGTCGTACAACAACAACAGCGTGATCGCGCGCAACCCGCTGTTCACGTGGCTCAAGTTGTTGTACTACAAAATCTTCGGATGGGTGAGTGTGTTGTTGTAATCATCTGTGTAGCCTGCATGTGTCGTACAACAACAACAGCGTGATCGCGCGCAACCCGCTGTTCACGTGGCTCAAGTTGTTGTACTACAAAATCTTCGGATGGGTGAGTGTGTTGTTGTAATCATCTTTGTAGTCTGCATGTGTTGTACAAGAACAACAGTGTGATCGCGCGCAACCCGCTGTTCACGTGGCTCAAGTTGTTGTACTACAACATCTTCGGATGGGTGAGTGTGTTGTTGTAATCATCTGTGTAGCCTGCATGTGTTGTACAAGAACAGCGTGATCACGCGCAACCCGCTGTTCACGTGGCTCAAGTTGTTGTACTACAAAATCTTCGGATGGGTGAGTGTGTTGTTGTAATCATCTGTGTAACCTGCACAGCATGTGTCGTACAACAACAATAGCGTGATCGCGCGCAACCCGCTGTTCACGTGGCTCAAGTTGTTGTACTATAACATCTTCAGATGGGTGAGTGTATTGTTGTTATTAGCGTTGCTAGGCGTCCAGATAAAGCCGGATACAGCCAGGCTTTTTGGTTGAGTGTTCGGCCAAATTAGCGTCTGGCTTTTTCGGATAATTGATAGGTTTTTTAAATTTGAGCATTTTTCGCTCACCTTGTATCGCTTCATATTATTATGTAGAGCGTACTAATAGTATTTCAATTTTTTGAATGAATATTGAATGGTTAATAATAAAAAAGACTGCTTCGCTCAATTTTATTGTTGTTTCATTAGAATTTAAGAAGATTTTATGGTAAATGATAGAAAAAAAACCTTTGTTCGGTTATACTAAGACTATAAAATTCTGCCTAAATGCCCGGCCAAACTGGCTGGTTTGTACGGCTTTTCGGTTTTAAGACCTGGCAACCCTAGTTGTTATCATCTGTGTAGCTTGCATGTGTTATACAAGAACAAGCGCGTTTCCTTCTCCCTCACGTGGTTTGCCTCCTCCTTCGCTAGCATGACTGCTTCGCAGAAGGGGGTGACCGCTTCCATGCCTCCTCCCTCCGGACCATGGATTGAACCAGGGCCGGACATGCCCCCATTCTTATTCTCGTTCTGACTTAATTAATGTGTAACAAATTAAAAAGATTCGGAGCAGTGGTGACCGAGCGGTACCGGTTCCGACTTACGAATTGTAAATTGTGGGTTCAAACCCAGCCAGGCGTATTACTTTGTGTAATTAATTTCATCACCACTGCACTCAAAATGGTGAAGGAAAACATCATGAGGAAACCG
Organism: Hecatera dysodea; assembly: GCA_905332915.2. Lineage (NCBI taxonomy): Eukaryota > Metazoa > Arthropoda > Insecta > Lepidoptera > Noctuidae > Hecatera > Hecatera dysodea. The sequence continues at coordinate 1,115,400 of HG995290.1, read as the reverse complement.
GCATGTCCTAGAACTAAAAATTCGAAGACATATGACATTCACCAACCCGCACTGAGCCCGCGTGCTGGATTACGGCCCATTCCCTCTCCTAGAGAGGAGGCCTGTGTCCTAGCAGAAAGAGGCTGATTATGCTACATTTAAAAAACCAAAGCCTGAAAAACTGAAGCCTGGGTCATTGTACATACAACTTGATTTGACAACTTATACTAAGGGACGAGATCCGAACTCGTGAAAAATATAATCAACTGCATCTTTTTTTTGCGCCCTTGAAGATCAGTGCAAAGCCTTTGATACTTGCTGCTGGGACGAAACAGTTACATTTCTAAAGTCATAAAGACTATTTGTTTTAAATTCTACACTGCAATTTTTGTAGTTAAGGTGTTTTTCTTGTTTTTCTCAGATGTACGGCGTGGTGGGTCGCTGCGCGGACGTGGTGATGGCCAACGGCACGTGGACGGAGGACCACATCAACGAGCTGTGGCGCATGCCGCTCAGCACCTTCAGGGTCTACCCGCCCTGCGAGGTAACTGTACTGGCTTAGATGGCACATATGATAATAATATTTGTATAATAATGAATATTACAATAAAAATAATATAGCAGGGGATCCAAACCTCGTCTTCCTTGAGGGTCTTAGTAAGAGTCTGACACTCCCTTCCGCTCCGCCCAGAGCGGGAGAAGTCATTTGATGATTTCCCATCCAAAAAAAAAAGGGCGGAAGCAAGGTAAAATCAACATGAACGTCTTCGTAACTACATACGTGAAAAGAAAAAATACGTGTCCAATATTTTTTGGAAATCTATCTATTCCTCCAAAGGGTGCACAGATATATCCTTACCATATTTTACCAACCTGCTGTAAAAGAAGAGTTTTTAATGCCGCTAACCACGCACTAAACATCACACCTGGCATAAAGGACTTTCTTTTTAATCACCCTTAAATACCAGTTTGTTCTACACTCGCGTTGACAGTCATCGAGCAAACGTTATTTTTAACGTTCCTCAATATATTGACAGGTGTCAGAACTGAAGCAGCTCCGGTCTCTCGTGAAGGATTCGGACCCCATCCGCATCTTGTCAGTGGCTCAGTTCAGGCCGGAGAAGGACCACCCGCTCATGTTGCAGGCCATGTATGAGCTTCGGAACCTACTGGTCAAGAACGAGGTGCTGTGGAATAAGGTAAGCAGGATCTTGGCTGAATTCTTCTGCAGGTGTTGTGGACTGACTCGACTCCACAACCCTGGCAGGTTGTGGAGTCGAGTCGCCGCAGCCCATTTTTTTTTTTTTTTGTATGGGATATCATCAAATGACTTCTCCCGCTCTGGGTGGAGCGGAAGAGAGTGTTAGACTCTTACTGACTAAAACCCACCCGTGTTCCTGCTTGTACCCTTTGCGTTCCAGGGCCGCGGTGACTCTTTCGAACAAATTCTTGCACCCTAGCAGGCACTGACCCTATGGGGTGCCGTCTTCTTTGCTGACGGCTGTTTGAGGCGCGCGTGGAACACTCGGCGCCGTCGACCCGGGCCTGGTTGCTATCGGACGGCGAGCCACCCATAGCTCGCCATCCGCAGGCACGCGCAGTAGGTGGCCGGGAGAGTCGCCGCAGCCCTGGAAAGCAAAGAGCATTTGGAGGAACACGGCTGGGTTTTACTGAGTAAGTCTTGCACTCGCTTCCGCCCAGAACGAATGAAGTCATTTGATGATTTTCCGTAGTTAAGAAAAAATGATGTGAAAAGAAACATTAGTTCTGTTTTGGGGGCATAAGCATAATCAGCCTTTTAATGCTCCCACTGCTGGGACACAGGCCTCCTCTCTAGGAGAGGGAATGGACCGTAATCCAGCACGCGAGCTCAGTGCGGGTTGGTGAATGTCACATGTCTTCGAATTTTTGGCTCTAGGACATGCTGGTTTCCACATGATGTTTTCCTTCACCGTTTTGAGAGCAGTGGTGATGAAATTAATTACACAAAGTAATGCGCCTGGCTGGGTTTGAACCCGCGACGTACAATTCGTAAGTCGGAGCCGTTACCACTCGGCCACCACTGTTCTCTTTTGGAAGGCTTGCTCATCAATTCTCGATTATTTTGAAATCTTTCCTCATGAGGTGATATAATACGTTTTCAAATTCCTCCGTGATCAGAATTGCTGTCTTCTGCATAAGCGGTCGAGTAAAGACTGCTAGCGTTGGTCTTTGTGATGAGCTCATTAACAATTTGGACGCGGATAATTCGCTGGTTTGCGAGAATATCGACGTAATTCAAAATTCTGTCAAATTGAATTCTGTACGCCAAACAATCATAAATCTTTGATATTTTATCGTGAATAGAGACGCAACGCCAATTCACTTGAGACAAAACACTCGAAGCGTAATCACAAATAAAGGCCAAAATGCCATTTTCTAAAATCAATAATTTTTAGTTCCGTCGCTATTCTTGCAAACTAGTGAAGTGTTATCTTATTTAAAATAAACTGAATGAAATGAAGTTTAACTTATTTAAAATGAATATCATGTAACTAGGTTTCACCGTAGTGGTGACAGCACCCCACCCTGAGGGCAGCCTCTACTTACTGTACTACTGATTAGCGCGGTGTGTTAGCATGTTCTGAATCGATTCTATAAGCTTTGGCGTCACACAGTGTAAGTCTAGTGTTTGGCCGATATTAAAGAAGTTTGTTTTGTAAAAACCTTCGTTTATGTGAATGAAGCCAGGGTTGGGTTTTTGGTTTTGAGAGCATTTCTTATGCGTGTGACTGCAGTGGAGTGCGGATTCAGTTGATTTGCCTGCACAGTAGGCGTGTTGGTTTGGGTGTACCTAAAGGTTTAATTTGGTCCCTAATCCTTCTGACCCTAAGCCTCTCCAGCTTCAGGAACAACGAGGTAAGGCTGATGGGTCTGAAGAGTTTGGCAGTTGAGAGCATGTCATGCTCGCTTAAATGTTTCGCTGATGGTGGCGTGTGTGTTGGATCATTCGGTTCCTTTCAAAATGGTTGAGCTAAATGGTGCTAATACATGCGTCATGTTCGTGAACGGGCGCCGTCGGTTGAGACTGGTCACCTCATAACTGCCACTGACTTGTTTTAATCTTTATACTTTGAATTGTTTTTAGTTTCCTTTTTTTTCTTTGCATTGTCCTTACATATAGAAGCGACCAAGGATGTATAGCAAAGTTATGTAATACAGAACATGATTTAAAAGAGTGTCCGTGGAGTTTCTTGCACGTTCTTCTCAATAGAGATCTACGCTTTGGAACGTGCAGATAGCTTCACCTCTTTGGACTTGACAATTCAAAAGTGCCTGTAAAGGGTTTAATTGAAATAAATGCTTTGAATCTTGAAGACTCTAAAATATAGTCTTTTTTTTTTCATTTCCAGATCAAGCTAGTCCTGGTGGGTTCATGCCGTAACGCCGAAGACGAGGAGAGGGTGCAGCACCTGAAGGACCTCGCCAAGCACCTGTCCCTGGAGGACAGCGTGCAGTTCGTGGTGAACGCGCCCTTCGCGCGCCTGCTGCAGCTCTACCAGAGCAGCACGCTGGCGCTGCACGCCATGTGGAACGAGCACTTTGGCATCAGTTAGTAGGACATTTTACAGGCTTATACGGCCACTTCTGAGCATAGGGCTGTATACAGAAAGAAAGCTGGAAACTTATAAGCGCTTACCGGCGCTTGACAGCGCTGGTCCGTTCTACACAAAGGAAGCAGGTTGTTCATTAATTTTAAATGGCAGCACCCAGCGCTGACCAGCGCGTGTTGAAGTTTGTCGGAACTTTCGGCACCGTTCAGTGCTTATCGGCGCGCGTTCATATATTTTCCTGCGCGGGTTACCAGCGCTGTCAAGCGCCGGTAAGCGCTTATAAGTTTCCAGCTTTCTTTCTGTATACAGCCTAGCGCTCTATTGATTTTGACAGGAATTTCAATATCCATGTTCCTGTACCAGGTCGTCCAGATCCGACCCGCGATGCTAACATTGTCCTCTGCCCATTTCCAATGACCTCAGCAACAAAAGTGTAGAACGTTCGACGTAAAATACGCAGGCGTGGTGGAGTGCATGGCAGCCGGGCTGGTGACGGTGGCGCACCGCTCGGGGGGCCCGCTGGCCGACATCATAGAGACGGCGCAGGGCTCCCGCACGGGCTTCCTGGCCGCCGAGCCCGACGAGTACGCGCGCGCCATCCTCGAGGTCATCGCGCTCTCTCCGGACGAGAGGAAGAGGATCGTGGAGGCTGCTAGGTAACATCACACGTGCTCGCGAGCACAAACACATGCGTGCGCGCACATGCACATGCTCACACACAAGCACCCACATGGTCACACACAAGCACCCACATGGTCACACACAAGCTCACACATGGTCACACACAAGCACCCACATGGTTACACACAAGCACCCACATAGTCACACACAAGCACCCACGTGGTCACACACAAGCACCCACATGGTCACGCACAAGCACCCACATTGTCACACACAAGCACCCACATGGTCACACACAAGCACCCACATTGTCACACACAAGCTCACACATGGTCACACACAAGCACCCACATGGTAACACACAAGCTCACACATGATCACACACAAGCACCCACATTGTCACACACAAGCACCCACGTGGTCACACACAAGCACCCACATGGTCACACACTAGCACCCACATTGTCACACACAAGCTCACACACAAGCACCCACATGGTAACACACAAGCTCACACATGGTCACACACAAGCTCACGCATGGTCACACACAAGCTCACACATGGTCACACACAAGCTCACGCATGGTCACACACAAGCAACCACTTGGTCACACACAAGCGCCCACATGGTCACACACAAGCTCACACATGGTCACACACAAGCACCCACATGGTCACACACAAGCACCCACATGGTCACACACAAGCTCACACATGGTCACACACAAGCACCCACATGGTCACAACACAAGCTCACGCATGGTCACACACTAGCACCCACATGGTTACACACAAGCACCCACATGGTAACACACATGATCACACATGGTCACACACAAGCTCACACATGGTCACACACAATCACCCACATGGTCACACACCCTCATATTTTATCTCCGTATTCCCACGGGAACGTGAACAACGTGGGTGAAACTGCTTGGCGCTGGTAGTCTATACTATTATATAAAGCTGAAGAGTTTGTTTGTTAGCATGAACGCGCTAATCTCAGGAACTGGTTAAACAGCCTATTTATCGAGCCCATTTATATATCGTCATGCTAAGACCAATAGGAGCGGAGCAGTTATGAAAAATGTCACACAAACGAAATTTCACACAGCTTGTCTATTTATAAATACTCGACATCTCCTTTAAACTTACGTCACCAAGGACCACAACGTATTCTGTAAAATTTATCTTTGTATCTCACGAAATAATCATGTGTTTTTTGTTCAGAGCCTCGGTGGACCGGTTCTCCGAAATGGAGTTTGAGAAAGCATTCCTTAGAGCCGCGGAGCCGCTCATAAGACTAGATTAGCGACACAAGTGCTTTTATCCTTCTGTACATTTATTTCCATTAATTTTAAGCATATTAATAAAGTTAAACCAAAGCTTTGTCTGTGTTTTTTTTTTTTCAACAAACATCTATACTAATATTATAAAGCTGAAGAGTTTGTTTGTTTGAACGCGCTAATCTCAGGAACTACTGGTCCGAATTGAAAAATTCTTTTTGGGTTGAATAGACCATTTATCGAGGAAGGCTTTAGGCTATATATCATCACGCTTAAGCCAATAGGAGCGGAGCAGCGATAAAGAATGTTTTAAAATCGGGGATTCCACGGGGACGAAGTCGCGGGCAGCAGCTAGTACAATATAATATTCCATCAAACAAATTTGCCTTTTGAATGGGGAAGGTTTCTTCCCCTAACTGTGATACTTGTGGCGTAATGGATGATGTTATACCATTTGTTGATGGAATCTTTTCAGTTCCATACGGAGAGATAGGACTTATTGGAAAAATTAGGTCTGGATATTTTGCAAGTCGGTATCATGAATTCCTTACTGTCAAATCCTAACAGTGAAGGAGCATGTCTTTTGTTTAATCTACTGGCATCTTAATTTAAGCTACTTAGTGAAAAACTAGTGAATAAGATTAATCGGACTGACATATACATGTAGTACAAAAGTTCAAAAAAAAAAAAAGAATAAAAAAAGCTATGATAGATCATTTTTGAGTATAAAAGACTTGACTTTCTACTCAACTGGTGGTGATTTTGTGGGAAAATAAAATTCTGCATGTTCGAAATGTTTGTAAAAATCATAAATATTATTATTTTAACATAAAGATAAAGTTTTATATATTATTATGTATACAAAATAATGCTTAATTTAACATTGGAATGATAATGTCTATGTATAGCCGACTCGGTCTCTGGGAATCAGCCTCAGTTCTGATCCGTGCTTCAGGAATACATTTCCTGGAACAGAATAAAAGTAATTCTAGTTAGGACATACATGTTTTTGAAATACGCTAACTTAAAAAAATACGACAGAATGAATAGGGGAGCGTTCAAGTATTACATAACGCAATTTTTGAAGATTTTTGACCCCCCTCCTCCCCTTGTAACGCACCGTAACGTTTTTCTGTCCCCCTCCCCCTTTTTAAACGTACGTAACACTCAAGTGACCATTTTTACCCTAAAGTCGCAAAAAGTTATGTTATAGTTATGACGACCAGACTAATACAATCGAGGGATTCCCCATAAAACATAAATGAAAAAGGTTGCCAATTTGGGAGTTCTAACACCCTAATTTTTTATCTAAAAAAAAAAACAATGTTATGTAACGTACGTTACATAACACGTGTTGTAAGAAAGACCCCTCCCGCCCCTGTAACGCATCGTAACGTTTTACGAGACACCCCTTCCCCCCACATTGCGTTACGTAATACTTTAACGCCCCCTAGCTTAAAAACTAATCAAGTTTAAAAATGAATTAATCTACATAAATGATTTATAGCTAGAATCTCAGACTAATGTGTCTTTGTTTATACCTTCTTTTTTTGTTTTCGGGGGAAAAGATTAGGGATTGTGGGATTTTTACCTCACTAATACCACCCCGGTGATCACAATCAGCACATAGAAGGGGGCCCCGTTACCTCTTATAAGACCACTCCGGAACCCCCTCTGTGCGACGCCTGTTAGGGCACATCCCTGGGGAAACTGTAAAGGGGTCTCCCCTAAATCTCGCTCTGCACGGCAGCACGTGACCACTGTGCCAACGGCTTTCCTAGGATCACTGGGTTGGCGGACAGAGTCCCCACTCTGAGCGCCCGTGACCCCGGAGTGCTGCATTAAATGACGCAGGCGGGGTTTCAGCCGTATTAGGCGTCGAAGCGATTGCGGCTCCGACGCATTATTTTTCGAGCGGGATCAGCCCTCCCACGGTCTTTGTGTAAAATTGATTGTTTAGCAATTCTTCTACTACAATCAATTCAGCTGTCGATAAAAATTGAATATAGGTACATAATTTAACTTGCTATCGAAACATCCGTGTAGTAGCAACTTCGGATCTGCTAACTGGTTCTTTGTTCAACGAATGCTGCGACCTGAATACGTGTACAGGATTCCTAAGACAGATGACGAGCTGCATGGATTGCCATGCGGCTCGTCATGGTCCTTGGTTAATTAGTGGTAGCATGTTCCTCACCAGCAGTTTGCTGAGGGTTGATGCCGATCCCGTCGTCAGTGATAATGGCGCTGGTGGCCGGCTCCACGCGAAACTCTTCCGCCGCAAACTTCAGTACCGCCGTGAATGGCGTCGCCTCTGGCACGCTCAGACTGTGGGGAAGTACAGACTAAATTAAGATCAATCTTATCTAGAGGTACAACATTTTCAAAGGCCGATCTATCTATACAGAGTTGATATGACAGAGGGGCGTTAAATTACACTACGTATACTATACGTGCTTAGTATTAATTCGATACGGTTTAAAAATAAAAAGCACCAAAAATGAGTTTTTTTTTTCGAACAAACTAAATAGCTTACAAATCAGAGTAAAACGCAACCACCCTGTGTATATAAATTTAACTGATCTTAGATACCTAGGTGACAAAGCGGACCCGTCGTTTGGTTGTATTTGTGACTTGCGTCAGAGCGGCAACAACGCATCGTAGGTTTTACTCAGATTTATCGTTTTAAGGGGCATAGCCTATGCGTATAGACATAATCAGCTCTTACGAATATACATGGTGTTCAAACGGGGCAAAAACTTAAAAAATCATTTGCGACTAAACTATTGCTCGTATTTACCTAATTGATTTTTGGTACAGAGCTTGTAGATGGTACCTAGTATATGCAGTTTAAAGGAAAGCCCCTCCGTCGTATCAACTTTGTATATCTATCTATTAGTGTTTGGTTTCCGCACTCAGTCCTAGTATTGGACCATTATGCGTGAGCCATGGCGGCTGTCACTCCAACCAGCCGACCTCCCTCCAGAAGCAGATCAGTACGGCCAGTCAAAGACCGGTTTTATGTTAACCAATCACGCCTAAATGGTCTTATATCTTTGATTAGGACGTAATGAATATAATGCCTTTTTTGTAATGGTGGTATGTTCCATTGGGATAACTATTGGTAACTTACTATTCGTAAAACCCGGACATTTTTTGTGACTTAAGAACCTCTGTTAATTGAAAATTTGAATGAAATTAAAACAAAAAAACTTAGTTCAAAATTAATTCGTAATCGTAACATGTATACCTACAATCTGAATCCGGCGCTGTAAAATAGCCGACGCTATAGTTTATATTTGTTTATAAACAAACAGCACAGACTTATTTGAATTTAAATGAGCAAAAAGTGGCAACACCAGCTCTGTTTCTGAAAACTTGCCAGTTCTTTCTCTACTATAGCTGTTGCAATTTATAAGGTTTGTGTAACAGACTATACAAAAGAAACAAGACTGTAGGAAAGTAAAGATATATTCTGATTATTCACAAAATATTTTCCCAATAATCTAAATCAGTATCATAATCCTTAATAATATCGAAAATCTGCGATTTAAGGCATTCATTACTGCATATTCTTTGTACAACACCAACTAATTCAGAATAATTTAACTCTATGTAAAACAATTCTGCAGATATTCCTTCTCTCAGTAATTTACCACAATCAGCTAAAGCTTCAACTATGTATGTGAAGATATCAGAATTCTCAACGCACATTTCAATAAAATATTTGTTATCAACTTTGAAAAGCAGTTTCCAGAAGTTTTTATATTTATTGTCTTTGCTTAACACAATATTCAAGATCCCATCGACTATCAACTTTACTGCCGAAGCATATTCTGGATCATTGTTTAATAAACTAAGTACTAACAATTCTACGAAGTCTTGATTACAGTTATTTAATAACTTTAGAATATCCGAACTGCATGAATTAAGTTCTAGTAAGAAAACTTTACTCTTGAACTCAAGTATCTTTTCTTTTGGTATTTTGTTCGAGACATTTCTCAGTAAGGTCTCTTTAGATGCTGCCTCTAGCATTATTTGTGTGAGACAGTTCTCTAACTTGTCTTCTGAAAACAACTCAAGAAACAGTCTGAAACCTACATCCATTTGATTTATTCTTGTATTTGAATTAATTATCTTTTTAAGAATGTATTTTGGTGGGTCAGTGAGACAGTTTTTAACAAGACTGCTTGATGTCTCATTGTAACTGTTTAGCACTGATAAAAATTCACTGATGACGTTTCTCTTTTGTAGTCTATCAAGACTTTTCTCCACATGCTGTGAGATAAGTAAAGCATTCCTTAGCTCAGCCTCAGTTGTATCATTATTAGGCCAGTTTTCTAACTGACAAAGGTTAATATAGTCTTGGAAGAAGTTAAGGAACTGTTGTACTACAGCTGTATCCATTTTTAACCACTTGTAACTTCAATGCTGAGCCCTGGACCATTCAGCATCTGTTGAAATGAACAAACTAAAATTGACTATGAGAATTAAATGTTGAGTTAGTTATTCAAATTCAAGAGGCCACGTTGAAGTTACAGGTGTTTGAAACAGAAGAACACAGTACAGAAGTGTTGTAAAGGCTAGAACTTACACTTTGAACGGCAGTTTAGGGTCTGAAGTTAAAGTAATCTTGAAAGTTACTTTCGACCTGAAGAAATGAAAGAAAAATGAGTCAAACATGCATAATACGATACTACAATAAATAATGAATTTTTTTTTTATATAGTCTCTACTTACATTTTCTAGAACCTCCAATGATAAGTACAGAAAATGAGTTATATGAATATTTTCGCGATTCGCCCAAACTACGAAGTGACGTTTTAGTTTTGACTTGACGTAGCTTGTATCCACGTTATTAAATGTCAATGTCAAAATTTATATCACCTTTCGAAATTTTCGGATACATTTTTATACCGCAAGTGTTCAAGCAAACTCTCAAAGAACAATGCGCACGTCTGCGTAATTCTAAAGATATATTACATATTGGTTCATTTTCGATAGTTAGCTGAAACCTGAAACTTATAAAATAATGTATATGAAACGCACCCGTTTAGTTCTGCAGTCTACTGGTTTCTTCCGCCAGCTGTCTGATAATCTGACATACATAATCAATATGTCACCCGTTCTGTCATAATATTGACAACGAAAGTTGTAAAACATTGAATCGATCGATCACGAAAATATCCTAATTTATGAATCCGCAATACTAAAACGAAAAGCACAATGTTACTTAAAAGAAATCTACTAGAGTGCACCACAATTTTCTCATGCGCGGGAACATTTATCTGCGTCCTGCTGAACTATATTACGAACATTTCGCCCATAACAGGAATATGGTTTCCTCTTTACGTTCTAACTTTATTTATAGTGTCATTATGTGTTAGTTTTAAGTTTATTCAGTGGTTGTTGCGATTGAACAAGCCTATAAAATATGATTTGGATGGTATCGTGGCGGATTACCCCTATTTGTCGGCCTTGTCGCGTGTGTTGCCTCAGCCTCGGAAGTTGTCGAAGACGGAGTGTCGGGAGTATGACACCAATGAGCTGAGCGTGATAACGACGGTGCTGGAGAGGAAGCTGGTGTCATCGTGGTACGTGCCCTACATATCGCAGGAGATCGGCTTCCCGTTCGCTTGTAAACAAATGTTGGATCAAATGATTGGCAAAAGTTTTCAGGTTTGTTATTAAAGCACGTCATTCAACTGCTATCAGTATTTTAGAATTCAAAACTTCTCTCTCTAAGTTTTGAATTCTAAAATCATAGCAAAACTTAAATTTTTCTTACAGATTTGTAACAAAATAGAAACCAAAGATGTTTTTGTGGACATAACCACTGTCCTAACAAGTCACTTGAAAGAATATCAGAAAGCTCAGAAACGCCAAGAAAAAATGCCAAACAGTACGATAGAATCACTGTACAAGAAATCTCATCCAATATTCGATGTCACCAACAAAACGATGCAATCTGCGGACCACTGTACTAATATTCTCCGAATAGTGTTTAAGGAGCTCGTACCTTGGGAACTTTGGGACACTCCTCATTCCGAATTGCTGGTCCGTATTCTATCAAAGAAACTTGACACCTTCATCAACAGTACTTTAGCAGAACCTGCATGGTTAAATGATAAGTTACTAACAATTTTGAAAGGAAAGCAGGAAGCGGCGGTTGTGGAAGAAAAGAAAGAAACGCAGATGCCTGAAAAAGAAGTGGTAACTGATAAAAAACCGGAACCAACTAGTACCGAGTTAGAATTGGCAACGGGAGTACCCAAAGGTGCCGCAACAACACCGCAGCGCATTCCTGAAGGAATAAAAGAGGAGTCTGAAGTGGAGAAGATAGAGAATATAGTGGAAGAGGTACCGGTGACAAGTACAGAACCAGTTGATATAAAGACTTCTCCTATTTTGAGACAGAGGAGAGGCCGGCAAGGCAGGAACGAAGTGAAGATCTATGATAGGATTATTGAAGGTAAGAGAAAAAAGGAACATTTAATTTCTCAATAACATAGTGTTCCTTTTCTGACTTTAATAAATCGAAAGTCAGAAAACTTTTGTTCACAGAATATAGCAAAAAACGATCCTTGTAATTTGTTTAAAATTTTATTTGATTGAGGCAGGTAAGTATTGTTGGTCCCTGATGTTTGCCGGCCATATGCCCACATGACAATGTACCATCTGTTTTTTGTTCCAAAATAAATGATTTTTAATTTTTATTTATTCTATATCTACACTAATATTATAAAGAGGAAAACTTTGTTTGTTTGTTTTTTTGGTTGTAATGAATAGGCTCAAAAACTACAAGACCGATTTTAGAAATTCTTTCACCATTCGAAAGCTATATTATCCATGAGTAACATAGGTTATATTTTATTCCCGTATTCTCACGGGAACGGGAACTACGCGGGTGAAACTGCGAGGCGCTGCTAGTTGCACATATTTTGTTACTCCGAAAATAAGTAATGTCTCGGGGCTATGGGGTCTTGTTCTAGAGTAGGAGATCAATGAACAATGTGGAAGAAATATATCTGACTGCATATCAACTTGTTTAATTTTTCTAGGTAGTGTCAAGACCTGGGAGACAGACATCGACCTGCAGTGCATCAGCCTGGGACAGGACCTGCTGGCGAGCCTGGACGGGGAGATCACGCTCAGCCGGCTGTGGGGGCAGGACGCCGACGTGGACAGCAGCCCCAACCCGCCCCGGAGCAAGTCGCCGCAGCCCCTGTGGTTTGGTAAGCGCATGACGTATGAGAGCACTTGTGGAGGTCACAAGTGGGTAGCTGTGGCTGGCTGTCCACAGCTACCCACTTGTCGCGCGGCGGAGCTCCAAGGCGACAACAGGTACTGATGTCTAAACGTAATAACGCAAAGAAAACGACTTTAACTTTTTTATGAACCATTTGTCATACATATGGCAATCGGTTTTTATTCATACAGACATATCAAGCAACTACCTATATATATGACTTACTTATACCTTCCTATTGTTGAAATCTATACTTGAAATATGGGATGTTTTTTTCGTTTATCTACAATCTATGCTAATATTATAAAGAGGAAAGATTTGTATTTTTGTATGTAACGAATAAACTCAAAAAGTACTGGACCAATTTCAAAAAATCTTTCGCCATTACAAAGCTACATTCTCCCCGAGTAACATAAGCTATATTATATCCCCATATTACCACGGGAACGTGAACTACGCGGGTGAAACCGCGGTGCGATGCTATTTTGTCATAACCCCTTTTGTGTAGAAGTGTCTGTATCAGAATTTTGTAGCGAAAGACAATCTTCATATTTCGCCCATTGACGTTATTCAACGTTTTCAAATTGAAAAATCATTTAATTTCAGGTGAAGAAGAAACAATAGAAGTAGACCCCCTAGACCCTAGTCTTTACAAAGAGACGAAGAAGGAACAGAGCCCGAAGCCGGCCGAAGTCTTGCTCAAGGACCTGCAGTCCACCGTCAGAGAGGCCAAGACGAAGATAGGGGACCTACAGGTGGACCCCAAACTTGCCTTAGATGTGCCCCGCAAGCAAAACTCCAGTGTATGTTGTTTGCACGATCTTTCTGCTTATACGCTTCTGTACATAGGTGCTGGGCGATTTTCATAGACAAGGAGGTTTGACACTATATTTTTTTTTGTGCACTTACTGTCAGTTTTGAAAGGCTGTTCGATTTTATCTGTGGTCAGGCCTCATTTTGAGTTAAGTAGCAGCCGTTCAAGGTGCAAGCAATGCTAGCTGAGGTCGGTTTGCGCGCCACAATTAATGTAAGGAATAAAGCGGCATTCGTTACCATTAGCGCCATCTAGTATCGAGTAGCAGAACTAGTAGAGTCAAGAATCTTCGAGACTATTCTGCGTTTAACCATTCTGATTTTGGAAACCTAGTCAGTCGCAACCGACATCTACGCGAACTTTCTAGATTTTTCTACAATGGAAGGTTCTGGAATTATCTGGCGCCCTATATAAGGCCTGCATATACCCAGATCGAGTTCCCTCCCCGATTTTGTCTAACGAGCCAGCCCGCGCCGCTGAGCCATTAGCGTTAAATCCCCCAAATAATACCAACCTGACCCAGCCTGTCCCTTGCTGCCCCCCCCTCAATGACCCCGCTAAGCCGAGGCCCGTGTCCCACAGGGAATGCCCTTAGCGAGCGGTCATTTAGCTATAAAGCTTAGTTTTTAGCTCTGGCCCTTAAATTCATTTGAGGCCACCACAGGAAAGTCCGGTTAAGGAGTAACCAGCCTTAGTGACCGACGGAGTTAGTATTACATTAGCGATACAAGCGATAACTTCGAGAGCGATCTTCAACTGCGATTGTGAATAATCTATTTAGTCCGACAGATTTCCAAAAAATATTGGATACGTATTTATTCTTTTTTCACGTAAACAAAAAACGAAGACGATACAGTGTGCTAAAAACTCGCGTGACGTCATTACGTGCTACACTTTTTGCTTGCGTCGTGACGTCACCAGCCCCCGCTCTAGAACTTTGATGCTTTTTATCTTTTATTACCATTTGATATGACAAAAACTTGTCCAATATTTTTTGAGAATCCAATGGACAGACTAAATAGAATTATGATTTTTAAACATCCAATTGGTTTTTGGAAGAAAAAAGAAAGAAGAATGATTTGAAGCTTGCAGTTTAGATAATAAAGAAAAGCACAGCATTTGGTTGGACCGGAAGCCGACTTCAAAATAGTTGGGCAGAAACTAGGCATTACATTTAATCAGACTGAAAAGGAATGAAAGCCCAGGAGGATATTCCCATCTTATATTCGACCACAGAATATATCGATTTATAAATGTTTTTTATTTCCATAAAAAAGATCAAGATTGAAAAGCATATTTTTCAATAAAACAATTTGCAGGCAATTTTGAATGGTTAAGGTCGGTCAGTCAAAAAACGAAGCTATTTGCACGTTCGAAAGCGTAGATCACTACGGGGAAGAATGTGCAGGAAACTCCACGGACACTCTTTTAAATCATGTTCTATATTAAATCTCAATCGTGTAGACACACCAGTAGTAAACAGCAAAATGAACCTTAATATCTTTTAAACAGGAACATTATTTAGGTCTAAAGTCCCTTGAAAACTGTATCTTGAATAATTTTAACGTTTATATAAATATTTTGTACCGATTTTAGACAGGTTCCACATATAAGGAGGCACCGCACTGGCTCAGGTTACGATTGCTTTGAATGTCACTGTCCTACTGTACTGTTCTACTGTACTGTCCTACTGTACTGTCCTAGGACTGGAGTTATGTCATACTTGGTGTTTCCTTGGGCCTTATTTGATACCAGCTCAAATATATTGTGTATTGGATTTTGACTTTATAAGATCGAAGACATGTGACATTCACCTACCCGCACTGGGCCCGCGGCAAATGGGCCGTAATCCACCACGCGGGCCCAGTGCGGGCACAGGCCTCTTCTCTAGGAGAGGGGATGCCCTCTCCTAGAGAGGAGGCCTATGTCCCAGCAGTGGGAACGTTAAAAGGCTGATTATGCTTATAATAATAATTATGATTGTAGAATTGGCGCTCAGGTCTTTGATATACCTGTGTTAAAACTATATATCGAAAACGTTCACTTAATACTTCCACTATGCACTGCATATTAGACTCTAAATCACTTATTTTACGGTGCAAAATCCAATCAACAATGTATGTGTGCATCAAATAGGCCACTTTGTTTGACTCTGCATGACAAAAGTGGCGAGCATGTCGGTCACTATGCACGGATATTTATTTAGACTGTTTGTATTAAAATTTGAACTGTTTGATATCGAGTTTTTGTGTGAGTGTGTTATCTTGAGAGTATTCCTTAATTGAGTTGATATTGTCCATAACTACTTGAGAATGCACTATCTAAACTTACTAAACACATCAAAAGTATCTAGGGATCAACATATATTTTTGCAATAACTTTTCTCCTGATTGATATTAATTAAAATTTTCTTTAAGGATTCATCAAATAAAGTGTTTTCGTTTGTCACAGTAACGATAAACCAAGTCACCTTTGCATTAATAAAGAAATGTGCCATTTTCCTAATAAAGGGATTTTTGACATTTGAACCACTAACATTAAAGTTCGAAAAAAAGACTGAAATAACAGTTTTCTTTAAAATTTTATTGGGTAACTTAAACAATTAATAATCCGTGTTTCTACCGCGAACACTAACAACACAAGAACATCGGTTTGGCATACTCAAAATGAGTTCATCCAAATCACGCTGTGGAATGGCCGCCCATGTTCGTTGCAACAACAAAAAAAGGTCTTCTTGCGACTGGATACCCTCCATATTCGGCAGAGCTCTTCTCTGTAGCATATCCCATGCATGCTCAATCGGGTTCAAGTCTGGCGACTGAGCAGGCCAGGGCAGGACATTGATGATGACACCGAATGTGTTAATGGTCTTACGAGCTCTATGTGTCACCGGATAATTGTAAAATGCGTAACATTATAAAATCTTGAGAGATTGTAAGCTCTCGATAAATTGCCAATTTACCTAGAGTTTACAATGTCTCCAGATATTTTATAATCTCACGAGATTTGCCATTCTACGGTGACATGTTTAATTTTTCGTTCTCTGACAAATTCAGATCCATCCAAAGGTTGTCTGCAAAAGATTGCTTTAAATCTGGATGTGGTCTTAATGGATCAATGGTTACTTGAATAGGTAAATATTATTATTATTATTAGAGATACGACCGACCACTGCCACACTGTTGAAATATCGTCATTTGCTATGGTTTATGTACAAAATATAGTATATCTATCGACAAGGATGTAGATGTAGAGCACACTATAAAAAGCCAAAACCGATATCTAAGGATTTTTTGGTGACAAATTAACACAAAATTGGTGCCCTGACATCGCAAGACGGGGCCGCGGCAGACCACGAAGGAGATGGCGGGACGACTTGGATGTCTTCCTTGGGAACTGGCAGGATGTGGCACAGGATTGGGAAAAGTGGAAGGAGTGGGGGTGACCTTTGCTTAACAGTGGGACATTTCATGATCTCAGGCTAACTATAATGCTGACGGCTCTTTGAGGCGCGCGTGGAACACGACGCGCCGTCGACTCGGACCTGGTTGCTATCGGACGGCGAGCCACCCATAGCTCGCCATCATAGAAGACGGGGCCCTATAGGGTCAGTGCCTGCTAGGGTTGCGGAATTTGTTCGAAAGAGTCACCGCGGCCCTGGATCGCGGCGGGCACAAGAAGGATCACGGGTGGGTTTTAGTCAGTAAGAGTCTGACACTCCCTTCTGCTCCCCCCAGAGCGGGAGAAGTCATTTGATGATTTCCCACCCATAAAAAAAAGGCTAACTATAATATAATAATAAATGAAGGATGTAGTCACTTCTATGCATCATACAAACGAACACCGTTGGTACGATTCATATAAGTCACTAGATGTATGTAGTACCTACCTGTAAAAAGAGCGATATAAAACATTAAACAGTTGCACTGCCTGGGGCCTTAAATTAATTTTAGCTCACCACAGAATAGTCTGGTTAAATAGTAATTATCACAATTACCTTAGTGTCTTGTATACAGTTTTCTTGCCTAAAAAAAGAATAACCCAATTTCTTCCATCGAAAGACCGCTCCTACCATTGATCTCTTCCATTCATCATGGTTTGTCAGGTTTCCTCTGTGATGTTATATTCGTGATATCTCTAACAGCGTGTGTAATGTTCTCCGGCATAGGACGAGGCGGCTGGCATGATGGAAGGTCTGCTGGACTTCGGCATCGCTGGCTTGAAGAAGGGACTCCGGTTTACTGGGCTCAGTGATCAGGTCAGTGTGGTTGTATTTATTTACGAAATTTTTTCAGTAAAAGGAGGCGAAAACAACCATTTTTGCCTTAGACCCAAAGCGCCACTGTACAAAATGACTACCAAAAAATTAACCATCAATACTAATATTATAAAGAGGAAAGATTTGATTGTTTGTTTGTATTGAATAGGCTCCGAAACTACTGAGCCGATTTGAAAAAGACTTTCACTGTTGGGAAGCTACACTATCCCCGGGTGACAGGCTTTATTTTATCCCCATATACACACAGGAACGAGAACTACGCGGGTGAAACTGCGTAGCGCTACTATCTATACTAATATTATAAAACGGAAAGAATTGTATTTTTGTATGTAACGAATAAACTCAAAAACTACTGGACCGATTTCAAAAACTCATTCACCATTAGAAAGCTACATTCACCCTGAGTAACATAGGCTATATTTTATCCCCGTACTCCCACGGGAACGGGAACTACGCGGGAGAAACCGCGGGGCGCTGCTAGTTTAAATAAGTTCCGTTAGTTTAAAAGTGTAATCATTATCTCCGTATTTCCAAATTCTCTCTGGTCAACTTCTAATCTAACCTGATGCCAATTGAACTGAACTGTGTAACACGAAATCCTCTGGTATTATGATGATCCTGACTGTCAGAATTCAAGGTCAGAAAATTAATTTGTAGGGGCCAATATTTTTTTTATAGGGTTAGTGCCTGCTAGGGCTGAGGAATTTGTTCGAAAGAGTCACCGCGGCCCTGGAACGCGGCGGGCACAAGAAGGATCGGGGTGGGTTTTAGTCAGTAGGAGTCTGACACTCCCTTCCGCTCCGCCCAGAGCGGGAGAAGTCATTTGATGATTTCCCATCCAAAAAAGAAAAAAGGGGCCAATATTTGAAAATTTGTTTTACAAAAAAAAAAATTAAAAATTTGCAGCATAGTTTTAACAAATGTTGTGTATAGGATAAGTCTCCACCCAACCACCGGGAGCGCAGCGATAAGACGCCCCCGTCAGAGCCGCGCGGGAAGCTCATACCCGAGCAAAAGGACGTGCAGACCAGCAATGGACAGAGAGGTATGGATTCTATACTTTGATGTTCCACAGCTTATTAGGCTGGGCTCCAGAGCCACGGTTATAAGAGAGGACAGTAGGGCCTCCCATTCGGTCTGCAGAGCGTGAGGATCCTGGCTAAGTTAGTCATCCCAGCACCGTCCAGAAGCACAGAAGCCTTCTGAGGGACTTTACAGGCTCCGTGGAGCTGCACGGTTCGAAAGAGCACTTGAAATTACGAGTTTGATATACAGTAAAACTTGGTTAAGTGGGACCTGGATAAGTGAGAAACCTCCATAGCTGGAACTCATGCTCAGGTCCCGACACTTTAGCAATGAATTACCTCTGTTAGTGGGGCAACACAAACCTCTATATCTGGGATTGGTTCTTTAAATTTTATAGTCATAATTACCTCTATTATTGAAACAGTGAGTATATTTTACCTATTTTACTGAGACTATTTTTTAGGGATTAGTTCTTTCGATTTTATTCGTCACAAGCCTCTATAATTGAGATAGCGAGTGTAATTTACCTCTTTTATTGGGACTATATTTTTTGTACCTACATTATGTGGATGGAACTCTCCGTAAATGAGACAGATATCTATTTATACCTGGATATCTGAGACACTGGGTAAGTGGAACACCTCTTTAAGTGAGACAAATTTACAGGTCCCTTAAGGTCCCAGTTATCCAAGTTTTACTGTATTATTTTATCTCATGGCACTTCAGACATCGAGCTACATAACATATTGTGAATGTGAGGACTATGTAGATCGCCATATTAGGGTCTTATTTCAGTTTGTCTGGCAGTTTGAGTAATTCTTGCGACCTACCCAAATGTCCTTACTTTGGTATTGTTCGTCAAATCGTTGAGCTCCTTAAAGTTCTAAGTTTGAGCTACACGGTATCTGACAAATGTTTGCACTGTCTGGACAGGTCCACTCAAATCTGTGTGGCACTTTCCTCAAAAGGCTACCTCAGACATTAACCTACATGGTTCTCATATTATTTGACCAGTATGGATTGTGTGGACTTTAAAAGAGACTGACCTCTGAGTTTGTTTCGGTGTTTCTTCTCAGGGTAGTCGGCTAGGAAACACCGCCTTCATCTAGCTTAAAATGACAAAAAATATTGGACGTGTAAAAGTGTTATGTTTAACCTACTTACAAAATAAATATCATTTACATGGTTCTCATATGATTTGACCAGTACAATTGCATGGACTTCAAAAGAAGCACCGGCCCTAACGAGTTTAAAACGACCAAAAAATATAGACTTGTAAAAGTGTTATTTGCAACTTACTTACAAAATCAATATCATTATTTTATCATGATTTTTAACGAACGACACGAACATGACGTCTGTAAAGTTTACCCAAATTCATCTTTAAACGACTTCCAAAAAAGGAGGAGGTTCTCAAGTCGATTGTAATTTTTTTTGTGTTTTACCTCATAACTTTTTAATGGGTGTACCGATTTTGATGATTATTATTATATTCGAAAGCTGGTGCTTGTCATATGGTCCCATTTAAATGAGATCTGACGACTAGTATTTGAGTTATCCCTAATAATGCATGATTTGGAATACATTGATGATGTTCTCATTCTTACTTGTCGATGTAAAATGAAAAAAATAAAATTGCTTACTTGGAAGAGCATCTTAGTATTTCGAGGTGGTCCCTTTCTAGTTTGGTGAAGATCTGATGAAGAACGGAGATACCAAACGGAACTCTTCATATACAGCAAATGTTCCAGGATTGCTGAAATCGCATGTCTGTTTATTGTTTACACCAGTTTGTAACACGTACGTTGTGATGGGTACGTTTATCTATGGCGTCACCATAACAAAAGTGAAAATAAAAAAAAAAACTCTTTTTACAAAACTTTTTTCGTTTTTCCAGATGAGAACAATATGCACCCATTAGTGAAGCAGCACAGAGTAATCTCACAGGATAGCGTGGTAAGTATTCAGAGGCATCCGCGAATATATTGACAGTTTGGATTAAAAAGGTTTTACTAACATGGTGTAGTACTAGAAGATAGCTTAGAATTGCGTCACGAGAGACTTAATGAAGTTTAAATAGATGGAATAAAATAGAATAGAAAACATTTATACGACACGGACACAACACAACAGCAACAAAATACAAAGTAAAATTGATTGAGTCAGGCGTGCCTTCCTGCATGTGCATAAAATCCTTGCATTTGCCTTGTAATCTTGCATGTTGTGCATAATATAGCGGGCGGGAGGGAGGTGCATACCTGCAACCCACTAATATTCGCGGAAATTAAAACTAGATATATTATTTTCATTTTCAAAAATACAAAGTAAAAAAAAATACAATAAAAAAAACATAACAATGGTAAAGATTGTGCTGAGCGTGCTCATACCGAAAGAGTTACCACCTCAGCATTTGCTGGGCGTCAGACACCCAGCGCTGGTTTTCAGTTGGCACCTCGCAGTGACGCACGAGCGTGGGTAAATAAAATATATAAACACATACATACTTAACTTGATAAATAATAAATAATGTTTCGTAATATGTTAATAAATATTTTAAAAGAATGTGTCTTTTTTATGTTTGCTACATTGTCCAGATACTTTTGTTTCTAAAGTACCTTAAATAAAATATATAAATACATATATATATACGTATATAAATACATACGTATACGTCTTTATTTTTTGTTTATGTGAAAAAAGAAAAAATACGTCTCCAATATTTTTTGGAAATCTATCTGAAGGACTAATCCAATTTTTTTAGTTAACTACCCTATTGTCTACAAGATTATTTAGCCGTAACTTTTCTGGAGGTGATGGAACACGCCACATGTTTTTGAAGTTGTCTCATTGTTGCATGAGTAAATCCGGATTTACATGAGTTTGTGGTGTCCTGGTGCCTTTTGACGCTGCTCATTGGCTATAAAACTCGTAGATATATGACGTAAGCCTGAATAGATCCATTTGATTGGTGTATTCCGCGCCACGATACAACACGTCACAGTTGTTTTCATCTAGCTTAAGATCTCGTAGATTGCGGAATTGTTAGAAAGAGACACCGCGGCCCTGGAAAGCAAAGGGCATAAGGAGGATCTCGGGTGGGTTTTAGTCAATCCGGTTGAGCAGTAACCAGCCTTAGTGTGCTGAACTGCGAGTGGTCCATTCAAAAAAAAAAAAGGGTTTTAGTCAGTAAGAGTCTGACACTCCCGTCCGCTCCGCCTAGAGCCGGAAAAGTCATTTATAAAAATGCTCAAGAAATCGCAAATGGATCCAAATATTTTGCAATTGTCTCTTTAGCCATCTCAGCCCCGAGCGGTCCCCAAAGCAGAGCTTCCGTTGGTCCCCGAGCCGGACTCTCCCGAGCCGGAGTACGAGGAGGCAGCTGACCTATCCACCAGCATCGCCAAGCTGCGCTGTCTGCTGCAGCAACGCGCCGAGATCAGTCCCAGGTACCAAATAAATTAATACTCAATAGGAATGTTTCCTGAGTAAAAAATATATGATTATGTTTAGTCCGTCAGTTAGATTATAGAAAAATATTGGACACGTATTTTTTCCTTTATCAAATCTATAAAAACTAACGAAGATACAAAGCATCAAAGATCAGGAGTGGGGGCTTGTGACGTCACGGCTCGCTAAAAATTGTAGCGAGTAGTGACGTCACACGAGTTTTCAACGCACTGTATCGTCTTCATTTTTTGTTTACGTGAAAAAAGAAAAAATACGTGTCCAATATTTTTTGGAAATCTATCCGACGAATTAATTAGATTTTTCAACTACCCTATACCTTATTGCATTCCATAATGGGTACATATTACAGTTGGTTATTAAAAACATAGAATCAATTATGGACCCTGTCGGGCACAGCAAAGTTATTTTTTACAGGAGGATGAAGGCGCTTTTTGTTAAAAAACTATAAAAAATTTAATTAATATTAAACTAAAATTGTTTCATTAAAATAATATTGTTTGCTTTTATGGTATTTATTTATTTATTTATTTATTTATGTACATGGAGGACTTACAGCTAACAAAAACAGACAAAAATGGAAACATAGTCATCAAAAAGCCAATTACAAGTCCTCACGTGTAGACACACAATAATTATGTGTAGTGTGAGCACAAAAACAACAACCAGTAAAAAGCAACATAAATACTTGGTTTGCAACTAGTGAAAATAATAATATTAAACTGAAATAAATAATAGATTTATAAACTACCGCTACTCGAAAAATTTAAGGCTTAAGCACCTTTTGGCTGAATTTATACTAATTGTGAATGGATCAAAATCATACTCCTTGCATATCTGATTAAACATTTTGCTTGCACGCACAATATAACTGTTCTGCCTGTAGTTCGAAGATGTATGAGGTACACGTATAGGTGGATTAAAGCGAAGTGCTTTACATGGCACATTAAAATAAAATTTTGACAATAGCTCAGGGCTATCAATATTTGGTTTTAAGTTATATTTATGTATTGCACGAATTTTATTATTAACATTTATAATTAACTAAATATACATAATATATACTAATTTATGTATACACGCTGATTTTGGATGACAGTGTATGTCTTGCTATGTGACGTCATTCCAATTCCAATATGGCGGACCATCTGAGATGGCGGACTAGTTACTTTTTCTGCACTACCACAGTATGGGTGTCAAATGAAAGGATTGCTGAGGAGAACTAATACGACGTTACACGAAATTCAACAATCATAACCAAAATATAAATTAATGTTAACTAAAAAAAAAAAAACTTTTAAAAACAAGCTTTTATCTAAGTGAAAAAACTTTAAATTAAATCAAAACAATCCACTCTACACAATTTATTTGATGTTTTAAATCTTGCCGCGATTTTCATATTTTGTGGGAAACATTTTCTTTATTAGAATTACTTACAATAAATACGTCGAGCAAGATTATTTAGTTACACAAGTAAATAAAAATAAATAATGTCGACAGGTAAAAATAAATGAACGAATGAATGAATGATCTATTTATTTGCTGGAATAAGTATTGTATGGTGGTCGGAATAATGTGATTGCTCTCATTTATTCTGGAGTTACGTGTAAGTTGTGCGCGTTGTGGTCAGAGCGGAGAGAGCGGAGCGAGCGGAGCGCGCGGAGGAGGTGTGGTGGGAGAGCGCGGAGGAGACGCGCGGCCGCACGCAGCAGCACCACTCCGACCGCCCCGTCGACACCGCCACGCTGGCGGGTAACTATCCACATACTAATCCTATAAAAAACCATGCTATGGACCATACACCTCACTGAATGCTCATCTGCCTAGCCTTTTCCCAACTATATTGGGGTCGGCTCCCATTCAAATCGGATTTAGCTGAATACTAGTATTTTCACGTGAAGCGGCTACCTACCAGACCTTCAAAACCTATTAACGAACACGGTACTTCTTGGCACGACTGGTGTCGGATTTTCTGGCTTCTGAAAATCCGTAATGACTGTCAAAGATCTCCAAACGACAGCCGGGACCAACGAATTAACGTGCTTTCCGAGGCACGGAGGAGTCTCGTTATGTTGAGATGGTCACCCATCCACAGACCAACCTCAACAATCGTTGCTTAACCTTGCAGATGACCCGTGCGCCTATTATAACTTAGCCACGAGCTCCTCTTCCTCCACTTTCTTGAATGCTATGGTCGTTAAATGCCGGGAAGTGGATGCAACGTTCTCTGTCAGGAGATCTAAAAAATATTGATGCGTACATTTTTTATTATAGAGTACGGCGGGAAACTTGTCTTGGGCACTACCCTTTTTTGTTCTTCTGGATGGGAAATCATCAAATGACTTCTCCCGCTCTGAGCGGAGCGGAAGGGAATGTCAGACTTACTGACTAAAACCCACCCGTGATCCTTCGTTCCAGGGCCGCGGTACTGACCCTATCGGACCCAGTCTTCCTGGGCACTATCCTGACATGTGTGGATTACCTTTAAAGCATTTTGTCGTTGCATTTTTATTCTAATTTACTCCTGCTACAAGAACTTATTTTGCTTGCAGATGAATACGACATGAACATGGACAGGAACGCATCGCCCAGTCAGACGTCAAACAATATGCAGAGACTTGACAAGTAAGTCACCTGATGCACGTTTTTTTAGAAAACCTTCATTATAGCATAATCAGCCTTTCAATGTTTCCACTGCTGGGACACAGGCCGCCTCTTTAGGAGAGGGAATGGGCCGTAATCCACCACGCGGGCCCAGTGCGGGTTGGTGAATGTCACATGTCTTCGAATTTTTGGTTCTAGGACATGCCGGTTTCCACACAATGTTTTCCTTCACCGGTTTGAGAGCAGTGGTGATGAAATTAATTACACAAAGTAATGCGCTTGGCTGGGTTTGAACCCGCGACCTACAATTCGTAAGTCGGGGCCGTTACCACTCGGCCCCGACCCACTGCTCCCCACCCTCATTATAGCAGGTTGTCGCAATCTTATATGCGACTGTTTGGATGGATGTTTGATACTCAATCAGGCCAGAAAGACTGAAACTGGATAAAATATGGCATGGTGGTTATAGTCTAGAATACCACATAGGCTCCTTTTGATTATTTCCCGAGTTTTCAGATTTCGTCTACGTATTGGACAAGTATTTTTTCTTTTTTCACGTAAACAAAAAATGAAGAAAAACTCATGTGACGTCACTACGTGCTTCAATTTTTACCAGCGACGTGACGTCACAAACCTGCACTCCAACTCTGCAACTTTAATGCGCTTTATACGTGTCTAATATTCTTTGAAAATCTAACGGACGGACAAAATATAATTATGATTTATATAACTAGTAAAAACTTTTTACAAAAAATACAACCGACTTCTACAAAAAAAAATCCAAAAGGTACAAAATAACTTTAATTTCGTAACTGTTCGTTCGTTCGTTTGTGGTTGCTTTTTTGGTTTTTGAACACCGACTTCCGAAATTAGATTTATTAGAAGTCGGTTGTATTTTTTTGTAAAATGTTTTTTTTATCTTTCACTTTTTAGTGGTACATCCCCCCACCTAAACGTACCAATCACTTTGGTGTAAACAATAAACAAATATGCGATTTCAGCAAACCCGAACGATTTGCTATCATTTATGAGTTCCGTTTCCTATCATCTCTGTTCTTCATCAGATCTTCACCAAACTAGAAACGGACCACGTTGAAATACTAAGGTGCTCTTCCAAACCATCGTACACAATTTTATTTTCAACTGACTTTTTTACATCGACAAGAGGGAGTGAGTACGTCGTCAATGTAAACTAAGCCACGCATTATAAGGGATAACTTAAATACTAGTCGTCAGATCTCAATCAAATTTAAATGCGACTATACGACAAGCACTAGCTTGCGAATATAAAAAGAGTCATCAAAATCGGTACACCCAATACAAAGTTATGAGGTAACAAACATTTTAAAAAAATAGTCGAATTGAGAACCTCCTCCTTTTTGGGAAGTCGGTTGAAAATACCCCATTGTACCCCAGCGAAACGGGGCGTAAAGCTAGTTCAGTAAAAATTTAAATTGGCGACAGTTCAACAATTTAGCGCAATAATTATTGTAGACTTTTACATGTAACGACAGACTGTTCCACCGCACGGTGACGGGTGTGTTCAACTCCATCAAGACGGCGGTGGGCGCGGAGGGCGAGCAGCCCGCCCCGCGCGCGCCGCACCACTGGACCTACGTCTGCAGCTCGCTGGACCTCAACGTGAGTACACACCCTACATTATACAACTCCATCAAGACGGCGGTGGGCGCGGAGGGCGAGCAGCCCGCCCCGCGCGCGCCTGCACTATCTCAGTAACTAGGTCGCCCAGATATGAGTACGTACCGCCCCCGCAGGTGGGCGGCGCGGTGTCGCCTGCATTGTCTCTCAGTAACTAGGTCGCCCAGATATGAGTACGTACCGTCCCCGCAGGTGGGCGGCGCGGTGTCGCCTGCATTGTCTCTCAGTAACTAGGTCGCCCAGATATGAGTGTGTACCGTCCCCCGCAGGTGGGCGGCGCGGTGTCGCCTGCATTGTCTCTCAGTAACTAGGTCGCCCAGATATGAGTGTGTACCGTCCCCCGCAGGTGGGCGGCGCGGTGTCGCCTGCATTGTCTCTCAGTAACTAGGTCGCCCAGATATGAGTATGTACCGCCCCCGCAGGTGGGCGGCGCGGTGTCGCCTGCACTGTCTCTCAGTAACTAGGTCGCCCAGATATGAGTGTGTACCGCCCCCGCAGGTGGGCGGCGCGGTGTCGTCTGCACTGTCTCTCAGTAACTAGGTCGCCCAAATATGAGTATGTACCGCCCCGCAGGTGGGCGGCGCGGTGTCGCCTGCACTGTCTCTCAGTAACTAGGTCGCCCAGATATGAGTGTGTACCGCCCCCGCAGGTGGGCGGCGCGGTGTCGCCTGCATTGTCTCTCAGTAACTAGGTCGCCCAGATATGAGTGTGTACCGTCCCCCGCAGGTGGGCGGCGCGGTGTCGCCTGCATTGTCTCTCAGTAACTAGGTCGCCCAGATATGAGTGTGTACCGTCCCCCGCAGGTGGGCGGCGCGGTGTCGCCTGCATTGTCTCTCAGTAACTAGGTCGCCCAGATATGAGTGTGTACCGTCCCCCGCAGGTGGGCGGCGCGGTGTCGCCTGCATTGTCTCTCAGTAACTAGGTCGCCCAGATATGAGTGTGTACCGTCCCCCGCAGGTGGGCGGCGCGGTGTCGCCTGCATTGTCTCTCAGTAACTAGGTCGCCCAGATATGAGTGTGTACCGTCCCCCGCAGGTGGGCGGCGCGGTGTCGCCTGCATTGTCTCTCAGTAACTAGGTCGCCCAGATATGAGTGTGTACCGTCCCCCGCAGGTGGGCGGCGCGGTGTCGCGGCTGGTGGGGTCGCGGCGCGCGTTCTCGCACGTGGAGGCCGCTCGAGACTCGCTCGACCAGCTCGCGCACGTGGACCACGCGCGCCCGCACACACCCGACGACTTCGGTATGTTAAATTTTCGCTTATGACCAAGAGTAGAATAGAATAGAAAACATATATTCGACATAGCAAACAAATAGCATAGCATTGGCTTTTATTTGTGAATGTAATTAATAATTTGTTTTGTCACTGCTTGAATTATGCTTGTATTGTGGCCACTTTGTTTGTTTAATTGAATTTATTAGTTTTATAAAACTTTTTGCATGCCTTAGTTAAGGTAGAAAGTATATGGATCACTTAATATTATATGTATAACATCTTTATATTGTACCTACTTTCTGTGCAAATAAATGATCTATTCTATTCTATTCTATTCTATAGACACAATACAAGTATAACTAAGTTAGAAAAAGAGCAATTGCGCTGAGCGTGCCCATACCGAAAGGATTACATCTCGGCGTTTGCTGGGCGTCAGCCACCAAGCGCTGGTTTTTAGTTCACCAGTTTTTCAGACCAGGACAACCGGTCTGTTTTTTAGGGTATTCCAAAAGTGCATTGTCATAATTAACAATGAAGACGTTTATTTTAGTTTTTTTTTTTTTAAGTTTAACTAGAAAGTATTTAGGTTTTCTTTTTAATTTTAACATTTTTTTGTGGTCGTGTTGGTTTTTTATTTAATATAAAGTGGATGCAGAAGAAGACCCTTTAAAATTCCGTCGCAATTCTGTATCACATCAAGTTTCACGTGATCTTTCATTGCTCAATTTCAACTGCTCGATAAA
The DNA here is from genome assembly GCA_905332915.2 of Hecatera dysodea. Classification (NCBI taxonomy): domain Eukaryota; kingdom Metazoa; phylum Arthropoda; class Insecta; order Lepidoptera; family Noctuidae; genus Hecatera; species Hecatera dysodea. Next base: position 1,086,867 of record HG995290.1, on the reverse strand, counting down.
TTTTCTATAAAAAAGGTTTCTTGAAAAAAATAAAAGTCCGGTCCAGTTGAACAGTGGTACACTTTTTATCTATACGTGACAATACCTCCTTAAATGTGAAACATAAAAAAATACGTGTCCAATATTTTTTTTTTATTCTTACGTGGTGGACTAAATAGAATTATGATTTTTATATCCAGAACGATATCCCACTGTTTCTGCGTTGACGTTTTGTCCGTGACATGAAAATTATGCATTGTATTCACCACGATAGTTCACGTGGTGAATACAATGCGTAATTTTCTTACATTCTGGAGGAGCTCGTGGCTAAAGTTAAGCAACGCTTGCCAAGCTTGTTCTGTAGATGGGTGACCATCTTAACATACCGAGTTTCCTCCGTGCCTCGAAAAGCTCGTTAAGCCGTTGGTCCCGACTGTCATTTGTAGGTCTTTGGCAGTCGTTACGGATTGTCAGAAACCAGAAAATCTGACACCAGCCTTGCCAAGAAGTAACATGTTACCTTGTAAATGGGTTGTGAAGGTCGGGCAGGCAGCTGCTTTACTTAAAATACTGGTATTCAGCTGAATCCGGTTTGGCTGGGAGCCGACCCCAATATAGTTGAGAAAAGGCTAGGCACAAGAAGATTGCGTTCATTCTGTTGGCTATTGAAAAAGGTGGTACTCATCAGTATGAACAACTTTTGCGTTGGGACTTAGGGGGAGTCACAAAAAAAGAGCTGTATATTTTAGCGCTCAATATGGTATGGAGTAGTCGATTTTGAATTCCGCGTTGATTCCGTAGTAAAAGTTGTTCACAATGATGAGTACAATGACCACTTTTTTAGGTACTGCGTTGATTCTGATAACCATTGCATAGCGTGGTGATGGTGAACAGTACAGAGTAGAGTGCGATATGCGTTCGTGTTGCAGAGGAGTGGTGCAGCGCGCGCGGGCCGGGCTGGAGTGGCGTGAGCGCGCTGGGCGCCGCCGCCGGCCTGGCGCGCTCGCACGTGGCGCACCGGCTCGCCACGCTGCTGCTCGCAGGTGTGTGCACTGGTATGTGTTGCAGAGTGGTGCAGCGCGCGCGGGCCGGGCTGGAGTGGCGTGAGCGCGCTGGGCGCCGCCGCCGGCCTGGCGCGCTCGCACGTGGCGCACCGGCTCGCCACGCTGCTGCTCGCAGGTGTGTGCACTGGTATGTGTTGCAGAGTGGTGCAGCGCGCGCGGGCCGGGCTGGAGTGGCGTGAGCGCGCTGGGCGCCGCCGCCGGCCTGGCGCGCTCGCACGTGGCGCACCGGCTCGCCACGCTGCTGCTCGCAGGTGTGTGCACTGGTATGTGTTGCAGAGTGGTGCAGCGCGCGCGGGCCGGGCTGGAGTGGCGTGAGCGCGCTGGGCGCCGCCGCCGGCCTGGCGCGCTCGCACGTGGCGCACCGGCTCGCCACGCTGCTGCTCGCAGGTGTGTGCACTGGTATGTGTTGCAGAGTGGTGCAGCGCGCGCGGGCCGGGCTGGAGTGGCGTGAGCGCGCTGGGCGCCGCCGCCGGCCTGGCGCGCTCGCACGTGGCGCACCGGCTCGCCACGCTGCTGCTCGCAGGTGTGTGCACTGGTATGTGTTGCAGAGTGGTGCAGCGCGCGCGGGCCGGGCTGGAGTGGCGTGAGCGCGCTGGGCGCCGCCGCCGGCCTGGCGCGCTCGCACGTGGCGCACCGGCTCGCCACGCTGCTGCTCGCAGGTGTGTGCACTGGTATGTGTTGCAGAGTGGTGCAGCGCGCGCGGGCCGGGCTGGAGTGGCGTGAGCGCGCTGGGCGCCGCCGCCGGCCTGGCGCGCTCGCACGTGGCGCACCGGCTCGCCACGCTGCTGCTCGCAGGTGTGTGCACTGGTATGTGTTGCAGAGTGGTGCAGCGCGCGCGGGCCGGGCTGGAGTGGCGTGAGCGCGCTGGGCGCCGCCGCCGGCCTGGCGCGCTCGCACGTGGCGCACCGGCTCGCCACGCTGCTGCTCGCAGGTGTGTGCACTGGTATGTGTTGCAGAGTGGTGCAGCGCGCGCGGGCCGGGCTGGAGTGGCGTGAGCGCGCTGGGCGCCGCCGCCGGCCTGGCGCGCTCGCACGTGGCGCACCGGCTCGCCACGCTGCTGCTCGCAGGTGTGTGCACTGGTATGTGTTGCAGAGTGGTGCAGCGCGCGCGGGCCGGGCTGGAGTGGCGTGAGCGCGCTGGGCGCCGCCGCCGGCCTGGCGCGCTCGCACGTGGCGCACCGGCTCGCCACGCTGCTGCTCGCAGGTGTGTGCACTGGTATGTGTTGCAGAGTGGTGCAGCGCGCGCGGGCCGGGCTGGAGTGGCGTGAGCGCGCTGGGCGCCGCCGCCGGCCTGGCGCGCTCGCACGTGGCGCACCGGCTCGCCACGCTGCTGCTCGCAGGTGTGTGCACTGGTATGTGTTGCAGAGTGGTGCAGCGCGCGCGGGCCGGGCTGGAGTGGCGTGAGCGCGCTGGGCGCCGCCGCCGGCCTGGCGCGCTCGCACGTGGCGCACCGGCTCGCCACGCTGCTGCTCGCAGGTGTGTGCACTGGTATGTGTTGCAGAGTGGTGCAGCGCGCGCGGGCCGGGCTGGAGTGGCGTGAGCGCGCTGGGCGCCGCCGCCGGCCTGGCGCGCTCGCACGTGGCGCACCGGCTCGCCACGCTGCTGCTCGCAGGTGTGTGCACTGGTATGTGTTGCAGAGTGGTGCAGCGCGCGCGGGCCGGGCTGGAGTGGCGTGAGCGCGCTGGGCGCCGCCGCCGGCCTGGCGCGCTCGCACGTGGCGCACCGGCTCGCCACGCTGCTGCTCGCAGGTGTGTGCACTGGTATGTGTTGCAGAGTGGTGCAGCGCGCGCGGGCCGGGCTGGAGTGGCGTGAGCGCGCTGGGCGCCGCCGCCGGCCTGGCGCGCTTTTTTTTTGTTTCAACACGGTTGAAACATTTGCTGCTGATGCCGTCTTCTGTTCTGTTATAGTGTTCTTCAAAACAGCTTAACTTAGTTGATATTAATTTTTCAGACCTAGCCGAGTCCCTGTTAGACGCGTGGCTGTGTGAGCTGGCGGCGTGGCTGCGGCGGCAAGTGTTCGTGCTGTTCGAGCAGCTGGCGGAGAAGGACTCCAGCTTCTTCCAGTCCACGGAACAGCTGCGGGAGCTGGACGTGGAAGAGACGTGTGCCGCCGTGCTGCAGAACACGCCAGGTGACAGCTCATAGGATATACAATATCAAACAATAAAAAAACTACCTCCAAATAACTAATGTTTCTAATTCTAAACTAATCTGTGTTCGTGACGCTTCTATTTTTGCACACTGTCGATCGGTCAATCATTCCATAAAATAATCATCAATTAGTCCATCAAACATCAATTAGTTCATCAAGTATCAACTAATCCAAAAATCATAAATAAATCCAGCAATCATAAATGAATCCATCAATCATAAATGACTCCATCAATCATCATTTAACCAACAACCATCAATTAATTTAGCAATCATCAATTTATTCATCAATCATCAACTAATTCATCAATCAATTAATCGATCAAAAATTGGGGAAACCTCCAAATATACATATTTCGAAAGCAATCTATTGTCAGTGTACTGTGCTGCCTCCGCAGGGCTCCTGTACGCGTTTGGCGAGGAGACAGTGTGGCAGGCGGCGTCGCTGCTGGTGTCCAGCTTAACGCACAGGGAGGTCAACGCCGACGTCATGTTCAGGGTGCTGGACCTGCTCGCCGGACACTTCAAGAAGGCCGCCAGCCTTAGGAACCCTTCCTTTGATAGTAATTAACTTTGCCGCTTTATGCTCTTAGGGGCCATTCAAGTATTACGTAAGCACTAAAGGGGGGCGGGGGGGGATTTGCTTATTTTTAATGACATGCATGGGGGATGGGGGGATCAATATTTATTGCTAACGTAAGTAGCAATATTGATTTATTTAATTTTTCGGGTTTTAGTCGATTTATTCGGTGAAATTCGGTTTGAACACATGGCAATCCGGTGAGGTCCTACCCACAAGGCTGTCAACGCCCTAATAGCGAACTTAATTTCAGACTAAAAATTCCTTATTTCTTCCTTTCTTACTTTTGCCGACGAGGGAGAGGGGGCGGTCAAAATTCTACTTATGTACTTGAACGACCCCTTGTGTGCTGCGGACGAAGTTGGGTGAGCTAGTATGTGATAAATGTCATTACATTACTTATACGACGTCGTTCTCTCTTTTTTAATTAATAATAGGCTAAACTTGATCTTTTATTTTTAATGTTATGCTCTAGTCGTACTTCAGATCTGATGTTTAAAATGTTGAGATTAAATCTATTCGCGACTTCCAAAGAGAAAGGATGTTAGTCTGTATGTGTTTTTATTAAGAGTTATTCTTACTTAATGTATTTTATGAGACATTCCATGTTTATATAGTTGTAGAGAATACCAAATGAATAAATATTATTTACGCGTACATTTTGTTTTAATTTTCAACATACAAGCAAGTGAAGACGCGGGAAAAACGCTAGTCTGTAATAGTATACAATAGCGCTTTTCCTGCGTCTTATCTTCAATATTATAAAGAGAAAATATTTTTGTTCTTTTTTGTATCGAATAAGCTTCGAAGCTACTGGACCGATTTTAACCATTTTTCCACGAATAGAAAGCTAAATTTTCTCTCCGTATTCCCACAGGAACGGGAACTAAGTGGCTGATACCGCGGAGCGCTGTTAGTTAGTCAATAAATAAAAGTAGAGTTTCCAAAAACCATCCTTTATTATTTAATTTCTAGAAAAATATTAAATATCACAGAGATTGCATATTTGTTATATTTTAAAGACAAATGTACTGGTAGCAACACAAGGCGACTGTATTGCTGTCCGTACCAATAATATTACATTAGTTTTGTTAATTACATTTATTGATGTACAGTCAGCATAAAAAAATCATTTCAACGACTTACTCGTACCAATTACAGTTTAATTTTCAGTACTGTAAAACGTGGTGAACAGAAACCAGCTTAAATAGGGATTTTCACGTTATTTACACAATTTGCATAATTTATGGACTCCATTATTTTATCAATTAAAATTTTAAAAGATTGATTTTTTTTAAACCAATTTTATGGCATTGATGTGAAAATCTCAATGATTTTTGTTTCAATTTACCCCTGCGTTTCTATTAACCCCGTTTTACCGGTATGTTTTAATATGCCAACTGTACATGCTTTAGTCTACTATCTTACAGGTCACACTTACATTGATAACAAAAAAGGAAAAGGAATTAAAATGATAAAAGTGTGCTTTATACTTTTTATACAAGTCTTCATATAAAACAAATATACTTACATAGTTACCTAGAAGTCTTACCAATATTCAACTCACATTAATAATAATTATCCAAACATTAGGCCGCTAAAAGAACTTTATAAAAACTAATGTTCTAATTTATCTAACTATTATACACGATCAAATTAAATTAACAATGTTACTCTGCAGTGACCATTGATATCGATATCTATAGAGAAAAATAAACCGACTTCAATAAAACTCCAAACGTCAGTCTGTCTGCTGTGTGATGACGTATATAAATCGGAAAAAATATTTTTTTCATATTTTTTATAAACCCAATGTCACTCTGCTAATTAAGGGCGCATATTCCGAACGGCATTTCATACAAATTTTCAAGTCGTTATTTTCCGAAATGACTGAACCGATTTTAGTGAAACTTCAGACATATAAGCAGGTTACATAGGACTAAAAAGATAGAACTTTTAAAATGGGTCTAATTTAACTGTAACACTATTTATCGAAAATGTTTTCAATTAACTTTTTAGACCTATGTATTCTGCTTACGTGTGTAAAGTTTCATTAAAATCGGTTTAGTCATTTCGGAAAATAACGACTTGAAAAATTGTATGAAATGCTGTTCGGAATATGCGCCCTTAAGACAAAGACGAAGAATTTAACGCCACATCCCATGGTAAAATACATCAAGCCTTAAAAGCTACAGAGCGCGTCAAAAAATACACGTCCACTCAAAAAACAACCCTAGAAGGATGATGTTTTAGAGTGGTTTTCGAGCACAGTCGTGTGTTGTTTCAAGACACTTATTCGAAAACCAACTTTCGTCTCACTGCTTTAAGGCACGCAATTAAGTATATTTCGCACTAGTACGACGGCCAGACCCCACCTATTCAATTTATTATATCTTTTATTCTTAAAAATATAAAAACGAAAGGTCACTCATTCACTGACTAATCACAAAATCTCGAAAACGACTTGACCTATGTAGGTGAAATTTGTCAAGGAGGTAGATTATGAGTAGGAGACGTCGGCTAAGAAAGGATTTTAGGAAACTGTCCCCGAGGTAGAATAGGGGGTGAATTTCCAAGTGGCTCAGCGAAGTTAGCTGGTAAGGCTAGTTCATTTCATAATGTCAGATAGTGAGCTGCGAAATTGATCAAGTCGCATGAAAAAATTCGCGAGCCAATTGTCACAATATCTATGCAATTAAAGTGAATTTTACGATTAAGTGTTTTGGAAAATTTGTTTAAGAGAATAATAATAATGTTTTGTTTGTTTTTATAAAAAAAAAAAACGATGCCCCACACTAGGAATTTGTCCTGTATCGTGGGTGCGTTTACAAACATACAATTTCGCATACACAAACGGCCAGACCCGGAACAGCTATCTGTAGGCCATACAATAATGTTCCAAGTAAATTTTAACGCAAATGGACGAACTTTGTCATTCCAGTCGAGGCAGAATAGACGCACGTTCCGAAGTCTAACGGCCGCTTTCTATATTCAATCCTAATCCCTAATTTACTGGTCGAGATTGATATTTTAATCCATTTCCTACTTTTAGTATTTCAATAACCGATCGATGGATCGTAATCCCGATCTTTTTTTTCAATCCATCTTTGGGAGGGAGGATCGGGTTTTTAGATTGGTATTTGTATGAAAGTGACAGTTATGCGTTTTCTATATTCGATCTCAGATTTTGACAGATCGATTTTTGAACGTAAGCCGTTATGATGCCCAGAGCCGGCTGTGTTGTACAATAACATACATTTAATTACAAGTAACATTAGTGGACTATAGGTGCAACGGTCCTACATACAAAAGATGAGTTTCCTTGTGCTGTTTTATCGTCTTTAGACATCTGATACTCACCGTGTCTGCAAAGTTCTGCAAGCTAATTTAATTCAACCCCGTATTCATAAGTCTTAATTTTTTTTTAATTCTTAATTACTATTGGTAAGTTGGTCCAGTATCTTAACTTTGACCCCATTTAACAACAACCCAGTTGAAAAAACAATTAATTCAGAGTCATTATAAAAAAAAAAAAATAACAAGGCACAATACAGTATAAAGACGCGTCCATAACCGGATTCATACTGCTGTGTCGTGTCGTGTCGTGACGCCCTCTGACGCAGTATTAACCAATCAGAAGTCGTGATATGACGTAGGCATTTTATTGGAAGCCAGAAGCAACAGTGGCGACCGCCAGAAAACACCAAGTCAATAAAGCTCAACGGGAAACAAACAATTCAATTGTCTTGGATTCCACAACGAAATTGATTAGAAATGTAAATTAGAGCGATAGGAAAAAATAAATATAATTTTCAATATCCTCCTTAAACAACAGGAGACAGAACAGAGCTTGGCCTATAGGCATCAAGGGCCATTTACAGCTGGGGTAAGCACAGTTGTCAATCACCGGGGATAACTTAAGTTTGAATAGATTTCTTTGATTAGTATATCCCGCGTCACGACACAACACGACACAGTAATATGTCGGAAGCTTCAGTGAGAGTTCACACCGAGACACTATTATGACTTTGTGACTTCGCAAAAAGGTACGTCGTTAGGTATTTTAATTAGGGCCGCTTGTACGAGCCAGAATTATCTTAATAACTGACGAGGCTGTTCTAAACTCGGGGACATGATGTATGAAAATTCATTATTTTCGCTCGCATCTAATCAGTGAACGCAAATAAAACATGGATGCATTACTTCAAGGGATCTAAGCGCGAATCGTGACCCAAAAATCCAAACAAACTCACACATCGAAACCTCATCGCTGTTTCGCCGAACCACACCAACAACATTATTGCTAATACGATGCACAGTTAAAAACCTGACCTTATTTCCCAAGTATTTGGGGTTACATTACCATGTAACGAATAGGCCGTAAACGACATTTTTGTGACGCCACTGTCGCTTATTGCGGACGAACTCAACACGTGAGCGGCGCAATCGGTAAGCCCCGCCTACCGCGGCGCAATGTGCTTTGGGTCATTTTTTTGAGTTAGGAATGCTTCCATGTTTTATTTGCGTTCACTGCATCTAAATCTTACTTAAAAAATATGATTTCTGGTTTACGCAAGGGGGCTTTATGTACCGTCCACACGATAAACATTTTTGTTCTGCGCAGACTTTCGTATGGACAGTCCAAAATGCGCATTTGACAGTTTTTCACATTAGTTTTTCGATTCTTTTTAACTTAAAAATTAGGCCTAAGTACGGGTAAGTTTTTCCACACACATTCTATCGTGAAATTCATTCATTAAATCTACTTTGCGGTTTAGGTAACTTTGAGCAATTAAAAAAAAGAGTGCTTTATAGTTCATAATAATTACTTAATTTATAGATATTTTATTCTAGTTCGATTTTAGATTTGTTTGTGAGATTCAAGACCAAGGATATTTTCAACGATCAAAATTGTTTGATATTTCTTTGAACATTTGAGCCCTTACCACCAGCATATCGTAAGCAAAACGTTTTTGAAAAAAACATTTAGATCTTAAACTATATAAGGCATAGAACCTTTGTGGCATAGCTACCCAGCCGTCCTTTTTCATTTTATTGTTAGGGAACATTTAAACAAATCAAAAATTTTAGTCCACATGGTGCCCTAAAGCCACGTTTCCAAGATATTTGGAGTTAAAATCATCATGTGAGAACAATGACAATAATTGAAAATGAATCACGTGTTACGATAAGTCGGCGCAAAGGACTTGATTTATGAAAGATTACTTGGAAGTGCTGTATTATAAACTAGACTAGCGTCTACTAAGACGCAAATATTACACAATCCCATGAAAATTGTTTTTTTTTTCAGTTTATGGGGCCGATTTTTCTATTGTCATATTTTATCTGTGGAATCAAAATGGCGGTTTGACAGTTTTTGTACTGCAGTATTTATTCTTCAGGAAAAATGTATCCGTCTATTGGTGATTTAGCCCTATTTAAGGGTTTGCTGATTATTTTCGACCTCAAACGGAGCTATTAATGACAGGCTCAAGTCTGATTGGTTTCGGAATAAGTCAGAGAACACTCGAAATACGAGGAATAAAATAACTAGTAGGCAATTTATTATGAGACTTGGTAACTTGAGTAAACTACTCCTTCCTCCTACCTTTTTCAACTATCCCCTAAAATCTTAAATCATTTCCTCCACTGGACTCAATCTTGACACAGCCCTCATTCAAATTGACAGCTTATTATTTATGGACGGGTTTTTTTTCCGTTGTCATGGCAACTAAAAAAAAGTATCGCAAGTTTCCTCCTTAAAAATATAGCCCTATACCTTTTCTTAGGAATCTGAAAACCCTCTGTTTTTTAGCAGGTTTAAGTAACTTAAAGTATAGTAACAGTTATAGAGCGGTGACGACGGCGAGTTCTTCGGTTTGTCGGATGGTCTCTGGCGGCGGGAGAGGCTCCAGCTCCACCGCGTCTGACTCGATGTCCGCCGGGTCGGTGAAGCTGAGGAACATCTGCGGACAATACACGAAGATGTAGGTGTTGGAAAGATCTGCGGCAGCTGGACCAGAGACACGAAGTAACAACAAACAAACATTTAAATAGTTGCTGTAAAGGTGACGCAAGGTAGGGCAATCGATGGTGTAGACAAAATCAAACAGAACAAAAAGGTTGATTTATGTGTGGAGTAAATTTATGAATGCATTTTTTTTGTGTCTTGTACTTTTTTTTCTTTTTATCATTTCAATATTTGTAAATATGTGAGTACCATGAGCATGAGATATTTAGAAGTTTACCTCTGCTGGTAATACTTTGTTCTATAACTAGTATAGGTACTTGGTGCATCGTCCTCACATATATAACGAAAAAATCGAACCCTTATAATAACCCCCACTCGGTTGTCTGTTTATCGGTCTGTCTGTCCGTCTGTCACAGCCAATTTTCTCCGAATCCACTGGATCGATTCGAGTCGAGATGTGGCACACATATACATAATCTTCTGGGGCCCAAATACGGACGTGTTACGAAAAAAAATGTTTTGGAAATGGAGGCACTTTTTGGGATCAAATACAAAATTTTAAAAAAAGTCAAGCGGTACCATGTGACATTTAAATGAAAGGGCTCATTATAAGGGTCTCAAAAGTTTCAGTGTTCATAATCTTAAAATATTCCATTCCGAAGTAAATTATTGAAAATTATCATTATCTCCGAAGCTAAGGAGATCAAAATTTTACCTACATATTTACTTGTAGATTATAGAAAAATCTATGAGAAATCTATGATTTTAAAACAACACGTTAGAAATATATTAGTCCTTCCGAACCGAAGGTCCGTTTTGTTTTGAGACTAGTATATATTAAACTAGCGACCCGCCCCGGCTTCGCACGGGTGCATTAAATCTCTGCTATATTATGCATGTAGTATACATATAAACCTTCCTTAAGAATCAGTCTATCTATTAAAAAAAACCGCATCAAAATCCGTTGCGTAGTTTTAAAGATCTAAGCATACATAGGGACAGACAGCGGGAAGCGACTTTGTTTTATACTATGTAGTGATCTTACATCATCTCCTATGAGAAATCTATGATTTTAAAATAGCACGTTAGAAATATGTTATTGCTTTCGAACCGAGAGACCGTTTTTTTTGAGATTAGTAATGTTATTTCGGTTTCTTTTTAAGTTTGTCTATTTAATTTTGTTGTGCGTCATCTATGGCGGAATAAACGAGTTTTCTTTCTTTCTTTCTTCTTTCTTTCTTTCACAGTATATAGTAAATTTATACTGCAGTTACCTGCTCGAGCGAGCTCTGGTTGATGGTGTAGTCTTCAATGTCGCAGGCGCCCTGCAGCTCCGCCATCAGGCGGAAGATGTCGCTCAGGCGAGTTAGCACTTCCTTCTTGTTGACTGCAAGTACGAAAAACAATGAGTACCTATACATATATTTTTTTTGTTGTCGGAATGTTGTTATATCAAAACAACTAGAGCTAGAATAGCATCAGTGGTTAGAAGCTCGTGGTTAAATAGTAGCAGTCGCACGGTCGATTTTCAAGATGTCAACGCTTGAAGAGTTTGGTCTTTGGATGGATGACCATCAATACCATATCGAGTCTTCCGGACCTCGGAATGCACGTTAGACGTGTTGGTCTCGTTTACTATGTAGATTTTAGACTTCGTTACGAAAAAAAGTCAGATAATCTGACACCAGTCTTGCTAAGCATAATAGTATAATCAGCCTTTTAACGTTCCCACTGTTGGGACTCAGGCCTCCTCTCTAGGAGAGGGAATGGGCCGTAATCCAGCACGCGGGCCCAGTGCGGGTTGCTGAATGTCACATGTCTTCGAATTTTTGGTTCTGGTTTCCTCACGATGTTTTCCTTCACCGTTTTGAGAGCAGTGGTGAGGAAATTAATTACACAAAGTAATGCGCCTGGCTGGGTTTGAACCCGCGACCTACAATTCGTAAGTCGGGGTTGCCACCACTGCTCTCCAGTCAGAGAGCATTCTTGCTAAGAACGCTACCCAATTAACAAGTTATGTGCAGGTCAGATAAGCAGTCCCTCCACGTAAAATACTGGTACTCAGCTGAATTTGGTCTGTGTGGAAGACGACCGCAATAGAGTGGGGTAGACTTTGGTAGAGGAAGCTTCGACTGGAAACCGATCAGACTGGAGGCATAGTCACAACAACAGCAAGGGAGGAGGGTAACATAGGGATAAGAAATAATTGTTACTAACACAGTTGAGTCATGTTACTTGATAAAAGTCGGTTGTTTTTTATTTTTCACTTTTTAGTGGTACCTACACCCCCTCCCTTCCCCCACCTAAACGAACCAATCACATTGGTGTAAAAAAAAAACGTACTGCTCCTTTGCAGAGTCAACTAAGAGGTCGTCAATGTAGACAATGTAGATATTTTTTTTAGACTTTTGTTGATTTTTCGAAAACCGCTTGCTCGATTTCAATAAATTCATGGGACCATTTGGGAAGTATACCTACCCTTTCCAACAAAAAAATATTTTTTCAAATCGGTTGACAAGCGACGGAGTTATGCGCGAACAAACATAAAAAAAAATACAAACATCCGAATTGAGAACCTCCTGCTTTTTTAGAAGTCGGTTAAAAATAAAGATTATTATTATTATAGTTATAGGTAAAAGAAGGGTGACGATGACCTGTGGCGAGGCTGGGCACGAGGAAGTGCAGCGTGTGCTGGTGCAGCACCCGCAGCTGCGCGTGCGGCGCCCGCGCGAGCACGCGGCGCCACGCGGCGCGCGGGCAGCCCCGACGCACGCGGCACGCCGCCACGTAGCCGCCGCCGAACCTGCCGCCCACACCACTCACGTTAGCTAGCTGCTGCCAGTTATTTCAAGCGAGACAACGCAATATTATATTGTATTGTATTAGAAGCCGTCTACCGCAGTATTAGGCTCTGACCAAAATCATAACTCCGTAATAGGGAAAATCGACCCGACTATTTAATTTTTTTTTAAATGAGAAATATCATGAAAAGAAACATAGATTTAACAGTAATACAAAATGTAAATTCCACTTTTGACGATAAAGTTGTTTGGCACCTTTAAAAATACTTACAAATGCTTATTTTTGTTTCTTACTTTCAAATGCAGTGTCCGTCCCTGACATAGGCGGGCCCGTTCATGGAAGAATTCGGCCGGTGCTCGATTTCAATTTGGATGTTTGGCTTTCATGAATGGGTCTGACATGTAATTTTTTAACTTCTTTTTGTATTATTTATTTTTTACCAATTGTTTTATATTTTTTATATTTGTATGTTTATTTGTACCTCTGTGTGTGTATGGGGGGAATAAACTATTTTTCTTTCTTTCTTTCTAAATGTTGCGAAATACCTCCGTAATAGGTACTTTTACCTTAATTGGTACCTACTGAACAAATGTAGTTAGTCCGTCAAATAGATTTCCAAAATATAAAAGACCATTTGAAATAGCAAAATTATATGCTGACGCAAAAAATAATTTTGTATATCTAGTAAAATACCCTATTATTCGCGATCGATAACAATCATCGGGATATTTTTTCCCCATTTGTCACCAGAGGTTAAAAAAGTCGGTGGCGACAACCGGGAGTAAGCGTCGACCGTAGATGTGTATAAGCTGAATATCGCCTCACCTATTGAGACACTCGTCCAACGACGCCAGCGCGACCAGCTCGCCGTGCCGCAGCAGCGCGACGCGGGCAGCCAGCCGGCGCGCGTCGTCGAGCGCGTGCGTGGACAGCAGCACGCCGCGTGCTCGCGCGCACGCCGACACCACGCCGCGTGACACGCAGCCACGGGACACCGGGTCCATACCGCTGGGGAACACCATATGTATGTTAGTAGTGTCTATGTTTTAAAACATTCGAAAAGGTAAGTATACTTATTTTTTTGGTTTGGGGGGATTGGTTTCTGTCAAAGAAAAATTGACGAGCCGGAGTTATAACAACTGCAAGGGCTACATTGAGGCTAAACTATACTGACCGAAATTTCTCCGTGGATGGGTAAACTAATGAATATCCATTTGCCAACTGATGAAAGTACATAAATCAAAACTCCTCCGCACCTTGGAAAATTCCAGTTATAATGATCTTTGCCAGTCGCTATGACGGGATGATAACAATCTGACACCAGTCTTCCTGTGTGGTATCGGTTAAACACTGGCTGCATGTAAAATACTGGGGCTCAACTGCATCAGCTCAATTCAAGATTTGAATTGATATAAGAAAGCTATGCCAGACTTTTTGTATTTCCGTAGTATTGCTAACATTCGCGTCTCGGCAAACGTAGTGTAGGACGTCCTCAGGCACGGTGGAGTGACGATTTGCGCAGGACGGCTGGCAGAAACTGGATGCGAGAAGCCGAAAATAGATCTAAGTGGCGTGCATTTGGGGAGGCCTATGTCCAGCAGTGGACTGCAACAGACTGTTGATGATGCTAACATTAAAAAAAACAAGCATTCTCAAAGGGTGCTAACGAAAAGCATTTATTTTTATTTGTTTGGAAGACGAATGATAGAACTACTGGTGGGATCGGTGGCCAGCAGCACTAGAGGTGTCCTGCCCATGAAGGCTTGGGCGGTGCAGAGCTTGCGCTTGTTGAGAGTATACAAAGTATTTAATTGATTTTTGGTACAGAGCTTGTAAATTGTACCTAGTATACGCAGTTTAAAGGAAAGCCCCTCTGTCATATCAACTCTGTATATGTATGTTTTCACCTGGTGGGCTCATCCAGCAGCACTAGAGGTGTCCTGGCCATGAAGGCGATGGCAGTGCAGAGCTTGCGCTTGTTGCCGCCGCTGAGCGTGCCGGCGCGCGCGCTGCTGTAGCGGCCCAGGTCGAACATCGTTATCGTGCGCTTTATCACCTGCAAGGAGTTATACATATTATATTTGAAATACTTAATTAACTACAATATACTCCCAAGTATCATCATCTGCCTAGCCTTTTCCCAACTACATTGGGGTCGGCTCCCAGTCAAGCCGGATTCAGCTGAATACCAGTATTTTACGTGAAGCGGCTGCCTACCAGACCTCCACACTTTTTTGCTAATATTGGGAAGCAATTAGCACAGCAAATTCCGATGAATGATACTTCTGGCCGATCTAACATTCCACCAACACAAATTAATTCTTTTGGTCTCTTGGACACTGACCCCATTGAAGTAGAAAGTGTTCTGATGAGTTTGAAATCTGACAGTGCTCCAGGGTGGGACAATATCCCCACTAAATTCCTAAAATATATTAGCAAGGAAATAGTTCCTGTCATTACTCATCTGGTAAATCTCTGTTTTAGAAAAGGTATCTTTCCGACACTACTGAAGCAATCCATTATTACACCGGTTCACAAGGGAGGGAACAGCGATGATGTCAATAACTACAGACCTATTTCTGTCTTACCAGGCTTATCCAAGGTTTTAGAAAAAATTATTAATATAAGACTGTTACAATATTTAAAGAAAAATAATATATTATCACCTACACAATTTGGCTTTAGACAGGGAATATCAACTGAGGATGCAGTCACAGCGCTTAGCTCCCTGATAACTGATTATGTCGATTCAGGAAAAAAGTGTCTGGCTGTATTCCTTGATCTAAAAAAGGCCTTTGACACCGTTGCTGTTCCGACCCTTTTGACCAAACTAGAAAGAATTGGAATACGGGGAACCCCTCTTATGTTTTTTAAAGATTATCTATCAAATAGAAGACAGAGAGTTAAGATAGGGACATACATCAGTAATGACGTAGAGGTATCATTCGGTGTGCCTCAAGGAAGCGTATTAGGACCTACACTTTTCTTAATGTACATAAATGACTTATGTAACTTAAAAGTAGATAACGCAAAAATCTTTTCTTACGCCGATGATACTTCTATTGTCTTTTATGGGGATAACTGGTCCGAAGTAAAACTCAAAACGGAAATAGGTATGGCTCAAATTGCTAATTGGCTTAATGAAAATCTCCTTACGCTAAACGCAACCAAAACCAACTATATATGTTTTACAATTAGAAACCGCTCACAACCAGATCAAGATTTAAATATAAAAATACATTCTTGTAAACGAGCCATGAATTATTCCTGTACATGTCCTATTATTAACAAAGTAACACAGACAAAATATTTAGGTGTCATAATTGATCAACATTTAAGCTGGTATTTCCACCTTGAACATGTTGCTGATAGAATACGAAAATTGGGATGGATATTTAAATCATTAAGATACGTGACCCCTGCCAGCATAGCCATAAAGGTAGGCGCCAAGACAAGAAATCTTCTTAATGAAATCTACACAGCCCTTGCACAATCTGTGATAGTCTACTGTATACCTGTATGGGGTGGGGCAGCGAAATCAAAATTTATAGACGTAGAACGAGCGCAAAGAGGGCTGATAAAAATAATGTACTTTAAGAAACGTAGATTCCCTACTGAAAGTCTATATGAGATTAGCGGCCTGCTATCTGTTAGGAAATTATATATCTGTGCACTGATCTTAAAAAAACATAAGACACTTACATATGATAAAAACATAATGTTAAAGAGAAGAAAGGATATTATTGCGCAAGTACCACAATCTAAAACCAAATTTGCTGCTACACAATATAACACTCAATCAGCGCGGTTATATAATAAAATTAATAAAGACATATACATTTACTCTGAACATCTTCATAAAGGTAAGAAAATGCTAATAGAATGGTTAAAATCACGTACCTATGCAGATATTGAATTATTGTTACAATAAGTGGAAATTATTTAACTGGCACCGCCACACCCACACGCACATCCTATCATACGCACATCCACACCAACCACACACTTCTCACACCCCGCACACACCAAACACATCACACACTCGACACACTACAAACACACCCCTCACACATCATACACTCCGCACACCCAACACACCCACATTAATGAATAAAAGTGTAACTCAAGAAACTAAAAAAATAAAATAATTTAGTAAGTGTACAAACATCCAAAGCTATGGAAGTGCGGAGTCTCCTAACACAGGCGTCATGATGCTTAAAAGGAGGCTCCAATCATAAACTAATGTAAACTACTTGGTACAGAAATAAATATTATTATTATTATTATCCTTTTCTTTTTCGCAGCTCCTGGCTGGTTTTGACCACATTTACGGGCCAAGCCAAGTAAATGCAGCATGTGGTGTATTTACTGGGTTGTATGATGAGGTCCTACATTGTCTTCTATCTGCATGAATTTTCTTACAATCCTACATGTATTCAGGATCGCAGCCTTTTGCAGCACTATGTAAAGGGTTTCTTTAAGGTCTAATAATTTCAAACTTTGGAGGAGATAATTTGGAATAACACCTGTGGTGGAAAGAACTATTGGTATAATGTAGACTTTTTCTTGTCTCCATATTCTTGTGACTTCGTCTTTAAGTTCGGCATATTTGCTTATTTTTTCGGCTATTGTCTTTTGTAGGTTATGGGTATTAGGGACTGCGATGTCTATGAGGTAAGTGATTCTTTTTATTTTATCCTGAAGCATTATGTCTGGTCTGTTATAGTGGATGGTCTTATCTGTAAGTATGGCCCGATCATAATATAGTTTGTGTGTGCCATTTTCTAGAATAGTTTCGGGTTTATAATTGTAGTATGGAGTGCTAGAGTTTTCAATGAGACTATGTTTGATTGCTAGTTTTTGGTGTATGATGTTAGCCACTTGGTTGTGTCTGTGTGTGTAGTCGGTCTGAGTGAGGGTTGTGCATGCTCCGGTTATATGTTGAATGGTTTCTGATTGAATATGACATTTGCGGCATTTGTCATTTGTGAGGGTAGGGTCTTTAATAATATATTTTCTGTAGTTTTTAGTATTGATAATTTGGTCTTGTATGGCTATCATGAATCCTTCAGTTTCTGGGAACAGGTTTCCTATTTTTAACCACTTATTGGAAGCTGCTAAATTAACATGCGTCTGTTCCAAATCATGAGGATGCCTACCGTGGAGTACTTTATTTTTCCAATTTTCTATTTTTTGTTTTTGGGGATCAATGTCGATTGTGTCTTGTAAAATTTGTTCACTTAAGTTCAGCGGGGTGTAATTAAAATCATTATAAGTTATAGCCCTGTGTATGTCACTTGTGTGCGATTTCGAGTAGAAAAACGTTTTAAGTCTAGCAATTTGTTTCTGCCACAGGTGCCGGATATCGATTAGGCCTCTCCCTCCATTTTGCCTTTTTATAGTGAGCCGTTCAATTGCTGATTTAGGATGTAGGTAATTGTATTTTGTTAATGTGGTGCGAGTGACTCTTTCTAACTGCTCGATGTCAGTTTTTGACCATTTCACTACTCCGAATGAGTAGGTCAATATTATTATTATTATTATTATTATTACCAGACCTCCACAACCCATTAACTGGGGAACACGGTACTTCTTGGCAAGACTGGTGTCAGATTTTCTGGCTTCTGACAATCCGTAACGACTGCCAAAGATCTCCAAATGACAGCCGGGACCAACGGCTTAACGTGCTTTCCGAGGCACGGAGAAGTCTCGTTATGTTAAGATGGTCACCAATCCACAGACCAACCTCGGCAAGCGCTGCTTAACCTAGAAGATTGACCCGTGCGGCTGTTATAATTTAGCCACGAGCTCCTCATACTCCCAAGTATGTAAACCCTAAAATATGGCGTCAAAAACTTCATACACATTGCTATCGACTGGAAGTGTGCCCAAAAGACTGGTGTCATTGCCACGTTAGCATAGCGTGGTATTATCCTCTGTCCACGGTAAAAGCCAGTCCTTGGGTCACGAAAATGTAACTGTCAACTAGGTTATTATATTTCCGCCGCGTGATGTCCGGGCCAGCTCAGTACAACGAGCTACGAAGATGGGATGACGTAAGAGTATCGACAGATAGCGTCCCACACTAAACGCCTACCTATCTTCCACGGAAGTAAAGACGTACAAGGAACTCAGTTATTGTATGTAATTCTGTTCTTTGCAGTGTCTGTACAGCAGGTCAGTGCAGGTCTGGATTACCCATATAGCAAGAGTAGCAAATGCTACAGGCCCCGCGCATTGGGGGACCAGCGCTTACAAAAACATTTCGCTAAAACTCTGTCTCACACACGAGTCCTGACTTCTACCATTTTTAGGGTTCCCTAGCCAAATGGCAAAAAACGGAACCCTTACAATTTCGTCATGTCCATGTCCGTCCATCTGTCTGTATGTCTCAGCCGTTTTACTCAGAGATTATTAAAGCTACATAAATGAAAATTGGTAGGTAGATGCAACCTGTGAATCGCTATACAATAGTGCTGTGATATTATGGAAAAAAATATTTTAGCGGTGGCACTGAGGAATGAAAAAATAAATTCCAAGAAACATAATCGAGTGGGGTATCATTGGATAGCTCTTTCAAAATGAAATAGAGGTTTCTAAAAAAGTTTTTTTATTTATGGCAAAAGTTTTTGAGATATGACCTGCCAAATTCGTACAAAGTGTCCCCCCCCTCTAACTTTTAAACTATGAAGTTGAAAATTCTAAAAAAAATTGAGCAAATAGAACTTCACAGACATCTACGAAAATTGCTTTGAACATCACAGCTTATATACTTTTAAAGATATGACATTTTAACAGAGAACTACGGAACCCTTATGCGTGCTACACGCACTTGGCCGGTTTTTTAGTACTCATCAGAGTTGTCCATATTGATTTGATAACCGCAGCTGCTCAGCTTGATGGCAGGTGGGGCTTGCTGGTCGAGATGTTGATATCGTTCGACTTTTACAAGGTTGTTGAAAAACCGTGCGAACTCTGCCCTTGTAAATAAAAAAAGTATCTATATGCCTTCGTTTTTATTTTACGAAGATTTAGGGGACCCGTAGTAAAGTTTGCTGCCTATGAAACCGTTTTAGGAGAACTAATCCTTTAAAAATACTGGTACTCAATAAGGTAAGGAGCTCGTGTCTATATTATAACAGCCGCACGGGTCGATCGTCTAGGTTAAGCAACGCTTGCCGAGGTTGGTCTGTGGATGTGTGACCGTCTTAACATAACGAGACTTCTCCGTGCCTCGGAAAGCACGTTAAGCCGTTGGTCCCGGCTGTCATTTGGAGATCTTTAGCAAAATTGATTGAGTCAGGCGTTACTTTGCGGAAATCCATTTTAAATTTGAAAATGAAAATAATACTGGTATTCAGCTGAATCCGGCTTGACTGGGAGCCGACCCCAATATAGTTGGGAAAAGGCTAGGCAGATGATGACGACTCAATAAGGCGACGATCTTCTATTTAAATGCTGTTGCATTCAGTCAGCAGTCGCTTTTAATGTCTGTACCGACTTAGTTAGTTCTGCCATGAAAATTATGATATCGATCCTATAAAAATACTCTGTATTCTTTTGTCAGACACTTCCAAAGTTCTATCAACAAACTTGTCTGCCAGTGACCTCCGGCCAAGGAGGTCGCATCGTCACAATATCTTACCTCCTCCTGATCCGTGATGCCCCTCAGTCTGCAGTAAAACCGCAAAGTCTCCGTCACCGTCATCAGCGGGTCGATGGCGTCGCTTTGTGGACAGTAGCCTGCGGATGATGATTTTTTTGCAATTACAGGAAGAAACAAACCTTCTTTATTGGAACCTCGTACAAAACAAAAAGAATAAAAACATGTGTGCAATAGGGTAGCTGCTTAAAAAAATGTAATTAGTCCCTGATTCCCAAAAATATTGGACACGTATTTTTTATTTTTTCACGTAAACAAAAAACGAAGACGATATAGTGAGTTGAAAACTCGTGTGACGATTTTTACCACGCCGTGATGTCACAAGCCCCCACTCATGATCTTTGAAGCTTTTTATCTTCGTCAATTTTTAGAGATTTCATAAGGCAAAAAATACGTGTCCAATATTTTTCGATAATCTAACTGACGGACTAAATATGATCGTATTTTTATTCCTCAAGAAACATCCCTATTCACACGTGGCACAAGTGAAACCTTCAATTTTGGCTTAAAGATAATGTGACGAATTTGCGTTTCATAAACTTTCAAATCAAAACGATGCTAAAGAAGTATTCACTTCAAAAAAAAGTGATTTGAAACTATCAATATAAAAAGACTTGCGAGGCCAGACATTGCTTGCCATCTTACTAATATTATAAAAGCGAAAGTTTGTAAGTATGGATGGATGTTTGTTACTCTTTCACGCAAAAACTACTGAACGGATTTGGATGACGTCAACGTCACAACATATTTGGATAAAGGCTAGACAGATAATGGTTGCGGAATTTGTTCGAAAGAGTTACCGCGGCCCTGGAACGCAAAGGGCACAAGAAGGAACACAGGTGGGTTTTAGTCAGTAAGAGTCTGACACTCCCTTCCGCTCCGCCCAGGGCGGGAGGGGTCATTTGATGATTTCCCATCCAAAAAAAAAAGGGGGCCCGTAGCATTTGCTACTCTTGCTACAGTGGCGTGCAGTGGTTCGAGTTAGGGTAGGCCAGAGAAAATGTCCAAATAAATTTTAAAAAATAACCACATTATTCAGGGTTGATTTTTAACCGACTTCTAAAAAAGGAGGAGGTTCTCAATTCGGATGTTTGTATGTTTTTTTTTTTTTTTTTTTTTTTTTTTTTGTTTGTTCGCGCATAACTCCGTCGCTTGTCAACCGATTTGAAAAATTCTTTTTTTGTTGGAAAGGGTATACTTCCCAAATGGTCCCATGAAAATTTTATCGAAATCAACCAAGCGGTTTTCGAAAAATCTAAAAAAAATATCTACATTGCCTACATTGACGACCTCTTAGTTTACTCCGCAAAGGAGCAGTACGTTTTTTTTACACCAATGTGATTGGTTCGTTTAGGTGGGGGAGGGGAGGGGGTGTAGGTACCACTAAAAAGTGAAAAATAAAAAAACTTTTTACAAAAAATAAAACCGACTTCTAAACAAAAAAACCAAAAGTATAAAATAACTTTAATTTCGGAAGTCGGTGTGTTCAACAACAAAAAAGCAACCAAAAACACCGACTTCCGAAATTAAAGTTATTTTATACTTTTTGGTTTTTTTGTTTAGAAGTCGGTTTTATTTTTTGTAAAAAGTTTTTTTTTAATGAAACGAGTTTTTTTGTTTTTTTTTTTTTTAAATAGCTTATAAAAAAAAAAAACAAAAAAAATAACACCACATTTCAACCCTGAATAATGTGGTGCGTTTTTTTTTTTTAACATTTTTTCTGGTCTACCCTAACTTGAACCACTGTACGCCACTGTCTTGCTATATGGGTATAATCCGGAACTGCATATACAGATAATGATGGACTCACTGATAAGTCCCTTGCAGAGCTGCGTAGAGTTGACCAGCTCATTGTTGAGATACAGCTGGCCAGACGAGGGTCGCACCTCCCCGGTCAGCATGGAGAACGTGGTGGACTTGCCCGCGCCGTTCTGACCCAGCAGCGCTGTGCACTGGTGACGGATAAAAAGGAGTTCAAAATCGCTTTACCTTATATGCTACTATGCCAGGGCTGGTGAACCTTTGTAGTAGATCGTGCCATTTTTTTGTAAAAATGTATATTAAATTTGAAAATGAAAATAATATATCTAGTTTTAATTTCCGCGAATATGTTTGGGTTGCAGGTATGCATCTCCCTCCAAAAAAATCCCTCCCTCCAAAACCCCCCTCCCTCCCTCCCTCCCGCCCTCCAAAATGTATATTGATTTGGCCATGGCATGCCAATAACGAATCTTCTCTAAAAAATATAATGTACAAAACCTGTTATAATATGGAAAGAAAGAGAAATGTTTTTGAGATATATGAAAAAATGTGACATTTCTTTTTTAATTTAATCGTAATTAAAACTGATCTTGAGGCAATCAATCATTAATTTGGCGAGTTCGAATTATTTTGTAGCGTGCCACCACTGCACTGGCACGCGTGCCGTTACGTACCGTACCGTTACCGTGCCGTTACGTACCGTACCGTTACCGTACCGTTACCGTACAGTTACCGTACCGTTACCGTACAGTTACCGTACCGTTACCGTACCATTACCGTACCGTATAAGTTTCAATCATAGATGAATGTATTCTGTTTCTAAGTAAAGGATTGGAGGGGCACATAGCACCTAAGCTGTAACAGGAATCGTATCGTATCGTAATACAGAACATGATTTAAAAGAGTGTCCGTGGAGTTTCTTGCACGTTCATCTCCAAAGAGATCTACGCTTTGGAACGTGCAGATAGCTTCACCTCTTTCGACTTGACAATTCAGAAGTGCCTGTAAAGGGTTTATTTGCAATAAATGCTTTGAGTATTATCGAGCGGACCTGTCCCGGCGGTATCCCGAGCGTGAGGCTGCGGAGCGCGAGGCGGCGCGCGCGCAGGCCGGGGTAGCACTTGGCGAGCTGCACGCACTGCGCCGCGTCGCTGGCGGGCGACACCACGCGCTGCATCGAGTTCTTCTTACCCTCCGTGTGCACGAAGCCTGGCCAAGGAAATGGTTCATCAATATTTGTAATGGCTGCACGCTCTGGGTGTGCGAAGAGCAGTGGTGGCGAAGTGGAACGAATTGTAGGTCGCGGGTTCAAACCCAGCCAGGCGCATTACTTTGTGCAATTAATTTCATCACCACTGCTCTCAAAACGGTGAAGGAAAACATCGTGAGGAAACCGGCATGTCCTAGAACCAAAAATTCGAAGACATGTGGCATTCACCAACCCGCACTGGGCCCGCGTGGTGGATTACGGCCCATTCCCTCTCCTAGAGAGGAGGTCTGTGTCCCAGCAGTGGAAACGTTAAAAGGCTGATTATGCTGGGTGTACTGTCTGTGATCCCCTGATGAAATTCTGGGGATGTCAGAACTTATACCTTTGCTTTGTTTAGATACGAGTATGAAATTACACCAATGAGTAACGTGAGGATATTGCTTAATTTCGAATTTTATATTTTTCGTTCCATTTCGACAGGTTACGGTAGATAAAGGCATCTTATGCGCTAAGAATATTTATCTATCGCGTTCAATTTCACAACACTGTCCTGAACTCTGGGGGTATCTCCAAAAGGCTGCCTCACGTTTGGGACGTCAGAGGTCGCCCGTTGTCTTCAACATCACACATCATTTGTTGGCGGCTTGGCGAAATGGTATATATTGAGTGAGTCTAGATTCCACCGCAAAAGAAAACCTAGCAGGAGCTTGCTGATTTCCAGTTTTCAGCGCTGAGCCGAATGTTGAAAACCGAAGTAATCGCTAGCAGGTCTTAACAGGGCCCCAAGTCTGCTGTTACAATAGTGTCAGAATGGTCTATTATTCTTTTCATAATGGTTGATTTTGACAAGTTTGGTAATCTACTAATATAAAAGTGTCATTATGACTTTCCAATGGTCAACCACTGACACTCTATTGAAAGAAATGGCATAGAATGGTAATCTTGTACTTAATGACAAATGAATGACAGACGTATGCGGTGATCTGTTAAGTTTGACAGTTCCTTTGATCAGTGACCTACCATTAGAACGTCATAGTCTAGTTATTGCTTTTAATGGCTCGGTTATCAAACAGTATTACGAGACCATTGATCGACCATTATGAATTTAGCAGATTACGAACTTTTAGCAAAATGACAATGGGATCGTGTTGGAATGACAGATTTATAAAAATAGCAGACTTGCGGCCCAGGCACAGCGCTATCTAGGGTTGCGGAATTTGTTCGAAAGAGTCACCGCGGCCCTGGAACGCAAAGGGCACAAAAGGAACACGGGTGGGTTTTAGTCAGTAAGAGTCTGACGCTCCCTACCGCTCCACCCAGGGCGGGAGGGGTCATTTGATGATTTCCCATCCAGAAAAAAAAAAGGCACAGCGCTATAATAGCGGCATGTATAAGATCTCACCTCTGTTGATGTTCCCGATGGTGTTGACCCGGAGCGGCGCGTGCAGCTCCCGGGAGGCGAGCACGCGCTTCCTCTCCGCGCTCACCTCCACGGGCTCCATCTCGCCGCCCACCGCAGGGGGGACAGTCTCTGGGCGGACCCTGCACAAGAAAGTCCACTCAGATAAGCAGTGGTGCTAAGATTGCATGTTGCAAATGTACCATGGAGCCATTCACATATCCGCTCAAATAGTGTCATAAGTCAGAAAATTTGAAAATCTCTTTTATTGTACTTTTGGTGACAGAAAACTTAAAATTAAAAAAAAATGTCATGTAAGTAAATAATTTAACTATTTATTCTTGCCCGTTCTTCTCCATAGAGATCTACGCTTTGGAACGTGCAGATAGCTTCACCTCTTTCGATTTGACAATTCAAAAGTGCCTGCAAAGGGTTTAATAAAATTGAAATAAATGCTTTGAATCTTGAATCTATGCCTAGATAGCGCTAGAGTATATATTATATATTATTATTATTATAGTATATATTATTATATATTGTGGAGTATGTTCGAGCGAAGATCAGCTGGACCTTAAGGGTAGAGAAGTTGGAGCCGCGCCATAACACGAATTTCAAGTCGTTCGTGGTGCGAGTTCCTACTCATCATATTGAGACCTTCCTCAAGGAAGAGTTTTGGCCGAAGGGTGTCGTGTATCGGCGACTCCGCGGAAGGCTACGTGACACCACGCAGCGTAACACGACGCCGACACTTCGTGTAAAATAGTGTAATGTTTTTGTGTAAGGTATATAATTATGTTATGGGTCTTTTGTTACCCGAAATAAATGATATATTATTATTAATAAAAAACTTTTTAACAAAAAAATACAACCGACTTTTACACAAAAAATCAAAAAAGTGCAAAATAACTTACATAGTCGGTGTTTGTGGTTGCTTTTTCGTTTTTTGAACACCGACTTCCGAAATTAAAGTTATTTTGCACTTTTTTGATTTTTTGTGTAAAAGTCAGTTGTATTTTTTTGTTAAAAAGTTTTTTATTTTTCACTTTTTAGTGGTACCTACACCCCCTCCCGTCCCCCACCTAAACGAACCAATCACATTAGTGTAAAAAAAAGTACTGCTCCTTCGCAGAGTACACTAAGAGGTCATCAATGTAGACATTGAGATATTTTTTTAGATTTTTCGAAAACCGATGAGTTGATTTCGATAAAATTTTCATGGGACCATTTGGGAAGTATACCCTTTCCAACAAAAAAAGAATTTTTCAAATCGGTTCACAAGCGACGGAGTTATGCGCGAACAAACAATAGAAAAAAAAAAAAAACATACAAACATCCGAATTGAGAACCTCCTCCTTTTTTAGAAGTCGGTTAAAAACGCTTATTACTCGATAGTTTGTTTTTTGAGTTGTACGAACGTGGCAGTTGAGAGCATGTTATGCTCACACAAATGTTTCGCTGATGGTGGCGTGTGTGTCGGATCATTCGGTTCCCTTCAAAATGGTTGAGCTAAATGGTGCCGATACACGCGTCATGTTCGTGAACGGGCGCCGTCGGTTGAGACTGGTCAACTCTTAACTGCCACTGACTTGTTTTAATTTTTATACTTTGATCTTTTTTATACAGTTTTTATTTTTTTGCCTTTTCCTCACATATAGAAGCGAAAAGGATAATGTAACCAAAATTTTTGTAATACAGAACATGATTTAAAAGAGTGTCCGTGGAGTTTCTTGCACGTTCTTCTCCATAGTGATCTAAGCTTTCGAACACGCAAATAGCTTCATGTTTTTTACTTCCCGATCTGATCAAAAGTGCATGAAAATGGTGTATTTGAAATAAATGCTATAAATCTTTTTTTTGCAAATGTCAAACAAAAAAAAAATAAACGTCAAAACGTGATGAATGAATTATGACAAAAGTTACATTTTGTGCACGACGCACTGAACTAATTAATTATCAACGATTGGAACCTCTTTGAATTCTACCTACTTTTCGTGTAACCTATTGTTTCCCGATTCTCTATTGTTTTTATGAACGAGCTTGTACGCGAGTTTGCTGGTCCGCTGGCCAGCTGCCGGCAACAGTGACTTTACGATTGGGCAGTAAGCTAGTCTTCTCTCTGCCGACAAGCGCTTTTGTTTACGCTCAGTGATAAAAATGTGCAATATTTAAGTAAATGTTTTGGTATAAGTGAAACAGTGTTTTTAATCTTGAATTCCGTTCGCTACTGTTAATGTCCGGCTCTATCAACCGACTCAGCTCCTTATAAATGCGGGCTCTCCTGACTGTCGAGAACACATTTTTTTTGTATCAGTCTGTCTCACACTGTTGGGCAAGGTCCTGTAAAAAAGGCGGATTGATTCGAGTTAGTAAGTAGCAGTTGACGACCAACCTGGCCACCAGCGAGTCGAAGCAGCCGTACTCGATGGCGAGGTTGAGGAGCAGCAGCAGCGTGCCCGTCACCAGCAGGTATGAGAAGTGCAGCGTCAGCAGGTCGCTGTGCAGCGGGTCCTTGTACGTGTCCATGCCGAAACGACTCAGCACCTGACAGACAAGAACACACTTAGAATAGGAAAAACTATAACGGTGTGCGTTTCTGAACGTCATGTTCGTGAACGGGCGCCGTCGTCGGTTGAGACTGGTCACCTCTTAACTGCCACTGACTTGTTTTAATCTTTATACTTTGAATTGTTTTTATAGTTTCCTTTTTTTTCTTTGTATTGTCCACACATATAGAAGCGACCAAGGATGTAACCAAGGTTATGTAATACAGAACATGATTTATAAAGAGTGTCCGTGGAGTTTCTTGCACGTTCTTCTCCATAGAGATCTACGCTTTGGAACGTGCAGATAGCTTCTTCTCTTTCGTCTTGACAAATCAAAAGTGCCCGTAAAGGGTTTAATTGAAATAAATGATTTGAATTGAATTGAATTGAACGAAACGCATTCGTTCTGGCCGGTCAATTTAAATTTTCAGTTTCTAATTTTCAAACGTATTCCATTTTTCTAAGCCAATCGGCAGTCTGTTACTGGCAGGGCATTTCGATCCTGATCTCCGATCGATGAACACACAGTTATGCTGATTATCCTCTATCATAGAGTTATAGTTACGTGATTTGATTAGTAGCTTGATTTGAATTCAGAACCTCAACTAAACAATTATATGAAAACTTCGACCGCGCGACGTGCTCTTGGCAGCGGGAGCCGACAGCGTCGCTCGCAATGTATTATGTCAAATTTTGCAGGTATTACTTTTATGTTTTTGTCAATAAACTCTTGCTAGGTTTTAGTGGCGTGATCACATAAATACACACAAACACATAAATTTAAGTAATGTATTTTTATCTCACTGTATTTGTGCACCGGCGCTGTGGTATTTACTAAACTTTTATTTTTTAAATATCGCAGCATAATGCTGAGATAGGGACCTTTTTTGGCTTCGCACAGTTTAAAATTAACTTTTATTTATTTTTATGTTTCTTTGTTTTGTGTTGTGCGAGTCCTAAATAAATATTTTTCTTTCTTTCTATTTATCTTATTTAACTGTTTTCACATTACACACAGCAGACTTGGTATCCGTACCTACGTCATTTCCTAGGCGACCACAGAAAACCAGTGCCGTGCCGAGGGTCCCTTACGGCACGGCATTTATGCTGAGTGGAAGCCTTTTTGCCACAACCACGACATGCATTTCCTTTATATGTATGTATACTCTCATAATCATTTTTATTATTAATTTGTATTGTTACTAAATTGTAATTTGTCTTTACTAACATAATTTAAGTACTATTAATACTATCGTTTAGGTTTTACTGGTAAATCCATAAATGTATGTCGTTTTGTAGCAAAAAAAAATCGTGTTTAATAAAATTGCAATCAAGGTAAGTCTAGGCTTTTTTTTATTATGGATGGGAATTCATCAAATGACTTCTCTCGCTCTGGGCGGGGCGAACGGGAGTGTCAGACTCTTACTGACTAAAACCCACTCGTGATCCTCCTAGTGCCCGCCGCGTTCCAGGGCCGCGGTGGCTCTTTCGAACAAATTCCGCAACCCTAGCAGACAAACCTGTGCTTGGATGGTGTTCTTGGCGATGTCCAGCAAGCCGTCCCCGAGCGCGAACTGCGGCGCCAGCATGAACAGCTTGTGCAGCCACCAGCGCGCGTTGTCTGTCGCCTGGGGAGATAAGCATTATCTTAAAGTTGGCTCTCTGAATATCTTTATTTTTTTTTCTCGATGGGAAATCATCAAATGACTTCTCCCGCTCTGGGCGGAGCGGAAGGGAGTGTCAGACTCTTACTGACTAAAACCCACCCGTGATCCTTCTTGTGCCCTTTGCGTTCCAGGGCTGCGGTGACTCTTTCGAATAAATTCCGCAACCCTAGCAGGCACTGACCCTATGGGGCCCCGTCTACGTTGCTGACGGCTCTTTGAGGCGCGCGTGGAACACTCGGCGCCGTCGACTCGGGCCTGGTTGCTATCGGACGGCGAGCCACCCATAGCTCGCCATCCGCAGACCCGCGTACGGTGGCCGGGAATCGCCCTGCGTTTCCCGACGCCCGGGGCGTCTTCTTCTGTTGCGGCGGCTGGGGCGAGAAGTTTCCCTCTCACGCACGCGTTCCGCCTCCTCCTTCGCTAGCATTACTGCTTCGCAGAAGGAGGCGACCTCTCTGAATATCTGGCGCAGTAGTTGAGAGAATCGCTCTCAACTACTGCGCCAGATATTCAGAGAGCTGACTGCTGCTCTGCGTGTCGTGGGTTCGATCACACACGGAACAAATATTTGTATGGCCTAGTTAGTTGTTCCGGGTCTGGCTTTTTGTGTATGAGAGTTCGTATATTTATAAACGCACCCACGACACAACGATTTTTTTTTTAAAGGGGGCTAGACGGAAAATATTAAGACCAAAAGTTGTAACGACACTTCTTGTGTTACGATTTGGATGGGAGTTAAGCAACTGTTGGCAAGGTTGCGAAAAAGATGGGTGGGGTTAAGCAGCTGTTAGTGAGGTCACGATTTGGATGGGTTTGTTAAGCAACGGTTGGCAAGGTTGCGAAAAGGATTGGTGGAGTTAAGCAGCTGTTAGTGAGGCCACGGTTTGGATGGGTGTGTTAAGCAACTGTTGGCAAGGTTGCGAAAAGGATGGGTGGAGTTAAGCAGCTGTTAGTGAGGCCACGATTTGGATGGGTGTGTTGAGCAACTGTTGGCAAGGTTGCGAAAAGGATGCGTGGAGTTAAGCAGCTGTAAGTGAGGCCACGATTTGGATGGGTGTGTTAAGCAACTGTTGGCAAGGTTGTGAAAAGGATGGGTGGAGTTAAGCAGCTGTTAGTGAGGCCACGATTTGGATGGGTGTGTTGAGCAATTGTTGGCAAGGTTGCGAAAAGGATGGGTGGAGTTAAGCTTCTGTAAGTGAGGCCACGATTTGGATGGGTGTGTTAAGCAACTGTTGGCAAGGTTGCGAAAAGGATGGGTGGAGTTAAGCAGTTGTTAGTGAGGTCACGATTTGGGTGGGTGTGAACTTGGTTCCATCCGGGTGTCCCTTTTTTAATTAAAATTGACGAGAATCTAAAATCCAACGTAGAGTTTCAAGTGCGAAAAAAAAAACGAAATAACTATGAATATTTATTCAGAAAGCTAAGTTTTTTATTGTACCTATTTTACTGTAATGGATTTCAAATCAGCGACAAGCCAATGCAAGGTCGCCTGAATTTAACCTTAAGAACCCGAACACAACATACCTCAGACTCGGAAATGATGTCAAATATGAGCAGCACAGCGATAAAGGAGAGTCCAAGGAAGGCGTTCCCGCAGAACAGGATCATGTTGGCCATGCTGGCGTCGTGGAAGAACTTCTCAGCCACGTGGATGAAGCTGCCGCACGCGTAGCTGAGAAACACAACAACAACACAACATCACACAACAACAATACAACAACACAACATCACACAACAACAATACAACAACACAACATTTATTTATTTACTAGCTTCTGCCCGCGACTTCGTCCGCGTGGAATAGTTACTTTACCCCCGATTTTGAAACTCAGCCCAATCGATTTAAAATTGACAAAGTTTCATACAAACTTTCATCCCCTATTTTAGCCCCTTGGGGGTAGAATTAATCAAAATCCTTTCTTAGCGGATGCCTACGTCATAACATCTACCTGCATGCCAAATTTCAGTCCGCCGCAGTGCCGTTCAGTGGTTTGGGCTGTGCGTTGATAGATCACTATATTAGTCAGTCACTTTTGAGTTATATATATTTAGATTTTATTTTTTTGCCAGCCAACAACTGTATATACGCATACAATAGGGTAGTTTAACTAAAAAAATCTGATTAGTCCGTCTGATAGATTTCCAAAAAATGTATATGTTGTATTTGTTCATCGAGTCCTCGAGTACTTGTCTGATAAGCTCATTGTATTTAATAAACCTTAATTTCACACTTAGAATTTCCAAATAAGTTTGTTTTTAGGGTGGGTCAGATAATGTTGACAACAGACTATGACTATGTAGGTCAATCTATTTTTACTTAATTGACTCAATCTACTCTGTACAATGTTTTATAGTGAATTGATTTATGATTTCCATGTTGGATAATTGATTTTTTTTTCCTACATTTGGCATGTAATGACTTTGCATACTATTGTATAAATTCAAGTTCTTAAAACGCAACAGACAGATGTGTTGCTGGGGAGTTTGTTGCGCCACTTCTTCTTCCCAGCTAAAATACTAGGAAGTGGTGACGGGTGGGCGTTTTGGGGAACTGTCTTTATGTAAAATTTGACGTTCAAAAAGTGCTGTCGCTCAGCCTAGTTTTAATAAATGACTTGATTTTGACTGCACAAAAAAAAAAAAACAATTTATCCAATTTTAATCTTGTAAGTGTAATGTTAACTTTTTTCTTAAGAATTTTCACGTTCAATGCGAGAAGATTCTTCTGCATTATTTTGAAATATGTATTTTCTTCTTTGCTTACTTGTCGTGTAGTTTTGGTAACAAAATGAAAACAAAACGAAACAATAAAAAACATAGATATACGAAACGTCGAAAAAAATATTTCATTGTTGTATATAGCCTATTTATCGAGGAAGGGAATATATCATCACGCTATGACCAATAGAAGCGGAGCATTCATGATAAATGTGAAACAGACGAAGTTGCGCGGGTCAGCTAGTTTAGTCTTAGTAATATTATAAACGCGAAAGTTTGTAAGTATGATAAATGATATTTATTTTGTAAGTAGGTTAAACATAACAATATGTTGATGTTTGTTACTCTTTCACGCAAAAACTAATAAATGGATCTGTATGAAAGAACAATGACCATTTTTCACCTGACTGTGTATAGTAATGAAATAAATGTTAAAATTTAGCTAATTGTATTATGTACCAATTACGCTCATCAAAATTTTAAAAGAAACGCAGGAAAAAAATATTTTTCAATTTTTCGATTAGTTTATTTTAGCTAATACCAGGTATACCGAATGCTAGGTATACCGAATACCAGGTTATGAACGCATCTCAATCTCTTTTTTCTACGACGTTCTATTTTACGCACTATTACATGACTTTATTCATCTCTGTTTCTGAGTTTTATACATTATTTTGGGTGGTTATTCAATCAATATGTATTTCTTTATTAGTTTTTGTATAATACAGATTCATTGAAAATAAAATATTGATTTAGTAAATTGATCATTCAGTATGAAATTATGTTCGGATGGCAGAAACGGATTCTTTTTTGACATTTGACAATTCTTCGTTTTATAATAGCGCAGTTCTTCGTTGGTGCGTTTCCGTCTCGTTGTATACTATACCATTTTGTGTGACTTCTTTTTACGACCCTATTTGCTACCCCCTGGACCTCGATATCTTGCTCATCTGACGGGCAATATTATATAAATAATTTAGCCCAATTGGTTGAGAAACTAAATATGAGTAGAAGGTCTACTGTTTTTCAGAGTATAGCAGCTGACCGAGATGCTGTTTGTTCTAGGTACTTACCAGATAGATAAGGCAAGGATCATATTATGGTGAACATATTCGGTTTCATGGATCATATAGAATAAAAATATGTAGGGACACATATATTTTTCTCACTACAACCTGAGAGGAACTGGTGACTTGACATTAATAAGAGGAAAAATTAAGTCCAGGCATATTTCAAGGAAACAATATTATGTCTACATTTTAGTAGAAAATAATGTGTCTGGCTGG
Organism: Hecatera dysodea; assembly: GCA_905332915.2. Taxonomy (NCBI): domain Eukaryota; kingdom Metazoa; phylum Arthropoda; class Insecta; order Lepidoptera; family Noctuidae; genus Hecatera; species Hecatera dysodea. Next base: position 1,054,075 of record HG995290.1, on the reverse strand, counting down.
TAAAGTCGAATATTGTTGTAATTATTTGGTCGGTCGACGAGCCATTGGATGTTGCGCTCACGTTATGACATTTGTGGTATCTCGGATGGGCTAGGTATCAAGAAAATATCTGCTCCAGCAGAATTTCTGGACGAGGTAGTTATAAGAGATTTAGATGATTATGGAGATAATTAATAAACCATTTCACATATAGCGTATAATTTGTTTTTCCTTTTTTGTTTATTTCTTTACCAAAATGTACCTATTTACTAGTTAGTAAATACAAGTGATTTGTGTTGGAGAAATTATCATTATGCTCGACACTCTGTTTATTATATTAGAGCAAATCATCGAGAGTTTAGCGAGTCAACTGCGTACGCAGCGACGTAAGTTGAAGGAATACACAAAATAAAAAAGACTGTTAGACCACAGCTAAGTAAGTATTCCTATTTTAGATTACAATTCGAGAGTTAATCTGCAACACTTAGTGTGTTAGAACAAAAAGATTAACCATGACAGCAAATCCTAACCTAAAAAGTAAAATTAATATTTTTAGATTTCGCAGCGTTTAAATCGTAAAACTGACTATGAGACATTATTTTCTAAACATACAGTTAGTATTTGTACTATACTTCATAACTATACATAAACTTTTACTGTCAGGTTTTGAAATGTATGGAAAGTGGTCATGCTTCTTTGGCACAGATATAGATCATAGTCTGGAATAACACATAGGATACTTTTTATCCCGGGATTATTTTCCCTTGGGATAATTTCCGACATTCACGCGGGCGAAGCCGCGGGCACCACCTAGTATGAAATAAGGATGTTACACCAACTCACCCATAGAGCAGCAAGAGCAAACAGATGGCGGGCAGGTTGTTCCGCGACACGAACACCGGGAAGCCGAACGCGACCATCACGGCTGATGTGATGCCCACGTTTATCGCCATTATCTGCACACAAAAACATAAATGTTACCTTAACTTTTTGTATTTGAGTTCTAAGTTACAATCATGGGCGTACCCAGCTTCTGGCTTACATCAGGGAGGCAAGTCAGATATTTTTTGGTCAGATCGTCAGTGGCTGTCTTGTCATACGCACTACACAAAGACCTTCTTGAAACCTTAGGAAATATTATAATACTGTGCCTTAGGTATATGTAGTGTAGTGTGTAGAACAAACAGCTGCAAATAATAATGCTTTATAGGTAGTTAAATCTATACTAATATTATAAAGCTGAAGAGTTTGTTTGTTTGTTTGTTTGAACGCGCTAATCTCAGGAACTACTGGTTCGAATTGAAATTTTTTTTTGGGTTGTATAGGCCATTTATCGAGGAAGGCTTTAGGCTATATAACATCACGCTGCGAGTAATAGGAGCGAAGAAAAAAATGGAAAATGTGGAAAAAACAGGGAAAATTATTCTATCTTTTAAGATTAACTCACTAAAACCGTTTTTATGGTAATCAAAGGTGAACGGCAGATTTCGTACAACAAACTTTTTTTGTTGTTCTGTTATAGAATTTGTACCACTTATTAAGGCAATTAAACCATCTTATTTCGTGTAGGTACAGCATTTTAAGAACTTGGGAATCATGAATAATATCAATAAAAAGATTTGAACAAATAAACGTAAAAAAAAGGTAAACTAAACGCACTTATTTTTTTTGTTAGGTTGCCATATGTAAAATAACACAAATATCGAAACGATAATTAATTATTTAGAAATAGAAATAGCATTAAATATAATTGAACACTTATATATTATATCTGAGAGTGCATTCTTGTTGTATAAAATCATGATAGTTCACGATTTAATTAAAGATATGATTTTTGTCATCAATAATGTTTTGTTCATATGGCAATTAATTATTGACAGGTAAAGAAAATCTGTTTTTTTTTGTTGTTGTCAATTTCAGTTCAGTTCTTTGCTGTTGTTTTGGATTGTGGTTTGTGACTGCATCTGAGCAATTTAGCGAATTATCTGGCTGTTTTTACGGTGAGTTGAGCATCTGCTCCTCCGTTCTCTATCTCTTGATAGTAGTTTTGCGAAAGGACGCTTAGCTTTAAGCTGTGCTGTGTGTGTATAAGTGCTTTAATTAAAATGACGAGTTTGCAATGTGTTAATTGCAACGTTCGCTTGTCAAGTACAATATAATAAATGTACATACTTTTAAAAACAAAGTATTGTTTTATTTACCGATACTCGACACCCATCAGAACTTCATCATTATCAAACTGTTGCAGTCCGCTACTGAACATATTATGTAGGTATCTCATATTGCATCTCACTGAGCAGATACGATTACTCGACTCAATATACCTATTTAATGGTAAGTAAAACACTACAAAGATAGCGACAAGTAATCTAGAACATTTATTTTATCACCAAAACAATGTTTATGAGTACTTATTTGTAAGACTGGTACCTACATAACCTTAAAAAATAAAACTGCTTATAACTTTTACATCCCAAGTTCTAAAAATCTAAAAAGTTGAAAACCTATCATATTAGTTATCAATTAAAACAAAAAGTATCTCAAAACACGAAAATTTATTAGCTGTACGAAGTTCCCATACAAGCCTGCCATTCGCCTTTGGTCGAAACGGATGAAAGTTTGTATTAAACTTTGTCAATTTTAAACCGATCGGGCTGAGAGTTTCAAAATCGGGGTTAAAGTAACTATTCCACGCGGACGAAGTCGCGGACAGAAGCTAGTATTACCTAAACTTTTTGTATTTGAGTTCTAAGTTACAATCATGGGCGTACCCAGCTTCTGGCAATTTTTGTATTTGAGTTCTAAGTTCCGAAATTATAGTTATTTTGTACTTTTTGTTTAGAAGTCGGTTGTATTTTTTGTAAAAAGTTTTTTTTTATTTTTCACTTTTTAGTGGTTCACTCCCAGCTAAACATACCCATCACAGCGTCCCTACGTGGTATAAATTGGTGTAAACAATAAAGAAACATGCGATTTCAGTTATCCAGACAGATTTGCTATCATTTATTGAAATTAACAAAAGACCGCTTGTTCGATTTCGATAAAATTTTCATGGGACCATTTGGGAAGTATAACCTTTCCAACAAAAAATAATTTTTTCAAGTCGGTTGGCAAGCGACGGTGATATGCGCGAACAAACATAAAAAAATAAACATCCGAATTGAGAACCTCTTCCTTTTTTAGAAGTCGGTTAAAAAGAAAAAAAAATACGTGTCCAATATTTTTTTGGAAATCTATGTGACGAACTAATTAGATTTTTAAGTCAACTAACCTAAACCCGAGAGCCAGAATCAGCTCGACGAGACCCAGAGAAAGATTCCAACCTTCTTGGACCCCGAACGAGGAGTAAAAAGTGTTGATTTTAAGTATAACAATATCTCACCATCATGTCCCACACGAGCGCGGTGCCCCAGTAGAGCGCCGGGCTGACGCCGCACAGCAGCTGCAGGCGCTTCTCCTGGCTGCAGCGCGCGCGCACCACGTAGATGGCGGCGCCCGCGCTCACCAGCCCGTACGCCAGCACCACCAGCCCCGTGATGCCCGCGTCGGCGATGTGCTGGTAGCTGCGCACAGCGGAAGCTTACGATATCACTGGACTGATTACCAGAACTCGATTTTTTTCCCATATTTTTAGGGAGCATTCACACAATTTGACAAATTTCTGACATTGATACAGTAGAACGCCGATTATCCGAATTAATTGGGACCAGGGTCGATTCGGATAATCGAAAATTCGGATAGTTGGACATAGACGGGTAATAAAGAAAAACGAACTGTCACAAATATTTAAAATAAACTTTATTAAGTTTAACAAACACAGTTCTACAATAACTTGGTTAAAATGTATAAAATTACTTTTAAAAATTACTTGGTTTTAATTTTTTATATTATGCTTAGAACGGATTCGGATAATCGGTTCTTTTTGTTGCCGTACTAATTTGCTTCGTTAGCTTTTTTCCCTTGTGGCGACATTGAGTCAGCTACAATATTGCCACTTGAATTTGAACGCTGTTTAAATACGAAAATTTGATTTGTGATGAATAATAATTATGGTGTGCCATAGGTAACAAGTTTTCGTTGTCAGTTGCTTAAGACGATATTAAAAATTAATACCAGGATCTGGACCGAAATTTTACCAAATCTTTTCTTATCTTTAAACACAGTCTATTCTCGGAATGCAGCAGCAGTAGATTAACCAAATACTAGTATTTAATCATATGTCACAGAGAAAAAAGGGCTGACAAAAGAAGACGCCCCGGGCGTCGGGAAACGCAGGGCGATTCCCGGCCACCTACTGCGCGGGCCTGCGGATGGCGAGCTATGGGTGGCTTGCCGTCCGATAGCAACCAGGCCCGGGTCAACGCGCGCCTCAAATACCTGTCAGCAAGGAAAACGGTGCCCCATAGGGTCAGTGCCTGCTAGGGTGCAGGGAAAAGGGTTTTAGTCAGTAAGAGTCTGACACTCCCTTCCGCTCCACCCAGAGCGGGAGAAGTCATTTGATGATTTCCCATCCAGAAAAAAAGGGTAGAAATCTAAATAGATACTTACACAGTTGCCTTACTGATCTGTTCCTTGGAGATCTTCAAGGGGTGCGTGTAGGTGGTGATGTTGGCCCGCGGACTGCTGGCCACGGTCCTCAGGATGGCGTTGTTGACGCTGTTGATGTAGGCGGGCAGCGCGTGGTGGCCCTTGTTGTTGTACCACGCCACCACATGCGTCACGTTGTCCTTGAGAGCTGACGAGAAGCCGCCGTATCTGCATGGATGACGTGTTTGGTTATTTGGAAGATCAGCGTTGTAAATCTGGGGGTAAGGGATCTAACTAGGACTTTGCGTGTGGTGAACGAGATTCACGAGAGGGTTGATGTATTGTGTTGTGGCTTGAGTGAATTCGCAAAAGTAACATTACATGTAATATGTTATTTAGATATAGGTTAAGATTTAGAATATTATGTAACTTCTTAGGATGTATATTAAGGTTTCATATTTAAGGCCACACTGTCGCATTGGATCGCTGATCTATAATTTTGACGACACGGTTGGCGCAGTGGTCCAGCGTTCGGCTGTTGCGCTACGTGCCGCGGGTTCGATTCTCGCACGGAACAAATGTTTGTATGGCCTACAGATAGTTGTTCCGGGTCTGGGCGTCTTGTGTATGTGAGTTTTACATGTTTGTGAACGCACCCACGATACAGGAGTAAATCCTAGTGTGGGGCAACGTTTGAAAAAAAAAACACTACCTACAGATTTTTAAAGGTACTGCTGTATTTAAGTTTTAAAGGTGCTCATCGCTAAATAATATAAGTCGTACGGATCGATCTTCAAAGATCGGTTTCGGCGTAAGCAACGCTTACGCCGAAATCGGTCTGTGAATATCACGGAAAGCCCGCTAAGCCGTTGTTCCCGGCTGTCATTTGTAAATGATAAATGATTTATTTTTTGTAAGTAGATTGTAAAAAACACTTTTACACGTCAATCTTTTTTTTTTGGCCGTTATAAAACTAGATGAGGCCGGTGTTTCCTAGCTGACTACCCTGAGAAGAAACACCGAAACAAACTCAGAGGTCAAGGTCTCTTATGAAGTCCATACAATTGTACTGGTCAAATCATATGAGAACCATGTAGGTTGGTGTCTGAAGTGGTCTTTTGAGGAAAGTACCACACAGATTTGAGTGGACCTGTCCAAACAGTGCAAGCATTTGTCAGTTATCGTGTAGCTCAAACTTAGAACTTTAAGGAGCTCAACGATTTGACGAACAATACCAAAGTAAGGACATTTGGGTAGGCCACCTAAAGAACTCAAACCGCCAGACTAACATGAATGAACCCCTGACGTAGCGATCTAAATGATCCCCATATTCACAATACGTTATATGAGGACCATGCAGATCAGTGTCTGAAGTGGTCTTTTTAAGAAGGAACCACACAGTTTTGAGTGGACCTGTCCAGTCAGTGCAAGCCTTGGTCAGAGTCGATTAGCTCAACTTAGAATCAATAAGGAGCTCCACAACTCGACGAACAATGCCAATGAAAGGACATTTGGGTAGGCCACAAAAATACTCAAACAGCCAGACAACGTTAAATAAAATACTTGAAGAGGAAAAAGCTAATAATAACCCATATAGTCCTCACATTCACAATAGGGAATAAAATTAAAATTTAAAAATATAATACTTTACAAAGTAAGTATTCATGTCAAAATGAGATATTGATATAAAATAAAAAAAAATATGATACTTTACAAAGTAAGTATTCATGTCAAAATAAGAAATTGTAATAAAATAAAAAGAATACTTTAAAAAGTAAACATTCATGTCAAAAGTAAATGAAAATGTCAAACTGTATAAATATAAACAAAAAGCGCACAAAAGAGAACAAAACAAAAACATTAAAACATTGGGCCGTGTACAAAACTGAAGCAGCTCAATCCCAAGCCTTCTTGTCCTCAAGATAATCTTTAACTGTATAAAAAGCTTTCTGGCATAGCTTACGTTTTATAAATGATTTGAATTTATTTCTGCTTAGTTCTTGAATAGGGCTAGGAAGTTTATTATAAAAATGTATACATTGACATCGAAACGAACCACCTATTTTTTTGAGCCTGGTTTTAGGAACGACATAATTGTGTTTGTTCCTAGTATTTATGCTATGGATATCACTGTATTTTTTAAACAGATTAATATTTTTATGTGCATACAAGAGGTTTTCATAGATATACTGGGAAGGCACAGTCATAATATTAATCTCTTTAAATTTGTCTCTGAGGGACTGTCTGGGACTTAATTTATAAATTGCACGAATAGCCCTTTTTTGTAAGACAAATATTGTCTGAATATCGGCGGCATTTCCCCACAGCAGAATGCCATATGACATCACACTATGAAAGTAGCTAAAGTAAACTAAGCGGGCTGTCTCTAAATCAGTTAAGCCACGAATTTTCCTAACAGCATATGCTGCAGAACTGAGTTTTATTGACAGTTTGTCTATATGGGGGCCCCACTGCAGCTTCGCATCTAAAGTAATGCCTAAGAACACCGTGGTATCTTCGGGTTTCAACTCTTCACCCTTTATCGATACAACAGTGTTCACTTGTCGCACATGAGGTAAGGTAAACTTTATACATTTTGTCTTTTTCTCGTTTAGTAAAAGATTATTAACATTAAACCAGTTAACTACAGTTGCAAGGGCAGAATTTACATCGTCAGTAACTATCTGCTGGCGTTTTAGTTTAAACAAAAGCGACGTGTCGTCTGCAAATAACACTATATCGTGTTTGTCTTTTATGAGGTACGGCGTAGATCTTTGGCAGTCTTTATGGATTGTCAGAAGCCAGAAAATCTGACACCCGTCTTGCCAAGAAGTACCGTGTTGCCCAGTTGTTAATGGGTTGTGGAGGTCTGGTAGCATAATCAGCCTTTTAATGTTCCCACTGCTGGGACACAGGCCTCCTCTCTAGGAGAGGGAATGGACCGTAATCCACCACGCGGGCCCAGTGCGGGTTGGTGAATGTCACATGTCTTCGAATTTTTGGTTCTAGGACATGCCGGTTTCCTCGCGATGTTTTCCTTCACTGCTCAGAAAATTTTTCATTTGCATCCTGTTAGGCTTGAAGCTGACTCCAACTAACATAAGACAAGGTTTTCAAAAGCAGATGAGAGCAGAACAATACGATCAATAGTGACTGACCTCTTCTCGATGTAGATTTCCTGCGTGTCGACGAGCCAGTGGTTCATGGTGTCGACGTTGGGAAGTACTAACATCTCCGGTAGCGAGCGCGTTTGGTTGCTTGTGACGTCACAGTGCTGGCTGATCTCTGTACACTCGCAGTGGGGGTTGTCCTGTGAGAGGGAACATTATATTTTAACAGGGGTTTTTATCTATGTTCACAGACGGGACTACCCCCCCTCCCTTGTTCCAATTATCGTGAATCAGTAAGAGTGTTTAAAGACAATAGCTCATTTCCAGTTCAAGTATTATTTTGCAAAAAAGTCTCCAGGTTCTCATCTATCATCTCTCAAACAAACGAATTCATTTCCACATTTATAACACTATTAAAGGATCGAAAGTGTGAATTTCAAGATATTACTCCTTTTTTGAAGTTTTAGGCCAGATTTTTATGTATTTTTTCCACCATAAGATTATTTTGGAAAAACGTTAGAAAAGACTCTTGAAGGCTTAGGTAACGAAAGGATATTAGTAGGAAACTAAGATATAATACAACTTTTTTTTGGTATACATACGTCGGCTGTCCAGTTCTTGGTCTGTTTGTCCATCATGAGGTACTGCATCACAGTCTCCGCAAACGCCGGTTCCACGTCCTCAGAGTATATCGATGGCTGCGGTCTGCATGAACGAAAGAGGATAAATTATTAAATAAACGCCAAAGAAAATAAATACAATATATTGATTATTGTTGATTAAGTCATGGCTTAGCTAATTAAATATTCACTGGTCGATCAGTCAATGCTTGCAGAGGTCACCGAAGATAAGGGGGAGCGCTGAGTCCAAAACCTCACCACTCATCAGGAAGGGATGGTTTTGGGAAATGGCTGAGTCCAAAAATTAACACTCATCAGGAGGGGAGGGTTTGGGAGGGGGGTGATGCCAAAACCTCAACACTCAACAAGAGGGAAGGGATTTTAGAGACGGGTGAGTTCAAAAACTTAAAACTCATCAGGAGGTGAGGGGTTTGGGAAGAGGGTGCGGCCAAAACCTCAACACTCAACAAGAGGGGAGGGATTTTGGAGAGGGGTGCGGCCAAAACCTCAGAACTCATCGGGAGGGGAAGGATTTGGGAGTGCAAAACTTCAACATTCGTCAGGAGATGAGGAGTAAAACTTCAATACGCATCAGGAAGTGAATCGGGGGTTTGGGAGAGGGGTGAATTCAAAATGTCACCACCGCTCACCAGGAGTGTAGGCCCCTACAAGGGGAGTGAGTCCAAATCCTCTCCACTCATCAGAAGGGAAGGGGGAAGGAAGTAAAAAAATCCTTAAATATTCACGTGATTACTAAACCATCCCTTAGCCAGAGGTAACGTTATAGACTGAAATAGGTACCGCTTGTACTCACACTAAGAACTCAGTAGATCCATTGTACAAGTGGCCGTCCAGCCTGAGGTTGACCTCGTTGTCTACGGGCGGACGCAGCATGGAGAAACCCATAGCCATGGTGATGAACATCGTAGGCAGCATGATCAGTAGAAACAGGAGCCATCTGGTGAAAAAGAAGTTAATTTTTTAAATTTAGCTTTTAAAATTGTGTTGACTCGCCGACCGTTGAGTTGCGACTGTCGCAACTCAACGGTCAGCGAGTCAACACGTCCCCTGAGGATGCCTCGTGGAGAGGCGAAACACGTGTCGGTATTGGTGTTGGGTTTTGCTTTGCCTTCCTGCATGTGCATAAAATACTTGCATTTGCCTTGTATTCTTGCATGTGCATAATATAGCGGGCGGGAGGGAGGTGCATACCTGCAACCCACTAATTTTCGCGGAAATTAAAACTAGTTATATTATTTTCATTTTCAAACTTTTTTAGTTTTTGTTTTAGGGACTTTTATTCTAAGAACATGCCAGCCCCGTTGAGTCATAACTAAACATCATAACTACACAATCAATATTAATCTATACTAATATTATAAAGCTGAAGAGTTTGTTTGTTTGTTTGTTGAACGCGCTAATCTCAGGAACTACTGGTTCGAATTGAAAAAATTTTTTTGGGTTGAATAGACCATTTATCGAGGAAGGCTTTAGGCTATATATCATCATGCTTAAGCCAATAGGAGCGGAGCAGCTATAAAGAATGTTTTAAAATCGGGGATTCCACGGGGACGAAGTCGCGGACAGAAGCTAGTCTATACTATTCTAGGATGTAAGTAACAGGAAGTCATTGACGCGTGAACACATTAAATAGTTTGATGGCAGCAGATGAAAGGGGATTTGCTAATATTATTAAAAAAAATCCAACATCCATCATATTCAAAAGAAGTCAAATTGTATTCAAATACTATGCTTTTGTCTGCAACGTTATCCGATTCAAACTCGTATTCAAATATTTTAACTAGCTGCCACCCGCGGCTTCAAGCACGTGCATGTTGAAAATTTTCCCAAAGGAACGTATTCCCGGGATAAAAAGTATCCTATGTGTTATTCCAGACTATAATCTACCCCTGTGTGAATTTCATCAAGATCCATTTAGTAGTTTTTGCGTGAAAGAGTGAAAAACTTTCGCGTTTATAACAGTAAGAATTAAGGATGTACGGTATCTTTTGAAAAGTATCTATTGCTTTAAGGTATCTGACTTTTTCATAAGGATCCGTTATACTACATCGGGTTTGGCCAAAAAGGGCCTAAACCTTAGGAAGCAGCTTACATTCAAGGTAAGGTGACTCAGTGTATTGCAGATGGCGACATTAACGGCTCAGTGTTTTGCAGAAGGCGCCATTACTGGCTCAGTGTAATGCAGAAAGCCACATAAGTGGCTCAGTGTATTGCAGAAGGGGACACAAGTGGCTCAGTGTATTTCAGAAGGCGACACAAGTGGCTTAATATATTAAAAGTTAATTGAAGGCGACATAAGGCGATTGAAATACTTCATTTCTTCTTTCATAGTCATCTTATATGGGTTGTTGTAATGTTGTCAATCTGATCCTTTACAAAATAATGTACGCCAGAATAGACTATAGGTAGTGTTCCTAAGACACTACAAAAAAAGTACGAGTATTTCGGTAATTTACACTGACCCTCGATTACTGAATTAAGTGTTTGTAGTTGAGTATTTATGTCTTAACTCCATTTAGCTTGAATACCAATCAAACTTTGGTTTTAAAGTAAGGGTTGACACATTCTTAACTCCAACTATTCAATATCAGAGGACAGCCCTGACTTTTCTTAAGCAATCCCTAGAATTAAAAAAAAAACAAATGATAAATCAATACATACCTATTCCGAATATGGTGCAGGAATCTGGCATGCATGAGCGCGAGGAACTGCTGCCAGGCCGTTCCCTTCAGCGGTCCCTCCGGTGGCACCAGCTCCTGGGCCGCAGGGTCTGTTCTGATGCTGGACGTGGAGTTGCTCTTGGATGGAGAGCCTTCTGGTACTGCGTGAGGAATATATTTACTTATTTAAACTTTATGTACAATAGTGGTTCATGACCGGACTTAATGCAACAAGGCATTCTCTACCAGTCAACTTTTGGGTTAAAAATAATAAATTGTGGTGGGTGAACAAAAAATAAATAAAATTTTAAATACAGTTTTGTTTCGGAAATAAATAAAAATAATATATTTAATATTAATAAAATACAAATACTTATGCTAAAATAATAAACTAATCAAATTGAAGTTTTATAATAATCTTTCTATACATATAAGAGAACTCATAGCTTTTAAGTAGTGTTTTCGGATGTATCGCTTAAAGGAAAATTTAGACTGCCTTCTTGATGTCAAGGGGTAGCATATTCGACGGGGCCTCATAGGGTCAGTGCCTGTTAGGGTTGCGGATTTTGTTCGAAAGAGTCATCGCGGCCCTGGAAAGTAAAGGACAAGAAGGATCACGGGTGGGTTTTAGTCAGTAAGAGTCTGACACTCCCTTCCGCTCCGCCCACAGCGGGAGAAGTCATTTAAAGCTTTCCCACCCAGAAAAAAAAGGGGTAGCATATAGAAATAGCGCGATGAGAAGAAATATGAAGAAGTAAGTTTTCAATGCGAGTTTTATTCACAGATTGCTTTTTGAGTTGCTTTTGCTTAATAATTAAGCATTTAACAGTAATCTGAACCTTATGGTTTTGGCTACTTAGCCAGAAACTGCTAAGTAGGCAGATTTGTATGCAACCTTATTATTTTTGAATGGAAAGTCATAAAATGACTTCTACAGCTTTGAACGGGAAGTAGTGTCAGCCTCTTACTCACTAAAACACACCCTTGTTCCTTCTAGTACCCTTTATGCTTTATGCCTCTTCGCTCCTGACCACGGCTTGAACCAGGGCCGGACGCTCAGGTCGTCGCCGCCGATCGCCTCGACGAGGACACGGCGGTACTCTGCCCAAACAGGGCAGACCTCCACCGTGTCCTCCGGGCGATCTACAAAGTGTTGACACCCGGACGTGTCCTCCCGCTGGATCCGACACAGGTACCTCCCGACACAGCCGTGTCCGGTGAGCACCTGCGTCAGGCGGAATGTGAGGACGCCGTGGCGTCTCTCCAGCCACTCCTCAAAGAAGGCCATACCGCCGCAATGGTGGCGTACCCAGCGCTGGCCCGCTGGGTTGCAGAAGTCTTATAGTTCCGGCCTGGATTCTAACTTTGTCCAATATTGATTGAGTCAGGCGTTACTTTGCGGAAATCCATTTTAAGTTTGAAAATGAAAATAATATATCTAGTTTTAATTTCCGCGAAAATTAGTGGGTTGCAGGTATGCACCTCCCTCCCGCCCGCTATATTATGCACATGCAAGATTACAAGGCAAATGCAAGGATTTTATGCACATGCAGGAAGGCAAAGCAAAACCCAACACCAATACCGACACGTGTTTCGCCTCTCCACGAGGCATCCTCAGGGGACGTGTTGACTCGCTGACCGTTGAGTTGCCCACTAATTTTCGCGGAAATTAAAACTAGATATATTATTTTCATTTTCAAACTTTGTCCAATATTACAAAGACCAAGACTTACGATACTCTATTCCGTTCTGAGGCGCGTCGGCTTGCTGGCAGATGTTGAAGAACACTTGCTCCAGGCTGCTGCAGTCCAGCGAGTAGCTCTTGAAGCCCAGCGATGACTGCGTGGCTTCCAGAACTGAGCACAGTTGAAGGAAGCTGAGGGAATATACATTGTCGTCATATTAAGTGTGCTCAGTGGCGTGCAGTGGTTCGAGTTAGGGTAGGCCAGAGAAAATGTCCAAATAATTTTTAAAAAATAACCACATTATTCAGGTTTGATTTTTAATTAAATGGGTTTTTTTGTTTTTTTAAATAGCCTATTAAAAATAAAACAAAAAAAATAACACCACATTTCAACCCTGAATAATGTGGGGTGTTTTTCATTTGACATTTTCTCTGGCCTACCCAAACTCGAACCACTGCACGCCACTGAGTGTGCTCTATTTAGATAACTCAGAAATAAGACATTTATAATGGACGAGCAGCACCCCGCTGTACGTTTGTTTAATATTTTTCATTGATGCTCCGCTCCTATTGGTCGTAGCGTGGTGTTATATAGCCTATAGTATTCCTCGATAAATGAACTATCCAACACTAAAAAAATGTTTTTCAATTCGAACCTCTTTCTTGAGATAAAGCTGAAGTGTTTGTTTGGTTGAACGCGTTAGTTCAACCAAACAAACACTTCAGCTTTATAATATACTAGCGACCCGCCCCGGCTTCACACGGGTGCAAAATCTATAATATGCATGTATTATAAAAATTATGTATTAACCTAACTCTTGAATCAATCTATCTATTTAAAAAAATAAAAAATATAGTTTTAAAGATTTAAGCATACATAAGGCCAGAAAGACAGCGGGAAGCGACGTTGTTTTATACTATACTAGCTGCTGCCCGCGACTTCGTCCCCGTGGAATCCCCGATTTTAAAACATTCTTTATCGCTGCACCGCTCCTATTGGCTTAAGCGTGATGATATATAGCCTAAAGCCTTCCTCGATAAATGGTCTATTCAACCCAAAAATATTTTTTCAATTCGAACCAGTAGTTCCTGAGATTAGCGCGTTCAAACAAACAAACAAACAAACTCTTCAGCTTTATAATATTAGTATAGATAATGAAGTATAGTTTTAAGTGATTCCCGTGACTTCGTCCGTTCGTAGGTACAATGTATACCCCAATTTTGAACATTTCAAATTTAAAAATGTAGTGAAGATCTATGAATTTGAAATGTTCAAAAATACTTTCTTTACGAATGATTACGTTATAAAACAACTTAATTTCCAAATTAAAGCTAAATATTTAGAAAAAAAAAAAATTGATTGAGTCAGGCGTTACTTTGCGGAAATCCATTTTAAATTTGAAAATGAAAATAATATATCTAGTTTTAATTTCCGCGAATATTAGTGGGTTGCAGGTATGCACCTCCCTCCCGCCCGCTATATTATGCACATGCAAGATTACAAGGCAAGTTTGTTCGTTGTGTTGGTCAGGACAAACGATTTTATATGCACCATTAACCGTCCCTAGGACTCAAACCACCAATGTGGGTGTAAAAGAACCATGACGGGGTCATGTTACACTGGTACCGGTTTTTTTTTAATGGACCGTTCGCAGTTCACCTCTAAGGCTAGTTACTGCTTAACCGGACTTTCCTGTGGTGGCACTGGTACCGGAATATACTCTTTACCTATATAGCTAGATACCTCCACGCCCTCTATCTATAGCGAGAGAAGTTGTAGAGGGCGCAGTGGTACGTGCTGGCTAATAAGTTTGTACTGTGCTGAACATAGATGTCGCTTTTTGAACCGAGTGAATATGAGGAAATGTGAATTTGAACACGTGAATGAATAAAACTGTAGCAATTTACAGACTAAAAAAATAACCAGAAAAAAATTCAGCGTCGGCCGGCGGGAGTCTGCACTAATGACGCATTGGATAAGCCTGCACATGAGGTCAAGGGCCTGACAATTTTAATTTAATTTAATTTATTTTACTAACACTACGCGACGAGGCTAAGAACATTGTTACTAAGAAATATATGGAAATTGAATTCTGAAATAGAACAATGTTATTATTTATTTATATTTTATAATTGTTGAATAAATCTTTACTAATATTATAAAGATGAAGAGTTTGTTTGTTTGAACGCGCTAATCTCAGGAACTACTGGTCCGATTTGAAAAAATCTTTCAGTGTTAGATAGCCCATTTATCGAGGAACGCTATAGGCTATATATCATCACGCTAAGACCAATAAGAGCGGAGCAGTCATGAAAAATGTGACACAAACGAATTTGTGCGGACAGCTAGTATAAAAATATTGGTATACTGGAAGCGGAACTACTACGGCTGGACTACTACGGCTGGTAGCCGACTCGAAAAATACTTGGAAAAATGTTCGACAGATTGGTTAAGAAAAAAGAATTTTTCAAATAGGTTGGCAAGCGACGGAGTTATGCGCGAACAAACATTAAAAAAAAAGAAATACAAACATCCGAATTGAGAACCTCCTCCTTTTTTAGAAGTCGTTTAAAAATGTTCGACAGATTGGTTAAAAAAAACCACTTACTTATTATTCAAGCCATTAGCATCGAAGAACGGCAGCACGATCTCCACTTCAAGTCCATTTACATCGACAACGTTCGCGTTTTTCACTACGTCCCTGACGACGCTCAGCAACTGCTTGGTCTTCTCCTCTTGGCTGGTCTCCTCCCAGGTCTCCTCATGGTCAGGGTCGTAGGTGGGGTACATCACTGTCAGCATGTAACCGTTGCCTAGGGTCCGTTTGATCTCGATTGGGGAGCCTGTGGTGTGGATTTGGCCCTGTTTGGAAAAGTTTTGTTTATTTTTTTTTTTTTGAGATGAAGTTGAGATATATCGTTAACATGATTATAGTCAAATATTCAATAGATAGATAATTTTTAACTGAAGAATAAATATCAGTTCATAATAATAATATGTTTATTTCTCTCTCACCAAAATATTTTAACGATACATCAAATACAATGTTATTTCAAAACTTTATCATTGTGGGAACCAGAACTCTGCCGTTTTTCATAAAATCAGTGAAATTGATTGAGTCAGGCGTTACTTTGCGGAAATCCATTTTAAATTTGAAAATGAAAACAATATATCTAGTTTTAATTTCCGCGAATATTAGTGGGTTAGTTAGTGGGAGTCGCAACTCAACGGTCAGCGAGTCAACACGTCCCCCGAGGATGCCTCGTGGAGAGGCGAAACACGTGTCGGTAATGGTGTTGGGTTTTGCTTTGCCTTCCTGCATGTGCTTAAAATCCTTGCATTTGCCTAGTAATCTTGCATGTGCATAATATAGCGGGCGGGAGGGAGGTGCATACCTGCAACCCACTAATATTCGCGGAAATTAAAACTAGATATATTGTTTTCATTTTCAAATATAAAATCAGTATCAAGTAAATAACATTTGCACATAGCTGGTGAGCACGGAAATTATTGTTCAAAGTTGCAGTTAGTATGAATGTTGTTGTTGTTTTTTTTTTATTTTTTAGTATTTTGGTCTATAAGCGTGTGTGTATTGAGTATGGGAGTGTGATTATGTACGCATGTATATGTGTGTGTGTCAGTGTTTGATTGCTATATTAAAAAAAATACACTATATAGGTTTGGCTGATTTAAACTAATATTATAAAGAGAAAAGTTTTTTTTTGTTTGTCTGTAACGAATAAGCTCCAAAACTTTCACCAAAGGAAAGCTACATTAACAGCGAGTAATAGCGGCTATATTTTATCCCCGTATTCCCACGGGAAAGGAAGTACCCGGATGAAACCGCGGGGCGCAGCTAGTTTTCTATACAGAAGATATTTCTCAAGTAAACTTTATTTATCATGTAAAATCGTATCGAACTAACTGAAAAATCGGTCATTACCTATTTCATCATTGAGAGAAAAATAGCGATCACAGATGCAAGTTCGTGACTGCTTTGAAATAAGCATTATATTATGGCGAAAACTAATGCACAAGGCTGATTTGTAATTTTCACCAAAACTAAAAAAGCAACTCAAATAAATTTTCAATTGAATCTATACGACATAACCTGAATTTATAAATAAACTAAGAAGTCTTCGGTTTCGAAGACGAGAAAAACAGTCTCGTAATTTGAAGATCCTACATAAAAACCCACGAAAATTACCACGGAATCAAGTTATTTCTAAAAAGTTTCTTTAAGAAAAAAAAAATGGTTTTCTTAAGGAAACTTAAAGAAGTTTAGCTTATTTATTTTTTTCTTAAAGAACTCTTAAGCTTTTTTTTTCTTAAAGAAGTCTTCAATTTTCAAGACGAGAAAAACAGTCTCGTAATTTGAAGATCCTTAACAAAAACCCACGAAAATTACCACCGTAATCTTCGAAAAACTTCAAGAAAATGCAAAAAGAGGTTTTCAACTTATTTCTAAAAAGTTTCTTTAAGAAAAAAAAAATAACAAAAGGAGGTCATGTGGGCTACTACCGTGGGGTTGAGAACAAAGTCTCTATCATCATTTTCTTGACTCAGTTTACTTGATTCTATTACCGTTAGATGATTGCTTAACTTAGCATGGTTGTGGCAGGACTTAGACCGGCTCCTGCCTCGACCGGTTTACGGAGTAGCCACGGACCCCCCGAGAAACTTGACGAAATAAGCCTCCGCTAGAATCCGGGCAGGAAAACTACGCTTGCGCGATGCAGGACTTTTACCCTCCACGCAGATACCGTTTTACTTTTGATACATATTTTGATTCAGTAGATACTTAAACCCTTTAAAGTTTCTTCTAGTAACATTTATTGTGGTTTAAATATTGTATTTATTAGTTTATTTTTAATATTTCGGTTTTGAATATTCGTTTATGGGGTTCTCTGTGGGGGTGAGTGAGATGTACAGATGTTTGCGTCCTGTCGTGTCACCCCAACCACCCTCGCGTTACTCCGCCCCTTTATTGATTTTAGGGTGAAAAGCTTTCGCTTTCTGTTGTGGAGCGTTATAAGCGTCAACAGAATAAAACTTCTAATAATTTCTAGTTTTTATTGTACAAGTGAAAACATAATGTATTAAATTAAATTTTAAATGAAATTAATTTCAGATATGATTCTGACGATTTGCATTTTTTAAGACGGTAGTGAAAAGCTGTAAAAGTTTCAAAAGTTTACTCTGGAAGAGGATTTTTAAATTACGCGCCAATCTTATTGAAGTGTTTGCTACGAGACGTAGCAAGTTGACAGCTACGTCGTAGTAAGCAAGCTACGCCGTAGCGGTGTTGAGACGGGCTAACTATCTGAGTGTTTAATTGTGTTATAAATAGTGAATTTCTTTGTTTATAGTGATAAATGTCATTTTATTTGTAAGTGGGTCGTAATAACACTTTTAGACGTCAATCTTTTTTGGTCGTTATACACTAGATGAGGCCGGTGTTTCCTAGCTGACTACCCAGAGGAGACACATGTAATAAAGTATTAATAAAACTAAACGAATATATTTAAATAATCGTGTCAAAATGTAAAAAACTTTCTACTAAACTTTTTTTTTTCTTAATTTTTCCGGTTTGCTCACGATGTTTTCATTCGCCGTTTTGAGAGCAGTGGTGATGATATTAATTACACAAAGTAATGCGCCTGGCAGGGCTTGAACTCGCGATCTACAAATCGTAAGTCGGGGCCGTTACCACTCGACCACCATTTGCTCTGAATTTGAATGGAATTTATTGTACACAAAACGACCTTTCATAATATATCGAGAAATTATAATCTAATAAAGATTTATGACACAGAGTCTGCAGTTTTGCGGGGACATAGCAACTACTTTCGAGGGATCTTACACGTCCGCATGAAATACATATATTTATATATAGGAATCCTTATAAGATCACTCTATATCTGTCTTTCTGTCTGTTACAGCCTTCGATCATTAATAATAACTATTTATGATCGAAGGTTACAGCCTATTTACTCCACATCTAGTGAACCGATCCCGTTGAAAAATGGCAGGATGTCAAAATAATATTGAAGAAGAAATTGATGAAAATTTACCATACACTTCTAACTTTTATTACTAAAAGTATTAAGCCTTAACTTTTGAAGAGACACATAAAGTAGTTCTAACTAATGAGTTCGTTTGGTTGGTGTGTTAAAGCACCATGTAATTTCAAAGGAACCGTCCCCCGAGGCAATGAAAAGGTGTTTTTACTTTTTTGGTTTTCTTTTTGACACGACAGGCGCGTTTTTTAATTATTTGTTTTTACCCTATTTAAAAAAAAAATGTTCTCTAGTCTCTGTTTTCGTGAGAGCTCAACTCTTCTAACGATACTACATACATTGATATCGGTTAAGCCGTTTAGAAGTTATGGTAGAATAAAGAAACTCATAAACAAACATATACATATGTACATATATGCAAGAACCCTGAAAATATAACACTCCTTTTTATAGGCAGTCGTGCAAAATAGATTTGCGCTTGCTCTGACTTGCATTCGGTTAAAAATATACGACTGATCAATGGTTTGGAAGAGCATCTTAGTATTTCGAGGTGGTCCCTTTCTAGTTTGGTGAAGATCTGATGAAGAACAGAGATGATAGGAAACGGAACTCTTCAATAAATGATAGCAAGTCTTTTGGGATTGCTAAAATCACATGTTTGTTTATTGATTACACCAATGTGATTGGTACGTTTAGGTGCGGGGAGGGGGGGGGGCATGGTTATACCACTAAAAAGTGAAAACAAAAAAAAAAACTATTAACAAAAAAACAACCGACTTCTAAACAAAACAAATATGAAATAACTTTAATTTCGGAAGTCGGTGTTTAAAATACGAAGAAACAACCAAACACACTGAGTTCCGAAGTTAAAGTTATTTCATACTCGTTTTGTTTAGAAGTGAGTTGCTTTTTTTTGTAATTTTTTTTTTCTTTTTGTTTTTATAAATTGTGCAGGATGGTGCGGTCTTCCTTCAGCTCCACTAACATGGTCAGATGTCTTACCTCAACACGGAGAGACAATGTCTTACCTTGTGCATGATGACGATCTGGTCGCTCAGCAGCTCTGCCTCGTCGAGGTGGTGGGTGGTCATCAGGATGGTGCGGTCTTCCTTCAGCTCCACTTACATGATCAGATGTCTTACCACAACACGGAAGAGACAATGTCTTACCTTGTGCATGATGACGATCTGGTCGCTGAGTAGCTCTGCCTCGTCGAGGTGGTGGGTGGTCATCAGGATGGTGCGGTCTTCCTTCAGCTCCACTAACATGTACAGTTGTCTTACCTCAACACGAAGAGACAATGTCTCACCTTGTGCATGATGACGATCTGGTCGCTCAGCAGCTCTGCCTCGTCGAGGTGGTGGGTGGTCATCAGGATGGTGCGGTCTTCCTTCAGCTCCGCTAACATGGTCAGATGTCTTACCACAACACGGAGAGACAATGTCTCACCTTGTGCATGATGACGATCTGGTCGCTCAGCAGCTCGGCCTCGTCGAGGTGGTGGGTGGTCATCAGGATGGTGCGGTCTTCCTTCGGCTCCACTATCATCTATAGATGTCTTACCTCAACACGGAGAGACAATGTCTCACCTTGTGCATGATGACGATCTGGTCGCTCAGCAGCTCTGCCTCGTCGAGGTGGTGGGTGGTCATCAGGATGGTGCGGTCTTCCTTCAGCTTCACTATCATCGACCAGATATCCCTGGAAATAAGGATTTGTTTAGATTGTCTCAAAATTATTAAACAAAAAAGGAAACCTATACTACATAATCCTTACTAATATTATAAACTAGCTGCTGCCCGCGACTTCGTCCCCGTGGAATCCCCGATTTTAAAACATTTTTTATCGCTGCTCCGCTCCTATTGGCTTAAGCGTGATGATATATAGCCTAAAGCCTTCCTCGATAAATGGTCTATTCAACCCAAAAAGAATTTTTCAATTCGAACCAGTAGTTCCTGAGATTAGCGCGTTCAAACAAACAAACAAACAAACTCTTCAGCTTTATAATATTAGTATAGATGTGAAAGCGTGGATGTTTGTTACGCTTTCACGCAAAAACTACTTGACGAATCATCATGAAACTTTGTACACATATTCTGGGAGGTACTAGAAGTAACATAGGATACTTTTTATCCCGGGATTATGTTGCCTTGGGATAATTTCCGACATTCACGCGGGCGAAGCTGCGGGCAGCAGCTAGTAATATATAAAGCTGAAGAGTTTGTTTGTTTGCTTGAAGGCACTAATCTCAGGAACTACTGGTCCGATGTGAAAAATTATTTCAGTATAAATATCATCGCGCTAAGACCAATAGGAGCGGAGCACCAATGAACAATGTTTCAAAATCGGGGGGTAGTAAATGTTCCACGCGGACGAAGTCGCGGGCAGAAGCTAGTAGAATATCAGATGAGAAAGGTGTGTATTCATACTGACTGCACATTACTCAAACGCAAAGCATTTATTTCAATTAGATCCTTTACAGGCACTTTTGAATTGTCAAATCGAAAGAGGTGAAGCTATCTGCACGTTCCAAAGCGTAGATCTCTATGGAGAAGAACGTGCAAGAAAATCCACGGACACTCTTATAAATCAATAAATTGTTACAAAGTTGTGGATACATTGTTCTCCTTGATGTTATTCCTATATGTGAGAACGATGTAGAAAGACGTGTATGATACAGGTATCCAGAGTGAAAGGAACAATTTAAAGTACAAATAATTAAAATAAACCGTGGCATAAATACTAACTATACAGGGTGATCGGTAAATAAGTGTGTTCCTTGAAATGGGATATACTAGATCTGGTTTGCATCGATTTTGATCCCGAAAACTTGGGATCCACATTGAGTGGTACTCGACTTATCGAAGATTTTATGATAAAAAAAACATCACTATTACATATCCAAATATACACCCCTAGTTTTTAATTAGTACAATTGTACACATTCACGTTGTACTTTAAGGGCTTATTAGGATAGGCCTTGTTATTATTTAAGAAAAGTCTCAAAAATTATGTTCATAAACAGCAAAGTTATTAGCGTTTTTTATATCCCAAAATATCATTCAACTTATGAAAATACTATACAGGCTATTGATTTATGAATGAATAAATGACGATTAAAATGGAAAAATACTGCACGTAGTATTTTCTAGTAGCAATTGTTATGAAAGTTGATTCTATTATGAATTTACCAGTAATGAAAAAACTCCGTGGACATTTTTGGGATTTTATTTTTTCAGTTACGGACGGTCGGGTACGGATAGAGCCCTATTTTTTTGTACTAATTAAAAACTAAGGTTCTATAGATTACGGCAAGGTGTACCACTGCTCTCTAGTACACTTCTCTCTAATGAGATTCAAGAACAGCTGAACTCACCTCCTGGCAGCAGGGTCGACTCCAGCAGTGGGTTCATCCAAGGATACCAGATGCGGCTTGCCGATGAAGGCGAGCGCCACACACAGGCGCCTCCTGGTCCCCCCTGAGAGACGCGCCACTGGCTCCGAGCACACCGCGCCTAGCGACAGGACTTGTAGCATTCTGGAAGATACGGGACGGTTAGATATTTTGCCATTCTTCTAAGCAGTGTACAGCCCCTCGTTTTGACGGGCCTGTTGGTCTAGTGGTTAGCGGCCCTGACTGTTAAGCCGGAGGTCGTGGGTTCGATCCCCACTCAGGACAAACTTTGTGTGATGAGCATGATTGTTTGTTCTGTGTCTGGGTGTGATTTATCTATAATATGTATGTATTTATAAGTTATATAAGTATGTATATCAGTTGTCTGGTTACCATAACACAAGCTCTGCTTAGCTTGGGATCAGATAGCCGTGTGTGAGTTGTCCCAAGATATATATAATAGACGAGCAGCATTTGAACTGCATGCCAGCTGCAAGTTTGCAGTTTTTGAGCGATTGACAAAACTGCTCCGAAACTGACAATCGCTTGTAGTCAGCATGTATTTCTAAAGAGTGTGCAAACTTTAAGAGTATATCTGCAACTAAACTTTAAAGCAACTGAGTTTTTGTTTTAATGTAAATTTTCATCAGTCGATACCGGTTTTCGAAGCCCGAAGGTCTGACAACCACAAATGGATATCGTATTGCACGTTATTGAAGTTGTCAGATTTACTATTGTCTGTCTGAACTGGTCAGATAGAGTCGTTTCATGATACGTTCAGTTAGAACCGGGAAGTTGCTCCTTACGTAGTTGGGAAAAGACTTTTTTTGTCAGATGGATATGCTCTTGACTCTAAGGTCGTAGGTGACAGAGACAAAGTCGACGATGGAATGAGCTTACCCAGAAGAAGCCTGTTCACTCTAACTATGAAGAGATTAGGATTGAATGCGTTCGGAAACACAGACGCAGGCAGAGAGTTCCACTCCTTTGCTGTGCGCATTATTGTTCCGGGTAATGCTGGGGTTGCCGCGTTTCTATAGCGCGTCGGGGATGTTCGCGGACGCGCGTTTACCGGCTTTCGGCTCACTACTGCGGCTGCGAATCGCATCACTGATGCGTCGGATGCGCGACAGCCCCAATAGCTTAGTGGCAACTGTAGCCGGCAGGGTGGATAACCTAATGGTGTCTCACTGGATGGCGGTACATAGACCGTCTTTCAGGTATATCACGGGTAAGATTAGTGTGTATCTTTTTGTTGTTAGTGCATCTTTGTGTTTTAGTTGCTATGGATCTCTGGTCTGATAATAAAGTTGTTATTATTATTATTTCCTTTATTAATTTAACTTACACACTAAATTACATTTCTAAATATTTCTTAAAAAACACGTAAAAAAACATAAAAATATAAAAAGTAGTGATGCGCCGGTGTCGGGAGCAGGGTCCAAGCTACCGGTTATTATTATTATTATAAAAGACTGTAGTCAAACAGAATCTTTCTGGCAAAATTGGTGGACTGGCCTGATGGACTGTTAGTAAACTTCCTAAGTTAGATGAGCTCACCTGTCGACCTCGTGCTGCACCTCGTGCGCCTGCTTGCCGCTCTTGAGCTGCGCGTACAGCTGCACGTGCTCGCGCGCGCTCATGTACTCCAGCAGCACGTCGCGCTGCGGACACACGCCCAGCCGCGTGCCCGCGCTGTCCGACCGCACGATCACGTGCCCCTTGGACGGCTTCAGCATGCCTGTCAGGATGTTGCTGGGGAAAGGTGGACAGTGTTAAATAGTTATTTGTTATACAAGAGTGTAAAGTTGCTTTTTAACCGCGTGCTCAATTTTGATGACCGAGCAAGCGAAGGATTCTAGAATTTAGAATTAAAAATTAGAATCCTGAGCGTTAGCGACGGAATCAAAAGAGCACAAGGTGAAAAATCTTTGCACTCGAGTGCAACACGTAACTTTTCATCCCACCTCAGCGAGGAAATGACTAAATGCAAAAAAAAACACATTTACAATCTCAAGATACATTTTAATTTCCGAATCAAATTCCGAACAATAGAGCACCATAGAGGTAGAAGTAAAAAGGTTTAATAATGTTTCGAATTCACAAACTTCGTGCATACGATGTTCTAAATTCAATTTACTTTATCCAATAGAGGATAAAAACGGCTTTTACGCTCAGATATCGAAGAGAAAAAAATAGTCTTTCGGAAATGGGGGGATGAAAAGGTATTTTAGAGGGTAAAGGTACTTTAAAGTTATCAAGTGTTATCAGACTAACTGCAAATCCGCCTTGCCTCGCCTTGAAGCCGAACACGGCTACTATGACGTAATTTGGTTACGAACTAAATTATGGCCAAGTTTGACTACATCGTAGTTCTGCTACGCTACAGCACAAACTGTGGCGTAGTTCAGCTACGAACTGAGACGATGACAATGTTCGACTACGTCTAGTTCAGCTACAGCGTAGTTCTGCTACGAACTACCTAATATATTCACCCTACGGCGTATTTATGTAAGGACGTAGTCTCGACACGGCGTAGTTCACATATGTGGAATAATTGAACAACAACGCGGGACTTGGTTCAATTACAGCGAAGTGTAGCTATGGCATAAGTCTATAAAAGCCCTATTAATCTATACTGATATTTGTTTGTTCGGCTCAAGTAAAATTTAAAAAAATATATTTTAGTTTGGGATACCTCATTTATTAAGAAAGGCTATAGACTATATTGTGACGTTAACAAAGACTATAGACTATATTGTGAACCTCAATGGCTGCGTGTCACTGGCTGACAAGTTTGTCGATAGAACTATGGAAGTGTCTGACAAAAGAATAAACGAGTATTTTTAAATTAAGAATACGGATAATATGTTTTATTTTACATGGAAGTCATGTAACAACATTCTTAGAAGGCAAAATGCCGTAAATAAGTACGAACTATAATCCAAACCCGTGTTTTATGTATTACTAGCAGCGCCTTGCGGTTTCACCTGCGTAGTTCCCGTTCCCGTGGGAATATAGAGATTAAATATAACCTATGTCACTCGGGGATAGTATAGCTTCCCAACGGTGAAAGAATTTTCCAAATCGGTTCAGTAGTTTCGGAGCCTTTTCAATGCAAACAAACAATCAAATCTTTCCTCTTTATAATATTAGTGTAGATAATTATGAGTAACACTATAGGAGCATCAATGGAAAATATTGCAAAAACTAGTGGCTTTTTTCAAATCAAATCAAATCAATTTTTATTTGTGAACACAGGTACAAACATAATTATAGGTCTTATGTAAAAATACAGTCAATCTCTGCGTCCTACCAAAAAAGTTGGTGTACAAATATACATATGTATTAGGCTTTTATAATTATAATTAATTGAATTGGTATCATGTTCAATTCAATTTATACAAAAGCAAAATTAAATCAATTATTATTTATTTTTATATGCATGTCAAAGTGATAAATTATATTATTTTTGTTTCATTAATGGGCTGGCAATGTCATATTTTATCATCTAGAAATTCTTTTTCATCCCCCCATCTCGGAGACACTATTTTTTCTCTTCGATATCTGAGCGTAAAAGCTGTGTTTATCCTCTAGTGGATAAAGTAAATTGAATTTAGAACTCCGTGTGCACGAAATTTGTGAATTCGAAACATTATTAAACCTTTTTACTTCTACCTCTATGGTGCTCTATTGTTCGGAAATTAAAAAAGTATCTTTTGATTGTAAATGTTTTTTTTTTTGCATTTAGTCATTTCCTCGCTGAGGTGGGATGAAAAGTTACGTGTTGCACTCGAGTGCAATGATTTTTCATCTTGTGCTCTTTTGATTCCGTCGCTAACGCTCAGGATTCTAATTTTTAAAATTCTAGAATCCTTCGCTTGCTCGGTCATCAAAATTGAGCACGCGGTTAAAAAGCAACTTTGCACTCATGTATAACAAATTACTATTTCTTTTCCTGATTTATGTGAAGCAGACGAAGCTGCGCGGGTTAGTTAGTGCTAGACAACGATCAAATTCAATTTATTTTGGTTCCACTTACATAAGCGTAGTCTTTCCAGCCCCGTTGTGGCCCAGCAGCGTGGTGATCTGTCCCTTGTGCAGCTCGATGGAGACGTTGTCGAGCGCGACCTTCGGCCTTCTGGAACCTTCTCCGTAGATCTTGGTGACGTTGATGATGCTGACTCCCGCCTTCTCGTCCGTGGTCGTGCAGTGGGTTATGTTGCTTTTTAGCGTCTTTAAGCCTGTATAGAAGAAATGCTTTGTGTTTGAATGTAAGGAATGATTAGGCTGAGGTGCGATCGTATATTCTCTGGTTCAAACGTTAATTTTATGCAAACGATGATTTATTTTAGTATTAAATTAAAAATTTAAAAAACCCCCGAAAAACAATAAAAAAAACTCGAATCTTAAAAGTACCTAAGTATGTATTAATAATTCTAAAAAAAAAACTTCGCTCCAAACCTAAAAATTTAATTATAAATATTCTGTTGCCTAACTAATCAGCGCGGTACGCCAACGCCACTTATTGGAATTTAGGTAATTGTGTCGGGGGTTTTTTAATTTTTTTATTTTGTTTTTTGTACTTCTTATAGGTACATACTTATAAGGACACTCTCGATTAAGTCATCATCAATATTCTCTTTCAGTGCGCTTTCATTTGAGACCCCACTCGAGTATATTTGCAGACATTCAGTTATTCTTCCCCGCTTTCACCGCCCACAACTTTTAAAAGACTCAACCGATTTTCATTAAACATGTCTAAGAACCCGTAAGAATGCCCGTAACTCACCTTTCATACAAAAAAGGACTAAATTGAAATCGCTTCATCCGTTCGCGAGCAACGAAGCCACAGACAGACAAACAGACCGACACGTCAAACTTATAACACCCCTCTTTTTGCGTCGGGGGTTAATTAATGTACTCAAATGAGGACACGACTGACACGAGTCAGTTTTAGCAAACTCACCAAAATATCTGTCAATGATCTTCCCGAAGACATATTCACACACTGATCATACGTGTTGCTAGCCCTATGCATTGTCCCCAAATGAGGACACGAACCGGTTTAACCAAACTTTCCCAGATATCTGCAAATGATCTTCCCGTATACATATTTACACACTGATCACACGCTTTGCTACTCCTATGCACATGTCCTCAAATGAGAACACGAGCCGGCTTAAGCAAACTTACCAAAATATCTGTCAATGATCTTTCCGATGACGAAGTACAGCACGGCGTCCACACACATCATGAAGGCTGCCAGGCCTATGCTCATGTCCTCGCTGTCATCAGGTGAGGACCAGAAGTGTCCCCAGTGCGCGCCCGAGCCGCGCGCCTCGTAACGCGTCACGAACAGGAACGCGTAGCACAGCGATGACGACATTGAGAGGCACTGGAACAAATTGGATAGTGAACACAGAGGTCGTGTACTTCGGTAATCAGTGGCCGTATTACGAAGTGCCAATGCTATCATGATACGTGTGAGGGAAAGAGACAGTGCTATTCGTCTTGTGTAACTCCGTCTCTCTCTGACACAGAAATCATGATGGATTTAAGACGTCATAATAGGTCGCCTGGTTATTAAGTACTAGCAGCGCCCCGCGGTTTCACCCGCGTAAATCCCGTTCCCGCGGGAATACGGGGATAAAATATAGCCTATGTTACGCAGGGTGAATGTAGCTTTCCAATGGTGAAAGTATTTTTGAAATCGGTCCAGTAGTTTTTGAGTTTATTCGTTACATATAAGAATACAAATCTTTCCTCTTTATAATATTAGTATAGAAGTACGTTGTAGTATTATGAAGAGTCGGTTTTAGGGTTTCGCATCTCAAAAGGAAAAACACGGAACCCTTATAAGATTACTTAGTTGTCCTGTCACGAAGCTTTTTGTCAGGAACGCGTGGAGATATCATGTTGAAACTAATATTAAAAAAAAAATGGGCAAGGCAATTACTTATGAAAAAGTTATATATTAAAAACCCTCACAGTAAGCCTTTTCATTTGATAAGTCACACAGTACAGTTAAACAGTGAGCGAGTTTGGTTTACAGAAGTTCATATGTGTACCAAATTAAAACAGAATCAGTCCAGTAGATTCGCAGGACATTGGCTGTGACAGACAGACAGACAGATCCGAATGATCCTATATTTAAAGGTTCCGTTTCTTACGAATTTTCGGAATTCTAAAAACAGCGTCCAATAGAAAATTTAAAAAATAGAAACTGGACTTTTTCGCAATCAAATGCCAGATAATAAAAAAAAACGAATAAAACAGTATAAAACATGTAGAAACCAAACTTACGATGAAAGTCTTGAGCGAGCTGTAGAGCACCGCCTCCAGCGACAGGATGATGATGAAGGGCATGAAGCTCACCAGGTACATGATGGCGGAGAACACCGCCGCCAGGCTGGCCGAGCTGAACAGCCGCGACAGCATGTAGCTGGGGACCACGACCAGCGTTACAGAAGCAAGGAAACTCCTTGGACTTAAAATTGATTGAGTCAGGCGTTACTTTGCGAAAATCCATTTTAAATTTGAAAATGATAATAATATGTCTAGTTTTAATTTCCGCGAATATTAGTGGGTTGCAGGTATGCACCTCCCTCCCGCCCGCTATATTATGCACATGCAAGATTACAAGGCAGATGCAAGGATTTTATGCACATGCAGGAAAGGGACGTGTTGACTCGCTGACCGTTGAGTTGCGACTCAACGGTCAGCGAGTCAACACGTCCCCTGAGGATGCCTCGTGGAGAGGCGAAACACGTGTCGGTAATGGTGTTGGGTTTTGCTTTGCTTTCCTGCATGTGCATAAAATCCTTGCATTAGCCTTGTAATCTTGCATGTGCATAATATAGCGGGCGGGAGGGAGGTGCATACCTTTTTTTTTTTTTTTTTGGATGGGAAATCATCAAATGACTTCTCCCGCTCTGGGCGGAGCGGAAGGGAGTGTCAGACTTTTACTGACTAAAACCCACCCGTGCTCCTCCATGTGCCCTTTGCGTTCCAGGGCCGCGGCAACTCTCTCGAACAAATTCCGCAACCCTAGCAGGCACCGACCCTATGGGGCCCCGTCTCTGGTGCTGACGGCTCCTTGAGGCGCGCGTGAAGCACAACGCGTCGTCGACTCAGCCTGGTATCGGACGGCGAGCCACCCACGCTCACCGTCCACAGGCATCAGCCACTGCGCAATAGCACAGCGGCCGACTTGTCTCTGGAGGAGGCCGAAATGGGACCATTACTGGCACTCCATTTCAGCCCCCTCCCGAGTACCGGGAGTCGCATCACCCACAGCAGAAGCGGCAGAAGCGGCGACGGAAGCCGCGGCGGCGGCAGAGGCGGCGGCGGCGGCGGACCTCTTGCCCTTGGTCGGGGCGGATGGCGCGCAGGCCCTTCCCCCAGCCCAGTGCTCGGCCGGCTTGCCAACAGCCGCACATGCACTGCAGTGCGGCGTGGCCTCGCACGAGCCGGCCCGATGACCGGGCTGACCACAGCGGAAACAAAGTCCACTGCGGTCCACCTCCGAGGGGCACATAGCTCCCGTGTGGTTGCCCACATGGCAGCGGTAGCACCTCAGAGGTCTGGGTTCCAGCAGTTTTACCCGCGCAGAAACCCACCCCACCAAGAGCCTTCGACCCTCCGACACTGTTCTGGCCGCCGTCACGGGGCAGCTCACCACAAGGGTTTGCATGCCCGTGTTGTCAGGCCGGAGGGTGCCCGCCTTGACGAGCTCGGCAGAGCACCCCCCAGTCCTGGCGACGGCGGCCACAACCTCCTCCTCCGTCACGGAGTCGTCCAGGCCCACTATGCGCATGTCAATGCACTTAGTCGGCCTGGACACTCGAACCTCGTCCGCGGGGAGGACCTCCTTCAGCCTTTCGGCCAGGGCGTCCGCGAACGGGCCACTCTCCGCTCCGGCGAGCTCGAGCTTCCGGGCACCGGTCAGGGTTCTCCTGATCCCGAGGCCCCCAGTGATGCCCAGCTCCCGGAGGTTCACCGCCTCCTTCGCCCGCTTCATCAGGGCGAGGTACGTCACACCCCTCTGTTCCGCTTCCGGCTGCAGTGTTAAAACCACAGCCGCGGACTTCGGGGCGCGAAGCCTCGCCGCGATGGCGTTGGCCTTCCGCCGCTGCCTCTTGGCCTTGCTCCTGGCCGCCTTTTTGGCCTGCCGCTTTTCTCCAGCAACCTGCCACCCGGCCCCGGTCGCAGGAGGGTCCGAGGTTGGGGGTGGGGGCGGCTGCGGCGCCACTGACGCAGCAGCTTTAGCCGTTCCCCCTCCGGCCTTCCTCCCTCCCCTCTTCGCCGGGGCCGACTTGGTCGTCGCCGGCGTCGCAGGCGCCGGCGCCACAGGCGCTGGCGCGGCTCCCGCCTTGGCCTTCGCCTGGCCGGACGTTCCCGGGCCAGCAGCCACCGCGGCTGCGTACGAAGCCGCCTTCTGCTGTCCCGGGGGCCTCTGTGCCGCCGCTAACGGGGGACGCCGGACCATGTCCTCCAAAACGGAGAACTGCTTCCGGAAGGAAGCCAGCTCCTGCCGCACCAGGCTCCGCACCTGGGTCAGCACTTGGCTCCCCTCCAGCGCCGCCGGACTCAGCCCCCCCTGCGGCCCCTCAGAGGCCGCTCTGGCCATGTCAGCCAGGTCCCTCCGGAGCGACTCATTCTCCGCTATGAGTCTCTCCGTTACGGCCGCGAGGCGGGCGACCTCCGCCCGCAACTCTGTCGCCTCTTCGGACCTGCCGACGTTGGCCGCCGCCGCCGCCATAATGGAGGCTTTGGCCGCGCTAATGGCCTCCCGCTTAGAGGACTGCTTCCTCTTAAAGGCCACAGCGCGGATCGCGGCCTCCACGACCTCCTCCAGCTTGGCCCTCTTCTCCTCAACCGTGGGACGCACCTCTCCCGGGGGCTCCGAGTCGTCGGAGTCGAGAGTAGGCGGAAGAGTAGAGGGAGCCCTACGACCGCTCCCTCCAGGGCGACGCCCCTCCTCCACCAGCCTCCCGGCCCGACTCTCCACCTCCCGGGTAGAGGGAGCCAGCCCCCTCCCTGCCTCACAGCCCCTGCCCCGCCTTGCGGTGGGGATTTTGCGGGCGGAGGCAAATTCGCCCTCGGAGGACGACCCCCCGGTATCCTCCCGTCTGGGCCGCTTGCGGAAGAACTTGCCGTTCTCCGCAGCAGCCCCCTCTCTTCCGGATCCAGAGCCCGCCGAGCTGACCGTTACTAGGTCTGGGGCGGAGCCGGAATCCGACTCCGCACCACCCCGGCGCTCAGGCGAACCCTCCTCTCCAAACTCGTACGCCATCAGCTCCTTAAAGGAGTCAGATCCGGATGACGACGATGACTCGGAGCCTCCTCGGCTCTTGTTGCCACTGGCAAGCGGAAGACGTTTGGTGCCCACCCCAGAGTACGGAGGGCAGCCCGCCGAAGCGGGGTGGGATTCCCCGACCGCTGAGCAGTCGGGACCCACCTGGGGACTCATTTTGCAAGCGTCTTTTTTCATTTTTTGTTCCTTTTAAGGGTGTGGTCCCTTTTCGCTCCGCCCCTTCTCAGGGCCCTCTCTTCTAACCTCCCCTCTCCACCTGCTCGCTGCTCTCTCAGTCACGTCTGATGATCAGACGCGTACCAGAGAGCAGCGAGCAAGCGTGTGTCTCTCTTGGTCTGATCCCTCACTTGCGACCTTCCGGCATGAGTGGCTCTACCGGGAAAGCTCGCAAGATCATTGGGACGCTCAAGCCCCACCACGACGACAACGTGGAGACACATTCGGTGGGGAGGGAGGTGCATACCTGCAACCCACTAATATTCGCGGAAATTAAAACTAGACATATTGTTTTCAATTTCAAATTATGAGTACTTAGTCAAAATTGCGTTTCAGTTAGAAGTATAAGAACGAGTCGATTGATATAGCTCATATGGTAAACCAATTTACAATCAAAACTTAGTTTTAAGTCAGGAATAGGAGAAGGGGTTACACACAGTCTACATCTTCTATTTTTTTTTACCTAAAAACTACTGCCAGGCTGAAATGAGCCTAAGCAGGTCACAAAATCAAAATCAAAAGTCATTTATTCAAACTAGGCTGAGAGACTGCACTTTTTGAACGTCAAATTTTACATAAAGACAGTCCCCCAAAACGCCCACCCGTCACCACTTCCTAGTGTTTTAGCTGGGAAGAAGAAGTACAACAAGCCGCATGCACAGTGACCGCTGGGCAGAAGTCTCTACGCATTGGGTGACAGAGGATGGACGATGTCGCCGATGGTGATGATCTGGACGCACACCGCGAAGGCTGCTTCGAGGAGGCGTAAGAAAGTGTCTGAAAGGATATGGGGGAGACCTTTGCCCAGCAGTAGGACACAATGGCCTAAGAAAAAAATAATTCGCAAGATCCGTAGTTCTCTCCCAATTTCTTCAAGAACAACCAAATGGTGAATCGCGCCGTACGGGATTTAAATAGTTATCAATATGAATGGTTTATTGCTCAGAAATCATCGATATCGGGAGAAAGACTACAGGGCGTCAAGTCTGCTATAACAATAGTGTCAAAATGGTCTATCATTGATTTCATAATGGTTGATTTTTACAACTTTGGTAATCTACTAATATAAAAGTGTCACTAAGACTTTCCAATGGTTAACTACTGACACTCTATTGAAATAAATGGCATACAATGGTAATCTCGTACACAATTACAAATGAATGACAGACGTATGCGGTAATCTGCTAAAATTTTGACAGTTCCTTTGATCAGTGACCTACCTTTAGAACGTCATTGTGCAGTCATTGCTTTTAATAACTCGGTTATCAAAAAGTATTACGAAACCATTGACTGTCCAATGATCGACCATTGTGAATTTAGCAGATTACGAACTTTTAGCAAAATGACAATGAGATCGAATTTATAAAAATAGCAGATTTTTTTTTTCTTTTTTTTTCGTCTTTTGAATGAGGACCTTTAGGAACTTTAAAATAAACCTTATTAAGTCCCAAAACTATAGCATGATATTATGAGTTTTGCAGTTCTACTCACCAGAAACTAAGCACAGAGAGTCCAAATATGAATAACAGCACGAAGACCAGACTGGGATCAGTGTGGGGCAGCACATGGCCGAAGTACAGGATGATGGTTACGCTGATGCAGGTCAAGGTCATCTCCGCGAAGCAGCTGATGAACCAGGACAGCGTGTGCCAGCGGAGGTCCACACCCATCACGGACATGAGCTGGGGAGAGGGTACACCGTTAATATGCTACACTAGCTGTCCGCACAACTTCGTTTGTGTCACATTTTTCATGACTGCTCCGCTCCTATTGGTCTTAGCGTGATGATATATAGCCTATAGCCTTCCTCGATAAATGGGCTATCTAACACTGAAAGATTTTTTTCAAATCGGACCAGTAGGTCCTGAGATTAGCGCGTTCAAACAAACAAACAAACAAACAAACTCTTCAGCTTTATAATATTACTATTGATTAGTATAGATTAGCTTCTGCCCGCGACTTCGTCCGCGTGGAATAGAATAGAATAGAATACTCTTTATTATGTACACCATTTAAGTTACAGAAAATAAAGATGAAGAAAACATTAAATAGGGTAACACAATGGGCGGCCTTATCGGTAAAAGCGATCTTTTCGAGACAACCTTTGAATAGTTACTTTACCCCCGATTTTGAAACTCTCAAACCGATCGGTTTAAAATTGACAAAGTTTCATACAAACTTTCATCCCCTATTTTATCCCCATGGGGGTAGAAGTAATCAAAATCCTTTCTTAGCGGATGCCTACGTCATAATATCTACCTGCATGCCAAATTTCAGCCCGATCCGTTCAGTGGTTTGGGCTGTGCGTTGATAGATCAGTATGTCAGTCAGTCAGTCACTTTTGAGTTTCATATATATATAGATAGATTAGATAGATAACTCATTATTTTTTTGGAGAAATAAGTGAAAGTATGTCGTTTAACAAATACTTCCAATCACGTTCTACAAAGTGATTTTGATGCAAAGCATTAGGGTATTTTCCTAGATAGATTAATAATAATTCTATTTAGGCCGTTACATTGATTTAACAAAATATTGGACACGCATTATTTGCCTTATCAAATAAAGTCAATGATAAAGCTTATCAAAGTTAATGGTGACGTTACGTTTTGGTAAAAGGCGTGACGCGAAGTCTCAACGCACTGTATCGTTTTCCACGATTGCGGAATTTATCCGAAAGAGTCACCGCGGCACTGGAACGCGGCGGGCACAGGAAGGATCACGGGTGGGTTTTAGTCAGTAAGAGTCTGACACTCCCTTCCACTCCGCCCAGAGCGGAGGAAGATTTAGCATCACTAAAAGAAATCTGTGCCATCTTATGTTTTGTTTATGCGACAAAAGAAAAAAAACGTTTCCAATATTTTTTGGCTAACTAAATGACGGACTAAATGGATATTTTTCAGCCAATTACTCTATTATGAGTGTTCATGTGTAAAAAAAACCAGTGTGTGTTTATCCATAAAGAATAATTAGATAATGTATGAAACATAGGTGACAAATATAAGAAGGTCCGAAAAGGGATGTTGCCCGAGTAAAAAATATATGTTTCTAATTAGTTCGTCAGTTAGATTATAGAAAAATATTGAACACGTATTTTTTCCTTTATCAAATCTATAAAAACTGACGAAGATAAAAAGCATCAAAGATCAGGAGTGGGAGCGTGTGACGTCACTGCTAGGTAAGTGTAGCAAGTAGTGACGTCACGTGAGTTTTCAACGCACTGTATCGTCTTCATTTTTTGTATACGTGAAAAAAGAAAAAATACGTGTCCAATATTTTTAGAGAGCAGTGGTGGCCGAGTGGTAACGGCCCCGACTTACGAATTGTAGGTCGCGGGTTCAAACCCAGCAAGGCGGCATTATATTATGTAAATAATTATTTCATCACCACTGCTCTCAAAACGGTGAAGGAAAACATCGTGAGGAAACCGGCATGTCCTAGAACCAAAAATTCGAAGACATGTGATATTCAGCAACCCGCACTGGACCCGCGTGGTGGATTACGGCCCATTCCCTCTCCTAAAGAGGAGGCCTGAGTCCCAGCAGAGGGAACGTTAAAAGGCTGATTATGCTTATGCTATTTTTTAGAAATCTATCTGACGGACGAATCAGATTTTTTAGACCACTACTCTATTCCTCACCATGGTATTTCCAGTCTCCTTGTCTGACACAATGAACCTCACGGCGGACGCGACGGTGAACAGCAGAGAGAAGAAGAACGCCACTATCAGCGACTGAGACTCGTACAGGGACGTCTGGAAGCTGTGAACAATGAATTAATTAATACCAGGATATTTTTCCTCTCTGTTAATAATATATTTAAAGATCGCTTTTAGCGATAAGACCGCCCATTGTGTCACCCTATGTAATGTTTTCTTTGTCTATATTTTCTGTAACTTATATGGTGTACATAATAAAGAGTATTCTATTCTATTCTATATTTATTAATACTAGTATATTCTTCTTTGAGACTGTGGTTAACTCCTCAAATCTATACTATAATATAATATTATAAAGCTGAAGAGTTTGTTTGTTTGAACGCGCTAATCTCAGGAACTACTGGTTCGAATTGAAAAATTCGTTTTGGGTTGAATAGACCATTTATCGAGGAAGGCTTTAGGCTATATATCATCACGCTTAAGCCAATAGGAGCGGAGCAGCGATAAAGAATGTTTAAAAATCGGGGATTCCACGGGGACGAAGTCGCGGGCAGCAGCTAGTTACGTATAAGGAGCACTTGGCCCGCGACTCCGTCCGCGCAGGACAAATTAGTTTGGACTAGGCTATACCAATTAATCCTATCGCGTATAGGCAAAACTGGTTTATCCTGAAGCTTATAGGACGAACTAGTTTAGCCGGTAACATATATATATAGTAAAAGTTAGTTTTAGTAAAACTTCAGCCATAATAAACTTGGCTGTGGATATATACGAAGATATTTTATATTTAGCACTAGCTGTCCGCACAACTTCGTTTGTGTCACATTTTTCATGACTGCTCCGCTCCTATTGGTCTTAGCGTGATGATATATAGCCTATAGCCTTCCTCGATAAATGGGCTATCTAAAACTGAAAGGACTTTTCAAATCGGACCAGTAGTTCCTGCGATTAGTGCGTTCAAACAAACAAACAAACTCTTCAGCTTTATAATCTAAAAAAATATAACTCAAAAGTGACTGACTGACTGACATAGTGATCTATCAACGCACAGCCCAAACCACTGAACGGATCGGGCTTAAATTTGGCATGTAGATAGATATTATGACGTAGGCATACGCTAAGAAAGGATTTTTGAAAATTCGTCCTCTAAGGGGGTGAAAAGGGATTAACATTTTGTATGGAACTCCACGCGCACGAAGTCGCGGGCATAAGCTAGTATTAGTATAGATTAAGCATGAAGTGACTGTATGAAGGCAGCAAACATGCTAGGATACTTACAAGTCCTTCCTGTAGCAGGGATAGGGCGCTTGCTGCGTGTAGACCGCCCAGTCCATATCGCCTTCGATCTCTCTCTTGCGTCGAGTGGAGTTATGGGAGAGTCGAATAATGGCCTTGTCCACGATGTCCTGAATCTGCAGGAAGCCGCGGAAGTAGCGCATGTGCTCAATGAAACTGGAGTCGGGTCCTGGGATCCAGAGGCTGAAGAAAAGATCGAAGTTTTAATAATTTGTTCCAAAGTCACCGCGGCCCTGGAACGCAAAGGGCACAAGGAGCAACACGGGTGGGTTTTAGAGTCTGACACTCCCTTCCGCTCCGCCCAGAGCGGGAGAAGCCATTTGATGATTTCCCATCCAGAAAAAAAAGGTATGGATTGAAAAGTTCAAACTCCACGCCAGTTCCAAATTGGAACTCTTCAGGGCGATATTAAGGGAGACAAAACAAATCTCTCTATATAGTTGTTTTAAAAACATTGAACTTAGAGCGTAATAAGTAATTATATCATACAACATAAGATAATGCAACCCATTTGGATGTTCCTTATCCGAAATAAAGACTTTTTTTATAATTATTAGTAGACAAAATAGTCTTTCTTTTTCTTTAAAAAATTGCCCCTCACTAGGAATTTCTCCTGTATCGTGGTTGCTTTTACAAACACAAAATTCACAAACACAAACAGCCAGACCCGGAACAAGTATCTGTAGGCCATACTAATATTTGTTCCGTGCAGGAATCGAATCCTCGCTCAATACTGCGCCAACCATACGTCAATATTTAACGTCATATATGTGGATGATATTTTTTTACAGAATCATTTACTTTTAGGGTTCCGTACTCAAAAGTTAAACGATACCCTATTACTAAGACTCCGTTGTCCGTCCGTCCGTCTGTCTGTCCATCTGTCACCAAGCTGTATCTCATGAACCGTGATACTTAGTTGACATTTTCAAAGATGCATTTCTGTTGCCACTATAACAACAAATACTAAAAAACAGAGTAAAATAAATATCGCTCTCGTTATTGATAACGGGAACAGGTTGACGTTTGAAATATTGACAAAATATTTAGTTATATAATATATACTTAAAAATAAATAGTTATATTAAAATAAAACAAATATTTGATTTTTTTGCCGTTTTTGTAGATACGGAACATTTCGTGTCGGAGTCCGACTCGCTCTTGGCCGGCTTTTTTGTAATAGGTGTAAGACTAGGCCTAACTCATTGAAAATGGTTTCAAACATTGTAAAACCTGCTCTTTATTAACCGACATCCAAAAAAGGAAGAGCTTCTCAATTCGACTTTGTATACATACCTACATAATTATATATGTTTTTTTTTTGTGTGTGTGTTACCTTCTAACTTTGTACTGGGTGAACCGATTTTGATGATTATTTTTATAATTAGTTCAGTTTATAGTCAAATTTGATTGAGATCTGACGACTAGTATTTGAGTTATCGCTAATAATGCGTGGCTTCGACTATATTGATGATGTTCTCATTCACTCTTGTCGATGTAAAATGAAAAAATTGTTTACGATGATTTGGAAGTGCATCTTAGTATTTCAAGGTGGTCCCTTTCTAGTTTGGTGAAGATCTGATGAAGAACAGAGATGATAGGAAACGGAACTCTTCAACAAATGATAGCAAATCTTTCGGGATTGCTGAAATCGCATATTTGTTTATTGTTTTTCTATCATTTACATTATCGCACCAATTTATATCACGTACGCTGTGATGGGTGCGTTTAGCTGGGAATGAACCAGTAAAAATTGAAAATAAAACTCTTTTACAAAAAAATGCAACCGGCTTACAAATAACTTTAATTTCAAAAGTCGGTCTGCAAAAAACGAAAAAGCAACCAAAAACACCGAGTTCCAAAATTAAAGTTATTTTGTACTTTTCGGTTTTTTTGTTTAGAAGTCGGTGGGTCTTTTTTTTGTAAAAAGTTTTTTTTTTCTCTCTCATGTGTTTATATGAAATACCTAAAATAATCACTTATATAAAACGTTGATATTGAACTTCTTACTAGTCTTTAAGTCTGCTAGTAGTGGGCACGTTCTCGATGTCCATCCTGATTTTATACTCCACGTTTGTAAGAGATCCGTCTTGTTCTTCGCTGTTCATAAACACCACACCTACAGATAAAAGTATATTAATTAGTACTGTTTGTGGAGCTTACTGAACCTTTTCAGTAATACTAGGCAAACTTCTTTTTTTACGGATGGGCAATCATCAAATGACTTCTCCCGCTGTGGGCGGAGCGGAAGGGAGTGTCAGACTCTTACTGACTAAAACCCATCCGTGTTTCTCCTAGTGCCCGCCGCGTTCCAGGGCCGCGGTGACTCTTTCGAACAAATTCCGCAACCCTAGCAGGCACTGACCCTATGGGGCCCCGTCCCTGGTGCTGACGGCTCCTTGCAAATTGTTCGAAAGAGTTCATTTAGGTGTCGTAGGTTGCCTAGATTAAAGTGAATTGTTTACACAATATTCAAAACAATCATAATTAGGGACTACATTTAGGTGTAGCCTTGTGTTGATAAAAACGGGCATATAAGCCCTAAGGAACCATTTCATGATTGTAAGGACGGTCCTGTCAGGGTTACGGAATTTGTTCGAAAGAGTCATCTTGCCCTGGAACGCGGTGGCCATTAGAAGGATCACGGGTGGGTTTTAGTCAGGAAGAGTCTGACACTCCCTTCCGCTCCACCCAGAGCGGGAGAAGTCATTTGATGATTTCCCATCCAGAAAAAAAGGTTGCTTCCTCCACTCCACCTTACTTATGGAAAATACTGTGGATGTCGACTTTTATGTTAAGGTCATCGGAAAATTGCGGACTCCAATTGTAATAAATCTTTATTAAATTTTATAATTTCTCGATAACATCATCTGCCTAGCCTTTTCCCAACTACATTGGGGTCGACTCCCAGTCAAGCCGGATTCAGCTGAATACCAGTATTGTACGTGAAGCGGCTGCCTACCAGACCTCCACAACCCATTAACTGGGGAACACGGTACTTCTTGGCAAGACTGGTGTCAGATTTTCTGGATTTTTTTGTCTGGTTTTCTGATAATAAAAATAATTCAATAGTATCCAATATAAACCTATCAGTGTATTATTAAGAAAAAATAGTTTACAATTTGACGCGTTATTTTACAATCTTACGACGTTGGCAATCTTTCGGTGAAATTAACAAGCTATAACGACCAATTAGATTGAAGGAGCGTCGAGGTGGAATTGGGAGTAGGCGTGCAGATAACTGCATCGTATCTTACCAGCAGTGAACTCGTTGACCCTGCTGAGCTGGGCAGCATCATGTGTCATCTGCTGCTCGCTGGCCGACGGTACGAACCGGTTCATGTTCAGGCAGTGCAACAGATCTGACAGCTTTTTAACGGTGCCGCCGAAACCCTGTTAAGTATATAATAATAAGTATAATCAGCCTTTTAATGTTCCCACTACTGGGACACAGGCCTCCTCTCTAGGAGAGGGAATGGGCCGTAATCCAGCACGCGGGCCCAGTGCGGG
The DNA here is from genome assembly GCA_905332915.2 of Hecatera dysodea. Lineage (NCBI taxonomy): Eukaryota > Metazoa > Arthropoda > Insecta > Lepidoptera > Noctuidae > Hecatera > Hecatera dysodea. The sequence goes on along the minus strand of HG995290.1, from coordinate 1,014,060 downwards.
TTGGTGAATGTCATATGTCTTCGAATTTAGGTTCTAGGATATGCCGATTTCGTCACGATGTTTTCCTTCACCGTTTTGAGAGCAGTGGTGATGAAATTAATTAACCAAAGTAATGCGCCTGCATTACTCAGCTCCCTACCACTGCCTCTGCCAAATCTAAACAAAATCAAGCCATTTCAAATTCTACGACAGATATACTCACATCCAAATCCCCGAAGTCTTCAAAGAATCCATCAATGTCAATATCGGGCATGTCAACGCTGTCCCCCTTGATGAGCAGCTGGCGCACGGCGCTGAGCTGCGGGGCGGACATGAGGCGGCGCAGCACGGCCAGCCCCGCGCGGTGCGCGCTCAGCCGGCTCAGCGCGGGCAGCGACGCCGCGAACGAGTGGATGAGCTGTGTCGTGCGGACCATCGTCGAGAACGTCTCGTTGGCCTGGGGAAGCAGTAACACTCAATATCCAAGTAACAAAGTCAAAATTCAATAGGAATGTATCATCATCATCTGCCTAGCCTTTTTTTTCTGGATGGGAAATCATCAATGACTTCTCCCGCTCTGGGCGGAGCGGAAGGGAGTGACAGACTCTTACTGACTAAAACCCACCCGTGATCCTTCTAGAGCCCTTTGCGTTCCAGGGCCACGGTGACTCCTTCGAACAAATTCCGCAACCCAAGCTAATATAGCCTATGTCTAAAAGGAGTCTCTTGTATTAAGAGCAGACTATAACCAGCAAAGAGTATGTAACACTTTACCTTCTGCATGATCCTGTGCACGGCGGGGGTGGGCGGGGTGTACAGTATCTTGCCCATGAGCAGCGGCTTCACGAAGGTCCACACAATCTTGCCGCCACTCACTTTGACGATATCTGTGTATAGAGACCGGCAGTACTCGGCTGTGGAACACAACAATAATTTAGCTGATGAATTTTAAAATAGCATATCAGTTGTTGCTGAAAGTAAAAGAATACACCTCAGCATCTGCAATGCTATTCTGTAAGAACTCACTCCTGCGGGCGTACCATGAGGTGTTAAAACGTGAGTCTTCCGAGCGAGAAAAAGGGATGGAGCTATATAGGGTGTATAAGTCTATCCCTCTTTCTCGCTCGGAATACTCACCCGCAGTGCTCACTTCTGATTCTGCGGTGAAAACCGTATTTGGTATTCTGTAACTTGATGAAAACTACGCTAGCGCCACTAAGTGAGAAAATAGGTGAAGCGAACTACTTTTAAGTGAAAAGTTATTTAACTTGACAGTCAGAATACCAAATACTTTTCACTTCAGGTGAGTTACGAAATGTAATCGAAAATGAGATAAGCACTGCAGCAGTGTCAAACCGTCGTTGATGAAAATTTTCAGTCAGAAAATTGACAGATTTTTCATCAACGACGGTTCAATTATTGATATACTACCAATGTGTGTGTGTTTTTAGCGGTTTTAGACATTAATACTATTTAGAATAGAATACTCTTTATTATGTACACCATATAAGTTACAGAAAATATAGATGAAGAATACATTACATATCGTGACACAATGCGCGGCCTTTTCGCTAAAAGCGATCTTTTCAAGACAACTTTTGGATGGATTTTTAAGAAAAGGTAATACCGTACTGTAGGTAGTCTTAGGTGTACTAATTATATATACAATAAATACATAATAGATAAATATATAAATAATAACAATTATGAAACAACAAGCATAGAATCCAAATAAAAACGATTAAAGAGAGAGGTAGTGATTTTTGACCATTGTTTTAAAAATGGACGAAGATTGGGCACGCCTTACCGATACGGGAAAGGTATTCTATAACCTACTTAAATAATATATTTAGGTAGGTAGGCACCGGCTTCTAAAAGTCAGAATATTAAGACCTGTGTTTTCTGGAGGTCAAATGGTTGGTTCCCATTACCATTTTCTTACATAAACTTTCAAAGACCAGGGCCCCAAATCTGCTATTTTTATAAATCCGTCATTCCAACACGATCCCACTGTCATTTTGCTAAAAGTTCGTAATCTGCTAAATTCACAATGGTCGATCATTGGTCGGTCAATGGTCTCGTAATACTTTCTGATAACCGAGCTATTAAAAGTAATGACTGCACAATGACGCTGACGTTCTAATGGTAGGTCACTGATCAAAGGAAGTGTCAAAGTTTTAACAGATTACTGCATACGTCTGTCATTAATTTGTCATTATGTACGAGATTACCATTCTTTCAATGGAGTATCAGTGGTTGACCACTGGAAAGTCATAGAGACACTTTTGTATTAGTGGATTACCAAACTTGTCAAAATCAACCATTATGAAATCAATGATAGACCATTCTGAGACTATTGTAATAGCAGACTTGGGGCCCAGTGGAAACACAATAAAAGTTGGATCATTTATTATTTATTGACTGTTATGGAGGACTTACTGGGTAAAACATCAAGTTGCGCTTGCTCAGGCTCAGTGGAGAAATCCTGCACGGCTTGGATAGACTTGTAGAAGCGGTTCGGAGTCATCTCGAACGGTTTGCCGCACATCATCTTGCCGGCGCTGGCTAAGAATTCAGGAGCTGTGGGAAAGAACCGTTTTATATACTTACTAGCTTCTGCCAGCGACTTCGTCCGCGTAGATGTCGGAAATTGTCCCAAGGGAACATAATCCCGGGATATAAAGTATCCTATGTGTTATTCCAGACTATGATCTATATCTGTGCCAAATTTCATCAAGATCCATTCAGTAGTTTTTGCGTGAAAGAGTAACAAACATCCATACATCCAAACTTACAAACTTTCGCGTTTATAATATTAATAGGATATTACGCAGTGGTTCGAGTTAGGGTAGGCCAAAGAAACTGTCCAAATAATTTTTAAAAAATAACCATATTATTCAGGGTTGATTTTTAATGAAATAAGTTTTTTTTTTAAATAGCCTATTTACAAAAAAAATCACCACATTTCAACCCTGAATAATGTGGTGTGTTTTTTTTTTGGTTTGGACATTTTCTCTGGCCTACCCTAACTCGAACCACTGCACGCCACTGACACTATACTAGCTTGTGGCTAAATAATAACAGCCGCACGGTCGATCTTCGAGGTTAAGCAACGCCTACCGAGGTTGGTCTGTGGATGGGTGACCATCTTAACATGACGAGACTTCTCCGCACCTCGGAAAGCACGGTAAGCCGTTAGTCCCGGCTGTCATTTGGAGATCTTTGGCAGTCCTTACGGATTGTCAGAAGCCAGAAAATTTGACACCAGTCTTGCCAAGAAGTACCGTGTTTCCCAGTTAATAGAGTCTCTCGTTAAACGCGAGCATATCAAATATCAATTGCGTGTCGGACCACGCATAAAGAAGGGTTCCGTAGTTCACTGTTAAAATCTCATATCTCTAAAAGCATATAAGCTGTGATGTTCAAACCAATTATCGTTGGAAGTGTCTGTGAAGTTCTATTTGCTCAATTTGTTCTAGAATTTTCATCTTCATAGTTTAAAAGTTAGAGGGAGAGGACACATTTTTTACGAATTCGGAAGCACATATCTCAAAAACTTATATTGCCTTAAATAAAAAACTTTTTTAGAAACCTCCATTTCATTTTGAAAGAGTACACGATTTTGTTTGTTGAAATTTATTTTTTCATCCCTCAGTTACATACATGAAGGTGACCTGTGAAAGTATTTGTTTTCCATAATATTACAGCATTATTTAATAGCGGTTAACAGGTTGCACCTACCTACCAATTTTCATTTATGTAGCTTTAATAGTCTCCGAGTAAAACTGCTGTGACATATGGACGGACAGACAGACGGACACGACGAATCCATAAGGGTCCGTTTTTGCCATTCAGCTACGGAACCCGATAAATGACAAAAAAATATTAAAAAAAGAAAATTCTGCCAAAACATACACGACAGCAGATCCCCAATAGAGTTGAAGTCCCGCAAGCTCTGGAACATGGTCTCGTTTGCGAGTGTCTGTCCTATCGCCGCCATCTTGTCCTGTAGCATGGGGAGCAGTGCTGCCATCTCAGGGTACTTGGACAGCACCGAGGAGCCTTCCTCTTCGGTGAGGTTTGAGGCTGCGTAGAGCTTGGTGAGGAGGGTCTTAGCGACCTGTGGAATTGATAAATGATAATAGTTATTTGTTATACAAGAGTGCAAAGTTGCTTTTTAACCGCGTGCTCAGTTTGACCGAGCAAGCGAAGGATTCTAGAATTGATTCAAAAATTAGAATCCTGAGCGTTAGCGACGGAATCAAAAGAGCATAAAGTGAAAAATCTTTGCACTCGAGTGCAACACGTAACTTTTCATCCCACCTCAGCGAGGAAATGACTAAATGCAAAAAAAAACACATTTACAATCACAAGATACTTTTTTAATTTCCGAATCAAATTCCCAACAATAGAGCACCATAGAGGTAGAAGTAAAAAGGTTTAATAATGTTTCGAATTCACAAACTTCGTGCACACGATGTTCTAAATTCAATTTACTTTATTCATTAGAGGATAAAAACGGCTTTTACGCTCAGATATTGAAGAGAAAAAATAGTCTTTCTGAGATGGGGGGATGAAAATGATTTTTATTTTGTAAGGTCGTAAGAAACACTTTTACACGTCAATCTTTTTTGGCCTTTATAAAAAACTAGATGAGGCCGGTGTTTCCTAGCTGACTACCCTGAGAAGAAACACCGAAACAAACTCAGAGGTCAAGGTCTCTTTTGAAGTCCATACAATTGTACTGGTCAAATCATATGAGAACCATGTAGGTTGGTGTCTGAAGTGGTATTTTGAGGAAAGATTGGAGTGGACTTGTCCAAACAGTGCAAGAATTTGTCAGTTATCGTGTAGCTCAAACTTAGAACTTTAAGGAGTTCAACGAATTGAAAGTGGAATTATCTCTTTTGTCTTTAAAGAAACCTGAACATTCTCTGTACCCGCCTATTACATAAAGAGAGCTTTGGAAACCACGTTAACCTATTGGTCCCGGAATCACGGTTTCTTTTTAATAGAAATAGAAATAGTATTTATTTGCATAAAACATGGTGTACAAAGTTGTTAAAAAAGACATTATAGAGCATACATGTTTTGCTTATATCATAGCATGCAAAAATGATTAAAAATGTTTCCCGTCAAAAAATTCTTTTATACTATAAAAATTATTGGTATTTAACCATTCATGCAAGTTTTTTTTAAACAATCTAAGGTCTAAAGTTTTAAACTCACTTGGAATTTTATTATATATATATATATATATTAACACACATGGCTAGACAGCTTTTATTATATTTAGCTAGTCTTGGTAATTCATTTAATATAAGCCTATGAGGATCTCGCCGCTGCCGAGGATATATGTACATCTTCTGCCCTTTTAAATCGACACGGTTGGCGCAGTGGTTGAGCGTTCGGCTGCTGCGCAACGTGTCGCGGGTTCGATCCCCGCACGGAACAAATGTTTGTATGGCCTACAGATAATTGTTCCGGGTCTGGGTGTCTTGTGTATGTGAGTTTCATGTTTGTGAACGCACCCACGATACAGGAGTAAATCCTAGTGTGGGGCGACGTTTTCTTTAAAAAAAAAAAAAGTCTTTATGCTTCTTAACAAACATGCATACTTCATATATATAGAGAGAGTTCTTTAAATATTGGCCTGCAAGATTCATCAGGTTGAAGCCTATATATTGCACGAATACACCGGCGGCGGGTTTGACCCATTTATCAGGTTGAATGGGTCAAACCCGCCACTCTATTTCCAACTAATGAAAATTCAGAAGCAATATTACGCCTATGGCGATCACCTGGGCCTCAAGTCTGCTATTACAATAGTGTCAGAATGGTCTATCATTGATTTCATAATGGTTGATTTTTACAAGTGTGGTAATCAACTAATATAAAAGCGTCACTATGACTTTCCAATAGTCAACCACTGACACTCCATTGAACGAAATGGCATAGAATGGTAATCTTGTACATAATTACAAATGAATGTCAGAAGTATACAGTAATCTGCTAAAATTTTGACATTTTCTTTGATCAGTGACCTAGAATTAGAACGTCATTGTGCAGTCATAGCTTCTAATAGCTCGGTTATCAAAAAGTATTAAGAGACCATTGACCGTTCAATGATCAACCATTATGAATTTAGCAGATTACAATCTTTTAGCAAAATGACAATGGGATCGTGTTAGAATGACGAAGTTATAAAAATAGCAGACTTGGGGCCCTGGGTCCAAGGTATTGAAGCTCATCGAATACCGGAGCAAAGAATTCACTGTCTTAGATCCCGCAACCGCACATCTAAAGATTAAAAGACATAACACAAACCCAGAGTTCCGGTTGTCAATCGTAGATATTTGAATGACCTTTCATTCAAGGACATTTCAAGGAGCAGAAGAATCTGACAAACACCCCCAAGGTGCAAGTTACCCAGTAACTGGTTGTTAAGGTCAGATTTCAATTAAAACTAAAATACCTACATTATTATAAGTTTGCACATTTTTTCATATGATATTTGTAAAATTTTATCTCAGGAATTTACTTGCTTACTCAGTAGTAACGCCACGAGGAGCTCGTGGCTAAAGAATAACAGCTGCACAGGTTGATCTTCAAGGTTAAGCAACGCTTGCCAAGGTTGGTCTGTGGATGGGTGACCATCTTAACATATCAAGTTTCCTCCGTGCCTCGGAAAGCACGTTAAGCCGTTGGTCCCGGCTATCGTTTGTAGATATTTGGATTGTTACGGATTGTCAGACGCCAGAAAATCTGACATCAGTCTTGCCAAGAAGTACCGTGTTCCTCAGTTATTGGGTTGTGGAGGTCTGGTAGGCAGCCGCTCCACGTTAAATACTGGTATTCAACTAAATCCGGTTTGACTGGGAGCCGACCCAAATATAGTTGGGAAAAGGCTAGGCAGATGATGAGAAACGCAAAACACATTTTTTTAGAAGAACTTGGTCCCAAACTACAAATTTCGTGTGGTGCATTTACAAACATACAAACTCACATACACAAACAGCCAGACCCGGAACAATTATCTGTAGGCCATACAAATATTTGTTGCGTCGACGTTGAAAATATCAATCCGGTATGACTGGAAGCATAATGCATAATCAGCCTTTTAACGTTCCCATTGCTGGGACACAGGCCTCCTCTCTAGGAGAGGGAACGGGCCGTAATCCACCACGCGGGTCCAGTGCGGGTTGGTGATGACTGTAAGCCGACCCCAATATAGTTGGGAAAAGGCTAGGCAGATGATGACTCAGTAGTAACGCCCTTACTAAACATATCATCTTATCACAAGTCCATGATCAACTTACCTCGTCAAAAACCATGGTAAAGTTGAAGTTCCGAAACAGCACAGGCAGCACCTGCTTGGTGACATCATCAGACATGCTGCAGAACTGCTCGATGACGGCGCCGAAGACATCTTCTGCGGAGACCACGTCCAGGTCCGAAGGTGCGAGGACCTTAGACATGGGTTCCATCTGACACACGTACTTGGCTATGTGGCTGTCATCTGGCTTTGATAGGAGGAGCTGAGAAAGGAAAATCATGTTATAAGAGTGTTTAAATGTGTATAGTTATACTAATATTATAAAAATGTGAATAGATTGAATTACTATTTTTAAGCGACGCAAAAAGAGGGGTGTTATTAGTTTGACGTGTCTGTCTGTCTGCCTGTTTGTCTGTGGCTCCGTAGCTCGCGAACGGATGAAGCGATTTCAATTTAGTTTTTTTTTTGTTTGAAAGGTGAGTTACGGATGAGTGTTCTAAGACATGTTTGATGAAAATCGGTAGAGCCGTTTAAAAGTTGTGGGGGGTGAAAGCGGGGAAGAATAATTGAATGTCTGTAAATATACTCGAGTGGGGTCTCAAATGAAAGCGCACTGAAAGAGAACATTATTGATGACTTAATTAACCTATAAAAAGTGTAAAAAAATAAAAATAAAACCCCGTTACCAGTTGCTTGCAGACGGGATTGTGGCCTTACTGTTACTTGACAATCAATTTGCTAAGTATGTAATAGTTTTCTTGTCATATACAGCGAGCTGTTTCAAAAAGTTTCTACGTACCGGTTTGAGTTGTATGTGACCGGCGTGGATCCTGGGCGCGGCGAGAGACCAGAAGTTGGTGTTGTTGATGCCCAGAACGCTCAGGCCGACCTCCACGTCCTCAGCGTCGGGGAAAAGGTCCGATACTTTCGCTGCAGGACAGAATAATAATAATAATATATTTATTCTGAATTATAAATTGTTAAAATATGAACAGGCTGAAATAAGTTTTGGCGGGTCGAAAATAATATGTAACAAAACTCAGCTTATCATTAATGAAGTTAAAAATACATAGGTACATACATTTATATTATTGGCCAAAATATTGTACAGCTTTGAAACTCGAAACATTTCCCGAAACATTTTCGAAACATTTTCCGCGTTCCAGGGCCGCGGTGACTCTTTCGAACAAATTCCACAACGTCTGGAAAGACCTGGGAGAGGCATTTCCCTAGCAACGGGACACGGGAAAGCAGGTTATTTAAAAAAAGGCTCTTTGCAACGTACCTTTAAGATCGACGTCCTCCAGCATGTAGTTTTTGAGCTGCCTCACGACGGAGAGGCCGGCGGAGAGCGCGTGCAGGTCGCGCTCCAGGGCGGAGTGCCGCAGCAGAGGGTGCAGCTCCGTCACTATACCCTGCAAGCTGAGAGGTCATGTGGCTTCAGAACGAGTTGTAGTAGGTAACGAGGAAGAGCGTCTTTCTTAAGGCTGTAACGATGTCGTTGCGTTTTCAGTCTCGTGGACTTTAAACCTCCACGATGACTGAAAACTCCTTAATTTCATTATACAAAAAAGAAAATGTATCTATTTTCAAAAATATTTTGAATTTCGTTTTTTCATTGACTGCGCAGATTTTATGATTCAGTCCTACCAAATCGCTCAAGCAGAGCACTACAAATAATAAATTCTCAATAGTTACCAGTGTAATCATATTTTATAATATTATGCAACAGTGTTAGAAACCCGGGTTTCTTTTGTCTTACTATAAAAAATAAACAATCAAGTCACCAATCAAGTTTTATTATTCTACTACTACCATCTTACACACTGTAGACGAGTTGGGAGGTAGGAAAACCTAGCATCTTGTGACCCAGCGTCACAAGGCGATACCCCGACCAAAACCTTACGATAGTGCGTTTTTCTGCGCTATTCAGAGACGATTAACTCATTAGTTATGAGGAATAATCTACATGTAAAAGCACATTTAATTCTTAATTCTTTATTGTACACAAAAACAACTTATATTATACAAGGCATAATAAAGTGCATGTACAAAGGCGAGCTTAACTCAAAGTTGAGTTTTCTCCCAGCAAACCTTTGAGTGATAGAGAGAGATAGAGGGTAGGATCCAGTGTACAAATAATATAGATCAATGTATTTATATACATAACAATACACATATATATATATACATACATAACAATAAAAATATATTTAGATACATAAGTACATATCTATTAATTATATTTCATTGTATTTATGTTGCACACTATTTTTGCACATTATTAATGTTTGATGTCTTATCCTCATACTCCACCTTCTAATTTGTTTTATGTGTTATAAATAAATTTAAAAACTTAAAAAGAATGACTAAAATTGTTGATTTTATGCATCTGTTGCTAAATGCAACGCTCTAATCATTTGAGGATTACACTAATGGATAGATAATTTAAAAATCTATATTATACACGTTTTATTTCATTTCAAAAGATCGCTTATCTGTTTTAATCAAAATAATTCCAAAAATTGTGTGAATTCTATGATAAAAGATCGTGCGCAGGGTGCGGGCGGCAAAGAGGGAACGAATGCTCAAGGTTATTTGGTCAGGGAAACGCGTTAAGGCTAATTCTCATACTGAAGAACTAACCGACTTCCAAATAAAAACCATTATCTACACAAAATAACTTTAATTTTCGATCCCGTGGGAATATTGGGGTAAAAATTATTCTATATTTTAATCCTGGTTATAAACCATCTGTGTGCCCAATTTCATTCAAATCCTTTGTTTGTAAACGCACCCACGACACAGGAGAAATTCCTAGTGTGGGGCAACGTTTTAAAAAAGAGAAGAGAGAGAGAGAGTAGTTTTTGCGTGAAAGTGTAACAAACATCCATTCATACTTACAAACTTTCGCGTTTATTATACAGTATGTTAACTAACAGAGGGCGTTCCCGTTAACCCGCAATAGTATAGCATCCATATATGATAAAAAAATATTTCCATTTGAAAACAAAAAAAAAAAATATTTTTTTAATATTAAAATATTCACTAAAAATGTTAAATTGATACGTTAAAGAAACACTCTGTACACGCGTACTTGCCGGTTTGGGCATAGCTACGAGTACTATTCCGCGCTACTATTTTGTTTTTAAACAGGATGTTTCGAATTTATTGTCAATTAATTATTTTTTTGAATTCGGATTATTTTATGCTTATTTTTCTATGCTGATATTTGTATTTTAATCTACTAATGATATAGATTAACGAGTTTCAGGGAACGCCCTCTAAGCTGTATTAGTAGGATACCAGGGCTAACACAGGTACGATTCCTACCCTTCGAAGTGTATTCATTTTATTTTGAAGTAAGTAATCCATGTCAAATAAGTCCTGGAAAGAGAGTCCTACTGGAGGAGCAGTAATAAACCTGCCTGCTATTAATTAAATCTTCTACTGATGCAGACATGAGAGGAACAAACTCTGTACAGCGAGCGTACCAAGACATCTTAAAACGTGAGTCTTCCGAGCGAGAAAAAGGGATGGAGCTATATAGGGTGTATAACTCTATCCCTCTTTCTCGCTCGGAAGACTCACGTTTTAACACCGTACGCTCCAAGGTCCATCTTACTAAATCTGCAAAGAATACCACAATCTCACCTATACATAACATTGTCCAAAGCTTCGTCGCTGATGAACAGCAGCATGGCGTCCAGCATGGCTTCCAGCCGGCTTTCCATGACGCCGGCCACGTCCACCTTGCTGGCCAGGCCCAGGAGTCGGGCTCCGTGCGACATGAAGTCTCCGATGTGATGGATGATGGAAGACACGAAGCTGAAGCGCCAGAACTCTTCCCTTTGGTATTTTGGTAGCTGAAAGAAATGTTATGGCTTGGTAAAACGGTCTTACGCTTTGATTTACTGTAAGTAAGCTTAATCCAGCTTCGGCGTGCTTAGAATCTTCCTTGCATAGGTACTTACGATTTACCATTTATCTACTTTTTTTCGAGTCGATATATCGCTGGCCCCGGGCAATAAAGCGGTAATATCAAAAATCGAATTTTACAGGAGAAATAAAAGAAGCTAATTTGTTTATAGTGCAGCGTACAGTGATCCAAAACAGGCGTTCAAAATGTCAAATGAAAGCTAATTTTTTTACCAATATAACCTTTTAAAAATATTTGTCATAGTATAAATATTTAATGAAATAATTGAAAAAATGTATAATACAAATTATAGACGATCCTCTTTCAATTGTAACATCATTAATGTCTTTATAAACACATCGACCACTGAGATTCAAGAATGTAAGAAAATAATACGACGTAATTTCTACTTTAAATCTCGAGTGTACTAGACGATTACCACCTTCTTCAGGGAAATTTTATAGACAAATCTTAGATGTATCATTCACTAATCGCCATTTTAGAATCTTATCAATAAAACACATTTTTATGTAACCATTGTAACAGACCGATCTAATAATGTGATTTATTTTTATTTTTAACCATTTTAGACAGTATTTTACAAAATTAATATGTTACTACTACCTTGTTTTTGTTTCATTAAATTTTAAATGAATACTTTCGTCTGTGAACCCCGACTGAATCGGTCTGACGCCATAGTTTAACTACAATATTTTGTCTACTTCGCTAACAGTAGAAGGTTTCATATTTCGTACTTATAAAAAAAAACCTTACAAATCACAAAAAAAAATTTAAGAAACAATCACACAAAACCCCTTAAAAAAGAATAATACTAAGTTACCATAATTTTTATTAATTAATAAACTTTGGAAACAAACACAAAAACCACTTAAAAAAGAAAAAAGTATTTATTTAACCTTAATTTAAATCACTTAATTTATATTAGCTGTTATACTTTGGAAACAAAAATAAAATGCTCAAAACCTCAAAACCTTTACATATCAACTTCTTTTCCTCATTTGAAAAAACTCCTAGAAATCTTGATTCCTTCTTACAGTCACAGTATAATCATGGGTGACTTAATACTTGCCTCCTCAAAAAGGCCCATCGCTCTTCGTCTCTAACTAATATTACTGCTTGTAATAATCTTTCAATTCTTCCACTAAGTGCCAAGAAGTGAAGAAGTAGAGTTTTGAAAATGGTGAGCCATTTTCAAAACTCTACTTCTTCACTTCTTGACTTGATTCTTGTTTTGATCACATCGCTAACCATGGTCAATGCTCAGCTGAAGCCTTTTCCTACCATTACCTAATTTTCCTTTCTTATAAAATTCGGCTACAAAAGCTTAAATTTTTATGCAACGTAATTTTGGTGGGATTTACATTGACAGTCTTTGCGAGGATGTGAGAAATATAGATTGGTCTCCCCTGTTTGCATCCACGTCAGTCGACGAGTAAGTAAAATTTTCACAACTAGTGCAGCTATTATGACCTTCACGCACCTGTTTGAGCGGTAAAAGCATTTGCCGGCGCCGTGGCTGACAGATGACATTAAAAAATTGATGATCAAGAAGGTTACGGCAAAGTCGAAATTTAAACGTCTGCACTGATGTAAATAGGGACAAATAATCCTCATTCGCTGTAATAAAGTATGTAGGAATGCAAAGCGCCAACACATTCAAAACTCTGTCCAAAATGGGGACCCATCCAAAGTTTGGAATTTTCTAAGATCATGGGGGGTTGGTAAAACACAACAAGAGTCAATATAATGAATTGTATACGGCATACAATCGATTACCTCGAATGCAGTAGGAAGTGACTGTATCAGTCGCAAAATATTACTGTCCGTGCTGGACTTAATCCTTCCCGTCATTTGCCACATCCTCAACTTTTCTGTATCTACCGGTGTCTTTTCTAGTTCGTAGAAAGACGCTCAAATTATACCATGACCAAAAAGTCCAACCCCACATCCTTCTCTGAATTCCGTCCAATATCCGTGTTACCATTCCTATCCAAAGTCCTAGAACAGTTAATCCACAATCAAATTAGTCTTTTACTATCCAAAAATAATCTCCTCAACCCCTTTCAGTCCAGTTTTCGTCCTGGTCACAGCACTAATACAGCGCTTCTGAATGTTACTGAAGATACTAGGTCAGCCATGGAAAGCGGTAATGTGCGGTTTGGTCGCCGGCAACGTATATGCATCGGAGATACATCATCTTCGTGGTAGTACTTCTGCCAGGGTACCACAGAGTGGCATTTTATTCCCTTTACTTTTCGTAATATTACAATAAATTTCCGGGAAGAAAGGCGTAATAGCTTGTACAGAATAAAATCTCTCATGATTAGTTCGTATTAAATGTTTACGGTTTTTTGTGTAATGTTTCTTAGAGTAATGCAATAATACATAATTTAGTCATAAGAGAATTTTCCATTCAATAAAGCTGTTATTTTCATTTATTCCATTGAAATATTGTATTAAAAATATGAAAAAAATTAGAGTGATAGACTGATACTCAGAGAAGCCAAAAATCAAATAACATTAAAAAGGGCGTAACCGGCGTTTACCGCTTTATTGCCCGGGGCCAGCGATATTATAACCTCTTTTTTTCTGGATGGGAAATCATCAAATGACTTCTCCCGCTCTGGGCGGAGCGGAAGGGAGTGTCAGACTCTTACTGACTAAAACCCACCCTTGATCCTTCTTGTGCCCGCCGCGTTCCAGGGCCGCGGTGACTCTTTCGAACAAATTCCACAACCCTAGCAGGCACTGACCCTATGGGGCCCCGTCTTAGCTTTGGCGTGACCAAAGAGGATGATTACTTAAAAAAAATGAAGTTGGCCTTTATGGCCATGTTTTCTACCTACAGCGTCCCCAATTTTTGGGATATACATCAAAATCAACTCATAGCCACTGTTATCTGACCCTTAATCCAAATACATAAACACAATGATCATCAGTTTAGCCGAAAGAGGTCCACTATAACTGGACATGAAACTTCTTTCAAAGTACTTGACTTTACCAGACCTTCTTAAAAATGCTTAGGTATGTATATCAGAATCAAATCACACCAATCGCACCCGTATTTTAATTACAAATAGCGACCCGCCCCGACTTCACACGGGTGCAATGTAGATACTAATGTTTTCTCTAGTACGATATGCATGTATTATACATATTAACCTACCTCTACAATCACTCTATCTATTAAAAATAACCCGCATCAAAATCCGTTGCGTAGTTTTAAAGATTTAAGCATACTTATATTATATAGGGACAGAGAAAGCGACTTTGTTTTATACTATGTAGTGAAGAAAATAAATTGACTATAAGCGCGTGTAGTAGGCAAGGATTCCATAAAATCATGACCAAGAGCACAGCCCGTATTAAACTTATTAAAGATAAAAAGATTTATAGCAAAGAAGATTATACTTACAGCTTTCTCAATGAGGGTCTTATTGATATTGTTCCTAATGACGGAGACAATATCAGTGCAGTTGTATTGGTCACAAATGTCGGTCCATCCGCGGTTGGGGATCGTGATGTCCTGGTCTGATGGCTCGGAGATACTGCGGATCTGGAAATAAATTTTAATTCATAGTAATAAGAATGAAATGGCTCTAATCATTTTCGGCAATCATGAAAAGTTAGTATATAAACAGAGGTTTAAAACAGCAAAATGGGTAAAGGCTATAGATATAGTCTGTCCTGCAATGTGTTAACACTTTCAATTTTGTTGACATATCCAAATCTTTACCTCTTTATGCTATAGTAAAAGTAAAATTAAATTGAAGACATGACATTTTACGTGTAAGTAGGTGCTATTTTTTATTATTATTTATTTATTTTTTATTAAACAACGTTGCCCCACACTAGGATTTACTCCTGTATCGTGGGTGCGTTCACAAACATGAAAACTCACATACACAAGACACCCAGATCCGGAACAATTATCTGTAGGTCATACAAACATTTGTTCCGTGCGGGGATTGAACCCGCGACATGTTGCGCACCAGCCGAACGCTCAACCGCTGCGCCAACCGTGCCATCGAAATTATCAGACGATCAAAGCAACGATGACTTACCGTTCGTAGATTAACTTGAGCACTCTCAATATCCTCCACAACCTCATCATCAGCGACGATTCGCTTCAGTTCCTCACGCAGCTTATTCTTCTCAGTCAAGTAGTCATTCAGAGGCTTCACGATGTCTAGATTATGGGCCACTTCGGAGGCCAGCTCTATGAGGTACGGAAGCTCCTTGACGCCCTCAACCTCGTGGATGTGGGGCAGCTGTGCGCGGATCAACTTGGTAGTATGGGAAAGGACGGAGACGAAGCTGGAAATGTACAATGTCAAATCAAATCCAAATTCATTTGTTCAAAATAGATTGAAAATCAGCAATTTATGAACGTCAAAAATCTACATGAACTTGACACTACCCCAAAACGATCCGTCACCACTTCCTAGTAATTTAGCTGAGGAGAAGAAAAGGCACAACAAACTCCACAGTATAATATCATACCTGTATCAGATAGTATGAAATAGTAAAGTAGACGTGTAAGGACTAGTATACTCGAATTCCGCTTGTCTAATACCACGTAGCAAGAGAAAATCCCACTAAAGGTGATTGGCCACCGATTTTGATCTGCTAAAGATTTCCTTATAGAAGAACTCAGTTATACAATTAGCATTAAAGAGCAATTTATTGTGTCACTAATCGCGAGGTCAAGTCTAGACTACAGTGCTTTTATTTTGGTAGAGACGAAATTTGGTCAATGACTTGCTGATGTTGAAACTTTTCGTTTGTTAAGATTTTTTAGTATTGATTGCTTCTTCAGAGTATATTTCAAGTACTTATTCATGGAAATTAATGAAACAATTTTAATGAAACTCGGTATGCGTACGCAAGATTACCTGCCTTGTGTAAAATATAAATCAAGACATTTTTGGAAAACGATTTCTGTGGGAAAGAGAGGTTCAGTTTTCACTTTCGATAGAATTGCTCTCTCTCTTTTCCTCTAAACTTTTTTTCTTCACTTTGTTCTCACTGTGCACCTCTTTTGTGGGAAGTCCTTAAGAAATAAATGAACAATGACTAAATACTTACAGAGTAGCATTTCCGAACTCGTTCCGGGACACGTTCCGAGCGAGACAGTCAGACAGCTTGGTGCTCGAGGCGCTGATGTCTTCCAGCAGGTGCAGCTTCACCTGTCCCAGGAACTCGTTGATGGACTTGTTCATCTCGTACTTCGTGTAGTTGCGGGTTGATATCAACTGAGATAGAAAAGAAGAATTAGGCTTATGGTATACCAGATTCTGCCCGCAATTTCGTCCGCGTGGAATTACTAAACCCCCGATTTTGAAACATTCTTCATTGCTGCTATGCTCCTATTAGTCTTAGCGTGAAGATATATAGCCTATAGCCTGCCTCAATAAATGGACTATCTAACACTGAAATATTTTTTCAAATCGGACCAGTAGTTCCTGAGATTAGCGCGTTCAAGCAAACAAATTCTTCAGCTTTATATATTACTATACTATATTAGCTGACCCGACAAACGTCGTTTTGCCACTTAACATAAACAAAAAATTAGTTAGGGGGATGAAAAATAGATGTTTTCCGACCCTAGCCGATATGCACGCTAAGATTCACGAAAATCGGTCGAGCCGTTTCGGAGGAATTCAACCACAAACACCGTGACACGAGAATTTTATGTATAAGAAGTATATATTATACCTAAAAGAGAGACGAATATAGCAAATTATTTAGTGGGAATGGGTTTTGTCTATTTAAGAAAGGCATGCGTTTCTGTAATTATATCGAACGTCCAGATAACACAGCAGGCTGTCGTACTGAACAAGACACTCACCTCTCTGATAGCCATGTCCCAGTGGAACTCGTTCTTCAGCGAGTGGTACACATCGTCCAGTATCATGGTTTGCAGGTGACACAGCAGGCTGTCGTACTGAACAAGACACTCACCTCTCTGATAGCGATGTCCCAGTGGAACTCGTTCTTCAGCGAGTGGTACACATCGTCCAGGCTCATGGCCTGCAGGTGACACAGCAGGCTGTCGTACTGAACAAGACACTCACCTCTCTGATAGCCATGTCCCAGTGGAACTCGTTCTTCAGCGAGTGGTACACATCGTCCAGGCTCATGGCCTGCAGGTGACACAGCAGACTGTCGTACTGAATAAGACACTCACCTCTCTGATAGCCATGTCCTAGTGGAACTCGTTCTTCAGCGAGTGGTACACATCGTCCAGGCTCATGGCCTGCAGGTGACACAGCAGACTGTCGTACTGAACAAGACACCTCTCTGATAGCCATGTCCCAGTGGAACTCGTTCTTCAGCGAGTGGTACACATCGTCCAGGCTCATGGCCTGCAGGTGACACAGCAGGCTGTCGTACTGAACAAGACACCTCTCTGATAGCCATGTCCCAGTGGAACTCGTTCTTCAGCGAGTGGTACACATCGTCCAGGCTCATGGCCTGCAGGTGACACAGCAGGCTGTCGTACTGAACAAGACACTCACCTCTCTGATAGCCATGTCCCAGTGGAACTCGTTCTTCAGCGAGTGGTACACATCGTCCAGGCTCATGGCCTGCAGGTGACACAGTAGATTGTCGTATTCTTGCTTCTTGAACAGCTGCAAGTTCAGCTGCTTGAACCACGTCGTGAATTGGGAGCAGAGTGTGCATTGGCTGAAAGGGACAATATTTAATTAATATTACGTCTGTGTTCACTGATATTGGACACGTACTTTCAAAGATTTCACATTTTGAAAATGAAAACAATATATCTAGTTTTAATTTCGACTTTTGACTGTTGACTCGCTGACCGTTGAGTTGCGACTGAGTCGCAACTCAACGGTCAGCGAGTCAACACGTCCCCTGAGGATGCCTCGTGGAGAGGCGAAACACGTGTCGGTAATGGTGTTGGGTTTTGCATTGCCTTCCTGCATGTGCTTAAAATCCTTGCATTTGCCTAGTAATCTTGCATGTGCATAATATAGCGGGCGGGAGGGAGGTGCATACCTGCAACCCACTAATATTCGCGGAAATTAAAACTAGATATATTGTTTTCATTTTCAAATTTAAAATGGATTTCCGCAAAGTAACGCCTGACTCAATCAATTTCACATTTTGCCAGTCATGATCAAGTACCATGTATAAGGCAGAGTGATTTTGCCACTGGGTACTAACGAAAATTACAACTGGTAATGTGGCTTGTGGCTATTATAGGCCCTGAGTTTTCAAGTGAAGCAAGTCTTCCAATTTGGGGCTGGTATATTTCAATAGCAGGAAGTATCAGACTCTTACTGACTAAACCCTTCCCGTGTTCCAAGGCCGCGGTGACTCTTTCGAACAAATTTCGCAACCACATGTCGTCACCTTCACAGCAAGTAATCATCAAACATTTACTACCTGTTATTCAAGAACAACGTGCCAGCATCGACTACATTGCTCAGCGTTGCAAAAGAGATCTTCGTCAGGGTTTCCTTGGACAGCAGCTGGAGTGCCACCTTCCTCAGATGCTGTACCTTCTCGTCTGTCACCCAGGACGGGTTCTGAGGAGGTTTGGGGCCATCCTTGATGAGGTCAAGTCTTGACTCGATCTTTGATATGTCTGCGTCGATTGAATTGTAGTCGACATCTTTGGATAGTGTTAAGGAGCTTTCATAGCCCTGCAAAATGATTAATGATTTGAGATTACAGACGTCAGTCTGACTTTAAGAGCCTCTTTATTCTGTAGCAAAAAGATTGGTTTGTCTAGTTCATGTGTTACTTTTAATGTTAAGTCTGAATTGATCTTTCCATAATCTTTTAGATCAACATTTTGTCCTAGAAAACCCCCAAAATATCCTATAAATCCATACCTGAGAAGCAAACAACAGCGGCGGAAGTTCCTTGAACAGCTCAGTCTTATCCTCGTTACAGATCTGTCGCTTGAGGTCGGACCACAGACCGGTCCGGTCCGGTATGTAGTCGGACAGCGTGATGTTGGGCAGACAGAAAGATTCCGTCTGGTTCACGTTGATGTCGTGCAGAAGACGGACTATCTGAGGAGGAAATTAAAATAGATGGTTATATTTGTGGCATATTAGAGTCATGCGAGAGCGTTGCATTAAATGGGAATCACAAGAATAATATTCATAAGAATTGCCATCTATGGATACAACGCTACATATCCAAAATACCATAGACTTTAAATGAATAGGTATACTCTTCAATTTGCAAAATAAAAATGAGGAACTTAAGACTTGATAGGGTGTCTAGCAAAAAGGGAACTCCAAGCTACCCTTACATTCTGCTAGGGTTGCGGAATCTGTTTCGAAAGAGTCACCGCGGCCCTGGAATGCAGCGGGCACTAGAAAGATCACGGGTGGGTTTTAGTCAGTAAGAGTCTGACACTCCCTTCCGCTCCGCCCAGAGCGGGAAAAGTCATTTGATGATTTCCCATCCAGAAAAAAAAGTTACCCTTAGATGATAGCAGAACTAGCTACGGGGTTTTGCCAATTCAGTTAATGATTACGCTGTCAAATGAGACATTCTCCTATTGCAAATTATTCTTGAAGATTTGCGCAGCCAAAACTTGTTGAGGGTATGCTGACAACAATTCCTAAGGAGGCAGAGCAGTGAAAAAAACTGCAATAGATATTGTTTAAACTTACATGTATCTCATCAAAGTTAGTAAGCATATCTTCAGCAACATCGAAGCTGTTCTCCAGATAGCCCAAGAACTTGTAAGCATAGGGTCCGTTGTAGATGTCTCTGAGGACTTTCCACCAGTCCTCACCGGCCAGGAAACTAAGGATGACGTCATAGCTTTGCATGTTGGATTGCAGGTACTTTAGATAGATGGGGATACTCAGATCGTAGGCGTGCTTGGTTGAGCTTCTCAACGCGCTTGTAAGTTGTTTCCTGTGGGGATTTTACAATGGTGATT
The DNA here is from genome assembly GCA_905332915.2 of Hecatera dysodea. Taxonomy (NCBI): domain Eukaryota; kingdom Metazoa; phylum Arthropoda; class Insecta; order Lepidoptera; family Noctuidae; genus Hecatera; species Hecatera dysodea. The sequence goes on along the minus strand of HG995290.1, from coordinate 993,930 downwards.
ATATGTAATGGGTCAGGTTTACTTATCAAAATGCTAAATAAAGTAAGCGTTTCATTCAAATGGCAAACTTATATGTTCAAGATAAAGTTCAGATTCATAAAAACCTGATCAGTTTTAACCTAACCTAACTTCATAAAGTAAAGGGAAAACAAACAGTAGTATATTATTGGTGTACAAATAGTTCTTAAAACTAAAATTAAAGCCCACCCACTACATTTTCCACAGATTACCTACTAAAAAAAAGATACTAAATCTGTACGCAGACATTTGCTGAAAATCGTTATTTAGAAATCAAAGAGAGGTAGGTAAACAAAAATTACACAGCTTTGACTATATATCATAGACTCTAGAATGAAAACAAAGTAACTATGAGTTAACTTACCGATTACTTAAAAATTCAAACACATCTGTGACGTCATCTTCACCACCCTTCAAGGTATCTACTAAAGTAATCAAACTCTTTCTTGCACTCTCATAATCATTTACAGTAACATTTTGCGCAGCGCCATATATCAGACCATACTCCTTCATACAAATCTGACCTCGTGCTTTTTCTTCAGTTACTATTATGTTTCTACTAATATTTGCTTTTAAATCACTACACATTTTGTTTAAAGCATCAACAATAGTGTAATTCTCATTATTAGTCCATATAACATCTGTTAGTATATCAAAGTGTATGTTAACAGCATCAGCAGGTTTTCTTTTAAATAGATACTTGATAACATGCAAATCACTTTCGATTGTTTTCGCTTTTTCGTCATTTCCTTGGTATATGTTCTTAACGTCTAATGTATTCATCTCGGTGGCCAGTTTATTAATAATACTAACTACTCTCGTCAAGTAAGTGTGAGCTACAAATTGTTTCATATTGATTTCGTTGAACAATCGATAAGAAGGACTACTTTCATTGAATTTGAAAGTTAGTACTGCGTCGACGATTTTCTCCAGTTTTCCTTCGATGGTGTTCATTTTAATGTCTTCTTCAGTGAGTAGAGTTTGGTTCTTTTTAGATACTACAGTCAAGTAATCGGCTAATTCTACAGCTTTGGTGTAAGCGATTTCAAATCGACTTGTCAGATCTTCCACGTGTATCGTGAAGAAGTAATATTGCTGCAAACAATAAACAAATCAAATAACTAAAATCATGCGATTGCCTGAACGCAATGGATTTAACAACAAGGGTAGGTGTTGAACTAAAAAGGACGAGCAGTAATCAACGATTTACCTTGCCAAGGAAATATCGATACTACCTACGTATCATCAAATTACTCGTATTATAGAAATAATTTCAAATTTTGTCAAGATTTTCATTTTTGTTCCAATTATAATTATCGTGTTCATTTTTATGACCAATTATGACAATGCAAATAAAAGAGTTTAATTTCATTGAACGTCTTGTATTGTTATTTTAATGGTGTGCCTGATATAATTAGTAGAGTCTTTTGTCTGCCCGAGACCAAGCAATAAACATCTACATACATAGCATAATCAGCCTTTTAATGTTCCCACTACTGGGACACAGGCCTCCTCTCTAGGAGAGGGAATGGGCCGTTATCCACCACGCGGGCCCAGTGCGGGTTGGTGAATGTCACATGTCTTCGAATTTAGGTTCTAGGACATGCCGATTTCCTCACGATGTTTACCTTCACCGTTTTGAGAGCAGTAGTGATGAAATTAATTACACAAAGTAATGGGCTTGGCTGGGTTTGAACCCGCGACTTATAGTTTGTAAGTCGGGGTCGTTACCACTCGGCCACCACCGCTCACTATCTACATACAATAAAAATAAAAGGTATATTACTTACAGGTTTCGAAAACACATCAAGCAGGGTGTTCTCTCCTCTGGGCAGTGACAGCCAGTGCAGCAGAGACGGACACACGAAGGGCTGCACTTTCTTCATGAAGGTGTCATCGATGTCGCTGCCAGGCGGGATCACCATGGAGGTCAGAACAGCATCACAGTCCCAGAACTGGGATTGTGATGCGCGACGGACCTGGCGATAGTGGGTGATGAGTATGTGAATTGCATATAAGTATTAGTCCTAGCTTTCTTACACGACATATGTTGATTTTGTTAAAAGGGAATATTCAGTGATAAATATCATCTTAAATCAAATTATATTTCATGTAATCAATCTGATTTATGATATAAACTAGCTGCTGCCCGCGACTTCGTCCCCGTGGAATCCCCGATTTTAAAACATTCTTTATCGCTGCTCCGCTCCTATTGGCCTAAGCGTGATGATATATAGCCTAAAGCCTTCCTCGATAAATGGTCTATTCAACCCAAAAATAATTTTTCAATTCGAACCAGTAGTTCCTGAGATTAGCGCGTTCAAACAAACAAACAAACAAACTCTTCAGCTTTATAATATTAGTATAGATATTGCCAGACTTTAGCAATGCATACGGTACTACAAGTAGGGTTCATTTAGAATACCTTTTACTAATAAGTAATGCCTTTCTAAAGAAACCCATCATCATAGTCCAGGAGAAGCTCATACCAGATCTCCCTGCTGGCGTCCTGAGTATACACGGACACCAAGTGTCTAATCGTATACCCAGTCGGGCGTCCAGCTATCGCTCAGCACAAATATATAAATATTGCCAGCTAAAATGAAAGTAGAATCTAGCTCGACATCGCCGGAGGTAAATACATAGAAGTAGCATTTTATCAAGCAGTCATCACCTCTACTAGTTCTCAAAATAATACATTGTCACATATCTCTGTGGAAGTCTTATTATTTACAAAATACAACCAAGCTATAATATAGAAAATATATATATATGTACAAGCGGTATAAAAAGGAGAAAAGACTCATTCCCTATGAGTCTTTTCTCCTTCGAAAAATTCGTCCACATCGCTGTCAACGGGAAAAGTGCCCAGAACACTGGCCGCATTGCCACGTTGAATGGCAATACTGATTCGTTGACCAAAGAAAAGGCCAGCCCTCTGGTCACGTATCTCTTGATTACAAACAATAGAAAAGAGAAAATGTGTGCTTAAGACATTTTAGCTTAAGCCCATAAGCGTTAGGGTTTTTGTGCTTCTTGTCACACTCATTATATTTGAGTTTTTTTTTTAGATTTTTAATATAATAGAAAAGAGCTTAGCGATCGAATACGTAATACCACGATTCGCTCAAAAACAGTGATCGCCAATGTGGGCAACAAATCGACCAGGCTGAAGTGGGATTGGGCGGGTCATATAATATATGTAGGATGCATCAGGATAGATGAACCAGAGTCGTCACAAAGTGCGAGCCAGAGGACGGACGACCCTGTCAGTTTGGAGGCGTTCATGACGGATTGGTCGGAGAGCACACCACACCGGGAACAGTGGAAGGCTATGGGGGAGACCTTTAGCCAGCAGTGGGACAAAACAGGTTGAAAAAAAAAGAGCTTCCTTTCTTTCGAGTATCGACTCGAAAATTGTACATATCTATAGACTGTTATTTATAGCTATTGTCTACATTACTTGGCTCATAAACCCGTAGTCCCAGTACGAGTTAAGCAGCACGCCCATGAACTCAGGCATCTTGTCGTACAGGGTGTACAGTCCCGTGCTGCGAGTGAAGCCGAATGCTTGCAGTAGGTTTGCGTTGGGTTCTGAAAAGAAACAAAAACGAATTATGAGGAGATGTAATAGATGATGATTAAGATGATAAAGCACAGAAAGAAGTAAATACTGGGATGATGACAGATAGAAATGTTCTTGCAAAAAGTGATACAAAAGAAATCGGGACTAAACTGAGATGATTCCTGAGTTTAAAACGGGATGGATAAGATATGATAATGTGTTCCATGACTACATGCTTTTGTAAAAGAATAAGCCAATGCAATCGTGAAACTGGAAAGTTCAAGTATGATGTCAATACCGGGTGAAAAAACTAATTGGTATGATGGTAAATATGACAAGTTGGTACTGATAATGAGTAAACTTTTAATAAGTCAACCCAAAAAATCACATTAACAAATAATTTGATCAAGGATCAATACGTTACTTCTAGGCAAGCATGTTTTATCTTCGACCACATCATCGCTTACGATCAGGTGAGATAGTGGCCACAAGCGTGCTTATCAATAGTACCAAAAAACGTTGATTTGATTTTATCCAACTTGAAGCAACAAACACACACAGAAAATAATAACAAAATGCAATAAAACATTACCATTAACTTCTGTAAAGTATGTCAACAGATCAGTAGCCATATTCTCCAAGATGGTCGAGAGAGATCCAAAGAAGGTCCTCCAGGCCTTCCTCCCGAGGAGGCTGCAGTCAGCTTCCATGGTTTTGATGCACTTGGAATACTTCTCCCAGAGGTTGCTCATTGGCACGTCGCTGGGGATCGAGGAGTCGTTCATGGCATTGAAGACTGTGTCTACCTTGCTGAAGAGTTTCCTGCGAAAGAATTGGGGGCTGAGAGTTGAATGGAAATGAAGCTAGAGAAATTTAAATTTTTGTTAATATCCACTGGTGAGAGTTAATGGGAAAATCTACAAGTCCGTGATAAGACCTGTCGTACTGTATGGATCAGAATGTTGGGCTGTGAAAAAGGTTGATGAAAATAGATTACATGTTGTGGAGATGAGAATGTTGAGATGGATGTGTGGAGTAACGAGGGTGGATTAAGTGAGAAATGAGTACATTAGAGGTATTTTAAAAGTAGCGCCAGTGACGGAAAAGTTGAAATGGAACCGCTTATCTTGGTATAGTCATGTGAAAAGGAGGGATGAAACACATGTAACTAAAAGGGTTATGAATATAAATGTAGATAGATGCAAGTAACATGGGATAAGGACAGGAAGATGAAGATGACCCAGTGGTGAGTGCTTCAAATTATTCATTAAGAATTTTGGCCTAACAAGTAAAAATCGTAAAATAGTAGGATAATTTTAACTTTTCGTTAAGTGAAATGAAATCATAATCATGCTTTTAACAAATTAAGAGTTTATATATCTATACTAATATTATAAAGAGGAAAGATTTGTATTTCTGTATTAACGAATAAACTCAAAAAATACTGATCGATTTCAAAAATACTTTCAGCTTTAGAAAGCTACATTCACCCTGAGTGACACAGGCTATATTTATCCCCGTATTCCCAGTGTTGCTAGTGCATATATAAAATAGTGAAATAGAGGGCAACTTATGCAAATTGGGAAAGCTTAACATACACACATCTGCTGAAGACCTAAATCTAGAATTGACAGGCACCCGCATTTTATTATCTACTTTTTTCAAATCTACATAAGTTAGCGTCTAGTCAAATTTTAAGACATAGAAACTGTCAAAGGATCATTGGCTTGTCGTCCGATAGCAAGCAGGCCCGGTCGACGGCGCGTCGTGTTTCACGCGCGCCTAAGGCACGAAGACGGGGCCCATAGGGTCTAGTGTCTGATAGGGTGCAGGAATTTGTTGGAAAGGGTCACCGCGGCCCTGGAACGCAAAGGGCACTAGGAGGAACACGGGTGGGTATTAGTCAGTAAGAGTCTGACACTCTCTTCCGCTCCGCCCAGCGGGAGAAGTCATTTGATGATTTCCCATCCAGAAAAAAGGGTCATTATAATAGGAATTTTATTAACATGAATTTAGTTATTATTGATGTTATTGATCGAAATAAAAAAAGGTTTGAAATGTTTGATACATACTTCAGCACTACATCCCGTTCCGTAGTATTAAGCGCATTCACAGCATAGTTCCAAGCCTCCTTCAACCCGAGCCGTCCATCAGCAGTGTCGTTGAACACGCTCTGCACCGTGTTCTTGATGATGAAGATATCTTCCACCAGGGAGTCGAACATGGACGAGAACTTGAGGAAGAGATGCGGCTGGTAGTCGGTGGTGTTCCAAGTTGTGGGAATCTGGACAGTCAGAGTGATTTTAGTCATTACTAGCTGCTGCCCGCGACTTCGTCCCCGTGGAATTCCCGATTTTAAAACATTCTTTATCGCTGCTCCGCTCCTATTGGCTTAAGCGTGATGATATATAAGCCTAAAGCCTTCCTCGATAAATGGTCTATTCAACCCAAAAAGAATTTTTCAATTCGAACCAGTAGTTCCTGAGATTAGCGCGTTCAAACAAACAAACAAACTCTTCAGCTTTATAATATTGGTATAGATATATAGTATAGAAGTCATTATAAGATAACTGACTGGCTTTTGCAGCATGAGAGAGACGAATGTATTTCGCGTAAGTGTCCTGTTATTGTATTTCGACTGTCAAGCAGCACATAACTGTATTTCACGCAATCTAAGAGTCTTTTGCACAAAAATCCATTCGCACCAGACTGTCATTTCGCGGAAGTGGATTAGCGCAAATTCTTTCGCGGAAATGCCTTTCGCGCAAGTGTTCTGTTACCATTTTGCAAGTTTCTAGAGACGTGAAATTTTTAATTTTATTTGGCTTGACGCTTACTTTGTCATTTAAATTTATCTTTGTCTTTAGAATGACATAGTAGGGACTTGCATCACCTCTGGGATAGGGATGTTTCTTGAGGAATAAAAACATGATTATAATTAGTACACACGTATTTTTTGCTTTATCAAAATCTATTGACAAAGATAGTGGGGGCTTGTGACGTTACGGCGTGGTAAAAATCGTAGCACGAACGACATCACACGAGTTTTCAACGCACTGTATAGTCTTCGTTTTTTGTTTACGTGAAAAAAGAAAAAATACGTGTCTAAAATTTTTTGGAAATCTATCTGACGAACTAGCGAACTAATAAAATTTTATAGTCAACTACCCTATTGTAGATGTTCTTACGTGGCATTGACCACTAAAAATTGCATTAAATCAGGTAAACTACTAATTATCCTTACTATCTATACCTACTAGATACGAAAGCAATTTTTTCAGTCTGTACGTAAAAAATAAAACATCCAAAAAGTGACTTACATTAACAGAATTATTCTTAGCTGCCAGGTACTCGACCCACTCTCCAATGAACTCTTTATTCAGACACAGAATGGTTTCTGCCCCTCTCACGGCGTCTTTCGAGGCAGGACTGAGTTGGAGAAGTTCTGACATGCTGGTGGCGGAGCATGGCCACGGGGTGGAGTTCAGGAGAAAGATGATTGGTTCCACCTGTAAGTATTATGAATGGTGGATGGTAATGAGTTGATAGTGACAAAAAACATAACCATCCTTCTGGTGCGTTTAGAAATTGGTTGCTATTTTCGTTTTTTTTTTTTTACTTCGAATGCAGATCAGAGTTTAGACGAAGAGACTTTTGGCTATAATAGGGATGTTGCCTGAGTAAAAAATATATGATTATGTTTAGTCCGTCAGTTAGATTATAGAAAAATATTTGACACGTATTTTTTCCTTCATCAAATCTATGAAAACTGACGAAGATAAAAAGCATCAAAGATCAGGAGTGGGAGCGTGTGACGTCACGGCCCGGTAAAAATTGTAGCGAGTAGTGACATCACACGAGTTTTCAACGCACTGTTTCGTCTTCATGTTTTGTTTATGTGAAAAAAGAAAAAAATACGTGTCCAATATTTTTTGGAAATCTTTCTGACGGACTAATCAGATTTTTTAGTTAACTACGCTATTCTTCAATTTGTTAGGGATTTAGATTATTGAACGACATGCATTATTTGGCCGTCGATCTCGTTGCTAGAAATCATCGTTCTTGTTGGCAGTGGTCGTTAGTGGGTCAGTTTCTCTGGACCCTCACCACAGCCCTCGCACATAGGTATAATTAAAGAAGTTCATAGTACTTTTCCTTATCTATGATAACCATATATTTTTGGACGAAGAGGTTAATGTTCAAGATCACTAGGCGAAACGATGAATTGTTTTATTTATAAAGTTATTTTTACATTGCCATCTTATTCATCCTCCTAAGACATGGAATAGGAAGTTCTTTGCTTATGCAAGGAAAAACAATCCGTACTTAGCATCCAAGATGATCAACGTATTACAGACAAAAGTGATTATTCCGTGTGAGTGAGTTTCGAAAAAATTTATGTTTTGGAAATAATTAATCACTACCTCTCTCTTTAATCGATTTTACTTGGATTCTATGCTTTATGTTTCATAATTTTATCTTATTTTATTTTATTTTATTATTGTATATATTTATATATTATGTATTCTTAGCACAATAGGGCAAAATTGATTAAAAAAAACAAAGACAAAAATAAGAAAATGACGGTTTATTTTTAAACACGAATTTTAACAACTAAAACTGACTTATTAATTAACACGAAACACAATAACGAAATGAATACAAGTTAAGGTAGAACTGGCTATCCAATCGGGCAGAGGTTTCCCAACCTAAGTTGACTCCACGAAAAAAGGGTTCCAAAATGAGCGCGCAGCGGCTTATATAGGCGCGCCACCACCACCTGTCATCCCCTCCTTTTGACGGGTGTGACATCATTTTCCCGCTAACACGGCCTCTCCTGACTGGAGGACGTCCTCGTGCTCCTGTGTCCCAGGCAGTGCTGCACTGGAAGTACTTGGTACGGGTTCTGGTGTCATCACGCCAGAGGGCACATCGCTGACAGCTCGCTCAGGTGTGGACTCCGTGTCGTCATCATTACAGTCTGCACCTGAGAATAGATTAGAAACAAATAGTCAAAAATGACACGCAATTTCAAGAAATTGATTTTATTGTAACAGTGCAATTGAGCCTTTACAGACACGTCAACTGCACTATCACAATAAGCTCAGGCAAACTGAACTATCGTGAACCACGTTCTTCATGACAACAGTAAGAAACATAGGCACGACGTTCGCTTATTTCTCACAACTCTGTATGGCATAGGCACTACGTTCGCATACCACACTCACGCAAAACAACCATGAGAAACATAGGCACTACGTTCGCATATTTCTCACAACTCCGTATGGCATAGGCACTACGTTCGCATACCACACTCACGCAAAACAACCATGAGAAACATAGGCACTACGTTCGCATATTTCTCACAACTCTGTATGGCATAGGCACGACGTTCGCATACCACATGGTTTCTACACTCGCATGACATAGGCACGACGTTCGCTTATCAGCAAGTGTATGACAAATTACCTTCGAAGAAGGTTGCATTAGTGTCAGGAGTCCATTCCCCTCGCCACGGCACCATAAACTCAGCCGCAGCCTGGGTCGCTTTCCCATACGAACCCGTTAGTAGTTGCAGCTCGTATCGATCATGGGGAAGCACCTTGATCACACGGTATGGCCCGCGCATGCCCGAGTCGAGCTTGCCAGTGGCTTGTGCCGTCGTGTTGATTGACTGGATAGCCTCCACAATGCGATCGGTCGCGCCAACATCGCGATCGGCTGCAGCGCTTACGGAAGGACCCGGTGAGGATGGAACCACCGACCCCCGAAGGCCTGCCGCCGCCCTTCGACACTCCGCAGCGGCAGCGGCCGGGCGCGCACCAGCACCCCGCCCACGCGGTCGTTGCGGCGGAGGCGCATGGCACCGCTCCTCCAAAGACGTCAGCCGATCCGGTATTTGCTGCATCTGCTCAGTCAAAACATCATTAGGAGATCCACGTCGCTTTCCAGAATGTCCAGAACGCGAGCCATGCTTGCCAGAACTCGCATCATGAGCACCAGAATGTGAATCACGACTCCTAGATCGACCTCCACTGCCATGACTATGGCTAGGCATATTCACAGTTCTAAAATGTACCAAACTAGTAAAGAGTACTTTTAATAGTTCAATAAAGAAAACAATGGGAAGAGATAAGCAATGAACTTAAGAGTAGGTAACCAGGATAATGAGAAACAAAAATGTAAGCAAGCCACAAAGCTGCGCTAGAAATATATTCGTAAACACAATGTCGTCTTCCCTAATAAACAAATCGGAACGTACTCACCAGATTTTACCACTGTACACCTTACCACACGAAGTTACCGTAGGTAGGTACTTGTTGAAACCGTTACTTTTTTCTTCTTCAAATTGAGTAGCCAAACTACCTTACTTCAAGGATCTGAATGAATCAAGGCAAGTGAAAATCGTATCCCACTTCTGATCTTAGCACAATAGGGCAAAATTGATTAAAAAAAACAAAGACAAAAATAAGAAAATGACGGTTTATTTTTAAACACGAATTTTAACAACTAAAACTGACTTATTAATTAACACGAAACACAATAACGAAATGAATACAAGTTAAGGTAGAACTGGCTATCCAATCGGGCAGAGGTTTCCCAACCTAAGTTGACTCCACGAAAAAAGGGTTCCAAAATGAGCGCGCAGCGGCTTATATAGGCGCGCCACCACCACCTGTCATCCCCTCCTTTTGACGGGTGTGACATCATTTTACCGCTAACAGTATTTATATTTATTGTATATATAATTAGTACACCTAAGACTACCTACAGTGCTGTATTTCCTTTTCTCTTCAAAATCCATCCAAAGGTTGTCTTGAAAAGATCGCTTTTAGCGATAAGGCCGCCCATTGTGTCACCCTATGTAATGTTTTCTTCACCTATATTTTCTGTAACTTGTATGGTGTACATAATAAAGAGTATTCTATTCTATTCTATAATTGATGTTCTGAACCGATCGCATAAAAATCGTCTTTTTTGTTTGTTTTGAGTTTATTTCCGCATGAATATAGATACATCATATACAGTAATCTTTTTCAAATCTGACTGGTAGTTCCAGAGATTTACGCTTTCAAACAAACGCACTAACGATTCCGCTTCATTATATATATATATATACTAGTATTCCGCTTGGGGGCGCGAGTTGCGAGCAACTCGCGGTGTCTTTTCAGTATTTTTTTACTAACAACAAAGGGGTTGAAAGAAGGGGGTTGAAAAGGGTTGATTTTTTAGTGGCCATATACTCACCCAGATACCCTCTATACAACCCCGAAAACCATTTTTCTCTTCAATGTCAAGTTTCTGAGATACGCAAAGGGGTTGAAAGTAGGGGGTTAAAAAGGGTTGAATTTTTTATTCGTCATATACTCATCGAAACACCCTCTATACAACCCCGAAAACCATTTTTCTCTACAATGTCAGATTTCTGAGATATACCAAGGGGTTGAAACAAGGGGGTTGAAAAGGGTTGAATTTTTTATTGGCCATATACTCACCCAAATACCCTCTATACAACCCCGAAAACCATTTTTCTCTAAAATGTCAGATTTCTGAGATACGCAAAGGGGTTGAAAGTAGGGGGTTGAAAAGGATTGAATAGGGTTGAATTTTTTAGTGGCCATATACTCATCCAGAGACCTTCTATACAACCCCGAAAAGCATTTTTCTCCACAATGTCAGGTTTCCGAGATATGCCAAGGGGTTGAAACAAGGGGGTTGAAAAGGGTTGAATAGGGTTGAATTTTTTACTGGCTACATACTCATCCAGACACCCTCTATACAACCCCGAAAACCATTTTTCTCTAGAATGTCAGGTTTCTGAGATACGCAAAGGGGTTGAAAGAAGGGGGTTGAAAAGGGTTGAATTTTTTATCGGCCATATACTCATCCAGATACTCTCTATACAACCCCGAAAACCATTTTTCTCTACTATGTCAGGTTTCTGAGATACGCAAAGGGGTTGTAAAAAGGGGTTGAATAGGGGTAATTTTTTTTTTTGTTTTATACTCATCCAGACTCCCTCTATATAATCCCGAAAACCATTTTTCTCTTCACCGTCAGGTTTCTGAGATAAGCAATGGGGTTGAAAGAAGGGGGTTGAAAAGGGGTAGTTTCAGATTTTTCCCATACTCACCCCGACACCTTCTATACAACCCCATAAAAAGTTTTCCCCTCCTAGCACGGCAAGTGGGAGAACAATTATGTCAATCAGTCAGTCAATCAATCAGTCAGTGGTTTTTTAATTGTATATAATATAATATATGTATACTACTAGCACTTCACCCGCAACTTCGTCTGCGCAGATTTGGTACGAACCATGTCCACCCCCAGTTTACCCCCCTTAGGGATAGAGTTTCGTAAAATCCGTTCTTAGTGAATATCTACACGCTATAAGGAACCTACCTGTCAAATTTTAAGTTTGTAGGTGTTATAGTTTCTGAGATTTCGTGATTAACCAGTGAGTAGTATTACGCTTTTACATATATAGAAGAAGATTAGTATAGATTCTGTTTTTGCTTTTAGCACGGCAGCATTAGCCGAGTCAATAGTACTGACCTCCGTATCATCTCGTAGGATGATGTCCACAGTATCCACGGTCAGCTGCGGGATGTTAGGGATGATGCTGCTGACTGCCCTCACGGTGGTGGCGGGGAGCTTACTGGACACCGTGCCGTTTGTCAGCAACGCTGGAAGTTGAAAAAGAATCATTTTATACTATCTTAAGAGCGCATACTCCGAACGGCATTTCATACAAATTACCAAGTCGTTATTTTCCGAAATGACTGAACCGATTTTAATGAAACTTTACACACATAAGCAAGATACAAAGGTCTATAAAGTTAGTTGAAAATATTTTCGATAAATAGTGTTACAGTTAAATTAGACCCATTTTAAATTTTCCATACAAACATAAATATCCAGTTATCTTTTTTGAATAAGACATTTTGAAAATGTTTTAACTATTTTTTTGGACCTATGTATCCTGCTTATATGTGTGAAGTTTCATTAAAATCGGTTCAGTCATTTCGCAAAATAGTGACTTGAAAATTTGTATGAAATGCCATACGGCGTACACGCTCTTTATATTGTACACTGGGTTCTGATCTCTGTTGTGGTATTTCTGTATCATTCAAAGGAACACAACTAGACCCTGAGTTAAATTCGCCTTTGAAAATGAACTTTATCATCACTTTCAAGTTTTCATCTAAAGTAAGGAATTTAGAATTCGTTAGTGTTCGGATAAATGAGAGCGGATATATAATATGGAAGGAGATCCTCATTAAATCTTATATCCTTGTTGTGGTCCACCAGCTCTGTGATCTTCCGGTAAATATTATGAGGGATCGTCAGTACACAGGGAAAGCTATTTATATAAATTGGCATACACTCGAGATTTTTCTTTTATAATTCACTAAAGCCCCAATAAATATTTTCCCAAACTAAATATCGAATTTCAAATCCAGAAATAGTATAAGCAAATTTGCATCAACTAGAGCTAACTAGTTATCTCATTAACTCATAATCAGCCTTTTAACGTTCCCACTGCTGGGACTAGAGGTGGGCAAAGTGTATCATTTTTGCGATTGGAACATTTGTATCTGGAACACTGAAATGTTCCGGAACACTGATATGTTTCATTTGGCTCATTTGGATCATCGACTCAAAAGATTCAATTACCTACAGAATGTTTCGAATACACAAAGTTACGTCGCGGGCGTTTATTACAATAATCATCACTACGCAAAGAAATTCTAAACAGAACTCAATAAAATTGGAACTCAATAAGTTTTCGTAAACAAGCGCGAACGAACATAAACGATAATTATTACAAGTGCCGCATCAACGTAAAATGATAACTTGTTAATACATACATTGCATGCAAAAAACGACCGTATAGTGTTTGATACATAAGCGCCTTAGTGGTCATTTTTACGTCCATGAATACTGACAGCGAAAATCCGTACGAATTGAATGATACACTTCTCATACGACGCGAGTCAATAGTTTAGTTACTCAGTGTCTCAATTTGTCTCTTTCGCTCGTGGCTCAGTCGCCTCGCGAGCGACGTGTCGCGCGAAATGTTCCAGATCCAAATGATGCGTTTGAAACGTTGCTAGTGAACCAATCTTTTGAATCACTTCAGTGATCCGGATCAGTGAGTCGGTTCCGCAAAGAGTTACACACGCCTAGCTGGGACACAGGCCTCCTCTCTAGGAGAGGGAATGGGCCGTAATCCACCACGCGGGCCCAGTGCGGGTTGGTGAATGTCACATGTCTTCGAATTTTTGGTTCTAGGACATGCCTCATTAACTCGTTGGTTATTATTTCGGAGGGCTTTTGTAACGCAGGGCGATTCCCGACCACCGTAGGCGAGGGCCTGCGGATGGCAAGCTATGAGTGGCTCGTTGTCCGGTAGCAACCAGGCCCGGGCCGACAAGCGCCTCAAAGAGCTGTCAGCACAGAAGACGGGGCCCCATAGGGTGCAGGAATTTTTTCGAAAGAGTCACCGCAGCCCTGGAACGCAAAGGGCTCTAGAAGGATCACGGGTGGGTTTTAGTCAGTAAGAGTCTGACGCTCCCTTCAGCTCCGCCCAGAGCGAGAGAAGTTATTTGATGATTTCACATCCAGAAAAAAAAAGGCTCAAGACTAGTGACATTCCGTCAGCGTTAGCGTGGCAATTTTAAAGACGTCAAAAATGTATGATATTGAAAACATTGTTGATATGTCGCGAGATAAATCCCTTAACGTTTTTTTTTCCCATTTCGACAATTGTATTCGCTACAACGTGCTTTTCTATAGCACTTTGTAGAGCGCCTCTGAAGGAATTATCTTTTGTTCCAAGATTAAACCCTTTACATTCACTTTTGAATTGTCAAGTTGAAAGAGGTGAAGCTATCTGCACGTTCCAAAGCGTAGATCTCTATGGAGAAGAACGTGCAAGAAACTCCACGGACACTCTTTTAAATCATGTTCTGTATTACATAACATTGGTTACATCCTTGGTCGCTTCTATATGTGAGGACAATGTAAAGAAAAAAGGAAACTATAAAAACAATTCAAAGTATAAAGATTAAAACAAGTCAGTGGCAGTTAAGAGGTGACCAGTCTCAACCGACGGCGCCCGTTCACGAACATGACGCGTGTATTGGCACCATTTAGCTCAACCATTTTGAAGGGAACCGAATGATCCAATTATGTTTTATTGTAACCTAAAACTAAAGAAACACAGAGAGGAGCGTTACCTGCAACCAGTTTGAGAGTTTCATCGAAGACGCTGACGGGTCCGGCGGTGGTCGTGATGGCATACTTCATCTTCAGCCAGAACTCTCCTCTCACGTCGAACAGGCCGTGGTCCAAGATGTCCAGGAAACGGAACGCTAGTTTCACGCTGAAAGAAAAAAAAGTATATGGAAAATCTATCTATAATAATATTATAAAGAGGAAAGATTTGATTTTTTGTTTATGTTGAATAGGTTTCGGAACAACTGAACCGATTTGAAAAATTTTTTCACTGTTGGGAAGCTACACAATCCATTGGTGACATAGCGCTGCTATTACTTAGTTCTTATCATTCCTATGTTTTCTTTTTTTAGTAGAATAAAGTTTTATTGTTGATAGACTAAAGAACAGATCGTTTTTCTAAAGACATTGTAGAACGAGCGGCCGACTCAGGCGCGTCAACATGGCTACCAACTTATCGTTTTCTACAGTTGCTGACACCGAGGCGTTACCGATTGGAGAACGGAATTCGAGACGAAACGTTTGTAACTTGGTTAGGGGGGTAGGTTGTTTTTCTAAAGACATTGTAGAACGAGCGGCCGACTCAGGCGCGTCAATATGGCTACCAACTTATCGTTTTCTACAGTTGCTGACACCGAGGCGTTACCGATTGGAGTGACCGATGGACTGGACTAACTTCTTACGGTACTTACATCACTCAAGCGCAAAGCATTAAGTTTGAGTCTAATCTTGTCTATAATTCTCAGCTGCATTTTGGTAACGGCAAGACCTTCGCGTGTCTCTTATTTTTTTATTGTCAGGTGGATATGCTCTTGACTCTAGTCTAGGTCGCAGGTGACAGAGACAAAGTCGACGATGGAATGAGCTTACCCAGAAGAAGCCTGTTCACTCTAACTTTGAAGAGATCAGGGTTGAATGCGTTCGGAAACACAGACGCAGGTAGAGAGTTCCACTCGTTTGCTGAGCGCATTATAAAAGACGTTTGGAAACGCTTGGTGCGAATTGATGGGATAGCAACAAGGTAGGGATGGTAACTTACAGTGCGTCTAGATGTCCTATGGTAGAAGGGGGCCGGTGAGATGAGGACGTGGAGTTCATGGGCACAGTCACCGAAGTACAATAAGTAAAAGACTGACAAGCAGGCGACCTTGCGTCGACGACCAGGCTGTGAAGCTTGGCACTCACCAGTTTTTCATCGCCAATGAGCCTCTTAGCTCTGCGTTCCACCGAGTCAAGTGCGGTAAGTTATTTAGGCATCAGTTGCATATTAAAAGCGCTATCGATACATACCTCAACCTTAGACTCCTCTCCATATTCTTGAGTCCGAACCAGAACTCCTTGGCTTCACTAAACAAGGAGTCTATCTTGGTTTTGGTGCTCTCATCCATGTTGTAGACTTTGAACTGGAACAGGTACGTGTAGTCCCTGTCCAGCTTCACGTACAAGAACTTCAGGTTCGTGATGAGGCTGTTCCAGTTTAGTGTTACCACTGGGTGGGACGAGTTCTTGATGGTGTTTATCTGGGAGAGGAGTGTATTTTTGTTAATAGTTTTGGGGCTTGTATGTTTGAATCAAATCAAATAAAAAATCAAAAGTAATTTATTCAAACTAGGCTGTGAGACAGCACTTTTTGAACGTCAAATTCATCTGTCACCACTTCCTAGTGGTGACGGGTGGTTTTGAGTAACTTTGTTGGTTTGCGAGGGGTTGTGGCCGAGTGGTAACGGCCCCGACTTACGAATCGTAGGTCGCGGGTTCAAACCCAGCCAGGCGTATTACGTTATGTAATTCATATCTTCACCACTGCCCTCAAAACGGCGAAGGAAAACATCGGGAGAAAACCGGCATGTCCTAGAACCAAAAATTCGAAGACATGTGACATTCACCAACCCGCCCTGGGCCCGCGTGGTGGATTACGGCCTATTCCCTCTCCTAGAGAGGAGGCCTATGTCCCAGCAGTGGGAACGTTAAAAGGCTGATTATGAGGGGTTGTGGAAATTTTTCGAAGAGTCACCGCGGCTCTGGAACGCAAAGGGCATTGGAAGGAATACGGATGGGTTTTAGTCAGTAAGAGTCTGTCACTTCCTTCTGCTCAACCCAGAGCGGGAGAAGTGATTCGATAATTTCCCATCAATATAAAAAAAGCTTGAAGAATTGTTGGCCCAACTTTTGAGCAGATTTTAATAAAAGTTATCACGGAGGTTAAACAAAACCCGTTGAGCAATATAGGAAAACTTTAAGTATTACAAACAGAACCTCTTGGATGCGAGTAAAACCTGGAGTAAGAGCTAAAGCTATAGCAAGTAACCAATAATAGGTAACGAATGATGTACACAAAAGTTTATCACTGAAGTGGGATTAGAAGCTCGTGGCTATACAATAACAGTCGCAAGTGTCAATCTCCAAGGTTAAGCAGCGCTTGTCGAGGTTGGTCTGTAGATCGGTGATTATCTTAACATACCGAGATTCCTCCGTGCTTCGGAAAGCACGTTAGGCCATTGGTCTCGACTGTCATTTGCAGTTCTTTGGCCGTGGTATCGGATTGTCAGAAGCTAGAAAATCTGACTCCTGTCTTGCCAAAAAGTACCGTGTTACCCAGTCAATGGATTGTGGAGGTCTGGTAGGCAGCCGTTCCACGTAAAATACTGGTATTCAGCTGAATCCGGTTTGACTGGGAGCCGACCCCAATATAGTTGGGATCAGGCTACGCAGATGATGATATCACTTGAAGTAACTTCTTCAAATAAACATAACATAAACACTAGGATCAATCGAGGTCCAAAGCAATCGCCTTTGTTCTCGATTATAAATCAAAGGCGATTTGCTTTTGACCTCAATCGGAGTGTATTAAATAAAGCTAATCTTACCGCTTTCGAAACAGCAGAGTTTGCAGCCAAACCATTCTCGATAGCAATAGTGGCGTCACATAGCGCTTCCACCAGCTTCTTCTGTGTGTCTTTGTTTTGTGGTAGCTCCAAGTATTCACTTGCTGTACCTACACCGTTGCATAGAACATCCTTGCCGTACGTAGACAAGACTTTGTATGTCTGCAAATGGAAAGGTAACAAAACATTTTTGCTGTGAAACTTTGAAAGATGGACAGGTTCCTATTTTCAATGGAATTTACGAAGAATTTTTAATCCAAGTGCAAACTGGAAACGGGTGTCGTTTTCTATTGAAACGGAACGTCGATCTGTCGGTCATAGAGATATGTATTTATTTATATAAAAATATCTTTCCCCCGTTTAGTTCCCGTTCCCGTGGGAATATGGGGATAAAACATAGCCAATGCTATTCTCTATGTAGCTTTTTATTGGTGAGTAAATAAATGGTTGAAATCGATCCAGTAACCTGCTGGACCGATCCTGAGCTTATTCGGTACAAAAAACTTTCCTTTATATTATTACTAGCAGGGCCTCGCTGTTTAACCCGCGTATTTCCCATTCCTGTAGGAATATGCGGATAAAATGTAGCCTATGTTATTTGCTGATAATGTGTGCTGTTAATTGGTGAAAAAATAGATGCAATCGTTCCAGCAGTTTCGATGCTTATTCGGTACAAACAATCAACAAAATCTTGACAAAAAATATAAAGATAATATTAGTATAGATATCAGTCTAAATAATATCTCTGATAAGCTAAGACGAAGATAAAATAACGCACTGCCTTGGAAGAATCAAATCAGCATCACGAATCCAATCTCTCAAACCCAGTAACCAATTTCTTAGTATTAATTACTACGCCATCTATAGAGCTAATTCATTACATTGTTATTCAACAAAATGAAAGGCTTATTACAACTTGTAGTATCTTGTAACTATATCCAGTACTAGCTGCTGCCCGCGACTTCGTCCCCGTGGAATCCCCGATTTTAAAACATTCTTTATCACTGCTCCGCTCCTATTGGCTTAAGCGTGATGATATATAGCCTAAAGCCTTCCTCGATAAATGGTCTATTCAACCCAAAAAGAATTTTTCAATTCGAACCAGTATTTCCTGAGATTAGCGCGTTCAAACAAACTAACAAACAAACTCTTCAGCTTTATAACATTAGTATAGATTACGGTTTTTTTTTTCGAAAGAGTCACCGCGGCCCTGGAACGCAAAGGGCATTAGGAGGAACACGGCTGGGTTTCAGCCAGTAACTTCGCCCAGAGCGGAAGAATAGGGTAGTTGACTAAAAAAATCTGATTCTGAAAATCTGAGTCCGTCAGATAGATTTCCAAAAAATATCGGACACGTATTTTTTCTTTTTTCACATAAACAAAAAACGAAGACGATACAGTGCGTTGAAAAATCCTGTGACAATTTTTACTACGGCATGACGTCACAAACCCTCACTCCTGATCTTTGGTACTTTATATCTTCGTCAAATTTTAAAGATTTGCAAAGCAAAAACTACGTATCCAATATTTTTTGATAATCTAACCGACGGACTTAATAGAATCATATTTGTTTTTACTTAGGAAGGAGTAGTGGCCGAGTGCTCTCAAAACGGTGAAGGAAAACATCGTGAGGAAATATGTCCTAGAACCAAAAATTCGAAGACATGTGTCATTCACCAACCCGCACTGGGCCCGCGTGGTGGATTACGGCCCATTCCCTCTCCTAGAGAGGAGGCCTGTGTCCCAGCAGTGGGAGCATTAAAAGGCTGATTGTGCTTATGCAGAAAACATCCCTATTCATTTGATGATTTCCCATCCTTAAAATAAAGTATAACTAAATATATATAATCTTCATCAACATACCTTTTCTTCATTCAGCGCTGTCAATAACAAAGTCTCAATTACATCAGCGTATACATTTTTGAAAGCCTCCGCTTTTAACTGCGAAGTCAGCTCCAACTGTTCGTTGATGCCCGACACCAGGATGATGACGTCATTCAAGTACGGGGAGATCTTGAAATCGAGGATCGGGTTCTGCTGGACGATTTCTTTAGCTATGGCTCCATGGATTACAATTCTGAAAGGAAATTTACAGCTATGAGATACAAAAAATAATAAAAATAGAACTAAATATATAAAAAAACCTGGCCTAGTGCGAGTCGGACTAGCGCATAAAGGGTTCCGTACTATTGCCTATAAAAACACCAAAAAAAAAATAACACGTCTGTTTTATGGGAGCCCTTAAAGAAATTTTTTTAAAAATTTTAATGAATTAATTTTTAAAGTGAGTAAACATAACGCAAAGATATCAACAAAACTATATGCTATTTCTCATATAATATAACTAAATATTATGTGAATATTTCAAGCGCCTATCTGTTGCTGTTATCAGTATCGAGCAAAAACGAGCAAAAAAAAACACGTTTCTTGTATGGAAGCCTCCTTATATATTTATTGTATTCTGTGTTTTAACATTTATTATTATAATGGTAACAGAAACACATCTGTGAAAATTTTAAACTATCCAATTATCACGGTTCATGAGATACAGCCTGGTGACCGACGAACAGACATACAGATGGACGGACAGCAGAGTCTTAGTATTAGGGTCCCGTTTTACCCTTTGGGTACGGAATCCTAAAAATTGAGTAAATTAATTCAAACAAGCAATATGTTCTTGATAATATATTACTTTGTTATGGACTACTTATATAGAGTTGCTAAAGCCACTTTGAAAATTATATTTGGGGCAAAAATCCGAAATTTCGCAGTTGAGAGAAGAGACCCTCTAAAAAGTCCTTCTTTTTAAAAGCAATTCAAAGGCAAGTCTCGATGTCACTTCTCGATGATCCTACTTACAGCATTTGTTTCCCCAGATGTCCCTTCTCCCTCGCCACCTGCATCAGTTCTGAATCTTCGTTGACCTGGAACAGACTGCCCCAGTTCACCTCAGGTCTCTTCTCCGTGTCTATCCTGACGAGGGCCTCGCTGAAGTTCTTGAGGACTTTGAAGTCCTGATCGATGGTGTACAGTTGGGAACTCGTGTCTTTGCCCAGAGTTTCATGGATGAGGAGTGACGCCATGTTGTTTATCTAGATAAAAACATTATGTACGAAACATTATGACAGTTTTGTGACTTGGAATAATTATTTTGGATGCCGTATAAGTAAACCAAATGCGTCCAAAATAATTATTCTCGACATAAGGGGATATAAATAAATCTACTTGAAAAAAAGGCAAAATCAAATGTCAGTGCTAAGTATCAAGATCATACATATAAAGGAGACACGATTTTTGCACAACTCACATTGTTCTTAACTTCAAAAACGCCGAAGGACTCGATTAAATCAGTAACATAGTTCTTCCAAGCATCGGTGCATAGCTGTTTCTTGAGCGACTCAGCATCCGCCTTCGATATGACGAAGAATGTTTGTAGTTTATAGACATCACAGAACATTTGCCCGGGGAAATTTATTTTTGATGTCAGGATCTGAAAGACGGTGAAATTATCATCATTATTTAAAAAAAAATAATGAAATTGTTTATTCTCTGTCAACAATTATTCGTAGTGCTAGTTAGGAAAATACGTAAAAGCTATGCTATTAGGTTGATAAATATAACCAGTGGCGGCCTTTACAGTCGCGAGGGCACGGGCGGTAGATATTTGCGAGGCCCCGGGCGAAAGACGTTTGTGAGGCCCTTGTTCTTTTTTAAATTAATAAATAGGTATCTTAGATTTTTTGGAATACCCTTAATATTAAAATTTGAGGTATTCCTCGAAACGCTACCATTTTGACGCGCACCTCTTTTATTCCTCGGAGCGCGATGAATAAAAAAGGAACGCCTCATTAGGTGCGCCTCAAAATAGTAGCGCTTCGAGGAATACCTCTAAAATTTTAAATGAAATCAATTAGAGCTTTCAATTGAAAAAAATTGAATTGTCTAATGAAAAAATTGCAAAGCAGAAAGCCCATCTTGTGTCACTTCTCACTCACTTCAAATCTAATTTACTATGGAATAATGATTTATTTCAAACACCTAAAATATGTTATAAACTGTAAGTTACTTTGAACTCGGTTTGCGAGAGGCCCCTGACAAAACGATGCCCCGGGCGGTTACCCTGCTCACCACCCCCTAAGGCCGCCACTGAATATAACCATTTATGTACGTTGCTACATCAACCCGCATTTATGTACGTTGCTACATCAACCCGCATTTATGTACGTTGCTACATCAACCCGCATTTCTAACGAACTGTGAACCAGTTCGTTAGAAATGCGGGTACAGACGCGTGTACAACCTATCCGCTATCATGTTTGGATGCTGTTGTTACGCCCCCGTCATATAAATGACCGAGGCTGTTTTCTTACGCATAATTGCATAGAAATCATCAACATGAGCGTCCACAAACGTGCTTGAAGCACAGCACTACAAAAACGAGGGAGGCCCAACAGAGTGCCCTGAAAATGTTATTGTATTGAACTCTGAGAGCATTGTAATGCACTTAACCCATATACCGCTCGTGTAGACTTTGACAGTAAAGTAGGTCAAAAACATCCCAAGGTAATATATGTATTCCCGGGATAAAAAGTATATTTTACTTTGACCAGAGGCTAAGCATTGCCATTCAACGTGGCAATGCCATCAATCTCTTGGGCACATTACCAGCTGACAGCGGTGAGGACAAACTTTTTGATGCTATATTTTAGTTTGTTTGCTAGTTTTATTTAGATGAATAAATTAACAAAAAAATATTTACTACAACTAAGCATATCCCCGATAAAACTCTTTTATTTTTACGTTCCATGACATAAAGTATATAATGTTTGGTTACGATATTGAAATAGGTTGAAAGCTAACAAAAATACCTTCCAAAAGATATACCAAATTTCATAGCTTATCGCAAACAAATTGTAAAATAATTGTTTTTGAACAACATGCAATAAAGTGATTCCAGTTTATTGCTCGCGAGTGTATAATTAAAGAGCAGTGGTGGGCTAGTGGTAATGGCCCCGACTTACGAATAGGTCGCGGGTTCATACCCAGCCAGGCACTCATTACTTTGTGTATTTAATTCCATCAGCACTGCTCTCAAAACGGTGAAGGAAAACATCGTGAGGAAACCGGCAATCGTGAGAACCAAAAATTCGAAGACATGTGATTTTCACCAACCCGCACTGGGCCCGCGTGGTGGATGATGACCCATTTCCTCTCTTAGAGAGGAGGCCTGTGTCCCAGCAGTGGGAACGTTAAAAGGCTAATTATGAGTATATAATTCAGCTGTATACCTGTGTCCTTTCAGCGTCAGCCAAAGCTTCAAAAGTCTTGCCGATAATTTTCGGTGGTATTCCTTTAAGTATTTCAACAGCCCCGGGGTTCCTCAGGGTAACATTATAGGTCAATTGCTCAATATTCATATTTATGTCGATGACTTTGTAAGCGCTTTCCATTAATTTGGCCAGAAGTGTAGAGTAGAACACAACGTCGTGTTTCGTCTTCTTTGGAAGGAATTTGTGGATAAAGTTCATTACTTGGGAAAGGCTGAAATATAAACAATAACAGTAATATAATTTTTCTTTTAGCAGTACTGAGTCCTATGTCATTTTAGAATTATATAGAGAATTTACTGATTGTGCTAAAGTAATTTTGTTTTTTAAATACAATTCTTGGCCTAGTTTAAATACCTTATTATTTAAGAAACTTATAAATTTTTTGACCTAGTTTATTTAGGAATCTAGAAGTTAAGTTTTTAATTGTCTGTATCACAGATTTTTTACACATTTGTTTTGTACTATAGAATCCTTTTGATTATTTGTTAATTTTAAATTATTTTAGATCTTCTCGCCTGAAACACAGGATTTCCTAGTTCAGGCTCGTAATACTTAGAATTAAGATATAATATTTAAGACTGTATGTAACTTGTCCTGTAAAATTGGTAATAATAATAAAGAGGCCGTAACAACTATCGTCATTGTGCCGATTGTCGTTACGGCCAATGGCCTAATGGCCAAAAGCTTCGACGACCATCTGTCGAAGCTGGCGTTACACGGTTGGTTAAAGGGCCTGATACAGAAGGCAGTACTCCTCGATACGGCTCGTATTGTGAGGAAGTTCCTTTCTCTGGAGCCCTAACCACCGGTAGCTTGGACCCTGCTCCCGGTACCGGCGGACCGCTACTTTTTTATATTTTTAAATGTTTTTTATGCGTTTTTTCAAAGATATATTTAAAATTTGTATGTATAGGAAAATAAATGGAGAGATAATAATAAAAAAGTAGTATATTTACATAGTAAACGCATCAAGCGAATCATCCTTCTCGACAGCTTCTTCAAACACGTTAGCAGCATTATGTAAAGCATTTGACACAGTTTGTAAACCACTGATTTCATCTTTAGTATCTATTGGACCTCCTGATTGGTCATGTCGTTGTTTGGCAAATACTTTGTCCATATATTTGAGCCCAATCACAATAGCGTCAGTAAAATCTTTTATTAATCCATAAGAATGTGTGTCGCCAAACGTTGGTTTAAATAAATCCATTAGTTTTGGTATTCTGAAAAAAAAAAAAACATTAAATGCTTTATTAATTGAGTAGTAGTTGAAATTAAAACTAGATATATTATTTTCATTTTCAAATTTAAAATGGATTTCCGCAAAGTAACGCCTGACTCAATCTGTTGATGCCTGATCAAATCAAAAATTTTTATCTATTAAGACTCAATTACACAGACACAGATAAACTATTGGAAGTTCTAGTATGATTGTAAGGTTTAATTCGTAAGTTGTTATTCTATATTTTTTGTATTCATACACCCTTAATGATTAGTCTTGTTAAGTGATGACCTGAAACACAGGTTTTATAAACCTAGCTCAGGAAAGTCGCTAATTATACATAATTGTAGGTTTATAATATATTTACCATAAATCCTGATATGTTGATGATTTAGTTATACATATAGTTATTTGTTGGATACTACCATTATTATTTATTTGAGATCACTTGTAGCTATTAAATAGTGTGGAGGAGCTCGTGGCTAAATAATAACAGCTGCACAAGTCAATCTTCGAGGTTAAGCAATGCTTGCCGAGGTCTGTCTGTAGATGGGTGACCATCTTAACATAACGAGACTTCTCCGTGCTTCGGAAAGCACGTTAAGCAGTTGGTCGCGGCTGTCATTTGGAGATCTTAATATGGATTATCAGAAGCCAGAAAATCTGACACCAGTCTTGCCAAGAAGTATCGTGTTCCCCAGGTAATGGGTTGTGGAGGTCTGGTCAGGCAGCCGCTCTACGTAAAATATTTATTCAGCTGAATCCGGCTTGTCTGGGAGCCGACCCCGATATAGTTGGTAAAAGCTAGGTAGATGACTAGTGGCTATTAATATGTAACTATATTGTGTATAAAAACAAAAAAGAAGATATTTAACCTTTAATCAGTGACCATATTTAGAATAACTCTGTCAATTATTTTGTTACTTACAAACTTAGCTGTATGTAACTAAAGTCCGCCTCTTGACCTTGGAAGATGGAGACCAGCTCCGGAGGTAGGAAGTTCTGCAGCTTCATCATACGTAACACAGCCGTTATCATATCACCTAGCGTATTTAATCTATTGTCTCCTGACATTTTGAAGTACATATCACCTAACTGAAACCAAATCATGTTATCTTTAGGGCTGGATTTGGCAACAAAGCTTGGAAAGTTTTTCAATATCAGCCGAAACATACAATCCTGTCTCTTTATATCTTACCATTGTCAAATATTTACTATAATCTACTACGAACAGTACATCAATAAATATATTTTGTAAGTCGTCCATCGACATTGAACACAGCTTTTCCACTAAAATCTTCATGTGTTCTTGGTTGTTCATTATTATTGTTTCATTCAATGATGTTATACTGCATCTGTTCACGTTGCCTTTCAGTATCTGTAAGCGAAAAAGACATTTAGTCTTTATGTGTGTAGTTTATATGTATTATTTATTTCAGTTTAATATTATTTTCTCATATAGTTGCAAACCAAGTAAGTATTTGTATTGCTTTTTACTGTGGTTGTTGTTTTTGTGTTCACACTACACATTATTATTATGTGTCTACACGTGAGGACTTGTAATTGGCTTTTTGGTGAATATGTTTCTATTTTTGTCTGTTTTTGTTAGCTGTAAGTCCTCTATGTACATAAATAAATAAATAAATCATGAATATCTAAAATCATTTACATAATAATTTCTGTTAATGCAATTGTCTTCTCTCTTACATAGTCCTCATCATCTAAGTAGTACAAAACTGCTTAAGTAACAATTCAACTATCCTTTACTATTAATTAAACGTTAGTAGATGTTTTATCAACTTCTAAATCTATTATTAGTTCGTTCTCTTTATCCCACACTTGTGTTAAACATTATTCAGCATCTAATATTGCTATATTGTCATTAATAGAGTTATTTCCAGCCAAATACAAACTTACACCTTGGAAACTAAGTTCAGCATTCATGATGCTTTGCGAGACATCATCGTTCAGCTCTAACTTCTCTGATACATATCGTTTTACTCTGTGCGGCTTGACGAATAGATCTTTTACCTTTAAACCATTTCCTGTAAAAGACGAGTGACGTATACAATTATTAATTCAAAACATGTTTTTTAAAGTTTAAATCTTGACATTCAAAGGTGGTTCTTTTAATGGTTAATGATTAAAAGTGATTCGACTTTTTACTTTAACGTTGCTTTGCTTCGGAATGTGTGGGTGACACAAGCCGGTACGTAAAATCTGAACCGAACCCAAGATATGTAGATATAAAAACATAGCAGTTGAAGTATTTTAAAACAAAGGCTATGTTGAAATTTGTTTAAGGGTCGTAATAACAAACGTGGTACTTTCACTGGTTTTCTATTTCTGTTTTTTTTTATGGGTACATATGACGATTAAAAGTCATTATCAACTTTGTGTTTTTTTACGTGAAAATCATTCAAAGTCAAAGTCAATAATTTCAACTAGACTTTTGAACATCAAAACAGTTTGAAAATAAAATAATTATAGTGACTCTAGTAGTCCATTCGCAAAAAGTAGATTATGGACAAGAAACTCCATAGTTACTCTTTTCAAATATAAGTTTTACAATGTTTTGTATCAATTGATTAATATGTGAGGACGATGCACCCAAATAACACTAAGTACTATACTACTAATAGGACAAGAAAATAATACCAGCAGAGGTAAAATTAAAGATTTTGCTATTAAGGGACATAGTACTCACATATTTACTAATTTTGCATCCATTGAGATCCGAATTGAGAACCTCCTCCTTTTTTAGAAGTCGGTTAAAAAGTAACATATGTGCTATTCCAGACTATGATCTATATCTGTGCCAAATTTCATCAAGATCCATTCAGTAGTTTTTGCGTGAAAGTGTAACAAACATCCATACTTACAAACTTTCGCGTTTATAATATTAGTAAGTTATGCAACTACACTTGTGTATAGGAAATTGTACTTACTACTAATATCTATAAATGCAGGTTCGTCGACCACATCTGCGAGTGTCGCCATGAGTTTGATTGCATCTGGAACTGAACCCGCTACATCTAGTACCGATTCATTGAATATTGGAGCTAGCGTTCGTTGCAATTCAGTTAATCTGGAAAGATTAATAGGTTATATGATAGTTTCCAACGAATTAATAGACATATATTTAATCAGCTCATGACTTCGTTGACTTTACACCATCGTTGTACACCAAGCGAGGTCGGAGTTAGGGATAAGTATACAACGTGTAACCCTTCTGCTCAGTACATATAATCAGCCTTTTATTGTTCCCACTGCTGGGATACAGGCCTCCTCTCTAGGAGAGGGAATGGGCCGTAATCCACCACGCGGGCCCAGTGCGGGTTGGTGAATGTCACGTGTCTTCGAATTTTTGGTTCTAGGACATGCCGGTTTCCTCGCGATGTTTTCCTTCACCGTTTTGAGAGCAGTGGTAATTATATTAATTACAAAAAGTAATGCGCCTCGCTGGGTTTGAACTCGCGACCTACAATTCGTAAGTCGGGGCCGTTACCACTCGGCCACCACTGCTTCCTGAGTAAAAACAAATATGATTCTATTTAGTCCGTCTCGGTTAGATTATCGAGTATTTTTCAGTACATTTTGTATGGTGCAGTCTTATTACTTCCGCGATTTCAGTGTTGGTCCCACAGTAAAATTTATTCATAATGATAAGTAGTTACTGTGACCTTTTCTCAGGTATTGCGATTATTCTTTTAAACGTTGTATAAAATAAAAAACAATATTTTTTAACAGAGAGAGAGACAATTCTCGTATTTTTAAAGAGCGTTTGTTTGCCTTCGCAACGCAATTGAAAATCGTATAACAAATTTTTACGTTGATTTTTTGCTGATATGATATACGAGTTTAATTTGAACGCTTTTTCAGTTCAAGAATTCTCTCTCTGTTCAATTTTTAAAAGTTTAGTAGAATAAAAAGACTGAATATGATGGATGTAGGATTTTTTTTAAATAATATTAGCGAATCCCCTTTCATCTGCTGCCATCAAACTATTTAATGTGTTCACGCGTCATTGACGTCCTGTTACTTACATCCTAGAATAGTATAGATTAATATTAATTGTGTAGCTGTTATAGTGTTTAGTTATGACTTAACGGGGCTGGCATGTTCTTAGAATAAAAGTCCCTAAAACAAAAGACTGGTAGACTTACTTGGAATTCTCATAAGTGGGTATTTCATCAAATTTGTCTAGCGTTGTACACTCGTTGCCAATGCTGCACATGAAAGATTGTAGGAACTTCATCATGCCAGCGCTAGGCAGCGCCCGCGCAGGGAATCCACCTAAACAAATAACAGAATATGTAGCTCTAAGAAAGGATTCAATGTGAATGTGGTAGGCTATCCTAAGACTGCAGGCTTGAGAATTTCCTGAGGCCATGCAAGCTGTACCTACATACGCATTAAATACGAATGTTAACCTACATCTACCTATAACTATATTTATTTATTTTATTCTCAACAAATTTACATTTGTGTCTAACAGTGGTTTTAACAATAAATGTCACAAAAATTTAGATCTTCATTATAAATCCAGGAAAAAAACAACACTACATTCCACATTGGTCCCAACATTATTAGTCTTAATATTAACTATAATAATCTAACTGAATATAATTCAAACTCAATATTAATTAATTCTAAGAAATATAAATGTCAATAAAATTCATTATATAATATATCGCTGCACCTGCACGCCCGCGCCGCCGGGGACCACGCTACAGTTGTACATATAGTTGTGGGTGTAATATGTACTGAAGTGGAGACGTGGATTGTTTGTTTGTTTATTGTTTACCCACGCTGTCAAACAAATAAATCCACGCAGTCAAAAAACTTTTTATAAAAAAATACAAACAACTTCTACACAAAAAAAAAAACCAATAAGTACAATATAACTTTAATTTTGGACCGACACGAACATTGACTTACACAATTAAAGTTATAATATCGTACTATTTGTTTTTTTTTGTGTAGAAGTCGGTTGTATTTTTTTGTGTAGAAGTCGGTTGTATTTTTTTTTTAAAGTTTATTTTTTATTTTTCACTTTTTAGTGGTACACCAACAAATAAAAGAGGTCATCTGTTCTGTGAAACATGCGATTTCAGCAATCCCGAAAGATTTGCTATCATTTATTGAAGAGTTCCGTTTCCTATCATCTCTGTTCTTCATCAGATCTTCACCAAACTAGAAAGGGACCACGTTGAAATACTAAGATACTCTTCGAAACCATCTTATACAATTTAATTTTTTCATTTTACATCGACAAGAGGGAATAAGATCATCGTCGTCGATGTGAACTAAGCCACGCGTTATTAGGGATATCTCAAATGTTGTCAGATCTCAATCAAATTTAAATGGAACCACACGACAAGCATAAAAAAAATGGTCATTGAAACACTAAAATTCAAATTGAAAATGTACCTACCAAAAATCACTACCTCTGCCTTTAATCGTTTTTATTTGGATTCTATGCTTTTTGTTTCATAATTTATTATTATTTACCTTTATATCTGTTATGTATTTATTGTACAAAGGTTGTCTTGAAAAGATCGCTTTTAGCGATAAGGCCGCGCATTGTGTCACGATATGTAATGTTTTCTTCGTCTATTTTACAGTACAAAGGCGTTTTCGACCAAGCAGTTTTTATCTGAACACCTTTCATAGACTCTTCATTATTCCCCTACACATAAAGCAGTTCCATACAAACTCAAAACTTTCCGAAGGCACTATATTTTTACTGCATCAGCGAATAAAAATTACCACGATTCAATAGAGAGTTACCGTCGAAAGTAAAATTTCGTCATCAAGGTACGGTCACAGAAACTTAATGACGGAATTAAATGCATCACGCGTACTGTGACCGCCTGATGTTTACTGATCCATTGAGGAATGACTAGCACCTCGACCCTGACTTCGTCTGCGCAGAATTTCTTCCTTTTCCCCCGTAAAGGTCCAAAAAAGAAATTAAGTGCTTATCTACCCCAATTTAAAAAAGCTTCATATTTTACCTTTACCCTTTTTTTTTTTTTTTTTTTTTCTTGATGGGAAATCATCAAATGACCCCTCCCGCCCTGGGTGGAGCGGTAGGGAGTGTCAGACTTTTACTGACTAAAACCCACCCGTGATCCTTCTTGTGCCCTATGCGTTCCAGGGCCGCGGTAACTCTTTCGAACAAATTCCGCAACCCTATATACATTAAAGAACTATGATGTATGCTCAGTGAACGCAAATAAAACATGGAAGCATTCCTAACTCAAAAAAATGACCCAAAGCACATTGCGCCGCGGTACCGATTGCGCCGCTCACGTGTTTAGTTACACGGCCTATTCGTTACATGGTAATTTAAACCCAAATACTTGGGAAATAAGGTCAATTTTTAACTGTGCATCGTATTAGCAATATTGTTGTTGGTGTGGCTCGGCGAATCAGCGACGAGGTTTCGATGTGTGTTTGGATTTTTGGGTCACGATTCGCGCTTAGATCCCTTGAAGTAATGCTTCCATGTTTTATTTGCGTTCACTGTGTATGCTAGATAAGCAAAACCTACTACTTTCGAATGCAATCAGAAGTGAGCCTCAAAAAGCTTCTGCTAGATATAAATAAACACGAACGAAATGTACCTCAATGTAGACTACAAATATTTAGGAGTAATGTGTGTGTGTTTTGTGTGTGTGTGTCTGAGGGTGAGTGTGTGTGTGTATGTGTGTGAGGGCGCGCGTGTGTGTGTGTTTATGTATGTGTCTGTTTGAGTGTGTGAGTAAAATGCCATTCAAGTGTATAACAAGCTGCCTAACTCATTTAAGGAGCTTCCCATCCCAATGTTTAAGAAAAAGTTGACAAATTAGTTATTGGATAATTGCTTTTATAAAATTGGCAAATATATGGAATATTGTAACAATCCACGATATTGGTCTAATAGTAACGATATTATAAATATAGTTTTAATCATATTGGACTAACTATATCACAGATCATAAAATTAATTGTACTAAACTGTAAGAGTGACATCTGAATATTTGTGTAGTTGTACCCAACATGTTGTGGTAGAATGTACTGAACTTAACAAAATATTAACACCATGCTAATGTAAAACTACATTCTTACAAATAAATAACCTAGACATAAATTTTATTTGAGATATTTTTTTTTTAAGTTGTCTGGCACCAATACTTCCTACAATAAAATAAATTTTCTATTTTTTTGACTTATGATGACACTATTTGAGTGGAGGTGCGATTGTAATGAAGCTTTTTGCTAATTTTCATATTTCTAGTCCCCGTAGTTTTGTCGTGACAGTCAGTTTTCCTTTTATATAAGCGCATCTTGTTTGTATTCTGGTCTGTTTGTCAAGGAAAAGGTCAAAGAGAAAAGCCGATTATTGTATAACTCAACACCTGCTAAGCCTTTTCGAAACCATATCAGTGTTGTTGTTTACTAGCCTAGCCGGTTGCAGGTAAATAAGTACCAGTATTTTATGCGGATGCACTGCTTATCTGATCTATACAACCCAGTTACTGGGTTGTGATCCAGTAACTGGGTCACAACCCTCTGACTATTTTGATTCTTTCATTAGATTTCCGATTATTTCTTGCAGGCTGTGGTTGCCTATAATTGAGTGTGCATCTACACTAATATTATAAAGAGCAAAGATTTGATTGGTTTTTAGTTTGTTTGTTTGCATTGAATAGGCTCTGAAACTACTAAACCGATTTGAAATATTCTTTCACTGTTGAGAAGCTACACTATCTCCGGTGAACATAGGCTATATTATATTCCCACGGGAACGGGAACTACGGGGGTGAAACCGCGGGACGATGCTAGTTATAGGATAAGTATAACTTTACCAATTTTTCTTTATGTTCTTTATTATTTTATAACACTTGTTTATGATCCTTAAATTGTACAAACCAATATCTGGTAACTGGTTCACCGTGAATACTGCCAAGTCAAGATCTACTATTAATAACAGTTGGGACTCACAACAGACACGACATTAACTATTTTGTCACAAAAAAAAATATAAGGAAGAAAAGACATACTTACACGTGGGATAATCTTCATTGTATATGTTTACCCTAACTACAACAAAACTGAACATTATCGACGACGCCCATATCAATCCCAGTAGTGTGACCTGTAACAGAAAAAATAAGTTTGATGGCAACGGTAAAAATACTAAGGAGTCCTATACAAAAGACATGTCAAAAATCCGTTCCTCGCAGATAACCTATTGGCTATTGAATTTTTAGAATAGCTATTTTGTACTCTCTTTATAAAAATACGCACGAGTACTTCGTAATTTACTGTAATAACAACGCACGCATTAAACCAATCCTTACACCATTATTTTGCGGGCATTAATGTGGGTTACACGTTTACCTAGTTTTTTACTTTATCATGTCACACTTATATTGTAATGTGTAACTGTTTTATGTCCCAATAAAGTAAAATAAAATAAAATAACCAATCTAAGTCTCAGAGCAGGTGGAGGAACGTCATCAAGAAGAGCTGAAAGATCCTCAGCTTTGGAGAATTGATTCAAGGGGACGACGAGGATACTCTGATCAACTAACCCAGTTATGGCAAATCTTGTAAGGACAACAGCTAAAACATCATTAATTGCAAGGGCGTTAAAGAAGTTGACATAGTAAGCTTTTATAGAAGATAAGCATCTCATTTAACATCGCTCTTGACAAAGAGGTCGAAGTTACTAAAAATCGCTGGCAGTGCTGTAATTTGCCTCACGATCTCTGATCACCTAATAGGGTAGTTGACTAAAAAAATCTAATTAGTCCGTCAGATAGATTTCCAAAATATATAGGTCACGTATTTTTTCAGTCCGTAGAATACTCGTGTAACGTTACTACTCGCTACAATATATACTACGACTTGGGACGTGACGTCACTGGCCCCCACATTGATCTTTGATGCTTTTTTATCTTCGTCGGTCTTCAATTTTTTAAAGTTCTTTTTTTTTGTTTTTTTTTTTTTACGTGGACCACTCGCTGTCCAGCACACTAAGGCTGGTTACTGTTCAACCGGACAATCCTGTGGTGGCCTCAAATGAATTTAATGGGGGCGTTAAGCTAGGGCTACAAAACTACTTAAAAGCTAAATAAATGACCGCTCGCTAAGGGCATCCCCTGTGGAGGGGGGAGTTGAGGGAGGGCAGCAAGGGACAGGCTGGGTCAGGTTGACATTATTTGGGGGGTTACTACTAATGGCTCAGCGGCGCGGGTACTCTGGTGTATTCATCAACGGGGCCTCAGCTAGATAAGTACAAGATTCATATTGAGCCAACTGACCAGTTTTCTCTTCCGGACGAGATAGTCCTTCCACAGCAGCAAGCGTAGTTGCTGCCTACCCGCCATGTTGAACTGCTATATGTACCACGCGACATTCCTGGAACAAAAAGAGCAAAGTTGAAAATCTTGAAAATATGATCTGTGATCTGTGATGACTGTTAACAGAATCTTCGATGGAAGGTGAATGAAACTGATTAATAGAGATTTTAAGATAAGTATTGATACAAGGCATAAAATATCAGATATGTATAAAGAGAGCACTGGACCTTCAAATTACGAATTAACTGAACTTCGTACGGTATGAAACGGATTTTAACCTGTCAGAAAAAGCTCGTGCTCGCTAAATTATAACAGCCGCACGGATCGATCTTCGAGGTTAAGCCGAGGTTGCTCTGTGGATGGGTGACCATCTTAACATAACGAGACTTCTCCGTGCCTCGGAAAGCACGTTAAGCCGTTGATCCCGGCTGTCATTTGGAGATCTTTGGTAGTCGTTACGGATTGTCAGAAGCCAGTAAATCTGACACCAGTCTTGTCAGGAATTGCCGTGTTCCCTAGTTAATGGGTTGTGGAGGTCTGGTAGGCAGCCGCTCCACGTAAAATACTGGTATTCAGCTGAATCCGGTTTGACTGGGAGCCGACCCCAATATAGTTGGGAAAAGGCTAGGCAGATGATGAGAAACGCAAAACACATTTTTTTTTAGAAGGACTTTGTCCCAAACTACAAATTTCGTGTGGTGCATTTACAAACATACAAACTCACATACACAAACAGCCAGACCCGGAACAATTATCTGTAGGCCATACAAATATTTGTTGCGTCGACGTTGAAAATATCAGACGACAAAGAACATAACTCATTCAATTTACGAATCACAAATCCAGATTCGATTTCAACACAAAAAATCTCTGCACCCAATTGTGTAACAACAAAATTGTATGCTAATGAAAAGCTTCCGGCTCATACAGCGATGAATGTACAAAATGACAAACATATTCATACAATAGCCATAACATACAATCACAATACACGTTGGTTTGGGGAAATCCGTTTCAATTAAGATTCGCTTAAAACTGTTGATAAAGATCTTACGAAATTGTGCTGAGTTTTAATTGTATGTACTTAATTGCGATCCAAGATTGTGGGGATACCCAATCTCATTTTAAGATTGGAAATATTTACTGCAACCTTGAACCGGTGGAATCATTATCATAAGCACTCACTAATGCATAGTGTCCGGTCCTGACGTAGGTGGGCTTGTTCATGAAAGAATTCGGCCGGTGCTCGATTTGTATGCTACTTGGTGGATTTAGGCTGCGGATTCTCAATCTCCCTATTGAGAATCCGCAGTCTGAATCCGCCAACTGAAAATCTGAATCGGAGTTTTGTTGATCGGTGTCTGAGTTGAGCATGTTTGGTTTTCATGAAAAGGTCTGATATGTATTTTTTTTTGTATTATTTATTTTTTACCAATTATTTTACATTTTTTTTGTTTGTTTATTTGTACCTCTGTGTGTTTATGAGAGGAATAAACTATTTTTCTTTCTTTCTTCCTTTCATTCGCTATTTGGCGACATGTAACTTAATACATATTTAAAGCTGAATAGTTTGTTTGTTTGCTTGAACGCGCTAATCTTAGGAACTGCTGGTCCGATTTGAAAAATTCAGTATTAAATAACTGATTTATCGAGAAAAGCTATAAGCTATATATCATCACGCTAAGATCAATAGGAGCAGAGCACCAATACTGAATGTTGATAAAACGGGGTTATTTTCTCTGTCTCTCTTATATGACGCAAACGAAGTCGCGCGCTTCTGCTAGTCAGCGATATTTTTACTACAATCCATAGTTTTAAAAGGTATCTGGTATTCTGTAACTATATAACGTAAATATTAATGTATGTTACATTTGTTTTTGTAATACTCGTTTCATTATTTTATAATTACTAGATGTTGTTATAGTACCTACACGTCATTCTGCGGCACTTAGTCCTGGTATTCACTATTGACGTGGTTTGGTTTGTATTTTTTTTTTTTGGTTTTCTGACTCTCACTCATGAGTCCCAGCATTATGTGGAGCAATGGCCGATTTGCTCGTGACTCATATTTTCCCAACCTGTATACAGGGTTATTTAAAAAACACCAAAAACATCTTAGGTTGCCCCTTATTTGTATTATGGTGTCTTAACTTTTACTTTTTTTCTTCTTTAGTTTCTTTTGTCCAGCCAGCTCTTATACGCTGCCATCAAAACGACCAACCTATAATTAAGAGGGAGTAGTGGTGGCCGAGTGGTAACAGTCCCGAATTACGTATTATAGGTCGCTGGTTCAAACCCAGACAAACGCTTTACTTTGTGTAATTAATTTCATCACCACTGCTCTCAAAACAGTGAAGGAAAACATCGTGAGGAAACCGGCATGTTCTAGAACCAAAAATTCGAAGACATGTGACATTCACCAACCCGCACTGGGCCCGCGTGGTGGATTACGGCCCATTCCCTCTCCTAGAGAGGAGGCCTGTGTCCCAGCAGTGGGAACGTTAAATGGCTGATTATGAGTGTATAATTCAGCTATATACCTGTGTCCTTTCAGCGTCAGCCAAAGCTTCAAAAGTCTTGCCGACAATTTTCGGTGGTATTCCTTTAAGTACTTCAACAGCCCCGGGGTTCCTCAGGGTAACATTATAGGTCAATTGCTCAATATTCATATTTATATCGATAACTTTGTAAGCGCTTGCCTTAAAAAAGCTGATTATGCTTATGCTATAATTAAGTCTGTTTGAGCCAAACCGGATAATTCGTTCTGAGTACCCGAGCATGTCTTCCGGCACATGGTGTCCATGTTATGTTTAAGAGTACTTAAGTTGCTTTCCAAACAACAGTCCCGATCGATGCCTCCATTCTCAACTTACTGTTACTTCGTGTTGTATAAATCAATTCAACAATACTGCTACAATTATCAGCAAGGCCATTGTGACTCCAATGGGATTGGAAATGATTTTGATTGTCATTCAAAGTCGTCATGACCTAGTTCATTGGGATTGGTAAATTAGTTTGCCGGTTTACGTTAACACTCTTGTAATCAACAATCAAAAAAATACAACCGACTTCGAAACAAAAAAAAAACAAGTTTGTTTTTCACTTTTTAGTGGTGCACCCTTAACGTAGCCATCACAGTGTACGTGGTATAAATTGGTGTAAACAATAATGCGATTTCAGCAATCCCGCAAGATTTGCTATCATTCATTGAAGAGTTCCGTTTCCTATCTTTATTCTTCATCAGATTAATTTTCACTAAACTAGAAAAGGACCATCTTGAAATACTAACATGTTCTTCCAAACCATCGTACACAAATTATTTTTTCATTTTACATCGAAGAGGGAATGAGAACTTCGTCAATATAGTTGAAACCACGCATTATCAGAGATAACTCAAATAATAGTCGTCAAATCTGAACAACAAGCACCAGTTTTCGAATATAAAAATAATCATCAAAATCGGGACACCCAGTACAAAGTTATGAGGTAACACAAAAAAAATACAGTCGACTTAACAACCTCCTGCTTTTTGGAAGTCGGTTAAAAACAAAGTCGCTTCCCGCTGTCTGTCCCTATGTATGCTTAGATCTTTAAAACTACGCAACGGATTTTGATGCGGTTTTTTTTTAATAGAGTGATTCAAGAGGGAGATTTATATGTATAATCCATGCATATTTTAGTAGAGAAAACATTAGTATTTCTATCTACATTGCACCCGTACGAAGCCGGGGCTGGTCGCTAGTACGTCATAATTTAATAGGAAAATCCAAATAAGTGTAAGTTAAAAAATCTGTCATGATCAGAAAGAAGAAACAAAACACTTTTATTTCATTAGAAATGACGCATTTCATAAAAGAAAATAACTTATAATCTAAGTAAAACTAAATATAGTTTGTTCCACTATCAAGCTGTGTCAGGAATTAGAGGTTTTTAATGAGGAGCTCGTGGCTAAAGAATAATAGCCGCACAGATCGATCTTCCAGGTTAAGCAACGACTTGCCAAGGTTGGTCTGTGGATGGGTGACCATCTTAACATACCGAGTTTCCTCCGTGCCTCCGGTAGCTCGTTAAGCCGTTGGTCCCAGCTGTCATTTGTAGATCTTTGGCAGTCGTTACGGATTGTCAGAAGCCAGAAAATCTGACACCAGTCTTGCCAAGAAGTGCCGTGTTCCCCAGTTATTGGGTTGTGGAGGTCTGGTAGGCAGTCGCTCTACGTTAAATACTGGTATTCAGCTGAATCCGGTATGACTGGAAGCCGACCCCAATATACAGTATGTTAATCTATATAATTAATAGATTAAAATAAAAATATCAGAATAGAAAAATAAGCATAAAATAATCCGAATTAAAAAAAAATTGACAGTAAATTCGAAACATCCTGTTTAAAATCAAAATAGTAGCGCGGAATAGTACCTACTCGTAGTAGCAATGCCCAAACCGGCAAAGTACGCGTGTACAGAGTGTTTCTTTAGCGTATCAATTTAACATTTTTAGTGAATATTTTAATATTAAAAAAAAGAAACATTTTGTTTTCGAATGGTAATATTTTTTTCATTATACCTATATGGATGCTATACTATTGCGGGTTAACGAGAACGCCCTCTGTTAGTTAACATACTGTATGTAGTTGGGAAAAGGCTAGGCAGATGATGACGAATCCTATAATTCATTGTCAACGCATATTTCTACTTTCAACCACTGTCAAAATCCATCAAGTAATGAACTATCATGCAAATATTCATAACAACTACGTAATGTACGTAAAAATCTTGTATCAACATCGTAGAACAATGTATTGTTCAGTGTCGGCCTTCACGACGTCTTGTTTAATAAGCGTTCGTGTTCTGTCACATCCTGTCTTGATTCCAAGTGACACCGCGTGATGGGCATATGCGACTGATTATATGTTTACCGCAGCCTGAGGTAATTCATACGGTAAGGCACACTAATCACTAAGCAACACTAAAATTTTCCATTAAATAAAAAACTTTTTACAAAAAAATACAACCGACTTTTACACAAAAAATCAAAAAAGTGCAAAATAACTTTAATTTCGGAACTCGGTGTTTGTGGTTGCTTTTTCGTTTTTTGAACACCGACTTCCGAAATTAAAGTTATTTTGCACTTTTTTGATTTTTGTAAAAAGTTTTTTATTTTTCACTTTTTAGTGGTACCTACACCCCCCCCCCCACTTAAACGAACCAATCACATTGGTGTAAAAAAACGTACAGCTGCTTTGCAGAGTAAACTAAGAGGTCGTCAAAGTAGACAAAGTACATATTTTTTTATATTTTTCGAAAACCGTTTGGTTGATTTCGATAAAATTTCATGGGACCATTTGGGAAATATACCCTTTCCAACAAAAAAAGATTTTTTCAAATCGGTTTACAAGCGACGGAGTTATGCGCGAACAAACATAAAAAAAAATACAAACATCCGAATTGAGAACCTCCTCCTTTTTTAGAAGCCGGTTAAAAAGTGGTGTATTTCAACGATAATTATATCTATAATACCAGAAAAATAACCACTAACTTTCATTACGTACAGAAAATTAGTTGCATCTTTATATATATAAATACATTTTCAATAATATTTTCATGTCATAGTGCTTTAAGGGGAAACTTTTTTTTTACTGTAAATGCCCCAATATTAACTTTTATTTTTAATATAGTTACGTGTCGTTCATTGACAATATCTGCTGCTGATCGGGTCTAGATGAAATTTGGCAAAGAGATAGATCATAGTTTGGAATAGCAGACACTACCTATCCCGGGAGTATGTCTCCTTGGGATAGTTTCCGACAGTCAGAATTCAGAAGCTAGTGAAATAAATAAATACA
Source organism: Hecatera dysodea (assembly GCA_905332915.2). Lineage (NCBI taxonomy): Eukaryota > Metazoa > Arthropoda > Insecta > Lepidoptera > Noctuidae > Hecatera > Hecatera dysodea. Next base: position 954,474 of record HG995290.1, on the reverse strand, counting down.
ATTCTACTTATGATTTGACTATAAATATCACCTGATTATTGAAAGTACCTATTTAAGCAGCATGCCAGTATGTCCTAAGCATAATTGCATTCAAGGATAACCAAAAAACAAGACTCAAATTAGAACCAGTATGTTTATAATTAATTTCCTATTGCAATACTTCCCTAAGTACTTATTTATACTTGTGTACATGTGTAGATATTTGCAAACTAATTTACACGTTATAAAGCAAAGGTTATAATAACACGGTTTGGCACTCAAGTTTTTAAAGGGGTTTTTATCGAACATAGATAGATAGATAGATAGAATACTCTATATTATGTACACGATAAAAGTTACAAAAAATATAGACAAAGAAAACATTACATAGGGTGACACAATGGGCGGCCTTATCGCTAAAAGCGATCTTTTCAAGACAACCTTTGGATGGATTTTAAAGAGAAAAGGGAAATACAGTACTGTAGGTAGTCTTAGGTGTACTAATTTTATATACAATAAATACATACACAACATATATAGCTTTTTTTTTCATAATTCAACACTTACTCCTGCTGCTAACTCAATGGTTAATTTTTTATTAAGAATAAGGTTTTGCGCATACGCAGTTTACCGTCAGGAGCTAAATTTCTGATAAACTTGAGTATTCACAAGCATTCTAGCGATCGACAGAAAATTTTGGCTCCAGAGAAAGGATCTTCCTCACTATACGAGCTGTTTCGAGGAATACCGGCTTCTGTATGAGGCCTTTTACACAACTGCCCAAAAAAGGAGTGTTATGTTTTCAGGGTTCATGTATGTATGTAGGTTTGTGAGTGTCTTTATTCCACCACAACTTCTTAACGGCTAAACCGATGTCAATGCATGTGGGGTATCGTTTGAAGCGTTGAGTTATTCCGGGTAACATAGTAACATAGGATACCGAAAATTTAAAAAAAATAAAAACAGTTACACAAAAATAAAAGTTTACAAATATTAATAAAAAAATATGTTTTCATGAAAATTAGAATACATTACTTTCGTCGTCTAAAGTTTGCAAAAAAGTAAGAAATAAAAAACAAATAATTGTTAAAATTAAAAAACACGCCTGCCATGTCAAAAATTGATCTAAAAAATTAAAAACAAGATACATAATAATCTATTCATTGCAGTCGGGGGTCCTGCAAAGAAGTATTCAAACGAACCATCCCCCGACTGCAATGAACTATTCTACCTTAATCTTTTTTATGTACGCCATATAAGTTACAGAAAATATAGGTGAAGAAAACATTACATAGGGTATAATATCGTGTAGATTGTATGCCTGCAGTGTTGAATGTTTTGTCACGTTTCAGTATTGCTGCGATAACGCGCCTGCGCATCATCACGTACGTATTTTTATAAGATTAATAAGAATTATGCTTGGAGGAATTTAAAGATAGTCATTTAGAATTTAGTGAATGACTCTATGTAAAAGTGTTTGTTGTTTGATGTACATTAAGGGGCCAATGCAATAACGATGTCCTTGTTAGGTACCTCGTTTTGAGATAATTGCGTTTCAATTATATTAGGTCTGTACCTACCTAATGGGAACAGGATAGTCTACTTTAAAGGTACCTATGAACATAATACACTATTTGTTACAGCACATTTTTTTTAATTGATATTATATTGTTTCCTTACTCAAGCTTTATTTAAGAACTAAATAAAAAATATATTATTTAGAGTTATTTTTAAACACCAGGACTTTATCGAGTACCTTTTATCTAATATAAGCGTGAACTGTCTAAAATATCGAGATTTTAAGTAATATTGCTAAGTTTTTTAACGAGAATACCAACTATTGATATCCAATGGCTAAATGGCGTGCTTACTTGGAAATTTTACAAAAATTATATACCTCGCCATCAGCAAGCCCGCGCCTGCGGTGGCCGGGAATCGCCCTGCGACTTCCGACCAATTTATCACCTGATACCCTGTATATTGGCCGTCGGTATGTGTACGTTCAAAGTATGTACTAACACTACTTAATTAGTATTATATCTAAGAAATTATACACATTTTTGCATGTCAATTATCTATTTACATTATGACAGACGTTGCCATGGGAAACTCAGTAAACCACAGACATGTCAGTCCTCCGCCGCGAATTCCAGTGCCACGGCTCCAGCTTGCAGCATCTGGTCCACATGCCGTCGCACCACCCCTCCGTCTTCAGTTCGAATCTCGTAGTGGACTTGGCCAAGACGACGCAATACCTTGCCAAACTCCCACCTGGCATCTGGGTTTCGATATGAGCGTAGTTGTACCTTGTCTCCTGGAGAAAACATCTTAATGCCAGTTGTAATGGTGGGATGTATTACCTTTTCTTGTGGCTCTTCCTTGCGAAACATAACATGTAACTTTGTTCTTATTTCCCGACCAAACATCATTTCATATGGAGTCTGCCCAGCACTATTCGGTGTGCGTCTCAACTGGCTCATGATAGATCGTAATTTGTCATGTAGGTTCCCTTTATTCTCTTCTATCTTCTTGAGCGACTTCTTAACGGTTTGGACAAACCTTTCAGCTTGTCCATTCGTAGCCGGATGGTAAGGGGCAGAGGTGCGATGTTCAACGCCAATCTTCTTAAGGAAAGTTTCAAATTCAGTTGAGGTGAACTGTCGTCCATTGTCTGATATTAGTGTATGGGGAATTCCAAATGTAGAGAATACATCTTTCAATTTGTTTATACACCATGAACTTGTGCATGTTTTTGTTGGAATAATTTCTACCCACTTAGAATATGCGTCCACCAGTATGAAGAGTTGCTGACCAGCTACTGGACCTGCAAAGTCAATGTGAATTCTTTGCCATGGTTTTGTTGGGATTTCCCAATGGTGTAATTGCACTTTAGCAGGTTCATTTTGATGCATTCTACAGGTGCGGCATGCGCTTACCATGTTTTCTATGTCATGGTCAATGTTCTGCCAATAAATGAAACTTCGTGCTAAAAGTTTCATTTTTACCATACCCACATGTCCAGAATGTAATTCTTGTAATGCTAAGGCACGAAGTGTCCTTGGGATCACTACTCGTGATCCTCGAAAAAGGCAATCATCTTGTACAGTAAATTCATTATCTTTGTAACCAAACTGTTTAAGCGTTCTGCCAGTCCGCAGAGCCAGTAATATAGGTTTTAGTTCGGTGTCTTTCTGTGTTTCCAATTTAATATTTTCTGGATTAATGTGCAGTGAGTTCAATAACTCGATTTGGAATATTGTAATTCTGTCAACTTTATGTTCTGGTGTTTTATCGATGGGGAATCTGGATAAGTAGTCAGCATTGCTATTGTTCAATGATGTTCGGTATTCAATAGAATAGTTAAAACCAGACAGGAAATGGGCGTAATGAAATAATCGCATAGTACTCATAGTAGGTAATGTCTTATGAGGATGAAATATAAGGGTTAAAGGTTTGTGATCTGTCACTAATATGAATTTCCGCCCGTAACAGTAATGAAAGAACTTCTTTAGTCCCCAGTAAATAGCAGTCGCCTCCTTATCAATCTGACTGTAATTTTTCTCGCTTTTGGATAGAGTTCTTGAAGCAAATGCAATGGGCCTTTCTGAACCATCTCGAAGTCGATGGGAGAGTACTGCTCCTAATCCATTTGGTGAAGCATCCGTCGCAAGAACTAATGGTTTCTGTGGATCAAAGTGAGCTAGGACTTTTTCACTTAGAATTTCGGTTTTAATGGCTTTGAAACTCAGCTCACATTCTTTTGACCATTTGAATTCAACGCCAGTTCGCAAAAGTTCATTTAGTGAGTTGGTAATCGAAGCAAGGTTTGGAATGAACTTATTGTAAAAATTTGCCATGCCGAGGAACGTTCGAAGTTCATTGACATTCGTTGGAGGTTCTGTGTTGGATATTGCCTTTACTTTTTCTTTGCATTTATGTAATCCATGTTTGTCTATAGTGTGTCCTAAGTACTTAATGCTCTTCTCAAAAAAATTACATTTATCCTTGTTAACTTTTAAGTTATTTTCTTTCAGTCTTTCCAATACTTTCTTAAGACGTTGAAGTAACTGAGTTTCGCATGAACCTTGTACAATAATATCATCGAAAAAACATTTAACCCCTTCAATGCCTTGTAGTGTTCTGTCCATGAATTTCTGCCAAAGATTAGGTGCCACTTTCACGCCAAACATAAGCCTGTTAACCTTGTATGTACCTTTATGGGTGCTCAGGGTTTGTAGGTAGGCACTTTCTTCATCCATAACCATATGTAGATATGCTTGGCTGATGTCTAATGTACAGTAGAGTTCACCACCATTCATTTCCGCAAAGATGTCTTCTATTATTGGAATAGGGTACTGCTCATCTTCGATAACTTTGTTTAGGGTTACCTTGTAATCGGCACATAGTCGGATGGTCCCATTCGGTTTCATTACCGGTACTATTGGTGTGCCCCATTCCGAGTGGTCTATTTTGGTGATAACACCCTGAGTGCAGAGTCTTTCAATTTCTTTGTCAACTTTATCCTTGAGTGCATAAGGTACTCTTCGGGGTTTTACAAATATGGGTTGAGTATTTTCACGTAAATTTAGGTGAGCGCGGTAATTTGGAATTTCGCCCAGGCCTTCTGCAAAAACGTTTGTAGAATATTGTTCTAGAAGTTCTTCGAGTTTAGGCTGTGATTCTGTATGTAATTGTCTTATATCTGCTAGCTCTAACTGGAGCTCTTTCATCCAGCTTCTTCCGAATATCGGGTCAACTTCTTTATTAATTAAATATAGTTTGTTGTAGAATGTTTGTTTTTTGTATACGCACTTCACGTATGCTACGCCGAAAGGCTTAATAATCTCTCCTGTATATGTACGCATTTTAACCTCTGTTTTGAAAATGTTCTTATCGATACCCAGTTCTTTGAATTTTTTTAGTGACATCGATGACAGCGCTGCTCCCGTATCGAATTCCATAGATACCTTTTTATTTTCTATGTCTAGCGTGATCATGTATTTTCCTGGAACTACTGACCTGATGATGTTTATGTCGCAGGCGCTTTCATCGCTAGTAACAGAATTCTGGATCTGATTCGTATTTCGTCCCTGTCTAGGTTGTAAGCAAACTCTTGCAAGGTGACCTTTGCGTTTGCATAGATGGCACGTGTTATTTATGCTGCCACATTTGTCAGCTCGGTGGTCCTCTTTACCACATCGGTAGCATTTACCGTTAAGGTCTGCAATCGTTCTCGGGGGTTGATGGTTTGATGGGGCTGTAGATCTTCGTTTTCTTTCCCATTTTGTTGTTACTTTGTGTACAGGATCTGCCCATGAATTTGTTTTCAGATTTGATATGTGGTTATTTTCAGATTTGCTCATTTCTATTGTCGTAGCAATGTTTAGAAGTTCTGAAAACGTAGCTGCCTTCTCTTGTAATAATTTGGTTCTTATTTCATCGTCTTTTAAACCTCGAATAAGCTGTAGGCATAGGTACTTATCAGCAACGGACTTTTCACAGTTAGGGCAGTTAAAATTGCAATTGGTTGTTAGTTTCCTGAGCTCTGATGCATATATTGGTATAGTTTCGTTTTGATTTTGAACTCGAGAAATAAATCGATGTTGTTGCACCCAAATACTTGGTTTGGGGTCAAGATATTCTTCCAGTAGTCGAGTTAAGTCTTGGAATGCCATATGAATTGGCTCCTCAGGTGCACAGAGATCGTATAGTCTTTCATGTAATTCAGGAGGTAATGCCGACAACAAGATGTAAACTTTCATACGAGGATGATTCGAGTAGTTATTCAGTAAAATGTGCAATTCCAACCTTTTTACGAAGTTCTTGAAGGATTCTCTTTCTTGCAAAGGTTGTAACTGTGTTTTTGGCTGGTTCGTTGCTATTTGTACTTGGCTATTGCCATCTACGATCGTAGTGCTTTGATTTCCTAATGTAATGGGTATATTTTTCAATTTTAGCAATTGTACCTTTAAACATGTCGTCAGATCTTCAAATTCAAATCTGTAGTCGATTTCATTCTGTTGATTTTCTTCTGCCGTTTCAGCTTCTATGTATTCCTGGGCTTTGTGGAACTTGAGTAAGTTTTCGTGTAGGTTTTCAATACGTAATGTAATCTCTTCGTCGGAGATGTCAGTCAACGCACTGATTGCATTTTGAATTTTACTCAAGTTTCCTCGTAAAGCTCCTCTTATACGTTTTTGTTTAGTGAGTTCTATATTTGCCATCGTCGCCAATTATTATATCTAAGAAATTATACACATTTTTGCATGTCAATTATCTATTTACATTATGACAGACGTTGCCATGGGAAACTCAGTAAACCACAGACATGTCAATTAGTTAATGTATTTCACACATTTTTTACTGACAAATAGGTAATGTTTTGATGCTCTGGGATCTCCACAAGTTAAGAAGCCTCTTAAGTAAACCTTAAGAGGCATTCTTCAGTCGTCTTAAAACAAATCTTTCCAAAGACCTCATTAAAAAAAAACACGGAATCTTCCATCGACAAACACCAGTTAAGAGCAGGTATATTTATTTTATTCGTACCTAAGTGAGATTAAAAAACTAAAGTACCCATATTACTGTTCACAGATGGGTGCCTTCACTTTGAATCTTACATCGTTTATTATATTTTTATGATTGACAACACCGGTTTTGTTTTGACGGTAATTAATCTTCACGTTATAAGGAAGAGTTTATTTTTACGAATCTCAGCTGCTGTCATTAAATTAATTATAATGCTATAAGTTTTTTCTGTAACATTTTCAGTGACTCCGAACAAGACATTTTATTGGCGACGCAAAATTTAAGACAAACTCTTTTTGTCTTTTTCGATGTTACACAATACACGGTAGATATGATATAACTAAAACTGTGTTCAATTGTAATAATAGATACAACTCAAACTCCGCGCCATAGTGGAAAACTGTTGTGCCAACATAATAGAAAAAATAATAATTAGTAATTGAATTTGGAACCATAAACAAATGATCCCAGGAATTGTTCTCAAGAATGTTAAGCAATTTACGAGGTCGACAAAATTCAAAAGTACATGCATACTATGAGTTAAATAAGACCAAATTCAAAACACATTCCCTATTCTAATTCAGTTTTAAGCAGCTATTATTTGTACATTAAATTAAGCTACATATTAGCGTGCTTTTCAACAACGATCACAAGGTATCATTACGACCGGTAATTTTACAAATGGATAAGCAGAATGATTGCTGTGTGAACGATGATTTTTATTTTTCGCAGGAAACTGATGTTTTTTTATGTCTCACGTAATTCGAGTACTGAGAAGAATTATTGTACTAAAGTATAAATGATGAGTTTCATAAAGAGATAGTTAATATGTTAGACTTATCTTGGTAATAACAACCGGCGTCATCTGCATAGTTTTAAGTGAGGATAAATAATTATTTTTAACATTGATATCTATGGGACCTAATGTTATAAAGAGGAAAGATTTTGTTTGTTTGTACCGAATAAGCTCCAAAACTACTGGAGCGATTATAAAACATTTTTTCGCTAATGTTAAGCTAAATTATCAGCGAGTATCATAGGCTATATTTTATCCCCATATTCCCATGGGAATGGATAATACAAGCGAGAAACCTCTCGCTTGTATTATCCATTCCAAACGAAGTAGCAAAATAAATATAAGAGCAGTGGTGGCCGAGTGGTAACGGCTCCGACTTACGAATTGTAAATCACGGATTCAAACACAGCCAGGCGTATTATTTTGTATAATTAATTTTATCACCACTGCTCTCAAAATGGTGAAGGAAAACATCGTGAGGAAATCGGCATGTACTAGAACCAAAAATTCGAAGACATGTGACATTCACCAACCCGCACTGGGCCCGCGTGCTGGATTTCCACCCATTCTCAGACAGGAGGACTGTGTCCCAGCAGTGGGAACATTAAAAGGCTGATTATGCTTATATAAAATAAACTAGAGACTTCTTGACTTCTTGACAAGACTGGAGTCAGACTTTCTGACTTCTGACAATCTGTAACGACACTGCCGAATATCTCCAAGTGGGACCAACGGCTTAACGTGCTTTCCGAGGCACGGAGGATTCTCGTTATATTAAGATGACCATCTTAACATAACGAGACTCCTCCGTGCCCAATCCTGCCACAGACCAACCTTGGCAAGCTTTGCTTAACCTTGAAGATTGACAAGTGTAATACTTTTTTGTAGGTGTGCTTTTTTGAGGGTGTACCTACAAAAAAGTATTATACACTTGTCGATCTACATATAATAAATTATGAACTTTTTAAGATTTCGTTTATAGAAATAATTAAAAAAAGCAATATTCATTCAATAGGTGGAACAGGTTTACATGGATTTTGTATTAAATTCTTGAGATCGTGATTAAAAGCGTGTACGCCGTATGGCAATTCGTACAAATTTTCAAGTCACTATTTTGCGAAATGACTGAACCGATTCTAATGAAACTTCACACATACATATAAGCGGGATACATAGGTCTAAAATTTAGTTAAAACATTTTTATTATATCTAAATGATATTTATTTTGTAAGTAGGTTAAATATAACACTTTTACACGTCCAATATTTCTGGTCATTTTAAGCTAGATGAAGCCGGTGTTTCCTAGCCGACCCGAAAAGAAACACCGAAACAAACTTTCGAAATGTCTTTTTAAAAAAAAAAGATAACTGGAAATTTATGTTTGTGAATATTTAAAATGGGTCTAATTTAACTGTAACACTATTTATCGAAAATGTTTTCAGCTAACTTTTTAGACCTATATATCCTGCTTATGTGTGTAAAGTATCATTAAAATCGGTTTTGTCATTTCGGAAAAAAGGACTTGAAAATTTGTATGAAATTCCGTACGGCGTATACGATCTTAAAACTTTGTAGGCATGCATAAAGATACGTACATAGAAAACCTCTATGCATTGCACCTTTGGATAAAATATGAACGTTTTTAGACACGTGAGCAAAGTAAGCACAGCTAGTTAAATAACTACGAAAAGATTGTTGCAAATCAATACAGTGCTATTGTTTTAATTAACATCTTAATTCAATCACTGCTATTATGACCCAAGTGATAACAAAAACTAAGGAGGGCAGCACGCGATGGCTTGCTGTCCAGTCGTGTCATGGCGGATTATTGCTTGTACATAACTAATTAATTACAATTTATAAGTAGATATTACGAAGACTTCGTTCACCTCCATCATGTTTTGCCCTAATCCCAATTTATCTGGGGTTGGTGTAACATGTACTTATTTATTTTATTATTTATGAATTTAACCGGGAAATTGCAAACGTCGGCAGATTGTAAAATTTCCCGTGAAATTGTAAACTATTATTTATTTACGATAAATTATAAACTATTGAAATTGGATTTGGATTAACACTGTAAAAAATACAACCGACATCTACACAAAAAAAAAAACAAAGAGTACAAAAATTTTAATGGGACCATTTCGGAATAAACCCCTTTCGAATATAAAAATAATTTTGCGAAACCGTCTAGGTATATTTGACGGAGTTATGCCCGAACACGCATACCTCCTCCTTTATTGGAAGTCGGTTAAAAACCACGTCGCTTCCCGCTGTCTGTTTGTCCTATCAAAACTACGCTACGGATTCTGATGCGGTTTTTTTTAATAGCTAGAATGATTCAAGAGGAAGATTTATATGTATAATATATGCATAATATACTAAAGATTTAGTACAGTCTGTTGTCAACATTATCTGACCCACCCTAAAAACAAACGAATTTGGACCCTCTGCCTGTGACATTAAAGTTTATTCAATTTATATGAGCTTATTAGACGAGTGCGCGAGGACGCAAATTTGATCTTTAACACGTAACGTTAAGGTAAGCGTTAAGCTATTTTAATCATTATCTCGTTGACATTAAAGTTGAAAATCTTCCAAGTCACAATATATAATTACAACGGAATCTTTTATTTCGAACATTAGCAAATAGTTCTCGTGGCTTAGCGGTTTGACGCTGGATTGGCGACCAAAACCAAATTGGTTCGAAAACGCGTTTCACCTGTTATAAGTATCTTTTTTAATTTGTTATCATTTCTACACTATTGCTTGCATTATTAAAGAACGACCAATATAATTTACGCTCAATAACTTATCTTGTAAACAGGTGGGTATAATAAAAAACTTTCAAGTTCACAGAATTTATACAAGAATTTGGTTGGATACTAAGTAAAATATATTTGCTTCGTGAGGTAGATAGTAAATTCATCAAGTGACAAAAGTTACACTACGCCTATTAGCAGTGACCGTGCACACACATTTGTAAATCGTTTCTCATAACTCGTTAAGTATTTTTAAGCAATTCGGTGTAAAAAGCATCATGTCGCAACTTAATGACTATACCAAACACAAAATCATATTTTTACATGAGCAGCATGTTGGAATTAGAGAAATTAGTCGTCGACTTAATATTGCAGTAAGTGTTTTGTATTATTAATGAACGTGTAAGTAATTGGTTATTTTACCATTGTATTTTATTTTTTTCATTCCTTACAAGTTACATACACGGTTCCAAACATGTTTATTTTTTGTTTTAGAGAAATACGGTCAGACTATGGCTAAGACGTTATGGAGACAATGGAAATATTCAGCGGATTCGTCCAGGAGCAAAAGCCATCAAGTATAGTCCCGAATTCGAACGCCACCGGGCCATTGTTTCTAGCCATATTGAAAATCCATTTTTGCCCGTTCGTGTATCCGCAATAAATCACAATATTTCAGTCGAAACAGTGAGAAGGCATTTACACGCTGCTGGGATAAAGAATTATAAGCCGGCACAGAAAATTGCATTGACACCTGCTCATCGCGAAGAAAGGGTCCGTTTTGCCCAGGAATATTTAAATTTTAATTGGGAAGAAAATGTTGTGATCTTCACTGATGAAAAATCATTTAAATCAGATAAAGATGGACGTAAAATCTTATGGAGACGGAAAGGAGAACGCTACAATGAGAAGTGCTTGCCTTGTAGAACCAGTGGTAGAATAACCTTGGGCTACTGGGGCTGGATGTCGTCTATGGGCCCTGGTGAATTGGTGGAAGTAGGTGGAAGGTTTAATAGTCATTTGTATTTGGAGATTCTGCGTGATGTCATGCTGCCGACTGTGCGAATTGCCTATCCAACATCGCACATTTATTTCGTGCACGATAACTGCTCCATCCACCGTGCAGGCATTGTGCAGGATTGGTTAGCTGCTCAAGAAGGTGTGACAGTTATTAATTGGCCATCTAAAAGTCCTGATTTGAACCCTATAGAAAATCTATGGGGTCAAATGGTTTTAAATTGGGACACAACTGAAGTGCGAAACAAACACAACTTGGTTGAGATCGTGACGTCGACTTGGGAGCACATGAGAGGCAAAGATTTGTGTTGGAATATGGTGCGCGGTATGCGTAGCCGCTTACAGCAAGTTATAGCAGGGGACGGTGCGCCACTCCGCTACTAATTAATCTAGTAGGGATTTTAAACACACCATGTAAGTAAATGCTCAATGGATTGACTGTTAAACAATTAAAATGTTGCAGATTATGTGGTGATGTTATTGTTATCAATAGCTTGTTTCTATTTAAATAACATGTTTATTCACTACATATAGGCAGCTATAAATCTGTAGTTAAAGCATTTCACGGATGAATTCATTTTCTCGAAAACAAAATTTTAAGCATAAGCATGCCTTTTTTAATATTTATAAATTGTTAGATTTCATTATGGCATACTAATATAAAATGTATATTAATTTGGAAATATATGAGCATTTACTTACTTTATCTTACCTAAGTCTTTTAATGAAATGATAAACATTTTTAACTTGCAATTTTCTTTAGTTTTATTTCTATACAAACTACCCTTTTAAAATGACAAGACCCTACGTCGTCCATTAAACAAGTGTAATAAAATAAAATAAAAAACAGCTGAGCAATAAGCCACGTCTAGGTCAAACTTGGTTTCGAAAGTATTACAACAATGAACTCAGCACTATCCTAGTGACCACAAGACCAACTCACTTCTTATATGTCGTATTGAAATTAGAACGTTGTTGTAATGCTAGACACAATATTCTGAAGAATTTGACCCATATAGTATACTTTCATAAAGTTTATTCTTGCACTGCACAAGCAACCATCCTTCTCCTCGTGCAAATAGATTATTTTGTATTTTAAATAAGTAACCACTCCATTAAGACATGATAATAAAAAACTAGCTATACAATAGAAAATAACAGATTGTAAAGAGCCGTTGTTTTTGCAATTTTAAAGCAAGGTAAAATATGTTTACGCGAAGTCATTGCATACCCTCAGTAGCATAATATTGAATACCAGTTTTAAAATGAATCCGAGTATTTATTGTTGAACTACCCACATATTACAAGTTATGCAAAAATATTACATTCCAGAAAGTTTATATCCGTCTATAGTTCTTTACATTATTATAAGAAATAGTTTTGGCATAAATTTTAAATTGAAAAGCAAAACGACGTCTTTGCCGCGGGATTTGATCTTACAACTTGTTTCTCACAGTCATATGCATAGACCACGAGACCAGAATAAGATAACTACTTCTTTTAAAATAAGCTATTAGACTAATTATGTTATAACAAGTAGTTATAAAATATAACCTAATGACAATGGTATAAAGATTAAATTTGCGTGTTTGTATTATTATTGTATTTGTTCATCGATTCCTCGAGCACTTGTCTGATAAGCTCATTGCATTGAATAAACCTTAATGTTATAGATAGAAAGTCCAAATTCGTTTGTTTTTAGGGTGGGTCAGATAATGTTGACAACAGACTGTACCAGCATTGTACCCGTGCGAAGCCGGAGCCGGTCGCTAGTGTTTGTATAACTTCAACATTAACGATATAAATAAAATTTTGTAACAATTTACGATTTTTAAAAGAGTGTCCGTGGAGTTTCTTGCACGTTCTTCTCCATAGAGATCTACGCTTTGGAACGTGCAAATAGCTTCATCTTTTTGACCGAGCTTGATAATTCAAAAGTGCCTGTATACGGTTTCATAATCAGCCTTTTAATGTCCCCACCGCTGGGACACAGGCCTCCTCTCTAGGAGAGGGAATGGGCCGTAATCCACCACGCGGGCCCAGTGCGGGTTGGTGAATGTCACATGTCTTCGAATTTTTGGTTCTAGGACATGCCGGTTTCCTCACGATGTTTTCCTTCACCGTTTTGAGAGCAGTGGTGACGAAATTAATTACACAAAGTATACGGTTTAATTTGAATAAATTCTTTGAGTTTGAGTTTGAGGTCTCCTTTACATTGTCAGTGTTATTAGTCAAATACTAACATAGAAGACTATTGTTACTAACCCAATGTATTTATTTATGTACACAAAATATACTTAAAATAGAAATTTTTGTAAATAAAACAAGAGCACAAAGGCACTGCTTATTTCAATATAAATTTCTTCCAGCAGACCTGCGACAGAAGAGTGGGGTAAGAAATGTAGACACAGAGTGTAAAGAGACAGAGAAGGAAACTTAAAATAGACTATACTAACTTAACTAAAACCTATTATTATTATCATATATTTATGTATTTGTTTTCTTGAAATACATGATGATTATGACAATTAATAAGGTACATACATCCATTGACAGTGGATTGTCACTAAACTTATGCGGAATCGAAAAAAACATGTCGCAGTGAGCTTAGTTTGCGCAACAAAAAATAACTTAATAGAAATCATAAATAAAACATTTGAATGTTTAGTTCAATAATAATTGTATAAGTGCGACTACTCAGAAATCGAAGCGCCATAAAAACATAAATCTTTTTTGTTTATGAGATATACTTCGTCTAATATATTTTATATTAATGCAATAAAACTAAAAAGAACCGCAGATTTATGACTAAAGGTGTCATATTTTTTAGTTCTCTTTTAAAAGTTGTGTTTGACGAGATTGACTGTCCTGTGCTTCAAGTCTGCTATTACAATAGTGTCAGAAAGGTCTATCATTGATTTCATAATGGTTGTTTTTGACAAGTTTGGTAATCTACTAATATAAAACCGTCATTTTAACTTTCCAATGTTCAACCATTGAAAGAAATGGCATAGAATGGTAATCTCGTACATAATGACAAATGAATGACAAACGTATGCGGTAATCTACTAAAACTTTGACAATTCCTTTGATTAGTGACCTACCATTAGAACGTCATTGTGCAGTCATTGCTTTTAATAGCTCGGTTTTCAAAAAGTATTACGAGACCATTGACCGACCAATGATCGACCATTATGAATTTAGCAGATTACGAACTTTTAGCAAAATGACAATGGGATCATGTTGGAATGACAAATTTATAAAAATAGCAGATTTGGGGCCCTGTTCTCCTGCATAAAATGCGTTTCAATGTCTCCCAGAGATCTGCCAGATTTTATCCGCTTATCTCTATTCTTTTTTCCTCTCCTAACTACAGGCAAAACTCATCTAGGTATAGTGCGAGCGAGTAAGGGTCATTTACCATCAAAATCTCACGCTTTCGGTTGAACGCTGAGTTTTAAAAATGCATAGTGAAAGAAAAAATAAAGAAAGAAATCTCATTTATTCCACCATAGATGACAAAAAATAAAATGAACAAAATTAAAAGAAACTAATGTTTCAATTAAAACTAAAAAAAAATGTATAATTGTAAAATGCGTAATATTATAAAATATCTTGAGAGACTGTAAACTGTCGAAAAAATGGCAACTAAACATTTTGGAATACTTTTTTACGCATCAAAATTTGATAGTCATTGTTTTGTGTAACATACACTGTAAAACGCAACATTAGCACTTTGAAACAACGTCACAAGTAAATTCTAAGTGTATTTAAGTGTTTGGTAAACAATAACTCGAACAAGCCACATGTATTATTAGTGTTGTTGTGATAATAATGTCATTTTATGTAATAATATCTAATTGGCAAGTATTATAGTACCTATGTTGCTAAATTAAACACTAGCTTTTTTGTTACATTGTTATGGGGACGCCTTAATAACATAGGTAGTAAATAAGACATTGCCAACGACTAAGCTGAGTATTAGGAAAACAATAGGTACACTTTTTTTCTGACAAATTAACACTTGGCTATTTAAACTGGTTATTAGATACGAGTTGTGCCCGCGACTTCGTTCGCGTAGATGTTAGAATGAAAAAAAAAAGTGTCACTTAGATAAAATGTGCGCAAAGTCAAAGTCAAAACGTTTATTTCAATTCGGCCATTAACGGCACTTTTGAACGCGCTTAAGCCCGATTAGAATTTAGAATATTATAGAAACAGGGAAGGGAAATACATAAAACAACAATAAATTTAGTTTACCTAAATGTTAGTTGTATGTAGCAATTTACTGGACCCAACCATTTTAAGGGTGCGTTTTTTTAATTCGTAGTTAACTCAAAATACGTTTAATTGTGATAAAAATTGTTGATCTGAGTTTAAATCAATAATAATTTATTTCACTCAATTTCACTACTGGCCAAGCGGACAATTAATCGAAAAGGGCTTTTTACGAAATTTAGGTGCCCATAATTTTTAACAATTGGTTAACTATGGTTAAAATAACCCAACCTAAGGAGGTAAATATGAGGCGATTGGCAGCGGCGACCTCTCGCTTCTGGCCGTGGTTTATTCCATGGTCCGAAGGAGGAGGCAGACCGCGCATGGGAGAGGGAAACCTCACCGTGCCTCAGTCGCCGCGCCGCAACATAAGAAGACGCCCCGGACGTCGGGAGTCGCTGGGCGATCCCCGTTCACCTACGCCTGCCGATGGGGAGCTATGGGTGGCTCGCCGACCGATAACAACTAGGCCCGGATCGACGCCGCATCGTGTTCCACGCGCGCCTCAGAGAACTGTCAGCAAAGAAGACGGGGCCCCATATGGTCAGTGCCTGCTAGGGTTGCGGAATTTGTTCAAAAGGGTGGGTTTTAGTCAGTAAGAGTCTGACACTCCCTTCCGCTCCGCCCAGAGCGGGAGAAGTCATTTGATGATTTCCCATCCAGAAAAAAAGGAGGGTATAAATATCGACTCGAAAAAAAAGGAGATAAATGGTGAATCGCAAGTACGTATGCAAGGAAGATTCTATGAGAAGCACCACGTGAACTGTGACGTCATAAGTACCTTATAAGCAACGGAACAACATTATCATTACGCGTAATCGTCCGTAATTCTAGATAATATGTATTTTAAGCGGCTACTGGCGACGACAGAAGTGTTACAAATAGGTTTTTGTTTCTTAGAAGATAGATACTTGAAAGTCTCGTTGTGATGTCTCGGTAAGAAAAAAACCGGCAAAGTGCGAGTCGGACTCGCGCACCGAGGGTTCTGTACAAACTTGTAGGTATATAAGTAAAAGTTCACCCATCATGACAATTGATACGAGTATGAATTTAAATTTAATACCTCAACGCGTTCATGAGGAAAGAGGTGAGTTTAAAATTATTAAAAATATTTTTGATTGTATGATGTAACTAAAAATTTACGTTTTTCGCGATTTATCCTTTATTTGTGCTGTAAGGCGTTGTTTCGTACCAAATTTCAAGATTCTGAGTTCACGGGAAGTACCTACCCTGCAGATTTTGATTCCTTTGCGAGTGTCGAAAATTAGCGGAAATTTGAGGCATCTTTTGATTGCTTGTTGATTGCCGTTGGCTTAGAAGTTTGATTTTTTCACAGCTCCAAGGAACAGTAATTAGACATAAGTATTTGATATAAATTCCATTGATACCTCCACGCGTTCCTGAGGAAAAAAGGGTCTTGACAGACAGACAAACGGACGGACAACAAAGTGATCCTATTAGGTGTTTTCCTTTCGAGGTACGGAACCCAAAAAATAACATGTTTTTTATAAGATAACCTACCTAGGTATTTATTGATTACGATGTCTCGGAATAAAAAAATAAAATGATTCTTCGAAAACGATGTGCGTATAGGAAAATTTCTTGGTAAAAAAAATAATTATAGACGTCATTAAAGTGTTACCTATTTCAACCGAAAAAGAGTAAAATCAAATAAATGATTGATTGAATATTATTTTTATAAATCTTTTCCTGTTTTGCATCAATAATTTTACCTATTTTACACACACGTCAAACATTTTGAGTCTCAGAGTGCTAGCGACTTAGTTTAAAGAATAATAATATGAAATGGCAATTTGCTACGTTGCAGTTACAATTGTTTTTTTAGACAATTTATAATATAGTAAGTAAGGAGTAAGTAAATACTCTTATCTTTGAAAATGAAAACAAAATATCTAGTTTTAATTTCCGCGAATATTAGTGGGTTGCAGGTATGCACCTCCCTCCCGCCCGCTATATTATGCACATGCAAGATTACTAGGCAAATGCAAGGATTTTAAGCACATGCAGGAAGGCAATGCAAAACCCAACACCATTACCGACACGTGTTTCGCCTCTCCACGAGGCATCCTCAGGGGACGTGTCGCAACTCAACGGTCAGCAAGTCAACACGTCCCCTGAGGATGCCTCGTGGAGAGGCGAAACACGTGTCGGTAATGGTGTTGGGTTTTGCATTGCCTTCCTGCATGTGCTTAAAATCCTTGCATTTGCCTAGTAATCTTGCATGTGCATAATATAGCGGGCGGGAGGGAGGTGCATACCTGCAACCCACTAATATTCGCGGAAATTAAAACTAGATATTTTGTTTTCATTTTCAAAGTTAAAATGGATTTCCGCAAAGTAACGCCTGACTCAATCAATTTTAAATACTCTTATATTTTATAGCAAAAAAAAAAACTGCTGAAACTGCTGAACCGATATGAAAAATTCTTTCACTGTTGGGAAGCTACACTATTCCTGCATAACATAGGCTATATTTTATCCCCATATTCCCATGGGAATGGAAACTATGCGGTTGAAACCGCGGGACGCTGCTAGTCCTACTAATATTATAAACGCGAAAGTAAACAATATATGTATGTCTCTTTGTTAACTTTTTACATTCCTATTACAGGCCGTATCAGCACACCAGCGCTGTGGTTTTTTTTTTTTTTAATATAGCCGTATATGCTGAGATAGGAACCGTTTGACCGTTTTTGTTCTCACGCAGACGCAGTACTTACATAATTCATATTGTTAGCTTTTACTAATTCATTTTTTATTTTTGTTAGGTTTGAATTATAATTGTTTGGTGGCTTTGTGCAAGTCCAAAATAAACATTTTTCTATCTTTTTTATTAATAAAACGGATTTGGATGAATTGGTAGACCATAATTTCGACTAGGATACTTTTAATTCCAATAGTAGTTTCCCACGGGCAAAACTACTACCAGAAGTTATACCAATATAAAGTCGAGGGATTAAAATCAACTGGAATTCTGCCTAATTATTTGAATCGTTGACTAAGAATGCAAATTCTGTTGAAGAATGTCTTAGCGAGTTCTTCGAAACTGATCCACGATCATTTAATGTTGTTTTGTGGCACGATTCGCACGCTGAGGCCGACTGTGAAGCAACATTGCACCAGGCTTTGTGAACCAACCACTAATTCTATAGGTGCTTTAAGATTTTTCTTTGTTTTTTTACTACTCATACTACACGACATGGTATTAAGTGGTTTGTTGTTGCAGTAATAAATAAAATAGTAGTTGAGGAAAATTTTGCAAACAAGGAGTTTAATATTGAAGTTTTTTTTATGGATGGGAAATCATCAAATGAGTGCTACTCTTCACTAAATAGTATAAAACAAATTCGCTTTCTCTGTCCCTATATCCCTATGTATGCTTAAATCTTTAAAACTACGCAACGGACTTTGATATGGTTTTTTAATAGATAGAGTGATTGATGAGGAAGGTTTATATGTATAATACATGCATATTATAGTAGAGGAAACATTAGAATCTACATTGCACTCGTGCGAAGCCGGGGCGGGTCGCTAGTATTGAATAAAATCCATCTGTGTACCACCTGATGCCTTTTGCGTTCCAGGGCCGGTGACTCTTCGCAACAGGAGAAGACGCCCCGGGCGTCAGGAAACGCAGGGCGATTCCCGGCCACCGTATGCGCGGGCCTGCGGATGGCGAGCTATGGGTGGCTCGCCGTCCGATAGCAACCAGGCCCGAGTCGACGGCGCGTCGTGTTCCACGCGCGCCTCAAAGAGCCGTCAGCAAAGAAGACGGGGCCCCATTGGGTCAGTGCCTGCTAGGGTTGCGGAATTTGTTCGAAAGAGTCACCGCGGCCCTGGAACGCAAAGGGCACAAGCAGGAACACGGGTGGGTTTTACTCATTAAGAGTCTGACACTCCCTTCCGCTCCGCCCAGAGCGGGAGAAGTAATTTGATGATTTCCCATCCAAAAAAAAAAGGGCCGGTGACTCTTTCGGACAAATTCCACAACACAAATGAGTTGTGTGTAAGTGCTTATAGTTGCGTAGTTCCCTACCTATCCCATGAATATGACACCCATCCCATGTCGAGGAATATGCATCACTCACTTACTTACTTTACTTTACTTAGAAATACCCAGAGATTTAATATGTAGCAAGCATATAAAGTCAGTTAAAAATAGTTCTCATACTATCTTAAAAGGATACCATACAAAAATACGTATAGAAAAATGCTATCAACTCAATATTTTACAGAAAAAATCTTGGTACTAAAATACCAAAACCATTGACTTACCAACTGTGCCAAAGGGAATGTAAGATACAAAAAAGAAAAAAAAAACGTGGCATTATTAAGTTGTAGCTTTAGGTAAGTTCGATGCGCATGCGCATGTCTGAACTGATGACATCATCCCTCAGCTGACTAATTACTTGCTATTTATGATGATCGCGGATATCTAAGTTTTTTCGATGAAATAATATTGCATAGTTATTAATTTTATTAACATTAATAAGCGTCATCAAGAAATCGTTTAATTTTTAAATCGAAACGCATTTTACAGACGGAACTCGATCTGTTTTTTTTTTTTTATATGCAATGTTTTGTTATTTAAATGGCAATGGTTTTGAAAAATTTGTTTTTTTTTAACTGTTTGTTTTTTATTTTATACCTACTTTTTGCAAGCTTTAGACGATGACAGTATAATGCAGTCTTACTTTCATGAAAACCAAATATTTAGGATTTTTCATTTATGAACCCATGGTTCATAAAAAAATCAAAGTATTGCCCCCCCCCCTTTATGTTAGTTTGTTATCCGGGATAACTTAACGCTTCTGTCGATAACACATACATTGATAACGGTTAAGCCGTTCAGAAGTTATGATAGAATAAAGAAACTCACAAACATACATACATACATGAACCCTGAAAATATAACACCACTTTTTTGGGCAGTCGTGTGAAAAACCTAATACTTGCTAAGACCGAGTAAACCTACATATCACACACCCGATAAGTTTTTCTACCATCATTCAAAATAACACCTTAATAATTCACAAACAGTACACTGAAATTAAATTAAATTTTAAATCTCGTTTCAGAATAAAAAGATTACTTAACCTTAACACATTTGCTCGCGAGTGTACAATCAAGACAGTTCGTTAGCTGTCAATCTGTCACACGCTTGTCAAACCTTTGTGCATTCAGTCTGACCGTCTGACAGTAAGAAGTGTCCATCCGTCTGTCCATACGCACTCGCATTCGTAATAATGACTGAACACATTTCGATGCTCCTCGTGTGTTTAAATTGAATCTAAATCTTTTCAAAAGTTAAGAACTTTTTAAACGAAATCAGACAAACAGACTAACCTATTATATATATATAACACATAAGTGACTGAAAACGAGTACGTAAGAAATGGTTGCCTCACATTTTTCTTTGCGTTAATATATTTGCATATTACTATAACAAATGCTAATTAGTTATTTCCTTGTAAGTAATGAAACAAGTGTTTGTAATTAATTATTTCTTAGGCAATAAATTCATACTTATGTAAATAAATCCTGACAATTCTTCTTTCGTGTTGGTTGAACTAGAAATTATTTCAACGTGCTAATATTTTATATTGAAGAGCTAGAGATATCTTGAGGTACATAATAATGTCTGATTTTATATCAACACATTTTTTCTTACTCTGTCTACATGAATTAAATTTGAAAATGAAAATAATATATCTAGTTTTAATTTCCGCGAATATTAGTGGGTTGCAGG
Organism: Hecatera dysodea; assembly: GCA_905332915.2. NCBI lineage: Eukaryota > Metazoa > Arthropoda > Insecta > Lepidoptera > Noctuidae > Hecatera > Hecatera dysodea. Next base: position 933,341 of record HG995290.1, on the reverse strand, counting down.
TATGCACCTCCCTCCCGCCCGCTATATTATGCGTCCCCTGAGGATGCCTCGTGGAGAGGCGAAACACGTGTCGGTATTAGTGTTAGGTTTTGCTTTGCCTTCCTGCATGTGCATAAAATCCTTGCATTTGCCTTGTAATCTTGCATGTGCATAATACCTATAGCGGGCGGGAGGGAGGTGCATACCTGCAACCCACTAATATTCGCGGAAATTAAAACTAGATATATTATTTTCATTTTCAAATTTAAAATGGATTTCCGCAAAGTAACGCCTGACTCAATGAATTTTACATGAATTAATTTTAAATCAACTTAAAAAACGGCTGTTCTCTTTTATGGATTTACTCGAATTTTATTCACATTGCTGTACCGTACAGCATTTTTTTTTGCTTTTTTATAAAATAGCATCACCCCACGGTTTCTTCCGCATATAGCATATGTTCACCGGAGACACTGTAGCTTCTCAACAGTGAAATAATTTTTCAAATCGGTCAAAAGGTTTCGGAGCCTATTCAATGCAAACAAACAAAAAAAAAGACAAAATCTTTCCTCTTTTATAATATTAAGTGTAGATCATGTATGTTTTTAACTTATTATCTAATGTCGTTAGATGGTATTTATATACCACTAGCACTGCGCTCGCGATTGCGTCTGCGCAGATTTAGTACAAATTATTTCCACCCCCTTTTTTACGTTTGAATAGGGGTGGAGTTTCGTAAAATCCGTTCTTAGCGGATGTCTACACCCCATAAGGAACCTATCTGCCAAATATTATAGGTGTTATAGCTTCTGAGATGTCGTGATTAATCTGTCGCTTTTTTATATACATATCGTTCGTTTTGATGAACTCAAAATTACCGATAAAAAAAATTTACTAAAAATCATGCGATTTTTGTAACAAACATGGTTGCATAACTTTACGACGTCAAATTGGCGGGGGGCGGGGTAGTATCTTCCGATTTAAAAACATTTACTACAGATTTAATAATCAATTTAAAACTTCAAATCGCTCTCCTGAAATATTGTTCTTTTTTTTTGAGTTTATACCGAGGAGCTCGTGGCTAAAGAATAACAGCCGCACAGGTCGATCTTCAAGGTTAAGGCTTGCCATGGTTGGTCTGTGGATGGGTGACTATCTTAACATACCGAGTTTCTTACGTGCCTCGGAAAGCACACTAAGCCCTTGGTACCGGCCAATGTAGTTGGGAAAAGGCTAGGTAGATGATGATTGGGGTCGGCTTCCAGTCATACCGAATTTTGCTGAATACCAGTATTTAACGTGGAGCGGCTGCCTACCAGACCTCCACAACCCAATAACTGGGGAACACGGTACTTCTTGGCAAGACTGGTGTCACATTTTCTGGCTTCTGACAATCCGTATCGACTGCCAAAGATCTCCAAATGACAGCCGGGACCAACGGCTTAACGTGCTTTCCGAGGCACGGAGAAGTCTCGTTATGTTAAGATGGTCACCCATCCACAGACCAACCTCGGCAAGCGTTGCTTAACCTAGAAGATCGACCTGGACCAACGATATATAGATTTTGGTCCAGGTCTCTCCTTTTGGTTTCATGGTATTATACACCAGTTCCATCACGACTGTAAAGTTTACAGTCACTTTGAGTAATAATAAAAAATATGTAGTACAAGTAATTCACCTATACACAAACTATAGATTTGTTTCCTTTTGGCACGAGTCTCGAATTTAAATAGCACCCGCAGTGGTGTAGTGAAGGATCGGCCGGACATTGAACCGGGGACAACACGCCGAGATACACACGAGTTTATTTACTTTACTTGGAACCTAGTTCACTCTGGAGATTATATTTGAGACAAAAAACAAAATAAGAATAGCTACGAGCTTTTAGATAAATTTGAACTTCTTAAAATACAAAAGATAACTTCGTTTGATTGTGTTTTCAAGTAATCTTTGTTAAAACTGATCCAAATTAGAAAATTCTTTTATTTTTTAACTAGTGAAAAAATACAGACCATATCAAGAAACATCACAACATGTCTGGATGTTGAATCACCTTAAAGTAGCCTTGATTATAACAACAACAATATTTTATAAAGAGGAAAGATTTGTATTTTTGTATGTAACGAATAAACTCAAAAACTACTAGACCGATTTCAAAAATTCTTTCAAAATTAGAAAGCTACATTCACCCTGAGTAACATAGGCTATATTTTATCCCCGTATTCCCACGGGACCGGGAACTACGCGGGTGAAACCGTGGGGCGCTGCTAGTTGTTATTTATATTTGTTATTTCCGATTGAATGTTTGTTGGATTATCGTTAATTAGGGTAGGTATTAAGTAAACTTTTGTACGTTTCCCATAATAGTTTTTATATCGCGGTACTACCAGTTTTGATTGGGATCTTTAAACATTCAAGCAACACTATTTTTGAATGTCGGCTACTTTTTATCCTCGTGGGAGAGAACACGTGTGTTAGTGTTTTTCATCATGCTATGAAAAAAACCTGAGTTCAGATCATCACTGGCTCTTTAAAAAAACAACAACAAATCTTACCTACACCTGGTTATCATATTATGATTTGACCAGTACGGATTGTATGGACTTTAAAAGAGACTTTGACCTCTGAGTTTGTTTTGGTGTTTCTTCTCAGGGCTAGGAAAAACCGGCCTCATCTAGCTTAAAATGACCAGAAATATTGGACGTGTAAAAGTGTTATGTTTAACCTACTTAGAAAATAAATATCATTTATGTAATATATTATGAATGATATGTACAATGCTGTTGAACCTTCGTCATTGTCAAATCAAAATCAATAATCATTTATTTCTACAACATAATTTGCAAGAACTTAATTAGTGATTGAAGCCTCTCTTTACGCAATTAATGCCTGTATTGGGAGACTCCGCTCATCTGTAACTAAAATAATTATGTAAAAGTCTCAAATTTATCTCGCATAGTGCTGTCTAAAACAAATACTTAGGTACTTAACGGTTAGTAATATCATCGTCACGATAATCTTATTATTTACAAAATACAACTAAACAAGATATAATATAGAAAATATACATATGTACAAGCGGAGTAAAAAGGAGGAAAGACTCATAGAGCATCGAAAAATTCGTCCACATCGCTGTCAACGGGAAAAATGCCCAGAACACTGGCCTCATTGCCACATTGAATGGCAATGCTGATTCGTTTACAATAGAAAAGGCCAGCCCTCTGGTCACGTGAAGAGTCGACTAACTGCTTGCTGATTTCACGAAAGAGTAGATGAGCACTCGGACCTAGTGTTTCAACCCCAAACGGCTCAATTACATAATTCCCAATAAGGTTGTTGTATTTGCGCCGTTTGAGATTTTCTGCACCTGCCGCAGCCGCCCCAGCACAACCCGCCGTGCTAAGAAGATGGGATGGCGCAAGGGTATCGACACATGTTGCATCCCACACCAAAAGCCTACCCCCCTTCCAAGGCATTACGGTCATCCCATCTGGCCTCTTCCCATCGTCTCGCGCCAAGCCATTTGGTTCTAATACAGCTGGCAAGATAGTTGGCTAACTTCTCGAATTACATAACCGTATCAAGTTTCATACAAACTAAGTCAAGTTTGCGACCTACTTTACGAGATAAAGACAAAATATATTAACACCATATTAAGGTATATAAGGTTCTAATTTTGCACATAAATATTACCATACATATTAAGATGAACACTCAATATATATACATACGTACATATATCACCCACAGTCACAAAGTCAAAGTCAATTTATTTATTTCAACTAGACCATTAACGGCACTTTTGAACGTCAAAACATTTGAAAATAAAAATATTATAGTGACTCTAGATGTCCATTCGCAAAAAGTAGATTCTTATGGAGAAGAACGGACAAGAAACTCCATAGTTAGGTACTCTTTTCAAATATGTATAAGTTTCAAAGACGGTTTTAATAGTAACCGTGAAGTTAGCTACAAGTTTAACGGACCCTTAATTAATGAAACAGTTAACTATGGAGGTCAAGGTACAAGGTATTAATCAAAATGTCTTATGTAACGTAAGCTTGCATGTAGATACGTTACTAAACCTGTTTTTGAACGAAGCGTTTCATTCGTTCATGGTGTACACTGACTGTAGGTCGTGCGTTCTGCTGACATTTACTTGTCAAATGTTTATTTATTTTATTACTAGCAGCGCCCTGCGGTTTTACCCTCATTAGTTTCGATCCTGTCGGAATATCGGGGTAAAAATATCCTACATGTTAATCCTGGTTATAAACCATGTGTGTGCCAAATTTCATCCAAATCCGTTCAGTAGTTTTTATGTGAAAGAGTAACAAACATCCATCCCTCTATACTTACAAACTTTCGCGTTTATAAACATTGACAATATAATGATAAGTCAAGCTATGAAGATAGCTGAGTAAGAGATACCATGGAGACTTCATGAAATAATTCGGCGGGTGCTCGATTTGCTGGGGAGTTTTTTGCGCCACTTCTTCTTCCCAGCTAAAACACTAGGAAGTGGTGACGGGTGGGCGTTTTAGGGGACCGTCTTTATGTAAAATTTGACGTTCAAAAAGTGCTGTCTCTCAGCCTAGTTTGAATAAATGACTTTTGTTGCTGTTGATTTTTGGATGCTGTTGGCAGGTTCAGACGTCGGATTCTCAATTGAGAGTCTGCATTGGAATTTTGCTGATTGGTTTCTAGGTTGAGTATGATTGGGGCTTTCATAAATGGATCTGTATCCATACATGTATATTTTTTCTCAATTTATATTTTTATCCATGTTTATTTATTTATACCTAGATTGTAATATTTACGCCTATATGAGCAGTGGTGGATTACGGCTCATTCCCTCTCTTAGAGAGGAGGACTGTGTCCCAGCAGTGGGAACGTTAAAAGGTTGATTATGCTATTATACGCCTATTGAGTGGAATAAACTATTTTTCTTTCTTCTTAAATCTTCTCTACAGACTCGTCATCTAAAACTATTACGTTTATACAGATTTGGTTAAAAGTGAATCTAAATTATCGACCCACAAAATTTGTCACACAAATCTAATCTCTGACATGCCTTCCTTTTACGGCCATAATCGAAACATATAAATTATGCAAATCACACCAATTTTACTTGTTTAGAATAATTAGCCAAATTATTGGCAATACTGTCGAAGGTAGGTACTCGGTCATGGTTGAGACTTTGGCCCAATTAGGGACAGTTATGGCCACTTACATATATGTACGTATGTATGTATGTATGTAAGTTGTATGCCCATTGGCAAGTTAATAAGTACAGCAATTCTGGTGTCACCTTTCATATAAGCATGGTCGCTTTATTTCCTTGTCTCTCGAAATGTATTAAAACAGGTTCAAAAAGGTCGATTACAGGTTGTACTTAAATACCGATGAATGAACCAAAAACATAACAACTCACTCGGAAAACGACCTAAGTTCAATACTTATGTGGTTGAAACTAATTCCAACCTGGTGAACTAATTCCAAAAAGTCGAAGATCATGTTAGAAAAATATATTTTATTAACATAAATATGCAACGGATCTAGATTATGATTTTGTGATGGTTCTCAATCTTATTGCTGTTGTAAATCAAAGCTTGGTTCCAAATTTTGAACACTTTACAAAAGCAACATGATCTGGATAAACGTTAGAACACTCATAAAACATTTTGTACCTACATATTTAAAATTACCTTTTATCATAACCTTTTAACGTCTTTTAACGTTCCCACTCTGCTGGAACACAGACCTCCGCTCTAGGAGAGGGAATGGGCCGTAATCCAGCACGCGGGCCCAGTGCGGGTTGGTGAATGTCACATGTCTTAGAACTTTGCTTCTAGGACATGCCGGTTTCCTCACGATGTTTTCCTTCACCGTTTTGAGAGCATTGGTGATCAAATTAATTACTCAAAGTAATGCACCTGGCTGAGTTTGAACCCGCGACCTGTAATTCGCAAGTCGGGGCCGTTACCACTCGGCCACCACTGCTACCTTTTGCTGGGCCCTAACAGAGTATATGAGCTCGTAGCTCAAAGCTTTGGTGACATCTTGTAACCTTATGGAACACAAATGATAATGCTCTTCATGATACTTCGATTTGCGATATATCTTTTAGTGAGGATAAAATACTGAAAGAGCTAAAATCTCTAGATGCGTCGAAAGGACCTGGACCAGACGGACTTTCTCCTCATTTTTTGAAAAATGTCGCCGTTTCTATCTGCAAGCCTCTTTTTATTATATATAATAAATGCATGTCGGAAGGTGTGGTGCCCAAACGGTGGAAAGATGCCTTTATTGTGCCTGTCCACAAAGGCGGATCAAGACGCAGTGTTGAACACTATCGTCCTATCTCCATTTTGTCTGCCTTGTCGAAGCTCTTTGAGAGGTTAGTGCATAATGAATTATATCCCATTCTGCATAATATTATTGTTCAACAACAGCACGGTTTTGTTAAACGGCGGTCCACAATCACTAATCTCTTGCTGTTCACGAGCTTTTTATTTGATAATGTTGACAGCCGTGTACAGGTGGACGCAGTGTATACAGACTTCTGCAAGGCTTTCGATAAAGTAGATCATGTAATATTACTCAATAAATTAGCTTATAATGGAATCCGTGGAAACTTACTGAGGTGGTTTGCTTCCTACATCACTAACCGTTGTCAGAGAGTTGTGGTTAATGGTCATTCTTTTTGCATCGCGCAGGTCACCTCTGGTGTGCCACAAGGCTCTATTCTTGGTCCCCTTTTATTTGTTTTGTATATAAACGACATCAGCCAGTGTTTTCTTAATACCAAATTCCTCTTATATGCCGACGATCTTAAGGTATACAGAACAATACGCGATGTAAATGACTGCCTTTTGTTACAACAAGACTTGGACAGATTATCAGACTACTGTCGTAGAAATAAGTTGCAGCTTAGTTTACCTAAATGTAATTTTCTAAATTTCACTAAAAATAAAAAAATAATAACACATATATACACTCTATGCGATGTTCCCCTAGCAAAAGTGGACTCTGTCCGTGATCTCGGCATCATCCTTGACTCCAAGCTTTGCTTAGACTTGCATATCTCCAAAATAGTTACTAAAGCGTATCAACTGTATGGATTTGTTATGCGGTCAACATTAGACTTTAAGAAACCTTCTTCATATATTTGCCTATATAAGTCTCTCGTACGCTCGCAACTGGAGTATGCCGTGTCCGTTTGGAGTCCTTATTATAAAAAATACATTGACGCGATTGAGGGTGTTTAAAAGAAATTCTTACGTGCTATGCATTTTAGATGCTTCGGGTATTACTTGCCATATCAGGATTTACTAAATAAGTACAAACTCACAACACTTGAAAGTAGACGTAAGTACCTAGAAGCCATGAATCTTTATAACATTGTTAGTAATAGATTTGATTGCATTGAGTTAAATAACACGTTATGCTATGTTGTCCCTAGAACAGTGTACAAGCGTAAAGTGCGCGCTGGCAGACTATTTTCCACGCGTACCTGCCAGTCTAACACTGGTTTGCGCTCACCTGTTCGCAGAATGATTGATACCTACAATGGTACTTTTGAGCATATCGATATTTTTGCATGTTCTCCCAGTATGTTCAAAGGTCTTATACTCAAGGAGCTCTATTGATTGATGTATACATATAGATAAACATGATGGTTAGGTAGGTTTAGTTAAGCTTAGTTTTTAATATTATTATGTATTTATTACCCTAGAGTTTAATTTTTATACTATATTCCACAGTTAATCTGTGAACAGTGTTGTGGGCTGCAATATTGTTCAAATGTTTTGTATATCTCTTTTCTTTATACTGTATATTGTAGCTGTTTACTGTTCCTTTTGAATAAAATAAAAATAAAATAAAAAATAAAAAAAATAAACGAATATGGACAGAGTTATGCATTCACTTAACGAGCATAACCTCAAAATCAGTCAAGCAGTCATATAAATAATATTTAAAATACCACCTTATGTAACATTATATCATTTCGCCGCGATGCGGGCGGAATAGATACATAGACAGACTGAGGTTTTATGTAACGTGTGATATTTATCCTCATTTTTATTATTATTTTTGACCTTTCACACTGTAACTGATATTTATAGAGAAAAAAATATATGCAAGGTCTTTTTCCTGATTAAATTACTTTTTGGTCATTATTTTGTCAGATTATTAATGAGAGTACCATGTACATATATAAAACTAGCATCGCCTCGCAGTTTCACCTGCATAGCTCCCTTTCCCGTGGGAATATGGGAATAAAAATATAGCCTATGTCACCCGGGGATAGTGTTAGCTTCCCAAAAGTGAAAGAATTATTCAAACTGGTTCACTAGTTTCGGAGCGTATTCAATACAAACAAACAGTCAAATCAAAAAAATCAAATGGTAACCGTAGTCGTAATTTTCAGTAAAACCAAATATTTTGGTTTTATTATTTAAGAACCATGGCTACACTTTTTATTTTTTAAATGTTCACTAGCCTATGTTACCCGGGATAACTTAACGCTTTTATCGTTAGAAGCGTTAAGTTATCCCGGGTAAACATTGATATCGGTAAGCCGTTAAGAAGTTATGGTGGAATAAAGAATCTCACAAACATACAATACATACATGAACCCTGCAAACATAACACTCCTTTTTTTGGGCAGTCGTGTAAAAACTAAACAGAAATTGATAAACTCAATCTTACGTTAGAGAAACATTTTACAATAGACAATAATTTATTCAAGTAGCAATCATTACATTTTTGTACCAACATTAGTTGAGATGGCATCCATCATGATTTTAATACAAAAAGTGGTGTTTACAAGTAGCTATCGTGCGGTGTTAAGAAATATTGCAAAACCAGCTTATGTAAGGTTTACCAGCGACAATCTCGCGACTTTGGCGCAATTATCGCTGGGAACGATTGTCGTTTAGTTGTGAATACGCTTTTTATCATGTAAATTGGTTAAACCTTCGATTTTTAGCGATCCGTACCCAAAGGGTAAAAACGGGACCCTATTACTAAGACTTCTCTGTCTGTCCGTCCGTCTGTCTGTCACTAGGCTGTACCTCAAGAACCATGATAGCGATAGTTGAAATTTTCACAAATTATGTATTTCTGTTGCCGCTATAACAACAAATACTAAAAACAAAATAATATAAATATTTAAGGGGGCTCGCATACAAGAAACGCGATTTTTTGGCCATATTTTGCTCGATATCAATAATGGCAATAGAAAGGCACTTGAAATATTCACAAAATAATCAGTTGTATTGTGACATTAATAATAAATAATAAAATTAAAATAAAATAAATATTTTACGACGACAAAAACGCCATTTTTGCCTGTTTTTATGTTTCCTAGTCAATACTAATGGTACGGAACCCTTCGTGCCTGAGTCCGACTTGCACTTGGCGGTGCCTTTGCGTGTTATACCTATACTAATAAATAAAGCTGAAGAGTTTGTTTGAACGCGCTAATCTCAGGAACTACTAGTCCGATTTGAGAAACGTTATATCAGTGTTAGATAACGACTTTATCGAGGAAGGCTATAGGCTATATACCATCGCGCTTTAGGAGCGGAACACCAATGAAGAATGTTTCAAAATAAGGGGTTAGTAACTATTCCACGCGGAGGAAGTCGCGGGCAGAAGCTAGTACTATGTATATTCTCTCTTTTCACTTCATATATATTTTTTTTGTAATGCCTTTTTTTTCTGGATGGGAATTTTTTTTTCGGGATGGCTTCACCCGCTCTGGGCGGAGCGGGAGGTAGAGTCAGACTCTTACTGACTAAAACCGACCCGTGATCCTTCTAGTGCCCTTTGCGTTTCAGGGCCGCGGTGACTCTTTCGAACAAATTCCGCAAACTTATTTGTAATGCCTATGTTAGTGAATGTGTCATTAGCATGATTATGTTGTAGGTGATTTATTCGTATACAATTGCTAAGAATATGGCTCACATGTTCGAGTGCCCCAAGTTCCCGTACACCTGTATTTTAAATGATTTACAGGTCACCGATACTGCAATTAAATTACCACCTACTAGGCCCAAACAAATAAGGAAGTTTATTATCGACTCGAAAAGAAGATGAACTTTGTCTTATTGATTGATATATGATTTTGATAATTAATTTTTGTTAGCTTGCAGTTTAGCTACTTCGGTTTGGTAAACAATTACAGCCACGGGTGGATCTAATAGGTTAAGCAATGCTTGTCGAGGTTGGTCTGTGGATGGGTGAACGTCTTAATATATCGAGTTTCCTCGGTGTCTCGGAAAGCACGATAGCCTTTAAAAAAGAAGCAAACTAAACACATCAAAAGTATCTAGGGATCAACATATATTTTTGCAATAACTTTTCTCCTGATTGATATTAATTAAAATTTTCTTTAAGGATTCATCAAATAAAGTGTTTTCGTTTGTCACAGTAACGATAAACCAAGTCACCTTTGCATTAATAAAGAAATTTGCCATTTTCCTAATAAAGGGATTTTTGACATTTGAACCACTAACATTAAAGTTCGAAAAAAAGACTGAAATAACAGTTTTCTTTAAAATTTTATTGGGTAACTTAAACAATTAATAATCCGTGTTTCTACCGCGAACACTAACAACACAAGAACATCGGTTTGGCATACTCAAAATGAGTTCATCCAAATCACGCTGTGGAATGGCCGCCCATGTTCGTTGCAACAACAAAAAAAGGTCTTCTTGCGACTGGATACCCTCCATATTCGGCAGAGCTCTTCGCTTACCTTGGCTGAGCGCCATGGAGGACGGTATCGCTGCACCACACGGAGACAAGACCGATACATTCAAATCTTAACTCGAAGAGCTCCAACAATAACCGCCATGATGTTAGCCGTGAGGCTTCATCACTCTTCAGGGAACTTAATTAGCGACCAAACAGTCAGAAACCGCTTGCATGAAGTGAACCTTCATTCCCGAAGACCGCTACGGGTACCACCTATAGCAATGCACAATCGTAGGATTCGATATCAATGGGCTCTTGAACACAGAAATTGGGCAGAAGAACAATGGCGTTTCGTGTGCTTTTCTGATGAGTCTCGTTTTGGTATGAGACCGGATACAAGACGTATACGACACTGGAGAACCCCTGGACGCCAACAGCGATTAAAATCCTGCCAGGAAGTCCATCCTTATAGTGGTGGAACCATCATAGTATGGGCGGGTATTTGGATCGGCGGAAGAACTGAGTTGATTTGGATCAGAGGCAACCTCAACGCTCAAATTTATGCTGAGACGATTGTATCAGACGTCATCGTTCCTCTACAAGTGCAAATCGGTCCCTTATTTCAGTTAATGCATGATAATGCACGACCGCACACCGCAAGAGTTGTAAGACAGACTCTCGCCGCAGCTAACATCAATGTCCTGCCCTGGCCTGCTCAGTCGCCAGACTTGAACCCGATTGAGCATGCATGGGATATGCTACAGAGAAGAGCTCTGCCGAATATGGAGGGTATCCAGTCGCAAGAAGACCTTTTTTTGTTGTTGCAACGAACATGGGCGGCCATTCCACAGCGTGATTTGGATGAACTCATTTTGAGTATGCCAAACCGATGTTCTTGTGTTGTTAGTGTTCGCGGTAGAAACACGGATTATTAATTGTTTAAGTTACCCAATAAAATTTTAAAGAAAACTGTTATTTCAGTCTTTTTTTCGAACTTTAATGTTAGTGGTTCAAATGTCAAAAATCCCTTTATTAGGAAAATGGCAAATTTCTTTATTAATGCAAAGGTGACTTGGTTTATCGTTACTGTGACAAACGAAAACACTTTATTTGATGAATCCTTAAAGAAAATTTTAATTAATATCAATCAGGAGGAAAGTTATTGCAAAAATATATGTTGATCCCTAGATACTTTTGATGTGTTTATTTATTTCAACATGCAATATTTATTACAAATTAATAACGGAACAAATTAATACTTGTGGAATTCAATGGGATGATAAAATTATAGATAAAACGTTTATTTGTTGCAGCACTAAATTACAAAATGCAATATTAAATTATGAAAATGCGAAGTACACATACAACAAAACATAAAACGATCACAAATATCAAAAGCATTACATTTTAGAAGTTTTTTTGTAAAAGTAGGTAACTGCTAACATTTTCAAAAATAAACATGACTCTAACATTATCTTGTAGGGTAACATTTGTAAGATCTATATATATATAAAACCAGTTTATTTTTTACTCTGTCTTTAATTAATCTGTGCAGTTGATACAATCTGGTTCTCAGACCAGGTAGAACAATAATTAAATTAATGATTTTTCTCTAGATAAGTACCTATGTACATACGTACGGTCTACGCAGTGCTTGAGTCACATATATACGCAGTAGGTACATCGCAAACATAGTTATTTCATGTGAAAGATGTTACTGACATGAACTTGCTTAACGTTTAGTTGTCACTTCGCGTGACCCAAGGGCTGGCTTTTACGTCGGACAGAGGATAAGCATTGCCATACAACGTGGCAATGCCGCCAGTCATTCATCATTTGGCTCCGTCAGCTGGGACGGGTCATCTCTTAGCTGCCACGGTTTAATTTAATCTAAATATATATAACTCAAAAGGGACTGACTGACTGACATAGAGATCTATCAACGCACAGCCCAAACCACTGAACGGATCGGGCTGAAATTTGGCATGCAGGTAGATATTATGACGTAGGCATACGCTAAGATTTTTGAAAATTCGTCCCCTAAGGGGGTGAAAAAGGGGTTAACATTTTATATGGAACTCCACGCGAACGAAGTCGCGGGCATAAGCTAGTTATTTATACTTTAAATTGTTCCTTTCACTCTGGACACCTTTTCATACACGTCTTTCTACATCGTTCTCACATATAGGAATAACATCAAGAAGAACAATGTATCCATAGCCTTGTAACAATGTATTGATTTATAAGAGTGTCCGTGGAGTTTCTTGCACGTTCTTCTCCATAGAGATCTACGCTTTGGAACGTGCAGATAGCTTCACCTCTTTCGACTTGACAATTCAAAAGTGCCTGTAAAGGGTTTAATTGAAACAAATGCTTTGAGTTTTAAGTTTTTTTTTGAGTCTTTTGGGTTCACTTCCAGTCGATAGCGATGCGGACGAATTTTTGACGTCATATTGTAGTTAGGAGGATTTAGGAAAGGTAATTGCAGTAGCAATAAAAGTTTATGTATTCCTATAATTCAATACTATCAAACTTCAAACTGATTTAAATCACCGAGAATATAAATGAATATATGACTGAGAAGATCAGAATGAGGTTATGTTATGAATTAGTACTTCAGTTAAGAATAACAATCGGTATAAAACTGTAACTTAAGATAAATGTTTAATCATTTCTGGAAAAGAAAATGGAACAAATAATGGGTGTTATTAATTTGAGTTTACCTATAGTGGTGCTTATTTCAATTGAAGAGTGTATTGGAGAATAAAGACAATAATCTCTGCACTGCATATGAAAAATAATGAAATTGAAAGCCTAGATGGCTCAAATGACAACATTGTTCCGTATGACAGAATTGTTCAATACAAATTACACCATCTTCCACAACAACAACAACAACAATGTCTTCTGCGATTAGGGGAGTCTTAAATTATGATGTCATTATAAAACTTCATCTTCAAAACATAGGCCTACGAGGTTTTACTACGGAAGATATGTCATTAAAATGTCGTCAAAGACATGCGGTGTGAGGAAGTGACTTACCTTGTGACAATCGGAATAAGACCAATGAGAAGAATAGAATAGAATACTCTTTATTATGTACACCATTTATGTTACAGAAAATATAGATGAAGAAAACATTACATAGGGTGACACAATGGGCGGCCTTATCGCTAAAAGCGATCTTTTCAAGACAACCTTTGGATGACCCTTGAACCTTTCCTTTGGTTGAACCTTTTGAAGAACTGTGTTGGGATCTTACTCCCCATATGCTAGGTTTTATAGGGTTTTGAATAGTTGTAGTGATATGGTTGATTTTCACTTTGATTTTTTAGGGAAGTAAAAATTTAAATTTTTAAACTGTTTAACAGTTCAAATTATAATTATAAGTTATAAATGTTTTTGGACGGTTTATACGAAATTTTTTGAGGAGATCGTACTGTTATATTTAGCATATATGTACATATTATATTCGAGTAATATATTTTACTAAGTTTGCTTGTGAAATATGCATTGTAAGCTGCATATAATTACTTATTATTGATTTTATTATCCATGTGGACCTTTATAAGTAATTGTTACACTGTGTAAACTATAAAAACATGTTTTATTTTGTTTGTAAATTAGTGTAAACAATTGTTGGTAGACCTAATCTATACTTATAATAAATCTGTAGAGAGATCAATTCTGTACAAGGAATATATTTTCAAAATAACTATCAGGGGGTGATTAGTGATTGATACTGGTGCCAAAAACGCAATCAGTAAAATTTTTGTCTGTCTGTCTGTCTGTCTGTCTGTCTGTATGTTCTTTATAGAAACAAAAACTACTCGACCGATTTTAACGAAACTTGGTGCAATTATTCTTCATACTCCTGGGCAGGTTAAAGTATACTTTTCATCACGCTACAATCAATAGGAGCAGAGCAGTGAAGGAAAATGTTGGGAAAACGGGAGAAGTTACTCCATTTTTTAAGCTTCCGTCGCGTGTGTAGCCTTAATGATTAAAGTTACATAGAAATCATGTATTACGGTAATGTTTTACACAAAATTATCTAAAAATGTCCCAAACAGCATATGTCTATATTTTATGGTTGACTCACAATAACACGTGTAGCTCCCGATAGCTTAGCAGTTCGGCGCTTTCTGATTATTTGTATGAAACTTTGTCAATTTTAAACCGATCGGGCTGAGAGTTTCAAAATCGGGGGTAAAGTAACTATTCCACGCGGACGAAGTCGCTGGCAGAAGCTAGTAAAAAATAAAATAAAGACCTTATTCGGCTGATAAGAGTGGTAAAAGATGGGTTTTTTATGGATGCAAATGACTTCTCCCGCTCTGAGCGGAGTGGAAGGGAGTGTCAGATTTATGTACTGAATGAAACCCATCCGTGTAGGAGGAACACGGTTTGGAGGACCCGCCGCGTTCCAGGGCCGCGGTGACTCTTGGGATTCGCCCCTGTTTGTTGCGTTTTGGGGGACTGTCTCTTAATGTACATTTTGACGTTTAAAAATTGTTATTTTGAAATTAACATACATACTACTTGACCCGCACAACTTCGTCTGCGTGACAATAAAAGACAGATAAAAAATAACCCGTTTTTACAAAATTCTTCACTGACGCTCCGCTCCCATTAGTCGTAGCGTGATATTGTATTTTATGTTGGTGATTACATATTTAGATTGATATATAGTTGCATGTAGTTACCGGCTGTCGATTTTAAATATTGCAATCATTTGCGAAATGCCAGAAATTCTGATACTAGTCTTGCCAAGGGGTATCATGTTTATCAGCTATTGGATTTTTGATGTCAGCTCTTGCTGGAAACTGTCCGTCCCGATTGTAATAATATATGTAGATCTTTGACAGTCAAAACGGGATGTCATCAGCCAGAAAATCTGACTGTAGTCTAGCCAAGAGATATTGGGTTGTGGAAGTCAGCCAGGCAGTTGATCCATGTAAATCTGGTACTCGGCCGGATCCGGTTAGACTGGACGTTGACCCCAAAATATCTCAACGGAATAATATAATAATTTTTATTACATCTTTTACATATAAATAACCACAAGTGATCTTAAATGAATAATAAAAGTAGTATCCAACAAATAACTATGTGTATAGCTCATCATCTGCCTAGCCTTTTCCCAACTGTATTGGGGTCGGCTCCCAGACAAGCCGGATTCAGCTGAATACCAGTATTAACGTGGAGCGGCTGCCTACCAGACCTCCACAACCTATTAACTGGGTAACACGGTACTTTTTGGCAAGACTGGTGTCAGATTTTCTGGCTTCTGACAATCCTTAACGACTACCAAAGATCTACAAATGACAGCCAGGACCAAAGGCTTAACGTGCTTTCCGAGGCACGGAGGAAACTCGGTATGTTAAGATGCTCACCCATCCACAGACCAACCTCGGCAAGCGTTGCTTTACCTTTAAGATCGACCTGTGCGGTTTTATTCTTCAGCCAAGAGCTCCTCAACTACCTTTTTTTTTTTACGGGAGGAAATCCTCATGGATGTCCTCCACCCTGGGGCGGGCGGAGGGGTCTGTCAGACTCTTACTGACTAAAACCACCCCGGTATTCCATCTCTCACCTACGCCGGGGATCGCGGGAACGTAAACCACATCCGTAATCCCCGGCTGGTGCCGGCCCGCCTCTGCGGGCCACCTCGCGTCTACGGAGGGAGTGAGGTGTTAAACACCCTCCGTGACTTCAGAGAGGGGCGCACGGGAACACCTCGCGCCGCCACCTCGGGTCCGGATGAATGGGGGGCGACAGACGTCCCCAAGTCCGCCGCCCCTGGACCCAGTTAGGGGGGCCGGAAGAGGGCAGCATACGCCCTCCTCCGACGCCCGGTGCGCCTGCTGCGGGCGGGGTCAGAGGTCGAGATCTCTCTTTCCCTTTCCGCAGCCTCCTTCTGCGAGATAACTGTTTCGCAGAAGGAGACCACCGCGTCCCAGGACTCCTCGCCGCCGACCATAGATTGGACTACGGCCGGTAGCGAGAGGTCACTGCCCACCACAGAGATGAGGTCACGGCGCGGCCCCTCCCAAGCGGCACACTCTGCCAGCGTATGCCGCGCCGTGTCCTCCCGACAGTCGACGCAGTGGTGACACCGAGCATCCGGCTCCCTGCCTATGCGACACAGGAACTTCCCGAAGCAGCCATGTCCCGAAAGGACCTGTGTCGCACGAAACGTCAGGGAGCCGTGCCTTCTCCCGAGCCAAAGGTCGAGCACTGGCCGGATGGCCTCGATAGTGACGAGGCCGGCGGAAGGGCGTGAAAGCCTGTCCCGCCATTCCGCCACCAGGACCTCGCGCAGCTCGATGTGTCGCTGCATCAGTCGCTCGCCGCGCGCCCGCGCGTCCTCGCGCCACCGATACAGTGACGCGAGAACCTTCGCCTCCAGGTCCCACGGCGGAGATCCGGCCAGTGCGCAAGCCGCCTCGTAGGAGATCGTGCGATAACCCCTGATGACTCTGACGGCCATCACCCTCTGCGGCCTCCGCAGAACTGTGATAGTGCTGGCCGTCAGGTCAGCCGCCCAGATCGGGGCCCCGTAAAGGGCCATCGATCGCACGATCCCCACGTACAACCGCCTGCAGGCGGTGCCCGGGTCCCCCAGATTGGGAAGCAGCGTTGACAACGCCCCAGCCGCACCCAACAACTTGGGCGCCAGCCGCCGGAAGTGGGGGCCGAAATCCCACCGGCTGTCGAGCACCAATCCCAGGTACTTCATGGTGGACTCGACAGCGATTCGGACCCCCCCTCCTCAACTACCTAACCTAACCTAATTATGTCTATAAATTATCAATATTTCAGGATTTATGGAAAAAATATTTTAAACCTACAATTATGTATAATTAGCGACTTTCCTGAGCTAGGTTTATAAAACCTGTGTTTCAGGATCTAGCAAAAAGGCTAGGTTGATTGAACGAAATTAGCTGGAAACTACCATCCAAATAATACAACTTGAAACTAACCTCCTTTGAAAAATGAGGGAACGTGCAGAAACTATAGTGGCAGCACAGAGGCGTCAATGTCAAGTATATTTTACTTATAAGTTTCAAATTTGGAACGCTAGATGGCACAGTCTACTTCGCGCAAGTTCCCCTAAACGGGAGTGCAGGAAGTACAGGTGGCAGCACAGGTCAAATATTTACATCGTAAAAGTTTCAGATTTGCAACACTAGATGGCATAGTCTACACTGTACACATTCCTTATATTCGACTTCAGATCATTCAATCGTCATTTTAAATGAGCTTACTATGTAACCTAAAGACCTCATTACGTCGGATGACATCTAGTTACCGTGATTATCGTAATGACCGTCATCTGGACTAGGGTCCCTCTAATTGTGGCGCCATTGTTCGCCTGAGAACATCCAATCCTGTATGACAGGTTATTATTACTAGGTACTATCTCCTTTATAGAATACGACACGATAATAATAAGTTAGTAAGGTATTAGTAGTAGGGGGTCTGGGCCTGCGTGGTGGATTACTGCCCATTCCCTCTCCTAGAGAGGAGGCCTGTGTCCCAGCAGTGGGAACATTAAAAGGCTGATTATGCTAATGCTTATACTTTATATAAAAAACATAATTCTATCTAGTCCACCCGTTGGATTCTCAAAAAAATATTGGAAGCGTATTTTTTGTCATTTCAAATAGTAAAAAAATATAAAGATGAAGCGGGTCAAAGTTCTAGTGTGGGGGGGCTAGTGACGTCATGACGCCTGTAAAAATTGTAGCACGTAGTGACGTTACATGAGTATTCAACGCACTGTATCGTCTTTATTTTTTGTTTACGTGAAAAAAGAAAAAATACGTGTGCAATATTTTTTGGAAAGCTATCTGATGGATTAATTGGATTTTTTCAGTAAAATACACTATTAATAAAGGAAAAATCAATACTGATATAAAGCTGAACATTTTGTTTGTTTATTTGAACCCGCTAGTCTCACGAACTACTGGTCCGAATTGAAACGCAGAGCGATTTCCGGCTACCGTAGGCGCGGGTCTGCGGATGGCGAGCTATGGGTGGCTCGCCGTCCGATAGCAACCAGGCCCAGGGCCCCAAGTCTGCTATTTTTATAAATTTGTCATTCCAACACGATCCCATTGTCATTTTGTTAAAAGTTCGTAATCTGCTAAATTCATAATGGTCGACAATTGGTCGGTCAATGGTCTCGTAATACTTTTTGATAACCGAGCTTATAAAAGAAATGACTGCAAGACGACGTTCTAATGGTAGGTCACTGATCAAAGGAACTCTCAAAATTTTAGCACATTACCGCATACGTCTGTCATTCATTTGTCATTGTATTGTATTGTACATGTACGAGATTACCATTCTTTCAATGGAGTGTCAGTGGTTGACCATTGGAAAGTCATAATGACGCTTTTATAATAGTAGATTATGAAACTTGTCAAAATTGACCATTATGAGACCAATGACACTATTGTAATAGCAGACTTTGGGCCCAGGTCGACGGCGCGTCGTCGTGTTCTACGCGCGACTCAAAGAGCTGTCTGCAACGAAGACGGGGCCCCATAGTGTCAGTGCCCGCTAGGGTTGCGGAATTTGTTCGAAAGAGTCACCGCGGCCCTGGAACGCGGCGGGCACTAGGAGGAACACGGGTGGGTTTTAGTCAGTAAGAGTCTGACACTCCCTTCCACTCCGCCCAGAACGGAAGAAGTAATTTGATGATTTTCCATCCATACAAAATGGTAACGAGAATGAAGAAGTCAAGACCACTTCAATTATAAATAGCAACAATAGGTCTAATGTTGCTATAGATTGTATATCGTTACCAAGACAATTGAATTAACAATGTATTTCAAATCTATTGTCAGTGTAAGAAAAACAAACATGCCAAGTGTAATGTTAACAAACTAAATTGTAATACTTACTAACTGTTAGTAAAATCTATACTAATATTATAAGCTGAAGAGTTTGTTTGTTTGTTTATTTGAACGCGCTAATCTCAGGAACTACTGGTTCGAATTGAAAAATTATTTTTGGGTTGAATAGACCATTTATCAAGGAAGGCTTTAGGCTATATATCATCGCGCTTAAGCCAATAGGAGCGGAGCAGCGATAAAGAATCTTTTAAAATCGGGGATTCCACGGGGACGAAGTCGCGAGCAGCAGCTAGTAAAGACTAAAGTTGACAAGGAAACAATATGATTATTTCCTTGTCAGACTAGAAAGTGTAAAGAACAAGATCGCAAAGGTTTTCATCGAGTTATTGAATTTATCATGTTTCTCATATAACATACTAGCTGCTGCCCGCGACTTCGTCCCCGTGGAATCCCCGATTTTAAAACATTCTTTATCGCTGCTCCGCTCCTATTGGCTTAAGCGTGATGATATATAGCCTAAAGCCTTCCTCGATAAATGGTCTATTCAACCCAAAAAGAATTTTTCAATTCGAACCAGTAGTTCCTGAGATTAGCGCTTTCAAACAAACAAACAAACAAACAAACAAACTCTTCAGCTTTATAATATTAGTATAGATTGTGGATGTGAGGACCATGTAGATCGCCGTATTAGGGTCTTATTTCAGTTAGTCTGGCAGTTTGAGTCATTTATGTGGGCTACCCAAATATCCTTACTTTGGTATTGGTCGTCAAATCGTTTAAGCTCTTTAAAGTTCTTAGTTTGAGCTACACGATAACTAACAAATGCTTGCACTGTTTGGACAGGTCCACTCAAAACTGAGTGGCACTTTCCTCAAAAGAACCAGATATTAACCTACATGGTCCTCATATGATTTGACCAGTACAGATTGTATAGACTTCAAAAGCGACTTTGAACTCTGAGTTTGTTTCGGTGTTTCTTCTCAAGAGTAGTCGGGTAGGAAACACCGGCCTGAAGTAACTTAAAATTATTAACACTTCCCGTGGCCCAAGCACGACGTTTCGATATTTCTTTGAAAATGCTGTTGGAACTTCTCTTGATACGAAAATTCTTACCCTAAAAGTCTAGTATCCTACAGTGCCATTGACAAATTCGGCCCAAAAAATACACGGAGCCCGCGGGAAAAGTTGAAGTTGCCGCAAAAACAAGTAATTCGTAAATCCAATTCCCACGTGCACTATTGGACACGAGACGGATGACGTAACGGATTGCCCAAGCGACCGGCGCGCGCGCAGCTTACGACACTCATGAGAACTGTCGCGCAGTGCTATAACGCTAAACTTTGTGTTCTGTATCAATGCTGATTTTTATGATCTGAGATTGGCTCAGGGAAAGATATATTGGTAAATTTTGTTTTACATTGCAGTATGTGATATGTCTTTGTTATTATTTTAAAATGGATATATGTGAAAGAGTCTATTGTTTCACCGCTGTTTTCTTCCGATTATCTCAATTGCATTATTGTTTATATTTGGCATTGAAGGATTTTTCTGTTCTATTTCTTGCATTAACGGTTTTATGTCAAGCAGCTGGTTGAGAGTTGCTGAGAATAATAATTAATGACGTGTGATTAAAAATGTTCATGTCCATCAAGGGACTGCTATACAGGGTTATTTGTAAAACACAAAAAAGTAGAGGAAAAAATCAGCTGTTCCTTACATTTATGTTCGTATAACTAATCAAAATGTAGGGAACAGCTGATTTTTTTTTTGCGATTTCAGGTTTGGTCCCATAGTAAAAGTTGTTCATAATGATGAGTACAATGACCCCTTAAGAGGTTGTTGGTGTTTTACAAATAACCTTGTATATTGGTCATGAAAATGTTATTTATCGAAGTGTCTAGCCATAAAAGTAATAGTTTTAGTCACATGAAGTCGATAAATTTATTTTATATTATTATTAAATTATTTTATATCCATTTATTTTATTTGTATTTGTATATTTCATGTTAGTAGGTATGTGTTCCGTGAGTGTATCCGAGGCTTCACAGGCCGTATCAGAACACCAGCGCTGTGGTATTTACTTAATTTTTTTAAATATCGCAGCATACGCTGAGATAGGGACCTTTTTTGGCTTCGCACAGTTTAAAATTAATAATAAGCTTTCATTTTATTTTTTTTAATTTTGTGTTGTGCGAGTTCTAAATAAATATTGTTTTCTTTCTTTCTTTTCTTTCTATAAAGAAAGACGTATTTCAAAGCGAGATCATAAATTTTCGACAAGGTGTACAAAAATGTCAAGAAAAAAAAATTAATCCAATTTTTTTTTTCTTGACATTTTTGTACACCTTTACACGTTATTGGGTATTGCTCGATATTATCGTTTGTATGTCATTCTCGGATGGTGCAAGCACCGTCGTCTTAGGAATTATATCATAGATTGGCAGTGTACATTGATATTAGTAATATTATTTTACTATTAAGTAATATCAGCGATCACTGAGCTGACCAAATACGTTTGCAGAGAGAAACTATAATGCAATGTATATTTAGAAACGATTGCAGAATAGAACCAACCCGCAGACAGGAGGCCTGTGTCCCAGCAGTGGGAACATTTAAAGGCTGATTATGTTTATTATGATTATGTAGAATAGAATATAATACTCTTTATTATGTACAGCATATACATAAGTTATAGAAGAGAGACGAAGAATACATTACATAGGATGTCACAGTGGGCGGCTTTACCGCTAAAAGCGATCTCTTTATGACAAAATTTGGATGATTTGGATTTAAAAAGAGAAGGAAAGACAGTACTGCTGTCTTAGGTGAAGGAGATTTATATAAACAGTGACAGTCCATTATATAGATAACATGAAATTCTATGTGGATCGTCGTAGTACTGTTTGTTTCAGGGATATTTTTTATGTCCATCTTAAAAAAAAAACCATCTGTAAAAAGCGCAAGTCTCTGCGAGCTTTCCCGGTAGAGCCACTCATGCCGGAAGGTCGCAAGTGAGGGATCAGACCAAGAGAGACACACACGCGAGGAATCCCGCTCACTGCCTTCTGGTACGCGTCTGCTCATCAGACGTGGCTGTGAGGGCAGTGAGCGGGTGGGAGGAGAGGCCCTGTGATGGAGAAAGGGCGGAGGAGTAAGGGACCGCACCCTCTAAAAGGAAAATGATGGACAAAGGCTTTTGTAAAATGAGTCCCCAGGTGGGTCCCGACTGCTCAGCGGTCGGGGAATCCCACCCCGCTTCGGCGGGCTGCCCTCCGTACTCTGGGGTGGGCACCAAACGCCTTCCGCTTGCCAGTGGCAACAAGAGCCGAGGAGGCTCCGAATCGACGTCATCCGGATCCGCTTCTTACAAGGAGCTGATGGCGTTCGATTGTGTTGAGGAGGGTTCGCCTGAGCGCCGGGGAGGTGCAGAATCGGATTCTGGTTCTGCACCTGACCTAGTAACGGTCAGCTCGGCGGGCTCTGGAGAGGAAAGAGGGGGGGCTGCTGCGGAGAACGCCAAGTTCTTCCGCAAGCGGCCCAGGCGGGAGGACGACGGGGAGTCGACCTCTGAAGGCGAGCTTGCCTCCGCCCGCAAGATCCCCACCGCTAGGCGGGGCAGGGGCTGTGAGGCAGGGAGGGGGCTAGCTCCCTCTACCCGGGAGGAGCGTCGGGCCGGGAGGTTGGTGGAGGAGGGGCGTCGCCCTGGAGGGAGCGGTCGCAGGGCTCCCTCTACTCTTCCGCCTCTTCTCGACTCGGACGACTCGGAGCCCCCGGGAGAGGTGCCTCCAACTATTGAGGAGCAGAAGGCCCAGTTCGCGGAGGTCGTGGAGGCCGCGATCCGCGCTGTGGCCTTCAAGAGGAAGCAGTCCTCAAAGCGGGAGGCCATCGGCGCGGCCAAAGCCTCCATCCTGGCGGCAGCGGCAGCCAACGCTGGTGGACCTGCCTCAAAGGAGGCGTCGGAGTTGCGGGCGGAGGTCGCCCGCCTCGCAGTTCTTACGGAGCGACTTGTTCGGGAGAATGAGTCGCTCCGGAGGGACCTGGCGGGGATGGCCAGAGCGGCCTCTGTGGAGCCGCGAGGGGGACTGAGTCCGGCAGCGCCGGAGGGAGGCCAAGTGCTGAGCCAGGTACGGGACCTGGTGCGGCAGGAGCTGGCTCCCTTCCGGAGGCAGGTCTCCGTACTGGAGGACATGGTCCGGCGTCCCCCGTTGGCGGCGACGCGGGGGCCCCCGGGACGGCAAAAGGCGGCTTCGTACGCGGCCGCCGTGGCTGCCGGCCCGGGAACGTCTGGCCAGGCGAAGGCGAAGGCCAAGGGCGGAACCGCGCCGGCGCCAGCGCCAGCGCCTGTGACGCTGGCGACTGCGACGCCGGCGACGACTAAGGCGGCCCCGGCGAAGAGGGGTAGGAGGAAGGCTGGAGGAGCGGCTAAGGCTGCGGCGCCAGCGGTGCCGCAGCCGCCCCCACCCCCACCCTCGGATCCTCCTGCGGCCGAGGCCGAGTGGCAGGTTGCTGGCCAGAAGCGGCGGGCCGCGAAAGCGGCCAAAAACAAGGCGAGGAGGCAGCGGCGGAAGGCCAACGCCATTGCGGCGAGGCTTCGCGCCCCGAAATCCGCGGCTGTAGTGCTCACACTGCAGCCGGAAGCGGAACAGAGGGGCGTGACGTATCTCGCCGTACTGAAGCGGGCGAAGGAGGCGGTGAGCCTCCAAGAGCTGGGCATCAGCGGGGGCATCGGGGTCAGGAGGACCTTAACCGGTGCCCGCAAGCTCGAGCTCGCCGGAGCGGAGAGTGGCCCGTTCGCGGACGCCCTGGCCGAAAGGCTGAGGGCGGTCTTACCCGCGGACGAGGTCCGGGTGTCCAGGCCAACTAAGCGCATCGACATGCGCATAGTGGGCCTGGATGACTCCGTGACGGAGGAGGAAGTTGTGGCCGCCGTCGCCAGGACTGGGGGGTGCTCTGCCGAGCTCGTCAAGGCGGGCACCCTCCGGCCTGACAACACGGGCATGCAAACCCTTGTGGTGAGCTGCCCCGTGACGGCGGCCAGAACTGTGTCGGAGGGCCGAAGGCTCTTGGTGGGATGGGTGTCTGCGCGGGTAAAACTGCTGGAACCCAGACCTCTGAGGTGCTACCGCTGCCATGTGGGCAACCACACGGGAGCTATGTGCCCCTCGGAGGTCGACCGCAGCGGACTCTGTTTCCGCTGTGGTCAGCCCGGTCATAAGGCCGGCTCTTGCGAGCCACGCCGCACTGCAGTGCATGTGCGGCTGTTGGCAAGCCGGCCGAGCACTGGGCTGGGGGAAGGGCCTGCGCGCCATCCGCCCCGACCAGGGGCAAGAGGTCCGCCGCCACCGCCGCCTCTGCCGCCGCCGCGGCTTCTGTCGCCGCCACTGCCGCTTCTGCTGCGAGTGCTGCGACTCCCAACACTCGGGAGGGTGCTGAGATGGAGTGCCAGTAATGGTCCCATTTCGGCCCCCTCCAGAGACAAGTCGGCCGCTGTGCTATCGCGCAGTGGCTGATGCCTGGGGACGGTGAGCGTGGGTGGCTCGCCGTCCGATACCAGGTTGAGTCGACGACGCGTTGTGTTCCACGCGCGCCGCAAGGAGCCGTCAGCACCAAGGACGGGGCCCCATAGGGTCGGTGCCTGCTAGGGTTGCGGAATTTGTTCGAAAGAGTTACCGCGGCCCTGGAACGCATAGGGCACAAGAAGGATCACGGGTGGGTTTTAGTCAGTAAAAGTCTGACACTCCCTACCGCTCCACCCAGGGCGGGAGGGGTCATTTGATGATTTCCCATCCAGAAAAAAAAAAAAAAAAAAAAAAAAAAAGGATCCAGAACATACCATTCTGGAGAAAAATGAAGAGCCATCGCGTCAGTGACGGAAAAGTTGGAAAGGAACCACTTGTCTTGGTATGGTCATGTGAAAAGGAGGGAGAACCAAATGAAATGGATGACGGTCTTCACTCTTGATGAAAAACAAAGACTTACTTTTATCTATACTTCTATAAAAAGCTGAAGAGTTTGTTTGTTTGCTTGAACGCGCTAATCTCGGGAAATACTGGCTCGATTTGACAAATTATTTCAGTTTTAGATAACCCATTTATCGAGGAAGTCTATAGGTTATATATCATCACGCTAAGACCAATAGAAGCGGATCACCAATGAAGAATGTTTAAAAATCGGGGGGTTAGTAACTATTCCACGCAGACGAAGTCGCGGGCAGAAGCTAGTATAACATATATGTACGTATAAGAGCTTTTATACGTAGACTCGATAAAGATTAGACGCTTTATGAACTTAACTGTCAACCAGGGCAAGAGCACAATAAACTTGGAACCAGTTAAGATTAAATTGGTACATTTATGAATAACCATATTTTATTAGGTACATCATTACTCCAAAACATCAGTTCCAATGGAATATAATGAGCTATTGATACATGAATAATATTATTTTTAATTCAACTTATGATGCCGTATTTAATAAATGGAATTTAATCGAGGTGGATATTTTTAACCGACTTTTAAAAAAAGGAGGAGGTTCTCAATTCAGATGATTGTATTTTTTATGTTTGTTCGCGCATAACTCCGTCGCTTGCCAACCGATTTGAAAAATTCTTTTTTTGTTGGGAAGTATATACTTCCCAAATGGTCCCATGAAAATTTCATCGAAATCGAACAAGCGGTTTTTTGTTAATTTCAATAAATGATAGCAAATCTAGCTGAAATCGCATGTTTGTTTATTGTTTACACCAATTTATACCACGTAAGCTGTGATGGGTATGTTTAGCTCGGAGTGAACCACTAAAAAGTGAAAAAAAAAAAACAAAAAAATACAACAGACTTCTCAACAAAAAAAAAAAACAAAAAGTACAAAATAACTTTAATTTCGGAAGTCGGTGTGTTCAAAAACAAAAAAGCAACCAAAACCACCGAGATGTCTAAACTCATTTTAGTTTTGTTTTTTGTTGACGAATTAAAAATATAAGCGTGGACCGGTTATCGAAGTTGTTTTAATGTTACTCACTTTATTATGAATACGGACATAACATAATATATGCAACGGGCACATTAAAATTACTTAATGTTCGTAACACATAAATAAAGTAGAACAGTGACTGCGTTTGCAAAAACATAGTTGTTTCAATTTTATTTTCACTGCTATTTGTAGGTACTTATGTAAGTAATGGTCGATCATTGGATTGTGAAATAACTTCTTCTTTTCATTCAAGTTTTTTTTTTAATTCACCAAAATAATGTACGCAACGGATTTTGGTGCGGTTTTTTTTTATAGGTTTCTAATGTGATGTCGTAAATAAACATATTTTTTCAGAATTGCACCCTTGCGAAGCCGGGGCGGGTCGCTAGTCTACACTAATATTATAAAGAGGAAAGATTTGACTGTTTTTTGTTTTAATTTTTTTGCATTGAATAGGCTCCAAAACTCCTAGACGATTTAAAAAAAATTTTCACTGTTGGGAAGCTACACTATCTCCGGTGAACATGGCTATCTTATATCCCCATATTCCCACGGGCATGGGAACTACGCGGGTGAAACCGCGGGGCGCTGCTAGTACTTAATAAAGTAAGAAATACATATGTATAGTACCATTTAATTGAACCTGTCGAATATTTATTGACAGAGACATATAAGGTAACTACTCGTACGACAGTAATAATCGGCAAAATGTCAATTTTAACGATAGATAATTTTTTTTAATACAGATAATTTGTAGCACTCATACAAGACCGAGTCTATCATTGGCCTGCCAGAAAGCATATATATATTTTTTGAGGATTTTATTATCCTTTTGGGAGTGAAACCTGACACTTAGTCCTTGAGGCCCTTGTGCTCATAGCCTTATCAAAGAAATTTCGAAACGGTTGGTTGACACTTCTCGTGACCCAAAAGCTGGCTTGTACCTTGGCTTGAGGCTAAACATTACCATTCAACGTGGCAATGCCGCCGGTCTCTCGGGTACATTACCAGATGACAGCGTTGAGGACCATATGCGGCGTTGTACCTATGGACTTTTTTGTCTGAAATAAATATTTTTTTTTTTTATTGTTTTTTTTTTTATTTTTTTTTTTATTAAACTAAAATTAGTTTGTTCTAAATTTAATTTGTTTGTTAATTTTAATATTTTTTTAAAAGTGGAAGGAGTGGACGGATGACTTTGCCCAGCACTGGGATATTTTAGGCTAGCTATAATAATAATATAATCATTATTTTTTAATATGTTTCTAAATATAGCTTTAAAAAACATTATTTTAAATGTCATGTAATTTAGTAAATATTTTACTTTAAATTTAAACACTCTGGTTTTAAAGTCAACAAAACGCTGATTGCATTGTCATTCAACGCGGTACCTAATGCTGCCAGTATTCTGGACACATTTTATTTAAATAATGAACCAAGAACCAGCAGTGCCATTCGACGTGGCAATGCTGTCAGTGTTCTGGACACTTTTTTAATGACAGTGCTGTGGGTTTTTTTTTCAATAATTTCTTTTGTTTCTATACGCGTTTTGTGCCTACTTTCGCAAAAGTATTAGTGTTGTTGTCTATCGGTATTTAATTTAGGTTACCTTTTTTTCCTTTTTTTTTCTGGATGGGAAATAATCAAATGACTTCTCCCGCTCTGGGCGGAGTGGAAGGGAGTGTCAGACTCTTACTGACTAAAACCCACCCGTGATCCTTCTTATGCCCTTTGCTTTCCAGGGTTAATTAGGGTAATTTAGGTTACCTGTGCACACTAAATTGTCAACAAGATTAAAAATATAGGTACCAAAAACCAGTTGGCATAATCTACCCAGCACAAAATTGAACACATATTCGCACGTTGTACAGGAAAACTAACAAGATCGTGGCCGTCCTTGTCCACATAATTTCCTTTGTCAGTTTCATTAATCTAGTCGTTGATATTCCTCAGTCACGGCTGCCATGCTGCCACGTGCCCCAGCGCCAGTCAAATCCAGATCGTAAGGATATTAGACTACACTCGTGTATCTACAAACTTCCTGGTGTTTTAGATCAAGAGGAGATTAAAATGTCATCGAGGTAGACAATATGCATGGTTGTGTGTAAGGAATGAACATTTTGTATGGAACTCCACGCGAACGAAGTCGCGGGCATAAGCTAGTAATGAATAATTATTATTAAATAATTGTTTCTAGTAAACTTTTTATTAAATGAAATGTTTGTAGGATTTGATTGAACTCTTTGAACATTCTATAGCTGTGTTCCGTATTGAATTACGGATAGCTCTGGTAGGAAAGTGGGAATTCTCTGTTTTCAAAAATCCTATAGGGTAACAGATTTCAAATTGGTAAATTTGAAAATGAAAACAATATACCTATCTAGTTTTAATTTCCGCGAATATTAGTGGCAACTCAACGGTCAGCGAGTCAGCACGTCCCCTGAGGATGCCTCGTGGAGAGGCGAAACACGTGTCGGTAATGGTGTTGGGTTTTGCTTTGCCTTCCTGCATGTGCATAAAATCCTTGTATTTGCCTTGTAATCTTACATGTGCATAATATAGCGGGCGGGAGGGAGGTGCATACCTACAACCCACTAATATTCGCGGAAATTAAAACTAGATATATTGTTTTCATTTTCAAATTTAAAATGGATTTCCGCAAAGTAACGCCTGACTCAATCAATTTTTTTTTTTTTCAAATTTGTCCTTTACAGGTCAGCCCTTCGGGAATAACCTTGATAATTCCAAATAGGTATGATTATAGTAAGAATATCTATATTGGAACGTAACCATTATTTATTGAAGAAATGATAGCTGATAATTTAACTAAAGTTACTGTTGTTAAACATTTATATTGTGTCACAAAAATGGGGTTTTGTTCCAGGGAGGGTGTTGGAATATCGCTCATTTTTAATATAGTTTATAAAATTCTGATTCGTTTACTGTAAAACCGGATTTGTTTAAGCTCTATAGTAAGAGAGAGAGCAGATATTCTCTGAAAAAATACATTTTTACAGTAAACGGATCGCAATTTTTTAACATATCTGTATTAATAACTAATGAAAATGAGCGATATTTATTGTAAAACGACACCAATTTTAGTGCCTAATTTTGACAAGGGTAGCACTGCCCCTTTTTATCAACAACTATGTACTTGATCGATCTCACATTACATTGTCTAAGTTATATTTACGAAATATCTCTTTTTTTTTATTGTGAAAAGGATTTGCTCTTGACTCTAGTCTAGGTCGCAGGTGACAGAGACAAAGTCGACGATGGAATGAGCTTACCCAGAAGAAGCCTGTTCACTCTAACTTTGAAGAGATTAGGGTTGAATGTGTTCGGAAACACAGACGCAGGCAGAGTTCCACTCCTTTGCTGTGCGCATTATAAAAGATGATTGAATACGCTTGGTGCGAATTGGTGGTAGGTATAGCTACAATCTTTTATTACAAAACCTATGCAAATTGTTCCAGCAAAAGAATTTAAACTACTCGACATGATATCTAAAACTCATTTACTGTTAGACCACGCAATCACTGAGTATCGACCGCGCTAGAACCATGAAATTCTGCTCAAAAATTCATTTATAATGAATACATACATCATGTCAACATAATATGCAGATAGCTTCACCTCTTTCGACTTGACAATTCAAAAGTGCCTATAAAGGGTTTAATTGAAATAAATGCTTTGAATCTTGAATGTGCCTATATAAGATGAACACTTAAAAAGGAATTTAAAAAATCATTACTAAAAAAGTTTTAACATGGAATGAGTTTGTGCGGTATTTTTTTGTTGCCAATGGGAATTCCCATCGTGCACGCGACTTGTCATTGATAATAACGATTACTATTCAAATTCATTCACACTTGTGACTAGTCGAGCTAGTGACCCAACAAAACTATTGTAATAATTAGGCAGTTTACAAGCATTCAAAGTCAACTTATTTGAATATTACTTCCGGACCAAGAACGTAGCGAGCAATGTGCGTGCTTGTTGTACAGAAAAATTTACAAGATCTCGGGCAGCCAAAGAAAATATTTTTTTTTAATGCTTTTGACGACTATCTTTCCTGATGGTAAGCGATGATGTGGTCGACTTTGAAACATGCTTACCTAAAAGTAATCTAAGTTTTTGCCCTTTAGAAAAATATTAGTAGGTAAAATATTAGCACTTAGACATGGAGGCAGATTAAACATACCCACTTCGCGATTAAAAATGCACTCTTCCAGTACATTTGTTATGTCCATTAAAATATACAATAAGTTACCGGAATACATCAAAAATATAAATCAAAATAATATATTTATCAATAAATTGAAACAATTTCTAATACACAAAAGCTACTACACTGTTGACGAATATTTTAGCGATAAATTTCAACAACAATAAAAACAATTTTTACATAATATCTAAAATTCATAAATAATATTTAGTTAATTATAAATGATAACAATAAAATTCGTGCAACACATAAATATAACTTAAAACCAAATATACAAATATATAAATACCATAAAAGCAAATAATATTATTTTTAATGAAACAATTTTAATTTAATATTATTATTTTTTATTTTTTTTAATATTTTCTTAACAAAAAGCGCATTCATCCTCCTGTAAAAAATAACTTTGCTGTGCCCGACAGGGTCCATAATTGATTCTATGTTTTTAATAACCAACTGTAATATGTACACATTATGGAATGCAATAAAGTATTGAGTATTGAGTATAGTACTTTTTTTGTTATTAATGTAAGGACACTTCAGAAAAATGATCCTTATGTGAACTATTTTATCATGCGAGATTGTATTCAATATAATGTACGCAAACCTTTGATCTGGGTGGACAACGATTCTGCGAGCGTCAACACGAAGTGTTATGACGAAATCTTTGCTCACCTCACAGATAAAATATGAATGGAGGAACCATTTTACCAGATCTAAAATCTTACATTTATAAGCGGTCATGACAAGTTCAAGTATTTTAGAAAGGGTTAGGCAATGAAGTACCTAAAGTGGATACAACTACGATCACGCCAATTTTGTTTAAAAAAACTCGTCGAGGTAAAGCCTCTGCTATGCCTCTACTGCATTAATTTATCCAAATTATGGCAAATTGCTTTTATATTACCGTTATAGAGTACAATCCCACTAACACTTTGTCCAACTTTTAAAAGGTTCATTAGAAAACCAGCGTCAGATGCATCAGTCTGTCTGACATATCGCTGAAATGGACCTTTTTAGTGCAGCCGTGAGATACTCACTAAGTTTTTTGAATTCCATTTTTGTAATAAAAGTACCGTGCGTGTTTCATTTATGTTTGTGCTATTTTTTTTAACTGTATTGTCACACTGCTAGGCAAAGGTCTCTCCCATAGCCTTCCACTGTTCCCGGTGTGTTGTCCTCACCGACCAATCCGTCATGAACGCCAGCAAGTCGTCACGCCAGCGTTTCTTAGGCCTTCCTCAATTCAATTCTGTCTTTCTTTCAGCCAGTGAACCGAACTCAAGACCTCATGCACAGCAACAGCGCAATCACTGGACCAGAATGTACTCACATTTAAATCTCAAGATATAATGGGTAGCTGTTTATGACAAAGTTCCTCTTAAATTTCAACTTCCTAATAATAATATCTCAACTCAAATAATGACAATCACGAAGGCCGTTTCCAGGGAAGTTAAAAACAATAGATTCGCGAATAAATACCGTGTATAGTATACAATGTGAATGTCGCTACAAAAAGAGTCGTATCATTAAATATAATAATTGAAATGAAAAAAAGAACGACCTTTGAGTTCGAGGTTTTGCGATGGATATCTTTATAAGATATTTAATAAGCAGTTAGGAACGTTTTATGTCTGAAGTGGTTTTGAATGATGCATCGGTAATATTTCTAGAATCATTTTGTCGAGATTTAATGGCGCTAACAAGCTTTGGTAGGTATATCTTATAATGAAATTGACTGGTATAAACATGAAATAAATAACAAAACTTAAACGACTAAAAGGTAAATTCCAAATAACTTACTTTTAAAGCAGTCTGATGCAGTTACTGGCATATAGTCATAAATGAAAAATGATATTTATTTTGCAAGTAGGTTAAACATGACATTTCTGCACGCCCAATATTTCTTGTCATTTTAAGCTAGATGAAACCGGTGTTTCAAACTTAGAGGTCAAAGTCTCTTTTAAAGTCCATACAATCCGTACTGGTCAAATCATATGAGAACCATGTAGGTTAATGTCTGAGGTAGCCTTTTGAGGAAAGTGCCACACAGATTTGAGTGGACCTGTCCAGACAGTGCAAGCATTTGTCACATACCGTGTAGCTCACTTAGAACTTTAAGGAGCTCAACGATTTGACGAACAATACCAAACTAAGGACATTCGGGTAGGCCGCAAGAATTACTCAAACTGCCAGACTAACTGAAATAAGACCCTAATATGGCAATACCCATAGTCCTTTTTTTTTTTTTTTTTGGATGGGAAATCATCAAATGACTTCTCCCGCTCTGGGCGGAGCGGAAGGGAGTGTCAGACTTTTACTGACTAAAACCCACCCGTGCTCCTCCATGTGCCCTTTGCGTTCCAGGGCCGCGGCAACTCTCTCGAACAAATTCCGCAACCCTAGCAGGCACCGACCCTATGGGGCCCCGTCTCTGGTGCTGACGGCTCCTTGAGGCGCGCGTGAAGCACAACGCGTCGTCGACTCAGCCTGGTATCGGACGGCGAGCCACCCACGCTCACCGTCCACAGGCATCAGCCACTGCGCAATAGCACAGTGGCCGACTTGTCTCTGGAGGAGGCCGAAATGGGACCATTACTGGCACTCCATTTCAGCCCCCTCCCGAGTACCGGGAGTCGCAGCACCCACAGCAGAAGCGGCAGAAGCGGCGACGGAAGCCGCGGCGGCGGCAGAGGCGGCGGCGGCGGCGGACCTCTTGCCCTTGGTCGGGGCGGATGGCGCGCAGGCCCTTCCCCCAGCCCAGTGCTCGGCCGGCTTGCCAACAGCCGCACATGCACTGCAGTGCGGCGTGGCCTCGCACGAGCCGGCCCGATGACCGGGCTGACCACAGCGGAAACAAAGTCCACTGCGGTCCACCTCCGAGGGGCACATAGCTCCCGTGTGGTTGCCCACATGGCAGCGGTAGCACCTCAGAGGTCTGGGTTCCAGCAGTTTTACCCGCGCAGAAACCCACCCCACCAAGAGCCTTCGACCCTCCGACACTGTTCTGGCCGCCGTCACGGGGCAGCTCACCACAAGGGTTTGCATGCCCGTGTTGTCAGGCCGGAGGGTGCCCGCCTTGACGAGCTCGGCAGAGCACCCCCCAGTCCTGGCGACGGCGGCCACAACCTCCTCCTCCGTCACGGAGTCGTCCAGGCCCACTATGCGCATGTCAATGCACTTAGTCGGCCTGGACACTCGAACCTCGTCCGCGGGGAGGACCTCCTTCAGCCTTTCGGCCAGGGCGTCCGCGAACGGGCCACTCTCCGCTCCGGCGAGCTCGAGCTTCCGGGCACCGGTCAGGGTTCTCCTGATCCCGAGGCCCCCAGTGATGCCCAGCTCCCGGAGGTTCACCGCCTCCTTCGCCCGCTTCATCAGGGCGAGGTACGTCACACCCCTCTGTTCCGCTTCCGGCTGCAGTGTTAAGACCACAGCCGCGGACTTCGGGGCGCGAAGCCTCGCCGCGATGGCGTTGGCCTTCCGCCGCTGCCTCTTGGCCTTGCTCCTGGCCGCCTTTTTGGCCTGCCGCTTTTCTCCAGCAACCTGCCACCCGGCCCCGGTCGCAGGAGGGTCCGAGGTTGGGGGTGGGGGCGGCTGCGGCGCCACTGACGCAGCAGCTTTAGCCGCTCCCCCTCCAGCCTTCCTCCTTCCCCTCTTCGCCGGGGCCGACTTGGTCGTCGCCGGCGTCGCAGGCGCCGGCGCCACAGGCGCTGGCGCGGCTCCCGCCTTGGCCTTCGCCTGGCCGGACGTTCCCGGGCCAGCAGCCACCGCGGCTGCGTACGAAGCCGCCTTCTGCTGTCCCGGGGGCCTCTGTGCCGCCGCTAACGGGGGACGCCGGACCATGTCCTCCAAAACGGAGAACTGCTTCCGGAAGGGAGCCAGCTCCTGCCGCACCAGGCTCCGCACCTGGCTCAGCACTTGGCTCCCCTCCAGCGCCGCCGGACTCAGCCCCCCTTGCGGCCCCTCAGAGGCCGCTCTGGCCATGTCAGCCAGGTCCCTCCGGAGCGACTCATTCTCCGCTATGAGTCTCTCCGTTACGGCCGCGAGGCGGGCGACCTCCGCCCGCAACTCTGTCGCCTCTTCGGACCTGCCGACGTTGGCCGCCGCCGCCGCCATAATGGAGGCTTTGGCCGCGCTAATGGCCTCCCGCTTAGAGGACTGCTTCCTCTTAAAGGCCACAGCGCGGATCGCGGCCTCCACGACCTCCTCCAGCTTGGCCCTCTTCTCCTCAACCGTGGGACGCACCTCTCCCGGGGGCTCCGAGTCGTCGGAGTCGAGAGTAGGCGGAAG
Organism: Hecatera dysodea; assembly: GCA_905332915.2. Taxonomy (NCBI): domain Eukaryota; kingdom Metazoa; phylum Arthropoda; class Insecta; order Lepidoptera; family Noctuidae; genus Hecatera; species Hecatera dysodea. The sequence goes on along the minus strand of HG995290.1, from coordinate 898,301 downwards.
AGTAGAGGGAGCCCCACGACCGCTCCCTCCAGGGCGACGCCCCTCCTCCACCAGCCTCCCGGCCCGACTCTCCACCTCCCGGGTAGAGGGAGCCAGCCCCCTCCCTGCCTCACAGCCCCTGCCCCGCCTTGCGGTGGGGATTTTGCGGGCGGAGGCAAATTCGCCCTCGGAGGACGACCCCCCGGTATCCTCCCGTCTGGGCCGCTTGCGGAAGAACTTGCCGTTCTCCGCAGCAGCCCCCTCTCTTCCGGATCCAGAGCCCGCCGAGCTGACCGTTACTAGGTCTGGGGCGGAGCCGGAATCCGACTCCGCACCACCCCGGCGCTCAGGCGAACCCTCCTCTCCAAACTCGTACGCCATCAGCTCCTTAAAGGAGTCAGATCCGGATGACGACGATGACTCGGAGCCTCCTCGGCTCTTGTTGCCACTGGCAAGCGGAAGACGTTTGGTGCCCACCCCAGAGTACGGAGGGCAGCCCGCCAAAGCGGGGTGGGATTCCCCGACCGCTGAGCAGTCGGGACCCACCTGGGGACTCATTTTGCAAGCGTCTTGTTTTTTCATATTTTTCCTTTTGAGGGTGCGGTCCCTGTTCGCTCCGCCCCTTCTCAGGGCCCTCTCTCCTAACTCACCTCTCCACCTGCTCGCTGCTCCCACAGTCACGTCTGATGATCAGACGCGTACCAGAGAGCAGCGAGCAGGCGTGTGTCTCTCTTGGTCTGATCCCTCACTTGCGACCTTCCGGCATGAGTGGCTCTACCGGGAAAGCTCGCAAGATCATTGGGACGCTCAAGCCCCACCACGACGACAACGTGGAGACACATTCGGTGGGGATACCCATAGTCCTCACACTCACAATATGTTATATGAGAACCATGCAGATTTGAAAGTTATATATTTTTTTAACATTTATTATTTCAAACGACCCAACTGAAAAGGCTTTTTTTTTTCATTTAGGTGCATACAAATAAAAGCTTGTTTTTTAAAAAGGTTTTTTGCTTTGAATTTATTTTTACTTTTTAGTTATTTTTTAATCATTCTAAGCAAGCCCTTTCATTTGAATTGCATTCCATCTTGTATACTGTGTACTGTATTTGTGACGTCATTCTAAATCCAAGCAATGTAATTCAAATTGAACTTGTATACAACATTTCAGCTCAATTGGTTGAAGATATCTGCTTCAAAATTGAGTTGCAAGTTTTAACCCGAACAACATACATACATACATTGCAAGTTAAATAAAAGCTTGTACAATATTGTTTATTTCCGCGTATAGTTGCAATAAGTGACATCTAATAAGCAAAACAAACGATCAGATTACACGTATTTTCCAATGACGCTTGTGAATTATGTGTTATGTAATATTTATTCAAACACTTACGTAATAAAGTTTATTTCTGTTCGCTTAGTTTGTAGCAAACGGGATAATGGTTGACATACTGGTAAAAAAATATCCTCAACATCCTGAGTTCCTATATTTCAAAAATAAGACTAAGTTTTGTATTTCATCTGAAATACAGTATATAAAATACAAAAATATATTCAATTATACACGTTTCTTTATAAAGAAAAAATATACATAATATTTATTCGTTTATTCAGCATAAATATTTATTTTATTCGTTTTATATAGGTACTATTTTATTACCTATTTGTTATTTATTTCCCCAAAACTTGGCTTTAAAATTTTATTTATTTGTTGTACACCTACCAGTGTTGTCTCTTTAACCCAAAGGTTGACTGGTAGAGAATGCCTTATTGCATTAAGTCCGCCCATGTACCACTATTGTACATAAAGTTTAAATAAACAAAGTAATAAGATAAATAATTAATCTTCTTTAATTATCGTACTCTATACTTCTATACTAATATTATAAAGGGGAAAGATTTGCATTTTTGTATGTAACGAATAAACTCAAAAACTGCTGGACCGATTTCCAAAATTCTTTCACCATTACAAAGCCACATTCACCTTGAGTAACACAGGGTACATTTTATGCCCGTATTCCCACGGTAACGGGAAAAACCGCGGGGCGCTGCTAGTTAGTAATAGCAACATCATCTATTTAGACTTTTTCCAATAATTTTTTCGGCAGCTTCGAGTCTTACCAGATGCAAAGTCTGATAACTCGTCTAAAAGAGGTATCACCAAGTAACTGGCATGTGGGGAAACAGTCTTGGCGGCAATACAAGTTAAATAAAATACTGCGTTACTTCATTATCTGCCTAGCCTTTTCCCAACTATATTGGTGTCGGCTCCCAGTCTAATCGGATTCAGCTGAATACCAGTATTTTACGTGGAGCAGCTGCTTACCAGGCCTCCACACACCGCTGTCAGATTTTCTGGCTTCTGACAAACCGTAACGACAGCCAAAGATCTACAAATGACAGCCGGGGCCAACGGCTTAACATGCTTTCTGAAGCACGGAAGAATCTTGATATTTTAAGATGATCACCCATCCACAGGTCACCCTCGGCAAGCGTTGCTTAACCTTGAAGATCGCCCCGTGCGGCTGTTATTATTTAACCACGAGCTCCTTAAAACACAACGTTACTTATGTATGAGTGCATTTTTTTCCAAAACTAAAGAAAAATGTTTATTTAGTACTCGCACAAAACAATTTAAAAAAAAAAACATAATTAAAAGCTTAATATTAAATTTAAACTGTGCGAGGCCAAAAAAGGTCCCTATCTCAGCATTTCAAAACTAGACTAAGAAGTAGTTACTACAGAGATTACAATAGTTTCTTCAGTACGCTTATATTTTCCTGTGAACATTTGGTATTATCCAGTCCAGCCCACTTTCTCACAATATACAGTCACTCGATATGTTGTGAAAATATTCAGATGTTGAAACGTCGTCGTTCTACGTATGTCCAGGTTTGTGTGAAACATCATACGCATTCGATATTCTTTTATAAACATCAGTCATTCAGCGCTGTATTCGTGAGGTTATTGTGTACATCGCGGACCTGCGGATGGCGAGCTATGGATGGATCGCCGTCCGATAACAACCAGCGGCCGTACCACGAAGTGCTAATGCTACCATGATTCAGTGTGAAAAAGGGATAGTGCTATTCGTCTTGTATGAAAGAAAGAAAGAAAGAAAAACTGTTTATTTACGCCAAGCATGACGCACACCAAATAATTTAAAAATAAAGCTTAAAACTAAAATAAAAATCGTTAACAGTTGGGAAGGTATGCGTCACATTTGCGCAAAACGGCTGTCGCTCAGCATAATGCTAGGACTCTTGTACGAGACAGAGTCGAAGCGCTGATTTTCAGCGACAGCCGGCACCGACAAAATGACGTCTGCTGGAGCAGCCTATCCGTGTATAACTCCGTCTCTCTCTGACACAGGAATCATGATGGATTTAAGACGTAATGGTAGGGCTACAGGGCACCAAGTCTACTATTTTTATAAATTTGTCATTCCAACACGATCCCATTGTCATTTTTTTTGCTAAAAGTTCATAATCTGCTAAATTCATAATGGTCGATCATTGGTCGGTCAATGGTCTCTTAATACTTTTTGATAACTGAGCTATTAAAAGCAATTGCTGCACAATGACCTTCTAATGGTAGGTAGATCAAAGAAAATGTCAAAATTTTAGCAGATTAGGTACCGCATACGTCTGTCATTCATTTGTCATTATGTACGAGATAACAATTCTATGCAATTTCTTTCAATGGAGTGTCAATGGTTGACCACGGAGTTGGTCCCGGCTGTCATTTGAACATCTTTGACAGTCGTTACTGGTAGTCAGAATCCAGAAGTTCTGACACCAGTCTTACCAACTGGTCGTAGTACTACCCAGTTACTGAGTTGGCAGGTTAGATAGGCAGTTGCTCTATATAAAGAACTGGTATTCAGCTGAATCCGCTTGGACTGGAAGCCGACCCCAACGTATTTGGGAAAAGACTAGGCAGATAGAACAGAATAAAATACTCTTTATTATGTACACCGTATAAGTTACAAAAAATATAGATGATGAAAACATTACATAGGGTGACACAATGCGCGGCCTTATTGCTAACAGCGACAGTCTTTGGATGGACTTAAAAGAGGAAAGGAAATACAGTACTGTAGGTAGTATTAGGTGTACTAATTATATGTATATATACAATAAATATATAACAGATACATATATATATATAATATATAATATATATACAATAATTAAAGCCTTTTTTATACCTGTCACAATTCCAGTGACTTGATGAAAACTTACATGAAAACATTTGTTACGTTTGTTTTTTTACGTTACATAACTTCGTGTATGTTAGATGCCAAAAACTCGCTAGTAAATACTAAAAGTTAAAATCATGATGATTTGCAAATTAGTTTTTCTTAGCATCGATTCAATTAATTCCTAAGTCAAGTTTGTCTAAAGTTTTGCACAAAAAAGGTCTATAAACAAAAATCACACTGGCGCGCCCGGAGCATTAATCTTTAAGCATCTTTTCTTGATTGGTCAGTCGTCGGTCTTATTTTTATTTTCAAAGCTCACATGTTTGTGCTTAAATGTAAGATTTATTATTAGCAATGCCAGGCTGTAGTGTGGCTGCTAAGGTTGCGGAATTTGTTCAAAAGAGTCACCACGGCCCTCGAACGTAAAAGGCATAGGAGGATGACGAGTGGGTTTTAGTCAGTAAGAGTCTGATACTCCCTTCCGCTCCGTCTAGAGCGGGAGAAGCATTTGATGATTTACCACCCAGAAAATTATTTCATCACCATTGCTTTCAAAACAGTGAAGGAAAAATTTTGAGGAAACGGCATGTCCTACAGGCAAATATGTGAAGACAAGTGATATCCATCCATCCATCATCCAAATCTTACTGTACCCGTGAGGTGGAATTGTTGCCCACTCCCTCTTAGAGAGAGGAGGAGGAGGAGTATAGACTTATGCTCATGTCATGCTATAGTGCCACACACACGTCACATTCGGTGAGGACAGAAGAAGGCCGTCAAATGTCTTGAGTACTTGACTTATGTGAGGCAATGCCAAGTCATGGATTTCACTTGAATGGTAGAGACTGGTCTGAATATGGTAATTACTTAATTACATACTTACAATGCAAAGAACATAGACATTGTGCATAATAGTTGTTGCCATGCTGTGCATATTAATTCCTAGATTATTTTATGACTATTTCTTTATTGTTGAACAATAATACTCGTAGGATGAAGAGGCGGGCCAATTAATAGAAGAGTAGATTAGATCAGGAACTAGGGATGAGATCAATAAAAATATAAAAAAGTGACAAGGGAAGAATGGAAGATGGAATTTATCAATCTAACTTTGAAATTACACTGACTCCACAACTACAAACGAAAATTGAAAAACTACGAGTTATAATCGTTATGTTACTTTAAGAAAACAAAGCCTTAATTTCTTTTAATCTCAACTTGGAAACTCGTATTTAATGCGCAATAAAATGCTCAGCAATTAAACTTTGCTTACCTACATGATTAATTAGAAGTTAGTTTGGAACAGTAATTTAATGACTGGGCAGTTATTTATAGGTTCATTTATTGACGAAATCGTTTGGATAGAGAAATCTAACATTATCATGTTTGAATATTGTATCGTAAGAAATAGGAAATTAACTTGATTAGCTATGTGGTACAACACAAAAGCAAGTGAGCATCTACCATTCAGGTCAGACCCTTGTGGGGTTATTATGGGGACAGTTAGTGAATACACAGCTGTTTATTATTTAAATAAGATGTCGATGTTAGTCATTCTCTTGGCGACACTTGGATTGGAATTCCACCATCAAGGCTATTGAAAAAGTTCTTGTAGGTCGCACTGACAATAACTTTAAATACCTACTGGAATACTGCCCAGCCATCTGTACATTGCAGAACCTGAATAATTCTAACGGCAGAGTGGTTCAACTGACCTCACTCAGGGCCTCAAGTCTGCTATTACAATAGTGTCAGAATGGTTTATCATTGATTTCATAATGGTTGATTTTGACAAGTTTGGTAATCTACTAATATAAAAGCGTCATTATGACTTTCCAATGGTCAACCACTGACACTTCATTGAAAGTAATGGCATAGAATGGTAATCTCGTACATATAATGACAGACGTATGCGGTAATCTGCTAAAATTTTGACCATTAGTCGTTGTGCAGTCATTTCCAATAGCTGGGTTTTCAAAAAGTATTACAAGACCATTGACCGACCATTATGAACTTAACAGATTACGAACTTTTAGCAAAATGACAATGGGATCGTGTTGGAATGACAAATTTATAAAATTAGCAGACTTGGGGCCCAGATCTGACAAGAAAATGAAGAAGACTGGAAGAAATACTACTTCTATCCAAGATATTAGAAGAATGGACCTAACTATTTAGTTTTATTATTTATTTATTTATTTAAACTGGTTAAATACGTTGTCTCATAGAACCATACTCATCAAAGGAAAATACTTTACTAGCAGCGCGGTTTCACCTGCGTAGTTCCGGTTCCCGTGGGGATACATTATAGCATATGTTTGTCACCCGGGGATAGGGGCATCCCAACAGTGAAAGAATTTTTCAAATCGATACAGTAGTTTCGGAGCCTATTCAATACAAACAAACAATCAAATCTTTCCTCTTTATAATATTAGTATAGATAGGATAAGCCGAGTTGTTTTGCAGATCAATTCAAGAACCTCAAGCTCGAAACTGGCAGTTTTTACTAACGAACTGACAATATTATGCAATTCATAAATTGAAATGAAATGAAAATGCATAAAATGAAAACAAACAAGGGCAAAACTATAAAGAATAACAATGCTGAATAGACTAATGTAATTCAGCAAAATGCACATGCGGTTGATAATACTTCAGCAGAATGCCTAAACGAAGTAGACACAAACAAACGCATCGTAACTGATACTGTATTCAATAACCAACCATTGTCTCCACTTCATTACCCTAATGATGGGAAACCACACGATTTTCATTACTTGGCAAGCCGAGAGGCATCGCGTAGGAAATCTAACCGCGGTCACCGCAAGGATGAATTAACTAAGTGAGAAGTAATTTGTTGTCATCAAATATGAGGGTAATGGCACTTATTGTCTGTTTATAATATTGAGGGGGATCGCCGCTGAATAAGCGTGGGGATTTATCAATTTGAAGGGTTAAGCTGCGGTGGCCGTGGGTAACGATGGTTGTGGAAGGTTAATTAAAACTGCATTTGTTGAGTCATCCTTGTGATTGATAGATTCTGATAGTCATATTTTGGAAAGTGCACTGAATCGTGTAGCTCTTCTCAAAGAAATAATTCGAAAAGCTGCAAAGACTATTATTGGTATCAGAGGACCAATATGAAAGTGTCCATAAGGAAACAGATATGGGCCAAGAATTGAGCCCTGTTACAAGAGATCCGGGAGATCTTTTCCCTTGAATATCGAAAGTCGATCGATTCTCAATATCTTACCTACCGGTTTTAATTTTAGTGACAATCCCGTTAATAATAATAAAAAAAACAATATATGCAGATAATTTCGTCAATAACGGTAATTTTATGTTATAATTAGCGTCGAACAAATTGGAGATGACGTAACTTTTCATAATTTTCGATTAAGAACGGAGAATATCTAGGTACTAATCGTCGTGAATATCAAGGTGCCTGTCCTTGATATTCAAAACGTTTAGTATTTTTAGGCTATAAAAATAGAAAACAAACGAGCTAGATAGACCTTGACCCCGTCAGGTAACTGAAACGAGAAATTTGGACACAGCAACGAAATTGGTCCGATTTGGCGATAATTTTATGTTTAACTCTGCCTTTTAGAAATGGTAAATCAATGAAAAAGGCTTTGGATTTTTTGTTGAAAGGTACGTCAATCAATGAATCTAAAATCTCTAGGGTTTCTAAGGTTATTTCGATTTATTTATTTACTGAATGGCTTTATCATAGTCTAAGTTTTATGCTCCGGCGACGGGTAGAAGTAACCTCACGTGCTTACGCGTTTTTTTTTCTGTTGTAAAAAATCTATAGTTACCAATGATCAGATAGTCATCTACAAAGATACGATGGTGTAATAAAATAGCAGTTATTTGACGTTTAACTTTTAAAGTTATGTAATTAATTTCCAATTATCTGATTGATGACAAACAAAAGACAGGCGTGCACAATAAAAACAAAAGAAGTTTGTGCAAAATATGTAATTAAATCGCAATGTGAATCATACATTCATACAAATTTACAAGCAATGCAAATATTCAATGCGTCATCTTTATATTTAAATATTCATTAAACTGTTTGTTCATTAAATAAAATGGAAAATTCATGCATTGAAGGAGGTGCAACAAAGTATCAACATTAAGTATTCATTTTACAAGTAATGTGGTGACATATAAAAAAAAAACATCCTAATCTTGAGTTCTAATTGAGTTTCTAACGCATTCACCTCTTAATCGATAAACCGATTCAGATAGATGAGTCGCTGGAGACGTTTATATAATACTAGCTTCTGCCCGCGATTTCGTCCGCATGCAATAGTTACTAACTCCCTAATTTTGAAACGTTCTTCATTGGTGCTTCGCTCTTATTTTACCTATAAGTATAGCCTGTCTGACTAAATGATTTTTTTACTTTTTTTTAACGCGGCCGGTGCCTGCCAGTTTTGCGAAATTTATTCGAAAGAGTCTCTGTGGCCTTTCACAAAAAAAAAGTATTGCTTTGATCTAAAATGTGCTCACAAGCTCTAGACGAACTGCGATAGTCGAAAACCAACATATAAGGCATTGATCACATAAAGTTTGGACAGTGTTCGTCATTGCCATATTTTTGGACGAGTTGACAAAATTATTGTCTTCGCCACGTTACTTTTGATATATTTGGCTTTTTAACCCAAAGGTTGACTGGTAGAGAATGCTTTGTTACATTAAGTCCGCCCATGTACCACTATTGTACATAAAGTTTAAATCTAAATATATATAACTCAAAAGTGACTGACTGACTGACATAGTGATCTATCAACGCACGGCCCAAACCACTGAACGGATCGGGCTGAAATTTGGCATGCAGGTAGATGTTATGACGTAGGCATCCGCTAAGAAAGGATTTTGATTAATTCTACCCCCAAGGGGATAAAATAGGAGATGAAACTTTGTATGAAACTTTGTCATTTTTAAACCGATCGGGTAAAGTAACTATGGACGAAGTCGCGGGCAGAAGCTAATAAATAAACAAATTTATGGGGGATTCTTTGGTATTCTTCTTTTCTTTTAGATAACCGGCTTCGTCATGTAATCTCTAGTCACAGACTCATCAGCGAGCGTCCTTTCATTTCCTTTTAAGGGAATCTTGAAGCTGTACGTATTGACGAACAGATTTTGAACAAACAGTTTAGCTACGAGGTAACGTCTCCATGTCTAAAGCAAGGTCAGCATCATGCACGAATATTACATATAGCTTTATGTTATTACTTAACAAACAAAGATGACTTGCTTTAATTGATTCAAAACTAGTACAAGGTTTAAAGATTTTTGGACGACACGGTTGGCACAGTAGTTGATCGATTGGCTGCTGCGCTACATGTCGTGGGTTCGATTCCCGCACGGAACAAATATTTGTATGGCCTACAGATAGTTGTTTCGGGTCTGGCTGTTTGTGTTTGTAAGATTATATGTTTATAAACGCACCCACGACACAGGAGAAATTCCTAGTGTGGGGCAACGTTTTATATAAAAAAAAATTGAACCGAAGATAATCTATTTGGCATTAACTCACGATCACCATTTTCTGGCCCTTATTTAAATTTATGTGGGGTTTCCCGTCCTTCTCCCATATTTCTTCAGTTTTACATTTTCTCGTGGTAAACGTAATCTCAGTACAGTTTACTAGAATTACCGGGTGTTTATTGTTTGTAAAAATCTCTCAGCTGTTTAGCTAATGATTAGTAGATCAATGGGAATGGAAAAGGATGGGAAATCATTAAATGACTTCTTCCGCTCTTGGGAAATTTCAAATGACTTCTTTCACTGTAGACGGAGCGAACGGGAATATCAGACTCTTACTGACTAAAACCTATCCGTGTTCGTCTTAATGCCCTTTGCGTTCCAGGGCCTCGGTGACTGTTCCGAACAAATTTCGCAACCCTGGTAGTCACTTGACCTAGCTAGCCCTGACTACTATGCTGACATATAAAGAAAGAAAGAAAAGAAAGAAAGAAAGAATAATATTTATTCAGCACATACATGAAACACGCACGGTACATGGTAAAAACTTTTTACAAAAAAATAAAACCGACTTTTACACAAAAATTCAAAAAGTGCAAAATAACTTTAATTTCGGAACTAGGTGTTGGTGGTTGCTTTTTCGTTTTTTGAACACCGACTTCCGAAATTAAAGTTATTTTGCACTTTTTGATTTTTTGTGTAAAAGTCGGTTTTATTTTTTTGTAAAAAGTTTTTTATTTTTCACTTTTTAGTGGTACCTACATTTCCTCCCCTCCCCCCACCTAAACGAACCAATCACATTGGTGTAAAAAAACGCACTGCTCCTTTGCAGAGTAAACTAAGAGGTCGTCAATGTAGACAATGTAGATATTTTTTTTAGATTTTTCGAAAACCGCTTGATCGATTTCGATAATATTTTCATGGGAACATTTGGGAAGTATACCCTTTCCAACAAAAAAAGAATTTTTCAAATCGGTTGACAAGCGACGGAGTTATGCGCGAACAAACATAAAAAAAAAATACTAACATGCGAATTGAGAACCTTCTCCTTTTTTAGAAGTCGGTTAAAAACAAAAGAAAAAGATAGTTAGTAAGTAAGCAAGTTATCTCTTTAGGCGCGCGTGGAACACAGCGCGCTGTCGACCCAAGCATCTTTTGTGATCTCAACCTATTAAAAATTGAAGCCTATCAAATCGGTGCTCGTATATTTCGAACAAGGGAATAAAAAACAGTAAAAAGAGACGAGATACTACCATCTCTAGTAGTTCTGACGCGATTACGAAATGTCCTATTCCGTTCACTGGCCATTACAATTAGACACTTGAGTCTGAATTAGAATTATATAATTGTACCAGTTGTCTCATTTTAATTCAGACAAAGTTGTCTGATTTATAATTAAAGATAATTTCTAACAACTTTTATACCCTTTGGTATAAAAGTAATGTTTCATAATTATTACTTGGTAATCGCGTTAGTTAGTTTTGAATTATTATTAAGTTGTTTGGAAGTATCAAAGTTATTGGACTTTCTGGTTTTATATTCACTGTTCTATTGCAATGAAGTTCGCCTCCAAATTATTTAAATTAATGATTTTATTTTTAGTCTGTTTATAATTTCGTAGATTTATTAGTACCTGAACATAAATAATACGAATAATATATTAGACCTCGAAGATACGAAGGAGGAGGCGGAACGCGTGCGAGAGAGGGAAACCTCACGCTCCAGCCGCCGCAACAGAAGAAGACGCCCCGGGCGTCGGTCACGGGTGGGTTTTAGTCAGTAACAGTCTGACACTGCCTTCCGTTCCGCCCAGAGCGGGAGAAGTGACAAGATGACTTCCCATCCAAAAAAAAAATTGGTTACAAGTATTTTACATGGAGCACCTGCCTATATACCCATCATATACATATAATAATATCTTACTTGACTACCATCATATCATAGTTATAGGTAATATATCATAGTTTTTTATTTAAAAAACAAAAGAAAAAAAAAACAAAATGTCATTTATTCAAACTAGACAGAGAGCTAGCACTTTTTGAACGCCAATTCTATACACCAATCTATATCTATACTAATATTGTTTGTTACGCTTTCACGCGAAAACTGCTCATCAACCGATCATCATGAAACTTTGTAGGTACACATATTCTTGGAGGTATTAGAAGTAACATAGGATACTTTTTATCCCGGGATTATGTTCCCTTGGGATAATTTCCGACATTCACGCGGGCGAAGCTGCGGGCAGCAGCTAGTATTGCATATATGTATATTAGTATGTAGATTTGACGTTCAAAAATTGCTGAAGAGTTCGAGTATGAGAATCTCAGGTACTACTGGTCCGATTTGAAAAATTCGTTTAGATAGCCCATTTATTACGCTAAGACCAACCTCAATATAACAAAAAATGTGTTTTCTTTACACTCTTATGTGACGCTGACGCAGACGAAGTTGCAGGGGTCAGCTAGTTTTACTGATAGGCGTCACCACTTCCTAGTGTTTTAGCTAAGATTTTATCAGTGGTACAGGCTTTGGTTAGTTGCTGTTCATCATCATCTGCCTAGCCTTTTCCCAAATATATTAGAATCGGCTCCCAGACAAGCCGGATTCAGCTGAATACCAGTATTTCACGCAGAGCGGCTACAAGACCTCCACGACCAATGCGTTTGGGGAACACGGTGCTTCTTGGCAAGACTGGTGTCAGATTTTCTGGCTTCTGACAATCCGTAACGACTGTCAAAGATCTCCAAATGACAGCCGGGACCAACGGCTTAACGTGCCTTCCGAGGCACGGAGGAGTCTCGTTATGTTAAGATGGTCACCCATCCACAGACCAGCCTCGGTTAGTTGCGTTTGCTTAAATTAATTAATATACTCATGATTTATCTGCGAGAGTTTGTCAAGCATAACATGTTCTTTTTCCAACGATGTTTTAAACAAACTATTGTAGATACAGCAAAAAATACAACTTGATTGCTAACTTATACTTACTTGGTATCTATTTTTATACTCTGTTTTTGTATGTCTTCAAGTTTTTGCTTCTTAAATGCGTTTTATTAAAAATGTGAGCAGTTTTTCGATATCTTATCATCAAGTTGTAATGTTCAATTTTTATGATATCACTAGTGGCCCGCCTCTATTTTGCTCAGGTGTATTTCTTTTAATTTTCTCATATAAGAACCTACTCATGACAATAACAAACACAACAAAACATAATTAGCGAAATCGGTCCAGCCGTTCACGCGTAATGCCGTGACCAATGCAAAGAGGGATTCATTTTTATATGTATATAATATACCTAGATATATTTTGCTTTATATTAAGATTTTTAAAAATTCAAGACGAATATTAACCAACTAAAATATTCCCACAGCAATAAAATAACGAATTCTTGCCTTAGTGGCATTTTTTATGACTGACAAGAGTAGGTAACATAGATTTTTGGGGTAATTAATATAAATGACAAACTCGAGAAGTTAGTCATAATTTAATTATTCAAGAACTAGCTCCTGCCAGAGGTTTCGGCCGCGTTTTGGAAATTATTCCAAGATATCATATTACTTTGCCAGTGTTCTAGAATGTGTTCGAATGATTCACCGCGGCCCTAGGGTAGTGTATAGACAACAACTCTGTCGTCTCGAGTAGCGCACGCGCAGTGTCATAGGGCCGGGAGCCATCATCGGCCGCATTTGGAGAAACACGGGTGGTTTTAGATCACTATTAGTCCGACACTCCCTTCCACTCCACCCAGAGCTGAAGAAGTAATTTGATGATTTCCCATCCATAAAAAAGTAACCATAATACTGATATAAAAGTATGCTAAGTCCTTGTGACATGGTCTCCTGTGCAATTTTATCCAAATTTGTTTATCCGTTTAGACGTGAAGAGGTTAAGAACAATCTCATTCTCGCAATTATAATATTAGTTTAGGATAACTCTGCTGTTGCGGAATTTGTTCGAAAGAGTCACCGCGACCTTGGAACGCGGTGGGCACTAGAAGGATCACGGGTGGGTTTTAGTCAGTAAGAGTCTGACACTCTCTTCCGCGCCCCTCAAAGAGATGTCAGCACAATAGTCGGGGCCCACTAGGACCAGTGCCTACTTTATGAGATTATTTTTCGATACGCGAGTCTTTTAATGGATTACGGGATGAGCGTGTCTAAGTAAACTGTTTTATTTGGTACGAGAGTCTGACACTCCCTTCCGCTCCGCCCAGAGAGAAAGAAGTCATTTGAAGATATCGCATCCTTAAATAAAAAAAGTTTCCATACATGATCGAACTTACGCTTGGTAAAGTTCCACCATGAAGTACCGTCTCACCGCAAGGATTCCCAACTTTTTGTCAGCAACTCACAGTACCTTCTCCCCTGTAGTGAGTGTCGCTCGTCGATTCTGCCATGTTTTCCCATCCTTAAAAAGGTACGTAACCCTGCTGAAGCAACCATGTTAACAACACCAAACAAAAATAAATAAAAAACGAGAGAGGTTTTACCCGCGACTTCAGATGAGAGTTAATAAGTTATTTTTATACTTGTGACGTCAACCTGTTAAAAAGGCGTCATTTGCGATACTTTTAGGGCTGTGTTAATAACATTCCGATATGGGAATTTCTACACTCTCTCTATCTCTGTATAGCCTTTTTCCAACTTACTGTATTGGGGTCGGCTTCCAGTCAAACCAGACCCCCACAACCTGTTAACTGAGTTGTAGAGGGTGTCTTTGCTAACTGGGTATCACGGTACTTCTTGGAAAAATCGGTGTCACATTTCCTTAAGCATAAGCATAATCAGACTTTCAATGTTCCCACTGCTGGGACACAGGCCTCCTCTCTAGGAGAGGGAATGGGCCGTAATCCACCACGCGGGCCCAGTACGGGTTGGTGAATGTCACGTGTCTTCGAATTTTCGATTCTAGGACATTTAGGTTTTTAGGTACATTTAGGTTTAGGTTTCCTCACGATGTTTTCCTTCACCGTTTTGAGAGCAGTGGTGATGAAGTTAATTACACAAAGTAATACGTCTGGCTTTCCGAGCCACGGAGCATATTTCTACATTTTGTTCTCTTATGTTCATTTTTTACTCTTTTATTACTTTCGGTACCTGTATTTAAGTTTTACCTCCAGGACATGAGGAACAAATATCTAAATAAATCTGGAAGTCTAAACTTAAAAAAAAAAACATTACTTGAAAATGTTTATCACATCGAATTATTAAACTTCAAAAAGAAAATATCTTACCTATGCATACGAAAAATGTAAATGAATAATTAGAATTTATTGAATTTAATGCACATGTTAATTCGTAAGCGCTGTTTAAAAAGTTTCGACATATATTTGGAAAATATAATTAACGTGTTTTTTACTAACTTATAAATGTAAATAATTGTGGAAAAAATATCGGAAGGGTACTTGGGAATTTAGATATTAATTAATCTCAATAAGATGTCATAATATTTTTCTATTTTATTTTTGTTTTATTATTTTTATTTGAATGTAAAGGTTTTATTGCTGCTTAACACATGTATTATCTAGTAATTTCAAGTAAAGTTTTAACTTTTAATGACTTATTTACATTTCGTTTACCCCTATGAAAAAACGGTTTCTTACGAGAACAATGGTAACCTTCCAAAATAATTATTTGAATTATATAATAAAAAAGAATCAATTATAATTATTATAAACAGTTCCCACGCTCATACAGCGAATTATTTTAATAAAACATGAACAAATACAATCCTAAATTTGATATTATTATTTATATTCTTCTGAAGTGCATCCATTTAACGTGGCAATGCGGCCAGTGTTCTGGGCACTTCTTGTTCAAACAAAACTGTGAAATGCAACACTGAAGTACCTATTGATGATTGTTTGTGGTTAGCAGGTGTAAACAACGGAGGAAAAGAACGATGCCACTACTTATCTTGACGTAATGAAACACGATAGGACGTGACATTTATTAAACGAACAATATGATGAGGTATAATTTTTTTATTGCGGAATTTGTTCAAAAGAGCCACCGCGGCCCTGGAACGCGGCCTAGTACCCGCCGCGTTCCAGGGCCGCGGTGGCTCTCCTACAATCGCTATATACCCTTTCCGCAAGAAACTTGGATTCATTTAACGTTTCATTAAATCAGTTTTTTCAAGACCTAAGCTCCTTCAAGAATATTATATTAACTGGTGACATAAATATAAATATAAACTCTGAAAACTGTGATGCAGAGACCTTAGAGTCTTGGGTCGACTGGGCGTCGTATTCCACGCGCGCCTCAAAGAGATGGCAGCAAAGAAGACGGGGCCCCATTGAATCAATGCCTGCTAGTGTTGTGGAATTTGTTCTTGATTTGCTTATTCGTAATGACCCCCCATGTCATCAAAATGGGGTAACCCGGGAGGTGATTACGTCAGCAATATTGATTTATTTCATTTTTCAGATTTTAGTCGATTATTATGGTTTGATTTAATGATTTTAATAGCGAACTTAATTTCAGACTAAAAATTCCTTATTTCTAGACTTATTAACTGCTGCTTCATGAATCAATAAGGAAACGACAACAGATTCAATAATACTTATAATATTGTGTTTACGTAAGCATGGGGGGGGGGGGGTAAGAGCTTTGCTTATTTGCTGACGAGGGGGAGGGGGCAGTAAAAAATGATAAAAAATCTGCTTACGTAATACTTGAATGGCCCCAGACTTATTATTTTTATTACAAGCTTTTATCAAACTTGCAATCTTCGTTAGTTTGCTTAGATAAAATTTTACAAGCTGAATCAGAAACACTTCCTCTTAAATACAATGTTGACATTTCAAATGTTGGCTTGCTATAATGACAATAAGTTTGACAACAACCTTCAGCTGTACAGATTATCCTTCTCTGTAGCGCGTTAAAATAATAATAATAATAAAAAAAAACATTTTTTTCTTCTATTTATTTAGTTCAGGAAATATGCTTAGTTCCTGAGCCAATGAGAACAACATTTATTATGTTATCTATCTTAAAACACCGATAATACTAATAAGAAACGGAATGATATTGTATGTGATTCTAATGCGTTTTCAAAATATGTTTTTGTAAATATATTTTAAAAGTTTTTAGGTCCCGTTCTGTGACGGCTGGGCAAAATATGACGTTCAAAAAGTGCTGTCTACTTTGCATAAATGAAATTTGAATTTGTTTTTTTTGTACTGTAATTTTTCAATTCGAACCAGTAGTTCCTGAGATTAGCGCGTTCAAACAAACAAACAAACTCTTCAGCTTTATAATATTAGTATAGATATATTTTATAAATCACACTGTTCGTTATAAGTCACAATGTAAGTTACCATACTCCTCCGAAACGGCTTGACGGATTTTTATGAAATTTTATATGCATATTCAGTAGGTCTGAGAATCGGCTACTATATATTTTTCCATACCCCTAAAAGATAAAGGTTATCCCCGTATATGTAACGTTTGCTGGGTCAGCTAGTAAAATATATTATTATATATCTGACTGAAGCAAAATGTGATCAATTCTTGATCATTTAAAACTTATATCATCGATACTCGCAAATACGTTTTCGAAGGCATCTAGAGCGAGCACAAACCTACCCAAATACAATTCCAAGTATCTAATTAGTCTTATATAATTAACTTGAACCAGATCTAGGTTCACTTCACAAATCTAGGTGAACCCGATTAGATAAAAATGCCCAAATAAGTCGATAGCAAAATTTTACGAAGGTTCTGTTCTAACATCCATATTCATATAAAAAATCTTGACATTTAGACCTTGCGAAACCTGCTGGCTGTTTTGCGAATGCATAATATGTTAAACTAGTTTCTTAATAATAGTTCTGTTGCAGTATCTAGTGTTTTTTGAGGTTTAAAATTAAATTGACTTAAATTGCTCACTAGGTATATTTAAATTCTTCTAGAAGAATATTTAATGAACCTGTTTTTAAATAAATTAATAGTACTTCCTACTGTAGCTTTGATTTGATCGAAGGCTTGTCTTTCGTCTTATTGGATACTAGCTGCTGTCCGCGACTTCGTTCCCGTGGTATCCCCGATTTTAAAACATTCTTTATTGCTGCTCCGCTCCTATTGGCTTAAGCGTAATGATATATAGTCTAAAGCCTTCCTCGATAAATGGTCTATTTAACCCAAAAAGAATTTTTCAATTCGAACCAGTTGTTCCTGAGATTAGCGCGTTCAAACAAACAAACTCTTCAGCTTTATAATATTAGTATAGATTTTAAATGTATTGGTTATTTTATTGAATTGTTGTTGCACTAAGTCTTCCCGATTTGTTGTTACCGACTTCAAAAATAGAGGAGGTTGTCAATTCAATTTCATTTTTTGTTTGTGTGTTACCTTATAACTTGTTACTGGGTGTACCGACATTGATGATTATTTTTATATTCAAAAGCTGGTGCTTGTAATGTGGTTCCATTTAAATATGAGTGAGATGTGACGAATGATATTCAAGTTATCCATAATAATGCATATTATTTATGATGTGTTTACATTGACGATGTTTTCATGTTCACTTATCGATGTAAAATGAAAATAAAAAAACTGTATACGATGGTTTGGGAGCAGTATCGTAGTTTTTCGAGGTTATCCGTTTCTAGTTTGGTGAAGATCTGATTAAAAACTTCGGAGAAAGGAGACAGAACTCTTCAATAAATGATAGCAAATCTTCTGGGATAGCTGAAATCGCATGTCTGTTTATTGTTTACACCAGTTTATAACACGCTGTGATGGGACGTTTAGTTGTAGGTTGTAGGGTATCACCACTAAAACGTGAAAAATAAAAAACTTTCTAGAAGTCGGTTGTACTTTTTTCTAATAATAATCTATACTTATATATTATAAAGAGGCTAGGTTTGTATTTTTTTATTTTTGTATGTAACGAATAAACTCAAAAACTACTGGACCGATTTCAATTTTTTTTTTTTTTTGCTTTCACCATTAGAAAGCTTACATTCACCCTGAGTAACATAGGCTATATTTTATTCCCGTATTCCCACGGGAACGGGAACTACGCGGGTAAAACCGCCGGACGCTGCTAGTAACTTATATATATGTGAAGTTTGTTTTAAATTAACTTTTTAACTTATAATTACTGGCCGAGCTTTATAACTATCTTCGATGGAGCCATGACAGAAGAGATGTACTTATGTTCTTGCAATATATTAATGTTTTCTCGTACCTATGTGAATTTCATGATTATAATCGTCAATATAGTGTGTCCCAATCGTCTGTTGTTTGTGAACTACCTAGACTACCCGCTAAATGCTTAAAAAGTTGCAGTAATAAATTGCATCCGAAGCCACAATGATATGCATGAGTTCAAATGACATTAAACTCAGTATTAACTCCACCACATCCGTCCAAGGAAGCGTGCTTGACTGTGCATACAAACATGCACTTAACTGCGAGTTCAAATTGCTAAGTTAAACGTCAAAAAGGAGTATATCTCGACTCTCGAGATGTGGTAATCACAGATCATGAAACCACGATCTCGATTCAAGGCAATTCTTGGACAGAAGCAATAATTTTCCGATTGTTATCTCAACAACTAATTTGCACCGTCTTCATCCACTTAATAAACAAAAAACTAAAGTTAAAAAATAAAAATAATGATAAAAATTACTCACACACACAATCCTCCTTGTGAAAAACCTACTTTTTTATCACTTCACAAAACTGCACAGCTGTTTAATAATTGTGAAATAAATAAATTTGTTTTTAAGTAAAAACACTCGCGGTCTAATTCATTTGTTGGCACAACAGTCGTGCGCCGCGCGCGAGGTGCGAACGTGAACTGAGTAAGTGTTGGGAAATATCGCAGGTACTCGCGAGGGCTGGTGCGCTTGCGCAGCCGAAGGCTCTATAGGCTGCAATTGATAAAGGTTAATACATACGTCATGCGCAAATGATTTGTTTATGTTTCATTTGGTTAACACTTAGTATAATACGACACATTTATACATATGAGAGGGTAGACACTAGACAGAGAACTGGGCACATATGTAGGTAATTCACGGTTTTTGATCTTTTTGTGTTGAAAAACAAGTTACCATTAACTAAGCTTAGCGATTTATTTTTTGCGTGCTAAAACCATTTAGGAAACTATGAAATATTGAAACAGTGGTTCTGCAGTGATTATGAATTATACATAACAGCGCAAAAATATTAAGGCAATGCATTTAGATGTTGTCTAATGCTAACGGGCACAAACTTAAATTTAACTCATAAAATTGTTGTTAGTTTTAATTTATAGATGTCACCGGATAATTGTAAAATGCGTAAGTTTATAAAATATCTCGAGAGATTGTAAACTCTCGATAAATTGTCAACTGAACATTTTTACGCGTCATAATTTGATGGTCTATAATCTCTCCGAGAAATTGTGAATCGACATAAAATGACGACATGTTGGTGAACAACCAGTGTACGGTTCTACAATTTATCGGATTTTCTGGCCTAGCCAAGTACCGGGATAATAGGGCACAGGGAACTTAGGGCTCCCCGATACACATAAAGCGAGCGAAGCGAGCGGACATAGTCATGTCATTTATGTTATTTTTTTTAATCCTGCAGACAGAAATAGTTTAAAATGTTGAAATTTTAATACCTAACGTTTCGTCACTTGCTATTCTACAATTTCACGGAATTACTTCGAGGGATTATAGACTATCAAATTTTGTTGCGTAAAAAAGTGTTCCAAATGTTCAATACACAATTTATCGAAAGTTCACAATATCTCAAGATATTTTATAATTTAATTAAGTGTGCCATCTTCTGGTGACATTGGCATCTTAATACAATAATATTAATTTGTTTATGTATAAATTGAAGGATTTGTTTCTTTTATTACTATGCGGAACGGAAATACTGACATTTTGTTGAAATCAAGTTGGTTAAATCAGAGGGAAGCACTGTTATTTATTGGCCGTGAAGATTTAGACATTAATAAATATAAAACTGTTCCGTTACTGACAGACAAAGCTCAGGCGAAACCACTGGTATTAGAAAACTAAAATTTGGCATTTAGGTTCATTGGGGTGTATAGGGGAGCATTGAGAGAGGATTTCCTGAAATTCCTACAAAATTCATAAAAATATAGATGAATATAAAAGTGTATAGTACATTTTTTTTTAATTATTTATTTAAATTAGAGGTTCATAATTTAGCTTTTAACCAACCCGCACTGGGCCCGCGTGGTGGATTACGGCACATTCCCTCTCCTAGAGGGGAGGCAAAAACCATCACGTAAATCTTCCAAAAAATGTAGATAGTAAAACAAATGCGGGCGCAAAAATAAATAACGAAAAGCTAACTACATAACATAATCAGCTTCTTAACGTTCCCACTGCTGGGACACAGGCTTCCTCTCTAGGAAAGGGAATGGGCCGTCCACCACACGGGCCCTGTGCGGGTTGGTGAATGTCACATGTCTTCGAATTTTTGGTTCTAGGACATGCCGGTTTCCCCACGATGTTTTCCTTCACCGTTTTTAGAGCAGTGGTGATGATGATGAAATTAACTACACAAAGTAATGCGCTGGCTGGGTTTGAACCCGCGACCTACAATTTGTAAGTCGGGGCCGTTACCACTCGGCGCCTCTGCACCACTGCTAATTTCTTTTATTTACAGCTTAATGCACAGCAAATTGAAATAGAAAGCGATGTAACGCAATGCACAGACACATATCTTATAAACTGATGAACTAATTTGAATATAACTAAGACTTGTTTGATTGCAACACCATTGCAGATGAAACTATTGTTTAGTTTATAATACGATTTATACGCAACCAACAGGTTTATGTTTAGTAACCTGTCATACAATCAGGGCCTCAAGTCTGCTATTACAATAGTGTCAGAATGGTCTATCATTGATTTCATAATGATTGATTTTGACAAGTTTGGTAATCTGCTTATATAAAAGAAAAGCGTCAGTATGACTTTCCAATGGTCAACCACTGACACTCCATTGAAAGAAATGGCAAAGAATGGTAATCTTGTATCTAATACAAATGAATGACAGACGTATGCGGTAATCTGCTAAAACTTTGACAGTTCCTTTGATCAATTACCACCATTCCTAGCTAGCTACCATTCGATCGTTATTGTGCAGTCATTGTTTTAATGGCTCGGTTATCAAAAAGTATTACGAGGCCATTGACCGACCAATGATCGACCATTATGAATTTAGCAGATTACGAACTTTTAGTAAAATGACAATGGGATCGTGTTGGAATTACTTGGAATGACATATTTATAAAAATAGCAGACTTGAGGCCCAGCAGGCTTTCATGGACCATACTAGGTAGACATGTAAATTTTTGACAGATCATTCTCAAGACTTTATTGCATTGCATATTGTAATACTTGTACTTACATACATATATCGCTGCCCGGCAAAAAAATCGTCATAATACAGAAAAAATACGTTTTGACATCTTTGTACCATTTAAATAGCAAATATGTCATTTAGAGATATATATAATATGTCATTTAGAAGTCGGTTGTATTTTTTTGTAAAAACTCCCAGCTAACTAACCCATCACAGCGTACGTGGTATAAATTGGTTTAAACAATAAACAAACATGCGATTTCAGCTATCCCGACAGATTTGCTATCATTAATGAAATTAGCAAAAATACTCATAAAATAAAAATTACTCGACTATTCTTCATCGAATAAAAAAATACAATCCCGTAAATCGGATCAGAAATCTCGGTGTAATCGCTGTACATACATAGAAAAAAAAACATACATGCCGAATTGAGAACCTCCCCCTTTTTGAAGTCGGTGAAAAATTAATTCGAAATTATATTTCCATACATGTGACATTTTTCTGCGTTGATTTTTATTCTGTATATCGTCAGTGACCTATACAAATGCAAATAACTATCATCGAGTCAAGATAAAAAATAAATGTGGTAAACTCATTAATTTCCATAGATTCAAGATTCAAAGCGTTTATTTCAAATAAACCATTAAGAAGCATTTTTTGAATTTTCAATGTCGGTCAGTCAAAAACGTGAAGCTATTTGCACATTCGAAAGCATAGATCATTATGCAGAAGAACGTGCAAGAATCTCCACGGACACTCTTTTAAATCATGTTATGTATAACAAAAATCATTTATTTATTTATTTATTTATTTATTTATTTAAACCACTAAACTATCATTACAGGTTTGTCTTAACCTATTGCGATAGAAAGGCCACAATAATAAATCAAAAACATAGTACCTAACATAACAGAAAAACTATTTTTAACATATAAAACTATACTTACTTACTAACAATTTTGCAATTAATAAAAACTTAGTAAAAAAACAAAAACTAAAACAAATTAACCAAACAAAATAAACACACAAAATCTATAAAATTAATAGGGACAATATAATATACAAATAAAAATAAAAACAACCTAACCTTAATTTCCATAGCACAAAAGATACAATAATGCCCTCGTGAATTCACTCAAGTGACATGTCAATACATCTACTCTTGTATGGAGAATGTTAATGTTGACTATCGCTCTGGTAAGAGGCGTCTTGCTCAGTAGATTAGTCCTGGCTGTTGGTGTGGCTCATGGTTACATTATCCTTGTTGCATCTATATGTGAGGACAATACAAAGAAAAAACCGGTCAAGTGCGAGTCCGTCTCGCGCGTAAAGGGTTCCGTGCCATTATCTACAACAACGGCCAAAAATCACATTGGTTGTATGGGAGCCCTAAAATGACTATTTTATTTTATTTTCTAGTTTTTGTTGTTATAGCGGCAACAGAAATACATCATCTGTGAAAATTTCAACTGTCTCTCACGGTTCATGAGATACAGCCTGGTGACAGACGGACAGACAGACTGACGGATAGCGGAGTCTTAGTAATAGGGTCCTGTTTTACCCTTTGGATACGGAACCCTAAGAAAGAACTGTGTTCTTCAAATTAAATCAATTCAAAAGTCATTTATTCAAACTAGGCTGATAGACAGCACTTTTTGAACGTCAAATTTTACATAAAGACAGTCCCCCAAAACGCCCACCCGTCACCACTTCCTAGTGTTTTAGCTGGGAAGAAGAAGTGGCGCAACAAACTCCCCAGCAATTTATACAATAGTATGCAAAGTCATTATTAATACATGACAAAGGTAGAAAAAAAAATATCCAACATGGAAATCATAAATCAATAGTAAAAACAGATTGACCTATATAGTCATTCAAAAATAAAAAAAAAACAATATTATATGAACTCATATAACCCGTTACAGTATAAACCCTTCAATTCAAGATATAAGATTAAAATAGTAGAATAAGTGAGTGTCAGTTAAGAGATGACCAGTCTCAACTGACGGCTCCCGTTCATCAACTCTCATCATCAGGGACCACTTCAGACACAAACCTACATGTTTCTCATTATGATTTGACTAGTACAATTGTATGGACTTCAAAAGAGACCTTTACCTCCGATTTTGTTTAGGTATTTCTTCTCAGGGTAATCAGCTAGGAAATACCGGCCTCATCTAGTTTATAACGGCCAAAAAAGATTGACGTGTAAAAGTGTTTTTTACAACCTACTTACAAAATAAAGACCATTTATCGTCGTCATCGTTTTATGCCATCATT
This sequence comes from Hecatera dysodea, assembly GCA_905332915.2. Classification (NCBI taxonomy): domain Eukaryota; kingdom Metazoa; phylum Arthropoda; class Insecta; order Lepidoptera; family Noctuidae; genus Hecatera; species Hecatera dysodea. The sequence continues at coordinate 873,977 of HG995290.1, read as the reverse complement.
CATCCATGTTTATGTCATCATCATTTATAGAAAATCTAATTGTTCGGGGGGAACACAAATAAAGGCGATTTTTTTATCTCACCCATAGATATTGGCAATGTTTTGTCTTGACTCTTCATGTATAAAAATCATCATCTCTCTCTCATCAATCAATCAATAGTCTATTGTTATGGTACCTACGTGTTCTGTTTATGGATGACATGGCACTGATATTCTTGTTCTAAATACATATATAACTATTAATTTACAATGGTTTTATATAAAAAACATTTTGGTCCATCCTATCCTAAGTGTCTCGCGGTTTCACCTGCGTAGTTCCCGTTCCCGTGGGAATATGGGGATAAATATAGCCTATGTCACCCGGGAATAGTGTAGCTTCCTAACAAACAAACAATCAAATCTTTATAATATTAGTATAAACAAAAGTAAAAAAAAAAATACAAAATAGAATGTCGAAAAATATACCGAAAATTAAATTAAATGTCATCAATATCACAATTTTGTCGCAGTTAAATTAATTTAAATAGTACAAAATGTCATAAATAATACAATGACAGCAAAAAAAAAAAAAACTTACCGAATAATTATATATTTAATCAGTGATTTGGTTTCAGAGTTTTCCGTGCAATTTGAACATATACAACGGCACGGATATCAGTACACATCAACCGTCCGATTGGAGGATTCTTCAATCTGTTCCGCATACCCTCCATGTATACTGGTGACCCTCGACAATGGACGTCAGTGCAGCTTTCCTCGTGACGTCATCCTGACTTCTCGCCACCGTGACCTCAAACTCCCGAGTGTCAGATAGGCAGTTCCTCCATGTAAAATCCTGGCACCCAGCTCCATCTGGTTACACTGGAATTTGACTCCAGAATAGTTGTGATAAGGCTAGGCAGAATGACTGTTCCCTACTATGTTTAAACTGCGATTAAATACAAAGTATCTGAAAAGGTAAGCCACAGAAAATCGGGTCAATATATTGATATTTGACTGACAGTTATTATACTTACATACGAATTGCTTTAACATTTAATAATGTATTTAATTATTAACATTTCAGGTACGAATTTTATTACATTAAATAGCGTGGTGGTTGAAATCAACAATCTTTCATAAGAACTTGGTACCCATGGACAAAATGCGAGTATGACACAATTACAAACAAAAAGTAAGGAAACTCTGAAAACTGTGGCATGGCACTTTTCCAGTTATCGCTCACCCACTACGTATACGCAAACGCGTATATTTAGGCAAAGCCTACCATATACCAGATAAAATGTATGTTTGGTGAAGGCGTTTCCCTGACCAAATAACCTTGAGCATTCGTTTCCTCTCTGCCGCCCGCACCCTGCGCAAGCCCTTTTATCATAGAATTCACACAAATTTTGGAATTATTTCGATTAAAAAGATAAGCGATCTTTTGAAATGAAATAAAACGTGTATAATATAGATTTTTAAATTATCTAAGTATCCATTAGTGTAATCCTCAAATGATTAGAGCGTTGCATTTAGCAACAGATGCATAAAATCAACAATTTTAGACATTTTTTTAAAGTAAATTTTAAATTTATTTATAACACATAAAAACAAATTAGAACGTGGAATATGATGATAAGACATCGAACATTAATAATGTGATTTTAGATGTAGATTATTTCTCATAACTAATGAGTTAATAGTCTCTGAATAGCGAAGAAAAACGCACTATCGCAAGGTTTTGGTCGGGGTGTCGCGTTAAAGAAGGCATACGGCAATGCACCACCGTTGCATGGTGGACATCCCACCCACAAAACGTTTTGGGAACACATTCATTGTGTGTACAGCTAAGGAGTGGAATTCCCTGCTAGAGTCCTTGAGTATGGTTACTGATAACTTCTTGACAACCCGAGAGTCTTTAAGTCAAGAGTGAATAGGTTATATATCATCGCTTGCTTGCCTGAACTATTCCGCTGCTGGATAAAAGCCACCCCCCACTTTTTCCATTGCTCCTGTTTTATGAGACACCCTGCCAATTCGCAAGGTCTGCCTTCAAAGACCACCACCATCACGCCACGCAGATCACAAAAGATGTCTCGAAAGATATTTCCTTTGTGGTCTGCCGCGATCCCGTCTCGCGATTTCAGGCCACATTTTTTTTTTGTTTTGTGGGCCCACCCATTCGGCAGTCATGTCCAGCCCAGTCCCATTCAAACGGATTATTTCAAAAACCTAGTTAATCCAAACAAACTGTAATAATAACGCCTTCACCTTAATCGATCCTACGACACGAAACTTAACTCGGCTCACATAAGCAAACATTAGGACATCTTCAATGGGACGGTATGGCAATCGGTGTGACCTCTGATCTGTGAAGTACCGGTGTATTTCGTGTTTGTGTATGAAGATTATTTTATACCGTATTGCTTAAATATTAGGAGGACCTCGTGGCTAAATTATAACAGCCGCACGGGTCGATCTTCTAGGTTAAGCAACGCTTGCCGAGGTTGGTCTGTGGATGGGTGACCATCTTAACATAACGAGACTTCTCCGTGCCTCGGAAAGCACGTTAAGCCGTTGGTCCCGGCTGTCATTTGAAGATCTTTGGCAGTCGTTACGGATTATCAGAAGCCGGAAAATCTGACACCAGTCCTTCCAAGAAGTATACCGTGTTCCCCAGTTAATGGGTTGTGGGGGTCTGGTAGGCAGCCGCTTCACGTAAAATACTGGTATTCAGCTTTATCCGGCTTGACTGGGAGCCGACCCCAATGTATTTGGGAAAAGGCTAGGCAGATGATGATTGCTTAAATATTACACATTACCCACAAATTAGCTCAGTAGTAACGTCCACTCCTAGGGGCCAATGTACTCAACTTTATGGGCAAATACTATGAAGCAATCGCGAATTTTGCTGAGTTATCTATTACTAGCTGACCCACGCAACATCGCTTGTGTCACATTTTTCATGACTGCTCCGCTCCTATTGGTCTTAGCGTGATGATATATAGCCTTCCTCGATAAATGGGCTACCTAACACTGGATGATTTTTTCAAATCGGACTATTAGTTTCTAAGATAAGCGCGTGCAAACAAACTCTTCAGTTTTATATATAGATTAGGGGCCGTTTTTTTTTTTGCAATTTTAGTGTTGGTTCTACAGTTAAAGTTTTTCTTATTTTGCTTATGAACTGTATGTATATTCGGACTCTCGTATTCATAATATTCGTAAGATTATGATGCCATACGTTAAATGGTGCTATCAAAGTCCACATTTGTGTATGAGCAAAGTACGCGAAGCAATAACTAAGCAGTTTTCACTCACGACAACGCGGTCATTGCATTTTTTACCTCAGTAAGCAAGACTGTAACTTTATTGTTGTTTACTGTACGTATGTATATTTATTAATAAATAATAATATGTTTTAGTTTTGTATCTTTTTCTTTAGTTTCCATCTCTGTCTCTTTGGACACTGTCTGTTTCTTGTCCCACTCAGAAATTTCTTCCCGAGATCTGTTCCAGGTCTGCTGAAAGACATTTCCATTGAAATAAACAGTACACCGTTGTGCTGTTTTCTTTAAGTATTTTGTGTGTAGGTACATAAATAAATAAATAAGTGGAAGCGTAATATACATAGTTAACTTTTGTGATGTCTGTGAACCTTACTAGTTTCTGCCAGCAACTTTGTTCGCCTGAATGTTGGAAATTAACCCAAGAGAACATACTCGCGGAATAAAAAGTATTAATATTTATAGTTTTCGCAAGTACTTACATTAGGTAAGTACCTTTATCGATACTATAACATTCGCTAAATGTATGTGCGGTATTCTTTTTAATATTTACTGACACATATTCGGTTTTATTACGTTATATAAAGTTTATTCGTACGTCCCTTTAAAATTCGTGTTATATACAAAATTCTTTTTGATTGCCAGAAACCTGTATTTTGTTTTTGTCAACCCTACGCTGACAAAAATATTGATTTATCCGTGTGCCTAATTTCATCCAAATTTGTTCAGCCGACTCAGCGTAATTGAATAACAAACAAACATCCAGTCATCCATCCAAACTCTCGCATTCATAATATTCATAAGATTATGATGTCATAATATACGTGTTCTTAAATGGTGCCATCATATGTTGACCTTTTGAACTTTTGGTAAATGGAACATGTTTATTTATTATACAGAGGTTTGTTTGTGTTATATTAGTTTATAAATAAGAGAAAGCGAGTCCAATAGTGATCTAATATTTATGTTTTGATATTGTCTTTCTATTCATTAATAAGACAGGGGTTGTTTCAAGATAAATATCTCTTATACAAGTGCCAAGAATTTGTGCAAAATACCCCATTAGTCTAGTTCGTAGCCTCGTTCGTTTTAAAGGCTACTGTCGAGGTCTTTGGTTCGATGTCCGGGACGTATTTCGTCTGGAGCGGGCCTTAGGCGACACTCCTTTATAGTGTCCGTAGGGATGTGCCCCATCCCACGATCCCTGGACTTTTCCACTTAGTCCAGACCACTTTTAAAGGTTTCCCCCGAAAATGGTTTTTCATCTAGAATTTCTTAGTAACTTGTAGCCTTTTTTTTTTCAAATGACTTCATCCGCTCTGGGCGGAGCGGAAGGGAGTGTCAGACTTACTGAATAAAACCCACCCGTGATCCTTCTTGTGCCCTTTACATTCCAGGGCTGCGGTGACTCTTTCGAACAAATTCCGCAACCCTAGCAGGCCTATCCCCGTCTTCGTTGCTGATAGCTCTTTGAGGCGCGCGTGGAACACGACGCGCCGTCGACCCGGGCCAAGCCACCCATAGCTCGCCGTCCGCACCCCGCGCTTACGGTGGCCGGGAATCGCCCTGCGTTTCCCGACGCCCGGAGCATCTTCTTCTATTGCGGCGGCTGGAGGGTGAGGCTGCCCTCTCCCGCACGTGTTCTACCTCCTCCTTTTCCAGCATGATTGCTTCGCACAAGGCGTCCGCGTCCTAGGCCTCTTCCCTCCAGACCATGGATTGAACCGGGGCCGGACGCGAGAAGTCGCCGCCGCCGATCGCCTCCTTACTTAGTACCTTGTAGCCTGGAGTCTCAGTTTGTGCCCAGTCGAGGGTAAGGCTCGCCGACGTTCATTCAAGGAAATGTATTACTCCAGAAATAACACGCATAAAACCAGTGTTGCATAAAAAATAGTCATATTTAATCGGCACATATCATCACGCTATTACGCAAGGGACTCTGCAGAACAATACACTCCGCACTTTGGCAGTTAGGTAATGCGCGGAATCGAACTGGTCGACCGTGGGCGCATACTTTCACGACTGAGCCGCGAAGCTAAGGGCCGCAGTTTGCAAAAAGCCGCTTATATCAATGAAATTGTGTTACAACTGGTTAATATGCATAAAGTGGTATTTTTACGTTATATAATGTTTATATGTTTGGCTGTTTCGCTTCATTGATCAGATAGCGGCGGTTTTTATTGTTACACTACACTATCATTAAAAATAAATTGGTTCCATAATCTGGGATTACCTAAATTTATAGTTTCTCCATTTATAGAAGACTATAAAATAAACCCGCGGTTTCACCCACATAAGTTTCGATCCCGAGAGAATATCGGGGTAAAATGTCCTATATATTAATCCTGGTTATAAACCATCTGTGTGTCAAATTTCATCATAATCCGTTCAGTACCTATTTTTTGCGTGGAAGAGTAACAAAAATCCATCCACCCATACTTACAAACTTTCGTGTTTATAATAATAGTAGGATTTCACAATGAGACGCTTTAAAAAAGAAAAAAGCATACGTGGAACACAGAATTTACGTGAACATTTTTACTTGCATAGAACGACGCCATGAGTTTCTCCATAAGCGCAAAGAGATTTGTATCTCTTTTTTTCAGCGACCATTTTGGTGAAAATATGATAAACCTCCTTTTATAAGCAGAATACTTCAAAACCATCGGCCTCGCGTTCACCATGGAATGCGACTTAGTAGTCCTCTGGGAGCTCGTTTTTAGGGTTCCGTACTCAAAGGGTAAAACGGGACCCTATTACTAAGACTTCGCTGTCCAGCCGTCCGTCTGTCACCAGGTTGTATCTCATGAACTGTGATTGTTATACAGTTTTCACAGATGTTGTATTTCTTTTGCTGCTATTACAACAAATACTAAGAAAACAGTAAAAAAATTGAGGATCTCCCATACAACAAACGTGATTTATTTGCTCGATATTAATTATGGCAACAGAACAACACTTGACATATTCACAGAATATTAATTATACATTCTCTTTAAAAATAAATATTTTTAATACGGATTTTATAGTACGGAACATTTCGTGTGAGAGTCCTACTCGCACGTGGCTGGTTTTTATGTTTTTATTGGCTTGCCACTGACAATTTTATCTGGTGGGTAGGTGATATGTTCGATGGAACAAGCTTGCCTAATAGTTAGGTTCCTATTAACGCTTGATATAAAGACCAGCCGTGCTATTCTGAAACCGCAGTGAGTTCCGCAGAAACTCTTTAGTTTCATATGATTTCACTGCGGAAGTGATTTCGCAAATAAACTTTTCAGAATAGCACGGCTGCGCAGAGACTTGGCTCCTAATGATTTTGCTTCCACTTTTTTTTTGTTCCTTATGCCAAATGTGCCTATCTAGTACTACTGCTGGCTGCAATGCTGGAATTATACAGGCAATAATTTAATGCAAAACAAAAAACCTAACAAACCCGACCTAGGCATGTTTTCTTGATGTTATTGGAATAAATAATTACCAAAAAAAAAACCTAGTATGTAAGGTACATACTAGGTTTTTTTCAGGGACAGCAGGAAGTGATTGCACTTAGTTTCAAGATAATTATTTTACAAAAGACTTTAAAAACTAAATTTTTATGTAGATACATTAATTAGCTTAGGCATAATTGCTGATTAAAATATAAAATCACTTATACGATGCCTAATTTTAATCATTATAATTATTTTTACTCAACTAAACGTGACATTGCTGCAAATACCAGTTATAAAATAAATTAAATACAATTTTAAATAGGCAGGCCGGTGACGAGGAGATGTAAAATAATGTTTAAATTCGATTTAACCGTTTTATTATATTTATTCATGTTTTTTTTTTAATCTTTTCGCATGAAACTTGACAAAAGTTGCTAAAACAATAAAAAAATATAATATCAAGTTTATTACTTAATCGTCCGAAATTAAAAAAAAATAAACAGCCAAATTGAAGTACCTATTGTGTTTTTTTTTGTGGTTATAGGTTTTATAGCCAGGGTCTTAAATAAATCCAGATGAATTGTGAATCATCATCTGCCTAGCCTTTTCCCAACTATATTGGGGTCGGCTCCCAGTCATACCGGATTTAGCTGAATACCAGTATTTAACGTGCAGCGGCTGCCTACCAGACCGCCACAACCCATTAAATGGGTAACACGGTACTTTTGGGCAAGACTGGTGTCAGATTTTTTGGCTTCTGACAATCCGTAACGACTACCAAAGATCTACAAATGACAGCCGGGACCAACGGCTTAACGTCTTTCCGAGGCACGGAGGAAACTCGATGAATGGTGAAACCTTATAAAGATATGTCAAGTTATCTATAGGTAGGAATAATTTATTTATTATGTATTTATTAACAGATGTGTAACAATTGTTTATGAGACACTAGCGACCCGCTCCGGCTTCGCACGGATGCAATGTATATCTACATTGCATCCGTGCGAAGCCGGAGCGGGTCGCTAGTGTAAGTGTAAGACTAATGTTTCCTCTACTATAATATGCATGTGTTATACATATAAACCTTCCTCTTCAATCACTCTATCTATTAAAAAAACCGCATCAAAATCCGTTGCGTAGTTTTAAAGATTTAAGCATACATAGGGACAGATAGCGGGAAGCGACTTTGTTTTATACTATGTAGTGATAAAGCTAATCACAGGTTCTCACTGGTAATGACAGAAAAAGTAGTAGAAATCTAGGATCACAAGCGCTATAGAAAATAATATGTCACCAGAAAATGGCGGAAAATATATATTTTATAAGGTACAGTGACCACTATGCACTTTTAAATAGCGTTCAACCGAGCGCGTAAAGTAGGTTTTGGTTATAAATGGGTCAAATGTGAACTCTTTATAAATCATATTAAAGTCCTTACTCATTTAAGTAGATAGTGTAGAAACTGGGCAAGTACATAGATTGCGAAAAATAGCTAGCCCAAATTATACTCGAAAGTCGCCCTTGAAATACTTAATCGTTTTTTCTCAATAATCCAAATGATTATCCCCCCCATACATATTGAAACGGATCGATCCACCTTGACCTACAATACACATATTTGATCATATAGTATTTGCGAGCGCTTATCAGCGTCAAACAACGCCCAGTATCAGGTATCACTGATAAGAATAAAGATACCATGATTCATACCAGTGACAAAGAGTCGAACAGCACCACAATACTTGGTAACTGTTTTAATGAAACCTTTTTGTTAGTGTGCCAGATAAAAAAAAAAAGTGAAATTAATAAAATAAGTGTTGTTCGAAATTTGAAACAGTTTTGCGCGGGTTTTTGTCGTTTTTAATCGAATTTACGTTAGAATAGTGATTTATTAATCTATTGTAAGTGAATTATTTTATCTATAAACACGCTTTCATTCTTTCTGGTTAGTGTGTGTGGAAGTAGTGGAAATATATAGGTATATCCTGTATAATACTTAGTTCGTGGCCGTGCAGTGTAAATTGAGGACTGGAGTGGATTAATTAAAATTAGGTAAGAATAAAGCTCTTCAAATACTAAGATGGATACAGTATTTTTTTGAGTTTTAAATTGACGTGCATAGCACTGAAATACGCACGTCGATTTAAAACTTAAAAAAATACTGTATACGATGGTTTGGAAGAGCATCTTAGTATTTCAAGGTGGTTCCTTTCTGGTTTGGTGAAGATCTGATGAAGAACAGAGATAGGAAACGGAACTCTTTAGTAAATGATAGCAAATCTTTCGGGATTGCTGAAATCGTGTGTATGATTATTGTTTACACCAATTTATACAGTGTATGCTGTGATGGGTACGTTAAGTGTGGGACAACAACAACCGACTTCTAAACAAAAAAAGTATATAATAACTTTTTTAATTTCGGAAGTCGGTGTTCAAAAAACTACTAAATAACCAAAAATGTAACTATTTTATTTTAATTTAAGTTAAATATTAAAAAAAAAAACTTTAATTTAGTTACCTTAGTAATGTTATGGTCACAAGTCCAATCAAAAGAGTTTGATATGTAGTTTGGAAATAAAAAAAATTCTTCACATGAGAAAGAAAAAATAGCAATGTACAAATATATCACTAGCAGCGTCCCGCGGTTTCACCCGCGTTTTTCCCGTACCCGTGGTAATACGGGAATAAAATATAGCTTATGACACTCCACAATGACGTAGCTTTCGGTTGGTGAAATAATTTTGAAAATCGGTTCAGCAGATCCAGAGATTACCCCTTACAACGTCACAAACTCACAAACGTTACCTCTTTATAATATTAGTATAGATGGCATGAATGACGCAGTGTTTGGATGATTGGTTAAAAGAAAATAAGTTTTTGAGATAACTCTTCTACTTCCGTTGAAGGTAAAACAGTAATTTCCGCCTACAAAATATAACCTTCTACCCATCGAAGATTATCCGAAACCCTGAAATAAACATGGAGTCGGCGGAACACGTTGTCTTCGTTCAATTTCTTCTGTCAACTTTGACGCTTTCATTCTTTTCCGTTCCTTTTATATTTCTTTGACACTCAGCATCCGGCTCGAAGGACCAAATTTTGGTGTGCCAAGCTTCAGGTGTGTTGCTGGTGGTCTTGATCTACACTAATATTATAAAGAGGAAATATTAGTTTTTTTTTTGTTTGTTTGCATTGAATAGGCTCCAAAACTACTTGACCGATTTGAAAAATTCTTTCACTGTTAGGAAGCTACACTATCTCCGGTGAACATAGACTATATTTAAGTATTATGTAATCTAAGAGAGGTACTATTAACAAAATTTGACTGTGTTCGCACGCTAAAGGTGACGACGAGTGAGTGTCGGAGAGGGGCTTACAAAGCCACAGTGGCCCGAAGTGATATCTGGGATATCCCCGTTCGTTATTCTCTAGGCAAATAGTATCAAACAAAGCCGGTGGCTGCCTTTGCCTGTTTCGCCTCTACATTCATCAAAACCACACATCAGATTTTCATATTTTTCCACTAATACTAGGAACGATAAATGAAGAGGTTTCTGCATAGCGGGAATGAGTCAAATAGATACATCTTTTTAGGGTTCCGTGTCCAAAGGATAAAACGGGACCTTATTACTAAGACTACACTGTCCGTCTGTCACCTGGCTGTATTTAATGAACCGTGGTAGTTAGACAGTTGAAATTTTCACAGATGATGTATGTTGCCGCTATAACAAAAAATACTAAAAAACGTAATACAATTAATATTTAAAAAACTCCCATACAACAAACATGATTTTTTGGTCATTTTTGCTCGATATTGATAACTGCAATATAACACTTGAAATATTCACAGAATATTTAGTTACTTTAAAAATAATGGATTAAAATAAAACAAATATTTAAACCCCCTTAAATATTATATTTGTTTTATTTAAATGATTCATTTTAAAAGTCCTTACAACAGACATGATCCTCAAAAGACATGATTTTATTGCCGTTTTTATAGATAATAGTAAAGAACCCTTCGTGTTCGTATCCACTTCGCACTCGGCGTTTTTACCCTATTCTGAATGCACTCACATTAACCCCAAATTCTTATTATTATTTATTTCAGAAGAAGACAGATATGGAGCAGCAATCATGACACATGACACTATTTACTGAGGGAGCATACAAACAGACTTCAAAATGAGTTTGAACACGTACAGCCAGAACGTGGATGGGCTGAACAAGTCCAAAGACAGTCCATGTTATTTCTGCAATGAGCTGTTCGAAATGGGACAGTTACAGGTAAATACACAAAAACGTACAAGATTCAAGATTCAAAGCATTTATTTCAATTAAACCCTTTACAGGCACTTTTGAATTGTAAGTCGAAAGAGGTGAAGGTATCTGCACGTTCCAAAGCGTAGATCTCTATGGAGAAGAACGTGCAAGAAACTCCACGGACACTCTTTTAAATCATGTTCTGTATTACATAACATTGGTTACATCCTTGACGCTTCTATATGTGAGGACAATGCAAAGAAAAAAAAAGGAAACTATAAAAACAATTCAAAGTATAAAGATTAAAACAAGTCAGTGGCAGTTAAGAGCTGTGACCAGTCTCAACCGACGGCGCCCGTTCACGAACATGACGCGTGTATTGCGTTACGAACAGAACTATTGCTATTTTGTTTAACTTAAGGCGCTTCCCTGAACAAATAACCTTGAGCATTCGTTCCCTCTTTGCCGCCCGCATCCTGCGCACGCCCTTTTATCATAGAATTCACACAATTTGGAATTATTTTGATTAAAAAAGATAAGCGATCTTTTGAAATGAAATAAAACGTGTATAATATAGATTTTTAAATTATCTGTCCATTAGTGTAATCCTCAAATGATTAGAGCGTTGCATTTAGCAACAGATGCATAAAATCAACAAATTTAGTCATTTTTAAAAGTAGTTTTTAAATTTATTTATAACACATAAAAACAAATTAGAACGTGAAATATGATGATAAGACATCGAACATTAATAATGTGCTTTTACATGTAGATTATTTCTGATAACTAATGAGTTAATAGTCTTTGAATAGCGAAGAAAAACGCACTATCGCAAGGTTTTGGTCGGGGTATCGCCTTAAGCAAAACCCAATATGAGTGGTTAAATCATTATGATAATGAACAGACTCAAATGGTTAATATGTTGTTAAAAATATCATATAACGACTCCCATACTAAGATATGTATATGTAGGTATCCTGATTTTTCTTCCGTTAAATTAGCTTTTAATTAATTTGTTTATTTATTTTGAGCAACAAGACTCATAGGTGTTAGTAACAACGTACTAAAAAAAACTATATTAGTAAAGCACAAAAACATAAATAAAAAGACAATCAGATCGTGACATCACTGCTGCCAGGTGACAGGCCCAGCCGAAACCTTGCAGCAGTGGTTCACAAACTCACAGTCAAGCCTGCTAGCTATCACAGAGAGGATGCTGTTGGCGCAAAATAAATAAATAATGGCGTATAATTAATGCTAAAAAAATCCAACGATGTAACATAATGAAATCAAGCCAATCTTAAACGGCCGCTCGCGTATTTTTAACATCAATGACACTACAATCATTTTCAAATAGGTAGATATGTGATAAATTGATAACAGATACCTCGCGCGGATCTTATCTCTAGAATGCAATCGGAACTACCAAAATACAAAACGTTCGGTGTTTGTACTTAGATTAAAGATTGATCGAGAGATTCCAGCTTTTTTTAAATTTTTTTCTGGTTGGGAAATAATCAAATGGGTTCTCTCTAGGTGGAGCGGAATAGTCATAGTCATAGTCATTTATTCATGAACAAGTATTTTGTATCTGAATTTACACACACAAATACACTAACAGTACATACACTAAAATGAATAACATTTGAATTCCATAGATTATATAAACAATTTCAAAATTCCAAAATAGGAAGGGAGTGTCAGACCCAAACTGACTAAAACCCATCCGTGTTCCTCCTAGTGCCCTTTTCATTCCAGGGTCTCTTCCGCAACCCTGGCAGTACTACAATTTACTTGAAAAGGATATGAATAATCTAAAAGTGGTGTAATGAAGCACATCTAACGATTTTTTGATAATCAACCCCTGACGAGGTGAAGGATACAACCGTTGTGCTGATCCTGAGACTAAAATTACAATCATCTAAATATATATAGTTCAAAAGGGACTGACTGACTGACATAGTAATCTATCAACGCACAGCCCAAACCACTGAACGGATCGGGCTGAAATTTGGCATGCAGGTAGATATTATGACTTAGGCATACGCTAAGAAAGATTTTTGAAAATTTGTCCCCTAAGGGGGTGAAAAATGGGTTAACATTTTGTATGGAACTCCACGCGAACGAAGTCGCGGGCATAAGCTAGTTATACATAATTCACTTATGGCAGTACTAGCAGCGCCCCGCGGTCTCACCCGCGTAAGTTTCGATCCCGTGGGAATATCGGGGTAAAAATTATCCTATATGTTAATCCTGGTTATAAACCATCTGTGTGCCTAATTTCATCCAAATCCGTTCAGTAGTTTTTGCGTGAAAGAGTAACAAACATCCATCCATTCATCCATACTTACAAACTTTTGCGTTTATAATATTAGTAGGAGTATTTTCATAAAAACTTCAACCCCCTATTTCACCCCTTTACGGGTGAGTTTCCTAAAATCCTTTCTTAGCGAGTCTTTCTTAGGTAGAGCATTGGTGGCCAAGTGGTAACGGCCCCGACTTACGAATTGTAGGTCACGGGTTCAAACCCAGCCAGGCGCATTACTTTGTATAATTAATTTCATCACCACTACTCTCAAAACGTTGAAGGAAAACATCGTGAGGAAACCGGCATGTCCTAGAACCAAAAATTCGAAGACATGTGCCATTCACCAACCCGCATTGGGCCCGCGTGGTGGATTACGGCCCATTCATTCCTTCTCCGAGAGAGGAGGTCTGTGTCCCAGCAGTGGGAACATTAAAAGGCTGATTATCCTTATGCTTTCTTAGGGGACATCTACTAACTACAAACTACTTCCCTACCAAATCGTCTTTATTCGTCAAGTATTTTTTGATAATTCATGATGAGTACCTAAGTGTGTGAGTGACCTTTCGCTTTTATACATATATATGGATTATTGTTTTGTTTTTAATTTATTTGTTTGTTTTGTGCGAATCCCAAATAAACATTTTTCTTTCTATAATATCTGTGATTCAGTGAGAGGTCCTATTGTCCATCAATACCTATAAGTATAATACAGAAATCACACAGATACTCGTATACATAGCCTATGCTTGTTTTGACTAGAACTGGGACCTATGACATAGGACATGCATTATACTCACATAAAAATCCAAAAGAATGGCTATTGAAATTTGAAATAATAGTATTTTCTTTACGAGGTCCGTTTATAATGAGACGAGCGGGTTTATTTTTCTCTGTTGGAGTTAAATCACGGATATACGGTCTCAATCAGTTACTGCTGAAAGATGAGATAAGTTGTATTTAACATAACTGATGTAGAATGAATCCTCTCCAAACTGAGAGTGTATTCCTTCTCGTCAGTGTGATTATTTATTTGAACTGCATCATGTCTTGGAACCGAATTGCCAAGAAAATATTAAAGGTAAAATACACCTATGACAATTTAATCATGTTTTTTTTTATGGCCACAAGTAAAAGACTTCAAATTATTAATCAAAATGTGTTTTTGGAACTCGTTCCTTGTATCCGGCTCGAAGGACCACTTGAAGCAGAATATTAATCTAATATTTTGTTTTGCCAGGGCCACTTGAAGATATGCGGCAGCATACTGGAACAGTGCCCGCTTCGCTGTGGCGCCTGGATCCAGAGGAAGCACAAGGAGACACATGTCAAGGAGTGCCCTAAGATGGAGAAGGTAAGAGTTAATTTTTGAATATTGCAAATAGTGTCTGTATAGTATTTTTAAGGTTACGTACCGGGACCTATTAATTAGACTCTGTTGTCCGTCCGTCTGTCTATCTGTCCGTCTGTCACCAGGTTGTATCTCATGAACCGTGATAGTTAGACAGTTGAAATGTTCAAAGATGATATATTTCTGTTGCCGCGATAACAACAAATATTGAAAAAAAAAACATAGTAAATAAACATCACATTTGCTGATGATATTTTTTGCTCGTTTGTTGCTCTGGCAACATGTAGATGCTTGAAATATTCACAGAATATTTAGTTATGTGATCACTTTATAAATCATTAAATGAAAATAAAATATTTTTTACCCTGAAACGGCATAAGTCATGTCTGTTGACTTATGCCGTTTTTATAGATAATGGTACGGAACCCTTCGTACGAGAGTCCGATGTTTTCGCACTTGGCCGATTTTTTTTTCTTTATTTACATTTAAGTAAATCTGACTCCAATCATGCCAAGAAGTACCGTGTTACCCAGTTGATGGGTTGTGGAGGTCTGGTAGGCAGCTGCTCCACGTTAAATACTGGTATTCCGCTGAATCCGGTATGACTGGAAGCCTACCCCAATATAGTTGGGAAAAGGCTAGGCAGATGATGATTTGATGATCCGTTTGTTTATCAGCATGGCGTAGCAGCAGAGGAGTAGAAATAGTACAGCTCTTTTCCTATCTAAGTTGCTTCTGATCTAGCCTGCTACAGCTGGATAGAGTTTTTTAATAGAGCGATAGACTCTCGAACTCCAGGCTTCCCGAACCAGCAGATTGTCTAAGATATACTAATGAGAGCTGATTTAACGGAACAATACTTAGAGTACTTCAGCCTAACGCATCTTCTAGAAATGGTGCTGTCATTCTGACAATACTTTTCATACATAACCCTTCCTTTTGGCTTTAACCGAGTGAAAGAACAAGTGAGTTACCATTTACTAGCACTTTAATAAATACGACGTATACATGTTTTTAACCAACTTCCCAAAAAGAAGGAGGTTCTCAAGTTGACTGTATTTTGTTACCTCTTAATTTTTTACTGCGCGTACGTGTTATAAACCGCTGTAAACAATAAACAGACATGCGATTACAGCAATCACGGAAGATTTGCTATCATTTATTGAAGAGTTCCGTTTCCTATATCCGTTCTTCATCAGATCTTCACCATACTAGAAAGGAACTACCTCGAAATACTAAGATGCTCTTCTAAAGATTCAAAGATTCAAAGCATTTATTTCAATTAAACCCTTTACAGGCACTTTTAAAATTGTCAAGTCGAAAGAGGTGAAGCTATCTGCACGTTCCAAAGCGTAGATCTCTATGGAGAAGAACGTGCAAGAAACTCCACGGACACTCTTTTAAATTATGTTCTGTATTACATAACCTTGGTTACATCCTTGGTCGCTTCTATATGTGAGGACAATGCAAAAAAAAGGAAACTATAAAAACAATTCAACTCAACTATTCAACTATAAAAACCATAGTATACAGATTTTTTTTTTTTCATTTTACCCCATCAATGACAGAATAAGAACATCGTCAACGTAGTCGAAGCCACACATTATTAGGGATAACTCAAATAGTAGTCGTCAGATCTCAATCAAATTCAAATAGGACCACATGGCAAGCACTAGCTATCAAATATAAAAACACACAAAAAAAATACAGTTAACTTAAGAACCTCCTCTTTTTTGGAAGTCTATTAAAAATGACAGAAGTTGCGAGCTCAACTCACTGTCTCCACCACGATTGTGTGTGTTGATCCCAGCTCGGCCATCGGTTCTCTGTAGCTCAATGTGAACTTCCTCACCATTATCTTGACCACAGACCCGCACATCATCAAGCCACGTGAGCATGCCGGTACCGTCGCCACCACCACCAGTGCCAGTCTCCAACCACACCTGGTCACCCAAGCGAGTTCCTCTGGACGACTGTGTGTCTTATCTGGAGAAGGAAGTCGCTTCTATCAAGTAAGATTTATTGCTTAACTTACCTTTCTGTATCAGTCCTCTATCTGAACGTTTAAAAAACGCCATAAATTCTCTCATTTTATAAATATACAGTTGTGCATCTGTACGCTTAAAAAACGCAACTAATTTTCTCATTTTAAAAATATAGTAGCTTCTGCCCGCGACTTCGTCCACGTGGAATAGTTAATAACCACCTGGTTTTGAAACATTCTTCATTGGTGCTTCGCTCCTATTGGTGTTAGCATGATGAGATATATATAATCATGCTAACACCAATAGGTATAGCTTCCTCGATTAATGGGATATCTAACAATGAAATAATTTTTCAAATCGGACAAGTAGTTCCTGAGATTAGCGCGTTCAAGCAAACAAACAAACTCTTCAGCTTTATATATTAGTATAGGTGGTGTATGTAATGTACGAGTATTTTCAAGTTTTCCGGTCGACCATTTTGGTGCAGAAGCATAATCAGCCTTTTAATGTTCTCACTGCTGGGACACAGGCCTCCTCTCTAGGAGAGGGTTGGTGAATGTCACGTCTTCGAAGTTTTAGTTCTAGGACATGCCGGTTTCCTCACGATGTTTTCCTTCACCGTTTTGAGAGCAGTGGTGAAGAAATTAATTACATAATGTAATGTGCCTGGCTGGGTTTGAACCCACGACCTACAATTCGTAAGTCGGGGCCGTTACCACTCGGCCACCACTGCTCACCATGCCATTTTGGTGGCCGATCGTATTTTGCGGTACTAGGTAGGATATATGTATCAATATTAGCTTGAAAAAATCTAAATATATATAACTCTGTGACTGACTGACTGACATAGTGATCTATCAACGCACAGCCTAAACCACTGAACGGATCAGGCTGTTTGGCATGCAGGTAGATGTTATGACGTAGGCATCCGCTAAGAAAGGATTTTGATTAATTCTACCTCCAAGGGGATAAAATAGGGGATGAAAGTTTGTATGAAACTTTGTCAATTTTAAACCGATCGGGCTGAGAGTTTCAAAATCGGGGGTAAAGTAACTATTCCACGCGGAAGAAGTCGCGGGCAGAAGCTAGTAAACAATAAGTATACATCCTAAGTCTGGAAACAGCTCACCAGAATCCAGAATTAGTTGGTTATGTAGATTTTTTATTATTATCGGTAGGCTTTCGTTTGATCACAATCTCACCTGACGGAAAGCAATGATGTATCGACGATGGAGTACGCTTACAGTTTTAAAATAAAGACAAACCATACAACTGTGTGTATTGAACCAAATTTACATACCAACCTTAAAACTCCCACCGCTCCAGATTAGTTCTAACAGAGGAGTCAGGGCGCCGTGACGTGCAGACCACAGAGATAGAGACCATCCGCTCCAAGCTGGTGCTGGTGGAGGAACGCAGCCAGCACTTTCTCTCCACGCTGGTGTCGCTCAGGGCTGCTGTGGATGACGAGGCTGAGCGGTCCGCCAACTGGGCTGCGCAGTTCAAGCATGACCTAGCCAATGTGCAATTGGCTTTACAGGTATGTTTAATCAGCGCCTTTTTTAAGCTATTGCATAGCTTCTATCGCAGGCCTTGCGTAGCAACCGAATCCAGAAATTCCGTAACGAAAATAACCTAACACCGCTACGTCATTCGATTAGGCCCCGCCTTTTTAAAATGTTCGCTTCGTTACTGAGCTATTATGTCGCCGTCACCGAGCCGACCCGAGCGTCTGCGTTCGGAAACAATCGGTGGGACAAAGTTATGTGAAACGTATGTGATTTACATTAGTACAGTAACCCAGGTGAACGAATCGAGACCATATCACAATGACGCAGAGTACTAAATATATAATTGCATAAGTTGATAAAAAATGCTATGCAATAGCTTTACCACGGCAGTCCCCGAGTGCCACATGTATTTTTTTTCTGGATGGGAAATCATCAAATGACTTCTTCCGCTCTGAGAGTCAGTTATTCACAGCTCGTTTCATTCCTTTTCGTGACCTGTAATAGTCTTGTGAGTTTCGTGGTGTAAATGTGAGGCAGAGCTGAAAGTTGGTAGCGAGGCTGACACACGACATAAAAGCAATTCTGAACAAAAACTTGTTGATAAACGAGAAGAGACAAGACTACAGATGACATTGTCTTAGCTGACTCCTTATCTACCTTTTTTAATTGTGTTCATGAATCCTGAGTGAAATTTTCTTTCATCATGATCAACACTGATTTTTCTTGAACTCTTGATTTGTTTTTTGAGGTCGGGTTTTTTGAAAAAACTTTTTTTTTATCCAGGCAGAAAAATAACACCACCCATAAATAACACCACGCACTTTAAAGCACCCTGTATACCTAAAGATTGTTGCAGGTGACGTTCTGTAGTTTCCACCATGTCCATAGGAAAAAGGCGTGGGTATATGTATATACATATGTATGTAAATCATTCCACTAATTCATCAGGAACTGCAAAGCCAACAACTAACAACAGTTATGCGCCTGGAGAGCGCAGTCAGCAGCCTGGTGCACGAACAGCACGAGCGCGAGCTGCTGGAACAAGCTCTGACGCAGCATGACAACAGGATCCGAGCCGTCGACAAGTTAGGTAAGAAACTATAAACTTCTTTAAGTCAAGAGTGAACAGGTTACTTCTAGATAAGCGTGCTTCATCGTCGACCACATCATCGCTTACCAGCAGGTAAAACGCGAGGTTAACTAACTAACAGAAACAGGAATTAAAACGATAACAACAAGGAATTTCTTAACGGTCTTCCCACGAAAAGGTTTATTCTTAGCGTCAGTATTCTCTCGTTGTTATCCCAATTTATTAGTGGTCTGTGCTACATGTCTTGCTTTTAGATTTTTAGTTCTATCTCAGCAGTCCTTTCTAGCCATATCATCATTCACGCAGTCCATACATCGTTTCCTCCTCTTTAAGCTATCATCTTTAGCTTTCAATCTGCAGACTAATTTCTTATTTTGTCATTTCAGTATTCAATACTCAATCTTTATTTGCATTCCACAATGTATACTTAGGTGGTAATAAGTTGAATACTTAAAGACCCTGTCGGGCACACACACATCCACATTTCTCCGCTTCACACACTCATACAACCGATTTCCGTAATGGTACCCCCTCTCTCAGCGTTTTTATTCTTAGCGGGCACAGTAAAATGACAGCGAGAATATTTTCCAGAGGACGTGATATCCTATATAAAGCAGACAGTAGACGAGGAGAGGGAGAGGAACGCGGAGAACCGCGCGGCCCTCGAGGCGGAGCTCATGGAGGCGCGGAGGTCCTCCGAGCAGCTCGCCAACCTGTCCGCGCTGAGGGCGCAGCTGCAGGCCACGTCCAGTGACAGACCGGTGAGCTAATTGTTTCGTACCTTTGGAGTAGACCACGATCATTTTAAACCTTATTGCTAAAGATCTTCTTCTTTTTCTTCGTCTTTCCTGTTGAGGATTGCGACCACATATGACGCGTCTCCAAGCCATGTGGTCTTCTGCAGTGTGCACCTCCAACAGCCTTCTGTATGGCGTTGGACCATCTTGCTTGTATATGGGCGCAAAGTGGTCGAACATGAACTTTCATGCTTAAACATCTCTCAAAAACTCTATCCGTGATGGTTGCTTTATTACCCTGTATGATAGCGACTAAAATAAATAACGGTGCTACATTTTGATCCCCATAAGTAACACAGAAAGTGAAAATGTCCCAAACTTTTATGAAAAATTCAGAAGTCAGTCATGCTATTGCACGATACTGGTATCTTCTGCAGGTGGAAATACGCTTTTACAGTCCAGAAAGTAATAAGATATTTGAGGTTGATCCACATATGTACATATAATAGGGCCGTTACCGGGATTCGACCGGATCTTGATCTGACATGGACGTGTGTAAATAAGTTCATATAAAAAGTACGCATTAATGATTTTTTGAGTTCCTGACAGTCCACAGCCCGGCCACAAACAGGCCTGAATATGTTATTTTTTTTTTTATTATTTATTTATTTATTTATGAAAAGTTACAGAGAAACAAATACACTTATCTTCTGCCAAACTGCAGAACAGTTTGTCGGCAGTGTTCTCGCGGGTACAGCTTTCATCTAAGCACTTATTGGCTACTTACTTAATACTATAGTTACTTACACAAAGTCGAAACAAAAAACAAAAAGTGTAGGCATAGGTACACACTAGATATCCAATGACGGGTTCAGGTCGCATTGCCAACCAGGCCAGTACGAGCAGCGCACGAACACAACCCAAACGCCCCGACCCCCGCCGGAGGGAGACAAGCAACACAGCGCGAGCGAGACGGACGAGAATAACAACACGGCGCGCGCGCACGCTAGTTCGGCCGGCCCGCACCTGCCCCATCATTAGTTATCAGCTTATATTCACTACACTATAATACAACTATTTTTTATAAGATCTTATGCTAAGGACACAAACCCAAATAGTGTTTACGTAGGACATTTTTTAAGGCATTTTTAGAAACTGCTTCAGTTGTAATTTGCGTTGGAAGTTCATTTAATAATGTCGGAACTAGCCATTGCCGCGTCCTTTGACCGAAATAATTATTTACTTTAGGGACTAAGTATTTATTTCTATGTGTTGCTTTACGGGTTGGCCGGTTATAAACTCTCTTAATTTTGTTTTCGTTGTTATTGTGGTGTTCCAAGATTATAGTTAACTTAACTTTGCTTTGTATAGGTAATATTCTACAAAATTTAAATAATTTTTCGTACTCCTTATTAATATTATCTTTAGTTGCCTTGTTTGATAGTAATTTTAATAGCCGAATTTGCAATTTTTTTATTTTATTTAAATGTACTGGAAACGTTAGTCCATAAGCAGCCAATCCGTAGTTTATTGTTGCATCTGCGAGCGCGTGATAAAGAATGTACAGTATTCGTTTACTAACTATATATTTTAAATTATTCAGTTTACCTAGTACTGAGCGCAGTCTACCACACACATTGTCCACATGTGCGTCCCATGTAAATCTTTCATCAATAGTTAGTCCTAGGTACTTATAGTTCGCTACTCGCTCAACACACTCACACTGACAGTTCACCTTGTTATCATGAAGGCATTCATAAGAGTGGCCCTTTACAGAGACATAGGCATTTTTAGCTAAGCGGTTGTACGGAGACGATATCAACATACATTTGGTTTTATTTAAGTTGATAAGAATACCATTATCGTGCGCCCATTTTACTATATTATCCAAATCTTCTTGCATTACCGACTGGATCAGTTCACAGTCCCGACCACTGTATGCCAAGCACGTGTCGTCTGCATACATATAGGTATTACAGTTTTTGATGACATTAACCATACTATTGACGTGCATGATATACCCGATCGGTCCATAAACTGACCCGGTCGGCACTCCATAATTAATTTTACCGAGTTCACTGTCTGCACCTTTAACCCTAACTTTTAAATACCTGTTGTTCAGATATTGCCTGAACCACCCTTTTACAGGCCCTCGTATTCCACACTCGTCCATGGCCTGCAGCAAGCCCTCATGGTCCAGAGTATCGAAGGCTTTTTTAAAGTCAATAAATATTAACAAAACCACCTCTTTCGAATTTAATGCGCTATTTATGTAATCAGTGAACTTACTTAATGCCGTTGTTGTGCTTCTATTTGGTCTAAAACCGTGTTGAGTATCAGTTAAAATATTATGAGCTTCTAAAAACACTGTTATTTGGCCCATAATTACTTTCTCAACAATTTTATTGATTACGCTCAATATCGCAATAGGCCTATAATTTGTGTATTCTGTGTATTTCCCCCCCTTGAAAATTGGTCTGATAATTGAGATTTTCAAATCATTAGGATATACTTCTAGCGCTATACAATTATTTATGAAATGTGTGGGTCAACCCTTAAAGTGGACTTTCTTTAAGTCTTCCGACCGGGGCAAAGCCGCAGGACAGAGCTAGTGTCGAATATCCTGCTTAATTTCAGGCGATAGACCGCGTGGCAGTTCTAGAAGTAGCCACAGCAGAATCTAGAGCAGAGCTATCAGAGCATTCGACCAAAGTGGACGCCGTCCTACGAGACCTGAGGGCTCTCACCAAGTCCTACCACAAGCTGAGGAACGAGCTCGCTGACTTCCAGTCCAGGGTCACCTTCGACAGGAACGAGATGGGCACTGATGATGGTGAGTGAAGTTGTAGTATAGAAAATGTTACCACAGCAGAATCCATTGCAGAACTATGGCGCCGTCGGTTGAGACTGGTCAGCTCTTAACTGCCACTGACTTGTTTTAATCTTTATGCTTTTTAAATTGTTTTTAGAGTTTCTTTTTTTTCTTTGCATTGTCCTCACATATAGAAGCGACCAAGGATGTAACCAAGGTTATGTAATACAGAACATAATTTAAAAGAGTGTCCGTGGAGTTTCTTGCACGTTCTTCTCCATAGAGATCTACGCTTTGGAACGTGCAGATAGCTTCACCTCTTTCGACTTGACAATTCAAAAGTGCCTGTAAAGAGTTTAATTGAAATAAATGCTTTGAGTCTTGAATCTTGATTCGAAGAAAGTGGATGCTGTATTTAGAGGCCTGAGGGCTCTCACCAAGTCCACACCAAGACAAGCTGTACGTAGCAGTACGACTGCCTATCGTGGGTCCAGGGCCTCAAGTCTGCTATTACAATAGTGTCAGAATGGTCTATAATTGAGTTCATAATTGTTGCTTTTAACAAGTTTGGTAATCTACTAATATAAAAGCGTCACTATGACTTTCCAATGGTCAACCACTGACACTCCATTGAACGAAATGGCATATAATGGTAATCTCGTACAAATGAATGACAGACGTATGCGATAATCTGCTAAAATTTTGACAGTTCCTTTAATCAGTAACCTACCATTAGAACGTCATTGTGCAGTCATTGTGTTCAATAGCTCGGTTATCAAAAAGTATTACGAGACCACTGACCGACCAATGATCGACCATTATGAATTTAGCAGATTACGAACTTTTAGCAAAATGACAATGGGATCATGTTGGAATGACGAATTTA
This sequence comes from Hecatera dysodea, assembly GCA_905332915.2. Taxonomy (NCBI): domain Eukaryota; kingdom Metazoa; phylum Arthropoda; class Insecta; order Lepidoptera; family Noctuidae; genus Hecatera; species Hecatera dysodea. The sequence continues at coordinate 850,334 of HG995290.1, read as the reverse complement.
TAAAAATAGCAGACTTGGGGCCCAGGGTTTGATCTCAAAGTCAGTCAGTAATTACGACTAAGTTTTTCCAGTAGAAGACAGAATTTTGGAAATCGGTGGTGCCAGTCCAACAACCAAATGTCAAAGTTGAGGCCGACTATTCAGGGGCGCGCCCCTGAATAGTCGGCCTCAACTTTGACATGTAAAAGTGTTATTTACAACCTACTTATAAAAAAATTGACACTTATCAATGTCACAGGTCATTTCATCTGGAGGATAGACCACTTCCTAGCGCGCATGAAGGACGCTAAAGAGAACGACACGGTGCTGAGCAGCCCCTTGTTCCGGACCAGCAAATATGGATACACGTTGAAGGTACTTATACGCACGCTTAGAATGAAAGGGCCCTAAGACAAAAATTTAATTGTTTGGGAAATTATCAAGAACTAGCTGTCCGCACAACTTCGTTTGTGCCACATTTTTCATGACTGCTCCGCTCCTATTGGTCTTAGCGTGATGATATATAGCCTATAGCCTTCGATAAATGGGCTATCTAACACTGAAAGATTTTTTCAAATCGGACCAGTAGTTCCTGAGATATATAAATATAATATATATATATATAACTAGTATTTCGCTTGGGGGCGCGAGTTGCAAGCAACCCGCGGTGTCTTTTTAGTATTTTTAGTAACAATTATTATCTCTACAATGTCAGATTTCTGAGTTACGCAAAGGGGTTGAAAGAAGGGGGTTGAAAAGGGTTGAATATTTTTTGGCCATATGTTCATCCAGATGCCCTCTATACAACCCCGAAAACCATTTTTCTCTACAATGTCAGGTTTCTGAGTTACGCAAAGGGGTTGAAAGAAGGGGGTTGAAAAGGGTTGAATTTTTTTTGGCCATATTTTCATCCAGACACCCTCTATACAACCCCGAAGACCATTTTTCTCTACAATGTCAAGTTTCTGAGATACGCAAAGGGGTTGAAAGTAGGGGGTTGAAAAGGGTTGAATTTTTTACTGGCTATATACTCATCCAGACACCCTCTATACAACCCCGAAAACCATTTTTCTCTAGAATGTCAGGTTTCTGAGATACGCAAAGGGGTTGAACGCAGGGGGTTGAAAAGGGTTGAATAGGGTTGAATTTTTTATTGGCCATATACTCACCCAAATACCCTCTATACAAACCCGAAGACCATTTTTCTCTACAATGTCAAGTTTCTGAGATATGCCAAGGGGTTGAAAGTAGGGGGTTGAATAGGGTTGAATTTTTTACTGGCTATATACTCATCCAGACACCCTCTATACAACCCCGAAAACCATTTTTCTCTAGAATGTCAGGTTTCTGAGATACGCAAAGGGGTTGAACGTAGGGGGTTGAAAAGGGTTGAATAGGGTTGAATTTTTTATTGGCCATATACTCACCCAAATACCCTCTATACAACCCCGAAAACCATTTTTCTCTAAAATGTCAGATTTCTGAGATACGCAAAGGGGTTGTAAAAAGGGGGTTGAAAAGGGGTAATTTTTTTTTTCGTTTTATACTCATCCAGATACCCTCTATACAACCCCGAAAACCATTTTTCTCTTCACCGTCAGGTTTCTGAGATAAGCAATGGGGTTGAAAGAAGGGGGTTGAAAAGGGGTAGTTTCAGATTTTTCCCATACTCACCCCGACACCTTCTATACAACCCCATATAAAGTTTTCCCCTCCTAGCACGGCAAGTGGGAGAACAATTATGTCAATCAGTCAATCAATCAGTCAATCAGTCAGTGGTTTTTTAATTATATATAATATAATTATATATATATATATATATATAATATATATATATAAATAAAATATATATATATATAATTATATATATATATATATCTATACTAATATTATAAAGCTGAAGAGTTTGTTTGTCTGTTTGTTTGTTTGTTTGAACGCGCTAATCTCAGGAACTACTGGTCCGATTTGAAAAAATCTTTCAGTGTTAGATAGCCCGTTTATCGCGGAAGGCTATAGGCTATATATCATCACGCTAAGACCAATAGGAGCGGAGCAGTCATGAAAAATGTGACACAAACGAAGTTGTGCGGACAGCTAGTATTAGTAGGTATATATAATATAGATTAAAATCTTTAAAAAGTGTTGGGTAAAAGAACAAATGTCTCCCGAGTCCTATGTATACGCTGCCGCTGTGGGTTTTAGAGTGTTTTTTAACGTTCAGTTTATAGCAAAATTATAAGTAACAGGAATTTCAGAACTCGGTGTTTTTGTTTGATTCTTCATTTTTTGAACATTGACTTCCGAAATTAAAGTTATTTCATACCTGCTTTTTGGGTTTTTTTCTATGACAGTTCGTGATACAAGTACATAAAATCAATCTACCTACCTATTCCGACCACTGCTCATTAGCCTCCCAATTGTAATAAAATGTTTCCGTACAGGCGGAACTAAATCTGAACGGCATCGGCAAGTGGAAGGGGCGCCACATCACGTCCACCGTGCGCCTGGTGGCCGGCCCCTACGACGCGCTGCTCGAGTGGCCTTGCGACCTCAACATCAACATCGTGCTGAAGGACCAGCCCAACAACAGGAGCCAGGTAAGATGGCGGAGCCATAGAACCACGTCACTACACTGAGGGCAGCTGCCCCCTCCTGGAAATCTCGCAGTAAATGTAAGAATTCACCTAATCACTGATGAACGGGTAAACGGGGCCTTACGTGCTAACTTTTGAACAAACCGCGTAGTAGCAGTAGACATTGGTAAAATGCACAAAGCAATTTCCGTTATTAAATAAAAACGTATAGTCAAACTAGCTGACCCGGCAAACGTTGTTTTACCATATAAAATAAATGTTTAGGGGTGGGGAATCCCCTTTATCATTTAGGGGTATGAAAAATATGTAGATAGTAGCCGATTCTCACAATAAAACCTACTGAATATGCATACTTATAAAATTTCATAAGAATCGGTCAATCCGTTTCGGAGGAGTATGGTAACTAACATTGTGACACGAGAATTTTATATATAAGATTTATTTAACTATCTATAAAGTAGGAATCAGGAATGGCCATTCATATGCTCTGCCAAATGGTCCTCGAGCAAAACATTTAGGTGTTGAAAGATTTGCCCAAAAACAGGAGTCTGGTAATTCAGAAAGACGAAGACACTTAACTAGGTTCTGGATGAAAAATCCAAATACGACTGTCCAATCTAAGGCTCTGCAGCCCTACCATGACGTCTTAAATCCATAAATAAATAAATAATTTCTGTGTCAGAGAGAGATGGAGTTACACAAAACGAAAAGCACTATCCCTTTCCCTCACACGAATCATGATAGCATTGGCACTTCGTAGTACGGCCACTGGTCTGTGGAAACTGATTTTTCTAATCTCATTTGCTGTTCTTTTCTGGTTGAATTTGTTTCGGGATCCAAGACATTAGAATCTTTTTTCCGGGACTCTTCGAACTTCATTGCCTCAGCTCTTTTCTGGCGATTAGTTGCTACTGTTGTTTGCCCGACCTACGAGCCGGAACAGGTACGAACAAACCACACTTACGCCATCATCAAAATATTCAACTAACATTATACCGTCTACTGTCCTCCAGGCCATGGACATAGTGAAGTCCCTCCAGCTCCGTCGCAAGTCGTCCTCGAAGCGCCACGACTACGACGACGGCGAGGAAGACAAGAACAAGTCTTCGGAAGCGCTGGACAAGTCCGTGACCCAGCTCAGGAGGCAGTACATCTTCATACCGCACACCAGCCTCGACAAATTCGAGTACATTAAGAATGACGTCATGTTTGTCGAGTTTATTGTTAACCAGTGAGGCGATAGGTTGTTATAGAACCTGCCGGGGTTGCGGAATTTGTCTGAAAGAGTCACCGCGGCCTTGGAACGCAAAAGGCATAAAGAGGAATCCGGATGGGGTTTAGTCAGTAAGAGTCTGATTCTCGCTCCACCCAGAGCTGACACATCATTTTTTGATTGCCCATCCATAAAAAAAATGCGGGTACAATGAAAATATTAATCTGTGTAGATAAGTTAGCACTTCTTAGGCGTGGAGAAGAAATTCTTTAGGGATACGAAAATATTCAGAAAATTAAATAAAAGTTGAATGTTTTTATACAACTAATCCACTAATTTTTTTTCTTTTTACTACTAATTATATTGTGTCAGATGCTGTATCAAAGAATTTGCACTCCTTTTGGTCGTTAAATATACTGCTATCTATTTAGGAGACTACAGCGATTGCATTGTACAATATCCTCTTTCCTGGTCGGAAAATCTTTTCCAGTAAGGCCAACAATACCCGCCCATGTCTGGACTTGTTTGATCAGCTCTTGTGCTTTCGACTGAGACATTATTACAGTTTAGTTATTACTAGTGGTCGGAATAGGTAGATTGATTTGGGGTCAATAACCTAAAACGTAGATGTTAATATGGACATGCCTCTGAGATTCTGGAATCTTAAGTTTTCCGACTTCCGACCGAGAATATGAAAATTGTTAAGAACATGTAGAATATGTAGGATGATGACACGCCCGCGTGCATTTCGAAAAAGTAGAGTTATAGGTATTCCCGCCATATTAATATAATGTTTTATTAGCTTTTTAAAAAAGATATTTATTTCATATAAGAATACCAGCGCTGTGGTATTTACTATTTTTTTTTTTTTTAAATATCGCTGCGTATGCTGAGATGGGGACCTTTTTTGGCCTCGCAGTTTTAAATTAATAATACTTTTATTTTATTTTTCTTTGTTTAATGTGCGAGTCCTAAATAAATATTTTTCTTTCTTTTTCTTCTTTTTTCTTTATAAGTATGTAGTGGTTTAAACATCCATTTAGTCAAAAATATTTATTAAATCCCATAAACACTGAAATGAATTCCGGAGAAAAAGGCTTATCCATATTATGATTTTTATGACAGTTCGTGATACAAGTACATAAAATCAATCTACCTATTCCGACCACTGGTTATTACGCACCTTATGTGAGCACCCCACTGCATCAAGTGTCTGCTGAAGGAGGTGTCTGTACGTCCTCAGTGACGTCCGCACTATTTCAAAGTCAAAACGTTTATTGCGAACTAAGTGTACACTGTTGATGTTATGTTATGTCCATACCTGACCATAGCTAACAGATTCTAGAGGCTCCTAGGTTGGGTTAGATTGACTTTGTTGTTTATGACTTTGTCATTCTGCCAGCGAATACAATGAGACAAAAAAGGGACTGAACACGTGATATTTCGACTGTTCTTGTCTCATTCATTTATGAGCTTTTGACAATAGCCTCTAGATAGAGCCACCGCGTGGCGAGTCGCGAAACAGCAATAGTTACTTTGTATCCCCACGAGAGTTGCCATATAATATTAATATCCCAAAATATTAAGGCCATTGTGAGGTATTTCATCTGAGACAATAGCCTAGGGGTGTCCACTTTGAAAAAAACATCGATGTTTTTTGTCTATTCGATTAATCAGAACTGTACATCGATGTCGTTCGATGTATCGGGTGAAAACACTTTGCAAAAACAACAGTTTCAACGTTTGCTTTTCAGTCTATTTAGGCAAGAGGTTTAGATTTTAGGTAAAATTTTACTAGTAAAAAACTCAAGTATGACCATACTTGAGTTTTTATGTAATTAATTGGTTATAACCGATGTTTTTTCTACTAAAAATTGAAAAAACATCGATACATCGATTATATCGAAAGCGTTTCAAAACATTGGATCGATTCGATGTATCACATTGTAAACATCGATGTTTTCAACCTTCGCCACACCATCGCTGACAGAAGTCACTTGTCTACAGAACATAATGCTCGACAATACATTCCACAGAAACTATTAGAATGTAAGTTTATATCACGTAACTGTATAATAAGAATATTATGATTTAATTGTGTCAATAATTTCTAGCTACTAAGTTACACTTATCTATACAACGTGTATAAACGCAATACTAAAAAGGTGTCATTGTATATAATGATGATAGTTAGTTGATAGATAGTTGTTCATAATGATGAGTATAATGACCCATTCAGAGGTAAGTATTGCGTTCATTCTGTTACCTTTCTAGTAGTACCTTTTCACATAGTTTTCCTTACAAATAAGCTGTGTGAATGTCATTAAAATGGATGGTCCTATGATTTCGACCAATCAGATGTCACCATTGTTTATATACAAAGTTAATATGCATGTATAAAAGTTATTACGAAAGACCTTTCCACCTTTAAATAAGACTTAATCCAAACAAATTCTCTCTAAATTGTACAACGAAATTATGATAAAATAAAACTATATTTTACTGTATACATCTTTTATTTAATACAATCCTAAGTATTTTATACTTATTATATAGAATTCATAGATAAATCAATAAAAAAATATTTATGAAAAATTATAACATTTCTGGTACGTTTTTAACAATAAATATACATCGAGTTTAATAGTTATACATTATTTAAAACTATTTTTTTTTTTATATGGCAGCACTAAAACTTCGACTGGTTTTTATAAATTCAGCACAAATGTTCTTAGTAGTCTAGGACGAAAATCGACCTTAAAAGCTATCGAATACATATCCCTACTCTGTTTGAATTTTATTAAAAACTGTTCAGCCTTTACGGCGTTTTTGAGTATAGACATCCAGATATTGATATGAATATATTATTATTGATACATGAACACTAAATTTTACAATAGGGTAGTTGACTAAAAAAATCTAATTAGTCCGTCAGATAGATTTCCAAAAAATATTGGACACGTATTTTTTCTTTTTTCACGTAAACAAAAAATGAAGACCATACAGTGCGTTGAAAACTCGTGTGACGTCACTACTCGCTACAATTTTTACCGAGCCGTGACGTCACAAGCCCCCACTCCTGATCTTTGATACTTTGTATCTTCGTCAGTTTTTATAGATTTGATAAAGGAAAAAATACGTGTCCATTATTTTTCTGTAATCTAACTGACGGACTAAACATAATCATATATTTTTTACTTAGGAAACATCCCTATTTATGAGTTAAAATTCAATGATGTGACATCATTTTTGTATTGAGATGCCCAGCTTTTGAAACGGAAATTTCCGAAAAATTGTCTCAATCTTCAAACTGAGTGGGACTGCTAATTATTGGTTGAATTAACACTTTCAGTGCCCAGAACTCATGCTGAGTTCTGGGCACTGAAAGTGCTGAAAATGGGTCGAAAAATGTTTTTTTCGTACGCTAGGAACTCGCATTCGCTTCTTCGCCGCATATAAGGCAGAGTTTTGGTTGCCCACAACTCTGCCATACAAATTATTGTTCGACTGATATACTGAGTTCTGGGCAACGAAAATGTTAATTCAACAGCCGATCGCATCACACGACGATAATTTACCAGACCGTGAGTCAATGTTTTAGATATGAATATGATAATTGTTCGAGCTAAAAAACGCGTTTAACACTTTTGGTGCTCAGATCTGGACATATGAATCAAACGATAATTTGTTAGAGAGGCCTGTGTCCCAGCAGTGGGAACAAAACAAAAAAAAGGCTGATTATGTTATGTGTTATGGGATAATTTGTTCGTGCATATAAGGACGTGTTGTGGGCACGAACAAAATATTTTTGGACCCTTTGTTTGTCATGGATGGGAAATCATCAAATCGTCTCTTAGCAAACAACACCGCTCAAGTCATTTTAAATAACTTTAACATTGGAACGAAAAAAACTGATTAATTTAGTGTAACCAATGTACTGGGGCACATCTGTGACAACTATTTACTAGGTTTGGTTGATCGCCAAGTATAGTTTATATCAGTTCAATCGGTAACAAAGACTACTATTTCCACCACATTCAATTTTTTGAAATAACTGGCAAAAACGACTTGAGCGGTGTTGTTTGCTAATGGACGAAATGACTTCTCCCGCTCTGGGCGGAGCGGAAGGGAGTGTCAGACTCTTACTGACGAAACCCACCCGTGATCCTTCCAGTGCCCGCCACGTTCAAACCACAACGAGTTTAGTAGCCAATCAAGTGCGATATAAGGCGCCACGAGCCGCCACACACAGAGATATTGTCCGGTTGAGCAGTAACCAGCCTTAATGTGCTGAACTGCGAATGGTCCTTGTAGTATATAGACAGCGGCTCTGCCGTCTCGAGTAGCGTACGCGCGGTGACACGGGGCCGGGCGGGGGCATTGCCTACCACAGACTAGACAGTTGTCAACCGACCGCCGGAGAGAGAAGACGTGCACGCTTACTGCGAGCCGATATCAGTGTAATTTAGTGTTACTCTTTCCTAATTTCAACCTCTGGATCCTAGTGTACATTACAGTCCTTTCAAAAAAACAGCCACACACAGCACGCGCAGGCGCCTACAGCAGCGACTTGTACTGCGCGAGGAACTCCTCCTCGTCAGCCAGCGACGTGTCGAGGTAGTCGTCCTCCTCCGAGCGGATGGCCGCGTTCAGCCGCCGCAGCGCCAGCTCGCGCTCTTTTCGTCTGGAAACAGTCACAGATAAATATAATTATTAATCATCATAATCAGCCTTTTAATGTCCCCACTGCTGGGACACAGGCCTCCTCTCCAGGAGAGGGAATGAGTCGCAGTCCAGCACGCGGGCCTAGTGCGAGTTGGTGAATGTCACATGTCTTCGAATTTTTGGTTCTAGGATATGCCGGTTTCCTCACGATGTTTTCCTTCACCGTTTTGAGAGCAGTGGTGATGAAATAAATTACACAAAGTAATGCGCCTGGCTGGGTTTGAACCCGCGAACTACAATTCGTAAGTCAGGGCCGTTGCCACTCGGCCACCACTGCTCACAATATAATTATTATTTAAACTTTATGCACAATGGTGGTACATGGGCGGACTTTAGGCATTCACCACTCAACCTTTGGGTTAAAAAAAAACTTTTTACAAAAAATAAAACCGACTTCTTAACAAAAAAACCAAAAAGTATAAAATAACTTTAATTTCGGAACTCGGTGTTTTTGGTTGCTCTTTTATTGTTGAACACACCGACTTCCGAAATTAAAGTTATTTTATACTTTTTGGTTTTTTTGTTAAGAAGTCGGTTTTATTTTTTGTAAAAAGTTTTTTTTTATTTTTCACTTTTTAGTGGTACCTACACCCCCTCCCCTCCCCCACCTAAACGAACCAATCACATTGGTGTAAAAAAAACGTACTGCTCCTTTGCAGAGTAAACTAAGAGGTCGTCAGTGTAGACAATGTAGATATTTTTTTTTAGATTTTTGTTGATTTTTCGAAAACCGCTTGGTTGATTTCGATAAAATCATGGGACCATTTGGGAAGTATACCCTTTCCAACAAAAAAAGAATTTTTCAAATATACCCTTTCCAACAAAAAAAGAATTTTTCAAATCGGTTGACAAGCGACGGAGTTATGCGCGAACAAACAATAAAAAAAAACATACAAACATCCGAATTGAGAACCTCCTCCTTTTTAGAAGTCGGTTAAAAAGACAACATTCTGGAAGGTGTGCACCAAAAAAAAAAAAAATTAAAAAACACGCCTGCTTTTGAAATGCCACGCGTATTTATTTTTTAGAATTATTTGTTCTTTATTTCGTGGTTGGATGGCAAGGGAGAGGTAGGCCAAAGAAACGATGGATGGATTGTGTGAGGAGTGATATGAAGGAAAAAGGAGTTAGTGATAGCGTGACGGCTGACAGGACAGAATGGAAGAAAAAAACGTGTTGCGCCGACCCCAAGTAACATGGGATAAGGGCAGGAAGATGATGATGATGATTTGTTCTTTATTTCATACCTTTTTTGCTACATACTAAGCAAGCTTCTAATATAAACCTTGTGTTATTTAAACCTTCTTTTTTTCCAACATTACACCACCAGTAAGACATTTGTAAAGTACTTTCGAAGTAAACCAATCCAACAAAGATTGTAGCATATTCGCAATCGTGTGGTTTTCCTCGCTATTTACTTACATGGAATTATCGAATCAAATTTCGTTACTTATTTATCAATATTTATCTCTTTTAGCACAAAACACATAGTTCTACTAAATTTTCTCACAGTGACAACTAACGCGTAGGTTACTTCAGTTTCACTATACTAAGTTATCACGATGATATTTTTACTTTGGCCGACTAGCCGATCACTGTTTTGGGGATTTCCGTGACGCTTCGTTTACAGCTGAATTTGTGTACTCAAGAGTTGAAAATACTAGGAATAAGCATTTAATTGCTGACGCCATTTGAAGAGATTACCAAGATTATATAAAGTTCTTCGGTGTCTGAAGTAATACTTCGTTTGAAAACCTTACAAAAATATCTAGAAATTTACAATGAAGAAAACGAAGAAATCTGCTGGAAATTGATTTGATGAGTATGTATATATTTAGTAGTAGTGTAGTATAGTACTTAGTTTAGGGTTTAGGGTGCATCGTCCTCACATATAATCAATTGGTTAATGTATACAAAATATTGTATAAATTATATTTGAAAAGAGTAACTAAGGTCCGTTCTTCTCCAGAAGAATCACTTTTTGCGAATGGACAACTAGACTATTATATTTTTATTTTAAAAGAGTTTTGACGTTCAAAACTGCCTTTTAATGGTCTAGTTTGTTGTTAAATAAATGAATTGACTTTGACTTTAAAGTAATGCCCACTACATAAATGTTATTGAGAAATACATTCAAAGTAGGAAGACGGATAGTCGGCGCTCTTTGCCGAATAGTTGCCGAATACGATAGTGGCCGAATGGATAACCGGTATTACCGACTGTTCGCCGAATAGTCGGCACATTCCTTCTTTCCTTCTTCTTTCCTTCCGCTCCGCTCAGAGCCGAATAAGTCATTTGATTATTTCCGATCCATAAAATAACTTATTACAAAAAAATACAACCGACTTCTACATAAAGAACCAAAAAGTACAAAGTGTATTTTTTTAAATAGTATTTTCTTGTAAATTTTTGTTTTTATTTTTCACTTTTTATCAATCACTTTTGTGTAAACAATAAACAGACACGCGATTTCAACAATCCCGAACGATTTGCTATCATATATTGAAGAGTTCCGTTTCCTATCATCTCTGTTCTTCATCAGATTTTCACCAAACTAGAAAGGGACCACGTTGAAATACTAAGATGCTCTTCCAAACCATCGTACACAATTTAACTTTTTCATTTTACATCGACAAGAAGGAATGAGAACGTCATCAATGTAAACTAAGCCACGCATTATTAGGGATAACTCAAATACTAGTCGTCAGATCTCAATCATTTTTGAAAAAAATAAATGGAACCACACGACAAGCACCAGCTTTCGAATATAAAAAGAATCATCAAAAAACACCCAATACAAAGTTATGAGGTAACAGACTATAAAAAAAAAATACAGTCGAATTGAGAACCTCCTCCTTTTTGGAAGTCGGTTGAAAAAGGGACCTCTTCGTCCGACTCGCTCATATCAGATGTCTTATCACGCTGTATAAATGACTTACCTTTTATCTTTCTTGTGTTTCTTCGACTTCCTCTTGTTGACCACTCCTGCGCTGGTCGACGGATCCTCTGGGTCCTCACCTGCAGCAGCAAAAACCATATTATCACAATGCAATATTTAGTATGTCCCCACAGACAATGGTCACAAAATCATTAAAATCAAGCCTAACAGAAACGGCATAACAGAATCGCGTAAACAACGTTAGAATTACTTACAAAAATTGTTATTTATATCAAGTTTTTTCAAGGTTATTGTCAAACATGTAATAATGCTGCTCATACATGACAAAAAGGCGAAAAAAATAATCATCCAACATGGAAATCATAAATCAATCCACTATAAAACATTGTGAAGAGTAGATCGAGTCAATAAAGTAAAAATAGATTGACCTACATAGCCATTTTGATGGTCCTAAACCCATGAAAATAGGGATTAATCTTCAAATAACGTTAGATCATGGGCTAAACTTAGGTCTGGTACGAACCTGATAAATTAGTGATCAGTCATCGTAGCCCACGTAAATAGCTGCGCACGAGTGCATGGCTGATAGGAGGGAAGTTTAGCGCGCCGGCGTGCGGCGAGTGACCATACAGTCAGTTTCAAAGTAAACGTCTTTCGTTAACGATAACTTTTTTTTTGTACACATTACATTAACGAAAAACACGTGTTTAATAAAACTCGTTTAAGTTAAATTTGTCAAAGTTTGTGCACTGCAAATTGTGCAAAATAATCCTGTATAACGTAACTTTTGTCGTTCATTTCGCAACATATGGTTTATACGCTAACAAATAAGTCCTGTGGCTGTACTACGAAGTGCCAACGGTATCATGATTCAGTGTGAGGGAAAGGGATAGTGCTATTCGTCTTGTGTAACTCCGTCTCTCTCTGACACAGGAATCATGATTTAAGACGCCATGGTAGGACTGCTGGTCTACATCATAATTTAGTAAGTTAGCCATAATATTTCTGCCATGCTTCTTTTGGGGTCAGCGTAGCATATTTTCGTCTCTATTTACTAGACAAATCAATTATATCACGATTAATTCATCGTTTCTTGGGGCTTCCTTGACTCAACGTCAGTTGCCGTTGTTCAGTTACCGAGTTAGGGGACTGGATGGGCAATTACTCCATTTAAAATACTGCAGCACCCGATTAAACTGGAAGCCGATCCTACTTCTTCACACACTCTTCTGCTTAACCTTTTCCACAGAGTTAGGGCAAGGCGAGGCAGAAGGTGGTTGCGGAATTTGTTCGAAAGAGTCACCGCGGCCGTGGAACGCGGCGGGCACTAGGAGGATCACGGGTGGGTTTTAGTCAGTAAGAGTCTGACACTCCCTTCCGCTCCGCCCAGAGCGGGAGAAGTTATTGAATGATTTCTCATCCAAAAAAAAATAAAAAAGGCTAGACAGAAGGTAACGATGACGCGTGGACTATACGTACCGCGCGCGAGCTTGCCGCCGGCCGCCAGCAGGCGCTCCACGGCGCCGCTGAGGTGGTTGCGCGACAGGCGCAGCGCCGCCTTCGCCTCCTCGGGCTCGTAGCCCATCGCCTCCAACTACGAACATTGGAAGCTTAGCAGGAATATATTCAATGCAAACAAACAAAAAAACAATCAAATCTTTTAAATAACACAAATACTAATAGGGATGTTTCCTGAGTAAAAAATATATGATTATGTTTAGTCCGTCAGTTAGATTATAGAAAAATATTGGACACGTATTTTTTCCCTTATCAAATCTATAAAAACTGACGAAGATACAAAGCATCAAAGATTAGGAGTGGGGGCCTGTGACGTTACGGCTCGGTAAAAATTGTAGCGAGTAGTGACGTCACACGAGTTTTCAACGCTCTGTATCGTCTTCATTTTTTGTCTACGTGAAAAAAGAAAAAATACGTATCCAATATTTTTTGGAAATCTATCTAACGGACTAGTTAGATTTTTTTAGTCAACTACCCTATTGGGGTTGTGAACACCAAAGTGCTATTAATGAGGAGAAAATCCCACACTTAACATCTTTTCCGCAAAAATCAAACCCCAATACTTGTCGTGACCAGTGGCCGTATTATGAAGTGCCAATGCCATCACGATTCGTGTGAGGGAAAGAGATAGTGCTATTCGTCTTGTGTAACTCCGTCTCTCTCTGACACAGGAAACACGATGGATTTAGAAGTCATAATAGGGCTGCTGGGAATTAAACAAAAGCACATCAGGCTCAGAAGTAACGCTAAACCGCTGAGAGAAGTAACGCTAGACCAACGCATCTCAGATACAAATGTAGTTGATGTTACCTCGGCGACCAGCTTGTTGTCCGGTATTATCACGGAGTCATCCGAGCTGACGGTGGACGCATCATCTGATGACTGGTCGCTGTCCGCTAGCTGTAAACAACGAAGACAGAACGGTTGGTTATGTATGATCAAAGAAACATCAGACTTGAATAGCAAAACTGAGCTTGAATTTGAGCTTTTCGTTTCTTTTTTGACGCTACTCTGTGCTAAAAAATGAAAATCGTTGATAGGACTCATAAGGCAGCCCAACTTAAATGGGACAGTATTTAAAGGTATCTGGGAATAACGGACAGCCGAAGGTGAAAATCTAGCGAAATTTGGGAGAGTCCTGTGTTAATTTCAACAAACAGCGCGTCTACTAGTTGTTGAGCACAACTCACCAGCTCCGGCTGCTCCTGTATGAGCCGCACGGCCTCCGCGACGTGGTTGTTGGAGTTGCGCAGCGCGATGGCGGCCAGGCGGCGCGTGTAGCCCATGCCCACCAGCGCGTCTACTAGTTGTTGAGCACAACTCACCAGCTCCGGCTGCTCCTGTATGAGCCGCACGGCCTCCGCGACGTGGTTGTTGGAGTTGCGCAGCGCGATGGCGGCCAGGCGGCGCGTGTAGCCCATGCCCACCAGCGCGTCTACTAGTTGTTGAGCACAACTCACCAGCTCGGGCTGCTCCTGTATGAGCCGCACGGCCTCCGCGACGTGGTTGTTGGAGTTGCGCAGCGCGATGGCGGCCAGGCGGCGCGTGTAGCCCATGCCCACCAGCGCGTCTACTAGTTGTTGAGCACAACTCACCAGCTCCGGCTGCTCCTGTATGAGCCGCACGGCCTCCGCGACGTGGTTGTTGGAGTTGCGCAGCGCGATGGCGGCCAGGCGGCGCGTGTAGCCCATGCCCACCAGCGCGTCTACTAGTTGTTGAGCACAACTCACCAGCTCGGGCTGCTCCTGTATGAGCCGCACGGCCTCCGCGACGTGGTTGTTGGAGTTGCGCAGCGCGATGGCGGCCAGGCGGCGCGTGTAGCCCATGCCCACCAGCGCGTCTACTAGTTGTTGAGCACAACTCACCAGCTCCGGCTGCTCCTGTATGAGCCGCACGGCCTCCGCGACGTGGTTGTTGGAGTTGCGCAGCGCGATGGCGGCCAGGCGGCGCGTGTAGCCCATGCCCACCAGCGCGTCTACTAGTTGTTGAGCACAACTCACCAGCTCGGGCTGCTCCTGTATGAGCCGCACGGCCTCCGCGACGTGGTTGTTGGAGTTGCGCAGCGCGATGGCGGCCAGGCGGCGCGTGTAGCCCATGCCCACCAGCGCGTCTACTAGTTGTTGAGCACAACTCACCAGCTCGGGCTGCTCCTGTATGAGCCGCACGGCCTCCGCGACGTGGTTGTTGGAGTTGCGCAGCGCGATGGCGGCCAGGCGGCGCGTGTAGCCCATGCCCACCAGCGCGTCTACTAGTTGTTGAGCACAACTCACCAGCTCGGGCTGCTCCTGTATGAGCCGCACGGCCTCCGCGACGTGGTTGTTGGAGTTGCGCAGCGCGATGGCGGCCAGGCGGCGCGTGTAGCCCATGCCCACCAGCGCGTCTACTAGTTGTTGAGCACAACTCACCAGCTCCGGCTGCTCCTGTATGAGCCGCACGGCCTCCGCGACGTGGTTGTTGGAGTTGCGCAGCGCGATGGCGGCCAGGCGGCGCGTGTAGCCCATGCCCGCCAGCGCGTCTACTAGTTGTTGAGCACAACTCACCAGCTCGGGCTGCTCCTGTATGAGCCGCACGGCCTCCGCGACGTGGTTGTTGGAGTTGCGCAGCGCGATGGCGGCCAGGCGGCGCGTGTAGCCCATGCCCACCAGCGCGTCTACTAGTTGTTGAGCACAACTCACCAGCTCGGGCTGCTCCTGTATGAGCCGCACGGCCTCCGCGACGTGGTTGTTGGAGTTGCGCAGCGCGATGGCGGCCAGGCGGCGCGTGTAGCCCATGCCCACCAGCGCGTCTACTAGTTGTTGAGCACAACTCACCAGCTCGGGCTGCTCCTGTATGAGCCGCACGGCCTCCGCGACGTGGTTGTTGGAGTTGCGCAGCGCGATGGCGGCCAGGCGGCGCGTGTAGCCCATGCCCACCAGCGCGTCTACTAGTTGTTGAGCACAACTCACCAGCTCGGGCTGCTCCTGTATGAGCCGCACGGCCTCCGCGACGTGGTTGTTGGAGTTGCGCAGCGCGATGGCGGCCAGGCGGCGCGTGTAGCCCATGCCCACCAGCGCGTCTACTAGTTGTTGAGCACAACTCACCAGCTCGGGCTGCTCCTGTATGAGCCGCACGGCCTCCGCGACGTGGTTGTTGGAGTTGCGCAGCGCGATGGCGGCCAGGCGGCGCGTGTAGCCCATGCCCACCAGCGCGTCCACCAGCTGTTGGTTCACCACGGAGCCGTCCATACAGATGCCTATGGCTCGGCGCTGCCTGAAATAGTGAAATTATCATTATCACAGCCTCTGTGCGCTCGCGACGTAGTACAGGCGCGCCAAACCTTTTGGTCAGTGATGCTGACGAGTCGCATAGGTCTCCATTTCTCCAATATCTACACATTTGTATAATAAAATTGTAACAGGCCGACGTCTGCACATTGAGGATATTGAAAAAAATTAAATATATATTGGGTATCTTTATTAGAGCAACAAAAGTCAACAAAAGTTTTTAGAAATTTTATTTGTTTGTCCGTCTTTCAGTCTGTGTGTTTACCTGAGCTGCCTGTCAGCTTCCAGCAGCAGCACCAGCGCCAGCGGGTAGTCGTGACGTCGGAGGCCTGTGTCCCAGCAGTGGGAACATGAAAAGGCTGATGTTACCTGTCGGCCCTGTGCAGGTCCCTGGCGCGCTCGCGCTGCGCCCGCCTGTCGGCCAGGTAGTGGTGCGCGGCGTCCGTGCAGCCGGCGGCGGCGCGCAGCCCCGCGCGCGCGGCGCCGCGCGACCAGCCCAGCTCCATCAGCGTCAGCACCGAGTTCTCGTCCACCTGCCGAGCTACCACACTCTTAGACGACCAACATAGCGAAAAAATGACACAGACTTAGGATCCCACTACTCAGTACACGCGGCATGTTCGTGAACGGGCGCCGTCGGTTGAGACTGGTCACCTCTTAACTGCCACTGACTTGTTTTAATTGTTATATATATATGATCCAGTGCCATTATGTTTCGGAGCCTTGCTAATTGAATGTCAGCCGTCTCTGAAGCCCAGATCTCCATTCACGTCGACACACCGTCCGTCTGAAACGTGACATGTTTCTGACGTCTGAAACTCAACGCATAATGATCGCCTATACATGTGTACAGTGGCCGTACTACGAAGTGCCAATACTATTGTTACGAGCTTCGGGTTCGTGACAGTAAAATCAGCTTATTAAATAACCAAAAATGACACTTATTGTAAATGTGAGTACCATGGAGCCATTTACATGTGATAAGTTATAGTTTACTTTGTGACTTGAACTAAAATGGCAGTTGAGAACATGTCATGCTCGCTCAAATGTTTCACTGATGGTGGCGTGTGTGTTGGATCATTCGGTTCCCTTCAAAATGGTTGAGCTAATGGTGCCAATACACGCGTCATGTTCGTGAACGGGCGCCGTCGGTTGAGACTGGTCACCTCTTAACTGCCACTGACTTGTTTTAATCTTTATACTTCCAATTGTTTTTATAGTTTCCTTTTTTTTCTTTGCATTGTCCTCACATATAGAAGCGACCAAGGATGTAACCAAGGTTATTTAATACAGAACATGATTTAAAAGAGTGTCCGTGGAGTTTCTTGCACGTTCTTCTCCATAGAGATCTACGCTTTGGAACGTGCAGATAGCTTCACCTCTTTTGACTTGACAATTCAAAAGTGCCTGTAAAGGGTTTAATTGAAATAAATGCTTTGAATCTCGAATCAGCTCCAGTTGCACTTCAGAGCTGCTGATGCTCTACTATCAACTACTGAACAATAAGATCGACAGCTGTTCAGTGATGATAGCTCCGGACCGACAACAGCCGATCTACACTGTTAAGAACGTGTACGCCGTTTGGTATTTCATACAAACTTTCACTGTCACTATTTTTCGAAATGACTGAACCGATTTTGATGAAACTTCACAAATATAAGCAGAATACATAGATCTAAAAAGTTAGTTAAAAACATTATCGAAATGTCTTATTTAAAAAAGATAACTGAAAATTTATGTTTGTATGGAAAAATTAAAATGGGTCTAATTTAACTGTAACACTATTTATCGAAAATGTTTTCAACTAACTTTTTAGAGCTACATATGTATCTTGCTTATGTATGAAGTTTCATTGAAAGCGGTTTAGTCATTTCGGAAAACAACGACTTGAAAATTTGTATGAAATATCGTTCGGCGTATACACTGTTAACAGCACACCGTGATAACTTAAGTGAAGTGAGTTATCATTCCATCCAACACCACCAACTTACAATATGTGGGATTCACAGAATCGCACTACAGCGGGCCTACCATGAGGTGTTAAAACGTGAGTCTTCCGAGCGAGAAAGAGGGATAGAGTTATACACCCTATATAGCTCCATCCCTTTTTCTCGCTCGGAAGACTTACGTTTTAAGACGTCATGGTACGCCCGCAGGTCCGCGTCAATTACCGGCTGCACAGTCCAGGCGAACAGTTTACTAAACGCCCTCGTTTCTCAGTAGCCCTACCATGACGTTTTAAATTCATCATGCTTCCTATGTTAGAGAGAGACGGAGTTATACAAGACGAATAGCACTATCCCTTTTTCACACTGAATCATAATAGCATTGGCACTTTGTGGTACGGCCCCAGAAAAAGGACATCTTTATGTATGTGCACTCATAGATCTATGATCTTTTTTATGGATATATCAATGTATATAATGGAATATCATCAAATGACTTTTTATCAAATAGCTTTTACGATTATACACCTTTCAAAAGAAATGCAAGTGAAAGCGTGCGCTCGTGCTATTAAAAAACAAATCATTTGAAGTATGATTTTTAAGCTTATTACGTCCAGAAATATAATTATAGCACGAAATTAGGTAACTGCATGTTTATTCAGCTAGGTAGCCTGACACAATGTGTAAACCTACCCCCAACTTAGTTTATCTTATTATGACAACAAGAGAAACAAGTACCTTCAATAATCTATTCACATATTCCTACTCACTACTACAATCGTGTACATGACAAAGCTCACCCACCACAGGAAACTCACCCTCAAAGTGTTGAGCTCTGCCTCCGCCTTCAAGAGCAGTGCCTTGGCTTCAGTCCTCCTGTTCTGGTGGTAGGCCACGATGCCCTGCAGCAGATACAGGCGCATCAGCAGCACCCGCTCGTTCGCTGCAGGAAACGAGCTAGCTCAGCAACTGATTTCAAGGTTTAGCTCCGCCCAGAAGCACATGACCCCAAGTCTGCTATTATTTTATAAATTTGTCATCCCAACACGATTCCATTGTCATTTTACCTAAAGTTCGTAATCTGCTAAATCCATAATGGTCGATCATTGGTCGGTCAATGGTCTCGTAATAGAATCGTGGTAGAGTGACATTGTCGTATTGCCATTATTATAAAACCCGTCAGTAGAAATGATTTTCTACTGACTGACTGGACTACCACTAAATTTGAACATTAAGTCATGCCAGATTTCTTTTATGTATATTTTTTACATATTATTTAGTAGTGTTCTCATCATCTTCCTGCCCTTATCCCATGTTACTTGGGGTCGGCGCAACACGTTTTTTTCTTCCATTCTGTCCTGTCAGCCGTCACGGTATCACTAACTCCCTTTTCTTTATTAAGTAGTGTTCTATGCAACCTAAAGTTACCGCATATGTCAGTCATTCATTTGTCGTTATGTACGAGATTACCATTCTAAGCCATTTCTTTCAATGGAGTGTCAGTGGTTGACCATTGGAAAGTCATAATTACTCTTTTATATTAGTAGATTATCAAACTTGTCAAAATCAACCATTATGAAATCAATGATAGACCATTCTGACATTATTGTAATAGCAGACTTGAGGTCTTGTTCACAGATTTCGCGAAATGACCACACCGTTCTGAGCTCATGGCAGATTCAGAGGCCATAAAATGACCACACCGTTCTGAGCACATGTCAGATTCAGAGGCCATAAAATGACCACACCGTTCTGAGCACATGTCAGATTCAGAGGCCATAAAATGACCACACCGTTCTGAGCTCATGTCAGATTCAGAGGCCATAAAATGACCACACCGTTCTGAGCACATGTCAGATTCAGAGGCCATAAAATGACCACACCGTTCTGAGCACATGTCAGATTCAGAGGCCATAAAATGACCACACCGTTCTGAGCTCATGTCAGATTCAGAGGCCATAAAATGACCACACCGTTCTGAGCACATGTCAGATTCAGAGGCCATAAAATGACCACACCGTTCTGAGCTCATGACAGATTCAGAGGCCATAAAATGACCACACCGTTCTGAGCTCATGTCAGATTCAGAGGCCATAAAATCCGCCAGCAGTCTTGCCAAGGGTAACTGTCTTACCCAGTCACTGTATTCTTGTGTAGTTCGTGAACGATGAACGAATATATTGGTCAAAATTATCTACACTAATATTATAAAGAGGAAAGACTTGTATTTTTGTGTGTATATGTTATATTTATAATGGTTAACTCAAAAACTACTATGCTGATTTTAAAAGTTCTTTTACCATTAGAAAGCTACATTCACCCTGATTAACATAGGCTATATTTATTCCCTGTATTCCCACGGGAACGGGAACTACGCCTAAGACTAAGTTACTGGATTGTGGAGATCAGGTAGGCAGTCGTTCCAAATTAAATCTGGTATTCAGCTACATCTTGTTGGAAGCCACTTCAACACTGTTTTATAAACCTAGCTCAGGAAAGTCGCTAATCATACATAATTGTAGGTTTAAAATAAATTTACCATACGTCCTGAA
Source organism: Hecatera dysodea (assembly GCA_905332915.2). Taxonomy (NCBI): domain Eukaryota; kingdom Metazoa; phylum Arthropoda; class Insecta; order Lepidoptera; family Noctuidae; genus Hecatera; species Hecatera dysodea. Next base: position 829,645 of record HG995290.1, on the reverse strand, counting down.
ATATTGATAATTTAGTTAAACACATAGTTATTTGTTGGATACTAACATAATTATTTTATTTAAGATTACTTGTGGCTTTTAATCTGTAACTATATTGTGTAAAAGATTTTTAATAAAGATTATTATTATTATTACTGTTACTAATCTGTGGGGTTGTCTTACCGGCGCTCCCCTTGAGCGCGATGAGCCTCTGATGATCCTCGCCGTAGGTCTCCCTGAAGGCGGCCTCGGCGGCGGCCAGGCGCGCGTGCGCGTCGGCGGCGTGCGCCAGGCTGCGCAGGCACAGGTAGCACCACGCCACGTCCAGCTGCAGCACCGCCCAGTTGTCCACTGTCTTCAGGATCGACGAGCGGCACTCGCTAAGGGAGACGGTACGGTGAGTCGCTGGGAAAATGTTGGGTGTTCTTGTGGAACAGCTGCTCAAGCTTTAGCAAGCGCAAATTCGATCATGTATGGTTTTTTTTTGTTAAGGATGCGATATCATCAAATGACTTATCTCCGCTCTGGGCGGAGCGGAAGGGAGTGTCAGACTCTTACTGACTAGAATCCACCCGTGATCCTCCTAATGCCCTTTGCGAACCAGGGCCTCGGTGACTCATTCGAACCACTCTGGTTGTATGGAGTATTGCTCTCATCTCTTGGAACGATCTACTAACCCTCAACTTTAATCACTTGAGTGAATAGAGATCGATTTTCTTCGATCGACCATTATGAATTGAGCAGATTACGAACTTTTAGCAAAATGACAATGGGATCGTGTTGGAATGACAAATTTATAAAAATAGCAGACTTGGAGCCTATCTATACTTATAATAAATCTGTAGAGAGGTCAATTCTGTACAAGGAATATATTTTCAAAATAATTATCAGGGGGATTAGTGATCGATACTGGTGCCAAAAATGCAATCAGTAAAATTTTTGTCTGTCTGTCTGTCTGTCTGTATGTTCTTTATAGAAACAAAAACTACTCGACCGATTTTAACGAAACTTGGTGCAATTATTCTTCATACTCCTGGGCAGGTTATAGTATACTTTTCATCACGCTACAATCAATAGGAGCAGAGCAGTGAAGGAAAATGTTGGGAAAACGGGAGAAGTTACTCCATTTTTTAAGCTTCCGTCGCGTGTGTAGCCTTAATGGTTAAAGTTACATAGATGATGGGATGAACGTTTGTATGAAACTTGGTCAATTTTAAACCGATCGGGCTGAGAGTTTCAAAATCGGGGGTAAAGTAACTATTCCACGCGGACGAAGTCGCTGGCAGAAGCTAGTCAAAAATAATAAGAAAGTCAACATTCATTGGCCTGTTTTAAGCTAAAACAAATTATACAACAGTCCAACTCTAGGGATAATACCTGTCCCGGAATTGTTCGAAACAGTCACCGCGGCCTTGGAACACAAAGGCATTAGGAGGATCTCACTCCCTTCCGCTCCACCCAGAGCAGGAGGAGACATTGGAAGATATTGCCCCTAGACATAAAAAGTGCTGTCTACTGTAGCACATCTATACTAATATTATAAAGCTGAAGAGTTTGTTTGTTTGGTTGTTTGTTTGTTTGTTTGTTTGTTTGAACGCGCTAATCTCAGGAACTACTGGTTCGAATTGAAAAATTCTTTTTGGGTTGAATAGACCATTTATCGAGGAAGGCTTTAGGCTATATATCATCACGCTTAAGCCAATAGGAGCGGAGCAGCGATAAAGAATGTTTTAAAATCGGGGATTCCACGGGGACGAAGTCGCGGGCAGCAGCTAGTTCAAAATAAAACTAAAAGAATTCTTGTTAAATAAGTGTCTATATGCTGTAGATGAATTGTAATTATTGTAAGATGCCAATTATATGTTGCAATATTTATTATCATTTTATTTTGTTTATTCTGATTATTAATCTAACTATACATTTCATATTATTATTTTTAATCAATTCTATCAATCTACGCAAATTTATGTTTTTATTCAATTTTTTATTTGTTTGCCAATTTGTTTTATTTACATTTGAATTTATTATTTTAAATTGTTTATAATTATAATCCATGAAATTCAAATGTAATTCATTTTAGTGTATGTAGGATGTACTGTTAGTGTGTTTGTGTGTGTAAATTCAGATACAAAATACTTGTTCATGAATAAATGACTATGACTATGACTATTCCATTAAAAAAAAGGGACAATGCCTTTTTAGCAGACACTTTTACCTGAGCTGCCTATCAGCTTCCAGCAGGAGTACCAGCGCCAGCGGGTAGTCGTGCTGCTTGGCGGCAGCTCGGCCGCGCTCGTGCAGCGCTAGGCCCACCATCAGCGCGCGGCGCTCAGCAGCCGGCAGCTCGACGGCCTTGCCAGATTGATCTTCTAGCTGTAAGGAATAAGGTAGTTGACAAAAAAATCTAATTCGTCCGTCAGATAGATTTCCAAAAATCATTATGAAAGAAAGCACACACGGAATACTTGTTCAATCAATTTTATTATAGACTATACTGTATTACAAACTTAACTTGTGCCTCGAATCCTTCTTTAGTCGTCTGTAGCCCAACGTCAAATAGAGACGATTTAAACGCAATTCAATTCAAAAATTTTATTGCTCAACACAGTACATAATAATAGTTTTCCAGATGTCAAGTGAAAGCGCAGTCCACTATGTTGCACCAATTTAGGCATGCAAAATTATAATCTAGATTATACATGTCATAACTTCTGATTAATACCTTCTAAAATGTGCAGCGCGCCTTTTTATATTCAAAAGTGCTCTATGGATTGCCACATACAGAAAAATTTAAATATAATTACCAAAAATAATAACAGTGTTGCCACCCTACTAAATAAACTAAATAGTCGATTTATGTGTATGCTAACAATTGGACACTTTTTTTTTCCTTTTTTCACATAAACAAAAACGGAGACGGTACAGTGCGTTGACAACTCGTGTGATGTCACTTCGTGCCACGATTTTTACCATACTGTGACGTCACAAGCCCCCCCTCATGATCTTTGAAGCTTTTTATCTTCGTCGTTTTTTATAGATTTGATAAAGCAAAAAATACGTGTCCAATATTTTTCGATAATCTAACTGATGGACTAAATAGAATCATATTTTTATTCCTCAGGAAACATCCCTATTGTGGAGAGAGTTTGGAACAAGCCACAAAGCGTTGTGAGCTGTTGGGTTTTTTTTTGCTCAATGAGCATTTTCTGTTTTTAGGCATTACAGATGTTGACTGTAAAAAGTTATAATTCAGTAAATACCTTTTTAAATGACACAAGATTTAACTACAGTAATTTTATAAAGATGAAAGATTTTATTGATTTTCTGTTTCTTTGCATTGAATAGGCTCTGATACTTGACCGATTTCAAAAATTCTTTCACTGTTGGGAAGCTACACTATCTCCGGCATATATTCCCACGGGATCGGGAACTACGCGGGTGAAACCGCGGTGCGATGCTAGTGATTGAATAAATTTAATCAATATTGACTTATAGGTACGTCAATGTTCTCAATTTATCCTCTTTTTATTCTAATTGGTTATTTTACTAGTTATAAAAACATAATTCTATTTTATCCGTCCTTTGGATTTTCAAAAAATATTGGACACGTGTTTTTTATAATTTCAAATAATTGTTTACGTGTTTTCACGTAATCTATACTAATATTATAAAGCTGAAGAGTTTGTTTGTTTGTTTGAACGCGCTAATCTCAGGAACTACTTACTGGTTCGAATTGAAAAATTCTTTTTGGGTTGAATAGACCATTTATCGAGGAAGGCTTTAGGCTATATATCATCACGCTTAAGCCAATAGGAGCGGAGCAGCGATAAAGAATGTTTTAAAATCGGGGATTCCACGGGGACGAAGTCCAACTCTAGGGATAACACTCTAGGGAACAATAGGAAGTCGCGGGCAGCAGCTAGTAAAGAATACGATTTCAATATATTTTGGAAATCTATCAGACGGAGTAATTAGATTTTGTCAGTAAAATACCCTATTAATTAGCGATTTTAATTCCAATTGTATTAAGTATATTTTTTTACTACAAATATACTATACTGACTATTCTTTTTTAATGTAAAACATTCTTTCATTTTACTGTATGTAGTAAACTATTTCACTAAATTCTGCATGCCTAATAAGGTCGATTGTACAAGGCTCACCCACTCTATAGTTACATCTTATTTTATGTACCTGCAATATATGTAAATAATATAGGGAACGTGCACGGCGTAGACTATGCCATCTAGTGTTGCGAATCTGAAACTTTTACGTCGTAAATATTTGACCTGTGCTGCCACCTATACTTCCTTCATCTTCCGTGTAGGGGAACTTGCACGAAGTAAACTGTGCTATCTAGCGTAATAAACTTGAAACTTACAAGTTAAATATACTTGACATTGACGCGACTGTGCCGCCACCTATAGCTTCTGCACGTTCCCTATATTACTAAACTTACTTAAGCTTTATGAAAAATTTACGATGGTTGTTTACTACGGTTAAAATAAAAATATCAGAAGATTTGGCATTGATTGGCCATCCACAATAAGATCATGAAGATTGCAGATCACAGAAGCATCAGTAAACAGAAGAACTGTAAGACTTGAAGTGGTGAAGTTAATAATGAAAGAAAAAAAAGAAAAAGAAAGAAAAAGCGTTTATTCATGCTCGTTTTTGACGCGAGAGAAAATTAAAAATAAATAAAAACTTACAAATAACTAAACCAGTCCCACTGTCTGAACCAGCCATTACAAACAAAGCATAAATATACAATTTGTCTATGGCGTGCATTGGTGTGCCACTGCCACTGCCACTCTGACAGCGCAGTAACAGCATCTGTCTGACAGCGAGACTGTATTACATAAAACAAAACGAAAAACCAACATAAAATGAAACCTCACCTTCATATATTCATCATCATCAGCGAGCTCGTCCACATACTCAGAGAGCAGCGTGGCATCATCACGGACCGCCTTCATTTCCATGTACATTGTATCTTCTTTCTTCACCTCCTCGGGTGTTTCTACGGGGAATATTTTAATAAGCATAAGCAGCCTTTTAATGTTCCCACTGCTGGGGCACAGGCCTCCTCTCAAGGAGAGGGAATGGGCCGTAATCCATCACGCGAGCCCAGTGCGGGTTGGTGAATGTCACATGTCTTTCAATTCTTGGTTCTAGGAGATGCCGGTTTCCTCAGGATGTTTTCCTTCACCATTTTGAGAGCAGTGGTGGAGAAATTAATTACACAAACTAATGCGCCTGGATGGGTTTGAAACCGCGACCTACAATTTGTAAGTCGGGGCCGTTACCACTCGGCTACTGCTATTACTGCTCCTATTTTTAATTAGTGTCTGTTTTTCAACATTAAATGTTATCAAAATTTCAATCTTTGAGACAAATAAAAGCATTAAGGAATGCAATATAGAGGTACAAAAGACTAATTTTAATCCCTACTAATATATAAATGTGAATGTAAGTTTGTTTGTTACACTTTCACGCGAAAACTACTCAACCGATTTCAAAAATTCTTCCACCACTAGAAAGCTACATTCACCCTGAGTAACATAGGCTTATTATATTATCCCCGTATTCCCACGGGAACGGGAAGTACGCGGGTGAAACCGCGGGGCGCTGCTAATTAGTTATAATTGCCTCTTGATTTTGTTCAATAAGTTAAAAGATACAAACCTGCCATGACCAGCGCCATCAGCGTGGCTCCATTCTTCAAACCTTGTGCCTCTAAGCTCGCAGTTGGTTTTATAACTTTTCCATTGAATATTAATTTCACCCTGGAATCATTTTCATTGCATCATTATCTACTATTTTATGTTCAAATAAAAATTAGTGAGAAAAACTGGCCAAGTGCGTGTTGGACTATAAAAACGGCAAATTAAAACATGTCTGTGTATGGGACCCCCCTTAAATAATTGTTCTATAGTATTTTTTGTTATAGCGGCAACAGAAATACATTATCTGTGAACATTTCAACTGTCTAACTATCACAGTTCATTAACAGTGGCGTGCAGTGGTTCGAGTTAGGGTAGGCCAGAGAAAATGTCCAAATAAATTATAAAAAATAACCACATTATCCAGGGTTGATTTTTAATGAAATGAGTTTTTTTTTAAATTGCCTATTTAAAAAAATAAAGAGACCACATTTCAACCCTGAATTATGCGGTGTGTTTTTTTTTTTGGACATCATTTTCTGGCCTACCCAACTCGAACCACTGCACGCCACTGTTCATTAGATACAGCCTGGTGACAGACGGACGGACAGCGGAGTCTTAGTAAAAGGGTCCCGCCGTTTTACCTTTTGGGTATGGAAACCTAACAGTTTTCAGTGAGATATAAGTTGGAGTTTTGCATAAATATAACAAATTAAAATCCTATTCTAAAGCTGTAATATATTTTTTTTTAATTTTTAATCTCATCACGTCAAACCCTTCCAAGCTGATTTTTTGCTAGAGTGCACTATAAAAATTCTATGTTCAAATCAGTTCTACATGTCTTCCAAAAATCCCTTCAGCTTTTGATTTCAAAACTGAACATTTCCATAATTTAAAGAAAAACCAAAACTATTCTGCTTTAGAAGACCTTACCTAGTTTGTGCCACCCCAATCTCTTGGGCAATAGCGGCTATCAGTTCATCCCCCATGGCCTCCAGCTTCTTCTGCATCTTCAGCATCTTCGGCTTCTCCCCCGGTATGGTCGCCTTGACCCTGAAGGTCGCAAACCCAGTTTGCTTGAACTCCACATTGTCCTTGGACCTCTCGACTGAGTGGAGTTGAAGTTCTCGCAAAGCTTGTTCGATGACTTCTTGGTCCAGGGAGAGGTCTTTTGTGTACTTTGCGACGACATCCTGTGTGAATAATGTGATAATGTGTTTTTATTCTATCTTATACTAGCTGTCCGCACAACTTCGTTTGTGTCACATTTTTCAAGACTGCTCCGCTCCTATTGGTCTTAGCTTGATGATATAGCCTTCCTCGATAAATGGGCTATCTAACACTGAAAGATTTTTTCAAATCGGACATTTCAGTAGTTCCTGAGATTAGCGCGTTCAAACAAACAAAACTCTTCAGCTTTATAATATTAGTATAGATATAAAATTCTCGTGTCACGGTGTTTGTGGTTGAACTCCTACAAAACGACTCGACCGCTTAGCATGCATATCGGCTAGGATGGCGAATCGGACAACATCTATTTTTTTATCCCCCTAAATGTTAAGGGTGATCAACCCTTCAATTTTTTTTTTATGTTACAAAACAATGTTTGCCGGGTCAGCTTGTTTTTTTATATAACAGATTCTCGAATTTAGTAACTAGCTCCTTAGTTATCATTGGAAGACCGAAGAACATACAAAACAGACTTTTTTTAAATACTTCATTAGTTTCCTTAGTACTCTTCAGTTTATACATTACCATGAGTATGATGGATTTTTGATGATAAGGATGTTTCCTGAATAAAAAAAATATGACTCTATTTAGTCCGTCAGTTGGATTATCGAAAAAATATTGAAACATATTTTTTTACTTTATCGATTCTATAAAAATTTACCAAGGTTAAAAGCTTCAAAGATCATAAGAGGGAGCTTGTGACATCACGGTGTAGTAAAACACGAGTTTTCAACGCACACAGTATCATCTTGGTTTTTTATTTCCATGAAAAAAAAAAATACATCCCCAATATATTTTGGAAATCTATCTGATGGACTAAATAGAGTTTTTTAGTCAACTACCCTATTATTGCTATTAATCCATTGAATGATAACACACCCTCACAAACAAAGGCAGAACCCAGAGTTTTGATACTTTGCCTTGTTTCAATGAAATAAATAATTTAAAATTCAGTTGTGGTCTGGATTTAGTCCCAACTGGCAATAGCATAATTAGCACTTTAACGTTCCCACCGCTGGGACACAGGCCTCCTCTCTAGGAGTGGGAATTGGCCATAATCTACCACGCAGGCCACAGTGCAGCTTGGTAATTGGCAATAGGCTCACTGAATATTACATAGGACTTTTGCATGCTGGTGAAATGTAGTTTTTATACGGTAGAGTAAGGGAAGGCTCATGGATGAATCTCCCTTTGTCATGTATTAATGGCATAATATTGTATTCAAGTTCTTAAAAGCAACAGATAGATGTGTTGGTGGGGAGTTTGTTGCGCCCCTTCTTCCCAGCTAAAACACTAGGAAGTGGTGACAGGTGGGCATTTTGGGTGACTTTATGTAAAATTTCACATTCTGCTGCATGCTGGCTCTCAGCCTAGTTTGAATAAATGACTTTTGATTTGATTTGAATGACATACGCATTCAATAAAGAAGTGCAGAGAGTTTTCAATAACTTTAGTCAAATAATAATCCACTCAAACAGCTCTCAAAGTTTATAATAAGATCAGAGGGTCATCTATTTTCGGAACTGCAGTTCACAGTCTGACGTAAATGTCTGTTCCAATAAATCTGGATTGAAAAACAAAACATAACTACCTAAACAGGCAATTGATACCTACGATGAAATCATTTTGAAACACTATTACAACGGTATTTGTTTCCAACAAGACTCAGCGAAATTCTAAAATTAGAAAATGCTCGTTCGAATATTTAATAAAACAGCGTATATTTTGGTAAACCGAATACAAAAATAACCAAAAGCAGATATTTAACAAAGATATCAAGTATATTATATTTACATACCTTGAAATCTTTGGTGATTTCATTATCTGGTGTGATATAAGGCGCTTCCCATAATTTCACCTTTTCCTCGTTCAATTTGGCACGAAGTTTTATCAACAAATCTTCATGTTGGAGAGTATTGTCCATTTTTAAAGACAAAAACAAACAGGATGATACGCATAAAACAATTTTTCACGAAATTCTGTTCTGCTGTTCTGTTTTTGACAGTTGACATTGACATTGACAGCGGCAAAACAGATTAAATTCCGGCTTGTTTAATTCAAACTCTTTTACACGCCTTTTGCAACTTTCTGTTTTTTTTTCGATTTTGCATCATACTTTATTATTATTGTGGGGTATGAGTGGTCAACCGTAGGTAATTAATTGTGTATTTGGTGCCCAAATTATGAAGAGCTATGAGTAAATATAGTTATTTTTTCCAGAGTCTAATTTTGAAATACAGTACTACCGATGGAAACTAAATGCGGATTTTAGCGCTTCATTTTAAGCAGAATTTGAGTAAGTCGTGTGTTTTATTTAACTATTGTAACGGGTAATTCGTTTTTATGTAGGTACTGCGCTCCACGTAAAAGGATATTAATTAATGATAATGTGCTGAAATGAAATATCATAAATTTACAGGCCATTTACAATCATTTAATTATTTCAGACCACACTATAAAACTTGTTATTGCGATCGATGTAGGCACGTTATTTATTATGTTCTACGCGTTTTACATTTCCTGTTGCAGTAAATATTTTGATTGAATCATGTTTGTTAGCAAGTTTTGTTTGGCAAGTAAGTTTTATAGAATCATTAAATAAACTGTTGTTGTTGTATTGGTTACATAGTAGGCTAAAATAATCGAAGTAGAAATATTTACCTAAGTATACATACCTACTTACTCTATTGCTATCGGTGGAGGTTTTTAGGTGGCTTGTTGTAAAACACTTTAGGTACTAATAGGTACTTCTGTATTAGATAATAGCTGTAAGCCACCCAAACAAATCAAATAAAATAAAATCTACTTATCTAGCCTATCTACAAAATAGAAGATAGTTTATTATAGTTTAGAATTACGGGGCGACGTCGTCATTGTTGACCGAGTTCCATTAAATAAAGATTAAAAAAAAATAGAGCTATCTAAATACTATAAGTAAATACGTAGTTATAAGCAGTTGTGGCGAACGCAACACTCCACATTTGGTTTCTGTTGGCAACACTGCTAACTAACTGACAGCGGTTTTTCTCGCTAAGCTTGATCACGTCGGGGTCACCAATGACGGGTCGGAGGTTCAATGAAACACAAAGAAATATTAAGGACTAAAGTTTCTCCCGTGTGTGAGTCGTACCTGCATTGTAATCTAAGTACCTATGCAATAAGTGACACAATAAACTGTATAAAGAACGAGTCGGTGTGTTGTGTTTCATTGAACCTCCGACCCGTCACAGTACTTATATGGACTCAAACCAGTAGGACTATATTTAAAACGGTGGTCACGTGGTAGCAATGTACGACCCATAACTTATCAAGTGGCATAGGTACCACCTCCGAGTCTCGGAAAACACGTAAAGCTTTAGACAGTAAGTAGGTATTTACAACAGAGAGTATAGATAGTCGGTTGTTGTGTATACGGTGGGCAACTGCCCGAAAGTTGTTATTCGGATTGTTGTAGGTACATGTTCAAATCGCAAGGAAATCTCTGATACCGCGATGCAGGATTTCGTTAATAGTTCGCTGTTATCAGGATAGATGGCGTAGCAGTTCTATTTATTGCCGTACAAGTTTCGTTAGTTTTTCTTGTGGCGCCACTGATGCCGCTACAAAGCCTTTGGTACTGTGCTTGATCTATCCTGGTTGTGTCGGATAGTCGTCCCATAAGATTGTAAGAGTAGGTATAGGAACAGAGAGTGCATACCTACGTATGCAATTATTTTTACAATATCTCCTGCGTAAAGAGTTAGCATCTGAGTATTGCCTCCTTATGATATTACTCGCTGTATGGCAAGAGCGACTGACTCCTTATAAGGCATTTAGTCCAAAGTCCAATTTAGAAAGAACTTCAACTCTTTTACTTCAGGGTTTTCAAATCCTTGGAACTAACTTCTTTAACATTTAAGTAGGTGAGCTCTGTTTGTCGTGATGGGTCGGTTTATTGTCAACATCCCCATCATGATGAAAAAGGTAATGTAGATAATGATCTAAATTAGTAGATAATGATCTACATTACTTTTTCCATCACCACCAAACAAATATTTGGTTTGCATAAGCATAATCAGCCTTTTAATGTTCCCACTGCCGGGACACAGGCCTCCTCTCTAGTAGAGGGATTAGGCCGTAAGCCACCACGCGGCCGCGGCGGGCCCAGTGCGGGTTAGTTATTTTATGTATATTTTATAATATTTTTTGAGATTTTTATCCGCGTTCAAGCATTCTATGATGTTTTTAAGCTTTTAGTTAATGTTTTAAACATGTATCCATTATTTTTACCTAAGTCCATAAAACAAATGGATCGAGAAGAAAAAAAAAATGATTTAAGTATTTAAATTTTAATACGATAAGTACAGCTCAAAGTATTCACTTGACTGCTAATAGTAGATACTTGCTTGAAGTACCTAGTCTTGAAATTACGATTATGCACAAGTTTTAAATGGTGTTTGTGTCATTAATAAAAATAGGTACATGATATTATACAGCCCTTATTATGTGCCAGCGATTTACATGGAACTATTCAATAAATATGCTTAAGCAACACTACAAGCTTTGCTACAAAGAATGCTTGTTGTACATTCTGGTGTGGCAAAGCTAAATGACGTTTATCATGCTGCAACTAGCCAACGTTCCAATAGCCTTTTAGATCCAGATGCCTTCTTCCAGGCAAGCCTGCTTCGTCATCGCTTACCACCGGTTGAAACAGTGGTGTAACGCGAGCCTATCAATGTATGTTTGGCTCGCCCATTCGGTCCCACTTTTGGGCAAAGGGTTCCTTTGGGAGGTACCCTGTTGTTGAATCTTGTTGTATCTTTAAACATATGTATATTTCGTTTTTATGGTTTGCAACCAATTAACATACCAAAGCTTACCTAGTTTTACATAATAAGTAGTTTTTTTTTTCAATAACAACAAGAACATGAACAAACAATAAAAAAGGTTAAATTAAATGAATAAAAATACCTAAGATTGTGTAACTAATTTCATCCATCTTCTCGCAAAATTGAAATTTGTTCCTTAATTGATTCCAAAAATTGGTTTGTAGGAAAATATTGGTATCAAAGACACAATATTTATGAATAGCAAACAATTTGTGAGCGAGTGATCATTAGAAGCAGTAATGTGCAAACATTTGATCAGCGCTTAATTAATTTATTATTATGTTGGTAATTAAAGTTGTCTTAATGATGTGTTGTTATTCTCGTGTTTCCGTATTGCCAAAGTAATGGTCCCATTTGGGCGCCATTAACAGCAAAAGTATCCGGGCGTTTATATGGCACGCGGTTTTAGAACTACCCCCAATTTAATGTAATTTTCTTGCTAAAGCAAGAAAATTACCATAAAATTAAAGTGATAAATTGTTAAGTGCTCATAAATTGCTGTGTTTTGTATGTTTACGAAAGAGAACGTCACAGTTGTAGTAGTAGTAAGTTTATAACTGCACGCTTGAAAATTAGGTACTCATAATATTATTGCAATTATTTACTTACGAGAAAATGGAAGAATCTGATACTGAGAATTTTGCGAAGAGACACTATCGCACAGATTGGGGACAACCATAGATATAAATAATTTCCTTACGAGAAAATGGAAGAATCTAATACTGAGAATTTTGCGAAGAGACACTGTATTTTATATTTCTATGGGGACAACGCTGTACAAAGCGGCACGTTTTCAAGTAGTTGTATTATTGTTGTAGTATGTGCTATTTTTATGTGGCCAGTTGATTCAAACTCATCCATGTTTCTCCAAGTGCCCTTTGCGTTCCAGGGCAATTTTTTTATGGATGGGAAATCATCAAATTACTTCTCCCGCTCTGGGCGGAGCGGAAGGGAGTGTCAGACTCTTACTGACTTCTAGTGCCCGCCGCGTTCCAGGGCCGCGGTGACTGTCGAACAAATTCCACAATAGAGTTGATGTCTATACCTACTTACCAACAATCTTAGAACACTATAGGTACGGAACGTGCACGGCGTAGACTATGCCATCTAGTGTTGTAATCTGAAACTTTTACGTTGTAAATATTTGACCTGTGCTGTCACACTTTCACTACGGTTTGTGCTACATAAGTGAAAATTAATTAAAAAAATACTTCTTCAAGAAATACTCACAAAAAAGGAAGAAAAAATAAACAAAAAAAAATCTATTACCTAACCAACTTACAAAAATAGATTAAATCAAATCAAGATTCGTCTTGGCAAAATTTTAACACGAAAATGTTTTTGGTAGGTATAGAGAGAGGTGTCAAATCAAATTTGAGTTCAGTCATCCACTTTTTCCGGATAAATCTCAAAAGAAATCGTTCTAAGAATTTGTCACCGAGCAAAGGAATTTGCTATTCATCCATTTATTACTTACGGCATCAAATTGGTCAGTATGGGTCTTCTTTCATAAAAATATTCAACGTCTTCCGAACGAAATCTTATTATTTACGAATATGAATCTGTCTCTTGTCCGACATAATATCGGTAGGTAGGTATGAGCATAAAGGTACATTCCTTAACAAATCGCATTTTTTTTAACTAGGTCACTAAGTAGGTCGGTAATCAAGTCGCCATTAAGTTCTTAATTTAAGTTTAAAACTCTACCTGAGCATTCAAAATTCACGTTATCCACAAATAGATTTTATCTACTAAGCATGGGTAAGTAGGTATATATACTCTTTTTTAAAATTACTTAACATAATTATACTTATAACGGGAGAGTGGCATAGGTACCATCGTACAGTAATTAATTATACCTTTCCTGATGAAGCCATCATTCCCCGGATTTAAAAATCATCACATCTCGCACGCATTGTAAAGTAAGTAAATCACGTTGCGATCATTTAAATTTATGGCAGCACCATAAATACTGCTCTATTATTTATCTACATATGGGTAGGTACTTAGTACGTCTTTTGAAATGTTTTTCTGGATTTCTCTTTCTGGTTCAAATTCATATAGCTCATGAAGGTAGCTACTTAGTTAAATAACCAAATATGATTGATTAGATCATAAAGATAAAAAAACAAACATTAAGTTGAATTTGATTTGAATTTTAAAACACATTCTATGTAGTAAAAGTGCGATATTTGTTTAGGAGGACTTTGTAAATCCAAGGTCTAACTGGCAAATACTTAACTGATTTAAAGGAATTCGGTTTTTAGGGTTCCGTAGTGAACAAGGAACCCTTATAGTTTCGGTCTGTCCATCTGTCTGTCTGTCCGCGGTTTTGCTCAGAGACTATGGGGATTACAAAGATGTAATTCGGCATGAATGCACATATTAATGATGCCGACAAAATGGTAGAATATAAACTTGAAAAATATTTTTTTTATGGTACCTCCACGTCAAGTGGGGATGTTTTTGTTTTCGCTTCCACCCCATCTTACCCAGGGATAATCTAGCATTCCTGCTAATGGTGAAAGAATTTCTAAAATCGTTCCAGTCGTTTTTGAGTTTACCTAGAACTCAAACTGGTCACAGTATTAAACACCCAAAACAGTTTTAATTAAGTTCACATTATTATGGGCAAATACGGAACCCTATATTGCGCGAAGCCCGACACGCACTTGGCCGGTTTTATTTTAGGTACCTATCTACCTAATATTAGCTCCTTACATATTAAATTTGCCTTTTATATGAGAGGAAAATAAAGTCGTATTTTTAAGCACTGATGTCACGGTGGAAACTCGTACTCGTAAATAACGCGATATTTCAAGTTTTCCATTTTGTAAACTGAGTTACGCAAAAAAATAAATACAAAAGAGGAAAAACAAATTAGTTATGATTTTCGAAACGAAAATGCAGGAGTAAATAGCTGTATAAACTTGAATTAGGAATTCCTAACCAAAGAGGAGTTATTTGAGATCAAAGTGGCCAGTGCGACAAAACGCCAATTTACCTAATAAGTAAATAGTTACTGTTACGAGCTTCGGGTTCGTTACAATTAAAATCAGCCGATTAAATAACCAAAATTAACACTTTAATTTACACCACACTAATTACACTATGAACTCACTAATCACAAAACACAATCGCACTATTAATCACTTGAGTTCGCAGTCGAAGATCGCTCTCGAAGTTATCACTTGTATCGCAATTCCAATACTGACTCGGTCGGCCTTATATAGGGCACCGAGTAGAACTCCAGAAAGTTCGCGTACATATCGGTCGCGACCGACTAAGGTCCGAGAATTCTAGCATAGAAAAATCTCGAAGGTCCTTGACTTCAATAGTTCTGCTACTCGATACTAGATGGCGCTAGTGGTACCGAATGCCGCTATCATCCTAACTTAATTCTGGCGCGCAACACTGCCCCCTCCTAAGACATGCTCGTCCCGAGCATTATCAGCGCCATAATAACGCGCCAGTCGATCAACATGAACGATCTTAGGAGCGCTTCTTGTACCTTTCTGTATACGGTAGGTCACGTCATTGATCTTCGTCACAATCCGGTACGGTCCGTCCCATTTAGCTTGAAGCTTAGGAGATTTCCCTTTGCTGCGAACTGGATTGTGCAACCACACTAGTGAACCTTCCTCGAACCCTTTATTGTTCATTTTGCGGTCATAGCGGGTTTTCATCTTTTCAGACATTTGCTGGCCCGATTGTCTGACGTGCTCATGAATGTCGTTCATTTTATTCCGCAAGTCATTCGCATAATCGGTTATACTGCGTGGAGCATCAGGTGGTATTCGGGTAATCAGGTCTGCAGGCAACCGCAATTCTCTTCCAAAGTTTGCGAAAGCTGGTGTCACTGACGTGCTTTCATGAACAGCACTTCGGTATGACAGCAAAAACGGTTGTATGTGCTTGTCCCAATCCCGTTGCCGGTTTTCCACAACTTTGGCCAGATATCTCTCCAATGTCTGATTAAATCGTTCTACCATTCCATCCGATTGTGGGTGGTAAGAAGTTGTCCTCGTTTTATGAGTACCCATAACTCGGCAAGTTTCCTGGAATATTTGGGACTCAAAATTCCTTCCTTGATCGCTGTGAATCTCTAAGGGTACTCCAAAACGACAGAAGACTTCATGAACTAGTTTATCCGCAACTGTTGAAGCTTCTTGGTTTGGAATGGCGAAGACTTCCGGCCACTTAGTGAAATAATCCATAACCACCATGAAATACTTGTTACCACTTTCACTTTCCGAAAACGGTCCCGCAACGTCTAGCGCTATCCTTTCCCATGGTGCACCAACATTGTACAATTTCAATGCACCTCTGCTACGAGTCTGAGGTCCATTTACAGCCGCACAACTTGTACACTTGCGACACCAGTCCTCGACATCGTCACGACAGTGGACCCAGTAAAACCGTTCCCGTATCTTCAGTAGAGTTCGTTTAACTCCCATATGGCCTCCCGAACAACTATTATGGTACAGCTGTAGAACATCCGGTACTTTAGCTTTAGGGACAACCATTTGCAAATGACAGTTGTCTCCCCGAGCATTTTCCCATTTACGGCACAGGACTCCATCCTGAATCACTAAGCTGTCCCATTGGGCCCAATAGCTTTTTGTGATTGAACTCATCGCTGAGACATCACTCCACGTAGGCTTCGGAGCACTGGCCTTCATCCACTCCAGGATCGGCTTGATGTCCAAATCATCCTGCTGTGCACGTTCCAAGTTTTCCTTCCACTCGTTACTAAGATCTGTCTTGATCGTCCTCACAGGTACGACTTCTTTACCCTCTTGCCGAGTACAATGCTTGCAGTCTTCAGGGCAAGGTCTTCTTGATAATGCATCTGCGTTGCCATGAGATTTCCCGCTGCGATGTTCAATCACAAAGTCGTATTCCTGAAGTAGTTCAATCCATCTCGCAACTTGTCCTTCTGGATTTTTGAATTGCAATAGCCATTTCAGCGCAGCATGGTCAGTTCGTAAGTGGAATTTCCTTCCCAGCAGATATTTGCTAAAATGCTGCAATGACTTGACCACAGCAAGTAATTCCCGTCGCGTGACACAATAATTCCTTTCTGGCTTCGACAGAGATTTGCTGAAGTACGCTATCACAACCTCTTGATCGCCATTCCGTTGAGATAACACACCGCCAAGTCCTATGTCGCTTGCATCTGTGTCAACTATAAATTCCTTGTCGGTATCAGGATACCCCAAAATAGGTGTTTTGCACAGACGTTCCTTGAGCTCCTGGAATGCAATGTCGCAACTCTCATCCCAGCAGAAATGTCGCTTCTCCTCGGTTAGCTTGTGCAGGGGTTTCGCTATGTCAGCAAAGTTCTTGACAAATCGCCGATAGTAGGAGCACAAACCCAAAAATGCTCTGACCTGCGTCTTGTCTTTTGGAATTGGCCAGTCCTTGACTGCGGTGATTTTCTCTGGATCCGTGCGGATACCTTCTTCCGACACTACATATCCCAAAAAGCTAACTTGCCGTTTGAAGAATGAACACTTCTTCGGACTTAACTTGAGGTTTGCACTCTGGATTTTCTTGAGCACGCGTTCCAGGTTTTGCAGATGTTCATCAAACGTACGGCCTACGATGATGATGTCATCCAAGTAGACCAGACAAGCCTCGCCAATTAACCCGGTTAGTACTAGTTCCATCAACCTTTCAAACGTTGCCGGAGCGTTGCACAAACCAAACGGCATGACTTTAAATTGCCACAGACCCTTTCCTGTCGAGAACGCAGTTTTCTCCTTGTCCTTAGGATCAATTTGGACCTGCCAGTAGCCACTTTTAAGGTCCAACGTGCTAAACCACTTTACTCCAGTAAGCATGTCCAGCGTGTCATTAATTCTGGCAACGGATAGCTGTCCTTCTTTGTAACGTCATTCAGACGACGATAGTCAACACAAAACCGCATGGTGCCGTCCTTCTTTCTTACCAGTACAACAGGCGAACACCATGGACTTGATGAAGGTTCTATGACACCATCCTTCACTATTCCCTCAATCATGGTTTCCACTTCCTTTTCACGTGCTACTGGCAATCTCCTTGGCCGCTGACGGATAGGCAACTCATCTCCTGTGTTTATTTTGTGTTGAACTAAATCAGTCTTCCCGATGTCAGCATCGTTTGAAGAGAAAACATTGGCGTACTTCAGTAACATTCTCTTCGCCTTGATCATTTCATTTTGAGACAGAACGCCGCGACAGTCGTCTAAAAGTGCGGTCACTTTCGTTTGTGCATCCTTGCTAAGGTTCCCAGTCGATACATATTGGCTTCGACGTAACCAATCCACTTCCTCACATGTACCAATCAGGGTGCCCTTATCTATCGTTTGTTCCTTATCACAGAGGTTCAGCACAGGTACTCTTGCGATGTCGGTGGCTCTGACCACAGTTCGTGCCACTTTCCACGGAAGGTCATTATCTATCCTCTCCATGAGTACACACCGATGAGTCTGCCCAGGATTTCGAGGAAGCCTAACCGGTACAATCGTTTCCGATCTCGGAGGAAGAACATTCTTCTTTAGGCTGTACACATTTCCTGGTAACGCCCCTTCCATGAATAGTTCCTCTTGACCACATTTCAAAACTCCTTGCTTAACGTCGATCTCACAACAATTCTTCCTCATAAAGTCTAGGCCCAAAATGCAGTCGTCCATGATATCAGCCACGATGACATTATGAAGATAGATTCTGTTGCCTAGCTGTAACTCCATCACTTTCTCTCCACGGACGGGTATACGCTGGCCGGTAGCTGTCACCAAATTTATGCGGTCTCGGTTGTATGCTCCTGTCGGCGGGCCTGTTCCTCCTTGTCACGCTGCAGCTGCTCTTCTAAACGATGGTCCTGTTCTTCCTGGCGGCGGGCCTGTTCTTCCTGGCGGCGGGCCTGTTCTTCCTGGCGGCGGGCCTGTTCCTCCTTGTCACGCTGCAGCCGTTCTTCCAATCGAAGAGCCTGTTCCTCCTGACGACGAGCCTGTTCCTGCAGCATCATCATCAGAGCAGCAAAGTCTGGTGCTGATGATGATGCTGGAGTTACTGCGGACGAGCCGGCCTCCAATGTCGGCAACTGTCTCTCCGTAGCCTGCGGCGTTGCGCTTCCAAAACGCCTCTGGTCCGTCTCTTGCTGGCGTTGACTTCGGGTACGAATACCCTCAGTGTCGTCCTTCGGTAGAATCGGCATCTTTTAAATCCCACTTCTGACACCAATTGTTACGAGCTTCGGGTTCGTTACAATTAAAATCAGCCGATTAAATAACCAAAATTAACACTTTAATTTACACCACACTAATTACACTATGAACTCACTAATCACAAAACACAATCGCACTATTAATCACTTGAGTTCGCAGTCGAAGATCGCTCTCGAAGTTATCACTTGTATCGCAATTCCAATACTGACTCGGTCGGCCTTATATAGGGCACCGAGTAGAACTCCAGAAAGTTCGCGTACATATCGGTCGCGACCGACTAAGGTCCGAGAATTCTAGCATAGAAAAATCTCGAAGGTCCTTGACTTCAATAGTTCTGCTACTCGATACTAGATGGCGCTAGTGGTACCGAATGCCGCTATCATCCTAACTTAATTCTGGCGCGCAACAATACCTATTGTAGCTTTTGTCTACATGTTAAAAAAAAAATTCAAGACAGACATTACAGGCCTTTTTGTTAGCTAATTAAGTAAGTAAAGCTAAAGACGCATATCTTTAGACAAATTTATTTCCATTCATGGTGAAATGATTTTAAAACACAAAAAAGAAATTTTGTATCATCAGTTAAAAAAATGTGAGCTTTCTTTTGGCATTTTTTAATATAAAAGTATGGAGGAGGTGAGTGTCCTGACATGCCATCTGCTACACAACCAATCCTTTAAATTAACAATGTGCCTGTACTAGAACCACTTGAAAACTTAATTTTTCGCCTCAAAGCTCCACTTCAAAATAATATTGAAAGAAAACCGTGCGTGTCTAGCTAATTCCAAATGTTCTATGATACTTAAAGATATTCTGAAGATATTATTATTTTTTTCCATTTATTTATTTTCTAACATATTAAAGACATAAAAAATAGTAGCCCACCGGTATCGGGAACAGGGTCCAAGCTACCGACGGTCAGGGCTCCCGAGAGACGAACCTCCTAACTATTCGAGCCGTGTCCAGAAGTACCACTTTCTGGATCAAGCCCTTGATCCAGCTGCTCAACGAGAGCCTCTTGAGATATTGGTCGAGGCTCTACAACAGATTTATTTATTTTTAAAACTATTTTGGTCAATTTCACTCTTTAAGTCTGTCGGCAGACTGTTCAATAGGTGGCATTCGTTTTTAATTCGCTAAAAGTTTTCTCGTAGCACACAACAAGTGCTTTTTTTGTTGACCAGTGAAATCAATAGATATTACTAGAGATTAGATATTTGAATGAATATTTACCAAAACTAAATTTGTTTGTTTGTTTGAAGAAGTGTTGACCCACACTAGGATTTACTCCTGTATCGTGGGTGCATTCACAAACATGTAAACTCACATACACAAGACACTCAGACCCAGAACAATTATCTGTAGGCCATACAAACATTTGTTCCGTGCAGGAATCGAACCCGCGACACGTTGCGCAGCAGCCGAAAGCTCAACCACTGCACCAACCGTGTCGTCAAGACTAAAGCCACCTAGAAAATATATACCTACGTACATAGCACAAACGGCCCCCAAATACTTACCAGAAAACGTCTCATATTACAGCCATATTGCTGTCACTCCACACAGCAAACTCCTACATCCTCCTCACAGCAAACCTAGACGATGTCCACAGCCTGGCCCAGCAGATAGCCTCGTCTCCTGTCGTCAACCAGATCAACGACATCATCCGCCGAGCCGCCACCAATTTCAATGACCACAATCTACCAGAAGTTCGGAAGCATAACGAGGAACATGTTTACATAAGGTCTGACCCCCAGTTGGATAAGGAGCCTCCAGTAGTGAGAAAACAAGACTCGGTGAATAGAGCGGAGAAGAAACTGCCGTATCCGATAAAGGGAGGGAGAGATGGTTTGTATTTGATATAGTGATGTGCCAACTCGGAATAAACACAACTCGAGTTAGCTCGAGTTGAATTTCACGTAACTCGAGTTAACTGGGTGCCATAACCCAACCCATAATGTGTCTGTCATTCGGCTGACGCGCTACGTCAGTATTCAAATCGAGTTAAATAGAATTCAACTCGAGTTGACTCGATCTAAGCCCAACTCGAGTTAACTCGAGTTAGTAAACCGAGTTGGCCATCACTAATTTGATATACAGTATTTTTAAACAGTTTTATAAGCATACGATAAAAGCGTATTTTACACGACTGCCCAAAAAAGGAGTCTTATGTTTTCAGGGTTCATGTATGTATGTTTGTGAGTTTCTTTATTCCACCATAACTTCTTAACGGCTTAACCGATGTCAATGTATGTGGTATCGTTACAAGCGTTGTGTTATCCCGGGTAACTCTAATCAATCTTTTCATTGCAGTCGGGGGACCGTTCCCTTGAATACCTAGTTCTTTACAGATCCCCCGACTGCAATATTATTAAGATTATCTATATTGTTTTTAATTTTTTATGTCACTTTTGACATATCTGGCGTGTTTTTAGGGTTCCGTAGCCAAATGGCAAAAAACGCATCCCTTATGGATTCATCATGACTGTCTGTCTGTCCGTCCGTATGTCATAGCCGTTTTACTCGGAGACTATTAAAGCTACATAAATGAAAATTGGTAGGTAGGTGCAACCTGTTAACCGCTACTCAATAATGCTATGAAAGTCTCTCAGCAGTCTTCATTAAAACTTGATGTAACTTGAGTGCCTAAGATCTGTAAGTTTTGTCAGAATCATGGACTATTGTTTTGGAAGATTTGTCGTAAGGTCTTCCCTAAATTACACTTCGATATTCTCTAAATTTCTATCTACTTCAGAAGTGGCATCAGAAAAAGATGATGATGCTGACGTGTGGAATCCTGACAAAAACGGTAAGAAATTCAGTAGAATTTAAATAGTTGTATACTTTGATTTAACTCGTTACAAAGGTGATGATGATGATTTTATTCTGGAAACGTTCTTATAAATAGTAACTATACAACAACAACACACTACATCCATCGCATTCCACCAAGCAAGACCATTTATCTAAAATGAAAAATTCTGAATTAAACAATGAAAAGATAAATATTTATTTGCAACTCGCATGGGACGGACAGAAAATAAAGGGAAAAAATATTAAGTACCTACGTAAGTAATAAAAAGCGTACAGTATAGAGAAATCTATGCGAGGCTAAAAAGGCTCTTATCTCAGCACTAGCTGTCCGCACAACTTCGTTTGTGTCACATTTTTCATGACTGCTCCGCTCCTATTGGTCTTAACGTGATGATATATAGCCTATAGCCTTCCTCGATAAATGCGCTATCTAACACTGAAAGATTTTTTCAAATCGGACCAGTAGTTCCTGAGATTAGCGCGTTCAAACAAACAAACAAACTCTTCAGCTTTATAATATTAGTATAGATATGATGCGATATTATAAAAATATTTAAAAAAATACGCAGCACTGGTATTCCGGTAAGGCCTGTGATGTCACACGCGCACGAAACACAGATTATAAAAAAGAACAGCAATTATTTAATCTCAAAACCCGATCTTTTGTTAGCAGTTTCAGCGGAACTAAAAGCACCAACGTCGGAGTCTTCGAGCGAAGCCTCAGGGGAGAACAACGACATACGCGTGAAGCCGTTCAGGTTGAAACACCATACGAGGAGGAACCAGGACGAAGCTGACATCGCAGAAATAGGCAGAAACGCCAGCTTCTATCTCACTTCTATCAAGAAGATCTTTGAGAATGTTTAGTATGCAATAAAAATCTTTAAATTGGGCATTCTGAACATGTTTATTCAAGCGTTACCTTATTAACGGTGGTCGGAACAGGTAGATTGATTTGGGGTCAATAACCTGAAACGTAGATGTTAATATGGACATGCCTCCGAGATTCTGGAATCCTAAAGTTTTCCGGAATATCAAAATTGTTAAGAACATGTAGAATATGTAGGATGATGACATATCAACAATCGCTATGTCAAGTGGCTACGCCTGCGTGCATTTCGAAAAAGTTGATTTGTTGTTATTCCCGCCATATTAATAAAATGTTTTATTAGCTTATTAAAAAAGAAATTTATTTCATACGAGTATGTAGTGGTTTAAAAATCCACACAGTCAAAAATATTTATTAAATTCCGTAAACACAGAAATTAAATCCTGAGAAAAAGGCTTATCCATATTATGATTTCTATGTCAGTTCGTGATACAAGTAAGTAAATAAAATCAATCTACCTATTCCGACCACTGGTTATTACGCACATTTAAATATCAGACAAGAAGAAGGAACAAAAAGATATATGTAAAAACGTGATACATATTACTAAAAAAATCACTTCCAGCATACATTCGAAAAGAGAGTCAAAAAAGAAGGAACTAAAGATACCTTTGTACCGTGTGTATCAAGTTAGTTACTAACTTTCAATACGACTTTATAGAAAGATGCCAAATTCTTCATTCAGAACCCTTGTAAATATTAATGAAATCCATATTAAAAACTGTGATAAATAAAAAGAACAATAAACCTCTATACCGTCATAAAATCGTTTACATCTGTTATAAAGTACGTACATTCATAAAGGCTGTTGTATTTCAACTAAATACGAGGTAAAACAGTCTTATATTGTAGAAACATTATTGTTTATGATAAGCAAGATATTTTTGAGCCCCGAGCCTAAATCCTTCATAAAAGTTTATAGGTCATTAGATAATACAGTTATTACAGTTTGCGGTGTTCAAGGATTTCAATCAACGTTTCCTGGCCTGATACTCGTATTGAGCGTGTAATTTGGAAAGAAAGCTAGCTTCATAGTCATAAAACAAACGTTTTCATTTGAAGGTCTACGTTGAGTTATTTTGCAATAACCAGCCTTTTTTCCAAGATATGATTTATGGAAAGCTACACTGTCTGAAATGAATATTAAAAGAACGGCTGATTCATTACTTCTTGTTGGCGCAACAGATTGTTTTTTTTGTCCATTCTCTTCTATTTTTTTTTTATTCGTATTTGGTTTGCACTTGACTCTAATCTGAGTCAGAGAAGCCTGTATGTACTCAGAAGAAGCCTGTTCACTCTAACTTTGAAGAGATTAGGGTTGAATGCGTTCGGAAACAAAGACGCAGGTAGACAGTTCCACTCTTTTGCTGTGCGCATTATAAAAGACGTTTGGAAACGCTTGGTGTAAAAAAAAAACTAGTTCTACTATTTAAATAAAAATATAGGTTTAAAAAAATCTGACTCATTAGCCAAGCGTCTGTTTTGACGAATGAAATAATCCGTAAACCGATTCCAACGACAGTGACAAAATGTTTTCACAAAGAATTAGGACATACCCACTTAGCTAAGTATGTCCTAAATCTCTGTGAAAACAAACAGCCTCATAAAGATGCAAATGAACAGCCTGTATATTCAGTGGTACGCGTACAGTGTACACCCTGTATACGATAACGCGTCGGCATCCACACTACGAAGAGAATTTCGGCAAACGTTTGTAGGTACCATAGCATAATCAGCCTTTTACCGTTCCCACTGCTGGGACACAGGCCTCCTCTCTAGGAGAGGGAATGGGCCGTAATCCACCACGCGGGCCCAGTGCGGGTTGGTGAATGTCACATGTATGAATGGTAGTAGGTACCGTTGTGAATTAAATAAAGTATAACATCTCCGAACGACTTCTAGATCAATTTGTCTATGATTTTTCCAAATATATTGCAGTCAACTTGCTATCTTACTAGATGCACCTGAGTATCAGTATTTTACATAACAAAGTCAAAATGAATTCATATATTTCAACTACCATTAAAAGGCACTTTAAAACGACAAAAAATGTTGTAAATAAAATACTATAGTTGTCCATTCACAAAAAGTAGATGCTTATGGAGAAGAGCGGACAAGAACCTCCATAGTTACTGTTTTCAAATAATGGGAACGTGCAGAAACTATAGGTGGCAGCACAGACGCGTCAATGTCAAGTATATTTTACTTAAAAGTTTTAAATTTGCAACGCTAGATGGCACAGTCTACTTCGTGCACGTTCCCCTAAACGGAGGGTGCATAAACGAGACAACCATTTTTTTTAAGTGCTCCGTGAGCGTATGACTTTGGTCGGTTTTGGCTCATCTTGGAAGACCCAGACAGTTGACTGCTGCTTGGAATCTGGATCGTAAGCATATATCCAAGACTCGTCATCACTAACCGTAACATAAACGTGTTTTGACTCTCCTCGGTTGAATCGCTGCAGACTTTTGCGACATCATCTAACACGAGCTGCTTTTTGGTCATCGCTAAGCAAATGTGGTATCCAATGAGAGATCAATTTTCTTACACCGAGTTCTTCGAGCAGGATTTTTTGGGTAGTAGACCCTGAAATGCCCACGGTTCGATCTTCGACGATTAGCTGCCGCACGGCGTCCATATTCCCTTGCGTCATGGCTGTTTTTGGACGACCTTCACGTGGCTTGTCACATTGATTTCTTCACATTATTATTATTAGTAATCGGGCCGATTTCCGCAACTCCACGACTAAGCGCGTATTTTGCGTGCAGGTGGGACAAATGTGTCATTCGATCCACCCAGCTCCCCAAGGAAGGCCAGCAACGCCTTCGTGTTACTAATGATCTCACAGAGGGTACCTGGGTTTCCGAAGTACTTAGCCCTGTAATCTGCGACTACGGGGCAGCTTAGAAGCAGATGTGCTGCTGTCTCATCCTCCTCCATGCAGGCTCTGCAGAGCGGGCTTTGATTTCTTCACATTCATCGAATCCATCCAAGATACACACAAACACTATTTCTTTTGGCATCTATACCTATTTATCCCAACAAAATAAATGCGACATTTACATAGGTACTCTATCTGTTTGTATGTTTTCACATTTTATCAGCTGAACCGAACTTGTTGAACATTTAAATACCCTTGGATCTGTACAAGGTCATAGGATACTTCCCCGTAAGTGAAGACGCGCGCAGATGATAGTAATAATATAATTCAATATTCTGATCCATCGATACGACACTTCATGGATATTAAACAGGGATGTTATGGATATGAAATATTGGATCTGGATGCGGATATGGAAATAATATTATCTCGGTTTCGGATACGGCTATGGACAAGAAATTATTTTGGATTATCCGTTAGTTTCGGATATTTAGGGATACTAGCATAAGCATAATCAGCCTTTTAACGTTCCCACTGCTGGGACACAGGCTTCTTCTCTAGGAGAGGGAATGGGCCGTAATCTACCACGCGGGCCCAGTGTGGGTTGGTGCCGGTTTCCTAATGATGTTTTCCTTCACCGTTTTGAGAGCAGTGGTGATGAAATTAATTACACAAAGTAATGCGCCTGGCTGGGTTTGAACCCGCGACTTACAATTCGTAAGTTGGGGACGTTAAGTTAACTCGGCACCACTGCTCTTTCACGTAAAAACAGCTTAATGGATCTTGTCACTGAGGTAGATTATAATCTGGAATCTATATTATTAATATTATAAAGAGGAAAGATTTGTATTTTTGTCATGTAACGAATAAATTCAAAAACTATACTGTACCGATTTCAAAAAATCTTTCACCATTAGTAAGCTTGCGCTGAGTAACATAGACTATATTTTATCCCTATATTCCCACGGGAACGGGAACTACGCGGGTGAAACTGCAGGGCGCTGCTAGCAATATAAAACACTTTTATTTCAGGAGTATGTTTCCTTGGAATAATTTCCGCCATTCAAACGGGCGGCAGCAAGTAAAATATAACTATTTCATAAGATTCACACTCTGTTCTAACAAATTCCATTAGTCTCACTTTAGACTAGATTAGTTTACTTCAGCAAACCTAGTTCTTACCTAGATAGCCTATTAGCATAATGCAGCTGGAGCCAAAACAAAGCTTATTATTGTGAAATAACTGCCGTGGTCTAGCATACTAACTAGTGCGCTGCGGACAGAATTCAATGTCGAGCTATTGTTGAGCTTGAGCAAATCTTAGGTTGCACAAGACTGCTGCGGAATTTGTTCGAAAGAGTTACCGCGGCCCTGGAACGCAAAGGGCATTAGAAGGATCACGGGTGGGTTTTAGTCAGTAAGAGTCTGACGCTCCCTTCCGCTGCGCCTCGAGCGGGAGAAGTCATTTGATGATTTCCCATCCAGAAAAAAAAAGGGTGCAGATGACTGTAGGTAGGTGCGTGGTTTGTGGCGAATTCACAGAAGGAGATCACCGCTTCCTACGACTTGGCGCTCCCGACCATTGAACGAGAGACAGCAGGCAGCCACAGGGGTCCAACCTTGGATACGAGGGCACGGACGCATCACCATCACCGCAACTTGTTAATAACTTTTTGAAGATACAGCAGAAGAAAACATTTTTTGATGTGATGTAAAAAATAAAACAAAAATAGGTATACTTGTAGTATTTACTAGCTGCTGCCCGCGACTTCGTCCCCGTGGAATCCCCGATTTTAAAACATTCTTTATCGCTGCTCCGCTCCTGTTGGGTTAAGCGTGATGATATATAGCCTAAAGCCTTCCTCGATAAATGGTCTATTCAACCCAAAAATATTTTTTCAATTCGAACCAGTAGTTCCTGAGATTAGCGCGTTCAAACAAACAAACAAACAAACAAACAAACTCTTCAGCTTTATAATATATAGTATAGATTACAATGACCTAACAAACCAGTACAGTCCTTCAGAAAGCGTCCTAGAACTCGTTATTTCATAGCGCCTTTCCAAATAGAGAAACTTTCAAAGTTAAAAGGCACCATTAGATCGAAAGTTACGTTTTTGAAGTTCAAGTAATACAAGTAGGTATCAAAGATAAGTCGCAGCTTAAAGAGTACTTAAAGAAAGTATTTTAGCTTTACGCTGAAAGTTGTTAATGAATTGCTGTTTTGAAAATAGTTGTGAAAACATCCATTATGGTCAGTTTTGGCTTAATTATTCTGAATGTTCAATCGAAGATTTTTTTTAGTTATTAATAAACTTAATATATAGAAAAAAATATATATAAGAAAAAATATTTTTTAAATATTGCAACGCGCTTGGGGTTCGTGACAGTAACAACAGCCAATTTAATAACCGAAAATAGACACTTTAATGAATCAACACTAATGACAACTTTAAACACTATATGTAAAACATACTACCTACTAATCACTTTAATTCGCAGTTGACGATTTCTCGAAGTTATCGCTCGTATCGCTAATGCAATACTGTCCCGGTCGTTATTTTTTTTTAAAGGAACACTCGCAATTCAGCACTCAAAGACTGGTTACTGCTTAACCGATATTTTCTGTGGTGGCCTCAAATGAATTGCTTTTAGCGAGGGCTAAAAAACAAAGCTAATTTAATTTTAACATCTTGGTTTTCATGGGAAATAACATGTCGCAATCACTAATTTTTTTACATATATTAGGTGATGATCTACCTGCACGTTTTTACTTATATTTTTCTTTTCATTCTTTAGCATTATTTAGCAGTATGATATTGTATTCCACAGTACATTTATACCAGACTATTTCTAGACGTGAAGACCTATAATTGGCTGTCAGATTATCAACCTGTTATATTTAGCTATAAGTCTTCCAAAGTCTTTAAATAAATAAATGACCGCTCGCTAAGGGCATCCCCTGTGGGACACGGGCCTCGGCTTAGCGGGGTCATTGAGGGGGGGCAGCAAGGGACAGGCTGGGTCAGATTGATATTATTTAGGGGATTTAACGCTTATGTCTCAGCGGCGCGGGCTGGCTCGTTAGGCAAAAGTCGGGGAGGGTTTGGACGGGGGCGTCGCGATGGGCCTCGTCGGTGAGTCCGGTATACGGAACACAGTCTATTTCTGCTTTTCCTAAGAGTGCTGGTTTCCCTACTACGCTCTTGGGTCTGGGTGATGGGGTCGTCGAACTCAATAAGGGTATGCCGCGGTCGGTGGATCTTGCTGATCTGGGAGGGCGTGTATCTGGTAGCCGATACGATTAGGGGCTTCTGATGCTTCTCAGCGGACTCTATGCAACGCTTTGAAAAGCGTTTCATGTTTGATAGTGGGGATGCGGAGGTCGACATGGAGTGGCCTTTCTGAGAAACCGGTTTTTGATAACCTTGTAACCTATGGATCTGATGAGGCTTAGCGTGTGCGAAGGCTACACACGCGTAAGTCATTATCGGACGTATGCACGTGGTGAAAATGCGTAGTTGCATTTCAGGGATAGCTTGCTGCGTGCATTCAGCATGTAATGGTAATTTAGTACAAATAATTTCCACCTCCGTTTTACCCCTTTAGGAGTGGAGTATCGTAAAATCCGCGGATGCCTACACCCTATAAGGAACCTACCTGCCAAATTTTAAGTGTGTAGGTGTTATAGTTTCTGAAATTTCGTGAATTATCAGTGGGTAGTATTTCGCTATTATATGTACATACATATACAGGTTTATTTGAAAAACACCAACAACCTCTTAAGAGGTCATTGTACTCGTCCTTATGAACAACTTTTACTGTGGGAACAAACCTGAAATCGCGATAAAAAGTCACCTGTTCCTTATATTTTGAAGAGTTAAACGAACATAAATGTAGGGGAACAGCCGATATTTTTTTTACATCTATATACATATAGAATAAGAAGATTTGTAGGAGCATGGATTTTTGTTTTATAAGTTGTCTGTTCGATAACAGATTACAACAAGCTTCATTGCATTCGTTCATAATTGGGATTTTTATTGAAGTTTGAAGAATTGAAGTCGATTATTAAAACGGATGGCTATTCATAATTTCAATTAAGTACATTAATTGCGTTATATTGTCCATAACGTAATTAGGGCACTTTATTGGGTAATTAATATTAATTGGGAGAAATATAATAATAAAATATAAATGATTTCAGTAAAGACTAATAGTTTTCTAATTGAACGTAACATGAGGCAGATGTCCCAAAGATATTAATTTAAAGTGCATGAGCAAATACAGGGTTGACGCTAAGTGTTAATTATTCGTATGAATTACTTGCAAATGTCTGGAAATTGTATTTTCAGACATATGTCTGAAAATACAATTGCCGATTCTTCTAAATTTTTGATTCTATGTTTTCAGTTTGACTTGCGCATCTCGTTGCAGTAGTTTTACTTTACTGTAACAAGAAGCGCAAGTCGCTAACTGATTTGAAATTTATTTAACTGTAAGTTTAACCCTAATAGGGTAAAATTGATTGAGTCAGGCGCCTTTGCGGAAATCCATTTTAAATTTGAAAATGAAAATAATATATTTAGTTTTAATTTCCGCGAATATTTATGGGTTGCAGGTATGCACCTCCCTCCCGCCCGCTATATTATGCACATGCAGGATTACAAGGCAAATGCAAGGATTTTGGTTTTTTTTTAAATTTTATTATTATTTTTTTTTCCTTCCTGCATGTGCATAAAATCCTTGCATTTGCGTTGTAATCTTGCATGTGCATAATATAGCGGGCGGGAGGGAGGTGCATACCTGCAACCCATAAATATTCGCGGAAATTAAAATTAAATATATTATTTTCATTTTCAAATTCCTAATAGGGTAGTTGACTATAAAAATCTAATTAGTACGTCAGATAGATTTCCAAAAAATATTGGACGTATTTTTTCTTTTTTTACGTAAACAAAAAACGAAGATGATACAGTGCGTTGAAAACTAAATAAATGTTAAATGTATGACGTAACTTCGTGCTACGATTTTTACCACGCCGTGATGTCACAAGCCCCCACTCATGATCTTTGAAGCTTTTTATCTTCGTCAATTTCTATAGATTTCATAAAGCAAAAAATACGTTTCCAATATTTTTCGATAATCTGACAGACTAAATAGAATCATGTTTTTATTCCTCAGGAAACATCCCTATTATTACACATCATCTGTCAAAATCCAAGACTATTCTGAGTCGAGATAGGGGTTGATATATCTCCCCGTGAAGCTTGTGAGCTTCTCCGTATATTGGGGTGAAAAACACCCCATCTGCCCTGTTCACTGAAGAGTTAGGCAACGGGACCAGTGAATTTATCTATGTGTGGGAACCTATTAACTGTGGTAACGCCATCTACTGATGCTCTTAATACTTACTAACGCTTAAAGATAGTTTCATTGAATTGACGTTAAGGTCAGAACGGACGATCGAATCTCTCTTTCCCACCCAAACGGCACGCCTGCCTCTAATTGGCCAAGAGTGTCGTGAGAGTGTCTCTGGCCAGAGTCCCATCGACTTTCACATTGACATCGACCATTTTGTCCTCGACCACGCGTCGTGACGGGAAATCAAGGTAAAGCGTGCTGTCCCTACCTATTCCTATATCGTAACTGATCGTCCGTTCATCCAGTTTTAATTTCTAGGTGATTACAGCCATCCTTAAATTTACAGTCCACTTAAGTATAAAACTATTTTTTTCTCAATCGCCTATATAAATTGGTAGTAACATATCAAACTGTTTGTGGTTGGTTAAAAAAAGCCAGCCCTTGGGTCACGCGAAGGGTCAACTAAACGTTTAGCAAGTTCTTTAAATAACGCATGAGCCCCCACGGTCCAAGAGTTTCATCCCCTAACGGCTCGAACATATAACTGCCAACGAGGTTTTATATTTTCCGCCGTTTAAGGTTCTCAGCAGCCGCAGCGGTAGCACAATCTTTTGGAACCATAAACAAATAGATAAGTAGATAAAACATTTATTTAGCACAAGAATAGAGAACACAACCCACAAAAACACAAAATTACATAAATCATAACACTAGAAATGATTAATATTAAAATTAATACGCATAAAAAAAACTTGACAGGTGTCAAGGTACACCCGGATGGAACGAAGTTTTGTTATTGAGGACAATAATGTTACGAGCTTCGGGTTCGTTACAATTAAAATCAGCCGATTAAATAACCAAAAATGACACTTTTATTTACACCACACTAATTACACTATAAACGCACTAATCACAAAACACAATCGCACTATTAATCACTTGAGTTCGCAGTCGAAGATCGCTCTCGAAGTTATCACTTGTATTGCAAATCCAATACTGACTCGGTCGGCACATGTGCCGGCCTTATATAGGGCGCCGAGTAGAACTCCAGAAAGTTCGCGTACATATCGGTCGCGACCGACTAAGGTCCGAGAATTCTAGCATAGATAAATCTCGAAGGTCCTTGACTTCACTAGTTCTGCTACTCGATACTAGATGGCGCTAGTGGTACCGAATGCCGCCATCATCCTAACTTAATTCTGGCGCGCAACACTGCCCCCTCCTAAGACATGCTCGTCCCGAGCATTATCAGCGCCATAATAACGCGCCAGTCGATCAACATGGACGATCTTAGGAGTGCTTCTTGTACCTTTCTGAATACGGTAGGTTACGTCATTGATCTTCGTCACAATCCGGTACGGTCCGTCCCATTTAGCTTGAAGCTTAGGAGATTTCCCTTTGCTGCGAACTGGATTGTGCAACCACACTAGTGAACCTTCCTCGAACCCTTTATTGTTCATTTTGCGGTCATAGCGGGTTTTCATCTTTTCAGACATTTGCTGGCCCGATTGTCTGACATGCTCATGAATGTCGTTCATTTTGTTCCGCAAGTCATTCGCATAATCGGTTATACTGCGTGGGGCATCAGGTGGTATTCCGGTGATCAGGTCTGCAGGTAGCCGCAATTCTCTTCCAAAGTTTGCGAAAGCTGGTGTCACTGACGTGCTTTCATGAACAGCACTTCGGTATGACAGCAAAAACGGTTGTATGTGCTTGTCCCAATCTCGTTGCCGGTTTTCCACAACTTTGGCCAGATATCTCTCCAATGTCTGATTAAATCGTTCCACCATTCCATCCGATTGTGGGTGGTAAGAAGTTGTCCTCGTCTTATGAGTACCCATAACTCGGCAAGTTTCCTGGAATATTTGGGACTCAAAATTCCTTCCTTGATCGCTGTGAATCTCTAAGGGTACTCCAAAACGACAGAAGACTTCATGAACTAGTTTATCCGCAACTGTTGAAGCTTCTTGGTTTGGAATGGCGAAGACTTCCGGCCACTTAGTGAAATAATCCATAACCACCATGAAATACTTGTTACCACTTTCACTTTCCGGAAACGGTCCCGCAACGTCTAGCGCTATCCTTTCCCATGGTGCACCAACATTGTACAATTTCAATGCACCTCTGCTACGAGTCTGAGGTCCTTTTACAGCCGCACAACTTGTA
Source organism: Hecatera dysodea (assembly GCA_905332915.2). Classification (NCBI taxonomy): domain Eukaryota; kingdom Metazoa; phylum Arthropoda; class Insecta; order Lepidoptera; family Noctuidae; genus Hecatera; species Hecatera dysodea. Next base: position 796,575 of record HG995290.1, on the reverse strand, counting down.
CACTTGCGACACCAGTCCTCAACATCGTCACGACAGTGGACCCAGTAAAACCGTTCCCGTATCTTCAGTAGAGTTCGTTTAACTCCCATATGGCCTCCTGAACAACCATTATGGTACAGCTGTAGAACATCCGGTATTTTAGCCTTAGGGACAACCATTTGCAAATGACAGTTGTCTCCCCGAGCATTTTCCCATTTACGGCACAGGACTCCATCCTGAATCACTAAGCTGTCCCATTGGGCCCAATAGCTTTTTGTGATTGAACTCATCGCTGAGACATCACTCCACGTAGGCTTCGGAGCACTGGCCTTCATCCACTCCAGGATCGGCTTCATGTCCAAATCATCCTGCTGTGCACGTTCCAAGTTTTCCTTCCACTCGTTACTAAGATCTGTCTTGATCATCCTCACAGGTACGACTTCTTTACCCTCTTGCCGAGTACAATGCTTGCAGTCTTCAGGGCAAGGTCTTCTTGATAATGCATCTGCGTTGCCATGAGATTTCCCGCTGCGATGTTCAATCACAAAGTCATATTCCTGAAGTAGTTCGATCCATCTCGCAACTTGTCCTTCTGGATTTTTGAATTGCAATAGCCATTTCAGCGCAGCATGGTCAGTTCGTAAGTGGAATTTCCTTCCCAGCAGATATTTGCTAAAATGCTGCAATGACTTGACCACAGCAAGTAATTCCCGTCTCGTGACACAATAATTCCTTTCCGGTTTTGACAGAGACTTGCTGAAGTACGCTATCACAACCTCTTGATCGCCATTCCGTTGAGATAACACACCGCCAAGTCCTATGTCGCTTGCATCTGTGTCAACTATAAATTCCTTGTCGGTATCAGGATACCCCAAAATAGGTGTTTTGCACAGACGTTCCTTGAGCTCCTGGAATGCAATGTCGCAACTCTCGTCCCAGCAGAAATGTCGCTTCTCTTCGGTTAGCTTGTGCAGGGGTTTGGCTATGTCTGCAAAGTTCTTGACGAATCGCCGATAATAGGAGCACAAACCCAAAAATGCTCTGACCTGCGTCTTGTCTTTTGGAATTGGCCAGTCCTTGACTGCGGCGATTTTCTCTGGATCCGTGCGGATACCTTCTTCCGACACTACATATCCCAAAAAGCTAACTTGCCGTTTGAAGAATGAACACTTCTTCGGACTTAACTTGAGGTTTGCACTCTGGATCTTCATGAGCACGCGTTCCAGGTTTTGCAGATGTTCATCAAACGTACGGCCTACGATGATGATGTCATCCAAGTAGACCAGACAAGCATCGCCAATCAACCCGGTTAGTACTAGTTCCATCAACCTTTCAAACGTTGCCGGAGCGTTGCACAAACCAAACGGCATGACTTTAAATTGCCACAGACCCTTTCCTGTCGAGAACGCAGTTTTCTCCTTGTCCTTAGGATCAATTTGGACCTGCCAGTAGCCACTTTTAAGGTCCAACGTGCTAAACCACTTTACTCCAGTAAGCATATCCAGCGTGTCATCAATTCTTGGCAACGGATAGCTGTCCTTCTTTGTAACGTCGTTCAGACGACGATAGTCAACACAAAACCGCATGGTGCCGTCCTTCTTTCTTACCAGTACAACAGGCGAACACCATGGACTTGATGAAGGTTCTATGACACCATCCTTCACCATTCCCTCAATCATGGTTTCCACTTCCTTTTCACGTGCTACTGGCAATCTCCTTGGCCGCTGACGGATAGGCAACTCATCTCCTGTGTTTATTTTGTGTTGAACTAAATCAGTCTTCCCGATGTCAGCATCGTTTGAAGAGAAAACATTGGCGTACTTCAGTAACATTCTCTTCGCCTTAATCATTTCATTTTGAGACAGAACGCCGCGACAGTCGTCTAAAAGTGTGGTCACTTTCATTTGTGCATCCTTGCTAAGGTTCCCAGTCGATACATATTGGCTTCGACGTAACCAATCCACTTCCTCACATGTACCAATCAGGGTGCCCTTATCTATCATTTGTTCCTTATCACAGAGGTTCAGCACAGGTACTCTTGCGATGTCGGTGGCTCTGACCAAAGTTCGTGCCACTTTCCACGGAAGGTCATTATCTATCCTCTCCACGAGTACACACAGATGAGTCTGCCCAGGATTTCGAGGAAGCCTAACCGGCACAATCGTTTCCGATCTCGGAGGAAGAACAATCTTCTTTAGGCTGTACACATTTCCCGGTAACGCCCCTTCCATGAAAAGTTCCTCTTGACCACATTTCAATACTCCTTGCTTAACGTCGATCTCACAACAATTCTTCCTCATAAAGTCTAGGCCCAGGATGCAATCGTCCATTATATCAGCCACGATAAAATTGTGAAGATAGATCCTGTTTCCTAGCTTCAACTCCATCTCTTTCTCTCCGCGGACGGGTATGCGCTGACCGGTGGCCGTCACCAAATTTATGCGGTCTCGGTTGTATGCGGAGTCCCCAAGGAACCGACTTACTAGTTGGGAACTGACAACCGTGCGAGAGGCTCCAGTGTCTATTGTCAGCTTACATGGCGTTCCGTTGACCTCGCCCTTGATGATTAGGCTGTTCCCGTCATGGGTTTGTGAGATCGAAATCCTTGGGGCTCTTTGAACATCAGCCAGCACCCGCCCCGCAGTCCTGGCTTTTACTCGTTTCCCTGCTGTTGCTGGGCGGTGTTGTTAACCGCCCTACCCACTGGAGATTGACTATCTTCCCTGTCTGCAGTTCGCTTAGGGCAACTGGACCGTAGGTGGCCCCTTTCCCCACAGCCATAGCATCTAGGGCTGTATCCTTTAGACCGGTCGCGAACAGTAGCCGCTGCAACCTCCCTGACGCGATGGGAACGATGATCCTGCCGCACAGCTTCCACTTCCAGAGCATGAGCCAAGGCGTCCTTGAGCGTCCCGTGATGACCGAGCCTCACAGCAGCTCTGACCTCAAGGTCGCGGATGCCGTCAATGAATGCCTGCACCAGGTTCCCTTGAATGAGCGCAGGTACAGACTGGTATGCTTTTCGGACCAGCTTCTCCACCTCAAGGGCCCACTGCTGCAGGTTTTCACCGCTGCGTTGCACGCGATCCTTTAGCTGCGCCCGAAACACGTGTTCCAGATGAGCGTCGCCATACCTAGCTTCCAGTGCCTCAACCAGCTGCTCGTAAGTCACCTCGTTACCGAGGGCTTCCAGGATAGTGAGGGCCTGGTCGCGGAGGCCTAGGGTGAGAGCAGTCATGGCCTGGTCCTTACTCCACCCGTTCGCCTTCATAACAGCGTCAAATTGCTTTTTATATGCCGACCAGGAAGATGTTCCATCGAACGGCGGCACTTTGAATCCACGTAGAGAAGGTGTAGTAGCAGCTACGGAGGTTGCAATTCCCTCTCCTACTTTTAGGTTATCCATTGCCTTTTTCATTTCAGCAATCTGGGTTTCAGCTTCTATCAGGCGGTTTTCATGTTGAATCACCTTATCTTTTACATCCTTCATTTCCTTGCCGAAAGTGGCGTGCAGATCCTTGATGAGGAACATCTGTTCTTCCTGGCGACGCGCCTGTTCCTCCTGTCGGCGGGCCTGTTCCTCCTTGTCATACTGCAGCTGTTCTTCCAACCGACGGGCTTGTTCCTCCTGACGACGGGCCTGTTCCTCTTGTCGGCGGGCCTGTTCCTCCTGACGACGAGCCTGTTCCTCCTGGCGGCGGGCCTGCTCCTGCAGTATCAGCATCAGAGCAGCAAAGTCTGGTGCTGATGATGATGCTGGAGCGGCGGTGGACGGGCCGGCCTCTAAGGTCGCCAGCTGTCTCTCCGTAGCCTGCGGCGTTGCACTTCCAAAACGCCTCTGGTCCGTCTCTTGCTGGCGTTGACTACGGGTACGGATACCCTCCGTGTCGTCCTTTGGTAGAATCGGCATCTTTTAAATCCACTCTTCTGACACCAATTGTTACGAGCTTCGGGTTCGTTACAATTAAAATCAGCCGATTAAATAACCAAAAATGACACTTTTATTTACACCACACTAATTACACTATAAACGCACTAATCACAAAACACAATCGCACTATTAATCACTTGAGTTCGCAGTCGAAGATCGCTCTCGAAGTTATCACTTGTATTGCAAATCCAATACTGACTCGGTCGGCACATGTGCCGGCCTTATATAGGGCGCCGAGTAGAACTCCAGAAAGTTCGCGTACATATCGGTCACGACCGACTAAGGTCCGAGAATTCTAGCATAGATAAATCTCGAAGGTCCTTGACTTCACTAGTTCTGCTACTCGATACTAGATGGCGCTAGTGGTACCGAATGCCGCCATCATCCTAACTTAATTCTGGCGCGCAACAATAACAAAACTTCGTTGCAACAGTTCCAACAACCTGGCCAACAGTTGCTTAACACACCCATCCAAATCGTAACCTCACTAACAGCTGCTTAACTCCACCCATCCAACGTGATCATCAATCGTGACACAAAAAGTGTCGTTACAACTTTTTCCGTCTAGCCCCCTTTCGCAACGCGCGATAAGGAACTTCGTTCCAATAGTCAGAATTTGTGACAATCACAATAGAGTGCCAAACTTCCTATTGTAATAAAAAATATATTTGATATGACTACTAAGTCCAAAGAGCGATGTGTGTCTTTAATTTAAACCAAATGGGAGTTCAACTCAGCATGAGCCAGGCAAATATACCTGACGCTGGTATTCTGCTGGATCCCATTCATCATCCATTCCCGATACTTTTTTGACTGAAAGTATATCACTAAATATTTGTGTTAAGATCAAAATTGTATAAACACTAATTGCGAATAAATTGATTTGATTTAAGTGGTAAAATGTGTGTACGCGAGGCATATTTAAAAGCAAAACTGTTTAGTATGTTTTTGCCCTTGTAGTGGGTTAACATGGCACCGACTTTTGTTTGCACAGACTATAAACTGTAAATAAAAAATGGTAAGTATTGTGTGCACAGACTTACAACAAAGCCTGTGCAGACATAATGTTGGTGCGATAGATTTTTTTGAATTCAGAATTCAAAGTCTGCGCAGACCTGAGTAAGGTTAGGGTTCCGTGCTTAAAATAGGTTACGACGTCAAAGTCAATTCATTTATTTCAACTAGATAATTAAAAGGCACTTTTGAACGGCAAAATATAATACAAACTTCGTTAACGAAGCGCGAAAGCTATGCCGCAGTTACAGAAATCATTTGCGCATCTATACTATCTACACTATATTATAAAGAGGAAAGATTTGTATTTTTGTGTGTTTGTGTGTATGTTTGTAATGAATAAACCCAAAAACTACTATGCCGATTTCAAAAACTTAATTTTAGAATAAATTTAGCTCAGGATACGATAAAAGTTGAGCCATAACCAGCCATAACTTTTCAAATAACCATCAAAAGGAAACACAGATGCTTGAAAACGAAATAAATGTAATCAAAACGTTATTAGGTAGGTACCTACCATTCCAATATTGTCGAAAACAATTCCTTATCAATAGAAAAGCTTTCTAGGCCCGATACATAAATAACGGCCCAGTTTTTCCAATATTGAGGTATTCAGAAGTAAATAAATAGGAGACCCAAGCTAACTGTATACCTACTTACGTACAAATAAATCAAATCGAAGTGTCTGTTTGTCATATTATAATATAATAACAGCTTTTATCTATACTAATATTATAAAGCTGAAGAGTTTGTTTGTTTGTTTGAACGCGCTAATCTCAGGAACTACTGGTTCGAATTGAAAAATTCTTTTTGGGTTGAATAGACCATTTATCGAGGAAGGCTTTAGGCTATATATCATCACGCTTAAGCCAATAGGAGCGGAGCAGTGATAAAGAATGTTTTAAAATCGAGGATTCCACGGGGACGAAGTCGCGGGCAGCAGCTAGTACAAAATAAAAGGCATAAAAATATATCCATTTTTGTGATAAAGTTATAGGTATCGATACTTTCAAAAAGAAAAACTTATTTGAATTTTAGTCCGTCTGTTTGTTGATACTAGGGTTCCCATCATAGAAATTGCCGACGCCGGGCAATATCTTTAAAACCCCGGACATTTGAGTGAAATCGTTTTTTTTCCCCGGACAGACCCGAAAAAAAACCTATAAAGCTTTTTTTCGGGTCTGTCTGGGGAAAAAAAGGATAAACGAAAAAAAGGATAAACGTTTATTTTTTTAATAATCTGTTACAGCGTGTTTGCAATATAGAGTGCCAGCTATTTTGCTGATTTACGAGTAGATCGTATCCCGCTTACGATTACGAATGAATTATTACATACCTAACTAAGTATTGTTTTAGTTTGTTGCTTATCTTCCAAATTTTCAATCAATGGAGGATTCCTAGACACAAAAAATGTCCGGGTAATACTAATTTGAAAACCCCGCCCGGACGCTCCCCGGACGCTCTCCAAACTAGGACAAATCCGGGAAAACCCGGACAGATGGCAACCCTAGTTGATACCAGCTAAACTCCGAAACGGCTTGAACGATTTCGATGCAAATGTCACTCGCTGCCAGCTCATATAATAGGGAAGAAGAGAGGTTAAATGTGTTTATGCCAGAATAGCAGCACCTCGCGGTTTAACTCACGTATTTCCCGTTCCCGTGGGAATATGGGGATAAAATATATCCTATGTCATCCAGGGATAGTGTAGCTTCCCAAAAGTGTAAGAATTTTTCAAATCGGTTCAATAGTTTCGGAGCCTGTTCAATACAAAGAAACAACCCAATCATTTCCTTTGCATATGACCTATTCCACGAGTTTGACGCCGTCAAAGTAACGGGCGCCAGCCAGTATTTCAATACATACCAACCCTTTCATACCTGCCCTATATACCCGTAGATATACCAATGATCCAGTGCCATTATGTTTCGGAGCCTTGCTAATTGAATGTCAGCCGTCTCTGAAGCCCAGATCTCCATTCACGGTCGACACACCGTCCGTCTGAAACGTGACATGTTTCTGACGTCTGAAACTCAACGCATAATGATTGCCTATACATGTGTATAAGGGCCGTACTACGAAGTGCCAATACTATTGTTACGAGCTTCGGGTTCGTGACAGTAAAATCAGCCTATTAAATAACCAAAAATGACACTTATTGTAAATGTGAGTACCATGGAGCCATTTACATGTGATCAGTTATAGTTTACTTTGTGACTTGAACTAAAATGGCAGTTGAGAACATGTCATGCTCGCTTAAATGTTTCACTGATGGTGGCGTGTGTGTTGGATCATTCGGTTCCCTTCAAAATGGTTGAGCTAAATGGTGCCAATACACGCGTCATGTTCGTGAACGGGCGCCGTCGGTTGAGACTGGTCACCTCTTAACTGCCACTGACTTGTTTTAATCTTTATACTTCGAATTGTTTTTATAGTTTACTTTTTTTTCTTTGCATTGTCCTCACATATAGAAGCGACCAAGGATGTAACCAAGGTTATGTAATACAGAATATGATTTAAAAGAGTGTCCGTGGAGTTTCTTGCACGTTCTTCTCCATAGAGATCTACGCTTTGGAACGTGCAGATAGCTTCACCTCTTTCGACTTGACAATTCAAAAGCGCCTGTAAAGGGTTTAATTGAAATAAATGCTTTGAATCTTGAATCAACACTAATAACAACAATAAACTCACTAATTATAAAAAACAATCGCACTTCTAATCACTTAAGTTCGCTGTTGAAGATCGCTCTCGAAGTTATCACTTGTATCGCTAATCCAATACTGGCTCGGTTTTTTTATATGGACCTCTCGCAGTTCAGCACATTAAGGCTGGTTACTGCTTAACCGATCAATCCTGTGGTGGCCTCAAATGAATTTAAGCCCAGGCTAAAAACTACTCAAAAACTAAATGAGTGCTCGCTAAGGGCATCCCCTGTGGCACATGGACCTCGGCTTAGCGGGTTCATTGGGGGAAGGCAGCAAGGGGAAGGCGGAGTCGGGGAGGCTGACTCGGTCGTGTGCCACTCTTATATAGGGCGCCGGATAATTCCAGAACCTTCCATTGTAGAAAGTTCCAGAAAGTTCGTGTACATATCGGTCGCGGCTGACTAGGGTTCGAGAATTCTAGAATGTTATATCATAGAAAAGTCTCGAAGGTTCTTGACTTTACTAGTTCTGCTACTCGATACTAGATGGCGTTAGTGGTACCGAATGCCGAAAGGCGCGCATCACTATCATGATTCAGTGTAAGCGAAAGGGATAGTACTATTCGTTCTTGTGTAACTCCGTCTCTCTCTGATACAGGAATCATGATGGATTTAAGATATCATGGTAGGGCTGCAGATGTTCATTATGCGTCTAGTTTGAAGAAGTTAAGTCTTTGTTAAGGGCGTCTGCGAGTAAAAATAGGACAGTCTCTTGAAGTGAAACTTTTTAGTAGGCAATTTTGTTTTAGAATTTAGTGTTTCAAGCTGCTCTACGTAAGTGTCTTTCCATTATGTGGTAACTTTTTTTTCTTCTGGTTGGGAAATCATCAAATGACTTCTCCCGCTCTGGGCAGAACCTATTGCCCTTTGCATTCCAGGGCTGCGGTGACTCTTTCGAACAGATTCCTGCACCCTAGCAGGCACTGACCCTATGGGGCCCCGTCTTCTTTGCTGACAGCTCTTTGAGGCGCGCGTGGAACACGACGCGCCCGAGACCCGGGCCTGGTTGTTATCGGATGAAGTGAGTGTATCGTGAGCCATTCGCAGGTCCGATTATGTGGTGACCTAAGAATCAATTCTACAAATTTTAAAAAATGGAATTGAGGCTTTTTTTGACGGATAGCTAATGATATGTGAATGTGAACGTTATTTAAAAATGTATCTATATAAGTCGGTTGTATTTTTTTGTAAAAAAAGTTTTTTATTTTTCACTTTTTATTGTTGACCCTACAGCTAAACGTATCCATCACAGCGTACCCGGCATACCGTGTTATAAACTGTTGTAAACAATGAACAAACATGCGATTTCAGCAATCCTGGAAGTTATGCTGCCATTTATTGAAGATTTCCGTTTCCTATCTCCGAAGTTCTTCATCAGATCTTCGCCAAACTAGAAGGGGATCACCTCTAAATACTACGATGCTCTTGCAAACCATAGTATATATACAGTTTTTTTTTTACATTTTACATCTATAAGTGAAAATCAATGTAATCGAAGCCACGCATTATTAGCGATAACTCAAATACTAGTCGTCAGATTTCAATTTAATTTAAATGGGACGACATAACAATGACCAGCTTTCAAATATGAAACGAATCATCAAAATCGGTACACTCAGTACAAAGTTATGAGGTAACAAACACATAAAAAAAATACAGTCGTATCGAAAACCTCCTTTTTTGGAAGTTGGTTAAAAAAATACTGTATACGATGGTTTGGAAGAGCATACTTGTGAAATCGGGAGAATATACGAGAATTTAAGCATAGGTCATACAAGATTCAACAGTTTGTCCATAATCATTAATAGCAAGCTAAAAAGGGCTCAGTTAATATAATAAAAGTTGTCTGTATTTGGACGTAGCTCGTTACAACTGTCCAGACGCGTATACTAACCTGACATATTTCAGCTGCGAAATTTCGAAAAGCTGTCGATGAACTGTCCAGAACCTAATCATATTTCAGTCAGAAATATTTATATTTAGGGTTCCGTATGTCAATATGAAAACCGTGTGTGATCCTGTACGGTTTTGGTGATGATGAGGTGACACACAGCTCATCTAATTTCATTGTAAGTATCCTAAATATAATATTTTCATTTTTTTTTAATATTTGAAATTGAAGTTATTTTAGAAAATAGATGAAAATTGGCAATCCACACATAAACCGTACCGCAACTACTTAACCCAAAATTTCGAAAAAAGACATAAGTACCTTATGTTCGGGCGTCTTCGACTACCTTCGGCTGACGTCGGGCAGCGGCGGGAGGCGGCGAAGGCGCGGCTGCACGCGACGCGGAGCTTGGGGTCACGACACTTCGGCACTTCGCTACCGGTCTCCAACGACGATACACGCGCGTTCATTTAACATTGTTACCTACTGGAGACTTAAATATATTCAGTTTATACAGTCCTCTGCTATTATTTAAAGTCCTTAGATAGGTACCTAACACCTATAATAATTTTCTCTCATAGATTCCAAGAATCTTTATAAAAGCGCGGATACAAAAAAAGGCGTAAATGGCAAAAATGGAAAAAATATAAGTAGGGACTGCCGATAGGAATGAAAACTTTGTAATTACAATAAATTTGAAATTTCATAATGTTTAAATTAAAATAATAACAAAAAAAACACTATTTCAACAATGCGCAGTATATACACATTGAAATTTTCACTAAATCCATTCAATTTCACTTAAGTATACGCATGAGTCATGAGCATGTCGGTGACGCGAACCCATATGATTTTCCCCTATCAAGAAGTGCCCAACGCGGCTAAAGAAGTTTTCACTTCAGAAACTAAATATATTATTCCTACGGAACCATTACGCTGGAATCTGGCCGGTTTTCTTTGTGAGTCACCGAATATTATCTATCATTATATTTGCTGAGTCCAAATATTATTTTATTGGACTGCTCTGACAGAATCACTATCACTCCTGAGATATTAATTTATCATTGTCAGCTAGATAAATAGAATCCTCTTTATTGCACCCCGAATAAAAGGAAAAACAAATAAATGGTATCGGGGCATTGGCCGCTACATACATAATGAATTAGTTATGTTATTGGTTTTGTTTTATTAAAACTGGCTGTAACGTATATAGAGTCCTAGCATTATGCTGAGCGACAGCCATTTTGCGCAAATGTGACGCATACCTTCCGAACTTTTAACTAGGTATTATTTTTGTTTTAGTTTTAAGCTGTATTTTAAATTCTTTGGTGTGCGTCATGCTTGGCGCAAATAAACAGTTTTTCTTTCTTTCTTTCTTTCTTCTTTCTGTATGCGATCAGCGTGTCTTTTCTGAACTGCCGGCTTCCAGTCATTTTAAACCGTCTTCCAAAAAAAGGAGGAGGTTCTCAAGTCGACTGAATTTTTTTTTGTGTGTGGTACCTCGTCAACTTTATACTGGTTGTACCGATTTTGATATTCGAAAGCTGGTGCTTGTCATGTGGTCCCATTTACGAGTACATATGTACATATATGAGTGAGATCTGACGACTAGTATTTGAGTTATCCCTAATAATGCGTGGCATCGGCTAAAGAATAACAGCCACGCAGATCGATATTCAAGGTTAAGCAACGCTTGCCAAGGTTGGTCTGTGGATGGGTGACCATCTTAACATACCTAGTTTCCTCCGTGCCTCGGAAAGCACGTTAAGCTGTTGGTCCCGGCTGTCATTTGTAGATCTTTGGCAGTCGTTACGGATTGTCAGAAGCCAGAAAATCTGACACCACTCTTGCCAAGAAGTACCGTGTTCCCCAGTTATTGGGTTGTGGAGGTCTGGTAGGCAGCTGCTCCACGTTAAATACTGGTATTCAGCTGAATCCGGTATGACTGGAAGCCGACCCCAATATAGTTGGGAAAAGGCTAGGCAGATGATGATCGGCAACTTGTCCTCATTCTCACTTGTCTTAAAAGAAACTACAGTTATTTTATATTATACTACTACAGTTCTATTTGTGTTTTTTTGTTTAGAAGTCATTTGTATTTTTTTACTATAGATAGGCATGCGTTTGACCACTATCTCACCTGATGGTAAGCGATGATGTGGTCGAAGATGAAGCATTCACTGTCGCCTTAAAGACTCGTAGGTTAGAGTTATTAGGAAACACACTCTGACAGGAAATTCCACTCCTTAGCCGTACGCATAATGAATGTGTTCCCAAAATGTTTTGTGCGTGTGGGTGGGATGTCCACCGAGCACCACAATGCCGTCAGCAACGAAGACGGGGCCCCATAGGGTCAATGCCTGCTAGGGTTGCGGAATTTGTTCGAAAGAGTCACCGCGGCCCTGGAACGTGGCGGGGACAAGAAGGATCACGGGGGGGTTTTAGTCAGTAAGAGTCTGACACTCCCTTCCGCTCCGCCCAGAGCGGGAGAAGTCATTTGATGATTTACCATCCAGAAAAAAAGGGCCAAAGTAACGCGACTTTACGGTACTACTATTAGCATTTTAGGGGGATGTAAGGGGCGAACTACCATCCTTCGCCCCAAGCCAACCTCACCTGCACGTGGTGCATCCTGCTGAATGACGAACGAGGCTCTGGCGACCGACCGATGGCGGTATATCCATCAAATAGGCGTAGATAAATGTAACAGGCCGGTGATGAGCAGCAGCGTCACCGGTGCGAGAAGCTACGCCCTGCGATCGCCAACCCGCCTGCCCAGCGTGGCGATTATGGGCAACTCCTCCAAAAATGCAGTACAACAGAAAGCCACGGCCCCCAGTTCCCGGTGGTCCCGCTATTCCTGGTCATGGTGGCGACCATGGTAACGGCGGGGCGGGGGGTGCCAAGAATCTCCGGGCTACGGGAGGCCACCACAATAACAGACTGACCCTGGCGACGTACAACGGACGCACGCTACGGCTTGACTCGCATCTGGCGCAACTCGAGGTGGAACTTGGGAAAATTAGGTGGCACATACTAGGGTTGAGTGAAGTCCGAAGAAAGGGGGAGGACACCATAACCCTGGAATCGGGTCACCTAATGTACTTCCGAGAGGGAGACCAACAATCCCAAGGCGGCGTTGGGTTTCTGGTAAACAAGTCCCTATCTGACAACGTTGTGGAAATGTCAAGTGTGTCGAACAGGGTAGCGTACCTTATTGTGAAGCTCACCGAGAGGTATAGCCTCAAGGTAGTGCAAGTGTACGCACCGACCTCGACACACTCGGACGACGAAGTGGAGGATATGTTCGATGACATATCGAGAGCCCTCCACTTCACTACAAAGACACAGTACACCGTTGTCATGGGGGACTTTAACGCCAAAGTGGGAGTACAGAATTGCTGCGAATCGGTAGTAGGACACCATGGATTTGGAAGCAGAAATCATAGGGGGCAAATGCTCGTCAACTTCCTCGAGCGGGAGGGGTTGTTCTTGATGAACTCCTTCTTCAAGAAACAACCCCAAAGGAAGTGGACGTGGCAAAGCCCCGACACTATGACCAAAAATGAGATCGACTTCATCATGACGGACAAGAGGCATATATTCAGAGACGTCTCCGTGATCAACAGGTTCAATACCGGTAGCGATCACCGACTTGTCCGAGGCTCTCTGAATATTAACTTCAAGGCCGAACGTGTCCTTCTGATGAAGTCCAGACTCCGACCAACTCTGCTCCAGACCATGGCTGGATCTGAAACGTTCCAGGCAAACCTGGAAAACCGATTCGCTGCCGTGGAAACCACAACAGACGTAAACCAGAACCTCGAAAATGTGACTCGGATCCTCAGGGAAGAAGGTACAAGATTCTGTGATATGCAGCGTAAGGGCAAGAAGTCTAAGCTTTCAGAAGGGACTTTAGGGCTAATGAAGGAACGACGTGAAAACCCACCCGTCACTTCGTCGGCAAAGCGGTTTCTAAACCGAGAGATCAACAAGCACGTACGACGCGACCTCCGGCGCTTCAATGCTCTTTCGGTTGAAAGAGCAATCGAGCAGAACCGGGGGTCAAAGGTGTTCGTACAATCTCTTGGAAGAAGCCACCTGACGAAGTTGACCACAGCAAGTGGAGAAGTCGTCTCTTCGAAGCCAGCAGTCCTTTCGGAAGTGGAGGACTTCTATAGCCGGTTATACGCATCGCATGCATCTCGTCCTGATCCCGAAAATGAGGGTCCTAGAGCCACATTGACACGCCATTTCACCGAAGACCTGCCAGAAGTCAGTACTGGCGAAATCGAGATCGCTCTTGGGCAGCTGAAAAATGGAAAAGCCCCTGGAGAAGACGGCGTTACCACAGAGCTGCTGAAAGCTGGGGGTAACCCCGTACTGAGGGAGCTCCAGAAGCTGTTCAACGCTGTCCTTTTTGAAGGGAGAACTCCAGAGGCGTGGAGTAGAAGTGTGGTCGTCTTGTTCTTCAAAAAAGGAGACAAGACCCTGTTGAAGAACTATCGACCCATATCCCTTCTAAGCCACGTCTATAAGCTGTTCTCAAGAGTGATCACGAACCGTCTTGCGCGAAGACTCGACGAATTCCAATCACCGGAGCAGGCTGGATTTCGGAGCGGATATGGCACCATAGACCACATCCACACAGTGCGGCAGATTATACAGAAGACCAAAGAGTATAATCAGCCCCTGTGTCTAGCATTTGTGGACTATGAAAAGGCCTTTGACTCGGTTGAAATCTGGTCTGTTCTGGAGTCCCTGCAGCGCTGCCAAGTAGACTGGCGATACATCCAAGTGATGAGATGTCTCTACGAGGCCGCCACCATGTCCGTTCAAGTACAGAATCAGCAAACAAGTCCCATACCGTTGCATCGAGGAGTGAGACAAGGGGATGTTATTTCCCCGAAATTGTTCACTAATGCAATGGAGGATATGTTCAAGACGCTGAACTGGAAAGAACGTGGCATTAACATCAATGGCGAGTACATCTCTCACTTGCGATTTGCAGACGACATCGTCATTATGGCAGAAACGCTGCAGGAACTACAACAGATGCTGAATGACCTGGCTGACTCTTCTGTACGCATCGGCCTACGGATGAACTTGGATAAAACCAAGGTCATGTTCAACGAACATGTTCTACCGGAACCGATTGCGATTCACGGTGCCGTTCTCGAAGTTGTTCAAAAATATGTGTACCTCAGGCAGTCATTGCAGTTAGGTAGAAACAATTTTGAGGGCGAGGTGAACAGAAGAATTCAGTTGGGTTGGGCAGCATTTGGGAAGCTACGTCAAGTCTTTACATCGTCGATCCCACAGTGCCTAAAGACGAAAGTCTTCAATCAGTGCGTCCTACCCGTCATGGCATACGGAGCCGAAACGTGGACACTGACGGCTCGTATGGTCCATAAGCTCAAAGTCGCTCAGCGGGCTATGGAAAGGGCTATGCTCGGTGTGTCTCTGAGGGATCGCATCAGAAATGAGGTGATCCGTCAGAGAAGCAAGGTAATTGATATAGCCCACCGGATTAGTAAGCTGAAGTGGCAGTGGGCTGGCCATATTAGTCGTAGAACCGACAACCGTTGGGGTAAACGAGTTCTAGAGTGGAGACCGCGTCTCGGCAAACGTAGTGTAGGACGTCCTCAGGCACGGTGGAGTGACGATTTGCGCAGGACGGCTGGCAAAAACTGGATGCGAGAAGCCGAAAATAGATCTAAGTGGCGTGCAATTGGAGAGGCCTATGTCCAGCAGTGGACTGCAACAGGCTGCTGATGATGATGATAATGATTAGCATTTTAATGGATTTATGATTAAATGCTGCACAAAAACTATAAACGAAACAGAATATTATTCAAACTGCTGATTAAAATGTGGTAACATTTAAAAAAAGTAAATAAATTGGTTCTGGAAAATATTTTAATAGAACGATTTGAAATCTGATTGGGAACATTCAGCTTCGGGAATTTGATTAGTTCAACTACGTGGTTACTGAAACTATTGGAACTGAAAGTTTTAAACAGAAAAGTAGGTGCTAGGAAAATGTTAAAGGAACACAAAATAATATGCAAAATCACGTTTCTGAACCTAACTAAATATAGAGAAGTAAAATTACATCTATACTTATAATAAATCTGTAGAGAGGTCAATTCTGTACAAGGAATATATTTTCAAAATAACTATCAGGGGGTGATTAGTGATCGATACTGGTGCCAAAAATGCAATCAGTAAAATTTTTGTCTGTCTGTCTGTCTGTCTGTCTGCCTGTCTGTCTGTATGTTCTTTATAGAAACAAAAACTACTCGACCGATTTTAACGAAACTTGGTGCGATTATTCTTCATACTCCTGGGCAGGTTATAGTATACTTTTCATCACGCTACAATCAATAGGAGCAGAGCAGTGGAGGAAAATTTTGGGAAAACGGAAGAAGTCATCTACATAAAATTATCTAAAAAACATCCCGAAACAGCATGTCTATCTTTTGTCAATTTTAAACCGATCGGGCTGAGAGTTTCAAAATCGGGGGTAAAGTAACTATTCCACGCGGACGAAGTCGCTGGCAGAAGCTAGTTCATAATAAAGTTGGGTTCTGAGGAGCTCGTGGCTAAAGAATAATAACCGCACGAGTCGATCTTCAAAGTTAAGCAACGCTTGCCGAGGTTGGTCTGTAGATGGGTGACCGTCTTAACATACCTAGTGTCTTCCGTGCCTCGGAAAGCACTTTAAGCTGTTGGCCGCAGCTGTCATTTGTAGATATTTGGTAGTCGTTACGGATTGTCAGAAGCCAGAAAATCTGATAATTAATTTGAAAAGAAAATTTGATGATTTCCCATCCAAAATAAATTGTACTAATTATACTACATACAATAAATACATAATAGAAAAAATATATAACACTAGCTGCTGCCCGCGACTTCGTCCCCGTGGAATCCCCGATTTTAAAACATTCTTTATCGCTGCTCCGCTCCTATTGGCTTAAGCGTGATGATATATAAAGCCTAAAGCCTTCCTCGATAAATGGTCTATTCAACCCAAAAAGAATTTTTCAATTCGAACCAGTAGTTCCTGAGATTAGCGCGTTCAAACAAACAAACAAACAAAAGCCTTCCTCGATAAATGGTCTATTCAACCCAAAAAGAATTTTTCAATTCGAACCAGTAGTTCCTGAGATTAGCGCGTTCAAACAAACAAACAAACAAACAAACTCTTCAGCTTTATAATATTAGTATAGATAATAATTATGACACAAAAAGCAAACAACCCAAATAAAAATTATCAAAGAGAGAGGTAGTGATTTTTTATCAAAGTTTTGAAAGTGGACAAAGATTGAGCACGCCTTACCGACACGGGCAAGACATTCCATAACCGCACCGCTTGAACCGTAAAAGATTTATCGAAGCTGGTGGAATGCATCAGGCCATCGGCATCTCTAGTGTCAAGATAAAAAATAGAATAGAATAGAATTTTATTTGCAAATATGGGTACACAACAGTTTTTACATAAATCAAAGTTCAGCCATATTTTACCACTAGCTTCTGTCCGCGACTTCGTCCCCGTGGAATCTCCGATTTTAAAACATTATTTATCGCTGCTCCGCTCCTATTGGCTTAAGCGTGATGATATATAGCCTAAAGCCTTCCTCGATAAATGGTCTATTCAACCCAAAAATAATTTTTCAATTCGAACCAGTAGTTCCTGAGATTAGCGCGTTCAAACAAACAAACAAACTCTTCAGCTTTATAATATTAGTATAGATTCAACCCAAAAAGAATTTTTCAATTCGAACCAGTAGTTCCTGAGATTAGCGCGTTCAAACAAACAAACAAACAAACAAACTCTTCAGCTTTATAATATTAGTATAGACTAGCTGCTGCCCGCGACTTCGTCCCCGTGGAATCCCCGATTTTAAAACATTCTTTATCGCTGCTCCGCTCCTTTTGGCTTAAGCGATATGATATACAGCCTAAAGCCTTCCTCGATAAATGGTCTATTCAACCCAAAAAGAATTTTTCAATTCGAACCAGTAGTTCTTGAGATTAGCGCGTTCAAACATACATACAAACAAACAAACAAACTCTTCAGCTTTATAATATTAGTATAGATTCGGCATGCAAACATTACAATTATTATTATTCACATGTATTTATTATTAATTAATAAAAAAAAATCTAATCAGTACATTATCAATTATAGTGAAATCCAAATCTTAAAAAGGTACGCTATTATTTCGTTAGGAATGTTGAAGTGTCTTGTAATTAAAATGACGCGAGCTTACTGTCGTTTCTCGAGCACTTAACTAAATTTCGAGCTAGTCCTGACAAATTCCAGTACCTTAACATTTAATGTTAGTTTCTTTGGAAAATGTTGTAAGATTTTCTTACTTACGGTTGCAAGGTAATGGTTGTAAGGTTTTCCTACTAAGAATTCTAAGTACGGATTCTACAATTTTTTTAACCGACTTCTAAAAAAGGAGGAGGTTCTCAATTCGGATGTTTGTATGTTTTTTTTTATTTTTTTTTATTGTGTGTTCGCGCATAACTCCGTCGCTTGCCAACCGATTTGAAAAAATCTTTTTTTGTTGGAAAGGGTATACTTCCCAAATGGTCCCATGAAAATTTTATCGAACAAGCGCTTTTTGAAAAATCAACAAAAATCTAAAAAAATGTCTACATTGTCTACTTTGACGACCTTTTAGTTTACTCTGCATTGGAGCAGTGCGTTTTTTTACACAAATGTAATTGGTTCGTTTAGGTGGGGGGAGGGGAGGGGGTTTAGGTACCACTAAAAAGTGAAAAATAAAAAACTTTTTACAAAAAAATACAACCGACTTTTCCACAAAAAATCAAAAAAGTACAAAATAACTTTAATTTCGGAAGTCGGTGTTCAAAAAATGAAAGAGGAACCACAAAAACCGAGTTCCGAAATTAAAGTTATTTTGTACTTTTTTGATGTTTTGTGGAAAAGTCGGTTGTATTTTTTTGTAAAAAGTTTCTAAGCAACTTCCGTATTCACATATTAGTTGCAAACTGACAGATCGTACGATCTTCTATCTTCTTATATATAAAATTCTCGTGTCACGGTGTTCGTGGTTGAACTCCTCCGAAACGGCTCGACCGATTTTTGTGAATCTTAGCGTGCATATCGGCTAGAGTGGCGAATTGGACAACATCTATTTTTCATCCGACTAAATGTTAAGGGTGGTCCACCCCTATTTTTTTATTTTATTTGGCAAAACGACGTTTGCCAGGTTAGCTAGTATATATGTATATACACATATAAAAGTGGAATAACACTCACTGATAAATCACGAAATCTCAGAAACTATAACACCTACAAACTTAAAATTTGGCAGGTAGATTCCTTATAGAGTGCAGATATCCGCTAAGAATGGATTTTACGAAACTCCACCGCTAAGGAGGTAAAACGGGGGTGGAAATTGTTTATACTAAATCTGTGCAGACGAAGTCGCGGGCAAAATGCTAGTAAATAATAAAATAGGAATTAGGACGGTCTGTACCGCCTGAGTTTAGTTTTAGTTTGAACCCAAGACCTAACGCTCAGTAGTAGTAACAACTGACCAATAGACCAACGCGGCAAACATTGGATTATTTCCATTTTAATTCTATTAAAGCGAAATAAGTATCTCATTTTAATATAGATTAGCAAAATCGTGACAACTGCACGATTCTTTTAATAAATGAATTTATTGCCGTTTAAAGCGATTCTCAATGAAATCTTAATGGAATTAATTAATTGGTCACCCTCGCCCGCGGCCCTCGAAGGAGATTTAATGGCTTTTAGAAATAACATTTTCTTTTCCTTTATTTCTTTTGAGCGATGTTCTACCTTCACTATATTTAACTAGCAGCGCCCCTCGGTTTCACTCACGTAGTTCCCGTTCCCGTGGGAATACGGGGATAAAATATAGTCTATGTTACTTAGGATGAATGTAGCTTAAAAATGGTGTTAGAATTTTTGGAATCCGTCAGTAGTTTTTGAGTTTATTCGTTACATACAAAACTACAAATCTTTCCTCTTTAAAATATTAGTATAGAAAACAAAACTTCTTTATTTAGTGACAAATGAAGGGCACACTTAATAGGGGTGTTTCCTGAGTAAAAAATATATGATTATATTTAGTCCGTCAGTTAGATTATAGAAAAAATTGGACACGTATTTTTTCCTTTATCAAATCTATAAAAACTGACGAAGATACAAAGCATCAAAGATCAGGAGTGGGGGCTTGTGACGTTACGGCTCGGTAAAAATTGTAGCGAGTAGTGACGTCACACGAGTTTTCAACGCTCTGTATCGGCTTCATTTTTTGTTTACGTGAAAAAAGAAAAAATACGTGTCCAATATTTTTTGGAAATCTATCTGACGGACTAATTAGATTTTTTTAGTCAACTACCCTATTATAACCGTTCAGTGTCCTCTAAGAAGTAATGAAATTATCAATCTTTTAGTATTTGACAACGGATTCAATATGATATTTAATTTTTGCAAAATCAGTTCAAATTGAAAATCCTCCGTTATTTTTTAGATTATTTTAAAATTAATGACTGTTATTCCATTTATTTATTTGATACACAAATTATTTACAATTTTCTAAAAAAATAATGAATTACAAAAATGATTAATATTAAGATCTTTCTTATATATATATAACAAGCAGCGTCCCTCGGTTCCAACAGCCCAGTTCCCGTTCCCGTGGGAATACGGAGTTAAAATATAGCTTTTGTTACTCGCTGATAATGTAGCTTTTCATTGGTGAAAAAAATGGCTAAAACCGGTCCAGTGGTTTCGGAGATGATTCTGTTAAAAACTAAACAATCTTTCCTCTTTGTGATAAAAAAAACTAGCAGCGCGGGTGAAACCGCGGTTTTCACCCGCGTTGTTCCCGTTCCCGTGGTAATACGGGGATAAAATATAACCTATGACACTCAACAATAACTACTAATTTTGAAAATCGGTTCAGTATATCCAGAATTTACCCCTTACAACGTCACAAACTCACAAACGTTACCTCTTTATAATATTAGTATAAATAGGAAAGTAACACGCTTTTAAAGTTTTTCTTGCACAACTTCGTGTTTACTATAGAAGCGTAATTTCACTACGGCGTGGCCTTTTAGTCAGCTGGCAATAGACAGAGACAGCACTAATTGCACGAGTCCTCACGAGTGCAATTAGTGCTCTCTCTGTCTATTGTTGATTGAAAACGGAATACTGTAATATGTTCTTTTTGAGATTTCAAAAAATCTATATAATAATGCATACATACATAAATGTCATTTATTTTGTAAGTAGGTTAAACATAACACTTTTACACGTCCAATATTTCTGGTCATTTTAAGCTCAATGAAGTCAAACTTAGAGGGAAAAGTCTCTTTTAAAGTCCGTACTGGTCAAATCTTATGAGAACCAAGTAGGTTAATGTCTGAGGTAGCCTTTTGAGGAAAGTGCCACACAGTAATGAGTGGACCTGTCCAGACAGTGCAAGCATTTGTCAGTTACCGTGTAGCTCAAACTTAGAACTTTAAGGAGTTAAGCGATTTGAAGAACGAAAGTAACGACATTTGGGTAGGCCGTATAAATAACTCAAACTGCCAGACTAAATGAAATATAACCCTAATATGGCGATTTACATAGTCCTCACATTATGTTCCATACAGATCTGTGTCTGAAATGGTCATCGATAGATAAGATATAGTATTGATTTATAGAACTCCCAAAAATTGTTATTCAAGTCTTTTATACAAACTTAATTCTGTGGGTACCGTAGCGGTCGTATAGCTGACAGGGATATCTGCCATAAAACGGGGTGGATGGAAATGCCGGACTGAATAAAAATGAAAGTTTTATTGAGCTTGTTTAATGGTTTGCCACAAAGGACCCATAAGAAAATGTAGTCCGGAATTACTGCAAACAATATTTAGCATAATAATAAGCATAATCAGCCTTTTAACGCTGGGACACAGGCCTCCTCTCTCGGAGAGGGAATGGACCGTAACCCAGTGGACCCAGTGCGGGTTGGTGAATGTCACATGTCTTCGGATTTTAGTTCTAGGACATGTTAGTTTCCTCACGATATTTTTTCTTCACCGTTTTGAGAGCAGTGGTGATAAAGTAAGTTACACAAAGTAATGCGCCTGGCTGGGTTTGAACCCGCGACCTGCAATTCGTAAGTCGGGCCGTTACCACTTGACCACCACAGCTGGCACGTTTAAAAATAACCACAAAAACGTGAAAAATCCAATCGAAGTTTCCTTTTTATTTACCCTTGTAAATCTGTCTACCCTGTCTTATCCGGTACTAAGCAACCTTTGGACAGATAATAATAAAACCGGTCAAGTGCGAGACCGGTTCCGTGACATTATTTATAAAAACCCACTTAAACATATTTAATATTAATTTAACTATTTGTTTCTAAACTGAATATATAACTAAATATTCACAGAATATTTAGTTAAGTTGCCGTTATCAATATCGAACAAAAACGAGCAAAATCATCACGTTTGTTCTATGGGAACCCACTTAAATATTTATTAGTATTTGATTTTTAGTTATAGCGGCAACAAAAATACATAATCTGTGAAATTTTCAACTATCTTACTATTACGGTTCATGAGATATATCCTGGTGACAGACGAACAGACAGACAAACGGATGGATAGTGGAATCTTAGTAATAGGGTCCCGTTTAACCCTTTGTGTTGTGTTTGGAACCCTAAAAAGGGGGTAGTCTACAGTGTACTGTTAGTAAATAAGTTAAAGTAACTTGACTTATTAAGATATGTTTGTAGGTACCATTAGCGCTGAAGTGCCTCAACATCAACTCAATTTTGAATGTGACTGTACTATAATAACTATAGTTATGTGAACTTAGCATTTACATTTCATCTTATGAGTATCAAATCGTTTCAAAAGATCCTTTCAATTTTTCTGAAAAGGCTCAGCTGTTCACAAAAAGTCAAGAAATATCAAGTTATGTTTATACGAATAAGCTTTTTATAAATTGAACGAAAATGATTTGAGTTGCACCGAGTTCTAGCGGCCAGTACCGTGACAGTCGCGGCGCGCTACGGACGTAGCCTCGTAGCCGCGTAGCAGCGTAGCGCTACGATCGCGTAGCCAACTACTTTAAAAGTTATTTGGATGAGTTATTTTTAGTGTGCGGTAGTTTTAAAAGTTGTTTAATATAGTTAAGTGAATTCTTAGTTAAGTTTAACAGTAAAATAAATTAAGTATTCCAATTCCAAATTAAACAAAGTCGCAATTCGTAAAAACAAAATAATTATAGTTTTTTCTCTAACAATCGGGTATGGGTGTATTTAATAATGCGACAAAAACCAAGTAAATAATTTAAAAAAAAAGTTTATTAACTAATAAAAAATAAAAACTCGAATAGTGAACGTTTCAAAATAAAAACACAAAAAAAAATGCTGGCCGCTCACACCAAATTCTAAAAACAAAAACAAAAAATCAAGATGGCGGAATTTTACCGCGCCAACGAGACCTCGAGCCAGTTCTTCGCGCGATGCACCAACCTATCTTATTTCGACTGTTCAGAGGAAGAGATGCTCTTCGTCATGATGGGTCCACGCACCCTGCCTCTTCAGAAAATAGTGCCCATCTCCGTTCTGCTCCTGTTCATCTTCTTGACTGGGGTGGTGGGAAATGTGGCAGTCTGCGTGGTAATTGTGAAGCAGCCCGCCATGCATACGGCGACGAATTACTATCTGTTCAGTTTGGCGTTGAGTGATCTGCTGTTGCTACTTTTCGGTAAGTGTTTTTGCTCTCAAACTTAATTTAAGTCTTCGTTTTTATAAAGTTTCTGATTCGCTGAACTTTGCAGAGAGAATCACTCGGTAAATATTCGCAAGAATTCACCTAGATTATTCATGTAAACTTAAGCATTACTTAAAGATGGATTTGATTGAATAATCTCAGATTATTTCTTACGTACTCAGAGAGAAGCTAAGATTATTTATTAAATTATTTAACAAGGTTGCTGGGATCAAGACAGCCGCTCTCACCTCACCAAAACTATGCATTTATCTATATATATTTAACCACAAATATGCATTTATTTAGCCTGAAATTACATTTTTTACACGTCCTGGACATTTTTCCTGGTGTCCCGTAACTTTGGTATCAGTACGAGGGGCCAAGGCAACTCCTAGGTAGGACAGACGCTTTCAATGTTATTCAGACCAAATGACGATTATCCTTGTATATGTTACCGCAAAATTTCAAATATCGCGTGAATTTGTAAACATATTGTTCACAAATTCACGCGATATTTGAAATTTTGTATCTTAATGACACACGGATATATTGGAATCTATTGAATTTGGATCGGATTTATTGTGTACCAAACGATTTTTTCATAATATACTTTTTAAAGGGAACTCAGGTTTATGAGTCGGGGATTTTTTAAATTTAATTTTTAACACGGTCTGCTTTTTACACATACGCTGTACTTCTACTAACTACTAATAAAATAAGTTAAATTTCTTCGTTTTTTGAATACCGACTTCCAAAATTAAAATCATTTTATACTTTTTGTGTTTTTTTTTGTTGTATAGAAGTTGGTATTATTTGTTTTCCAGTTAGTATTTCGAAAATAGACATTTCTCTATTTCTTAGAAGAATCATTATTTAAAGGCGTTGTTAAAAAAAAGAACCCTTTGCTTTGGAAGGACTTTAGAATAACGGTTGTGAAAATTTGTACTTTTGAGGCGGGTGGAGGGGGGAGGGAGGGGAGGAGATCCCATCCCAGCAAAAATAAAGTTTAGGAAGTGCATAGTTTTTTTTAAAATAATTTAAAAAAAAATCATTTTGAGGTTATATTTGCGTATTTATTTTTAATACTATTTACCTGATTTAAAGGTGAATAACTACTTTCCCCTCTGTCCTATGGCCCTAGTCGCCAGAAGACCAGTCGACGGAGCCCCGCTTGGCGGGGCGGGGCTCCTACTTCTGAGTGGTTTAAAAAAATAAACACGAAGGAGATGGCGGGGTCTGTGTTCGCTCGCTTCGCTCGCTCACTAGACCCCGCCATCTCCTTCTAACCTAAATCTATCCAAGTCAGAGTGTCCTAAGTCCCATCATCGAAACGCGAGTACAAACATTGAAACTATTGAAAGACATAACAGAAAAAAAAAATGTTTGCCCATATATAACGTTTCGTTTCACCTTTAGCAGATACCATATGAAAATAATAACTCGTCGTAATAAATCGTCACAAAATAATTTTTAAAATAGTTATTCAAACAAAACAAAACTGAAATCACTGACTAGTTGTTAAACACTACTAAAATAACACAAAAGAACGTGAATAAAAGAAAAAGAAAAAAATATGCGTCAACTTTTTGTGTGCTAAATCAAAACGCATTATTAAAAACTAACTAAAATTGAAACACCTGCTGTCAAAGTTACGTCAAAAGCGTCAAAATTCTCCAAATTAGAGGTTAATTTTGCAAAGATATTTTTTATTTCAGAAAGTATTTATTTCCTAAACTTGAAACTTCGTGAGATTGTTAAGAATAATAAGTACTTTGCACAAAAAAAAAATATGAAGACTCTACACGGTATCCGTTATTCTAAAGTCGAGCCTTTGCTTTTATTGTACGAAACATTTTTATAACATAAAACAATTTCAATCATACGCATAAAATGGAATTTCTTCTATATTTTATACTTGCAGCACCCCGCGGTTTCACCCGCGTATTTCCCGTTCCCGTGGGAAAACGGGCAAATAAAATATCGCCTTTGTTACTCAGGTTGAATGTAGCATTCTAATGGTGAAAGAATTTTTGAAATCGGTCCAATAGTTTTTGAGTTTATTCGTTACATACAAAAATAAAAAGAATACAAAAATACAAATCTTTCCTCTTTATAATATTAGTATAGACAACAATTTCAATCTTACGCATAAAATGGAATTTCTTCTATATTTTACACTAGCAGCGCCCCGCGGTTTCACCCGCTTATTTCCCGTTCCCGTGGGAAAACGAGCAAATAAAATATAGCCTTTGTTACTCAGGTTGAATGTAGCATTCTAATGGTGAAAGAATTTTTGAAATCGGTCCAATAGTTTTTGAGTTTATTCGTTACATACAAAAATAAAAAAAATAAAATAATACAAATCTTTCCTCTTTATAATATTAGTATAGAAAACAATTTCAATCATATGCATAAAATGGAATTTCTTCTATATTTTACACTAGCAGCGCCCCGCGGTTTCACCCACGTATTTCCCGTTCCCGTGGGAAAACGAGCAAATAAAATATAGCCTTTGTTACTCAGGTTGAATGTAGCATTCTAATGGTGAAAGAATTTTTGAAATCGGTCCAATAGTTATTGAGTTTATTCGTTACATACAAAAATAAAAAAAATACAAAAATACAAATCTTTCCTCTTTATAATATTAGTATAGAAAACAATTTCAATCCTACGCATAAAATGGAATTTCTTCTATATTTTATATTGCTCCCTGAATATCTTGTTTCGAGGAGAAAGTATTACGTATCCCGTATGTACCTACCTCTGCTGGAAACTAATTGAGCAAGAAATAATTCTTTGATCGTCTGATCAAAATTGATGTTTTCGGCTTTCTTATAGGTTTCATTTATATGTATATAAATACCTATCATGTTACATAGGTATATGTATACAGGGTTATTTGTAAAACACCAACCAACTCTTAAGAAATTATTATACTCATATTATGAACAACTTAAAAGTTGTTCATAATGATGAGTATAATAATTTAGAGTAGTATAGTAAACTATGGGACCAAACCTGAAATCACGAAAAAAAATCAGCTGTTCCTTACATTTGTGTTCGTACAACTAATCATAAACGTGCACTGTCTAAAATATCGGAATTTTAAGTAGGTAATATTGCTAAGTTTATTTACGAGAATACCAACTACAGATATCAGATAGAAGTTTTACAAAAATGGACTTTCATCATTATTGCAGTGGGCCTTTCCTATGATACCCAAAGGCTGCCGGAGTAGAAGGACTGACAGAACGCTTCAAATAGACTTTTTTTTTTGTGTTGTGGCTCCATCGTTTAACTAACGATGATTTTGCCAATGTCAAGGTTTGGAGAGGAACTAATGATCGGTTCTCATTAACAATAGTGAATTTGAGTCAGTTTCTGTTGTGAATCGAGGTTCAAAAGAACAAAAAGTTTTAGGATTATATAGATAACAGCACTTATGAGTGTTAAGACAAGAAGGTAAATAAACAAAAAAAAAGTAACAGATAATATTAGTTATAACTGGATTTTATTAATATTAATAAATTTAAAAAGGATTTTAACTGCAAAAATAAAAATGACAGTTTTACAAACTTGTCTTGTAATATTCCTGCTATTATTCTACTGACAAAGAAAAATCTCTTCCATGTTCTCGAGATTTTGTTTAAGCTAATTAGAGCATGTTTGTGGGGTAGACTTGGCTAGAGGTGGCCGGCTTGGGAGGAGGAAGTCGCTCTTACTCTTTCCAAAACTCTTTGATTCCTTCTATCTCTGTTTGCCCAACTGTTGCCGCAATGTAGGCTTTATGATGTATGTAGGTTTGTATGTAGGTTTGCTAGCGATTTCAACCCCATGAAACACAGACATATTATAATAAGCATAATAAACATAATCAGCCTTTTAATGTTCCCACTGCTGGGACGCAGGCCTCCTCTCTAGGTGAGGGAACAGGCCGTAATCCAGCACGCGGGCCCAGTACGGGTTGGTGAATGTCAAATGTCTTCAAAATTTTTACGATGTTTTCCTTCACCGTTTTGACAGTAGTGGTGATGAAATTAATTACACAAAGAAATTCGCCTGGGATGATTTGAACCCGTTACCTACAATTCTTAATTCGGGGTCGTTAGTTACCACTCGGCCACCACTGCTCTTCTTAGACATATTAATTTACCACAACGATAAAGTGTCTTAATAGTAGGTCCTCTTTCAGGCCATGGTCTACTCGTGTTGCAAATTTCATCTAAATCCGATCAGCCGTTAAATCGTGATTTTTTCCCCATATTTTGTTAAGTATTTATAGGCCCACATTTAACCAGAATCTCACCTGATGGTAAGCGATGATGTGGTCGAAGATGAAGCACGCTTATCTAGAAGTAACCTATTCACTCTTGAATTAAACATCCCCAAGTTTTAGCTATTTGCAAAACACAGACTCCGGTGGGGAATATTAAACGGTATAATTGTTTCAAAATTCTTCGCGAGAAGATAATTAACAAATACATTACACTAATTGTAGCATGTATTCCCAAGATAGGAAGTATATTGTTCTGTTAACAAAGAAATTGCTTTTACTTTCTTAAGGGAAGCGTACTTAAGGGAGGCAGGGGACATAATTAGATAAGGTTAGATGTTCAAAGTTAGATGGCGTTACTGGACTCGCCATGGGTTTCTTCGTCAATGTTTTAGTGTCTATGTCACCAGAAAATGGCAAACTTCGTAAGATTATAAAATAACTTGAGAGATTGCAAACTTTCGATAAATTGTCAACTGAACATCTTCACTAATATTATGAAGAGGAAAGATTTGATTGTTTGTTTGTTTGCATTGAATAGGCTCCGAAACTACTAAACCGACTTGAAAAAATCTTGAACTTTGGGGAAGCTATACTATCTCCGGTGAACATAGACTATATTATATCGGGGGTGACGTCAAGGATGTCAATCAGTAAAAAGGTCTCTGTGTACTTCATTGCAATAATTAAAAACATAGTTGTTTTTTTTACATACATTTATTAAAAACAGCAATTAAATAGTGCAACTTACAAGTGACATTGTTATCCAGTGCTTATATGATGTGTAATTGATCAGACAATCTAAAAACAATAAATTGTGTTTTCAAAGTTATTGTAGTCTACCCGAAACGCAAAGGAAAACAAACAAATCCAGTGAAAAGAAATAAACTGTGATCAAGTTTCAGTGTGTGCGCACCTTTACACCGCTACTTTTTTCTTTACAACCCATGGTGTTTAGTCAATACCATTGGATACACACCATAATACTGTCGTAAACGACTTATACAATAGCGCCATCTGTTGCCTAATCGGTGTACTACTATAACTGGATCGATTGTAACAAAACGTATACAAGTCGGCAAGTTTTATTTACAATGGCTAAGTGTGGGGCTTGCGGTAAATTTCTTTCGTCGACAGAGGCCGCTAGTTGCAGCAAGTGTAGATGTTGGTACCATCGAGAATGCTTGGGGATGCCGAAGTCAGGCAATGTACCGGCCTCCTGGATCTGTCCGGAATGCAAAAAAAACGTAGTGAGGGATAACCGGGCAGACACACCGGTGAGGGGGCGTGCACCACCTACTTGCGAGGACAGCCCCGTTACCGTGATGGACACCAGCCCCATAAACAGCACAGCCCTCGACGCCACCCAGGAGCTCAACCTAGACATCCTCCGGACAGAACTAAATACCTTTAAAGAGGAGTTTCTGAAGTTGGTGCGGAACGAATTTCAGATGTTACGGACTGATTTATCCGATCTGAGATCCTCGCTAAATGCCACTAATGACAGGATGAGTAACTTGGAGCAAAGAGTGGCTGTAATGGAGGATAAACTGGCCCAGCCTCAAGTTACGAGATCATCGGAGGTGGACCATCTGATAACACAATTAAGAAGCGACATAAACGACCGTGATCAGGAGTTGCTTTCTAACGATCTCCAGATTTCAAATATTCCCGAGACCAGTGGTGAGAACCCCACCCACACAGCTTTGTTAGTAGCGGCTAAGATTGGCGTAAATGTGGATGTACGCGATGTAGTCAGCGCCGAACGAGTGGGAGGCAGGCGCATCAACTCGACGCAGGCGACGGGGCCGGTGGAGACCCGCCCGCGCTTCCTCGTCGTGCGCTTCGCGCGCCGCGACCTACGGGACGAGCTGCTGGAGGCTGCACGAGCGCGACGCGGCATGACTACTGCTGACCTCGGTTTGCCTGGCCCCGCAGCGCGCTTTTATGTCAACGAGCGCCTTACGAAGGTTAACCGGCAGTTATTTCGGAGTGCTCGTGAGGCTGGCAGTCGCCTCGGCTGGCAATTTGTGTGGTCAAAGCGCGGCCGGATTCTCGCTCGTTACAAACCTGGCGATGCCATTTGCCACATCCGCAGTGAGACTGACTTGCAGCGTACTTTCGGTCCAGCACAGGGCAAAGCACTTTAAACTTGTAAACTTTTTGCGAATGTTAGTTTTTATTTGTTTACTAAATTTTGTTTTTGTTATCCAATATATTTTATTAGTGGTAATCATAAGTATTTCAAAGATTTTTAAAGTTATTTTTTGTGTTATAAAATGTTACTCTTCAGTTTTGTTTTGTTACAAGACCGCGAATCTCTTAATATTTTGGTCTGTTTGGAACTTTTTGTTTTTTATGTTTGCTACAGGTGCGCGTCTTGCGGCGCACCTCATTATACGAGTACGTCGTCTACGCGTAAACCAGTTTTATTACACTTCACATATTATTTACATATACTTATCTATTACAAAACTACTCGTATTATTTTATTACATAAATATTTTCACTACAAATATACTATTAATACTATTTACAAAACGCAGTTATAAATGTCTGTTTAGTATACTTATAATACTATACATTACACCCACCGATTACGTATTTACAATAATTGAACTAAGACTACTGTTATTATTATTATGTTACAATATTGCAGTTAAAGCTCTTGAAGGTGCACCTAATATAATGTTAAATGACGGAATAACTTTTTACTATTATAATGATGACTAGGGGAGACAAGTTTCTCAAGGTAGGGTTTCTGAACGCTGGGTCGTTAGGGACAGGACATGATGACCTGATTGGCGCTCTTGATAGACATAACTTTGACGCTATGGCCATTAACGAAACCTGGCTGCGACCGGGAGAGGAGGGGCGCGCGCCCATTGTGAAGGGATATAGTCTGCGCCACACGCCGCGGCCGGCGAGCGTGCGCTCGGGCCGTGGTGGGGGCGTCGGCTTTTACCTGCGGCGGGGGCTTAGTGTGCGTACATGTAATAGCGCGGTCGATCCCAGGTTCGAATCGGTCGAGCAAATGTGGTTAATGCTTTCATTGAACGGGAAAAAAATTGCCATAGGTACAGCTTACCGACCACCATGGCTTGATCTTGTCCTGTTCCTCGATGCTATAACGGACTCAATCAGCTCACTCGGAACTTGTGATCACTTCATCCTACTTGGTGATTTTAATGTTAATTTGCTGGAAGTTGATGAGGTAAAAACTAAAAAAATCAATGAGTTTCTTAATAGCCTCAGTCTTGCTCAGCTGGTCACTACTCCCACACATTTTACAGCTTCAAGTGAAACCCTCATTGATGTCCTATGTTCAGACATGAGAGCACGGTATACGGCAGTAGAATCATTTGGTTCAATTAACGGCCATTCTATTGTGGTTGGAGAATTTCCAATTAAACGTGAAAAGTTTAAACCATACTTGGTAAAATTCCGGCCACTTAAAAATGTGTGTATTGATAGTTTTAATAATGACTTATCGTTTTTAAACTTTGGAGCTATTCTAGCGATTGACAATGTTAATGATATGGTGCGTGTTTTTAATACTAATATAATTTCACTGTTCGACGTTCATGCGCCGACAAAGTCATGTATTATAAGGGAACAGACATACCCGTGGATTACTGACACTATCAAAATTATGATGAAATTACGCGATGACGCACTTACCACTTATAGAAAGACGAAAACTGATACTAAAAAAATATATTACAAGGAGCTAAAACACTTGGTTGCTAGTTCACTGTTCAATGAAAAAGTTGCTTATTTCAGACATAATATAAATAATAAATTAAAAGAGCCTAAATTATTATGGAAAAACCTAAAATCGACTTTGACACCCTTTAAACCTAGACATGAACTACCATCGCATTTTAATGACCCTGACCTAATCAATAACAACTTTTTGACTATCCCTGGCAACCCTGTGGCCAGCTCGTCACTTATAACTTTTTATGAGAACAATAGGCCTGACGCATCCAGTTTTTCTATCAGTCCAGTGGAACAGAACGATATCGCACGCATTATAGCCAACCTGAACAGTAATGCTGAGGGCAATGATAACATTACATTGGACATGATAAACATGACTCTGCCGCACACGTTGACAGTTATAACGGATATAATAAATCGCTCAATAATTACGTCAACGTTTCCAGACCAATGGAAGATTGCCTCCGTTAGGCCCCTGCCAAAAAATTCTACTCCAAATGAACTAAAAGACTTGCGCCCCATAAGCATATTGCCGTGTTTATCAAAAGTATTGGAAAAGGTCGTCAGCCGCCAATTAACTCTTTTTTTAGAAGACAATAACATTTTACCCGATTTACAGTCTGGTTTCAGAAAACAGCGCAGTACGTCTACTGCTTTGTTGGACGTTACTGACAATATATTATTTGCTCAGGACAAGGGAATGTGCACAATTCTGATATTGTTAGATTTTTCGCGGGCATTCGACGCTATCAATATTCCGCTATTGCTGTCTAAGTTAAGTTATTACGGTTTTGACCCCAGCGCTACGCAATGGTTTCGCAGTTACTTAACTAACAGGAAGCAATTTGTTGATTTGCGTTTGGGTGACGGCACCACACTTAGGTCAGCAATTAGTCCAATAGAAAGAGGTGTCCCGCAAGGCTCTATATTGGGTCCAATACTCTTCATTTTGTACTGTGCCGACATAATTAAATGCCTCCATCGATGCAAGTACCATATATACGCTGATGATGTACAGCTTTATATATCCTTCAGACCAGATGAGTACGAAACAGCCATCAAAGATCTTAACGATGATCTTCGAAGAATCGCCTCTTGGTCTGAAGAAAACTGTTTAGCTTTAAATCCAACGAAAACGAAATATATGGTATTTGGTTCGAGACAGCAACTTGGCAAGCTTCCTCTAACGTTTGATTTGAACCTAAAGAGCGAGCTTATTGAGCGAGTGTATGAAGCCAGGAATCTGGGTCTTGTTATGGATAAAGACCTTCGTTTTGAGAAACATGTGGCAGAATCTCTACGAAACTGTTTTTATCGATTTAGGGTTTTATACAAGATGCGGCCGTATTTGTCCGAGGCACTAAGGGAACAGCTAGTGGAAACCCTGGTTCTATCCAGGTTGAACTACGCAGACACGGTGTACGGCCCACGTCTACTGGCTCGTACAGATCGGCTCATCCAAAGAGTACAGAATGCTTGCGCTCGGTTTTGTTACAATATCCCCCGTAGAAGCCATGTAACACCTTTTTTGAACAAGCATTATGCTCTTAAAATGAAGTCCAGACGCAAGCTACACTTAGCCTGCCTACTTTTTGGTGCCGTCAAGTATCAGAAGCCCGACTACCTTTTCAATAAGCTGAGTTGGGTTACGAGTAGACGAGAATGCGGGAGAAGACAATGCTCACAGCAACTTTCGACCCAGTCTCACGGTACAGCAGCTTTTAGAGGCAGCTTTCGTTACGCAGCTTCCAAAGTGTGGAATAACCTGCCACCACCTATTAGAGTTATCGATACGATAGGCACATTCAGAAGACGCTTACGACAGTATTTAATAGACGCACAGCGGAAACTAGACTTAGTACACTTGAATCTATCATTGATATGAGGTTGAGCATATTCGTGGTTATTTATGAGTACCTATTCGATGTGTTTGTGTGTGTAGGTATCGGTTTTAGCGGAAAAGGTTTCACAAAATTATATTATAAAAGGGAACATAGCTACAGTTTGCGGGTGGTTGAAGTTTTTCATTTGCACTGGCGACAGCGCGGCGCGACGCGCGGCGGCCGCCTGGCTGCTGGGTATCCACCTCGACACCCGCTTTCCCAGTGTGGGAGGCCTGTGGGTTGAAAAGTACTTATTACTTCATATAATTTTAATTCCATATAACCCTTCCCTTTTTTTTTTTTTTTTTTTTTAAATAACTTTGTTATTATGAACAAATTAGCAGTACTCACCCTATGTGCTTGGCCTACTCGCAATCAGTACTTGCGTCCGGTGTCGAGGTCCCCATCAACCCTCACGCTGAGACGGGAAATGTGCGGCACGGCGAAATCATTGCGACCACCCGTAACTATAAAAATAAATTATATTGTTATTTGATTTTCTTTACTTTATTTTTTTACTATTCTTAAATTATATCATTATAAAAGGACACGTACCTTACTATAAACATCCATTTGACACTGTGTTTCTTTTCTGTGGCACCTCGAAAAGTATAGGTATGTATGGTATGTTCGCACTATCTACTTCATACAACCAACTGCAACGTTTTAATATTTGACGCAGCTTCAGTGTTTGACTGTTTCTCTCCGCTGCTATTGAATAAATGGTTCGTTACGTGCTCTGTGCCGCCTGATAACTCCGAGTTTCATACGAAACCGGTTTCTGTTTACGGCGCGGCGCAGACGCAAAGTATTATTTGTGTTCAACCAGACAATTTATATCGTGGTTCGTTGTTCTAAAACGTTTAGATTATGTATGATTTTATTTATTATCTTTATTTATATAAACCTTATATATGTACTACCTATATTAATCATTAGTTTATCACATTCGTTTATCACGTACTTATTACTATTACCTGTAAGTAACATCTACACTACTATGATTCTTATATATTTATCTCAAGACACTACACATAAAACTGATTTACGTCCGTGACATGTCACACCCTCAGGTCCAGTTGAAAACCAGCGTCAGGCACTAGCTGTCTGACATATATGCTGAACTGGACCTATTTGGCGCAGCCGTGGGGCACGCACCTCTTTTTTACTTTTCTTGGTTATTTTTGTTTGTTTTTTTATCGTTTTTGCTGTGTGCCCCAACTGTGGCAAATAAATGAATTTTCTTTCTTTCTTCTTTCAATATCCCCATATTCCCACGGGAACCGGAACTACGCGGAAGAAACCGCTGGGCGATGCTAGTTTGGAATACTTTTTTACGCATAAATTTTTGATAGTCTCTGTAATATCTTGAAGTAAGTAATTCCGAGAAATTGTAGAATAGCCAGTAACGAAACGTTTACTTAGTATTACAATTCCAACATTTCTTCAGTTTATGTCGGTTCGGAATTTCACGGAATTAGGTGCTTCGAAATATTAGTATCAAATAGGGATGCACACACTGTCCGGTAAAAAATGTAGCGAGTAGTGACGTCACACGAGTTTTTTACGCACTGTATCGTCTTCATTTTTTGTTTATGTGAAAAAAGAAAAAATACGTGTCCAATATTTTTTGGGAATCTATCAGACGGACTAATCCAATTTTTTTAGTTAACTACCCTATTCTGATGCGTAAAAAAGTATACAAAATGTTCACTTGACAATTAATGTCGAGAGGTTACAATCTCTCAAGGTATTCTTAATTCTTTATTGTACACCAAAACAACTTTATATTATACAAGGCATAATTAAGGGCATGTACAAAGGTGAGCTTAACTCAAAGTTGAGTTGAGTGATTTTATAATCTTACCCATTTTACAATTATCCAAATGAGAAATTTGGTTCATTAAATTAGTGTAGCCACCTATGCTAAGCTTGGAACCAGAGTCATTACATCTCTTGGAAAGCAGAAACTGCCGAGTTACAAACTTATACAAGTAAGTTCATTATTTGCAGACATTCAGAGGTAGCTTGGTGTAACGAGGGCCATGTCGTTCGTTGCTTTAAAATATCTATACTCCATTCACAATAAGATTAGACATTGGAATAAAATTGTTTACAGTCCGTTCAACCGATTTTTACTTCTATTCCGTACGCATAAGGATGGCATTAAAAGCATAAACGTGTTTATAATGCCAACTGTTTACTGCAGCTACCATGTGCCATACCACCAACGCAATAGAAGTCAAAATCGGTTGAACGGACTGTAAAAAAGATAGATTTCAATGTCTAATCTTATCGCGAATGGGGTATAGCTCAGATACAACATGTGTCGCTTGTTGTCCAAATGTCCAAATGAGAGTAGGCGAACACGAGCATTACATAGAAAATTAATAATAGAAACGTGTTTCATTAGTGTTTTTTGCCTTTACTTTTTTCTAGCAGCGCGCCGCGGTTTTACCCGCGTAATTTCCGTTCCCGTAGGAATATGGGGATAAAATATAGCCTATAGCCTTCCTCGATAAATGGGCTATCTAACACTGAAACATTTTTTCAAATCGGACCAGTAGTTCCTGAGATTAGCGCATTCAAACAAACAAACAAACAAACAAACAAACTCTTCAGCTTTATAATATTAGTATAGATTGCAAAAGATTTGATTTTTCAGATATTTTCTACTAGCTACGCTGAAATTACCCCGAGCAAACACACACCCGAGATATAAAGTATCCTACGTGTTATTCCAAATTATAATCTACCTCTGTGCCAAATCTCATTCAGATCTTTTCAGCAGTTCCGATGTGAAAGAGTAATACACAAACATACATACAAACAAACAAAAATATACGTAGATATAAACCTTCACGTTTATAATATTAATAAGGATAAAACAGGTGGCCCAATCAGAGTTGTTGCATTTATTTTTAACCAACTTCCAAAAAAGCAGAGGTTTTCAAGTCGACTGCTTTTTTGTGTTATCCTCATAATTTTTTACTGGATGTACCGATTTTGATGATTCTTTTTATATTCAAAAGCTCATGTGATCCCATTTACGACTAGTATTTGAGTTATCCCTAATAATGCGTGGCTTTGACTACATTGATGATGTTCTCATTCACTCATGTCGATGTAAAATGAAAAAATACAACTGTATACGATGGTTTGGAAGAGCATCTCAGTATTTCAAGGTAGGTTATATTTTTTTGTAAAATGTTGTTTTTGATTATTTTATGTTATGGTCCCTGCTGTAGAAATGGTGAACATAACCAACATGTTTTAGAACAACAATTTTTGATGATATGTAGCATAAGCATAATCAGCCTTTTTATTTTCCCGCTGCTGGGACACAGGCTTCCTCTCTAGGAGAGGGAAGAATCGGCCGTAATCCACCACGCGGGCCCAGTGCGGGTTGGTGAATGTCACATGTCTTTGAATTTATGGTTCTAGGACATGCCAGTTTCCTCACGATGTTTTCCTTCACCGTTTTGAGAGCAGTGGTGATGAAATTAATGACACGAAGTAATGCGCCAGGCTGGGTTTGAACCCGCGACCTACATTTCGTAAGTCGGGGCCGTTACCACTTGGCCACCACTGCATGATATGTGATATCCACAAATTCGTACTATGCCCGCGCAGTGGACTATGGATTTATCGTTCGTGCAGAGGACCAAGCAGAGGGAACACTATTCGCTGTTTATACTAAAATGATTTTTTTTCTCAATCTACATACATTCGTAAGAAGTTGGCAGTAGTATCGTCACAGCGTTAATTTTTTTTTACTCATTAGCTGTTTGCATCAACTGTAATATTTTCGTTATAAGTTTATTAATTTGAGTATATATTATAGCATTGTATTATATGTATAGTTTAGTTAGTAGTTTAGTTATTATCTTTGTAGTAATTTAATATTAATTGCGTTACTGTTTATTTTATTTTTTTCTCTTTCGTACTGCACCTACCACAATTATTCTCTGCATCACCCAAAGGTTGACTGGTAGATAATGCCTAAGGCATTAAATCCGCCTCTGTACATTTGTGTGCGTAAAGTATTAAATAAATAAATAAAATACATTGTCCCACTGCTGCACAAAGGTCTTCCCCATAGCCTTCCACAGTTCCCGGTGTATTGTCCTCATCG
Organism: Hecatera dysodea; assembly: GCA_905332915.2. Taxonomy (NCBI): domain Eukaryota; kingdom Metazoa; phylum Arthropoda; class Insecta; order Lepidoptera; family Noctuidae; genus Hecatera; species Hecatera dysodea. The sequence goes on along the minus strand of HG995290.1, from coordinate 759,251 downwards.
ACCAGTCAGCCAGCGTTTCCTAGATCTTCTCAGCAATGATGCCCGTCCTTTGCCTCCCGCTGCGTAACGACTCTTGGCCATACAAACTCAAACTCAAAGCATTTATTTCAATTAAACCCTTTATAGGCACTTTTAAATTAAGGGCTGCGCGACTTTGTGTTTATACTATGTAGTGAAGCTCAACATCACTACATACAGCCAAAATTAATAATATATCCACAATCCGTGTCCAATATTTACTTATCGATGGATCGATCTCCAATCCCCGTGCCAATAACAAAACTCGACATATCTTTTCTTTTTATATCTTGGATAGCCGGCAATCCTTCGCCCTAACTTGACAAAGTCGCTAGATCCGCCTTCTGTCCCTATGTATGCTTAGATCTTTAAAACTACGCAACGGATTTTGATGCGGTTTTTTATAATAGATAGACTGATTCTTAAGGAAGGTTTATATGTATAATACTTGCATAATATAGCAGAGATTTAATATCAACATTGCACCCGTGCGAAGCCGGGGCGGGTCGCTAGTAGCTTATAAAATAGAAAATTGTCTCTCAAAATAATTCAGTCAAAGCTTAATAACAGAACTCATATTTCACACTAATAGTCAATTATGAAAGAATAGTTTCAAATGTAGACTTTTAATAAAAAAAGTTCGCGTTTTATTTATTAACGTTATTATTTTTACTAATTAACGTTATTATTTTTATTTAATATCGTAATTATTTTTAATGGGCAACATGTTCATTTAGAACAAGCTTTTTACAAACGTTGTTAAAATAGAAAAATGTTTTTACTAACACATTTTCTGATGGTCATTATTGGACATGATAAATAACTTTAATGGCCTCGTTGTTGACAGGTAATCGAAGTTAATTACTTTACAAAATGCATTTGTGTCTACCTTTTGTAATATAATTATGCAGCTTTTTTTCGCTATAAAAATGTGTGTAATATGCTATTTATTTATTTATTTAAACTTTATGTACAATAGTGTTACATGACCGGACTTAATGCAACAAGGCATTCTCTACCAGTCAACCTTTGGGTTAAAAAGACAACACTGTGGTAGGTGTACAACAAATAAATAAAATACAAAATACAAAAAAAAAAAAGAATACAAATGTTTATTTTATATTTTGAAGTTACCAATATATCTAAGAATTAAACTGTTAGTTAGTCCAAGTCATTAGTTCATTTTAGGCTGAGAGCCAGCACTTTTTGAACTACAAATTTTACATAAAGACAATCCCCCAAAACCGCAAAAACCCGTCACCACTTCCTAGTGTTTTGGCTGGGAAGAAGAAGTGGCGCAGCAAACTCCCCAGCAACACATCTGTCTGTTGCGTTTTAAGAACTTGAATTTATACAATAGTATGCAAAGTCATTAATACATGACAAAGGTAGAAAAAAAAAATCCAACATTGAAATCATAAATCAATTCACTATAAAACATTTTAAAGAGTAGATTTAATCAATAAAGTAAAAATAAAATTGACCTACATAGTCATCAAAAATAAAAAACAATATTATATGAACTCATATAACCCGTCATCCATGAGACAAACAAACAGACGACAGCGATACAAACTTAATTAATTTTGTTTAGCATATTGCTTTTCCATTGAACCCTTCAAACTAAGTTCCAACTAATCAGTAGAGGTTTAACTTTATTAGTTAAGTTAGGGGTTACAGCAGTAGCATTTACTTACAACTTCTAGTTGGTGGGAGGTTTTGGTACACAGTGGGCTCGCTGGAAACATAGTTACACAAACTACGATACATGATCCACTTAAGTAATAACAAGTTATAACATCTGCATGGTCCTCATGTAACGTATCGTGAATGAGAGGACTATATAGATCGCTATGTCAGGGGTTCATTTCATCCCCACCGAATCGTGTGTCCACGTTGTCGTCGTGGTGGGGCTTGAGCGTCTCAATGATCTTGCGAGCTTTCCCGGTAGAGCCACTCATGCCGGAAGGTCGCAAGTGAGGGATCAGACCAAGAGAGACACACACGCGAGGAATCCCGCTCGCTGCCTTCTGGTACGCGTCTGCTCATCAGACGTGGCTGTGAAGGCAGTGAGCGGGTGGGAGGAGAGGCCCTGTGATGGAGAAAGGGCGGAGGAGTAAGGGACCGCACCCTCAAAAAGGAACATGATGGAACAAGATCTTTGCAAAATGAGTCCCCAGGTGGGTCCCGACTGCTCAGCGGTCGGGGAATCCCACCCCGCTTCGGCGAGCTGCCCTTCGTACTATGGGGTGGGCAACAAAGACCTTCCGCTTCCAGTGGCAACAAGAGCCGAGGAGGCTCAGAATCGACGTCATCCGGATCCGCTTCCTTCAAGGAGCTGATGGCGTTCGGTTGTGATGCGGGGAGTTCGCCTGAGCGCCGGGGAGGTGCAGGGTCAGATTCTGGCTCTGCACTTGACCTGGTAACGGTCAGCTCGGCGGGCTCTGGAGACAGAGGAGGGGGGGCCGCTGCGGAGAAGTTCTTCCGCAAGCGACCCAGACGGGAGGATGACAAGGAGTCGTCCTCCGAGGGCGAGTTTGCCTCCGCCCGAAAAATCCCCACCGCAAGGCGGGGCAGGGGCAGTGAGGCAGGGAGGGGGCTGGCTCCCTCTACCCGGGAGGCGGGGCGTTGGGCCGAGAGGTTGGTGGAGGAGGGGCGTCGCCCTGGAGGGAGCGGTCGTGGGGCTCCCTCTACTCTTCCGCCTCCTCTCGACTCTGACGACTCGGAGTCCCCGAGGGAGGTACCACCCACGGCCGAGGAGAAGAAGTCCCAGTTTGCGGAGGTCGTGGAGGCCGCGATCCGCGCTGTGGCCTTCAAGAGGAAGCAATCCTCCAAGCGGGAGGCCATTAGCGCGGCCAAAGCCTCCATTATGGTGGCGGCGGCGGCCAATGTCGGCGGGTCCGGAGAGGCGACAGAGTTGCGGGCGGAGATCGCCCGCCTCGCGGCCGTTACGGAGCGACTCATAGCGGAGAATGAGTCGCTCCGGAGGGACCTGGCTGGCATGGCCAGAGCGGCCTCTGAAGAGCCGCAGAGGGGGCTGAGTCCGGCGGCGCTGGAGGGGAGCCTAATGCTGAGCCAGGTGCGGAGCCTAGTGCGGCAGGAGCTGGCTCCCTTCCGGAAGCAGTTCTCCGATTTGGAGGACATGGTCCGGCGCCCCCCAACAGCGGCGACACAGAAGGCCCCGGGCCGGCAGAAGGCGGCCTCTTACGCAGCCGCGGTGGCTGCCGGCCCGGCAACGTCCGGCCAGGCGGCGAAGGCCAAGGGAGGAGCCGCGCCAGTGCCTGTGGCGCCGGCGCCTACGACGCCAGCAACGACCAAGTCGGCCCCGGCGAAGAGGGGTAGGAGGAACGCTGGAGGGGGAGCGGCTGAGGCTGCTGCGCCAGTGGCGCCGCGGCCGCCCCCACCCCCACCCTCGGACCCTCCTGCGGCCGAGGCCGAGTGGCAGGTTGCTGGTCAGAGGCGGCAGGCCGCGAAAGCGGCCAAAAATAAGGCGAGGAGGCAGCGGCGGAAGGCCAACGCCATTGCGGCGAGGCTTCGCGCCCCGAAATCCGCGGCTGTGGTGCTTACACTGCAGCCGGAAGCGGAACAGAGGGGCGTAACGTATCTCGCCGTACTGAAGCGGGCGAAGGAGGCGGTGAGCCTCCAAGAGCTGGGCATCAGCGGGGGCATCGGGGTCAGGAGGACCCTGACCGGTGCCCACAAGCTCGAGCTCGCCGGAGCGGAGAGTGGCCCGTTCGCGGACGCCCTGGCCGAAAAGCTGAGGGCGGTCTTACCCGCGGACGAGGTCCGGGTGTCCAGGCTGACTAAGCGCATCGACATGCGCATAGTGGGCCTGGATGACTCCGTTACGGAGGAGGAAGTTGTGGCCGCTGTCGCCAGGACTGGGGGGTGCTCTGCCGAGCTTGTCCAAGGCGGGCACCATCCGTCCTGACAACACGGGCATGCAAACCCTTGTGGTGAGCTGCCCCGTGGCGGCGGCCAGAACTATATCGGAGGGCCGGAGGCTCTTGGTGGGGTGGGTGTCTGCGTGGGTAAAACTGCTGGAACCCAGACCTCTGAGGTGCTACCGCTGCCATGTGGGCAACCACACGGGACCTATGTGCCCCTCGGAGGTGGACCGCAGTGAACTCTGTTTCCGCTGTGGTCAGCCCGGTCATCGGGCCGGCTCGTGCGAGGCCACGCCGCACTGCACTGCATGTGCGGCTGTTGGCAAGCCGGCCGAGCACTGGGCTGGGGGAAGTGCCTGCGCGCCATCCGCCCCGACCAAGGGCAAGAGGTCCGCCGCCGCCGCCTCTGCTGCCGCCGCGGCTTCCGTCGCCGCCACTGCCGCCTCTGCTGCGGGTGCTGCGACTCCTAGTACTCGGGAGGGGGCTGAAATGGAGTGCCAGTAATGGTCCCATTTCGGCCTCCTCCAGAGACAAGTCGGCCGCTGTGCTATTGCGCAGTGGCTGATGCCTGTGGACGGTGAGCGTGGGTGGCTCGGCGTCCGATACCAGGCTGAGTCGACGACGCGTTGTGCTTCACGCGCGCCTCAAGGAGCCGTCAGCACCAGAGACGGGGCCCCATAGGGTCGGTGCCTGCTAGGGTTGCGGAATTTGTTCGAAAGAGTTACCGCGGCCCTGGAACGCAAAAAAAAAAGGGTTCATTTCATGTTAGTCTGGCGGTTTGAGTTCTTTATGTGGCCTACCCAAATGTCCTTACTTTGGTATTGATCGTCAAATCGTTGAGCTCCTTAAAGTTCTAAGTTTGAGCTACACGATAACTGACAAATGCTTGCACTGTCTGGACAGGTCCACTCAAATCTGTGTGGCGGTTTCCTCAAAAGACCACTTCAGACACCAACCTACATGATTCTCATATATGATTTGACCAGTACAATTGTATGGACTTCAAAAGAGACTTTGACCTCTGAGTTTGTTTCGGTGTTTCTTCTCAGGGTAGCTAGGAAACACCGGCGATGAGGCCGGTGTTTCCGTAGTTTTTATAACGGCCAAAAAAGATTGATTGAAAATCTGTTCTGGCTAAACTCCGAAATTGCTGACGCGATTTTGACGGAATTTAACTTCAACGGCAGATAGTCTGTATTATTTGTATATGAAGTGACTGATTACTTTTATTTTAGAACTTGACTTGTGTCAAAAACAACTATATCTAAAGATCCAAACAATACAATTAAGTAATCTGATTCAGTTCGTGGCATTATTAGTAGTTCAATCAACCAACTGCATGAGATTGCACTTTTGTGCTTTGACACAGAAATCGACACTTTTAAGCTGTACAAACACTGAAAGTTTCGTTTCTTAGACCCGGCCTGCACACAGCCTTATATCGCTTAAGGAAGATTATGTACCAAGACACACAGTAGATATTTTCGCCGTCACTTTGCAGTAATTCGCTCACGTATTTTCCCTCTCAATCTGGAGCTTCGCTAATGTAATCACGTCGGGGCATGGTCCCTTTTGATGCTTTCTGCGAGTTGTTCTATTTTGACATCGAAATCCTTGCAGCGATCCAATCACTGTTGAATCAGAAGTTCCTCCTTACTGTTTCCTCTATGTCGTAGGCCTATCGTTGTATTTAGGTACGTACATATTCTATCTACGCGTTTATTCTGTTACGTCTGCGGTCGCGACCTCACGGGCTTCCTGCATTTCAGCATCGTCAGCTGTTTCAGAGAACGATCTTTAGCAACCGTTGAAATGTAGTCATGGAATGTCAACTTCTGGTCGAATACGACACCCAAGTCTTTTACAGTGTTCGATCTTGTAACACCCAATTCATTATGAATATAAAATAAATGGCACTCCATTTATTTTATATTCATAATGAATTGGATGCAGCATTCGGCCAAAAGTCATGACATAGCATTTAGAGGAATTGAATGCCATTTTATTGGCAACTCCCCACTCGTAAATGGCATCTATATCTCTCTGAATAGCCTCACAGTATGATACGGTACTGACACGAGCGTACAGTTTTATATCATCTGCATAAAGAAGACATTTTAAATATTTGAGAACAGAAGGCAGGTCATTTATCATCAACAGAAATAATAAAACTCCAAGAATTGAGCCCTGACTAACGCCTGAGCGAGTGTGATAGGCGCTCGATTCGTAAATACCTAGCTGCACAAATTGCTGGCGATCACGGAGGTAATCAGCTAGAAGTCGTAGCAAGTCAGGACAAAAACCTATGGCGCTAAGTTTTGCAAGCAGAATGTCATTGTTGACCCGGTCGAAAGCCTTTTGGAAATCGAAATACAGCACGTCTACCTGCTTTCTCTCGTCAAGCTGTGCAGAAATATATTCTGTTAGAGTCAGAAGATTAGTCTGTACGGACCTCCTGCATCTAAAACCATGCTGGGTATTACTGAGGTGTATTTCAACCTGTTTGTAGATTAACTAATGAAGAAATATTTTTGCTGGTGAAGATAATATTGATATGGGCCGATATTTCTCTACATCTAGTTTATTTGATGTTTTAGGTATAGGTGTTACGCGTGAGATTTTCCATTGCAGGGGATGTATTCCTGTTTTTAGCGATAAGTTAAATATATGACATAAAGGGGGTGCAAAAGAGTGTTTCAGAAACGGGGCTGGTATACTATCTAGACCTATAATAGAGCTATTTGTTTTCAATTTGTCAATTCCGTATAAGACTTCCTTGTTGATAAACTGGAAAATATTAATGTACATAGTTGCTGTTGTGACTTACATCGTAACTATTATAACTTAGCTCTCATGATACATGTTAGGTTCCTTTAAACTCTGCAAATAGAAATAGGAGCTCTACGCAGCGGGGCTTTGTCGACTTCCCTTGGTTACGACCGTAATTTTGGCGACACGGTTGGTTGAGCGATTGGCTGCTGGGATTCCCGCATGGAACAAATATTTGTATGGCCTTCAGGGCCTCAAGTCTGCTATTACAATAGTGTCAGAATGGTCTATAATTGATTTCATAATAGTTGATTTTGACAAGTTTGGTAATCTACTAATATAAAAGCATCATTATGACTTTCCAATGGTCAACCACTGACACTCCATTGAAAGAAATGGTATAGAATGGTAATCTCGTACATAATGACAAATGAATGACAGACGTATGCGGTAGTCTGCTGACATTTTGACAGTTCCTTTGATCAGTGACCTACCATTAGAACGTCGTTGTGCAATCATTTCTTTTAATAGCTCGGTTATCAAAAAGTATTACGAGACCATTGACCGACCATTATGAACTTTTAGCAAAATGACAATGGGCTCGTGTTGGAATGAAAATTTTTTTAGTTGACTTGGGGCCCCAGATAGTTTTTCCATGTCTGGCTGTTTATGTATGTGAGTTTATATGTTTGTGAACGCACTCACGACACAGGAGAAATTCCTAGTGTGGGAAACGTTTAAAAAAAATTAAGTTATAATTACGTCAAAGAAATAATATAAAAAATAACATTATAACTTTAAATAATTTGTTGAAGTGTATGATACTCGTATGTACATCGTTATATGCAATGAAATTGTATCTCATGGAAGTATATCATAATTTGCTGTAACAATAGTTGATTGAACAAATGAAAATTATATCATTCGTTGTTATATCAAAATAAGTATTTTATTACACACTTCCTGACATGTATTGTCTTTCATTTATTATTACGCCCAGAAGGCCAAAGGGATGGGCAGATAATAATACTATCATAAATCACTGGTGTTCCCAGTAAGTTTAGGAAGAGGGCTTGGTGAGAGTTTTAACAAACTCGATTGTCACCAGCCAAGCTTATTTAGTTTTAAAGCAAATTGAAGATTACGTTAACGCGATCGAGAAGTTTAAAAAACTCTCACTAAAGCCACAGAGATGTCACTGCTAGGGCTGCGGAATTTGTTCAAAAGAGTCGCCGCGGGCCTGGAATGCAAAGGGCACAAGAAGGATCACGGGTGGGTTTTAGTCAGTAGGAGTCTGACACTTCCGCTCCGCCCAGAGCGGGAGAAGTCATTTGATGATTTCCCAGATTAAAATATTTAGTTATAAAGTTCTTTGTTTACTGTATCGTTACTGTAAACAATATTTTGATGGCGAACCGTCAATGTCATTAAGTCATATCAAGCTATATGCAAAAGACATTAAAATCCAGTTCTATAGCATCCACTCAAGCTAGCATCCTATACTAGAATATCCACATTGAAAGCTACAAAACAATAAATCATTGCATTGTAATTGATAAAGGACAGCTCCAAATTATTCAAATGTCAAACATATGCAGCTTGGAGTAAATGTAGTCGATACCAAAAAGTATGAACAACTTTAATTCTGGAAGCGGTGGTTTTGGTTGTTTCTTGGTTTTTTTTACACCGATTTCCGAAATTAAAGTTATTTTATACTTTTTGTCTTCTTTGGTTTAGAAGTCGGTTGTATTTTTTTGTCAAAAGTTTTTTTTTTAATTTTTCACCGTTTCCTATCTCCGTTCTTCGTCAGATCTTTACCAAACTAGAAAAGGACCACCTCGATATACTAAGATGCTCTTCCAAACCATCGTATACAGTTTTTATTTTTCATTTTACATCGACAAGCGGTGATGTTTTAACATCATCAATGTAGAAGAAGCCACGCATTATTAGGGATAACTCAAATACCAGTCGTCAAATCTGACTCAAATTTAAACAAGCACTAGCGTTCGAATATAAAAAGAATCATCAACATCAGTACACCCAGTAAAAAGTTATGAGGTAACACAAGCAAAAAAAAAACAACAAAAAATCAGTCGAATTGACAACCTCTTTTGGAAGTCAGTTAAAAAGTCCAATAACGAAAACAAAAACTCACGTGACGTCACACGTTGCTACAATTTTTACCAGCGACGTGACGTGAGTCGTGAGTTTTCAACGCACTGTATCGTCTTCATTTTTTGTTTACGTGAAAAAAGAAAAAAATACGTGTCCAATATTTTTTGTAAATCTATCAGACGGACTAATTAGATTTTTACAGTAAAATACCCTATTGATTTTTTTTTTATCTATAAGCGACCAAGGGTTTTTCATCCATTACGCGCAGTGAAAGGAAATGTACACAAAATACAATCTCATTCCCTTAATTTCGAGAATGGATGCAAAATTACCTATGTAGGATATTTCCGGAGGGCAGAGGAATACAAAGGGCCATGAAAGGGCAGCTATACTAATGCTTCCACCACTACAGTGGGAAAACAAACCCTGATACTACTAGATAGATACCTACATATCGGTAACTATGATAGGTAAATGTCACCGCATGATTAAATGCGTAAGTTAATAAAATATTTTGAGAGATTGTAAACTCTCTAAAATTTGTCAACTCAACATTTGGAATACATTTTAATTCTTCAAAATTGTTTTAGACTATAATCTCTCGAAGTTACTCAAAGAAATTGTAGAAAAGCAAATAACGAAATTTTAAGTACCTATTACAATTTCAACATTCTAAACGACAATGGAACCACGTTGCACAGGGCTCCCATTTCGGTGCCATGACGGCAGCTTGCAGCTGAATACAATATTTTACGTGGAGCGGCTGTCTACTAGACCTCCACAACCCATTAACTGGGTAACACGGTACTTCTTGGCAAGACTGGTGTCAGATTTTCTGGCTTCTGACAATCCGTAACGACTGCCAAAGATCTACAAATGACAGCCGAGACGAAGATTAAGACGGTGACCCATCCACAGACTGACCTGGGCAAGCGCTGTTCAACCTTGAAAATTTATCCGTGCGGCTTTTATTGTCTAGCCATGAGCTGTACATAAAGCTTAAATACATAATTATAATTGATGTAATTACTGTTAGGGCCCATCCATTAATTACGTCACAAGTTAAGGGGGGTGAACGAAGTGAGACATTGTATGACAAGAGGGTGGGAGGGGTTATTAACGTCACATCTCAAAATCTATTTTAATCTAAGTGTTAAGTAAAACACGAATAAAATTATAAAATATGTGATGTCACACTTTTTGTTTGTTAAAAAAACGTTGCCCCACAATAGGATTTACTCCTGTATCGTGGGTGCGTTCACAAACATAAAAATTCACATACACAAGACACCCAGACCCGGAACAATTATCTGTAGGCCATACAAACATTTCGTTCCGTGTGGGGATTGAGCCCGCGACACGCAGCGCAGCAGCCAAACGCTCAACCACTGCGCCAACCGTGTCGTCATTAGGGACTGGGGGGGGGGGGGTTCAAAAATCATAAAATTCGTGTGAAGTAATTTATGGATGGCCCCTTAGTATAAGTTACTGAACATGACAGCCGCGCGCCGCGCTCACTCGCTTCAAACCGCACTGTAAAGTCTTCAGAAGAGCATACATAGTTGGGATTAACTGTGTAGTCTCACTCGTGGGTTGAGAGCTCTTCCCACAAACTTCAACGTAAAACCGGTCTTTGGAACGCTGTTTATGTATTTAAAAGGGACTTGCTACCCACGGCTTTGCTCGCGTGACATCAAATATATTTCTTATCTGTATTACTAATATTATAAAGCTGAAGAGTTTGTTTGTTTGTTTGAACGCGTTAATCTCAGGAACTACTGGTTCGAATTGAAAAATTATTTTTAGGTTGAATAGACCATTTATCGAGAAAGGCTTTAGGCTATATATCATTACGCTTAAGCCAATAGGAGCGGAGCAGCGATAAAGAATGTTTTAAAATCGGGGATTCCACGGGGACGAAGTCGCGGACAGAAGCTAGTTTATTTATAAAATTGAATGAGTCAGGCGTTACTTTGCGGAAATTCATTTTAAATTTATTTATTTATTTCAAATAGGCACACCGAGGACTTGTTTACAGAACATTATTTTGTAACAACATTTACAAGAGGATTTTGTGTCAATATCTCACTTACAGGCATGTACTTATATCATTCACAAAGTAGGTCTTATTAATAATTATATTGGAATAATCAACAATAACTGGCGGGGTCAAACCCAGCTAGGCGCATTACTTTGTGTAATTAATTTCATCACCACTGCTCTCAAAACGGTGAAGGAAAACATCGTGAGGAAACCGTCATGTCCTAGAACCAAAAATTCGAAGACGTGACATTCACCAACCCGCACTGCAATGGGCGCTGTTTTATATCTATGGCGCTGTTATAATCAACAAAATTACGAGATTTCTTAATTTTCTTAATTGTTAACATTATCATTCGATTACGTTTTTAAAAGATCAATCATCCTAAATTACAGAATAATATTTGAATGCCTATTTTTTTTTGTACAGCCAGCTTCGTCCCACTGCAGGGCAAAGCCCTGACTTTCTTCCTTCCATTCTTCCTGGCTCTGCGCTGATGTGGACCAATCCTGTCGATTGGCGTCAAGCTGGTTCCTCCACCTCACCTGGGTCAACCGCTATGATGCACTATCTACCCAGATCCAACTAAATCCTTTGAGCCGTTAAGATGTGGTGATGTTTTTTTTATAGATTTATGGAAAATATCACTTCTCCCGCTGTGGGCGGAGCGGAAGGGATTATCAGACTCTTACTGACTAAAACCCACCCGTGTGCCTCCTAGTGCTCGTCGCGTTCCAGCGCTGCGGTGACTCTTTAGAATAAATTCCGCAACCCTGTCACGTGTGGAGGTTCCAGACAGAATTCACTGAGACTTCAAAAGAGACCTTGACCTCTGAGTTTGTTTCGGTGTTTCTTCTCAGGGTAGTCAGCTAGGAAACACCGGCCTCATCTAGTTTTATAACGGCCAAAAAAAAAAAGATTGACGTGTAAAAGTGTTTTTTACAACCTACTTACAAAAATAAATCATTTATCATTTATCATTTAAAAAGAATTATTATTAAGCATTACTATGATTAAGCAATACTAAATAATACTACCTAATACAAACTATCACTGACTAATACTAAATTATACCAACTAACACTAACTAATACCGAACTAATACTAAATAATAATAATTAATAAAGTCAAAGTCAATTCATTTATTTCAACTAGACCATTAAACGGCACTTTTGAACGTCAAAACATTTGAAAATAAAAATATTATAGTGACTCTAGTTGTCCATTCGCAAAAAGTACGATTCTTATGGAGAAGAACGGACAAGAAACTCTATAGTTACTCTTTTCAAATATGTATAAGTTTTATAATATTTTGTATACATTAGCCAATTGGTTATAATTATGTGAGGACGATGCACCCGAATAAAACTAAGTACTATACTATTAACAGGTACAACAAAGTAACGACAGCAGAGGTAAAATTAATAAATTTACTAGTCAGGGATGTACTCACATATTTACAAATTTTTTAATCCTTGTTTTATATAATTACCAACAATTAATCAGTGTGTGTTAAATCTATACTAATATTATAAAGCTGAAGAGTTTGTTTGTTTGTTTGAACGCGCCAATCTCAGGAACTACTGGTCCGAATTGAAAAATTCTTTTTGGGTTGAATAGACCATTTATCGAGGAAGGCTTTAGGCTATATATCATCACGCTTAAGCCAAAAGGACCGGAGCAGCGATAAAGAATGTTTTAAAATCGGGGATTCCACGGGGACGAAGTCGCGGGCAGCAGCTAGTTAACTATAAAAGATCAGTAACTACACCTGTCTTTGTCTACTACACCCAATATTGTCCTATGGAGCAGGACCAGCATGTTTCCAAGCATTCTTATCTTGAATATAATCTTCTAGCTTGTAGTATGCTTGTTTACAAAGTGTGCTTTTAACATAGGTTTTAAATTTCCTTTCATTTAATTCGAATATGTCACAAGGTATTTTGTTGTAACATTTAACACTGTACCCCATGAAAGAATACCAACTAATACTAAATAATAATAATGAATACCAACTAATAATAATATGCCTTTTTCTATTAATTATAGCCGTAATGGGTACGTATAAAATAACTTTAATATCGGAAGTCGGTGTTCGAAAAATGAAGAAAAAACAGGTTTTTTTTACGCACGTTAACGTTGATATTTTGTGAAACGACTCATTTTCTAGTTTAACGATAGTAAGCGCCATTTTTGACGTTTACGCGTGCGTTAAGTGTCGGTGAAATTAAGCGTGTTCCAAGCGAACCTTTGATCTTTTAAAAGCATTTCCTTGTTAAATTGCCTTAAAGATTCTACTAAAAGGAACAATCACAATTCTAATGGGTACGATTGGTATGCAAAGCAGTCCTTTTGTAGCCGACTGCTTAAAAAAAGAGAGTGATGTTTGTTTTTCAGGGGTCTTGTGTGTGATTGTTGAGTTTCTATTATAAATTTTAACCACCTGAGACGATCAAAGATAACGCGTTTTAATACGTACTCATTTGCTTATAAAAATCTTATTTATTTATTTTTGTATGTATACTGAAAATAAGTAAAAGATGACATTAAAATTTTAGTATAAAGTAACTGCTTATTTCTAAAGAAATTTCTTCCAGCAGATCTGCGAAGGGAGAAACAAAATCAAGAGAAGAAGAGAATGTGAAGCTTTAAACTAAAGCAACTAATCATCATCATCAATATTATAAAGCTGAAGAGTTTGTTTGTTTGTTTGTTTGAACGCGCTAATCTCAGGAACTACTGGTTCGAATTGAAAAATTATTTTTGGGTTGAATAGACCATTTATCGAGGAAGGCTTTAGGCTATATATCATCACGCTTAAGTCAATAGGAGCGGAGCAGCGATAAAGAATGTTTTAAAATCGGGGATTCCACGGGGACGAAGTCGCGGACAAAAGCTAGTACTAATATATAAATGTGAATTTAAGTTTGTTTGTTACGCTTTCACGCGAAAACTACTCAACCGATCATCATGAAACTTTGTACACATATTCTTAGAGGTATTAGAAGTAACATAGAATTTATCCCGGGATTATGTTCTCTTGGGATCATTTCCGACATTCACGCGGGCGAAGCTGCGGGCAGCAACTAGTCAAAATATAATATTATACTTATAAAATTGTACCGATTACTATAATTATCCTATAATAAATAAGAATAATTTGTTGTATTTCTTATTGCACACCATAAATAACGTATCCCAAAAGTATAAAATGTAAATTAAATTTAAGAAAAAATGGATGTTCCGTGTTTTGAATTTGGAATGATATGACTAAGCGAACTGTGCATTGACATACCAAACGCGTCACGTAAAAATTCAGCTCAGTAGTCGGTTGGAAAACTGTTTAAAAATTTAAATACAAGACTTATATCATTCTGCCGGGTGATGTGATGCCGCTCATTTAGTGTAAGAAAGATCTTCTATTTTCAAAAGCTCTATCTAAACTACTAACTACTGACTTCATCTGACAACATTTTACATAATATTTATTTAATCTAACGTTCAGTATATGTAACTACTATTTTGTAATTTACTATTTTTTAAAATTAAGTATAACGTTTTTTTGATCTAACTATCATTTTGATCTAACCGATGAACAAAGAAAGGGCCCTGTGGCCGTATTACGAAGTGCCAATGCTATCATGATTCGTGTGAGGGAAAGAGATAGTGCTATTCGTCTTGTGTAACTCCGTCTCTCTCTGACACAGAAATCATGATGGATTTAAGACGTCATAATAGGGCTGCTGGTCAGCTCGGGAACTTAAGACACCGCGACACGGATAGGTTAGATTCGAATGGGATGACAGGAGCTAGAGCAAAACCAGCGAACTTAGCCATCGAGATCCCATTCATGTTAGGTACCTTGCATCGTATGCACTGAAACTATATCATAAGTTGTTGTGACAACAAATTATTATAAAAAATGGAAATTATATAAATGAAATCATTCATAGTTATACTTACTACTACTAAAAACTAAAAAGGTAAGTTGAATAAAAGCTTTTGATAAACGTTCACCTGGATGATATTGAGACAGCCATTTTGTCAGTTGTAAGGAGGCGACTTAATTAAAGTAAGACTAGTTTTAACGCTTTCAGGATATTCCTAGTTGCAGTATGAAGTTTTTCACTACTTAGTTCTCTGAGAGTTTCAGAACTTCATTTTGTATGAGCTAGTAAGCTATTGACAACTCCGCTAATGAATTAAATGTTTCATCGGAAAATTCTGTTTTCTTCCTGTATTTCGAACCGATTTCGATGTTTGAGGAGAAAATTGTGAAAGTTCATTTATGTGGTAGTGAGCAGTGGAGGCCGAGTGGTAACGGCCTCGACTTGCGAATTTTAGGTCAGGGGTTCAAACTCAGCCAGTCGCATTATTTTGTGTAACTAACTTCATCACCACTGCTCTCATAACGGTGAAGGAAAACATCGTGAGGAACCAGCATGTCCTAGAACCAAAAATTCGAAGACATGTGACATTCACCAACCCGCACTGGGCCCGCGTGGTGTATTACGGTCCATTCCCTCTCCTAGAGAGGAGGCCTGTGTCCTAGCAGTGGGAACGTTAAAAGGCTGATTATGCTTATGATTATGCATTTACGTGTTGAGGGTAAATAAAAGGGTGATGAGTCACTTCATCGCTAACGTGCTCTATCGTCAACTATATCACTTTTACGGTTCCGTACCCGAAGGCTAACCAACGGAACCCTATTACTAAGCTTCCGCTTCCTGTCCGTCCGTCTATCTATCAGAGGGCTGTATCGCATGAACAGTAATGGCAGACAGTTGACATTTTCAGAGTGTGTATTTTTATTGCCGCTATAACAAAAAATCATATTAGAATTAAATCAAAAGTACCCAAAGTACACGTTTTTTGAATGGGGCCCATACAAGAAAGGGCGAAGCCACAACACTGCGTTGCGGTGTCGCATCGTAAAAATCTACGACGCCGCACAACGCATCGTGGAAATTTCAGATGCGCTGACGCAACGTACAAATCTACAATGCGACGACGCGCTACCCAGTACTTTCTTTTCTGTTTCTTTTTCTTGATGCGTCTTAACGCTAGCAAAAGTAGGACCCGTGTAGTGCGGTCCATGTCTCACTAGAAGCTGAACTGACGGTTAGCGTCTTGTCGTACGATGTCGTATGCGATGAAATTATTGCGTTGCGTCATCGCATTGTATTGCTGTGCGACGTCGTTTTTGCGATACGACGCCGCAACGCAGTGTTGTGGCCTCGCCCAAACGTGTATTTTTCAGTGTATGGTACGGATCCCTTCGTGTGAGGGTCCGACTCGCACGTTGCCGGTTTTTTTTACTATCAGGAGATACCTGGTGGTCAAAGCCCAATAAATAAAAATAATTTGCCAGCATAGTATTTCTAGCGACCTGCCTTTGTAGGACGACAATTTAAGGAACACTGCTGAAACCACAAATACGACTTATTAACAGTACTGTCTACCCTCAAGTGAAAAACCGGCGTAATGCGTTGTGTTACGTACGCACACTAAAAGAATCATCAAAATCGGTACACCCTATACAAAGTTATGAGGTAACAAACATAATAAAATATGTAGGCGAATTGAGAACCTCCTCCTTTTTTGAAAGTGGTTGAAAAGCTAAAATTCTCACTGTTAACTCTTTGAAATCAGCACAAAAAACAAAAATGAGCAAACAATTAGATGTAAACAACTTTTCAAAACTCGCCCGTTCCTGGCAGTTCGGAAAGTTTCAGACGCGTTTAATTCTGGCTTAGTTTACCAATTACTAAGGATCAGATGCTACATTTTTTGCGGAATTTCTGCGAAACAGTCACCGCGGCCCTGGAACGCGGCGGGCACTAGGAGGAACACGGGTGGGTTTTAGTCAGTATTCGAGTTTTAATCTCTACTACTCAACCGTTACCATTACTCTAAACCATTAACGTTACCATTGTCTTGTAATAAGGTGTTATATAGTGATTTAATAATATAACTATTTCCTAAAATAATTCAAGACTTTAACTTCTACCATTTAAACCATATCCTACCAATACGAGAAAGGAGTGTTAGGTTACCATAACGCCAAGCACACTACGTTTTATAGTCAGTAAGTGTCTGACACTCCCTTTTACTCCGCCCAGAGCGGGTGAAGTCATTTGATGATTTTCCATACATACAAAGGTGCTCCATTTTGTTGAACACATACCTCGCTAATGCAATTAATGCGACTCGTGGAACGTTTAATACGATTATTAACGAGTTAGATGAGTGTTGGAAGGGAATGGAGAATTTCTAGCACGTAGGTAGGTTTTGTTTTTTGTTTTCACTTTGTTCGGGCATAGATCTCCGGATTCTAAATCATGATTTCGCATGCATTAAAAATACGAGTAGAGCAATGACAGATTTTTTTATTGATGGGCTAAATTTATATTAGTCTATGGTTTACTCATTTGTAAGTACGTTCTATTTTTATTTTATTTTTTTATTTACTAGTTGCTGCCGAACAATATTGCAAGAAAACATCTTCTTGGGATAAAAACCCATAATTTCTATGTTCTTTTCTAGAAAAAGGTCTACCCGTGTGAGCCGTTTCATCCAAAACCAATAGTATAATATATGAAGACGTTAAAAAATAATTAAAACAGAGTTAAGTAAGGACTGAAATTCTGCTTAAATTTCCTAAACCGCTTACTTATTTCAATGGACCCTATGAACTAAGAATCTCTTGGTCTTCGTTCTACAATATAATCTACTCTACATCATAATTTAAATTCATTAAGGTTGAAGTTCTGGCTCTCGTATAAGCATAATCAGCCTTTTAACGTTCCCACTGCTGGGACACAGGCCTCCTCTCTAGGAGAGGGAATGGGCCGTAATCCAGCACGCGGGCCCAGTGCGGGTTGGTGAATGTCACAAGTCTTCGAATTTTTGGTTCTAGGACATGCCGGTTTCCTCACGATGTTTTCCTTCACCGTTTTGAGAGCAGTGGTGATGAAATTAATGACACAAAGTAATACGCCTGGCTGGGATTGAACCCGCGACCTACAATTCGTAAGTCGGGACCGTTACCACTCGGCCACTACTGCTCCCGTGCTCGTGATAATTTAAGCCTATGTTTCAAAATTGCCATATTTGACCATCATCATCTGCTAAGACTTCTCTTTTATTTAGAATACGGTTGTATTATAAAACTAGTCGTGCTCGTTGTGTAGAACCTCAATTTTCCTTCAATATCGGCACCATTTCAGCTGTTTAGCTAGCTAATATTTTACCTCCTAATAGTAAAATATGGCAAACATGACACCAGTCTTGCCAAGAAGTACCGTGTTACCCAGCGAATGGGTTGTGGAGGTCTGGTAGGCAGCTGCTCCATGTAAAATACTGGTATTCAGCTGAATCCGGTTTGACTGGGCGTTGACCCCAACATAAACCTTACAATACCTCAGTTAACTGGATTCTATTGATTTTAAGTTGAGGAGGTCACTATTATCTTTGAAATTCTTTTGCAGTCTGTTAATAATAAACAGCTAGAAAGTTTTAACATTCACTATTGACCACCCCCTGTTTCGCTCGGTTTTTCGGCTAGATCAATCACTGATATTTCTTGACAAAATCACCTCTTAACTGCCACTGACTTGTGTAAATCTTTATACTTTGAATTGTTTTAAATAGGTACTTATTCCTTTTTCTTTGCATTGTTCTTACATAATATGGAAGCACCGAGGATAATGTCACCAACGTTTTTGTAAAGAACATGATTTAAAAGAGTGTCCATGGAGATTCTTGCACGTTCTTCATTCGAACGTGCAAATAGCTTCATGTTCTGGACTGGCCAACCTTAACAATTCAAAAGTGCCTGTAAATATTTTATTTGAAAGTCTTCCAAAGTCTTTAAATAAACAAATAAATTACTTTTCCACAAGAACAATGTAAGCACGACTCGAACCACTCAAGTTCAAGGGTGCTTCTTGTTTGTACAACATCCTCACATTTCCGGAGTTTCGTGTTCGTGAGTCTGATGTACGAGCACTCTCAGGAATGGCCGGGATTTCAACCTTTTACATGATAACTGCACGACGTAAGCTGTTGCTTTTAAACCTTTTGGACTACGAGGTCGACTCGTTTAGTTTAAGTGAGCGTGTGGCCACAGTCTCTCTCAGGTCTAGAGTAGCTTTTGACAGTTTATGAGCACAGAATGTTCGTGGACGGAAGGTATGGGTGGAAGCTGGGGGTAAGTGTGCTGGTCCTGCTCCATAGGGCAATCGAGGTCGTAAGCAAAGTCAAACTGGTTGATTTAATAGGTTGGGGAAAAAGTTTCTTCACATTTTTACTTCACCATAATTGACTATGGTGATGTGTGCTACTATGAACTGAATGCAGATCTCCTCAATAAACTTGACCGCCTTCTAAATAACTGCATCCGATTTGTCTTCAACCTCCGCAAGTATGATCAGTTACCGGTTACAGAGCTAGAACCGCTTACGAAAAATAAGTAGTTCTCTCAAACTCAAAACACACGAATACGCGGATAAGTACGCAGTGTCATGAATCGATTACTTTGAATAACGCTCACTCCTAGCAGTCTTCTACCAGCTGCGCGCTGCTCGGATGAAACATTTGTAGGTACTACTTTCCGAAAAACGAAAAGGCTTTTTAGCTCTGTACATACATTATTTTTATTAAAAATTAATCATTAAAATATTGTCAATGAAGACTTAATAGCAGTTTTTTTTTTTCATTTTAATCAACTATCACTTGATCTTCCCTGTATAACAGACACTTGGTACCTTTTAAATTATAAAACAATATTAAATTTTAAAAATAATGATTTAACGCTAGTAATTAAGAGTCAAAATTCATTAAATAGTGAGGCCTCGCTGACACGGCCATTCTGAGAACTAGCTTTTGCCCGCGACATCGTACGTGCATATCTCGTGTTTTTCGCATAGGAATTTTGGGGAATCCTCTTAACTGCTCCCCTACAATCCATCCAAGGAACGTACATGCCAAATTTTAGCTTTCTACGACCAATAGTTACGACTGTGTGTTGTCTGTCAGTCACTAGTAACGGAAGAGTTTATGCATTGATAATTATTGATTTGTTACCGACTTGAAGTAATTACCAATACGTATTTTTGTGAACTTGGACAACTCGCTCATTAACTGAGATTATATTAGATGTCATTAACTAAATAAGAGACAGTTTATTTCTTGATAAAAAAGAACTTAAGAAAAGTTTATAACATTTTTATTTTAGATAACTAAAGATGCGTTTTGTCTTCTGGCGACTTGGATTCCTTGCATCAAATCTGCTGCAGTGCGAGATTCGCTAACATAATATGCAGCCATTTATTTTCATTAGTGTCCGACCGAAAGTTCCGTTTCGGCCGAGTTTCAGCCAAAAATAAAGTTTCGGCGGTAGTTCCGGTTTCGGCCAAAATTGGCCGAAACTTTTGCCGAAACCGAAACTGGTTGTCGTGCACGCTCGCTTAACTTCGTTTCTCGCGGCAACGCTTTGGCGGACGCTGGCGGCCCTGTTCGGGAATTGTCGTGCGCCGTTCGGATAGCTCTGTAGCGACACGACTTGTGCGTTATCGCCGGACGCAAACATTCTTTAGAGGCTATGTTTTTGATGGAACAGATTACATGTAAGTTTTTGTTTCGTTTCTATAATTGAATGATTTATTTATATAGTTAAATATTGAGTCAGTAACTTTGTTTTGTTGTTATTAACAAATCAAGTCACATGTAAAAAAGAGATTGTAAATGAAAAATTTTAAGTGTTTAATTTGTTAAATTACGTTATGTAGGTAAACTTATTTCAAGATTTTTTTTTAATTAATGCAGAACAATGGGTAAATTGCACGAAATTTCAATATTATAAGGAATTTTATACTTGACCATGTGAGTTTCGGTTTCGGTTTCGGCCGAAACTGAAGCCACGGCCGAATATTCGGTTTCGGTTTCGGCCGGAAAACCAGTTTCGGTCGGACTTTAGTTTTCATTTCCTTCATATAATTCTAGAAGATTCTCAATTTTTTGTAGTTAGACGTAGGCACTGCAGTCGTGTTCCTTCCCTCTCTCACACATACTCTCTCGTTCTCTCACCGCTGCGTTCATACACCTAGCAGTAATTTAAAATGTTGATGCGTTCGAATTAAATATTCGACTTAAATATGATGCTAACTCGTGCGGAAATATTTAATAGTATTCTCATAAGAGATTTTTCAGTCATGTAAAATAGTAATAAATGAAATGAGCATATATTACACTAGCAGCGTGCCGCGGTTTTACCCGCGTAGTTTACGTTCCTGTGGGAATATGGGGATAAAATATAGCCTATGTTACTCAGGGTTAATCTAGCTTTCTGATGGTGAAAGAATTTTTGAAATCGGTCCCGTAGTTTTTGAGTTTATTCGTTACATACAAAAATATAAAAAAAAATCATTCCTCTTTATAATATTAGTATACATATCTTTTTCGGCATGTTCCATTTAGTCAACAACCAACAAAATACTTAATTACTTAGAACTCATGAAGTAGAATGTTAACATTAGCATGAAAAATTGCAAATGTAATTATATTAACAACTCATTTAGGACTCCGCCCTTATTAATGATTACTAAAAGGGTTATAACTTCATAATTATCCACAAATCATTAGCAATGCCAAGAACAGCGTAATTAGGTAATGGATTTCCTCCATCTAGCTTGAATGAGATCATCCAGCGTGTGACGTCACTAATGTCGATGTGTAATCGATATATCGCACCGGACTGAAAAACGCCGCTGTAATGTAATGGGACGACCACGCTTAATTCGGCTGAAATAAAGTACCTATATACCTTTTTTGGTTTTTTTTTTTGGATGGGAAATCATCAAATGACTTCTCCCGCTCTGGTCGGAGCGGAAGGGAGTGTCAGACTCTTACTGACTAAAACCCACCCGTGATCATTCTTGTGCCCTTTGCGATCCAGGGCCGCGGTGACTCTTTCAAACAAATTCCGCAACCCTAGCAGGCACTGACCCTATGGGGCCCCGTCTTTATTGCTGACGGCTCTTTGAGGCGCGCGTGGAACACGACGCGCCGTCGACTCGGGCCTGGTTGCTATCGGACGGCGAGCCACCCATAGCTCGCCATCCGCAGGCCCGCGCCTACGGTGGCCGGGAATCACCCTGCGTTTCCCGACGCCCGGGGCGTCTTCTCCTGTTGCGGCGGCTGGAGCGAGGGGCTTCCCTCTCTCGCACGCGCTCCGCCTCCTCCTTTGCTAGCATTACTGCTTCGCAGAAGGAGGCGACCGCCTCCCATGCCTCCTCACTCCGGACCATGGCTTGAACCAGGGCCGGACGCGAGAGGTCGACGCCGCCGATCGCCTCGACGAGGACACGGCGGTGCTCCGCCCAAGCACACACGGACGTGTCCTCCCGCTGGATCCGACACAGGTACCTCCCGAAATAGCCGTGTCCGGTGAGCACCTGCGTCAGGCGGAAGGTGAGGATGCCGTGGCGTCTCTCTAACCACTCCTCAAAGAGGGGACTTATCGCTGCAATGGCGGCGTGCCCAGTACCTATATACCTACGCTGCATTTAATTAGTACTTTGCTTCACAATGCAAAGCAAAGCTTCGATAAATATGAGAATGTAAAAATAACTCAACTCAAACTCAAAGCATTTATTTCAATTAAACCCTTTACAGGCACTTTTGAATTGTCAAGTCAAAAGAGATGAAGCTATCTGCACGTTCCAAAGCGTAGATCTCTATGGAGAAGAACGTGCAAGAAACTCCACGGACACTCTCTTAAATCATGTTCTGTATTCCATCACTTTTGTTACATCCTTTGGTGCTTCTATACCTAGGTATGTGAGGACAATGCAAAGAAAAAAATGGAAACTATAAAACAATTCAAAGTATAAAGATTAAATTTTTTTTTCGCGATTTCAGGTTTGGTCCCATAGTAAAAGTTGTTCATAATGATGAGTACAATGACCTCTTAAGAGGTTGTTGGTATTTTACAAATAACCCTGTATTTAGTAATTTTAAAATAATAATAAAAAAATATCTAGTTAAGACATTATTTTATTATATATTATTTATTTCTTTTGTTATAACTGGCTGTAGGAGTTAAGTGAACTTTAGAACAATATGGCTGCCCCCCGTGGCCTATCCGTGTTTCCACATGACATTTGGATCGACTATTCCTAACCTTTGCTTCTACCACTTGGTACGCAAAGTGCCCTTTTGGTTACACTGAGCGCCGAATAAGGATTTTTCGGTATCTACTAACTGAGCGCAGTGGTCGAGCGATTGCATGGCTGGTGCGCTGCGTGCACAGGTTCAATTCCCGCACGGAACAAATATTTACACGGTCTACACATAGTTTTTCCGTATCTAGCTGTTTGCGTATGTGAGTTTATATATTTTTGTAAACGCACCCACGATACGGGAGAAAATTCCTAGTGTGCGACAAATTTGTTTAAAAAAATATAGCTTTTAACTATCTGACAGTTAATTCGTAATCCTAGTGAACTTGTGAACTACGAAAGCTTTAATTTTACAGCAATAATGCGTTAACGAGGCGTTTTCGAAGAAATTGTTTTAGAATTATCTCTATAAACACGAGTTGTCGTATTCTCACGTCGTGCCTGCGGCAGCTGCCTAAATTCTACATCCTGATAGCTATACCCTGGAGTCTTTAAGTAAAGAGGGAATAGGTTACTTTTAGGCAAATTTGCTGCATCGTCGACCTTCTTTTTCTTCTTCGTTCCCTCAATGCTGATGATGAGCCATGCGGTCCTCTGAAGCGCGGACCGCTCTGTACATGCTGCCACCAACTGCCCTCTTTATGGCATCGCACCATCTTGCCGGTGTTCTACCCTGAGCGCGCTTTCCTTCGACCCGGCCCAATATCATGAGCCTTTCCAGATTATGCTTGGATGAACGCATAATATGCCCAAAAAGGCTAAGGGCACGTTCCTGGCATATTGCAGAAAGCCGTTTGGTGATATTGAGTTCTACCAGTATGGATGAATCATCGTTGACCACATCATCGCTTTCCATCAGGATTTCCAATTTCAGGCGTTTCAAACGCGAGCCCATCAATAATAGATACATAAAAAGTATGGTTGGCCTTGCCTATATAGACATTGTGCACAGGCCCAAAATGTCACCTTAGGCGGAGACACATGTGCCTGCTAGGGTTGCGGAATTTGTTCGAATGAGTCACCGCGGCCCTGGAACGCAAAGGGCACAAGAAGGATCACGGGTGGGTTTTAGTCTCACTCTCACTTAGGGAGTGTCTTTAGACACTCCCTTCCACTCCGCCTAGAGCGGGAGAAGTCATTTGATGATTTCCCATCCAGAAAAAAAAAGGCGGATATACATGCAATAGAAGAACACGCCCTGGGGCGTCGGGAGTCGCACGGCGGTCCCCGGTCACCGAAGCCGCGAGGTCTGCGGATGGCGAGCTATGGGTGGCTCGCCGTCCCATAACAATCAGGCCCGGGTCGACACGTCGTGTTCCACACGCGCCTCGAAGAGATTTCAGCAAAGAAGACGGGGCCCCATAGAGTCAGTGCCTGCTAGGGTTGCGAAATTTGATCGAAAGAGTCATCGCGGTCCTGGAACGCAGAAGGCACTAGGAAAAACACGGGTGGGCAAGAGTCTGACACTCCCGACCGGTCCGTCCAGAGCGAAAGATGTTTTCTCATTCAGAAAAAAAAAGGTGGAGACACATAAGCAAACCTTTTCCCAGCATTTGGACCATAATTTCAGCTTTGTTACAATGTAATGATTAAGTTCTCTAAGACAGACTCTACATACATAATTCCAGTATAAAACGAGCTTCAAACGTGGACTGTATAAACCTCAACAAAAAGTTAGTTTTGTTAAAATAACTCGGATACGAACGTGCGAGGTTTAATATTGAAACCACATGTGGAATTTTGCAGAGATTACCAAAGACAAGTAGACTACCAAAATGTAACGCGCGTTCTGTTTTTTAAATCTCATATTATAAAGTTCAACTTCAGTCTAGAAAATGACAATGTCGCTAAGTTTTACGAAAAATGCACGTTTCTTATTGGTTAGGCTAAAAGGCCGAAGCCACGGAAAAAGTTAAATGTTATAAAAACTTTTGAAGATCAATCTACTGTCTCGCAAATGAAGATTGAGTATTGAGTCTCTCAACGAAAATCATAGAAGACCAATCAATTTTAAACTAAATGACAAAGACAGATTCAACATTTATTTAGCAAAGTAATAAAAAACAAAACACACAAAAGCACAGTCACATAAATCAAAACACTGGACACTATACATATTAAAAAGAAAACATATTTGAAAAAAAAAAACGTCAGAATTTCACACTGAAAAAATAACCTTATCGAGAGAATCTGGAGGGGTCAATTATTATTGTTCGCGTTAGCTTTTGCATTTACTACCTGTACTGGTTGAATAATATATTATTACTAGCTGCTGACCGCGACTTCGTCCCCGTGGAATCCCCGATTTTAAAACATTCTTTAACGCTGCTCCGCTCCTATTGGCTTAAGCGTGATGTTATATAGCCTAAAGCCTTCCTCGATAAATGGTCTATTCAACCCAAAAAGAATTTTTCAATTCGAACCAGTAGTTCCTGAGATTAGCGCGTTCAAACAAACAAACAAACTCTTCAGCTAAATAATATTAGTATAGATTATTTGCTTCAGATATTGAATATTGCAGCGTAACGTTGAATATTTCTTTTCAGGAACACAAAATAATCTCTAGCTTTTAGCCATTCATTTTGAACCTCTTTGTCTAGCCTTTATTGTTATCTTCACATGATTGTATGTTTTTCGTTTTTATTATCTTTTCATTCTTATATATATACACTATCCAGATATTGTGTAGGTACATATATAAGTATATGTCGTTGTGATATCATAGAATTGATCACTTCATGATGTGGCCAACCAATTCATCATTATCATCTGCCTAGCCTTTTCCCAACATATTGGGGTCGGCTTCCAGTCAGACCGGATTCAGCTGAATACCAGTATTTTACGTGGAGCGGCTGCCTACCAGACCTCGGTACTTTTTGGCAAGACTGGAGTCTGATTTTCTGTCTTCTGACAATCCGTAACGACTGCCGAAGATCTATAAAAGACAGCCGGGACCAACGGCTTAACGTGCTTTCCGAGGCACGGAGGAAAGACGGTATGTTAAGATGGTCACCCATCCACAGCCCAACCTTGGCAAGCGTTCCTTAACCTTGAATATCGACCCATGCGGCTGTTATTCGACCTATTTATGAAATGAAAAAAACCGCTGCCTAAATCATGTTATGATCTGGTTAGATCAATGAATATCTCAGCAGTTGTCGATATCAACAGCTTCACACGGCTACTTGTAAATGTCGTCAAATCACAATAATATCGTAAAGTAATTACATGATCCATCATTCAAGGTGCTGATATCGTTCTGTTTTTGTGATACATCATAGCTTCGGATAATTATTTAAAAAGAATGCTAATAATAATGCTAAACAAAAACAAAAAACAAAAAAACACAAAAAGTACCTAAGTCAGTGTTCAAAAAACGAACGAACGAATTTATGCGGCGACAATTTCTACCCCCATATTTTTTTTTGATGTTATATCATCAAATGACTTCTCTCGCTCCGGGTGGAGCGGAAATGAGTGTCAGACTCTTACTGACTAAAATCCACCCGTGATCCTTCCTGTGCCTTTGCGTTCCAGGGCCGCGGTGACTCTTTAGAACAAATTCCGCAACCCTAGCAGGCACTGAACCTGTGGGCCCCGTCTTCGTTGCTGACGGCTCTTTGAGGCGCGCGTGGAACACGACGCGCTGTCGACCCGGGCCTGGTTGCTATCGGACGACGATCCTCCCATAGCTATCCATCCGCAGGCCAAGTTCATCCGCTCATTCAGTCGATAATTTGTTTGAATATGTAATAAAATTTTTGATATTTGAAAAAGCAATATTGCCTGTTTGCAAAAGCTGGAAAATATTCTTCACGAAGCCCAAAGCAATATTTCCTTACCAACTTTTAATCGTGTTGGTTCACAAACATTACTTTGTAACAAAGAACCCATTAATAACAACTTCGGCTAAATTTCCTTAGCGTTTTTCTCGTAATCCTACATTATTACATGCAGTCTATATATTCTATAAAATTGTAGATCCGCCGTATCTGTACATTGAATATACCTATTTACATTAAAATAACTGAGAAACTTCAGAAAAAAGATAAAGAACATAAAAATTAAATTTTTGTTTGTCTGTTTTGGTGTTTGTGGAAACATAACGCAAGAAACACAGATTCGATTCCAAATCTAGATACTTTTATATATAGAATATTATCCCGAGTTTCATTTATTGTTTTTTTCATCGAAATTGATCTACTAAATAATATATATACAATCCTCAAAGAAAATTGATTATTTTTGGGCTACTGGTTCGTATTGTAAATTCATTTGAAGTACGAAATTAAGAATCGACTTGATTCATCAGTTTCTTTGTTTAAAAACGAGGAGAATTCTTTCGATAATCTGTTTTGTTGATTTTGTTTCGACATACCAAGAGATACTTGGTTTGGTTGGCATTATTTTTAAACGAAAAAAGTAGATACAGTCAGTGCCCTGCATTCCCTGATTTCCATTTTAATCTTAATTCTAATCAGGGTCAAGTTAGGCGTAGATTGTATCTCTGCGAAACTTTTTTTTTCATTCCGGCTTTCACGCGAACGAAGTCGCGGGTACAGCTAGTTGTAGCATAAAATACAATTTAATACTTTCGTCGGTAGTAAATCCTCTTAGTTTCGGAACTCCTGCATCGTTCTGTGCTATAAAATGAAAGCTTTATAAAATGTTGTTGTTTGTAGTTTAGTTCGTTCGCGCATATCCCGTTTCGTATAGCCTTCCTCATGAATGTTAAAAAAAAATCCAAATCCGAGTGGTAGTTCTAGAGATTAGCGCGTTCAAACAAAAAAAAATAAAACAAGCCAAGCCAGAAAATATTCTATCAGTTTTATAAAATAAAACAGGTAAGCTCATTCCATCGTAGACTTTGTCTTAGTCACCTGTGACCTAGACTAGAGTCAAGAGCATATCCATATCACAATAAATAAAAGGTAACTACATAAGTTCAGCCTCTGAGACCCACCGCGGGATATCGGAATAGGATCGGAACCGACTTCATATATATTGTATCGGGAATAGACATCGCAATATCGTGCCTGTTTCGGGAACCTAAATCAAGTATATTACATATAGCTTCTGCCCGCGACTTCGTCCGCGTGGAATAGTTATTAACCCTCGATTCTTTGTGATATTGATTCGTTGGTGGGAGAAGTGGTGCGAGGCGCCCGACGTGACGGCACAGTGGTGGCATGTGCGTGAGCTGCGCGCGGTACTGGACAGTACTTGGACATTGCAACATTACTTTATTTTTCTAAAGTAAAAGTCGCCTAAGTTATTCCTTATTACATCAGCTACTTGCCAATAAAAGTCCCGTCAAAATCGGTCCAGCCATTTCAGAGATATACCGGAACAAACAGACAGACAAAAATTGTAAACAATGTTATTTTGGTGTATGTACCCTATATATTTATATATGCATGTAGTAAAAAGTGGTTATTTCAATATTACAAACAGATGCTCCAATTTTATCTATATTTACAGATGTTATGTAGTCGAAGCATGATTCCAATATATAAAAAGAAACATTTATTTTAGAAGCTCTACGTAGGTTTGAAGTCTGACTAAAATTAAGTTTTCTTATGCATTCCACTTCCTTCTTCGATAAATCTTTTATTGTACAAGCAGAATGCATTACCCATAGAAGTGAGGCGTGTTCAAACGCTCCAACGTTTAAAAATAATGGTGAAGGAGCATTACTTTTCACTCTAAATTTTTTGCTTCTTTCTCAATTATATATTTGATATTTACAGTATATTATATTTTATTTGCTAATTAGTAAAATTGATTGAGTCAGGCGTTACTTTGCGGAAATCCATTTTAAATTTGAAAATGAAAACAATATATCTAGTTTTAATTTCCGCGAATATTAGTGGGACGGTCAGCGAGTTAACACGTCCCCTGAGGATGCCTCGTGGAGAGGCGAAACACGTGTCGGTAATGGTGTTGGATTTTGCATTGCCTTCCTGCATGTGCTTAAAATCCTTGCATTTGCCTAGTAATCTTGCATGTGCATAATATAGCGGGCGGGAGGGAGGTGCATACCTGCAACCCACTAATATTCGCGGAAATTAAAACTAGATATATTGCTTTCATTTTCAAATTTTTTGCTAATTAGTATTATTAGAACGATTGTACGTACACTGGCAGCCCTTAATCTATCTCCTTTCGTTCAGTCCATCCAAAGATTGTCTGTAAGAGACTGCCTTGTGCGATAAGACCCCATTGTACACTTGTTTTTATAAACTTTTTGCTGGGTGTACCGATTTTGATGATTATTTTTATATTTGAAAGCGGGTGCTTGCAAAGTGGTCCCATTTTTTGTGTGAGATTTGACGACTAGTATTTAAGTTATCCTAATAATGCGTGGCTTCGAGTACATTAATAATGTTCTCATACTCACTTGTCAAAATAAAAACAAAAAAAAACTGTATACGATGGTTTGGAAGAGCATCTTACAATTAGTATTTCGAGGTCCCTTTCTAGTTTGGTGAAAATCTGATGAAGAACAGAGATAAGAAACGGAACTCTTTAATAAATAACAGCAAATATTGCTGAAATGCTATGTCTGTTTATTGTTTACACCTGAACGCCACGAAAAAGTGAAATTTAAAAAAAATTACAAAAAGTATAAAATAACTTTAATTTCGGAAGTTATTGTTCAAAAAACGAAGAAACAATCAAAAACTCTGACTTCCGAAATTAAAGTAATTTTATACTTTTGTGTATTTTTTTTTTGTTTGGAGAATAGCTGGCTTTATTTTTTTGCAAAGATGTTTTGTTTTTGTGTACATTTTTGTGTAATATGAGTCTTGTTGCTCAAATTAAATTAATTAATTAATAAAACAAATGGAGAGTAAAGCTATGTAGATCTACTTCGGAAACTATTTAAGAGGAAACGGTTGGATTTATGTGTTTCAACAACGACTGATAGAAACTGAACGAGTAACTTCGAATCGAAGCGCGATGCAGCTCTATGCAAGTTTAGAGAAGATTGTGTAGAACATGGCTAACTAGCACAGTCCGTTGTTTCTGTATAGACTTTCATTTCAAGATAAAATGATCTACAAACAAATACAGTTATATAGAATTGAAACATCTTTCAATTCTATATAATAATTCAATTATAGAGAGCAGTGGTGGCCGAATGGTAACGACCCCGACTTACAAATTGTAGGTCGCGGGTTCAAACCCAGCCAAGCGCATTACTTTGTGTAATTTAATTCATGAGGTATTCCATGAAGCACACCCAAATGAAGCACACCCAGACGAAGCACACCTAAAGTATTCCACTTAGCACACCCGTAGGTGGGCTTCAAATAAAAATTTAAAATAATTAATTTCCTATTCCACGAAGCACACCTACGAATATCACTCGCATAGTGCGGGGACTAAGAAATAAAAATGTCGATAGAAGAAAATATTTATTATTTAAAAGACTAACTTAAAT
This sequence comes from Hecatera dysodea, assembly GCA_905332915.2. Classification (NCBI taxonomy): domain Eukaryota; kingdom Metazoa; phylum Arthropoda; class Insecta; order Lepidoptera; family Noctuidae; genus Hecatera; species Hecatera dysodea. The sequence goes on along the minus strand of HG995290.1, from coordinate 728,789 downwards.
TTCTAACATCATTCAGTTTCATTATAATAATGTGATACAATATTTGACATTTTTGTAATCTTACTAATTAAAATCACAGATTGTTTCATAATTGTAATAAAAACTTGGACAAATATCAAAAACATTGTAAATATAGTTTTCTATAGAGTTCCATAGATGTTGAAGTTTTCTTATTTTTAAGTTTTCTTGTTAGTCTGGCGGTTTGAGTTCTTTATGTGGCCTACCCAAATGTCCTTACTTTAGTATTGATCGTCAAATCGAGGAGCTCCTTAAAGTTCTAAGTTTGAGCTACTCGGTAACTGACAAATGCTTGCACTGTCTGGACAGGTCAACTCAAATCTGTGTGGTACTTTCCTCAAAATACCACTTCAGACATCAACCTACATGGTTCTCATATGATTTGACCAGTACAATTGTATGGACTTTAAAAGAGACTGATCTCTGAGTTTGTTTCGGTGTTTCTTCTCAGGGTAGTCAGCTAGGAAACACCGGCCTCATCTAGTTTATAAAGACCGAAAATATTGACGTGTAAAAGTGTTATTTACAACCTACTTACAAAATAAATATCATTTATCATTTATTACTTACTAGCTGACCCAGCAAACGTTGTTTTGCCATATAAAGTAAAAAAAAATATTTAGGGGTATGAATGATGTTCTATATAAATATAAAAGAAAGTGTAGGTGAAATGTAGCTTTCGATTGGTGAAAAAATTTTTAAAATGGAAAACTTAAAGCTAAAATACTTCTTAGCTGTATCCCACGGTTTCACCTGCCTGCGCCATTTATTCTTTCTGGCTCAGTGATCTTTCTTTCGTCTGCTAAGGATAATAGCTTGATGTTAAATAATTATGGTTCTGGTATCCTGGTACTTTGTAAGTCTTCACTCACAATTCCAGCCCCAGAAATGCTTCGAAATATTTATGGTCTGCTGGTACGCGTGAATCCTTACTACTTAAGTTTTCAACATGTTCCTTTCTGGGCTTCTAGTACTTGTGAATCTTTAGCGCATGCAATTTTTGACAGCTACGAAACAAAGGAACATTTAGGGAAAATGATTCATCTTTCATCTATACTAATATTATAAAGCTGAAGAGTTTGTTTGTTTGGTTGTTTGGTTGTTTGTTTGTTTGTTTGTTTGTTTGTTTGTTTGTTTGTTTGAACGCGCTAATCTCAGGAACTACTGGTTCGAATTGAAAAATTCTTTTTGGGTTGAATAGCCCATTTATCGAGGAAGGCTATAGGCTATATATCATCACGCTAAGACCAATAGGAGCGGAGCAGCGATAAAGAATGTTTTAAAATCGGGGATTCCACGGGGACGAAGTCGCGGGCAGCAGCTAGTAATTATATATTCGTTGAGTTTGTTAAGAAAGCACTTCCAGCCTTATTCTATGCAGGCGACCTTTCTAGATTTTATTAATCTTTTGTTTTGGTTGCTAGGTTGTTGCACTCTTGTTAATTTTGAATTATCTAAAACGCACTAAATATATTTCACCTAAAACCATTTTCCACTGCGTTTACTTTAATAGAGTTTTCATTGTTTTTAAGATGTATTCTGCTATTCGGGGCGGAGACAAATCCAACGAATCAAAAACCAAGAAAATTGGTCCAGCAGATCTCGAGTTATAAGTGTTGTAACAAACCCGACTTTGTTTTATATATATATAATATATAATATAAAATATAAATATAAATATATAAGATTATTACTAGAGTATTTTTATTATTAGTTAAGTAGTAGCTATAAGAAAACATCAACATAGATCTCTATAGAAAACTTATATTTACAATGTTTTTGATATTTGTCCAAGTTTTTATTGCATAATTATGAAACAATCTGTGATTTTATTAAGAGCACAAAAAAGGAAAATAATAGAAAAATTTTTGGAAAGATAATTATGAAACAATCTGTGATTTTAAATAGTAAGATTACAAAAATGTCAAATATTGTATCTTAGATTAGAACTTCTTAAATTCTATTAGAACATTAGAATAGAAATAGAATAGAATAGAAAAACTTTTATTCAGCTACAATTACCAATGTTCAGTGTCTTCAAAACAAAATGGCAAACCTTGGCCGTACACTGAAAACATCAATTTTGGGCATCTTATATAACACGGATAATTTTATTATTTGTCCACTTTGAATATTACATTTTTTCTCGTTTTAATAAGGTTGTACATATATATAAGAATAAAGCTGAAGAGTTTGTTTGTTTGATTGAACGCGCTAATCTCAGTAACTACTGGTTCGAATTGAAAAATTCTTTTTAGGTTGAATAGACCATTTATCGAGAAAGGCTTTAGGTTATATAACATCACGCTGCGAGTAATAGGAGCGAAGAAAAAAATGGAAAATGTGGAAAAAACGGGGAAAATTATTCATCTTTGAGGGCTTCCGTTGCGTGCGCTGCGAAAACGGTTCAAGTAACCAAAAAAGTATGTAGGAAAGAATTATTCCTCTTAAAATGATCTAAAAAAATGTCCGCGACAGTATATGTCTATCTTTTAAGATTAACTCACTAGAACCGTTTTTATGGTAATCAAATTTGGTCGAAAGGGATGAAAGTTTGTATTAAACTTTGTCAATTTTAAACCGATCGGTAAACGGATCGGAAGTCGCGGACAGAAGTTAGTGTTAATATAATTGAGTGGGGATTCGCGTTATCCGATTTTCCACATGGAAGTGCTAGGTGTGCTCGGGGAGGTCGAACCTAAGACACACCTTTCGAACAATCAGAAATTATTAAGGAATTAAGGAGCTCCTCGATTTGACGATCAATACTAAAGTAAGGACATTTGGGTAGGCCACATAAAGAACTCAAACCGCCAGACTAACAAGAAAACTTTAAAAGAACTCTATGGAAAACTATATTTACAATGTTTTTGATATTTGTCCAAGTTTTTATTGCAATTATGAAACAATCTGTGATTTTAATTAGTAAGATTACAAAAATGTCAAATATTGTATCACATTATTATAATGAAACTGAATGATGTTAGAAATTTAAGTTAGTCTTTTAAATAATAAATATTTTCTTCTATCGACATTTTTATTTCTTAGTCCCCGCACTATGCGAGTGATATTCGTAGGTGTGCTTCGTGGAATAGGAAATTAATTATTTTAAATTTTTATTTGAAGCCCACCTACGGGTGTGCTAAGTGGAATACTTTAGGTGTGCTTCGTCTGGGTGTGCTTCATTTGGGTGTGCTTCATGGAATACCTCAAATTCATCACCACTGCTCTCAAAATGGTGAAGGAAAACCTCGTGAGGAAACCGGCATGTCCTAGAACCAAAAATTCGAAGACATGTCACATTCACCGACCCGCACTGGGCCCGCGTGGTGGATTACGGCCCATTCCCTCTCCTAGAGAGGAGGCCTGTGCCGGCTGCCTACCAGACCTCCACAACCCATTAACTGGGTAATACGGTACTTCTTGGCAAGACTGGAGTCAGATTTACTGGCTTCTGACAATCCGTAACGACTGCCAAAGATCTACAAATGACAGCCGGGACCAACGGCTTAGCGGGCTTTCCGAGGCACGGAGGAAACTCGATATGTTAAGATGGACACCCATCCACACACTAACCTTGGCAAGCGTTGCTTAACCTTAAAGATTGACTCGTGCGACTATTAATTTTTAGCTACGAGTTCCTCGAACGATAACACTAAATTGGATACGTAATTCTTTTTTTTTTGTGTTTGTTATTGTCAGAACAATGTTTAATAGAAGAAATAGTAAGAGTCTGACACTCCCTTCCGCTCCGCCCAGAGCGGGAGAATTCATTTGACGATTCTATTTCCTTTACAAAAAAAATGTTAGTATTATCTTTCCTACGTATCGCAAATATGTCAGCTTGTCATACTAGTAGTGGTTAAGGAACCCTAAGTGGTGTGAGCCAGACAGAAATTACGCTTTTTTTAGGTTGACTGTATACTCAAGTGTATTTTCGATTGTATATTTACACGCTCTGTTTCACTAATCTACAAATAAAGTGTCTCATAATAAGAGCTTCATATTTATTCATTGCTTTTAGTAAAAAAGGCATTTTGTTTTTTTTTTGTTTTTTTTTTTTTCCGGGTTAGTGAGTGTATTTTTAACCGAATAAAGGAGGTTCTCAAGTCGACTGTATTTTTTTTTGTGTGTGTTACCTCATAACTTTGTACTGCGTGTCCCGATTTTGATGATTCTTCGAAAGCTGGTGCTTGTCGTGTGGTCCTATTTTATTTGAGTGAGATCTGGCGACTAGTATTTGAATTATCCCTAACTGATGATTGATGAAAACTGATTTAGAAACGGCCCGTTTAGTGTACTTTAGTTACTTTCATAGCGTGATGTCATATGGAATTCTGTTGTGGGGAAATGCCGCCGATATGCAGACAATATTTGTTTTACAAAAAAGAGCTATTCGTGCGATTTATAAATTAAATCACAGACACTCACTCAGAGAAAAATTTAAAGAGATTAATATAATGACTGTGCCCTCTCAGTATATCTATGAGAATCTCTTGTACGCACATAAAAATATTAATCTGTTTAAAAAATACAGTGATATCCATAGCATAAATACTAGGAACAAACACAATTTTGTTGTTCCTAAAACCAGGCTCAAGAAAATAGGTGGTTCCTTTCGATGCCAATGTATACATTTTTATAATAAACTTCCTGGCCGCATTCAAGAACTAAGCATAAATAAATTCAAAGTATTTATAAAACGTAAGCTATGCCAGAAAGCTTTTTACACAGTTAAAGACTATCTGGAGGACAAGAAGGCTTGGGATTGAGCTGCTTCAGTTGTGTACATGGCCCAATGTTTTATATTGTTGTTTTGTTTCTGTGTTTTTCTTTTATATTTTTACACTTTGACATGTTTTAATTTTCGTTTAGATTACTTTTGACATGAATGTTTACTTTTTAAAGTATTCTTTTTATTTTACTACAATTTCTTATTTTGACATGAATACTTACTTTGTAAAGTATTATATTTTTTAATTTATTTACTATTGTGAATATGAGGACTATATGGGTTATTATTGCTTTTTCCTCTTCAAGTATTTTTTTTCCTTTTTTTTAGCGTTGTCTGGCTGTTTGAGTTTTTTTGTGGCCTACCCAAATGTCCTTTCATTGGCATTGTTCGTCGAGTCGTTGAGCTCCTTATTGGTTCTAAGTTAAGCTACTCGACTACTGACCAAGGCTTGCAATGAATGGACAGGTCCACTCAAATCTGTGTGGTTCTTTCCTCAAAAGACCACTTCAGACACTGACATGGTCCTCATATAACGTATTGTGAATGTGAGGACCATGTAAATCGCTATGTTAGGGGTTCATTTCTTGTTAGTCTGGCGGTTTGAGTTCTTTATGTGGCCTACCCAAATGTCCTTACTTTAGTATTGATCGTCAAATCGACGAGCTCCTTAAAGTTCTAAGTTTGAGCTACTCGGTAACTGACAAATGCTTGCACTGTCTGGACAGGTCAACTCAAATCTGTGTGGTACTTTCCTCAAAAGACCACTTCAGACACCAACCTACATGGTTCTCATATGATTTGACCAGTACAATTGTATGGACTTTAAAAGAGACCTTGACCTCTGAGTTTGTTTCGGTGTTTCTTCTCAGGGTAGTCAGCTAGGAAACACCGGCCTCATCTAGTTTATAACGACCAAAAATATTGACGTGTAAAAGTGTTATTTACAACCTACTTACAAAATAAATATCATTTATCATTTATCATTTATCCCTAATAATGTGTGGCTTCGACTATGTTGATGATGTTCTCATTATGAAAAAAAAAAACTTACGCGTTCGACTGCGTTAAAAACTCGCACTAACTTCACTGGTTAGCTTTTTCCCAACTATGTATGTCCGGGTCCGTTTTCACTATTTTCAAATGCAGCTGAATTTTACTGTATTTTAAAAAGAGCGGCGTTTGTATCACCTACACAGACCAGTAACTGGGTAACCCGATTGGTAGCGTCATACTTTCGTCGTCTTTTAGGTCGGAAATCTGAAAACCAGTAACGACCGTGAAAGTCCTATGTCTGACAGTCAAACCAAAGTTTTAAAATGCATTCTTAAAAATGGAGAAGTCTTGAAATGCAATTAACGGTCACCCATCCAAGAACCGGCCTTGAAAAATCGATCCGAGTTGCTATATTTACTTACCCACGAGTTTCTTGTGGCTTGGTAATAACTGTAGGTATTAATATCATTATATAGTTCAATCGGTACAAAATCAAACAGTTGATTAAACGCAGAGCTTTACTATTTCGCTCCTAATAAAGGGATGGTCTAGTTCTGCAACCGCAACAAATGTGTCGATACTGAACTAACTCTAAGTAAATTGACATTTATTATTATGAAACGAGATCTAAATAAACTTCATCTAACATAAATTTATAGTTGATTGCTATCTCCTAGCGGGGGGCTGAGATAATACGTCATTGCTCGCCATTGATGACCTAGGGATCTATGGCCGCCGATAGAATTCAAGGATGGTGTATTGAACACACCACACCCTTCTATGTCTGTTTTATATCCTACTTTTTATTACTGAGTTTCTTTTTTTTTGGATGGGAAATCATCGAATGATTGATCATTGTTTGTTGTAAGGTATCGTTAGAAGCGTTGAGTTATCACAGGTGACATAGAAATTTAAAAATAAAATAAAAAGGGTGACCCATGGTTCACAAATAATAAAACCAAAATATTTTGTCTTCATGACTACATACCTACTGTCATCGTCTAAAGCTTCCAAAAAATCGTATGAAATGCTGCCATTTCAAAAAGTGAACTAAAAAATTCAAAATGGGATAGATAACAATATTTTCATTGCAGTCGGGGGACCTATAAAGAACTATTCCTAAGAACCGTGCCTCAACTGCAATCTCTATCTACTATATTTTTAGTTCACTTTTTGTATTGGTAGGTACATAAACGACGAGCTACTTATACACTAACGGCCGAACCCAATAACCGATCTATCACCTACTGGAGATAGAAAAACAAATGAAACAACAGAAAAATTGTGTAGGTTTTCTGTTGTTTCATTTGTTTTTCTATCTCCAGTATGAGATAGATCGGTTATTGGGTTCGGCCGTAAAAATATTATCGAAGAAGGAAGTGGAATGCATACGAATACTTATTTTTATTCGATTCCCTTCAGGTTAAAATTTTGGGGACGGTAGTATATCGAGAAGTTTTTTTTATAGCTTCATTCCTAGATAGCCAAACGAACTCATTTCAATTCAAGACTACTCTCTCTGGAGTAATGGAAATAGCAGTTGGTCCACAGTCCACAGTAAAACTACTTTCATTTCCTGAAAAAAATAAAATAGGCTAAGTCGTGAAAATCGAAAGTTACATACATATATTACTACTTTTCACGGCACCTTGAATACCTCAGCTCGACTTTAAGAGATGTTCAAGCCTGAATGTTTATGTATTTGTACATACGAAAATAGCTGTAAATTCCTTAGTAGGAATATGTTTGGATATTCTTCACGGCATATCAAACAAACTTACTAGTCCTCATTCTTGGGAAGAGAAAGGAAGAGTGATTTTACACTTTCTATGATGATAAAAATAGACTTAAATAAAAAACTAACTGAATTGATGTACTAAAATCTGAATAAAAATACTTTTTTTGGTTCTAGGTACCAGTCATCAGTCACTCTCTTCATCAATCTAAGACGTTGGTCAGACAAGAACTTATTTTCAAGTTTTTAGTTTTTATTTCATTCGTTCTTATCTACTACTCGGATTTGTAAAATTCTTCATTGTTAGATATTCATTGAGTAACAAAATAGATTTTATAACATCACGCTACGACCAATAGGAGCGGAGCATCAATGAAAATAGTTGTATAAATGGGGTATTTCTCTCTCTTATGTGACGCAGACGAAGTTTCGTGGGTCAGCTAGTAGATTCATAGTCGGATAAACTTAGCTCTGCAGCATACGCTGTTAGAAAAAATCTAAACTTATCTGATTTAGAGACAGCCCGATTAGTTTAGCTATCTTTTCAGTATCATGTTGTGCGGTATTCTTTTATGGGTGAAAGCTGCTTATATTTAGACAATATATTTCTATTCATTTAATTTATTATCTAAGTCTAGGATACTCCGGAGTTGAAAATTTTTCTTTCACAAATTTGGTAAAATGTCAGCTTCCCAGTATATTTAGGAAAGTATAATCGCTTACCATCAGGTGAGATAGTGGTCAAACGCGTGGTTACCAATAGTAATCACTACATAGTATGAAACAAAGTCGCTTCCCGCTGTCTGTCCCTATGTATGCTTAGATCTTTAAAACTACGCAACGGATTTTGATGCGGTTTTTTTTAAATACATAGAGTGATTCAAGAGGAAGGTTTATATGTATACTACATGCATAATATAGCAGAGATTTAATATCAACATTGCACCCGTGCGAAGCCGGGGCGGTTCACTAGTAAAAAATATTTTGTATTTACATAAAAATGGATCAACCAACGTGGTTAATACAATAGTGTAAGTACTTAATTAAGAACGAAAATGAGACATGATCGACACCCATCACGTCCAAACGCAGATCGCTTCATAGAAGCTAGACGGAACTCCATTACCTAATTACGCTGCTTCTTGGAATAGCTAATGATTTTTATATAATTACTGCTTAGCACCTAATTCAAAATAACAACCACTTATGACTCTTTTAGTGATCAATAATGAGGGCGGAGACCTATATAAAGTGTGTGAAATCATTCACATCATTACATTTGCAATTTTCACTTCCTACCATCTATTTTATGAGTTCTAAGCGAGAGGTTAAGTTTTGGGAACAAAATGGCGCATGTAGAACAAGGTATGTATTATTTGTTCATTACATTTATTTATATTTTACTTGACTGAAAAATCTCTTATAAGAATGGTTTTCAAATGTTTTCGCATGAATTTGCATCATATTTAATTTTATGTCAGATATTTAATTCGAACGCATCAAAATTTTAAATTAATGTCAGACGTATGAACGCAGCGGTGAGTGAACGAGACACATACTCATGTGTGAGAGAGGGAAGGAACATGATGGAGAACTGAGATATAAGACAAAAAGACGATGTAAACTGTTTTAAAAAGTGAAGAGTTTTAGTGAATGAGTGTTTCAGTCTACCACATGCATTTTTTATTTTATTTTCAGGACACAAGGTCTCGATATCCTACATCGAATTATTTGAAGTATGGTCTTCTGTACCGAACACAAGAAAAGCTGAGCGGAATAATAGCATTTTGCAGTTTTGTTTGACAAGGTGTAATGTAACGAAACTTAGCGCTTGCCTTACGAAAAAACTCGAAACAAAAATAAAATTATTTTCGTTGAAAACTGAAAGAAGATGGAGGTCATCTGGTTTCAGAAAAGAAAGGTAATATAATTAAACATGATATTTGTTTATATTCCGCAATTTATAATACACTAGCAGCGCCCCGCAGTTTAACCCGAGTAGTTCCCGTGGGAATATGGGAATAAAATATAACCTGTTACTCAGGGTGAATGTAGCTTTCTAATGGTGAAAGATTTTTTTAAATCGGTCCAGTAGTTTTTGAGTTTATTCATTACATACAAAAATACAAATGTTTCCTCTTTATAATGTTAGCATAGACTAGCAGCGCCCCGCGGTTGTACCCGTGTGGTACCCATTCCCGTGAGAATATGGGGATAAAATATAGCCTATGTAACTCAGGGTGAGTGTAGCTTTCTAATGGTGAAAGAATTTTTGAAATCGGTCTAGTAGTTTTTGAGTTTATTCGTTACACACAAAAATACAAATCTTTCCTCTGTAAAATATTAGTACCTATAGTTAATAGTTTTCCCTTGCTTTAAATCTGATTTTGAAAAAAAAGAACAAATTATGTACTTAAATTTTATTAACCGTTTTTGTTTAATACCTACTTATATTTTTTTCTGCAACCAGATTCCTGCTCAAGTACAAAAACTGGCTGGAAACAAAATTTGAGTTTGACTTAATGGAACATGGCGAGCAGTTTGACGCAGATAACAAAGAAGACAGTGGTGGTACACCAAGAAGTCCCAAAAGGACTTCCACAGATTACAGCGACCAAGTCAAACGCCAGAAACTGAACGTTCTTCTAGAATTATACGAGTCTAAAGAAAATAAGTGGCTTCACGTGCTAGCCGATTTAGCTCTGCAGCAGATCTAACAAGATGAATCCGAGTCACCTTTTTGGTTTTTTGTTTCTTCTGAAGCAAGAACGCACAAAACTAAACTTTTTGAAGCTTGTTTACACTGATACACCTGCGCCATCTGACGGGACTCAGCGGCAACATCAATGCGGGCGGCGTGAACTCTGCAACGAGTGGGTTCGCATGCGGCTCGGCGGCAGCGGCACGACAAGGGCGCGAACTTCATTACGTTCCGATACGTCTTCGTGTAAAGATCCATTAAAATCTTGTCATTTTTTTTCTTAATAAACGTTTTTAAAATTAATCATCAAATACAATAGTCATTGAAAAGTTCCTGTCATTCCCAATAATGCAGTCTTGAACATAAATGGTCCTTCGAACGCCGAATATCAAGTAACCTACCCGACCACGTGAAGCGTTTGCCAGGCTGCCGGCCGAAAATCGTTGAAGAAGGAGCTGGAAAACGGCGAGTCACACGGTCTGGTGATAAAACCTTTTCTTTCCTCTCCTGTTCCAATAATTTGCGTTAATTTGTTGTACTTCTCGTGTTTTCAGTCGCGCGTTGCCACGTGCTGCCCAGGTTGTGCAGTGCCGGGAGTGGTGTCGAACAGGAAACTGTAAGTACTCCAGCCTCGTTTAATCGGCCAAAATGAGTGACGATGAAAGTTTCCAGTTAGCCACGGGTCAAGATTCCGTTAAAATCGATAGGCCCAAGTCCCCCCGACTAGTCATACCCTCAGCAGACACATCATCGTCTAAACGGCTCGCTGATTTAAAGAAACAGCGAGCCACACTTAAATGTAGGTTAACGTTGTTTGAAAAATATGTTAAGAAATTTGAAAATTTAGAAGTCAATTTAGCAACTCGCACGGAATTTAACTTGAGAATTCAGACAAATACAGTCATTTTCCAAAACTTTAATGATATCCAAAGTGAAATTGAGAAAATAGTGTTAGATTCAGATCTTGAGTCTCAGCTAGAATATCGAGAATCATTCGAAGAGAAGTATTATTCTGTTATGGCCACTGCGAAGTGTTTATTAAACGAAATTCAAACTGCCACATGTGCTAATAACAATAGTAATTTCAATCCTGTGTCGATCAAGCTACCAGTGATAAAATTACCTGCGTTTGACGGTTCATATAATCAATGGTTAGAATATAGAAATTCGTACCTAACTATGATTCATTGTCGTGATGATTTGAATGCTATACAGAAATTTCATTATTTAAAATCTTCTCTAAGCGGCACCGCTTCTCACGTAATCAGTGCATTAGAGTTCACAGCTCCCAACTATGCCCACGCATGGGACTTGTTAGAAAATAGATTTCACAATAACCGATTACTAGTGCAAAATCACGTGAAGGCTTTATTTGCCATTCCGTCGCTTTCAAATGAATCGTACGTACAAATAAGAAAACTAATTGATTCGACATTACGGAACTTACGTGCACTAAAGTCGTTAAATGAATCAACAGACACGTGGGACACTCTCATTGTATACTTGGTAGTCTCAAAACTTGACCCATCCACTGAGCGGGAATGGGAAATTCATAGTGGTTCTTTAATATCGAAGCAAAGTGATCCGCAAAATAATAATAGCATAAAACTCGATGATTTACTCACATTTCTTAGGAACCGTGCTGATGTTTTAGAAATGATAAATTCAAAATATAGTAAAACCGTTTCTTCACTGAAACAAAGTAACCATGACTCAAATAAATCAAACTCGAGTCAAAATAAAAAACCTTCCAATTCGAAATCGAATTCGTTACCCCACCAAACGCATTCATACCTTTCCACTCAGAGCAAACGTAACTTTGACAAAAATAAACAAGGGCGCGTGTGTGCACTTTGCAGTGGAGAACATTATCTATTTGCGTGCCCTACATTTTTAAATATGTCTGTACAAGATAGGTGTACAATTGTCAAAGATAAAAATATTTGCCAGATTTGTATTCGCGTTAGTCATTCATCAGATGAATGCACATTTGGTTCCTGCAAATTATGCCAAGGAAAACATAACACGTTACTTCATAACAGTGCTGCTACCGAAAGTGTAGGTATGGTCGCGTCTGCGGATAGTTCGCGTTCCGAGTCAAATATCGTAAGCAGATCAGCTGATGCACAGGTACATTCCGAGCGTAACGTACTTGCGTGCAATGCCGCGATACAACCGGTTTTGTTATCGACGGCACTTATCGATGTACCCGATTCAAATAATAAATATCACACAGTTAAAGCACTTCTAGACAACGGAAGTCAAAATTGCTTTATAACGGAATCGTTATGTAATCGTTTACAAATACCAATTACTAATTCCACAATACACATTTACGGTGTAGGACAAAACGTTTCAAAAAGTTCTCACACATGTAAAGTGAACGTCCGTTCAAAAATAAATAATTTCAATACTGACATTCAATGTTTAGTTCTACCGAGGATAATATCAAAATTACCCTCAACACACGTTAAATTTGAGTGTATAGATATACCTCACAACATCGCGCTTGCTGATCCGACCTTCGGTGTCCCGTCCGATATAGATATACTCATAGGCGCGGATATATTTTGGGACCTGTTAAATACGGACAAAATAAAGCTTAGTTCTGGCCCTACCTTGTACGATTCAAAGATAGGATGGATCTTATCGGGTCCTATTCGTTATATAGATTCGTTAAAAATCAATAAAGTTCAATGTAACTTAGTTCAAATTGATTCCCAACTAAGAAAGTTTTGGGAATTAGAAGAACTCACCGACTTACAAAATGTAATGTCAAAAGACGATCGTTTCTGTGAATCGTTATTCATTGAGACTACGCAACGTGATGAACACGGTAGGTTTTCGGTATGCATTCCTTTGAAAGAATCTGCCAATTCGTTAGGTGACTCGTATACCATGGCAAAGAATCGTTTTCTGTCTCTTGAAAGGAAATTAAATCGTTCTCCCGAATATAAAACCCTATATTGTGACTTCATGCGAGAATATGAAGCACTCGGCCACATGTCGCCAGTGTCAAATGTTAATGATACGTTAAGTAAACCACATTACATACTCGCTCATCATGCTGTGTATCGTGAAAGTAGCCTCACTACGAAATTACGCGTTGTATTCGATGCGAGTGCAAAAACTTCCAATAACACATCGTTAAACGACGTACAATATATCGGCCCACCTTTACAGAATGATATTTTTTCAATATTACTTAGATTCAGGCAATATAAATATGTAGTTTGCGCTGACATTGAAAAAATGTACAGGCAGATTCTAATTGAGAAAGATCAGCGTAACTTGCAACTTATATTGTGGAGGGAAAATAAGGACTCGCCTTTATTATTGTACAAGTTGAACACAGTCACCTACGGCACCGCGTCAGCTCCTTTTTTAAGCATTCGTTGTTTAAAGCAACTGGCGCAAGAGTGTGACGACGACTTGGTCGCTAGAACAATCCACGAGGATTTCTACGTCGACGATTTAATCACGGGTCACGATGACCTCGATTCATTAATAGATTTATGTAATAAAACGACTACAGTTTTACGAAAAGGTTGCTTCCCGTTACATAAATGGACTTTCAGTCATAAAGTCTGTCCTGAAAGTACCAAAGATCTAAATATAGGCCAAACTCATTTGTCAAAAACATTAGGATTAGGTTGGTCTACTGAAAGTGACGAATTACATTTTACGACGGAGTTTACACAGAGCGAATCTGTAATTACTAAACGCTTGATGTTATCAGTCATCTCTCAAGTATATGACCCTTTAGGTTTGCTAGCTCCCGCTGTAATCACAGCAAAATGTTTAATACAAAATCTATGGCTACATAAGTTAGACTGGGATGAAGAAGTACCGGAGAGTATCGCTAATACGTGGCGTCAATTCATTACTAGCTTACACCATTTACGCAATATTAAAATACCTCGTTACATAACAAGTATCAACGCGCAATATATAGAACTCCATATATTTACAGATGCGTCCCAGAATGCGTACGGTGCATGTGCATTTATCAGGTCGTGTCTAGACAATAATAATGAATCGGTACCGATCTCCGTACATTTGTTATGTGCAAAAAGCAAATTAGCACCTATCAAAACGTTAACCATCCCCAGGCTTGAGTTATGCGGCGCATTAGTAGGTGCAAAGTTATATAATAAAATAAAAAAGTCTTTACGTTTATCTTTTAACAAAACTTATTTTTGGACCGACTCAACAATCGTCCAAGGGTGGCTACGTATGTCCCCACATTTACTCAAAACATTCGTGCAAAATCGTGTAATACAAATAAACGAATTAACTGATGATATAATTTGGAAGCACGTTAAGGGTACTGAGAACCCTGCTGACCTCATAACGAGAGGCACTACCGTCGAAAATTTAAAATTTGAAAATAATAGTCAATGGTGGCGCGGCCCTACGTTCTTGCGAGAACCTAAAATTATTTGGTCAAATGACAATAATAATAACGATTTGATACCTACCGACCTACCAGAAATCAAATCACATACAATAAATTTACTCAGTCAACAAACAAATACATTATTAAACATTGATCGCTATTCGTCCTTGATGCGCTTACAAAGAATTTATGCCTACGTATTGAGATTTATTAATAACTCGCTCGCGCAAATTCATAGAAACGGCCGCAGTCACAAAACCGGTTCCTTATCGGTGGACGAGCTACAAAACTCACTCAACGTGTTGACACACTTAGTACAATTAGAATCGTTTAGTAATGAATATCATAATATAAAGAATAAATTACCTCTAAAATCTAAAAATAACAAATCTTTTAATAAAGTCGCTGGACTGAATATATTCTTAGATAAAAATATAATTCGTGTAGGTGGCAGACTAGGCAATGCTACTAACTTTAGTTATGATAAAAAGCATCCAATATTATTGTGTGGTAAACATCGTTTTTCAAAGTTACTGTGTGAATATGAACACAAACGATTACTTCATGCAGGGCCTCAATTGCTAATGTATTCCCTGCGTGAGAAGTGGTGGGTGCTAGGAGCTCGAAATTTAACAAGACAGGTAGTACACAGTTGCGTTACATGTACTCGCATGAGAGGGAAGACGTTGACGCCGATCATGGGCAACCTGCCTTCGGAACGATTAGAGGCAAGCTTTCCTTTCATGCAGTGCGGCGTAGATTACGCGGGGCCCCTACTTATATTAGACCGCAAAGGCAGGGGTGCTAGATTAATAAAAGCATACATATGTTTATTTGTTTGTATGACAACTCGAGCTATACATTTAGAGTTAGTCGGTAGTTTGACTACACAGGATTACATATTAGCCTTAAAACGTTTCATAGCACGTCGCGGTAAGCCACATCAAATATTTTCAGACAACGGTAAAAACTTCGTTGGTGCTGAAAAAGAATTGTCTGCTATTTTTCAAAATTCTCATGACATTTCCGATTTTATTAGTCATAACCAAATTCGTTTGACATTTATACCGCCTTACAGTCCTCATTTTGGCGGTTTATGGGAGGCTGGAGTCAAGTCCTGCAAGTACCACTTACGGCGGGTACTGGGCAATGCGAGGTTGACTCGCGAGGAGTTTGAAACAGTATTGACGCAAATTGAATCTATCCTTAACTCTCGTCCCTTGTCCCCTCTCTCCTCCGACCCAAACGATTATCTTCCTCTGACTCCAGCTCACTTTCTGATCGGCCGACCGCTGACTGCGCCAGCCTGCGAAGACCTTACAATGACCATGCCTACGCGACTTGACCGCTACCGACGGGTGGAGCAGCTCAGGCAACATTTCTGGCAGCGCTGGGCAAAGGAATACGTATCTGAGCTACAGCAACGTACAAAGTGGAAGGTCGACAGTGAAGATATTACTCAGAACAGATTGATTCTCATAAAAGAAGATAACCTTCCGCCCTTCAAGTGGAAACTGGGCCGGGTTATAAACGTTTTCCCCGGAAAAGATGGAATCGTTCGTGTCGCTGAGATACGAACAGCGGCCGGCATCATACGCCGAGCCTTCTCAAAAATCTGTCCACTCCCTCTGCAATAAAAGGAACCTGAGGAATACCGAACTGTTCATGTTGGAAGCTTGAAGCCAAACACTTCCAAAGGGGCCGGTATGTTTACACTGATACACCTGCGCCATCTGACGGGACTCAGCGGCAACATCAATGCGGGCGGCGTGAACTCTGCAACGAGTGGGTTCGCATGCGGCTCGGCGGCAGCGGCACGACAAGGGCGCGAACTTCATTACGTTCCGATACGTCTTCGTGTAAAGATCCATTAAAATCTTGTCATTTTTTTTCTTAATAAACGTTTTTAAAATTAATCATCAAATACAATAGTCATTGAAAAGTTCCTGTCATTCCCAATAATGCAGTCTTGAACAAAGCTTTAAAATAAAAATATCATAAATAAGCCTTTTTGGTTTTTTTTTATCAAGGATTTATCCCTCTCTGTCTCTTAATTAGTTAATGATATCTAATACCTATAATCAGTTAATGAGCAAGTATTGTCCAAATTCACAATAATACGTATTGGTCATCCATCACTTTAAATATCATAACTACTTATAAATTGATGGATTTGAAACAAAATAAGGGGTGAAATAATAAATCTAAATTTCCTTCGTCTAGCTTCTACGAAGCGATCCATACTGCATCGGCAAGGTCTCATTTTAATGAATTTTGATACTGGCTACATAATAAGCATAATCAGCCTTTTAACGTTCCCACTGCTGGGACACAGGCCTCCTCTTTAGAGAGAATGGGCCGTAATCCACCACGCGGTGGTGTGCGGGTTGGTGAATGTCACATGTCTTCGAATGTTTGATTCTAGGACATGCCGGTTTCCTCACGATGTTTTCCTTCACCGTTTTGAGAGCAGTGGTGATGAAATTAATTACACAAAGTAATGCGCCTGGCTGGGTTTGAACCCGCGACCTACAATTCGTAAATCGGAGCCGATACCACTTGGCCACCACTGCTCTGACTGATACCGATACTGGCTGAATTTTGTCAATTTAAAAAGATCTTAAAAATAACAGTTTTCAGTGTGGCAAAAGGAGCGGGCTCAGCTAATGCTGACCATTGAGTAGCATAGCCACAACGCTGGTCAACGCTGATTTACAGCCCGCCCCCTCTCTCATTACTTTAAGACCCCCATGTAGTAGCTATCTGGACCACAGACTCCGGCAGGTAATTCCACCCATAACTTGCGCACATAGCGCGCGTCATTGTAGTGCGTCACAAATGTTCGCAAATGCACGCGTTGATGGTTTTCACGCTATTATGCGTAAGAAAGTGGCGTCATTATTTCAAAGACTGCGCGGTAGCACCAACAGCATTTTGCAAATGATTGCTTCCCGCCATGACTGTCCCATCCAGGCTCACTGGGTGGGAATAGTGACGGGAAGTTTTAAATGATAAATGTTTATATTATGTACTAGCTGCTGCCCGCGACTTCGTCCCCGTGGAATCCCCGATTTTAAAACATTCTTTATCGCTGCTCCGCTCCTATTGGCTTAAGCGTGATGATATATAGCCTAAATCCTTCCTCGATAAATGGTCTATTCAACCCAAAAAGAATTTTTCAATTCGAACCAGTAGTTCCTGAGATTAGCGCGTTCAAACAAACAAACAAACAAACAAACTCTTCAGCTTTATAATATTAGTATAGATTACGTTCTTACTAACATAGTTTTTAAGCAAATTGTTTTATTAACCTTATGGATTCTGTCCGAGATAAATAAATAATAATGATGATAATAATATACTTTCAAAGAACTTCTCCAGTACATCGTACATCTCTGTCATGTACATATTTACTATGTGGTCACATTCCCACTTTAGCGAAACGAATCGACCTCGCAGTTCAAAGGGTTTTGAAGCCACAGTTAAAGTCGTGCAGTAATCATGTAAAAGGTTAAAATCCCAGACGTTCCTGAGAGTGCTTGTACATTAGAAATTCAGGAAATGTGAGGATTTCGTTCGAGCTTCAATAATATTATGAAGAGGAAGGATTTTTCGCTTGCACCGAATAAGCTCTGAAACTACCGGACCGATTTTAAACATTTTTTACCAATGGAAAGCTACAACATAAGCGTGTAAAAAAGGGTACATTTAATCTCGTATTCCCACGGGAATGGGAACTACGCGGTTGAAACTGCAGGGCGCTGCTAGTCCAAATATTAAGTCTCGTACCGACCTCAAGAAGTAGTTGCCATATTTACTTAAGCATTTTTTTAAAGACGAAACTTGCGTTTCTTCATTTTTTGCTATTAATCAAATATAATATGTATGCAATTTTGAAGTCGGTTGTATTTTTTTTTCTTTTGTAAAAAAGTTTTGTTGTTATCATTTTAGAATGCAGCTAACGCAACTATTGTTTGTATATCTTTGCCTAACTCGATAGGCACTCACATAGCAGTGTAGAGTCGTTCGTGTCAGAGTATCATGCTGGCTCACGACCGTTTTACATTGAATTCCACTTTAGACACAGCATGATGGAACACGGACGAATGGAATCTGCTTATGACCATGTGTGGCCCAGTTTAAAAGACCCATTCATGGATCGACTGAAATGTTTCGACAAGCTATTTACTGTTGAAAAGTAGTGACTAGCTGAGCCCGTTAGGTTGAAATACACTTTTCCAATTTAGTTTTTTATTATAAGCTCGTTCAAGTCGGCGATACATTTCCAGACATATGTGGCTGAAAGAATTTAGAGATTCTGGGTCGCTTTTAAAGATCGAAAACTCAATGGACTTTTGTGAAATTCTATGCAATATCAAGGTTATAAATACAACCATTCTGTTTTATAATGAGTGTGTTTTCACTCAATTATAGATAAAGTGCGGTGGAGGCGCGATATTATTATTTTTTCTTTATGTCAAAGTCAAACCGTTAATTTTAATTAGGCCAAAAAACGACACTTTGAACCCCATCATTTACAGTTAAAATAATAAAGTGACTCTAGCGTCCATTCGCAAAGGTAGATTTTATGTAGAAGAACGAACAAGAAACACCATGAATATGACATCTCTCAGTATGTGACATCAAAATTTGTACAAAAACAATAAGCTAAGATCGTGGCTAAAGAATGACAGCCACACAGATCGATCTTCAAGGTTAAGCAAAGCTTGTCAAGGTTGATCTGTGGATGGGTGATCTTAACATACCGAGTTTCCTCCATGCCACGGAAAGACGTTAAGCCGTTGGTCCCGGCTGTCATTTGTAGATCTTTGGCAGTGGTTCCGGATTGTCAGAAACTAGAAAATCTGACATAAGTCTTGCTAAGAAGTACCGTGTTCCCCAATTATTGGGTTGTGGAGGCCTGGTAAGCAGCCGCTCCGCATTAAATACTGGTATTCAGCTGAATCCGGTATGACTGGAAGCCGACCCCAATAGTTGGGAAAAGGCTAGGCAGATGATGAGACTTATAATTACCTCACCATGACTTCTAGTCTATGTACTTGTATCTTAGAAGGCAGTGAACTTTCGTAATTTTAGTGCAAAATAAGCCTCTTTCGTTATACTTATATAAGACACGAGTACGTACTGAGCTGGACATGTCTGCCGTATGTCCATTGAGCGGTGGGCTGGTATCACGAGATGGGGCTGTGGCAGACCACGAAGGAGATGGCGGGACGACTTGGATATCTTCCTCAGGAATTAGCAAGATGTGGCACAGGATCGGGAACAGTGGAGGGAGTGGAGGGAGGTTCTAGCCCAGCAGTGGAACATTTCAGGCTAGCTATAATAAACTCTGTCTATATGTTGGCTTGATATGTTTTCATTTGATTGGACCTTGGTGAAGGACGTAGGTCACTTTTATCCCGAGGGTACATTCCCTTTGGATAATTTTCGATTTCTTCATGAACGCAGCCGCAGGCCGAAGCTAATGAGTAAATACGTAGTTGTCTTTAGTAATATTATAAAGCAGAAGTGTTTTATTGGTTGCAAGAAAGAAAGAAAAATGTTTATTTGGGACTCGCACAAAACAGACAAAAATAGTAAACGAAAAATAATAAAACTACTAAAATAACAAAAATGAGAGAAAGCTATACTTTTCAGTTATACCTTGTAACTGTGCGAGGCCAAAAAGATTCCTATCTCAGCAGTTATGCTGCGATATTTATTAAAAATATCACAGCGCTGGTATTCTGGTAGGTCCTGTACAGATTATTCTTATGCCTTGAATGCAAAATATGCCACGGATATACTAACGGAAAACATACTAAAATATATAAATACATAAAGAATTCATAATGGAAAAAATGATATATACATACAATAAATAATTTAAAATAGCTAATCTGAGGAACTACTGGGTCGAATTTTAAAATTATTTTAGTGTTGTATAGCCCATCTATTGGAAGGCTGGGATAGGCTATATAACATGCACGCTATAATACATAGTGGCGGAGCATCAATGGAAAATGTTACAAAAACGGTTTTTTTCTCTCTTACCTATATGCCGCATACGAACTGGCGCGGGTCAGCTAGTGAGTAAATAAGACAAAGGATCCGACCATTAAACCAGCAACAGGAAAGGACAGCTGATGTCGTGTCCATGTGTTGTAATTAGGAGCGTTGCTTGCCGGTCACTAATTAGTCAAATAGCCACTACGAATTCCGTTTTTGCGTTTGTCGGTTTTCCCTTTCTCGTTTACCGAGTGTTTTTGGTAATGGTGGGGAACACTTTTAGGTATTAGTTATTAGGAGCAGTGGTAGCCGAGTGTAGGTCGTGGTTTCAAACCTAGC
This sequence comes from Hecatera dysodea, assembly GCA_905332915.2. NCBI lineage: Eukaryota > Metazoa > Arthropoda > Insecta > Lepidoptera > Noctuidae > Hecatera > Hecatera dysodea. Next base: position 707,857 of record HG995290.1, on the reverse strand, counting down.
CAGGCGCATTACTTTGTGTAATTAACTTCATCACCGCTGCTCTCAAAACGGTGAAAGAAAACATCGTGAGGAAACCGGCATGTCCTAGAACCAAAAATTCGAAGACATGTAACATTCACCAATCCGCACTGGCCCCGAGTGGTGGATTACGGCCCATGCCCTCTCTTAGAGAGGAGGCCTGTGTCCCAGCAGTGGGAATATTAAAAAGGCTGATTATTATTTATGATTACGATAGGTATTACTACTACTGTTTAAAACCCACTTCAAGGAATGCGCTGAATGATCACTCCGGCTAATATTGATTTGAAATCATCCAATGAGTTCTTCGGAAGGGAGTATCAGACTCTTCCTGACTAAAACCCATCCGTGTTCCTCCTAATGCCCTTTGCATTCCTGGGGCTGGGACCAGGGTGACTCTTGCAAATAAGCCACAGCCTGCCGCTAGACTAATTAGTAAACGATGAAACTCCCTTAGAAACTCGCTTGGTCTGTATGAAAAGTCTTCACACAATTTCGCCTCAAGTAGCCTTCGAGACGTTTAATTGCTTTATGAGTAACAATAACAGCCATCAGCTTCAAAACTACGTATCCAATTTCAGTAAACATACCCTTGAATTTGTTCTGCTGACCCAGACTAAACGGCATCTCAGAAAATTCAGCAACGCTCAACGTGAAGAAAGATTTACATAATTTTCAGTTTCTTTTTATATCACGGTGTATTAGCAAAGCCTCTAGGATTGAATGGATTTAGATAACCATAACAGCCTATTCTGAAAAGAGTGAAGATATTGTTCTTTTTGTTGTTCCTCCTTATTTTTCTGGATGGGAAATCATCAATTAACTTCTCCCGCTCTGGGCGGAGCGGAAGGGAGTGTCAGACTCTTACTGACTAAAACCTAACCGTGTTCCTTCTAGTGCTCTTTGCGTTCCAGGACCACGGTGACTCTTTTGAACATATTTTTGTGCCTTTTTTTTAGTGCCCATGCACGCGACCACCATGTAAATTAATCTGACCGATAACGGTGGCTGATCTCAACCGAGTAATTGATGATTTATCAAGTACGCAGGAGATATAAAGTGAAAAAGCGTGTGCGCAAACGCAGATGAATTTTTTATACGTTTACTCTTTATACCGATGTCGCGATGGGACAGCAATCCAACTGGGGTGAGAACAAGCTCAAGACAACAGGCTTTGCTTGCTTTCCAAGACACGGGGTGCTGAATTGTTTCTCAATAATAAAATTTTACCAATTTCCAAACTCTAGGCTGCATTTCAGAAATTCCTAATGAAAAAACAAAGAACAGTTTTGTCTGACCTGGGAACTGAACTGAGAGCCTAACGCTCAGCAGTCTCCTGAAATGTTTGGAGACAGGTACGATTCCCTTGTTACATGCTTGTTACCAAACAAATTATCGTATATTTTGCTGCAAATTGAACAATAATCCATCCATCCATCTTCCTTAACGCCTCCATTTATAGCAAGGTAATAAATCTGCGTACCACGTTTCCGAACGAAAACCTTATGCAGGGTTGTCCCAAACTTCCCCGAGCGTCTGGAGTCGCAGGACGATTTACGGCCACAGTAGGCGTGGGCCTGTGGACGGCAAGCGTTGGATGGCTGGCCGTCCTATCAGAACCAGGCCCAAATCGACGGCGCGTTGTGGTCGACGCGAGCTTCAAATAGATGTCAGCATAGTAGGGTTCGGATAAGACCAGCGCCTACCAGAATTGCAGCATTTGTTCTAAAAGAATCACGGCGGTCCTGGAACGCAAAGGCAAAAAGAGGAACATGGATACTGTTCCTTCAAATGCCATTTGCACGCTCTTAGTCAGTAAGAGTCTGACACTCCCTTCCGCTATAATAATCACTAGCTGTCGGCACAACTTCGTTTGTGTCACATTTTTCATGACTGCTCCGCTCCTATTGGTCTTAGCGTGATGATATAGAGCCTATAGCCTTCCTCGATAAATTGGCTATCTAACACTGAAAGATTTTTTCAAATCGGACCAGTAGTTCCTGAGATTAGCGCGTTCAAACAAACAAACAAACAAACTCTTCAGCTTTATAATATTAGTATAGATTTGATGAATTCCCATCCACAAAAAAGGGCTGTCTCTAATATTTACCTTTCTTATTTTCAAAACTTTTCAAAACAACAAATACGCGGACATAGTGTGGGGTTACATGATTGTCATTTCTATTTTAGTAAAACACCTGTGTTCCAATGTAACATGTAACTGTTTTTTTTGTCCCAAAGAAATAAAAATAAAACGTGCGTTTCGTAAGGTAAACACCTGTGGTAAGTACTTTCAAATAGAATCGCTCAACAAAAAATGAAAAAGAGCGATGAATTGTAAAAAAAGAAGAAGATTTGTTGCCACGACAAAGAACCAATTTAGTAACTGTCTAGTGAGGGACAAAGGTCACGATATTCTGACAGCCCTAGAGTTGCATAATTATTTCGAATTTAATAAAACTCGCAGTGTGGATGTGATGTTACATATTGCCGTGCAACATAATATCTTTCTATAGGTACATATGTAGGTGCAATTTTATATACCTACTAGCAGCGCCTCGCGGTTTTACCCGCGTAGTTCCCGTTTCCGTAGGAATATTGGGATAAAATATAGCCTATATCACCCGGGGATAGTATAGCTTCCCAACAGTGAAAGAATTTTTCAAATCGGTCCAGTAGTTTTTGAGTTTATTCGTTAAATACAAAAACAAATCTTTCCTCTTTATAATATTAGTATAGATATTAGTATAGACATTTACATATACATTTTCACAAAATTTAATATGCTGGAATTTAAACGTAAATTTCTGACGTAAGCAACAATTGTTTGACAATTTATTATTATTCAAAATGTTAAATTAATCAAACCTTTTTGGTAAAGTGTTCCGTTAGGTCCGCATTTTTTGTGTTCATATGTAAAGTAAGCCACTTTTGTGCGTCGGCTTACAGATTTTTATTTGTAGGTTATTTTAGACCCGTGATGGATTAGTACTGGTATTAGAAATCACATAGACTGTGTAAACCTTTGAATTCGATGACGAATGAATTAATAGCAAAGTTCTGATTGAATGCGGATGATTGTTTCCTTTATGTACAGTAAAGCCGCGTTACTATGGCCTGGAGGGCAAATTTGGCCCTAGCTCGATAACCAATAGGAACACAGAACACTGTCTTTTCGGTATTCCTATTAGTTAAAAGTTTGGGCCAATGTTACCCTCCAGGGCCTCAAGTCTGCAATTACAATAGTGTCAGAATGGTCTATCATTGATTTCATAATGGTTGATTTTTATACGTTTGGTAATCTACTAATATACAAGCGTCATTAAAACATTCCAATGGTCAAACACTGATACTCCATTGAAAGAAATGGTATAGAATGGTAATCTCGTACATAATGACAAATGAATGACAGACGTATGCGGTAATCTGCTTAAATGTTGACAGTTCCTTTGATCAGTAAACTACCATTAGAACGTCATTGTGCAGTCATTGCTTTTAATAGCTCGGCTATCAAAAAGTATTACGAGACCATTGACCGACCAATGATCGACCATTATGAATTTAGCAGATATACGAACTTTTAGCAAAAGACAATGGGATCGTTTTGGAATGACAAATTTATAAAAATAGCAGACTTGGGGCCCAGGGCCAAAGTAACGCGACTGTACGGTAGGTACTTTTTAAAATGTTTTGTTCATCGATTAGTGTTGGCAGATACAATTACACAGGTACGACAATTACACAAAAACGACTTGTATCAAAACGACAGACCACAAAAATACTAAAAAGTTTCAAACAAATTAATTTTCAATGCAGTTGATAGCGTCATGGCGTCCGAGACTGCAATAAAACAAAAACGCTCTAAAAACATAGTTTTTTTTGCTGAATATGAGAAACATTACATCACCCTTAAATAATATAAATGACCAATGCGTTCCAGGGCCACGGTAACTCTTTCGAACAAATTCCGCAACCTTAGCAGGCACCGACCCTATGGGGTCCCGTCCTCGGTGCTGACGGCTCCTTCGGCGCGCGTGGAACACAACGCGTCGTCGACCTGGTATTGGACGGCGAGTCACCCGCACTACAGCCGCGGATTTCGGGGCGCGAAGCCTCGCCGCAATAGCGTTGGCCTTACGCCGCTGCTTCCTCACCTTCCTTCTGGCCGCCTCTTTGGCCCTCCGCTTCTGGCCAGCAACCTGCCACTCGGCCCCGGCCGCAGGAGGGTCCGAGGGTGGGGGTGGGGGCGGCTGCGGCACCACTGGCGCCGCAGCCTTAGCCGCTCCTCCCCCAGCCTTCCTCCCACCCCTCTTCGCCGGGGCCGACTTGGTCGTCGCCGGCGTCGCAGCCGCCGGCGCCACAGGCGCTGGCGCTGCTCCGCCCTTGGCCTTTGCCTTCGCCTTGCCGGACGTTCCCGGGCTGGCAGCCGCGGCGGCCGCGTACGAAGCCGCCTTCTGCTGCTGGCCCGGGGCCCTCTGATTCGCCACTGCTGGGGGACGCCGGACTATGTCCTCCAGGGCGGAGAACTGCTTCCGGAAGGGAGCCAGCTCCTGCCGCACCAGGTCCCGCACCTGGCTCAGCACTTGGCCCCCCTCCGGCGCTGCCGGACGCAGCCCCCCTCGCGGGTCCTCGGAGGCCGCTCTGGCCATCCCCGCCAGGTCCCTCCGGAGCGACTCATTCTCCCGAACGAGTCGCTCTGTAAGAACCGCGAGGCGGGTTACCTCCGCCCGCAACTCAGACGCCTCTTTGGCCTCCTTTGCCCCGCCGACGTTGGCCGCCGCTGCCGCCAGGATGGAGGCTTTGGCCGCGCTGATGGCCTCCCGCTTCGAGGACTGCTTCCTCTTGAAGGCCACAGCGCGAATCGCGGCCTCCACCACCTCCTCAAATTTTCTGCCTCTCTCAGCAGCGGGAGGTTCCTCTCCCGGGGGCTCTGAGTCGTCAGAGTCGAGAGGAGGCGGAAGAGTAGAGGGAGCCCCACAACCGCTCCCTCCAGGGCGACGCCCCTCCTCCACCAACCTCTCGGCCCGACGCTCCCCCTCCCGGGTAGAGGGAGCCAGCCCCCTCCCTGCCTCACTGCCCCTGCCCGCCTAGCTGTGGGGATTTTGCGGGCGGAGGCGAACTCGCCCTCGGAGGACGACTCTTTGTCGTCCTCCCGTCTGGGCCGCTTGCGGAAGAACTTTACGTTCTCCGCAGCGGCCCCCCCTCTTTCGTCTCCAGAGCCCGCCGAGCTGACCGTTACTAGGTCTGGCGCGGAGCCGGAATCCGACTCCGCACCACCCCGGTGCTCAGGCGAACCCTCCTCTACGCAACCGTACGCCATCAGCTCCTTAAAGGAAGCGGACTCGGATGACGACGATTGGGAGCCTCCTCGGCTCGTGTTGCCACTGGCAAGCGGAAGGCGTTTGGTGCCCACCCCAGAGTACGGAGGGCAGCCCGCCGAAGCGGGGTGGGATTCCCCGACCGCTGAGCAGTCGGGACCCACCTGTGGGACTCATTTTACATTCGCCTTTTTTCATTTTGTTCCTTTTAAGGGTGCGGTCCCTATTCGCTCCGCCCCTTCTCAGGGCCCTCTCTCCTAACCTCACCTCTCCACCTGCTCGCTGCTCTCGCAGTCACGTCTGCAGATGATCAGACGCGTACCAGAGAGCAGCGAGCAAGCGTGTGTCTCTCTTGGTCTGATCCCTCACTTGCGACCTTCCGGCATGAGTGGCTCTACCGGGAAAGCTCGCAAGATCATTGAGACGCTCAAGCCCCACCACGACGACAACGTGGAGATACATTCGATGGGGATCACCGCCAGCCTGGGAAGCAAAAGGCATTTGGAGGAATACGGATGCGAGTTCTTCCAAAAACACATTGACTTGTTTGGCATTTTTTTCCTGCGATATCTGTGTATTGGATTGCAACAGTTGTTTTTGTGTGGTTTCTTGTATCTCAGTGGACTTCGATTTTTGTGTTTATTAAGATTAAAAATGTAATTAAATAACTTACACGAGGTTTTATGTTCAAGGTTTGAACCAAAGTAGTCGTTACTTTAGTTCGAACCTTGAACATAAAACTCGTTAGTCGCGGTCGTTCCTGTAAAATAATTACTGCTCTGTACTTCAATGGTTTCAACGAAAAACAAACCTTTTTGTCCAACTATCAATATCCCAAATAAAATATCGCGATACCTAAAAGTTTTTAGAAGCATTTCCATGTATTTTTGGATACTATCTACTTTTCATGTTATACCCTTTCACAACGACTGAAACAGGCTTCCAATGGTTTTTGACCCTCGTTTTTCAGTATAGCCACTGATAATGTATAGCGATAGTTAGTTAGATTTTGTTTTAATTCTGGATCTCAACTAGACTAGAATTGAGGCGAAAATTCGACACGAGGTTACCCATTTTTACACAACTGCCCAAAAAAAGGAGTGTAATGTTTTTAGGGTTCATGTATGTTTGTGAGTGTCTTCATTCCACCATAACTTTTTAACGGCTTAACCGATATCAATGTATGTGGTATCGTTAGAAGCTTTATGTGTACATTTTAAAAAAATACAAAGATGGCGCCATGGCTCTTAAAACAAAAAAAAAACAAAATATTTTGTTGTACTTAGTTATATTTTTTTTTGTTCGATTTTCAAAATGGTATCATTTTGTATAAAAGATTGGGGATTTTCCGAGATTTCGTTTCTGTCGTTCCTAGTGTCATTCTTTTTATAGTAAGATACCTCTCCCCTGTGGCCAAACAAGATGCCAATTATTTTGGTATTATTGGAACGTCGGTAACAAACGACGATATCTACTAATAACGCTCTGAACTTTGGATTTATGTACCTACCGTGTTCAAATATGGCTTAGCCTGAGATACTACGGTATTGAAATACATTTACACTATCACTACATAGTATAAAACAAAGTCGCTTTCTCTGTCCCTATATCCCTATGTAAGCTTAAATCTTTAAAACTACGCAACGGATTTTGATGCGGAATGGTTCGAAAGAGAGGATTCTGAAATGATAATTAATTATAATAATTATAGTTTGGGCAGTTGTTTTAATCGTAAATCAATGCTGCGCGGGGGTTCACTTATCTTAATTAAGCACTCCATTAAATATAAAACTAGAAAAGATATAGTTGAACTGTCAGTTGAACATAACATTGAACTGTCCTGTGTTGAGCTAGATAAGCATGTCATAGTGTGCGTTTACAGACCCCCTAATTATCAAAACTATTCTATTTTTGAGTCGGTCATGGAAGATGTTATGGCAAAACTTGCAAGTGGTAATAAACTTTTAATTATCTGTGGAGATTTCAATATTAATATTGTTGAAGATAATTCAGATAGCAATCGCTTTTTAAGTCTCTTTAGGTCATTCAATTTATCAAATGTGTTCATTGAACCAACCCGAACTACGTCAACGATTGCTACTTGCATTGATAATGTTTTTTGTTGCTGCAACTACTTAGAAAAAGCCATTGTAAATTGTCTCCCTTCTGATCACAGTGGGCTAACGGTAACTTTTGAGTCCACCTCACCTGTACAACAAGTGCAGATACAATCAAGACCGATAACATCAGGTAAATTAAATAAATTTAACAGCACTTTAAGCAACAAGTTAAGTGGTCGGGATTTCACAATGAATAATGGCAATATTCTATATAAAGAATTTTTTTCTGTTGTCCAAACTGAGTTCAATAATACTTTTAAAAAGACAACTAAAACTATCTGCCCTAAGTTTTTATTTAGTGACTGGGCGACTAAAGGACTCAGAAAAAGTAGGGAAAGACTTTACGAGCTATACGGCCTTAAGCCTTATATTAATACTGAAGCCTTTAATAAGTATGTAGCTACTTACTCAAAAATTTATAAAAATACTTGTAAGGTAGCTAAAGCTTTATACATAAGCAAAAAGGTAAAAACAGCAGACAACAAAGTGAAGACGGTTTGGAAAATTATAAATAACGAAACAAACAGGAATAAAAGACATAATACGGATTTCACATTGGAGACTACTCAGGGTCTTATTAGTGATAACCTAAAAGTTGCTCAAGAATTTGTAAATTTCTTTACCAGTATCCCTATTAAAACTACTGAAGCATTAAATTCTTCGCCTTCGCTTGCTTTTGATTTATTACAGTCGAATGTGTCAGCCTGCCCGACTGAATTTAATTTTAAGCATATAAACCCCTTAGTAGTAATGAAAGCTTTCAAACAAATCAAAATTAAACTTACGGAAGATTTATGGGGATTGTCTATCAAAGTTTGTACCTCAATTATTGAGACTGTAGCCCCTTTCTTAGCTTTAATATTTAATTTGTGTGTGGATCAAGGAGTCTTTCCGGACCTAATGAAATTCAGTAAAGTAATACCACTTTTTAAAAACGGGGACAGTAAAGACACAAATAATTATAGACCAGTATCCGTGTTACCAGTCTTCAGTAAGGTATTTGAAAAAGTGATGCTAAATCAAATGCTTTATCATTTTAACACGAATAACATCTTGCATGATAAACAGTATGGTTTCACCAGAGGACGTTGTACTACTGACGCTGGTGTCACCTTACTGAAGCATATATTTAATGCGTGGGAAGAGGCACAAGATGCCATAGGCATCTTCTGCGACCTATCTAAGGCGTTTGATTGTGTGGATCACGAAACATTACTCCTGAAACTTGGGCACTACGGACTGGGCAAAACAGCTTTAAGCCTTGTTAAATCTTATTTGAATGATAGACAGCAAGTAGTGCAAATAAACGGTGTTAATTCATCGGGCTTAAACGTGAAAATGGGCGTTCCACAGGGCTCAATTTTGGGTCCTTTTTTATTTTTAGTTTATATAAATGATTTACCCCATTTATTGCAAAACAAGCTAAACATGGTCTTGTTTGCTGACGACACTTCTTTGATTTTTAAAATAAATAGACGTAGTAATAATCTTGACATCGTAAATAATGCCCTTTTGCAGGTCCAAAATTGGTTCACTGCTAATAATTTGGTTTTAAATGGGAAGAAAACGAAGTGCATAAGATTTGCTTTACCAAATGTCAAAAGTAGTAATTGTGATATAGTATTGAACAGGGAAAAACTAGAATTCGTCGATAGAACGGTTTTCCTGGGGATTACGCTTGACTCAAGGCTACAATGGGGTCCTCATTTAGCATCTCTTGCAGGACGTCTAAGCTCAGCAGCATATGCTGTTAGGAAAATCCGCCAATTTACTGATGTTGATACCGCGAGACTAGTCTATTTCAGTTACTTTCATAGTATAATGTCTTACGGTATCTTGTTATGGGGCCGGGCTGCAGACATCGAGTCAATTTTTATTCTGCAGAAAAGAGCCATCAAAGCCATTTACAATCTACGCCGGCGTGATTCTCTAAGGGAACTGTTTAAGGAAATTAACATCATGACGGTACCTTGTCAATATATCTATGAAAACATTATGTACGTTAGAAAAAATCTACATCTCTTTAGTAAGCGAGGCGACAGACATAATTATGCTACCAGAAATAGGGATCAATTAGTTCAACCAGGTTTCAGACTAGCTAAAGTAGCCACATCTTTCGTGGGGTATTGTTTAAAATGTTACAATAAAATTCCTCCCCATATATTAGAACTGAATGAAACGAAATTTAAAACTTGTATTAAACGCACATTATGCAGGCAAGCATATTATAAGTTGGGGGATTACATTGAAGATAATAATGCTTGGCTAAATGCCGGTCCTGCTCCACAGCCTCAACCACTTGGATAAACAAGTTTAGGATTTTATATTGGAAGAGATGCTCGCCCTTTTTTATTTTTTGTCTCATTTATTTATTCTTTTTTTTATATATAATATTAATTTGATAATTAATAATTTCTCTTTTATTTTCCTTGTAGTTGCTTGGTTTTTGTAAACCATAGTTTTGTATAATGTAGAAGCATTTTATTTTCAAATATTGTAAATGTGAGTACCATGGAGCCATTTACATGTGATAAGTTATAGTTTACTTTGTGACTTGAACTAAAATGGCAGTTGAGAGCATGTCATGCTTGCTCAAATGTTTCGCTGATGGTGGCGTGTGTGTTGGATCATTCGGTTCCCTTCAAAATGGTTGAGCTAAATGGTGCCAATACACGCGTCATGTTCGTGAACGGGCGCCGTCGGTTGAGACTGGTCACCTCTTAACTGCCACTGACTTGTTTTAATCTTTATACTTTGAATTGTTTTTATAGTTTCCTTTTTTTTTTTGCATTGTCCTCACATATAGAAGCGACCAAGGATGTAACCAAGGTTATGTAATACAGAACATAATTTAAAAGAGTGTCCGTGGAGTTTCTTGCACGTTCTTCTCCATAGAGATCTACGCTTTGGAACGTGCAGATAGCTTCACCTCTTTCGACTTGACAATTCAAAAGTGCCTGTAAAGGGTTTAATTGAAATAAATGCTTTGATTCTTGATTCTTGATTCTTGAAGAGTCACTGTTGACGCCATAAACGTCAATCTAATAATTTTACGCAAACCCGCAATTCGAAATTATAAAAAAATCTCGTTAGGCTGACATTTGCCCTCCCCTTTCCCCGCACACCGCATGTCCTACACTTGCATAAAAACCATTCGCATATCCCCGCCGCTCCTCTTTTTCCTTCGAGAACCACAGCAGCGACAACTCGCCATAGCACACGGGGGCCTCCCCCGGACCGTCATCCTAGCAGAACAGCTGATTCCACGTGGACCATCGCCAGAGCCAGGAGCCGCTGTATTCCCAGGTCAGTCCTATCCCGTTTTCTTTCCTTCCTCTGGTGAATGTCAGCCCGCGATGCGCGTTAAACCGCAACCGCTTTCAAATCCGCTAAATAAATAATTTTTACACTAGATAAAGTTCCCCCAGTCACCGCGGCCCTAGAACGCGGCGGGCATTGGGAAGAACACGGAGACTGGGCGGGAGAAGTCATTACAATTAGATGATTTCCCATCCATAGCAACGGTACCTAATGTATTGCAGTATTACGTTTGTTATTATAATGGTAATGACACGATTTCATGTCAGATATTGTAGCATAGTGGCACACGAACTGTGCTGAATTTATAGTTATTTGCTGGCGCTAAATGTAGTTCATTAGTAATTGTACAAAGGCTATGTGTCTGAAAAGTGGTCCAAACAATTTATGTTTTAAACAGCCTGCTGCAGTTAAAACATTTTGCAAAAAAAAAGCGGTCTGTTCGATTTTCTTATAAAATATAATATTATATAATACAATATTTCCAAAAAGGATTTTATTTATTTGACGCTGTTATTTATCATGTTATTTGAAGTATCCTGGCTGGAAAGTATGCATGCCACTTTTTTTTTAATTAACATAGTAATGTAATGTAATCATTTCATTACTTTCAAGACATCATTGTGTTATAAATGGCGCGGATTTTTGAAATATGTTTCTTACTTAGGTACTACAAAATTTAAAAAATAACCTTGATAATTAATTCATTGAATTTTTATTTTAACATTCAATACCTGTTTTACAATTATTTATAAAGCGATAAGAATCGGTAAAATTTTCCTTCAGCTCAATCATCAGTTCATTGAAAGTTTGTGAGAAAAATTGCAAGAATTTCCCTCATTCATATGCGTTTACAAGGTTATTGAGAGGTTATACAGTCTACGTCACGATAAAATTAAATACAATTGAAATGACTGATATCGACCTTGGAACGTAAATTTCCTTAGGTGCCGTTTTCTCCCTAGCCTTTTCTCACCTAAGGATATTGGGGTTGGTTCCCAGTCAAAGCTGAACTAGTATTTTATGTGGAGCGGCTGCCTACCAGACCTCCACAACCTATCAACCGGTTCTTCTGGGCAAGATTGGTGTCAGATTGTCTGACTTTTGAAAATCCGTAACGACTGCCAAAGATCTTAAAATGACAGCCGGGACCAACGGCTTAACGTGCTTTCAGATGCACGGACGGATCTCCATATGTTAAGATGGTCACCCATCCACAGACCAACCTCGGTAAGCGTTGCTTAACCTTGAAGATCGATCCGTGCGGCTGTTATTATTTAGCCATGAGCTCCATTTTATAGACTTGTAACATCAATAAATAATATTCACTGTGAACTAGAACTACTCTTGAAAAAAATATCATACATGAACCGGAAACACTATGTTTTATGCATAACTTTCCGAACACTATTTCCTGAAAAGAAAATATACCACGAAAACAAAATAGCGATAAAAATCTTTAATCTGTTTGCAATTCTTGTCACTGGCCAAGTCAAAAGAATCAAAGAGAGAGATTTTCTTCAAATGCCGCGGAGTAAACTATTTAGTTTAGATTTCATTTTCTTATCCAATTTTCTTGTGACTGTTTTTTTATTTGGATGGGAAATCATCAAATGACATCTCCCGCTCTGGGCGGAGCGGAAGGGAGTGTCAGAATCTTACTGACTAAAACCCACCCGTGATCCTCTTCTTATACCTTTTGCGTTCCAGGGCCGCGGTAACTCTTTCGAACAAATTCCGCAGCCCTAGTATGCACTGACCCTATGGGGCCTTCGTTGCTGACGGTTCTTTGAGGCGCGCGTGGAACACTACGCGCCGTCGACTCGGACCTGGTTGCTATCGGACGGCGAGCCACCCCATAACTCGCCATTCGCAGACCCATTTTCTTGTGACTTCAAATTTAGTCAAGGGTCCTGACTGTCTTAAAGTTCATGGAACATGTTCCATGAAGACCAAGTTCTACAATTTATGAATACAAAAAAAAAAAATTGTAACCCTGCAATTCTCAAACTCAAACTCAAACTCAAACTCAAAGCATTTATTTCAATTAAACCCTTTACAGGCACTTTTGAATTGTCAAGTCGAAAGAGGTGAAGCTATCTGCACGTTCCAAAGCGTAGATCTCTATGGAGAAGAACGTGCAAGAAACTCCACGGACACTCTTTTAAATCATGTTCTGTATTACATTACGTTTAATACATCCTTTGGTGCTTCTATATGTGAGGACAATGCAATGAAAAAAAAAAGATAGGAATCCACAAAACAATTCAAAGTATAAAGATTAAAACAAATCAGTGGCAGTTAAGAGGTGACCAGTCTCAACCGACGGCGCCCGTTCACGAACATGACGCGTGTATCGGCACCGTTTAGCTCAACCATTTTGAAGGGAACCGAACGATCCAACACGCACGCCACCATCAGCGAGACATTTGAGCGAGCATGACATGCTCTCAACTGCCATTTTAGTTCAAGTCACAAAGTAAACTATAAGGTATCACATGTAAATGGCTCCATGGTACTCACATTTACAATATTTGAACATAAAATGCTTCTACAGTATACAAAACTATGGTTTACATTAACCAAGCAAATACAGTAAAAAAAAAAGATAAATTATTTATTCTCAAAATAATACCTATAATAAAAAAGGAATAAATAAATGAGACAAAAAAAAAGGGCGAGCATCTCTTCCAAATATATAATCCTAACTTGTTAACCCAAGTGGTTGAGGCTGTGGAGCAGGACCGGCATTTAACCAAGCATTTTTATCAAGGATATAATCTTCCAGTTTATAATGTGCTTGCCTACATAGTGTGCGTTTTATGCATGTTTTAAATTTTCTCTCATTCAATTGAAGAATATCGACTGGTATTTTGTTATAAAATTTTATGCAATACCCCATAAAAGAATGAACAATGTAACAGACATGACCGTACCTATCGTAAAATTTAGCCTTTTCATGAAGTAGTCGTCATTTTGTGAAACGATCGGCTACTCCATATAACGGCCCCCTAAAACAGTCTGCAGGGTTTAAAGGAATCTAACATGAATGGGATGACGGGACTTAATTCATTTTACAGTATCGGGGTGCTCTTATTTATCGTTCACTACACATTTACATGTACAGTCGGTGATAGCAATTAACTGACCCCCCTAAAAATTACTCGATTTTACACCCTATGCTCATAACATTAAAAGTTATTCAATATGTATGAGTTAATCAGACTAACACTACTCGATGAACAGAAACAATAAATAATTTTGATATGCAAACTTGAGCTTTAAGAGGTTGGTGTTAGGTCATTTATTTATAACTTTTCACCTTTTTTAATAAGTGGGTAGTTAGACGTCAATAAGCGTATTCAACAAAAACTGCTATAGATATGACATTAGGAATATGGGGTAGAAGAATAAATCGAACAAGATATTCTATGCACAAATAGCAGTGAATACGCGCGAACATTTTTACCTTGCCTTAGTAAATTGCGAAAATCCACGCTTTTTTCCTTTTTATTAATTGTTATCAGTTTTGATAGTTTAATCATCATGTCTCAGTTGAGTGATTATTTAAAATGCAAAATAATCTATTTGCATGAGGAGAATGTTGTTATTAAAGCGATTGCTAGGAAACTTAATATAGCGGTAAGTGTATTCTTTTCTATGCTTAATTTATAATAATTATAGTTATTCCTTAATTGGTTAGTTTTCTTAAAAGCCGGTGAATGTAGAATAATAGACAATTAACTGTGTTTCATTATGAGTCTAATTTGAGATCATTTATAGGTCTAATTTGATTTATATTATCTAATTTGATAAACGTATTTTTTCAAACTTTATCGATAAATTATGTTAACCTATTCGTTACTAAAATTATGCTTATTGTGTTGTTTCAGAGAAATACAGTCAGATTGTGGCTAAGAGGTTTTGAAGATACAGGGAATATTCAAAAAGATCGTCCTGGACCAAAACCTCCTGTGTCAGAACGTCATCAAGCAATTGTTAGAAGGCATACTGAACACCCATTTTTGCCTACTCATTCAACTGCAAGTGGAAGTGATTGTTGTTGGAATATGGTGCGCGGTATGCGGGACCGCTTGCAACAAGTAATAGAAAAAATGGTGCTCCACTTCGCTATTAAAAGCATGAATGACTTGAGTAACCAGTGTTCTGAATGAATGTCTTGTGTCAGTGTGTGTGTTAAATTAACTATTGTTATCATTTCTAACGAAGTATTTCGAATACCTAGTTTTTTGTCAAAACCTTATTTTATAACTAAAATAACTATTCACAAAACAAATTGATATATAGTAGGTAGAACTTCAACGTATAATGCCGTTTTATTTAGTTAAATTATATTTAATGTGGTGATGTTATTGTTATGAAACAGAAATACATTCCTATATTTCTAAATATTATAACATGCTGATTCACTACATTAAACTCAGTGCAGTTAACAACGTTATTAGTAAGCAGGTAAATATTATCATCTTCGTGTCGTCATCAATACCTATCATTTATGTTATTCTTATAAATTTTTTTTTTGTAAAATAAAATCGTTTTTAACATAATTTTGGTTTTTTATTTCTTTTTGTTTTTCTTTTTTGTTGTTGCTAAAGTTATAATTTATTATTTATAACTTAAAATAAATATACAAAACAGAAAAAAACGCGTCAATTACGTTGGTTACGAACTTACAACCACGATTTGTCAGCTCACTACAGTCACCACTAGACCACTCGAAACACATTTAACGCTTTCGAAATTAAGTATTATATTACAAAATAAAATAATATTCAAGGTCATACTTACCTTAACACTGCGTATTAAAGATCAAATTCGAATAACTATTTTATTGATCGTAGACGTTGAACCAGAGTGGTTCTATTCTAGTTCGACAAGCTTACTGCTAATAAGCAAAAGGTTCAAATTCGTTTAATTTTTAGGGGGGTCAGTTAATTGCTATCACCGACTGTACGTATGTATAATATTTACCTGTATATTTAACACCTTACAAACTGATTTACATACGTACACTTCAACGTTAGGTTCAGTTGAAAACCAGCGTCAGGCAGCTCCTAGTTGTCTGGCATTTTGCTGAACCGGACCTATTTGACACAGCCGCGGGTCACACAATGTTATTGTTTTATTCAAATTTAAGTTTCCTTTTATTTTTATCTACATTATGTGTTTTTGTATGTGCCAAATAAATCTATGTTCTTTCTTTCTTCTTAGTTCCTTAGAATTTAATCTCTGTCATATCATTAAAAAGCCTCTACGATATGGCCACGAAATTGACAGCTACAATTTCTACAGACTGTCGACTGTATATGTTTTTTTTTTTCTGAATCAAACGACGATCTATATGGACATTACTATAAGTCCATTCCTAACAAGAAAACGAATGCCAGCCTTTTACTGCCACAATACAACATTCATATTTGAAATAGTTTAACAAGTAAGACAATATAAAAAAAAATCCGACCAAGTGCGTTTCGGACCACGCATAGTAAAAGGTTCCGTAGTACGTTGTTAAAATTTCATATATCTAAAAGTATTAAGCTGTGATGTACAAACCAATTTTCGTTGGAAGTGTCTGTGAAGTTCTATTTGCTCAATTTTTTTTCAACTTTATAGTTTAACAGTTAGAGGGGGGACGACATTTTTTACGAATTTGGAAGCACATATCTCAAAAACTGTTGCCTTAAATAAAAAACTTTTTTAGAAACCTCCATTTAATTTTGATATTCAATGATACCCCACACGATTATGTTTGTTGGAATTTATTTTTCATCCCTCAGTTACATGTATGGAGTGTCACCCCTAAAATTATTTTTTTTTCCATAATATTACAGCATTATTGAATAGCGGTTAACAGGTTGCAACTACCTACCAATTTCCATTCCGCTGGTTTGCGAAAATAGCGACGGAACTAAAAATGATTAATTTTAGAGAATGGCATTTTGACGTTTATTTTGTGATTACGCTTCGAGTGTTTTGTCTCAAGTGAATAATGACGCTGTCTCTTTCTCTTTGCTCTGTTAACGATAAAATATTAAAGATTTATGATTGTTTGGCGTACAGAATTCAATTTGAGAGAATTTTGAATTACGTCGATATTTTCGCAAACCAGCAATTTATGTAGCTTTAAGCTTTAATAGGCTTCGAGTAAAACGGCTGTGACATACGGACGAACAGAGAGGCATGACGAATCCATAAGGGTTTCGTTTTTTGCCATTTGGCTACTGAATCGTAAAAAAAAACGAAACGGGTGATTGACACTTCCCGTGACCCAATTTGACCAGAGGCTAAGCATTGCCATTCAACGTGGCAATGCCGCCAGTCTCTTGGGCACATTACTAGCTGACAGCGTTGAGGACAAAAGTATTTTAGTTTGATGATGATTTATTTTATTAAAATGTTAAGAAAATGAATACACTAAGTTGAATTAAACTTACTAGCAGCGCCCCACGGTTTCACTCGCGTACTTCCCGTTCCCATGGGAATACGGGTATAAAATATAGCCTATGATACGCATGGTGAATGTAGCTTTCTAATATTGAAAGAATTTTTGAAATCGATCCTATAAATATTTTCGAGTTTATTCGTCACATACAAAAATACAAATCATTCCTATTTATAATATTGGTATAGATTGTACACCAAAATAGATCTTTTACAATATTGCAACTCAATCGTTGCAATAGCAATCTCATAACATGATAACTCATTGTTCATCTAGCCACACAGAACACAAGATAAAGGATAGATAGGACATATACTTACATATACATGTATAGAGCGTTCATTGGCAGAACCTGCCACAATAGGCACGGATTCAATTCAAGGTCTGACAATAACAATTATAAACTGAACCGCCCCACAATGGATCTTCAATCCTGTGTTCCCAAATTTGGACGGTGTGGACGGTCCTTGTGTCAGGTAATGAGGCCCTCCTGACTCCATTGTAGGTATGATTGGAGCTCTTTCTTTAGAGAAGGCCGTAGAAAGGGCTCGCGTTGATAAGAGCCTCTTGAAAGGGCTTTGTCACGTCAGAAACGTCCTAGGTTCGTCTATAAGTCAACACCCTTGAATATATATTCAAGGGTATTGACTTATAGACGACCCGAAAGGTTTTAAATATGTCTGCATGTGATTAATTTTAAGGCAATCGTATCTGCCTAAAGGTATTTTGAAGTATCGATGTATTGATGTGTCGATATTTTAAACTATCAATATTTTGAAATATCATATCGATATTTTGAAGTATCGATATGTAGAACTATCGATGTTTTGAACTATCGATATGTTGAACTATCGATAAGTTGTACAATCGATATGTTGAACTATCGATATTTTGAACTACCGACATGTTGAACTATCGATATGTTCAACTGTCGATATTTTGAACTACCGATATTTCGAACTACCGATATTTTGAACTATCGATATGTTGAACTATCGATATTTGAAATACTTTCTATTAAAAGTATCTAATGAGGATTGAGACATTTTGAACGTAGATCATTAATGAATGCACCAATCTGCAATATTTGTAAACTTTCGTCAATTGGCAGTTATTAAACCGTTTATTATTATCCTAATTACGTTTACTGCGATCAGAGGATGCAGGAAGCAAAAAAAAACGAAATGATTCTAAATAAATTTAATTACTGAATTAATATTACAAGATTAAACCTATGAATGATGATTCTCAAACAAATTTTAACAGTAGCTCTATATTTGAAAAATACACACATGGGACAGATAAAAGGGGAAATGTTTTTCCATTTTCAAACGACTTCAAAAAAAGACGAGGTTCTCAATTCGAAGGTTTACATTTTTTTTTTAATGTGTTTTAGTGCATTTTTCCGTCATATATGGACGGAATTGCAAAATTCTTTTTTTGTACCAAAGAGGTTTAACTATCTCACAAACCGTGGTCACTCCATTTATGTATGTATAAAGTTTCGATCGGTTAACTGGGACAATCATATAAATTACTCGCTCTACTACTCGTAAAATAGCACAAAATTCGGTTTCATGGCTTAGGTTTTGCACGGAACCCTAATCTTTTAACTAAAATAAAATTGACATAAGTTTATGAATTAGCTATTCACCGGTGAAAATTCCATAAAATCGATCCAAGATTTTTTTAGATGAGCCGACACAAACAGACAAACAATATTTTCAGGTTTTTTTTTGTTATGACCAAGTTTCGGTATAGCACTTTCATATATAAGTAAAAATCATTTTTTTTAAATATATATATTCATTAGAAGCAGGCCCTTCAATTTCATTTATTTGTATAGATTTCTGTACACAATATACTTTATTCCAACAAAAGCAACATTAATCTTGCATTACTTTGAAAAATGTTGCCTGAGTAATAAATAATATTACTAACTTTCTAAGGCCCGCACAATATTACACAGAATTTTATTATGAGAAAAATTTTGCAATATTGAGTAAAGCGTTTATAAAATGTAATTTATTTAGGTTTAAAGCTTTTCAAGCCATATTGTAATATTAATACAGCATGTCTTTTCTATAATGCGGATGTGAGAGCAACGAAGACTTCGTATAATCATATCTTTAGAAAAGCACACAAACAGCATAATCACTAACAATCCAAAGTAAGTATATGACATTTAAAATTGGAATACAGTATACAGTAACCATACAAATAACAGGTATGAATGACACTGGCATAATGAGTTATAGAGAAAAAGATACAAAACAAAGTGTATGCAGAAGACGTAAATCCAGAACACTACAAAAAAGAACAATTTGAGCAAAATAGTCGTGCAATACTCGCACTGTTTAATTATGAAGCGAAACTCATAGACAATAATTATATCAATAGGGTGATCTGTCACACAGTTGTATATACTTACTTAACACTTTTTTTACTGGCTGGACTGGAGCTCGGCTGGCTAAATTATAACAGCTGCACGGGTCGATCTTCGAAGTTAAGCAACGCTTGTCGAGGTTGGTCTGTGGATGGGTCACCATCTTAACATAACGAGACTCCTCCGTGCCTCAGAAAGCACACTAAGCCATTGGTCCCGATTGTTGTTCAGAGAACTTTGGGAGTAGTTACGGATTGTCAGAAGCCAGAAAATCTGACACCAGTGTTACCAAGAAGTACCGAGTTACCCAGTTAATGGGTTGTGAAGGGCTGGTAAGCAGCCGCTCCACATAAAATACTGGTATTCAGTTGAACCCGGTTTGATTGGGAGTCGACCCCAATACATTTGGGAAGAGGCTAGCCAGAAGATGGCAACGACATCATTTTTATTTAAAGCGTTGCCATGGAGATCATTCTTCACTATAGGAAACGGCTAATTTTAACCGTGTACTTCCTATGACATACACTTCACCAGTGGCGTGCAGTGCTTCGAGTTAGGGTAGGCCAGAGAAAATGTCCAAAAAAAAATCACACCACATTATTCAGGATCGAAATGTGATGTTATTTTTTTTGTTTTTTTTTTTTAATAAGTTATTTAAAAAAACCAAAAAAAAAAAACTCATTTCATTAAAAATCAACCCTTTTTTTTTTTTTTTTTTTTTTTTTTTTTTTTTTAACCCTGAATAATGTGGTTATTTTTAAAATTTATTTAGACATTTTCTCTGGCCTACCCTAACTCGAACCACTGCACGCCACTGCACTTCACCTAAGTGTTGACAGACTTTTTTACAGAATAGCATCTCAACACCAAACGATGACGCAAAACTCTTGTTTGTTCCAGGTCTTCCGAACGACCTGTCGGTATCCTGGCACCAGTACCCCTACAGTCTGGGCATCGTGTTCTGTAAGCTGAGGGCTCTCATCTCTGAAGCGTAAGTCAACTATGTATACCTACATAATATTATTTGTAGCACACAATTAATTATTTGATGATTTATGTATGAGGATGGACTTCATTTAGCATAAAAACAAGTGCATTTAATATAACATTCACTATTTTATACTCGGTGATCAACATATTTTGAGAAACACTTTTTTTAGTTTTCGCTAAGCATATTCTTATTTAGTATACTAGCTGCTGCCCGCGACTTCGTCCCCGTGGAATCCCCGATTTTAAAACATTCTTTATCGCTGCTCCGCTCCTATTGGCTTAAGCGTGATGATATATAGCCTAAAGCCTTCCTCGATAACTGGTCTATTCAACCTAAAAATATTTTTTCAATTCGAACCAGTAGTTCCTGAGATGAGCGCGTTCAAACAAACAAACAAACAAACTCTTCAGCTTTATAATATTAGTATAGATAATATTATTTGTAGCACACAATTAATTATTTGATGATTTATGTATCAGGGTGGCCTCGTTTCCGAGGCACGGAGAAAACTCGGTATGTTAGGATGGTCACCCATCCACAGACCAACCTTGGCAATCGTTGCTTAACCTTGAAGATTGGCCTGTGCGGCTGTTAGTCTAGTTAGCCACGAGCTCCTCTAGTATACGTATGCAATATTGTTGCACAATAGAAATGAACACGAAATCATAACATTTCAAAAGTGGTATTTAAAATTCATTTTTATTTGTACAGCAGTATTATGATAACATTGACTCGTGTTTGGTTACGATAATTGTTGTTTATTCAATACTAGCTTCTGCCAGCGACTTCGTCCGCGTGGAATAGTTACTTTACCCCCGATTTTGAAACTCTGAGCCCGATCGGTTTAAAATTGACAAAAGATAGACATATGCTGTTGTGGGATATTTTTTAGATAATTTTATGTAGAACATTTCCGTAATACATGATTTCTATGTAACTTTAACCATTAAGGCTACACACGCGACGGAAGCTTAAAAAATGGAGTAACTTCTCCCGTTTTCCCAACATTTTCCTTCACTGCTCTGCTCCTATTGATTGTAGCGTGATGAAAAGTATACTATAACCTGCCCAGGAGTATGAAGAATAATTGCACCAAGTTTCGTTAAAATCGGTCGAGTAGTTTTTGTTTCTATAAAGAACATACAGACAGACAGACAGACAGACAGACAGACAGACAGACAAAAATTTTACTGATTGCATTTTTGGCACCAGTATCGATCACTAATCACCCCCTGATAGTTATTTTGAAAATATATTCCTTGTACAGAATTGACCTCTCTACAGATTTATTATAAGTATAGATAGATAAAAACGTTTAACGCATTTTCTAGAAAATTATATCAACAATATTTGGGAAACTAACAGACCCTTAGGTGTGTTTAGTCATGAAAGGATTTTCTTTTCTTTCTTTATTGTAATGGAATTGTATCAATTTGTGTTGGAATACTTGAATAGGTAGGTTTCTCGATACGATTATAGTGGTTGAAATCTAAGAAAGTAAATTAATTTCTACCACACGACCATATAATTATATCCAAAAAACTGTTGTCACTACTGTCGAAAATAAGCGTCGTAAAATTGACGTAAAAACAAGAGTTGGATCATCAATTGCCTAGCATTTTCCCAACTATATTGGCTCGGCTTCCAGTCAAACCAGATTCACTGAATACCAGTATTTTAAGTGGAGCGGCTATCT
Source organism: Hecatera dysodea (assembly GCA_905332915.2). Lineage (NCBI taxonomy): Eukaryota > Metazoa > Arthropoda > Insecta > Lepidoptera > Noctuidae > Hecatera > Hecatera dysodea. The sequence goes on along the minus strand of HG995290.1, from coordinate 685,547 downwards.
ACCAGACTTGGGTAATACGTTGCTTCTTCGCAAGACTGTTACAGTTCGATAACTCGTAAAAATGCCAAGTTGATCCTTTAGTTATAGGGACCAAAATGGTTTCAGATTAGTTCCAGATGAAGGAACGCACTCATACACTAATCAGCGTATAAAGGCGGGTGGGTGTAGATAGACGAGATAACGCGACGTCTTCGAGTCTTTATCATAGAAATAGTAAATCAATTGCATTTTTGTCGCATTTGTTTGTCATCAACTGCCTAGCCTTTTCAGACAAGCCGGATTCAGCTGAATACCAGCACTTAACGTGGAACGGCTGCCTACCACACCTCCACAACCCATTAACTGGGGAACACCGTACTTCTTGGCCAAACTGGTGTCAGATTGTCTGGCTTCTGACAATCCGCAACTACTTACTGTCAATGATCTCTAAATGACACCCGGGACCAAACTCTCAAACTCAAAACGTTTATTTCAATTAGGCCATTAACGGCACTTTTGAACGTCATCAATAAAAATTATCATAAATTAAGTGACTCTAGAGCCAACGGCTTAACGTGCTTTCCGAGGCACGGAGAAGTCTCGTTATGTTAAGATGGGCACCCATTCACAGACCAACCTCGGCAAGCGTTGCTTAACCTAGAAGATCGACCCGTGCGGCTGTTATAATTTAGTCACAAGCTCCTCCGAGCGAGCATTTCTATGTGAGAGACTTAATAACTACACACAAATTCATCTAAGATTCGTGCGATACTTTATTTATTTAATTCAGTTACTCTTTGCACTAACAGTTATTACCAAAACGTGCAGAGAGCCAATAATTACAATTATATATTATCATTATTAAATTAATATCCGAATATTATTAAAGTCCAATTGAATTAAAAAACCGAGTGAAATAACATGAATAGCATAAGAATTAAAATAAAATAAAGAAAAATAAGTAGAATTAAAAAAAATAACATAGACAACACAAATAATTTAAATACTTATTAAATACGCACGCCAAAACAATCTTTATATTTTTTTTTATAAATAGACTCACATTGGAGTGGAATATGTATGTCTTGTAAAACTTTGCTAAAACCAGAAATTGAACTCAGTATCTCACGAATGGTTCCTTTATCCTTTGGTAGTAATTCAAACCAATTGTTAGACATTTAAATTAAACCAGTAGAATTTGGAACACTGACAAAGTACTACTAACTTCGGTAGATCCCACCAACTCAAGAACTAGTAAACTTTTACTGACAACTATTGAGTTGTCGAGTTCTTCAACACTGAAACTTACGTTTTGGACCGATAGTTACGATGAAACTTTGTTAGAAGTTTTAGTTAAAATTAACTTCTCTTCTGATGTTGTTCGTTTCAGACTAATTGATCGACTCAATTAATTTTGTACGTTTACAGGAAGACCTTGGCTTTAAGTAAGTTTATTTATTTATTTAGAAAATAATTTATGTACACACATTTAACAAATGGATAAGAAGAACGAACCAAAATAAAAAATAAAAAAAACAAAACAAGAAAGTATAATTATCTATACTAATACGGGTATTATAAAGAGGAAAGATTTGTATTTTTGTATGTAATGTAATGTATGTATCAAAGACTGCTGGACCGATTTCAAAAATTCTTTCACCATTAGAAATCTACATTCACCCTGGCTAACATAGGTTATATTTTATCCCCATATTCCCACGGGAACAGGAACTAAGCGGGTGAAACCGCGGGGCGCTGCTAGTATAAAATAACTTTAATTTCGGAAATCGGTATTTTGGTTGAGTTTTCGTTGTTTAACACATGCTTCCGAAATTAAAGTTATTATATTCTTTTTTAATACTTAACGCACACAGAAGTAGAGAAGAACTTAATACTTAGTCAAATAACATTTATTTTTTAAATTTAGAAGTCTGTTGCATTTTTTTTTAGTTTTTATTTTTCACTTTTTATTGGTGACACCCCACAGCTAAACGTACCCCATCACTGCAACACATAATTATCAAAATCGGCTCACCCAGTAAAAAGTTATGTACTTCATAACTTTTTACTGGGTGAGCCGCAAACAAAAAGAAAAATACAGTTGACTTGAGAACTTTGTCCTTTTTTTGAAGTCGGTTAAAAATAGCTACAAAGGTGATGCTTATTTCTACCTGCGAAAGGAGATTCGACCACAAGATACTTAGACAGCGTAAAAGTTATACGTAGAAATAAAACAAATGAACTTCAAATTTAATATAGAATACATACATACAAAGTAAAATAGTGTTAGTTATTGATTGCTTACACCTATTCCCTTGCTAATTTCATTTGTAGAAAATTTCTCAGAAATAATGTAAAGAATATTCATATGTATATATTAAATCAATAGTATTATATTACATTTATTATATATAATAAATATTAAATCACAGTAATAGGTGGGTAGGTCAAGTGGAGAATAAAACTTCAAAAAGAAGCCAAATAATTTAACTAGGTAAGCCCATATTTTCGAAAACGTTGCAAATTACATCTAGAACAATCAATTTCATGGAACGTTCTAAATTTAGAGTCACCGGGAGGACGGTTATAAAGTAAAATGTAGGTACTTTATAACCGTTCTGGGTGACTCTAAATTTAGATTCACCCACGCCCATAAATAGTCTAGGTATTACTGACCCTTTTCGTTTGAAGTTGCGTGCGTAATTTAGGGTTACTTGTAAAGGCTATGTCTATACACATTTTTAATGAGTAAACTATTGGACACGCTATCGCCAGGGTTGGCAAAACAAAATTGTTATTGTACAGCAAGGTTTTATAAAAGTAATAAATTACACGACTGCCCAAAAAAAAAGGAGTTTGTGTTTTTAGGATTCATGTATGTAAGTATGTTTAACATAATTGTACATATGTTTGTGAGTTTCTTTATCTATCTATACTTATAATAAATCTGTAGAGAGGTCAATTCTGTACAAGGAATATATTTTCAAAATAACTATCAGGGGGTGATTAGTGATCGATACTGGTGCCAAAAACGCAATCAATAAATTTTTGTCTGTCTGTCTGTCTGTATGTTCTTTATAGAAACAAAAAAAACTTTTTACAAAAAAATACAACCGACTTCCACAAAAAATCAAAAAAGTACAAAATAACTTTAATTTCGGAACTCGGTGTTTGTGGTTGCTTTTTCGTTTTTTGAACACCGACTTCCGAAATTAAAGTTATTTTGTACTTTTTTGATTTTTTGTGGAAGTCGGTTGTATTTTTTTGTAAAAAGTTTTTTTATTTTTCACTTTTTAGTGGTACCTACACCCCCTCCCCCCCACCTAAACGAACCAATCACATTGGTGTAAAAAAAACGTACAGCTCCTTTGCAGAGTAAACTAAGAGGTCATCAAAGTAGACAAAGTACATATTTTTTTTAGATTTTTCGAAAACCGCTTGGTTGATTTCGATAAAATTTTCATGGGACCATTTGGGAAGTATACCCTTTCCAACAAAAAAAGAATTTTTCAAATCGGTTGACAAGCGACGGAGTTATGCGCGAACAAACATAAAAAAAAAAAAAAAAAATACAAACATCCGAATTGAGAACCTCCTCCTTTTTTAGAAGTCGGTTAAAAACTACTCGACCGATTTTAACGAAACTTGGTGCAATTATTCTTCATACTCCTGGGCAGGTTATAGTATACTTTTCATCACGCTACAATCAATAGGAGCAGAGCAGTGAAGGAAAATGTTGGGAAAACGGGAGAAGTTACTCCATTTTTTAAGCTTCCATCGCGTGTGTAGCCTTAATGGTTAAAGTTACATAGAAATAATGTATGACGGAAATGTTTTACATAAAATTATCTAAAAAATGTCCCAAACAGCATATGTCTATATTTTATGGTTGACTCACAATAACACGTGTAACTCCCGATAGCTTAGCAGTTCGGCGCTTTCTGATTATTTGTATGAAACTTTGTCAATTTTAAACCGATCGGGCTGAGAGTTTCAAAATCGGGGGTAAAGTAACTATTCCACGCGGACGAAGTCGCTGGCAGAAGCTAGTTCTACCATAATACTTATTACTTATAATATTCTAGCAGTGCCCCGCGGTTGTATCCGCGTAGTTCCCGTTTCCGTGGGAATATGGGGATAAAATATAGCCTATGTTACTCAGGGTGAATGTAGCTTTCTAGTGGTGAAAGAATTTTTGAAATCGGTCCCGTAGTTTTTGAGTTTATTCGTTACATACAAAAATACAAATCTTTCCTCTTTATAATATTAGTATAAATATAGATATAAGTAGATAATATATAATCTACACTAACATTATAAAGAGGAAATATTTTATTGTTTTTTTGTTTCTTTGCATTGAATAGTCTCCGAAAATACTTAACCTATTTGAAAAATTCTTTCACTGTTGGGAAGCTACACTATCTCCAGTGAATATAAGCTATATTATATCTCCATATTCCCACGGGAACGGGAACTACGCGGGTGAAACCACGGGGCGATGCTAGTTCTACCACAACTTCTAAACGGCTATGTATTATGTTGTATCGTTAGAGGCGTTGAGTTATCCCGGGTAATATAGTGATCATTTTAAAAAAATAAATGGGGCAGCATAAATAAAAACGGAAATATTTGGTTTCGTGAAAATTAGTCTACATAATTATACTGTCATCGTCTAAAGCTTGCTTAGTACATAGCAATTTGTTGCACATTGCAAAATTATTGTTTTATCGCTAAAAATTATGACATAAAAAAACAATAATTTAAACAATCTATCTTATTATGAGCAGGTATGATAATTTAATATTCATTGCGTTTCTGGTTCTTTTTTTTTCATAATGCACCTACCACTATTATTCTCAGACACAAAAGTTGACTGGTAGAAAGTACCCAAGGCATTAAGTCCGTCTCTGTACTTTTGTGTGCATAAAGTATTAAATAAAAAAAAGGAACAACCTAAAACGGTGACAGCCCTAGTAATTAGTAGGATCTACGTATTTATCTAGAGTGCCATAGGGAACGTGCACGGCATAGACTATGCCATCTAGTGTTGCAAATCTGAAACTTTTACGTTGTAAATATTTGACCTGTGCTGCCACCTATACTTCCTGCACCTTCCGTTTTGAGGAAGTGCACGAAGTAGACTCTGCCATCTAGCGTTGCAAATTTGAAACTTACACGTAAAATATACTTGACATTGACGCGTCTGTGCTGCCACCTATAGTTTCTGCACGTTTCCTTTTGTATTATGTGAATTACACAAAGTAATGCGCCTAGCTGGGTTTGAACCCGCGACCTACAATTTGTAAGTCGGGGTCGTTACCACTTGGCCACCACTGCTCTAGTTTGATGTAAGAACTTGAACAAACGTGCTACGTACTATTTATACATACCATTCCAGCTTTTGGAAAAAGTGTACCAGTTCAATTTCACTGAGTAAAAGGATATCGTAACCTTACGCCTGTTTTCGCAGAAGGTTTAAGAATGATATATATATGTATATTCTTATAGTACACCCTAATTTCTTTTTTTTTTTTTTTGAAGTTACATTAAATTTAATATGAAATGAGCCTATTGTAATCAGTAGCCACAAAGAAGGTCTTATACCCATCTTTATTAAGCCAAATCGAATGTACCTTCTTAAAATAAAACATTCTGTATCAAAGAATTTAATTTCCAAAGACTTTCAATTTAAGAAGACTTCAATACTTTTTGATCAAAGCTCTTAGCCAGATGATATCAAACTAATTAGGAGCCTTATCGAAGCGAGTTGAACTCAATGTAATTTGTGTGCAAATCGAATGTATTGTCTTTACTCACAAAGACGGTTCTCTGTGAACGTTTGCGACGCTTGAGGTATGTAATAATGTAGGTACGTAGTACATTGGTGTACCTACCTACATATGTATGTTGAGATATACCTACGTACCTATACATATGTTTGAGGTATGAAGCAATATGTCTAAAGATCAGGGACCTTTTTTTGGATGGGAAACCATCAACTGACTGATGACTTCTCTCCCTCTGGGTGGAGAAGCGAGTGTCAGACTCTTACTGACTAAAACCCATCCGTGTTCCTCGTAAAGCCCGCCGCGTTCCAGGGTCGTGGTGACTCTTTCGAACAAATTCCGCAATCCTACCAGGCACTGACCCTATAGGGCCCCGTTTTCTTAACTGGCATCTGTTTGAGGTGCGCATACCACACCACCAGCCGGCGACCCGTGCCTGATTGTTATCGGACGGCGAGCCACCTATAGTTCGCTATCCGCAGACCCGCGCCGACGGTAGCTGAGAACAGAGAATCGCCCGGCGAGTCCCGACGCCCGGGGCGTTTTCTTCGGTTGCGGTGGCTGGGGCGCAAGATTTCCATCTTCCGTCACGCTGTCTGCCTCCTCCTTCACTAGCATTACTGCTAAGCAGATGGTAATTGCTCTCAAAACGGTGAATCATCTTGAGGAAACCGTCATGTCCTAGAACCAAAAATTCGAAGACATGTGACATTCACCAACCCGCACTGGGCTCGCGTGGTTGATTACGGCCCATTCCCTCTCCCAGACAGGAGGCCTGTGTCCCAGCAGTGGGAACGTTAAAAGGCTGATTATGCTAAGCTAATGCTAGGAGGTGACAGCTTCCCATGCCTCCTCGCTCCGGACCAAGGATTGAACCTCGGCCGGAAGCGAGAGGTCGCTGCCGCTAATCGCCTCAACGAGGATTCGGCGTTACTCCACCCAAGCATAGTAGACCATCACCGTGTTCTCCAGGCTGTGTCGCTGTCCCAACTCTTGGTTAAATATCAAATGATGGGCGCACCGACAAAAGATGATCTATAGAACAAGTAATCTTGAAGAGGCTCGCATTACTTTACTTAATAAACTGTCAGCATCTCTTTGTACCGCACCCGGTCTTTATTTTATTGTTCTCCCAAATTATCTCTAGACAGCTCAAAGATTTCCTAAAACTTTCCCTTTGTGTCCATAAATATCTTGACATTTAAAAACGTTTTTGTTAACAATATCCTTGTCCTTTTTGTGTAAATGAGAACAGAGAAATGGTGCGGAATGATAATATTTCCAAATGTTTCGTGCGTATGGAGGAAAACCAGACAGTTTATCAACCGACTTCAAAAAAGGAAGTGGTTCTGTGTTCATCTGAACTTATTAGCCATAATTTCATTATAAGATTACTTCGTTGTCTGCCCGTCGATCTGTTACGACCTATTTTCTCAAGAACGCGTTCAGCATACTGAAATTAATATGAAATACGCAAGTTAATGGCCCCTAGGAACGCTAAAAAATCAAGCTTCTAAATCAATGCAAAAAATTAGCACACTAACACTAGTAATAAGTTCGAAACTAACACTAGCAATCATCTATATTATTGTTTACTAACACGATGGATCATTGTTGTCCAAATATATAAAGAATGTTATTATATTATTTTTTAAAAAATACTCCTATTTATACAACATTTTTACGACTTATACATACATATGTATTTATTTGATAATTGTAATTAAAGCAAAACCTACAACTTACTTTCCCTTGTCCTATAATAATGAAATTTGGTAAGAAATAAGGTCTTACATACATAGTTTGTAGTACACTCAGTAGGTAATGTTTACTCGGAAACAATAGAGCTTCAATTTCCGCAATAGACGAACTAACAATGCACATTGTACATACAAGTTTGTACGTACGGAGTTCGCGTGCACGAGTGTCACGCGCAGTTGTCCCTTTGTATTAAAAAACGTAACTCTAAGAGCTGGTTCACATTAGGTCGGACCGACAGTTTACCGCTGACCGACTGTCGGTTGTTGCTGTTCACACTAGACGCTGCGACCCGACCTAATGTGAACACCACTGATGGTACGGTCGTTTTACTGCCCGGATCGTCAGTAAACATTCAGTCGTAGTTGACTTTTGTATACGATGGACGACGAAAAGTTCTGTATTTATTTCGCCCTCCATATTTAAACGTGTTTTCTCTGCATACACGTCGACGAAACTGCTCCTGTGCCGAGAGCGGGGAATGAGCGGGAGGAATTGGCTCCGCCGCCGCTCAGCGCCGACAAATGTGAACGGCGCTTTATGGGATCACTCGATTGTCTGTTTGTCCGTCTGTCACAGCCAATATAATTTCAGAGTACACCGTAGATCACCTCGCAAACACCCTTCATTCCACCCCTCCGCCGTACAGTATAAGCATAAGCATAATCAGCCTTTTAACGTTCCCACTGCTGGGACACAGACCTCCTCTCCAGGAGAGGGAATGGGCCGTATTCCACCACGCGGGCCCAGTGCGGGTTGGTGAATATCACATGTTTTCGAATTTTTGGTTCTAGGACATGCTGGTTTCCTCACGATGTTTTCCTTCTCCGCTGTACACTGTTTGGTGCTAATTCGCCTACTTTTTTTCCACTCAGACTCAATATCGACGTTTGTCAGACATAATTAAAACACAATTCTTTAAAATTAAACTTTAATTTGCAAAAAAAAAAAATGATTGAGTCAGGCGTTACTTTGCGGAAATCCATTTTAAATTTGAAAATGAAAATAATATATCTAGTTTTAATTTTTTTTATCTAGTTTTTATTTTCGCGGAAATTAAAACTAGATATATTATATTCATTTTCAAATTTTTAATTTGCAATTCAATTTAAGAGCCTATAACTTACATATATGTTCCTATCTGTAACAAGTGTTGGTGAACCTTAATTAAATAAATAAATATTCTCCGAATCTACTAGATTGATGCAGCTGAAATTTGGTACACATACATTATGAATATTCTTACGCAAATACGGACGCGTAACGAAAATATATGTTTGTATATATTTTTTATTAAAAAAAACCCCTTTTTGGTGGGAAAACTAAGAGATAAAAAAAAGTTTTTCAACTGCACTTTCGTGTGACGTATCAAATCAAAGGATTCATTATAAGAGTTTCAAAAGTATTCTATTCCAAAGTTGTTAAAAAAAGTAGATGATAATTGACCATTCATCCCACTAATTCCTGAAACTAAAGCCTAAAATTACATTTACTAAATATTACAGGAAAAACTACAACAATGATATGATAAACTAACATATGTTAAAAGAGGAGCTCGTGGCTAAAGAATAACAGCCGCACAGATCGATCTTCAAGGTTAAGCAACGCTTGCCAAGGATGGTCTGTGGATAGGTGACCATCTTACCATACCGAGTTCCCTCCGTGCCTCGGAAGCACGTTAAGCCGTTGGTCCCGGCTGTCATTTGTAGATCTTTGGCAGTCGTTACGGATTGTCAGAAGCCAGAAAATCTGGCACCAGTCTTGCCAAGAAGTACCGTGTTCCCAGTTATTGGGTTGTGGAGGTCTGGTAGGCAGCCGCTCCACGTTAAATACTGGTATTCAGCTGAATCCGGTATGACTGGTAGCCGACCCCAATATATGTAGTTGGGAAAAGGCTAGGCAGATGATGATGTTAAAAAAAAAATATTTGTTCGGAACCCTTTACGCGTGAATTTGGCTCGCACTTGGCCGTTTATGAAAAATATCTCTAAGTTAGTCTCATTAAAATATGGTGAGGAACCGATGATGGTTTCTGGAGATGAAGAGTGCAACTCCTCAACGCACAGAAATACTAGAACCGAATTTAAAAAAAAAATGCCTATGGGATTAAGTCCGCCTTTGTACAGTTTTTTTTTACTAGTGCATAAAGTTTTAATAAATAAATAAATAAATAATTTAAAGATTTTTTCTGATAGTAACATGAACATTGCAGAGCCCTTTCATCGTTGACCATCTGAGGATTTGATGATGAGTCTTGGAGAAGTCTTAAAATAATGTATGAAATAATAATTTTTGAGCAGTGGTGGCCGAGTGGTAACGGCCCCGACTTACGAATCGTAGGTCGCGGGTTCAAACCCAGCCAGGCGCATTACTTTGTGTAATTCATTTCTTCACCACTGCTCTCAAAACGGTGAAGGAAAACATCGTGAGGAAACCGGCATGTCCTAGAACCAAAAATTCGAAGACATGTGACATTCACCAACCCGCACTGGGCCAGCGTGGTGGATTACGGCCCATTCCCTCTCCTAGAGAGGAGGCCTGTGTCCCAGCAGTGGGAACGTTAAAAGGCTGATTATGAATAATTTTACTTTAGTTATGAACCGTTTTCTATGGTTCTTTTTTGCTTATGAGTAACTTATATAAAAATACAACCGACTTTCAAATAAGACACTAAAGGTTGCAAAATAATTTTAATTTCAGAAGTTGGTGTCATAACCCGAAGAATAAAAAAAAAACGATTTCCACTATTAAACTAATTTTGTACGTTGTTTTGTTTTTTATTGGGAATTCTTATTTCTAAACTCCGACGACCAGCAACAATTCCACAGAAACATTCGAAATAAATATTAAAGTTCATTTACCAGCACTCATGCAGACTGAACTTTCCACGTGATCGCTTGCATCGCTTGCGACGCTCGCATCGCTTGCATCCACGTCGCAGAAATATTTTTATCGCTTTTCATACGTTGCCAAGTGTGAAACGACGGTCTATCGCTCCTTCACACACCTCGATCATTTTGAAAAGGTGCAAATGTTAATAATTCGAATACATGTGAACGTATGCGATAAGGGCCTTCCGATTCGTTTGAATGAAGCTCGAATTTAAGTCGGGAATTCTGCTTGAAAAGTTAAATTTCGGTCGTTATTGTGTGTTAACGAATAAGCATGTTATTCTATACTAGCTGCTGCCCGCAGCTTCGCCCGCGTGAATGTCGGAAATTAGCCCAAGGAAACATAATCCCGGGATAAAAAGTATCCTATGTTACTTCTAATACCTCCAAGAATATGTGTACAAAGTTTCATGACGATTCGTCAAGTAGTTTTTGCGTGAAAGCGTAACAAACATCCACGCTTTCACATTTATAATATTAGTAAGGATATTGTAGTCAGCTATTCTCATTATAAAGAACGTGTTCTTCCAAGAAGAATTACCTACATTAAAAAAAAACTGTTCTATCTTTGAACAAAATTACATTTATCACTTGTTTCTTACCTTCCCCAAACTAATCCCCACAAAATAATATCATAACGCGAAAGTATGTTTGTGTGGAAGTTTGGATGTTACAGGGTTCATCAATCACACTTCAAAGGCTTAACGGATGAGGAATAGATATCCTGGATAAAGTTTTATATAAGTTACTTTTTTATTTCGGTTGTACGCTTCTGTGGTATAGTTTTCATCATTTACGCGAACTCTTGTTGACTATATTATATTGACCCTAGGTTTTAGCTTGTTTCGCTCCGGAGGACACAGTGGAGCATACGGTGGAGGTCTGCCCTGCTTGGGTAGAGCACCGCCTTGTCCTCGTCGAAGGGATCGGCGGCGGCGACCTCTCGCTACTGGCCCTGGTTCAATCCATGGTCTGGAGCGAGTGTTCATGGAAGGCAGTCACCTCCTTCTGTGAAACAGTATAACTAGTGAAGGAGGAGGTGGACCGCGTGAGGGAGAGGCACAACGCATGCCCCAGCCTTCGCAATTAAAGCCTTCTTAAATTGCGACGACTGGGGTGGGCGGCGGTGGAGCGGAAGGGAGTGTCAGACTCTTACTGACTAAAACCCACCCGTAATCCTTCCATAGTGCCCTTTGCGTTCCAGGGCCGCGGTAACTCTTTCGAACAAAATCCGCAACCCCAGCAGGCACTGACCCTATGAGGCCCCGTCTTCTAAGCCGACAGCTCTTTGAGGCGCACGTGAAACACGACGCGCCGTCGACCCGGGCCTGGTTGCTATCGGACGGCGATCCACTCATAGTTCGCCGTCCGCAGTCCCGCGCCTACGGTGACCGGGAATCGCCCTGCGTTTCCCGATGCCCGGGGCGTCTTTTGCTATTGCGGCGTCTGGGGCGTGAGGTTTCCCTCACGCACGCAGTTTGCCTCCTCCTTCGTTAGCATGACTACTTCGCAGAATATGGTGACCGCTTCCCATGATTCCTCGCTTCGGGCCATGGATTCAACCAGGGTCGGACGCTCACCGACCGCTCACCGCTCAGGGTTGGAGCGACCTGAGCACGGCGATGCTCCGCCCAAGCAGGACAGACCTCCACCGTATGCTCCACCGTATACTCCGGGCGATCCACACAGTGTTGACACCCGGACGTGTCCTCCCGCTGAATTAGAAACAGGTACCTGCCGAAACAGCTGTGTCGCCGTAGCGTCTCTCCAACCACTCCTTAAAGGGGAGAGTTATCACCGCAATGGTGGCGTGCCCAGTCTGACTCTCCCTTCCGCTCCGCCTAGAGCGAATGAAGTCGTTTAATGAACTCCCATCTATAAAAGAAGTTACTTAGTACATAGATAACCATCTTAACCGGGACACTTCTGTAATTTGTCATTACGTACAAAGTTTATGAAGGTTAAAAGTGTTCATCTAAAGTTTTTCGATTAAATTCTTTTGGGGGAAAAAGTTGAGCGCGAGAGTATTAATGTCCGTCCTATCCTAAAAAGGATGTAAAATATATTAGTAAAGTCTAAAAGACATTGAATTTGGAAAGTTCAGGTTATGTATTTATTAGAAAAGTGTTTTAAGTATTGGCGATTTCTAGCCAGCCAAATATAAATCCGTAGTTTCTTATGATACTTGCTTCTTCATTAGCATTAAAGAATGGCTCACACGATGCGTTGCGGCGCCGCACCGCAAAGATTTCACCGTGTCAGTGGGCACACGAGCGGTGCGGCGCCGTAACGTTGTTATGTCGCAGCGGCAAAATCAAAACGAGCGAGCGTGTGTCCTTCCTTGTGACGCAAAACAAGTGAGCGGTGCCGCTCCGACGTCGCAACGCATTCACCCCTCCCCGCCTCGTGTTGGTGGTTGCAAGTCCGGTGCGGCGCCGGAGCGCATCGCGTGACATGCCACAGATATTTCTATGTAAAACGACGCAGCGACACCGCTCCGGCGCCGCACCGCCGCCGCCGCAACGCATCGTGTGCCCGCGCTCTAAGCTAACGGAATTTCACGTTAAACACGGTTGCTTAAATGTTGGGTAAGATTTTTGCAATCAAACTTCAAAAATTATATTTTTCTAACTTTTTTTGTTGGTAAAAACAACATCTTTAACGATTCAACGCGACATTGCTGCCAGCTTTCTGGACACTTTTCTTATTGACAGCGATTTGGATGTTGTCGTTTTTTTTGATGCCATGTGAGTTTTTTTTTTAATTACAAGTAGGTTATAATTAAAAAATATATATTAGTTTTTTATTAATAATATCTTACCTAAACTCAGTTGTAAATAAATACGCCCTTAAAAAAATAGCGATACTTTTTTAAATACGTGACTGACTGGAGGTCTAAGTCTCACAAGAACATAATCCCGCGATAAAAAGTATCCTATGTTACTTCTAGTACCTCCCAGAATATGTGTACAAAGCTTCATGATGATTCGTCAAGTAGTTTTTGCGTGAAAGCGTAACAAACATCCACGCTTTCACAATTATAATATTAGTAAGGATAATCGTGCACTGTCTAAAATATCGGGATGTTAAGTAATATTGCTAAGTTTGCTAACGAGAGTACCAACTACAGATAAATTGATATCCAGCGGCTGAATGACGTGCTTACTTATATTTTTTACAAAAATGGACCTTCATCATTATTACAGTGGACCCTTAATTTGAAATCAACTCTTTACAATTAAGTTTGTAATAGAAAAAGAGCACCCAATGTCTGTTTGTTTATTGTTCTGAACTAGAAATCAAACTAACCCATTTTCTAGACGACGAAAATGAATTAACAATCGACAGACGCGCAGATTGGTTTCCTTATTTCATTACAGATCTGTTAACCTGAATTCTTTGAGGCGAATTTCAATTTAAAACGAGGAAGTTTTTGTTGATTACTTTCGGATAAACTATTATGAGATAAAATTGTAGGTTCTCTATACAAATCTATTTTCGGGTGGAGCAGTTTCTTTTCGTGTCGATGGCTTTTTTATTCAAAGTCAAAGTCAAAGTCAAAGTCAATTCATTTATTTCAACTAGACCATTAACGGCACTTTTGAACGTCAAAACATTTGAAAATAAAAAAATATTATAGTGACTCTAGTTGTCCATTCGCAAAAAGTAGATTCTTATGGAGAAGAACGGACAAGAAACTCCATAGTTACTCTTTTCAAATATGTATAAGTTTTACAATATTTTGTATACATTAGCCAATTGGTTATATGTGAGGACGATGCACCCGAATAAAACTAAGTACTGTACTATTAACAGGTACAACAAAGTAACGACAGCAGAGGTAAAATTAATAAATTTGCTAGTCAGGGATATAGTACTCACATATTTACAATTTTTTAATCCTTGTTTTATATAATTACCAACAATGAATCAGTGTGTGTTAAATTAACTATAAAAGATCAGTAACTACACCTGTCTTTGTCTACTACACCCAATATTGTCCTATGGAGCAGGACCAGCATGTTTCCAAGCATTCTTATCTTGAATATAATCTTCTAGCTTGTAGTATGCTTGTTTACAAAGTGTACTTTTAACATAGGTTTTAAATTTCCTTTCATTTAATTCTAATATGTCACAAGGTATTTTGTTGTAACATTTAACACTGTACCCCATGAAAGATGTACGTACTTTAGCTAATCTATATAATGGCTGATCTAATTTATTTCTATTTCTAGTATTAAAATTATGTCTATCACTAATTTTGCTAAAGAGATGTCGATTTTTCCTCACATACATAATATTTTCATATATGAATTGACAAGGGACTGTCATAATATTAATCTTTTTAAAAAGTTCCCTAAGAGAATCGCGGCGACAAAGATTATAAATGGCTCTGATAGCACGCTTTTGCAAAATAAATATGGATTCCATATCAGCAGCCCGACCCCACAGCAGAATACCGTACGACATTATGCTATGAAAATAACTAAAATAGACCAAACGCGCGGTTTCTACATCTGTTAACTCTCTTATCTTTCTAATAGCATAAGCGGCTGAGCTAAGCCGCCCCGCAAGAGATATTATGTGAGGTCCCCATTGCAATTTCTCGTCTAAAGTGATTCCTAGGAAAACCGTCTGATCAATATATTCCAGCTTTTGTCCATTCAATACGATGTCACATTCGTTGCTTCTAACATTAGGTAAAGTAAATTTAATACATTTAGTCTTTTTTTCATTTAGTACCAAATTGTTTGCCGTAAACCAATGTTGGACCTGATGAATAGAGTTATTCACGTCATCAAGATTTAGTGATCGTCGGTCTATCTTAAATATTAATGATGTGTCATCAGCAAATAACACCATCTTTGGTTGATTTTGAAGCAATTGGGGCAAATCGTTTATGTAGACTAAGAAAAGGAATGGACCCAATATTGAACCTTGCGGAACGTCCATTGTCATTTTAGACCCTAGTGAGTTTACACCGTTTACCTGTACTTTAACCTGCCTGTCTTTCAAGTATGATCTAATTATAGATTTCACCCGCGCAGTTCCCGTTCCCGTGGGAATATGAGGATAAAATATAGCCTATGTTACTCAAGGTGAATGTAGCTTTCTAATGGTGAAAGAATTTTTGAAATGGGTCCAGTAGTTTTTGAGTTTATTCGTTACATACAAAAATATAAATCTTTCCTCTTTATAATATTAGTATAGACTAGCAGCGCCCCGCGGTTTCATCCGGGTAGTTCCCGCTCTCGTAGGAATATGGGGATAAAATATAGCCTATGTTACTCAAGGTGAATGTAGCTTTCTAATGGTGAAAGAATTTTTGAAATAGGTCCAGTTGTTTTTGAGTTTATTCGTTACATACAAAAATACAAATCTTTCTTCTTTATAATATTAGTATAGATAGTATAGATAGGCAAGCGCTTGACCGCTATATCACCTGATGGTAAGCGATGATGCGGTCGAAGATGAAGCACGCTTATCTAGAAGTAACCTATTCACTGTTGAGTTAAAGACTCGCAGGTTGTAGTTATCAGGAAACACAGACTCTGGCAGGGAATTGGAAGCTGGTACATTTCATATGTAGGTATACTATTCTGGCCCAGTAAGTGGTCTCGTTTACAGCGGAGTCAGAGTCACTTTTCAGATCATCGTGGATGTAGATGAGAGGAAATTAGGGAGCCACTAACAGATGGGACATACTTTGATGAGAAGCATCACATACGCGCCGTGTGTTGGAAGGTCTGATATCCAAGCCACACAGCATCACTTATACAAAGTGCATCTCGAATTTGTTTGGGACTTCTTAATAAGTAAAGCTCTTCTTATTGCACAAAATTATAAAATTTTTACAAAAAAATACAACCGACTTTTCCACAAAAAATCAAAAAAGTACAAAATAACTTTAATTTCCGAACTCGGTGTTTGTGGTTCCTTTTTCATTTTTTGAACACCGACTTCCGAAATTAAAGTTATTTTGTACTTTTTTGATTTGTACCTAAACCCCCTCCCCTCCCCCCACCTAAACGAACCAATTACATTAGTGTAAAAAAAAACGCACTGCTCCAATGCAGAGTAAACTAAAAGGTCGTCAATGTAGACAATGTAGATATTTTTTTAGATTTTTGTTGATTTTTCAAAAACCGCTTGTTCGATTTTGATAAAATTTTCATGGGACCATTTGGGAAGTATACCCTTTCCAACAAAAAAAGAATTTTTCAAATCGGTTGGCAAGCGACGGAGTTATGCACGAACAAACAATAAAAAAAAATACAAACATCCGAATTGAGAACCTCCTCCTTTTTTAGAAGTCGGTTAAAAACGAAGGGCTGCCTTTACTTAAATGAAAGTTGAACAATTCTCGGAACTAGGTACAAAATTTGGAATTACGCGCGCTGAAAACTTTTTAAAAGCTGAACAGTCGTAGTAAGTGGAGCACGAAGTGTGCAACACGACACGTGTAAGTTATATGGCATTACACGTGCATAATTCAGTTCGAAACATAGGCGTATAGGAAGGAAGTAAGCGTTATCTATCTTTCTTCTTATATATAAATAAATACATAAAAAGCAAACCTGACTGACTCATCTATCAAAGCACAGTCAATACTACTAAACGGATGTCGCTTAAATTTGGCATATAGATTGTTGTAATGACGTAGGCCGGATGCCAAGAAAGGATTTTTGAAAATGGCAAAACCAAAACAAATACTTAGGTATTGATCTTATTTTGTATTGATCTTCAAGTTCCAATCGCTACCAATAAAAATTCAAAAGTCATTTATTCAAACTAGGCTGATAGACAGCACTTTTTGAACGTCAAATTTTACATAAAGACAGTCCCCCAAAACGCCCACCCGTCACCACTTCCTAGTGTTTTAGCTGGGAAGAAGAAGTGGCGCAACAAACTCCCCAGCAACACATCTGTCTATTGCGTTTTAAGAACTTGAATTTATACAATAGTATGCAAAGTCATTGATACATGACAAGGGTAAAAAAAAAAATATAATTATCCAACATGGAAATCATAAATCAATTCACTAAATTCAAAACAATATTATATGAACTCATAACCCGTCATGAGCTAACTTATAGAGAAAGAACATGATAAAATCAAATAAGATATTGTCTTGCGTTCAACACAGCTACCAACTATTCTTATCGTCTAAATAGCTTTTGCCCTCGACTTTGTCCATGCAATTCTACTTCCTTTCTTAGCGCTCGCACACGCTACGATATAACCGAACTCTACGCGAACGAAGTCGCGGGCAAAAGCTAGTCTTTACATATAATAAATCTGTAACTGATTGCTGTCTGTGTCTGTACATGGACGATAAGAAGTAACGCGATCGAACCCAAAACATTGATTTTTAGAGGTTTTGTCTGTGCGTTTGTGCGCGCTTATCTTTAAAACGGCTGTACGGGGCGGACGTGATCGACTGGACTGTAGGGTGGCCAGGGTAGGTTATCCTATTCTTCGAAAGTGGACTGTATGGTGACAACCCACCTAGGTATAAATGATCCAGACGCGTTGACGCTCCGTCTATAAGCTACGGGCCATGAGGATGCAACCCTTAACTGAATACTTGCTATACTTGCTGTTATTGACACAGTATATAGGGGTAGGTATAGAGGGCTTACCAATAAAGTCACAATAAAACACTATTTAACTTGTTCACTATTCACTTAGCGATTTGAAGGGTGAAATTCGCGACTATATGATTCTACATTTAGGTATAAATCCAAATTATCTTGACAATGACTACAAATTCTATAAATTTTCAATGTTACTATTGTACGGCGCAACTATACCGTATCGACACCCAAAAAATCACCGTGTGTGATGAAGTTTATTAACTTAAATTTTCACTATGCTAATTCTAGATTTTAGGCTATATCTAGGCTTAGGTCTATGTGAGTAGGGGTTGTCGTACCTTTATGGATAGCCCTCGGTAAGCTCCATACAGCGGAGACGAATTCACCCCTTCATCCCCCTCCATGTAGGGGTGGGATGCCAAAAACTATACAAAACTATAGTAGGCGCGAAGCTATTACCTACTTGGGGTGAATTTACCGTAAAACTATGCTAGGAGGGCTATACAGCTATATGTATCTCTATAGATACGACAACCCTCTACAAAACTACATATGTTTCAACCCTGTCACTTAAGGGGTTGCGACTCTATAAGCGTATATGTTTCAGGGGGATAAAAATAAACAGTTTTATTCAAACCTAAATTACGGCTTTATGCCTGCATACACTATAGACATCTATATATCCCCTGAAAGGATTTTTCAAGGCGGTTCTATTTCAGACATTTAGAAGTCTAGAATCTAGACTTGTTTTTTCGGAAAAGGAAGAGGGTAGATGCAAAGTGTTTTATTTTGTGCATACCTTCACTAGGGCTATTTATCAAAAACTGTTGACCAATCACGTACCAGCACCCTCCTGCTCTGTGATTGGTCAGTGTCGCGTTTAGCTATGCGACTACCTTTGACCTGATATTTCAAGTCTCAAATTACCAAGCCCTTTCTATTTACCTATGTATGTCTGTCTGTGTGTGTATATACCTCGATTACCTTATATACCACCGATATACCTTTATATACCTTTATATACCTTGATTACCTTCATATACCTTCGATTACCAGGGTTACCATGTGTTTACTGTTATGTGTAAGGGATAGGATACCCTACCTAACTATATTCTATCTATTTGGAAGAAATAAAGGCTCCAAGGGCTTATATACTGCCTCTTGAGAGCAAACAACTGTAACGAATGTGTTTTATTTCAATAACAAACTATGTATCAACTATAGCTACCTATAACTATCTATACTATGCAGCTTTATCTGTTACAGCATTCTATGTGCTAACTAACTACCTATAACTACCTATACTATGTAGTCGCGGTTTTATTTATTTGCAACATTCTATGTACTACTATAGCTACCTATAACTACCTATACTATGTAGCTAAGACGCATCGTCGCGAACATCTCTCCCGCCGTGCAGTGCAGCGATGACTCGGTGCGATGACGTCGCGGCGCTGCAGAAACCCGGTGAGCGACGCCTGTAGCCACGTCGCCCGCTGCGCGGCGCCGGTGCTCGATGCCGGTGCTCGATGCAGCTGTGCAGTCGCCGGTCTGCCGCTTCCCTGCTGTGGGTCGCCTGCAGTCGCAAGGCTGTTGCGTAGGCTCTCGCAAATGTGCGAGCTGTGGGCCGGATGGCCCGCTGTCTGTGCGAGCTGCGAGTGCGCGCAGCATCGCCTGCTGCGGTGGCAAGCTGTGTAGGCAGCATTGCCTGCTGTATCGCCTGCTCAAAGCAAGGCGGTGGCGGGCCGAATATGCCCGCAATGGGGGCTAGCTGCGCCCGTGGGCGGCATCGCCCGCTATGTTGGCGAGCTGCGTGAGCAGCATCGCCCGCTACTGCTCGCTTGATGCGAGCCGAATGCGGACCGAATATGTCCGCGGTGGTGAGCTGCGCCAGTGGGCAGCATCACTCGCTATGTTGGCGAGCTGTGGGAGCATCGCCGGCTACTGCTCGCTTGATGCGAGCCGAATGCGGACCGAATATGTCCGCGGTGGGGCGAGCTGCGCCTTGCGGGCAGCGTCGCCCATCTATGGTTGGCGAGCTGTGAGAGCATCGCCGGCTACTGCTCGCTTGATGCGAGCCGAATGCGGACCGAATATGTCCGCGGTGGGGCGAGCTGCGCCTTGCGGGCAGCGTCGCCCATCTATGGTTGGCGAGCTGTGAGAGCATCGCCGGCTACTGCTCGCTTGATGCGAGCCGAATGCGGACCGAATATGTCCGCGGTGGGGTGAGCTGCGCCTTGCGGGCAGCGTCACTCGTCTATGGTTGGCGAGCTGTGAGAGCAGCATCGCCCGGCTACTGCTCGCTTGATGCGAGCCGAATGCGGACCGAATATGTCCGCGGTGGGGTGAGCTGCGCCTTGCGGGCAGCGTCACCCATCTATCGGTTGGCGAGCTGTGAGAGCAGCATCGCCTGCTGTGTCGCCTGCACAAAGCAAGGCGGCGGCGGGCCGGATACGCCCGCAGTGGGGCGAGCTGCGCCTTGCGGGCAGCGTCGCCCATCTATCGGTTGGCGAGCTGTGTGAGCAGCATCGCCTGCTGTGTCGCCTGCACAAAGCAAGGCGGCGGCGGGCCGGATATGCCCGCAGTGGGGCGAGCTGCGCCTTGCGGGCAGCGTCGCCCATCTATCGGTTGGCGAGCTGTGTGAGCAGCATCGCCGGCTATTGCCCGCTGAATGCGAGCCGGTTGCGGACCGAATATGTCCGCGGTGGGGCGAGCTGCGCCTTGCGGGCAGCGTCACCCATCTATCGGTTGGCGTGCTGTGAGAGCAGCATCGCCTGCTGTGTCGCCTGCACAAAGCAAGGCGGTGGCGGGCCGGATACGCCCGCAGTGGGGCGAGCTGCGCCTTGCGGGCAGCGTCGCCCATCTATCGGTTGGCGAGCTGTGTGAGCAGCATCGCCGGCTATTGCCCGCTGAATGCGAGCCGGTTGCGGACCGAATATGTCCGCGGGGGGCGAGCTGTGAAGCGTCACCCATCTATTTGGTTGGCGAGCTGTGAGAGCAGCATCGCCGGCTATTGCTCGCTTGACGCGAGCCGAATGCGGACCGAACATGTCCGCAGGAGGTGAGCTGCGCCGGTGGGCAGCATCACTCTCTCTCTGTCCGCTGAAAGTAAGTTGGTAGCGGGCCGGATATGCCCGCACGGGGGGCGAGCTGCGCGTGTTGGCAGCGTCACCCATCTATCTGTTGGTTGGCGAGCTGTGGGAGCAGCATCGCCTGCTGTTGTCTTACTTTGGTAGTGGGACAAGTTTCTTCACTGGACGCTTTAAGGTGCCGCCGGATGTGCGCACCTCAGCTGTCCGGACCTCTCCATCAGCGCCCGGGAAAACTGCGATTATGCGGCCTCGCGGCCACGTGTTGCGAGGCAGCTGGCCGTCTGCGATGAGTACGGGATCACCCACCTGCAGATTAGGGCCACGGCTATGTGGCTCCCGCCGGTGTTGGAGCTCGGGTAGGTACTCACGTACCCAGCGGCGCCAGAACTGGTCGGCGAGTGCTTGTGAGCGCCGCCAGTGGCGCTTGCTGTCGATGTCGTGCTCTGTGAACACGCCAGGCGTCGGCAGCCGGGCTGAACCACCCAGGAGGAAGTGGTTCGGCGTGATGGACTCGTCATCGTCACTGTGAACTGAAACATGGGTTAGTGGTCGACTGTTGACCGTATATTCGGCCTCACACAACAGTGTGTGTAACACCTCTTCATGTGGGTGTTTTTCGTGAAGTATAGTCTGTAATGCTGTCTTCACACATCGGACTAGGCGCTCCCATGCGCCACCCATAAAAGGCGCTGACGGAGTGATGAAGCGCCATACTATGCCTCGGCGACTTGCCTCTTCTTTGAAGGCGTCTCGGAGCTCTTTGTCGGCACCGTGCATGTTGGTGCCGTTGTCTGAATGTATTTCTGTTGGACATCCTCTGCGTGCAGCGAAGCGGCGCAGTGCTAGTATCGCGGAGTCTGCGCTGAGGCTTGCGGCGATTTCCAGGTGTACCGCTCTGGTGGTCAGGCACGTAAATAGAGCCACGTACCTCTTCTGATGCTGGCGACCGACTGTAACGGATAGCGGACCGAAATAGTCGAGTCCAGTGAATGTGAACGGCCTCTGATGATGAGCTAGACGCGTTCTGGGGTGGTCGCCTGTAGCTGGTACTGGTGCGCACGCCTTCCTAATGCGACACGGTAAACAACGTGTCACTACCATCTTCGTTGTGGGTCTCATTCTGACGACCCAGTAATGCTGTCGGACTTCATTGATGGTCATCTCGGTTCCACTGTGTTGTAAGCTGCGGTGTGTCCAGTCTATGTAGAGCTGAGTTATACGATGGTCGCCATGTAATATGGGTGGGCGCTTGACGTCTTCTGTTATTTTGTCGATTCTATCTATACGACTTCTGAGGCGTATGACGTCATCCTTCAATTCTATTTGCAACGGTCGTAGGGCGCTGTCCTTATCTATTTCTTCGTTTTCACGTAAACTTGTTAACTCGCGGGAAAACGTCTGTTGCTGTACAGCTTGCACGAGTAACCTCTCCGCTTGTTGGAGGTATTCGGCTTCTATTAATTGACTATATTTTGACGTAACTGGGGACGTCACTGATGCTGTAGGAGGGGGCACTGCCGTCTTTGTACGTTTCCTCCAATCCGGATCCGCTTCTATATTTTTCCTTGTTCTTTTATAGAACGTGTTTTCTTTGGGCGGCCGACATTTGGCGACGAAGCGTAGTACTGTCGCCGTCGCTCTCAACAGTCGTTCCCATTTCGAAAATCTTGCTGGATCGGGTATGACTTCTGAGAGTCTTCTATCTATATTTTCTATAGCGACTAAGGTTCGCTCCTCACCCGTCTGTTCCTCTAGTGGAGGCTTCTCTATTGGCCATGTTGTCGACTCTTCATACAGGAAGCTGGGGCCACAAAACCACTCGTGTCTCGAATCAAAGTGCTGTGGTACATCACGAGTGGCTGCGTCTGCTATATTTTTCTTAGTGGGCACCCATCGCCAGTCTTCGACTCTACTATGCTCTTCTATGGCAGCTATGCGGTGCGCGACGAACGGTTTGTAAACTCGAGCTCCTCTTCTGATCCAGGTCAGCACGGTTTTGCTGTCTGACCAGTACGTCACGGAGGCCGGCTTGACTCCGTGTTCTCGGATGACAGCTGCAGCGACGCGGGTCCCCATCACCGCGGCCTGCAGCTCGAGTCGGGGTATCGATTGGAGCTTGAGTGGCGCCACCTTTGCCTTGGCCATGACGAGGCTCACGTGAGTCTTGCCATCTTCTGTAGAGATACGCCAGTACACCGCTGCGGCGTACGAAGTTTCGCTCGCGTCCGTGAAAACGTGGACTTGCGTTTCTATGGCGTCGCTATATCCTGGGTAACATCTTGGTACTGTGACTTGTGCAAGATTCTGTAGATGTTGAACCCAACTTCTCCATGCTGTGGCCAAGTCTGTGTCGAACGGCTGGTCCCAGTCGACTCCTCTTCTCCATGCTTCTTGGAGTATCTGTTTGGCGCGAATCGTTACGGGTGAGGCTAGGCCGAGTGGGTCGTATAGTGACATCACTATTTTCAGCGCCTCTCTTTTCGTGGGCACTTCCTTCTGTAATACGCCACTCGGTAATCGGGCTAGGCTCAGATTGAAACC
Source organism: Hecatera dysodea (assembly GCA_905332915.2). Lineage (NCBI taxonomy): Eukaryota > Metazoa > Arthropoda > Insecta > Lepidoptera > Noctuidae > Hecatera > Hecatera dysodea. Next base: position 661,902 of record HG995290.1, on the reverse strand, counting down.
CAGCGTATCTGCTCTTGGTCTCCATATTAGGCCAAGAATCTTTTCTGTATGGTCGCCGATGTCGACGACTTCTGTCTCTATAAGCGACGGTTCTATTTTCTGTATGACGTCGATGTCATTAGATACCCATTTCTTAATTTCGAAACGAGCCTGTTGGTGTATCTTCTTCACCGCTGTTGCTATATGTGTCGCTTCTTCAACTGTTCTATAGCTATCCAGATAATCGTCCATATAATGGTTCTTCACTATTGCTTCTACTGCTTCTGGATGCTGTTCTATGTGCCGGTTCGCGTTCCAATTCTTCGCGAATATGGCCGTGCACGGTGAGCTTGCCGCGCCGAATATGATTGACGACATTCGATACTCGTCGGGGGCTCCTTCTCTTCTATTGCCTCTCCACAAATATCGGAGGGCGTCTCTATCTTCAGGTCGTACTTTGACCTGCATGAACATTTCGGTAATGTCACCTGAAATGGCTATCGGATATCTACGAAACCTCATCATGACGCCGGGCAGCGACTGTAACAGGTCCGGTCCTGTAAGTAGGAAGTCGTTCAGCGACATCCCATTCGATTTAGCTGCGGCGTCGTGTACTATTCGAAACTTCTCCGGCTTCATGGGATTGAAGACGTCGAAATGAGGCAGATACCAGGTTCTTCCTGGCGTGGTCTGTTTGGGCGCTTTTTCTGCGTACCCTTTTGAAAGGAGCGAGTCCATTTGTTCTATATATTTATTTCGAAGACTCGGATCTTTGTCGAGCTTCTTTTCTATAGAGATCAGCCGCTTGTGTGCTGTCCCATAACTATCGGGCATTTCAAAGTTGTTATTTTTCCATAACATAGCTGTTTCTATATGCCCATCTGTCAACTGTTTGGTATGTCTTTTCAAGATGTCTTCAGCCTGCTTCTCTGGATCAGAATCTGGACGCCGAGGATTAACTATTAGGGACTCGAGTGCGAAAAATTCACGAAGTTGCTCGTTCAGTCTGTCGTCTCTATTTTCTCTATCTTCTCTGCATGCGCTGACGTAATGCACCTGCTGACCGAGTATTCTAGTGTGCGCGCCATGTAGCGTCCATCCAAGCGTTGTAAGTGACGCTATTGGCTGGTGCCTGGGGCCTCTTCTGACTTCACTGGCAAGGAGAAGGTGCCAGTTGTCTTGGCCAATCAAAATCTTGGGCGCGCCAACATCATAGACTAGCTGCTCTTTCAAGTCGATGAGATGTTTGCAATGTGTGACATCTTCTTCACGGACTGTCTGTGACGCGAGATTAAGCTTCGGTATGGTGCGCGCTCTGAACGGCACCCTATTTCTATGCTGACTCGCGAGTGTCACTGTGACTCTTTTCGAACAAGGAGTGTCGATCATGGTGTCACCGATCGCACCAATCTTCAGTGGGTCGATCTTGCCCTCGGCTCCGACTTGGTCGGCGATGTCTTCATCGATCAACGATACGGTCGATCCATCGTCGAGTAGGGCGAACGTAGATGCCTCTCCCGCCGGTCCAATGACCCGGACCGGGATGATTTTCAAATAGGCGTGATTCGACGATGATCTTGAGCTGGCGACTGTCTCCTTGGGCTCCTTTTTGACTTCGGTCTGTCTGGGCTTTTCGGCTGCCACCGCAGCAGGCTTCTTGTCGTAATGAAGTAGCCGACTGTGCGTGGCTGTACACCCCTTGACGTCACACTTCTTCGCGTTGCATTTATGCCGCTCTCTTCTTGGCTTCAGGCAACGGAAGCACAGGTTTAGATTCTTCGCAATTTCCCATCTCTTGTTACTATTGCTATTCTTGAACTTCGAGCAATCGCGTTCTATATGGCCATCCTTCTCACACAGTCGGCACTTGCTTGCTGACTTCTCTGTTGTTGTGTGAGTCCTCTGCTGCGGTGTGCGTCGGTTGGATGAGCCCTCTGTCTTGATGTTTTCAGCAGGAGCGAAAGCGCTGCAGTATCGAGCTTGTTCGGTAATGAATTCGCTAAACAGCGACAAGTCTGGCAAGGACTGGTACTTTTCTGTATATATACGGTACCACTGTACGCGTATCGAGTTCGGTAGCTTCTCTGTCAAGGTTCGCATGAGCTCGGCGTTGATCAGGTAATGATCCTTCTTCAATGCTCGCAGCGTTACTATAGCGCACCTCACGTGGCTTGCGAATGAGCAAATATCCTTTGGATTTTCACTGCATCGTGTCAGTCCTCGCAATCTATCTGTTTCGGCCTGTGCTATCGAATCTGGTCGGCCGAATTGCAGCTCGAGTTCCTTCATGATGTCATCTGGTCTTGCATGGCCGATGAGTTCTGAACTGACTGTTTCTAAAGCGCGTCCATGCAGGCTTCTTCTAAGTCTTGCTGTATTTTCGACATCGTTGAAATATTTTCGAGTTGTTTCATAAATGGCTCGAAATGACAACCATTCTGTATGCGCACCACTGAAGTTCGGTAAAGTCATAATGACCTTCGACGCCGAGGAGGAATTCTGTGACTGCTGTTCTGTTTTCTTGTCAACTAAAGATGCTATAGCAGCCGTAAGGTCCGTAACGAATGGACGTAAATTATCCTCGCTCCTATCGTCTTCTATTTTCTTCATAGGTGGTGGCTCTATCTGTTTAGCACTATCTGGATCTATGTGCGTTCGACGAGAGTCCACTATTGGTTCGAAGTCCACAGGGGGGGGCGGTTGCTGTCGACTATCACGGATGTCCCCCTCGGCGGCGTTGGTCTCTCTCTGATCAGGAACAGGTTCAGGCGCCTCTTCCAGCCAGGAACGCACGTACTCTTCATTTGAGTTTCTATCGTCCAAATATTCTTCGTCCGACTCTTGTTCGGCTCTCTGAAGTGCTAACTGGGCAAGCTCCAACTTAATCTTTAATAAGTCTTCACGAGCCTTCTGTAATTTTCTATATGACCGCGGTGACCTGTCAATGGTCGACGGCGGACGTCTATGTTCTATACGGGCGTCACCCCGGGTAGTCATTGGCAAGACTCGGCTATCTCTTCTATTTGACGGCTTCATTGTACTATCTGAAGTCGTCTCAAAGCGGGTTCCCTTCCTTGAGGTCGATGGCATCTGTTTCTGTACTGTTGTCGGCAATGGTGCAGGTACTCGTTCTATTGCTGAAGCTTCTATCTGTTCTATTCGTTCAGCGGCAGCAGGCGGAGACACGTCTTCACTGCGCTGCTGCATCGATCGCGCCGTCCCAGACGATGAAGGCGAACGCGGCGGCACCTGATGATGGATAGCAGGAACCCTCTCGGCTGGTTCCTGTATCGGAACTGTCCACGCCTCGGATGATTTGCCATGCGACCTCGTGATCGGCATTGTTGAAGTCTTCAATGAATCTTCAAAACTATTCGGTAGTCCACTGGTAAGCCTCAGGTGAAACTTCAATCCAAGTTTCCAAAAAAAAAAATTTTTCAAAAAATTTTCAAAATTCTTCAAAGTCCCCAATCTTCAAAAAATATTCTAAGTTCGGATTGACTGAAACTTTTCTAAGTCCCAGACTGTTCAAAATCTTCTATGTGTGAAGTCGATCGAAATTCTCTAAGTCCAAAATTCTTCAAAAATATTCTATGTCCCGCTTGATCAAAACTTTTCTAAGTGTCAGGTTGTTGAAAATTTTCCAAGTTCAAAATTCTTCAAAAATTTTCCAAGTCCCGGATTGTTGAAAATTTTCTAAGTTCAAAATTCTTCAAAAAATTTTCCAAGTTCAAAATCTTCAAAAATATTCTAAGTGTCGGAACCCCTCAAAATTTTCAAAGTGTGAAGTCGTTCGAAATTTTCTAAGTTCAGCTTGATTAAATTTCTTCTATGTTGTTGCTTCACTATCAATCTGCCTAGGGGTAGTTTTCTTGAAGGGATGATTTCTTCAAGGTCCGACTTCTATTTAGCTTCTAGGGACACCCTTCGTGTCTTGAAATGTTGAAGGGTAGTTTTTTCTTCAAGGGGGTGCGACTTCACAATAGGGGTTGCGCCTTCAGGGTAGCTGCGTGGTTCTATAAATCCAACTTCCAAATAGCTAGATCAGGCTATCTTCAAAATATCCGGCTCCGATGGACCAGAAAATGTACGGGGCGGACGTGATCGACTGGACTGTAGGGTGGCCAGGGTAGGTTATCCTATTCTTCGAAAGTGGACTGTATGGTGACAACCCACCTAGGTATAAATGATCCAGACGCGTTGACGCTCCGTCTATAAGCTACGGGCCATGAGGATGCAACCCTTAACTGAATACTTGCTATACTTGCTGTTATTGACACAGTATATAGGGGTAGGTATAGAGGGCTTACCAATAAAGTCACAATAAAACACTATTTAACTTGTTCACTATTCACTTAGCGATTTGAAGGGTGAAATTCGCGACTATATGATTCTACATTTAGGTATAAATCCAAATTATCTTGACAATGACTACAAATTCTATAAATTTTCAATGTTACTATTGTACGGCGCAACTATACCGTATCGACACCCAAAAAATCACCGTGTGTGATGAAGTTTATTAACTTAAATTTTCACTATGCTAATTCTAGATTTTAGGCTATATCTAGGCTTAGGTCTATGTGAGTAGGGGTTGTCGTACCTTTATGGATAGCCCTCGGTAAGCTCCATACAGCGGAGACGAATTCACCCCTTCATCCCCCTCCATGTAGGGGTGGGATGCCAAAAACTATACAAAACTATAGTAGGCGCGAAGCTATTACCTACTTGGGGTGAATTTACCGTAAAACTATGCTAGGAGGGCTATACAGCTATATGTATCTCTATAGATACGACAACCCTCTACAAAACTACATATGTTTCAACCCTGTCACTTAAGGGGTTGCGACTCTATAAGCGTATATGTTTCAGGGGGATAAAAATAAACAGTTTTATTCAAACCTAAATTACGGCTTTATGCCTGCATACACTATAGACATCTATATATCCCCTGAAAGGATTTTTCAAGGCGGTTCTATTTCAGACATTTAGAAGTCTAGAATCTAGACTTGTTTTTTCGGAAAAGGAAGAGGGTAGATGCAAAGTGTTTTATTTTGTGCATACCTTCACTAGGGCTATTTATCAAAAACTGTTGACCAATCACGTACCAGCACCCTCCTGCTCTGTGATTGGTCAGTGTCGCGTTTAGCTATGCGACTACCTTTGACCTGATATTTCAAGTCTCAAATTACCAAGCCCTTTCTATTTACCTATGTATGTCTGTCTGTGTGTGTATATACCTCGATTACCTTATATACCACCGATATACCTTTATATACCTTTATATACCTTGATTACCTTCATATACCTTCGATTACCAGGGTTACCATGTGTTTACTGTTATGTGTAAGGGATAGGATACCCTACCTAACTATATTCTATCTATTTGGAAGAAATAAAGGCTCCAAGGGCTTATATACTGCCTCTTGAGAGCAAACAACTGTAACGAATGTGTTTTATTTCAATAACAAACTATGTATCAACTATAGCTACCTATAACTATCTATACTATGCAGCTTTATCTGTTACAGCATTCTATGTGCTAACTAACTACCTATAACTACCTATACTATGTAGTCGCGGTTTTATTTATTTGCAACATTCTATGTACTACTATAGCTACCTATAACTACCTATACTATGTAGCTAAGACGCATCGTCGCGAACAACGGCGTTACCAATTTGGATACGGTTTTCACAAAATATATTTCGGTAAGCTTCACTTAACATTAATTTTTTTTTTTTATTTCGATTTCGGTTCATAAATAAAAAAGTAATGTCAAAGAATCAGGTGAAACAATTATAATTAGAGAATTACTGATTAGTTGATTTTTCTGAAACTTTCGATAACTGTAGTATTTTAAAGTTTATACAATGATGATAATTGAAAAGTTCAGTAAATATTAACTACAAGCGGACGGACTTAATAGAGTTGAGAACAACTCAAAGAAAAAAAAAAGAAAAAAAAGAAAACAAAGAAAAAAAGAAAAATGGAAAAAAAAAAGAAATAAGAAAGAAAAAAATCAGGAAAACACCCTATATATCTGTAGAATGACACTGATGACTTTGACTTCCTCAAAGAAAGTTGTTCATTTCAAAGTTTTTAGGGATCCATACCCAAAGGATAAAACAGGATTCAATTATTAAGACTCCGCTGTCCGTTCGTCCGTTTGTCTGTCCGTCTGTCACCAGGCTGTATCTCATGGACTGTGATAGTTAGAAAGTTGAAACTTGCACGAATGATGTATTCTTGTTGACGCTATAACAGTAAATATTTAAAAAAAAAGAAACGCTCCCATGCAATAAACATGTTTTTTTTTGTTCGTATTTGCTCGATATTGGTAACGGCAACAGGTACTTAGACGCTTGAAATATTCATAGAATATTTAGTTATATAATATGCACTTTAAAAATAAATAATTAAATAAAAATATTTAAGTGGGCTTCCATACCACAAACGGGTTTTTTTTTTGTTCGATATTGATAACGGCAAAAGGTAGACGCTTGAAATATTTGCAGAACATTGTGTTATAATATTAACTTCAAAAATAAATAATTAAATTAAAATAAATTAATATTTAAGCGGGGCACTCATACAACAGACATGTTTTGTTTTTTGTTTTTATAGATAATGGTACGGAACCCTTCTTGCGCCAGTCGTTGGCCGTTTTTTTTAAACAAAACTACGCCTTTCCGTTAGGTACAAACAGTAAAAAGTCAAGCCAAGCAAAGAGTCATGGACTACGTTTCGCCCTCGAAAAATACACGTTGCTTTTTGGACAGCGGGAACATGGACAAAACGCAGTTTTGAAATACATACATGCAAAAAGCTTGCGTGTTGTGACAGCTCAATCTAAGAGGAACCGATAAATAACAATAATCATTTATTTTCAGACCAGAGTCCATAGCTTAAAATATCATAAACACACACACAAACAATCAGAATTTTTACAAGTTTGGTAATCTACTAATATAAAAGCGTCACTACTTATGTCTTTCCAGTGGTCAACCACTGACACTCCATTGAAAGAAATAGCATAGAATGGTAATCTCGTACATAATGACAAATGAATGACAGACGTATGCGGTAATCTGCTAAAATTTTGACAGTTCCTTTGATCAGTGACCTACCATTAGAACGTCATTGTGCAGTCATTGCTTTTATTAACTCGGTTATCAAAAAGTATTACGAGACCATTGACCGACCAATGACCGACCATTATGAGTTTAGCAGATTACGAATTTTTAGCAAAATGACAAAGGGATTGTTGGAATGACAAAGGGATTTGCTCATTATTGGCTTCACGTGGACAAGTTGCTATGCGAAAAGTATTTTTACGAAAAAATATAATTAAAACTAAAATGAATATTTTTTTGATTCTCGTTGCAGGAAGTTAAATATAAAAACAAGTCGTTTAATAAGTATTTAATCCGATTGAGTTTAAAAAGCGTCGCCATTTTATGGTTGGCGACCGATTCTGTGTGGCCACATTAATAATAATTGTGATTTCAATCGATTATTAAAGATAATGCATTGATATTAATTGCATTGATAATGTTTTTTGTTGCTGCAACTACTTAGAAAAAGCCATTGTAAATTGTCTCCCTTCTGATCACAGTGGGCTAACGGTAACTTTTGAGTCCACCTCACCTATACAACAGGTGCAGATACAATCAAGACCGATAACATCAGGTAAATTAAATAAATTTAACAGCACTTTAAGCAACAAGTTAAGTGGTCGGGATTTCACAATGAATAATGGCAATATTCTATATAAAGAATTTTTTTCTGTTGTCCAAACTGAGTTCAATAATACTTTTAAAAAGACAACTAAAACTATCTGCCCTAAGTTTTTATTTAGTGACTGGGCGACTAAAGGACTCAGAAAAAGTAGGGAAAGACTTTATGAGCTATACGGCCTTAAGCCTTATATTAATACTGAAGCCTTTAATAAGTATGTAGCTACTTACTCAAAAATTTATAAAAATACTTGTAAGGTAGCTAAAGCTTTATACATAAGCAAAAAGGTAAAAACAGCAGACAACAAAGTGAAGACGGTTTGGAAAATTATAAATAACGAAACAAACAGGAATAAAAGACATAATACGGATTTCACATTGGAGACTACTCAGGGTCTTATTAGTGATAACCTAAAAGTTGCTCAAGAATTTGTAAATTTCTTTACCAGTATCCCTATTAAAACTACTGAAGCTTTAAATTCTTCGCCTTCGCTTGCTTTTGATTTATTGCAGTCGAATGTGTCAGCCTGCCCGACTGAATTTAATTTTAAGCATATAAACCCCTTAGTAGTAATGAAAGCTTTCAAACAAATCAAAATTAAACTTACGGAAGATTTATGGGGATTGTCTATCAAAGTTTGTACCTCAATTATTGAGACTGTAGCCCCTTTCTTAGCTTTAATATTTAATTTGTGTGTGGATCAAGGAGTCTTTCCGGACCTAATGAAATTCAGTAAAGTAATACCACTTTTTAAAAACGGGGACAGTAAAGACACAAATAATTATAGACCAGTATCCGTGTTGCCAGTCTTCAGTAAGGTATTTGAAAAAGTGATGCTAAATCAAATGCTTTATCATTTTAACACGAATAACATCTTGCATGATAAACAGTATGGTTTCACCAGAGGACGTTGTACTACTGACGCTGGTGTCACCTTACTGAAGCATATATTTAATGCGTGGGGGGAGGCACAAGATGCCATAGGCATCTTCTGCGACCTATCCAAGGCGTTTGATTGTGTGGATCACGAAACATTACTCCTGAAACTTGGGCACTACGGACTGGGCAAAACAGCTTTAAGCCTTGTTAAATCTTATTTGAATGATAGACAGCAAGTAGTGCAAATTAACGGTGTTAATTCATCGGGGTTAAACGTGAAAATGGGCGTTCCACAGGGCTCAATTTTGGGTCCTTTTTTATTTTTAGTTTATATAAATGATTTACCCCATTTATTGCAAAACAAGCTAAACATGGTCTTGTTTGCTGACGACACTTCTTTGATTTTTAAAATAAATAGACGTAGTAATAATCTTGACATCGTAAATAATGCCCTTTTGCAGGTCCAAAATTGGTTCACTGCTAATAATTTGGTTTTAAATGGGAAGAAAACGAAGTGCATAAGATTTGCTTTACCAAATGTCAAAAGTAGTAATTGTGATATAGTATTGAACAGGGAAAAACTAGAATTCGTCGATAGAACGGTTTTCCTGGGGATTACGCTTGACTCAAGGCTACAATGGGGTCCTCATTTAGCATCTCTTGCAGGACGTCTAAGCTCAGCAGCATATGCTGTTAGGAAAATCCGCCAATTTACTGATGTTGATACCGCGAGACTAGTCTATTTCAGTTACTTTCATAGTATAATGTCTTACGGTATCTTGTTATGGGGCCGGGCTGCAGACATCGAGTCAATTTTTATTCTGCAAAAAAGAGCCATCAAAGCCATTTACAATCTACGCCGGCGTGATTCTCTAAGGGAACTGTTTAAGGAAATTAACATCATGACGGTACCTTGTCAATATATATATGAAAACATTATGTACGTTAGAAAAAATCTACATCTCTTTAGTAAGCGAGGCGACAGACATAATTATGCTACTAGAAATAGGGATCAATTAGTTCAACCAGGTTTCAGACTAGCTAAAGTAGCCACATCTTTCATGGGGTATTGTTTAAAATGTTACAATAAAATTCCTCCCCATATATTAGAACTGAATGAAACGAAATTTAAAACTTGTATTAAACGCACATTATGCAGGCAAGCATATTATAAGTTGGGGGATTACATTGAAGATAATAATGCTTGGCTAAATGCCGGTCCTGCTCCACAGCCTCAACCACTTGGATAAACAAGTTTAGGATTTTATATTGGAAGAGATGCTCGCCCTTTTTTTATTTTTTGTCTCATTTATTTATTCTTTTTTTTATATATAATATTAATTTGATAATTAATAATTTCTCTTTTTTTTTTACTTGTAGTTGCTTGGTTTTTGTAAACCATAGTTTTGTATAATGTAGAAGCATTTTATTTTCAAATATTGTAAATGTGAGTACCATGGAGCATGTGCATTTACATGTGATAAGTTATAGTTTACTTTGTGACTTGAACTAAAATGGCAGTTGAGAGCATGTCATGCTTGCTCAATTGTTTCGCTGATGGTGGCGTGTGTGTTGGATCATTCGGTTCCCTTCAAAATGGTTGAGCTAAATGGTGCCAATACACGCGTCATGTTCGTGAACGGGCGCCGTCGGTTGAGACTGGTCACCTCTTAACTGCCACTGACTTGTTTTAATCTTTATACTTTGAATTGTTTTTATAGTTTCCTTTTTTTTTTTATTTTGCATTGTCCTCACATATAGAAGCGACCAAGGATGTAACCAAGGTTATGTAATACAGAACATAATTTAAAAGAGTGTCCGTGGAGTTTCTTGCACGTTCTTCTCCATAGAGATCTACGCTTTGGAACGTGCAGATAGCTTCACCTCTTTCGACTTGACAATTCAAAAGTGCCTGTAAAGGGTTTAATTGAAATAAATGCTTTGAATCTTGAATCTTGAATCTTGAATCTTGAATAATAATCGATTGTTAAAACTGAGTAAAAAGTATGTATTTTCTTAAAAATCTGTAATCAAGATTTTTTTCAAAAGGTTTTATACTTATGTTCCTTTAATTACATTAAAAACAAACAAAACACTCGTCGTTTTAGGCCATCAAATCATTTTACATCCGATTATAGTATTCGTTTGATCGTTGTCAAATCGATTTTTTTATTACCTGGCAACACTACTAACTGTCAATAATGACAAATCTAGACAACGAAATGAAAATATTGTTTATGAAGTGTATTGTGAATGTTGTTTCAGTTATTTTTGCGAAGTTTTTGGTTTTTGTTATAGTTATAATGGACTGGGACTCTGATACCACTTCAATTGACGACCCGGCTTTACCCTTGGACACTGAATCTGCTCATGACGATGACCCTGGCGCTGTTTTGTTAAACGTGAAACCTTGAAGGTTTACCCTTATCTGGCAATTGCACTCTATTACGAGGAAAAATTCAAAGCAGGCACATAAGCCGAAAATTATATTTCGTATAGGTATATTATAATTAATATAATCTGCAAGGCAGAGAAGCAATTACTCAATATTGTTGCAATTGCATTGTAGGGCGAAGAACGGTGGGTTGCTGTGCTCACGTTATGACCACAATATGGTACTTAAGCTGGGCATGGCATGAAAATAATATTAGGCCGCCTGCCCATTTTTAGATGATATTTTATTAATTTACCATTCGGATTAAAAATATTAGTTTTATTTTTTCCATTTAAATGACCTTAGGACATGCTACTACCGGATTCAAAATAAGATAATATCATGATTAAAAAGCCAAATGATTTATTTTGGAAAATAAACACTCATAATTGTAATTTTTTCAGCGACAAGTTTTAGCAATAGACATGCTAAATATGAACTATTTTTACACTCTCCTGCAACCTTATTACTATAATTCATTTATTTTAGGTATAAACTATTAAAAACCCTAGTCATTAAATATTATACTTAATGTTCACGTTTAGCCAAATTGCCCTAACAAACTGAGCAAGCCCTTTATATAAAGAGCAGACTTGGGGCCCAGGATGTGTGTTTGCGGTTTCGAGTGTATAGCACTTGTGTGTTGCAGCTGAAAATCAGCGTCTTGTACATCTTGTGTGTGTGATACAGCTGAGGCCCCTTTGGCATTAATAATTCTGTTTATGTTATTTTGTTTAATTATAAGGTGTTTTTATAATGCCAATAAACACATTTTTATTTATTTCTTTGAGTTCCATAACCTATCAAAAGAACTATTTGTACAACAATAATAAAAGTACTACTGTTTGTTTTCCCTAATAAAAAATAAAATAAAAAAGAAATCACAGCCAGGCTCAACGACTTGATATATATACTATATGAACAACTTTTACCATGGGACCAAACATGAAATCACGATATAAAAAGTCAGCTGTTCCCTACATTTTATACAAACATAAATGTAGGGAACAGCTGATTTTTTATATCGTGATTTCATGTTTGGTCCCATGGTAAAAGTCGTTCATAATGTTGAGTACAATGACCTCTTAAGAGGTTGTTGGTGTTTTACAAATAACCCTGTATAATGGATAGCATCTATTCTTGCATTGACCTCGGCAACTGTTGCTTAACTTCGAATATCGAAACTTGTCGAACTGTTAATATTTAACCCATGTTCTGGCAATATTTTCAGTACTAAGCTTAAAAAGAGGGAAGAAAAAATGTACTCGATTTGCAGTAACGTCTTCTAGCATGAAATTAAATGGATTTCTTATTTCCTACCGCACGATTAAAAAGTGATTTATGCTTTATTCAGTCGATTTCAAACCATGGCACGTACGACGCGCAGCGAGCGACATTAAAATGGTATTACAATTTAGTCTACACAAGCTTTTAACACCGTCTTTTTCCCCGTGAAAGTCGAAAATTAGCCTTAGAAAACGTCCTACCGAGATAAAAGTATTCTGTGTCTATTCTTGTTCAAAATTTCAACCAAATTCTATATATTTTGCAAAAGGTACATGGAACAATTATAGGTAAATGGGTCTATGTATGACTTTTGTCTCCCGCTCTGAGCGGGGCGGGAGAGAGTGTCAGACTCTTACTGACTAAAACCCACCCGTGATCCTCCTAATGCCATTCACCTTCCAGGGCTGCGGTGACTCTCTCAAACAAATTCCGCAATCATGGCAGAAACAGAAAACCTTCCTAATACTGAAAGATCTCATACACTGCTGTAAATATACCTTTTAATCTGTTCGTCTTTTCCCGATTGTGTTAGGCTCAGCTTCCAGTCTTAAACGTATACCGCTAAGTACCAGTATTTTACAAGAAACTGCCTATATGACCTCCACAACCTAGAAATTAAGTAACACCCCCAACAAGATTGGTGTCAGGCTCTCAAGCTTCTTTCCACCTAAAGAACATTACGATCTACAAATAACAGCCGGGACCAACAACTTAACCTTCAAAGTACGGATGAGTCAATAAGAAATGACAGTCTTCCACTAACTAACCGATCATACAAAGCGTTGCTTAGCATAAAAAATCGATTCGTGCGGCTGTTATTTACTTACTTAGCCACAAGATCCTCCTTGTTACTCTACTTCTACCAATAGAGGTTCAAATACTGATTTTAACTAACAAGTAATAACTCTATCCATCTGTTGCAATACTAAACAAACATCCACACATACCAACGTACACATTCAATGGCTTATTTCGTGTTCGAGCTCGTCAGTGCAGCGCCGTGCACTAGTTCAACGTAGCTAAGTTCACACTTCCGTGGCTCGGGAAGCCGGCACGATGTTCAGTTACGTCATTTATGTGGATTAGTTTCTGCCGTTCTGGCTCTGTCTCTGCTACGGATGGTTTAAAGCCACTAAAAGACTTAAGTATTCATTTGTAATGAGCATTCTAGTGACTGATCTTTTGATGAAAATCAACAGGAGCGTTTTAGCGAGCATTCCAGAGAACAAAAGTAAATTTACTTCAAGCTATTTTCTGAGCCGCAATTTTATCATTGTTGTTTGACATCTTCGTGAAAGATACATTTATTAATGAGTACAAATTTACTTACTCAAGCGTTCGCTGGAATGATTGTGAAAATGTTCGTTGCAATATTTTTGTCTATTCTTGGCTCTGTTCTTCAACACGGCGAATGCTCGTTGTTCTGTTATAATAGGGATGTTGCCTGAGTAAAAAATATATGATTATGTTTAGTCCGTCAGTTAGATTATAGAAAAATATTGGACACGTATTTTTTCCTTTATCAAATCTATAAAAACTGTCGAAGATACAAAGCATCAAAGATCAGGAATGGGAGCGTGTGACGTTTACGCACTGTATCGTCTTCATTTTTTGTTTACGTGAAAAAAGAAAAAATACGTGTCCAATATTTTTTGGAAATCTATCAGACGGACTAATCAGATTTTTTTTAGTTAACTACCCTATTGAATGCTCAAGTCTATCGGCACCTTTGATTTTAAAATAATATCATATCAAATCAGTAACTACTAAAAGAGGGATATAATAGGTAGGTATTAAGCCTGTAAGGTGAGCGCACGGTGGCAAGGGCGGGAGCGGTAGCGATTAAGTGGCCCTAGAGCATCGCTAGTTGTTGTAACAAACTGCGGACGCTGGACATCGATCCCTTACTGCCGATTTGCCGTAAGCGACATTTAACTGCAAAAGACTTGTTATATTTTAAATGAGTTTGAATCTATACTAATATTATAAAGTGGAAAGATTTGATTGTTTGTTTCTATTGAATAGGCTCCGAAACTACTGAATCGATTTGAAAAATTCTTTCACTGTTGGGAACCAACACTCTATGCCCCTATGAGTTTTAGTCAGCAAGAGTCTGACACTCCCTTCCGCTCCGCCCAGAGCGGGAGAAGTTATTTGATGATTTCCCATCCAGAAAAAAAGGGGTATTGTGTTAGCCAGTGGATGTGGAGGTTAGATAGGGAGCAACATCATGTAAAGTACTGGTACTCAGCTACATTAGATAAGACTGGAAGTCCACCTGTACAGAGTACAAGGCAGGCAGGTTTACGCCCACTTTTCAAAATCAAAATCAAAAATCAAAAGTCATTTATTCAAACTAGGCTGATAGACAGCACTTTTTGAACGTCAAATTTTACATAAAGACAGTCCCCCAAAACGCCCACCCGTCACCACTTCCTAGTGTTTTAGCTGGGAAGAAGAAGTGGCGCAACAAACTCCCCAGCAACAAATTTTTGCATCCGTGTAAGCTTCTCACTCTCGTCAAGGCTTAAATTCCGATCTAGATGAGCAAAGTAGTGAAGTGAAAAAGACCATATTATTAACGATATTAATGGAATCAGAATCATTTATCAAACGGTGAATTTCCATTCGTTTTCATTACCAGCTCGGATTACTTAGCTAATTGGAAGATGGCTGTGTTCATAGAGGTATGATTAATCTAGATATCGGCCCCTTAGAATAATGGTTGCGGATTTTTTTCGAAAGAAACACACGGGTGGGTTTTAGTCATTAAGAGTCTGATCGATACCAGAACCACTCATTGTGGAAATAATAGAATAGAATAGAATACTCTTTATTATGTACTTCATATAAGTTACAGAAAATATAGATGAAGAAAACATTACATAGGGTGACACGATGGGCGGCCTTATCGCTAAAAGCGATCTTTTCAAGATAACCTTTGGATGGATTTTTATTTTTTTTTAATTTAGTTAGGGGTATCACCACTAAAGTATGAAAAATAAGAACATTTTGGCAAAAAAAAAAAAACAAAAAGTATAAAAAAACCTTTAATTTTGAAAGTCGGTGTTTTTTGGTTATTTCTTAATTTTTTGTCACCGATTGCCAGAAGACGATTGTATTTAACGTAACAGCTTTTTTAATTTTTTTACTTTGTGTTTAGTTTCTTAAGTTAATCCGGCGAAATATAAAGGAAATAAACATTAACCTCTCCCCCTGCTAGGGTTGTGGATTCGTTCGAAAGAGTCACCGCGGCCCTGAAACGCAAAGGGCACTAGGAGGAACACGGGTGTGCTTCAGTCAGTAAGAGTCTGACATTACTTTTCGCTCCGCCCAGAGTGGAAAAAGTCGTTTGAAAAATCTTAAGCAAGCAAGTATCAGTATTCCGTAATAAAAACGAATGTCTTCTTGAACACACAACTTAATTTATTTTTAACAAAAACTAATAATAAATAATACCTAATTTGTTATGCATTGTACTTATTACGTGATGCCTGCAGGACGCTCTGCGCTGTATGAAGTTTCTCATTAAACTTAAAAATTCAGTATGTTTTGATTATGTGGTTCAATTTTGATGAAATAAACGCTAGATAAATCTCATATTAGAAGAGAGAGAGAGATTACATAGGGGATAATACTAAATATGCTTAAGAATTTAGCTTTCGAATCCAATGCGTGTTTATTGCGTGATGCTCTATAAACGAACAGAAAAAGTATCTAAAAATATCATTTTTGTGCTCTATGTCTTTTTTCTAACATTTCTCAGTTATTTTACTGCAAAAATATTTAATGTACAGACGCGGCTAGTCTACGATTTTATTATATGTATCTATATAGATTGTCCAAACTCTAGTTTAACTTTAAACCTTAAACTAGGGTTTGACGTTGTTAACTTAAAAAGCTCAATTCAAGTACCCATATTTTCTTTTGCGCTTATTAGATTTCTCTTTATAACTAAATTTAAAAAGCTTGCACCAGTCGAAAGTTCACGCAAAGCATTTCAATGTCACGGACGTAAAAGCAAGCGGCAGAAAATAGATTCAGGTCAGGCCCCACAGAGGGCGCTTCAATGACCCAATAGAGGGGAGGCATACGAAGAAAACACAAAGAGCTAAATATTTGAAAGAGTTGAGACAAATGTACTCGGTTAAATAAAATTTTACTGTAAGAATTTCATAAAGTTTTTGCGCCATTATTTATTCAGCTAAATTCGGATTCTTAGGCGAGGCAAGATTTTTGTATATTATGAGATTGTTTTTGATGGAGCAATCTTGTCGGCCATTGCTGGAGGCATTGTGAGAACTTCCATACAAACTAAGCGTGTCAGAGTGTCACTGTTTACTCATAGAAATTGATGGCCAGTGGCAATAGTATTAATTGACTGGTTTTTTTTAACAAATTTCTCCAAACATAAAGAGAGAAAAAAAGAACAAGACACAGTAAAACGTGTTAAAAATCTAAAATGACGGAATTGTGAACGTTATTAAAATCTATAATAGTCATAGATTGCGTGTGACGTCACGCCATATAAAAAATATAACTTCAAAAGCCTGTATTATCTTGAGGAGTGATATGAAAGAAAAGGGAGTTAGTGATAGCGTGACGGCTGACAGGACGGAATGGAAGAAAAAAACGTGTTGCGCAGACCACAAGTACCTAACATGAGACAAGAGCAGTAAGATGATGATACTTGCTAGTAGATAAATAACCATTCTGACTATGACTTTGTCAGAAAAGACTTGTACTCATCGCATATTGCCCACTAATTTAATTAAAAACTAATTAAACAAATAAGTATATTTTTCCCGGGGCTGCGCTAGCGTTAAACTATCCTAGAACGGTCGCCATCTATTCCTGTACCAAACTTCATCAAAATCAGTTTGGCGATTCAGACCTGAAAGCGTAGAAAACAAACAAAGTCACTTACCGTGGTGGCCGTACCTGAGACGTCATCAGAATTGAAAAGAACGCGTTCTTTAATTTAAATCTAAGGAATTCTATTCAGCGAGCACTTTTAAAATTTTTCACAAAATCGAGAAAATATTCGCGAACAAATACTCCCACTGCAAGGAGCTCCTTGGAAGCGAATCTTACGCTTTGGTTCTTGCGAACCTGCTCACCACATAATTTGAATAACAAATTCTTTTGCTAACCAACGCTTTTATGTACACATACGGAGTTGATATGACAGAGGGGCATTAAATTACACTACGTATACTATACGTGTTTAGTATTAATTCGATACGGTATAAAAATAAAAAGCACCAAAAATGAGGTTTTTTTTTCGAACAAACTAAATACTTATCTTACAAATCAGAGTAAAACGCAACCACACTTTATAAATAAATTTAACTGACCTTAGATACCTAGGTGACAAAACGGCACCGTCGTTTGGTTGTACTTGTGACTTGCGTCAGAGCAGCAACAAAGCATCGTAGGTTATACTCAGATTTATCGTTTTAAGGGGCCATGACCTATAGACATAATCAGCTGTTTGGAAATATATAATATCGTATTAATAAACTACTGCTTCTATTTAATTGATTTTTGTTACAAAGCTTGTAAATGGTCCCTAATATATGCAGTTTAATGGAAAGCCCCTTTGTCGTATCAACTATGTATAATGACATACATACATAGCAGCGAAAATAAGGTCTGCCAGCTTGGCATCCCAGTCCGTTTCACCGCTATTGTACCGATTACAATGGGATACTTGACAAGGATTTTAATGTAATTTGGCATCCCGGAATATCCACTAATGACTGTGATATGGTCTGGAATCCACTTTAGCAGACCTGTATTAAATTGTTTTATGTTTACGTTATGCTGGGCTGACAGTTCTATCAAATGTGGGTGATGTGGCGTGCGTCCCTCAGATTGAGTTTAATTTATGGTTTGATACTTGTTGTGTTAATACTAATAACAAGTTTCTGGCAGTGACTTCGCTCGCATTTTATCGGAAATCCAGACTACAGAACATAATCTATCTCTGCGCCAAATTTCATCATCAAGCATCCATCCATCCATCGAAGTACTCACGTTTGAGCAAAGGATTTAAGAACACCCATCCCATGCTAATAGCTCCAAATATATACATAAGTGATAGCAGCGCCCCGCGGTTTCACCCGCATTGCTCCCGTTTTCGTGGCAATACGGGGATAAAATATAGCCTATGTTACTCCGGGTGAATGTAGCTTTCTAATGGTGAAAGAATTTTTGAAATTGGCGCATTAGTTTTGAGTTTATTCATTACAAATGTTGATTATTGGACTTGTCCAGAGTAGCAGCATAATTATGCTGATTCTTGCTCTGATGCGACGCACAAACTAGATTTATATATACTTTCAAGTAGCTGTAAACAGTCTACTTTTGGTTGCATTGTTTATTTTGTTTATGTTGTCCCTGTCTGTGGTGCCGGATGCCAGAGACAAAGGCTAAACTATGTTCTGTTTTGTCTGTGGTGTGACCAGAGACTCGTGGTAGTTGATGTCCGGTCCTGACACAGTTTGTATTTAAAGTTGATAAGTTATTTTCTTTTAAGTTTGTGTTTCTTTTTGTGAGTCATCTCTGGTGGAATAAACGAGTTTTCTTTCTTTCTTTCTTCTACTAAGTTTATTTATCCTGCAGCTTTTATTAAGATCGTTTAAGCTCAACCCATCGGCCGCAATTTTAACAACATAGTATATAAACGGGTCACTCAGCGTTCAATGTGTGTTTATTGCTTTATAAAACGTTGTTACGATCGCTTAGTGCTACAATGACATTATAGCTAGTATAATATCTTAGTGGATTATTATACAAGGTGACATTTTCAAGTAGACGTGGTTTACCCGACTTTTTTTTTTTTTTTTTTCTGGATGGGAAATCATCAAATGACCCCTCCCGCCCTGGGTGGAGCGGTAGGGAGTGTCAGACTTTTACTGACTAAAACCCACCCGTGATCCTTCTTGTGCCCTATGCGTTCCAGGGCCGCGGTAACTCTTTCGAACAAATTCCGCAACCCTAGCAGGCACCGACCCTATGGGGCCCCGTCCTCGGTGCTGACGGCTCCTTGAGGCGCGCGTGGAACACAACGCGTCGTCGACTCAACCTGGTATCGGACGGCGAGCCACCCACGCTCACCGTCCCCAGGCATCAGCCACTGCGCGATAGCACAGCGGCCGACTTGTCTCTGGAGGGGGCCGAAATGGGACCATTACTGGCACTCCATCTCAGCACCCTCCCGAGTGTTGGGAGCCGCAGCACCCGCAGCAGAAGCGGCAGTGGCGGCGACAGAAGCCGCGGCGGCGGCAGACCTCTTGCCCCTGGTCGGGGTGGATGGCGCGCAGGCCCTTCCCCCAGCCCAGTGCTCGGCCGGCTTGCCAGCAGCCGCACATGCACTGCAGTGCGGCGTGGCCTCGCACGAGCCGGCCTTATGATCGGGCTGACCACAGCGGAAACAGAGTCCGCTGCGGTCGACCTCCGAGGGGCACATAGCTCCCGTGTGGTTACCCACATGGCAGCGGTAGCACCTCAGAGGTCTGGGTTCCAGCAGTTTTACCCGCGCAGACACCCATCCCACCAAGAGCCTTCGGCCCTCCGACACAGTTCTGGCCGCCGTCACGGGGCAGCTCACCACAAGGGTTTGCATGCCCGTGTTGTCAGGCCGGAGGGTGCCCGCCTTGACGAGCTCGGCAGAGCACCCCCCAGTCCTGGCGACGGCGGCCACAACTTCCTCCTCCGTCACGGAGTCATCCAGGCCCACTATGCGCATGTCGATGCGCTTAGTCGGCCTGGACACCCGGACCTCGTCCGCGGGTAAGACCGCCCTCAGCCTTTCGGCCAGGGCGTCCGCGAACGGGCCACTCTCCGCTCCGGCGAGCTCGAGCTTGCGGGCACCGGTTAAGGTCCTCCTGACCCCGATGCCCCCGCTGATGCCCAGCTCTTGGAGGCTCACCGCCTCGTTCGCCCGCTTCAGTACGGCGAGATACGTCACGCCCCTCTGTTCCGCTTCCGGCTGCAGTGTGAGCACTACAGCCGCCGATTTCGGGGCGCGAAGCCTCGCCGCAATGGCGTTGGCCTTCCGCCGCTGCCTCCTCGCCTTGTTTTTGGCCGCTTTCGCGGCCCGCCGTTTCTGGCCAGCAACCTGCCACTCGGCCTCGGCCGCAGGAGGGTCCGAGGGTGGGGGTGGGGGCGGCTGTGGCACCACTGGCGCCGCAGCCTTAGCCGCTCCTCCAGCCTTCCTCCTACCCCTCTTCGCCGGGGCCGACTTGGTCGTCGCCGGCGTCGTAGTCGCCGGCGTCACAGGCGCTGTCGCTGGCGCCGGCGCGGCTCCGCCCTTGGCCTTCGCCTTCGCCTGGCCAGACGTTCCCGGGCCGGCAGCCACGGCGGCCGCGTACGAAGCCGCCTTCTGCCGGCCCTGGGGCCTCTGTGTCGCCGCTAGTGGGGGACGCCGAATCATGTCCTCCAAAACAGAGAACTGCTTCTGGTAGGGAGCCAGCTCCTGCCGCACCAGGCTCCGCACCTGGCTCAGCACTAGGCTCCCCTCCAGCGTCGCCGGACTCGGCCCCCCCTGCGGCTCCTCCGAGGCCGCTCTGGCCATGCCAGCCAGGTCCCTCCGGAGCGACTCATTCTCTGCAATGGGTCGCTCCGTTACGGTCGCGAGGCGGGCGACCTCCGCCCGCAACTCTGTCGCCTCTCCGGACCCGCCGACGTTGGCCGCCGCCGCCGCCATAATGGAGGCTTTGGCCGCCGTAATGGCCTCCCGCTTGGAGGACTGCTTTCGCTTGAAGGCCACAGCGCGGATCGCGGCCTCCACGACCTCCGCAAACTGGGCCTTCTTCTCTTCGACAGTGGGACGCACCTCTCCCGGGGCCTACGAGTCGTCGGAGTCGAGAGCAGGCGGAAGAGTAGAGGGAGCCCTACGACCGCTCCCTCCAGGGCGACGCCCCTCCTCCACCAACCTCCCGGCCCGACTCTCCACCTCCCGGGTAGAGGGAGCCAGCCCCCTCCCCGCCTCACAGCCCCTGCCCCGCCTGGCGGTGGGGATCTTGCGGGCGGAGGCAAACTCGCCCTCAGAGGACGACCCGCTGTCATCCTCCCGTCTGGGCCGCTTGCGGAAGAGCTTGACGCCCTCCACAGCAGCCCCCCTCCTCTGTCTCCAGAGCCCGCCGAGCTGACCGTTACTAGGTCTAGCGCGGAGCCGGAATCCGACTCCGCACCACCCCGGCGCTCAGGCGAACCCTCCTCTACGCAACCGTACGCCATCAGCTCCTTAAAGGAAGCGGATTCGGATGACGACGATTGGGAGCCTCCTCGGCTCGTGTTGCCACTGGCAAGCGGAAGGCGTTTGGTGCCCACCCCAGAGTACGGAGGGCAGCCCGCCGAAGCGGGGTGGGATTCCCCGACCGCTGAGCAATCGGGACCCACCTGGGGACTCATTTTACAAATGCCTTGTGTGTCCATCTTTTCCTTTTAAGGGTGCGGTCCCTGTTTTCTCCGCCCCTTCTCAGGGCCCGCTCTCTTCTCCTCGCCTCTCTGCCTGCTCGCTGCTCTCACAGTCACGTCTGATGATCAGACGCATACCAGAGAGCAGCGAGCAAGCATGTGTGTGTCTCTCTTGGTCTGATCCCTCACTTGCGACCTTCCGGCATGAGTGGCTCTACCGGGAAAGCTCGCAAGATCATTGAGACGCTCAAGCCCCACCACGACGACAACGTGGAGACACATTCGGTGGGGTGGTTTACCCGACCTTATCCGTAATTATGAGAAACAGCGAAAAATACTCAATGGAGTATCGGGCCAGATTTTAATAAAAACCAAAACAAATTTTTTGCTTTTTGCGGAAAATTAATCAGTAAAGGTTTAATAGGAAGGTTAAGTAAGATAAAAAAAATATACATAAATAAGGTAAAATTAAAAATATATTTTGGTAAAAGTAAGAACGGAGGTGGCCGAGTGCTATCGGCTCCGACTTACGAATTGTAGGTCGCAAGTTAAAACCCAGCCAGGCGCATCACTTTGTGTAATTAATTTCACTGCTCTGAAAACGGTAAAGGAAAACATTGTGAGGAAACCGGCATGTCCTAGAAACAAAAAATCGAAGACACGTGACATTCACCAACGCGCACTGGGTCCGCGTGGTAGATTACGGCCCATTCCCGCTCCTAGAGAGGAGGCCTCAGTTCCAGCAGTGGGAACATTAAAAGGCTGATTATGCTAACATTTTTGCGTTTGGGTAAGATGTCCACTATCAAACTTTTGTATGAAAGCGTTTTGTACGAATCATCATCTGCTTGGCCTTTACCCAACTATATTGGCGCGGCTCCCAGTCAAGCCGGATTCAGCTGAATACCAGTATTTTACGTGAAGTGGCTGCCTACCAAACCTCCACAACCCATTAACTGGGGAACACGGTACTTATTGGCAAGACTTGTGTCTGTTTTTCTGGCTTCTGACAATCCGTAACGACTGCCAAAGATCTACAAATGACAGCCGGGACCAACGGCTTAACGTGCTTCACTGCTGTTTTGTACGAATAAAGTATGGCAAATTACCTCTAGTGAGTTACTTTAACTACGGAATAGTCTGTCTGACAAAAATATTACATTATTGAACTTACAAAAAGATTGTCGCTAATTCCTATACTATATGTATCTGTATTAGAAGCGATATTTCCTTTAATCAACATATTACCAGAACCTGGGGGCTGATTAAAGATAAGAAGGGGTGGAAGGTCGTCCCACAGACTCATAACATGACGTCATGATGAGCGATAGTGACATCATTCTTAAGATGCGGTCACACTGCACTCGAACGTTCTAGATTTTCTTTTTAAAATAACAGGCAGGAGTGGTTGTGTCTGCGTCATGGTTGTGGAATTTGTTTGAAAGAGTGACCGCGGCCCTGGAACGCAGTGGGCATTGGATGGAACACAGATGGGTTTTAGTTAGTAGGAGTGAAAGAAGTTATTTGATAATTTCCCATCCATAAAATAAAACCGTAATGTCATATTATGTGTTTGTTCATCATACGTCAAACGATAGAAAATATGAATACATCAGTAATGAAAAGTCAACTTTGTCAACCAACTTGAGCAGTGGTGGCCGAGTAGTAACTGTGATGTATGCTATAATAATTAGTTTAAGTGGGTAGTATTAAGTAAGTTATAATACTAGGCATATGGTGAACTAGTCTGCGATTATACGTTGTGCTATCGAGTCGTTGTTTGATTCTGCTCCTAAATATCCAGACACCCCCGATATTTCTCAGTAACGACCCCGACTTACGAATCCGCGGGTTCAAGCCCAGCCAGGCGCATTACTTTGTGTAATTAATTTCATCACCGCTGCTCTCAAAACGGTGAAAGAAAACATTGTGAGAAAACCGGCATGTCCTAGAACCAAAAATTCGAAGACATGTGACATTCACCAACCCGCACTGGGCCCGCGTGCTGGATTACGGCCCATTCCTTCTCCTAGAGAGGAGGCCAATGTCCCAGCAGTGGGAACGTTAAAAGGCTGATTATGAATAGTCAACCGATAGTAGGATAATATCAACTTGAAGCTCTAGATAATTGACTTACTGTTAGTAATAGCACAGCGAAGGCAGTTGTCAAAAATATATGGAATAGAAATTTAATACTGTCGAAATCGCTTATATTTTGTCATTTCAACAACCGCACTCACTGCTAGGATGATTGGTAACGTCTACCAGTAAGAAGCTCTAGACAACTTTGTCTAGAGCTTCTTTCGATCGAACAAAGCTCTAGACTACTTAGTCTAGAGCTTCTTACTAGTAGACGTCATGAACGAATCGTAATCTGACTTCGCCTTTACATCTCTCCAATCTGTTCTCGCCGCAATACAGCTAGTGAAGTTTACCGCGCGGATTATTGTCGTCATTACCGTTTATTGGCGCGGCTTTGATCGCGCCAAACGGTATGTTGTGGCCACGTCACAGTTAAGTGTTGCCGCGCACTTAGCGACGGGTGAATGTCATAGGTTAGTTGGTAATACATATACATATGGATTGAATTAGATTAACTAGTGAAACTTAGAATACGGTTTTGGTTTATTTCATTCTTTGGTCTTCCTCTACGTCTTCTTATGATCATTGCATTATATTTCTGCTCTTGTTCTATGTTACTTGTGTGTTGCAACACGTTTTCTTCTTCCATTCTGTCCTGCCGACCGTTCACGCTATCATTTACTCGCATTTCTTTCATATATTTCCTAATACTCACAAAATTCATCCAATATGGACCTTGAAGATTCTTTGACCTAATGCTAAACCTATGAATCTAAATATATATAACTCAAAAGTGACTGACTGACATAGTGATCTATCAACGCAACGGGTTAAAATTTGGCATACAGGTAGATGTTATGACGTAGGCATTCGCTAAGAAAGGATTTTGATTAATTCTACCCCCAAAGGGATAAAATAGGGGATGAAAGTTTGTATGAAACTTTGTCAATTTTAAACCTATCGGGCTGAGAGTTTCAAAATCGGGGGTAAAGTAACTATTCCACGCGGACGAAGCCGTGGGCAGAAGCTAGTTAAATTCATAAAACTTCACATCGATGAAACGAAAAAAAAAACGATTCGATATCAACCTTTTTGCCACCGGTGCCACTTCCTCTTAAAGAAGTATGTTAAATTCAACAAATACTTGTAAAGGTACATGTTAGACACGAAGTGACAATGACTCTAGAGGTCTTCATTAAAAAAAATATAGACCAGCTTGACCTTCGCTTCCTCGCACACCTTACAGACGAGCTCGTGCCTAAATAATACCAGCCGCACAAGTTGATCCTTGAGGTTCGAGATCGTTCCTCATATGGGTGACCATCATACTATCCAAGGTTGCCGGCAAGAAGCCAGCTATCATATCATCTTTGAAAGTCGTTGCCGGTCAAATGACCAGGGCCCCAAGTCTGATATCTTCTAAATATATATAACTCAAAAGGGACTGACTGACTGACATAGTGATCTATCAACGCACAGCCCAAACCACTGAACGGATCGGGCTGAAATTTGGCATGCAGGTAGATGTTATGACGTAGGCATCCGCTAAGAAAAGATTTTGATTAATTCTACCCCCAAGGGGATAAAATAGGGGATGAAAGTTTGTATGAAACTTTGTCAATTTTAAACCGATCGGGCTGAGAGTTACAAAATCGGGGGTAAAGTAACTATTCCACGCGGATGAAGTCGCGAGCAGAAGCTAGTTTTTTATAATTTTTTCATTCCAACACGATCCCATTATTATTTTGCTAAAAGTTCGTAATACTTTTTGATAACCGAACTATTAAAAGCAATGACTGCACAATAACGTCCTAATTGTAGGTCACTGATCAAAGGAACTGTTAAAATTTTAGAAGATTCCGCATACGTCTGTCATTAAATTGTCATTATGTACGAGATTACTATTCTATGTCATTTCTTTCAACCGAGTGTAAATAGTTGACCATTGGAAAGTCATAGTGTCGCTTTTATATTACTACTAATATAAAAGCGATTACCAAACTTGTCAAAATCAACAATTATGAAATCAGTGATAGACCATTCTGACACTATTGTAATAGAAGACTCAGGGCAACTCACAACAGCCCTGTGACCAACTCACTGGGGGAACATGATGACCCTTCATCGTGTTCCTCAGTCACAGGTTTCTGGTCATCATCATCTGGAGGTCGTCATCAGATCCATGTAAATACTGGTACTTAACTGCATCGATAAGGCTGACCACAATGTGGTTGGGAAAAGGCCGCTAATTGATCACCCCGCACTTCGTCTATGCAAAGCCAGATAAATTCATGTAATTAGTAACACACCCAAATACGACATCTAGGTAGTATTAACTATATAGGATGTTTCATTAGTGGAGTTATTTTAAGAGTGACGTTCTTGTTCAGTCAGGAAACTATAGCAATAATACCGTTTTTTTTTTCAAAAATTGATATTTCAAATTAAATCTCGTTTCAAGAATTCCATGTTGTTGGTAGCATTTATTTTAGTTCAATCATAGATTTGATGCCACGAACTGCATTAGACTGCTTGAAATTATTTTATCTCTTTTTTATCGTTTTTGGATTTTTGTACTTGAATAAAATTGTTCCTTTTACTCCGGATGCCTGTATCATACACGTCTTCCTACATCGTTCTTACATATAGGAATAATTTCTATAACAAGAACAATGTATCTACAAGTTTGAATGGTTTAATTGAAATTAAAGCTTTATGTGTAAGTTTAAAATACGTGGATTATTTAATTAATGCTGTTGTTTCCTTACTATATATTCTCGATAACTGGAGTCCATTGCCACACCCAGCATTGTCATCTTGAAGTAGGAATTTAATATTAATATGAGTTTTCTTATTTTTTATTGTAACATAATGTTATTATTTTATATAATACTAGCAGTGCCCCGCGGTTTTACCCGCGTAGTTCCCGTTCCCGTGGGAATATGAGGATAAAATATAGCCTATGTTACTTAGGGTGAATGTAGCTTTCTAGTGGTGAAAGAATTTTTGAAATCGTTCCAGTAGTTTTTGAGTTTATTCGTTACATACAAAAATACAAATCTTTCCTCTTTATAATATTAGTATAGATATAGAGTAGCTTTTCCCGCGACTTCGTCCGCGTGGAATAGTTACTAACCACCCGATTTTCATTGGTTCTCCGCTTCAATTGGTGTTTGAGTGATGCTATATATGCCTAGGCTTATAATCTTCCTCGATAAGTAAGCTATTCAACATTTAAAGATTTTTTCAAATCGGACCAGTAGTTTCTGAGATTAGCGCGTTCAAACAAACAAACTCTTCAACTTTATGTACTGTTATATTGATATTGAATAAGAATGTTGTAGCATAATCAGCCTTTTAATGTTCCCACTGCTGGGACACAGGCCTCTCTAGAAGAGGGAATGGGCCGTAATCCACCACGCGGGCCCAGTGCTGGTTGGTGAATGTCACATATCTTCGAATTTTTGGTTCTATGACATGCTGGTTACCTCACGATGTTTTCCTTCACCGTTTTGAGAGCAGTGGTGATGAAATTAATTACACAAAGTAATGCGCCTGGCTGGGTTTGAACCCGCGACCCACAATTCGTAAGTCGGGGCCGTTACCACTCGGCCAGCACTGATGAACATAATTATTAGCTACAAATACGTTTAGTACCTTGAAATATGAACTCGCTCTACTGAAACACCCTAAATAGCAAAGTATGAAGACACAATTGATACCGCTAAGCCGTTCACGAGTGCTAATTAACGGGTACTCAATTAATCAGTCGCTAAGCTTGTTGGTTAATGATGGATGACGAGAGATACAGGCACTGAAGCGACGGGGACTCAGCTTGAATTGATGTTAATGATATTTATTTTCAATAAGAAAAGTTTTTAACCGACTTCTAAAAAGGAGGAGGTTCTCAATTCGGATGTTTGTATTTTTTTTAATGTTTGTTCGCCCATAACTCCGTCGCTTGCCAACCGATTTGAAGGTCCCATAAAAATTTTATCGAAATCTAACAAGCGGTTTTTTGTTAATATCAATAAATGATAGCAAATCTGTCGGGATAGCTGAAATCGCATGTTTGTTTATTGTTTACACCTATTTATACCACGTACGCTGTGATGGGTATGTTTAGCTGGGAGTGAACCACTAAAAAGTGAAAAATAAAAAAACTTTTTACAAAAAATAAAACCAACTTCTAAACAAAAACACCAAAAAGTATAAAATATCTTTAATTTCGGAAGTCGGTGTGTTCAACAACAAAAAAGCAACCAAAAACACCGAGTTCCGAAATTAAAGTTATTTTATACTTTTTTGTTTTTTTTTGTTTAGAAGTCGGTTTTATTTTTTGTAAAAAGTTTTTTTCTCGTACATTTTTAACAAGACGTAAGGGCAAGAAGATGATGGAAACACGGATATAATTGAATTTGGGTGAGATTTATTCAATACAAAACGATTTTCAAAGAAATTATAATCTTATAAAGATTTATCACAATCTTACGGAATCTGTAATTTTCCGGTGACCTAATGGATGGCGCAGTGGTTGAACGATTGACGGCTGCACTGTGTGTCGCGGGTTTGTTTCCCGCACGGAACAAATGTAATGTATGACCTACATATAGTTGTTCCAGGTCTGACTGTTTGTGTATGTGAGTTTGTATATTTGTGAACGCATCTACGATTCAAGAGAAATTACTAGAGTGGGGTATCACTGAATATTAAAAACATCTCAGGTCTGAGGTGGGCTTTAGAGTAAAGTACTGCACAGACCTGTCCAGAGGCTCTACACAAAGTACCATTATATTAGGGAATACGACTGCCGAATTGCGAAAATATAAGGGGTGATCACGTGACCTTTAAAAACGTTAGTCAATAGGGTATTTTACCGAAAAATTCTAATTACTCCGTCTGATAGAGTTCCAAAAAATATTGGACACGATTTTTTTATTTTCACTTTAACAAAAAAAAAATGAAGACGATACAGTGCGTTGAAAACTCGCGTGACGTCACTACGTGCCACAATTTTTACCAGCGCGTGACGTCACAAGCCCCCACTCTTGAACTTTGATGCGCTTTATCTTTATTTATTTTTTTATTTGGTATGACAAAAACATACGTGTCCAGTATTTTTTGAAAATCCAACGTAAAAGAACAATGCCCACATATTAGAACAACCTTGGCCTACAGTGAACACTGATAAATACTTTATGGAATTATAGTTTAAGTTATTATGAACACCTTCTAGTACATACCAGTTAAGAAAATAAATCGCCATTTGGAAATAAAACAGTTTTTATTTTTTCAAAACATTCATTTTTTCACAGTCACAAACTCATTCTACACACTTTCAACCACTTTCGAATGGAAAGTATATCATTTGAACACAATAATTATTAATTTCAACGTTATTAACTCATTTTAACCTTATGAATAATAGGAATCTTCTTTAAGTGTAAACTGCTATAGCTCCTTTTATACTTGTTTGACACTTTGACAGGCTGGGAGCAAGCTTGAGTAGGTAGTTTAATGTCAAATCTATCATTTGTCAAAGGCTAATATGGCCATATTTAAAAAGAAATATCGATTAGTTGCATCGGATTTTGGCAAAGCCAAACAGTGGTTTTATCATTATAAAGTATAGTATCTCTGGTCTGAGATATTTATGAACATAATTGGTCTAAAAGTCGAGTGGGTTTCATTAAAAAAAACTAAAATGGCTGCCAGTTTTCTCAGATTAAAAAACTGAAACCTGACTAACGTTTAGTTTTTCCGTAATCGATTAGATTTATTAAATAATATATGAATTTAAATTAAATTGACCATAAAATGGCAACCCCAAACTTAACGTGAAAATAAAAGTTGCGTAATAATAAGTAAAATGACTTATTTATTTGTTATGATCACGGCGTCTTAGTTTGAGATAAAGCTTTGATGGATAATTCCTATTTAAAATACTTATATTTTTGTGTTATCTTTCTAAACGTGTCCGAGGTGGGCCATATCTGGGCATCCTTCTTTGGCATTTTGACATTCGCATTTGCCATCCTGTCACTGACCAAATTTCTCTTGTCTAGCCTCAGATACTGCAAGAATTTGTTAGTAGAAACAGATGGTCCCAGATGCCCGTATTAGTTCATTCTCTCATTTATCTTCCCATACGATTAATGACCAGGAAATGGTGAAGGATCTTCTTAATTAGATACTGTCTTATACAACTTTGATGGTCGGAAATTGTCGGTTTTCTGCCGTCGGAGCCTGTATATGTCACCGGGTCATTATAAAATATCTTGAGAGATTGTAAACTCTCGATAAAATTGTAAACTGAACATTTGGAACACTTTTCTACGCGTAAGGGTTTGGTAGTCACGTCAGCAAAGTAGACGGGGCCCATAGGGTCAGTGCCTGCTAGGGTTGCGGAATTTGTTCGAAAGAGTCGGGAAAGTTTGCCATTTTCCGCTGACATTTACTCTTACAGTTATGAGTTTTGAATTTTAGTTAATTCTTCACGAAAGTAACATATTCCATATTAGCTGTGCCCTTCTTTTTTACACAACACAATTTTTTAAATGTAGTGTTTGCCTAATTGTAGTTTTTATAAGTGATAGAAAATTTTCTCTCAAACCTTATAACCCACGTTAAGCTAGTTCTGTTGCGAGAACATATAAAAAGTCTTAACGCGCAGATTAAGCCAGTCACCGCGGCCCAGGAACGCGGCGGGCACTAGGAGGATCACGGGTGGGTTTTAGTCAGTAAGAGTCTGACACTCCCTTTCGCCCCGCCCATAGCGGGAGAAGTCATTTGATGATTTCCGATCCAGAAAAAGGCCAGTCACCATAGACAATTTAAACACGTTTGGTCGAAATAAATTGCTCTGTACTGATTTTTGGAATGTTTTTAAATGACTGGCCGATTATAGGAATTTATTTGGATTGAAATTAATCAAAACTTGCCTGTAAGCTGTGGGCAGCTTTACAAATATATTCTGTGTCTATACACGCCTTAGAATATGTTCAAAGTTAAAGTTCGGTTAAGTAGTAAACAGCCGTAGTGAGATGAACGGCGAGTGGTCAACGTCAAAAAAAAATGTTCAAAGTTATGTTTACCTTGGAAAACAAGTATATTTTTCTAAGTCAAGACACGAAGATAAGATTACGATTTAACGTAACCTGGAATAAATTCTGAAGCAATAAAAAACCATAAAATAAAATCTATACTTAATATTATAAAGCTGAAGAGTTTGTTTGTTTGTTTGTTTGTTTGAACGCGCTAATCTCAGGAACTACTGGTTCGAATTGAAAAATTCTTTTTGGGTTGAATAGACCATTTATCGAGGAAGGCTATGTTGGAGGTTCTAATCGGTTATCGTACTGGTTTTACTAGCTACTAAAGAAAACTATGTTTTCTAATTTACTTAATTTAAATATGACCGTGTCATGTTACGTCACTTGAATAAAAACATTTACTACAGTCGGTTATAGGCGATATTAAATAAAAGTAAATGTTGAATTTTTGTCCACCATTATAGTATTAAATAGATAAAAATACTAATAATTCGTTTAAACATCGAATCTGTCCTGTGTATTGTATTTGTATAAATAGTAAAATACAAAAATGTCGATGGGTGACACTGACAATATTCATAATTCCGGTTCGTCAGGAGCTTCCTTACTAACAATTAATAGTTTAAAAGGTAAGGATGGTTATCCAAACTGGAAATTTAAAATGCGCATGTACTTGATGCATGAAAATTTGTGGTCTTCGATTGAAGGATATGCCGAAGATGATACCACACCGGTAAGTCATAGAAATCATAGAGATATGAAAGCAATGACGAAAATGTGCCTTACCTTAGAAGGTGGTGCAATTACCCATGTACGTGCCTGTAATACAGCCAAGGAGGTATGGGATACCTTATCTAATGCATATGAAGACAAAGGTATATGCAGAAGATTGTCTTTAGAACGTAAGTTGTATAGATATGAGCTACAGAATTTCTCTTCCTTATAAGAATACATTAATGCCGTAACTAGTACTGCACAGGATTTGGCAGACATTGGCAGAAAGATTGATGATCTATCTATTGGAGCAATTTTACTAGGAGGTTTGACAGCAGATTTCGATCCTCTTGTAATGGCTTTAGAGAATTCTAATATTGAAGTTACATCTGAGCTAGTAAAACGAAAGTTACTGAATGAGAGTACCAAACGTGAATCGAAGGAATCAGCGCTTGCTATGATGAAGTCGCATAAACCTTTTACAAAGCCTATAATATGCTATAAGTGCAGAGAGCCTGGTCACAAAAGTCCAGATTGTCCGCTTAGAAGAGGAAAGCGAGACAAGGAGAAGAATGGCAAGAAGTCTCAGAATAACAGTAAAAATGAGTCTACACTTATTTCAGCATTTGGAGTTGGAGGTAACTTAAGTCAGAACGACTGTTACGTAGATTCGGGCGCCTCTAGCCATATGATTTGCAATAAAGAATGGCTAAGTAATTTCGATGCAACGATGGCAGTAAACGAGATAACTCTTGCGAATAACAAGAAAGTAAATTCAGCTGGAGTTGGAGATGTTTTGCTTAAAACTGATAAAATCTTGAAACTCAGCAGTATTAGAGAAGTTCTTTATGTTCCTGAACTGAGTACAAACTTAGTATCTGTGAGTAAAGCGGTTGATAAGGGTATAACGTTTGTTTTTGATAGAGATGGTTGTACAATGTATAAGCAAGATAATGTTAGAGTAGTTGGTAATGTAGTAGGTCACGCCACTCGTAACGTTGGAGGCTTGTATAGGCTCGACCATACTCCTATTCGCCCGGAACGTGCTATGATGTCTTCCAATGATGCGTCGTCTACGTCAAATTTGTGGCATCGCAGACTTGGACATCTTTGTCGTGTCGCCTTGGAGCATCTTCGTCGGGGAAAAGCAACAGGTATAGATTTTAATTCTATTGATAAAAACCCTTGTGTGGCTTGCATAGAAGGTAAACAAATTAGAAAACCTTTTAAGACTATTGAGTACAAGAAAGGTACTTCCATGTTGGAACTTGTGCATTCGGATGTATGCGGTCCTTTTGATGTCATGTCTTTAGAGAATAATAGATATTTACTTATTTTTGTTGACGATTTTTCTAGAATGATTTTTTCTTATTTTATACGCTCGAAGGTGGATGTTAAGAAAAAGTTTATTGAATTTGAAGCTTTTGTTGAGAGAATGACGTCTCACAAAATTCAGAATTTGCGTACCGATAACGGAGGTGAATATGTGAATGGTGAGTTTGAGGCATATTTGGCTTCAAAGGGCATCAAACACCAGACTACTGTACCGTTTTGTCCAGAATCGAATGGTGTTGCTGAACGGACAAATCGATCTTTAGTAGAAAAGGCTAGATGTATGTTACAGGATAGTGGACTACCTAAAACTTTCTGGGAAGAAACCCTACGAACTGCCACTTATCTCAAAAATAGATGTCCACACAGAGCTTTAGGAAATCGTACACCCTTTGAGCTTTGGTACAACAGAAAACCAGACATTGCTCACTTACGTATATTTGGTTGTCGAGCATACGTACATGTACCGTCTAGCAATCGTAAAAAATTAGATCCGAAAGCGAAACAGTACATATTCGTTGGCTATTGCGATGACAACAAATCTTATCGATTTAGAGATCCCACCAATATTAGAAAATGTGTTAAGGGACGGGATGTAGTATTTTTAGAGAATACTTTTACAAATGCTGAAGTCATTGATGAACTATCTGAATCATCTACACGTCAGAATGATATTATTGTTATTTCTGATAATAACAATTTACAGGTTCAGAGTTCTCCTACCACTTCTATTGAGATTGGTCCTATTAATGATGATTTACAGGTTCCCACTCCTCAACCTGTTACTGAGCCTTTACCAGCCGAGGATCAGGAAATACCTGTAGAAGCAGTCGAAACTGGATCAGTTCGGAGGTATAATTTAAGAGACAGAAATCCTGAAACTAACTATCGTTGTAGTGTATGCTGTTCCGTGATGCAATCATGTGAGTTAAATGATGAACCTAATTCTTATTATGATGCCGTTTCGCGTCCCGATAAGGCTAAATGGATAGCCGCGATGGAAGATGAGTACAAATCTTTGATGACCAACGGTACTTGGACTTTAGTAGAGAATAGTGGCCAAAAGGTCATACCGTGTAGGTGGGTCTACAAGCTAAAACGTGATTCTGAAGGTAAAATAAATAGATATAAAGCACGTTTAGTCGCAAAAGGCTTTCATCAGAGTTATGGGATAGATTATGAGGAAACTTTTTCGCCAGTTGTTCGCTATTCGTCACTGAGAATTTTAATTGCTATAGCAACTGAGCAGAATTTGAAAATGCATCACTTAGATATTGACACTGCTTTTCTGTATGGAAAATTAGACGAGAAAGTTTATATGGCACAACCTGATGGTTTTGTAGCCGAAGGTGAGGAGAGTAAAGTATGTCATTTAAAGAAGTCACTTTACGGTCTCAAACAAGCTGCCAGAGCTTGGAATAAGCGATTTGATGAAGTACTTTCTGATTTAGGCTATAATAGATTGCCGTCTGAACCTTGTATGTACATAAAAAAGAGTTCTAATAGTATTGCAATTATAGCAATTTATGTTGATGATGTAATATTGGCCTATGACAAAGATTGTGAGTTAGAATGCCTGAAAAACGGTCTTGCAAAATATTTTAGCTTGAAAGATCTAGGTGTATTGAGTTACTGCCTAGGACAACAAGTTTCTGTGGGAGATAATGGCGTGAAAGTTACTCAAAAACGCTATATTGTTGAAACTTTAAAACGTTTTAATTTAGCTGAGTGTAAATCAGTGTCTACACCAATGGATACTAGCATTGATTGGCATTTACAGACGGAACCAGCGGGCAATGTTCCTTATCAAAACTTGATCGGTTGCCTGATGTTTATAGCAATAAATACTAGGCCTGATATATTATTTACTGTCAGTTTTTTGAGTCAATTTAATAAAAATCCTAAACAAGTACACTGGACTGCTGCTAAACGCGTACTGCAATATTTAAAGGGTACGTTGAACTACGGTCTTACTTTTAAGAAGACTGGAGAACCTTTAATTGGTTTTGCTGATGCTGACTGGGGCAATGGTAATGACAGGAGATCATACACTGGTTATATATTTAAACTAGCTGATGCACCCGTGTCGTGGGAATGTAAGAAACAGCCCACAGTTGCCTTGTCATCAACAGAAGCCGAATATCTGGCGTTGTCTAGCGCTTCTAAGGAAGCTGTTTACCTGCAGCGACTAATTGCTGAAATCAGAGGTGAGTGTACAACCGTTACTCTTTGTAATGATAATCAAAGCGCTCAAAAGTTGGCACAAAATCCCGTACATCATAATCGGACCAAACACATAGACGTTCGATATCATTTCATACGGGAACTGGTCGAAAGCAATAAAGTTAAGTTGTCATATTTGCCGAGCGATAAAATGCCTGCAGATATTTTGACAAAGGGCTTGAGTCGTATAAAGCACCAACGTTGCGTGGCTGACATAGGTCTCATTATATCCTAAGTTTTTACATATTGAAGTTTATATCTTGCTTATATCGTTACTTAGGTTATATGTTATGATTTGTGTTTGATTACTAGTGTTTTTTAAGTTTTTACAAGACACTGATGTAAAGTACAGTCAGCGCGATAAATTTCTGATCACTTTGTACTAAAGTACAGTCATGTTCATAAATATGGAACACAACATTTCCGATTAAGGGGAGGATGTTGGAGGTTCTAATCGGTTATCGTACTGGTTTTACTAGCTACTAAAGAAAACTATGTTTTCTAATTTACTTAATTTAAATATGACCGTGTCATGTTACGTCACTTGAATAAAAACATTTACTACAGGCTATAGGCTATATATCATCACGCTTAGGAACGGAGCAGCGATAAAGAATGTTTTAAAATCGGGGATTCCACGGGGACGAAGTCGCGGACAGAAGCTAGTCTTCCAATAAAACTCAAGAAAAAAGTAATGGACTCAGGTTTATGACTCTGTCTTACGTATGACTTTCAAACATTGATATACATACAATAATAACACTAAAACAAAATATAATTATACCAGAGAGCAATAGAAAGGAGAAACATAAGTAAGAAAAACAACTAAAATAACAAAGGCTTTGGAACATTCTCAAATACAAAAATGGAAGTGGAAGGGTCATATTTCACGAATGAACAAAGGAAAATGGACACAGAAAGTCACTTGGAAAAGACCAATAAAAAAATGAGAAGTGGAAGACCAAGAAAAAAATAATTAAAGTCTCGTTTTTGTGTACCTATAACAAAATTCTCTGCCTGCTTCTATGTTTCCGAACGCATTCAACCCTAATCTCTTCAAAGTTAGAGTGAACAGGCTTCTTCTGGGTAAGCTCATTCCATCGTAGACTTTGTCTCTGTCACCTGCGGCCTAGACTAGAGTCAAGAGCAAACCCATCGCACAATAAAAAAAAGCAAAGTATATACAATCTTACTAATATATATTATAAGAGCGAAAGTTTGTATGTATGGATTTTTGTTACTATTTCAAACAAAAACTACTGAATGGATCTTGGTGAAATTTGGCACAGATATTTATTTATTTATTTATTTACTTTTAGGGAAAACAAACAGTAGTATACTAAAAAAAATATACAAAACGTCTTAAACATATGACTTAACAAATATACTACCCACTACATTTTCCACAGATTACTACTTAAAACTAACACAAACTGATGAGCAACATTAGTTGTACCCAGGGTATGAAAAAACATTATAAACTACTGTTGATCCTTCATAATTTTGATTATATCAGCTTTAAAGGTATATCTGCTTACAAATAATATATCAATTTTACAAAATAGTTTATTGTATGTGTCGACTAAACGGCGCAGCGGTGAGCGCACACCAGCCTTAGATCTGCAAGATCTGGTAGCGAATAGTTGCCTGATATAGATCATAGTCTGGAATAACACATAGGATACTTTTTATCCCGAGATTATACTCCCTTGGGATAATTTCCGACATTCACGCGGGCGAAGCCGCGGGCAGCAGCTAGTAATTAATAAATCAAAATATCAAAATGGGTTGATGAAATAATAAGAAAAGCCGGTGGAAATTGAATTTCAAAAGCAGAAGATAGACATATTATATGGAGCCTTGAGGAGGCTTTCACCCGTTGAAGGGTCCATATTGAATTACATAATTTGATTTCAAAATTGAATTTGAATAATTTTAGAAATCCAAAATATGATTGCATTTATTTATTTAGAAATAATTTATTATGCGACTGTTACTTAATGATATAAACTGTAATGTTTTGTTATATAGAATAATAATCCTATGTTATATTATTAGTTTAATAATAGTCATTAATTATAGTAATAAAGGGGCTATATTGAAATATGTTACGTCCAAAGACGGAAAACGCCGCAATTGAGCGAAAAAACAGCTCACAACGCGTTGTGGCTTTTTCCGAAATTCCACATCACGTACAAAATAGCTTTAATTTCGGAAGTTGGTGTTCAAAAAACGAAAAAGCAACCACAAACGTTCCGAAATTAAAAGTTATTTTGTTCTTTTTGTTTTTTCTGAAGAAGTCGGTTGTATTTTCTTATAAAAAGTTTTTTTAAATGCCACAACGCGAAATTGGCGATGTAATATTTTGGAACAGGCCAAAACGCATTGTGGGCATTTTTTTTCGCTCAATGAGCGTTTTAGATCTTTGGGTGTTTAAAACTCGAAAAAGTGTTTATGCCTTTCAAATGCCTGCCTATCAACCAGGTCACATAATGGTTTGTACAACAAACAGAGAGAGAGAAATCATTGTCCCCTTCGTATTCTGGACACAGGAAAAATGTTGTTCCGACAACAAATTGTTATAACAACAATATTATCAAGACAGCACTAACGATGTGGCCATGTTTCTTTATTATTATCAATAAATATAAATTTACTAAACTTACTTTTATTTGTCCTAACATATCCAATACTATGTTTGCCAATTATTTTTGTATCAAATTATAACAGAGAGATGTAATAGCTCCCTATAACACATCTTGGCGCAGATTCTAGCTTCATTTGCGTTAATTAATTTCTAAATTTAGAAAAGGATAGCCCCATTTCAAAGGCAAGACTAAATACACAATATTTTAAGCATATTAGCTTTCAGCAGCTTTATTACGTCAAGGTTGTTAAATTTTAAAGGCTTATTACGAAAAATATTTGCCTACAGCTGCATCCAAAAAAGTTGAGAAAAGAGATGTTGAGTTCAATAATAATATACTTTACCAAACCTTTTTTAAGCATAGCATAGCATAAGCATAACCAGCCTTTTAATTTTCCCACTGCTAGGACACAGGTCTTCTCTCTAGGAGAGAGAATCCTTTTTTTTACTAACTTTTAATTATGATTTCTATTTGCGAGTTCTACAAAGGCAATGCTTTAAGATCCAGAACAAAAACAAAAGTAAATTACGAGAAATACTTAACTCACAAAGACAGAATAGTTTCTGGATGAAAGATTCTAAGATTCTCAAGATCCAGTTCAACGACAGTTCTAATGCCTAGGGCTTTCACAAATTATTTTTAAGCTTTTAAATATCTACATAAGTCTTAAATTTTTTTAGGGCGCCTTTCGCCTCAAACAAAAAACGGACCCCTTATAGGATAATTAATATGACTTTCTGTCTTTTACAGCCAATTTACTCCGAATCCACTGGACTGAATAAGTAGATAGGTACACAGACAAAAAATTCTGTGACCCAATCACGGACGCGTAACTTAAATAAATAAACTTAGAATATGAGGTCACAAATAATAAGTATGTAATTTGTATTAATGGAGCGACAATATGTAACTAGGCAACGATGTTGTCACCTGCTAGGGTAACGGAATTTGTTCGAAAAAGTCACCACGGCCCTGGGAACGCAAAGGGCATTAGGAGGAACACGGATGAGTTTTAGTCAGTAAGAGTCTGACACTCTCTTCAGCTCTGCCGAGAGCGGAAGAAGTCATTTGATGAAAGACTTGTCATAATTTCTTATTTCTGAAGTTCTGCCTACCCGTAACATCTGTTTAAGTCGTTCAAATAACAGGTACAAATGGCTGAACGTGCTCTCCGAGGCGCGCGGGGAACTCGGACTGGAATGGACGATCATTCATCCATGGACTACCTACCCACGGCTCTAAATTCGTACCGGTGTGGCTTTTTTTAGCCACGAAGTTCGCTTTTCGCCCTATGCCGATATAAATTCTAGCAAAAGTTTAGTTCGATGGTGACAGCCCTGATGACAAACTGTTTTGAGTCATCCCTACAGTCTGTTCATCAGCGTGTTCGTCGCGTTAACATCCTTTTGTGGTACAAGATCAATTATACTTCATGGCAGGGTAAAAGTTTTGACAATAGCCAAGCGTTTGATTTTTGGGAAATATAAAATTTGATTTAGTTGCTGCCTACGCCAATAGGAAAAACGTATTACTTTATGTATGGTTGTATAATATCATTGAACTGCTTATTGTAGCGACGTAACATTTCGATATTGATTCAATAATTGTCATTTTACACTCTACATCGACTATCTATCGATTAAAAAAATATTTTAGCCCGTGCATAGATCTTCAGCTTTCGCTGTTCAATACTCGCAGACAGCTAGTATACTATTGTAGTCTTTGCTCACAGATTTACGGACGCTCTAAAATGCCAAAGGGTAGTATCGTCAGCCATGTATATTTTTTTTTTTGAGAAGACATTTAGTGATATACATATACACATGTCACCAAATATTTGTAAAATACGTAAGATTCTGAAATATCTACAGAGATTGTAAACTCTCGATAAATTGTCAACTGAATATTTGGAATACTTTTTTACGATTCAGAATTTGATAGTCAATAAACTCTTGTTGTCGTTCCGAGAAATTTTGAATCGACATGTGGGCGACCTATCAGTGTACGGTTCTACAATTTATAGGATTTTCTGGTCAAGCCAAGTAGCGGAACATAGGGCACATTTTTTTTAATTTTTAATCCTGCAAACTGAAATCGAAATGTTGAAATTGTAATACGTTTCGTTACTTGTGTTGTGCTTGTTGTTATCCAGTCCAGGTAAATGATACGCGAGTTTAGGTTATACTGAATTCTGATAAATATTTAATAAAGGTTTATAATATTCGACTATAGTTATACAGTAAATTAGGACGTGGCGAGGCGGTGGTATGTAAGCGACTGGCGAGCCCGGCGCGGGCGCAGCCGGGCGCTCCCGTACAATATCAAAAATGCAATTCAGCAAACGCATCGCAACGCATGACTTCAAGTCAAGAGATTGTAGACTATAAAGTTTTGATGCGTAAAAAAGTGTTCAAAACGTTCACTTGACAATTTATCGAGAGTTTACAATCTCTCAAGATATTTTATAATCTTACGAAGTTTGCTATTTTCCGGTGACATATAAAACGTTGATAGGACAGAGGGGCTTTCCTTTAAACTGCATATACTAGGTACCATTTACAAGCTCTGTACCAAAATCCAATT
The DNA here is from genome assembly GCA_905332915.2 of Hecatera dysodea. Taxonomy (NCBI): domain Eukaryota; kingdom Metazoa; phylum Arthropoda; class Insecta; order Lepidoptera; family Noctuidae; genus Hecatera; species Hecatera dysodea. The sequence continues at coordinate 621,522 of HG995290.1, read as the reverse complement.
AAATAGGAGCAGTAGTTTAGCCGCAAATGATTTTTTAAGTTTTTGCCCCGTTTGAACACGATTTATATTTTCTAACAGCTGATTATGTCTATACGCATAGGTCATGCCCCTTAAAACTATAAATCTGAGTATAACCTACGATGCGTTGTTGCCGCTTTGACGCAAGGCACATGTACAACCAAACGACGGGTCCGCTTTGTCACCTAGGTATTTAAGTTCAGTTAAATTTGTTTACAAAGGGTGGTTGCCTTTTAATCTGATTTGCAAGCTATTTAGTTTGTTCGAAAAAAATAAAAATACTCATTTTTGGTGCTTTCTATTTTTATACCGCATCGAATTAATACTAAACACGTAGAGCATATGTAGTGTAATTTAACGCCCCTCTGTCATATCAACTCTGTATGTATACGGTACTATAATGTATATATACCTATATCATCATAAAAAATACATAAAAAAGGCACTTAAGTAAGACTAACAGTTGTGTAGCTAGTTGGAATTTGGTTTCGGTATATACCAAACCAAATTCCAACTTTCTTGTAGACAAACGGATATGACGAAATTATCAGAATTCCTTGCTTGCGGAACCCTAAAAATACAGACCAAGTCGGTCGCTGGCAGGCAGCTGCCCCATGTGAAATACTGGTATTCCGTTGAGTCCGGTTAGAATGTAATATGAATGTCTTCAATATAGTTGACAATAAGCTAATCTATGATCATACATTAGTAAATCAGCTAGTAAAAACACAGCTACATAAAATGCTCATTAATTTTTCAGATATTTGTCGAAATAGTCATTAAAATAACATACTTATAATAAGCACAGAATGATTACTAATCAATAAATTCAGACCAATACGACGCTTTTAATTAAACATTTAATGAAAAACATAGTTCGTAATTACAAAAACGTAATGAGGAAACTGTTCACTGTTTAAATGAATAAATAAAATTTAAAGCTGGCAGCACTTTCAATAAAATTGGAAGTTGGACAACATCCAATTTGAGTTGAATGCGAGTTCCGGCACTTTCGAAATCGAAACAAATGTAATTGCCTGGATCCGCCGTATCGTATTGGTTTTTGTACGGGATTTAATTAATAAAAGAAATAAAGCGTACGTTTCCGTGTTCCGAGAGTTTCGTAGGTTATTTCCTCCAGGTTAATAAAGTTTGGGAAACTGGTTTTGGCAGCATTGACCTTGTGTGGTGGCTCGTGTTTGCTCTGTGGTTTGGTTTCCACGTGAGGAAAATGTTTACAAGAAAAGTTAGAACTTAGCTGTATCTTGTTAGAATGGAAGGTGATCCCAACACAGTAGGGAAAGGTCAAATTATAGTATAATCAAATTGTACATCTTTTTTTGTTTTATTATAGGAAAAAATCAAATGGCTTTTCCCGCTCTGGGCGGAGCGGAAGGGAGTGTCAGACTCTTACTGACTAAATCCATCCGTGTTCTCTCTTTAGAACAAATTCCATAACCCTCCGCAACTACTGAATTTTATAAACTACTAGCAGCGCCCCGCGATTTCACCCGCGTAGTTCCCGTTCCCGTAGCAATACGGGGATAAAATATAGCCTATGTTACTCCGGGTGAATGTAGCTTTCTAATGGTGAAAGAATTTTTGAAATCGGTCCAGTAGTTTTTGAGTTTATTCGTTACATACAAAAATACAAATCTTTCCACTTTATGATATTAGTATAGATGAAAACACTGACATTATCCTGATTAAAATATAAGTAGAATTGAAGGACTACTTACCTAACTTTCGAGTAAAAAGTGTGTTCCCGTACATCGATGTACGGCACTTGTTTGATATTAATTTCAACATGATAGCCTCTACGTTTTCCTCAGATTTTTCTCAGGAAAACGTAGAGGCTGTCATGTGGGTCATGATAGACTGACTGACCAACAGACAGACGGCTGGTCGTCTGCTCGTCTTTCAGTCTGTTACGACCCTTTTTCCTTTTTTTCTTGTTTTTATTTTTCTTAATTTAAAACGTTACCTTACTAAGAACTTCTCGTGTATCGTCGGTGCCTTTACAAATATAAAAAATTCACATACACAAACAGCTAGACCCAGAACAACTATCTGTAGGCCATACAAATACTTGTTCCGTGCGGGAATCGAACCCGCGGCACGCAACGCAGCAATCGATCGCTAGCTACAGACGTACATACATATTTATTTTCCTAACTCCTCCTTTCTTTTGTTCCAGAGCGTCCTACGTGTCCGTACTGACGATAGTGGCATTCTCTCTGGAACGGTACCTGGCCATTTGCCACCCGCTGCACCTGTACGCCATGGCAGGACTGCGGCGGGCACTACGCATAGTGGCGGCACTATGGCTAGTGTCACTGCTGGCTGCGTCGCCCTTCGCGCTGTATACCACTGTGAGCTACCACGACTATCCGCCAGGTAAGATGTCTTCTGCCACCCACAGCACTTGTATGCCATGGCGGCACTACGCATAGTGGCGGCACTACGCATAGTGGCGGCACTACGCATAGTGGCGGCACTACGCATAGTGGCGGCACTACGCATAGTGGCGGCACTACGCATAATGGCACTACACATAGTGGCGGCACTACGCATAGTGGCGGCACTACACATAGTGGCGGCACTACGCATAGTGGCGGCACTACGCATAGTGGCGGCACTACGCATAGTGGCGGCACTACGCATAGTGGCGGCACTACACATAGTGGCGGCACTATGCATAGTGGCGGCACTACGCATAGTGGCGGCACTACGCATAGTGGCGGCACTACGCATAGTGGCGGCACTACGCATAGTGGCGGCACTACGCATAATGGCGGCGCTACGCATAGTGGCGGCACTACACATAGTGGCGGCACTACGCATAGTGGCGGCACTACACATAGTGGCGGCACTACGCATAGTGGCGGCACTACGCATAGTGGCGGCACTACGCATAGTGGCGGCACTACGCATAGTGGCGGCACTACGCATAGTGGCGGCACTACGCATAGTGGCGGCACTACACATAGTGGCGGCACTATGCATAGTGGCGGCACTAGGGCTAGTGTCACTGCTAGCTGCGTCGCCCTTCGCGCTGTATACCACTGTGAGCTACCACGACTATCCACCAGGTAAGATGTCTTCTGCCACCCACAGCACTTGTGTGCCATGGCGGCACTACGCATAGTGGCGGCACTACGCATAATGGCGGCACTACGCATAGTGGTGGCACTACGAATAGTGGCGGCACTGCGCTTAGTGGCGGCAGTACGCATAGTGGCGGCACTACGCATAATGGCGGCACTACGCGTTGTGGCGGCACTACGCGTTGTGGCGGCACTACGCATATTGGCGGCACTATGGCTAGTGTCACTGCTGGCTGCGTCGCCCTTCGTGCCGTATACAACGGTGAGCCACCAAAAGAGTAAGCAAGTGAGCTCCATCAAATGCAGTCAGACGATTTTATTATTATGAACTGTGGCTAAAAAACAAGCCATTTAATCTAGGTGATTGCCATTTATTTTTTAACAGTTTATTACAGACTCTCTTAAAGCCCGCCTGCCAGCTACATATTTGTCTATTAACTTAAAAGGACTAGAATGTATACAATATTATTGCTATGACCGAGCAAAATATCGAATCAGTCAGCCTGCATCACGTTGAATGGTGGCCTACGATTGTGTTTACTTCTAAGTCAGTAGAACCTTTTCCCAATACACACTTTCGGCATTTTGCAGAACAACATCTTGCAGTGGTCTGTAATGAAATGAGAGCAAAATGCACAGGTAATATTTTATTTACTGCGCCTCGGTCGTTTGTATCCTGCATATCGCTCAGATTACGCTGTATCGCGGACCACAGCTCCGTAAGGGCCATTTAGGGTCTGTAACCCATCTATCATGGATAAGTGTCTTGAATATAGAATAGAATACTCTTTATTATGTACACCATACAAGTTACAGAAAATATAGATGAAGAAATCATTACATAGGGTGACACAATGGGCGGTCTTATCGCTAAAAGCGATCTTTTCAAGACAACCTTTGGATTGATTTTAAAGAGAAAAGGAAATACAGTACTGTAGGTAGTCTTAGGTGTACTAGTTATATATACAAGAAATACATACATAGGTATAAAGAAAAGTACTTTAGGATATATTATCTACATGAGGATATCCTCATGTAGATAATATATCCTAAAGTACTTTTCAGTCCTTCGAGAATAAATCGTCATCAATTTTACGACTTTTTCTAGATAACAGTGTTGTCTTTCTTGTTACAAATAGTACTGGATAACTCTCAAGAGACGCTCAGATTCTTTTAACTCCATCGTTTTGTTCAAGAAAAATGCGGTATGAAATGTTGTGTTACATAACGCCAACAAGATAAAGAAAATACTGTCGTTACTGAAGCTGAAATATGGCAAAAAAAATATCCTCATTTATGAAACTGTAAATCTGCCGCTTTCTGAAATCTGGATTTGAATTCAGATCTAAGTGTTAAGTAAAACACGAACAAATACACGAATAAAATTGTAACATATGTGACAATGATAAATGATAAATGATATTTATTTTGTAAGTAGGTTAAACATAACACTTTTACACGTCCAATATTTCTTGTCATTTTAAGCTAGATGAAGCCGGTGTTTCCTAGCTGACTACCCTGAGAAGAAACACCGAAACAAACTCAGAGGTCAAAGTCTCTTTTAAAGTCCATACAATCCGTACTGGTCAAATCATATGAGAACCATGTAGGTCAATGTCTGAGGTAGCCTTTTGAGGAAAGTGCCACACAGATTTGAGTGGACCTGTCCAGACAGTGCAAGCATTTGTCAGATACCGTGTAGCTCAAACTTAAAACTTTAAGGAGCTCAACGGCTTGACGAACAATACCAAAGTAAGGACATTTGGGTAGGCCGCAAGAATTACTCAAACTGCCAGACAAACTGAAACAAGACCCTAATATGGCGATCTACATAGTTCCCATTCATAATATGTTATATGAGAACTATGCAGATCTGTGTCTGAAATGGTCTTTTGAGGAAAGAACCATACAGATTTAAGTGGGCCTGTCCATTCAGTGCAAGCCTTTGTCAGTAGTCGAGTAGCTCAACTTAGAAACAATAAGGAGCTCAACGACCCGACGAACAATACCAAAGAAGGGACATTTGGGTAGGCCGTAAAAGTACTTAAACTGCCAGACGTCGTCGTTATATATACTTTAAGGAAAGAAAAAAGAAAATAATACCCATATAGTCCTCATATTCACAAAATAAATTAAGTAAAAATATAATACTTTACAAAGTAAGTATACATGTCAAACATAATATAATAATAAAAAAAAAAAAATATATTACTTTAACAAGTAAATATTCATGTCACAATAATAAAATAGTACTTTAAAAAGTAAACATTCATGTCAAAATTGCAAAATTGAATTTACATGCAGGAGAATATAAAATGTCAAAGTCTAAAATTGAGAAAAGTATCAATAGATAAACGTAATAGTAGGCCATGTACATCGTTGAAGCATCTCAATCCCAAGCCTTTTGGTCTTCAATATAGTCTCTAACTGTGTGTCTCTAACTGTGTGTGTCTCCCTAGTGACGTCACACGTCACTAGGGAGGGGTCTCGCAAATGTGACCAGCTGTGATAAGGACTGGTCAAAAATCATGAAATTTGTGTGAGGTAATTTATGGATGGTCCCTTATTAGGATAGATGACCGTATGAGCTTGTAGTCTCACTTGTTTGTCACTTTGCATACTATTGTATAAATTCAAGTTCTTAAAACGCAATGTGTTGCTGGGGAGTTTGTTGCGCCACTTCTTCTTCCCAGCTAAAACACTAGGCAGTGGTGACGGGTGGGCGTTTTGGGGGACTGCCTTTATGTAAAATTCGACGTTCCAAAAGTGCTGTCTCTCAGAGTAGTTTGAATAAATGACTTTTAATTTTGATTTTGCTCAAACTGAAACTCCGGAAAAACCAGTCAACACAAATGCCATCTGAAACTTGTGATGTCCACTATCCCCAGATACATATTTAACAAAGAAATCTACTAGCTATCTGAAAATAATAACTTAAACTCTAGTCCCCGTCGAAAGAAAATATTGGAAACTGAAATTTGAAAAACAATATTTCGACTCCTCACCTTCTCGATATCTGCAGTGACAATCATAACGGATGATGGCCATTCGTGTTTTTGTAGGGTTCCGAAAGGCCGTATGAAAAACGAATCGTAAAGTGCCCAGAACACTGGCCGCATTGTCACGTTGAATGGCAATGCTGTTTTGTTGACCAACGAAAAAGCCAGCCCTCTAGACAGCTTTTAATTAAAAGGGTATTTTTTTTTCATATTTTTTAAATAAATAGGTTAATAGTTACGTTTGAAAATAGGCAATTACCCTCCCTTATGTCCGAAGCTACTGAGCCTGTAATTTCGAAAGAAAAAATACACATAAAAAATAGTTTTGTACTTATTAATTACAGGAAAATCTATAAGTAGTTCATGGTTTAAAGTTACATTACAAAAAATCATGTTTCGTTCAGAACCCTTTGCGCGCGAATCTGTCTTTCACTTGTTCGTTTTTCCAATGCGTTCTAGTGACATTGTTGGAAATCAAGGTTAGGGCAAAAACATACCGTTTGATTCCGGGTAGCTCTCGGTATATATCAATACATTTATTTGCATTCCACTATGTGAACTCAGGTACATATTGTAACACCAGGGATCCTCGCTCCTAGTGTTATTTATTATTCAAATGTATGAAACGGGGATTTGGATATAACTTCTTACTTCGTGGGGTCCGAGTGCTCATAACTTCTTTAAAGATTTGAGATTAAAAAGGACATAACCCCATACGAAATCAATAATTGACTGTGTTGAACACACTAACTTCGTACTTATTTACGACGTGTGCCTTATGAGAGCGCTAGTACAATAGGCATTTTCAAATGTTGATGAATCGAGAATGAATGTATGAAGATCAATAACTTGACCAAACGCCACTAGCGTTCAGTTGTTTTTAAAACTTTTGACATGTTGTCGTATCGGGAATGTGACATAACGGGAAGTAGCCGTCTTGTCATTAACAAAGCATATTTTCGATATTCTTAATCGAAAATACTCTTTATTCTTTTGCCAGACATTTCCAAAGTTCTATAGACAAACTTACCTATAGAACTATGCCAGCGACCCGCAGTCAAGGAGACCTACTATCGTCACAATATAAAACATACATATAATTTTAGTACAATAGAGAGCTTACCGGGCACTGCAAGATAAGATTAAGGAAGATAGCTATGAATTATTATAATTATATTTAAAAAAAAAAGGAAAATGTAAATGTATACGTGCGTGCGTGCGTATGTCTGTATACATATGTATAACTAGCATCGCCCCGCGGTTTCACACGCGTAGTTCCCGTTCCCGTAGGAATATGGGAATATAATATAGCCTATGCTCACCGGAGATAGTGCAGCTTCTTAACAGTGAAAGAATTTTTCAAATCGGTGAAGTAGTTTCGGAGCCTACTCAATGCAAACAAACAAACAAAAAACAATCAAATCTTTCCTCTTTATAATATTAGAACTCGGGTCTGAAATAGTCTTCAGATCGATCATGAATGTTAATGTGATAAACGAATAATACCGAATATAGGACCTTATTTATGCGTTCGGGGATAAAGCCTTCATTTGGAAAATTACTGTAGGAAAGGTATTTTTTATTTAGGGAGAAAAAACGATAAAAAGGTCTCAACTAATGGAGAATTGGATAGCAATAATGCTTTTGAAAGATGGGAGAGTTTACATGGCTTCGGCTCAATTTAGCGAAAAACTTAACTTAGAGTTATTTACTACCACGATGTTAAATTTACTAAATATTGCAAAAAAAATGGTACCTTGCTAGCAACTAACTTGGAGATCATTTAATTAGCTTGTGGTTCGCGACGATAAAAACAGCCGATTAAATAATCATAAATAGACACTTTAGTTAAACAAATTAAAACTTTTTTTAGACCACAAGACAAGCAACAGCTTTAGAATATAAAAATAATCATCAAAATCGGTACACCCAGTAAAAAGTTATGAGTTAACACAGACATAAAACGACATGGTGACGACACGGTTGGCGCACTGGTTGAGCGATTGGCTGCTGCGCTACGTGTGGTGGGTTCGATTCCCGCACGGATCAAATATTTGTATGGCCTTCAAATAGTTGTTCCGGGTCTGGCTGTTTGTGTATAGAACCAGCTGTCTTCTTTTGCAGTCGGTTAGAAAGAGAATCACTGCTGAGTTGTATATCTGTATATTTTTGTCAAGAAGTATTTGTAAGTAGAAACTATTTTACCACAGTTATACCATTTATATTGAAGTTGAACTCGCTCCCAGCATAAGCACGTTGGGTTACTTAGAGGGATTAATGGCATGTGATCATTTGTATAGTCATGATTAATGATTTTTGGAGATATGAGGAACATGGTGGAAATCTCTTCATAATCTATTAGAGAATCCTCTGACCAAGAGCATGTTGTGTCTGCTGCATAAGCATAAGCATAATCAGCCTTTTAATGTTCCCACAGCTGAGACACAGGCCTCCTCTCTAGGAGAGGGAATGCACATCGGCACACAAATAAAAGGCAATTTAATATTAAAACAATTACCCGCGAATGCGCCAAATAAAAAAAATAATACTATCGGAATTTTTGTCAGGTTTTTTCTAATACGGCATACATAAGGATTACCATTTTAAAAAGTTGTAAAGTGAAAAATCCATTTATTTTTATCACGAAACAGACACTAAAAATTCCAACGGTTTGGGGTCCAGAATCAAATAGGATAAGTTAGTTTTATTTTAATGGTATATATTTCGGCTACTTCCCGTTATGTCACATTCCTGATTGGACAACATTCGTTCCAATTTATCCAAAAGCCATTCAAATCAACAATCTTGTTGTTCCCAAGGTTCTGGCAACGCGTCCATGGAGTCAGCCTTCTGCGCCATGCTGGAGATGCCGTCCTGGTACCTGTGCGAGCTCAGCAGCCTGCTGTTCTTCATCCTGCCGGGGCTCATCATCCTGGGGCTGTACGTGCGCATGGGCCTCCGTATTAGGTACGTGCTGGGGTATGTATCTTTGTTGTTTTTTTTTGAGTTGTATATACAAAAAACAAAACTAACGAAACACGGGCAGCGTGGACGACGAATTTTTTGATGCTATAGCACCAAACTTTTCGTCCTCAACACTATAAGCTGGTTATGTGCCCAAGAGACTGGCGGCGTTGTCGTGTTGAATATATCAATGCTTAGTTATCCCCTAGCCTGAGTAAGAGCCAGCTCTTGGGGACTGGCGGCGTTGTCGCGTTGAATATATCAATGCTTAGTTATCCCCTAGCCTGAGTAAGAGCCAGCTCTTGGAGACTGACGGCGTTGTCGCGTTGAATATCAATGCTTAGTTATCCCCTAGCCTGAGTAAGAGCCAGCTCTTGGGGACTGGCGGCGTTGTCGCGTTGAATATATCAATGCTTAGTTATACCCTAGTCTAAGTAAGAGCCAGGTCTTGGAGACTGGCGGCGTTGTCGCGTTGAATATCAATGCTTAGTTATCCCCTAGCCTAAGTAAGAGCCAGATCTTGGGTCACAGGAAGGGTCAAGCTGCCGTTTCCTGCCAGCATATTTAAGCTTCTGACACTTGAACTTATCCCAGGGGAACAACCGAGATCAAATACATCCTTATGTCATTCTCTATCGTTCAAGACCTTGTTTTATACGGCTTTTTTTGTGGGAGAATACTCATGCATCATCAATCACATCATCAACAGCCTATGACAGTCCACTGCTGGACATAGGCCTCTCCAATTGCACGCCACTTAGATCTATTTTCGGCTTCTCGCATCCAGTTTCTGCCAGCCGTCCTGCGCAAATCGTGACTCCACCGTGCCTGAGGACGTCCTACACTACGTTTGCCGTTACCTTTGGTCAATAGGAGATGAAGAATGAAAGGTTATATAGTATTTCTATCTACTAAAACCTCAATATTCATTTCACTATTATCCGGGCTACTGTTAGTGAGTTGTAAATTCACGTGACTTCGAAACTGTACAGGGCCGCCGTTTCCAGCAAGCCCCGTCTATGGTTTCCTTTAGACCTGACTGATTAGGTGACGATTCAGCTCCGGGTTTTCCGCCATCGCAGTCTCCTCTCTATGGTCGCCGGAGTACAATGCCCAAAAGGCCTTTTTTTAAAGGGAAGTCATCAAATGAATCCTCCCGCTCTGGGCGGAGCGGAAGGGAGTGTCAGAATTTTACTGACTTAACCACCCATGTGGTGCCCTCCTCCTAGTGCCCTTTGCGTTCTAGCCTGGCGGCTTCAAAAGCTACGCGGAGTGATCTCACCATTTCAGTGATTCGCGTCCAGTAGAAGCTGGTATCTATGAATAAGTCAGCCCAACACAAGATCATACTATTGCCTCTCACGTGCGGTCGGCTGTAGAAGTTTATACTATTTATTTAGGTAAAGTCCTTTGAAAGAAATTCCCACTTTGTGTGAAAGTAAACGTTGCCCTCAAAAGTCAAAGGTAGGCTTTGAAATAACACTAAATTTTATTTTTGGAATAGAATATCTACATATCTACTGCTTAATGGGGTAAGGGTGGCAAGATGGGGTACTTAAGCTTTAAAGGTCAATTATATACAAACATTATATAGTGAAACAATCATATTTATTTTTTTATAAACAACTAATTATTATTGTTCTAATATTTGGCGTCATTAGGAACATTTGGTAACACAATTAAGAGAAAAAATAAAGGTGTTTCGCCACGTCTTGCCCCATGGTGCTGGTAAGATGGGGTAACCCCCTCATTTTTTTTTTAATGGGAAATCATCAAATGACTTCTCCCGCTCTGGGCGTAGCGGAAGGGAGTGTCGGACTCTTACTGAGTATAACCCACCCGTTATCCTTCTTGTGCCCTTTGCGTTCCAGGGCCGCGGTGACTTATTCAAACAAATTCCGCAAATGGGGTACCCCCTGAGGTAAGATGGGGTGATGAGAATGATCACAGAGAATGATGATTATTTGAGCTGGCCGAACTCATAGACATGGGTGGCTTCGTCATCATCTATTCCTGCCCAGCTATTATGGGCCCATCTTCCACATAATGAGCATGATATCCACCTTTCAATGGAAACGGAATATACTTCCTCACAATACATACATGGTGTGTCCTTCTCTTCTTCATTTTCTCTCCAGATTATGAGACCCTTCGTCGTTTTTTATTATAAAAATGTATGTAGATGTTTTTCAATCCACGTGTGAATAATACAATAACTGAAGTCAGTACACATCCAATACAAAACCCGCAACAATTTAACAAAAATGAATTCAAACAAGTAAAAATCTGCATTTTTAAGCTTCAAATATGCGCGGTGGTAAAAATACCGGTCAAGTGCAAGCCGGGCTCTCTCACGAAGGGTTCTGTACCATGAACTGAAAAGACACGTTCCATGTATAGGAGGCCGGTTTAATTTTCAATTGAATTATTTATGTACAAACATTTAATAAAAAGATAAGAAGAAGGAAACAGAAAAATAGGTACAAAGGTGATGCTTATTTATTTTATAATGAAGATAAATGTTGAGCTGTATCGATATTTTTGTATTCCGAACAACAAACGGAACGCTTGTAGGATCACTCGAGTGTCTGTCTATCTAGTTGGCCGTCTGTCTACATGTCTGTCACAGCTAATTTTATCCGAATGAAAAATTGGTACACAATGAACTTGGGACGCGATACCTAGGTAAACAAATTTTGAGTATGTCACTTTTGGGGGAAAAATTACAGAAATATTGTAACGGTTTTAGTCATTTTTTTTTTCATAAATTTAAAATAACCGTTTTGAATTTTGTATAAAAATTGTAAATTCGTCCGGAACCCTTTGCACACGAATCGGACTCGCATATGAACAGATTTTGTAACAGTCAAAATAAATTTCGACCTCCCAAATTGGATTACCCTGTCATAAAAGTTTGATTGAATCATTTATTATCTATGCTGGTAGCATTTCCCTTCACATAGTAGTCGCGTCCACTTGTACTAACAGCTATTAAAAAATATTTAGCATAAGCATAATCAGCCTTCAATGTTTCCACTGCTGGGACACAGGCCTCCTCTCTAGGAGAGGGAATGGGCCGTAATCGACCACGCGAGCCCACATGCCTAGGACATGCCGCTTTCCTTCACCGTTTTGAGAGCAGTGATGATGAAATTAATTACATTAAAGTAATGCGCCTGGCTGGGTTTGAATCCACGACTTACAAATCGTAAAGTCGGGGCCGTTACCACTTGGCCACCACTGCTAAAGACATATTTAGCAGATCGATTATATTATCTCTTACTACTGCTATTTGTGAACACATTTGTGAACACATGTGAAGCATATTTTCCCAACCTGTTTAAGTCTGTATATTTACTTTTGTTAGATATTTTTTCATAGTACGAGTCATATTTAGTACAAATAAATACTTTCTTTCTCCTCTTTTTTAACAAGCAGCACATCACAGAGTATCTTTAAATTATTTTATTTTCGACCTGTTCTGTCCCACTGCAGGCCTCTGTTTGCCTCAAAGAGGTGTCAGCAAAGAAGACGAGGCCCCATATGGGAATTTGTTCGAATGTGTCAGCGCGGTCTTAGAACATGGGTAGGTTTTTAGTCCGTAAGAATCTGACACTCCCTTCCGTTACGCCCAGAGCGAGAGAAGTCATTTGTTTTTTTCCAATCCAGATACAAAGGCTTCCATTTTTTCCTTCCATTCCTCTTTACCTTGAGCAAGTGTAGACCAATCTTGAACAAAGGCGGAAATTTCATTCGGCCATATTTTCCTAGGACGCACTGTAGTTTATTTAGCCCATGGACCGTTTAAGATGAAGGAATCCTGTCCGGCCTAGTCCCATTTTATCTTGACTGATTTTTGAGTAACTTCGGCGATTTGCGTTTTATAGCGCAGCACTGTGTTCAACTTTTAATGCTATGACAAATTTCCAGTAGGAAGAAGTCCCTACTCCATAATTTAAAGACTTTTTTTGGGAGAAATTCTAATATCCCGTAAAAAAACCGCAGCTGTTCCATATTTTTTTACGAGTTATGCGAAAACTTTTCTACTGTGTTCAGAGTAGCTACCATTATATAAGTTGCTCAAATAAAACAGATTTTCCAGTTCAGTACCTTTGTAAAAGCTGCTTAAATTCATGAACACTTGTACTCTTTGAAATATTTCCAGTTTTTTTGTTCAATCACAAATTTTATACGTACAACTGCATCCGATTTATTAAGCCAGTTACAGTGCTCGGCCGACCGTCGGTGAAAACGTATTTTTTTTTTTTGTAAGGACCACTCTCAGTTCAACACACTAAGGCTGGTTACTGCTTAACCGATCAATCCTGTGGTGGCCTCAAATTAATTTAAGGCTAGCCCCGGCCTTAAATTAATTTGAGGCCACCACAGGATTGAACTACTTAAAAAACTAAATGACCGCTCGCTAAGGGCATCCCCTGTGGGACACGGGCCTCGGCTTAGCGGGTTCATTGAGGGAGGGCAGCAAGGGACAGGCTGGGTCAGGTTGGTATTATTTTGGGGATTTAATGCTAATGGCTCAGCGGCGCGGGCTGGCTCGTTAGGCAAAAGCCGGGGAGGAGTTAGGCAAAAGTCGGAAAGAGACGTGTCTGGGGTTGTTGGTGCTTACGTGAATCACGCTTGTTATTTATATGAAAATTGATGTTACAGTACTGTACGTATATTACTACGCACTGCATACGACGACCGACGGGCGACTGACGCGCTATGGAAACAAATGAACTCGTTCAGTACAGCACGCTGCTCCGATTTGTGGACTGATCAGGCGGATGTGTGTATCATCTTCAAAAAAAAGCTATTCCGTACTGGATATGTCCAAATACCTATATTCGACAGCAAACGCCTTATCACCGGAGTTTCAAATCACACTTTGATCGACATTAATTAAATAAAGAAAATTCGTCATCTTCGCGCAATAATTAACTTAAAGTATTGAATTCCTCATGAAATACTCTTTGGGCGACGATTGCTTGTACCTACTTGATTATCTACGTCTTCTGTACCTAAAACATTTACGAAGATAATAAACAGCAACTAAACTAATTGTAAACGCGTCCATTTCGTATACAGACTGTATCAAGCCGGTCAGTTTGTTGGTTAGAAGAGCAATGAATATTACAAAGTGACAGTCGGTTGATGGTCGGTGGAGCACTGTAACCGGCCTTATACATTTTTGCGGTCGGTATAAAAAAAAAGAATAGAATACTCTTTATTATGTACACCATATAAGTTACAGAAAATATAGTGCTATTATTATTATTAGTGTTGGTGTGGTTTGGTTGGTGGTGGTGGGTGGGTGTGGGTGTTGGTGTGGTGTACCTAGTGGTGGTGTTGGTGTGGGTGTGTTGTGTTGTGTTGTATATTAGTGTTATTATTTGTTTTTAGTGTATTGTGTTGCTATTTTTTCTTTATTATAAATCTTCTTTAAATACGACCACGCACTTCTGAGACAGACCGTATACAATCCGAAAATGTATTATTATAAGTAATAAGTTTATGAAATATTCATATCTGAAAAGTATGGGCTATTCTCGAGAACCACTCGATAAACTAATAATCCCTACACAAAAGTATTCTTCTATAAATAATGCATACACCTCAATCTTACAAGAGTAGCCACTTTAGATTATTATAGGGTTTAATTTATTAGTCGATATGAAATTACTCCCATTTCAATTTGGTGAAGATTTGATGAAGAACTTCTGAGACAGGCAACGGAACTCTTGTGAACAAAAATGACAGCAAATCTTCCGGGATTGCTGAAATCGCGTGTCTGTTTATTGTGTACACCAGTTTGCAAACATCACCTATGAGCTGGTCTGGACTTGATGTACGAAGGCACACAAAGTAACTTCTTAGTAAATAGCGGAACAACTCAATGTGGGAATGCCAATTTAGTTGTAGGGTATCCACCAACCAACATATTATATTCTTTTTGTAATAAATGTTTTTTCTCTTTATAAACTTAGGTAGTTCCCGTCAAAATTGACCCAGCTGTTTCGGAGATAAGCCGTAATAAACATGCAGACAGACCAACAAATAGACAAATAAGAGTGTTTTTTGTTGTTGTTGTAATTCACATTGTGCATTTAGTAAAAAGCTGTTATTTTGATAGTACACTTCAATAGGGATGTTTCCTGAATACAAAAACACGATTTTAATTAGTCCGTCATCGTCAGTTAGATTATCGAAAAATATTGGACACGTGTTTTTTGCAGTGTCAAAATTATAAAAATCGTGGAGGCTTGTGACGTCACGTCGTGGTACAAATTAGTATAGAGAAGTGATGTCACACGAGTATTATTTTCATTCCTGACCTCTTCAAAGTTAGAGTGAACAGGCTTCTTCTGGGTAAGCTCATTCCATCGTCGACTTTGTCTCTGTCACCTGCGACCTAGACTAGAGTCAAGAGCATATCCATCTGACAATAAAAAAAGCATTCATTTAAATTAAACCATTTACAGGCGCTTTTGAACTATCAAGATCGGTTGGTCAAAGATATGAAGTTATTTGCACGTTCTAAAGCGTAGATCTCTATGGAGAAGAACGTGCAAGAAACTCTACGGACACTCTTTTAAAAAAATATATTTTTATACAAAGTTTTGGTTACATCATTAATGTTGAAATTATACACATATGTGGGAACGATGTAAAAAGACCTGTGCCATAAAAGCCAAAAAAGTCCGGAGTAAAAAAGAAACAATTCAAAGAAATTAATAAAATAAACCCAGTCCCAGCTGACGGCGCCCGTTCACGAACATGACGCATGCGCTAGCAACATTCGGCTCAACCATTTTGAAGGGAACCAAATTACCCAAAGCATTGTACCCATTAGGTACATAACATTAGATTTTATTAAACCTTTTGTTTAGGTACTCATTAACAATAGGCACGTGTAGACTTATTTCGTGCAAACAGCGCTAAAGTTAGATTCAATGCGATTTATTTCGTTAATCTATTCACAGTCATATAGTTTGGCTATTGTTGTCAGTACAAATTCAAATTGATTGCTCTATTGTCATTTTAAAATTGAGTTCTAAGTTACTTTAAATACGTTATTCAGGTCTCATGACTAAACATTGACATTAAATTCATTTTAACCAGCGGTAGCGCAACTGGAGTAGCACACGAATTGGAGTTATCTTTTAACTCTAAGTTAGTTTTAATCCGGGGTCGGTATGCACAAAAAACTCTAATTTATAAAATAACTCTGATTTGTGATAGTGGCTCTTGCCAAAGATGGGATATTTTTTTTTGTCTTTTAACTCTATCTATACTAATACTAGCTGCTGCCCGCGACTTCGTACCCGTGGAATCCCCGATTTTAAAACATTCTTTATCGCTGCTCCGCTCCTATTGGCTTAAGCGTGATGATATATAGCCTAAAACCTTCCTCGATAAATGATCTATTCAACCCAAAAATATTTTTTCAATTCGAACCAGTAGTTCCCGAGATTAGCGCGTTCAAACAAACAAACAAACTCTTCAGCTTTATAATATTAGTAAGTATAGATTATAAAGAGGAAAGATTTGTATTTTTGTATGTAACGAATAAACTCAAAAACTACTGAACCGATTTAAGAAATTCTTTCACTGTTTGGAAGCTATACTATCCCCGGG
Organism: Hecatera dysodea; assembly: GCA_905332915.2. Classification (NCBI taxonomy): domain Eukaryota; kingdom Metazoa; phylum Arthropoda; class Insecta; order Lepidoptera; family Noctuidae; genus Hecatera; species Hecatera dysodea. The sequence goes on along the minus strand of HG995290.1, from coordinate 604,796 downwards.
TGACATATAGCCTATGTATTTTATCTCCATATTCTCACGGGAACGGGAGCTACGCGGGTGAAACCGCGAGGCGCTGCTAGTCAAATATAAACAAATAACAGTCGGGGCGAACAGCGTAGCGTGCTTGCCGAGGCACGAAGGAGTCTCGGTAACAAATGGTTTGGTTACCCATCTACAGACCAACCTCAGCAAGCGTTACTCGAACTTAAAGATCAAACTGTGCGGCTGATATTATTAAAATGAGCCAATATCCAGACTCGACCAAAGGTCATTTAATTTTGAAAGAAAAATACCGCGGCATGAAAATTAGATTTTCAAATTCTACTTATAATATTTTAATTTATGTAGATTAAAAAGATTTGCCTAAAATATTTTATGCCGTAATCTAGATTACCATACTATATACCTGTCCAAAATCTTATTAAAAGCGGCTCTATTGTATGTCTCTCCCCTGCTCCACTCACACTCCCCCACCTCCCCTTTAGTGGTGTAAAATGATAACTTTCTAAATCCTCCTCCTCATTCATCATCATCATATCTTATGTTGGACTGGATGTGATGCGGTATGTGGTCTCAGTGTGGTCCAGGAACAAACCTTTTTTTTTTTGGATGGGAAATCATCAAATGACCCCTCCCGCCCTGGGTGGAGCGGTAGGGAGTGTCAGACTCTTACTGACTAAAACCCACCCGTGTTCCTCTTGTGCCCTTTGCGTTCCAGGGCCGCGGTAACTCTTTCGAACAAATTCCGCAACCCTAGCAGGCACCGACCCTATGGGGCCCCGTCCCTGGTGCTGACGGCTCCTTGAGGCGCGCGTGGAACACAACGCGTCGTCGACTCAGCCTGGTATCGGACGGCGAGCCACCCACGCTCACCGTCCACAGGCATCAGCCACTGCGCGATAGCACAGCGGCCGACTTGTCTCTGGAGGAGGCCGAAATGAAACCATTACTGGCACTCCACAGGAACAAGCTTTCGATCACTTATCTTCTCTTTCCGATTACAATATACATAGAAATATTTTATGAAAGGCACATTAAAATTTGTATTTTCTTTCACTTCGTTTTTGCTTTGGATGATGCGACCCTGCGTCGCGCGACCTGCGTTATTTTATATCGCATATTTGTAGGTAGTATGGAAACAACAATATCTGGACAATGTAGCAAACATAAAAAAAAACATTCTTTTACAATATTTATTAACATATTCCGAAACATTATTTATTATTTATCAAGTTAAGTATGTATGTATTTATATATTTTATTTACCCACGTCCGTGCGTCACTGCGGGGCGCCAACTGAAAACCAGCGCTGGGTGTCTGACGCCCAGCAAATGCTGAGGTGGTAACCCTTTCGGTATGGGCACGCTCAGCACAATTTTAATCTTTATCATTGTTATTTTTTTTTTACTTTGTGTTTTGTTGCTGTTGTGTTGTGTCTGTGTCGAATAAATGTTTTCTTTTCTATTATAATCTATTCTATATCAGCGTGCAGACGTCCACTGCTGGACATAGGCTTCCCGCGCGTGCCGCCACAACAGCCGGTCCTGTGCGTCTTGCATCCATCGGCTACCCGCGACCCTCACCAGGTTATCGGTCCACCTTGTGGAAGGCCTTCCAACACTGCTTTTCCCGATACGGGATAGCTACTCCAGAACATTTCAGCCCCATCGACCATCTGTTTTTTTTTATTTATTTATTTAAAACTAGCTTCTGCCCGCGACTTCGTCCGCGTGGAATAGTTACTTTACCCCCGATTTTGAAACTCTCAGCCCGATCGGTTTAAAATTGACAAAGTTTCATACAAACTTTCACCCCCTATTTTATCCCCTTGGGGGTAGAATTAATCAAAATCCTTTCTTAGCGGATGCTTACGTCATAACATCTACCTGCATGCCAAATTTCAGCCTGATCCGTTCAGTGGTTTGGGCTGTGTGTTGATAGATCATTATGACAGTCAGTCAGTCACTTTTGAGTTATATATATTTAGAAGTACTGCCACATCACAAACATTTAACATTGAAAATAACTTAAACTATTTAATTTATGACCTGATGCATGTGACAATAATGGCGTCATAATATTGGCAATTCATCGGCTCGAAGATGGAATACAATAATTAATTAAAAAAAAGAAAATACATATTCGCGGAAATTAAAACTAGATATATAATTTTCATTTTCAAATTAAAAATGGATTTCCGCAAAGTAACGCCTGACTCAATCATTTTTTTTTTTTTTTTAAAAGAATACCTAATGAAAACATACTTTGAAATTCAAATTTAACAAATAATACAGTAATAATTGTTGAAATATTAATATGAATCTACACAAATATTATAAAGAGGAAAACATTGTTTGTTTGAAAGAAAGAAAGAAAGAAAAACTGTTTATTTGCGCCAAGCATGACGCAAAATACAGCTTAAAACTAAAAAAAAATAATAGTTGTTTGTTTGGTTGTAATGAATAGGCTCAAAAACTACTGGACCGTATTTAAAAATTCTTTCACCATTCGAAAGCTAAACTATCCACAAGTAACATAGGCTATATTTTATCCCCATATTCCCACGGGAACGGGAACTACGCAGTAAAACCGCAGGGTGCTGCTAGTGTCTAATAAACGTCATGTCATATCAAAAAAAGAAGAAGAAATGTCAATATAATGTCAAGTAACAACAAGTTTTCTGCGAGTAATGAGCCCTGCCCACCACTTCAGTTTGTCGATCCTTCAGACTATGTCGGTAACCTTGGTTCTCTTGAGGATATCGTCGATCCTGATACGATAACGCAAGGAAACTTCGAGCATTATGTTGCTAAGACCTCTCCTCATTAACGGTTGATTAAAGGATTCCAAAAAATACATGTTTATTAAAATGACATTCATGTACAATATTTACAACCAATGATATTTTAGTATAACTAGAACTTTTCGCTTTTAAAAATATCGTGCTTTTTGCCACCAAACAGATTTAATGTTAAAAAAATATTTATACACAGTTAAATAAAGGATCGATTTTCTATAAAATGCAACATACAATATGGTATACCTATTGCACTTGTCAAATCAATTAATATTTTGCAAAGGAGATCCGATCTAATCAAATGTTGAGATTCTATATTTGAAACTAGCAGCGCCCCGCGGTTTTACCCGCGTAGTTCCCGTTCCCGTGGGAATATGGGAATAAAATATAGCCTATGTTACTCGTGGATAATGTAGCTTTCGAATGGTGAAAGAATTTTTAAAATCCGTCCCGTAGGTTTTGAGCCTATTCATTACAACCAAACAAACAAAGTTTTCCTCTTTATAATATTAGTATAGAAAAGTTGCACAGCGCAGACAACAGTAATGCGTCAGCACTAAGAAAGGACTGTTGCTCGCTACTCCATTTCTGATACCGACCGACTAAGCGCAAACGTATGTATAAGTACAAATTACTAACTTATTGCTTATCAAAATTACTTCGCTACACATTATGTGTATAGACATAAAATAAAGCTTAGAACAGAAACATCCAAACAACTTTTACAAAGACTGATGGATGACGCTCTCATTTAAATAAATGGTAATTCCGAAAAGTTCATCAGATACAAAGTTAACAAAGAACTATCCCTCTCTCTGCATCCCTGTAACAAAAAGGTTTGCACTGCCTCTCAGCGCACACAGGCTACGTTGGATTGAGGAAAGGTCAAAGGTTTACTTGGCGAGCATTTTATTAAAAACTTTCATAATCCGTATAGGTGGCCCAACGGCACGCTTTTGTCTGAACTGATCACATCACGCGAGCAGTGCCTTTACTACACCAATGGAGATGTTTTTGATAAAGGATATTTATTTTGTAAGTAGGTTAAACATAACGCTTTTACACGTTCAATATTTCTGGTCATTTTAAGCTAGATGAAGCCGGTGTTTCCTAGCCGACTACCCTCAGAAGAAACACCGAAACAAACTCAGAGGTCAAAGTCTCTTTCAAAGTCCGTACAATCCGTACTGGTCAAATCATATGAGAACCATGTAGGTTAATGTCTGAGGTGACCTTTTGAGGAAAGTGCCACACAGATTTGAGTGGACCTGTCCAGACAGTGCAAGCATTTGTCAGATTCCGTGTAGCTCAAACTTAGAACTTTAAGAAGCTCAAGGATTTGACGAACAATACCAAAGTAAGGACATTCGGGTAGGCCGCATAAATGACTCAAACTGCCAGACTAACTGAAATAAGACCCTAATACGGCGATCTATATAGTCCTCACAATCACAATATTTTGCCTCGATAGAGGTTTAGGTACTTACGGTTAGGTTTACGTACTAGGTGAGTACCATGAGCATGAAATATTTAGATGTTTACCTCTGCTGGTAATACTTTGTTCTTTAACTAGTATACTGAGTGCATCGTCCTCACATATATGAAGTACTAGCTTCTGCCAGCGACTTCGTCCGCGTGGAATAGTTACTTTACCCCCGATTTTGAAACTCTCAGCCCGATCGGTTTAAAATTGACAAAAGATAGACATGCTGTTTCGGGATGTTTTTTTAGATAATTTGATGTAGATGACTTCTTCCGTTTTCCCAAAATTTTCCTTCACTGCTCTGCTCCTATTGATTGTAGCGTGATGGAAAGTATACTATAACCTGCCCAGGAGTATGAAGAATAATTGCACCAAGTTTCGTTAAAATCGGTCGAGTAGTTTTTGTTTCTATAAAGAACATACAGACAGACAGACAGACAGACAGACAGACAGACAGACAGAAAGACAGACAGACAGACAAAAATTTTACTGATTGCATTTTTGGCACCAGTATCGATCACTAATCACCCCCTGATAGTTATTTTGAAAATATATTCCTTGTACAGAATTGACCTCTCTACAGATTTATTATAAGTATAGATTTTTTGTATACCAAATATTGTAAAACATTTATTTGAAAAGAGTAACTATGGAGTTTCTTGTCCGTTCTTCTCCATAAGAAATCTACCTTTGCGAATGGACGCTAGAGTCACTTAATTATGATAATGAGTTACGTATGGCCTAATTGAAATAAACGTTTTGACTTTGACTTTGAATTCACCAGTTTTAAGCGCTTTAGCGCTCGGAAAGGTTTTTGAAATACATTTTTGTTATTGAAGGGCTAAACAATTCCTCAGTAGAATCTAACTTGCGATAATTGCATTGGTAAAGTATATTTTAATTTGGTTACCTAACTTATATTAAACTAGCAGCGCCCCGCGGTTTCACCGCGTAGCTCCGTTCCCGTGGGAATACGGGGATAAAATGGGATAAAATATAACCTATGTTACTCAAGGTAAATGTAGCTTTCTGATGGTGCAAGAATTTTTGAAATCGGTCCAGTAGTTTTTAAGTTTATTCGTAACATACAAAATACAAAAATACAAATCTTTCCTCTTTATAATATTAGTGTAGATATGTACCTAGTTAGTAGAGTTTTCTTCGTCGCACGGAGGCCATCCAAGACCGTCCACCTTATGCGAAAACCAAGCTGTGGGTAGAACATCACCCGACTACTTGCAACCCCAGGAACATCTGCTACCTGAACGTGATCTGAAGTGGCTTATGTGGAAGGCACTGACTCGGTTGCGCATCCAGGTAGGCCACAGGTAGGCAAACACAACCTGACGAAATGGGGTTTAACTGGGTGACACGGTATTTCTTGGCAAGACTGGAGTCAGATTTACTGGCTTCTGACAATCCGTAACGACTGCCAAAGATCTACAAATGACAGCCGGGACCAACGGCTTAACGTGCTTTCTGAGGCACGGAGGAAACTCGGCATGTTAAGATGGTCACCCATCCACAGACCAACCTTGGCAAGCGTTGCTTGACCTTGAAGATCGACCCGTGCGGCTGTTATTCTTTAGCCACGAGCTCCAGTTTATCAAAATGAGTAAACGTGACTAAAAAAATCAGCTCAGGGATCAAAGATTTTGTTAAATTTTCAACTTCATTTTGTAAAAGTACAGAATGTTTAGTAAAATTAAGACAGTAGCTAAGTACCAGCTAAAAATTTATGTAATTTGAAAGTTTTGAAACGACATGACGAGATGAAATTAATAGTCTTTTACTAGAAATTAGTGCTAATTACTGAACTTAGGTTAAACTTAACTAAACTTAAGACATTTTACAACGTTACGAGAATTTCAGGTTCCTACCTAATTAGCTTAATTATTTTGAAAAAGTAAGAAACTGTAAAGAAGCTTATTTAATATGCGACTTCATTCAGTCAACGCAGTTACTGAAAACCATCACTGAGGCTTTCACGCAGAAGAGTCCTAGCATTATGCTGAGCGACGAGCATTTTGCATTTTTTCCAAACCTGTAGGGACAAGTCACTAATTTTGTTTCTTTATATACTGAAATACTTCAAACACAGTCATAGTAAGTACGTTAGTACTTATTGAAAACAAATATTTTTTCTTTAATTTCTTCGATTATGTCATCCATAGGTAGGGACCGGGATAGTTGGCACACTTCTTGAAATCACTTTATCTACCAGTAGAAAAATCAAAATATTTTATTTGTAAAACTGGCAAGTATAGTAGAAGTACCGTTTTTGGCCACCTTAGCACCGTTTTTGGCCAGTGAAAATTTGAATTAATTTATAAAAAAATTTAATATTATAACCATATTTTCGTTGAGTTTAAAAAAAAAATTATATTAAAACAAATTGAGTTTCTAATGATTTATAATTATAAATTCATTTCTATCGTTTATTTGAACAATAAATGGCCATAAACGGTACAGTGGCCACAAACGGTACTTCTACCCTACTTTGGTTTTTTATCTACAAGTTTATGAAAAGTAAAGAACCATCGCTTTGACATTTCCAGGGTATTATTTATCAATCAATCAAGAGAGATAGATGAACCACTGAGAAACAGGGCATCAATCCCGAGAAAAAATTGATTGTACTTTACCTTCCTATGCAACCGCACAGAGACATGAGACACAGTCCACTTAGTGATAGTTGGAAAGTCTCCCGATACACAAATAAAATAGCATGCGATTCATCCGCTAAACTAGAGTAATTACAATCGGGGCACCTATACTATTGGGGCATCTCTCCCGGTTTTACTCCACCTATAAAAAAAAAACAAAATTAATTTTAAGTCTACTTGCTTTATAAATAAATACAGAAATTTGCAATTAATTTCCCAGATGACACTGATATTTTCTGTATGGACGTAATTTCTGAATTCGGTGTTTTTGGTTGTTTCTTCGTTTTTTGAACACCGGCTTCCGAAATTAAATTTATTTTATACTTTTTGAATTTTTTGTTTATTAGTCAGTTGTTTTTTTTTTCACATCACAGTGTACGTGGTATAAATTGGTGTTAACAAATTTGCGATTTCAGCAATCCCGAAAGATTTACTATCATTTATTGAAAAGTTTCTTTCCTATCTATGTTCTTCATCAGATCTTCACCAAACTACCTTGAAATACTAACATGCTCTTCTAAACCACCGTATACAATTTTATTGTTTCTTTACGACAAGAGAGATAGGGAATATCATCAATGTAGTCGAAGCAATGCATTATTAGGGATAACTCAAATAAAGTCGTAAGACCTCAATCTTTAAATGGAACCACACGACAAACACCAGCTTTTAAATATATAAAAATAATCATCAAAATCGAGATACCCAGTAAAAAGATATCAAAGTAACGCACACAAATGAAAATACAGTCGACTTGAGAACCTCCTCCTTTTTTGGAAGTCGGTTAAAAATCATCAATGTCGATAATTAGCATTTTAGCTAACTTTGTAACAAACGATATAAAGTTAAGCTTCATTTTTTCCCTGACCCTAAATTCTAAACCTTGAAAATCGCCCTGACGAGTTTTTCAGAGGCAAAGTAAAGAATAACTTAACGTAAAAGCAGTTGAAAAGCAACGGTCAAAGCTTTTGAAGTCAGATATGTAATTAACCGTTTTATTTACTCTCCACCATACACGTTTGAGCAGAGTAATAAAACGTTTGAGCAAGATTTTTAATTACTGGTAAGGCGCCACCTCCGCGAGCTTGTGCATCGCAGCGATATTATCGTTGCGTCCAGCCAAATCTACACTAATATTATAAAGCTGAAGAGTTTGTTTGTTTGAACGCGCTTATCTCAGGAACTACTGGTCCGATTTGAAAAAATGTTTCAGTGTTACATAGCCCATTTATCGAGGAAGGCTATAGGCTATATATCATCACGCTAAGACCAATAGGAGCGGAGCAGTCATGAAAATCAATCTATAAAAGCTTTATGAATGCGTCGTGTGAAAATACATAGACGGAGAAAATGTCAACACGAGCGTGTATATAAAAGCAGGATACATAGGTCTAAAAAGTTAGTGATAAACATTTTCGAGGTATTTAAAAAAAGATATCTGGAAATGGAATGTTTGTATGGAAAATTTAAAATGGGTCTAATTTAAATGTAACACTATAATAATAATAAAGCTTTTATTATTTCAGTATAAAAGTATGTTTACATTTCAAAGTGTTAGAAGATTACTTAAACTATGTTAGTTTATAATTATGTTTGTTATATAATATATTTCTGGCTGTTCCTTTTACACGAACCCCTTTCGGGTAAAAGCCTCCTCTAATTCCTTCCATTTGTCCCTATTTTGGGAAAATGTCAAGCAGTCTTTACCTGCTAATTCTTTTATATCGTCAGGCCAACGTTTAAGTGGTCTGCCTTTGCTTCTTTTTCCAGCAGGCCCTGCCCATTTGGTAGTTTGTAGAGACCATCTCTTATCCGTGTATCTTGACAAGTGACCAGCCCATTTCCACTTGAGACGCAAAGCTTTTTCAAGAAATGTAACACTATTTATCTAAAATGTTTTCAACAAACTTTTTCGACCTATGTATCCTGCTTATGTGTGTAAAGTTTCATTAAAATCGGTTAAGTAATTTCGGAAAATAATTAAGTACATGAAAATTTGTATGAAATGCCGTATGGCGTATACGCTCTTTATACATTTATATACATTCCACAATGTGGACTTAGGTGGTAGGTACATTATAAAATATACATAATTTTAGATCATTTTGTCGGGCACAGCAAGATAGAATAGTGGAAGAGGGCTATTCATCATTTGCCTAGCCTTTTCCCAACTACATTGGGGTCAGCTCCCAGTCAAGCCAGATCCAGCTGAATACCAGTATTTTACGTGAAGCGGCTGCCTACCAGACCTCCACAACCCATTAACAACCCATTAACTGGGGAACACGGTACTTCTTGGCAAGACTGACAATCCGTAACGACTGCCAAAGATCTCCAAATTACAGCCGGGATCAAAGGCGGCGGCGACGGGAGGACTATTATTATTAAGAAAAAAGGAAAATGTTTTTCTTCTACTTACATACATCGATTTTGATTCTATTTATTATTTGTAGTTTTGATTTTTATTTATTCACTAGCTGTCCGCACAACTTCGTTTGTGTCACATTTTTCATGACTGCTCCGTTCCTATTGGTCTTAGCGTGATGATATATAGCCTATAGCCTTCCTCAATAAATGGGCTATCTAACGCTGAAAGATTTTTTCAAATCGGATCAGTAGTTCCTGAGATAATCACGTTCAAACAAACTCTTATAATCGCTTTATAATATTAGTATAGACTAGCTTCTGCCAGCGACTTCGTCCGCGTGGTATAGTTACTTTACCCCCGATTTTGAAACTCTCAGCCCGATCGGTTTAAAATTGACAAAAGATAGACATGCTGTTTCGGGATGTTTTTTAGATAATTTTATGTAGATGACTTCTTCCGTTTTCCCAAAATTTTCCTTCACTGCTCTGCTCCTATTGATTGTAGCGTGATGAAAAGTATACTATAACCTGCCCAGGAGTATGAAGAATAATTGCACCAAGTTTCGTTAAAATCGGTCGAGTAGTTTTTGTTTCTATAAAGAACATACAGACAGACAGACAGACAGAAAGACAGACAGACAGACAAAAATTTTACTGATTGCATTTTTGGCACCAGTATCGATCACTAATCACCCCCTGATAGTTATTTTGAAAATATATTCCTTGTACAGAATTGACCTCTCTACAGATTTATTATAAGTATAGAAGTATAGATAGATTTAATTCATACAAAAACCAACCAAAAACCAACACGGTGCTTATCATCAGCATTACGAGCTCCATGGTCAGGTCGTAACTCGTGTTGTATCGTGATAATTTACGAAAAACAATTGGCGACAAATTCCACAAGACTGGCCAGGTTGCGGAATTTGTTCGAAAGAGTCACCGCACGCCGCTGCGGCCCTGAAACAGAATTGGCATTTGAAGGATCACGGGTGGGTTTTAGTCAGTAAGAGTCTGACACTCCCTTACGCTTCGCCCAGAGCGGGAGAAGTCATTTGATGATTTCCCATCTTTAAAAAAAAAGACTGACACGTGGCGATACACTCGCTCGTGGAGACGGCGCCTTAGAGTAACAGAATGATAGCTTTAGATATGTAGTTTTTTTTTTATTAGCTTTGTGGTACATCATTGCTCACTCAGACAGTGCAACAAAACGGCTATTCAAGCTTTAAAAATGGATCTAATACCAATTTAGATTTAGGTAAAATCATAGACTGAAAATAAGAACCGCTCAACAGTGCATTTAGATCCGATAAATTAGGGTATTGTATTAGCCAGTTACTGGGATGTTGAGGTCAGTTAAGCAGACGATCTATATGAAATAACTAGCGGCGCCCCGCGGTTTTGCCCGCGTAGTTCCCGTTCCCGTGGGAATACGGGGATAAAATATAGCCTGTGTTACTCATGGTGAATGTAGCTATCTAATGGTGAAAGAATTTTTGAAATCGGTCCAGTAGTTTTTGAGTTTATTCGTTACATACAAAAATACAAGTCTTTCCTCTTTATAATATTAGTATCGATGTTATTCTTAAGAAAACTGTTCGAAGTCAAATCATTTATTTCAATTAGACCATTCAAAGGCATTTTTGGACGTCGCGAACTTTATTCGACCCAAGCTTAAACGATTTCCCTAATAATTCTAATAAAATAAATTATAATTTGGTCCTCCTCCGATCTAATTGAAATATTCCAATAAATTAGATTAAACGCGCCGGTTTTTAATTTAATTGTAAATTCATGTCGGTTGGACCCGCTAGCTGTGGTTCGCAAACAAATATCAAATTATTTTGATTTAAAAAAAACTTTTTTTCAATAGAAAAATACCAATGACTTCTAAACAAAAAAAACTCGTTTTTTAACCGACTTCTAAAAAAGGAGGAGGTTCTCAATTCGGATGTTTGTATTTTTTTTTTTTAACTCCGACTTCCAAAATTAAGTTATAGTTCAACCGGATTAAGGTACGCAACGATAACGATACGAACGATATATTATAAAACATCATATTTATTATTTTAGCATATATGTATTTTGTATTTTTTATGATTTTTTTTTTGTTTTTTATTTGTAATTTCTTTCCTAAAAAATATTCTTAGTATTTTATTTATTTGTTGAACACCTACCACAGTGTTGTCTTTTTAAACCAAAGGTTGACTGGTAGAGAATGTGCATTAAGTCCGCTCATGTACCACTATTGTACATACAGTTTAATAAATAAATGACGCATTGTAAATAAGGTTGCAATAGCAATGTCAAAATGAAAGCATTTAATACTGATTTCATTCAGTTTTGTATTTCGCAATTAGGTGGTTAATTGAGTTGATGGGGTGGTTACTACCAAAGAGCAATTATTTGTAAATAATTATGTGGCAGTGGTTTTCTTTCACTAGTATGTTGTTAGCCCAGAGTTTTGTTCTGTTTGTGACATATAGTTCACCTCAAATAAAATAACTCGTATTTCGTAAGCGTCGCCATTTCATACAAACTCTTTGTTTAAGGTAAATCATGAAACTAATTGCAGCAAGCAGTGGTGGCCGAGTGGTAACGGCCCCGACTTACGAATCGTAGGTCGCGGGTTCAAACCCAGCCAGGCGCATTACTTTTTGTAATTAATTTCATCACCACTGCTCTCAAAACGGTGAAGGAAAACATCATGAGGAAACCGGTATGTCCTAGAACCACAAATTCGAAGACATGTGACACTCACCAACCCGCTCTGGGCCCGCGTGGTGGATTACGGCCCATTCCCTCTCCTAGAGAGGAGGCCTGTGTCCCAGCAATGGGAACATTAAAAAGGCTGATTATGCTTATGAAACTAATTCATAATAACTATAATAAATCAAGTTAGCAGCATAAAAAAAACAGCACAACAGTCTAGTTGAGTACCTCCTTCTTTTTGGAAGTTGGTTACTAACGCACTGCTGGTTTTCTGATAGGAGAGCATTCGTGAGTATGTCCGTGGCTTAAGCCACGGACATACTCACGAATGCTCTTCTCTTCGTATCTACACCTGTACGTTCAAAGAATCATCAACTGCCTAGCCTTTTCCCAACTATATTGGAGTCGGCTAACAGTCAAACCGGATTCAGCTGAATACCAGTATTTTACGTGGAGCGGCTGCCTACCAGACCTCCACAACCCATGAACTAGGTAACACGGTACTTCTTGGCAAGACTGGAGTCAGATTTCCTGGCTTCTGACAATCCGTAACGACTGCCAAAGATCTACAAATGACAGCCGGGACCAATGGCTTAGCGAGCTTTCCGAGGCACGGAGGAAACTCGATATGTTAAGATGGTCACCTATCCACAGACCAACCTCGGCAAGCGTTACTTAACCTTGAAGATCGACCCGTGCGGCTGTTAGTCTTCAGCTACGAGCTTCTCTCTCTGTACTATCAAAAGATAATACTCATAAATAATACTCAGTCTTGTATATAGCCGCGAGTACATAATATTTACAGATCCCACCTCCTCGTAGCTGCAGAGAGAGATAAGGCTAATAAGATGTCTGTCATCCGCCGTATTTGTATTGCGTAGACGTGTATGTGTAGGAAACATCACGTAGGATAAATATAGAAAGTTAATAGAAGCAAAGATAACTTATCATCCCTTTTAGGGTTCCGTAGCTGAAAAGGAAAAACCCGGAGTCCTTATAGGATCACTTTTTGTCTATCCGTCCGTCCGTCTATCTATCAAGACAGAAACTCTTAGGAACGCGTTGAGGTATCTATACTCCATTCAAAATAAGATTAGACATTCAAACAAAACTGTTTACAGTCAGTTCAACCGGATGTTTACTTCTATTCCGTAGCCATAAGAATGGCATTAAAAGCAAAAACGTGATTATAATACCAACTGTTTACTGCAGCTACCACGTGACATGCCACCAACGCAATAGAAGTCAAAATCGGTTGAACGGACTGTAAAAAAGATGTATTTCAATGTCTAATCTCATCGTGAATGGGGTATAGTTGAAATTAAGTTAAAACTACATATTGTGACCGTGTATTTTAAGACTTTATAATTCGCAACTAAAAAAGTATGAACTTATTGTAAAATCATCCCCAGGCCTATTTAACACCGCGGCCCTGGAACGCAAAGGGCTTTAGGTGGAACACGGATGAGTTTTAGTCAGTAAGAGTGTGACACTCCCTTCCAGAGCTTTCCCATCCAAAAAAAGAACTTAGATGATGATTTTAAAAAAGGCTTACTTAGTATTCGCTCTCGTCACCAAAAAAGCCTTTATGCAAAATAAAGCATTTTGACCAAGAGGTTAAATTCAAAATCGATTTTCTAATTACAATACAATCGTTATGAAGCGAGAAATTAAAAACTTTTCAAGAATGTCAGCTCCCGGCACGACCAGTATTTAATACTCAATTTTTGATAAAACCTTAGACACGTCGAAGGTCACAAAATTAATTAGGGATCAATAATTCATCACAATAAGTCAGTCTTTCTTACAATGGACGTGCCGAGAATCAGCGGTACCTACATACGTCAATCACATAAAAACGAAGAATTTACGTATTCACTTCATGAATTTAATAACCTTGACTGTTTGAAGCTAAAGTATATCTTATAATTTTAATACTGTTTAGCAGATTCCAAATACAAAATTTTTCAAAGAAAAGAAAAAATGATCAGTTAATTATATTGTTTCGATTATGCATGAGGTTACATTTTTATGAAAAAGACTGTCCATCCACCACGGTCAAACCATTGTTATGTGATTGATTTGCACGACTAAATACTCGTACAAAGTAGCTCTCGACTCTAGTCTAGGGACTAGAGTCGAGAGCTGACTTTGTCTGTGTCACCTGTGACCTATCACAGGTGACACAGACAAAGTCGATCAGCTTACCCAGAAGAAGCCTGTTCTATCTAACTTTGAAAAGATTAGGGGTAAATGCGTTCGGAAACACAGACGCAGGCAGAGTGGTCCACTCCTTTGCTGTGCGCATTATAAAAGACGATTGGAAACGCTTGGTGCGAATTGGTACAATAGCAACAACGTAGGGATGGTAACTTACAGTGCATCTAGATATCCGATGGTAGAAGGGATTAGGTCGTGGAGGAACCGGCATGTCCTAGAACCAAAAATTCGAAGATGTGACATTCACCAACCCGCACTGGGCCCGCGCCCATTCCCTCTGCTAGAGAGGAGGCCTGTGTCCCAGCAGTGCGAATATTAAAAGGCTGATTATGCTATGCTTATGCTGAGCCACCACAGCTCGGAATTTACCTCAAATATAATTAAAATATCGTCGTATTTCAAAATACTTTATCCCAAACTAGCTTCTGTCCGCGACTTCGTCCCCGTGGAATCCCCGATTTTAAAACATTCTTTATCGCTGCTCCGCTCCTATTGGCTTAAGCGTGATGATATATAGCCTAAAGCCTTCCTCGATAAATGGTCTATTCAACCCAAAAAGAATTTTTCAATTCGAACCAGTAGTTCCTGAGATTAGCGCGTTCAAACAAACAAACAAACAAACTCTTCAGCTTTATAATATTAGTATAGATAAACTCTAAAATGTTCGTTAAAAGTCAATCTTTTTTTTAATCGACTTCAAAAAAGGAGGAGGTTCGCAAGTCGACTGTATTTCTTTTTTGTGAGCCATAACACTCATAACTTTTACTGGGTGTACCGATTTTGATGATACTGATGATGTTTTTATTTTCACTTATCGATGTAAAATGAAAAAACAAACTAAGTATATTATGACGATTTGGAATTTAGAATCGTAGTATTTCGAGGTAGTTCCTTTTAATTTGGTGAAGATCTGTTGAACAATTTCAGAGACAGGAAACAGAACTCTTCAATAAATGATAGCAAATCTTCCTGGATTGCTGAAATCACATGTCTGTTTATTGTTTACACCAATTTATAACACGCTGTGTGTGCGCTGTGATGGGATACTTTAGCTATGGATATATATATCACCACTAATAAGTTAAAAATAAAGTTTTATATCACCACTAAAAAGTTAAAAAATGTTTATAAAACAATATTTTTGTTTTCTGAATCCTTTTTTTTTTTTCTTTTTTTTTTCTGGATGGGAAATCATCAAATGACTTCTCCCGCTCTGGGCGGAGCGGAAGGGAGTGTCAGACTCTTACTGACTAAAACCCACCCGTGATCCTTCTTGTGCCCTTTGCGTTCCAGGGCCGCAGTGACTCTTTCGAACAAATTCTGCAACCCTTGCAGGCACTGACCCTATGGGGCCCCGTCTACGTTGCTGAATCCTGCGCTAGTCTTTTCTGATTAATTTCCTAACAGAATCAAAGACAATTACATTGTTTATCACTATTCTGGTGGTCACCATTGTGATTCTGATTTTCAAAAGCTGCAACGGTCGGAAAAAGTGTGGCGTACTTGTTACAAAAATAAAAATAAAGTTATTCGTTCCAAAGAGTAGGTTTATTGGAGATTCAATGAACATTTACGACCGAAAAACTCATTTTGCTCTGATAACTATGCCATTATTCAATCTTGGTGCCATCAGTGTGAATTGAATGATGAGAAATAAATGCATTAGGACGCCATTATATCGTCATTACCGCTCAAAGTTCCGGAAGAGGGCCAGGATTGGTGGATGGAGTCGAATATCTGTTACCATGAGGTTTGGTTTCAGTGAGGCCGGGTGATGTGGTAAGGTGCATCCTCAGTGAGCAGTGGTGGCCGAGTGGTAACGGCCCCGACTTACGAATTGTAAGTCGTGGGTTCAAACCCAGCCAGGCGCATTACTTTGTGTAATTAATTTCACCACCACTGCTCTCAAAACGGTGAAGGAAAACATTGTGAGGAAACCGGCATGGCTTAGAATGAAAAATTCGAAGACATATGTCATTCACTAACCCGCACTGGACTCGCGTGGTGGATTACGGCCCATTCCCTCTCCTATAGAGGAGGCCTGTGTCCCAGCAGTGGGAACGTTAAAAGGCTGGCTTATATATGCAGCCGCAGTGTTGGTAGGCTACAAATTAATACAATTTGCATCGTGTATTTTTACTGAAGCGAGAAAAAGCAAGAGTCAAGCAAATACAGACGAGACGAGAGACTCGTTGTGGATCAAATCGTCGAACCATGAGATTGGTCAATAATTGCACGTCGCTGTGAGAAGGAACTCAAACTCAAAGCATTCATTTCAATTAAACTATTTGCACAACTGACACTTTTGAATTACCAAGACCTGTCAGTTAAAAAAAAAAAAGCTATTTGCAAGTGCCAAAGTAGATCTATATGGAGAAGAACATAGAAGAAACTCCACGGAATTAACTATACAGTTGAATCCGCTTATAGGGAACGTGCACGGCGTAGACTATGCCATCTAGTGTTGAAAATCTGAAACTTTTACGTTGTAAATATTTGACCTGTGCTGCCACCAAATACTTCCTGCACCCTCTGTTTAGGGGAATGTGCACGAAGTAGACTGTGCCATCTAGCGTTGCAAATTTGAAACTTGTCTGTAAAATATACTTGACATTGACGCGTCTGTGCTGCCACCTATAGTTTCTGCACGTTCCCTATAACGACATCGAAGGGAAGTGAAAAATATGTCATACTAAGCGGACGTCATAAAAAGCGTTATCTTAGGAATTAAACAAAATCTCATCCTTGTTAGTTATATCGTGTAATAATGAAACACAAAAAGAAAATGTTGATAGACATAGATCAATCAAAACAAAATGAGTCAGAAACAAATTAGAAGTCATGTCCCTCACTTTAACCAAACATAATTTCTGAAAAATAGGTCATAATAAGCGACATGTCAATAAACGAAGTCATTATATCCGTACTTTTACTAAAGAATTTAATATGAAAACCAAAATTAGCTCCGTTTTACTTCATACTAAGCGGTTGGTCAATATAGGCGGCGTCATAATAAACGAATTTCACTGTATTATGTTGCATTGAAATCTATACTAATAGCTGTGCAATAGATATAATAGACAAGGAGATATGCCCTTTTCTTTGGATGGGAAATCAAATGACTTCTCCCGCTCTGGGCAGAGCGGAAGGGAGTGTCAGACTTTTACTGTGCTCTTTGCGTTCCAGGGCCGCGGTGACTCTTTCGAACAAATTCCGCAACCCTAGCAGGCACTGACCCTATGGGGCCCCGTCTTCTATGCTGACGGCTCTTTGAGGCGCGCGTGGAACACGACGCGCCGTCGATTCGGGCCTGGTTGCTATCGGACGGCGAGCCACCCATAGCTCGCCATTCGCAGGCCCGCGCCTACGGTGGCCGGGAATCGCCCTGCGTTTCCCGACGCCCGGGGCGTTTTCTTCTGAAGGAAATATGCCCTGTAGCCGAAAACGTATCGGAAACCTGTGTCTCCTGTTTTGCCCTACCACACGGCAACTACTACGCATGCAGTTCAGTATCCGTACTACGAAGTGCCAATGCCATCACGATTCAGTGTGAGGGAAAGGGATAGTGCTATTCGCCTTGTGTAACTCCGTCTCTCTCTGACACAGGAATCATGATGGATTTAAGATATCTTGGTAAGGGTGCAGTAAAACCAATAGATACGCATCGCGCACACACCCGCGCTTCTTAAATTGATAAATAATCGTTGTTAGTAAAAAATATGCTAATGCATTGATTCCATAACATACGATTAGGCACAATAGCGCTGAAACGATTGCAATCTATTGGATCTCCTTTTATTGGCCTTTATGCTATTTATTTCGTTTGTCGACCTTTGCTTGCTATTTTCCACACTGTCTGCCTTCTAGTACGTATATTTTATTCAATGAATTTTAAATGTGAATTTATTTCTTTAATGGCGTCGATTCTTTAAGCGAAGTTTTGTATAAAAGAGCAAAAAAAGCGATAAATTTACAATTTGTATGCCCTTCTACGCGATCAAGTTTGTATTGTATTCCTATTTATACGAGTTTTGCCATTAGGTAATGCTTAAAAGTAGTCTGTAAACTCACTCACTTTGGGCATTTGTATCTTTTGAATTTACTAGAAATATTTGGCAGAAAAAAAAATCTAATTAGTTTTTTCTTTTTTTTTAAACGAACGCGATACAATGCGTTGAATACTCGTGTGACGTCACTACCCACCACATTATTTACCACGACGTGACGTCACAAGCCCCGCCCTCCAGACCTTTGATGTTTTCTCTTCATCAATTTTCATATTTTATGGAAATCTATCTGACGGACTGTTTAGATATTTTAGTCAAATAACTTAAACCAGTTTTATCTCAACCCTGTTTCGGGTTTATAATACAGAAAAGATATAGAAATTAATATAAAACAATCAAAAGGACTCAACAAAGCAATGTCTTCGCTATGTTCACTTGTAGTTATTTGTTAAAACTTGCTTTAATCGAGGGACAAAGTTAATCTGATGACTGTAAAAGGACTAGTGCAAGTGGTAGAAAACTCAACGTAGACAGTCCAATGTTGCGGAATTTGTTCGAAAGAGTTACCGCGGCCCTGGAACGCAAAGGGCACAAGAGGAACACGGGTGGGTTTTAGTCAGTAAGAGTCTGACACTCCCTACCGCTCCACCCAGGGCGGGAGGGGTCATTTGATGATTTCCCATCCAAAAAAAAAAAAGACAGTCCAATAAGGAGATTTTTAATAGGAATTTTGTTATTGAATGATTAACCTAACCTAACCTAAAAGACATCGTAAAGATGAGGTTCCGGAGTATTCTTTTAAGAGGTTCCGGGTTCTATGTGATGGTGATCATCGGGGTGGTTTAAGAAGGTAAAAATCCCACACTCCCCGGTCTTTTTCCCAATTGATTTAATATTTCCATGTTGGATAATTGTTTTTTTTTCCTACCTTTGGCATGTAATGACTGCATACTATTGTATAAATTCAAGTTCTTATAATGCAACAGACAGGTGTGTTGCTGGGGAGTTTGTTGCGCCACTTCTTCTTCCCAGCTAAAACACTAGGAAGTGGTGACGGGTGGGCGTTTTGGGGGACTGTCTTTATGTAAAATTTGACGTACAAAAAGTGCTGTCGCTCAGCCTAGTTTGAATAAATGACTTTTGATTTTGATTTTGAAAAGTCCAGGCGCCTTTTTGAAGGTTCTCAAGAGAGAAAAAAGGCTGGCTCGTATTCCGAGCCAGCCAGATATGACTAGTGCTTCAAGCTCAAACGACATCGCCATTATCAATGCTTATAAAATACAATTTCTAGTATTATTAGGAATTGCAATGAAACAATCGTGTTGCTCTGAAAAATCAAGGTTTATTTTAAAAGCATACACATAATCAAAGCCGATCTGTTTTACACATGAAATATAACTATATTACCTGAAAAATCAAAGAAACAACGATTCAAGTTATTATTTAAATTGCCAATTCCCTTTTTATATATTATTTTCTATAATAATCAAATTGTTCACGTGGTTTCCAATAGGGAACGTGCACGGCGTAGACTATGCCATCTAGTGTTGCAAATCTAAAACTTTTACGTTGTAAATATTTTACCTGTGCTGCCACCTATATTTCCTGCACCCTCCATTTAGGGGAACGTGCACAAAGTAGACTGTGCCATCTAGCGTTGCAAATTTTAAACTTATAAGCAAAATATACTTGACATTGACGCAACTGTGCTGCCACCTATAGTTTCTGCACGTTCACTATAAGCTTTCTCAATCCTCTTTGAAAACCATTATTATTTTACCGTGACATCTCTATGGCGCGCATAAATAATAAGCCACAAATAAAAACAACTAAAAACGAAGGATTAATTTCCTTTACACTTATAAAACTGTTTGTCGTAGCTGACAAATAATGCACACCCAAAATTGCTAAGTCACCCGAAAACGACTTTCTAAACTGTTATTTGAAATATACTTACTTTTATTTTAGTACATAGGTAAGCATCCACTAAGAATGGAGTCTTGGAAATATCAATTTTAAGAGGAAAAATCAACAGGCGAACTTTATATGAAAGTTTTGGTTTTTTGAAGGTCATCACTATTTGTGAGGAAACCGGCATGTCCTAGAACCAAAAATTCGAAGACATGTGACATTCACCAACCCGCACTGGGCCCGCGTGGTGGATTACGGCCCAATCCCTCCTAGAGAGGAGGCCTGTGTCCCAGCAGTGGGAACGTTGCTGTTTATGCTTATTGTGCTAAACTGATCATCAGCTAGTTGAACACATTTGAATCCCAATGTGGTTTTTAAGGTTCCTACTTTTATTAAATCTTCGTTATTTTTAGGACGACCCACGCCAGCAAGCCAGGGAGCCCTGGTACTCTGAACGGCGTCAACGGCAGCGTGCACGGAGAAGCACGGCAGGCACAGTCCAAGAAGACCATCATCAGGATGCTAGGTAAGCACTCATCAGTACCTCGATATATTTGAACTTAGAATTCGTGATAATTTTCAAATATTTGTACGATTGAACGTCACGCCATAGACAAAGGGTAAACTGTGTTCTGTTTTGTCTGTGGTGTGACGAGAGACTCGTGGTAGTTGATGTCCAGTGCTGACACCAGTGAACGCACATAAAACATGGAAGCATTACTTCAAGGGAGCTAAGCGCGAATCGTGACCCAAAAATCCAAACAAACTCACACATCGAAACCTCGTCGGTGATTCGCCGAACCACACCAACAACATTATTGCTAATACGATGCACAGTTAAAAATTGACCTTATTTCCCCAGTATTTGGGTTTAAATTACCATGTAACGAATAGGCCATGCAACTAAACACGTGAGCGGCGCAATCGGTAAGCCCCGCGTACCGCGGCGCAATGTGCTTTGGGTCATTTTTTTGAGTTAGGAATGCTTCCATGTTTATTTGCGTTCACTGGCTGAAACAGCTTATGGTTTTAGTTGATAAGTTATTTTTTATGAGTAATTTCTGGCGGAATAAACGAGTTGTCTTTTCTTCTTAAAATACTAGTATTCAGTTGAACCAGATTTGACTGGTAGCTGACGATCAATGTACATATGTACATAGTTGAGAAAAGGCTAGGCATATGATGGAACAACAAACTCTATGTAATAGATAACAAAGTACAAATTCCATTGCAACTTAAACTTTTTTAGGACCTTTTTGACAAATGATCACTTAAAATCAAGTTCAAACATACAAAGCTAATGTCGACGTTTACGCTAGTATTGAAAGGGTGTTCCCGAACTGCGTGGTCATATTTAAGGGTTGTGTTCTGCATCTGCTATACAGTAAAGAACCAATATAAAAAATACTTTTTCCAAAACAATAAACGCTAAACTTTTCAAATATACATCACAAAGGTTTCAAACTGTCTTGAACTCCTCAAGGGGTTGACGGGGGCTGGATTATTAATACGCCCCTGTCACCCGAATGATTTGGGTCACTAGAGTCACATGAGATTGAGAGATCATTGCCACTGCGTCTAGGAGTTTTTTTTTTTAAATACAACAAACAGATATACAATATTTTTTTTATATATGGAATTACAATAAGACAGTTTTACTAATGTACATCCAACTACGTTATTCACAGAATATCTAGATTGTAATCCTTAAAACTACGTCATGCTGGTTTTGTAAAACAGTAAAAACAAAATTAACATGGCAACCAAAAAGGAGGAGAAAATACAAAAAACATACATTGGTTAACTTTTGAGTTAAATAAAATATTATTGATGTTAGCTAAATTCAGGGGGATTCTATGGAAACTATTATTTCTATTACAAGTTTTCTAAATGTCCTAGCAGAATCGGCAAACAAGTCAAGATTCTTAAAAAACCATATTAAAATAACTTGTGAGTCGGCGCAAGGGCGCACGTAGTCCTGCATTTATCTTACACTAGCTTCTGTCCGCGACTTCGTCCCCGTGGAATCCCCGATTTTAAAACATTCTTTATCGCTGCTCCGCTCCTATTGGCTTAAGCGTGATTATATATGCCTAAAGCCTTCCTCGATAAATGGTCTATTCAACCCAAAAAGAATGTTTCAATTCGAACCAGTAGTTCCTGAGATTAGCGCGTTCAAACAAACAAACAAACAAACTCTTCAGCTTTATAATATTAGTATAGATGACGATACGGCAAATACAGATCGTTCACGTACACTACGCATCATCGCTTTTCTAGGAACCACACACACGAGTTGAAGTGTTATATTGATGGTCTAGGTGGTGTGGAGTTGGAAGCTTTGAGTGACCTTGTATATATGACCTAGATGTCAACATGGAAGACACGGCTAGGAGTGCCTGCCAGGGTACAGGAATTTGTTCGAAAGAGCCACACCAGCCCTGGGACAAGCGTTGCCAGGCGTTCGGATAAAGCCGGACAGAGTCAGGCTTTTTGGTTGAGTGTCCGGCCAAATTAGACGGCGTCCGGCCTGATCGAATGAAATCAAATCAAATCAAATCAAAAGTCATTTATTCAAACTAGGCTGAGAGACAGCACTTTTTGAACGTCAAATTTTACATAAAGACAAGTTCCCCAATATTGATATTTGATAAGCTTTTTAAATTTAAGCAGTTTTTTGCTCACCTTGTATAGCTTCTTACGTAGCTCGCGTAGTGCGTACTAATACTATTGCAATTATTGAAATGAATATTGAATCTATACTAATATTATAAAGCTGAAGAGTTTGTTTGTTTGGTTGTTTGTTTGTTTGTTTGTTTGAACGCGCT
The DNA here is from genome assembly GCA_905332915.2 of Hecatera dysodea. NCBI lineage: Eukaryota > Metazoa > Arthropoda > Insecta > Lepidoptera > Noctuidae > Hecatera > Hecatera dysodea. The sequence goes on along the minus strand of HG995290.1, from coordinate 581,799 downwards.
AATCTCAGGAACTACTGGTTCGAATTGAAAAATTCTTTTTGGGTTGAATAGACCATTTATCGAGGAAGGCTTTAGGCTATATATCATCACGCTTAAGCCAATAGGAGCGGAGCAGTGATAAAGAATGTTTTAAAATCGGGGATTCCACGGGGACGAAGTCGCGGGCAGCAGCTAGTTATTAATAATAATGAAGACTGGCTCACTCAATTTTATTGTTATATCATTAGAATCTAAGAATATTTTCTGGTAAATGATTAAAAAAAAAAACTTTTTTCACGTGCAGTTAGGTAGAAATTTAAGTATTGCGACAAATTATTTCCTATGAGAAAAAATATATTCAACTAGCTGTCCGTACAACTTCGTTTGTGCCACATTTTTCATGACTGCTCCGCTCCTATTGGTCTTAGCGTGATGATATATAGTCTATAGCCTTCCTCGATACATGGGCTATCTATCACTGAAAGATTTTTTCAAATCGGACCAATAGTTCCTGAGATTAGTGCGTTCAAACAAACAAACACTTCAGCTTTATAATATTAGTATAGATTTACCTAAAGAATAAAAAACAAAGTATAAACAATTTCAGCTCTAATGAAATTTATTGATAAACACTTTTCTATTGTATTCCCAAAACATTTACCTGAACCAGTCGTTTTTATTGTTTACCCTAAAATTTGGTAAAGATCCAAGTTACCATACAATACAAACACACTGCTGCTTTTAAAAAACTTGTACGTAATGGTTTTAGAACTGCTTTCAACGAAGTGGTACAATGTTACTTAAGTTAAAATCCTGAACGAACCGCGTCTACTCGCCACTCACCGCTCTTTTCTTAATAGTTTAAAGGCATTAGAAATTTATGAAGTTGTTTCTCAAGTAGCTTAAGTATTTTCTTTTTGTTAAAGATTATAAGAGCGACATTGTGTGAGCGCTTTATAATAGAGGACTGAACGTGGGCGCAGTGCGGCAAATACTTATAGGAATACCTATCCTAGTATTTTTATATTAGGAGGGATGTTTGTGTACTCTGTCACGCAAAAACTACTGGAGAGATTTTTGCACGTCATTCATCATTATATCAGCGTGCAGACGTCCACTGCTGGACATCCTGGCCTCCCCGCGCGTGTCGCCACAACAGCCGGTCGTGTACGTCTCGCATCCACCGGCTACCTGCGACCCTCACCAGGTCATCGCTCCTCCTTGTGGGAGACCTTCTAATGCTGCGTCTTTCCGTACGCAGTCACCACTCCAGAACTCTTCGGCTGTATCAATAATCTGTTCTGCGAATGAGAGTGTGAGTTTCCTTGCGTGATCGAATCAGAAATGATGATATCCGCAACACAAACAAGGTTACCGACATAGCCCGAAGGATCGCAAAAGTCCTCCTTCTACGAAGCAGTAATGCTAGCGAAGGAGGAGGCGGAACGCGTGCGTGAGAGGGAAACCTTACGCTCCAGCAGCCGCAACAGAAGAAGACGCCCCGGGCGTCGGGAAACGCAGGACGATTCCCGGCCACAAACAAACGATATATTCATTAACACCCCCTTATAGGTTGAATTTTCGAAATTCCCTTCTTCAAGTGCTCACCTACACCATAAAATATCATGTTCCTAATTACCATAATTTCGGCTATGCGTTTGTACAAATATTATGTCAGTCAGTCAGTTTAACTTTTATATTCAAGAGATAACATAATTATTGACACACAATAGTTTTTATCTCGATCTGAAGTCTACGTAGACAAAGTCGCGGGCGGAAGCTAGTGAAACTATAAATTAGCCATTTGGTTCGGCCAAATGACTTGGTCTCTAAACTCAGTAGTTTCACTAATGAGCATTAGAGCAGAGTAATGCAGGTCTCATGTAATGGTGTCTTTAGTGTCGGGAAAGTTTGCTAAGTATGATAGTACGGATAGTTTTGACACATGATCTGCGAAAATGTGGAAATAACAGTAAGAGCTGGTTCACATTAGGTCGGACCGACAGTTTACCGCTGACCGAGTGTCGGTTGTTGCTGTTCACACTAGACGCTGCCGACCCGACCTAATGTGAACACCTCTGATGGTACGGTCGTTTTACTGCCCGAATCGTAACAGTGAGTCGTAGTTGACTTTTGTATACGATGGACGACGAAAAGTTCTGTATTTATTTCGCCCTCCATATTTAAACGTGTTTTCTCTGCATAGACGTCGACGAAACTGCTAGCGCGAGTACCGAGAGCGGGGAATGAGCGGGTGAAATTGACTCCGCCGTTTCGCGCCGACAAATTTGAATGGCGCTATACTTACCAGTACGCCAATACTATGCCGACCCGACAGAAATCGTGGCTGAACGTCCGGTAAAAGTGTCGGCTCCGTTAGTTTTGTCGGGTCGCCCATATGTGAACGGCGCTATTGAAATACATATGCCAATATGGATCCGACACGTTTGTCGGTCCGACCTAATGTGAAGCCGCTCTAAGACTACACACACAGAATGTACTATAGTGTGCAAACAGAGATACACTCTCTTTTTTTTTACTTTTATAGTCCGCTGGGACGACTATCTGACACGACCTCACCACTCGTGTGACGTCACTACTCGCTACAATTTTTACCACAACGTAACGTCACAAGCCCCCTCTCCTGATCTTTGATGCTTTTTATCTTCGTCATTTTTATAGATATGAAAGCAAAAAAAAAATGCGTCCAATATTTTTTTTTTGTCTAATGCCCTATTTCAATACTTCTCATTCCAGCATATATAACTATAGTATACCATGGATTCTCACAAATATCATGTGATTACGTAATTCTTTTTAATCGGAACACTACGTGTCGGAACTATGTTTCAGTGCAAAAGTAAATGAAAATAGTATGTTTTTCTTATTACTGTTAATCTGATTGTTCTTTGATCTAAAAATGTGCACGTGTGACACGCCAGAACATAGACGCACATGTGATTGGTTACGTTTGTCTTTTTTAATCAAAGTTATTGCTTTATGCCAACACCCAACTCGTTTGTGATGTTTCGCTAACTAATTAAAACATCTTGTAGAAGATATTTCCGTTTTTCTTTTGTTAGTCATTCTTGTGTAGGACTAGCTGGCCCACGCAACTTCGTTTGTGTCACATTTTTTATTACTGCTCCGCTCTTATTAGTCTTAGCATGATGATATATAGCCTACAGCCTTCCTCGATAAACGGGCTATCTAACACTGAAATAAATTTTTCAAATCTGATCGGTAGTTCCTGAGATTAGCGCGTTCACGCAAATAAACTCTTCAGCTATATATATTACTAGCGGCTGCCCGCGGCTGCTAGGTAGCTGCTGCACGTGAATATCGGATATTATCCCAAGGGAAAATAATCCCGGGATAAAAAGTATGTGTACTATGTGTTATTCCAAACTATGATCTATGTATATCTGTGCCAAATTTCATCAAGATCCATTCAGTCGTTTTTGCGTGTAACAAACATCCATACTTACAAACTTTCGCTTTTATAATATTAGTAAGAAGTATAAAGTTAAAATAATAATATTGCTCTGAAAGTTCTAAGGCCATTAAAATATATTACTTCAGCTTCAGAATATTGTACGACTACTAGAAAGATGCTAAATTCATTTGTTTGTTCCTAAATGTGTTACACGAAGGGCAACAGATAATTATATTTTTCTACCTTTCATGATTGGGGTGCCGATTGATGTAAGGGGGTCTAGGGTAACAGAATTGGTTCGAATTGTCACCGCGGCCCTGGGACACAACGGGCACTAGGAGAAACAGGGGTGGGTTTTAGTCAGTAAGAGTCTGACACTCCCTTCCGCTCCACCCAGAGCGAAGACGTAATTTGAAAAAAAAAGTGGGGGTGGGGTGTTTGTACCTCTAATAGAGATGACATTGTAAAGGCATAAGCATAATTTTAACCAGACCGATATCAAGACCCAGCTAATCTCTCCCGTTAATTCCAGCGGCGGTGGTGGTAGCCTTCTTCGTGTGCTGGGCCCCCTTCCACTTCCAACGCCTGTTCTACATCTACGGCACCTCGACGCCTCACTACAACACCATCAACGAGTACCTTTTCTACGTCGCTGGAGCTTTCTACTACATCTCAGCCACCGTCAACCCCATCCTGTACAATGTTATGAGCCATAGGTAAGTGGACTTTCCTTTCCTCATCAGCCTCGCAGTTGACCATTACTTCAAACAGGGCCCCAAGTCTGCATTTTTTTTTTATAAATTCGTCATTCCAACACGATCCCATTGTCATTTTGATAAAAGTTCGTAATCTGCTAAATTCATAATGGTCGATCATTGGTCGGTCAATGCTCGTAATAGAATCGTGGTAGAATGACATACTAAATTTGAACATTGAGTTATGCCAGATTTCCAGAGAGAGATGCCAGTTATTGCCAGAGTTCATTTCACCTATGATTTTACGGTGTGATGTTTATAGAATGGACTGGCAAGACCGGATGGTGGGGCGACGATTCGGGAAGGCCAGGACCAACAGTGGAACTGGACGTATTTCGTTGATGATGGAAGTTTTATAGAGGTCCTTGCAAAATGGCTCGATTCTGTAATAATGATGAATTAACTTGCTTCCTTGAAAGGCGAAAGTTTGCACTAAGAACTTCATGATTTGTTTTTCCATTAAAATCCGTGCGTGCTTGCTGCGGCCTAGAGCGTCTGTATAGTTATCACGCGCACGCAATCAACTAACAACTGGTGTACCAGCGTCATTTCAATTTAATCTTCTTAATAAAAATTCTTCCCAACAGATACCGCATCGCCTTCACGGAAACCCTCTGCTGCGGAAAGATCAGTAGGAAGAAGAGCGGATATCGCGACCACTCCAGCATTAGGGAAACCACGGTCAACCACACCTCTGACGGAACCCACCTAGTCAGAGTCCGCTCCGAGATCCAGGATAAGAGGAACCGCCTCGACAGGAAGACCCGGAGATGCAGCTACTATGGAACAGAGACCACCAGCCTTTGCAGCGAGAAGTGGAGACAGGAAACGCCGAAGAAGATGAATAGCATCCTCATTAACGATAGAAATAATGTGACGTCATCTTTGTGTAATAATAATGATAGTCAGCTGCTGTATAGTGATTTTAAGATCGATGGCGACGTTACGTAAACTGTTTGTATAACAGCAGATTTTTCAGTGGATATTGTGATACAAATGATTGTACATACGTAATATTTAAAATATTCTTCTAAGAATTATTTAAACATTTTCTGAATGTCTAATGAAGAGTGTATAAATACATTTTTCGTCTATTTTAACATAGCCGGCTGTTGACATGACATAGAGCTAGAAAATAATTTATAACTACTTAGTATTGAGAGTTGACGGTGAAAAAGCAAGTACTATACAAAGAATAGATCATTTATTGGCCTATCCACAATTGTTAAGCATAGTCTACAGTGTGATACTATAGACACAGCATGCAAAAACAGAATGAATAAATAAAATAAAATTATAATAACATTCGGAATTAACACTCACAAGTACATACTAGTGGGTAGTCTAGAAACACAGCAGATACAAAGATAACATGGAAAGAAAAGCAAAAGTCAATATGGTGGTTACTTTTGATGGGCTTGGTGCTTTTTGGTGTGTTGTTGAATAAAATCTATTGATGGTGCATCGCAATAGGCTAGTTGACAAAATTTGGAAATTAGTTTAAAACTATAGCTTAGCATCTATTTCACCCCAAAAATATATTATTTTAAGAAAAATAGGTCTTTTACATTAGTATTTTGAGACTTTTGGAATGAATTTGAAATTGATCGCGAAAAAGGCCAAGACTGTCATGGCGTCTTTAATGACGTCACACCTCGGGAAACAGTCGTGTTTGTATATAACAGTCAGCTGTGTTTTGTAATAAATAATGAATTCCTCGTATTATAAATACTGTATAGTGCCCCAATGTAAAAGTACAACGGTAAAAACGCAAAACAAATTATTCATATATGTTCCAAACAATAAACAAATACGAAGAAAGTGGTTAAAAATGGCAAAGTGGGAAGATTCTCTTACTTTATCAACTGATTCCACAATTTATTTCATTATTATTTAAGTATTATACACAACTCGATGTATCTATTTATAAATGTATAGTAAAAGAAATGAATTTTGCAAAATCTACCATAATATACCACACAAAACCTATAAAATTTTATGACTTGAATAGGGTTTTATGATTTATTTGAGTTAAATATTTATTTGTTTTTGCTGCGAGTGCTGATTTTGAATCCTGAGTGTGGCGAGGGATTCCAAGGCACGAGATGCAAAAAACTTTACTCTAGTGTAACGCACATAACTTTTCACTTCAGCAGCGAGAACACTTTACGAGTTAAAATAATAAACAGGAATAGTAGGTACTTTATACTTAATTCTGCATTAATAACTTGTTGTTTTTACTCTTCCGGTGTTAAAATACTGTTCTCGTAGCTAGTTTCACTCATATTTTACGATTATTTTAATATTTTTTAACTTTTCAACTCTACGCCAGCCACTTTTGATTCTGGAGCTCTTTTATTTAAATTGAGGTGTATTCGGAAATTGCACCCATGACATTTTATTATTCAAAATATATTATGTAACATTACTGAAACTAGAAATAAATATGTAGAGGTTAAATATCAGTTTTATTTGCAGTAAATACTTATTTTCGTTTAAATACAACAATAAGTTAAAAAATCAATAAATTACATTAAAAGACATAATTATCTTTTTGCATAAATTCCGAACGTGTTTGTCTCTGAGGTCGAATTCAAAATCGGAACTTCGAAAGGCCTGGTCTTTGTCTTTCTCTCTTTCTAATGGCGGGAAAGAGATAGAGTGTAAATGTTTCGAATTGTAGGTATGATTAACCCAAGGCTGAATGACATATTCGCGCTTTCTGAAAATAAAATAATTTAAAAGTTATTAAGTGAGCAAAATCGATTTTGCTCACTAATTCAGGCAGCAAAACCTACAATCATGTTTGAGCTACTGAAGTGAAAATATTATTTTCGTTTTATAAAATGTAATAATTCAATGCAGCTATAAGGAACTACCATAGTTGAAAAAACGAAGGATGTCAATAATCGCAGAGTGTTTGAATGAGCCAAAGGAAAGTAGTACCCCAAGTTTATCCGTTTTTCAAAACGAACTGTATTAATTTAAAAACAATTGCTGAAAGCTCGCGAAATAACCTGTTCCCTTTATACGAAAATGATAGCAACAACATAGCGTTTCGCGAGGTGTGACGTCACGCTTCCGTGCTCTTCTCTGATTGGTGTTTAATGTCACGTGATTAAACGCCTAATTTTGTCGATTTTATTTTGCAAAAATATTTTTAGTCCTTTGTTATATTAATAGAAAAGTTGTTTTTTTGTTTACTTATTATCATGGTTAATCATTAGAAACTCAAAGCCATCCGATTTATTCTTAGTGGAAACAAGCCTATTATTAAGAAGCTTACAAATTCTGGGGTTGGATGTTGATACAGTTTTACGGAAAGGGGGACAGAATAGTTTGATAGGATGACGGTGATATTTGTAGGGTAATTAAATTTAGTTGATAACCGAGGGCAGTCTATTTTACTTTGAAGCATTTTAAAAAGAAAAATTAAGCCTATATTATCTCTCGTTTTGCGTTTAAAGCGATGCGACCAAAATTTTCAAGTTTTTGCGTAATCTCGCAGTATAGGCAAGATTGTATATAAAACCCGTATTTGTATAACTAAGTATGTGTTACAAATCCTAGTTTTAGGCTTGCGAAAATATTAAGCATTGCGTAACATAAAATCCAGTGAAGAATAAAGGTTAATTTACGATCAAGGACTCCCAAATCTCTGTTCACATCAACTGCAATGATGTAAGTAAAATTAATGCATTTAGCCTTGCTCTGTTGTTGCATATTAATCCTTACACCCTGTTCAATTCATCCTGAAGTAATGTTGCATCGGCTAGAGAATCTCTAACGTGGACTTTCTTGAAATCATCGGCGAGAAGGAATGACGTGGAGTTAAATAAGCAATAAGGAAGGTCCTTTACGTAGATTAGATATAAATATTACGGGGCCCAGATATGAACCCTGCGAAACACCGGAGGTTATGATCTGGGTTTCAGATGAATAGCAGTTGGCCATGGCATAAAAGTTTCTGTCTGTTAGGTAAGAGTACTGTCACTTAGGAAGAATACCAGAAAAGCCGTACGCAGCAAGTTTTTGCATCAGCACTTCATTGGAAACTTTGTCAAAAGCCTTACTGAAATCAGTGTATATGACTATACATAGAACTTGCTGGTTCGATGCAAGTGAAGCTGTAATAACCTAAAGCTACTCAATTACGCAGATGAATCTTGCAACAGTAAAGCCATGCTGGTGGTTAGACAGATACTTCCTAAAAGAGGTTTGTATATCAGAGCATACTATTGATTTTTGCCTTAGCTTTTACGAAATTAAGCATTACCCTGACCTTATAAAGTACCGTCTATACCCGTTCCAACATGATACTGGGGTCGTCTATGTCAGGGTTCAGTACAATCGACACCTTCCTCCTGCGTTAAATGCCACCATTTTTTTTCTTCCATTAAAGATTTAGTTGATTACGAGTGGATATGACAAACAACGGAAGAATTCAATAAATATTCTTTATGTATTTATATATTTCATTTTATTATGTGTTCCGTTAGTGTATCCGTGGCACAATTTGCATCAAAGTATAAAAGTAATCTGTGCAAGACATCGCCGCGCGACATGCGCAGCATATGCTGAGATAAGAACCTTTTTTGCCTCGCACATTTACATTTAGGTACAATTGATATCTACAGCTTTTGTTAATTTATTTTTCTATTCGTTTTATTTTATTTTTTTGTTTACTATTTTGTTTGTTTTGTGCGAGTCCCAGTAAACATTTTTCTTTCTTTCTATAAATACTTGTATTCTCATCAATTTTCTTCCTTGTTTGAATAATTAAGTCTTCAATTGCTGTTTGCATTCCAAAAATATAACAATAGTAACTGAGATAACCTATTATTATCGGATACTACACAATACTATTACGAGGTAAATTCCATTTACCGTTCCAATTCTCTATCGTCTCCAGGGAGTGAACCCAAGAATACATTATGAAGGGGTTGATCGATGTTTCATGCGTTCGTGATTGCTTATGGTTCTGTTATGGAGGACTATTCTCTATGGGGCGGACGGAAACTAATTGAATTTCAATCAAATGTCAGTTTGGGTGTTGTTACACCTACGTGGTCGACAGACACCTTCGCAGGTGCTCATAGTAATTTGTTATTCAGAAACCGAATTATTGACATGATATATGTCTAAATAGCTTTACCCTAAGCAGTACCAGAAATACAGAGATGCGGCCCCTGCTAGACACAGCTATGTGATCTTGCTCTATTATTCTTTTGTTAATAGGGTAGTTGACTAAAAAAATCTAATTAGTCCGTTGGATAGATTTCCAAAAAATATTGGACACGTATTTTTCTTTTTTCACGTAAACAAAAAATGAAGGCTCATTCCATCGTAGACTTTGTCTCTGTCACCTGCGACCTAGACTAGAGTCAAGAGCAAACACATCACAGAAAAAAAAAACAAAATATACTTTTAATTATAGTTGTCCAAACTAATTGTAAACCAATAGTTTTAGGGTTAATGAAGCAAACAATGGCATAGTATAATCAGCCTTTTAACGTTCCCACTGCTGAAACACAGGCCTCCTCTCTAGGAGAGGGAATGGGCCGTCATCCACCACGCGGGCCCAATGCGGGTTGGTGAATGTCACATGTCTTCGAATTTTTGATTCTAGGACATGCCGGTTTCCTCACGATGTTTTCCTTCACCGTTTTGAGAGCAGTGATGATGAAATTAATTACACAAAGTAATGCGTCTGGCTGGGTTTGAATCCGCGACCTACAGTGCGTAAGTCGGGGCCATTACCACTTGGCCACCACTGCTCTTTCGCACTTAAGCCTAAATTGTTTAAAATAAGTATCTTAAGTACTTACTTACGATATGCCTGCTATTTTAATGTGCTTTACTTGTATTACGAGTATTATAAAATATTGTGAAATATATTTATACATTTTAAGAAACACGCTCGGGATGAGTTAGTTATAAATTAGAATACATTTTGTACATAGACATAATTAATAACATTAAAATATAATTCAAAGAGATTGTTTCATAATTAGCATTGTAACAAAATCTTCTAATTGCTATTCATACCACTTATGTGAATTATATACAATCGTAAGAAAAACTAAATAAATTCTAAAACAAATTGCTGTTATTTTATTTACTTTTTAAGTACCTACATATTTCTAGCCTTTAAAAATGAAGTTCTAGTAATAAAATGCTCTTGTTCTTACACACTATTGTCTCCATTTCTTTTACGTTTCTCCTATCGCAGGTTTGCTGGAAGAAATTTCGTTTAAATAAGCAGTTCCTATGTACTATTTTTTATTATTACATAAACTTTGCCAGACCCTGAATAACTATCTGTAGGCCATACAAACATTTGTTGCATGCGGGGATCGAACCCGCGACATGCAGCGCGGCAGTCAATCGCTCAACCACTGCGCCCACCGAGTCGTCAATTGTAATGTTATCTCGTACTTATTTTCTGTGAATAAATAAATAAATCTTAAAGCAAATGGTTCTTAAATAAAGCCAATTTATTATTAGAGTCAATTTAGTCTTTAGTGGTGCTCAGCTAAACATTTAACCTCAAATTGGGACTAAGAGGTTTTTATAAAATATTTTTTTAGATAAGAGTAAACTTTTAGACAAAAAGCAACATCTTGATTTGATTGTTTTTTTTTTCAGAGAATTTCAAGAACATCTCAGACGACACATTGATATTTGTTTAGATTGAAACTATGTATTACCGTCTATTTACATAAATACAGTGTGAAATCTTAATGGTTGTTTTCCCGCGGCAGGACGATTACCCATCAGTAGTACTATCGAAACACAAAGTTAAACTAAAAAAATAAATGTTTTTTTTTTCAAATCATTAAAAAAGTGTTCATAAACTCGAAAGAGCGAGAATCAATAGTAGTGCACTAGACATAAAGTAGGTAGATACCTACATGAGACGCACGTACCGCCGCGTACCTACATATCGCGCGATGCACTACTGTTGGTTCAAGTCGCTTTCGAGTTTTGTTTATCACAATTGTTAATCTGCCATTTATGGAGTCTAATATTTTTTATATATATAAATCGATTGTATTAGCGATACAAACTCATTTCGCTTCGGGAAAACAACCATTAAAATTTCACACTGTATGTATGTCATTTACCTAATAAGCTCCAAAACTCCTGGACAGCTTTTAAGCATTTTTTTCACCACCGGAAAGCAACAAAGCAATTATTTATTTATTATATACTTTATTGTACACCTTATAATAAGAACAGGAAAAACATTTATAAAAATATCAACAAGGGGACGAACGGGAACTACGTAGGTGAAACCGCAGGGCGCTGCTAGTCGAATATAAAATGAAAAAATTGTCAAAAATTAAATATTACCACAACTAAACAGTGTAGCCTATCCTTTCGTATCTATTTTAGGTTCAAAAATAGAATGAAAACGTAACATTTCCACAAGGATTTTCTACAATTTACTATTCAATGCCGCATAAAACCGGGTTTGTCAAAAGCCAAGTCGTATAAAACCAGAGTTGGACTAGTAACAACAAGTAAACCCACATAACGGGCAATGTACGTCGCATTGTCCTTCAATTTGTAATGAATTTGTAAACTTGTATAAAAGCTATTTTGAACTTTATTTCTTAAAGTAGAAGGTACATTCTCGTAAGGCAATTATTGGAAAGGTTTTCACTTAAAACGGGACCACAGCTGTATAGAATTCATTTAATGTTTTAAGTTTATTTATGTTTAAGCAATTTGACGCATAATTTGTACTAAATCAATCAGTTGGTTTTAAGATAAATGATATTTATTTTATAAGTAGGTTAAACATAACACTTTTACACGTCCAATATTTCTGGTCATTTAAAGCTCAATGAAGCCAAACGCAGAGGTCAAAGTGTCTTAAAGTCCATATCCGTACTGGTCAAATCATATGAGAACCATGTAGGTTAATGTCTGAGGTAGCCTTTTGAGGAAAATGCCACACAGATTTGAGTGGACCTGTCCAGACAGTGCAAACATTTGTCAGGTACCGTGTAGCTCAAACTTAGAACTTTAAGGAGCTCAACGATTTTTGTTGGCCGCAAGAATTACTGAAACTGTAAGAAGTCACCTTTATATTGGTCTGCTTTAAAATTGTTATTAAATTGGCAAGATCTGTATAGAATCAAAATCATCTGGACAGTGATCCAGCTTAAAAGATTATTATCAGCTGGTCTAACATCTCACCGTATAAACCCAGGTGACCAAGTTTTCACAGTGCTGTTTTTACAATATCGAATGACTGGCACAATATGGGATATCGGTGAACAAAAACGTTTGAACAAGATAATTCAACCGACAAGAGACACTGGTTGATTTTGTTTTTTTTTTTACTTTTTGGTGTTGACATTCCATACCTAAACTGGTGTAAACAATAAAAAGGCAAGCGGATAAATCCCGGAAGATTTGCTATCATGTATTGAAGCGTTCCGTTTCCTGTTTCCGTCGTCAGATCTTCACCAAACTAGAACGGGACCACGTCGAAATACTTAGGTGCTCTTATACCATCTTATATACGAGTAGCTTTTGTTATTTCATTTTACATCGACAAGTGAGACTGAGAAAATCATCAATGTAGTCGAAATCACGCATTATTAGGGATAACTCAAATACTAGTCATCAGATATCAGTTAAATATTAAAAAAAAAACCCAGTTAAAAGCTATGAGGTAACACACAAAAAATACAGTCGGCTTGAGAACCTTCTCCTGTTATGAAAGTCGGTTAAAAATGATATTCTGACAATTTTCACAACGCCTTCGGCAGTTCCAATAAAAACCACCGAACTAGATAAACTTATTGCAATAATTGTAAACTAAAATATATACTTAAATATTTGCAAAATGGCGATATAATAAACACACACAAAAGGAAATCAGATTTGTTGAATATTTATGCCAAATATCTTCAGATTAATAAATTCAACCCAATTCAGAGTTCATTCCATCTCATTGTAAGTAATACGGATCCTTAGAGACATCTATTTATCCGTCGCTGGCATGACAGTTGCAAGGCAGTCGAATCAGATAGGCACGTCGAAATCCCGGGAATCCCGCGGGACACACGCCAACAACGCTATATCTTGTTATATCCCGGGATATTGTTGTATTCTACAATGTAAGGTAAACGAAAATACATTGTGGCGAATGGGAGGTTGATTTTCTATGAGATAAATGACTCAAATAAGTCTCATCTGCCGGGACTTCTCCCAACTATATTGGGGTCGGCTCGCAGCCAAGCTGGATTCAGCTGAATACCAGTATTTTACGTGGAGCGACTGCTTACCAGACCTCCACAGCCCATTAACTGGGTAACACGGTACTTTTTGGCAAGACTTTTGGCTAAATAATAACAGCCACACAGGTCGATCTTTAAGGTTAAGCAACGCTTGCCAAGGTTGGTATGTGGATGGGTGACCATCTTAACATAACGAGTTTCCTCCGTGCCTCGGACAGCACGTTAAGCCGTTGGTCCCGGCTGTCATTTGTAGATCTTTGGCATTCGTTACGGATTGTCAGAATCCAGAATATCTGACACTAGTCTTGCCAAGAAGTACCGTGTTACCCAGTTATTGGGTTGTGGAGATCTGGTAAGCAGCCGCTGCACGTTAAATACTGGTATTCAGCTGAATCCGGTATGACTGGAAGCCAACCCCAATCTATTTGGGAAAAGGCTAGGCAGATGATGATAAACAGTAATCTATACGTACCTATAATGAAATCTTAACAGGCCGATGTTTGTCTTTATTAGAGCAACAGAAGCCAAAACAACTGCTTTCAGAATTTTCGTCTGTCCGTCTATCTTCCTGTCTGTATGTTTGTGTGCGCAATACACAAAAACTACTGCATGAATTTGAACGCAGTTTTCACCGCTCTACTGCTAGATGACTAACTTAAAATATAGGCTACGTTTTACCACATTAAATTATCATTTTCCGTTATTTTGAGGGATATCTCAAAACTTCTCACTCTTATGTGACGCGGATGAAATTGCGCGGGTAATCTAATATACTATAAAAAATCTTACCATATGATTATTTTCTTCACTGAATAGCAAAATCTCGATTCGAATTTAGATAGCAATATCCCAAATATCTAGGCCACATCCTCTACCAATCAACTTTTGGGTTCTTAATTTTATTTTTCTTTAGAGAATTTGAATTAATAAAATTCTACCTAATCATATTACCCTGGCTTATCAGGCTGCATGTCACCTGAAAATTTAATCATTGCTTTTAATTTAATTTTTCATTTCAGTAGGTACATTTTAATTATTAATTTAATTTCTTTCAATTTCATTCTATTCAATGATTTAATTGCAGTTATTTATGATTTAAATAGTTTAAATTGATCTCCACATGACTAACATAGAATAAGCATAAACATAATCAGCGTTTTAACGTTCCCACTGCTGGGACACAGGCCTCCTCTCTAGGAGAGGGAATGGGCCGTAATCCACCACCCGGGCCCAGTGCGGGTTGGTGAATGTCACATGTCTTCGAATTGTAGGTTCTAGGACATGCCGGTTTCCTCACGATGTTTTCCGTCACCGTTTTGAAAGCAGTGGTGATGAAATTAATTACACAAAGTAATGCGCCTGGCTGGGTTTGAACCCGCGACCTACAATTCGTAAGTCGGGGCCGTTACCACTTGGCCACCAATGCTGCCCCACTGAATTAGTCCAAATTAAATAAAAATTATTTTATTTTATATAGTATTTAAAATAATCATATAGTTAGACTTATTTTTAAATAAGGCTACTTCGGTTCAAATTTCATAAACCATAATTTACTTCTTTGCCTATCAATCTCTCTGACGCAAATAACCCAGTGGAACTATTCCTAGCCTACACATTAGTTTACTCTACAATTTTCCTGCCTCATCCGCCATTCATAAGAAACTGAATAAACTATGTAATTTAGGAACGTGATACAACATCAAATGCAATTGAAGGATATTGTAAATGCAGCTCTTACATGAGGCGAGATGAATTGGATTTGCTTTGTCACAGTCAAGCACAGCCAATTTCGTGGAAACTGTTGAGATGCAAACGTTGTTAGATGGTTTTTCTTGTGTGTTGTGTTGGAAGTAAAATATCTTCTTTGGCATTTTATGGATTACTGTTTGAAACTTTTAGAATAATTAAGTGATCCCATTCAATGTGAAAATTTTACCGTATAATTTTATTACTAGTTCGAAAGAGTCATTGCGGCCCTGGAACGCGAAGGGGTTTTAGTCAGTAAGAGTCTAACACTCCCTTCCGCTAATTAATGACCTAAAGGACCGTTGAAGCGTTGGGATGCAACTTCACATAAACCATTTTGATCAGACAAAGGACAATCTGGCACCAGTGGCCGTATTACGAAGTGCCAATGCTATCATGATTCGTGTGAGGGAAAGAGATAGTGCTATTCGTCTTGTGTAACTCCGTCTCTCTCTGACACAGAATTAATGATGGATTTAAGACGTCATAATAGGTCACCTGTATTGCCAAGAGGTATCGTTTTACCAGTTACTGAGCTGTGGAGATCAGGTAGGGAGTCGCTCCATGTAAAAAACGTACTGTTACTTACTCACCTGCGTCCGATTACCCTCGACACCTACTCCAATATTCCTTGAAAAGGACTATAGGCACATTGATTGAAAGACCAAACTACTTTTGAATTGTCAAACATCGGTCTGTTAGCCAAAAGTTAGTTGCCCGTTCAAAAGTGTAGCTTATTGTGATAAAACCACCAAGTTCCGTCAGCCTATTTAAGTAGGTAATCATCTTATTTCAATTTATCAACTTGATAACATCCATCTGTTGGACTCTATTAAAATTCAAACAAGCTAACGCGCCAACTTTATAAATATTCCAGTCATTTTCCATAAGGTGTCAAAATCAAAGTCAAAGTCAAAACGTTTATTTCAATAAGGCCATTAAACGGCACTTTTGAACGTCATCATTAAAATTTATCACAATAAATGATTAGCGTCCATTCACAAAGGTAGATTCTTATGGAGAAGAACGAACAAGAAACTCCATATAGTCTCCAAGATTCGTTTCAGTTAAGTTTGAGATTTTGCGGAAAACGATCCTTTAGAGCGTGCCTTTTAAAGCACAGGACCTGTCAATGTCCCCACCGAATGTGTCTCCACGTTGTCGTCGTGGTGGGGCTTGAGCGTCTCAATGATCTTGCGAGCTTTCCCGGTAGAGCCACTCATGCCGGAAGGTCGCAAGTGAGGGTTCAGACCAAGAGAGACACACACATGCTTGCTCGCTGCTCTCTGGTACGCGTCTGATCATCAGACGTGACTATGAGAGCAGCGAGCAGGCAGAGAGGCGAGGAGAAGAGAGCGGGCCCTGAGAAGGGGCGGAGAAAACAGGGACCGCACCCTTAAAAGGAAAAGATGGACACACAAGGCATTTGTAAAATGAGTCCCCAGGTGGGTCCCGACTGCTCAGCGGTCGGGGAATCCCACCCCGCTTCGGCGGGCTGCCCTCCGTACTCTGGGGTGGACACCAAACGCCTTCCGCTTGCCAGTGGCAACACGAGCCGAGGAGGCTCCCAATCGTCGTCATCCGAATCCGCTTCCTTTAAGGAGCTGATGGCGTACGGTTGCGTAGAGGAGGGTTCGCCTGAGCGCCGGGGTGGTGCGGAGTCGGATTCCGGCTCCGCGCTAGACCTAGTAACGGTCAGCTCGGCGGGCTCTGGAGACAGAGGAAGGGGGGCTGCTGTGGAGGGCGTCAAGCTCTTCCGCAAGCGGCCCAGACGGGAGGATGACAGCGGGTCGTCCTCTGAGGGCGAGTTTGCCTCCGCCCGCAAGATCCCCACCGCCAGGCGGGGCAGGGGCTGTGAGGCGGGGAGGGGGCTGGCTCCCTCTACCCGGGAGGTGGAGAGTCGGGCCGGGAGGTTGGTGGAGGAGGGGCGTCGCCCTGGAGGGAGCGGTCGTAGGGCTCCCTCTACTCTTCCGCCTGCTCTCGACTCCGACGACTCGGAGGCCCCGGGAGAGGTGCGTCCCGCTGTCGAAGAGAAGAAGGCCCAGTTTGCGGAGGTCGTGGAGGCCGCGATCCGCGCTGTGGCCTTCAAGCGAAAGCAGTCCTCCAAGCGGGAGGCCATTACGGCGGCCAAAGCCTCCATTATGGCGGCGGCGGCGGCCAACGTCGGCGGGTCCGGAGAGGCGACAGAGTTGCGGGCGGAGGTCGCCCGCCTCGCGGCCGTAACGGAGCGACTCATTGCAGAGAATGAGTCGCTCCGGAGGGACCTGGCTGGCATGGCCAGAGCGGCCTCGGAGGAGCCGCAGGGGGGGCCGAGTCCGGCGACGGTGGAGGGGAGCCTAGTGCTGAGCCAGGTGCGGAGCCTGGTGCGGCAGGAGCTGGCTCCCTACCAGAAGCAGTTCTCCGTTTTGGAGGACATGATTCGGCGTCCCCCACTAGCGGCGACACAGAGGCCCCAGGGCCGGCAGAAGGCGGCTTCGTACGCGGCCGCCGTGGCTGCCGGCCCGGGAACGTCTGGCCAGGCGAAGGCGAAGGCCAAGGGCGGAGCCGCGCCGGCGCCAGCGACAGCGCCTGTGACGCCGGCGACTACGACGCCGGAGACGACCAAGTCGGCCCCGGCGAAGAGGGGTAGGAGGAAGGCTGGAGGAGCGGCTAAGGCTGCGGCGCCAGTGGTGCCGCAGCCACCCCCACCCCACCCTCGGACCCTCCTGCGGCCGAGGCCGAGTGGCAGGTTGCTGGCCAGAAACGGCGGGCCGCGAAAGCGGCCAAAAACAAGGCGAGGAGGCAGCGGCGGAAGGCCAACGCCATTGCGGCGAGGCTTCGCGCCCCGAAATCCGCGGCTGTAGTGCTCACACTGCAGCCGGAAGCGGAACAGAGGGGCGTGACGTATCTCGCCGTACTGAAGCGGGCGAAGGAGGCGGTGAGCCTCCAAGAGCTGGGCATCAGCGGGGGCATCGGGGTCAGGAGGACCTTAACCGGTGCCCGCAAGCTCGAGCTCGCCGGAGCGGAGAGTGGCCCGTTCGCGGACGCCCTGGCCGAAAGGCTGAGGGCGGTCTTACCCGCGGACGAGGTCCGGGTGTCCAGGCCGACTAAGCGCATCGACATGCGCATAGTGGGCCTGGATGACCCCGTGACGGAGGAGGAAGTTGTGGCCGCCGTCGCCAGGACTGGGGGGTGCTCTGCCGAGCTCGTCAAGGCGGGCACCCTCCGGCCTGACAACACGGGCATGCAAACCCTTGTGGTGAGCTGCCCCGTGACGGCGGCCAGAACTGTGTCGGAGGGCCGAAGGCTCTTGGTGGGATGGGTGTCTGCGCGGGTAAAACTGCTGGAACCCAGACCTCTGAGGTGCTACCGCTGCCATGTGGGTAACCACACGGGAGCTATGTGCCCCTCGGAGGTCGACCGCAGTGGACTCTGTTTCCGCTGTGGTCAGCCCGGTCATAAGGCCGGCTCGTGCGAGGCCACGCCGCACTGCAGTGCATGTGCGGCTGCTGGCAAGCCGGCCGAGCACTGGGCTGGGGGAAGGGCCTGCGCGCCATCCGCCCCGACCAGGGGCAAGAGGTCCGCCGCCACCGCGGCTTCTGTCGCCGCCACTGCCGCTTCTGCTGCGGGTGCTGCGGCTCCCAACACTCGGGAGGGTGCTGAGATGGAGTGCCAGTGATGGTCCCATTTCGGCCCCCTCCAGAGACAAGTCGGCCGCTGTGCTATCGCGCAGTGGCTGATGCCTGGGGACGGTGAGCGTGGGTGGCTCGCCGTCCGATACCAGGTTGAGTCGACGACGCGTTGTGTTCCACGCGCGCCTCAAGGAGCCGTCAGCACCGAGGACGGGGCCCCATAGGGTCGGTGCCTGCTAGGGTTGCGGAATTTGTTCGAAAGAGTTACCGCGGCCCTGGAACGCATAGGGCACAAGAAGGATCACGGGTGGGTTTTAGTCAGTAAAAGTCTGACACTCCCTACCGCTCCACCCAGGGCGGGAGGGGTCATTTGATGATTTCCCATCCAGAAAAAAAAAAAAAAAGGACCTGTCAATGTGATGTTTGCGAGTATCCTCAAACCAGCAGTTGTGAAATTTTGGTGCTTCTTCAAATATGGAACTTCATCCAGACCCAGAGACTTCGTCAATTAATTAGAACTGTTCTTATGACTCCTAAAAGTATTTCTAATAAGAATAATCACGAAAATACAGAAGATCAGTTACTTTAGATTTTTTTAAACCCAAAACATACTTCTATCTAAGAAATAAATTGTCCTTAATTCATAACTCTTATTGAATTCAATAGTGTGAGCGTACAGAGTAACTACGTATTTCCAATCTACACTAATATTATAAAGAGGAATGATTTGATTGTTTTTTTTTTTTTGTTTATTTACATTGAAACCACTAGAAACTACCTACTCCGAAACTACTTGACCGATTTAAAAAATTCTTTCACTGTTGGGAAGCTACACTATCTCCGGTGAACATAGTCTATATTATATCTCCATATTCCAACGTGAACAGGAACTACGCGGGTGAAACCACGGGGCGATGCTAGTTTAAAATAAACTAAAATTAACGCTACAGTACTACATTCCTGCCAAGCCTACCTTACGCACCAGTGATAATATACATAGGATATTATATACATAGGTCCTAGCCGATCACTAGCCACAAAGAAACTGATTAACTCACCGTAGCGAGAGCTAATGAATATCAGGCCACCCGTGACGGATTGTCACGACGAGATTACAGTGTGAAATGATGTGAGCACATCACTATGTCACCGCTGATTGGATGCTGGCTTTGCGTGCACCTTGTGCTTGTCAAGGTAAGCACTGATTTCGACTTTTTGGTGATAAAATGTAAGTACATGACATCTCGCCCCTATTTCTCAAGTTTGGTGGATTCCCTTTTCGTCAGTTTTGTTTGAGTCCTATTTAATGATAGATGAGTATTTTTGTGGCCTATCCAATTGTCCTTTCATTGGCATTGTTCGTCGAGTTGTTGAGCTTCTTATTGGTTCTAAGTTGAGCTCACTACTGATCAAGGTTTGCACTGAATGGACGGGTCCACTCAAATAACTGTGGTTATTTCTTAAAAAATATCCATTTCAGACACTGATCTGAATGGTCCTCATATAAAGTATTGTGAATGTAAGGACCATGTAGATCGCTATGTTAGGGGTTCATTTCGTGTTAGTCAGTTTGAATTCTTTATGTGGCCTATCCAAACGTTCTTACTTTAGTATTGCTCGTCAAATCGTTGAACTCCTTAAAGTTCTAAGTTTGAATTACACGATAACTAACAAATGCTTGCACTGTCTGGATAGGTTCACTCAAATCTGTGTGGTTCTTTCTTCAAAAGACCACTTCAGACATCAACCTACTTGGTTGTCATATGATTTGACCGGTATAATTATATGGACTTGAAAAGGGACTTCGGCCTCTAATTTTGTTTCGGTGTTTCTTCTCAGTCCATGAACCAAATGATAAATGATATTTATTTTGTAAGTAGGTTAAACATAACACTTTTCAAATATTTCTGGTCATTTTAAGCTAGATGAAGCCAGTGTTTCCTAGACGACTACCCTGAGAAGAAACACCAAACAAACTCAGAGGTCAAAGTCTCTTTTAAAGTCCATACAATCCGTACTGGTCAAGTCATATGAGTACCATGTAGGTTAATGACTGAGGTGGCCTTTTGAGGAAAGTGCCACACAGATTTTAGTAGTCCAGACAGGAATTAGTTTTTAGCTTGGCATTGGATAAACATTGCCCCACAACGTGGCAATACCGCCAGTCTTTTGGGCACATATCAGACGACAGCAATGCAGAAGAAATTTTCAAAACCATTCCTTAGTTTCTTTTTAGATATAACTAATTAGAATTATTTAAATACCGCCCATTGTGTCACCCTATGTATATTATTTTCTGTAACTTACTTACTTATTTTACCTATAACCTTCTCTTTTTATTTTTAACTTTTTTATTTTTTTCACCTCATTCAATAACCCCTTTGCTATTTAATAACCTAACGCAAAATTGATCTTTAACTATGAACTTAAAAAGATTTAAAGGTATTAGAAAATGCGAAGTTTTAAAACTGACTTTTTATAAAAAGAAACTTTTTCTGCTAGCTTTACAACTTCTCCCAGTTCCTCAGGGGCACATCCTGTGTATTCAACAAAGAAGAAAAACAGCTCCACACAGAGCTCTGATCCAATATTTTTTAGTTTAATGCCTGTTCAGTAGTCTCAAGATAGGTTCTTGGGAAAATTACTTTTTATACTTACTTCCTGATTTCCGAAAGAAAACACAGCATAAAGACTTCTGCATACGATGCATACAGAATTCTTTATATTTTTATTTTAACTGCTCGGACAAAAGTGACACGGACATGTTAGTTACACAAAAACTTAAAAAACTATGTTAGTGTTAATATAACAACAAAAACATTACAAAATAGAAAACAAAAACAAAACAACAAAAAACACAGACAACAACACTCAACAACAACAAGAAAGAAAAAAGTGAAAAAAAAAGTTTTAGTAGTTTTAGAATAATCTATAGGTACATATACTAAAATCTTTACTAATATTATAAAGAGGAATGACTTGATTGTTTGCATTGAATCGACTCCGAAACTACTGAACCAATTTGAAAAATTCTTTCACGGTTGGGAAGCTACACTACCCCCGAGTGACAGAGGCTATATTTCATCCCCGTGTTCCCACGGGAACGGGAACTACGCGGGTGAAACTGCGGGGTGCTGCTAGTATAATATAAGAAAGATTGTCGCACTATATTTGGTTTTTGTAAACCATAGTTTTGTATAATGTAAAAGCATTTTATTTTCAAATATTGTAAATGTGAGTACCATGGAGCCATTTACATGTGATAAGTTATAGTTTACTTTGTGACTTGAACTAAAATGGCAGTTGAGAGCATGTCATGCTCGCTCAAATGTTTCGCTGATGGTGGCGTGTGTGTTGGATCATTCGGTTCCCTTCAAAATGGTTGAGCTAAATGGTGCCAATACGCGCGTCATGTTCGTGAACGGGCTCCGTCGGTTGAGACTGGTCACCTCTTAACTGCCACTGACTTGTTTTAATCTTTATACTTTGAATTGTTTTTATAGTTTCCTTTTTTTTCTTTGCATTGTCCTCACATATAGAAGCGGCCAATGATGTAACCAAGGTTATGTAATACAGAACATGATTTAAAAGAGTGTCCGTGGAGTTTCTTGCACGTTCTTCTCCATAGAGATCTACGCTTTGGAACGTGCAGATAGCCTCACCTCTTTCGACTTGACAATTCAAAAGTGCCTGTAAAGGGTTTAATTGAAATAAATGCTTTGAATCTTGAATCTTGAATCTATCTAGAACCGCCTGTGTACATTAAACATATCTGCTTACCCCTTTCAGACAATATGGTGCAGCTGTGACGCCAGAGTGAGTACCTAGTCATTGGTATTGTTTATACTACACCTAATTAGAAACTATCTATTAAAAACTGTGCCCCAGTATGAAACTTTAAATTTGTATGAGGTGTACAAATTTCTAGAACTTTTCGGCCCAATCGACCATCTGTTCTGCGAGCAAATAGCCCACTTCCACTTCAGTTTGGCGTCTTGAAGTTAAAGAAAGAAAGAAAGAAAAATGTTTATTTGGGTCTCGCACAAAACAATCAAAAAATAAAAATAAATAAAATAAATCTACTAGAAAAATAAATTAACAAATGCAGTTGATAGAATTATAGAATTTTCTATCAATTTGTACCTAAATGTAAGTGTGCGAGGCCAAAAAGGTTCCTATCTCAGCATATAAGTTCTGAAGTGGCGACGGAGTATTTCGACTCGTGTGATGACTTGAGATATCTGAATCCTAATTCAAATTATACTATCATTAATGATAAGGTAGGTGACCAAAAAAACCTTATTAGTCCGTCAGATAGATTTCCATAAAAAATCCAAAGATTTCCAAAAAAAGACATGTATTTTTTTCATTTCTTACGTAAACAAAAAATGAAGACGATACAGTGCGTTGAAAACTCGTGTGACGTCACTGTGTGCTACGATTTTTATCGAGCCATGACGTCACAAGACCTCACTCTTGATCTATGATGCTTTTTATCTTCGTATTTTTTTATAAATTTGGTAAAACATAAATACGTTTGCAATATTTTTTGGAAGTCTATCTAACGGCCGAGTTAGATTTTTTTAGTCAACTAACCTATTGTAAGATTGGTGCTATCAAAAAAAAAAAAAACAAAACAAAGTAGGAAAACAAAATGAGAACAAAACAGATATATTGGTTCAGCCTACTTATCAAATCAAAGTTTCCATGTTCTGTTTCTTTTTTTTTTCTAGGCATTGTAATTTTTATCCCGCGAACTACTTGGCCTCAAACGGAAAGCCGGCTGGAGAGTTGGTCTGGCATTTGGAGATCTTTGGCAGTCGTTACGGATTGTCAGAAGCCAGAAAATCTGTCACCAGCATTGACAAGAAGTACCGTGTTCCCCAGTTAATGGGTTGTGGAGGTCTGGTAGGCAGCCGCTCCACGTAAAATACTGGTATTCAGCTAAATCCGGCTTGTCTGAGAGCCGACCCCAATATAGTTGGGAAAAGGCTAGGCAGATGATGACTTGGCCTCAAACATACATAATGACGGGCCTGTTGGTCTAGTGGTTAGCGGCCCTGACTGCTAAGCCGGAGGTCGTGGGTTCGATTCCCACCCAGGACAAACTTTGTGGGATGAGCATGATTGTTTGTTCTGTATCTGGGTGTGATTTATCTATAATATGTATGTATTTATAAATTATATAAGTATGTATATCAGTTGTCTGGTTACCATAACACAAGCTCTGCTTAGCTTGGGATCAGATAGCCGTCTGTGAGTTGTCCCAAGATATTTATTTATTTATTTAATGACGTAATGTACACAAAATTGTATTTGAACGTGACAGTTATGTTTTCAGTGTTCAGGTGATCCGTGCTACGCCGGGGTAAGTTATCAATATCAGTCGCCAACTACCTTAATTCAGGGGAAAGGCCTCTTCTCGCATTGAGAAGGAATGAAAGCTACCACCGCGATACCTATGAAGATAATTTACTTGGTTAGTTCTTCAACAAAAATATTTAGGTGCCTGCAGACAGGTTCGAAACGACAATAAAATCAAAGCGATGCAATAGGGTAGTTGACTAAAAAAAATCGAATTAGTCCGTCAGATAATATTCCAAAAAATATTGGACACGTAATTTTACTATTTTATGGTAGTAATACTCGTGTGATGTTACTACGTGCTACAATTTTAACCACGGTTTTACGTCACAAGGCCATTTCCTGATCTTTGATGCCTTTTATCTTCGTAATTTTTTATACAGGGTTATTCGAAAAACACCAACAACCTCTTAAGAGGTCACTGTACTCAACTTTTACTATGGGAACAAACCTGAAATCGCGAAAAAAAAAGTAAGCTGTTCTATAGTATAATGACCTCTTAAGAGGTTGTTGGTGTTTTTCTAATAACCCTGTAGGTATATTTGCTAAAGCAAAAAAACGTCCAATATTTTTCGATAATCTAACTGATGGACTAATTGGAATCATATTTTATTTAGTCAGGAAATATCCCTATTGAGCGTCTTCAAAGGCTTTTAACGTAGTAAGTAACATTCGTTTTTTTACAGTACAATGGAATCAAATGCCAATCTAAGGTGAGCAGACAAAATTACAAAACTTGCCTAAATCCCAAAACTCACTTGAGATTTTCACAAACTTTATGAAATACCTAATTAGAATTAATTGCTTAGTTGAACATCGCAGACGTGATATAAATTAAAGAAAAGGACCCCAATTCCAAAAACGTGTTTTTCTATAATTTGTCAACTGAACATTTGGAACATTTATTTGGGAATCAAAATTTAGTGTCTCTGTTGAATAGCAAGTAACGAACCGTTAGGTAAGTATTATAATTTAAATATTCTAACCTTGATGACGGATTGTCTGCAGGGTTTAGAAAAAAAACTAACATGAATGGCATGACGGGGGCTAAGTACACTCGCTTTGCTCGCTCAGTAAGCTAGCTCCCGTCACACCATTCGAACTTAACCTATGCGTGTCGGGGGGCCCGTATGACGGGCCTGTTGGTCTAGTGGTTAGCGGCCCTGACTGCTAAGCCGGAGGTCGTGGGTTCGATTCCCACCCAGGACAAACTTTGTGTGAGGAGCATGATTGTTTGTTCTGTGTCTGGGTGTAATTTATCTATAATATGCATGTATTTATAAATTATATAAGTATGTATATCAGTTGTCTGGCTACCATAACACAAGCTCTGCTTAGCTTGGGATCAGATAGCCGTGGGTGAGTTGTCCAAAAAAAAACCCATCCGTGTCGGGGAGAACTAAGTTCCCTGTGCCCTATGTTCCGCTACTTAGCTATACCCCATTCACAATAAGATTAGACATTGAAATACATCTTTTTACGGTCTGTTCAACCGATTTTGACTTCTATTGCGTTGGTGGCATAACACATGTTAGCTGCAGTAAACAGTTGGTATTATAATCACGTTTTTGCTTTTAATGCCATCCTTATGCCTACGGAATAGAAGTAAAAATCGGTTGAACGGACTGTAAACAATTTTGTTCCAATGTCTAATCTTATTGTGAATGGAGTATAATCAAGAAAATCCAATAAATTGTAAAACTGTACACTGATTGGTCGCCAACATGTTGTCAGTTTATGTCGGTTCATAATTTCTCCGAATGACTTCGATAGATTGTACACCATCGAAATTCTGATGCGTAAAAAAAGTATTCCAAACGTTCATTTGACAATTTATCGAGAGTTTACAATCTCTCAAGATATTTCATAATCTTACGGATTTTGCAATTATCCATATCCATCACGTTTTTTTTTTTGGATGGGAAATCATCAAATAACTTCTCCCGCTCTGGGCTGAGCGGAAGGGAGTGTCAGACTCTTACTGACTAAAACCCACCCGTGATCCTTCTTGTGCCCTTTCCGTTCTAGGGCCGCGGTGACTCTTTCGAACAAATTCCGCAAATACCCATCACGTCTGCGATACTGAATTTAATTTGTTGATTAATTTTGTTTGCAGTGCGACGGTACCATGTGTTCCTCTGGAGTAAGTATGGAATATAATAAGTACCTTTTTACTTTTAACTCAATTAACTTGAAGAGCTCGTTTCCAAACTGGGGTCAACTTCCAGTATTTTACGTGGAGCAACTGTCTGACTGTCCACCGAAACCCAGTAACTGGAAATTTTCGTGATAAGAGAATGATACTCATCAACGATTCTGCGGAGCCTGTCGTCCCAAATTGGACTTCACAGACCGAGTGTGGAAAAGATTTTTAATTTTTCGAGGATAATAGGGATGTTGCCTGAGTAAAAAATATATGATTATGTTCAGTCCGTCAGTTACATTATAGAAAAATATTGGACACGTATTTTTTCTTTTATCAAATCTATAAAACTGACGAAGATAAAAGCATCAAAGATCAGGAGTGGGAGCTTGTGACGTCACGGCCCGGTAAAAATTGTAGCGAGTAGTGACGTCACACGAGTTTTTTACGCACTGTATCGTCTTCAGTTTTTGTTTATGTGAAAAAAGAAAAAATACGTGTGCAATATGTTTTGGAAATCTATCAGACGGACTAATCAGATTTTTTTAGTCAACTACCTTACTGCGTGGAACCTTTAAAGACATATTATGAAGAAAATATGAGCACTGATTTTAACCGCTCATGATTTTGTGAAAGAAACACATATACAACAAACGCCACCGTTCGTGAACAACACTTCAGCTTAAATTACCCATAGTAAAGATTAACAAACGACTGTTTAACAGCCGACGACCGAGATAAAGCGAGTTCTACAATGTTCTTCTTGGCAGAAATAATATTTAAATTCGGCTTAAACTTATCATTGATATACGGTACTCAGCTTGGGCTACAGGAGCTTTAAATGTTAATCTATTGATAAAACGACCGTCGTTGATAAAGATATCAGGGTGATTGGATTATTCGAGTACCCGATCTTTGTTTAAATGTGCTATTTAGTTGGTGAAGCTAGCAACAAGTGGACTTGTGATTTTTTCGCTGGTTTCAAACGTCTATAAACGAAATAAAATGGCGACCAAATGTTGTTTAGTGCTATAAGCGTAAATATAGCTCTTCAAGTTCTCTTAAGGGTTTTCGGTGAGATGTTTACACACAAAGCAATAGATGGTTTTTCAACAAATTTAACACAAAACGTTCAATCAAAGCTCTTATTTCAATTTATAAATAAATTTCTATGACAGTATATCGACAAAAGGAAATTCTACTCACGGTCATAAAAAGATTCTCATCATTGTATTGCCTAGAGACTACAATATTACTAGTTTACAAATAACAAAACTTAACCAAGAGAAATTACTAGAATTGAATTCACGAAAAATATAATCGCATCTATCGCCGGGAAGGCACGGTGGAGCATACAGTGGAGGTCTGCCCAGCTTGGACGGACCAACGCCGTGTCCTTGTAAGGCTATCAGCGGCGGCGACCTCTTGCTTCAGCCCTGGTTCAATCCATGGTCCGAAGCAAGGAGGCATGGGAAGCGGGGATCTCCTTCTGCTTCTCCTAATGCTAGCGAAGGAGGACCCGCGGCAGACCGCGTAAGAAAGAACGAATCCTCACGCCCCGGCCGCCAAAACAGATGAAATTCCCCGCCGCCGCAGACGCGGGCCTGCGGATAGCGAACTATGGGTGGCTCGCCGTTCTATAACAACCAGGCCCGGGTTGACAGCGCATCGTATTCCACGCGCGCATCTAAGAGACGTCAGCAAAGAAGATAGGACCACAGTCACCGCGGCCCTAAAACGCAAAGGAGGAGCACGGGTGGGTTTTAGTCAGTCTGTAAGAGTCTGACACTCCCTTCCGCTCCGCCCAGAGCCGGAGAAGTCATTTGACGATTTCGGATTCAGAAAAAAAGGGTATAACCACATAATTCGACATAGTTATAATCAGAAGTAAGGCTAAGTTCTACGCCATCAAAGTGCAAATAATAAAGTTAGCCTTGGAGAACTTTCCACCATTTGAAGCGTTACATACACTTTATTTCAGTAAAACTATGTTCATTGTCAAGGCTAAAGGTGTTCTCAACTTGATTGTGAGCTCTATAGAAAAGTTTTTGCCAACATAATTATAATCTATACTAATATTATAAAGCTGAAGAGTTTGTTTGTTTGTTTGAACGCGCTAATCTCAGGAACTACTGGTTCGAATTGAAAAATTCTTTTTGGGTTGAATAGACCATTTATCGAGGAAGGCTTTAGGCTATATAACATCACGCTTAAACCAATAGGAGCGGAGCAGCGATAAAGAATGTTTTAAAATCGGGGATTCCACGGGGACGAAGTCGCGGGCAGCAGCTAGTAATAATAATAAAGCCATTTATTCCCAAAATATTAAATTAACAAATTAAATCTAAACACATTCTTTAGATATCTAAACCATTTCATGCATCATAAATCATATATATAAGTTCAAAAATAAAAAATCTACAACATACACCATATTTGAATTTCATATCGAAATTATCCATTAATTAAAAGCAATATTCATTCACTATTGCTTGCTCAATTTAAATATAATTAAAAAATATAAATTGATTATTGCGTTCGAGGAGCTCGTGGCTAAATAATAACAGCCGCACGGGTCGCTCTCCTAAGTTAAGCAACGTTTGCCAAGGTCAGGTTGACTATCTTAACATAACGAAACTCCTCCTGCCTCGGAAAGCACGTTAAGCCGTTGGTCCCAGCTATTATCTGTAGATTTTGGACAGTCGTTAGGCGCCGAATTATGGCGCTTACCTACTGCTGAGTACAGAAACCAGAAAATCTGAATCATGTCTTGCCAAGAAGTACCTTGTTACCTGGTTAGTGGGTTTTGGAGGTCTGGTAGGCAGCCGCTAAACTAAACGAACTAAAAAAATACTACAAATTGCAGAATAGAATAACCTAACTGTAATTTTGAAAGTCGGTTTTTCTAATGTAGTTTCTTTGTTTTTCGACAGTGACTTCCAAAATTATTCTTTGGAAGTCGATTGTATATTTGATTTGTAAAAAAAAACTTTTTTTTTTCACTTTTTATAGCTACCCCCAATAATTATAATAAATAGTCCATATAAATTTAACTGTCTATGTATGAAGTTTTTCATCCGATCTTAACGAAATATATATTATTATGGAACCATTATGGAACAAAGCGCTTTCATAAAACAAAAAGACTTTTTTAATTAGTCTTTTAAAAATATAAATTAATTAGGTAAGGTGTATTCATTTATTAAACAAAAACAATCTTACTCGGAAAAACAGCAATCTTTACAAAATTCATCTCTAAGGGCACACAATGAGATACGGCATCATATTACTGAAACATTTCTACATGTTCATCTAATACCACCTACTCACCGCTAGGGAAATAAGATAACCACCAAAACGTTTTCATGTAAAAATGTTGCCAAGACGAATCTACGTAGCTTACCCTGTGAAAAAGTTATCAGATCTCGTATAAAGCCAAGCTCTAAAGACTGCACGCTCTAAACCTACAAGCTGAGTTTAGTCAAAATTTGTGGCTTAGCCGTTTTATTTCACACCCAATGAACGCATGCCTATGAAATCTTCGTGATGGTAGCAAAACGGCAAAGCCACACGTTTTAATTTATAAAATCTAAAGTATAATAGTTATGACTTTCAAACTTTGTATGTTTAATTATTATACTGATGGCATTCTATCCTGAACATTTTAACTATATAGCATCATCCAAAGCAAAGTTATGAGAGTTCAAAAAGACGACGAAACATTTAGAGAAAAGGTAGGCAGTGCCCTTGCGTTCCTCTTGGCCCGGCACTACCGTGCCCCCAGACAACTCATTTACCCGTATGAAATCACTCTACATCCTCTAGATTTCACTAGGGCTATATTAAAAGGCAGCAAGTTTGTGTGCTTGGATACAACTGGAGCACGGGTCGTGAACTAAACTAGCAAATTTGCTGATTACTTCATATTTTTGACCCGAGATTAAAGTACTGTACTGTAATACCGGCCTTATCTAAACATATAAATAAAATTGAATTGAATTTTAATTCTTTTTCAATTATGTTTTTACCGTCTTTCTTTTTTTGGTTTTTTCAAAATTTTCAATTTATTTCAAACTTTTTAGAGAGAAATTTATTATGAATATCGTACTACATATTTGTAGATACAACTACAGATAAAATTACTGAATAGTTTTGCAAAAACATATGTTTACTGCAGCGCCCCCTCGTGAGTTATCACCGTAACACATATCTAAGAACATGCACCAATCAAACCTTAACTCATCACTGAAAACTGCATCAAAACTGGAATAGTAGTTTTGAAGATAAATGGCAACATTGGTTTGCCCAAATATCCTTGACTGCAGCGCCCCCTGTTGAGTTGTCACCGTAACACCTATCTAGGAACATGCACCAATCAAATCCTAACCCATCACTGAAAACTGCATGAAAATCGGGCTAGTGGAGATAAATGGGAACATGGGTTTGCACAAACAAACAAACATCCTCTCACCCCAAACGCATACACTGCACTGTCGTTCCGTCGCGCGTCGTGGGTAATAAAAGAATACAGCCTATTTTTGCGCAGGCGCAGACTATTTGGAAAAATATAGCAATTGTGTGTAGGTTTAAGTACTAATTGTCAGTTGTACATTAATTTATAAATGTTAACGTAAACATTTCTACATTACAGTGTATTGGAACAAACTGCTCGTCATCAGTGAGTTAATACATATTATTCTAGTTTTTTTTTCCGTTACAGTGAATTCTTTATGCATAAGTCTTTATAAATTGCCTATTTATACTGTATAGATATCACCGAGATAACTTGGATACAGTTAATTTGAATTAAGCTTTAGAAATAATGTCATCTCGATGACACCTTCATAATCAGCCTTTTAATGTTCCCACTGCTGGGACACAAGCCTCCTCTCTAGGAGAGGGAATGGGCCGTAATCCACCACGCGGGCCCAGTGCGGGTTGGTGAATGTCACATGTCTTCGAATTTTTGGTTCTAGGACATGCCGGTTTCCTCACGATGTTTTCCTTCACGGTTTTGAGAGCAGTGGTGATGAAATTAATTGCAGAAAGTAATGCGCCTGGCTGGGTTTGAACCCGCGACCTATTTCGTAAGTCGGGGCCGTTACCACTCGGCCACCACTGCTTCTCATGACACCTTGATTGGTCTCATGAAGATCACTTCAACGTTGTAACTCGTTCACTTTGAAATGTTTACAGAACAGGCCGACTGCTCTGTTAGTTACTCGACTAAAGCAAGTAGGTATATATTATTCTTAATAGTGTATTTAATTTGCAGTGTAAAGGGACTAAGTGCTCTGCAGGGGTGAGTTTGTTGTTATTGGATATAATTGTATCAAAATATAACTACTAGCGATATCTAGTCTATGGTATGAGGATTAAAATAAGTAAATATATAGTCTACGTCAATCACTCAATTTGTCAATGGTAATAAAGGATATAGCTAGTCTGCACTGGAAAACCAAACGTGTTTTATTAATAGAGTTTGCAATTAAAATTAACATTCCAGCATTTAATAAAATTCCAATCTGTAATTAATATTAAACGTTGAAATTAACAAAAAGTTGGAACTTCGACTTTCAATATATCGACAGCTAAAAAGTTCCCAGGTATCAAATTACTGGACAGTACAGAAAAAAAGAAAACTCATTTCGTAAATCTTAGGTAATAACGGAAAGAAAAAGTCGTGAATTTCGGCATCGTGAAACTTCTTTTTTACACCCGCGTACCCGGTGTAAAAAGTATTTTAAACAATAAAATTTTGCCTTCAAATAAGACTTTTTTTGGGCTTTTAAATTCAAACTCAGTTAACAAACAGCACTTATATTGTATAACCTATAAAAAAATTGTCGTTGCCCCACACTAGGAATTTCTCCTGTATCGTCGGTGCATTTACAAACATATTTATAAACTCAAGTCGTCAAATATAAATTCAAGTTCTTAAAACGCAATAGACAGATGTGTTGCTGGGGAGTTTGTTGCGCCCCTTCTTCCCAGCTAAAACACTAGGCAGTGGTGACGGTGGGCATTTTGGGGAACTGTCTTTATGTATTTGACGTTCAAAAAGTGCTGTCTCTCAGCCTAATTTGAATAAATGAGTTATGATTTTGATTTTTGATTTCACGTAAAAACAGCCCGGAACGACTAATTGTAGGCCATGCAAATAATTTGTTAAGTGCGGGTCTCGAACCCTTGACATGCAAAGCAGCAGCCAATCACTCAACCACTGCGCCAACACAAGTGGCGTTTAATACTTGTGTACCTTTTTTTTGTTTTGGATGGGAAATTATCAAATGACTTCTCCCGCGCTGGGCAGAGCGGAAGGGAGTGTCAGACTCTTACTGACTAAAACCCACCCGTGATCCTTCTTGTGCCCTTTGCGTTCCAGGGCCACGGTGACTCTTTCGAAAAAAATCCGCAACCTTAGCAGGCACTGACCCTATGGGGCCCCGTCTACGTTGCTGACGGCTCTTTGAGGCGCGCGTGGAACACGACGCGCCGTCGACTCGGGCCTGGTTGCTATCGGACGGCGAGCCACCCATAGCTCGCCATCCGCAGGCCCGCGCCTACGGTGGCCGGGAATCGCCCTGCGTTTCCCGACGCCCGGACGCGAGAGGTCGCCGCCGCAATACTTGTGTACCTGTTATTAAATGTCTAAGCTGAGTACTAATACTGAGTGAGTGAAAAATTGTAAAGATGTTATATCAAACACATCCACGTTTGGTAGCTACTAATTGTAGTTGCCGAATTTGTTCGAAAGAGTCACCGCGGCCCTGGATCGCGGAAGCATTAGAAGGAACGCGGGTGGGTTTTAGTCAGTGAGTGTCTGATACTCCCTTCTGCTCCGCCCAGAGCGGGAGTAGCCATTAATTGATGATGACTGTCTATTATAAACATGATAGGTAATCTGTTTATTCAGATTTTTGTTTATACGACTTAATCTCATCTGCCTAGCCTTTTCCCAACTATATTGGGGTCGGCTCCCAGTCAAACCTTTCCGACGGGTGGGCGTTTTGGGGGACTGTCTTTATGTAAAATTTGGCGTTCTGTCTGTCGATGAAAAGTGCTGTCTCTCACCTTGTTTGAATAAATGACTTTTGATTCTGATTGATTTGGTTTTTGAACCGGATTCAGCTGAATACCAGTATTTAACGTGGAGCGGCTGCCTACCAGACCTTCACAACCCATTAACTGGGTATCACAGTACTTCTTGGCAAGGCTGGGATCAGATTTACTGGTTTCTGACAATCCGTAACGACTGCCAAAGATCTACAAATAACAGCCAACGGCTTAACGTGCTTACCGAGGCACGGAGGAAACTCGATATATTAAGATGGTCACTCATCCACAGACCAATCTTGACAAGCGTTGCTTAACCTTGAAGATCGGTCCGTGCAGCTGTTATTCTTTAGCCTCGAGCTCCTCCTCTTTATACGACTTAACCTACTTGAGATTATATGTCCCTAGCGTCAGAGGGTCAGAGTAGTCCTCCATCGCTAGCTCGAGCTTCACCTCTCACCTCGTTCCTCCAGTGCGTCATTCTGATGCTCGTCGCTTCAGCCAACATGGTGCGTCACCTCGCCACTCTTGACGGGGACGCCACTTGTCCTTTTCCCTCGAAGATTTCAAACCATGGCATTTTTTTAAATGCAATCGGAATCCTTTATTAATAACCCATAACAAGTGAATGGATTTTGGGGAAACTTAGCAAACGTGTAGGTAAGGACCTTTTTTTTCTCTGGATGGGAAATCATCAAAATCAAAATCAAAATCAAAAGTCATTTATTCAAACTAGGCTGAGCGACAGCACTTTTTGAACGTCAAATTTTACATAAAGACAGTCCCCCAAAACGCCCACCCGTCACCACTTCCTAGTGTTTTAGCTGGGAAGAAGAAGTGGCGCAACAAACTCCCCAGCAACACATCTGTCTGTTGCGTTTTAAGAACTTGAATTTATACAGTAGTATGCAAAGTCATTACATGCCAAAGGTAGGAAAAAAATCAATTATCCAACATGGAAATATTAAATATTCACTATAAAAACATTGTAAAGTTTAAAGTTAACATTGTAAAGATTAGATTAAGTCATTTAAATAAAAATAGATTGACCTACATAGTCATAAAAAATTACACAAAAACAAAAAAAAAAAAAAAAAAATATATATATATATATAATTATGAACTCATATAACCCGTCATAAGCTAACTTATAGAGAAAGAACATGATAAATATGACATTGTCTTGCGTTCAACACAGCGACCAACTATCTTTGTCGTCTAAATAGTCATTAATAGAATAGTATGCCTTCGAACAAAGGTTAGATTTAACTTTAGCTTTAAATGAGTTAAAAGGCAGGTCAAGAAAAGAAAGCGGAAGTTTATTGTAAAAACGGATACCGAGCCCCACAAATGACTCATGGACCTTACGAAGTCGGTGGGAAGGAGCATGTAGCTTGTGCTTGTTTCTGGTGTTAAAGTTGTGGATGTCGCTCATTTTACAGTATAGATGTATATTTTGCCTAATATATAGAATGTTTGCAAAAATGAATTGAGATGCTACTGTAAGAATTCCAATGTCTTTAAAAAGTTCTCTTAATGAAACTCTAGGCCCTAGCTGATATATTGCTCGCACAGCACGTTTTTGTAAGACAAATACATTTTGTATATCAGCAGCTTTTCCCCACAATAGAATACCGTAGGACATAACGCTATGGAAATAACTAAAATAGACTAACCGAGCTGTCTCAACGTCAGTATACTGTCTCACTTTCCTGACAGCGTATGCGGCAGAACTGAGCCTTCCCGATAAACTTGATATATGTGGGCCCCATTGTAGTTTGGAATCGACAGCAATTCCCAAAAAAACTGCCGAGTCCACAGTTTCAAGTACTTCGCCACTTAAGGTGATATTGGGTCCTAGATTTCTAACATTTGGTAAAGCAAACATCAAATGAACAAGCATCAAATGACTTCTGCCGCTCTGGGCGGAACGGAAGGGAGTGTCAGACTCTTACTGACTAAAACCTATCCGTGTTCCTCGTAGTGCTCGCCGTGTTCCAGGGCTGCTGAGAATCTTCGAACAAACTCCGTAACTCTAGCAGGGTATAGATCAAGACTTGGGTAACGACCTACGTTCCCAGGCATAATGAAACACTATTCACGCGAGCAAAACTGTTTTGAAAATAAATAAAGAAGTGTCTAAAGCCACATTTTCTGTAAATAGCTAAGTGTTATTCACACTCTATATAACACATTTTTGATCGACAGAATTCATCACATTTTATCCTCTTCACTAAGCAAAACATGTATTTACAACAGTTTTTCGTAACGCTCACAATTTTGTGTTGGAGCGCCGAGTAATTCACAATTCCACGATACTTGTGTTTTGTAATCACCAGAACGGAAATTTTCAGATGAGTGCACCATTACAGCGTGTTTCATGATTTTTTAAATGGGTTGTCCAATATTGTAAGGCAACAAGCAATTGCGCGCGGCTTTCCTCGCGAGAAAATTATTCCACGGTCATATCATATCGCGATAAAAATGAGCAATGTCCTAATCCCCATCTTGGGTACCGACCGTCATCGTCACGACTGACAAACGTCTTTCACATTATAATATAGGTAAGTAAGATATTTGCCCGCCTGAGTATTGTCCGTGTTTACGTGTAAATTTTCTTTTAAGCAACCAATTTCCACATGACCAAGGAACTTATCAAAGTCAAATTAAATTAATCAGCACTACGCAAATGTGGTGAATAATTCAATATCTAATGGGGAAAATTATAACTCTTAATTTGATTACGGGGTCAACGACTACTGGAATTCAAGTCATTCGATATCCATCACACCTTTTTTTTTTTTGGATGGGAAATCATCAAATGACCCCTCCCGCCCTGGGTGGAGCGGTAGGGAGTGTCAGACTTTTACTGACTAAAACCCATCCGTGATCCTTCTTGTGCCCTATGCGTTCCAGGGCCGCGGTAACTCTTTCGAACAAATTCCGCAACCATATCCATCATACCTGCATTTTGATTTAGGTACTCGTTTATTGGCCCTGTTAGGTATATCTATAATTATATGATATGCAACTTGCAAAATTGTACTATGTAGATACTAATATCGGATAGGTAGGTATGTGCCCAAAAGTGAAAGATTATTTATTTTTCAGTGTACCGGAAACAATTGCTACGCGTTGGTAAGCAAGTAAATTACATTCCCGATTTACTAGATGAAAGGTACAAAGCTGTGTGTGTGTGTGAGAGAGAGAGAGATGTGTGTGATGTGTATGATGTTTGTTTCAGATACAAAGGAATGCTTTCCGAATTTGTTTTGAATTGTTTCCGCCTTTTTCCATTTGTTGCGTAATTGCACGACTGCCCAAAAAAGGAGTGTTATGTTTTCAGGGTTCATGTATGTATGTGTGTATGTTTATTCCACCATAACTTCTAAACGTCTTTCCTGATAGCAATGTATGTGGTATCGTTAGAAGCGTTGAGTTATCCCGGATAACATAGGCGATAAAAAAATAAAAAGAGATAGCTATGGTTCACAAACAAAAAAGAAAAAAGTAACGCCTGACTCAATCAATTTTATAATTTGTTTTTATGAAAATTAAACTACATAATACTAATCATCGTCTAAGGCTTACAAAAAGAGTATGAAAAAAAAAAAACAAATAATAAAAAAAAATAAAAAAATATCTAATTTTTTATTTACTTTTCATAGCAGTCGGGGGACGTGTAACGAACTATTCGAAGGAACCGTCACCGATATACTTTTTGACATGGCAGGAGTGTTTTTTTTTAATTATTTGTTTTTTTTTTACTCTGTGTTCGCTCTGTCCCTCCAGTTTGTGTAATCCATAGAGAAGGTTATATTGTCTTTGGTGTAATCTCATTGTAATAAATATATTATATTCAAAATACGTACCCAAAGATTGAAAACGCTCAATGAGCGAAAAAACAACTCGCAAAGCGTTGTGGCTCCTTAAGGTTGGTACTGACCAGTGTTACGGGGCCCTTGTACAAAGCGAGCATTCGTGAGCGAGTGCGTGGAAACGAGCACAACCACGCGAGCCGCTCGTTGTTCGTTTCGAGTTCTCCGCCCGATCGGTCTCTTGGCAAGACTTTTTAAGTGTTACGCGGTTCAGTACGCGGCGACAAGTCGTCACATTTATTTATGACTACATTGCGTTTATTGCTTGTAAAACTTGGAGTGGGGACAATGAAAAATCTCTGTATTTGGGTTAAATTTGAATTAAACATCTTGACTGAGAGTATCTTGCTAATCTGAAAAGCGGGAGAGCAAAAGCTGGGTACTGATAACTTAAATCAAAACAAAACAAACTTGACCAGCGTTACGGTAACATGTTACAAAGCATCCGAGCATCCGTGCTGTCAGGTCATCGAAACAAGCACGAACACGCGTATGTTACTCGGATTATAAGACACAGCGTATCGTAACAACCTCTCTGCGAATGTTACAATTTCCACAATGAGAACTTGGAGTCGTGGTGTATAAGTAAACGGCCACAACGCGTTTTGGAAAAGACGAAATGCCATATCGAGTTCTGAGCCCTAACTGATACAATCACATCGATGTGGTTGCACCGGCTAATGCTCAGAACGCGTCATGGCATTTCTTCATTTCCACAACGTGTCGTGGCCTTTTTTTTAAAGGCCACGACGCGTATTTCGTGTTGTGGAATTTTGGAACAAGCCACAACGCGTTGAGCTGTTTTTTCGCTCGTATTCGGGCTTTGGGTTTAACATTTACATTTTTGTGCCGCGTGCAAAAACAAGAGTTATCTTTTTAACTGCGAAATAGTTCCAACAGCAGGTTAAATAAAAATATTTAATCCATAAGGGCCCCAGCTAGCAGTAACTAGACATCTTTAAAAGATAACTGATTTGTGCTAGCGAGCTTTAGTTGACAAATCCCTAGTTTATTTAACAGTTGGTAAATTATATTTATTTTGTAAGTAGGAACATCACACTTTTACACGTACAATATTTTTTGGTCATTTTAAGCTAGATGAAGCCGGTGTTTCCAAGCCGACGAAACACCAAACAAACTCAGAGGTCAAAGTCTCTTTTAAAAGTCCATACAATCCGTACTGGTCAAGTCATATGAGAACCATGTAGGTTAATGTCTGAGGTAGCTTTTTGAGGAAACTACCACACAGATTTGAGTGGACCTGTCCGGACAGTGCGAGCATGTGTGTACCTCAAACTACCGTGTAGCTCAGACTTAGAACTTTAAGGAGCTCAACGATTTGACGAACAATACCAAAGTGAGGACATTTGGGCAGGCCGCATAAATAACTCAGTTGACACACATACATACCTTTAAATTCTACAAATGGTAAAGATTTTAAACACAAGATTCTGAGTCCGATGGAATTTCCATCGACAAAATTTGTGAATACAGACCTTTTTAAGCCCCAAAAATCGTTTTTCTTTTTTTGTTGGTACTCGCTCTGCCTGTGAAAGTAAAGAATTTAAGATTTTTTTTACAGTATAAGAAAAACGTAATAAAATGATGTTGTTGAAGAACAATATTTCTTTTCTAGTGCATCGGAATATCCTGCCATTCATTTGTAAGTATTTTAATAAACCCTCAATCAAACTAGTATATACGAGGTATTTACGTAAGACATTGCCATTTAATTAAAGTATCTAACTTAAAATAAATACATACTCGAAAAATATATTTCAAAGCAAGAACTGATAAACACAACAAGAACACAATTTGGTCACGTTGCCAAAAGCCTTCAGGCTACCTCGAAATGTAATTACTTATAAAACAAATATTCTACATGAGAAAATCTTGTTGTTTTTCTCCTCACTGGATAATTCCCAAACTGTTATTATTATTTTAACCGACTTCAAAAAAGGGGGATGTTCTCAATTGAAGATGTGTTTTTTATGTTTGTTACCTCATAACTCCGTAACTTATGAACCGATTTGAAAAAATCTTGTTTTATATGAAAGGATACACATTAAAAGTGTCTAGGGATCAACTGCGTGTCGAGAGTATGGCCGCAATTAGGATTATTATTTTACATGTTAGTTTTCGTTGTTTTATATTATAATACAAACACTTCGCCTGCGCAGATTTAGTACAAATAATTTACACCCCTCTTTTACCCCCTTAGGGGTGGAGTTTCGTAAAATCCGTTCTTAGCGGATGTCTATAAGAAAGCCACCTGCCAAATTTTAAGTTTGTAGGTGTTATAGTTTCTGAGAACATTTTCAAATCGGTTCATTAGTTTCAGAGCCTATTCAATACAAACAAACAATCAAATCTTTCCTCTGAATAATATTAGTACAGATAGGGATAAGTTATTAGCTTTAACATAGGGATTAAAATAATTAGCCAATCCGGAAGACTAGATGTGGTAAATATTAATTGGATATTTTTTTTAGTTAAAATGGTACTTGATCCCCAGACATTTATTTTGTGTGTAATTTCCGATTCGTCCCATAGAAATTCAAAATTGGTTCAATGGTTTGGTTTTTAAATCGAAATAGCTGGATAGAGAAAGTAAAAAAAATATATACAAAGATAACATTTCTTCTCTCCGTATAAAATAAATTTATTTTCGGAAGTCAGAGTTAAAAAAAAACAAAGGAACAACAAAAACACCAATCAAATCAGATCATCAAAGTCTTTATTTGAAAGTCGGTTGTTGTGTAAATGAAAACGTAGCCGACTTCCGAAATCAAAGTTTCTATTCGCAAGTCGGTTGTTGTGCAAAAAAAAATGTGGCGAACCTTCGGGAGGGCCCAAAGGTTCGCTACATGGTACTGGCCAGACCTGTCCTGTACATC
Source organism: Hecatera dysodea (assembly GCA_905332915.2). Classification (NCBI taxonomy): domain Eukaryota; kingdom Metazoa; phylum Arthropoda; class Insecta; order Lepidoptera; family Noctuidae; genus Hecatera; species Hecatera dysodea. The sequence continues at coordinate 541,677 of HG995290.1, read as the reverse complement.
TCCACAGGGAATCCACGGCCTTCACCAGGTCAGCAGTTCACTTTGTGGGAGGCCGCGCCAACATTACACCTTTTTATATGCGCCCGCCACTCTAGAATCTTTCGGGCACATGGGCCATCCATTCCGCGACCATTCTGAGCAATATGCTCGCAGAATGGACGGACGCGACGCCCACTGTCATTTAAGTTTGTCAATAAATGAGAAGAAGCTATAAATTTGCAAATATAAATATAAATAACAAATGAATGTTGTTTCAGTGTGAAGGCGAAGACTGCGTGTTTCAATCGAAATTATGGCTGTAATAAACTAAAAAGAGAATAAATTACGACGTTTTATTGTTTTAAATTGCAAAGCTCAAAAAAAATCAACAAAAAGTATTCCAACTATGCCGTCAAACTGCACACAATGTTATTGTTCTAAATTATGTGTATCGGTATGTGTCAAATAAATCTTTGTCGTTCTTTCTTATTGTCTTAAAAGTACATTTTTCATACATTTATAACATTCCTTTCCGAAGTTATTGATGAAAATAATTGAAAATTGTCGATTGTCCGTTCCCTTGTCTCCAAAAGCACTGTGACTATAATTTAGAAAAAAATACTGATAACAGGTTAACTTTACCTATAGACTACAAGAAAACTTGTGAGAAATCTATGATTTTAAAAGATCATGTTAAAAATATGGTGAAGGTGTTCGTACAAAACCCTTCACACGCGAGTCCGGATCGCACTTGACCAGTTTTATATGAACATTTCAGTGGATGATAATTAATATAACAAGGTTATGGCTATAGGCAAGTGATGTGTTTGTTGTGTTGGCGTATTGTGTACCTGAGGACAGCTTAGACCTTGCTAGGGTTGCGGAATTTGTTCGAAAGATTCACCGCAGCCCTGAAACGCGTAGGAGGCGGAACGCGTGCGAGAGAGGGAAACCTCACGCCCCAGCCACCGCAATAGAAGAAGACGCCCCGGGCGTCGGGAAACGCAGGGCGATTCCCGGCCACCGTAGGCGCGGGCCTGCGGATGGCGAGCTATGGGTGGCTCGCCGTCCGATAGCAACCAGGCCCGAGTCGACGGCGCGTCGTGTTCCACGCGCGCTTCAAAGAACCGTCAGCAACGTAGACGGGGCCCCGTGCTAGGGTTGCAGAATTTGTTTGAAAGTGCCACCGTGGCCCTGGAATGCAAAGGGCACTCGGAGGATCACGGGTGGGTTTTAGTCAGTAAGAGTCTGACGCTCCCTTCCGCTCCGCCCAGAGCGGGAGAAGTCATTGATGATTGAGTTAGTTATTTTTTTTAATTTTGCTATCTACCTTCAGGCTATTAATCTATACTAATATATAAAGCTGAAGAGTTTGTTTGTTTGCTTGAACGCGTTTATCTTAGGAACTACTAACCTAGCCAAGTTACAACCGTTTCGTGTCGAATTCCGTTCTCTAATCGGTAACGCCTCGGTGTCAGCAACTGTAGAACACGATAAGTTGGTAGCCATGGTTACGCGCCTGAGACGGCCGCTCGTTCTACAATGTCTTAAGAAGAACGACCTATTCTTTAGTCTATGGCGAGCGTTTCTAAAAACGTCAAACTGGTTAAACTTTCAACTCTGTTTAAATGCTTTAAATATTTTACAACAGAATGTAGCGTTGAACATTGTAGTAACGATAACAATATAATTCAATCTGTTTGTGCCTTTTTTACTGATTTACTTATACGCTCATTATATTTTTTTACCTCCTGATAACGTGCTGAACTCATTCGGTCCATAAATTAAACATTCTTACATGACTCTTTTCTTAAAATCTTTCTAGCCGTTTAGGAATATACATCCATAGAAATAACATTACCGTCTGTTTGGACAGGAGGGTAAACACACGATCAATAACGTTCGACTTATAACTACTAGCCATAACTGCCACCATCAATGATTTACAAACTATTCGCGAACGGCCCCATACCCTCAAAATCGAAAGGGCTCTCACGGTGCATAAAAACCGTAAAAAACCATATATATTTTAAGAAAAACAAAAAACATGTTAAAATAAAAAATGTCAAAAATTGAAAAAAAAAATGTATTAGATTTTTTTTTTTATGAAGGCAGATGTAGTGTGTAACGTTTAGTATTAAAGTTTTTTTTTTCTTTTTTGTATTAATGTTAGTTAAGTCAGTCGTTCAATATACATCGTACAGACAAGACGCCCTTTCATTTCAATATATTACCTCGTCCCACTACAGGGCCCCCGAATGCCTGCTAGGGTTACGGAATTTGTTCGAAAGACTCACCGCGGCCCTGGAACGCAAAGGGCACTAGAAGGATCACGGGTGGGTTTTAGTCAGTAAGAGTCTGACACTCCCTTCCGCTCCGCCCAGAGCGGTAGAAGTCATTTGATGATTTCCCATTTAGAAAAAAAGGTGGGTCGAATGTGTTTGAAATATTTGCTGCATTCAGAATGGCTGCCAAATCCTAAATTTTTGGGAAAAAGCAAAGCAGATGATATTAGGTATATATATAACCGGAAAATTGTAAACGTCGTAAGGTTGTAAAATATCACGTGAAATTGTAAACTATTTTCAACCGACTTCCAAAAAAGGAGGAAGTTTTCTAGTCGACTGTATTTTTTTTGTGTGTGTTACCTCATAACTTTGTACTGCGTGTCCCGATTTTGATGATTCTTTTTGTATTCGAAAGCTGGTGCTTTTCTTGTGGTCCCATTTAACGAATAGTATTTGAGTTATCGCTAATAATGCATGACTTCGACTACATTGATGATGTTCTCATTCACTCTTGTCGATGTAAACTGTAGGTCTATACCTACAGTTTGGAAGAGCATCTTAGTATTTCGAGGTGGTCCCTTTCTGGTTTGGTGAAGATCTGATGAAGAACTTCGAAGATAAGAGCTTGATAGGAAACTGAACTTCAATTAATGATAGCAAATCTTGCGGGATTGCTGAAATCGCATGTCTATTTATTAAATGCGATTTCAGCCGTGTTCGAAAAACGAAGAAACAATCAAAAACACCGAGTTCCAAAAGTGAAGTTATTGTATACTTTTTTGTGTTTTTTGTTAAGAGCCGGTTGTATTTTTTGTAAGTTTTTTTTTAACTTTGTTTTGTCAATTTCTTCAAAGGATTCTATTAAAAAACTTCATCTACATGTATCCTTAAAGAAAATAAAAACTAAACATTACTCATATTCACATATTCAGGGCCATCAGCCACAGAGTAAATAAACCAGGCATTTTAAAACCTTCACAAGTGCAGTACAAACACACTTTCCTTAATATTTTCTTGGAGAAGCAAATTATATTCTATAACAGAGGCACCGTGATTTTTCAGAACGCTGGACTTTGATCCTGCCTGATCCCAACAAGATTACTGCGAAAACAGCAAACAAAGGCTGATTATATAATGATTCAAATGCCAGATAACTGGTAGCAATAAGAATTAATACCATCTAAATACACCGAGTTTCCTCCGTGCCTCGGAAAGCACGTTAAGCCGTTGGTCCCGGCTGCCATTTGTAGATCTTTGGCAGTCGTTACGGATTGTCAGAAGCCAGAAAATGTCACTTCAGTAATGTCCACGCCGCTCCACATAAAATACTGGTGTCAGCTGAATCCGGTTTGACTGGAAGCTGACCCCAGTACAGTTCAGAAAAAGCTAGACAAATGATGTTGTTATAACGGTAACAGAAATACACCCATTACGATTCATGAGATATAGCCCGCTGACAGACAGACAGACGGACGGACGGACAGCGGAGGCTTAGTAATAGGGTCCCGTTGGCTTTTGAGTACGGAACCCTAAAGAAACCGGACAAATTCGAGTCTATCTCGCGCACTGAGGGTTCCGGTCGAGTCTTGATTATTTCCCAGTTTACTACTAAGCAACTATGAATAGGTATATATAATATAGCAGATAAGATTTGTAAAGGACAAATGATGATAAATGATATTTATTTTAGGTATAAGTAGGTTGTAAATAACACTTTTACACGTCAATCTTTTTGGTCGTTATAAACTAGATGAGGCCGGTGTTTCCTAGCTGACTACCCTGAGAAGAAACACCGAAACAAACTCAGAGATCAGTATCTTTTGTAGTACTGGTCCATACAATTGTATTGAAGCACAAACCTAACTTTGTTGTTGAAATAAATGTTTTCACATACATCAATGTACGTAACGGCCAATTCTTCAACCGAAAATAGAAGTTGGTAATCGCAAAAAAAAATATTGTTATATGATAAAACTACCCAATTTACAGACCTGTGGCCGTATTACGAAGTGCCAATGCTATCATGATTCGTGTGAGGGAAAGAGATAGTGCTATTCGTCTTGTGTAACTCCGTCTCTCTCTGACACAGAAATCATGATGGATTTAAGACGTCATAATAGGTCGCCTGTACTTGTACTGTAAGGTCTATCTTCTTGCCAAATCGCTGATTTGCTAGAAGTTCGTCATTATCTCGAAATTGATGATGTTTAGTTATTAATACAGATTGAAAAATTGCGATCTGTTTACTGTAAAAACGTAATTTCTCGGAGAATATCTCCTCTCTCTCTCTGTCACAATAGAGCTTAGAGAAATTATGGTTTTATAGAAGACGAAGCGCAATTTTTACTACATGTATAAATTAATTTATACGGTACGTACACCAAAATAACATTTTTTACAATTGTTGTCTGTTTGTTTGTTCCGGCTAATCTCTGAAATGGCTGGACCGAGTTTGACGGGACTTTTATTGGCAGATAGGTGATGTAATAAGGATTTATTTTAGAAGAAATCTTATTTTAGAGTATTAAAGTAATGTTGCAATGTCCAAGCTCACGCGCATGCCACCACTGTGCCGTCACGTCACGTCGGGCGCCTCCCACCACTTCTCCCAACAACGAATAAATATTACAAAGAATTGGGGGTTTAGTAACTATTCCACGCGGACGAAGTCGCGAGCAGAAGCTAGTTAACTATAAAATCAATTTTGAGGTATGTCGAACTTGTAGCAAATGAGCGAAATGTCATGACTCTAGGTAAACTGGAAGTACCTACCCTATAAATATGATTCTCTTGCGAGCGACAAATTGGAGCATAAACGTCCTTATCTTTAGATTGCGTTGACTGATCTGAGTATTTGATATTAATTTCAGCTTGATTCCTCCATTCGTTTGGGAAAAAGGGTCTTGACAGACAGACAACAAAGTATAAGGATTTGTTTTTGCTGACTGAGTTGCGAAACCCTAAAAATGTTCCCTGAGCAAGTTACCCGAAAATAATAGATCGTCAGTCGAATAACGTAGTTCAAAGTGATACAACTGGAATGTGCGTTTAGTCGGTAACATTCCAGACATTCTCAGTAAATACCAGCCATTTGGTCACCGTGTAGCATGGCTGCGTCAAAGGGCGCGCACTTGTACATTTGCACATACATAGTACATATATATTTATATACATATCTATCTCAGGATCGCTTAGTTTTAGAGTATCTTTACAGTAACTTATCTATTCTTATACTGGAATATTACAAGGTACATTTATATATATAACTAGCAGCGCCTCGCGGTTTCACCCGCGTAGTTCCCGTTCGCGTGGGAATATGGGGATAAAAATATAATAATAGCCTATAGCCTTCCTCGATAAATGGGCTATCTAACACTGAAAGATTTTTTCAAATCGGACCAGTAGTTCCTGAGAGTAGCGCGTTCAAACAAACAAACAAACAAACTCTTCAGCTTTATAATATTAGGAAATATCGGACCAGTAGTTCCTGAGATTAGCGCGTTCAAACAAACAAACAAACTCTTCAGCTTTATAATATTAGTTAATATAATATTATAATTGCAAATTTTATGTGAGTTCATTTGCTTGTTTCACTACATTAAAGAATTAAAAAAAAGGCCAAGTGCGTGTCGGACCACGCTTAGTGAAGGGTTTCGTAGTTCACTGTTATATATTTTTTTAATTTAGTTGATTTGTTGACTCTATATACTCGTATATTTATATTTTTATGACCTGCCTTAGAGTGGTTTGCGTTTATTATTATTAATATTAAAGTTACTGTTGCGTCAAAGTGTGATGTTCTTCGTTGGAAGTGTCTGTGAAATTCTGTTAGCTCATTTTTTTTTTCAACTTTTCAATTTTCAACTTTCAGCAAATACCTCAAAAACCTTAAATAAAAAAAAAATAGGGACCTCTATTTCAATTGAAAGATCTATCCAATGATACCTCACACGATTACTTTTGTTGGAATTTATTTTTTCATCCCTCAGTTACATGTATGTATAGAGTGCCACCCCTAAAATTATTTGTTTCCATAATATCACAGCACTATTGAATAGCAGTTCACAGGTTGCACCTACCTACCAATTTTCTTACATGTAGCTTTAATAGTCTCCGAGTAAAACGGCTGTGACGTGACGTGACGTGTCTGTATAGACATATGGACGGACAGACAGACGGACATGGCGAAATTATAAGGGTTCCGTTTTTTCCAATTGGCTACGGAACCCTAAAAATCGGTTGAGTGGTTTTGGCTACCATGCATACTAAACCGATTTTAAAAATTCTTTCACCAATGGAAAGCTGCATGAGCAGCGAGTAACATAGGCTATATTTTATCCCCGTGTTCCCACGGGAACGGGAACTACACGGGTGAAACCGCGGGACAATTCTAGTTATAAATACAAAAGTTTGGATGGATGGACGTTTGTTACTCAATCACATCACATTTTTAAGCTATTGCATAGCTTCTATCGCGGGCCTTGAGCGTAGCAACCGAATCCAGAAATTCCGTAACGAAAATAACCTAACACCGCTAGGTCATACGATAAGGCCCCGCCTTTTTAAAATGGTCGCTCGCCGTCACCGAGCCGACCCGAACGTCTGCGTTCGGAAAGAATCGGTGGGACAAAGTTAAGTGAAACGTATGTGATTTACATTAGTACAGTAACCCAGGTGAACGAATCGAGACCATATCACAATGACGCAGAGTACTAAATATATAATTGCATAAGTTGATAAAAAATGCTATGCAATAGCTTTACCGCGGCAGTCCCCGAGTGCTACATGTATTTTTTTTTTCTGGATGGGTTATCATCAAATGACTTCTCCCACTCTGGGCGGAGCAGAAGGGAGTTTCAGACTCTTACTGATTAAAACCCACCTGTGATCTTTCTAGTGCCCGCCGCGGTGACTCTTTCACATATAGGCTTTTGTAAAACCCTACTCTCAAGTCAAGAATAGAAGGTACCGCGAGATTATCCCACCCTTGCCTTTGTTCTCCCATTCCTTTTGAAGTAACCGGCGACTTAAGAAAAATGCTGCACTCTTTATGACGTGCTGTAATAATGCAAATTAAGATTATTTTTAAATATTGTAGACGTACGAGTAGATGTAACAGGAAAATACTTATGTAGAAATATTAATAAAGAAAAGGCGGTTAAATCAAAAGAAAATACGTTTAAGTGATGAGAGAGATTAGGCGCCAAATTTATATTTATACTAGCTGACCCGGCAGACGTCGTTTTGCCACATAAAATATATTTTTTTTTACTGCAGATCATACGATGCTCATTACGTGTACTCTGTATCAATGCTAATAAAATGAACTTTACTCAAAGAAAAAATCAAACAAAAATCACTGAGACCAATGTAAACACAGTGGAAAGCTAGTTAAAGTTAAATATTAATAAGTCGCTTGCATCTCAAACGCAGCTTAGTTCCGGTACCTAATTAAAAGTTGTGTGCATTCATACCGGCAGAGTTAGCAACCGGCTCTTATTTACATTCCTATAATATAAATGTTTTGATGTTCATCACTGAGCTGCGATGTGGTGGTTCATGGATGTGACCGGGATTTGGTGCAAAGGGAAAGAGTTTCATGAGGTGTGCTGTCCTTAGTTAACTTTCCTTTGTGTTTGCAGCGAAAAGGACCTTGTCAAACTTTGTATTGCACTGTTGGACCATCTTAGTCGGTTCTGCCGATGTGGGATTAATTCTTCCTTCTTTCAGAAATGATATTTAGTAGTTTTTGCACAAAATAATAACACACATCCATCGATCCAAACAAACTTTTGTGTTTATAATAGTAACATGGTTCTGGATCATAATAGTAACATAGGCTGGATCCCCTTCAAGCTCCCTTCAAGATCACTGCGGACCCTTAACAGGGCGCTAGCGCCCTGGACCCCTCTAAAGCGCCCTGGACCCCCTCAAACACCCTGGAGCTCCTTCAAGCGTCGCCTCATTGACCCTTCCTGTTATTCTCACACTCAGCAAACTTCTACGGCCCTGACCAGGTTATAAGTGGCTACAAACGATTTTGCTCTTTCAACCCTATCGTTTTAAATCCTTCGTCATTTTTAATTTTATTTACAACAAGGAATAATAACAAAAAGCATTCATATGTTATTACTAAGTATATTATTAGCAATTTTTAATATTACATTCTGTATGTCATTGATTTTTTACTCTGTAAGCCTTGTTTAAAACAAAAATTATTTATATTAAGTGTTGAAAACAACAGCTGTGTTTGACAGGGGTGCCAATAATATAAATGGCAGCTTTTAATAAAAGTGTTGTTCAATAAAACGATAATAAAAAAACAACACTCGGCACTCGAATATTAACAACTACAACACAAAGTGTGAAAATATCGAGCCGTTGCAATATTCGTAGAGACGATTCAGAATTTATTGGAAAATTATATCAAGAGTACTCTAAATATTGTCATGCATTTTGCTCTGATAACACTTCAATGTATTGTTGGGCAGACGAATGTGTATTCAATTTTAATTCGAACAACAATATTCTGTCTTTTTTTTTCTGGATGATGTTTCATGGAGCTACTTCTTCTGCTCTTGGGGGAGCGGAAGGGAGTGTCAGACTCTTACTGACTAAAACCCATCCGTGATCCTTCTAGTGCTCACCGCGTTCTAGTGCCGCGGTGACTCTTTCGAACAAATTCCGCAACCCTAGCAGGCACTGACCCTATGGGGCCCCGTCTTCTTTGCTGATAACTCTTTGAGGCGCGCGTGGAACACGACGCGCCGTCAATCCAGGCCTGGTTGCGATTAGACGGCGAGCCACCCATAGTTCGCCGTCCGCAGGCCCGCGCCTACGGTAGCCGGGAATCGCCCTGCGTTTCCCGACGCCCGGAGCGTCTTCTTCTATTGCGGTAACTGGAGCGTGAGGTTTCCCTCTCCCACACGCGTTCTGCCGTTAGCATGACTGCTTCGCTGAAAGATGTCACCGCTTCCCATGCTTCCTTGCACCGGACCATGGATTGAACCAGAGCCGTTCGCGAGAGGTCGCCGCCTCGACGAGGACATCTAATTTTAAACTGTGAGGCAATTCTATTTGTATCCGAATCACAGTCGCGAACCGTCAACAATACTTTTAATTACTTTTTCGACAGGTTACATTTCGAGAATTTGTGTTTAAACGCATTTAAGTCGAAAATGTTCCCAGCTGGACGTAGACCTCTTGCAAGTATCAGTTCCTGTTCTCGCGTCCAGCGGACCTCCCCCATTATCGGTGTAAGAGGCTTTCCAACGCTGCGGCTTCCTATACGCGGTCACCATTTTCTCTAACTAAAAATACCATCAAAATGTGAGGACTCGCATTTGCCGGAGGTGACGTTAGTCCGATCTCTGTATATATATACAGGGTATTCCAGAACTGCGTGGTCATATTTACGGGTGGTGTTCTGCAGCTGCTATAGAGTAAAGAAACAATATCAAAATAAATAAAAAATGAGTTTATAAAACCCTAACCACAAGAATTAGCTCCAAAAACTCACTTTTCCAGCAGTCCATGCCATCGAATCTGTGATTGAACTAAAATAACACAAACTTCATTAGTTACTTTTATATTTTTTGTGTCAAAATCGTATAAATTTTTTCCAGAAATATCTCATGATTTTCGTTAGCAGCTCGACGTGTTGCCGCATATCGGATCAGATTTTTACCGCCAACAACATACCTGGCGGCTGTTAATCGAGTGACGATCAATTCTGACGCTCCAGTTACCCCCGTGACGCTAGCTAGGGTAATTAGAGCGGAGGTGTGAATCGTTATTACCCTATTTTTAAAAGCTTGCCCAGAAGTTGATATGTATTCCGTATTAAAATATACGATGAAGAAGCATAAATGAAATGTATATTTTCAATAGTGTAAGGTTATAAAGAACACAATTTTTCTAAAGGTGTCTTATAAATAAGATAGGGCAAAAACTTGACGTTTTCTTAAAACCTATTCAATAGCAAATTTGGAACGGGTATTGGCACAATTTTCTGCTTTAGAATTTATTATTTTTAAGGTACTTATGACTAAATATTGATGAACAACTGCCTACCTACGGCTTCGTTCATGTGGAAGTCGAAAATTATGTCGTGATCGATAAAAATGCCAACTAACATCCAAATAATTGCAGCCTTTATGACGTTACACATTTTTAAATATGTATTATGGATTCGAAAAGATTTTTTTTTTTTAATATAACCGACTTCCAAACACAAACCACTTTTGGAAGTCGGCGTCAAAAAACGAATTTATAAACCATAACAAAAACTGAATTTTTATATAAAAAAATATTTTCACTTTTTAGTACTGCTGCCTCCAACAATTGATAATTACGTATGATTACATTGATATGAATTGGTTGGAATTAATGGAACATTCCCAACAACACTATAATCATAATCAGCCTTTTAACTGCTGGGACACAGGCCTCCTCTCTAGGAGAGGGAATGGGCCGTTATCCACAACGCGGGGCCAGTGCGGGTTGGTGAATGTCACATGTCTTCGAATTTTGGTTCTAGGACATGCCGGTTTCCTCACGATGTTTTCCTTCACCGTTTTGAGAGCAGTGGTGATGAAATTAATTTCACAAAGTAATGCACCTGGCTGGGTTTGAACCCGCGACTCGTAAGTCGGGGCCGTTACCACTCGGCCACCACTACTCTCCAACCAACACATATCAACTTAATCATTTATCTCAGAAATTCTTCATCGAAAGATCAGTTTCCGTAACAGGAATAAACCTAAACAAACAAACTAAAAAAACAAAAATAAACAAGAATTTTGCAAATCTACCTATATATCACAGAGTAATGCCTGAACGCACAAGAAAATATAAACCTTCGAATGAATAACCTCCTCTTTTTATAAAGTCGTACAATAAAACGATTATTAAAGGACATAAAACAAATATTTCCTCTTCGAGAATAAAGTGGAGTCAAGAGTGTCATTTCTCCGTGCCAAAACATTTCAGACGGGCGTTGTAACTTATCAAGGAAACGAGTAGCATAATAATTGTTTCCCTCTGCCAAAAGGGTGCAATAGAACAAAATCAGTCATGCTGACTGGATTTCTAAGTTGTTGAAAAGAGGTTATATTGTTTGTCTGTGCCAGTTTAGGCCCATTTTAATAAATAATCAATCAACAATCAGGTTTCAATAGTCTATTTCTTTTTTTTGTTATTCCAATTATCTTTTGTATTATTTCATTTTTTATTATTATTTCAATTTCTATTGACTTTTGCTGCTATTATATTTTGTCACTTTTATTTTGTATACAATGGAATTGAATAAGTAATAATGTTTAAAGTTTTAGTTACTAAGGATATGATTTAATTCAATTTAATAATAATAATGTTTAATTAATATTTATAGCTTTTATTTTTAGTTTAAAATAATGTATTTTTATTAATTTCGTCTTTTTTATTTTATTACTTTCTTTTTATTTGAATGATTGTTTAAATTCTTTTTTTTATAATAGATATCTTTTTAGCCTGAAAATAATGTGCATGCCTGTAAGTGGCTAGTTCACACAGGATTTTTTTTCATTTTGTGATATATCATTGTCGTCACATTTGTGAACAAGTCGTTGGTGTGCCTATACAAATAAATAAATTTCGCCACAAATTTAACTCATACTTAGTTCTTAACACTAGATTAAATATTTTTGTAGTTGCCCCACACTAGGAAGTTCTCCTGTATATTGTGAACAGATTATCAACCAGACCGGATCAACTATAATAACTTAACTAATATTTGTTACGCACGGGAATCGAACCCGCGACAGTCGCAGCGGAGCAGTCAATTGCTCAACCAATTGCCAACATAATGGGGCCGTATATACATATACACTAAGAAACAACTTCTATATCTATCTATATCGACTTCCGAAATTTAAGTTATTTAATACGTTTTGGTGTTTTTTAGTTTAGAAGTTGGTGTTTTTCTTTTTGTAAAAAGGTTTTTTTTTTCACCAATGGAAAGCTACATTATCAGCAAGTTACATAGGCTATATTTTATCTCCGTATTCCCACGGGAACGGGAACTTAGCGGATGAAACCGCGGGGCGCTGTTAGCATAACATAATAGGGTAGTTGACTAAAAAAATCTAATTAGTCCGTCAGATAGATTTCCAAAAAATATTGGACACGTATTTTTTCTTTTTTCACGTAAACAAAAAATGAAGCCGATACAGAGCGTTGAAAACTCGTGTGACGTCACTACTCGCTACAATTTTTACCGAGCCGTAACGTCAGAAGCCCCCACTCCTGATCTTTGATGCTTTGTATCTTCGTCAGTTTTTATAGATTTGATAAAAGAAAAAATACGTGTCTAATATTTTTCTATAATCTAACTGACGGACTAAACATAATCATATATTTTTTACTCAGGAAACATCCCTATTATGTATGTAGAACTATTTTCCTTAAACTTTTTAATTACTGTTGTGAAGCCGGAAAGGAAACATAAAAATTCAGTTTTAGAATGGAACGCAAGCGGAGTGAATGAGACACCATGAGAGAGAGAGGAGAATGACGGACGACGTATGAATGAGATGTCTGATGATGAAAATTTTATATTGTGATTTTAACGAGCCAAATAAACGAAGAAAACGAAGACACTGTTTAACTTATCACGACCCATATCCTACATATATGCACAACGTAATCATATGTACATTATGTCATTTAAATATATTTTGTTTATTTTAAATACAGGCGCTACTCCCGCCGCGATGTTATAGTGTCAAATCATTGATATGGAAAAATTATTAAAACTGGAATCGTGTTAAGAATTTATATAGTAATCAACTGTATTTAGTGGCGTTCTTTTTATAGTAAATTTAATGTTAGGTTCTGTAATTGATGTTAGTTTTGTATTTTTTACTTATAGTTAACGAACATAAATATTTGATTAAAGAAAATCTCAATAGTGTTTCTCTTTCTCACCTACTACTGAACAAATACTCGAATGTGTTTCGTATGCCACATCTATTTCTGGTACATCATTCCTCCTACATAGAGCATGTACGCGAATGAGAACAAAGTTTTCCCAAAGTGACAGTATGTCGGTAACTGCAGCCAGTTAGAAAGTACACAGCGCTTAGTTCCACTTATGTGTATAAATAATGACGCGAAACTTTTTGGTACAGTGCTGAAAAGTTATGTGCCCGCGAAGAGGATCTAACTCAAAGGATTCATTTAAATTTTAAAGCGTTTACTCTTCACTGTAACTTTATACAAACTCGAAAGTAGACATTTGAAAATTACATTTCTGTTTTTGCAATATAAATAAAGTTATCTGTAGAAATTCGACCTATATACAACTTTAACTAGAATCAAGTATACCTATTTTATATTTCAATACACTTAAAATTAAAATTCCTAATTAAAATAAGTTATTAACAAACTCGTCCGCATCGCTATCGACTGGAAGTGAACCCAAAAGACTGGTGGCATTGCCACGTTGTATGGCAATGCTTATCCTCTGTCCGAAGTAAAAACCAGCCCTTGGGTCACGCGAAGATAACTTTATATCTCTCCCTTCCTAAACCCTTTGGCGCGGAACATATATCAAATAGTGTGCAGGTGTGTGCACAAACTCCGCGAATAATAATAACCCCAAATAATAATAATCTGACCCAGCCTGTCCCTTGCTGCCCTACCGAATTGACGCCGTTACGCCGGGGCCCGTATCCTACAAGGAATGCCCTTAGCAAACGGTCATTTAGTTTGTAAGTTTAGTTTTAGCTCTGGCTGGGGGCCTTAAATTCATTTGAGATCACGAAGAAAGAATCAGAAGATCACGGATAGCCCGGTCAAGCAGTAATCAACCTTAGAGTGAGAGAGAGAACTGCGAGTGGCCCCGTCGAAAAAAATAAGTAGAAGTGCCAATGCTATCATGATTCAGTGTGAGGGAAAGGGATAGTGCTATTCGTCTTGTGTAACTCCGTCTCTCTCTGACACAGGAATCATGATGAATTTAAGATGTCTTGGTAAGGCAGCTGGCTGGAGGCTTTAATATTCATATTAAGGCCAATAAAGCCACAGGCAAGGCATAGGTTGACCTGCGAGGCGCCACTCACGAAAAAAAAAGTGTGCGAACACGGATGTACTCCCCAAAGAGTAAAATAATAATATGGAAGCGCTCCCTCTTCCATTGATGATATCGTCGTGGGTGGGACATCAATCTGACACAACCGGAGATGATTCCGCCGCAGGACCAACGGATAAACGTGCTCTACAAACTACGGGCTGTCACTGAGAAGTTCGTAATGAAAATGTCACGCAGTGACAAGTTTCGCCCGAACTGTGACGCTGTGAATCGTGAATTGAACACAGAACCCACGCTCGCGGAGGGATCGCGCTTGCGACCGCGAGACCGAGGGGGCAGTAATTAAAACAACAAGCTAAATAAAAAAAGTAAAATAATAAAAAATAGCTTTTTTATTTATCCTTCATAACTAAGTTATTAAACTAATTTAAGTAATTTTGAGTCACCACATACCATATTCAATGAAAAAATATTTATCAGAATCGGTCTATTCTGTAGAAAGTTGTGTGTGGTCATACATTACAATCAGTGTGTTTGTTTTTCATACCTAAGGGTATACAGGGTTATTTGAAAAACACCAACAACCTCCTAAGAGGTCATTGTACTCATCATTATGAACAACTTTTACTATGGGACCAAACCTAAAACCGGGTAAAAAAAAATCCGCTGTTCCTTTTTTTTTGGATGGGAAATCATCAAATGACTTCTCCCGCTCTGGGCGGAGCGGAAGGGAGTGTCAGACTCTTACTGACTAAAACCCACCCGTGTTCCTGCTTGTGCCCTTTGCGTTCCAGGGCCGCGGTGACTCTTTCGAACAAATTCCGCACAAGGCACTGACCCTATGGGGCCCCGTCTTCTTTGCTGACGGCTCTTTGAGGCGCGCGTGGAACACGACGCGCCGTCGACTCGGGCCTGGTTGCTATCGGACGGCGAGCCACCCATAGCTCGCCATCCGCAGGCCCGCGCCTACGGTGGCCGGGAATCGCCCTGCGTTTCCCGACGCCCGGGGCGTCTCCTTCTGTTGCGGCGGCTGGGGCGAGAGGTTTCCCTCTCTCGTACGCGTTCCGCCTCCTCCTTCGCTAGCATTACTGCTTCGCAGAAGGAGGCGACCGCTTCCCATGCCTCCTCGCTCCGGACCATGGCTTGAACCAGGGCCGGACGCGAGAGGTCGCCGCCGCCGATCGCCTCCACGAGGACACGGCGTTGCTCCGCCCAGGCAGGGCAGACCTCCACCGTATGCTCCACCGTGTCCTCCGGGCGATCCACACAGTGATGACACCCGGACGTGTCCTCCCGCTGGATCCGACACAGGTACCTCCCGAAACAGCCGTGTCCGGTGAGCACCTGCGTCAGGCGGAAGGTGAGGACGCCGTGGCGTCTCTCCAGCCACTCTAACGGTGCCACTCTACGGTATGTAAACGTCTAAGTCAACATTCGTACGCTCTACGCAATCTTGCTAAGGAAGTAAATCTTAAAGCGCTGCTTACGGCTTATCATGCGCATGTTACAGCTACGTTACGCTACGGTATCATATATTGGGGTAATTCCACAAATATGGACACGGTATTTAGGGCTCAAAAAAGGTGTGTTAGGTCAATATGCGGCATCCGAAGCACGGAAACCTGTAAACCGTATTTTGCGAATCTTAGTATATTGACAGTACCCAGCCTTTATATATATGAAGTAGTTTTATTTGTTAAAAATAATATTCATTTGTTTGGAACTCTTAGCAGTACGCGACTTCGACATAAAATAAGAGGTAGACCACACAAAAAAGCCATATTTCATAAGAGCTTCTTAGGAATGGCCCCACGGATATACAATAAGCTGCCAAAATTGTTGATAGAATGCAACGATTTTAATTTATTTAAAAAACAATTGTATAATGTCCTGGTTAATAAGACATACTATACAGTGGGTGAGTACCTCTCAGACCGGAATCTGTGTGTAATATGAATGATACTGGTTGCTTTTTTCTAAGTCCGACTTACTTTACTTTACTTAACTTAAATGAATTTATTTATTGTGTTACCATGTTAAATGATCGCTGTTGTTTACGTTAAGTTTGTTATTGTTTTGGATGATCATTATTATTTGACTGTAGTACTTTTGATTTGTTCTATATTGACATTATCTTAATCTTTGACATATTTTTGACATACATATATTATAACTTACAAAATATTGAATTAATTACAATTTTGCATGCCTAATTTGGTAAAACACAATTAACTCAGCATTCACGTGACATCTAGAAATGTATAATTTATTGTATTGTGTTTCTGCAATAAAGATTTGACTTTGACTTTGACACTCCTCAAAGAGGGGACTTGCCGCCGCAATGGCGGCGTTCCCAGCGCTGGGTTGCAGCAGTCGCTGTCTCCACACCTCCGTGAGATCTCGCCGGAGCTCCGTCCACTGCGCAGAAATTTGCCGCGGCAGCAGAGTTTCACCCCGGCTTAGCGCCTCCACGCGCAACGCGTAGACGTGCGCGAGGGCTCTCGCCTCAAGATCCCACGGCAGCAATCCGGCAAGGAGATTCGCCGCGTCGCCGGAGACCGTGGGACACTATCATGTGGCGCGCTGGCAGTCGCCTCAGCGACAGCGCCCACACTGGGGCCCCGTAAAGGGCCATGGACCGCACTATCCCCGCGTACAGCCTCCGGCAGGAGGCGTTTGGTCCCCCTAGGTTGGGCAAGAGCCGCTTGAGTGCAGCCCCGGCCCACCCCAGTTTTGGAGCCAAACGGCGGAAGTGCTCCGCGAAGTTCCACCGGCTGTCGAGGACGAGACCCAAGTAGCTCATCGTCGACCCAACGCCGATGCAAACCCCTCCCACCGTTATCTGGGATCCCGATGGTGGCCGGTCCCGAGGCCCATGAAAACACATGGCCTCGGACTTGTGTAGGGCCACCTCGAAACCCAGTTGCCGGATCCTCCCAACGACTGCTGCGACCCCGCGTGTCATCAGGTCGACCGCCGCCTGGTGCGACCCCCCCTGCGCCAGAACCAGCGTGTCGTCAGCGTAGCAAACAACACTGACGCCGCAAGGGAGGTCGCCGCGCAGCATCCAGTCGTAACCGATGTCCCACAGGAGCGGCCCCAGAACCGAACCCTGTGGAACACCGCACGACATCTCTCGCCGATTCCACTCTCCCCGGTGACCGGGGTAGATGACGGCTCTATCCGTCAGGTAGTCCTCAACCACGCGACAGAGGTAGGTTGGCACTCGGTGATACCGGAGTGCCTCCCCGATGCAACTCCAAGGCAGGGTGTTGAACGCGTTGGCGATGTCAAGAGACGCCGCCACCACCACCCCGCCCCGGGAAATTGCCTCCCCCGTCGTGAGGGCTCTCACGCGCATGATGGCGTCCACCGTCGAGCGCCCCGCGCGGAAACCAAACTGGTTCTCCGCCAGATCCGGCCCAACTCTCACCAAGTGCTTGACGAGGCGGTTTGCAATGACTCTTTCAAAGAGCTTGCCCACCTCGTCGAGCAGCACGATGGGCAAATCAGCTGTTCCTTACATTTATGTTCGTATAACTAATCAAAATGTAAGGAACAGCTGATTTTTTTTCGCGATTTCAGGTCAAATAACCCTCTATTTAAAAATGTACATAGCGACCAATTTCAGGATATACCTTTACCAATGAAAAAAAGAATGATCAAAATCGGATTACTCTGTAAAAAATATGCGTGGACAAAAAAAAATACATTTTATATTCGCGTCGACTTAAAAACCACCTCCGTTTCCTCGTCGGTTAGCGAGCAAACTTACCGTCACTGAAAACGAAATGAAAATATTATGTTAACTCGTTACTTAAGTTTAATCGTATAATAAATAAGTTACGAAGTGTCAACGTAAATACTCGTAGTAATGTTGAGTCGTTCGAAACAAAATTAACTAATTAACTTCAAAGTTTCCACGTCGCACTAATGATTTAAACTTGTTAAGTTGTCGGTGGTGAAGAGATTATTTTATTTGTAAGTAGGCTAATATTGTTAAGGAAGGGAAGTTTGTTCTATTTGTGTGAACGTGACGCTATATGGCTTACTGAATGATTAGAAAGAAGAAGGATTACCAAATAAAACATGGAAGCATTACTTCAAGGGATCTAAGCGCGAATCGTGACCCAAAAATCCAAACAAACTCACACATCGAAACCTCGTCGCTGATTCGCCGAACCACACCAACAACATTATTGCTAATACGATGCACAGTTAAAAATTGACCTTATTTCCCAAGTATTTGGGTTAATTACCATGTAACGAATAGGCCGTGTAACTAAACACGTGAGCGGCGCAATCGGTACCGCGGCGCAATGTGCTTTGGGTAATTTTTTTGAGTTAGGAATGCTTCCATGTTTTATTTGCGTTCACTGGAATTGGGAATATTAATGCAACTTTTTAATGTGCAAATATAAAATAAGTAGGCACTTATTAGCTCTAGTAAACAATTATGAAATAGTTTCTAAAAACCCTCCCTCAGTGATGATAAATGATATTTATTTTGTAAGTACGTTAAACAGTGACGAGCAGTGGTTACCGAGTGGTAACTTACGAATTGTAGGTCGCGGGTTCAATCCCAGCCAGGCGCATTTTTTTTGATAGTAGCAACACTGGTGACAGGTCGTGAAAAAAACGATCTCGTCAATGAATTAAATTAAAAATATTAATTAATTGTGTATAATACTGTGTTAAATCTATTGTTTACCTTATAACTTACGTATTAATGTGACAATCAGTGTTTGTGCCGTGTTTTTTGGTATGATAATTTCAACAAATCGATAATTCGATAAATCTTCTACCGGCTGTCAAAGTTTGGATTGCGGATTTGAATTCATCAAACCCGGGGAGTATTTTATTTTATAATATTGCTTATGTTAACATAATTTTTACAGACTTTTCAACACCTCTGAACACTGCTCAGAGTTCTGAGCTACGTCCAGTACACATCGGCACCGTTTATGTCTCCTTTTGCTTGACAAATTGTGGAAGCAAATTCGACGACGAAAACACTTGCCACAGACCTGATTTACACTGCAATATTACTACACACAATTAGAATTTGTTATTTACTATAATGGTCCATGAATAATAAACTATTTGATTTGATTAAAACCAGTATCTAACTGTGACTTTTGTCAAACAAAGGAAAACTAGTTTCTCATAATATAATCTCAAGTACAAAATTCAGAAAACATACTAATTAAGTTTGCAGATTAATCATAAGTGTGCACTATTTGTATAGCAATATATATATTAAATTGTACCTATTTTAAAAACTACTAAATCATACATTCTCATTCTAGTTGACCTACCCTCATATAGTTAAAGTTAAAACATAAGGTAATGAAAAGCAATAAAATTCAATAATTAATAGCTTTTCAAGCCAGTACAACAGTTTATCACATTTTTTTATCTCTATCCCATTGAACTATACTACCTTTTTCATTGCATTTTTATTTAAATTAAAATTTTTCTTTCCCCATCCATTTCTAACTTTTCTTAGTTTGTCTCTTTTTATTTTTCACTGTTTCTTTATTTATTTTTTCAGTAACCAATTTTGAAAACATGCCTGTGATGACCCGTAAAGCTACCGCTCAGGATATGGAGTTGAAATTGAAAATGGCCCTCGAAGAACTTAAAGTCTCAAAACACCAGTGTCAACAATTGTTGCAGGAGCGAGAGGAAAGTGAGGGGGAAATAAGGAACATTATCCATAAAAACACATGCCTCAAGCGGGAGCTGGTTGACCTCAGTCAGCAATATCAAGATGTTGCTGATGAACGTGACCAACTGCGGGTGATCACGGTCAGCTTTAAGAACTGTAGCAACTTATATGAGGAGGCTTTATGTAAAGTTAGGGATCTAGAAGATGAACTAGTTCATGCTAATAGCAATATTCTCAAATTACAGAGGGAAAAGGAATGTGCTCAGGTTAAGGAAACTAGCCATTTATATAATGAATTAGTATTACATTCTAGTTGTAACCCACCTTCCTTAACAATAATTGATCTCACTGAAGATTCTTTGTTAAAAAATAACAATAATTATAAATTAAGTCAGAATAAAATAAAAAAATATGCAAAATTGAACAAAATCATTAAAAGATGCAAAAAATTCAAAAAACAACAACAACACTGTTCCAAAAATATTCAATTGAGGAAGGAACGTGTTATTCTTATCAATCAATTAAATAATTACCAAATTAAATTAGAGGACAGTATAAATATTTATGAAATTGACACTCAGCGCTTACAATCCGAAATACAAAATTTGGATTATTCACTTAAGTCGCTTTATAATAAATATATAAGTTCAAAAAACCAAATTAAGGAACATATCCTAGCTACAAATGAATTAGTCGACAGAGTAGACATGCTGACTCTTAGCAACACCAAATGCACTTGTCAGGACAAGTGCAACCTCGATGCCCCCCGGCCTTTGGTAACAGAGGAAACATTCCAAGCTATGAGTACTCAGGATTGTGCTCCCATCCTAGACAATCCTGAAATTGTGCAGAAATCTTCTCAAGTGGTAAAATCAGCAGTTAGTAGTTTTTCCACTCCTAATAGCAAGGATTGTTTACAGTCAGTAATGTTTTCAGACAGTATAGGAAGAGGGTTAGGGAAATTAGTTAGTAACAGCCTTCCTTTTCCTTCTCAAAATTATTGCACTCCTCAGTCTTCCTACCACCGCATACTATCATCTATTACTGAGAATAAGTATGATATTAATTCCATAATAACTATTATTGTAGGGAATAGTTTAAATGTAACAAATAATGATATCACTGATAGTATAACTGAACTTTTGAAGATTAATTGTAAGAAGATAATTTTGTGTGCTTTTCCATACTTTGAGCAGCTATCTTATAGGCAAAATAATTATATACACATGCTAAATAAGCATATGCAATTTTTAGTAAGTCACCATAGTGACAAGCTTTTATTTTTTGACATCAACAATTTTGTTGATAAGCTTAAATCGACTAGGGATACTGTGTATCTGCCTGTTAGTTTTAGACGTCAAATAGCGAGGCTATTAGTTTTTAATATTAACTCAGACATAATTAGTATGTCGAAGTACTCTGGTATTAGCACCACAATTAGTAATAGTACTAATGTCTTGGTTGCTGGCTCAAATGATTTAAACTAGGTAATAAGACAACATAGGGTACCATAAACAAATTGGCTGAGCTTGTAAACAACACGGTATCTTCTAGCAGTAACAAAAAGGGAGCCAATCAGAAATCCTTTACTCTATACCTTCAAAACATTCAAGGTTTTTCTTCGAAGCAATTGGAAATTGAATTATTTTTAGAAAAAACAATGTATGACATTGTTTGTGTAACAGAGCATTGGCTAAAGGATTCAGAAATGATAATTAATTATAATAATTATAGTTTGGGCAGTTGTTTTAATCGTAAATCAATGCTGCGCGGGGGTTCACTTATCTTAATTAAGCACTCCATTAAATATAAAACTAGAAAAGATATAGTTGAACTGTCAGTTGAACATAACATTGAACTGTCCTGTGTTGAGCTAGATAAGCATGTCATAGTGTGCGTTTACAGACCCCCTAATTATCAAAACTATTCTATTTTTGAGTCGGTCATGGAAGATGTTATGGCAAAACTTGCAAGTGGTAATAAACTTTTAATTATCTGTGGAGATTTCAATATTAATATTGTTGAAGATAATTCAGATAGCAATCGCTTTTTAAGTCTCTTTAGGTCATTCAATTTATCAAATGTGTTCATTGAACCAACCCGAACTACGTCAACGACTGCTACTTGCATTGATAATGTTTTTTGTTGCTGCAACTACTTAGAAAAAGCCATTGTAAATTGTCTCCCTTCTGATCACAGTGGGCTAACGGTAACTTTTGAGTCCACCTCACCTATACAACAAGTGCAGATACAATCAAGACCGATAACATCAGGTAAATTAAATAAATTTAACAGCACTTTAAGCAACAAGTTAAGTGGTCGGGATTTCACAATGAATAATGGCAATATTCTATATAAAGAATTTTTTTCTGTTGTCCAAACTGAGTTCAATAATACTTTTAAAAAGACAACTAAAACTATCTGCCCTAAGTTTTTATTTAGTGACTGGGCTACTAAAGGACTCAGAAAAAGTAGGGAAAGACTTTATGAGCTATACGGCCTTAAGCCTTATATTAATACTGAAGCCTTTAATAAGTATGTAGCTACTTACTCAAAAATTTATAAAAATACTTGTAAGGTAGCTAAAGCTTTATACATAAGCAAAAAGGTAAAAACAGCAGACAACAAAGTGAAGACGGTTTGGAAAATTATAAATAACGAAACAAACAGGAATAAAAGACATAATACGGATTTCACATTGGAGACTACTCAGGGTCTTATTAGTGATAACCTAAAAGTTGCCCAAGAACTTGTAAATTTCTTTACCAGTATCCCTATTAAAACTACTGAAGCTTTAAATTCTTCGCCTTCGCTTGCTTTTGATTTATTGCAGTCGAATGTGTCAGCCTGCCCGACTGAATTTAATTTTAAGCATATAAACCCCTTAGTAGTAATGAAAGCTTTCAAACAAATCAAAATTAAACTTACGGAAGATTTATGGGGATTGTCTATCAAAGTTTGTACCTCAATTATTGAGACTGTAGCCCCTTTCTTAGCTTTAATATTTAATTTGTGTGTGGATCAAGGAGTCTTTCCGGACCTAATGAAATTCAGTAAAGTAATACCACTTTTTAAAAACGGGGACAGTAAAGACACAAATAATTATAGACCAGTATCCGTGTTGCCAGTCTTCAGTAAGGTATTTGAAAAAGTGATGCTAAATCAAATGCTTTATCATTTTAACACGAATAACATCTTGCATGATAAACAGTATGGTTTCACCAGAGGACGTTGTACAACTGACGCTGGTGTCACCTTACTGAAGCATATATTTAATGCGTGGGAAGAGGCACAAGATGCCATAGGCATCTTCTGCGACCTATCTAAGGCGTTTGATTGTGTGGATCACGAAACATTACTCCTGAAACTTGGGCACTACGGACTGGGCAAAACAGCTTTAAGCCTTGTTAAATCTTATTTGAATGATAGACAGCAAGTAGTGCAAATAAACGGTGTTAATTCATCGGGCTTAAACGTGAAAATGGGCGTTCCACAGGGCTCAATTTTGGGTCCTTTTTTATTTTTAGTTTATATAAATGATTTACCCCATTTATTGCAAAACAAGCTAAACATGGTCTTGTTTGCTGACGACACTTCTTTGATTTTTAAAATAAATAGACGTAGTAATAATCTTGACATCGTAAATAATGCCCTTTTGCAGGTCCAAAATTGGTTCACTGCTAATAATTTGGTTTTAAATGGGAAGAAAACGAAGTGCATAAGATTTGCTTTACCAAATGTCAAAAGTAGTAATTGTGATATAGTATTGAACAGGGTAAAACTAGAATTCGTCGATAGAACGGTTTTCCTGGGGATTACGCTTGACTCAAGGCTACAATGGGGTCCTCATTTAGCATCTCTTGCAGGACGTCTAAGCTCAGCAGCATATGCTGTTAGGAAAATCCGCCAATTTACTGATGTTGATACCGCGAGACTAGTCTATTTCAGTTACTTTCATAGTATAATGTCTTACGGTATCTTGTTATGGGGCCGGGCTGCAGACATCGAGTCAATTTTTATTCTGCAGAAAAGAGCCATCAAAGCCATTTACAATCTACGCCGGCGTGATTCTCTAAGGGAACTGTTTAAGGAAATTAACATCATGACGGTACCTTGTCAATATATATATGAAAACATTATGTACGTTAGAAAAAATCTACATCTCTTTAGTAAGCGAGGCGACAGACATAATTATGCTACTAGAAATAGGGATCAATTAGTTCAACCAGGTTTCAGACTAGCTAAAGTAGCCACATCTTTCATGGGGTATTGTTTAAAATGTTACAATAAAATTCCTCCCCATATATTAGAACTGAATGAAACGAAATTTAAAACTTGTATTAAACGCACATTATGCAGGCAAGCATATTATAAGTTGGGGGATTACATTGAAGATAATAATGCTTGGCTAAATGCCGGTCCTGCTCCACAGCCTCAACCACTTGGATAAACAAGTTTAGGATTTTATATTGGAAGAGATGCTCGCCCTTTTTTATTTTTTGTCTCATTTTTTTTTTTTTTTCTATATATAATATTAATTTGATAATTAATAATTTCTCTTTTTTTTTTTTTTACTTGTAGTTGCTTGGTTTTTGTAAACCATAGTTTTGTATAATGTAGAAGCATTTTATTTTCAAATATTGTAAATGTGAGTACCATGGAGCCATTTACATGTGATAAGTTATAGTTTACTTTGTGACTTGAACTAAAATGGCAGTTGAGAGCATGTCATGCTTGCTCAAATGTTTCGCTGATGGTGGCGTGTGTGTTGGATCATTCGGTTCCCTTCAAAATGGTTGAGCTAAATGGTGCCAATACACGCGTCATGTTCGTGAACGGGCGCCGTCGGTTGAGACTGGTCACCTCTTAACTGCCACTGACTTGTTTTAATCTTTATACTTTGAATTGTTTTTATAGTTTCCTTTTTTTTTTGCATTGTCCTCACATATAGAAGCGACCAAGGATGTAACCAAGGTTATGTAATACAGAACATAATTTAAAAGAGTGTCCGTGGAGTTTCTTGCACGTTCTTCTCCATAGAGATCTACGCTTTGGAACGTGCAGATAGCCTCACCTCTTTCGACTTGACAATTCAAAAGTGCCTGTAAAGGGTTTAATTGAAATAAATGCTTTGAATCTTGAATCTTGAATCTTGCATTACTTTGTGTAATTAATTTCATCACCACTGCTCTCAAAACGGTGAAGGAAAACATCGTGAGGAAACCGGCATGTCATAGAACCAAAAATTCGAAGACATGTGACATTCACCAACCCGCACTGGGCCCGCGTGCTGGATTACGGCCCATTCCCTCTCCTAAGAGGAGGCCTGTGTCCCAGCAATGGGTTAAAAGGCTGATTATGCTATTTTGTAAGTAGGTTAAACATAACACTTTTACAGGTCCAAAATTTCTAGTCATTTTAAGCTAGATGAAGCCGGTGTTTCCTAGCCGACTACCCTGAGAAGAAACACCGAAACAAACTCAGAGGTCAAAGTCTCTTTTAATGTCCATACAATGCATACTGGTAAAATCATATGAGAACCATATAGGTTAATGTCTGAGGTAGCCTTTTAAAGAAACTGCCACACAGATTTGAGTGGACCTGTCCAGACAGTGGAGCATTTGTCAGTTATCGTGTAGCTCAATATTAGAACTTTAAGGAGCTCAACGATTTGACGATTTGATGAAATTATAAAGCTTCATAGTTGACAATTAGAAAGAAAAATACGCTTCGACACAAAAAAAACAAAAAGTACAAAATAACTTTAATTTCGGAAGTCGGTGTTCAAAAACGAAAAAGCAAACAATAACACGAGTTCTGCAATTAAAGTTATTTTGTACTTTTTGTTTTTTTTTTGTAGAAGTCGGTTGTCTTTTATTGTAAAAAGTCTTTTATTTTTCTCTTTTTAGTGGTACACCCCCTCCCCTCCCCACCTAAACGTACCAGTCACAAACAAATACGCGATTTCAGCAATTCGAAAAGATTTGCTATCATTTATTGAAGAGTTCCGTTTTCTGTCATCTCTGTTCTTCATACAAAAAAGCACTTAGACAAAATTCCTCAGATTGCGCATCGAGCTGTACAGTTAAAGCTCACAGAATACTATAAAAACTCGTATTCCATTTTATTTCCTACTACCGTCGTATATACATTCAATCCGTTAGTTCATTCACTGACGGAGCCATTCGTTCCATTCTCTGATTCGGCGTGCTAGCCCCTTTTAGTAAAATCACCAATCGGCGAATGTTATCCAGGGCCCCAAGTCTGCTATTTTTATAAATTTGTCATTCCAATACGATCCCATTGTCATTTTGCTAATAGTTCGGAATCTGCTAAATTCATAATGGTCGATCATTAGTCGGTTAGTGGTCTTGTAATATGTACTTTTTGATAACCGAGCTATTAAAAGCAATGACTGCACAATGACGTTCTAATGGTAGGTAACTGATCAAAGGAACTGTCAAAGTTTTAGCAGATTACCGCATACGTGTGTCATTCATTTGTCATTATATACGAGATTACCATTCTATGCCATTTCTTTCAATGGAGTGTTAGTTGTTGACCATTGGAAAGTCATAGTGACGTGAACGTGAACTTGTAAAAATCAACCATTATGTAATCAATGGTAGACCATACTGACACTATCTAAATATATATAACTCAAAAGTGACTGACTGACTGACATAGTGATCTATCAACGCACAGCCCAAACCACTGAACGGATCAGGCTGAAATTTGGCATGCAGGTAGATGTTATGACGTTGGCATCCGCTAAGAAAGGGTTTTGATTAATTCTACCCCCAAGAGGATAAAATAGGGGATGAAACTTTGTATGAAACTTTGTCAATTTTAAACCGATCGGACTGAGAGTTTCAAAATCGGGGGTAAAGTAACTACGCGGACGAAGTCGCGGGTAGAAGCTAGTTGTAATATAAGACTTGGGGTCCCTGATATCAGAATCACGAAGGTAAATCAATGTAAGAGGGTAGAATGAAGAATCTATACTGGTTCATAGGCCAGCCATGTGAAGTCGCCATTAATTGAATTGCCCTTTTTTTGGATGGAAAATGATCAAATGACTTCCCCCGCTCTGGGCGGAGCGGAAGGGAGTGTCAGACTCTTACGGACTAAAACCCACCCGTGATCCTTCTTGTGCCCTTCGCGTTCCAGGGCCGCGGTGACTCTTTCGAACAAATTCGGCAACTCTAGCAGGCACTGACCCTATGGGGCCCCGTCTAATTGCATTGCCCTGATTATTTAGGCTATTATCGAGATAGAATCCAGTATCATCGTCTACCTGCCTTTTCCTAACTATACTGGCGTCGGCTTTTAGTCAACTGGATTCAACCGAATACCAGTATTGTACGTGGAGCGACTGCCTACCAGACCTCTACAAACCCATTTACTGGGTAACACGGTACTTCTTGGCATGACTGGAGGCAGATTTTCTGGCCAATTTTTCAACTTCATGACATAGGAAATTAATACAGTTCTAAAATTAAAGTTCATAGGTTGCTATATGCCAAGAGGCGTACAATAATGGTTGCATGCGAAATAAGAAAACAAAATTAAAATAATAATCATAATGCTCGGAAAGCTTTTTGTCCGTTTGTCTTGTCAAAACACTGGTTTGCGTTTCTATCACGAACGATTTTTACCACAGAACTTATTTTTATAACTTTTACTTCAAACAATGTTTACAATTATATTTACTTTTAATTTGGTCTTCTCGTGTTTTCTTTACAGAGCTCGCTTTCATTCGTTAATTGAAAGATAAAAATAAATACTGTTTGTTTTTTCTATCTATTTGTTTAAATGTAAAAAAGAAATATTTGAGTTTGCGATTCATGCTAAGCTTAATATCGGTAAGGACCGACCAACGTTACTTACCTACGCCATTTATTGAAACATTTTGAACAAATAAATAATCAAATTACCTAGGTGTACCAAATAAGAAACTTCACTGTTATATTGACTTTAGTTTTCTTTATTTAGGTGTATTTTGTGTTCGATCCATGAATTCATCTATATGTACTAATATTATAAAGAGGAAAGATTTGTATTTTTGTATGTAACGAATAAACTCAAAAACTTCTCGACCGATTTCAAAAACTCTTTCACCAGTAGAAAGCCATATTCACCCTGAGTAACATAGGCTATATTTGATCCCCGTATTCCCACGGGAACGGGAACTTCGCTGGTGAAAGCGCGGGGCGCTGCTATAATTTATAAAGTTTAAAGAAGCTGAAGCAAATTTCTCTGCGGGCGATAGCGCAAAAATATATTTTTGTGTTCCCAAAAACACAAACAGTACATTAGGATCGATCGTGCCAGTAATACGTATACTTGCTTTAGGAAGTGACTTTGAAGCCGCATGTCACAGTACATTCAGATTTCATAATTATCAAATTCATAAAAAAAACATGAGTTCTATATGCATGTCATGTGTGATAGAAACTGTCAAAAGCCTTTTTGAGGTCAAGAAAAACAACTAGATACCTGCCTTAACTATCCACACCAGAGCAGAGGCTAGTGACAGAACTGCAATAGACTTTCCTTGTATTAATGCTTTGAAAGCGATAGTATCCACCACGTCCTCATCCCACCGGCCCCCTTCTACTATAGGACATCTAGACACACTTTAGGTTACCAACCCTACTTGTTGCTATTCCATCAATTCGCACCAAGCGTATCCAATTGTCTTTTATAATGCGCACAGCAAAGGAGTGGAACTCTCTGCCTGCGTCTGTGTTTCCGAACGCATTCAACCCTGATCTCTTCAAAGTTAGAGTGAACAGGCTTCTTCTGGGTAAGCTCATTCCATCGTAGACTTTGTCTCTGTCACCTATGACCTAGACTAGAGTCAAGAACAAATCCATGTCACAATAAATAAAGTATCTTTTATTTAGAAAGGAATTGAATTAGGCGTGAGTTTATAAGTCTATAATATAAAGATTTCTTTAAATTAGATATGACAGAACTAAAGTCAGCTTATAGTTTGACGAGTCAGTCCTGATCCCAGACTTGTTCACTGGCCTTGTTAGGACTACTTTCAAAACGTCCGAGAAAAACAACAAATTGACAGTGACAAATTTTCAGTTTGCACAAGCAGTATTATGAATCATCGGTCGGGGGTCAGATGGGGGTCAATCAATGTTTAGACGAGGTAGAAAATGGACATCTCATTTGTATTCTGAACAACTTATCTAGAGCATAACGACCCTTCCCTGTTTATCCTGACTCAGCCATCTTTTTTTATCGCTTCTTCCAAACATAATAAATATTTTTATCGGACACTTTAACGGTGATTTACATCGCTACATTTATGTGTTTTTAATCGTGCGCGCGGAATCCAATCTTTTTTATCTGATGACTATGTAGGTCAATGCATTTTTACTTTATTGAGTTAATCTACTCTTTATAGAGTTTTATAGTGAACTAGCTTATGCCCGCGACTTCGTTCGCGTGGAGTTCCATACAAAATGTTAACCCCTTTTTCACCCCCTTAAGGGACGAATTTTCAAAAATCCTTTCTTAGCGTATGCCTACGTCATAATATCTACCTGCATGCCAAATTTCAGCCCGATCTGTTCAGTGGTTTGGGCTGTGCGTTGATAGATCACTATGTCAGTCAGTCAGTCCCTTTTGAGCTATATATATTTAGATTGTTTTATGATTTCCATGTTGGATACATTTCTTTTGCCTTGTCCTTGTCATATATGACAATGACTTTGCATAATATTGTTTAAATTCAAGTTCTTAAAACGCAACAGACAGATGTGTTGCTGGGGAGTTTGTTGCACCACTTCTTCTTCCCAGCTAAAACTGTCTTTATATAAAACTAGCAGCGCCCCGCAGTTTCACCTGCGTAGTTCAGGTTCCCGTGGGAATACCGGGATAAAATATAACCTATGTAACTCAGGGTGAATGAAGCTTTCTAATGGTGAAATATTTTTTCAATAGTTTCGTTTAGGAGCTTATTCGATACAAACAAACAAAAAAAAATCTTTCCTTTAGTTAGTTTAGTATCAGAATAGATTTTGATATCACGAGTTTCGGTACGAAGGTGGACTAAATACTCCAGGAATATTCTACCAGTCAACCAAGAGTACCAACCCGCACTAGGCCCGCCTGGTGGATTACGGCCCATTCCCTCTCCTAGAGAGGAGGCCTGTGTCCCAGCAGTGGGAACATTAAAAGGCTGATTATGCAACCAAGAGTGGCGATGACATAGCAGATGCACTGCTTTGCATTGCATCTCTTTTGGCATTGGCATGGCATTTCTTTTCTGACAACGAGGGAGGACAAAGTGGATGGCAATCCTACACTTTTATCCTCCCCCTTTCGTCGTTCGCATTTCCTGGACGATGTTTTGCGATCAATTCCTATCACTCTTATAATAGGATAGTTGACTAAAAACATCTTATTATTCCGTCAGATAGATTACCAAAAAATATTGGACACGTTTTTTTTTCCACGTAAATAAAAACAAAAACGATACAGTGCGTTGAATACTCGTGTGACATCACTACTCGCTACAATTTTTACCACGACGTGACGTCACAAGCCCCCACTCCAGATCTTTGATGCTTTTTATCTTTGTCATTCTTTATAGATTAGCTAAAGCAAAAAATACGTGTCCAATATTTTTCTATAATCTAACTGAGGGACTCAAAAGAATCATATTCTTTTATTCAGGAAACATCCCTTTACATAAATATTACATATATTTCAACCGCCCAAGACAAAATATTCCTGACCGTCGGTGCTCGGTGGTCTGCCAATCTATACTAATATTATAAAGCTGAAGAGTTTGTTTGTTTGTTTGTTTGAACGCGCTAATCTCAGAAACTACTGGTTCGAATTTAAAAATTATTTTTGGGTTGAATAGACCATTTATCGAGGAAGGCTTTAGGCTATATATTATCATCACGCTTAAGCCAATAGGAGCGGAGCAGCGATAAAGAATGTTTTAAAATCGGGGATTCCACGGGGACGAAGTCGCGGGCAGCAGCTAGTCTATACTAATATTATAAAGAGGAAAGATTTATATTTTTGTATGTAACGAATAAACTCAAAAACTACTGGACCGATTTCAACAATTCTTTCACCATTAGAAAGCTACATTCACCCTGAGTAACCATAGGCTATATTTTATCCCCATATTCCCACGTGAACGAGAACTACGCGGGTAAAACCGCGGGGCGTTGCTAAATGATAAATGATATTTATTTTGTAAGTAGGTTAAACATAACACTTTTACACGTCCAATATTTCTTGTCATTTTAAGCTAGATGAAGCCGGTGTTTCCTAGCTGACTACTCTGAGAAGAAACACCGAAACAAACTCAGAGGTCAAAGTCTCTTTTAAAGTCCATACAATCCGTACTGGTCAAATAGCTAGTATTTTTATAAAAAGGAAACCGGACATCTCATCAGTATTCTGAACCACTTCATATTTATCATGACCGTTGTCCCTTCTCTAACTTATAGTGACTTGGTCAGATTTTTAACCGACTTCAAAAAAAGAGGAGTTTCTCAACTCGACTGTATTTTTTTTGTGTGTGTTTTGTGCAAGTTACCTCATAACATTTTACTGGGTGAAGCGATTTTGATGATTCTTTTTATATTCGAAAGCTGGTACTTGTCATGTGATCCCATTTTAAATTGATTACATTTGAGTGGGATCTGAGGTACTAGTATTTGAGTTATCCCTAATAAACAGTGGCTTTGACTACATTGATGATGTTCTCAATCTCTCATTGTCGATGTTAAATGAAAAAAAAACTGTAGTCATCTGAAGAGCATCTTAGTATTTCAACGTGGTCCCTTTCTAGTTTAGTGAAGATCTGATGAAGACCCGAGATAGGAAACGGAACTCTTCAATAAATGATAGCAAATTTTCCAGGATTGCTGAAATCGCATATCTGTTTATTGTTTACACCAGTTTATAACACGTACGCTGTGATGGGTATGTTAAGGTGTGGGGTGTTACCACTAAAAAGTAAAAATGAAAATAAAAACTTTTTTCCAAAAATTACAACCGAGATGTCAGCAAAGATAACGGGGCCCCATAGGATCAGTGCCTGCTAGGATTGCGGAATTTGTTCGAAAGAGTCACCGTGGCGTTGGAACGCAAAGGGCACTAATAGGAACACGGGTTGGTTTTAGTCAGTAATAGTCTGACACTCCCTTCCGCTCCGCCCAGAGCGGGAGAAATCATTTGATGATTTCCCAAACATAAAAAAAGGTATCCAATGTGTCTTCTTCTATCATACGAACAAACACAGGAAATTATAAACTAATTCAGATTAATATTCCTGTAAAAAAAACACAAATTCAAATAAATATCTCAAATACCAAACAGAACAGAACACCTATGCAACTCACGAGAGTAGAATAGAATAGAAAAACTTTTATTCAGGACAGACTCTGCAAAACGGTTACAAACACAAATTAAAGGAGAAGAAAAGTACAGAATACGCCGAACGTGTCCGAACCGAAAGGGTTACCACCTCAGCATGTGCTGGGCGTCAGACACCCAGCGCTGGTTTGTATTTATTATATTGTCTTTCTTATTTTAAAACTGTTTTATGTACCATTGCTTACAACAACCTACCTACTCATTAATTATACTATACCATACATTAATTATACTAATACCTCGTTTGGGGCCCAACGTCCACAAGATACTAATATATAGTTACTGTAAATATAATTATGTTTTAGTCGTAAGGTTATTAATGTACGTAATGAACGAAAACACTTTATTCTTATTCTCTCTTCTTTTAAACTACTCAATTTAGTAACACCCTTTCTAGCCACCTTATATCATTCTGGGGGCTGTATAAAGAGGACATACTTACGTCATAAATTCTTGTAAATGTATTCCTTCAAGTATATTTAAATTTACTGCACAATTTACTTGACAACTTAACCACGAAAACGTACGTATTTGCATAAATAGCATAATCAGCCTTTTAACGTTCCCACTGCTGGGACACAGGCCTCCTCTCTAGGAGAGGAAATGGGCCGTAATCCGCGCGGGCCCAGTGCGTGTTGGTGAATGTCACATGTCTTCGAATTTTTGGTTGAAGGACATGTCGGTTTCCACACGATGTTTTCCTTCACCGTTTTGTGAGCAGTGTTGATGAAATTAATTACACAAAGTAATGCGCCTGTCTGGGTTTGAACCCGCGACCTACAATTACGTAAGTCGGGGCCGTTACTACTCGGCCACCCTACTCTCGTAACGTATTTACAACATTACGTAAATGTGTTGAAAACATTAGTGCTACAATATTTCACATTCCGAGTGTCGTCAACCACAAAGCCTTTGACGTATATATTACTGACCAGACCCGCATCGCAAACATCGGTCATTGGGTTTAACATGGCTGATTAATTAATGGCAATTTACCACACTAATATTGCAACGAACATCAAATTATCTATACTAGACCTATTTTAATTTGATATGGTTAAGAGAAATTATTAAATTTAGTATTTTTGTTTGTGATGAATAAGGGTCTAAAACTACAGGGCTGATTTTAAATATTCTTTCACCAGTAGAAAATTATCTTATCACTGAATAACATTATGATATATTTATTTTCAGAAGGTGGAAAAAATCACAGGTTAATTCTTAGTAATAGCATTATGAAGAGGAAAGATTTTTCTTTGTCTTTTTGTACCTAAAAGGCTCCAAAAGTACTGGACCGATTTTAACCATTTTTTCACCAGTGGAAAGCTACATTGTCAGTAGCCTTCGGGCTATATTTTATCTCCGTATACCCACGAGAACGGAAACTACGCGGGTGGAACCGCGGAGCGCTGCTAGTCCACTATATCCTGGCAATTGCATTTGGTAAAGTCACTAATTTCGCACGTTGTCTAAAGCCTCCGTAGATTCTTGAGTTACGTTTGCATAGTAACGTCAAGCACACTACAGAAAAGAATAATAAACTGCACTACGTTATTGCACACTCAGCTTATTGCGTCGCCGTCTGTCTGTAGAGCACCTACCGTGTGTGCAGCCGTACAGACAGACATCACAATATATGCGAGAGGACTTTGCATATTATGTTTGCTAGATAAAGTCTGCATTTTAAGGCGATACCCCGACCAAAACCTTGCGATAGTGCGTTTTTCTTCGCTATTCAGACACTATTAACTCATTAGTTATGAGAAATAATCTACATGTAAAAGCACATTATTAATGTTCGATGTCTTATCATCACATTCCACGTTCTAATTTGTTTTTGTGTTTTATATACATTTAAAATCTACTTTTAAAAAATGACTAAAATTGTTGATTTTATGCATCTGTTGCGAAATGCAACGCTCTAATCATTTGAGGATTACACTAATGGATAGATAATTTAAAAATCTACATTATTCACGTTTTATCATTTCA
Organism: Hecatera dysodea; assembly: GCA_905332915.2. NCBI lineage: Eukaryota > Metazoa > Arthropoda > Insecta > Lepidoptera > Noctuidae > Hecatera > Hecatera dysodea. Next base: position 507,254 of record HG995290.1, on the reverse strand, counting down.
AAAGATCGCTTATCTTTTTATTAATCAAAATAATTCCAAAAATTGTGTGAATTCTATGATAAAAGGGCGTGCGCAGGATGCGGGCGGCAAAGGGAACGAATGCTCAATGTTATTTGGCCAGGGAAATGCCTTAACAGCTGACTTCTGGGAGAATTAATAGTTTAGAAAAGACTCCGGATAACACTCAATATGCCAAAGTATCTAGATTTTGAATCCAATCAGTGGTTGTTGTGTGATGCTCACACAAACATACAGACAAACAGACCATCTATGTCCTTTTCTAATATTTCTCAGTTTTTTTTTCTGCAAAAATACTCAATGTCAAAGACACGGCGAGTCTACGATTTTATTACATACTAGCTGCCGCCCGCGGTTTAGCCCGTGCGAATGTTGAAAATTATCCCAAGGTAACATACTCCCGGGATTAAAGTATCCGATGTATTATTCCAGACCGGAGAGACAGTGGTGGCTGAGCAGTAACGGCCCGACTTACGATTTGTAGGTCGCGGTTTCAAACCCAGCCAGGCGCATTACTTTGTGTATTTAATTCTGTCACCACTGCTCTCAACACGGTGAGGGAAAACATCGTGAGGAAACCGGCACGTACTAGAACCAAAATTTCAAAGACATGTGACATTCATCAACCCGCACTGGGCCCGCGTGGTGGATTACGGCCCATTCCCTCTCCTAGAGAGGATGCCTGTGTCCCAGCAGTGGGAACGTTAAAAGGCTGATTATGCTTATGCTATTCCAGACTATAATCTACCTCGCTACTTAAGTATAGATTGTTGATCACGTGTTATTTCGACAGTATTTATTTATTTTTGACTTAAAATACGCCACGCACTACCGCGGGCAGCTTGCCGCTTGTCTACTCAGAATGTGACGTAAGTAATGTCAAAGTGTGTGTTTTTCTCTGGTCCTTATTATGTAACTAATCCAAAGTCGTGGTTATATTTGCAGAAGCCTTAAGTTGAGTCGTGGAACTGACCATCCAGCCCAGATCTGAAATTCATGCATCAGGGAATATCCAATCTAATTATAATAATTAGCTTTCTCTTCTCAAAAAATACTGACAGCGTCCCTACTTATATTAACTTACGAATGTGGGTTTTTAATTTAGAAAGCAAAAACACGACATTTGATACTACCCAACAGTTTGTGGGTCAAATGATAATGTTAATTTGACCCATATAAAAAGGACGTCCTATAATAAGTATGAACATGTACAGTTGAGTTTTATGTACATACTAGGAGCACCCCGCGATTTTACCCGCGTAGTTTCCGTTCCCGTAGGAATATGGGGATAAAATATATCCTATGTTACTCAGGGTGAATGTAGCTTTGTAATGGTGAAAGAATTTTTGAAATCGGTCCAGTAGTTTTTGAGTTTATTCGTTACATACAAAAATACAAATTTTTCCTCTTTATAATATTTACATATGTACATATGTAAGGGCAAGGTTCTGTTGCTGTTGCGGAATTTGTTCGAATGAATCACCGCGGGCCTGGAACGCAAAAGGCATTTGGAGGAACACGGATGGGTTTTAGTCAGAAAGAGTCTTTTTTTTCTCCGGGAATCGCCCTTTTTTTTTTTTTTTTGGATGGGAAATCATCAAATGACCCTTCCCGCCCTGGGTGGAGCGGTAGGGAGTGTCAGACTTTTACTGACTAAAACCCACCCGTGATCCTTCTTGTGCCCTATGCGTTCCAGGGCCGCGGTAACTCTTTCGAACAAATTCTGCAACCCTAGCAGGCACCAACCCTATGGGGCCCCGTCCTCGGTGCTGACGGCTCCTTGCGGCGCGCGTGGAACACAACGCATCGTCGACTCAACCTGGTATCGGATGGCGAGCCACCCACGCTCACCGTCCCCAGGCATCAGCCACTGCGCAACAGCACAGCGGCCGACTTGTCTCTGGAGGAGGCCGAAATGGGACCATTACTGGCACTCCATCTCAGCACCCTCCCGAGCGTTGGGAGTCGCAGCACCCGCAGCAGAAGCGGCAGAAGCGGCGACGGAAGCCGCGGCGGCGGCAGAGGCGGCGGCGGCGGCGGACATCTTGCCCCTGGTCGGGGCGGATGGCGCGCAGGCCCTTCCCCCAGCCCAGTGCTCGGCCGGCTTGCCAACAGCCGCACATGCACTGCAGTGCGGCGTGGCCTCGCACGAGCCGGCCCGATGACCGGGCTGACCACAGCGGAAACAAAGTCCGCTGCGGTCCACCTCCGAGGGGCACATAGCTCCCGTGTGGTTGCCCACATGGCAGCGGTAGCACCTCAGAGGCCTGGGTTCCAGCAGTTTTACCCGCGCAGACACCCATCCCACCAAGAGCCTTCTCTCTTCTCTCTTTCAGTTCTGGCCGCCGTCACGGGGCAGCTCACCACAAGGGTTTGCATGCCCGTGTTGTCAGGCCGGAGGGTGCCCGCCATGACGAGCTCGGCAGAGCACCCCCCAGTCCTGGCGACGGCGGCCACAACTTCCTCCTCCGTCACGGAGTCATCCAGGCCCACTATGCGCATGTCGATGCGCTTAGTCGGCCTGGACACCCGGACCTCGTCCGCGGGCAAGACCGCCCTCAGCCTTTCAGCCAGGGCGTCCGCGAACGGGCCACTCTCCGCTCCGGTGAGCTCGAACTTCCGGGCACCGGTCAAGGTCCTCCTGACCCCGATGCCCCCGCTGATGCCCAGCTCTTGGAGGCTCACCACCTCATTCGCCCGCTTCAATACGGCGAGATAATTCACGCCCCTCTGTTCCGCTTCCGGCTGCAGTGTAAGCACTACAGCCACGGATTTCGGGGCGCGAAGCCTCGCCGCAATGGCGTTGGCATTCCGCCGCTGCCTCCTCGCCTTATTTTTGGCCACTTTCGCGGCCTGCCGTTTCTGGCCAGCAACCTGCCACTCGGCCCCGGCCGCAGGAGGGTCCGAGGGTGGGGGTGGGGGCGGCTGCGGCACAACTGGCGCCGCAGCCGCTCCTCCAGCCTTCCTCCTACCCCTCTTCGCCGGGGCCGCCTTGGTCGTCGCCGGCGTCGCAGTCGCCGGCGTCACAGGCGCTGGCGCTGGCGCTGACGCGGCTCCGCCCTTGGCCTTCGCCTTCGCCTGGCCAGACGTTCCCGGGCTGGCAGCGACGGCAGCCGCGTACGAAGCCGCCTTTTGCTGTCCCGGGGACCCCCGCGTCGCCGCCAACGGGGGACGCCGGATCACGTCCTCCAGCACGGAGACCTGCCTCCGGAAGGGAGCCAGCTCCTGCCGCACCAGGTCCCGTACCTGGCTCAGCACTTGGCCCCCCTCCGGCGCTGTCCGGGAATCGCCCTGCGACTCCCGACGCCCGGGGCGTCTTCTTCTGTTGCGGCGGCTGGAGCGTGAGGTTTCCCTCTCTCGCACGCGTTCTGCATCCTCCTTCGCTAGCATTACCGCTTCGCAGAAGGAGGTGACCGCTTCCCATGCCTCCTCGCTCCGGACCATGGATTAGACACGGCGTTGCTCCGCCCGCGCAGGGCAGACCTCCACCGTATGCTCCACCGTGTCTTACGGGTAAACAGAGGGACACAAAAAGAAGTAATTTGATGATTCCTAATCCATAAAAAAGGATATGCTGAGATCACGACCAGTTTTTAAAGTCAAGTCAAAGACAAAGTCAAATCTTTATTGCAGAAACACAATTCAATAAATTGTACATTTCTAGATGTCACGTGAATGCTAAGTTAATTGTGTTTTACCAAATGAGGTATGCCAAATTGCAATATATTCGATATTTTGTAAGTTAAAATATATGTCAAAAATATGTCAAAGATTAAGATAATGTCAACACAGAACAAAACAAAAGTAATAGAGTCAAATAATAATGATCATCCAAAAAAATAACAAACTTAAAGTAAAAACCAGCGAGCATTTAACATGGTTAAACACAATAAATAAATTCAGTAAAGTAAAATAAGCTAAGGAAACGATTTCTTCATAGAATGAACTAATATTAAGGTAACTGTCGTATTTTCAAATACATTTCGCATTTGCGTCGTACTTGCAAACAGTCAACAACACTGAAGAACAAAGCTGAAGAGTTAGTATGTTTGATTGCTTGAAAGCGCTAATCTCAGGAACTACAGGTACAATTTGAAAAATTATATCAATTTTTCAAACTAAGACCAATACAAGCGGAACAATCATGAAAAATTTGACACAAACGAAGTGGCGCGGGTTAGCTAGTTTCCCTATATTTTGGAAAATGTTCGACATTGACTGTCTCTCAGACGATATTAAGACTTGACTTTGGAACGCTTTTTGAACGCCAGTCTGAAGACATTCGGTTCTCATAAAATAAAATAAAAAACCACAATATTTTTAAAGCAATTTTAAACGTTTTCAATAAAATGGAGCGAGCCTTTGTAGTGGTTGCTGATTGGCTCAACAGTTTGAACGAGCTCAAATATTTCAGAGCACTTTGGTGAGTAAAAATATGAATGTTCAAATATTAATTTTTCTGTTTGAATCATTAATGCTTATTTTATGGCTATCAAGAGAAAAACATCTCATTGATAAAAACACTTAACAAAACCCTCTACTTTCTTCAAAAAGGTATTGTTATTCAGATATCTCAATTTTCAAATAAAAAAAAAAATAGAAAAACAATTTCTGACAAATCCTGGCTTGAGAGACCCTTATCAAATATCGAAACCTTAATCTTTTTAAATAAACGGTGATAGGAATTCAAAGGAGCACGGGATCCAATTAAGTGGTACTTACAATAAAGAAAGCGACAAAGTTTTCAAATCAACAGCGTTGGATTTAAACTCGCCTTCTTTAAAAAAATATATTTCAATTCAGAATTTTCAAAATTATGAAAGAAGTTAAATAGTTTCATTTTTCATTCTCACAGAATAACTTATCTCCTAAGTTCGTAAGTATCGAATTTTATTTACGATGAAACGTTCAAAAGGTACTCTCACATATTGCTCTGTCTAATAACATTTAATGATAAGGCGGGGTCTACAATTGAATTAAATTTAAATTGAACTATATGATCAATCAATCAATTTATAATATTTGTGAAACGTAGGTGTTTACATAAATAGAGAGTGCGCTATATTTTGTCATAATTATGATATACAAATTTGTAAGTGACCCATTAGGTGTCACTCGATTATGCAAGCTTAGCATAATCAGCCTTTTAATGTTCTTATGCTGGGACACAGGCCTCCTCTCTAGGAGAGGGAATGGGCCGTAACCCACCACGCAGGCCCAGTGCGGGTTGGTGAATGTCACATGTCTACGAATTTTAGGTTCTAGGACATGCCGGTTTCCTCACGATGTTTTCCTTCACCGTTTTGAGAGCAGTGGTGATGAAATTAGTTTCACAAAGTAATGCGCCTGCTGGGTTTGAACCCGCCACCTTCAATTCGTAGGTCGAGGCCGTTACCACTCGGCCACTACTGTTCCTATGCATGTTTAAATATTTTAAATACACTCAGCAACTTTGTAAGCTAAAATTTTAATTAAAACCGCGGGAAACCACTAGATGTGTGCAACGCAGGACTGGTCGATGTGGTTACGGAATTTGTTGATTCGTCCGAAAAATAACATACCTAAGCTTCAGAGTTGGTTTGATTTTATACTTAATAATAATTTAAATGTGAAATTAACCTTTATTTCTGGATTGAAAATCATTAAATGACTTCTCCCGCTCTGTGCGGAGCGGAATGGAGTGTCGAGACTCTTACTGACTAATACCCACCCGTGTTCTTTCTAGTGCCCTTTGCGTTCCAGAGCCGCGGTGAATCTTTCGAGGAAATTCCGTAACCCTAGCAGGCAGTGACCCTATGGGGCCCTGTCTTCCTTGGTGACATTTCATCCAGACGCGCTTGAAACTCGACGCGCCGTCGACCCGTCCTGGTTGTTATTGGACGGCGATCCACATATCGCTCGCCATCTTCAGGCGCGCGCATGTGAAACTAGCCTAAAATACATTTTGGTTATAACTTATATTCAATATAATGCCTTACAAGTATCTCGAGGCAAATCTTACTAGTTTAAAATACCAAATAAAACATAGACTTTATAAGATAATATAATCGAGTTCATAAATATCGATGAAAATGGTTTAATTTAATATTAAATGGTAGAGAATTTTATTAAAAATAATTGTGTGTAATTTGTGTTTGTAACCGTCGTGCTGTGTCTGTTCTGAATAAAAGTTTTTCTATTCTATTCTATTCTATTCTAAAAATATGCGTTTATTGGACAATTGATATGCTAAACTAGACGTCTGGAGCAAACTGGTATTGTAATTTGATTGATATGACAGTTTAATTAATAGTTTTGAAAGAAAGTCTCGGGCTTTATTCACATTTTATTCAATAGAAATTATTAGAATATTTTCTTTTACAAATAAATATAAAAAAGAGTGGCCATATTGGTGCATTAAGTAACTAAGCGTGCAATATAACTTTTCACAGACTGCGATCTGGACTCACCAAATTGGATGTATGTGGAACACCGGAAGATGTAGTACACTTATTGTTGGAATGTGCGGTTTCTACGTCTGTTAACTGTCTTATCTTTCTAACAGCATAAGCGGCTGAGCTTAGACGACCAGCAAGAGATTTTATATGAGGTCCCCATTGTAATTTCTCATCTAAAGTAATTCCCAGGAAAACCGTCTCATTAATGAACTCCAGTTTTTCTCCATTCAATATAATGTGTGATGTTATCGATCTTCACTTTGATACTCTAGTTAAACAAAAAAAAAACATTATTAATTGTTTACCGATTAACCCTAATTATAATTAATCAATGAAATGCACATTTTTATTTAATTTCACGTGTTTAAGTTATTATAATTGTTCTTTTAAATTTTTTTTATTCTTAATATCATCAATTTTTTTATCATGTTTTATGAAATTCTATCAATGTTACCAATCAATTTAACAAATTTATTTGCATTATCAAACTTGATTATAATCAATTTATGGGAATTCTACCGAATCAAAACAATTTTATCAATTAAAAAAATATATAATGCATAGCTTTTGTTAGTCTGTAGGTTAGCTTGACAATCGGATTTCTTATTATTTGTAGGTATGTGCTGTTTAACTATAAGTACTTTATAAGTAATGGTTACATTTTTATGGATGGGAAATCATCAAATGACTTCTCTGTGCGGAGCAGAAGGCAGTGTCAGACTCTTACTGACTAAAATCAATCCAAATCCAGGGCCGCGACTTTTGTAAGTTAATTATTATTAATTAACAAATGTCCGCAGAACTGTGCGCATATGCAATACACATTATAAATGCACACCAAACTATCGTGCAGTTTGTAATATTCAGTTCAGGTCGATATCAATATAAAGGATATTGTGAGGGATGGCTCGCCATGATCAGGGACAGACAGCAATTAATGAGATTTAGTGCTCCGCCAGTTATTCAATTAAGATTAGTGAAATTAAACACTCCGCGAGTTTTAGTGCGCGGCCATGAGAACGGCGGGAGTGATGCAGAGTGAAGCGACGACAATCAAGTGAAGAACATAGTAAAGCGAAATTTGTTTTCAAAATCTTCTAAATATATATAAATCAAAAGTGACTGACTGACTGACATAGTGATCTATCAACGCACAGCCCAAAACACTGAACGGATCCAACTGAAATTTGGCATACAGGTAGATGTTATGACGTAGGCATCCGCTAAGAAAGAATTTTGATTAATTCTACCCCCAAGGGGATAAAATAGGAGATGAAACTTTGTATGAAACTTCGTCAAATTTAAACCGATCGGGCTGAGTGTTTCAAAATCGGGAGTAAAGTAACTATTCCACGCGGACGAAGTCGCGGGCAGAAGCTAGTCAGAATTATAAAATAAGAAAAAATCAGAAGTAATTGCTATTAAAATTATGTAGAGTCGTCCCCACGGGTCCCCGTCCGGAGACTCCAGCATCTCTGCGATCGCAGGATCCCCGCTAAGAGGTCGGTCTTTACCGCTCTGTACTCCTCGTACAAATCCACCTCCCTGGCCTGCGCATCTGGAGGGCGGATACGGAGCCTGCGATGCCTGGTGTACGGGCGACGCGCAGCAACGCACGCTTCACATATTGCCACGTCATATATTTCCGACATGGTCTCCCTGAACCACTCCCATCGTTGATGTCAGCAGGCCTGTCTGGTGGTGACATCCAGAGAAGCTCCCGGTCCAGCTGCTTCAGCGCCCACCGCGGATTACTCGGGGTCTGTCGGACTGGCGCGCTTGAGGTCTGAGCGGAGACGTCGAACCGGATATACCGGTGGTCGGAATAGGTCGGCACCTCCTCCACAACACGCCAGTCGTAGCGAACAAGATGTCCACCACTTGTGGAGTCCATATCCACAAGTACTAACCTGGTACTATTTACGGAAATGTTAACAAAAGCAATAGACTCAGGTTACCAAGCTACTGTCATATATACAGATTTTAGTAAGGCTTTCGATAACGTTTCATATGGCATACTTATTGCCAAATTGAGAGCTTATGGTATCACGGGGTATTACTATCATGTCTGAGCTCATATCTCAAGGATAGATATTTCTACGTAGTCATCAACGGTTTTCAATCAACCATACACTATATCTCGTCTGGCGTGCCAAAAGGATCTCATTTGGGGCCTATTTTGTTCAATTTCTTTATTAATGATATTCCCTATTGCTTTCGTTATTGTAATGTATTTTATGTATGCTGACGACTTAAAGTTTGTCAAAATCGTAAAATCAAAAGATGATGCCTCTGACCTACAGAGTGATCTAAACAGACGTGTGCAATAGTGTCAAACTAACCAGATACAGCTTAACCTTGGCAGGAGGTAACCCTTTTCACGTGAAATTTATTACCATATAAAATTCACGCGAAAACATAATCTAATAGACCAAGATTAATCAATGAAGTAAAAGTTGCGGAGCTGGACACAATAAAGGACCTAGGTGTAGTATTTGATCAGAAGTTAACTTTTGTTCCTCATATAAACAACACTATAAAAAAGTCCTCTAGAATGCTGGGTTTTCTTATTTATTAAAACTTTATGCTTAAAAAAACTGTACAAAGGCGGACTTAATGCCTTAGGCATATTCTACCAGTCACCAACTCTAAACAGTTCAGGAGTTGTAAAACTAAAACGATGCTTTACAATAGTTTGGTTCGAAGCATTTTGGAATATTGTAGCGTTTTCTTTGGCACCTGGCGTTTTCTTTCGGAATTCCTGAAAAGGTAACGTACCTTAACCGTACAGTGACCATCTCAAGCCCTTTGGACAAAAGCCGAAGCGTTAATGACGCAGTCTTTGTATGCAAAGTAATGGCCCACAAAATTGACTGTCCACAAATACTGCGACTATTTAATTTCCGTGCCCCCTCAACAATTCCTCGCAGTCTAATAACACCTCTCTGCCCACCGCAGAGAAGAACAGTTCTAGGCGCAAATTCTCCGTTGGTGAGGTTCTACAAGGTTGTTAATAGCTGTAGTGATGAAATCGATTTACACTTTGACAGTTTGGGCAAATTGAAAGCCTATTTTCAGCAAAATCTCCCTTAGTGGCCTTTCATTAACTCGCGTGAAAGGGAATGAAATTGTGTTGAACTAGATTAGTTAATTCTGTTTTTTTTTTCTGTACATCTTCCTTATGTATGCGGTGCTTACCTGTAAGTGATTTTTGCACTTATGTATAAAAAAATATTGCATGATATTTTTAACACAAAACGTGAATATATAATTTAAATGCAAATGTGATTTTGTTTGTTTGAAAGCGCTAATCTCTGAAACTACTGATTGGAATTGAATAAATATTTAGCATTGGATAGCCTATTTATAAAGAAAAACTTTAGATTTTATAGCATCACGCTACGACCAATAGGAGCGGAGCATTCATGAAAAAAGTAGCGCGGTTCAGATACTATAAATAAATGGGAGAGCGTAATAGGGTAGTTGCGTAAGATAATACAAATAATTAGTCAAAAATTGTACACTTTGTAAACAAAAAACGCAGACGATACATTACGTTGAAACGTCGTGTGACGTCACTACGTGCTACAATTTTTACCACGAAGTGACGTCACAAACCCCCACTCTTGATCTTTGATGCTCTTTATTTCATCAATTTTTTATAGATTTGATAAAGCAAAAAATGCGTGTCAATATTTTTCGATATATTTTAGATATTTATTCAGGAAACTTCCCTATTATGTACAAAAACGAACTTAATCGAATATTGTAAATAAACCGGACTTTATTAAATAACAGCTATTACATTGTGTATTTTTATTTCAGTAATCCGTTTTCGGTTTTCGGTGAAGGAAAACATCGTGAGGAAACCGGCCATGTCCTAGAACCAAAAATTCGAAGACATGTGACATTCACCAACCCGCACTGGGCCCGCGTGGTGGATTACGGCCCATTCCCTCTCCTATAGAGGAGGCCTGTGTCCCAGCAGTGGGAACGTTAAAAGGCTGATTATATTATGTTATGTTATGTTAATCGGTTTTCATGGCTCCACCCGAGCACGATAATGTTTGTAATGAACGTCGATAGGAACACACACAGTTTATTCACTTTTATATCGCTAATCCGTGCTATAATACTGGTTCAAATTACACACAATTTACTTAATGTTTTTGTGAATGTTAAAGTAGATGATATTGAATTACGTTTAATAACGAATGATGATTTTTTTGCTGTGAATTGGTAAAAATATAATATTTTTACACGTCTATCTCGTTTGTCAATTTAAACTAGATAAGGCCTAAGAAACGCTGGCTTGGGAACAGTGGAAGGCTATGGGGGAGACCTTTGCCCAGCAGTGGGACAATACAAGTTGAAATTTAAAGGCCGGTGTCTCCCAGCTGATTAATCATAGAAGGAACACCGGAACAAGTCATCTACACTAATATTATAAAGAGGAAAGATTTGATTGTTTTTTTGTTTGTTTGCATTGAATAGGCTCCGAAACTACTAGACTGATTTGAAAAATTCTTTCACTGTTGGGTAGCTGCACTATCTCCGGTGAACATAGGCTATATTATATCCCCAGATTCCCACGGGAACGGGAGCTACGCGGGTGAAACCGCGGGGCGATGCTAGTTTAATATATCAGAGTGCTAATTCTACTAATTTTAAGCTAAATTCACATTCGTATGTCAGTCGCAATTTGACAAAAATCTATGGAAACATTTTTGTCAGATTGCGACTGATATGTATGAAAAAAAAGTATAATAATGACTATCCGTAGTATGTTATACCAATGTATTTCATCCCCTCTTGCTTTCTAATAAAAAACTTCTGAAAAATAAATGTATTCTGACTTTAACGACATCGACTCGGCTTGAATTGAGCTATGAATGTCAGATCAGTTTATAAATAAGACCGCATGTTTGCTTCTACCTTGAATTTACACGACCGTGTACATAAATAACTACTGGCAGAGAAACCAATATTGTACAATATTGCACTGCCGAAATAACACAATAACGTAGCGGCCGGGCGTCGGCTACGGCGTAGCAAGCGTAGCGGGGATGTGAGCTACGCCGTAGCAGCTCTACAAGGCTATGAATTAGAACAACAGCGTGGCGATTCCCATTATTCGGCTGTGCTACGGAAAAACAAAGCAACTAACATATTTTTCAAAATCAGTTTTTTTTACATTTTTTACAATTTTGCCTATAACGGACACTGCTACATTCACAGAATCATCGAAAAATGCCTTATCGATGATTCTGTGAATGTAGCAGTGTCCGTTATAGGCAAAATTTTCCAAATACGTAAAAAAAAATGATTTTGAAAAATTTGTTAGTTGCTTTGTTTTTCCGTAGCACAGCCGTATTGTTAGGAACGTTTTCATTCAATAGATGCTTTGTTTTGAATGGCTATTGTATATGTCACCGGATAATTGTAAACTGTGTAACATTATAAAATATCTTGAGAGATTGTAAACTATCGATAAATTGTCAACTGGACATTTAGAATACTTTTTTTACGCATCAGAATTTTATAATCGACGTTTGATATTCGAAGTAATTTTGAGAAATCGTGAACCGACATAAACTGACGACGGTTCTACAATTTATCAGTTTAGCTGGCCTAGCCAAGTAGGGAAACGGAACATAGGGCACAGGGAACTTAGGTCTCCCCGACACGAATAGGTGAGGTTCGAATGGTGTGACGGGAGCTAGGGTGAGTGAGCGAAGCGAGTGAACTTAGTTTCCGTCATACAGCTCGGCAAGAGTTGCTTAACCTTGAAAATCGACCTGTGCGGCTGTTATTCCCTCACTATTAATATCATCATAATAATATCGGATAGTAAAGTTACTGTAGTGTACATGATATAACCGCTCACTTGCACACCACCGATCGCGATTATTTACACCTGACTGAACGGAACGCTAATTAAAACTGTTTTCTTATAGTTTCTTGTTTATTTGTTTTACTAAACTACTGTTTCAAATATGAACTATTTCAAAATTAGTTATTTATGTATACTATATATTTACATATATCTACTAAACTTAACTACACGAACATACACATTAAATTGAAGATATACTCTTTACAATACATCGCTGTGATCTGGAACCGTTATCAAAAGACTGACAGCACTGCCACTAATCTATACTATCTATATCTATTCTAATATTACAAAGAGGAAAGATTTGTATTTTTGTATGTAACGAATAAACTCAAAAACTACTGGACCCATTTCAAAATTCTTTCACCCTTAGAAAGCTACATTCACCTTGAGTAACATAAGGCTATATTTTATCCCCGTATTCCCACGGGAACGGGAACTACGTGGGTGAAACCGCGGGGCGCTGCTAGTTATATATGCAAATAAGTTGTCTTTCTCTCTGGTCACGCAAAGTTTAGATCAGTCAAAGAGAAATATCCTTGAAAAGGAGACACGTACTATCAACAATTAAATTTTAATAGTACCTTTTAATATTTAAATAAATTACTGGTCGTTTGGTAAACCAATTGGTCGATTTCATGTAGCAGATGTTTAAAATTCTAGCACAAGCATTTTGTAATTTATATGAAAAAGAAGTAAAGGATATATTTTTTAATAAATATTTATATTTAAAATTGTCAAGAGTTGTTTTATATGTACATATTTAAGTGCGTGGAGTGTGCGGAGTGTGACTTTGTGTGTGTGGTGTGTGTGTGTTTGAGTATAAGGTGTACTATGGTGGTGTGTGTGTGTGTGTGTGTGGAGTCTGAATGTTGTGTATCCAACTCCTTTATAGGTCTGAACACTAATCAAATGACCACTTACATGATACATTCTTATAAATACCTTGTTTTTCTGAATGGGAAATCATCAAATGACTTCTCCCGCTCTGAGGAAGGGAGTGTCAGACTCTTACTGACTAAAACCCACCCGTGATCCTTCTAGGGCCATTTGCGAACAAATTCCGCAAAAATACCTAATGTTTAAATATTATTTGTATTTCACAAAACAAGGTATTAACCGCTTCTCTCCAGACGCAAAAGTATTCAAAAAACTATAAATACAAATCGACTGCCTTAACGACGCGTTATCGAGAAATTCCCGACGTGCTCAATAAAACAATGAAAGAAAGTGTTCGTAAAGATTTCTTTTACAAATAAAACATTGTCGGGTTCGCACCAAAGACTACAATAGTATATGGTACGCATCGTTGAACTTGAAATACTGGCTTCTGACAGCGGTTTTGCCCGCGGGAAAGGCAGGTAAAACCCCAAGGACACATATTCTCGGGATAAAAAGTAATATATTAAGTGAAGTACTATTTCCTTATCCATAACAATGGTCCACTCGTGCGCCAAGTTACTAAAACAAACTAACAGACAGACGCAGTTACCCGTTGAGGTAAACGAGTTCTAGAGTGAAGACCGCGTCTCGGCAAACGTAGTGCAGGACGTCCTCAGGCACGGTGGAGTGACGATTTGCGCAGGACGGCTGGCAGAAACTGGATGCGAGAAGCCGAAAATAGATCTAAGTGGCGCGCAATTGGAGAGGCCTATGTCCAGCAGTGGACTGCAACAGGCTGTTGATGACACAGACGCAGTATGCATTTTAATAATTATGAACTATACTAACATTACAAAGTTGAAGAGTTTGTTTGGTTGGTTGGTTGAACGCGCTAATCTCAGGAACCTGGTGACTAAATAAATTCAACAACTAGCTTTTGTCTCCACGGCTTCACGTTAAAGTTTTGTTTTCACAAAAAAAAAAGTAGCCGTTAGGGATATGTTCTGGTGTGAAATTTTGAACTACCTTTTGATGGTGTTTTGTGTGATTCAAATAAAACAAGTGACTGTTACAAATGGTCGTTAGCTAATGTAATTTATTTTTCTAAGTATACAGCTATCGAGGGAAAAGGGGCAGGAACAAACGCGCCAATCACAATTAGCTATCGCGTCATTTAGCTGTGCTGTGATTGGCTTACGCTAGCGTGATAGAAACTGTTCGGATATTCATCCCAAACAGTAGCCTGTAATCGTCTCCAGTGTCCTATAGATCTCTATACCAAAATTCATCTAAATCGACTTAGCAAATTTGGCGTAAAAGCGTAACAAACGCACTCACGGTCGCTATTAAAATATAAAAAGAATATCTTTGTCCAAAATGTTAGATATAACATTCCAAATCATTCCCTTTTTTATAGTTAAAACATCTCGGTGCTCCTAAAACTTTTTACTGTTCCAAAGGTACACTTTTTTCTCAAGAAATTCCGTCTATTTGCTCCAAAACGTTGGCAACTAAATGAGTTGACTTTGTACTTCGATAAAAGCTCTCAACGAATTCGTGCGGAAGGCAAATGATACAAGAGCTCGGCGCTTGATTTAGTTTAATTACGATGGAAAGCCTTACAATCAGAGGGGCTATAAAAGGTGACGATAGCAAATTCTGACAAATTAGTGCAAAGATAAAGCCTTTTTTTTTGGATGGGAAATCAAATGACTTCTCCCGCTCTGGGCGGAGCGTAAGGGAGTGTGAGACTCTTACTGACTAAAAATAACATTTTTTACAATTTTTGTCTGTCTGTCTGTTTGTTCCGGCTAATCTCTGAAATGGCTGGACCTATTTTGACGGGACTTTTATTGGCAAGTAGCTGATGTAATAAGGAGTAACTCAGCCTAAAAAAATATTTTACAACAATAAAGTAATGTTGCAATGTCCAAGTACTGTCCAGTACCGCGCGCAGCTCACGCGCATACCACCACTGTGCCGTCACGTCGTGCGCCTCCCACCACTTCTCCCACCAACAAATCAATATCACAAAGAATCGAGGGGTTAGTAACTATTCCATGCGAACGAAGTCGCGGGCAAAAGCTTGTTATTAATATATTAAAGGGTAGAGCAGAGATGCCCTGTAGTACACCCATACATCTCGCTAGTACCGTTTTTGAGTTCCATTTAATAGAGCGTTACCGCGAGATATTGCCCACGACCGTGCACGAATCCAGACTCCGGACCGCTGCACGCTGCTGAGGAATTCTAAACATAAAAAACCCAATTACGCTTTGTCCGAGCCGTGAATCAAATGCAGGACCTCAGGCTTTACTTTACTTTTGGCTTTGAAAATGATTGTTAGCAGAGTGGACTGCCCCATCCAAAGGCACTGGGTAGAATTAGGTATAGGTTTACGTTAAATAGAATTAAGTACTAACAACAATAACATAGCATGTAAGCACAGTTTGTTACTAACCACTAACTACGTATGGACTGCTTAGGTCTGAAATAAAGATATTTTATTTTTATTTATTTACACCGACCATTAGAACTTTTTATTTTGGATGAGAAATCACCAAATGACTTCTCCGTTCTGAACGGCGAGGAAGGGATTGTCAGACTCTTACTGACTAAAACCCATCCGTGATCCTCCTAAAGCCCTTTGCGTTCTAGGGCCGCAGTGACTCCTTCGAGCAATTTCCGCAACAGCAACCACCAGACTTACGCCTCCAACTGCAGCGAGGCAGTATTTTTCACTATTCCTTCTACCTCACATATATTGAATTAGTAAAAAAAATCTTTTTTACAAAAAATACAACCGACTTCTAAACAAAAAAAAAACTTAATAGTACAAAATAACTTTAATTTCGGAACTCGGTGTTTTTGGTTGCTTTTTTGTTTTTAAACACACCGAGTTCCGAAATTAAAGCTATTTTGTACATTTTGTTTTTTTTTTATTTTTGTTTAGAAGTCGGTTGTATTTTTTGTAAAAAGTTTTTTTTTTCACTTTTTAGTGGTTCACTCCCAGCTAAACATATCCATCATAGCGTACGTGGTATAAATAAATTGGTGTAAACAATAAACAAACATGCGATTTCAGCTATCCCGACAGATTTGCTATCATTTATTGAAATAAACAAAAAACCGCTTGTTCGATTTCGATAAAATGTTCATGGGACCATTTGGGAAGTATACCCTTTCCAATAAAAAAAGAATTTTTCAAATCGGTTGGCAAGCGACGGAGTTATGCGCGAACAAACATAAAAAAAATACAAACATCCGAATTGAGAACCTCCTCCTTTTTTAGAAGTCGGTTAAAAAGGCTGTACAATTCCGCCTGAGTCCGCCTGTGTGAATGAAAGGAGTTCACTTATAAGATTTACGTACCTCGATTCGCATAAGTAATCACTTTTATGTGCTCCTAGGGGAACAGGTTGTAAATGGGCGAGTTTTTGCTAGAAAACTGCTATTTTAATATTTGAAATACTCATTGGGTTTCAGAAGATGTTTGTACATCAACTATCATACTTTTAAAAGTATGTAAACCATAATTCTGCTGTTTGTCAGATTGGTGGTTTTTAAATTTCCAAGATGTACCGTATCTGCTTTGTTTAATTACCAAATAAAATATTTGCATATTAAGAAAAGTGTGTTATTTTCAACAAAACATAGGCGTTTAACATCACATTTTGATCGAAAAAACAAAAAGATAGATTCTCTATTGAATCTACATTTTATAAATTTGTAAATTACTTATCTTAAGTGCAATTTTTCAATTGTCTACATCTGAACGAATACTAAATCGCTATCAATCATGTGAGGACGCATATGATTGTAAAATAAAACGAGCACATGTGTCTCCAACAAATATAAATGGGTTTTTCTTCAGTAATCGCCTTAGACTGAAAGATATAAGTAAACATGTAATGCCGAGCGGCGGCGGCGACTGAATTTCATAATGTCTGCATTTTTGGGTATCACGCCTGAAAAAGGGAATCGTTTGTGTTATTCATGTATTGCAGTGAGTAATTGAAAAGAGTGGGTGAACTTGAACTTTAACACATTGTAATGTCTTGGAACCCGGTGTGCATGACACTCGGTTCTCATACAAAAGTTACGGATACCGGATACGAAACTAGCAAGAAACATGAGGAATGTTTTTTGGATAGAAAAATGGTAAATTTGTTTAGTTCCTCAGATAGATTTAAAAAAAAATGAACTAATTCAGATTTAAAACTCTTTATTTCGTATAGTTAGTATTCTATATACCTAAGTGTACAGAAAGAAGATATTTACAACAAATAGGTGCTTAGAACTTAGCTACCTGTTAGAGCATTGCAAGTTATCAAGCACACTAACTTAATATTGCAGTTATACAATTTATATAACTTTTTATTAATTTTCATCATAATATGTTCATTAAAATATGAATATATTTAAATAAAGTGTCACAATTTATTTTTATACAGTCAATTATTAATTTTCTTTAATAAAAAACCATTAGAAAGTTTTAAAAGCGCAACAAAAATCAAGAGTGGGTGCTGGTGACGTCACTTAATTGTAAAAAACAACATACCGAACCCGTAAGACGTAACTTCACACGAAATTCCAACGTACTGCCATACTTGCTTTTATGAATAAATCAACTGAACTGAGGTCACTTACATTAATTTGTATTACTTAACTAGCAGCGTCCCATGGTTTTACCCGCGTTGTTCCGGTTCCCGTGGCAATACGGGGATAAGATATGGCCTATGACACTCCACAATAACGTAGCTTTCTATTGGCTAAATAATTTTGAATATCGGTTCAGTAGATCCCTCTTACAACGTCACAAACTCACAAATGTTAACTCGTTAGTAAGTATTGGCGAAAAAAATATACGTAAATTTAACTAGTCTTGCAGTGATGGCCGAGTGGCAACGGCCCCGACTCACGAATTGTAGGTCGCGGGTTCAAACCCAGCCAGGCGCATTACTTTGTGTAATTAATTTCATCACCACTGCTCTCACAACGGTGAAGGAAAACATCGTGAGGAAACTGGCATGTCCTAGAACCAAAAAATCGAAGACATGTGACATTCACCAACCCGCACTGGGCCCGCGTGGTGGATTACGGCCCATTCCCTCTTCTAGAGAGGAGGCCTGTGTCCCAGCAGTGGGAACGTTAAAAGGCTGATTATGATTATAACTAGTTAACATTTTGTTGGTAATGTTACAACCCTAAGAATATATCCTAATCTCAAACAACCCTATGTCTCAATCCAACCATAGATTAGAGTTAGAAATGCCATGTTTCCCATTTGGTCTGATTTGAAGCGTCATGGGAAATGGTTTCTGAGACTTGATGCCATGCATGTGATTACCAAACAAAGTCCTATTTTGCATGTCAATAGGGATGTTTCTTGAGTAAAAAACATGATTCTATTTAGTCCGTCAGTTAGAATATCGAAAAATATTCGACACGTACTTTTTACATTGTCAAATCTATAAAAATGTCAGATGCCAGTAAATCTGACTCCAGTCTTGCCAAGAAGTACCGTGTTACCCAGTTAATGGGTTGTGGAGGTCTGGTAGGCAGCAGCTCCAAGAAAAAGCTGGTATTCGCTGAATCCGGTTTGACTGGGAGCCGACCCCAATATAGTTGGAAAAAGGCTAGGCAGATGATGAAATCTATAAAAATTGACAAAGATATAAAGCATCAAAAATCAGGAGAGGGGCTTGTGACGTCACGTCGTGGTAAAAATTGTAGCACATAGTGCCATCACACCAGTTTTCAACGCACTGTATCGTCTGCATTTTTTATTTACGTGAAAAAAAGAATAAACACGTAAACGATATTTTTTAGCGAAAAGTATAATCGTGGTCACAGTACAGTCGTTGTTTGTGGTAAAAGAGATGACTTTACCTCTATCTCTCGAAGTTTCGCTGGGATACGTAGAAAACGGAAATTGACTTTTGTGTGGCACACTCCAAGCATTGCATCACAGTAAAAATATGGAACAGTATGGAAACTAAGCCCATTTGTTGAAATAATTACCTACGCTCCAGTAGAGAGTTAGGGTTGTCACTTTTAATGTTTGTAATAAGTAGTTAAGTGTTTTCTTGGAACGAAGTTCTTTAACACGGCTTGCGGTAGGAGTTGACTGGGAGAAATAGTCACGCGAAAATTCGTTAGTGCATGTTATTCCATGCGACTTTCTTCTTTGGTCAAAATGTAAATAAAGCCATTGTAAAAAAAAATGCAAACTGAATATTGTTTATCATTTCTATGCCATTTTATTCCATTTTAATTATACCTAATATCTGCCCTAAAATTTTGATGAAGGATTTCTGTATGTTGAAAAATTATTGTTACTTATTTTGTGAAGTAAGTTCCTATGTGTATGTTTCGAAGGCTAAATTTCCTTTGACAAGACTAGAATATAATGTTGTCGTCAAATTATGGTCACTTATTTTTTCATACTCTTAGGAATTTATTTATTCCATATGTTATATAAATTATAATACAACTAGCGACCCGCCCCGGCTTCGCACGGGTGCAATGTTGATATTAAATCTCTGCTATATTATGCATGTAGTATACATATAAACCTTCCTCTTGAATCACTCTATGTAATAAAAAAAACCGCATCAAAATCCGTTGCGTAGTTTTAAAGATCTAAGCATATATATAGGGACAGACTAGACAGCGGGTAGCGACTTTGTTTTATACTATGTAGTGGTAGTGATATAAATTACAATCAGTCTTCGGTATAAGGATTTAATACTAGTATTTAAAAATCTGTGCTTGGGTACTCAGTTTTTGCAAAACGAAAACCTGAGTGGCCCATCTATAGCCATTATAATAGTGTAGGTATTATCTATGAACACGGCACCCGCCACTGAGAGCACCGCGAAAGTCCCTTAGGGGCCTCGTAGAAGCGCGCGTCTGTGTGAGTGTGCCGTTTCGATCGTTTGTTCGTAGTTTCTGTACTGTTCCATATTTCTACTGTGATTGCATGCTGCATTGGAAACAAACATACATTTTAGGTATTCATATAACTGAGGGTCTGGACGAGTGACGTTGTTCCAACGGTAGCATGGCGTATGTGATTGTCGACACGATATCTTTTTACACGTCTGCCCAAAAAAAGGAGTGTTATGTTTCCAGAAATCATCTATGTATGTATGTTTGTGAGTTTCTTTAATCCACTATATCTTCTAAACGGCTAAACCGATATCGATGAAAAGATTTGTATTTATCGCTTTTACCCAAACCACATAGGTACATCTATGTGGTTTGGGTAAAAGCGTTGAATTATCCCGGGTAATATTGGCTAGTGAAAATATTGATAAATATAAAGGGGGAGCCATGGTTCGTAAACAAAGACTTAATTTTTTTGTTTTCATGAAAATTAGGCTATGTATACCTACTGTCATCGTCTATAGCTTGCTTAGTACATAGCAAAAAGGTATCAAATAAAAAACAAACAATTAGAAAGATTAAAAAAAAAACACTCCTGCCATATCAAAAAGTGAACTAAAAAATTAAAAACAAGATAAACACAAATCTTTTCATTCGGTCGGAGACGCTTCTTTTAAATAGTTCTTTACAGGTCCCCCGACTGCAATGAAAAGATTATTATGTATCCAGTTTTTAATTTTTTAGTTCTGAACGGGTTTATTTAGCTTGCCCTGTTTGTTTATTTACAAACAGCGCAAGCAAAATAAAACTGTTTAAAGACAGATAATTTATGACTACTTTCTAGGAATCTTAGACTAACCTAGACTATTAGCACTTCATTATAATGATAACCTTGATAATGGCCTTACCATCTTCTTAAATCATCTTTTATAACGCGCACAGCACAGAAGTGGAACTCTCTGCCTGCGTCTGTGTTTCCGAACGCATTCAACCGTGATCTCTTCATAGTTAGAGTGAACAGGCTTCTTCTGGGTAAGCTCATTCCATCGTCGACTTTGTCTCTGTCACCTGTGACCTAGACTAGAGTCAAGAGCTTATCCATTTCACAATAAATAAAAACAATCTACTATATAAAAATAAGTCGGGTTTTCCTTCCTGACGTTATAACTTTAGAACGCATGAACCGATTTCCACGGTTTTGCATTCGTTGGAAAGGTCTCAGGCTCCGTGAGGTTTATAGCAAAGAAAATTCAGGAAAACATTCAACAGAAAAGCGGAAAAATCTTTTTTCATTTTTTTTATATATGGCAAATCAACGTTTGCTGGGTCAGCTAGTTATATATATATATATGTATATCCTCATTTTCCACTCCCATAAATAGTTTACTAGGCGCTTTCCGAGACAGAACATCAAATATTAGTGCGTCTACGTGCATTTTCTTCAACGAACCAAATATCTTCAAATACTGGAAGATATAAAAATCTTTCAGCTGATGATAACGAACCCAATACCCTTTACCCCATCTCAGAAACGTATTTCTCAAATCTTTTGTGAGCCTTTGAAATAACGTTTCCGATTTTACTTACATGGGTTGAAGTAACTACTAGCCAGAGGGTATTAAAAGAGTTCCGAAAGGTCCCAAAAGGTGGCGAATATAATATTTCAATACATTCAGTAAAAGGGAAGGAATTTGATTCTGAATTGAAAGTGTTCCATTAGCGTAATATAAGGTTTTCAGTGGTCGGTCAGAACGCATGAACGAGTGAACGAGTGAATGGTGATTGAAAAAGATTGTGACAGCTGTTCGAATTTATTGGATTTTTGGCTTCGTCTGTTGAAAAGAGCTGAATCTACAACTGCTTTTGCTGACCCTAGATAACTTCTTACTTAAATTTATACTAATACTAGCTGACCCGGCAAAATCGTTTTGCTTCATAAAATAAAATAAAAAATTAGGGGTGGGCCACCCTTAACATTTAGGGGGATGAAAAATAGATGTTGTCAGATTTGCCACCCTAGCCGATATGCACGCAAGATTCACGAAAATCGGTCAAGCCGTTTCGGAGGAGTTCAAACACAAACACTGTGACACGAGAATTTTATATATCAGATTATAAAGAGGAATGATTTGATTGTTTGTTTGTATTGAATAGGCTCCGAAACTACTGAACCGATTTCAAAAATTCTTTCACTGTTGGAAAGCTACACTATCCGCGGGTGACATAGGCTATATTTTATCCCCATATTCCCACGGGAACGGGAACTAGGCGGGTGAATTTTTTTATAAAATAGCTTCAGCACATATATGACTTCACCCGGTATACTATTCCGAGGGAACGTATTGTTGGGTAAAAAGTATCAAATATCCCAATCTAAGACGTAGTTTATTTGTATGTACCACATTTCGTCCAAATCCGTTAAGCCGTAAAGGTTCAACCCACGTCTATTTCTAAAACTCCGCCGTCTGTCTGTCCGTCTGTCACCAGGCTATATCTCATGAACCGTGATAGTTACAGTTGAATTTTTCAAAGTCAAAGTCAAAACGTTTATTGCAATTAGGCCATTAACGGCACTTTTGAACGTCATCAATAAAAATTATCATAAATTAAGTGACTCTAGCGTCCATTCGCAAAGGTAGATTCTTATGGAGAAGAACGGACAAGAAACTCCATAGTTACTCTTTTCAAATCAATGTTTTACAATATTTAGTAATACAAAAAATACTTCATATATGTGACGACTATTTCACAGATGATGTATTTCTGTTGTCGCTATAACAACAAATATATATATATATATACCTACATACCATACAGCAAACGTGATTTTTTTCTCGTTTTTATAGAGGGCACAGAACCCTTACTGTTTTGACAAAAAGGTAGTAGATAATCCTTCTAACCGAATTTCGAACAAAATAGCATATCTCAACGGAGATCAGCCAAGTACGCAGGATATATTATATGTTGTTACGGGAGAAGTTATTTGATGATTTCCGATCCAGAAAAAAAGGAGATATTATAGAGCACAAGTGGTGCACTGTTCACAGTCCGACGGCACAGCAATCCGACAATATCAGGGAGAGAACATTTATCACCTCACTATGGGCTTTTTTTTTTTTTTGAATGGGAAATCATCAAATGACCCCTCTCGCCCTGAGTGGAGCGGTAGGGAGTGTCAGACTCTTACGGACTAAAACCCACCCGTGATCCTCTTGTGCCCTTTGCGTTCCAGGGCCGCGGTAACTCTTTCGAACAATGAGGTGCGACTAAGAAATTCCTTACCGAAAAACCCGACGACGAGACTGACCTGGGAATTGAACTCAAGACCCCATGCTCGACATTTGCTCTTGCGAAGACGAGGGCAAAGAGGAAGTTACATAATAGACAATGATATATCAAACAACAGGTAACTTCCGAGCAGCATCCGACTTTAACTTGCAAGACCATTCTATCTACTTCTATCGACAGTTAAATGTCCAAATTTCCCATTATCTTCACTCCCTTATTAGCCCGAAAAAACGGCTACACGTGAGCCGGCTACATAAATATGTGTACGAGCCAGACGAAGCCGCGCGGAATCCTTAATATGTTTGCTCTCCCCGTTTGGTCAGCAACTCATTAACATCATTCACGGCCAATGTGTACTCATTTAAAATTGAATGCTATATAAGGGTTTGTGTATTTTTCATGAAAAGTTAGGTAAACTTGTGCTTTATTATAAAAGGGTGGACTGAATGGTCGATATCAAGCGGTTGCGACCGCTCGCGACCGGCCCTGGTTCTATCTATGGTCCGGAGCGAGGAGGCATGGGAGGCGGTCACCTCCTTCTGCGAAGCAGTAATGCTGGCGAAGGCGGAGACAGATCCAAACCTGCCGCCCCAGCCGCCGCAACAGAAGGAGACGCCCCGGGCGTTGGGAAACGCAGAGTAATTCCCAGCCACCGCAGACGCGGGCCTGCGGCCCACATAGCCACCAGGCCCGGGTCGACGGCACGTCGTGTTTCATGCGCACCTCATAGAGCTGTCAACAAAGAAGATGGGGCCCCATACGGTCAGTACCGTTGTTGCGAAATTTGATCAAAAGAGTTACCGCGGCCCTGAAATTTAAAGGGAACTGGGACGAACACGGGTGGGTTTTAGTCAGTAAGAGTCTGACACTCCCTTCTGCTCCGCCCAGAGCGGGAGATGTTATTTGACGACTTTCCATCCATAAAAAGGCTATGTAGTTAAAGCGTAAGTCAAGGAAGACCGACCACTTAGGTACTTTATTTATCTACTAGCAGCGCCCCGCGGTTTTACTCGCGTAGTTCCC
The DNA here is from genome assembly GCA_905332915.2 of Hecatera dysodea. Taxonomy (NCBI): domain Eukaryota; kingdom Metazoa; phylum Arthropoda; class Insecta; order Lepidoptera; family Noctuidae; genus Hecatera; species Hecatera dysodea. The sequence continues at coordinate 482,819 of HG995290.1, read as the reverse complement.
GTTCTCGTGAGAATACGGGGATAAAATATCGCCTATGTCACCCGGAGATAGTGTAGCCTCCAAACAGTGAAAGAATTTTTCAAATCGGTTCAGTAGTTTCGGAGCCTATTCAATACAAACAAATATTTCCTCTTTATAATAGTAGTATAGATTTGCTTACGAATTCTCTACAGTAGTTTATTTTATTTAAAGTAATGTAATAAATGGGTTACATTGATTGTTCAAACGCCGGAGGCTTTTGTTTATCCAAGAAAAATGATTGATTGAAATGGGACTGGCCACGGGAGCAAAACCTCGGGAACAAGCTACCTACCATACATTTTACTCCTCTGAATATATTGTAAGGAAACTTTGATCCAAGAACGGCAAGCAAACTCCTTCCTTCTCTCTATTAAAATCTTGTACCCCAGCAAACTTCGCTAAAGAATTCATCCAACATTTCAATTCTGATACTATAATTCAAACACTTCAGCTAAATTTGTAACTGACACGACACCCAAAGGGCGGGAGGCCAAGCCATAAATAAAGATGCTACAGAAAAAGTGTCAAATTATATTTTCTAACAAATCGCAGACCGAACATATCAAGCTTCGGCGGAATTATTCATCCATGACGGGGATGTATCTTGTATCTTTCTATGTGTCTAAAGGATAGGTATCCATTAGGAAATTGAACAGATAAAAAATAGCCTGTCTTACGTAGTGACAGGTAAAATACCTTTGTCACCCTTTGGATCTTGTTTGATATGAATGAGGGTTTTCTGAAAAATTTACACAACCAGTTGACGCCACACAGGCGAGGCCCTATCCCTTGAAAAAGCGACTTAAAGCGAGTTATACATGAGATTGATGTCAATAACAAATGTCAGAAAACATTACCGTTTTGACAGGTGTCTACCTTACGCCTCAGTGCCGCCATCTGGTGCTCATCATTTCAGAAAACCCTCGTTGAATATTTATTTAAAGAAATATGTATGGCCCGCGTAACTTCGTCTGCGGTATAAGACAGAGAAAAACAACCGACTTCTAAACAACAAAAGTATAAAATAACTTTAATTTCGGAACTCGATGTTTTTGGATTTTTCTTTGTTTTTTGAACACCGACTTCCGAAATAAAAGTTATTTTAAGCACCAGCTTTCGAATACAAAAATAATCATCAAAATTGGGTTATGAGGACTCATACACAAAAAAAATTGATAACCTCCTCCTTTTTTGGAAGTCGGTTAAGAAGTAACCCCATCATTTTTCTTCTCCTTCTTTTGTTTTTTTCTTTGTGCGAATAAATAATATTACTATTAATGTACATTAATGCTCCGCTCCTGTTCGCCGTAGTAATGTTATGGCTTCCTCGATCAATAGACTATCCAACACTAAAATAATTTTTCAATTCAAACCAGTAATTCAAACGTAAACAAGACCTTTTTTAAGAACTCAATATCACTTTTAGAACATAGTTTCAAATCAGCTAACTAGGTAGATCTAAATACGCTAAGAAAACTTAATATTCATATTTCAATCATATTTGTGACTAACCGTTTTGATCCACGAGGGCAAACTATATAAAAGACTCTTGAATCGGCTCCACAACGGACGCCTTCATATTTTCCGTCTCGGCCGGAATGACGAATGTCGACCTACAATTTTCAACACTCTTACTCGAAAAAAATCGATAAAACATCATAACTATAAATAATCGTAAAAATTTCGTGTTTTTCTTGCACTTTGTTCGAATTTCATGGAGCCGCTCCAAGGCAACAAGCCTCAAATTATAAATACTATTAAAATACTTATTAAATACTTACACACTACTACTACCACTTCATTTTAAATACTTTAATTGATCGGTTAGTTCAAGGTTTGAGGCCGGCCGCCACAATTTTCCGCACGAGTGCGAAAAGCTCTAAACTTCATTTTTTTTTTTTTTTTTTTTTTTTTTTTTTTTCGTAATAGTGGGTTGCATACCTGCAACCCACTAATATTCGCGGAAATTAAAACTAGATATATTGTTTTCATTTTCAAATTTAAAATGGATTTCCGCAAAGTAACGCCTGACTCAATCAATTTTTTTTTTTTTTTTTTTTTTTTTTTTTTTTTTTTTTTTTTTTTTTTGAACCTAAAAGCGTTAAGATAGCGCCAGGTCCCGAGTAACATGTTGAAAATGTATTTGAAAAGATAAAATACACTAGGCATATTCAATTGAAAGGATGAATTGTCTTAATAAATATAGACAGAAAGGCACTATGCTCCCATTATCTACAAAACTAATAGAGGGTACTTAAATATATAAATGTGGGTACAAAACGTTCCGAACAATTAATGGTTCTGTAGCTGACACAAATCACTCAAAATGTTCTCTGCACTGACAGAGCAATGGTGGCCGAGTAGTAACGACCACGACTTACGAATTGTAGGTCGCGGGTTCAACCCAGCCAGGCGCATTACTTTGTGTAGTTAATTTCTTCACCACTGCTCTCAAAACGGCATGTCCTAGAACCAAAAATTCAAAGACATATGACATTCACCAACCCGCACTGGGCCCGCGTGCTGGATTACGGCCCATTCCCTCTCCTAGAGAGGAGGCCTGTGTCCCAGCAGTAGGAACATTAAAAGGCTGATTATAGTACTCAAAGTGTTCTACATTACCTGCTTACTGAACTACATATTCCTGCAAGCGTCGTTCCGAGCAATAACAGCAAATCATCAATGTAAATACGAGTAGGTATATTGCTGATTATGTTATCCACAGATTGTGTAAACATAATCTGTACAGGACCTATCAGAATACCAGCGCTATATATTTTTTTTTTAATGTTGCAGTATATGTTGAGATAGAAACCTTTTTGGCCTCGCACAACTGGTATCGGAGCTTTTGTTAATTTATTTTTGTAGTAGTTTTATTTTATTTTATTGTTTACTATTTTGTTTGACTTGTGCGAGTCCCAAATAAACATTTCTTTTCTTTCTTTCTTTTAGCAGCAACCTTGTTTTATGACGTTTTTGACGTTTAAAAGTGTAACAACGATGAGTGTTTGACGTTAAAATAAATTAATTGACTTTGACAATAGCTTCCTCATAAAACAACGCAATCATTGCGCGAACACGCGATCGTCGCGTTTATACTCCCGTACAAATGAACGAAATCTTTTGAATTATACGAGTACTAAGGACCAAATGCAGGATCCGTCGTAGCCAACTGGCTTAGTCAGCTGTATAAGTTTGGGGGGACCATCGGGTTTTTGCCTCAAGGTTCATCATCAAATCATATAAGCTTTAGGTCGTCCACTGCTGAACATGCCCCCCCCCACTCGTATCCACATAACAAGCGGTCCTGTGCATCCATCGCCTTCCCGTGACCCTCACCAGGTCATCGGTCCACCTTGAGGGAGGCGTTCCAACGCTGCGTCTTCTGGTACGCGGTCGCCACTCCAGAACTTTTCAGCCCCATCGACCATCTGTTCTGCGAGCAATATTGCCCACTGCCACTTCAGTTTGGCGATCCTTCGGGCTATATCGGGAACCTTAATTCTCTTGCAGATATCATAGTTCCTGATTCGATCACGCACAGAAACTTCTATCAATAGCCTTTGATTAAAAGGCGCTATTCAATGAAATGCCTAGGCATCCAATTAAACGGTTGATTAAGATAGTTGCCTGCGATAAATTTATGACATAAGATCCACTTGCTCCAAACTTAACTTTGACATTTACATCCGTACGTATTTAAACTATCATCATTCTCTCTCTGTCAAATTCATTGATATGATTATCAGGAATAGAACGATAATTAGAATTCGTTTAGAGCTAAATGCGTTTACTGGAATTGTCCCAGTAGGCTTCAAAGTTAATTGTTTAAATTGTGATTACATAATTCCCGAGTGGGTACCTATTCTGTAGGTTGGTTCCTGTTTGCATAAGTAGGTCAAAATTACTGTGATATTTAATTAGTAAACAGAAACTGAATTAGCACTTTTACACGAACACCTACTTCCTACTAGTCCACCCTTTTTTTTTCTGGATGGAAAATCATCAAATGACTTCTCCCACTCTGGGCGGAGCGGAAGGGAGTGTCAGACTCTTACTGACTAAAACCTGCGGTGACTCTTTCGAACAAATTCCGCAACCTCCTAGTCCACCCCTTTGCTACTAAATGACGCCTTGTGCGTATTTGTTTCGTCTTGATTATAATCCGCTACGTACGGAACCCGAAACTTAATATATTTCTCGACACATTAAAATGCGCTCCGCGTGTCTCGTACACTAGCGCTAGCTCCAGGGTGTGCGCGCTCCTTCACACACACTTTATTCTATAATCTATTGGCTCCTACCACTCCCGCACGACTTCACAAGTCAACTGACTTCTATTGGATTGTCTGTGAATATTTTTCTCTGAATATATTTATAGTATTTCGCACAGAACACAGGGTCAGGCAAAGGCATATGGTAGGTACTTTTTTCCGGATGGGAAATCATCAAATGACTTCTCCCGCTCTGGGTGGAGCGGAAGGGAGTGTCAGACTTTTACTGACTAAAACCCACCCGTGATCTTTCTTGTGCCCTTTGCGTTCCAGGGCCGCGGTGAGTCTTCACTGACCCTATGGGGCCCCGTCTACGTTGCTTCTTTGAGGCGCGCGTAGAACACGACGCGCCGTCGACTCGGGCCTGGTTGCTATCGGACGGCGAGCCACCCATAGCTCGCCATCCGCAGGCCCGCGCCTACGGTGGCCGGGAATCGCCCTGCGTTTCCCGACGCCCGGGGCGTCTCCTTCTGTTGCGGCGGCTGGGGCGTGAGGTTTTCCTCTGTCGCAACCTATGGTACCTACACCCACATTTTGGCAGTTATGTGTAAGCGCCATGTATGGAGCGACCGAGCAGAAAACCAGATTCTGGGTTACCAAACACTAGAAATGAGAACTGATGATGAAATCAAGACATCTTAGGAAAAACACTATAGGTAAGCGAAAATTAGCACTAGTTTCAGGATAGGGTATTTTCTTTCCTTTGATATTAATTTTTCTAAAACACCTGTAGGATTTTATCTTTCTAAAAATACCTATCCGAATTGATCTAATAGATCAGTAACAAAAACATCCAGAGAAATTTGTTTTTCCTGAAAAAAACTCGATATTTATCACTATACTCACTAATTCATTTATCAAATCAAATGTCATTTATTTTTGCACTTTTTGAATGTTAAATTTTACATAATGACAGTGAGTCCCCCAAAACGCCCACCCGTCACCATTTCCTAATATTTTAGCTGAGAACAAGAAGTGGCACAACAAACTCCCCAGCAACACATCTGTTGCGTTTTAAAAACTTGAGTTTATACAATAGTATGCAAAGTTATTAATACATGACACAGAGGAAAAAACAAATAATTAAAAAACACGCCTGCCATGTCAAAAAGTGAACTAAAAAATTAAAAATTAAAATGATAATCTTTTCATTGCAGTCGGGGGACAGTTTAAAAGATTATCATTCTTGTTTTTAATTTTTTAGTTCACTTTTGGTGACATGGCAGCCGGCAGGCGTAATTTTTTAATTATTTGATTTTATTTCATACTTTTGCAAGCTTTAGATGATGACATTAGTCTAATTTTCATGAAAACAAGGTTTTATTATTTGTGAATCATGGCTCTCCTTTTTATTTTATGTTCTTTTCGATACCATACACATTGATATCAGTTAAGCCGTTAAGAAGTTATGGTGGAATAAAGTCACTCTCAAACATACATACAATAACCCTGAAAACATAACACTCCCTTTTTGTGCAGTCGTGTAAAAAGCAATATGTATTATCAAACATGTAAATTATCATAAATCAACCAAATCTCCAACAAATAGCGTTATGCTTATGAAAAATAACGTTAACCACAGAACAGATAAAAGAGGTGTTCACGGACACTTAAACGACCGATAATATTGTATCTCAGAAACCGGGAATAAACAGCTAATACAGATACTTACCGGTAATGGAAGCAAAGGTCGGAGCGGTTTTAGGCTCAAACCACAAAGCGGCTAGGAGTGGTGATGCGGTCAAGTACATTATTGAAGATCTTGTATTTCTACAAAGCGTTTATCTGAACTACTGCTCAGTAGGACAGGGGTTTTAAACAACATTGATTGGTAGGAAAATCTTCACATGTCAAGTCTTTAGGCAAAATTTTATAGTACAAATTCTTTCAGTCGCCATAATCTTTAAATCTTATCATCATGCCAGCATTCCCCGAAGGGCTAGGCAGTGGTGACCATACCTACATTGTGTTTGTGGTTTCGTGAGCGTGTATATCGGCTAGGTTGGCGAATCGGACAACATCTATTTTTCATCCCCCTAATTTTTTTTATGTGTCAAAACGATGTTTGCCGGGTCAGCTAGTATGTAGGTATATAAACATCTCGCCGTGAGAACTAATATATAGACTGAGCTGGAAGTGAACTGTTCTACTTTAAATTAATGGATTGAAACCTCACTTCATGTTCAATCCACTTATGTTACCACAGCGAGATTTTTACAAAAACAATACAGTATACAGGGTGTTCCAGAAGTGCTTGGTGTTATGTAAAGAAAAAAAACTTCACTTTAAAAAAAACTTTTTAAACACTTTACAAAAAAGTGCAAAATAACTTTAATTTCGAAAAAGTTTTTTATTTTTCAATTTTTAGTGGTACCTACATCCCCTCCCCTCCCCCACCTAAAAAAACGTACAGCTCCTTTGCAGAGTAAACTAAGAGGTCGTCAAAGTAGACAAAGTACATATTTTTTTTTAGATTTTTCGAAAACCGCTTGGTTGATTTCGATAAAATTTTCATGGGACCATTCGGGAAGTATACCCTTTCCAACAAAAAAAGAATTTTTCAAATCGGTTGATAAGCGACGGAGTTATGCGCGAACAAACATAAAAAAAAAAAAAAATACAAGCATCCGAATTGAGAACCTCCTCCTTTTTTAGAAGTCGGTTAAAAAGAAGACAATATAGTGCGTTGAAAACTCGTGTGACGTCACTTCGTTCGACGGTTTTTACCACGCCGTGATGTCACAAGCTCATGACCTTTGAAGCTTTTTGTATTCGTCAATTTTTATAGATTTGATAAAGCAAAAAATACGTGTCCAATATTTTACGATAATCTAACTGACGGACTAAATAGGATCATATTTTTATTCCTCAGGAAACATCCCTAATGGCCACGCAGTCACCCTTATTAATAAAATTCGTTTTCTATGTAGTAGAAGAACCTATTTTGTGGTAAAATGTCTGACCGAAATGACGCCATTCATCTTGTGGACAGCGGTCAGCCTGTTCCAATACTGATAGTAGCTGTGGAGACGGACGGGCTTAGACAACCGGCGCGGTGCTTGAAGATTAAGTGAGTTCAAATTTACTTGTTTATTTAACAACTAATCGCCGCTCGCGACTTCGCCCGCGTGAATATTGAAAATACTCCCAAGGGAACATAGTCCCGGGATAAAAGTATCCTAGTTGTGAGTCCACACTATAATCTACCTCTGTTTCAAATTTCTTCAAGATCCATTCAGTAGTTTTTACGTGAAAGAGTGACAAAAAAATATATATTTTTGCGCGTGTGTGTATGTTTGTAATTAATAAATTCAAAAACGACTGTACCGATTTCAAAAAATCTTTCACCATTAGAAAGCTACATTCACCCTAAGTAACATAGGCTATATTTTATCCCCATATTCTCACGGAAACGGGAACTACGCGGGTAAAACCACGGGGCGCTGCTAGTAATATTATAATTAAGTATTACCAACGAGTAAGTCCACTATAAATAATTTCTCGTAAATACAAACTTTTTACACAATATGTAGGTATTATATAATTATGTATATTTCATGTTCAGGTGTGACGGAATAAACCGACAGTCCAGCATAAATGCCAGACAACTTGTTCATGATGCTGATTAAACTGAACCTGTGGTTGAAAGGTGTTGCTTACGTTAGTTTTAGTGTCTAAATATAAACACTACATAGCATAAAACAAAGTCGCTTCCCGCTGTCTGTCTGTCCCTGTGTATGCTTAGATCTTTAAAACTACGCAACGGATTTTGATGCGGTTTTTTTAATGCATCGAGTGACCCAACAGGAAGGTTTACATGTACAATACATGCATAATATAATAGAGATTTAGTATCAGCATTGCATGCAAAACCGGGGCGGGTACTAGATAAATTAAACAATAAGCACACAACCATTTGCACACACTCCCATTATAATTAGGCATCAGTAATTTTGAAATTACTCGGTCCATGTTGATTCATTTAGTATTAATTAACAATCAAATTGGTAAGGTTCCTATAGAATCAAATTTGCGAAAATAGGAACATATAATATGATTCAAAAACTCCCTTGCTTCCGCATGTAGTTTTGTGATCACTAAAAATAACTTCTTGGCGATTGAACAATTGAAACACTAGCTGATTATTTGGTTACCTACCGCCGCTAAAAGCGCTTATTTCATGAATATGAATATAATTAATAAGATTGAGCTAATTGAGGAGATTCTTTAATTAATACCTGCACCGCCTCTCAATCGGCGGTCCCTTGAGATCTCACTTTGACTGTAATTTCAATAGAAAAGAAAAAGGGAAAGAAAAAATATACTAAAAATTAATGTCGAATAGGGAACGAAACTCATTTATTTACGCAAATGAAGGCTGAAGCTTTCGCAAATTATGAAATATGTTTTTTAAAGAAAATCCAGCACTTTTCCTTTTGGTTTGTTCTGAATAAATACTATTTTTTCCCATATTTATTGACACTAGCTGCTTTGACTGCAACTTCGTCCACGAATAAACCCTATAGGTCTACCGGAATCTCATGGAAAATGTAGAAATCAAAATTTGTTTTTTATTAAAAAATCAAACTTGATTTTTTTATTCCATGACTTTCCGGTAGACCTATAAAAAAAGATATAAACGATAAATGAAAAAACACATCAAATTAACCCGCGACCTACAATTTGTAAGTCCCGACTTACGAATTGTAGGCCGCGGGTTCAGACCCGGCCAGGCGCTTTTAGTAATTTATTTCATCACCACTGCTCTCAAAACGGTGAAAGAAAACATCATGAGGAAACCGGCATGTCCTAGAACCAAACATTCAAAGACATGTGACATTCATCAACCCGCACTGGGCCCGCGTGGTGGATTACGGCCCATTCCCTCTCCTAGAGAGGAGGCCTGTGTCCCAGCAGTAGGAACGTTAAAAGGCTGATTTTATTTATATAAGTAATGAAATTATAACCTAAAATATGAAATCGTCTCTATTAACCGACTAAACCTTAACAACATTTACCTACTGCCATAAATACATGTCAGGGTTTGTTAACAAATTTAAATGTTTAAACGAAAGGTAATTCCAACGAGAGATTGAAAAACTTTAGGGACACTCAACATACACATACCAATCCGTAGTGAATATAACTTTTTGATTAAACGCCCGAGCTATCTGTGTAGATACCTAAAAAATTAAAAAATATTATAAAAAATTTGAAGGATCCACTGCAATAATGAGAAATGTCCTTGTTACCTCGTTTTTAGATAACTGCGTTTCAATCGTATTAATGGGAACAGGAAAGTCGTGTTTAAAGGTATGAACATTACATACATTTATTCGTTACAGTACATTTTTATCATAGACTAGCTGCTGCCCGCGACTTCGTCCCCGTGGAATCCCCGATTTTAAAACATTCTTTATCGCTGCTCAGCTCCTATTGGCTTAAGCGTGATAATATATAGCCTAAAGCCTTTCTCGATAAATGGTCTATTCAACCCAAAAAGAATTTTTCAATTCGAAACAGTAGTTCCTGAGATTAGCGCGTTCAAACAAACAAACAAACTCTTCAGCTTTATAATATTAGTATAGACTAGCAGCATCCCGCGGTTTCACCCGCGTAGGTCCCGGTGCCGTGGGAATACGGGAATAAATATAGCCTATGTTACTCAGGGTGAATGTAGCTTCCTAACAGTGAAAGAATTTTTCAAATCGGTCTAGTAATTCGGAACCTATTCAATACAAACAAACAAACAAATCTTTCCTCTTTATAATATTAGTGTAGATATTATTTTGTTCCTTTACTCAAGCTTCATTTAAGAACTAAGTTAAAAATATAATTATTATTTAGAGTTATTTTAAAAAACCAGGACTTTATTGAGTACCTTTTATCTAATACTAGCGGCCCGCCCCGGCTTCGCACGGGTGCAATGTTGATATTAAATCTCTGCTATATTATGCATGTAGTATACATATAAACCTTCCTCTTGAATCACTCTATGTATTTAAAAAAACCGCATCAAAATCCGTTGCGTAGTTTTAAAGATCTAAGCATACATAGGGACAGACGGCGGATAGCGACTTTGTTTTATACTATGTAATGATAAGCGTGCACTGTCTAAAATACCTGGATTTTGAGTAATATTGCTAAGTTTGTTAACGAGAATACCAACTATAGATATCCAGTGGCTGAATGACGCGCTTACTTGGTTTTTTTTACAAAAATGGACTTTCATCATTACAGTAGACTCTTCATTTGATATTGCTGGTTTTATGTCCATTGCGCATTGTAAATGTAGCAAACCGCCAATTTAATTTTAATATAATCTTCTTCATTATAGAACAAGAAACGGCCATTTTGTTTTATCAATATCTGCGCCTCGATTTACATACATCTTAAGACAAACACAACATATTTACATGCCGATAAAACATCTTTATTTTAAGCTAATTTTCGCCCATTATTTCGCCCAAGTTAACATACAATCTTGCAAAAAAAAAAAATAATAGGAACCGTCTCCATGGTCGCATCTATCGCTGTAACAAAACTCTTCAAAATCTGATCAGGCTTAGACGCGTGAACGTTTAAACAAACTCACTTTCTCATTGATAACATTTAAAAACTAGCTGACCCGGGTGTCACATTTTTAATTGTTGCTCCGCTCCTATTGATTTTAGCGTGATGATATATAACCAGCGAGGCCTATCTAACACTGATTTCTTTTTCAAATTGGACCAGTAGTTCCTAAGATAAGCGCGTTCAAGCAAACAAACAAACTCTTCAGCTAGTAGTATAGATGAGATTCAAAAACCCACTCAGTTAACTCCCTCCACATGACCTACATCTCTTCGATATCAAGAAATAGACAAAACAGAACTGCAACTTTTACACAGGCAATATTTGATTGAAGCAAGTCAGGTCCGTTTCCAGTTCCGACAACTGACAGCTGGCACTGATTGACGGGATGACGTCAGGAAAGATTTCAAGCCTCCAACAAGGATTCAATATTGAGGAAAAAACTTTGCATTGGTGCTCTCAACTTTGAACGTAAATTTTTGCTGTCTATAAATACTGTTGTGATGGCTACAATAAATCTTTGAAGATTTCCTAAGTACTAATAGCGAACGAAACAAATTCTTACTTATCTGTAGTAATATATTTTTTTTGTATCGAATAAGCTCCGAAACTATTGGACCGATTTTAACCGTTTTTCCACCAATGGAAAGCTATATTATTGTTACGAGCTTCGGGTTCGTCACAATAAAATCAGCCGATTAAATAAACAAAGATGACACTTTAATTTACACCACACTAATTACACTATAAACTCACTAATCACAAAACACAATCGCACTGTTAATCACTTGAGTTCTGACTCGGTCGGTACATGCGCCGGCCTTATATAGAGCGCCGAGTAGATCCAGAAAGTTCGCGTACATATCGGTCGCGACCGACTAAGGTCCGAGAATTCTAGCGTAGAAAAATCTCGAAGGTCCTTGACTTCACTAGTTCTGCTACTCGATACTAGATGGCGCTAGTGGTACCGAATGCCGCTATCTTCCTTACTTGATTGTGGCGCGCAACACTACCCCCTCCTAAGACATGCTCGTCCCGAGCATTATCAGCCCCATAATAACGCGCCAGTCGATCAACATGGACGATCTTAGGAGCGCTTCTTGTACCTTTCTGTATACGGTAGGTCACGTCATTGATCTTCGTCACGATCCGGTACGGTCCGTCCCATTTAGCTTGAAGCTTAGGAGATTTCCCTTTGCTGCGGACTGGATTGTGCAACCACACTAGTGAACCTTCCTCGAACCCTTTATTGTTCATTTTGCGGTCATAGCGGGTTTTCATCTTTTCAGACATTTGCTGACCCGATTGTCTGACGTGCTCATGAATGTCGTTCATTTTGTTCCGCAAGTCATTCGCATAATCGGTTATACTGCGTGGGGCATCAGGTGGTATTCCGGTGATCAGGTCTGCAGGTAGCCGCAATTCTCTTCCAAAGTTTGCGAAAGCTGGTGTCACTGACGTGCTTTCATGAACAGCACTCCGGTATGACAGCAAAAACGGTTGTATGTGCTTGTCCCAATCTCGTTGCCGGTTTTCTACAACTTTGGCCAGATATCTCTCCAATGTCTGATTAAATCGTTCTACCATCCCATCCGATTGTGGGTGGTAAGAAGTTGTCCTCGTTTTATGAGTACCCATAACTCGGCAAGTTTCCTGGAATATTTGGGACTCAAAATTCCTTCCTTGATCGCTGTGAATCTCCAAGGGTACTCCAAAACGACAGAAGACTTCATGAACTAGTTTATCCGCAACTGTTGAAGCTTCTTGGTTTGGAATGGCGAAGACTTCCGGCCACTTAGTGAAATAATCCATAACCATCATGAAATACTTGTTACCACTTTCACTTTCCGGAAACGGTCCCGCAACGTCTAGCGCTATCCTTTCCCATGGTGCACCAACATTGTACAATTTCAATGCACCTCTGCTACGAGTTTGAGGTCCTTTTACAGCAGCACAACTTGTACACTTGCGACACCAGTCCTCGACATCGTCACGACAGTGGACCCAGTAAAACCGTTCCCGTATCTTCAGTAGAGTTCGTTTAACTCCCATATGGCCTCCCGAACAACCATTATGGTACAGCTGTAGAACATCCGGTACTTTAGCTTTAGGGACAACCATTTGCAAATGACAGTTGTCTCCCCGAGCATTTTCCCATTTACGGCACAGGACTCCATCCTGAATCACTAAGCTGTCCCATTGGGCCCAATAGCTTTTTGTGATTGAACTCATCGCTGAGACATCACTCCACGTAGGCTTCGGAGCACTGGCCTTCATCCACTCCAGGATCGGCTTGATGTCCAAATCATCCTGCTGTGCACGTTCCAAGTTTTCCTTCCACTCGTTACTAAGATCTGTCTTGATCATCCTCACAGGTACGACTTCTTTACCCTCTTGTCGAGTACAATGCTTGCAGTCTTCAGGGCAAGGTCTTCTTGATAATGCATCTGCATTGCCATGAGTTTTCCCGCTGCGATGTTCAATCACAAAGTCGTATTCTTGAAGTAGTTCAATCCATCTCGCAACTTGTCCTTCTGGATTTTTGAACTGTAATAGCCATTTCAGTGCAGCATGATCAGTCCGTAAGTGGAATTTCCTTCCCAGCAGATATTTGCTAAAATGCTGCAATGACTTGACCACAGCAAGTAATTCCCGTCGCGTGACACAATAATTCCTTTCTGGCTTCGACAGAGATTTGCTGAAGTACGCTATCACAACCTCTTGATCGCCATTCCGTTGAGATAACACACCGCCAAGTCCTATGTCGCTTGCATCTGTGTCAACTATAAATTCCTTGCCGGTATCAGGATACCCCAAAATAGGTGTTTTGCACAGACGTTCCTTGAGCTCCTGGAATGCAATGTCGCAACTTTCATCCCAACAGAAATGTCGCTTCTCTTCGGTTAGCTTGTGCAGGGGTTTGGCTATGTCTGCAAAGTTCTTGACGAATCGCCGATAATAGGAGCACAAACCCAAAAATGCTCTGACCTGCGTCTTGTCTTTTGGAATTGGCCAGTCCTTGACTGCGGCGATTTTCTCTGGATCCGTGCGGATACCTTCTTCCGACACTACATATCCCAAAAAGCTAACTTGCCGTTTGAAGAATGAACACTTCTTCGGACTTAACTTGAGGTTTGCACTCTGGATCTTCATGAGCACGCGTTCCAGGTTTTGCAGATGTTCATCAAACGTACGGCCTACGATGATGATGTCATCCAAGTAGACCAGACAAGCATCGCCAATTAACCCGGTTAGTACTAGTTCCATCAACCTTTCAAACGTTGCCGGAGCGTTGCACAAACCAAACGGCATGACTTTAAATTGCCACAGACCCTTTCCTGTCGAGAACGCAGTTTTCTCCTTATCCTTAGGATCAATTTGGACCTGCCAGTAGCCACTTTTAAGGTCCAACGTGCTAAACCACTTTACTCCAGTAAGCATGTCCAGCGTGTCATCAATTCTTGGCAACGGATAGCTGTCCTTCTTTGTAACGTCGTTCAGACGACGATAGTCAACACAAAACCGCATGGTGCCGTCCTTCTTTCTTACCAGTACAACAGGCGAACACCATGGACTTGATGAAGGTTCTATGACACCATCCTTCACCATTCCCTCAATCATGGTTTCCACTTCCTTTTCACGTGCTACTGGCAATCTCCTTGGCCGCTGACGGATAGGCAACTCATTTCCTGTGTTTATTTTGTGTTGAACTAAATCAGTCTTCCCGATGTCAGCATCGTTTGAAGAGAAAACATTGGCGTACTTCAGTAACATTCTCTTCGCCTTGATCATTTCATTTTGAGACAGAACGCCGCGACAGTCGTCTAAAAGTGCGGTCACTTTCGTTTGTGCATCCTTGCTAAGGTTCCCAGTCGATACATATTGGCTTCGACGTAACCAATCCACTTCCTCACATGTACCAATCAGGGTGCCCTTATCTATCGTTTGTTCCTTATCACAGAGGTTCAGCACAGGTACTCTTGCGATGTCGGTGGCTCTGACCAAAGTTCGTGCCACTTTCCACGGAAGGTCATTATCTATCCTCTCCACGAGTACACACCGATGAGTCTGCCCAGGATTTCGAGGAAGCCTAACCGGTACAATCGTTTCCGATCTCGGAGGAAGAACATTCTTCTTTAGGCTGTACACATTTCCTGGTAACGCCCCTTCCATGAATAGTTCCTCTTGACCACATTTCAAAACTCCTTGCTTAACGTCGATCTCACAACAATTCTTCCTCATAAAGTCTAGGCCCAAAATGCAGTCGTCCATGATATCAGCCACGATGACATTATGAAGATAGATTCTGTTGCCTAGCTGTAACTCCATCACTTTCTCTCCACGGACGGGTATACGCTGGCCGGTAGCTGTCACCAAATTTATGCGGTCTCGGTTGTATGCGGAGTCCCCAAGGAACCGACTTACTAGTTGGGAACTGACAACCGTACGAGAAGCTCCAGTGTCAATCGTCAGTTTACATGGCGTTCCGTTGACCTCGCCCTTGATGATTAGGCTGTTCCCATCATGGGTTTGTGAGATCGAAATCCTTGGGGCTCTCTGAACATCAGCCAGCACCCGCCCCCCAGTCCTGGCTTTTACTCGTTTCCCTGCTGTTGCTGGGCGGTGTTGTTAACCGCCCTACCCTCTGGAGATCGACTATCTTCCCTGTCTGTAGTTCTGTTAGGGCAACTGGACCGTAGGTGGCCCCTTTCCCCACAGCCATAGCATCTAGGGCTGTATCCTTTAAGCCGATCGCGAACAGTAGCCGCTGCAACCTCCCTGACGCGATGGGAACGATGATCCTGCCGCACAGCTTCCACTTCCAGAGCATGAGCCAAGGCGTCCTTGAGCGTCCCGTGATGACCGAGCCTCACAGCAGCTCTGACCTCAAGGTCGCGGATGCCGTCAATGAATGCCTGCACCAGGTTCCCTTGAATGAGCGCAGGTACAGACTGGTATGCTTTTCGGACCAGCTTCTCCACCTCAAGGGCCCACTGCTGCAGGTTTTCACCGCTGCGTTGCACGCGATCCTTTAGCTGCGCACGAAACACGTGTTCCAGATGAGCGTCGCCATACCTAGATTCCAACGCCTCAAGGAGCTGCTCGTAAGTCACTTCCTTGCCGAGAGCTTCCAGAACAGTTAAGGCCTGGTCCCGCAGACCTAGTGTGAGGGCAGTCATGGCCTGATTTTTATTCCACCCGTTCGCCTGCATAACGGCCTCAAATTGTATTTTGTAGGCCGACCAGGAAGATGTTCCATCGAACGGCGGCACTTTGAATCCCCGTGGCGAAGGAGTAGTTGCTACAGAGGTGGCAATTCCATCTACTACTTTAAGGTTGTCCATTGCTTTCTTTATTTCAGCAATCTGGGTTTCAGCTTCTATCAGGCGGTTTTCATGTTGAACCACCTTATCTCTTACAACCTTTATTTCTTTGCCGAAAGTGGCGTGCAGATCCTTGATGAGGAACATCTGTTCTTCCTGGCGACGCACCTGTTCCTCCTGTTGACGGGCCTGTTCCTCCCTGTCACACTGCAGCTGTTCTTCCAACCGACGAGCCTGTTCCTCCTGACGACGGGCCTGTTCCTCCTGGCGGCGGGCCTGTTCCTCCTGGCGGCGGGCCTGCTCCTCCTGGCGGCGGGCCTGCTCCTCCTTGTCACGCTGCAGCTGCTCTTCTAAACGACGGGCCTGTTCCTCCTGGCGGCGAGTCTGCTCCTGCAGCATCATCATCAGAGCAGCAAAGTCTGGTGCTGATGATGACGCTGGAGCTAATACGGACAAGCCGGCCTCCAAGGTCGGCAACTGTCTCTCCGTCGTCTGCGGCGTTGCACTTCCAAAACGCCTCTGGTCCGTCTCTTGCTGGCGTTGACTACGGGTACGGATACCCTCAGTGTCGTCCTTCGGTAGAATCGGCATCTTTTAAATCCCACTTCTGACACCAATTGTTACGAGCTTCGGGTTCGTCACAATAAAATCAGCCGATTAAATAAACAAAGATGACACTTTAATTTACACCACACTTTTTTTTTTTTTGAATGGACTACTCGCAGTTCAGCACATTAAGGCTGGTTACTGCTCAACCGGGCAATCCCGTGGTTGCCTTAGATTCTAAGGCCCCCAGCCGGGGCTTAAAACTACTTAAAAACACGGACACGGGCCTCGGCTTAGCGGGGTCATTGAGGGGGGGCAGCAAGGGACAGGCTGGGTCTGATTGATATTATTTAGGGGATTTAACGCTAATGGCTCAGCAGCGCGGGCTGGCTCGTTAGGCAAAAGTCGGGGAGGGTTTTGACGGGGGCGTCGCGATGGACCTCGTCGGCGAGGTCGGAATACGGAACGCGTTCTGGGTTTGTTTTTCCTGAGAGTGCTGGTTTCCCTACTACTCTCTTGGGTCAGGGTGATGGGGTCATCGGGCTCGACAAGGGTATGCCGCGGTCGGCGGATCTTGCTGATCTGGGAGGGGGTGTATCGGGTGGCCGATGCGATAAGGGGGTTTTGGTGCTTTTCAGCGGACTCTATGAAACGCTTGGAAATACGTTTCATGAATTGTTTGATGGTGGGGATACGGAGGTCGACATGGAGACGCTCATTTCTAACGTACCACGGGGCTCCCGTAGCCTTTCGGAGAAAACGGTTTTGGATGACCTGCAACCTATGGATTTGGCGGGGCTTAGCGTGTGCGAAGGCTACACACGCGTAAGTCATTATTGGACGTATGCACGTGGTGAAAATGCGTAGTTTGCCTTTCAGGGATAACTTGCTGCGTGCGTTCAGCATGTAATGAAGCCTACTGAGAGCGAAAGCGGCACGATTGCGCACCGTCTTAATGTGCTCTCTGAAGGTAAGCTTTCGATCGAGGATCACGCCTAGATATTTAGCTTTCTCAACCCAGGGGATCGGCTTGCCAAATAACGTGATCGGACTGGGACGGGGGGGGAAGAGACGAGTCTTGGGCTTGTAAAACAAGATCGCCTGACTCTTCTCTGGGTTGACTTCCACTCTCCATTTCCGGAACCAAGCGCCTAGTGCGTTTGCGGATCTCTGGAGGTGGACTCGGTCGGTACATGCGCCGGCCTTATATAGAGCGCCGAGTAGATCCAGAAAGTTCGCGTACATATCGGTCGCGACCGACTAAGGTCCGAGAATTCTAGCATAGAAAAATCTCGAAGGTCCTTGACTTCACTAGTTCTGCTACTCGATACTAGATGGCGCTAGTGGTACCGAATGCCGCTATCTTCCTTACTTGATTGTGGCGCGCAACATTATCAACAAGTTACATGGGCTATAATTTATCCACGCATTCTCACGGGAACGAGAACTACGCGAGTGAAACCGCGGGGCGCTACTTGTTATTCGTATTTAGAAGGACTTTGTTTTGGTCGGTCAATGAAATGTTCATTACTGAATACAGTTGGTATATCAGATGTATAAATTCAAGTTCTTAAAACGCAATAGATAGATGTGTTGCTGGGGAGTTTGTTGCTCCACTTCTTCCCAGCTAAAACACTAGGAAGTGGTGACGGGTGGGCGGTTTGGGGGACTGTCTTTATGTAAAATTAGACGTTCAAAAAGTACTATCTCTCAGCCTAGTTTGAATAAATGACTTTTGATTTTGATTTTGAGATATATTTCCAGGTGTTAGGTGAATGTGCAGTTCACTGATATATTGAATTCTGGAATACAATTCCATTCAAGCGCAAACACGCTTATTGTTTAAAGGTGTAGGTACCGTTCCTTGGAAGACACACGCGCTGCGCATCTTCGATGATGTTTCACGGTATGTCTCATGATATTCGATATTTGTCGATATGCGTCGATATTCTCTTGCGTCACGGCGGTTTTTGGACCTTCACGTGGCTTGTCACTGAAGCTAGAGTGCCCACGTTTAAATTCTAAATACCAGCGTTCTATAGTAGGTACTAATTGTAAGACATGGTGCTGCATCACTAAACACAGAAGTTATCTCCTTAAAGCACTGAAGTCGCGTTAATCCCCTTTGAAAGTTGTAGAAAATTATCACACTCATATTATCCTTTGTAGTATGTAGGTATAAATAACTGATAGAAATAAAAAATCAAAACTAACATAAAATAACTCAAACATTTACTAACACAAACACACCTTTTTTTTAACTGTAATTTACAAGAAATAAAAGGCTTTTTATTTATTTTATTTTTATTATCCTTTGATATTTCCATTTTTAACCGACTTCTAAAAAAGGAGGAGGTGCTCAATTCGGATGATTGTTTTTTTTTAATGTTTGTTCGCGCATAACTCGGTCTGAAATAAACAAACATGCGATTTCAGCTATCCTGACAGATTTGCTATCATTTATTGAAATGAACAAAAAACCGCTTGTGCGTTTTCGATAAAATTTTCATGGGACATGGGACATTTTTACAGCCGACTTGTCACCTTTGAAACGCTACAATAAATTTATTCGACCGATCAAAAAACATTCTTTTGTTTTAGAGTTCTAAATTCAAAAAGATGAAAGGCCATGTTTTTTTTTAATAATTGCGGGATGGTTGCAAAAGTCGTGACTTAAAAAGCAGCCTTAAAAAGCCCTGTAGGAGAATAATAATGATAATAAAAGCCAATAATTCGTTTACAGGCTGAAGAAGACACACGTCAAATAATTACGAACAGTGCCCTGCGCTTGACAGTAACTTTGTCCTTGGGCCTTTAATTAACTCTCTTGTTCTGAAGAGAGCCCTTTGTTAATTAAATCCCGTGAAGCTCCGGTCAAAACAGCTTGGTGGAGGTCCTTGCCTAAAAATAAAGCATTCATGACAAGGAATAAGTGATCAGTAGGGGAACGTGACCTGACTCGTGAACTTTCTGGAAGGCTGATCCTTCGTAAAAATGTTACAATTAGTTTATGATTTGTATTAATATGACCGCACCAAAAACTTAACAAAGTGGTTAACTTTGTTAAGTTTTTGGTTACCAAGTAGGTATTTCATATGTTTCTAACGGCCCCAGGTTAACAACTGAGTGGAATTCCAAAGTTAAAACATACTTACTCTGGTTTCTGTCAGCGAACCGTAGTAGTTTTGTTTTTTTTTTTCTTGCCATAAACAAACAAGGAAACCCACGAACAAGGAAAGTTTTTGATTATATACCAAGTCAACGCAATATCAGGAAAAGAATTTCTAATCAAAGTCACCTTCAACAACCAAGTAAGAATTTCCAAGTTTCAGCCAAAGCCGCTGAGGCGTAATTACAAACCTTGCACGATTTCCGATTCCACAAGAGAGTATTTCAGAGCAAGTTACTGGTGGATAATCCCGGCTACAAGGTTATGCCTATGCAAGTATTCTCCGTTAGCTAGGCGAGAACAACCAGAGATAATGTGGCGAATTGATTCTCTCGGACGGTGACATGCCCGAAATATATGTCAACCACTCAACCGTGCCGTCCTTCACAATAATTATTTATATTATATTATTTATATTATTAAATAACGATAATCTGGAAGACACGAACTCCGATTTATGTCTCCACTGAAACTGACATAAAAGCAACAGGTTGTATTTTACTGCCGTCATTAGTCATTAGTCATTAGTCATTTATTCATTAACAATTATTTGCATTTGAATTTACACAATATTAAAATCATCTTATATTAAAACAATGGGTAAGAAGTTAAAAATAATGAAATACAGAAAATAACCATTTTGATAAGATTCAACTATAAGTCATATAAAATAAACAAAGTGTCAATAATTATTTTAAATAACAATTAATCACAATAATATATAAAAACCATCATCCGTGCATTTAAGGTTTACAGATCCTCAACATCATAGAGACACTTATTAAGTAGAAAAGTTTTCAATTGGCTTTTAAAGGAGCTTGTGTAAACAATGCTTTTTATGTGTAAAGGCAACCTGTTATATAATTTCACAGCTTGATATTGTGGACTGTGTTTAACAATTCTATAATTAGCATATGCTATATTTAGTTTCAAGTCTTGTCGACGAGTACCTTCCCTAATGTTTCGTTGTTCAGATGTCTCATACTCTTGCATGTTATTAGCCATGTTACTTAACAGTACAAGTATATAAATACTTGGTACTGTAAGTATACCTAAATTAATAAAATGTTGACGAAAACTCTCCCTCTGTGAGATGCGAACCATGGTACGGATAGCGCGTTTTTGCAAAACGAAAGCTCTTTTAGTGTTGTAGTCATAGCTATTTCCCCAATGGAGTATACTATATCTTAGCTTAGACTCCACTAATGCAAAATACACCATTTTCAGCTGTTCTAAACTTATATCGTTTCTTAGTGTTCTTAAAACATAACATGCAGATGATACCGCCGTATCAATTGCCCTTAATTCTGCTTTCCAGTTTAGTAGTCGGTCTATATGCACACCCAAGAATTTTACTTCGTCAACGAGCTCAATTTTTTCTTCATTCAAGGCAACATTTAAGTCATCTCGATTACGCGCTGTCGTTTTAAATAACATTATTTTGGTCTTTTTACTATTTATCAACAATTTATTTGCTGTAAACCACACATGAAATGCTTGTAATGTAGCGTTCACCCTTTCTGTCAAATTTACTATGTCATTCCCTGCCACTATGGCATTTGAGTCATCTGCAAAAATAACTATTTCAATGTTCATGTCCTTTAAAGTTGAATTTATATAATTGAAACATAGAACGTCAAACATAGAACATCCTGTTTTTAATAAGTTTCGCTAACTTTGTGGAACACCAGTCAACTTAGACGACAACATTAAGTTTCTCAGTCTTTGCCGTAACCGATACCAATTTAACATTCAATTATTGTAGCGAAGTTGGACCGAAACTTTGAACTTTGTGGCTCTCACAGAAAGTTGTAATAGCCATTTAAATGGACCTGTTTATGAAAAACAATTCATCTTTTATTCTAATATATTCTTTTATGTTTCAAGTTAGTGGGTACACTAATAAATACGCGAAAGTATATACAGACAAGTAAATCATTGGGCATCAAAAAAGTCATCCACATCGCTGTCAATGGCAATTTCTAGTTGTTTAATAAAATTATGTAGTTACTTTAGGTTACCTGTGCATTATATCTATAAGATATTGACTGAATGAAAAAAAAATGTCATCAAGTTCTTGCTATATTTTAGTTTGTAATTAGTTTAATTTATTAAAATTAATAATAATAATTTAATAAAATAAGTGCTTCTGCCCGTGAGAAGAGTGTTAGTTGTAACATGAAATAATATTCTAGTCCTAGATATTACACATTTATTAGGCTCCTACTAAAACTGAACAAAAAACTAGAACGTACGTTTAAAACATTTCTCATTAATTTTCAAAATTGCGACGCATAAGCAAAAAAACACTATCTTTATATATGTATCTATGACCAATTTCGCGCAAACAAACCATCACCTCGGTTAGGCCGATACTGATACCCACACCTTTACTTACTCCACATCACTAGTGTCATTTCCTACACCGACAGTAGGTACAACACTACAGAACAGCGAGTCCCGTGAAATAGTTATGAACAACATTATTCTGCTTTGCATGTACGGTTAGTCGAGAAACTTGTGCTTAGGGTTTGTATGTATAGGTACATGGCTGCGGAATTTGTTCGAAAGAGTCACCGCGGCCCTGGAACGCGGCGGGCACAAGAAGGATCACGGGTGATGGGTTTTAGTCAGTAAGAGTCTGACACTCCCTTCCGCTCCGCCCAGAGCGGGAGAAGTCATTTGACGATTTCCCATCCAAAAAAAAAAGGGTTTGTATACATATATTTTGGCTTATGCTATGCAAAGTGTTCCAGAAGAGCGTGGTCATTTTTAAAGTTGGTTTTCTGTAGCTGCTGTACAATTAAGAAAAAACACCAAAGAACGAAAATCCGGCCACCAAAAAACCACTATAGAGTTAAGAAATAATCACCATTCAAGCTGACTGATGCAGTTACGGGTGCTTATTTTAGTTCGATCACAGATTCGATGCCAGCGAGTGAATCATCATCATATATGTAAGCGTACGAGTGGGAGCAGTGGTGGCTGAGTGGTAAAGGCCCCGACTTACGAATCGTAGGTCGCGGGTTCAAACCCAGCCAGGCGCATTACTTTGTGTAATTCATTTCTTTATCACTGCTCTCATAACGGTGAAGGAAAACATCGTGAGGAAACCGGCATGTCCTAGAACCAAAAATTCGAAGACATGTGACATTCACCAACCCGCACTGGGCCCGCGTGGTGGATTACGGCCCATTCCCTCTCCTAGAGAGGAGGCCTGTGTCCCAGCAGTGGGAACTTTAAAAGGCTGATTATGTTATATCAGCGTGCAGACGTCCACTGCTGGACATAGGCCTCCCCGCGCGTGTCCCTACAACAAGTGGTCCTGTACGTCTCGCATCCATCGGCTACCCGCGACCCTCACCGGTCATCGCTCCTCATTGTGGGAGGCTTTCTAACGCAGCGTCTTCCGGTTTGCTGTCGCCACTCCAGAACTGTTCGGCCCCATCGACCATGGGAAATCATCAAATGACTTCTTCCGCTCTGTGCATGTGGAAGGGAGTGTCAGACTCTTACTGTCCACCCATGGTTTAGTCGGTAAGAGTCTGACACTAAGCTCCCTTCACACATGGGCCATGTTCCTCCAAATGCCCTTTGCGTTCCCTGACCGCGGTGACCCTTTGGAACAGATTCCGCCGATCCTATACCTTACCTTCAAAACGAGTCTGAACTTAAATCCACACCCTTTTTTTTTTGGATGGGAAATCATCAAATGACCCCTCCCGCCCTGGGCGGAGCGGTAGGGAGTGTCAGGCTCTTACTGACTAAAACCCACCCGTGATCCTTCTAGTGCCCTTTGCGTTCCAGGGCCGCGGTAACTCTTTCGAACAAATTCCGCAACCCTAGCAGGCGTAAATCCACACCGTGAGTTACTATAGTGCCTCATTTATCACAATAAATGTTATAATCCCCGTTATCAATTCACACAAAGCATAAACCGACTCATTCTGTAAACAAACCGCAAACTATCTTGGAAGGGTTGTTCAAACTTCGTGATCATTCATCATAGAAAGTAACGATATGGCTTTATCTAAACTACTACTACTATAGTCTATAGTACTACTATAGTCTTCTGAAAAGCTGACTAATGATCTAAAAAAGTCGTAGGAAGTAACCTCTGGAGTAATGATGTAATAGCGAAAATTATTTTAAAATTTAACTATATAGGTACCTACTGTAAAGTTATGTTGCCATCGCTAGGGTTTTGTCATTAATACTCGTAAATAAATAGTTACTGTGCTGTCACGGTAGCAAAGAATCTGCTAATCAATAGATATTTAAACCGACCATGTGGTTACATTTTTTCTGGAGGCTGAGCGCATGATGAAAGTGTCTTATCCTTTAATTCTTTCATTTAGGCATCTGTCTGTATTCTTTACTTATATCATTAGGTTTCTGATTATAAATGATATATTATCTCCCTTGTATTTCAGGCTATCTGCTTCAATTTATATACGGTTTCGCTACTGACTCCATTTTTTTTTGCTAAATGATATTAGGCTTTCTAAATTAAAAACAAAAACCGGAATTTGCGCGTACGAAGTCGCGGGTAAAAGCTAGTATGATATATAAAACCTGCTTTTACTGCCTCGTGGTAATCATTCACTAAGCACTCTTTTTTATTATTTTTCACAATTATTTTATAACAAACATAGTCTTTCAACAATAAACCTAACATGTTAAACTCATCCTTCCATGTAAACTGTTTCCAGAACATTCCAGTCGAAATTACCGCCCTCTATCGGCGGTATCCCGCACTCGTAAACAATGGCGGCCAACTCATTGAACTACCCCCGCTGTTGTTATAACTTTATAATACTTGTAACACTATCTAGTTCTGATTTTAGGCGATAAAGGCTTGGCAACTATATGACTGTGCTGGTTTACAATAACTAAGTTCCGCGTTTAGTCTGGTATGCAGTAGGTATCTAAGAAGTTAATGGATTAGCCTAGTTTTAACATCGTTGTTCATTGAGTTTCTTATCAGCTAATTATAGGACCAAATGCTATTGGATATTCCAGTCGAAGAAAAAGTGTTTATTCATGCATTCATACAAATCTTCTATTTAGGTAAAAAAAAGCGAAATACCACTCACTGATTAATCACGAAATCTCAGAAACTATAACACCTACAAACCTACAATTTTGCAAGTAGGTTCCATATAGGGTGTAGACATCCGCTAAGAACGGGTTTTACGAAACTCCAACCCTAAGGGGGTAAAACGGGGTGGAAATTGTTTGTGCTAAATCTACGCAGGTGAAGTCGCGAACGAAGTGCCAGTTACTTATAGACTTAAACTAAAATTCTTTAACGATAGTGTTAGAATTATTTACAAGCGAATTCTCAAGAATGCATATCAATTTATAGAAAACTATAGCGACCCGCCCCGGCTTCGCACGGTTGCAATGCTAATACTAAATCTCAATTATATTATGCATTTATTACACATATAAACCATCCTCTTCAATCACTCTAACTATTAAAAAAAACCGCATCAAAATCCGTTGCGTAGTTTTAAAAATCTAAGCGTACATAGGGACAGACAGTTGGAAGTGACTTTGTTTTATACTATGTAGTGATGTCGTATTGTCTGTAAAACATTTTCACTCAGTGAATTTTGACTGATTTTGATCGGTCTATCGGCCAACAGGCACTTGAGCGCTCAGGTGTGTTCAAGGACCGATCTGAACTTAGATAAAATAGTAATTCTATTCAAACTTGAAATACCCTTGTGTATCTCAAATAAACATTATATTTTGTCAAACACTAAAATTATTCTCATTTATAAATTTCAGCTTTCGTTTGATTGATCAATAATGAAAATAACTTTTATACATGAATGAAACAAAGGTTATTTATAAATTCACACTAAAGTAGGTAATTGTTTGAATAAAGCTGAATGTATAAAACTATAGTAACAAAAACATGTTTTTCATATTGAAATCTAGATTTAACAAATATATATTATATTTGATGAAGACTGTGTACCAATGAAAAACAAGTTTGCATTAGTAATTATTTTTCTCATTAATTTTGTCGCTCATTCAAATTCATTAATTGGATATTTACATTCCAAGGTTAAGTTCAATCATTAATGGCTTGCATTAATTCCAAATTCTTGGTAGTTGTGTACGTAGGTATTTCTTAAAGTTACCATTCTGACACTATTGGAATAGGTACCTAGCAGACTTGAGGCCCTGATCAAATGCTTTTGACAAGTCGAGGAAACACGCCAGTACTCCTCGTCAAAAATGTTCTTAATCCCCATTCCAGAATTTCGGTAATTTTAAACAAGAACCGCAGTGCGATTCCGATTCGGTTCGATTGCAAACCTCTCACCGTGACGACAACATGGAGTGAGCAGCCTATGCATGCAAACGAGATGAAATGATTCTTCATGCTCACTCCGCCTAAGTGTACACAGAATAAACCTGCTGTAGGTATACTTACAACTTAGCAACCAGGCCCGAGTCGACGGTGAGCCGTCAGCAAAGAAGACGGGGCTCCATAGGGTCAGTGCCTGCTAGGGTTGTGGAATTTGTTCGAAAGAGTTACCGCGGCCCTGGAAAGCAAAGGGCACAAGAAGGATCACGGGTGGGTTTTAGTCAGTAAGAGTCTGACACTCTCTTCCGCTCCGTTCATGCTCCGTTCCCAGAGCGGGAGAAGACATTCGATGATTTCCCATCCAGAACCAAAAAAGAAAAGTATACGTACAACTTGTACGAACAGAACGTGTACGTACACAGTAATTACTATGTTTATAACAACTGGTAAGTATTCGGGTGTGTAGGTAAGATTTTCCGTGTCACCGACCCGCCGCGCGCCGTTGTCGTCAGCTCGCCCGAGGCTCTTGAGAACAAATTGCAATATGATTACACTTACTTACTCGAGTAAATTTTCTTTCAACGAATATTGTTGAGAAAGTATAATTCCCCCAAAAGTTATATTATACAGTTGCGTAAAATAATACTTAGGTACATAATTTATTATGCTAATGATGAAATTATGCACTAGGTATATACATATATTGTGTAGATACGTGGTCACAGGCACAGAACATTTTATCTGTTCTGTGGTCTCAGGCACACAGCACTCTCAGGTAATTCTAGTTTGTAGATATTTATACAACATGTAACTGAAAATACGTAAAACCTGAAAATAATAATTGTGTTCTCCCGTTTACTAAGGTATATAAAGTAGGTACGCGTACTGCCTACATAACCTTATTGTGATTTCCCACAGAAAACTTGCCGGAAACTGTAGTTAGTATCGGTAGATAGACTACGTAGAACCCAATAGTAGGTAATATATAATTTTACCTACCTGGAGTAAAAAAAAACCCACATGTAATTATATAATGTAGGTTATATTTTTTTTATGTGGGTTTTTATGAGTCGTCCGTTTAATTATAATTAAACGGACCGCAAATCCAAGATATAACGTAACGGAGCCACCATAATTTTGGGGATCCGCCAAATGGTCCTACATTAGTCGTCAGATATCAGGCAAATTATTACTATACTTTTTCTGCATAGGACTAAAAATGAGACAGAAAATAAGTTATACTGGACACATTCAAAAGTCTGCAACCAAATGCACACACAAGATTTATCTTTTTAATTTAGATTTAGCTGCTAACATGATGTAAAATAATAACGGATTAGCAACTAAAGTCCGAGTTGGAGATAACTGTGGTTTGTGCAAGCGGGCTTTAGTTGTTTAGTTATTTAAATTAATAACCTCCACATCACATATATAGGTACCTACATTGCACTTGTTAAAATAAAAGTGCTGCCTTAAAATTATTAGTATTCTATCTTATTTTGAGCATAAATTTACTATTAAGACTAAAGATAAAATACAATATTTTTATTTGAACTATACAACAGCGCCCCGCGGTTTCACCCGCGTTGTTCCCGTTCCCGTGGCAATAATAAAATAGTCTATGTTACTCAGGGTGAATGTAGCTTTCTAATGACGAAATATTTTTTTTAAATCAGCGCAGTAATTTTTGAGTTTATTCATTACAAACATACACACACACACACAACAAAAAATAAGAAATCTTTTTGTGAAATTGTTGAAACTTAATCAGAAACAATTTGTCAATACATCGACATCGTTGTTTTATTTATATTTACTGATTGTTTTTTCTTTGCTTAATTTCAAGTAAATTGTAAGTGTGTGGTTCAGTAACCTTGCGAACACATTAATTAGCAAAACTAAGCTCCCGTTTATAAATACTTTATATTATTTACACAGCGTTTCCATTTGGGCACTTATTACGTTTTCTGCATCGCCGGTACGATTGTCTTGATAACTCAATTAGCTAACGAACCACTATGCCAGCCTAATTAATTAGGAGACCTTATGTGCGATTTTAAGACATTTTCTGAAGATACCAAGTTACATTTGGGTGGAAATTAAACTTGAGAGATTTTTTTAGAGCGGCTTTTATAAATTTTAAAAGTTCATCTGCTCCGCTGGCGTGAATATTAATTATTCTTTGAGAACTGATGATTAAACCTTTCGTTATGGTTTTTCGCATTGGTGTTTTACTTAAACCCTACAAAGAACGGTGTATTTTATCAGACACTTAGACAAAATGGACCTACTTACTTACCCACTTTTTTGTTATCATCATTTACAATGAGGGTACTTACTAAAAATCTTTCGGGCAAGAATAAGAAAAAATACAGAAGAAAAAAGGACGCACGTCCTTTTTTCTTCTGTATTTTATTATAAGATAAAGGCGTAATATTATTATAAGATAGTGATCAAGGGTACTAACCTTTATGCGATGAGGGGTCCATAATGATACTGAATTATTAATTGTTTTAAAAACTAAACTTAATTTATAAATCATTTAAAAATTGTATCATGAAATTGTTTAATATTATTTGAACGTAATACTAAATCTTATTGTTTTATGCATGTATTGATTATATATAATTCTACGATATATTATTTTTTTGTAAAGCATTCATTATGGAAATAAATAGGCTATATTATTATTATTAATCTAGGGTACAAAGTGGTAAAATACAAGGGTACAAAGGCTGATCCCCAAAATAGTTTGCCAAAGATGATGAAGTCATAATATCTTACCCTAAAATATCAAATCACCTTTCACAGAGTTCATATTGAATCAAAGAGACTACGGTGAAATACTAACATGCTCTTCCAAACCGTCGTAAACAATTTTCAACATACTTCCAAAAAAAAGAAAAAAAAAGAAAAAAATAAGGAGGTGTTTCTCAATTTGACTGTATTTTTTTTGTATGTTACCTCATAAGTTTGTACTAGGTGTACCGATTTTGATGATTAGGTATTTTTATATTCGAAAGCTGGTGCTTGTCGTGTGGTCCCATTTAACACATTAAACGCCGTGGGGGACAACATATAGGCCTCACTTAAGTAGTCGATACAGCCAGGCCAATAGTAACAAGTTCATAAAATTTCAGGTCTAAGTTTTTATTGTTCGAGGGGTTAGAAAATGTGGTAAATAACCTAAAAAACATCGAATAAATGTAATTTGTGACTTAATTTTTCTAAAACACTAGTGTCACTCATTAGTTGTCCCCCATGGCGTACGCGGTAAATAATTCGCTTGTCCGCTAGCGGGGGCCGCGGGGGTCGAGGTGTCGCCATCCCCGCTCGTGTAATGGGGCGAGTTCTAGCCAAAAACAAGACTAAAAAGGTTGTTACCTTTTGTGAAACCTGTCCTAATAAACCATTTCTTTGTTTTGAGTGTTTTCATAAAATTCATTAAACAATAGGGTAGTTGACTAAAAAAATCTAATTAGTCCGTCAGATAGATTTCCAAAAAATATTGGACACGTATTTTTACTTTTTTCACGTAAACAAAAAATGAAGCCGATACAGAGCGTAGAAAACTCGTGTGACGTCACTACTCGCTACAATTTTTAACGAGCCGTAACGTCACAAGCCCCCACTCCTGATCTTTGATGCTTTGTATCTTCGTCAGTTTTTATAGATTTGATAAAGGAAAAAATACGTGTCCAATATTTTTCTATAATCTAACTGACGGACTAAATATAATCATATATTTTTTACTCAGGAAACACCCCTATTTTCTTACTAAGATACCATTGATCTCAATCTGTAGTCTGATTTATTTGTTTTCTAATTGTTAATAATTTTAAATAAATACTTAGTCATATATTTTATTTACACATGCGGTTTCACTTAGCAAACTACCCCTCATCATTATCTTCCTGCCCTTGTCCCATTTTATTTGGGGTCGGCGCAACACGTTTTTTTTACACAAACTACCCCTGAATGAGTAAAATTAGTTATGTTTCTGTATTTATACTAATTTATAGTAAAACCTTAATATTTTGGCTAGTAATATTTGAAAACCATAATAACTATCACAATTTAAATAAAATTATGAAATAATGATACACAATCTCACACTGAAATTCTTGTCCCATTACATGTTGTGAGATTATAAGACATATTTTTCTAAGTTCTATTTTTTTCTAAAAACCAAGTGCAAATAATTTGTCTACAGGGCCGTGGGGGTCACGTCTAATACATATTTGCTTCACATTTAGGCCCTACGGCTCAAACGAAACGCTTAAAGTCGCCTCTAGGTCGCGGACACCTGGTGTCCCCCGCGGCTCTAACGGAACAATCGCATGTCGACTACATGGTGTCCCCCATGGCCCAAACAGAAAAACTTAAAAAACAAGGCGGCGTTTAACGTGTTAAAGTTGATCTGACAACTAGTATTTGAGTTATCCCTAAAAATGCGTGGCTTAGTTTACATCGATGACGTCCTCATTCCCTCTTGTCGATGTAAAATGAAAAAAATAAAATTGTGTACGATGGTTGGAAGAGCACCTTAGTATTTCAACGTGGTCCCTTTAGTAGTATTATTTAAGGATTTAAACTTAAATATGTATGATGTGTGTATTTCATCGTCTTTTATCGACACCTAATTCGGAGGCTGCCTCCAAAGTATTTATGTTCGCTAGGTTACGTTTTAGTTAGATAATATAATGTATTAATATAAGGTATGATGGGACTGGCATACACGTCCGTGTAAAAGTCCCTAATAATAAATAAAGAGAGAAAAAAAAAACTTGGTCCCTTTCTAGTTTGGTGAAGATCTGATGAAAATCGCTCAATCAGTCGAATCAAAATCGGTACACCCAGTACAAAGTTAAAGTTTGGCAGTCGGTTAAAAAGATTTCCATTTTTCCTTCCCATCTACCGGTAGGCCTCAGTAAAACCCGTGTGGCTGTAACTATTTACCACGAGCTGTAACTGTAATCCCATTAAAAAGCCCATAACTTTGTACTCATAGAACCTCCCAGTTCCACACAGCCATCTGAAAAGTCCGTGACTTCGTATTTGTGTTTGCTACCACCAGAATTGAGCTTGATGAAGTTACTGTTAGTCAAGATGTCGATAGTTAATTGTTGTTTGTGCACTGGGAGGAAGTGGAACGTGGTTGGTGTTGTAAAGGAATTTACTATGGGTACATGATAGGTAATGAGGGGTTTTTATCTTGTGAGAAGAAAGAAAGTAAAAAATACATGTCCATACATAGGTTAGGTTATTTACTTTATTTTTGGGATGGTTTCTCCTTCATATTTCTTCTGACCGCGCTGGGTTTATGTCTAATTCCTACGCTATTTCTACTATTAAACTCTGGAATATTTAAGACCCCTTTGACATCAAGATGGCTTAGTTCCGAAAACACTACTTAAAAGCCTGTCATTCTTAGTTTGGTCTTAGTCATGATTATTATAAGTTCTCTTAATCAGGATTATGAAAAATCAGGTAAAAACCCCGTTTTTTTCCACGACCGGCGTTTTTTTTTTCTATGTTTCATTCGAAAGTGTCAAGAAAATTTTCCAGTATATATTTCATGTTTTTTTCAATAAAACTGAACAATAAATAAGATTATATGAAACGAGAACCACTTCAAGATTTTTTCAAATTCTTACTAAGTATAATAACTTCTATGCTTAACTCTTTTCTTAATAATAAGTAGGTACGAATAAACTGGAGAATGAAACAAAATATCTTTATAATAAAATAAAATAATATATTAAAACTAGTTTTTTTTTTCAACTTTTTAAAACCGCAACCGAAACGTTCGAAAGAATGGTTCTTTCCAAAAGATTCGAAAAAAAAATGTTATTTTCGGCATTTTCAACGCTACACCAGCTACTATATGATATTCTTTTTAAACCAAAGGTTGACTTCTAAAGAATATATAGGTATGTGTGTGTATGTGTATGTGCTATGTATCACTATTGTAGGTACATAAAGTTTAAATAAATTAATAAATGAGTACGTACTTACCAGATTACTTTATAGCCTACGTATTGGATGAAGAATCTTTGGTCGTGCAACGGCAGGATGACCAGACAACATCGGTGCCATCGCGTGTAGAACTTGCGTAAATATAATTAGGTATTACACCGGCAATGCAAACATTCCCTTGCCGCACTGCATCGCCTCGGCAGCCCCAATTGTACCCTTTTTCTTTTGGATTGGAAATCATCAAATGACTTCTTCCGCTCTGGGCGGAGCGGAAGGGAGTGTCAGACTCTTACTGACTAAAACCCACCCGTGTTCCTACTTGTGCCCTTTGCGTTCCAGGGCCGCGGTGACTCTTTCGAACAAATTCCGCAACCCTAGCAGGCACTGACCCTATGGGGTCCAGTCTTAGCCCCAATAGTAGGTACCCTGAGTGCATCGTTGTAAAAGATTTTGACTTGAGAAATGGGCCTGGCTGTGGATGATGATGTCATTATGATAAATAGCCAAACAACATAGACTCAGTTTTATTTTGTTGCGATACAATTATTAAATTACTAGCAGCGCCCTCGCGGTTCGCGTGGGAATAAGTGGGATAACATATGGCATAGTTACTTATGCGCGAACAAACAATAAAAAAAAATAAAAAAAAACATACAAGCATCCGAATTGAGAACCTCCTCCTTTTTTAGAAGTCAGTTAAAAAATATGTAGATATCTATAATTATAGATATCTACATATTTTTTATTTTTTTTATTGTTTGTTCGCGCATAACTCCGTCGCTTTTCAACCGATTTGAAAAATTCTTTTTTTGTTGGAAAGGGTATACTTCCCAAATGGTCCCATGAAAATTTTATCGAAATCAACCAAGCGGTTTTCGAAAAATCAACAAAAATCTAAAAAAAAATATCTACATTGTCTACATTGACGACCTCTTAGTTTACTCTGCAAAGGAGCAGTACGTTTTTTTTTACACCAATGTGATTGGTTCGTTTAGGTGGGGGAGGGGAGGGGGTGTAGGTACCACTAAAAAGTGAAAAATAAAAAAAACTTTTTACAAAAAATAAAACCGACTTCTAAACAAAAAAAGTATAAAATAACTTTAATTTCGGAAGTCGGTGTGTTCAACAACAAAAAAGCAACCAAAACACCGAGTTCCGAAATTAAAGTTATTTTATACTTTTTTTGTTTAGAAGTCGGTTTTATTTTTTGTAAAAAGTTTTTTTTTTTTAAATCTGTTTAGTACCTAGTTAAGGCGTAGAATCTCAAATTCGCATTTCTAATATAATTAGTTAACATGGTAACCAATGATCGCTAAGTTGACTGATGAATTTGATTAAATTCATCGCGGTGTGACAATACTATAGGTACTTATAATCTAAATATTTTTCAATATCTACGGTTTTTGCGTAAAGGGATTTTTGCTAATAAAAATAATCTAATCATGGAGAAGACGTAACGCGTGGGGGGAGCGCTAATCTTTCGAATTAGTAACTCATCTTCCCCACCCACGCAGCGAAGGATGAACTAAAAATAAAATAGCGATCCCTTATAAAAAAAAAAAACAGCCGACTTCTGCGAAACCCAGATGAAGAGATAAGTAGGTACATATTATGTCAGATATAAATTACTACTTATACGTGATATACCCAGGATATACCTGAAAAAAGAAATTCAATTTTGTTTACTTATTTATGTAGGAACATACCCCTAAATTGATTTCAAAACAAACATTTTATTGTACATAAACTGTATTATCTTGTCGTGTTGATACAACTAGCGCCACCTATTATTTAACCGTAGAACTAACAGCTCCCTGGCTGGATGCGACGTTTGAAGAGTTTGTCTATAAAATAAAA
Source organism: Hecatera dysodea (assembly GCA_905332915.2). Classification (NCBI taxonomy): domain Eukaryota; kingdom Metazoa; phylum Arthropoda; class Insecta; order Lepidoptera; family Noctuidae; genus Hecatera; species Hecatera dysodea. The sequence goes on along the minus strand of HG995290.1, from coordinate 448,751 downwards.
GCCCGAGAAGAACCGTCCAGTTTCAACCCTAGATAATTATATCAAAATACATAGGTACTCAAACTTTGTCATTTTTAATAGAAACCAACCCCAAGATAGATAGGAATATAAGGGTTTGCTGTTTATTTTGCTAAAATACCTAATTCGTTTTTTAGAACAGTTATGTTAAGATTATTTCCCATATAATAATAACCAGACCCAGCTTGTCCCTAGCTGCCCTCCCTAAATGATTCCGTTAAGCCGAGGCCCGTATCCCACAAGGGATGCCCTTAGCGAAGCGGTCATTTAGCTTTTAAGTAGTCTTTTAGCCCTGACTGGGGGCCTTAAATTAATTTGAGGCCACCACAGGATTGTCCGGTTTAGCAGTAACCAGCCTTAGTGTGCTAAACTGCGAGTGGTCCACGTCACTAAAAACATAATTATGTTAAGAAGTTGCTTCTCTATGAAGTTTGCTATGTGAGTCTTTTCTAGAGGAATAAACTGTACCTAGTTATTTCCTTTTTAAATTAGGTATTTGGAGAAATTAAAATAGGTATGTAGCCTACATTTTTTTTCTTTTTTTACTCTGTTATATCTACATATGTAATACATAATATGGAATGCAATAAAGAATTGAGTATTGAGATAATTAGTACTTCGTTTAGGTACCCTACGGGGCTCAAATGTAGTAGCAGTGTAGGTACTGCTACTACATTTGAGCCCCGTAATTGGTAGGTATCTAATTACTTAACTCTTTGACCAGTAGGTAGATATATACCTAATGAGATGCGGCCAGAGTGCTACACGCTCCGGGCGGGGCTGTCCACAGGCAAGGGAATGCACCCTAATGACACGTTTAGAGGATCTAACATAAGTAACTACGCGTCAGTAAAATCAACAGGGCGCGGGCGGTTCGAAACCTGCAGCTTCGAGGCAATATAATGTCGTTTCCTGCATTGTTTTCTGCTGATTATTTTTCGTCATGCTACTCTTTGGTGATCGAAATCTAAACTCAAAATCGCAAGGTCACAGAGTGTGCAATCTGTAGGTAGGTACAGAAGGTTGCGTTGCATTTAAAGCAAGCTTAACTGAGCCGCACTGTCATACTTTTTTACCATAAAGTAGGGAGCCTAGCTGAATAGTGTGATGAAAAAACCGTTATAGTGACTCATACAGTAAAAAATGGGATCATCCTGTTTTTATTATCAATTTGTGACTGACACTTACATATGGGGCAAACAAGTTTTTAGTGACACCACGGCGGAGCCACGTGGAAGTGGTTGTGTATGTAGATATTTGATATCACAGAAACTTGTTGCCGCTAACACTTTTGGAGAACAATTTTTAGTGTTCCAACTACTCGAACAAAATGTTAGGTACCTACTCAGGTATTCTTTTTTTTAATCTGTGGTTCTGGGAAACGAAATCTGCTTATCCTTTTCCCAACTATATGTAGGTCAGCTTCCAGTTTTGGATTGGACACCGAAGTGTTAAATAGTTCCGTAGGTACCTAGGTACATAATCATTTCCGTTCTGTACAAAAAACAGTACCCACATTACAGCAAGTAGTACAAAAATATTATCAATCATAAAAACTGACATCTATCTAAACTACCGATTATTATAGACCCACAGCACACCTTGTTTTTATCAGATTCTATTAACTAACCTACCGCGAAGTACCTATGCCAAACACGAGCACGACCTTATTCATAAAGCAATGTACATCTGTATGCAAATGTGCTGACAAAGCAAAATCTATTATTAATACTTATCTATAATTATAGGAAAAATTTACTCAGTTGTTATTCGAGAAACTGTAACTAAGAGTATCAAAATCCCACAAAGGTTGGACTTGCACAGCTATAGGTATCCGTGCAAATTTAATCAAAAAGTGTTAACCGATAGTCAAAAAAAACATAATAATAGGTATTTATATTCAAGTCCCTGACGAAAAAAAAGCATAGGACCTTCATACAACAAAAATTATAAATAAGAAAGCTACTGTCTCGTGGGATAATTTAACCTTTCACGCGGTTGAAGTTTCTGGAGTAACTCCCCTAATAGGTAGGTATATTTAATTAAAACAAAACAGGCAAATCTATGCCTAAAACCCATCAAGAATTTGATGACATTTTGGAGCTCTGCCATCCCTTTTAGAGCACTAGCGTAAAGAAGACAGTCAGCATACAGTACCTGCATGATATTTAAGCACTCAAATAAATAAAAACATACTTATGGCGGGTTGTTTCACCGACACTTACGCACGCGTAATCGCAAAAAAAAACACATAATCTACTGCACGACTCCCAAATAAGGCAAATGAATGAGGCGATGACATTATTAATAGTAGAGCTATATCCGTCAATATTGATTACAATTTATTTAAAGGAGCATAAACTAATAATTTTATAATATTATTATAACATGAATTTGTAGCCATCGCATTCATAATATTCGAATTCCACTATATTCCCGCATTTTCATATTACGTCTCATCACCCCATCTATCTATTGATTGAGCAATTTAGTAAAGGTGAGGCTTATATATTGGATTAGGTATTTTGATTAGGTATTTTTCGATACTAGTCCGTAGTCCGTACCTAATCCAAAGCGTCGAGGATTAGGTATGGTACAAAATATTCGTACACAGTAAAGATACCTCATATAAATGTGGGGCTAAGTTTCAAGTTTAACGAGCACTGCCACCAGCACCATATATGTATGTAGATTACCATTGGACTAAGTGATAAAAACAATAAAAAAAATAAAAACCTGATAAATATAAAATTCAATATAGTAGTACAAAGTTAATCAAAATGATTAATTACGCCTTTTGTGTGAATCTACACAAGATAGTCCTAAGCCTATGAGAATGTCTAATAGATGACATTTTAAGATTCTGCGCTGCACCATCATTAACATATTGTGCAGTCGCAATCTTTAATTATGAAGGGTAATTTTAATTACTTTGACTTTTTATTAAGTACCGTTTGCCCATAAAAAACGAAATATAATCCACCGTTCCACAATATATCAGAAACGGAACGTCCATACTCCATACCGAATATTTCTTACCCAATCCAAATACGATACATAATATCATAACAGGCCAGCGGATGTGATGAATAAATATTCGGATTAGGTAAATGGATTAGGTATTTTTAAATACTAGGATTAGGTGGATTAGGTATCGTTTCTACCTAATCCGACCCATGTCTACAATTTAGTAATTACGACCACAGATTAAAGACGGGGTCGGGAAAATAGAACACAAACACAAAGAGAGAATAATAACTTTATTGTAATTGTAAAGAATGAAGGAATGAATGAAGTTTTGTTTTGAAGGCCATCGCTTGCCGAGTTTGCCGCGTTTACCACGGACATACCAACATAAAAATAATTACGCAAACATTTGGATACGCACCCAAAATAAGCATTGCACCATAGACTAGATTTCGTTTCCGAGCAGTTCGACTAAAATTAAATTTCCCCCGCCATTTAAGTGGTTTATACACTATAAATGCATTTTAAAATTTGTTTTTCTTTTTTTTCCTATTATACTCCTTTTCATGCCACTCTGGCACACCATTGTTTTGTACTCGAATTTATCTGTTAGAGATCAAGATTGGCAACGGTATAATAGCATGGCTTGATGCACATTTCTTATAATTTCTTTTTTTATTTTCGTAGGCATTTTTTTGTTTTTCATTATCACGCTAAGAGACGAAAAACGTTTCCAAATATTAGCTACCTCCTATTCTTCTTTCCATTCCTTTATTCATGCACTCTTCCGTAGATATAAGTTGACCTAAATATTGTATACATATACATATTCGTTTACATGTGAAAATATTTCAAAATTTCTAACCCGTGTCAAATCAAATGAAAGGGCTTATGTAAGCTTTTTTTGTATTACTTCCTTACTCGAAACAGAACGTAACACTGAATTGTAACCACGCTATTCTACAACACCTTGGATAACAATTAAAGTAAAAAAAAATACATAATTTACATGTCAAAGTCTAGCATTTAGACTTATTGAAAAATCAACAATAGTTATTAACATTAGTTATCGCACAGGCTAGCGATCTGAGCTGTCAATTACTCACCTGAAGTTAGTCGAAAGCACAGAGTACTGTCGAAAGCCACGCGACGACAATCTAGTATAATATACCGGCTGTCATTTTAACTTTGACAGTCGTTTCGGGTAGTCAGTCAGTCAATGTGTCTTGTCCATAGACTACCATTTATATACTAGAGGTCTTGTCACTAGTCTTGCCAACGGTTATGGTGTTACTCAGTTACTGGTTTGTGAAGGTCAGATAAGCAGTTGCTCAGTTGCTCCATGTAAAATACTGGTATCCAGCTGTATCCAGTTAGACTGGCAGCTGATTCCAATAAAGTTGAAATCACATAATATAACTTATAATATTTGTTTTTGTTTAAAAAAACGCGTCCAATAAAATATTTAGATAACCAAAATGCAGGCCAATGACTACGATGGAAGTAAAGAGTCAAAAGTTTATTTTGTTTTCGTATTCGGTCTTTACACAAAACTAAAAATTTTGAAAATATGTATTCAGAACATGTTTACAAAAGAATTACATAAGTAACTAAAATAAAATGCTTTTAAATTATTAGGTACTAAATCTTATATACCTTAATAACCTTAATCTTATTATACCTTTTCAACGTTAAGTAAAAATAATAATAGATAGGAGGGATAGGAGGGTCCGTTCACTGCTGACCGCAAATCGGATGCATCACCCACGATCATCGGTGATGAGGCTGTATATCCCGCGGAAGTGTGGGGGTCGTGGCTTCTTAAATGCTAAGACTCTGCACAACCGCGAGGTATGCAGCCTTAGGGAATACTTCCTAGAAGCCGACGTGGGTATGCACCGGGATGTCGTCGTAGTGGACAAGGGCCTCACCCCACTCTCCTTGGCTAACGAGAACTGGCGCAAACCTGTGGTATTAGATACTAATGATCGCAGGGAGGTATGGAAGAGCAAGGAGCTTCACGGGCGCTTTTATCGGGTCCTACATGGGCCCGATGTAGACTTTCTAGCGTCCGTGGCCTGGCTACGTTTTGGTGACCTCTTTGGGGAAACCGAAGGTTTTATCTGTGCGATTACAGACGAAGTTATGATGACGAACAACTACCGGAAATACATTGTGAAGGACGGTACGGTTGACATATGTCGGGCATGTCACCGGCCGGGGGAATCCATCCGCCACATTATTTCCGGTTGTTCTAGTCTGGCTAACGGAGACTATTTGCACAGGCACAACCTTGTAGCCAGGATTATCCATCAGCAACTTGCCCTTAAATACAATCTTGTGGAATCGGAAGTACCATACTATAGGTATGCGCCCGACCCAGTTCTCGAAAATGGCAATTGCACATTGTACTGGGATCGGTCTATCATCACTGACAGGACTATTGTTGCCAATAAGCCTGACATAGTGGTGATAGACTGACTAGAGCGTCGCGCAATGATTGTAGATATAGCAGTCCCGCATGACGAGAACCTCGTGAAGGCTGAGAAAGATAAACAATCGAAGTATCTTGACTTGGCTCACGAGGTTGTCGACATGTGGAATGTGAACACAGCAGTCATTGTGCCGATAGTCGTGACGGCCAATGGCATAATTGCTAAGAGCCTCGACCAACACCTTAAGAGGCTCTCGTTGGGCAGCTGGATCAAGGGCTTGATCCAGAAAGCGGTACTCCTGGACACGGCGCGTATCGTTAGGAGGTTCCTCTCTCGGGAGCCCTGACCACCGGTAGCTTGGACCCTGTTCCCGATACCGGTGGGCTACTATTTTTTATATTTTTAAATGTTTTTTTTTTTAATAGAAATATTTAAAAGTTTAATAAATATGTATAGTAAATAAATAAATGGAATAATAATAATAACATTTACATCATCGAAAAACTTCAAAAGCCGTAAAATGTTATAAAAATTTTAGGAAAATATTTTACAAATTATGAAAGTAAATGAAATGCCTTATAGGCATTTCATTTACTTTCACAATTGTAAAATACCGTGTGAATTTGTACACTATTATTTTGTTTTAATGAGGCATGAATATACTGGATTTTATTGAACTTGCACGGGATTTATTCTATACAAAACGATTTTTCTAAATATGTCGAGAAATTAGAATCTTATAAAGATTTATTACATTTTAGGGCTCTACAATTTTCCGGTGACATCTTTATATTATGATGAAAAAACATCTTTAATTCGTCCATAAACAAGCTCATTCAATTGAAATCTATTATCATTCTGGCCGAATATTTTAAAACTAAAACTCGACATAGACAATTTCTTGACGTCCGACGCCGTTCTTTTGATATCCGTCATGTTGGCAGCGCTGTTGCTAACGCCATTTTTGTTATACACTAGAAGCTTCATAAGGTGATTTTTTTTTACTCATAGCCGCTTCAAACAAGTGCGAAAGAGAAAGTCGAATAAGACTGTAGTATGTAGCTTCGATTAACCTGAATATTTTCTTCAAAGCTTATTTACGACGTTTCTCATTGTCTATGCTGTAGATACGCATCCCGAGCGATACATACGGTGTAAAGCTTTTAGTGACAAATGTATAGTAAAAATGAAGGAAAACGCCGTACTTAAGTGGCAAAAAGTATACAATCCTACCGGCCCGCAACCACGACCTCGCCATGGCCATCGCGCGGTCGCCATAAAAGATTTGATGATAGTTTTCGGCGGCGGAAACGAAGGGATAGTTCATGAACTTCATGTCTTCAACACCACTACAAACCAATGGTTCGTTCCTGTCACGAAGGGAGAAGTGCCCCCAGGATGCGCCGCGTACGGCTTCGTGGTCGACGGAACGCGACTCCTCGTTTTTGGCGGCATGGTGGAGTACGGCAAGTATTCTAACGATCTGTACGAGCTGCAGGCCTCTCGTTGGGAATGGAAGCGTCTCAAGCCCTTACCACCGAAGCAGGGTCTCCCACCGTGCCCCCGACTCGGCCACAGCTTCACTCTCCTGAATGGAAAGGTCTACCTTTTTGGTGGACTGGCCAATGAGAGCGATGACCCCAAGAACAACATCCCAAGGTACCTCAATGACTTGTATACCTTAGAGCTGTATCCTAATTCTTCAATGACAGTATGGGACATACCCCTGACCTACGGACAGTCGCCGCCACCGCGCGAATCTCACAGTGGTGTCTCTTACACAGATAGAAACAGTGGCAAATCATCCTTGATCATTTATGGAGGTATGAGTGGCTCGCGGTTGGGAGACCTGTGGGTGCTCGACGTGGACAGCATGTCATGGTCACGCCCTGAAGTAGGTGGCCCTCCACCCTTGCCCCGCTCCCTGCACACTGCCACAGTCATTGGCCATCACATGTATGTCTACGGAGGATGGGTACCACTTGTGCCAGATGAATCTAAACTTGCCACTCATGAAAAGGAATGGAAATGTACCAACACACTCGCCTCACTCAACCTGGAGTCAATGACTTGGGACAACATAGCCCTGGACAAGTTTGAAGAGTGCGTCCCTCGAGCTCGAGCAGGTCACAGCGCTGTCGCCATTCAAACTAGGTTATATATTTGGTCAGGAAGAGACGGCTACCGGAAAACTTGGAACAATCAAATCTGCTGCAAAGATCTGTGGTACCTAGAGGTTGGAGTGCCACCCCAGGCTAACCGTGTGGCCCTTGTGCGTGCTGGCACCACTTCTCTGGAACTGTGTTGGCCCGCTATGAACACAGTAACAACTTTTTTGCTTCAAGTACAGAAATGCGGCAAGGTCACGCCAGCTCGCTTCCCACCTGCCGCCGAGCCGTTGGTCGCCCCGCCACCGGCGTCACCAGTGGCCAGCCAGCCTGACGCGAGCAAAGCGTTTGGCATCACTTCGCCTGTCGCCAGCGGGCTGCCGCCAGCTGCCGAGCCCGTACGTGTGACGCCCACTGTCGCATCCCCCGCACCAGCGCCCGTCTCCACACCTCAGAAGATCGTTCCGACGCCCATTAAAGTACCTGCGCAGGCCTCCGTCAAAATCACGCCTAACACCCCTACATTAAAACAAGCAACATACCAGACAAAGACAGTAGTGAAGTCACCAGCGACAGCGACTGCCGGCTCCTCGCAGCAGATCAAGGTGGCCGCAGTTACGCCGCAGGGGGTCACCAGGATCGTGAGCGGCGTCGGCACGCCGGGCACGGTGCGCGTCTCCACATCGCAATCTAACGCACAGATCGTGCTGAGCTCGGCGACTGCGGGCGGTGGCTCCACACCACGCTTCGTGCAAGTGAAGACTGGCACCAGCGGCGCCATGCCCGTCAAGATCGGCGCAGGCAACATGCCTGTCAAACTCGCTGGAAATACCTTAAAATTAGGCACTGCAAACCTCCAGGGCAAGATAACGACTAACAGCGTGCAGAAGGTCGGACAAGTAGGCGGCACTAACATGCCGTTGAAACTGGGCGCAGGTAATGTTAAAATCGGCACAAGCAATGTACTTGTAAAGACTGCAGGTGGTGTCCCAATTCAAGCAGGCGTAGCCAATCTACAGACTAAAGTGGCAACGGGTGTGCCTGTTAAACTAGGTGCTGGCAACCTGCCCGTCATAGCGAGCAGCGGCGGCGCGATACAGATCGCAGGCAGCGCGCTGGGCGGCCAGCAGGTGAAGACGCCCGTATACAAGATAGTGACCGCCAAGTCGGGCGATCAGACGGCCACGTCCACAACAAGCGCGGGAGCAGGCGGCGCCACCGTGCTGCGGCAGGCTGGCGGCAACGCCGGCATCCCCGTCATCATCAAGAAGACGCCTGGCTCCAACGCGCAGTCCAGCAATCAGCCGCAGTACGTGACGCTGGTGAAGACGTCCACTGGCATGACGGTCGCCACCATGCCCAAGGTAGCGATGATGCAGAACCGGCCGTCGGCGCCGACGACGGGCGCGCAGGGACAGAGCATCGCACCCGGTGCCACCATCGTGAAGCTGGTTTCGAACACGGTTGGCGGCAACAAGATCATCACGCTGCCCTCCAACATGCTGCAGCTGGGTAAGTCGGGCGTGGGGGGCAAGCAGACTATCGTCATCACCAAGTCGTCGAGCCAGGCGGCGCAGTCCAACCAGCAGCAGTGAGCGCGAGCGGCGCTCCGCTGAACTGACGAGTATTCTCAGAGTGCCCTTAGCTAGCCGTGAGCGAGCGGAGTGAGCGGAGCGGTGCGGCCGCGAGGCGCGCCACTGCCAGTGTGTGACTGATGGGCATGCAAGGTGTCTCTACATGGTAAATTTCAATATTACAAACACTGAGTGCGTTTCTCGGACTGCAGTTTATTCTAAATCATATTGAATATAGTATATGAGTCTTTTATATGTTAAATGGGTCTGTGTAGAAAATGTCCTCATAGAGTTTTTACTAAAATATTTTATTTACTCTAATAAATTAATAATATTAATGTATGTGACTATGCACCATTTTCTAGATTAATTCTGATCTGTGCCCGTACAGTAGACTACGGATGAAGTACCTTGAGTTCTGTCAGGTCCGGATGCCCGAATAGGAGTTTACACTTAAGTGCCTGTTGTGCAGTTCTTGTGCTTAGATGTTGTGCCGGACAAGGTGTTTGTGAAGTAGCATTATTTTATGGCGACCGATGTCACATTAATAATATACAGAATAATTCGCGTTATATTGTAAGACTTAAGTTTAAATACTTGTATTAGATTATTTTTGTATGTTATTGGATTTTGTTATACAACTAATGGTTATTCAAATTATTCTCCAAAAACACATACTGGGTTTGTTGTGTATTTAATTATCCAGTACATTGGTTTATCTGAGAGCTACATGATATAATAAATTGGACATGGCAAGTACAAGACATTAAATTTCGATTTAATGACAAACTGTCTTCCCCTTTATTAAGTTTCCAAAGAATCCTCCCTCACTTTATAAATGGTTTCGGACACATTGTGTGTATGTAGCGTGCTAGAAGATATATATAGATTTATATTATATCATTATTCCCCTGGTTTTAATGGCTGCAATCTCTAAATTGCATATTGTTCACAAAGTGAACGGTCATTTCGTTGCGGCCATTAGGAACAGGGAGACTTGTTTCATAGTTTTAGTTAAATCACAACGTAGTATGCACTATTTAAGTTTTTATATGACCAGCTGTTGATTTTGATGGCATTTTTGTTGACATGACGTTTTGGATCGATGGTGTATCTCTAACTACGTTCAGTTCGCTTGAGCCGAGGCTATTTTCAGTATTTGAGACACCCCATTGATCCGAATGAGACAGCTAATGAACTCAAATGCCTGTCCGATGGTGAGACGCGGGAAATGTGCCTGGAAGTAGTGTGGGGAATTCTCAACGTGTTCACGACTTGGCACCTCCATTTAAACTATGACAATTTCATTGATAATGCTATCAATAACTGTTCCGAAAATAATAATATAGAATAAAAATGCAGAATGTTGTTTTTTGGCGCGAATTCGTTCTTAATCAAAGGCGTCTATTTGAGTCGTGACAAATGCATGAATATAAATATTTTTTTTAGATTGTGTTAAATATTTATAATTGAACTGTTGATCTCGTGGTAAGAATGATGTTCTGCGTTTTTATATATTTTAGTGTAAGTGTCCTAGATGTACGTACGTAGAATAATCATAAAATAATAAGGTAAGCGAGGTATGGAATGTAAATATCATTAAGTAGATAAATTTAATGTTATAGTTTGTTCATATTATGTTCATTTGCTTGAATAAACGATTTGGATAAGCGCAACTTTCATTTTCAAACCACTGGTGATGACAACGTCATTGCGTAATTACAATGCCAATTACAAATACATTACTATCTTTTGTTTAGTCATGGGAATCGGAGTAGGTCAAACAAAATAAGAAATCTCAGAAATAGACAACTCAATTTTCTAGGAAATGAACTTACAACCTCTATACAGTACCTACCTATACATAACGCAAATGACGTGTCGTGGTTGATATTATTCTAATGCACATTGCGCGACAATTTAGATACTAATATTACTTTTACTACATGTCAAACGTTCAATATAAATTTCACAATAATTATTGTCTTGATTCTGTAAATGGTTGAAAGAATAAAATTTTACTTTGCAATGTTGTTCAGCGCCATCTATGAAAATTTGCTTGTACTAGAACTAGCTTTGTTCAGTGACTTTTCATCTAATGTAGCCCAGTGGCAGTAGGTGTCGCTGAACGCTACAAACTTAACAACAATTTGTCATTTTAATATGTAAATTGTAATAAAATTGATAAATCAATCAAATTAATTATAAATTCCAAACCATGATACATTTTATATTGATTTTTATTGCCTCATCTATTTCGCCTTCTTCACGGGTACCTTGTAGTTATACAAGATGTCGCTACTAGTGTCTCAGAAGTGCAAGATTTTTTACTCTATAATAGTCAATAATAGGTATTTCATCGCCATCGCCAGAAAATAAAACGCGGTACCTACTCTATTTATCTTTATTATTCATAAGTATGTTATATTCATAATCACGAAAATGTGAAGATATATGAAATAATACATTACCTACATACTCCCTAGGTTCCTTTTTTTATCCTGTCATATTATGCAAAGGCACGTAGCAAACTATTCTAATAGAAAAATGCATTCAAGCATTTTTGTTTGATCATTCTTGCTGTCCTAGTTGTGTGTTGCTTGCTTTGCCTAGCCTTGTACGTAACACAGACAGTCTCTTTACTTAAATCGAGTGTAGAGAACTCGTGGAGATCTTAAGTTAAGAAAAGTAACTGGATAGGACACATTATTGTGGAAATGTAACACTGCAAGCTGCAAGTCAGTCTAAAGTTGTTATTGTTGCCGAGATATCTTTGAAAAGAGGCCGTTTAAAAATGTAAGGAGTTAGTCGTCTCATGGACAGTGAGATACTATGGTGATACCTGACTTCTTTTGTCATTTGAAGATATTTTGTCAAAGGTCAGTTTTAATCTTGAAGCATAAGCATAATCAGCCTTTTAATGTTCCCACTGCTGGGACACAAGTCTCCTCTCTAGGAGAGGGAATGGGCAGCTATCCACCACGCGGGCCAGGTGCGGGTTGGTGAATGTCACATGTCTTAGAATTTTTGGTTCTAGGACATGTACAACACACATGACAAGTAGTAGTAACTCCAGCCCAATTTACTATGTACCTAGGTAGTACCTAAGTCCGGTTTTTAACTTTTTTTTTTTTTTTGTTATTTTTAGAAGACTGAATTTTGTCTTAAGACAAAATAGTAGCTAGATACGGAATTACGGACACTATGTGAAAGATATGAGATATTTTCAAAAGATTCAGTAATATCCGGGTTTTAGGCTCCAGAATTCGGAGTTTTCATGCTTATTTTCCTAGTCGTCGAATACCTCTTGTTGTAGTGGGCGAGACGAGAAGTTTCGACGGGGATACCAGAGAAGATGTCGTACACGAACGAGTTCATGATGGACATGGCCTTGCTGGAGAAGGTAATAAAATATCGAAGTGCTCATCTGTTGAGTTCAAACTACAGTGTAAACTCTTTATAACGTTATCCTTTATAACAATAAACTCCCTGTAACGTTGAAGTGAGCCCAACTTGGTTAGTATGCGTTAAAACCATAGGTTAAAACCATAGAAATATCTATGGTTAAAACCCACATATTGAAACACTCTTTATAGCGATACGCCATTCTCTATTACGAAGAAATGTGTTCATATTTTTAGACAGTAAATATTTATTATTGGTATTATTGTTTATGTTATGTTATCAGGTAACAAAAGACTTTGAAGCTCCGAAACATCCGAGGTCGGTCTAGCTTTTGTTATCCTTAATTGCCTTGAACACGTGCAGTATGACGCATTGTTTTCTCGGGAAAGTGACATACATATTAAAAATTCTTGTTAATCTGGTTGTTTTTTTGTTCACTCCATATAACGTTAACTCTCTATAACGACAAAAAATGCTTAGTCCCTTGAGTTTCGTTATAAAGAGTTTACACTGTAATTTCAATCTGTATGTCACAGCGTGTAGCTCGGTGTCCGCAGCCGCGACACGGCGAGAGTTATTAACTGGCCTTGGTACCGCGCAGCATACAATGCAATGACGTCACGCGTCAGCTGCCGCCCACACCGTATTACACGCGGCGTCGCCTGCCTAGAACCACGGCTATTGTGTGCCGTTTAACAAGCATTGTGGATGGTTGCAATTTCCGACGTGACATTATGTCGCGAATGGATAGCTTATTAATAACATAAAATCATTCCTTCTCGGAACGAAAAGGTGAGGCATTTATTACCTAACTATCTACATTACAATTTTCTTAGAAGACGAGCCTACTGACAAATGGCATTCCGATAGGCAATAAAAATAAAACTTTTCGTGTTTGTAGCACTTTTGCACGCCAAGGGAGTCGAACCCGAGACCACGTACAGCTGGGATGCTTGCGATAACTATGCCTGCTTAGCTTTATCTAGTAAGCAAGCAAGTTTTTTTTTTATTTGTTTGTTATATTTCGATTTTTATGGTCGTTTTCTCTTCATGTTCAAAGTTAGTAAGAGGTTTACTGAGACAATATAGTGATTAATGACTCCTTAGATATATTACGATTAAAATTCAAGACTTGATTCATTAAAATATGTAGTATTAGTTAATATAATGATTAGCAGATTCATCTAGAAAACCAAACGTTTATTGGCAGAGAATGTGGAATGTAGACTCATTTTTTTCCAATAGACGACCAAGAGAAATGTATATACCTACTTATAGCAAGATTCCAGAGCCCTCAGACCTTAATTATTTCTCTTGTTACTGAGAAAATAAGTAGGTACCTAAAGCTCTGGGATGTCTGGGACTAGGATTCATTGATAAAGAGGTTAGTGTTTTTTTTTAACGTTGCCCCACACTAGCATTTACTCCTGTATCGAGGGTGCGTTCACAAACATGTAAACTCACATGCACAAGACACCCAGACCCGGAACAACTATCTGTAGGCCATACAAACATTTGTTCCGTGCGGGGATTGAACCCGCGACACGCAGCGCAGCAGCTGAACGCAACCACTGCGCCAACCGTATCATCAAATTAGAAAAAAAATAGAAAAGAGTCTGCTAATCAGTATTAAAACGACTAATTATTTTCATTTTTTGATGAATAAGGCAGAATTGTCTAAGCAGAATTGTAAAGTTTGCTCACTACTAAAGTGAGCAAACATTATCCAAGGCTGTCACTGACCGGTTATCACCTACCAAACGGGACAAGTTCTAGTGCTCCATGGAGGACCGTTAGTGCTCCATTGAAGTCGTCAGAATTAATTACTGGCACGTGAGCCTGTCTGGATGGCAAGGTATGTCTAGAAAAAGTTTTGGATGCCTTGCGATTGTATGAACAATTAATATTGAGGAAATTGTATGCAAATTGTGTGTGATTGTGTTGTGTGTGTGATTGTGTTGTGTTGTTGTTTATGGAGGATATTGAGGGAATTGTTTTTGTTGTTGTGTATATAAATAATATTATATTCGAGTTTTTAAGTTTACTTGTGAAATATTGCATTGTAAGCTGCATAATTACTCATTATTCTTTTTTTTTATTGTCCATGTGGTGTTTACCTTTACGTAGTTGTTGCACTGTGTAAAATTTAAAAACATGTTTTATTTTGTTTGTAAATTAGTGAGAAAAAAATCAAAATAAGTATGTTTCTAGTAGGACTGAAAAGAGACAGAGATATATAGAAAATACACTCAACAAACACTTTAGTAATGTCAGTAAAAATATACAATAAATTACCAGAAGCAATTACAAACATTTTATGTATTTATAAATAAACTTAAACAATTCCTAATAAATAAATCCTGTAAAAAATTAATGAATATGGGTATGTTAATGATAAATTAAATAAATAAATAAAAATGAATACCAAAAATAATAATTAGAATCAAAATCGAAGTGAGTAGCAGTAGCAGAGAAACATTAACATTTTACTTTTCTTAAATATTAATAGCCCTCTTCCACTATTCTATTTTGATGTGCCCGACAGGGTCCACAATATTCAAATTATGTATATTTTATATGTAGGTACCTAGGAGCCGCCATCAAAACCAGTGTTCACCGTACAAGAATGTATGGTGAGCACGTATGAGCCAACGTACTGCCTGTCCTAACCTACTTTTGAGGAATGTGACAATTTCCCTCATTCGAAAAACAATCCTCAATTCGTTACTGATCAAGCTGACGCATGAGTTGTCACATGTCATTTTCCCCCCTCCCCCTGCCTCGTTTTATGAGCGTAGCAATCAGTCCCGCGGCGTGCTGATGGATTTAAAACCTAATCATGTTGAAATATGATTGGAATTACATCTCATTTGGGACTAGACGATGAAATATGTGGGTACTTTGCTTTTTTAAGGGCCAAAAAGTAGGTTTTACCAACCAAGAGAATGTTTCTGAGCTCTTGTTTTGTCCAATCAGTCTACCTTTATCCAAAAATGTTGGGGTCGGTTTCAGTCTAACCGGATGGAGCTGAACACCAGTTTTTGACATGGGACGGCTGCTTGTCAGACCTCCATAACCCAGTGGTCATCCATCCGCCCCCTCTGGTTTAGGACCATTGTATGTATTGCTTCTTATTTTACTAAGAATTCGAAGATATGTGACAGCAACTGTCTGTCGAAGCTACGTCACTGACTGTGTCCCAGCCATGGTCCCAGCTGCGGCAACTTTATATAGACTAGTACTTCGCGACTTCGTCCGCGGTGATTTAGGAGGTACCCAAGAAATGTTAAAGGGTAGCTAACTAGCTAACGGGTAGTTTTCTAAAATTATGTCGACACGATTTATAATATTTAGTCAGCCATTTTTGTGTGGTTATTGGTCTTAGGATCAACACAACTATCTGCCCTTCACCCCGTTGGGGGTTGATTATGAAAAAACAGTTAAATTTGCATCAATTATACCACTTTTAAATTGGCCATATCTATTTCCAAGTAAATTGAAGCAAGCAGTAATTTAAAAAAAATCTCTTCCATTTTCATCCTTTTAGGGGTTGATTTCCGACAAACCAAAACACACTTGAATATTATTTTATTATTAAAAATACAACTCCGAGTTTCAACTTCATCGGACCAATCGTTAAGATTCCTACCACGATTCCTACATACACATTTTAACTCCCCCTAAACCCTTCATTGGGGGTAGTTTTGTAAAAATTAATGATGCCATTATTATATTTCTAATTTCCCCTAATTTTAGGACATTCCCTCCGAAATGGCACCCCATTTCGGAGGGAATGTCCTAAAATTCTTCTTCATCCACATCCACTAATGATGTGTACTAATTATAAACTAACCCTTTGCCAGATTTCATTTACCTATATCGTTGAGCGGTTTCGATATTTCGTAATGAGTGAGTGAGTGACCCTTCGCTCTTATATATTTAGATTAAGCATGTATTTTTGATTAAGTATACTTAACAATCATGATTATTTATTTGGGATTTTCTGTTAGGTTTTGGGATCAAGTATTCCAATGAAACACAATCTTATGTGAAGCATTTTATTTTGATTCGTTATAAAAACTTACAATAATTTTAATAAATAGTTTTATAAAACAATTATAACTTATATCTATGTATTATGAGTAAATTGTAATGGTTTTGATTCCGCAGAAAACATCAACTTTTCAGTTGGGTGTCTTAGCACCGATCTTATTTCAAAGAAATCTTTTGCATATAAAATTATGTCACTGGTATTGAGCAAAACGTATTTGATACTAACTAAAACTTCCTCAATGCCGGGAAACTTCGGAAAGCTAGCAAAGTTAATTTAATTTATCACATTGAAAAGACTCGCGTTTAGAAGAACTTCGTCTCAAGTTTGTCCAGTCCAATATATATCTTGAATTGTGCACTGGTACGTTAGAGTTCAAAAAGAAATGAATGCCTCATACATGTTTGCATAACTTGACAAAATGATTTTACCATTTCAGGGTGCCCTGGAACGCAAAGGGTACAAGAAGGATCACGGGTGGGTTTTAGTCAGTAAGAATCTGACACTCCCTTCCGCTCCGCCCAGAGCGGGAGAAGTGATTTGATGATTTTGATTTCCCATCCAAAACAAAGGGTTATCATAATGTCATCCTTAAAAATAATGACAGTTTATTAATTGTTTCTGTTATACCTACCTTGTTTATCGACTGAACTATTACTGCAATGATTTAATTACAATAATTAGAGACATAAAGCATAATAATGATTGTGTCGTGTTTTCGCAAGTTGGTAAAGTATTCGGACGTTTTTATGGCAGAAGGGTATTAGAAATAGAATCATGACATAGTCTTCAAAGGCTTTATAAAATCGATGTTTAGACAAAGTGCCATTCTATCAGCAAATTCGCGATTATCGAAATTTCAAAATATAAGGGATGATCACCCGACTTTTCAATATCATTTATCAATCAGAATTTCATTTGTCTAAGGCCTCTGAAGCACTTTTTTCAGTTGGCATTCTTTCAGCGGTTTTGTCTCTGGTATTTTGGTTTGGAGTGCGTAGTTAGAGCGAGTGGCGAGGTAAAGCATTATCCTACGGCGACAGTGGCAGACTCGTCAGTGCGCGTCGGTCAGCCGAGCAGGCCGCACGTGATCACCCCGAGACAGCTCCGGCTGGTGGGCTTGTCGTCAGGCTTCACGGGAACCACCTTCTTTTTCTTCTTGCCGTTTGCGTCGTAGCGTTTTTCCTCCTGTAATCAAAAAGGAAATTTTAGAGGAATGGAGCAAACGCTGAAATTTTGCGACAAACACAAACCGACAATGGGAGTAGGATCTAGTACGAACTTCAAAGTGCTGCTTTCAGTATTTTTTACAGAGGTGTCCGATCCCATGCCTCCTTGCTCCGGAACATGGAATGGACGAGGGTTGGAAGCGAAATTGGTCGCCGCCGCTGATCGCCTCGACAAGGACACGACACTCCGCTCAAGCAGGGCAAACCTTCACCGTATGCTCCCCTAGTCCTCCGGGCGATCGTCAATGTTGAAAACCAGACGTGTCCTCCCGCCGAATCCGAAACAGGTACCTCCCGAAACATTTGTGTTGGTGAGTACCCGCATCAGACGGAAGGTGAGGACGCTGTGGCACCTCTCCAACACTCCTCAAAGAGGGGACTTATTGCCACGATAGTGGATACCCAATCACTTTCGCGCCTAGGCTCCTAACATTTCTTAAACACAAATAAAAGCGATAGATAGCACTAAAGATACCTAATAAACTATTTGAAACAAGTAATCAAGCTAAAACAGGCGCCGGGCGTCTTATCGCTCACTCATTGTGCTCTGTTCACTCGCGAATGAACGATATTTGTCAATAGCGTTCACTCTTTAGGTCCTGTTGTACTGTTTCATTCCGCGCTCAAAGCTTCGAAACAGTAAATAATTGTATTTGATTCTGATACGATCTTGGCAGAGATTGTTCGAGACTTTCAAGAAAATTCTGTTCTTGTAACAAAACACCTATTAATAAATAGACTTCGATTTCCGCAGTATGTTGTCTAGTGTACCTTATTGTTTTATTACAGACAGTTCAAATATAGCCTACCTATGAGCTTTTATCCCATGGCAACGTACTTATTCCTGCAATAAAAATAATCCTAAGTCGCTTTTCAAGGTATAGATTGGATTTATCTTCGTACTGGAACTCGTCAAAATTGTTGAGCGGTTTAGGTGTGAAAACATATCACAAAAATTACGGGAAGACAGACAGAGTAACTTTAGTTATATATTAATAGGAAATATAGATCCTTAACTTTGATTTTTGTGGTATGTTCCATGTTTGTCACCTTCAGAATGTTTATACAGGGTGAATTTTTAAAGTGTGCGTGGATGGGCGAATCTGGAACTATGTGGAAAACATTTTATTTTTTGAAAATTAAAAAAAATGTTATTCCTTCCCAGAATTTGATCGATGAATTGCGACACTTGATGGTGTAAAAATATAGGATATGTTTTCCTTATGCAATATCAACCCGTTCGATTCCTGGCTGGAACACTAAACGATTTTTCAACAAACCTATGATGCAGTTTTGGTTAAATCAAAATCGGGCACACTAAAAAAAAAACACCACGTAAATAGCCGATTGGAAAAAACCATGAAAATTCCATAAAAAAACAGAATATGACTAGAAACAATTGAATCCCTACCAATCGACAGTGAAACCAGCATTCCTTTTAGAACAATTATAGTAACCCGTTACAGTCTCATTATATAGCTCCACATAGCTATATTACAGCCCGCGACACCGCTCGCTAGTGGCGGTACACCGAACTGTACTCACGACCGAAAGGAAAACTTAGTTCATTGCGCACATAACAATACGGAGATGTAATCAACTTTTATTGGTTGTAGTGTGACTGGTGTATTTGCAGGCTTTTCTGATATATTTCTGTAACTAAAAGGTACTTACTACAAAGAGGTTATTGAGCTGGTAATATATAATAACAATAATATAACGCTGAAGAGTTTGTTTGTTTGGTTGAAGGCGCTAATCACAGGAACTACTGGTTCGAATTGGAAAATTATGTTATTGTCGGATAGCTCACTATCGAGGAAGGCTATAGGTTAAAAAAAATCATGCTATGATCAAAAGGAGCGGAGCAGCAATGAAAAAAGTACCAAAAACAAGGTTTTTTTTTCACTTTTTTGTGACGAAGACAAAGTTGCGCGGGTTTCGGCGGAGTATCTTCTAATGCAGCGGCAAAACGTCTCTTAAAGTTAATTTCTGAAGGAATCAGTCAGTTTAACTTGCCTTTTCCTAACTGTCCTAACTGTCTTGGGGTCGGCTGCCATTCTAACCGGCTCCAGCTGGTCAGTAGATAACAACATTCGTCACGAGTTTATTTTGAGAATTCGTTAAGTTTCATGACCCTTATACAATGGCTGAGGAGCACTCTGATGTAAATAGGTACATCATATCGAAAATATGTGATACCTATGTATATCGACAGCTTTAGAGCTTTAGAGCATAGTTAATTATTAATTGAGCTTTTGACTTGAATACGTATTTAAATTTGTTTCTATAGTGTGAGGCAGGAGAAAAACGAATGATAACAAAATTGGGGGATACAGTTTGGTATTGCAGCTACATTTCTATCACCGCCATCCAAAATTTAATTACATCACTGGATAGCTAAAAAATCAAAATATTCGGTACGCTAAGCGACAACTGTGAAGCATCGCGCGCGGTGGAAGAGAAAGAGGCGCCTCCATTTTGAGGTCATTTTGCTGCGTTTCGAGAGTTCCAGTTAGTGTAACTTTTAATTCGGAGAAGCTATGACGAACGTTTAGTTTCGATCGTCAGCTCTCGTTAAAATTTATCGATTGCATATATACGGCACTATTGTAAAAAGTTAGAAAAGTTACAAAGTGAATATATAGGTATGGTGTTAAAATAAAAAACAAAAATTTATAATGTCGACCTATAAGCGTTTAAAAGTTAAATCAAAATGTAAAGATCGGATACAGTTGGCTTTTAAAGAGCAATCAACTAATACTAATAACACACTATGTCGCACCTCCGGTACAACACTCTCACTTTCGCAATATTTTGAAAATATAACAAAAGTTACCTAAAGCACCTCTGCACTTGATGCAATATGTCACTGACATAGTACTTATAGTTTCAACGTGAGAGAGTAGTATTAGTCATTACAATTTGTACGGTGTCATAAGCGACTCCAAATCTTTCAATGCTTCTCCTGAAAAATTGCGTTTTTGTAAAAGTGGCAGTGTAGTACCGGGAACATAAAAAAATGAATGCGGCCAATCGGATCAACGACGGTGCCAGCACATCTGTAGCTGGGGCGGTTAAAATTATGAAAATATTACCCTTTACGTACACGTAATCAAGTACAACACACGACCATGTCCATGGCGCAGAGTTAACACACTTTTTTACTATTGGTTGAGTTAACCTCAACTAAAACAAAAGGGGGTGTAAACATCGCGCATCCTGTCAGATAAACTGTATCCTAAACTAATAAGTTGGAAATCCTAGAATAATTTAACGTTTTGCTTAATTTCCACCATAGTTGTTTACTGATATAATTTGCTAAAACAGCCACTTTTAACCAAATCCGTTACACGTGCACTCGACTCGCGCCGCGCACGTGCCGCACCTGATGGCGGCTATAACAATCAGTTTAGCGGTCGCTGTTACTGATCTGTTTATACTAAACTGTACACAGATAAGCTGCATGTAGTTAATGAATCATGTACCACGATTGAAATGTCATTATTAATCAAAATCTAGTATTACTTTGTGTAGCTAATTTCATCACCACTGTTCTCAAAACGGTGAAGGAAAACATCGTGAGGAAACCGGCACGTCCTAGAACTAAAAAGTCGAAGACATGTGACATTCACCAACCCGCACTGGGCCCGCGTGGTGGATTACGGCCCATTCCCTCTCCTAGAGAAGAGGCCTGTGTCCCAGCAGTGGAAACGTTA
Source organism: Hecatera dysodea (assembly GCA_905332915.2). Taxonomy (NCBI): domain Eukaryota; kingdom Metazoa; phylum Arthropoda; class Insecta; order Lepidoptera; family Noctuidae; genus Hecatera; species Hecatera dysodea. Next base: position 427,248 of record HG995290.1, on the reverse strand, counting down.
AGACGCTGATTATGCTAATCAAAATCAAAAAATTTTGACCTTCAAAGATTTACTTGACATTCAATATCTCAAAACGCCCCGCCCGTTACCACTTCCTAGTGTTTCAGCGTGGGGAGAAGATTTGGTAGTAGTCTGTATTAGTACAATGGTATAATCAAATATATTTAAAAGATTTTTCTTTTCAACTAAATCCTAAGTAGTACCTACAGTAGTAGTATTTCTGAAGGCCATTGCTAAAATCAAAATTAATAGATATGTTTTTCGGGTTTTCTTGAAAATTTGAATATAATACAGAACAGCCTTCGAAACGCATTATTTGCTGCATTATGTGGAAAATGACTTGTCCACTTCGCCAAACGATTTATTTGCGAAACGCCGAAAGATTACGAGTTATAATACCTATTGATACTAATTGCTTTAATGGCGTTATCTTATCAAGTTCGTAGTATTGTGAGCAGTCATGGCCGGTATCTGCTGATACAATTCACACGTAATGATTATCTGTCGCGTTCTCGATAATACTTAACGCTTTATCTTAAGCACATTCAGACAAGTCATTAAAGTCCACCGGTCAGATTCATATATGTTCAACCATTTTTGACAAAAAATATACTTAGTTTAGTTGGTACAACCGAACAAGCTATTAGGTGTACAGGAAAGAATAGTTATCATTCAACTTAATTACCAACATTCATTTTTGTTGTGAGTCTTATAACTGGCGAGTTATATAAAAGAATTGATCACTTAGCACAACACATTTTTAATTGCACCAAAGTAGTTGCATGTCAGCTGCCTGCATACCAAATACTTAGTTCGACTGTACATTGAAAAAAAAAAACATTTTTTTAATGCCCGTCCTAAAGTATTTACATTGCGGGATTGTTTGAAAGAGTCTGGAACACAAATAGCATTCGAAGGAACATGGGAAGGTTTTAGTCAGCAAGAGTCTGACACTAAGCGACAGGAGTCATTCGATGATTTCTCATCCATGACAAAAATATGCATTAATTAGACGCCAACTCCAAGAGTTGGTTCAAGTTGGTTTGGGACAATAATATATACATACATATGGAAGTAGTTGGGGCAGGCCTTTGCCCAGCAGTGGGAAAGTCTAGGCTGCAATTTATAAAAAAAAACTACTTTCCATGTCAATCCTACTGGCTGACATTTTAACTGAAGACTTTCATCACCTGCCTAGACTTTTCCCAAATATATTGGAGTCAACTCCAAGTCAAACCGGATTCAACGGAATACCAGTATTTACCTGGAGCGGCTGCCTACCAGACCTCTACAATCCATTAACTGGGTAACACGGTACTTTTTGGCAAGACTGGGGTCAGATTTTCTGGCTTCTAACAATCTGTAACGACTGCCAAAGATCTCCAAATGACAGCCGGGACCAACGGCCTAACGTGCTTTCCGAGGCACGGAGGAAACTCGTTATGTTAAGATGGTCACTCATCCACATACCAACCTTAGCAAGCGTTGCTTAACCTTGATGATTGACCCGTGTGGCTGTGACTTTGATTTATTAAATACTAGCTGCTGCCCGCGACTTCGTCCCCTTGGAATCCCCGATTTTAAAACATTCTTTATCGCTGCCCCGCTCCTTTTGGCTTAAGCGTGATGATATATAACCTAAAGCCTTCCTGGATAAATGTTCTATTAAAGATAAAGATAAATTTATTGCTTAACTGTGTACATTAAGGTCTTATAAATAAACATTACTTTTGTAGTTTCAACAGTCTACCCAAGCCGGATATGCAATAGTATTTTTAGCAATTTCGACATGATCATATTATTTTTATCAAAAAACTCATAAAGATTATAATATACATTTTCAATTAACATTTTTTTCAATTAATTTTTAAATATGTTTCCATTTAATTACTTAATCTCTGGCGGTTTTCAACCCAAAAAGAATTTTTCAATTCGAACCATGTTCCTGAGATTAGCGCGTTCAAACAAACAAACTCTTCAGCTTTATAATATTAGTATAGATTTTTATCTGTAGCAGTGTTACCTCAACGATCTCCCCGATCTTATTCTTGACAAGAATGGCGCGTGCGTCGGAAGAGTGGCCAACATCATCGAAGGAGCGCGACGCGTCCTTGCCCGCCTCTTCCATGATGGTGTCGTAGCCGCCAGGGTGCTGCAAGAAGAACAAATTCGAGGATACACTCACGTCGGGTTGCGGAATTTGTTCGAAAGAGTTACCGCGGCCCTGGAACGCAAAGGGCACAAGAGGAACACGGGTGGGTTTTAGTCAGTAAGAGTCTGACACTCCCTACCGCTCCACCGAGGGCGGGTGGGGTCATTTGATGATTTCCCATCCAAAAAAAAAAAAGGATACACTCACGTCGGCAAAACAATGTGGTTCTTCTAAACAGGTGTAATATAGGTTTGAAGTTAGAAAGATATATTCATGCTTGAGCTGCCTTATAGGGGCCATCCATAAAATACGTCACACGTTAAGGGGGAGGGAGGGCTTTTAAATTTCGTGGCGTCACAATTCAAAATCTATTTTAATCTAAGTGTTAAGTAAAACACGAAAAAATACACGAATTAACCAGCTGTGACGAGAACGGGGGGGGGGGGGGGGGTAAAAAATCGGTCGCGGGTTCAAACCCAGTCAGGCGCATTACTTTGTGTTATTAATTTCATCACCACTACTCTCAAAAAGGTGAAGGAAACCATCGTGAGGAAACCGCCATGTCCTAGAACCAAAAATTCGAAGACATGTGACATTCACCAACCCGTACTGAGCCCGCGTGGTGGATTACGGCCCATTCCCTCTCCTAGAGAGGAGGCCTGTGTCCCAGCAGTGGGAGGATTAAAAGGCTGATTATGCTTTATGCTAATGACAGCAAGAGCACCAGTATAATCCAGCCATTTTGACATTAACTTTCTTAAGAGCCAAGAACCTGTAAGTTTACTCGTCTGTAGGTTTCCCCAAATGAAATCATTGAAGCAGGTTCAACATGGACCGGCGCCCATCTACGGGCACAATCCCTGCTTTACTTGTATTGTTTCTGCTGTCTTCTTGTGCGAGCCCCAAACAGATGTTTTCTTCCTTACCTCGTCGATGTACTTGGTGAGGTCGTACACGGCGTCCTTGTACACGATCCACAGCGGCTGGCCGTTGCTGCCGTTGCGTGAGGACACCTCCGCGAGTGTGTAGCGCTTCACCTCACCCATTGCTGAGTTTCTGCTGAGCATAAAGTAGAAAGAAAAGAAAGAAAGAAAATTCATTTATTTGCCACAGTTGGGGCACACAACAAAAACGATAAAAAACAAACAAAAATAAAAAAGAAAAGTAAAATAAGAGGTGCGTGCCCCACGGCTGCGCCAAATAGGTCCAGTTCAGCATATATGTCAGACAATTAGTGCCTGACGCTGGTTTCCAACTGGACCTGAGGGTGTGTCATGTCACGAACGTAAATCAGTTTTATGTGTAGTGTCTTGAGATAAATATATAAGAATCATAGTAGTGTAGATGTTACTTAGAGGTAATAGTAATAAGTACGTGATAAACGAATGTGATAAACTAATGATTAATATAGGTAGTACATATATAAGGTTTATAGGTTAAGTTTTTTTTTAGGAATTGTATCTTTCAATCAATCATAATTCAATATTGATTATTAAAAGTAACTCGTTCTAGCATAATCATAACACGTTGATTGCATGAGGAATCTCAAAAATGTTGTAAACCTATTATGTATGGGTCTCTATTCGTTTGTCATAGGCAATTTGCTTTGAATCTACTGGAGTTAGTTTGTTCGTAAACTTACGAATTATTCTTCCAAACACGGTGGTATTAGTTATATAATTATTAGTAATGGAATTAGTTCAAACATCATCTGCCTAATTTGAAATTGAAAACAATATATCTAGTTTTAATTTCCGCGAATATTAGTGGGTTGCAGGTATGCTGCAATATTAGTGGGTTGCATACCTGCAACCCACTAATATTCGCGGAAATTAAAACTAGATATATTGTTTTCAATTTCAAATTAAAATGGATTTCCGCAAAGTAGCGCCTGACTCAATCAATTTTATCATCTGCCATTTTCCAACTATGCATGATTATTATTGAGTTCAGCATGCAACCATATTTGTACGCCTCTTGGCATAACATAGCGAACTATTAATTTAATTTAAGAACTGTATTTTCTACCTATGTAACACAAATAAAAAAATGATTATGATTATGATTATGATTATAATTTATTAAGATACCTTTACCAATATTTCTTAAGGCAGGCAGTGCTCCAGGTTTCTTTTTACAAAATACAAATAATTGATTGTATTAGACGTTACATTAAGTACCTATTGATTAAAACTATTTCCGTTACAAAATCACACGCTTTTTCATATTTAGATGAAATCTAATCACCTATAGACTGTCAACTAATTATTGTTCTATTGTAATATTTTATGAATGTAATAGTTTTATTGAATAAAGTATATCTTATACAGTAAGATTATCTAGTTTATTTGATCTATTTACAGACATAGATGGATTTTTCCGCGAATATTAGTGGGTTGCAGGTATGCTGCAATATTAGTGGGTTGCATACCTGCAACCCACTAATATTCGCGGAAATTAAAACTAGATATATTGTTTTCAATTTCAAATTAAAATGGATTTCCGCAAAGTAGCGCCTGACTCAATCAATTTTATCATCTGCCATTTTCCAACTATATTGGGTTCGGCTCCCAGTCATGCCGGATTCAGCTGAATACCAATGTTTTAAGTGAATGGAATTAGTTCAATAAATAAATAAGGGTGAATTTCAACAAGTGATTTTTATATGTCATTTCGGTGGGATTTTTTAATTTCAATGCTATCTACATATTTTTAGTGACAAATAAAACGTTAGCCTATTTTATAACATTGTGCGTGAGTGGACATCAAATTTCATCAAAACTTACATAAATATTTAAGGATGAATTTTTAAGAGTCCACTGAAATGAAAAGTGTCTACCGAAATGATAAAAATGACCACCGAAATGATAAACTGTGCACCGGAATGAAATAAATCCACCGATATGATACAGCTAAGAACAACCGTGCCGGGCAGCCAGGGTTCCGTACTTAGTTAGGTTTGATTTCCACAAATTTTAGATAAACACTGAGACAGGACAGTAGACAGTTATTTTAATATCATCATTAATATATAGATATTACAATTACTATAACATATATCATTCTTTGAGGTTACAATAACCTCAAAGAATGATATTATTGTAATATTTATTATGATATGAATGAATTGTTTCTTCACTTAAATAACCTTTGGTAATTTTTTTCAGGTTGTTGTTGTGTGAAAATGTTGGAAAACTTTATCGTAAATGCTGGTAACCATAAATAAATATTTTTGTTTGTTTATGAACTAATACTAATTTACTTGATATATTTTCAAAAGAGTGAACGAAGCGGGATAAGAAAGCTTAAAGTTTCTGATTAATATGATGGCTGCATTTGTAAGTTATGCCATTAATAGTAATACATAATGTGTACCCGTTGCACTAAGAGAAAAATGCTAGGTATAATTTAGTTAAATTGGTAACGAAACGAGAATAGTGTTTCTACAGGTATATAAGTAAAACTTCTAAAATTAAATCAACTCTTATATTTTATACTGGGAGCTACTACCCGATAATATCACCGTGGACTCGACAATATACTGTCATCAGCTTGACCGACTCCGTACAGAAATCAACAAAAAGCGCCGTGAACAAACAAAGATATACCTACTTCCTTCACGACAACGCTCAGCCGCACATAGCCAAAGTCGTTCGTCAGAGCTATTGGATTTTGAATGGGAGCTACTGCCACATCCACCTTACTCTCCCGATCTAGCGCCAACGGATTTTCATTTGTTACGCTCTCTCAGTAATCATATTATACAGGACAAAAAATTTGATGATAGAGCACAGTTAACAGATTTCCTCGAAAGCTTTTTTGCCTCACGGCTCCCAAGTTTTTACGCTGAGGGTATCCATGCTTTACCTAATCGCTGGAAATGGGTTGTAGATAACAACGGTGCCTACTATAAAGACAAGTAATTGTAAATTAAAAATATAATTTAAAATTGTTTTGTTTATTTGCAACGCTCATTACTTTCCTACCAACCCAATATATACATGTAGGTACTAGCTACATAGAAATATGTGTATATTATATATCTTTAATCTTAAACACAAATATTACACAACAAATACACCCGAATAATCTAATCTACACTTACTTACATTACAAAACTATGACTTTATATTTGATAAAGGATCTCTAAAACTTTATGGTTTTATCATTTCGGAGATACATTTCATTCCGGTGGACTGTGACACCGAAATGAAACTATTTTTGTCCCCATGTTACTGAAATGATAAACTTACTTTTTTGGCGGAAAAACCGCAAGCTTTGGGACCGCTGCGTTCGCGCCGAGAGCTTGAGCCGGACTGATCCGAAGTGAGGAAAGGTGAGAGGGGCGTAACAACGCAATGTTGACATGGATAATCTACTAAAACTTACTGTCCTCTGAAATGATAACTTTTTTCCAGACAAAAGTTGACTGCCTGTCAAATCCATGAGAAAGAAGATAAACAAACAAAAATAGTTTTATTTGATCGAATATATTATAATTTAATGATAAGAGAATTGATTTAAATCCATATTATGAATCTATTGGCAGGGGAAGGTATTTTATGAGCGGAATTGGGTTCAGGACAGGCCACCGTGATGATAAAATAACACTTTGTAATTTTTTTTTTTGGTATATTAGAGGGTAGAAATCAATGATTTTTTTGCCAAGGTAGAGAAGTACTTACGTTGTTGAGAAAAAATATATAAAATAAAAAACCAGCACATTGCACTACCGTTCTCAGGTTTGCCGTGTATTTTTTTTGCTTGCGCAATTCACCCATAAACTAGAAAGGGACCACCTCAAAATACAAAGATGCTCTTCCAAACCATCGTAAACAGTTTTTTTTTTTCGTTTTACATCGACAATAATAATAATAAATATAATAAAAGTAAATATAATAAATAAAAGTTTATTCAATAACTTAAAGGTATAACATTAAATACAGTATTTCTTAAATCTATGTAAAGTGCACACATGATTTGTGCCTGAACTAGGTAATCCTGTGTTTCAGGCGACTTGGGACATTTTTAGTTTATTAAATAATCACATAGTCATCATATTAATCTTATTGGTATCTATGTAAAAAGGTGTATAAAATTACATTATCTTAACTTAGCTTAACTAATTTAATATAACAATAATACGAACTATATTTACTTTAGCACAAGTAATAATTCCTCTGTATCTTCATAGGACAAAGTTTGAAGTGTTTCCTTTAGAATTTTCTTGCACTTACTATGATTTAATGAGTAGATGTTTCCTTTTTTATTTATTCTATTATATAGTAGCGGTCCGAGGAATATATAAAATTTGGCTGTGAAAGCATGTTTTGTACTTTTTTGCGGGCAAACTATATCTTTCCGCCTCCTTTTAGTTAATTCAGTGCTATAAAGAAGTGCAATGGGAGAATGAAAACATCATCAACCTCAAAAGTTATCAAGTAACCCACAAAACAAAAAAGAATCCAGTCGACTTGAGAACCTCCTTCTTTCTTGGAAGTCGGTTCAAAACTATGATTCGCACATATCCGTATTTTTTTAATATTTGCGCCGTTCATGTTCTTTTTTCTTCTGATTACAGGTTTTTCCACTTTCCACATCAAGTGCAGGCAGTTGAGCAATTAATCTGTATACCTATCATCTTGCTGACTAACGGCCGAACCCAATAACCGATCTATCACATACTGGAGATAGAAAAACAAATGAAACAACAGAAAACCTATATAATTTTATATTGTTTCATTTGTTTTGCTATCTCCAGTATGTGATAGATAGGTTATTGGGTTCGGCCGTTAGTAATATCATAAGCGTACCGGTACTTAATTGCTTGTTTCGAGAGAGAAAAAGAGAATTACACGATTTCCTTATAATCATTAATATTGTGTTTTCTTAATCGTTTAGTAAGTGCATCATTAATAAAACAAATTATCAGTCCCACCCATTTGTATGTCCATTTGCAAGCTTGAAGATAAGCTGATTTATTATATCGTGATATCTAAATAATTTCTACCGATAGCTTAAAAATCCATCTATGTCTGTAAATAGATCAAATAAACTAGATAATCTTACTGTATAAGATATACTTTATTCAATAAAACTATTACATTCATAAAATATTACAATAGAACAATAATTAGTTGACAGTCTATAGGTGATTAGATTTCATCTAAATATGAAAAAGCGTGTGATTTTGTAACGGAAATAGTTTTAATCAATAGGTACTTAATGTAACGTCTAATACAATCAATTATTTGTATTTTGTAAAAAGAAACCTGGAGCACTGCCTGCCTTAAGAAATATTGGTAAAGGTATCTTAATAAATTATAATCATAATCATAATCATTTTTTTATTTGTGTTACATAGGTAGAAAATACAGTTCTTAAATTAAATTAATAGTTCGCTATGTTATGCCAAGAGGCGTACAAATATGGTTGCATGCTGAACTCAATAATAATCATGCTTGAGGTACACAAATTACATATATACTCGGTAAGTATGTCAAAATTCATAAAAACAAAAATTATAAATGTCAAAGTATGGAGTCATTTCTACAGTCAAAGCATAAATAAAATAATCATAAATTCAATTAGTCACAATAAGTCTACATTAATTTATCATTCAAAAATTCATCAGTCGTATAATAACATTTTTCAATTAATAACAATTTTAATTTTTTTCTGAATTGTGTAACATTCAAATTTATCTCTCAGTTTTTGATTTTAAGTCTTCTAAGAGACTGCCTTTAATGCCCCGAATTCTGTTTATGTGTCGGACCCTTTATTTACAATTATCAAAAAGCAGAGCCACACATTGTGGCTGTTTGTGTATGTGAGTTTGTATCTCCGTAAACGCACCCACGATACAGGAGAAATTCCTAGTGTGGGGAGACAACTAAAAAAACAAACAAATGAACATGTACATTTTACTAGGCTCCCGAAGACAGGCAGGATACAGGTTGTGTCTGTCTGTGGGAGCATTATTATTAACTTAATAATAGATACAGCACTTATGCATAACCAAAAGTAAGTAACTAGTTCATCATCTGCCTAGCCTTTTCCCAACTATCGGCTCCCAGTCAAACCGATTAAGCTGAATTCGTGCTTGCTTGCCAGTATTTTACGTGAAGCGGCTGCCTACCAGACCTCCACACCCATGAACCGGGTATCACGGTACTTTCTGACTCCTGAAAATCCGTAATGAAAGCCAAAGCACTACAAATTAAATCCTGGACCAACGGCTTAGCGTGCTTTCCGAAGCACGGAGGAATCCCGATATGTTATGAACGCCCATCCACAGACCAACCTCGGCAAGCGTTGCTTAACCTTGAAGATCGACCCGTGCGGCTGTTATTATATAGCTACGAACTCTTCTATAAGTATTAAATACGTAGTTGTCCAAAATGAAAACAGGAAGTAAGCAAAATCAATTATTTCTTTAAACAGTTTAGTACGCCTGAAATATTCGATATCTCGGTGTTATCAGCAAAATATGTAATAAAATTATCTTTTTATCGCATTTATATCAGTGATTGCATGACACAGCCGAATGAGCCGATGATATAATACTAGTACTGATATTTCCGCCATTGTAAAATTTATTGCTTGACGCATGAGTAACCGGGGTGATTCAATTTCGTACCTTTTTAACCGACTTCTAAAAAAGGAGGAGGTTCTCAATTCGGATGTTTGTATTTTTTACACCAATGTGATTGGTTCGTTTAGGTGGGGGGAGGGGAGGGGATGTAGGTACCACTAAAAAGTGAAAAATAAAAAACTTTTTACAAAAAAATACAACCAACTTTTACACAAAAAATAAAAAAAAAATGCAAAATAACTTTAATTTCGGAAGTCGGTGTTCAAAAAACGAAAAAGCAACCACAAACACCGAGTTACGAAATCAAAGTTATTTTGCATTTTTTTTTTGTGTAAAAGTCGGTTGTATTTTTTTGTAAAAAGTTTTTTATTCTATCTAAGAAAGAAAGAATATTTATTTAGCACATAATTATGTACACGCACGGTACATGGTAATAACAAAACAAAAAGATAGTTATGACAAGAACTAAGTGTGTGTCCCACGGCTGCACTAAAAAGGTCCATTTCAGCGATATGTCAGACAGACTGATGCTGTCTGACGCTGGTTTTCTAATGAACCTTTTAAAATACAAGTGGCGGTTCATTTGATCAAGCTTGGTTGGTTTCTAGAACTAACCAAAGCAGCCAATCAAAAATACCAGCCAGGTGCGAATGTAAGCGAATTGAATCGAAAACGATTACTTTTCGATTCGATTCCCATGATTCACACATGGAATTTGTTCATTCTATCACGGGTGGGTTTTAGTCAGTAAGAGTCTAACACTCCCTTCCGCTCCGTCTAAAGCGGGAGAAGCCATTTGATGATTTCGCATACAACAAAAAGAAAACATAATGCATGTCCGTCTGTCATAGTGAATTTCCACTGAACCATAGAAATATAAAATATATATATCTATGCACTGAACAGATTCAGAGAAAATTTTTAATTTCTGTGGCCAAAACATGGACGAGTAGACGACATACAGGGGTGAATAAAAACGAAAGTTTGACTTGAATTTTCTTGTTAATTGAATATTATTTGCAGAAGTTAAGAACTCCAATTTTTGAATCAATCATTTGTTTTTCTAATGGATGATTTGTGAGAAACTGTTAATATGGTATTTAAGCGAAAATCCCAATAAAAGTATCGTTGTTCACCCCTGCATTTCTATTTCTATCCACCCCTTTTTCCGGTATCGGGTCACTCTTGGGAGACAAAATAGCAAATTAAAATAAAATAAAAAGTTTCTTGAACGATGTCTTGTGACGTTTCAAATTAAAGGTGTCAAATATATTTTTCATAATTATTATAATTAAACAAAGTTGAATTTACGATACAAAATTGACGAGTTTTGTTTTTGAAAAAAAAAACTGCAGAGAATTACGTTTTGCTACATCAATACCTACAAAAAGTATAGAGTTTTAAAGTTAAATGTAAAAAAAAGTTCAGGCAGAACTCTTTGCGTGCGGGTCCATCTCGCACTTGACCGATCTGCTCAAATAATATTACGTAGAGGCCTTATGTGAAAGTCAACATTTGTCATTAGTTTAGTATTTTTAGATAATAGATGGCGTTGTGCTGTGACGTCACGTTTGTAAATCGCGATGTTAAGATTTTCCTACAAAGTTAAAATTCAATCAATTGTCTTACTCTGGACACTGGTTTCATTTCTTTGCAAGATATTTTTGACGTTGTACACCTCCGGTAACAACAATACTTGATATTTCATCCAAGTGATATTTCTCTGATAGGTATCTAAATATCAAGAATCCACTTATTAGGTTGCTGACCTGCTCTGACAGTTCTGAGATAATTCTGATAAGTATTCAAATCTTGTTTAGAAACAGAATTATCTCGCTGAATTATTATTTTCGTTGTATGAAAGAGACGGAGCTATACAGAACGAATAGCTCTAACTCCTTTTCACAACGGATACATGATGGCAACAATATTTCATAGTTGGGGACTTTGGGGTTTGGTTTGACGAAAAAATAGGGGGAGTTGTTGTTTTTCTAGCAACTGACTGACTGGAACGGTCAACTGATTGACATTTGAAGTTACCTATATATGTCCAATTCCAATAGGGCAGATGCAATTACAGAATTTATGAACATTTTGTTATTGAAATGCTTATGATAAAATAGTATAAAAGAAGGGCCACCGCAATGTTTTTATTGTAGTTAATATTGATTTTAACAACTATTACGAATTAATATAACGTGAAACGGAACGTATACAATCAGCGTCTAGTGACGTCACTGGTGTTATGACAACGAAAAGACGAACTTAACTTTTAATACATGACAGTTCATGATCTTTGGCAGACAGGAGTGACTTCATCATCCGTTTTCGCGAGAAAAGAAAAACAGTCAGTTTATGATCGCAATTTTGGCAATACATTAAAGCGTATTAATTTTTTATTTTTTGTATGGTCTATTTTACACAGAATTCTTTTAAATAAAAGCAAGATGAAAACATTGCATGTTTCCTATTGGTAGGTTATAAAGTAGATATTAAGATTGGTCTTGGCCTCACAAGTAACCTGCACCAGTACTGCATGATAGGATTTCATGATAGTGATCTATATTAGTTTAAATAAAATTTTGTAAATTATTTCAAATTTGCACGCCAAAATTAAAGGCAGAATAAGAGAGCAATCTTATACATTTTACTAGGGTTGCCATCATCGAAATTGTCGACGCCGGACAAAATCTTTAAAACCAACCATATTTTTTATTATATACCAAAAATTCGCCAGGAAATAAAATCGGCCTAATAAATGTATGCGTGGTACTCACACGTCTGTCGACCGGCAGCTCCGCACGATAACTGTGACAGGTGATTACAGATAGTTTCGGCAATGATAGCAGTGATACGCTATCAGCCATCAGCCGCGTCAGATGCAGCTGTACGAGCTGACGTCACGGTGCATGCTCAATGCTTTGATTGATTCTTTGTTACATCTTGGAAGTAACTGAAGATAGGAAGGGCTTGATGCAGAAAGCTATACGCATATAGTACGCATTGTGAGGAGGTTCCTCTCTCTTTGGAGACCAGGAGAGGTACTACGGAAACGGTCACCTCCTTCTGCGAAACAGTAATGCTAGCGAAGGAGGAGGTAGACCGCGCGAAGGAGAGGGAAATATACAGGGCGTCGGGAGTCGCAGGACGATTCCCGTCCACCGTAGGCGTGGGCTTGCGGATGGCGAGAGGTGTGTGGCTTGCCGTCCGATAACACCCAGGTCCGGGTTCATGGCGCGTCGTGTTCCACGCGAGACTCAAAGAGATGTGAGCAAAGAAGATGGGGCCTCATAGGGTCTGTGCCTGCTAGGGTTGTGGAATTTGTTCGAAAGAGTCACCGTGGCCCTGGAACGCGAAGGCCATTATGAGGAACATGGATGGGGTTTAGTCAATAAGAACCTTTCGCTCCGCCCAGAGTCCAGTCCAGTCCCCCTAGAGAGATGTCATTTCAAAAGGGTCCGTACTACGAAGTGTTTCATAAGGATTCCATTTTGAAAAAGCAATAGTGATAATCGTCCTGTATTGTCTCGTATCGGAATCAAATATTATTGTTTAAAGACACAGTACAAACCAACCGTTTGAAATCATGTTGGTTTTAAGACGTCATAGTAGGTACCTTTACTCCAAAACTCCCGTTTCTGACGCTTATGTTAAGAAAGCTTTTTTATTAGTTAATGACATTTTTAAGTGTCCGACTGTACTAAAAATCTCCAGAAGTAAGGAATCAATATTTGGGTACCTAGTTGTTACGTAGGGAGCCTACAGAGGTGTCAATGCAAAGGCGGACTTGTTCACATTTGTTTTATTCGGCATTGCACATAATGAGTGTCGCAGACACATCTACTTATAACTAGTTTAGTAAGATAAGAATGTCATGTTGTCATATAAGTCTTCCTGTAATTCATCCGGACATAGCTTACGGAAATCTGCTTTCCGTTAAAACCTGAGCTCCAATTAGGATAATCCTTATCAATGATGCTAAAAATATAAATGATATTTATCGTCCTGATACTAGCCGTTAGCCGCGACTTCGTCCGCGTCATACTCGTCAAACAGCACAAATGGTAATTTCATGGGATTATTTAGCAGTAAAGGTTTGTTCTTATTCTTAAGTAGCGTGAGTTATAAAATAAGCTATAATTATATATTTTTGTTATAAATATGCATCGTATAATAATATACTTTCATATGCATTTAGTAAAAGTATTATGTAGATATATGTAATTGTTTCTTTGATATTATAAAGAGAAACTTCAAATTATATTTAATTTTATTGAAGTATAATTATTTATATATCTTATTTTATTTGTGTAGGTTACAATAAATAGATTGTGTGGCATGTCCATATATCGTACGTGCCGATGGCAGCAATTAATTGAATTACTATGACAAGACAATAATATGTTTTGTATGTGAATTATATGAATTCATACAAACGAAATACGCAAACACTCCAGAGCTTCGGCAAAAGGTAGAACACCGTGTGAGTTTAGTCAATAAAGGTCTGAAAGACCTCTTCGGGCGCTTCAGGGTATCCATACGATAAAAAGAACCCAGGATTCATATACATATATTTTTCAAGAAATAGCAAAAGTTGTTGCAGTATTTTATGCAACGTTACATTTCAAAAGTCAGCACGTCACAATATCAGAACTGACTTCAGTTATTTTTTTTGCGTCATTAAAAAGTGCTTTGCGATTGGCTGAGACTAGAAGTCAACTCCGGCGCATATCTGCGTAATTCTCTCGTACTCCGCGTCACACTTCCAGCCGCTATGATGGCTCATTCTCAGTTACTGCAGTGCGTCTCTGGAACTCTCTTCCACACCCTGTACGCGACAGCCCTTCTCTTGATGTCTTCAAGAGGAAAATAAAAGAGCATTTCCTTTCACAATGACATAATATTAGTAGATATGTATATGTATATATATTTCTATTTATGTATGTTAATATATAGATCCATACTATCTAGTACACTGGATCTTACCCTCTATGCTGATCTTTCTCTATCACTCATAGGTTTGATGGATGAAAACTCAACTTTGAGTTAAGTTCGCCTTTGTACATGCAATTTATTAATGTATAATTAAGAAAAAAAAATCTGTAAGAGGTGTGACCAAGTCTGCGTAGTATGTGTCCTCCACGGCCAACTAATATCTATGTACCTACTGTTCGATAGTTAGAACTGATAATGAGTGCATGTTGACGCACACGTACGGTAGATATCGTCTATTGAGTGCATTTACCCACTTACTAGGTCAAATATTGTTAGATAACCAACAATTTTTGTTACTAGCCCGTTGTTTCAATCGGGAATTTGTTTTACCGAGGCTTTTGAGTTTTTTTTTTTCGATAACCTTAAGGTCTGAACATTTTGTTCAAGTCTTGGGGTTTACAAAACAAAACCTTCTAGGGATACCACTTTTTACTGGGGGAACTCCTCGAGGATGTTCTCCACCCTGGGTCTAGTGGCGGGATCTGTTGACTAAAACCACCCCGGTGTCCCATCTCCCACTTACGCCGGGGATTGCGGGAATGTTTGCGACTTCCGTAATCCCCGGCTGGTGCGCGTTGTCTCCACCCGCGAGATAAATGGGAGTCTGCGGAGTATCGATACCTCTGCGCCAGGTCATCTTCGAAGAACGGCGAGCTGTGACGACGGTTCCGCTGCGACCATTGAAGCCCCTTAAGAGGCCCAAATACTGTAACCTTGTACATCCTCTGACCTCTTGTTACCCGTCTTCAATCCTAGGATTATCAGTAGACAATCTCGAAATCCCGGGATTAAAACAACCATTCGGAATTTCTAGTTATGACTCTTCGTACACAA
This sequence comes from Hecatera dysodea, assembly GCA_905332915.2. Taxonomy (NCBI): domain Eukaryota; kingdom Metazoa; phylum Arthropoda; class Insecta; order Lepidoptera; family Noctuidae; genus Hecatera; species Hecatera dysodea. Next base: position 411,673 of record HG995290.1, on the reverse strand, counting down.
GTGGCTCCTTTATGATTCAGCTATGTTTTCTAATGTTATAAAGATTTTTTGTTTGTACCGAAACAATCTCCGAAACGACTGGATTCGCCTATGGAGAGCTACATTATCAGCGAGTGACATAGATTACCTATATTTTATACCCGTATTCCCACGGGAATGGGAACTACTCGGGGTTAACTGCGGGGCGCTGCTAGTTTCAAATAAATGCAATGATATATTTCCTAAGTTTATTTATACATTTTCAAAAGGTTTTTTTTTTTATAAATACAACCTTAATTATTGCCTATTTTGAAAATATGTATGTCTCTTGTCCAGACGCGAGAGACAACCTTCGTTCCAATTTTCATTTTTCAGTCGACTTGTTGAATTCGAGGCTCTTTCAGTTATTACCTGAAAAATAATAAAAACATATATTTTAACTGAGCTATGAATAACCACGGACCACTCTGCTTCACGCTTTTTAATTGTATTGCATGCACATTTTTAATTAAAAGCATATTTTTATTTTATTCAATCAATCATTAATGAACAATTCGATAGTACCAATTACTTTAAATTTGAAAATGAAAACAATATATCTAGTTTTAATTTCCCCTGAGGATGCCTCGTGGAGAGGCGAAACACGTGTCGGTAATGGTGTTGGGTTTTGCATTGCCTTCCTGCATGTGCTTAAAATCCTTGCATTTGCCCAGTAATCTTGCATGTGCATAATATAGCGGGCGGGAGGGAGGTGCATACCTGCAACCCACTAATATTCGCGGAAATTAAAACTAGATATATTGTTTTCATTTTCAAATTTAAAATGGATTTCCGCAAAGTAACGCCTGACTCAATCAATTTTACCAATTACTTTACTGTAGACTGTAGATCTTGCTTCAGTAAGACAAATATTGTCTGAACAATTGTATTGTATGTACTGAAGGCTCACTTTACTGTGTACCGTTATATAGTGTGTAAGCACTGGAGGATATTTCTACCGAATATTAACACAAAGGTGCCCATGAACTCCACAACCTCATCCCGTTGGCCCCCTTCTACCATCTGGAAGCAAGTTACCATCCCTACCTTGTTGCTATTCCACCAATTCGCACCAAGCGTTTCCAACCGTCTTTTATAATGCGGACAGCAAAAGAGTGGAACTCTCTGCCTGCGTCTGTGTTTCCGAACGCATTTGACGACCCTCATTTCTCAAAGTTAGAGGGAACAGGCTTCTTCAGGGTAAGCTCATTCCATCGTCGACTTTGTCTCTGTTTGTACTCATGATCAAATCAAAGTGAACTATTACCCCGACTTCGTAACACAATCTGAAGGTTTTTTATTTTTTAATTGTCAGATGGATATGCTCTTCACTCTAGTATAGGTTGCAGGTGACAGAGACAAAGTCGACTCGAACTTTGAAGAGATCCGGGTTGAATGCGTTCGGAAACACTTGCTTTGCGCATTACAAAAGACGATTGGAAACGCTTGGTGCGATTGATGGAATAGCAACAAGGTAGGGATGGTAACTTATAGTGCGTCTAGATGTCCTATGGTAGAAAGGGGCCGTATGTAGGAATTCCTAAACTATTTATTCATTATGTTAGAAAAATCGAAGCATTTGTTTCAATTAAATTATTTACAGGCACTTTTCAATTATCAAGGTCGGTTAGTCGAAAGAGGTAAAGCTATTTGCACGTTCCAAAGCGTAGATCTCTATCGAAAAAAACGTGCAAGGAACTCAACGGACACTCTTTAAAATCAATCGCAGGTCGCTACTCCCCCGGCAGAAGGCGGCTTCGTACGCAGCCGCGGTGGCTGCTGGCCCGGGAACGTCCGGCCAGGCGAAGGCCAAGGCGGGAGCCGCGGCGCCGACGACCAAGTCGGCCCCGGCGAAGAGGGGTAGGAGGAAGGCTGGAGAGGGCCCCTTGTATATATTGCGGCCTCCTTCAGAGACAAGTCGGCCGCTGTGCTATTGCGCAGTGGCTGATGCCTGTGGACGGTGAGCGTGGGTGGCACGCCGTCCGATACCAGGCTGAGTCGACGAGGCGTTGTGTTCCACGCGCGTCTCAAGGAGCCGTCAGCACCAGGGACGGGGCCCCATAGGGTCGGTACCGCTCCACCCAGGGCGGGAGGGGTCATTTGATGATTTCCCATCCAAAAAAAAAAAAGGTCGCTGCTCCCCAGGCTCTACCAATAAGTCCTCCACCAGCGTTTTGTTTCGTGACACCAAATTATGACATGGAGGTGAACTCACAGAGGCCCATGAGTGAGGGCATCCTGCCGTAGGTCTGCCTGGCGGGTGGCGGGCGGCGCTTGGGATGGTGTGCTGGCTAATGATGAGGACCGTGACGCTGATGATGTCTGTACCTGATGAGAACAAACCAAATTATGCTACAGGAAACCATGGGTAACGCTATTGCCTAGATGCTTTATTTTACACCAACAATGGCGTTGCTATTTAAAAAATGTCATATTAATAGGATATGAATAAATAAACAGAAGTATTTAAAAAATGGTCCTCTATTCATAGAATACCTAGTATATAATAGAATACTCTTAATTCGTGCGTATCTCGCAATTTCGAGGACTATGTAGTTAGGTAAATCTCTTTTTCATATAATAAGAAATCTGAGAGACGAGTTGCATTAATCATTTTTTTTGCTGAAATGATAATGCAACTTGAGTCTAATACTTTTTCAGTATGAGAATTGGCCTTCTGTGATTAATTCTAACGTTATTTTAATAAGCAAATAACAATATGCTAGGTACTCACAAGCCTTCCCACGACGAACCTCTTGAGCAAGACGTCGAACACTGTCGCGGGCATGCCGGCCGCCAGCATGGCGGAGGTGGCGTCCGTGCCGCCGTACTGCTGCAGCATGCTGGAGCCGCCCATGTGCTGCAGGGGAACAGGAAACGTGGAAGAATCCTTTATTATAGATTTTTATTTAAAAGGATGTGTTTCAGTTGAAAGTCCTCGACGATCCTCTAACTACATTGTATACTATTATTTTTATATGGTAACAAAATAAGTACCCCATCCAGTACTTCAGCCAGCCGCCTATAGTTATGTATGATTTAACAATAAAGATGTCCCTTGATAATAGAAATTCAACGAGTATTTATAGGTTATGGGCCTGAACGCTACCACTGCGCCCATAACCTGTAAATAATACACACGTTAAATTTCTGTGAACACCCAGAAGTGATACATACGTAGTGTCAGCCAATGTATCGTCACTCTTTTACAAATTTTCTATTTTTTTGTAATATAGTGTAAGCATATAATGTATGTTAATTTTTATGCTACTAAACTAATTTTATGAATGAACTACGAATGGGTTACGGCCAATAGTACTTACAGCTTGTTTTTTATACTACCCTTTTTAATATCAATTTCATAACAATCGCCTCAAGAGATGTTTACCTAGAACATCTTAAAAATTAAAAAGCAAACAAGGGTAATTATAATTAGCTGATGATGTAACCACAACAAAAACAGCCAGGAAAACAATTATATCAGTTCGGAGAGTGTTATTTTTAAACACATTTCTGTAAATTAATTAACACACAATAGCCTTTCCAACAATACGAATCAACACAACTGAACTAATTACTGGAACACTACAAATTCAACGTAGATTGAATAAGCCCGGGACAACCGGTCCACCCCACGTGGATCGTGCGCCCACCCACAGTCCGCCCACGCAGAGCCTTTCAGCTGAAAATATCACGCGAAATGCAGTTTTTATATCAGTATCTCTTCTTGTGACCTTTAACGAAAGTTTTCGCTGAATAAGCATAACTTGAAATTTTAAAAGTGTTTCTTAGGAAGACCTACATATTTAGATACACGTCATCAGTCGTGGGTGTATTTTAAATAATTATTAGAGGTGGCCAAGTGGTAACGGCCCGACGTATGAATTGCAGGTTGCGGGTTCAAACCCAGCCAGGCGCATTACTTTTTGTAATTAATTTCATCACCACCGCTCTCAAAACGATGAAGGAAAACATCGTGAGGAAACCGGCATGTCCTAGAACCAAAATTCGAAGACATGTAACATTCACCAAACGGCACTGGGCCCGCGTGGTGGGTTACGGCCCATTCCCTCTCCTAGAGAGAAGGCCTGTGGGAACGTTAAAAGGCTTCCGGAACCGATTTTAATGAAACTTCACACATATAAGCAGGATACATAGGTCTAAAAAGTTAGTTACATTTTCGAAATGTCTTATTTAAAAAAAGATAACTGAAAATTTATGTTTGTATGGAATATTTAAAATGGGTCTAATTAATAACTGCAACACTATTTATCGAAAACGTTTTCAACTAACTTTTTAGACCACACATGTCAGCAGGATACATTTAACTTTTTAGACCTATGCATCCTGCTGATATGTGTGAAGTAACATTAAAATCGGTTCTTTTTCTTATTTCGAAAAATAACGACTTGAAAATTTGTATGAAATGCCGTTTGGCCTATACGCTCTTAAAGACTGACACTAAGAAGCTCATATCACAAAATGGGTTTTCAAAACATCTGCAAAGAGAAGTCTTTGACCGAAATGAAGGATGCAAATCGTCACAAACGTAAACTACCCTGCAGCTTACGGTGGCTGGAGCCAAATATCGGTCTCAGCCTCACATGTTCATGCACCAGTTCCGAGCTATCCAATCAAATGACTTTAGTCACTTCAGAACGGTTGAAACGTCGCTGGAACAGCTTCACTAACCAATCCGATCACCAAATGCTTTGAGGTTTATTTCGTGCTACTGGGGCCGTTGTGACGTTGCAAAACAAGAAATGACTCGCAGCGACATCTTTAGCGGACAAATGGAATCACATTTGACAGAGCCCCTAGTTTAAACAACAGATGGCGCTAGAGATCGATCGTCTTTTTAAAACTTAATAAATATTATCAAATAAGTAGATGTAAATTAATCAAAACACATAAAAATTGCATAAACGCATAAAGTTTAATAAATTAAATAATTAGGAACATGTCGGAATCGAGAGTATTTAGTCTGTGGCATGGAAGCTTCTCGTAAAGGACTTTTCAATGACAGAGTGGAGAAATGGTGGGTCCTTTCGGACCGCAGAGGTCACAGAGAGACGAACAAATGATATTATAAAGGCACTTGTTTTTACAACGGTGACCCGAAACCCGAGGGGTTTTCAAGTGCATTAAAAGGCTGAACCCTGTGAGTATTTCGTCCTCCATTTGTTTCCCATTCTGAAAGTCCAAAGGCACATGTATTTGACTACGGAGATTTTGTTCCAGGTCTGGCTGTTTTACTAGCCTGGATATTTGAGGTCCGGGATTGATGAATGCCTGAAGCCATCCGGAGAACGTGCATCGTTCAGGTTTGGCTCGACGAGATTTGAGACAGTGTGGCCGTCCATGGTACAGGAAGGCCTTACCAATCCGAAACCTCGTTGAGGAAACATCGCCGTTCCAGGTAACAGCAATCCTGCTGGACTTCTCCCGTAGGCCGCGTCTGTTCGTGGGTATCAAGGTTTTTAACCTTGGTGCCATGCCGAGGGATTCTGTTCCACTAATTGAGTTGAGTAGAGAGAATTGAGCAATTGAGTAGTCACTAATTGAGTAATTGATTATTATAGTGATTCTTGTATTGAGAGAGACTTGAGCATTAACTAAGTGCTAGTAGTAATTGAGCTGCTATTAATTATTATGAGGGAGATGCATTAGACCTGTATACTGGGTTTATTTTCATACAAAGAGTTAGGCCTTTTGTTAACGAGTTGAGTAACAAGACCAGTAATAACTTCCTTTTGTATTAAGTTGTGTCACGGGTATACTGTACCATAGTGAGTAGGTTTCTTAACGTGCACAGCCCTGGTTGGTCAATACCTTGCGATTGAGCTAGTGGTATTTAGGCGTTCACCTCGCGAATCCTTACAAGCGACCTGAGACGTTGTTTTGTAATATCTCATGTGGTGTACCTCTGTTATACCTTGGTACGGAGACAGGGTCTAACAGGGTTACACATATTAGTGTGTAAGTCTGGGAGGTATTATTTATGATTAGCTGCCTCATTCACTGTATTTCTATGCAAGGTGATACTTCTTTTTATAGTGAATAAACTTTGTATGTGTATTGAGGTATGTCTTTAATTTCAGTCTTTCCAGATATTTATGTATATATACCTTTATAAATTTACTTTCACACGGTTGGCATCCATAACCCCTATGGTGGGGAACTGTGACGGGACCGGGTGTGACACCGTATTATGACATCTTAAAACCATCATGTTTTCTGTGTGAGAAAAGGATAGTGCTATTCGTCCTGTATAGCTCCGTCTCTTTTTCACACCGGAAACACGAGGAGGTTCTCAAGTCGACTGTATTTTTTTTGCGTGTTTCTCATAAGTTTTTACTGGGTATACCGATTTTGATGATTAGATAAATTCGATATCTGGGTTAGTTCCCAAATTATTAAAAGTTATTGGATTATTGCTGTAAAACCACTGATCGACGATTAACTTGTATAAAGCATTCCAGCGAATGTTAAAATAAACAGGATCGTTTTAGCGAGTATTCTAGTGGAACGACAGTAAATTTGCTTCGAGCTTTTTGCTGAGCCGAGCAATGTAATGATGGCCTCCACCGATCTGCCGCCGTCAACCTACGCTCACGAGCATTTACTAGAGCGTTCGCTAGAATGATCGTAAAAATGTTCGTAGCGATGTTTGACTCTGTGCTCGGCTTTGTTCGTCGCTCAGTTCGACAAATTAAATAAATAAAATATACAAAAAAAAAGAGTTCTAAAAGTAAAAAAATAAATAACACAAAATGTATAAAATTACTTTAATTACGGAAGTCGGTGTTCAAAAAACGAAGATACAACCAAAATCACCGAGTTTTGAACTTAAAGGTTTTTATTTTTCACCCCAGAAAAAAGAACCCATCACAGCGTACACGGCACAAATTGGGGTAAACAATAAACAAACATGCCATTTCAGTAATCCCGAAAGATTTGCTATCATTTATTGAAGAGTTCCGTTTCCTATCTCTGTTCGTCATCAAATCTTTAACTAATTAGAAAGGGACCACCTTGAAATACTAAGATGCTCTTCCAAACCATACAAGCATACAAATTTCTTTTTTCATTTTACATCGACAAGAGCGAATGTGAACATCATCAATGTAGTCGAAGCCACGCATTATTAGCGATAACTCAAATATTAGTCGTCACATCTCAATCAAATTTCAATGTGACCACACGACAACACCAGCTTTCGAATACAAAAAGAATCATCAAAATTGGGACACCCAGTACAAAGTTATGAGGTAACACACACAAAAAAAAAATACAGTCGACTTGAGAACCTCCTCCGTTTTTGGAAGTCGGAATACGGCGAATACTCGAGGTTCTGTTACAAGTGAGTGATTGCCCCGTAATACGTATTTTATAAACTTAAGAGCGCATACGCCGAACGGCATTTCATACAAATTTTCAAGTCGTTATTTTCCGAAATGACTTAACCAATTTTAATGAAACTTTACACCTCACATAAGCAAGACACATAGATCTAAAAAGTTAGTTGAAAACATTTTCGATAAATTGTGTTACAGTTAAATTAGACCCATTTTAAAAGAAGTTTCATTAAAATCGGTTCAGTCATTTCGCAAAATAATGACCTGAAAATTTGTATGAAATGCCATACGGCGTACACGCTCTTAACTGAAGAAATGAAAGGATTAGGATAATACTCTGGGAAACCAGACGTGATCATTGTAATATCACTACATAGTATAAAACAAAGTCGCTTCCCGCTGTCTGTCCCTATGTATGCTTAGATCTTTAAAACTACGCAACGGATTTTGATGCGGTTTGTTTTAATACATAAACGTTTTAAATGATTTTGAATTGAATTGAATTGAATTGAATACATAGAGTGATTCAAGAGGAAGGTTTACATGCATAATTTAGCAGAGATTTAATATCAACATTGCACCCGTGCGAAGCCGGGGCGGGTCGCTAGTTAACACTAAATGAGCACTTACAAATGGCGCGAACTCGGTGAGGTCGAGCACCTGGCCGCTGTACACCACGTACAGACAGCCCCCGCGCTGCCCGGTGCACGCCCGCACCTCCGCTAGCGTGAAGTTACGCTGCTCCTGTGAGATTACACTGTTATTTATTTATTTTACAATGTATGTACACAACGTAAGAATAAGGAAACAAAAAAAGGGTCAAAGGTAATGCTTAATGATATACAGGGTTATTTGTAAAACAACAACAACCTCTTAAGAGGTAATTGTACTCATCATTATGAACAACTTTTACTATGGGACCAAACCTGAATTCACGATATAAAATCAGCTGTTCCTTACATTTTGATCAGTTATACGAACATAAATGTAGGGAACAGCTGTTATTTTTCGCGATTTCATGTTTGGTCCCATAGAAAAGTTGTTCATAATTATGAGTACAATTACCTCTTAAGAGGTTGTTGGTGTTTTACAAATAACCCTGTAGAAATCTCTAAAAGTATACCTACCTGCAAAAGGACAAAGAGAGTTAGTAAAAATAGATGTAGACATTGTATGTATATAATGCCATACCACAGTATTACAATATTGTTATACTGTGGCCATACTAATACATACTAAATAATATTATAAGAAAAATAATGTGTCATCGCTGCAAGGTCGCCTGCTTGTCAGTCTTCTACAGATTGTACTTCGGTGAGTGTGCCCATGAACTCCACGTCCTCATCCCACCGCCCCCTTCTACCATAGGACATCTAGACGCACTGTAAGTTACCATCCCTACCTTTTTGCTATTCCACCAATTCACACCAAGCGTTTCCAATCGTCTTTTGTAATGCGCGAAGGAGTGGAACTCTCTGCCTGCGTCTGTGTTTCCGAACGCATTCAACCCTAATCTCTTCAAAGTTAGAGTGAACAGGCTTCTTCTGGGTAAGCTTATTCCATTGTCGACTTTGTCTCTGTCACCTGTGATCTAGACTAGAGTGAAGAGCAAATTCATCTCACAATAAAAAAAATACATGCAACTAAGACGGAAAAGAACGATAGTGCTCTATCACTCTTCATATAGAAACTGCAAGTTATTTCACCAAGTCGCTCTTTCTTTGGGTGTCAAGAGGCTCTCGTCAAGGTGTCATCTTATCAGCAATAACTTGACACTAGATTGGTCTTGTGACATTTCAACGTGATGCTTATCACTCCGATACATTTCTGACAGGCGCTAGCGTCGCGCTTGTGCTGATGAGTGTCACTCGTCTCGAACAATTGATATCATTGTGCGAACACACACTCATTACTCGCACTTGCATTATTGGCACCAATATAGTTGTATCTGATTTAATTTACGAGCGAATCATTATCTGCCTAGCCTTTTTCCCAACCATATTGGGGTCGGCTCCTAGTTAAGCCGGATACAGCTGAATACCAGTATTATAGGTGAAGCGGCTGCCTACCAGACCTCCACAACCCATTAACTAGGGAACACGGTACTTCTTGGTAAGAACTGGTGTCAGATTTTCTGTCTTCTGACAATCCGTAACGACTGCCAAAGATCTCCAAATGACAGCCGGGACCAACGGCTTAACGTGCATTTCCGAGGCACGGAGAAGTCTCGTTATGTTAAAATGGTCACCCATCCACAGACCAACCTCGGCAAGCGTTGCTTAACCTAGAAGATCGACCCGTGTGGCTGTTATAATTTAGCCACGAGCTCTTCAGCTGTTATAATTTGCGAGTGAATGTAGCGCTTTCATTCTATTTGGTTTCTTTAACCATATAATGAAAAACATACTAAATTCTAACTGGACACATTTATGTACGTACGGATGAAGCAAGTTTATAAAAAGCTTGTTAAAACAAAGGCTTATTACATATTCTTGGTGACAAAGTTATTATAAACCGACCGAGCAGGAATATTGGCGACGCCATGCTTGTCATACGGATTGATGATCCCAGTTTCAAGAAATACTCTATCAAAGCATCTTTTATATCATTTTTGCATTTCTATTAAAGGCGCTAGGTACTAGGAGCGCTAGGAGCCAACTAAGCTTTTATTTGCGTAACTACATACCGACCTACATTTTATGTAAGGACGCCGAATTGACATTTAGCAAAGATTTACTTCGTGTATTCAACAAGTATTTTCGATTATATTCATTTTTGTGTGTGTGTGCAAATCTATACTAATATTATAAAGCTGAAGAGTTTGTTTGTTTGTTTGTTTGTTTGAACGCGCTAATCTCAGGAACTACTGGTTCGAATTGAAAAATTATTTTTGGGTTGAATAGACCATTTATCGAGGAAGGCTTTAGGCTATATATCATCACGCTTAAGCCAATAGGAGCGGAGCAGCGATAAATAATGTTTTAAAATCGGGGATTCCACGGGGACGAAGTCGCGGGCAGCAGCTAGTCTAATAATATAATGATACAGAATTCATGTAAAAACATAATTGTGTGTATGCAAGGGACAATTTTGTCAAGGAAAATAGAAGTGTTTTTTTTATGTTTCCTCCGATTACTCAAAAATATAGGAGTATTCACTTGCACAACTCTTGTATTTCACCACATACCACATTTATTGCTGTGACAGTAAGTTAAAGTCCCTCTTATGGCCTTATATGAATATCGTATATATTCGAGCCGTTTGGGGTTAAAACCTTCAGGCCGTGGGACCCTCATATCCTTTTCAAAGAACATTTCCCGTGACCCAAGAGCCAGCTGACAGCGTTGATGATGAATTTTTGTTGCTTTATTAAAGAACGCATACGCCGTACGGCATTTCATACAAATTTTCAAGTCCTTATTTTCCGAAATGACTAAACCAATTTTAATGAAACTTTACACACATAAGCAGGATACAAAGGTCTAAAAAGATAGTTAGATAAATAGTGTTACAGTTAAATTCGACCCATTTTAAATTTTCCAGTTATCTTTTTTTAAATAAGACATTTCGAAAATGTTTTAACTAACTTTTTAACCCTATGTATCCTGCTTATATATGTGAAGTTTCATTAAAATCGGTTCAGTCATTTCGCAAAATAGTGACTTAAAAATTTGTATGAAAAGCCATTCGGCGTACACGCTCTTAAGTTTATTATTTTGTTTCTATTTGTTAATTTTGTTTACTAAATAACTTAAATATTTATAGATTATTTAAATGATATCGTACTGAAGGCTAATTCTACTAAATCTGTCAAAATATCCTTAATTTTCATACATTTTAATGAATTTAATAAGAACTAAATATAAATGGCACTCAGGCACCTGTTTGGACTTGTCAGGAAATACGTCGAAGTCGGCAGCGGATCGCGCGAACGTGCTGGAGACCTGACCTGCCACCTGACCAGTTGCCTGTGCCACTGTCCCGACTGCATTGCCGAAGACTCGCGTGAGCCCGCGGGACGCTGGCACCTCTGCTACTACTGTAACAAAGAAAAGGATGAAGATAAGTGAATGTGTTAACAACTTTGAGCTTACAAAGTTTAATTTCGGAACTCGGTGTTTTTGGTTGCTTTTTTGTTGTTGAACACACCGACTTCCGAAATTAAAGTTATTTTATACTTTTTGGTTTTTTGTTTAGAAGTCGGTTTTATTTTTTGTAAAGTTTTTTTTATTTTTCACTTTTTAGTGGTTCACTCCCAGCTAAACATACTCATCACAGCGTACGTGGTATAAATAGGTGTAAACAATAAACAAACATGCGATTTCAGCTATCCTGACAGATTTGCTATCATTTATTGAAATTATCAAAAAACCGCTTGTTCGATTTCGATAAAATTTTCATGGGACCATTTGGGAAGTATACCCTTTCCAATTTTTCAAATCGGTTAGCAAGCGACGGAGTTATGTGCGAACAAACATTTAAAAAAAAAACATACAAACATCCGAATTGAGAACCTCCTCCTTTTTTAGAAGTCGGTTAAAAAATCAAAATCAAAAGTCATTTATTCAAACTAGGCTGAGAGACAGCACTTTTTGAACGTCAAATTTTACATAAAGACAGTCCCGCAAAACGCCCACCCCTCACCACTTCCTAGTGTTTTAGCTGGGAAGAAGATCTACATCAGATGATTTTGTTTTTATCGTTAAATTCCCTACCTCTATTTAACCCCGGTCACAAATCAAACGTGATTGGCTATTAAAAACTCATTCAGCCAATCACAGCTTTTCACAATTTATTACAATAATTTTCGTATAATTTTTGTTAGAGAAACTGAATCTAAGTCGTATCAATCATGTCACAAAATGTAAACCTTACCTTACCAGTACCTTTCTAGACTTCTAAGAGTGAGTTTTTAATCCTTGGTTTACTCAACCAATGGTTAAAATTGTGATTTTTTTTTCTTGAAAATACGTTATTACCAACCGTTTTTTTTTCAAGCTCGAAAGAACACACTTTAATGAAATTTAGATGCCCATGTTTTTAACCAATGTATAACTACAAACTAAAAGCATTTATTTGAATTAAACCATTTACAGGCAAAAGAAGTTAACTATATGCACGTTCCAAAACGTAGATTGAGTAGTTCGTGCAAGCAACTCCACGAACACTCTTTTAAATCAATAAATTAATATAATACAGACTTGTGGTTACAGAGTTCTTGTACGACGTAGAAAGACGTGTATAAAAGAAGCGTGCGGAGTAAAACAATTCGAAGAACAAATAATTACAATAAACTGTGGCAGTTGAGAGATGACCGGTCCCAGCTGATGGAGCCAAATGACACACATACACCTTCGCCACTATCAGAGAAACAATTGAGCGAGCATGATACTCCCAACCGCCAGGGCGCATTCAAGTCAGAAACACCCAAAAATGTTAGTTATCTACAGATAAAAAAAATCAAAACCTTTATCAGTACTAGTACATATGTAATACGCGCAGACGGGGCCCCATAGGGTCAGAGCCTGCTAGGGTTGCGGAATTTGTTCGAAAGAGTCACCGCGGATCTGGAACGCAAAGGGCACAAGATGGTTCACGGGTGGGTTTTAGTCAGTAAGAGTCTGACACTCCCTTCCGCTCCGCCCAGAGCGGACGAAGTCATTTGATGATTTCCCATCCAAAAAAAAAAGGTTGGCAAAGCACTGTTTCTGCCGACGTGCGAGCATCGACTGAGTCCCGATTTCCATCTACCCTCAACTAGTCCTATGTTACGGACATCGAATTATTGTTTACCTACCAAACTTGGTTAAGGCTCCATTATCGAGATGAGCGCACATTGAGACAATAAGCGCGAGCGTGTGTGGGTCCGCCATGTTGACTCATCTGCTGTGTCCACATAGTTTGTTTACTAATCTGACGCTAATTTACTTGCTTACACGCTATTGTGTGTGTATCTTTTGCTAAGTACTACTTAATCAAGATCTACACGTTAAATATGTGAATGTACATCATATGTATGTAAGTTCTGTCTGCCGTAACTTTTGTTTGGTTTACAATCTTAAACAATCAAATATTTGTTGTATTTTTGTTTTAGTATAGATTTGGGGATCTTAAAAGGGGGAGCAAAACTTTAATAATTGCGTAATAGGAGTATGTAAAATACATATGTATTTTTATTGTAGGAATTGGAGGTTATACCTACAAGAAAGTTATCTAACTAAGACAATTATCTCCTTATCCGGCTTTACCGAAGCATATTTCTGATTTAAATAATACAATTAATAATATTACACTGTTTAAAAAGTGATTCCAATATTTGTAAATATATGAGTATCATTTACTTATTTAAAAAATAAAAACGTTTACCTCTGCTGATAACATAATACTTTGTACCTATATATAGTAATCTCTAGGTGTCTCACAAATATTTAATTAATCTTTGTAAGCATACAAAAAGTAAAAAAAGGAATGAGAAACTACCTACTCTAGTGTGTATTCTTAAGGGTAGACCTTTGCGAATGGACACTAGAGTCACTTTATTATTTTACTGTAAATAATGACGTATAAAAGTGCTACTACTTATTTGCCTATTTTGTCCAACTTGCACAAACTTTTGTAATTTTGTTATTTTTTTTTTTGGTTTGCGTCATACTTGCGCTCTTAAACTGTATTTGCTTCTTTATAATTGTATATAAATATAAAATATATATATTTAAGGTACCTAAAACATAAGTCAGAATAAATATCGGTAATTATTGATACCATTCGACCACTTTTGTCTTATCAGACATAATTGTAATTCATTCTCAACGAAGATAACAAATATTATCTTGTCAAACATAGTAGATGCAAACTAAAACATTAATAAACAAAATTAATTAAAGCATTCCCTCTGAAAACTAATTAACATAAAAAAGATCAGAGTTTTTCGTGTTCGACGTTGCAGCAGCCAACTTATTATTTTCTACATCACTGAAATTCACTGGAATTTTATAAAGAAAACATTTTTACAGCACACAAACATATTTTGTAAAATACTAGCTGACCCGCGCAACTTCGTCTGCGTCACATAAGAGAGACAAAAAAACAACTTTTGGAACATTTTCATTGATGCTCCACTCCTTTTGGTCTTAGCGTGATGATATATCCTAGCCTTCCTCGATAAATGGACTATTTTACAGCATTTCGTGAGATTAGCGCATTCAAACAAACTCTTCAGCTTGTAACAGAAGAAACGCAATTCCTGTAGAGGGGTCATTGTACTCACCATAACGGTCAACTTTTGATATGGGACCAAAACTGAAATCGTGAAAAAAAATCCATCCCAAGTACTTTAGCAATCTTACTTTAAACGTAACAGGCTTGCCGCCGTAATGTGGATGTATAGGAAACGTCTGCCTAACCCATTGAGGAATCTAGTTGTACTGTTAATACCGGTATATATTATATATACACCGGTGTATAATTTTGCATAGCATAATCAGCCTTCCAGGCCAAGGCTCCTCTCTAGGAGAGGGAATGGACCGTAATCCACCACGCGAGCCCAGTGCGGGTTGGTGAATGTCACACGTCTTCGAATTTTTTATTCTAGGATATGCTGGTGTCCTCACGATGTTTTCTTTCATCGTTTTGAGAGCAGTGGTGATGAAATAAACTACACAAAGTAATGCGCCTGGCTGGGTTTGAACCCGCGACCTACAAATTCGTAAGTGGGGGCCGTCACCACTCGGCCATCACTGCTCCGTATAATCTATTTTCCCTAAATCCTCCATATCGATCTTCCCGCTACACCGCTGAGGTCTTCACAATGACGGCCGCGAGTGGGCCGCCTTTATATACAGCGGCGCTCGCAAAATAAAGTATTTAATCGTATGCCCATAACTGACTCAATTGCCTTTAACTGCCCGCTCCGGGTCAGCGGCGGTCAGGGCTGCCACCGACACGTACAATTGAATTTTATGCCTACTTCCTATCAAACTCATTTACATTTATTTTTATATAATTAATTAAATGACATTTGTGCTTGTAGTTTGAATTGTTTTCTTTCTTTTTTGTTTGTTATTTCAGGACTGTCAGAAGCCAGAAAATCTGACACCAGTCTTGCCAAGAAGTACCGTGTTCCCCAGTTAATGGGTTGTGGAGGTCTGGTAGGCAGCCGCTTCACGTAAAATACTGGTATTCAGCTGAATCCGGCTTGACTGAGAGCCGACCCCAATGTAGTTGGGAAAAGGCTAGGCAGATGATGATTTCCACTAGACACAAAAGTATTATGTATCGTTTACTACATATTAACATATAGGTATCTATTTACTTGTAAATTTAACTCCTTAAAAAAATATTTACATCCGTACATTTCAACGTTAAGTTCAGTTGAAAACCAGCGTCAGGCAGCTCCTAGTTGTCTGGCATTTTGCTGAACTGGACCTATTTGCCGCAGCCGCGGGTCACACATACTGTTTTAAAATTATCTATGTTTGCCAAATAAACTTGATCTCTTTCTTTAATAATCATCTAAGGGTCGGTCTAGTCTATCCGAACGGAGCTGACTACCAGAAAATCACACTGAGTGATCACTTATCTGACCCCCACAACCCAGCAACACGATCTCTCTTAGCAAGTCTAATCTCAGATTTTTGGCTTCTAAATATCGTTAGCATCTGTCAAATATATAAAAATGACAGACGGACACCAACGGCTTACGAGAGCCTGGAACAAGGCCACCCTGGGCAAGTGTTGCTTTACCTGGAAAATCGAGCCGTGCGGCTGATATAGTTTAGTCACGATCATTATCATCTTCCTGCCCTTATCCCATGTTACTTGTGGTCGGCGCAACACGTTTTTTTCTTCCACTCTGTCCTGTCAGCCGTCACGCTATCACTAACTCCTTTTTCTTTCATATCACTCCTCACACAATCCATCCATCGTTTCTTTGGCCTACCTCTCCTTTTCCATCCATCACATTTATATTCATAACCCTTTTAGTTACATAATGCGTTTCATCCTTGCTCTTCACATGACCATACCAAGACAAGCGGTTCCCTTTCAAATTTTCCGTCACTGGCGCCACTTTTAAACTACCTCTAATGTACTCATTTCTCACTTTATCCATCCATTGTTTAGCCACGATTATTTCCTAAAATGCCAATATTATATCATTTTAATGATTTTCGTCTCTGTACCTACTTTTTTTTTAACGACTTTGGAAGACTTACAGTTAAATACAGTGCTGATAATCTGACAGCCAATTACAAGTCTTCACGTCTAGAGCTTGTCTGGTATAAATGTACTGTGGAACACAACACACTACCCTATCACACTACCAAATAATAAAAAAAGTAAGCGTCTTTCGACGCCTGCCTTGCGTCTAAGGATGGGGAATCATCAGGAACTTCTCCCGCTCTGGGCGGAGCGGAAGGGAGTGTCAGACTCTTACTGACTAAAACCCACCCGTGATCCTTATTGTGCCCTTTGCGTTCTTAGGACCGCGGTGACTCTTTCGAACAAATCCCGCAACCGTGCTATTCCATCCTTGTTGCTATTCCATCAATTCGCACCAAGCGTTTCCAATCGTCTTTTTAACCGACTTCTAAAAAAGGAGGAGGTTCTCAATTCGGATGTTTGTATGTTTTTTTTTTTATGTTTGTTCGCGCATAACTCCGTCGCTTGTGAACCGATTTGAAAAATTCTTTTTTTAGGAAAGGGTATACTTCCCAAATGGTCCCATGAAAATTTTATCGAAATCGACCAAGCGGTTTTCGAAAAATCTAAAAAAATATCTACATTGTCTACATTGACGACGTCTTAGTGTACTCTGCAAAGGAGCAGTACTTTTTTTTACACCAATGTGATTGGTTCGTTTACGTGGGGGAGGGGAGGGGGTGTAGGTACCACTAAAAAGTGAAAAATAAAAAACTTTTTAACAAAAAAATACAACCGACTTTTACACAAAAAATCAAAAAAGTGCAAAATAACTTTAATTTCGGAAGTCGGTGTTCAAAAAACGAAAAAGCAACCACAAACACCGAGTTCCGAAATTAAAGTTATTTTGCACTTTTTTTTATTTTTCGCAGCAAAGGAGTGGAACTCTCTGCCTGCGTCTGTGTTTCCGAACACATTCAACCCTAATATCTTCAAAGTTAGAGTGAACAGGCTTCTTCTGGGTAAGCTCATTCCATCGTCGACTTTGTCTCTGTCACCTGTGACCTAGACTAGAGTCAAGAGCATATCCATCTGATCATAAAAAAAATGCCTGCCAACCCTGCGGTGTCGCGTAAACCAAAAAGTGAAACAATAATAAAGTAAAGTACCGGCGGCTAATTGACGACAGTCTGTGATGTGCGCCGCCTTACGACCACTACTAACTGGCAAGAGTTTGTTTGCCCTTATATTTTTATACCTAATTAGCAGCGCCCTGCGGTTTCAAGCCGCGTAGTTCCCCTTTCTGTGGGAATACAGAGATAAAATATAGTTTATTTTACTTGCTGATAATGTAGCTTTCCATTGGTGAAAAATTGGTTAAAATCGGTTCAGTAGTTTCGAAGTTTATTGGGTACAAACAAACCAAAAAAAAGTATTGGTATAGAAGATAAACTAATATGGGCTTTAAAAAATACAATGTTTACCAAATATTTAAATATCAATACTATAGTTGTACTATTTATAAAATAATCAATTATTTTTTTCAATGGAGGCTTTGCAAGAAACCATTAGTATAGTATTTAAGTGAAGATCCCAATAAAGCTTTCGTGTATATCCACCCCTACATTTCTACCCACCCCGTTTTACAGCACGACTAAATAATTTTTAGGGCGCACCTCGTAGCCGCCGGCTACGGCGTAGCGCGCGTAGCTCATTGCTACGAGCGCTTGAAATGTTTGCACCTGCCGCTGACTTATTTCCATGTTAACTGTTTTACATGCCGTATCTACAGGCTTTTCATTATGAAACCACCTCGCAATATATTTTTTCAATATTCCAGTTAAGTTATTCAGAATGCTACTGTTGCTGGTGTAATATTATTTTGAAATCTAGTGTCCAGTTTTTATTATTACAAATATACTTTGAAAAGCAATATTATAGGTGCTAATACAAATAAAGGAAAGAAAGATAAATAGTTCATTCCTTCCAAATAGACTCACATGAAATTATTATAACATATGGGCACAAGCAAAAAATAACAAAGATAAAACAAAATAGGGGAAAAATAAATAAAAGTAAAAAAATACATTTTGGGCACAGACCCATTCATGATGTATAGCATAATCGTCCTGCCCTTATCACAATATATGAGTGGTCGGCGTAGCGTTCTCATCTTGGATAAATCTCTATTCGCCGTTATCTCAATGGCCGCCACTCTAAACTCGTGCCATTTGATTATAATGTATTATCTAATCGTACCTACAGGTGTAAGATTACAAAAGTATTGTCGTGTGAAAAACCTATGGAAGAATTATTTTCTGCCAGAAATTGGGGCCCGTTAATGTAGGTAATTATCCCCAGTAAAAATACTGCCGGAATAAAAATGCATGCAATAGCCATATGCTGTTCCGAACTATAATCTACTTCTGTACCAAATTTCATCCAGATCCGTTCAGACGTTCTGGTAATTGAGTAACAAACATCCATCCATCCAAACTTTCGCAGTTATACTATACAGCGTGTTCCAAAAGTGCGTGGTCATATTTGAGGTGCTGTTATGTAGATAGTATACAGTGAAGAAACAATATCAAAATAAAAATAAATTGATTTTTTTTTAAATCGTCACAATAACAATATAAAAAAAACACACTGTTCATGCAGTCTGATGCTGTTAGTGGTGTCTATTTTAGTTCAATCACAGATCGAAAAGCGTTTTTTTTAACTTTTTAACTGTTTTTTGAGGTCGATCTTTTTAATTCAGTTTTATGTTTATTTTTTGATAATATTTCTTCACTGTGCAGCATATACCGAACATAATTATTTAATATGACCACACACTTCTAGAACACCCTGTATAGTAAGATTGCATACAAACCATGACGATATGAATAGCCCTTAATTGGCAGTAATTAATACAAGCGGTATTCTTCCAGCGCAGTGCTCGTGAAACTATGATGGCGACCACCCGCGGGATATTAATCAGCTGTTTACGAGCTTCAGGTTACGAGCTGTCGCGACACTAACTGTCCGCTCACTAACTGCTGTTAATGTTTTATAGTTTGACGTGATACTTCAACTATGGATGCATACTTTAGGTATTGAAAATTGACCACCGTTTTAGGTTCCGTACCCGAAGGGTCACCAACGGAACCCTGTTACTAAGCCTTCGCTGTCCGTCCGTCCGTCTGTCTGTCAGTTAGACGGTAGACGGTTGGAATTTTTACAGAGTGTGTATTTCTATTACCGCTATAACAAAAAATAATATATCAAAAATTAAAGGGGGTTCCCATACAAAAACCGTATTTTTCGGTTTATGGCACGGACCTCTTCGTTTGAGAGTCAAGTCGCACTTGGCCGGTTTTTCTGAATGAAAATGTCCATCGTCTACCTTTTCCCGATAATATTGGCGTCACTTCCAGTCACTTTTTTTTATTAATATTTTGAAGTTAGATATTTTTCAAAGTCTGCTTTGGCTTAATACCTGTCGAACTTCAAAGTGCAAGTATCAGCTTATCTTTCTAACTCAGAAAACTTGGAAAGTTAAATAGGTAACTTCACCCAAACAGCAACTTTCTGTAAGTGACTAGAATCTATGAGTTTATCTAAATACTAGCAGCACCTCGCGGTTTCACCCGCGTTGTTCCCGTTCCCGTGGGAATATGGGGATATAATATAACCTATGTTCACCGGAGATAGTGTAGCTTCCTAACAGTAAAAGAATTTTCAAATCGGTCCAGTAGTTTCGGAGCCTATTCAATGCAAACAAAAAAGCAATCAAATCTTTCCTCTTTATAATATTAGTGTAGATTAGTATAGACAAATTCGGGTCCTGATCTTGAGACACAGTCAAGTGAGGTGTCGGTTTTCAACTGGTTCTTTACTGAGTACTCCTGTGTGGAACATTCCAGTAGAACACAACACTTTGATAGGTCACGTTATCCAAATTTTAATGTTAACTTCACAGTCTCGCAAACAATCAGGAATATATATTATACTAGCTGACCCGGCAAACGTCGTTTTGCCAGATAAAATGAAATAAAAATTTAGGGGTATCTCGCCGTACTGAAGCGGGCGAAGGAGGCGGTGAGCCTCCAAGAGCTGGGCATCAGCGGGGGCATCGGGGTCAGGAGGACCCTAACCGGTGCCCGCAAGCTCGAGCTCGCCGGAGCGGAGAGTGGCCCGTTCGCGGACGCCCTGGCCGAAAGGCTGAGGGCGGTCTTACCCGCGGACGAGGTCCGGGTGTCCAGGCCGACTAAGCGCATCGACATGCGCATAGTGGGCCTGGATGACTCCGTTACGGAGGAGGAAGTTGTGGCCGCCGTCGCCAGGACTGGGGGGTGCTCTGCCGAGCTCGTCAAGGCGGGCACCCTCCGGCCTGACAACACGGGCATGCAAACACTTGTGGTGAGCTGCCCCGTGACGGCGGCCAGAACTGTGTCGGAGGGCCGAAGGCTCTTGGTGGGATGGGTGTCTGCGCGGGTAAAACTGCTGGAACCCAGGCCTCTGAGGTGCTACCGCTGCCATGTGGGCAACCACACGGGAGCTATGTGCCCCTCGGAGGTGGACCGCAGCGGTCTTTGTTTCCGCTGTGGTCAGCCCGGTCATCGGGCCGGCTCGTGTGAGGCCACGCCGCACTGCAGTGCATGTGCGGCTGCTGGCAAGCCGGCCGTGCACTGGGCTGGGGGAAGGGCCTGCGCGCCATCCGCCCCGACCAAGGGCAAGAGGTCCGCCGCCGCCGCCGCCTCTGCCGCCGCCGCGGCTTCCGTCGCCGCTTCTGCCGCTACTGCTGTGGGTGCTGCGACTCCTGGTTCTCGGAAGGGGGCCGAGATGGAGTGCCAGTAATGGTCCCATCGTGGCCTCCTCCAGAGACAAGTCGGCCGCTGTGCTATTGCGCAGTGGCTGATGCCTGGGGACGGTGAGCGTGGGTGGCTCGCCGTCCGATACCAGGTTGAGTCGACGACGCGTTGTGTTCCACGCGCGCCTCAAGGAGCCGTCAGCACCAAGGACGGGGCCCCATAGGGTCGGTGCCTGCTAGGGTTGCGGAATTTGTTCGAAAGAGTTGCCGCGGCCCTGGAACGCATAGGGCACAAGAAGGATCACGGGTGGGTTTTAGTCAGTAAAAGTCTGACACTCCCTACCGCTCCACCCAGGGCGGGAGGGGTCATTTGATGATTTCCCATCCAAAAAAAAAAAAAAAAAAAAAAGGGGTGGACCACCCTTAACATTAAGGGAATTAAAAATAGATGTTGTCCGATTCGCCACCCTAGCCGGTATTCACGAAAATCGGTCGAGCCGTTTCGGAAGAGTTCAACCACAAACACCGTAATACGAGAATTTTATTGTATAAGAATTAAAATGGTTCACGAATCACGGTGTTTCATATTAATTAGTAAGACCCTATTCTTGGAAATTAATGAACTGATTGTATTGACCTGTAGTTGGTACAGTACAAGTTAACTATTTTAAAGTTTTAAGGTCTGGATATCCTGCGTAGGTAATGCATCAATCTGAAGGTGATTTCAAAGAAGCATTTCATGTACCCCACCACACAATTATATAAAGACGCAAATGTACTCACCGTTAGGCAACTGTTTGTGCTACGCTCTGTTCTGAGAAGACACACCAAGGTGCCCCCACCAGCCCCAACACGACGTAAAAAAAAACCTTTTATCCTCACCGTAACGCATAATACCGCTTTCGCTAGACGCCAGCATTACGTTCTAAGCTCACACCTATACACAGTAATAAACAAAAAAACCAACATAATTGAATTGGATACTTATAGGGCTAAAGTTAAAATTAAGGAGTGGATACAACAGCAAGACTACGAGGCGACTGAAAGTCTACTTACCTGGATCTCTTAAATCGGTTATATCAATCACATCACATATACGGGAGCAGCCCCCAATAAACTATAAACTCGACCCACATTCAGATATGCACACTCAGTCAGCACACCACACCACTTCACAACACATCACATCACACCTCACCACACCACACCACACACACCTCTCCCTTACTCATACACACACATGACACCACATCCAACACAAGTACACCTTATACTTATAATTAATCCATACGGACACTTGGTCTTAATTAATTAATTTCTAATAAAATTAAAATCTGTATCTTTAGATGTGCCATGCCTTATAGTCTATATCTTGTAGGTATGTGACTATAAGACTACTTGTACGCTCAAAATTTTTCTTGTCCACTATTTATGCGAAGACACTGCCTCCTAAGATACAGGATCTTCCTAGTTTAGGAGTCAGGGCTCATATTTTGTTTTGACTGTACTTTAAACAACTTTATCACACTAATTTTGTTAGTTTCTCTGTTCCCTTGTGACAATTATGTGTACTTTTTATGTGTCAAACTTGTACCTTGCTAATAAACATATTATTATTATTATTCCCTTTATTCATATTGTATACATATTGTTTACATTTTTAAATATTTCTATTAAAGTAAAAAAAAAACATTTAAAAATATAAAAAATAGTAGCCCACCGGTATCGGGAACAGGGTCCAAGGTACCGGCGGTCAGGGCTCCAGAGAGAGGAACCTCCTGACAATGCGAGCCGTGTCCAGAAGTACCGCTTTCTGAATCAAGCCCTTGATCCAGCCGCCTAACGTGAGCCTCCTAAGGTGTTGGTCGAGGCTCTTGGCTATTAAGCCATTGACGGAAACGACTATCGGTACAATGATTGCTGAATCCACATCCCACATGTCGACAACCTCGCGAGCCAAGTCAAGATATTTAATTTGCTTATCTTTCTCGGCTTTCACGAGGTTCTCGTCATGTGGAACAGTTATGTCTACGATCATTGCACGCCTCACGATTCGGTCCACCACCACTATATCAGGCTTATTGGCAACAATAGTCCTGTCAGTGATGATGGACCGATCCCAGTACAATGTGATATTGCCATTATCGAGAACTGGGTCGGGCACATACCTGTAGTACGGCACCTCCGATTCCACAAGTGAGTATTTTAGAGCAAGTTGCTGGTGGATAATCCTGGCTACGAGGTTGTGCCTATGCAAATACTCTCCGTTAGCTAGACTAGAACAACCAGAGACAATGTGGCGAATTGATTCTCCCGGACGGTGACATGCCCGACATATGTCAACCGTGCCGTCCTTCACAATAAATCTCCGGTAGTTCCTAGTCATGATAACTTCGTCCATAATTGCACAGACAAAACCTTCGGTTTCTCCAAAGAGATCACCGAAGCGTAGCCAGGCTACGGACGCTAATTGATCTACGTCGGGCCCATGTAGGGCCCGGAAAAAGCGTCCGTGTAGTTCCTTACTCTGCCATACTGCCCTGCGGTCGTTAGTGTCAAGCACTGCAGGTTTGCGCCAGTTCTCATTTGCCAAGGAGAGCGGGGTAAGACCCTTGTCCACCGCCACTACATCTCGATGCATACCCACGTCGACAGCTAGGAAATATTCCCTGAGACTGCATATCTCGCGATTGTGGAGAGTCTTAGCATTTAAAAAACCTCGACCTCCACACTTTCGCGGGATATACAGTCTCATTACCGACGATCGTGGGTGATGCATTCGATATGCAGTGAGCAGTGTACGGACCCGTCTATCCAGGGCGTCAAGTTCCGTTTGAGTCCATTTGAGTACGCCGAAAGAGTACATCAATACCGGCATGACCCAACCGTTGAAGGCACGCACCTTATTTCCGCCCGATAGAAGGCTATTGAGTACCTTCTTCAGGCGGCCAAAGAAGCGCTCCCTCAACGATTGCTTCATGTCGGTAACATTGATACCTAACGCTTCCGACATACCCAAATACTTGTAGGTTTCAGTTGAAGAGAGGGATCTCAGGTTTATGGAATCCGAGAGTTGAGTTCCCACGGATTCCATAATCTCTCCACGCTTTACATGCATGACCGCACATTTGTCCACACCAAACTCCATCCTGATGGCGTTACTGAAGGTTTCAGTTACCTTCAGTAGCTCCATCAGTTGCAGATTAGTGGGGGCAAAGAGTTTCAGATCATCCATGTAAAGGAGGTGAGATATAACCTGACCCCCTCTCCTCAACCGATAACCTAGCCCTGAATTCTCTAGCAGTGTGCTTAGAGGATTCAAGGCTAGGCAAAACCAAAGCGGACTCAAACTATCGCCCTGAAATATACCTCGCTCGATCCTTACCGGTTCGCTATTCCGCTGGATATTTCGACATCCTGGATAGCGAAGGACTGTCCTCCATTGTCCCATACATGACATCAGGAAGGTGCGCAGTGTTGTGTCAATTTTATACAATTCTAGCACCCTCATGAGCCATGAATGAGGCACCGAGTCATAGGCCTTCTTATAATCTATCCAACATGTCGACAGATCCTTTCGGGAACGCCGAACCTGTTGGCTAATGGCCATATCAATGAGGAGTAGCTCCTTAGTACCGCGGGACCCATTCCTACATCCATTTTGAGAGGCAGACATGATGTTATTGCTGTTAATATGTTGATTAATTTTATCTCTCAAAATAGATGTAAGAACCTTATAGACCGTCGGTAAACATGTGATCGGTCTATAATTTTTGGGTTCCGCGGTACTACCAGACTTGTGGAGCAGATGGGTAACTCCTGTCATAAAGAACTCGGGTAGTGAACCGGACTCCAAAGCCGCTTGGTATCGAGATGCCAAACAAGCGTGCGACCCTTTAAACCATTTTATCCAAAAGTTGTGCAGTCCGTCCGGCCCTGGGGATTTCCAGTTAGGTAACGGACGGACTGCACGGGCTACATCTTGGGGGCTGATTATGATAGCCCCCATTTCTGGTAATGGATCGCACGCTCGCTCGACCTCCCGAATCCAATCACCTTCGGTATGACTGACAGGCACCGACCAGATGTTGCGCCAAAACGAACACATGGCGTCATCATCCGGCGGATGCATGTCAGTCACATCTTGGTCCGGTCGCTCCCAAGCCTTATATACCCACCTTTCATTACTTCGGAATGTGCGATTCTGGGTGTATCGCTCAACCCGTCGTTTATATCTGCGGATACGGTTTGCCCATGCATACACCTTCTGCTTCAGGAAGTCGATGCGCTCTGTGACACGAGACAGATAATCTGAGGGACTGATATCAGTCCCTGAAAATACCCGTCTCACAAAGCGCATCACTCTTGGGCGTGTGTTGCCCTCCCTGAAGCAGATCAGTTTGCCAATTAGCGCTCTGGCCCCACCGATGCGGCGCTCGATTCTGCACTGCCAGGCCGGTACGGCTACTTTCGGTCGTGTAACTCGGTCACTGGGCATTTTGACGTGAGCTACACGACAAGCCGCTACAGCCGCGCAGTACATTATCGAGTGTGCATCAGTGAGGTCTTCACAGTTATCAAAATAGTTTGACAACTGCGAATCCAGAGCAGCCACCAGCGCCCTATTTTTGTTATGCATGGGCAAACGAGGTATGCGTGGTCTAAGCTCGGGCGACACGTAGCGATATTCCCGAATCGCACTTTCCAAAGCACTCCTCAATTCATCATTGCACTGGGTACTTACATTCGTAACCCTGTCATTATTCTCCTCGTCAGCGTGGCAGGGGATTTGGGTTAACTGTGGTGGTGCCACAGTCTGCGGCGAGGGAACAATGACATGGCTACATATTTCCGTTCGGAGGCGATCAAGCACACTATCATCCAACATACGGTTACGCTGGATGACGCGCACCTGATCCGACAGTCGTTGGGCCGAAACGTTGACAGCTGGCTCAAGCATTATTATTATTATTATTATTATTATCAAGTTTTATTAAAATCGGTTCATTAATTTCCATGAACGAGGTCTTGATCTGATGATCTTAATGAATCATCGTGAGCAGTCACCTGCCTGCATTCTCCCAACTTATTAGGGTCAGCTTCCAGTTAAACGGGATCCAGCTGAAAAATACTGGTTAGTATTTTACGTGGAGTGTCTGCATACCAGATTGTTTATATTTGTAACAAAGAAGAAAGTTTATTTAAGATCCGAACAAGTCAAATAAAAAATAAAAAACTGTGTGAGGCCAAAAAAAGTCCCCATCTCAGCATATCCTGTCATCATCATCTACCAGCCTTTTCCCAACTACATTGGGGTCGGCACCCAGTCAAACAGGATTCAGCTGAATACCAGTATTTTACGTGGATCCGCTATTTACCAGACCTCCACAACCTATTAACTGGGGAAAACGGTACTCTTCTTGGCAAGACTGGTGTCAGATTTTCTGTCTTCTGACAATCCGTAACGACTGCCAACGATCTCCAAATGACAGCCGGGACATATCCTGTAATATTGAAAAAATAAATACTACAGCGCTGGTGTTCCGATAGGGGTGATATTTTGTATTCGTATGTAATTTAAATTTTTTTGAACGGTTGTGCGTCTGAAATAAAGATTATATTATTAACCCGACCAGTTTACGAACTAACTGCTTAAGTACCTTAAAAAGAGTACTTCGTAGACTTACAATTTACTCTAATTTCCCAAAACTGGAGTGACACTCAGTAAGTAGGCGCTGGCAACTGTTGCGAGCGATCTTTAAGGAACGTTGATTGGAATTCCACAAGTTTTGGCGTCGCTGTCACCCGACTACACTTTACTTTGGATACGGTGGAGAAACCTTTGTATAACTTCATTCAAGCGGCACCACGTACGCGTAAATTTTAAATTTAAAGTTTTCTTTTAAGACAGTTTTTTCTCTTTAATTCTTTATCACCATAAAAACTTACATAGGTATGTACATTTACAGTGATTCAAAAAGTTCATATACAAAGGCAAGCTTAACTCAAAATGAAGTTTTCTCCCAGCAAACCGTATGGTTTTTGAGAGAGCACAAATTTGAAAATACTACATATTGAAGACACCAAGAAAAGGGCTGTCTGTCGTGCAGGGAATACACTGCAGTCACAGAGAAGCTTGGCGTACGAAAGAGGAGAGACATGGCAGTAGGGACGAAGTAATAGAGAGTTCACGAAGGCATTGAGGAGAATTAGGATTGTGCTGCATAAAACAGTATTTATTTGAACTTTAAACAGAATGTATAACATGTGACCACATGCCATCACTGTATAAGAACTGATAAGACGCATACACTACAGTTGTATTTTAATTTCAAATTAACTTATGTAGTCGCAAAATTTAAATTGTGGCCTCCTCTGATTGAAGGAGTGCACTAAGCTCAAACTTTATTATTAAAAATTGAGATTTGATGTACGCATCTTTTTTTGAAGGTCCTTAATAAATAAAACTGAGGAGATTAATCGCTCTGAAGGTCTGATTCTAAGGTTTATAACCTAATCAAAGGATCATACTCGTATTCCCTGACCCTGGAAAACGTTACAGTTCAGTTTCACAGGCTGCATGCAGAGTTACTGCGTTTAATATAATTGGGATGCTGCAACCAGATCGAGCCAGGACTAGAAACGCAGCCTATACCAACGGAGGCTTAGTTAAGCCTTGCTATCGTCATGATTTGGGCTCATTGCTGATGGATTGGCTGGAACAGGCAGCAGGTATAGTTAGGTGGAAAAATATGGGAGTCTTTGCTCAGCAGTTGGACAACATAAGTTTATTGAAAAAAATTACAACCAGAAGGCTGAAGACTTGTTTCAGCTGTCTCAGTTACATCACTATCAAGCTCACCCCTTCAGGAATACCTCCATGAAGCTTTTAATGCTGAAAGCCCCCTATAACTTCACTTTTTACATATCACGCTGAATTTCAGTGACGTCAGAGCCTACGTCAGCAGGTTGCTGTCAAAATGGGGAGGAGTTGTGTTCGGGAGGCGCGCGCTGGCCCCGCCTCTCCGCCCCCGCGCCGCTCGCCGGTATATAAGGGCGCGCTGGCCGGCGGCCGGCAGTCACCTCCGCAGCTCGACGCAAGGTGCTCGTCGATCCACTGCAAAACTTTACGTCGACTTCTCACGGTAAGTTCATATTTTAAGCAAGGAATTTTTATAGTTAGTTTTGAGTTTTAGGGACTTGTTTTTGAGGAAAACTGCCAGGAAAAGCGTTATTTATCCTTGTTGGAGACAGAAAGATCGATTTTCTTATAAAATAAATTTTAATTATTAAAAATAATAATACATAACCCAGTACATAAACCAAACGCAAAAATAATACATAAACCAGTTTGATATAACAAATAAAAAATTGTTGAGAAAAATATATTTAAAACCATCGATTTGATAATAATACATAACCCAGTACATAAACCAAACGCAAAAATAATACATACCAGTTTGATATAACAAATAACGTAGTTGAAAAAATATATTTTAAAACCATCGATTTGTACCTAAAATATATACATATGTGTGTAATTTAATATTACCCGGAGGTAATATTTCGGAAATTAATAATACAACTCAACACAGACCCTGCTCGCTTAAAGCACATTTATACTATCGTTCCGCGGATAACGGTTACTAGTTATACTCATTAACCGGCATTATGTAAGCGGAATTATACAAAACGAGCCTCAACCCGTTAACTGTTAACGAAACGACTCTATTTCCCTCAAGCCTACTTACGAATACAGCCCTAAAGCTACTGTTTCAAAGCAAAGTTATATTTCAATTTACGGATTTCTAGTTAAAATTATCAATTAGTAAACAAAATTAATATTCTTAATTGGTCATTCTACAAACATTTAGTTTACAAAGTCTTTCAAAGAAAAATGTTGGCCCGTTTTTCTTTAATTACACCCACGAATAAGTTTTTATCGACGTGATTGATTTCGGCCGTTCTCATAAGGAAGTTAATAAAATAATCCAAATCAATTTGTTTATTAAAGTAAATTCAAAACATTATGAGTAGTATTTCAATTCATTCAACATTTTAATATTCTTTCCACATGCTACGCGCTACGAGCGCGCTACGGAAATGCTACGCTTCGTAGCAAGCGCTACGGCGTAGCACCATCTTGCGTATTTACTGAGCCGAACTTGTATACTTAAATGTATGTTTTGGAAAATATTGAAATGCTTGTCCCTTGTTTGAAAGAGTGATATTTATACTTGTGTTACATTAATAATTCTAAAGTATCAGTACACGACACCTTTTCGCAAAACTGGGGTCAGATTTTCTGAGTTCTAACTGTCCGTAACGGCCGTCAAAG
Source organism: Hecatera dysodea (assembly GCA_905332915.2). Lineage (NCBI taxonomy): Eukaryota > Metazoa > Arthropoda > Insecta > Lepidoptera > Noctuidae > Hecatera > Hecatera dysodea. Next base: position 382,026 of record HG995290.1, on the reverse strand, counting down.
ATATACATACAAATGGCTGCTGGGTCTGACCTTATTAAGTATAATAATTAATATTGAAATAACTAGCTATTGGTAGCACAAGACCGAGAGGTCCAAACGTGGTAATTGGAGACTTTTACTAACAGAGTAGTAAAACAAATTTTTCATATTGATTTATTTATGTACACACAATATACTTAAAATAGAAAATTTTGTACAGAAACCAAGAGCACAAAGGTTCTTACTGCTTATTTCAATAGAAATAATAGAACAAATATAAAAAACTAACTTAAACTAACTTTTGTAATGAATAGATGGAATTTATTCATTACAAAAGGACACAACATTTTATTAAAGTTAAGAAACAAGATGAGAGCTAATAATTAAAACTTATTAATTAATACATTTTGTATTTCCAAGATTTTTCTAAGAAATAATTGAATTTTGTCAGCGGACTGTTAGAACATCAATAAAAGACGATATTGTGTCGGCGCCTAACTTCGGCGCCGTCGAATGAATAAAGTGTCCTTAATATTGTCCACTCGTACCGGAAACCATTTCCTTACTAAAGGTCACAATTAAAAATGTTTCATTTTCAATCTTTTTTTGTGGAAAATGAACTGAAGCAAAATATAATGTTCATCATTTCAACTATAATAAGAGATAAATTAGTTTAATTTTCACTACTTCAACATTTTCTTTTAAACCTACTGAAGAATGTTATTACATTCAATGATACATGATTTAAAAAGCACCTAAATTACGTGATCTCAGAGTACAGGCACTGTGATATTCACAAGTAATTAAATAATTATGTATAACATATTCTATTGTACTTGTGTGTAGTTTTTTCTACACACAAATGCAATTTTCCGTTCAAACAGTCGCCATCGCAGTGAATCGATTTAATAATATTTTCCAAGACCGGTTAAATATGTACCCTGACATGCAGTTACTAGAATTAGCGTGAATAAGTGATCGGGTCACCCTCGGGGGACAGCAGGAATCTAGTTACTTTCATATTTATACTAATATTATAAAGAGGAAATATTTGATTGTTTGTTTGTATTGAATAGGCTCTGAAACTACTGAACCGATTTTAATATTATTTCACTGTTGCAAGCTACACTATCCCCGGGTGACATATAAAGCTATATTTTATCCCCATATTTCCACGGGAACGGAACTATGCGAGTGAAACCGCGGGGCACTTATACAATATTTAAATTGATTTGTATGAAAGGAAATGATATTAATGCAGATTAAAAATAATGTATCCTCATACGGTCACTTGTAAAACGTCAGAAGCTAGAACAAGGTTGGAATTAGTCGTTTCTAATTAAGAAGAAACGCCAAGAAACTCCATGATTACTCTTTCAAAACCTGCCTAGCCTTTTACCCACTATATTTTAAACTGTTTTGGTATGATAGTAAAATTAAGAAAGTGTAGACCAGCCAACATTATACCAAGCATTCGTACAAAATAAATGTTACAACAAAATACCGTGTATTAGAATTAAATGAAATAAAATTTAAAACTTTAATCAAAAGCACCCTTTGTAAACAAGCATATTACAAATTAGAAGATTACATTCAGGATAAGAATGCTTAGAAACATGCTGGTCTTGCTCCATAGGGCAATCAAGGGTGTAGACAAAATCAAACTGGTTGATTTATGTATGGATTAAATTTATGAATGCATTTTTTTTATCTTGTAATTTTTATTTCTGTTCGCCTACCGATTCAATATCTATACTTATAATAAATCTGTAGAGAGGTCAATTCTGTACAAGGAATATATTTTCAAAATAACTATCAGGGGGTGATAAGTGATCGATACTGGTGCCAAAAATGCAATCAGTAAAATATTTGTCTGTCTTTCTGTCTGTCTGTATGTTCTTTATAGAAACAAAAACTACTTGACCGATTTTAACGAAACTTGGTGCAATTATTCTTCATACTCCTGGGCAGGTTATAGTATACTTTTCATCACGCTACAATCAATAGGAGCAGAGCAGTGAAGGAAAATGTTGGGAAAACGGGAGAAGTTACTCCATTTTTTAAGCTTCCGTCGCGTGTGTAGCCTTAATGGTTAAAATTACATAGAAATCATGTATTACGGAAATGTTTTACATAAAATTATCTATTAGTATATAATATAGTATAGTAATAGTATAGTATATTTCACATAGTGATCTATCAATGCACAGCCCAACCACTGAACGAATCGGGCTGAAATTTGGCATGCAGATAGATGTTATGACGTAGGCATCCGCTAAGAAAGGATTTTGATTAATTCTACCCCCAAGGGGATAAAATAGGGGATGAACGTTTGTATGAAACTTTGTTAATTTTAAACCGATCGGGCTGAGAGTTTCAAAATCGGGGGTAAAGTAACTATTCCACGCGGACGAAGTCGCTGGCAGAAGCTAGTTTGTAAATATGTGAGTCCTATTAGCTAATTAAGAAGTTTCCCCGTGCTGGTAATACTTGGTTCTGTAACTATTATACTTGGTGCATCGTCCTCACATATATGAAGTATTTTTTGTATACCAAATATTGTAAAACACTTATTTGAAAAGAGTAACTATGGAGTTTCTTGTCCGTTCTTCTCCATAAGAATCTACCTTTGCGAATGGACGCTACAGTCACTTAATTGTGATAACTTTTAATGATGATGTTCAAAAGTGCCGTTTATGGCCTAATTTAAATAAACGTTTCGCGTTTGACTTTGTCTTTGACAACAATATTTATACAATTTAAACAGTCACCGAGTTATACTAAACACTTGTCGCTCATCAATTCACATGAACACATACATGTTATCAAACTATTTATATATATATATATATATATATATATATATATATATATATATATTAAGTCGTAATATGCTAATTGAGTGTCTCACATCATCGTTGGCGCAATGTTCTCGGCTCTGCTGGCATGTGTCACGGAACACAAACAAATGAAGAGACGCGCTCACTTGTTTCTGGGAAACGGTACTTATTAAAACAAACAGGAAACAAATTCGTCTCTTCGTAGGGTTTTACAGTTAATTGTCTTTGGGTGTAAATACTTAATTAAAATCTATGGTCGGTGTGAGTCAGGTACAGTGAAAGTCTACCTAAAGCGGATGAGATATTTATAATTCTTGTAACTGTCCGTCAAAGATTAACATTTATCCGCCTGTTGATTGTTGTTGTGGTGTCCACAAGGACGATAGAGGCTCAATACCTTTCCTTTTATTTCCTGGATGGGAAATCATCAAATGACTTCTCCCGCTCTGGTCGGAGCGGAAGGGAGTGTCAGACTCTTACTGACTAAAACCCACCCGTGATCCTCTTAGAGCCCGCCGCGTTCCAGGGCCGCGGTGACTCTTTCGAATAATTTCCACAACACTGGCAGTTCCGCAACCCTAGCAGGAGGCTCAATGCCTTGATTCTATTATTTCCCTGACAGAAAACGCATAGCGTCAACTACAGAATCTATAAGTTTCAAATTATGCTTAGAGTGAACAAAAACTGTCGAATTGAGACTTCAAAAAAGGATATATCTAAATATATATAACTCAAAAGTGACTGACTGACATAGTGATCTATCAACGCACAGCCCAAACCACTGAATAGATTGGGCTGAAATTTGGCATGCAGGTAGATGTTATGACGTAGGCATCCGCTAAGAAAGGATTTTGATTAATTCTAAGGGGATAAAATAGGGGATGAAACTTTGTATGAAACTTTCTCAATTTTAAACGGATCGGGCTGAGAGTTTCAAAATCGGGTGTAAAGTAACTATTCCACGCGGAAGAAGTCGCGGGCAGAAGCTAGTTCGTAATAAAAGTGATGACCTTTGCGATGAGAAACCGCATCGGATACAGGGCTTGTTTATCTATATCTATCTATACTTATAATAAATCTGTAGAGAGGTCAATTCTGTACAAGGAATATATTTTCAAAATAACTATCAGGGGGTGATTAGTGATCGATACCGGTGCCAAAAATGCAATCAGTAAAATTTTTGTCTGTCTGTCTGTCTGTCTGTCTGTCTGTCTGTCTGTCTGTCTGTCTGTATGTTCTTTATAGAAACAAAAACTACTCGACCGATTTTAACGAAACTTGGTACAATTATTCTTCATACTCCTGGGCAGGTTATAGTATACTTATCATCACGCTACAATCAATAGGAGCAGAGCAGTGAAGGAAAATGTTGGGAAAACGGGAGAAGTTACTCCATTTTTTAAGCTTCCATCGCGTGTGTAGCCTTAATGGTTAAAGTTACATAGAAATCATGTATTACGGAAATGTTTTACATAAAATTATCTAAAAAATATCCTACTACAGTATATGTCTATCTTTTATGGTTGACTCACAATAACACGTGTAACTCCCGATAGCTTAGCAGTAATCTTACGTTTATCGTCGGATCGGGCTGAAATTTGGCATGCAGGTAGATGTTATGACGTAGATTTTAAACCGATCGGGCTGAGAGTTTCAAAATCGGGGGTATAGTAACTATTCCACGCGGACGAAGTCGCTGGCAGAAGCTAGTAAAGTATATATCTGACTATCACGTGCGCCGATGGAACCGAACAGACATTTTGTAGTAGGAATGTTATAGAAGCAATTTCCTCGAGGAAATGTAAATGTTTTTTATTAACTTAAAAACTAGATTGTTTGAAAGCCTCAACCATTACACAATCTCAGGCATGCTTCGGCAAGATTTCAATATATCGGAGCCGGTTCGCTTACTCGGAAAGATAAATTGAGCGATTGTATTTTGTACACGTTTCGATTCAGTCTGTCGCGGAATAATAACACACACAATGTATACGAGTTTTAAAATTATTATATTGCGTTTGAAGACAATCCCGCGAGCCTTGTGTAGTTTTATTGAAACTACTACACGCGAAGAAGCTCAGTGCCAATATCTGAAATAAGAATTTGAAGTTGAGTTACTCTGAAAACAAAACACTTTCTCAACTCCAAACACTCGTAACTTCAGATATTCTACAAATTAAAAGTGACTTCTCAAGTCAATATATACAACATCGAAATGTAATGTATGGAAAAATTAAATGAACAAACATGCATTAATATGAAAAGAATTTACTTCGTCGTTTTGCCAACACTACACGCGGCAGAAAAACAACTTAAATTTTCCTAGAACTAAAACATAAGCATAACCTCTAACATTTAACAAGCCATACAGAGCCCACTTCCTCTAACAACAGGCCCAAGCCCCAGTCATATAATGATTGCGTTATATATGTGTTGTTGCGAAACACATATAAAAATATCGTACTGTCTGAACGTAACAGCCGCGGGCTCCGACCGCGTCATTAGGATTAATTTTCTTAAGTGAGAATGTATCACATATCTTCAGATAATATATTTTAATTGTTTCTAATTCTGTATCGAAGTATAACATCAATCTTTACATTTATCTTGCTTTTACATGAATTTATTTGTATCTTTCATCTTCTATGTGTGATATACTTTGCTAAGTACCAAAATTAGTTACACAAACTCAATTCCATGGATCCATTGTTGGCGTCTTATCGCTGACAGCGATATCTAGCAGACATCCTTTGGGGTGAACTGAATGAACATACAATTTAAATGGATAGTCTGCGGTCCATATCATTATAATACTTCTCCAACAGTACGAATAAATACTTAATCTATACAAATATATATTTACTTCAGACAGAGGATAAACATTGCCATACAACGTGGCAATGCCGCCAGTCTTTTGGGTTCACTTCCCGTCGATAGCGGACGAGTTTTTTGATGCCATATTGTGGTTAGGAGGATTTTGTTTGTTTTTAGGTAAGGTTAGGTTATATAAAACTGTGGTCATTTAAAAATAGTTTTTGTGAACGAACTCTACAAGTGATAATTTCATTTAAAAGCGCCGGCACTTCCCCGCCGGCGCCGGCCGCCGCGCGACCTCGCCGCCGTCCGCCGGAAGGAGCCGACGGCTACACTCCTTTCATAATTATTTATCGGCAATATTCCTATACAACAATATTTTAATCTGTTAATCGATCCGTCGCTTTTATAACCAGAATTAGAATATTTTTCGTGAATTTATAAGTAAGTAGGTCTTGCGGCTTCGGAATAATTTCAAGGGAATCTACAATCGGGGCAAACTCCTATTTCCTTATCCTGGACCCAAACCTCTGAATAACAAAATAGATACTAATTCATACGAATAAAATACTAGATGTGTTTACAAACGCGTGTACATCGCTGTCAATAGAAAATTGCCCAGCACACTGGCATTCAAGCATTCAAGATTGATTACTCCAATATACATACTTTTCTGAACATAGACAGTAAAACAATGGCAAATTATATTTATTTTGCAACGAGGTATGTAGTAAATATAAACTAGATGAGGCTGGTGTTTCCTAGCTGACTAGCCTGAGAAGGAACACCGAAACAAACTTTATACTGGTCAAATCATATGAGAACCATGTAGGTTTATGTCTGAAGTGGTATTTTGAGGAAAGTACCACACTGATTTGAGTGGACCTGTCCAGACAGTGCAAGCATTTGTCAGTTATCGTGTAGCTCAAATTGGAGCTCAACGATTTGACGAACAACACTAATGTTGGACAAAGGAAATTTAGTAGGCTGTATAAAGAACTTTTTAAACTGCCAGACTGTGATGAATCTCTAACATAGCGATCTATATGGCCCTCAGATTCACAATACGTTATATGAAGACCATGCAGATCATTTTGTTTACATCCTCAGTAGCTCACATTCTAAGTAACTTACCTAGTACTAACCTTACAACCGTCTAAACAACAGTAACACACAGGTCGCCACAATGTGTTCTATTATTTATCACTTTCGGTTTTCTGTCTGATCCCGGTGTAGAAACAATATCGCTGAGCCTCTGCGATGTACCCCATTCACGATAAGATTAGACATTGAAATAAGTATTTTTTACAGAAAATGAAAATAATATATCTAGTTTTAATTTCCGCGAATATTAGTGGGTTGCAGGTATGCACCTCCCTCCCGCCCGCTTTATTATGCACATGCAAGATTACAAGGCAAATGCAAGGATTTTAAGCACATGCAGGAAGGCAAAGCAAAACCCAACACCATTACCGACACGTGTTTCGCCTCTCCACGAGGCATCCTCAGGAGACGTGTTGACTCGCTGACCGTTGAGTTGCGACTGAGAATTTAGTTTTTTTTTTTTTTTTTGCCTGACTCAATCAATTTTATTTTTTACAGTCCGTTCAACCGATTTTGACTTCTATTGAGTTTGTTGCATGACACATGGCAGCTGCAGTAAACAGTTGGTTTTATAATCACAGTTTTGCTTTTAATGCCATCCTTATGCCTACGGAATTGAAGTAAAAATCGGTTGAACGGACTGTAAACAGTTTTGTTTAAATGTCTAATCTTATTGTGAATGGAGTATAGTTCTGCGCGTCTCCTGTTTTCCCGTGATTAGTTTTGCCGCAACTTCTGAGAGCTCAAAGACTGTGTTTCAGTGGAAGCAGTCATGAAGTCGTATTTTGTTTTCATTTTAACCGTATAGTTCGGTAGTAGTACCAATTGGTACTAGACATGCAAACCTCCGCCGGCTCGGTTGTAGTACCAATTGGACCTCAGAGTTACGTCATACGACATCCTAATTTATAATTGCATTTTTGATAAAGCCACTTAAAAAATCTTATGTATGGGAGCTAATTAAAACAATTAGATAAAATGCTCATATCTTAGCGCCATTAATTCTTTAATATTTAACCTACAAGTTTACTAATTTTCATAAATAAAATCGAAGTGCATAAATGTGATAATCGCCATCAACCATCATTCTTATTGTTTTTTTTTTATTGTTAGGGTGTACCAAAACGATTATGCGAATCGATTAATTTTTATTTCAACCTAATCGATTAATTTAAATTCGTTACTAAAATATTAGGAAAAATACGTTTAAGACATACAATACAATAAGCATTAATCATAATTATTATTTATGCTTTCTTATGTAATTCAAATAGGATTTTCTACAGTAAAGAAAGAAATCTACTCAACAGATTATCGGACTCAAGGTTAATTTGCACAGAATTGTCTATGTTATTCAAAATAAGAATGAAAAATATTTTATTCCTTTTAAATTACTGAGAGTTTTATGTTAGATACTTTCAGCTGGTTGCGTACGAAATACCAAGCTTATAGTTTATGTATGTTAAGTAGGTCTAGAAAAATTTATACTGGTATTTAAAAAATATTTTTTATCTATATTGAGTAAAGGTATCAGATTTTTTTTATAATGTTATGAAAATTGAATATTGCTTTATAAAATACTTTCGATTTTGTCATCCTGCCCCTGAAACCCAGTATCTAATATGTATGTCCATGCAGGGCACGGAAAAATGCATTTTGGGCGATTCAAATTACACATAACTACTTACCTACAAAATATATTTTCAAATTAAGGTTCTAAAACTATCTTCTAAAAAAGGTTATTAAGGCCAAATTCTACTTGGTAAATAACCTTTCTCAATAAATTTCAATAAGTGAAAATGGCACCGACTAGATTTTTCTAGTTTTTTGTTATGGGTGTTATTTTCATGGTTTATAGGGATCCTAACCACGAATCTGCGATCAACATCCATGAAAAAAAATCGGGTAAAGTGCGAGCCGGAATCTTGTTTGGGTTGCGGGAATTCATAATTATTACCCACCGAATTTCATCTGAATCGTTTCAAATGCGTGAGTATGCGTGACATGAGTTGTTCTTTTGCTTTATAGAGCTTTTTTAATGCACATAATTATTTAACAAATAAATAATAATGTCCGCACAAATCGAACTTCGAATTTAAGCTACGCTTGCCGAGATCGGCTAGTGGATGGGTGACCATCTAATACAAATTGAGTTTCCAACATGGCTTGGAAAGCATGTCGTTGATGCCGGCTGTCATTCGAACATCTTTGACAGTCGATAGGCCACAAACTGTAACCCCAACATTGCCAAGAGGTATGTTCTAATCAGTTACTAGAGTAGTGGAGGTCTTATAAGCAATAGCTCTATGTAAAAAAATGGTATTCATCTACATCCGGTGAGGCTAGATGCCGAACCCAACATCGAAAAGGAAAAGGCTAGGCAGAATGACGTGAGCGTGCCTCGAAAAAAAAACTTTTTTTTTTTCAAATTTCGAATAACCTATGACAGTTCGGCATTTATGACTAATCGAATGATACTTGATTTGAAAAACCTATGCAGCCGTTTAGGCTACCGGACGTTCCAAAAAAAGAAAATAATAATATATATATATATATCTCTATAATATAGATAAGGTATCGAATTCAAATAACATATCAAAGTTCAAACCGATCCACTACCTAAACATACCATAGTCATTATAGAGATAAAAAAGTGAATTAAACAAATATTTCTGAATCACGAGCGCATTCTGGTTCTGCATTTAAATTTTGAATAAAATAGACATTTTGGCGCAATCCGCACGGGTCCGATTAATTTGTTCAGTTGATTTTATTCGTTGATTTCCAAAAAAAGAACTATTTAAATTACTTAACAAAGCGCAAATATGGTTTTTATAAATGCTTATTGGATTTTATGATAAATAAAATATTTTGCGCTAATTTTTAATAATCGATTTACCATAATTGCTCATTTATATTTATCGAGTCGAACGAAATAAAAAAACCATCGATTATAATAATCGTTTTCCCACACCCTAGCATTAAAAAAATCAATATGGCTGCCGATTTTAAACAAAAATAAATTAGCGGTAATGAATATTACGTGTTATTGGATCTGTGTTCGTTAATTGCGTTTAGATCTGGCATGTTTCTTGTTCTTCACGATATTTAGAATCATAATATGTGTATTTGTAATAGTATTTACATGTGAGTGTGTGATTTTTGTGTGAAATAAAAACGTAAACAAACACAGTTGGCGCGAAAGAAGGATGCCCAGATATGGTCCACCTCAGACACGTTTAGAAAGATAACACAAAAATATAAGTATTTTAAATAGGAACTATCCATCAAAGCTTTATCTCAAACTAAGACGCCGTGATCATAACAAATAAATAAGTCATTTTACTTATTATTACGCAACTTTTATTTTCACGTGAAGTTTGGGGTTGCCATTTTATGGTCAATTTAATTTAAATTCATATATTATTTAATAAATCTAATCGATTACGGAACAACTAAACGTTAGTCAGGTTTCAGTTTTTTAATCTAAGAAAACTGGCAGCCATTTTAGTTTTTTTTAACGACACTCACTCGACTTTTAGACCAATTATGTTCATAAATACCTCAGACCAGAGATACTATACTTTATAATGATAAAATCCCTGTTTGGCTTTGCCGTAGTTAGATATAAATTAAACTGATAAAGACTAAAATCCGATGCAACTAATCGATATTTCTTTTTAAATATGGCCATATTAGCCTTTGACAAATGATAGATTTGACATTAAACTACCTACTCAAGCTTGCTCCCAGCCTGTCAAAGTGTCAAACAAGTATAAAGGGAGCTATAGCAGTTTACACTTAAAGAAGATTATTCATAAGGTTAAAATGAGTTAATAACGTTGAAATTAATAATTATTGTGTTCAAATGATATACTTTCCATTCGAAAGTGGTTGAAAGTGTGTAGAATGAGTTTGTGACTGTGAAAAAATGAATATTTTGAAAAAATAAAAACTGTTTTGTTTCCAAATGGCGACTTATTTTCTTAACTGGTATGTACTAGAAGGTGTTCATAATAACTTAAACTATAATTCCATAAACTAACTGTCAGTGTTCACTGCAGGCCAAGGTTGTTCTAATATGTGGGCATTGTTCTTTGACTTTGGATACCAAAAAACTTCATTACCGCTACATATTTCCTTAGAAATATGGATGAATTCGTCAAATAATGTAATGATGAACAAACCACTACTCCTCAAGTGGAGTTTGGGTTTCTGGAATTCATAATTTTCATGTTTTTTAGCGTCGAACACCACTGCCATCAAAGTTGAAAAGTAATATTTTTTTGTCAATATTGAACCCCTATTTTAAACTAACTTGCGTATAGAAAATGAAAATCAAAGACCGCAAATATAATGAATAGGTCTTGATTTTGCGGTTTTGCCTCTTTTCAGCAAGCGAGAAGGTTGTTTACATGTATAATTTTAGCAAATCTAAGACGACTATCTTTTGGAAGGGTGTAGTAATGCGTATTTTAGACGCATTTTTAAGTTGACTGACGTGATTTGAACGATCTTACGTTGTAGTTTAAGATATTTCTCAATAACTTATCGTATACAATTGCTGCAGAAACAAATTTATCATAGTTAATTAAGATGCCGAAAGTTGAGATAATTTCTGAAATTCATGACGTAACATGCAACACCCCGTCGACTCAGCTAGTGTGTCAGATGTCAAAATCTTGTCGAGCAGAGTGGTTAAACAACAGCCTTCAAAAGATATTACGTAAACATCTGCGACTTTCTGTTGAAGGACATATCTTAGCTCTTTTCGAGTTAATCACATTTACGGCACAATCACGTTTTTGAATCGAGTATTTTGAATTAAGAACGGGTCAACGCTTTCTGTAAAACCTAACGTAAATGTTTTCGATTCTATATATATACTACATTAAAAAGAAATGTTTTTATTCTACATATATTCTATTCTTTAATACCATATTATGATAGGTTTTCAGGTTAGAGTAGAGTTTGAAAAATACTCAAAATACAAATGCTTAATTCAGAAATCGGACGTATTCACATTAGATAGTTAAATCATTACATTAGTTAAATTTTCCGATCTGAATACTGTTTCTTATTTATACAACCTGTACATTTAATTTCACTTAAATACGTTTGAATATAGGCTTAGCAATCCCAGTAAAATACAATTGTTTGAATCGCGCCTAGTTGCGGCGTAACCTCGTTTCGTTAACAAATAAACTGTGCTAGTTACGATGCATGTTGCGCGTACATGTTGCTGTAACAGTTACCGTAATATACAGTGTACCTGCATGCTTTCGCTCGCGAACCAGAGTTTCAAACAAATGTGTTTGTGTGTGTCAGTTACGAGTACGACACATTTTATTGAACACCTTATTCATGAAAGGGTTGTACAGTATTGTGACACTACCCGCTTCTGGGAGGTGTGCTGACTGTATTGTGGATGGAATAGACCTTTTTGTAACTTTACAATGTAACATCCGATAGATTTTAAAAAAGAAAGATTCTTTTACATTATTTATTATTTATCAAGTTAAGAAAAGAAAGAAAGAAAGAAAGGTAGAAAAATGTTTATTTAGGACTCGCACAAAACAGATAAAAAAACATAATTAAAAGCTTAATATTAGATTAAGTATGTATGTATTTATATATTTTATTTACCCACGTCCGTGTGTCACTGCGGGGTACCAACTGAAAACCAGCGCTGGGTGTCTGACGCCCAGCAAGTGCTGAGATGGTAGCCCTTTCGGTATGGGCACGCTCAGCACAATTATAATCTTTATCATTGTTATGTTTTTTTCTTTATTTTGTATTTTGTTGCTGTTGTGTTGTGTCCATGTCGAATAAATGTTTTCTATTCTATTTTAGAGTAAAACTCACCATGAAAGGAGTGAAGTGAGAATGGCGTAAAGGCCACTTTGAGCTCACTGCTTCTAAGGTATCGCGGTGAGGTTGTTGTATGATAGAACTACAGTTACACTGCAGGACGCTGTTGCGTTTTTTATTCATGGACCTCATAAGCAATAGTCTCAAATCAAACAGCTATTCTTATTCAGAAATGGTTTTCATTAAAAAACCATTAAAAGATGTTTATTTTTTAAGTAACCGTTCTAAGCTTGTCTTGTAATCCAATGAAACTATAAAAAACACATTCGTTGTACTTTTATAACTCAATACAAAGCAACGAAATTCAGGAACGCATCTCCAGTTTACAGGTAACAATAAAACGCGCCCGACAGTTGACAAAAATGCAACTTGAAAGCATATTTCTCCTTCAATCCGACCCCATTTTTGAAACTGAATGAAATCTAAATATAATATTTAGAAAACTGTCACCTCGGCATTATTTCGCTCAGAATATGATTAAATCAGAATGCCTCAACGTGCTGAATAAAGTTATATTAATCGGAACAATTATGAAAGTTCTCTGTTCGGATAAATTGAACGGAGTGTGATTTACGAGTTTCCAAGGAATCAATCAAGTTGACGAATTATAGAGAGGTTTTACACGAGACGTACTCCTCCTCCCTAGGAGAGGGAATGGGCCGTACTCCACCACGCGGGCCCAGTGCGGGTTGGTGAATGTCACATGTCTTCGAATTTTTGGTTCTAGGACATGCCGGTTTCCTCACGATGTATCCTTCACCGTTTTGAGAGCAGTGGTAATGAAATTAATTACACAAAGCAAAGCGCGTGGCTGGGTTAGAACCCGCGACCTAGAATTCGTAAGTCGGGGCCGTTACCACTTGGCCACCACTGCCTACCTATCTTTGTCCATATTAAGTACCTTCCCTAGCAAATATATAATATATGTACTGGTTAACATGTACTGTAACATGACACTGGCAGACAGTCGGCTCCGATGCCATGAAAGGAAAAAAAACCTAACATCTTTTTTGTAGTAAAATTTTCGTCTATTATATAATGTATTCGTCCGTGATAATTTCATTCAGCGCACACGTAAAACAAGTAAAACCTCTTGTAAAAAAGTTTGCGCCAGTTCCCTTTGATATCAATGTCTGTGGCGAACGAGACAACCCTACACATTATTTTCCGCCGGTGAATAATCATCTTTATAGAGCTCTCGCGAATCAATCAAGTTAAAGTATTTATTAGACATCAATCAATTGAACAGATGGTAAAGTAAAACGAGTATTATTGCAGTTGTCTTTAAGTACATAATCGATTACTCAAAGCCTTTCGGCATTGTCATTTGTTTTTAATGAAAGCAAACTCATCGGTAAAAATGATAAATGATATTTATTTTGTAAGTAGGTTAAACATAACACTTTTAGACGTCAAATATTTCTGGTCATTTTAAGCTAGATGTGGCCGGTGTTTCCTAGCCGACTACCCTGAGAAGACACACCGAAACAAACTCAGAGGTCAAAGTCTCTTTTAAAGTCCATACAATCCGTACTGGTCAAATCATATGAGAACCATGTAGGTGTGGTTAGGAACTGGGAGTATAATAGTACTACAGAGCGGATTTAGAAACTAACACGACTTATCTGCTTGCACGTACATGACACGATCTCTGACTTGTTCAATAATAAGCTACTAATCAGAATCACATCCCATATTATGAACAAATTATCACACATTGATATTTTTCACGAATAGATGAATATTATTGAGAACGGGTATTTTATTAATCGACATAAAAAAAAGGAAGAGGTTCTCAATTCGCCTGTGTTTTTTTTTCTTGTGTCTCCTCATATCTTTTTACTGGCTGCATCGATTTCGTGGATTCGAAAGCTGGTGCTTGTCTTGTGGTCATTTAAATTTGAGTGAGATCTGACAACAAGTATTTGAGTTGTCCCTAATAATACGTATTTAACTGGTTTCGTCTGCATTGATAATGTTCTCGTTTGCACATGGTAATTTAAAATAAAAATAAAACTGTCTTCGATGGTTTGGAAGAGCATAGTAGTATTTCGAGATGGTCTCTTTCTCCTTTGGAGAAGATCTGATGAATAACTTCGGAGATAGGAAAGGAACTCTTCAATAAATGATAGCAAATGTTTTGGGATTGCTGAAATCGCGTGTCTGTTTATTGTGTGCACCAGTTTATGACACGTAAGTACGTTGTGATGGGTATCACCACTAAAAAGTGAAAAATAAACCACTTCTTTACAGAAAAAAATACAACCGTATTTTGTTATGAAAAGGTTTTTTATTTTAATACAAGCTTCTGTCAACGGCTCGTTGCTAAATAATTGCTGTAAATGTCGTAATGTATATCTTGGTTTAAGCGCGTGCCATCCAAATTAGTATGAACAATACATATGTATGTTTGTAGGTATACTTTTGACTACAGTACTATGAACACGCCCTTTGGATTTCCTAACAATTTGTTCGAATATTACCTACTTACCAAATGGCTGTCAGCCGCAAGCATTGCTTCATAAAGCGACACACAATGAGTTACATTGTCAAATTTAAGTAAATTATTCAGAATAGCAGGCATTTAGTTAAGTCACAACGACCCCTTTTGATTAGTTCATTGTTTTCCTTCTAAACTGTTCGTCCTTTTAACCTTTCCTCATCTTTAACTGAAATTAAAAGCTTTAGGACCGGTTTTAATATTCAGTTAACTTTTAGATACCTTCTTAACTGAGGCTTAAAAAATCTGGTTCGCCTCCTTTTTTAGAAAAGTATGTCAAAATGAATCGGCCCTAAGCATTTACACTAGCTAAATTAATTTCAAAGTAATAATGAACCGTAACCAGAGGTGCTCAACCTTTTAAAGAAAAACATACATAGGTTTTCTAGTTAGCAAGGACGCGTCTGCCTCATCCTCATTTCAGCTGCCGAAAAAGATTAATAATTTTTCTATCAACTTTTACAAACCTTTAATAAGGGACAGTCAACATCAACAAAAGTACAAACTGTCAGTTTGTTAGTGGTGGTATTCCGAATCGGTCATTACAAAGCCGTATGTTTGAAGCTGTAATTTCAGTAATGATATAATTACGGTATGTACAATAGACAGACGGGCAGATCGAAGGCTCGAGATATAACGACACTCGCATGACGGTACACTTGGCAGACAAATTAGACAGCATTAAGTACTGGATTAATATTTTTTGGGGTTTGTGACGTTGTCGGCTTTCAGTTTGACATTTACAATAAATGTCAAAATAACGTAAAGTCAATGTTTTTGAGACAGAACTCTGAGCTTGATTCGGTGTTTCTTCTCAGGACGGTTAGCCAAGAAATACCGGTCTCATGTAAATAAATTTGACAACAAAAAATGTCGCGTCGAAGATAAATGTCATTATCATGAAGTGATTCTAAATGTATACATTTAGAATCACTTCACAATCTACTAGTTTTCCTATTAAGGCTACTGATAGGTCTTATAGAAAAAAAATAGGAATATTTTTTCTTTGATAGTGCAGCGTTATGTCCCAGACAGAGCCCTCGCAAAAAAAGTGATTGAATAAATCCGCTATATCCCAATTATAAAACCAAAAAGTACAACCAAATTGGCTTTTTTGAAGTCGTATAGGTAATGGTATTAATCCTGTTTGTAAAACTAATATTATAGCGTTACAGTTTTCATGAATGCTCCGCTCCTATTGGTCGTAGCGTCATGTTATATAGCCTATAGGTAAGCCTTCTTGGATAAATGGGCTATCCAATACTAAAATCATTTTTCAATTCGAACCAGTAGTTCCATAGATTAGCACGTTCAACCAAATAAACAAACCCTTCAGCTTGATAATACAAGTACTTAAATTCTCGAGGACCTCGTGGCCTAATTATAACAGCCGCACAGGTTGCTCTTCAAAGTTAAGCAACGCTTGCCGAGGTTGATTTATGGATGGGTGACCATCATAACATACCGAGACTCCTCCGTGCCTTGGAAAGCAGGTTAAACCGTTGGTCCCAGCTGTCATTTGTAGATATTTTGCAGACTTGCCAAGAACTAACGTGTTCCCCAGTTAATGGGTTATGAAGGTCTGGTAGGCAGCTGCTTCACGTAAACTACTGGTATTCAGCTGAATCCGGTTTGACTGGGAGCCGACCCCAATATAGTTGGGGATAGGCTAGGCAGATGAGGACTATAGATTGAAACACTGTTTCAATAAAAATCAGTTCTAAATCCGAAATCAGAGCAGTCGATGCGTTTACAAGTTCGATAATAAACCCAGTTGAACTCTTGCTTGAATGTGTTCGGTGCGTGAGTGGACCCGAACACGTCCGAAGTTGGCCGACACCAGCCGAAGTTTAGATACACCGCGATTTCATTACTGATACGTGACTCATTACAGTTTATAGGGGTGAATTTCAACAAGTGATTTTTATATGTCATTTCGGTGGGATTTTTTAATTTCAATGCTATCTACATATTTTTAGTGACAAATAAAACTTTAGCCTATTTTATAACATTGTGCGTGAGTGGACATCAAATTTCATCAAAACTTACATAAATATTTAAGGATGAATTTTTAAGAGTCCACTGAAATGAAAAGTGTCTACCGAAATGATAAAAATGACCACCGAAATGATAAACTGTGCACCGGAATGAAATAAATCCACCGATATGATACAGCTAAGAACAACCGTGCCGGGCAGCCAGGGTTCCGTACTTTGTTAGGTTTGATTTCCACAAATTTTAGATAAACACTGAGACAGGACAGTAGACAGTTATTTTAATATCATCATTAATATATAGATATTACAATTACTATTACATATATCATTCTTTGAGGTTACAATAACCTCAAAGAATGATATTATTGTAATATTTATTATGATATGAATGAATTGTTTCTTCACTTAAATAACCTTTGGTAATTTTTCTGGTTGTTGTTGTGTGAAAATGTTGGAAAACTTTATCGTAAATGCTGGTAACCATAAATAAATATTTTTGTTTGTTTATGAACTAATACTAATTTACTTGATATATTTTCAAAAGAGTGAACGAAGCGCGATGAGAAAGCTTAAAGTTTCTGATTAATATGATGGCTGCATTTGTAAGTTATGCCATTAATAGTAATACATAATGTGTACCCGTTGCACTAAGAGAAAAATGCTAAGTATAATTTAGTTAAATTGGTAACGAAACGAGAATAGTGTTTCTACAGGTATATAAGTAAAACTTCTAAAATTAAATCAACTCTTATATTTTATACTGGGAGCTACTACCCGATAATATCACCGTGGACTCGACAATATACTGTCATCAGCTTGACCGACTCCGTACAGAAATCAACAAAAAGCGCCGTGAACAAACAAAGATATACTTCCTTCACGACAACGCTCGGCCGCACATAGCCAAAGTCGTTCGTAAGAGCTATTGGATTTTGAATGGGAGCTACTGCCACATCCACCTTACTCTCCCGATCTAGCGCCAACGGATTTTCATTTATTACGCTCTCTCAGTAATCATATACAGGACAAAAAATTTGATGATAGAGCACAGTTAACAGATTTCCTCGAAAGCTTTTTTGCCTCACGGCTCCCAAGTTTTTACGCTGAGGGTATCCATGCTTTACCTAATCGCTGGAAATGGGTTGTAGATAACAACGGTGCCTACTATAAAGACAAGTAATTGTAAATTAAAAATATAATTTAAAATTGTTTTGTTTATTTGCAACGCTCATTACTTTCCTACCAACCCAATATATATGTACATGTAGGTACTAGCTACATAGAAATATGTGTATATTATATATCTTTAATCTTAAACACAAATATTACACAACAAATACACCCGAATAATCTAATCTACACTTACTTACATTACAAAACTATGACTTTATATTTGATAAAGGATCTCTAAAACTTTATGGTTTTATATTTCGGAGATACATTTAATTCCGGTGGACTGTGACACCGAAATGAAACTATTTTTGTCCCCATGTTACTGAAATGATAAACTTACTTTTTTGGCGGAAAAACCGCAAGCTTTGGGACCGCTGCGTTCGCGCCGAGAGCTTGAGCCGGACTGATCCGAAGTGAGGAAAGGTGAGAGGGGCGTAACAACGCAATGTTGACATGGATAATCTACTAAAACTTACTGTCCTCTGAAATGATAACTTTTTTCCAGACAAAAGTTGACTGCCTGTCAAATCCATGAGAAAGAAGATAAACAAACAAAAATAGTTTTATTTGATCGAATATATTATAATTTAATGATAAGAGAATTGATTTAAATCCATATTATGAATCTATTGGCAGGGGAAGGTATTTTATGAGCGGAATTGGGTTCAGGACAGGCCACCGTGATGATAAAATAACACTTTGTAATTTTTTTTTTTGGTATATTAGAGGGTAGAAATCAATGATTTTTTTTGCCAAGGTAGAGAAGTACTTACGTTGTTGAGAAAAAATATATAAAATAAAAAACCAGCACATTGCACTACCGTTCTCAGGTTTGCCGTGTATTTTTTTGCTTGCGCAATTCACCCATAGGCGTGGTTAAGTAGGACGCTAGTATCCCGGCCGTGTTCGAGATTTTCTAGGAAATTGTTACATTTACTAATGAGGAATTTTCTATTAAGCACCAATTAAGTTGTCCAAATAAGAACAATGTTTAAAATTTAAAATGTTACGCAATAGTTTTAATTGTTAATAGAGACAATACACTAATCAAATTTATGATGACACTCTCGGGTCGCCACTCTACTAACCGAAAAATAATACACAAAACAATACACAATTTAGGAAACCCGCGGAGAAAACACAAAACAATACACACTTTGTAAGGAACACATTATTTCGCACAAAAGGTGACTAACGTCTGGAACACTCCTTATTTAGAGCCGCCGGCGGTTCATTCGCAGCGTTACGTATAGTTTGAATCACGTGGCCATTATGAGCATCTCTTTGTTCGTTCGTAGCACGCAATGGAAACGAAACAATTGAAAAACAGCGAAGTTTGGAAGTGACACGTATTATCGTGGTGGAGGAAAATTTTGTGTTTAATTAAACGCGTGTTTAGAAGAATCTGAGAGTATTCATCAGCCGCAAGTACTCGCTGCTTACGTAAAGAAGTGTGTTACGTATCTAATTTGGACACTAAACATGTATAAATCTTTCTTAGTAACATAACTGTCATTTCAGCCAGCTTGGTAGCCCAGTTTTTGTGGGGCCCACGAAGTATATGACAATATATTTACAGATACATAGCCTTAAACCTTTTTTCCATGGAGATAGGCAGATACGATATCTCACACACTCAAAACTTTAATGAGTCATCCTTTGAGTTAAATCGTCTGGAACTGAACTAATAGAGTTAAGTTTTATCACCTTTACCTAAATGAATGGCATGTTCCCTATAATATACCAGTGGCGTGCAGTGGTTCGAGTCGGGTAGGCCAGAAAATAATGTCCAAAAAAAAACACACCAAATTATTCAGGGTTGAAATGTGGTCTCTTTTTTTTTAAATAGGCGATAAAAAAAAACTCATTTCATTAAAAATTAACCCTGAATTATATGGTTATTTTTTAAAATTTATTTGGACATTTTCTCTGGCCTACCCTAACTCGAACCACTACACGCCACTGTAATATACTATATGTTAGGAGATACATAACAACATGAGCATCTAGAACCGCATTAACTGTAGACACAGCGCATGGCTTAAGCGACAATGGCTAACGCGATTAGCGACAGACGGCGATCGCAACGTAATCCCGCGATACCATTGTACATGCTGCACAGCAGTCCGGAGCCGCTGGCGACTGGTGCTAGCGCTCGTTTACACGGGAATTAGTCAAGTGGCTCAGAGAACTGAGCCGATACTTACTCGTGCTGTCAATTTGGTAGTGGCTGTTCTCTTGAAGTTTCGAGTTAAAAAAATAAAACACGTTTTTTGTTTGGGGTTTTTAATTGTTACCTATTTTAGCGGCAATAGAAATGGACAGTCTGTGAAAATTTCAAGTGTCGACCTATTTAGGTTATAACAGGGTTCTGTTGGTTACGCTTTGGGTATGCAACCATAAAAATAAAATAAGTAAGTACCGTGATAGGCACAGAGTTACTATCAGAATTATCTTTGTTCAAATTAGGTTATTTTCTAAACGTAAGAAAGAGAGAAATACATGCTCTATATTTTTGGACACATTAACGAGGACAGCATTTTTTCTCTTCAACTCATTTGTCAGAGTATTATAAACCATAGCACCAAATACCAAGTGGCAGCTACTTGAGCAGGCCGGGGGTTCGGGTCCGGGCGAGCACGGAGCCTCGTTAGACTTTCAGATGAAATCAGTTTAATTCATTAATCACGGCTGGTGGGCGTGTCTCTTGTATTCATCCGACAGTTTTATTTTCCTCTTATTTTAATTGCGCAATTAACTCGATAAGTTTTTTTAAACTTCTAAATGGGATGAGGCCCACAAGTCCCGAGTTTTATCGTACTTTTACATACTTAGCTAAAATTATAAAACTCAACGTTTCCCCGCGGTTTTGCTCGTAGCCTATTCCACAGAAACTGTATTTCTGGGATAAAAGTAGCGTTAGTACTTTTCTTTCAGTGAAACAATTTCTCTCTCAAAGCAGACCGGAACTTTTACTAACAGGGTGAATTTTTCAAGTGTACTTCAAATCCAGGATCAAAACAGGAACTATGAGGAATAAAAAACTATGAGAAAAAAAAAAGAAGAACTAAGGAAGCTGTAGTGCTAGTATATCTAAGTACTTTTAAGGCTATTGTAAGACTGCTCGTTTATTGGGATAACATACCATTATATATGCGATTACAATAGCCTTGCCCGATTTGGTTGACGCACAAAAACATCATTAGACTTTTGAAAAGTTACCTTGTATGAAGCGAATCAGTTGCAAAAATCTCCGAAAAGTCCTCCATCACCCATACATAAAATCAATTCCAAACAAAAGACACTAATTCAAAAAGTCCCGTCCCCGTACCGCGCGCCGCGGCTCGGTGTCAGTGTACACGGAACAGCACTACGCTCATTGTGCTGCAGCCAGTACCGCACATTGTGAGCGTACAATGTTAATAGATTTACACGACTTTCCAACTAGCCCCGAATGCAGTGACTTGTGAGCGAGGGAATTGGATTCAAGGAGGAACTGAAAAGGAGGATAGACTGACGTATTGTTAGATAGTACAAACATAAAAAAATGAATTTGTTAATATTTCGTTGTTTTAGTAGGGATGCTGCCGAATTGTGGCTACTCTAAAGAAAGAAAGAATGAATAATATTTATTTATTTAGGACATACATGAAACACGCACAAACGAAATAACAAAACAAGAAGATAGGTATGACAGAAAGTAGGTGTGTGTCTCACGGCTGCACTAAATAGGTCCATTTCAGCGATATGTCAGGCAGACTGATGCTGTCTGACGCTGGTTTTCTAATGACACTCTACAGGTACGGAGGTAGCCTTACTTTTCATGGAATATAATGATCATTTCATTAGAAGTAAAGTTATTTATGTATTTAATGTACACTAGACCAGTCAATCAAAAAGATCTTGCGGAACTACATCAGTAACTTAGCGTTTATTTAATTTACCAAGGAACCACCAATATCACCATTTAAAAGTGTCCTTTTTGTTTGTTTTTATTTTACCAATAAGGTACCCAAATGAAAGTAACTCGTATTGAATGAAGTAATTTTATTTTCAATCTGAGACGGGCATTGTTTTTTATCGACAACAGTTTCCGGTGACGATCATTGTATTCAAATTAAAAGTGCCACTAAGAGAAAGTACACCCACCCATTTCCAACGCTGATAAACATTAAAAAGCAGTGTTTTTTTATGTTTATAAAAATGGCGAGAGGAACAGTATCTGTGTCCTCCTTCACGCTGATAAGAAAATTATGTGATCATTAAACCATTACTTTAACATTCAATTACAATTTCGGTTATTCCGTACTAAATATTACGTGCCTACGGTGCAGCACCAGATGGCTACGGTGTAGCACAAGTTGCCTACGGCGTAGTTCATGTTTCGTACGGCGTAGCGCAAGATGACTACGGCGTAACACTAGACGCCTACGGCGTAGCACAAGATGCCTACCAGTACTGTGCAGTGCAGCATAAGATAGCTACGGTGTAGCACAAGATACCTACAGCGTAGCACAAGATGCTAACGGCGTAGCGCAAGATGCCTACGGCGTAGCACAAAATGCCTACTTCGTAGTGCAAGATGCCTACGGCGTAGCACGAGATGCGTACAGGCGTAGCAAAAGATACAGCGCGGCAGCGGCTGCTTTGTAAGCAATTGCTACGGCGTAGCATAGGACATATATACATATGTATATGTCGTAGCAGTGACCTGAAATGTTTCTAAAAACAAACAGTTTAACAAACATATTTCCAAGGCAGCGATTCACATTAATTCGTTTCAGTGCGTAAAATCAGACATTATAATAAATACATGTTCTCTTCTCTTCTATACAAATGTGTATGAATCTCTTCGATATGAATAATTTTTCAATTGCCTCAGTAGCGTGCTCCCTCCCCTCAATACGTGTTACAAATGAGGTCCGCGGGCTGTGTGCGGCCGGCTCGGCCCTTTCTTACTATTTGAAGATGTTTCATATCAGGACGACGAATATCATTTGTTTGTGCTCCCAACATGGACGCCCTTAGATCTTTTAATGACGATCGAAAACGAGGACAGCCTTTTGAACGTCGTGTGGCTAACAGGGACTTGAATTTTATTTAATGATACATTTAATAGGGTAGTTGACTGAAAAAATCTAATTAGTCCGTCTGATAGATTTCCAAAAAATATTGGACATTTTTTTACGTGAACAATAAACGAAGGCGATACAGTTTGCGTTGAACACTCGCGTGACGTCACTGCGTGCTACGATTTTTACCACGACATTACGTCACAAGCCCCCACTTCTGATCTTTGATGATTTTTATCTTCGTCAATTTTTATAGATTTAATAAAGCATAAAAAACGTGTCCGATATTGTTCGATAATCTAACTGACAGACTAAATAGATTCATATTTTTTTACTCAGGAAACATCCCTATTGGAATATTAAAACAAACTCGCCAAGAACGGTTTTTTACCGTAAATCGGTTCTAGAATGACCCTAACATTTAATTATTTGTTGTTAAAGCAGCAACAAAAATGTAAATTCTGTAAAAAACTCCAACTATCTGCAGATCATGAGATACAGCCCCTAAACGTGTAAACGTCACTTCATGATTTTGAATATAAATATTGGCTAATCGAAAAATCATATTTATTTCAAGGATCCTCGCTAAGAGTTGTCGAAGGAAAAACCTTTTGGAGGACTCTCACGTTAAGATCAGGTAAACCTTCGGACCCTAAGTGCTCCCGAGGGACTTGAATGGAACCGGTGCCTTGTTGTCTCACGGATATATGTATGTATGTATTATATGTATGTCAGTGTAAACAAATTAACAAAAACTTATAATACAAGCCCTTATCGAGCTCGGAGCTCGGAGGAGCTCGTGGCTAAATTATAACAGCCGCACGGGTCGATCTTCAAGGTTAAGCAACGCTTGCCGAGGTGGGTCTGTGGATGGGTGACCATCTTAACATACTGAGACTCCTCCGTGCCTCGGAAAGCCGTTGGTCCCGGCTGTCATTGGCAGTCGTTACGGATTGTCAGAAGTCAGTAAATCTGACTCCAGTCTAGCCATGAAGTGCCGAGTTCCCCAGATAATGGGTTGTGGAGGCAGCCGCTTCACGTAAAATACTGGTATTCAGCTGAATCCGGCTTGACTGAGAGCCGACCCCAATGTTGTTGGGAAAAGGCTAGGCAGATGATGATGAATACAAGCCCTTATCGAAAACAACTTGTTTAAGGATACACATTCCTTCCTCAAGTAATCGATTTAAGTTACGATCTCACAAATAGTTCACTAAAGCACCCTAAAACGTTTGTATTTGAGATAGAACCTCTTTCAAAATACCGTCATAAAATTCACCCATTACAGAATTTTCATTAAAAATGTCCACAAAACGCTTTAAAAAGTGAAAAAAAAGTAACGTGCTCGAGGAAATCTTTTAGTGTGGACTTAAGGCTCTAAGTTAAACATTAAACGAAAGGCTTTAGAACTTACAGTTGGACGACGCTAATGAGCGGGTATCTTGGCCTGTACCACGCCTCGACGCTGGCGCCAGAGCCAAGTCCAAACACGGCTTTCAACCGTAAAACTTTTAAGTCCACGTACTAAAGTAGCAATGTACAGTGAACGACACTTAATTCTCGCTATTGAAGTGCCCAGATTCATTAGCTCTCCCAAGCTAAATTCCACAAGTATTTTTCTTATTTCCTGCGGTGACTATTAAAATTTCTATGGAGCATAGAACCGGGATCTTTTACTTATTCTCTAACAAAATGTTTAATGTTAGTCGTAGTGTAATAAGGAACGGCCTGCTTCTTATTTTTTGTATTTAACCCAGAACTGGAATGTTAAAGTTATTATTAAAGTTATTTTGTACTTTTTTGATTTTTTGTGGAAAAGTCGGTTGTATTTTTTTGTAAAAAGTTTTTTTTAACCCTTTGTATTAATTATATTTCTTAGTTATATCTTAAAGAAAAATTCTTGCATCAGTTTGCGGGTTTTCGGTCTGCTAGCGAGATTGAACATCTCTATTTAACCAGAATACCCGCAATAATACGTACATAAATAGTACAGCTACCAAAATAACATGGAAATCCACCACCATTTAAACTAAGGAGTCTATTTTTAATAAAAGATAATATAATCCATCGATGACAGATGAAGTGGGAATCTTCTCAAAATGGAACAATTTACACTTATAATTAATTCGGGGGCACGCGTTATCATACCGGACTCGCCCCACTCCTCCGGGACTGCAGACCGCGGGACTCCGGACCCCGGGACTCGCGGATAGTGGCGGGATATTCGCAAAAATAATTTATGCTGAATATTATCAGTGACGAGATGATGGAGAGGCTTTTAACAACAAGTAATTATGCAGCAGTTTAACATACATATTAATAACTGATGCTCCACTCTTAATTACAGTTTATTTTGTGTTAATTATGATTATGAGATGAGAATGTGCAGCGCCTGATGGATGTTTTAAGCAACAAGCGCTGTTTAAAGTATTCTAAAATTAAATTTAAATTCGAAACGTTGCATCTTTGGGCAGCTAATCTGAAGGCGGGTTCAGTACATTAACAAACTCAGTGTTCTAGTTTCCCTGCAGGGCAGAGGACTCTGTTCTTTTACAATTGTAATAACAATGTCAAACCAGCGACAATATTATGGTACTTTTTAATTGTACTAGTGACCCGTCCCAGCTCCGCACGGGTGCAATGCTGATTCTACACTTCTAGTATATTATGCATGTATTATACATATAAAGCTTCCTATTCAATCACACTACTTATTATAAAAATCGCATCAAAATTAGATGCGTAGTTTTAAAGATCTAAGTATGTATAGGGACAGGCGGGAAGTGACTTTGTTTTATACTATGTAGTGATACATGTGTGTATAGTAAAATGATAAAGCATCAGCACGTTTACTTCACTCAATAATTTATTAAATACTTAGGTAGTTATAAAAATATATAAATTATACACGACTAGCAGCGCCTTGCGGTATCACCCGCGTAGTTCCCATTTCCGTGGGAATATGGGGATAAAATATGCAAATAGTCTATGTCACCCGGGGATAGTATAGCTTTCCAACAACGAAAGAATTTTTCAAATCGGTCAAGTAGTTTCGGAGCCTATTCAATGCAAACAAACAAAAAAAAACGATCAAATCTTTCCTCTTTATAATATTAGTGTAGACAAAGCTTTCACACTTCCGCCTCTTAGTGTCAAAATCAATATTAAAACGTGTTTAACCTGCGCGCATTTTGAAATCATCAAATGTCTCCCTAAAACCCACCCGTGATCCTTCTAGTGCCCGCCGCGTTCCAGGACCGCGGTGACTCTTTCGAACAAATTCCGCAATGGCTGCGGGCCTAGTAGCCTGGTACGACGTGACCGTAGTACTAATGGCAATCCTGGTTAACTTGCTTGTAGTAAACTAATATGGAACCAGTGGTTGTTTTGATAGGGTTTTTCTCGTATTCAAACTTATTTTCGAACAAATTAGTACTCTAGAACCGTCTCCGTCCCCATGTATTTGTGTACTAACATTAATCAAAATCGTTTCAGCGATTTCGGCGTTCAAGCACCTTTATAGTAATAGTTAGGATTCGTACGAGAAAATCTCCTAAATTTCATATAAAGGAGAGTGTTGTGGCTTGAGGAATCTTCCATTTTGATTTCAAATCGAAATTGCCACATGGTCGGCGGCGATTGGTCAAAGCCAAAGTTATTGGTCCGTGGTTAAAGCTAGGAGCAATATCGTTACACAGTCGCACGTCGTTTTCAAGACACATCGAAACTTTGATAGCCTTCAAAGACCTTCAGAGATGTTCCTGAACAGTGAAACTAACATAAAAGTATGAGACAAAATAAGGCTAGGTACTAAGCTATTAAAGAAGCAAGCCGTTAGTAATTTAAATTAATCTCAAATGATAAATGGTGACGTAATTTGTTGAGGGAGCGAGTCAGTGGAAACCGGACGCCCCCTCTCCTTGTTGATACAAACTAATCCTTCACAATTTCCTTGTGGCGAGCATCTCCATAAGACGTCTGAATAAAAACACAATGTTCCTAGTATCAGGTGCTTAAGGAAAAGGGTGGATTATGTCGGGGTTTTTGTGTCAATACTTTAGCAATCTGTCTCTGTTTGCAACAGATCTGATGGGCATAAAGTACGGGAAATACACAAAACTGGAAGCATGTTTTATCTACTAGTTTTTTTGTGCTTTCGTCTGCGTTCCTAAGAATCTCAAATTGTTTGACATGTTTGTGTTTGTCTATGAAACACTTTAGTAAAAATACTGTATGGAATCCACATTTATCAATGTGCATAGTTCGGATAATAGGACGAGACCGACGCCTTTTCTTTTTGTTGCTTCTTCAAAACTGACTGCCTCATCATCTGCCTAGCTTTTTTGCGTCCAGTTAAATCGGATTCAGCCGAATACCAATATTTTACGTGGAGCGGCTGCCTACCAGACCTCCACAACCCATTTAACAGGTAACATGGCACTTCTTGGCAAGACTGGAGTTAGATTTTCTGGCTGCTGACAATCCGTAACGACTGCCAAAGATCTACAAACGACAGCCGAGATCAATGACTTACCGTGCTTTTCGAGGCACGGAGGAATCTTGATATGTTAAATTGTCACCCATCCATATTCCGACCTCGGTAAACGTTGCTCAACCTTGAAGACCAATGCGTGCAGCTGTTATTCTTTAGCCATAAGCTCCTCATCACGAGATTACTGGTAGAGATTACCTTGATGCATAATAATCTAATTGCAAAAGTCTCGTCACTCGTTTTCAAAGCCGATGTTATCCGAAGTTTCCCGAAGACACAGCCGTCTCGATCGTTGGCGGTCACAAAGGATATGAGTGACCCGCCATTGCCGGCATGTCGCCGTGTTTGTGGATCATAACTGAGCCGCGTATATCGGCGCGTGTGTTTGCCTGCCATCTTTCTCGTCGATGACCCACATCGTACAAAGATGTTCTACACACATAATTTGGTATCAGTCGGAACAGTCAACTTTCAACAGAAGGACCAGATAATTTTGCTGATAAAGATCTCTCTTTCTCTAAAAAGACTTCGTAATGGTTGCATATATCTTAGAGCTGCTTGAAACTGTAATATTGAGAATAGTTTTTCTTAAAAAAAGGTGTTTTTGCTAAACAGCTTCCTCCAGCAATTTCCTTTTTGCTATCTTTACTATATTAATAATATTCTAATTTTCAATTAACTTATTTTGCAACACATTTCACTTAAAAGTTTTAGTCATCCGGAGAGGATATTTTGCTCAGTTGCATTTTATTTTACACAAATTGAACAAACTATGCCTTCTGTTGCTTCCTTTACTGTGGCATTAGAGTTGCCAGTATGAATAATATCCCACAAAGAGTGGATTTATTCATAGAGGTCTAGTTCCATAATCTGTCGTGGGAAAAGTGCAGTGTTCCGGATCAGGACGGTAACACGGAGATCATGGCGTGCTATTATAGTTAGAAAGGGCGGTCTTTCTTGTTTTGTTCAAATAGTGACAGGTGAAGTACATTTGATATGATGGTTTAGGCACGGCACCAGGGCCCCAAGTCTATTATTTTTATAAATTTGTCATTCCAACACGATCCCATTGTTATTTTGCTAAAATTACGTTATCTGCTAAATTCATAATGGTTGATCATTAGTCGGTCAATGGTCTCGTAATACTTTTTGAAAACCGACCTATTAAAAGAAATGACTGCACAATGACGTTCTAATGGTAGGTCACTGATCAAAGAAACTGTCAAAATGTTAGCAGATTACCGCATACGTCTGTCATTCATTTGTCATTATGTACGGGATTACCATTCTATGCCATTTCTTTCAATGGAGTGTCAGTGGTTGACCACTGGAAACTCATAAGGACGCTTTTATATTTGTAGATTACCAAAATTGTAAAAATCAACCATTATGAAATCAATGATAGACCATTCTGACACTATTATAATAGCAGACTTTAGACCCTGCTTACTGTTCTTCATACAATCGAAAGCAATCTTTTATTTAACGTTCTCAGAAAGAGAGCAACGTTTTCAAAAAGCTGAAATTGCCACTGAACCCTCATTAGGAGTCACTATGAATTAATTCAAACTACATTTACCTCGACCCAGGTAACAGTGATCATAATCGTGTTATTGTGATGAATGATGATACTCATCACCTGTGACGTCACATGATCACTTGTCTGTCAAATAATTAATTGTAACTACTCGTATGATGCTCTGGTTTCTCTTCGTTGTTTATCTCAACGACTAATGTAGGTACGGTTATAAAAGAGAGACAAAAAATTAATAGGAGCAGGAAAGTCAAGTTTAAAGGTTTGAACATAATACATTATTTGTTACAGCACATTTTTTTTATTGATATTATATTGTTTCTTTACTCAAGCTTTATTTAAGAACTAAGTAAAAAATATATTATTTAGAGTTATTTTTAAAAAACAGGACTTTATTGAATTATTGAGTACCTTTTATCTAATATAAGCATGCTTTGTCTAAAATATCAGGATTTTAAGTAATATTGCTAAGTTTGCTAACGAGAATACCAACTACAGATATCCAGTGACTGAATGACGTGCTCACTTGGAATGTTTACAAAAATGGATTTTCATCATTATTGCAGTGGACCCTTCATATGTTACCAACCTTAAATCGTTTACTAATAAAGCTAACAAATAAACTAAAATTAAAACAAACTAAAATATAACATCAAAAAGTTCGTCCAAGAGACTGGCGGCATTGCCACGTTTAAAATGGCAATGCTTAGTCTCTGACCAAAGTAAAAGCCAGCTCTTTATTTATCAGTAAAAAAAAATATAAAATTTATCTATTAATTATTCAATTCCTTTTTTTACTTATTTATTCAATTTTTACTTATTACTAGGTTCCGTTTTCTTCTGAGAAATTGCTAGA
The DNA here is from genome assembly GCA_905332915.2 of Hecatera dysodea. Lineage (NCBI taxonomy): Eukaryota > Metazoa > Arthropoda > Insecta > Lepidoptera > Noctuidae > Hecatera > Hecatera dysodea. Next base: position 351,794 of record HG995290.1, on the reverse strand, counting down.
AGGTTTATTAGTAAAATTACTTGGAAATCAAGTTCAACAGTGTCTGCAGAGCCAACAGCTGCGCTTTCAGACAGCTAGGGCGATACCTGTTACGTGGAAACTGAAATTAACTACCCTTTATTACTACTTTATACAAACTACCCCTCCATGGATGCAAAATTCTCTTCGCCATTTAAAAATGACTAAAGTTACCGTTCATTGCACAAATTTAAATAGCGATACTTTTCGCCAATTCTTTGTATTGTATCCCAAAAAGCACAAGTGAGTTTTTTTCCAATCGAATTCAATATTCAATATTCCAATTGAAGCTGTGAATTTTAATTGGATACGTTACGGTTACGTGCCTAAAATATGTATCTCGTTAAAAGTTCACGATATTCAAACAGTGGGTTTATTCACGGGCATTTGTTTTGCAGTCTGTGGTCGAGCTGCACAGGCGTGCGCCGCGGCTCTGCCCACTTCATTATTTCATTCCACATCATTGCGCAAAAGTAGCTATGAAACAAGAACCACTCGAGTTCACCCATCAACCAGTAATGGGCTCACGATTGAACCTGTCACAACCCAATAGGTCCATTACTTTGATAACCGCTGTTACTTTTTAATTAAAAATGTACAGCAAAAATAGAAGATTGGACAGTAAAATTTTGGCAGCCTGAATCAATTAACAATAAAACGCAAAACAAATAAAGCCGAGTACACAACTAGTCGTGATCGCCAGCGATATTACCATACAGATTGCACTGACATCGCCTACACAATTAAAAGCGGATTTTTTAGTACTTCGCTATGCGTACAATTTAAAATTTAACGATAAACTTTACGAATCGGCAAATAGAAGAGAATTTTAATTGAAATTATTTCGGGAGGTGTGCCATAGACAATGGCTCGCGAGTCGTGATGCATGGAACCAGGAACGAGTTGTCATTCAAATTTATAATTGGTTATGGTCGGCGTCAAGTGGTTCCAAGCAAGTTGCTCAGTAATGGCGGGACTAGATGTGTGAACTGTAATAAAAATATAATACGCGCGACTGGAACGTTTCACAGGGGAAATAACACGGAGAACTTGTGTATTGCAAACGTGATCATTTATAATTCAGTTATTTCTTTTAGATATAATAGAATTATTCAAGCTTCAGGAATAATGGATGAACGATGTATTTTATTGCTTGGCGTAGAGAATACTACTAAAGTTTTATGAAAATTTACTTTGTTCTGGCTTAGATATATTTTTTTGTGGATATGTGCAATCTGTTGCACTGTTTGTAACACAGAAATAATTTCTTATCCAAGTATCAAAAATACTTGTTAGAGAGGAAGTATCAAAACGGCCTCCAATTCGATATAAGGAAGAACAATCAACACGTCACATTAATCTCTGTCGTCTAATTCACGCAAACCGCAGCGCGACAATGTGTGTTCATAATATCGCCATACGTAATCACATGAATTATTTGTCACCTGTGACCCGCGCCGCATCGCTCCCAGGGCCCCGTGGCCACAGTCCCGGTGGGCGCAATTATCCCGGGTTTGCGTAAATAATTTTAAATAAGCACTTACTCTCTTAAGAGTGGCAACACCGCGCCTCTGGCACCCTGGCAACACTCCTCGACACCTGAACGTCACAAATTCAACCAATATTTAGTTAAACGTGCCCCAGATCGCTTTCAATTAATTTGACGTTTCGATTTTATGTCGACCCAATTTTTTATTAATTTTATTAGGTATCGAGGTAAAACTGGTTTTGTTATTGACTCTAAAGTTGAATGACGCAAGTTTTAATTAATGGAATGCCTTTGGGTCTAAGTAAGTTGAAACTTAGGTAGTAAAATACTCAAGTCTCATTTAGATAGTTGAAAGCTAGTTGCTTAAAAGAATATTTCAATAGAAATTAATATAAATTTAAAACTAATGAAACTGAGGCAGTCCTTCAAATTTCAACCGAAAATATAACCGTCTCCAGCGATTAACGGAACATTATAACTCGGCATTGTTATCTCGAGCACTACTGACGTATAAAAAGCTTTACTCTTGAAGATAAAAGGGCCATAAACACACGATCTGTCGGATAAGTGACACGCCGTTAGTACAAGCAGTAACAGCGCGAGTACGCGCCGCATACGCCGAACACGCTCGTAAACGGTATCAGCGCGCGGCGTGTACCTAGTGTGTGTACCCGGCCTTACTTTATGGCGAGTCGTAGCGATACAACTCACCCCGTACTTTAATGTCGTCGCGATAATGTTTGAATGTAATGTACTGATATTATCCATTTTTCTCCACTTTAGTGATCTTTAAACCTTCGGCTTCTTTAAGCAGCTAATAGGTACATTTTAAACCAGTGATTTATAAAGAGTGTGGCCAATGCATGCAGAGCTGCCCACACTCTGAAATGGGAACATAAAAAGAAGGGAACTACCGCCATCCCGTGCCCCGCGCGCGTGGACGTAGCTATGTTGCTACCGGGCTTGCACTGATTTTTAGAACCGTGATATATTTAATACGTCATTGTTTTAATCAAATTTTCTTTTCAATCCTCGGTACCAGACAGAGAAATGTGCTATTTATGATTAGGGAATTCAAATTCCCATATTACAACACGTGAACGGTGTACTAACTAAATTAGACTAAATGAGATTTCTAGACGAAATTTTGTTAGGTTTGTACATTTGAGTACCAACCTAACATAATTTCGTAACAGGAATAAGATGGAATAGTAGGGTAGATTACATTTTAGAGCCGCAGGTGTTGCCAACGTTAATAAATGTGAGATACCGATATTACAACAACCGGTATCAACAATGACGAGGGTACAATCAAAAATATATATTTTTGAATGTGAACACAATGCGGTTCCGCGGGTATTATACCTATTTCAACTTGTTAATGAAACAAACTGACTAACAAAACAGTCGAAAACAATAAAGGTCAAGTAAAAACGTTTACTGTCAACGTTTTTCGTCTGAAATATGAAGACTTTGATTTCTATTAGACAAGGTCTGGTATTTCAGAAATCTCAGCATTTAAGTCAATAACAAATAAAAGGAATCCGCACAATTAATCGCCGCTCTCCGGCGCGAGGACATCCAGCAGAATGTCATCAATTTGCGTCCTCTAACCGAAAACTCCCATTCCATAAATTCTCGCTCTTAATTTGGGCAAACTCAAAGTTGCCAACACCAAAAAGTCAGCATTCAATTTAGCGCGCGGCCATATTTCATCGCCGCTGGCAACACCGCGGATAACTCTGGGAATGGTGTAAATTATTGCGTTTACCTATCAAATAATTTGGCGCTGATTGGAAAAATGCGGAGCTTGAGGGTTTAATTCACACCTACGGGTACATGTTACGGGAATAAAATATAAATGTCGGCTCTAGATCTGTTGCCTTTAATATTTCATTAGGTAGAATTTCTTACCGCTTCACCAAGTTTGTTCATTTCAACACAGATAATCTTGGCATGTGTGTAAAACCACTGCTTTATCTAATCAACTTTAAAATGCCACTCATTTCATGAATATTTGTGATTTAAACTGATGATTTAAACTTAGGTGACTGTCTCACTTGTTGCGGAATTTGTTCAAAAGAGTCACCGCGGCCCTGGAACACAAAGGTCACAAAGATGGGGTTTAATCAGTAAGAGTCTGACACTCCCTTCTGCTCCACCCAGAGCGGGAGAAGTCAATTGATTTATTTATTTATTCAAATAGAACGGTCGAAGCTACTTATACTATTTAACCTATTTTTTACATATATGTAATTTACTAAACACATCATGCATTCTTCTCACAAAAATTCAAACATTCCGACAGTATCACCTTCCATTCATTCGCAAATACATCCAAATCTTTGTTTGAGTTCAGGAGAGCGTTAATAGCGGCTAATGTCCGAGGAATAGGTGACTTGGAGTGTGCAACAGTACGGCAAGTTGGAACAGCCAGTGAGCGGTGTTTCCTGTTACGACAGTAATTGTCTGGGACAAATAGCTTGCAGATTTCATTATGCAGATCAGGAACATCAATAATCCCCCTGAGAATTTTAAATTTTACCGTCATCTAGTCGCGCGATCGTCTTACTTCTAAAAAACTGAAACCCATGATGATTTCCCATCCAGATAAAAATAAGGCACCTGTCTCACTTAACCCTAAACACAAGCAAACTTTTAAGATGGTTGAAGAAAACGCTAATATAAAAGCTACAGCGTCACTACACGTCAGCGAGTGATATTCCGAGTCGTTAATTCTGTTGCTGTCGTTTAAAATACGGAGATTGCTGGAACACAAGGGTAAGGTAAGTCAGCAATATTGAAACCTCTCAGTCGAGCGGTGAACTGCACCTTAAGATACGAACTGAACTTTACCGTCCACACAAATGTTAATCGAAAGAGCCTCTGAAAACTTTTGAAATAACAGTTTGCTATAGGGTTAACGGTAGCTTGTAGTTGGAGTTTGAGTTCAGTAGGGTTCGAACTTTGAGGTTAAGCAGACCTTATCGAGGTCGATCCGTGGATGGGTGTCCAGTTCAAAAGTCATTTATTCAAACTAGACTGAGAGACAGCACTTTTTGAACGTCAAATTTTACATAAAGACAGTCCCCCAAAACCCGTCACCACTTCCTAGTGTTTTGGCTGGGAAGAAGTGGCGCAACAAACTGCCCAGCAACACATCTGTCTGTTGCGTTTTAAGAACTTGAATTTATACAATAGTATGCAAAGTCATTAATACATGACAAAGGTAGAAAAAAACATTATCCAACATGGAAATCAATTTACTATAAAACATTGTAAAGAGTAGATTGAGTCAATTAAGTAAAAACAGATTGACCTACATGGACATCAAAAATTACACAAAAATCATAAGCTGATTTATAGATAAGTATATAATAGTCATAAGCTAATATAGATAAAGAACATGATAAATATCCATTATATACAAAACTCCTACGTGCCTCGGAAAGCACGTTAAAAGGTTGGTCTCGTAATGGGCCGTAATCCACCACGCGGGCCCAGTGCGGGTTGGTGAATGTCACATGTCTTCGGTCTTGAAAGCGTAACAAACAAACTTTTTTTTTTGTTTAGGATTGCGGGTATCAACTGCTTTTCTATAATACACATTGGCGATTAGTGGTTATTCATGATAATGAATAAGCCTATGAATAAACTAACATATCCGGTCCGCATCCATTGTCCGGTCGCTGCGGTGGCGGCGCGTGCCGGGCGGCGCCGGGCCCGGCTCGGGATGATCGGCGATAAGCCGGACACAAACCGCGCTCTTTTTGTTCGTAACACGAGTAACCCCTGCCGCACAGGTTTCGGAATTACCGGTAAACTGTTTGTTTACATCGAGCTTATTGTATTTCATGTTATTGGTTATATTTTAACACGTAGCATGAGCACGTAGACTTTTAATTTTCTATTTGTTGTTATTAAGTCTCGATTCCCAGGTCCTTTTATTACAATTCTGTAAAACCTATGTAATGAATGTCGACCTAATTGGAACCATCGCAAGCGCCTCCGTAGTAATCTTTTAAATTAACCATAAATGAAATCTATCTCCTTTTAAATCCGGACCGACTCTTTCCTGCGACTTTTTTGCAGTCTTCAGTTATAGCCCGAATTCAAACCTCCGTTTTCTAATATCCCCGGCTCGTAGGAATATTTTTCATATCTTAAACTTAGGTTTTATTACTTCAACTGCAACCGAGACTGCGTATGATAAAACACGTTTATTAAAAATATTTTTCGTTCACTCACTGTTGGGGATAGTAGTACCCCATGTGTGTGGTTTCCCTCATATTTTGTGATCTAGGTTATTTCATTCTTCTGTTCTCTCTAGTTAGAGACTTTTATAATTTTTAAAGTAGCCTATAAAAGTCTCCAAGGCCCATCTATCCCTGTACCAAAATTCATCAAAATCGGTTTGGTGATTTAGGTGTGACAGCGAACAGACAAACTCGCATTCATAGTATTAGTTAAGATTTGCCGCCACAGTTTCATGAACGATAAGTATCTTCTTAACAAATCAAAGTCATCCAATGAAAGTTCAATGACATTACTAGTATTCCCTGGTTTGTACGGTCGCTTAAAGAAGTTTTCCTATCATAATATTATCTTTATTCTATTAAAAAGTCACGGCCCCAAGTCTGCTATTTTCTATAAATTCGTCATTCCAACACGATCCCATTGTCATTTTGCTAAAAGTTCGTAATCTGCTAAATTCATAATGTTCGATCATCATTGGTCGGTCAGTGGTCTCGTACTAGAATCGTGGTAGAATGACATTGTTGTATTGCCATTATTACGAGTATATAACCCGTTAGTAGAAATTATTTTCGGAAAACTACTACTAAATTTGAACATTAAGTCTAAAGTTACCGCATAACTCTGTCATTCATTTGTCATTATGTACGAGATTACCATTCTATGCCATTTCTTTCAATGGAGTGTCAGTGGTTGACCATTGGAAAGTGATAATAACGCTTTTATATTAGTAGATTACCAAACTTGTAAAAATCAACCATTATGAAATCAATGATAGACCATTCTGACACTATTGTAATAGCAGACTTGAGGCCCTGCTTCTGTATTACATTATGCATGGAATGATTGCCTCTTCGTAAGTCTGACTTATTTATAACAGTTATGAGTCAACAATAGTCCCCGGCGCACGCGTACATACGTAGTGCGGGTATGTTCATGCACGTAGGTTCGTGCTCGTGACGTCACGCGGCTGAGGCTGCACCGCGCAGGTTTCGCTGCAGCACAAATAGTATAATCCTAATCCGGTGCGCGCTGCAGTGTGGCCTGATGTAAGATTACGAATAAATAAGTGAGTTGTAGCGCTTTCATCCTGACGTCTGCAGTTTCACGAAGATCATCATCATTTGCCTGCCTATTGCTAACTATCTTGAGGTCGGCTTTCAGTTAAACTGGATTCAGCTGAATTTTCAGGCTTTACGTGAAAGCAGCCGCTCCACGTAAAATACTGGTATTCAGCTGAATCCGTTTTGACTGGGAGCCAACCCAGAAAGCAGACGATGAACTTATAATTAATAATCCCAAAAATAATAATGAAATCATGAAAACAAACATGGCTGCAGTACGTTAGTCATTGTCAAACAAAGAAAATATGACAAGTGTTGTACCAGAGCAATATCTGAAATGTTTGGTTTGACCCAAAATTACATTCTCTAAATAAGTTACAGGCTGTAGATGCTGGTGCGGTTACAAATGAGCATCGCAGTTACTGCACATCTTTAGACTGACGAGGGACCTACTTACCTAGTGGCCTCACGGCCGGCGTCGTGCCTCCCACCGCGCCAGGCCCTCAACTAAAACCAAGATTTTATTACCCCAAAATGCCTAGGTACAAGAAATTAGTTGAGATTTTATCCAAATGAAACCAATTAAACATGCTTACACTGGAGATTTACTTATGCAAACAAACATTCCCTCTTACTTCAAGTGTGGCAACACTGATTCCATTGTCTCGTAAGTTTATTTATTTATTTATTTTTCATCTTACATTTAACATTACGGGTTTCCCCAATGCGATAAATGCGCTTATCCTACGTTATACTTAGATCTATAACTAATTATAAATAATTATAAAGCTGAAGAGTTTGTTTGTTTGGTTGTTTGTTTGTTTGTTTGAACGCGCTAATCTCAGGAACTACTGGTTCGAATTGAAAAATTCTTTTTGGGTTGAATAGACCATTTATCGAGGAAGGCTTTAGGCTATATATCATCGCGCTTAAGCCAATAGGAGCGGAGCAGCGATAAAGAATGTTTTAAAATCGGGGAATCCACGGGGACGAAGTCGCGGGCAGCAGCTAGTTATAAATAATGCATTCCTTGTGAATTCACCCAGAGTACAGCAAAATAGGTCTGTTTCGTTCGCAATCAGATTGAGCGTGCGAAGTGCACGCGTCAGCGGCGCCTCCCGTAGGAGGTTGGTCCGAGCGCGCGGCTCCGCCAGCAAGCGCGGGCGCCGGCGTCGCCACACGTACCTGTCTGGGACACACAGGCTCACTTGCTCCAAAACACAAGCGTTATGCACCTTCTCTCTCGTAAAGTACCAAATTTCATTATTAACACATTGTTTTACCGTCTTGTCATAATAATTTTAAAACATCTTTACCAATATCTTTTTGATTTACCTATGTACATGAGAATAGGTCACGCTCAAGTACAAACAGCCTACATAGTTACCTATTTTTGTTATCTACCTGGATGACAAAAATAGCAACTATGTAGGCGTATTCTTAAGGTCGTTTATATCCCTGAGGCTAACAAATTCTCTCAAAACTTTTACGTATATACAACGTCCCTACATAAACATATGTTTAGTCCCACATAGGATAATCATACGACAATAAACGTTTTACACAAACCATAAAAACTCATCTGTGTCATAAACATGAATCACTAGCGCCCTCTGTCGGCGCGACAACGTTGAATGAGGAGCAATCTGTGTGTGAATAGCGTAGAGTTATGGCGGCCGAGCGAGCTGTTCAATATCGCGGAAAAAACGGATGCTTTGCACAGCTAAATGTACTTTTACACGTCATGACGTGTGTGGAGTTTCGTGATACTTTTTTGGTAGATTGTCGTTAATGTCTACTATCATGCTATTAAGAGGACGGTACCTAAGGCCGGCCAATACGGTCAACGGAGCAAATGTGACTCTAACTTCGGGTTTCTGGGAGTAACTAAGTAACTCGTCACAGTCGAAGGACTTCACACCGTGTACCACCGCTATAAGTCAATGATGCAATTGGATGTTAAATGATAAATGTTTTTTTTTATTGTGAAATTGGCCGAGTGGTAACGGCCCCGACTTACGAATTGTAGGTCGCGGGTTCAAACCTGCCAGGCGCATTACGTTGTGTAATTAATTTCATCACTACTGCTCTCAAAGCAGTGAAGGAAAACATCGTGAGGAAACCGGCATGTCCTAGAACCAAAAATTCGAAGACATGTGACATTCACCAACCCGCACTGGGCCCGCGTGGTGGATTACGACCCATTCCTTCTCCTAGAGAGGAGGCCTGTGTCCCAGCAGTGGGAACATTAAAAGGCTGATTATGCTTATGCTTATTGTGAAATGGATATGCTCTTGACTCTAGTCTAGGTCACAGGTGACAGAGACAAAGTCGACGATGGAATGAGCTTACCCAGAAGAAGCCTGTTCACTCTATTTATTTTGTAAGTACGTTGTAAATAACACTTTTACACTAGCTATCTTTTTTGATCGTTCTAAACTAGATGAAGCCAGTGTGTCCTAGCTGACTACCCTGAGAAGACACAACGAAACAAACACAGAGGTCAAGGGCTCTTTTGAAGTGCATGCAATAGGGTAGTTGACTTAAAAAATCTAATTAGTCCGTCAGATAGATTTCTAAAAATCATTAGATACGTATTTTTTCTTTTTTCACGTAAACAAAAAACGAAGACAATAGATTGCGTTGTAAACTCGCGTGACATCACTACGTGCTACAATTTTTACCACGCCATGACGTCACAAGCCCCCACTCCTGAATTATATCATCGTTATCTTTTATAGATTAATGCGATATTTTTGAAAGTCAAAAACTGCACCAGATCTGAAATAACATATAAGCTAATTGAGTAGAAATATACATATGTAATCTGCTAAAAATTCGCCAGGAATTGCGATCAGTCGCTTCCAAAACGATTTCGCGACACATATTTTCAATTTACCGCAGCGAGTGGCTGTGTCGTACCGCACCGCGCCGCACCGCGCCCACCGCACCGCGCCCACCGCACCGCGCCGTGTGGCGTCGCCGCCGCGCGCTCATTACAACTTCATTAGCCTCTCCCCTCGGCGCTCGCGGCACTAACTTGCCCATGTTTGTCCGTCTAGCACTTAAGTGCTGACTGCTAGGTTTTTAATATAGGGCGGTGAATGTGTTTCTCGCCTGATGAGGTACATGCAGGTTAATAATCGATTAAAGAAGCTCTGTAAAGGTAACGTTGATACCGTATAAACCTACATATTTGTCCACTATTGTGGATGTCAGAATCTTGCTGACTAAAACCCATCCGTGTTCCTCCTAGTGCCCGCCGCGTTTTAGGGCCGCGGTGACTCTTTCGAACAAATTCCACAACACCGTATATATACATACCTAACGTCCCTTCGTATTGAATTTTGACGTTTCGAATTCAATCGTGGATAACAACAAAACTATTTCCATAATTAAACCGCGACTATTAGGTATAAATCAGAAATAATTATAGAAACGTTCCCTTCTGGTCGTTCATTTTACAAATAAGCACCACGTTCCGATTACGTCACAAACCGTTTAAAAATTAAATACAAAGCTAAATCAAAACGAATGGCATTTAAACTAATTACCTACCACGAATCAGACTACTCAATTTTCATGTAATTAACTTCATTAAATTAACTGCGCACCAAATAGAACTTACTAATTCCATGCTGCCCAATTACTATATCAAGTGTTCTGGAATGACAGTAGGTGTCATAGTGACAGTGACAGCTCGTTTATAAGTCGAAGTGAGTGTCGCTGCATCATTCATCTTTCTGATAGCATCGCCGGGTGTTATCGACAGCAACGTTCACGACACAAGCACAAAGCTACTCTAAATTGTTTTAAACTTACTCTGAATGAGTCAAAAATCTGTTGGAACTGATAAAAGTATATTTAACACAGAGTATTTTCTTTATAATAAGTGGGGAAAGCCGTCGTGAGTTTTAGGCGCGAAGCCGAGATCGTATCGGTGACAAGTGTCATTAATCATTCATATTGAACTTCAAGCAAAGTTGAGTGTCCGACAGTTTGGTGAATAATAAGTATTGACGCTACTTATTTAATAATTGTTCCGATGATTAACGAGTCTACGTCCAATAGCTTTGACTTCACTGAATAGTTTCTGAAAGAAGTATTTATTTTAAGCAGCAATGACTTGCTTTAAAATTGCCTTGAAATTGCAAAGTTCAACAACTAAAAACTGTTAGTGGAAAATGGATTTTTTCTCAATTGCACAAAATTTTCAAGAAAATAATGGGATTTGTCCAAACCAGCGATCTCGAATAGGCAAAAGAACTTAGGCTCTAGACAAAGTAGCATTCTGTCAGCTGTAGCGCAGCGACGGTAATTGTAAATGCCAAATATGTATGCGATCGACAAACGCTGTGGAAAGTCACGTGACCGAATCCTTATAGCATTCCGACAATCTGGAAAATAATCCGTCTAGACCCTCTTGTCTTTCAATAAAAATATGCTCTATATATTTTTAAATCAAGCATAACACATTGTGTAGGCAACTCATTTTATTATAATTTATTATTAAGTTTTTTGTTTAGTTTACGCGGGAAGCGAAATGGCAACGTCGCAAAGTTACAACGTCGCATTTCTTGTTCGCGCGCATGTTGCCAACCGCCGAGCCCGCGCGCCGCTTGACCGTTAGTTGCTGCTACAAACGAGTCGCGCGCGGGTGCGTACAAAAACGCTCCGACTTTCCCGCCAATTTTGTGAATCTCTGCTTACCTGTTATGTATGTATGTAACTGACTTGAGTTTTGGTGTAAATGTGTCTTCAGTGAATATACGCCCTTTTATATACCTAGTGACTGCGTCTCATTGTGGAAAAATCCCGCCCTAAATAATATTGGTCCTTCGTGCCTGGATCACAATGAATGACAACGTTACTGGTGTCGTGACACGGAGCAGAGCCCATGCTGGGGCTGAGCAACGACCTGGTGCGGATACCACGTGTGTCACTATGGCTCCCCGTAGTGAAGTTGTTGCCACGTCGACCGGGTCGCGATCAAGCCGCCTCAGCCGCGAAGCGCTTCGCCTCCGTGCCGAGTACAGGGCAGAAGAAGAAATCGCCAAATTAAAAGAACAGCTCATTAAGAAAAAACTGGCCTTAGATATCGCGGAGATTGAAGACGAAGAAGCAGACAATCGCGCGATGAGCGTTTGCAGTGGCCGGAACGTGGATAAGTGGTTAAGTACACATCAAGCCTCGTTTGAACACGCGGAAAAGCCGCCAGCGCCACATGCGCCGGCCGGAGCGTGTCCGAACTCGACCGAAGGCCTAGATGGAGAGAGAGAGCGCGCGCGCGGCGTCACGCATGCGCAGAACGCCGTTCGCGAGCCGTTCGCGCCTGCGGCGGCGTCCTCCCCGACCGCCGAAAAGTATGCGCCGGGTGCTCCGGTCCCGGCTGCCGGCGCTGTTGCGGCCTCTGACATTATGCATTTGGCCGACGTAATTATTACGAACATGTCGAAGCGACCACGACAAAATTATGACCTCCCCGTGTTTGATGGCAACCCAGCAGACTGGCTGGCGTATCGACGTACGTACGAAGCTACCGCCGCCACGTATAGCGTGATCGAGAACACTTTACGCTTGCAAGCATCACTGCGTGGCGCGGCAAAGTGTGCTGTTGAAGATCTGCTGCGTACCGGGTCCGACCCCATAGAGGTAATTAATGCCTTAGAGGAGGAGTTTGGTCACCCCAATTTGCTGTTGGAGACTGTACTTAACAAAATAAGATGTCTGCCCCGTGTGTCCGAAAGTGGCGTCGAATTACGGAACATGACCAACGTCGTTCGAAATTGTGTGTACATATTAAAAAACATAAGAGCGGAGGGCTACATAAATAACCCCCAATTAACACACGAAATTCTTGGCAAATTAACCAATGTTCAACGATCGCAGTACGGCGAGTTTGTTATGAAAAGGAACACCAACAGCAAAGAAGATCTTCGTCTATCACCTAATATAAACATAGTACTCGAATTTCTGAGTCATATATCACGGGCATCAGCTTATTACCTACCGTTGAGCATGAATACCGAGCACAATAATAATCGTAACCGGACCACCGCCACCGCCAACCCCGTCACCGCACCGTTTCGCGCCAAGCCCGCCGAGTCCACGCGTCAACACCGGGAACCTGCATACCGTGTACACCTCACCAGCGAGGAAGCCAAGTCATCGTCGCCGAGTACGTCGTCGTCATCAAGTGAGTGCGCGTTGTGTCGTAGTACGGTTCACCGATTACCCGAGTGTAATAAATTCATTATAAAAAGTGAACTTGAAAAGTGGAACTTTGTAAAGGTCAACAAACTCTGTTTCAAATGTTTAGTGCAAAGCCATTCTCGTTATCGTTGCCGCGCAAAACGGTGTGAAAAGTGTCGTTCTCCGCATCACACACTTCTACATTACGAGAAGCCGAAAACGCCGGGCGCCGCCGATGTCGCTGGTGCAACGCATGCGCCGGCCGCGGCGCAGGCGGCCTACGTACAGCCGCCGGCGCCGTCGCCGTCGGTCGCCGAGTCGGTGACGAGTATCGGTGAGCGGTGTCGAACCACTAAAACTTTATTAAAAATTATGCCTGTAACGATTATTGTTAATAATGTTGAATATAGTTTTTATGCTTTGCTAGATGATGGGGCCACTGTGTCGTTAGTAGATTCTAGTATTTGTAAGTAGCATGCGTGTGCCACGTTGGTATAGGCTTAACCCTTCAACTGTCGAATTACATGTTTTTGGTGATGCAGGCGAGTCGGCTTATGCTGCAGTCGCTTATCTAGTTGGTAGGGATGAATTTGGTGTATCTACAGTTTCACTTGTTATCGGTAAAGCTCGCGTCGCGCCGTTGAAGGTTATATCCGTGCCGCGCCTTGAACTGCAGGCAGCTGTGCTGGCGTGTAGGTTGGCTTGCATCGTTGTTAAGGAGCAAGGCTTGACGATAACAAGAAAGTACTTGTGGTCCGATTCGAAAACTGTCTTGAAATGGGTGCATTCGGATCCTCGTGATTACCAAAAGTTTGTCTCGCATCGGTTAGCAGAAATCGATAGAAAGTCCAGCCCTAGTGAGTGGCGTTGGGTTCCATCAGCAGACAACCCCGCAGACGAAGCCACCAAGTTGCACTGGCCTACGAATTGTAAGTTGTGGTTTACAGGTCCCTCTTTTTTGTACCAGGAAAAAGACCAGTGGCCGGTGAACGAGTTAGAGGACGTGGGTGATACTGATGTAGAGCGTATTGAGAAGGTTCACCTAGTTAAACAGTATGTACCCTTATTTAATGTCGATAGGTTCTCTAGTTGGACGCGAGCTGTTAGATCTGCTGGTCGAGTTCTTGCCTTTGTGAGTATGTGTCGCAAGAATCAAGTTCAGAAATTAACGGCTAGTAATATTCGTGAAGCTGAGAATATTTTATTGAAACAATCACAGCGTGAGACTTTCTCCAAGGAATTAGAACTATTGAAAACAAAAAGTGCTTTACCTGCTGAAAGTAAAATTCGAGATTTAGATCCATTTTTATATGAAGTTGATGGATTGCTTCGCGTTAGAGGACGCCTGAGTGCTGCAACAGAATTGATGTTTGATGAAAAGTATCCAATTATTTTAGATGGTCAAAGTTACACCGCACGGCTCATCGCTCTCGAGTATCACAAGAACGCTCACCACGCCAATGTGGAAACTGTCATAAACAGTATTAGGGAAAAATATTGGATCACTCGATTGCGACGTACAGTCAAATCAGCCGTATCCAAATGTCAAGCATGTTTGGTGCGTCGTGCTCGTCCCTCAATGCCCAAGATGGGAGATCTACCTGCCGCTAGAGTTGTAAATACACGAAGAGCTTTTGTACATTGTGGGGTAGATTATTTTGGTCCTATGGAAGTATCAATAGGTAGACGCCGTGAGAAGAGATGGGGGGTTATTTTCACTTGCTTGGTCACTCGTGGTGTCCATATTGAGCTCGCAGCTTCACTTTCAGCGGACTCTGCCATAATGGCAATCCGGCGTTTGATAGCTCGCCGAGGGCAACCGACTATTATGTTTAGTGATAGAGGCACCAACTTTGTAGGTGCTGACGCAGAGATGAAAGCTGCTGTTCAGGCTATGGAAAACAAAATTCACGATTTCGTCGTTACCAAGGGCATTTCTTGGCAGTTTAACCCTCCTGCAGCGCCGCACATGGGCGGATGCTGGGAGCGCCTCGTTCGCTCAGTAAAAACCGCACTTAAAGTAACTTTATCGGCGCGAGCGCCTAGAGAGGAATTGTTGACTACTTTGATGGCTGAGGTAGAGATGACTCTTAATAGCAGGCCAATAACGTTCGTAGGTACGGACCCCGATGGGCCCATCGCGTTGACCCCAAATCATTTATTGATAGGTACAGCTACTGGAGCATCTACATTAGGTTACTTTGAAGCTTCCGATTTAACTAGTAGGAAAGCTTGGGTAAAAGCTCAAACTCTGGCAGACATGTTTTGGCGACGGTGGCTAAAAGAGTATGTCCCCACTCTTCAAAAGCGTCAAAAGTGGCAACGTGAAGTGCCCCCCGTAAAAGTGGGAGACATGGTGCTGATTCTGGAAGACAACCAGCCTCGAAATGCGTGGCCAAAGGGCGTGATTAGCGCAGTCCACCCAGGCCGCGACGGTCATGTAAGAGTAGTGACTGTAAGAACCTGTAGGGGTTTTATGAAGCGACCTGTTGTAAAGGTCATTGTGTTGCCTACTGACGAGTTTGTTCAGGAACAAGGGGGTGGAATGTAGGCAACTCATTTTATTATAATTTATTATTAAGTTTTTTGTTTAGTTTACGCGGGAAGCGAAATGGCAACGTCGCAAAGTTACAACGTCGCATTTCTTGTTCGCGCGCATGTTGCCAACCGCCGAGCCCGCGCGCCGCTTGACCGTTAGTTGCTGCTACAAACGAGTCGCGCGCGGGTGCGTACAAAAACGCTCCGACTTTCCCGCCAATTTTGTGAATCTCTGCTTACCTGCAGTTATGTATGTATGTAACTGACTTGAGTTTTGGTGTAAATGTGTCTTCAGTGAATATACGCCCTTTTATATACCTAGTGACTGCGTCTCATTGTGGAAAAATCCCGCCCTAAATAATACATTGATTCAAAGATGCGACGCAAACCTTCGTATAGACTCCCAGTATATGAGTATAACAAAGTGTCTGGCAGTGCATGGCCGTCGATGGGCCAGGCTGTCAGCGTGACAGCTCAATCACGCCGCGGTGGAGACCCTGCATTATTACCCCGTCCCCGCTTGTATGCACGGCCTTTATAACGTCTTGAGGGCGAGGGGGACGTCGCCGAGTGACGGGGTTATTACGACCCTGTCGGGCACCGTATTCATAAAACTTTTTAACCATTACTTAGCTAAAATAATAATACGCAGATTCTTTATTCAAAATCTTCTATGGACAATTTGAATTTAGAATCCCATAAACAGTATTCTAACCAGGTAATGATGACAAACTTTTTATGAATAAGCCAGTAAGAGTTTATATGGCTTTTAATCAAGAAATTTTTTGTTATGAGTTTTCAAAGTATTGATAAATGATGATCCTTTTATGCTGATTGTAACTGAAGACCTATAAGTGACTGTCGGGTAATAAACGTTTGATTTTGGATGAAAAACTTCCAGAAAATATAATTTAAGAAAAGGAACGGTGAATCTTTGTATGTGGGTTGCAAGGTCTAAAATATCCACATTATTTTCCATCTTCCCGGAAAAGCATCAAGCAAAACTGAGGCCTGTATATTCGCGCGGTTAAATAATTCAGACATTAATAAAAGAGAGTCCAATTACTGCGATGAAACC
This sequence comes from Hecatera dysodea, assembly GCA_905332915.2. NCBI lineage: Eukaryota > Metazoa > Arthropoda > Insecta > Lepidoptera > Noctuidae > Hecatera > Hecatera dysodea. The sequence goes on along the minus strand of HG995290.1, from coordinate 335,161 downwards.
GCCATGAATTCATGAATGATTCAAATCAAACTCGATACCCGTAATATTTCCAAACTGTATAAATAGAAATTCATTAGCGAATGTGTCTCAAAATAATAGCGGCCTTTATAATCCGCCGGACAACGGGCCGAACGGACCGGACGGGTCCGCAAACGAACCGGATAATTTGAATACTACCCGACTAACAGATTTGCATCCGTGCTCTAGTATGAATATAATCGCTTTCATAATATCTGTGTGTTTTAAAGTTTATCACGGTCCACCCGGGTCACGTGGACCATTACTGCTAGCTCACAGATTTGCTTTAATAATTATCTGCGTCTTAGTTCATTTGTTATAATTTTCGGCTGTCACTGATAAATACTTAACTGACCTGATTGCTGTTTAAAGTAATTATTTATTCAGTTGTTCGATAATAAGACGCAACTTTATAAATAACTTTGGTAATGTCTGCTTTGAAAGATACTTTCGAAGTGCCTCACTTGGCAAGCAATTGGCGGCTCCTCGGCTGTCGTCTTACTGTCCATCACCCGAACGTTTCCGAATGTTGCCGAATAATAAACGTGACGTCATCATCCTCATGACTTGTAAACGTTTTATGACGAAAGGGGAAAAACTTTGACAAAATAGTCGCGCGAAGTGGTGCGACATAAACATAACAGCTACATATATTTTACGGAAGGCTTTTATGATTTACCAGCGCGTCGTACAAGCTATCCTTTATTTATTCGTGAATTTATCTTCATGCAGTACTAAATGAAGATTGACATAACGTTATAAACGAGAATAAAATCGTTCCTGAACTGCTGAGAGCGGTTTATTGTTTTTATGTAAACAGTGTTTAGACTATTTGTGTTATACTTTACAAAATTACACAATGCGAATTGAGGAGACGTCAAATAGTGACCTCATGTCGATTGCGTTCCGGGCACATTCCCAATAAAAGCTTTGCATTTATAATGAGAAAAGTTGCCTCACCGAATTGTGACATATGTGGGAATATTGACGACGTGCAAAACTTGTTGTTGGAATGTATGCGCAATGCAAACAAAAGAGATCAATTAGCAATTTAATTTAAATATAGTATGTTAAATAATAGAGGGCGTTCCCTTAAATTCGTTAATCTATATCATTAATAGATTAAAATAAAAATATCTGAATAGAAAAATAAGCATAAAATAATCCGAATTAAAAAAAAATGGCGATAAATTCGAAAAATCCCATTTAAAATCAAAATAGTAGCGCGGAATAGTACCTACGCGTATTAGCAATGCCCAAACCGCAAGTACTCGTAAACAGAGTGTTTCCTTAACGTATCAATTTAACATTTTTAGTGGTTATTTTAATATTAAAAAAAAAAAAACATTTTGTTTTTGAATGGTAATATTTTTTTATCATATATAGATGCTATACTATTGCGGGTTAACGGGAACGCCCTCTGTTAGTTAACATACTGTATGTTGATGCCTGTTATAGTATTCTAGCTTCGCCAACGTCGGCTGCAGCTAGAATGCTATACTCGTTAAAGTTGAACTAAAATGTGCATCTTAAGTTTAATTAGTATAGGACATCAGTGTAATTTACGGTGGGATTGTCATCGTCATTTTATGTAAAAAAATCCCTTAAATAAATAAAGAGAAAAAAGAAAACAATGCTCATACTTACATGAGGCGCTGATGATGAGAACAACTAACTGCATGTCAGGTGACTTGATCGCTTTCCGTTCTCGTACATATGTTAACTAGACTCGACTGAAGCGACTCGTTTGATTCTTGAATATTTCAAATGCTATTTCTGAAATACAGTGCAAACAGATGAATAAAATAAAAAACAATATTATTATTGGAACACTGGACTTTCTTATATTATACTAGCTGCTGCCCGCGACTTCGTCCCCGTGGAATCCCCGATTTTAAAACATTCTTTATCGCTGCTCAAGCGTGATGATATATAGCCTAAAGCCTTCCTCGATAAATGGTCTATTTAACCCAAAAAGAATTATTCAATTCGAATCAGTAGTTTCTGAGATTAGCGCGTTCAAACAAACAAACAAACAAACTCTTTATAATATTAGTATAGATAACTAGCAACCCGTCCCGGCTTCGCACGGGTGCAATGTAGATACTAATGTTTCCTCTACTATAATATGCATGTATTATACATATAAACCTTCCTCTTCAATCACTCTATCTATTAAAAAAACCGCATCAAAATCCGTTGCGTAGTTTTAAAGATTTAAGCATACATAGGGATATAGGGACTAGAAAGCGACTTTGTTTTATACTATGTAGTGATACACTAGTCATTTTTCTATAAGCAAGACAAATTGTTAAATCGTTGGATCAGATCGAAATAATATATATAACCTTTTAAAAACAAAAGCATAGAAACAACAAATTATATTATTTTGCAAATAGGTTACAAATAACTCTTTTACACTTCAATTCTATTTCTTTTTCAAATCAAGGTTACCTACATGAGGCCGGTCTTTCCTAGCTCTTTTTTTCTAGATGGGAAATCATCAAATGCGGCTCTCCCGCTCTGGGTGGAGCGGAAGTGCCAGACTCTTACTGATTAAAACCCACCCGTGTTCCTCCAAATGACTTTAGCGTTCATGGCCGCGATGACTGATAAGTCCCCTGAGACAGAAAACTCTTTTAAGGTCAGGCCATTCATGTAATAATCAAAACGTATGACAACCCCGTTACTGTCTGAGGTGGTCTTTTGAGAGTAGCCCTACGCAGATTCGGTAGACCTGTCCCTGCCCTATCAACAACAGTTTTAATGAACCACCCTAGCTTTACCAGATTTTGTGGTACCCAGCTACTATAGGCGGTCGCTCCACGTAAAATACTGGTATTCAACTGAAGCCGGTTTGAACGGAAGCCGACCTTAATATATGGATAAGGCTAAGGTACTGATACTGTGGCTAATAACCGCACGAGACTCCGCACACTACCCCCACAGTTCCGATATCCGCTGTAAGCAGCAAGTCAAACAAAGAGTGAAACTACAGCGAGTTATCAGCTCCGCCGAGCACGCGCGCACAAAGGACGCTCGATAAGTACAAGTATCCGATGCTGCGCTAATTGGAACTGCACTGATAACAGCGGGAGACACGAACAAGTTGTGCTTGGACGGTTGTAAGGAGCAAACGTGATCAGGATCACTGATAAGGTAGTGTTTAGGAACATGTCCTGTTTGCAATACTTCCCGAACGGAGCTTGACGCCAGTTTAAGTAGGTATAGTCTCCGCGCTACTACAGAAGAATTCCAGAATTTTATAAAATCCAATATACAGGGTTATTTGTAAAACACCAACAACCTCTTAAGAGGCCATTATACTTATCATTATGAACAACTTTTACTATGGGACCAAACCTGTTATAGCGAAAAAAATTTAACTGTTCCCTACATTTTGATGAGTTATACGAACATAAATTTAAGGAACTGCTGATTTTTTTTTCGCGATTACACATACACACGTATCACGATTACATAATCCTGTACAACACTAGCTAACCCGCGCAACTTTGTTTGTGTCCTATTGGTCACTGGTAGTTACTGAGATTAGCGCGTTCAAACAAACAAACAAACTCTTCAGCTTTATGTATTAGTATAGATTTTACCCTGGAATTACGTAGTAACTATTTAGTAATCTTGAGTTACATGCTCAGCAGCATTGCTTACAACTTCTTAACAACAAAGCAAATAGAAACTATACATTATCTAGCTGCATTCAAACATTATCAATTATGTGCTTGAACGAACTAGCAACCCCGTACATCGCAGGAATAAGTCGAAGGGAATGTCCTTTAATTTAAACGTTGGCAACATTTTTGGGAGACATTTGTCTAACTTGTCCCGCGGTGTAATTGTTTGGAAGGATCGGATTCTCAGCCGAGGTCATTATTTACATTTACTGAACTATGTATTAGTACTTATGTAACTATTTTCTTTATCGATTTTGTTTTGCTGACAAAGTGACATTATATTAGAGATGGCATAATATCAGAAAGTCCAGGATATATGAGATTAACGAGCCCGACCGCAATGTCACGCACGTTAGCATAAAGCATAATCAGCCTTTTAACGTTCCCACTGCTGGGACACAGGCCTCCTCTCTAGGAGAGGAAATGGGCCGTAATCCACCACGCGGGCCCAGTGCAGGTTGGTGAATGTCACATGTCTTCGAACTTTTGGTTCTAAGACATGCCGGATTCCTCACGATGTTTTTCTTCACCGTTTTGAGAGCAGTGGTGATGAAATTAATTACACAAAATAATGCGCCAGGCTGGGTTTGAACCCGCGACCTACAATTCGAAAGTCGGGGCCGTTACCATTCGGCCACCACTCTCTCTCGCACGGTGTCACTTCTCAAAAACCCACTATCGGGCTCTGTCTGTTACTACACTTTCTTCAGCTAAACCACACAACGAATTTTGATCCGGTTTCCACCACTAGAAACACCGATAAACGAGGAATGATTGTGTTCATAGTTTGCACCCGTGAGGAGCCGGGGCAGGTCGTCCCTTATATTTAATTATTTTCTCTGATAGAATTTCACTTTGTCTTGAATTCACAACATAATTACCTGCATGTAAGCCAGCTGAGATGTTCGGTTATCGCTCACCAACTGTTGGCTCTCTTGTCACACATCTCCGCTCGGTGACGTAGTGCCCGCGGATGCCCTACTTACCGACCACGCAAAACAGCTGAGCACATAGCATTGATGGCAGTCTTAAAATATTTGTAAATATATATAGAGAAAATGTGTCTGCGTATTGGAGAAATTATAATTTATAACTGCCTGAACTTTTTTCAGATAAAAAAATCAATGATATCTTCTCCAAAAGAAAGAAAGTTACAAACTTTAATAGAAAATTATTTTCATTTCATGATAGTTTCAAAGTCTACCTACAATTAGAATGATTTTTACAACAAAAACTTAAAAAAAAACATAACAATAAAAGAAATTATAATTCTGCACAACCGAACACGGGTTCCTAAACTAGTCTCTGGATACAACAGTAAGCGATTTGGAACAGACAACTTAATAAATTGGAGCTAACGTTACGGTTCCTAATATAATGTTTAGCAATATTGACAAGTGTCAACTAGTATCTGTTCCGCGGCGTTACTTGAACATCCTAAAATCAGCTCACTGCTGAATATCGGTTTACTAACGTAGGTGAATGGTGATATTGTCACGTTCTGCTATCCCGCCCTATAACTAATATTGTAAATCGGAATGTTTGTTAGGATGTATGTTTGTTTTGCGAAATTTGTTCGAAAGAGTCACCGCGGCCCTGGAACGCAAAGGGCACAAGAAGGATCACGGGTGGGTTTTAGTCAGTAAGAGTCTGACAATCTCTCCCGCTCCGCACAGAGTGGAAGAAGTTATTTGATGATTTCCCATCCAAAAAAAATAATAATAATGATGGAAAGAAAGAAAGAAAGAAAAAGCTTTTATTTACCACAAACAACGACAGTTATTGTTGGATGTTTGTTACTTTTTAACGTAAAATCTATGAAACGGATTTGGATCAAATTTAGCATTTTTGTATTTTATAATCTGAGTAACACAACTACTTATTATCCCGAGAACATTTCTCTTGGGACGATTCGGACTTTCGCGGCAAAAGATAGTTTATCAAAACAGGCAAACTATCTTTTGAACAAACACCGTATGTTTTTCCAACTCTGTAATTTTCTGCCATGTTCCAATATGTTTGTGCGTGTCTTAGAACCGAACTCATATTGGGTACGATGGTTGGCGGCTCCTGAGGAGTAGCGGAAGACTATAGGAACCAGACAGTGTCGCGTGATAGGGGTGACTATTGAGGAAACGACTTATGTACGTCGCCGGATCATTGTAAAATGCGTAAGATTATAAAATATCTAGAGAGATTGTAAACTCTCGATAAATTGCCAACTGAATATTTTTAATACTTTTTATCTCATCAGAATTTGGCAGTCTAGACGATCCAATTCTGAGGAGATCTCCTCCTCTCAACTGGCCCAGCCAAGTAGCCGAACATAGGGCACAGTGAACATAGGGCACAGTGAACATAGAGCACAGGGAACATAGGGCACAGGGAACTTAGAGCTCCCCGTCACGGATAGGTTAGGTTCGAATGATTACACCATTCTCACCACCGCCACTATTGATGTTATTTTTTTTTAACCCTGCAGATAGAAATAGTACAACTGCGCAGCGCGGCTCCGTCGTCGTTTAGAATTTCGTTACTTTCTTTTCTACAATTTCTCGGAAAGACTTCGGGAGATTATAGACTATCAAATTTTGATACGTTAAAATGCGTTCCAAATGTTCAGTAGACAATTTATCGAAACTTTACAAGCCCTCAAGATATTTTATAATCTAACGACCTTTGCCATTTTCCGTTGACATATACATAGAAGTAGGCAAGAAGATGCGAGACGCTGAACCCAAAGTTTATTGGGTTTCAGACAGGAGAGTAGGGAAAGGTAGAAAGTTAGGTCAGGAAAGTGATGGTGATGACTATAATAGAAAGTTGGGCTTTTGTTCGGTTTGATTGCATTCCGCATTACGTATTCCGAGTGACAGCCACTGATTGTTTCAGCCATTACTATAATAGTTTCGCACAATCGACGGCGACCGACGCAGGTCGCGGCAAACTGACGACTTCGTTACGCTTTAACTATAAATATCTATCAGTCGTTTTGTTTGAAAATTATATTTTTCTGGTACACTTAAAATACTAGGCTCGAGATCTTTTAATATTTCGAAGTGAAATTTTCAGTGTGGAGTAAATTTGTACAAAGGTTTTCTGAAGAAATACTGCTTCTGCTGTAACAGCCATATCTCTCAGCAAATTATCTATGACTAGCAGCGCCCCGCGGCTTTACCCGCGTAGTTCTCGTTCCCGTGGGAATATGGGGATAAAATATAGCTTATAGCCTTCCTCGATAAATGGGCTATGTAACACTGAAAGATTTTTTCAAATCGGACCAGTAGTTCCTGAGATTAGCGCGTTCAAACAACCAAACAAACAAACTCTTCAGCTTTATAATATTAGTATAGATATATCTATGATTTGGAGTAGAGTTTACCAGGAAACCAGTTTCATAGCTGGTTTGAACATAAACTGTCCTCGCTCTATGCTACAAATAAGTATGTGTGTTCAGAACATCAAACGGTCTCATTTCTTAGTACTATTAATCTGGACTCCAAAATAAATATTCATTGATCACATTAAAGTCTGCAATAAAAAGTCTGTCCTAAATCGACACAGACAGACAGACACATAGTACGTCTGTGTATCCGTGGAACTAGATTATGTGAGTTGCTGATATTGACACACTTATTAAAACATTTGTGTCAATGAATATATTACTAAACTATTATTATTTTGGATATTTATTCAAACGTCATTGTGAAACAAACTTTTCACACATCTATATTACAAGAAATGGACTCAGTCTGAAATATAAGATTTTTATTTTATTTTATTTATTTATTTTATATTTCTATAGTAATATATAAAGCTGAAGAGTTTGTTCGTAAGCGCTAAGCGCAGTAACTACTGGTCCGATTTGAAAAATTAATTCAGTGTTAGATAGCCCATTTATCGAGGAAGGCTATATACCATCACGCTAAGACCAATAGGAACGAAGCGCCAATATTACTGAATTAAACAAACGGAATAGTTACTGACCCCCCCGATTTTGAAACAGTCTTTGTTTCAAAATCGGGGGGGTCAGTAACTATTCCACGTGGACGAAGTCGCGAGCAGGGGCCTTACCACGAATTGCCAATGCTATCATGATCTGTATGAAAAAGGGATAGTGCTATTTGTCTTGTATAACTCCGTCTCTCTCTGACACAGGTAGCAAGATGGATTTAAGACGTCGTGGTAGGGCTACAGGAACTGGTATTGAATACGCTTAAAACTTCTTTTATTAGGAATTTATTCTACTATTTGTTAGGTTCACAACTACGTGTCGGTAAATTACTAGGTACATACTTACAACAACTTACGATACAACAGTCGAGCCAAATAAATCTGTTACTTTTATACTTACCTATTTGTTTCATTAAATATTCAATATTTTTGCGAACTCCAATTAGCTCGAAAATCAAAACATTACCCTCCCAAATACGCGGATTGGGCTATACGGTGTAGTGTTCTATAGGCAATTGGAAAACTTGTGTTGGCTGTTGAACCGGTGAACCCGCCATATTTTATGAATATTTCAATGTTATCTGTTATTTTTGTATATCTTAAAAAGAAAGTCAAAGGGAAAGAACGTGTGTAATTTAAGATAAGTTAGGCATTTACGTTCATTTTCAATGTTCATTCACCAAGTAATATTTTACAATCATGACAATAATATTTCGGCAACAGCAGCAAAGTAGTAAACTAACCAACTAAATTTTTGAAGAGCGCTGTTCAACGTCTTACCCTTAACTGATATTGAGTAGAGTTTAGAGAAAATATTGATAGTAACACGAACTTATTTGAAGTTGATCTACCGTCACAGTAAAGTTATATCATTCCTATATCACTACAAAAGCCACATAACAATAAGAGGCACAAAATAGTATCCAATGTAAAACACGAGGTCAAATTTTTGAATAAAGAATCAAAGATGGCCACAACCAAAGACAGTGACGTTGCTGAGTGACGTCACATGAACATGACTAGGGTATTTTAGTATTCTGCCTTTAAAGAAGTGCTGTTATTCTCGTCGTAAGTAATGTTTACGGTTCACGGCGTGGTCCGCCGCGGGCCGCGGACACTTATGAGTACCTGCCCCTAGGATCGATGTGCTCAACGAGTAAGTAGCCAGGCGCAACGATTGACAACTTACTAATAAAATAAATAATAATAAACGTTGACACTTGCACATAGGTGCTACTTTATGCAAAAAATATCTAATGAAATCTTTCCCGAGGCACAGAAGAAAGTATAGACTTGATTTTTTTTTCGTTGTGAAATTTAAATATGTAAGTGCATGTTGATTAAAAGTTTAGCTAATATATACACTGTACAAATTACAGTTCCCATTAAATCACTATTGAGCTCACGCCTTCTCCCAATTCTTTAGATAGTTAATTCCACGTAAAGTTAACCGGTTGCTATGTGACTCAGCAAGTATTCGCAAGTATTTACATAATTGACGCAAACTATCACAGTGTCGTTACAAGTTGCCGCGAGTGCTGCAAGTCTCTGCAAGTTGCACCTATGCCACTCGTTAATAAAATATACCGTTTTTACATAAACAAAGTTTAATTAGTTCGGTTGAAAGGCGTTTTAATCGAAGGTTAAGTTAGTAACTTAAAGTAAGTTAACTTGGCTCGTGGGTGACTTGGTAGCAAGTGTTTCTACTTACCCACTGGTAAACTGTTTAAGGTTTTAATGACTTTCCAAATAAATTAGAAGTTCCGTGCGTGTGGGTGTCACTGAAACGAAAAAGAAAACTGATTTTCGTTTCAAATGCTAGTTTATTTCCGTACCCACTGAAATTAACTTCAACATTTATTTGACAAAAATTACTACCGGTAACTTTGTAAACAAAACAGTGAGAAAAACTAAGAAGTTAATAAAAGTTGCCCACGTCAAACTTTAGAGCAGTTTTTATAGTTCGTCCTCGTCGCTCGCCCAAACTTTACCGTCAAAACATAATATGCCTATATTCGAAATCTTTCTCGTATTCCCAGAAGTTACGTAAAATATTTGTTTTGTTTACAAAGCATATTGAATCGACTATATTTTGTATAATTAAATGAATTCGTTAAAAGTTCTTGTTAAGTTATGGCTCTGTTACCAAAGTTTAAATAAGCCATGTCGCTCGAGTCCATGTACTTACAACTTATTTGTTTTTTCGTATACTGACTCGATAATCGACAACTATAAAACCCATTATTTATTTATTTATTATAGAAAAAACAATCAATAAAATATTATGGAGTGCTATGTCAAAAGTTTAATCGACTCGTATTTCAGAAGTATAGTTTCAGATTTACATATAAAATACAAGTTTAGACATCACTGAGATGTAACAAGTAGATCAGGGGCCGTACCACGAAGTGCCAATGCTATCATGATATCTGTGTGAAAAAGGGATAGTGCTATTCGTCTTGTATAACTCCGTCTCTCTCTAACACAAGAAGCATGATGGATTTAAGACGTCGTGGTAGGGCTTCAGGCCTTACTCACCTACCAATAATGGTAGGCAATACAAGGACCGACGGTGAACACAAACAACAGTACATAATCCCACAATAATTAACGCTGTAAACTAAGCTGTACTCTGACTCGTTCTATATCCGTACTGTACTTCCGTGTGGCTATTTTTAACAAATTTTCTCTTTCTATTTCAGGTAAGTCATCCATCTCCTCACGCCGCCAAAGAGGCTCTCCACAAAGCGTCATTCCATCCGCGAACGCGATTGTAGAAATGGCCGACTACAAGGCGACATTTCCATGACATTTGTCAACAGTATTCTTTTTTTACGTTTTTAAAACGCTGACAGATTGTCACTAGAGCCTCTTGGGTAAGCAGTGAGGGTCGCGGGGGGCGTCGCCATCAGCCGCGGTCACTAACTTGTTTTAATTAATTTAGTTCGCACGGATCGATTACTAATCGCAGTATTCGCCGACTCGATTATGTTCGAGTCTATTCGATTATCTATTAACGTGCGATTAGTGCTGGGTACTGCGCCGGCCTACGCAGGGTTGTCGCTTGTGATCCTGGTAACGAGGACAGCCCTTGTTCACCAAATAAAAGCCTACACAATAGAAAGTTTGCAAAGAGGCGGTCGCACTTGGTAAATCGACCAAAGAGTCATTGATGATTTATAAATAGCTGTGTTTTGGGAAATAATCAAGTAATGAAACGAATCCCGGTCACTTGTACAATAACTTACTACAAGAATAAATCGTCATTAAATTGGAATCCTCAATGGAAAATCTAAGGATTTTTTTTCCAGTGGATACTAACGAAAGTCTAAGGAATTTTTGTCTGGAGGACACCGGAAAAGGATTCCTTATATTTGTCTTTCGTCACTGCCTATTCTTTAGTAGAGCCACAATAGTCGCTTAGTCGCCGACAGCCAGCCAAGTGGCAGCCCTGCCGAGGATTACTGTCTTACACGAATACAAGTAGTTAGTTCGAGCGGATCTCACTCCGCCGCACTTATATCTAGATTCGACAAACTCTTTGCAAGACTATTATCCTCACAATAAGATTAGACACAGGTGACAGAGTTAATCTCAAACAGATTGAAGCTATCATTTTAATAAGGATTAAAACTTCGCAGACTTCATTATTATAAATGTAATTATTCATATTGCTCTCTCTTAATTCTGAAATGGATTTAATAAAACTCCTTTGTTGAGGTGGTCGTGGTTTAGTAATAAAGTAGTCAAAAGCGGGAAAATTTATCCAGTCTTGCAAACAAGTATCGTTTTACCCAGTTACTGGGTAGGAGAGGTTAGAGAGCAGACGCTTCATGTAAAGTACTAGTATTCAGCATCTAGCTAGAGTGTAGTCTTCTATGCTGTAAGCCAATCCCAATATAGTTCGGAAAAGCCAAGTTCTTGAGTGAGTTCTTTTTACATTACAATCATTATTATCTTCTCATTCAGCACTTTTAGTAGACTCATCATCATCTGCCTAGCCTTTTCCCAATTATATTGGGGTCGGTAGACAAGCCGGATTCAGCTGAATACCAATATTTTACGTGGAGCGGCTGCCTACCAGAGCTCCACAACCCATTAACTGGGGAACACGGTACTTCTTGGAAAAACTAGTGTCAGATTTTCTGACAATCCGTAACAACTGCCATAGATCTCTAAATGACAGCCAGGACCAACGGTTTAACGTGCTTTCCGAGGCACGGAGAAGTCTCGTTATCTAAGCTACAACTGATCATCATCCCGTTCATTCGCTAAGCTTTAGTTCACTCTCTTTTCTGTCTCATGACTTCCCACACAATAGGGATGTTTCCTGAGGAATAAAAATATGATCCTATTTAGTCCGTCAGTTAGATTATCTAAAAATATTAGACCCGTATTTTTTGCTTTATGAAATCTCTAGAAATTGACGAAGATAAAAAGCTTCAAAGATCATGAGTGGGGGCTTGTGACATCAGGGTGTGGTAAAAATCGTCGCACGGAGTGACGTCACACGAGTTTTCAACGCACTATATCGTCTTCGTTTTTTGTTTACTTGAAAAAATAAAAAATACGTGTCCAATATTTTTGGGAACTCTATCTTACGGACTAATTAGATTTTTTTAGGCAACTACCCTATTCATTTGAAGTCCAGCCTGGCTGCAGGCGTCCAATAATATCAACAGATGTCGACACCCCGCAGAGCGGCGACACAGGTGTCGGCATGCTCGCGCACGTCTCGCGGACACACGTCACGTCGCCCGCGCCCGACGTGACACCAGTCCCGCGGGCCGGGCCGGAGCGTCCCGTTGACAGATCGTATTGCTATTGTGTGCAAACTTGACAGATACTTGGGAAATATTCCTAAAAGCACCTTTTATTACTTTTATTTTTATGGGTTTGATAAATGATATTTATTTTGTAAGTAGGTTAAACATAACACTTTTACACGTCCAATATTTCTTGTCATTTTTAGGCTAGATGAAGCCGGTGTTTCCTAGCTGACTACCCTGAGAAGAAACACCGAAAAAAACTCAGAGTTATCAAATTAGTCTGAAACTGTATCTGTACAGTTATACAGTTACCGGGTAGTGAAGGCCCGATAAGCAGTCCTTCGGCTAAGGCTCGGCAGATTTATTGTGTGATCAAATTAGCTACACACAAAGGCACACTCCTCTAAAAAGCTAATTTTGTCGATTTTAAAACATCAACTTCGTATTCCAAAGACACAAGTTACTTTACTTGAACTCCAGCTCGTTTAAAACACTTAAAAAATAAATTAAAATACCAGCACCAATGACAACAAAAGCCGTTCGAAATGAGTTTGAAATCAACAAGTAACCGACATAACGGTTCAACTTTGACATACACTTCAGAAGTCGATACTGACTTTTGTTCCTGAGTCGGCGACTTCGAAAGCCGTCATTGTATACGTATTGCTGGCGCGGGCACACTGGCTGTCAGCTGGGGGCGCGTAATAGAAGTCTGTTACATTACACGCTTTACGAGTTGGGGTGAAAAGTTCTCGTTAATTTATGTTTGAATACTTATTTTGATGTGTGAATGTATGTTTCCGTGTTGTAAAGGAATGATAAAACATAAACCAAAAGGTCAGGCAGTCAACAGGCGCCACTTGACATTAAACTATCATTAACGAACAATTTAAAAACGTTCCATGAGGGAACAATGTCATGGGAACATAGACCAATTACTTTATCGAACTGTCCTTGAAATACAATTCCAATTTACAATCCATTCTTCATGATAAATTTAACATTTTGATTTGTGCTTCATACTATCTAGACAATGTTTCGCGTCCGCGAGATTTTTCAAGAAACTTAAATGTTAATCACTAATCGAATAATGCACACAAAAAGTTTAATTCAACACACAATGCGGGACTGATGATAAAACAATGTGTGTTCTGGCCGCAGTGGGCGCGGGCGTGCCATTCGCTCGGGTTATAAAACAAAACGCAGTTAGTACCAGTTAGTACACAAAGTGACAATGTACCCGCACACACGAGTGCGGAACAGTGACGACTACAAAGGAGTCCTGAAAATACAGCTTGACGGTCTGAAAACTGAATTATTTGAGACAATGTGAAGTTTTAGAAGACTAGCAGCGTTCCGCGGTTTCACCCACTTAGTTCCCGTTCCCGTGGGAATACGGGGATAAAATATAGCCTATGTTACTCAGGGTGAATGTAGCTTTCTAATGGTGAAAGAATTTTTGAAATCGGTCTAGCAGTTTTTGAGTTTATTCGTTACATACAAAAATACAAATCTTTCCTCTTTATAACATTACTAGCTGCTGCCCGCAGCTTCGCCCGCGTGAATGTCGGAAATTATCCCAAGGGAACATAATCCCGGGATAAAAAGTATCCTATGTTACTTCTAATACCTCCAAGAATATGTGTACAAAGTTTCATGATGATCGGTTGAGTAGTTTTTGCGTGAAAGCGTAACAAACAAACTTACATTCACATTTATATATTAGTACCTAAGTATAGTATAGATTATATAGTAGAAGATAGAGTTGCTGTTCGTCGTTTAAACATAAAGGATCTAGTGCCGTGCGTGTGTCCGTTGCGTGTAAGCGTCCAACGTGGCCAGCACGACGAAGCGACCGTACAATCTGCCTTTTCCAAATTATGTTACGGTTGGCGTCCAATCGGCTAAATTAATGCAGCTGAGTAGGAAACAGTATTTCAGGTGTAGCGACTGCCTGTAACCCAGTAACTGAATAGCACTGTTATCAGATTTCTTGACTTCTGTTTACTACCCGTTACGACTGTCAAAGATCACTAAATGGCAGACGAGGCATGGAGGAGTCTCGATATGTCAAGATGGTCACCCATCCACACACCGATCTCGGCAAGAGTTACTTAACATTGAAGATCTAGCTGTGCGGCTCTTATTAATTAGCTTCGAGCTCCTCATTAGCGATACCTAATGATGCTCAAAAAGTCGTTCGAAAGAGTCACCGCGGCCCTGGAACGCACCAACAAATTGTCATAAATGAATTAGACATATTAAGCCGAATGACCGATGTTTGTGATGCGATTCTGTCGGCAATATTTACGTCAAAGGCCGTCGTTGCCGTCGTTGTGGAATTTGTTCGAAAGAGTCACCGCGGCCCTGGAACGCAAAATGCATCAGAAGGATCACGGGTGGTTTTTAGTCAGTAAGAGTCTGACACTCCCTTCCGCTCCGCGCAGAGCGGAAGAAGTCATTTGATGATTTCCCATCCAACAAATTTTTAGTTTTAATAATCGTTATTGCTGATAATGTCTCTTTGTCCATAACCCCAAAAACTCTTTCAACACGTACTGTAACTCTACTCCATTTCTAACTCAGTGGAGCAGGCTTGCATTAAAACGTAGTACTCCTAAACAAAAGAAACCTTATCCAAACTCACAAGAACCTTTTACCATGCAATTCTATTATGCAGTTACATTGCCGTCTCCGTAAGTGACCGGACCACTACCGTCCACTGCCACTCCACCGGTACTAGCTCGTATCGCCATCTCTGTGTGACGTCATTTGTCGGTCCTGTCACTCATTAGGCAGCCCCTAACTTTCGCGGTTACTGGGACCTCCCATATCGACGCAGTATGAACTGATTGCTGTCGCGAGTCTGCTACAGATACGAATCAAAGGAACATTACAATGTTGCCTAAATTATACTTGATGATTGGTTTTACGTCACTTTTAATGGTAACAGTTGTCGGTTTAATGTTCACTTGTAGATGTCACATTAGTAACCCTTATTAGGGTGTTCGTACATATGTAGAATGAAAGAAAGAAAGAAAGAAAAATGTTTATTTAGGAATCGCACAAACAAACGCAAAAAATATATAAAGCTTTTAATTTTTAGCTTAATTTAATTTTAAACTGTGCGAGACCAAAAAGTCCCTATCTCAGTATGTAAAATTCAACCGACAACTACACAAAAAAAGTACAAATAACTTTAATTTCGGAAGTCGGTGTTCAAAAAACGAAAAAGCAACCACAAACACCGAGTTCCGATTATGCTACATATAAAATACTGTTATTCAGCTGAATCCGGTTTGACTGGAAGCCGACCACAATATGGCAGACAGGTGTGTAAACCTTAGGATTAAATGTCCCCCGGCATTAGTACTTCACTTTACAAATTAAAGCCTATATACATACTCGTATATATTACTGTATTGTTTCATCAAAATCCAGTAAATAAAAATAAATTTCATAATTCTTGCGTGGCAGAGTAACAAACATCCATCCATTGATCCTCACAAACTTTCGCATTAGTAGTGCACAACAATAGTAGGATTATCCATCTGCTAATCTAGGAAAGGCCAAGTCAAGCCCGAAGCCCTGCCCCCGGGGGACCACAGCATCTAGTGAACTTACCTAATGAGCACTCTTCAAAGGTTCCATCAACGTCTGTCTCTATACCAGAACTATCAATTAACGTAAGGGACATTTAACCAAAAAGCCGAAATGTTCCTTATGACTCTTAGAATAAGTCACATTTATTTTAAATGCCGATTTGTCTCTTAACTTAACTGAAATTTCCGGTATCGATCTCGTAATCTACTAACAACATGGCAAGTCATCTATCTCCTAATGTGTTTATTGGTAGAACAGTTTGTCCATCCGCGGCGATATGGTAGGGAGGCCATCGATTACTTTCAGGAAAGTAATTGTGAAGGAATCGATTTGAGTGAATGCCAGAGTTCGAGTGGCGACTACGTGGTCGTACGTGGTCCTAAGTAATCGATTCTGTACAGTTTAAAGTTCCAGTTAAACTGCAGTAATCCTAACTAATATTATAAATGCGATATTAAGGTTCTTTGTCACGATTATACACACACAAAGCTGAACCGATTTTGATGAAGAGATTGATGGTCAATGGAGACCGTTGTAGGCCACTTTTTTTTGAAAAAATCTATACTCAGCTGAGTGCTGGAGCAGCTGAGTGCAGAGATCTAGCCAGCAAATCCGTGAGCTAAAGCTAATATTATCTATAACTTCAAATTCAGTTGACATCAACACTTACTCATAATTCTGGATTAATAATAAATTTATTAATAGAAATATAAGAAGATTAAACAATAATAATTATGTTAATTCGACAGTTCTAAGAAGAGAATAAATAGACGAAGATGTTTTTGTTTGTTCGACCGAATAATCTACGAATCTACTGCACCGATATTAATTATTTTCTAATTTTTTTTCACCAATGGAAAGTTACATTATCAGCTAGTAACATAGGCTAAGTTTTATCTCCGTATTCCCACGGGAACGGGAACTACGCGGTGTACTGCCAGTTCATAATAATCTCAGAAGTTTATATCTATACCTAACTTCAATATTGACTCTCTTGCTCACAAATGGTGTACGATTCTGGAGGATCAGTGAAGGGTCGCGTGTAATAGCGAGTGCTCGATACAAACGTAGCAATTGTACTAAATTGTCTCGATCCCCATCTCGCATATGTACCTATTACATGACTACGTAGATATATATAAGTAGCTCAGAATAAAAGAGATCAGTAAGTGGATCCAGTACTTATCAAGAAGGGAATTGAAAAGTTCTATGCAATACGACTTGAAGCACAAGCAATCAATACAAAACAACTAAATATTTACTAGGCAAGCACTTACGAAGTATCTATTTTAGTGTGGCAAACCCAAAATATTGGGAGTGGCTTAAAGTCAAACCGGATTCAGCTGCAAAGTTTACGTAGAACGACTGGCTAAGTGGCTACCTAGTCCTCCACAACCCAGTAACTAGACTTGTAACAGGTTTTCTGGCTTCTGTATCTAATAATGATAGCTGGGACCAACGGCTTCACATACTTTCCAAGGCACGGAGAATCCCATTCATTTATCAACCTCGATAAGCGTAACTAAAGTTCAGGAGCGGTTATCAAAACAGCTGTATACCTTATAAAAACTAACAGTAAAACATCTTTCCAATAGTCTTGTTCGCTTTGAGCATCACTACGGCTGATAAACTAGGTACTATAACTTTAGAGACAGCTATAAACTAAACGTCGAAGATATTTTTATAGCTGCAGTATAAAACGACACACGGTGACGCAAATAATCCCCTACTTAGTCACGATGAAATCTTACGTGGCCACCAGCTCAGCTTGAGCTGCGAGTGGGGCACGCTCTGTATGATGTTATTCATAGTTGCATTGAATGGAGGGTGCGACAGAGGTTTTATTATATCGGTAGTTATACCGGTACAGGTCATCGAATATTTATATTGCAGTATCGATCCGCCGCGCGTCAGTCGATCGAAGCCAAACCCATGGTTCAGTTCTCATTAACTAAGTTAACTCTTCAACCCGATATAAATAACGTATTGTTCACAGTTCTTGCACTAATCAAGGTAGAACTTAAACATTCATTGAAAAGTTCCAGCAAGTCAAACGAACAGGTTTTATTTATCTTCACTGTGAACTTCAACGCACAATAAATCTATATTGAACCACAAATGGATAAACTTTTCACCAAATCACTTTTAAATATTCAAATTCTCGCCTAATATTTGAACAGGTATGAACTTAACAATTAAACGGAAGAACTTTTGACAGCTCGACTCACGTGGCCGATATAATTTATTTCTTTCACGAAAGCGGGCCAAGTAATATTAACAAAAAAAAAATTCTGTTGACATCGAAACTGTGATATAACAAAAACAAATACGCTAAAGCAATTCGACTTAAAAGATATAATAAAATATTCTGGAAACAACGCGAGACTGAGAGCATCGAGTAAAATATCGATACAGAGAAGCTGCTCGGAGAATCAAACGAGAGGCTGAACTGAGCTCTCGTCTTGTGATAATCAGACGGCTCTTGAAGTCACGAAAACGGTTTTAAATTACATTGGCTTACTTCGACAGCCCCAGTTTATTTTCTAAATTAAAAAATCGTCGGATTCATAATCAAAAGTCATTTATTCAAACTAGGCTGCGAGACAGCACTTTATGGACGTCAAATTTTACATAAGGACAGTCCCCCAATACGCCCACCCGTCCCCACTGCCTAGTGTTTTAGCTGGGAAGAAGAAGTGGCGCAACAAACTCCCCAGCAACACATCTGTCTATTGCGTTTTAAGAACTTGAATTTATACAATAGTATGCAAAGTCATTAATACATGACAAAGGTAGAAAAAAAAAAAAATTATCCAACATGGAAATCATAAATGAATTCACTATAAAAATTGTAAAGAGTAGATTGAGTCAATAAAGTAAAAACAGATTGACCTACATAGTCATCAAAAATAAAAAAAAACAATATTTTATGGATTCATATAACCCGTCATAAGGTAACTTATAGAGAAAGAACATGATAAAACTAAATATTGATTTACAATAATAATAATATAGATTGAAGCTTATTAAAACGCCCTTTATTTTCTCCTCAGAGATATCAATAGGTAAAACGTTTTCCTCCATTACTGCAACCTGCTGAAATGTTTTACAACATTTCGTTCAACAAAAGGCACATGTTTCGTACAAATGTGCCGCATACTCACGTCAGCCTCGCAAACAAATTGAAACACAATGACTACACTGTCAGGAAAGGTTACTTCTCAAGAGGGCGAGCTCTCTCTCGTCTCCGCATGAAACCTTTTTTAACTACCTACAAGTCATATACAAAAACATTTTATAAATCCAAAATAATCTAAATGGCCATATTAGTCGTAGAACCGACAACCGTTGGGGTAAACGAGTTCTAGAGTGGAGACCGCGTCTCGGCAAACGTAGTGTAGGACGTCCTCAGGCACGGTGGAGTGACGATTTGCGCAGGACGGCTGGCAGAAACTGGATGCGAGAAGCCGAAAACAGATCTAAGTGGCGTGCAATTGGAGAGGCCTATGTTCAGCAGTGGACTGCAACAGGCTGTTGATGATTGATGAATCTAAGAGGAAAAGTTTTGTATAATCCAATCCAATAGGTAATCTATAGAAAGCATTGGAAGCACTGACTTACTACCGATTTAGAAAGCGTTTGGCGTTCTGACGGATAGCTCTACGAGTAACGAGTATGGCCACTTTATACCGGTCTTTGTGGGATAGGCCACAAGCGCAAAGCCGCAGATACAACCATTATGTTCATATTTTCAAGTGAGCTTTATCCGCTCAGTTACTTTCATTCCTGTTGTCACCATCATATTGTACCCACTCTTCTTCTCCGCTTAATTATAACGATGTCTAAACTTGCGAACACAACTCGCTTTAAGTTCCTGCAGTTGGTCAAACGTTTCATTACGTTGCACTGTGGTCTGAGGTCCCTTTGTTCTAAATTCGGCTAATGAGCCACAAACACATCGCACATAAAGAGCTGCTAAGTAGCAAACTTCATTTGTAAGTAGAGTTTAAGTCCACTTTAAACTGTGTTGGAATTCAGCCATTTAACAGACAAGACGGTTCCTTTTACGAGTAAAACAGTAATGAAACTGAAACGTAAGTGAGATGGCTCACTGGTTTCAGTATGTCAGTAACAGAGGACCACGTTACACGTCGCACCGTCCTAATTAATATTATTTGTTTGTTACACTTTGATGCCTAAATCGCTGAGCCAATTTTGATGAATATCGGTAAAGAAATAGATAGGACCCTGGAGACGGTTATTGGCTACTTTTTTGTGACAGTCATTATAATTAATCAATCAATATTTATACTACATATTTAAAACTCTTCCGCTACTGAATCACTGAATGACACACATCCGAAACTACTACTACTAGTGTAGGGGAGCACTTAGAATGGATTTCCCAAAATTCCCACGGGAACGAAAAAAACGCGCGTACGAAGTCGCGGGTAAAAGCTAGTCTATATTTAAAACGCAAGGTTTTTTCCCGATATTTTCCAAAAATCTAATTCTTGCCATCTCTCAATCTAACGGCACCTAAAGACACTATAAAATCAAACGCCAAGATACTTAAATTAACGATAATGCCCTCTAATCGCCCAACATTACCATTTTAATAATCCTTCATAAAACTAGATCGCACAATCTAGTCAGCTAGCACCTCGCAGTAATAGTCTGTCTAATAGTTTAGTAGCGGTGCTCGTGAGTCCACTCTGCTGAACCCTCGCCGTGGAGGACCCTCCACGTCTCGTGTGAGACGATTGACTCCTAATCACGAGCTATTTGTGGGCAAATTGAAGTAGTGCTGGTTTGGTTCATCGATACAAATTCGTTTCTCTACTTCTCTAGATCTACGCTAATATTATAAAGAGGAAAGATTTGATTGTTATTTTGTTTGTTTGTTTGCATCGAATAGGCTCCGAAACTACTTGACCAATTTGAAAAATTCTTTCACTGTTGGGAAGCTACACTATCTCCGGTGAACATAAGCTATATTATATCACCATATTCCCACGGGAACGGGAACTACGCGGTTGTAACCGCGGGGCTATGCTAGTCGTTTAGTAAAGTTAGGATATTCATTGAAATAACCGAATAAGTAGTTTTGCATAACTAAGCTGGAAGTATTTTAGCACTAAACTCCCTTGAATTCAGAAATTTCGCAGCATCGTAGCCACAGATTTTTCGGCCCGTCAGCAAAATTGAGAAAGCTATATGACATTGTTGAATAAATAAAATGGCGTTAAGTTAAAAAAAGCCTGTAAGTATGCCTTTATGTATAAAAAACTTGGTTTTCCTTCGCTCTACGTCTTGCTAAATTATTCATACGGTATGAGCGTAGGTTTTCGCCGATATGTAGACGAAATTGACATCGTAGTCGACCATCCGAGCGTTCCGACGGACGGAGTCGCGAATGTGCTGACACAACTCGCGTGCCCTGTGTTGCCGTGAAGCTAGGAATGTTTGTCATCATCGAGAGTTTCTAACTTAGAATTGTTTGTCATGCTCAACGTCACGACCAAAATCTACACAAACCGTACATAACGAGCATTTACTCAGAGCTCTAAGTGGGCAGAAAATATTTAGATATTTTAGCGTAATATTAGCCATACGCTTTTATGATAGAGGACTTCGAAAACATCCCAACGATCTACAGATGTTTGCCTACTTGTTGACGTAGTAACTGCATTTTTCCTAATGAAAAAAAAAAACTAGACAGTTATAAAGATGGCCACATTCGCGAGATGTCTGCTACTCACGTCGCATGTCGCGTGACATTTAGCCGCATGTCACAAGACTGCTGACGTATGATCGACAGGGCTGCCCTGGATCTGCCCGACGCAGCGTCGTAGCGACGGGCGAGGCAACCCTAGCGGGACAGATTGCTCAGTGCTCCTACTGTTTCAATCACTTGTCGTTATATAAACTGACAAGTTGAGCTTTTCAGAATCAGCGTTTATCACGTCGGGCGACGGATTGAATGACAAATCCAGCTGTTCGCATGAACGAAAAGCTTAAGGCTTCATTACGTTTATGTATCCCGCAAACATATTATGATAATAGACTTCTACACAGACATATTTTGGCCAGAATTATTGTCTCTAAATTACTATGAGGTTGAGGTTGACTGGTAGAAAATGCCTAAGGCATTAAGTCCGCCTCTGTACATTTGTGCGTAAAGTATTAAATAAATAAATATGAGGATTTCCTTTGTTAACAAACAATTAAGCGACCCATAGAGCCCGGGAGTGAACCACTACGCTGGAACCTCACGCGGTTTTAATTCGGTCCTCCTTACAGTGACCTCCCGTGTGAAGCTAGAACTAAAACCTCAATATAAGATATAAAGATCTGTCAGCAACGAAGACGGGGCCTCATAGGGTAGGCGCCTGCTAGGGTTACGGAATTTGTTCGGAAAGTCACCGCAGCCCTGGAACGTAAAGGGCACAAGAAGGATCACGGGTGGGTTTTAGTCAGTAAGAGTCTGACACTCCCTTCCGCTCCGCCCAGAGCGGGAGAATTCATTTGATGATTTCCCATCCAGAAAAAAAGGTGCACTAATATACATAGAAGGATATTATTCAAATAATATTAAGCCCGTAAACGAATAATTACGACTAACTGCAGCTTAGATCATGCTCCTAATAACCCTACTATGTACTGACACATTATGTACAGTTTAATTCAAATGTCCCCCGGTCCATTGTGTTGAGAAGAGCACACCTGGGCTTACCGAGCTCATTGAGCTGAGCCACTCTGAGCCACGCGCCGCCGTGAGCCACACAAAATGGCGACTCACCGCACGACCATTAATCACGTTTATTTGCAAACATAACCAGCTCATTGTTAACTAACTATAAATTAAAGTTCCTACATTCGGAGGAAGCTTTTACTAAATCGCACGATTTGTTGTTCGCACTGATTTGCGTTAAAGTTGGCACAACGGTGCTAACTAGTTTATTTAATGTTTGTGGCAATTAAAACTAAATAACACTATTAAAGTCTAGAGGCGGACAGGACAAAGTTAGCGAAAATACCGCTAACTAAACTATATTTATAAATATAATAACACTGTTAGAACATAAGGCATACAGAAATAAACGGTGTTTTTCATCACCTTTTATGTTCACGCTTTGAAATTTCGTCTTCAGAAATTTAATCGGCGCCGCCGGTTACAATGAGTACCTAGGTCAACCCAAATGTAGTTTTATCCTTGCCATTGGCTTCTGGTGACCTATAACAGAACCTACAAACTAAATAATAGCTGTGCGAAATAATATCTCACTGGCGAACTAGTACGAGTGTAGTCACACTGCACCGTCATACTTAGTGTCAGCCCATACTACTTGACCCGCTTCTATACAACCGCGCCGTTCGAGCACACGCGCGTCTGTTCGCGAGGTAGACCCGCGTATATACGCATATTTGGATGCTTTGTATTGAAATGAACTGACGAGAAGTATGTACAAGAGTCGTGGAAATCCACCTCACCTCGTCTCTGCTCTACTTCAATGGAAACAGACTTTGCAGGGACTATAAGATTAGGTACTTTATGTACGCAGAGTTTTTGCTACTCTGCACGGTGGCGTTGTTGGCTACTCTTCCCCGCTTCCATCTCTTTCCCTCGCTCCGCTCCGCTCATTTCTGACATCTCCGCGTCAGTGTGAACGCACCATACCGCTCGTTCTAATCGCGCGTCGCCGCCACATCGCTCGGCAAAGCGGTTTAAACGCGTCGCGGCGCGGCTGCACGGCACCGCTTGTGTTACAACGTCAGGGATGCCACCGATTTAATCATTCAATTTCCTGAGTATGAGTAGTACTTCTATTGTTGCGGATACCTACTTGTGCCGCCAGTACTGGACCTAGGTTATGTAATAGTTTGAGATGTATAGGTTGGATCTTCAATAATATTGCTGTAATTTTTGGTTGGCCAAAAAAGGGCCATAACCATCACTCTTGGTTATTTTATTATGCTTTTAATAATAATAGACTTTAAAACGAGAAAGTGCTATCGATATGAAATTAATTCGTAATATTTGTTGATTCTGACGGTATAATAAGTAGCTCATTATGTATTTAGGGTACGTCTAATGAATATTGTTTACACTTGTTTTTCTTCAGATACCAGAAGAAAGTTTGCCTCCATAATTGAATATTGGTAGGTTTCAGAGCTCCTTAAAAATAATCTCCATGTTTTTTTAAGTTTATAGTCCCAACTTAATATTATAACTGCCAAAGTTTATTTGTTACGCGCTCACGAATAAATCGCTGAACCGATTTTGATGAATTTTGACATATAGATAAATGGGACTTTGAACACAGTATGAGATACTTTATACACAAAGTTTTTCTGCGATAATCTAAATAAACGCGAGAGAAGTCGCGGACAAAAGCTTGTTATTTATTAAGTTCAGAACAGACCTAATAGAATAGTGTGAAGGTTGACCACATTATGGTGGAAGTTAAACGGCTCGAGAGAGGAAGTAGTTTCGTTGAAGCAAGTAGTGCGCATTGCCGGACACCGGACGCCGCACACCGGACACCGGACAGTGGCCGGACACCGGCCAGACGTCGACACTGTTTTATGTTCAACTTCAATCGAGTTGACCTTTGTTATACACTAACATTGAAGTTGTTCTCGCTTTTGAGTTTCATTGTTTTAGTATTTGTATTCTACGTATGGTGATATTCCCTTATTGGAAAATAAGTACATAATATCAAATAAGTTACCGACACAGATCCTTGTCTTTTGTGACTATCATTTATGAATAAAATTTAACTTTGAACTTTCGTAAATAGTAGCTGTCCTACTTACACTGTATGTAATTACTCTAGATAATTCACAATCTTTCGAAATGCCTCCCAGCAAACTTGTGCTCGTGTTACACGCCAAACTATTTACATTTGTTAACTAAGTGTCGAAGCAAACTCCGCGACGAGTTGCGGCGATTACGAAATGTATGGAGCAGTCACATACGGAACGATGCTTAATAATGTGCCCAAGTAGTCTCACTACCATCGATGATGGTTGTCACTCAATCATGCCGGAAAGGCTAAATGGATCTGGATGAAATTTGACACAGAGGAGTGTCGGGATTAGCACATGGGCTACTGTTTATGCCTAGAATTATTGTGCAATCATTTCCGGCATTCATGCGAGCGAAGCTCTGTCTGAAGCTTGTTATAGAATAACTACAATCAGATACAGCTATGATTTGACCAGTACAACTGTATGGACTTCAAAAGAGACCTTGACCTCTGAGTTTGTTTTGGCGTTTTTTCTCAGGCTAGTCAGCTAGGAAACACCGGCCTCATCTAGTTTTTATAACGGCCAAAAAAGATTGATATGCAAAAGTGTTTTTTACAACCAACTTACAAAATAAAATCATTTATCATTATCATTTAACTGTAGGTACACTCGTATTTTACACGGAACGACTGTCTATCTTATCTCACGAATTTGTCTGCAATTGTAAAATCTTCAACGTAACTACAAACTGTTCTGCGAAAATTAAAAAAGCATCTCAAAGCGTGCTCTATCTTCAATTACAGCGGCGCATCCCATCAGTCGAGCAGGCGAGGCGACAGATAAACGCGAGCTTATCCTCGACGAAAATAACAATCTTTGTGTCTCCCGCAATCTCAGACACTACTTGGCAGACACAAACGCGAGCATTTGCAAAGATATTTTTTTATTTAACTTTACGTTTAAAAAGTCGAGGCACTCGTAAGTAATAACAGTCGTACGGGTCGATCTTCAAGCTGGTTAAGCAACGCTGGCCAAGGCTGGTGGCCATCAATCACATTTACCGGCGCTACAGACAGCACGGTAAATCGTTGGTCCCGTAAATCGAATGAAGAACATATGTTGTCCCTCTCTAACGCGACACTGTGTGACTGTGTACTCCACAAACAGCGGGAACACGCTGCTAATTTGTTGACATAACCCATCAGTCGACACCGTTCAGACACAATCTGTGACGCGATCATAATTACATCACACGCGCTCGGCTTTCTGACACAACTTCAAACGAAGGGTCGCGACGGACACACGTTCCGGTAATCTTGAAGGCAATCAAAACACATTTACCAATTTATAACGCGACCAGAATTAGCGTCATGTTTTTTTTAAAACGGCCTTTCGAGAACCTTCGCTAGTGTCAACTTAAAACGAGCTTGTGTCATTATTATTAGAAGATTTGGATGTACCTAAATTACTTTTTTAAAGATAATTAAACATTTTAGCAGACACACACATTTTGTTGTAGTTCTAAGTCAGTTACTTAAATAAAATATCAAACTTATTTTCCACGTTTTTAATTATTTCTGTACACATTCCCAAGGAACGCTACACGCACATAAAAATGGCCTTTCAGTTCTGCTCCGAGGCATAATATAAGTTTCTCAATATGATCAGGGTGTGCTGCGTCCATTACACCTCTATTAGCACTGGGATTACCGAAACTCCACTCGATATGTAACAACACGTCCAGCAGTCGAGCTTGACACATGGCGGCGGGCGCGCGGCTGCGGGTCGGCGCGGGTCGGCGCGGGTCGAATTGCCCCGATTTGTGGGACAAATGGCGCTCATTCCGAGGAGCCCTAATCTGTCGCTACAAATGTTCTCGCCATTTCCGATGGTTAATGTTGGCCGCACATTGTGCGCCATTACGAGCCACTTCCCGCAGGTAGCCCCCGAAATCAATTAAAGGTTACTTCCGTATGCTACTTTTCGAAACATTTTCATACGACAACGTAATTAAAGTGTACTTACCTGAAATATAATACCTGAAAGACGAAAATAGCATCACATCATTTTAAATCTTTTGAACTTATTCGAGTATTTCTCGACACGCAAAAGGATTCCTTTTCATCCGTTAGAAATTTAATTTGTCAAAAACTTCCATCTGGAATTCCGTGAATAGGACAAAAATTGAAACGAGACTTCTTTGATTCCAACACGAACCGTTTACAGAAAAATAAGAATGAAAACACTTTATTCAAAAGTAGCTACTATCAAAGTGATGAATATTATTCATTTTATTTTTGTCGCGGGTTATTGCAACTACAATATTATACAAGTCGTTTAAGGCCGCCATGCACCTCTCCGCTAACTCAAGAGTTAAGTAACACAAGTAGCCGCTTTGTGAAGCCGCGCGTGCAGCCCGCTGCCGTCTCAACTGAAACAAATAAAACTTCTTCAGTTTACTCATCTCCTTTGAAGCTCGCGGCTTTCATTATTGTTAAAGAAAATATGGAAACAATTTAAGAGCGTATACACCGAACGGCATTTCATAAAAAATTTCAAGTCCTTATTTTCCGAAATGACTAAACCGATTTTAATGTAACCTTATACACATAAGCCGGTTACATAGGTCTAAAAAGTTTGTCCAAAACATTTTCGATAAATAGTGTTACAGTTAAATTAGACCCATTTTAAATTTTCCATACGAACATAAATTTCCAGTTATCTTTTTTTGAATAAGACATTTCGAAAATGCTTTTAACTAACTTTTTCGACCTATTTATCCCGCTTATATGTGTGAAGTTTCATTAAAATCGATTCAGTCATTTCGCAAAATAGTGACTTGAAAATTTGTATGAAATGCCATAAGGAATACACGCTCTTAAGTAAAAAAAGATGTAATGTTCGTCCACGTTTCTGTTACGAAACGTATAAATAACTTCGAACGAGACAAGTCTTTAGAAAATGTCACGTGTGTTAAAGGGAATGTCAGTGACTTCAAAATAACAACAATATAACGTAAACAAGCGGACGCCACATGATATAACACATCGAGGTGACGGCGGGCTTCAAGTCGGTGCTATTTCTATCAGAGTGCATATAAATACCCGCGCGTGTGCTTGCGCCATAGACCAACGACACGCCGCGGTGGACACCACGCACTATAGACGACATCGTCTACACCAAGCGTGGGACTGTTCGCTCATAGACATTGAGAGCATGTGACACCTTGACACCGTTATAAGACTTATGTACATATATAGTAGAGACAAACCTCATAATCAGCCTTTTAATGTCCCCACTGCTGGGACACAGGACTCCTCTCTAGGAAAGGGAATGAGCCGTAATCCAGCACGCGGGCCCAGTGCGGGTTGGTGAATGTCACATGTCTTCGAATTTTTATTCAAGGACATGCCGGTTTCCTCACGATGTTTTCCTTCACCGTTTTGAGAGCAGTGGTGATGAAATAAATTACACAAAGTAATGCGCCTGGCTGGATTTGAACCCGCGACCTACAATTCGTAAGTCGGGGCCATTACCACTCGACCACCACTGCTCCTCAGATAGACAAACCTCACTAGACCGAATCGACCTCGTCACGTTGTCGATCATCTTCGAAAGCGGTCTTGAGCGCATGACATTCACACTGCTGTGTGAATCCTTACTATTTAAATCTACGATTGTTAGCAGTAGCGTCTTCAGTCGCAGCGCCTCCGTGGTCTATGGGCCCGCTGACCTATCGCGACCGCGGCCGCGCTGACATTTGCACGGCCGGTCTGTGCACGCCCTTATTCCCACAGTGTCACTTTGTGTGACGTCGTAACACAACGCGGCCCTCAACGTTACTGCGTATGTCTGTGGCGATGGCGTACCATTTACTGTGACGTCACATGTCCACGTCGCGGCGCTGATAATCAGAAATTGAATAAGTAATGATGGGAATTAGATCGATTTGTTGTCGTACCAAGAATTTGTTATAGGGCTCATTATTTCTTTTACTACGCAAGCGATTTATCAATAATTGGCTTCGTCATCGAATAAGAAAATATCTACGTCCATATGAATCTTATGTGAAATCGTTGATGGGCGTTTGTTACTCAGTTCCGGCTGAAAGGATCTTAATAACACATAGGCTATAGTTTTTATCCCCGGGCTGTAAAAAAAATCAATGCGCCACCTCTTTGTAAACATTTAAAAGCAACATTGTATATTATTTAGTTGCGTCGAGATTAATCTCTGCAGCCTCCCGCTTCTCCGCCTGTTTAACGACAGCGGCGCATTCATCTCAGACAACACTTGTGTTGCTTTCATTTTTTACCGCCGAGGCAAAGATGAACTTGTTGCGAGGGAACACCACACCGCGCAGCGCGTATCTGAACTACAGGCAGCGACAAGAACAGAAGGACAATTCTCCTGACTAACAAAAAACTTTTAAGGATCGTTTGCACTCGCATCTCAATCGCTATCAGTCAAAATTAAGGTGTTTTGACAGATTGCTGATTTTCCGTTATAATGTTATTGGAATGAATCGTAATTTATAAGTTACCTACAGTTGTGATGCGTGCGTCTACTTTGCCTCCCACCACTGGAATTCCTCCAGACACACAGAGTGACTAGAAATCTACGATACCTGTCACGACTGTGGTGCAAGCAGGTTAGTGAGCTTGAGGTCCTGAGGGTTCGATTCCTGTGTCAGGCAGTGTCATTACTTGTTCCCGCTAGATATCTCAGTTGCAGTCCGAGTTGAGACTTTGCCCACATGATGACAATAAGCTCGCCCCCATATATACATATAAGATTTAAAATAATTGAAGAAAATTGTGTATACTTATAATAGGTACGCCGCTACCTAATCCTTCGAAAGTACAGGCGCGATGCCAATGAATGAAAATGAATTAAATGAACGGGCGCCGTCGTTTGAGACTGGTCACCTCGTAACTGCCACTGACTTGTTTTAATCTTTATACTTTGAATTGTTTTATAGTTTCCTTTTTTTCTTTGCATTGTCCTCACATACAGAAGCGACCAAGGATGTAACCAAGGTTATGTAATACAGAACATGATTTAAAAGAGTGTCCGTGGAGTTTCTTGCACGTTCTTCTCCATAGAGATCTAGCTTCGGAACGTGCAGATAGCTTCACCTCTTTCGACTTGACAATTCAAAAGTGCCTGTAAAGGGTTTAATTGAAATAAATGCTTTGAGTTAGAGTTTGAGATGTTCTGTCCAGTCTGACGTAGAACACGTGTGTTGTCCTCAGATGCGTTACTGCGTGGCCGCCCTGTGGCTGTCGGCGCTCACGACCCTAGCGCTGGCGGCTGACGACGCCCACCACGACGCCGCGCCGCCGCAGGTCAGTACCACGTCATACAACAAGGAAGGAACCCACCACACGAAGAATACAACCGCTTCTGGCCAGCCGCAGCACTGAAGAATTGCGCGCCCTCTAATCATGACGTTACAAAATTATCTGTCAAGCAAAAAATATAAATCGGTTCATCTGTTTAGGAGCTACGAAGCGACAAACACACGAAAATCTTATAACATCCCTCTTTTTGGCGGCAGTTAAAAATAAAGTAACGACACAAAGACCCACGTGTTAATGAATGAGGATTTTACTAGATTTGGTTGTTGTAGGCTATTAAGTATTAATATTTGTTAACCCTATTGAATTGTGAATTACGAAAAAATAAATTCATGTCTTGACATCATGCAATGAAACCTCTATTAAACCACACCACTGCCAAATGAAAGAAAACTCAAAAACATGACAAGTAACAGAACATGAGGAAAACATTTATTTGTTACGAAAGAAACTGCAAAAACCAAACTCATAATGATTCCTCCCAGACGTCAACAAGTCCGGCCAAGTGCTGAATACAATAGTTTAAATAACACCTCCTCGGACGACAGTTAATTTTAACGTAGCGCTAACGACACTACCAAATTAATTGGAACTCTATCAAAATATTATAATCCTGTCATTCATTGAAAGTTTACGTCTCCAACCAAAATAGACAAATTAAAAATAGAACCTAAGTGGGGTCCTAAAAATAGAGAAACCTCATAACACACTAACATTTAAATTAATCTTAGTTAAAAAAATATCTCAGGATAAATTTTTACATCGTATCTTTTACTACAAAATTCGCCATAGCACTATCAATTTTCTAAAAAAAAAGCAGTATAGCGGAAAACCTGCCATTAGAAAAACACTGTAAGCTTAAAACGACAATAATATCTGACATCGTACCATACAGTAACTCTTTTACAGACTTGTCTCAGTTCCACAACATCTTTATGTTCCCACGACATGACGTCGGTCGCTAATAGCGCGGCAAAGTCGAGCAATCTAGAGCCACCCGACTCGAGCACACCCGCAGTAGCTACCAGCTCGCTGTAAAAACCGGAACAAACGCAAACTCAACTACTTTAAACGACAACAAAACTTACAACATCGCCTTTTGTTGCGAGTGTACAGCGTGGAGCCACGCCAACCGCGCTTTACAAATAGCCTCGCTGTCAATATGCTGACAGCCGGCCTTTAATTACTTGTAAAGACATTTCGCATGTAGGAGAATTGAGGGTTTTTAAATACTCCTAAAATAGCACACGCATTGAATGGGTTAACTGTGCTTTTTATCCAAATGGGAATGTAGCTTTGACATCAGACATTGAAACGACACAGACAGTTCAAATTAAGTAAGATGGTCCCTACGTCGCTAGTCAGAACACTCTATCAATCTACTCGGGGAATGGGAACAAAGCTTTCTCGGCGCGAGAAAAAGTGAGGCATTAAAGAGCTTGTCCGCCGTTTGATGTGAACAACACAATTAACATTCCGCGCGCCGACAATCGTCTCTTAATAGAATAATAAAACAACTTGTGGCGCAGGTCGTGCTTCACGCTGTGGACAAGTTTTTTCGCGAACAATTCCCCCGAGCGAGCTTTGTTCCAGCCAATTGTACCGATACCTAACGAAAATGTCCTGTCAATAAACAAAGAGCTAATAGAATTGCTTACCTCATTGTACGTTTGAAATCCTTCAGCGAGCGCTCTTTGCGCTAAAAGGAAACTTGCTCAAAGCAATTTACTTTCATAACAACCGCTTGCGGTGCACTCGTTTCAAATGAATGTGCTTGTTCGCAGAACGACAACGAAATAGAGCTCACGGATGAGGAGAAGCGCGCGTGGTCCAGCCTGCACGGCGGCGGCGGCTGGGGCAAGCGCGGCTGGAACGACATGAGCTCGGCCTGGGGCAAGCGCGCCTGGCAAGACCTCAACTCCGCCTGGGGCAAGAGGGGTTGGCAAGACCTTAACCCTGCCTGGGGCAAACGCGCCTGGAGGGACATGTCGCAGTCGTCCTGGGGCAAGCGCGGCTGGCAAGACATGAGCTCCGCCTGGGGCAAACGTGGCTGGAATGATATGAGCTCGGCTTGGGGCAAACGTGGCTGGAACGACATGAGTTCTGCCTGGGGCAAACGTGGCTGGAACGACATGAGTTCTGCCTGGGGCAAACGTGGCTGGAATGATATGAGCTCTGCCTGGGGCAAGCGCGGACCTGTGAGTAAACATTATACTAAGTACCAGTATTAGCGTTATCTACCTCCAAACATGACATTCATTGAACACTTCCAAATGTCAAAGTATCAAGGACGGATTATCGTATTCAAAAAACGACTTAACAATACCAAACCAGAGGTCACAGAACAAAAGGAATGGTGTCACGGCGGTGTGGGGTAGCTGCTTAGTACCTACTGTTTAACTTCTATGACGTTTTATTCTAAACTGCCAAAGAACATTGGCACTGAACGCCAGTCTTAAGCTGAGATCCTATGTCCTGGTAACAGTCTAAAAATAGTTGTTTTCGTGCTCTTATCCAGGAAAAGTGGGCCAACTTCCACGGCTCGTGGGGCAAGCGCGCCGCAGAACCCGACTACGAAGAGATCGATGCCGCCATAGAGCAACTGATCCCCATCCAGCAGGTGTGCGCCTTGTCCCGTAGCGCGCCCCGACTCGAGACGGGGCGAAACATATTACGTTTTCTTATCCCCTTTCATAGCTTATACTAGCAAAATATTTTAACATTACCTAAGATAACTTTTCTGAGAAATTCTTTAAGTAAAAGAAGTTTTGAATATTAGCATATTTTCACTGAAATTTTCAACTTAGGATGCAAATTGTATGCAAGAATTATTCCACCTGTCCAGGCTTGTCCAAAAATCTTTGACAGTTAACCGAGACTTTTTTGTGTTGTGTTTTAATAATGATATTTTTGCTTAGCTATCGGACAACGAGCGAATGGAAGCTCCTGAGAAGAAGGCCTGGTCGGCGTTACACGGAGCATGGGGCAAGCGCCCCGTGAAGCAGGCGCAGTACAACAGCGGTGAGTACTCGTCCCGTCCGATAGGACAGCAGACGCCACCGACACGAACCTTTTGGGACAAACATTGTCTCCATAGATTTTGTTGTTCCCCGACGTCAATCAAGTGGTTACATCAATTATTTAGTTTTCTCTATCATAAAGCTCGTGAACTCAATCGTTTATAATTAGATTAGACGCTAAACATTAACCCCGATTAGTAACACTCAATAATTCTACTGGAACAATCTAATTGAATTATCAGTTCGGAATCTATATTAAGGTTGTGACAATCGGACAGATTATTCTGAGACGCACGTATTTACGACAGCTCATAAAAGTTTAACAATAAATAGTCTTCGGTAGTTAAATTCGTTGAAACAATAGCAGAGCGACGCAATTACCTCGCGTCGTTGATCGATAGCTCGCGTTAAGTGGATTGATTAACACCAACAATTGTTCTCTGTCCGCAGTTTGTCTATTGGCAGCGGACGGCGCCATCAGCGCGGAACATTAATAACTAAAGTTTAGTTAAAAGATAACACTCGACTTTATAGATTCTCATTAGACAGCGGAGTTGAAATTGAGCTTGTTTTATCGCGCGGCGCCTTTGGGGATCGCAATCAGATCGTAAGATCCTCGGCCACATACTTGTGCTAGAAGTTTAGTGGATCCCTGCCGAGCATGTTCCCTCGAGCATGAGCCTCGCCCTGTGAGCGCTCACCGCTGCTAACTCCGCGACACCTCGGGGCCTACGCCGCGCCGTGTCGCGGTAATAAACTGCTCCTTCATTCCGTGTGTAATTTAAACTGCGCCCCACAAGCCCCTAATAAATTTGTAGCCAAGTTGGAATTTGTGCGAGCCGCCGACAGAATTAGATAATAATCCTCGCTCGCCTTTTTAAATTAAATAGCCCCAAGTCAATATGGCCGCCTCGCGCCGGTAACTGTTCGCAGGGTTTTCACGCGTTAAAAAACATAATTTCGCATTAACGATGAACGATTTAATGAAAAACGTTATCCATTCATGTATTTATGAAAATCGTGTCAAATTACTTTTCTGGATTTCAAGTGTGTCAATATTTCATCGTATTATTTGGAGAGATTTCACGATATTCAGCAACATTTCTTACGCCCAAAAAGCTAGTAAACATCGTGGAATTAGGGACATGTCTTGTAAAGTTCACACGTAGCAATATCGACGTCACACGCTCTCGAGACAAGTCTTTATCCGAGAATGTACAAGGATGTGTTGCCAACCAACAGGATCGTATTACTGGAAGCGAGAGCCCGCCTGGACTAACTTAAGAGGAATGTGGGGCAAGCGCTCGGCGCAGGACGCGGACGCGCTAGACGACGACCACGGTAACCACGCTCGCCTGCCCGAGACCATTCCAGCACCACATGCACCGTGTTGTAGTTCGGCCGACCTAGTGGCACATACCTTCACCTCACTCACACTCGTGTGTCGTCGCACCCTGTCTATCTTCTGTCTCACCTCACCTTCTTCCTTTATGTTCTGTGTAGTTCTTAGAGCTTCTTCTTCTAGTTTCTTCTCTCTTCTATCCTTCTTTGTATATTTCCTCTGTCCTTAGTTGATGTTAGAAAGTAGCGGATAGTATGAATGTGTAATTACTTTACTAGAGAATTTATATTTTTGGTTTTAGGTATCTTAATATAGTTTCGTCATCTTATGTTCCTGAAACTTTGCTTTGATGTATTTTTACTAAAAACTTACAGACTTCCAAAAATATAATTTTTAAAACGTTACCGCCTGTTACGACCTCCTTGCCAAAACGTTCGAGAAGATTACGTATAACCAATTTCTTAAAGTTATTTTTGAACACAGATTACGGCGGAACGTGTATCGATTACATAAATAGCCCAGACGAGGAAACACATAGCAACCTGGTGCCACCCACTACAAAAATAAAGTCTTTTACAAATAAGTATCCGTGATTCCAAAGATTCAGTGAGTTCGTGCAGCCATGTTTAGCGACGGGCGCGGCACTCGAGTTAGTGCGAGCTGGTCGCGCGGCGCTGCCCGACTTCCGGCCCAGTGGCTGCGACGCGCGAGCCTGCCTACTGAACCAGCATCCGTTCCGATTTACATTTATTGAAATGTGAATACGATTTACTCGTGCATGAGAAATCAACTATTTCTGAGCAATCTAAACAAAAAGTTTAGGTACCTACACTTTCGTAAGATACTTGTCTAACTCTCTAATGCTGACTTAAATATTCAGCATCACTCGCATTAGCGGCCTCCTCTTAATGATCATACCAAACCCGCCCGACTGACTGCTATCCCAATAATTTACCTAATCTCAGCATTATCTAACAAATTCTTCGAGAGCATTATTTGTAGAACAATCGCGGCGTAGCGGTGTGATCAATCGAACAAAGCGCTCACTCAGTGAAGCCGTCAAATTAAAAAGTTAGAGTTGAAACTCGCAAAGTAAATCAAACGATTACCGACAAGTATCGGAATAAGTGTTTAATTAAATTAGAGCCGCGGCTTCCAGCGCAGCTCGAGCGGCGCTAGAGGTGCGACGTGCCGTAATAGAGCTGCGACGTGCTGCTCGCGGCGGCATACTAATGCTCCGTTTACACGGCGAGGAAGGAATTAATTTCCTGTTTTATAAAACTACTAATGTATCTAATAAGCAGTTAGATGTGTTCATAATAGTTTAATCAAAACATTGGTTAATATGTTCGCCTTACGCACGTATTACTGCGACGCTTCCAACATTTCATACAAGCTCTACTAACTAAACCATTCATCAAATGATCTCGTACATCTCAGCTGAGCTAAAAACGTTGTACATAAACTTGTAAAATATTTCAGAAAGTTCACCTCTTCCTTAATTGATTATTCCTAGCGACCAACGTGTAATATTTGTGTTTTGTGTCCACAGAGAGCAGCGCAAGGGACGAGGCCTAGACGACTGGAAACTGTGTATAATAATATATAACTAATAACACTACATATTGTATAACAACTGTCATATCTTAGGTACAACTGTCTGTGTGTCCAACCACTGTGTTTAGCGCCTCTTCATATACCTACCAAAGCTTAAAGATCTCTTTGTTGTAATACTCTAGTCTAAAATGACGCGAACTCCAACTGTTAGCCAGAAATAATCTGAATGTTGTGAACAATAATATTTTCTTCAAAATTAATGAATTAAATCACAGAAACTTGGACTTTTGTTTTATTTTATTTCTTCAGTAATTGCACTCGACTATTATTTTTCACAAACATTTGACACATTCTGACGTACAGTTTTGGTTTCGCGCCATTTATAGTTTTAATTTGTAATGCCACAGAGTATTAAGTAGAGTGTAATCCGTTTCACTCCCAACCAGTGAGACGCATTACTCGTCGGCGGTCGAGTTCCTACTGCTTCTTACGTTCCGTTTGACACATCTCTTACTTCAGATACTGTAACGAGTAGCATTTTGTTTTTTAAATAAATTGATATACAATTATTTTTGCTGAATTTTATTCTGCTTTTATTTTATTTTTTTGTGAATCCTGCGCTCAGCTTTCTAAATTGTAATACTCGTACAAAATGTAGTTCTTACTATGTCACCTTCTAGCGTAACGAGATTTTATCAAATATATTTACATTAAGACATAGCGTTTATTTTTACGACATTTGATATTAAGTGTAGGCAGCGCTGCGGTGCGGCGAGTGTCGGAACTAAGTGTCGTCAGATAATGTATGTACTGCTAGTTAGTTAATTAATTGTATTTTACTAGTCGAGTTGATGTACATTGTACTATACGGCTTCGCGAGAAGTTCACGTTTGTCCAATAAAAGTTTATTCGGAAGCCGAACCGAGTTTCATTTATTTTCAATCCTTACACAACCACCCCAAATCTGATGATCAAAGAATACTACTGGTTTAAAATCTGTGTTGTTCATTTTTCATTTCATATCAAATAATGTAACATGTACACACAACGTTTATTGATAGGTTGCCTCTTATAAAAGCTATCTCAATATTGACACCAATTTCTAATTACACAGCTTGAAATTCAAATATAAATCAATCCCATCCAAAATAAAAACAAAATCAACACACTCTCAGTCAGAAAAACCACACAGAACTAAAAGATTTCAATAAAGAAGCCAGCTTGCATCGCAACAGTTGAAACGAAACAACTGACGCTCACACAGAGATACACACACGAAAAGATTTCTCATTACAATGATGTATGTACACGAGCTGTTTGTCGAAACCTCAGTTAAAACGATCAGTGTACACAGCACATATCGATAACTGCGAGCAAGCGGAGTAAACAGTGAAGGGCGGAACACTGAGTAATTGATACCAGTTGTCTAGACCAGCTAAATATTATAAGTGGGTGTGGCAGGCCGCTGCTCCGTCAGTGTCAATATTGTGCTTAGCGGTGTGATGGAAGTTACTTCAGCGATTAGATGTATATCTACCAGTATTGGGTGTATTAATCAACCTAAAGTCGATGCCCTATGTATAGATTTACCTACTTTAAAAGCTAAACCATTGTCTCAGCAGCAGCAGTGGTGGCCGAGTGATAACGACCCCGACTTACGAATATTAGGTCACGGGTTCAAACCCAGCCAGGCGCATTATTTTGTGTAATTAATATCATCACCACTGCTCTCAAAACGGTGAGCAAACCAGCATGTCTTAGAACTAAAAATTCGAAGACATGTGACATTCACCAACCCGCACTGGGCCCGCGTGGTGGATTACGGCCCGTTCCCTCTCCTAGAGAGGAGGCCTGTGTCCCAGCAGTGGGAACATTAAAAGGCTGAGTATGCTTATGAATTGTCTCAGTTCTAGTTCTACTTACCAGTCTGAATCAGTTGATACAAATGTCTACATCTTAACAAATTAATATCGAAGCTCATCATCAGCTGTGCGCGAGTCTTCATCTCTTGACATAAGAGGGAGGAGAGCAAAATGAAGTGACAGTCACCGAACACAGAAGTGTCACAATTAATACTCGGGCATCTAATTTATTATAATTAAGCTTATTTCGTCTTGATTTTCGGTATGCTCAGGTATACAACGATAAGTATAATAATACTGAAACATATTTCTAGCAAGGGAGTAATTACTGAGATGACTTAATAGAGAAAACAGACAGCAGACATGTTGCGCAGATCCCAAAAAAAAAACTGAGATAAAATCGACGACACGGTTGGCGCAGTGGTTGAGCGATTGGCTGCTGCGCTTCATGTCGTGGGTTCGATTCCCGCACGGAACAAATATTTGTAGGGCCTACAGATAGTTGTTCCGGGTCTGGCTGTTTGTGTATGTGAGATTGTATGTTTGTAGACGCACCCACGACACAGGAGAAATTCCTAGTGT
Organism: Hecatera dysodea; assembly: GCA_905332915.2. Lineage (NCBI taxonomy): Eukaryota > Metazoa > Arthropoda > Insecta > Lepidoptera > Noctuidae > Hecatera > Hecatera dysodea. The sequence continues at coordinate 296,645 of HG995290.1, read as the reverse complement.
GGGGCAACGCTTCTTTTAAAAAAAAAATCAAGAGAATAATGATACCATGATAATAAATAAGTACACAAAACCATGTCCAGTAAACGGTTCAATCTTTCACACAAAACAATCACATAGGATGTAATTTGATTCCAATCGTTCTTCAAGTAAACTCGAAGTCAACTACACCATAAATTGAAGATGTCGGATCAGCAATAAATCTCCGTAAGTGTGCGACTCAATCGCGCGGCGTTCGCGTGGGCGCGGCTACTCCGCCAGATTGTGTGTGCTCACCACACAACACACACACAACACACACCACAGCGCACAGTACACAACACAGGATTGTGCACGCACTGACGCACGAAGCGGCGGCGGAGTGGATTGCTGTTTGCTGTACACCTGCGTCTGCGGGTGAATCAAGTGTGGTAAGTAATTGTGGCCGCCACTGTTTATAGTGATGTCGGAGTGAACGGAGTTTGCTTACGACGATTTGATTCTTCACTGATATACTAAAGTGTGCAGTCCAAACTTCTTAGTTAGCTATTTACTATAGTCAAGTATCACTAAACAACTGATGAGTTCAATTACTACTGATTATTCACAGTTAAGGCAGCTCAATATTAAAAAAAATTATTAAGATGCTATGCATTTCATTTTATTTTTTTGTTTCTGTTTTATGTACCATGAGCCTTAGCATTTTAATTTTATAATAATAATTTATTCAGCTAATATTGCCTTGCAAATAATAATGGCGTGAGCGCTACGATTGGAAAGGCAAATTATATTAAGGCCATTAGAATACGTCCTCCTAATGAATAATTATTAGACAAATATAACTAATTTGTAATTAGAGCTGACTAAGCGCTTTCATTAAATGGTTACCAAATATAATCCTTACAGTTCAACTGTGAACTTAATTAAATGAGACAACAGTACGCAGGTCGACTGCGTTACAAACAGAATTACTTCTATATGAGCGTAATGAGAGGGCACTAGCACACCATAGCATCACACATTAATAAGTAAAATCTTCGTCTAATTTAATTGAGAACTTCTTTTACTGGAGCGTGTATGCGAATTAGTTTTACTTAACCCCTAAGTACATTACATACAGAGAGTTGCACTTAGCGTGCACACGGTGAGTGAGATACCCTAATGATAGCGTATACCAGAGATAAGGAACCGCACTAACGTATCCGCGAGTGGATCCGCGCAGAGATGAGCACCTCACTAAGTAGGTATGTCGGTTGCATATTGCATTAATTAGGTAGATTAGACGCAAATGGCGTTTGCGATTAATTACTATTATGTCCGGGTTCTGAGATACTTTGTGGGTTTTTTGTCTATTCGTTTGTTGTCCTATTTGTCATATCTTCATTGGTTGGTTAGTGGTTAGTGGACTGATAAACGACAGATAATGTACCTCAAAAACGGGGCCTCAGTAGATACTAGACTATTGAGGTATCTTCGGATCAGAGGACATCTTCCTTGGTGTGTGATGGACGATCACCCCTCCACGTCCAGTCGGCGAGCGCTGCTCATGCTCGAGAACTCTACGGCTGTTATTATTTAGCCACAAGCTCGTTCCTTCTATAAAACTTTAAAAAAGTATGCTTAAATAACTAAATCAGTTAAAAAGGTATATTGACAAAATATGATCCGTACTGCAAAATAATTTCGCAAAAACATCCGTCTTAGCAAAAACTCGACGCGAAACGTAAACCAATACAAGTAAATCATGAATTAAGTAAACATTACAATCATCACTATTCAGTATTACTCTATTACTATCTAAACACATCAGCACCTGTTCCCGCCTCGTCAGCGCTCACATCGCTCGCGTGCTCACCCCGCTCCGCTCGCTCGCTCACTCAGCACTCCGCGTATCGCGCGGCTGTTCCAATGGAGCGGACCGACGACGCGCTCGTGCGAGAATCTAACAATTTTTGCGTTACACGTGACTGCGAATAAAATTGTTCTAATTATGATAAGTGGTCTTCAAGATTTATTTTTCCAGAATATGACAGGAATTGGTCGTTTTTTTTAACTATAACTATTATTGATCTACTCAGCCGCATTTTCCCGACGACATGTGCTCATGTTTCACCAGCTGTAGCTGTACCAGTGCTTCACAGTGAGCGCTTGTGCGTCGGGACTCTACAACACAGCGATAAGGTAACACGACACCTGACACTGGCTGGCAGACCTCCAGCTGTCTGGCGAGCAGTAACGACTCTTCAAACTCTACAAACGTGGTCAACGTGAGGCGCAGACTTCCTTCTTCGGACCGCACTCGAACCCAGTGGGCTGTTATTACTTAACTGAGATTACACAAAGAAATATATTATTAGATTTTCAATCGGAAACTATCTCTCTTTTTATTTCATATCTTTTTTGCTATGTACTAAGCAAGCCTTAGACGATGACAGTACATACGTAGTCTAATTTTCATGAAAACAAAATATTTTCGTTTTTATTATTTATGAACCATGGACCCCCTTTTATTTTTTTTAACGTTCACTAGCCTATGTTACTCGAGATGACTCAACGATTCTAACGATACCATATACATTTATATCAATTAAGCCGTTTAGAAGTTATGGTGGAATAAAGAAATTCACAAAAATACATACATATATAAACCCTGACAAAATAACACTCGTTTTTTGGGCAGTCGTGTAAAAACCCCAACGAATAGGGAAAGCTATGTAAACAACAGGCGCCCACAAACATGGCATTGATACGAGCTACGCCGTAGCGGTGGGCGAGAGAACGTCCCCGTTGTGGCGTAGCACCGCGCTACGCCTGCTACGTTGTCGTAGCACATTACGGTATCGCCGCGCTACGGGCTCTTCAGCGTGATTTTTAAAGATCTTACTTTTTATTTTGATTACTTTTGTAATCAATCATTTGAAATCTATACTAATATTATAAAGCTGAAGAGTTTGTTTGGTTGTTTGTTTGTTTGTTTGTTTGAACGCGCTAATCTCAGGAACTACTGGTTCGAATTGAAAAAATATTTTTGGGTTGAATAGACCATTTATCGTGGAAGGCTTTAGGCTATATATCATCACGCTTAAGCCAATAGGAGCGGAGCAGCGATAAATAATGTTTTAAAATCGGGGATTCCACGGGGACGAAGTTGCGGGCAGCAGCTAGTATATCATATATTTCTTGAAAATGTGTTACTATCATAACGAAATTTTGTACACGCTAAATGTTTGCTGAAATAAATTTTCATAAAAAATCTCTTTTTGCTCTCAAATAAAATGATTCATATTGTCAACTTGTTTCGACACAAATCATTGTTAATTTGCGGTTTAATCACGCATCGGTATTGTTATACGACGGAAAATAAATTGCCGTAAAATTGTGTGCTGCCATATTTTATAGTAACGGTTTTACGCTTTATTTATTGAATTGTCAATAAATGTTCTGCGGATTCATCGAATTGAAATGTGTTTGCGGTAGTTACTCATGTTTGCCGAGCCATCGCCAGTCGGGACGCACCGCGTGTAGCCGGCGTGCCACATAAAGCCAAGCCATTTGAACAAACAATGAAAATAAAATATGTTCGCTAATCTTACTCATACAAAAAACTAAACTAAGCTAAACGCGAAAGTTTGTAAGTATGGATGTTTGTAACTCTTTCACACAAAAACTACTGAATAGATCTTGATAAAATTTGGAACAGATATAGATCATAGTCTGGAATAACACATAGGATACTTTTTATCCCGGGATTATGTTCCCTTGGGATAATTTATTCCGTCATTCACGTGGGCGAAGCCGCGGGCGACAGCTAGTATTAAGTAAATCTATAGATATCTGTTGCCAGTAAGGAAAAGTTGCTTGGCTTGCATCAATAAACTTGCCTTAGTACCAACTAAGGCTAAAGTAAGTTTTCAAATGCTCAAAACTCGAGGTGACACTTACATTACTTTTAATTTTGAAGCGTAGTTTTCTTTGCCAATCATTCATATGTAACGTGCGTGTGATTGTCTCCTCCACATAGTCACTCACGAGGCAGGCAGCACACCACATGTATGCAAGCGTTCCAGCTGCAGGCCGTGACCAGGTGGTCTCGTCACGGTTGTACGGCGCGTTGACAACCAATGGCGGGCACGCGGCGCGGCTTGACCTTTGTAAAACTGTCAAACGTGCCTGAAAATAGATCTTACACAATATGCATTCTACAGGTTTATAGAACTTTAAAAAAATACTTCACCAGTTGTGTCGGTCGGTATTAGATTGATATAAACTTACATAACTAAATGAGCTATGTAAGTTAAAATCAATCTAATAGCATCGTCCTCCGTACCGTTCGTGAATACTAATCACAACTGGAGCACGTGTATCCTGCACCTGAAAACCCATGTCGCGACAGTGTGAAGGCTCCTCTCGCAGAAGCTCTGACCGCTGGTAGTTTGGAGAACAGATTTTTAAATTATTATAAATATTTATTAAAATAATTTAAAATGGTTTTTTTTTTAAATTAATAGGGATATTAAGAACCTATGATCGGAGCTTAAGTAAATCTTACTAAAAACATATTAATAAATATATTTTTTTTACCGAATGATTACTCGCGCTGCCGCGGATGGCCGGCGCTGATTTATTTTTTCATGGATAGAGAATGACCCTAGCTATCATACACTTACGCCACACACCCAACATATTAGTACAACTGAAGAAAAAAAATTAAACGTGATTCGCTCCATACAAAAAAGTCTAATTAAATTTTTTTCAGACAAACTATCAACTTTAGAAGAAATTCTATAAGAGTAAAAGTTGTTAGAAATATCAAAACACGTTATATAAAAAAAATCGCATCGATATTGAAACTTTGTTGTCAAGTCCACCAATTTTCAGTATGGGCCAACTGTGCGACGATAGCTACGCCCCTGGACACAGGTCTAGTTAATTCCTCTATATACAAGGGAAATAAACGTATATATATGTAGGTCATACGTTTATTTCCCTTTACCGATCAGCAAAGTTTGATCTTACTCATAAACATACTACGATCCTATTCTGCCTCCCACACTAGTAACGAACTTCTACTCAATATATTTGTAAATACGTGGTTTGTAAAGCAGTAATCGTGTGTAATGAAGTAATATAATGTCGTAGAGTTACCTCCGTAAGTAAGGGTCGCTGAGGGTTGCCGAAGGGGTTACCTGAGGCTTACCTAAGGCACAACAATTGTTTTTCTTGTCTAGTGCTTTATCTGTAGATGGAATCCAGAGTTTTTTTTCTTTCAATAACTAATTCTTAAAAAAAGCAATTTCTTACATAAATTTATGTTTACCATTTATTCGAAAAAGAGATATTTACAGATCATCTTAACTTTTCAACTACAAGACGTGTGACTATACTAGCGCAGCAAAATATTGTTATTTTAAGAACGCGTTGTCGTGTCGTGACCCAGAATGATTAGTTTAATGTAAATATCTATAACATTCACAACAAGCTGGTGGCTATTCACAGTGTAAGTAAGTAATATCAAACTGTGTCGCGAGCTGTTATCGCCGTCGCCTTCATTACCTATAGTAATTAAATGGGAAATAACTAATAACGCCGCGCTCATTAGTAACGTATTAAGTACAAGTTAGTTAGTAAACGGCACACGCTACAGGTGTCCCTGAGATCACTATGTAGTAGTGACCATTTTAGTCATACTAATATTATAAATGTGACACTAACTGTGTGTCTTTCTGTTTGACTATCGTTACCTTTGCACGTGTTAATGGCTGAACCTATTTGGATGAATCTGAGCATATAACTAGGTCATGCCTTGAATTAGGACAAAGGATATTTATATTTATCAAGTTACTATGCTTCCTTGCGATAATTTTCCCACTTCCACGTGGACGAGCTGGCAGAAGCTAACGTACCTATTTAATAAAGAAACACATTTTGAGGAAATCTGAACTTACAGTTCATGAGTTGACGAAACCTGCTCCAGCCAGCGAGATGCAGAGTGCTCGTGCGGCCTCATGCGCACGAGAGGCGTGCAGGCAGTACTACATGCGCAGGCTTGTATATCTGTTGCGGAATTTGTTCGAAAGAATCACCGCGGCCCTGGAACGCAAAGGGCACAAGAAGGATCACGGGTGGGTTTTAGTCAGTAAAAGTCTGACACTCCCTTCCGCTCCGCCCAGAGCGGGAGAAGTCTTTTGATGATTTCCCATCCAGAAAAAAAAGGCTTGTATATCTACATCTAGATAGTATAAAACGAAGTCACCGTCTGCCTCCGGATGTTTTTCCTCTCCTCTCACTTCTTCTGATTTTGATAGTCTTCATGCTCTTCATACAATCATCATCTGCCTGCATTTTTCTAACTATATTAGGGTCGCCTTCCAGACAAACCGGTTTCAGCTAAATACCTTTATTTAACGTGGAGCGGCTGCCTACCAGACCTCCACAACTCATTAACTGGGTAACACGGTACTTTTTAGCAAGACTGGTGTCAGATTTACTGGCGTCTGACGATCCGTAACGACAGCTTAACGTGCTTTCTAAGGCACGGCGGAGTCTCCGTAAATTAAGATGGTCACCCATCCACGAGGTAGGGTTGTTTATATCATTTGCACCCCTGCGAGGTGGCGGGGTCACTGGTATGAAATAATATTCTAGAGCATTTACAACCAAATGAACACGATGTGTTGTGTTCACAGTAAGTCCTCGGTTCAATCGGACCCTCGGACCAATTTTGATAAATAGTAAATTCATTAGTGTAACATTTTAATTGGGTTCACATAACATGGCCCACGTCTTCATTCCCCAAAGGGTTAGGTAGAGGTGTAATATGATAGCACACTTAAATTCCCAAGTTTTATCAGTCTCAGGTAATAGGGGAGGAATCTGTTCCATACACCAGTACAGTACAGTGGACAATCCCCAATGATATACAAACTATGGATGCGATAAACAAGAAATGGCGATATACAAAGAAGGTAACTATCCGACCCGGCGCGCGTATAACAGAGCTTCTCGCTAACGATTAGGAAGTAACAGAGATGCTTGCGTTGTTTTTTACAGCCGCGATGTTGGCGTATGGCGCGTCTGTATAATAGATACGTCATTGACCGCCTCCGACTGTCCAGAAAGTGTCGCGTCCAGTCAATAAGTGATATCTCTGGTCGCGGTCGAGTACAAGAAAGCGCACTCAGAGCTCCACCATTAAAGAACGATACGCGCCGTGGTGTGTGCGGCGCCCGCGTGCGCTGTGAGCGCGGCACTCCGCTTTATTGTCGACACACAGCGCGGCGCCGCGGCGTTATTGTGTATGGAATGTGATGCTTCTAAATCAATTAGAAGTAAGAAAAAAGGTTTTAACCATTCTTTCTGTATTGAAACAACGTAAAGAGGTACCAATCAGTCTGTAATCACTACTAAACTGATTCTAAACTTATTAAAATTGCTACACATGACATCAGCAACGACGCAGTTTAAAACCTTATCTCATCTAACCATTGTATTATTTCATATATAATTAAGTATATAGTCGCAGGTCACACACAGTCAAACAACAACAGAGCAGCACCATGCCACAGTATTAGTTGTATACTTAAAGTTCTTAGCAACAGAGCCATGTAAGCACATTGTTTATTACAAAGCTTAGAAATTGTGCTGTTAGACCCACGGGAGGCCAGCAGTCTGTGCCCGCATTACTGTACGAGAGTCTACGTCTGCCGAACATATGTATATTAGAAGGATAACTTCATAATCAGCCTTTTAACGTTCCCACTGCTGGGACACAGGCCTCCTCTCTAGGAGAGGGAATGCCACCACGCGGGCCCAGTGCGGGTTGGTGAATGTCACATGTCTTCGAATTTTTGGTTCCAGGACATGTCGGTTTCCTCACGATGTTTTCCTTCACCGTTAACAAACCGATAACTTGCTTCATACTTATTACTTCTTACCAATGACTACGATGACCACTGACCATGTCGATCTCGTGGTCTCTCATCAGTAAATCAATCTTCATTCACATTCAGTTTGTTTCCGTGTTACTCGTTTTCCACAGAGTAGAAATTAGAATTCATCTTCAATAATATTTTTTTGTACCGAATAAGCTCCAAACTACTGAACCGATTTTAACCAATCGAAAGCTAGATTATCAGCGAGTAACATAGTCTATATTTCATCCCCGTATTCCCACGGGAATGGGAACTACGCGGGTGAAACCGCGGGGCGCTGCTAGTATAATATATGACTGAGCCGAAGTTAGTCTCGGCTGTAGGCCGATCCCTACGAATTGCCACATTAAGCGGTGCTGCGCTCTGCATCCAGCAGCCACAAAGGCCGCGGAAGACGGGTCTGTCGTCACTCCAGAAGTTTTGGACCCATCGGATATCAGCTTGGGGTTAAAAGATAACTACATTAAAATAAAACACAAAATTATGATGGCGTAGTGAAAATATCATCATGCTCCTTTGTTTTTAAACACATCAAAAGTATCTAGGGATCAACATATATTTTTGCAATAACTTTTCTCCTGATTGATATTAATTAAAATTTTCTTTAAGGATTCATCAAATAAAGTGTTTTCGTTTGTCACAGTAACGATAAACCAAGTCACCTTTGCATTAATAAAGAAATTTGCCATTTTCCTAATAAAGGGATTTTTGACATTTGAACCACTAACATTAAAGTTCGAAAAAAAGACTGAAATAACAGTTTTCTTTAAAATTTTATTGGGTAACTTAAACAATTAATAATCCGTGTTTCTACCGCGAACACTAACAACACAAGAACATCGGTTTGGCATACTCAAAATGAGTTCATCCAAATCACGCTGTGGAATGGCCGCCCATGTTCGTTGCAACAACAAAAAAAGGTCTTCTTGCGACTGGATACCCTCCATATTCGGCAGAGCTCTTCTCTGTAGCATATCCCATGCATGCTCAATCGGGTTCAAGTCTGGCGACTGAGCAGGCCAGGGCAGGACATTGATGTTAGCTGCGGCGAGAGTCTGTCTTACAACTCTTGCGGTGTGCGGTCGTGCATTATCATGCATTAACTGAAATAAGGGACCGATTTGCACTTGTAGAGGAACGATGACGTCTGATACAATCGTCTCAGCATAAATTTGAGCGTTGAGGTTGCCTCTGATCCAAATCAACTCAGTTCTTCCGCCGATCCAAATACCCGCCCATACTATGATGGTTCCACCACTATAAGGATGGACTTCCTGGCAGGATTTTAATCGCTGTTGGCGTCCAGGGGTTCTCCAGTGTCGTATACGTCTTGTATCCGGTCTCATACCAAAACGAGACTCATCAGAAAAGCACACGAAACGCCATTGTTCTTCTGCCCAATTTCTGTGTTCAAGAGCCCATTGATATCGAATCCTACGATTGTGCATTGCTATAGGTGGTACCCGTAGCGGTCTTCGGGAATGAAGGTTCACTTCATGCAAGCGGTTTCTGACTGTTTGGTCGCTAATTAAGTTCCCTGAAGAGTGATGAAGCCTCACGGCTAACATCATGGCGGTTATTGTTGGAGCTCTTCGAGTTAAGATTTGAATGTATCGGTCTTGTCTCCGTGTGGTGCAGCGATACCGTCCTCCATGGCGCTCAGCCAAGGTAAGCGAAGAGCTCTGCCGAATATGGAGGGTATCCAGTCGCAAGAAGACCTTTTTTTGTTGTTGCAACGAACATGGGCGGCCATTCCACAGCGTGATTTGGATGAACTCATTTTGAGTATGCCAAACCGATGTTCTTGTGTTGTTAGTGTTCGCGGTAGAAACACGGATTATTAATTGTTTAAGTTACCCAATAAAATTTTAAAGAAAACTGTTATTTCAGTCTTTTTTTCGAACTTTAATGTTAGTGGTTCAAATGTCAAAAATCCCTTTATTAGGAAAATGGCAAATTTCTTTATTAATGCAAAGGTGACTTGGTTTATCGTTACTGTGACAAACGAAAACACTTTATTTGATGAATCCTTAAAGAAAATTTTAATTAATATCAATCAGGAGAAAAGTTATTGCAAAAATATATGTTGATCCCTAGATACTTTTGATGTGTTTATTTCTGTCACACACAGATTTGTCTTACAAAATTGTGTGTCGTTATATATTCTTTTTAAAGGAGACAAACAATTGTAGGCTATAATCTTGGTTTATTTAGATTCACAGAAAGAAAAAGACATCGAGTTTCGTGATGTCATAAAGTAACAAGTGTACACATTAGTATGAAGCGCGATTCTCCGCAAAACAAATAGTTAGTTGTAATACAATTTGCGTGCTTTGCGTTGCGGGGAGAACACCGGAGCCGTGGGAAATAAACAAAGGTCAGTTCAGTCTCTGTATTGTAGCTACGCTGTAATTGCTAGGGTTGCGGAATTTGTTCGAAAGAGTCACCGCGGCCCTGGAACGCAAAGGGCACAAGGAGGAACACGGGTGGGTTTTAGTCAGTAAGAGTCTGACACTCCCTTCCGCTCCACCCAGAGCGGGAGAAGTCATTTGATGATTTCCGATCCAGAAAAAAAAAGGTTTTTCATTGGATATGATTTAATTACCTTATGATCGTTAAGTTCACATATTGATAACGACTGCTATTATGTTAAAACTAATGAAAACAGTATTTGTCCTAATAAACGAGTATGTTACAAGCACAGATATGTACCTATTTATTTATTTAGAAAAGTACTGCCACATCACAAACATTTAACATTGAATATTACTTAAACTATTTAATTTATGGCCTAATGCATGTGACAATAATGGCGTACATAACATTGGCAATTCATCGGCTCGAAGATGAAATACAATAATTAATTAAAAGAAAAAAAGAATACCTAATGAAAATATACTTTGAAATTCAAAATTAACAAACTATGCACACATATTATCCAAACATGTATGTACCTACATAATATATGTATGGATAATATGTGTGTATGTTGCAAGTTTTTATTTCCCTATCGCATACTTTAATGCAAATTTTCGTAAATATATTTATTTTCACCTGAAAATTAATGGAACAACACAAAATAAAACACAACGTTTAAATACGCATTGGAATTTAAAATACTTAGCGTTTACAAACAACATAAATAACGGCGGGCAGGTAACCGTTTTGTTCAGCTGCGTCCTGCGTGCTGCCTCGGCTGCGGACAGCGTCCGCTAACATTTGTTCATATGTATATATAGTAGTATTGTATGTATAGTGGCTCCCACGCAATTAGCGCTGCGGCCTGCATTGTGTGTGCAGTACTAAACTAGCGAAATTCTAGCGCATTACACGTGTACTGAAACACTAAATTATCGTAACTATCATTCCGGATAACCCGGATGTAAATCATCCCGGATTGCGCTATTCGTGGCACGAAAATATCTGACAATAGCGCTCTTATGGACAGACTTTTTCAACTCGGATTACATACTTAGTTCATCTTTGTAGGTCTGTATCACTATTCTAGCAATTTGTTGAGTCTATTAGATAATGTTCCTAGTAACTCCAGATGCGGCTGAATATAATTTTACTATACAGCATATCTTCCAGACAATATCGTAATTCAATTTCAGGGTACACAAAATGCAATGCACCGCTGTGTGCCGAATGCCCGACGCCTCTCTACTTTTAATCAACTGCCTCAACTTATTACTTTACTTAAGACACAAATATTAAAGCCCGTAACAAACAGACTAAACAATCAGCAAAATGAACACCGAAATGCAACAGTTCAGCTCGTCCCGGCTGTCACACGACGCGGTCGCAGTAACCGCCCCCGGGCGGCCCCGCGGGCTACTTAATTATCGCTCAGGTGAAGCTCGATTTGGTTTACAAACGGAACTGCTCCTGAAGAGGCGCTATTAAATGTATAGCGTGCGGTCCGGTCCGGCCGCTGCCGAGCATCCGGCGGGACACATAATGTGGTCACGGCTCGCTCGCTAATCAGCCACTGATCCGGCTCAGTAGCTGGCTCAACTAATAATGCAATTGAGCCACAGTTTCTGATTGACAAGCGAGCGTGCACCAGCTCTGATTAAATTTGTAGGCAGCGACGCGCGGCCGCATTGTGCTTAGCCCGAGTGATCCGCGCCCGGCTCAGTTAAGTGTCCACTAGTGGCCCGTAAACTGGTTAAGCTATTAGCTCAGCGCTGATTTACTGCCAATACACACACACACACACACGCGGGACCGCATCATTAAGTTATCAGTTCCACTGTTCTATGTAGGATCTTGAGAGAGATTTAGATATGTAGGTAGTCCCTGTTGAACTTTCAGACTTGATTCAAAACTTTTATTATTACAGTTAAACTGATTAAAGTTAAAGCGTAGGGGAGGTCGGGCTTTATGAGGTAACGCTGCCTAAATTATAAAGTTTCCAAATAGCTACCAAATCGCTATTTGACGTGTGTACAACTGTTGAGTGGAAACACAACGGAAGCGTTCGTAATAAGTTTAACTACTTGAATATCTCTGTTTACTTCGACTGAATTATACTATTGTCGACGACAAGTTTGTCACGAAGTGGAGACATTCAGTTATATCATGAGGATGGGCATAGCATCTGTCTCAACACTTAGTTTCAGAGGTTCCCAAACTTTTTTGTCTCTTAGACCTTGTTTGACCATGATATTAAGACCCCTTTGTTGATTTTTTTTTCTGTACAGAGAAAATAAGCGAGTTTTCAAATCCTGCGACAGCACAATAATACCTACTATTGTTGTCGATCTCTTTGATAGGTCTTAAGGTAAAAATATCAAACTAAATTCACGACCTGCTTAGTTGTGAAACACTGTTGTGAACTCCGATCTACAGCTCACGGGCTCCCAACATTTTGCCACTCACACGAACCCCTCGTAGGTCGCCGTCGGCCCCGGGGTACATATAGACCACTTTGTGTATCATTGGAATAGATGGAGGTATGCGGCTGCAGAGGGGGCAAATTCAAACGGGTTGGCTACAGTTTTACCACCGTCAAGGCTGCCAATCTGAGGTTTATGTGGCGCATTTTACTAAGAAATGCTGCAAAACATTTGAATCCTAAATTAAAGTAAAAAAAAGCTTAATTATTCATATATAACACAAATGCTTCAGAAGTGCAATGTTCCTGTTCCTCTTTTCGTATCAGTTATTGAAGTTAATTTTCTTTTTCCATTTTAATTAAAGTTTTAATTTTGTTTTTTCTTAAAATTTGCTGGCGCATTATGAGGTGCAGGGTTATTCGAGGTCCGTTTGCCGCCCCCCACGGTCCTGATTTGCGGGGCTACGCAATTTTTGGAAAATGTGTTCCTTTTGTTCTAATTTAAATATAGGTAGGTACGTAGCAGACGGCAAACAAAACGAAGTAAATGCTAACTAGAGTTAGTTAGCATTTAATTCGTTTTGTTTGCCGTCTGCTATGAATCGCAAGGAGAGTTCATACACGTAAAGTAACATGAATGGTCTCGCTTATCAGATAATATATCAAGTAAGCTCGTAATTGTAGCGCGGTATTATAGTAATCCGCTGTACCGGCTAATGTGCCGATAACAATTAGTGGCTGATTAATGCGGCATCATGTATTTATGAAGCCATTCGACACCACCTCGCCGCCCGGCTCCGCCCGCCGCCGCCCGCTACCGGCTAGCGGCTATTGTCCCGAATTAGCAGTGCGTACTCGTTCGTTGAATTAATTCAATAGTTCTTTGATAGTTTCCGGTTTATTGTATTTGTTTATTCATTTAAATTTCATGCATCAACAATATATAATCGAGTTTAAGGCTACTGTCTTTACTTGTCAACACAGTGCCAAAATTAACATACAATTATATTTTCTTTTCTAAGTTATTATACCTTGCTTCAATGTATGTATGTGTTTGGTACACTAATTGAAAATTAATGGTTCACCATTTTTTTAACAATCCTCAGGACACTGAAAATTCTCTTCTCCTCGTGATGTTTCCAACACAACGGGCCAGCAGTCCGCTCGCAGACACTGCCTCGTATATTCAATGTGACCTGGTGCATGCGTTTTACTAAACGATCATTGATAACGAACCACAACGTTTAATCAGCACCCAATCCCGCTCGTATGTCCGTTGACATAGAGTACGAATTGCCATGTTCTTGTGTTTTAGTGTTGTTTGTTGCGAGACTAAATAATTGTTTAATAGTGTCGTATAAATCGTGGTTGCGCGGGTGAGCCCGGCGGCGAGCACTAGTTTATGGTGGCAGATCAGTGACGCGAGCCGCGGGTCAGCGCGGTGTACACTGTGTATAGTACAGCTAAGGGGTATATTATTATAAATATGCACTCACATAAATGCATCATAAAGTTCCCAGGAAGTACTTATTACTTTGGAAAATGTGAGAGTTATTAGAAAATTTCTGAAACAATATGATTTATTTTCAGCTTAGTAACATCACGACAGAATGTCAAGATTTTTGGCTGACTAATAAAAACACAACAAACTCGTCACACGACCGTCCCGCTGCTTCCCCCGCGCTGCCAATCTCTTGGGAATCGATTAATAAATAATCATCGAATGAATAAGGTAGCAACAGGTCAATAAGACTACTAACTAAGGTAAGTATCAGTAAGTATCCTCAGAGGAGATAACCGTGAATAATCACTATTTATCCTTGTGACGGCGAAAACTATGACAAAAGTAGTCAAACAAGGGTCTTGTTTGACTACTTTTGTCACTCTGGAGAGCGGAGACACGTGTCGACATTCCCTACGCAAATACTCCGCTGTATATTAAGTTATTACAATCGGCTCTTGTAAGGTGTATTACTCATTAATTAAGAGATCATAATTATTAGATCAGGATTATCCGATTCAGCGTAACTGTGTGACACACGCGCTCAGTAATCAATTAGTTATTTACTTACACGGTTACAACTTAGAACGTTCTGTTGCACGCAGAGGCCGGCTATATGAAGTCGATACCCAAAAGTGATTTGTTTAAATTATGTGAGTTTAAAAAAATATATTATAACTAGCTTATGCCCGCGACTTCGTTCGCGTGGAATTCCATACAAAATATTAACCCCTTTTTCACCCCCTTAGGGGACGAATTTTCAAAAATCCTTTCTTAGCGTATGCCTACGTCATAATATCTACCTGCATGCCAAATTTCAGCCCGATCCATTCAGTGGTTTGGGCTGTGCGTTGATAGATCACTATGTCAGTCAGTCAGTCCCTTTTGAGTTATATATATTTAGAAGAATAGATATAAGAGACTCGTCGCATATATTGTTGGTTTAGACATCTGCAAAGTTATTGTTTTCCGCCTTTTACATCCGTTCCGAATTCGAAAACTATGTTAGAATATTAAATACTTAAAACAAAAATCTAAGTCTTTAATATTAAATATGATATAATACTCATGTACAATAAAGAGTCTCCTAACATGTTTTAGATCTGTAAAAAGTGTACCTACTAACAACCTGTCAGTAGATTTCTAAGCCTACTTTCATTAAAAAAAAACAGTATTGGGTATTAACTCTATACAGCCGGCCCCAGCATGCGCAGTCGGCTGATTCAAAGAATATTTACTCCGCGGAGGTACTATTTGTGGCAAAACTGTTACATGGCATCGAAACTCGTTTACTCCTCACAGGCAGTGTTTCTTACTCAACTTGCGATGTCCATAAAATCTGGCAGTCTGTCAAAAGTCAAAAAATGTATTTAAAACTATTTAAAGAGAAAGAGAGTTTACAAAGCAAACTTAAAATGGCTCTCTCTAAAGATCTAAACGGTTTATTGAAAAAATACCATTAAATAATAAATAATACTATGATGATAAACGCTCTTAAAATATCGAAATAATAAGATATGGCGCGGAACACTTATGTAGTTGTTACTGTGGATAACGTCTTGAGTAGTGTATTTGTTACTTTTATTATTGTGTGCCTACCAGCGGGCCATCATCAGCCGGTGGACGAGACGACTCATACCGGGACCCCTCATCGGCGACGACATGCTGCATCCCACGCGATATTATGTCAGAAATAACTGATCGCTTATGGATATTGCAGAGATTCAGCGAATCAGAAGTTATAACAGCCAATAGGTTAGGAGCAAGCATGTTCAGTTTACTCGCATTGTATTAATAAAGATTATAAAATGCAGTACAGCAGCATAATTACAGTTTGCTGCATCTTGTTTATATTTTAAAAAGAAAAAGTGCAAGCACGCAAAAAGCTTTTGAAAATTATGAAATTGCAGATTGTGAACAAAGTGTAATGCTAGGTTTAAATTGGAAATATTAAAAAAAAAACTATTTACAGTTGTGTTTTGTTTACATTTTTTTAATTTTTAACCGGAACAGTGTCGCGCTGTTTGACCAGAAGCGTTTGCAGAAACTATGAATTTTGTTTGGGATTTTTCGAATGAGCCAAATTAAACAAAGTTAACTTTGTAAAGTCGGTTGTTTACTGATGCAAATAACCTGCCTTCCTTATGTAGAACTTGCTCAGTATAGACTGTTGTGTACGTATTGATCAGTGGCCATGAGCCGGTGTGATCCGTGGCGGCTCGATATTGTCCTTCGTTTGTTCATTTATACTTTACAGTTTTGCTATTCATGAGGAGGCCACGACTGCGTTGAGGTTTGTTTTTTGGACAAAATTGCATGTTTACGTTACGTAATGAGTTTAGAAAATCATTAATTTTGTAAAATCTAAATAAATCATGACGTAAGATGTTCTTCAAGCCAGAGCAACATTTATAGTATTCCTTTTTCGATATTAAAAATATAGCTACGTATACTAGTAAGTCTGGTAGGTATAGTTAGTGGTCCTGAATTCACAACGTCGGTCAGATCTTCTGACTAACAGTGTGACAGCAGGTGGTACGGGCACCTGCTGTCACACTGGGGGGCTGAAATGGAGTGCCAGTAATGATCCCATCGCAGCCTCCTCCAGAGACAAGTCGGCCGCTGTGCTATTGCGCAGTGGCTGATGCCTGTGGACGGTGAGCGTGGGTGGCTCGCCGTCCGATACCAGGCTGAGTCGACGACGCGTTGTGCTTCACGCGCGCCTCAAGGAGCCAGGGACGGGGCCCCATAGGGTCGGTGCCTGCTAGGGTTGCGGAATTTGTTTGAAAGAGTTACCGCGGCCCTGGAACGCAAAGGGCACATGGAGGAGCACGGGTGGATTTTAGTCAGTAAAAGTCTGACTCCCTACCGCTCCACCCAGGGCGGGAGGGGACATTTGATGATTTCCCATCCAAAAAAAAAAAAAAGGTGGTACGGGCACCGGCGGCGCCGGCAGGTCTGCTCTCCCCGCAGACTATTCATTATACATTCAGCATCATTCAAATGGCCTCAGCTCCTGTCTGCGACCGCCTCACAAAATATTATAATGTTTATAACGCCTGACCTGATACCTGTTGATGTATTTAAATAAAATATCTTTGTTTTCGTGAATATTGATGAGTTAAATGCTATCAGGTTAATGCTTGCCCTAGAGATCTATTACATTTATAATTGAGTGGAAACCGCGCCGGCGACACCGACGGAAGTCGTAAACTTGCGATAAATGAAGTAATATTTGACTCGTGCAGCCTCGCTCCGCTCGAGCGGGTATCGCTCCGGTCCGCTCCGCTCCGCCGCCGCCGCACGTTAAGACATACATGTATGTCCACGTTTATGAGCCATTACGTTTATTGCCGCATCAACAAATTGGTGTTGAACGTAAAAATGTTAACTGATCTACTTGCATGATTGATAACTGACAATTTACGAGTACGTACGTAGCGACATTCATCGCGTATGAATTAAGCTTCACTGAAACAGCCACAATAAGTGTCGCAATATCGCAAATAAAAGCATTCATTTCTTACTTTTTACACGACTGCCCAAAAAAAGGAGTGTTATGTTTTCAGGGTTAATTTATATAAATGTTTGTGAGATTCAGATTCCGATTAATTTATTTGCAAAAACATGTGTAGATAATATACATGGTATGATGGTTATTATAGGTGTTACATTTTTTTTTTCTTGTATTAAACGCACATTATGCAGGCAAGCATATTATGTTAGGGGAGTACATTGAAGATAATAATGCTTGGCTAAATGCCGGTCCTGCTCCACAGCCATTAGGGTGCACTAACTAAACTATGCCTCTAGCATTTGAAAACAACAGAAAAAAGTTTTTTTTTTTCTTTTGTATAGACTCAATCTTTTTAGCATTACCTATATAATTTCATGCATTAATGGCACATGTGTGAATACTATGTACCATAAACTATATTTTTTCTGCATTTCTGACTGGAACATGCCCTGGCGGTTGGGAGTGTCATGCTCACTCAAAAGTCTCTCTCATGGTGTCGTATGTGTTTCATTCATCATTTGGCTCTAATTAGATTTCTGGCCATTAATCATTATTTAAATTAAGGATAAGACATTTTGGGAGACGTCTACTTCCCACGCCAAGCTAGCTCCGCCAGCCGAGCCTTACGTGCGGTCATACAGTCAACCAAACTTTAGTACTGACACTCCAACTACGAGAATTCCCTCGTACAATATAAACGCGCTGTCGAAGTGAACCGCGCCCGCGTGCAGCTGAGTGTACGGTGTAATCCCCCGCTCAGCTGCTGACAGCGGCCAGGCAGACGGTGGCGGCCACTGATAACGATACGTGTCGCTGATAACGTCGCCCGGACAAATGGCACGCGGCTTAGCCTAACTAGCAAAAACAGTCGAACCACCTCGCATAGCATCGTCCATTCGAACGAAGTTTTTGAAAATTAATGTACACCATAAAATATTTTTGGACCGAGCTAATTATAGATTAGCAACTTACCACTGCGCCAGCAATTTATACAATATTTATGTATGATAACATTGTAACAGTCCGAAGTCTCTACATTAAAGATAGTGAAAAATAAAATATTTGGGATGTCTTTATTAGAAAAAACAGAAGCCAAAACAACAGTTTTTCGATTTTTTTCTGTGTCTGTCGTTCTGTTTGTATGAGCATCACGCAAAAACTATTGCATGGATTTAGACGCAGTTATACATTTCACCACATAGAATTAACTACTATGTTCTAATTACCACGCGTACAAAGTCGCGGACAAGAGCTAGAACTAAAATAAATCCAATAACCACAGTGAGGTGACCCGCGCCGGAGCCAGCATTTAACAAAAGGATTAGACAATAGGAACAGAAAGAATGCGCGAGCGAGCCGCGCCGGCTCCGTATCTCCATTACGGGCGGCTTCCGCTTCCTGCAGCTGATCCAGACGCTACACACGACCCACTGCGGACACCCGGCAGCCAACTGGCAGCAGAACAACTGCAACCACCCTGTCATCACTCCACGCCTGTTTCCTTGGAACTAGGCAATGGTGTACCTTTTTTTATGGGAAATCATCAAATGACTTCTCCCGCTCTGGGCGGAGCGGAAGTGAGTGTCAGACTCTTACTGACTAAAACCCACCCGTGATCCTTCTTGTACCCTTTGCGCTCCAGGGCCGCGGTGACTCTTTCGAACAAATTCCGCAACCCTAGATGGGGCCCCGTCTTCGTTGCTGACGGCTCCCTGAGGCGCGCGTGGAACACGACGCACCATCAACTTGGGCCTGGTTGCTATCGGACGGCGAGCCACGCATAGCTCGCCATCCGCAGGCCCGCGCCTACGGTGGCCGGAAATCGCCCTGCGTTTCCCGACGCCCGGGGCGTCTTCTTCTGTTGCGGCGGCTGGGGCGTGAGGTTCCCTCTCTCGCACGCGTTCCGCCTCCTCCTTCGCTAGCATTACTGCTTCGCGGAAGGAGGTGACCGTTTCCCAAGGCAATGGTGTACCTACCCCTAAATTTAACAACCTTATCTATGTCTACACTCCGGGCGGCTACTGAGACATTTCAGCTGAGCTGTGAAACCGAATAT
Organism: Hecatera dysodea; assembly: GCA_905332915.2. Taxonomy (NCBI): domain Eukaryota; kingdom Metazoa; phylum Arthropoda; class Insecta; order Lepidoptera; family Noctuidae; genus Hecatera; species Hecatera dysodea. The sequence continues at coordinate 276,824 of HG995290.1, read as the reverse complement.
CTACCCGAAAGAACCACTTATAGGGTTCCATTAAATGCTAAGAATGGCGACAGACCAAGACGAGTGGACCTTGGCTCTTACCAGAGGAACTGGCCCACAGCGGCAGACGTCAGATGTAACATCCGTCACATCTGACGTCCTGACATCGGTCAGATCCCACTGCTGGGTAAATGTTAATTTAGATTAGTTATATTCCCGAGCTGTGAAACGAATCCTGGACCTTTCGCTCAGCTTAAGCTTTTACCTCAAATACAACATTAGTTACAACAAATACAAGTTAACAGATCAATAAGTAGATGATACTTAACGCACGTTGGTAACTCGTGCCACTTAACAAGTAGCCGCTCATCTGATAAGAGACTATACTTAGCACGTTGGCATTTGGGAACTACTTCAACATTTAAGTTCTCATGTTGTCAATAATGAAGATAATTTGATTACGTATCTCTAAAGAACATTTTAAGAAAAGAACCTACTTTGGCTTGGTTTCTATAAAAATTGAGATAAGTATTTATTGTGTGAGTTTTCTGTGCATTTTCATGCAGTTTCTGCACTGCTCCTCTTCGCGCTGATTTTTCAATATCCGGCCGCGTTCGGTGCCGCGCGACCGTGCGACTCACCTCGCACACAAACACTTTCCTCTTGAAAGTGCTTATAGCGCTGAGACATCGTCACGGATATTCAGATATTTCAAAATTCATTCGCTGACCAATTTTAAATAAAAATTTAGCTTTCTTTAAATAAACTTAATAAATACCTGACGTCTTGTAACTGTATTAGGAAACCCTTTCCCTTGAAAAGACCTGTGTCAATAGCGTGGGCTCAACGGTGACATTATTGGCTATTTATTAGTATTGTACCGCGACTCGGCTCTGCCTGCCATCGCGTAAAAATCCGCTCACAAAATGTACAATGAATGTAAATAACAAAATCCGACCCTTTTGTCGCTCGCGAACAATAAACTGCAACGTGAATGTCCCTCGCAGTGTTGCCAGTCGGTCATGCCAGAAATCACCTGAAATATAAAAAAATGTAACCTTTTTGTATAAAAAATAACCTTTCATATTTTTTTACTGGAAAGGTATTGTAAGATGATAAAATAGAATATTAGTTGTATTGATTTACAGAAACATCGGTGAGTATTTGAGCACTTGCCCGCATTTCTTGATTTATTCATATTGATCCTATTTAATAAAATTGATGAATTCAAGGTTTTTGTTCTACTACTGCTAACGAAGCTTATCAAACATGAAAAATTCTAAAACGAGCGATCCGTTTCACGTTGCTTTTATGTAAAAAATTAAAAGTTAATTCTACAAACCCCGAAAAATCACCTAAAAGTAACCTTTTCATTAGTGTAACCTAAAAGTAACCAATGCAGTTCAAAAATCACCTAAAAGGTTACAAAAGTAACCTTCTGGCAACACTGGTTCCTCGCGAGCACCTAACGCCATCTATTGGGCGCTAGTTGTACTAAATTTCTTTGAAGTTTAGTAACATAGAATTTCACGAAATGTAACTCTTTTGTCCTGTTGTGGTTTGTAAGGAAGCCCGAACATGTTAAGTTATAACAAACGTGATTTATAAGTATGTACCTATGTGTTGTTTCTGAAATGTTGCCCTTCGCGTTGTGCCTTGTGATGTTCTACGAGTTCACTTATTGTGTGATTTTGACATAAAATTCAAAAGAATATACAGCCCCCACGCAACGAGCTTTCGTGTTCGACTTAACCACATAATTACCTATACACCAGATGAATATTCAACATCCAGCCAGATCAACATACCTATTTTTTTGTTTTTTGAAAAATCTACTAGGAGTTCTAGGTACCTATTGAAGCCTAGTATAGTAGTATAATCATCTGCTAGGTTTCATCAACAGCTTTAAAGGCATCAAGCAGTGGCAGACCAATGACAGGGCAGAAGGAGCGGCCCGCCCGGAGTCTCGGCTCCTGGCGACCTCCATGGCGGTATGCAGATTGCAACTGTCCCAGCGCTGGGCACGTCACCATTGTAGCGATAAGTCCCCTCTTTGAGAAGAGGCAGGAGAGTCGCCTCGTCACCTTCCGCCTGACGCAGGCACTCACCGGACACGAGTGTTTCGGGAGGTACCTGTGTCGGATCCAGCGGGAGGACACGCCCGGGTGTCAACACTGTGTGGATCGCCCGGAGGACACGGTGGAGCATACGGCAGGGGTCAGCTTGGGCGATCGGCGGCGGTGACCTCAAACTTCCTGCCCTGGTTCAATCCATGGCCCGGAGCGAGAATGCATGGAAAGCGGTCACCTCCTTCTGCGAAGTAGTCATGCTAGCGAAAGAAGAGGCAGACCGCATGAGGGAGAGGGAAACCTCACGCCGCAGCCACCGCAACAGAAGATGACACCCCGGGCGTCGGGAGTCGCAGGGCTATTCCCGGCCTCCAGCCCTGGAGCACAAAGGGCATTTGGACAAACACGAGTAGGTTTTAGTCAGTAAGATTCTGACACTCCCTTCCGCTCCGTCCAGAACGGAAGAAGTAGTTTGATAATTTCCTATCCATAAAAAACCTTGGGGAGTGCACTAAGAGAAGATTCCCCGCCTTTCCCTTCGGGGACGGTATACGAAGTCGCGGGCAGAAGCTAGTATGTGCGCTATTGTATGTTTAAATGTCACTTGCAAGATTTTAACTAAATAAACATAAAGACACACAAAAATGTTATTTGAATAAAAAGCTTGTAAAATCACATCACCTTCATAAGCCCGGGCCGCATCCCACCTTGCCGCCGCGGGGCCCCGACGGGCTCCGCCGCTGGGAAAAAAAATGCATTGCCACAGAGCATTCTAGCAGAATTCGTTTCTGCATCGCGGCTTTGTTCGCACTTCGATCGCCAACAGTTACAAATTGTGACAGGATCAGCCGAGCGCCGCGGGACGCCCTCGGAGCTGACTGATTTATATCACAGCCCCCACCGCACCATGGAGCACCAACATATTGACGTACACGCTGACAACACGCCGCAACCAAACGGATTCCGCGACAGAGCGGATGAGTTATCGCTCCCCGAGGGGGGCACGGTCACGTGAGATTGTATCTGATGTTACAAAAACGGAAATAGATGGAGATAGAAGTCAAACAAACAAATCAATCTTAAAAAAAAAAATGTCAAAACTAAGCACGACGTTTACATTGGCAGCGGCTAACACGTAGGTATAATACCTGATGTAAAACCAAAACTGAAAACAGCACATAATAAATCTGCATTTTTTAGTATCCTATAACTTCTGCTATTTGAAAACCTACGTTTCTATCTACTTTTAAAGATTTAATCTTAACAATGCATGGTTGACATTAAATCAGTATAATCCGAAGTATTGAAGCCTCTGCCATTCAGACAAAGTTTATCTCGAACTTACTACCGTTTCACCAAACGATCAAGAGTTCTGGCGCAAAAATTAGACTGATCCCTTCTTCAAACCTGTGCAGAGCTAATCTGAATGTAAATCTCCGAGGAGCGCGCAGACGCCACACTTCCGCGGACACCACGAAGCCTTTCAAAGTCGCTCTCATTCAGAGATCAGAAATATTAATTATCAAAGTTATACGAGATAGAATACGTTAAACTCGGTTAAACAATAGTTAAAGGTTCTTCTGTAATTAATACGCTTTCTATTGACGTGAAACGGTGATCTTTAGAAATCTATCAAATCAAGTCTCCGTAGTTTCGCTGACGTTGCGGTGCTCTCTTCACGAAGTCATCTGGGTTTCTACGTTAAATATTCGGTAAACTTGAACAGAATAGATATGCATAGGCATAACTTACGAAAGTAGCAAAAACATTAAAATATTATTTATTTTGTAGCATATAAAAGATGCCAACAGGCCGACACTCAGACAGTCGGGCACACTGAAAGCGGCCGCCACTTAATAGTTGTCAAGCAGCGTGCCGACGTCCCGGGCCCCCGGGCCCCCGGGCCCCCGGGATCCGCGTCTTATGCACCCACTTGAAGTCTATAGTGCTGACATCTTGGCGTGGTGTACCTAATGCAAATGGTAATTTAAGATTCCTTCAAAGGTTTAAAAAAAAACAATTTAGAATCGAACGATATTTAGTAGACTTTCCAACCGATATGATGTCACGTAAATAATGGAAGTCCTATGTTCAAAACCAGCTCAGACAACCGTATAACATTCACGGGGTCAAAACTTTTTTGGATCCAAATAAAAACCGCAATAAAAAGTAAGTTCCTTCAGAAATTGTAGCTAAAATGTGGAAATGGAGCCATTTATTGCCTACTATGCAAATCAGATGGTGGTGTCGCGGTGGGAAACATTTAAAAACAAAAGGAAAAGCTTCATGTTCTGCGATACACGCGTACCTACATGGCGGGTGGAACTAACCATAAATAACTAAGTTTCAAATGGAAAGCCTAAGTTATTAATAAGTTTGATATCGCTAATAAACTTCAAAATCACAAAATTTGCGGGTTTAAGTACCTTGGTATTATTTTAGGCTTGTGAGAGCTGGAGTATAATTCTGTGTTCCATAGTCAGGCATTGTGGCTTGCGGCACATTAGCAGCCGTCCGCGCTCATCATCGAACTTGCTACAGTTGAGTGCGGCCTACACCTACATTAGCACGAGCTGTAGGCACGGTCAGGGCGGTGCATCACTCAGCCAGACCGCGGCTAGACTCGTCTGAGCACTTGAGAAACTTTGGATATAGATTTGCACTACTTATTGATAAAACCTACAGTTTTAATTAATGCCTTTTCTAAGTATAAGAACATTATTAATGAGCTAACGATAACTTGTTAATCTTTAAAGTCAAATAGAGAACTGACATCATATCTTTTTCAAGAGACCTACTTTTGCAGAATGAGGTACTTACAGATGATCAAACTGTAAAACAAAATAATAGTTATTTGTTATACAAGAGTGCAAAGTTGCTTTTTAACCGCGTGCTCAATTTTGATGACCGAGCAAGCGAAGGATTCTAGAATTGAATCACGAATGCAACGAGTGATTCAAAAATTAGAATCCTGAGCGTTAGCGACGGAATCAAAAGAGCACGTCAAGGTGAAAAATCTCTCGAGTGCAACAAGTAACTTTTCATCCCACCTCAGCGAGGAAATGACTAAATGCAAAAAAATAAATATTAATTTCAAAATACATAATGTGTACCTAATAATTTCTAGATGCGTTTATCGCAGAGCGGCAGTAGTTTACAACTAAGGCAACCCGTTCAAAAACTTGGAAACATCGTTAGTGTCAGTAGAATGTAAGTAGGTAAGCAGGAGTGGCAGCCTGCCGCCGCCAGCCGCCGCCAGCCGCCGCGCCGCACGCCGCAGGTTAGCGCGACAACCCGCGCGGCTACACTTTGCCACTGCCTTGAGTCGAGGCGCTCATGCTTACAAAATGAAGATGATCTAGATTTATAGCAATTAGTGTGAGCGTCGTTTGCCACTTAAAAGTTATATAGAAAGTCTATTGAATTTCTACATAACTTTCAACTGTTTTTTTTTTTAGAAAACTTCGGTCAAATGCTTCAAAATATCCTAAATATTTCTCAAAGTGACGTCTGTGACAGAGAACTACAATATACAGCGCGACAACTTCATCAACTATCGCCATCAATTTTCTGAAGAAATTGATTAAACACTAAATCTTGACGAACGACCTCATAACGGTGACTAATTCCTCTCAAACATTTTCCAAGCAAATAGAAAATAATTTTGAAAATATCTGTTATAGTTGACGTGGAAAGTTGGCAGCTTCGCGCAAAGTTCAAAGAAAGTGTTGCCGTGTGAGGCGGCATCGGCGCTGCATTATTAACGCAGCACTGGACTGCACTTCAGTTTATTATTTGAGCACGTCGCGGATACACACACACACACACACACACTCACACACACTCGGACACTAGCGGAAACGACTACATACCTATTCCTGCAGGACAACTAGTCGTGCCCTTCAAGAAAGTTCAGCTGAGCTGTATTGCGACCGACAGCTTACCTCTTTTATTTACAGATATTGATGCTTTACTAGCACCAGACTTCTATTAATACCATAGTCCCATCTACGGTTCTTTACTTATAAACTCAAACAATTGTGAGGGAGGTACGGGGTACTCTAATTGCTCTACCGTACTTGTGCTTTATGACAGCTCGGCTGTAACTGTGACTCAGACAATGAGTAGAAATGGCAATCTGACCAGAATACAAAGGAAATAGAAAACGCATGATTACCTACGAGTATGTTCACACTATGTTCTAAGGAGTCGAAGTCTCCGCCGGACTCCGCCAGAAGCTGTGCTTTATATAATATATACATATAGTATAACCGGAGGCTTGGACAAAGTGACAGTCTGTCACCGCTAGCTAAGCGAGAGCGATTGTCAAAATGTCACATGATCGGTCCCTTACAATATATTTTGGCATTTCGACAATCGCTGACAGCGTGGCACTTTGTCTACTGTCAGAGGCCTTTTAAACTAGATAGTTTAAGGCAAGAGTGAGCTATAGTACCTGCGACGAGCAGGTCCGCAGCTCCGCGATCACTGGAGCACGCTGGTTGCATCCCAGTCGCGTTTAGTGCTATCGAATAAAGTCGCAGAACTTTTCGTAGATTCAAAATCTATTCAAATATCAGATATTCGAAAAATTATCTTTTTATTTCTTACATGAGAAAAGTGTTTCACCAGTACAACGACAACCGTCATAAGCCCACACACTATCACCGCGTATCGATGATAAGAGTTCAGGCTGCATAGCAACTACAGTCAACGGCCGACCCGACAGAAATCGTGGCTGAACGTCCGGTAAAAGTGTCGGCTACGTTAGTTTTGTCGGTCGCCCATATGTGAACGGCGCTATTGAAATACATAAATATTCCAGTATGGATCGGACTCACATTTGTCAGCCCGATAAAACTCTCGGGCCGACCTAATGTGAACCCGCTCTAAGCAGGCATTACATGAAACTTCGTAGCACATCGAAGCAACTTCGTAGCACATTGAAGCAATTTCGTAGCAGATCTACGAAACTTCGTAGCACATCGAAGCAACTTCGTAGCACATTGAAGCAATTTCGTAGCAGATCTACGAAACTTCGTAGCACATCGAAGCAACTTCGTAGCACATCGAAGCAACTTCGTAGCATATCGAATCAACTTCGTAGCACATCGAAGCAACTTCGTAGCACATCGAAGCAACTTCGTAGCACATCGAAGCAACTTCGTAGCACATCGAAGCAACTTCGTAGCATATCGAATCAACTTCGTAGCACATCGAAGCAACTTCGTAGCACATTGAAGCAACTTCGTAGCACATGGAAGCAACTTCGTAGCACATCGAAGCAACTTCGTAGCATATCGAATCAACTTCGTAGCACATCGAAGCAACTTTGACGAAAAAAAAATGAAAATTGGAAAATTGTCCGACGAATATGTTACATATTCGTCGGACAATTTTCCAGGACATATGATAAGTTTCACTAAGATGAATTTCCCACAAAATGGTTGAGCATTTTCTAATTTATTAAGATTTACTTACATAAATAAAATATGAAAAAGTTTTCAGTCTTTGAAGAAGCAGGTTGATTAATGTCCGGCTAAACAGCTTACTATCCACCAAGTTGTGTTTCGGTGTGCGGCCACAACACGCGCGTGTAGTGTTTCAGCCAACCACATAACGGGCACACATTTCTGAGATAATATTACGAGTATACATATATCTTAAAAACTTCATCGTTTGATTCATGTGGTAAAAGCTTTGCCATCGTGTGCTATTGTTTTGTATTGATCTCTAGGAGTACAATCCCGCGTGGTATCAGGCGGCATCTAGTCCCTACTGCTCACAGAGGCGCGCCTACACTGTATAATGACGAATCAAGAAAACATTGGCTTAATGACGAGGCATGTATACTGTCTACTACTTGTGCTCTCGCTGGCGGCCCCGCGGTCGTGGTGGCCCCCGCCCCCACCCCGCCGGCTGCGGTCCGTCGTGCCGCTCTATTAGAGGCGCTCTTTGACAGCCGCCGTCACCGCCGCGCGCAGATGAGATCACGCCGCCTTTTAAATTAAATAAGTATCTCTGGCTAACCAACACGGACTCATACAAGACTGTTTCACATTTACAGGAAAAGAGTACTTATTTACTAAAGTAGATTGCTAGGTAGGTAGGTATGTTGGACGAACTGAGAGAGAAATAAAATTTGAAGTGTGTCGATGATGAAGTCACAATAAACTTTTGAAATGTTTTATTTACCTATTTAAACTTTATGTACAATAGTGGTACATGGGTGGACTTAATGCAACAAGGCATTCTCTACCAGTCAACCTTTTGAATGAACTTTTGAAATGTTTTAATCAACACACCTACACGTCTTAATTCAAAAATATTTATCTAAACCGTGTTAGGGTTCCGTACCAAAAGGCCGGTCTGTCCGTCCGTCCCTCTGTCTGTCAGCGAGATGTATCTCATAAACCGTAATAGGTAGACACTAGACAGTTGAAATATTCACAGATATGAATTTCTGTTGCCGCTATAACAACAAATAAAAATGCGTACCTAGATAGAATTAAAAACTAAAAGGGCCCTATACAAGAACGTGTTTTGGATATTTTTGCTCGGATTTAAAAGCATGCTTCGTTTATAAAAGTATTTATAACGTACTATATAATTAAGAATTAAATCTTGTACGATGGTACTCTTCATGTACCAGTACGACTCGCACTTGGCCGCTTTTTTTTGCAAACATGCTAACCTGATACACAGTAACACAGCTTAGTAGATTCTACAATACATGTACGTGGCAACGTGGCACAATAATCAAAAAGTTACCCGCGTGAACAAAGGCGGCGCGATGTAATTCCGCGAGCAGCGAGTCCCACGCGGTCGGCACGCGCCCGCGTCGCGCGGCACGTCGCGCGGCACGTCGCGCGGCGCGGTGCGCAGCGTCGCGTTCTGATTGGCTCCGCCGAGACGCCAGACGTGACGCAATACAACTGCGCGCCACGCGCGTACCCACTCAAATACTTTTTACGGTTCCATAGTAGGTATACTAATATTTCCATACTAATATGGTAAAATTAAAACTCGGAAACAAATGAGGGTAGGCACCTCTCAATGTAAAGAGGCGAGGACTCTTTTTTTTTTGTTATCTTCTGCCCCGTGGCGTGACGTGTCGTTGGCTGGGCCATTTTTCCATCCAAGAATCCGTTTGCGAAATATTAAGCTTTAAAAGGCTAATTTATGTTAGTTAAGTCAAGCTGGTAGGGGAATCCCCTACCAGCTAAAAGGTTGTTTACGTAACAAAATCATAATAGTAGTATAGATCATATAACGGATTTAAACTACCACAGCTAAGTAGGCTACGATTTACCGAGTAACAGTCGACCAACCCATAAAATGTACTTGGAGAAGGAAAATTTCGTACAAATTACATTGAAACATTCTAAGTCGTCGTATTGTAACGTGCAACTAGAATAGAATAGAATAGAAAACATTTATTCGACACGGACACAACACAACAGCAACAAAATACAAAGTAAAAAAACAACAATAAAAAAACATAACAATGATAAAGATTAAAATTGTGCTGAGCGTGCCCATACCGAAAGGGTTACCATCTCAGCATTTGCTGGGCGTCAGACACCCAGCGCTGGTTTTCAGTTGGCACCCCGCAGTAACACACGGACGTGGGTAAATAAAATATATAAATACAAACATAATTAACTCGATAAATAAATAAATAATGTTTCGTAATATGTTAATACTTAAATATTGTAAAGGAATGTTTCTTTTTTTATGTTTGCTACATTGTCCAGATATTTTTGTTTCCATAGTACCTACAAATAGGCGATATAAAATAACGCAGGCCGCTCGACGCGGGGACGCATCATCCAAAGCGTCATAAAACGAAGTGAAGGAAAATACAAATGTGCCTTTCATAAAATATTTCTATGTATATTGTAATCGGAGAGAGAAGATAAGTGATCGAAGCCTTGTTCCTGGACCACACTGTGACCACATACCGCATCACATCCAGTCCAACATAAGGTTAGTTTATATACTAAAGTTTAAAAAAAACTACCGGCACGCACTCTGCCGGTTTTAGGTTTCTTGTCGTTGGCATATCTGGCTGCTACTGGTGAAAACACTCGACCACATAAACCGATCGAAAACTAGACTGACATCAAAACACCGCGTCCGTCTCCTTGTATCCAAAAATAAATTAGCTCACATACTCACCTTATAAACAAACTTAGTCCCCGGGGAAGTGTCCAGTCGCAGTGGGTACCTCGCGCTTCTCAAAGCGATCATAAATTGTAGTTAATTTGGGCTCTCAGACTAGTGTGTAATAAATTAACTGAGAAATATGAAGTATAGCGAGGAGGTAGCCTTCAGCGCGTGATATCGGATCACGTCGGCCCGAGCTGAGCTGGAAGCTGTCCGTATTGGTAGAACTTCAATATCCGCGGATCAGCGCTATTGACCCGCGCTCTCTATGAGCCGCACACTACCGCGACTCTAGTACGTATACATACAACCTGCTGCTATGTGCTTAGTTCTACAGAAAAAGATTAAATTATTAAAATTGATCAGAGGTGTGTATGGACGTAGTTTCATCCTCGCTACTCGTGAAGTAAGCTATGTCTGTATAGTTCACACCTACGACTTAAGGCGGGTTGTTTCAAGGACACTTAACGCACGTCAAAAATGGCGCTAACTGTCGTTAAACTAGAAAACGAATTACTTCACAAAATTTCAGCGTTAACGTAATACATTAAAAAAAACTAGGTATTACGGTAACCAATCGCACAGTATAACAATATTTCCTCCAATGGTTTGAGTATTGGTTAACGTTACAGTAGTTGCGTCAAATAGAAAGATAATATCTATGGACTTTCTTTTGAATGGCTGATATTATACTATACTGACATTATAAAGAGGAAAGCTTGCTTTTTTTTTGTTTGTACCGAATAGGCTGTATGGCTATGTGTAATCAATCACCATACATCTGGCGCGCGCAAAAAAAAACTTCGTGCCATTTCCCATAATTTGTTTGTATCGCATTTGATTTTTTGTTGTGTGGTAAATAATTGCTGTTTCATCCTCGCAAGTGTGTTGAAAAAGTGCGTATCAAAACTCAGTGAGCAACTCGCAAGACCCTCGGCTGATTTACCTCAGCCTCGTGTACAATGAGCAACTTAGCATTATCATTATTATAGAGGCATACGGTAGATAATTGTCCCGCATACTTCGTTGAAAAGGGAGGATCGACCGCACGGTTGTTGTGTCCGGTGAGCAAGTGTATTATTATACCGAACGCCAGATAAATGTGCAATAACGGTCATTGACCCACCTACATTTATTGACAACCTTAATTCTTAAAACAGAAATAATAATTAATGCTATATTGAATCGACATCCATCGTGATCCTTTATATTTACTAGTAATGGAATACGATTCATTTTTTTTGTCCATGTACCTACGAAGAGATATCAAGGAAAGGGCAATGACCTTTATTGCACATTTATCTGGCGTTCGGTATAGTATGCTGTGTGGAGCAAGTGCCCGATACTTGACATCCGGAGTCCTCGGTAGGGATGGGCAAGTGAAAAAAATATATCGATATTTATCGTATCGATATTTTTAAACACTATCGATAATTATCGAGTGAAAAATATCGATATATCGATATATCGTCAGTTTTCGCATGATTATTCATACATATTCCCAAAGCAATCAAACTTCGTAATAAACAATAGAAAAAATAGTATTTTAAATTAATGCTCGAGCCTAAATATATTTTTAAGTTTTGGGATTGATTTATTGAAAAAAAAAAATCCGAATATTGTTAGTTGCTTGTTAATTCAATGTCATATTCGTCTTACACTGATAGTTTAATAGAATTTGTATTTTCGTGCACGCTACCAGTAGTCTAAAATTGCATTATTGCATTTAATAACGATTGTGGACAGATTTTTTTAAGTTAACAATACGCGAGGAGCATGCAAGGATAATGTATTGTAATAACATTAAAAACACGCAACCAACTAATGCGTAAAAAAAATATCGAATTTGATACGAATTCGATAGTCTAAACTAAAAATTAAATATCGATATATCGCGACTAAAAATATCGACGATATATATCGATAATTGAATGAAAAAATATCGATATTTCGATATATCGATATTTTTTGCCCATGCCTAGTCCTCGGTACACTCCGATAACTCGATCAGGATTTCGTTAGGATTTCGCTGTTGGCGGGATAGATGGCGTAGCGGTTCTATTTGTTGCGAGACAAATTTTGTTACGTTCGTTTTTCTTGTTATATTTGTAGTGGGAATAATTGCCTCAACAAAATTATTATTTTATTTTATTTATATGTTTTAATACATATTGATGGCAGTCCGGAGCTCTTATTGTATGGGAAAAGAATATATATTAGGGAGTGAATATACAACAAAACATGATTTGGAACTCTTAAATTTAATCAATATGTCTATTATGTACAAAATATAACTAACACAATGTTATCACTACCTTAACACTAAATTACTCAAATAATTGTAAATGACATCAAGTGAACATGAAAACATCTCATACACACACGATACGCACTCATTTAATATTAGTTTACAATTGTAGCGTCTGGAACAAGTCTTGACTGTACAAACACGTGACGAGTGAATTACAAAAATATATTATCATCCATTACTAAGTACTAGCGACCAGCTCGACAGCTCGACAGGTCGGCAGCAGGCCTACCGCGGCGGTGGACACAGCGGAACACAGTGGCACACAGTGGCACACAGCGGCACACAGCGACACACAGCGACACACAGTGGCACACAGTGGCACACAGCGGCACACAGTGGCACACTGCGCTGGCACAGCACCCGCGGGACGACAAAACTCGTGCTTAATACTAATCTCTGCGCGTATAGTAGACGCGCGTCGCCTGCACTGTGCCTTGCATAACGATCCAAAAAATAGGGGTTTTTACTGAAAAAAAAAACTATACTTTATCAGTGAAATTCCCCTATTGTATGATGATTAATAAAATTAATTACGGCGTTATATCTCAGCTTTGGTACAAACAAAACTCGATTTAGTTTAACAACTTGATAAAATAATATTAATTAATAATATGTACATTCCATAAATCTCGATGTTATTTAAAATTAAGTAAAAACCAGGAGGCGACGCACCGCGCATCCACAGATGTCGCGGAACATATTACTATTTGTTAGCAAACCACACTTTGCTTCTAAAAACACAATTCATTGTCAAATTCATTCTATACACTGCCTACTTGAAATAATGTATAAATAGTGAAGCGAATTGAACTTAATGTTCGTGTATCTCATACTGACTACTATTTCTTCGTTAAACCATTGGACGCTGCACCGCGCTGGCGCAACACACGGGCAGCCCTGCCCGACGTGGCGCAGCCACACTCACTTCACTTCCAACTAACCGGATTGTGTACAAATGGAGGGTGGTCGTAAGAAAATACAAATATAAGTTTTGGGTCAGCTGGTCCGGCGCTACTCGTGGTAGGTGGCGCTGAGCACGTAGAAGCGCTGCCCCGGCGGCGCTGCCAACCGACTGATGTACTTGGTGAAGGCGGCGGCGCCCGCGTCGCAGTACACCAGCGCCAGCGCGTTGTGCGCCGGCGCCACGGACACCAGCGCCGTGCCCTCGGCGTCCTCGGGCGCCACGAACTGCGTGCAGCCGCCGGAGCCCCGCGGCGCGCCGCCCAGCGACAGCAGCGCCTGCAGGCGCGCGCGCTGGTAGGCCTGGCGCGGCGGCAGCAGCGAGTAGTCGCCGGCCGCCCAGCGCTGCAGCTCCAGGCGCTCGTAGCCCGCCAGCGCCAGGTCCGTGCAGTCGGCCAGCAGGCGCACGAAGGCGGCGCTGGAGAACAGCGCCAGGGCGGCGCGCACGGGGTGCTGCGGCGGCGCGCCGGCCAGCCAGGCGCCGCTCACGCGCCGGTAGTGGCGCTGGTTGGCCGGCCGAGCCAGCTCCCACTCCACGTCTGTGCCACAGAAAACACATTACGTTAGGGTTGCCAACCTCAAATATCAATCAACTTGGGCAGCAGCAGCGCGGCCAGGCACACCTCGCTCTCGCGCTCCATCTGCGCCTGGATCTGCATGCGCCATGTACGTCGCCTCCACCACCTGTACACACACACGTACCGGGCTCCTCGAGCGCCTGCATGAGCTCGCTGAGCCGCTCGGGCAGCAGCAGCGCGGCCAGGCACACCTCGCTCTCGCGCTCCATCTGCGCCTGGATCTGCATGCGCCATGTACGTCGCCTCCACCACCTGTACACACACACGTACCGGGCTCCTCGAGCGCCTGCATGAGCTCGCTGAGCCGCTCGGGCAGCAGCAGCGCGGCCAGGCACACCTCGCTCTCGCGCTCCATCTGCGCCTGGATCTGCATGCGCCATGTACGTCGCCTCCACCACCTGTACACACACACGTACCGGGCTCCTCGAGCGCCTGCATGAGCTCGCTGAGCCGCTCGGGCAGCAGCAGCGCGGCCAGGCACACCTCGCTCTCGCGCTCCATCTGCGCCTGGATCTGCATGCGCCATGTACGTCGCCTCCACCACCTGTACACACACACGTACCGGGCTCCTCGAGCGCCTGCATGAGCTCGCTGAGCCGCTCGGGCAGCAGCAGCGCGGCCAGGCACACCTCGCTCTCGCGCTCCATCTGCGCCTGGATCTGCATGCGCCATGTACGTCGCCTCCACCACCTGTACACACACACGTACCGGGCTCCTCGAGCGCCTGCATGAGCTCGCTGAGCCGCTCGGGCAGCAGCAGCGCGGCCAGGCACACCTCGCTCTCGCGCTCCATCTGCGCCTGGATCTGCATGCGCCATGTACGTCGCCTCCACCACCTGTACACACACACGTACCGGGCTCCTCGAGCGCCTGCATGAGCTCGCTGAGCCGCTCGGGCAGCAGCAGCGCGGCCAGGCACACCTCGCTCTCGCGCTCCATCTGCGCCTGGATCTGCATGCGCCATGTACGTCGCCTCCACCACCTGTACACACACACGTACCGGGCTCCTCGAGCGCCTGCATGAGCTCGCTGAGCCGCTCGGGCAGCAGCAGCGCGGCCAGGCACACCTCGCTCTCGCGCTCCATCTGCGCCTGGATCTGCATGCGCCATGTACGTCGCCTCCACCACCTGTACACACACACGTACCGGGCTCCTCGAGCGCCTGCATGAGCTCGCTGAGCCGCTCGGGCAGCAGCAGCGCGGCCAGGCACACCTCGCTCTCGCGCTCCATCTGCGCCTGGATCTGCATGCGCCATGTACGTCGCCTCCACCACCTGTACACACACACGTACCGGGCTCCTCGAGCGCCTGCATGAGCTCGCTGAGCCGCTCGGGCAGCAGCAGCGCGGCCAGGCACACCTCGCTCTCGCGCTCCATCTGCGCCTGGATCTGCATGCGCCATGTACGTCGCCTCCACCACCTGTACACACACACGTACCGGGCTCCTCGAGCGCCTGCATGAGCTCGCTGAGCCGCTCGGGCAGCAGCAGCGCGGCCAGGCACACCTCGCTCTCGCGCTCCATCTGCGCCTGGATCTGCATGCGCCATGTACGTCGCCTCCACCACCTGTACACACACACGTACCGGGCTCCTCGAGCGCCTGCATGAGCTCGCTGAGCCGCTCGGGCAGCAGCAGCGCGGCCAGGCACACCTCGCTCTCGCGCTCCATCTGCGCCTGGATCTGCATGCGCCATGTACGTCGCCTCCACCACCTGTACACACACACGTACCGGGCTCCTCGAGCGCCTGCATGAGCTCGCTGAGCCGCTCGGGCAGCAGCAGCGCGGCCAGGCACACCTCGCTCTCGCGCTCCATCTGCGCCTGGATCTGCATGCGCCATGTACGTCGCCTCCACCACCTGTACACACACACGTACCGGGCTCCTCGAGCGCCTGCATGAGCTCGCTGAGCCGCTCGGGCAGCAGCAGCGCGGCCAGGCACACCTCGCTCTCGCGCTCCATCTGCGCCTGGATCTGCATGCGCCATGTACGTCGCCTCCACCACCTGTACACACACACGTACCGGGCTCCTCGAGCGCCTGCATGAGCTCGCTGAGCCGCTCGGGCAGCAGCAGCGCGGCCAGGCACACCTCGCTCTCGCGCTCCATCTGCGCCTGGATCTGCATGCGCCATGTACGTCGCCTCCACCACCTGTACACACACACGTACCGGGCTCCTCGAGCGCCTGCATGAGCTCGCTGAGCCGCTCGGGCAGCAGCAGCGCGGCCAGGCACACCTCGCTCTCGCGCTCCATCTGCGCCTGGATCTGCATGCGCGCGCGCGGCGCCATATACGTCGCCTCCACCACCTGTACACACACACGTACCGGGCTCCTCGAGCGCCTGCATGAGCTCGCTGAGCCGCTCGGGCAGCAGCAGCGCGGCCAGGCACACCTCGCTCTCGCGCTCCATCTGCGCCTGGATCTGCATGCGCCATGTACGTCGCCTCCACCACCTGTACACACACACGTACCGGGCTCCTCGAGCGCCTGCATGAGCTCGCTGAGCCGCTCGGGCAGCAGCAGCGCGGCCAGGCACACCTCGCTCTCGCGCTCCATCTGCGCCTGGATCTGCATGCGCCATGTACGTCGCCTCCACCACCTGTACACACACACGTACCGGGCTCCTCGAGCGCCTGCATGAGCTCGCTGAGCCGCTCGGGCAGCAGCAGCGCGGCCAGGCACACCTCGCTCTCGCGCTCCATCTGCGCCTGGATCTGCATGCGCCATGTACGTCGCCTCCACCACCTGTACACACACACGTACCGGGCTCCTCGAGCGCCTGCATGAGCTCGCTGAGCCGCTCGGGCAGCAGCAGCGCGGCCAGGCACACCTCGCTCTCGCGCTCCATCTGCGCCTGGATCTGCATGCGCCATGTACGTCGCCTCCACCACCTGTACACACACACGTACCGGGCTCCTCGAGCGCCTGCATGAGCTCGCTGAGCCGCTCGGGCAGCAGCAGCGCGGCCAGGCACACCTCGCTCTCGCGCTCCATCTGCGCCTGGATCTGCATGCGCCATGTACGTCGCCTCCACCACCTGTACACACACACGTACCGGGCTCCTCGAGCGCCTGCATGAGCTCGCTGAGCCGCTCGGGCAGCAGCAGCGCGGCCAGGCACACCTCGCTCTCGCGCTCCATCTGCGCCTGGATCTGCATGCGCCATGTACGTCGCCTCCACCACCTGTACACACACACGTACCGGGCTCCTCGAGCGCCTGCATGAGCTCGCTGAGCCGCTCGGGCAGCAGCAGCGCGGCCAGGCACACCTCGCTCTCGCGCTCCATCTGCGCCTGGATCTGCATGCGCCATGTACGTCGCCTCCACCACCTGTACACACACACGTACCGGGCTCCTCGAGCGCCTGCATGAGCTCGCTGAGCCGCTCGGGCAGCAGCAGCGCGGCCAGGCACACCTCGCTCTCGCGCTCCATCTGCGCCTGGATCTGCATGCGCCATGTACGTCGCCTCCACCACCTGTACACACACACGTACCGGGCTCCTCGAGCGCCTGCATGAGCTCGCTGAGCCGCTCGGGCAGCAGCAGCGCGGCCAGGCACACCTCGCTCTCGCGCTCCATCTGCGCCTGGATCTGCATGCGCCATGTACGTCGCCTCCACCACCTGTACACACACACGTACCGGGCTCCTCGAGCGCCTGCATGAGCTCGCTGAGCCGCTCGGGCAGCAGCAGCGCGGCCAGGCACACCTCGCTCTCGCGCTCCATCTGCGCCTGGATCTGCATGCGCCATGTACGTCGCCTCCACCACCTGTACACACACACGTACCGGGCTCCTCGAGCGCCTGCATGAGCTCGCTGAGCCGCTCGGGCAGCAGCAGCGCGGCCAGGCACACCTCGCTCTCGCGCTCCATCTGCGCCTGGATCTGCATGCGCCATGTACGTCGCCTCCACCACCTGTACACACACACGTACCGGGCTCCTCGAGCGCCTGCATGAGCTCGCTGAGCCGCTCGGGCAGCAGCAGCGCGGCCAGGCACACCTCGCTCTCGCGCTCCATCTGCGCCTGGATCTGCATGCGCCATGTACGTCGCCTCCACCACCTGTACACACACACGTACCGGGCTCCTCGAGCGCCTGCATGAGCTCGCTGAGCCGCTCGGGCAGCAGCAGCGCGGCCAGGCACACCTCGCTCTCGCGCTCCATCTGCGCCTGGATCTGCATGCGCCATGTACGTCGCCTCCACCACCTGTACACACACACGTACCGGGCTCCTCGAGCGCCTGCATGAGCTCGCTGAGCCGCTCGGGCAGCAGCAGCGCGGCCAGGCACACCTCGCTCTCGCGCTCCATCTGCGCCTGGATCTGCATGCGCCATGTACGTCGCCTCCACCACCTGTACACACACACGTACCGGGCTCCTCGAGCGCCTGCATGAGCTCGCTGAGCCGCTCGGGCAGCAGCAGCGCGGCCAGGCACACCTCGCTCTCGCGCTCCATCTGCGCCTGGATCTGCATGCGCCATGTACGTCGCCTCCACCACCTGTACACACACACGTACCGGGCTCCTCGAGCGCCTGCATGAGCTCGCTGAGCCGCTCGGGCAGCAGCAGCGCGGCCAGGCACACCTCGCTCTCGCGCTCCATCTGCGCCTGGATCTGCATGCGCCATGTACGTCGCCTCCACCACCTGTACACACACACGTACCGGGCTCCTCGAGCGCCTGCATGAGCTCGCTGAGCCGCTCGGGCAGCAGCAGCGCGGCCAGGCACACCTCGCTCTCGCGCTCCATCTGCGCCTGGATCTGCATGCGCCATGTACGTCGCCTCCACCACCTGTACACACACACGTACCGGGCTCCTCGAGCGCCTGCATGAGCTCGCTGAGCCGCTCGGGCAGCAGCAGCGCGGCCAGGCACACCTCGCTCTCGCGCTCCATCTGCGCCTGGATCTGCATGCGCCATGTACGTCGCCTCCACCACCTGTACACACACACGTACCGGGCTCCTCGAGCGCCTGCATGAGCTCGCTGAGCCGCTCGGGCAGCAGCAGCGCGGCCAGGCACACCTCGCTCTCGCGCTCCATCTGCGCCTGGATCTGCATGCGCGCGCGCGGCGCCATATACGTCGCCTCCACCCACTGGTTCAACACCACCTGCACACACACACACACGTGAACAATACAAGGACCATGTCCGTGAAATCAGTTTAACTTTGACAGTGTCTTTAGTTTGCAACATAAAGGTCCGTTAGGACAGACCTTGTACTGTGAGACCTCTCACATCTGTTTCTCTTCTCACGCTGTTTGAAGATTGATCTACCTTTGCGAATGGACGCTAGAGTCACTTAATTTATGATATTTTTTATTGATGACGTTCAAAAGTGCCGTTAATGGCCTAATTGAAATAAACGTTTTGAGTTTGAGTTTGAGTTTTGAGTTTGAAGAAAACTCAAACCAAATCAACATGGAACGTAAGCAATAACCAGAAGTGACAGATTAAATCCAGTGATGTCATTATCACGAAAAATAATAACATTAAATCGATTACTTTTGTATATAACCGATAATCGATTTAGTTTTAATTTGCATTTAATTTGTAATGTGTATTCATTACATTGCATACATTGGTTTTAATTTTCATACACTATTTATTTCTTTTAGTTTTTGTTTACAATACCAGTAAAGGGTATTTCATGGGTATGCTGTTGAGGTTAATGTATTTGTTTTGAAATCGATCCAAATCGATTTCTTAATCATACTACTTAAAATATTATTTTGATGCTGGCAATATTTGGCCAATGTAAAAAAAAAAATCTTATTATATTGTATTTTTTCAACGGTTACTTTTTTTAACGAATTGTTGTAGATTGCAGTGGCGCTTATTTGGTAGAAAGTAAAGATAGATTTTATTATGGAAAAATTAATGCATAAAGTATTTTTCTGTAGTCTATTGTCCACTGTGGGCCTGAAATGGGCAATCCCCTTTACGTCTTATTTCGAGAGTATCAATTACACATCATTCCAGATACAAACAGAGAGGGATCCAATTGCGGATGATATCCAGATACTTTTTTTGTACAGGTACCTGCAGAACTTCCGCTGTACTCCCTCCAATAGGAGTTAGTACTTTCCCTCGCGAGGATCCTACACACAGGGCCGGACGCGAAAGGAGCGAGAGGCAGAGAATCTATCTATCGCTACTGCTCAACAGTTTGCCATATAACTACTTTAAGCTGCTGTTCGGTGTAAGTAATTTTCGAAATTCAGGAGAGCTGAATCGCGGGCAGTAGTTTGTTTATCATAATAGAATATTTACGTATCCTTCTTCAAATCACCGTAAATGTATTAATACTTAAATCGGCGAAAACAAACATAAAAACACATATGTACATATACTTTTGAAATTTGGCACATTTGTTCAGACGCTGATATAGACTAAAATATATGAAAACTGGGCAGTTCTGAAAATATTACATACATACGGGTCGAATTGATAACCTTCTTTTTTAAAGTCGGTTAAAAATAGATTTTTGTTTTTATGTTGTGTTGTTTATATACCACCGAGGAGTTCAGAGAATGACTACTTGACTTTATTTAGATTAATAGAACATTTTTGTGATAGGTATAGAGAAATAATTGTTATTGGTGATTTTAATTTGTATTCATGTTCTGTAAATGTTAAAAATGATTATGAATGTTTTGTGTCCTATTGCGAATTACTGAGCAACACAGTACCAAACTGTGTAGGTCGTCAGTTGGATTTGGTTGTGAGCACAAGTTGTAGCGGGGAGGTGTCGTACCCACCGCCCGCTCGCGCCCACTGCCTACTGCTATACTCTATTCTGACTGCCACTCATTGGACTATGATTTACGACTTGGAGGATATTTTCAATATGTTGTATGATAAACATAATCAGCCTTTTAACGTTCCCACTGCTGGGACACAGGCCTCCTCTCTAGGAGAGGGAATGGGCTGTAATCCACCACGCGGGCCCAGTGCGGGTTGGTGAATGTCACATGCCTTCGAATTTTTGGTTCTAGGACATGCCGGTTTCCTCACGATGTTTTCCTTCACCGTTTTGAGAGCAGTGGTGATGAAATTAATTACACAAAGTAATGCGCGTGCCTGAGTTTGAATCCGCGACCTACAATTCGTAAGTCGGAGCCGTTACCACTTGGCCACCACTGCTCTATTATCATTGTATGATAAACTGAGTGTTATTTTAGATAGATGTGTACCTTGGAAAAATCTTAAACGTGAAAATTCTCGATACGTGTATCCTGAATGTAAGGGGCGGGGATGTAAGGGGCGAACTACCATCCTTCGCCCCAAGCCAACCTCACCTGCACGTGGTGCATCCTGCTGAATGACGAACGAGGCTCTGGCGACCGACCGATGGCGGTATATCCATCAAATAGGCGTAGCTAAATGTAACAGGCCGGTGATGGGCAGCAGCGTCACCGGTGCGAGAAGCTACGCCCCCTGCGATCGCCAACCCGCCTGCCCAGCGTGGCGATTATGGGCAAATACCTCCAAATGCAGAAGAACAAAAAGCCACGGCCCCCAGTTCCCGGTGGTCCCGCTATTCCTGGTCATGGTGGCGACCACGGTAACGGCGGGGCGGGGGGTGCCAAGAATCTCCGGGCTACGGGAGGCCACCACAACAATAAACTGACCCTGGCGACGTACAACGGACGCACGCTACGGCTTGACTCGCATCTGGCGCAACTCGAGGTGGAACTTGGGAAAATTGGGTGGCACATACTAGGGTTGAGTGAAGTCCGAAGAAAGGGGGAGGACACCATAACCCTGGAATCGGGTCACCTAATGTACTTCCGAGAGGGAGACCAGCAATCTCAAGGCGGCGTTGGGTTTCTGGTAAACAAGTCCCTATCTGACAACGTTGTGGAAATGTCAAGTGTGTCGAACAGGGTAGCGTACCTTATTGTGAAGCTCACCGAGAGGTATAGCCTCAAGGTAGTGCAAGTATACGCACCGACCTCGACACACTCGGACGACGAAGTGGAGGATATGTTCGATGACATATCGAGAGCCCTCCACTCCACCGCAAAGACACAGTACACCGTTGTCATAGGGGACTTTAACGCCAAAGTGGGAGTACAGAATTGCTGCGAATCGGTAGTAGGACACCATGGATTTGGAAGCAGAAATCATAGGGGGCAAATGCTCGTCAACTTCCTCGAACGAGAGGGGTTGTTCTTGATGAACTCCTTCTTCAAGAAACAGCCCCAAAGGAAGTGGACGTGGCAAAGCCCCGACACTATGACCAAAAATGAGATCGACTTCATCATGACGGACAAGAGGCATATATTCAGAGACGTCTCCGTGATCAACAGGTTCAATACCGGTAGCGATCACCGACTTGTCCGAGGCACTCTGAATATTAACTTCAAGGCCGAACGTGTCCTTCTGATGAAGTCCAGACTCCGACCAACTCTGCTCCAGACCATGGCTGGATCTGAAACGTTCCAGGCAAACCTGGAAAACCGATTCGCTGCCGTGGAAACCACAACAGACGTAAACCAGAACCTCGAAAATGTGACTCGGATCCTCAGGGAAGAAGGAACAAGATTCTGTGATATGCAGCGTAAGGGCAAGAAGTGCTAAGCTTTCAGAAGAGACTTTAGGCCTAATGAAGGAACGACGTGAAAACCCACCTGTCACTTCGTCGGCAAAGCGGTTTCTAAACCGAGAGATCAACAAGCACGTACGACGCGACCTCCGGCGCTTCAATGCTCTTTCGGTTGAAAGAGCAATCGAGCAGAACCGGGGGTCAAAGGTGTTCGTACAATCTCTTGGAAGAAGCCACCTGACAAAGTTGACCACAGCAAGTGGAGAAGTCGTTTCTTCGAAGCCAGCAGTCCTTTCGGAAGTGGAGGACTTCTATAGCCGGTTATACGCATCGCATGCATCTCGTCCTGATCCCGAAAATGAGGGTCCTAGAGCCACATTGACACGCCATTTCACCGAAGACCTGCCAGAAGTCAGTACTGGTGAAATCGAGATCGCTCTTGGGCAGCTTAAAAATGGAAAAGCCCCTGGAGAAGATGGCGTTACCACAGAGCTGCTGAAAGCTGGGGGTAACCCCGTACTGAGGGAGCTCCAGAAGCTGTTCAACGCTGTCCTTTTTGAAGGGAGAACTCCAGAGGCGTGGAGTAGAAGTGTGGTCGTCTTGTTCTTCAAAAAAGGAGACAAGACCTTGTTGAAGAACTATCGACCCATATCCCTTCTAAGCCACGTCTATAAGCTGTTCTCAAGAGTGATCACGAACCGTCTTGCGCGAAGACTCGACGAATTCCAACCACCGGAGCAGGCTGGATTTCGGAGCGGATACGGCACCATAGACCACATTCACACAGTGCGGCAGATTATACAGAAGACCGAAGAGTATAATCAGCCCCTGTGTCTAGCATTTGTGGACTATGAAAAGGCCTTTGACTCGGTTGAAATGTGGTCTGTTCTGGAGTCCCTGCAGCGCTGCCAAGTAGACTGGCGATACATCCAAGTGATGAGATGTCTCTACGAGGCCGCCACCATGTCCGTTCAAGTACAGAATCAGCAAACAAGTCCCATACCGTTGCATCGAGGAGTGAGACAAGGGGATGTTATTTCCCCGAAATTGTTCACTAATGCAATGGAGGATATGTTCAAGACGCTGAACTGGAAAGAACGTGGCATTAACATCAATGGCGAGTACATCTCTCACTTGCGATTTGCAGACGATATCGTCATTATGGCAGAAACACTGCAGGACCTACAACAGATGCTGAATGACCTGGCTGACTCTTCTGTACGCATCGGCCTACGGATGAACTTGGATAAAACCAAGGTCATGTTCAACGAACAGGTTCTACCGGAACCGATTGCGATTCACGGTGCCGTTCTCGAAGTTGTTCAAAAATATGTGTACCTCGGGCAGTCACTGCAGTTAGGTAGAAACAACTTTGAGGGCGAGGTGAACAGAAGAATTCAGTTGGGTTGGGCAGCATTTGGGAAGCTACGTCGAGTCTTTACATCGTCGATCCCACAGTGCCTAAAGACGAAAGTCTTCAATCAGTGCGTCCTACCCGTCATGGCATACGGAGCCGAAACGTGGACACTGACGGCTCGTATGGTCCATAAGCTCAAAGTCGCTCAGCGGGCTATGGAAAGGGCTATGCTCGGTGTGTCTCTGAGGGATCGCATCAGAAATGAGGTGATCCGTCAGAGAAGCAAGGTAATTGATATAGCCCACCGGATTAGTAAGCTGAAGTGGCAGTGGGCTGGCCATATTAGTCGTAGAACCGACAACCGTTGGGGTAAACGAGTTTTAGAGTGGAGACCGCGTCTCGGCAAACGTAGTGTAGGACGTCCTCAGGCACGGTGGAGTGACGATTTGCGCAGGACGGCTGGCAGAAACTGGATGCGAGAAGCCGAAAATAGATCTAAGTGGCGTGCAATTGGAGAGGCCTATGTCCAGCAGTGGACTGCAACAGGCTGTTGATGATGATGATGTATCCTGAATACACACCGCAGATATTACAAGGAACCCCACCGAATGTGTCTCCACGTTGTCGTCGTGGTGGGGCTTGAGCGTCTCAATGATCTTGCGAGCTTTCCCGGTAGAGCCACTCATGCCGGAAGGTCGCAAGTGAGGGATCAGACCAAGAGAGACACACGCACGCTTGCTCGCTGCTCTCTGGTACGCGTCTGATCATCAGACGTGACTGCGAGAGCAGCGAGCAGGTGGAGAGGTGAGGTTAGGAGAGAGGGCCCTGAGAAGGGGCGGAGCGAACAGGGACCGCACCCTTAAAAGGAACAAAATGAAAAAAGGCGAATGTAAAATGAGTCCCCAGGTGGGTCCCGACTGCTCAGCGGTCGGGGAATCCCACCCCGCTTCGGCGGGCTGCCCTCCGTACTCTGGGGTGGGCACCAAACGCCTTCCGCTTGCCAGTGGCAACAAGAGCCGAGGAGGCTCCGAATCGACGTCATCCGGATCCGCTTCTTACAAGGAGCTGATGGCGTTCGATTGTGTTGAGGAGGGTTCTCGCCTGAGCGCCGGGGAGGTGCAGAATCGGATTCTGGTTCTGCACCTGACCTAGTAACGGTCAGCTCGGCGGGCTCTGGAGAGGAAAGAGGGGGGGCTGCTGCGGAGAACGCTAAGTTCTTCCGCAAGCGGCCCAGGCAGGAGGACGACGGGGAGTCGACCTCCGAAGGCGAACTTGCCTCCGCCCGCAAGATCCCCACCACTAGGCGGGGCAGGGGCTGTGAGGCAGGGAGGGGGCTGGCTCCCTCTACCCGGGGGGAGCGTCGGGCCGGGAGGTTGGTGGAGGAGGGGCGTCGCCCTGGAGGGAGCGGTCGCAGGGCTCCCTCTACTCTTCCGCCTCTTCTCGACTCGGACGACTCGGAGCCCCCGGGAGAGGTGCCTCCAATTATTGAGGAGCAGAGGGCCAAATTTGAGGAGGTGGTGGAGGCCGCGATTCGCGCTGTGGCCTTCAAGAGGAAGCAGTCCTCGAAGCGGGAGGCCATCAGCGCGGCCAAAGCCTCCATCCTGGCGGCAGCGGCAGCCAACGTCGGCGGGGCAACGGAGGCCAAAGAGGCGCCTGAGTTGCGGGCGGAGGTCGCCCGCCTCGCGGTTCTTACGGAGCGACTCGTTCGGGAGAATGGGTCGCTCCGGAGGGACCTGGCGGGGATGGCCAGAGCGGCCTCTCAGGAGCCGCAAGGGGGGCTGAGTCCGGCGCCTCTGGAGGGGAGCCTAGTGCTGAGCCAGGTGCGGAACCTGGTGCGGCAGGAGCTGGCTCCCTTCCGGAAGCAGTTCTCCACCCTGGAGGACATGGTCCGGCGCCCCCCAACAGCGGCGACACAGAAGGCCCCGGGCCGGCAGAAGGCGGCCTCTTACGCAGCCGCGGTGGCTGCCGGCCCTGCAACGTCCGGCCAGGCGGCGAAGGCCAAGGGAGCAGCCGCGCCAGCGCCTGTGACGCCGGCGACTGCGACGCCGGCGAAGACCAAGGCGGCCCCGGCGAAGAGGGGGAGGAGGAAGGCTGGAGGAGCGGCTAAGGCTGCGGCGCCAGTGGTGCCGCAGCCGCCCCCACCCCCACCCTCGGACCCTCCTGCGGCCGAGGCCGAGTGGCAGGTTGCTGGCCAGAAACGGTGGGCCGCGAAAGCGGCCAAAAACAAGGCGAGGAGGCAGCGGCGGAAAGCCAACGCCATTGCGGCGAGGCTTCGCGCCCCGAAATCCGCGACTGTAGTGCTCACACTGCAGCCGGAAGCGGAACAGAGGGGCGTGACGTATCTCGCCGTACTGAAGCGGGCGAAGGAGGCGGTGAGCCTCCAAGAGCTGGGCATCAGCGGGGGCATCGGGGTCAGGAGGACCTTAACCGGTGCCCGCAAGCTCGAGCTCGCCGGAGCGGAGAGTGGCCCGTTCGCGGACGCCCTGGCCGAAAGGCTGAGGGCGGTCCTACCCGCGGACGAGGTCCGGGTGTCCAGGCCGACTAAGCGCATCGACATGCGCATAGTGGGCCTGGATGACTCCGTGACGGAGGAGGAAGTTGTGGCCGCCGTCGCCAGGACTGGGGGGTGCTCTGCCGAGCTCGTCAAGGCGGGCACCCTCCGGCCTGACAACACGGGCATGCAAACCCTTGTGGTGAGCTGCCCCGTGACGGCGGCCAGAACTGTGTCGGAGGGCCGAAGGCTCTTGGTGGGATGGGTGTCTGCGCGGGTAAAACTGCTAGAACCCAGACCTCTGAGGTGCTACCGCTGCCATGTGGGTAACCACACGGGGGCTATGTGCCCCTTGGAGGTCGACGCGCTCGTGCGAGGCCACGCCGCACTGCAGTGCATGTGCGGCTGCTGGCAAGCCGGCCGAGCACTGGGCTGGGGGAAGGGCCTGCGCGCCATCCGCCCCGACCGGGGGCAAGAGGTCCGCCGCCGCCGCCGCCTCTGCCGCCGCCGCGGCTTCTGTCGCCGCCACTGCCGCTTCTGCTGCGGGTGCTGCGGCTCCCAACACTCGGGAGGGTGCTGAGATGGAGTGCCAGTAATGGTCCCATTTCGGCCTCCTCCAGAGACAAGTCGGCCGCTGTGTTATTGCGCAGTGGCTGATGCCTGGGGACGGTGAGCGTGGGTGGCTCGCCGTCCGATACCAGGCTGAGTCCACGACGCGTTGTGTTCCAAGCGCGCCGCAAGGAGCCGTCAGCACCGAGGACGGGGCCCCATAGGGTCGGTGCCTGCTAGGGTTGCGGAATTTGTTCGAAAGAGTTACCGCGGCCCTGGAACGCATAGGGCACATGGAGGAGCACGGGTGGGTTTTAGTCAGTAAAAGTCTGACACTCCCTACCGCTCCACCCAGGGCGGGAGGGGTCATTTGATGATTTCCCATCCAGAAAAAAAAAAAAAAAAAAAGATATTACAAGGAACATAAAGAATAAAGTCAACATTCATAAAACTTAAAAAAAAGAGCTGGATAGCGATTATTCTGAATGTTCTAAGTAATTAGAACATTAAAAAAAATTGCACAACACAACTAAACATTACAAAATCAATTCTCTAAAGATCCAAAATCATTCTGACAGTATATTAAGTCCAAACGAAGTAGGTTAAATCTAAAGATGGTCAACATCGTCCGGATGAGGAGTGTGCCCGACAAGTTGCTGCATTTTAGAGTCGGTGTATAATAAAGAGCGGGCGGCTGCAGGCGCGCGGCCGACTGGCTGCACACGGCAGGGACGCGCTCGGCGGGCCGCCGTGGCATTCCAGTTTCTGTACATCATATCTAAACTAGTATTATAAAGAGGAAAGATTTGTATTTTTGTATGTAACGAATAAAATCAAAAACTACTGGACCCATTTCAAAAATTTTTTCCCCATTAGAAAGCTACATTCAGCCTGAGTAACATAGGCTATATTGTATTCCCATATTCCTACGGGAACGGGAACTACGCGGGTAAATCGCGGAGCGCTGTTAGTTTTTAATACTTGATTAAAACAAGCAACGTTTCCGCCTAGGTGGAAAATGACGCGAGTGATTTCGGTTCCCAAGGGTAAGTCAGGTCCAGACGTTCGTGGCTGCAGAGTGCTGTCCACACCCGCCAGTGTTCCAGTCTGCCGCCCCACGCTGCGGGCCCCGAGTGGCCGCGCAGCCCCGCCACTGACCTGCTAACTGGCTGGTGTGCAGCTACACGCGGCATATTTTGATTTTAAAAAGGCGTTTGATACCGTTGATAATGATGTACTGTTCATGAAGCTGGCAAAGGCTGGCTGCACACCGCACCTGTTGCAGTTCTTCGTCAACTACTTGAAAGACCGCCAGCAGTACGTCCACTACAACGGGTTCGAATCCGAGCCATACCATACCAAATCAGGAGTGAGTCAAAGCAGCAATTTGGTTCCTCTCGAATTTATTTTAATGATAAATAACTTACCAGATGTAGTCAAACATAATTTATGTTTATAGTTTACAGATGATCTCAAATTGTTGCTTGAGGTCAAAGATGAGTTGGACTGTGAGAGACTGCAGGAAGATATAAACAGAGTAGTAGAGTGGAGCCATACAAATAAACTCTATTTCAACTGAGCGAAATGCTCAGTGATGACATTACTGCCCTCGCCTTCGAATATAAAGTAGAGGAAGCGCCGATGCAGCGAGTGTCTCAAATACGTGATCTCGGAGTACTGCTTACCCCGGATCTAACATTCCGGGATCATATAGTTAAGATTTCCACGAAAGCTTACAGAAACTTGGGTTTCGTGCTGAGACAGTCGCAGGGCATTTACAAACATTACCACGCTCGGGGTAAGGAGTCAGTTGGAACACAGAGCGGTAGGTTGGGCTCCTCATGAAGCGAAATACAGTGTGATGCTGGAGCGGTTAAGTTTAACAAGACAGTTATATTTCAGAGTTGATGGAGTGTATCCATTTTACCCGGTCGTGTATCGTCCGCTGTCTGTGCGGGGTAGGGCGGGCACAACGAGCTCGGAGTGCGGCGACAACGGACAGGCGCGGCGGGTGCACCAGCGCATAGCCCGCTCGTGTATCGTACGCTGTCTGTGCGGGGTAGGGCGGGCACAACGAGCTCGGAGTGCGGCGACAACGGACAGGCGCGGCGGGTGCACCAGCGCATAGCCCGCTCGTGTATCGTACGCTGTCTGTGCGGGGTAGGGCGGGCACAACGAGCTCGGAGTGCGGCGACAACGGACAGGCGCGGCGGGTGCACCAGCGCATAGCCCGGCGTGCTGCGCCACTGCACCCGCTGGGTAGCGCCCGCGCAGTAGGTGGCCGGGAATCGCCCTGCGTTTCCCGACACCCGGGGCGTCTTCTTCTGTTGCGGCGGCTGGGGCGTGAGGTTTCCCTCTCTCGCACGCGTTCCGCCTCCGCCTTCGCTAGCATTACTGCTTCGCAGAAGGAGGCGACCGCTTCCCATGCCTCCTCGCTCCGGACCATGGCTTGAACCAGGACCGGACGCGAGAGGTCGCTGCCGCCGATCGCCTTGACGAGGACACGGCGTAGCTCCGCCCGCGCAGGGCAGACCTCCACCGTGCCCTCCGGGCGATCCACACAGTGTTGACACCCGGACGTGTCCTCCCGCTGGATCCGACACAGCCGTGTCCGGTGAGCACGTGCGTCAGGCGGAAGGTGAGGACGCCGTGGCGTCTCTCCAGCCACTCCTCACAGAGGACACTTACCGCCGCAATGGTGGCGTGCCGGCTGACGTGAGCTGCCCGCTGTCTGCAGCAGCTCTCTCACCCGCACTCTGTGTGTGCTATATGAACTGTATGACAGGATTCACATAATTTCACACAATCTGGGGTTAATTCACAAGTTTTGTTGAATTTTATTACTCATACTAGCTAACCCAGCAAACGTTGTTTTGCGATATAAAATAAAAACAATATTTAGGGGTATGAAAAATAGATGTTAGCTAATTCTCAGACCTACCCGAAATGCATAGAAAATTGTACAAAACTCAGGTATAAGAGTACAAATTGTAAACAACTTGTAATTGTTTACAACTTATGACGCGTCACAAAATAACATTAATAGAATGTTACCACGTAAAACATTTCAGACGAGAGAGATATACTTACGATGTCAGCGTGCGGCTTGGCGGGCGCGGGCTCGGGCTCCGCCTCGGGCTCCGCGGCCGGCTCGGCGTCGGGCGCGGGCCCGTGGAACCAGCCGTTGATGGACAGGCGCGGCAGCTCCAGCGACACAGCGACACAGCGACACAGCGACACAACAAGGCGCCACTATACTTACGATGTCAGCGTGCGGCTTGGCGGGCGCGGGCTCGGGCTCCGCCTCGGGCTCCGCGGCCGGCTCGGCGTCGGGCGCGGGCCCGTGGAACCAGCCGTTGATGGACAGGCGCGGCAGCTCCAGCGACACAGCGACACAGCGACACAGCGACACAACAAGGCGCCACTATACTTACGATGTCAGCGTGCGGCTTGGCGGGCGCGGGCTCGGGCTCCGCCTCGGGCTCCGCGGCCGGCTCGGCGTCGGGCGCGGGCCCGTGGAACCAGCCGTTGATGGACAGGCGCGGCAGCTCCAGCGACACAGCGACACAGCGACACAGCGACACAACAAGGCGCCACTATACTTACGATGTCAGCGTGCGGCTTGGCGGGCGCGGGCTCGGGCTCCGCCTCGGGCTCCGCGGCCGGCTCGGCGTCGGGCGCGGGCCCGTGGAACCAGCCGTTGATGGACAGGCGCGGCAGCTCCAGCGACACAGCGACACAGCGACACAGCGACACAACAAGGCGCCACTATACTTACGATGTCAGCGTGCGGCTTGGCGGGCGCGGGCTCGGGCTCCGCCTCGGGCTCCGCGGCCGGCTCGGCGTCGGGCGCGGGCCCGTGGAACCAGCCGTTGATGGACAGGCGCGGCAGCTCCAGCGACACAGCGACACAGCGACACAACAAGGCGCCACTATACTTACGATGTCAGCGTGCGGCTTGGCGGGCGCGGGCTCGGGCTCCGCCTCGGGCTCCGCGGCCGGCTCGGCGTCGGGCGCGGGCCCGTGGAACCAGCCGTTGATGGACAGGCGCGGCAGCTCCAGCGACACAGCGACACAGCGACACAACAAGGCGCCACTATACTTACGATGTCAGCGTGCGGCTTGGCGGGCGCGGGCTCGGGCTCCGCCTCGGGCTCCGCGGCCGGCTCGGCGTCGGGCGCGGGCCCGTGGAACCAGCCGTTGATGGACAGGCGCGGCAGCTCCAGCGACACAGCGACACAGCGACACAGCGACACAACAAGGCGCCACTATACTTACGATGTCAGCGTGCGGCTTGGCGGGCGCGGGCTCGGGCTCCGCCTCGGGCTCCGCGGCCGGCTCGGCGTCGGGCGCGGGCCCGTGGAACCAGCCGTTGATGGACAGGCGCGGCAGCTCCAGCGACACAGCGACACAGCGACACAGCGACACAACAAGGCGCCACTATACTTACGATGTCAGCGTGCGGCTTGGCGGGCGCGGGCTCGGGCTCCGCCTCGGGCTCCGCGGCCGGCTCGGCGTCGGGCGCGGGCCCGTGGAACCAGCCGTTGATGGACAGGCGCGGCAGCTCCAGCGACACAGCGACACAGCG
This sequence comes from Hecatera dysodea, assembly GCA_905332915.2. Lineage (NCBI taxonomy): Eukaryota > Metazoa > Arthropoda > Insecta > Lepidoptera > Noctuidae > Hecatera > Hecatera dysodea. The sequence goes on along the minus strand of HG995290.1, from coordinate 245,226 downwards.
ACACAACAAGGCGCCACTATACTTACGATGTCAGCGTGCGGCTTGGCGGGCGCGGGCTCGGGCTCCGCCTCGGGCTCCGCGGCCGGCTCGGCGTCGGGCGCGGGCCCGTGGAACCAGCCGTTGATGGACAGGCGCGGCAGCTCCAGCGACACAGCGACACAGCGACACAGCGACACAACAAGGCGCCACTATACTTACGATGTCAGCGTGCGGCTTGGCGGGCGCGGGCTCGGGCTCCGCCTCGGGCTCCGCGGCCGGCTCGGCGTCGGGCGCGGGCCCGTGGAACCAGCCGTTGATGGACAGGCGCGGCAGCTCCAGCGACACAGCGACACAGCGACACAGCGACACAACAAGGCGCCACTATACTTACGATGTCAGCGTGCGGCTTGGCGGGCGCGGGCTCGGGCTCCGCCTCGGGCTCCGCGGCCGGCTCGGCGTCGGGCGCGGGCCCGTGGAACCAGCCGTTGATGGACAGGCGCGGCAGCTCCAGCGACACAGCGACACAGCGACACAGCGACACAACAAGGCGCCACTATACTTACGATGTCAGCGTGCGGCTTGGCGGGCGCGGGCTCGGGCTCCGCCTCGGGCTCCGCGGCCGGCTCGGCGTCGGGCGCGGGCCCGTGGAACCAGCCGTTGATGGACAGGCGCGGCAGCTCCAGCGACACCACTTCCTCCACCTGCGCACGCCACCACGTCACACATCTCTACGGGACCTTGCTGTCTACGTTTTGCCAGTTCTGATTAGTTATTATTTTATACTTTAATATGTTACGTAAAAAACAAATTCAAAAAAGGAGTAAACTAGCTGCCCTTGTTTGCAAAATAGTAGATGATGCAGTGTCTTATGTCACGGTCACCTTATGTAATCCCGGCCGGTGTTAGTGGTGGACTCCGACGAGAACAATAATTAGAACATGAGATGCAGCCAGAGATACACAGAGCGGCCGCCGGCACCGCACACTTATCCGCTCCACGTTCACTACTCAAGCCACGAGTCTCCGACTCGGGCTAGCTTGAATCCTGAACTGTGTCCAGGATTCGTTTATTACCTCCTTCACTTCGGTTGTCAATTAATTCAAGTAACCTTCTTCACAGTCGTGATCAAATATTCATCATATTTATACTCAACTAGATGAATAATCTATTATATCTTTTCAAAGACGACATGTACAATTTAACTAAGCTGGTGCTTCAGGTAACAGTGCAGTGCGGACGGATATTCTCCTTCACCAAGCGAACAAGTCATTTTTCCCGACAAAAGAGAAGCACTGTCTTCAATAAATGGTAGATCTTTTTTCTTAAAGGGAAATCATGAGTTCCCCCGCTCGGAGCAGGAGTCAGAGTCAGAAGCCGGCAGGGCGGTGGCTCACCTGGTGGAAGGAGTCGGCGCCGACCCGGAAGAAGGCGAGCATGTTGTTCCGGGGGCTGACGCAGTGCTGCACGTGGCTGGGCTGGCCGCGCTCGTCGCGCGCCAGCAGCTGCAGCGCGCCGCCCATGCTGCTGCTCCAGCCGCCGTCGCCGTCCGCCTGCTGTGGGCCGCCACACTACATGCTGCGTAACTAGCGTCACCATCGCTTACGCCCATTGTCTTCCATACGGAACGGTGGGTAATCATGAAATAACTTCTTGCGCTATGCGCGGAGCGGGGGGTACGGGGGACACAGCACGCGACCGCAATGCAGAGAAAGCTTCCAAGTACAGTTATTCAGACAATTACCAAGCTTATGGGATCCCGATAGCAACTGCCGGCCAGTAGCCAATCAGGGGTGCCTCTTTTACCTCTTTTCTTCTTTTCTTTAACCTCTTTTTTAATGTAAAAAGAGAATTTTTTCACTATTCTTCACAAATAATTACTAAAGGCAGTTTTATTCAGTTGTCAGCTGATGAGAGCCATTGCTGGGCACTAGCACAACTCTGTTAGTGACAGCTAAATATAGATAAACATTTCTTTGTATAAGTATAAATAATGCTATCAGGAATTAAATTAATTTCATTGTATGAACATAAACGAAGCAAGAGGAGTATGTAGGGATTGACCAAAAGAAAAGGCGTGAGTTTGGAAGATGGAAAATTATGATTACATATTTTTTAAATAAATATTGGTAAGGATCTGGTCGCCTTTACGATATGAGTTTGGTTTTCAATTAGTTTTTTACCATATACCTATATTGTTAATGATTGACATGGAGGAGCACAAAGCGACATACCTCGTGGTGGTCGCCGCCGCCGTTCTCGAGCGGCTTGGGCGTGTCGGCGGCGGGGCTGGTGCTGGTGGTGGCGGCGGCGGGCAGGCGCCAGGGCGCCAGGTAGAGGATGAAGGCCACTTGGCGGTCGGCCAGCAGGTCGTCGTGCGGCAGCAGGTGGTCGCCGGGCCCGTACAGCGAGCACGACGCCGACACGCCGCGCAGCGCCAGCCCCGTCACGCGCGCCACCTGCGCACCCGCCCCTTGCTTTATTTGTTTACTACGGCTCTCCAACTTTGTTAAATTTAGTGAGTTTAGATTTAAAAACGTGCACAGAATAATCCATTAACCCATGTGGTATTTTATTATAAACTAGCAGTACCCCGCGGTTTAACCCGTCTTGTTCCCGTTCCCGTGGGAATACGGGGATAAAATATAGCCGCTAATAATGTATCTTTCCATTGATGAATGAAAATTGTTTCTCAAATGACCTGGACGTATTCATCTATCAGCGAGTGACAGAAATACTTATAAATAGTTTTTATAATAATTAATCTTCAGAGACCGAAACAGGTCCACAGCTGTCTGTGCTTTAAGACTTGACATAGACCTTATACAGCGTTTCTGTACTTAAACGAGTTTTATTAGCGCCGAACTTCATTATTAATAAAACTCATTGGCGAAGCGAAACGCGCTAGATTGCCCTACCGATTTTATCAAGTTCATACTAGATCTTTTTTACAGGAACTGAGACCACTTCGAAAAGCACAAAAATATTACAACATTCTATTTTTATTGTCTAAAAACTTTCAGCGTGAGCCTGGTATTCTGATTTTTCTTAATATTTTGCTGCCAAAAATACACGTTATCACGGGTGGTGCTTTAAATTAAACCTCACCATATATCACTACAGGGGAGGAGGGCTAAAATTTTTCCAAAGAAACTTTGATAATTGAAACGTGATTATTGGAAATATATATATAGATATAAAAAGTGTTGTGCAGCTCACCCAGCTCATAACTTCAGTCTTGAGCAGCTCGTATATGCCTCGGATGCTGCGCTGCCAGGTGAGGCTGGCCAGGTCGGCCGTCTGGTGGAACTCGTACAGATCCATCTTCTTGCGCGACCAGTCCAGCGTGTTCATATCGTCCACGATGTTGTTGATCATCTCGGGGTTGGCCAGGAAGTCATGCAGCAGGCACAGGCGGAACGGCTTGCACGTCAGTGACACTTCCGGAGTATTCAAGTCCTTCTGTTCTGACCAGTGGCTTTGTAGTCTCTCTATTAATTCTTGTGACTGTAATGAAAATGTTTTTGAGTGTTGTGGACACCTTCATCAAAAGATACTTTTCTCTTCAATAAGCATTTACAAGGGCTTTTGATCATCAAGGAGTTAGTCGGTTTGAATGATAAATTTTTGAATGATAGATTTTATGAAGCACAACGGGCAAGGTCGCAGCAGAATAGACAGATGGATAGACAAATCATATAAGCTTCTAATGCTTAGTAATGTTACCTTAATCTTAGGGTTAAACTGTGGGTCGTCCATCCTGTTGGCACGAGGGTTGAGCTGCGTCACCACTGCCTTCAGGTGGCTCTTGTCATCTTCCACTAAGATGGAGTCGTCCTCCCAGGACGCCTCCGAGTCAGAGCTGTAGTCGGAAGACGACGATGAAGACGAGTAGTCCTCTGGAAACAGAACATTTATCTATCTGTAATGTGTCCAAATGGTTTTATCCAATTCCTGTAGTCAGACGAGAGAGAACTGACAGTGTCTTCTTCAATTTTGTCATCAATACTAATATTATAAAGAGGAAAGATTAGATTTATTTGAAAATTCTTTGCTATATTTTATTCCTGGTTTCACACGGGAAAGGGAACAATGCGGGTGAAATCACAGGGTGCTACTAGTGTATCATACATTTATTTTGAAGAAACAGCCAGGACAAACCAAAAACGTTTCAAGATTTTTTATAATTTGAATGTATGATGCTTGATTTTCAAAGATATGGATATTTGTTTATTAATTTATTTGAGAGATTCATCATTCATGCTTAAAATGTTTAATTCCTCAAAACAAATCCAATTAGGCTAGCTCTAAAACATCCCATTTGATGAAATACACTCAATTTCTGGTAAACCTTACTACCTAAACCTGTACTTCATAATATGATTAAATCTGTAAACCATAAAGCAATTTCATGAGATGTGTGATGGTGATGAAAGAACAAGATTTGTCTCCTCTTGCATATGGTCAGGCCCCTCTTTTCCACTGGGTACTCTGGGCAAGTGCCCAGGGCCCCGAGATCTATGGGGTAGCCCCCTAATTTCTGCCAGTACCTACCTGTATCTGATATACTGTATATACATTTTAAGAAAATGAATTCTTAATAGGATAATCCCTTTTGATTGTCATGTGCATGTGCTATCTAAGTATGTATATAAGGTGCCTAACTTGCCAACTTTGCCGAGAATTAATCATATTGCGGAAGTACAATAAACGAAGTTTACACTTTGCAAAAAAAAATCGTGAAATTTGGATTCGTATGGGCCATGAAGCCCCATTATCCTAATTTGCTCAGGGCCTCCAATAGGTAGAAGGCGGTCCTGGGTACAAATACAGAATACATTACAAAGTTTACAAACACACATGAGAGTTGCATTCCTATTCAGCATTCAAGTTTCCCGCGCAAACTAATGCAAACTGATATGTAGGAGTACTACCTCCGCGAATCCTCTTGACCTCGTCAGCAGAGGCCTGGTAAGAGTTAACGGCGCACACGTCCGAATCATCGCTCTCCGTGTCCGAAATCTCGATGACTGTGCTGGATAGCCTGCGCTTGGCGGGCGGCCGAACCACAGCCGCGGCGGCGCCGGCGCCCGCGCCGTCTCCGTCCTCCGCTGGCACTGTGCTCGACGACGGTTCCTCGGTTTCTCTGCTAGGCGAACTCATTTTGCACCACCAGTACTACATAATACGTGAAAGAAAACAAAACGAAACCAATATGATGCGACGCCTAACCTAAAATTTTGTTGACGTCCAAACTTTTCTAATGGCCATATAGAAAAATAAAAAAACATAGTTGGTTGGTTGCGAACATGTGTGTATTGTTTGTAACTCATATTTTATTATTTAGGGAGACACCATATGCAAATATCATTATTTAATTTTTTACAGATAATATTATAATATTATACCTACCTACGTATCTGGTCTGTTCTTACCTAGGTCCTAAGAGCAAGAATAGAAAAGATGCGGTCCCCTTGCGGTAAAACAGTATAAATGCTTCAGCATGAATGCTAGTTGCAAAATATTTAATTTCGTTTCAATATATCCACCATTATTGCAGTCTCATTTACTTGCTTTGCTGTCGCTTGTAATAAAGTAAATACTGGCAATGTTCAAATTATTATGTGTCAACGTCACGTCATATAACCTCAAAAAATTGGATTAAGATATTTGTAAACAAACTAAAAATGACTGATTTCTTATCGCAACAGCCTTTAAAAGGCACAGGTGACCCTCAATGCCAGTACTTTGTGCTGAGGAAAAAGCGGCTTTGCCGGATGACAGTCCGGCCAGGCCGCCAGTACTGCGGCGAGCATGAACCTCAGCCCAAAACCGCAGACGGTCAGGTACGACCACCACCAGCTTCTACCATTCCAGATGCTATACCTATAATCATAGTGTATTAGTACTAACTACAAATTGTATGCGATATATCAAATTATACTACATAGCAGCGCCCCGCGGCTACACCCGCGTAGTTCCCGTTCCCGTGGGAATACGGGGATAAAATATAGCCTATGTTACTTAGGGTGAATGTAGCTTCCTAACGGTGAAAGAATTTTTTAAATCGGTCCAGTACTTTTTGAGTTTATTCGTTACATACAAAAATGCAAATCTTTCCTCTTTATAATATTATATTAGTATAGATAGGTGTGATCCTTTAGGTTCATAACGACAACTTCCCAAAACGTTCACCCTCCCAAAACGTCCACTTCCCAAAATGGTAATTCCCTAAATGTCTATTTCCCATTTCGTCCACTTTCCCGAAACGACCAAAAATCTATAATTCCCAAAAAGTCCACTTCCCATTACGTCAACTCTCAAAACGTCCACTTTCTAAATAGGTTATTTTATCAAAATGTTACGGGTTCTAGTCCTGTGACTAGACAAATATTTCCATGAATGAATATCTAGATATATTTTTAACTTTTTACAAAAAATACAACCGACTTCTAAACAAAAAAAAAACAAAAAGTTTCGGGAACTCTGTGTTTTTGGTTGCTTTTTTGTTTTTGAACACACCGACTTCCGAAATTAAACGGAGTTATGCGCGAACAAACATAAAAAAAATAAAAAAATACAAACATCCGAATTGAGAACCTCCTCCTTTTTTAGAAGTCGGTTAAAAAGATGATAAAGCGGTTCTTTTAAGAAAATACAGGGCAAGTGTTAAATTTTGTGAAGTAGTTGTTTTGGGAGTAGTCGTTTTGAGAAACAGACTATTTGGGAAGTGGTCGTTCTGGGAAGTGGACGAAATGGGAAATAGACATTTAGGGAATTACCATTTTGGGAAGTGGACGGTTTGGGAGGGTGGACGTTTTGGGAAGTTGTCGTTATGAACCTAAAGGGGTGTGATATAGCTAAAGCAGTACCATCATTCTTGTCTGTTTTAGGATGACACACGTATACCATGCCCCAACGATCCTAAACAGTAAGTACAATAATCATATTGAATTCTATCTCATTTTGTATTTGTTACTTATCACAAGCTTGTAACATGTTCTAGTACTGTTTACGTAAGTAAACTGGAGAAGCACCTGTCAATCTGCAACGCTCGGGCGACAGAGCAGCCGCCATATATAGTACCAAACATCAATGCACCCACAGAGTTAGAGACCTGCCTGCGAAAGCCACTCAATCAGCTACCTCGAGAAACAGTCATGAGAGTCATGGACAAAGTTAACTTTTTATATGATAGTAAGTCGTTTATTAAAATTATAAGATTATTTTCATTATTATAGTCTATGTCGAATTTTAGTGACTTGTCATATTTCTATGATGATACAGAGCATGTGAAAGACAACATAACGACTGCCCCCGAGTACCCCATCCACAGCAGTGTGATGGAGGAGTTCTCCGAGAGTGACCGCGCCGAGAGCTCTTTGCGCCACCTGCGCCAGGTGTCAAGCCTGCTGTGGCTGTCCGAGGAGGAGGGGCTCGTCGCTCCCAACACCTGCTATGTGGAACTGGGAGCTGGGAAAGGTAAGGCATTGATGTCTAGCTTTCATGACATTAACTATATGTAACCCTAATACTTTCCAAACATGACACACTCTTTTAATTTGCAATGCTGAGATGTAATCCAATCAGTCTAGGCTATTCTCTGTCTCCTGCTTTGCACTTCTTTTATAACAGTTTTCACCGATTAGGAAGCTGTCCCTTTGGAGGAGTACAATGTGTTGTGGTACGGCAGGTCACGTGTCGTACTACGCGTGCCAGGCGTGGTGCGCGGGCTCGGGCGGCGCGCTGCTGGTGGACCGCGCGTCGCTGCGCCACAAGCGCGACAACAAGCTGCGCGGGCGCACGGCGGCGCGGCTGCGCGCCGACCTGGCGCACCTGGCGCTGCAGCGCGTGCCGCTCGTGGCCGCCTGCGACGCCGTCGTCGGGCTCGCCAAGCATCTCTGCGGCGTCGCCACCGGTAACCATGTTATTCCATGTTCAAATTCTAGTTTTTAACTGACGTTATTACTGGTCAAGGAAAGGAAGAGCCATGCGTATATGTGCATAGCGTTCTTTTCATTAAAAATCAGGTAATAACAATTGTTAGCGGGAAAATGATGTCACACCCGTCAAAAGGAGGGGATGACAGGTGGTGGTGGCGCGCCTATATAAGCCGCTGCGCGCTCATTTTGGAATCCCCCTCCCCGACTTTTGCCTGACGAGCCAGCCCGCGCTGCTGAGCCATTAGCGTTAAATCCCCTAAATAATATCAATCAGACCCAGCCTGTCCCTTGCTGCCCCTCCTCAATGACCCCGCTAAGCCGAGGCCCGTGTCCCACAGGGGATGCCCTTAGCGAGCGGCCATTTAGTTTTAAGTAGTTTTAAGCCCCGGCTGGGGGCCTTAGAATCTAAGGCAACCACGGGATTGCCCGGTTGAGCAGTAACCAGCCTTAATGTGCTGAACTGCGAGTAGTCCATTCAAAAAAAAAAAAAAAAAAAAAAAAATTTTGGAATCCCTTTTTCGTGGAGTCAACTTGGGTTGGGAAACCTCTGCCCGATTGGATAGCCAGTTCTGCCTTAACTTGTATTCATTTCGTTATTGTGTTTCGTAATAATGAATAAAGTCAAGTTTAGTTGTTTAAATTCGTGTTTAAAAATAAACCGTCATTTTCTTATTTTTGTCTTTGTTTTTTTTTTTTAATCAATTTTGCCCTATTGTGCTAAGATCAGAAGTGGGATACGATTTTCACTTGCCTTGATTCGTTCCGATCCTTGAAGTAAGGTAGTTTGGCTATTCAATTTGAAGAAGAAAAAAGTAACGGTTTCAACAAGTTCCTACGGTAACTTCGTTTGGTAAGATGTACAGTGGTAAAATCTGGTGAGTACGTTCCGATTTGTTTAGTAGGGAAGACGACATTGTGTTTACGAATATATTTCTAACGCAGCTTTGTGGCTTGCTTACATTTTTTGTTTCTCAATATCCTGATTACCTACTCTTAAGTTCATTGCTTATCTCTTCCCATTGTTTTCTTTATTGAACTATTAAAAGTACTCCTTACTAGTTTGGTACATTTTAGAACTGTGAATATGCCTAGCCATAGTCATGGAAGCGGAGGTCGATCTAGGAGTTGTGATTCGCATTCTGGTGCTCATGATGCGAGTTCTGGCAAGCATGGCTTGCGTTCTGGACATTCTGGAAAGCGACGTGGATCTCCTAATGATGTTTTGACTGAGCAGATGCCGCAAATAAGTACTGGATCGGCTGACGTCGTTGGAGGAGCGGCGCCGTGCGCCTCCGCCGCAACGACCGCGTGGGCGGGGTGCTGATGCGCGCCCGGCGGCGCCGCCGCGCCGCCGCGACCGCTTGAGCCGGCCGCTGGCGTTGAGGAGTGTCGAAGGGCGGCGGCAGGCCTTCGGGGGTCGGTGGTTCCATCCTCACCGGGTCCTTCCGTAAGCGCTGCAGCCGATCGTGATGCTGGCGTGACCGATCGCATTGTGGAGGCTATCCGGTCAATGTACACGACGGCACAAGCCACTGGCAAGCTCGACTCGGGCATGCGCGGGCCATACCGTGTCATCAAGGTGCTTCCCCATGATCGATACGAGCTGCAACTACTGGCGGGTTCGTATGGGAACGCGACCCAGGCTGCGGCCGAGTTTATGGCGCCGCGGCGAGGGGAATGGACTTCTGACACTTGTGCAACCTTCTTCGAAGGTAATTTGTCATACACTTGCTGATAAGCGAACGTCGTGCCTATGTCATGCGAGTGTAGAAACCATGTGGTATGCGAACGTCGTGCCTATGCCATATGGAGTTGTAAGAAATACGCTAACGACGTGCCTATGTTTCTTACGGTTGTTTTGTGTGTGTGGTATGCGAACGTCGTGCCTATGCCATACAGATTTGTGAGAAATATGCGAACGTAGTGCCTATGTTTCTCATGGTTGTTTTGCGTGAGTGTGGTATGCGAACGTAGTGCCTACGCCATACGTAGTTGTGAGAAATATGCGAACGTAGTGCCTATGTTTCTCATGGTTGTTTTGCGTGAGTGTGGTATGCGAACGTAGTGCCTATGCCATACAGAGTTGTGAGAAATAAGCGAACGTCGTGCCTATGTTTCTTACTGTTGTCATGAAGAACGTGGTTCACGATAGTTCAGTTTGCCTGAGCTTATTGTGATAGTGCAGTTGACGTGTCTGTAAAGGCTCAATTGCACTGTTACAATAAAATCAATTTCTTGAAATTGCGTGTCATTTTTGACTATTTGTTTCTAATCTATTCTCAGGTGCAGACTGTAATGATGACGACACGGAGTCCACACCTGAGCGAGCTGTCAGCGATGTACCCTCTGGCGTGATGACACCAGAACCCGTACCAAGTACTTCCAGTGCAGCACTGCCTGGGACACAGGAGCACGAGGACGTCCTCCAGTCAGGAGAGGCCGTGTTAGCGGGAAAATGATGTCACACCCGTCAAAAGGAGGGGATGACAGGTGGTGGTGGCGCGCCTATATAAGCCGCTGCGCGCTCATTTTGGAATCCCTTTTTCGTGGAGTCAACTTGGGTTGGGAAACCTCTGCCCGATTGGATAGCCAGTTCTGCCTTAACTTGTATTCATTTCGTTATTGTGTTTCGTAATAATGAATAAAGTCAAGTTTAGTTGTTTAAATTCGTGTTTAAAAATAAACCGTCATTTTCTTATTTTTGTCTTTGTTTTTTTTTTTTAATCAATTTTGCCCTATTGTGCTAAGACAATATATATTTCATCGGAAAATGTAAAACTCCGTAAGATTATAAAATATCTTGAGATTGTAAACTTTGAAGTATTACGAAAGCAGATTTTGTGTAAAAAAAATCAATATTGCGGACGTAATCACCCGGATCCCCCCATCCCACATGTCATCAAAAATATACAAATCATGAAGCCTCCCTCCCCCCCGCGCCCCTCTTTAGTGCTTATGTAATACTTGAATACTTGACATAATTATGCATAATAAAATAATTAAAAGAAAACGTTTTCAAGAAAATATTTCTTTCGGCGGTATATCAAAATAAAAACAGGATGGCACAGATAATGTAGATTAACATTATGTGGCAGCGCCCCCTATGTACGGCATCGGCGGCACCTCGTCATCATCAACGGCCGAACGTTATATGGTTTCACTTTTTTCGATGATGTTACTATTTAGAATAATTTTTTTATTTGTTTATTTATACCGAATAAACTTCGAAACTACTGTACCTATTTTAACTATTTGTTCACCAATGGAAAGCTACATCATCAGCGAGTTACATAGTTTTTTATTTTTTATTTATATCTATATTTTATTCCCGTATACATTAACGGGAAAGCAAGCTCGTCGATTCCAGATTACGCGTTGCGCTGCATGACGGCGGAAGGCGTGCTGCACAAGACGCGCGGCGTCGTGCTGGCCACGTGCTGCCACCACCGCTGCCAGCGCGCCGCCTTCTTCGCCGCCGCGCAGCTGCAGGTGTGCCCCGCGCCTACTTCTCTACTAGCACACGCGGGGGATGTTGCGGCCGAAGCCAACGTCTCTTGTGATGATATAGGTGTTGCCCATTGGCGGGAGTCACAACCGTGAGCCACAAGCAGAGCAACACTTTTGAACAGTAAGATCTAACACTATAACATCTATTCTGTTGCATGATTGTAACGCTGTGAATATTTCCAGGAGTTGGGCATCAGTAGTGAGGAGTTCAACGTGATGCTGGGCATCGTGTCGTGGGCCACATGCGGAGACGGGCGCCCGCGCCGCCTCCACAGCGACCAGGTCGAGGCACAGGCCAATGACAGTGACGAGCGGCCTGGGGAACAGACCAGTCCCAATCCAGAGACGAGTGAACCAGCCAGCAGGAACGGAGAGAGCGAAGAGCAAGCAGAGCGCGAGATGCGCGCGCGCGCGGGGCGGCGCGCCAAGCTGCTGCTGGACTGGGCGCGCGTGCTGGCGCTGCGCGCGCGCGGGCTGCGGGCGCGCCTGTGCTACTTCGTGCCCGCCGCCGTGTCGCTCGAGAACGTCTGCATCGTGGCCAGCAAGCCAAGCTGACGACTGCACACAGCACACATCAGCCCCACTATGTCGTGCCGATGCCATCATGATTCCGTTGTGAAAAAGGGATAGTGATATGCGCCTTGTCTAGCCCCGACTCCCTCCCACACGGGAAACTTGATGGCTATAACACTTCATAGTAGGGCCCGATACAAGTTACGTATCGAATTCACACGGTATGCGGAGATCTTCAATGGGAGCCTTCAGCAATGTTTATATTGATGTCGCTTTGAGCTCATAGAATGATCAGTGTGTTGTGACTGAGATTATGAGTTATTGTATTTATTTAAACTTTGTTTCCCTCCCTGCTCAAATGTTGCCCAAATGTTGGAAATAAAATAGAACAGTAGCAAATATAATTTTGTATATTTATATCAATAATTATCATCTAAAAACAAAATTCTATGACTATACAAATATTCAACGAACCGTGGAGCGGCTGCGGCAGGGGCCCGCGGTCAGAACGCGGCGCGCACACTAACTAGCTCGGCTTCTAATAGTTAGCTTCGAGCTTCACCAAACGTATCGTTATCGGCATGTTTGCTCACACTTATCTTACAATAATTCGCAACAAACTTACATTACGATGATAAACTAAGCTCTAAAAATGAACAAGCTTCCACAAGACGGCCGGCCCGAGCGCCCGCGCTGCGACTCCTACACGCGTGCAGCAAAGGCCGACTCTCCAGCTTCGTACTAACATCGACTTAATCAAATTACTATAAAAATAAAAATGATCTATCACCAAAAACGTTTACATAAAAATAAATAAATGTTAAATGCTCCGTTCCTGGCAGACTGCTCGGCGCGCCGCACGCCTGTGCTGGACCAGCACGCGGCCCGGAGCGCGGCGGCCTGACCGCGCACTCGATCTTTACTTCAACTTACGGTCAATAATACAACAAAAAACTATTGATAAAACATTCGAATTTGGAATGCGATAGCGAAGTAGCAGGTAACAATGTTCAGAGTTCACTAAGTGTTTGTTATGGGCAACAATATAAACTCTCTAAATACTTATTATTACACAGTAAACAGAAGAGAAGAGAGGATACAGTAAATAGTTTCCATACAAAACGTTGTAATGCTCGCTTGCGGCACACTGCGCTTGGCGTCTAAATGCTGCTAGCTAGGTGCTCTAGTAACGTGAGGGTGGAGCCACCGCCACTATACGCTATACAATTCACTATATTTTACAATATTTACACGCACGCGCGTGTGCAGTTCGTGCACGCGCGGGAGACGATGCACGTGCCAGCCGAGTGCACGATCAGAAGTATTGTTCAATTTACATTAGTAAAGGCCTGTAAAATGAGGGTCCGAGCAAAGCGAAAGGAACCTCGGACGTGACCGTGCCCGCGCCGCCGGCTGCGACGACATGTGCGGTAGGGATGTAGTCCGGACATGCTCACGCCGATACATACAGATTACTCTAATAGATTACACAAATATGAATAACGATATTTATATAAAGTTCTGCGTCATACATTTCAAAATCAACTAGCATCAGACACTTACAACTTTGTATACAAAAATAATATTAAAATATACGTGTCACGAGTCCGTTGTGTATAGCGCTTGGCTCTGAATGTATCAATGTCAAAAAGATGAACAAACCTTTTTCGAAGAGAATGTGAAGAAAGGCAACCTTATAACAAAGTAAGGAGTGGCATTTGTCCGTCGCTCACTAGAATTATGTAAAAAACCTGTAACTAGAACAAGATCGTGTTCATAATGCGGAGGTGGCACGTTGTGGTGGCACTGCGGCAGAGCTCGGCGGGCCTCCGCGTGCGCCACGCGCCGCTACGACACGAGCTACACACGTGTTCGTGCTTGAAACTGATTAACATGCGTCGGTGACCGGGAACATATTGTAACGCTTATAATTTTGGGAGAATCTGGCGTTTGATTATTATTGTCAAGCCACTAGCTTGGCTGCCAGCAGCGCGGCCGGCCGCATCAGTAGCCGTAGCGCTCCTGGATGGACGACACCACGCCGTTGGCCAGCGACGACAGGCGCCCCGCCACGCGCGTCACGCCCGCGCGCACCGATTCGCGAACCTGCAACCACATTTGGCTTCGTCATTCATATACAAAAAGCCAGTCATCAAAGTTTCAGAGCAAAGCGGCTAAAGCGTACTAAAAAGCTTGCGGGAGGTGTCCGCCTCCCACCGGAGGAGGACTCACCTCGTCCAGGTCGGGCGCCGACACGCTGAAGGCGGAGTTGCGCGGCAGGCGCGCCGCGTCGCCGCCGAAGTACTCGGCCGAGGAGATGCTGCTGCTGCCCTGGAAGCGCGCCAGGTTGCCGTCGCGCTCCCACTGCGACTCCTGCACACACCCGCGCCATCAGCCCGGCGCACTCATACACGAGCCGGCAGTACACCGGGCCAGTGCGAGCCGGTCTCGCGTGCGAAGGGTTCCAATCATACATAAATACGTTGTTAACATGCTAAATCATAGAGTTTCCTGTGTAATCTATAGGTAAACACTTATTATCTGTATTTGTTAAAAAAAAATTAGGCTTAGGTAGTTATTTCGGAGATAAGATTGCGTCTTTGCTTTCAAATTAAATATTTTAAAATTATCCAAAAAAATACTTTTGAGAACGATACGAGGCCTTTCATTTGATTTGTCACACGATACAGATTTTTTTTTTTCTAATTCTCTCCCATAAAATCCAGTCCCAGTGAATTCGGAGAAAATCGGCTGTGACAGACGGACAGACAGACAACCGAGGGATCCTAAAAGGGTTCCGTTTATCCATACAGAGGTTCGAAACCCTAAAAATACATACATACATGCGAATACGCGATCATCGCGTTCATTTGTACAGCGCGACGCTGACAGGAGGCGCTAGCTGAACGAATTCACGCCATTATTTAAGTTTTTAAATATCATCAAGTTCCTCTATTATCATTGAAGATTTTTCAGTAAATTAACGTGTAAAAGAATGCCGATTGCTGCTATAGAATCACATTTATTAAAGTAAAGCTCATAGAATTGAACAATACAGTCAGGGTAACTAGGTGTTTTCTTTCATGTTCTAACAAAGAATGATAGACTGAAAATATAATCATAACATGATTTAGGCATAAGGTGGTCGATAACTTGGCTACTAATCTAATAAAACCAATTAAAACTTAATTCCACGTGTACGAAGTAGCGGACACAGCTTAATACTCAAAGGCAAACTGAAACAGGGACTTGACCCAACACTGCGTCGTGTAGCTCGCACTGACCTGTTCACCGAAGAACTGCGCCGAGCTGATGGCCTTGGCGGAGCCGAACTTTTTGACGGCGGAGTCGTCGTCCGCGGCGTCGGCGCGGCGCGGGCGCGCGCGCGCGGGCTCGGGCCCGGCGCCCGGCACGCCGCGCGCGGGCTCGGGCCCGGCGCTGAACATGGAGCGCACGGCGCGCGCGGGCTCGGGCGACACGCGCGCCGCGCCCTCCGCCGCCGAGCGCTCGTCGCCGAACAACTTGTCCAGGTTGCGGCTGTTGCCGTACGGCTCGTTTCTGTGACCACAACATTCGCTTCATATATAAGTATTTTGATACCGCCATAGATATAATAAACAAGGAGATATGCCCTGTAGCCGAAAATGTATCGGAACCTGTGTCTCCTGTTTTGCCCTACCACCCGGCAACTACTACGAATGCAGTTCAGTAAAAGCAATAGATACGCAGTCTCGCACACACCCGCATTTTTGAAATCGGACTGTACTACACAATCAATTATAAACCTTATCCTAATAAACACAGCGTATATTTACAGTACACCGTGCAACTTACTCACACAAAAACAACGCTGGGTATCGTTGTGCTGTGCAAAAGCAATTTATTTTACATATACGCTAGTGATTGACTTATCGATTCTGGCATTTATTACACACGCCATGCTGCCCATGTATAACAAATAAATAGCATGAATATGTTGACTATTTTAAGCAAAGGTCACTAATATATTATCTTAAACATGCCGATTACTATAATGCATTCGAAACTTTATCGAAAGTAAAATACAATTACCATAAAAAGTAAGGAAGTAGCACGAGGATAAGGCATACATACGATAATTCAAAGCCAAAAACACTTGAACGATTATTTACCAAAAATTTATTGCAATCTAAGAAAGTTCGGTACACTTTTGTAATATTTCATTCAACAATCGACATTGTTGTCGACAGTGTATCTGCACAATTACATCACTAACTCGCGGCAAGAAGCAGCGGCCGTACTATGCGATACAAAGGCTTGCTAAAGTATCGTTTTGTGATTTTTACATTGCTCATCCAGTCACTTAGCGACAAACTTAGGTTAAGGAGCAGTGTATTCATTGTAATATGTTATTGTCGCTGTGACATTTGAAAACAAAAATAACATAGTATAAGCAAGAAATATTTTACGATTTGTTGTTTTTCATGATTTTAAAGACAAATATAGTAAAATACTTGTATTTTGATATGGTAAGTGATTCCATAATTAACAAAGTTTTGGTTTAGGCTTCGGTTTTTACAAGAAAACACTGAACAACACGGCATTCTTATATCTTATCACGCTCACGGTCGGAAGCGCACTAGTTCGCGGATTCGACTATTGCGTAAGACATGCTCGCCCAGACCATGTCGCGTGGACACCGACACGCCCCCTTGCCACTTCTCCTGTATTTTATATTTCTATGGATACCGCAAAGTTCCAATCATCAAGTCGAAAGTTATAGCTGAATGACAGGCGTATCGGTCGACAAATGTAATAAAAATAATTGTAATCTATGATGTTGTCAAATAACAAAGTTAAAAACAAGAATTTTTTTGAGTAGAAGTCGGATGTAGGTACATATTTTTTTGTAAAAAGTTTCTTTGTAAAAATACAGTCTAATTGAGAACCTTCTCCTTTTTTGGAAGTCGGTTGATGTGCTACTTAATACTAATCATGTGGAGACGGAATTTGTCCGACTATCAATTTTGCACATATATTGATTTCGACCATAATATTCCATTTTTTTTAATTTATTTATTTATTTATGTACATGGAGGACTTACAGCTAACAAAAACAGACAAAAATGGAAACATAGTCATCAAAAAGCCAATTACAAGTCCTCACGTGTAGACACACAATAATTATGTGTAGTGTGAGCACAAAAACAACAACCAGTAAAAAGCAACACAAATACTTGGTTTGCAACTATATGTGAAAATAATAATATTAAACTGAAATAAATAATACATATAAACTACCGCTACTTGAAAAAATTAAGGTTAAGCACCTTTTGGCTGAATTCATACTAATTGTGAATGGATCAAAATCATACTCCTTGCATATATGATTAAACATTTTGCTTGCACGCACAATATAACTGTTCTGCCTGTAGTTCGAAGATGTATGAGGTACACGTATAGGTGAATTAAAGCGAAGTGCTTTACATGGCACATTAAAATAAAATTTTGACAATAGCTCAGGGCTATCAATATTATTGTTATTGAGAATTTTCACCAAGAATAAGCAGTCTGCGATTTTACGTCGATCTACCAATGGCAGCAGATGATACTTTTTACAAAGTCTAAGATAATCGGCTGACTGGTATGGAATTTTTTGATGGAAACAGAGATATTTCATGAATCGTCTTTGAATGTTTTCCACGCGGTCAATGTATTTATGATAACGTGGATTCCATATCTGTGACGCATACTCCAGCTGACCCCTTACATATGTGCAATACAATATCTTAAGTGTTTTTGCATCAGTAAAATACTTAGAGAGACGCATTATAAACCCAAGCAGTTTTGAAGATTTTTTGACAATTACATCAATGTGTGTGTCAAAAAGTAACTTACTGTCTAAATGGACGCCTAAGTCCCGAATAGTATCACACCTTGGCAAGATCTGGCCCGCCAAAGTATAAGTAGTGGCTAGAATTGCACGTTTTCTAGTGTAAGTGATCACCGAACACTTGGATGGGTTGAGGTCAAGTTTATGTGCCCGACAATACTCTTCGAGCCGATTCAAGTCAGCCTGCAGTGCTAGTCTATCTTCGAGCGTTGCAATAGCGGCAAAGATTTTCATGTCATCAGCAAAGCATAATAGTTTGGATGAATGGAGGCACTGATCGATGTCGTTCACATAATTACAAATAACAATGGACCGAGCAGCGAACCCTGAGGCACGCCGCTGGGCACCTTTACCCAACTAGACATATAATTATTGAGCACTACTGCTTGAGACCTGTTGTCAATGTAAGAAGAGAACCACCTCAAGAGGTCCCCACGGATGCCTATATAGTTTAGCTTTTTAATTAGAGTATCGTGGTCAATCTAGTCAAATGCCTTGCTGTAATCTGTGTAAACAACATCGACCTGCTTACCATTATCCATAGCATCCGTAATGAAATGATTGAATAAAATCAAGTTAGAAGTTGTAGACCGTCCCTTCAAAAATCCATGCTGAAAGGAGCTGAGTGAGCTAGCAAGGGCGGAATATAACTGGTTATAGACAATCCTCTCAAATATTTTGGCTATGATGCACAGCTTGGATATAGGCCTATAATTAGTAATCTCAGTTTAAATATACGTTATTGTTACCCATTGTCCAATTCAAATATTCAGTGCTATTAAAGGGGCCAGCAATTAAATTACGACGACATTGTTAGCACCATGACACAGTCGCGCACAACAGTACCTGATCATGGTGAAGGAGGAGCTGAAGTCGTCGATGTCGTCGAGCTGCGCGCGCGCCGCCGGCGCGTCCTCCTGCTCGATCAGCGTCATGTCCGACGTGGCCGAGTGCGACACGCCTCTGCACACACACATAGCATTAACGGCCTGCCACATGCCACCCGCCAGGGCACTGCTGTATCCTAAACGTTTACCCTGACTAGGCACATGCACAAATGTTCTAAAATAGTGCTCACGCCAGAATGACTAGCTTAATAGTAAAATGTCATTGTACAGCATGAAAAGTTAGCTTTGTGTAAACTGGAAATATTTTGCAAATTCAAAGCTAGTAGTAGCTCATCCTAGAGATTTCCTTCGCGGCGCTGCCGGGCTCGCGGTAGGCCAGGCGCAGTGCCGCCACCTGGCCTGCAGCAGTGCGTGTGAGGTACTCACGAGCGACTGGCGGAGCTGGCCTGCGCGATGCCGAGGCGCTCGGCGTGCGGGCGCGCGGCGCTGCCGGGCTCGCGGTAGGCCAGGCGCAGTGCCGCCACCTGGCCTGCAGCAGTGCGTGTGAGGTACTCACGAGCGACTGGCGGAGCTGGCCTGCGCGATGCCGAGGCGCTCGGCGTGCGGGCGCGCGGCGCTGCCGGGCTCGCGGTAGGCCAGGCGCAGTGCCGCCACCTGGCCTGCAGCAGTGCGTGTGAGGTACTCACGAGCGACTGGCGGAGCTGGCCTGCGCGATGCCGAGGCGCTCGGCGTGCGGGCGCGCGGCGCTGCCGGGCTCGCGGTAGGCCAGGCGCAGTGCCGCCACCTGGCCTGCAGCAGTGCGTGTGAGGTACTCACGAGCGACTGGCGGAGCTGGCCTGCGCGATGCCGAGGCGCTCGGCGTGCGGGCGCGCGGCGCTGCCGGGCTCGCGGTAGGCCAGGCGCAGTGCCGCCACCTGGCCTGCAGCAGTGCGTGTGAGGTACTCACGAGCGACTGGCGGAGCTGGCCTGCGCGATGCCGAGGCGCTCGGCGTGCGGGCGCGCGGCGCTGCCGGGCTCGCGGTAGGCCAGGCGCAGTGACGCCACCTCGGCCTCCACGCGCTCCAGCGTGGCGGAGCTCTCGGGCGCCGCCGCCGACTCCAGCTTCAGCTTCTCAGCCATCATGGCCTCGCGCTCGATGTCGTCGAAGTTCGCTGCCACCTTCGTCGCGCCCAGGCCTCCCTTGCGTGCGCCCAACTGTACACCGAGGCGGTTTCATTAGCTATGACCGCACTAAGGCCTGCGCCGGCACAGCGGCGCAGGCCTTAGTGTTCGCTCGTGCTCGTGTTCGCTCTGTCAGTTTCACCGGACTGTCAATCGCACATCAGATAAATATCCAGAGACGGGTCGTGCGTTATCTCGTGAGATCGAGCCCGATGTACCGTCTCACGTTAAATAAACAACATAGCTCGAAACCATATTAACTGTTCTCAAGATAAACTTATTGAATAGATTATTTTCGGTGTTCACGGCGGAACAATGGATGAGACGGCGCTTCACTTGACGGCGGAAAAACGGTGAACTAAGAACTTACGCTTCGCTTACTCACTCCCGTCATAGCATTCGCACATAACCTGTCCCTATGCTCCGCTACTTGGCTGGACAAGTCATTCAACGATATTGACCAAATCATTTGCCTAGCTGTTCCATTAAATGCCGTTATGTCACTTAGACCGCTGACTAAACGACACCGTTGAATCAAAGGCTGGGCCGCCAATTAAACGGCTGATTAAACTAGTTGGCATTTCAGTCTTTACCATAAGGGTACAAGGGGCACGTGCCCAGGGCCCCGCTTCATTGGGGGCCCCCAAATTGTATTATTTATAGGTTCTTTTTAGGGAAAAACAAATTCGAACCGTGCTGACGAACTTCTATCAAACCTATCCCAGGCAGAATGTAAACATTTTTCGAACTCGGTCGCAAGATTTAATTTTCGATTTGGAGCTTGCTACGCTCGTTAGGCGAAGAAAGATTTTCAGCACGATTCAACAAAGTAACTTTTTGAAACGTCAAAAGAAAATTTAACCTATCTAAATTGGCTGCAATTTTTCGATCTATCGATCTATAGTTTCCAATATACATACAAACTTTGTTTGGTAAGAGTTCCTATCTTGCTTCACTCACAAGATGAAATATTTTCTTTTAAGTTTATTGCATAATTAAACCAAAATTAAACCAATTTTTTGTTTGCCAATTAGAAAATCTACGTATCCGAGAATGGGTGTAAAATATTCGGACTTCGCTTGGTCGCACTTCGATCCATAGTTCTCACAATTCTTTGCTTCGACAACATAAGCTAAGGAGTAAAAAATTGAGATCGCTTCGCTCGCTCTGTGATACTTTGAATATTTGAAAAATTACCATTACATAGCAAATTTTTTGTTGATTGTTAAGATATTTATATTATAAATACTCCAGTGGGTAGTACGGTTACGGTCATACCTACGGAAATCACAGCTACCTGTGCTCAGACACTTTCTTGGCCGGTTTTCCGTTTGCCAAAAGGGCTCCGGACTCAGGTGTGCCAGGGGCCCCTGCATGGGATAAGACGGCCCTGCCAGTTGGCTGCGACATATACATGTCAAACTAAAGGAAACAGCTTTTTTTTTAATACGTCCGCCTTGCTGTACGCTGGCAGGAGCCTACAAGTAGAACGCTATCAGGTTTCACAAATATCCATTTTTACGCACAGAGTGCACACCACGCCAACTTGACGAACTGGCAGATCGCGATAAGATGACTCATTGAATGTTTCAAAACATACCTTTTATTTCCGGTTAGATAACACGTAGCTTAAAGCAACAACTTTATTCAATAATAACGTTATTTTAATTAGTGGCAGGTTTAAGTAATCGTTAGTGTACACTTGACAACGTGGAAAGTGACATTTACTATACAGTTGCTATGGCCGGTACAGGTTGGAGGCCTGCAGGAGACTGCTGACGGAGCGTGGCGTGGACTAACAAGGTAACAGAGGCTACAGCCCGCAGGCCACGCGCTGGGAATGTCGGACGATGTAGGTGTGTAAACTGCCTAGGTATCTACTGGTCTCCGGTCGACAACTTTTGATCCTTGTATTAAGGTTGAAAAGTAGTCGACCGGGAATTTTCATAGGAATTCTCAAATAAGTTGTGCGTTTGTTGTACTCGTTCGAGTTATGAGGTGCATGTGAGTGAGTGGCAGTTACCCCGCTGCGCTTGGCGGGCTGCTTGCGCGCGCCGATGGTGGAGGGCCGCGCGTCGCTGGCGGCCACCATGTCGCCGCTGGCCACGCCGGAGCCCGAGTCCCACAGCCGCGCCGACGACGTCAGCGCCGCGTCCGCCCGGGGCGCGCCCTGCACACGGACACACTGTCACTCCGCGGCCGACACACCGGCACTGTGCCACGCACCGTACTACAACCAGACCGCCGTCGATGGACCTAGGTCGCCGCTTGAATCATGAATCAAACTTTTTATTCGATGTCATTAGGGTACAGTATTCTATCTACATCATATGCCTCAACATCTGTCGGCATGTCTTCGATCGACGGCGATCTGGTTGCACTCTTACAGTACCTGAATGATAAAATGGCATTCTAAGGACCGCTCGCACAAACCAGAGATATTGTTACAAAAAGTTAAGCTTCATGTTGTTTTATTTACTCTGTGTCGTATGGATGACAATGGTCGTATGGTTGAGAGCTGTCCTGCTGTAAACCAAATTACTTTTTCTTTTTAAGTGAAGGTTTACATTTCTTCTCTAAATACAATTACTAACATTTATAATTAACATAACATGGTCGTGATTTTTACAATATGCTAATGAGTTCAGTTTATAGTTTGAAGTCAGTAAAAACTACGTTATCGCTATGCGCTGGCCACGTGCTGATAACACCGCAACGTGGTCAGGCGTGGGGGGTAGGGGGGGAGTGTACTCAGAACCACGACAATACAAACATTTTAAGACTGGACATTTCATTGTTATGTAGAAGATGGAACTGATTCTCGACATAAGAATTACAAATATATGACTTTACCTTGTACGACGACAATGTATGACTCACTGCAGAAAAGCACACACTGAACTATGTACACTTGTACAGTGACTTAACGTCCACACGCACTTGTACTAACTACCTCCAGATACATGCACAATGCCCAGCTAGTCGTACAAAAGAGTTAATTTACACTTACCACAATGTTATTTAAAAAAAACCATTCAAAATGTTTTCTAGTAAAAAACTATAACACAACAGCATAATAATATAGCAAACTTGCCAAACTGAATCGTATGTAAGTGTCTTTTAATGTAAAATTAGTTTCAAAGAAAGCGTGGCTAAGAAAACAAGCTCGTACGAGACATACCTGGGGACAGAACATGTATGTAACAGTGCAATATGTCCAGAAGTATATCAGAGTATCAGCGTGACGGAACACGCGCGGCTGTGGCACTCACATTCAATTCTACTTCATACTGTGAATGTCACATTCATAGTTTAGTCAAAATTTGTATCCTGAAGTTACAACATTTGATAAATTAAATGGAAGACTACTAGATACACAGAAAGAGCATTTTTTACGGTTTAAACCTTCCATATTTATGGTCAGAAAGATTCGAGAGGAGCATCGATCTCTAAGAACAGTAAAAGATTAGTGTGTGCTAGGTAAGCAGGCAACTGGCTCCTAGCACTGGGCAAGTGGACGTGTGCCGCGTCCGTGTGACGTGAGGTGTATGTTACCTGTGCGGTGAAGGCAAGCTCGCTAGTGTTAGTGGGGGCGGAGTCGCCGTGCTCCGCAAACCAGTCTACCTCGCGCTCCTTGGCCTCCTTGGGCTCAGGCGCCGCCGCCTCCAGGTGCAGCTGTACACAACAGCACATTGTTATTCTCACACGGCAGGACCTACACCAGCCTTCAGCTATTTAAGATTTTAATAGTTAAGTTACTCCAGTATTGGAAACCAATATTTAAAATGTCGCCCTGCCTAACAGTACAGTATATTGTAACAGGCAGTATGTAGGTATAACAGTATAGTTGAGTACGTATTTGTGAATGATAGCTAAGAAATAAATTATATTATTTTATGAGACTTGAACATCTGTGTAACTATGGGGACTCATATTATTTTGTTTTGCTATAAACTTGTTAATTAATTATGACATTGTTCACTTTTAAGAACAAATAATTGAAAGCATCAATAGCTTGTTCTAACCTCCTAAAATCTAGTGCAACAGACATCTACAAAGATTGCCCTGAAGTGGGACTGTTACAAGAGTGTAGTTTAGACATATTATAAAATACATATTTTAAAACAATCATAATTATGTTAAATTGATGACTTACCCAAATCTGCAAATAGAAATAAAAAACAAGTTAAGTAATGTGCAACGTCTATGTCCCTCATCCGTGACATAGCTCAACACACAAGAACCTGTTGAACTTGTTCGCACCAAAGTTTTGCAATCATTAACACAAGAATACTACAGAATTGAATTCATCTAAAACTCATTATTGTCTAGCTATCTAGATAACTAGCCACATAATGATTTAAAATTACTAAATAAATGAGCTCAGCCATTTATTGGCATTTTTTTGGCCCGCAAAGAAAACTTACCTTGGTCCCATACGTCTTCATGGCCTGCTCGGACAGGGCACTCAACTTGTCACGGTACATCTGGGCCACACGAGAGCTGTACTTTTGTCGGGCATCTTCTGTTGACAGACCGTGCGTGCGGAAGAACTGGGTCTGTGATACGGACAAACATTATGTTACATGTGTCTAATCGTATATAACTAATCCATAGCAAATTTTACATAAAATAAATGCATAATCTTGGTGTTACTAAATTAAAAACAATGTTACACCATTCCTATTCAAGAGTGTTTATCCACACAATACTATCAGCCTTGAAATGCAGTAACAAAACTTGATAAGATTGCTAAACATAAAGCAAGAATTCGGGAACCAGAGAATTATGAAGCAAGCGAGTAACATACAGCGTTCGAGTTCCCGCCAAGCTGCATGTTCCTGAGCTGCTTCCATGTCCAGTTGGTGTCGAGCTGCGTGGAGCGCACGAACGTGAGGTGCACGCCGAGGCTGCGGTGCACCGCCGAGCAGTCGAGGCAGATGAACACTCCGTACGTCACCGACGACCACGTAGGATTCTTCGCGTTGCAGTCGAAACATACCTACGCAACGCACAAAAAACATTGTTATCACTGAACATTAATTCTGTAACTACATAGCTATTGAAATATACACACTTTATTCGCTGAAATAGAGCGTAATCTTTGAAAAACTGCTTCAATATCGGTTTTACTTGGCCCAGAGTCAGCCATTTTCGACGTGTTGTCACTATCTATCTGTCTGTCAAGTTCATGTCTTGTCAACGTTTTGCCACGAGAACGTTTCGTTTAACACAAAAATCGATTTTGGATAAATTGAGGGCTACAAAAAGCCACTTTTTTCAATTTTTTATCATCTTATTGAATTTAATCAAATCATCGATATGCCTTATCGTAAAAAAAAATGACAGAACGATATATACAACCTTTTAGATGCTGTTGATTATGGAAAAAAAACAAACCGTCAATCAAACCACAATATTTAAATATAGTTATTGTAGTATTTTTAAACATTTCCACCTTAGCGTTGCAACAAAAAGATGATTATTAAATTTAATTGTAAATCTATAAATTTCAAATAAAAATCTTCCTTGTCTATGGTCGCTGATGGTTGTCGAGCGGACGCATGTTAAAAATTTCTAAAGATAATTTTGTTGATAAACTTATTTACTACACGGTAGTAAAAAGGTGGGGTGAAGACCTATACAGGCTTCAAAGCTATAGACGTGTCCTGAAAACAATTATCGTTATACAGATAGTGTGAGTGGAAGGACGCTGTTGTGCGGCGGCATCTCGCAATCGAAGAACTCAATTAGCTATGTGTACGTGCCAGTGTCTCCGGGCTGACGAGTGAAAGTGCGAGAAACTAGCAAGTGAACATGTCGCGGCGGCTGGGGAAATGAGTGACAAGTGGTCGAGACAGGCAGTGGAATGGAAAACGTAAACTTTCAGCCGAGCGGGGAGGAGATCGAGCGGGCCTTAATGGACCTGGGCCCCCTGCTCGGCGTCAGCATCAAGGAGGAGGTGCAGGACGAGCTGGGTGACGGCGGCGCGGCATCTGCGCCCGCGCTCAATGTACGCACTGCACACCCTTCACAACAACATCAAGTATTTGTAAATAATACCCCCTTACCCACTGGATTCGATCCTTTCATACAGGAACACTAATTAATATCTAAGGCATTTCTTAATTTTGATGATATCTCATTATTAGCAATATTGTTTCAGAACAGATCCTATGGTCATGTCACTGCAGTCTGCATACTTATAGTTTTTTTTTTAGATTGGCTAAAGTTTTAGATTCTATAAAAGTTATGAAATCAAGTCACTCTGGGAGATCTCTAAAAGCAGTGTGACATAATTAGGTTCAATAATGAAACATGTATGAACCAGAGTTCTAGTACTAGTTCTAGACACCAGGCAGCAAAGTGTGACTTGTATGATAACAAGGTCTCATACATGAAATGCTAGGAGCTCATTATGTTACTGATAAAACAGTTGGCTAACCATTGGCCACATCCTGTAACTCTAGCACAGGGCAGGATCAGGATAATGATAACAAACAGGCTGCATGACCAAAGAAAGGTTTTCGTTTTATACCTTTATTTTTTTAAGGAGAAAGATGTTGATGGCAAACATTTTATCTCATCTAAATTCTTTATTTATTTCCACTTCACTGTAATAAATCACTTCACTGTAAAAAAATCTGCCGCTAAGATGACACACTGACCAAAATAATGCTTTTTAATTTTTTCATAATGTGTGTAGCATACAGCAGAAAAGGCTAACAGCCTTGTTTAGAAAAAATCCTCAAAAAATGATTGGCTGTTCCTAATTTTTCATAGAAATGTTGAATTATTAATCTGCTATACTTACTGTTGGTGTACTTTTTTATTATAAACACAATAATATTTTTAGGGTTCTGATCATAGATCACTTGTGTATTTGTATGTCACAGCAAATTAGCTTTGTATCTATTGGACCAATTAAGTTGAAAATTGTTTCACATTATGAACTTTTGTGTAATGTGGGTCATTTGGGGTAAAAAAAGTTTATCAACTGTGCCACATGACATATCAAGGGCTTATTCGATAGCTTTCACGAATTTTGGGCTTAAATATGAGAGTAGCCAGACAAGCAATGCACAATATCATATAACTTCCATAATTTCTTAGTCAATAAATTTAAAGTTTGAAGAGACATGAATGTATTCAATAAATAAATAACCTGTTATGTCCAAAACTGCCAATTCAACAATTTTGGTAAAATACACTAATATTTTACTTTTAAGTTGCAAGAAAATCTAAAACACATGGTTTTAAAATGGAAAGACAGACAAGTTATCCTATAAGGTTTCTGTTTTTTCATGTGCTCAGAACCCTTAAAATTAAGCAAAGTCAATACATAATTAATTAAATTGCATTGTGTTATTTTTTATTACCATGCAACACTTGAAAACCACCAACAATGCACACAACCAGTATTTTATCAGCATTCAGTCTAGTCCAAATAGAAAACTTCTTCTAGTTTAGACCTTACTGAAAGAAGTTTAGGACAAGACTACTGAAACTGAAGTAATTTAAAAAAAAAAACACATTAGATAATGTTTGAAATAGGTAAGCAGCACGCCTGATGGCGGGCTGGGAGGCTCGGTGTGCGCGGAGGGCGGCACGGGGTCGCCCGGCGACGCGGCGGACGCGGGCAAGGGCTCGGCCGACTCGCTGGCGTCGCCCGGCGCCGCACGCGCGCCGCTGGCCGGCACCCGCTGCGTGCTGTGCAACACGCCGCTTGCGCTGGCCGATGGCACGCCGAAACTCATGGAGTGCCTGCACTCCGCCTGCGAGCCCTGCATCCGCGCCAAGCTCGACGAGAAGCAAGCCAGCTCCAGAGACTTCTTGGGTATCTATTAGCGCAATATGTATAGCTTGCCCTCCCTACTGAGTGCTGCAAAATATTGGGTGGCTTTACGTATGAAATTTTCGTTTCATTTTTTAAACAGGTCTCCTTGATTGGTGATATGAAAGTTAATTTTATTGGGTCAATCATGGAATTTTATATTTAAATGATAAATGATATTTATTTTGTAAGTAGGTTAAACATAACACTTTTACACGTCAAATATTTCGCAATAAGCCGTTATAAGCATTTAAATTAAATTTTATACTCATTTAGGAAAAAAATGCATGCATAGCTATACCAAAGTCAATAAATGTGATAAATCTTGAAAGTTGTTTAGACCCTAAAATCAGATGATTCAAATAGAATGAGCGAATTTATTAAATATGTACGCTCACATAGACAATGCCTTAAAAATAGTTTTGTTGGTATTCCACAAGATAGCATTTTGGGACCTACTTTACTTTTAATCTATGCATATAAAGGAACTATGTATATGCAGTCTGTCACTCCAACTTGGTGTCCTAAACTCATATAATGCGGATGACACCACTCTATTATTTTCAGCTCAATCAAGAGTTGAGGTCTATGGATATGTTCAAAATAGGTTTAACATTGTGTGTAATTGGCTCTAATAGTCCTAACTTTAAATATCATTAAAACAAATTATAGATTATTTACAATGAATTTTATTTTACCAATATGAACTTTGAATAAAGATTTATTATTATTTGCTTTATTTATTTAACTTACATACTAATATACATCTATATATATAAAACAAAGTCGGGTTTGTTACAACACTTATAACTCGAGATCTGCTGGACCAATTTTCTTGGTTTTTATTTCGCTGGATTTGTCTCTGCCCCGAATAGCAGAATACATCTTAAAACAATGAAAATTCGACGAATAAATAATTATGAAAGATGAATCATTTTCCCTAAATGTTCCTTTGTTTTTGTCAAACATTTGTAAGTAAGGATTCACGTGTACCAGTAGACCATAAACATGTCGAAGCATTTCTGGGGCTGGAATTGTGAGTGAAGACTTACAAAGTACCAGAACCATAATTATTTAACATCAAGCTTTGATCCTTAGAAGACGAAAGAAAGAACACTGATCCAGAGAGAACATTTCACCTGCGACTTTCTTTTATATATATAGAACATCATTCAACCCCTAAATATAGTTTTTAATTTATATGGCAAAACAGCGTTTGCTGGGTCAGCTAGTTTTTAAATATTTCTTAAAAACAAACACATAAAAAAAACATTTAAAAGTATAAAAAGTAGTAGTTAGTAAGTTAACTACTACTTTTTATATAGTTTTAGTGTATTTAACAATACTATAACTGTATGGGAAAATGTATGTATTACTGTTGGCTAAATGTACTAACACTTTCTGTAAACGTTTTGATTAACTAAATAATTTATTATAATAAGGTTTGTTGTTGTGCAGGCGCCGAGCGCGTGACAGTGACGTGCCCGACGTGCCGCCTGCAGTGCCAGGTGGCCAACATGATCGACCAGCGCTTCGTGATGGAGAAGATGGCGCTGGAGCAGGCCGGCTCCAACGGTCAGTCAGTCTGCCTGAGTGCGTGGCGCGCGTGTGTGCGGTGTTGTATAGCCGAGCTGTTGCAGGCGGCGTGAGCGGCGAGCAGCAGTGCAACAGCTGCGAGGACACGGAGCCCGCCACCAGCTACTGCGTGGACTGCGCCGAGTTCATCTGCGACAACTGCGTGCACGCGCACCAGAGGTAACATCCTCGCCAGCCCACAGCCACAACATTACATGCATTCTTACATGCGCCGCTCGAGTCTTTACAACGAGCGCTTACGTACATTCGGATTCGATTTGGAGACTTGAATGCCTGCCTTACATACTAATCTTCATCTAAGTGCACACGTTAGTTTATTTTGCGAAAGGGAAAAAGCCGATGTTTTGTTTTTTTCGAAAACAAGCCGTTTGAATTCAAAAGAACGAAAAATTGACTGTCGCGGAGTAGTTACAGTTTGAGGTAGACAAGCACTGATCTGTTGCGATGTCGGCAGGCTGAAGATCACGAAGGAGCACACCATCAAGAGCAAGGAGGAGGCGCTGGCCGAGCTGCAGGCGCAGGCGGGCGCGCGCAACGCGCACGACATGTTCTGCGCCGAGCACGTGCAGGTACTGCGCCGCCGCCGCATCACGTGTGCCAAGTAGCAGGGTCGCCTCGTTAGTGGAACATTATAACAGCTTGTACATGTTGATGTTAGGAGCGGCTGACGCTGTTCTGCGAGACGTGCGACCGGCTGACGTGCCGCGACTGCCAGCTGCAGCATCACCGCGACCACAAGTACCAGTTCAGCACCGAGATGGCCGCGCAGGTACCGCATCATCTGCCACTCGTCTCATGCCATACACACCTACACTGACACTCGCCATTGTGCCGTACACGTACTAGTACCAGTTCGGCACTATAATACTATAAATACTCTTTTATAAATTTTATAAATATTCTTTGTCATGGATGTGTGTGCGTGTGCGCAGGCGCGTGCGAGCATCAGCTCGCTGCTGTCGGAGGTGAGCTACAAGCGCGTGCTGCTGGGCTCCGCCATGAAGGTCATCCGCGACCGCCAGCAGCTCATCGCCGACAAGAAGAAGGCGCTCGTGCACGAGATCACGCAGACCGTCGTCAAGTGAGTGCCGCCCGCTGCCGAGTGGCGCGCTCGCGCACACGTAGTAACGCTACTGCTCCCGCAGGCTGACCAACGCGATCAACACGCGCGGCAAGCAGCTGGTGCTGCGCCTCAACGAGGTGTGCGACGCCAAGCAGCGCACGCTCAACGAGAAGAAGGAGGCGCTGGAGCAGCTGGCGGCCATCACGGACCACTGCGTGGGCTTCGTGAACGAGGCGCTGGACGGCTCGGACACGGCCGTGCTGCACGCCAAGCACGCCGTGTGCGCGCACCTGCAGCGCATCAAGTCGCGCCGCGCCGACATCCCCAACCCCGAGATCCCCGTGCGCATCGCGCTGGCGCTGGACAAGCTGCCCGAGCTGGTGCGCGTGCTGGCCGGCCTGGGCGCCATCGTGGTGGACGGCAAGGTGGACGGCGGCGCGCCGGCCGCGCAGGGGCCCTACCACCCGCCGCAGCCGCCGCACGCGCAGCCCGCGCAGCACGCGCCGCACGCGCAGCCCGCGCAGCACCCGCAGCACGGCCAGCAGCACTCCGCCGTCGTCGCGCTGCAGCACGTCGCCATGCACCAGGTACGATCGCCCCCGTCGCACCCAGCTCCACTCAACTCTGTGGAAGACGAGCACGGAGCGACGAGACGGTTCGTTTCTATGGCTTATCAATCCCTACTTCAATACTCAACCATAAAACATTCCTTAGTTTAATTGTACAAAAATTAACAAAATTGTTAGTAAGTAAAAAATAATATTTTTACACTTTTATCTGTTTTGGTCAGTTCAAACAAGATAAGGCTGGTGTTGCTTCCGAATACTCTGAGAAGAAAAAACCGAAACGAACTCAGAGGTTACTGAACAAATGTCTATGTTTATGTGATCGGTGGAGCCCTCAGGAGGCCAGCACGATGTGGCTACATGTAGTAGCAGTTTGTAATAACCGATGCGTGCCGTTGTTCCATGTCTAGACGCTGGCTCGCTACCAGGTCAGTGCGCCGCGCCCGCATGCCGTCTGTACTCTGTAGCTCACCACGCTGTCGCCCTGTCTGTTGTGTACGAGTAGTGTTGCCAACTCTCTTTTTATTTCGTATGCGCTTGGTAGCTTCTTTACGTTCCATTGTGTTGATCTGTGCATGAACTTGTTACGTTTTGTGTATCACCACAGTGTAATTACTTGCATAAAAACTACTAAAACAAACAGAAACAATAAACTTCTCATGGTAAATTTAAAAGACGGCTTCTTGTATACGGTGGCTACAGGAGCTACGCCGTGTCCTCGTCGAGACGATCGGCGGCGGCGACCTGAGCGTCCGGCCCTGGTTCAAGCCATAGGGCCGACAAAAAATTAAACCAGATTCAGCAGAAGTGATACGGGCAGTCAGCTAACTCCGGTTTCACGTGGAGCGGCTGCCTACCAGACCTCCACAACCCATGAACCGGGTAACACGGTAGCTTTTGGGTAGACTGGACTGGTCAGAAGTCAGATTAACGAGTCCCACGACGACGACGTCGGGGTGTAGAATGCCAAGCTCTACGAACAGCCGGGACCCGCGGCTTAGCGTGCTCTCAGAGGCGTGCGTTAACATGGCCACCCATCCACAGATCAACCTCGGCAAGCGTTGCTTAACCTAGAAGATCAACCAGTGCGACAGACATTGTTTAGGCACGAGCTCTTAAAACAAAACAACCAAAGTAGTAGTAAGCATCTGCCGTTTCATTTAACGAAGTGGTAATGCTTTAAACATATCGGTATTTTTGTTCGTATTCACTAACGCATGTAGCAGCGTAGACTTCCGCTGTAGACTTCCCTTACTATTTAGTATTTTCTGTAGTAAATTAATATTTTTGTTTTCTGGTGGGTACTTTCGTGTTTGGGTACAAAATGTTCGATGCCTACAAATCGTTGTGCGGAAATTGCAAGATAGACTGTGGTGCAGCTGACCGCCGTAGTTGTACATCACTTGCGATGGAGATCATTTCAATGTCGGTAGGATTTTAGAGTTTACGATGTTATAAATGTATGTTTGCTGAATGTGTTGCCTCGTAGGAAATAGTATTACCTTTACCTTCATTACGCCGAATGTAGACGAACGATTCATTAATTTTCTGCCGCCGACCTTTCTATGACCATGGCAAGTACCTATAGAAACGGTTGCGAGATTTTTTTTCCATTGGCAATCTTTACAGGCCGGAAATGTACTGCGCACGAACAACTCGTACTGCGGGGCTAACCTGCTCGCGCTATCATGGTTGCTTTGTTGTAAATGTTGTTCATGTTCCGACATTCGTGTACTCTAAACAAAGTGACACTGTAGGGGCGCAGCAACATGGTATCAGCGAGGGCCACTCGAACAGTTCGCGGAGAGGAGGATCTACACTGGGGAGGGAGGACCTTTTTACCCGTCGCTACTTGGTGACTCAATACAAATAATAGTTATTTGTTATACAAGAGTGCAAAGTTGCTTTTTAACCGCGTGCTCAATTTTGATGACCGAGCAAGCGAAGGATTCTACAATTAAAATTAAAATTTAGAATCCTGAGCGTTAGCGACGGAATCAAAAGAGCACAAGGTGAAAAATCTTTGCACTCGAGTGCAACACGTAACTTTTCATCCCACCTCAGCGAGGAAATGACTAAACTAAATGCAAAAAATACACATTTATGACAATGACAAGATTCTTTTTTAATTTGCGAATCAAATTCCGAACAATAGAGCACCATAGAGGTAGAAGTAAAAAGGTATAATAATGTTTCGAATGCACAAAGTTCGTGCACACGATGCTCTAAATTCAATTTACTTTATACACTAGAGGATAAAAACGGCTTCTACGCTCAGACATCGAAGAGAAAAAATAGTCTTTCCGAGATGGGGGGATGAAAAAGTTATTATTTAACTTATTAAACCAAGTTTCAGCCCGATCAGTTTATCAACTATGAGAAATCGCTGTATAAACAATTAAATATAGAATCTTTGCGTGCTGTGAAAGAGTTCCATCAAATCGTGAAATACGCCACAGATAATTATGAAAAAGATATCATCTGTACATGGAGACTCTTTGCCTTGGAAAATTGATGATTTACAAGTGGCATAATCTTTCTAAGGAAGACTGAGACTCGATAGAAGAGGATCGGCGCGCCCTGGGCCCCAAGTCTGCTATTACAGTAGTGTCAGAATAGACTATCATTGATCCATAATGGTCGATTTTGACAAGTTTCGTAATCTATACTTAATATTATAAAGCTGAAGAGTTTGTTTGTTTGAACGCGCTAATCTCAGGAACCACTGGCTCGAATTGAAAAATTCTTTTTGGGTTGAATGTACCATTTATCGACGAAGGCTTTAGGCTATATATCATCACGCTTAAGCCAATAGGAGCGGAGCAGCGATAAAGAATGTTTTAAAATCGGGGATTCCACGGGGACGAAGTCGCGGGCAGCAGCTAGTCTACTAATATAAAAGCGCCATTATGACTTTCCATTGGTCAACCACTGACACTCCATTGAAAAAATGGTAATCTCGTACATAATGACAAATGAATGACAGACGTAGGTATGCGGTAATCTGCTAACATTTTGAGAGTTCCTTTGATCAGTGACCTACCATTAGAACGTCGTTTTGCAGTCATTTCTTTTAATAGCTCGGTTATCAAAAAGCATTAAGAGACCATTGACCGACCAATGATCGACCATTATAAATTTAGCAGATTACGACGAACTTTTAACAAAATGACAATGGGATCGTGTTGGAATGACAAATTTATAAAAATAGCAGACTTGGGGCCCTGGTCGGCCGATTGAGGGAACATCTAAATAATAATAAAACTATTTAGCCCGTCCTTAAGATTTTACAAGTATATTTTTGCCTTTTCAAATAGATAAAAATCGTCAAAAAAAGGTGCATCAAAGTTTAAGAGTGGAGGAGGCGTAATTTGATGGTAAAAAGAGTTCCATCGCGTGATATCACGCAAGTTTTCAACACACTGTACCTATCATCTTCATTTATTGTTTGTGTGAAAAAAAATCTTGTATAATTATTTTGATAATCTGACTGACTTAAGAGCGTATACGCCAGGGATGGCAGACTAACGGCACGCGTGCCAGTGATGGCACGCTACAAAATTTTTCAGGCTCGCCAAATTTATGATTGGTTGGCTCGAGATCAGCTTTAATTATGCTTAAATTAAGAAAGAAAAATAAGAGAAAAATGTGGTAAATGCTATCTCACATATTTTCATATGTACATCTCAACTATTTTCCACATATCTCAAATTTATCGACATGTTTTCCTCTTTCCATACATCATTATTACAGGTTTTGTTCATTAGGCAAGATCCGTTATTGGCACGCCTTGGCCAAATGAATATGCATTTTGACAAATAATGGCACGTTATCCTATAAAGGTTCGCCATCCCTGGTATACGCCCTACGGCATTTCATACAAATTTTCTAGTCCTTATTTTCCGCAATGACGTAGCCGATTTTAGTGAAACTTTACACACATGAGCAAGATACATAGGTCTAAAAAGTTAGTTGAAAGCATTTTCGATAAATAGTGAAACAGTTAAATTAGACACATTTTAAATTTTCCATACAAACATAAAGAACCTTGTCCCAAACTGGGCCCCTGGTGTACACGAATGAATTATGTTGCAGTGTGAAGTACTAGCCGTGTAAAACTATAACATTAATATTTCAACGTACGAACGTGTGTGCGACACATCTCTGACACCAGTCTTTCCAAGAAGTACCGTGTTCCCCAGTTAATGGTTGTGGAGGTCTGGTAGGCAGCCGCTTCACGTAAAATACTGGTATTCAGCTGAATCCGGCTTGACTGGGAGCTGACCCCAATGTAGTTGGGAAAAGGCTAGGCAGATGATGACGAACGTGTGTGCGAAGAAAGATATAGTTAATTAAAGCTCGTCAGAAACTGACTCTTCATCGGAGCTGTCAAACATTACAAAAATGTTTTCTATCTGTTCGCTTGGTGACTTGGGCAGTTTTTTTTGGTGTTTTGCTTAACCTAGGTACCAAATAACCGTTAGAATGTGTACGCAGCATCCAACTGTAGGTACGGGCACCACTTTTACATGTACAATAGTATGCTTTGATAGAATCTCTTCCTTCCATATTTTTGTCAATCAATATATAAATCAAAAAATGTATTGTCTGTTACCACCATCAACCACGAGGAGGTGCTTTGGATGCAAGAAGATACATTCAAATAGAGATTTCAAAATTAAACTCATAGTGTAACTTGTATTAGAGTATAACTTTAAGTTTCATTTTACGGTTCCTCGCACATACAATAAGAGATAGAAACCTTTATATTATTGATGTACACATCATATTCTACCAACTAGCATAAGTGAACATATTGTACAAGTGGGGCCCAAGTAGCTTAGAATTTGGGATAAGGTTCTTTCCAGTTATCTTTTTTTAAATAAGATATTTCGAAAATGTTCTTAACTAACTTTTAGACCTATGTATTCTGCTTATATGTGTGAAGTTTCATTAAAATCGGTTCAGTCATTTCGCAAAATAGTGACTTGAAAATTTGTATGAAATGCCATACGGCGTATACGCTCTTAATAGATTTTTTCAGGAAAATAGCCTTTTGATGAAATCCAAAAATGTTTGGTATTGGCTACGTGACATCAGCGTATCAATACTATACATTTTTGTCTTGGACAACGGCCAATGCTGCCAGAGTGAGTGGCGGGCTCGTGTCGCTAACACATGTGGTTGTGCAGTCGTACGTGCAGGCGGGCGCGCAGGGCGGCGCCGGCTTCCTGCCGCTGCAGCAGCACGGGCTGCGCGCGCGCGCCACGCCGCTGCGCCACGCGCACGTCACGTCCACCACGCACCCGCACCACCTGCACGGTACGTGCCTCGCCGCCGCGCCCGCGCGCCGCCTGCCCGCCCCACTCACTCACCCTTCCCCCCCGCTGTGCAGGCGTCAGCGAGATGAACCTGCGCGGCCTGCTCAACGCGCAGTCGCAGCGCGGCGCCGCGCGCGCGCTGCCGCCCGCGCACCCGCAGCACCCCGCGCAGCTCGCCATGCACCACGCCTACCACCAGAGTGAGTCCACCACCCATGCACTGTGCCTACGACATAATAATATTATGTGCAATCATTTAATTCCATGTAATTTCGTCCACAGAAGCATAACAAAATTAATTATTTATTAACTTAAAAGTCGATAGTTGAGTGACTGAAATTTTCAATCGAAACAATTCTTTAAAAGTCGAACATTTTTTTTAGAAAACGTACCTGCATAGACTCCAAAATAATAAATAATAATAATAAATATAAACGTGTTGTTTTGCATCCTCGTCAAATTTCAGGAGGTTGTCATAAAATACATAAATAATCAATTGAAAGTACGGTACCGGTCAATAACCAATAAGCGCTGTATTTTTTTGTTATTGAAATTCAACAGTATTTCAGAATAAAATCCTTGAATACCACAGAATCAGGCGACCACGCACACAGCGACAATGCAGCTGTGTGCGTGAGTGTCGATGTCTTACCTACGAAATGCTAGCGCGTAGGTACCTACGTTTGCGACAGTGCGATGACCTACGGCGACCAGTAGCAATAATTTTACCAAATTTTATTTCGGAAATCAACAGCCTGTTGCAGTCCACTGCTGGACATAGGCCTCTCCAACTGCACGCCACTTAGATCTATTGTTGGCTTCTCGCATCCAGTTTCTGCCAGCCGACCTGCGCAAATCGTCACTCCACCGTGCCTGAGGACGTCCTACACTACGTTTGCCGAGACGCGGTCTCCACTCTAGAACTCGTTTACCCCAACGGTTGTCGGTTCTACGACTAATATGGCCAGCCATCAATCATCTACTTTATTGTCATAAATTTCGCTTGATAATTAACTCATTTTTAAGCATCATTGGAATACGGAAATCTTACTAATGACAGTAATACTAGTGCGCCAAAGAAAAGTTCAATGACCTGTTATCAGATGATTATTAAAATGTTAGTTTTGCTTTATTGCTATCCGTCAACTTAAAGTTTTCGTAATGATTTTATTTTTATTTGTGGATTAAATTGGTTGATTTGAAATTTTCCTTCCTAATTAACGGGCTTAGGACCGGCAATAATATCACCTTAGTTGGTATGATACCGATCTAGCTAGGTACCTACTAAGTCAAAAAAATGTTTTCTACGTTTGATGGAAATGGAAAGAAGTGCTAGTTAAGTGTAAGTATGTGGTGATACTTTCGAATCTTAGGTATTATTGATTCACTTAAAAATCTGAAATCGACTTATTTACAGTAGGTAATAAAATTGATTAAGCTAACAACGTATTTACAAAATGAACAAATAAATAAATTACCTACCTACTTATGTTACCCGGAGGTATTGTTCAGTTTCCATCACCACACTCTTGGCACAGTCGACCACAATGTAGCTGGTTTTCTTTCAGCCTACGTAAAACTAACACCTTCATTTTAAAGAGTCGAAAGCACTAATTAACCTTGCACGTAATTTTGTTTTGTTTTGTTTTGTCACTTTTTAAGTAACTTTTTAAAGTCTCCTCACAAAATAAAAGTTAAGAGGCCACAGGTCCTCCGCGACCGATCCAGTAGCCAAGAAACCTTTCACGCTTCAGTAGGCGCCACACTGTGGTGTGGTGCACTCCAAAGCGGTCACCAGCCTCCCGCGTGCTTACCCGTGGTTCTCGCTGGAAGTATTCCAGGATGTCTTCCTGCAAGGCGACAGGCAGGCCTACGCTGCCGCGTGCTTGAGCATGCCGGGGTACATCAAACTGCCAATGATCCCGTAGTCTCTGCGTAGCAGTCAGCATGACGCTCTGTGATGGGGGTTCCCGATCGGGAAACATTTCCGTGAACATCCGGATGGCTCCACGTAGGCTGTCTCCACTGATGGCATAAAGGCGGACCATCTCTACCAACTCGACATTGGAATAATTGTCCGTCATCTTGCACTTTGTACCTACGTCTCAACGATGTACCGAGAAAGGAATTCGCAAAACGCGCGCACACGGCGGCGACATCAAATAAACTGTTGCTGTTGGATCAGACGCCGCGCCGCGGGGCGGGGGGAGGCGCGGCTAGGCGGTAGGCGCGTGCGGCCATGCGCGGGGGATTAGGTACCTACGAATTTGTCGAATGATCGATGTATTGTTAGCGTTTTTTTGTGTGTGTGAAAGCGCAGTTATAAGGCTAGGAACAGACGGGCCGCATTTAAATACGTCTTGTCAAAAATAAATTTAAAAAATACCTACTCATTTTATTGTTGATTTAGGTCGAGAATCATTAGCATAATTACGTCCGTGAATTTGACGAGGATGCAAAACAAAACGTTGTAGGCAACAAAGCGGGCAGCCCGCGAGACGACCTTTTTAACGTCATTTGACAATACGCATTTTTACTAGCACTTAATTAATTAAGGACTGAACTGATCAAAATAAATTAAATCATGCACAAACTAGTTCCAAGAAAAAGGCTATGCCTATAAAATTGCGTGACGGAAGCGGCGACAGTGAGTGCGCAGTCCTCCTCGTTGTCGGCGGCGCGAGTCAGCCTCGTTGTGTGCCTGCAGTTGATGCATTAGGTATATGATGTAAACATCCACTAAGGAGGGAATTTTGGAAATTCCTAGGTGTCTAAGGGATAAGTAAAGGATGAATGGCTGCATGCGAAACCATCATTTTCATAGTTAGGGGGATGGGGAGGAAATATTAGTTGAAATGGTGAAATATTGAATGGAAGTTTGTATGCTAAATCTAATTCCTTATAGTTGAAAGTGTTGTCGTCCGATCGAAATAAGTATATTTGAAGATTCCTCGCTACGATGTCGACAAGAAGTAACCCGGGAACGTATCCCGTCCGCAGTGATCGGCGCGTACGCGAACAACGCGTACGGCGCGGGCGGCGCGGGGGGCGTGGGCGCTGTGGGCGGCGGGCGGCGCTCGGGCGGGCCGCGCACGCCGTCGCCCGCGCCGCCCGCCTACCACGCGCAGCAGGCGCCGCCGCCGCCGCAGCAGCCGCCCGCCGCCGCCAAGTGGCACATACCGCAGCAGGGCCTCTCCAACGGTCAGTCTGATCATAACGCATCTTCTTGCCCTGCTTGTTTATCAATTCCATCAGCCGTTTTGTTGATCTGCCAACTTGTATTTCTCCTTCGGACCGTTTCGGATTCGTCGTTCGACGTCGTTTTTTGGTTCATCGGTTGCCTTTACATCTCGAACATGGCCAACCCATTGCCACTTCAATTTTAAAGCCTGTTAAAGTACCACTTATTTTAATTTTATTCCTGATCATTTCTAACCTTAGTTTACCTGAGTTTTATTTTTCCAGTATATCTATTACTCCAATTCGCTACTTGAAATCGTCCCCTTCTAACGCTGAAAACCTTTTACGTGTAATCTATTATTTATTTTTAAAATTAAATCTCTCATAATAGTGACCATTGGGTCACTATATTATAAACAGTGTTACGAGCTTCAAGGTCGTGACAGTAAAAACAGCCGATTAAATGACCAAAAATAATAATTTAATTACACAACACTAATTACAACTTTAAACTCACTAATTATAAAACACAAGATAAGATAAGATAAGATAAGATTTATTTGCCCAAACATGTGTATACATGCAATAATGCTAACTGCATGCAAGATAACAAAAAGGAAATTGGTTCAGACATGTTTGCCACATACATGGCGTGCAAATGTTTTGAACAACAGATTGTGATTTATACATCTTTCAAAGCAGAAATTTACAAAAAAATAATTTAATATATGACTTCACAATTAGCAACTCGGTAATTAATGTCAAAGTTGAAAATTATAAATCAAAATTGAAAATAAAAAGGAATTAATAATACAATATGTCAAAGTGTACACAGTCAAGTCAAAGTATTTGATAAAATAATAATTGAAATCTGTAGTAATTATAATGTCTAAGATCGTGCAGTCAAATTATTAAAAAAAATAAAAAATATGATTATTTATATACTAAAACATAGATATGTAAAATATAGTCAGAATTTCTCAACTAAAAACTCATTAATATTATAATAAGCCTTATCTGCTAGAAAATTAATTAGTCTCTTTTTGAAAGCTACATCATTTAACTGCTTCCAGGTTTTTGGAAGTTTATTATAAATTTTTGGAGCCATGCAAAAGACACTTTTGCGCATAAGTGCAGTTCTATATTGTTGTAAGCAAATTTGGGTACTGTCACGTCTATTACGAGGGAATCGATCTGCCATGCGAGGAAATAGGCAAGGGTTGGATCTTACGAACATCGCATTTTCTAATATATATAATGAAGGCAGGGTCAAGATTTTATATTTTTGAAAATAAGGCTTGCAACTCTGAGTGGTTTCAAGTTTGAACATCGACCTAATGCAACGCTTTTGAGTTTTAAATATAAGTTCCCGGTCAGTAGAGTTACCCCAAAAAATTACGCCGTATCTTAAAATGGACTCCACCAAGCCGTAGTATGCGGTGAGTAAAGCATCTTTACTAATTACTGCTGTCAATTTGTGAAGAGCATATGCTGAGGTACTTATTTTCTTACTGATAGTATCTATATGTGCCTTCCAATTCAATTGCTTGTCAATAATAAGCCCTAAAAATTTAGTTGTATCAACTTCGTCAATTTTATTATCATCATAGCTTATATTTACGTTCTTAATTAATGTCAAGGAGCGCTGACTAAAGTGCATAATTTTAGTTTTATTTAAATTTATTTTTAAATTATTATTATTTAACCATTCTATAATTGCAATTAGTGAGTTATCAATGTCAAATTTATATGTGTCTCGATTTTTCAATGTGATTGTCACTACACAGTCATCAGCAAAAAGGCTCATAGGTTGTTCTGTGGACTTAGGCAAGTCATTAATATATAATGTAAATAATGGAGGTCCCAGAACACTTCCCTGTGGGACACCGTACCTAACTTCACGTTCTTGCGACCGATGTGACTCTTCTCGTTTTGTAGTTATGTTTACCCTACTGACTTCCGTTATTTGCTTTCTGTATCAAATAGTTTTAATATATTACCTCTAATGCCGTAGGCTTCGAGTTTCTCAAGTAATATATTGTGTTGAACATAATCAAACGCTTGAGTCATATCGCAGAATATACTACACACCGGTTTATGTTGATCCATATTCGTCATCACTGTATATAAAAAATCATAAATTGCCATATTAATAGTCTTTTTTTCCCTGAAACCTTTTTGCTCATTGCAGAGGATCTTATTGTGTTTTAAATATGAGTTGAGTTGTTTATAAATATATTTTTCAAAAATTTTAGAAATTACTGGGATGAGGGATATCGGTCTATAATTCATCATCAACTCTTTATCGCCTTTCTTAAATAGTGGCTTTACTATTGATGTCTTTAGTGCGACTGGGAATGTTCCAGCACTGATACCCAAATTTATTATGTAACTTAACGGCGAACTAATGATGCCAGCTGCCGCTTTCAGTACTTTTGTGGAAATTCCATCGTAGCCTACACTATTTGTATTTTTGAGAGTCGATATAATTTTTATTACGTCATATGGTGAACTAGGTGCCATAAACATAGAGTCTCGTGTATTCAAAATATTTTGTGTAACTTTAGTTCCAGCATTTACTATGGGTTGAATTTTGTCTATGAAATAATTGTTAAAGATATCCGCTATGGGTTTGGGCTCTGTGATCGATTCATTATTAACTTTAATTTTATCTATAGAGGGTTTTGGTATATTATGTTTGCTTCGTTTAATTATTTGCCAAGTCGTTTTGGACTTATTTGTAGATGTTTTTATTTTATAGTTGTTTTGGGCGCACTGTATCAGCTTTATAATTTTTTTATATAATTTTGTGTAACTTTTTAGACTCATTTTATTTGTCTGACTGGGTTTTAATCTATAATTCCACAGTAGTTGTCTTTTCTTTTGGCTACAAATTTTTATACCACGAGATACCCAATTTACTTTTTTTTTGGCACAATGGCAATTGGCACAATGGCACTACTAATCGCTTTAGTTCGCATTTGAAGATCGCTCTCAAAGTTATCGCTTGTATCGCTTATCCAATACTGAAACCGGTCGGTACATGTGCCTTATATAGGGCGCTAGTTAATACCAGAACATTCCATTGTAGAAACTTCGCGTTCAGTTGCGACTGAACGCGAAGTTTCTGGGACTGGAAAAGTCGGGTTATAGAATTCTAGAATGTTCTAGCATAGAAAAGCCTCGAAGGTTCTTGACACTTCTAGTTCTGCTATTCAATACTAGATTTCGCTATTGGTACCGAATGCCGCTATCTTTCTTGCCTAATTGTGGCGCGCAACAATAGTAAAAATT
Organism: Hecatera dysodea; assembly: GCA_905332915.2. Taxonomy (NCBI): domain Eukaryota; kingdom Metazoa; phylum Arthropoda; class Insecta; order Lepidoptera; family Noctuidae; genus Hecatera; species Hecatera dysodea. The sequence continues at coordinate 202,552 of HG995290.1, read as the reverse complement.
TTGCATTTCAGACAAAGTTACGCAAAACGTGTTGGGATGCGTTGATTCTGGAATTTTGACTTTTCTAAATATATCTCTTGTTTTGACGATGTGCGCAGGCGCGCTGGAGGCGAGCGCGGCGTCGCCGGGCGCGGGCGGCGCGGGGGGCGCGGGCGCCGACTTCAAGATCACGCTGGGCCGCGCGCCCGCCGCCGTCACCTCCACCAACCCCAAGACGCCCAGCCCCAGCCTCAACGTGAGTACCCACATGTGGTGCGCAGGCGCGCTGGAGGCGAGCGCGGCGTCGCCGGGCGCGGGCGGCGCGGGGGGCGCGGGCGCCGACTTCAAGATCACGCTGGGCCGCGCGCCCGCCGCCGTCACCTCCACCAACCCCAAGACGCCCAGCCCCAGCCTCAACGTGAGTACCCACATGTGGTGCGCAGGCGCGCTGGAGGCGAGCGCGGCGTCGCCGGGCGCGGGCGGCGCGGGGGGCGCGGGCGCCGACTTCAAGATCACGCTGGGCCGCGCGCCCGCCGCCGTCACCTCCACCAACCCCAAGACGCCCAGCCCCAGCCTCAACGGGATAACCACCGCGTCCGCAGCCGCCCACCGATTTACTTATTTATGCTTTCAATTCAATCACCACATCATCGAGGTGTCCTTGTCTCGTGTCGCAGGGCGGCGTGCCGGAGCTGGACAAGGTGTGCGCGGCGTCGGTGCAGGACCTCATGGCCACCATCGCCAAGCTGGACTCCAACGGCGTGCAGGTGGTGGCGGAGGCGGCGTCGCCGGCGCCGCACGTGCACTCCAGCACCGACGCCTCCGAGCACAAGCCCTCCGACCCCAACGAGGACTGGTGCGCCGTGTGCATGGACGGCGGCGAGCTCATGTGCTGCGACAAGTGCCCCAAGGTCTTCCACCAGTACTGCCACATCCCCACCATCGAGAAGCTGCCCGAGTGAGTACTGTCGCCGTACTATACTGCCCTCCGGTGTCACGAGGACGCGACCCCGCAATAGTCGCAAAAGGTTAGGCAGGTGATGACTGAAAAAATGCAAGGTCTTGAGTTTTTACAGCGAGACGGAGACGTGGCAGTGCCTGCTGTGCGTGAACTTCGCGGAGCTGGCCTGGGCGCCGGGCTCGGACGTGGCGCCGGCCGGCGGCGGGCTGGCGCCGCGCAGCATGAAGCTGGTGGAGCGCCTGACGCTGGAGCTGTACTGCCAGTACGAGGCGTCGCTGCCCTTCCGCGAGCCCGTGCCGCCCGACAACCTGCACTACCACTCCAAGGTACGCCGCGCGCCTCACTTGCTACCCAAAACCCAAACCCCAACAACAAAAACCTGATATAAGAGAAATGGACCAAACCCTAATCGCTAATAACTCAATTCAGCCTACTTCTAGACAGATCGGTCGTTGGCGAAACATTCCTAAAGCTGTATATATTCGGAGAAAAGATAATATTGCGTGTAGATTTCGTTAGCATTAGCAGTCATGGCTGTGAAGTTAATTGAGTAGGTTTGAAGAGACATTTGAATGCATACGTGAAGCTACAACAGTAACGTGGTGCGCAGATCGCGCGGCCCATGTGCCTGGACATGATCCGGCTGAAGCTGCAGCCGCAGCACCCGGCGCGCTACACGCACGTGGCGCAGTTCGTGGCCGACGTGCGCCTGCTGTTCCGCAACGCCTACAGGTACAACCCGGTGAGTGCCGCCCGCGCCCCTCGCGCCCCTCGCGCCCCGCGCCTTCTCGCCCGCCCTCACGAGCCTTGTGTTCCGCAGCCCGACTCCATCATCTACAAGGACGCCAAGCGCCTGGAGGAGTTCTTCGACGCGCAGCTGCTCAAGTGGCTGCCGGACTACGCCTACTGGAGCGGCGAGGGCGAGCCGCCCACCAAGCGCGCGCGCCTCGACTGACCCGCGCCGCAGTAGCGCGCACCAGCGTGCACCAGCGCCGCACTAGCGCGCACCAGCGTGCACCAGCGCCGCACTAGCGCGCACCAGCGTGCACCAGCGCCGCACTAGTGCGCACCAGCGTGCACCAGCGCGGCACTAGCGCGCACCAGCGTGCACCAGCGCGCACTAGCGCACTCATGCGACGTACTTCCATCTCACAGATAGTGCTATGTTAAGACGTAGTGACGCAGAACTGTAAATATTTAATTGATATTATTAGATGCGTTGTTTTCTTATCTTGAAAGTTCCTTTTTAGTGTTGTTGCAGGAGCGCCGGAGTGCCGACACCCGGGGCTGCGCTAGCGTCGGGACACTTGTCTAGCTCTTAGTGCACAGTACTAGTTACGTGGCTAGTGGCTCCTATTCTTTGTTCCGCGGCTGACTGTACTGAACTATTATCTTAATATTACGTTATTCTAGCGCTACATTAGTAGCTATTTACGTTATGATGCGGCCTCGCAAGCCGCTTATATTATTATATTTTATTCTAGGCTATAATAATATTTATATCACAACATTTTAAAGCAGCAATTAAAATTGTAGCTTGTAGCAATTTGGAGGATTCAGATTGATCTATAGTGTTCGCAGTCGGTTATATTGTGGACTTCGCCAACACTTCGGAAGTGCAGTGCGGCCGCACGTCGGTCGCGCACGAGCTCTGTGATATGAGGTTTCGTCTGTTCTTAGTTCTGTTGTTGGTCACAAACCCGTCCGTTGGTGGCCCACCCACGTCGGTTCGTTTATTGTATATCTTGGATCCCCGACACATTGTATAGATATCGATAAGGTACCACTACATAGACGTTAATATTACGATATAGGTATTTTTATAATTAGAGACAATATTTTAGTAATGAATTACCACATAAAATAGACTAAGAACTCTCGACAATTTCAACTAGGTATGTCAAAACTTGTGTGTCTATTATATACATACGTCGTACTTGAGTGTGGAGTGGTGAACATTCATTCATCACAAAATTGTTAGATGTTGTACACTTATTACACAATTCGCTCTCTGAATGTGATTTTCTATTTTTATAATATTTGCTAGTTTTAAAAACTGTTTTATGAGTTACCGGTTTTAAAAATTGTTGTAATTAAAAGAAAAAGTATTGCTCCAAAAAGTATCACTTCACTCACAAAAAGGTAGTATTTCCGTTGTTTCATTTAGACCGTGTTTTTATACGCATCACATAGACAACAAAAAAATCTTAGACATCTTCACAAAATTATATAATTGTTGTTAACGTTGTAAGACCTAGTTGATACGGCGAGGCTTAAGAGTCTCTAAGTTATTGATAATCTCCAGATAAGTATTATTGTACTAGAAATAAAATCATTTATTGGAAAAAGTGTTTCATATTTCCCCTCCCAAACCGTATTTTCTTAAATAACAACACTGGTCGCCGACTGTCACACTTGTCAGTGCGTAAAATGACGTTTACACATGTCGGCGGGTGGCTGTCGGCTAGGAGCGTGCACTGATACCTATATAAAAGTACTCTGTGGTGCACTGTCATCGTTATCACTCGCCAGTAGCGTCCTAAACAAGCCAGCCGTGTTTTGTTATTGTTAACGCACATGCCGCTCGTCTAATAGAACGATACAAAAATATCAGAGATCGAGGAGTGCCCCGCAGTGCGCGTCCTGTGACCTTCACGCGCTATAGGTAAGTGACCCCTAAGGTTGTTGACACTTCGCGTTGCCAAAAATGTTAAAGTAAATTAATCATACAACTCGAGCTTTATTATAACTACTAGTTCCTTTAAACTCGTGTAACGTTCAAACTTTGAAAGAGGACTATACATTATAGGAAACCTACCCAATAAGTTGCTACTCTCAAGTACATATTTGAGGTCATTTACACTGACAATCGTACAGATTTTCGTGAAGAAACCTTTCAGACTTATTTTTCTTATGAAACTGTTATCCTGCTAATAAATAAGTTCAATCAACTGTAGCATTGTCAGTCACCACAGTTGCATAGGTACCTACATCGATGAAGAGATAACGTGCGGTAGGTATGAGTGCGACGGCCGGCCGCCCGCGCCCCCCGGCCGGCCCGACGCCCGCGCCCCCCGGCCGGCCCGCCGCCGCCGCCGGATCGAGTGTTGTTGTTATTGATATTTAGGGCGACGACACGTTATCTCTTGTGCCAATGCTACTTTAATCTTTTGTTTATTATAAATAAATAATCTGACTCTTAAAATGATGCAATAAAACAACTATCGTCCGATATGAACAGGGCTTTTGCACTATTTACCTAATATTATATATTTTGTTACCCGACTTTCAAAAAAGGAGGAGGTTCTCAAATCAACTGTATTTTTTTTGTGTGTTTTACCTCATAACTTTTTTTTCGATGTAAAATGAAGAAAAAACTATACTATCAGTATCTCGAGGTGGTCGTTTTCTAGTTTGTTGAAGATCTGATAAAGAACCGAGAAAGGAAACGAAACTCTTCAATAAAGGATAGCAAAAACTTCTAACCTCACCTATCCGGGGTGTTAACTATAATGACGTTTTTTATATAGGTATATATTAAACGTTAGACCTAATGATTTTCGATTACATAAACGTAAATATCAAATAACGTTATACTTACTAATAAAGTTTTAGAATACATAAATGTTATATGTAAAGAAATTATATCAACAGTTGGTACCTATATCTCACGTTGATTATATCTTATGAACGATAATAAAATGAAATTAGACCAAATGAGTTATTATTAAGAGACGCACCCACTGATGGGTACTTGCCTACGTACATTTGTCACCACTAAAAAGTGAAAAATTAAAAAAAATACAAACGACTTAAAAAAAAAAAACAAAAAAAAAATACAAAAGAAGTATAAAATAATTTCGGAACTCGGTGATTTCAGTAGTTTTTTTTTTTTTTTCTAACGTATCCAAAACCTGAGTGCCACAGCTGGTTTGTTCTATCAACATCTCACTGTAGGTACATATAAGCTTCGGTGGAGTGACCGTGAATTACTGGTGTCAGTCCATACAAACAAGGCGGAGTGACAGTTTGCTGCGCCTCAGTCCACACTGCAGTTAGCAGTACAGTCACTTTTTGGAACACTTTTTAGCCAACAAATGACGACACCAGCTCCCACTCCTGAGCTTACAAAGATAATAAAAAAAAATCAAATCATAATTAAGCTTTATTTATTCCATGCTAATTATATAGTGTACATACAAGGTTTATTTATAATTACGTTACTAAGTTATTTATTAGTACAAGTCATACCAGTAGGTCAGAAGTAATAGGAGCGGCACATTCAAAGATCTGCACAGCCTTTGAATTGAAAGGGAACTGACCCTTGTAATATTCTGAGTTACTTATATATATTTTAATATTTTGTTCTATGAATTTAAAAGTTGAAAGTTGTTATTCTGAATTGCTGAATCGTTTCAGTGGAGCGGGTTCAACAACAATGCGACTGATCATCCTGGAGGACGCGGGCGTGGTGGCGGACTGGGCGGCGCGCTTCGTGCTGCAGCGCATCACGCAGTTCGCGCCCGGCCCGGGCCGCCACTTCGTGCTGGGGCTGCCCACGGGCGGCACGCCGCTCGGCATGTACCGCCGCCTCATCGACTTCCACAAGGAAGGCCGCCTTTCCTTCAAGTACGTCACCACCTTCAACATGGACGAGTACGTCGGTTAGTATCTACTGCCCGCGAAGCACTGACCAGCTGTACCAAAAGTAAACAATCGGTAGGCATCGTTTGACGAACTTTAGAGTTGGAACCAATGATGAGGTTCAAAAAAGAAAACCATCACGTATGTCCGTTTTGTACAGAAGACAACAACGCTGAACTAATTTTTTTCAGAAAACTCCGTTACGTGCTACTTAACCGGTAAATAACCGGTTAAGCAGCACGTAACGGAATTTTTAAACCGGTTATTTGCTGTCCTGAAAAGTTGTTGTCTTTGACATCAGCTGTGTTAGTGAAATTGTGACCAAGTGAGATTAGTGACACTGGGAGTGAGATATTTAGGAATCAAGACGTAGATTTCTACGTAACGGCGTCGGAGCAGCAAAATGACAGCGGGGTAAGGAATGGGGTACCTACTGCGTAGCAAAAAGCTAACTTCAGAGACGCCTTTCAGTTTGAGTCATCGAATTTCGAGCCAGCGGTCACCTTGTTAGTTTGAAGGTGTCGGTGTGTTGCGCAGGCCTGCCGCGCGACCACCCGGAGTCGTACCACTACTACATGTGGAACGAGTTCTTCAAGCACGTGGACATCGAGCCCGGCAACGCGCACGTGCTGGACGGCAACGCGCCCGACCTGGTGGCCGAGTGCCGCCGCTTCGAGGACCTCATCGCCGCTGCGGGAGGCGTGCACCTCTTCATCGGAGGTACCCACACCTTCCACCTTCCTTGATAAGCACACCATTAATGGCTAAGCGGCCTGGGATTAAGCTTTGATGCTGTGCACTGCAGATTGTTCAATATCACTGCTTTAATAAACGTAATTATTTTGGTCTACATAAAATAAATAACGCGAGTCGGACTCTCGTGCAAAGGGTTCCGAACGAATGAGTTATTTTGACGTGCTGCTTCAAAATCATAACTTCTCATGGGTTGTTCTTTAATATATATGTAGGTGTGTGTGATTACATTTCCAAAATTTGTTTGTTTTCGTTATACGTCTGTTTTGGGTCACAGAAATGTGTACCAAACAATCAATGTTATGAATTCAGTGTTTTTCGTTCCTCATGGTTTCGGATTTGGCCATCCGCGCACCGTTGTAAATTGGCCCCGTGTAGTATGGCGCTGACGTGTGTGTGTGGCAGGCATCGGGCCGGACGGGCACATCGCGTTCAACGAGCCGGGCTCGTCGCTGGTGTCGCGCACGCGCGTCAAGACGCTGGCCTACGACACGCTCGAGGCCAACAAGCGCTTCTTCGGCAACGACATCAGCAAGGTGCCGCGCCAGGCGCTCACCGTGGGCGTCGGCACCGTCATGGACGCTAAGGAGGTACGCACAGCCCACTGTCCCATCTCGTGGCTAAGGCCAGTCTGCCTACTTCATGTTACATCCAATCCATTATTTAAATTCATTCTACGTCGGATACGAGTTAGCACGTTTGTAAGACGTCTAAAATGCACGATATGTATAACTCGGCTGGCGGTCCGTAGGTGATGATCCTGATCACGGGCGTGCACAAGTCGCTGGCGCTGGCCAAGGCGGTGGAGGAGGGCGTCAACCACATGTGGACGGTGTCGGCCTTCCAGCAGCACGCGCAGGCGCTGTTCGTGTGCGACGAGGACGCCACGCTGGAGCTGCGCGTCAAGACCGTCAAGTACTTCAAGGTAACCACCATCCTGCGCCAACACTTAGTCACCTGTAACCTAGCTGCATACTCTTCTGAAACGTTCAGGAACTGATCTATCGTAGAACTATCTAAAGCCAGCTTAATGGGAGGCCACGCATGCACTCGGGCCCGCGCCAGCTAACTTGCGCTTTGTACATAATTGTGGGATTGTGGTGGCTGGTGTCTGTAGTGAGTGGTCCGAGTGTATGTGTGTGTGCGCAGGCGCTGAGCGAGGAGCACCAGCGGATGATCGACGGCGTGCCCGTGGACGAGCAGCGCGTGCTGCACTGAGCGAGCACCCTCCGCCGCTACACGACTACACTAGCTGCTATATAACATTATAAAATATCTTTGGCTGGAACAGCGCGTGTAGGATTTGTTATAAGATATAGTGCATACAAATAATACTTTAAATCGTAGGATACAGGTGCCGTTTGATTTGTCTGTGTTATTACTAAATAAGTGTCGCGGCGGCGGCGCGGCGACAGACCGCTGCCGCGCTGTTCCGTGTGACGATATCGATGCTTGGTTGCAGAGCCTCATGGTGGAGCACAACAAGCTGCTCGAGATAACGCGGTGACCACATTCCAGAGCTTAGCTTGCGGCGCGCGATCTCATCGACGCGCCCTTATTTTTATACGTTGTTAGGAATTTTATATTATATTAAAACGTAATCTGATTGACGAATAAATTTTTATAGCACATGATTTGGTTTCATTTCTTTTATTGGAGCATTTATAGATTACATATTTTGGAACATCATTTGGAATTATAAAGGCACATTTGCACCACACACACTTGAACAACCTATTACTAAATCACACATTTACATAACTGCGTTCAACTAGTCGGAATGTACACTAGTCCGGTGGTGCACACTAGCCAGCTGCAGCGGCGAGCCCAGCCCGTCCGCCACGCGCATGTGCGTCAGCCCCACCTCGCGCGCTCAGGCCAGGCGCACGCTCACACACTGGTCACTGGGCGGCGGCGCGGCAGCAGCGCGCCAGCAGCCCCGCCAGCTGCAGCGGCGAGCCCAGCCCGTCCGCCACGCGCATGTGCGTCAGCCCCACCTCGCGCGCGCAGGCCAGGCGCACGCTCACACACTGGTCACTGGGCGGCGGCGCGGCAGCAGCGCGCCAGCAGCCCCGCCAGCTGCAGCGGCGAGCCCAGCCCGTCCGCCACGCGCATGTGCGTCAGCCCCACCTCGCGCACGCTCACACACTGGTCACTGGGCGGCGGCGCGGCAGCAGCGCGCCAGCAGCCCCGCCAGCTGCAGCGGCGAGCCCAGCCCGTCCGCCACGCGCATGTGCGTCAGCCCCACCTCGCGCGCGCAGGCCAGGCGCACGCTCACACACTGGTCACTGGGCGGCGGCGCGGCAGCAGCGCGCCAGCAGCCCCGCCAGCTGCAGCGGCGAGCCCAGCCCGTCCGCCACGCGCATGTGCGTCAGCCCCACCTCGCGCGCGCAGGCCAGGCGCACGCTCACACACTGGTCACTGGGCGGCGGCGCGGCAGCAGCGCGCCAGCAGCCCCGCCAGCTGCAGCGGCGAGCCCAGCCCGTCCGCCACGCGCATGTGCGTCAGCCCCACCTCGCGCGCGCAGGCCAGGCGCACGCTCACACACTGGTCACTGGGCGGCGGCGCGGCAGCAGCGCGCCAGCAGCCCCGCCAGCTGCAGCGGCGAGCCCAGCCCGTCCGCCACGCGCATGTGCGTCAGCCCCACCTCGCGCGCGCAGGCCAGGCGCACGCTCACACACTGGTCACTGGGCGGCGGCGCGGCAGCAGCGCGCCAGCAGCCCCGCCAGCTGCAGCGGCGAGCCCAGCCCGTCCGCCACGCGCATGTGCGTCAGCCCCACCTCGCGCGCTCAGGCCAGGCGCACGCTCACACACTGGTCACTGGGCGGCGGCGCGGCAGCAGCGCGCCAGCAGCCCCGCCAGCTGCAGCGGCGAGCCCAGCCCGTCCGCCACGCGCATGTGCGTCAGCCCCACCTCGCGCGCGCAGGCCAGGCGCACGCTCACACACTGGTCACTGGGCGGCGGCGCGGCAGCAGCGCGCCAGCAGCCCCGCCAGCTGCAGCGGCGAGCCCAGCCCGTCCGCCACGCGCATGTGCGTCAGCCCCACCTCGCGCACGCAGGCCAGGCGCACGCTCACACACTGGTCACTGGGCGGCGGCGCGGCAGCAGCGCGCCAGCAGCCCCGCCAGCTGCAGCGGCGAGCCCAGCCCGTCCGCCACGCGCATGTGCGTCAGCCCCACCTCGCGCACGCAGGCCAGGCGCACGCTCACACACTGGTCACTGGGCGGCGGCGCGGCAGCAGCGCGCCAGCAGCCCCGCCAGCTGCAGCGGCGAGCCCAGCCCGTCCGCCACGCGCATGTGCGTCAGCCCCACCTCGCGCACGCAGGCCAGGCGCACGCTCACACACTGGTCACTGGGCGGCGGCGCGGCAGCAGCGCGCCAGCAGCCCCGCCAGCTGCAGCGGCGAGCCCAGCCCGTCCGCCACGCGCATGTGCGTCAGCCCCACCTCGCGCGCGCAGGCCAGGCGCACGCTCACACACTGGTCACTGGGCGGCGGCGCGGCAGCAGCGCGCCAGCAGCCCCGCCAGCTGCAGCGGCGAGCCCAGCCCGTCCGCCACGCGCATGTGCGTCAGCCCCACCTCGCGCGCGCAGGCCAGGCGCACGCTCACACACTGGTCACTGGGCGGCGGCGCGGCAGCAGCGCGCCAGCAGCCCCGCCAGCTGCAGCGGCGAGCCCAGCCCGTCCGCCACGCGCATGTGCGTCAGCCCCACCTCGCGCGCGCAGGCCAGGCGCACGCTCACACACTGGTCACTGGGCGGCGGCGCGGCAGCAGCGCGCCAGCAGCCCCGCCAGCTGCAGCGGCGAGCCCAGCCCGTCCGCCACGCGCATGTGCGTCAGCCCCACCTCGCGCGCGCAGGCCAGGCGCACGCTCACACACTGGTCACTGGGCGGCGGCGCGGCAGCAGCGCGCCAGCAGCCCCGCCAGCTGCAGCGGCGAGCCCAGCCCGTCCGCCACGCGCATGTGCGTCAGCCCCACCTCGCGCACGCAGGCCAGGCGCACGCTCACACACTGGTCACTGGGCGGCGGCGCGGCAGCAGCGCGCCAGCAGCCCCGCCAGCTGCAGCGGCGAGCCCAGCCCGTCCGCCACGCGCATGTGCGTCAGCCCCACCTCGCGCACGCAGGCCAGGCGCACGCTCACACACTGGTCACTGGGCGGCGGCGCGGCAGCAGCGCGCCAGCAGCCCCGCCAGCTGCAGCGGCGAGCCCAGCCCGTCCGCCACGCGCATGTGCGTCAGCCCCACCTCGCGCACGAAGGCCAAGCGCGTGCTTTCGGGCGCGTCCAGCGTCTTGCACACGCGGAAGATGTTGCTGACGATGTCCTCGGCGGCGTAGCCCAGCTTGCACAGCTTTGCGATCACCTTGTAGGCCTCGTGGATGTCCTGGCGCACGCAGGCCTCCAGCATGGCGCGCACCAGCATGGGGTGCGGCTCGTCGCACACCTTGAACACGTGCTCGGCCGACACGTGCGCGAAGCCCTGCGCCGTGGACTGCAGGTTGTTGAGCGCGGCGCGCAGGTCGCCCTGCGCCGTGAACACCACGGCGCTCACACCTTCCTCCGTGTACGACAGCGCCTCCTTCTCGCACACCTCCAGCACCTGCACACATACACCACATGCACTACTGAAGTTGCATCACTTTATCGACGTGCTGTATGGAATGGATCAAGCAGAATGTTGAGCTGGAGAGTGAAGGAGGCTAAAGAAAAGATTGATGGTTTGTGTGAGGAGGGATATGAAATAATAGGGATTTATTGAGAGCATGACGGCTGACAGTACTGGAAGAAAAGAACGTGTCGTGCCGAGCCCCAGTACAACGGGATAAGGAGACGAGCCCCAGTACAACGGGATAAGGAGATGATAGTTGCATTACTTTATATTCCTATTGGTTGCGCAGATTTCGACTACAATCTTATATATATAAAAGAAAGTCGGGTTTGTTACAACACTTATAACTCGAGATCTGCTGGACCAATTTTCTTGGTTTTTATTTCGTTGGATTTGTCTCTGCCCCGAATAGCAGAATACATCTTAAAAACAATGAAAATTCGACGAATAAATAATTATGAAAGATGAATCATTTTCCCTAAATGTTCCTTTGTTTCGTACCTGTCAAACATTTGTAAGTAAGGATTTACGTGTACCAGCAGACCATAAACATGTCGAAGCATTTCTGGGACTGCAATTGTGAGTAAAGACTAACAAAGTACCAGGATATCTGGAACCATATTTCCCAGGCGTCGGGAAACGCAGGGCGATTCCCGCGGATGGCGAGCTATGGGTGGCTCGCCGTCCGATAGCAACCAGGCCCGAGTCAACGGCGCATCGTGTTTCACGCGCGCCTCAAAGAGCCGTCAGCAAAGAAGACGGGGCCCCATAGGGTCAGTGCCTGCTAGGGTTGCGGAATTTGTTCGAAAGTGTCACCGCGGCCCTGGAACGCAAAGGGCACAAGAAGGAACACGGGTGGGTTTTAGTCAGTAAGAATCTGACACTCTCTTCCGCTCCGCCCAGAGCGAGAAAAGGCATTTGATGATTACCCAACCAAAAAAAAAAGGTTGAAAATTTGAGAGGTAATGTAAGTAAATCCACGTGTACCAGCAGACCATAAACATGTAGAAGCATATCTGGGGCTGGAATTGTGAGTGAAGACTTCAGAAGTACCAGGATACCAGAACCATAATTATTTAACATCAAGCTATGATCCTTAGGAGACGAAAGAAAGAACACTGACCCAGAAATAATAAATGGCGCAGGCAGGTGAAATCGCGGGATACAGCTAAGAAGTATTTTAGCTTTAAGTTTTCTATTTTAAAAATTATTTCACCAATAGAAAGCTTTTCACCTGCGACTTTCTTTTATATAAATATAGATCATCATTCATACCCCTAAATATTGTGTTTATTTTATATGGCAAAACAACGTTTGCTGGGTCAGCTAGTTACAAATATTACAATACTGTAAACTTCGTTTTTTTTTGGCATGTTCCTATCTCCTATCTGGTGCTGACATTCGCGAGTAGGCAAGGCAGCAACAACATTTAGCCCCACCATCAAACTCCCATCGCCGTTATAGAATTTAAGATGGCCCGTTTGGATTCGGATTGCATCGCACACGCGCATCTCTGTGATCAAAAATTGTAGATCCAGAGATAACCCTGGAATTGCATGCATATCGTCACTCCAGGTTTCGCTTGTTAAATCAAGTAATTACCATTCAAGTATTAAATAAGAACTAAAACTAAAGCGGGTTTTTGATTTGCTTATTTTTGATGACATGGAGCATGGAGATCGCTTTATTCCCATTAACACCTACAATAAAAAAAATAGCTACAATTTAATTCCTTGTGGCTGCCAAGACATACCGTAGTACCGTAAATGCCAGACTGAAGCTGCGTCAGCTAACGGTACCTTGGCGAGTATCTGCGCGTCAGTGAGGCGCGAGTAGCGCAGCACGGCGCAGCGCGACTGGATGGGCTCGATGATCTTCTCCGAGTTGTTGGCGGCTAGCGCGAAGCGTGTGGTGTGCGAGTACAGCTCCATGGTGCGGCGCAATGCCTGCTGCGCGCCTTCCGTCATGCTGTCCGCCTCGTCCAGAATCACCATCTTGTGCCGCCCCGCCGGCAGCGTGACCTGCGTGCACACATCTATTGTACCGCTCATCTCTGAACATCTACAACGCGACAAACTTCTCCTCAGTTGCTGATACTATGACTAATCTGTCAAAATTTAAGAATGAGGCTGCTAATACGTTCACAGATAAAATCTAGAAGACATTACATCAGTTAGTAAATTACTGGTGTTACAAGGTGGTGTGACAACCTGATTTATAAAATAATATGAGAAATCTAATAAATCAACACCTACAGAATGATGTCACCAGCAGTTGTGCAACATTGAAAATTTTACTAAAAAAAAACCCTCATAGCCCTTCAACATGTTGAGCAACAAGTTGTGCATCTAATGTTGCTTGGTAGACAAGTCTTTATTTAGTAATATTTCCACATGTTGCCTAGTGGGTACAAGGCTTTAAAAGTAGAGAAGACCAAAGAAGCAAAGGGTGGAGTGTCAAAGATCTGGTAACTACTGAGCTGATGATAAAGGTGGACATGCTGCACCTACCCCAAACAAATCAGAACAAAAGTAGTAGAACAATGATTAACCTGGCATGAAACATCAATGCTTGCTGAATAGTAAATTAAAAATGCTACTACCATCCCACATCGTCACAGTTGTACAAGTGGAGGGTAAACTGTGTACATACTTTTTGCTGCGCGAACATCTTGATCTTGTTGCGCACGACGTCGATGCCGCGGTCGTTGGACGCGTTGAGTTCCAGCACGGCATCCTTGAAGGCGGCGCCCAATAGCGCGCGCGCCAGGCACAGGATGGTTGTGGTCTTGCCCACGCCGGGCGGGCCCGCGATTATTATGTTAGGAGCGTTGCCCGTGCGTGCGAACACCGCCAACCGCGACACCGTGTCCTCGTTCCCCACGATGTCGCTGAAAGTTATCGGCCGGTACTTCTCTATCCATGGTAAATGAGAAACAGGCTTGGTACCGCTGCTGCCAGCTTGTGTTTTTGTGGGCTTTGGCGCAACCTCATCTACCTCCATAATTGTAACCTCATCGTCACTCATTTTGAAGCCAAAAATACAATAAAAATAAGAAGATTACGTTAAAGCATTGAAATTAACATTTGACGCGCCCAAAGACTACTATAGGTGTACTGGCTATAGACAGGCAACTAGAGGTGGTCGTTCCAAAGACGAACCGTTTTAAAAAACGGCTTTGTGTTCCGCGACGATAGAACCGTTTTACGTTTTGTTTCAAAGCAGTCCTCGTCGCACAACCAGTCCTCGAAATGTTTGACGCGAATTTCTACTCACTCTTAATGTAAATACAAGCTAGAATACAATGAAACCATTCGTAGCTCGTTCCGTTCGTTTCGATCTTTGATATAGCAAAATAAAACTACTATTACTTGAACATTACGGTCGATTATTGTATGGACTACAATTTATTTCGATGTTTCGTCTCGTTCACAACGCGGTGGTCATACGTTGTATAATTGCAACACTAGTAACCGCAAGTCTACTCTACAACCGTCGCCGAGACGAACGAACGTTGGCGTCTATGACATTTCGATTAAGAACTTAGTATAGATTCGTTACATTCGTTCGAACGTCGCGCGTCGCCGCGTCGTCGTCGTCTGCCTTCCGTCTCCAACCATCAAACAGTTGCGAACGAGAACCGTTTCGCGGACTAGTTTTCATTCTTGAAAAAACGGTTGCGTCTCGTCGTCGAAAAAACCGACAACGACCCACTACTACAGGCAACTCTACCGTATTTTTTAATATTAGGAAGTTGTCGAACTCAGCGCCATCTAGTTTATCGCTAAGAGAACTAATTTATATATTTATGTATAGCTAGGTAGGTATGTATAGCCGGCTGCACTGTCAGATCCTTTTCGCTGTTTTTCAATAATCTATCTGTATATTTACCTACTAGACATAGGAGTTTAATCCTATCTCTAATATGCAAATCTGCAGATAGATTATTGAAAACGAGCCTTAGTATATTCGTATATTGTATGAGAGATTGTGGTATGTCTCTATACAACATGCATAATATGTAATATATAAGTAACGAAAAAAAAAACAGAATTGTATGATAATCCATTTTTATTCAGCTAGTTATCACACATTCACAATAAAATTTTGTGTTCGTCTTTTTCGTCCTTTATGATTAAGGTAGTGCCGATTAGCCTTTTGTTTCATTAGATCGCTAACATCCCAAAAGGTTATTTTGCCAGTGAGAACATTATTTACATCTTTGCACCAGTTATTGATAAAAAACATTGTGCTTTTATTTATTATATAATTTCTCAAATTATCAGCATGATCTGCACAGCTAATAAATGACAAACTTAAATTTATATTTATAATAAGTTTAATATATTCAGAGATATTTTCTTTTGTGCAATGCTCTTTTAAAATCTCTATACATATATTTTCTACTTGGGCAAAGAAATCAAATAATGCTCTTGTAGGATAGCACAACCACTTTTTGTTGCCAAATTCTTTCTTTTTTATATATTCATGGAAACTTTCAAATTCCTCTGCTTCCATACAGCTTCTGCAAGTCACACAATTTTTATATACATTTTTTTTGGCAAGTTGTGCTATCCAGCCACTGCAATACCCTATTGCTGCGCTTCTTTCAATATGCATTGGAGTTTGGCTCTGTATAAGGTTGTCTGTATTTACCATCTCTATATTTAAATGATGACTGTCAATTTCATTTTCACATTCAGTTGGGTTTATGTTTATTGGATTTTTTAAAAAATATTTAAGAGATTGCAGACAAACACCATCATCTTTCTCACAATTTGACCCAACGGAATGTGAAGACGAAATATTATTAATTAATAAAGTTTTGAATGCGCCTTCAAATGCATACGACGTAGGCATGATATTACTACAACCGTGAGCTCTAATTGCCCCAAAAAAGTTTTCTAATGCGTCTTGATTGAAATTGCGCAGCAATAATGAGTTAATTCCTTTGGAATTTAAATAGGAAACAATTAATTTAAAACTTTCTATGGTTTTGATCCAACTAGACAATGAAGGCACTACTCCTTGGTTATTGGCATTACAAAATTTCATCGACTTCAAAATTGGTAGGCTATAATTCCACAATTTTTTATGAGGTGAGTTAGGGGTCACTGCAGTCCTATAAATTTTTCCTCCTCTTATCGCACTGAAACTTCCATTGACACTGTCGAATAAGTCATCAAAAAACATGAGAAGGTCTGCTGTGTCCGTACTTTGTTTTTCTAGCACTCCACATCCTGCAAACGAGAAAAAATATATTAACTTTACTGGTATTATTATAGATAATTACTTATTGTAATGGGGTCATTTTTCTTACATAGGTATCTTCAGTACTGTAATTGTAATGAAAATAAAAATACTTCTGAGATTCTTGGAATGAGCTTTTGGTTTGATTTATTTATGTATTTACTTTTGTGACCCCATTCATTTTTGGGTGTGCAAAATTTGTACTAAATATCATAAGTAACTTAAGTGGTATTAATTAGGAGAAAATTGGCTATGACTGGCAGACAATTTAGTGAGCCTATTAAGCCCGATTTATACCAAAACGGAAAGGAGAGATATGGATTTAACAAAATCTGATTGATTATTAAAACATATCTCTGCTAAGTGGAGAGATGTGGAATTTGATTGGTTATCAAAACATATCTCTCCTTTCTGCTTTGGTGGACATCGGGCCTTAGTGTTTTTTCATGAAGTTCAAAACCCTAAAATTAACTTTCAAACATTAACAATTCAATGTGGGAATATCCATGCATGCATTTTTTTATTTGCAAAATGAAATATAAGTTCATGAAATAACTGACGACGCTCAATGATGAAGTTATAATGTTTCAAAGTTCAAAATTAGAAAGAGAAATGGGATATTTTATGTACTATGCCGCCCGTACGCCATAGAAAAAAGCGTTTTCGCGAGAAGGGCATATATTTGTTTAAAATAGTTATATCTTGCTTGTTTTTCGACTAATTTTGGCTACTTTCACTGTTAGTGTCGTATTATTTCATATTTAAGGATAAAATGTATAGGATAAAAAATCATGCACATTCCCTTTTAATTATTTCTGAATACATAAATAATAAACTGCTTACCTGCCATAAATCCAAGAGCTACTCCAACTGATTGACTGAACACCTGGGTGCAGTGTTTAACCCTCATTTTTGGGATAAGTTCAGGTAACACATGATGTGCTGTAAGTTTAGGCACTAGCTTTACGCCTTTATAACCAGGGCACCTGTTATATAGGTTTAAAATGTGGTCCCATTTCGCAAGGCATTGTTTGCCTTTCATGGTAAATTTTAGGTTTTTAGTTATCAAATTATTTCTAATCCCCTTTATTAAGTGAGGTGGATCGTATATAGGAAAAATCTGTTCCTTGTTTACAATGAAAAAACCATCTTTAATTTCCTTTCCATTTCGTAGGAATTTTTCTCTAGTTTCTTTTAGTAAAGCGTTTACAGCTGCCACATTGGAGGTGCCTTGGTCGCATACCGTAGCCACAACTTTCAGTCCCGTTTCTTGCACTTTCTTTATCACAGTCTTTATCTGTTTTTTTAACTCGATTGTTTTGGTGCTCCCAGTACAGTAGTAAAACGCCAGAGGCTGCTTGTATTTTTTTACAATACCTCTTAACATAAAAACTAGAACGTGATCACAGAATTCTTTTTGTCTTGTATCACCATTATTTACAAATCCTGATATTTCGTCGTTTTTTTTGTCATATGAAATGCCTGCTCCAATAGCCATCTCGTCGAATGCTAAACAGCAGTATTTATGATTATCTGGCATTTTACTCACTCGAGTTTTTAAGTTTTCGAATATAATTTCATTTATTCCAGCTTTTAAGTTAACCTTGTGCAGTAAATCTTGCAGAGTTCTTCTGCTTGGCAAAACGCATATTTTGCTAAGCAAGCGATATGCCTTAGGAGATGGCTTGTATAAGGATAACGCCAAAATTTTTTCATCAAGTGTGAATCGCCTTCCTTTTTTTTTCTTGCCACTTTGAGAAGCTTGCATTTGGCAAAATAACTTTGTAGAATGAGGCATATTCTTACAGACAATATTGAATGCAGTTGTCTTTTTCATTTTTTTGGCCAATATGTATTTTTTCTTGAAATTCTTCTTATCATTTTCGCATTTTTGTAGTTTCTTTAAAACAGATTTGAATTCCTTATGTTGCGCCAAAGTTACACGGGAACCTGAAAAATACGTTTCCCTGTTATTCCAGTACATATATATTTGTTTATCAGACTTAGATGCTTTGATCTCCATTACTGCTGCTCTTTAGTTTAATAATACAATTTACTAATTCAGTATTTTACTTATGTTAAACTTACTTTTTGTGTTAGTTGCCTTTATTTTCCGCTCTCTGCGTTGACTTTGGCCAGGTTGTACAGGTCCTGTAAATTTAATATTCATAGTTATTGTCAAATTGCTTATTATCTTAACTTGTTTAAATAATTGTGTCTATGCAATAATAGTAATTAGAACTTAATTATGATAGTCTATTCAGATATAACTTCCTACTGCCCGCGACTTCATCTGCGTGGAATAGTTACTTTGGGCTAAAGTTAACTTTAGCCAAAATACCGAACAAGTGCGAGTCGAATTCGCGTGCAGAAGAATCCGAACAAAAAATTATTTACAATTTTATTTTTTTAAATCCTACACTTATGGGTTTTCCTGTAATAATGGTAAAGACCAGTAATTTCCAAGACGATAAATTCGGAGATAAGGGATGGTCAAATTTGGTTTTTTTTTTTAATAACGTTGAAAAGGAATATTAAAAAAATATTTTTGAAATCTTTATAATGAGCCAATTGATTTGAAAACGTTTAAATAAACTATTTTTTTAATTTTCACTTTGGAACCAGAAAAGTGACCCAATTTTGTCGTCTTTGAGTTATAGAAATACGAGTCATCTATAAGGGTTCCATTTTATAAATAAATAAATTTTGCTTTAGAGACTATACTAGAGGTGCAGACCCCTCACAAAACCCGATTCTGAAATTGATACTCCAATCCAATTGGTCTCAGTGTGATAATAAAGCCTTCCTCGATATATGGGTTATAAAATTTCAAGAATTTTTCAAAACTGACCAGTAGTTCCTGAGATTGGCAAACAAACTCTTTAGCTTTATAATAGTAGTAAAGTATACAAAAGAAGTATAGATATATGTAAGTATAATATGCAGATAAGTTATACAAACCTGAAATATTGGACTGTGTCGCATTATATGTGGAAGAGAGGGGCGGCTTGCTGATTATAGCCTCAACATTTGGTGAAGCAAGTGCTGGCTTGCTGATTATACTTTCAATATTTGATGTTGAAGCTAAGGCCGGTGTGTTTAAAGTATCAATGATTTCTATTCCTGAAAAATAAGAAAATATCTTTATTGAGTTCAGGTTGAAAAGGTTATCATGTGTTTATTTTATGCTTGTACCACCTTTGTCCACATTTTGTGCAATATGTAGACAAACTTAGGAAAAAAAGAAATTGTAAAGAAGACTTTGAATTGATTGATTGAACAAAGATTAGTAACCTGAACCCTACCTCAACCAACATATCCTTGATAGTTCTTTGATATTGTGATACAACATTTTTAAGATTTGTTGAGCAATTATGGAGTTTCTTGCATGTTTGTTTGTTTCGTGCAATTATAAAAATTGATGAACATCTTTTTTATAATAAAATATACATACCTGATGTGTTAAATCCACATTCTTGGAACTGACTTCTGTGGGATATTTTCAACTCGGACGTTCCCATTGCTTCACCAAGTGATTGTGCTTGCAGATCTAGAATAATATAAAATATTGTATGTATTTATTTTCTTTCCACAAAATACATTCAGTGATACATAGTATATTGTTCATAAGTATTACCTGGGATATGCATTGTTGGAATTGCCAATTTAGACAGTCGACCACTTGGATACTTATGAATTTCTTCAAAATGTCTATGACAGACCCGCCTGTTGTCGTATATAACTTGATGATCCAAAGTAGCTATTTCACCACCAATATTTAAGATCCAAGTTGTAAATTTCTCTCCACTTTTTTCTGGATTCGGATTCGGGAATCGGTGTAGAGGTACACCTGGAAACATTAATTATTAAACTATTAGGTGCAATACAGGGTAGTGGATCTTCTTAGGTATATTTTATTAAGAGATTTGTAATAACTACTGAGTAGTCACTAAAGAGCCTGACATTCCATATTTATATTACAAGAGCTGTCAAAACCCTAGCTATAAATTGCGCTACTGGGAAGTTTTTAACCGACTTCTAAAAAAGGAGGAAGTTCTCAATACGTCAGTATGTTTTTTTGTATATATGTTACGCGACATTCAACCCATTTCGATGATTCTGTTTTATTTGGAAGAGTAAGGTCACGAAATAATGATCTGATGAGCACCTTCAGTTAGGCTATGGAACTTTACAATAAATGATGGTAAATCTTTTGGTATTGCTGAAATCGCATCTCTGTTCATTGTTCACATCATAAAATCATGCTAGTACGCTATGAAGAGGTAAGCAAATGTGCCCAAGTCGTCCATGTCTTGAACTGACAAATAGCGCGTCCATTTATTATGGGAATGGAGAATAAATAAATAGAGGAGCTCGGTGGTAAGTGGTAGCCTTAGATCTGTAATTGAAGTCCATCAGACTGCTTGAAAAGCGACTTGATTGGGTTTTTAAACCGGGGTTTTTTGACAGACAATTATTTTATTTCGTACATTTTGGGAATCGGCTCTTCGTATCCTTTAATTCGATACACCACTTGATAGGTTTTTGAAGTCTAAATAATTATACATCATATTCTGCAGCTATTACAATAGGGGTATAAGGATTTGTGTGATAAAAATGGCGATGGGATGCTTTACCAGCTCTGATGCGAGGGCACTTTGATCGGTATAAAAATGTAAGAACCACTTGTACTTACCGTCTTTCCTAACCACAGCACATCCAGGTACACAGCAAGAATTCTGAGACATGGTTAAGTTCACTGTTTGCAATTACAGGTCCAAACTCAAAAGAATGCCTATGCAAGTCCACAGTAACTTCACAAGATCTCGATAAACAACTCAAAACAAACGGATTGTAACGCGGCTCAATACATGGAGGAACGGAAGCTCAACTCAACATGCAGATGCACTAGCGAAACAACAAGAAATTAATCGCAAAAGGAAAACAAATGCGCACGAGCAATTACACTCTCACGCAGACGCAGCCATTTGCAATTGAAGTGTGGCTATACAAAAACTAAAATTTGCACGTTAAAATACCAAAATATAACTTTTTCAATATTCAGCTGATTATAAAGACCTAATTATATACTAATTTATTTATTCTTATATTCAGAAATAAGAAGATCAAGATATTATTATTATATTCTTGATTAATGTTAAAAAGTAACTCCCAGCATAAATTTATATATTTAACTGTTGCAACACCACAATTTTGTTTCTATTAACGTTTTGATAGATGGCGCTGTTTTCAATAAAAAAAATGAAATTTCGTTTTGTTCTAAGTTGCCATAGCATGGACGCGCCACTGATAACATGTTTTTATTTCCCCGATCGAAACGAAATTAACGAAATGTCATAATGACAGTGATGAGTGATCATTGGTTGTTTTTTTTTTTGTGTTGTGGCTCCATCGTTTAACTAAAGGTTTGGAGAGGAACTAATGATCGGTTCTCATTAACGATAGTGAATTGAGTCAGTTTTTGTTGTGAATCATCGAGGTTCAAAAGAACAAAAAGTTTTTGGATTATAAAGATCATTGGTTGTTGCCAAAGACCTTTACATTTCTATACTAGGTTGTTGCACTGATTTTTGATAGTGCTGGAACCAAGTATTTTCGGCCGAACAACCCTGGCTCTAAACTGACTAGTATATTTTATGCCACCAAAAACATAATTTGTAAAAAAACCATGTCTCGCAACTCAGTTCTACCATAAACAGCTGTGAGATCCATGTAACTTAGTTTATTGAGTCTCTACTTAATTTATTTTGTTTCTTCTGTCTTAAGTTAATAAGTAATAAGCACAGACGTATAAAGAGTAGGTAATAAGCTAACCTTATACAAAATCTATAAAGTGACCATAAATATCAATATACCGCTTTTATGTTTTAAATAAGTAGATTGGCTTGGCCATCGCATGAAAACCCAGTGTATCTCACAAGTAATAGGTACATAATCAATAAATTAGACTGTGTAGTGTGAAATAAAATTCAGGCTTCTTATCCACAGCGAAGTTATGGGGGTCAAAAATGACCTGAATTATTTCGAGAAAAGGATGATACGGTTGTGCCGCTTTTTACTCGACTTGGCGGGGAAACTTCCATGCACACATGAACGCTAATTAAATGATGCTCGAGTTTCAACTTACAGTGGTGGCGGATCTAGGTATAAAAAGCCTCCTTGGATAACGTTTTTTAGAATCTTCAATGACTTCATAGAATTCTTGAGCTCCTTACCTTCTTCCACACTTCTTCCAGATCTGCCACTAACTTGCAGTATAAAAGTATATCTAATTACCTATTCAAAGATGACCTAGGCACATGTGGTGGACTGATAGGAAAAGGACGTAAAACTAGGCAATATGATCAAAAGACTATAGCCTTACCTTCAGGGTAAAAATAAATGACATTGACATTTATTTTCAGAAAGTGACATAACTGACATATCATAGCATAGATGATACACTATTAAAATGGTGACATATAGAGTAGGTAAATATAAGAAAATCTCGCCTAATTTGTGTATATAACAATATTTTTGATTAAGTAATTCCCACATTATTGGTTTGTTGTCAACTATGTTATCTAAGTTTTAAAACCCGTAACAGTTCAAGTTTGATCGATTTATGTGAATTGGTGTTATTATAACTAACTAAGTGACCTCAACCTGGGGATGGTGAATCATCACTCCAAATATCTGGACATTGTTGTTGTTTAGATTGGGACCACTTTCACCAGGACCAGGTAATTAACCTCTTTCTGTACTTATGCCACTAGAAATGGTCACTGCATAATAATAAAATAACCAACTACTGCTATGAATATCTTGGTAGGTGAAATAGGTATTATTTCAATAAATTCTGTCAACTAGAAAAACAAGACATCTAAATCTGTCTGATAAACTTTGACTGTAAAAAAAATGCCTATGTATTAAGCAACATTGTTTCAAGATCTAGTAAATCATACAATGGACACATATATTGTGGTTACCTTTGTTTTACGGTGTCATAAATGAAATCTTTTTATTTTATTAAGCACTAGCAGCGCCTCGCGGTTTCACCCGCGTTGTTCCCATTCCCGTGGCAATATGGGGATAAAATATAGCCTATGACACTCCGCAATAACATAGATTTCTATTGGTGAAATCATTTTGAAAATCGGTTCAGCTGATCCTGAGATTACCCCTTACAACGTCACTAACTCACAAATGTTACCTCTTTATAATATTAGTATAGATTAAAGACGTCTTACGATCATACTGCATACTTCCTTATTCTTTATGTTTTGTCATAAACAAGAATTTCTTAAAACAAATCCCTATCCTATGGTTAGAGATAACCAGTGGCATGCAGTGGTTCGAGTTAGGGTAGGCCAGAGAAAATGTCTAAAAAAAAACACCATATTATTCAGGGTTGAAATGTGGTGTTTTCTCTGGCCTACCCTAACTCGAACCACTGCACGCCACTGGAGATAACGTGTATGTTATAGTACTTCCACAATACAGTTTATGGAAGGAAATGCATGATAATACTCCAAGTACTAGCTGTGATAGCCCTGTGATGTGGAAGTATTCAATGTAAAACCGTTTATTAAGGTTTTGGGTGGGTAAAAAGAACTAACATGATCCCCACAGTTATGTGAAAACCGATTGTTTTTACAGCAGTTAGCTTACTGTGTGACAATGGAGTGGCTGTTCGGGCACCGGATGACGCCGGAGGAGATGCTGCGCAAGAACCAGCGTGCACTCAACAAGGCCATGCGCGACTTGGACCGTGAGCGCATGAAGATGGAGCAGCAGGAGAAGAAAGTCATCAACGACATCAAGAAACTCGCCAAGGAAGGCCAGATGGTCTGTACCAGCTCCACTAGCCACCCCTTTCTTTTAGAGGCCTCAAGATTTTGGTCTTATTTTATTTATATTGCTGTAACTTTGTACTTGTGTTATATATTTTGGTATTATTAACAGTTTTAAGGTACCTACCTAAATTATAAAAGTTAAAAAATTATTTAGAAAATGTTGAATGAACATGAAAAAGTCTCTGGACCTGATTTTATATGCTTAATTAGTATGCGTTATGATTGCTCTGCAAAGTTATCCAAACAGAAAAAAACTTGGCCAGTAAAATTGTCGGAATTTGTCAAAATCGGAAGTTAGAAGGGTTTTATGTTGGCCGCGCGAATATAACGTGCGTGGAGGATTGCGCGGCCACGGAGGTCTGTGACTACTTGGGTTAGAGATCTAATTTTTCTTAAGACTGAGTTTGTCAAAAATTGTCTTTGAAAAGAATTGTTAGCTGTAGATCAATCAATACTATATGAAATATTCAACACCTAAGTTGTAACTAAATTATACACTTGTTGTTTCTTCATTGTTGATTATTTCATTAAAACTTAAGACTCGATACAGTAACACTGTTAGAAGAAGAAAGGTTTTAATTTGTCAAATAAATAAAAATATATTTTTATATATCTGGTTGATGGCACCTTCCACTTGACATTCTCATGATACCTGATGAACCAAATATTCTCCTCTAGCATTGCACTTGACTATTATTTTTTTCGAGAGAGGGAAACCTCACGCCCCAGCCGCCGCAACAGGAGACGCCCCGGGCGTTGGGAAACGCAGGTGATTCCCGGCTACCGTAGGATGGCGAGCTATGGGTGGCTTGCCGTCCGATAGCAACCAGGCCCGGTCTCGACGGCGCGTCGTGTTCTACGCGCGCCTTAAGGACCTGTCAGCAATGGAGACGGCTCCCCATAGGGTCAGTGCCTGCTAGGGTTGCGGAATTTGTTCGAAAGTGCCACCGCGACCCGACAACGCAAAGGGCACAAGAAGGTTCACGGAAGGGTTTTAGTCAGTAAGAGTCTGACACTCCCTTCCGCTCCGCCCAGAGCGGGAGAAGTCATTTGATGATTTCCCATCCAAAAAAAAGGGGTGTGTCAGTGAATTAGATATATTTTGTAGAACTCTCGACACACACTCTGGGGCCAGTTGTTTAATGTTGTATCAATTTCCAGGATGCCGTGAAAATAATGGCGAAGGACCTGGTGCGCACGCGGCGCTACGTGCGCAAGTTCATGCTGATGAAGGCCAACATCCAGGCCGTGTCGCTCAAGATTCAGACGCTGAAGTCGCAGAACACCATGGCGCAGGCCATGCGAGGCGTCACGCGCGCCATGGCCACCATGAACCGGCAGCTCAACATGCCGCAGATACAGAAGATACTGCAGGTGGCACACTTACACTAGCATGCACTAACTTGTCTATCCTGTCATGGAACATAACCTAGTTGTGGACATCCAGTGTGATGTGGCATCGACGAGGCTGAACGATGTTGCTTGTTGTCTGCAGGAGTTCGAGAAGCAGTCGGAGATCATGGACATGAAGGAGGAGATGATGAGCGACTCCATCGACGAGGCCATGGCCGCCGACGACGACGAGGAGGAGAGGTACTCAGCACTGCCACTGACACGCACTATTTATGTTGTTCACTCTCAAACCCATGCGCATGTTGTCTGCAGCGACCAGGTGGTGTCGCAGATCCTGGACGAGCTGGGGCTGCAGCTCAACGACACGCTGTCGGGCCTGCCGCAGGCCACCGGCTCGCTCTCCGTCGGGGGTCAGTACCCAACCGTGCCGTCCCTTCATTGTTCACGCATGACAGAAAAGTTGTACGTTTATCGACACGGAAGGTTTCCCTGTGGGCGCGTGTCGTTAATGTAGCGGTGGGCTTACAGCGAAGCAGCCGGCGGCCGCGGCGCCCGTGGCGCTGCCGGGCGGCGCCGGCGGCTCGGGCGGCGCCGGCGGCGCGCCGCTCAGCGACGCCGACGCCGAGCTGCAGGCGCGCCTCGACAACCTGCGCCGCGAGTAGCAGCCGCACGCAACGCAACGCGGCCGCAGCGCAGCCGCAGCCCACACGCAGCGCAGCCGCAGCCCGCACTGCTAACACTTACATAGGCGCGTCCTTCGTTTCACTCATCCATCGTTCAATAAACGGCGTTTAGAGTAATATCGCTAAATGTCAGATTGTGGCGATGCGTCCCGTCGACACAGCGGAAGCTGTCATTGTAATAGTGGGGTCGCTAGCTTGACAACTTGTACGGAGCAACAGTGCGACCCACTCGTGCCGAGCGCCGCGCGCCCGACGCCATAGTATAAAGAGGGGAAGTAGATTATCTCCGGCCTAATTCGCGATATAATTGCCTACTGTCTTAGGTTTGTCACTTTAACACATCTCTGTATAACTAATTCAGTGATCATTAGTCAATAAAGTTCAACAATGGTTTGATTTTACAACTGTAAGTACTTACCTACTTAGTTACTATACCTACAATACTGAGAAATCGGCATAACTAAACGTAAACAAAGCAATAGCGGCAAATCAATTGATAGATCAAAAGTACCTACCTAATATATTCTAGTAGGAAATTAGGTCTACCTACCTACTTTCTCTGTGTGATAGAAAACTAATAAAAATAAGTAAGTAGGTATCACATCATCAAGTAAAAATTATATGCTAGAATAAGTGACTAGCTTACCTTTCCTGTTCATTAGGTATTCTGAACAGAGATAATTCTGGAATCGATGAATTATTGAGACACCCAAACACACAGCAATACGTTCTCCTGCGACTGTCAGACATTTTTTATTTATTTAGCGGTGACGCGCGAACCTCGTGCAGTGTTAGCCCCGACTGGCGCACTGAGAAACGGGTCGAGACTTGTTAAAGTGTGCGTGCGTCGACGCATAGATACTATGGCGCACACATACAAGCCGCGCGCGGTGCGTTTGTATGAAGATAAACTACTTCCCCTGTTTATACTATGCCGACGCGGTGCCGTGCGCATGTAGTGACATGTGTGTTAAGCGACTCGTACACATTGTTGTTAAGTTATACAAATTAAGTTTATATAAGAATATTATAATAAATATTTTTGTAAAATAAAACGTCTGTTATGTATGTACATAATGATGATCTTTTAATGTAAACTAGCTACAACGATAATATAACGCCTCATAAAATATTGATAGGTACATAAATCACATTGAATATAATGACAGCTACATGTGACGTCACGGCTACTGTTCGCACACGATATCGTACTGGAATGTACTGTTGCTAGGTGGTGGCGGCCGCAGGACTCGCGGGCGTCCCACACAACATCTCGATACTCACGAACACTGTTAGTCGCCGAAGACAAGCGAGCCCGCCCCGCGCGCCCTACACGTCTACAATACTTATGCATGTCATATTTTAACAAACATTATTCTTAAAATATTTAAAACAATACTTTTTTGTCCAAACGCCGTCATAACACGAAGCCAGGTCTGCGTCGAGCGCGCTGCTCTGAAATCAAGCTCCATGCTTATAGGAACTTAGTGTTCAGTAGTAACGCGAGCCTTAGCGCCACTACACACGGTCTCGTCCGCGGGCGGCCCGTGCCCTGCTCATGAATGTGCCATCATATACGGAATAATTTCCCAATCCGGCTCGTAGTGCCAGAGAAAACCTCTCCTTTTTAGTGTGAGACAGAACACCTAGTATTTATTTTTAACAGAATGTAAGGAATTAGTGAAGCTGTTTATATTCGGTATTGGGTTTTTCAAATGTTTGACGTAATTAATTGAACTTGCCTTCGCTTTTCTTAATAATTATCTTCGTAAGTAATCAGTATGCTACTGGCGTTTATGATGACAGAAAAACGGGCCAAGTGCGAGACCGAAATTTATTGAATAACTTCAAAAAATTTGTTTTAAACTTATGAAAAATATTTGTATTGTAACGCGTATTCCTGGATTCCTGCGCAGTTCCATCATCACTATAATATTAGTTAAATTCAAATATTTATTTCAGATATAAAAGAATAAAGGGAGGTACCGGAGAACCCATTCAAAAAAAATCTCAGTAATGTTTCTATGAGTATGGAGCTCTATGTTAAGAACAGT
Source organism: Hecatera dysodea (assembly GCA_905332915.2). Classification (NCBI taxonomy): domain Eukaryota; kingdom Metazoa; phylum Arthropoda; class Insecta; order Lepidoptera; family Noctuidae; genus Hecatera; species Hecatera dysodea. Next base: position 174,413 of record HG995290.1, on the reverse strand, counting down.
GTGGCGCCGGCGCCACGTGCCACGCGTCACGGTGACACGCGTCACGCGCGCGCTGCGGTTGTTTTGTCGTTTTTTCAGATCAATTGTTGGCGAGTAACGTGACGTTACATGTAACACTGGCCCATCTGGCGGCTACCATTCCTCCTTCCATTCAAATACTGCGGCCGATTATATTTCAACCATAATAATAAGTCTTAAACGAATAGGAAGAGTCACATTGTTGTAAATTTGTATAAATACACAGATATACATACTCGATCACATATCACAGACAGATTGCGTCCAACCTCGTCGAATGTTGTGCGGCGCGGCCGAGCGCGCGGCTCTTGTAAACTCTCGTATCAAATATAAACTATCTACCAACATTATAACAAAATGTCTAGGTTCCTTCAACTACAATCAAAACCCCTAAATATAGTAGCTTAGGAAATAAAGGAAGATTCGAGGCGCTCGGAGCGGGTGCGCTCAGCGGCGCGCGTCGTCCGCCCACAGCGCGCTCAGCGCCATGCCCAGCTGCGCCAGGTAGTAGGTGGACATGACCAGCTCCTGGCGGTGGGGCACGGGCGCGCCGAACAGGCCGTAGCCCAGCAGCGCGTCCGACAGCAGGAACAGCAGCGCGCCCGCCGCCGCCGCCCCGCCGCGCGCCGCGCCGCGCCACGCCATGGTGGCCAGCAGCAGCGCGTAGGCCGGCACCAGCGCGCGCAGCCCCGGCGGCGGCGCCACGCGCGCCAGGAACAGCAGCGTGGCGCCGTACAGCGCGCAGCCCAGCGCCGCCGCGCGCCGCGCCCAGCCCAGCGCCGCGATGTAGGCCACGTGCGCGCCCGCGAACGCCGCCATGCCGGCCACGAAGTGCTGCGGCCACAGCAGCAGCGCGTCGCCCAGCGCCGACAGCGCCAGCCCCGCCGCCACGCGCCGCGCGTACCCGCCCCTGCCGCACACACCGCTTAGCATACCATCAGCAGGACCATACACATCTATCTATCAGAAATACAACAGTTCCCACAGTATTTTCTACTTGGAAATTAAATGTGCAAAGGTTTATGTTAAATATTGTAGTGAAAATAAACGAATTCTTATTACATTTATTTTTAAAATATAAAAAAAAAAAAACGAATAGTCAGGGCCCCTGAGAGAGGAACCTCCTAACTGCTTTCTGGATCAAGCCGATGATCCAGCTACCCAACGAGTCTCTTGAGATCTTGGTCAAAGCTCTTGGAAATTATACCTCTGGCAATGACTGCTGTGTTCACATCCCACATGCCAAGTCAAAATACCTCTTGTTCATCTTTCTCAGCTTTCACGAGGTCCTCGTCATGCGGGACTGCTATATCAACAATCATTGCGCGACGCTCTAGTCGGTCTATCACCACTATGTCAGGCTTATTGGCAACAACAGTCCTGTCAGTGATAATATTTAGACCTATTCCAACATAATGTGCAATTGCCATTTTCGAGAACTGGGTCGAGCACATAGCTGTAGTACGGTACTTCCGATTCCACAAAGTCGTATAAGATCAATTGCTGATGGATTACCCTGGCTACAAGGTTGTTGTGCCTGTGCGCCTGCGCAAATAGTCTCCGTTAGCTAAACTAGAACAACCGGAGATAATGTGTCGGATGTATTCCCCGGGGCCGGTGGCAAGCACAACATACATGTCGTGCCGACCTTCACAATTATATTTCCGGCTAAGAAACCTACATCGTGCCCATGCATCACCGCCACCGGAGGTGAAGCAGCTGAGACACGGCTACTCCGGATTCTAGGCGTACTCTGCCGACAGTCATTAGGCCGAAACGTTGACAGCACCTGACACAGAGAGAGCATCCGACCACAGCACGCAGTCAGCTTAGTTTCCCGCTCTGTTCCGCAAAGTTTAAGTGCATGACTTCATTGAATTGCGTCTATAGCATACGCTGCACACTTCCACCGATAGCGGGAACCCAGCCAGGCCGGAGGGCCTCGAGCTCCCAAGCTGGTCGGTGGTCGGCCTCGTCCGCGCCGACGCGCAGGTGGTGGTGTCGTCGGCGGCGAGAAGTATTCGTCGCTCGAGCTCGACGCAACTGCAGCGGCCGGAATCTCTGGACTCACGGCTGGCGCAGGTCCCGGCGGCTGCGAGGCCGAGCCGAGCGACGAATCCGACGGTGTGTGTTCTGGTCACGTGTCCGTATCATTATAGACTTACTAGAGGCTCCCACAGGGAGCTTTGAATAGCACCCTGTTTATGTTGGTTTTTATTGTGTACAACAAAGTAAAATGACCTACGACAATAACAATAACAGAAAAGCGTCGTTATCATTATGATTTATCAATATCTAATCGGCTCGAGTGAGTGAACTGAGCGTCATTGTGACGTACTTGTGGTAGGGCAGCGCGGCGTGATGCAGCAGCACGACCAGCAGAAGGCACAGCACGGGCGCGCACTTGGCGGCCACGGCGCCGGGCGACGGCCCGCCGCCGCCCGCGCCCGTCGCCACGAAGTACACGCACACGCACTTAAAGAACGGCACCAGCCGCCCGCCCACGCCCACGCGCTTCACCTGCAACACCCACCCACACGCATATAGCTTCACTACGCACTCGCGGAGCCCTGCGCCACTCTGGACTCGGACCAGCCACCTTCATGCACACTAATGTACAAAGGCGGTATAATGCCTTAGGCATTTTCTACCAGTCAACCTATGCATTTTATTTGTATGTATGTAACACACATGTAAATTTTTAGTCTGTCTATCTTTCTGTACGCATGGGTCAAAAGTGGGTCAAAAACTACTGAAGGGACTTTAACCAAACTTGGTACGATTGTAGTCACAGAAATCTTAATAATAAGGCAATTATTAAGATTTCGATTCGATTTCGATTATTCGATTAAGATTATTAAGATACAAAAGTATGTAGGTATTACAAAGATGATGGTCTTCAAAAGATCTACAAAAAAGTCCTTAATAATATATGTATATAAGTATATCTTTTATAAATTAGCCACAATAACGTGTTTAATCGTTAGGCATTTCTTCAAAGTGTTCATAAATTTGTATTTCACATAGATTAAAAAAATACACTTTAAAATATATTTTATACTTATACTTTTTTATAGAAATCGGTTTATAAACACAAAAGATATCATATACTTAGATGAAATAAAACTTCCAAATCTCGCCGCGCCAGTATGGGGACGGCTATACGGTTGATTTTTGTTTAACGCGCGAAACGGCCGCGAAAGGCGAGGGCGCTCACGTGCCGACTTCCCCTGGCATTCATTTGAGCCTTGAGGCTGTTGGGAATCTACAATATTCCCGGGTGACATAGGCTATATTTTATTCTCATATGGCCACGGGAACTATGCGGGTGAAACCGCGGGGCGCTGCTAGTATAAAATACAGGAGAAGTGGCAAGGGGGCGTGTCGGTGTCCGAGCGACAAGGTCTGACTGAGCGACCATCAATAGTACGCAAACGGTCGACTCTGCGGTCTAGTGTGCTTTCAACCATAGACTACAATTTTATATAGGGTACTTTCAACTGTGAGCGTGACAAGATAAAAGAATGCCGTGTTGCTCAGCGGTTTCTTGTAAAAACCGAAAGCCTTTGTTAATCATGGAATTACTTACCATACCAAAGTACAAGTATTTTACTATATTTGTCTTTAAAATCATGAAACACAACAAATCATAAAATATTTCTTGCTTCTACTATGTTATTTTTGTTTTAAAATTTCACATCGACAATAACATTTTACAATGCACATCACACTGCTCCTTAACCACTACCTAAGTTTGTCACTCAGTGACTGACTAGGCAATGTAAAAATCATAAAACGATACAGTGCGATGCAGAAGATGTATCGCGTAGTACGGCCGCTGCTAGTTAGTGATGTGCTTGTTCAGATATACTATCGACAACAATGTCGATGGTTGAATCACTACATAGTATAAAACAAAGTCACTTCCAACTGTCTGTCCCTATGTATGCTTATATCTTTAAAACTATGCAACGAATTTTGATGCGGTTTTTTTTAATAGATAGAGTGATTGAAGAGGATGGTTTATATTATAATAAATGCATAATATAATAGAGATTTAGTATCAGCATTGCAACCGTGCGAAGCCGGGGCGGGTCGCTAGTGAAATATACAAAAGTGTAACCAACTTTCGTAAACTTAATTACATTTTAGGTAAATAATCGGTGAGGTATTTTTGGCTTTGAATTATCGTACATTGTCTTATCCTCGTCATTACTTCCTTACTTTTTATGGTAACTGGATTTTACTTCCGATAAAGCTTCGAATGCATTATACTAATCGGCATGGTTAAGATAATATATTACTGACTTTTGTTTAAAATAATTCAACTTTTATTTTAGTTTAGGCCACTCGCAGTTCAACACACTAAGGCTGGTTACTGCTCAACTGGGCAAAAATAAGTCAGCATAATTTTGATGATGTGATATTTTTTTGTTATGAATGGGTGTGTGTAATATAATAAATGCAAGAATCGGTTTCAGGCCCAGGCACAGTACCGTAACGGCTCTCCTTAAAGTGACTGACGATACCAGGCGCAAAATGGAAGACACTAAAGTTACGATTTTAGTTTTAATCGATTTCTCCAACGCATTTAATACTGTCAGTCACGAAGTCTCTTCTCTATCCTTTCTTATCTAATGGTCTCTCCCGAGGTAATGGCTTTCCTCTTATCTTCGAGGGCGTCAGCAATCAGTTCATGCTGGAGACTCTTCGTCCGGCTGGTGTGACCTTGCAGCTGGCGTCCCTCAAGGCGGTATTTTATCTCCTGTTTTATTCTCTATTTTTATAAATCTTTTAACTATAGAGCTTCAGTGTGTGTATTATCTGTATGCTAACGATCTACAGCTTTATTGTCAGACAAGTGTTGACAATTTATCGTACGCATCGAAGAGCTCAACCGGGATTTGAGATCCATTAAGAACTGGTTGGACTGATTCGGGGTGGCAGTCAGAGCCGCATCACTCCTATGTACGAAGTGTAAGAGGCGCCCACAGGCGCTAAGGTAAAAAAAAAAATAAAAAAAAAAACGATAGACATTTTTTTCAATTTAAAAAATTAATTCGCAACGCAACCCGATCGGTACGATGCGTGCGTCGTAAGCGGATTGGAGTCACGGGACTTACGGGGATTCCCCGACTTTAAGGAACGATCTCTTGTTGCCAAAACAATTGAACAATCATTCAATCGAAAGTGTATGCAAGATGCGCATTGATCCCTACCTCAGGTGTCCCCACGCTGTCGTCGTGGTAAGGCTTGTGTGTCTCAATGATCTTGGAGCTCTGCTGGTAGAGTTACTCATACCGAAAAGGTTCAAGACCAGACCAAGAGGGATACGCGAAGGGCACACCGCACCGTTCGGAGACTTAGCAGTGTTTCGGTTTGCGAACAGTGTGAACATCTCACAGGAAGGGACCTGGCTTGCTGCTCTCAGGTACGCGTCTGATCATCAGACGTGACTGTGAGGTCAGTGAGCAAGCAGACAGTGAGAGAAGAACGGGGGGGCCCGTGAAGGGGAGATGGAGATAGGGACCGCACCCTTTAAAAGGAAAAAAAATATTATGCAAAACACAGACGCAATGGTATTACCTCAGGGCGGTATCAGCTGCACAGCAGCTGGAGAATCCACCACAAATCCGGAAGCGTCAAGCCCCTCGTATTTTGGGGGAGGGGGAGGGGCAACGTTTGTAGCACCAGTTGCCAGTGGCAACACGAGCTTAGTTGGTTTCCCGTGGATCAGCGTCCTTCGAGTACCTGAACCGCTTTGATCTTAAAGCGCCTAACAAGGTGTCGGGCGAGACTGTGAAGGCTGCGAACAACTTTAAGTTCTTGCGCAAACGTCCTAGACCGGAGGATGACCAGGGGTCGTCCTCTAAGGGCGAGCTGGCCTCAGCCCGGAAGGTCCCCACCAGCAGGCGTGGTAAGGGCTGAGGCGGCAACGGGAGGCGGCACGCCTCCCAGTAGGTTACTCAGCGAGCTGAGGAGGGGCGACACCCCGGAGCGAGTAGTCCCAGAGCTACTCTCTCTGGGTCTTCTGGTGAAGAGTCCGACATCCCTGGCGGCTCCGAAAAGGAACGCCAGACCGGGTTTGTGGAGGCCGCGATCCTTTTCAGGGCCAAACAAGGCCCTGATAAGCGTGGCGGCGGCCTCCATATTTGCAGCAGCGGAGAACGTCCAAACTGTGGGTGGAGGTCGTCCGCTTGGCTGCCGCTTCTACGGAGCTTCTCCGAAAGGAGAACGAGAAGCTCCGAAGAAGCTAAGAACCAGGTGCTGGACCTTTTTCCGTCCCGGTGTGCATCGTCTCCCGCTAGCGGCGAACCAGAAGGCCTCAGGCCAAAAGACGGCCTCATTATAATAGTTAAAACATATAAATCTTTATGTTTCAACTTGTCTAAGTTGAAACATGAAGATTCGTGAAGAAAATAGGCGCTTGATAGGTTTCGCACACAGGCGCTGTATTGGGTCGGCGCGCCTGGTGGCAGTTAACCTTTTAAAGTGTCAGGCTATCATAGTTGGGAGTCCCCATAGCTTGAGAAAGCTAAATGGCTTAACTGTAGCGCCACTTGTCTTCGACAACACCATCATTCCGTTTGGCTCCGAGGTTAAGGATCTTGGTCTGCATGTGGAGACCTGTCTTGACTGGCAAAAGCAAGTCAGTGTCAGTCGAAAAGTAACCGGCACGTTGCGGCCACTGTATCGACTGAAAAATCTTCTCCCAGCTCACAGTGTTGTCTTTTTAACCCTAAGGTTGACTGGTAGAGAATGGCTTGCGGCATTAAGTCCGCCCAAGTACCACTATTGTATTGCATAAAGTTTAAATAAATAAATAAACATAACGGCAATGCGTGTACAGACCCTAATTTTCCGCATAATTGACTATGGTGATGTGTGCTACTATGAACTGAATGCAGATCTCCTCAATAAACTTGACCACCTTCTAAATAACTGCATCTGATTTGTCCTCAACCTCCGCAAGTATGATCATGTATCGCGTAGGTAACCATTTTAATAGACATCGATGCAAGATCGATCTCTATTAAAATCTCTCTCGATTAGTCTTGTCTTGTCTTGTTTTCTTAATAATCCTTCTTCTCCTTCTCTCATCCTTCTTCACCTTCACAAATTCAATTTCTTTGCGCTGTACATAATAAAAATCTTCGCTCTGCCAATAATAATCGTCTTTTGCGACGTCCCTGTACCTCACACCGTTCTGGGTTTATCTATGTATGTTCAATTTCTTGCGAATGCGCTCCCTCTGATCATCAGGACGACAACCAGTCGGTTGTCCTTTAAGGTGAAGGCACGTGAGCACATTCGCAAGAAATTGGTAGAATCATCACAGTGTTTCATTCATTGGATTTGTTTTTCTCAATACATAACACACATAATCAGCCTTTTAACGTTCCCACTGCTGGGACACAGGCCTCCTCTCTAGGAGAGGGAATGGGCCATAATCCACCACGCGGGCCCAGTGCGGGTTGGTGAATGTCATATGTCTTCGAATTTTTAGTTCTAGGACATGCCGGTTTCCTCACGATGTTTTCCTTCACCGTTTTGAGAGCAGTGGTGATGTAATTAGTTACACAAAGTAATGCGCCTGGCTGGGTTTGAACCCGCGACCTACAATTCGTAAGTCGGGGCCGTTACCACTTACCGTTGTTAAATTTATTTGTATGCATACCTATGTATTTATGATTGTATTTTTCTCTCTCTGTTTGTCTTTCTTTTAAGTTGCTACCCTAAGGTTGACTGGTAGAAAATGCCTATGGCATTAAGTCCGCCTTTGTACAGTTTTTTTACTAGTGCATAAAGTTTTAATAACTTTCCGATTTAGTCAATCACTAGCGTAAATCTATACTAATATTATAAAGCTGAAGAGTTTGTTTGTTTGTTTGAACGCGCTAATCTCAGGAACTACTGGTTCGAATTGAAAAATTCTTTTTGGGTTGAATAGACCATTTATCGAGGAAGGCTTTAGGCTATATAACATCACGCTCAAGCCAATAGGAGCGGAGCAGCGATAAAGAATGTTTTAAACTCGGGGATTCCACGGGGACAAAGTCGCGGGCAGCAGCTAGTGTAAAATAAATTGCTTTTGCATCGTTGTTTTTGTGTGAGTAGGTTGTACGGTAAATACACGCTGTGCTTAGTAGGATAAGGTTTAAAATTGATTGTCGTATAGTACGGTTCGATTTAAGAAATGCGTGTGTGTGCGGGACTGCTTATATTGCTTTTACTGAACTGCATGCGTAGTAATTGCAGTTTGGTAGGGCAAAACAGTATATACAGGTTTCCGATACATTTTCGACTACGGGGCATATCTCCTTGTTTATTACATCTATGATGGTGCGAACCCTGCTCAGCTGATTGGAATGCGGCCGGACGACTACTGTGCGGTCGACCTCGATAGCAAACCGGAGTGTTGATACAAGTACGATGTTCGTGATATTACACAGAGCTGAATGCTGCATAGAACTGTCTGCATGGTCCAGCTGCTGCCGAAGAGAACGATATTGAATTCTAATCAATCGACAACACGGACAACGGGACAACTGCCTTGTTAGAAACTCACAAGGAAGTGTTTTTAGCCGAATAATTATATTACTTATGTATAAATTTATTTTTAGAATGAAATATTATTAATACCTACATACAAAAGAACTTTCTCCCACAAAGAAGACCTACGCAATTACGCATTGAATCTGTCAATGAACACCGTAAAATAATATCCGATCCATTTGTATAAGCGAGGTAGGTAACTACTAGTAGTCAGTACCTAAGAACTACTTACAGTTGGCAGTTTATTGTTTATAACTACGTAGGTACTACCTTAAAACGCATAGCAACTCGTACAGTGAACAAGAAAGTTATTGATCTGTTTCAAAACAGGCAAACAATAGTCAACGAAGAACAATAAACAGCGTACGTACCAGGTCCACGGGAGATATCATAGTAGCTGAGTAGCGAATTTCCTTCTTAACTCATAAACAAACTGCGCACCACCAAGTGGAGACATTAACTAACGAATGATAATAGGTACTAACAACACGAACACGACGTTCGACTCTCCGCGAAGCGCACGACTACACGAGGGGATACGAGAATAAATATAAATGTTTGTTTTGATTCTTGTGTTTGTATAAAGCGAGTCGCTGAACAAGTGCGCAACTGCAATAGTAACAAAATAAAAATACTATTATTATGTTCCGATACAATGGACACTACTGTTCTACCTAATTTGGAGGTATAATAAAATTCGTTTGGAAACGGGGTGCAATTGTATGAAGTTATTGATTTTTTTGGAAAGGTACATTTGAATTGGCTCTTTATGAATAACGTTGAAATAGATGAGTATCCTGTTCTTTTCCCTGTCCCGTAGGAATTTCAAGGAGTCCTTTTCGTAGTCCTCCCCTACACTCCCGAAGGAACCTGCATGTCAAATTTCAGCTTTCTTCCTATAGTTTCGGCTGTGCATTGTCTGTCAGTTACGCATAATCAGTAATAGAAGAATTTTATCTAAGTACTTACATTTATACCCAAAAATTATTTCATGTTTTTGAACGAAACCAAACCGTTTCAACTGCGATTTAATTTAGACATATTTACAGTAGGTAATAAACTTTATCATACACCAAAATTGTAATAAAAATTAGACTTGACTACAATACAACTATTCATACGATATAAATGTTTGTCCATTTTGAAGACATTTAAATCTAATAGTAAGAAGTATTGATGAAATTTTTCATTTTTGCCGTTGTTGTGATATTGTATCGTTTCTACATATTGCCATGTCATGCTTAAAATCCTGATTTCAACAAAGACATTAAAATATCATTGACCTATAAAAGTATGGACGGGAAATACCAATGTAAAATATTCAAGCAAAGTTGGTTGTCAAGTTGTCAAACCAAAGACCTTACAATAATATGGACCAGAAATACCTACAAAATACGCGTGCATACCTACTATAAACCTGGTCCAAAAGATGGCGGCCATTGCTAGGGAAGCACATAAGTAATCAAAACCAAAAAGTATCGATATCGATACCAGAGTTACTAACATTTCTTCTGGTACATTTAATTTTGTTACTTATCAATACTATTAAACTTTGGATGATTAGATTACAAGGGGTGAGAAGCTACATTTTATGAGCGACTGACTGACTTCGAATTTTGTTTTTGCGAGTGACTTTAAGGACAACTGAGGTTTTTTGCGATTTCAGGTTCTGTTCTACATTTAAAGTTGTTCATAAAGATTACTCTGACCCTCAGTATCGCTATTTCAACTTTAAAGGTGTGCATGTGTAGAGTCGATGGAAAACTTAATATTTGTTACTTAGCAAAAAGGGGCCGCAACGGAGCGCTTTTGTAAGGGACCGCGCGGGCGACCGTTTTACGTAGGCTCGGCCCATAGAGTATAAATATTGTAGAAAAATACTAACACTGAGGTATTAAAAGGATTAAAACAACAAAGTAATATGAAAAATGTACCTTTATTCACTATAATATATCACCAGGTCAAAGTAAATGCCTAATGTTAGTGAGATATTTATTAGGCACTTTTGAAAGTCCCAACCATTACCAATTATTGTGAACTATCCATTGAAATCTGAGTTTAATTTTATAGAAACTAAAAGTGGCCTTCTAAATCACATTACGAACTAAATCATGTATAACAATTAACATATAACTACTTCTTAAATAACTTCTGGCAACTTGTGACCTATAATTACCGTTCATTCGTTCAAGTAGGAGAAGAAAAACCATAATTCTGACCGAAAAGACACATTTATTTAAATAAATGTAATGTAACTGTTATTATATCCGAAAACTTACCCCTTCGTTTGTTTCAGAAAAAAAAAACTTGACCATCGATATTATTCAATGTTAATTTATTAAAATAGTTTCTTAAGGATAGCTTTTCACAGGCCACTTTTGGCATAGTACTTCATTTTTAGGGAACCTGTGTAAATAAAAAACATGCAAATTTATTTCAGTTTGATGCAGTTAGTGGAACAAATCAGAGTGAACTTAATAACCACCACCTACTGCATGACGAATTGATATTGTCGTTTTAGTAGGTACTATCACTATTTTTATTTTTATTCTGTTAGTTTTATTTTCAAAATCGTCTCTTCAAGCCATTCATTTTGATACCCTGCTCTACAATATATAATACAAACTAAAAAAAAATAACTTTCTTATCGATAGCTTATTTAATAAAAGACATCACTATTTTGAATTGTCATTTCTATTGTAAACAAAACATGATATAAATTTAGCAAATAGAGGTAAATATCAGAAATAATTTGTATGTACATGTGGGAACTTTGATTCTATAAATAAAACAAGGATAGTTATAAAAAAAAAAAAATAGCAGTATGATAAAGTTTTTCTTAAAATACGGCTACTAACCTGTGCATGTTTAATTAGGCTCGATTGGGGTTTTTCCTTGCAACACAATTTGCTCCACTAGACACTCACAGCACAATACAATTTAGTTTGGAGCGTTTTTATCCCTAAAAATCGTAATTTAAACCCAATGTTGTTGTTCACTTGACAGCTGACGTACTTCAAAACCACGGGTCCAAACAATGGCGGATGACACGCGAGGTACGTACATTGACGGATACCTATGTGAAAATGTTGTCAGGAAGAGATAAAACAAATAGCGTGACGTCTCTTTCTTCAAAAGTGAAAACTCATTGGTTAAAAAGAGACAAAGTATAGTTTCTTATTTCTGTATCGATTTAATAGATATTTGTATAAGCAAATAAGATATAGAACATTACGGCATCTCTATATATTCTATACTCTAAGGCCTGTGGCAAGTGGCAAGTCATAGTGCCTGTCATTGTCAATTTGCCAATGTTAATTTTACTGTAATCAGCTGATATTTCTAGCTTTATTTGATTAAACTTTAAATAACCGTAACGAAAATACAATGCCAAAGAAGAAGACAGGCCAGCGCAAGAAAGCAGAGAAACAAAAGCTTCGGCAAAAAGAGATCCGCAATGCGCGAGAGAACGTGGACCTGGCGGCGCACCCGTGCAACGTGCCCATGGAGTGTGACAAGTGCCAGAAGTAAAGTTCCTACTGCTTGTACTATTCAGTCGCGACCTGCGGCCCTCCATCCTGCACACGAGGGTTTTGTCCTGCTTGCTCCAAGCTTGCTTATTGCCACGTCAATCTGTCGATTTCTACTTGTTGAGTTGCCAAATAACGCTTTTATGTTAAGGCGTTGCAATTTAATATAGGATACATCTTTTATATCATTAAATGTTACGGTGATAAAATACACGGTTGTGATTGTCATAGAAAGCAGAAGAACCGCGCGTTCTGCTATTTCTGCCAGGCTGTGCAGCGGCTGCCGACGTGCGCGCACTGCGGCAAGGTGAAATGCATGCTGAAAGCAGGCGACTGCGTGGTGCGCCACCCCGGCGTCTACACCACGGGGCTCGCGATGGTGGTGAGTCTACATACCTGCTCAGGGCACCGGTATGAACATGTGATTCAAGCTCCCAATATCAATAAGTCGTTCTTTTTTAATGATTACTGCTTATTGGTGGTACGTCTCATTTAAAACTAAATAGAACTATATCAGTCACTTTGTATTTCTTACTAGCTGTTGTCTGCTCTAACTTTAAGTAGAAAAGGCTAAAAAAATAAAAGTAGCGTACTCCTTAAAACTATCTTTATTTTATTACTAACAGCTGCTTCAATTATATTTATTTGATTAGAATTTGTAAAGATGAACGCAAATAGTAGAATAGTAGTAAGTAGTTTTTATATAATGAAGTGTCTTATGCAAGGCTAGCCTAAAGTGACGACAACATGACAGGTAATAGTTGTGTAAACCATGAGTTTGTGTGCAGGGCGCCATCTGCGACTTCTGTGAAGCATGGGTGTGCCACGGGCGCAAGTGCCTCACGGCGCACGCCTGCACGTGCCCGCTCATGGACGCCGTGTGCCTCGAGTGCGAGAGAGGTACGCCACGAAGCCACTAATGCTAGCCACTCGCTGCTTCAAGCATTTCTGTTTTGGTTTATATACATATATTAGGCATAAAATATACATTTGTACACTACACACAAACAAGCGAAATTCACAACTTTAACCCCAGAAACTAGCAGAAATGACACAACCTGCTCCTCTACATCCACTTCATAAGGTCCATGACTCATTTTCCCATTGACCGCTTTTCAAATAAAATTCCACTTTCTTTGCTTGACTTGCCTTTAAACTCATTTAAAGATTAGTTTGTTCAATGGCATACTATTCTATTAATGACTATTTAGACAATAAGAATATTTGGTCACTGTGTTAAACACAAGAAAATATCATATTTATCATGTCCTTTCTCTATAAGTTAGCTTATGACAGGTTATGAGTTCATATAAAATTGTTTTTTATTTATCTAACTATGCAAGTCAATCCGTTTTTACTTATTGAGTTAATTTCCTGTTTTATAATTAATTGTTTTAATGATTAAATTTGGTTGACATTACTGTGATGGCCCAGTTCATCCCGTGTGGATCGTAGTGTATGCGGGCACACCCGTTACGCCCCGAGTTGGAAAACTTACAGCTAGGCAGACAATAGTTTCGTTAATAACAAAAATATGGCCAGTTACAAGTTTTCACAATTTGCTTAGATTATGCATGTGTGATTATTTAAAAAAAAGATTGAAGGACTAGTACATACAAAAACATTAAAGAAAAAGTCCAAGAAGTGATTGCAAAGAGTGTTAAGAGAAACGCATCTCAGGCCAGGGGCCCCCACTGGAAAAATATCCTCTATATAGCCATACAGGCATATAATTGTAGTTACGGAAATGGTTTGCTGGTGTTTTATAAGCGAGTTGGCAAGCGAGTCGGAGTCGGCGCTCGGTACAGTAGTGTGTGTTGCAGGCGTGTGGGAGCACGGCGGCCGCGTGTTCCGCTGCTGCTTCTGCCAAGGCTTCCTGTGCGAGGACGACCAGTTCGAGCACCAGGCCTCCTGCCAGGTGCTGGAGTCCGAGACCTACAAGTGTGAGTACCTCCGCCACTCCGCCCGCCAACCGCACTGACGCGAGCGCGGCCCGAGTGCTCTCTTACTCAACGACACAAAACATCCCTTGGCTTGTTCCACACTCGCTAGTGTTGGCACCTCCTTTGTGTGACCGACCACTTTATTTACAGTTACTTATTATCGTGTGACAAGTCCGAGTACCGACGCATCATAATAGTTGTGGTGACCCTCAGGCCAGTCGTGCAACCGGCTGGGGCAGTACTCGTGCCTGCGCTGCAAGACGTGCTTCTGCGAGGAGCACGTGCGGCGGCGCGGCGTGCGCTGCGACCGGCGCGCGGCGCCGCCCTGCCCGCGCTGCGCCTACCCCACGCACGTCACCGCCGAGCTCAGCATGTCCACGCGCTCGCACCGCTACGGCCGCCAGGGCGCCGCGCTGCCCGACGACGACGACGCGTCCTACGGCGACGCAGGTACGCCCCGTCCGCGCTGGCCCGCGCTGGCCCGCGCTGGACCGCGCGGCCCTCGCGCGTGCCGGCGCCTCCTCACGCATGTGTCCTTGTTGCAGGCTACAGCTACGCAGGCGCCGAGGGCGGCGACTCTTCGTCGTACGAGGACGAGGACGAGACGGACGACGAGGACGAGTCGGGCTCGGACGACGACGAGGAGGAGGGCGCCGCTCCCCCCGCGCCCGCCAAGCAGTCATGACCGGCGCGCCTGCGCACGAGCCCTCCTACACTGTTTACTTACTAGTTCACAATATAATCTGTTTACTAAACCCTTGCTTTTTGGGACATGCCCGCCACACATCATTAAAAACATTTTCTTTTGTGGTGATATGAAATAAATAATATCGATAGTTCCAAACAGTTCCGATAAACGATCATACGACTACCTGAATAGCTTAGCTAGCCATGGCTTGCTCCCGGCCCACACTGTCAACGCATGGGCTGACATGTTTAGACCACGTGATGCTGAAAACTACAATGGACGCACACTGTTTTGTCTTTGTCACTGACCACGAGAGTGTAGCTATTACTTGACCTAAAATGCGTCCGAAGTATCTTAATAAAACCTATTTTTCGGTTAACTTCGACAGTCTGGACCAAATAATACAAAACATGGATTTCCAGCCTATCCTTGACTGTCAAGACGATAACGTATCAAACGATCTCCTCGTGGGTCACCTATCTACAGCAATCAAAAATAATACCAGGATAGCTAAAACTTTTAAAAGAAAATTAATTATCAAACCATGGGTAACTAAAGGACTTCTTCGCTGTATGAGAAACCGGGATAATTTGCTTAAAAAATTAAAACGAAACCCTGACGAAGAGATACTAAAATTGACTTATAAGCGCTATAGATATTTTTGCTCCTCTCTGCTTAAAAAATCAAAGAAGAGGTATGAGAGACAGGAAATTGAAAATGCTAAAGGTAACAAAAACAGCTGCGGGATGTTATTTAAAAAAATAGCGGGTCTGACAAGACGGCAGACTTCTCGTCCTCCCTCTTGCCATCTAATAATCTCTATGTGAACGCTTCTATGTGAACGTTGGGAGCAAAGTTGGCAAATAAAATCGTCACTTCGAAATCCATAACATCTTACCACACCAGTGCTCACACATCTGTAACTCCTTAAACTCGCTTGTCCTCCCTACCGATGAACAGGAAATTTGCAAAATCATTAGAGGCCTGAAGGAAAATTGTGCAGTGGGGATCGATCAGATTAGCAGCAAAATCATTAACAGATATGCAAACTCTCTTCTCCTATAACACATATCTGCAATCTGTCAATGTCAACAGGGGCTTTTCCCCAAGCTTTTAAAATCGCTGTCATCAAGCCTATCCATAAGGCTGGGAAGAGAGACTATCAATAACTACCGGCCCATCTTCATTCTACCAGCTCTGTCCAAGATATTGAAACGCCTTATTAATCAACGTCTAGTTAACTACTTGGAAACAAACAATCTCCTTTCGTCTGACCAATTCGGCTTTAGAGCTGGCAAAAGTATGTACCAACGATGCAGTTCATGAGTTGGTAGACTCTATTGTGGTCAACTTGGATGACAGAAAGAGATGCCTAACGGTATTTCTTGACCTGGCAAAAGCGTTTGACACAGTCTCTATTCCGCACCTCCTAAAAAAGCTTGAACGGCTCGGTATCAGAGGAATCTGCCTGAAACCGATAGAGGACTATCTAAATGGTAGGAAACAACGAGTAAGGACAAATAACTTGCTCAGTGACGAGCTCTCAGTCAATTTTGGTGTACCACAGGGTAGCATAATTGGCCCAACTCTATTCCTGATGTACATTAAGGACCTCTGCCAACTTTCTCTTCTAAAAGGAAAAATCATTACCTTTGCAGACGACACTGCACTATTCTTTAGTGGTGACGACTGGAAGGAGGTATTAGATGTTGCTGGGTCTAAATCGTGTTAATAACTGGCTGCAAGAAAATATTTTGACTTCTAACGTCTCTAAAACAAAATACATAGCATTTGCTCAAAGATCTAACTTACTCCCAACCGCAACTCTAACGATAACGATTACTGCTCACACTTGTGGCATTGAAAATACCAGCTGCTCTTGTTCTTCCCTTAAATCACCCTTAAATTGAAATTACCGAGAATATGAAATACCTTGGAGTCACGATTGACCAATATCTCTCCTTTTAAACCACACATAGAAACTCGTGACCAGGCTACGAAAAGTAATTTACATTTTGAAAACCCTAGACACTCTGCTGACCGTAAGACTATTAAGTAAGATGGTCTACTACGCATTATGCCAATCACTTATTGATTACTGCATCACATCATGGGGACAAAAACACACCTTATCGAAGTTGAAAGAGCACAGCGTACCATACTCAAGGTTGGAGCTGGTCTCCTCTTTCGTTTTCCTACTACTGAACTATACAAATAATGGGAAACTCTCACTGTTATTACTCCTTCCATTATTTGGTTTAACCATATTGTTGAACTCTTACTTAGTTTTGTTTTCTGGTATTCATATTGTTAAACCTCGACTCTTGAAAAGCATCTGAAAGCATCTCTGTTAAAGCTATTTGTAGCCGTGAAAGGGGCATGTTGTAACAAAGGGTTTTTTCCCAAAACCTATATCAGGCACCAGTATCTCACAAAGGAAGGTGGAATACAGTTACAACATTTTTGTAGGTAGGTACACATTAACTTTATTTAATTTTGTGAAGAGAGAATAAATGACAAATTATTGTAAAAGTATTACATATATACAGCTCATATGTAACGATAAACACCGAAAATTAAAGATATTAAAATGTTCACTTAAATTATATGTTTTACAATTAATAACAATATGTGTTGGTATTATTTTCATTCTACCGTTTTACCGGTAGTGCTTTTTTATTTTCTCAATAAATGGCATCCCGTATTGAAATAAATTATCTTTAGATTATCAGAGTAAAGGGCTTATTACACTATACAATTTGTAGGAAGCCAATTTAGGTACACTCTACTTAGGAAATAGGAAGCTAGCGATCACACTACACTAAATAGGACAGATAGTGTTGGACGTTGAAAAAAACCTAGGTGTTGTTATCGATATAAGGCATGGCATAGTGGCATCGATATTATATCGATATATCAAAAAATACATCGATGTTTTGTATAAAATAGATATGAATGAGGCGTAGGTATATAAAAAAAAACACATTCACATAACAAAAAGCTTTATTTCGTTTATAATTTTGAAACTACTGACGTAAATTTTATAGAAACAAAAGAAGGGGCAAGGATAAACTTTGCAACTATGGATTCAATTTGTTTTCCATTGTATAGGACTGTTGATATTTTTTTAAATATCGGATTCTCGATACATCGATATTTTTAAATATATAAACATCGGAGTTTGATATATAGAAAAAAAAAATCGATATTTCGATTTAATTTCATTGGCTTTGTTCTAAAAGAACAATCGCATGTCCACTCAAAAATAATTTAAACGTAGAACTAGAGATGCTAAAGCTGTTAACGCAGAGAGTGACAAGTAACAACTAACAACAACAGTGGGGAAGGTAGATGGAGTAGATAGTAGCTATTTGGTTTAGTATTTTTTTATACTTAGAAAATTTCATTTCATTTTATTTTTTTTAAATATTGCTAACAATACTTTATAGCCCTCATTACTCAAAGTTTTATTAAAATAATTTAAATCAGCTTTATTATATAGATAGGGCATTTCTCTGTACATTTCTATTAATTGCAATAGAACTTCTTTTACAGCGGACAATGCCACCGCCGCTGAATTGGTAATTTCTCGATTCATTTCTCTAGCGATCATCGTGCTACACGTCCTTCTTGAATGAAGCGCGGGCGCTGAATATGCGCTGAATAGTCGCTCTAAATCGGAGGGAAGCGATTACACTATCTTAAATCGGAAACAATTTATGAAGGTGGGCGATCAGGACCTTCCAATCTCTCTAAATCCGTCTGTAACCGTCCTAACTGCAATTACACTATCCTGTTTCCTAAATTGGCTTCCTACAAATTGCATAGTGTAATAAGCCCTTTAGGTATATGTACCTATGGATTAATAAATCGGAAAATGGTTTGCATGTAAAGAGACGCAGGCATATGACAAAAATGTTGCCATAGTACTTTATATGAGAGATTGGAAAGCTTATCTAGCATCAGCATCAGGAGCCAAATAATGAGACCGCTCCGTCGTCGCGCGTTGGGTCTAATGCAGTTCTTGTAGGGTTAATTGTTTTTGTAAAATAAAATAAAATGAAATCTATGTTTATAGTTTGCTCATGGCGCAAAGAATTTTAAAAATCGGCTGAGACGATTTGAGCCTTAGCGTTAGAAATAATCAAATAAATCGCGTAAAATATTTTTAGTAGAATCGTCTTTTTGGCTTTCAAAATATTGGTAGATCTAGATGGCAACATTGTAGTTTAATCTGACAATTTGACAGCTACGCAGCAATCATCAGTCTCAGCGACTTAAATTGTCGTTTATATTCTTTTTGCTCAATAGTGTAGTGGTAGAGTAGTGGTTAGTGATCACTTCGCTTTGATCGCAAGCAAGTCCGTCCAGTGGTGGTGAGAGCAGCGCGGCTGGTCGAAATGCTGGCGCCGGAGCGCGCGCGGTGAAAGTGCATGGTGTTGTGACCGTGAGTGAGCCAAGCGAGCGCGAGTGGGTGACGATGGGCGTGGGCCTGCAGCCACTCGAGTTCACCGAGTGTCTCGCGGATAGCCCTCAGTTCCGGGAGAATCTCCAGAGGCACGAGAAGGAGTTGGAGCGCACCAGCCAGCAGATCAAGCGGCTCATCAAGGAAGTCAAGGATGTGGTACAAGCCGCCAAGCGTAAGTGAGCCCGCGAGTGTGCGTGCAACACTCCATGTGGAATAGAACACCTGCCAGTATTTAGAACAGTTCTGTAGCGGAGGGGGTGGCATCCCGTTGAGTGTGTGATGTCACAGTTATCAATCAGTGCTCCTTCTTCACTTGTGCCGATTGCTAGTATGTGTACAGTTGATGCACAAAATATTCATATTACCTGATGTCCTCTTTATTAGGAACAGGATTTCTGGAGGAGGCTGAATTCTGTGGTGGTTTATGGTGCACAGATCCCTACAGCATAATGTTTGAGTGCACTTTACTGAGTAGTGCACATTAGTGTGTCAAGTGTTGGTGCTGCTTGTTCGGACGGCACGAGCACTCGGTTGTCTGTAGCTGATAACAGTGAACAGTCCCTGTGTGCGGCCTGAGACAGACACACACTGGCGCATCATGTGTGTCACTGAGTAAACCTATTGTGTTTGCTGCTCACTTGTTTACTTGAGATGTCCCTATTATTGTAGTGGTTTATAAATATGTGCCTATGTCCCATACCATATGATAGTTTTATCCAATTATTGCTTTGTTTCCTTTAATCTGTATCAGTGTTGAAATTGACTGCATGCCTAGTTGCAATTATCTTCTATCATAGAATATATGCTTGTCACTTGTACAAGTGAGGTGCAGCGGCAGTATGTGAGGAGTGCACACGGGCGCACCTCTGCAGTGCACTGGATGTGTGTCAATGGCTTTGTTAATTAGTGTTAGAGTGGCGGCTCACACACACGGGCATGTATTAGACAATGACACATTGTCAAACATATGCAAGTAGTTGACATTCTAATGCTCTCATTAGTATCCAGCTCTTAACTGCACACTACGCTCAGACTAAGTTCCATGACGTTTTAGCTGACTACTATTTCATGGAAAATATTATGATGAGGTAAAGACAATTAGTATGTTATCTAAACAACATTACATTGATATGTTGCACCAACTCAATAGATTCAATGTTTGAACAGATTGCTGTAATATGTATTGTGTGACAGTGATCTGTTCAAATAACAACAACTTACTACATTGAACAATGTTGTTAGGTACTATATTGGACTAATTTGGGGATCAAATAAGAAAGTTATCATAGTTATGCCGGTTATTGAATTAAACCTGTTAATACCAAAAGCATCAATAATATTAAGAGACATTCACCCAAAATGTGACAGCTGTATTAATTATCATAGCCACAAGGTTTATGGCTTAAATTGATACTTTTGTAGATGTAGAAACCTACTTCTGCGAGACCCTTTACTCTTGAATAAAGCAAACAGCTAGCAAATATTGGCCATGATAAGATAGATCTTTAGTGTTCAATGCGTCTGAGTGAGCGCGGCGTCGCACGCGCAGCTTCTGTGCCCGAGTGTCACGACGCGCGCCGCCGGGACAGCGGTGAGTCAGGCGCCTTATCAGCCTCGCCCACTCCAATGTCAGACGAGCCTTATTTGCCGCCGTCCGCCTAGAGCCGAATCGCCGCGGTCCCGTTACCACATGTGTGGCGACAGACCCTAACGTCTCACAACCGAGCAGTTAGAAGCTGGCTGGCCGCGCGCTCTGCTCGATAAGATGCCGATAGTGAGTAATCGCGCTATCGCCTGCTATCGCCCGGTATCGCCTGGTATCGCGGTATTGGACAACTTACACTCATTATCTGCACGTTTCTTAATCTCGTCCTTGAGCGCGCGCGTCCTGTCGCTCCACAAGATAACGTAATTAACATTAACATCATTACTTAACGAGCGCGTAAGCATTTCTTAACATATTTTACTGGAAAGTACTATGTTAGCTTAGGTATTGTCATCAGGTGTACCTCTGCCGCTCGGATGAGTCACATCACAGCCGGCTGTGTTTGCAGGCTTGTACAATGAGCGCGACACAAAAAGTGACCTTGCAATGCATAATGTATATGATCACATTCGCGTGTGAGCGCGACTCGCGGCTGCGCCACGGATATAACCGCAGTGCTCGCAGTTTGGTTATTACGTGGACGACTTATCTGCCGCTCTCGCCATTCAACTTGGCCATTCTTATTTCTCCGCTCATACATCGCTGCTACTCGATCCTACGGTGGCTCTGTGGTTTTGTTACTATACGCAGCTTCACCTGCGGTAAAGTTCTGTATGAAATAAGGCGATCCTTGTCCCATCAACAATTTAATGTAAATGCTTAGGCTACAAGAGACCTGACGAAGATCGTTCGTCTTCTTACACACATTGTTCAATCCGTATTTCTGTGGTAGAGTAGCTTGTCTGACTCCTGAGCGTGGAGTAAGCTTAGACACAGCCAGTCAGCACAGACCCGTCTTAGTTCGTCATGTACATACGTAGATGGAAATGTAAATGATACTCTTCATAGTTCACAATTCAGCGAGTAGCGTATTTACTCACTTGAAAATACAAAAATACTACCAATTGTTCCCTAGAAGGTTTGTAGTACGAGCCAGCAGTCAAAGGTTTTCAACAGAGCAGCTCCTACAGCCGCAGCACCGCCTGCTGCCTAGGAGCAGCGCGAGTCTGCTGAGGGGTTCACGCTGGTCTCACGCACGTGCTGTTCGCGCAGGTCTGGGCGCGGCGCAGATGGCGCTGGCCACCAGTATGGAGCAGTTCGAGTTCGCGTGCATCGGCGCCTCCATGACGGAGGACGAGCGCGTCATCAGCCGCTCGCTGCACCATTTCGCCACGCTCATCCGCACCATCGAGGACGAGCGCGACCGCATGGTCAGTACCACTTACATACACGTCTACAAAGTAAAAAGTTCAAGCCCGTCTCGCTTTCTGGCAAAATGAGAGCCTTCTCAGCTCAGGTGCTGGTGACTGTATATGTATACGACTGACGGCGCAGTGGTCGCCGAGTCTTCGCGCACGTCCACGTACTCGCACTGTTAGCTGAAGCTACTCATCTCATAGATATAACAAACAAGGAGCTACTTGAGCTTGGAGCCGCTGGCCTGCTCGCGCGCGTCAGCAGCCGAGCCTAGGGGCTCCTCGGATCGACAGCACTCTGCACAGTATAAGTAAAAATATGAAGTTAAACTTATGGTTAATATCGAGTAGCATCTGTGCGGTTACGCTCGTGCGGCCTTCGTGTAAATCTCGACTGAGTTTCTAAGATCGGACAGCGGAAGATATACATACATATATTTAAGCCATTAGCGCTACTTTTGATCGACTTCATTCAATGTCAAGGAAAACTAGTGCGCGTAGTAGAGATCTATGGGACACGTTAGCACGTATCACACGTAGGTGCGCGTGCGGCGGGAGCGACGTCCTCGTGGCCTTGTTGGTAAACACTCGCGACCTTCAGGAATCACTTTCGATGCGCGGCCGGGCACCGAGCCGCTCCGTGCTGCGGGATGCATGCTAATGCGGGCGTTGACATAATTAGTGTAGCGTTACGTGACCGGCGCCGGACGCGACGTCACACAGCGCGCGCGTACTGTCAGTACCTAGCTGACGTGGTCGCCGGCGCGCCTTCGTGATGGCTCGTGTTGTTGCTCGCCGGTGCAGAAGCCCGATTCCCTTAATTAAATGTACTTGAAGTGCAATGGTGGCGGTCGAGTCCCGCTGCGTCGCCGCCGGCTCGCCCGCTCAGTCGCGCGGTCACTGCGCCAACAGGCGAAAGTGAAACTGCTCTCGATGACTTGATGTGTTCATATTATTTTATGTTCTTATCTAACCAGTATTTTTGTCGTGGTTTTGAATATGTGATTGTTGTTATGAGCTTAGAGCCACATAAATAAGTATGTTAATTATAAAGATACCGTTAGTTTTAGAAATTGAGACATTCTGTATTGAGTAGGGCCACAGTAGAAATATGGAACAGTACAGAAACTACGAACAAACGGTCGAAACGGCACACTCACACAGACGCGCGCATCTACGAGGCCCCTAAGGGACTTTCGCGGTGCGCTCAGTGGCGGGTGCCGTGTTCATAGATAATACCTACGCTATTATAATGGCTATAGGTGGACCAATCAGGTTTTCGTTTTGCAAAAATTCTGTACCCAAGCACAGATTTTTAATACTAGTATTAAATCCTTATACCGAAGACTAATTTTAATTTATATTGTATTATAATTTATATAACATTTATGGAATAAATTAATCCTTATGAGTATGAAAAAATAAATGACCATAATTTTACGACAACATTATATTCTAGTCTAGTCAAAGGAAATTTAGCCTTCGAAACATACACATAGAAACGTACTAACTTCACAAAATAAGTAACAATAATTTTTCAACATACAGAAATCCTTCATCAAAATTTTAGGGCAGATATTAGGTATAATTGAAATGGAATAAAATGGCATAGAAATGATAAACAATATTCAGTTTGTATTTTTTTTTACAATGGCATTATTTACATTTTGACCAAAGAAGAAAGTCGCATGGAATAACATGCACTAACGCATTTTCGCGTGACTATTTCTCTCAGTCAACTTTTACCGCAAGTCGTGTTAAAGAACTTCGTTCCAATAAAACACTTATTGCAAACATTAAAAGAGACAACCCTAACTCTCTACTGGAGCGTAGGTAATTATTTCAACAAATGGGCTTAGTTTCCATACTGTTCCATATTTTTACTGTGGTAGGGCTAGCGCGCGCTGCGGGCGCCGGCTGCGGCCGGTGATGGTGAACAGAGCACGTACGCGGTACACAACTGGTGACCTATGCACGATGGCACGAGTGATTCACCGCAGCGCGAGCGGCGGGTCGCAGCTCGCTTTGTGTCAGCTTTACTTGAACAAAATATTATTACAGACAAAGAAATATGTGGCTTCTATTGTCTTTCATAAAACATTATTTCCCTCGTTGACAATCTGAGACGATCGCATGTTTTAGCATCTAATTATCTATAATTTCGTAAATGCTTTGGCGTTTCTAAATGACTGTACGTCCCTACTCAGTGTATGCGTTTCATCCTAAGAATATCGTAATCGGTCGCATTTCCATTCGAATTCTTGATAAATTACTATGAAGAATGCTGCCTTTTACGTTTCGTGAGTCAGCACCGCCCCGCCTCCCCGCCTCCCCGCATGCCTGCCTCGCGCTCGTCCTTCCAGATTTCGTATACGTACAACGGATGGTTGACCCAAATAACTATTGACTTCAACGACTGCACCAGCTGGTCGGTCTGTTCGTCGTGTGTAATGTAGGTGCTGTTCTCAAGCCGGCATCGGCAGCGGCTGTGTGGCACTAGCAGGTGCTACACTCGTTGTGTGCTGCCGCCTGCCGCACAGGGCTACACGCTACTTAGTTACTGAATCAACTAAAATGTATATGATTTGCCCGCATGACATGGTACGCGTCGTTTACGGCTTCCTTGATTTAGTAATATAGCTCAGAATCGACATGTATTATTTAACGACTTGACTTTTGAGCTCATTACTCTTTTAAAAATATATTATGTTCGAGATATGTTACTTTCTCAAGCTGTAATCTCGTATGTGGAAAGCAATGAACTAGTTCAGCTGTGACGTGCCGGAAGCGGCTGGCGCTGTATCCTTCGCTCGGAGAATGCTGCGGCAACACTTAACGAACCGCTTAGTAAACTGTTGAGCAACTGACTGTGTCGCAACGTACGAGGACCACGTTCCGTACGTCCGCGAATGGCGAGGCTTTATGGCTTCGTAGCCTCCTGTACAGACACCCCGTCGGGCACGTGCCGAGGTTGGTGAAATGTAACGGTTCACGAGGGTGAAGCTATCGTCCCGATGGAGAGCTGACGACTGAGACGTATAATATAACGAGCGGGTCGTGTTGCAGCTGGGGCGCGCGCACGAGCAGATCATCCAGCCGCTGGAGCGCTTCCGCAAGGAGCACATCGGCGCCGTCAAGGTAATGCCACCTGCTGATTACTCACGGACTCGACACTGCCACTTAACACTCTCCTTATTCCCCCACATAACACCCTTAAAAACTCCAGATGGTTATCTTAATTTATATTTTGGATCATGGTCAATCAAGCGCTGGACCACGGGGTGGCTACGATCTGACGGGAATGACACGAGCATAGAGTGGAAGTACTCGTTTGTTCATAGTCAAGCCGAGCCAAGTTGTCATTCTCGAGCAATCGAGTCAAAATCAAAAGTCATTTATTCAAACTAGGCTGATAGACAGCACTTTTTGAACGTCGAATTTTACATAAAGGCAGTCCCCCAAAACGCCCACCCGTCGCTGAGCATATCGGTCTTCATAACCGTCGCCGTGGTCAGTCCCTGCCGCGCACGCCTCGCTGTACAAACGCACTCATGTTGCAGGAGGGCAAGAAGAAGTTCGACAAGAAGACTGCCAAGTTCTGCCAGAGCCAGGAGCGCACGCTGTCGCTGTCCACTAAGAAGCCGGAGGCCGTGTTTCAGGAGGTAAGGCATCGAACTGCTGAGCGGACAGCTGGCGCGCGAACCCTGTACATATCGACTAGTTCATGTAACGTGGAGTTTAGAAAGCGCCATCTGTCGAGAGTGTCGGGCTCGGTGTGTTGCGAAATGCGAGACGGGGCGAGAGAGTCGGTAAACTTGTTGCTTCTATACTTGATGATAATAAAAACATTGCCTTCTTATTTAGCGTATCATTGGCGTATCTTTAAACTAGTTATGCAGGCCAGTAACCGTAGATAGGTTAAACATGTTCGGTCGAATTAAATTGCTGTGATTTTTGGGATATCGTTATGATGGATACCAAGTGTGAACTGTGATATGTATATATTGTGAAGTTGGAGACCTCGCGGACTAAGGAAATACAGGATCAGCAATTAGAATTAGTATTTAATGGTAAACTCAGCAGTGACTTGTGCATAATACAAATAGTTACTAATAGATCACAAACACAGTAAGTATAACTCTATGGTATTCGGAGGATAACCACTATAACTTTGTAGATGTTGATCTATCGGAGATCAGGATCGAAGTGCCCTGCCTGTAAAATACTGTCACGCCACCTGGTATCGGCCCAGAGGGTCATGGCCATCCGGTTGATCCGGGGATACCGCACGGTCTCCGGCGAGGCGGCGAGCCTCCTTGCCGAACTGCTGCCGTGGGATCTGGAGGCGACAGCCCTCGCGCACGTTTACGCGTTGCGCTTGGAGGCGCTAAGCCGGGGAGAAACTCTGCTGCCGCGGCAAATTGCTGCGCAGCGGACGGAGCTCCGGCGGGGTCTCACGCTGGTATGGAGACAGCGACTGTCGCAACGCCAGGCACGCCACCATTGCGGCGATAAGTCCCCTCTTTGAGGAGTGGTTAGAGAGACGTCACGGCGCCCTCACCTTCCGCCTGACGCAGGTGCTCACCGGGCACGGCTGTTTCGGGAGGTACCTGTGTCAGATCCAGCGGGAAGACACGTCGGATCGTGAGGATTGAAACGACGAGAACGAATACGAGATCAATTATCATTATTATTTCTCATTACTCGGGTACACATACAAAGGTAGCTTTAGACTCAACTTGAATCTTATCATTATACGATAGCTGTGAAAACTTACTGCTTTTAATCTCTAACAAACGCACATTGTCCAGCACAAACTTCGTAATCTAGGACAATTTGTAAGTGCACAAACAAACAAACTTTAATATTTACACTAGAAACTTTGTTTCAAAACAAATGACTATAACTCAACTCACTATGATATAAAAACAATCAACAATAAAATATAATTTTATTATGCACTAGTTGCACTATATAGATCGGTTTATGGCCCTAAGAACGATGTAATAAGGCTCACTTTACGACTTCAATCGACATCGATTGTCGCGATCCTTTACACATTTACAGCGTTAAAAAACAGCGCATATTTTATTCTTCTCCGATAATAGCTAATTAATTTAATGCTATTATACCTATGGAAAAGGGCAAACGTTATGGACCGGTACTGGCACCTCGGTCGGCTGCAGACTCGCCTGCTGCTCAATTCGGTCTAGGGCTGCTGTTAATGTTCTGTCACGAGTAATAACATTGTTGGGTGTGCGGTGGTAGTGCGAGTGTCGAGGGAGTGACGTGCGTGCCTGTGCAGGCGGACGCGGCGATGGACATGGCGGAGCGCGACTTCTGCCAGGCGTCGCTGGAGTACGTGTTCCAGCTGCAGGCCGTGCAGGAGCGCAAGAAGTTCGAGCTGGTGGAGACGCTGCTGGGTTTCGTGTTCGGCTGGTGGACCTTCCACCACACGGCGCACGACGTGCACGCTGACGCCGAGCCGCGCGTCAAGGACCTGCAGCTACGTATCCAGCGGGTGAGCTGCCTCCCCTCCCCCGACCCTCCCCGCACGTCATACGCGTGTGCATCCGCCGTGGCGTGGCGCCGAGCATGCTCCCCGGCGGGCCGCGAGCCACACCTTGTGTTCCTACGGTAGCCGCGGGTCGGCGTGCCAATAGCGGTCATTGACTATACGGTTCCGGAATTGAGAATATGGAGTCTTGAACGTGCTGCTTTAACGTCATAGATCATAGTCGTCGCCATTGGCCACGTCGAGCGCCACTACCGAGCCGACTCGCAGCTACTCCGTACAACATAACGGCGATAGGTCCTAGCTAGAGTGAGCGTTGGTTGCGTGTGTTGTGTGCGCTTGACTAACACCGCCCGTGGGCGCTTGCAGACGCGGAGCAACTTCGACGAGATGAGCAAGCAGACCGAGTCGCTCATGAAGAAGATGATGGAGGTGCGGCAGATGGTGAGTGTGCGCGTGGCTCCGTGTGGCGCTAGCTGTAGCGCACGGGGCCACGCGTGTGACGTGCGTGTGCTTGCAGAACAAGGACGAGCTGGCGGCCGACGAGCCGGGCGGCGGCGGCTCGCGCGCCGGCTACCTGTTCCTCATGGAGAAGAGTGAGTAGCGCTCGTATCTGTTACCTCTTGTCTTACTGTCGCACATAACCTAGCCTTGTTCCAGGATTTGTAGCCAAACTCACTGAAACATTGTAATTGGATGACAAGTTTCGGAGCCTATCAATACGTATAAACAGAAAAAAATGGAATATGCGTTTACAGAGTCGCGGGCGAAAGCTAGTCTTTTACGTACAAACTAACAGTCTGATAAAGTAAGGTTGGGATTCGCGACAGTAAAAACAGCCGAATGAATTACCAAAAGAGATATGTACTCTAGTTTAAAAAAAGTCATAACACGTTTAAAACTCATTAATTAAAAAGCAGTACACTCACTACTAATATGAAATAGCGCCCTATCTTGCTGTTACGTTTAATAAATGCGTTGATTTAAGAACTTTTCCTGATCTCAAGAAGCCATACCAGTATTAAAATCAGGAAATAAAAATGGCATTCGCAACCTTCTGTCCTATTTATTTATTTTATTATTTATGTACACACAGAAAATAAGTAAGACAATTATGATTTTATATATATGTAGGTATATTTATCTCCATTTTACCTGCATTTAGCAAAATATTTAAAAAGTTAATATTCAAGCAGTTGTTGAAACATTTTAACAACACTGCTTGAATATACTTCTACTAATATACAAACTTAAATAAACTGCTGCATAATGAATAGTATGCGAGCGAGTTTTCTATGATCTCTCTAAAAGCCTTTCATTGCGTATGCCATGACACGCTTTTGCTTAAACTACGTCATTACGGTATCCAAAGCGAAGCTCTTAGCGTAACTGATAATTTTTTACATATTAGGCCCTAATATGTTGATGTCAATGGTGTGAAGTTTTCTGGGCTACCAGTGCATTTAGGTGTGCCTCAAGGCTCAATACTGGGTCCATTATTGGTTCTGGTATACATAAACGATGGTTACGTATTGGTTAATGGCAGATAATCTAGTTCTAATTGCCAAGAAAACGAATTGTATAAAGTATGATTGGCCAAATGTTACAAATTTAGGACCCAATATCATTTTAAGTGATGAATTGCTTGAAACTGTGGAACTTTTGAGTATTTTTAGGAATAACTCATTATTCCAAACTATAATAAGGGCCTACGTAAATGAAGCTCATCGGGAAAGCCCAGGTCTGCCGCATGCGCTGTCAGGAGAGTCAGTATACTGGCGTTGACACAGCTCGGTTAATCTATTTAGTAATTTCCATAGCGTTATGTTCTACGGTATGCTAGGGAAAAGCTGCTGATATACAAAATACATTTGTTTTACAAAAAAACGTACGTATATCAGGTGGGGCCAAGAGTTTCATTAAGAGAACTTTTTAATGATATTGGAATTTGAATATAAATGTATAAATTAAACTCCCACCGACTTTGTATGGTAAGGTCCAAGACTCACTTGTGGGGCTCGGTATCCGCTTTTACAATACACTTCCACTTTATTCTCTTGACCTGCCTTTTTTTACTTAAAGCTATAGTTAAATTCAAACTTTGTTCGAGCGCATACTATTAATGATGACGTGAGTAGTAGTGAGAGAGTAAGAATAATTAGCAAAAAAACTAGGAAGTGGTGACGGGTGAGCATTTTGGGGGACTGCCTTTATGTAAAATTTGACGTTCAAAAAGTGCTGGCTCACAGCCTAGTTTGAAATAAATTATTTTTGAAAGGTCGCGTGTTGGTACATTTCAGAACTTGAACCTTCCACTGAATAAGGGTCAAGATTTTTAAGGTATCGAGCATTCTAGAATGTTCCCAAAAAAGTCTAGAAAGTTTGAGATTATGCTGAATGGGTCGTGACACTAATATTAGGATAGAACAATAACTGCAATACCCTCCGTGATTGGCGTTTAATAAGATCGTTGTGTTCAGAGGCGTTCGGCACGACGACGTGGAGCAAGCACTACTGCACCTACGAGAAGAGCTCGCGCCAGCTCGCGCTCACGCCCTTCAACCAGATCAACGTCAAGACGGTGAGTAGTCGCGCCGTGCGCGTGCGGCGTGCGCGCGCGGCGTGCGCGCTGACCGCAGTCCCTGTGCAGGCCAGCAGCGGCGAGGCGCTGTGCGTGTGCGGCGCGCGCGCCGCCGCCGAGCCCGTGGAGCGGCGCTTCTGCTGGGAGTGCGTGCCGGCCGAGCGCGAGCGCGCGCCGCTCACGCTGCAGGCGCTGAGCGAGCGCGACCGCGCCGCCTGGCTGCGCGCCGTGGACGCGGCGCCGGCGCCCAGCGTGGCGGCGCCGCGCCCGCCGCCCGGCGCCGAGCCCGCCTGCGCGCTGGACGACGCCGGCTTCGCCTTCGTGCGCCGCCTCATCGCCGCCATCGAGGCGCGCGGCCTGGAGGAGCAGGGCCTGTACCGCGTGGCGGGCGTGGCCAGCAAGGTGGCGCGCCTGGTGGCGTGCGCGCCGGCGCGCCGCCTGCCCGCGCTGCACGACCCGCTGGACTGGGAGACCAAGACGCTGACATCGGCGCTCAAGAGCTTCCTGCGCGCGCTGCCCGACCCGCTGCTCACGCGCGCGCTGCACCACCAGTTCATCGCCGTCGCCAGTACGTCTCTCGCTTTACCTGTACTTTGATCAGTCTTAACTCGAACCACAATTGGTTTTGTTCCTCCGTGATGACATTTCATCATTGGAAAATTTTGTCTAGGTCATAACCAAATCAAAAAATCATAAATGATGACTTGTGATTAGAACAGCCGCTAGCTCGTTGTGACTGTGGGTTGTTGTGACAGAGTGCGAGCGGCGCTCGGAGCGCGCGGCGGGCGTGGCGGCGCTGGTGCGCGCGCTGCCGCCGCCCAACCGCGACATGCTGGCGCTCGTCATCTCGCACCTGCGCAAGTGAGTACCCCCGCCCCCGCACCCCCGCACCCCGCCCGCGCCCGGCGCCGCTCCCCACCCTGCTAACGTCCGCCCTCCGCAGCGTGGCGGCGCGCAGCGACAAGAACCTGATGTCGTCGTCCAACCTGGCCGTGTGCTTCGGGCCCACGCTGCTGCGGCCCGAGCGCGAGACCGTGGCGTCCATCCTCGAGCTCAAGTTCTACAACGTGCTGGTGGAGACGCTGCTGGAGCACTACGAGCAGGTGTTCGAGGCGCCGCCCGCGCCGCCCGCGCCCCCCGCGCCGCCCGCGCCCCCCGCGCCGCCCGCGCCCCCCGCGCCCGCACACAACGGCGCGCTCAGGTACGTGCCCGCGCGCCTGCGCACCACCGACTTCTAACGCCTACGTCGCGACCTCAGTCTGTATGATCTCACTTACTAGTCATCCATATAATTATGTTCACAACATACTTGATCACTGTGTTTACTTATTTTTAGAAACTTATATATGACTGGCACACAGTGTTATATCAAAGTAGTTTGAGTATTTTGTCTTCATTTTTATTATACTAATACAACTCTATGTGTACAGTAAGACTAAGTCAGAGGACATAAGACGCTTAGATACGAGCTATTCGTGCACCTTAATCGGGAATATGCATGACAATATAGATATTATAAGTCTATTTGTGAGGATTTGCAATTGACATTCTACTGTCTATGGTTTTTATCAAGTTACGCGCACATACATGTTTGTCAGTTCCAGGTGTTGCGTTTCTTTTGTTACTCACTGTATATGTCACCGACAGTGGAAAACTTCGTAAAATTATCAAATATCTTGAGAGAAAGTGAACTCGATAAATTGTCAATTGAACATTTGGAACACTTTTACGCATCAACATAATTATTTTGATAGTCTATAATCAGTCGAAGTCATTCCGAGAAATTGTGAACCGACGTAAACTGACGACATGTTGGCGAACAATCAGTGTACGGTTTCACAATTTATCGGATAGTTTTTGGTAGCATCGTGCTCACATATAATCAATTAATGAATGTGTACAAAGTATTGTAAAACGATACTTGAAAAGAGTAACTATGTAGTTGTTGTCCGTTCTTCTCCATAAGAATCCACTTTAGTGAATGGACACCTAGAGTCACTATAGGGAACGAGCACGGTGTAGACCATACCATCTAGTGTTGCAAAGGGGAATGCCGATTTTAAGCCTTGCAATGAATGCCCAAGAAATTTCATCATCATCAACAGCCTGTTGCAGTCCACTGCTGGACATAGGCCTCTCCAATTGCACGCCACTTAGATCTATTTTCAAGAAATTTAATTTACTAAAAAAAAATATGTAAATTTTACGTAATTAACTCATCTATTTACGACGCGATACAAGTTAGCAACATTTTTTAATGAAAAATGTCTGTTTATTTCGTTGTATCGTTTCAATATTTAATTGAAACGATACAACGAAATAAACAGACATTTGCTAGGTTGCCAATTTAAAAACTGTACAAAATAAAGATTTGTTGCAAAACATTTACACATATTTGTACTTTATTTATTCGTTCTTTTGTTTATAGAAGTCCCAATGCATTTTATGTTAATATATTTAGATTTGTAATCAACTTACAAAATATAATATAATGATTTAATGATCTACATATTGCACCGATCGATACTTTGTGCAATGGCAACACTAAAACTTGTCAGTTGACAATATTAGAAATGTCATTGTTATTGTCAAATCAAATGTAATATTAGAATTGTCACTTTGTTTGCATTTGCATCATAGTGATTCGCTGCGTGTATTTTGCTATTAAAATCGACGTTTTTGACCATGAATACTGACTCTGGCGATTCTCCTATTCTGATAATGACAACCAACAACAATAGGGTAGTTGACTAAAAAAATCTAATTAGTCCGTCAGATAGATTTCCAAAAAGTATTGGACACGTATTTTTTCTTTTTTCACGTAAACAAAAAATGAAGCCGATACAGAGCGTTGAAAACTCGTGTGACGTCACTACTCGCTACAATTTTTACCGAGCCGTAACGTCACAAGCCCCCACTCCTGATCTTTGATGCTTTGTATCTTCGTCAGCTTTTGTAGATTTGATAAAGGAAAAAATACGTGTCCAATATTTTTCTATAATCTAACTGACGGACTAAACATAATCATATATTTTTTACTCAGGAAACATCCCTATTTAGCTGTAATATGTTATGTAGGAAGAGTTTTCAATAAATTTTTAATACTTGTGTAGGGCACGTTAAAAATCCTTATAATTTGGAAACTCCAAGTTTTTTTCAATAATGTTCTTTTATCAATATATTATTTGTGGGGCATACTAATATTAACATCCGATGTTACTTGTGGGCACTCAGGGCCTAAATCACTATGGCGGCTTGGCATACCCCTTTGAAACTTTTACGTTATATACCTATATTTGACCTGTGCTGCCACCTATACTTCCTACACCCTCAGTTTAAGGGAACGTGCACGAAGTAGACTGTGCCATCTAGCGATGCAAAGAAGGATGCCCAGATATGGCCCACCTCAGACACGTTTAGAAATATAACACAAAAATATAAGTATTTTAAATAGGAATTATCCATCAAAGCTTTATCTCAAACTAAGACGCCGTGATCATAACAACTAAATAAGTCATTTTACTTATTATTACGCAACTTTTATTTTCACGTGAAGTTTGGGGTTGCCATTTTATGGTCAATTTAATTTAAATTCATATATTATTTAATAAATCTAATCGATTACGGAAAAACTAAACGTTAGTCAGGTTTCAGTTTTTTAATCTGAGAAAACTGGCAGCCATTTTAGTTTTTTTTAATGAAACCCACTCGTCTTTTAGACCAATTATGTTCATAAATACCTCAGACCAGAGATAGTATACTTATAATGATAAAATCACTGTTTGGCTTTGCCGTAGTTAGATATAAATTAAATTGATAAAGACCAAAATCCGATGCAACTAATCGATATTTTTTTTAAATATGGCCATATTAGCCTTTGACAAATTAATGATAGTTTTGACATTAAACTACCTACTCAAGCTTGCTCCCAGCCTGTGAAAGTGTCAAACAAGTATTAAGGGAGCTATAGCAGTTTACACTTAAAGGAGATTCCTATTATTCATAAGGTTAAAATAAGTTAATAACGTTGAAATCAATAATTATTGTGTTCAAATGATATACTTTCCATTCGAAAGTGGTTGAAAGTGTGTAGAATGAGTTTGTGACTGTGAGAAAATGAATGTTTTGAAAAAATAAAAACTGTTTTATTTCCAAATGGCGACTTATTTTCTTAACTGGTATGTACTAGAAAGTGTTCATAATAACTTAAACTATAATTCCATAAACTATTTATCAGTGTTCACTGTAGGCCATGGTTGTTCTAATATGTGGGCATTGTTCTTTGAAACTTATAAGTAAAATATACTTGACATTGACGCGTCTGTGCTGCCACCTATAGTTTCTGCACGTTCCCAATCATTTGAAACTTTTTGACGTTTGAAAGTGTCTTTTGATGGTTTAGTTGAAATAAATAAGGGAGGTATTCGTGCCAAGCAGATCGTTGCCATTATCTCATTGGACTCTGAATTCTCTGACTTCTGACTTCCGAATTACATATCTAGCAGACATCTAATGAAAACATTTCTAAGGGATCAGAGAATGTGCACGCAAAGATTCACAATTATCGAGTACCGATACAAGCAAAGGTTTCTTTTTAGCCAATATCTCATCTGCACGAGATCGTTGAGTTCTGTAAGATGTCGCATAATTATACTGTTCGACCAGGATATACTGTTCAGGCAGCGTTTATATGAAAGAAATAATCTTCTAATATACAACGGAGGTAAGCACAGCATGAATGGGATTGCTTTTGATAAATCCTCCGATTATAGGGTAGTTGACTAAAAAAATCTAATTAGTCCGTCAGATAGATTTCCAAAAAATATTGGACACGTATTTTTTCTTTTTTCACGTAAACAAAAAATGAAGCCGATACAGAGCGTTGAAAACTCGTGTGACGTCACTACTCGCTACAATTTTTACCGAGCCGTAACGTCACAAGCCCCCACTCCTGATCTTTGATGCTTTGTATCTTCGTCAGTTTTTATAGATTTGATAAAGGAAAAAATACGTGTCCAATATTTTTCTATAATCTAACTGACGGACTAAATATAATCATATATTTTTTACTCAGGAAACACCCCTATTCTCGCAGCTTGATTTTGTATTTTATCTAAATTATATAAATGAACATTGGCACTATTCCCAAACAAAAAACATCCATAATCCAATCTACTTCTGATTCGATATGTATAAGGTACGTAAATACTTTGGATGCATTCCCCAATTAGAACCAGCTAATACATTTAAAAGTTCCAAGAGCGTCTCAGCTACTTCAGAATCAGAATTTTATTAGCTCCAAATGTAGGTGCAGGTACATCAACATGTTTACCCCACAATAAGGATCGATCAAGCCACATACCCAAATATTTAAAATTTTCAACTGTACTAACTCCCGGTAAACCTCTGGAAAGAATACACATTTTAGATTTATTAGGGGAAAGTTCTAAACCTTTTCATCCAGTTTCAAATGTATGAGTATGTCTCTGAGCTTGAAATATACTACCAAGTCGTCGGCATACCGCACGCAATATAGAAACGTCTACTTTCTCACGACAAACTGTATACGTGCTTCAATTGAAAAGTAACGGGGCCAGTGGGTCCCCCTGAGCCAAATTCCTATTTGTCCATCTACTTATAATTGTCTCCCCAGAATATATTTTCATAATTAAGCGTCTCGCACTTAAGAACTCCCAAATATATTGAGCAACATTACATACAGTAGCCACTAGCCACGACACTCGGCTAAAACATTGGTGTATGCGTCACATATGTATGTCCAGGAAGCAAGCTACAGCACGAACGTTATTTGAAAGTCCTATTTGAATATCAGTGAGCAGTCTCGCAAGACAATCCAAGCAGGATTGCCCCCTCCTAAAGCCAGACGTACCAGCAGATATAAACTTATTTGTCTCTGTATACCTCTCCAATCTCCTTAGTATCACACAAACGGAGTTCTGTGTTAAAGAGCTTAGGTAGGCGGTAGTGGCCTAGTGCTCGCTTCTGTGTGAACATGACTACTTCAGTTTTAGTGGGGTTTACTGACAGATCATATTCACCACACCATCTCTCCACGATGCGCAGTGCTTGTTGGGTGAGATTACAGGTCGTTCCAGTCACCTTCCCTGGAACGAGGATTGCGAGGTCGTCAGCAACTCGGCATACTCTATTGTACAGTAGGTAACGCTGTGCGTTGAGTTTGGTAATGAGGTGATTCATTACCAGGTTCCACAGAGGAGGGAAGGGGGAAGAGCACACCTCCCTGTGGGCAGCCTCCAGCTACGAATGCCATCTGCTGCTCTTCCTCAAGCCGAGCCTTCCTCCGTTAGTCTGGCATCAATTTATGGGTCAACATCCATGGGGGCGTTCAAGTATTACGTAACGCAATTTGGGGGGAGGGGGTGTATCGTAAAACGTTACGATGCTTTATAGGGGCGGGAGGGGGTCTTTCTTACAACACGTTACGTAACATTGTTTTGTTTTTAAATAAAAAATTAGGGAATCAAAACTCCCATTTTGGCAACCCTTTTCATATACGTTTTACGGGGAATCCTTCGTTTGTATTAGTCTGGTCGTCATTTTTAATTTGTTCTCTTAGTCAATTAAAACTATACCAAAGATAATAACTGTAACATAATTTTTTTGTGACTTTGGGGTAAAAATGGTCACTTGAGTGTTACGTAACGTTTAGAGAGGGAGAGGGGGGGGGGGGACAGAAAAACGTTACGGTGCGTTACAAGGGGAGGAGGGGGGGGTCAAAAATCTTCAAAAATTGCGTTACGTAATACTTGAAAGCTCCCCATGGCACACGTCATCGTCAACATCTCTCGCTCACCCTCATTTATAATCTCGGTGTCGCTTTTATCGGTGAACGCTGCTTCGTCCGTACTACCTCTCGCTGTCGGCGGGTACCCCCGCACCGATCGAGATCAGTACACTAGCTGAAGCGATCAGCACTTGCGTACAAAACAGCGCCTCACGCGCGACCGGACCGCATCGCTTGTTTGGAGGAATCCGGACGGTCCCATGTCAATGTGGCGAAGATCTGATGAAGAATTTCTGAGATAGGCAATGGAAGTCTTCAATGCGTGATAGCAAATCTTCCGGGATTGCTGGGATGCATGTTTGTAGTTATTGTTTATACCCGTTGGTAAAAAGTGTATTCAAATGTGACGTCACACGAGTATTCAACGCACTGTATCGTCTTCGAGAGGACGATATGAAGCAACATATTGATTTGACCGACGCACAGTCAATTAACGCAGAGCTTATAAATGGGCTAATGCAGGGACTGGAGTTCAAGATTGATACATGGGAACAACAAACAAGGCAATCTAACTTGAAAATATGTAATGTTCCTGAGAAGCGCAGTGAAAATCTGGTGACTCTCTTGGAGACGATCGCCTCACGAATAAACGTCTCAATATCTCAAAAGGATATCTTCGTGATACATGGAGTCCCACATGCACGTAAAGAAAATAATAAGCCGAAGAATATCGTTGTCAAGTTGAGTTCTCGCTTGCGGCGAGGTAACCTGCCGAGTGCGTTGAGTTCCGCCCGTCTAGCTACGGGTGTGAGCACGGATCGACTTGGGCTCCCTGGAAATTCGCATCCGATATATATACGCATGGACCTTTGACACTAAAGAAGGAGCTATTATTTCGAGAATGCAAAGAAGCAGCCAAAAGGAATAATTACAAATACGTGTGACACGCTACCATTCTTGTCAGAGAAACTTTTTTGTTCAAGTGTAATGTTGTGCAACCTTTTCTCCCCCTTAGGGGTTGAATTTTCAAAAACCCTAGAATACGTAAGTAGAAGACGTAATTGTTTATTTCTAATCGTTAACCTAAAAACGTTTCAGGCTTGTAGCTCTTAGTAGTATTTAGATATAAAGTTTTAATTGCATAGCTGTTATTTTCTTGATATCTTCGAAACCCTGATGTTGTCAGACTCACTGACGATGATCAAAACGTTGTAGTATTAGTACACAAACAACAAAAATGTTATAAAGTTGCAGAAGTCTCATACTTGCGTATTACACTGCGGAAGTCTGTATGAGACTTCCGCAGTTCCGGAGAGTGTAGCCGTGTCGCTGGGCTCTACACGAGATCTGGTCGGTTGTAGACAGGGCGAGTCACGTGCTCTCGTCTTGCTAACATTTTACATCAAAAGTCATTTTTTTTCCACATCACTTCGGCACTTGGCGGACGACGTGCTGCATTCCAGCCTATCTGGACAAGAAGATTCATTTATTAGGTTTTCTTTTTGCTTTTTAAAAATGAGTGTCATATCTGTGTACTGGTGCTGAAGTTTATATTTGCCAATTAAAAGATGTCGTGCATATTCCCTATTGCTAATACTCTGTAAATTATAATCCCATTAGATTTGAACAATTCCACAGCCCGTATTTTTAAGGTATTTTTAAACATGAAGCAATTGGTTAAGTTGCCTGAAAACGAAAGGCATTTCAATTCAGAGACTGAGATAACATACTTATATTGCTGCAAGGAGCGCGCCCCCGCGCCCCGCGCCCCGCGCCGTGCTGAGGGCGCGCCTCACTTTGTTTAATACTCTTAGTTTGTGTCGTTTTCTGTGAACTGATGGTCGGGTGACATCCGTCGAACCTTTGTAAACAGTAGACGTGCATGCCGAATCATGTGTAGATGTGGCCACGTACCGACGCTTGCATTCGTTGGCACCCCGTATTAATACACTAGACAGCAGGGTGATTAATCGATGAAGGCGTCTGTACATAACTTTCTTATAACAAAAGAATAAAAATCAATATGAAAACAGATGTGTTTGACTTGCACAGCATGCCCTCCCAGCCGTTATAGCGCAGTACACCTCACAGAACTGCACGATATCTGAGAAGAGTCACCGCCGCCCTGGAACGCAAAGGGCACTAGAAGGATCACGGGTGGGTTTTAGTCAGTAAGAGTCTGAAAGGCTCCGCCCAGAGCGGGAGAAGTCATTTGATGATTTCCAATCTAGAAAAAAGGGGCTAGGAATCGCTTGAAAAGATCTGTCGACGAGCATGTGTCGAAGCTGGTGCTAAAGCGGCGCGCGTGGTGCAGGGGTGATACGGAAGACATCGGGGTAGAGCCCGTGTGTGAG
This sequence comes from Hecatera dysodea, assembly GCA_905332915.2. Taxonomy (NCBI): domain Eukaryota; kingdom Metazoa; phylum Arthropoda; class Insecta; order Lepidoptera; family Noctuidae; genus Hecatera; species Hecatera dysodea. The sequence continues at coordinate 135,093 of HG995290.1, read as the reverse complement.
CAGCACATGAGGCACATCATGGAACTGACCCACCCGCCTGTCAGTGGGCGCTGCGCTCAGAGCGGCGAGGCGCGAGTCACGTGCCGCGCACGCGCACTGCAGCGACGCGCGGCCGGGCGGTGCGCGGTCGACACTTCTTTTCAGATTATGCAATGCAGAGACGATGATGCGCCACTAAATGAAACATTGCCAATACTAGTTCGCAGGAGTAATTTGGAATTAATAATAATAATCATTTATTCTGGTAAGTTACACCCATTTCATCCCAACTACATATTCACAATTTAATAATATAAACTCCATATCAAGCACACATAGACAGACAAATACATTACAATACCCACAGTCAAAGGATTGAATTAAAAAGTTAAATTAAAATCAATACAATTACATTAAAATCACTCAATTAGATTAAAACAATAAGTTAAATTACAATTAATAAATTCAATTAAAAACAATTAATTAAATTAAAATCAACTAATTGCAACGGATCATAATTTTAACATTCCCTCCCCAGTAGGTACTGTACCGGCCTGTCAAAACAATGCTGAATTAACGAACAGTCCAGCCTTTCAGCAAAAAAACCCAACAAACCCAAACTTCGAAACCAACTGGCAATACCACACGCTAATATTCCGATAAATGCACGGATACCGTGTTCACCGTCGAAACGTCCTCGCCTCGGTGTACATACGACGGAAGGTATTCTTAACAACTGAACTGCTGCGGCATTTACTTATAACTAACTTGGTCTATCAGTTCTCTATACGGCCCATTTTGACATGTAATAAGATTCGTAGTATAAATTAATGAAAATTTAAATAATATATTAAGAGTAAGGGTGCTCAGGAGACTTGTCGCGTCGTAGACCGATCTCAACCGGCGACTTCGGAAGAATAAGACTGAACACGAAATGGCACGGAGCCCGGTGGAGTAGTATAGCTATTTTCCTAAACGTGTTTACCTTAGTACACGACGTTATGGCATATCAACGCAGCGCGCGCGGACGTGCTCGCCGCCCGCCATGCGCGCGCGCCGCCGGCCCTCACACCTTGCCGACGTTAGCCGCTCACTTCCTAATTATTGTTAGTGCACGCTTTTATAACTAGATTTTCCGAGGCTTCCCTTCCGTGGTCACCCCCACAGGATACACGTATCATAAAAAATCGACGTTGACACTGCGTGATGAAAAAAACTCATAAGTAATTAGATTAGTACCTGCTTCGAAAGATCCATTGTATACACATAAGACACACAAACAATAACCGTACCTATGATGTAGCTCTTACCACCTGCTGCGCTGCACACCCACTGCGCTGCACACCCACTGCGCTGCACACCCACTGCGCTCGAGATCGTTTTGCGTGGTGTAGGTCGCTACTGACAGCGCCTTGTGTACGAGTACCGCTGCCAGGCTCCTTGTATCTGTCGCACATGTAATGTCAGTCAATCAGTTCCACGCTCTGCCGTCTGCGTGAGAAACTGCTGCACACAGTTACTGTACTTTGTTATCTAGCGAACCGTTGCTCATGCTCATTTCGTACCGTTTAGGATACTCGTAGGAATTGTTTTCATAGGTACTCGAAATTCGTGTCCTAATTATTAACAATCGATTAATTTAAATAATTAACTAGACCTGTCGAGCTATATTACAAAGATAGTAGTGTCGCGTGCCAGCGACCCGCGGCCACGCTTGTGATCACACAGATGTAGCTCGGGTGCTACCTGAGCTTTTTCTCCGCGTATTCTGAAGATGAGCCGTTACACGGTACCGAGGGTGTGTTATGTACGGGTGGCGGCGAATCTGCGACCGTTGCTCGTTGAGAAGAGCTCATCACGTAATGCACCTTGACCGACACGGCGCCCTTTAAGGGAAGGTTCATATCTGACGGAAAATGCGTCGCGTATTATCGGTCGCGTGACGCCAGAACAGACAAATGTATAGAAAAACACTCGAGCGTTCACACTCGACGCACTATTAACGTATCATCGGTCGATATGAACGTTCCCTAATAGTGTAGCCCGGGGCGATGTGCTGCAGTGCGCGACCACGCCTGTCATTCGATGCAACGCTCGCCGTCGGGCGATAGCTGTCAAATGGCTGTACTAATGTGACTGGCAGGGCGGGCATAGCTCAGTGTGGTGACGCTGTCGCGCTCGGGCGCGGAGGCTGCGCGCGACAGCTGTTCGCGACTACAGCTCAAAAGCAGCTCGCCGCGCGTCACCTGTGCGCCGCCGCGCCGCACAGTGCCGCATTCATTAGTTTTTTTGTCGGACAGCGGGTGCAAGCTTTGTTTGTATTGCCCACTTGGGATTGGTTTGATTATGTTACGAATTGTATGTTTACATAGTCTAGATATTGTACTAAATGCTGTATGCACATTCGTATTATAATATTACGCGGCACGGGCGTTGCGTCTGCGGCCATCTTGCGCCTAGAAGAGACTTTTGTTTTGTGCAAGATTATAGAATCACTTTTGTGTATGAAGAACTTAAATGTATAAATCCATCATCAATAATATAAAACGGTTCCATTACTGACGGACTGAGTGACTGACGGACAACTCACAAAGTCAATTCATTTATTTCAACTAGACCAAAGACACTTTCGAACGTCAAAACAGTGAAAATAAAAATATTATAGTGACTGTAGTTGACACAGCGGACACTTACTGTTCGTAGAAAGTTCAAATTCAGCTTACTTACAGATTGTAAACTATTGCGTAGGGACACCCAATTCAATAAGTTATAACGTATTTTATATTGAGCGCAGCTTCCCTTTTAAGATGGTATTGTCAGTGGAGCTGTCTTTCAGGAGAGCGCTCTTTTTGTGATGTTCCTTATTGTGATCGCGCCGGCAGATGTCGAGCGCTCACAAAAAATGTGTACAGCTGGCATACGTACACAGCGCGCCGCCCCGCGCCTATTGTGCTAGGACGGATTCGAATCGTCAACTTTTTGAATACATCTACCATTACAAAAGACAAGTTCTGTGACTGAAGTCGGCAGTCCACGAGGAGCGTCCTTCACAGATTCGGAAACGAAAGGCAGCACACGCACACGTTGCGCGGTGCGCCGGTGACCCCGATTATTTGCGCTCGGGCATAAGATGCACCGCGCGGTGCGAGCGGGGCGCGCGGGGAGCGGTGCGCGCCGGCTGCCCGAAACCTTACGAGAGATAAGAATGCCGCGCGGCAGCTGCGCGTGCGCGGAATGTTCACCTGCCACCTGCGCACTGCCCGCAGGCCGAGGGCCCGGCGGCAGCGCCCGGTACATCGCAACCGATAATAAAGGAATGCCAACGATATATTATATTTCTCAAAGAAGTAGGAACTTTTATCTATCTAATGTGGCGTATAATATGACGGTTCGGTAATTGAGTGACGAAAGAGTGAACGTCACTGCCCACGGCCACCATCACCGACATTTCATTCGTTATTCATTTACTTTACAATAACAACTTCATAGATCAAAGTCCGATTTCCCTTTATCTCAATGAACTTATTAAAGGAAAAACTGTAGCTGGCTGTATCGAAAGCGACTGAGCCAATAAAGCACTCAAACATAACACAACCGAAACAACAAAACGCGCTCAAAGAGTATATACAGTGGGTGGTCATATCATTATGAACTACTATTTAAAAACAAGCTTTTCAATCTTACGAGAATTACACATTTTGCGTGTCTTTTTGTATCTCTCTCGGTATCGCAAAATTGTTCCACATTGTCGTAGCACACAATTACAACGATTAATTCAATAATATATAGAATAAACATCTTACATTAAACCTTTACATATTATTATAGGTAATTATTGCAAACTTACTGGCTGGCCAGATACTTAAGAACGCTGGATAGATTATTTTTTTATTCAAATTGAAATAGAGAATACTCTGTGACTAAGCCATTCTAGAACTAGTGCCACACTACAAAAAAAACTAAGCCATTATTCTAAGTTAGGCGCCATTCAGAGCTGTAAAAGTCAAGAACTTAATAATTTCACATAAAAACAATGCGATGAATCTACAAATTCATCTCGGCGAGACAATAGAAATATCGTGCGTTTGGCAAAACAATACCGTGTTAAGGGGTCTAACGAGCTGCGAAAAGAATATTTTGGCGAAAACAAATCTTTAGCGATCTCAGCGCGCACTATACGAGGGCGTTGGCTACAAGCTAAGTTGAACGGAAGGACAGGCAAGCCCGGCTTGCATTTGCTAGGGGGCATGAAAGCTGGACAGGTGGAAAATGTAATGATAATATGTTCCACGCCCTCCCAATACAGCATTCGACCCCAAGTATAAAAAGTGACATTAAAGCACGGTGGAGGAAATGTGAAAATTTGGGGGTGCTTCTCCTTCTGTGGCCTTGTTGTGGGACCTGGTAGATTGTTGGTAGGAAACATGGATCAATTCCAATACAAAAATATACTGGAAGAAACAACGTTACCATATACTGAAGACGTGCTTCCGATATTTGAACACTTCAACACGACAACGATCGTAAGCACACTGCGCGCACGGTTAAAGAATTCCTCACATCGCAGTCAGTTTCTGTCTTACAATGGCCACGAAACAGTCCAGATTTAAATCCCATGGAGCGTCTTTGGTGCGAAGTAAAGAAAACTGTTTCTAATTGACGCTGTGGTAACCTAAGTGAGTTATACGTTTTTTTAGAAGAATGGCGCCCTATTCTTCTTGAAAAATGACAAAAATGGTTAGAGTCAATGCCTCGCCGATGCAAGGCAGTCATAAAAAAGCCGTGGACACGCTACGCAATTTTTAACATTATCACCGTCTTATTTAATGAGATTTTTAAAATCTAAGTATCTACTGAAACAACTCTCGAGCAGTTTAATTATTTGTGCAGCTTTATTACTATTTGAAAATGTAACTGTCGAAGTGTCGATAGTAGTGATTTTAATATTTACTCTAAATCCCGTTTACTGTATCCATATAGCTATTTCATAACATAATTAATTACTTTGAGAAGGAACTTACTTACATATGACATTGTTTTTTTTTAATGTTTGGTACTACAAATCGTTCTTAATTATATGACCACCACTGTATATACTTTATCGTTTTAATTAAGAAGTCTCTCATAGTTAAAATAGATTACTTAAAAATTTAAATAAACTGGCTTTAATTAGCCGGAATAAACAGACAGACAGACACCGTATTTATTCATATATGCATGTAGTAAAAAGCGGTTATTTCAATATTACGAACACGATTTTATTTATCTGTATGTATAGATAGATATTGGTGTAAACAATAAACAGACATGCGGTTTCAGCAATCCCTGAAGGTTTGTTATAATCTTTTGAACGAGTTCCGTTGCCTATCTCCGAAGTTCGTTACCAGATCTTCACCATATTGAAATGGGACCGCTCCTGAACAGTACTCTTCATCATTATACAAATCGGCTGACATTTGGCGAAAGTGTCGCTGAATGAAGAGTTAAGAAATGGCCCGTTTAATAAAACGGCAATCTTTTGCCTTACTTTATTGTAAGACGTGTTTGGGTTTACGTACTTACAACTTACTGTACCGAAGAAGTAAGATCAAACAAACCTGTCCGGCAAGGGTTGTTTTTTGAAAAGTGATGTGGTGTGCCTTTACCGCCCGAGCACAGGCCCCCGGGTCAAGTGTGTGGCAACTCATTTGGTGTCCGCCGACAGCGCTCAGCAGCTCGCCGTAGTCGATCAGATTCCAATATGGAAGACAACCATGTCGACACCGGTCAGTTCGATTGACACCATACACGACATGCTGGACGCGTATGAATCCTGCGAAAACTTTATAAGTTCTTGCAGGGTTTACACTCGTCGGACAGAAAAATATCTTTCAAGATCTCATCCCTCCCTGCAAGTCGCTCCTAGGTAAGGCGGTAATGTTGAAATATTAATAATGCTTCAACCATTTTTATTTATGGTACCTACGTTTTCGTGCAAGGTTTAAAGGGTTTTAAATATTTGGTAACAGGATATAAATTGAGAGGAAGCGCGAGTCCTTTGTTCTTTAAAATAAAATGAGTTGATCGTGATGTGCAAAGGATTCGCGTGGCGCGCAGGCTCCGCGGCAATCAGCGGCGGGCGGCGGCAGGTGTGCGCGCATCTGCCGCCGCGTATATAGCGCGCGCGCCGCCCGGCCCGCCACTGTGCCCCGCGCCGCCGCAGCGCCAACACTGCGCCGAGCGAGCCGCGCTCGTGTCTCGTGTGTGCCGTGTCGTTACCGTTCTCTGTTCACGATGATCATCTGCCTGTCCGGGTTCGTGATCGCTGGGTTGGTGTCTCCCTTGTTACTTGTCAGTGCTGTCACTCGTACAGATCCGCTGCGGGATGAGCGCTCGTAGTCCACTTACCTCCAGATATTCTGATGTCCATTTCATTTACTCAACAGACGATCTTCCTTCTCCCCACGTTTAAAACACTAACGTAGCCATCAAAACTAAGCTAGAATTTTAGTGAACGTATCTCTGCCCAGCGTATATAAATTATGCTCTTAGGACTGTGTATTTTGTCGAAGACATATTTGTTATATTGAGTAGTTGAACCAGCTGACTGTACTGTCAGTCGCAGGTGACGCCGCGTACGTGGTGTGCCGCGGGCGCGCGCGCTGTATGTGTTGCTCACGAGCGCTTGTTTGTTGCAGGACGTCGCCGACGGCGCTGCCCATCTCTGCGCGCAATGATATCGTAAGTCCCGTCCATGTGCGCTAGTGTTGTCGGGGTCACTCGCGTGTGTCAGTCACACAGCGAGTTTTCCCCAAATGTTCTTTACCGGTTTACGTAATATTTGGTAGATATATAAACTTCTGTAAGTCAAAGACGTCAGTGTTTCGTAATAAATTAATTTTGAGTAAGGGGTTACTTTTGAGGGACGAAAAATTGAATAAAAAGTTTTCAAACTGTGACAGACAGTTTGATGTCACATATCAAATGAAAGGGTTTGTTGTGGGGGTTCGAATGTAAATGATATTTATTTTTGTTAGTGGGTTATATATTACCTTTCTCCACCTTTTTTGGTCGTTATAAACTAGACTGATGAGGCCGGTGTTTCCGAGCTGACTACTCTGAGAACACCGAAACAAACTCAGGTCATAGTCTCTTTTGAAGTCCATACAATTGTACTGGGGAAATCATATGAGAACCATGTGGGTTAACGTCTGAGGTGGCCCTTTGAGGAAACTGCCACAGATTAGAGTGGACCTGTCCAGTCAGTGCAAGCCTCGGTCAGTAGTCGAGTAGCTCAACTTAAAACCAATAAGGAGCCCAACAAATGGACAAACAATGCCAATGAAAGGACATTTGGGTAGGCCACAAAAATACTAAAACAGCCAGACATCTTTCCAATGACTTTTAAATAAATAATATTGCAGAGAATAGACAAAATTGATCATATTTTAGAAACTACACAGCCTGACACATTGGACATCAAATGCAGTTAATACATAGTTCTTAAACCATAAAACAAAATATCCAGCCAAGTGCAATTTTTGTAGGTATCATGTTACTTTAAAAACAGCAACATCTGAAAGGTTTTCTGGTTATTCATAGTTAAGAAATATTACATTTTAGGTTTAGTTGTTATGGCAGTGGTAATATTGATCTTGAATAACTTTAAAATCATTTATGATAATAATATATTTGTAACCCTCACGAGCCCTTTCATTTGATATGAAACATGTTCAGTTTGAAAATGAACTAATTAGTGGCCCACACATACATACATTTATTTACGTAATGCTTAGACGGCTTACAGAAGTTCATACGTGTAGCAAATAGTCTCCCAATGGGGCAGTAGTCGGTATCGTATCGGTATGGTTGCATGGTGCAGGGCGTGGAGCGGCTGGGCGTGGCGCGCTACTCGCCGCAGCACGCGCAGCTGCTGCAGCAGTTCGCGGCGCGCTCCAGCAGCTCGTCGGCCGAGTCCGTGTCGTCGCACTCGCACGCGTCGCCGCTGCGCGTGCGCACGCTGTACGCGTGCCTGGGCGAGAGCGACGGCGAGCTGTCGTTCGAGCCCAACCAGATCATCACCAACGTGGCGGCGTCGGGCGAGCCGGGCTGGCTGCGCGGCACGCTCAACGGCAAGACCGGCCTCGTGCCCGAGAACTACGTCGAGCCGCTGCCCTGAGCGCGCCCGCCACACCAAATACCATATCGTAGTCTTATGTTGTTGATTCTTTTGTACGTATTTGTATATTTTGTACATTGTAAATAAGAGTTTGTTGATATTTTAACTATTTATATTATACTTTGTTGTGAATTTTGTACCAAATATACTATGTATGACGTATTATTATGCAATGTCCGCTCGTGGATTTTAATGATAAGGATAAAGACTAATTTGAACGAAAAACTGTTTTCATTTATTTCCAGTAAACGTTACATGTAGATAGAAACAAGAGTGATAGTCATCAATGAGTACATTCAAAACTAAATACGACAAGCGTTACATCTGTATGCGATACGTAATATTACGACATTATGAACTACCACAAGCGAGGCGACAGCCGCGTCGACGCTGACACGCGTCGCTCTGACGTCACTAACGCGTCGCTCTGACGTCACTAATGCGTCGCTCTGACGCCGACGCGCGCGGAGCATTACGACATCTTGCTTCGACTGCGTCTATAAGGCAAACTTCACTTTTGTGTACAGAGAGGATAAGAATAATATATGATTGTCAAAACCACCTCGGTCTCGCACGAGCCGCGCTCGGCCGCCGTCCCCACTGACGCGCTCTCTCAGTTCGTGCTCGCTCGGCACTCGCTCCCGAACGTTCGCGACACGCGCGCCATTAGCTGCCCCCCGCGCCCGCGCCCCCCGCGCCGCCCGCCGCCAGGCGCTCCAGCTGGCGCGCCTCGCCCGCGCGCACCACGCGCAGCAGCGCCGAGTACTTGTCGCGCAGCGCCCGCAGCCGCGCCGCGCCCTCCTCGGCCGCGTGGCGCGTGCAGCGCTTCAGCTCCGCCACCGTGGCCTCGCGCGCCGCCAGCGCCGCCTCCAGCTCGTGCGCGCGCGCCGCCGCCGCCTCCGCGCGCGCCGCGCTCGCCTCCGCCTCCGCCTCCGCGCGCGCCCACGCCGCCCGCAGCGCGCGCTCCTCCGCGCCGCCCGCCGGCGCCGGCGCCGCGCTGCCGCCCGCGCGCGCGGCCGCGCTCAGGCGCGCCTCGCGCTCCGCCAGCACCAGCAGCTCGCGCCGCAGCCGCCGCACGTGCTCGGCGCGCCGCTCGGCCGCCAGCGCGGCGCGCGCCAGCGCCTCCACGTGGCGCGCCGCCTCGAAGGACTCGCCGCGCGTGCGCTGCAGCTCGGCGGCGTCCAGTGCGCGCTGCGCCTCCGCCTCGCGCAGCGCCGCCTCGGCACGCAGGCGCGCCGCGCGCTCGCCGGCCAGCTCGGCCTCCAGGCCGGCGGCATCGGGTGCGGGCGCGGGCGCTGCGGGCGCGGGGGGCGGCGCCAGGCGCGCGCGCAGCTCGTCGCGCTCGCGCGTGGCGGCGCGCAGGCGCTCCTGCAGCGCCGCGTTCTGCAGCTCGAGCGCGCGCATGTGGCGGCAGCGGCCGAGCAGGCGGCGGTTGCGCTCGGCGTGCGCGTCGCGGCGCCAGCGCTCGTACATGAGCTGCGCGTGCGCCAGCGCCAGCTGCTCGGCGAGGTCGGCTCCGCCGCGCGTGGCTCGCCCGGCGTACAGCTCCGCCATGTACGCGTCCAGGCGCTCGCACGGCTGGTTCGACTCGCCACTCTATGACCGATCAATTTTAAAGCTTAGATCGATTTCTTTGGAAATTATGAAGTGATCATTTTATTCAATTGTAAATTTACTTTTTTCAATATTTTCAGAAAACTTCACCTTTCCTTTTTTCTTTTCCTTTCAATAAAGAGTATTCTATTCTATTCTATTCAATTCAATTGATATTAATTATGTAAGTAGGTTAAACATAACACTGTTACACGTCAAATATTTCTGGTCATTTTAAGCTAGATGAAGCCGGTGTTTCCTAGCCGACTACCCTGAGAAGAAACACCGAAACTAACTCAGAGGTCAAAGTCTCTTTTAAAGTCCATACAATCCGTACTGGTCAAATCATATGAGAACCATGTAGGTTAATGTCTGAGGTGGCCTTGAGGAAACTGCCACACAGATTTTTGTCAGTTAACGTGTAGTTCAAACTTATTGTTAGAACTTTAAGGAGCTCAACGTACCTATATAATTTAGAGCTCGCATTCACCAGCTAGTTAATATAAGACTTGATGAATACCAAATATATAGATGTGCCTGCTTAAAGAATTGGTTTTACTCCCTGTGACATATCATTACATGAGCCTATCAACATCGCTTACTACTACATTACCACAACTCGGACTGCTCGTCATACTGTTGTATAAACTCAAGTTTAGCAGCCCTACCATGACGTCTTAAATCCATCATGTTTCCTGTGTCAGAGAGAGACGGAGTTACACAAGACGAATAGCACTATCCCTTTTTCACACAAATATCATGATAGCATTGGCACTTCGTAGTACGGCCACAGACAACTTATCACTCGTGTCGCCGGGAAGGTGTCGGGCGGGCGTTATTTATTCACGACAGTCAAAACGCATTTAAACTGCTTTAAATGCAATTATGTATTGCATTTAAAGCAGTTTATGGAGGACCTTTGTGTGTTTTGCTCTGAATCTACTCAAATGGGCTGCTTCAGCTGAAGTTTGTTCACACATGAACTTCTGTTCTGTTGTCAAAGTTTATTTCAAAATTCTATTTCTATTCGAAGGCCTGTACTTCTGAGGTGCACTCTCACCAAGTCAGAACCTGATGATGGGATCTGAGGTAAATCGAGGACAACCCTCGTCACCTACAATGTTATTCATATTTTTTTCTTAAGCAATGTACAGATAGATATTTATGCCTGGTAATCATCATCTCATGTTGCTGAGCTTATGATGGAAGATTTAAGTTTGGATTTGATGACAGGATCCAAGAAAAATTAAGGGCATCCCTTGGCATTGTTTGAAACAGTATACTTCCTACACATAATATTATATATGGTCCCACAGTAATCAGGTCAGGATCTGATAATGGGATCTTGGAGAAATTAAGGGCACTCACCTGATTTTAAAAGCAAACTTGTAGCAAGTGGTCCCTTTACACATATATTCTAACAACACCACAGTAAGAGAGTCCGAGGATGTATTTGTTAAATTGTGTGAGTGAAAGTGAGGAAACGAGCGACTACTCACTGGGCGCCTCGCGTCGTCCGGCAGCGCGCGGAAGTAGTCGGCGATGACGAACTCGTAGGGCTCCGGCCACGTGTCCACCGTCTGCACCGCCACCGACTCGCGCGCCAGCGCCAGCCGCGGCCCGCACGACGCAGCGCGCCGCGGCGCCGGCGCCGACCGCCGCGCCGCCAGCGCCGGCGAGCGCCGCGGGTCCAGCGCGCGCGCGCGTTCCCGCACGCCCACCGCGCCACCCGCCTCCGCCCACTCCTCGTCCGCGTGAAGGCGCGTCGTCAGCTCCAGCACCTCGCGGTCCTCGACGTTCAGCGGCTCCAGCGACAGCGTGTCCACGGGCGGTGCAGGCCGGCTGGGCTCCGGCCGCACGGCGCCGGCGGGCGGCGGCACGCCGGCGAACGGTACCGGCGAGTCCGCCGCGCGCCGCTCCAGCGCCACGCGCGTCAGCCGCGACGAGTACGCGTCGCCCGGCGCGCCCCCCATCCCCAGCGCCGACGGCGATGTCTCCTTGCGCGGCGGCGACGCGGGCCGGGAGCGCCGCCCGATGGCCCGCACGGCGCCCGACTCGGTCGGGAAGCGGAACTGCGCGCGCGTCTCTCGTGCTGGCGTGTTCTCCGGAGTGGCTTCCACTGCGGCTTCCGGCGGCTCGGCGGCGTCCGCGTCCGACGGCAGCGGAGTGTGCGGCGCGGAGTCAGCACCGCAGCGGTCACCCAGCGCGAACCACGGTTCGGCCCCCGGACGCAGGCTGGAGGCGGTGCGCGCCGCGTGCGCGCCAGAGCCCGGCGCCGGGGACGCGCGGGTCGGCGCCGGTGCCGGTACCGCCGCGCTCGACGTGATAGGTAGCGGCGACGGCGCAGCGTCCTCGGCGCGCGAGTGCAGCGACAGGCGGCGGCACTCAGCCAGCACGTCGTGGTGCTCCTGGCGCGCCCAGCGGCCCGGGTCGGCCTCACGCAAGCGGCTGCCCGTCACTAACGCAGGGTGCAGGCGTACTGACTCGGCCAGTGCGCCCACGCCGCGCTCCCAGGCGTCGCGCGCAGCACTGGTGGGCAGCTCGGCCCCTTGCGCGCGCAGCGCTTCCAGCAACGTGCAGGGGTGCGTGGCGTACAGCGCGTGGAACAGCGCTAGCTGCGCCAGCTGCAGGTGAGCGCGCGTGGCGGGCGCGGGGGGCGGCTCCAGCACGGCGGGCCGCAGCAACGCGTCTGACAGTTCGGCGGGGTGCGTGGCGGCGAGCGCGGGCGCGGCGGGCAGCAGCGCCGCCAGCGCCAGCAGCGCGTTTAGCAGTGGCAGAGGGTCGCGCTCGTGGCGCGCGGCGCGTAGCAGCTCCCGCGCTAGCGGGTGCGCGGGCAGGCGGTGCAGCCAAGGCGGGCGGCGCGCCACGAGCGGCGCGAAGGCGGCGAGCGCGTGGTGGCGCTGCGCGCGTTCGCCGCGCAGCTGCTCCTGTAGCGCGTCCAGGAGGTGGCGCGCGTGCAGCTCGGGCGCGCGCGCCAGTAGGTCGAGCGCGCGCGCGCTTCCCGTGCGCGCGTGGTAGGTGAGCAGCGCGCGCGTGAGCCAGGGCTCGCGCACGCCGCAGTAGAGCGCGGCGAGCGCGTCGGCGGCGTCGCGCGCGCCCGCCGCGCCGCCCTCCAGCAGCGCGAACACCTCGCCCGCCTCGCACGCCGCCAACATCTCCAACCGCCTGCAAACACACATACACATACTCACTCTACTACTTGACACTCTCATCCCATTTAAATGCAATATAAGTTAAAAATATATGTAATTTCATTAATAATCATAAATCAGTAACTTATAAGCAGAGAGAGGAGACATTCACTCACTATGTCAGTAACACAAACATCCATTCTCCATCCATCACATCCATTAGCATTTGAAAGGGACAACCTTACTTTGTACCCATCACTCTTATACTCATGCCATCTTACTATGAAGAATGTTCATGAAATTGTTTCAACTAATGTTATATATTAGTATTGTTTTAACTGGTGTCTTAGGAAATTATAAGAGATAAAATTACTACAAATTATTATTAAAAGGCTATTTGATTCATTTTGATGGCTTTTTTTCCAAAGAAATCACGTGCCCGTGCCGAGTGCTCAGGTATCAATGAATCATTTGTGCTAAGATTGCTATCAGATATGGTTTCAGAGGTACCTATGTGCTCATATTGTGCACACAAATCTACATCTGGTAGAAATAAACAAACAATTGCAAAGGAAAAATCTTGTATGTGTATTTATTTGATGTAAAATAACATCCTCACTAATGCATAGCTACCACGCAACAAGAATTAATAATTTTAATGAGTCCATTGGGTGTATGAGTAGCCCTGGCAGCAAGTTCCTTGTAGGCAGATAATGTTCTCACCCTGTGGCGTTGTTAGCTTGTTTAAAATCTCTAATTATAATACGCTTTAATACAATGTTTTTGAAAGAAACAATAACATTGTCTTACAAAGAGAGTGAATTGTACCAGTATCAAGGCTCATCCACCTACAACAATGGTATCATCCGGCCGAGCAATCCTTTGATATCATTCGGACAGCAGTAACAACTACACAGATAGACAGCTTCGGGCATACGTAAAACGTTTATACGTACCAATCAGCAGTTCGGAGAGAAGATCCCTGAGTCACTGAGGCAGGAGGAATTTTGATTTGTTTTGCTTCAATGGGTCAATTGAATACAATTATATCCAAAATTAAGTTATTAGATATAAATAGATCTTTGGCGACGATATGTACGCTCAAGTTTGAGATTTGCACGATTTTTTTCACAATTTTTAGCACACCGGATTCTTCAATGACAAAAATTGATCATTGATTGACACAGCAACAAACTGTCACTGTCAATTAGAGGTGGTCGTTCCAAAGACGAACCGTTTTAAAAAACGGCTTTGTGTTCCGCGACGATAGAACCGTTTTACGTTTTGTTTCAAAGCAGTCCTCGTCGCACAACCAGTCCTCGAAATGTTTGACGCGAATTTCTACTCACTCTTAATGTAAATACAAGCTAGAATACAATGAAACCATTCGTAGCTCGTTCCGTTCGTTTCGATCTTTGATATAGCAAAATAAAACTACTATTACTTGAACATTACGGTCGATTATTGTATGGACTACAATTTATTTCGATGTTTCGTCTCGTTCACAACGCGGTGGTCATACGTTGTATAATTGCAACACTAGTAACCGCAAGTCTACTCTACAACCGTCGCCGAGACGAACGAACGTTGGCGTCTATGACATTTCGATTAAGAACTTAGTATAGATTCGTTACATTCGTTCGAACGTCGCGCGTCGCCGCGTCGTCGTCGTCTGCCTTCCGTCTCCAACCATCAAACAGTTGCGAACGAGAACCGTTTCGCGGACTAGTTTTCATTCTTGAAAAAACGGTTGCGTCTCGTCGTCGAAAAAACCGACAACGACCCACTACTACTGTCAATGCAGCTGACATGACACTCTCATAAGAAGTGCCAAACATCAAATCTTTGATGTTTGGCACTTCTTATGAGAGATATTCGGTCGTTCCATAGTGTGACAGACAGACTGGTACAGAACTACAGACCATGAGCAATCGTCCCTTAGCAAACAACACCGCTCAAGTCATTTTGAATAACTTAACATTGCTTGCACTGCTCGGTCAGGTCCACTCAAATCTGTGTGGTACTGTCCTCAAAAGACCACTTCAGACACCAACCTACATGGTTCTCATATGATTTGACCAGTACAAGAGACCTTGACAGCTGAGTTTGTTTCGGTGTTTCTTCTCAGGGTAGTCAGATAAGAACATAGAAACACCGGCCTCATGTAGTTTATAACAACCAAAAAAGATTGACGTGTGAAAGTGTTTTTGACAACCTACTTACAAAATAAAAATAATTTACGAATTCTCAAAAAAAATAATTTATCATTGGTTATATTAATAATAACCCCAGTTCAGACTGTAATTTGTTTTGCCCTAACTTCAAATGTATGTACTGGCTCATGTTACTGTTACAAACTCTTTTCAATCTTTTCATATCGTGTCCTAAGTTTTACCCGACACTAATTGGCTGACCTAGCTATCGGTATTGTAGAGTCCATATCCTATCATCCCACATGTCTAACCTCGCGAGCCAAGTCATGGATAAATTGACAATAAAACTATCATTACGCAATAGTGTACAAAAGTTGTCTTTACAAAGTCTGTGTCTCTGGCGTCAAAGTAAAAAATGTGTCGGTCTTTAAGGTCTTTTAAAAAATGTGTCAGTCAGTTGAGTCAGTATTGTCAATGTCAAATTAGGAGCAGCAACCAGCTTCTTAACCTAGCGGCGAACCTTAATTTCGCAACAATTTTAAAATATTTCAAAGATGTATGGGAATGAGATAATAGGTTTTAATTGAATTTTCATCCATCAAACTTGTGATATAATAACCAAGAGGAATAGATTTGCGTGTTTGTGGGAAGTGAGAAATAGTTTAGTTATGCTTAGAGTGAGAGCCGTATCTGCAATTTACATCGAGAGTCAATCGCTCGAACTACTCTCGGCTGCGAGAAGAGATGTGTTCAAGCTCTTCCGTGAGTCTTTTCTGTGTTTAACTTGCCGTGTAATAAGTTGTTATTTCAAGCTTTTGTTTGACCAATATGCATAATAAGATTGCAGATAACCTACACCTTATCGTCATTATTTTTCTTGTTATTTTTTAGATGTGCGCTATCATTATTGAAGTTTTCATATGTACATCTTATTATTAATTGGTTCACATAGAGAATAATAAAATTTTTGTCCTTTTATAAAAAAAATGAATATTCTAAGTGATTATTAAAATTTGAAGACGTGCATGCTAGCCGAATTTTTGTGATTTGCTATGTCTGCTGCTTACCAACGCTGAGCGGCAGGGCGAGCCAACAGCGGCACCTAACCCTTGTGGATTGTTGCAGGCACCGGCCCGCTCAGCACCCAGGCGCCCACGACACAGGTCAGTCAGGTCTCATGCCTCATTAGCATTCTAGGTCAACATGATACCTTGATGTTGTGTTAGTAAAAGATTCCCTAATTGGTTCTACATGGATTTTGACTAAAATAACTTTTTACATTTTAGTACTTCAAATAAGTTTTTCTCAAAACTTATAAGTAATTGAGACATGAGTTACAGACTGAATTAATTTAAAGGTTATTAAAATGCGGCAAACATCAAGAACTTATTTAAAAATCTTAGATTCTAAGTAGAAATCTGTAGTTTGTGTTTAGTGTGTACAAAAATTGCATTATATATAATAGAATAGAATGCATTTATTTGTCAGAGTATGGTACAAAGTTCTCATTTTCATTATGCATTACGATCCAAATATTCTACCGTTTCCGACGTACAAATATTTGAACTGTAACATTAGATCTCTCATATGACATGAGATTTCATTTTCATTTTGTGCATAAAACAACAAATTATAACAATAATGCATGCATGTGTATCATGTACATACACAATATCTTTAAAAAAACATAAAAAACCTACTATCACAAAATTGTTGTTCTAAGCCATGTTAAATGGAACTGAAGTGTAGGTGAGGAATACGGAAAATAATATAAATGCAATGTTCAACATCTGTGTTTCATTACCATGTCTCTTGTTACAAATACCAAACACTGTTTCATTTAATACAAAGACAGAATTAATATTTGTAAAATGTGATGTTTTTATTAATATGATATGTTATATATAATGCATTCCTTGTACGTGTTTATACTAATTAGAAATGAAACTTTATTACAAAATGTCATGTGCCAAACGGGATAATAACAGAGTAATTGTGGTGTTTTGTGATGGAATGTTTAAGTGTAATTAGGGTATGAAAATGGGGTGTAGACTGCCTGACTGCTACAGAACTGTCAAATTAATATTTTTTTTAGATTTATGCTCATTTCAAGGAAATCTAGCGACAGGAATCTGAGTGTGACAAGGGAATGATGAATAAATTAACTGAAATCAACATTTATTTAAAATAACAAATAAAATATTACTTTTAATCTTTAATTTGTCCATTCTCAGCCAAGGTTTCTTAAACATATGAAAAAAACATTTCTCAGAAAACATTAAACTTCTTATTAATTTTGGTTGGTGTAAAAGTAAGTGGTATTCTGACAAGGGTAAGATTTTCGTTGGGGCACACTACAGGTTCCTGAGAATTTGACACTTTAAATAGTAATTGTGTTAGGGAAATAATTTAAAATCCAGAGTGCGCTATGATGACTGCTCCGCCAAGTTATCCAAACAGAAAAAACTTGGCCAGTATAATTGTTGGAATTTGTCCAAATCCTATGCTACCTACAAAAAACAATTGTCCCCTAACATTGTATTGATTAAGAAAAGTTAGGATGTGTGTTAAGTACTTGTTCTACTTCAGTTATTCAATAGATTTGTTTTTCTTTCAAGCTTCCAAGGAAAATAAAACGTTATAGAACGGTGGGTTTAATTTTATTTAAAATATCAAACAAAATTCCAGTGTGAACATTACGCCCTGTCTGCGGCTCACGTCTGCATGCTCCGTCGTGTTGCTCGTCATTTCAACGTATTGCGCTCTACTATGCGTGTTCTTCCCAGACCGTGCTAGCGGCGCCTCCCGGCAGCGAGCATGCGGGCGCCGCCCCCGCGCCCGCGCCCCCCGCGCCGCTCGCGCCGCCGCCGCCCGGCGCGCCGCCGCCGCCCTCCCCGCCGCGCTCCTGGATGCTCGCGGCCACCGCGCTCACCGTCACCGCGTCGCTCGGCGGGGTCAGTACTAGCACGCCACTACACGGCACTCCAGTGTCAGCCGGCCTACATCTGTGTACGTCATTCTTCATTTTAGGTATATGTCTATAAAAAACTGAGCGATAACAAGAAGCGCCAACTCGAGATCGTGAACCTGGTGGAGGACGAGCAGCAGGCGGCGGAGGAGGCGCCCATCCCGAGCGACGGCGCCGACATCCCGCGGCGGGTGCAGTTCCTGCTGGTGGGCGCCGGCACGGCCTCGTTCGCCGCAATGCGCGCCATCCGCTCTGCGCGGCCCGACGCGCGCGTGCTGCTGGTGGGCGCCGAGCTGGAGCTGCCCTACATGCGGCCGCCGCTCAGCAAGGAGCTGTGGCGAGAGCCCGACCTGGCCGAGCGCGCGCCGCACCTTGACGCACTGACCTTCCGCCAGTGGAACGGTCGCCGCCGCTCCGTGGCCTACGAGCCCTCCGCCTTCTACACGCCCGTGGAGCGGCTGCCCGAGGCGGCCGGCGGCGCCGCCGTGGCGCGCGGCTGGCGCGTGGTGCGCCTGGACGTGGCGCGCCACGAGGCCGAGCTGCGCGCGCCGGGCCGCGAGCCCGTCACCGTGCACTACGAGAAGTGCCTGCTGGCCACGGGCGTGCGCGCGCGCCGAACCGAGGCGCTGCGCGACGCCGCAGCCGCCGGGCGCGCGCTGGCGCTGCGCGGCGTGCGCGACGCGGCGCGGCTGGCGCGCGAGCTGGAGCGGCCCGAGGTGGCGCGCGTGGCCGTGCTCGGCGGCGGCTTCCTGGCGTCCGAGCTGAGCGCGGCGCTGGCGGAGCGCTTGCAGCCCAGCGGCCGCACCGTGCTGCAGCTGTTCCGCGAGGCGGCGCCGCTGGCGGGCGTGCTGCCGCCCTACCTGGCGGCGGAGGCGGCGCGGCGCCTGCGCGAGGCGGGCGTCACGCTGCTGCCGCACGCGGAGGTGGCGGCGGGCGCGCCGGAGCGCGGCGGCGTGCGGCTGCAGCTGGCGGGCGGCGAGCACGTGAGCGCCGACCTGGTGGTGGAGTGCGTGGGCAGCGAGGTGGACGAGTCGCTGGCGCGCGCGTCGGGGCTGGAGACGCACCCCGAGCTGGGCGGGCTGCTGGTGAACGCGGAGCTGCAGGCGCGCTCGGACGTGTACGCGGCGGGCGACGTGGCGTGCTTCTACGACGTGGTGCTGGGGCGGCGGCGCGTGGAGCACCACGACCACGCCGTGGTGTCGGGCCGCCTGGCGGGCGAGAACATGGCGGCCGTGGCGCCGCCCAAGCACTACACGCATCAGAGCATGTTCTGGAGCGATCTCGGGCCGCAGCTCGGCTACGAGGTCAGTGCCGCCCCTAATCCAATCCACACAAACAAATAATAGGCCAGTCATATCGAACATTCAAACCACATTACAATTACATTACGCATAGTTTATTTAATTATATTGAGAAGTCCAAAACAAAAACTTGTCTAAGTGCGAATCGGAGTCGCCAATTCATTTTTGTTTGATGTTATTTTTTACAGCATAGATTTGTTATAGGTTTCTTGTAAGCTGTAGGTAAATAACTATTTATATACATTTTTTCAACATATTAGGCTCCGCAGTTTCGTAGAAAAGGGGGGAAACCACCATGATCCTAACTGCATATTCGGGGAGACACCCTACCTATGATCTTAGACATAAACAATTAAGAAACAAGAAATAAACTTTCAGCTTTTATGTGACAGTAATAATAAAGTATTACAAGTGTACTACTACTCTCTCGTAACCGCCCCCTCCCGCAGGCCATCGGCATCATCGACTCGCGGCTGCCCACCGTGGGCGTGTTCTCCGCGGACGCCGTGGCCGACAGCGCCGCCAGCGCGCCCGCCGAGACGGCGGCGGCGGCGGCGGCGGCGGCGGCGGACGGCGGCGCGCCGGCCGAGCCGCTGGGCGCGCCGCACCGCCAGCTGGCGGCGCCGGAGCAGGACGAGCACGCGGCGGCGCGGCGCTACGAGCGCGGCGTGGTGTTCTACCTGCGCGACAAGCGCGTGGTGGGCGTGCTGCTGTGGAACCTCTTCAACCGCATGCACGTGGCTCGCCAGGTGAGTGCGTGACGTCGCGGGGGCGCGCGTGCGTGCGGGCGCGCGTGCGCGTGCTCACTGACCGCCGTGTTGCAGGTGCTGGCGCAGGGCGAGTTCGACGACTTGTTCGAGGTGGCCAAGCTGTTCTCGTTGCACGAGGACGAATAGTATTAGATGGCGGCGGCGGTGGCATTTATCTGTTATAACTTTGTACATAACTATTATAAAACAATAAAATGATCTAGTTGTTACGTGTGCCTTTTTATTCGAACTCCACGAACACTGCCCCTTCCTTCCACCACCCTGGGCACCAACCTTCTCCACACTGAAGACAATAATAATTTCCAACATTTATTCTCTCTATGCCTTTAATTGTATCTATTTTAAATCTACATATTTTCAACTGACCAAATTTCTCACGAAATTTGAACCAATTGGCGTTTTTGGCTTTACATTTTGATGCCCTTAGATTTCTGCAAGAGCATTTTAAACGTAATGACGTAATGATCCGAGCTCGAGAGTCCTTCGTTTGCCTCCATTCGTCTGTCAAATCCAAGATTTCATTGCAGCAAGCGGTGATCCATCGCTGCACGTGAGGTGTTCTAAGTAGATTCACTGGACAATGACGGACATTGGACTAGTCAGTTCGACATATATTTATTAACGCCTGGACAACTACGCTGGCCAACTTACGGATGGTGAGATGTTATCAGCAGACGAGTACACGACGCCCATCACTGCGTGGTAGGGCATGTAATATCGGAAGATTTTCAATTCCGATACTGATTTCCGATATTAGATCTGCCAGGCCCGGAGAGATGGGAATTCGGGCTCTAGCTCGGCTTGAGCCGATACAGAAGCTGATGCCTAGTTTCTCTGTTTCCCTGTTCATGAACAGGGCCACCCCACGGAGTCTGATGCCTGGGACTCCGCTTGCCCCGCACGCCAAGAACTCTGTGACTGACATGGTGGACTGGGGTGGTTGTGTAGGACGGTTGTGATTCTATGCTTGCCTCGTTATATTCTCCTGTAATATAAGGGAAGCATAGACTACCCTATCCTATTTCTGTTTACAACTTTTCGTATAATTTTGATGGCAAATTCCAAAAAGGCCTCTCTATTCCTCTTATTACAAAAGAGAGCTCCCGTGCTCTCTTGGCTTAGTCTGGTCCGCAGCTCCTGTTCGATTTCCATCCTCTCCCTTCCGAACACAGGACACTCGAACAGGATATGCGGAACAGACTCCAGCACCCCCGGCTCACAGATGCACGATGGGTTCTCCTTACACTTGAAGCGATGCAAGTATTCGGAGAACCCACCGTGCCCCGTCAACATTTGGGTCAACACCCCGGTCGGTTTAATTTGGCGGACAATCTGGAAGGCGTCGATGGCGTCTGGGAGGAAGATCTTTGTTACTGAGGCTGTTGTTCCAACTCTATACCTCCGGTTCCATTCGTCAAGCGACCCCATACGGATCTGCCGCTTGACGAATGATACCGGACAGCGGTCGTAGTCCGGTCTCTTTTTGCTGCGCAGTGCCGCCTCCTTAGCGAGGTGGTCCGCGCGCTCATTCCCGTCCAGTCCAGCGTGTGCCTTTATCCAGAACAAAGAAACAACTTTGCTCTGGGATAGAGCCACATTGAGGTTCGCTCTCGCCTCCACTGCCAGAGCATGGAGGGAACCTTGGTTTGTGATCGTCTGCAGTGCCGCCATCGAGTCACTATAAATACCAAAGGTTCCCTCCCTGCGTCGCAGGATATGGCGCGTGGCTTCACATATGGCCAGGAGTTCTGCCTGGTAGACAGTACAGCAGGTTGGCAGGCTAAGCTTTTGGGCCCTAATCTCGGCGGCACTGTCCCAGATGGACAGTGCTGCTCCGACTTTGCCCTCCAGCTTGCTGCCGTCGTTAAAAATCCGAATGGCCTGGCTGTTGTGGGACTCCACATGGGACTGATCTACCAAGCTCACGAACCCCATGGCCGTATGTTTTGCCGGATGTGGAAGCTCCGCAAATGCCACCACCCGCTCCACCTCGCGGCCCGCAAGTGACGGCTGAGGTACCCCTCGCTTTGCCTCATACAGGGCGGCTGCCTCCTGTATTCGGAGGTCAAGCGGGAGTATCCCAGCCAACACGAGCGCGGCGTTGAGTGAAACAGTGCGGTAGGATTTGCAGAGCTTCTGAGCGAACCCCCGCTGGACTGAATTCAGGAGTTTCTGAACTCCGACCTTTCTCGCTGCCGGTGCCCAGGCACTGGCTGCGTACAAGATGACCGGTTCGACCTCCGCGGTATAGATGCTGTGAATGACCTCAGTGTTGAGACCCCAGCTCACCTTTGCTGCTCGCGACAACTGTTTGTAGAAATTTAAAGCCTTTCTACAAACATTTGCCACGTGGCTGTTGAAAGTGAGCTGGTGGTCTATGGTCAGCCCCAGTATTTTTATTTCTTTAGACATGCCAATGTCGACCCCGCCCATGCTCAGGAGCGGGACATCGTGCTTCAGCTTCCTGGTGATAAGCATTGCACAGGTCTTGTGCGGCGAAAACTTCAGCTTGTTCACGATGCCCCACCTCCGAACATACTCGAGGGCGGCATTGGCCTGTCTTTGGACCTCTAGTGCTGTATCCCCGTCGAAGATGAGCACCACGTCGTCGGCAAACGCCTGACAGTAGTCACCTCGTTCGCCGAGCCCCTTCAACAGGGGATCCAGCACCAGATTCCATAGGATCGGACCTCCAATCGACCCCTGTACACACCCCTTAGTCGTCGCCCTGAGGCACTCCGCTCCAGCGTACCTGACCCGGACGCATCTCTCGCTTAGGTAGCTGTCTAGCACCCTCCTAATGTTCACCGGGCACTTTTCCTCAGCCAGTCTGACCTTGATGGCCGGCCACCATGCGCTATCGAAGGCTCCCTCTATATCCAGTGATACAACAGTGATCAGCTTCTTCTGACTTAGCTTTTCATTGATATGTTGTATCATGGTGTAGAGGGAGTCTTCGGTGCTTTTCTGTGGCATGAAGCCAAACTGGCGAGTACTAAACCGCGGGATGAGGTGCCATTTCAGACGAGCTACCAGCATTTTTTCGAGGATTTTGCCCAGGACAGGTAGGAGGCCGATCGGCCTGTACGACTTCGGGGTTGTGTAGGTATCTTTACCTGGTTTTCGGAGTATCACTACTGTGGCCACTTTCCAGGCCCCAGGGAAGTGACCCTGCTCGAGACACTTGTTCGCGAGTGCAAGGAACACCCCTGGGTCCCGGAGAATGGATTGCGCGCAGATGTCGGCTGTGAGACCATCCGCCCCGGGTGCCTTCTTCGGATTAAAGCTTTCCACCGCGGACCTCAGCTCCAGAAGCGTAAACGGTGGGTCATGATATTCATCATGCGACCACTCGTTTACACAACTGGCCGCTTCTCGAGTCCGACGGTGGTCGTCATTATCCGACGCCTCCAGGTCTTCGCGGTAGAAGGTCTCGGCCAAGAGTCGAGCCGAATCTTGCGGGTTGAGTGACACTCCGTCTTTTACCAGGGGCAGGTCTTCGTGCCTTTTGGAGGTCCGACCGATGATCCTGTAGATCCCCTCCCAGACGCCCTCCCTGTCTTGTTTCTCACAGAACGCCTTCCAGCCTTCTGTCTGTGCTCTCCTGGCGTGGGACTCATACTTTTCCTTCGCTTGCAGGTACTCCTCGACGACTTTTTGTCTCCGAACCTTCGCAGCACATCGTATGCGGCGTCTTTTTGTGTTGACGTCGGTCATCAGTTCAGCGAGCTCAGTGGACCACCACGGTATTGTAATTTTGTTACTGTTTTTAATTTTGGTTTTTTTTTACTTGATATAAACTAGTGCTTGACTGCGATCCCACCTGATGGTAAGCAGCGATGCAATCTCTGATGGTAAGGCGCACTAGTTTATGAGCCTATTCACTCTTGCCTTGAAGACATTCAGATTATAATCGGACGGGAAGACCGCCGCAGGCAAATTGTTCCAATCGTCTTTACTATTAATTTTATATATGTGACGTGGTCAGCGACGGCGGAGCGATCGAGTCGTCACCATCTTGGTTCGGTGGTAAAGGGTCCATTTCGCAGGTGTCGTTGAATAATAACACGATGTGTAAATATAAACTCACTTTTTAATCAAATAAACTTAAATGGGCAATATAGGGTGATAATAATTTTAACTAGGCAAACCGACAGTTTCGTTTTGGAGAAGTGACTTGGTGCGCGTCTCGAAGCGAAGTGCCCGTTCGACAATCCCCACTTTCCAAAACGACTCTGTCCACGTGCCGCCATTGCAAAATAACGTCACGGCATTTGCCCCACTACTACATTAATCAATTGAGCAACTTTTAATAAAACAATATCGTTATCCACGACACGGCCAGCCTGACGAGTTACACGTCCTCGTGTGTATCTGTAACAAAATAACTAACTTTGTAGCATTTTTGAGAACTCGGCCAACCTGACCGTAACGTTTAATTACATTGACTATTCAATACTCATGCCTCAACAACCAAACAAATTTCTAAATCGTTTTAAAAACTTAAACACAGAAGGTTCCTCCAAGCCCCGTAATCACAAACCTCATAATTATCAAATTTAAAAAGAAAACACACCACTCATGGCCCAGCTGCTACAGCAGCTAGTGACAATTCATTGCCACCCATATCGTCAACAACTCACGTATTACGACCAACACTTCATCTAGAGTCCGCGACTCTCAGGTCTATACATGACGCTACAGTCTCCTTCGAGACCCCGGTCCCCGCCACACCACTAGCTGCCCATCGCGCTCTGAACAACTCCACACTGAGTTGCAGTTACGACTACAAACTAATGCGTGCAGTGCGACCGAATAGCCATGGTATGTGTTCTATTTTTTGGTGGAGGCACCCTCCTCACCGTCTTCTACATTCAGCAAGTCTAACTCATCAGATGCGTTACTTGGAGGAATCTTTCGTATACGATCGTGGGCGTAATTATAAGTTCTATTACCAGTCAGAGGTTTCAATAGGTAACGATCACCATCAAGCAATTCTACAATTTTAAATGGTCCCTTGTATTTCGGGTCTAATTTCGTCTGATTTCTTTCTTCATTCTGAATTAAAACTAAATCACCAACATTAAATTTCATTACTTTAGCTTTATTTTTATCAAATCTAGATTTTTCGTAAATAGCACTCTTTTCTATGTTCGTTGCCGCTTGATCTCTTGTCTTGTCAATTTCTATTTCTGGTTCAGTATCATCCAAAGTTAGAAGATTTAATGGTCTAGCTACACGTCCTATCAGCAGTTCAAGTGGACTCGCCCCTGTTACACGATGGACAGACGAATTTAAAGCTAGTTGCACGTCTCCTAACGCTTCTTGCCAAGACCTATCAGACGTTTCTACAGCCGTAAGCATACTTTTTAAAGTGCTCATCGTCCTTTCAACTTGGCCATTGGCGCGACTTGAACCTGTAGCGATCAAATGCAGAGAAACACAATGACTCTCACAAAAATCTTTAAATTCTTTGCTGGCAAAGCATCGGCCCTGGTCTGCAATAACTCGAGCTGGAGCTCCAAATAGTGACACACTGGATTTAAGGGCTTTAATTGCATTAGCCGAATCTATTCGAAGAATATGGTACATAAGGACAAATTTAGTGAAAGCATCGATTAAAACTATGACGTATTCTTTAGAATCATTTTTGCCACTTAGTTTGCCAGTTATGTCGACATGCACAGTATGCCATGGAATACTAATCTTAGGGATTGGATGAAGCTCAGCTTGCACACGACCTGAATGTGACTTGAGACAGTTTACAAGTTATACATCCATTGACAAATTTACGAACGTACTTGGCCATATGCTCGAACCAATAATGCTCGTATACTCTTTCGAGTGTCTTTTCCCACCCGAGGTGCATAAGCGAGTCGTGTACGTGGTTAATTACTGACCAACGGAAAGCCCGGGGAACCATTGGGAGACATCGGGTACGATTGTTTCTCTGAACTTTGCGATGTAGGACACCTGAGCGCATCTCGTAAGTCTTAGCAATATCAGGTGGTAACTGACCATCTTTGAGTTTAGTTACAATGGTCTGAATTTCTTGATCACGCAGCTGTTCTGCCAAAAGCCAGTTTTCTGACAAGGTAGCGAGATTAACACGTTTTTGTTCAACCTTTAAGAAACAAGGGGCATTTGAAGATTGTAAAGCGTTGCGTGACAAGAAATCAACATGAGCCATACGACGTCCCTCACGGTAATTGATTTGGAAATCAAAAGCTTGTAAAAAGGCCCACCATCGATGGACACGTGGTGTAATATCGACTTTGTTTCGTGAAGCTTTTAACGAATTACAGTCTGTAATAACCTCAAAATGCCTACCCTGCAAGTAATGTCTAAAGTGTTTTACAGCGTTTACCACAGCTAGAGTCTCCAACTCATAAGAGTGGTATTTAGACTCTGCTTTCGTGGTTCGCTTACTAAAGTACTCTACTACAAAAAGCTCACTGTCCATTTTTTGGAATAAAATAGCACCATAGCCATTAGCACTAGCGTCGGTGTGTAGCTCAGTTGGAAGGTCAGGATTAAAAATGGTCAACACCGGTTTAGTCGTCAATACCGAAATTATATGCTGTCTTATCTGCTCGTGTTCTGGTTTCCAAATGAATTGCTTTGCGGTAATGAGCAAAAATAGAGGAGTCATAATTTGAGAGAAGTTTTTGATAAACTTACGAAAATATGAGGCAAGGCCAATAAATTGTCGAAGATGATGGATGCTTTCGGGAGGAGGTAATTTAGTCAGAGCTTCTATCTTTCTAGGGTTCGGTCTCAGTTCCCCTGCAGTGATGTCATAGCCTAAAAACTCAACATGACGCTTCAAGAAAGAACACTTTGAAATATTCAAGGAAAATCCGGCTTTAGTTAGGGCTTCTAACACCTCACGCAACCTAAGGAGACCCTGACCCTCGGATACTGATGGTATCAAAATGTCATCTAAGTATAGTACCACATACGAGAAGATTAAGTCTCCCAAAGCATTAGACACTGCTCTTTGGAATACACTAGGCGCGTTTCGTAGTCCGAAAGGCATTGCAAGATATTCGAACTGCCCATCGGGTGTAATGAAGGCTGTACGTTCGATACTATCAGGGTCTCGAATAGGTATCTGATTAAACCCGCTAGCGCAGTCCAAACACGTATAAAAGTTCGCGCCAGACAACCTGGCCACTTGATCTGCTATAAGCGGCAAAGGAAACCTATCAGGTACAGTGTTGGAATTCAACTCGCGATAGTCCACCACCATACGATCAGAACCGTCACGCTTCTTTACGAGTAAGATAGGACTTGCAAACGGGGACTGACTAGGACGAACGATGTTAGCTGCTATTAGTTCCTTAACCTTAGAACGCACTACCTGCCTTTCATCTGCACTAAGTCTGTATGGCCTACGATAAACAGTGCGCTTCGGGTCCTGAAGCCTTATTTTTAGTTCACCAGATGTAACACGTGTGCGAGGTAAACTATCAATAAAAGCACGAGAGAATTCCTTAAGCAAAATTAATAGGGCTTCTTTGTTTTCAATATCTGTGTCAATATCATTAAGGTTATACACAGGTACGGGCTCGTAACTACAGGCCACAATGGACTTTAGTTTTGAAATATTCAGAGACGAATCAGACATTATAATTGTAAAACCCTGTTTTAGAATTTCTCGGCCAATCATTACATCGTATTTTAAACAACTATCGGGTAATAAATGAAATAAAATTTGCAGATGATTACCGTCTATTAGCACGTCGCAAAGTAATTGTTCAGTACACATTACGCTAGCATAACCTATTCCCTGTATGCGCACCATCGCGAATGTACGTTCACCAATGAAATTACGACTGACAGATTGTTTGACAAGAGAGCATTCGGCACCAGAATCAAAATAAAAATAGTACGACTCACCAGATTGTTGCAATTGCCCGCAAACACCTGCCACTTGACAGTTGTCGACGCGCCGTTCGATTACGGCGCCACTGCAGCTGTTAGAGGCCGCATGGCTTGCAGATAACGCGCCGCCCGTGCCTGTATTGCCACGATGACAATTTGATGCGATATGCCCACCTTCACCACAACGGAAACATATCACTTGCTTGCTGGTTCCAGGCGTGGCCGTCGAAGTCAATTGTCCCTTATTGGCGGTAGACACCGGTTTTGTTGACTTCGAACGGCAATCAGCTGCTTTATGACCAGGTTTACCGCAGTTATGGCATTTGTACGTAGGGACGTTCAGTGTTTTGAAACGTTTCACATCGAGTCCATCTGGATGTCTGGTAGATCCGGCGTTTCGGTCAAACTTTCGCTTCAAACTCGCACTTGCCTTCACTTCTTGCAGTAATTTGTTACGGGTCGTAATTTCACTGGTAAATGCCAGGCGATACAACCTCGAATCGAACTGAGCGATATGAGCCAGCACGTATGACGTAGCAATTTCTTCTTGGCTCAAATTCTTCCACCTTGTCAACAGCGTCGTCATTAAACGACTTGCATAGGCTGCCAGACATTCACCATCCTTTGGGTTGCCATTATTTACACCGATAAGCGCCGCAGCGAGTGTTTCCGACAAATCGTAGCGTGCGAGAAACAGCTCACGAAAATGTTGCCACGTCATACCCACGTGTGAGATTTGCGATAGCCATGACGAGGCGCCGCCCTTCAGTGCCTTACTGAGAGCTATGATGAGCGATGCTCCCTCCAGTGGATGCTCATCCAGGCATATGTCAACCGTTGCGCACCACGCACGTGGATCAGAATCTGGGTGCTCTGGGTTGATTTCTGGCAGAGCAATCTTGGATGATGAGGCTGGTGTTCTGATAGCCTCTATCAACTGCATCATATTCCGCTGCTGGATCTCGAACATTGTGCGCCAGTGAGATTCAGATCCCATTTCTGATGACGTGGTCAGCGACGGCGGAGCGATCGAGTCGTCACCATCTTGGTTCGGTGGTAAAGGGTCCATTTCGCAGGTGTCGTTGAATAATAACACGATGTGTAAATATAAACTCACTTTTTAATCAAATAAACTTAAATGGGCAATATAGGGTGATAATAATTTTAACTAGGCAAACCGACAGTTTCGTTTTGGAGAAGTGACTTGGTGCGCGTCTCGAAGCGAAGTGCCCGTTCGACAATCCCCACTTTCCAAAACGACTCTGTCCACGTGCCGCCATTGCAAAATAACGTCACGGCATTTGCCCCACTACTACATTAATCAATTGAGCAACTTTTAATAAAACAATATCGTTATCCACGACATATGTATTTATGGTTTTTTCCAAATTTGTTACATTATTGATTTTTTGATCGATATTGAAATTTTGTTCTATTTGTAATTGGGCCAGTTTCCTATGAAACTGGCTACAATCTACTTTTTTTGTATTAAAAATTCGTGTGGTTCTGTTTATTTGCGTGCCTTTTGATTTTTGTAGATTAATTTTAATTACAATACCGTTGTGGTCCGAGCTCGTGATGCCTACGTCAACTTTCCAGTCCTCCACCAGTCCCAACATTTCGGTTGAACATGCAGTTACGTAAACGAAACTGGTGAAGGAACGGCCGCCTCTGATGGTGTCGAAGGTCGGAGTGTTGCCGACGTTGAGTATCTGCAAGCCCATTTCCTCCAGAGTCCCTGCAAATTCCTCACCCCTGCTGTCGACGACAGAGCTGCCCCACCACGTGCTTTTTGCGTTGGCGTCGCCGCCCACGATTGCCTCGAGCCGTGGCATCTCCTCGCGAATCCGCTTGAGGTGCTCCAGGTATGGCCCTATGGGCTGGTCTGGTTCAAAGTAGAAGGAGACTACTGCGATTTCCCAGGCGCGGGTTCGGATCCTCACCACCACGATGTTGTTGGTGGTGAGTTGCGGACACTGTGTGACGTCCAGGTCATCGTCGAAGACGACGATGGCCGCCTTCACAGTTCCACTTCCTTGTTCCGCGCACTGGTAGACTCTCGCTCCTCGGTAGTCTCGCATCCTTTTAATTCCGCCCACATACGGCTCCTGGAGCAGTGCGAAAGCAACCCTACGCTCGTTAGCCACCATCAGGAGCTCTTGGGTTGCTAAGTTCTTCCTTTGCAGATTCGCTTGGATCACCTCATAGCTCGAGCGACCATCGGGGGCGGCTCCTGGTGCAACCGGGGCCACCTTAGCAATACGCCACCGACAGGCGCGCCAATGCGTCCCACTTGATGCGGATCGGGCACGCACTGTCGAAGGCGTTGTGGTCCGATTTGCCCAGTTTCGCCAAGACGCAGTTGCGGCACTTCGGCGTCTCTGCCGCCGACAGCAAGGGGCAGTCCACTCGCAAGTGGGGGTCACCGCAGTGAGCGCAAAGGTCGGCGGGCTCCGTGCACAGTTTGCGGCTATGCCCGTACCGCAGACAGCGCGTGCACTGCACTGGTGACTGGTCCAGTACACGCACACTCTGCAGGTCTATGTGCAATCGGCCCGCCGTCGTTAGCCTCTGCCATATCGCTGGGGACACCTGCAGGACGATGTGGCAAGTGTGCGGGTTTCTCGTCTTGCGACGGTATCTTGCCGAGATCCTGACATCGTCCGCAGGTATATCCCCAACCAGATGGTGGTTCTGGCGTTTAAGCGCTGCGATGACCTCCACATCCGTGTGGCAGGAGAGCACGTCCTTAATGATGACGAGGGGGTCCTTGTTCTTGACCTCTTCGACCACGAGGTCGCCCGCTCTCTTGATTCGGTCTGCCACCCTCGTCATCTCCTCCCGGGTTTTAAAACCGACCACGACCTTTTGGTCCCTGGCCTTCCGCAGCCGCTCCACCTGCGTGCCTTCATTTTTTGCGTCTACGGCCGTTCTCAGCTTCGCAACGACCTCTTCACCGGTGTCTTGATCGTTTTTTGACGAAACGACCACCGAGTGAAGAGGCCTTTGCGTGTGCTGCCGTGAACTGGCGACTTCCGCGAATGTCGGCCCCAGGCCAGGGACGTATGCGGGATTGGGAGCTTGCTTAAGCTGCTCCGACAGAGCCCGTGTATGCTCCTGGCATTCCTCCAGCGCCTTGTGCTGCTGGAGGTTTTCCATGAGCTTCTTCACGAGCTCTGTTGAAACAGCTGCGCTCGGCGTCAGCTCCGTGGGACCGTCGACTCGCTGTTCCAGCTCGGTACCCGGTCCTCTGTCGGCCTCTGCCTCCTTCACCAGCTGGTAGAGCCTCTCCACTGCCTTGGTGATTTCATCCTTAATTTCTTTTTTAAGGTTCCGAGAGCTCACCAGCTGGATTTTAGCCTTAGAGAGGCAGGCCTTGGCTTCAGAGGTCCTATTGAGGTACCGAGCCGGCTGCGAGCAGGGCGGCGAGTTGTCTACGGCCCGCTTGTTCTCCTTCGATACCGCCGCCTTGGATTTGAGCTTGGGGGGAGAAGTCATGGGGCACTTCTTGGTGGGGGATGGCGTCTTGAGAAGCTGGACTGCCTTACGCTGGTCAGCCTCTCGCTCTCCGATACTGCGCCCCACCGAAGGGCCCGCCTGTTCTGTGACTGAACTCCCCGAATCCAGGCTCTCCTCTGCGGCTTTGGTCGTCTTAACGGTCGGTGTCCTAAACCCAAACATGTCGCCGGTAAGGGGGAGTTAAATAAATAAGTTTAAAATAGGGACACTCAGCAATCTCTGATCCCTGTAAAGGGGGGATCAGGAGACCTAATATTATGAGTTAAATCAAAATAAAATAATTCTAAATATTAATATTAAATTTTTATGATTTGCGTCAAGTAAAGTCAGTACACATAAAACTATAGAATAATTGTTAAAATTTCTGGTCCCTGTAAAGGGGGGATCAGAAAACCTAAAATATAATTAAAATGCGAATAAAATCAATACATAAATAATTAAAATTGATTGAGTCAGGCGTTACTTTGCGGAAATCCATTTTAACTTTGAAAATGGAAACAAAATATCTAGTTTTAATTTCCGCGAATATTAGTGGGTTGCAGGTATGCACCTCCCTCCCGCCCGCTATATTATGCACATGCAAGATTACTAGGCAAATGCAAGGATTTTAAGCACATGCAGGAAGGCAATGCAAAACCCAACACCATTACCGACACGTGTTTCGCCTCTCCACGAGGCATCCTCAGGGGACGTGTTGACCCCCACCGAATGTGTCTCCACGTTGTCGTCGTGGTGGGGCTTGAGCGTCTCAATGATCTTGCGAGCTTTCCCGGTAGAGCCACTCATGCCGGAAGGTCGCAAGTGAGGGATCAGACCAAGAGAGACACACACGCGAGGAATCCCGCTCGCTGCCTTCTGGTACGCGTCTGCTCATCAGACGTGGCTGTGAGGGCAGTGAGCGGGTGGGAGGAGAGGCCCTGTGATGGAGAAAGGGCGGAGGAGTAAGGGACCGCACCCTCAAAAAGGAAAAAGATGAAAAAAGGTTTTTGTAAAATGAGTCCCCAGGTGGGTCCCGACTGCTCAGCGGTCGGGGAATCCCACCCCGCTTCGGCGGGCTGCCCTCCGTACTCTGGGGTGGGCAACAAACACCTTCCACTTGCCAGTGGCAACAGGAGCCGAGGAGGCTCAGAATCGCCGTCATCCGGATCCGCTTCCTATAGGGAGCTGATGGCGTGCGATCTTGCAGAGGAGGGTTCGCCTGAGCGCCGGGGAGGTGCGGAGTCGGATTCCGGCTCTTGCCCTGACCTAGTAACGGTCAGCTCGGCGGGCTCTGAGGACGGAGGAAGGGGGGCCGCTGTGGAGGGCGTTAAGCTCGTCCGCAAGCGGCCCAGACGGGAGGACGACAAGGAGTCGTCCTCCGAGGGCGAGTTCGCCTCCGCCCGAAAGATCCCCACCGCCAGGCGGGGCAGGGGCAGTGAGGCTGGGAGGGGGCTGGCTCCCTCTACTCGGGAGTCGGGGCGTCGGGCCGAGAGGTTGGTGGAGGAGGGGCGTCGCCCTGGAGGGAGCGGTCGCAGAGCTCCCTCTTCTCTTCTGCCTCCTCTCGACTCTGACGACTCGGAGTCCCCGGGAGAGGTACCTCCCGCTGCCGAGGAGCAGAGGGCTCACCTTGAGGAGGTGGTGGAGGCCGCGATCCGCGCTGTGGCCTTCAAGAGGAAGCAGTCCTCGAAGCGGGAGGCCATTAGCGCGGCCAAAGCCTCCATTCTGGCGGCAGCGGCGGCCAACGTCAGCGGGTCTAAGGAGGCGACAGAGTTGCGGGCGGAGGTCGCCCGCCTCGCGGCCGTAACGGAGCGACTCATTGCGGAGAATGAGTCGCTCCGGAGGGACCTGGCTGGCATGGCCAGAGCGGCCTCGGAGGAGCCGCATGGGGGGCCGAGTCCAGCGGCGCTGGAGGGGAGCCAAGTGCTGAGCCAGGTGCGGAGCCTGGTGCGGCAGGAGCTGGCTCCCTTCCGGAGGCAGGTGTCCGCCTTGGAGGACATGATCCGGCGTCCCCCGTTGGCGGCGGCACAGAGGCCCCCGGGACAGCAGAAGGCGGCTTCGTACGCAGCCGCGGTGGCTGCTGGCCCGGGAACGTCCGGCCAGGCGAAGGACAAGGCGGGAGCCGCGCCAGCGCCTGTGACGCCGGCGCCCGCGACGCCGGCGACTACCAAGACGGCCCCGGCGAAGAGGGGTAGGAGGAAGGCTGGAGGGGGAGCGGCTAAGGCTGCTGCGCCAGTGGCGCCGCAACCGCCCCCACCCCCACCCTCGGACCCTCCTGCGGCCGAGGCCGAGTGGCAGGTTGCCGGTCAGAAGCGGCAGGCCGCGAAAGCGGCCAAAAATAAAGCGAGGAGGCAGCGGCGGAAGGCCAATGCCATTGCGGCGAGGCTTCGCGCCCCGAAATCCGCGGCTGTGGTGCTCACACTGCAGCCGGAAGCGGAACAGAGGGGCGTGACGTATCTCGCCGTACTGAAGCGGGCGAAGGAGGCGGTGAGCCTCCAGGAGCTGGGCATCAGCGGGGGCATCGGGGTCAGGAGGACCCTAACCGGTGCCCGCAAGCTCGAGCTCGCCGGAGCGGAGAGTGGCCCGTTCGCGGACGCCTTGGCCGAAAAGCTGAGGGCGGTCTTACCCGCGGACGAGGTCCGGGTGTCCAGGCCGACTAGGCGCATCGACATGCGCATAGTGGGCCTGGATGACTCCGTTACGGAGGAGGAAGTTGTGGCCGCCGTCGCCAGGACTGGGGGGTGCTCTGCCGAGCTCGTCAAGGCGGGCACCCTCCGGCCTGACAACACGGGCATGCCCCGTGACGGCGGCCAGAACTGTGTCGGAGGGCCGAAGGCTCCTGGTGGGATGGGTGTCTGCGCGGGTAAAACTGCTGGAGCCCAGACCTCTGAGGTGCTACCGCTGCCATGTGGGTAACCACACGGGAGCTATGTGCCCCTCGGAGGTCGACCGCAGCGGACTCTGTTTCCGCTGTGGTCAGCCCGGTCATCGGGCCGGCTCTTGCGAGGCCACGCCGCACTGCAGTGCATGTGCGGCTGTTGGCAAGCCGGCCGAGCACTGGGCTGGGGGAAGGGCCTGCGCGCCATCCGCCCCGACCAGGGGCAAGAGGTCCGCCGCCACCGCCGCCTCTGCCGCCGCCGCGGCTTCTGTCGCCGCCACTGCCGCTTCTGCTGCGGGTGCTGCGGCTCCCAACACTCGGGAGGGTGCTGAGATGGAGTGCCAGTAATGGTCCCATTTCGGCCCCCTCCAGAGACAAGTCGGCCGCTGTGCTATCGCGCAGTGGCTGATGCCTGGGGACGGTGAGCGTGGGTGGCTCGCCGTCCGATACCAGGTTGAGTCGACGACGCGTTGTGTTCCACGCGCGCCTCAAGGAGCCGTCAGCACCGAGGACGGGGCCCCATAGGGTCGGTGCCTGCTAGGGTTGCGGAATTTGTTCGAAAGAGTTACCGCGGCCCTGGAACGCATAGGGCACAAGAAGGATCACGGGTGGGTTTTAGTCAGTAAAAGTCTGACACTCCCTACCGCTCCACCCAGGGCGGGAGGGGTCATTTGATGATTTCCCATCCAGAAAAAAAAAAAAAAAAAAAAGGGGACGTGTTGACTCGCTGACCGTTGAGTTGCGACTGAGCAATTAGTACAAGGCACCCCCCTTTTATACACTGCCACCGTTGGTTATTTGTGTACAACTACCCACAAACATTCGCAGTAAAGGGGAAGAAACCAAATTCGTCTGGTCATTCAACAGTGCAAAATTATTATTATTACTATGTTTAAAAATCTCTAATTGTTCCAAAACACACAGCCGGAAACCCTTATCACAAATATGTAGTATATTAAAACTATTGTTGTCGTGCAAAGAATGGCCGGTATCAATTAGATGTTTCGCGAAATTCGATTTGTCCGAATGGCCATTTCTATACGCGGCAACATGTTCCCCATACCTTATGTCAAAGTTTTGCATTGCCTTCCTGCATGTGCTTAAAATCCTTGCATTTGCCTAGTAATCTTGCATGTGCATAATATAGCGGGCGGGAGGGAGGTGCATACCTGCAACCCACTAATATTCGCGGAAATTAAAACTAGATATTTTGTTTCCATTTTCAAAGTTAAAATGGATTTCCGCAAAGTAACGCCTGACTCAATCAATTTTATTAAGTCAGCAAGTACAGCTGAACAGGCACGGTTATACATTAAGCTGACCAAGCTTCACCGCATGGCAGGTCAAAACGTTTGGTTCAATCAACAGTGCAAACGTTTGAAAGTAATCCCAAATTATATTAATGTTAGCACCAACACACACAGCCGGGCAAGTGGATTTGCTTTACTAAAAGCAAAACAAACTTGGTTGAATGAGGAATGTCGGCACTGGTTTTCGGTTAGAGATAATATCAAACTTCACCTCAAAGTATTATACACCGAGTTAACTTTCAAATTACATAATGTGGAGTTTGATATTTTAGATAACAAGGCTAGGGATTTGGCTTCTCGGTTAGCTCATGAAAAATATTTAACCCAGGTTAGGAAGTTGGAGAGATTATCTGGTGAGGGTCGGTACAATCAGCCATGTAATTCAAATAATATATCGCATACATTTTACCCTCGCGTTTTAAATTATACAAATACACAGTTTCCCCCCGAAGAAATGTCTTTGTTAGAGAAAGGTTTAAAATATAATATTAAACCCCGACTTTCCCAGGAATCTCTTCAAACTTTGGTGGTGGACACCGAGATAGCTTGTTTCAAAGGAAAACAGGATGATGTCGTTAAACATCAAGTGGCAACTCACATTAAGAGAGTTTTCACATCCCCTCCCAATCAAAATTTAACCGAAATTCATCTTTATCGGTCAATTCAGCACCGTATTAGGCAGAATGATTTAATATTAACAAAGGCTGATAAGGGAAATTCTGTCGTCATTTTGGAAAAAACTGCCTATACTCAAAAAGTTAACGACATCATCCTGGGGGAGGATTTTGAACGTCTTGGTGCGGATCCTACAAGGAGGTTTGCCCTCGAGATAAAGGATGCCATTAAAAACACGTCATACATATCAAAAGACCAATTAAAAAACCTTGTTCCTATGAATCCGAGGGCTCCTTTGTTGTATGGTCTACCCAAGACCCATAAAGATAACATGCCTGTACGTCCAGTTGTTTCTTACATTGGTGCCCCAGCGTACAATTTAGCTAAACGTCTCAACACTTTGTTGAGAAGTAGAACTTCTTTTAATCCCAAATATAGTTTGAAGAACAGTTTGGATTTAATTGAAAAAGTAAAAAATATCCAAATTCCTTCCAATGCAAAGTTGTTATCCTTAGACGTTGACAGCTTATTCACGAATGTTCCAATCGATGATTGTCTACGTATTCTGGGTATCCAATTTGAGAAGCAACGGTTACATCCTGGGGAAATTGCGGATTTACTTAACCTCACTAGTATTTGCATGAAACAAAATTATTTTAGATTTAATAACCAATATTATATTCAAAAGGAAGGGTTGGCTATGGGGTCGCCTTTAAGTCCACTAATGGCGGAGGTTTTTATGGATAACTTTGAATGTAAACATATAGTGAACGAACCTAATATTCTGTTTTATTATAGATATGTAGATGACATAATTATCTGCTGGAATGGTACCGTTCGACAAATAGACCTTTTTGTTAAAAAACTAAATAAAACTCACCCAAAAATTAAATTTAAATTAGAACTAGAGTCCCAAAACTCCCTTAACTTTTTGGATTTGACTATCACAAAACACAATAGTGACTTAGATTTCCAAATTTATCGAAAGCCGACACACACTGACACGACGATACCAGCCTCTTCTTGTCACCCTCTTCAACATAAATTAGCCGCCTTCCGCAGCTATATTCATAGATTATTTGCCCTCCCCCTTTCAGCAGAAAATTATGTAAAAGAACTTAATATTATTTACCAGATCGCAATTTCTAACGGTTACTCAAAGTCAATGGTAGACAGTTTAATTAGTAAAAAGCAGAAAGAAAGGGTTCGTTCACTATTATATGCATGTCCGCGTACTAATATTAATAGATATGTGACCAGTCTGACCTATATGGGCCCCATTTCAGATAGAATTAGTAATTTACTTAGAAAAAACAACGTTTATGTAGCGTTCAGAACGGACCAGAATATACGCCGTATTTGTAACGGAAAAGATATTTTAGAAAACAGTAAAAAGTCTGGGGTGTATAGGCTGGTCTGTGATGAATGCAACGGGGTGTATGTGGGTCAGACGGGCCGAAACTTTGACATAAGGTATGGGGAACATGTTGCCGCGTATAGAAATGGCCATTCGGACAAATCGAATTTCGCGAAACATCTAATTGATACCGGCCATTCTTTGCGCGACAACAATAGTTTTAATATACTACATATTTGTGATAAGGGTTTCCGGCTGTGTGTTTTGGAACAATTAGAGATTTTTAAACATAGTAATAATAATAATTTTGCACTGTTGAATGACCAGACGAATTTGGTTTCTTCCCCTTTACTGCGAATGTTTGTGGGTAGTTGTACACAAATAACCAACGGTGGCAGTGTATAAAAGGGGGGTGCCTTGTACTAAATGCTCAGTCGGATCAGCTGTTGCCGTCTTCGCGAAGACACCTATCCACAAAGTCGTCCGCGAAGTACCCGCACGAGCCCTATATTGTCTTTCTCCTACCCTACGACTGTGTGATCGGGCCTAGTTCGTTCGCACAGCCGCAGGGCGGAGCCACTGCTTTCACGGAAAGTTTTCGAATTTGAAAATTTTTTCTGTAACGGCTGCGGAAGCACAAGTCCAACGCGAGTCTTCGAGTTTTTCGAGTGTTCCAAGATGCCGAAACCCGACGCCCGCGGCTCCCTGGGCCGTGGAGGCGCACGGGAACCCGACCCGCCGCCAGGAATCGTCAAGAAATGCCGTCCGTCGCTGGATCGGGCAGTCTCGCTGCCTGACATCGGCGCCGCGCTGTCTGGCTCGGCGTCCGAGGCTGGCGCCACGCTGTCTGGCGCAGCGACGGCCCGCCCGCCGCCACCGCAGTCGCATGAAATGCGCGTTGCGACTAAGAAACCGCCGAAACACCAAGAGGAGCGCAGGTTAGTGGTCGACGCACCGACGACGTCGGCGTCCGCGCGCGCTACGCCCCCGTCGTCGTCGAGCCGGCCCCGGCCTGCGCCTCCGCACCCCGAGGTGACGCGCTCCGCGACCAAGCAGGCGCCGGTACCTGCCCGCGATACAGCCGCCGCGCGCTCGCAAGCGCTGCAGGCGCGCACGTACGCGCAGTCCGCCGCGCACTCACCTGCACAATCCGCCGCGCGCGCGCCCGCCGCGCCGCGCACCGCGTCAGCCGCGCCCCGCAGCTTGCTGGCGGGCGCAGCGGCCCAGCCTGCGACCCAAACCGTTCGCGACCCGAGGCTGAACAGGGGTACCGCGCCGCCCGCGACCCAGTCAACCCCGTCTACACCCGCATCGCCCGCCCTGCCGCGAGTTGCCGGCTACGAATCGCCGGCAACCTATTCGACTCAATCGTCGCGCGCCGGGTCTTACATGTCGCT
The DNA here is from genome assembly GCA_905332915.2 of Hecatera dysodea. Taxonomy (NCBI): domain Eukaryota; kingdom Metazoa; phylum Arthropoda; class Insecta; order Lepidoptera; family Noctuidae; genus Hecatera; species Hecatera dysodea. The sequence continues at coordinate 96,101 of HG995290.1, read as the reverse complement.
CGCGTCGCTGGAGGACGACGACGACCTCCCCGCCGCGCAACCAGCAGGGAAGACACGAGCCCTACGCCGGCCCAGATCACCGGACGAAGATGAAGAAGAGGAAGCCAAGCGTCACCGCCTCGGCTCGCCGCGCGCCCAGAACGGGCGCTCGTCGCAGGGCCGAGACGACGACGCGACGCCACCGGGCAGCCCGACGCAGGAAGGGGTAAGTGATTTAATGCCCTCACTTACACCTAACCCGAACGCAGCCCCCACCCCGGCAGCGGCCACGACCAGCGCGGCCCCGGGAACAAACAACACAAAAAACAAGAGGCCACGCTTCCCACCGCTAGTAGTGGAGAAGCTACCAAACTGGGCGCACCACTTCCGCGCCCTGGCCGCCAAGCTGGGCCGACCACCTAACGCCCGCCCATACGGCACTGGCGTCCGTTTCTCGCCGGAGTCGGAGGGCGAGTACAGGTTGGTCCAGCGGTACCTGGTCGACCTGGAAAAGGAGACCGGGATTAGCTGGTTTGCCTATTCCCTGCCGGCGGACAAAATGTTTAAGGTGGCCATAAGGGGGCTGCCTGTAGATACTGTCCCCCAGGAGATAGAGGAAGAACTCCGCTCGTTAGGGTACGAGCCGGAGTACGTGCGCCACATCAGGGCACGACAAGGACGACCCGGCTGCGTATTCTACGCCATGCTGCGGCGCACCCCTGACGTGCGCCGCATATTCGACACCACGACCTTCATGCTAATGCGTGGGGTCAAGATCGAAGCATGGCGAGGAAAACGTGGGCCCGCCCAGTGCCACAGGTGCCAAAAGTTTAGGCACTCGTCGCACCAATGCCACCGCCCGCTCGCCTGCGTACGTTGCGGCGAGGGACACAATGCGCGCGAATGTCCGCGCCCCAAGGAGGAGCCCGCCACTTGTGTGAACTGTGGGGGCGCGCATCCAGCAAACCACGTGACGTGTCCCGTCTTCAAACGGGAACGTCAAAATAGGCGGGCGGGCACTGCCGCCATTACGGTGGCCTCGCATACCCGCCCAAAGCAGAATCAAGTGGACTCGGAAAGGGATGCACCAAACTTAATGGCGGCAGCAAACGGGCCCACTAACAGAGACGGAGCCTCCTCTACTAGGAGTAAGAGGAAGAGGAAGAGGGGCAGAAAGGGAAGAAAACCCAAGCCCCAGGCGACCGACCCCCAAACCCAAGAAGGGGGGGGGGGACCACAAGACGAGGAAGAGAAAACGCTCCTACGGGAGTCTACTCAGGCCGCCACTGCTCGACGGACGGCGCAGGCAAACGTCACAGACAAGTCGGCGCCAACTAACAAATCCAATAAAAATATAGTCGGCTCAAAAATAGTGGCATCGAGAAAAATTCCGAACATTAGTATGGAAAAAGATGCCACTACACGTGGAGCCGACAACCAAAGGAATGTCAACACAAGCGATGATAATAACAAGAAGAATTTTACTGCCTGCGCCATCCAACTGTTGATGGACCTTATTAAGGCCATCAGACAGGGTCAGGATGTCGAGCAGGTAATCCTTGACGGCTTGGCCTCCCTTCTAACCCTTTACCATGGCTGAGTCGTTGAGGATTATACATTGGAATGCCCGCGGCCTGAGACCAAAGGTCGCCACCCTCAAACTCCTCCTGAGGGACCAAGATGTCGACGTGGCGCTCATAAGCGAGACGTTCCTGGGACCCGAAGATAGGGTTAGGTTCCCAGGCTACCTCGTTTACAGGAAGGACGAACGGTCGGCATTAAACGTTAGATATCGTGGTTTGGCAGTGCTGGTAAAGCGAAGGGTCATCCATCAAGAGCTCCCCTTGATAACGCTGCACGCTATGTACGCGCTGGGTGTACAGCTGCACGTGGCCGGCGAGGATTTGAACATCTACGCCGTGTACAGACCGCCCGGGTACCACTTCAACACCACTGAACTACGGGCGGTCCTAAACTACAACAACAACGCTACCATCCTTGCCGGCGACTTGAATAGCAAGCACCCAGGCTGGAACGCGTACTCCACCAACATGGCGGGGACCAGACTCTTCGCCGATGCCGAAGCCCACGGCTACACGGTGTCGGGCCCAGATATGCCCACCCACTACCCGGAAAACCACGACCACATGCCCGACGTACTAGATATACTAGTACACCGTGGGCTACGCTGCCAAATCACCCAGCAGGTGATCGACGACGAGATGGGCTCGGACCACCATCCCGTGCTCGTCGTCCTATCGGGAATGCCGACCCGCCTGAAGCCACCAGCGCCACGTCGCATCATTAACTGGGACAATTTCACAGAAAAGATTGCGACCACTACGCCCACTCGACCTATCACTGCCGCCGCGGACGTTGACTCGTTAGCCAACGACATCACTGCTTGCGTACAATGCGCCTTGGAAGAGGCCACCACTATCCCACCCACGGAGGGGAGAGGGCTACAGCCGCCCCTACCGCCACGGGTACGTGCACTGGTTGCCGAGAAGAGGCGCCTACGCAAGCAGTGGCAACAACTACGCTGTCCCACTTTGAAAACGCAGCTCAACCGTCTCGCGGAGAAGGTCAAGGTCGAGGTCAAAGCACTGGCCGCCGCGAGCTGGGAGGAACGACTAGACGCCGCAGCGACCGACTGGCAGTCGACCCACCAGCTGTGCCATCAGCTGACCGGTACCCCAGCCCCGGTGCGCCCGCTAAGAGGCAGCGACGGGGTACTCATTTACACGGCAGAGGACCGGTCGGAGGTCTTTGCTGAACACCTGGAGCGTCAGTTCCAGCCGAACCCGACTACCGAACAAGCACACGTCGCGGCAGTCGAGCAACACCTTGGGGACTACTTCGCCACGCCGATAGCTCCTGAGGAGGACGCCTTATTTATCTCGCCGGAGGCAGTGAGACGCGCCATCTGGCGGACGAAGCCAAGAAAGGCCCCCGGTGCCGACGGCATTACCAACACAGCGCTGCGCCACCTGCCGCCCCGTATGGTCGCGGCACTGGCGCGCCTGTTTACGGGAGTGCTGCGCACGGGGGTTTTCCCGGCCATCTGGAAGGAGGGGCGCGTCATTATGCTGCCCAAGGCGGGAAAGAACATCCTGAAGCCTGAGAGCTATCGGCCGATCACACTGCTGCCCACCATCTCCAAGGTGTTCGAGGCGCTCCTGCTGCGACACTTGACGCCTCACATCGTCCCGCGCCCGGAACAATTCGGTTTCCGGGCGGAACACAGTACGACGCTCCAGCTGTCGAGGGTACTGCACCTGCTGTCATCGTCGATGAACAAGAAGGAGTACGCGGTCGCAGTATTCCTCGACATGGAAAAGGCCTTCGACCGAGTATGGCATGACGGCTTATTATATAAGCTGGCCACATCGGACGCACCCCGTCGCGTGGTAAGAGTGATCCAATCTTTTCTGTCCCACAGAAGCTTCAGAGTGGTGGTCGACGGCGTGCTGTCCGCCCCCCGCCCCGTTAGGGCGGGCGTGCCGCAGGGCAGCTGCCTGTCGCCAGCGTGTTACTCACGTTACACCGACGACATCCCCACCACGCCACAGTCGACGCTCGCGCTGTACGCAGACGACGCCGCGTACATCACATCATCCATCAGGGCGGACCACGCGGCGTCCAAGATGCAGCGCGTGCTCGACCTCCTTCCCGATTGGCTCGCCAAATGGCGACTTTCGGTTAACGTGGGTAAGACGCAGGCGATTGTTACAGGCTCATCGCGCCTCCCACCACCTCTGAAGCTACAAGGGGTCGACGTCGATTGGGCGCCCCAGGCCAAGTACCTGGGTGTGACCATCGACCGCCGACTCACGATGGGCTCGCACGTCCGCGCGGTCGCCGCGCAGGCAAGGGCTGTCCGCAACAGGCTCAGACCGGTGCTCTCGTCCCAACTCCCGGTGCGCGTCAAGTTGGGCGTGTACAAACTGTACATACGCCCAATACTGACGTACGCCGCCCCCGCATGGCTCGCCCTCACCATTGAGGGGAACCGGAAGAAGCTCCGCGCGCAGCAACACCTTGCGCTGCGGACCATACTCGACGCCCTTTACTTGGTGAGGAACGACGTCATCCAGCGAGATCTTGGGATTGAGAGCCTGGATGAGTTTGCGCAGCGCCTCGCGAAGGCAATGTTCGCGCGTGCCGACGCATCAGCTTGGCCTCACGTCAAGCACCTTGCGCCCTGGCACGCGCGCCCGCCTGACGCGAGGCGTCTGCCCCGCGACCTAATCGCGGACGTTTGACGGCCCATCGCACCGGTTATGACGCCTGAGTGAGTCGCATTCACGTAACACGCGGCTCACTCAAACAATAAGACTCCACACACAACGCACATCGCGAAGCGCGGCTCGTTCTAAGTTAATATAGGCGAGTTGCGCAACGCTCACACAATAAGCATTTCTCGACATTCGCTCGAACTCACGCACCGAATATTGGCGTAGTGGAAGCGCTATTCGGTGCAAATGCACTGGGCGGTAGTACTCACACTGCACGGCCGCTCACACACAAACATAATTACCTTCTCGCAGTCCAAACCGCAAACGGCTCGATCTGTGCGCGGGGCGGACGGGGATTACATATTACTGTGGGCGTGTCAACAAAGTCGGCACCTCTGTCGCTGGTCGTTCCTCGCTGGGCCTCCCTCAGGCAACTGGGGGTCTCACCTGGCGGGGTCCGACCGCCGAGGTGCCGTGAAAAAGCGTTCGCTGTGCGCTGTACACAGTGGCGCGACAACGCCTGCAGTAACACAACATTATACACTCGGGTTAACGTTGCTATCACTTTTTCAGTAGGCGTTAACCCGAAACTTTACGTTATTAAGGTAACAACCTAATGACGAGCTCATATTAATGGGCTGAGGGGTGCCCCCGCGGGCAGGGGGCGAAGCTCCGTGACCGCTCGCCGCGTCCTCTAGCGGGGACGTAGCGACTTCCAAAGTAAGTAAATGCTCAGTCGCAACTCAACGGTCAGCGAGTCAACACGTCCCCTGAGGATGCCTCGTGGAGAGGCGAAACACGTGTCGGTAATGGTGTTGGGTTTTGCATTGCCTTCCTGCATGTGCTTAAAATCCTTGCATTTGCCTAGTAATCTTGCATGTGCATAATATAGCGGGCGGGAGGGAGGTGCATACCTGCAACCCACTAATATTCGCGGAAATTAAAACTAGATATTTTGTTTCCATTTTCAAACATAAATAATTATAAATTTCGTCAAAAGTCAGATGAAATGTAAAATATAAACACTGTTAAAATAACTGGTCCCTGTAAAGAGGGGGCCAGCAAGTTAAGAATAAAAGGTCAGTATACCCTGTGGGCGAGTCAGAGTTACAAGTTTATATAACTGAAGTCAAATACACTAAAAAGACTCCACTGCTCCAGAATCTGGTGCTACAGTGGCCGCAAAACGAAAGAAAAAGTTGTTTTGGCCGGGGCTTTCCACTGCGGAGCAAAATCAAAAATAAAATTTTTCGACACTATCTTTGTCTATCCTCCCTATATAGAACAGGGTGGGTGCGAGCTAGCGGGTCGTGCGAGGTGTCAAAAGACGCGTCTCGGCGCGAGCAAGCTCACTGTAAGGTTTAGGTTTTTTTTTTTTTTTTTTTTTTTTTTTTTTTTCCGGACTAATTCCGCCAACATAATTGGCGCCTATTCTTTATCTACTCCTCGTCCATACTAGTTCTCGCTTACATGCCTCTCGTACTTTCATGCTTCATACTGTGTCTTTCTTTCATCCATCACCATTTGTTCAGTGGGTGGGACTCCCACTTGTAAAATACTATCTCTAGATTACTTATTTGCTTATACTTAGGGGAAATAAATTATCTAGGTTCTTATTTATTTAACATATTCTTAACTACATTTCGTTACACCGTTTGTTCAGTGGGTGGGACTCCCACTTTTAATACTGTCTAGACTTGTACTTTATTTATTCACTTATATATAGGGGTAATGAATTTACTAGGAACTTATTTATTTAACATATTCTTAACTAAATTACATTACAGTTATCTTATTACTTCTTAACTAATCTTAATACATTTTTATTGCTTATCTACTGCTTATTCTATACATACATTTTTGCGCTTATTTCCTATGCTTACATTGTTATACATACAATATAAAACTAAACATAGTTTTTGATCATGTCTTGTTTTTATTTATTACTTTTTGAGCTATACTCTCACAGTAGGCTATAAGTAAGTTCCTATTTTTCCCCAACATTACTTCCCCTACGTTTTCTTTTTGCAACCTTGTTCCTATTTCTTGCTCCAGGTTATAGCGCTCTTTCGCGTAAATTGGACACTCCAGTACTATATGTGGGACTGATTCTGCCACGTTTGTGTCACAGGTGCACGATGGGTTGTCCTTACACTTAAAACGGTTTAAGTATTCTGAGAACCCACCGTGGCCCGTTAGGACTTGCGTAAGTACACCGGTCGGCCTCACCCGTTTTACAATACGGTAGGCAGCTATGGCGTCTGGAAGAAACATCTTCGTCACCGAGGCCGTCCCGCCTTCCACATATCTCCGATTCCACTCATCAAGCGAACCCATGCGGATTTGACGCTTGATGTATGAAACCGGACACCGGTCATAGTCAGGCTTCCTCCGTGACGACAACGCTGCCTCCTTCGCCAACTCGTCTGCGCGTTCATTCCCCGGCAGGCCTGCGTGAGCTTTGACCCAGAACAAAGACACAGCTTTGCTCTGGTCCAGTGCCTGAGCCAAAAAGTTTGGCGGGGTGAGATGTTTCCGCAAATCTTACCATACTTTCGATCTCCCGATCTCCTGGCACAAACTGGGATGACCCTCTCCTCGCCTCATACAAGGCAGCTGCCTCTTGTATGCGGAGGTCTAGAGGTAGTATCCCAGCCAGCACCAATGCTGAGTTTAGTGAAACCGTACGGTAAGATTTGCAGAGCTTCTGGACAAATCCTCGTTGGACAGAGCCTAGCTTCTTCCGTATTCCCAACTTTTTCGTAGCGGGAGCCCAGGCTCCAGCAGCGTACGTGACAATCGGTTCAATCGTAGCGGTGTAGATAATATTTGTTACCTCCCTATTCAGACCCCAGCTGACTTTAGCCGCGCGTGCAAGCTGTTTATAGACATCTACAACCTTCTTGCAGACATTTTTCGCGTGTTCGTTGAAGGTCAACTTGTCGTCTACAGTCAGGCCCAGCAGTTTCATGCTCCTTACCATGGCAATGCCGACCCCGGCCATGCTCAGAATTGGGGTGTCGTACTTAAGCTTGTTGGTTATTAGCATCGCACAGGTTTTGTGCGGTGCAAACCTGAGCTTATTTCTGACCCCCCAACCCTGAACATGGGCGAGGGCCGCATTTGTGGTCCTGGAGACTTCAGCCGCCGTGTCACCGTCAACGACTAAAACGATATCGTCCGCAAAGGCCTGAACGAAGTACCCCTTCTTTTCCAAGTCTTTCAATAGCGGGTCCAGTAGAAGGTTCCACAGGATGGGGCCACCAATTGACCCTTGAACACAGCCTTTATTTGTCTCTCTCGTGCATTCCTCCCCAGCGTACCTTACTCTGACTTTTCTGCTGTCGAGGTAACTGTCAAGTAGCCTCCTGGTGTTCACCGGGCAATTTTCCTCAGCCAGCCTGACTTTGATTGCCGGCCACCAGGCGCTATCGAATGCGCCCTCTATATCCAACGACACCAGGACAATTAGCTTTTTCAGCCTCAACTTGTCCTGCACATGTTTTATTAGAGTATAGAGGGCGTCCTCGGTGCTCCTCTGAGGCATAAAGCCAAACTGGCGAGTACTAAGCCGCGGCACAAGCTGCCACTTGATCCTAGCCACTACCATCCTCTCCAGGACCTTCCCCAAGACAGGCAGGAGACCTATCGGCCTATATGACTTGGGGTTCGTATAATTTTCCTTGCCCGGTTTTCTGAGGACTACCACCGTCGCCTCTTTCCAGATGTCCGGGAAATGTGCCAGTTCTAGGCATTTATTGTATAGGGCAAGGAAAGCGTCCGGGTCCTGGCCGATCGCTCGACTACAGATGTCTGATGTAAATCCGTCCGCTCCGGGGGCTTTCTTCGGGTTAAAATGCGCCACGGCTGTCTTCAGCTCCAGCGGCGTAAATGGTGGGTCATGATATTCATCATGCTGCCACTCATTTACCCTTCTAGCGGATTCTCTGGTGTGCCTGTGGTCCGCATGGTCTTCTTCCGCTGTGTCCTTAGGATAAAACGTGTCAGCGAGTAAGGCTGCTGATTCTTTGGGGTTCAGGAATGCACCATCGCTTATTAGGGTCAAGTCTTCCTGTCTCCTGGTGGTCCCTCTGATGACTCTGTAGATACCCTCCCATACGCTTTCCTTATCCTGTTTCTCACAAAAACCTTTCCAGCTGGCTACCAGGGCTTTCTTGGCTTGGCACTCATACTCTTCTTTTGCTTTCAGGTACTCGTCAACGACCATCGCTCTCCGGACCGGTGCGGCATTGCGGATGCGGTTCTTCTTTGTTGTGACCTCTTTCTTCTTCACCGCGAGCTCTTCGGACCACCACGGAATGGTAAGTTTTACTCTCTTTTTAACTTTAGGAATAGCCTCGTCACAAGCTTTCTCGATAACATTCTTATAACTTATTACTAATTGTTCTAATTCTTGCCTACTAACTGTCCGTTCTATACGATTTAGGCTTATATTATTGTTGATTTTAAACTCCCCTAATTTAATTTTAAAAGTTTCCCAGTTTGCCTTTCTTGTGTTATACTTCCTCGTGGTTCTGGTTATGTATATCCCTTTTTCCCTTTTTAATTTTACTTCAAAAAAAATGGTGTTATGGTCCGAGCTCGTTACCCCTGTGTCGATCCGCCAGCCGTCGACCAGGTCAAATAAATCTAATGAGCATGCCGTGACGTCTACATGGCTCTTGTACACTACGCCGCCTCTCACAGTGTAAAAGGTCGGCGTATCTCCAGTGTTCAGTACCTGAAGCTCCAACTCTTCCAGGGTCCCGGACATCTCTTCTCCCCTGAGGTCCTCTATGGTACTTCCCCACCAGGTGCTCTTTGCGTTTGTGTCTCCGCCTATTAGCAGTTTTCCGGTGCCCAGTTCCAACTTTATTTTGGTCAGCTGATCCAGGTAAGGCCCTATGGGTTGGTCTGGCTCGAAGTAATAGGAAACTACTGCGATTTCCCAGGCTCTGGTTCGGATCCCCACCACGACGATGTTGTTCGTGGTGAGTTTCGGGTAGGGGATGACGTCCAGGTCGCTATTAAAGACGGCTATCGCCGCCTTAACCCTCCCACTTCCTTCGACCTCGCACTGGTAGACTCTCGCACCACGGTAGCTCTTCATACTCCTAGCTCCTCCCACATAAGGTTCCTGGATCAGTGCCCATGCGATTGCTCGCTCACTGGCCTCTAAAAAGAGTTCGGTGGTTGCCAGTTCCTTTCTTTGAAGGTTGGCTTGGGCTACTGCGTATCCTCTGGTTGGGGTGCCTGCCCTGTCGCCAGTCTCAACTTTAGCAGTATGCTACCCTGGCTCTAGCCAGGACCTCGCACCGCTTTCTGACTGGGCATTCATCGCTAAATGCATTGTGCTCAGTGTCATCCAACTTTGCCCGCACACAGTTGCAGCACGTAGGGACTGATCCGGCCATCCACTCGGCGCATTGTGTCCTCATGTGAGGGCCTCCGCAGTTCGTCATATGGGCCTTTATTTTACTAAGGCATATTCTGGCCTCCGCGACTCGAGTTTTTGTTGCCGGCGGACTCAATACAACGAACTCAACGGATGCTCGTCGGGGCATCTCTGGTGTCGAATTAGTCGGCACTCTTTCAACAGTTCCTTTCATTGGGGAGGTTTGTTTCGAGACCAGTTTCCCTGCCTCCAATTCACCCGCACTTTTTCTGACGCTTTGAGTGGAGGATCCGGCCTCTTCTAAAGCGTTTGGTGGGCTTTTGGTTGGCACGTTCACCGGCTTCTTTATAGGGGTGCGTATTCCCATCATTTTGTCCTGTGTGGATTCGGATGAATTAGTCCGACGTCAGTGGGGTATTGTATAGGATACCCCAGTCTAGTGTAAAATAAAGTAAGTATGTATATGATAAAGTGTAAAAGATCAATAACAGCACAACAAATATATAATAAAGAGATTTTAAATAATCTAGTCAGCTAGATTTCTCTAGTTTTATTCCCGATGCAGGTACCTAGTTGTTTTGCGTACGCGGCTGGGAGGTCGACAGGCGCACTACTAATAGCTTTAGTAGCAGGTCAGCAGAATGAGAGTTTTGTTCCCACAGATAAGTCTACCCGGCCCCTGAAGATGGTATACCACCGAAGAATCAGTGGTTTAAAGGGGGGAGAGAGGGTAGAGGGCAGTCAATAATCTATTTGTCAAGAAATTATAGCCACTGTGAGAATAAAGTTCCGCTACAGTACAAAGTCACACAAGTAATTATAAATATGATTTTATAGAGTCTTGCTCTGTCGAAATTCTTATATCTAGTAAATTTAAGCCCTTGTCTGGCGTCAAAAGCCCACTCAAGCTGTCACACGTTAACAATTTCTATGAAATGTACAAAAAATTTTTTGACTCTATGTAGAGTCGATCTCTACTCACCAGAAGACAGCTCTCCCCGAGTCCTTTCAAACAAACCCAAACACGGCCACTCCAGCCCAAAGGGTTCCCGAGATACCGCAGACTGAAATTCCAGTTGCCAGTCCAAGATGGCGCCCAGAATACTGAAACTTCCTGATATCTCCGGAACCGCTGGACCCAATACCACCGTGCTTGGGCTCCCCTGACCGAGCTCGACGAGATCTATCCTCCTGTACAGTTTTCAGGCTGAAAAATTTCAGGTCCTGAAAACCGCTGAAACGTGCTACACGGATACAAAAGGGTAAGGCCGAATCCCCAGTGAAAACGGCAGCCTTCTACGACCACTGAGTCCGGAGTTATGTAAGGCGAAAGATTTCCAAGATGGCGGCCAATATGGCGGCCGCTTACCTAAAATTTACACTGGTTAAGCTAAGCTAGCCGAGTTTGGGCTCGTTGGAATGGGCTTTAAGAGTCCTATTCAATTTTTGTACTTTTAACCTTAAAAAAGTAACCCCCGATTTTTTGGGGCCAAAAAAACCCCCTAAATTTAACTAAAACGAACACAGTCAGTAAGCTACAAATTAAAAACTAGGTTTATCTTAAGAATAACGTAATGGCTAACTAATACTATTTTTAGGCAATGGTTCCAGAAATATCAGACCCTTATTTGACACCCCTCGTGTCAACCCTTAATTTTCAAAAATTCGTAACTCCGAAACTATTGATGACTGAAAACTGAAATTTTGCAGTAATATAGTGGATCTTAAGACTCTTCTGATACTAATTTAAAAATGGGGGGTTATCGCGACAAATAATTAATTAACGATTTTTGAAAATTTTGAAAATATTAAAATCTTGATATTTATGGAACCACTTCACCTTTTTTGTTGTGCGAAGCGCCGTTGTGTTGAGCTCGACGTCCTGCTTCGATGCCGCCAGCTGGTTATGGCCGCACTCAACCGGAACTGGTTTCACGTGGCCACGTGGTAAGAGGTTTTTTCCGATTTCCACGAAAGGCGTGGCTCGGAAAAATCAGGAAGCAGCTCCAAAATATGGGCGTCAGCAAGACGCTTCGTTTGACACCAAAAAATAGTGGGGTCGTCGCTTTAGTTTTCGCAGCGTTTTATTTTTAAAGTTGAAAATTTTTGAATTTTTCACTTTTTCGGGTTTTTTTCACGTTACACTACACTCACATCTGCGCGCAATACACCAAACGATAGGGCTTATTTTTCCGCACACTTTGATGGTACACTCAATATAAACCGGATCAAAAATACCGCTTCGGCGAATTTTTTAAGAAATTTTTTGCGCGGAGCAGCGTTTAGCACGTGTTATCGTCGCGGGGGGTGACCGCGGACTCGTAAGGTTTAGGTTAGGTTAGGTTAGGTTTTTTTTTTTTTTTTTTTTTTTTTTTTTTTTTTTTTTTTGGCAGGAGTGGGAAATCCTCATGGACGCCTCTACCGCCCACACTGTGAGACGGTAGGGGCAGTGCCGGACTCTTACCGGCTAAAACCCACTCCTGCCTTTGCGAGTGTCCCCCTGACGTTGTCAGAGACCTGATTATTCTATTTATTTGGTTTGTATATTTCATTATTGTTTAGTTTTCTAATTTAGTCGATGTGTTTATGCTTTGCGCGGTTATATACATTATATACTTTGTATATTGCTATATAAGGAAAGCATAGTTTAATTTGCCTTATTTCTTTTTATAACAATATTTGATATTTCAGTACAAAATTTTAAAATTCGTTCCCTAGATTTTCTAGTTTTCATCAATTCGCTAATACTATGTAAATCTAATTTAGTCTCTAACTCTGCTTCGAGTTCTCTTCTTCTTCTATCGAAGACAGGACATTTAAATATAATGTGCGGGACCGATTCCCGCACGTCCGGTTCGCAGATGCACGATGGGTTCTCCTTACACTTGAAGCGATGCAAGTATTCGGAGAACCCACCGTGCCCCGTAATGACTTGTGTCAGGACTCCGGACGGCTTTATCTGCCTAACAAGTTTGTAAGCATCTTTTGCGTCTGGGAGGAAGATCTTCGTCACTGAGGCGGTCTCGCCTTCTCTATACCTCCGGTTCCATTCGTCAAGCGACTCCATGCGGATCTGCCGCTTGACGAATGATACCGGGCAGCGGTCGTAGTCCGGTCTCTTCTTGCTGCGCAGTGCCGCCTCCTTTGCAAGGTGGTCTGCGCGCTCGTTCCCATCCAGTCCAGCATGTGCCTTTACCCAGAACAAAGATACATCTTTGCCCTGGGATAAAGCCTCATTGAGGTTCGCTCTTGCCTCCACTGCCAGTGCGTGGAGGGAACCCTGGTTCGTGACGGTCTGTAGTGCAGCTGTTGAGTCACTAAAGATACCGAAGGTTCCCTCTTTGCGCTGTAGTATCTGGCGTGTTGCTACGCATATGGCCAGGAGTTCCGCTTGGTAGACAGTACAGCACGTCGGCAAGCTAAGCTTGACGGATTTGATCTCGGCGTCCCTGTCCCACAGTGACAGGGCTGCTCCGACCTTACCGCCAATCTTGCTGCCGTCGGTGAAAAACCGTATGTCCTGGCTGTTGTGGGTCTCCACATGTGACTGATCCACCAAGCAAACGAACCCCATGGCCGTATGTTTCGCCGGGTGTGGAGTCTCTGCAAATGCTACCACCCGTTCCACCTCCCGTCCCGCGAGCGCCGGCTGGGGCACCCCCCTCTTTGCCTCGTACAGTGCGGCTGCTTCCTGTATCCGGAGGTCGAGTGGGAGTATCCCAGCCAGCACAAGTGCGGAGTTAAGCGAGACGGTGCGATAGGATTTGCAGAGTTTTTGAGCGAACCCCCGCTGGACTGAATTGAGGAGTTTTTGTATTCCAACCTTCTTCGCTGCAGGCGCCCATGCACTGGCAGCGTAGAGTATTACCGGCTCGACCGCCGCGGTATAGATGCAGCGTATGACCTCTGGGTGCAGACCCCAGCTCACTTTGGCTGCTCTGGACAACTGTTTGAAAAAGTCAAGAGCCTTCTTGCAAACATTTGCAGCGTGGGTGTTAAAAGTGAGCTTGTGGTCTACAGTGAGCCCCAGTATTTTGATCTCTTTAGACATGCCAATGTCGACCCCGCCCATGGTCAGGAGCGGGACATCGTGCTTCAGCTTCCTGGTGATGAGCATCGCACAGGTCTTGTGCGGCGCAAACTTCAGCTTGTTCACGATGCCCCACCTCCGAACATACTCGAGGGCGGCATTGGCTTGTCTTTGGACTTCTAGTGCTGTATCCCCGTCGAAGACGAGCACCACGTCATCGGCGAACGCCTGACAGTGGTCCCCTCGTTCCCCGAGCCCCTTCAACAGAGGATCCAGCACTAGATTCCATAGGATCGGACCCCCAATCGAACCCTGTACACACCCCTTAGTCGTACTCCTTCGGCACTCCGCTCCCGCGTACCTGACCTGGACGCTTCTCTCACTGAGGTAGCTGCCTATCATCCGCCGGATATTCACCGGGCACTTTTCCTCAGCCAGTCTGGTCTTTATGGCCGGCCACCATGCGCTGTCGAAGGCTCCCTCTATATCCAGCGATACAACAGTGATCAGCTTCTTTTGTTCTAGCTTTGCGTTGATATGCTGTATCAGGGTGTAGAGGGAGTCCTCGGTGCTTCTCTGGGGCATAAAACCAAACTGGCGAGTACTCAGCCTCGGGACCAGATGCCACTTCAGGCGAGCTACCAACATCTTTTCTAGAATTTTGCCCAGGACAGGTAGAAGGCCGATGGGCCTGTACGACTTTGGGGTTGTGTAGGAGTCTTTGCCGGGTTTCCGGAGTATCACTACTGTGGCCACTTTCCAGACCCCGGGGAAGTGACCCTGCTCAAGGCACTTGTTAGCCAGTGCAAGGAACACCCCCGGGTCCCGGAGAATGGCCTGCGCACAGATGTCGGCGGTGAGACCATCCGCCCCGGGTGCCTTTTTCGGGTTGAAGCTTTCCACCGCGGATCTCAGCTCCAGAAGCGTAAACGGCGGGTCATGGTGTTCATCATGCGCCCACTCGTTTACACGACTGGCCGCTTCTCGGATCCGACGGTGGTCGTCATCATCCCCGTCTTCCAGGTCTTCGGGGTAGAAGGTCTCTGCCAGCAGCAATGCCGAATCTCGCGGGTTCAGTGATACTCCGTCCTTCACCAGCGGCAGGTCTTCATGCCTTTTGGAGGTCCGTCCAATGATCCTGTAGATCCCCTCCCAGACGCCCTCCCCATCTTGCTTTTCACAGAAGGCTTTCCAGCTTTCTATCTGCGCCCGTTTTGCTTTGAACTCATATTTTTCTTTCGCTTGCAGGTACTCCTCGACGACTTTCTGCCTCCGACCCGGTGCAGCACATCGTATGCGGCGTCTTCTGGTGTTGACTTCAGACATCAAATCCACGAGCTCGGTGGACCACCACGGTAAGGTAAGTTTCTGTTTATTACTAATTTTAGGTATCGTTTTCTTACAGGCTTTTGTTATTAATTCTATGTAGCTATTTACTATTTTATCCAAATCTGTTTTATTTTTAATTTTGTCTATTTCTAAAATGTTAATTTTACTCTCTGCTTGAAATTGAGCCAATTTCTCACGAAATTGGCTCCAATTTGCTTTTCTTGTATTATATAACCTAGTTGTTCTTTTTATGTTAATGCCTGTAGATTTCTGTAAATTAATTTTGAAAACAATACCGTTGTGGTCCGAGCTCGTGATGCCTTCTTCAACTTCCCAGTCCTCCACCAGTTCCAACATTTCAGTTGAGCAAGCTGTTAAGTCAACGAAACTGGTGTAGGTTTTGCCGCCTCTGATGGTGTCAAAGGTCGGAGTGTTGCCGACGTTGAGCACCTGCAAGCCCATCTCCTCGAGAGTTCCAAAGAGTTCTTCGCCCCTGCTGTCGACTGTCGAGCTACCCCACCAGGTGTTTTTGGCATTGGCGTCGCCGCCGATGACAATTTTAAGCTGGTTCATTTCCTCGCGAATCTGCCTGAGGTGCTCCAGGTATGGCCCTATGGGCTGGTCGGGTTCAAAATAGAAGGAGACTACTGCGATTTCCCAGGCGCGGGTTCGGATCCTCACCACCACGATGTTGTTGGTGGTGAGTTTCGGACACTGTGTGACGTCTAGGTCATTGTCAAAGACGACAATGGCCGCCTTCACAGTTCCATCTCCTACTTCCGCGCACTGGTAGACTCTCGCTCCATGGTAGTCTCGCATCCTTTTGATCCCACCCACGTACGGCTCCTGGAGCAGTGCGAATGCAACCCTTCGCTCGCTAGCCGTTATAAGGAGCTCTTGGGTTGCAAGATTCTTCCTCTGCAGATTCGCTTGGATCACCCGGTAGTTTGGGCCGGTATTGGGGTCGCTTTCAGATGTCGCCAAGACCACCTCAGCAATACGCCACCGACAGGCGCGCCAATGCGTCCCACTTTACGCGGATCGGGCACTCGCTGTCGAAGGCGCTGTGGTCTGTTCTGGCCATCTTTGCCGACAGACAGTTGCGACAACTCGGGGCCTCCGCAGACATTCTCTTGGGGCAGTCCACACGAAGGTGGGGGTCACCGCAGTGAACGCAGAGGTCGGCAGGCTCTGTGCACAGTTTGCGGCTGTGGCCATACCGCAGGCAGCGGGTGCACTGCACCAGTGGGGACTGGTCCTGCACTCGCACCCTCTGCAGGTCGATGTGCACTCGGCCCGCCGTTGTCAGCCTCTGCCATATCGTTGGAGACACCTGTAGGATGATGTGGCAGGTATGGGTGTTCCTAGTCCTGCGACGGTACTTGACTGCGATCCTATCATCATCCACAGGTATGTCTCCAATCAGATGATGGTTCTGACGTTTTAATGCTGCGATGACCTCCGGGTCGGAGTGACAGGAGAGGATGTCCATTACGATGACGAGGGGGTCCTTGTTTTTTATTTCTTCCACGACCAGGTTACCTGCCTTCCTGACGCGTTCCGACACCCTCGTCAACTCCTCACGAGTTTTAAAACCGACCACGACCTTCTGATCCCTGGCCTTCCGTAGCCTCTCGACTTGCGTGCCTTCGTTCTTGGCGTCTACCGCCGTCCTCAATTTCTCAATGACCTCTTCACCGGTGTCCTGTTCGTTGACAGATGAAATGACCATCGAGTGAAGAGGCCTTTGGAAATTTTTCCTAGAGCTCGCGACCTCAGCAAAGGTCGGCCCGCTGCCTGGGACGTAGGAAGGAGTTTGTTTCAGTTGTTCCGACAGGGCTCGCGTATGCTGTTGGCATTCCTCCAGAGCCTGATTATGCTGCTGAAGGCTATCCATGAGCTGTTTCATGAGCTCTGTCGGGACAACTGCACTCGGTGTGACGTCGCTTTCGCATTCCAATTTTTCTTCCGACTCAGCACCTCTGTCGGCCTCCGATTCCTTCACCAGCTGGTAGAGCCTCTCCACCGCTTTCGTGATCTCGTCTTTGATCTCTTTTTTCAGGTTCCGAGAGCTCACCAGCTGGATTTTGGCTTTCGAGAGGCAGGCCTTCGCCTCCGAGGTCCTGTTGAGGTACCGAGTGGTCTGCGAATTGGGCGGCGAACTGTCAAGGACCATAGGCTGCACATTAACGGACTTAGGTTCTTGCGAGAGAGCTGCCTTAGTCTTCATTTTAGGAGGAGATGTCCTTAAGGCTTTTTTAGGGGGGGTTGGTGTTTTGAGAGGTCTTGCTGTCGCGAACTTGTCAGCCTCCCATTCCCCAATGCTGCGTCTCACTGAGGGGCCCGGCTGTTCAATACGAGACGTCCCCGCATCCGAGCTCTTATCGACGGGTTTGGTCATTTTTCCGACGGGCGTCCTGATCCCGAACATGTTAAAAATGAGGGGTAGTACGGTAAGTCAGAATATGGTCAGGGTACACTCGACTCTCTGATCCCTGTAAAAGGGGGACCAGGAGACCTATTAATATACGTAAAAATCAAAATATAAATAATAATTTAAATTTGTATAAATTCGCGTCAATAAATGTCAATAAAATCCTAAAACTATATAATACTGTTAAAATTTACTGGTCCCTGTAAAGAGGGGGCCAGCAGATTGAAAAGTAAACGGTCAGTACACCCTAAGGGCGAGTCAAATAACAAAGTCTAGTTGAAATAGTAATTATCTATATAAATGCTCCTCTGCTCCAGAATCTGGTGCTGCAGTGGCCGCAAAGCGATAGAAAAAGTTGTTTTGGCCCGGGCTTACCGCTGCGGAGCAAAGTTAAAAATAAAAATTTTCGACAATATCCTTCTCTACCTTCCCTATATAGAACAGGGTGGGTGGGTTAAGCGGGTCGTGCGAGGTGTCAAAAGACGCGTCTCGGCGCGGGCAAGCTCACTGTAAGGTTTTCAGCACTACTTTTGGAAGAAAAAACTTTAATTGTGGTCAAAAAACCTCAAAAAACCACGATTTTTAATGAAAAAACCGAGTTTTCAGCGACCTAGAAGGGTTTCAATTCGCGCGCAGCGCCGGGAAACCTAGGTTAGTATGGCGAAAACCCGATTCAGAAAACAAAACAGAAATCTAACGTAAGGTTTGTGAGTTATTAATTTTTAAAGATAAAATTTTGAAAAATAGGGGTAAGTACTAAAATAAAACCACCCTTGCAGGAAAGTCAAATATTTTGCGTCAGTTGGTTGGCGGAGGCCTATTTATAATGATTACTGTCGAAAACCGCTTCAAAAAAGCTTTTCAGGAGTCTGAGATATCTCGGTTAGGTTAGGTTAGGTTAGGTTAGGTTAACGCCTTCAACACCCTGCCCTGGAGTTGTATTCGGGAGGCACTGCGCTATCATCGAGTGCCTCCCTACCTCCGCCGCGTAGTTGGGGCTTATTTAGCGGAGAGGTGTGTCACCTATCTGGGACGTGATGGCAGACACCAGCGCCCCATGTCGTGCGGCGTTCCACAGGGTTCGGTCTTGGGCCCGCCTCTGTGGAACATCGGGTACGACTGGGTGCTGAGGGGCGAGCTCCAGCCGGGAGTGGACCTGACGTGTTACGCTGACGACACGCTGGTCACTGCCCGGGGGAGCTCGTACAGGGAGGCAGCGTTGCTGGCGACGGCTGCGGTCTCACAGGTGGTGAGCCGCATACGTCGCCTCGGCTTGGAGGTGGCCCTCAACAAGTCGGAGGCCATAGCTTTTCATGGCCCCCGGCGGGCACCGCCGCCGGGATCACACATCGTGGTCGGGGGGGTCCGAATCGCTGTCGAGTCCACCATGAAGTACCTGGGATTGGTGCTCGACAGCCGGTGGGATTTCGGCCCCCACTTCCGGCGGCTGGCGCCCAAGTTGTTGGGTGCGGCTGGGGCGTTGTCAACGCTGCTTCCCAATCTGGGGGACCCGAGCACCGCCTGCAGGCGGTTGTACGTGGGGATCGTGCGATCGATGGCCCTTTACGGGGCCCCGATCTGGGCGGCTGACCTGACGGCCAGCACTATCACTGTTCTGCGGAGGCCGCAGAGGGTGATGGCCGTCAGAGTCATCAGGGGTTATCGCACGATCTCCTACGAGGCGGCTTGCGCACTGGCCGGATCTCCGCCATGGGACCTGGAGGCGAAGGTTCTCGCGTCACTGTATCGGTGGCGCGAGGACGCGCGGGCGCGCGGCGAGCGACTGATGCAGCGATACATCGAGCTGCGTCGGTCGCAGCTGCGCGAGGTCCTGGTGGCGGAATGGCGGGACAGGCTTTCACGCCCTTCCGCCGGCCTCGTCACTATCGAGGCCATCCGGCCAGTGCTCGACCTTTGGCTCGGGAGAAGGCACGGCTCCCTGACGTTTCGTGCGACACAGGTCCTTTCGGGGCATGGCTGCTTCGGGAAGTTCCTGTGTCGCATAGGCAGGGAGCCGGACGCTCGGTGTCACCACTGCGTCGACTGTCGGGAGGACACGGCGCGGCATACGCTGGCAGAGTGTGCCGCTTGGGAGGAGCCGCGCCGTGACCTCATCTCTGTGGTGGGCAGTGACCTCTCGCTACCGGCCGTAGTCCAATCTATGGTCGGCGGCGAGGAGTCCTGGGACGCGGTGGTCTCCTTCTGCGAAACAGTTATCTCGCAGAAGGAGGCTGCGGAAAGGGAAAGAGAGATTTCGACCTCTGACCCCGCCCGCAGCAGGCGCACCGGGCGTCGGAGGAGGGCGTATGCTGCCCTCTTCCGGCCCCCCTAACTGGGTCCAGGGGCGGCGGACTTGGGGACGTCTGTCGCCCCCCATTCTTCCGGACCCGAGGTGGCGGCGCGAGGTGTTCCCGTGCGCCCCTCTCTGAAGTCACGGAGGGTGTTTAACACCTCACTCCCTCCGTAGACGCGAGGTGGCCCGCAGAGGCGGGCCGGCACCAGCCGGGGATTACGGATGTGGTATACGTTCCCGCGATCCCCGGCGTAGGTGAGAGATGGAACACCGGGGTGGTTTTAGTCAGTAAGAGTCTGACAGACCCCTCCGCCCGCCCCAGGGTGGAGGACATCCATGAGGATTTCCCCCCGTTAAAAAAAAAAAAAAAAAAAGGTTAGGTTAGGTTAGGTTGGGGGACCACCCCACAGTGCTTGCGTCCACGTCGCGTCCCCTGGAAACGACCCAGTTCTGTCACCGTAACGGAGTGGCAGACTGGGATCGGCCAAAGTGCACTGTGCATCGTAGCTCACATTCTCGACTTGCTGTTACGATTTCGCGGGAGGCTATGCCTGCTCCACCGCGGGACGCCCTAGGGCGTTTTTTAAAACCCAAAGGCCCTTCTAAGGGCCAACCAAAAGGCCCTTCTCAGGGCCACTCTGACGCTTCAGCGTCAGAAGCTAGCCGCGCGCCGTCTGCAGCTAGCTTCAGGGCGGTTGCGATGTCAGACTCGGAGAGCGAGTCCCTGGCAAGCGTCTCCGACGCAGAGGAAATCCGTTCGCGGAAGCGCGAATTCCGGAAGGCGACATCCGAGGGTTCCTCGGCCTCGGGCTCGACTGGCAAGTCGAAGCCCAAAAAGTCGGCAACAGCCGCGGACTCGCATGTCGTGGGTCTCGCGGACGCCCAACGCCAGTTGGATCTCGCTCGGCGGACTCTGCATCAGCAGGAGCTTGAAGAGCGCGTTGCTGCCAAGGAGCAGCGTGCTCGTGCTGCTCGGACCAGGTCTGGGTACGGTGCGTCTCGCGTTTTGTACGCGGACCACTCCCTGGCCGAGCTGGAGCGGATGGCGGAGGAGGACGAGGAAGAGATCGTGGAGGTCGCCTCTAAGTCCTCCAACCTGAAGGGCACCTTTCAGAAGGCCCTTAAATGCCGTGCTGCGAGCCTACGCGGCATAGTCGAGGAGCTGGTCAAGAGGACAGCGACCGACGAGACGCGGCAACTGCAGGCGAAGGTCGATCGCCTGCAGTCGGAGGTCAGCCAGCTTCATCAGAAGTTGGCTGAAGCCACCGCCCCCCCAGCGGTAGACCCCAGACCTGCGGTGGAAGCCCCCTCCTCCAACCTTGAGGATATAATCCGAAAGGTCGTAATGGAGGAGCGGGCGTTCACGCGAGCCTGCATCGCAGGCATAGAGGACCGGCTCTTGCCGGAACAACGCCTCCGGCCCCCGCTTGCGGCGGACAAGAGGCGTGAAGAGCCGGGGCCGTCCTCAACCGCAGCGGAACAGAGGCGTGAAGAGCCGACGCCGTCCCCACCAGGAGAGGACGCGCTTCTCCCTTCCACCACTCCGTCCAACGATGCAGGTTGGACTGAAGTGGTCGGGAAAGGGAAAAGGAAGGGCAAGGGGAAGGGCAAGGCAACGGCCGCTCCCGCCACCCCGGACGCCGCGCCTCCCAGCCAGTCGCAGGTGACTGGGCAGGGAAAGAAGAAGAGGAAACGGAGGAGGAGAAATCCCCCTCAGTCCGCAGCCGTCGTGGTGACGCTCACCGCGGAGGCTGCGGAAAGAGGGGAGACGTACGCGTCCATTTTGGTGCGGGCGCGTGCCAATGCCGATCCAACCCAATTGGGGATCGGCAAAGTCTCTTGCCGGCGGACCCAAACCGGAGCTCGAATTTTCGAGTTCCCGGGGGCAGAGGGCAGCGCCAGCGCCGACCTCTTCGCAGCCAAGCTGCAGGAGGCCGTCGCTGACGTGGCCAAGGTGGCCCGTCCAGTAAAGCTGGCGGCGGTGGAGGTGGCCGACCTGGATGACTCAGTCACGAAAGAGGAGGTGGTGGCCGCGGTCGCAGCCATTGGCGGCTGTAACGTCGCAGCGGTACAAGCCAGGGACATTAGACCTGGCCGCGGTGGCATGGGCACTATTCGGCTCGAGTGCCCAGTCGCCGCTGCTAAAGCCGTCCTTGACAAGGGACGGCTCTGCGTAGGCTTCAGCTCGGGTGCAGTCCGAGCACTTGTAGACCAGCCTCTGCGCTGCTACAGGTGCTTCGGTATCGGCCACACCCGAGCCCTCTGTCCGTCCCAGGTCGACAGGACGGACAGTTGCTACCGCTGCGGCAAGGTCGGCCACAAAGCCGTTTCCTGCACTGCCGCCAAGCCACACTGCCTAGTGTGTGCCGCCAGTGGCCGCCCGGCAGACCACATGATGAAGGGGAGGATGTGTAATCCCCCCGCCAAGAAGGGCAAAGCGCAGGCGCCAGTCGGGCCTGCTGCTAGCACGGCTGCGGAGGAGGGGGGTGCGATGACTATTGATGGATAGAGTCGAGCATCGCATCCTCCAGGCGAACGCCAACCACTGCCGAGCTGCCCAGGATCTGCTGATGCAGACCATGGCCGAGTGGTTGGTGGACATAGTGGTGGTCGCTGAGCCTTACTCGGTCCCTGCCAATTGGGTAGGCGATCGAGACGGCTTGGTGGCAGTGGTGTCGCGGTCTTCCACGGACTCCCCTCCCCTCTCGCTTTTAGAGAAGGGTCAGGGATACGTGGCTGCCGCGTGGGGAGATTTAGCCCTTGTGGGGGTCTATTTCTCCCCGAACCGCCCTCTCGCAGACTTTGAGAATTTTCTCGAAATCCTCACTGCCGTCGTCGGGAGGGCGGCGCCACGCCAAGTCGTGGTGCTGGGCGACCTCAACGCCAAGTCGGAAGCCTGGGGCAACCCGGCTGCCTCCTGCAACGTCCGGGGCCGCGCCGTCGAGTTTTGGTCGGCGTCTTGCGGTGTGACCCTCCTCAACAGGGGGTCGGTCCACACGTGTGTGCGGCAACGCGGAGGTTCGGTGGTTGACGTGTCGTTTGCCACCCCCTTGCTAGCCGCACGCATCGTGAACTGGCGGGTGGAGACGGTGGAGACCATGTCGGACCACAGATATGTGCGGTTCGACATCTCCACCTCGAGTTCGAGCTCCCGGGGGGAGATGGCCCGCTCTGGCAGGTCTCCCTTCCCTCGGTGGGCTCTCACTCGCCTGGACCGGGAGGCAGCCAAGGAGGCGGCCTTTCTGCAGGACTGGCTGTCGCCCCCTGTTGAGGTCCTGGACGTTGACGTCGCAGCCGTGCAGCTCAGGGGATCCCTGACCGAGGTGTGCAACTCCAGCATGCCTCGGTCTCGCCGTCCCCCTCCCCGTCGTGCCGTTTATTGGTGGACGGAAGAGTTGGCGGGGCTCCGTGCCAACTGCGTGGCGGCCAGGAGGGCCTACACGCGAAGCCGACGGCGCAGCGCACGTGATCTGGCAGCCGAGGACCTCCTGTATGCCTCTTACAGAGAGGCGCAGGCGGCCCTCGGGTCGGCTATGTGTGCTGCCAGGGACGCGGCGAACGCCGAGATGCTGGAGAGTCTCGACCGGGATCCCTATGGGAGACCGTACAAGGCGGCGCGGAACAAGTTGCGCCCTCGCGGTCCCCCGCTGACCGAGACCCTCGAGCCGGCCCTGCTGGATGGGGTGGTTCGGTCCTTGTTTCCACGCAGGACCGAATTCACCCCACCAACGATGGATCCTCCACAGAGGGAGGCGTCACAGGACGAGGAGGTCCCTCCGGTGACGGCGGAGGAGTTTAGCGCGGGGTTGTTCAGCCTCCGCGCAAAAAAGACGGCCCCTGGACCGGACGGCGTTCCAGCACGGGTGGTAGCCATAGCTGCCGCTCAAATGGAGGACAGGTTTCGGGACCTTTTCAGCGCGTGCCTTACCGCTGGGAGGTTCCCGAAGCCTTGGAAGGAGGGGCAGCTATGCCTACTGCGCAAGGAGGGACGTCCTGTCGATTCCCCCTCGGCGTACCGGCCCATCGTTCTGCTCGATGAGGTCGGTAAATTGTTCGAGGGGATCATCGCCAGTCGGCTGAACAGCCATCTGCGGAGGGTCGGCCCGGACCTGTCGGACGCCCAGTTTGGTTTCCGACAGGGTCGGTCGACCATCGATGCGCTGGCCCTACTCAAGGGTCAGGTGAAGGGGGCGTTTGAGGCGGGGGACGGAGTGCTGGCGGTGTCATTCGACATAGCCAACGCCTTCAACTCCGTTCCCCACTCGACGATATTGGAGGCGCTCCGGTATCATGGAGTGCCCCAGTACTTGCGGGACCTGCTGGCCGACTACTTGGAGGACCGCGAGGTCCTCCTTGTAGACAAATCGGCCACTCTGAGGCGGTACGGCGCAGAGTCCGGTGTTCCACAGGGGTCGGTGCTAGGCCCTCCTTTGTGGAACATCGGATTCGATTGGCTCCTGCGGGGAGCCCTGCTCCAGGGCACGAGTGTCATCTGCTACGCGGATGACACTCTCCTCACTGCCCGGGGCAGGAACTTCAGGGAGGCGGCCTGTCTGGCCTCGGCCGGCGGATCGTTGGTCGCAGGAAGAATCCGCCGCTTGGGGTTGAAGGTGGCGCTGAACAAGACCGAGGCCGTGTTCTTCCACGGGCCTCGGCAGCGCTGCCCTCCGGATGCCCACATCGTTGTGGAGGGCACTAGGGTGGACGTACAGACTCAGATGAAGTATCTGGGTCTGGTACTTGATAGCAGGTGGCGCTTCGGCCCACATTTCAGCGGGCTATCGACGCGCCTACTGAAAGCCGCGGACGCGCTGTCATGGCTCCTCCCGAACCTGGGGGGGCCTGGTGCGCTATGCCGGCGCCTGTATGCTGGCATTTTGCGGAGCATGGCCCTATACGGCGCCCCCATCTGGGAGGAGTCTCTGCACAGGAGGGAGAATGCGACGGCGATCCGCAGGCCACAAAGGGCCATTGCACTGCGGGTTGCGAGGGCCTACCGCTCGGTAGGTTTTTCGGCGGCGTGCGCTCTTGCCAGCACCCCTCCTTGGGAGTTGGAGGCGTGGGTGCTCGCCAGAGTGTATGAATGGACGGCGCGCCGGAAAGCGCTCGGGGAGCGCCC
Source organism: Hecatera dysodea (assembly GCA_905332915.2). Classification (NCBI taxonomy): domain Eukaryota; kingdom Metazoa; phylum Arthropoda; class Insecta; order Lepidoptera; family Noctuidae; genus Hecatera; species Hecatera dysodea. Next base: position 71,284 of record HG995290.1, on the reverse strand, counting down.
CGTCGCGGAAGAGAGGGAGGCCGTGCGGAGAGAGGCGAGGGACGCCATTGTGGTCCACTGGACGCAGGACCTCGCCGCCGCCACCTTTGGCCGCCGTACCCTAGACGCGCTCGGTCCGGTCCTGCGGGACTGGCTCGAGCGGCGACATGGTTTTCTGTCCTTCCGTCTGGTGCAGGTGCTGTCAGGACACGGCTGTTTTGGCTCGTACCTGCACCGGATCGGGAGGGAGGAGACTGCGGCGTGCCACGACTGCGGCGCCGCGGAAGACAATGCGCAGCACACTCTCGAGGTGTGCCCAGCTTGGTCCGAGCGGCGCCGTAGTCTCACTGCGGAGATCGGACAGGACCTCTCGCTCCCCGGCGTGATCAAATCCATGCTGGAGAGCGAGGAGTCTTGGGCAGCGGTCGCCTCCTTCTGCGAGGATGTCATCTCGCAAAAGGAGGCGGCGGAGCGCGCGCGTGAGGAAGACCCTCTCGCTGCGCCGCACCGAAGACGAAGGAGAGGTCGGAGAAGAGGTCGTTTTCTCCCTCCTCCTGGTGGTGACACGCGGGCGACCGGCACGGGGGTGCCTTCGCCTGCATTGCACTCGTCACCGCCTTCGTCCGTCATTCCCGGCCCTCTCCCTACGGGGAGGGCGTGATGGGTTGGGTGGGTGTTCGTCGGAGGAGGACTGGACGCAAAGGCTGCGCCGGTCTCCCAGTCCCCCTCCAGTAAGACGATGCGGGAATGCCGCTGGGTCGTTTTAGTGGGTATACCGGGCTTAGCTCGGGGAGTCCCACATAGCCCCCCGCTCCCCCGAGCGGGAGGTATGCGTAACGCATTTTTTCCCAGCGCAAAAAAAAAAAAAAAAAAAAAAAAAAAAAAAAAAAAAAAAAAAAAAAAAAAAAAAAGGTTAGGTTAGGTTGGGGGACCACCCCACAGTGCTTGCGTCCACGTCGCGTCCCCTGGAAACGACCCAGTTCTGTCACCGTAACGGAGTGGCAGACTGGGATCGGCCAAAGTGCACTGTGCATCGTAGCTCACATTCTCGACTTGCTGTTACGATTTCGCGGGAGGCTATGCCTGCTCCACCGCGGGACGCCCTAGGGCGTTTTTTAAAACCCAAAGGCCCTTCTAAGGGCCAACCAAAAGGCCCTTCTCAGGGCCACTCCGACGCTTCTGCGTCAGAGGCTAGCCGCGCGCCGTCTGCAGCTAGCTTCAGGGCGGTCGAGACGTCAGACTCGGAGAGCGAGTCCCTGGACAGCGTCTCCGATGCGGGCGAAATCCGGTCGCGGAAGCGCGAATTCCGGAAGGTGGCATCCGAGGGTTCCTCGGCCTCGGGCTCAACTGCAGGAAAGTCGAAGCCCAAAAAGGCGGTAACAGCGGCGGACTCACACGTCGTGGGTCTCGCGGACGCCCAACGTCAGCTAGACCTGGCTAGGCGGACGCTGCACCAGCAGGAGCTCGAAGAGCGCGTTGCTGCCAAGGAGCAGCGTGCTCGTGCTGCTCGGACCAGGTCTGGGTACGGTGCGTCTCGCGTTTTGTACGCGGACCACTCCCTGGCCGAACTGGAGCGGATGGCGGAGGAGGACGAGGAAGAGATCGTGGAGGTCGCCTCTAAGTCCTCCAACCTGAAGGGCACTTTTCAGAAGGCCCTTAAATGCCGTGCTGCGAGCCTGCGCGGCATAGTCGAGGAGCTGGTCAAGAGGACAGCGACCGACGAGACGCGGCAACTGCAGGCGAAGGTCGATCGCCTGCAGTCGGAGGTCAGCCAGCTTCATCAGAAACTGGCCGACGCCACTGCCCGGCCAGCGGCAGACCCTAGACCTGCGGTGGAAGCCCCCTCCTCCAACCTTGAGGATATAATCCGAAAGGTCGTTATGGAGGAGCGGGCGTTCACAAGAGCCTGCATCGCAGGTATTGAGGACCGGCTCTTGCCGGAACAACGCCTTCGGCCCCCGCTTGCGGCGGACAAGAGGCGTGAAGAGCCGGGGCCGTCCTCAACTAAGGCGGACAAGAGGCGTGAAGAGCCGGGGCCGTCCTCAACCGCAGCGGAACAGAGGCGTGAAGAGCCGACGCTGTCCCCACCAGGAGAGGACGCGCTTCTCCCTTCCACCACTCCGGCCAACGATGCAGGTTGGACTGAAGTGGTCAAGAAGGGGAAGGGGAAGGGCAAGGGGAAGGGCAAGGCAACGGCCGCTCCCGCCACCCCCGACGCCGCGCCTCCCAGCCAGTCGCAGGTGACTGGGCAGGGAAAGGGGAAGAGGAAACGGAGGAGGAGAAATCCCCCTCAGTCCGCAGCCGTCGTGGTGACGCTCACCGCGGAGGCTGCGGAAAGAGGGGAGACGTACGCGTCCATTTTGGTGCGGGCGCGTGCCAATGCCGATCCCACCCAACTGGGAATCGGCAAAGTCTCCTGCAGGCGGACCCAAACCGGGGCTCGGATATTCGAGTTCCCGGGTGCGGAGGGCAGTGCCAGCGCCGACCTCTTCGCAGCCAAGCTGCAGGAGGCCGTCGCGGACGCGGCCAAGGTGGCCCGACCAGTAAAGCTGGCGGCGGTGGAAGTGGCCGACCTGGATGACTCGGTCACGAAAGAGGAGGTGGTGGCCGCGGTCGCAGCCATTGGCGGCTGTAATGTCGCAGCGGTACAAGCCAGGGAAATTAGACCTGGCCGCGGTGGCATGGGCACCATTCGGCTCGAGTGCCCAGTTGCCGCTGCTAAAGCCGTCCTCGACAAGGGACGGCTTTGCGTAGGCTTCAGCTCGGGTGCAGTCCGAGCACTTGTAGACCAGCCTCTGCGCTGCTACAGGTGCTTCGGTATCGGCCACACCCGAGCCCTTTGTCCGTCCCAGGTCGACAGGACGGACAGTTGCTACCGTTGCGGCAAAGTCGGCCACAAAGCCTTGTCCTGCACGGCCGCCAAGCCACACTGCCTAGTGTGTGCCGCCAGTAGCCGCCCAGCAGACCACGTGATGAAGGGGAGGATGTGCAATCCCCCCACCAAGAAGGGCAAAGCACAGGCGCCAGTCGGGCCTGCCGCTAGCACGGCTGCGGAGGAGGGGGGTGCGATGACTATTGATGGATAGAGTCGAGCATCGCATCCTCCAGGCGAACGCCAACCACTGCCGAGCTGCCCAGGATCTGCTGATGCAGACCATGGCCGAGTGGTTGGTGGACTTAGTGGTGGTCGCTGAGCCTTACTCGGTCCCTGCCAATTGGGTAGGCGATCGAGACGGCTTGGTGGCAGTGGTGTCGCGGTCTTCCACGGACTCCCCTCCCCTCTCGCTTTTAGAGAAGGGTCAGGGATACGTGGCCGCCGCGTGGGGAGATTTAGCCCTTGTGGGGGTCTACTTCTCCCCGAACCGCCCTCTCGCAGACTTTGAGAATTTTCTCGAAGTCCTCACTGCCGTCGTCGGGAGGGCGGCGCCACGCCAGGTCGTGGTGCTGGGCGACCTCAACGCCAAGTCGGCGGCCTGGGGCAACCCGGCTGCCTCCTGCAACGTCCGGGGACGCGCCGTCGAGTTTTGGTCGGCGTCTTGCGGTGTGACCCTCCTCAACAGGGGGTCGGTCCACACGTGTGTGCGGCAACGCGGAGGTTCGGTGGTTGACGTGTCGTTTGCCACCCCCTTGCTAGCCGCACGCATCGTGAACTGGCGGGTGGAGACGGTGGAGACCATGTCGGACCACAGATATGTGCGGTTCGACATCTCCACCTCGAGTTCGAGCTCCCGGGGGGAGATGGCCCGCTCTGGCAGGTCTCCCTTCCCTCGGTGGGCTCTCACTCGGTTGGACCGGGAGGCAGCCAAGGAAGCGGCCTTCCTGCAGGACTGGCTGTCGCCCCCTGTTGAGGTCCTGGACGTCGACGTCGCAGCCGTGCAGCTCAGGGGATCCCTGACCGAAGTGTGCAACTCCAGCATGCCTCGGTCTCGCCGTCCCCCTCCCCGTCGTGCCGTCTATTGGTGGACGGAGGAGTTGGCGGGGCTCCGTGCCAACTGCGTGGCGGCCAGGAGGGCCTACACGCGGAGCCGACGGCGCAGCGCACGTGATCTGGCAGCCGAGGACCTCCTGTACGCCTCTTACAGAGAGGCGCAGGCGGCCCTCGGGTCGGCTATGTGCGCTGCCAGGGACGCGGCGAACGCCGAGATGCTGGAGAGTCTCGACCGGGATCCCTATGGGAGACCGTACAAGGCGGCGCGGAACAAGTTGCGCCCCCACGGTCCCCCGCTGACCGAGACCCTCGAGCCGGCCCTGCTGGATGGGGTGGTTCGGTCCTTGTTTCCACGCAGGACTGAATTTACTCCACCAACGATGGATCCTCCACAGAGGGAGGCGTCACAGGACGAGGAGGTCCCTCCGGTGACGGCGGAGGAGTTTAGCGCGGGGCTACTCAGCCTCCGCGCAAAGAAGACGGCCCCTGGACCGGACGGCGTTCCAGCACGGGTGGTAGCCATAGCTGCCGCTCAAATGGAGGACAGGTTTCGGTCCCTTTTCAGCGCGTGCCTTACCGCTGGCAGGTTCCCGAAGCCCTGGAAGGAGGGGCAGCTATGCCTACTTCGCAAGGAGGGACGTCCGGTCGATTCCCCCTCGGCATACCGGCCTATCGTTCTGCTCGATGAGGTCGGCAAATTGTTCGAGGGGATCATCGCCAGTCGGCTGAACAGCCACCTGCGGAGGGTCGGCCCGGACCTGTCGGACGCCCAGTTCGGTTTCCGACAGGGTCGGTCGACCATCGACGCGCTGGCCCTACTCAAGGGTCAGGTGAGGGGGGCGTTTGAGGCGGGGGACGGAGTGCTGGCGGTGTCATTCGACATAGCCAACGCCTTCAACTCCATTCCCCACTCGACGATATTGGAGGCGCTCCGGTATCATGGAGTGCCCCAGTACTTGAGGGACCTGCTGGCCGACTACTTGGAGGACCGCGAGGTCCTCCTTGTAGACAAATCGGCCACTCTGAGGCGGTACGGCGCAGAGTCCGGTGTTCCACAGGGGTCGGTGCTAGGCCCTCCATTGTGGAACATCGGATTCGATTGGCTCCTGCGGGGAGCCCTGCTCCAGGGCACGAGTGTCATCTGCTACGCGGATGACACTCTCCTCACTGCCCGGGGCAGGAACTTCAGGGAGGCGGCCTGTCTGGCCTCGGCCGGCGGATCGTTGGTCGCAGGAAGGATCCGCCGCTTGGGGTTGAAGGTGGCGCTGAACAAGACCGAGGCCGTGTTCTTCCACGGGCCTCGGCAGCGCTGCCCTCCGGATGCCCACATCGTTGTGGAGGGCACTAGGGTGGACGTACAGACTCAGATGAAGTATCTGGGTCTGGTACTTGATAGCAGGTGGCGCTTCGGCCCACATTTCAGCGGGCTGTCGACGCGCCTGTTGAAAGCCGCGGACGCGCTGTCATGGCTCCTGCCGAACCTGGGGGGGCCTGGTGCGCTATGCCGGCGCCTGTATAGTGGCATCCTGCGGAGCATGGCCCTATACGGCGCCCCCATATGGGAGGAGTCCCTACACAGGAGGGAGAACGCGACGGCGATCCGCAGGCCACAAAGGGCCATTGCACTGCGGGTTGCGAGGGCCTATCGTTCGGTAGGCTTTTCGGCGGCGTGCGCTCTGGCCAGCACCCCTCCTTGGGAGTTGGAGGCGTGGGTGCTCGCCAGAGTGTACGAATGGACGGCGCGCCGGAAAGCGCTCGGGGAGCGCCCCGTCGCGGAAGAGAGGGAGGCCGTGCGGAGGGAGTCGAGGGACGCCATTGTGGTCCACTGGACGCAGGACCTCGCCACCGCCACCTTTGGCCGCCGTACCCTGGACGCGCTCGGTCCGGTCCTGCAGGACTGGCTCGAGAGGCGACATGGTTTTCTGTCCTTCCGTCTGGTGCAGGTGCTGTCGGGACACGGCTGTTTTGGCTCGTACCTGCACCGGATCGGGAGGGAGGAGACTGCGGCGTGCCACGACTGCGGCGCCGCGGAAGACAATGCGCAGCACACTCTCGAAGTGTGCCCAGCTTGGTCCGAGCGGCGCCGTAGTCTCATTGCGGAGATCGGACAGGACCTCTCGCTCCCCGGCGTGGTCAAATCCATGCTGGAGAGCGAGGAGTCCTGGGCAGCGGTCGCCTCCTTCTGCGAGGATGTCATCTCGCAAAAGGAGGCGGCGGAGCGCGCGCGTGAGGAAGACCCTCTCGCTGCGCCGCTCCGAAGACGAAGGAGAGGTCGGAGAAGAGGTCGTTTTCTCCCTCCTCCTGGTGGTGACACGCGGGCGACTGGCACGGGGGTGCCTTCGCCCGCATTGCACTCGTCACCGCCTTCGTCCGTCATTCCCGGCCCTCTCCCTACGGGGAGGGCGTGATGGGTTGGGTGGGTGTTCGTCGGAGGAGGACTGGACGCAAAGGCTGCGCCGGTCTCCCAGTCCCCCTCCAATAAGACGATGCGGGAATGCCGCTGGGTCGTTTTAGTGGGTATACCGGGCTTAGCTCGGGGAGTCCCACATAGCCCCCCGCTCCCCCGAGCGGGAGGTATGCGTAACGCATTTTTTCCCAGCGCAAAAAAAAAAAAAAAAAAAAAAAAAAAAAAAAAAAAAAAAAAAAAAAAAGGTTAGGTTACAGAGGGAGGCGTCACAGGACGAGGAGGTCCCTCCGGTGACGGCGGAGGAGTTTAGCGCGGGGTTACTCAGCCTCCGCGCAAAGAAGACGGCCCCTGGACCGGACGGCGTCCCAGCACGGGTGGTAGCCATAGCTGCCGCCCAAATGGAGGACAGGTTTCGGGACCTTTTCAGCGCGTGCCTTACCGCTGGCAGGTTCCCGAAGCCCTGGAAGGAGGGGCAGCTATGCCTACTTCGCAAGGAGGGACGTCCGGTCGATTCCCCCTCGGCATACCGGCCTATCGTTCTGCTCGATGAGGTCGGCAAATTGTTCGAGGGGATCATCGCCAGTCGGCTGAACAGCCACCTGCGGAGGGTCGGCCCGGACCTGTCGGACGCCCAGTTCGGTTTCCGACAGGGTCGGTCGACCATCGACGCGCTGGCCCTACTCAAGGGTCAGGTGAGGGGGGCGTCTGAGGCGGGGGATGGAGTGCTGGCGGTGTCATTCGACATAGCCAACGCCTTCAACTCCATTCCCCACTCGACGATATTGGAGGCGCTCCGGTATCATGGAGTGCCCCAATACTTGAGGGACCTGCTGGCCGACTACTTGGAGGACCGCGAGGTCCTCCTTGTAGACAAATCGGCCACTCTGAGGCGGTACGGCGCAGAGTCCGGTGTTCCACAGGGGTCGGTGCTAGGCCCTCCTTTGTGGAACATCGGGTTCGACTGGCTCCTGCGGGGAGCCCTGCTCCAGGGCACGAGTGTCATCTGCTACGCGGATGACACTCTCCTCACTGCCCGGGGCAGAAACTTCAGGGAGGCGGCCTGTCTGGCTTCGGCCGGCGGATCCCTAGTCGCAGGGAGGATTCGCCGCCTGGGGTTGAGGGTGGCGTTGAACAAGACCGAGGCCGTGTTCTTCCACGGGCCTCGGCAGCGCTGCCCTCCGGATGCCCACATCGTTGTGGAGGGCACCAGGGTGGACGTACGGACCCAGATGAAGTATCTGGGTCTGGTACTTGACAGCAGGTGGCGCTTCGGCCCACATTTCAGCGGGCTGTCGACGCGCCTGCTGAAAGCCGCGGACGCGCTGTCATGGCTCCTCCCGAACCTGGGGGGGCCTGGTGCGCTATGCCGGCGCCTGTATGCGGGCATCTTGCGGAGCATGGCCCTATACGGCGCCCCCATCTGGGAGGACTCCTTACACAGGAGGGAGAACGCGACGGCGATCCGCAGGCCACAAAGGGCCATCGCACTGCGGGTTGCGAGGGCCTATCGCTCGGTAGGCTTTTCGGCGGCGTGCGCTCTGGCCAGCACCCCTCCTTGGGAGTTGGAGGCGTGGGTGCTCGCCAGAGTGTACGAATGGACGGCGCGCCGGAAAGCGCTCGGGGAGCGCCCCGTCGCCGAAGAGAGGGAGGCCGTGCGGAGGGAGGCGAGGGACGCCATTGTGGTACACTGGACGCAGGACCTCGCCGCCGCCACCTTTGGCCGCCGTACCCTGGACGCACTCGGTCCGGTCCTGCAGGACTGGCTCGAGAGGCGACATGGTTTTCTATCCTTCCGTCTGGTGCAGGTGCTGTCAGGACACGGCTGTTTTGGCTCGTACCTGCACCGGATCGGGAGGGAGGAGACTGCGGCGTGCCACGACTGCGGCGCCGCGGAAGACAACGCGCAGCACACTCTCGAGGTGTGCCCAGCTTGGTCCGAGCGGCGCCGTAGTCTCATTGCGGAGATCGGACAGGACCTCTCGCTCCCCGGCGTGGTCAAATCCATGCTGGAGAGCGAGGCGTCTTGGGCAGCGGTCGCCTCCTTCTGCGAGGATGTCATCTCGCAAAAGGAGGCGGCGGAGCGCGCGCGTGAGGAAGACCCTCTCGCTGCGCCGCTCCGAAGACGAAGGAGAGGTCGGAGAAGAGCTCGTTTTCTCCCTCCTCCTGGTGGTGACACGCGGGCGACCGGCACGGGGGTGCCTCCGCCCGCATTGCACTCGTCACCGCCTTCGTCCGTCATTCCCGGCCCTCTCCCTACGGGGAGGGCGTGATGGGTTGGGTGGGTGTTCGTCGGAGGAGGACTGGACGCAAAGGCTGCGCCGGTCTCCCAGTCCCCCTCCAGTAAGACGATGCGGGAATGCCGCTGGGTCGTTTTAGTGGGTATACCGGGCTTAGCCCGGGGAGTCCCACATAGCCCCCCGCTCCCCCGAGCGGGAGGTATGCGTAACGCATTTTTTCCCAGCGCAAAAAAAAAAAAAAAAAAAAAAGGTTAGGTTAGGTTTTTTTTTTTTTTTTTTTTTTTTTTTTTTTTTTTTTTTTATTTGCTTTTCCCCGTTCATGAGAACAACGGGACCTTGTTGTTCTAATTGTCTCATTTATTCATGTTCTTGCATTGTTCTCCTTCGCACTTTCAAGCTTCACTCTCTCATTCTTCATTCTTTCATTCTTAACATTCTTAGCCGGGTGGGACTCCCGCTACTGTATCTGTGTTACTATTAATTTACTTTTTCTACATTTAGCATATTTAAAGACCCGAATTTATTTTATTTAATAACCTTAAGTGTAGAGATTTCCTTTGATTGCTGTATATTTGTACTTACTTATATATTGTATTTTGTGACACAAATTTATTTTACTAGCCTTTTTGTTTAAACTATTTCTCTAATTTTATTTTTATATGTTCTCTCGTTTAGTGTGAATATTTTCACTTATAACTGTATTGCATTTACACATAATTATGCTTCCTTATTTTTATACATATATTATTTTCTAGTTGTACTCTAATTTATTTTTCTAACTTAACTTTATATTCTTACCTTATATATTTGTTATTTTCTATCTTACGTGTCTAATCTTTTTCTTACATTATTTGTTCTACATTTCTATTTCCTTATTCTATCGATTTTTGTTAGAAAGGGCTTATGCTAGTATTCTAATTGTATTTATATTTCAACACATTGTTTGGTTTAGGTTTTACACTGTGGTGGGGTTTTACTATTTTACTCACAATTCTTATTTTTTAAAGGATCAAGTTTAGACTTTCTTCATTATTTTGTGGACTTGTACTATAGTTATAGGAAAGGGGGAAGAGGGTAGGAGAGAAGGTAGACTGGGGGGGGGTGAGGTAGGGGGGTGGATTCCTCTCATTTGCTTTTATATATCTATCTAGACTTTGTGGCAATACTATATATATATACTTAGATATTTAATATGTATTGACATTTCTTAGGCTAATTTTTAACTTTCTGAATTAAAAGGGGACTTTTTGGGATGCTTGCTTGATATTATCATATATGTTTACTATATATTCAATATATCTAGCAAGGGGGGGGGGGGGGTGGTTCATGCATACGCCGTTGTCGTCCGGGCCAGATAGTCCCATTTCTTGCGGACCGGGCACTCCACGCTGAACGCATTGTGCTCGGTCCTCTGGAGCTTCGAGTGCAAGCAGTTGCAGCACTGCGGTTCGTTGCCTGCGATAAATTCCGCGCATTGGTCGCGCATATGCGGTCCTCCGCAGTGGCTGCACCTGTCTGCACTCTCAGTACAGAATTTTCGGCCATGCCCGAATGCCAAGCATTTGGTGCATTGGATGAGCGGCGACTGGTCCTCTACCCTGACCCTTTGCAGGTCAAGGTAGAGGGTCCCAGCCTCCGTCATCCTCTGCCACACCTTGGGCCTGACCTGGACGACAACGTGCGCTGTTTTTGGGTTTCTTGTCCTTTTCTTATATTTCACAGCAATTTCTTTTTCTTCCGGGTCTAGGTCTCTAAAAATATCTTCATTCTGGGAGTGGAGCGCCTTCACCATCTCGTCGTCCCCACTGTCCAAAAAGACGTCTTTTAGGACGACGAGCGGGTTTTTATTTTTCATTGGCGCTACCACCAGCCCTTCGCCACGGCTCTCGATCCTCTCTCGTACCCTGGTTAGCTCCGCTTCTGTGTCGCACCCCAGTATTATAGTCTGGTTTTTTGCCTTTCTGACCTTGTTAATTTTTAGGCCTGTTCCCCTGGCATCGACCGCCCTCTTCACCCTGGCGAGCACCTCGTCCGCAGTCTCCTGGCTGCCTTCAAGGGTGACCGCCATTGAGTGAAGAGCCGGTCGATGCCCGGGTTTGGCTGCCGCGACGTGGGCGTAAGTCAACGAGTCCATTCTTGGGCCGCAAGCCACTTCTCTTAGGACCTCCTTTATCCCGTCAGTTCTGGTTACGACCTCACCGGCAACGTCGCCGATTTTATTTTCGAGGACAGCTGCGGCATGGCCAACGTTCTTGACCCCTTCTGCCGTGTGGACCATGCTCTCCTTGACTAAGTCAATCTTACCGCTGACCTCGTCAATCTTATCGACGACCTTGACGATGATGTCGTAACCACTGTCGGAATAATGGTCGGTCATGTCTTCAAAGTTTTTTGCGACTTTCTGTTGAAGGTCGTTGAGCTGCGCCTTTATGTTCGTTTCCACCTCTTCCAGCCTCTCCATGATTTGCTCCGGCAGTTTGAGTGGCGTAGGCGTGGTATGGGTTTCCAGAAGCGGAACGGTTTTAGGCGCAGTTTCTAGACTCTTTATTCGCTTGCTCAGTTCGAAAAGGGTCCGAAGGCATTTGTCTGATTGAGTCTCCAGGAAGATCTTTATATCCCTCCTCATCTGAGGGTAGTCTTTTACTCTAGACGGGATGTCTTCGAATGTCTTCATCACCTCCTGGAGAAGTTTATCATTTGATGAAGCAGCGTAGATGTCGGTCTGCTTCGTGTATGCCTCCATAATGTCCATGGACCTCCTTTTCCGCTCCGGCCTCCGAATAAAAGTCCTGGCGGCGTCCAGCACCTGTCCAGATGAGCCCGATGGGCTGGGGGTAGTGGTGAGAGCGAGAGCGCCAGAGGCCCCCGCCGACGCCCGTGGCGTATCGGCTGTTCCCATTTGGGGTCCTCGAACGGCGTCTCCCCTGTCGAATTTCAGGGATATCCCCTTCGGCGCTTCGCGCGGTCCAGAGGGCCCCGCGTTTCCAGAGGGGGCGGCCGATGTCGACTCCTGTGGTCCGCTGGCGTTGGCCGCTGGCGCTCTCGCTTTTACCGGGGTGCGAATTCCGAGAACCATTTTAGGTGTTGGCGTTCCGTTTGTATATAATGTAATGTGGCTTGTGTGTAAAGGGCACAGCCAGGGAAACGGGGAAAATTGTCAATGAAGATAAAATAAAATCTGGTCTTGACCAGAACAATTTGATGATGTCGTGTACCTATATATAAGGGTAAGATGTCCTACACTGCAATATATATATATTATCGTTCAACCCTAAGGTTAGAGTCAAAATCAGTATATATGGAGGGGAGGTCGAATTACTGGTCCCTGTAAAGAGGGGGCCAGCAAGTCAGAAGAGTGGTCAAGACACCCGATGGGTGAGCAAGTTTTCAAATATATTTAATTTGAGTCCAATTTGGACTAAGTAAATGACCGTCTGCTCCAGAATATAGTGTTGGAGTGGCCGTAAAATGATGAAAATGTTATTTTTGACCTGGGCTAACAGCCAAGAGGCAAAATCAAAAATAAAAATTTTTGGCGAAAATCTTTGTCTCCCCTTCCTATAGTAAAAAGGGCGGGTGGGCGGGCAAAATTTTCTACGAGCAAGCGGGTCGTGCGAGGTGTCGGGAGACGCGTCTCGACGCGGGCGAGCTCGCAGCGAGGTTTTCAGCACTACTTTTAGAACAAAAAATTTTGATTATGGTCGAAAAACCTCAAAAAACCACGATTTTTAACGAAAAACCCGAGTTCTCAGCGACCTGGTGGGTTTTAAAATCGCGCACAGCGCAGTAAAACCTAGGTTATGTTGGCGAGAACTGGATTCCGAAAAAGAAAAGAAATCTATCGTTAGGTTTAGGAGATATAAAATTTTGAAGATTTAAAAATTTTGAAAATACGGGTAAGTGTTATATCAAAAACACCCTTGAGGGGAGGTCAATTTTTTCGTGACTGTAGGTCAGCGGTCGCCTAGTTAGGACGATCGGGATCGAAAACCGCTTCAAAAACGCACTACAGGAGTCAAAGATATCACGGTTAGGTTAGGTTAGGTTAGGTTAGGTTAGGTTAGGTTGGGGTGCGTGCAGAAAACCTCCTCGTGAGCCTGATGACTGCTGGTTCCTTACGAATACGTTCGGGGGAAAGAGCAGTTGTCGGGCCGGTGCACCCTGGGCACGGGCAATAGGTTCTCCATGTCGGAGGGGCTATTGTCTGTGGCGGATTTCTGCGGGGTGGGGGAGCATGGTGCTCCACGACGGTTCCTCTACGTATCCCTCTGATTCGCAGAGGGTACTGTGGAGGAACGTTGGAGATGGGGTCACTCCTGTCCGATCGACAGTCGTCGATTGGCGAAGGACGTGACCAATGCCGCTGCGGTGCAGGCGCACCAATGCGGCAGTTGCTCTCTCGTCACGGAGCAATCCTGACGAGAGAGCTTCCGGCGGGTCCGCTGAGTCGGGTTGGCCGGACAGCGGACGGAGGCATGTTTTAATGCCGCCGTCGGGGGGCTTGGCTTAACCGCCCGGCCCCAGAGGAAGGACACCTCTAAGATAAAAAACCACCCAATCCCAAGTTTTGGGAGCGCGGCGAGGGGATGAATGGCCGTTGGGTGTACGGTCGTTAGCGCTCCCACCTGCTGGTACCTGCCGCCCCCAGCAGTATGTAGGCTTACCGGTGTAACTAGGCTCTGCCCGGTGGACATTTTACCTATGCTACTCGTGGGAACAAAATGGAAACACAGTTAAATAATAAAAAAAAAGATGACGAAGTGGAGGTACCACTTGCCGGCAACGGCAACAAGGGCCGAGGAGGCTCACGCTCAGAATCCCTTGAGGATCTGAGCAGATCGAATTTTACGACTCCTGGCAGGGAGTCGAGAGGGCGTGGTGCGGACGCCACCTCCAAATTTTGGGGGAAGCGTACGCGCGACGAGAGGTCGGACCTGACGAGGTCGGTGAGTTTATCCTCAAGTGAGGAGAATCTTCCGGCCCCTAAGGTGCCGACGGGGAGGAGCGGAAGAGGCCGTACTCCACCTGCTGCGGTACCGTCGCGCGACGTCCGGGGTCGCTTTTTGAAGCGCCCTGATACGCCGGCAGCCAGCGGAGTAAGTGACTCTGACGGCGCCATGCAGGTGGAGCAGAGCGATGTCGAGCGTTCCGCTGCGTCTCCGCTGTTGCTAGACAGCAACAAAGCGGAGGCCAACGCTGCAAAGCGGGCGCAGCGGAAGGCGGTCGCGGCTGACGAGGTCAGCGAGCTAGCGCGACAAGCTCGGGAGCGGCGCGCTGCTCAGGCGACCTCCAGCGAGGGATTAACGGCGGCGGCGCTCAGTCGCCAAGTTCTGGACGGCGTGGACGTTGTCCTGAAAGTTGCTACCAAATCGGGCAGCTTGAAGGGCACGTTCACGCGCGCCCTGAAGGAGGCGGCTGACGGCATCAAGGAGGCGGTTGAGGTCCTCCTTGACAGAACCAGCTCTGAGGAGACGGCGAAGCTGTGGGAGGAGAACGGCCGTCTCCGAGCTGAGCTGGAGGACCTCAAACGGGAGGTGGCCGCACAGAGAGCGGACCGGCAGCAGAAGCCTGCGGCTCGTGCAGCTGCCAGCTCTCCGGTGGTTGCGGCCCCACCGTCGGCTTCAGCCCCTGCACTTGCGCCCGATGCGGAGATCGAGAAGATCGTCCGCATCTGCATGCAGCAGTGCGGGGGCATGATGAATGCCCGCCTGGAGGCCTTGGAGACTAGGCTCCTCCCCGCGCAGAACCTCCGGCCACCGCTAGCGGCAGACAAGCGGAGGATGGAGGAGGCGGCTAAAGCTGGGAAGGGGGGCCAAAAGCCCGCGGAGGGGCCCAAGAAGCCCGCGGAGGGTGCGTCAGCACCCCCTCCCAGCTCCACTGCGACTCAGGCGACCGCTTCTGACCCCTCAAAAGAGGGCTGGACGACGGTGGTTAAGAAGGGTCGCAAGAAGAAGGAGGCGCCGCCGGCACCCGCTGAGCCCAAGACTGCGCCGAAAAAAAAGAAAAAGAGGAGGTCCCGCAAGGGTAAGGCCCCACGCTCCGCGGCAGTAGTGCTAACATTGCAGCCCGGAGCAGTCGAGAGGGGCCTGACTTACAAGGACGTCCTCGCGCAGGCGAAGGCCAAGGTCGCGTTCCCCGACCTGGGTACACCGACCGGCTTCAGGATGAAGTCGGCGGTTACGGGGGCGCGGCTGTTCGAGGTGTCGGGCCCTTCGGGGAGTGAGAAGGCGGACCTCCTGGCCGCCAAACTGAGGGAGGCCCTCAACGAGGAGGACGTTCGAGTGTCCAGGCCCGTGAAGACCGCTGAATTGCGCGTCAATGGCCTGGACGACTCGACGACCCCGGAGGAGGTCGTGGCGGCCGTCGCCCGCAGTGGTGAATGTCCAGCGGGCGACGTACGTGTGGGCGAGATTCGCGCCGACGCTGCCGGGCTCGGCACCATTTGGGTGAAGTGCCCGGTGGCGGCGGCGAGGAAGATCGCCGACAGCGGGCGGCTTTTGGTGGGGTGGGTTGCGGCACGGGCGAAGCTGCTGCAACCCAGGGCTATGCGGTGCTACCGCTGCCTTGTCGTTGGGCACGTCAAGGCGCGGTGCTCCGCCGACATTGACCGCAGCGAAGAGTGTTATCGCTGCGGTAAGCCCGGCCACAAGGCGGCTCAGTGCTCCGCGACGCCGAACTGCAGCCTCTGTACAGCTGCGGGGAGGCCCGCGGGGCACAGTACGGGTGGCAAGTCCTGTGGCGCGCCCGCCCCCAAGAAGGGCAACAAAACGAAGGAGGCAACCAAGGCTGTCGAGGGCTCTTTACACCCCCCTCAGCCTGGTTGCTCTTCGGCCGACTCCCGGCCTAAGAATGGTGCCGAGGAAATGGACTGTGTTTAATGGCACAATTCCATTTCCTCCAGGGCAATATCAACCACTCTGCCAGGGCTCAGGATCTTTTACTCCAGAGCATGGCAGAGTGGTCGATTCATGTGGCTGTGGTCGCCGAGCCGTACTACGTCCCCCCCTCGAGATAACTGGGTGGGTGACCTGGACGGCTCGTTGGCCATCATCGGCGGGGCTCTTGCCGACCCGTCCCGAGGTCACGGCTGGGTGGCCGCCCTCGCGGACGGCATTGGCATTGTTGGGGCGTATTTCTCGCCCAACAAGAGCCTCGCCGACTTCGAGAGCTTCCTTGTCGAGTTGGGTGCCGTCGTGAACCGGTACCACCCTCGCCCGGTGCTGTTGCTCGGGGATCTCAACGCCAAGTCTGCGGCGTGGGGATCCCCGGTCACCGATGCCAAGGGCGAGGCGTTGGAAGAGTGGGCGGTCACGACCGGCTTGACCGTCCTGAATCGGGGTTCGGTATACACGTGCGTGCGGCAGCGGGGCGGATCCATAGTGGACGTTTCGTTCGCTAGCCCTGCTGTCGCGAGCCGTGTCCGCGACTGGCGTGTCGCCGTGGAGGTGGAGACGTTGTCGGATCATCGCTACATCCGTTTCGACGTCTCCGCCCAGACCGCGGGCGGCCGCGGTCCATCGGCCCCGAGAACGGACGGTCCACGTTGGGCGCGCAAGCGCCTCGACAGGGAGCTACTCGAGGAGGCCGCTATTGTGCAGGCCTGGATCCGGGAGTCGGCAACGACCGGACCCGTCGACGTCGAAGAGGAGGCGCAGTGGTTCCACGGGGCAATGACGCAAATTTGTGACGCGTCCATGCCCCGGGTCCACATACAACCCAGAAGGCGCCAGGTGTACTGGTGGTCCGCCGAGATCTCGCAGTTGCGCATCTCGTGCGTGGAGGTGAGACGCCAGTACACCCGATACCGAAGAAGACGTCGTCGGGTCCCTGACGAAGAAGCCGCGCTGTATGAGGTGTACCGCGCGGCTAAGGAGGCTCTGTGGCTGGCCATCGGCGAGGCGAGGACGCGAGCTAGGGAGGAGATGTTGGAGACTCTGAACCGGGATCCGTGGGGGCGTCCTTATCGCTCGGTCCGGGGGAAACTCGGACCATGGGCGCCCCCACTTACGGAGAGTCTCCAACCAGAGCTGCTGGAGGACGTGGTCGCAGCCCTCTTCCCGGCTCGAGCGGAGCACATTCCGCCGCCGATGGCTCTGCCCACAGCCGCAGAGCCCGAGGAGAACGCCAGCGTCCCAGAGGTGACACAAGCAGAGCTGAGGGCGGCCGTGATGCGGCTCCGGGCAAAGAATACTGCCCCGGGGCCGGATGGGATTCACGGCTGCGTGTTGGCCCTCGCTCTGAAGGAGCTTGAGCCCCAACTGAGAGGACTCTACACAGCGTGCCTAGAGCAGGGCCAGTTTCCCACTCAGTGGAAATCTGGTCGTCTGGTCCTGCTCAGGAAGGCGGGGCGCCCTGCGGACTCACCGTCCGCGTACCGGCCCATAGTGCTGCTGGACGAGGTGGGAAAGCTGTTCGAGCGGATAGTCGCAGCCCGCCTCGTCAGCCACTTGTGCGGAGAGGGGCCGGACCTGGCGGAATGCCAGTTCGGGTTTCGGCATGGGCGCTCCACTATCACGGCGATATCGCGTGTGAGAGTCCTGGCGGAGGAAGCGGTGTCCCGGGGTGGGGTGATGTTGGCGGTGTCCTTGGACATATCCAACGCCTTCAACACCCTGCCCTGGAGTTGTATTCGGGAGGCACTGCGCTATCATCGAGTGCCTCCCTACCTCCGCCGCGTAGTTGGGGCTTATTTAGCGGAGAGGTGTGTCACCTATCTGGGACGTGATGGCAGACACCAGCGCCCCATGTTGTGCGGCGTTCCACAGGGTTCGGTCTTGGGCCCGCCCCTGTGGAACATCGGGTACGACTGGGTGCTGAGGGGCGAGCTCCAGCCGGGAGTGGACCTGACGTGTTACGCTGACGACACGCTGGTCACTGCCCGGGGGAGCTCGTACAGGGAGGCAGCGTTGCTGGCGACGGCTGCGGTCTCACAGGTGGTGAGCCGCATACGTCGCCTCGGCTTGGAGGTGGCCCTCAACAAGTCGGAGGCCATAGCTTTTCATGGCCCCCGGCGGGCACCGCCGCCGGGATCACACATCGTGGTCGGGGGGGTCCGAATCGCTGTCGAGTCCACCATGAAGTACCTGGGATTGGTGCTCGACAGCCGGTGGGATTTCGGCCCCCACTTCCGGCGGCTGGCGCCCAAGTTGTTGGGTGCGGCTGGGGCGTTGTCAACGCTGCTTCCCAATCTGGGGGACCCGAGCACCGCCTGCAGGCGGTTGTACGTGGGGATCGTGCGATCGATGGCCCTTTACGGGGCCCCGATCTGGGCGGCTGACCTGACGGCCAGCACTATCACTGTTCTGCGGAGGCCGCAGAGGGTGATGGCCGTCAGAGTCATCAGGGGTTATCGCACGATCTCCTACGAGGCGGCTTGCGCACTGGCCGGATCTCCGCCATGGGACCTGGAGGCGAAGGTTCTCGCGTCACTGTATCGGTGGCGCGAGGACGCGCGGGCGCGCGGCGAGCGACTGATGCAGCGACACATCGAGCTGCGTCGGTCGCAGCTGCGCGAGGTCCTGGTGGCGGAATGGCGGGACAGGCTTTCACGCCCTTCCGCCGGCCTCGTCACTATCGAGGCCATCCGGCCAGTGCTCGACCTTTGGCTCGGGAGAAGGCACGGCTCCCTGACGTTTCGTGCGACACAGGTCCTTTCGGGGCATGGCTGCTTCGGGAAGTTCCTGTGTCGCATAGGCAGGGAGCCGGACGCTCGGTGTCACCACTGCGTCGACTGTCGGGAGGACACGGCGCGGCATACGCTGGCAGAGTGTGCCGCTTGGGAGGAGCCGCGCCGTGACCTCATCTCTGTGGTGGGCAGTGACCTCTCGCTACCGGCCGTAGTCCAATCTATGGTCGGCGGCGAGGAGTCCTGGGACGCGGTGGTCTCCTTCTGCGAAACAGTTATCTCGCAGAAGGAGGCTGCGGAAAGGGAAAGAGAGATCTCGACCTCTGACCCCGCCCGCAGCAGGCGCACCGGGCGTCGGAGGAGGGCGTATGCTGCCCTCTTCCGGCCCCCCTAACTGGGTCCAGGGGCGGTGGACTTGGGGACGTCTGTCGCCCCCGATTCATCCGGACCCGAGGTGGCGGCGCGAGGTGTTCCCGTGCGCCCCTCTCTGAAGTCACGGAGGGTGTTTAACACCTCACTCCCTCCGTAGACGCGAGGTGGCCCGCAGAGGCGGGCCGGCACCAGCCGGGGATTACGGATGTGGTTTACGTTCCCGCGATCCCCGGCGTAGGTGAGAGATGGAACACCGGGGTGGTTTTAGTCAGTAAGAGTCTGACAGACCCCTCCGCCCGCCCCAGGGCGGAGGACATCCATGAGGATTTCCCCCCGTAAAAAAAAAAAAAAAAAAAAAAAAAAGGTTAGGTTAGGTTAGGTTGGGGGACCACCCCACAGTGCTTGCGTCCACGTCGCGTCCCCTGGAAACGACCCAGTTCTGTCACCGTAACGGAGTGGCAGACTGGGATCGGCCAAAGTGCACTGTGCATCGTAGCTCTATTGAACGCCTTGTCACTACGATTTCGCGGGAGGCTATGCCTGCTCCACCGCGGGACGCCCTAGGGCGTTTTTTAAAACCCAAAGGCCCTTCTAAGGGCCAACCAAAAGGCCCTTCTCAGGGCCAACCCAAAGGCCCTTCTCAGGGCCACTCCGACGCATCTGCGTCAGAAGTTAGCCGCGCGCCGTCTGCAGCTAGCTTCAGGACGGTGGAGATGTCAGGCTCGGACAGTGAGTCCGTGGCTAGTGTGCAGGACGCCCCTGTACCTAAGTGATAGACAACATTCCTATGTATTTGATAGCTATTACTCACATGTATAACAACTAACTAAGTAAGAGTTTTTGAATAGTATTGTAATTCATACCTTGATTAATAGCTAAGTTTGATTACTGTTAGGATCACGAACACGCTCCACTCGACAGGTCGAAACCTGTCGAAACCTGTATGAATCTGTCCTGAAGCAACATAAAGCTGATTGGTTGACCACGATTGGGGCGTGGTCATGTATAAAACTAATTGGTGAAAATAAATAATTAATAGGATCAACCCTAGCACTACTTGTACCCACGTGCAAGGATATATAGGTAGGGCATTTTCATAATTGAAAGTCAGTTCACATTTTTTAATAAGTTTAATATAGTCTTAAGATGGTACAGTCAAGTGTAAATAGTGCTCAAAAATAAATAGTGTTCAGTTTAAAGGAGTTTTATTGAACTAAGTGTCTCCTCCAATCCAGCGCACACGTTTGGGGTGTCACGAACCCAAACATTGGTCCTTCGAGAGCCGGATCTGAGGAAAATCACTATCGAAAAATACTCCAGTGAATTTATTGAAGAATTAATTACGAAACAATGCCAGTTACGAGGTCTACGGGGAAAAGAGACGGACGAGCATCAACTACAGTGACAGAACAAACTGAAACTACCACAGAAACGACCACAGAGACCTGCACTACAGAAACTACAGGTACGACAACCAACACGTCAGAGGCACCCGCCGCGACCGCGTCTACAGTCAAACATGCCGCGCCACAACAGAACGTCGCGACTGAAAATAAGAAAAGTGGACATCGCAGCAGCCCTCCGTCACAGAAAAGTAAAACGCCCAAATCACGCCGCCTAGCCAAGGCCAAGGCAGAACTAGCTCAAAAGTTAGCAGATTTAGCCGCGGCACGCCTCGCCGAGATTGAAGCCGAATCAACAGATGAAGACTTATCCTCCGTCGCCTCAGAAACTGGAAATAATCACCGAGTGAATACATGGTTGCAATCAAGTCAGCTACTCGCCATCTCGAACAGACCTTTTCAAGCCGATGTGAAGTCGTCAATTGAACCTGCAGTCCCAGTGACCACTGCCGAATCCTGGAGCATCTCAGCAACCCTACCGGCGGGAGTCGACACCATGCACCAGCCAGTTGAACTTGAACAGAACCCCGCGCCCGCGCAGCCGCACCTGAACCCACCTCCAGTGAACTCCGCCGCGACCTGGCAACAGAACCCCGCGCCCGCGCAGCCGCAACTGAACCCGCCTCCAGTGAACTCCGCCGCGACCTGGCAACAGAACCCCGCGCCCGCGCAGCCGCACCTGAACCCGCCTCCAGTGAACTCCGCCGCGACCTGGCAACAGAACCCCGCGCCCGCGCAGCCGCACCTGAACCCACCTCCAGTGAACTCCGCCGCGACCTGGCAACAGAACCCCGCGCCCGCGCAGCCGCACCTGAACCCGCCTCCAGTGAACTCCGCCGCGACCTGGCAACAGAACCCCGCGCCCGCGCAGCCGCACCTGAACCCGCCTCCAGTGAACTCCGCCGCGACCTGGCAACAGAACCCCGCGCCCGCGCAGCCGCACCTGAACCCGCCGCCGGTAATCTCCGCCGCGACCTGGCAACAGAACCCCGCGCCCGCGCAGCCGCACCTGAACCCGCCTCCAGTGAACTCCGCCGCGACCTGGCAACAGAACCCCGCGCCCGCGCAGCCGCACCTGAACCCGCCTCCAGTGAACTCCGCCGCGACCTGGCAACAGAACCCCGCGCCCGCGCAGCCGCACCTGAACCCGCCTCCAGTGAACTCCGCCGCGACCTGGCAACAGAACCCCGCGCCCGCGCAGCCGCACCTGAACCCGCCGCCGGTAATCGCCGCCGCGACCTGGCAACAGAACCCCGCGCCCGCGCAGCCGCACCTGAACCCGCCTCCAGTGAACTCCGCCGCGACCTGGCAACAGAACCACGCGCCCGCGCAGCCGCACCTGAACCCGCCTCCAGTGAACTCCGCCGCGACCTGGCAACAGAACCCCGCGCCCGCGCAGCCGCACCTGAACCCGCCGCCGGTAATCGCCGCCGCGACCTGGCAACAGAACCCCGCGCCCGCGCAGCCGCACCTGAACCCGCCTCCAGTGAACTCCGCCGCGACCTGGCAACAGAACCACGCGCCCGCGCAGCCGCACCTGAACCCGCCGCCAGTGAACACCACCGCATCATGGCAACCGAACCAGGTACCCACGATGTCACGATTGACATCAGTACCAGCAGATCCTGTCTCCACACCCTGGATGTTACCGTGTCGACCATCAACCAGTATCGTACAACAGCCTACAACAACAGACGTCCAGGAGTCAAGAACAGATATGAAGGAACTTGCCGCTGCAATCACACAAGCCGTGCACGCTGCACAGTACCAACAGCCAATGAAGCACACCGAACTACCCAGTTTTAACGGAGCCCATCAAGATTGGCTCACGTTCCGTGCTGCCTACTGTGAAACAGCGCATCGTCTTACAGCAATGGAGAACATGTCCAGACTAAGAAGAAGCCTTCGGGGAATAGCAAAGGAAGCAGTGCAAGGTTTACTGATCGTGAACGCGGATCCTGACGAAGTCATGAAGACACTCGAGTTACGTTTTGGACGCCCAGACTCAATCGCAATGGCAGAAATGGAACGCCTACGAAGCCTACCACGACTCACTGAATCTCCGCGTGAAGTTTGCACCTTCGCTACCAAAGTGGAAAACATAGTTGGAACTCTACAAGCACTCAATTGCAGACATTACCTCTTCAGCCCAGAAGTAACGAAGACTATGGTTGAGAAACTCACACCAACTCTGAAGAGACAGTGGTTCCAGTTTTCTGCAGCACAACCCAGAACGGAACCTGACCTTTTGAAATTCACCCGATTCATCAAAATGGAAGCAGAGATATGCAGTCCGTATGCATTACCTGAGAACATTGTTACGACTACACAACCTGCACAGAACACGCAGCGACGCCAGCAACGGGTACATGCAACACAGGAAACGACCAAACCAAAGTGCAACTTATGTGAACATCAAGGGCATAGCATCCTGGAATGCGAACGATTCAAGAAAGCCAACGTTAACGAAAGATGGGATATCGCTAAGAAGCATCGCCTGTGTTTTCGCTGCCTCAAATTCAGATCAAAACAACACAGCTGTAAACCAAGAAAGTGCGATATAAATGAATGTATACATCTACATCATAGACTGCTACACGCCACTAGTACTGATACAAAGAAGAAAGAGATCGAACATTCCGAAGAAGAACAAGAGAAGGTTCATTCAGCATGGACACCAAAGGAATCGTTTCTCAAAATAATCCCAGTATACCTTTCCGGACCGGCGGGAGCAGTAGAGACCTTCGCACTCCTCGATGATGGCTCTACAGTGACATTAATCGACGAGGACCTAGCCAACCAGATCGGCGCAAAGGGATCCTGTGAACCACTGCGAATAGCGTCATTCGACGGCGAACCTACAGTCGACGTAACATCTCGACGAGTGAGCTTCTTCATCAAAGGACTACACACAATCGAACGAAAGCTGCGAGCAAGAACAGTCAGTCAGCTAGAATTGGCAGCACAAAGGATTCCTATAGAAGCAGTTCAGGATTGTGATCATCTCCGAGGCATCATCAAAGAAATTACGACTAAGGAAGCAAGACCACGACTATTGATTGGCCAAGATAACTGGGATCTTCTCATCTCAACGGAAGTCAGAACAGGAAAGAAAAATCAACCAGTGGCTTCACTAACGCCACTGGGTTGGGTCTTACACGGCAGTCACACTCGAACGCTCGGACACAGAGTAAACTTCATCAGACACGCTGACGCAGATGATAATCTACATGAGTTGGTGAAAGAATACATCACAATGGACAATATACAGATCAACCCAAAGAAACCTTTCAACGATCCAGAAGAAAAGGCGCTTCGAACCCTTCAGCAGTACACGAAGAGAACACCAGAAGGAAGATATCAAACCGCCTTATTATGGCGAAGCGAAAATATCAAGATGCCGAACAATTATGACAGTGCTTTGAACAGACTCATCAACATAGAGAAAAAGATAGACAAAGATCCCGAACTGAAAAGAAGGTACTCTGAACAAATGGAAGCCTTAGTATCAAAAGGATACGCCGAACCAGCTCCAGCCACAACATCAAAACAACGAACATGGTACCTACCTCACTTCGCAGTGCTGAACCCAATGAAACCAGACAAAGTAAGAATCGTCTGCGACGCTGCAGCCAAGACCAGAGGAGTCTCATTAAATGACCAGCTGCTCACTGGTCCAGATCTACTGCAGTCACTTCCAGGAGTAATCATGCGCTTCCGCCAACACTCGATCGCCGTGACCGCCGATATCACCGAAATGTTCCTGCAAATAGAGCTGCGACCCGAAGACCGAGATGCTCTTCGATATTTGTGGCGAGGAAACCGAAGAGACGGCCAACCACCGGAGCAATACCGCATGAAATCCTTGATCTTCGGAGCCTCCTGCTCCCCAGCAACAGCTATATACGTAAAAAACACGAACGCCGAGAGGTTCCAGCATGAACATCCAGAAGCAGTGGAAGCTATCAAAAGGAAACATTACATGGATGACTACTTGAACAGTTTTGACACTTTAGAAGAAGCTGTGAGGGTCTCACAAGCAGTGCGTGATATTCATCGAGAGGCACATTTCGAACTCAAAAAATGGTCATCAAACTCTACCGCTCTGCTCAAAGCGCTAGGGGAAGTTCCCAAGAACAAAGAAACAATCAAGCTAGAAGAACGTATCGAGACAGAACGAGTCCTCGGTTTAATATGGAAGCCGACAGAAGACTCTCTCGCCTTCAACCTAAACCTAGCACGCATCCCGCCGAACATACTGCAAAACGACACGCCTACTAAGAGAGAAGCCCTCCGAATAGTAATGTCCCTATTCGACCCTTTGGGACTTGTATCACCGGTGACTATTAGAGCTAAACAGATACTTCAAGAGGTTTGGCGTCGTGGAACAGCATGGGATGAAACCTTAGACAGTGACCTGGCTGACAGCTGGAAGAAATGGATCAGCCAACTCAAGAAATTGGAACACCTCTCAATTCCACGAACATATCCAGGTTTCAGCGCTGCGGTATCACTACAGCTGCACGTGTTCACAGACGCGAGCGAATCTGCATACGCGACGACGATGTACTGGCGAACGGTCACCAGAGATGGAAGGGTATACATCTCCCTGATAACAGCTAAAGCTAAGGTAGCACCACTGAAACTTATTTCTATCCCACGATTGGAGCTGCAAGCCGCAGTACTTGGCGCACGCATGGCATCAGCTGTCAAAGAAGAACACGAACGAAAGCCAGAATCCACTACATTCTGGACCGACAGCAGAACCACACTGTCATGGATCCGAACCGGCTCTAGATCTTACAAGTCATACGTCGCTCATCGCATCGCAGCCATCGAAGAACATAGCTCCATCAATGAATGGCGATGGCTACCGACCAAGCTGAATCCAGCAGACGACGCAACAAGAGATGTACCAGAGGACTACAGTCAAGATCATCGCTGGTTCAATGGCCCAGAATTCCTTTTGGGCCCTCCGGAAACGTGGCCAGCCGACGAAAAGGCTCCTGTCATAACCACAGGAGAAGAGAAAACCTGCAGCCTGCAGAACGTCAGAGAGAAAAATATAACCATCAGCGAAGCTGTGCCGGATGCAAGCAGATTCTCGCGCTGGGACAGATATATGAGAGCCACAGCACGAGTTTTACAGTTCCTGCAAATATGTCAACCAGCAAACCAGAGAATCAACTACAAGAGAACCAAAAGAAATAACCATGCAGATCCGGATTGGAGAAAGAACAGACAAACGTTGCCAGTCAAAATAAGGGAGAGGCGAGACCCAGCTGTTTCAAAGAAATACATGCCTCTTACCACTAATCTTTTGCATAGGGCTGAGAGCTTAATACTGCGGGCTTCACAAGAACAATCGTTTCAGCAAGAAATAGAAGCTCTGAAAAACAAAAGGAATTTACCACGAAGCAGTCGTTTGAACACATTATGTATAGAACTCACAGAAGAAGGGGAAATTCGACTTAAGAGCAGAATAGCCGCCGTGACAGACGTCACGGAACATGTCAAGAAACCCATGGTACTAGACGGTGACCACCCAACAACACGATTATGGATCGAACATATACACCGCCAACTTCATCACGCCGGCGTTGAGACAACACTGAATGAATGCAGGCAACAGCATTGGGTGCTGCGTCTACGACCGACCATCAAGAAGATCATAGGAAGATGCCTACGGTGTCGTATAAGAACAGCGTCACCACCAGAACCAAGGACAGGGAACCTACCTTCATGTCGACTGGCACATCATCAAAGACCATTTTCTTATGTCGGCCTGGACTACTTCGGACCGCTGATAATCACAACAGGACGAAGCCATCAAAAGAGATATGTCGCCTTGTTCACATGCCTCACGACGAGAGCCATTCATCTTGAACTAGTAACGTCACTTAACACAGATTCAGCAATCATGGCACTACGACGCATGGTAGCACGCCGCGGATGTCCTACGCAGCTGTGGTCCGACAACGGGACTAATTTCCACGGAGCCGAAAAAGAGCTACGAGCCTCCATCTTCGCGGCTACAGCCGAAGAAGCATCAAAGAAAATGATCGATTGGCGGTTTATACCCCCTGGTGCACCTTTCATGGGAGGTGCCTGGGAACGGATGGTGAGATCAGTAAAGATAGCTCTAGCCGCCACCTTGAATGAACGATTTCCGAGCGAGGAAGTACTTCATACGTTACTCATCGAGGCAGAACACACCGTGAACAGCAGACCACTCACTCATGTATCAGTGAACCCCGAAGACCCTGAAGCCTTGACACCAAACCATTTCATTCTAGGCAGTTCAGGTCGCATTCCGGCTCCAGGAGAATTTAATGATAGCGATCTGCACCTCCGAGCCAGTTGGCGGGCGACCCAGAGGCTCGCAGATATATTCTGGGCAAGATGGCTCAAAGAATACCTCCCAGAACTACGGAATCGCAGAGAACCAAATACTAAAGGTACAATTCCTAAAGTCGGGGACTTAGTCCTCATCGTTGATGGGAACCTCCCACGGAACACATGGATGAAAGGACGCATCTGCGCCACATTCCCCGGACCCGACGGAATCGTGCGCACAGTAGACATAACCACGAAGGGAGGGATTCTACGACGTCCAGTGAAGAAAGTTATAGTGCTGCCCATCGAGAACAGCGACCCTGCACCATCTCAATCAACTGCGACGTCAGCGGCGGACGACGCACGGCGGGAGGAATGTGCAGGACGCCCCTGTACCTAAGTGATAGACAACATTCCTATGTATTTGATAGCTATTACTCACATGTATAACAACTAACTAAGTAAGAGTTTTTGAATAGTATTGTAATTCATACCTTGATTAATAGCTAAGTTTGATTACTGTTAGGATCACGAACACGCTCCACTCGACAGGTCGAAACCTGTCGAAACCTGTATGAATCTGTCCTGAAGCAACATAAAGCTGATTGGTTGACCACGATTGGGGCGTGGTCATGTATAAAACTAATTGGTGAAAATAAATAATTAATAGGATCAACCCTAGCACTACTTGTACCCACGTGCAAGGATATATAGGTAGGGCATTTTCATAATTGAAAGTCAGTTCACATTTTTTAATAAGTTTAATATAGTCTTAAGATGGTACAGTCAAGTGTAAATAGTGCTCAAAAATAAATAGTGTTCAGTTTAAAGGAGTTTTATTGAACTAAGTGTCTCCTCCAATCCAGCGCACACGTTTGGGGTGTCACGAACCCAAACAGCTAGCGTCTCCGACGCGGAAGAAATCCGGTCGCGGAAGCGCGAATTCCGGAAGGCGACATCCGAGGGTTCCTCGGCTTCTGGCTCGACGGGCAAGTCGAAGCCCAAAAAGGCGGCAACAGCCGCGGACTCGCATCTCGTGGGTCTCGCGGACGCCCAACGCGAGCTAGACCTGGCTCGGCGGACGCTGCACCAGCAGGAGCTGGAAGAGCGCGTTGCTGCCAAGGAGCAGCGTGCTCGTGCTGCTAGAACTAGGTCGGGGTATGGTGCGTCCCGCGTCCTGTACGCGGACCACTCCCTGGCCGAGCTGGAGCGAATGGCGGAGGAGGACGAGGAGGAGATTGTGGAGGTCGCGTCTAAGTCTTCAAACCTGAAGGGCACATTCCAAAAGGCCCTGAAATGTCGTGCTGCGAGTTTGCGCGGCATAGTCGAGGAGCTGGTCAAGAGGACAGCGACCGACGAGACGCGGCAACTGCAGGCGAAGGTCGATCGCCTGCAGTCGGAGGTCAGCCAGCTTCATCAGAAGTTGGCTGACGCCACCGCCCGGCCAGCGGCAGACCCCAGACCTGCGGTGGAAGCCCCCTCCTCCAACCTTGAGGATATAATCCGAAAGGTCGTAATGGAGGAGCGGGCGTTCACTAGAGCCTGCATTGCAGGTATTGAGGACCGGCTCTTGCCGGAACAACGCCTCCGGCCCCCGCTTGCGGCGGACAAGAGGCGTGAAGAGCCGGGGCAGTCCTCAACTAAGGCGGACAAGAGGCGTGAAGAGCCGGGACCGTCCCCACCAGGAGAGGACGCGCTTCTGCCTTCCACCACTCCGGCCAACGATGCAGGTTGGACTGAAGTGGTCAAGAAGGGGAAGGGGAAGGGCAAGGGGAAGGGTAAGGCAACGGCCGCTCCCGCCACCCCCGACGCCGCACCTACCAGCCAGCAGTCGCAGGTAACTGGGAAGGGTAAAAGAAAACGGAGGAGGAGAAATCCCCCTCAGTCGGCAGCCGTCGTGGTGACACTCACCGCGGAGGCTGCGGAAAGAGGGGAGACGTATGCGTCCATTTTAGTGCGGGCGCGTGCCAATGCCGATCCCACCCAACTGGGAATCGGCAAAGTTTCTTGCCGGCGGACCCAAACCGGGGCTCGGATATTCGAGTTCCCGGGTGCGGAGGGCAGTGCCAGCGCCGACCTCTTCGCAGCCAAGCTGCAGGAGGCCGTCGCGGACGTGGCCAAGGTGGCCCGTCCAGTAAAGCTGGCGGCGGTGGAGGTGGCCGACCTTGACGACTCGGTCACTAAAGAGGAGGTGGTGGCCGCGGTTGCAGCCATTGGCGGCTGTAACGTCGCAGCGGTACAAGCCAGGGAAATTAGACCTGGCCGCGGTGGCATGGGCACCATTCGGCTCGAGTGCCCAGTTGCCGCTGCTAAAGCCGTTCTCGACAAGGGCCGGCTTTGCGTAGGCTTCAGCTCGGGTGCAGTCCGAGCACTTGTAGACCAGCCTCTGCGCTGCTACAGGTGCTTCGGTATCGGCCACACCCGAGCCCTCTGTCCGTCCCAGGTCGACAGGACGGACAGTTGCTACCGTTGCGGCAAGGTCGGCCACAAAGCCGTGTCCTGCACGGCCGCCAAGCCACACTGCCTAGTGTGTGCCGCCAGCGGTCGCCCGGCAGACCACGTAATGAAGGGGAGGATGTGCAATCCCCCCACCAAGAGGGGCAAAGCGCAGGCGCCAGTCGGGCCTGCCGCTAGCACGGCTGCGGAGGAGGGGGGTGCGATGACGATTGATGGCTAGAGTCGAGCATCGCATCCTCCAGGCGAACGCCAACCACTGCCGAGCTGCCCAGGATCTGCTGATGCAGACCATGGCCGAGTGGTTGGTGGACATAGTGGTGGTCGCTGAGCCTTACTCGGTCCCTGCCAATTGGGTAGGCGATCGAGACGGCTTGGTGGCAGTGGTGTCGCGGTCTTCCACGGACTCCCCTCCCCTCTCGCTTTTAGAGAAGGGTCAGGGATACGTGGCTGCCGCGTGGGGAGATTTAGCCCTTGTGGGGGTCTATTTCTCCCCGAACCGCCCTCTCGCAGACTTTGAGAATTTTCTCGAAATCCTCACTGCCGTCGTCGGGAGGGCGGCGCCACGCCAAGTCGTGGTGCTGGGCGACCTCAACGCCAAGTCGGAAGCCTGGGGCAACCCGGCTGCCTCCTGCAACGTCCGGGGCCGCGCCGTCGAGTTTTGGTCGGCGTCTTGCGGTGTGACCCTCCTCAACAGGGGGTCGGTCCACACGTGTGTGCGGCAACGCGGAGGTTCGGTGGTTGACGTGTCGTTTGCCACCCCCTTGCTAGCCGCACGCATCGTGAACTGGCGGGTGGAGACGGTGGAGACCATGTCGGACCACAGATATGTGCGGTTCGACATCTCCACCTCGAGTTCGAGCTCCCGGGGGGAGATGGCCCGCTCTGGCAGGTCTCCCTTCCCTCGGTGGGCTCTCACTCGCTTGGACCGGGAGGCAGCCAAGGAGGCGGCCTTCTTGCAGGACTGGCTGTCGCCCCCTGTTGAGGTCCTGGACGTTGACGTCGCAGCCGTGCAGCTCAGGGGATCCCTGACCGAGGTGTGCAACTCCAGCATGCCTCGGTCTCGCCGTCCACCTCCCCGTCGTGCCGTCTATTGGTGGACGGAGGAGTTGGCGGGGCTCCGTGCCAACTGCGTGGCGGCCAGGAGGGCCTACACGCGGAGTCGACGGCGCAGCGCACGTGATCTGGCAGCCGAGGACCTCCTGTACGCCTCTTACAGAGAGGCGCAGGCGGCCCTCGGGTCGGCTATGTGCGCTGCCAGGGACGCGGCGAACGCCGAGATGCTGGAGAGTCTCGACCGGGATCCCTATGGGAGACCGTACAAGGCGGCGCGGAACAAGTTGCGCCCCCAAGGTCCCCCGCTGACCGAGACCCTCGAGCCGGCCCTGCTGGATGGGGTGGTTCGGTCCTTGTTTCCACGCAGGACCGAATTCACCCCACCAACGATGGATCCTCCACAGAGGGAGGTGTCACAGGACGAGGAGGTCCCTCCAGTGACGGCGGAAGAGTTTAGCGCGGGGTTGTTCAGCCTCCGCGCAAAGAAGACGGCCCCTGGACCGGACGGCGTTCCAGCACGGGTGGTAGCCATAGCTGCCGCTCAAATGGAGGACAGGTTTCGGGACCTTTTCAGCGCGTGCCTTGCCGCTGGGAGGTTCCCGAAGCTTTGGAAGGAGGGGCAGCTATGCCTACTTCGCAAGGAGGGACGTCCGGTCGATTCCCCCTCGGCGTACCGGCCCATCGTTCTGCTCGATGAGGTCGGTAAATTGTTCGAGGGGATCATCGCCAGTCGGCTGAACAGCCATCTGCGGAGGGTCGGCCCGGACCTGTCGGACGCCCAGTTTGGTTTCCGACAGGGTCGGTCGACCATCGATGCGCTGGCCCTATTCAAGGGTCAGGTGAAGGGGGCGTTTGAGGCAGGGGACGGAGTGCTGGCGGTGTCATTCGACATAGCCAACGCCTTCAACTCCGTTCCCCACTCGACGATATTGGAGGCGCTCCGGTATCATGGAGTGCCCCAATACTTGAGGGACCTGCTGGCCGATTACTTGGAGGACCGCGAGGTACTCCTTGTAGACAAATCGGCCACTTTGAGGCGGTACGGCGCAGAGTCTGGTGTTCCACAGGGGTCGGTGCTAGGCCCTCCTTTGTGGAACATCGGATTCGATTGGCTCTTGCGGGGAGCCCTGCTCCAGGGCACGAGTGTCATCTGCTACGCGGATGACACTCTCCTCACTGCCCGGGGCAGGAACTTCAGGGAGGCGGCCTGTCTGGCTTCGGCCGGCGGGTCATTGGTCGCAGGGAGGATTCGCCGCCTGGGGTTGAAGGTGGCGCTGAACAAGACCGAGGCTGTGTTCTTCCACGGGCCTCGGCAGCGCTGCCCTCCGGACGCCCACATAGTTGTGGAGGGCACCAGGGTGGATGTACAGACCCAGATGAAGTATTTGGGTCTGGTACTTGACAGCAGGTGGCGCTTCGGCCCACATTTTAGCGGGCTGTCGACGCGCCTGCTGAAAGCCGCGGACGCCTTATCATGGCTCCTCCCGAATCTGGGGGGGCCTGGTGCGCTATGCCGGCGCCTGTATGCTGGCATTTTGCGGAGCATGGCCCTATACGGCGCCCCCATCTGGGAGGAGGTTCTGCACAGGAGGGAGAATGCGACGGCGATCCGCAGGCCACAAAGGGCCATTGCACTGCGGGTTGCGAGGGCCTACCGCTCGGTAGGATTTTCGGCGGCGTGCGCTCTGGCCAGCACCCCTCCTTGGGAGTTGGAGGCGTGGGTGCTCGCCAGAGTGTACGAATGGACGGCGCGCCGGAAAGCGCTCGGGGAGCGCCCCGTCGCGGAAGAGAGGGAGGCCGTGCGGAGGGAGGCGAGAGACGCCATTGTAGTCCATTGGACGCAGGACCTCGCCGCCGCCACCTTTGGCCGCCGTACCCTGGACGCGCTCGGTCCGGTCCTGCAGGACTGGCTCGAGAGGCGACACGGTTTCCTCTCCTTCCGTCTGGTGCAGGTGCTGTCAGGACACGGCTGTTTTGGCTCGTACCTGCACCGGATCGGGAGGGAGGAGACTGCGGCGTGCCACGACTGCGGCGCCGCGGAAGACAATGCGCAGCACACTCTCGAGGTGTGCCCAGCTTCGTCCGAGCGGCGCCGTAGCCTCATTGCGGAGATCGGACAGGACCTTTCGCTCCCCGGCGTGGTCAAATCTATGCTGGAGAGCGAGGAGTCCTGGGCAGCGGTCGCCTCCTTCTGCGAGGATGTCATCTCGCAAAAGGAGGCGGCGGAGCGCGCGCGTGAGGAAGACCCTCTCGCTGCACCGCTCCGAAGACGAAGGAGAGGTCGGAGAAGAGGTCGTTTTCTCCCTCCTCCTGGTGGTGACGGGCGGGCGACCGGCACGGGGGTGCCTCCGCCCGCATTGCACTCGTCACCGCCTTCGTCCGTCATTCCCGGCCCTCTCCCTACGGGGAGGGCGTGATGGGTTGGGTGGGTGTTCGTCGGAGGAGGACTGGACGCAAAGGCTGCGCCGGTCTCCCAGTCCCCCTCCAGTAAGACGATGCGGGAATGCCGCTGGGTCGTTTTAGTGGGTATACCGGGCTTAGCTCGGGGAGTCCCACATAGCCCCCCGCTCCCCCGAGCGGGAGGTATGCGTAACGCATTTTTTCCCAGCGCAAAAAAAAAAAAAAAAAAAAAAAAAAAAAAAAAAAAAAAAGGTTAGGTTAGGTTCCCCCGGCGGGCACCGCCGCCGGGATCACACATCGTGGTCGGGGGGGTCCGAATCGCTGTCGAGTCCACCATGAAGTACCTGGGATTGGTGCTCGACAGCCGGTGGGATTTCGGCCCCCACTTCCGGCGGCTGGCGCCCAAGTTGTTGGGTGCGGCTGGGGCGTTGTCAACGCTGCTTCCCAATCTGGGGGACCCGAGCACCGCCTGCAGGCGGTTGTACGTGGGGATCGTGCGATCGATGGCCCTTTACGGGGCCCCGATCTGGGCGGCTGACCTGACGGCCAGCACTATCACTGTTCTGCGGAGGCCGCAGAGGGTGATGGCCGTCAGAGTCATCAGGGGTTATCGCACGATCTCCTACGAGGCGGCTTGCGCACTGGCCGGATCTCCGCCATGGGACCTGGAGGCGAAGGTTCTCGCGTCACTGTATCGGTGGCGCGAGGACGCGCGGGCGCGCGGCGAGCGACTGATGCAGCGACACATCGAGCTGCGTCGGTCGCAGCTGCGCGAGGTCCTGGTGGCGGAATGGCGGGACAGGCTTTCACGCCCTTCCGCCGGCCTCGTCACTATCGAGGCTTTCCGGCCAGTGCTCGACCTTTGGCTCGGGAGAAGGCACGGCTCCCTGACGTTTCGTGCGACACAGGTCCTTTCGGGGCATGGCTGCTTCGGGAAGTTCCTGTGTCGCATAGGCAGGGAGCCGGACGCTCGGTGTCACCACTGCGTCGACTGTCGGGAGGACACGGCGCGGCATACGCTGGCAGAGTGTGCCGCTTGGGAGGAGCCGCGCCGTGACCTCATCTCTGTGGTGGGCAGTGACCTCTCGCTACCGGCCGTAGTCCAATCTATGGTCGGCGGCGAGGAGTCCTGGGACGCGGTGGTCTCCTTCTGCGAAACAGTTATCTCGCAGAAGGAGGCTGCGGAAAGGGAAAGAGAGATCTCGACCTCTGACCCCGCCCGCAGCAGGCGCACCGGGCGTCGGAGGAGGGCGTATGCTGCCCTCTTCCGGCCCCCCTAATTGGGTCCAGGGGCGGCGGACTTGGGGACGTCTGTCACCCCCAATGCATCCGGACCCGAGATGGCGGCGCGAGGTGTTCCCGTGCGCCCCTCTCTGAAGTCACGGAGGGTGTTTAACACCTCACTCCCTCCGTAGACGCGAGGTGGCCCGCAGAGGCGGGCCGGCACCAGCCGGGGATTACGGATGTGGTTTACGTTCCCGCGATCCCCGGCGTAGGTGAGAGATGGAACACCGGGGTGGTTTTAGTCAGTAAGAGTCTGACAGACCCCTCCGCCCGCCCCAGGGCGGAGGACATCCATGAGGATTTCCCCCCGTAAAAAAAAAAAAAAAAAAAAAAAAAGGTTAGGTTAGGTTAGGTTAGGTTAGGTTAGGTTAGGTTAGGTTAGGTTAGGTTAGGTTAGGTTAGGTTGGGGTGCGTGCAGAAAACCTCCTCGTGAGCCTGATGACTGCTGGTTCCTTACGAATACGTTCGGGGGAAAGAGCAGTTGTCGGGCCGGTGCACCCTGGGCACGGGCAATAGGTTCTCCATGTCGGAGGGGCTATTGTCTGTGGCGGATTTCTGCGGGGTGGGGGAGCATGGTGCTCCACGACGGTTCCTCTACGTATCCCTCTGATTCGCAGAGGGTACTGTGGAGGAACGTTGGAGATGGGGTCACTCCTGTCCGATCGACAGTCGTCGATTGGCGAAGGACGTGACCAATGCCGCTGCGGTGCAGGCGCACCAATGCGGCAGTTGCTCTCTCGTCACGGAGCAATCCTGACGAGAGAGCTTCCGGCGGGTCCGCTGAGTCGGGTTGGCCGGACAGCGGACGGAGGCATGTTTTAATGCCGCCGTCGGGGGGCTTGGCTTAACCGCCCGGCCCCAGAGGAAGGACACCTCTAAGATAAAAAACCACCCAATCCCAAGTTTTGGGAGCGCGGCGAGGGGATGAATGGCCGTTGGGTGTACGGTCGTTAGCGCTCCCACCTGCTGGTACCTGCCGCCCCCAGCAGTATGTAGGCTTACCGGTGTAACTAGGCTCTGCCCGGTGGACATTTTACCTATGCTACTCGTGGGAACAAAATGGAAACACAGTTAAATAATAAAAAAAAAGATGACGAAGTGGAGGTACCACTTGCCGGCAACGGCAACAAGGGCCGAGGAGGCTCACGCTCAGAATCCCTTGAGGATCTGAGCAGATCGAATTTTACGACTCCTGGCAGGGAGTCGAGAGGGCGTGGTGCGGACGCCACCTCCAAATTTTGGGGGAAGCGTACGCGCGACGAGAGGTCGGACCTGACGAGGTCGGTGAGTTTATCCTCAAGTGAGGAGAATCTTCCGGCCCCTAAGGTGCCGACGGGGAGGAGCGGAAGAGGCCGTACTCCACCTGCTGCGGTACCGTCGCGCGACGTCCGGGGTCGCTTTTTGAAGCGCCCTGATACGCCGGCAGCCAGCGGAGTAAGTGACTCTGACGGCGCCATGCAGGTGGAGCAGAGCGATGTCGAGCGTTCCGCTGCGTCTCCGCTGTTGCTAGACAGCAACAAAGCGGAGGCCAACGCTGCAAAGCGGGCGCAGCGGAAGGCGGTCGCGGCTGACGAGGTCAGCGAGCTAGCGCGACAAGCTCGGGAGCGGCGCGCTGCTCAGGCGACCTCCAGCGAGGGATTAACGGCGGCGGCGCTCAGTCGCCAAGTTCTGGACGGCGTGGACGTTGTCCTGAAAGTTGCTACCAAATCGGGCAGCTTGAAGGGCACGTTCACGCGCGCCCTGAAGGAGGCGGCTGACGGCATCAAGGAGGCGGTTGAGGTCCTCCTTGACAGAACCAGCTCTGAGGAGACGGCGAAGCTGTGGGAGGAGAACGGCCGTCTCCGAGCTGAGCTGGAGGACCTCAAACGGGAGGTGGCCGCACAGAGAGCGGACCGGCAGCAGAAGCCTGCGGCTCGTGCAGCTGCCAGCTCTCCGGTGGTTGCGGCCCCACCGTCGGCTTCAGCCCCTGCACTTGCGCCCGATGCGGAGATCGAGAAGATCGTCCGCATCTGCATGCAGCAGTGCGGGGGCATGATGAATGCCCGCCTGGAGGCCTTGGAGACTAGGCTCCTCCCCGCGCAGAACCTCCGGCCACCGCTAGCGGCAGACAAGCGGAGGATGGAGGAGGCGGCTAAAGCTGGGAAGGGGGGCCAAAAGCCCGCGGAGGGGCCCAAGAAGCCCGCGGAGGGTGCGTCAGCACCCCCTCCCAGCTCCACTGCGACTCAGGCGACCGCTTCTGACCCCTCAAAAGAGGGCTGGACGACGGTGGTTAAGAAGGGTCGCAAGAAGAAGGAGGCGCCGCCGGCACCCGCTGAGCCCAAGACTGCGCCGAAAAAAAAGAAAAAGAGGAGGTCCCGCAAGGGTAAGGCCCCACGCTCCGCGGCAGTAGTGCTAACATTGCAGCCCGGAGCAGTCGAGAGGGGCCTGACTTACAAGGACGTCCTCGCGCAGGCGAAGGCCAAGGTCGCGTTCCCCGACCTGGGTACACCGACCGGCTTCAGGATGAAGTCGGCGGTTACGGGGGCGCGGCTGTTCGAGGTGTCGGGCCCTTCGGGGAGTGAGAAGGCGGACCTCCTGGCCGCCAAACTGAGGGAGGCCCTCAACGAGGAGGACGTTCGAGTGTCCAGGCCCGTGAAGACCGCTGAATTGCGCGTCAATGGCCTGGACGACTCGACGACCCCGGAGGAGGTCGTGGCGGCCGTCGCCCGCAGTGGTGAATGTCCAGCGGGCGACGTACGTGTGGGCGAGATTCGCGCCGACGCTGCCGGGCTCGGCACCATTTGGGTGAAGTGCCCGGTGGCGGCGGCGAGGAAGATCGCCGACAGCGGGCGGCTTTTGGTGGGGTGGGTTGCGGCACGGGCGAAGCTGCTGCAACCCAGGGCTATGCGGTGCTACCGCTGCCTTGTCGTTGGGCACGTCAAGGCGCGGTGCTCCGCCGACATTGACCGCAGCGAAGAGTGTTATCGCTGCGGTAAGCCCGGCCACAAGGCGGCTCAGTGCTCCGCGACGCCGAACTGCAGCCTCTGTACAGCTGCGGGGAGGCCCGCGGGGCACAGTACGGGTGGCAAGTCCTGTGGCGCGCCCGCCCCCAAGAAGGGCAACAAAACGAAGGAGGCAACCAAGGCTGTCGAGGGCTCTTTACACCCCCCTCAGCCTGGTTGCTCTTCGGCCGACTCCCGGCCTAAGAATGGTGCCGAGGAAATGGACTGTGTTTAATGGCACAATTCCATTTCCTCCAGGGCAATATCAACCACTCTGCCAGGGCTCAGGATCTTTTACTCCAGAGCATGGCAGAGTGGTCGATTCATGTGGCTGTGGTCGCCGAGCCGTACTACGTCCCCCCTCGAGATAACTGGGTGGGTGACCTGGACGGCTCGTTGGCCATCATCGGCGGGGCTCTTGCCGACCCGTCCCGAGGTCACGGCTGGGTGGCCGCCCTCGCGGACGGCATTGGCATTGTTGGGGCGTATTTCTCGCCCAACAAGAGCCTCGCCGACTTCGAGAGCTTCCTTGTCGAGTTGGGTGCCGTCGTGAACCGGTACCACCCTCGCCCGGTGCTGTTGCTCGGGGATCTCAACGCCAAGTCTGCGGCGTGGGGATCCCCGGTCACCGATGCCAAGGGCGAGGCGTTGGAAGAGTGGGCGGTCACGACCGGCTTGACCGTCCTGAATCGGGGTTCGGTATACACGTGCGTGCGGCAGCGGGGCGGATCCATAGTGGACGTTTCGTTCGCTAGCCCTGCTGTCGCGAGCCGTGTCCGCGACTGGCGTGTCGCCGTGGAGGTGGAGACGTTGTCGGATCATCGCTACATCCGTTTCGACGTCTCCGCCCAGACCGCGGGCGGCCGCGGTCCATCGGCCCCGAGAACGGACGGTCCACGTTGGGCGCGCAAGCGCCTCGACAGGGAGCTACTCGAGGAGGCCGCTATTGTGCAGGCCTGGATCCGGGAGTCGGCAACGACCGGACCCGTCGACGTCGAAGAGGAGGCGCAGTGGTTCCACGGGGCAATGACGCAAATTTGTGACGCGTCCATGCCCCGGGTCCACATACAACCCAGAAGGCGCCAGGTGTACTGGTGGTCCGCCGAGATCTCGCAGTTGCGCATCTCGTGCGTGGAGGTGAGACGCCAGTACACCCGATACCGAAGAAGACGTCGTCGGGTCCCTGACGAAGAAGCCGCGCTGTATGAGGTGTACCGCGCGGCTAAGGAGGCTCTGTGGCTGGCCATCGGCGAGGCGAGGACGCGAGCTAGGGAGGAGATGTTGGAGACTCTGAACCGGGATCCGTGGGGGCGTCCTTATCGCTCGGTCCGGGGGAAACTCGGACCATGGGCGCCCCCACTTACGGAGAGTCTCCAACCAGAGCTGCTGGAGGACGTGGTCGCAGCCCTCTTCCCGGCTCGAGCGGAGCACATTCCGCCGCCGATGGCTCTGCCCACAGCCGCAGAGCCCGAGGAGAACGCCAGCGTCCCAGAGGTGACACAAGCAGAGCTGAGGGCGGCCGTGATGCGGCTCCGGGCAAAGAATACTGCCCCGGGGCCGGATGGGATTCACGGCTGCGTGTTGGCCCTCGCTCTGAAGGAGCTTGAGCCCCAACTGAGAGGACTCTACACAGCGTGCCTAGAGCAGGGCCAGTTTCCCACTCAGTGGAAATCTGGTCGTCTGGTCCTGCTCAGGAAGGCGGGGCGCCCTGCGGACTCACCGTCCGCGTACCGGCCCATAGTGCTGCTGGACGAGGTGGGAAAGCTGTTCGAGCGGATAGTCGCAGCCCGCCTCGTCAGCCACTTGTGCGGAGAGGGGCCGGACCTGGCGGAATGCCAGTTCGGGTTTCGGCATGGGCGCTCCACTATCACGGCGATATCGCGTGTGAGAGTCCTGGCGGAGGAAGCGGTGTCCCGGGGTGGGGTGATGTTGGCGGTGTCCTTGGACATATCCAACGCCTTCAACACCCTGCCCTGGAGTTGTATTCGGGAGGCACTGCGCTATCATCGAGTGCCTCCCTACCTCCGCCGCGTAGTTGGGGCTTATTTAGCGGAGAGGTGTGTCACCTATCTGGGACGTGATGGCAGACACCAGCGCCCCATGTTGTGCGGCGTTCCACAGGGTTCGGTCTTGGGCCCGCCCCTGTGGAACATCGGGTACGACTGGGTGCTGAGGGGCGAGCTCCAGCCGGGAGTGGACCTGACGTGTTACGCTGACGACACGCTGGTCACTGCCCGGGGGAGCTCGTACAGGGAGGCAGCGTTGCTGGCGACGGCTGCGGTCTCACAGGTGGTGAGCCGCATACGTCGCCTCGGCTTGGAGGTGGCCCTCAACAAGTCGGAGGCCATAGCTTTTCATGGCCCCCGGCGGGCACCGCCGCCGGGATCACACATCGTGGTCGGGGGGGTCCGAATCGCTGTCGAGTCCACCATGAAATACCTGGGATTGGTGCTCGACAGCCGGTGGGATTTCGGCCCCCACTTCCGGCGGCTGGCGCCCAAGTTGTTGGGTGCGGCTGGGGCGTTGTCAACGCTGCTTCCCAATCTGGGGGACCCGAGCACCGCCTGCAGGCGGTTGTACGTGGGGATCGTGCGATCGATGGCCCTTTACGGGGCCCCGATCTGGGCGGCTGACCTGACGGCCAGCACTATCACTGTTCTGCGGAGGCCGCAGAGGGTGATGGCCGTCAGAGTCATCAGGGGTTATCGCACGATCTCCTACGAGGCGGCTTGCGCACTGGCCGGATCTCCGCCATGGGACCTGGAGGCGAAGGTTCTCGCGTCACTGTATCGGTGGCGCGAGGACGCGCGGGCGCGCGGCGAGCGACTGATGCAGCGACACATCGAGCTGCGTCGGTCGCAGCTGCGCGAGGTCCTGGTGGCGGAATGGCGGGACAGGCTTTCACGCCCTTCCGCCGGCCTCGTCACTATCGAGGCCATCCGGCCAGTGCTCGACCTTTGGCTCGGGAGAAGGCACGGCTCCCTGACGTTTCGTGCGACACAGGTCCTTTCGGGGCATGGCTGCTTCGGGAAGTTCCTGTGTCGCATAGGCAGGGAGCCGGACGCTCGGTGTCACCACTGCGTCGACTGTCGGGAGGACACGGCGCGGCATACGCTGGCAGAGTGTGCCGCTTGGGAGGAGCCGCGCCGTGACCTCATCTCTGTGGTGGGCAGTGACCTCTCGCTACCGGCCGTAGTCCAATCTATGGTCGGCGGCGAGGAGTCCTGGGACGCGGTGGTCTCCTTCTGCGAAACAGTTATCTCGCAGAAGGAGGCTGCGGAAAGGGAAAGAGAGATCTCGACCTCTGACCCCGCCCGCAGCAGGCGCACCGGGCGTCGGAGGAGGGCGTATGCTGCCCTCTTCCGGCCCCCCTAACTGGGTCCAGGGGCGGTGGACTTGGGGACGTCTGTCGCCCCCGATTCATCCGGACCCGAGGTGGCGGCGCGAGGTGTTCCCGTGCGCCCCTCTCTGAAGTCACGGAGGGTGTTTAACACCTCACTCCCTCCGTAGACGCGAGGTGGCCCGCAGAGGCGGGCCGGCACCAGCCGGGGATTACGGATGTGGTTTACGTTCCCGCGATCCCCGGCGTAGGTGAGAGATGGAACACCGGGGTGGTTTTAGTCAGTAAGAGTCTGACAGACCCCTCCGCCCGCCCCAGGGCGGAGGACATCCATGAGGATTTCCCCCCGTAAAAAAAAAAAAAAAAGGTTAGGTTAGGTTAGGTTAGGTTAGGTTAGGTTAGGTTAGGTTAGGTTAGGTTAGGTTAGGTTAGGTTAGGTTAGGTTAGGTTAGGTTAGGTTAGGTTAGGTTAGGTTAGGTTTTTTTTTTTTTTTTTTTTTTTTTTTTTTTTTTTTTTTTTTTTTTTTTTTTATACTTCTACCTCCAACATTATCGGAGCCTATGCTTGTCTTGTCTAATCTTTCATACCAGTTCTCGCATTTATGCCTCTCGTAATTTCATTCCACATACTTGTTCTTTCTTTCATTCATCCTCATTTATGCCTTTATGGGTGGGATTCCCAACTATGCTGCTTTTCTCTATTCTCTCTTTTTCTTCTTCTTTCTATATTCTTGTTTTTTGTTTTGTACTTTTATTTGGGTTTTTTGGAAAGGAATCGTGAGACAGTTTTTTTTAATTAATATGCTTTTTCCTTGTACATTTTCACTTAATCTTAGCTTACAGTATTTTACAGTTACATTACTATCTTATGTTACTTAACATTTCTTATTTCTAGCTTTATTCTATTCTAACGATGACAGGGGAACATTTATACATTTTCGCTTATTCTTATCTTATTTCTATTTACATATTATTTATTTCCTAATTTTTACTTAACTTTTATACACCTTTTATTTCTATGCTAAGATCTAATATAATACAATATATTAAGATAGCATATTTACTTATGCGGTTTTGTTTCGATCAATAACTTTCTGTGCGATATATTTACAGTAATCTAAGAATACTTCTTTATTTTTACCCATGATTATATCTTTTACATTTCGTTCCGTTATCTTTATGTTCAGTGCATGCTCGACGTTATAGCGGTGTTTTTCGAATTGAGGGCATTCGAATAGTATATGCGGGACCGTTTCGCTTGCATCCGGATCACAAATGCACGATGGGCTCTCCTTGAGCTTGAACCGGTTCAAGTACTCGGAGAACCCACCGTGCCCCGTCATAATTTGCGTGTTGATGCTGCTTATTTCTATTTTCCTGATTACACCATAGGCTGCCCGCACATCTGGGAAGAATAGTTTTGTGACAGATGCTGTGTCACTACTTTCGTATCTGCGGTTCCATTCATCGAGCGTGTCCATACGTATGCCACGCTTGATGAACGAAATCGGACACTGATCGTAATCGGGTTTTCTTTTGGAGTTCTCAGCGGCCTCTTTTGCTAACTGGTCGGCTCTTTCGTTCCCCTGTAACCCTACATGTGCTTTAATCCAGAACAAGCTTACTACCTTGTTCTGGCGGGATGCGGATGTAATATTATCCCTGGCTTCGACGGCAAGAGGGTGATGTGAACCGGGATTTGCTATTGTTTGAAGAGCCGCCATTGAGTCGCTGAAAACTCCAAAAGAAGATGCCTTGAGTTTCAAGATTTCCCTAGTTGCCCTTATTATGGCTAGTAGTTCGGCCTGGTAAACCGTACAGTACTTTGATAGAGCGAGTTTGAGGGCTCTGGTCTCGGTCTCCCCGTGCCATATGGACAGTGAGGCGCCGACCCCTCCTCCAATCTTGCTCCCATCCGTAAAGATACGGACGTCCAAGTTACAGCTGTTCATCTGTTCTTGGTTCACCAGGCTGTCAAACTGCAAGATGTCGCATGTCGCGGGATGGGGATCCTCAATTGCTGGGGTCCGTCGCTCGACCTCCCTGCCCCCCAGTGACCTCTGGGGTACTCCCCTCTTGGCTTCGTACAACGATGCCGCCTCGCAGACTCGAAGGTCAAGGGGGAGCATCCCAGACAACACCAGGGCTGAGTTCAAGGAGACCGTGCGATAAGCCTTGGATATTTTCTGGGCGATTCCACGCTGTACGGTCCCGAGCTGTTTCCTTATGCCCAACTTTTTTGCCGCCGGTGCCCATACGCTGGCAGCGTAAAGTATTATGGGCTCTATTGTCGCGACATACATGAGGCGTATTACTTCTGGGTGCAGCCCCCAACTGACCTTTGCGGCTCTACATAGCTGCTTGTAGATTGCGATTGCCTTCCTACAGGCGAGTGAGACGTGGGTGTTGAAGGTCAGCTTTTCGTCAATGGTTACACCCAGAAGCTTTATCTCTCTTGACATGCCAATATCGATGCCCCCCATGCTCAGGCGTGGTGTGTCGTATTTCAACTTCCTGGTTATCACCATAGCAGTGGTTTTATGTGGAGCAAATTTAAGTTTGTTCTCGACACCCCACGCCAAAACATGATTGAGAGCATCATTAGCACGTCCCTCCACCTCTTGTGCGGTCTCTCCATCAAAAACCAAGAGGACGTCATCCGCGAACGCCTGAGCATACGTTCCCCTATATTCTGCTGCTTTTAGGAGGGGGTCTAGCACCAGGTTCCACAAGATTGGGCCACCAATTGAACCCTGGACACATCCTTTGTTTGTGCCCTTTCCATATACTTCCCCACCGTACCTGATCGAGACTTTACGGTCTCTGAGATAACTGTCTATGACCCGCCTAAGATTAATCGGGCACTTTTCCTCCGCCAGACGGACTCTTATCATTGGCCACCAAGCGCTGTCAAATGCTCCCTCTATGTCCAGTGATACAAGTGTAATTATTCTTTTTTGTTCAAGCTTTTTGTGAACGTACTGCATGAGGTCATAAAGGGAGTCCTCAGTGCTTTTCTGTGGCATGAATCCGTACTGGCGGGTACTCAACCTTGGTAGTAGGTGGAATTTTAGGCGGGCCACCAGCATCTTCTCGAAGATTTTTCCCATTACAGGCAACAGTCCGATTGGCCTATACGATTTTGGGGTGGAATAGCTTTCCTTTCCAGGCTTCCTGAGTATCACAACCGTCGCTTCTTTCCAGGCTGTGGGGAAGCAATTGCGTTCAAGGCACTTATTAAGGAACTTCAGCATTAATTCCGGGTCATTTCTCACGGCCTGACAACAAATGTCTGCGGTAAAGCCGTCTGACCCAGGCGCCTTCTTTGCGTTAAAGGACTCCATCGAGTTTTTTAACTCTGCCATCGTAAACGGTGGATCACAGGGATCATTTTGTTCGCCAGAGTTTACGATTTCGGCCTTTATTCGGATGGATCGGTGATGAGCGTTATCGCATTCTGGAAAGTCTTCCGGATAAAAAGTTTCCGCCAGCAACTTTACAGAACCTTTCGCATCCAGCACATCACCGTTCCTTTCCAGAAGCAGGTCCTCCTCCCTACGTTGCGTCCTACCTATTACCCTGTATATACCCTCCCAAACCCCCTCCTTATCCTGTCTCCTGCAGAACTCCTTCCAACTCTCGGTCTGAGCTTTAGCCGATTCTAACTCATACGCCTCTTTATGTTTCAGGTACTCTTCGACGACCTTCGACTTCCGGATTTTGGCGGCACAGCGGATCCTGCGCTTCATGGTGGCGACAGCCTTCTTCATCTCAACGAGCCTCTCGGACAGCCACGGCAAGGTAAATTCCTCTTTTAATTTTTTAGTTGGTATGGTTTGCCTACATGCTTCGTCTATTGCTTTCGTGAGGTTATTTGTGGTTGTATCAATTTGGTCTATGTTTTTAATTTTATTAATTTCGTCAACTGTAAATTTAAACTGAATCTTCAATTGGCTAAATTTCTCATGAAATTTAGGCCAATTTGCTTTTTTGGTGTTATATTTCCTGGTAGTTCTCTCAACTTTTATGCTTTTCGATTTCTGCAAGAGGATTTTAAAAATAATGCCATTATGGTCCGAACTCGTGAGTCCTTCATGCACCCTCCAGTCGTCTATCATGTCTAGGATGTCATTAGAGCAAGCGGTGACGTCAACGTGACTACTGTACCGCTTTCCTCCTCGGATGGTGTCGAAGGTCGGAATTTCCCCTCTGTTGAGTATGTTCAAGTTTAGCTCTCCGAGAGTTCCTGCCACCTCATCCCCCCTAAGGTCAGCCAGTGGGCTACCCCACCACGTACTTTTTGCGTTTGCATCACCTCCAACGATCAGTTTTTTAGACCCGACTACGCGTTCTATTTGTTTCAGTTGCTCTAAATAATGGTCGACAGGCTGGTCTGGCTCGAAATAAAAGGAGACAAGCGTGATCTCCCAGGCACTGGTTTGGATTCCCACCACCGAGATATTGTTTGTGGTGAGTTTTGGGTACTGTTTGACTCTGAGATCACTGTTAAACACAGCTATTGCCGCTTTAACAGTACCGTTTCCTTTATCAGTATTCTGGAAGATCCTAACGCCCTTGTGACTCCTCATTTCTCTCGCTCCGGCCACGTACGGTTCCTGTAGGAGAGCAACCGATATTCCGCGCTTCGTAGCTTCTATTAAGAGCTCGTTGGTCGCTAGCTTCTTACGTTGGAGGTTTGCTTGTACTACGCTATAGGGGGTATTTTCCACTGAGGTGCCCTTAGCAGTACGCAACGGCTGCTCTAGCTATGTCATCCCATTTTTGTCGTACTGGACATTCGTGGCTGAAAGCATTATGTTGCGTACCATGTTCCATTTTTGCCCTTGTGCAATTTCGGCAAACAGGTGGTGTGTTTGTGAGCCAGTCCGGACAATCTGATCTCATATGGGGACCGCCACAGTGACCGCACAGATCTGCAGGCTCTTTGCAAAAACGCTTACCGTGTCCAAAGCCTAGGCAGCGAGTGCATTGGACCAGTGGAGTCTGGTCTTCAACCCTGATTCGCTGGAGATCGATGTGCACGGTACCAATTTCTAAAGCTCGTCGCCAGATGGTAGGCGAGACGCTGATGACGACATGTCCAGTATGAGGGTTTCGTGTTCTTTTCCTGT
Organism: Hecatera dysodea; assembly: GCA_905332915.2. Classification (NCBI taxonomy): domain Eukaryota; kingdom Metazoa; phylum Arthropoda; class Insecta; order Lepidoptera; family Noctuidae; genus Hecatera; species Hecatera dysodea. The sequence goes on along the minus strand of HG995290.1, from coordinate 26,351 downwards.
ATTTTACATCTACTCTGTTTTCCTCGCTGTCGAGGCCGTTAAAAACACCATGGTTCTGGTTTCTTAACGCCTTGAGAACGTCTTCGTCAGTGTTTATTGCTAAGACGTTCTTTAAAATCAGAAGTGGGTCTTTATTTTTAACTTCCTCGACAGTGAGGTTTACTTCTTCTTTTTGGAGACGAGCCTTAATTTTACTCCTTTCTTCTTTGGTCTCTAACCCTATTATAATTTTCCTGTCCTTGGCTTTACGCACTCTTTCCACCTTAATCCATCCGTCTTTGGCATTTACTGCGTTTCTGACTCTACTAAGGACTTCGTCGCCTGTCTCCATTTCGTTTTTGGACGCAACCACAATGGAGTGCAAAGTACTGCACTTTGGCAGTGATTTTACACCCTGACTTGCGGCTACGTTCGCATAGGTGTTCCCCTTCTCCAGGAGCCCTTTCTGTTGGTCTATCGTCTCCTTTAGCTCCTCTATTTTTCTATTGCTTTCTATTAGGAGCTTCGTATGCTGTTCTATTTTTGTTATTATTTCACTAGAGTCGATTTTCTCGGGAGAAGTTGGGATTATGGTGACTGGTTCTAACTCTGTCCCTAGTGGCATATTTCTGGTTGTTTTTTGTTTTTCCTCTTTCAACTCAGACTCGATTTCTTTTACAAGCTGGTATAGTCGTTCCGTGGCTTCAATTATACCTGTCTTTATCTCATTTTTCGTATTTCTTGAGCTATTTAACTGAAGTTTTGTTCTAACCAGACAGGCTTTCGCTTCTGCTGTTCGGTCTGCGTATTTTATTTTAGGCGGTGAGTTTGTGCCTGCTGACTTCCGGGCCGTACTCACTGTTTTGCTCTCCTGCGTTGTATTTGGCTTTACTTTTGTTTTCGCAGGGCCAGCCTGCGACGTCTTTTCATTTAAGGATAGGGTGGGGCTGCTACTCACTGCTTCCCACTCCCCTACGCTGCGTCTGACATTTGGGGGAGCACCTGACCCGAGTTTAGACGGCGAGTTTTCGCCGTCTGTCACCTTTACCGGTGTTCTAAAACCGAACATGCTGGTAGGTATGCGTCAAATATAAAATCGTCAATAGGGACGAAAGTAAAATAAAAGTTTTAAGAAAAACAAGTCAAACAAGTAATGACACAAAAGTTTAAAAATAAAACCGCAAAAGTAAAATAAAATAATAAAATAATCTTAAAAACTATGTAGAGTTACAATAAGGTCTGTCTCTACTGAGACTCTACCCAGGCTAGCAGTTAGTTTTGGGTAGTTTTCAGTGGCTCTACAAAAATAGGAGTCAATTTAGCCTTTCAAAGCCTGTTTTTGCTTGAGTGGCTCTATGTAGAGTCAATCTAATATACTCATTGGATAGAGCTCACCGAGCCCGTTCCAACAAACCCAAACACGAGGGATTCAATCCTAATAGTTCCTGAGCAATCGCAGTCCAAAGTTTCTGGTTACCATTCAAGATGGCCGCCAGAAAGTGGTTAAAAGACGATAGCTCCACGACCACTTACGCGAATTTCCCCGTGCTTGGGCTTATCTTACTGCGCTCGACGTGATCCACCCAATGGCACCCTTTTCAGGCTGAAAAAATTTTTTCTCCTGAAAACGCCTGAAAATCAGCTCACTCGAGAATTTATTGTCAGGCGATTCCGGCAAAGCAAGTCCCGTCGCTCTACGACCCTCCGTTGTAGAGATATGACTGTTTAAATTTTTTCAAAGATGGCGGCACAGCTGTCAAAGTCAATCTTTGACAGGTAATATCTCCACTTCGGACAGCCGCAGAATACCCGAGTTTGGGCTCTTTTGGCTTGGCCCAACCTGTCCTGTCGTGCGAGCTAATCTCCAGGCTCCTGAAATTTTTCAGCCCCAAATTCACTGAAACCTATTCCGTCAGTCAGAGTTTGTCCCCCCAAGTCACAAACCGAAAACTGCAACTCTCTACGACCACTGAGTCCGGAGCTACGTTTAGTCAAAGTTTTCCAAAATGGCCGCCCAGCTGTCAAATGCCAAGTTTAAATGGCTGTAACTCCGCAACCGCTTATCGGAGAGAGTTGCGGTTTTGAATGTTAGAGTTGGCCTAGTGTCCCCTTTATGTCAAGAGTGGTTTCAGCACTGAAAATTTTCAGGCCTGAAAAACGCCTGAAAGCAGGGTCAACTTAATTCTGCAAGTTTTCTGCTAAGAACTGTGCAAATCCGGGTCTTCTACGTCCAATAACTTCGGAGATATGTGTAACTTTATATCGTAACCAACAAAACCAATATGTCTGAAAAAAGCTATTTTTGTCAATTTTGAAGTTATTGGGCGCAACTTTGGGCTTAATCTAGTCGCAATATACACAAAAAAGACATTCCTGGTGTTAAATATTAATTATAACTATTTAATTCTATTTTATATCAAAAAATAACAAAAAATTTAATAACTTTGTAACCGCTAGTCAAAAAATTTTGGAAAAAATGGCTTATTTATTGAAAAATTATACACTATAAGAATTTAAAATAAAAAGTATAAAAAAATTAATTTTTAAATATAAAATGAATGTTTATATAGATTTTATGGTTTTTTAATTACTACGTTAAATTTAACTAAGCTAAAAATATGGTTTTTTCAGGATATCCCCTTCTAATTAGCGCGCAAAAGATAGCAGTTGCAGATTTGCAAAATTTTAATTTCTTCAGGAGTTATGGGTGTCCGAAATTTGGATTTTGAAATATTTATAAAAAAGAAAGTATTTTACATAAAATTTTTGTACTTGCAGAAATCGTCTTCTTCCATGATCTTCTTGTGTACTGCAAAGTTTCAAGTCGCTGTCACGTCTCGTTCTGGTTTTTCAGGCCACGTGCTTTTTTGTTTTTTCACAATAACTCTGAAAATCCTGGGTCGAGGTGGATTCAGAGTGGTCCAAAAGAAAGGTGTTCTTATTCCACTATGCTTCTCAAAAGAAAAACATGGGGTCGTCGATCTTGTTCCGCAGCTATTGCTTGAAATGTTATAACTTCGGGAACTTAACCTCTAATCACAGGCTTTTTCAGCTGTTTCACTGCACAGCACTGCAATCCAGTTTATGATTTTCACTTATGGGCATGAGGGCAACTTCCCTCTACACGTCAACACTTGAATTTTGAAAATCGGAGCACTTTATACCACTTTTTCGATTTTTTAAGCGTGGAGCGACTCAAAAAACGATCCGACCACCACGAGGGTTGCGGGGGAACTCGGTTAGGTTAGGTTAGGTTAGGTTAGGTTAGGTTAGGTTAGGTTAGGTTAGGTTAGGTTAGGTTAGGTTAGGTTAGGTTAGGTTAGGTTAGGTTAGGTTAGGTTAGGTTAGGTTAGGTTAGGTTAGGTTAGGTTAGGTTAGGTTAGGTTAGGTTAGGTTAGGTTAGGTTAGGTTAGGTTAGGTTAGGTTAGGTTAGGTTAGGTTAGGTTAGGTTAGGTTAGGTTAGGTTAGGTTAGGTTAGGTTAGGTTAGGTTAGGTTAGGTTAGGTTAGGTTAGGTTAGGTTAGGTTAGGTTAGGTTAGGTTAGGTTAGGTTAGGTTAGGTTAGGTTAGGTTAGGTTAGGTTAGGTTAGGTTAGGTTAGGTTAGGTTAGGTTAGGTTAGGTTAGGTTAGGTTAGGTTAGGTTAGGTTAGGTTAGGTTAGGTTAGGTTAGGTTAGGTTAGGTTAGGTTAGGTTAGGTTAGGTTAGGTTAGGTTAGGTTAGGTTAGGTTAGGTTAGGTTAGGTTAGGTTAGGTTAGGTTAGGTTAGGTTAGGTTAGGTTAGGTTAGGTTAGGTTAGGTTAGGTTAGGTTAGGTTAGGTTAGGTTAGGTTAGGTTAGGTTAGGTTAGGTTAGGTTAGGTTAGGTTAGGTTAGGTTAGGTTAGGTTAGGTTAGGTTAGGTTAGGTTAGGTTAGGTTAGGTTAGGTTAGGTTAGGTTAGGTTAGGTTAGGTTAGGTTAGGTTAGGTTAGGTTAGGTTAGGTTAGGTTAGGTTAGGTTAGGTTAGGTTAGGTTAGGTTAGGTTAGGTTAGGTTAGGTTAGGTTAGGTTAGGTTAGGTTAGGTTAGGTTAGGTTAGGTTAGGTTAGGTTAGGTTAGGTTAGGTTAGGTTAGGTTAGGTTAGGTTAGGTTAGGTTAGGTTAGGTTAGGTTAGGTTAGGTTAGGTTAGGTTAGGTTAGGTTAGGTTAGGTTAGGTTAGGTTAGGTTAGGTTAGGTTAGGTTAGGTTAGGTTAGGTTAGGTTAGGTTAGGTTAGGTTAGGTTAGGTTAGGTTAGGTTAGGTTAGGTTAGGTTAGGTTAGGTTAGGTTAGGTTAGGTTAGGTTAGGTTAGGTTAGGTTAGGTTAGGTTAGGTTAGGTTAGGTTAGGTTAGGTTAGGTTAGGTTAGGTTAGGTTAGGTTAGGTTAGGTTAGGTTAGGTTAGGTTAGGTTAGGTTAGGTTAGGTTAGGTTAGGTTAGGTTAGGTTAGGTTAGGTTAGGTTAGGTTAGGTTAGGTTAGGTTAGGTTAGGTTAGGTTAGGTTAGGTTAGGTTAGGTTAGGTTAGGTTAGGTTAGGTTAGGTTAGGTTAGGTTAGGTTAGGTTAGGTTAGGTTAGGTTAGGTTAGGTTAGGTTTTTTTTTTTTTTTTTTTTTTTTTTTTTTTTGTTTTGGCAGGAGTGGAAAATCCCCACGGACACCTGAACTGTCTCTCGGTCTGATGAGCCCAGAGCCAGTTCAGGTAGTGTCGGACTCGAACCGACTAAAAACCACTCCTGCTCTGCTGGTGTCCCTCTAACATAGTCAGAGACCTTTTTGTTCACGGACACCTGAACTGTCTCTCGGTCTGATGAGCCCAGAGCCAGTTCAGGTAGTGTCGGACTCGAACCGACTAAAAACCACTCCTGCTCTGCTGGTGTCCCTCTAACATAGTCAGAGACCTTTTTGTTCTTATTTTTTAATTACTTACAGAATAAAAATTTTGAAAACATCATTTTAAATTACCAAAATATTAAATAAACTATATAAAGAAATCAATTTTTTAGAAAAGTTCAGAAACAAGACGGTTGAATTCTATGCTTGCCGCGTTATATTCTCCTGTAATATAAGGGAAGCATAGACTACCCTATCCTGTTTCTGTTAACAACTATTTCTATAATTTTGATGCCAAATTTCAAAAAGGCCTCTCTACTCTTCCTATCATTAAAAAGAGCTCCCGTGGTATCCTGGCTTAGTCTGGTCCGCAGCTCCTGCTCGATGTCCATCCTCTCCCTGCCGAACACAGGACACTCGAACAGGATATGCGGAACAGACTCCGGCACACCCGGCTCACAGATGCACGATGGGTTCTCCTTACACTTGAAGCGATGCAAGTATTCGGAGAACCCACCGTGCCCCGTCAACATTTGGGTCAGCACCCCGGTCGGTTTGATCTGGCGGACAATCTGGAAGGCGTCGATGGCGTCTGGGAGGAAGATCTTTGTCACTGAGGCTGTAGTTGCAGTTCTATACCTCCGGTTCCACTCGTCAAGCGACCCCATACGGATCTGCCGCTTGACGAATGATACCGGGCAGCGGTCGTAATCCGGTCTCTTCTTGCTGCGCAGTGCCGCCTCCTTAGCGAGGTGGTCTGCGCGTTCGTTCCCATCCAGTCCAGCGTGTGCCTTTATCCAGAACAAAGAGACATCTTTGCTCTGGGATAAGGCCACATTGAGGTTCGCTCTCGCCTCCACTGCCAGAGCATGGAGGGAACCCTGGTTTGTGATCGTCTGCAGTGCCGCCATCGAATCACTATAGATACCAAAGGTTCCCTCCCTGCGTCGCAGGATTTGGCGCGTGGCTTCGCATATGGCCAGGAGTTCTGCCTGGTAGACAGTACAGCAGGTTGGCAGGCTAAGCTTTTGGGCCCTAATCTCGGCAGCACTGTCCCAAATGGACAATGCTGCTCCGACTTTGCCCTCGAGCTTGCTGCCGTCGGTAAAAATCCGTATGGCCTGGCTGTTGTGGGACTCCACATGAGACTGGTCTACCAAGCTCACGAACCCCATGACCGTATGCTTTGCCGGATGCGGAAGCTCCGCAAATGCCACCACTCGCTCCACCTCGCGGCCCGCAAGACACGGCTGGGGCACCCCACGCTTTGCCTCGTACAGAGCAGCTGCCTCCTGTACTCGGAGGTCAAGCGGGAGTATCCCAGCCAACACAAGCGCGGCGTTGAGTGAGACAGTGCGGTAGGATTTGCAGAGCTTCTGAGCGAACCCCCGCTGGACTGAATTTAGGAGTTTTTGCACTCCGACCTTCCTCGCTGCCGGTGCCCAGGCACTGGCTGCGTACAAAATGACCGGTTCGACCGCCGCGGTATAGATACTGCGTATGACCTCAGTATTGAGACCCCAGCTCACCTTTGCTGCTCGCGACAACTGTTTGTAAAAATTCAAAGCCTTTTTACAAACATTTGCCGCGTGGTTAGGTTAGGTTAGGTTAGGTTAGGTTAGGTTAGGTTAGGTTAGGTTAGGTTAGGTTAGGTTAGGTTAGGTTAGGTTAGGTTAGGTTAGGTTAGGTTAGGTTAGGTTAGGTTAGGTTAGGTTAGGTTAGGTTAGGTTAGGTTAGGTTAGGTTAGGTTAGGTTAGGTTAGGTTAGGTTAGGTTAGGTTAGGTTTTTTTTTTTTTTTTTTTTTTTTTTTTTTTTTTTTTTTTTTTTTTTTTTTTTTTTTTTTTTTTTTTTTGTCTCGTGTTCCTCCGACAGTATTCCTCGGAGTTCTTTTTAATCGTTATTACATTCATTCCAGTTCTTGCTCGTATTCCTCTCGCACTTTCATTCCTCATACTTTATCTTTCTTTCATTCTTTTCTCTCTCAGTCTTAAGGGTAGGACTTAGGGTATAACACATAGACACGTTTATTTATTTTCTTTTACAATCATTCTTATTCTATGCTTATTCTAATGCCATTACATAATATTTGTTATGGCTATGCTTATTCTAATGCCATTACATAATATTTGTTATGGGTTACAACCATCTTATATCTATTACATGTTCTTAGGACTACTTATTCTATCCGCAACTGGTAGGTTAGATGTCAATTCAACCAGCCATCTTTATTTATACTTAATTCTAGAGTGACTATTTCTTACTACTTCTTATAGACTATTAATCGATATAGGACTTTTAATTTCATTTTATTTCAATGTAGATCATTTACATCTTAAAAACTAAGTTTGACAATCAGGGTTTTAAGAACTACATTTTAACAACTAAATTTATGGTTACCAGGTATTATTTTAATTTCTTTAGTTTTTCGGCGATTACTTTTAACATATTCTCATAATACATTAAAGTATATCTTCTGCTTTAGACCTTATTCTTGTTTACTACGCTTTCAGCTATTTCCTTACAGTATCTCAAAAATTTGTTTCTAATTGTTTTATTTGCCATGATTGTTGGTATATTTTCCAGTGTAATCTCAGTCCCTGTTTCAGATTCAAAGTTATATTTTCTGGCTGCAAAGATTGGACACTCTGTGATAAGATGCTGGACGCTTTCGGTTTTGGAGGGATCACAGGGACATGACGGGCTCTCCTTGCACTTGAAACGATTCAAATACTCGGAGAACCCGCCATGACCCGTTAGCACCTGTACCAAAATGGGGTCTAATTTAATTTTTCTTATTGTATGGTACGCCGCGACTGCGTCCGGGAAGAATATTTTACTTGTAGAGGCCGTTTCGCCTGATCCGTATCTCGTGTTCCATTCGTCAAGCGACTCCATTCGGATTTGTCGCTTGACGAATGAAGCCGGACACTGATCATAGAGCGGCCTTTGCTGCTCGCGACAACTGTTTGTAAAAATTCAAAGCCTTTTTACAAACATTTGCCGCGTGGTTAGGTTAGGTTAGGTTAGGTTAGGTTAGGTTAGGTTAGGTTAGGTTAGGTTAGGTTAGGTTAGGTTAGGTTAGGTTAGGTTAGGTTAGGTTAGGTTAGGTTAGGTTAGGTTAGGTTAGGTTAGGTTAGGTTAGGTTAGGTTAGGTTAGGTTAGGTTAGGTTAGGTTAGGTTAGGTTAGGTTATTTTTTTTTTTTTTTTTTTTTTTTTTTTTTTTTTTTTTTTTTTTTTTTTTTTTTTTTTTTTTTTTTTTTTTTTTTGTCTCGTGTTCCTCCGACAGTATTCCTCGGAGTTCTTTTTAATCGTTATTACATTCATTCCAGTTCTTGCTCGTATTCCTCTCGCACTTTCATTCCTCATACTTTATCTTTCTTTCATTCTTTTCTCTCTCAGTCTTAAGGGTAGGACGCCCTTCTACTGGTCCCTATACTCTTTTTCTTTATTTAGGGTTTCTTTATTTAGGGTATAACACATAGACACGTTTATTTATTTTCTTTTACAATCATTCTTATTCTATGCTTATTCTAATGCCATTACATAATATTTGTTATGGGTTACAACCATCTTATATCTATTACATGTTCTTAGGACTACTTATTCTATCCGCAACTGGTAGGTTAGATGTCAATTCAACCAGCCATCTTTATTTATACTTAATTCTAGAGTGACTATTTCTTACTACTTCTTATAGACTATTAATCGATATAGGACTTTTAATTTCATTTTATTTCAATGTAGATCATTTACATCTTAAAAACTAAGTTTGACAATCAGGGTTTTAAGAACTACATTTTAACAACTAAATTTATGGTTACCAGGTATTATTTTAATTTCTTTAGTTTTTCGGCGATTACTTTTAACATATTCTCATAATACATTAAAGTATATCTTCTGCTTTAGACCTTATTCTTGTTTACTACGCTTTCAGCTATTTCCTTACAGTATCTCAAAAATTTGTTTCTAATTGTTTTATTTGCCATGATTGTTGGTATATTTTCCAGTGTAATCTCAGTCCCTGTTTCAGATTCAAAGTTATATTTTCTGGCTGCAAAGATTGGACACTCTGTGATAAGATGCTGGACGCTTTCGGTTTTGGAGGGATCACAGGGACATGACGGGCTCTCCTTGCACTTGAAACGATTCAAATACTCGGAGAACCCGCCATGACCCGTTAGCACCTGTACCAAAATGGGGTCTAATTTAATTTTTCTTATTGTATGGTACGCCGCGACTGCGTCCGGGAAGAATATTTTACTTGTAGAGGCCGTTTCGCCTGATCCGTATCTCGTGTTCCATTCGTCAAGCGACTCCATTCGGATTTGTCGCTTGACGAATGAAGCCGGACACTGATCATAGAGCGGCCTCGTCCTGCTTCTTGTGGCTGCCTCCTTTGCCAATACGTCAGCCCTCTCATTTCCCGTCATTCCCGCATGCGCCTTGATCCAAAACAATTGAAGGGTTTTCCCGCTATTCGTCAATGTCTGGATATTCTTCTGCGTTTCGAATGCTAAGGGATGGAGGGAAACGCCTTGGGCAACAGTTTCCAAAGCCGACCTGGAGTCGCAATACACCTCGAAAGCAGTCGCGCGGTGTTTCAGAGCCATTTTGGAGGCTTCGCGCAGGGCCAACAGCTCGGCCTGGTAAACGGTGCAGAAATGGTGCAATTTGAACTTTTGGGCTTTGACCTCTATCCCATTTTCCCAGAGGCTTATAGCTGCACCGACTTTTCCTTCAATTTTACTTCCGTCGGTGAAGATTTTTGGGTTGGCGAGTCCTTGCTGGTCCATGTCTGCATCGTTTACCACGCACTTGAACTCTGTACCTGTTTGACTGGCTGGATGTGGTACTTCGGTGTAAGGGACCGGTTTTTCGAATTCTCGGTCTCTTACCACTCTCCGGGAGTATCCTCTCTTTTCCTCATAAAAGGAGGCTGCTTCCCGAATACGTATGTCCAGCGGAAGCAGTCCAGAGAGTAACAAGGCCGAGTTCAACGATGTGGTCCTATACGCCTTTATAATTTTTTGCGCAAAGCCCCGCTGGAGGGTGTTGAGCCGTTTTTTAACCCCCACCTTATTTGCCGCTGGTGCCCAAGCACTGGCAGCGTACATGACAACCGGCTCCACCACTGCGGTGTATATGGTCCTGATTATTTCGGGCTTCAGGCCCCAGCTGATTTTTGCGGCTCTTGATAGCTGTTTATACAGGTTCGCTGCTTTTCTCGTGACGTTCGAGACGTGAGCATTGAACGTCAGCTTATCATCTATTGTGAGCCCCAAAATCTTGATCTCCCGAGACAGCACAATGTCCTCCCGGCCCATGTGCAGAAGCGGCGAGTCGTACTTTAACTTGTTTGTCACTACCATTGCCTTGGTTTTTTGTGGTGCAAACCTGAGTTTGTTCTTGACTCCCCACTTCTGAACATGAGCTAGGCTCGCATTTGCCTGTCTCTGGACATCAAGCGCTGTGTCACCCGAAAAAATCAGGACCACATCATCCGCAAATGCTTGGCAGTAATCTCCACGCCGATCTAGTTCCTGGAGCAAGGGATCCAGGAGCAGGTTCCAGAAGGTGGGACCCCCTATTGACCCTTGTACGCAACCTTTGGTGGTTTCCTGTACGTGTTCCGCTCCCGCATACCGCACCCTTACTCTTCGGTCCCGCAGATAACTATCTACGAGACGCCGCAGGTTGATAGGGCATCTCGTCTCTGCCAGTCGACATTTTATTGCTGGCCACCAGGCATTGTCGAAGGCTCCCTCTATGTCCAATGATATGACTACGATTAGCTTCTTTTCTTTTAGCCTATCTGTTATGTGTTTCATTAGGTCATAGAGGGAGTCCTCGGTGCAGCGCTGGGGTACGAATCCGTACTGGTTCCTGCTTGCTTGTGGAGAAGTATGCCATCGGATTCGGCGCACCAGTATCTTCTCCAAGATCTTACCCAGTACAGGCAATAGCCCAATCGGCCTGTATGATTTGGGGCTTACATAGTCCTCCTTGCCGGGTTTTCTAAGAACCACCACTACTGCCTCTTTCCAACTGGTCGGGAAGTGGAACAGGCTAAGGCACTTGTTGAGTACCGCCAGGAACAATTGCGGGTTGTGAGTAATAACCGCCCTGCATATATCCGCTGTAAGTCCGTCAATACCCGGAGCTTTTTTCGGGTTGAAGCTAGACGCGGACCACTTTAGTTCTTCCGCTGTGAATAGAGGATCGAATGTCTCACCATCCGTATTTTCGTTCACTCTATTTGCTGCCTCACGTATCCTATTGTGGTCCGCATTGTCGTCTCGTGTTTTATCCTCAGGATAAAAGGTTTTTGCAAGCATCCGGGCTGACTCCTCGCTGCTTAGTACTCGGCCATCCTGTACTAGCGGTATGTCTTCCTGCCTATTGGCAGTGCGATTTATCACTCTATAAATACTGTCCCACATTGTCTCTCGTTCCTGCCTTCCACAAAACTCCTTCCAACTGGATGTCAGCGTGCTCTCCATCTTCTGTTTTAGCTCCTCTTTAGCTGCAAGATATTGGCTCAAAACCCATGCTCTGCGTCTCGGTAGATTCTCCTCTTACGTCTCTTGACCTCCTCCTTCATTAGTGCCAACTCCTCGGTCCACCAGGGCAATCCTGTTTGTTTTCTTTTCCTAACAGTCGGTATGGTTCCGTCACATGCCTTCTCTATTGCTTCTGTGTATTTTTCTATTATTTTGTCCAAATCTCCTATCGTTAATATCTTGTCTATTTCTGTTTTGTTTATATTTTGTTGTTCCCAAATTTCGTCAAGTTTTCCATAAAATTGTCCCCATTTTGCTTTTTTTGTGTTAAATTTTCTGGTGGTTCTTACTATGTCCATACCTTTTGATTTCTGTAGTTTCAATTCAAACAGGATTGCCTTGTGGTCCGAGGTGGTGACGTCTCCGGATAGTCTCCAGTTTTCGACGCTTCGGAGCATATCTTCTGTGCAGGTCGTGATATCAATGCAGCTACAGTACCGCTGGCCACCCCTAATGACGTCGAAGGTAGGAGCCGCTCCCATGTTCAGGATTTGGAGTCCTAGTTCATCTATAGCGCCCGCCAGGGCCTCCCCCCTAGAATCCGTCTCTCGGCCTCCCCACCAAGTGTTCCAGGCATTGACGTCTCCCCCCAGTATCACGTCGTGAACTCCGATGCCCTCCATAATTCTCTTTAGATGGTCCAGGTCTGGCCCTATAGGTTGTCCACCATCCAGGTACAACGACACTACACCTATTTGCCAGGCTTCCGTCCTCAGTTTTGCAACTGCGAAGTTTTCTGTAGTTAGGGTAGGGCATTGTGTGAGGTCTATAGTGTCGTCAAATAGCACAATGGCCGCTTTGTTAACTTTCTCAGTCTTCCGTGCACATTGTACTACTCGTGTACCTGGATGGTTCTTCATTTCTCCGGTGCCACCTATGTATGGCTCCTGGACCATTGCAAACGCTAGCTTTCGCTTTCCCGCTTCCACAATGAGTTCAGCTGTGGCCAGTTTGCTCTTTTGGAGGTTTGCTTGTACGACGCGATACTGGTGAGGTCTGACATCACTGTTTACTGCGCTTCCGCCCGGGACCACCTTAACAATACGCCACCGACAGCCGCGCCAATCCATCCCACTTGAGACGGGTTGGGCACTCGCTGTCGAAGGCGTTGTGCTCGGTCTTATCCATCTTTGCGGAAACGCAGTTACGGCATTTCGGCGGCTCCGCGGCCAACCGTGAGGGGCAGTCTACCCTCATATGCGGGTCTCCACAGTGCGTGCAGAGGTCGGCGGTTTCCGTGCACAACTTACGGGTGTGGCCGAAGCGCAGGCAGCGGGTGCACTGAATCAGCGGCGACTGGTCCAGCACCCGAACTCGCTGCAAGTCAATATGCACTCGGCCCGCGTGCGTCAGCCTCTGCCACACGGCAGGGGACACCTGCAGGATGACGTGGCACATGTGGGGGTTCCTTGTCCTGCGACGGTACTTCACCCCCATCCTCAGGTCGTCCACAGGCACGTCCCCGATCAGGTGACCATTCTGGCGTTTCAATGCCTCGATGAGCTCCTCGTCGGAGTGGCACGAGAGGACATCCTTTGCTATAATGAGAGGGTCTTTGTTTTTTACCTCCTCCACATTTAATCTTCCAGCCTTTTTAATTCTCTCGGTCACCTTATTTAATTCCTCCCTTGTTTTGAAGCCGACCACCACCTTTGAGTCCTTCGCCTTCCGCACTCTTTCAACCCTGGTACCCTCGTTCCTGGCATCTACTGCCGTCCTTAGCTTTTCAAGAACCTCTTCCCCGCTGTCATTGTCATCTACCGATGACACAATCACCGAGTGAAGAGGCTCCTGGAAGTGTCGCTTCGGGGCGGCGGCCATCTCGGCAAAAGAGGGTCCCTGTCCTGCAACAAAGCGAGGCACATGTTGCAGGTGCTCCGACAGAGCCCGTGTGTGCAGCTGGCATTCCTCCAGCGCCTTATTATGCTGCTGAAGGTTCTCCATTAGCTGCTCCATGAGCGCTGTCGGCACACCTGAGGTTGGTGTGGGGTCCTCGCGAGCTTTTTCGGGTCCAGTAACTTTCCCAGAACCCGTTGCCCTCTCAGTTTCTCCCTCTCTGACTAGTTGGTACAGTCTTTCGACCGCCTTGGTAATACCTTCCTTTATTTCTTTTTTCAAGTTCCTAGAGCTTTCCATTTGGAGCTTGGCGCTGGAGACACACGCCTTTGCCTCCGTGGTTCTATTAATGTATCTCACGGGTGGCGCCTCTCGAGGCGGACTTTCCAGGGCTTTCCCTGGCAGCTCGTATGTGTCCGTTCTTACCCTCTGGGTGACCAAAGCTTTGGGCTTAAGTTTGGGGGACGTGGGTTCAGCCGTCCTCTTGGGAGAGGTGCGTGCGGGTACCGTTTTTTGAGGGGCTTGAGTTTTTTGGGGTAGCCCCGCTTTTTGTTTCTCCGCTTCCCACTCCCCGACACTACGCCTCACCGAGGGGCCAGCTGGTGTTTGGCCTGCCTCCACCGCACTCGAACTCTCCTCTGTAGCCTTCGGCTTGGTGGGCGTCCTAAGTCCGAGCATCTTTATACTAGTCAGAGGTCACTAGTGTCGACAGTTACTGAGTCCCTGTAAAGGGGGGATCCAGTTTTCGGTATACAATTATTTTACGGTCCTAAATAGGACTAATTGTCGTGTAATAAGCAGATTTTAAAATAAAATAAAACCAAAATATATAATAAGGCGCAATAATGCTAAAACCTCCAAAATCCTCAGCATCCAGCCTCTATACTGAGTGAACTAATTCAGTTCTTCGCTCAAAAGAGCGGGTCACGTTAAGAATACTCTAAAGATTTTGGGATGTCAAAAAACTGAGTGCAAAAAAGAGTGATTCCTGTAAAGACTCTATGTAGAGTCGTTTTGTCACTTCCAGTAGATAGCCCTCACCGAGCCCTACCAGATGAACCCAAACTCGGTATGGTTACAACAAGGGGTTTCGGAGATATCTCAACCTGAAAATCCGGTTTTTTTACCAAAGTAAAAAACCAAAAGTGGTTACAAGAGGATATCTCCGGAACCGCCGGTCCGAAAACCCCGGTGTTTGAGCTTTTCGAGCCTGGCTCGGCAAGACCGATCCACCGGAATAGCTTTCAGGCTGAAAAATCTCGACGTCCTGAAAACGCCTGAAAACTATATGGTCCTATACTTTAAGCCCTACTGACATGTCCAGCGAAAACCCCAACCTTCTACGACTTTCCGTTGGGAAGTTATGGCCGTCTAAAGTTTTTACAAAATGGCCGCGGTGCTGTCAAAGTCAATCTTTGCCCAAGGATAACTTCCCTCTGGAAAACCGAAGACCCCCCGAGTTTGGGCTCTCCCAACTCGTCCTGAGCTCCGCTGTTCGCTGAAACCACTTTCAGGACCCTGAAAATTTTCAGCCCCAAACCACCTGAAATCGTGAGGTCAGAGGGACGGAAGGTCCCTGAGTATATAACCAAAAACCGCAATCTCCCACGACCTCTGGTTCAAGAGTTATGGCAGTTTGAAACTAAACAAGATGGCCGCCGAACTGTCAAATGTCTTATTAAAACGTCCGTAACTTCGGAACCCTTCGTCACAGAAGGACGGGGTTTTGGGTGTACAGTTCGGCGTCACTTCAGGTATGTCCTGAAAGCGTTTTCAGCGATAAAAAATTTGAGACCCTGAAACAGCCTGAAAACCTAATACACTTAAAATTTGATAAAACCTACTGGCCGAGGTGAAAAAACAATTAAAAACGGGCCAGCGGTTCCCGAGATATCCTACTTTGAAAATTAAAACCAAAAAACCAAGATGGCGCGCTTTTGTCAAAACAGCCAATTTAAAAGGTATGCGGCCCGAGTTTGGGCTTAAATGGGTCCCAATATGTATATTGGATCCCGTCCCGAGGTCAAATTTGGAATATTTTGATTAGATTTGGAATTATAGCCGAAAAACAGTTAAAATTCGATAACTTTGGAGTTACTGGTCGGAAAAATCTGAAAAATTTACATAAAATACTTAAAATAAAGGGCTACAACTTGGCAAAAATGAAAATTTAAAAAGTCGAAATACAAGTCGGAAAATTTTGAAAATATAATTTTCTTATAAAATATGGTATAATTTTATAACTACTAGAAATAAAAATCTAAAACTTAAAATCTCTACGGTTCAGATGAGCGCGCACCAGGCTGCAGTTGAAAATTTTTGAAAAAGTTCTTCTGTCCAGAGATATAAATGTCGAAATTTGCGAAGTTTCAACTGTTATATAAAATATACCAGCTGTCATAAAATTCCAAAATAAGTTGCACTCGCCTTGTATGATGAGGGTCCAGGTTGACACCAATTTTCACGCCGCTGTGTCAACTCCTTCAGCTTTTTCAGGGCACGTGGTTTTTTGAAAATCCTGAATAACTCGCAGTTGCGTGATGTCAGGTCAGCTTTCAGTGGTCCAGGTGATGGGGAACCACGATGTCCTCACTATGCCGATGAAAAAACGGGGGGTCACCGCTTTAGTTTCGGCAGCGTTTGCGTTTTTCTGTTTTCTATTTTTCACTTAACCTTAAAAACTCAGGTTTTCGACTGAAAACTTTTTTGTCACTTGGGACCGGCGAGATTTATGGGCGGCACTTTGTGCGGCACAAAATTCCGCATCCAACGACACTTCACTTGTCAATATTAGACCACAAAAACCAATTAATTCGTATTTTTTAGTGCGGAGCGCGTGGAGTTTTGCTGCTTCCAGCTCGAGGGACCGAGTGCAACTGGTTAGGTTAGGTTAGGTTAGGTTAGGTTAGGTTAGGTTAGGTTAGGTTAGGTTAGGTTAGGTTAGGTTAGGTTAGGTTAGGTTAGGTTAGGTTAGGTTAGGTTAGGTTAGGTTAGGTTAGGTTAGGTTAGGTTAGGTTAGGTTAGGTTAGGTTAGGTTAGGTTAGGTTAGGTTAGGTTAGGTTAGGTTAGGTTAGGTTAGGTTAGGTTAGGTTAGGTTAGGTTAGGTTAGGTTAGGTTAGGTTAGGTTAGGTTAGGTTAGGTTAGGTTAGGTTAGGTTAGGTTAGGTTAGGTTAGGTTAGGTTAGGTTAGGTTAGGTTAGGTTAGGTTAGGTTAGGTTAGGTTAGGTTAGGTTAGGTTAGGTTAGGTTAGGTTAGGTTAGGTTAGGTTAGGTTAGGTTAGGTTAGGTTAGGTTAGGTTAGGTTAGGTTAGGTTAGGTTAGGTTAGGTTAGGTTAGGTTAGGTTAGGTTAGGTTAGGTTAGGTTAGGTTAGGTTAGGTTAGGTTAGGTTAGGTTAGGTTAGGTTAGGTTAGGTTAGGTTAGGTTAGGTTAGGTTAGGTTAGGTTAGGTTAGGTTAGGTTAGGTTAGGTTAGGTTAGGTTAGGTTAGGTTAGGTTAGGTTAGGTTAGGTTAGGTTAGGTTAGGTTAGGTTAGGTTAGGTTAGGTTAGGTTAGGTTAGGTTAGGTTAGGTTAGGTTAGGTTAGGTTAGGTTAGGTTAGGTTAGGTTAGGTTAGGTTAGGTTAGGTTAGGTTAGGTTAGGTTAGGTTAGGTTAGGTTAGGTTAGGTTAGGTTAGGTTAGGTTAGGTTAGGTTAGGTTAGGTTAGGTTAGGTTAGGTTAGGTTAGGTTAGGTTAGGTTAGGTTAGGTTAGGTTAGGTTAGGTTAGGTTAGGTTAGGTTAGGTTAGGTTAGGTTAGGTTAGGTTAGGTTAGGTTAGGTTAGGTTAGGTTAGGTTAGGTTAGGTTAGGTTAGGTTAGGTTAGGTTAGGTTAGGTTAGGTTAGGTTAGGTTAGGTTAGGTTAGGTTAGGTTAGGTTAGGTTAGGTTAGGTTAGGTTAGGTTAGGTTAGGTTAGGTTAGGTTAGGTTAGGTTAGGTTAGGTTAGGTTAGGTTAGGTTAGGTTAGGTTAGGTTAGGTTAGGTTAGGTTAGGTTAGGTTAGGTTAGGTTAGGTTAGGTTAGGTTAGGTTAGGTTAGGTTAGGTTAGGTTAGGTTAGGTTAGGTTAGGTTAGGTTAGGTTAGGTTAGGTTAGGTTAGGTTAGGTTAGGTTAGGTTAGGTTAGGTTAGGTTAGGTTAGGTTAGGTTAGGTTAGGTTAGGTTAGGTTAGGTTAGGTTAGGTTAGGTTAGGTTAGGTTAGGTTAGGTTAGGTTAGGTTAGGTTAGGTTAGGTTAGGTTAGGTTAGGTTAGGTTAGGTTAGGTTAGGTTAGGTTAGGTTAGGTTAGGTTAGGTTAGGTTAGGTTAGGTTAGGTTAGGTTAGGTTAGGTTAGGTTAGGTTAGGTTAGGTTAGGTTAGGTTAGGTTAGGTTAGGTTAGGTTAGGTTAGGTTAGGTTAGGTTAGGTTAGGTTAGGTTAGGTTAGGTTAGGTTAGGTTAGGTTAGGTTAGGTTAGGTTAGGTTAGGTTAGGTTAGGTTAGGTTAGGTTAGGTTAGGTTAGGTTAGGTTAGGTTAGGTTAGGTTAGGTTAGGTTAGGTTAGGTTAGGTTAGGTTAGGTTAGGTTAGGTTAGGTTAGGTTAGGTTAGGTTAGGTTAGGTTAGGTTAGGTTAGGTTAGGTTAGGTTAGGTTAGGTTAGGTTAGGTTAGGTTAGGTTAGGTTAGGTTAGGTTAGGTTAGGTTAGGTTAGGTTAGGTTAGGTTAGGTTAGGTTAGGTTAGGTTAGGTTAGGTTAGGTTAGGTTAGGTTAGGTTAGGTTAGGTTAGGTTAGGTTAGGTTAGGTTAGGTTAGGTTAGGTTAGGTTAGGTTAGGTTAGGTTAGGTTAGGTTAGGTTAGGTTAGGTTAGGTTAGGTTAGGTTAGGTTAGGTTAGGTTAGGTTAGGTTAGGTTAGGTTAGGTTAGGTTAGGTTAGGTTAGGTTAGGTTAGGTTAGGTTAGGTTAGGTTAGGTTAGGTTAGGTTAGGTTAGGTTAGGTTAGGTTAGGTTAGGTTAGGTTAGGTTAGGTTAGGTTAGGTTAGGTTAGGTTAGGTTAGGTTAGGTTAGGTTAGGTTAGGTTAGGTTAGGTTAGGTTAGGTTAGGTTAGGTTAGGTTAGGTTAGGTTAGGTTAGGTTAGGTTAGGTTAGGTTAGGTTAGGTTAGGTTAGGTTAGGTTAGGTTAGGTTAGGTTAGGTTAGGTTAGGTTAGGTTAGGTTAGGTTAGGTTAGGTTAGGTTAGGTTAGGTTAGGTTAGGTTAGGTTAGGTTAGGTTAGGTTAGGTTAGGTTAGGTTAGGTTAGGTTAGGTTAGGTTAGGTTAGGTTAGGTTAGGTTAGGTTAGGTTAGGTTAGGTTAGGTTAGGTTAGGTTAGGTTAGGTTAGGTTAGGTTAGGTTAGGTTAGGTTAGGTTAGGTTAGGTTAGGTTAGGTTAGGTTAGGTTAGGTTAGGTTAGGTTAGGTTAGGTTAGGTTAGGTTAGGTTAGGTTAGGTTAGGTTAGGTTAGGTTAGGTTAGGTTAGGTTAGGTTAGGTTAGGTTAGGTTAGGTTAGGTTAGGTTAGGTTAGGTTAGGTTAGGTTAGGTTAGGTTAGGTTAGGTTAGGTTAGGTTAGGTTAGGTTAGGTTAGGTTAGGTTAGGTTAGGTTAGGTTAGGTTAGGTTAGGTTAGGTTAGGTTAGGTTAGGTTAGGTTAGGTTAGGTTAGGTTAGGTTAGGTTAGGTTAGGTTAGGTTAGGTTAGGTTAGGTTAGGTTAGGTTAGGTTAGGTTAGGTTAGGTTAGGTTAGGTTAGGTTAGGTTAGGTTAGGTTAGGTTAGGTTAGGTTAGGTTAGGTTAGGTTAGGTTAGGTTAGGTTAGGTTAGGTTAGGTTAGGTTAGGTTAGGTTAGGTTAGGTTAGGTTAGGTTAGGTTAGGTTAGGTTAGGTTAGGTTAGGTTAGGTTAGGTTAGGTTAGGTTAGGTTAGGTTAGGTTAGGTTAGGTTAGGTTAGGTTAGGTTAGGTTAGGTTAGGTTAGGTTAGGTTAGGTTAGGTTAGGTTAGGTTAGGTTAGGTTAGGTTAGGTTAGGTTAGGTTAGGTTAGGTTAGGTTAGGTTAGGTTAGGTTAGGTTAGGTTAGGTTAGGTTAGGTTAGGTTAGGTTAGGTTAGGTTAGGTTAGGTTAGGTTAGGTTAGGTTAGGTTAGGTTAGGTTAGGTTAGGTTAGGTTAGGTTAGGTTAGGTTAGGTTAGGTTAGGTTAGGTTAGGTTAGGTTAGGTTAGGTTAGGTTAGGTTAGGTTAGGTTAGGTTAGGTTAGGTTAGGTTAGGTTAGGTTAGGTTAGGTTAGGTTAGGTTAGGTTAGGTTAGGTTAGGTTAGGTTAGGTTAGGTTAGGTTAGGTTAGGTTAGGTTAGGTTAGGTTAGGTTAGGTTAGGTTAGGTTAGGTTAGGTTAGGTTAGGTTAGGTTAGGTTAGGTTAGGTTAGGTTAGGTTAGGTTAGGTTAGGTTAGGTTAGGTTAGGTTAGGTTAGGTTAGGTTAGGTTAGGTTAGGTTAGGTTAGGTTAGGTTAGGTTAGGTTAGGTTAGGTTAGGTTAGGTTAGGTTAGGTTAGGTTAGGTTAGGTTAGGTTAGGTTAGGTTAGGTTAGGTTAGGTTAGGTTAGGTTAGGTTAGGTTAGGTTAGGTTAGGTTAGGTTAGGTTAGGTTAGGTTAGGTTAGGTTAGGTTAGGTTAGGTTAGGTTAGGTTAGGTTAGGTTAGGTTAGGTTAGGTTAGGTTAGGTTAGGTTAGGTTAGGTTAGGTTAGGTTAGGTTAGGTTAGGTTAGGTTAGGTTAGGTTAGGTTAGGTTAGGTTAGGTTAGGTTAGGTTAGGTTAGGTTAGGTTAGGTTAGGTTAGGTTAGGTTAGGTTAGGTTAGGTTAGGTTAGGTTAGGTTAGGTTAGGTTAGGTTAGGTTAGGTTAGGTTAGGTTAGGTTAGGTTAGGTTAGGTTAGGTTAGGTTAGGTTAGGTTAGGTTAGGTTAGGTTAGGTTAGGTTAGGTTAGGTTAGGTTAGGTTAGGTTAGGTTAGGTTAGGTTAGGTTAGGTTAGGTTAGGTTAGGTTAGGTTAGGTTAGGTTAGGTTAGGTTAGGTTAGGTTAGGTTAGGTTAGGTTAGGTTAGGTTAGGTTAGGTTAGGTTAGGTTAGGTTAGGTTAGGTTAGGTTAGGTTAGGTTAGGTTAGGTTAGGTTAGGTTAGGTTAGGTTAGGTTAGGTTAGGTTAGGTTAGGTTAGGTTAGGTTAGGTTAGGTTAGGTTAGGTTAGGTTAGGTTAGGTTAGGTTAGGTTAGGTTAGGTTAGGTTAGGTTAGGTTAGGTTAGGTTAGGTTAGGTTAGGTTAGGTTAGGTTAGGTTAGGTTAGGTTAGGTTAGGTTAGGTTAGGTTAGGTTAGGTTAGGTTAGGTTAGGTTAGGTTAGGTTAGGTTAGGTTAGGTTAGGTTAGGTTAGGTTAGGTTAGGTTAGGTTAGGTTAGGTTAGGTTAGGTTAGGTTAGGTTAGGTTAGGTTAGGTTAGGTTAGGTTAGGTTAGGTTAGGTTAGGTTAGGTTAGGTTAGGTTAGGTTAGGTTAGGTTAGGTTAGGTTAGGTTAGGTTAGGTTAGGTTAGGTTAGGTTAGGTTAGGTTAGGTTAGGTTAGGTTAGGTTAGGTTAGGTTAGGTTAGGTTAGGTTAGGTTAGGTTAGGTTAGGTTAGGTTAGGTTAGGTTAGGTTAGGTTAGGTTAGGTTAGGTTAGGTTAGGTTAGGTTAGGTTAGGTTAGGTTAGGTTAGGTTAGGTTAGGTTAGGTTAGGTTAGGTTAGGTTAGGTTAGGTTAGGTTAGGTTAGGTTAGGTTAGGTTAGGTTAGGTTAGGTTAGGTTAGGTTAGGTTAGGTTAGGTTAGGTTAGGTTAGGTTAGGTTAGGTTAGGTTAGGTTAGGTTAGGTTAGGTTAGGTTAGGTTAGGTTAGGTTAGGTTAGGTTAGGTTAGGTTAGGTTAGGTTAGGTTAGGTTAGGTTAGGTTAGGTTAGGTTAGGTTAGGTTAGGTTAGGTTAGGTTAGGTTAGGTTAGGTTAGGTTAGGTTAGGTTAGGTTAGGTTAGGTTAGGTTAGGTTAGGTTAGGTTAGGTTAGGTTAGGTTAGGTTAGGTTAGGTTAGGTTAGGTTAGGTTAGGTTAGGTTAGGTTAGGTTAGGTTAGGTTAGGTTAGGTTAGGTTAGGTTAGGTTAGGTTAGGTTAGGTTAGGTTAGGTTAGGTTAGGTTAGGTTAGGTTAGGTTAGGTTAGGTTAGGTTAGGTTAGGTTAGGTTAGGTTAGGTTAGGTTAGGTTAGGTTAGGTTAGGTTAGGTTAGGTTAGGTTAGGTTAGGTTAGGTTAGGTTAGGTTAGGTTAGGTTAGGTTAGGTTAGGTTAGGTTAGGTTAGGTTAGGTTAGGTTAGGTTAGGTTAGGTTAGGTTAGGTTAGGTTAGGTTAGGTTAGGTTAGGTTAGGTTAGGTTAGGTTAGGTTAGGTTAGGTTAGGTTAGGTTAGGTTAGGTTAGGTTAGGTTAGGTTAGGTTAGGTTAGGTTAGGTTAGGTTAGGTTAGGTTAGGTTAGGTTAGGTTAGGTTAGGTTAGGTTAGGTTAGGTTAGGTTAGGTTAGGTTAGGTTAGGTTAGGTTAGGTTAGGTTAGGTTAGGTTAGGTTAGGTTAGGTTAGGTTAGGTTAGGTTAGGTTAGGTTAGGTTAGGTTAGGTTAGGTTAGGTTAGGTTAGGTTAGGTTAGGTTAGGTTAGGTTAGGTTAGGTTAGGTTAGGTTAGGTTAGGTTAGGTTAGGTTAGGTTAGGTTAGGTTAGGTTAGGTTAGGTTAGGTTAGGTTAGGTTAGGTTAGGTTAGGTTAGGTTAGGTTAGGTTAGGTTAGGTTAGGTTAGGTTAGGTTAGGTTAGGTTAGGTTAGGTTAGGTTAGGTTAGGTTAGGTTAGGTTAGGTTAGGTTAGGTTAGGTTAGGTTAGGTTAGGTTAGGTTAGGTTAGGTTAGGTTAGGTTAGGTTAGGTTAGGTTAGGTTAGGTTAGGTTAGGTTAGGTTAGGTTAGGTTAGGTTAGGTTAGGTTAGGTTAGGTTAGGTTAGGTTAGGTTAGGTTAGGTTAGGTTAGGTTAGGTTAGGTTAGGTTAGGTTAGGTTAGGTTAGGTTAGGTTAGGTTAGGTTAGGTTAGGTTAGGTTAGGTTAGGTTAGGTTAGGTTAGGTTAGGTTAGGTTAGGTTAGGTTAGGTTAGGTTAGGTTAGGTTAGGTTAGGTTAGGTTAGGTTAGGTTAGGTTAGGTTAGGTTAGGTTAGGTTAGGTTAGGTTAGGTTAGGTTAGGTTAGGTTAGGTTAGGTTAGGTTAGGTTAGGTTAGGTTAGGTTAGGTTAGGTTAGGTTAGGTTAGGTTAGGTTAGGTTAGGTTAGGTTAGGTTAGGTTAGGTTAGGTTAGGTTAGGTTAGGTTAGGTTAGGTTAGGTTAGGTTAGGTTAGGTTAGGTTAGGTTAGGTTAGGTTAGGTTAGGTTAGGTTAGGTTAGGTTAGGTTAGGTTAGGTTAGGTTAGGTTAGGTTAGGTTAGGTTAGGTTAGGTTAGGTTAGGTTAGGTTAGGTTAGGTTAGGTTAGGTTAGGTTAGGTTAGGTTAGGTTAGGTTAGGTTAGGTTAGGTTAGGTTAGGTTAGGTTAGGTTAGGTTAGGTTAGGTTAGGTTAGGTTAGGTTAGGTTAGGTTAGGTTAGGTTAGGTTAGGTTAGGTTAGGTTAGGTTAGGTTAGGTTAGGTTAGGTTAGGTTAGGTTAGGTTAGGTTAGGTTAGGTTAGGTTAGGTTAGGTTAGGTTAGGTTAGGTTAGGTTAGGTTAGGTTAGGTTAGGTTAGGTTAGGTTAGGTTAGGTTAGGTTAGGTTAGGTTAGGTTAGGTTAGGTTAGGTTAGGTTAGGTTAGGTTAGGTTAGGTTAGGTTAGGTTAGGTTAGGTTAGGTTAGGTTAGGTTAGGTTAGGTTAGGTTAGGTTAGGTTAGGTTAGGTTAGGTTAGGTTAGGTTAGGTTAGGTTAGGTTAGGTTAGGTTAGGTTAGGTTAGGTTAGGTTAGGTTAGGTTAGGTTAGGTTAGGTTAGGTTAGGTTAGGTTAGGTTAGGTTAGGTTAGGTTAGGTTAGGTTAGGTTAGGTTAGGTTAGGTTAGGTTAGGTTAGGTTAGGTTAGGTTAGGTTAGGTTAGGTTAGGTTAGGTTAGGTTAGGTTAGGTTAGGTTAGGTTAGGTTAGGTTAGGTTAGGTTAGGTTAGGTTAGGTTAGGTTAGGTTAGGTTAGGTTAGGTTAGGTTAGGTTAGGTTAGGTTAGGTTAGGTTAGGTTAGGTTAGGTTAGGTTAGGTTAGGTTAGGTTAGGTTAGGTTAGGTTAGGTTAGGTTAGGTTAGGTTAGGTTAGGTTAGGTTAGGTTAGGTTAGGTTAGGTTAGGTTAGGTTAGGTTAGGTTAGGTTAGGTTAGGTTAGGTTAGGTTAGGTTAGGTTAGGTTAGGTTAGGTTAGGTTAGGTTAGGTTAGGTTAGGTTAGGTTAGGTTAGGTTAGGTTAGGTTAGGTTAGGTTAGGTTAGGTTAGGTTAGGTTAGGTTAGGTTAGGTTAGGTTAGGTTAGGTTAGGTTAGGTTAGGTTAGGTTAGGTTAGGTTAGGTTAGGTTAGGTTAGGTTAGGTTAGGTTAGGTTAGGTTAGGTTAGGTTAGGTTAGGTTAGGTTAGGTTAGGTTAGGTTAGGTTAGGTTAGG